>JARCFY010000003.1:41405000-46405000 GCA_029233225.1 Lepidodactylus listeri
ACATCCACTTACACTTTCCAGAATCATTTGGATCTTTCTTCCAATGTCTAAGTTTTCTTTTGCTTTCTGCTGGATAAAAATTTCTTCTACATTGTCAAAGCCACCAGGAATACAGTTTAAAATTGTGCTTGAGGTTTCAGTCGATTTTTGGTCTCCAGGTATTTTAGCGTCCTTAAAAATAGTAGGAAAGAATTTTGTTAAAATAGCAGCAGCCTGAACCCCATGTTATCTGAGAGGAAACAGGGTCTGTGGTATGCATTGTGCCATTAAAAGACAGGAAACATATCAAGATAACATTTTGAAACCTCTTTCACATTTTTCTGTGGGAGCTGCTACATTCAATTTGTGAGCCATTTCAGAGAGAATATTTATTTATTTACAAAACTGATACCTGCCTTTCTGCCCTCATCAAGTCCACCATGGTGGCTAAACATACATGATGAAAACATTCATAATAAAAAGTCTTAACATCATTAAACAAAAACACAGTAAAAATTAAAACCAAGCTAATGAACACATACAAAAGAATGAAACCAACAATCAAAACATAGGGCAGGAAGGAGGGATCACTGGGTAATGCCAGACAAAACAAAAAAAGAAATGAAAGACTTAGCCCTAAATCTTGGGGGGAAATGTGTAACATGGACTGAAGCTGCTAGCTGTTTGTTTTGTTTTTGTTTTTTTTAACCTTTCCGTTTCTTCACTGACAGTAAAGCAGATTTTATGGATCTACTGGATAAGCCGTTTATCTGAAGTGGTCTCCCTATGATGATGATCAGTTTTAACCACACCAGCCAAACCCCTCTTTTTTTTCAGGCAAATGCCTCCCTATACATACAGACACCCATACTGTTTACATTCTCAATAGCAGTCATGCTACCAATGTAGCATGTGTTGCCAGAGGTGCTGCCTTTACTCTTGGGTAGCCCCAATAGCAAGAGGCACCCCACTTCTAATTTGAACCAGACACCCACAGAACTCAGGCCAAGGAAGATACTCCTGGTTCTGAAACAGAACAAGCCATAGCTCTGGAAACAGAGATTTCATATTCAGGTGACAAACCAAGACAGCCCTCAGCAAACCTCCAGTCTTCCCCCTCCACCCAGATTATGTTTATGGAATAAACATAGGCTCTACCAGGTGAAGTATCTACATTTCTAAAGGCTACTCAGAGGCCATCTGGTGAATAGCCACCCTCTCTCCAGAACCTCACCCAACCCTTTATGTGTCATCTCGTGTCTATGTTCATTGTCTTTCCTTGATTCATCACTCAGGATACCAAGATAAACCAATCAAACATTCAAATTATAATAATCCTTCCTGATGCTAATCAGGGCCCCCTCTCCCTCTTTTGTCTGTATCTGGAAACCTATTCAACTGCATTGGCAGAACCATCAGTGGTCATAAAATCCATTCAGAAACCCCCAGCACACCTGGCTCCAGTTGTTAATCCAGACTCTGCCCCCTCTGGAAGCTCATTGGCCACATCTAGGCCTTGCCCATCCTGATGCCACGCACCACTGGGACTCATCATTGGTCCAGGTTATCTATTGTTCTCACCTGAGACCAGCCCCCAAGACCTTCCATTGGTCTGCATTGTTTTCCAGTGCCCATATCCGTGACCACATGGTTTTAGACCGTGTGCTTCTGCCCTGATGCCAACTGGCAATCCACCCCTAAACCCTTTGGGTTTAGGCCACAATCCCTTCTTCATGGAGCTCTGTATATCTGGACAGGTAATATCACCCCATAACTGAGCCCCTCTATTCTCTATCAATCACCTCTGCTTCCTTAGTTCTGTATTGTGTGTATGAATGCTTGATTTTGTGTTTGTATGTTTTAAGAATCCTTTAGTAAAGAAATCACTGCTTTAGTAATCTAGCCTCTGCATCTATTTCTGGGTTCTTGGGAAAAAACAACTCCAGTATACACAGGTCTGATCCTATAGTTATGCCAATTGCACATTAGTATCATAATTCCCCATCTTTATTAAAGAACAGAGCCATTTGGCTAACAGATGCTAAGTGGTTGTTTGATTTAAGCTAATAGACTCCAACCCTGCATCCCCTGCCTCCAGAAGGGAACACAGCAGCTCCAGGGCTTCATCTAAGTGTGTGCAAATGGCACACAGGAAAGAGCCAGAACCCACCACTGTCCTCCATCACAGCCAGAATCCAAATCAGAGCCTCCCACAACTGCTATTTATCATTAGAAACATGCCGGAGCTCTACTCATGGATCTTCCTGGCTTGACCCGACTTATGGAACAAGTTGACAGCTATCTGCAGTTACAGTCCTTTGACCTTTATGCCAGCTGTCAAAACAGTGTAAGAACACAATAGGAAAGAAAACAAAACCCCATCAGCATATAATTTATTAAAACACTTTTGGATGCTGAAGCCAGTTTAATGAATACATTGAAATTCCTTAGAAATTTCAGGGTCATGAAAAATACATTGAAATTCAGGGTCATGAATACATTGAAATTTCAGGGTCATGAATACATTGAAATTCCTTAGAAATTTCAGGGTCATGAAAAAGGTACTTCTAGAAGTACCATCTGAGCAAGTGTGGCCAGGTACTACATTTCAGAAATCATTGCATCTGAAATCAATACTTTTAGCAATAAGTTTTCCTTGCAAACCTCCTTTATTAAGATTTCTGGGATCCATCTAAGGCAAGAGAACATGCCAACAACCAAATATTTAAAATTTTGAGCTATAGGAGGGAATTCCTTTAACATCATGACCCTGGCCCTCATATCAACACTACCGCCAGCCTGGTGACCAACAGCCTGGCAGGAGCCTGAATTAGGGAGTAGGCAACCGTTCAAATGCTGGGAGAATGTCACCATCTTTTATTATATTTATGTTTTGGGTGGTTATGGTTTTACACAGTGATTTTAATTTAATTCTCTTCTTAGCATTCTGGAGTTTTAATGTATACATCTATATGTATATTGTAAGCCACCATGAGCCTGCTATGGCGGGGAGGGCGGGATAACAAATTAAATAAATAAATAAATAAATAAATCAGCTGAAATGTTGCTACGTAGCATACAATGAAAGAAAAAACAAACCAGATCTCTATTTCTCTGTTTGTTTGTTTTTTAATTGCTTGGCTAAGATTTTCCCCTATTTATTTATTTACTACATTTATAATCTGCCTTTCTCCACAGTGGGGACCCAAAGCAGCTTACATGGTTCCCTTTCCTCCATTTTATCCTCACAACAACCCTGTGAGGTAGGTTAGTCTGAAAGTGTGTGACTGGCTCAAGGTCACTCAAGCTTCCATGGCAGAGTGGGGATTTGAACCTGGGTCTCCCAGATCCTAGCCTGACACACTAACCTCTACACCACACTGGACCCCATGGATGGATATTTTTAAATTTCAGCTTCCATGCTAGCCAAGTAGTAATTTGTACATTTACATGCATAAAAATGTATTATCATAGGCAAAAGAACAATGGCCGGTGTGTGGGATATGTGTCTCCATGAATCAGTTTTCAGCCCCAAACAGAATGACATGGAATGGCTGTCAGAAAACATCAACTATGGTGAGGGAAAAGGAAAAAAGGAATTACAAGTAAACTATTCTATGGCAATGAAAAAAGGGAAAATAAAGGGTAAATAAAGTTATATGCTATTAAACAGGATGCATGCCTTTATCTCCTGTGTTAATAGATGTTTGTTGCTATGGCTTCCATCAAAATTAATATATTGAAATGTTTTCACTTGTGATTTTCAGAAAGGAGTCAAAAAGGAGTCCAATACTAGTAAAGTGGTCAAAATTGGAAGGGGAAATAAAAATTAGTGCATGACCTTGAGGTCACAAAATTTTCTCTATTGTGCTCTCTGCTGTGTCTTTTTCTGTGTCTCGTAGGAATTTTTCATATGACTTATATTGTGGTAATCTGTGGTAGAAAGAGTCAGACAAGCTGGACAACAGTGCTAATTCTACATTAAAATACATTATGATGCCAATTAGATATATTTTAGCTAATGATTCTTAAAAAAGTGTAGGGCCTTGTCTGGCCTTATCCTATATCTAATTCTAAACCTAGTCCCCATGCAGACTGATAGATGCAAAGAATGGGGCCATATACAGACAAAGATAATTTTTATACAAATTTGGGAGATCCCCATGGTTTCCAGAAAAATGTGAAAACCAAAAAATGGAGCGGGGGTGGTGATGTTTAAATCCACCCTTCAAAGACATAAGAATGTAAAAGAAACCATGTTGGATCAGGCCAATGGCCCATCCAGGCCAACACTCTGTGTCACACAGTGGCCAAAACCCAGGCACTTTCAAGGGAGCCAGAAGTCCTCCCACTGTTGCCCCCTCAAGCACCAAGAATATAGAGCTTCACTGTCCCAGACCTAGTGTTCCATCTATACATTGTGATAAATAGCCACTGGTGGACCAATGCTCCATATGTTTATCCAATTCCCTCTTGAATCTGTCTATGATTGTAGCCACCAGTCCAGTGTTCCCTCTAAGCTGAGTTAGCATGAGCTAGCTCACAGTTTTTTAGCCTCCGGCTCACACATTTTTGTCTTAGCACAGGAAGAATGGCTCCAGAGCAAACTAATTTATGTAGTAGCCAAATCACTCACAACTTTAATGCCAGTAGCTCACAAAGTGGAATTTTTGCTCATAAGACTCCACAGCTTAGAGGGAGCATTCACCACTTCCTGCAGCAGTGAAGAGGTACAAGAACATTCTTCTTGTACAAGAAGAAAGAAGTAAAAAAGCGTTGTCTGCACTTCCACAGACAATATACACTTACCTTGATCAGAGAGTGGAGGAGAGGAAAGCAATGCTTCCTCTAAGCTGTGGAGTCTTGTGAGTAAAAATTCTACTTTGTGAGCTGCTGGCATTAAAGTTGTGAGCAAGTGCTTTGGCTACTGCATAAATTAGTTTGCTCTGAAGCCATCCTTCCTGAGCTAAGACAAAAATGTGTGAGCTGGAGGCTAAAAAACTGGGCTAGCTCATGCTAACTCAGCTTAGAGGGAACACTGGAGGCAAGAGCGAGCAGAGGTCCTGCAACCAGATCCAGCTGGAATGCTGGCTTAGAGTTAGGCATCACTGTCTCTCCTTTTATTTCATTTATTTTTATGTATGTTATTTATAATCTGCCTTCCCCTCTGGGACTAGGGGCAGATTACACAGAATAAGTCAATACAAACAACAAGCATTTATATTATAGAAATCTGGAATCAACCAGAAATCTGAAAACAGATCTGAACAGGGATAGGCACAAACTGGCTGATGAACTAAAGTTCGTCACAAATTTTGGGTGGTTTGTGGAATGAAGAATTTTGATGAACTTCCACAAATTTTGATGCAGTTTATTCTATTAGATTTGTATCCCACACATTCCACATAGCAGGTTCTGGGTGGTTCTTGGTTGTTAGTGAACAGCAGGCTTTCTGGTCTTCATGAAAAACAATTTAGCAGCTCAGCTGTTTGGTTTAAATGGCTTGGAGCTACAGGGAGAAGAAAGCAGAGGTTTCCAAACAGCTGAATGGCAGGGCCAGCTGAGCTCAGCTGTTTGGAAAGCCCTGCTTTCTACTCTCCATGAAAAGCCATGGGGAGCAGAAAGCAGGGGTTTAAACTTTAAATGGCTCATGAATTGTTACAAATCATTATAAACTTTAATGAAAGCATAAGTATTAATATGTTAAACAGTGAAAAATTGCATGGGAGGATCATATTTACAGGAACAGGCAGTATGAACTATACGAACTAGTATAGACTACAGTCCTTAAATTTTTACCCAACTTGCTTTCTAAACTATTCTCTACAATCCTATTACCTATGTAGAAAAGCTTTCTTGAGTAAATCAGTTTTGCATAGTTTGTGGAAAGCCAGGAGAGTGGGACCTTTCTTGACATCAGACAGGCCATTCCATAAAGTGGAGGCCACAACAGAGAATGCACGTATAAAGGCAAGTTGTTGGTGTTGCCCATTTTCAGGGTGACACCCATAGAAGGCCTGTACAGATGAACAAAGCTGTTATGGTGGAGCATAGGGAGAGGCGGTCACACAGGTCTGAGGGACCAAGGCCATGGGCAGCTTTGTATGTGATAGTCAAGTTTGGTGTAGTGGTTAAGTGCACGGACTCTAATCTGGGAGAACTGGGTTTGATTCCCCACTCCTCCACTTGCACCTGCTGGATGACCTCGGGCAAGCCGTAGTTCTGGCACAGCTGTTTTTGAAAAAGAGCAGTTTCTGTCAGAGCGCTCTCAGCCCCACCTACCTCACAAGGTGTCTGTTGTGGGGAGGGGAAGGGAGAGGAGTGTGTAAGCTGCTCTGAGACTCCCTTGGGTAGTGAAGGGTGGGGTATAAATCCAATCTCCTCCTCCTCCTCCTCCTCTGTAAATTGAGCCCTGTAACTGATAGGCAGCCAGTGGCATGACTGCAGAGTGGGAATAATATGCATGCTCTGTCTAACTCCATAATATCTGAGCTGTGACATTCTGCACCAGCAGCAGTCTCTGAGTTGATTTTGAAGGGCGACAAAGGTACAATGCATCCCAGTAGTCTAGTCTTGATGTTACTGTGGCTTGGATCCATATGGCCAAATCAGACATATCAAGGTAAGGGGCCATATTCTGGGCTAGGCTGAGTTGGAAGAAATTTTTCTTCCAGTTGCATTTACTTGTTCTCCAGCAGTAATGTTGAATCAGTGTTGAAGGTCATAGGAGAGTGAGTGAGGGTCAGCTGAATCCCATCAAAAGTGGAAAGCATAATATCCTCAAGATCTTCGCCTTCCCAGCCAGCATTACCTCTGTATTTTCAGGGTTCAGTTTCAATTTGTTCACTCTTAGCCAATTAATCACAGCAGCCAGGCAACGATTCAGTACTAGGGATGGGCACGAACTGAGTGACAAACTAAAATTCATCATGGATTTTGGCCAGTTCATGGTTTGCAAAGCAATGTTCATGAACTGAAGAACTTCTATGAACGTTGATACAGTTTGTGAAGAGCAGAAAGGAGTTTACCCCTGCTTTCTGCTCTTCATGAAAAACAGCTCAAAGCCTTTAAATCAAACAGCTGAGCGGCAGTCCCCTTGTCTCAGCGGCTCAGAAAACCCTGCTTTTTATTCTCCATGGCTTTTTGAGGGAACAGAAAGCAGGGCTTAAATGGCTTGGAGCTATTTAAACCAAACAGCTTCATGACAGTCCACATCACTCAGCTGTTTGGAAACCTGCACTTTCTGCTTCCTATGAAAAGCCATGAGGAGCAGAAAACAGGGGTTTAAACTTTAAATGGCTCACCAACTGATATGAACTAGTTCAGTTTCACAAACTGGTGTATCAGTTTGTGGTTCATTTCATGGTTCAGTCATGAACCACAAACTGAACTGAACTGCAAACATGGAGTTTGTGCCCATACCTATTCATGACCTCACTATATAACACAAGCAGATAAGAAGGGTGAAAGCTACCAAAGATTTCCCTCCTCACATGAACCAGGCAGGCAGGTGGGAAGGGGAGAGGGAATGGAACTTTTGAGTGGCTGAGGGGCAGGTAGGAGAGGAGATCTGGAGTTGCCACCACCACGTTTGCTAGGGAGACAGGGAAGTTGACATGGGGGGAACAAATGGGCAGTTCAAGGGGGACACACACAAAAGGATGAGATTGTCTCCATGAGTCTTGTGGGTCCCTGCTTGTTATCATCTAATAATGAATGTATTGGTTTATTTTATTTTATTTGTTTGATTTATATCCTGCTCTTCCTGCAAGTGTGCTCAGGGCAGGTAACAACAAATAGTTTACAAATCATTAAAACCATTAAAACCATTATAACAGTAATTCACTTAAATCCATTGTTAAAAGATGGTGGGTTATATATTAATCTATAGATTCCAGCAGTGCTGAATCGTTGACAGCAAGAGTACCAGCAGAAGCAACAATATCAACTCGCTTATGTGGGCAATATAATAGGGCAGTTTCAGCAAGGGAGGCCAGATGATTGGGTGTCCACCGCCTCAATCAAAGGTCTGGTGGAACAGCTCCACTTTACAGGCCCTATGGAACTCGAATAGGTCCCGCAGGGCCCTGATCTCAAGCAGGAGCATGTTCCACCAGGCAGGGGCCACAAAACAACACAACTGGGCAATCCATGGATAAATTAGGGGTCTACTCAGGGGATCTCCCAGGTATGCAAAAAATATGACTCTGTAAGGCTGTTTCCAGGTGAGGGCATTAAAATATGCCCCTGGCACAGCATCAGCAAGTATAGGAGGAAAAGGAATGAATGGCACCTACAGTGCAGCTCAGCAAGGAAAAGGAAAAGAGTCCCTTAAAGGGCTAAAAAGGATAAGAGGAGATTGGAGCACAGTAGCAAACTGCCCTTTGCCATTTTGCAAGCAGAGCTTATCCCTACCTGCTCCTCATGGTGGCTGAGAATGTCAAGGGAATCTCCTTTTAAACGGTTTTGTTATTGTCTGCATAGGCATCAACTGCGGGGGGCTCGGGGATGCAGGCCCCTCTGGCGAAACTGAGCCCCTTGGTGAAACAGGGTGCCTGCCCGCCTGCCCACTGCCACCGTGCCTCCCTCCCTCCCTCAGGCTCCCCTGAACCCGCCCACTCACTTGCTTGCTCCCTCCTTCCTTCCTTCCCGGGGCCATCTGGGTGACTGCGGGGGCATCACTCTAGCAATCGCCCGAATACTCTATGGCACCATAGAGTTTTGGGGCAATTTCCAGAGCGTTGCCTTGGCGATGGGCCCAGCATGATGACGTCACTTCTGGGGGATGTCATCACACTGGGCAGTCGCCCTGGATGGCCCAGGGAGGGAGGGAGGGAGGGAGCGAGTGGGTTCTGGGGAGCTGGGAGCCAGCCAGCCAGCCAGGCGGGTGGGCGGGGGGAGGAGGCTCTGGTGGTGGTGGCGGCGGCGGCGGGGGGGACATTGTCCTGGTGCGCACACGCTTTGCGCATGCACAAGAGCCCCCCCCCCCCGGAAATTACAAACTCTACGCCCCTGATTGTCTGGATTAGAAGGGAAAGCCTTAAAACTGCCAAGGACTGTATTCAGAATGAGCAGGATGCCATCTGGACATTCTCCTTAAATCTGGGGTCTGCCTGTGCTCCATGTAGTGGTGATGGGGGAAGACACCCCCTGTGGAAGAATGGACTAAAATACCCGCCCCCCCAAAAAATAATGGCCTGATGAGGACTAAATATGCAAGGAATGTAAAGAGCAGTTAAAAATCAATTAAAAGGGGGGAAAGGCAGGAGAGAAAATTTGCCTGTTTAGAGAGTACTGAAGTAGGCTATTTTGTGAGCTGTGTGCAGTTTTCAAATCACTCTCCCTTCCCATGATTTCTCCTGGGCTTCTAGACTGTAGTTTTATAAAGTCTATACAGAAATTGTGTATATGAAATGAAAATGAAAGCACATTGCTTATTAAAATGAGATACTCTATACATTTAAAAGACAACGGATGAAAGATTTTTTAAAACATTGTGAGCTAATTTAAAGGAATTAATTATTTATGGTATTTCTAGCACTCTCATGGGGAATATTTAGTGCATACCTGACCATTTTATTATTATACTAACTTATCTTTAGTCCTCTGAAATGAGTAAGCAATAGGAAACTGCGAAACTTTGAAGATTACTGGCTGAAAGCTGAATTTGGATTTTAGCAGAACCCAGATTAGATGGTGATTCCCCCCCCCCCCCCCCGCCTTCCAGGTCTCTTACCTCATGACTGCAGTACTTTAGAAAAACTCTCTCATAAAGTGATAAACGTTCTGGTCTTTGGGGGAAAAAGACAGAATAAACATTAAGAAGAGAAATTTAAATTCAAGGACAAGTCACAAAACACCACAGACATCTTTTTAGTATCTCCTCCATCACTGCTAAACACTCATTGGTATCTGAAAAAGTGGGCAGTGACTCACAAAAGCTCAGACGCTGTGACAAGTTTTGTTAGTCTTTAAGGTGCTAATTTGGGTCACCAGCCTCTGGCCCTTGTGACCATATGGCTGGCGGGTCACCTTTGCCGCCTAGCGAGGACGGGCAGGCAACCGTTTTTGTGGCAAAAAATGCCGCGTACGGGGCTTCAGGAGGGGGCGGGGCTGAAGTGCTTATATTTAAGCCCCCGTCTCCTCAGCACCATTCCGGTGCAGGTTTTGGCCCATCCTCTCACCCTGTTGGTAGTGCTGGTCACCTGGTTGTCAGGGGCTGGGTAGGAATTTTTCGCCCCTTCTTGATTGGCATATTGGCGGGGGTGTTTTTGCCTACCTTGCACTGTGGCAGCAGTTCAGGGGACTATATGGGTGGGGCCATGTTAGGTAGGATGGTCACTTTTCAGTTTGGCAGGGTTCTATGCAAATACAGGTTACGGTAAGGTGAGCACCAGCTGACATCCCTTCTTTAGGGGTCTAAAGGGTCCTGTGAGTACAGTCTTTGGGACTTGCGGCCCGGGGCATGGAAAATGGCCTGTTTTCAAGACTGCCCTGGATAGTTCCTCCCTTTGAGCCTTGTGGCCTGGGGGAAGGGGCCCCAGGGCTGTCTTTCAATTGCTAGCTGGCCGGGCATCAGCCACAGCTGATGATGGTCGCTCAGGGCAGGGTGGCTTGCCCAATGTTACCTGGCAAGGGAGAGGTCTTCTGACCTCTGGCCTTGGCCATACCGTTATGCTGTGGAGCTTTTGCCATTGTTCCAGTTGATGTCAGTTAATAAAGTGGCCCATTAGTTAACCCAATACCTGTGTCTATCTCGTTATTCCGGCTTGGGGGGTAATGGACTCTTGCTCTTTTCTACTAATTTATACATTCAGCTATGAACCACTGGCAGACAAAACATCAGATGCTGCACCTGTATGAATGAATCAAAGCTTCTTGAGGCAGTCCAAAGGGGGGGGGGCTCAAAAGTCCACTCCTTGCCAAAAGTGGTACTCAAAAGGCAAATACTGACTGCAGTCTGTTTGTGATGTAATTATCACTGACACCCAAAGTCATGTGTTTCACCATTGTGGGAAACAGGATGCTGACCTATGGTCTGATCCAGCAAGGCTTTTCTTAGAGAACTATCCAAAACAAAAATGTAACTGTAATTCTTATAGGCAAAGGCTTTGCTCATTGACTGTGGTGCATGAAATGAAAAATTATAATTGATACCATCAGGATGAAAGTGAATGTAACATTTTTAGAGCAATGGCACAGATTTGGGAGTATCCTGACTGCACTTAGTACAAAACATACCATTTTCTCTCCTGGCCAAGCTCCGAAAAGCCAGTTTGCAGCGTGATTCTGTTTGAAATGCGGAAAACCCATCTCTTGGAATATCATTTTTGACTACTGTCTATGATCTCAATAATATACCTAGCCTTCCATTCCATTTACAACTTTATTTATTTACCTCATTTATAGCCTGTTTTTCTCACTGAGACTCCAGACAGGTTGCAAAATATAAAACACAATGCAATCAAGCAGCATAGCACATTTGTTAAGCAATGGAATAGGACTAGGATTGCAAAATTAGAAGAAATATATTAAGTCTGTGGTCACAGCCCTTTAAAGTGGGAGGAACTGCTGTTTCCTCCTGCATTTAAAGAGACTGACTATACCAGCTGCGGCTTCTCCTGCGCCGAAGCGGGCTCAATCGCGGGTTCCTCCTGCGTTTTCCGACCCCAGGAAAATTAAGTATTTTCCCAGAGGTTACATGAGGAACCCGCGATTCAGCCAATCTGGACAGCCCTCTCTCACAATGATTGCGAGAAAGGGCTGTCTGATCATCCCTCCCAGTTCCCCCCCTTTTTTGCACTTGGGTGCTTGAGCAAAAAGGAAAGTGCAAGTGCAAAAAGGAAAAAAAATGGCCTGCGCTCTGCTCCGGGCCCCGAGCCTCACCCGCTGCCACCTGGCACCCCCTACATGCTTCTCCCCAAACTTAACAGGTGGCAGCCAGCGGGGATCGGGGCCTGGAGTGGAGCATGGGGTGAGCCAGCCAGCCAGGATGGATCCATCCTGGTGGCGGCAGGGGGGGGGGTGTAGAGCGCTCTTCTGTGAGCCGAGCAGGAAGGGTGCCTCCCCCAGCCACTGCTGCCGCTGCCAGCTGCCACTGCCAGCTGCCACTGCCAGCCACTGCTGCCACCAGTCACTGCTGCTGCTGGGCTTGGAATGTGTGAACATCCCAACCCGAAAGAAAAAAATCCCAGATAAAGTCCCAGTGGGACTTTATCCAGGATTAGGGTGCAGTGTGACCACGGCCTAACCCATAACATAAGAGAAGCCAATGTTGGATCAGGCCAGTGGCCCATCCAGTCCAACACTCTGTCACTCAGTGGCCAAAAACACCAGGTGCCCTCAGGAGGTCCACCAATGGGGCCAGGACACTAGAAGCCCTCCCACTGTTGCCCCCACCCCCCCAAGCACCAAGAATACAGAGCATCACTTGCCCCAGACTGAGAGTTCCTATCTATACCTTGTGGCTAATAGCCACTGATGGACTGCTGCTCCATATGTTTATCTAATTCCCTCTTGAAGCCGTCCATGCTTGTAGTGGCCACCACCTCCTGTGGCAGTGAATTCTACGTTAATCACTCTTTGCCATGCCATTAACAACACAGAAAATGGATTACAGAAGTAGAAGACAGGGCAGCAAAAGCAAGATAATACAGACAATGAACTACTATCTGCAAGAGTCAGCTGAACCCCATCCAAAGTGTGGAAGACAATGTCCTTCAAGACCTATGATGAAGAATGACTTACATACTAATCAATGCATTTGTGCCCACAACTTTTTAAAAAATGTGTCAAGCTGACACAGAGTGTTGGACTGGATGGGCCATTGGCGTGATCCAACATGGCTTCTCTTACATTTTTATGAAGGATAAAGGAAAAGACAAGACTGATGACTGAACAAGCATTCAACTTGCTGGCATGTCTGTCTATCATGCAAATTATGAAGCCAGTCTCACGCCAGGAATCTCTAAAATGCTGTGAGTGCTCTTGCCCTGATTTGGATAGTCCAAGCAAGCCTGATCTCGTCAGATCTCAGAAGCTAAGCAGGGCCGACCCTGGCATGTATTTGGATGGGAGACTTCCAAAGAGTACCAGGACCAGGAGGCAGAGGCAGGCTATCAAGCCACTTCTCTAAATGTCCTCCATGCCCCAGTAGGAGTCACTAGAGGTCTCCATGACTTCCAGGCATGGGCACACACACACATGCAAAAATACCTCCCTCCAAATGCTGTGAGTGCTCCTTAAATAATTAGTCTTCATCCCCAAAGTGTAGATTGTCTGTGTTTTAACATCTGTATTTGACTAATCTTCAAGAACTGCTGAGGTTACAGTGAAATAACGCAGGGGTAAGTAGTATTCCTAGACACTATTATTTTACCCAGCCTTTTCCTTCAGGGTCTATTTTCTTATCCCAGAGCAAAGGAGTGAAAGAAGCAGGCAACCTAAGAACACTCCTTTTTCTTTTGGCTGGTCCCCCCTGTCTTTTTGGCCTGTACTCTGCCCAGGTGCAAGGGAGTATGAGAACCTGCTGACACTGGGGCAGAGACGTTTAAAATGTGAAGAAAGGGAAATTGGAACCTGCCTGTGGTTTGAAGTGTAATGGAGATCAAAGTCTGTCGTGCTCACGCACAAAGGGTGTGTACCCGTTTAGGGAGTAGGCCTGCAACTTTGATGTAGCCTGATCACATGTGAGTACTATATCCTAGCCTCAGGATTCTTGTCTACTGTTGCACTGGTTTAATTTTTTTTTTTAAAAAAATGCCTCTTTTGCCACTTTACTTATGCTAGTCCATTTATTTGCAAAGAATACACATGGCTCAGTAATTATTATGTCGACACTACTGAGGTTGCTCTGATATGATCTCCACCACCAGGCCTTTTGAGATGCTGTGTCTCTCAGGCCACTGTTATTGTTGATGGCATTTTGTATACTTCTTCAAGATTCTTTTAAACTTTAAAAGTATTAAATCTTCTGAATATTGCCCTGAGCATTCACAAGTGGGATGGCTATGTATAAATTGTGAGAGTAAGAAATAACCACATATCGTTAACCAAAGTTATCAAAGTTATCAGTATCAAATATCTTAAGTTATAGTTTCCAGCTGGGCTATGATACACAGTTGCAAGGTATAGCCCCCTTCCTTTTTCCAGACAGGGCCTCTGTGCTGTTAATGCCTGTAAAATTCAACGGGGGCAGCCTTTACCAGCAGTGAACTGCAGTGATGGGAAAGCTGTAATATTAGAATCTCTGGCTGCTAGGCAGTATTTAAAATGGCAGTCTTAGCACTGTCCTCTCTGGGGCCCTTCTAGGGTTGCCAGGTCTTACCTGGCTGCCGACGGGGTGTGTGTGTCTCTCCCTTGGTCTGGGATCTCTTTGGTGCGCTTTGCATGCGCCACAGTGACATCACCCAGAAGTGACATCATCATGCAGGGCCCATTGTGAGGGATGCTCTGTCATTTAAGGAAAACCTCTATGGTTTTTCCTTAAATGATCAAGCATCCCCCCTGCACCATGCCCTCATGATGATGTCACTTCCGGGTGGTGTCATTGCACCAGGCACATTGAAACAAACAAGGCACTTTGGGGACAGGGTTCCCTCTGCTGGCCGGATCGGGGCTGGTGGAGCAGGGCCACAAAAGCAGGCAAACTGTAGACCCTTCACAGTCTGAGACCCACATATCTTCAGGACTACCTCTCCTAGTATGCCCCGCAAAGAGCATTACTCTCAGTAAATAAGAACTTACCGGTGGTTTGTGGCCCGAGAGACATCTGGCTGTTCTCAGCCAGAGCCAGGGCTTTTTCTGCCCTGGCTCCAACCTGATGGAACTCTCTGACGAGTAACATCCATGCCCTGTGGGACTTCATGCAGTTCCGCAGAGCCTGTAAGGCAGAGATATTCCACCAGGTATTTGGTTGAGGATAGTGACAGTTTCCATCTGGCTGGCAATTGTGTCTCTTACCCCCCTGTGAGGCAATGACATAACTGAAAGTTTTAGCACTGTTTAATTAGATTAATTATTGTATTTCTAATGTATTAATGTTGTTTTTATTGATGTACACCACCATGAGCCCTGTTTTACAGGGGAGGGTGGTCTAGAAACGATTATGATGATGGTGATGATATGGAGGAAGGAGGCAACAAGGAGAGAGGGTGGGGGCTCCTAGCTGTATAGATTTTGGGAAAGGGCTGGGTTTTCCTTTGCTAGCTTTGCTTCTCATATCTTACCTTTAAATGCATTATTGTTCATGGGTAGAACTGTGTTTTTTCTAGTGAGGATCACTTCTTCAAAGGTTAGTGAGAAGGAAAAGATAGGGTTGCCAATCTCTAGGCAGGGCCTGGGGTTGTGCTAAAATTATAATCAATCTTCAGATGACCAAGATCAATTTCCCTGGAGGAAATGGCAGAGGCTATATGGCATCAAATCCCCCCAAAGCTCCCTCCCCTCCTCAAACTCTACCTTCTTGAAACTGTAGGAATTCCCAAGACAGAGTTGGCAACCATAGGAAAAGACTGTTTCAGCACATATTTTCCAAGGACAGTACCTTCCTCTTCAAACATATTTGTGTATAAACCAGCGCATAATTTTGCAGTACATGTGAGAGGGAAAATTTTTTATGATGTGTGTAGTTACTAATATTATTCAAGTAGCCTTCCTGGGTGTTTCATTCTTGGACTAATTCACATTCTTTCCCAGTGAGCCAATGTGATCAGCACAAACATCTATTTATATAAGCTATGGAGGGAGAGACTTACTTAATGATACAATACTTGGTCAAAAAATCCAGAATGCTGGGCCTGAGTCTTTGTATTTCTTTTTCCATGATTCTGGATTTCTGGCTATTCTTCTGAGGGTATCTCTTGATATTTGGTCTAGGAGGAATTGAAACAGAACATGAAGAAAGTGTGTCAGACTAGGGATTCAAAAGAAATACACACTAAGGATGAAATAATATTAAGGAGGTACTGAAGAATAGTTTTATGGCCTCAGAGTACTGGAAAAGTTTTATTTAGGTTTTGATCTTGTTACATAACATGCTATGTTGCCAACTCCAGGTTGGGAAATTCCTAGAGAACGTGGGGCTAGAGCCTTGGGAGGAGAGGGATGCCAGAGTGTCTACTCTCCAAAGCAGCTCTTTTCTCCAGAGGAACAGTACCGAGATCAGTCTGGAGATCGGTTGTAATCCCAGGAGATCTCCAGGCCCAACCTGGAGGCTGGCAGCCCTATTTGGAACAGCCAGTGTGGTTGCTCTGAAGCTGAATATGCATAGGAGGTAATAGTGCCTTTATAAATAGATACATCTCAAACAGCAAAAATACTCCACTCCCCACACACCAGTGTTCTAATTATGAGCCTTTGTTAATCCATACCACCTTCTATACATATTTGAACATACTACTAGGGATAGGCCCAAATCAAAAAATTCTGGTTCAGTTTGGGGCGGTTCCTGAACCGAACCCTGTACCGAGTAAAAAATGCCCTGAACTGGCCAGTTCAGGTCCCCCTTTCTCCTGGCCGTGGCAAGCCACAGCCAGGAGAAAAGGGGAGGAATTGACCAGGAAGGGTTAAATGGCTAGCAGCCATTTCAGCAGTCCATTTCAGTTCCCTGGTTTCCAAGTGGGGGGAAGTGAAACCCACTGCTAAAATGGCTTGCAGCCATTTAAACCTAACATGTGAGCTGTGGACCTGTGCTGCTGAACTAAACCAGGCAAAAGTCTGGTAAATGTTTGGAGAAGGTACCTTTCCTGAACATTAGTTCAGGGGATCCGAACCAGGCAAAGTTCATGCTAAATTTTGGCTCATGATCTGGTTTGTGCGCACCCTTACATACTGATGCCATTGATCTAGTTCCTGTCTGCATTAAGGCTAACCAGGGTCAATTATCAAATGCAGCTTTTACCACCTGGTAGAACAGTGTAAGGGTAGGTATAGATTGTTCTACTATGGTCTTTGGTCAAACAGGATTTTTTATTTTATGGTATTTCATGGCCCAGGTGTTATGTTTTAACAGTACTTCTGAAAATTCTGGACCGTATTAATTCATAATCAGACCACTGAAGAGTTGCAATGAATTTTAAAACAATTCAGTTATTACTTAAGATGGTAACTGGAATAATACTTATGAGTTGAGAAAGACAAAAAATGAGCCAAAGTTGATAAAGTAGTAATTTTCTTGCAATTAGCTCATTTCAGGTTCACAAAACCAAGCTGGTCATATAAACAAATCCCCTTTGAAGTGTACTTTACTGTCTCCAAATAAGTCACTATGGCTGAGGACAGACTGGCAATGTAAAGCAGGACAGCCCCGCATTGGAAGTGGAAGAAGGGAGCGCGTTCAGACATGCGCATCTGTCCGTCAGCTCCGTTTCGCACTTACCCGTCTCCCACTCGCTTCCCATCCGCTTTAACAAGACACCGGGAGAAACCGGTGTCCAGGGGCCGTCTTGCGCTTGCCTCCCGCTTCCAGGCAGTGTGAACCGGAAGAAGGTGGGAGGCAAGCGGAGGCGGCAGTGTGAACGCGGCATTTTGCCAGTTTGCGCATGCGCGCATGCGCGCACGTGCGCACATGCGCAAACTGGCAAAACGGCCCTATCATGAGCTGCAGAGGCCGGCCCACATGGGGCCACTCCGCAGCAGTCTTAACGCTCCATATCGGCACCATTGCGCAATACACCGGCAGGTGTGAACGGCCAGCCCTGGGGAGTTTTTCCCCCGCAGCAGTTTCCTCCACATTCATCTCGCTCCAGATTGCCAGTCTGTCCTCAGCCTATATTCATCTGTTAAAGTATTCATCTTTTTAATTCATCTCAGTTAAATTGCATTGACTTTCAAACCAACTGAAGGAAACGAAAGAATGTTAGAACTTTGGGTCTTACATGTACCTCATTTCTTTCAGGCTCCATCATACTTAAACAATCTCTTTCAGATGCTGATGGGTAATCACTTGATAGTATAATCCACTGAGCAAAGTTCTTTGGTAGAGTAAAATATCCCCCCAGGTCAACTCAAAATAATTTACATGTTGAAGAGCATTGACCTCTTCGTCATGTTCCAGTACACCCAAGAAATGGAAACAGAATACCAGGTTCTGCAAAAGTGCCAAGCCCATGCAAGCAAGAAGTGCTCAAAATGCATGCAGGGCTTTTTTTGTAGAAAAATCCCAGCAGGAACGCATCAGCATAATAGGCCACACCCAACAGCAGAAACTCATTAGCATATTAGGCCACACCCCTGACAACACAGCTCTCTCCCACGATCGGCTTCCCCAGGTGCCCCACAGCTTGTGGGGTGCATGAGGAACCTGAGGGAAGGAAGACAGTTTCCAGATCAGCTTTCTCAGGCACGCCGCAGCTGTGGGGCACCTGGGGAACCTGAGAAGGAGAGGCAGTTTAAACTGCCTTCCCTCCCTGGATTGGCTTTGCTTCTCCAGGCGCCCCATGGCTTGCGAGGCACCTGGGGAACCCGAGGGGGGAGGCTGTAGGCGTGGCCAACTCGGAAGCCGGCTGGAACACCATTCCTGTGCGTTCCTGCCCCAAAATAGCCCTGCATGCATGTATCTTGGTAATCCCTATAATACTCCTTTGTATTCCAGCTGCCAGGCTTCTGTTTCTCCATGCCGCTGATGCAGCTCATGGGAGAACATTAATCTTTAAAAAATTGCCGCCAGTGATGGCATGACATCACTTCTGGGGGAAAACCAGATATAATGTCAGTCCTCTCTAGGAGTCATTAGAAAAGCATGGTTTTACATCACACTGTTGCTGATGGCACCCCCCCCCCCAATCCTCACCTCCTGGTTTTCTGCTGGTTGCCAGGGCATGTCTGTCAACCCTATGAGTCAAAAGAGTATTTTTCCACATTACAGAAGAGAGGGGCTGAGAGAGAGAGAGAATATTAGCTTGCCTAAGGCTACCCAGAGACTCACACCAGGATTAGAACAGGAGGCTTCCCGGCTCACAATCTAGCCCATCACGCTACAGTGAGAACAGAAACATTGCAGATATTCTTGAATGAGACTCAGAATGATACTCTGCTGTGTGGAGGAAATTCTTCAGTGAGGTCATTGCTTAAATATTTTGAAAATCCCTTCTGTAATCCATGCAAGCAAAAAGAAGTTATCCCACGTTCATCTTCCAGACTTTCTTTGTTTTATTAACACAGTTGAAAGAAATGTGTAGTGATCTCATCAAGTGGTTTCGAAATCATGTCTTTCAGCTAAAGAATTATGTGATACAGGACAGCCATAGGGATGTGGTGCAATGGCTTCCAAAGGCACTCTGTAAAAATTAGGTAATTCTTTGTCTGTAGTACAAATGCCCTAATATGGGAAAACTTCATTCTATAAGCTTCCAAAATAGGTTAATAAGATGGTTCAGTTCTAGCTAACAAGTTCTTGTTGATGGGGAATAATTGTAATCCTTGATCACAAATGGGGTTCAGTGGGTTTATAGTTGCCAGGTGCAATGATTGCGTTGGTGAGGGAGGGACTTTCTGGGAGTGGGGGTGGAGCACCATGACATCCTGACATGATGCAGAAATGACATTATCATGCTGGTGATGTTGCATGGTGATACTCTGATTTTTGGGCAAAACTCTATGGTAAAATCACTCTCAAACCATAGAGTTTTGCCTAAAAACCAAAGCGTCATGTGACATCACCATATTGTGTTGAGGGGCACGATTTCCCCCCACCAGCCAGCTGGCTGGCAGTGGGCAGGAGCCTGAAAAACCGGGAGATCCCCCGCCCCCAACTGGAGAATGGCATGCCTACACCTGCTATTATGCAGTAGAAACACACTGAGAGACAAATGGATTGAACAATAACAGCTCTGTGATGCCTTTAGATATTCAGGGCTACATGTGCTGCATTGACTGGCTCAGTTCTAGCTAAAACATTCACAAGGACAGAGGATGCCATGTCCTTAACTTTCTTTACTGGGAGTTTACCTCAGAATTCCAAAGCATTTATCTTTCAAGTACTCCAGCAGCAGCAGGTTTTTCCTTTTTGTCTGCTGAGAGCTCTGCTACTTAATTCCATGGACTCACTTTGGCCATGATGGCAGACATATCTAAAGCAGTACCCCATGGCTTGCAGGTGAGACACAGCTTTCTGATTCTTTCAGAGAACTGGAACTGGTTAATTAGCCAGTCCCTCCTCTCATGGAATCATTAAAATAACATCTCTCTCTTTCTCTTTTTTTGTGCATACGAGTTTGAGGAGAATGCCTGTTAGAATCATGTCACAGACAATGTTCAGAACATACTGAAGTTCTCAGATTATTGGGAAGGGGGAAGGGGGGGAGCCATTTCAGCTCAGGATTAAACCCTATAGACTAGCCTATCTCCAGATACATATAATAGCTGTTGGCCCTGGATGGGGATATACATTTCATCATGAACAAAAGATATATCCAGCCAATCCAACAAAGCCTAGATGAGCCCGTGACACAGCAAAGAAAAACCACACGGGCTTCACCTACAGATTCCCTTGCTAGAAATTACATGCACTGATCAGAAGTGGATAATAGACCATCATGTCTTTTATCAGTGTATAGACACGTTTGGGACATCATCAGTAAAACTGACTTCATGCCTATTAATTGCTGAAGGGAAGGAGCGTAATCATTAAATGGTGATATAAGGGTATGTGTTAGTACTAAGGAGAATGAAACATAGAGAAATACAGTTAAGGCATTGGGGGCACTTCTTACATTATGGTAACCACGTGAACACTGAGGCAGACTGGGTCTACATGGTAGATGCTGACAGCCATGCAATAACCCTAACACAACAATATAAAGATTTCACAGCAGCTTTCTGTTTTCCATTTTCCCTCCTTCAAGTTTCATGTAAAATAAGCATTCCCATAAGAAGGTGGTCTTTTGTGAGCATTTCCACACTTTGGAAATCCCTGTGATCACCCAAAGGATTTGGGAGAATTAAGAGCTATGCATAGCACACATGCAAATGCTCAAGAAGAAACAGAACTCTTTATTTAACAGGATGTATTAAAGCACTTTACTGGGGGAATAAGCCAGGATAAATCTATCATTGCTGGCACATAATATCCTTTTCTGTAACAAAGTGACATTAGCATTTTTATAGAATGGATTTTAATGACCACCATCATCACTAATTGAAGGCCTTATTGTTTAACAGTTAGCCTCGTATGTTATATCAATTGTGACAAAAGATTAGAGTCATTGCAAAACTTTCCCTGGCAGACAAAATGACCTTCATTATCATCACTTTGAGATTTTGTTTCTACTGCACAGAGATTCTCATGAGATCAATGCATCCATTCCTTTCTATTGTTTCTGGATTTCAAGAAATTTTATTAATAGATATGCACACCCATAATGTTAGAAGCAGACCACAAAACCAGAAGAAAATTCCTTGAGAAACGATTAATCTCTGCCCAATCAAAACTGTGGTGCTTCATCTTAAACTGCAAAATACAACTTTAAAGTACCAAAGAAGCCTGGGAAAACCATTTATAACTGATGTGCTCTCAAACAAATTTCTAGAATGACACACATGATGGGGAAACTTGGAAAAGGTATTTCACATGATATATCAGCGCTTAACTACACCTACAAATGAGGACTACTGGAATGACAACTGATGTCCAGACTACAGAGATCAGTTCCCTGGAGGAAGTGGCAGCTTCAGAGTATGGAGTCTACGACATCACATCCCTGCTGAGATCTCTCCAAATTCTGCCATCCTCAGACACTGACCTTAAATCTCCAGGAATTTCCTCAGCCAAAGTTGGCATCCATACTGCAAACTAGTCTAAAGAAATTATATGGAGATAAGGTTTGTGTCTTCAAAGGGGTAGGCTTTCCTTTCTCCGCAGACTTTGGATGCCTCAGAGTCTGTCTTTTGTAATAAAGCAGGCTTGCACAGTAAATACTTTAAGAAGACTGAAGCGATATAAGGGCCCAGTTTCTGAGGGACAATGCGTCTTTTAACTTATGTAAGCCATTACGTTCATTTGAAATGTGATGTTGGAGAGTTTTACAGATACTGTGGACCACCAAAAGGACAAATAGATCAAATCAAATCAGGTCACTAGAAAAAAGACAATGGCCTCGATCACATGCAGAATTAGCCGTGCAATAGGCATGTCTCCCAGCCGGATTTTAAAGGCGTGATCACAAGAGCACATCTGTGAAGTGTCCCGCACCTGTCAGCAAGCTGTTTTGCTCTGCCGGAGAAGTGGAGTAAAAAAACACTGGGGAAACTCCAATATTAAATGGGATGCTAAGGGTTACAGATGGAGTCTCCCTGTGTGATCGCTCCAGCACAGACTTGTGGCATCGGGGATAATCTGATCAGGCTATCCTGATGCCATGCCATTGTTTTTTCCCCCTTTTCAGAATGCACATCATCGCATACTGCCATTGGAAGCCCTCAGGGTGGAGATGTGATTCATCGATCCCCTATTTAAGCGAATTGGTAACAAACAACAAACTGTGTGTCTGATCATGCAGTGGCAAGTTGCACCCGCAGCTTCACAGAACTGTGTGATTGTGCAACGGTGGGTCAAATTGCTCCGGCACAAATCGCCTCGCTTCCCACCCATCCACCCACCCCGCTTTATCTTGCATGTGTGGCCGGGGCCAATAATGCTAGGAAAAGCTGAAGGCAGAAGACCCAACATGAGATAGATGGACTCAATCAAGAAAAACCACAGTGCTCAGTTTGCAAGACCTGAGCAAGGCTGTTAATGATAGGACATTTGGGAGGGCATTAATGCGTAGGATTGCCATAAGTCAAAATGACTTGATAGAATTTAACACACAAACAAGCCACTTGGAGTCCTGTTGAATGGAAGAAAAGTGGGATATAAATATTTTAAATAAGTAAAATAAATATAATTGAGAAATGTTTCATTCAGCAGTACAATAGCCAACACTAAAGCAATGTTTTCCAAGCAGAATATTCATGTCAAGTTAATTCCTGACAATGGTCCAAATTATTTCACCTCTAAGGAATTCTGCAGATTTTCAAATGATAGGAAATTAGGCTGTGATCACACACACTAAATAATCCACTTTCAATCCACTTTCCAACTGGATTTTGTGAACTGTGTGAACTGGCAAAATCCAATTAGAAAGCTGATTGAAAGTGGATTATCTAGCATCTGTGATTGAAGACTGCTGTGTTTCATGTTGCCAATAATCCAGTGAACCAGCAGAAATATATGTCCAACTAGCAAAGCAGACGTTGACCAAAGCTAGCAAATACCTTCAAGGCTATTATAATATTAAATTACTTAAACCACATTCCTCAGATAGCAACATTCACTTGTTCCAATATTGATGAGCAGAAGGTCTCAGAATCAGGATACATTTTAAAGCATTTCTCAAAAAGCCAGAATTTACTGATCACTCACCAGCTAAAGCAAAGCAGAAAAAGAAAAACAGAAATCCCATATGAAATAGCCTAGATGGCAGTAGCATGGTTATTTCTGAAGATCTCAGGTGGTACATGGTTTAAACTGGACTGGACAATCACTAAAGCAAGATGGAAGGAACACAAGACTTGCTCCTGTGGGTGAAATGAGAAGTAACAAGAAAGAAGTAACCAAGACAGGTACAATAATGAACAGCTTAAAAGAAAATCCAATACCCAGAGAGGGGATGTAGGACAGGAACCCAAGCACAAGAACTGTGATCACATCTCTGGAGACAGTTATGAATCTGACTAACACACTTAAAGTACTGAAGGACAATTTCATACATTAGTTGCATCATGGAACAGGAACACCAAGTAATATTTACATTTCAGTTTGCTTGTTGAAAGGGTGACTTAGGTAGTGGTCACACATGTGAGAAAGCATGGGGGGAGAGAGAGGCTATTTTCTCCAGCAGCAGTTGACCCGCAGTTGTGTGATCACACAGTCTTTTGAAGCTGCAGGTGCAGCCCACCACGGCGTGATCAGACGCAACCGCAGGTGAGTCAGAGTTTTTTCCCGTTTGTCTCTGATGCGCTTGAATAAGGGATCGATGATTTGCACCCTGAGGGCTCCCTATGGAGTTTGCGATGATGCGCATACTGAGACGGGCAAAAAAACAGTGGCACAGAGTCAGGATGGTCTGATCAGACCATCCTGACGCCATGAAAGCACGCTGGAGAAATCAGACGGGAAAGTCTGTCCATGGCCCATAGCAACCCGTTTGCGACCAGACTTTCTGAGGTATCTTTTAAATCTGCTTGTGCGGCGGAGCAAAATGGGTTGCTGATGGCTGCGGGGCACTTCCCAGATGTTGTTGTGTGATCGTGCTCCTTTAAGTTGTCTGGCATTTGCTCCTATGTTGGGGCTAATTGTGCGTGTGATCACAATCTTTGTGTATTATACTTTGCCAAGTGGTTTGTGACTCTTTTAAGCTATGGCCTAAGAACTGTGACGCGGGCAATCGGTAAGAAGCCCGGCAACCCTAGAAGAAGTGGAAGCATGTCCTCCTTAGTTCCAGTTTCCTTAATTTTTTTCCCTGGCATTTGTCTTCATCTGTTGCATCGCTTTTATCTCAAAAGCTCAACATTGTAGAAAGTAATGGTAACCCATAGAAAAATGCCTTTTGTCAGTACCAACCAAACTATCAAAAATAGAGAGAGAGAGCGCTTTTGAGTTCTCAAGGCACTTATTAGGCTAGATGATAGGCACAAAAGAAAACACAGAGGAGGGAGGAAAAGCTGCTTCGGAGTAGTTTGTCGCTTTCTTAAAATGGAGAACAGGAAGGGCTGTAAACCCTAAATAGGTCATCTGGGGTTGGGTGCAAAACAGAATTCAAGATGTAGCAATGACTCCTACATCCAGCTTAATGAAGAGTTTTGCAAAACTTGAAAGTTTGTGCTCACTATTTTTTTTGATATTTTGGTCTAAATAAATCAAAGTCTAAAACTATTGTTGTTTTTGTACTTTTAAGGGCTGAGTACAGACTGGCAGAATGAAGCGCAAGGGAAGCGGGGCAAAAAGACCTTGGCCAAGTTGTCGCAGGGCTTTCTGGTCGCACTGCATGGACTGATGCGGGACCATACCCGGGAGGAGGCAGAATGGAACATTCGCACCGCAGGGCAGCCCCTGGTGTTGCTGCCGCAATTGCGTGTGGCTTTGGTCTGTTTCACCGACCTGCGTGTGGGCGCATAGGTGCATAGGCGCAGCAGCAATTGGGGCAGGATCCCATGGTTGGGAGCTTTAACTCCACTAGCCAGAAGCGTTCCCCATGGGCATCTGTATGCTCAAGCCAGATCAGTGGGATCCCATTACCACTGCTGCTTTGCAAACGTCCACACTTCCAGGGAGCGGGATCAATGCGCCCTCCACGGCTTGCCCCGGCTTTCACCGGGTACTTTTAAAATGTGGGATCAAAGTGGCACAGGACAGGGTGAGTGCAGCAGGGGAATGGGAGGCAGCTGTGGCTGTGTGAATCGCCCCACTTAATCTGCTAGAGAAAAATGCCTATATCGGGCCAAAGTGCCAGTCAGAACTCGGCCGAGGATGAGGATGACTAAAAGACTCCAATTTGTGTGCACAAGTGTGTGCGTGCACGTGGCTCTACATTTTACCCTAAAACAAGTTTCGAGTAAGTGTGCTTAGATTCACAACTCCAGTTTGATTTAGCTGGGCTTTCACACATCTGCATAATAGTGTCAACTTCCCACCATGGCTTTCCATAGGGAACACTTGCTGCTGGCATCAAAGACATCATGTCAAATAGTGGGTGAAAGCCACTGACATTTATTTACCACCTAGCACTGTGAGGTTTTGAGTGCCCCTTGTGAAATGATGCATGCCCACTTTGCTGTAATTTTGAACGCCTTAGTGATCTTGGGTGACCACATTCAACTAGGATATGCTGCAAAAGAATGCATTTAAAATGACTTCTAGACAGAAGGTTATTCTCTGTCTTATGTATTTAGGGAAACAGAATGCTGTGTCCCACTGAGGTGTTTTCCTCAATTCCCACTTTGACCTTCACTACCACCAACAGAGGTGAAGGTTAATCAGTACCACCTATGCCTGAGCCGTGTGAATAGAACGTGGGACTGTTCTCAATTGTAAAAACAAGCTTGGTTTGTTATTATTTTTGTTACTGGCACTCAGAATGAAAAATGCCAAAGGCAACATACTAAAAATATAGGTACTATTACGGCAACACATCTGCGACTCCAGAAAAAGTTAAAGTGCTTGGAGACCAATGCCAACTGTTTACTGTGCTTTCTTGCCTGGCAGACTGACAACAGAGGACCTATATTGGGGAGCAAGAGATGAATGTTATTGTAAGATTCCTTCCAACATAACCCATCTGAACTATGTTAATGATGACCAGGGTGATAAAACTATTGCCCCCTCCCAAGTACAAAGCTGCCCTTTATGGATGCATTGGGACATGAAAGCAGGTTCTCTTATTTGGTTTAAATAAACAGGCCTCCTTGGCAATCAAATGCCAGCTAATTAAAACTTGTCTATCATCTGAGCATCAACATGAATTATTGCAGCTGGAAAGGGACTCTGAGGCAGCAAAAGTAAGTTTAAAAATAAAAATATTCATGGAACGTCAAGGACCGTCCAGGACTATTAGCTAAGGAAAGTCACTGCACAATTGATTAGCAAAGGAATAAGAATATAGGCTAGTGGCAATGTTATAAAAGTTAATTTAAACCTAGATGTTTCATTCTCTGTAGGATTATCAGAAGCTGGGATTCACCACCACCACTGCTCATGCTACTTTGTCGACCGAAATTTCCTGAATATTACGATCCAGGAGCACTTATTCCTTGCACTTGGGCACCACTGTAATGCATGTCAGCTCCAATGAGCTCAATTGCACATTAGAAAACATTACAGCAGAGCAGTGTGTGTTACCAGAAAGCCCCTATACCATTCTGCTGCTGAATGATAGCAGATATGGACTTGTGTGATTCTTTCAGAAACTAATCTTTAAACATACTGAATTCACAGTCCATCAGGGCCAGTTCCAGGTGTTGAGGGGCCACAGACAGTGCCCAGGGACCCCATACCTTTCCACCCCTTACCTGTGTGCCCCCATTTTCTTCTCCCTGTTGTAAGCCCTCCCACTGCCCATGCTCAGTTGCTTCTACCACCTGCATCCCCTTTCCCCAATAGCACTGGCTGTTGTGTGCAGCTAGGAGAGCTGTTGCCATGGCCACCAGCTGCATAGCTTCTCTGTACCACATGCCTTTCCCAAATGACGCTGCACAGCTGAAAGCATGGGTGGCAGAGCACTTCAAGCAAACAGATGGAGAAGGGCATACAGACAAGCAAGAGGGGAGGTGTGTGTGTGTAGGGGGGCAGCAGCAGTGAGCTCCACTAGGAGTTCTGAACCCTGACAGCTGCCTCATCTCCGAGTATGCTGATGTCAGCTGTGCAGCCAGTTCTTGGTGAACTGCAGCAACTGCGAGGAACACATATGTCTAACCAAAAGGCAGAACCTGAAAGTTCTTCCAAAGGGAAGAAGCAATGGCCAGGCCTTACTAGTCTGTCTGAGGCCCATTCTGCATCTAGCACTCACTCTGCTGTTTTATCAAACCCATGTTGGAACAGAAATCCCCCTCTATACTGTATGCCGCTTTCACTTTCTTTGATTGTTGGATTTTATGGTAGCCTCCACACTGCATGCCAGTTTCACTTCCTTTGATCTCTCGGTTTTATGGTACCGTCTGCATAGATTTATGGCCATTTTATGGCCATTCAGGGGTGATTCTGCAGTCAGTACAGCGGGTATCTGAATGTGGTTTTAAACTGTATCTTTTTCTGTTCCAGTGTGGATTTGGTAAAATGATGGAGTGAATGCTAGATGCAGAATGGGCCATAATGAACAGAATAGAAAACAGAAAGTGCTCTTCCTAAGAAGCTGGATTCCAGCACTTACCAGTAAGGAAAGCCAGGAAGGCCAATATACACCACAGTACGTATGAATACCTGTCTTCTTCATTCAATGATGAAGACTCCCTGAGGTAATTTTTTTTATTTCAGTGAACTTTTCATAGGGGTGGGGTTTCCTGCTTGGGCTTACGAATAGCTCCAGTGTTATTGGCAAGTGATTGTAATATCGATGAGATCATTGTTTGCACTTTGCAGTTTACAGAAATGTGTTTCAGCAGGATCGTTTTTGCCTTAGCTAAAAAGTATTTAGCCAAAATGTCACTGAAGTTTACATTAGTGTACAATAGATGGGGGTCTTCTGGTTGTTGTTGCTTACAGCACATATAACCAGACTACAAATAAAGGAGAAGCCATTTAGTGTGACCTGCTTTTGAACAAAACAGTGATTAAAATTCATTATGTTTTAGCTAATACTCATTAACTTTTCTGGCTGAGAAT
The DNA here is from genome assembly GCA_029233225.1 of Lepidodactylus listeri. Taxonomy (NCBI): domain Eukaryota; kingdom Metazoa; phylum Chordata; class Lepidosauria; order Squamata; family Gekkonidae; genus Lepidodactylus; species Lepidodactylus listeri. The sequence goes on from JARCFY010000003.1 coordinate 41,433,334, forward strand.
ACTGCCTGGAGAGGGTGAAGGAACAAAACCAGAAGGATTTTTTAAAAAATCTCTGCATTAATGTCTTGTGTTGTAATTTAGCCCTCAGAAAACAATAGAACATTAAGGGAGAATAATTAATATTATTAGTCTCTCTTGTGTTATTATTCTGAAGTTGCTGTGAGACAAGAGATGTTAAAAGAAAAACCTCTGCCCACCCAACACATACCTCTTACTGTGCATTAGTTTATCTGTGAATGACAGTAGTGCAAACTGAGAAACATGTTTACAGCTATTTCAAACTCTCATGAATCTTGTGAGGGAGAAAATAGCTAAGGACAGGAACTCTGGCCTTTATACATGATATGGGTGTAACTAACTGTATTGAAACACTCCCCATAAGTGTGAAATATGGGCTTAAAATAGAGGGAAAAAAGATAATTGTTTTGTTGGTTTGTAAATAATGTGTCAGCAGGTCTACAGAAGTAAGAGGGACAAGTGGTGCCCTTCTCCACAGCCACCGATGAGTAGGCTCAGTCACACCCCAATGAGGTTGAGGTTCAATTCTCCCCTGGCTGGCACCAACACACAAATAGTCAATAGTTGGAAACAATAATTGGAAACTAAAGGCCAGAGAAGATCAGGCTAAATGAAGTCCCCCCCCCTTTAAACGGCAGCTGAGTGGACCTGTGACACAGACTGAGGTTGTGCAGTAGGTATGCCGGGGGGGAGAGGATCCCTGCAGCGTGGTTCTGCTGACCTAAAAGGACCTTCCCAGCATTATTATTAGCTGTAGAAGAGGAAAAAGACAAGCAAAGAGGAAAGGTTTCAGTCAGCAGTTTTGCATGAGCGGGGGAGTTACATCCTCCCTCCAAACCTACACTGTAGCCCTGATCCCCATTAGAGATACATGTAGATGCTATTGAAGAAGGTGACGTTGAGTTAGAACCAACTCATGGCTACCCCAACCAGGATGTGTACAAAGCAGGAGAGGAGCAGAGATGATTTGCCATTTCCTTCCTCTGGGTGGCAACCCCTCTCTTCCTTCAAGGCCTCCCATCCTGGTACTGACCATGGCCAACCCTGGTAGTGAGCTCAGGCTAAGCCAGGTTAATCAGGCTGCTGCAGATGCCATTACCTTTTAAAAATGCTGGAGAGAATATCTAATGTGTAGAAGTCAGCATTTAACATTATGTAACAGCTCACATAGGGGCTGCAGTGGCTCAAGTGGTTAAGACGCTGAACTGCAGACTGGAAGGTTGGTAATTCAGCAGTTCGAGACCCAAGTGCTGCATGATGGAGTGAGCTCCTGTCTCTGGTCCCAGCTCCTGCCAACCTAGCAGTTCGAAAGCAAGAAATTGCAAGTAGATAAATAGGCACCACTTTGGTGGGAAGGTAACAGCATTCCATGCGCCTCGGCGTCAAGTCATGCCGGCCACATGACTATGGAAATGTCTTTGGACAGTGCTGGCTCTTTGGCTTGGAAATGGAGATGAGCATCACATCCCTAGAGTCGTATTCGACTGGCTTCCAAGCAAGGGAAACCTTTACCTAACAGCTCACATGAAACTGAGGTCAAGGTTTGACAGTAATGGACAACTTGCAATATATTTCAAAATATTTTATCTTAACTTAATTTGCTCATGCTTTTTCATTGATCAGATAAGTAGTCTGCAGCATAACTCTAATTGGTCAATGACAAGGAAACTTTTGCAACCTTTGTCCCAGAAACTTATTCTTAAAGCACTCCCAGGCACCTGGTAAGGTGCCGCTGCATTTATTTTATTTATTTATTTTATTGATTGATTCAGTATACAGCATCTCCATATGTTCTGAAACTGGATTTTACTGTAAAAAGTGTTACCCACAGCAATGATTTTCTCAGCTGTGCCAACTGGTCCATGGAACACAGTAGAAAATATGTGTGAATGGCACAGCATGACGCATCCCAATGTACATGGGTGTGTGTTAGGTCTGACACAGCCCCCAAAGGTTTGACTACTACAGTGAGAATTTTGCTGTTGATGCAAAGACCTTTTCTACCAGAAATCTGTAAGTTACATCTAATTAGGCATGTGGGGGTAAGAAAACAGATCAGTCCCTTCAAAACATGGATTTGAGGGAGGAAAGCCCTAACACCATAGCTTTGCCAAAAGCAGGGGAAATTTTGCAAAAATATTTTTTTTTAAATGCATTTCCATTATAAACTATTGCTGCTCTTGTTGAAACATCATCCTGTGGCAAAGAATTTTGATGATTTTTTTTGGAAATATATATGGTTTGCTCAAATACCAAGGAAGAAAAAAAGCACATCTGCAACTTAGTAGGAATCTGGCAGCTTCCAAGAAAGAAGTACACACTTCTGTTCGCAGGTGTTACAAACTCCCCTCCTCTTGCCTTTATTGTTCATTCATAGTCTGATGCTGTCCATGCCAGTTATATTCATACCATTTCTCTCATTATGTCCTACTAGGTACAAGGGCCATTGTGGAAATAAACACAACAGGCTCTAGAAAGAGGCTCTGGGAGAGTGCCAAGGCCTTGGGCATTCAGCGTCAATTTGCTGTGGCAACCTCAGCAGGGTATAATGACACAGAATCCACCATTTTCTCCAGAGGAACTGATCTCTGCTACCTGACGCTACCTGAAGATGGGGCATCAAGTTTTTAAATTCCCGGGGGGGAAGGGGCTCTTGCGTGCATGCGCAAAGCATGTGCGCCCGCTGGGACCATGTCCCCGCCGTTGCCGCCGCCCCCCACTGCTGCCTCCCCCCCACCTTACCACTCCTGCTTCCGTCCCTCCCTTCCTCTGTCCAGGGGCCAGCTGGGCATTTGCTTAGCTGGCCCCTGGATGGACGGAGGGAGGGATGGAGTGGCCAGGCCGGGGGGTGGGGGGAGAGAGAGAGAGAGACAGCGGCAGCCCTAGGAAGGGCCCGGGGAGGCACGGCGGAGGGCGCTCCGTTTCCTGGGTGTGGGGCTCAGTCCTCCCTGGAAAATTTTGAGGGTGGCTCGAGCCCTTGAGCCCCCCCCATAGTTGAAGTCTATGGCATTGTACCTGTCTGAGGCCCCACCCCTCCTCAAACCTCACCCTCTCCAGGCTCCACCCACAAATCTCTAGGAATTCCCCACCTGGAGTTGGCAACCCTATCTCCTTTCCAACCAAGCATCAACCTACCTTTATTTTCCCCTCACTGTTCAGGTTTCTATCTCCCCCCACCTGCAGCCTCTACCGTGCTCTGAAGCCCTGACTGCCATGTCACATTGGCTGTCATAGGAGAGCCATCTCAGATGGGAATAAGGACACAAATGAGTTTTCTCCCAAAGGCCAAAATAAGTGTGGAAAGGGCCTTTTACTGACAGAACCAAGCTTGGTAGACCAGCAACAGGCACTGAGGGGAAAGTAGGGTTCCCAGCTTTGAGTAGGGAAATACCTGGAGATTTGGGGGGTGGATTCTGTGGATGGCAGCGTTGGGAGGGGGGGGGTGCGGAAGGACAGCAGGAATTTCCCAACCTGGAGCTGGCAACCCTAGTCAGGACTGGCCCCAATGAGTTTCTCACAAGGGCATGGAAATGATTTTGTTCCTTTGTCTTTTTACTGACAGAACCAAGCTTGTTTGCCTACCAACAGCCACTGAGGGAAAAGTTAGTTCCACAGAGGAGCCAAGGAGGTGAAATGTCTTCACCAGTAATTCTGACAGGGAACAGTGGCTGGAGTGGGCGGGGAAGAGGAGCAGACCCAGCACCTGGCCAATAGCACACAAGTACTCTTGAGTGGCAGCTGACGGGCCAATGGCTGATGGAGCATAATGTGGGTGGGACTCGGGCAACACAGCCAGTGGATAGGGACAACTTCTGAGTGAAACATCATGGAGCCAACTGATTTAGGAGTATGTGGAATGTTCAGAATGTGCCTCCCCACTACTGAATTATATATAAGGAAAGATACCTGTGCTACTTATTATGCGCTTATCCAGCTCAAACTCTTAAACTGTGGGTTTCTATAAGGTTTTGCATGAAACCATGGTCCTTATCTGCTATACATGTAGTAATGCCCATTGCTGGACATAATTGGTCACCTTTCTTACCTTTGTTGCCCACTGAAAATCATGTGTGATGCTATCAACCTCAGAAATAAAACACACAAACCCTTCCAGAGTTATTTGCATGCAAGTCATAAAGGAGCTACTCAGTGGAATACTAAGAAAGATAAACATATGGCAAAACTCTAAAGCCTGTTTCTGGAAACCTACTTGGAGGAACAGCTAATCCATTGTTCGGAGTCTGAAAAATATTATGAGTCTGGAGTGGGAAATGGATGTGGAGAGAGGCATCCAAGAAAACCAAGTTCAAGAACCAAACATTCACAGTGGCTTCCCCAAAGCAGTCACAGGAGCCCAACAGTGGAAGAGAAAGTGTGACACATAGAAGGTGTGAATATGGGGGCAGTGACATGGTCAGAAGCATTACCAGAACTTAGTTACAACATCACTGGCCCTCCAAAAGCAGAAACAACTGTCAGCTAAAATTTTCCCCTTAGCTCAGTAGGCATAACAGTTTGCTAAGGTTCAGGCTGAATAACTCCACTTAGAAGAAAGCAAAAGTTGTTATGGGTGGCAATAAGATGAGTCAGTTGCACAATTATGTGAGGGATTTAAATGGCAGGACAAGCTGAACTTTGTAAATTAAATTAAAGGAAGAAAGGAAGGACAGACATTTTCTTACTTTTAACATTTTTGCTCAGCAGGGCCCCTCCCAATATCAAGAGCAAAACACAGATCTTTTGCTAAAGCAACTGTGTCATTTACCAGTTTTCTACTAAAAATGGCTCACATTTGTTCTCCAGGCACCAGACAATGTTGCTGCCTTGGAGGTTTTACTGTGTATTTTAAGTAACTGGTTTTTATCTTTATTATTCTGGTAATGGTAATTTCTGGTAATTATTAACTTGATATTAATAATTAATTAATTTATTGTTAGCTGCCTGGAGCTGGCATTGCTGGACAGGTATACATGCAAAATAAATAAATAAATAATGGCAGTGGGTCTTACATAGTGGGGCTGGAATGGGCTTGCACTAGCAAACCATTCCCTCCCCCCTTGCTGCACCCTGCTTTGTACTCAAAACCATGCTCCTAGGAGTTGGTGGGCCCCCAAGAACAGTGTGGCAATATGGGGCAATATGAGGTTTGCAGATGGAAAGAAGTATTGTTAAAAATGGATTTCTTTCTGTTGACAGAAATATCTTCCTGCAGTAGAGATGGGGGCTAGGGGTTTGGCTCTATCCCGTATTATTCCCAAGCAGTGGAGCGGAAAGAACAGATTTAGGGTTTTGCTCACATTATGGAATGTACCTATTGAGATGATGCAGCTCTTTTCACAATATCATGCTTCTTTACTGAACTCTGGAACCAGCCTGAACTCATCGGCTCAACAGGAGCCAATTTATACTTGTAGAAACCCACCTTTAACAACAACCAATAAAAAGTAGGCAGCTAGTAACCTTCACTTCCATGAACCATATACAGAGTAACAATTTACAGTACAGCTATTGGATTATAAAGCAACAAATATGATTGGTTGTTACCGGCAACACAGCCAATAGCCTTGAAGGCCTTTGGAGCCTTCAGACTCAAGCTCCAACAGTACATAACAGTCCCCATCTTTGCCACTGCAGACACTGCCCTACTTAGGGTCGTGGGACCCTACATAATGGTGTGTGATGTGAAAGGAAGGCTGAAGCACATTAAGGGAAACTGATTAAAATCTGAGCACTTCCCTTATCTGACTGGTATGTCCTTCGCTCATGCAAGAACTATATCATAGTATCACATATGTAGGTTCCTGCTGCATATGTAGGCACCTGGTGCTTTTCAGCCTTTCTGCTATAAGGGAATACTTTCCAAATTAACTCAAAAGCCAAAGAACCCTCACATGTCTCCCCATACACATCTCCCTCCTTAGCCAACCTCAGGTCCCTGGTCACTCGGAGCTTTGGCCTCTCTGATGGCTAACCTACAGTGCCTAGCAATTGTCCAATACTCTTTTTTAGAGGTATGTCCTTCCCTCCATTTCTTGAACATTTCCTTTTTCTTGCTTAGCTCATCATGGCGTTCTCTGCTCCATTGGCTTCTTGGATCCCCTACCATGTTTCTGTCTTGTTGGAATAGTGATGGCTTGAGCTTGCAAGAGCACTTTTTAAAGGAAAGCCCACCCTTCACTTGCTCCTTTCCCTTCCAGGATGGAATGACTCTCATCATGCCTCTGAATTCACGAAAGCCTACTAAAATCCAACATATACAGGCCCGTAGCCAGGATTTCTTGAATGGGGGGGGAGGCCTTTACGTAATTTAGGGGGCACTGAAATTAAAATAAAGTTTCGAATCAGTGCCTTCCAAAGAGTTGACTTCCAGCCCCAACTGAGTCCTGGTGTGCTGCAGGGGGGACGGACGGGTTTTGAAGTTCCCTTGCACCCAGCTCCCCCCTTCCCTTGCCCCCACCACTCAGACCTGGGCCTGAAGCATGAGTCATTGTTGTGGACCCCCAGGACAAAGCAGCATGCCCACCCGGTCTGTGTGCGGACACCCCGCCACCAGGAGCCCCACTCCCCCTCCGGAAAGAGGGTCCGCAGTCCTCACGGCACCCACTCACTGTCCTGTCCTGACCATCAGTGCCCAGGCAGGCAGGCAGGCAGGGGTGCTTGCTCACACTGCCAGGCATGGGAGGGACCGGCTGGGGCCAGAGACAGCAAGGCAGCCACCAGGAGCAGCCTGGCTGGGGCGGAGCAGAGCACTGCGGGGTGAGGTGAGGAAAGGGAGGAGGGCGGTGCTGGGCTGCTGGGTACTGTGCCCACTCATCCAGGGCCTGCCTGGTTGCCAGCCTGCCTGTCCAGGGTAGTAAGTTGGGGGGCCCTGATGGAAAGTTGGGAGGCCGGACCCCAAAATGATCCAGTGTAGCTACGGGCCTGAACATATACATCAGCCTATGAATTTCCTTCCCCCCCCCCCCGACATCAAAAGCAATTCTAGGAGGACATGGTCACTTCCTCCTAAGGTCCCCACCACCTTCACCTCATCAACCATCTCTTGCCTGTTGTTTAACATTAAGTCAAATTTGGCTGAGCTCCTTGTAGCTTCCTCTACCATTTGAAAAAAAAGGAAGTTGTTGGCTTGGCAGGTCAAGAAGTTGCACGTCTCTGGTCTCTTAGCAGAGCTTGCCTCCTGTGTCCCAGCACACATCAGAGAAGTTGAAGTCACCCATAAGGACATGTTACTTGGATACAGTGTCAAGCTGTTCAAAGAGGACAGCATCCACCTCCTCACCCTGGTCAGGCAGTCTGTAGCAAACTCTAACCTCAATACTGTTTGTCCTTCATTCCCTTATCCCCACCCAGGTACTTCCCCATGGATTGTTGTCACCCACCTCCTCCTTCCCAGGTGGGCATCTGCTATTTTCTCTCCTTCACTGAAATCCCTGTGTTGTTCTTATCCTTTCCCTTGTAGTGTCAGTTTAACAAGATGATTTTCCCCAGATGAACCTCCCCGAGTTCCTGCCAAACACATTCTTCCCTGACCCTGTTAGATGAAATCCATCATGTGCCATGAGGCCATCTTCCAGAAAACCTAGCCCGTGGTCCCAGAAACCAAATTGTTCCTGTCGGCACCACCAATGTAGCCAGTGGTTCATCTCCACTACCTTTTGTTCCTGTCGTGATCCTCTTCCTCTGACGGGAAGGACTGAAGAGAATACCACCTATGTCCCCATTCCCTTCAGCTTTCTCCTAAGAACTTCATAGTTTCCTCTAATGCTTGTGATGGTGTTCATGGTCGTGTCATTCATCCCCAAGTGGACCATCACAAATGGACCATCACTTGTTTATTTAAAATCTTAACAGAACTGTTATAATGTGCATGTGAAGAAAGAAAAGAATGACTGTCATAATGACCATGTTCCTGAAATGAGTGTCATAATGACCATGTTCATCATGACAGTCATAATGACCATGCTCCTGAAAGCCAAAGTGGGGTTGCTGTGCTGTATGTGTGGAAGGGAAGTTGTTAAATAAATGAGAAAGGAAAGCGTGCAGAAAACTCCCACATGTGGAAGCTCTATCCCTCATGCACATGTCTGTGCATTGGCAGCAGCAATGGAAGCAATGTGGAGGACCCTTGCCATGTGGAAGCCGCCTCTGTAGGCACCATTCATTCATTCATTTGAGCATTCATCAGATTGAACCTCTGGAAGATATCGCAGCTGACAAACACTGGTAAATCCTGGGATTTACACGTTTAGAAGGCTGATACTGAGTTTCGTCTAGTAGAGAGAGGTAAATATTTAGTTCTAGCTATTTTTAATCAAAGTTTTACTTGGGCCGGTTCCAGAATAAAGCATCAAAGCCAGGCTAAAAAGAACACCCTGAACTTAACCCCCCTTGCTTATTTCTCTCCTTTGACTCAACTGATTTCTAAACTGAAACGAGAGGGATACATTTAAAAAGTGGCTGTACACAGAACTACAACAAATAGGAATTGACTGGCATGGCTGGATCTTGTTCCCCTGCTCTCATAATGACAGACAGCAATAAAACCTGTATCTAAGAGGATTCTGATTTTTTCCCCCTTTTAAACTATTTACTTGATCTATTCATATGGACATAAATAAATAGTTTGGGAAATATAAGTGTTTTTTTTTCCTGTGCAGCATTCCTTTGTTCAGTTTGAACAGTGAGGAGAAGAGGGATTACACCCACGAGGCTGTGTTGTCCCCAGAGGTACTTTGAACTTAAGACACTTCAGGGTTCAGGCTGAGGGGGGAAAAGGTGGCGAGACACTTGTGTTCCTTCAGTCTAACTCTTAATATGGGTATCTGTGGCCTTGCCACTTCTTAGCGCACTCTACAACGTGTGTTCTGAAACACAATGGGGGTGCTGTATATATGCAGCCATTCTTAGCAGCAAGGTCTTAGGAGCTTATGAAAGTCAAGCATTATTTCAAAATACACATTCTTCCAGCATTCCTATAAGGAACGGTATGCAGAATCCTGTGACCATCCCCATTTGCCCATTTCATGGCTCAGGACATCTGTAAGTAGAATACCAAGTTTGAAAATAGGGGGAGGCTGGGGTCTTGACCTTGGACAAGGTGTGGTGTAGTGGTTAGAGCATCAGACTAGGATCTGGGGGACCCAAGTTTGAATCCCTGCAGAAGCAAGGAAGACCCTGGGCCAGTCACGCACTCTCAGCCTGGCTGAGACTGTTGTGAGGATAAAAAGGAGAGAACGCTGTAAGCCACTTTTGGTCCCCTTGGTGGAAAAGGCAGGGTATAAAGGAAGTTAAATAAAAATAAAACAATCATTTGTAAATGTTGACTTATCTCATGTAAAGAGGGATCTATGACTTTTGGAGAATATTCTACCCACACCGCAACTCACTCTGTTCTCAAGGCTCCTCTGACCTCCAGGAACAATTTTTGTGGTGGTGTATGGGACAGGGCTGCAGTCAGAAGACGAGATGAACTCTATTAATAGTTCTTTGGATCCGGTCAATAATTAGAAGAATTGGGACTGGGAGGAGGTAGCTTTGGGACAATGATTTCGAAGAGAGCCATCTCAGCACTTTCAGAATACATCCGTTGTAAGAGCTGCTTGTACTGAGGCAATGACAGTTAAATTTATTTAGGTTGGAAGCAGCAGAAGTTTAAAATCTTATGTATATAAGTGGTACATGTAAGCTATAGAGAGTAAGAAAGGAAAAACTGCCCACCAGTCCTGAAAAGAAACTGTCTGTGCCACCTTCACTGGACAAGGCAGCACTCGTAGATTATGTGCCTAACGCTTAGAAGCAGCTAAAATGAAAAAAGAAGGATTAAAAAAGGAGAGAGAGAGAGAGAGAGAGAGAGAGAGAGAGAGAGAGAGAGAGAGACTTTTCAGAAAATTCAAGGAACAACCCAAGGGAGGTCATGCTTTTCGAACAGAGCTGCTTTTACCGTTTCAGCTGACACCGTCCTGTTTACGCAAGTTAATCTGATACCTACAAGGGCCTCCTCTTTGTGACAACAGTCCTTGGCAGGTTCTTTCTCTCCTCTTTTCTGGTGACGATAACTTCTTCTGCCTTTTCATTGGCCTGTCTGTCGTCACCAGCGTCTGGTGGCTTTTCCTGTGGAAATAAAAAGATGCAAGCAGGAGAGTAGACATATTTGGTAATGTTTTGCTTCAGAGTTTCCTGTTCGCAAGGCTTTCACCTCAGCTGCAAAATGTTAGAAGGTGGGAAGAGGGATGATCTTGGAACTAATTCCAGACAGCCCTTAATGCCTACAAATTTGTCTAAGTAAGCCAATTCCAGAAAGGCAGAACATGCAGAAGGCTCATTCTTTAACTGCAAGGTATACCAAATGACTAGACAAACCGGGTCATCCTGTTCCAATGATCTCATTTCAGGGAGGTTAGTCTTTCAGACATTTCCTTTCCCCCACAACCCCACCATCCTCACTACTGCCTATGCTTTAATTTAAAAAAAAAACACTTGCAAAATTAGAAAGAAATTTAGGTTGCTTGTGAAGGAAGTGGTATGTTAGTAAAGCACAATGCCCTTATTTATAAGGGAACTTCTTATTATCAGGGTTTTCTTAATACTCCAGTTGAAAGCTGAGACAATCAAAGCTCGCTTTCTGGAAAGTATTGGAGTTGGGAGGCGAGTGGTAGTGATTTCATAGTAAAGCTCTTTATTGCGGGTCAGATGGAACATGGCAACCCCGGGCTCAGAGCCCTCTTTTATTCAGGCCGGAGGCAATGCCCCGACCTCGCCCCCAGGTCCTGATAGGACCTTAAGTCCGTGGTTGTAGTTCATAGGTCCCCCAGTGGGAGACCTAGGCTCATAACTGGTGGTCACTCAGGATCCAACTGGCTATTGTTCTACCTGGCCGAAGCTCAGGTAGATTCTGACCATGTGCGCTGACCATGTGGCGGTCGCCATTACGGGAGACCAGGCGACCGTGGTCTTAGTACACAACACTTTCCAAGACAACGCTGAATAGTGTAGTTGACCACATAGCATTACATTTGTGAACTCGGCAAGATTATAACGCACAATGAGAGAACAGCCCTTCAACTCCTGATCTAGTTGAGGCTCCACTAGCTCAGCTGTCAGCCTACTTTGGCAAGGAGTCAACAGTTTTTGTAGCCTATAGACTGCGGTCACACTGGAGGCTTGGTGCAATCCGGAAGCTGCAGCTGGTGCAGAATGCTGCAGTGAGGCTGTTGATGTGTCTCCCAAGATGGGAGCACATCCGTTCTGTGCTGGTGGCACTGCACTGGCTGCCAATAGCTTACCGAATTTGCTTCAAGGTGCTGGTACTTACCTTTAAAGCCCTAAATGGCCTGGGTCCGACCTACCTGAGGGACTGCCTTTCCCCATATGTACCTGGAGAGCACTACGGTCTGGGGTCCAACATTATTTGGTTACACCTGGCCCCAGAGAAGCCAGGCTCACTACCACTAGGGGGAGGGCCTTCTCAGTGGCGGCCCCAACCTGGTGGAATGAGTTCCTGGAGGAAATCAGGGCTCTGTGGGACCTGATGCAGTTCCGCAGGGCCTGCAAGACGGAGCTCTTCCACCAGGCGTATGAATAGGGGTTGCCACCTTCTCCTTTCCCTCCCCCCCATATTACATCCACCAATGCCGACCGCTGATATTATCATCTGCCGCCAGGGATATGGCACTTGGTTTCATCAGAGAGATGCCATCTGTTGTACTGAATCTTGAGCACTTTAATTGTTAATATGTTTTAATTATGTATGTTTTATACTGTTTTAATTATTTTAAAATGTAAAGTGAATCCTGGCTCGCCAGGTCTTGTAAGCCGCTCTGAGCCTGTGAAATGTGGGGAGAGTGTCCTAGAAATCAAATAAATAAATTAATAAAATAACTGATAGTTTTATTTCACAGACGGCAGGCACCGAATAAAAAACACCTGAAGTCCTTTTTGTTAAAGCCACATCTTTATTTTCTGATATAGATTTGGTTTATCATTCTATGATTTAATGTACTTACTGTCTTTAGCAGGCTTTCATCTTTACATGGTTCTAAGGTATCAGGTTTCCATGCAATCAGCTGTATAGGGGGTGATTTTGTTCTTTGAGCAGCGGTGTCAAGATATTCCAGGGAATCTGGTTCTCGTTGATGTGATGTATTCTGCACTGTGTCGAAAAACCTGTCTTTTAAACCAGAATGACTTTCTCTTTGCTGTAAAGAAAAAAAATGCACAACTATTGAAATCAGGGTATGCCAGGAAGGATGCGTATTCATAAGATTATTTCTAGAAATATTAACCTGAGTGTTCCTTCTTATAACATCAAAATAAGTTACTCATATGATTTATACAGTACATTATCTCCCTTGGTTTAAAGATGCTCAGGTTAGTGCCTATGATCAGATGATCAATTTGATCCGGTGTGGCCCCACTTCTAATTGATCCAGTTTTTTTGTAACTGAGAGTTTTGATCAGACATCTCCCCTTAACCTGCTTCGATGTGCTTTTGCACCATGGTTGATTGATCAGATGTGGCAGCCATGGAGTGAGGTGGTGAGCATTTTTAAATCATTTGTCTTTTGAGCATGTGCATAAGCACTTATGGGAAGCAGTGCTTAAAAATCCTGGCAGAATGGCAGCACCTGGTGGCTAATGGGATTGATGGAGGAGGCTGCTGGGATATGTAGTTCAGCATGGGGAAAGTGTTTTGGAAACTGCTTTTGATAAATTCAACATTTCAAACATTTTAAAGCTGGGGGAGAAAATTTCTGAGAAGTACCTATGTGAGAGAGAGACAGAGACAAACAGAGAAGATTAAATATGCATTTATGCATACCTGGTTAACTGCCTCACACACACAGCTGCCTTAATTCAGGGAAAGGATTTGGAGGGAGGAGGGGGCTCTCTCCAGTTCAGCTGGGGGAGAGAGGAGTGAATGGAGTGGGTGGGGGAAAGGGGCTATGAAATGCACAAGTACAGCTTTGCAGTGCACAGCTGTTTATGCACACATTGGTAGCTTGGGGAGGAAATGGCGGCAAAACAGGAAGTGAGCGATCTGACTTCCCAAAAGTCTTCACCCCTCAAGAGAGTGATCAGATAGCTGCAAAAGGGCTGTGAAACCGGTGGGATCCATAAAGACCAGATTTTCTGCAGTGTTGGGAAATTCGGGGGTGAGCACAAGAGGCTGACAACTGCAGGATGGGAGTCAGATGTCATCTGATCAAGCACTTCAAATCCATTCAGGAGGAGCAACTATAATGGATCAAATTGCTCGTCTGATTGCACCCAGTGATACAGATATAATTTGTGACCATTGCAGACTGGTCCATTAGGGTAAATGGGGCAAAGCCCCACAAACTTAGTCTGCCTCCAGCCCCTTCCTGCCTGCTTCCTTACTGTCCTTAGGGTACTTGAACATACAGCTGAGGGATAGCATGTACATCCTTAAAACAAACAACAAAGGGTAAATGTGAGGACACAGAGTTAACACAGATCCATCTGTATCATCTTCCAGTGCTACTCTGTCAAGCACTGGAGCATAAGAATATAGATCACTGTCTTCTGCCAGCTGGCTTTTCTGCTTCGTTTGGCATTCCCTCACTGACCCTCCTTCCCATTGATGGTTTGTTTTAATTGTTTTACATAAGTATGTATTTTAAATGTTGCAATGTTTTTGCTTGTTTTTGCCTTGGGGATGTTTGCCTTGGGGATCCTAAGTTAAATTGAAAGGTGGCATAAAAATGTTTTAAATAAATAAAATAAAATAAAAAGAACAGTGCAGGCAGGGAGAACTGGATGATTCCCTTCTTCTACCCAGTCATTACAAGATGGTACAGGAAAGGTGTGACCATTGGTTGAGCAGGTCCACAGGACCCTGTCTTCAAATTCTTCCTAAGTCAGCATGCAAGGACCATTCAAAGGGATCTTAGACTATTTGTTTAAAACAAACATGAGGGACCATCAGCCCTGAAAATGGTAAACAGACACCAGACCTGAACATCTCTCGATTTTCAGTCCTGAAAATCAAGAGATGTTCAGGTCTGGTGTCTGTTTACCTGAATGGAAACAGTCTGAAAGCCTTGTATATTTATGACACACAGTTAGGTGGCAGTTCTGGGAAAGGCTGGGAATGCATTAAACTCTTTTTCTTTTATCAGATAAAGGCAGCCTTTGTCCCTTCCCAAACTGTTTCCACTCTTGCTATCCTTTATACACAGAGAAACACCCTCATACCACAGAAACGTTCACTCTCTTCTTTTTCTGTTCTTGCTTCCCTTCTTTCAGTTTGTTTTCTTCATCCCTTTGCACCTGTTTTGAATGAAAAAGGGAAGTCAAGCTATTCATAGGGAAGCCATTTGGACTCAGAGGATTCCAGTCATGGAATCTTCCTTGAAACGGGACTGAAATAGCTGCCTTCAAATAAACTGTGTAACTATATACAGATGACTGCCTCAGGAGGACACACCACCTTGGAAGGTAGTGCCACACTCGCTTGCCGAGATCTCCTTTGAGCGCCAATGAAAAAAGCCATTCTCTCAAAGCAAACTGGTTTAAGGAAAACATTTTGTAGTTATATGAATTATTACAATGGAGATGTAGTTGTTAAAGTCCTATAGGTTGCTTAAAGTAGATAACAAGACAAGAAGAAGAGTTGGTTTTTATACCCTGCTTTTCTCTACTCTAAAGAATCTCAAAGCGGCATCCAATCACCTTCCCTTCCTCTCCCCAAAACAGGCACCTTGTGTGGTAGGTGAGGCTGAGAGAGTTCTGAGAGAATGGTGACTGGCCCAAAGTCACCCAACAGGCTTCAAGAAATGGAGAAATGGGTTAAGATGGGTAGCCAGGTTAGTCTGTCTGTAACAGTAGAAAAGAGCAAGAGTCCAGTAGCACCTAAAAGACTAACACAATTTTTGGCAGGATAGGTGCTTTTGAGTCACCGCTCAGTGAAGAAGTGAGCAGTGACTCACGAAAGCTCATCCCCTACCACAAGTGTTGTTAGTCTTAAAGATGCTACTAGACTCCTGCTCTTTTCTATGGAGGAGTGAGGAACTGAACCCAGTTCTCCAGATTAGAGTCTGCTGTTCTTAACCACTACATCACTCTGGATCCCAAGAGAGGGAAGCCTGGATTCAATTTGCTGGGCAAGTCATTGGCCTGGGGGAAGTGATGCTGCTTTGGTCACTGTTCTCCATGCGAACTGGAAGTAATGATGAACACACGGAATGAAGGCTAGCACAGGAAAGACTGGCAAGTATTTTCTTCAAAAGTAATACTAATGCATTCATGACAGACAGCAGGAATAATCTTGTGTAGAATCTGTTTCTGCCTGTCATCTTTTTGCAGATATTTCTGATCGATTTTCTATCATTAAAAGTTATAATTGTTTGTCCATCCCATGTATGCATTTTTTTTTTAAAAAAAGAGAGTATTTACCCTGCAAATCTTTTCATATATTTCATTACCAGTCCCTCAGTCACATTTATTCTTTTGGCATCAACTTCAGAGTTTATTTGTTTTTCAGAAGATGACTAAACAACTCAAATATTTTGGCAGGAGATTCACAAATACATCATTTGTTCTCACAAACAACTTTAAAAAAGCTTGGGGAGGAAAATATTATTTTTAAAAAAGGTCAAAGCTCTACACTTGTTTAGAGTTTATTTAGAGGTCACATAGGTTTTTCATACTTTCTCTTGACTGTCAATGCACAGTTGTATTATCTTGGTAATAAGATTATTAAAATAAAACAAAATCACAGATTTTCCTGTCTGTCTCTATTTCATTTCCTGTATTAACATTAATATAAGCCATCATGGTGTTTTTTTATTTAAAAAAATACAAGATATAACACTTAAACATAAATAAATAATTTCCCCCACGTGGTCTTTAAGCTTCAATATTTCAGGAGCACCAAGGGGAGAGACTGATTTAGCTGATATGGGCTTACCAGCACACCGTCTATCCAGCACACTTAGCCTGTGTCTGCACTGCACGGCATTCTTTGATGAGTGTCCTATGCCTTGCATTTTCCTTGATCACATTTCTGGCTCACCTATCTGGTAACAGCCCTCGTCCTATGCAAGCAGGGGGACTCCTTGCTTGATCCATTTCAGCTATTCAGCATTAGCTGGATTGCAGAATAAGAGACATGCTTTGTTTGTATCCATCGGGAGAAAAAAAGGTAGAAGCAGAAGTGAGCCTTGGGGAAAAGAGGCAAGGCTTTGCTTGTATAGCTCACGGGGAAAGAAGTGCTCCCATGGCATTGGGTGGGCAGCCAAAGTCCAGAGTTTGGTCTACATGTGCCCCATTCTTTCCCTATTCTCTGAATGTAAACAAAGGTGGCAGAATGGCCCCCACCAAAATTTCCCAGGCTGCACAAAACAGAACAGGGGCTTAGTCTGCAGCTCTTTCTTCCTGGCTTGGATTACCTGTAATCACAATTGATGAGATTATAGCAGAGGTTCCCTCCTGAAGTTTACAGCCATGCCCTGTATTCTGCTTTTAAGAGGCAGAGAGGAATTTCACACAGCCAATATGTTCCATTTCAGGAACTCTTCAGTAATGGTTTCTGTCAGGCATTTCACACAGAACTGCATTAGTACCTGTTCCCTAACGGAACGTATTGGCCCTTTCACACAGAAACATGCCTCTCCCATTGGGGAAGCGTTCCTGAGCTGGCTTACCTTGAAACCTCCTCCCAAGCATTCTTCAGTTTTTGTACCTGTCCTGAAGCGCTACAGGGCGCTGTGTGAAATTCCCCCAAAGCGCTTCCTCCAATTACAAGTGTTTTTGAGCCTCTTTTCGCCCACGCAGGCGATCTCCTTCATTTTTTTAAAGAGCCGATTTAGAGCACCATAACGCTATAGTGTTATAGCAACCCCATTGGAGTGCCTGGGTTCCACTGAGCCAACTGGAGTCCAGGCATTCCAGTGGGATCACTATAATGCTATAGTGTTAGAGTGCTCTAAATCAGCTCTTAAAAACAATGACAGAGATTGCCAGCACAAGCGGAAAGAGGCGCGAAAAGAAAGCAGCAGTCTGAAATGGCAAACCGCTTCGAAGACGGCTCCAAAACAGTAGGGGAAGGGCTGTCTGAAACGGCCGTCACTGTACCGGTTTATTCCAAGCCATTTATTCCAAACGTTTTTAAAGGTGTAGTGTGAAATTCCCCAGAGATTCCCAACTTGTCCTGGCAAGGAGAAGGCCTGCTAATAACTCCTAACCCAATCCTTGAGATGGCAGGGATGACTTATTGGTTTATACTAGCTGTAGGCTTGAAGATGTTTCTGTGCTTTGCAATATATTATCTGCAAACTGAACCAGGATATGAAACTGCAACAGAATGAGAGTCTCTAGCTCTGCTTCCTCTTGCATGGGAAACTGGGGAATTGTGGGAGTGCCTCACTTTCTGGTGGGCGGAATGCTGGAAGAAGTATTGGAGAGCAGCTTTCTCCTGGCACCTTCCCCTCTGATGGGAAACAGGAGACATTAACATTGCCTGGCAACGGGCAAGACAACAGTCCTCTTTCACTGCCTCAGGCCTCACAGAGGTTTAGGATGAGACCTCTGAGGAGTCTCCCAAGGGTCTGTGCTGTTATGGGGCCCACCAGGGACTTCTTCACTTCTTTCCTGCTCAGCTCCCCCCCCCCCCCATGCCTTGGGTATTCTTTGTCCAAGGTCCAGTGAAGCTTGAAACCAGAAAAGATATAGTGTGGAAGAATTCTTTCAATATATCTATTGAATTAGGGGCATGCATTACAAAATTCCTGAGATGATAGGGTTCCCA
This sequence comes from Lepidodactylus listeri, assembly GCA_029233225.1. Taxonomy (NCBI): domain Eukaryota; kingdom Metazoa; phylum Chordata; class Lepidosauria; order Squamata; family Gekkonidae; genus Lepidodactylus; species Lepidodactylus listeri. Next base: position 41,451,119 of record JARCFY010000003.1, read on the forward strand.
TTCCCCAGGTCGGGGTGGGGGATCCCCTACCTTTGGGAGCTTTTGGAAAAAAATTCACCCCCAAACAGCAACATCAGTTTGACCCTGATTTTACCATACAGTTTGACCCCAATATTACTATAGAGTTTTGCTCTCAAACCAGAGTGCCGCCATGCAACATCTCTGACATGATGATGTCACTTCCATGTGACATCATCATGTTGGGGACATCACCATGCAACATTACAGTTTAGGGCGGAGCTCCACCCCACTCTTGGAAGGCTCCCTCCCACCCCCTGCCAGCATGTCATGGAGATCTGGCAATCTTATGAGATGAAGATGTACATGGAAGTTGTTGTTTGGGTGTTACATTGGTTTGCTTATAATTTTAAAACTAAGAAGCAAAGATAGCTGCTGAACCTTCTGCCACTGATGGTCAAGAAAAGGTAATTCTCTGGCTGAAAACTGACTGCTGATCCGGAAAAGCAATCTGAACAACTAAAACAGCAGTCTGAAGAACTAAAATAACTTTCTGCTAATGATAAAACAATTAATGACTCAATTCAGCAGTTTCAATAGTTGAGTAAGGCTGGTTTTACATCTGCCTTTCCTGCTGGAATCATTCTACTTCCAAAAAAACTTGCCCACATCTCTTTCAAGTGTGAATCTGCATTCCTTCTCAACTGTCCATATCTGCTAATTGCCCTCTAGCTCTCAAGCTGGCTTCACACCTCTGTAAACAAATCCTGTTCTTAACAGCACTTCAAAAGAATGACCCCTTTCACTCCAGTTCAATCAGATGTGGGCATTCCCCTACAACAGCTTTGACACCAATGTGTTACCGGTGCAGGGAGCGCTGGAATGAAGCTGTTACAAAAATGCACATGTAAAATCAGCCTAAGTCTATCAGTACCTGAGTTCAACCGATAGAGCCCTAAGTAGCTGCTTTGGGAGAGTGAACAGTGGCTCATGAAACCATTGTCTCAGCTTCATACAATGGCTTGTCCTGGCAGATATCCCAGCTTGAGAGTTTTACTTGTCAATTTAACCTTTGTGTTTTTGGTCTTTCAGAAAAGATTGATAAGGCAGGGCAGCAAAAGCTGGGGGGATATATGGAAACTTTTTTGCATGAGCTTTTGCAGCTTCCATCTGATTTCCAGTTGCAAACTGAACAAGTGTATCAAATTCCTTGTGTACTTAGCAATATGAATAAGCCATCTCCAGTAACTGCGTAGTTTTTGAGAGTAAGTGTAAGAGACCACCTCTTCTGCCTCTCAAGACAGAAACAGAATCTTTGTTGGGGTCCTAATAAAAAATGGACCATGCTCTATCCAGACTACACATAAGAAGTATCAGTGCTATCACACCAATTTACAAATGTGCTATCATATCCAGATCAAAAAGTTTGTATTCTGACTGCTCCAGAGTAATTTCTCACTGGATTTCATGATTTATGCCCTCCTGCTCCAAATGCCCAATACTTTCCTGAAAATAAATAAACAGCTTGTTGTGATCTTTAGAAGAAAACTGCTAGTTGTGATCATTTTAAGAATATTAGATTGTCAACATCTACATTAGCTTGGCTTAGAGAAGAGCTATTTTATGATTTTTGTGTGTCTTCAGTATTGTGCTTTGACTGTCTGGGTGTATTACCACTTTTATAGATAACAGCCAGGACTTCTTGCCATTTTCCCACCTCTTTCTTTTTCTCTCCTTTTGTTTATGTTTCTAGGCTCTAAATAGATATTTCTGTGATATCCCCCCCCCCAATTCTTTTTAAGAAGAAGAAGAAGAAGAAGAAGAGATTGGATTTATACCCCGCCCTCCACTCCCCAAGGGAGTCTCAGAGCGGCTTACAAACTCCTTTTCCCTTCCCCTCCCCACAACAGACACCCTGTGAGGTAGGTGGGGCTGAGAGAGCTCTTTTAATCATTTAGTATTGGAATTTGTACATATATACATATATAATTGAGTTGATAGGAATGGCTGGTAAACTATCTGCCCATCCCTTGGAGGCTAACCTATCATCAATTAAAATGGACCCGCCATGCCCTTACTACAGCTAAAAGACTTGTATATCAGTCCTGGAAAGATACGTGCCCACTCTCAGTAAATCAATGAATTGATGAACTGAAAACCTTACAAACTTTATCAGTATTCAAATGCATGACTTATAGACTATTTTTCTTTGTTAAAAAGAGAGCAAAGAGAGGGAAAAAGTCAAAATTATATATAATTATAATCAGTTCTCTCTCTTGTTAAAAGAAAAGAAAAAATTGCAGTGATTTCTCTGAAAGGGAATACAAATCTGGGAATCACGATTCCCTTTCCCCACACAATCCATATTTATCCTGACTTTGGGGGCTTACCAGCAATGGAGCATGAACTTCTGTTTTTCTTTTGATTCCACTGGTTTCCTCGGCAATGGCATTCTCCCTTCCAATCGGATCCTAGCAAGGAAGGAGCACAGATTGTTCCCAGCCAATCACCTTTGGAAACAAACCACCTTTGGAGATAAGCTGCAGTTCTCCTTACTTCCCTCCTTTGTGGGGGTGCAGCCATTTTTATTTTGCAAGTATGGAGGCTGGGGCACTTTGTTCAGGGGCCTGTACAATTGGACCCTTTGATGATGGCAATGTTCACTTGAGACTTGGGGATGGGGAGGCAGCATTAACTCTGCTGAAATTTTAATCTCTTTTGGTTGAAAAACAACCACTCCAGTCCCCTCCCAAGTCCCCCCACAGATAATAGTGGCAGAGCTCTGGGGCAGGATGGGGAGATTTTCTTCCTCAGTTTGTGAAACTAACAATCGACCACAAGGAATGATGACAAACACAGTGTTTTCAACAGAAAGTTAAAGCATTTTTATTGGGAGTCAGTTACTATAAGATCAGGAAAATAAAATGAATGCAGACAGGTTTTTTTTTTTTTAATATTGATGGCCTGTACCATTCCCCCTATAAGTATACTGTAGCAGTGATGAGAAGTGCCACTGCACTGAAAGCCACCTATTTTGGGGGTCTCTAAAGTCAAACACCTTGGTCCAAATTGCTTGGAAGTAGGTAGGGGGATATTTAGATAAGAGGGAACAGGGCTATTTTTGGGCCGAAACACACAAGAACAGAGTTCCGGCTGGCTTCTGAGTTGGCCACACCTACAGCCTCCCCCTCTCCCGGTTCCCCAGGTGCCTCGCAAGCCATGGGATGCCTGGGGAAGCCAAGCCGATTCAGGGAGGGAAGGCAGTTTAAACTGCCTCTCCCACCTCCCTCAGGTTCCCCAGGCACCTCGCAGCTATGGGACACCTGTGGAAGCCAATTCAGAAACTGCCTTCCTTCCCTCAGGTTCCCTATGTGCCCCACAAGTGGTGGGGCACCTGGGGAAGCCAATCCTGGGAGGGAGCTGTGTTGTCAGGGGTGTAGCCTAATATGCTAATGAATTTTTGCCATTGGGTGTGGCCTATTATGCTAATGAGTTCCTGCTGGGCTTTTTCTACAAAAAAAGCCCCTGAGAGGGAATACTATGTTCTGTGCAAATCTGGTGCCATTATCTTTATGAACAGATGCCCCAGAATAGATTGTCAACTGAAAGTATCAGTCCCAAACCTAGAATGAATGCATTTCAGTTAATTGGTACTCTCTGTTTAGCTATAACAAACTTGTTTTCAACTTACATAAAAACACCCATTTTCTTTGATTATTTTGAGCTGTATTGGTTGCATCTTGCTCTTCGGTCCAAGGTTTTTAGAGAATAAGGGTGAGGTGAAGCAAACCATACAAGAACACACAAAACTTTTTCTTACTTTCTTGAAAGCTGGAAGGGAGGATGCTTCGATTGAGGGATGCAGTCCCTGAAGAATTTTATCCTAATAAATCGAGGAGGAAAAAAAAAGAGGAATGTGTTTCCTAAGGAAACCGATGTAAGTGTCACCTGAACACAATAACGAAGCAACACTGATATTTATGAATCCAAACACAATTTTTTAATGAACACTGCACTGCAAGTTTTGTGGCCCCTGGTTCCTGGCCCAATCTAGCCATCAGTGCCACATATGGGAGGGAATGAGTGGGCCAGTTGTACCAAGTTGGTGAGCATTTGCTTCAGGTAATATAAAGTTTGGGTGTGGGGCATAAGCCCATGGGTACATGGCTTGTTCATTTATTCTTATTTATTTATTGTTGGATGTGAGTTGCTTTGGGGCTACGAGAGGAGAAAAGCAGGACACAAATATTCCAATAAATAAACTAATAACCAAAAATGCGTAAGAATAACTGTAAGACTATTGGCAATGGCTCTTTTCAGTTCTTCGGGAGGTGATTTAAGAAGCCATCCTAAACCAAATTATACCCTTCTAAGCCCACAAATGTCAATGAATTAAGAATTCATTCACAACATGTGCTCAGTCTCTGAGCCATGGAGCTTCAAGGCTCCCTAATGTTTATTTCAACATGTATTGAGATTGTATTATATTGACAAATTATAGTGGGATCATTAATGTACTGGTATAAAGCCAAATACATCTGTGAGAAAATATGTAAAAGTTGAGATGGAAGAGATTAAGACACAAGTGGTGACAAACAAATGAGACATACAAACATTGATGACTGGAGGTAGACAAACGCATGGCAAAGTGAGAGATTTGGAACTAGACTTACAAGATCTTAAGGCTAAAAATGAAAGCTTGGAAGATTCAATAATCAACTTGGAGCTGGACAAAGCCGCATTGACTCTAAGATGCCAAAATATACCGGAGAAAATTGGCTCCAACCTGAAGGAAGAAGTTGTCACTGGCTTGGTGGAACAACTAGAAGTGGGTTCTAAGCAGGATCTGATGATGGAAATTGACACGATGTTTAGAAGAAACACAGCTTTTGCAAGGAGGTTTAATGTTCCGAGAGAAGTCCACATTAAATGCCACAAAAGAGAATCCAGAGATAAAATATTAAGAGCCTCCCATGAAAACAAGGTGGTAATCCAGGGAGAAGAGAAAAGATTTTTAAAAGAAATTCCCTGGTGTTTGAGAGAGAGAAGGCGTGCATACCAACGCTTAGCGGCCCTTTTACGGGAAAAAGGTGTTGAATACAGATGGAATAACAGGTTTATTGTTTGGATATAAGGGCAGAAGACATAAATTAGATTCTGTTCTCAAATTAGAATTTTTTTAAAAAAACTATGGTGAAGATTTTGGAGTGGAAAAAGAGAGAGAAGAAGAGGAAGAGGAAGGCTTGCAATCAGAGAGAGAAGAGGAAGAGGAAAAAGAAGAAAACAAGAGAGACCCTAATAAAAAAGGAGGGAAAAAAGGTGTGTTTTCGATTCTACTCCAAATCCTAACTAGGAAACAAGTGAAGAGCAGGCCCAAGGATCAAAAAAACAAGGATGGATTTGAGCACTAAAGATTTTTAAATCTTGTCGGTAAATGTTAATGGTCTGAATGGTCCACAAAAGAGGAGGCACATTCTACAGTAGGCAACCAAATTGAAAGCAGATTTAGTTTGTTTGCAAGAAACCCATGTTAAAAAAGATCATTTAAAATATTTATGCTGTAAAAGATTGGGAATGGTCTTTGCAGCAGCAGATGAGGAAGAAAAGAAAAGAGGGATGGCAATCTACGTGAAAGATCAGTTGCACCCACAACTTGTTCACTCATCTAAAGACGGAAGAATACTAGCTATAACTATAGTGAGACAAGGGATAGAATACCTAATGGTAAATAGCTATGCTCCTAATTCAAACCAAAATGCTTTTTATAAAGAGCTGGCACAGGTGTTACAAATAAAAAAACGTAATAATTTATGTTTAATAGGGGACTTTAATGCAATGATGGAAAGGGATGTAGACAGAAAAACTCAAGGAGGAGTTAAAAAGAAAGGGCTGATTTTACCAAATAGTTTTCTCCAGATTGCAGAAGAATATGATCTGATGGATGTGTGGAGAGTTAAACATAGGGAGGAGAAGGGATATACTTATTATTCACCAAGGCACAAATCATGGTCATGAATTGATATGATTTGGGTGTCTAGGCCAGTGGTGATGGAGATGAAGGATGCAGACATCTTACCACTGACATTTGCGGATCATAATCCAGTGATGCTAGCTATGATGGAGGTTAAGAAAAATAGGAAGTGGTCAATGAATAGATTCGTATTAAAAGATCAGGTTCTTGTGGAAAAGATGAAAGACGACATAAAGGATTTCTTTAAGAGAAATAACCAACCGGATATTTCAATTAACACCGTATGGGATGCATTCAAGGCATATATAAGAGGAAAGATTATTAGTTATACTTCTTGGATAAGAAGACAAGAACATAGAGAGTATGCTTATTTAGTCGATCAGGTGAAAAAGGAAGAGGTGAAGTTATTAAGAGAGGGTGAATTTAGTAGTAGGAAAAGGTTGATTTTAATTCAACATAAAATAAATTTACTTTTGAGTAAAGAGGTGGCGAAAAAGGTTGAATACAATAGGTTTTTTTTTTTTTTTTTGAAAATGCCAATAAACCGTCAAGGTGGCTGGCGTATAGACTGAAAAAAGATGAAGCTAAAAGGTCAATAATTACTTTAAAAAATGACAAAGGAGGAAATAGCTATCTGCAGGATGACTTAAAAAAAATAGCAGTGGATTTCTTTAACAATCTATATAAGCAGAAGAATATTAGGTGAACCTATCACAATGTGTGAAGTCACAGAAGCCTTTAAAAGGCAGAAGAGCAATAAGGCTCCAGGGCCGGATGGTTTATCCAGTGAATTTTATCGGACTTTTGAAGACCAAATCTCTATTAGATTTAAGGAGTTTATAAAGAACATTGGGGAGACTGGCACGGTTCCAGATTCATGGAATAGTGCCATTATAATTCCAAAGGATCGAGAAAATTCGGATTTGATTAGTAATTATAGGCCAATTTCATTGTTGAATGCAAATTATAAAATTTTTGCAAATATTCTGGCGGAGAGATTTAAAAAGGTTTTAAAACAAATTATTAATAGAGACCAAGTTGGTTTTCTTCCTAAAAGACAGTTAAGGGAAAATTTGAGAACTTTAATCAACGCCTTAGAATATTATGAAGCGCATCCAGAGAAGTCAGCTATATTGATGTTTATGGATGCAGAGAAGGCATTTGACAATCTCTCTTGGAAATTTTTATTACTCAAATTAAAAGCTTATAACCCAGGAGACAGCTTTAGATCTATGATTGAAGCTATATATAGAAAACAATTTGCTAAATTAGTGATAAATGGGGATATTTCTCAAGAATTTAAAATTGAAAAAGGTACTAGACAGGCTTGTCCACCTTCACCCTTGCTTTTTATCTTTGCACTGGAAACTCTTTGTGAACAGGTAAGAAAAGATCAGGAAATTGAAGGACTCAAATGGAAAGGTCAAGTTTACAAACTGTGCATACGCAGATGATGTTATGTTTATTTTTGAAAACCCGGAGACATCGCTAGGTGGACTACTAGTAATAATTAATGATTATGGTAACGTGGCAGGTTTGAAGATTAACCTCCAGAAAACTAAACTAATTACTAAGAATTGCAACAAAGGGTTAGAAACTAAAATTCAATTGCTTTTTGATATTTCAGTGGTTAAGAAAGTAAAATATTTAGGAATTATCTGTTCAAATAGAGTTAGCTCACTAATTGAAGATAATTATAACAAATGGATAAATAATGTTAGAAAATACTTAAATAAGTGGAAAGAATTAAAATTGTCATGGCTGGGTAAAGTAGCTGCCATCAAAAGGAATATCCTTCCTAAATTCCTATTTTTAGCACAAACGATTCCATTGCTAAATGAAAAAGCTAGTTTTTATAAAAAGATCAATAATATAACGAGGCAATTTATTTGGTACCCAAGAAAACCTAGGGTCAAATGGAAAGTACTTCAAGACAGAAAAGAGAGAGGGGGAATCGGCCTACCAAACTGGGAAATATACGGGAAAGCAGCAGCCTTAACATGGATAAGGGACTGGATAAAACTAGAAAACCAAAGAGTATTGGCTTTAGAAGGCCATGAACTTTGTATGGGCTGGCATGCTTATGTATGGTACGGTAAACAAAAAATACACTCTAATTTTTTGACACATCCCCTAAGAGCTGCACTTATGAGAGTCTGGACAAACATTAAGGAAAAATTCTATACAAATATTCCAAAATGGGTATCACCGCTGAAGGCTTTCATCAAACCATCCCTGTTAAAACAAAATAAAGTATTGAGTTATGAATTGTTATTAGATAAGGATGAGCATATTAAGCCGGAGAATCAACTAAGGAATGAAGAGGGAGTTAAATTAACTTGGTGGGAGACCATTCAACTTCAAACTAGGTATAAAGAAGATAAGAAGATAGGGTTCTGTAGAAAACCAAATGTCTTAGATGTTATATGGCTAAATAATGATGCTAAATTAATAAGGAAATTTTATGATTTAATTTTGAAATATGAAATGCAGGATGAGGAAATCAAGTCAGTGATGATAAAATGGATGGAAGATTTTGGATATAATATAGATATTGACAGATGGTCAAAAAAATTGGAAATCAATAAAATATCTGAAGGTGGCAAATTATAAAGAAAACATTTACAAAATTTTCTATCATTGGTATTGGTCACCGGATAAATTGAGCAAATGTTTCAAATCCATCTCTAATCAATGTTGGTTATGTGGGAATAACATTAAGACTCTTTACCACATGTGGTGGTCTTGTAAAGTAATACAAAAGTTTTGGCTAATGGTTAAGAATTTGATACTGGAAATTATGGAATATGATTTGGATATGGAACCAGGGACATACCTGCTGAACATGCTACCGGAAGGTATGGAGAGCAGAACAAAAACTAATAGCATGTATATTAACCGCAGCACGTATACTACGGGCAAAACCTTGGAAAGCATCATCCTTACCAAGAAGAGAAGAAATAGTTAATAAACTATCGGAGTAGGCAGAGATGGACAAACTGAGTTATCTATTGAATACGGAGAACAAAGTGGATCCTATTACTGTATGATCCAAAATTTTTATATGGTTGGAATAATGGTTGTGCTCGTTGGGCAAGAGATTATGTTGACTGTTGTTATACATTGTATAGGAAACACAATAAAAATTTTATATATAAAAAAGAAAATATGTAAAGTGTGCATAAAAACACAAATATTTTAAAATAAGATACAAAATACTTATGAAATATGGTTCATTTCAGATATTGATACTCCAGGTTAACAAATAATTAGATGCCAGTTCCATCTTGTAGCTTGGATCGTAATAACTGGTATGCTGTGACTTTAGTACATCTTATAACTCAACTCCATGAACCATTATGTTTTTATCATGAACTGTTTTTTTATCATGAAGTATGTTTCTAACTCTTGCCACAGGCAGGGGATAAAGTAATAGATTTTGAAACAGTACATGAAAATGGTTCAGTAAAAATATCAAAAGAGACTAATGATATATAACATCCGTTAATTCCTGATGGTTTCTTTCACATTTTGTGAAATGCTTTTACTTTATTATTTGCTTTATCACCTTTGGTTCAGAACCAACATCTTTCATTTTTTTCATATCTTGACCAATTTCTATTATGTAAATGCCACTGCATAGATATTTAGACCTGGGGAGGGGGGGGGGGAACTGTCTGGTACATTGCATTGTAACACTCTGTCCTATTTCATTATGTAGGACCTAAACCTTTTCATGAAAAGTTTATACTACTATGTGATAGATATTCAACAGTACTTTTCTGTGTTCTCATTTGTAGATCAGGTTAATCCCTAATTTCCTGCTAACCTCACAAACAGTAGTCGATTGAAACGACATAGTTGACAGCAATGAGGTGTCTTGGTTTGGATAGTTATCCATTTGATGATTATCTGGAAAAATTCAAGAAAAGAAACATAGTTGTCCTGTTCTAATAAAAGGTAAGGTTGAAGAGTGAACTGTTTAAGATGTACTGGAAGATATGCTTTCCCCTTGTCCTGCATCATCACATTTGTCTCTTGTACTTTTCTAACTAGGCATCTTTTGTTCTTCTAACAGGAAACTTACTACTGGCAAGCAATTGCATGGGTCATTTCTGGTCTATTTCTCCAGAAAAACATCCTTTTGACTTATCACACTCTTTCCAAAGAGGTAGCCATTACAGACTGTTGAAACAAAAAGAAAATGTAATCTAGTGGTGCCTTAAACATAGGGGTGCCAGGTCCTTACCTTCCATCAATGGGGTCGGGGGGAGGTCCTAGCTTGCTCCCCTGGATTTTCTGGTGTGCACCATAGAGTTTTAAAGCCAAATACTAGAACATCCCCCATGTGACGTTCCCCAGCGTGATGACATCACAACTGGGTGATGTCATTATGCCGGGCATGTGAGGTGTGGCAGGGTTTTTCAGGTCTGGGGCCCCAGTGGCAGATTGGGGCCCCCAAAATCAGGGAAAACCCCCCATCGGGGGGATGGCAATACTACTTAAACAGCAACATGTTATTCTAGCATTAGACTTTCAAGAAAGAGAGCCCACTTCTTCAGGTGGAATAAGTGGCTCCTTGCAAGGCAGACCTTCTATGTAGGAAAACAAAATGAAGAACAGGGTCAAGGGCCCACAAACAGCAGGATGTGCAGGCTGAAACGTAATTGTAAGCACACACAACACAACAAAGGCATTTGAGACCATGTAACAAACTACATGCGCCTAGTTCCCAAACTGTTTAACACATTTTCCTCATTCTCAAAGCAACTTGGACTTTAAAAGATATTTTGACAGGTAGAGACAAGGCCCATTCTTCTTTCCCATGTGATAAAGGAACAGCTGTCATGCTCTGAACTGCAATTCTCAGGATCTCTAACATGTACACAACCACATTCTTTAATTTTTTGGCAGCAAAATGATAAGGGGAGTATTTGACTGGGTCTCATGGATTGTCAAAAATTTCTACATGCTGGAACACATAGCTTTTCCACTCCATATACAGAAAGATATGATAGCCAGTTTTCAAATAGGCCTATTCCTCAGTATAAACTACATACTTCTCAGTATATACTACATGTACATGGGGAGAAGCTGTAGCTCAGGGGCAGAACATCTCCTTGGCTTTCAGAAGGTCCTGGGTTGACTCCCTGACATCTCCAGCTTAAAAAAAAGACTAGCTTACAATGTATTGTAATAGTTATTGCTAACAATATGGATGTCCTGCTTGTACACAGGCATCAGAGCAGCAGTATCACAGCTGTCCACCCCACAACAGCCAGAGCTGAACTGAGGCTATTTATAGGAGTGAGTGCCTGCAGCTGTAGCAGTAACCTGGAGTCTGCAGGCAGTTAAAACAGGACCCTGTTCAGCAACCTGTGAAGCTGCAGACAAGAGGTCCCAGGTGGCCAGCTGTACTCTATACAATCTGAGTTTCTCCCTGGCTTTCCATTTTCTCCACTCCTGGTGTTCTGAGGGTGAGTGTGAGGTTCTTGGCAACAGATGAATCTCCTCTGTGGGTTCATCAACAGTCCCTGTCTCAGGCCTTCAGCTTATGGGCCATGTGGAAATCAGGCCCAGCAACCATGGCTAGCTGCATGCCCCCTGATGGCTCTTGGTAGTCAGAAAGCCCAGGATCCTCAGGGTCTGCCAGGGTTTTATCCTTTGTGGGGTCAGCCACCATGACATCTTCATCCTCTGACGAGAACTGATCAGGCCCAACCTTTACAACGGGGACTCTTCTGCAAACACAATATGTGTTCTGCCGCTGAGTCACAGCCCTCCCCTGTGCATAAGTAAGGTCAGGAAGGAAGAGGAAATAGCAAGAAGACATGGAGGACAGACAAATCTTTTGCTCTTGTCCTGTTCAACTTGGAATGACTCTGTTCTTCTCAGTCCTCTCCATGTGTCATGATGTCAACAATTACATCTGCAACACATGGGCTACATGGATCAGTTCATTTCTTTTAAAAAGGAGATGTTTATGTACAGTTCCACAGTATTCTTTATCAGGTTGCAGAATTCAGAACTTTTAAAGAAAGACATTTGTATTTGAAGACAGCAACAAAGTGGAATGTTAGATGTGGTCAGGGATTCCAAAGGAAACATGGACTCTGCAGAAGAAGCTTTTTAAATATTGTTTTCTTAAAAATCTTCAACTGCAACTACTGAACTTAAGTCCTTCAGTGAGCCCAGACCTTCTATGATACTCATCTCCCCTTAAAATACCTTAAGTCCATGTCCCCCCCCCCCCCAAAAAAAGAATTGTTACATTTTTCAGTGGTTTTAAATGAGTGGCTATTCTTCACTGCCATTTTCAGCCTTGGATTGATCTAAAGCATCCAAAATGAAAGAGATATCCTTCTGTGAGGAGCACAGTTTTTCACAGTAAATAAAATTAACCCTTGTTCATTTAAAACTGTTTACAGAAGGACCAGATGTTGCCAAGTACAATACTTGCAGTCATTACAGTTGCTGTTTTAATTGGCAAAGCCCGCCTGTCAGATTACACTCTAATCTGTACAAAAATGTTGTTTGGGAAGATGAAGTATGCCTGATTTATATGCTGCATTCATCCCTTTGGTACAGTCTGGATTCCCTTGGCACATCACAATGGCAGTGGATTGGAACCGGCAGCTATTGGAGCTTTCAGACCAGGGACCACAGAAAGGTCTCCCTCACCAACATCTTCCTGAAGAAATGTTTGGGAATGAAGGTGTGCCTTGATCCAAGGTAATGAGGAGATGCAAAACATGAATTTGAAAAGAAAAGGAAAAGGCAGGCTTGGATTTGCTTCAATGAAATTGTTAAATCCTAATTAATCTTACATGTTAGCTGAACTGCAGCCAAGTATGCTTCAGAGTTGTGAAGTCTGGCACACAAACCTTTCCAAGGCCAGAAAAGGGTAGCCACCAGAGACTGGAACTATGCAGGGCACTACATCACCAGCCTTTTAACCAGCGGGAATCTTGGCTGAGGACCGTCTTTGCCTTTTGAAAGCTCTTCTGACATTGCCCACACTTTCCCAAGCTCCTCACAGCTGAAAGGGATATTTTCTTTTATATGAGAGCCATGCCATGCACCAAAGACTATGCATCCCACAGGAAAATGGAAGACATGCTTGTGATGTACAAATCCAGGACCAGTGTCAAAGGTCAGCACTGTAAGACACACTAAAGGCCGATGGCCCAGCAGGCTCTAGGTTCAGTCTCTAGTATCTCCAGGTAAAAGGATGATGTACAAGACCTGAGACTTTGGAGAGCTGCTGTTAGTCACAGTAGACACTGTTGACCTTGATAGACTAATGGTCTGACTTTCTACATATGAGACAATTTATGTGTACTACATGTATAACTGTGACTCTTCCATCCTACTTTTAGCCATGTTGGTACTGGCTGGAAGTCATGCTCTGCTGCCCTTGGGAAGCCTCCCATCAGAAAATGGGAGCACACCCCAAGTCCCTTGCAGCACCATGACTTTGTGGTTATCTTCCATTTTCCAACAAGAGGCAGCAGAACAAGATTTCCTCATCCTCCTTTCATCCCACAGATGCTGACAAGGTTGAAAAAAGTAGTGTTCCACTGCTTGCAGAGCCTCTCCCTCCAAGACATGGGAGAGACCACCTGCACGGTAGATATCTGCAAACAAAATTGTTTAATTCATGATAACAGATGTCATTTCGATTGATTTGAAGTGGACCCTGGGCGGCAGCCACAATGTGTGTGCTGGTCCGGAGTCACATTTCTCAGGAGTAAATTGGGATACACGTATAAATAAAACAAAGACAGTTTCTGCCTGGGGAAAGTACACTGAGGATCCAAAAGATCCAAAATGGAAGGTTTGCTTGAGGGTGAAAAGTTTGCAAATCACAGTTCTAAATGGCTAACGATTCCCCCTATTATTTCCATATATTTTTTTTCTGAATATTTGACTGTAGTATTAAGATTTTTAATGGGGAGGGGGCCTAGAACTGGGAAAAAAATATTGGTAAGACTCAAAAGAAACGTTTAGAGTGACACTGAGAGAGAGGGAACTAACAAGACTGCAAGATGATCCTAATTTTAAGGTACAGCTTTTATTTTCATGGTCATTATTTCAGGCTATCACAGTTACATTTCAGGCTACCACAAGAGCTCAGATGCCAAAGCTCCAAAAAGTCCCTGAAGCTGAAATGTTGATCTGGCAAACTTAGTAAGAAGTTATTTGCTACCAGTGGCAGAAAGCTGATATTTGGGGGGGGGGGGGGGGAGACTTGGAATACGGTTGCAGTCAGATCATTCTCTGCCTCTTATTGTTCCCTTGTTACTGAACCATTTTGATCACACAACCTGTTCTCAGTTAGAGATCTCTGGGGATTACCTGGGGAGACATTTGACAGTCCGTCAAGCAGAGGTTGAAACATTTGCTATTTCACCTTTTGACCTGTTTACTCAAATGATTAAAAAAGCACATTGCTTTCATGATTCTTTCACGATTATTTTAAGTGAGTCCAAAATTTCCTCCACCCACTCCACGCCGCCAACAAAGATGCATTATAAAGCAAAAAAATTCTTTCTGTATCAATGTCTCATTTGGTTAATGCCAGACCTGTTGAAAAATAAGAACTACAGTCATTTAATACTGGTTGAGTTCAGAGTTTTGTGTTGTAATAGTTGTATACAGAAATGCATGAGTATTGTTAAGGGATGGATGACGAAACTGAAACCAACTTTACAGACTGGTGAATATCTTATACTTCATGGCTACACCCAGGGCTTTTTTGGTAGAAAAAGCCCAGCAGGAACTCATTAGCATAATAGGCCACACCCAACAGCAGGAACTCATTAGCCTATTAGTCCACACCACTGACAGCACAGCTTATTAGCATATTAGGCCTCACCCCCATGTTACCAGAAGAGTGGTCATCCGGCCACACCCACCTTTTGCTTCTTATTCTGTTTACCTTGATTGTTGTCAAACCCAGGGCTTTTTTTGTAGCAGGAATTAATTTGCATGTTAGGCCACATACCCCTAATGTAGCCAATCCTAATGAGTTTCTGCTGTTGGCTGTGGCCTATTATGCTAATGAGTTTCTGCTGGGTGTGGCCAACTCAGGAGCCAGCCGGAACTCTGTTCCTGTGCGTTCGTGCCCCAAAATAGCCCTGGCTACACCCCTTTTTCAAGATTATGGCCTGACAGACAGCTCAAATTTTGTATGGCACAGAATAAATTTTAATAGACTCTATGCATTCTCATCTCTCAATTTTTTTTCTGAGCAGTGCCAATCTACAAAAATGTATCATAAAGCCTTGGAGAGTCACAAGCTCATGATTTTTCAAAAATAAATCAATATAGAGTAGGGTTGTTAGCTCTGGGTTAGAAAATTCCTGAAGGTTAGGTACAGGAGCCTAGGGAGACTGAGGTCTGGGGAGGGGAGGGACCTCAGCTGGGTATAGTGCCATGGAGTCTGCCCTCCAAAGCAGCCATTTTCTCCAGGGGAACTGATTCTGTTCATATTGGAGATCAACTGTAATAGTGAGAGATATCCAGAAGCCACCTGAAGGTTGGCAATCCTAATACAGAGTAATCAGGTTTTTCATTTACTCTGTATTTTAAATGTCAACAAAGGCCTCTGAGACACGTTACTTACTGAGAAAGCAAATAATTAGCAGACTATGTCAATGTGAGGCAGCTCCACAAGGTATGTAAATGAAAAGTTTTTATGCAATTTGGAAGACATTTTAGTCTGAGCTGATCTATGCATGTGACAAAATAAGCTGACAGACTGTACTAATTTATGGTCTCAGGCAGGGAAATGCCATTTTTAAATGCTCCCCTACTTAACAAATACTTTTAAAATGCTCATCAGAAGAAAATGAGCATGGAGGAATTAGTTTTACCCCAGCCTTCTGTCTTTTATACTGGTTTTCTGCTTACAGGGAGTTTGTTCAGTGAAAGGGGGCATTCAAAAATTGTATCCCTCCAGGTCCCTCCTGGCAATCGGCAGGGACTGGGGGGAGCTTACTGGGAGCAGCAGGGAGGCCCATTTGACATAGAAGCATATGTCTACATCACTGCCTGTGTGGCCCAGAAGTGACATCATCACATCCGGGATGTTGGGGTGATGGTCTGGTATCGGGGCAAAAACTTTATGGTAAATTTGGTTTCTACCATAGAGTTTTTGCTCAATGTCCCAGATGTGATGATATCACTTCCAGGCCATGTGGGCAGTGACGTAGACATGTTGCTGCATGTCAAGTGGATATCCCTCTTTTGGGGGGGTAAGTTCCCCCCACCAGCTAGCAAATTGGTGGCAGGGAGGTAGGGCCTGGCAGCAGGGAGATCCCTGCCTCCACTGGGGAGCCTGGAAATCCTATATCTCCCCAAACTGCAGACCATTCTGCCACCCCATTCTGATGCATATCTACACCTGGCTTGCCACCAGAGGCCCTTATGGAGGTCTCTGGAATAGATTGCTCCTAGATAAAGGTAAAGGTTTCCCTTGCTCGAAAGCCAGTTGAATACAACCCTAGGGATACAGTGCTCATCTCCATTTCCAAGCTGAAGAGCCAGCCCTGTCCAAAGACATTTCCATGGTCATGTGGCTGGCATGACTAGACACCGAGGCACATGGAACACTCCTACAAGCTATCTAAACCACTTACAGCTGACACTGTCTCCTGATACATTTTATCCTAAATTTTATCTTGCCCAACCTATTCTTTTATATTAAGGTTGGGACATTCCTGAAAATTAGGTACTGGAGCCTGGAGAGGGTGGGGTTTGGGGAGGGATTATAATGCCGTAGAGTCTACCCTCCAAAGTGACCATTTTCTCCTCTGGAACTGAATTTTGTAATCTGGAGATCAGTTGTCATTCCAGGAGAACTCCAGGCCCCACTTGGAGGCTGGCAGCCCTATCCTATATAGTGTACACACAGTCACTGTTACCATGTTTGTCAGCTTACAGATATTTTTGTTCTCCCTAAGAATACAGGTTTGGATCCTAAGGTGTCATTCAACTCCTGCATCCCCATTGTGCAAGCAAATTTTATTTTTGAAACAGCCCGGTCACTTGACCTTGGCCCCCTTCAAGCAGCCTTTGTGTTCCATTTTAGTAGCTGGTTGCCAATGGACTTTTTTTTGTCATTTCAGACAGACCCATTTTAGTAACCAGCTGTTAATGGATTTTGTTTACTTTGTCATGCAAAGCCACTTGCATCCAGTTAGCAAAGTGTGGTTGAGCCATTTTTGAGGGAAACTGCTTTCTTCTGTTTTCACCTCTTCATTGCACTTCTGAATTACTGTGGTGTGCTGTTTAAAATGTCCATAGTGCTTCCTACAGTGCTGCTTTCCCCACATCCTTTTTCATGGTGCAATCTTCCTTGAACTTTTTTTGAACATTCTCAGTTGAGCATTATAGTGCTAAACCAATATAACATTGCAGTGCTACAGCGGTACCACTGAGATACCTTGGCCACTGCATTGATCTAGCGCTATAGTGCTCAACTTAGAACGTTAAAAAAAAGTTCAAGGAAGATCACGCCATGAAAAAGGGCACGGGGAAAAAGCTGCACTATTTGAAATGACCATAGCACTTCAGAGATGGCTCAATAATGGAAGGAAATTGATGTCTGAAACCCCTGTCCCCATATCACTTTACTTGGAACCAGGCCAACAACGGATAACATCCGGTTTAGAATGGTAAGTGACCTTTGTCCCCTGCAATAAATTTATACTTGTGTAACTGGTACTGTATGAGGAAATGTTGCCTATGAACCTACTGTTTATTATGCTGGATTGTGCTTGTGCAAGGACTACCATTTGTGGAAGTGATGCCTGTAGCACAGTGGTGGCGTGTGAATAAAACTATGCTGAACTCAAGAACTGTTTTGCACTTGCTGCATATATCCAAGCCATGATTCTGACAGACCTCAGTTCAAGACCCACCACTGCTGTGGACTTGGGGCCTCTTCTCAGGACCACTTCAGACACAGGCAGCCATAATTTTCAGTCAGCTCATTCTGGTTTTCAACCACAGTGATCCAATGGTAGCAACAGGCTCACAGCCTGCTGAGTCTGTAAGTGTAGCATATGTGCATGACCGTTAGTATGAGCTGACTAAATTCATGACAGTCAAACATGGGAAACAGCTGTGTGAACAGGCCCTTGTTGCACACCATCTCATCCTCTGCTCTATATTTGTACAAAGGAAATAACAGTGTCTTCCTTTACAGGATTATGGAGAGGATAAACAGGATTATGAAGCCCTTAGTCAGTTAAAGACACTTTCTAAATGATAAGTATTACTTGCACTACAACAGGCAGCCTCTGCTCTTTAGCCCGATGGCTAATTCAGCCCAGGGCAGTGCCCCAAATATGCCAACAGCAGAAGTCCTTCAAGTGGAACCTTGAGTGGATGAACTCAAAGGAGAAAGCAGAGAGTCAAAAGGGAAAGGGTGGGAAAGAACCGTGATTCCAACAATAATAACAATCAGTTTCTGTGTCTAGTTAATTTTGGCAGTAAGAATATGGTAATAAGTTTTGTTATGTTGATGCGATGCCACTGGAAATCAACATACTCAAGGCTTTTCCCCATAATGTGTCATGGGAATGCTCCCATAACTCACTCCCATGTCTGGAAACCTGCATCTTTTTCTAAGATGGATCCATGTGCACTTAAAAATGTGCAAATGCCTTAGCAGCACCCATGTCTTCCCTAGAAGTAATCAGAAATATAATTGTCTTGAGGGAGAATGATCATCTCTAAGCACTGGATGGAAAGGGGTCCTTAGAAAGAATCTGATGGGGTAGGGGGTTCGATGAAATTGTACAGAGTACAGGCTGGTAACTCAGATCAACCAGCAAATGCACTGGTGTGGAGGCTATGGCTACATTTCTACCAGAAAAGCCACCTAGGACGAAGATGATTTGCCAATAAACAGCCTCCTTTTGGTATAATCAAGTTTGCTGGAGGCAATGTGCCTCCACATTGGTGTAGTGGTTTGGTGCCAGTTTGATGTAGTGGTTAAGTGCGCGGATTCTAATCTGGGAGAACCGGGTTTGATTCCCCACTCCTCCACTTGCACCTGGCTGGATGACCTTGGGCAAGCCATAGCTCTGTACCAGCTGTTCCCTCAAGGACAGCTTGGGAAAGAGTTCTCTCAGCCCCACCTACCTCACAGGGTGTCTGTTGTGGGGAGGGGAAGCGAAAGGAGTTTGTAAGCCGCTCTGAGACTCCAAGTGAGTGAAGGACGGGGTATAAATCTAATCTCTTCTTCTTCTTCTTCTGTGATGTCCTTCTGGACAGTGCAAGGAACGCTGTGGAGGCACTCACTGAATAGCATGCAAGTGAACAAGGTAGGGTTGCCAGGTCTTACCTTGGCTGGAGCAGGGCGCTTTAGGGGGAGTTCTAGGGGTGGGCAGGGATATCGCGTGATGTCCCTGATGCAATGACATCACTCAGAAGTGATGTCATCACACCGGGGACATCACACAGGGATGCTCTGGTATTTGGGTAAACTTGATGGGTTTTTTGGCATCAAAACCATAGAGTCTGCCCAAATACCAGAGCGTTCCCACATGACATCCCTGGAGCGATGGCATCACTTCCAGGTGATGTCATCACATCAGGGATGCCTGCAACATCCCTGTTTGGGGTTGGGGCTTCCCTGCTGCCAGCTGGCTGGGGGTGGGCTGAAGCCCTGAAAGTCAGGAATGACAACCCTACAACAAGGAGGTACAATTAGGGAAGTCACTTGGGAAGTGGGTAGAATATAGTAGCTGTTCATGGGGCGAAACAAGACAAGGCTGGACGTATTGTTATATTCCATGTTTATAGTCAACTATACAGGATACGGCTACACATTTAAAGGCTTTCTGAAGTGACCTGACAAAATGCATCTACTGTATTGGTCCCTGGCTCTTGAATGCTTATGCCACAATACATTAAGTCTTCCAAGTAGTACATGCAGTTTCTCAAATGATGTTCCTACATTTGTTGATTCTCATGCTGTACGATATATGTGCTCACACAGCCTATATATAGTCTATTTGCTTTTATACAGTTGCACTTGTAAACAACTGATCACCAATAATGTCTGACAAAATGCCCAACACAAGCTTAGAAAAGCCAGGGCAGCTATTCCTCTAACGGGGAAAGGCTTTTGTCAGGAAGTTACATCTGAAAACCAGTAACTGGCATTGGCAGCTATGAGTAGCTGGTGAGCCCATTTTGGGGGTGCATGTTGCATATGTGCCTTTTATGAAAATGCAATAGTCTTTTTTCTCTTTCTCTCTCTTTTAAAGCCCTTAAGACATTTAAAGCTATTTATAAAGCTGTACATTTTAGCATGCAAAAGAGTCAGGAACATTCCAGAGGCTTCTGTTGTGTTGTGACCACTGACTGCCACATGACACCAGCAATAACAGACCTGAGCTTGGCACCTAGGACAATAGGGGCCAAGGATCCTAGGATCCATGGAACCTGCCAATGAGATCTAGGCGGGAAATTCAACCCCCCCAATAGGACTATAGGTGGGAGCAGGGGTGGGTCCGGGTGTGTGTATATAGTTGGCCTTTTGGCCGGTTAAGCCATGCTTGTTGTAACCCAATAAACCTAAGAGCTGATCACTAAGCTGTCTCACTTATCCATGGCGTCGAGAACTCAGTACTTTATATGTTGTTATACTGCCTTGGCAGCTTTTTGTGGGCAATATATTTTTGCACTGCAGTTAAGAGAATTCTTTTGAAAGGGACAGGGAAATAGGCACATGCAGTTTACGGTTTGCATATTCTGTGACTAAAAATATCTAATGCTCTTTTAGCCCACCTTTAAACTCAGGCTTGAGATTCGACTGAGAGGCAGAGTCTAGTTCTTGCACATGGCTCATCTTTTCTTGCATCTGAAAAAAGAATTTGAAAGGGGGAGACAGAGAGAGGGAGAGATAGAAACCTTAGACTCCAAGCATCTGACTTTCTAACATTCTTGTCTCCGTTACAGTTTGAAAAGCGGCTGCTCCATATGACTGTCTATAAAAGGAGAAACATACAGAGTTTGGACAGGGCATGGGAGAACAGGATCAGAGTACTTACTAAATCTGATACTTACTTGGGGCTGGACTTAAAGAAAATATTTTTTTGGCCTTGGATCCTGCACCATCAGAGAAGCAGACATTTGTGAATAGTTGGCAGCTTAACCTCGCTTGTTCATACTTTGCCACTCTGACTGTCTCAGCATAAAAGAATGCAAACAGAATTTAGCCAAATTGGAACGAGAGTGGGTGGCCAGTGAGACAAGACCCCAATTCCCAGCACTGCAAACTAGAAGTTGAGTGCATGGGAGAAGCTAAAGAGTTTGATTACGTTCCAATCAAGATTTACAGCAAGAAGGAGCAGATAAGAGTAGGAGCAAAAGATTATGGAGTTCCTAGAACAGCATTCTACTGTTGACCCCCCCCCCCCCCAGGTCACTTTTGCATATGCCCCCTGTTTACACCCCAAGAGCCTTTGGCCTTCAGATCCAATAGCTGCAGCTGAAATCCATCTAGTCTCATAATAAAGCAGGGCTTCTTGATTAAGGGAGGAATTCCCCTGGGTGTTTTCAGGGGGAAGCAGGCTGGATGCTTGAATTCTCCAGAAGAACATTAAATAATCAAGTCTTTTTGTTTGATTCTCCAGAACTCCTCACATCCATGGTCCTAAGCATCAACCCACGTTTGCAGGATCAAAGATCCCAGAATATCCTTTATAATGCAAACCCCTTAGTCATTCAGCTGCGCCTTGGCCTTTGTCAAGCAGGCATTAACAAGTATGCCACTCAGGTCATTCATCCTCCACTTCTTCCTTTATGACCATATTTAGACTTCTGCTACTATTACAAAAATCTAAATCCATGGATAGGAAGCAGGATACTGCACTTTGGGCCCAGTTCCACCACAGATCCTAATTCTGCACTAAATTTGGCCAAGAGCAGGGCTCTCCCATAGGAGCCCAGGTAAATGAGGACAAGTCACGGTCTTCATTTTTGTAGTAGTTCCCCTCCAGGACATTCTTCTAGCGCCACAACCGCAAAACCACCAGACCACTCCTCTTCAAGACAGGCAGAGTATGCCCTGACCTGGATAGCCCAGGCAAGGCTGATCTCATCAGATCTTGGAAGCTAAGCAGGGCGAACCCTGGCAATTATAACTTTCTGTGTGTGATAGAGAAGTTATTTGGCTTTTGCCCAGACCAGAGAAATATTGTAGCTCAGCAGAAGCCCTCTTATAAAACCCTTTGGAAATGGCATTTGACACGAAGTAAGGTTAAAACAAAAATGTTGATTTTATTGAACAGGCATAGTTGGGTCAGGAATAGGGCAGGGGACGAGAAGTTGAGGTAATTGTTGTTGATTATACAAATTAGAATATTTTGAATAGGCAACAGAGTTTAATTGAATATTCTTAGAGACTCAGTTCTTGACTGTGAGAGGTTTGTTTGTCCTGGAGATTTCTTTCAGCAACCATGAGTCTCAGTAAAGTTTCATAAAACTATCTTACGTTTCCTGGAAGTTAGTACTGTCTTCCTGTATTTGAATACTTCCCTTGTGGGATTATAACTTTCCTTTCTTAACTCTTGAGGAGTCTAAGACTGTTTCCCTTTTCACACAAACCAGGGGTCAGTTCTGAGTTGAACCCTCTGAATAACTGGATAAGAAATATCCTCTTCTTTCTAGGAGCAATAATCCTCTTTCTGTTTGGCTAGACTGTTTAACCTATTGTCCAGCTGCTTCTGTCAAACCTAAACCCCAGTTCTGAAGACTGTAAATAAATGGAATTCAGCTAGGGATGAAACTTAGACTTTGTTCTGATTTTTGAACTTTTCCTCAAATGTGTTGGTATTGTTTATTTATTTATTTGATTTATACCCCACCTTATCCCACAAGTGGGCTCAGGGTGGTTTATGCCATAAAATCCATAAAACAATAAAATCAATAAAACCAGTGAAACAGTAGATGGCACAATTAACAATAACAACAAACCCCGTGTCTCGTATCAGGTGAATATAGGTTTTCCAGAAAACTCCACTGCCCAACAGTATGGTACAGAGTAAGGGTGTGCATGCGTGCGTGCGCACTCTCTCTCTCTCTCTGACTGGCAGCTGCCAAGCCAAAGTCCAAACAAGACTGACTTCCCCTGATAAGACTGACAAGACTTTTAAAACTATCAGCTGGCATTGACCAATCAGAGAGAAGGAGGTGCACTCAGGCAGCAACCTGTCAATCAGACTGTGCTTTACAGTGAGGCATTAACCCCTTATTTCCCAGTTCTCTGAATTTGATGCTCTAAGCATCTTGGTTTTGAAGGTCAGTTCATCACATTGGACTCTTACCCTAACTAACATGGCTACCTTTCTCCCAGACTGTTCCCTACCCTGAATTTAACCTTCCACATGTTGCTTCCTGCCACCCATTCCTTAACTCCTTTATCTTTCATGTGACCGGCCCACATCACATCTCTCCTTATCAAGGATTCCTTTATGTCTGGTTTATTTTGCTACATTATCTGGTCCCATTCTGGGTAACCCCTCACCTGTCTGGGCAGGTTGGGCAGGTTTGCTTCAGACTAGCCATATGGGAAGAACACAATTTGGAACTTTAACTGGATATTATTAAACTTAAAGTAATATAATCAAACACTAGGATTATGCAAATTTGAATGGGTTTATTAGATTACCCTACAAGTGGGGACCTGCAAGAAACTTGTGGAGAGGATGAACCCCTTCCCCCTTTTTGCTTCCTTCCCTCTTCCTCTTCCTCTATCAGTCTTCCCTCTCTTTCTCCCCTTTCCCTTATCTGTTGATCTACCCCATCTTTTTTGCCCTGTCCCTTCTCTGACAATCTACCCTCTTTATCTGATAACCTATACACCATTTCCCACCTTTCTCCTATTCTCTTTATCTGTCAACCTGCCCCTTATTTCACTCCTTTCTCCCATTTCTCTTATCTGTCAATCTAACCCTCTTTGCCCCTCCCCCACATTTTCTGCATCAGTCTACCCAACCCTTGGTACTCTCCCCACCTACAACCCACCTCTAGTACTTCACTCACACTCACTTTTGCAGCTCTCCCCACCTACCCCTTACCACCCTTTGCACTCCATCTACTCTACCTTGGCTGCTCTCCCAACCCCCCCATGGCACTCCACTCACTTACCATTCTTGCTGATCTCCCTATCTACTACCATTCTTGGCATTCACTCACCTCCACCATTGGCACTGCACTACTTCCCACCCTTGGCATTCACTCACCCCCCAAACCCATGCTCTCTTCTCGCCTATCCCCCACCTGTAGCACTCCACTACCTCCACTCTTGGCATTCACTCACCCCAACCCTTGCTCTCTTCCCAACATCCTCCCTTGCTCGAAAGCCAGTCAAATCCGACTCTAGGGGGCGATGCTCATCTCCGTTTCCAAGCCAAAGAGCCAGCTCTGTCTGTAGACTGAGACCTACGAGGAAAGGCTAAGGGCCTTGGAAATGTTGAGTTTGGAGAAGAAGAGACTGAGGGGGGACATGACTGCTCTCTTTAAATATTTGAAATGCTGTCATTTGGAGGAGGGCAAGGAACTGCTCCAGTTGGCAGCAGAGGATAGGACCTGAAGCAGTGGGTTTAAATTATATGCAGAAAGGTACTGGCTGGATATTAGGAAAAACCTTTTCATGGTCAGAATGGTTCAAAGGTGGAATCAGCTGCCTAGGGAGGTGGTTCGCTCCCCTTCACTGGCAGCTTTCAAGAAGAGGCAGGACGAATAGTCAGAGATGCTTTAGGCTGGTCCTGCATTGGGCAGGGGGTTGGACTAGATGGTATCTATGGCCCCTTCCAACTCTATGATTCAAAGACATTTCCGTGGTCATGTGGCCAGCATGACTAAATGCCAGGGCACATGGAATGCTGCTACCTTCCCACCAAAGCGGTATCTATTTATCTACTTGCAATGTCTTGCTTTCCAACTGCTAGGTTGGCAGAAGTGTTCCATTTATACTGGCTCCTAATTTGCTCCCAGGCTCAAGTCAAGGTGCTGGTATTGACCTTTCAAGCCAGCATACCTTAAGGAAAACCTTCTCCTATATGAGCCTGCCAGTCCACTCTGGTCATCTTTGGAGGCCCTGCTTTGGGTGCTGCTGCTGGCTGAGACTAGACAGATGGCATCCTGAGACAGTTGGCATACCCTCAGTGACTGTCATTGGCCCTGTTACTGATTGTGTCAGGTATAGTGTGTTTTGTTTACATGCTTTTATTGAATTTTTTAGACATTTTATATATACTGTTTTTAAATGCTGTTTTAATGTCTTAAATATTTTAACATTAAAATGGTTTGATGTTTGCTACCCAGGGGACCCTATTTGGGTGGAATGGTAGCACAATGTCTTGAATGAATTAATGAACAAATAAATCATCTGTGGGCAAATTGCCAAACCCAGGATAGGAAGTTTCACCATCTGGT
This sequence comes from Lepidodactylus listeri, assembly GCA_029233225.1. NCBI lineage: Eukaryota > Metazoa > Chordata > Lepidosauria > Squamata > Gekkonidae > Lepidodactylus > Lepidodactylus listeri. The sequence goes on from JARCFY010000003.1 coordinate 41,476,509, forward strand.
CCAATCTGAGCAAGTTCCAGAGAGTGTCATTCGTGGAATTCCAGGCCAAATGTCGGTAGCCATTATATTTTTTTAAATGTAATGGTCATCACTGGATGCAAGCAATATTAGTGTAAAATGAGCTCATTTTTCTCGAGGAATTTAATGTCTCTACAGTTTATAATGGGAATAAAAAGGTTAATTTTATCATGTGTAATCATGTAATAAAAATTCCATTTCCATGATAGGCAGAAGCCGCTACCAAACCGCCTTCCATTTTTTACAACAGGAAATAACAGAATACTAAGCAGCTGATAAAACAATTTGGTGACAGCTGCATCACAATAAAGATAAACTAATGAATAAAGTATACACTGTGCTTATAGATAATAGCACTTTAAAACCAAATTTATTTCAGGGAACCTTATAGCTAACTGCCCAATGAAGGCAACCCCCCCCCCCAAACAGTACAAGCCATAAAATGTTGTTTACCTTATATTATCAAGAGGGAAATTTAGCATTTAATCAGCAAGTCCTGAGGAGGAGGATGGTGTACCACTACTGAAGAAAATTATATCCTATAATTATTCTTCACTTTCCCCCAAAATCTTATGCAAGTAATGGATGAATGGGACTTGCACACTAAAAGCTTCCAAGCATCTCTCCTGATGCATTGCACACCTTCCAATCTCAGGTCTTCACTACAGTAAGAGAAGATCATAGAAAGGGAAGCTGGTAGACACATGTAGATCTGAAATAATATAAAATGAAGCTTGGATTCACTACCCATATGTGTTGGGCCTGGGACACAGACAAGCTGCATTTCCGAATGGCACCATACGTACAACACCATACGTACAACTTCTGTGGAATTACAGGAGTGAGGTTGCCAGGAACTGATACACCAGAGCTGCTTCTGGTGCTGTTCTTCAGAAGTAAGCTCATTCCCAGCCATTGTTTCCAAAAGGCTTTCCCATGGACATATGCGATGGAAAGGATGCTAACACGTTCCTTTGTTGTAGTATCTCCTTCCACAATAGCTGGCAGCTCTTTACCCATCTGTTAAAAAGTGTATTGTATTCTGAACTAGATACAAGCTAGCACTTCCTGGGCACCAAGAACTACTAGCACATGAAAAGAATCTATGCCAGAATAAAGGGATAGACTGCTTTCATCATTATATATGGCATCAATATTTCAAGCATTCAATCTATTTTTTTTAAATAGCTCTTCAAGGATTGAGAAGGAAAACCCAAGGAAGTAAATAAGGCTGGATAATAAAAAGGGTATCACCATCTTCAGATTACTTTGGGTTTTGTTGTTATTAGATGAATTTTAAACAGGAATTATGCTGGAGCTATAGTCATTCATTTACAGGTCAACAATTACCATGGTATGCTTACGGAAGCAATGGTTTGGATCTTGTGATCCTATAGTGGAATGCACTGATGATCATGGATACTTTCCACATTCTTTACCCCTCAGCAGTCCCATTTGACACAGGGAAAATTGATTCTCATGTTGTGAGACCCATATGGACTAATAACCACATGGACTGGGAGCTGCAGTGGGGTGGTGAAGGGGGGAATTTAGCTCTACTCACTCTTTTCAGTCTGCTCCAGCTGATGAAAGAGGGAGGGGAGAGTGATTTTGTCTCCTCACCCGAACCCATGTGGCTGTTATTAGTCCACATGATCCTGTGACTCTCTTAGGATCAGACAGGATGGCTGGATGGACTGGGAAAGATTGCTGAGCCTTGGAATCACTGACTGCATGATCCAAGCCAACATATAAAACAACATAGCTGAGCATTTGTCATGGCTCTTCTTAGGCCCAATTTACACCTCCCCTTTGAAGGAGTTTGACTGCAGTCTTTTCCCAAGCTCATTTCATGCTGGTTTCAAATTTCACTCCAGGGGGTCTGAAGAGTACTAAGCAACAGCATTTGTTTAAAACAGTATAATGCTAGCTTGACCGCAGGAGGGCAATGAACGAATATAAACAATAATTTATAAACTAGAACAAGTATGGTTCGAAACTAGAAACAGGTATACACATTTTTTAAAAAAACTAGAATGATTCTAGTGGGAAAGTCAGATGTAAATTTGACCTTACACAATTAATCTGAAATAAGATGGCAAGATTTGTTTTGCTTCCTCCATTTCTTCCGAAATTTCCATATCCACAGACTTGGGGTTTGGTACACCATTGAGAAGATGGGGTGGGTGGGTGGGTGGAGCGCACTGTATGCAGAGTTACTCCAGTCTCAGCCCATTGAAACCAATGGGTTTATGCATGAGTAACTGCAAATAAGACTGCCCTGTGAAACAACTGTTGATTTCCCCCCAAACCTCGGTCAGTTTGTCCATATTTTGTAGCTCCTTTTTTTCATTAACTTCCCCAGGTTTAAATACAAGATGATACGCAAAGCAAACCATTTTTGCACAACTCAAAATAACGATGTTGGTAAAAATGTTATACCGTCAGATTCTACTTTCAGTTAGGAAATGCAAACAAAGCTGGAAGACAGCTTGTTCCCTGACCCCCAAATTCATTCTGTGTTGCTATAGCATCACCCCTGAGAAAAATGGGACTGGCTCTTTTCCTCTCCTTAGTCCTGCTCAATGGGCTTTTGTCAGCTGCTGAATTATAGAATTAAAATTTAAATAGTACAGATTTAATGGCGGATTATTATGACACCCTCACACATTCTTTCTGTTGCCAATGGTAACAAAACTAAGGAATGAGCAAGAGACATGAAAACAGGAACCTGTCCCTTGAAACCATGCCGGAGCTCCTATCATGTCTGGGAATAAGAACAATGTCTCCAACTTTGATTATTTTTGTTTCTCTACACAAGGAGACACAAAGCAGTGCAGATCGCAAACTCTTTCAAGTGAGTGAAGACTACTAACAGTTGTGCCTCCCCCCCACCATGATTATTATTTCCTTGAAAGCTAATTCCTTATGTCTCCATGAATGGAAAATTTTTGCCTGTATGTATGTGTACTCTTCCATGGGATACACACACTAATTAGAATATTCACATTAATTAAACGACAAAGAGAGTTGTTTCTCTTGGTAGATGGAATGCTGAAGTTGTATCTTGGGGAAAGGGAAGAAAAGACAAGGACGCAGGAGGAATTTTCTGTACAGGAAGAAGCATACCACAGGAGAACTGAAAACCCACAAGTCAGATCCTATGCCTGGCATTCCATTCCTGGAATGCCTTGGGTATGGAGTGTATGGGCCCCTCTGCCAGTGCCATGTGATAACTCATGATTTTGTGCCAGCACCAGTCACCAGGTTAAGTGCTAGTGATGGCAGCCTCGGTCACTGGCACCGGACCAGAAAGAGGCTCCTGTGGGGCAACATTCCTGCATTTTTACAGAATAAAGACCCCAGTGCATACATTATAAAAGCCATGCAAAGGGTACGTTTCTGGGGTGGGGGGGCCAGGTCTACAGACACAGCATTCTTCAGTGCACTTGTGAGACAGCCCCACAAGTGCCACAGGGAAATCTTTCAAGAAAAGAAAGCAAAGAAACCAGATTTTTAAACTGTATTGAAGTTATAAGCCAAATTCAGAATGGCACCAAGTAAAACTATTTAAAATGATTTTGTTATTTGAAGACTTAATCTGAAGGCTCTTCTGTTCAGCCATTTTTAGTTGCTTCTCAGTCTTCTAAACATAATTTGGCAAAAGCTCCAGGAAAGAACAATAACACATTTCTGATTTTCTGCTGAAATGAAGGGTCTCCATGCATAAGGAGACAAAGGGCTTTATGGTGAAATTCTTACATTGCATTGACACTTTTATATCTCCTATATTCTAATAGTCAAGTGTGGGCTGATCTGCGGATACCTAAATTTGTGGATTGGACACACAGAAAACAGATTGTTCTACACACTTGGGTCATCCCCCAGATCAAAAAAAAAAAACAAATCTTGAAAAGTTAAAAAAATACATTGGGTGGTTTAACCCCTCCCATAAAAGGGTATTATTTGTGCACATGCAGACAATGGACTTTCCTTTGTTCTGAAGAGCTGGCATCAGCAGTGTCCAGGAGCCACTCCAGGCCCAGGTAGGGAACAGCAGGGTCCAGGACACCACAGGCACCGTGGACAGGCCCAGAGATAGCTGTGGACGCCTGGAGCCACAACAGGCTCAGCAATGGGGGCAAGGATGGGATTCCCTGCCATGGTCACCCACTTGTACTTAATTAATTATCATAGGGATTAATGGAATAATGTGTGTGAAATATGTTAAGGAGTTCTGAGAAGTGCAGATTGATATTTATTTATTTATTTATTTGTTCCATTTATATCCCGCCTTGCCAGTTTTTCAACCGGCTCAAGGCGGCTAACAACATAAAACAGCATAAAAACAAGTTTACAATATAAAACATCTAAAACATTTAAAACAGCACTACATTACAATTCCACAAGATGGCGACTTCCTAGTGCTCCGGTGGGTAAGGCAGCAGGGTGCGATCAACAGGGCCAGGGAGATGGTATAGTCAGCTTTCTCCCCGATGGCGGCTCCTATTTGAAAGCCTGGCGGAAGAGCTCCGTCTTACAGGCCCTGTGGAACTGCAACAAATCCCGCAGGGCCCTGATGTTATCCGGGAGCTCATTCCACCAGTAAGGAGCCGCCACTGAGAAAGCCCTGGCCCTGGTACAAGTCAACCAGGCCTCTTTTGGACCGGGGCAAGTCAGGCGATTTTGGGTGTCAGACCTCAGTAGCCTCTGGGGCCTATATGGGGAAAGGCGGTCCCTCAAGTAGGCGGGCCCCTGACCATCATCAGAGCAGCTATTGCTGTTGGCATTGTATTTATTCACAACTGAATTATTTTTTTTAAAAAAGCATCTCACAGTTTCTATTGTCCATATTCCAAAGTTTTGCATTAAAATACAACCATTTTAAAATGTAGTTTAGAAGAGAAGGGAAATCTTCTAGTATTATCTATTAGAGAAACCACTCTGGAAATGTAAAATGGCTAGACTATCAACCACAACCACCGAAGTAAGTCTTCATTAGCTAACCTCACCTTACCTAAAGTCAATCTGGTGATATACCTGCATGGATACTGGTTCCCCTCCCCCGGTCAAATTCAAGCAACCATTCTGAGGTCATTATGATAAGGAAAAATTCATTTGGATGTAGGAAACTGATGTACTGCACAGTAAAGCAGGAATTTTTAAAAAATGCTGCTTGTATCAAAGAAACTGGGAGTTCAAGAGTTAATCTTCTCTGGAGAGAAGAGCTCATGAGATTGGCTGCTCTACTGGCTCTCTGATTAGCCCACATCATCTGAGAGGGAAAATAAAACAGCTGCTATGGAGGGAAAAGAGGTTTTTTGCTGTTTGGTTTTTTTGGTTGTGTGAAAACTAACATCTACAGGGTTTGGCTTCTGAGGGAAGGGACATTTGGGAGTCAGTGTTTTCTGACAGGCAGTAGTCAAAAAAGAACTTCTACAGAAACAAGAAGAGAAACACCACTGTCTAAACTGCCCTGAGGTAGAACTTAAATTCTCAGTCAGAAAAGCTACAGAATAGCCTTATCCAGACAGAGGATACTGAAGAAGGATTTGGCAGAAGGTCTGGGTAGTCGGAAAGAACTCCCATACAAGTCAAATAGTGAAAGGGGTTGGGAAGAGAACCCTGGTCTATGAGAAAGGGGAGAAGCTCAGACACCTCAGGAGTTAATGAACAGCTGTATTATCTAAAGGAAAACTGGTAATACCTGAAAGAAGAAATCTAGAAACATCAATAACAACTATGTTAGTGCTGAAATATAGTAAACAAAGTACCTCTCAAAGCAAGGTATAGAAAGTCTTGAAACAAAACTACAAATACACTCTCTTGAATGCTCTAAGAATTCAACTCTGCATATATTAGAAAGTTTTTACCTCAGCAATCTCAAAACCTTATACATATATTCCCTGCCTGTTTAATAAAATCTTTATTCTGTTTTTGAAAGTTAATTTGCCTAAAATGCCATTTCACAAGGGTTTAAAACAAAACTGGACAGCTCCTGTATTTTCAGTAGAGTTCTTGAGTAGGTATGTGAATTTGGTTCAGCTGAGTCAAAAAAAATCCCAGTATAATGCCTATACGACATTATTTGGACTCAGAAGCTGGATCAGATTCTCTAATCTGATTCAGCTTCCCCAAAAGATATCACTGTACTGAAGTTACAGAATAGTTTTGCTTCTATTTGGCAATCCCATCCTCTTCCATGTTTAAATCTACCCCCTTTGATTCCTTTCCCAGCCAGCTTGCTGGGATAGGAATGGGGAGGCATTTAAACATGCCTCCCTAATCTCTCTAGCCTTCTCCAGCTGGCCCACAGCTGCAGACCAGCTGGAGAAGGCCATGGAGGCATGTTTAAATGCCTCCCTGAGCTCTCTACCCTTCCCCAGCCTGCCCACTTTGGTAGACAGGCTGGGGAGGGAAGGCGTGGGGAGGCATTTAAACTTCCCCGATCTCTCCAGCCTTCTCCTGTGGCTGTGGACCAGCTGGAGAAGGGATGAAGAGGCATGTTTAAATGCCTCGCCGAGCTCTCTATCCTTCTCCCAGCTTGCCTGCTTGGCCAGGCGGGCTGGGGAAGGAAGGCACAGGGAGGCATTTAAACATGCCTCCCCAATCTCTGAAGCCTTTTCCAGCTGGCCCACATCTGTGGACCAGCTGGAGAAGGGATGGGGAGGCATGTTTAAATGCCTCTCTGAGCTCTCTACCCATCCCCAGCCTGTCCACTTTGGCAGGCATGCTGGGGAAGGCATTGGGAAGCATTTAAACATGTTTCCCCAATTTCTGAAGCCTTCTCCAGCTTGCCTGTGGCTGCAGGCCAGCTGGAGAAAGGAGAAAAGACCTTTGAGGCATTTAAGCCCCCTATGAAATCATGCCGGGGGTGGGGGTGGCAGGCTCCTATCATTGAAGGGAAGGCAAATTGCCTTCCTTTCAATGAAGGGAGCCTGCCACCACTGCGGTGCAACTCCAGAGGGAGGAGATTTAAACTTTAAACCCCCTCAGTCTCTGAAGTCACGCAACAGAGGTGGTGTGCTCTCTTCATTGGAGGAAAGGCAAATTGCCTTCCCTTCGATAACAGGAGCCTCCCCCTGCCTGACTTCTGAGGGGAGGGGGAATTATACCTTATGGGGATAGTCCCCATAGGGTATAATTGGGCTGAATGTATTCAACAAAACTGATAATTCCTGAACCCCAGTCTCATACCAATACTGGAATTTGGTAATATCAGCAAATAGCAATATTTTTCAGGTTTGGTACATCCAAACCCGAAAAAATCCATTTTTTTAAATGCACACCCCTATCCCTGAGCTGAGAAAAAGCCTAGACTAAAAATCTCAACCATAGGGTTGGACAGTCAAGTCTTGTATAACAAAGAATATATACACACTGCTGTAGGGCAGGTCAGTCATTGAGGGGAACTGAAGATTTGGTGGGGAAAATCTGCCAGACAGCTGGGGAGAGACAGGGGTTCGTCATAGAGACATTAGTCACACCACGCCCTTTAATAAGATATATACTCAGCTGTATTTTAATCATCACTAGTGTCATTTTTTTCAATGTCATATTTACAGAAGCTCTTGTTCTCTTAAATGCTTGAGGATATGCAGCATTCACACTCATAAATTGCATCACCATTTGCATAAAATGATGAATGGCAAGGTTTACCTCATGTGCACTGGAAAACAAGAGTGAACTCAGAAAATAATTTTTTTGTTAAAAAAAAGGAACTGTTGAGCTAAATCAGAAGCAAAATTGTTTATATGGTTGATTTTTCTCAACAAAAAGTGATGAGTGAATTTCCATGACATACATGTAAACACTACCTAATTCATCTGTTGTCAGTTTTTTTAGGGGATACTGCTAGGTTGAAAGAGCACTATTCTTCATGAAACAAAACACAGCTCCATGAGGAATAAAATCATGTACCTGGTTGACCTCAGGTAAATTCTTCTGCCGAGAAGGAGGAATTTCCATGTCTCTTCTAGAGAGTTTTCGTCTTTTCATCTCCTTTGCTTCTGAAGAATTTGTTTTTATATATGACTCCTACAATGGGGAAAAGAAATATTAGATTATATTCAGAATAACAAATCAAACTTCCAAATGGTTACACTTAAAATCTAGATTACCAGATTTTATGTATTACAGTTTGGATGCCATCTTGGAAAATGGCTGTCTTTTAAAGGAATTGCTATGGATGGTGATTATGTTTGGGGGGAAATGGTGGTAATCAGTTCTTTTTAGTGAAAGAGTTATGTTGTATATGAAAATCTAGGTTACCAAGGCTTGACTTCCACACCTCTCTGGAAAAAAGATGAACTTCCAGTTTGCAAAAATGCTGAATCAATGTTTAATGCTTACCCTTATACAATGGAACAAACCTTTATTATCATACAGAATTGGTTATGTGATAGATTTTTAGTGTAGCAAATTACGAAAACAAACTGCTTTTTACATAGCTGCCCTTGAAGACTGACCAGAAGCTATAGTTGGTATAGAATGCTGTAGCCAGAGTGTTGACTAGAGTGGGTCATAGGAACCATATTACTCCAGTCTTGTTTCACCTACACTGGTGTCCAGTTTGCTTCCGGGCTCAATTCAAGGTCCTGGTATAGACATTTAAAGCTCTGTACAGTCTGAGATCAACATACCTTAAGGATTGTCTTTTCCCATACAAACCTATTCGTTCACACCAGTTATCCTCAGAGACCTTGCTTCAGATGCCCCTGCCATCTGAGGCCAAATGGGTCACACAAACCGAGAAAGGGCCTTCTCTGTCTTGGCACCAAAATTTTGGAACTCCATCCCCGGGAGGGGGGGGTTGTCTGTCTTCCTCTATCAGTCTCTTTTGCCAGCAAGAAAATACTTTTTTGTTTTGTTTCTGTTGCTGTTTATTGATGTGTTTTTACTTGAATTTTATAATTTCAACTGTATTTTTAATTGTTTAAATGTTTTTATGGACCCCAATTAAATGGAAAGGCACTATGAAAATGTTTTAAATAAATAAAACAAATATTTCTGTGACTTTATTCCATGTAGAATTTTGAAACAGCTCAAGTAAAGGTAATAGAAAACACATCATTTGAAGGGTATTCATAGCTTTATTTTTATGATCGAAACACTTGGCATGTGGAGCCTTCTACTGTGAGAGCACTTGCTAGCAGAAACGTTCAAGTATTCAATATGGCAAAATCCTTACACAGCATGAGGCCACTGGGTTAATTACAACCCCCTTTATTACTTTATGCAGAGCCCCTTGGAAAATTCCAAACATCTATTGTTACCTTTTCCTACCTCTTTATGGGAACTGAACCACGAACCTATACAGACTGGGAGGTTGGTTTGTGAACCAGACCCGTTTGTATGGGTTTGTGACCCCTGCTTTTTGTTCCCGGCTGCTTCTTGTACTGCTCAGCTGTTTGGTTTAAATGGCTCAGAGTTGATCCCAAGAAAGCCCCTTCGAACAGCTTAGCCATGCGGAGCAAACTGCTCTGGCACTCAGCTGTTTAAAGGGGCTTTCTTCGGCAGCTAGTGCCTGGGGCTGGCTGCCCAAGAAAGCCCCTTTAAACAGCTGAGCCATGCAGAGGAGCAGTCGATGAGCCAGTTTGGTGTAGTGGTTAAGTGCACTGACTTTAATCTAGGAGAACCAGGTTTGATGCCCCACTCCTCCACTTGCAGCTGCTGGACGACCTTGGGCAAGCCATAGTTCTGGCACAGCTGTTCTTGAAAAAGAGCAGTTTCTGTCAGAGCTCTCTCAGCCCTACCTACCTCACAGGGTGTTTGTTGTGGGGAGGGGAAGGGAAAGGAGTTTGTAAGCCGCTCTGAGACTCCCTTGGGTAGTGAAGGGTGGGGTATAAATCCAATCTTTTCTTCTTCTGTCAGAGCTGTTCTTGGAAGAGCAGTTCTTGAAAGAGCTCTCTCAGCCCCACCTACCTCACAGAGTGTCTGTTGTGGGGAGGGGGAGGAAAAGGAGTTTGTAAGCTGCTCTGAGACTCTGAGTGAAGGGCAGGGTATAAATCCAATCTTCTTCTTCTCTTCAGGAGCAGCCTAATCCCACCGCTCAGCTGGCAGCTTTCACAGGGAGGAGAAAGCCGGGGTTTAAACCCCTGCCTTTTTGCTCCCCATGAACCTCCACCAACTGCCTTAAAATTTCATGGAGGTTCATGGCAAGGCTGAAATTTGCAAACCATGAACCACCCAAAATTCGTCACGAACAAAAGCTCGTGAGCCAGTTCATGCCCATCCCTACTCCCAGCAATTAATACAATTAGGGACACTCAGATGCAGTGGGCATGCAACATAGTTGGCTGGCTGGCTACAACTGGCTGGAAAAATGGTGCCACCTTTAACACATATCTGTGGATCCAAGTAGAGTGCAAATGACATAGACATTCTCTTATCCACTTTGGGAAGGCCTTATACCATCTTGTTATGTTATAGTTCTGGTGCAAGAGTTGCTGCAAGGTGGGTCCTTCCCACAGCAATAGGTAAGATGCTCTGGCTCACATAGGAGGCACCTGTGCTACTTCTTGTCACCCTGCCAGCTTTCCTGTCATTTCTAGAAGGGCAGATATAGCTAAGGTGCATATCATAGTATATATCAATAACTTGGAAGCATGAAACTGCTGTAGGGTTTACTACTCATTCCCTCAGTACACTTTGATAAAGGAGCTTTTGATGGTCATGTTCGTGGTTCAGCCACAAACCACCAACCATACTGCAAAAAAGTGGTTCATGCCCATCCCTAGCTGGGAGAGTGCTGTTGTCATGGAACTGAGAGAGGTGGAACAGAGATAATGGAAGAGAAACTGAACAAAACAAAAAGAGACACAGAGTCTAAAGGAGAATTAGGAACTAAGCAAAGTGGATAAAAAAGAATAGAGAGATTATTGAAAAGTAGGTGTCCCACAGAGTAATCTGAGTTATGTTTCTGGAAAACTTAGAAATGAAATTGTTAACAGCTACATATGTCCACAATATCCAGTCACACATTAGGATGATGCCCATATGACTGAATATTGTAAACCCACTCAAAGAGCAAACTGACAAAATATGTACAAAAGAAAATGAAAATTTCAAACCACATAATTTTTGTACTGCAGGTACATCTTTCTGTTTCTGTAAAAATGACCATAATTTTTGTGCAAAGTTTCTGCAGCTATTTTTAACCTATTTTCCATATTAGTTTGTAAATGTCTCATTTCCTGAAAATGCTTTTTTGAGTAAGAAAGGATCTTGTCCATCATCTCTCTCTTGTTGAACCAATCATAGGACTCTCACACTTCTTTAAAGATCTGTGAAACTCAGAATGGCAACACTTTTATTGTGATATAAAATTTCTTATTGTAAAAATCAGTTTGTATTAGGAATGAACTAAAAAGAAACTTCTTATATTATTTAAAGGAAAGGGAATGCTGAGCGTGGGGATAAGCGCAGGGAGGAAGTACATCATAGAGCAGGATCTTTACCTATGATCTCTACTTCTGGCTTTTCATCCAAAAGAGAGAACTGTTACTCTTGCATAAAGATATGGGGCGTGTGTGTGTGGAAATGACAATGCCACCTTTTCCATAAACGTATAAAGCCAAACGCTGCATATGTGTATTGCCTTCATGCCAGCAGGTCATGTTGGCAGCAGAGATCAGTGTGCTGCCATAAGTCCTCAGTCAATCAGGGATGCAAAGTAGGTTGAAGGCAGGCCATTTGCTTCCCTTCTTGAAAGACTGCATGGGGATGGGCAGCAATTGTTCTTGGAAGACAGACACGCAACCCTTAAAATGATTTCATTCACCATGAGCACCTTCAATTATTGGGAACATCACTGGGAACAAATCAGCCTGTGCAGTTGAAACAGTAGATCATCATTCTGGTGAGTTATCATCATGACAACTATAGACACATTCTGCACCAACTGTTACAGTTCTGCAGGGCCTGCAAGATGGAGCTCTTCCACCAGGCTTTTATCTAGGAGCCACCACCATCACTAGTAACCAGGGCTATTTTGGGGCAGGAACGCACAGGAACGGAGTTCCGGCTGGCTCCTGAGTTGGCCACACCCAGCAGGAACTCATTAGCATAGTAGACCACACCCAACAGCAGAAACTCATTAGGATTGGCTACATTAGGGGTATGTGGCCTGACATGCAAATTAATTCCTGCAACAAAAAAGCTCTGGGTTTTGACAACAAACAAGGTAAACAGAATAAGAAGCAAAAGGTGGGTGTGGCTGGATGACCACTCTTCTAGTAACGTGGGGTGTGTGGCCTAATATGCTAATAAGCTGTGCTGTCAGTGGTGTGGCCTAATATGCAAATGAGTTTCTTCTGTTGGGTGTGGCCTATTTTACTAACGAGTTCCTGCTGGGCTTTTTCTACAAAAAAAGCCCTGCTAGTAACCATTATTAGTTACAACTGTAGAGCCTGGTTCCTAATGAATTATAGACAGTCTGTGCGCACCGAGTAAGATCAATGCTGGAATTGAACAACATATGGTATACATCTTCATAGCAATGCCACTGTTATCTGAATAACATCGTTAACATCGCTAGCACTTTAATACTTAATACTGTCGTGTTTTAATGGGTTTGGTGATTCGATCATTTTAATTTGTATTTTATCTTGTGTAAGCTGCCCTGAGCCTGCTTTGGCGGGGTAGGGTGGGATATAAATTTGAATATAAAATAAAAGAAATAAAAATAAACTGAATTCCCAAACTGTCTTCCAGGTGAGTGCCATACAGGACATATTATAGTACTCTGACGTGAATATTACCACGGCCTGTGCCACTGGGGCCAGATAAACTCAAACTAGCTATAGCTGGTAAAAGTCACTCCAGACAACTGCCAGCACCTGTTTTCCTGATGATAATGTGGAGTCCAGAAGCACTTTCAAACCAGACCTTGGCCTCCTATTGGATAAACAGGTAACAGAAGTAGCCAGGGTTGCCTTTCACCATCTGGTGAGCCAGGTGTGGGACTTCCTGGGCAGAAAAGATCTCGCAGCTGTGGCACATGCCCTGGTAACATCTAGATTAGATTACTGAAATGCAATGTCATTCAAGGACTACCCTTGAACACTGTCCAGAAGCTACTGTTGGTACAGGATACTGCAGCCAGAATGTTGACTGGCATGCCTCAATTGGCCTCTAGACCACTTTCAACCTTACTTTATGCAGATGATGCAGTACTGCTTTGTTGTACTAATGTAGGTCTAAGGCATATGCTGAGGACTCTTGCATCACATTGTGATCATGATCTCACATTGTGATCATGACCACTAACTATAATAAATATATTAAATCCAAAATCATTGTGTTTACCAGAAGAAGATCTAAGCATAGATGGATGATTAATGGGAATACCATTGAGCCGGTAACATGTTTCAAATACTTAAGTGTAGTTTTTCATTAGTCTGGCTCTTGGCACACTCAAACTAGAGATGCAGTTGGGAATGCCCAGAGAAGTATCTCTCTTTTTTGGGGGAAAATTCTATACCAGAGGAGGCCAACATGTCCCTTCAGCTCTCTGTGTCTTTGTGGTCAATGTTATTAAACAATTGCTATAAGGCTCCCAGTTATGTACATATGACAACTTTAGACCCTTTGAAATCATTCACAGCAAATTCCTAAGAGCCACACTTGTGGTCCCCCACTGTGTTCCTAATGCAATTTTGCATCTAGAAGTGGGTTTAATTTTTCTGGAAGCTTGTGCATGGATACACACAATAATTTACTGGCTAAGGCTTGTTTTCTCTCCTGTGGGTCTGGCATCTTTAACACTAATAGACAGATTTCAATCAAAATGGAAAATGTCCCTTTCAGAAAAATTACGATCCACTGGATAGTTTCCCAGTAGCTTAATAGTCTTGGGTTATTGTAAAGCTAAATCTGCAATTAAGCAAAGGATTTGGGACATTGAACTTCAACACCATTTAAGTTCGGCTGCAAAGTACCATCACTTCAGGAACAAGAGTTTGCTTCATTCCCAACTCAAGGTGCTGGTATTGACTTTTAAAGTCTTATGTGGCTTGAGACCAGTATATCTTAAGGACCACCTTCTTCCAAATGAACCTACCCATCCTCTTGGGTCATCTCTGGAGGCCTTGATTCATGTGCCCCTACCATCCGAGGCTAGATGGCGGCAACCTGAGAGAGGGCATTTTCAATCTTGGCACTGAACCCTTGGAACTCTTTCCCCCACAAGATTTGCCTGTCTTCCTCTGTTGTTGCCTTGTGTCCACAGTGAAGCCTTTTTGTTTCATTTGGCATATCCCCAGTATACTTTTATTGGCCCTCTTCCCTGGCTGTATTGGGTCTGTCAGTGTCTGGTTGTATTGCATTGTTAAGCATTTCACACATACATTTTAAATGCTATTTTAATGTTTTAAACATTTTAATACTTTGATGTTTGCTGCCTTGGAGACTCTATTTGGATGGAGAGGCAGCATAGAAATGTTTTAAATTAATAAGAAATAAAATGGTGAACCCAGTCCTCCAGCAGGTGTATAATCCCATTCTGAACAGGTCAACACTTCCATTTTATCTGGATTAAATTTCAATTTACATCCAGTCCTTCACTATCTCCAGCAACCAATTAAGCCTTCCTACTATCTTTGTTCAGTAATATAGCAGGGGGAGATAGAGCTATGTGTAATAGAGCTATGCTGATTGCACTGTGCCCCACCCCAGTCCTGGTTTGGCAAGTCCATTTGAACAACTGTAATAGAAATAAGAAATCCTTTTCTCGATAAAATATTTGCTGTGTTTCAGCAATATTCTTCTATTAAATTAAAGAGACCTATGTGTGGCTTGTTTTATAGATCTGTCGTGGGACACAACACTGATATTAGGGGACATTTTGTACCAGAAAATCACAGAAGTGCAAGGCTGTCAATATACTTTAGAAGGCAGTTAACTCATCCTTGGGATCTACTTCAGCATCGCATACTCGGTCATGCTAACTTGTTTTGCTTGCACTTTAATCCTATGGAACCAAAAATCTACTTAAAAGAAATGCAGCACTTACACAAGAACACATATGACTCCTTTTGGATCAGGCTAATGGTTCACTTAGGGCCAAACTAGATATGCTGGTTTTCAAAGACTGGAGTTGCCTGAACCCAACTTTGTTTCCCTGCAGCTACATAGTAGTTGCAGGGAATGACTGTTAAAAACATTAAGGAGAGCCTATTTGCGTTTAGAACGCTGCCATGCGGGGTGAGGGAGGGCTCTTGTGATGCATATATGTGTTCAGGCCTTTAAGTGAGCCCTCGCAAACAGTTTCTGTTTGCCCCCTCAAGGTGTCTATGGGAGGGGCCTCACTCAGTTCTAGTTCAGTGTTTGTTGGTTGTAGTTGCAAGTGTCTGTAAATTTCTTCCCTATTGCAAGCAATAAGGAAGCCTATTGTTGAAGCTGCCAGAATCTCCTGTGTGCTGACTATCTGGGCAGGTAAGGTTACTTCTATGTACTGGACCTCAGAAGATACTACAGTTTCTGCCCTCTTCTGCCCATCCATTTTCCCATGTCAAAAGGGGGCTGGGAAGGAATTGCTTCCTTGTGTTGCTTCAAATTGCAGGCTCATGGACAGTACAAACACAATATATATCAAACAAACAATACAAACACAATATATATCATGACATGACAACCAATGTAAACAGACTCTTTTTTAAAGTCATTAATGAATAATACACTGGTGCTCAATGTAACTTGTGTGATCCTTGTTGTTTGTATCAATACAACAAAGGATTTCCAGCAGGAAGAGATTAATCTCTTTAAACAACTAAGAGCATGAGGTTATCCAGCATATGTTCTGCATAGAGCCCAGGCACCTGCTCAGCAAGTTAACAGAACTGATTTATTACAATATAAATAGAGAAATAGACAGGAAGGCTTGTTTTGCACTTTCACATATACATTGAAATTTAATGTTGTTAGGAATATTATTAAAAAAACATTGGCACTTGTTAACAGATATTCCAGGTTGTGAGACAATGCCCTATATGGGTTTGTGTAAAACTAGATGTATTAAGGACATGCTGGTTAGATCGAATGTGGCGGAGTTCCCTGGATGTGGCGGAGTTCCCTGGATGGCGGAGTTCCCTGGATGGGAGTTCCCTGGATGGGAGTGAAGGGACATTTTAGATGTGGATTTTGTTTGGTTTGTGAACAGGCACTGGAGACCAAAGTTTATCAACACCCCAAGGGCAGTTTTTCTTTTTCTTTAAAACAATTTACTAATTGCAAAAGCAGGAGATGCATATATTTAATTCCCTGCCCTTGTCAGCTTTTATATGTAGGGTGTACTTTAAGACCTATACATTTCAGAATCACAGAACATAAGTCTAAAATTAGAAATCACTCTCTGGATGCTCCATTAATAGAGCATTTTATTCATGCAAAAACATCTCCCAGAGGATCTTAGATTCTTGGTGTTAGATGTAGTAAAAGAATATATGTACAACCGGCAGGATGTACTTAAATTTTTATTATAACAGGAGGCTTTTTGGGTTTTTCATTTACATACTTTACAACCAGAAGGTCTGAATCAGGAACTTGATCTTTCATGTTTTTTGTGAGGAGTATGGCCATTGGGGTGGTGGCTGTGTGGTTGGTTTGAGAGCTTGAATGTTGCTAATTAGTGACACCTGCTGTGGGTGCTGCTGTAGAGTTTAAATGGTATGTTTGTGAGGGATTTGAGAAGACAGATTTGAAACAGAAGCAGTATGCCATAGAAGTATTACAGAAGTCTTCCATTCATATAGTCTTTAAGTGGTGAGTAAATGATTAGTAAGAGATTATTTGTATCTCCACTATATGTTTGCTGAGTGTTTTGTGATTTTTGTATTGTATACAGTGAGGATTCTTTGGTAAAGATAAAGAAATGGGCTGAAAGTAAACTGGGATCCCGTCAGAATCTTTCACAAGCTGTACTAAGCCAAAGTATATGCTGTAAAATCTTTCACAAAGTTGTATGAAACAAAAGTACATGCTGTTGTTTGTTATTATTAGTTATTGTAAGAAATAGACTATGTTGTAATTTGTTGTATTGATACAAACAACAAGGATCACACAAGTTACATTGAGCACCAGTGTATTATTCATTAGTAACTTTAAAGAAGAGTCTGTTTATATATCTCATGGTATATATTGTGTTTCTATTGGGCTTCCTTGTATTGGCTACTACATCAGCATTCTGTGCAGCAAAAGAGGAAAATAATTCCCCCTCCCCCCAGCCATTGCACAGGAAAATGGAGGGGATGAGAGGGACAGCAGAAGTGTTCCAAACCTGAATGCGCTCTCCTTTATTTTAAAAAAGCCATTCTCTGCAGCTGCTGTAAGGAAATACAGATGAGTTTGGAGAACCTGAACCCAACTCTTTGAAAACCAGCATGTCTAGTTTGGCTCTTAGTCCAACATTCTGCTTCCCACGGTGGCCAATGAGATGCCCTAGAAGGCCCCCATGCATAGCGCAGAGGCCAAACATCTCCCTGACACTGACTCTCAGCAAGAGGTCTTCTGAAACAGCATGAACTTCTGTTTAGCCATTATGGCTAGCAGCCATTGAAGAACCTATCTCTGGTGAACTTATCTTCCCTCCTTTTAAAATCACCTATGCTAGTAACACTGGGTGTAAGAACATTTAGTTATATGGACATAAGCTCTGTGCTGGTCTTCAAATGAATATATGCAGGACAGGATAATCCTGCTTCCCCCCCAATGTGCATTCACTTGTTTTCAAAGACAAGCCAGTGTTGGTAAAGCTACAAATTGCTCATGAGTAGGGTCTTGGTCTGTTCTTACAGGTGTAAGGATTCATACAGTGCCAATACTTGGCTATATACATGCAGGTGCTGCTTAGCCCTGGTCTCCAAAACATGATTTGCCGATGGACTATGGCTTTAAACAAAGGACAAGACAAGGAAAATCCATCATATAAACCTCTACTGTGTCTTTCATGACTGCTCATAGAAGAGAGTTTGCAGCCTTTTCTCTAACATGCCAAGCCAAGTGGGCAGTAAGATTTATACACATGAACAAGCTCCCAACAGAATAGACGCAGAACTACAGTGATTACTACCTGAACACCACCAGGATGTCTCTGGTCTCCATCCACTGTTAATTCTGCAGGTGAGCTTTCTTGTTCCTGAGCCATTGTGTAGTTTATTGGTTGCTGCTGTTGCCTCTGATGTTGCCTCTGAGTCTGAAAAGGGTGGACAGGACATGAGGTTAATGCATCCCTTCCTTCCAAGAGAGTCTTCCCTCAGCCTTTTTGGAAAGTTGCTTTCTTTCCTCCCAGACTGCTATCCGCTGCTTGTTTCCCTCCATCTTTGTTCTCACCTATCCAAGTTGGGTCTCTAGGCCAACTTTTTCTTGGTTCCTATCCTAGGAGGCCCTGTTACAGGAACTAAAGGAACAGACATCCAGTTTTCTAACAAGTATTCTAGATATTTTTGGAACATGAACACTTTTGATTTATATAAAGATGTTTCCAGATTCACTAGGATCAGTATCACAGGCAGGCAGACAGAAAGCACAATAGGAAATACTTCACTGAGAAGGCACTTCCTGTTGTGGGAGTTTTGTAGCTTCTGTCACTGTTTTGGCATGATGGTAGCTCTGCTTCTTTTGCTGAATCTAATAATGCTGGTCTGTTTGTCTGGACTAGTAGGGCTCAGAGGAGGGATTTCCCCCTGCATTGCTCCATAACATGTTAGAAATTGGCATCTAGTTTGGTCTGTCAGTCGCTCACAAGCCCACGGAAACCTCCTTCAAGGATATTTATCCTACAGTGTATACCAGATTCAAACCAGTTTTATTGTCACTGGCCATGCCCAGTAACTCTGCAAACTACAGATCTGATCTGTTAGGGTGCTAAGGGTCTCTAGTAAGAATTTGGTCATTAGCTCACAGCACTGAGAAGCTTTGACAGTCAAATCCATTTCAAATCACTTTCAATTTGTGAAGTACACATGAGTTAAGTATTCACCATAATTCAGGCCTGAAAAAAAATCACAGGCACAGCAACTTTCAAACTCTGCTTTCAGTGACAGCTTGTTTTAGTAGTGTGATATAAAAATAACAAACGGAAAATTACAAATAGGAATGAACTGGAAAATAAGAGAAAATGCATTCAAATATCATTAAGTGGGCTTTTACTGGGTTATTTGGAAATGCCTCAGAGTAATTCCAGATTGTAAACTTTCATTTATCCAGCTGATTTCTAGCCAGATTTCATTAGTTTTAGTGATCTCATTTACATTTCTCATTTTATTTCTCCAATTTGTGGACAGCTGGAACATTAAATTTAAATTCCGATTCTTGTTTTGCTTGAGTTTAAGTAGCCGTCCATGTTATTCCTCCCAACATGACATTTTTGTAAAGTTTAGAAAGAGACACTCCTGTTGGAAAAGGTACACGATGTCGCTATTTTATGAAGAAAAGCCATCAGTATGGAATCTAGCATTCTGCATGGTTCCAGCCATTTATTCCACCATGAACATATACATATACATACAACAATTTTCAACTTCTCCGGCTGAAAACAGGTAATAGCTTATTTTCTTCAGAAGGGTTGAGAGTGGTGGGAATGTCAGCAATGTGCTCACTCATTTCATTAGCATCTCAGATGTTCATAGTGCTTCAAAAATCTGCATGAAGCATTTTGCCAGAAATGAACCCAGGGTTTTAAAGAAGGATGGCTAGCAGCACCCACTATCACCCTACCTTTAAAGCTTTTAAAAATTATTAGTAAGATTTTGATTCTGTTTATATAATTATTGTCATTAAAATATCTCTTGATATTGATATTGAACTTGCTTTTATATTTACCTTGTTGAGCTGGGATTGATTTAGGCTACAATCCATACAAATAAAAATAAATAAGCTAGTGTTCACACATTTTTAGTCTCACTCCCAACATTATGTAATCTTCTAGCGTGACAAGAACAGAACACATAATGCAGCAAAGCAGATAAAGAAGGCCTAGAGTCACCAGAAAGGCATCAGGCTTAAGTACCACCATAGTGGTATCTCTCAGTGCACTCTTGGATTTTCTCCTATAGGAAAAGTGAAATTAATACACAATTGCTTTTTATTTTGGTGGCCAAACACTGCCACCCTGCTATATCTGAGACAATCAAAGCATGCCCCTAACAGTTATCAGTGTATGTTATCCGTGTTTTACAAATGGCCAGAGTAATTATGAGTGTAATCTCAGTGTTTTGCTGACATAACTACAGAGGAATGAATTATTGTTAGTTCTGTGATGCATCATTTTACCTCATCCTCCATCCATTATCTGGACCACTCTTGTCTAAATTCTTATAGTGGAATAAATTCATCCTTAGGGAGCTTTTTTTAAATAAAAATAATAGATGTAGAGTATTTCCTGCAGATTTTTCTGAAGATATCTCATGGATATTAGCCATGGTGACTAAAGGAAACTTCCACATTTAGAGGCAATAAACATCTCAATACCAGTGTCAGGAGACAAGATTAGGGGAAGGCCTCAGCCTCTATGCCCTGTTGTTGGATCTCCAGAAGAACTGGTTGACCACTGTGTGGGGCAGGATGCTGAACTAGGTAGACCTCTAGTCTGAGCCAGCAGGGCTCTTCTTATGTTCTTGACCTGTAAGATATTTTATGATTTAGTTCTGTATACAATGGCAAGGAACTTACTGGCATGAAAAACAGTATCAGATATCACAATATATATGCACTGCACAAAACCGCAACAATATAGCACACAGTGGAATAAAACCTAATGAAATAAAGACATGAAAAAATTCCTTAAATCTGCAATCTTTGTACTCTTTTACAACCAACAGCTTAGTTACTTATGCTGTTTAAGAACAACTTAACACTTCATGTCCATAGCAATCTATAACAAAAAACTCCAGATGTCCATCTTCATTTCGAAGGTCTTCCTCAGATATTATTCAGGATACTAAATAAAATTAAACAATACATCAACAAGGGATGTGCCAATCCCATAGATAACAGAAATAAAATGAACAACATAACATATGGAAAACATACCAATCCAAACGCTATTTGTGGTTACAGGAAAGTCCACACTATTAAACCGGGATAATAATCCTCCTATAGTTAAACACAAATTAAATTACATGCTTCCAATGCATTGCTCACCAATCATGGTACAAAAACATACTGCAGCCACCCAAGCTATCATAATGTACACATACTCACAAAAATAATGAAAATAATGAATGATGGGCAACCACTCTAAACACAGAGGAAGTTTACCTTAGAACACAGTTTGGGGGGGGGAAGAGTAGAGAGAAATTGCTATTTATTTCCTCTTTGTAGACTTTCTGAAGGTGTCTCGTTGGTCACTGGGATGGTTAGACTATATTTTCATATGATAAAGTAGGGCTTTCCCCCCTGTTCTTATCTCTAGATTTGACTCTCACCCACCCAAAAAACCCCTCCAGCAAATCAACTTCAGTAAACCTTTAAGAACCTTTAAGAGATGAATTGCTATAATTTGTTTCTCAAGCAAGGTCTGTTTGTCTGAGGGATCAGTTAGGAAACTGCTGCTATGGACATACACTGTACATGCTCTCTCTTATCAATGCAGGATGGATACACACTGATTAACGTGGCCAGCTTAAGAATGGGGCTAAATCAGGAAGAAATTGTTAGTGCAGTGATCCTAATAATTATTGACTTTCAGGCATACTTGAAGACTTTAATGTCAAGTTCAAATCTGGTTTCTTAGTGCCATTTGACCTATGAAGTAATCTCCAATAATGCTGGAATATGTTGGAACAGGAACAAAAAACCAAATGAACCATTTTTCATTGGGCCAAAAGATTACAACAGCCTCTGACTAAATTACTCTCATTCCATGCCAGTTGCCACCCAAATGTCTGAGAGTTATCTTCTTCATTAAGTGTTCCTCTATTCCATGTTCTAAAGTCAGAAAATAACATACGTACACAGATGTCATGTCCAAAAAACATCTGAGCAATGGAAACATGCGCATCTCTAGGCTTGGAGTACAGATTGTGGAGACAGAACTGATCTTCTTTCAAAGGTAAAGCATCACCTTTTTGGTGTTTCTGAAATGCTTCTGACACAATGGCTTATATCCAATGTGAAATGAAGAGAGAATAGAACTCACACCATTTGATTTTCCTAGCACTTAGCCACTTGAAATGCTGCTCCTGGGGTTCACCATATCTCTGATGGTAGACAGTACTCTCCCCAACAGCAGAAAAAACCTATTCCCTATGAGCCATTATCGGTAAGCCCATGTGTTTTTGTACATGGTGGCTGGCATGAGGGTAATGTATACTTCATCACAGAAATGGATATAGAAGTATATATTTCTATATTTCTCTTTCCATGATAATAATACAATTAGACCTACAGGTCCATTAATATTGACCACCTGTCTTCCATGAATTAGTATAATTTCCATAAAAAGAACCCAAACTTATGCTAGTGGCCATCATTACATCTTGAGGCAATTAATTCTATACCTGAATTATGCATTGTGTAAATAAGTTGTTTCTTTAGCGTTTTCTGAGCATGTGTATCGGGAATAATATGTACACCTCAACAGCAATTCCTGTGTTATGACGTTAACTCACGGGCATGGATGCCTATGGACAAATATTTAATAAGAGAATTAGCTGTTATTTTCAACCTCTACCCTCTCAAATGTGTGGAAATAGTATATGTCTAGTCCTTGAACTGTATCACTTCAGACGGTTAGAGGAACACATGTTTGAATACTCCCCCATTCTAAAAGCCTCCCTGCTAAAAGAGAAGGTGCTCTAGGCTCGGCTTGGCTAGGATGCTGGAATACTAGCATTTGATGATCAGGGAACATTATTACATGTGGAAGCATTTAAACATGGAATCCACTATCTGCAGCCTGCAGTGGTGCAAACCAGGACAAGTTCTACAGTGAGATTTCTGTACATTTATGTTTTCACTCCTGCCTGAAAATATGGGGGCCAGTGGAAATTTGTTGCTTAGTCCAGTAGTTTTTGTTCTGCCTTTGCCTAAACATCCACTTAGAGTTGCCAGCCTGAGGCTGGAAACTGGAGAGTTTGGGGGATGCTGAAGCCCCTCCCCTGCACCACACTCCTGCTCCAAACTGGGCCCCTGCAGGCCTTGGGGACTGAGTTCCCCCCACAGGGAACTTGCATCTGTTGACTGTCTGGGCAGGTTCAATGGAGAGGCAGCATACATTTTTTCTAAATAAATAAAATAAGTCCTCATGATGATTACATGTTACATGGAACATCTAGTTTCGAACACTGGCAACCCTTTTCAAGTGCAAAAAAATAATCAGGGCGTGGCTGACTCCTGAATATCTGCTTCTCGCATATTCTGCTCCACAGGACAAAATCAACACAGAAAATGCAATCCAGCTATTTAAGCTATTTAAGAAGAGAAAGTTATAAACCACCAAATTCTTCTTACTCTATGGAATAGTCTAATTTAAGAAACTGGATTTTTTAAAAAAAGAAATGGTCAGATTGTTGGTTTTTTTAAAATCATTATGTCTCCTCCAATCTTGAACAAAATAAATATATGCTAGGTTTTCTCCTGACATAATATCCACGTCTGGTTTATAAATTAACTGCAAGACAGGGTTTATAACTGAAATGGCTACTGACCCTTGGCTGGGGCAGAGTATTTGCTGTGGTAATATTAAATTACAGCTCTGTTCCTTGGGCTGAAACCAAAGCATTATATAACAATGATTGCTCAACTTCCTTTACCTAACCCTAATTGCATGCTGGACATAAAAGACCCCCCCCCCCATGACTTGGCAACGATACCACTGGTGCCACCAACCAACCACTGTTGCTTTTAAGAAGCCCCAATAGAATGCTACCTACTGGTGCCACCTGCCTTAAAAGGGTGTTTTGTTTCCCTCTCCTTTCCTAATTGGCAGCTGATTTCTGTCCAGAAGGTACCCGTACTGTAAAATATTTGAACTAACAAGGGAAGCTTAAGCTACAGATACAGTGCATACTGTACTTAGGTTTTTGGCTTAAATATGAGACAGTCACCCAGACATGGGGGGGGGGGGGGGAGAAAAACCCTAAATTAAAAATTAAAAGTCTTCTTTTCAATTCTTTAAAAAACAAAAAACATACCAAGCATCCTAGAAATAATATAAGCCAAATGCTGTGTGGTGTTCTGTATGCTGTCTAGTCAATGAATTACAAAATAGCATTGCAATACGTGTAACTTTGTTGCCATTTATGGCAGGAATTTTGGGAGGGCCTAGATTTGCATAGTAATCCACTTTTCACTTCCTGTAGTTTAGAATTCAAATAACTTGGTTTGTAGATTGGGCTGTGCAATATCAATGTTTAGGTATCCAAATAATTATCTTGATTTACAAACACGAGTCCATGTTCAGCTGAAAACATGGAGGAAAACACTTGCCTTTTGCTGAGGGACTGTAGGTGACACAGAGATACAGTCATTTCAGAGAAAGTTTGACATTAAAATATAAATGGTACAAGCAGGAACAGCAGACATCTCATTCCCCCCCATATCCTCTTTTCCTTCCCTTAAAACCCCCATAGCCTCTCCCTTTTGACGTCTTCCTTCTTTCCTTTCCACCCACCAGCCAATCTACCTTTATCTTTCCCTCCCCTTCAGTTTCCCTATGCCTGTCAGCCTCCACCCCAAAAAAGCTATGGCCCAGTTGCACACCTCATTTAACCCTGTTTCCTCACACTATTTTCTCTGTCCCTCCTTCTGGCAATCTCATATCCTCGCCATGCTCTGCTTCCTTCTCTCCTTCCTTCCCACCAAACAATCTAACTTTTATCTGCCTGCCCCATCTTCAGCTACACGTATTATTTATCTACTTCATTTATATACCACCTTTATCTGTAGTAGGGACCCAAAGAAGCTTACATCATTCTCCTTTTCTCCATTTTACCTTCAGAACAACCCTATGAGCTCTCTTCAGAACCCAGTGTGTGTGTGTCAGATTTTTCTATAAACGTAGATGGATTTAATATTTAGAACTCAGTGATGATGTTTCATTTGATGGAAGAACATTTCTATGCAGTGGTATAACAGAAATTAATAGAAAAAATAGAGTCTGGACTTTCTTATGCAAGAAGTGAGAACGTGGCAATACATTGCCCAAGTGATAGGGCATTTGCTACTACTTCTGATTACAGTTATATGATGCTAATTTGGAATGTTCCCCTTTTGATAACTTTTCTGCGAACAGAAACGTTTCTGCAAGTAGCAAATCTGAGAAAAGGTTCTAGTGCACCCTACTGCCTTCTGTACTTCTTATTCATGTACAAGGATTTTATTAACATAGGAGGACAAAAGCATTTAAAAAGGCAATTCCCCATTTGTAATCTGTAAATGATATAGCACTCTACAAGTGCAATATACTCATCATCTCATCTGTGGACCTGGCTAGAATCAGGAGTGGAGGAAATACAGCCAGGAGGGAAGTTATATCTGGCATGTTGGTTTCCTAGCAGCAAATAACCTTCTGGAGGTCATCTAAAGAAAGACAATGTGATTAGAAGTTGAAAGATGGGAGACGAAACATGATGAACAAGCTAAAGGTGGCGTACTCTGAGGAATAGATTATTGTAATGTAGTATGTTCTGTGTAACAACTGGCCTGCCATGTGCTCCCAGGTAATGGCGCCCGCCGCATGGCCAGAGCACATGGTCAGGCAGAGAGGGGAGCTTGAACCTGGAGGAACAATAGACGTCCGGATTCTAAGCCTCCACCAACGTGGGACCTAGGTTCTCCCTGGGGAGCCAATGTGGCCAAAGGCTCCTCCAAGGAACCTATGACAAACATGCACATATGTTAAGCCCCTATCAGGTCTTTTGGGTGCGGCTGGAGGTGTGGCTCCAGCCAGCATATAATGAGGGCCCTGGAGCCCTGGAAGCCTGCTTGATCTGACCATCTACTGGACATGCTGAATCACTCAGTAAAGTCTTCATGATTTCACCGTTCCTGGTCTCCTGAGTCCAGTACTCTTCAATGATAAAAGGCTGGAAAGAGATAAAAACTAAAGTGGACAGAGAAAGGGAGAGGGAAGAGATTGCAAGGACTTCCTCTGTGAAGTAAAAAATTAAGAGTGGGGAGCAGAAAAAGTAGTGACATTTCAGACTTCCTGTGTAAATTATCTGGAAGGTCCAGAAGTAGAATGTGATACTTTGTATGCAACACACTTTTCCTCAGGTGGTCTGAATTAAGGGCCAGCTCTGTTTGGCATCTTGTTTGTTTGTTTGTTTGTTTTTTAAATAAACATTGTATTAGTTTTCAAAGAAAAAAGAAAAGAATAAAATATGAGAGTATTACATTGTATCAGTATCTAGTTAGTTTCCTCACATATACGTAACATATAAACAAAATTTACCTAAAGCTTGCTATATTAACAAAAAAAACTTCTAGCATCCTTTTCTATTTTTAGCTATTTGCTGATTTCTTTTATGATATTATATACCTACATGTTTATCTGTGATATAAAGCTTTGATAAGTTTTAATTACTATAACTACATGTTTATCTGCGATATAAAGCTTTCATAAGTTTTAATTACTGTAACTAATATAACTAATATAAACTGTTAAAGCCTTCTGGCAAAATAACCAACTTTCTACTAATATTTCTTCTAACAAACAGCAATCAGTCTAAATATCATATTTTTTAAAAAGGAGGGAATAAAGAAATTATATAAATCATCATAAAAATCAAAACATTAACATTTCATTGCTAACTTCTTAGTGGGCTCTTATAAATTAATCTAAATTCAGTTTCAGGTAAGCCCTTTGAGGAAAAGCATAAACAGTTTCTATCGGCACCTCATAGTAAAATTGTTTTGGCATCTTGTTTGCTGATGGTGGTCAAGTGCCTAGCCTACAGCAGCTTGTGCCATATTTTAAGAGCATTTGAACACCCATGCTTCTAGTTCACTTTGCTAGGGTGGTGCTGCTGCATTACAACAGTTGAGATAACCATGAGCTCCTTATGTGACAGCTCCTATCTCTCTCTATAATAATTTTCTGATGGTGGTGGCACTCTCTAGAACATTCCACACGCCACCCCAGCCTTTGGTCCCCTGGCCTGTCGATCAGAAGCTGTCCCAATCCACTGGCTGTTAAAACTCGCATGCCATTGGCTGGGTCTGCTCCTCTTCCCTGCCCACTCCTTCAGCCTCTGTGCCCTGTCAGAATTCCTGGCAGACTTTTTTTGCTCTTGACGAAGACACTTCTCCAGCTTCCTTCCTATGGGGGATTAACTGTTACCTCAGCGGCTGTTGGTAGGTGAAACGAAATGACAGTTAACTGTGTTTATAAGATGGCTGCTGCCTGTGGTTTGCTTAAAATGTTACCCCATAAGGTTCAACTGTTACCTCAGTGGCTGTTAGTAGGTGAAACAAAATGGCAGTTACCTGTGTTTATAAGATGGCTGCTGCCTGTGGTTTGCTTAAAATGTTACCCCATAAGGTTCAACTGTTACCTCAGTAGCTGTTAGTAGGTGAAACAAAATGGCAGTTACCTGTGTTTATAAGAGGGGCTTCAGAGCAAGGTAGATTGATGCTCGGCTGGAAAGGAGATGGGGTTGCCAACTCCAGGTGGGGAATTCCTGGAGATTTGAGGGGTAGAGCCTGGTGAGGGTGAGGTTTGAGGAGGAGTGGGGCCTCAGACAGGTACAATGCCATAGACTCTGCCCTCCAAATCACCTAATCCCTCTTGGGGAACCACTGCTGCCAATCTTCAGGTGAGGGCAGGAGATCACTCAGCATTACAACTGCTCTTCAGGTAGCAGAGATCAGTTCCCCTGGAGAAAATGGTGGACTCTATGTCACTATACCCTGCTGAGGTTGCCACAGCAAATTAACGCTGAGTGCCCAAGGCCTTGACACTGTCCAAGAGCCTCTTTCTAGAGCCCGTTGTATTTATTCCCACAATGGGCCTTATTCCTAGTTAGAGTATAAATTGCAAGATTAACTGGAGGATTTGAGAAAGTCTGCTTCTACTGTTTTCTACTGATATTTTAATTTGTTGAATTTGATGGGGATTATCTTTTCAACTTGTGAATTATTTGATATATACTTAAACTACCGTATTGTACTTTAAACCGTATTCCAAATACACACATTGTGCCTTTGTGATAGAATATATAGAAATATATACAGCATATATTTTAAATACATACTCAAGCCTGTGTGGTGTAGTAGTGTGTTGGGCTAGGACCTGGGAAATACAAGTTCAAGTTCCCTCTCAGCCATGCAGATTCCATGGGTAAGCATGGTAGGGTCATTCTAAATCTAGCTTTCCTTACAGGGCTGTTGTATGGACAAAATGGGTGGGAGAATTGTGCACACTATCCTGAACTTCTTGGTGGAAGGGTGGGATAAAAATGTATAGACAGTTGCTAAGATATCCATGGAGCAGCATCACTGACAGAAGGGATTGCTGTCAACAGAACAGAACTTGCTTGACTTCCCCCTTCTGCCACAGCCCCAAACACCCCCTGAAATGCTTCTCCTGCTGGCAGCTCTTCCTTGAAGAACAGCAAGAGAGGGGAGTTGGAGGTCTGCAGGGGGAGGGGGGAATTTGATGGAAATTGCCTTCTTTTCTTTTGGGAAAATCCGACATGGGATCCAACTCACTATATACCCAGGGTCACTAAATATTGGTTGTTCATGTCTTTCGCTTTAAGACAGGACTGTGTGGCAATTCTTCCTTTGTACATTTAAAACACGGGGATTGCAGTATTATTTTCCATTTTAAAAAGCAGACCATTTGTGATTATTCAGCCTGCACTGCTTTAGATAACTGGGCAACTGCTTGTGTAATTGTGAGATCTACCCATTGCTATCTGCAGTAAAGGTATTTTTATGTTTTTGACACATTATTTTATTATGAATGACTGTGTGTTTTTATGTACATGCTTTAAATCATTCTGGTCATTAATACAAACATCTACAAGTGCCACAGTTTTGTTTTCATCTTCATGCAAGACTGGAGTTATCATGCTTCCGTTTCCTTTGCACAAGGCTGATTTCTCTGTTGTTGACCCAGTAGCATTACCTCATAAGTGAGATATCTTTTATCAAGCAGACAGAGTGACCAAGCCACTATGAATCAGTAGTGGGTTAATTACCAACTGCAAACATCTGCAGTGTGCAAAAAGAAAAATGTTTATATGAGAATGTTCTTGTGACTAGCAAACAAGACTGGTTTAGAGACGGTTTCTATAACAGTTCCTCAAGGCAACGACACGCCACTGTAGAGAGGAAGCAGGTTTTCTAATTTGTAAGCCATGCCTTCTCCACAAACCTGCCAAAAAGCTCAACTGTGTAATTGTACCTTCTTCTTTTTTAAATATCCCTTCTTAGGAAAACAAAATAGCTGTTCTCAAGTTCTGCTTCCAGTGACTCACATGTTACTTCCTCTTGGAGCCCTCTTGTTTATGTGTTGGGAATTTAGGACAAAGATACATTATCCCAGAAGAGAGTTCAATAGCCCTCAAAACCCAGTGCCCCCGCTGCTAGGGGACAATTGACAAGCTGTGCCAATATTTACAGCAGTAGCATAGAACAGAGCCAAAAAACTGTGTCCATCTGATGACCTTATTTTTGGAGGAGGTGATGAGGAATAAATATGTACTACTTTATGCACTGCATACTCAGATTTACATCCGTTTTCTTTCTTACAAAGTTGATGGTAGTTGGGCTCCAACGAAGACATAGGCTGTAGTCACATGGGTGGCTTGGTGTGACATGGCGCCTCCTCTAATTGTTACTGGTTTAAAGTGTTGCGGGGCATAGCACACACACACAGACATCCTGTGGCCAAGCAGCCACATAACTGCAGCACCTCAGCCATGCAGTATGCTGCTTGGTCATTTTTCAAAATGCATGTGCGTGCATGTGTGCTCATGCATGCACATGTATGTGCACACATGCACATACAGGCAAAAACCCAAAAAACCCCACCCTAGCAGAAAGAACAGATTTGCAGGTTCAGACCACCCATCTGTTCTGTGTGCGCTCCCCAACATTCAGACATCTGGCCATGCACAATGAATGTGCGGAGGACCAAAAACACCACTTGTGATGTGGTGCCTTTTTAACTCAGCTCCAAGTCATCCTAAGGTCAAATCTATATCTGACTTTCCAGCTGGAATCATTCTAGTTTCAAAAAAACCCCATCTATACCTGTCTCTAGTTTCAAACCATACTTGTTCTAGTTTAAAAATCACCATCTACATCTGTTAATTGCCATCTTGTGGTCAAGCTAGCATTACACTGCTTTAAACAGATCCTGCTGCTTACTGCTCTTCAGACCCAGGGAGTGAAATTTGAAACCAGTGTGAAAAGAGTATAGGAAAAGACAGCAGTCAAACTACTTCAGATGGGAGGTATAAATTTGGCCTAGGACAGGGTGAGTATGCCTGGGGAACACCTGACAGATGTGGCTGTGTGGCTGCGCCCATTTGATCCAGAGGGGAGGGTTGGCTATGTCGGGCCAAACTGCTCATGTGATCTCACCCAAAGATGTACCAAAATGGCTTCAATTTTTGTCCTGTGCTACTTATGGGGAAAATACTCTTGTGTAGGCTAGACTGAACAAGTAAGATGGGCAATTAGTGGAGCCCAGCAGAATAATGAACTTTTCACCAGTTTATTTCCTTGAAGTGCAGAAATGAGCAAGTCATAGAAAATACACTGGCTGATTCCTGCATATTTAACTGCTGTTAAAGGCACAGAAACATAACAAGATATTTTTCCTGGTCAGTTGGCAACTCTAGGGTCCAGTCATACAGACTTTTCATTCATCAGATAAGAGGACAGGTTCTCTAGTGGATTAAAAGCCAGTTAAATGACAGGAAGCAAAGAGTTGGAATCAATGGACAGTTCTCACTATGGAGGGAAGTAAGTTGTAAGGTCCCACAAGAATCAGTATTGTGGCCGATACTATTTAATTCATTCATAAATGATCTGCTCTAAGGATGAGTAGTGTAGTGGGCAAGTTTACAGAAGACACAAAATTATTCAGGATGGTGAAAACCAAGACTGGTTGTGCAGAGCTCCAAGAGGATCTCCACAAAGTGGGTGAGTGGGCAACAATGTGGCAAATGAAGTTCAGTGTTGGTAAGTGTAAAGTGATGCACACTGGGACAAAAAGTCCCAACTTCAAGTATAGGCTAATGGGGTCTGAACTTGCTGAGACCAAGAGGGGAAAAGATCTTGGGGTCATAGTGGATAACTCAGTGACAGTGTGCTGCAGCAGTGAAAAAGGCAAACTCTATGTTAGGGTTTAAGGTCCACAGTGGCTCAGAGGTTAAGAAGCTGAGCTGCAGAACGGAAGGTCAGTAGCTCGGCAGTTTGAGACCCAAGTGCCGCATGATGGAGTGAGCTCCTGTCGCTGGCCCCAGCTCCTGCCAACCTAGCAGTTCAAAAGCCAGAAATTGCAAGTAGATAAATAAGTACCACTTCAGTGGGAAGGTAACAGTGTTCCATGCTCCTCGGCATTTAGTCATGCTGATCACATGACCACAGAAAAGTTTTCGGACAGAGCTGACTCTTTGGCTTGGAAACAGAGATGAGCACCACCCCCTAGAGTCAGATTTGACTGGCTTTCAAGCAATGGGAAACTTTACCTTTACTATGTTAGGGATTATTAGGAAAGGGATTGAGAATACAACATCTGATATTCTAATGCCCCTGTATAGATCTATGGTATGGCCACATTTGGAATACTGTGTACAGTTCTGGTCACCATATCTCCAAAAGGACATTGCAGAGATGGGAAAAGTACAGAGGAGGGCAATCAAGATGATTTGGGGGTTGGAACACCTTCCCTATGAGGAAAGGCTAAGGAGTCTGGAACTTTTCAGTTTAGAAAAGAGACGAGTAAGGGGGGACATGATAGAGGTTTATAAAATTATGTATGAGGTGGAGAGAGTTGACAAAGATAAATTTTTCTCCCTCTCCCAAAATACTAGGGCATCCAATGAAGCTGATGAGCATTAGATTCTGGACAGATAAAATAAAATACTACTGTACACAGAGAGTAATTAAAATGTGGAATTTGCTGCCAGAGGATGTAGTGATGGCACAGGAATAAACAGCTTTAAAGGGAGATTAGATAGCTAAGTCTGTCAAAGGCTGCTAGCCATGGTGACTGAGGGGAACTTCCACATTCAGAGGCACTAATCCTCTGAATCCCAGAGCCAGGAGGCAACACCAAGGGAGAAGGTCTCAGCCTCTATGCGCTGTTGTTGGCTGCCCAAAGGAACTAGTTGGCCACTGTGTGAGACAGAATGCTGTACTAGATGGACTATTGGTCTGATCTAGCAGGGCTCTTTTTATGTTCTTATGGATGCCACTAGAAACATATTCATTCCTGGCAGGTTGCATGCATGGACAGACTGGATTTTAATAATCTGCAATAGTTTGATGTAAATTATAGTAGAGGGGTAACAGTTTTATATATTCAGGTGAAGGGAGAGGGGAATACCCTTTTTGCCATAATCTGAATCGAATGTCACATGACTCCAGCATTTTCCCCCTACCAAACTGCCTTCATGGATTGGCATAAAAACAAAGATAGCCAACTATCCTCAATTCAATAGGGGTGTGTGGGGAGCAGCCCAGAAGATAAACACTGAGATATAAATTAAACTTTTTCTGTGTTTGTTTACCATGTAATGTTCTGATTCAAATGATCTCCCAGTAGTAGTGTTGCCAGTAAACTGATGTGCATATGAATATGCCTCAGATTATAAATGAAGTAGGAGTGAAATCTCTCCCATGCTTAGTTCTCCTGCTGATTCAGAACATTTAACAGTCTATTAGCAAATGTTATTTATTTAATAGAAAGCTTCAGTTCACAATTCACAGTTCCAGTATAACAAAGAAGTGCCTGTCTCCATCTAGTGTCCATTATTCTGCATTAACTGAACACTCCTATCAAATGTGAGAGCATGTTTTCTGAACAGAAGAACAGAATTTATGCATACACATGTGTAAGAAGGGAACTGTTCCATTTCTTGGCTTTCCAAATCTAGGCAAGACAACACATCAGTGAAAGCAGTGGATTTACTTCAGACAGCCAACAATGCTGCTTTGGATTCACAATGCATCTGATCGAGTGGGGACTGATTCTGAGCTCTGAGAAGCAGCAGGAGACAGAGCTGCTGGAGGGGTGAGTGTTTTTTATTTGCTTTCAGCTGAGGAGATTTAGCTGAGGGTACTATGTAGAAGGACAATGTTTGGGAGTGTGTGGGTGAGTTTTAAGTCGTTGCAGCGTTCTGGCTGTTTGAGAAAGTGAGAAAGGGTGATTGTTTTTACTGTAATTGGATTGCCTCAGTGAAATTTGAATAGCTGCTGGCCCTGCCCTCTGCTGGGTGAGGCTTCTATTTAAGGCCACACCTCGCCAGAGGTGTGAGCTGAGGGGCTCTTGACCTGGGGCTCTTAGCCTAGGGGCTCTATAAGAAGTCCAGGAAGGCCCTAGTCTCCTCGTGTTCCCAGTAAGGCAAGCAGCCTTTCCACGAGGAGAGCCACATAAATGTGGAGGGTATTAAAAGGGGGATTATATATAATTATTTTATAAAAAAGCAATTATGAAGGCAGAATGCCTGTAGGGAGTTGGGGGCTATCCAGTGTTTTGCATGGTGTGTCACATATATGACTGTTTGCCCACTGGACAGAAGTCTTGGGTATGTGCCCAGTGCAAGGAGCTCCTGGCTCTCAGGGAATGAGTTTGCACCCTTGAGGCCAAGGTGGCTGACCTGGAGAAACAGAGACAGTCAGTTAGGTGCATGGAGAAGATTCTCAGGCACTTGTTAGATGCCAGTTTGGTGTAGTGGTTAAGTGCATGGACTCTAATTTGGGAGAACTGAGTTGGATTTCCAGCTCCCCCACTTGCACCTGCTGGATGACCTTGGGCAAGCCATAGCTCTGGCACAGCTGTTCTTGAAAAAGAGCAGTTTCTGTCAGAGCTCTCTCAGCCCCACCTACCTCACAGGGTGTCTGTTGTGGGGAGGGGAAGGGAAAGGAGTTTGTAAGGTGCTCTAAGATTCCTTTGGGTAGTGAAGGGCGGGGTATAAATCTAATCTAATCTCTTCTCTTCTTCTTAGATATGTCCCACTCTGAAAATGGTAGTCCCGCTGCTGTCAGGGGGCATGACGGTCAAGAGGAAACAGGGCACCATGCTGAGGATAAGGGGAATGTTCCCTCAGAATGGACCTCTTCTTCAGTTGGTGAACAGGTATCCTTTTGCACCAAGGAACCATCCCTGGGCAGGGAGGGAGGGGGGCTCATGGTAGTTGGTGATTCGATCCTTTGGCAGGTAGACAGCTGGGTAGCAGACCTGCATACTGACCATATGGTGACTTGCCTGCCTAGTGTAAAGGTAGAGGACATTACACGTGTTCTAGATAGGTTGGTAGACAGTGCTGGGGAGGAGCCAGTGGTCATGGTACATGTTGGCACCAACAATGTGGAGGAAAGCAGTTGTGAGGTCCTGGAGGAAAAATTTAGGCTGCCAGGCAGGAAACTCAAGGCTAGGACCTCCAAGGTAGCCTTCTCGTAAGTGCTACCTGTTCCACACTCAGGGCCAGAGAGACAGGCACAAATCAGGTATCTCAGTGTGTGGATGAGACAATGGGGTTCGGAGAAAAGGTTTGAGTTTGTTAGGCACTGGGATGCTTTTTGGAACAAGAGGGAGTTGTACAAAAGAGGTGGTCTCCACTTGTCCCGGGAAGGAACCAGGCTGCTGGCACTTAAAATCAAAAAGGTGGCAGAGCAGTTTTTAAACTGAATATTGGGGGAAAGCTGACAGATGATGAAAAGTCTCTGGTTCGGGGATGCCTCATCTCAAAGAGATGAACAGGTAGCTGTTACTTTTCTACAGAGAAATGGGTTAGAATTGTCCACTGAGACTGTGACAAACAATATGGACTGCCTGGCAAGGTCTCGAGGCAGCAGGAGGAAGTTTGCAGGCCTAATATGCCTGGGAAAATATAGATGTTTATATACAAATGCTAAAAGTGTCTGAGGTAAAATCAGGGAGTTGGAATGCTTGGTGTTGGGAGAAAACATAGACATTGTGGGTATTTCAGAAACTTGGTGGGATGAGTAAAATCAGTGGGATATGGTGATTCCTGGTTATAAATTATATCGGAATGATGGGAGGGGGGAAGGGTTGCAGGTGGGGTGGCTCTGTATTTTAGTCGAAATAGTGGGCCCAAAAGGAAGTTTAACACTGGGAGTTTGTTATCGCCCACCAGATCAAAAGATAGAGGAGGATTATAAAATGATGAATGAATTAAAGATAGCGGCTAAACAGAATAATGGTATCATAATAGGTGATTTTAACTACCCACATATTGATTGGGCCAGTGTGTTCAAGTCAGGAAAAAAAGATTGAGTTTCTAGACACTTTCAGTGACTGTGCTATGGATCAGATGGTCACAGAACTGACCAGGGGAGAGGCAATCCAGGATTTGGTCCTAAGTAATGCCCAAGATCTGGTGAGAGATGTAAAAATGATTGCACCGCTTGGGAACAGCGAACATAATGTTTTTGAGTTCAGCATTTGTATAACTAGGGACTTGCCCCGAAAGACCAACATAACCACTTTTAACTTTAAAAGAGGTAAGTGCTCTGATATGAGGGGACATGTGAGGAGAAAACTGAAAGAAAAAGTAAAAAGAGTCAAAATCATTGGGGAAGCTTGGAGACCATTTAAAACAACAATCCTAGAAGCTCAGAAAAAATATATACCGCAGGTTAGGAAAGGCACAAATAGGTATAGAAAAAGGCTTGCATGGTTAACAAACAAGGTAATGGAAGCTGTAAAAGATAAGAAGAATTCCTTTAAGTGTTGGGAAGCCAGTCTCAGTGTGGTTGGTAAAAGGGAACACAGGATGTGGCAAATAAAATGCAACTCTGTAATCAGGCAGGCAAAAAGACCAACAATAAAACTTCCTTCAAATACATTAGAAATTGGAAACCAGCCAGGGAGGTAATGGGGCCCTTGGATGACCAAGGGGTAAAAGGATTACTGAAGGATGATAGGGAAATGGCTGAGAAGCTGAATGCATTTTTTGCCTCTGTCTTCACTCCAGAACCACTGGTTTCAGGAGGGGTGTTAAAAGACCTGGGTCAGATTGAGGTGACGAGAGGAGGTCCTACAACTGATAGACAACTTAAAAACTGATAAATCACCAGGCCTGGATGGCATACATATAAGAGTTCTGAAAGAACTCAAATGTGAACTTGTGGATCTCCTGACAAAAATATGTAATCTTTCCTTAAAATCTGCCTCCATTCCTGAGGACTGGAAAGTAGCAAATGCCACCCCCATCTTTAAAAAGGGTTCCAGAGGAGATCTGGGAAATTATAGGCCAGTCAGTCTGACGCTGACACTGGGTAAATTGGTGGAAACTGTTATTAAGGAGATAATTAGTAGGCACATTGATGAACAAAAACTATTGCGGAAGACTCAGCATGGGTTCTGTAAGGGAAAATCTTGTCTCACTAACCTGTTAGTCTTCTTTGAGGGGGTGAACAAACATGTGGACAAGGGGGAACCAATAGATGTTGTTTACCTTGACTTCCAGAGAGCTTTTGATAAAGTTCCTCATCAAAGGCTCCTAAGTAAGCTCAATAGTCATGGGATAAAAGGGCAGGTCCTTTTGTGGATCAAAAACTGGCTAATTAAAAGGAAACAGAGAGTGAGTATAAATGGGCAATTTTCTCAGTGGAGGGAGGTAAGCAGTGGGGTACTGCAGGGATCAGTACTCGGTCCAATGCTTTTTAAATTGTTTATTAATGATTTAGAATTGGGAGTAAGCAGTGAAGTGACTAAATTTGCAGATGACACAAAGTTGTTCAGGGTGGTGAGAACCAGGGAGGATTGTGAGGCACTCCAAAGGGATCTGTCGAGGATGGGCGAGCATCACATGGTCTGACCATTCATTTTGGTGTAAACCCAGGATTACTGAAGGAAACAAAAATTACGTCACATTAAAAGGAACAACTCACTGTAATTCATGTCATACTGACTTCTACATTAGGCTTCTGTAACGCCCTCTAAGGGGAATGTTTTTGAAAAGTATTTGGAAATTATAGTTAGTTCAAATTAAAATGCAGTATGTAAAAAAGCTTGTAATTAATTTGTAAGATTCTGAAATTAATAAAAATTTAATTTTAAAAAATTAAAATGCAGTTGCCATAATTGAACTGGGCCATGTGGATCATACAAAACCAGTGTGGCAGATTTTTAAATTTCCATTTAATTTCTGGATAAGGTTACCATTTTCATCCATCTTGGAGTTTTCCTGGCCTTAAATCTGATCTCCACATTACAGAGATCCATTCTCCTAGAGGAAATGGCAGCTTTGGAGGGTGGACTCTGTGGTGTCCCACAGAAGAAATGAAAGTTCTAAACTAGATATAGAGGGGGGATGTTCTAGAATTTCCATTTTTCCTATGGAATGCCTTAGAGATTCTATGGAATACTAGAGACCAGGAGAAACTGTCAAATTTTAAGGGCACTAAAGGCCAGATGGGCTTCAAACATCTTCCTATAAAATAGAGTTGCCATCTTCCTATGGGCCTTCAGAGTGGATGCTTTTCTTTAACATTGAGAAAAACCTGAAGAGGATTTTGAGAGTTTCTTTGGGCTGAGCAGAACATAATTGGATAGCGGACAGTTATATCAGCACAGATATGAAAGATCAAAGGATTAGTATGATACACAGAACTCGTACATGCAGAAGTGCTAATAGATGGGAGGAGAAGGTGGGAGAAGTGACATGAGTCAGGACATTTAAATTTCAAATGTGAATTTGTGTGAGGAAAGTAACCTCAAATGAAGGAGAGTTGACCTGGACATGGCATCACAAGATGTGTCATGGTTGCCAACTGCCAGGTGGGGCCTGGATATCTCCCAGAATAATTTTTTTTCTTCAGACTACAGAGATCAATTTCCCTGGATAAACTGGCTATTTTAGAGGATGGACTCTATGGCATTGTGCCCCACTGAGGTCTCTTCCCGCCCCATACAAAACCCTGCCCTCCCAGGTTCCATCCAAAATCTACAGGAATTTCCCAAGCTAGAGTTGGCAACCCTGTTTCTGGGCCTAAAATAAAATGCTCGTCCAGAGGACATCAAGGGCCACCTTCTCCCTACGAGTCTAACAGCAGTTAAAATCTTTCTTGGAAGCTCTTTGGTGTATTTCTTTGGCAGCTGAGATATGGTAGGATGTGTTTGGCTTCAGCTAGAGATAGACCAGTCGAAAAACACATGGCAACCACAGGGAAGTTGCTAATTTTCTGTCTAATTTAAGTTGACATCATACTAAATTTTTTTAAAAGGTCACCAGGAGAACAACTATTTCTTCATGAAGATTCTGCGGCTTTGAAAGAACAGTAAATTTTCATTCTTACAAAGTACGTATTTGTTTGAAAAAAAAAAAAGATATACCATATTTTTGGGCAGCAGGCCCCTCCCCCAACGTACCCTAGCCTGAGGCGACCAAGCCCTGGCTGCCCTGTCCAGCCACATGACTCACTAATACTGCCTTGATTGGTAAGAATCCAGAGGGAGGGTGAGGCAGAGAAAGCAAGTTGCGGTGAGGGAGAGCCTCTGAGGGGTGTCAGCAGATAACCTCATTGACAACCTCATTGGATGTCGATAACCTCATCAGAGTGAACAGCCAGGAAGGTCCCACAGGTGCCATCTACAACGATGCCTGGCTGGGAAGTGGCTGCAGCAGTGATGGGAAGAACACTGATGGAGGGCTTGGAGGATCGCAAGGAGGCCTTGGGAGGCAGCATGAAGCAGATAACCAGGCCAAGCTAGGAGAGGGAGAGACTGAACTGGATGCCCCCCTGGGTGAACTGGGGCTGGAGAGGGCAGATGGAGGAAAGAAATCAACTGTGTAGAAACAGGGAAGCCGGAACGGCATCAACCCTTATGCCTTCAGGCAGGGGCGGGGAAATGGAAACATTCTGTATTTTAAAGGTTTTTTTAATATATATTTTTTATTTCTTTTCAAGGTAACATTCAGTTTATAGTATGTCCATACATAAGTACATAAAGAAATATGATACACTGCGATCTTATTTTAACTTTACCTTTGTATTAGGAATACATTCTTCTAAGTTTGTCATGAGATGTCTTTCGTGTTGATGTTGTGTTGTTAAGTGAGTATTAGAAATGGGTGTTGGAGGAATCTTGATATACTTG
Organism: Lepidodactylus listeri; assembly: GCA_029233225.1. Classification (NCBI taxonomy): domain Eukaryota; kingdom Metazoa; phylum Chordata; class Lepidosauria; order Squamata; family Gekkonidae; genus Lepidodactylus; species Lepidodactylus listeri. The sequence continues at coordinate 41,515,774 of JARCFY010000003.1, forward strand.
GGTGAAAATCCAAGGGGTTTTTTTTTGTGTGTGTGTTTGATTGAGTGATGTCTCTCCATTGTTAATATTACTGTTTTTATTTATTTATCGGGGAATTTTATTTAGATAAGATAGGTTTTACAGAATTAACCAATTATGATAAAGTGGGTTTGAGGGCAGTATTTCTTGAATTTGCAGGTAGGAAAAGACTGGCTATCATATTGCCACAAATTTTGAAAAGAGACACTCCTGCAGGTGGCTGGGGAGGATACGCAGGTTAGGCTCAGGTGGAGGTGCAGAGAGCGTGTGACAAAGAGCCAAGCTGAGGGAAGGAAAGGGAGACGGAGTGGCTTAACCCCCGCCCCACACACACACACACATCTGAGGCAACAGGAGTATCAGAGGTGCCAGAAGGAAGGTGAGCCATGAGAGTCACAGGGACCCAGGGGACCCTTACACATATTTGTAATCTTATTTTTAAAAACTTTCTAGCACACTTTCATGCAAAAACATTCCCTTCTTTCCCGTTGCCGCAAAATACTTCCTTATGCTGCCAATAAATTATTTGGTGATTAAAACCTGATGTAAAAAACCCCGCTCCCATTAATCAGTTTCTCATGCCGAAGCTCAGCAGTGGGTTGATCATGTGCAGTGCAGTCAAGCAGTGTTAACCAAATCCTAGCAAGGACACTAGCTCAGCACAGTCCATTTTCCATTAATAAACATTATTCACACATTATATGTCTATTGAATGGGAGCAGGGCCGGCCCCAGGTTTTTTTCCCCCTAGGCGAGGATACCTTCTGGTGCCCCCCCCCCCCGGTGTGCCCACCAATTTCTGGCACACACACCCCTGGGGGTGGCAGGCAGAGAAAGCTGGTCTGCTGCTTTAAACAGGGCCCTTTGCTAGATTTCTGACTACTGAAAGTCAGCCCCGTTGAACACGGAGGGCTGATTTCTAAGTAGATGTGCCTTGGATGGGGCTGTGCGACCAGCTAGTTGGAATCACCCTCGGAGGAACCCAGCCAGTCCATGGTGGGAAACAACCCCAATGTGTCGGGAGGGTCTCCTGTGCCTCCAGGCCAGGGGGGAGGGGGGAGCGAACCCACTGTCCCTTCCAAGGTGCTTGGCTGCCCGAAGCCTCCCTTGGACAACATCTCCCCATGGGACAGAAGGAGCGGCAAAAATCTCACTTCTGCGGCCTGGAGCGTTGCCCTGCGGAACTGCAGAGCCATGACTCGGGAGCCTCTGCCTCCTCCCCTTCAGAAAGTCTTTTGCCAGCAGGTGCACCCAGGAAAGCACCTCTCTCTGTGCCTCTCTCTCTCTCTCTCTCCCCCTTCGCCGGGTGGCAGCAGCAGCAGCAGGAGAGGCCCACCCAGCCTAGGGTAGGGTGATGACTAGCAAGGTGAGGGGCAGCCCGCCATGGGAAAGCACCTCTTGCCTGAAGCGCCCATGACAAAGCACCTCCTGTCCTCTCCTGTCCTGGGGTGTACCTCCGCCCTCCTCCTGTGAGGCATGCCACATGGGAAGGGGGAAGGGAGGGAGGTCACCTGGCTAGGGCAGCAGGGCATCGAGGGTGGACAGGCATCAAGGGTGGGCAGCCATTTCAGCACTCACCACCAGGGGGCACCCTAGGCAGAAGTCTAATCTGCCTAGTGGGTGAGCTGGCCCTGAATGGGCGGGGGAAAGTCACTTTTCTCCTTGTCTACAAAAGCTCATTAAAAATATAGCAATGGGGCAAACCACAAGGAACAAGCAGCTGATCTAAAGAGGAACTAGTCTTATGTGCCTGGCCCTTAAATGGAAAGCTGGTTGGCCTTATTTCTAAGATGCATTATTTACAGCATATCTTTCCATACTGTACTCTAGGGAATACAGGACCAAGCTGTATATGAGGCTTTCTGTATAGACATACCTGTTCTCAGATCTGAATGCCATTCTTGTACTGTTTTTATTATTTATTTCGTATATTGTTATCTCACTTTTCTGCATTTACATTTATTTATTTATATACTTCTTTCCCCCTAGTTGGGATTAAAAGCAATTTAGAACATTGTTCTCCCCGACTCCATATTCTCACAATAACAACCCTGTGAGATAGGCCAGGCTGAGAGTTCTGATGGGCCCAAAGTCACCCAGTGAGCTTCCATGGTAGAAGTGAGGATTCAAACTCAGGTCATCAAGTGTCCTAGCCCAACACTCTGTCTGCTTTGCAATGCCACAGTACACCAAAAGAAAAGAAAAGAAAAAGACAGAAATAGATGAGATATTCTGTGTTGGTGTCCACGAAGCCATCTGACAAAGGCCACGAGCTGTGATCCGTTTGCTATGAGCCAAGGGCCAAGAACCCTTTGGTCTGCACCCCTGGCCATGTCCAAGCTATAAATTCCTGCAGCATGGAAGAAACACACTTAGCTAGATATTTCAAGCTGGCAGCCTCTTCCCTCAATCCCCACCTGCTGGTATAGTTTTTCTGAACAGGTGCTGGAAAATTTTACTAAGGAAAGGAACGTTTAATCAGAGGCTGAGGACAGACTGGCTATCTAAAGCAGAGGCAAAGCGGAGGGAACTGGTGCGGGGGAAAAACCCCATGGAGCTGGCCGTTCACACTGGCCAGAGCAATGCGGACCAGCGGCGATACGGAGCGTTCAGACTGCCACGGAGCGTTCAGACTGCCGCTGCACTTTTTTTTGTTTGTGCGGCGCGTTCACACTGCCGTCTCCGGATGCCTCCCGCTTCTTCCGGTTCACACTGTTTGGAAGCGGGAGGCATGCGGAGGACGGCCCCTGAACACCGGTTTTACCCAGTGTCCTGGTAAAGCGGAAGGAAAGCGACTGGGAGACGGGTAAGTACGAAACGGAGCCGACGGACAGATGCGCATGTCCGAACGTGCTCCTTTCTTCCGTTTCCGAAGCGTGCCTGCCCCGCTTTACATTGCCAGTCTGTCCTTGGCCAGAGTTTGAATTCTGCATAACATAGCAGGGCTGATCTAGATGTTTCTCACAGATACCTTAGTTGGATCTGGCCAAGCTGTAGCATTGTCAGGGCTCAACCTAAGCCAGGGTTCACCATGGTTTTGGCTGAATATTTTGAAAGTAAGGGCTTGGACTAGGGTTGCCAGATCTGGGTATAGGTTTATAGGACTGAAACAGCTTTGGTCACACTGGTGGATAATTTGTGTCAGGAGATGGACAGAGGGAGTGCAACTTTGTTGTTTATCCTGAACCTCTCAGTGGCTTTTGATAGCATCAGTTATGGTATCCCTCCAGACCCCCTATCTCAGCTGGGATTGGGAGGCAATGTTCTGCAGTGGTTCCAGTCCTAACTTGAGGGTAGGTTTCAGGAGGTGGTCCTGGGGTACTGCTGCTCAGCTTCTTGTCCTTTGGCCTATGGGATCTCACAAGGTTCTTCTCCCCTATGCTCTTTAACATCTACAGGAAACCACTGGGTGAGGCCATCCAGAGATTTTGGCTGGGCTGTCACTAATATGCAGATTACACTCAGTTCGATCTCATGCTGCAAGTTTATCCCAGGGAGGCTGTAGAAACTCTGAACCAGGGCCTAGAGGCAGTTTCATAGTGGATGCAGGATTATAAACTGGATCTTAATCCCAAAAAGATGGAAGTACTACTGGTGGGCAGAAGGTTTGACCCAAGATTTAAGGTCTCACCTGTTCTGGATGGGGTTGAACTCCCTTTGAAGGAACAGGTCACCAGCCTGGGGGTGGTCTTGAACCTAGGCCTACTCCTGGAAAAGCAGCTGGCAACTGTGTCCAAAAGTACCTTTTACCAGTTTCAACTGGTTAGCCAGCTGTGGCCTTTCCTGGCCACTGTGGTGCATGCCTGTTTACATCTGGATTAGATTACTGCAATGTGGTCTACAGTGTTCAGAAACTTCAGTTGGAAGCCAGCATACATGGGCCAAGACTGGAGAGGGTTGTACGGACCATATTACTCCAATCTTGACCCATCCTCATTGGTTTCCAATTTGTTTTTGTGCACAATTCAAGGTACTGGTCTTGACCTTCAAAGCCTGATATGGTTCGGGACCAACATACCTGAAGGGCTGCTTAATCCCCTATGAATCCACCCAACCATTATTAGGAGCATCTCTGAAGGCCTGGCTTCGGGTGCCCCTGCCTTCTTCTGAGATTAACCAGGTGGCAACCTGGGAAGAAGGTCATGGCACCAAAACTCTGAAACTCTCTCCCCCGAGAACTTCATCTGTCCTCTTCTGCTACCATCTTCCATCAGCAAGTGAAGACTTTTTTGTTTCATTTGGCATTCTCTCAATGATCCCTCCTTCCTAATCAATGTTTTTATGTTTTGCATGTATTTTAACTATTTTGTATGTATTTTAACTGTTCCTCAAACTTTTTAAAAATTGTTTTAACATACTCACTATAGAGCTTGATAACAACTTATGAAGTCAAATTAAAGTTTGTAATACTCAAGTATTAATAGTTATACCATTCTGTAGGTAAGGAAGATTGTTTTATAAAATTTGTTTTTTTTTTCTCATCTGAGTTAGGGGTATAGAACAAAAGGAAAACTATACATTAATAACTTAGAAATTATGGCTGGTACTCTTAAGTGTATGACTTATAATGTCAAAGGATTAAATAACCCTATTAAGCGTAAACATATTTATACACAAGTTACTAGAAAGCATCCTAATATACTTTTTCTGCAAGAGACCCATAATACAGCTAAGTACCCAACTATTTTTAATACTACCAAATTCAAGCACCAGTTCCAATCATATGGCACTTCAAAGGCCAGAGGAGTGGCAATACTGATTTCTAATGTTACTAATTTCACACATATAAAAACCCTTAAAGATCCATTAGGAAGATTTTTATTTGTAGTAGGACAGATACATAATACAGTTATAACACTAGCTGCCTTGTATGCTCCAAACTCTGACCAACTAACATATATCAAGGAGGCATTGAATATACTTGCTGATTTTAGGGAAGGTGAAATTATACTAGGGGGAGATCTTAATTACGTATTGGATTCCATCCTAGGTAAGTGTAAAACTCAGATCTTCCAATCTAAACTGAAGTCAAAAAACCATGCTAATAGATATACTCCATTAGTTGAAATCTTGAACCAATTCCTCTCATTGATGTGTGGAGGCAATTTCATCAAGGAGAATGTGACTATACATATTATTCTCTTAATCATAAAACTTATACACATATAGACTTCCTTTTAGTATCACCGGCTCTTCTTAGAACAATCTAATCTTCTCAAATTGGAATCCTCCAGTGGTCAGATCACATTTGGGTGAACTGTGATTTGAAACTTCAAAATGAAAATAGACAAACAACCTGGACATTAGATAAATTTTTATTGAATGATCAAATAACAGCAACTGAAATAGAAACTACAATCAAAAATTATTTTGTGGAAAATGACTCTGAAAAAGTATCTCCCGTGATGATATGGGACGCATTTAAACCAGTTCTTAGAGGGCACCTGATCTCTAGGGCTTCATATCTAAAAAACAAAAACAAAAAAGAGACAGGTTAGTAATAGAAGTCACTAGATTAGAAGCTTTACATAAACAAACTGGAAGCTCTAGGATATATAAAGAATTACAGATGGTTTGTAGAGAATTAGATGACTTAGATATCACAAATATACAAAGAGATTTACTATATCTTAAACAAAAATCATGGCAAAATTCAGCCAAAGCCTTGAAGTTTCTTACCAGAAGGGTTAAAAAAAAAGGATTCTAGAGTAATAACTTCCATTAAAGATAAAACAGGAACTTTACAATTTGATACAGGGAAAATTGCATAATCCTTTTTTCATATTATAAGCAGCTATACAACTCTAAAGATATAAAACTAAATAGTATTAATAGTTATTTGGACAAATATTACAATAAAGTAAAATTAAGTGAGGACCACAGAGCTTTAATGGATGAACCTATATCTGAAAAAGAAATTATAGAGGCTATCAAAACACTTAAATCGAATAAGGCTCCTGGGCCTGATGGTTTTGTGTCTGAATTATATAAGCAACATAAAAAGCTTATAGTTACAGCTTTAACCACAGCCTGTAATTATATTATGACAGAAGGAGTACTTCCACCATCATGGATGCAGGCATCCATTATTGTAATACCTAAACCAGGAAAAGATGTCTCAAATGTTACATCATACAGGGCAATATCATTACTTAATAATGATTTCAAAATATTCACATCTATTTTAGTGTCTCGTTTAAGTAAGATTGTAACTCAATATGTCCCACTGGAACAGGCTGGTTTTATGCCCAATAGGGATTTGACGGACAGTACCTGTAAGGCTTTGAGTTTAATATATCACTGTAAATTAAAAAGACAACAGGCAGTATGTGTAGCTCTCAATATCGAAAAAGCTTTTGACTCAGTTAATTTTGATTATTTGAAACAAGTTTTACACTATATGGGGTTTGGAGACAATTTTAAAAGAATCATTAATACAACCTATGACCAACCAAAGGCATACCTAAAAATCAATGGGACTCTTTCAGAACAGTTTAATTTAAAACAAGGAACGTGACAAGGGTGCCCAGTATCTCCTATTTTATTTGCATTAATGATGGAACCTTTGGCATCCAGAATAAGAACTCATTCTACTATATTTGGAGTCCAAATTTTAAAGAAAGAGCATAAAATCTCTCCTTTTGCAGATGATATTCTTTTATATCTTAGTAAACCTCTTACTTCCTTACCTGCATTACAACAAACATTAGTAGACTTTAGTGCTGTTTCAGGATTGCAAATTAATATGGCAAAATCTTACCTTTATACTATAAATTTAGATTTTAAGACAAGTGAATTGATCAAGCAAATAACTTATTATAAATGGGTGACGACCTCTATGACCTATTTAGGGATTAAAATACCACCGGATGTAAGAAAATTACACAAATTTAATTTTGACTCTCTGATCAATGATCTTCAGAAACAATTCTGCCAGTGGCATAAATTAAAAATATCTTGGCATGATAGACTAAATATTATTAAATCATGTGTTACCAAAATTTCTGTTTCTATTTAGAGCGCTTCCATTAATAATTTCCAAGAAGCAAATAGACAAATGGCAAAATATGTTGTTGAACTTCTTTTGGGCCTACAAAAGACATCGAATAAATTTTACAACTTTATGTAGACATAGAACGCAAGGAGGTTTGGGCTTCCCAGACTTATATAACTACTACCATGCTATACATATATCTAATATACTGAAAATATTACATGATCATTCTAGGATTGATTGGATTGAAATCCAACAAAATTATACGTACCCATATACTGTATCAGAAAGTATTTGGCAAAGCGCTCCCAAAAGATCAAAAGAAATTCAAGATAGTTTTATTCTAAAGACCTTTCTTCATGCCTGGGATTTTAAAAGGAAGAAGTTAGTGCCATGAATATCTAAATTTCAGATAATTTTTAATCAAAAATTATTATTACCACCTAATTTATTATTAGATTATGATAAATGGAATAAAGCTAATCTTAATACCTTAGGGGGTATTACATCTAACTATACACTTTTAGATAAATTAAAATTAGAGGAGAAATTAGGCTCTGTAATAACATGTTTCAATACTCACAGTTGACACATTTCTATAACTCTATTCAAGCAACTAAGATACTTAAGTGTCCTCTTTTGGAGTCTGAACAAATATATAGAATGATGTGTTCCTCTAGAACAGGGGTGGGCAAACTGTGGCTCGGGAGCCTCATGCGGCTCTTTCATATATATTATGTGGCTCCCGGCAGGGCGGCTGGGGAAGCTAAATATCATTAGCAAACAAATATCATTGGACAAATTAATATCATTATCAATATCTGCTTTTATCCCTTTTGTTATTATTTTTGACAGTCTCATTTAATGTTAATAAAAAGCAAATTTTCCAATAAAAGCAGGTAATATTTGTTCATGTCTTGTGGCTCTCAAACATCTGATGTTTATTCTATGCAGCTCTTATGTTAAGCAAGTTTGGCCACCCCTGCTCTAGAAGACATCTTATTACTAGAGTGTATTTAGTACTTATTAAATTTGAAAAGACAAAATTGTTATCCTATCAATCTAAATGGCATAGGCTCATCAATAATACATTAACTGATACTGAATGGGAACTTCTTTGGTCTACATTTCCTTTCAATACTAATATTATTGAGCTTAAGTTACAAACCTTTAAGATACTCACCTTCTGGTACCTTACTCCGAAAAGTTGTCATATATGTCAAAGTCAGTGAAACCATATTGTTGGAAGCAATGTGGACAACTTGGTACATATATTCATTGTTGGCTTGATTGCCCTATATTAGAGGCTTTTTGGAAAGATGTTTTATATCAGATAACTTTGATAACAGGCCAAGTGGTACAATTCTCAGTAGAGTATATATTACTTAACAGATGGAATCCAAAGGAATGTTATACCAGTACACACCAAAGAGTGGCTATTTTGTTAGCAGCTGCCAAAAACACCATTGCTTTTTATTGGAAAACCACTACCACCCCATTAAGACAACATTGGCATGCAAAACTCTGAAACATGTACATTATGTTTAAAGTAATAGAGAAACTTAATGATACATGCTCCTCTTCAACCTCACTAATCTTTACTGCTCTTTAGTTTCCTATTATACAGTATCTAGTTGAACAAAGTGTAATACCATCTGTTGTAGATACATTATATCTTTGGTAATTTTTATATTGGGTTTTGTTAAGACAAATTGAGATATGCAACTTAAGTTATTATAGTGATAATGTGGTTAAAATATTTTGTTAAAGTTTTTGTTGGCTTTGATCTGTGATCTTAGTTGATATGTTTTGTAATTATACTTGTTAAATGTTAAAAGTTTAATAAAATATTATTTTTTAAAATTGTTTTAACGATGTACATTTAGGAGGGGGTTTGATTTTAATGGTTTTATAATGTAATTATATCTTGCATGTTTTAAATCATTTGCTGCCTTGGCAGCCCTTGTAAGGGCAGAAAGGTGAGATGCCAGTTTTGTAAATAAATAAAAATAAACAAATAAGCATAAAGGCACAATTGCCTCCAAATATGTCCAGAGTTCTCTTTCCCTTACCAGGGGTTTCCCACCACATATTCCTCAGAGGTGAAGGATCAAAAATTCCAGCTAAGTGTTTATGGCTTCCAGAGAAACATGCAGTGCCATCCTCAGAATAGTTATACCCAGGGGTCCTTTCGTAGAAAAAGAGGTGCAGGAGCTCATTAGCATAACTCATTAGCATATGCCATGTCCCCTGACATCATCAGAAGTGTGTCAGAAAGGATATGTCAGTTTCAGCCCCATTATATCCTATGGCCCATTGAAATCAATGGCAAAAACTCATAGGGTATATGAGGGGCTGGAAGAAAGGGGGTGTGAGGGAGAGGCTCCAAACTTGCAGGGTAGCTGCTGGGGCCTCTCCTCAAAATACCCACTAAGTTTCAAGAAGATTGGACCACGGGGTCAAATTCTATGAGCCTCCAAACAGATTGTCCCATCCCCACCATTGTTCTCTGTGGAGGGAAAAAATGTTAACTTTTTTCCTACCATAGAGAACAATGGAGGGAATGGGGGCAACCTGTTTGGGGGCCCGTAGAATTGGACCCCCTGGTCCAATCTTTTTGAAACTTGGTGGGCATTTCGAGGAGAGGCCCCAGCAGCTACCCTGCAAGTTTGGAGCCTCTCCCTCAAATTCCCTCCCCTCCAGTGGCTTTTAAAGTTGCCGCCAAATTTTGGCTGCAATTCAGCGGCAAGCTGAATCAGATTAGAGAATCTGATTCAGCCCGTGGCTGCCCTACTGGCCAGTCCTGAGCTGGTGGAGCTTTGCTCTGCCTCGCTTCGGCCCCAACGGACCCCTGGTTATACCCTTCTAAGCTTACTAGGGCTGCCAAGTCCCCCCAGGGGGGCAGGGATTCCCCTGCTAAAAGGGTCCCCAATCCGCCGGTCCGAATCCAGCTGGCGGGGGAAACCCCACCCCCGAAGTGGCGAGATCAGGCCGACATACCCGGCATGATGATGTTGCCCGGAAGTGACATCATCACGCCCGGCACATCACAGGACAACACTCTAGCAATTGCCCTGAAAACTCTATGGTACCAGAGTTTTAGGGCAATTACCAGAGCATTGCCTGGCGATGTGCCTGGCATGATGATGTCACTGCTGGGCAACATCATTGTGGCGCACGTGTGCAAAACACGCACACAGGGAGGGCCCAGGACTCCCCCGCTATTACTTCGGCAAGACTTGGCAACCCTAAAGCTTACTGAGTCTACTGTGAAGTCCATGTAACTTTCTCAGCTACAGTCCATCATACAGAATGTGACAGTGAGTTCATGAAAGGAGAAAGGGAGATTGTGACAGGAAGGAACTTCAAGAAAGGAAGTTGTGAACAGTAAAACCTAGCTCTGTTAAGGGCATAGAATGCCCTTCAGAGGAGAGAAAATGACTGGGGTGGTCAGAAGCAGGCAAGTCTCTCCACCAAGATGAATAAATTAGAATATCTGCTGAATGTGTGTGTCTGAACATATCAGCATTTGGGGTAAGACTAATGAGCTTGCAGGTGGTGTTCAAGTTTTTATGAACTGTGCTTTGGCAATTCTTTGGCCCTGTCCACACGAGCGAGATAAGCCAGACGGGAAGTGACACAAATTTGTGCCGGCGCAATTTGCGCCGCTTTTGCGGGATCACACAGGTCCATGGACCTGTGAGGGCGAACTGCCGCTGCGTGATCACACGCAGCCACGGGTGAGTTGGGGTTTTTTTTCTGGCCGTTTTCAGTGAGCTTATCTGCTTCTACAAGGGATCGATGACTTGCCTCTCCACCCTCGGGGTCATCCGATGATGCGCATACCGGGATGGGAGGGGAAAAAAAACAAAAAGCCCACTCCCCAACGCCACTTGTTTGCGCTGGCGCGATCATACCAGGAAAGGTCAGTTCTGGGCCGTCTCAAACCATTTGAGACTGCCTTTTCACTGGTAGCTAAATAAGCCGATTCCCCACCGGCTCAAAGCAGTTTGCGCCACTTTGACACCGGCTGCTGGACGCTTCCCAGATGTGCTTGTGTGATCACGCCACTTTGAGCCGGCAGGGAATCATCCTTCTTGTGTCGCAAATGGGTGCGTATGATCGCGCCCTTTATGTCTGAATCTAGTATTGTTAGGGGACTTTCTTTAAAGCCTCTGTAAAGAACAAACCTCCTCTCCAGAACTGGTCTGATTATTTTTTTTAATGTGGGAAGAGAGACCTTGGGACTCTTGCCTAGGTATAATCTTCCACTACTGAGGGTGAAAGTGCACCTCCAAACTGACCGAAGAACTGAAAGAGGTATTTCATCCACTTAGTTTTACCAACTGTGAAATATGAGAATTTAGTAAAGCATGTGAAGTATTTGGACAACATAATAGTTCCCACAGTGGCTACAACACAGAATATAGCAGAGTGCACAATGAAAGCATCAGAATACAGGAAAAGGTTTCTTTTTCAAACTGAATGCAGACACAACAGTCATTAATTTACTGGCACTCATTAACAGAAAGTTGATAGTTGAAAAATAAACTTTCCCCCCTCAGGTTATACCCTTGTTTAAACATTTGGATCAGGATATCTACTTAGCAATGCCAGCACCACAATATATACCTGCTAAGAGAAACTGAAGACTAATACACCACACATTTGAAATACCATTTTCAAGCATTTGCTTTGATTAAATGCTTTCATCGTTTATGGAAAGGAAATCTGGATTAAATGCTTTCATCATTTATGGAAAGGAGTTGTTAACAGTGGTCAATATAATTTCAGGTTTTTTAAAATCAGAAATGGGTTTAGGCAAGACTGAGCTGCCCACTGTCTTCCTCACTGCACACTGAAGTATCTCTGATAGATGTCAAGTCCCCTGTAGTCACTAGAGTAGGAGGTAATATCTCTTCCACTGGAAAACCTAGCTTATCTCTTCTGGTGAAGAAGAAGATGAAGAGCAACAGCAACAACAAGCACAACAACAAAAATCTATGCGAGCACACTCAAAAAACCCTTTGTGTCTTTGGAAAGCTAGTCAGTGCCCAGCTGGTTATGTTTTCATGGCCAAGTTCACGAGACACACTGTATGCACACTATTATAAGCTGGAAGAAGTAGTGAGTGCTCAATGAGTCACAGCCCACCAGACAAGTCTGCATTTCCACCTCACATCCATCAACAACAAGCATGCCAAAAGGTATTCCAAAACACAGTTCCACATACTGCTCTATTGATAGTGATCAGCATCATGCATCAGAGACACAGGAAGAGACACACATGAAAGAGATTCTCCCCAAATCTATTGAGAGAGGTAGCAGAGTTGTGTGTACTGGAATTTACCACCAAAAAGGCACAGGCCTCCAATCATGTTAAGGATCACTGTGGTGAAAAGGAAAAGGAACTCCAAATGGGTTCACTGATGAATGAAAACACCTGGAAAAATGTACTGGAAAAACACACACAAACCACATCAGTGATAATGAACTACACCAGGCCTCATGCCAAAAGACCTCATGAGCAAGACAGGAGCCACAGCAAAATAAACTTCCTAAAGGAAAGATATTTTAGGGCAGGACTACTTGTCCAGTGGTCAGGCGTGATCCAAATGAGTTCAACAGGGTGCTTGCTGTGTACATTGTAGATGATCTGATTACCTCTGTGTGCTTCCAGAAGGCAACTTTTCTACTTGATGGGCATGCCAGACACCCACAAGGCACCCTGTGTTAATTCCTGTTAAGTTTGAAAAGGCAGGAGTCTGCAAGATCAGTGTGGAGGGGTCAATCACAGATGACAACAGTTACATAAAAGCCTGAATACACCTTTTAGTGTGGATGTGTGTGCATATGCACATGGATATGGATGCTTAGTTTTTGGTGATGACATCTAAATTCCTAAAGAATAGTGTTTTCAAAATTACATCAAAGTTCTCTGCTTTGCCTCAAAAGCCATAGCTAAGAAGCAGACTTTTGTAAAATTCTGAGTAAGTCTTCTTGACACAGGTTGCAAATATATTGATGATTCTAATGTATGTTTTACATAATAGCTTAGATCCAGCAATGTGCCAGCAGAAACATAAATAGAACTGGAAAAGTGTGTATGGGCATGAAAGCTCATACCTTGAATAAGCCTTTGTTGGTCTTAAAGGTGCCACTGGACTCTAAATTTGTTCTACTGCTTCAGACCAACATGGATGACCACTTGGAACTATCTTCACAGGCGAATAAGTTTGACTTAGTGCAAATGGGCAGGTCAGTCTCTCTCTTTTTGCATGTCTACTTGCTAAAGTGTCCTAGTGCAAGTGGAAATTTTGCACTGGATCCAGCCCAATGTCTTGGATCCAAAAAACAATGTGGATTGGATCCTACCAGCTATTCCATTGTTCAGGATGGAAGAGGATCAGTTTTGCCCAGTGCTGCTCCTCACTGTAGCTTGGTCCTGCTAGGCTTAAGCAGGTCTTATGATGTCAGCATAGCCATTTCAGAGTTCAAAAAAGACCCTTTCTTTCCTCGTGCACTAGTGCAGTAAAACACAGGGGTTTCACAAACTTGGAACATTAATTAAAGGTTAAATACATATTGGTGAAAACAAAACACATGATGAAACCTTCAGACCACATCTGGAGTTGAAGGCTTGACATCTTGCAAATGTATATAAAATTTTGTTTTAGATCAGCTAAGTGAATCAGTTTTTGCTCTTAGGAACATCTTTTTATTATGAATTACATGTCTCTATGAACAATTTAAAGTCTACGTTTTGCATATTACCTATAGCCCAAAATTAACCCAGCAGATAAATGGTTGCTTAGTTAAACATATATCCTACAACAGGGATCCACAACTATGCAGCTTATATGATTAATTTTAGCTGATGTGGACTGCAGGTGGTTTATGTTTGCTATGAACATGGTTGGCACATTGCAAAAGAAACAGGACACGTGCTTCAGATATCTAATATTATGCCCATGTAATTAATGTGGTTCACATGTTGCTTGCAAGATATTTGTGAAGTCTTGATGTGGTGTGGGAATCTCTGATGTGGCTTGCCTGAGATTTACAAGCATTTTTCCCATTTGTTTTTGTTCAGGGAGGAGTTGATCTGAAGCTCCTTTCAGCTCAGACTACTGTATATTCATCACGGCTGGGAGCTTTTAATGATATCTTGGCATATTACCAACAGTAAGCAGCATACTACTGGCATTTTTAAAAGAAATATCTTGTTTCTGAAGAACTGGTATAGCCAACATGATACCCATTGGCATTTTTTGTAGCTTGGTGCCCATTGTACCCTCAAGAGGACAGACCACCCACAGTGAAATGACAGACAGATATCTGTACAAATCAGGTGACAATACTCCTCTTTTGCCAGCACCAGCTGGGATGAAAAGCAGTCTACCTGAATACATTCACATCTTTATTATTTTTGTGGGAAGGTGAATTAGAATGAAAGGGAATGAGGAACTGTGCAAGCACAGTTCTTTTCAAAGAGCTGTTTCTTTCCCACTGGTAAGCTGCTTGCTAAACACCTACAAGGGAAATGTCTGTTGGCATGAAAAACACTGAACAAGATCCATGTTATGTCATATTTGGATTCCCTGGAGGAAAGAGAAGTGAAAGAACCAGCCTCCCAAGTGCTTCCTGACTATTTTCATGCTCAGCATAATAGTTTAGATCTAAAGAACTAGGCGAGTAGTCTGGGACACCAAAAGGGTTTGTGTTGATCAAACAGTGCCTCCCCCACCTTAGGGCACACTTGTTTATCCAACAGGGAGTACTTTCAAAAGCAATTTGTAACATTACACAAAGGCCTACTTTTTTTTTAAAAAGCCTCCAAATTCCTATGGGGTGTGCCTAAACCCTTTGGAAGACTCAAGAGTACCTTGTTGGATCCTGGCCAATGAATGACAAAAGAGTTTTGTGGCACCGTAAAGACTAACATATTTTATTATGACATAAGGTTTTGTGAGCCAGAGTTTGCTTGATCAGTACTTGAGCCATAATCAATTTATTAGTCTTTAAGGTGCCACATGGCTCTGTTATTTTGACCGAGGCAGACGAACATAGCTCCCAGGGCTGCCAACTCCAGCCTGGGGAATTTGTGGAGATTTGGGGCCTGAGCCTGGGAAGGGTAGAGTTTGGAGAGGGGAGGTTGCTCAGCAGAGAAGGAGTACAACAGAGCCCACCATCCAAAGCAGCCAGTTCCTCCAGGAGAACTGATCTCTGTAGCCTGGAGATTGGTTGTCATTCTGGGAAATACTTCCAGACGCCACCTGGAGGTTGGCAACCCTAATAGCTAGGCTCTGGCCTTTCACCAGTGAGTGTAGATTCGTGTGAGCTGATTGGAAGAGAATGTCTCGGTAGCCATGTGTTTAATTCTGTTTCCAAATTGCATCAGTTGTGGAATTCAGGTCAGATACTTTGATTTTGCAACTTCAGACTATCAATCAAAAAATTCTGGTATCTTACCAAAAGCGTACTTGATTCTTTTCACACCCATGACTCGGATTTGACCAAAGTACCTTTAAGTCTTCAGAACATGCACTAATATAATATTACTTAGAAGGGAATCACTCAGTACAAAAATTGCCAACAGTCATTTTAACAACTCGGCACCGGTTTCTGTTAGGGACGCTGGACTTATGAGGTGATCAGACAACAGGAAAGAAGTAACTTTGTATAAAAATAAACACCAGATAATTTGTCTCAAACAAGTAACTGTTTTTGTTATTCAGACAAATTTTTAAAAAGAGAGATTTCTTGGCATTTTTTTCCCTAAATAAATTAGCATAAGCTTCTTGTTTTAACAAACACTAAAGATGGTGAAGGCATGAACACTCACACATGTTCCAGTTTCCTTCCTTATCCACTGGCTAGGGATCCCCCCCCCCCCAATCTTTTAGGAGCTATTTCCCTCAGATTTGTTAGAGATGGGCTAAGCTTCCCTCATCAAGATCCTCCTTGATCCTCTCCCAGTCTGATTTGCTTTCTCACAGTAAACTGTCAGCTCTCAGCTGCCACTCCTAAATGACTCTCTCAACTGAGGAGTTCTATTTGAATCCCTTGTCACTCAAGGTTGTCAGACCAGGTTAAAGCATTAACCGTTTACTGTCGGTCACAGCATCTGATGCTGGCAGATATACATTGGTTTATAGAAATACAAGAATGATCTCTAAAAGTTGTCGATAAACATCTGCTATCTAATTTTTATAGGAAAGGCCTTTCCAACAGAGAAGATTCCTGTACCTGAGGTAAATGGATCTTCATAAACTGTGTCAGCTCTTTGTCACTTTTATGTACTTGGAAGTTTGTCTTCAGAGAACTAATGTTGTACGAACGGTCATTAGAGAAAGGAGACATGGGCCTTGTGAAGACTTTCTTGTGATGAACTTTAAAACCTTTGGGCTCTGTTAGATGAAGAGACAAGAGAGAGAGAGAGACACACATACAGATTTTGCACAGCATGTTCATAGTGCATTGGAACTGATCTGGACTTTTCATGTATAAAATTATTTTTGATAGAAGGCATGTCCATGAAAGACAGAACTCAGCTTTTTCCCACTGCCATGAGAGTCAAATTGTGGATACTTGTGGCAGCGGACCAAACGCCAATCAAATTCTCTGTATGATGAAAGCATGCATATGAAATACATCAGGATGCTGTAGGTGCAATTAGCAGTCTACACTAATTGACTGAAAACCATGACAGTCTTGCCCTGAGACAAATGTAAGAATGACACCTTGCCTAGACTGTGCAGACCCTCTATTCTGATAGTGTAGATTAGGTCACAGAAGTTACAACCTTTTCTCATACCTCTGGACCACCCATACCTGACCTCTACTCACTGCCAGGACTAAAACAGAAATTCTGTCTTATATTTAGGTATTAATTCACTGTGAGTATATTAGTGGTATCTTTCATGTTTCACTAAACAGGATTTTGCAGTGTTGCGTTGACCTCAAAAAGTGAGTTCAACATGGTTTCAAACTTCCTTTATTTCAATGAGGTATGCTGAGCCCATCACATTTTGTGAAATTTTAGAACTTTGTGGCTATTTAGGGAGAAAGGAAGATGGGAAGTATATACAGTACATTGCATATCAAATTATAAACAGTATTTTTAAAACAATCTAAAAGGCAAGCTACCTGTCCAGAGACCACGAGGTCGCTCACTTAGTCCTGAAATAAGTGGAGCATGTGGTTTGTCTTGCAGCAGACCTTGTTGTCTGAGAAACACTATTCTTTCTTCCTTGGACATAATTGGTAAAGATTGGAGAAGCATTTTTTCCTCTTCCTCACGAAGAAGTTTAGGTAACATCATTATGGAGTTGAAAACAGGTATGAGCTTCTCTTCTTTATTTTCTGGAACTTGTTTCTCTGGATTTTTTAGATCTGTGAAATGGGTATGTCCAAATCCTTCTTTATTCTCTAAATTCTTCGGGAAAAGTTTTGGGAGAAGTATCCTTTGATAAATAAACCAGCCATCATCAACAGGTTGTTTTTTGGTGGAAGTGTCTTGGGTCACTTCCTCTTCATCAGGGCATTTATTAAGTAGAGATTTCTTAAGGAACATCAAAACAGCATTTGGATCGTGTCCTTTTTGCTGGCAATTTCTCAGTAGCATCAAAAGAACTGCTGAATTCTCTGCTGGCTGGATATGTTGTGGGTTTAAAGGTTCAGAAGAATTCATGATGGACCTCCAAGGAGCATCTTCCACAATCCTCCTGACACTTGGACTCTTTATAAAACATTCCTGTTGGAGTTTAAAACCACAGGCATATTCCAAAAACTCTTTGAGCAATTCCAGACTAAGCTTGTCCTGAGTTTTATGTACCATAGTACAAGAAGCAAGTCTTTTCATGTGTTCAAGTAGGTCTGTTTCTGCAGCCAAAGACAGAAGTTGCTGGAAAAGAAAACCCACATACAGACATTAGATACTTCAGCTATCTCTTCTTAGACTAGGACTGGAAGAGTTAATGAATCTGGTGCAGATTATGCATTTGTTCCAAATTATCACACTCAAGTAATTGCACTCAAGGTTTAAAAAGAAAAGAAAAAAGAATCGAGTGTTTAATTAAAATGTACATAAAAATAAAAAGAATACGTCTCACTCACTAATTTATTCTTACTTCTTTTCAGAATTGGCAGAGGAAAATGCATCATAAACAGCAGTGGCCATACATCATAAACAGCCTCAGTGTTAGCTGACTCCATGGGTGGTTTGAAGCTCAGAGATGGAAGAAAATGCCAAACTGAGAAATCAATAGGAATACTTTCTTTGAAGGTTGTAGACAGGGAGGCCTCAAGACATTTTGATCCCTGAGGCAGAAAATCCAAATGATAACTCCTCACTGGCAGCAAATATTATAAGAAAATAATCGACACCTTGCTGCACTTTGATGTTACCCCCAAATCCACTGTCTGAGGAAGGCCAAGCCATTCACCCTTTCAAGTGGTAGTATTACCCCATGAGCAGGTTCTCAGTTCAGTGCTTAAGCACATAGATGAAGTCCCTTGACCAGTCCTCCAGAAGGGCCATGCATCCTTTTTATGTATTTCTTAATTTGGCCTCTACTAAGGTTTTGAATACTGGACAGGACAGTATTTCTCTAAACAGGGGGCAAAAGGGAACCATCGAGCAGCAAATCACACTACTTCAAAGAGAGGACATAATGCAGTTACCTCCATGCTTGGGAAAAGGCAAATGTGAGCAAGCACCTCCCCCCCATTCAAAGGTAATAACAGTGTCTCAGCTAATTACAATTGGCATTCCACAAATTCTAACAGGATCTGTTCATGAGATAGGAATGACACATCATCTCATCAGTCTCCAATTTTTATATATTTATTTCCTTCATTATGTCCCCCTTTCCCCCTGAAATTTAATCCAAACAAATGGTGGCCGTATAAGCTAAACTTGTTATTCCCTTTGGGTCATAAACTTCTTCAAAGAAGTAATAGATATCCCCAGTTTCCCCCTCCTTAAGATAATGGTTCTCTTACTTATCTACCAGAGAGGTTTAAAACTTTTGGTTCCAATCCATTTTAAGAAGCATCTTATTTTCCCCTCTGTCTTCACACTTTTGGGGTATAAAGGTAGCACCAAGAGAATTCCAGTTTTCTTGTTCCAGCTGTTGGTTCCCTTCTCAACACTGACTCCAGCAACTCGTTCCACAACCCACTTGTGGAAACACATTAGGCGGAATGTTCGCAGAACTCTGCATTGGCCTTGCTATCCCAATGCAGGTGTTTGTGAAGATTGTGCTCAGCTCCTCCACATCTCTCTCTTGCTCATTGTCACTTTTTCCTTCCTCTGATGAATTCTACATTCTTTGTTCACCAGGACACGCTAGTATATCTTCCTACCTCCTTCTCCCCCCCTCCCCCAATCTCTCTTTAGACTCTCTGTAAATTAGTACTATTTGCTTAGGTTAGGATCTAGTAGAAGTTAGGATTTGTAGAACATTTATTTAGTGTGTGTGTTTCCAACTTTATATTCAATTTGGTAATTCCCTTTGCTATTATTATTTTTCTTAATAAATCCTTAAATTTTTAACCAATGTCTGTTCACTTCTAAGAATCTGCACAACCTTATGAGGTGCTGGATCAGATCTTGGACCCCAGTAGATGTCCACAAGGTGATCCAGTATTTGCTCTGAGCACAGGTTTCTGACCCCTTAAAAGGGGGATGCCCCTTTAGTCGATGTATATACACATGTGGGGCATTTGGGTAACACTAGGGTCAGCCCTGACAACAGTACAATCCTCTACTAAGAACTGATGGTGTGGTTACTTTCCTATCACAGAAATTTTTTACAAAACTTTTGAGCAACTGATTATTGGAAAGTTCAGAAAACTTCCCCTAAATTTCCATGCATGCTTACCCATGCTTACCCATACTCTATACCTTCCTTTAGTTCTCTCAAGGACAGTTGTCTCAGAGTTCTCTCAGCCCCACCTACTGCACAGGGTGTCTGTTGTGGGGAGAGGAAGGGGAAAAAGTTTGTAAGCCACTCTGAGACTCCCTTGGGTAGTGAAGGGTGGGGTATAAATCCAATCTCCTCTTCTTCTAGGTTTGTAGATGCACTGGACGGGAGTAGTTTGTGGGCTATTTTATTCAAGGTTCAAAATTTTATTCAAGGTATAAGATTTCATGGGCCACCCACACTTCTTCAGATGAAACCACACTTCTTCAGATGGAAGAAGTGTGCATGCACACAAAAGCTTATACCTTGGATGAAACTTTGGACTCCCACTTTGTTCTGCTGCTTCAGACCAACACGGCTACCCACCTGAATTATTACACTATAATATTTTTTACAAGCAATTATGTACCAGTGGAGTGGTTACCATGCAGAGTCTGTCCCAGAGGAAAAATGATCCTGTGAAAAGGTGGGCTTTACCACATCAAAGTATCACTACCATCACAAGATCACCAATCGCTGGAAGTCAACTCCTCAGAAGCAGAACTCTCTCTTATTAGGAGGTTTAAGAACATCAACTTTGCTGGCCTATTAAAGGCAGATGTCAGCCCAGTGACAGGAGAAGAGGGACAATAATCTTCTTCAGAAACTCTGCCCACTTTTTAAATTTCGCAAAACAGGCAATCTCCACAGTGCTGCTGCTCAGCATGCCCATTTTTAGTTACAACTCTTTTTCTCTGCAGATGTCCCCCAAAGTCCCCCATGCAACAGTCAAGTGTTCTGCCAACACACACAACAATAAAGCTACTTTTTCAGATGTTTTCTCTTGCATGGCAGTTAGCACCAAACCACTTTAATATAGACTTTAGACACACATATATTTGCAACCCATTCCTAACAAGACACAACAATGAACTAGTTAACACTCAGGCTTCAAACTTACTTTTCTTAAACAAAAGATGCCATGAGAAAACTAAAGAGATTCTCAAAAATTAAAGATATTGTCGAAACCAGCATTTCCTGGGCTCTCTGCTTTTTTACATCCCCCGCACAATTCCAACAATTTTTTTTTACAAAAACACAAAGAACAAAATGGAACAACAAAAAAGAAAGAAAGAAAGAAAGAAAGAAAGAAAGAAAGAAAGAAAGAAAGAAAGAAAGAAAGAAAGAAAATCTTAAGATGTTTCTATAATAACATTTTTCACCGGTACTGACACCATTCATTCATTACTCATATTTTCCTGAGAATTCAGACAACATTCCTCCCAACCACTGCTGCATTCCTGTATTTTTGCTGTTGTCATTCCCTTATTCTTAAAGTTCTGGTTTGAGGCAATTTTCAGGGCTTCTTTTGCAACAGCAGCATAAAACTTTCAGGTGTGACTTGACAGAGTACTTGGTTCAGAGTAGTGAATGGTCCAGGTGGAGATGGTATGCAGTCCTACCTTTCTGAGTTACATGCCCACTTGCCCTGCCTTTGGTATACAATTCTTGGACGAATGGCTTGCCAGTTATACCTCTACACTGAAGTCTATTTAAAACATAGTTCTCATTTTTGGAAGGAAGTCAGTTTTTATAGCCCCCTTCCTTGCAATTCAAAGAGTCATCCTGACCTTCAGGACTTGTTTGTACTATTTCTAATTTGTGGCATATATTTGATTTGATCCTCTAATGTAGACTGAAACAAGTTTTCTCATGGGATTTATATCCAGGGTTGCCAACAGCCTGGGGAAAATGCCCTGTCCCTTTAATAGAGGTTTGATGAGATGCTATTTACCCTCATGCCATAGAAAGCTTCAACTCCCCATTTCTACACATTAAGCCTTTACATGATTGGGGGGGAGGGGGAGAGGAAGGGAAAAGAGAGAAAGAATGAAAGAAAGAAAGAACAAAAAAAAGAAAGAAAGAAAGAAAGAAAGAGGAGGGAGGGAAGGAAGGAAGGAAGGAGGGAGGGGGAAAAGAAACAGAAAGAGAGAAAGGAAGGGAGAGGAAGAAAAAAAAGAAAAGAAAAGAGAGAGAGAGAGAGAGAGAGAAGAGGAGGCACTTACCCGCAGCAGGGAGAGTGTAGGCATGGCAACAAGCCCAATGGAGAGAGCTGTGACAGCCGGCCCCTTCCCCACAGCTCTGTGCTCTTAAAGGGAAAGCTCCCTTTGAGTGCAGAGAGCCGGGAGGCCTTTCCTGCCAGCTGGCCAGCCAGAGGGCAGGCGGGGGGAGGGAGGAAGAGGGGGCTCAGATGCCAGTCGGAACGCTGTCCCGGTGCGTTCCAGCCCCAAAAGAGCCCTGCTTTTGGTGCTTGAGGGGGACAGCAGTGGGAGGGCTTCTAGTGTCCTAGCCCCACTGCTGGACCTCCGGGGGGCACCTGGTGTTTTTGGCCACTGTGTGACAGAGTGTTGGACTGGATGGGCCACTGGCCTGATCCAACATTGGCTTTTCTTATGTTCTTATCAACTTGGTTATATATTTTATATTATAATATGCTTCCTGTGGATAACTTTGCCATACAATAAATAAATAATCAATCCTGGCAAGGCTCAGTTGGACAGCAGGTAGGAGAAAGAGCAGTGGGACTGGGAAACAACAACACACCCTGCACATCTGCATGGACATATGCCTCAGTATGGATTGTTTGTGGACATATGCCTCAAGCCACAGGTAGACAAGGAAAAGGGCAGGGCTTGAGTGGTGGCAAGTACCCCATACAGTAGGAAGGAGGGGGAGTAAGTGGGGCAAATCTTCTCAGGCACATACATGTTCCTGTCCCCCACCATGGCAGGCCTCTCATCCCTCATCCTTTGCCACTCTTCTTGAGCAAATGTGGCTTGGTGGATGGAAGCTGCTGCAAGAAATGCCATGTACAGCGATCTAGACTTGCACTTTCAAGCTTCCCAGGAGAGCAGAGTAACTGGATCACCCAGTGCTCAAGATGCACCAAGGTACTGCTCATCAAAACTGAAAAATCCAAGGAGAAGTAGTGCCAGCAGTAACCTGTAAACTGTTTATGTGAATGCAGATTGCATCCTTTGAGGAATGAAACAAGCTGCTCTTTCAGTGCAGCAAAAAGTGTGGGTCTGGTATGTCCTTTTTACAACAGTTTTCCACCCATGAATGAGCGTCTGGAAAAGTGTGTTTATGAAAACATTCATCTACCGATTGTCTCCCTGTCCTGAAAATCAGGATAGGGGGAGAGCACAGAGGAAGGACATGTTCACCAAATATCTGGCCAATCAGCGAATAAATCTCTCTTGGCATGGCAAAGTTCACTCTTCAATAGGTTCACTATAACCTGGGAGGTAGAAAGGAATTTGATGGGTCCTGGCTCTGTTTGACAGCCTTTACTCTGAAGATGCACAAATTCCAAAAATGAGAGAGCAATGTGCTCCAAGCCAAGATAAGTTGCTTTGCCATGGCGATGTGGGAAGCTGAAAATGTCAGCCGTGTAAACATGTACTAGGCCTGTGGATAAATGGATTTCTGCCTCCAGTGCTGGCAGTCCCCAGCTCACCTTTCATCAATTAAGAATTCATCCTCATACAGATTCAGGTCATTTTCTTTAGAGTTGTTGCCCCATTGTTTTTAACAAATGGACCTACTACAGAGCACCTCATTCGAGCAATGAAACCCATTTTTTTCCTCATTTTGTGCTTTATACACTGAAAGGTGACAAGACCTAAAACTATTTTTTCTAACCTGGACTCCTTTGTCCTCTGACCCAAGCAAATAGGGATTTGCTGGTTTTATTCAGGAGCAAGGGGGAAAGTTCTCTGAACATCCTCAAAGGCTAAGTGAGGCACCCAAAACACATTCTTGTGCTTACTTCTGTAGGGCTCTGACTTGGGTTGCTAAATCTAGGTTTGGATATTCCTAGGGTAGAACCTGGGGAGGCTGGGTTTTTTTAGGGGGGGGAGGGACCTCATCAGGGTATTATGCTATAGGGTCCACCCTCCAAAGCATCCATTTTCTCTCAAGCAGGGGTGGGCAAATGGCGGCCCGCGGGCCACATGCGGCCCACCACAGAGTTTTTGGCGGCCCACCAAGACAGTCGCCCCCTTGCCCCTCTCCTCCTGGCCCCTCCCTTCAAGAGGCAGCCCGAAGAGCTGGCGTGCGCCCGCGGTCGATAGGAGAGGCCTGGCCCAGGCAATCAAAGGAGGTGAGGTCGGGCGGCGGTGGTGCTGCTCTCTCCTTTGCTCCTCTCTGCAGTCCTGGTGGCCCTGCCCGGGCCCCTTGAGCTTTGCTCAGCCGCTGAGCACCCCACCGCCGCGCAGCTTTCAGCGAGGGAGAGATGCCGCGGGCGGCCAGCTGTGCGAGGGCTTGGGGTGGTGGTGGTGGCCTCTTCGGCTGGCCCTCGCACTTCCCTCTGCCGAGCCGCCCCTCCTCCTCCTCCTCGGAAGAAACCGGCCTCCCCCCCCACCCCCCACCCCCCCCCCGCCGCCCCTACCCCTCTCCTGCGGAACTTAGGCAGCGCCTTCTCTGGCCGGCTGCTGCCCTCCCAAGGGCGGGGTGTGTGTGCAAAAGCAGCCGGCGACTTGGATCTCCACTGGCCCCACTTCGGAATGCCTGCCTGCCTGTCGGTTTCCCTTACAAGTGAGAACGGTGCTCCTTTTGTTCCTTGTTCTAAAGCGTGCAGTCAGCAACCCAGCCCCTCCTGCAGCTGAGGCTTGATGGGGTCATTGAAAGGCAGGAGAATCCCTGGCCTGCCGCTCAGCCAGATGCTGACCCACGCTCACGACGGCTGCGCCCACCCCCCTCGCCCCCCACGGCCTGCAGGAGATGAGCCGAGCCAGGGTGGGGGCAGCCCCTGCGGCGCTGGGGAGGGACCAGATTGGATAGACTTTCCTGCCTTCCGTGAAAAATTGGGAGGGGGAGAAATGAGGCTTAGAATGTTTGGAAAAATAATAATAATGCACCCACTTAAAAACGAAGCTTAGACCTGTTAGCAAGAGAAGGGATGCTGGAAAAACCTGGGAAAATGCTGAGGCGGGGATCTACTTCCTGGATGACAGGAGGAAATTTTGGGGAGCCAGAACTACCCCCCAGCATCATCAGAGGTACAGGTTCTCCACACCTTGCTTTGGAAGGAGAATGACTGTCTGGTCACCAGCCCAAGAAGATATTTGCACGTAGCCAAGTGATCCTAGGAAGGAAGCCTTCAGAAATCTACCTTCTAAAACAGACGCCTTCACATATTTCCATCCTATGCCCTAATTGTGAATTGTGTGTGTGTATGTGTGTGTGTGTGTGTGTGTGTGTGAGAGAGAGAGAGAGAGAGAGAGAGAGAGAGAGAGAGAGAGAGAGAAAGGACCCACCTCTAACCTCACAGGGTTAAAAAAAAAAATCTCTTCAGCAGCACTCTTTTTTGCAATTCCCCCATCCCCAGTGGGGGGTTAGGGTGTCTGTCTCTGATTCTCCTGCCTGAGGGGGTGTGTGTGCTGAAACCACAGAGTGCCCTTGGTGTCAGCTCCACTCCCCATCCTCGGTCACCCCAGCCAGGCTGCACTAGACACCAGGATTCAAATTGCCCCATCCATCAAGGGCAGCCCAAAAAGTGACAGGAACTGCACCGAGACACTAGCAGCCCAACTGAAAACCTGACCTTCAGTGAACATGGGGAAGGCAAGGAAATTATTTTCTGCTCTGTACCAAAGCTAACAACATAGAGCAGAGAGAACTGAGAGTTTTTACACACAAATACACCCACACTTCTACAAGTACCTATTGGAGGAAGGGAAATTCAACTCCCAGGTCTGGGCCCACCTGCACATTTGAATCAGTGGAACTTGCACTCAGCCTGCCTGAGCATGCCTTCAAGCGCTTTCTTGAGTAATTAAAACCCCACCACCACCTTCCTTGCATTCTCCCCCAGATCCAGCCCCCAGAGCCCCCACGCAGACACCTGTTCTGCAGTGGATGCCTGTGGCACATGGTGGAGCCCAGACTGCACTCAGAATGCCTCTGCTGCCCTCCTTACTCCAAAGTTGTCCCTCTTACACAGGGGCAGGATTTCCTGCAGTTCTCTGGTTTGGGGCATCAGTTCAGGAAGAGGAACATTTGATAGGGTACATTTGTCTCATTAAAACTTATTCTAAAATTAAATGTGCTTGCAGTTATAGATGATATGAAATTAGCACAATAAATAAATTGAATAAAACTACCACTATTTTATTTTATTTATATTTATTGATTTTTATGATACAATTTATACCTTTTCTGAAATGCAAAGTTAATTAATGAATGCAATCATTTTAAAAGGTGCGGCCCTCCGCTAACCTCGCCTCCCACAAAGTGGCCCCTGAGCCAAAACAATTGTCCACCCCTGCTCTAGAGGAACAATTTTTCCAGGGGAACTGATATCTGTAATCTGGAGGTCAATTGTATTTCCAGGAGATCTCCAGGCCTCACCTGGAGGTTGGTGATCCTAGCTCTCATTCAAGTTACAGATCTGGGAAATAAATTAGATTCAAGTCCAGTAGCACCTTAGAGACCAACACAAGTTTCAGGGTATAAGTAGGGTGAGAGGAAAGCACCAGTTAAGAGGTACCAGTTGAGATTATGTCATCCCCCAGTGTTCAGAGCAGGATTTCTGTATGCACAGCCATGCCAATATGCCTAGGTATGCTGTGTCATTCAGACACATGGCATTTTCACAGAATGCCTGGAGAATTAATGTTATATGTGACTCTATCCAGTATGTGAACACCATAGATCTGTACAGCATTTTGCCCAAGACTGCTTTTTCAAATAAGTGCTTACAGTTTTGTATAATTTTCACCTTGATGAATTCTGAATAATAAGCAGTAAGTGAAGAATCATATATCAGTGACTATTTAAATATGCAAATAAGTTTAATATGGAAAACAAATATGGCAGGAAGAAAAGCTGGGGTGTTTTGGAAAGATTCCTAAAAATCAAGAAAGAGGCTTCATTTATATACCACAACTGTGATGCCGCAGCCACAAAAAGCTGTGCCCAAGAGGTTTTATTTTCCGGCAAGCCCCATGAGTCAGATGTAATGTGTTAAAGAGGTTATATTTCAGCTTCAGTTTCAGCCTTGCCTGGTATCAAAATGAATACGCTAGTAATCTGTCCATAGAGACTACTGTCCTATATGCTGTTCTTCAATGTACACATTTTTCATCTTGCACATGATCTATGTGCGTCAGTAGCATAGGCACGTGAAATAGTTTGAATTGTTATCAGTGCTTTTCGACTGATATGATGATTGGCATATCAATATGGCTCGCAACAGAATGTCACAATTTCACAGCAAATACCGAACCCTGGGCGTCACAGCACCTCCTTTGCCTTTCCCTTCCACATGCATTTGAAGGTCAGCTATGGAGAATGACCAGCTTGTTTATGAAGGGAAACTCTGAAGGTTTTCGGGAGTCATGGCTCATGTAAATTTTAAGAGAATAATCCTAAACAGGTTCAACGGTGTGTACCCCGGGAACATGTTTTTTGGATTGCACTGTAAGTCAGCAAAATCTGGGACCAGATAAGTACCATAAAAATTGATTAAAAAAAAAAAGTGAGTAAGAAAAATATGCAATGCAACTGTCAGAGTGGCTTTCAATATTCTTATGAAAGGGGGAATGGGGGAAGAGGAAGCACAAGTCAATTGCACTAGGGAAGAAATTTGGGTCTGCTTCAAACCTTCGAAGCAAATGGCGTGTGGGGGAGAAACAAATAATTTCCTCTTCTTCCGCTTGTTTGTAATATCCAGAGCAACTCCCCTTTCCTTTTCTGACCTTGAAATCTTTCTTGGCAATTTGTGGATGTTTATATTCATGAAGGACCACAGGTCCAAGCAAGATGGGGCTTAAGGCAGAACCCCTGCAGGTCAGGGAGAGACAAACTGTTGGACTGCTCATTGGAGAAGAGAACTGCAGGAAGTTCAAGCCAGGATACAAACATCACAGACCTGAATCCTCTAGTTCTAAATACCAGGTGATCCCGGACAGCCAATCCCATGCTACTGCTTGCAATACAGTTTATGTTACTCCTGGAAGCCCCTAGGTACCCCTTTGCTTCTCCATAGTGGTTCCTCCCTTCATGGCCGATTCCTGCTTAATGGTCACCTGCCTGTTGTCCTCTTTTGCTTCAAGTACTGCCGCTATTCCTTCCAGTGGGGTGATGAGAGAGCTGGCTCCTGTCAGGGCTTAGTCCCGGGGCACCTGGCATTCAGAACAGTCGCGGGTGGAATGCATGTGTTTGTTCTAATTCTTTAACCAGTCTATAGTCTCACATGTGGTTTCTGAGTGTATATACTTATATGATTTCTGAAAATATCACACATTGCAAATTACTTCATAAATTACTTACGGTTCTCCATGTGCGAAAATAAGCATAAACTGTTTGTTTTTACAAAAATAAATTGGGGGGGGGGGGGGACTCAAAGAGGGGAAAGACAGTGTCATGGTGGGACAGACCTGTATTGGCAATGCCAGAGATGCCAGGTCGTCTTCAGGGCTGAAAGATGTTCCTGCAAAAAAAATATATTAAGTGTTAATAAATTCTGGATGCCGCACAAGCAACATTCCTTTCAGTAAAGCAGCTGTGAAGCAATTGATTTATGCCTGCTTACAAATGACTGGATGACACAGTTTCCAGAAAGCTGACCTAGATTCAAATCAAAAGGGATTTATCTGGTGCCGATTGTTCTGTCTGCAGGTTATGAAATTCTTTTGGAAGCTCTCGCTTAGCAAAATTATTTCACTTAGGAAGGGAGTATTCATGGCCTGTGCATAGGTTCAGTTGCTACGGCTACTCCAAACGGGCCCTCCCTGCTAGGCAGGGGTGAAAGTAGCTAAAGTTTCTCATCAGCATCCTCTTTCTTGGGGCAGGAGGGCTCGAAGCAGAAAAGGGGAGGTACCGCTTCATTTTTCAGCTTACATTCACCTTGCTGCTAGAATAGGATGGGCTGGAGGCCAGGTTAAATGTTCATTCCTTCCTCCCTGAAGCTTATACATTTATTTTTTGGTATGGTGATCTATTCAAGGGCCAAGATATTTAAGATCAGCATACCCCATGGATGCTGTTATGTCACATGGAGCACCTCTCCATGCAGCCACAGACATCTGTGCAATAAGGAATTAAAAATGTTTTACAGCCCCCAAATGGAGGATCACCATATGGAATCATTTTCGATGCTCCTATATGTGAGTATGGATTATCTTTCCAGGCACAGACAAAATGCTCTCTCTCGGCTTATTCTCTGGACTCACACTTTTCTCATTTCATTGCAAGCTTGCTTCTGAACCTGTGCCAAACTTTGGGAATGGTTTTTTCGGATGGTGCAGAGGGAAAAGAGAAGGGAGATCAGAAGCTACACTTTCCGATGGTAAGCTTCTCATGCAACCATTTGAATCCAAGAAATAGAACGTATTTAGAAAATAAAATAATTTTCAGCACCCATAACTGTTCTCATGAAATGTATACTTCCCTCAGACTGTGGCACATGAAACCCATCCATTGTAATCATACTAAAGATTCTAATTTATCCTGTTTATGTTTTAAAGACACACAAGTCGACTTATCTTTAGAGGCCTGTGAAATGCTTTCGTTTCGGACAACAGATCTTTTCATTCCCTTAAAAAAGACCATTTGCAATCATTATGTTGCTGATTGCTCCACTGGTCATGAACATCCTGTGGCATCACGCCAGTATCAGTCAACATCAACGTTACAGCTGCATCAATCCCTGGCAGAAGTTTAATCATCATAAAATCCTTGTGTATGACAATACAGATGGTTTGGTTTGGGCTATTAGATCCTACCTTTCAAATCTTTTTAAGAATATCCATGAGAAGACCATATTATATAATGTTTGAAATAAAGGATGGGTTATCAAAGTTACATTCATCATGCAAACTTGAAATCATGAAACTGGCTAAATTGTTCCATTACGGAAAGACTGTGGGAATCCAAAACAAATGGGGTATTTAAAGAACATGAGGCCTCATTAAATGGTGTCTCCAGCTTTTAAACATTTATATAGCTCCATGAATATACAAGGTGCTATATAGTATTCATACGTATCATAGCCTCTGCTCAGATGGCTTAAGTAACAACTTTCATTTAATAATAAAGGTAGGCCATAAATAATGTAAATCATAAATAAATCTCACCTATAGCGATTATCTGCCAAAAATAAGATACAAAGCCAAAGCATAAAGTGTGTGTCCATGCACAAGACAAGCCCTTCTAAGAGTTGCACAGTTTCAAGTTCATTGAGGTCAATGGGCTTAGAAGGGTACAACTCTCCTTACAATGGCACTGGACGTTCAGAAAGACATCAAGAAAAATGATCCCAACAATAAAACAGTTTATGGGATTTTTTCTACCCTGAAGGCATTTTAGGTAGTCAACAGATGGACAAAAATGCTTGTTTGCTGTCTTTGCAGTATATTTCTGAAAACATGATGTGATCCAAAGTACGTGTTTTTCGATCTTGCGTGCCATCATCCGATCCCGAGTACTTGCTCCATGTTCATTTCAGTGTACAAACTTTCTATTCATAGCTCTCCTCCCCAGTATAAATTCTGGAGGGAATGATGGAATTTCCTTGTGTGGCATATGGTAATCCTTCACCTGAGGGCTTGCTCCAAATAAAAGTTTACATTCCTCTGGCAGCTCCCTTTAGATGTAAAGGAATGAGGTATGTGTGTCTTCTATTAAATAACTGTCTGCATTTACATGTTCTAGTGGCAAAAGGTACATAGCGTTCTTACACTGTACTGGCGGCAGGAATGTCCAACCCTATTTCCTCTCATAAATATTTCATAATAGAAAAGACTTTAAAAATACGCCAGTTAAAACTGTGAACTGACCCTTCCCACTCCAGGTACGAGAGCTAGGAACACTTGAAATAAATACCACAAGAGAGTTGGGCTTAGCAGTGGGAGGTCAGTTATGATAACCGCAACCTCCTTTTTGGATTAAGAGGAGATAATTTCATTTGGAGACCATTACACCGAGTCATGTGGTGATAGGTGGCAGGCAGTGGAAGGACTGGGCATTTCTGAGAAGACATCAAAGGGGCAGTGAGAAGGAAGAAGAAATTTGGAAGAAGTTTGGAAGAAGCCAAGCTATGGGACCCAGTTTTATTTCATATAAACAGTCAATCACTTTTAACATTTCCTTTTTTTTTTTAAAGGGAGGAAAACGACAATTAATTTATACTCTAATATACTACTTTCATGAGTGCACCTTAGTAGCTGCTCCCTGATATAGGACCACAATAGGATATGTTAAAATAACTGCAGAAAATAGTTCTACTGGTGGCACAGCAAACATAAAATATCAAACAGTCATGTTTTCAGTCTATGAAATAGCAGCCTTGTGCACTGGCACTAGGATCACTTACAGAGAGTTTCACCCAGGCCATCAGAATCAAGTTCAGCCAGGGAGAAGAGAAGAGAAGAGATTGGATTTATACCCTGCCCTCCACTCCCCAAGGGAGTCTCAGAGCGGCTTACAAACTCCTTTCCCTTCCCCTCCCCACAACAGACACCTTGTGAGGTAGGTGGGGCTGAGAGAACTCTTTCCCAAGCTGTCCTTGAGAGAACAGCTGGTACAGAGCTATGGCTTGCCCAAGGTCATCCAGCCAGGTGCAAGTGGAGGAGTGGGGAATCAAACCCGGTTCTCCCAGATTAGAGTCTGTGCACTTAACCACTACACCAAACTGGCTCTCATAGTATAGTATAGTATAGTATAGTATAGTATAGTATAGTATAGTATAGTATAGTATAGTGGCCCTTTTTGACAGATTGCCAGGAGGACTAACAAAATATCTCGCAAATACAAGACAGAAATAACTCTTTGCCTGCTATTTTATTGCATATCAATGCTTTGCTTTATGAATGGATCACTTTTACATCTTGTTAATTGTAATGATAAGGGTATGCTGTTTTATTTTTTGTTGCATTTTATATTGTGATCTCTCTACCTTTTCCAACAAACGAACAGCAGGGTTACTGAAGAGAAAGAATCCTGTGCATTTTAGCTTCCTCGTGGGATTAAGATAGTTCCAGGTGGTCAGCCGTGTTGGTCTGAAGCAGTAGAACAAATTTAGAGTCCAGTGGCATCTTTAAGACCAACAAAGGTTTATTCAAGGTATCAGCTTTTGTGTGCATCCACACTTTTTCAAATACACTGGAATGGAAGGTAGAGTTCGAATGTATAGACAGGCTGAACAGCAAATTTACATGTAACATGATGAAGATGTTTTAAGTTGTGCAAAAACAAAACTAAATAACAAGCTAAGGTTATAAGGTCGACAGTTGTTTTGATTTAATTAAGGGGGGAAAGGACACCGAAACAATAACTATGTCAAAATAGGGGATAAGTGTGTAAAGGCATCTTTTCTAATTGTGGGAAGTAAATTGAGACTCACCATTCATCTCTCAGGTGTGGAGGTAACAGCATTTTTTTAAAAAATGGGTGTAGTGGTTTGTCAGCAAACCATTTCAATATTCCTTGCATTACATTCAGTATTCTGATATACTATTCTGAAAAAAGAAATATACTAAAATACAGAGGATGTATAGTCCTTGTTGAGAATACATATGTGAGAATGAATGAATTAGCATATATAATGAGATAAGAAACCAATACCCGTGTTGAGTCCTGGGGAGGTTTTTGTTCCAAGTGTTGTAATAGCTTGTAATTCAGCGGCTGCAATCAGACACACTAAATAATCCACTTTCAAGCCACTTTCAATGCAGTTTCCAACTGAATTTTTACTGTGTGAATTGGCAAAATCCAATTCGAAAGTGCACTGAAAGTGGATTGAAAGTGGATTATTTAGTGTGTGTGACCACAGCCAGCGATTTCCCTTTCCATTCTGTTCCTGAAGTTCCTTTGTAATAAAATAGGTACTCTGAGGTCATTCAGTGAATGTCCTGGAAGGTTGAAGGGTTCTCCTACAGGTTTCTCATTCTTGTGATTCCTGATGTCAGATTTGTGTCCATTTATCCTCTGGCATAGGGTTTGTCCTGTTTGTTCTATGTAGAGAACTGAAGGGCATTGTTGACATTTAATGGCATATATAATGTTAGAAGATGAGCAAGTGAATGAGCCGCTGATGGTGTAGATGATGTTGTTAGGTCCAGTGATTGTGTCGTCTGGATGTATGTGGCAGCAAAGTTGGTATTTGGGTTTATTGCAAGCTCTGGTCCCAGTGTCTATGTTCAAATGAGATGTTGCATTATTGTGGGTGAGGAGTTGTTTGAGACAGGGGTGCTGTTTGTGTGCAAGAAAAGGTTTGCCCCCAGTACTTGTGAAGAGAACTGTCATTATTGTTTTGAGCTGGGAGCTGTATGTGACCACTAGTGGTATTCTATTATTTTCTCTTTTGAGCCTGTCTTGTAACAGGTTTTCTCTGGGTATCATTTTGGCTTTATTGATCTGTTTCCTGACTTCATCAGGTAGATACCTTAGTTCCAATAAGGTGTGCTATAGATCCCTCAGATTAGAATCTCTGTCTGTAGGATTGGAGCAGATGAGGTTGTAGCATAGAAGAAGAAGAAGAGAGAAGAAGAGATTGGATTTATATCCCACGCTTCACTCACTTGGAGTCTCAGAGCAGCTTACAAACTTCTTTCCCTTCCCCTCCCCACAACAGACACCCTGTGAGGTAGGTGGGGCTGAGAGAGCTCTGAGACAACTGTCCTTGAGAGAACAGCTGGTACAGAGCTATGGCTTGCCCAAGGTCATCCAGCAGGTGCAAGTGGAGGAGTGGGGAATCAAACCTGGTTCTCCCAGATTAGAGTCTGCACCCTTAACCACTACACCAAACTGGCTGGTATAGAGCCTGGCTGTATACAGTCAATCATTTGGTATGTGTAGGATGGTAGCTGGAGGCATGTAGGTATGTTTGTTGGTCAGTAGGTTTCTGGTATAAGGTGGTGTCTATGCATCCATTGTGTACTTTTACACAATGTCCAGAAAATGTATTTCTTGCATGGATTGGTTCATTGTCAGGTTGATGGTGGGGTGAAAATTGTTCAAAGCCTGGTGGAATGTGTCCAAGGCTTCCATCCTATCCATCCTTGGTATTTTAGTGTATTTCTTTTTCAGAATAGTATATTAGAATACTGAATGTAATGCAAGGAATATTGAAATGGTTTGCTGACATACCACTACACCCATTTTTTTAAAAAAAATGCTGTTACCTCCACACCTGAGAGGAGATGAATGGTGAATCTCAATTTACTTCCCACAATTAGAAAAGATGCCTTTACACACTTATCCCCTATTTTGCCATGTTTATTGCTTTGGTGTCCTTTCTCCCCTTAATTAAATCAAAACAACTGTCAACCTTATAACCTTAGCTTGTTATTTAGTTTTGTTTTTGCACAACTTAAAACATCTTCATCATGTTACATGTAAATTTGCTGTTCAGCCTGTCTATAAATTCAAACTCTACCTTCCATTCCAGTGTATTTAAAAAGTGTGGATGCACACGAAAGCTGATACCTTGAATAAACCTTTGTTGGTCTTAAAGATGCCACTGGACTCTAAATTTGTTCTCATGTGATTAAATTACATATTTCTTAGAAAAACCAGAATCACCAGAAAAAAATCAGTAAAACCTGTGGCTTCAGAGTTCATTGGAGTATATTTTTATTTCTCAGCCTCTTCTCTTATGAATATTTGGGTTGACATGGGTGTTTCATATATTAAGAAAATGTATATACAGTCTCTCAAGAGACCAAAAGAGCTGTAAATGCCACAAATGTATCTAAATGATTGTCAAAACCGACTGAGACCAGCATGAATTTAGGAATGGTAGTAGCATTGGGATAACACCGTTTTGGAGATCCCAAAATGACAGCTACAGTGTGGAAGTGGGAAGATTTTGGTTTACAAATTAGATTAAATTTCTACTAAACCACACAGCAGAAAATTTGGGGAACAATAAAATGGTTGTACTTTTGAGTTCTATCTCATTGATAACATCATAAGCATAGCTTCGGGACACTATTGTTTGGGATCTGATCAAATATCTTCAGGGCACTGTGTCTTAATCCGCTGGTCCTTCCACTAGTTAAAAAGGTGTTACTCTACTCACTCAAGGTACCTTCAGGATGTAGACTAGCTGTCACAGCAGCAACCTTTTTGCTGAAGTATGTGTATCCTCCACCAGTGCGTACAGGGGTCTCATAGTGAAAACTGTAAAGCAAAAAAAGTTGTTACGGAAATGTTCACAAAGAATGTGAGTGGCCTGAACTGCTTCCCTGTGTAGAAGACTGATAAATGCTGTGTCAAATATTCTCTAATACTGTCTTTGAAACAGCGCACACACTCAATGAAGCCCGATAACTTACTGAAATAGATTTGTCTAACTGAATATTTATGTTGTTCCAAAGCTGTTTAGGACTCTTTTGTTCTCCTAGCTAATCTTTGGTGCATGGATTAGGTGGGCAACTAGTGAGCTAGTGATTCTTCCCAATGGGCCAATGCATGGTAAATGCAATAGGAAACAATGGGAAAGAGAAGATTTTGATAAAAATAAACAATTGGAAACAGCGGGTTTTTGCAGCAGTTTGAGAGAAAGGGGAAGGGGGGAGGGAGGGGGAGAGAGAGAGGCATCAAAGAGGCCAGAAAGGTTCCATAGATGAGCAGCATGAAGGAAGCAGCATCCCTAAGGCTTGAGAAAGGATGGAGGCAGCAATGCCAAAGGAGGACAGATCAGTCATAAACTGAAGGTAAAGGGAGGACAGAATGGGAAGTAAGAAGGCAAACAAATGTTAAGTAATGAGCTACAGACCATTGGCATAAAAGTAATGAAGACTGTTCAACATTAATAGGACCAACAGGAGATGAGAAGAGGACCCAGAACAGAGCCTTAAGTGCACACACACACACAGAGAGAGAGAGAGAGAGAGAGAGGCTGCTTGCTATTAACAGAAACACAATAGAAACACTCAGGAAGATTCAAGTGAGATTAAGAAAGCATGCATCTGTCAAATTCCAGAGAACGTAGTGGTGAGACAAAAATGGAATGACCAGAAATGAACAATAGACAAAACAAAAGAACAGAAAGTACATTTGACAGAGCCATGGAAAACGTAAGCATTGAACGTTAAGAGAAATCTAGGGTTGTCAACCTCCAGGTGGGGGCCGGAGTTCTCCGAAGATTACAACTGATTCCCAGACTACGGAGATCAGTTGCCCTAGAGGAAATGGCAGCTTTGGAGGGTGGACTCTATAGTATCATATCCCTGTGGAGCATTCTCTCCACCCCAAGCTCCACCCTCCCCAGGCTCTACCGGTAGATCTCTTGGTCCAAAACCAGAGCTGGCAACCCTAAGACTACTTCAGGATGAAACAAATGCAGCCTTATAACAAGAAAGGTAAATTTTAGATTTAAAATATACATTAAAGAGGTAATAGCACATGCAGGAAACTCTGGCTGCATTCAGACATGACCTACAGCTGCAGTTAAGGGAAATTGTACATAAACCCAGCATGTTGCCTCACGCTTTGCTCTTTCTTCCTTCTTCTCAAGCTGAGAATCATGGGTAAACACTGGCCCATTCTGCATCTAGCACTCGCTCCATTGTTTTACCAAACCCCCATTGGAACAGAAAAAGATCCTGCTCAAAACCACATTCAAATACCCTGGACCAACACTGTGCTGCCTGCAGAATCATCCTTGAAAGGCCATAAATCTATGCAGACAGGAGCATAAAACCGAGAGATCAAAGGAAGTGAAACCAGTAAGAAGAGTGGAGGCTATAATAAAATCTGGCAATCCATCAGAGTGAAAGTGGCATGCAGTATAGAGGGGAATTTCTGTTCCAACGGGGGTGCAGTAAAACAGAGGAGCAATGCAGCGGAGATGCAGAATGGGCCACTAATTCTAGTTGCTGTTGACATACAGATGCAATCTTAGTGCAGGATTGCTTGGAGGACACCACAGTGAACTTTGACCAAGGAGAGTGCAATTTAAGTCCACAGCAAAACACCATCCAAAGCCCTTTCTGCACTCTCCTTTTAATCAATGTTCACCATGGTGTCCTCCAAGCAATTCTGCACTAAGATTGAATTCAACCTTCTTTTTATTCCAGGTTTCCCCCCCATTTTGCATTACATTACCTCCCTTCAGTGGTCAGCCCAGTTTCAGCCTGCTGTTGCCCAGGGTTATTTGCCAAGGATTTAAATTGCCTCAACTTGAACACTGAGAAAATCCGGACTGGCAGGCAAATGCAGAAAGGACTAGAGTTAGGGTTTATCTATGACTCTCAAAATGAGGAAAGGGGAGTGGGAGTGAGGCTCAGCAGCAGGGGTCATTTCATAGAAAAAGAGGTGCAGGAGCTCATTAGCATAACTCATTAGCATATGCCACACCCCCTGACATCACTGGCCGAATGTCAGTTTCAGCCCCATTATACCCTATGGGCCATTGAAGTCAATGGCAAAAACTCATAGGGTATATGAGGGACTGGAGGAGAGGGGGTTTGAGGGAGAGGCTCCAAACTTGCAGGGTAGCTGCTGGAGCCTCTCCCCAAAATACCCACCAAGTTTCAAGAAGATTGGACCATGAGGTCCAATTCTACAGGCCCCCAAACAGGTTGCCCCATCCCCTCCATTGTTCTCTATAGTGGGAAAAAACGTTACTTTTTTCCCACCACAGAGAACAATGGAGGGAATGGGGGCAATTTATGTGGGGGCCCATAGAATTGGACCCCCTGGTCCAATCTTCTTGAAACTTGGTGGGTATTTCGGGGAGAGGCTCCAGCAGCTACCTTGCAAGTTTGGAGCCTCTCCCTCAAACCCCCTCCCCTCCAGCTGCTTTTTAAGCTGCTGCCAAATTTTGGCAGCAATTCGACGGCAGGCCGAATCAGATCAGAGAATCTGATTCGGCCTGTAGCTGCCCTAGTACCCACTCCTGGGCTGGCAGAGCCCCACTCTGCCTAGCTCCGGCCCCAAATGACCCCTGCTCCGCAGCAACCTGGGTTCATTCACAGTTTTCCATAACTGCAGTTATAAATGATGTCTGACTGCATCCTTTAATAAAGATAAGAGAGGATACCTGGTTATTCATGAACACTGTGCAAATTAAGGGGTGAAACTGCAGAGGATACACATGGAGAAAAATGGAAACTGAAAGTCAGTTTCCTCAGGTCAGTGGGAAGATTAAAGACTCTGGAAGGAAAAAAAAGCAGCCCAGCTCTTTCTTTGATGTTATTATTAGCTGTGGGTACTAAAAATATTTTCAAGAATTAGGTGGACTTTCTGCAGGCAGTTTCCACAACAAGAACCATAAAGAAGGAAATCTCTTTTATCAGATGTTTGTACGTAGTCCATAAAACAATGAACCATATTCTAATACAGATTTCCTTTATTTAAGATCATTAGCATAGTTGATTTACTGCCGATCCATTTTAAAACTTTCCTGTTTAAAAAAGAGATGGTATAGTTAGCACTGCGTTGAATAGCAGGTACACCCCATAAGAAATGCCCAGCATATGTACTAAAACAATAGACAACTTTAACATCCCATGGCTGTAATTGCGGTTGCCAAACTCCTAGTGGGACCTGGAGATCTCCTGAAATTGCAACTGATCTCCATACGACAGAGATCATTTCCTCGGAGAAACTGGCTGCTTTGAAAAGTGAACTCTATGGCATTATGCCCTGCTGAGGCCTCTCCCCTCCCTAAACTCTGGCCTTCCCAAGCTCCACCCCCAAACCTCTGGTAGGGCTGCCAAGTCCCCCTGGGGGGGTGGGGATTCCCCCGCTCAAAGGGCCACGCATCCACCGGTCCGGATCCAGCCGGCAGGGGGAACCCCACCCCAGTAGTGGACAGATCAGGCGGATGTTCCCGGTGTGATGACATCACCTGGAAGTGATGTCATCATGCTGGGCATGTCACCAGGTGACGCTCTAGCAACCAGCTTGAAAACTTTCTGGCACCATAGAGTTTCAGGGTGATTGCTAGAGTGTTGCCTGGCGACGTGCCCAGCATAATGACGTCACTTCTGGGCACAAAGCGCACGCACAAAAGTCCCAGACCAGGACCAGCTCTTCCCCACTTTTAAAGGTAAGTTACTTGGCAACCCTAACCTCTGGGAATTTCCCAACCAAGTGTTGGCAGCCCTAGTTGCAATCCTAAGAACAGTTCCCTGCATGTAAGCCCTATTGCATAAAATGGGACTTACTTTTGACTAACCTGCTTATGCTTGTAGCTTTTGTTAGCAGGAACTGGCTGTGTGCTAGCAGAAGGGGGAGGCTGCATTTAGAATAAAGTCCACAAGATGCTTGTTGCTTTACTTTTATTGTTCCAGAAAGCCATATTGAGATAGGAAAGGAGAAACAGGCACTCTTGCTATCTATCTAAGCTAGGATGAAGAGAGATTCAGAGAACACATGTTACTCTCCTAAAAGAGAGACAGCACAAAAAAAAGAGATGGAGGAAGCAAGGAAGGGAGTCCCTGAGATTGGTATTCTGGGTAAATAAAAACAAAGCAGCAGAACAGACAAGAGGAGATATACAGAGGAGACTGACCTGTCCATCTTATAAAGTCTGCTGTCCCTTGGATTGCCGGCTGCCTACTTGTGGTGAGAAACTCCCCCCTGCCACCTCTTAGCTGGGCGATGGGTGGAAAAGGGAGGTGAAATGGGGAGATGATTGGCATTGCCTGGAACAATAATGCCACTTCTGTCACAACGTGGAAGTGACATCACCACATCAGGTGACACTCTAGCACTTGCCCAAAATTCTGTGGTTTCGACCTTAGATTTTTGGGTGGATGCCAGAGCATCACCCCAGCTCAATGATGTCATTTCCGAGTCATGCCAGAAATGACATCATTGCACCAGGTGACACTGACTGCTCCCCCCACCACAAGTTCTCACTACTCCCACCTCCTGCCAGTTGCCAGGCAATGCTTGGTAAACATAAATGCCCCCTCCAGAGTACTGGTGTGCTTGGGGCAAAAAGATATTGTACGATCCTTCACTTCCAAGACCCTTAAGCGGAACAGCAGCGCACTACTGAATCAAGTTAGGTAAGGCCAGCAGACTGTGAACCACTATGTTGATGCATGTTATTCAGGTAGAAATCGCACCATACTGCAATAATATTAGGAATGAGGGCACAAATATTGCCTCACAGGTGATCTTTATTCTCAAAAAAACCATGCGTTGATAGATTAATGATTAGTTTACATTCACCTAATCTAAGAATGGCTCTGAAGTTGTTTAAAAGTGGTTGCAAAGGGGGGTAATATGGCTTTAAAAACCAATGGAAAATCTATCCGTGGTGATAAGCTATGGCTGCTAAATGGAACCTCCAAGTTCAAAGGCAGAAGGCCAGTGAATACTTGCTGCCTAGGCCAAACAACATGGGAGGGCTTCATGCTCTCCTTGGGACTTTCTGAGAGCATCTGCTAGCCAATACTTGAAGCAGGATGTTGGACTAGGCAAAGCCTTGATTTGATCCAGTAAGGTTCTCCTTATGTTTTTAATAAACAAGACCTACATGTTAATTGGAATTAGTTGTGGAATGTGCAATTATCTAGGATGCAAGGCCAGCCCGCACAAGTTTTTTTACTCCAATCCTAACCATGTCTGGGCACACTTATGGGGAATGGAAAGTGTGAACTATGTCATCCATGAATGGCATACTTACATAGCTATTCCCCTGATAGTGGTGTCTGGAGAAAGGCCATGATTGCAAAGATTACTTCCAGCTCGGTCTGCATGCAGTCCATTTCACATTTTTTCCTCCCCCCACGTAATTGTGGGTATGCAAATAGCCAACGGTGGCTTGGCAGTGTGTGTGGCATGGACTGTCCCTTATAGTGGATTCACAGATCCATCATTCCTTTACGCTCTTCTACCCAACACACAGGAACAAACAGGAAAAGAACACAGCATAATTTTTAGGAATGCTGTCAAGTTCTATGTGTTTTGGCCATGGCTGTTATGGCCAAGGTGTTGGTGCTGCCAAAATCAGCAGGTCCACATCACCTCCTTCTCCTTGTCTTTTCACCAGTCATGTTTAGTAAAGCAAAGTGTAGGATGTGACATCATAGCCTTGTGAAGTTCTCTGCCCCTGCAAG
Organism: Lepidodactylus listeri; assembly: GCA_029233225.1. Classification (NCBI taxonomy): domain Eukaryota; kingdom Metazoa; phylum Chordata; class Lepidosauria; order Squamata; family Gekkonidae; genus Lepidodactylus; species Lepidodactylus listeri. The sequence continues at coordinate 41,556,782 of JARCFY010000003.1, forward strand.
CAGAGCCAGTAAAGTGAAGCATGGCTTGGGCTATGTCACAATACAATGATGTCAGATTGCACATTTGGCTTTGCAGGGAAAAGAAAGAGGAGGAGGAGAAGAAGAGATTGGATTTATACCCCGCCCTTCGCTTGTAGTCTCAGAGCGGCTTACAAACTCCTTTCCCTTCCCCTCCCCACAACAGACACCCTGTGAGGTAGGTGGGGCTGAGAGAGCTCTGAGACAACTGTCCTTGAGAGATCAGCTGGTACAGAGCTATGGCTTGCCTGAGGTCATCCAGCAGGCGCAAGTGGAGGCGTGGGGAATCAAACCCGGAGCTAGCCAATACTCTCTGGATGCAAAAACCTCCTCGTTGCTGGCTGATGCTCTCCATAACCACTATCCATTATAGTAGTAGCAAACCAATCCTATTATTCTCCCTGGCTAGAAGCCTTAAATTTTCAAAGGATTGGCAGACAGTATTGGCTAGCTCCCAATATAAACACTCATAATGGAACCAGAAGTTAGTTTTATATATTAAATAATTAAAAGTTCAAAATTATTATATTGAATTCAGCTTCATGTTGCTTTTTATTTACCATGTTTTTTTCCAGGATATTTTGAAGGAAATAAAGAAATAAAGAAGTTTGCTCCTATTATAGTATTGAACTGGATTAAGAACTGACACCTCCTTACAATATAGGATTACTCCTGAGGAAGATTGCTGTTGAAATGAGTTTATAACCGGGTGCTCATTGAGAATCTTGGACTTTATTTGCCATATGGTAAAGTTGAGAATGTTGGACAGATTATAATGTTGTGAAGTTTTGAAAGTAATATAATTCTTACTAAATGTCATTTATATCACAGGGTTTGTTGGTGTGGTTTTCTATTTTGCTTCCCCAACCGTGGTTAATCCAGGGCTGAGCACAGAGGTATTACTAGCTAGTTCAGTGTATTTTCCTCGCACATATTCTCCCTTATCATGTGGGTTTCAAAATCTTTGTAGACAAATCAGGCTAGAAAATGGAATATGCATTAGTCTATGATTTGATTGTACTTGATGCTTTTAAGTGGGATGTGGAATGGTATAGTAGGGCCTGATTTCATCAGATTGCAGAAGCTAAGCAGGGTCGATACTTGGATGGGGGACCACCAAAGAAGACTTTGCAGAGGAAGGCAATTGCAAACCGCCTCTGTTTACTCACTTGCCTTGAAAACCCTGTGGGGTCACCATAAGTCGGCTGCTACTTGACAGCCCTTTACAGACACACACAATGCTTCTAAGTATAGAGTTCTTATTCAGCACCATGCTGTTGAGCTGTTCCTTTTGCATTGCGGCGCTTATTGTTTTGTCTGTTGCAGGTCCTCCCTCCTGACCTCTATTGGCCCAAATAACTTCTTGAGGAGGAGGTTAGAGCCCAGACCATCTATTAAAACTCAAGCTGATTTCTTCTCATGCGGGCTCTCATTGCCGCTATTGGCTGAAATCACCTCCTGGAGAGGAGGGCGCTTCACATTTGGAGGCCTGCTTCTAAGGTACTGTGGCAGGGCCAGATTCTGCAATAAAACAGCACTTCCAGGACATTGGCTACAGGACCAAAAGGAGCTACCTTCTGTTAAACCAGATTTTGCCAAGGGGCAGTACTTTGAAAACCCAAAACACTAGCAGAGGGTGGCATTCTTAATGGATAGTGAGTAAGGCCCCGACATGATGGGCTCATCTTCAGACTCTGGATCTTTGGTTTGGGAAGGGGAAGGAGTTTTGGGGGTGGGGAGTCCCATATCAAATGGGACAAATTATATTTCCCTCTTATGCGGTAAATACAGTTGTTAGCCGAATTGCTTTAATTTACGCTTAGCAATCAGCAAAATACACGGGTTCTTGCCAACTATACCAGGGTCCCACCCCTCCCGGGAGATCTCAAGGAAGGAGGCACGTGAGGCGAGTTCCAAGTTCAATGTTGTTTACTGGATCATGTAATAAAGCATACAAAAATCGTAATCACACACACAATCTTACAGGTCTAATAAAATAAAGAGAGAAAATAGCACTTTTGCATGAGCAGGTTTCGTTGGTGGGGAAAGCACGTTACCTTAGATGCGTTGTCCGATGTCAAGATGAATTGGATTTGGGGAAGAAAGGTATAAAAGCTATGGGGCCACGAGGCTTGAACCGGCAAGACCACGTGGTTCTCCTGGATCGCGAGTCCAGAGAGAGAAAAAGGGTTTAAAGATGGAGGCAAGGATTGGGGACAGAAAGCTGGACTGAAGGGTCAATAGGTAAGATAGAGGGCGATGGCTCAAGAGGCCGAGTGACTCTCGGTTTGGACTTTTATTGGGGGTCTTGGGGCAGGCTTTGCAGACCACAACCCACTAACACTCCTACTAGGCGGTCCGTCCCTGTTGGACCTTGCTATAGGTTAAAGGTGAACAAAGGGAGGAGGTCCAGGGGTTTGGTCAGTGTTGCAAAAGTATGACTTCACCAGGAAACAGACACTGAGTCTGGGGTCCGATGACTCACCTGGCCATACCTATTGTCAGTTGATGGTTTTAGCCAAGTATCTGATGGCTGGCACATTAGTTGCTAGGCAATCTAGTTAGCATAACTATCCAGATGTGTAGTGGGGGAGTGGGGGTCAGCCAGCGGATGTCTGACAGAAGGAGGCCTCATGGCAAGAGGAATCCTTTGTCTTTGCCTTGGGTGAACTGCTTGGGGTGTCAGCCTCCTGGCTTGGGCTGGAGCTGGCTCCTATGTGAAGAAGAAAGTGCAAGTCCCTACCACTGCTGGCGACACAGAGTTCAAACTTATGGATAAAAATCCATAAGAGCACAGAAAAGTGCCTTGCTGGCTAACACAGTTGTTTTGCTTAAATCAAGGTGTGTGAGTAAAAAGGGAGGGGGCTTTAAGAAAGAAGGCCTTAGACCTTAAATTTGCCCTTACTTCCAACACCTGGGTTACAAAAGACCTCGCAAGGGATTGGAACATTTACAGATGGGTATTATACCCAGTAGGTATAGAATTGCTTATGGGAAAACCATTCCTGATGTAGTGTTGATCGAGAATAATATTTTTCTGTAGTGGGAAATAGTGCATTTGGTGGAACAAATTTACTCTGTTATTGTTAAATATAGCCCTTACTGTTTTTGAAGTTTTCTGTCGCAACCATAGCAGAGTCCATTGAGTGGCAGTATCTGAATTAACTCCACCAAGTGACTCAAAGGGGCTGATCTCTTTCTGTTCAACAGTGATGATTCCCAAAACGGAATGTACCTAGGCACAACCAGAAAGTGAACAGGATCAGAATATGATTGTCAGAAGAGAAGCAAAAAAACAAACAAACTCCTTAACAAGACACATGCTAACCAAGTCTCCACAACCTGCTAGGCTTCCTTTGGCATTGGACTAGGATCCCTGACACTTGGGTTCAAATCCCCACTCTGCCATTAAGTTTACTGGATGATCTTGGGCCACTCAGCCTTGATGACCTCATAGAGCTGTTCTGAGGATAAAAGGGCAGGGGGATTTGGGAACCATTGGATGCCACCCTGAGCTCCTTGTATGTAGAGAGGGATTAAAAAATTTAGTACGTAATAGTAAATGTCTCATAATACATTGGAAATTTCTGTTTGATGCACTAATTAAATTTAATTAAATTTAATTAAAATTAAATTATGGGAAACAATTCCCCATAATTGGGTCCAGATTATAATCTAGATAATTGGTCAAAGGAAGATCCCTTCCCTTTTATCAGATAGGATGCTTGCCATTTTCTTTATTATTATTTGAGTTAGCGCTAGATTCATTAGCATGTGAGATCCAACAACAATCTGCCGTGCAGGAAATGAAACATATGGAGACATAAACAAACATTTTAACTATAAGGAGATGATGCTTTGCTATTTTTATCCAGTTACCCAAAGGACTTGAGGGAAGGGGGGAATGTTTCTTGCCATGCACAGAAACTTCATATACTTTTCGTATTTTGTCTGCCTTCTCAGAGGCTCGACATTGTGTCAGCAATCTCTCTTTGCAGTTCACATAAAACCTGAAGGAAGAGATCTGTGGATATTGCTGGCATTTTGGCCAGGTAAGTGTCTCATATTTGGTAACCTTCTAAGCAGACTTCTAGGCTGCTATTTCTCACTTTATTGCATTTTCCTTGGGACTTCCTCTGGACTTGATCAGCTATGTGCTGCTACATCTGTACTGGGAACTTAATTCCGAGGGATGAGTGGGCCAAATTTTTATTGGGATCAGGGCATGGGGGTTGTTGTTTGCCCCACTGGGGAAACCTACGTGTACCCTATCAGTGCATGAGGAGCACCCTCCCGGGCAAATAACACCCCCCCAGGCCCATTTCACATCAAGAAAATGGTGGGAGGAGGTATAAATTCTGTTACAGATTCACTGGTATGGTAAGCCAGGAACCTGTGTCAGTTTCGTAGAGTGCACTATTGGCTACATGCAGCAGAGCTTCTGTATGTGCTTGCAAAGTTACAGAGTTACACAGAGCCACTTGTCAGTTTCAAACTAATAAAGGGTTCTTTATTTAGTGAACCCCATTCTGGATAGGAATAGAATGTACTCTAACTACCTGGATGGGCACAGATGCAGAATGCATCTGTATCCATGGTAGCAAAGATGCTTCCTTCTTTGTGTGTGGGCGAGAGAAGTGTGAACAGAAGGAAAGAAGCAATTCCCTGATAGTATCAGTCTATATATCAAGGGGACAGAGGCAGAAGAGTAAACAGGAAGGAAGCTCAACCATTTGCCTATCTACCTGACTCTCTTGTAACCCCCCTCTGGAGGCTGTGGCTAAGAGACAGCATCTGATCCTTCTCTTCCAACCAGTTCCATCTCCTCACACTCATGTTCTTGATCTGAATCGGGCCTTGTGCACCTGGGAACTGAGCTCCTGGCCCAGAATTTGCAGCATGTCTGACTGTGTGGTCCCAGGGGCCATATAATGTGAAGTTAGACCCTCTGTTCTCCTGTGCAGTGACTCAACTTTATCAAACACTCTTCAGTAATTCATGAGAGTTATGTTCATCATCATCACCATAGGCTTTTACCAGTCATATCACATTTTTAAATTCCTTGTTGTTAGTGGGAAATTCTTAAAAATAGGAACATGATGTTTCTGCCACAAAATAAAAGTAGCAACTGTAATGAGCTAAATAACTGACGAGGGGATTACATTATTGTCCCAAATCGCTGATTGTACCAGTTTGGTATTAGACCCAGAAAAGGTTTCACTGGGTTTAAATTGACGCGACTCTCATGGCTTTGTAGAACACTAGGAAGGGGTCCCCAACATGGGCCCCATGGCTGCCACGGCACCCACCAACACTTTTCGTGGTGTCCACTAAGTGGTTTCATGAAGTGAATGGGCTTAAGTGAGGCTTTTGGCCAGGGGGACTTCTGATTGGCTGTGCAGATATTGTATAAGTCGCTTTGACAGCAGTTTCCATCATCTTCAGTGTTACTGAAGGTAAGCTGTCTGCATGCAAGCATTTTTTTTTAAACCAATATGTACCTTTTTGAGAAATAGAGTTTCTGCCTGAAAATGCTTAAGGCTGATTTTACACCTCCCCTCTAAAGTAGTTTGACTGCTGTCTTTTCCTGTGCTGATTTCACAGTGGTGTGAAATTTCACTCCAGGGGGTTTAAGTGCACTAAGAAACCACAATTGTTTAAAGCAGAATAAAGCGGTATAATACTAGCTTGACCACAGGAGGGCAATTAGTAGATATGGACATTTCAGTGGCAGCACGGTTTCACACCGCACAGAGGTATGGGCAGGTTTTTTTGGAACTAGAATGATTCCAGCGGGAAAGTCAGATGTAAAATCAGCCTTAGAGTTAATATTAAAGGCATTCAAGTTGTCACTCCTTGACATCTCGTTGTTGACTCTGCTGTTTTGTGGTTGCACCTACCATTCCTGTGTCAGAATTCCAAGGGTGACCACCGGCTTGAAAAGGTTGGAGACCCCTGCTCTAGAGTCCTTAGTTTTGCAGAGACTTGCCGTTTATGAACCGTAGCTCCTCCATAGAACTACAGTCCTCAGAATTACTTGGGTCTAACCCTAGCAGTGAAGCCCATTTAAAATCATTGTAAGTGTAATGTACTTGCAGTAACAACCGCATGGCAGTCTATTGCGCACATGGCTAGGGAAGCCCTGAGCTTGAGGCCAGAGAACAATAGGGCACTAGGATCCTAGTCATCCCCCTATCGGAGGCTTAGGATATTCAAATAAACCTATGATAGCCTCTGGCGGGAACCCAATCCTATCACCTTGTTTGGTGAGGTCAGGGGTGCGGCATACCTGTAAATATAGACAGATTATATTGTATTTAGCCATAGGCCATTACAAACCAAAAACAAAGAAAAGTACATAAAAATTATATAAAATAGAATATAGTCTAAATATTATAAAACCATAGTCTAAAATATTGTAAAACCATAAAACCAAAGTTATGAACAGTTAATTGAATCACAGCATACCCACGAATTAACTAGTTCCCCTGAGAATAGCGTTGACCCGTATTTTCTTTGCAGCCAGGGCAATACCTGTAAATATAAGCAGCCCCCCAGCCCCCGTATAGTATGCTCTTCTGACCTCTCTAATAAAGTTATGCTTGCTGAAATCACTACGAAGTGTCTCCAACTCCAGTACTTTCCCGTAAGTTTGTAGTGTACACACATCCTAGATTAACACAGGTCCAGTCTATTTCCCCTTTTGTGTAGCATCCTGAGACACACAATCCCAACTCTTATAACGCTAGTCTGTAAAGTGGATGTCAGGAACACAGAATTTTGCTTTACCACAACATCATTCCCCCCCCCCCCCTTTGCTGGCAAAACCACACTTTTTGAAGATGAAAGAAACTAGTCTAGAGTTAGGTTGAGTGTCCATCGTGCATAACATGTTTTTCAAAACGGGGGTGGCTTTCACATCCTGTTTGGCCCGGCTTCTTCTTCTTCTTCTTTGAATGTTTAGCACCATAAATGAGGTGGACATGCCACACACCCTGATGAACAACACAGGAACCGAGAGTAAAGTGAAGAGACCCTGCCCTGTCCCATAAATATAGTGTTGGATGCCAGGAATGGCGGAAGGAATTGCTTACAGAACCTTCAGCTCTGGATCAGAGGCAGGAATGCAAAACAAAAAAATGAGGTAGCTGTAAAAACTGGCTGCTTTCTGGAAGATGCAACATTTTAAATGAAAATATATTACTTGATGTCTCACATTCTGATTACATTCACTTTCCATTACAACTGACCGTGAATGTTTACTGTTTTCTCAGGGAAATAGTGGAATCTTCACTGAAAGCCTTTATGAAGAGGACGGGAAAAAACATCTGTCAGGGATGATTTAAAGTATACACAAAATACTAGTCAGTTCTGGGTGGCTTTGTGAGCTCCTGTCTTGTAAGTTAAAATGGTGCAATACCTTATTCTTTTTGCAGACTCATTCATTTATACTCATTCATTGGTACTGAGTATATTTAACTGAGCTGGGGAATTCGGTTTCTGAAGTTTCAGAGAGTGACATACTAGAAATCTAGACACAAAGTTTTCATCCTGACTTTGCCACCACTACCAAAGGCACAAGAAGTATGTGCATAGAAAGGGGGTGGGAATCATTCCACGGTGTTTTAAGTGTCTATTTAAAGTGCTGATCACTTGGATATTTTATATAGAACTGGCAAATTCTCTTAATTGAAATTTAAAATATTTGATTTTTCTTTTGCCACATTTCCAGCTATGGATTCCTGGGACAGGGGTTAACTGACAAGTTTCATAGCACAGTCCAGGGGGAGAGACTGAAAGCCTTCAGGGAGTCAACTGACCTTTGCATTAGCATACATTTGAGATACACCAGCGTAAGGGCCAGTTATGATAGCTCAGACCCCCAGCGCCACTCTGTCACTCTTGGGTGTTGGTTGAGGGCTGCAGTGGCTGTCTGTTGGTGGATGGTTGTGGGTGGTTTTGGGGTGTGTGGCCAGAGTTAGTTGGCTCCCTTAGCCCTTTCAGACTGGGAATGCCCCCTGCCAGAGGCAGAAAGTTATGCCAATAAAAAACATGGCATGGCCCAAAGGTGCCAACTGAGCTGAAGTTCATAACTGTGTGTCTGCTCCAGGAAGGGGGAGCTTCCATCACCCAAGGGGAAGACATTTGTGAAGATAACACTGAGGGAGCAGGGGATTATGGGAGCCAATGGTGTGTGGGGGGGAGCCAATGCAGCGGGCGGACTCAATATTTTTGGAGGGGGTGGGGTTTGAGGAGGGTTACCCATTGGACATGCTGGCTTGCAGGAATGACGAGTGACTTGTATAAATTCCATTGCAATAGGTCACAACTACATCACTACATATGGAAGTAATGATGAATACAGAATGGATTTAGAATAACAGTTTCTGGGCACTCATTGATCTGGAACAGGAATGACAAAGCCCAGAGTGGAATGATCGTCATTCCAGCCCAAGACCACCTTTGCTGCATCGAGGAGGGAATTGGGGGATCTGAGGATGGTGCTGCATGCCCCCACATCTGAGACCAGCCCAATGGCCCCATCTCATACTCCACCACTGGCAGGGGTGGTGCAAGAATGCCCTCAGCAATGGACAGTTCAAACTCCTTCCCCACTATCAGGTGCCCAGATCTGCTGACAGGAGTTGGTCCCATTAAGTGGGTGGGGGGTGCTCCTAAAAATGGGTGGAACTCCTGTGGCCTGCCCCTCTCCACCTCCTGCCTAAGATGGACACTGGACTCCAGCTCCTGTCACATGGCCTCTGATCAGTTCTGGTGGCCCTGTCCATCATAGTGCTACTGCCTCCACTGACCACCTCCACTGACCACCACAGCATGGTTGCTATAGATGCTACCCCAGTTACGGACAGAAAACACTGCCAACCCACTAACTGGCTGCTATGTAACTGAGAGCCACTGTCCTATAGTGGTTAAGAGCAGCAGACTCTAATCTGGAAAACTGAGTTTGATTCCCCACTCCTCCACATGAAGCCAGCTAGGTGACCTTGGGTCAGTCACAATTCTCTCAGCGCTCTCTGAGCCCCACTTACCTCAAGGGTATCTGTTGTGGGGAGAAGAAGGGAAGGCAATTGTAAGTCGTTTTGAGACTTCTTTTGGGTAGAGAAAAGCAGGGTATAAAACCCAGCTCTCCTTCTTAATAGGCTCCCATTGCCATAGTCATGTGGCAGCCAGCCACCGTGGCGCAGGTGTGGCACAGGATTGCTCCACCCATGTGTTTAAGTATGCATGGATTGTGCCTATTCTGAAAGTATTACATTTGGCCAGTTATTTAAATGTATTCAAATATCTTTAAAAAGACATAGGGAATGGTCCATTCCCTTTGTGGTTGAAAGGTACATGCAATCAGGGCTCATTTCGTAGCAGGAAGGCCTCAGTCTCTATGCTCTGTTTGCCCTCCAGTGCAACTGTTTGGCGACTGTGTGAAACAAGATTATTGTCTCTTATAAATCCATGGAGTTGACCCAAAAATCAGGGATCCAAACTATGCCATACAATATTAATTGATAGAGTTTTTTTAAAAAAATTATTTCTTCCTTTACTTTTTCTTAAAATACTGATTGTCATGAAAATATTTTAGTGTTCTAATGAGGTGTAAATTGATGAGCTAGACATGTTATATCACTGGCTCCCTCCAATGGTGATTGTTGGCATTTATTCACATAATGAAAATATTTTTAGCTAGTAAATCTGATATTTCGGAAGACTTCTCATTTTGATGTCCGCTAGAATAAAAGCAGGCTATCCCTGGTTTAAGCTACAAATCCAAATCATTATTAGAGGAGTGTGGTTGATAGTATTGTAAATACTATACATGGTCTTCTGTTCTTAAACATATAGAAAATCCTTGATAAAACACACATGTTCATCAAAAATGTTCAAAGGAAAAAATTACATAGCATCTGACACGAGTTCTTAGACCAGTTGCAGCGATCAATTACCTTTCCTAGAATTTAACTTTGCAAAATTGTGTGACTGTCATTTCTTTTCAGATTCAAGAATGAACACATTTTCTAAATTTGTATGAGTTCCTGAGGATCAGACTTTATATGTTTGCCTTAGCAAACAGCAGACCCCCCACCCAGGAGAGGGGCAGTTTGGATCAAAGCAAGGTGAAAAGGCGGGCTATTTGGTCTCTCTATATATCATTTTCTTCAACTTTTGTTGCTCTTTGAGACCTGCTATTTAGACTAAGGGAAGGCATAAAGGTATCCAAATGGTACTTGGAAGTTTCCCACATGGGCCAAACAGAAGCTGTGTGTGTGTGTGTGTGTGTGTGTTTATGAGAGAGAGAGAGAAAGAGCACATGCATGCATGTATGAAGTGAAGAAAATGGTTTGATGCTTTAAATGCCATCCTTCCCTACAGCCCAGACCCAAATGACTTCCCCTCCCATTAAACAATCTAGTCACGAATTTCCTGATATCACTTCTGGTAGGTGACTGAGCCATATTAGAATAGAAAATGTAGACACAGATGGCTGTAATGTAGGCTAAGGTACTTAAAGCCGCAAGAAGTGAATATATTATCCATAAAGACCATTTTTTACTGGTAAGTTTGTTGGAAAGTATTTGAGTTGCACAGAAGATATTTTTAACCACAGAATGTCCTTTCACATTCCTAGTGAACTGAGGGCATTTGGAAATACTAGTTGGAAATGCAAGTATGTTACTTATTGAAGAGTATTAACAAGTCATTCACAGATGGGACTGCAGTGAATGCTTTTGTTGTTTTCCAAAACAAGAAATCATGTCTGTTACATTCAAGTGTAAATGCCAAAGACTGGGTGTTGAATTCATTTATTATGAGGACTGGATCTGACATAAATGAGACCTTGGCTGAGTTCAGACTGGCAGATTGGCCCAATATAGGCACATTTTTCAAGCAGATTAAGTGAGCCGGTTCACACAGCCACAGCTGTCTGGTGTTCCTATGCTGTACTCACCCCATCCTGAAGCATTTTGATCCTGCTTTTAAAAAGTACCAGGTGAAAGTGGTGGCAAGTCATTTGGGTGCATGTTGATCCCACTTCCTGGAAGTGTGGACGCAAATAAGCCACCATCAAGCGGCGCCGGTAATGCGAACCTACTGATCCGGCATAACCACCCATGCGTGCTGTGCGCTTTAGCGTACAACCGCCCATGGGGACGTTTCTGGCTCGCAGAGTTAAAGCTCCCAGCCATGGGATCCTGCCTCAACTGCTGCTGCACCTATGGTCCCATGCACAGGTCGGCGAAACGGACCAAAGCTGTGTGCAACACACACACACATACACACACAGTAGCAAGAGAGAGTAGCAAGACACACAAAAACTCATACCTTGAACAAAACTTTGTTGGTCTTAAAGGTGCCTGGTATTTCTGCCGTGCGATTGAGGCAGCCCAGCAAAGGAAGCTCTCTCTCGTTCCTTCACTCCCTGCTTCCCTTCAGGGAGGAGCCTCAGCCAGTGGTAGGAAAGAAAGGCTTCCCTTTGTCTCCTGTATACAATTGAAGCAGCCTGGCCAGGAAGCACGCTCTGGCTGGTTCCCTCCCACCCCCTGGGAGGAGGAGAGGTAGGAGCCTCAGCCAGTGCTTTACCAGACTCTCTCAATCTCACAGGAGAGGCTTGCCTATCTATCTCTCTTGTGCAATTGAGAGAGTCTGGTAAAGTAAGCTGTTGTAGAAGCAGCAGCAGAACTGGAAAAGAAAGCAGGAAACAGCCAGGGCCTTGCAAGCCGGATTGCAGCCCTCCGAGGGCCTGATCCGGCCCCTGGGCTGCATGTTTTACACCCCTGGCCAAAGACTTTGAAAACTCCAAGACTTTTGATTTGTGATCTACTTTCCCCCTATGTTTTTAATTTTTTTTAAAAATCATCCTCATGGATAGTACTTATCTTAAATCTTTTGAGCTTATTTGCTTCTTGATCATGGAGCCTCTGTAGTTTTTCAGCTTTGTGGGAAATATCAGAGTTCTAAAGTTGTTTGCACTACCTGTACAACCAAGTTGAGAGCTGCTAAAGTTTCGCTTTATGAGTTTCCAGGATATTATCTGCTTGTTTGCTTGACTTTGCCTCACATTAAGTAGACCTGCATTTTCCACAGCACGCCTATGTCAAAATTTCCAGTCTTACCCTTCTTCCAAACAGCAACAATTTTTTTTGTAATTAGTATAGATATCTCTGGCAACTTTCAAACAACTTGACCAATGATATGAGTTTCAAACACTCAAAAAATTTCCATGCCTTAAGAAGGCCTGGAGCACATTGGTGAAAATGTTGCTTGACAGCTGGCACATGGTCCAACGTTTTTACCATAACCACATGTGACAAGTGTTTACAGTAATGACCATAAGGATTTTTCTTTCAGGTTTCTATTGAATTAGAGCTTGCGTGCCTCCCTTTTCACCACTGATATTTTTTAACCAGAAATTTTAACCTATTCTTTAAAAAAAAAACCCAAAAAACACCTCATTCTGTAACTGGTAGTTCTCATGTCACAAATCAAAAAGCCATTAAACAAGAAAAGAAAGGAATAACAATGAACTAGTTGTCCCACTCTGGTTATGGCAGTGGGAAGGATCCAATGGATCCTTTTATAAACTGACAAGTGGAGACCAGTAATACTTGCAGAGGGGTCTCTTCCCCCTCTTAAGTTTTTCCCCCTCTCCTTTGCTGCCACAGGGCCGACTGCCACTCCCTCCCCTGCACCATTGGTGATACTCAGCCTGCCATAACTGCTTGTCACTACTCAGCTATGCTGACAGGCCTGTCATGGCTCCCAGCCACTCCCACACCCTTTGGCTCCTGGCCCCACAACCCCACAGGCAATGCTACTTTGCCTGCCACAGCTCCTGGCCACCCCTCCCACCATCAGCAATGCTGCTGAGCCTGCTGTGACTCCTGGACACCCTCACCAGACCTCTGACAGAGGAGAAAGTGGATACATTGTCTGCTTGTACTCAGACAATGCTTGTGTGGGGGGGCATTAAATCCCCCCAGATTTTCCTGCAACCCTGGGGATTCCCCAAGTTTGCAGAAAAATCTGGTTTATTTCAGTGTGTCCACAAAGAGAAGGGAAGAAAAACTCAACCAACCCAGCATAAACCTCCAAAGAAAATTTAGAAAACTAGTATGGGGCCAAAAGCTAAAAACATCAATAGGTAGGGACAAAAGTACATGTGTTTATTTCAAAAACATACGAAAACCTTGTGGGGCCCAAGAAATGCCTCATAAAATAATCGAAGTGATGAATGCACAAAAAGAACGGTATATGACCTGACGAGTCTCAGCCCACGAGAGCCTTCTTCAGAGGTCAAATAGTACAGAATACAAGATGCAACAAAGCCCCTGTTACACTTGTTAAGGCAGTAAACAATTGATATAGATCCAAAAATGGAATGTTCCAATCTGGAATGGAATGACACACACACAAAAATTGTTTGTAGGGCCACAAATCGCTTTATGTGACAACAATATACGATACTGTGTATACTGTATATACAATATATACTATATTGATGTTATAATATATATATAATTGATGTTACATTGGCCCTGATAAAGCGATTTCAGTTGTACTCTTAGGACCTAAGCTGGAAGGTACATATTGGTGCTATTACTATCTCCAGTATATGCAGTTGCTTCTGACACAAGGCCAGATACATTTGTGGCCCCACAAACAACATTTTTTGTATATCATTCAATTCCAGATTGGAACATTCCATTTTTGGTCCTATATCAATTGTGTACTGCCTTAACAAGTGTAGCGGGGGCTTAGTTGCATGTTGTATTCTGTGCTATTTGACCTCTGAAGAAGGCTCTTGTGGGCTGAAACGCGTCAGGCCATATATGGTTCTTTTTGTGCATTTGTCATGAGGCTTTAATTGGGCCCCTACAAGGTTTTTATATGTTTCTGAAATAAACACGTGTATTTTTGTCTACTATCCATGGGGTTTTCATGATTGTTCCCTGGAAGGCCAGATCAAGAGGAAGAAGAAGAAGAAGAAGGATTGGATTTATATCCCGCCCTTCACTACCCAAAGGAGTCTCAGAGTGGTTTACAATTCCTGTCCCTTCCCCTCCCCACAACAGACACCCTGTGAGGTAGGAGGGGCTGAGAAAGCTCTGACAGAAACTGCTCTTTTTCAAGAACAGCTGTGCCAGAATGATGGCTTGCCCAAGGTCATCCAGCAGGTGCAAGTGGAGGAGTGGGGAATCAAACCCGGTTCTCTCAGATTAGAGTCCGTGCACTTAACCACTACACCACGCTGACGCTGAAGCTCAAATACTTTGGCCACCAAATGAGAAGGGAGCACTCACTGGAGAAGACCCTGATGCTGGGAAAGACTGAAGGTCAAAGAAGAAGGGGACAGCAAAGGATGAGATGGTTAGACAGTGTCATCGATGCAACAAACATGAAATTAAGCAAACTCCAGAGGACAACGGAAGACAGGAGGGACTGGCATGATGTGGTCCATAGGGTCGCAAAGAGTTGGACTCGACTGTGCGACTGAACAACAACAGCAACACTTTCGTCTATAGCTATTTATGTTTTTAATTTTTGGCCCTTTACTAGTTTTTTAAACTTCCTTTGGAGGTTTATGTCAGTGTGTCCCTGATACACAGATTAGGCCACATGACTTAGAATATAAGATGACAAGCCCTTGTTTCACTATAAGTTCTTTTTTACATGGAGCAGAGAATGAGATAATGCCCATTCCAATTAACCACAACTGAGGGATATCAGAAACAACTTTCCCAATATGCATTTTTCATCCACCTATTATCCTTGGTAAATCTCTTGTTTTCATTTGTTACTTTTAAGTCATTTTAACACCATTTCTGCAACGTCTGCATGTCATTCATATGCAATTGATATAAAACCATCAAAAGCATTTTGATGGCAGTATTTCCATTGAATTTTGTTACTATGACTGGGAAAGGGACAACCTCAGTTTTTAGGGTTGCCAAGTGCCTGGAGAAAGGCCCTGTCTCATTGATAAAGCCTTAATGGAATGTTACTTACTTCCACACCCTGAAGAGCATCAACTGCGCATTTCTGCTTATTCAGTCTCTATTAAAAGGGACAGGCCATTTTCCTCTAGGCCTGCTGGCAACCCAACTGACTTCAGAAACCATTAAAAAATTTGTTCTTGAATTCTTCTAGTTTTGCAGTCTGACAGGAACAGCTAAAACAGGACATAAATGTCATACCAGGTAGGCCTCATTTATACTTAGATTTGGCTTGGTTGGTCACAAAGTGATATATCTCATTGCCTATGAGAATTTTTTTGGTGTGTGTGTGAGTATTTGTGTGTGTGTATGCCTAGAAGTCATGGTTGACTTCTGGCAACTCCTATTAGGGCTTGGATGTTTCAGAGAGGTGGCTTGCTATTGGCCTTTGCGTCCTGGCCCTGGTATTCCTTGGAGGTCTCCCATCCAAGTACTTGCCAGGGTCAGCCCTGCTTAGCTTCCAAGATCTAATGAGATCTTGCCGAACTGGCAAATGTGGCCAAGTGCAAAATGATGTACATTGGAGCCAAAAATCCTAACTATAAACACAAGTTGATGTGGTCCGAACTGGCAGAAACTGACCAAGAGAGAGATCTTGGAGTCATAGTAGATAACTCAATGAAAATGTCAAGACAGTGTGCAACTGCAATGAAAAAGGCCAACGCTATGCTGGGGGTTATTAGGAAGGGAACTGAAAACAAATCAGCCAGTATCATAATGCCCCTGTATAAATTGATGGTGCGACCTCATTTGGAGTACTGTGTCCAGTTCTGGTCGCCACACCTCAAAAAAGATATTATAGCATTGGAAAAAGTGCAGAAAAGGGCAACCAGAATGATAAAAGGGTTGGAACACTTTCCCTATGAAGAAAGGTTGAAGTGCTTGGGGCTTTTTAGCACTTGAAGAAATGACGGCTGAGGGATGACATGATCGAGGTTTATAAGATTATGCATGGGATAGAGCAGGTCAAGAAAGAAGTACTTTTCTCCCTTTCTCACAATAGAAGAACTCGTGGGCACTCCATGAAATTGCTGAGCAGTCGGGTTAGAACAGATAAAAAGAAGTACTTCTTCACCCAAAGAGTGATTAACACATGGAATTCATTGCCACAGGAGGTGGTGGCGGCTACAAGCATGGATGGCTTTAGGAGGGAATTAGATAACATATGAAGCAGAGGTCCATCAGTGGCTATTAGCCACAAAGTATAGATAGGAACTCTCAGTCTGGGGCAAGTGATTCTCTGTATTCTTGGTGCTTTTGGGGGGGGCAACAGTGGAAGGGCTTCTAGTGTCCTGGCCCCACTGCTGGACCTCCTGAGGGCACCTGGTGTTTTTGGCCACTGTGTGACAGAGTGTTGGACTGGATGGGCCACTGGCCTGATCCAACATTGGCTTCTCTTATGTTCTTATGAGATCGGGCTTGCCTGGGCTATCCAGGTCCGGTCTGCCTAAGAGAGTTTTCATCTCACTCATATATAACCTTTACTTTTCCAAGTCCTTTTGTTGTCATTTTCAAATGTTTTTCCCTGCCTTAATTTAAAGCTAAGCTCATCTTGTGACTGGACAGGAAAAGAAGCATAGGTGCTAAGTTGAACTTTGGATAATTGGAGTACAAATAAGTGGCAAAGTGTTTTTTTCCTTTCAAAGGTATCATAGGAAAAAGAAATAAAGTACACAAAAAAGAAAATCACGTTAAGTTAACAAACATTCAAAGGTCTGAGTGGAACTTGCCACGGAAATCTTCCTTGAAACAACTCATAGCACACAAAGTTCTCTCTGATTTCCACAAAAAGTACTAGTGAGCAAATATTTATTTTTCAGATTTGAGTCATGTTGAGCAATGTTAATATTTTGTGTGTTACTTATGGAAGATATTAATATCGTAACATCCGAGTATTCAGGATTCACTTAGCATAAACATACACTGTATTCAATGTGAATTTTAAAACAATGGCTATTTGCTTTTGGTTTATACTGAGTAACTCCTGAGTATTATTAACCATATACTATTATTATTATTTATTATTATTTCAATTTATATCTCACCCTTCCTGCAAGTGGGCTCAGGGCGGCTCACAGCAATAAATATAGTACAGTCTTAAAATAATTCAATCAAATAAAATAACAATATTGAATCAGTACAATAAAACCAGTTTAAAACATTTTTAAAGTGGGCAGTGCAATATCTTCAGTTTGTACAGCCGGGAAATAAATAAATGGGCCAACGTTGAGCCATGACGATCTCATACAGCAGCAATAGGGAGGCCAGCTGGTAGATGCCGGCTGCCTCAACCAAAGGCCCAGCAGAACAGCTCCATTTTACAGGCCCTGTGAAACTGTAATACTTTACAATAAGTTCAGGGTGGGGGAGGAATCCAGCTATAAACCTAGATGCAATCTCTGTTAGATTTTTCAAGAACTTTGAATAATTTGGTTGTGAACCAAATACATCAGGACCAATTTCCCACAAGGCGCTGCTCCGCTGCCGCTCTTCCCTTTCCCCCAATTGCGTGCATCAATTCCCCACTATTTAACCTGTGCCGCATGACCCACGGCTTTGCCTGATTTCCCCCACAGCTTCACGATCCTGTTTTTTGAGGATCGCAAAGCCACAGGGGTAAATGGGTGAAGCCACAGGTTAAAATGTGGTGCGGGCCAAATAGTGGGAAATTGACACACACAATCGGGGGAAAGGGAAGAGTGGTAGCAGAGCAGCACCTCGTGGGAAATTGGTCCAGGTTTTGTTTTTTTTAATGCTCTTCACTCCTATTCATAGTCAGGCCTTCAGCCAATCATGTTGGGAATGTTAAAATGGCCTGAGGGTTCTTGAGTATTAATCGAGTGTTCTTCTTTGTATAGTGAGAAAAGGGAACTTAGGTATGCATTTATTAATAGGTTATAGGTTATTAATAGGATATAGGTTTCCATTGTGGAAATGAGTCATTAATCGTTTCCAAGTGCAAATGGGAAGTCAGAAGAAGGGGTTATATGGTAAGTACTTCAGAGGTCTAGAAAAAAAATGGTTATGCTTTATTACTTGCCAGTTTGGCTCATGTCCTGCTTGCCAGTCATGATTAGGGAGCTGAACAGAGTTCTGTTTGAATGTGTCTGAGTGATTTTGGATGCACTGGACTGGCACAATTACAGTGCTCTCTCACACGATTAAACTGCTTTTTTATAGCCACTGCAATTTATACCCTTTTTTCTACTGCTGCTACCACCTCCAAAGCACATCATTAAAAGAAAAATAAGTTTGAGAGTTTTGAGTTCAGGCTTACTACAAGGTGTCTCTGTGCCTTTGATGTCTGCCCACGTAGCTAGCTATTCTTGTACAGGGCTTGGATGTGGCCCAAGAGCCACTGGCTGTTATCTGCTTCAGTCTCCCTCTCTCTTGCTTCCTTCTGAGTCACAGCTTGCTTCGCTAGACTCACACAGGAGCTACAGAGCAAAGCCTCTCTTCCCTCCATTCGCTGAGACTTCTCCCTCCTCCCTTGGGGAGGAAGAGAGGGGGAGGGAAAAAAGTGAGGGCTTGCTTTGCCAGGCTCTCTCAGTTGCACAGCAGAGCTATTAAACCAAGCATCTCTTTCCTCCATTGGCTGAGGCTCCTTGCCTTCCTCATCCCTTGGGGGGAAGGAAGGGAAAGAGCGAGAGCTTCCTTTGCCCAGTTCCCACAATTGCACAAGAGAAATACAAAGCAACCCTTAAGACCAACAAAGTTTTATTCGAGGAATGAGCTTTTTGTCTTGCTACACACAGAGAGAGTTTTGTTGGGCTTGTTATGCCAGGGCTCTCCTGGGTACAACTGGGTTTGCCTCCCCTTTTTCACTGTATTCATGCCCTCATGATCTACTCTTTCTCAGTAGAAAAGCCATGTGAACTATTTAAATGAGGATTGATAACAAGCCAGTGAGGTGGATTAGGATGTGTGTGCCCAGACCAAGTTCACCCAGGACATTTCCTTTGTAGACTGGGGATTTTGAACCTAGACTTCCCAGATAGTAGGCTGATACTGAACTGGGTGGCTGTGCAAAGGATCTAACTGTTATTCCATGATGTTAAAATATTTGAAATACATGTTGTTCTAATCATTTCTAATAATCAAACTTATTTGTCCTTACTTTTTAAAAATGTAGTTAATTTCAGTGGCTTACTGTAAAACTCTATGCAGAGTTACTCCAGTCTGTTGATTTTAATGGGTTTAGATTCAAATAATTCTGCTTATGATTGCAGTGTTGGTGGCCCTGACCTGGATAGCCCAGGCGAGCCCATTCTCCTCAGATCTCAAAAGCTAAGCAGGATGGACTCTGGCAAGTACTTGGATGGGAGACCTCCTTGGAATACCAGAGGTGGGAGGCAAGGGCAGGCTTTATTCAGCCACCTCTCTGAATATCCACCAGTCAGTCACCAGAGGCCACCATGACTTTCAGGTGCACGTGCATGCACACACATATGAAAAATACAAAAAATACCCCCTCCCCAAAAGATTGCACTGTTGGTGACTTCTAAGTTTAGCCTCTAGGTCTGAGCAGGTTCTTTAGAGAAGCAGCATATAATGTTTAAAAATAAATAAATGAACAACTACATTGGTCTGTAACATTCTGACAATCCGGCAACCAAACTGTAAAATAAATGTACGCACCATGAATTATCCAAAAACCTCCTTCTTTCCCCAGTTATATCTAATACTGTGTCTATTATTGAACAGAACACAAAAAATAAAAACTCACCAAAAGCCTCCACATTTTTGGAGATGTTTACTGATATCCTGCCTGGCATTCACCAACGTCATCATATATAAAAAAAATTCTGAATATTCAGTCCACTGTGATCTGCGTAAGTTGTCTTAACAGTCATGTATCAACCTCAAACACTGCCCTTTCTCCTTCCTGTGTCATGGAGCTTCACCCTTTACCCGAGACACCTTGGCCAGCTGCCACAGGCAGCAGTCTCACCACTTTGACTCGGTCATATTTATTAACGCAGTCTGGATAAACACAGCTGATCAGAAGCAGTCTGTGTATCACACTCAGCTGTCCCCCTCCTTCAGTAACTCCAGCCATAGTAGCCAACTGTCCTGTTCATCAATGCAGCTTCAGCAGAGCTGTATATGAAGAACTGGTGTCATTGGGTGAGTACAGGGTGAACATAAACTCACTAAGTAAGCCTTTTGTGAATTTTAATAATCCAAAGGAAATAACAGCCCTGATTCAAATTAATCAGCAGGCTAAGGCTTAGTACATACACAGACCTTGCTTCTGCAGTTAGTGCAAATATCAGATGCCCTCCTTTCAGCTGGGGTTGGGGAAGTCATACAGGGCGTACTTGGCCAAAGAATGTTAGCCTGTTTATGGTCACAGTTCCCAATCCATTTTGCAGTTGTTTAGTGGCATACCGACGTCAGCCCCTTTTACTTTCTTGTGCCCAATATTGACAGTCACCACTTACAAACAGAAAAAATTAACCATTTGCACCAACATTACAGTAGAAGTTCCACAACCACAGCAGGGTATAATCTATAGAATCCACCCTCTAGGGATGGGCATGAACCAAACCAAGAAGCAAAATTTGTGATGAATTTTGCCCCGTTTGTGGTTCAGGAACTGACGTCCAGGTCTATTTTTACACACTTCCAGGGCTATTTTTGGGCAGGAATGCACAGGAACAGAATTCCGGCTGGCTTCTGAGTTGGCCATGCCTATAGCCTCCCCCCCCCCCCCCCAGTTCCCCAGGTGCCTTGCAAGCCGCAGGATGCCTGGGGAAGCCAAGCCGATCCAGGGAGGGAAGGCAGTTTAAACTGCAGGGCACCTAGTGAAGCTGATCCAGAAATTGCCTTCCTTCCCTCGGGTTCCCCATGTGCCCTGCAAGACACGGGGCACCTGGGGAAGTTGATCCATGAACTTTTAAGGCAGTTTATGGGGTTCATGCTGGTTCCTGGCCAGAGCAGAAAGCAGGGACTCTGTCCCTTAAAGCCCCTGCTTTCTGCTCCATCAGAAAGCCACAAAAACAGCTGAGCAGCTGGGGCTACATGCCGCTCAGCTGTTTTAGGCTTTCTTGGGCAGTACCTTTAAAGTTTAATCTGCACCGTGTGGCTCAGCTGTTTAAAAGGGGCTTTCTTTGGCAGCCAGCCCAACTGCTCCATGCTGCTCCATGCCATTTGGCAAACTGCTCCATGCTGCTCAGGTGTTTAAACAGGCTTTTGTTCACAGCCCCCTCCTGGGGCTTGCTGCCCAAGAAAGCCCCTTTTAAAAGCTGAGCTGTGTTGGACAAACTGGTCATCTCAGTTTTCTCCAGGGAAACTGATTTCTGTCATCTGGAGAACAGTTGTAGTTCTGTGTCATCTCCAACCCCCACCTGGAGTTTGGCAACTCCAGTTCCCCTTGAACATAATTAATATAGAATCTCATTTTCTGAGGAAGAAGACTCTTCTCGAAAATCCATGAAGCAAGAATTCCCAAACCAGTGCTGGAACAATTAATTTATGTCATTTGTTGTGTATTAATATTGCAGTCGCCATGTGCTCTCATAACGGCGACCGCCACGTGGACATTCGCACATGGCCTGAATCTACCTGAGCTTCGCCCAGGTAGAACAATAGCTGGTCAGATCCTAAATGACCACCAATTATGTACCTAGGTTTTCCCTGGAAACCTATGAACTGTAACCACTATCTTAAGGTCCTATCAGGACATCTGGGCGAGGTCGGGGGTGTGCCTCCGACTGGAATAAAAGAGGGCTCTGAGCCCAGGGTTTCCATGTTCCATCTTGACCCGCAATAAACTACCATGCTGATTTCACTGTTACCAGCCTCCCAACTCCAGTACTTTTCATCATTTATACCACGGCTTACTCAAAGTGGCTTACATCATTCTCCTCTTTTCTAAGTCAAGCCTCACCTAAGCCACAAACCAGATTAGGCAGGGGGGATTTTTTTTTAAAATCTCACAACCAAATTTCTGCCTTTCTCCCCCTTTCCTGTCCTCTGTCTTTTGTAAGAAACAAGAAAATGCATAGGTATAATTGTTGATTAAAAGAAATTTAATGAATTTCAGTGGGGATAAATGTAAAGTTCTACATTTAGGTAGGAAAAATCAAATGCATAATTATAGGTTGGGGGAGACTTGTCTTGGCAGTAGTGTGTGCAAAAAGGATCTAGGGGTCTTAGTAGACCATACACTGAACATGAGTCAGCAGTGTGATGTGGTTGCTAATAAGGCAAATGCGATTTTGGGCTGTATCAACAGAAGTACAGTGTCCAGAAATCACATGATATGATGGTACCACTTTACTCTGCTGTGGTTATGCATTTGCAGTCTCTTTCAATCATTTTGTCAGAATATGTTTCATTTGAACTCAGGAATCTAAGGAAGAATCACTGGTTATGTCTCATGCTAGAAAACAACCAAATGAAAGGGATTCCCTTCATTCTGACTTTTTATTCCATACAGGCTTGATGCCATTTCTTGGTGTGGCATGAAGTTAAAATTACACAGACATTTCCCAGAATCTGTGTATCAACTGCATGTATCAATTGAGTCAGCAAAAACTTCTCTGGGAAGCCATCTGTGTGCTGTTTGTCTTCCTGTCTCTGTGCTGAACAGCCCTCTCACTTGCATTTCTTAATTTATACTTGTGTCTTAAAGCACGTAACAGTCTAGTTGAGCCGAGGAATTTTCTGTGAGTGCAGCTTTATATTATACCTTTACCAGACATGACCTATACATTGGGGGGGGGGGGGGGGGGGGAGGATGAATTCCACTGAGGAATTTAAATCTGATGTTTCTGTGGCATTGTGATATATGGTACCTATTCATTATACTCCCACACGGATCCATTGATAGGCATGGCACCTCAAAAGTTTCATGGCAGTTTTCAGTCTGAGGGGAAACATAGTTCTCAGATGTACCTCTTAATGGCACTAATATAAAAAGAAATCCAGCCTGGTATGTGGAATGGTATAGAACAATAGCCTGATCTCATCAGATCTGGGAAGCGAAGCAAGGCTGGGACTTCAATGGGAGACTACCTGTGAGGCTTCTGCTCGAAGTAGTCAAGGATCAGACCTTTGTTGATGAAACACAGTTCTTTATTTCCTATTACTACATTACTACAGGTCCTCGGATCATTGTTAGAGATAAAGCATACAATAGACTCAGGATTAATATATCCTCTAGTACAATTTGAATTACCCATAGGTAACCAATCACAAGGAGGGAAAAACCGTGGGCTAAAGGTCCTTTGACCGTTTGCTTCCCACAGGAAAAAGGTTAGGTGTGAAGCTGTAAATTTCCCTTCTTAAACCAGACCCCTTAGATGTATCCATCTTATGCATAACAAATAACTTTTGCCAAGGTCTTCACACGCCGATAAGAAACTGGTCCGCGTCTTCCCCGGCAGGGAGGAAAGGAATGCGGAGGCGCGGAGGTGAGAGGCCGATTGTTCTCATGCACTGAAGTCGCCACCCTCCGGGACCAAATGGTTACACTGACCAGACCCAGTGTCAGAATCTGCTGATTCAGACAAAGTATTTCTATTGCTTACAGCTATGTCTTCTGTTTTATTCCTGTCATGTCTGTATGCCATACTATATTCTATTGCCATGTATGTATTGTAGATGCTTCCATAACACCTGCCATGTAATTGCCCTCCCTTAGGTGAACCCTAACTTTGGCCAGTATGTATGTAGAATATGTGACCCTAGGTTTATGACCCTGACCAGGCCTGGTCTGTGTAACTGTCAGAGCGGGAGGATGACAACTTCAAAGTATGGGAACAATGGGCCTCTCACACTCCTGCCTCCGCATTCCATTCATCCCGGCTGGGACTCCAAGGGAGGACGAGTCTCATCTCTTATCAACGTGCGAAAGCCTTGAGGCCATTGATTGTTATGTGAAATGGTAACATCTGAAGGGTCTGGTTTGGGGAAGGGAAATTTACAACTTGACACCTCACTTTCTTTCCTGTGGGAAGCAAACGGCCAGAGCCCTTTTTGCCCGCCGTTTTTCCCGTGTAGTGATTGGCTACCTATGGGTAATTCAAACTGCTTAGAAAGGTATAATAGACCTGCTTCTGTCATCTGTGTTATCTCTGACAATAATCCGAGAAGCTGTACCAATGTAGAGATTGGAAATAAAGAACTGTGTTTCATCAACAAAGATCTGATCCTTGACTACTTTGAGCAGAAGTCTCACACCCAGCTTGAGCCATAAATCCAGGGTCATAAAGAAAGCCATAAAGAAAGGTTACATAGCGACTACAAGGACAGGTTACATGATGAAGAAGATTAAACAAAGCATGTCAGCATTAAACCTTGCCAGCATTAAACATTACAGAAATGCTTGTTAGAATCTTTAGATTCTGACACTACCAAGGAAGACTTTGCAGGGGAAGGCCCTGGCAAAATACCTCTGCTTAATCAATTGCCTTGAAAATCCTACAGCTGTGACTTTGACTTGATTTATTGGATTTGTATCCCGCTCTTCTCTGTGTCCAGGCTCAGAGTGAGTAACTTCAGTGATTTCTTGAAAAAGCATTTAATAATTCATTTCTAATGCACAAATACAATAAATACAATAAAATACCTAATAATATATAATAAAATACATAACCCTATAAACTAGCAACGTAATTAAAAGATGGCATAAAAACTCAGGGAGGAGTGATGTGTAATCTGTCTGATCTGAAAGGAGAGGGGAGAAAGGGGAGAGAGAGAGAGAAAGGAGGAGGCCAGTCGGTAGGGCTGCCAAGTCAGCCCGGAGGCGGGGGATCCCCCGCTATAGGGGTTCCTGATCCGCCGGCCGGCATTCGGCCGGCAGGGGGAACCCCGCCCCAGAAGTCATCCAGTGAGGACAACTTCCCCCGTATAATGACGTCACCCAGAGGTGACGTCATTACGTTGGGGGTGTTGCCAGGGCGACGCTCTGGCAATCGCCCCAAAACTCTATGGTTTTGGAGCGATTGCCAGAGCTTTGCCCTGGCAACGCCCCCAATGTGATGACGTCACCTCCGGGTGACATCATCACGTCAGTGTGGCGTGCGCGCAAAGCGTGCATGCCAGAAGAGCTCTCAGGGGGAGAACAACTTCCCCCCGCCGGTAAGTAGATCCTACTTGGCAACCCTACCAGTCGGAGACGAAACCCATTGCTGTCCTCAGCCATAGGCCTGGTGGAACAACTCTTGTTTTCCATGCCCTGTGGAACTTGAAGGCACTTCACACACACATTATCTAGGCCACCTGGCCCCAAGATCAGTTACATATGTGTCCCAAAGACCCTTGGCTTACATAAATTAGAGCAGGGGTCCCCACTGTGGTATCTATGGGCACCACAGCAACTGCTGACACCTTTCCTGGTCCCTGTGAAGTGTTTTTAAAAACTGGGTAGGACCAGGTGGCACTTTTCTCCAGCAGGGATTCTGACTGGCCGTTGGGGGGTCTGATCTGCTGTGCAGATTTTTTTTTTAAATTGCTTTAGCAGCAACTGCCACCACAGCACTGGGATGCTGCATGATTGAAGTTAAGCAGGATCTTCACTGTGTGATGGAAGGTAAACAAGTGTGCGGCTCTGCCTCCTGCACCAGCCATTTTGTGGTTGTACCTGCCACCCTGAATCAGAATTCTAAAGGTGCCCACAGGATCAAAAAGGTTATGCCCCTCTAGGACAACCCACCCCCTATCTTCTAACTCTAAAATACCAGCAGTGCAAGAACAAAATAACTCAAGACCTTTTGGACTTAAGATGCCAGCTGTGAGGGGAAATGAATCCCTGTTACAATAAAAGTAGGGGTATGTGATTTTAAATAAATATAGTAATTTTGGATCTGAAATTCAGGAAGGCCACTATTTTTGTTATCCTGTTTTTTCAGAAGTGCTGTTACCAGTCTAGGAATTTTTTTTGGGGGGGGGGCATTATTTTTATTACTCTCTCCTCCTCCTGAGGCATTTATTATGGCCAAAGACCAGCACAAAAATAGATACGTTACCAAAATGTTCGCAAAAAACCTTGTTACATTAATATTTTATTAATATTATTATTAATTATTAAAATAGCAAATATAATTCATTAAATGAATATAGAATTATTGTAGACTCTAGCAGCTGCACAAAGTCTGCTAAGTCCATCCATAATCCAAAGTTCATGGTCTGACAGAAGGGAAATATAAAATTCCTCTGATCTACCAGATTTTTTTGAAGGCTAGGAGTAATGAACTCTAAGATCACAAAAAAGGGCAATGCAATAAAACATGTCCATCTGTTTAAATCCCCCCTGAAATGGCAGGACTGAGGAGAGGTGGAGGGAAAGAGAAGAAGCCACTCGCAAATTTAAAATTCCAGCATCTTCCCCACTGGAGGTGTCTTGGCAACTGAATAGCATTATAGTGATAAACTGTATAGTATGTGTATTGTACCAGATTCTCAGAATTCCCAACCTTCATTTTGAAAGAAAAAGCAAGTGTCTAGCTCCATCCATTACTGAGATATAAAAGAAAAGCAGATCTTCTCAATGGAAGAAGCTAAAGGCTTAGGTTTTTGTTTTCAGTTGAAAACTGGGGATTCAAAGAACCTGGTACACACATTATTATGTGTATGTGTAAAATGCTTTCAGGTTACAGCTAACTTATGGTGACCCCAGCAACGGGCTTTCAAGATAAGTGAGAAGAAGAGTTAGTTTGCCATTATCTTCCTCTGCAGAGTCTTCCTTGGTGGTCTCCCTTCGAAGTACCAACCCTGGGTAGCTTCTAAGATGTGATGAGATCTGCCTATACCATGCCACCGTCCCTCCCACACACATTTTTATACTGTTGCTGAATTTTGAAAAAATAAAAAGCCCCTTGGTGGCAGGGGATAAAATGGCTTTAGCTATAGCCAAGCCTTGTGGGAGCACAGGAGCCTGCCAGCCCATCCATCATTTTCTGGCTGAGGATGTGGGCTCTGCCACCTGTGATGCCAGTAGCAGGGAGAAGCCTCCAGCAGGGACAATTCCAGCATGGTAATTCCAGGGTTAGTTCAGTTAAAATGTAAAGGCCCAAGGATGCAGACGAGGTCTCCTTGACTATCAGTTGAACAAAGTTTAAGTCCAATGGCACCTTTAAGACTTTGAATAAAACTTCGTTGGTCTTAAAGGTGCCACTGGACTCAAATTTTGTTCTACTGCTTCAGACAAACACAGCTACCCAACTGGATCTCACTATCAGTTATTTGCATAAATTTGGAGCTGTACATGGAGTAGTCTGAGCACTCACAGCTCAACACAGCCTCCTCCACAGAAATTCTTCTCCAGAGTTTGTCTCCAAAGGCAGAGAGCAGTCACTTCCTGATCCTTTACAAGAATCTGATTGGAAGGGAAATTGCCTGGGAAATCAGGAGAATCAAAGAAAAATGATATCCCTGCTGCTGCAGACAGCAAGGTCCCATACATGAAAATCAAAATGAATATCGGGGGAGGGGTTGTTCTTTGTAATGTCCCAGAATCCCAGATTTGCATTACCATTCCAGAGAATCATGGTAACAACCTGAAACTCAGATTTTGTATATATTTTTGCTCAGGAATTTCAGAACACAACCCCTAGCCATGGACACTCTTGCTTTCCTCTTGAGAAGGAGGAGGCTGCCTCTTAGCCTACTTTGGTTCTGGTTTCTTTGAAACAGTAGGCTACATATGTGGATATAAACATGCTTATTTTAAAAATCAGTAATCTGGTTTTCTGTCAAGAGTAACTCAGACAACAGTCCAGGTCTTTCTATGAATTATCTTCCTCTAACATACATTACATTAAGGTATAAAGCCTGTGTAGTGCTAATAAATAATTGGGGTGGGGGGAACTAGGCAGCCTAAATTTTTTAAAAAACAAGTACAACGAAACAAAAAACTCGACATCTTGAACAGTTCTGCTGTAAAGATTTAGAGTGTGATCAGATGAGCAGTTTGGCCCAACATAGCCACCCCTCCCCTCCAGATTAAATGAGTGCAGTCACACAGCCGCAACTTTCAGGCATTCCCAAGGCATACTCTCTCTGTTGTAGGACGACTGGGAGCTGGGTTAAAAAGGCACCACCTCACAAGTGGTGTTCTCAGTTCCCCACACATTCACTGCATGTGGCCTGAAGTCTGAACACAGGGAGCATCAACAGAACAGATTGGTGGTCTGAACTTGCAGATCTGTTTCCACCGCTGGGGTTTTGGGGGGGAGTTTTTGCCTATATACACACATGTTCACAACTGCATATGCACATCCACCCATCTGCATTTAAAAAAAAAGACTGGGCAGCATGCCCCGTGGCTGAAGTGCTGAAGTAATGTGGATGCTTGACCCCAGGATGGCCATGTGGGTAACCCACAGCAGGGTGTGCTGTCTGGAGGATATGTCCCACAACATTCTAAACTGGTACAGTTAGAGGTGGCCCCATATCGCACCAAGCCACCAGTGTGTTCACACCCTTACTCTTTCTCCCCAAATCTCTATTACATTTATTCCAGCAAATATCTAGTTCTCTCTAAGATAGTAAAGCTGTCTCTGGACTAGACGACTTTGGGTGTTGATATGACTGAATGCTCCTTTTTAAGATGAATTACAGTAATGTAGGCCAATGGACAATATAGGGGAGAGAGGGACTTTGTCCTTCCATCCCTGTATCATTTTGCTAATCAAAACCAACAGAGCTATTAGCTCTTTAGAGACAAGTCTCTAAAGGGCCCTAGCACAAGCAACACAAAGGGGATTAATTCAAGTCAACTAAAGCCTTTAGTAGTGGAAGGGTAAAGCTTCTTCTCTCTTCCCCATATGGCATCCATCTGACTTGAGGCCCCACATATCATAAATTCTACTTTAAAAACTGGGAATATTTGGAAATAACTGCTCATGAGTGTCCCAGCTCTTGTCTTCCTGACCCCTTGTTATTCTTGATTAATGTAGCATGGCAGCTGGTCATATGCTCGGACCTGAGCCTCTGAAATCTCTGTAAGTATATATCAAAATTACAGAACTGGCCATACAGACAAAGATGTTCAGTGCATATAAACACACGTTTTGCCACCAATCCCTCTCTAATACAGTGGGTCACAAGCAACTAGTGATCCCTGAACATAAGAAGAGCCCTGTGGTCCATCTAGTCTAGCATCCTGCCTCACATCAGTTACCCTGGAGGGCCAACAACAGGTCATATTGCCCGTGGCTTTCCCTTGATGTTGCATACTGGCACTGGTATTCAGAGGTTTGAATGCAACATTCCCTTTAGTCACCACGGCTAGTAGCCACTGATAGACCTGTCCACCAAGAATCAGTCTAATCCCCTTTTAAAGCTGTCTATGTATTAAGTATTGAGTCTGGAGGCGATGAATCAACTGCAGGCTTTTATTTCTGACATCGTTCAACTCAAAAGACAGCTCTGACAAGAGCGGCGCTTAACTTATAGTGTTCCAACACATAACTATATACATTGTAACTAAGGATACAAAATCTGATTGGACCTGAGCAGGGCTCTTTGATTGGTTCCTAGGATTGGCTTAAGGACCAATAGGAAGTCTTTATTCAGCAGCCAATAAGAATGAGGGAGTTAGGATACCAGAGCTCTAATGATGCAATGTAAAACAACATAAGAGAACATAACACTATGCCTCTGGCCATCACTACATCTTCTGGCAGTGAATTACATATGTACACTCATTGCATGGAAAAGTACATAGAATCATAGAGTTGGGATGTCTCATACAGACCACCTAGTCCAACCCCCTGCTTAATGCAGGATCAGACTAAAGCATCCCTGACAAGCATTCATCCAGCTGCTGCTTGAATATTGCCATTGAGGGGGAGGTCATCACCTCTCTAGGCAGTTGATTCCATTGCTGAACCACTCTTGCTATTTAAAAAAAATCCTAGTATCCAGCTGGTACCTTTCCACCCATAATTTAAACCCGTTATTGCAATACCTGTCCTCTGCTCTCAACTGGAACAGCTCCCTGCCCTCCTCTAAGTCACAGCCCTTCAAATACTTAGAGAGCAATCATGTCCCCTCTCAACCTCCTCTTCTCCAGACAAAACATTCCCAAGTCCCTCTGCCTTTCCTCAAAGGGCTTGGACTCCAGGTCCCCAATCATCCTCTGCGCCCACTCCATTCTTTCGACATCCTTTTTGAAGTGAGGCCTCCAGAACTGTACACAATACTCTAGGTGCAGCCTGACTAATGCAGTGTACAGTGGGACTATGACATCTCGCAGTTTGGATGTTATGCCTCTGTTGATACACCCCAAGACTGCATTAGCCTTTTTTTGTCACTGTATCACACTGGCTACTCATATTTAGCTTACGGTCATTCACACCGCTACCCAGAACTGTATTCCCCATCCAGTATGCATCTTGTTCACATCCACCCACTTTTTCAGTGTGTTCTGATCTCATTTAATTCTATCTCTGACTTCTGAGGTGTTCGCTACCCCTCCCAATTTGGTGTCATCTGCAAATTTAATGAATAGTCCCTCTAGATCATTTATAAAAATATTTGTAAAAATATTGAAAGGCACTGAGCCCAGAACCAAGCTGTGTGGCACCCTGGACACCTTCCTCCAATCTATTTATATTTGTATTTCATGCTTGCTGTGCAAATGACATAATTCATTATATTTTTTATTTGTTTGTTCATTTACAGCATTTACATCCTGCCTTCTTGCCCATTTAGGGCCATCAAGGTGACTAACAGTTAAATATACATGATTTGTTTAAAGTTCTTTTCTAATGAAAATTCTTAGAAAGTAAAATCATATTTTTCCCTGAGATTATGTACAGTGTAATTCTGCATACTTTTTGTCCTATAAATAAATGCTCACAGCTAGTCATGGAGGTGCATTTTCACCAGTGATAAAAAGTATCTGCATATTCTACACTTGTAAAGTGAATTTGCATGCTGTACTAGTCACAGTATCTATCACAGGGTCTATTGAGTTTTAAAATGGTGCATGTTCTGTTTCAGTATTGCATTAACAACATCCTGGAAAGATGTGCTGGAAACCAAAAGGCGTTCTTCACATTAGTTGCATGAAACAACCTTCCAATTAGATTTCTTTCAGCAGAAACCAATGCCCACCAGAGGGCCTCCTAAAACTAGTATTGGCTTGCTGCAATACCACACAACCCTCCTTTACACAGAGAGTGATTAAAAATGGAATTCACTGACAGAAGATGTAGTGACAGCCACAGGAATAAACAGCTTTAAAAGACGAAAAGACCTCTGAATCCCAGAGCCAGGAGACAATATCAGGGGAAGGTCTCAGCCTCTATGCCCTGTTGGCCCTCTAGAGGAACTGGCTGGCCACTGGGTGAGACAGGATGCTGGAGTCAATAGACCATTGGTCTGATCCAGCAGAGCTCTTCTTATGTTCTTAACCCTACAACACAGTACTACCACTGCAACCTTACCTTGAAGATCACTTCTGCCTCAGGCTTTCACTAATCCTGTTTAATCATGCAGAAATTAAGATGGGAACCCTGGAACTACTACTTTCTACAGAACTATTTCCCCTGTTACCATAAGGTGGCAGCATCAACTCACAAAACGTAGCTACTGAAGATGGAAACTATTGGAACAATTTTTCCTACACTCTGGGAAGGTTTTCAGGATGGGAGCTTAGTTAAAGTCAAATTATGTGGGAGGGGGCTCTTAGGGTCCTTGGGGAAAATGATCCTTGACTGAATCTCTCTTAGGGTGGGCTTTTGTGTAATTTATAAAAGATGCCCAGCACTCCTTTCCTCCTTTGGCATGGCTCACTGCCCTTTGATATTACTTTAATTCAGCTTAGGCCCACACTGGAGGGGAACATCCCATAACAAAATGGGGGTTCCTAAAAACTGAGGGTTCTGGGGTCATCAGTGGTGCTCATGCTCTAGCCCTGTTACAGTGAACACATGTTCAGCTTGCATATACATGCATACACCTGTTTGTAAGAAATAGCCAGTGTGCATCATCTTTACAAAATGGAGCTGAGATCCAGTACTTGGTCCTTGGGGTTTGTATCACATGTACATGTACTGACTAAAACATGAGAGTTATGTACAAAGAACAATCATGCATACACTGTACATGGATTGTACATAGCCCTTGTGTTCCCTGAATACTTATCAGGCATTCCTCAAGATACATTACAACGGTGTTCCAGACTTCTGTGCCACGGACCCAATTCAGATTGGGACAAATATGTGCAGGGGGAGTGTGCTTTACTCTTCCCACCTGCACCTTTCCCGGGCTTGAAAAGGTCCCAGGAAGCTATTTGCCTCATTCGGGAAACTTATAGGTGCTACAACTGGTCCAGAATGCAGCAGGCTGACTATTGTCAGGGGCTAGCTGCTGGGAACATACTGTTTGAAACAGCTACATTGGCTGCCAAGTCTGTTTCCAGCTTCAATTCAAGATGCTGGTTATGACCAGTGTTCCCTCTAAGCTGAGTTAGTGTGAGCTAGCTTACAGGTTTTTAGCCTCCAGCTTACACATTTTTGTCTTAGCTTAGGAAGGATGGATCCAGAGCAAACTAATTTATACAGTAGCCAAATCGCTCACTCACAACTTTAATGCCAGTAGCTCACAAAGTAGAATTTTTGCTCACAAGACTCCACAGCTTAGAGGGAGCATTGGTTATGACCTTTAAACCCCTCTACAACTTGGGACCAACATATTTGAAGGACCATCTCCTTCCATGTGTCTTGTGCACCATCTATGGTTGTCAGGCAGCTTATCTGTTGACTATGCCATCACTTTGGGTGGCCTGTCTGGCAATGATCAGAGACCAGGTATGGTGGTCAGGAAGCTGTCCTGTCCCTGAAGAGAAAACAGCCACTCAGCTGAGTTTAGGGCCAAGTTCAGACTGGCAGTTTGGCCGGATATAGCCACCTTTCTCTAGCAGATTAAGTGGGGTTCTCCAGCAGATTAAGTTCACACAGCCACAGCTGCCTCCCGTTCCCCTCCCACACTCACCCTGTCCTGTGCCGCTTTGATTCCGTGTTTAAAAAGTACCTGCTGGAAGCCGGGGCAAGCTGCAATCCCGCTCCCTGGAAATGTGGATGTGTGCAAAGCCGCAATAAAGTGTCAGTGGTAATGTGAACCTGCTGGTCCTGCAAGGATGCACAACCGGCAATGGGGACACTTCCAACTCGCGGAGTTAAACCTCCCAGCCGCAGGATCCTGCCCCAATTGCTGATGTACTGATGCGCCCATGCACCTATGCGCAGGTCAGCAAAATGGACCAAAGCCACATACAACTGCAGTGCGAACGCTCCATTCCGCCTCCTCCTAGGTATGGTCCACGCAGTGTGACTGGAAAGCCCCGTGACAATTTGGCCTAGTTCTTTTTGCCCTGCTTCCCTTGCACTTCATTCTGCCAGTCTGCCCTCAGCCTATGAGAATGTTACTCCAGCATCCAGTCACAAGGAGAGTTCAGATCTGCCTCAAGGAGAGTGCAGTGATAGTTTGGGGTCTGCCTCAGCAAAAGAGCAGAGAATTTGAAGGGCAGCTCTGCCTGGTAACATGGCAGAATAGTTTAACTCTACCTCTGGGAGAGAACAGAAGACCCAGTTGTTAGGCCTGTCTCTGGTAATGAGCAGACCTTGTATCATGTAGTCTGACTTTTGGGAAAGCAGGCTGGTGTGGGAGGCATCCTGTATGTGAGAGAGGATCCAATCTAGTGGCTAGTCAATAAAAGCCAGTTTGTACCTGAAGGCAAAATTCAAACCATACTCTAAAGTCATAACTAGCTTAAATGTTCATGCCTCAGCCAGGCTTCTCCTTGGTCTACTTGGAGACCTGTGCTGCTGATCTGTTCTTTAAAACCAACCATATTCCAGGTTCACCACTGTTCTTTCCAGAACTCAACAATCACAATAATTAAACCTTTCCTTTCCTTTCCTTTCCTTTCCTTTCCTTTCCTTTCCTTTCCTTTCCTTTCCTTTCCTTTCCTACAGTAGCACAATCTACACCAATACATGATACTGCAGTTTGTAGCCTGTCAGCAATCTACATTTTCCATTATGCCTGATCAGGAATCTTATGCCATTTACAGGGTTACATGAACTTCTTGGCCTAAATAAAGGATATTTCTGAGAAAATATGCCCCCCCACACACACACTCAGGAAGAGTCTCCTTAGAATATGTTATTGATAGTACCATGTCTGTAAAACTACCAAATCATCATGACCAAAAAATTGCACTGTATTTAAAAGATTAGGCCTGAAGAACCATCCCCCCGCTTCAATCTCATAACATATTTTCTTTTCCATTCAGAAACCGTTACAAGGGAAAGTCTGGTTCTGAGACTAAACATAGGGAAGACAGATTATGTCACAGTTTTACAAAAATATCCCTGACAGACCATTTGTGTCAGAAATAAATGCTATCTTGCAGACAAAGGATAATTGTTCCACTTGGTTACCCGATGCTTGATGGCACAAGTCTGGGAGAGTTGCATCAATAGGTATTCATTAGGTCTGACGGCAGAACTGGGAAACTGATCGTAATAAATGAGGCACATATATATGAAGGCAGGGTGGTATCCCTAAAAAAAAATTAGTAATGGATACTACAGCTGGAAAAATAATTCTGAAGAAGTCTTCAATAGTATCCTGAGATTATGACATTTTCGGTGATTCTCCCTGTGTAATATAAAAATTTAAAAACTGAGTTGCCACTAAGAAAACTGAATAAATTATATGATTTCCCCTCCACTGTTGCAGTAGAACTGCTGAGTCAGTGCAGTATGTTTATGATGTTTTGTCAGCATAGTGGATAGGAGTTAACGCATGAGTGACAACTCTAGTAGACTTTTTAATCTTCACCCTTCCTGCAAGGAGGTTAAGGCAGCATACACAGTCTTCATTTACCCTCACAACAACCTTATGCAGTATATCAGGTTGAGAGAGACTTGAGCAGCCCAAAGCTACCCAGGGAGCTTCATGACAGAATAGGAATTTGAAACCAGATCCTCCCTCCTCCCCACAGTCCAGTCCAAACTGGTTCTCAGTATACCAGCCCTGTGTCAACCACTACAAAAATGGATATGGGATGGAAACAATAACAGTAGTAGAGATGTTCAGACACCACAAAAAACAGCTATGAAGGTGTTGTTTCCAGACGATAACTAACTTATTTTGTTTCTAAGACTTCCACCTTTTTGTGTTCGTTGTAGTTGCACTTCTCATCCATGGTAAATTTTGGCATGGATTTGCATGTGGTATTACCGGCCTAGATCAAGGAATGGTTGTTATTGACACCACAGTAGGGCACAGCTATTTATTTGCCATGGTTTGTGGTCTCATATATCTAATTCCAAACCACACCACAAAGGACATAATAAATACAGCCACAAAATGGATCTAGGAAAAGACCAGGGGGATTTCTATCCAAACCTGAAGAAAGTCTCAGTGTGGTAGAAAAATGTAACATGTAAAAAAAAAATACATTGGAGGATTAAAACTCCCCCAAATAACAGAAATGATACCTGTACCTTTAATAAAAGAATGCCCACTGAACTCTCAGTGGCTCTTGGTGGTCACTAGGAAAGCACAACAGTATTGCAAAGCCTCCCAAGCCTTGATTTCTATAAAGCAAACCTGTTTGGAGAAGGGCAGGAGTGGACTAGAAGACCAGAACAGCCCTGGAAAAAATCCTACACCCTCTACTGTCATGAGGAGGACTCATGTGGAACAGGCCTAGTGGCAACCATCAAAAACTCACTAGTCACACAATTCAGCCTGGCCTAGAGATGGCAACTATCATGCAACCGAGCCCAGCCTGACCCTGCTCAGAGGTGGCCATTGCACAATGTAACCAAGCCATCGCTCAGCCCAGCCCAGCAGTGGCTGCTACACAGCCTAGCCACATTTTCCCCAGGGGAATGCTGCCAAGGGTAGAGAAGGAGGGAAACCTGAAGACGGGGGAGGGGGGAGATAAAGGTAGGTTTGCTGGTAAATGGGAAGGCTGGTGGACTGCCATGCTGGAGACCACTATGCCCCTGAGCCCAGCCCTACACTGGCAGCCACCATCCAACTTAGGGTTGTCAGCCTCCAGGTGGGGCCTGGGGATCTCCCGCTTTTACAACTGATCTCCAGCTGATGGACATCAGCTCCCCTGGAGAAAATGGCTGCTTTGAAGGGTGGACTCTATGGCATTGTACCATGGTGAGGCTCCTCCCCTCCCCAAAACCTGCTCTCTCCTGGATCCACCCCCAAAGTCTCCAGGTATTTTTCAACCCAGACCTGGCAACCCTAATCCAACTTGACCAGACTTGTCCTGGGGAAAGGCTGCAAGGGATAAGGAAAGAGGAAGGCTGAATAGGGGCAGATAAAGGTAGGGTGGCTGGTGCATGGAAAGGAGAAAAGGAAGCTGGAAAAGGGGAGAAATTATGGGAGCAGCCATGGAAAGGAAAGAGGAAATAATGGGGGAAGGGATCCGTGGGCAAATTAGATGCCCACCCACAACCATTGAAATGTAATATACATTTAACCAATTTTATAAAAGTTGTTTTTTATTTCTTTTTAACTGTTTGCCATCTTGAGAGCCCTTCTTGGGTGGAAAGGTGGGATTAAATAACAAAATAACCTGACCTCCATTCTACATAGACCAGTTCCCCTGAAGGAATGGCAGGGTGGACTCTATGGTGTACTATAGGGGCTAGGAAAAATGAAAGTCCCGGACTAGTAGCAGAAGATGGATGCTAAATGACTAATTGTATATAAGCAATAAAAACCAGGGGTTGGCTGGGGATTGAATGGGGCTGTTGGCTGTCATCTTCCTTTGCTGTTGGCTGTCATCTTCCTTTGGATCTTCAGAATGGATTTTTCTCTTTAACACTCAGAAAAAGCTTAAGAGGATTTTGAGGGATGTTTTAGGTTGAGCGGGACTTAACTAGACAGCAGCCAGTTATATCAGCACAAACATGGCATATGGAATATATTTATACAGACCTTTACAAGTGTTGTATGGTGGGAGGAAAAGGTGGCAGGAAGTGATAGAAAATGGGAAATTTTAAATTTGAAACCTGAAGGTTGATGGGAGGAAGTGATCTCACAAGAAGGGGAGGTGTTTCAATGGCTGAACTTTTACCTGGATGTGCCATCACAGGATATGATATCACATTCCTGCTGAGCTCTGTTCCCTCTCCAAATTTCATCCTCCCCAGGCACCACCCTCAAATCTCCAGAAATTTCCCAAGTCTAGTTTGAAACCCTAAGCAAGATGGATGTAGTGCTCTGCTTCCTGGCTTGGTCCTAACAGAAACCAAACTTGGTTAAATGGACAGAAACAGGTGGGGATGCCTTAGAACTGATGACTTCAAACACGTTTGTACACTGGATTTCCCCGGTGTCATTCTGTTGTTACTCTGCCTCTCTCATCTCTCTCTCTTTTTGCAAAAGTAATAAGACCCATAAAACATTAGAATTGTCACAGACAGCCAAATTCAAATTACAATATAGTCACAATTTTTAAAAAAATACTGGAAATGCTTGCTTGGAACTAGAACAAATATCATACAAAAATAATGTGGTATTATTAAAATAGATTTTAAGGATCCTGTCTGCAAAAAAAGTAGTAAAATAATACCGGCATCATAGGACTAGAAAGATCATATAACCAAATACAAGATTTAAAAAGGAGGGGGGGGGAGTAATGGCAATATGGTAGGAAAAAACTATCAATGGTGATCGGATGAATACTGAATACAAAAAGTCTTGTTTGTTCAAGGCAAGAAAAATGTCGTATTTATAAGTAGCATAGGGAACTAATAAACTAACAGCAAGTTAAATAGCAACACACTGTACACAATTGTAACACTGGTGATGTTGAGTTACCCTTGATTGTTTTTAATGTAGACTCAGGTGGGTAGCCGTGTTGGTCTGAAGCAGCAGAGCAAAAAGTTGCATACAAACAAAAGCTTATATCTTCAGTAAAACTTTGTTCGTCTCCAAGTTGCCACTTGATTCAAACTTTGTTCTGTTTTTAACGTGTTTATTTTAATGGCAAAGTGTCTGTGAAGCGCTCGATATTTGTTTCCTTCTGGGCCAGCAACAACACCAAGACACTACCCGGTAAAATTACCTCACACGCATTTACCGTGATCCACAAAACATTGCTCTTTGTTGTTCTTTCAGGGACAATCCAATGATTGTCTGCCCTGGGTGGAATGAGCTCCTGGAGGACATCAGGGCCCTGTGGGACCTTATGCAGTTCTGCAGGGCCTGTGGAACAGAACTCTTCCGCCAGGCCTTTGATTAGGAGCCGCCACTGACCAATGTGCCATAGGACCATCTTCTGGCCTATGAGACTCTTCTGGATGCTGCCTTACCACTGGATTCTATTCTGAATGTCCCCATCATTTGCATTGTTTTATCTGTATTTGATTCTGTTTTTAATACTGTATTATCGCATTTTTATTGCACTTTAATGTTGTAAGTCGCCTTGAGCCAGCTTGTCTGGCAGGGCAGGATAGAAATGAAAATAATCAATCAATCAATCAGTAAATGATTGGAAGTGAGCCTCTGTTACTCCCCCCCCCCCCCGAACCTCACATTTTATTCCACCCCAGACCTTTATCTGAGCGCGTGCCCCTCTGCTTGATAGAAGATGATTCAAACAGTGTCATCATATTTTGGTTCAAAATAACAAGCCAAAATATTTCTTGTGACTCTTCAGCTGAGCAGGCGAAGTGAGGCTGTCTGTTGTCCTGTGTTGATTTGTAAGAAGATATCTTCCTTGAATTTTGAGACTTGGGAAATTTCATGCCTGTGTTAAGGTGTAATTCTGTGTTTGAAACCAGCATATCATCCTGACCTCTACTCCTGTTATCAAGGAGGAAGAAGAGAGGCAGAATCCCTGCCATGAACGCTGAGCTACCTGAATAAAAGTTGAGCCAGGGGGGGCGGGATATGCAAAAGACACTGCAAAAATCTAAAGATATGCTTTCATAGTGCATTTATAACCATACAACTAATCCAGTGGAAATTTCAGATGTAGCTTTGTAATACAAGGTTGCAAATGCCAATTTAGAACACAAATGGCATTTGACCTAATTCTCTCCAATGCTAACGCTGCCTGCAGGATTATGGATAGCATGTGTGACTACAAATAAGAATCTGATAAACCCATTTGTGTCCTGACAAAACTATAGGCAGCAGAATAATAAAGAGGAAAATAATCTGGGAAGCTGCTGTCACAGGCTGTTTTGTCTAGATTTTATTGAATTTCTCTGTCGCCAGAGAGGCATTTTGATTCTGGGTTTTATGCGACATTTTAAAATGACCAAACAATCCTGGACTTTCTTAGTCAAATAGATTCTCCTCTTTTGTACGGTTAATATGAATTGCACAATGTTTTCTGTAAATTTGGCTGCTCCTAATAAAAGGCATTACATGGATTTTGCTGCTGGTTTTGGATTTTGCATGGACCTATATAGTTTACAGTTTTTTAGTCTTAATGCAGATGCCAAAAGTAATTGGCAAACACGATCATTTGGTTTCATCTTATAATAGATGCTTTCATCTTATAATAGACATGCCAAAGCATACTCTGCTCATTTGTATAGGAATCACATGGTAAAAAACACATAACCTCACATTTCCCCTCATTCCAAATGTTCTGGCATCTCAGATCTTACAATACAGAAGTCCAGCTTCTTTCTTCCCAATCACCAGCCTTCAGTGGTTTTCCAGGAGAGAGACCAGAGGTCATATCCATATTTCCTGACAAAGGTTTTGTTTTGAACATGTGCAAGTGGTGGAGTTTTCTACATCTTTGCCGAAAACCCTATACTTTCAATATTTTGAATCTTTCCACCATGCAGCTGTCAAAACTAAAGAACTTCTTGCCAAACATAAAAAAAGAGTAGCATCCCTAGCTCCGACCTTTATGGAACTTGATTCCTTATAGTGTTTCCAGGGACTTTTTCTGTTGGTTTAGTTAGTGAGTGGCTCAATGAAAATAATCGAACCGTGTTCCCAGGTTCTCCACTAAAACTCCAGAGATCCATGAGCTGAGCTCTTCTCATGGAACTGACCTTTCCAAACTCTCTCTTCCTGCTGCATCTCCATAATGTTCCCTGAATAGTTTGTGGAACCTGACACCAGAGAAGGGAATACTCAAAAAAGTGCAGATTCTTCTTCTTGTCTGAAAAGAAATACGTTGTGTCACACTTATCTGCTGGCATTCTATGTAAATATCTGTCTGTAACAGAAAGGAGTATTATGCCTGAGGGAGTGTTCTGAACCCACTCTTGTGTCCAAACCCATATTATAACAATAACCATAACCTTTATCCAATTTGTGGTTAGTGCTGAATAATTAGCACTAAACAGTTTTGAATCACCACAATCTTACCTTGAAATGTCTCCTTGCAGATAGGAAAAGCAACCATGAACCTAAAGGAGAAAAAGAATGGATGCTTATTGGGGGGGTTTTCCCGTAATTTTTTTTATTTTTTAAATCTTTAAATGTTACTTACATATTTTATCCATAACAGATCTTTGTACATTTGTTACAGGGTGAAAATCATACATTTATAATTTATAACAAGTCTTTGTATATTTGTTACGGAGCGAGAAATCGAACATTTATACAAGTCAATTTTATCAGGTTACCTTTTAGGATTTTTTTATCTAGTGGTGAGTTTGCTGCTATGTGATCTTTTCATTTTCCATTTCTAATTGTAATTCTAAGTGTGCACGTGTAATACCATAAGTAATTTTTAATCTTTTAGTACTGAAGCCATTTTAAATAATTTGTGTTAGAAGGTAGGTTTGCTGTGTTCTGACGTATATTCTATGAAGGTGGCCCATTTGTTTCTGAAGGATATGTGTGATTTTAAGGAGTTTGTTGCCCTCCCTTCTATATTGTCCGCTATTTTGTCCATTATGTAATGTTCCCAACTTTTATTTCTCCATGCTTGGATGCTTGGGGGGTTATCTGATTCCCATGCTGTCGCTATTGTGATTCTTGCTGTTGCTAGTAGTGTGGATGTCAATTTGGATATTTCTATCTCCGGATCTATTCCTTCCTCCAAATTTAATAGTAGGACTTCTGGATTTAGTGGAAGACTCTGCTTTGTGATTTGTTTTATTTCATCTATGACTTTTTTCCAGAACTCTTGAATTCTTGCGCATGACCACCAGCAATGTATGAAATCGCTTGGTTTTCCGCAACCTTTCCAGCAGTTTATTTTGTAATTTGGGTGCATATGTTTTAGTCTTTTTGGAGAGAGGTACCATCTTGTGTATAGTTTGAAAAATTGCAAGCGGATCGATATAGATGTCCATTGGCCAGAAGTTATGCTTATTGGTGACAACTGGTGAAATGGACCAGAAGAATGTTAAGAGGTTCATTGGCTCTGAGAGACAACTTCTGTCAGTTCTATTATATTATTATTATAATTTTATTAAGATATTTTAGCCTTAAGAGTAATTTATACCTTCATACAGCAAGGTGGGTGGGAGTGTCATCCTCTGACTTTTATGCATACAGCATGGAGAAAGATAGAATTATCATCTATCTTGAGCCATACTCTGGAAAGATTTTTAGTGTTTTGACAACATAGACTCAGCCTCAAATACAGGATGAAAGAGGCCCATCTACTCCAAGTGCAGTGAGTGTATTCCCTTTACTGTCCAAACCAGTGAGGACTGGTGCAGAAGGGACCGAATAATTTCATACACATTTGCACTGAAGATTAACATTGTTGATGCCACTCTATTTATAGCACATTTGGATCTGATAAACTGTTCCTTTCAGGTTCTAGTATTTGAAGTCCTGCCTCACAAACCTTTTGGGGTTCTTTGAGAAAGTGAACAAGCGTTTAGACAGTGGTGACCCAGTAGACATTATATACCTGGACTTTCAAAAGGCTTTTGACAAAGTACCTCACCAAAGACTCCTGACTAAACCTAGCAGTCATGGGATAAGAGGACGGGTTCTTTTATGGATTAAAAACTGATTAAATGACAGGAAACAAAGAGGAATAAATAGACAGTCCTCACAATGGAGGGAAGTAAGCAGTGGAGGTCTCACAAGGATCAGTGTTGGGGCAGGTACTATTTAATTTGTTTATAAATGATCTAGAACTAGGGGTGAGTAGTGTAGTGGCCATGTCTGTAGATGGCACAAAATTATTTAGGATAGTGAAAACCAAGGCTGACTGTGAAGAGCTCCAAGACGATCTCCACAAACTGGGTGAATGGGTGACAATATAGCAAATAAAGTTCAGTGCTGGTAAGTGTAAGGTGATGCATGTTGGGACAAAAATTAGGGTCTGGACTTGTTGAGAATGAGAGGGGGAAAGATCTTGGGGTCATTGCAGATAGCTCAATGAAAGTGTGTTATAGTGTGAAAAAGGCCAACTCTATGTTAGGGATTTTCAGAAAAGGGA
This sequence comes from Lepidodactylus listeri, assembly GCA_029233225.1. NCBI lineage: Eukaryota > Metazoa > Chordata > Lepidosauria > Squamata > Gekkonidae > Lepidodactylus > Lepidodactylus listeri. The sequence continues at coordinate 41,599,187 of JARCFY010000003.1, forward strand.
CTGAATATAAAACAGTTGATATTATAATGCCTTTGTATAGATCTATGGTATGGCCTCATTTGGAATACGGTGTACAGTTCTGTGTACAAAGCACCTTTGAATCACTGAAAGCAAAAGAGACTGTAAGAGGAAAGAAGAACAAATATACACATGGGGATCAGACCTACCATCTACAATTACGTAGGAAAGAGACTATGTATTAGGAAAGCCTTAGTGATGCCTAGTAAGGAGCCAAAGAAACTGAGGGAAAAAGAAGAAAACATAAAGCAACAAAGATCTAGTGGATTCTTCTCTCTGAAAAGACATTTTCTAGCTGGGGACTCCAGTGGATTTTCTTGATCCTGCACCAATTTCTTTCATAATTATCTCAAGAGTGTGGTTGCAATGACTAGCAACATTGGCTTTCCACATGAGAAACCAGAAGCTAAACAAATAAATCTTGATGATCTCATGAACTCATACGATGATTGTCTCACAAACCCCACAGTTGACCAGAGAAATAGAGCTGCTTCTCCTTAATCTAAATTCAAATTCCTGCTTAGCTCTAGACCCCCATGATTGTCCTTAGCCCACTCATCTTATTTCAGTCTCAGGGTTGATTCAGACATTAAACATTTATGTGGCAGATACCTTGATTGTCAGCAAATATAATCATGGAGTTCTATGCTGGACCAGGACCGGGGCACATGAGACGAAGGGGCTTATGCCTCCCCCAAAACTGAAATAGCCCACAAGCCATTATTTGCCCCACTGGAAAAAAAATTGCATGCACTAAGGCAACATGTAAATTTCTCCAGCGGGGAAACAATGGCTTCCTAGCATCATTTCAGGTCAGGAAAATGGTATATGTTTGGAGGGAAGGTTTAAGCCCACACTCCCCACATTCTGTGTTCCCGTTCTAAATTGGATCCCCATGCATCTGGGAGCTCTGTTCCTAGCAGAAAACTCCAAGCACAGTCTGATGAAAAGTCCTCATGGCTGGTATGTGTCTACCCTGTATACTTTGTAATATGTGACTCAGCCCTCAGTTTTCCCCAGTTATAAAACATGGATCTTATTAAAATTTACTTCAGAGGTGTACTCTATGAATGATTTATAAAGTCATTTGCAGGAGGATCCAGAACATCTTGTTCTAGGGGCAGAAGTTACTGCATTGGCTTAGTCTAGAAATCAATATGGCTGTAATAAGAACATTCAGAGGTGATCTCCACGGATTTGTCCTCGGTGCTGTACTACAGTTGGGTGTGCATGTTTCAGTGGAGGATAGTTGAGTGGAGAAACTTATTTCTGCTCTAATTATATACATAAATACATGCACACTATGCTTCATTCTCAAATGCAATGGGCCTGTTACCGTTCTTATTTAACGTTTCCTGCAAAGTCCATATGTAAAATCAGTACATTGAAAACATAGATGCTACAATAAATGAGCAAACACGTACACAACTGAACTTAAAATTTGCTGTCTGTTGTGAAAGTGTGAAAGGACAAAAAGGATTAGACTTCATTTGCCAAGTCTTCCTACCTTGGTGTTGCATTCAGGCCTGAAAGATTCCACTTTTGTTTTCCTTTTGATTTTTGGCAATCTGCGTCCCAGTTTCCATCTATTTTTGCCCACTGTGAGCCTTGATGGTAGTTTAACATACACACAATTATATCCATCTTCATTACTTGACCTGCAACTTTTAAACATTTCTATGTCTTGCTGTATCAAACTTTCCAGTGAAGATGTGTGATCTGGCTGGTAAGACGGCACTAGTCACTACAACAGCAGTCTGTCTCAAAATATCATTTCGCTGGCTTCTCTTTATCTCCTAACCATAACAGAATGGTTGATAGCAACAGTATCCATTGATTCAGAGGTCTCTAGGTTGACTGCCCAAGAAAGGGAGAGGCTTGCTAATATGGATTCGAAAACAACAGAGGCTTAGAACATAAATACACATTCAGCAATGAATGAAAAAGCATACCAATTTGTAAGCCTCACCTATTTTCAGTACACTCAGATCCAACAGCATTTGTTTTTTGTCATTTACACGGCCATTTTTTTGTTATTCTTAAGAACTCTGACAGGAAAAAAAATGTTGAAACAGAAAGAGGAAGTAGAAAGGATGCAGCAATGATGCCGCCCTTTGATGCCTATGAACTCCAATATTTTCATCAGCAGAAGGGATCCCAGTAACAGTGAACTCAGACTGGCAGGAAATCAATTGCAGACCATTGATTCAGACATCAGACTCAAACCAATAGAAAGAGAATTATCTAGTCCTTGCTGCGATGTCTTTACTCAGTTGTATCTGTCCAACTTGTATGGCACTTTGATTACAAAAACAGTATCAGGGCTGCTTAAACCAGGGTGTGTGTGATTCCCTCTTATGGATTCACTGCAGAGGCATTTGCAGTGACAATGGAATGTCCACACTGGCCATTTGCTACCTGCAGCAGAATGCTGGGATCCCTCCACTAGCTCCAAAAAATCTCAGGCAAACACTTAACAAGAGCAGTCCCAGAATTAAGACAAAAGCTTGGGAAGTGTAGTGTGTGTGTGTGTTTTTTCCCCTGTCCTTTTGTGTCCATCAGCCCATACCCTTTGCCTGCAGGCTCCATGCTGGCCAAGTAGCCTCAGGCTCACATGCAGTTCTGCCTTCCAGCCTCCCACCCAGCTCCGCCTTTCCACCTCCAGGAAGACTCTGAAAATTTGCCCTCCTCCACCTAAGGTTCTTCAATCATGGCAGGAGTGCAGCACTTGGGATATGGTTAGCTTATCATGGGAATATGTCACTTTTAGGTGACCCACTTTGCCAAAAGGCTTTTGTGATGGATTAAAAAAAATCACTGGTCCTGGTCACACGAGCGAGATAATCCGGGGGAGAGGGGAGGCTATTTGCTCCAGAGTAATTTGACCTGCAGTTGCGTGATCACACAGTTCTGTGAAGCTGCGGGCACAGCCTGCCACTGTGTGATCAGATGCAACTGCGGGCGAGTTGGGGAGGGGGGTTTGCCTTTTCCCCGATGCGCTTAAATGGGGGATCGATGAATCACATCTCTGCCCTGAGGGCTTCCTATGGCAGTATGTGATGATGTGCATATTGAGAAGGGGAAAAAACAACGGCATGGTGTCGGGATAGCCTGATCAGACTATCCCCGACGCCATGAGTGCCACTGGAGCAATCACATGGAGAAAGTCCGTCTGTGGCCCGTAGCAAACCGGTTTGATACTGGACTTTCCCTAGAATCTTTTAACTTTGCTTCTTCAGCAGAGAGAAATGGGTTGCCGATGGGTGCGGGATGCTTGCCAGATGTTCTGGTGTGATCACACCCTTAAAATCCGCATGGCATTCGTGCCTATCGCACGGCTAATTCTGCGTGTGATTGGGGCCAGTGATAGGTATATTGTTATAGCATTATATACCCACTACTGGTTTTAAAGAACAGGCAAAAAGTCTGGCAGTGGAAGGAGGGAAGGGAAATAGCAGCTATGAGGGAATACGAAGGGGAAATGGTAGTGGATATGGGTGGGGAGGTACAGAAATAACCATGGGCAGGGAGGTACAGAAATAACCAACTTCCTACCCACACTGAGGGCAAACTCTCTTTTTTCTGATGTTTCCAGAAACATCAAGCAGGTTTCAGAAACACTGGAGCAAAGGATGAAGACACGTCAGAAGATGGTAGAAAAAGAACAGCAGGAGAAGGATGACTTTGTGTGGATGCTTCAAAAATCTCTGCTATTTTGGGGAGCCAGTGAGGTAGAATTAGCTTCACAGTGTCTGAACTAACCTGCAGTATCATTTCAGTTTGCTTACTCTGACTGAAGTAGACGGGTTGCTTGGTGTTGTGAAGGCAACCATGTGCAAATTAAATCCTTGCTCATCATGGCTGGTTGAACCCAAATGACATGAGCTGGTTGATCTGTTTGCTAAATCTGTGACCTACATCATCAACCATGGCTAGCTGACATGACAAAACAAGGATTTCTGGATCCATGCAGCACTACAACCAATCACTGTCCTAATTTGCCAGAGACCCAAGACCAGAAGCAAAAGAACTCAGCAGACTTCAGGGTGATTAATGTTATGTAAAGAAAGTTTAGTTTATTACAATAGTATTCAAATACAGAGCAACCTTTGGAGTCACAAAGTGAGGTGCCAGGATGAATTAAATGAAATGCTATGACTCATTTTAGATTATATATTGCAAACCAGTGTACCTTCTGTACATAAAATACTGTAGAATAAAGGTAGAGTCCAGTGGCACTTTTAAGACCAATAAAGGTTTATTCAAGGTATGAGCTTTCATGTGCGTGCACACTTTTTCAAAAACACTAGAATGGTAGGTAAGGTTCAAACTTATAAATGGACTGAACAGCAAATTAACATAGATGCTTTAAGATATGCAAAATCAGGGGTCATTTCGTAGAAAAAGAGGTGCAGGAGCTCATTAGCATAACTCATTAGCATCACTTATTTGCATATGCTACACCACCTGACATCACCGGAAGTATGTCAGAAGGCAAGAAAGAAAGGAGAGAGAGAGAGAGAGAGAGAGAGAGAGAGAGAGAGAGAGAGAAAGAAAGAAAGAAAGAAAGAAAGAAAGAAAGAAAGAAAGAATCAAAAGCAAGAGGAGTGCTGCAGATCCTTCAGGTGAGAATCTCTATCTGTAGGATTAAAGCAGATGCAGCTGTAACATAGAGCCTGGCTATATACAATGAGTCATTTGGTATGTTTAGGATGGTAGCTGGAGGCATTTAGGTGTGTTTGTTGATCAGTAGATTTCTGGTATAAGGTGGTGTCTATGCATTCACTGTGTACTTTTACTTAATTAAATCAAAACAAACTGTTGACCTTGTAACCGTAGCTTGTTATTTAGTTTTGATTTTGCATATCTTAAAGCATCTATGTTAATTTGCTGTTCCGCCCGCTTATAAGTTTGAACCTTACCTACCATTCCAATGTTTTTGAAAAAGTGTGCACGCACATGAAAGCTCATGCCTTGAATAAACCTTTGTGGGTCTTAAAGCTGCCACTGGACTCTAACTTTGTTCTACTGCTTCAGACCAACATGGCTGACCACCTGGAACTATAAAATACTGTACATTTTAAAAAGTTTTCCCCCCCTTTCAAACAAAGTGAATGCTATTTTGAACTAGCAAATAAAATAGTCTGTTAATACGTAAAAAAATAAATCTACAAGAAAAAACAGTGCAAATGCAACAACATGGCACAGAGAACATACGTGACACCAATCAGAATTATAATACAAAGGGCCCACTATTCCTTGGAGTAGCAGTTGTGATGTACAGAGCAACCAAGAGCACTACAAGTAGATTATGGCTTAAACAGGAAGATGAGCTACATAGAACTGGTTCCGTCACATATGGCCTTTCTATTTCAGGCGGCACTGCCATCATTCCTTGTATCTGAAAGTTAAAATGAAATAAAATGATCTTCTGCATTTGATCGACCAGTGCGCAGGTTTAAGAACTCACCTTTCACACTGTACTGAGTTTACTCGCTGATCTGAACAGTGCTGGGAGACTGGATCCTGGAATCTGCAAAAGCCACTGGTAATCATGGATATTTTCCATATTGCATCCCCTCAGCAATACTTTCCAATCCCAGGAAAGTTTATTCCTGGGAGAGGGTAGGAGAGGGTAATTTCACCCCCTTTCTCTTCCCACGATGGCTCCCTGACCCGCATGGGTCCTAGGGATAAGCTTCCCAAGGACTGGCAATAGGGCTCCCATCCTCCACGTGGGGCCTGGGGATCTCCCGCTGTTGCACCTGATCCCCAGCTGACAGAGATCAGCTCCCCTGGAGAAAATGGCTGCTTCGAAGGGTGGACTCTATGGCATTGTACCCTACTGAGGCCCCTCCCCTCCCCAAACCCCACCTTCTCCTGGCTCCACCCCCAAAGTCTCCAGGTATTTCCCAACCTGGACTTGGCAACCCTAACTGGCAATGAATACTTTGGTTAGAAGCTTGTGAAAGTATCAGTGGATCACAGGATCTAGCTCAGTATCTGTTCATTTGTATCTTATGTGGGTATTATCATAGTGTATGTAACTCATGCAGGGCTTTTTTATTTTTTTGCATTCACTGTAAACTGATTTATTGCTGTTATCTATTAATAAACACTAGCTACTTCCTTATCGCGCTCTGTGTCATAAAATAATCAGTCCCCAAACTACATAGCCCCAGGACCTCGCTACAGTGTGGTGTAGCATTACACCATGGCCACTTACCACAGGACTTCCTGATTATACAGATGCTCTAAGGCCAATTGTATAAATAAGGATGAATAATACAAGATTAATTAGTTTTAACCTTTAATTATACTTTTTTGTTTTTACATATTGTATTTTATTTAATAGCTTCATAATATATTGGCATGGTTCCACAGATCCTGAGTACTGCAGCAAACTGTGTAATCCTTTAGTAATGCCATGGTATGTACTGCTACTTGGAAGAACACTAATGAGCTATTAGTAGGGAAACAGAGTGATGAAGGAAAGCTGGATTTCAGACACCCTCAATCAGATGACTGGCACTATCCATACCAAATGTGGTGGTCAACTATGAGGGAATGTATTTGCAGATCTAATGTAATAGATATTACCCTGTGGCCAAGCATGCTCTTTTACTCAAATAGGGCCTTATCAGAGGGGCAAATTTATTTGCAGAAGTAAACTGGCCTCCACTCATGGCCCACCCTTCCTGGATAAGGGTGACTGCTAGCTACTCTGAACTCTAATCTAAGCAGGGCTTTTTTTTGTAGAAAAAGCCCAGCAGGAACTCATTAGCATAACAGGCCACACCCAACAACAGAAACTCATTAGCATATTAGGCCACACCCCCAACAGCACAGCTCCCTCCCAGGATTGGCTTCCCTAGGTGCCTTACAGCTTGCGGGATGCATGGGGAACTCGAAGGAAGGAAGGCAGTTTTTGGATCAGCTTCCCCAGGCATCCTGCAGCTGTGGGGTGCCTCGGGAACCTGTGGAGGGGAGGCAGTTTAAACTGCCTTCCCTCCTTGGATCAGCTTGGCTTCCCCAGGTGCCCCACGGCTTGCAAGGTGCCTGGGGAACCCGAGGGGGGGGGAGGCTGTAGGTGTGGCCAACTCGGAAGCCAGCTGGAACTCTGTTCCTGTGCGTTACTGCCCCAAAATAGCCCTGAATCTAAGGCAACACAGTAATTCTTGCATATAGCAGTATAGTCACAGCTATGAATCATGCGCAATAAATATTTTTTGGCTGTGCGGACAAGAAGTTGCCTTGTTATTTGAGCATGAGAAGAGACTATATTGTACGTTATCTGTAACTAATTTTCTAGCATTGTTTCTGCTGGGCAGATTCTAGGATACAGCTGTTTTTTGTTTAGCCTTGCTGCAAAGCCAGAATTGCTTTACTCTTGACTATTAGCTCTTGTTCAGCTTTATAACATTTGGATGCCAAATATAAATGGGGGTGGGTGGGTGGGATCGAATCTGGGACCATGGGACTTAGTGCATAATTCTAGAAGAAGAGTTGTCTATCCAGATGCATTACCTTCTCCTGTAGAATCACTTCCCCTATTTTCTGATGTGCGGGAATATATTCTACTTACTCAGGGCCATGTTTATCTGTTTGTACTTAAATATTGGGAGTAGCTCTTGGAGTGGTTTGCATATCCCTGAAGACAAGAAATGGGAGCATATGTTATGATACAGTGGCAGAGACACCAGGTTTGCTACTGCAACATTGTACAAGCAGCACCTAGACTGATTTCACACTAGCCTTTGTCCCGGGCTCGCTCCTCCTTTCCTTCCGCTGCTTCTGGTCAATTTCACACCATTTGTCCTGTGGCTGCCTTTTAACCCGCAGCTTCCCCCATTTCGCTCCGGCTCAGCTCAATCCTTGATTTCCCAGAAGTTTCCTGATGCCTTGATGAGAAAAAGTGGGAGGGGAAGGGATTAAGAGGGCAAAGACAGGGGAGTGGGAGGAGGGAGGACACAGGAAGCTGCAGGAAACCTCACCAAGGAAATCAAACTCTGGGAGCAGACTGAAAACAGCCATGTGCCAAGAGCTCTAATGCAAAATCAGTTTAAATGGTCTGGGGCAAACTACCCCACCGGTAAACAGGGGTAAGTAGCATGTGCGAAATCGATCCTAGTGTCCCATGCCAGAACTGCTAGCCGCTCAGTAGCCATGTACCTGTACAATGTTGCATTAGACACCATGGGGGCCTCTATCACTGTCTCTTGACAGAGCCCAGTAAGACAGTTAGATATTCTTCCCCATCCCATGGCAGTAGCTTGAAGTCCTCCAGCAAACCACTGCACAAAGCATTCCTGGATTAAGTACTGAAAAGAGATGCTGGGAGCCCTGCCACATTTTAAGCCATTGCCACGGGCTATTTGTTGCTTAGCTACACACTCTTCCTGAAGAACCATTCTCTGCTTGCTGGGTCTTCCTTCTCTTTTGAGGAACACTTGCATTGAGAAGTAAGACTATGAGTTTGGAAACTGATTGATCAAATCTCAACCAAATCCCTTATGTTTTTCATTAAAAAAAAATTAAAAAATATGTTGTATAAAAAAAGGTAAAGGTTTTCCTTGCTTGAAAGTCAGTTGAATTCATCTCTAGGGGGCGGTGCTCATCTCCATTTCCAAGCTGAAGAGCCAGCACTGTCCTAACACTTTTTCTGTAGAAATAGCTTCATTTGCTAATTAATGAGAACCAGTGTGGTACAGTGATTAGATACTTTCCATGGCTTCTGACATCCTACTGTGATGTCAGGAGTCATGGAAGCACCAAGGGCTTAATGGAGGCCTTCCTGTATGTGCTGTACTTATTGCCAAGCAGGAAAGCAAAGGGGCCAGCTGTAGCAGTAGGAGGGGCTTAGCCCTTGGAATGGATGAACCTCTCTGATTACCAGATTCAGGAGGCAAACAGCTGTGAACAGCCAGGTATTGCAATAATGGCCTTTGTGAGCTCCTGGGTCATTTCCCTGGCTACTCTTGGAAACAGAATGCTGAATTACATGGTCTTGGTCTGATCTTAAAGTAATACACCCTGGCCCTTTAAGAGGACATTTTAAGTGTAAAAAATGTTCCGTTTGTGATCAGTGTTGGGAAACACAGATGTTAAGTTTCCCAGAGATAGACTTCTTTAAAGAAATTACATTCTGGTCTACCTGTGCAAGTAAAGGGTAGTATATTTGGTTCAATATCCTTGTGGTTTGAATTATGTGAGGCAAACTACACATATGTTAAGAACATGCATATGTGAACATAAGTCTCTCATTAAACATGGATATTAGTATAGAATTACATAGAAATGGGTTGTATTCATGAGGAATTACGTTTCATAGTATTGGAAGATGGGGAGAAAATGGAACTGCATAAACTTATGTTGCAACTGGAAGCATTCTGGACATTTAGATTAAATACATGCCAACCGTGGGGATTGAATGTTTCCATTGATTTTTCATGTTTTCTGTGAAAGTGTCACTGAAAGGGAGTGGAGCTTGGAAAAGTAACTGCTTTCTGTATCTTTAGGTATATTTAATCTGTTGCGCCTGGAATGCAGTATAAATACATGATGATCTGTTAGAGAAGCTAAGGCTATGTTAAAATCTGATAAGGATGGTGTAGCCTTCAGGCAAAATGGAAGGGCTTTTATACCTGGTTAATGGTGAATCCTTGATCTATATAGATATATTTTGTAATAATATGGGGTATTTTGGTATTATTTATTGGATGTGTAACCTTTTTAAGATATCTTTGTAGAATGTATTTTGAAGATTGCAATATAAGGGGAGATATACAGTACCTGTTTCATCTAGAACATTTGTATATATAAAAACTTTAAGGGTCTATATTTTTCTCAGGATTTTGTTGATATATGTAGGATTAATTTATTATATTGTTTTATGATAGTGTAAGGTCAAGTTTGGAAGAAGATCCTGAAATGAATATATATTCCGGAAAACTTCATCAGCACTTCAACATTTCTTCAATATCCTTAGGACACCTGCGATTTTAGTGGTTCTGATTGTACTTAAGATATATATTTTGATTTATTTGATCATATTTAAAACATTTATAATATATGTATGTGCACCACACAGTCTTTTTGTCGCTGCGCTGATCTTAAAGAGTGCATTTTGACTGCGGTGCTAAAGCTCATGATGATATGACTGTTTTTCAACTTATGGCTTGGAAACATGACCAGAATAAGCCTACAGTCTATACCAGTGATCCCCAGCGTGGCACTGATAGCCACCATGGTGCCCACCAATATGTTTCCTGGTGCTCATTTGCTTCTCCCCCAAAGCAAAAAGCCAGTCATGGCTTTCCTCCTCTTTGGAGAGGAGAATGCAGAAACAACCAATTTCATAGCAGGAGAATGCTTGGCTTGCAACTTCCCAACATTTTGTGATTTGCCCCAGGACCCAGGACAACTGCAGCCATTTTCTGATTGGGCCCTGCCCTCCATAGCAGCCATTTTACGGTGGTGACCATTCCTTATTCTTAAAATTATAAAAGTGCCCACAAGTTCAACAAGTTTGGGGGGCCCTGATCGACGCAGTTGGGCACTCAAATGTGATTAATAAGGATTAAACTTACCGTCCACTCAGCAGTATCAGTCTTAGAACATCTTACAGTCACTGGCAGACTACGAACAAAGTTATTGTAGGAGAGACCCTGTTCTCTGGTCCATTTAAACTTATTCATTGCATCCATGAAAGAGAGGTTTTTGTATTGTTTTGGACTCTTGATAATAAATGGCCAAGTCCTGAATTTGAAAACAAAAAACATATTCCTGTTATTTCTGACATTCTTGTACCAAATGTTTAGTATGCTGTTCCTACAAAGAAAAAAATATTTTAAATTGAATTTTTATTATTAATAAGTAGAAGATTAATGTAGTAATCCACTGAATGCTACATTCCTTGGAGCGTGATCCAGATCAGTCAGTCTATCATATTTCTACCCACATCTCCTTGAAGGAGCTCAGAGTAACATACTGACAGGGACTGCCCCAAAGGTACAAAGTAAGTTTCATGGCTGAGCAGGGATGAGGATAGGAAACACATATGCACAAAGATATCAGCTTCCATGGCATACTAGCCATACCAGCTGGACCAACAGTTCCTTTGCTTCACAGGTACTTAAAACATGTGTTTTACACTGTTGTTCTAGCTTGGATTTTGGAATTCACAAATGTGTACTAGTGCACATGTATACAATGCTTCTGCTGCAGCTTCCTGTTCAATTAATTTGTGTGCGGTTTATTCCTGTTTACCTAGGCCATGACCTTAAGCGATGGTATGCATTAAAACACTGGGCATTTTTTTAAAGCATACCATGGTGTCTTTGATTGTACCAACATTTTTTTGTTGTTAATAGGTCTCAACATATTCCTTTGTGTTTTATTGCATATCTGACTTGATGTTGCAAAACCAGTTGTGGTCCAGATCTATATTACTGTACAAAGACAGATGCTTAGAAAGTTAGCCTTCTGTTTTTGGGGGGTAAGGATAGAGAAAAATAAATTCTTGTCTATGATGAGAAATTTACTCTCCTTCTTAGTCAAAAACTCTAGTCATTGTTACTTCACAGCTCCCTGAGAACTACAAGATTCTTCTGATGCACTCTCACAACACTCAGCACAAATTAAGCCCTATAAGTGACACAGGAGCACCAGCTGTCACAGTATCGGACTATATGGGCAAGGTTTTACTATATTATGAGTTCAACTACCCGTGACGATACACAAAATCAAATGTAACAAAAGATGCTTCAAAAATGTTAAAACACCACCAGTTTGATCAGAAGGTGAATTAGGGACCCAGCAAATTTGAAAAATTTGGCACCTATGGATTTCTCAATACAGTGTAGATCAGATTCAAGCAATAGCAAGCTTGTGGGGGTTAACAGTGCACCATACACAACTGAACCAATATCCCCCACTCTAGACAGAGTACAGGGTAGAACGCACACATGGAGCAATTCTGAAATGGAAGAGAGGAAAACTGAATGACTTCCTATTAGTGGATCTTTCCTCCATGAGTTTGTCTGTTGGTGGTGGAACGTGCCATCACAGCTGACATATGGTGACCCTGTAAAGTTTTCAAGGCAAGGCAAGAGACATTCAGAAGTGGTTTGCCATTGCCTTCCTCTTCATAGCAATCCTGGACTAGGTCTCCCATTCCAATACTATCCAGGGCGGACCCTGCTTAGCTTTGGACATCTGACCAATTAGGCTGGCCTCGGCCACCCAGGTCAGGGCATGGATTTGTCTTATCTCCTTTAAAAGACACTTACTGTAGAGGCCATCATCATGTCCTATGGAAGTGAGTACTGATTAAGCATTGTGTGAAGAACTATGTGTGTTCTGAAGAACTGATTAAACATTGTGTGAAGAAGAAGCCCACTCGCGGGGAGGGTGGGATACAAATGTGAAATAAATAAATAAATAAACTATTACCATTCAAATAATACCTAATGAAATAATGGAATGTGCAAATAAATTCTACAGCTGACATTTCCCTCAATACTCAAATGAAGTCAAAACAATATCACGTATTTTTGAGTGTAACTCACAAACAAAAATTTTGGATGGGGTCTTCCAAGACAGGACTCTTCAGTTAATTACCATTTTATTTGAAAGAAGCCCCCCACATTTTGAATTCTCGGCCCAGCCAAAACAATTGCTTTTCCCCAGGTCAAATATGCATCTTTGTGCCCCTCATTATGAATGCACACTCAAGACAGCACAACTCTCATTAGCATATTTTCTTTCTGTGAACAGGAAGATAAAGTTGCAAGCTTTAAAGCAGAACTTGTGTTTTCTCGCACTGTCAGGAAAGATTATAAAATGTCAGCCAAATAGAAGCTGCAAGTATAATACTCTGAGGACGTCTGCCCTAAAATAATTTGCAGAATAAAGTGTTAATCACTGCGTAGCACAGAGCTCCAGGGACAAAAACAATCTTAGCCCCATCTCTGTAAGCCATTATCCTACATGCTAAAGCACCAACGTTTTAAGTATTTAAAGAGGTACCACGAGTCTTAATGCCTTCATTTACTTAACCTAATTTCAGCCTTCCCTCTCTTCTCAGTGCTGTAGCTTAGGGCATTCTTTTTACCACTCTGCATTTTTCAATTGCTGAGGAAACAGTTATGTACCAGTAGTGATGGACTAAGTTATCCACAACTTGACTGAGAATAGGTTTTGGTAAAAATGGTTTCTTTAAAAAAAAGAAAATAAATTGTTTTATTTGCAAACCTGTTTCAAAGTTCAGGTCCCTCTGTGCTCCGTCTCTCAATCACTCATGGCCTCCATGCCATCCCTTCCCTTTCTCCACTTGTTACCTTACAGTGGCAGCAACAGGTAGGTCTTATCATGAGTAGGTTTCATGGTAGAGTTTCCATTTTGACCTCACTGCTGCCACAGCAATAGCCCAGGAATTTAAAACACACACCAGGAAATGAAGTTTCCATGGCTTCTGACATCCCACTGTGATGTCAGGAGCCAAGGGATCTATGTTTGTAACAGCCACTTGCCTGTGGGATGCTGCTGTGGTAGCACCAAGGGCTTAATGGAGGCCTTCCTGTACGTGCTGCAGGTATTGCCAAGTGGGAAAGCAAAGAGGCCAGCTGTATCATTAGTAGGGAGTTTAGGCCTGGGATGAATGACCCTTTCACTTCGCCCTTCTCAACATTCCAACCCATTAGAAACATCTGTGCCATACTATGTGAAAGTACACTCACTGATTTAATTTTACATAATTTTTCAGGACATGAAATGGTACAGTATAGCCTGGTCTTGTCGATCCTGGAAGCTAAGCAGGGTCGGTTGTTGGAAGGGGGAACTACCAAAGAAGACTGTGCCTTGAAAAACCCTGCTTCTCACTTGCCTTGAAAACCCTATGGTGTCACAATAAGTTAGTTGTGACTTGACAGCAGAACTTTAGACACACACATCATTTTCCAGTCCTTCTTATTAGAGACACTGGGGGTTACCCCATAGGAAAGGGCTTGTGTGGTTTCTCCATTGCTACTATGTCTGAAAATACAGCACAGAAGCAATGGGGCTTCCATATGCAGGTTTCTCCATATTTTTCTGTTCTCAGTTCCCCATGGTAGCCATTTCCCCTGCACCTGAGGTCTTGGGGAAAAAACAGCAATTGACATATTGGAAGAAGAAGAGGAAGACGAGGAGTTGGATTTATACCCTGCCCTTTACTTGGAGTCCCAAAGTGGCTTATGATCACCTTCCCTTCTTCTCCCCACAAGAGACACCCTAGAAAAACTGAGAGAGCTGCTCTCGAGAGAACAGCTCTGAGGGAACTGTGACTGACCCAACATCACCCACCTGGCTTCAGGTGGAGCAGTGGGGAATCAAATCCGGTTCTCCAGATTAGAGTCCACTGCTCTTAACCGCTACACCTATCAGGTTCTCTAAATTCCCAGCTTTCATTTTAAGAAGTTAACTCCCATTTTGTTTCAGAGATATGCTTGTCCTCTTATAGGTCCATAAAGATGCAATGGGTATGTTTTAAAATAATTTTTCCCATACCCAGATGCCCCTGCATATGCATGCTGCTATGGTGAAGGGCATGTAGAAATTGAAAGGAGGTATATGACTTTGTCACAATCAGGAAATGCCACTCTCCAGTCTCTTGAGGCACATGAGATTTGTGCTTTTTAAAAATACTCCTTATGGAATGGGCACGAAAGGAGAAATGAGCTGCGATTCGAGCACAAATCAGGCCGGTTCATGGTTCATTTTGAACTGGTTCATTTTGTCATATCGTTCCTGAATCAAAAAAAAAATGAACTGCCTTTTTTCTGTGGAGGTTCATTAGAGCGGTTTGTTCTCCAGACAGCCTGGCACTGATTCAATCAATTCCTAGGCAACACGAGGGGTAGACTCGTGGAGAACCCTAGAAACACCTATAGCAGTTGTCCATAGCAGATTGTATGTATGTATGTGTGTGTGTGTGTGTATACACACACACACACACACACACAAACCACACCCTGACTCAGCTGCTTTCACTTTGCAGCAGGAAGAGAGAGGAGTTAGTTGTCACGTGAGAGCAAGTCAGGAAGACCTGTTTGCTGTGTGGCTGATTAAGAAGAGGCTAGTGCTGAGCTTTCCTGGGAGCACCTGCTTTGGTGGGGGGCTATAACTCAAGACATTCCAAATTCAATCTTTATCAAACTTGGAGGACAGGTGAAGGAGAGCTTGCTGAAGACTCCTTGTGAATTTGGCATCTCTAATTTGTGAGGTGGCTGTTTTACCACCTCCAGAACTCACGAACCAAACAAACCATGAACTGGTTCGGGAAACAGGAAAAGTTTGTGAAAGTTCATGGTCCATGTATCAAACAAACCACAAACCACTACAAACCCGCATCTTCCTGGTTCATGCCCATCCCTACTGCTTAATAGAAATGCAGCCAATAAGTAATGTGCAAGGACCACAGTGGCTGACCGTTGACATGCAAGGACATACTAGCTTTTTAGCACCACAGCATCATGAACCCTAGGCATTACATCTACCCTACTTACCTCACTGGTCTATATATTTCTTTCACGCCAATAAACTGAAGTTGTTCCATGATGTCTGGAATGCTTGCACATCTGGTGAGATTTATTCTTGGGTAATACAGAAGATAGGACAGGCACATTTCATTTCTGGTGCTAAAACCACCCTGAAATTGTAAAAAAAGATTATTAGTCTCAGAATTTTTCATGTGCATTAGCTGGAGGAGAAATATGGAACGTTCCATAGGATTGGTCAGTTTATTCTCAATAATTACAAAAACCCATACTTAAAATGTAGATAATATACAGGGCAGCAGTGGCAAGAATAGCTATAGCTATGACTCATTTCCTTGCATGTTGTGAAATTACAGAATCAAGAGATGGATTATTTACAATAGATGCTAAATGGCACACTTAAATGAAAAGTTATTTCAGCTTTACCTTTCTGCAAGGAATTCCCCTCTTTCCCAATGTCTTTGTCCTCCTAAGAATTCTAAGAAGACCTAATGGGTTGTATCCTACTACATCACTCAGCAAAGTCTGAAGCCTTCCTCTGATGGAACTAGCACTTAGAAGAAAGTTTCAAACTTTAATGAGCAGCAGAGTGGTAAGATGCACACTGATATGGCCAGAAAATTCAGTTCATGATCTCTGGCCAAGGACAGACTATTGTTCTGCCACGCTACAGGAGCATGGCAGAACAAGGCGGGGGGGGGGGGACTGCCCCGCAGCGCGGCGTTCAGACACCGCCTCAAGGAAGCCGCCCGCAGCATCCACACTGCGGGCAGCTTCCGGTGGCAGTGGCAGAACGCTGTGCGGCTCTGCCCATGCGCGTTCACACCCGCCGGAAGTGGGTGGAACATGTGCGCAGCCGCTGGGACACCACTTGGAAGTGGTGCCCGGCTGCTGCGGGAGGAGTGCGCCACTGGACGAGCTGAGTCCGGGGTGCCTCCGTGGGGCAGATGCGGCCGTCTGGACGCCCGCTCTGCCTCTGCTTTTAAAGAGGAGGCAGAGCGGGCCAGACTGCCAGTCTGTCCTCAGCCTCTATTTCTACCACTGCTGCTGTGGAGAAATGTGCATATAAATGTAAAAAGCATTAACAATGAGCCAAATTTTTTTTTACAATTTTGAAAGAGCTGGGTTCTTGATTCCCTGGACCCAGTTTGTGTTCCCTGTAACAATACATCAGATATGGGGAATGGCTTCTAAAAAAGAGAGAGAGAGCTCAAATGGGCTTGGAACGGCACTGCATAGATATTCCACATGGAGCAGCAAAATCACCGAAATAATTCCCCCCAGTGCAGTTTTTGCATGGGAAACTGGCTTGGAAGGAGGCAGGAGCCCTTCCTCCCCCCATGGTGCTATTCCAAGCCTGTTTGGGCTCTCCTATTTTTTAGAAGCCATTTTGCACAGCTACTATGTGGCTGTAGACTCAGAATTAAACTTTTTTGGTCTTAAAAGTGCCATGGACTCAAACTTTGTTCTATTGCTTCACACCAACATGGCTACCCACCTGGATCTATTTTTAGTGGACGAAAATGTAATTTCCATGAACTCTCAAATAAGCCTGACATCACAAACATCCCAACTGCTACAATCATCCCAAAGACATTCTGTTTGTTTTACAAACTAGTGACTGTCAAAATCTCCCTGGATTGTAATGAGAGAGCTGAATGTTTCAGTGATCCTGGGAGCAGCAGCTGCACTGCTTCCGGCAGTGTCTTCTACATCAGACAGGTCAATGAACGGAGATCCAGATGAAGAGAATTATTAATTGAAAAATCTTTGAAAGATTTCAAATATTAATCAGTACCAAGGTAGACACTGGGTCTTCCATAAACAAGCGTCCATAAAGAAAAGGCTAGAGAATGTGTGAGGGAATAACTTAAATCAACAGTGGGTAAGAATTGGAGAGCCTGCCCTGAGAACCAGCAGGTGGAAACAAACCTAGTCAAGTGAGGTAATTACAGTCAATCACTTCCAAAATAGCTAAGGTTGCATTTGTTACAGCACCTCAGCCCTCAGAATGGGAGTGAGAAGCCATGGTTCCAGTTCCCCAGGCACATGGCATAGTAACTATTAAGTATTGAGGCAGAGGCGATGAATCCAACAAGCAGGCTTTTATTCATAAAATCGTTCAGCTCTAAGACAGCTCTATGAGAGCGGCACTCTAATTTATACGGTTCCAACAAATAACTTTCAACAATTTAACTATATACAAGCAATGTTATTGGACCCAAGCAGGGCTCAGCGATTGGGTACCTAGACTGGCTTCAGGACCAATGGGAGTCTTTATTAGTCAGCCAATGAGAATTGGAGCATTAGGATACCAGAGCCCTTTCATAGGTAAACCATAGTTGTTAATGCAGCATAATCAAGAAAACAAACACAACAGTAACTGAACCTAAAAACATCATACATGCTAGCAAACAAAAAGAAGGGATTCAATGAATTGCTTAGAGTAGACATGAAGTTATCTTTGCATGTAAACTGATACTAATTTTTGTAAAAGATTACCAAGGATGGTACTGATTTTCCATTACTGACGACCTTAAGCTATCCTGTGTAAATTGGAAATTCCAGAGCTGTTATCTCAGTCTAGCTTTTTCAAGTGTCATTTGCTTCCATTGACAGCATACCACATAATGGAATGGAAAAATGCAGCATAAGATAACAGTGGCTGCACTCAATCTCATGTTTTTTTTCCTCAGAAGAGGCTTCCAGCACCAAAGAGATTGTAACTGTCACTAGTCTTGTATCATCTGATGTAACGCAGATGTATTTACTTATAGAACAGTTTTATTTTAAGTGCTTGTTTTGGTGAATAAAAAAAGTTTACAAACAACCCACAAAGTCATAGTTCTTTTTGCATTAATTTTGTTCCGTCAATAACTAGGGCAGGAAATGGCAAGGGAGGAAAATTTTAGTTCATGGTTCTTCAGTTGGGAAGAAAGAAGGGGAAAATTCCCTTCCTCTGAAGGGAAGAATCAAGTTCAAAGAAGGAATGGCCAGCTGCCATTTTCTAGACTTTGAGGATTCAAGATCTACAAATGGAAGTTCTTGTAATGTACTGCTGCCTCGGTAACCATTAGGGTTGCCAGCTCCAGGCTGGGAAGTACCTGGAGATTTGGCAAGGTGGAGCCTGAAGATGGTAAGGTATGAGGAGGGGAGGGACTTCAGTGGGATATAATGCCATAGAGTCCACCTTCCAAAACAGCCATTTTCTCCTGGTGAACTAATAGTGGTTGCCTGGGGATCACTTGTAATTCCAGGAGATCCCCAGGCACCACCTCGAGGTTGGCAACCCAAGTAACCCGTTAGGAGAAAAGTGCGTTTATATGTAGTTCTATGGTTATTTTAAACTTATTCTCCCCTGCCACCTTATTCAAATGCAGCTGTGGAGGCTGCTACTTTTGAGGGGGGAGAATAGTACAGGAGAGAGGGCATTCAAACCTTTCTTCCTATCCTATTTTAAAAGTGGAATTTTTAAAATGGCAAAAACAGCATTGGGAGTCAGCCATGTTGTAACACAGCTTCCTACATTAGTCTCCTTTTTGAAACAGCAGCACCAGCAGCTGCATTTAGGAAAGAAAACAGGCTTTTAAAATAACCAGTGAGCTACTTGTATTATGCAGTTTCATCCCTAAAGTCAAGTTTTAAATCTAAACAGAAGACTGTTAAACTAAGCTTACAGTTATAATTTTTTAAAATCTATTATTACATCTGCTCAGTTTATCTGTAGTTACTCTAGGGGGTATCTTATGTCTTATGCATATTTTGCAAACTATTAATTTACTTGCCACATTTTACCAAAATATTTAGCTAAAAAAGTTCTTAAATCAAATGAAAATATACAGGCAGGCCATTAATTCTGCTCAGGACTCATTTCATAGCAGGAGCACCTTTGCATATTAGGCCACACACCCCTGATGTAGCCAATCCTCCAAGAGCTTACAGTAGCCCCTGTAAGAAGAGCTCTGTAAGCTCTTGGAGGATTGGCTACATTAGGGTGTGTGTGGCCTAATATGCAAAGGAGCTCCTGCTACGAAATGAGCCCTGATTCTGCTTAATTTATGCCCTACTTTTCTCCCTCTAACAGAGACCCAAAGTGGCTTAGAACAGTCTCCCTTGTGGGGATAGACAGTTTCTCCAGACTCAGAAATCAGCTTTACAAAACTGATCAATCTTGATGCCAATTCTCAATAAAGTAACTATTTTAAATCTCAAAATAGGGTTGAAAGCTAACACTTAGAGTAATTTTCGTTCCACCTCAAGCCAATTTGTAATTTCTTACCCAAGTCATATGCGATCGATTTATGGTACTGTAATGACATTCGGTGACTAAATTATCTCCCTGAAAAACAAAATTTAAGAAATGCAGTTTTACAAATTTGAGCATGAACACCATCATTTTGGAATATGAGTTTTTTCAAAGATATAACACATAAACTGAAGCGCCACTTTTGAAATTTATACTGCTTAATATTAAAATACTTCATAATATACTTAATAAAATATACCTCATAATATCTATTGCAGCAACATTCAGTATCTCACTGTGGTAAATGTACTATGAACAATATATCGCCATAAAAATCCTCAGTTCCAGTATTCATAAAATAAATCTTCAAGTAAAAGTATCACAGAACCTTAGCACCTTTTTCTGTGCTAATGATCAAATGGCAGCAACAGCCTTTCACTGCTGAGTTACAGGATTCTGGCCCTATAGGATTCTAGCTCTAGAATCAATAATTGAAGTAACATTTTGTTCCTTCTTGTGAATTTTTTTGCTGGCTGTGGACATGAAGATGGCTCCCTTTGAACAGGAAGTCCTCTCCTATTTGGTCTTGAGTAGAAATTAATTCGGACAGGGGAGAGAGAGACCTCTGATTCCCCAGAAAAAACCAAGAGAATCTGAGTATGAACTTGTAAAACTGTAGGATCTATCCACAATTAAGATACACAAAGGTGAAAAATTGTTCCTACTAATATTGCTATATAGCAGGGGTTAACCTTGCTTAACGTAAGAGCCACATAGAATAAACGTAAGAGCCACATAGAGATGTCTGAGAGCCGCA
This sequence comes from Lepidodactylus listeri, assembly GCA_029233225.1. Lineage (NCBI taxonomy): Eukaryota > Metazoa > Chordata > Lepidosauria > Squamata > Gekkonidae > Lepidodactylus > Lepidodactylus listeri. Next base: position 41,619,804 of record JARCFY010000003.1, read on the forward strand.
AGACAGGAACAAATATCACACAGTTTTTATTTTTTAAAATATGCAAATTTGCTTTTTATTAACGTTAAATGGGACTGCCAAAAATAAAAACAAACGAGGAAAACTGGTTATAAGAAAGAGAGAGAGAGAAACTAGGAAAGCAAATAGATGGGAGGGAGGAGGGAAGGAAGGAAGGAAGGAAGGGAGAAAGAGAGAAAAAGCATGCCTCCCCTTTGCTTCCCCAGCCGCCCTGCCAGGAGCCGCACAATATGTGTGAAAGAGCCGCATGTGGCTCCCGAGCCACAGGTTGGCCACCCCTGCTATATAGACTACAGTGGTCTGCTAGAGAAGGAAGACTAGGGCTGCAATCACACACACTAAGGGTGAGGACAGACTTGTATTTTGCTGCGCCTTCGCGGCGGGGCAGAATAAGGTGGGGGGAATTGCCCCTGCTGCGGGGCGTTCACACCCCGCCGGAAGGAAGCCACCCGCAACGTTCAGACTGCGGGCGGCTTTTTACGGCGGCGTGCGAACACTGCATGGCTCCCCCTCCCAGTGTGCGTTCACACCCGCCAGAGGCAGGTGGAACGCGCGCAGCAGCAGCCGGGACACTACTTTTAAGTGGTGCCCGGCTGCTGCGGGAGGAGCACGGCACCGGACATCTGGGCCGCCTGGGCCGCCTCCTCGGGGCAGATGCGGCAGTCTGAACGGCTGCTCTGCCTCCGCTTTTGAAGTGGAGGCAGAGCGGGCCAGACTGCCAGTCTGTCCTTGGCCTAAATAATCCATTTTTAATTCACTTTCAAAGCACTTTCCAACTGGATTTTGCCAGTTCACACAGTAAAAATCCAGTTTGAAAGTGGATTGAAAGTGGATTACTTAGTGTGTGTGATTGGAGCCTAGGCCATGCTATCCTCATGTCAACTACTACCAGTAAGGAGATTTCCTGCTAAGAACGTATGACACAGAAAAGTTCATGTCCCTAGAGTAAGTAATCTTGATCCAAAGTTAACAGTTTACCTTAGCTACATGCAACTTTGAAGCAATTAACAATCAAGCAACACACTTGGGGCTAAATATTCAGTAATCAACATAATTTAGGAGGTAGTGTCTATTTTTTCTTTCTTTCAGATCCCCATAGATGTCTATATCGGCAGATGTCTAGAGTATGCTTTGTGGGGCAGCAAAAGAACAAGGGCAAATAAAGTACTGACATTTTTTCTCATATCAATTAAAGGATAAAAAGCTATCAATTAAGTGAAGTATTGGAATTGCTTAGTATTAAGTATTGAGTCAGGAGGCGATGAATCAAATGCAGGCTTTTATTCCAAGCATCGTTCAGCTCAGGGACAGCTCTAGCAAAAGTGGCACTTAACTTACAGTGTTCCAACTAGGGTTGCCAAGTCTTCAAAACTCACCGGCGAGGGGGAGTCCTCCTCTGGCCAGGAGTTTCTCCTGTCATGTGTGCAAAGCACGCATGCCAGCGACGTCACCAGAAGTGACGTCAGCACATTGGGGGCGTTGCCAGAGTGTCGCCCTGGCAACGCCCCCAATGTGCTGACGTCACTTCCGGTGATGTCATTACGTCATCCTCGCTGGACGACGTCAGGGGTGGGGTTCCCCCCGGCGGCCAAATGCTGGCCGGCGGATCGGGAACCCCTTTAGCGGGGGATCCCCCGCCCCCCGAGCTGACTTGGCAGCCCTAGTTCCAACAAATAACTGGGAACACACATTGTATATACATTGTAACTGGGAACACACAGTCTCATTGGACCTAGCAGGGCTCTGTGATTGGTTCCTTGGATTGGCTTCAGAACCAATAAGGAGTCTTTATTCGGCAGCCAATAGGAATGAGGGAGTTAGGATACCAGAGCCCTGACAATGTGATGCAACATAACAAAAGAGAACATAACACTTCGTTATTACACAGTGCATAGTTAGGATCATGAACTTTTGTATGCTTGATTATAGCAGCACAAGTGGAAACCACATCGGACAGCTATATTCTCAACTCACAGAATTTCAAGGTAAACGCTATGTTAAAAGTGCTAAATCTGAAAGTACCACCTGCATGTCACACAGAGATTCTGCTAACTGCTGATAGGCTAAAAAGACTAGCAGGTTCATCAAGATGGCACAATCTTAATCACAATCATGCTGTTTGGCACCTGTACTTCCTATTTAATGAGAGTTCCCAAAGAATTGACAGCTGGATGCTGCCTTTGTCTGAACAATAGTTTTATCCATTCATTGTTTCTTTTTTTGTGTGATGAGTTTGCTCTTTTAATTTCTTCCTGGATGCTCCTCATTCCCCCACTTCTTATCATCAGATGTCTCCTATTTTGTCAGGGTTTTTTTTTAAAAAAAAAATCTCACAACTGTGGAATGCTCTTTGGCTTGGTGTATTTTAAAAATAAGCACTAATGCTTAGTATGTACAAAATAAGTATATTCAGGGCTCATTTTGTAGCAGGAGCTCCTCTGCATATTAGGCCACGCACCCCTGATGTGGCCAATCCTCCAAGAGCTTACAGTAGCCCCTGTAAGAAGAGCTCTGCAAGCTCTTGGAGGATTGGCTACATCAGGGGTGTGTGGTCTAATATGCAAAGGAGCTCCTGCTACGAAATGAGCCCTGTATATTGTTAAGAGAAAGGCTTTTTTTGTAGAAAAAGCCCAGCAGGAACTCATTAGCATATTAAGCCACACCACTGACAGTACAGCTTATTAGCATATTAGGCCACACCCCCATGTTACAAGGTCATCCAGCCACAGCCACCTTTTACTTCTTATTCTGTTTACCTTGTTTGTTGTCAAAACCCAGGGCTTTTTTAACAGCAGGAATTAATTTGCGTGTTAGGCCACATACTCTAATGTAGCCAATCCTAATGAGTTTCTGCTGTTGGGTATGGCCTATTATGCGAATGAGTTCCTGCTGGGTGTGGCCAACTCAGGAGCCAGCCAGGACTCTGTTCCTGTGCGTTCCTGCCCCAAAATAGCCCTGGTTAAGAGTAGACGGGCAGTGCATTGTCACTCAAAACGGAAGGGGGTGGGGAGGGGTAGAAAGAACAAAAGAAAGAATGAAATAAAGATGTTGCACGGTAATAACAACACACAAGTTTATGAGACATAATGGTCAACAGAAATTAAATCTCTATTTTATATATATATATTTTGTAAAAAGCAGACATCAGAGAAGCTGGGCAAGACTTTTGTACATATTTGCTTGTAATATGGATATTTCTGACCAATTTCATTTTAAGCTTCACTTCTAAACATAACTGAAAATGTAAAGAATTTATATTCATACAGGCAAGATGAGTCTTTCTTCTTTTAGGTACTGAAACTCCTGGAAGTTGAAGTCAAAGTCATCATCATACGCCAGAAGCTGCTGCTCATGGCCATTGTGGAAATGGCGCACCCTTATGGCTCTACCAGCAAGGTGTGCGTGTAGGAGAACAGCAAAGATGTGAATCCCACTTGGCTTCTCAGCATCCAGGGCCTAGGAAAGACCAATGAAAGCAATCAGCTTACTTCACTGGGTGCACATTTGGTATCAGAGGACAAAGGCTACATTCATATATGTGTAAGACCCACTCCTTTGCACACACAAGCAGCAGCATCAATATCTCTAATTTTCATCATGTTGCATCTGTGGATACTTAAATCCAGAGACTGGAGCCATGAACAGACACTATGGATCTTTCTACAACCTGAGAAAAGTCCCAGGTTTCCAGAACAGCTAGATTCTAGTCCAACTGCACCTTAGAGACCAACAAAATTTTCGGGGTATACACTTTTGAGAGTTAAAGCTTTCTTCAGCTTTGACTCTAAAAATTTTATACCCTGAAAATCTTGTTAGTCTCTAAGATGCTACTGAATTGGAATCTAGCTGTTCTGCTGCATACTAACACAGCTAACCCTTGAAACTATCTTCATGGAAGGCTTACAGAAAAATCTCAGGTCTAATATATACACACACATATCCATTAGGGTTGCAAGCTCTGGGTTGGGAAATATTGGGAGATTTTTTGGGAGGGGAACCTGGGGTTTGCAGAGGGACAGGACCTCAGCAGGGTACAATGCCACTGAGTCCATCCTCTAAAGCAGCCATTTTCTCCAGGGCAACTGAACTCTATTACCTGGTGATCAGCTGTAACGGTGGGAGATCTCCAGGCCCCACCTGGGTAACCCTAACATCCATCCATCAAGGGGTGAAACACCCCCCAATCACAGAAGCAGCACCTGTAGCTTAAGAAATGAATGCTCTCAGTGACCATTGCCTTGGTTTCTCTCAGTAAAAGGCAGGGGGATGGGCAGGACCCTTTCCCAAGCTGTTTTGGCCAGGCACACAAAGAACCATTGGGTGACTTGCTACCACTCAGTCTGTATGACTCACCCAAGCCCAGCTACTGTTCAACAGCAGCCACCCCACAAAAGGCAGTGGTTACAGTTTCAGACTAGGATCTAGGAGACCAAAGTATGAATCACAGTCTCCCAGATCCTAGTCTGAAACTGAAACTCTGCGATATAAAAACACTGGGTGACCTGGGCACAGTTACACATTCTCAGCCTAACCTACCTCAAAGGGTTGGTGTGAGGATAAAATTGAGCTGTGAAGGATGATGCAAGCTGATTTGGGTCCCCATTGTGGAGAAAGGTGGGGTATAAATGAAATAATAAATATAGCTGAACATGGGGGCAGATAAAAGGTAGGTAGGTTGGTGGGTGGGTGGAAAGGGGAGAAGAAAGCAGGGAGAGGTGAGGATATGAAGGTTGCCAGTGGGAGGGAAAGAGGGAAAAGTGTGGGGAGTGGGATACCAGTGAAAATTATAAGCTGCTGGGGAAGGGAAGGAGAGAAAGCTGAAGACAGGGGAGCAGATAAAGGTAAGTTGGCTCATGGATGGGAAGGAAAGGAGGAAGCAGGACATGAGGGAGAGGCTATGAGGGCTGCCAGGGAAGTGAAAGAGGAAATGGTAGGTGAGGGGGAAATGCCAATCCCCCCCAGGAAGTTCTTGCAGGTCCCAGGTTTGTCTTCATACTATCTTGAGATAGTTACATATGCATGGAACTGGATCCTATCTAAGTTTCCCACTTTGCGTAAGGCAATTTTCATACGTTCTTCCCTCTAGCTGCAACCTGCCATGCTCACTGATATCATGACCTAAGAAGTCAGTGGACTCCCCAAAACAGTGTAGAGTGAATGGGGAATCTGCAATAGGAAAAGAGAACTGGCCAAAATTGCTCTACTTCTACAACTTAAACATATTAATCAAAGACGCAGAATTCTCTCTTACACACACACACGTTATTCAATGGTTGACTAACATTTGGGGTCTTTAACTTTATGAAATAATAATCTTAAAGCAGAGGAGCATCTCCAAAACTAAAACAGAAACCCTGAGGGAAAGGGAGAAAGCTACATTTACAGGAGAGGAGAGGTAGCAGAGGGGCAGGTATGCAGCCTGTTTGACAGTCAAGCTGTTTTTCTAGCAAAAAGGAGTGGAAGTTCAGCGATTTATGAAACTGCTACGCAAAGCAAGCTATAAATCCCCTCACTAATCCCATTTCTTCAATTAATCCTCTTTCATCTTGCACCCCCCCCCCAATTTCTCATGAGTGTTTGTTTGTTTTGTATATGCAATGTGGTTCACTGTTAACCTCATGGAAACCAATGACATTTTACGTTTAGATTGAAATATTGTTTTGTGTATGAGTGCCATTTACCGTATTTTTTGCTCCATAAGACTCACTTTTTCTCCCCAAAAAAGGGGGGGGAAGTGTGTGTGTCTTAAACCCCCCTCACCTTTCCCAAGCCACGGCACCGAGCAGAGCTAGGTGCGTCTTATGGAGCGAAAAATACGGCATTTTAGATTACACTTTCTTCATGACAAAATAGTAAAGCACTGTCAATATTTGGGGAGTGTCAGGGAAATGAGGGATGCAGGACCCTTTACATGCACCCACATTCCTACTGTGTTCAATTTTGGGGAGGGAGAGAAGCTACCAATTGTTCCTGACTACCAATTGAATGTTGCCCTCAGGGTGGGGGGCAAAAGAATCTCCAACTGATCTGAATCCCCTCTGGATTACGTGGGTCCCATTCCAGAAAACCAGAAGTAGCAAAACAGAGATCCCAAGACTCCAGAGCAGATAATTGAATCACTAACCTTAAGAAGAATTTTGTTTATCTGAATTTGTGTACTCTGCTAATTTTTGGACTATGAGAACTATTTTTTCCCCAGAGATCTGCAAACTGTCTATGTCTTTGCTCCAGTTTAGAACATTTCTTCCACTTGTTTTCTTCACATAGAAATGATAGACATGAAAAGAAGAAGAACAAAAAGAAAGAAGAAAAAACCTATTTTTGAACATTTCCCCTCCCCCCTTGTAGGGATTCCTTTAATGCCTGTTTAAAAGTTTAGAAGTATTATTTATTTGGATTAACATGAAATTTGTTTTGTAGAATTCTCTATAATTTCAGGAACAGGAGTTATGGGGAAACATTATTTGACCTATAGTATTATTAGAGTTTATAATAATTGGTAAACTTAGCCTTGTATCTTATGGAGACATGGGTAGTTGGGCTGGACTTTGTATCATGACCCACTCCAGCCCCCCTACACATATATCAATGAGGCAGAAGACTGGAGCCTCAGAGGGGGAAAACTGTTGTGGAATCTGCTAAAATTCCGCAAAACCTCTGATACACCTATAATAGTTTAATATCTATAGTACAGTACAATACTTTTATTGGCATAATAAATTTAACATGACATTTAGGATCAATATATAGAATTAAAATCCATACATAAGATAAAACATAGATGCATAAGATTTTATAAGATTCTCTCCTTATATATAATTCAGGAGTGGGGTGGCACATTCTGAACATTCCACATGCTCCTAAATCAGTTGGCTCCACGATGGGTCACTCAAGCTGTCCCTATTCACTGGCTACGTTGCCTGAATCCCACCTCCAACATTCTAAACAGTTTGCTGTTCCTCCCCCATAGCCAGTTGAAACACAGAGGTTGTTTGCATGTGAGGCCTGATTGGCCTTTGCTCAAACAGTTTGCTGTTGCTGTTGGGAGTCACTGAATGTGTCCTGAGGTAAAATACATCTCCCAGTCTTCCCTTCAATGGTCACTGGAGCTGCCAGTCACTGTGTTCTGCAGCCACAGCACATCATTTCCCCTACAGAAAATTTCCCAGCTATTACAACTGATCTCCAGGTGACCAAGATCAGTTCTCCTGGAGACAATGGCTGCTTTGGGCAGTTGATTCTATGGTATTATACCCTGCTAAAGTCCCTCCACACCCCAAACCCCGCCACCCCAGGCTCTACCCCTCAAATCTACAGGTATTTCCCAACCCAGAGCTGGCAACCCTGTAACTGGCTATGGAACTGCTTTCCAGACCCTTGGAATCCAAAAGACATGACATAGGAGGAGGTGTTTTTCTACCTTAGCTGCCACTGCATAGCCCCAAATCAACATAAGTCAGGGGTGGAGGGAGGCATACCTGTTACCATGAGGCTGTCCTCCCATATTACCCACTTGGGGCAGCAAAATGACTTGAGACAACCCTGCCTTATAGCTAAGCAGAAGGACAGCCTCCCTCTATTTTCCCCTTCCCTCTGCCACCCCACCAGCCACAGCCGGGACACTCATCTGGAGCTTCTTTCTAGAGCCCATTGTATTTCTTCCCACAACAGGCCTTACTCCTATTCAATTAATAATAGCATTAGATTTGCCTTTAAGAATTTCTTTCAGAAATTTTGCAACCACTCTAGTAATTTCTGCTACCGAGTCATTCAATAAGAACCAACATCTGATTGCAGCATTCATAAGATCAATTACCTGGGATAAATTTCCAAACAATTCCCAGTGTAAACTGTCATTAAGCTGACACTCAAGCATTAAATGCTGGATTGATTCTGGGAAATTTGCTCAAGGGCAAAGTCTCTCATAAAACCGGGTTTGATGATATCTCCCACAGAGAATATTAGAACATTAGAGGGGGAAGTGTAAAAGCTCTACATTGGGTAGGAATCTCAAGATCGTATAAGTAATGGGATATTATCCCAGGCTGGTCATCTAAACTTTAAAAAGTGGGAGAATATATATAAGGCTGAGCTGAGCAGAGTTTGTGGAATTCCAGTTCCAAGAGCCTCTGTTTAATAAATCTAAAATTATGTGACTCATCGGACCGAAGTAAACCACCTACTGCAATCCCAATATGATTGAGTTTGGACATAATTCCATCTAACCAAGTTGCATTGGAAGAGTCACTCTTTTAGATAAGACAGTAGACTGCCAGGTTCGCCCCTAAAATAAATTTTTAGCCAAAATTTAAAAGTTATAATCCATGCCTTAGTTTCAATCAAGGATTGGCCCATTTCATTACAAAGTGCAAACACACTTAGGCACCCCCAAAATTTGCCTAAGAAATGATGCTTGAATTGCCTTTACTTTCTGTTTAAAGGCATTCATCGATATGGGGATACCACAGATAACGTTTTAGCCTTAAATATTCTAATTGCAGCAGGAGCACATTGGTTACCCCTCATAAAATAAAATTGTTTGAGATGAAGAGCATCTAGCCAAATTTATTGTCCTATTACTGTGTGTTACCCATTTAAGATGATAGTTGAAAGTAATACCTTACTGGGAATGTTTTACAGCAGTCAGAAGTCACTATCAAATTTTAAATAGATAAGAACATCAGAAACTAGCTTCCTTGATTCTGTGAGTCACCCTGGCTTAATTTAGCTTTCCTTGACTTTCCTGACCCCAGAGATAGAAATGTCAAATAGAGGCTACTTAACATCTTGTTCCTGGTTGTTCTGATCAACTACCCTGCCATGGGTGTTGGCAAAACAACCAAAGATATCCTTTACAGAATTACAAGTGCACTATTTATGTATTGGGGTTGTGTTGAAATATTCTATGTTGAATAGTGAAATGCTACAAAAATGTTTTCTGGTTTAAGAATATGTAATGGAATAAACTGAGCTTTGATTTAGAACAACTGTTTCTCTCTCTTGATGCAACTGGGAAGTCAGCTTCTCTCCCTCCCAAAACTGAACACAATGGGAGTGAGGGTGCATGCAAAGAAGAAGAAGAAGAGATTGGATTTATATCCCGCCCTTCACTCACTTGGAGTCTCAGAGCGGCTAACAAACTCCTTTCCCTTCCCCGCTCTACAACAGACACCCTGTGAGGTAGGTGGGGCTGAGAGAGCTCTGAGACAACTGTCCTTGAGATAACAGCTGGTACAGACCTATGGCTTGCCCAAGGTCATCCAGCCAGGTGCAAGTGGAGGAGTGGGGAATCAAACCCAGTTCTCCCAGATTAGAGTCTGCACATTTAACCACTACACCAAAGGGTCCTGCACCCCTCATTTCCCCAGCAGGGATACAACACACTCATGAAATCATTTAAAATTAAAGGTTAAAATTATCTCTTGCAGCCTAAAAATGTATTTGCCTAGCTGCAAAAAAAACTGGTAATAGAACACTGCAGAGCTAAAATCAAAATTATTAACAAGCTCAGTTTAACGGCATAATCTGTAATTATTAGCATGAGAGATGCTCTCATAAAAGACTGACAATCAATGCTCACTCTCGTATACCCTCCAGTTTCAAGTATTTGTTGTTCTATATAAATCCTTAGACCTAAGCTTTCTTTAAAATTTTGAGTTCCTCACGAGACGATTTATTTTTTGTGGGATTCAGGTTGGCAAAAAACATTATAATTAAAGTGTAATCAAGGTAAGCCCAAACTTTAAATTCTACCTGTAGAATTGTAGAATCACTACAAAAGGGATGGGCTAGGGAAAATATTTCCTGATATTATGAATGTTCATTTCCTATTCTGCATAGGCTTGCCATTTGCCTCCTTTGGTGAATAAACTCCTGCCCTTGAGAAATTGAGGATCAGAAGAAAAAATGACTGGAAAGTGGCCTCCTTAGTGATACTCTAGGAATTTTCCTATGTCTCTATGGTCTTTACCACAGAGATTTGGAGAAATCCCTGGAAATGACATCACATCCTCCACCCTCTCCTGGCATTTGCCAGTCTAGTGCTGGCAACCCTAATTCTGCATCACAAAGTTAAGCACATTTCGAAATCTCAGTGCAGGATTATCTGTTTTCTCCAGAAAACACCCCCTACAAAAGTAATGGGCTGACTAATGTATACTATTGTACTTTGAATTAAGCTATTACCAGTGTGGTCATATATAGGGATTGCACTGATAAGTGCAAGCAATATGTTCAGCTCACTGTGTTAAAAAAATTTGTCTCTGTGTGTGCAAAATTTAAAGCAGAAGTTCTTGAACCTTTCATTATAAACTCACTAAAAGTATTTTGTTTTATGAAATTAGGACTCTCGTATCCAACAAAAAAATCCATCTACAAGGTTTCCTCATATTGCTCTTGGAACTCAGCTCAAAAAAAAATGAACGTAATGATGAGAAAGCCTAACTGTATTTTAAGACTATATTGAATTTATTGTTGTGAGCCACCTTGAGCCCGCTTGCGAGAAGGACGGGATATATATCGGAACAATAAATAAATAAATAAAAAATCCCAGAGTACTCACTTTTTAAAATTTAGAATCATAGAATCATTTCCATCATTATTTTATAGACCACTGACCTGGATTTGCAATTGATAGCGTTAATAACATGTATCGTTTTGACTACAATAAAACAAAAGATATGTGCCCTTTGCAGAAATCTGACTGCTGAAGCTCTTATTTATGACCGCCTTTTTTTTTTTTTTTGCTACAGAAGTTGAAATTGACAAAGACACATGCCATTTTTAAAATATATACAGTGGCTGTTGTATTTGACAGTGGGACAAATCTGCCCCACATGCCCATATCCCATCTTCTGAACCAGGACACAGAAGGAACCAAATGTCTGCATGCCAATAACTATACCATTTGTCATTTTCCTTGGAAGAAAGCCATGGGAAGATGTTATTTTCAGTTTATTCAGAGAATCACAATTAATTATACTAGACAGTAGACATACTTCTTTCAGGCATTCCAGAGTGCAGTGACCCTCTGACATGAATTCGGGCATGCCTGGTGGGATGTTGTGGAAGAGGCTGACCCAAAGACCTGCTTCAATAACTCCAGCATCGTATCTCCTCAAATCTGGAGTATAAAATAGCCTCAGTCCGGAGCTATCCATCTTCCCTAAGAACAAAAGAGCAATTGTCAGATGCTGCTACAAATCAGCATAGAATATCCTATAGTTTCAACTTGCTTTGGGAGCCACTCATCAAGTTTTACACAAGAAAACAAGACAAGGGTAGGATTGTCCTTAAGATAGGTCAAACAGGTCACAGGAATCAGGAATGTCGTAAACTAAGTGTAGTCACATGAGGGCGGTTAAGCAGGGCAGGATGACCTTTGCACTGCTCTAAACTATACAGAAAATTCTGATGTATGGGCCTTTCAAGCCAGCAGTTGTTCGTTATAACAGATGCACAGTTATTAGTTGTGGGGTATCATCCACATGAGCTATCGCAAGGAAGCATATTGCTTGTTACAAAGATATCTCAATTCAAGTTGCAGGTCTTTGTCTTCCCCTGGGTCAGTCATCTACTGCAATCTGGACAGCTGTGAGAAATGTGGTTTCACATCTGCCACAGACATCTATTTGGTAGTGCCTATAACAGTTGCTGCAACAAGCAACTTATTTCAGTTCCAGGTTCCTCAGTTATGGGTTCATGTACAAATCTTTTATTTATGTCTTCCTTTTTTGTAGGCTGTAGCACTCAGGCAGGGGATAACGAAACAGCCCTTAAAAGAAATAAATACATGATAGCAAACACCTGCAACACTAATCTTTTGTTCCACAGAAATGACCTCCAGTCATTAAGTTCTGCATTTTCTTCTTCTTCCTAATGTAATTTATTCCGTTTGATCCTTTTGAAGGCTGTGCACACAGTTCCCAAGATTTATTACTTATTCATTTAGAGACTAACCCTCTGCAATCCACAAAGTGTTCCCTAGGTGGCTTCCAACATAAACATAAAGCAATAAGTAATGCACAGGATAAAACCAAGTAAGACAACTACAATTTAATAAAAACCAGCAGTGAAGAGAACAATCTACCTGCAGGGAGGATCTCATTTCATCAAGATGTGGGGAGACCTGTTCACAGATCATACTGCTTAAATGCCCAATCATCTGAGCTATTCTATTTTGGCAATCTCTCTGGGATGCTATGTTCATCCCCCCCCCCCCCCCCAACCCAACTGTGGAGCTTCCTGCTGGTGGGACACTCTACGGTTTGGTTGCACAGATAAGCTGTAGTTACAATGTAAAGGCAGGGGTTAAGGAGTGGGGTCTTCAGCTGACACCACATACATAAAGAAGGTTTAGACAAGACAGCAAACACTGCTTGGCATCTGGGTGGGGAGCAAGAGCAGTATTTGCCTTTCATTCTGCAATGCTGTCTGTACTCCCTTGGTGTGTAGGCAATTTTCCCCCCTATGTCAGTTCACCTCAGCAGCTGCCCTGCTTGTCACCTGTATCCTCCTCAGACCTCTGCACCACCTGTATACCAAGGTGTGGCAATAGAACCTTGTCTACTTCCTAGAAAGTACAGTCCTAGGAACAGGGCTCATTTCGTAACAGGAGCTCCTTTGCATATTAGGCCACACACCCCTGATGTAGACCACACACCCTAATCCTCCAAGAGTTTACAGAGGTCTTCTTACTGGGGCTACTATAAGCTCTTGGAGGATTGGCTACATCAGGGGTGTGTGGCCTAATATGCAAAGGAGCTCCTGCTATGAAATGAGCCCTGCCTAGGAAGCAAAACAGTGCAAACAGGAGCAGCCGCCTTCTATAGAATCAAATCAAATCCTGCCATAAGCCACTGAACCTACAATATGATTCATGTGAACACTTTGGCAAGGCAGATTTATCAGCTCAGTCTGGTTAGTAAATGTTTCTGTCATTACAATCTATGAGTCAGTGCCTCATCAGCTCTCCCCCCAACCTACCTTCTTGAATTTCAAACCAGACAGTTGCCAGAATAACAGACAGAATGGGTATGATTTCTGAATATTACCAATTACTGAAAAATCTTATTGATATAATAGAGGTAGGGTTTTTTGGGGTGTGTGTGTGTGTCTGGGTTTGATAAATTAAACTCAGAATGCACAACCTTAATCAGATATAAACTGATACACCTCCAGTTCATATAACTTCCTTCATCACAACCTCATCACAGGCCAGTGCAAGCCCTAAGGTATTCTCATGGAACATCTAAAGCAACAATGTCAACTTCCATCTGCAGCTAATTTATTTCACACATTTTGGGAAAAGAAGAAAATATATACTAATACATACTATATTGCAATCTATATGCAAATATATTAGCGAAGATACAAAAAAAATATTATCAAATATAACAGCTTAGAAGTTAAAATGGAGCAAAGAAAAGTACCTTCCAGATATGATGGATTGTCATAATGGACTTCCATAAGCACATATTGAGGATCTGTTGCTGTACCAATGGATAAACCAACATGAGGAGGATATGTGAAGCCCTGAAATTTGAAACATGCAAACATTGTTACCCAGGTTCTATAACTGTAATGTGTTGATCTAGTTTGGAGCATATCTTTATTTCTGTCTTAGTATGCCAGCTGAAGAAAACGACAGATCCTCTAGAATGGACACAAGGCCATTCTATCCCCCCTTTGAAGAAGTAGAGGGGGAGGCGGAGGGGTTTGGCTGCAGCTGGTGGGAATGCAGCGCCATTCTACATTCATGCCAGGGGCCTGACAAAGGAGGGGGGGGCACCCCAAGAATATATGGACCTGCATCGGGCTGGTCCTTCCTTCTTTCTCTACATAAAATAAAGAAGACACCAACCCTCCCTCCCTCTGTTTTCAGAGTAGGTGCAAACTGCTCACCCAGTTGGGGGTCAGATAGGAATTTTTTGCTCTCTGGCTCACTGAAGGGGATATATTTGGCATGTGCAAGCAGCATGGAAAAACGTTGCTTCACTGGTATATGGTGGGCATCCTGAGGCATCAGTTTGGAGGATGAAGGGGTAACCCTCAGACCACAAGGTTGGGGCTGCAGTGCCTTCAGGGGCCTGGGACAGGAACCCCTTGAGGGGGGGCACTATACTTGACCCACAGACCTTGCAGCTAGGGGGACTGAATGTGGCACACCTCCCTCAAACACTAAAGAAGGCTTGGCAAGGAAGAAACAGTAAAACCTGTAGAGACTTTGTACAATAACAAACCAGTCATCTATCACTTGGCATCCCCCCCCCCTTTTTTTGTTCTGCATCCCACCAGTTCCTGCCCTGCAATTAACTCTGGAATGGGTTTCTGGCCTGTGTGCACTGCAGATCCTTCTTGAACAACGAAAATACAGTGGGCCCTCTGATTACTCCAGCTTATGGTGTCGACTCTCCTTATTCTGCGTTTGTGGACAAACCAGAAACCATTACTAGACTGACAAATATCTGAGTCTGCCAAAGTCATGCCCATAGTAGATATATAGCTTGACAATTTTAATGTATTCTTTGGGATTTTTATGTTTCTGCCTCATTCTTATACCTCCCATCATTCCACCAAAAAGTAACTGGATAGTGGCAACGGAAGCATAGCTGTCTGACTTCCCACTACTTTCCTAATTATCAGCCCTTGCTGTTGCTGACCAAGGTGAAATGAAGGAAGAGAGCTGGCAACATAATAGCAATGATAGGTCAGATGCAAAAGGAACCACCTGAGAGCTTATAAAAATGGTAAGAAATAGCTAATGCCATTATTATTTGCTAAATATATCACAATAATTCTTTATCCTACCTCTCCTCCAATGGCCCAAGCAAAAATTACTGTTTCACATGTAAGGAAAGACTCTGGCATGTTCGGATGATAGCACTCGTGACCGTAATCCAATATGCTGTCATTCAGAGTGCTGCTACATTGATAGAGGAGAATGTGATGCACCATACTCTCATGGTCCTTCTGTATCAGCGGTTCAACCTGTTTAAATGATAAAGGAAGTTATTGATTCAGTTCTGTTCTTAAATCACAGCAAAAGGTAACAGCATCCAAAAAATACTAAGGCATGTATTAATCGTTTTCAACAACAGACTAAATAGCTCCATGCAGAAGCCAAGCAGAAATTGAATACTTCTACTAAACCGGCCTCATTTATTAAGGACTGTGCTAAACTGATCTTAGCAGAGCCACTGTAGCTTTTCAAAGCTTGACTCCTAGGCCACACAGTGCTTGTGTGTGTGTGTTTCCAATTTTGCTGGTTTTGCAACTTTATTATGAACTGTGACAAGCATTGTATGTATGCTTTGATCTGACCAGCTTAGGATGTTTACTGAATAATGTTCATTAGGGTTGAGTGGTTTCCCCCAGCTCTATTCTAACTGAAATTTATTGGGGAATTTCACACAGCCAATATGTTCTGTTTCAGGAACTCTTCAGTAACGGTTTCTGTCTGACATTTCAGACAGAACCGTTTTAGTACTGGTTCCCTAATGGAACATATTGGCCCATTCACACAGAAATGCTTCCCTACTGTCAGGGAAGCGTTCCTGAACCGCTGTACCTGGAAACCAGCTCCCAAGCATTCTTCTGTTCTTCTCCTGGTCCTGAAGCACTACTGGTTGCTGTATGAAATGCCCCTGAAGCGCTTCCTCTGACGATGAGTGTTTTCACGCCTCTTTTCGCCCACGCGGGTGATCTCTGTCATTTTTTTTAAAGAGCTGATTTAGAGCGTTATAGCTCTATAGTGTTATAGCAACCCCATTGGAATGCATGGGCTCCAGTTGGTTCTGTGGAGTCCATGCATTCCAATGGGGTTGCTATAACACTATAGCATTATAGTGCCCTAAATCGGCTCTTTTAAAAAAATGACGGAGATCGCCCGCACAGGTGAAAAGAGGCGCGAAAAGAAAGCGGCAGTCTGAAATGGCAAACCGCTTCAAAGATGGCTCCAAAAC
The DNA here is from genome assembly GCA_029233225.1 of Lepidodactylus listeri. Taxonomy (NCBI): domain Eukaryota; kingdom Metazoa; phylum Chordata; class Lepidosauria; order Squamata; family Gekkonidae; genus Lepidodactylus; species Lepidodactylus listeri. Next base: position 41,635,784 of record JARCFY010000003.1, read on the forward strand.
GGTAGGGGAAGGGCTGTGTGAAATGGCCGTCACTGTACCGGTTTATTCCAAGCTGGTTCAGTAACGTTTTTAAAGGTGTAGTGTGAAATTCCCAATTTTCTCTTTATTTCTGGGAGTTCTCTCCAACGCTCTTTCATCACATTTCACAAAATCTATCCAATAGGGATCAAGTTCTCAGGGTTCGTACTCTTACCCAACAGATGCTTCCTGCCAGACTGAAGGTGAACTTCTGACCTACAAGACTGATGAGTAGAATCTCCCCAATTTTGGTAAACAGTTAAAGGAGCCCCTCCGTCCAGACTGGAGCCCCTCCGTTCAGACTGGGACCACAACACTTCTGAGTGGGCTTTAATTTTCCCTCTCAAACAGTTTCAATCACATATCCCTTCATAGAAGCAGAACAGAGTTTCACACACTGATGGTTTGTTTCAGAGTAAAAACAGTAACCATGCAGGACTATATATTTTATTTATTTAGGCCATTTGTATACCTTGCCTCTTTCTTGAAGCAGGTGGGTGGCAACATAAATAAAATACAAACATATTAATTTTAATTAAAACACATAGTTCAAAATAAGTACAGGAATGACAATAGTCCCAGTGGGCAGTGCCTGATAGCAGATGGACTGCTGTACTTTCCACCAGCTAAGATTTCTGGATCATCTTTAAGGGGAGGCCCATGTAGAGCACACCACAGAAATCTACCCTCAAGATTACTACCTCATTATGGTGCTCTTTCTCATCTGCTGTGCCCTCATACAGAAAGATGACATGTTTGCTCAGAGCTAGTTATGTTATCAGAAAAGAGCAGGGTAGGAACATATGCTACAGCTGCAGTCCTGCTGCACTAAAATCAATGCAAGTTTTTGGTAGAAATTGTTAAAAACTATTTTAAAATGTGATATAGAATTTTTAAATGGTGATAAGAACAGCACCAGTTGAAAAGATATGGGAATGTTCTGTCTTTTTGTCTCTGCTTGAAATAATGGGATATTTGTCCAAACATGTGATATACCCACCTGCCTCTGCAGGACAACAAACCATGGTGTGTTTCTACTCACAACTTCAAAAAACTAACTCCCCCTCAAAGCAACGGGTCATCACTAGTTAGCAATTCACATTCTTCCAATGTCAACTTCCTAAACACTAACAATAATTCAAACAAATATTCTTTTGTTCACTTGCTGTTAAAAAGAAAAAAAATCTAAAAAGAACAGTTTATACAGTGTATTTTGTATCAGGCTTTGCAAATTTCAGGGGCAAAGTTATGAATTCTTACAAATTCTTACAAATGAATTCTTACAAATAAAATGAATTCCCCAGAACTGACATAATGCCATCACACTGCCACTGTCACCCCATGTCCTCACCGTCACCCCGGCCTCCTGCCACTTGCCAGCCACTGGCTGACATCCGTACAACACCCAGTAATAACTACAGTCATCCAAATAATATAACAATCAGCTTATATAAGCATATACATAAGCAATCATCTATAATATTCTACTATTGCATCATATAGATGGTTTTACATGCAATAAATTGCTATGCTTCTAGGTCACTTTTGAACATAACAAAATGCTGGAAGAATGGATCAGAACATTGGGAATGGACTTTATAAGTTCGCATACCTCTTTATTAATGTTAGTAGGTTAGCCCTGTATCCATACACTGATGAAATCAGTACCAGCTGAGGTAATGCTAGACTTGTTTATGTTTTAACCTTTAAACTTGTTTGTGTGCCTTTTTAATAAGTGGGCTCTCATAGAGTTGTGGCTATGTCAGTGGGTGCATCAACCTGCTTTTCCATGGAAAAACCTCCTAAAATCCCAGTATTTTCAACAGTACTTTACTATGTGGTCCATACTAGCTGACAAGAAAATAAATTAGTGGATGGAGAAAGAAAGGCCAGAAGTTTCTTTGAAGTAGTTACATCACTGTGGGTACTAAATTTCCAGGAATCATAGGGGGGGAAATATGGTAACCACAAATGAACAATTTGAGAGGTCAAGTGATGAATGAAACAACAGCTACTCTCAAGTCCAGCAAGGAATGCATGCCTGGAAGATAGAACAGCAAGCGAAGGAAAAAATAATTTACATCAAAAAGGCTTATTATGAAAAATTAATGAAGTGTGGGGGAGCAGCATGATTGAGAAGCAGGCATTTTGAGGAAGGGGGGATTTTTGACTTGCAAAGCACCATCCACAGTCTGAAATGGTACAGTCTCTGGAACTCTGTGCTTATAAGCTCTGATGGGCACTGATGAAGGGAGCTTTGACTCTTGAGAGCTCATACCCTGAAAATCTTGTTGGCTTCTAAGGTGCTACTAGACTCGAATCCAGCTGTCCTGCTTTCTCTTAAGCCATACTATTAAATCACTATCTGAATAGATAATAGTACTGGGTTGTATCCATACTAAATTTTCTGCTAACAGAAGAGAGGCAGTAAAAGAGAAAGGGTAATTTCCACCAATTCCCCCTCCTTGATAACCCCCAAATTGCTGCCCCCATGCTGTTCTGGAAAGTCTGCTGTCCCCCAGCAGCAGCATTTGGGGGAGATCAATGGGTTGGAGCAGGAGGGGGAAGGCAGGGAAGTTCTATTCCACTGACTGGGGCAAATTGGCCCTTAAGGCCACCAGAAAATGTCCAAGTAGGCTGATGGTCTGGAGAGGGTACCCCTACTGGGCTACTCCAAGCTGTGGCCATTGTCCCAGCCAGGTCCACCCCATCCCAAAGAGGGTACAAGCCAGAGACATGGGGTAGGAGGGCTCACTGTGGCAAAGGAAACCCCCAACAGGCCCTTCCTTATTATAAGAAGGGAGGGGAGATGCCTGTCTGGTTCAGGCTTGACGTGCCCATCTGAGCCAGTCTTGACATGGTGAGGGACACCTGACCTGGTCTTACTGCAGTGAGGTACGGGATGTACTCACTCAGCTTGGCCTGCTCGATGGAATGGGACTTGCCAACCAGGCATACCCATGGTGACAGTATGCCCTGTGTCTGGCCATGAAGGAGCCCAGCCCTGTCCTACCTGGTGAAGGATGGTATTACCCTACCCAGCCACGCACCTTGCCCATGCACCTTCTGCTCAAGGCTTCCTGGGCAGGCTCTCCCTCCCTTGGGGGGGGGGGCTTTTCCAGGGCCATCCCCCCACACTTATCTGCCCTGTCACTGACAGTCATGTCCTGCGTGAGCAGAAAATATATTCTGGATCTAACCCATTGTGAGTATTTATTTAGTTGTGTTATTTTCCCACCACAAATCTTGTGAACTTCCTTGCCTCCCCCTTCCCACTACTGCCCCCCCTCCAAACCCTTTAAAACGGCTCCCTTGTCCCACAGATGCAGCCAGTGGGGAGGGCTTACTTTGGACTGCAGCAAGAGAGGGAAATAAGAAATAAATCATCCATAGAAATGCCCTTGTGAATCCAAGTTACTGTTTCCAAAGCAAACATGCACACTAACCTTTTCAAGCTCCAGTTCGGTTCATATTCACTGATATTTTTGTATCATGTTATATTGGAATTTATATATATCATGTTTAATATGCAAGAGCATACTTGCCTTTAAAATCATCACCAAATGATTCATTACAGCAAAATTACCTATAATAAAACATTTTGCCTCTGACCTTCATTGACTATCTTTTTTATTCCAGTTAAGGGTATATTATGCCATTAACAATTATACAGGACATATTATATCATTTAAGTGTGGCGCCCAGAATTATCATCTCAGGAAAAACTGATTTTCTGGTTGACCTTTCTAGATATCAGAAGCTTGGTGACTCAGATCCTCGAATCCAAGGACTATTAAAATAGTATTAATGGACAACAGACAGAATATGAAAAGATGTCATCTTTCTATTATCTTTCCTATGAGGTATATAAAAATTATGTGTGTCATCTTTAAATAACAGTCATGGTTACTTTCTATGTACCTTCTTTTTCTGGGAGATATTAGATCTTATGTCAGTTGTAAAACACCTACTGAGAAAAGTTGATACTTTTTGATAACGTAAGAACCTGCATGAATACAGAACGATATCTCTCTTCAGAATGTAGAGACCAACTATTAAAACTACTAAAAGAAAACTGCTACAGCTATGAAGGTCCACAAGCAGTATCAGGCATTCATGTATTCAGCCAATGGGGATTCAGATGTGTATCAGGATGTGTATCTGCTACATGAGGCTCATCTCGCTTCCGTTAGGTTGACTAGCTGAGACTTTTGATGGGGATAAAGGTACAAGTTTGCAAAAACGATGTAAATTTGGAGGATCCCAAAAACACATCTCTTTGTTTCTATTCAGTAATGAAGTTATTTATTTTAAAATAAACTATTTAAAACTAATAGAAAGCATAAGTCTCTAGCAGAAGCTTATGCCATCCACTGTAACACATTCTCAGAGCAAAACATTGTACCTGCCACAACTATTCTGTTTATCCAGCTTCAAAGAGACTGTGAACATGAGCCAACATGTGGAAGACTTTCCCAAAGGCACATGTATCCAACATTTTACCCGAAATGATTCATTATAGGTTATAATAAAACTGCTTACAGAAGGGAAAGAGAAACCACTTTTTGTGGCTGGCAATGAAAATTACAATCCTTTACATAAATGTAAAATGAGGAAAAAGAAAATAACCCAGTTGTCTGCATGACATGCCTTTTTCAGGAAAGATTAGTTTTGATTTGTTTATTCAGCGTTAGACAGATTGCAAAACCTTTTTTAAAGACAGGGTTGTGTTTTTCTTATTGTAATGTTTTAAAAGGTAATTGTAGCAAGCTGCTTATATGAAAAAAGATCATAGTTTCTTGAAGTATTTGTGAGCCCACTGATCCTATTGTTGTAAAAATCAACAATTCTTCCAGGTATCCTATATTAGACGCGACAAGCCCTTCCGGAAAGAAAGGCCCTAACCTGAGGCCATTGCAAAATTGCACTGGCCTCCATAGTTCCAGCAAGACCTAATGGGATTGTTTTACATCTTATCTTCTAACAGACCCTTGCCAATGCAATGCAAGAAGTATTTCAATAAACTTTTATGTGGCACAGGCAGAGGAATAATACCAGTGCAACAGCTAGGGCTGCCAAGTCCCCCCAGGGGGCGGGGATTCCCCCACTCAAAGGGCCCAAAATCTGCCAGTCCAGATCCAGCCGGTGGGGAGAACCCCACCCCTGTAGTGGCCAGATTGGGCCGACATGCCCGGCGTGATGATGTCACCCGGAAGTGATGTCATCACGCTGGGCATGTCTCCAGGCAACACTCTATCAACCAGCCTGAAAACTCTATGGTACCATAGAGGCGGGTTGCTAGAGCATTGCCCAGTGGCATGCCAAGCGTGATGACGTCACTTCCAGGCGCGGATGTCCCAGACCAGGACTAGCTCTCCCTGCTTTTTCACATGTTATTTGGCAACCCTGGCAACAGCACCAATGGTTACAGGTTTACCGGTACTAGAGAGAGCATGCTTTTAATGTTTGGTTGGCCACTGTGTGAAACAGAATGCTGGACTAGATGGACCACTGGTCTGATCTAGCAGGGCTCTTCTTATGTTCTTATGCTGACAAACTGCAGTGCTTGGAGTCATTAATTACAACATTATTTTGTAAATGCTATAGTAAAAGGGACTGTTTCGTTCTACACACAACTCCTACATTCCTTCAAAGGCAATAAATGTGTCAGTCAGCATGGTTTTATCTTTTATAATTTTCCTTCTTCTATTGCCCTATTCCACTTGCAACCACTTCTGTCCAAGGCAAAGGTTATCTTTCCCCCCTCTTTTCTAGCAAATTATGCTTTATGATAATTTATAATTTATAATTCCACCCCCCGGTCCTGAGAAGCGAACAACTGTGGAAGCAAGATGAACCCTAAAATATTGTATATATTCCATGCTATCAAATTCTAGTACGGTATGTTGGACGGGATTAATATGTTGAAATAAAGCAGCTTAAAGGTCAGATGCAATGGGTACTAGATTTAGAAAGGATTACGAGCACAGTGAATAACATTCCAGGAAGTGCCTGTTAAGTAAAGATGGCCCCAGCTACATGGAGAAGTCAGACCTCCTCCTAGTGTGACATCTCAGTTTAAAGTGCTTTACTTATAACCATTTCCCATCCCTCTTTGTTTGCTTTGCTTCTTTTGAAGTTACAGCTGTAGGCTGGATATTTTCACAGCTATTTGTCCAAAATTATCCAAGCTAAAAAATTACAGCCAGCTTGAATCTTATCTGTCCCCAATAAATCTGGTTAACAAAGGTTGTTAGCTGAAACTAACCTTAAAAGAGCAAATAATAATAAACATGAAGACATTCACAGTGCAGTCCTCAACAGAAGTAAGCCCTTCTAAATCTATTGAAGACAATGGGCTTAAAAAGTATAACTTTGTTTAGGATTGCACAGGCAGTCACACATAAGCAGATTTTTTTTGCTGTCATCCCCGAACTACAGCTCCTACCTCCATCCATATCACACAGCAAGAAGTTTTTAAAATTTCATCCTAGTTTTAAAAGCTTTGGTGCATGCTTGCAAGACCATGTGTACATACAGGGGTATCTGGATTGGAGTTTTTTAAAAAAAAGCATACATACACTGGCTTGGATGCTATAACCAGGGCTATTTTGGGGCAGGAACGCACAGGAACGGAGTTCCAGCTGGCTTCTGAGTTGGCCACGCCTACAGCCTCCCCCCTCCCCGGTTCCCCAGGTACCTCACAAGCCACGGGGCACCTGGGGAAGCCGGTCCTGGGAGGGAGCTGTGCTGTCAGGGGTGTGGCCTGATATGCTAATGAGTTTCTGCTGTTGGGTGTGGCCTATTATGCTAATGAGTTCCTGCTGGGCTTTTTCTACCAAAAAAGCCCTGGCTATAACCATGTTCCATAGGCACTTTGCTTTGGCTATAGCACAGCCAACTTCCTCTGCTGATGGTACTTCTGTTTGCATAAGATCAGTGGTTTTGTACTACTGACAGAGGAAATATTAAGGGGGAAGTGAAACTTGTGCGGAATTCAGTGACAAAATCTTAGCCTCTGTTTCTGTACTTCAAATTGTTCATACTAGCACCCTTGGCACAGTGCCATGGTATGGCATGGTATCTTTATTGCAAATTTCCACCAGAAAATACTAATTTTCATATTTGGTAACATGAGACATCATGGGACCAGCCACAAAGAAGCAGTTTTTTCCACCACCACCACTCATTCTTACAATGGCTGGAGAGAAGCCCCAAACTGAGCATTCTCATAATGTACGGAAAGGAATAAAGGCACATGCAACTCTAAACTTTGGATGAGTCAGATGTTTACTCAAAAGCAAGTGAGGAAACACAGAGGAGACTGGCTCCGTCCCTCATTCCAAGTTGGCTGGGTGTCTCTAGCCTTTTCTTCTGCAACAGATGGGGAAAGGTGCTAGGAAAAGCATGCAGTGAGAGCTTGCCACTTGTCTAACTTAGCTTAGCATGAACATGCAGTACAATGAAGTTGTTATCCTAATGACACGTGGTGTGAGTTATGGGAAGTGAGAACTGACTTTACAGTTTGCAATATTTGCATTTTGAAAAGTCAGAATCTACTGTCAATACACAGAGGAACTTTTGTAAATACTTCAAGATCTAGTTGCTGCTGGCTATGTTCAGTTTTGTAACACACTTGGCAGCTTTCAAGAGTACGGTGGCTTATAAGTTTAGTCAGATAAATAATCTTTTATATGTTACAGGCACAGCCAAACTTGTAGCAAAGACAGAATCTGCTGGATCAGAGGGCTCCATGACATGGAAGCCTCATGAGCCAGAGCCAGAGGGAAGACTGGCAGAATGAAGCGCAAGGAAAGTGGGGCAAAGAGACCCGGGCCAATTTGTCGTGGGGCTTTCTGGTCACACTGCATGGACTGATGCGGGACCATACCGGGGAGGAGGCTGAATGGAGCGTTTGCACTGCGGGGCGGCCCCTGGTGGCGGCGCCCCAGTTGTGCACGGCTTTGGTCTGTTTCACCAACCTGCACGTAGGCACATGGGTGCACAGGCACAGCAGCAATTGGGGCAGGATCCCATGGCTGGGAGCTTTAACTCCACGAGCCAGAAGCATCCCCCCGGGCAGTTGTGCACTCAAGTGCACAGCAAGCATGGGCGATTATGCCAGATCAGTGGGTTCACATTACCGGCATCGCTTGGTTGCGGCTTATTTGTGTCCACACTTCCAGGAAGCGGGATCAACATGCACCCAAACAGCTCACCACAGCTTTCACCTGGTACTTTTAAAAAGTGGAATCAAAACGCTTCAGAACGGGGTGAGTATGGCACGGGAACGCCAGACAGCTGGTGTTTGAGAGTAGTTCCTATCTGAGAATCGGCAGCCCGTCTCTGTGTCTTTGAATAATTCTGGCAGAATACTGTTTTTGTCTTACTGAGAGTCCTTTGCTTCTTATTGAGTCTTTTGAACCATCTGACAGTCCATTGATGAACAATACACTGAAATGGAGAACATATTCCGGAGTCTTCGCTGACTTATTGGACTGATTTATTAACAGATTTATTGGACTGATTTACTAACAGTTCTTAGCCTTATGCATTGTTAAATTTTGTTAATTGCATTATTTTTGTATTACTTCACAGTCTGTATTTATCATGACTGGATAGTGCTGTTAGCCTTTAGTCTCATTAAGACTGATTATTTGTGTATTATTTCTAAGTGTGATTACTACATTACAGTATTATTGAGTTACGCATACCGTTTCTATTTGCATTTTTTTGGCAGTGCTTTGTACTTGCATTATCTATTACTGCTGTATATCACTTGTATGGATTGCTGTGTGAACCGGCCCACTTAATCCGCTTGAGAAACGTGCCTATATCGGGCCAAACTGCCAGTCTGAACTCAGCCAGAGATTCTACAGTCAGTCTGATTTCATGGAGCTCAGGCTGCTTTGTGAAGTAAGAAAATACTTAGCCTACAAACCTTCTTGTTGTCTTTTTTGTCTTCATCAAAAAAAATGATACAATTTGCATGAAGCAAAACATAAAGTAAGGCCACAGAATAATAAATAGTTACAGTCTATACTTTGAGATAAGCAACAGTGCTCCTATTAAGCATCAAATGCGGTAGCTGCCTCTTTGGCTTTTGATCAATCATGCTCTCAAATCAGAGCCTCTTTGTGTCTTTCACACTGTGGGCTTTGGTATTAATGCATTCTTATGTCAAAAAGTCTTGTTACCCATGGCAACGAGATTTTTGAGGGGCTCTTTTTTTAAAATAAGAGGCCACTCTGGATCTGAAAATACATTTAAATAGCATCTGCTAGCCTGTTCCAGTGCATATAAAGTATTTTGTCTTTTTTTTCTTGGTGCCAACCAATGTTCCCTCTAAGCTGTGGAGTCTTGTGAGCAAAAATTCTACTTTGTGAGCAATTTGGCTACTGCATAAATTAGTTTGCTCTGGAGCCATCCTTCCTGAGCTAAAGCAAAAATGTGTGAGCCAGAGGTTAAAAAACTGTGAGCTAGCTCACACTAATTCAGCTTAGAGGGAACACTGGGCCAACCACAGGCACAATATTTTCACAACAGAATGTGAATAATACTAATCTGGAAGACCTCAGAGGTGGTCATTTTAAAACCACTTGTTTTATTGAAACATTGTCTTGGAAAAACACACCCCAAATAGGACACATTACTGACAGCCAGCGTGCTGTAGAGGTTGTATCAATATTGATTAAATGATTACTCACATCCCTAATTGCTAATCAAAGATCATCAGTATGGGCTCACTTGCAACTCAACAGTATGCATGTTTACTTGGAAACAAGTTCTATTGATTTCAATGAGATTTATTTCTAAGTAGGCATGGGTAGGACTGCAGATATTTTAGGAAACTTTAAAATACATTTACACAGGGGTCATTTTGCAGAAAAAGAGGTGTCGGAGTTCATTAGCAAAACTTATTTGCATATGCTACACCACCTGACATCACCAGAAGTATGTCAGAAGGAAGGAAGGAAGGAAGGAAGGAAGGAAGGAGAGAGAGAGAGAGAGAGAGAGAGAGAGAGAGAGAGAGAGAGAGAGAGAAGAAAGAAAGAAAGAAAGAAAGAAAGAAAGAAAGAAAGAGAGGGGACAGCTATTAATCCAAGCCTCAGAAATACCACTACTCTGGGAGGATAGCTTCAGTGGTGGCTGAGGCCTTCAGAAGGCTGGTCGGAGGAACAAGGACCTTTTCAGGGGACGGGGTCATTTTGCTGCAGCCATGACACAAGCAGGCATTCCCCTGTGGGGGGCGGGGCTAGGACCAACTCCCGGAGGCTCCCCCCCCCCAGCTCCTGCTCGAAATAACCCCTGCATTTACATGACAAATGTTCTGACACAACTATGCCAACTATGAGGTTCCAAATGCTGCACATAAATGACTTGTCACTTTCTTGAATTAGCTGCTATGTTTCTTCTTCTCTTCCTATGGATCTGCTTACTGTCCTTGGGATTAGTCTCAGCTTCCATGCAATAATTTATTTGTCTATCAAATTTATACCCTGCCCTCCCGGCCAAGGCTGGCCCAGGACGGCCTACATAAAAATAAGACACAAGAATAAGTTAAAATTGCTTGCTGCCAATGTTGTTATCATTAGGGAGTTTTAATGCATGGCACAGAAAATAAAAACTAAGTGGGAGGGAAGTGAATGTGATTTTGAACTGGAGTTATTTTCAAAACCAGTGTTTTTACTCTTATATTTGGTGGACAGAGAAACTGTGAGTCATTTTAGCTTTTTGACACAATATGCCACTGAGCTAAATAGCTAATCGATCCTCTTCTATGAAGGAAAATCATGCACACGAGGGATTTCTATTTGATGCAACAAAGAGCACAAGAAATCTCAACACACATCCATATTAGAGATGTCATATCAATGCAAACATATTTATGAAAAATCTCACATAAACATTAAGGCAAAGTGAGAAAGAAGAGGTATTTAGAAATTTAGAACAGGTATTTAGAATGTTAGTGAGACTAAGGGATGACTTTGCAATACAATGTGGATACCATTCTTAACAGCAATTTTTTCAGGGTTCCGTATTAGACTAGCCCATCTATTTTTTTAAAAAAAAAAAACCACCAACAATGCCCCTTTCTTTAATCTCAAGGTTTAACATTTCCATGCATGGTGCAGTTGTTGCTTTCCACTTTGGAAGGGTTATTCATTTAGCGAAACTACCAAGGCTTGTGGGATCTGAAGTTTTTGCCCTTTTGCTTCTCAGCATATTGTTGTCATACTTAATCCACCATCCTATTTTACGTGCTCAAGAGAGGCTCCAGTACAAGCAGCAGGGAGCCCTTTATGTCAGCTCCAAGTGGAATAGCCCTACAACCTTTCCTTTCAAGTCTCCAGCTAATTTTCTAAAATTCACTACCCCCTGCTTGGGCTTTGAAACAATTCTCTAACCTTTCAGTCAGCCATCAGAAACAGGCCCTCCAAAGCAAGAACCATGACAGAACAGGAAAGCAGAACAGATAAATGCAGTGTTTGTTTATTTAGTATACTGTATCCTGTCCTTTATCCAAGCAGCTCAGGGAAACACACACTGGTCTCCCTCCCTCCATGCCTCTGTCATTTCACTAACAAAGTGGAATCCCTTCTTCAATACCGATCTTTAAAATCCCAGTTATTTTATGCTTTATGTGTTCATTACTTGATGCATTCATGGAATTAGAAATCCAGGCAAACCGAATCATTCTAATCACTCAGAATCAGTCATGTTGTGGCTATTTAATGAGAATTTATGGAAGAACTTGGGAGTCTTAATTTTCAGTAGATATGATCTACTATTTTACAAAGCAGCATATATAATATACAGGCTGATTTCTCATATTTTAGAACATTCAAGATATGCATGGAAGTGTCCTTCTGACATCTGTGAGAGGAAAAAGTGAATGTCTATCCACAAGTTGTGCCTGCAGACTAAAGGAAGCATTACTGGCTGCCATAGGAAAAGGGAATACACTTAGGGTTGCCAGGTCCCCTCGTCACTCGGGGGGGGGGGGATTTGGGGGCGCATTCCACTGGTGGGCGGGGATGTTGTGTGATGTCCCCAATACAATGACATCACCCGGAAGTGACATCATCACATTGGGGACGTCATGCAAGGACACGCTGGTAATCTGTTCACAGGAACATCTTATGACCCGAGGACCTACCACTGACACTGCCTATCATCACTGGAATATATACTGAATGCTGCCACTGCCTATACTGTACTGCTGTGTTGTTTTTAGTAGTATTTATACTGTATATTGTATTCTTGTACTGCAAAAATTTATCATTTTATTGTGTTATCATATTTTAATTGCCTGTACGCTGCCTTGAGCCACTCTGCCCAGCAAGGCGGGATATAAATGGAAATAAATAAATACATAAATAGGGCAAAACTCTTTGATCTTCTGGTGGGATCTGCTGGTGGCCAGCACCACCACTATATTTGCACCCCCCATACGGTGGCTGTGCTTTGGCCCATGGAGGGGGCACTCTTTAACAGTTTCTTCCACACATTGGGGGCCTAGTCCTGGGGTCCAGGCTCACAGCTTTGGCAGCAGGAATGGTCTGGGGAAAGGGTTTGCCCCCCTTCAGGCAGGGTGGGGGCATCTGCCCAGCTCTGCACTGCTGGCTCTCCAGTCCACCCATGCAGGTTTTCCTCTGGACCTCACCCCCCCCCCCAAGCCCATGAGGTCTTGCAGTGAGGAGTCGCCAATTTAGAGCTTACCAGCTGCTGTCCTTTTATTAACATATGTATCTCCATGTAGTTCAAATAGAGTACCACATATCTATACTATATTTGCTTCAGCATGTTTAACTGTAATACCATGCATAATGCCATCTTTTGTGATATTGAGCTGTCATAGCTGATGTACATTATCATGAGCATTTATATGCCAACTCAGCAAGACTTAGAACTGAACCATTAATTACTGCTTTTCAGTTCAGTTTTTGATGACTGGTGATTATCCTACTTGCTTCCTCAGTAATGTTCAGAACCACTGAGAACTTGTCCAGATGGCTCATTTGTGGGGAAAAGGAGGCACTATTTCAGCATTTCAGATCATCACAGTCCAAACTGAATGGTTTCAGTCCATTCCAGTTCATGCCAGTTCATTACCCAAAGAGTGATAAACACATGGGATTCACTGCCACAGGAGGTGGTGGCAGCTACAAGTATGGATGGCTTTAAGAGAGAATTAGATAAACATATGGAGCAAAGGTCCATCAGTGGCTATTAGCCACAAGGTATAGATAGGAACTCTCAGTCTAGGGCAAGTGATGCTCTGTATTCTTCGTGCTTGGGGGGGGGGGGCAACAGTGGGAAGGCTTCTAGTGTCCTGGCCCCACTGCTGGACCTCCTGAGGGCACCTGGTGTTTTTGGCCATTGTGTGACAGAGTGTTGGACTGGATGGGCCACTGGCCTGATCCAACATTGGCTTCTCTTACGTTCTTATGTTTTCTTATTTAATTGATAAAGACAGGGTAAATCCAATCTGGCTAGCTTCCCATGCTTGCTGCGGAGGATCAAACATGGCTGCCTTTCTCTGAGACAATTCTTCTTCTAGTGATGAACTGAAATATACAACAGGGAACCCAGGAAACCACCACCTCACGAATATCTGGAATGACACCTTTTCTATGGCGATTTGATACTGAAACTATTCTTTAGCCAAGCTTCCACACAACATAACAGCCAACCAACCTGAAATATAATGTTTATTCATCCCTCCATTTTCCTGGATTTGGTACTTTTGATATGATCTATAAAGTAAATGATATATACCAACAGGCAATTTCCTGTTATAGTGCTAGGGTGGGCAGGGGCTGCATCAAATGTTAGAGTTCTATGGAGGTTTATTCACCATTTTAAATGATCTAGAAATAACAAGAACTATCTATAGATATTTATTCTGCTTCTCTGAATGAGAAATACCTTGGGGGGGGGGAACATGAAATCATATATTGCATAATTCAGATAGATGGCGTTAGACACACAGCACTCCAGACATGCCTAGGGAATTCAAGAATGGTATTTTCCTAATGCTACTTTGTACTTGAAGCAAAGTACAAGCAATACATGAATGGCTTTCATTGTGATGATAAAAGCAGTACACATTATCTACCCTTTTGTAATGTCAGCCACTGCATTCATGTCCCCTGTTCTGTGGATCCACAAAACAAATTATTGTCCTGGGAGTGGTACAATCAAGTGGCTGCCCAATGCAGAGCTAGGAGGCATGCCCTTTTATTAGTCTTATTAGCTGACCGAAGCTTGCCATAGGACTATGAAGGTAATATATTCATTCCAAAGTTTTTCCACTGAAAAGATATTTTCCATCAATGATAACAGTGAAAGCTGGGAGCTCTTCCAATAATAGCCAATGGAGGGAGATGAAGTTGGGCTGAGTTTGATTTTATCTTCATTCACTCATTCACTCATTAAGAAAACTGTTACCTCTCCAGACCTCCGCAAGGTGGCTAACAACAATAAAACAAAAAAACAGTAAAACTATAAAACCGAGTACCAATAAAAACATATCAATAAAACAATCCAAGTCACCCTCAATAGGAGTAGATCCTTACAGTGGCCATTTCGAAAGGTATGGGGGGAGATTCAACCCTCCCTGAGGTTTTTTAAACTTTCTGGATTTTTCTGCAGCCCCATGGAGTCACCTGAGTCTGTAGAAAAATCTGTTGGAGGAAATAAGTATCCGAATGCAAAAGGGACTTTGGCAACTAATATATAGATGATAACAACACAGTGCATTGTTTTGTACTCAGAACCCATCTACAATTCAACTGGTACATAGATCAGGGAAAAAACTGAATTCCTATTTCAATGGAAACTTTCAGAGTTCCAGTTTTTCACCCAGATTTGGAGATATGACAAAACTTGATTTTTAGCAGTCAATAATATGTCCCTATTCTTCAATGATCTACAAATACAGAGAACTACAGCCAAAAAAAAGAGAGAACATGTTTCAGAGAAGCAGCAGCAAACATCAAGCTATATGACAAAACTATGACAAATGACAAAATGACAAAACTATGACAAAACTATATGACAAAACTATGACAAATGACAAAAGTATGACAAAACTAAAGTTAATGGAACAGTATTGATTTTTAGCAGTCAATAATATGTCCCTATTCTTCAATGATCTACAAATACAGAGAACTACAGCCAAAAAAAAGAGAGAACATGTTTCAGAGAAGCAGCAGCAAACATCAAGCTATATGACAAAACTATGACAAATGACAAAATGACAAAACTATGACAAAACTATATGACAAAACTATGACAAATGACAAAACTATGACAAAACTAAAGTGAATGGAACAGTATTGATTTTTAGCAGTCAATAATATGTCCCTATTCTTCAATGATCTACAAATACAGAGAACTACAGCCAAAAAAAAGAGAGAACATGTTTCAGAGAAGCAGCAGCAAACATCAAGCTGGACGGCCAGATAGCATACCTTTATTACATGATGCTTTCCATGAACTGTAGGTATCTTAAACATTTGGCACCAATATGTTGTGTCCTTGTCTGGTATAGGCACCTGTCTTAATAAAAAGGAAAAGAAAAGCTAATACAAAATTCTAATTTTTGTTCCCTATACAGTCATATACCCTGACCTGGATAGCCCAGCCTGATCTTGTCAGATCTCAGAAGCTAAGCAGGGTCAGCCCTGGCTAGTATTTGGATCAGAGACCTCCAAGGAATATCAGGGCCATGACACAGAGGCAGACAATGGCAAACCACCTCTGAACATCTCTTGTCTTGAAAACCCTACAGGTTCACCATAAGTCAGCTGAGACTTGACAGCATTTCCCACCACCACCACACAGTCCTATAATAATTCCATTCATCTTGTACTAATACTCAGTAAAAGTAAAATCTAAAGTAACCTACGTCTTGGTTTGTCAAGTCAAAGTAGGGCAAGGAGGGAGAGATAACAGCGGTTTTCTCAGGGTTCAGTAAACGTAGGCTCTTTGTCCCCCGATTTGAACCATGATAATTTGGACCTGTTTCTCTGAAGTCTTTGTCATGGTACGCCCATATCACTCTCACTGTGCTTTCCTGAAAAAGAAAAACTTCAACCATTAGGCACCACAGAAAATGAAACCAAGCCTTACGACTGATCAGATGAACTTTTGCATCTTTAAACATCAGCAATTATGTTTCCCTATAGGGTTGCCAGCCCCCAGGTGGGAGTGGGGGATTCCCCGATTTTGTGGGCTCGAAGCCCCACCTCCAACTGCCACGACCTGGTGCGAAGTCCCCAGTGTGATGACATCACACGGAAGTGACATCATCACGCTGGGGACATTGTGTGGCGATGTTCAGGTATTTGGGGCAAAACTCTATGGTAACTATGGTGATGTCACCCTGCTCACACTCCTGGAAAGCTCCCTCCCATCCCCTGCCTGCAAGAGCACAGGACCTGGTAATCCTAGTTTCTTAAAAGGCATTGCAATGTTGCTGCTACTAATTCTAGTCTTATGAGCAATTTTAATATACTTCTGCATTGTTTCTTTTAGTTATTTTACACTCTGAATTAGTTTAGTTTAGTTTTATTATTAAGGTCTTAAGACCAGCATACAATATAAACATAATTTTTACACTCTGCATTTGTGTTTTTATGTTTTACTTGAAGTCACTTTGAGGGGTTTGGGACCAAAAAAGTGGGATAAAATCTAAATCCATATACATAAATATTGCTCCAAAATTCCCTAGGGTTGAAAGACTTAAAAAAAAATAGAAATTTGAGGGTTAAAAGGCACGAAAATCCCTGATTTGTCACTAGTAATATCTGCACAGACATTACAACCAAAAGCAAACGGCTAAGGAGTTGCATAGGCAACCTGAAATGGTGTACAAAAACTGGAAATAACCTGGCAGCCAAGATGAGAAGGTGGCAGTAGTAATGACCAGCAGGAAGAAGAAGAAGAAGAAGAAGAGATTGGATTTATACCCCGCCCTCCACTCCCCAAGGGAGTCTCAGAGCGGTTTACAAACTCCTTTCCCTTCCCCTCCCCACAACAGACACCCTGTGAGGTAGGTGGGGCTGAGAGAGCTCTTTCCCAAGCTGTCCTTGAGGGAACAGCTGGTACAGAGCTATGGCTTGCCCAAGGTCATCCAGCCAGATGCAAGTGGAGGAGTGGGGAATCAAACCCAGTTCTCCCAGATTAGAGTCCACGCACTTAACCACTACACCAAACTGGAAGAGGAAATGAGCTTGAGGCAGCAGAGAGGAAGTATCAGTCAGAACTGGAAGAGGGGAGCCAAAACCAGTGGGGGACAGAGTAGCCAGGGCAGAAATAATGGCAAAGGGAGGAGGGGGGAAATGGGATTTCTCCTCCCTTGTGTGTTCTGTTCTTGCTGTCATAAAAAAAACACCACTCATCACCCACTATATTTTTGTGGTGAGGAAGCTTAAAGGAGCCTTACAGAAGGAGCAGAACAGATCCATTTAGGTTTGCCAGGTCTGGGTTGGAAAATACCTGGAAACTTTGGGGGTGGCTCCAGGAGGGGGCAAGGTCTGGGGAGCAGAGGGGCCTCAGCATGGTACAGTGCCATAGAGCCCACCCTTCAAAGCAGCCATTTTCTCCAAGGAAGCTGATCTCTGTCAGCTGGGGATAAGTTGTAAAAGCAGGAGATCTCCAGGCCCCACCTGGAGGCTAGCAACCCTAGAGCCTTTTGCCAGTCACCCTTCAGAGGTGCTCAGTTAATTATAGATCAGCAGATGCACCAATTTAGCAAAATCCAAGCACTACAGCATACTTAGCATAACAATTAATGCAGCCTTGAGAATGAAAGGCTCATAAAGACCGTTATTTTTGACAAACTGTTTAATTTACTCAGTTTCTATTTGATGGATTTTTCTTTTCCTTCATTGGATTTATCATGAAATTACCGTTATACTTTTGTCATTGACATCACAAGTGTGAAGTTGCCGACTGAAAACTAATACTGTATGGGTTCTGTTTTCCATGGCGTACTCCAGACGGTAGTCCTGCTGAGAGTCTTTTTTCAATTTTCTGTCTGCATCTGTAAAATAATCCTGTTGAAGACAAAAATGAAACATCATCCTGCTGTTATTTTTTAGTGTCAGACATTCTTATAATCTCTTCCCATTTTTCCGGTAATACAGGAGGAGTAAAAGCATATGCCATAATTCCAATACAAGATTTTTTAGAATAATAAAAATTGAATTTTCTAAACTGTAGAAAATCTTTTTTTCACAATATGCAGATAATTTATTCAAGTAACTTATAAAATGGAAGGAAAATTGGGGGGGGGGGGGGGGAGAACGGTACTGTGCTGCCAGTACTGTAACCCTTCAAATATCCATGGATTTCAAGGCAGGAGCAATCTGTTCCCACAAAATACCTATGCTATATGGCTAATATTTTTAAAAATATTATTTGGTGGTAATTTGTTTACTTTCTGGGAGGAAATTTAAACAGGACTGTGATATCGTCATATGCTCTTCTCATGGCAAATCACAGGAACGTTTTAGTGTTGTTTGTTTTTGGAGACAAGATTATCCCTGGTCCTCAGCACTGCAGAAGTGATATAATACATAAGCGGCTTTTGTAATGTAGTGTCATTAACCTCTTCACCTCTGAATTCTTTGCCATAACATGCAGCTGGTTCTCTGACACCCCCCCCCCCTTCCTCTTTCCCAGGCCACTGCAATCCCTGCTACTGAATACAAACTATTTGATGCTCATTCCAATAGTTTTTCCATTGGCTTCAGGAACAGAGTGGCAACACAGTCTCATTGTCTCTTGTTAGCTTTCAAGGTCCTTTATATACTTATTTCATATTTTGCTGGAGTTGTCTGGTCCTTGCTCAGAGATTGTGACTTCATCTTTAAACATTCCAAGACACTGAGCTAGTCTGTAGTTACTTTGTTTTCTGCCCTGTATCGTCTGTCTTTTCACACACACACATAGACATTTTTGTGAGGCAAAATTAAGCCTAGTTATGATTTGTTACTTCAAGAGACTTGGTTGTTCTTGCCCCCCTAATGGTTTCTATGCCATTCTAGATAATGTGTTCATCATCAGCCCTCAACACTGGGACATATTCTGTGCTACAGTGGCAGTCAGAGGTTTTGCTAGTTTGGTAGGCAACCATGCAACCCATTCAAATCATACTGGCAAGAGAAAATGCCACGCTACCTAGAACTGCTTGGGGAATCTACAGTGGCAACAGCAACCATGTTGGCTAGAAACAGAGGTCATTTGGGGCTGGAGCTAGGTGGAGCAGAGCTCCGCCAGCCCAGGAGTGGGCACTAGGGCAGCCATGGGCCGAATCAGATTCTCTGATCTGATTCGGCCCGCCGCCGAATTGCTGCTGAAATTTGGTGGAGGCTTTAAAAGTGGCTGGAGGGGAGGGGGTTTGAAGGAGAGGCTCCAAACTTGCAGGGTAGCTGCTGGGGTCTTTCCCGAAATACCCACCAAGTTTCAAGAAGAAAAAGTAATGTTTTTTCCCACCATAGAGAACAATGGAGGGGATGAGGCAACCTGTTTGGGGGCCCGTAGAATTGGACCCCATGGTCCAATCTTCTTGAAACTTCGTGGGTATTTCGGGGGGAGACCCCAGCAGCTACCCTGCAAGCTTGGAGCCTCTCTCTCAAACCCCCTCTCCTCCAGCCCCTCATATACCCTATGAGTTTTTGCCATTGACTTCAATGGCCCATAGGGTATAATGAGGCTGAAACTGACATTCGGCCGGCCGAATGGGCTTGCATTGCCAAAACTGACATGTGGGGGTCATTCGGCAGCAGGAACAGATGTGGCCTAATTTGGCCCTATCTGAATCGGGCCAAAAAAATTTTATTTGCACACCCCTAGTGGGCACAAATGGCAGTGGTGGCAAGCCTCTCCCCCAGCTCCCAGTGGGCCTGTGGAGGAAGTGAAGCAAGAAGGGGTTTAAAGTTTAAACCCCTTCTGTTTAGAGTCATGTGGCAGCGGTGGCACGATCTTTCCACTGTAATCTATGGGGCCCTTCTCGCTTCGCTCCTTCCCCACCCGCCTTGGCAGGCCAGCTGGGGAAGGGAAGGGAAAGCTTTTGAAGATGCCCCCCCCTTTTGCTTCCCTTTCTGACACACTTCCGGTGATGTCAGGGGTGTGGCATATGCTGATGAGTTATGCTAACAGGTATGCTAATAAGCTCCTGCACCTCTTTTTCTACGAAATGACCCCTGGCTAGAAATAACATAAACTAGGCCTTTGAGTTCTTCTAACGACATGGGAAGAGAGAGTGGTTAAGAGCTAGTTTGCACTCATGTTTCGGAAAGAAAAGGTGTGTTAAGTTTTGCTGGGGAAACTATTCCACGTCTCACAGTCTAAGCTCATTGAGGGATATGAGCACTAGTACTCAGCATTTATGTGCTGCTCATCTGTGTTTAGGCTACTTTTGCTACAACCAAGTTTTATATGTTTTCTAGTATGGACACTGCCTAAATATGCATTTTAAAAGAAACCTATCAAAAGCTATTATAGGCTGGTGG
Organism: Lepidodactylus listeri; assembly: GCA_029233225.1. Taxonomy (NCBI): domain Eukaryota; kingdom Metazoa; phylum Chordata; class Lepidosauria; order Squamata; family Gekkonidae; genus Lepidodactylus; species Lepidodactylus listeri. The sequence continues at coordinate 41,656,330 of JARCFY010000003.1, forward strand.
GTGGAGCCAAACAATTAGATGTCTTTCATTCACAGGAAACCATTTGGAAAAGGAAGCAACACATGGTAAGTTGATTTTAAAGATCATAAAAGATGTGGTGTATAATTTCCTACAAATGAAGGAACTGATGATGAATTGCTCCTCACATGTTGTTGACCCTGCTCTCACGCTCTCAAAAGGGATTTGCAATTGATATGGCTTCTGATTAGTGCTATACAAAATGGCAGGGAGAGTAATTTCTTATGGATGTAATAAAAGGATGTAAATAAGCTCTGTTTTATCCTTGAAGAATGTAAGCACAGCTGCACAAGGAACCTTGAGGGGGGAAAGCACAGCTGTCTTTGCATGCCTGAACAGGTGTTTAAAGGAGAAAGAAACCCTCCAAGCACTTACAAGATATTTTTTGCTTTCTCTGATTAGTAAACTAATATGAACAAAACAGATTCTATTGTACTGAGGATCTCCAACAAGGAGGATCACAAGATTACCTGATAGTCTAATTATGGAATTTATCAGTGGATATGGGCTTGTAAAATGTTTAATGCTTGTGAAATATTAGCTATATTCCTAGTGACAGTGAGTTGACAGTTGTCATATTCTGCTTCAGGGCTGCCAACAGCCATCACATCCCTCAGACAAAGACTGCACATACAATTCTTGCTTAGAACAGCTATTCTACTATTGTCTCCCAGCAGCATCTTGTTCAGTTCCTTGGCCTTCCAAGGTGACCTGAAACCTGGAATTTTGTACCTTAGTGCGCCCCCCCCCCAAGCCTTTATGGTATGATGGCTAGATCAGATTAAAGTCTTGAGCTGTCTTGCCTCCTAACCAACCTCACATGGCTGCTACATAGATATAGTGCCACTCTGAGCTCCTTGAAAGATAGGTAGGTTATGTAGTAAATAAATAAATAACAATGTCAATCAAAGATGACTGAATAGATATAGGGATGATGTAGATATGGAAAAACAAAGGAACTAAGCACGTTTCATTCTAGGCATCTATAGCTCCACCTCCACCACCACGCAGTGAGGTGAAATTATGATTTTCTAACCTGGTTTTGAATAAACTGTATGAACAACAACAAGGGATTACAATCAGGTTCAACATAGAATATAATACATTGCATTTATTAGCTGGGGTCTCAATTAACCATGGGGTTAGCCCAGCTCTCAATTTCTCCACTATTGGGGGGGCCTTAATCCAGAGATGTGGGTATTTTGAGAAATCATTGAATCACAGAGTTGGTAGGGGTCATACATGAAGCAGTTGGGCAAATATAAAAGTGGGGGGATGTCTAAATTATTAAGTTCTTTCTAAGCCTCTTGATATAGAATAAAATTTAAGAAATATATATCTCAATTTTTGCAGAAGTGCTGGGCCCAAAAGAGGCAGATGTTACAGTTCTGAGATTCAACCCTATTTCTTTAACAGACCGATCCTAAGCAAGTTTCTTCAGAAGCAAGTTTGCCTTAGTTCACTGGGACTCACTTCCTAGTAATAGCATTTAACAGTACAGTCTAAATTTCTTTTAAAAGGAGAAGGGGCAATTGGATTGAGACCACAGCATTAGGGGAAAGGCTTTAATACTTTTCCTATGCCAATTTCTAACTAAAAATCCACCTCCACCCTATAGCTTCTTTTTGCCTTGGTGGAGAAAAGGGTAATTTCCCTCAGTGGAATACACAGTAGCTTTGTGAGGTGACAGTAGATTGATACCTCCAAAAAGCAAATGTGATAGAGCTACCGCCCCCTCCCCTACAGCTGTGCAATTCAAACACAATTGCACCTTCCAAGACGCTTTTAAAGCAAATTTCAAAGAACCAGAGATCTGATCACAGATCTCCAACATCTCATACAATGTAGTCTGTAAAAAGACTTCAAGTGATGAGATGATTGCAACATCAGCATACTGTGCAGTTCTCCATCACAATGATCATTGCCTGTCTTCAGGTCCTATCTCTGCAGCCCGTCTGCCTACAATGCGCCCGCACGTGCTCACCTTGATCTTTTCCGCAACACTTTCAAGATGCCCCCCGAAATACCACCCACAGAGGCAGAGTACTTATTGAACTAGATGGAATTTATTTATAAAATGTTCATGCTGCGTCACCAGGGAACCTGCCAGAGGCAGCTTGCAAGAAGAAAAATGATGTGAAATAAAACTACAAATGCCTGAGTAAAGAGATAAGTCTTCACTTGGTGCGTAAAACTAGCCGGGGTAGATATCAGGTAAATTGGCAAGTGGGTAAGGGGAGGGCTAAATGTTTCCTTGAGAGCAGGAGTTATTCCACCTGTGCTCAAGGAGGCAGTGATTAGATCTGTTTGTGGGGGAGGGGACTCCCCAAGCCGTTTTGTGCTGGAGAAGTTTCACACTGTCTCTAGTTTTCCATTCTTGGGCAAGGTGCTTCAGCGGGTGGCTGTTTCTCAGCTCTAGAGGTTCCCGAAAGAGGCTGATTTTCTGGACCCCGTTCAATCCGGCCTCAGAGACTGCTATGCTCATATTGGTTGATGACCTCTCTCAAGGACTAGACAGGGGGGGAATGCCACACTGCTAGTTCTTCTATATCTTTCAGCAGCCTTTGATACTGTCGACCACAGTATCCTACTGATCTGCCTCTCCACATGGGGATTAAGGCGCACTGTGTTATGGTGCTTTGAGTCCTATCTGGGGGGTAGTCTCAGAAGGTAGTGTTGGAGGATTCCTGCTCTGCCCCATGGCTGTTGGCCTGCGGGGTTCTGCGGTGTTCAATCTCATCTCCCATGCTATCTATATGAAGCCATTGGGAGAAGTAATCAGGAGGTATGGGCTGCAATGTCACCAATATGTGGATGATATCCAGTTCTAACTTTTCTTTTCCACAAAATTCTGAAGATGCTATTGATGTTCTGAACCAGTGCATGGAGTAAGTAATAGCCTGGATGAGGGGGACAAGCTGATATTGAATCCTGACAAGTCAGAGGTTCTCTGGGTTAGCAGAAAGGCAGACCAGAGACCTGAGATCACTCCTGTGTTGGATGGGTTATACTCTCCTTGAAAAGCCAGGTTCACAGCTAGGGAGTACTGCCTGACACAGAAGTCACCTTAAAAAACCAGCTGGTTGTGGTGCCTCAAAATGCCTTGCTTTGGCTGGTGTGTCAGCTGCAGACATTCCTGGTTCAATCAGATCTAGCCACAGTGATCCATGCCTTAATTGCCACTAGACTGGACTACTGCAAATTGTTGCCACAAAGTCACTTCAGATGGCGTTATTAAAGACTCTTTAATATCACTGCTTTGCTGAACTGTGAAGAGCATGCGCCAGGACAATGGACAGAGCTGTAGTCCTAAGTGAAGTGCCCAATGCTGGACTATGGACTGTACACTGTGGCCAAAGGAAGCCTTGTGCCAGAGAAGTATGGCAAGCCAGATGCAGACCCAAGACTGCAGGAGCCTTCTGCCCCTGCCCCTTTGCATCAGCCCAAGGACTGTGATGTAGACCAGCAGCCCTGGACTCCATGTGCACAGAGACAGTGGCAGCCCTGAGGAGGATCCATGTTCTAACAGAGGACCAGTGTTCCTGCACAGAAGCTATGAAGAGATCTCTCCTTCACCACGTAACACATTCCTCACCCCTACCAAGCCATTCTCAAGAAAAGATTCTTGCCTGGCTTAAGACGAAAGGAGTCATTAAGCCTTCCTGCCCATCCAGATAACGCCTCTGCCAAGCATCAAATCATTAATATGAAGCACCGGACCAGTGATGTGATTGGATCCCTTCACCCTTTCCTTTGTCTCACCCCCTTCCCCAAGAGGTGTCACTCCCTGCTGAACATCAACTCTAAATTGCCCAACTGTCAATTCCTTTGGGTCCCCCATCCGGAGTATAGTTTTTTTCTAACACTTCCTGGGAACCAGTGACCCCATGGCCATCGCCTCAGGTAACAATTTAGCTATTTAAGGTGAGCTCCCCCTGAGCTCGCTCTCTTCTCTTCGCCCTCTGTCTACTCTCTTGGCTCCAGCCCTGATCAATTTTGAACCACTCCACATGTATTGCTGGTCAGCTAACGATATACCCCCCCCCCAGTTCCTTTTTCGCTGCATGATCTACTTATCTTGTCAGACAGGTAACGTATTACTCACCAATGATATTTCTGCTCATGCAAACATCACTATCCTTTCAACTCTGTATTCTTAGTCTTGTATTGTGTGAATGCTTGATTATTATTTGTACGCCTGAGAATCATTATGTAAAGAAAACAATTATTTTAGTAACCTGGCCTCCTCATCTATTTACAGGCTCTGGGAATCCTGACTCTGGTATACATGGGTTATGGTCCTATATTTTATACCTATTGCCATTTAATATTCATAATTCCCCAAGTTTATTAATAAAATAAGGCAATTTGGCTAACAAAATGCACTACTCTGAGATTTTAAACCATGGCTTTTTAGCTCTTTATAATCATTTTATTTACACTGTGTCCTGAGTTCTGCAAGGCAGAAAGGAAGCTAATAAATATTTAAATTACTTAATTAATAAATAAAAATTACAGCTAGAAGTGAGGAGTGTCAGATCAATGGCTTAGCTGCAGAAAAGGCCTTATCCTTGATGACTATGCACATCACCTCTGAAGGTGGAGGCACAAAGAACAGATTTTCAGAAGACTATTAATGATGGGCAGATACATATGGGAGCAAGTAGTCCTTTAAATATGCTGGTTCCAGGAAACGTTGTGCTTTAAAAAGTGATGATCAGCATTTTTAATTGTGCTTAGAAGAGAATGGAAAGTCAGCTACAAAACCTGCTGGGAGTGACAGCCTTCCTTCTTTTAATTTTGAGTGTATGTATCAGATGCTAGAGACTCAGGACAGATCAAAGATTCTGTTGGTGTACCACTCACCCTGCTGCCCCAACAGTTTCACTGACAGAGGCAGGCTTGATTTTCACAGTGAGGACCCTAAAGTCTATTGTCCTTGGGGACTTCAATGTTAATGCTGTGGCTGCCCTAACAGGAGCAATTCAAGACTTCACGGCCTCCATGACAACTATGGGGCTATCCCAGAACACTGTGGCACCTACACTTGATTTGAGTTTCTCTGGGGATAAGGTACATGGTTTGGTGTGCTACAGCTTCTAATGGTTTTGATGCACAACCTGTATTCTGAACAAGAGGCTACTATTAAGGCAGAACAGAGAGACAGAATGGTTTCCAGTTAGCAAAGGTGTCAGACAAGGATGTATTTTATCTCCCTGTCTGTTCAATCTATATGTAGAACATACCTAAGGAAAGCTGGATTAGATTTAGATGAAGATAGAGTAAAAATCAGTGCAGGCACATTTACAATTTGAAATATGCCAGTAACACCACATTACTGGCAGAAAAGAATAAAGATTTGAAACAACAATGAAGGTTAAAAGAGAAGATGTCAAAACAGGGGTTTAGCTGAACCGGCAAGAAGAAATAAATACCAAGAAATTACAGAACTTTAAGGTTGACAATGAAGAAACTGAAATTGTTCAAAACTTTCTATTCCTTGGAATCATCAACCAAAGGGGAGACTGCAACCAAGAAATTAGAAAGAAATTGAGACTTGGAAGGGCAGCCATGAATGAACTAGAAAAGATCCTTAAGGCTGCAGTCAGACATGCCTTTAGGTCCGACATAACTGCTAATGCCTGATGGATCAAACAGCAACATCTGAGAAAGGTTCTGCAGTTGTCAGCATCCCATTCTGCCCCATCACAGAAACGGAGTTAAAAGACACCAGAGAAAGTCCAGTCCTAACAGTTGCCAGTGGGCCACTGACAGATTTTCCCTAGTCTGATCACTCAAGCATGCATTCAGGCCATCAGGATGGACTGCTCAGTCCATCGTGGCACCATTTTGTTCCGCTTAGCGATATGCACATAACCGTATAATCTCTGGGCCAGCTGTAAAAATGAGTGGGAAAGGGAAAGCTGTGGAAATGAGTGGGAAAGGAAAAGAGGAAAGGATTTATGTTAAGCGATCACAGTGCTCCATGGAAGGATTGCTGAGCTGTGACAGCGGCGATGCAAATCCCAGAAGCTGAAAAGCACATGTGCAAAAAATTGCACTGTTGTTTATGCACATGTGCAAAATCAGGCAACACCCCCCCCCCCAAAACCCATCCAGCCACACCATCTGATCATGCAGCGATGGACTGAGCCCACAGCAATACAGGATGTGTGGTTGAGCGATTCCATGTCAAATAACAGCAGAGAGAACAGGAGCACTTCCCAACGGCACCAAACAGCATATCTGACCGTAGCCTAAATGTGAGTGTCACTGGAGACCAAGATCACGATAGTCATGGGGAATACCACAGTATGAATTAAGTATGGATGTGACAGATGAACAATGACAAAAGGTGACAGAAGAAAACTGATTATTCTGAAATGGGGTATTGGGGGAGCATTTTATATCTACCACGGACTACCAAAAAGACAAATAAATGGGATCTAGATCAAACCAAGCCTGAGTTTTCCTTAGAATCTAAAATGATTAAACTGAGGCTAGTGTTCTTTGGTCACATTGTAAAAAGACAAGCTGGATTTGAGTCCAGTAGCACCTTAGAGACCAAAAAGATTTTCAGGGTATAAGCTTCCGAGAATCAAAGCTCCCTTCACCAGATACGAGATGGAATGAAAAAAATATCTGAGTCCTTATATCCCAGTCAGAGAGTGGGAAGGGTGTTGCAGAGAAGGCACTCAGGATGTGGAGGTACTATGCACACAGTAATCAGGATCTCGAGGTGGCAAACACAGTTATCCCTCCCCCACTGTATTCTTAGGGCAGCTGTATGAGAAAGGTTAGGCTGAGGCCTCCACAATGTCTTCTGAAGAACACGACAGTAACCATGAGATAAAACTGTAACCATATTAACTAATCACAGTGTTAGTCTAGATGGGTCTGAATCCTCACCCACCCATTAAACTCACTGGATGACTTTCTGCCAGTCATTCTCTCTCAGACTAACCTCATGAGATAGGTTAGACCAGGGGTGGGCAAACTTGCTCAGCATAAGAGCCACCTAGAACAGGGGTGGCCAAACTTGCTTAACGTAAGAGCCGCATAGAATAAACATCAGATGTTTGAGAACCACAAGACATGAACAAATATTACCTGCTTTTATTGGAAAATAAGCAAATTTGCTTTTTATTAACATTAAATGAGACTGCCAAAAATAATAACAAAAGGGGTAAAAGCAGATATTGATAATGATATTAATTTGTCCAATGATATTTGTTTGCTAATGATATTTAGCTTCCCCAGCCACCCTGCCGGGAGCCACATAATATATGTGAAAGAGCCGCATGTGGCTCCCGAGCCGCAGTTTGCGCACCCCTGGGTTAGACTGCAGGAGAGATTGTCCCAGGTCCCCCGGCAGGCTTCAGGGAAGAGTGAGGATTTGAGCATGTGTCTCCCTAAACCTAGTCCAACATACTAATCACTACACAGGACACTCCTTAAGACATGAAATGGCTTCCTTCAAACATTAGCAGAGTGATGTCAGTTTAGTACACACTTCATATCTCCCCTCCAGCTGCCTTTCAATTTGTTTTCCGGAGGTGTCTTTGTTGCAGTTGGCATGAGTGCATTTAAAAGCAGCATACTGCTCTGTTCACTGTTTCCCAGCCATTTAAAAACTATTATTTTCAAACAGATGCTCTATAAGCAGCTCTTACTTACTTCTATGGGATATATTTGATAAACATATTCTTTAACTCGGGCATCAACTTATCAGCTAACAAGCAAAGGTTAGAATGAATCCCACAAGCACTTCCAAGTAATAATGAATTAACCAAAGGATTGTTGCCTTGAGTATTAACTATTTTTGTGTAAGAGTTCAGCAGATGGATCATACAATGCAATCCTCTTGTACAGCTTCTACAAAATAGGTATTCATCAAATCAGATTACTCTCTGTCAAATGGATCCCCCAGCTACCACATGCTGCGGGCTGGGATACACAACTCCAGACAGGGGTAGAGACCAAGGAGAAAGCCTCAAACTGTAAGAAAATGCAAACTGTGTCAATTTGCAAGCATAAAAGATGGATTTTCTTAAAACCTAAGCACAAAAGTTAGAGCTGCCTTGAGCACTTTCATGACAAATAAAAACTTACTTCAGTAATTTCGGAAGGGCAATATTGCTACAAGCACAAAAAGACTGGAGCAATTTCTCTGAGACTGCACCTGTCTTTACTCAAGCATCTTTGCTTCCCTGCACTGAGTGGGGGAGGAGGGACAGGGTTTCCCCCCCTGCTCAAACATATTCAGTCAACATCTACACTACTACCAATTGTCTGAAATTGTGTCTGCAATTAGCTATATACTGTTCTGCAAACTTCCCCCCTTTTGCTGAACTCTCACTCCTTTCCCTTTTCCCACCCCTTACAGAAGAGCTATTAAGCATGCTTGAGAGACTGCTCGGACTTAGGCGTGAGTCCTGCACTTTCCAAATTGTTAGATCTGGGTTCCCACTCTAATCTCTGAACTCCTGGAATGCTTGGCCACTAATACATCATTCCCTGCTCACTCTTCACTCAGCCACACTTTTGAAAACATGAGTAGGCCCTTTGTAAAGTTCTCTTTTGCTTTCTGCCTCTGTGATGTAATTACCTTCTTCAACCTGATTGATCTGTTTACAAAGAGTTAATAGAATCCTCTTTCACGTTCTGTTCATCATACCAGATACTGAAGCAAAAACCCCAAGTAAAACACAGTGCTGACACCAAGAGGACAAGAAAAAGAGATATTTGTTTGATTTGTGTTGTTCATTAAAGCTTTTCCTGATCTTAGAAAAAGTATTTGAGAAAAGCATTCTTATGGGAATAAAAACACAGAGAAACAATTAAAAATACTGTGGAGGGGAAAGAAAAGTGTGGCTTCTTTAATTTTGCTCTGTTTGCTTACTGTAGCTACTAGGCAGCCATTTTTCCAGCCAAATTCTATTATTCAAATCTTTCATTGTAATTTCATTGTAATTCAGATTTGTCAGCTACATCTTAACTATGTTCTTATTGATAGCATAGCCATTTGAGCTGCAAGATTAAAACTCTGAAAAGCACCATGCGTATTGACGTCATTGGATGGATGAAAGTTACCTCACTCAAGAACAGAGACGTTGACCTCAGAAAGGATATTATAGAAAAGTGCAGAAAAGGACAACTAGAATGATAAAAGTGCATTGGGAAAAGTGCAGAAAAGGACAACTAGAATGATAAAAGGGCTGGAACACTTTCCCTATGAAGAAAGGTTAAAGAGCTTGGGGCTCTTTAGTTTGGAGAAACGATGACTGAGGGGGTGACAAGATCAAGGTTTACAAGATTATGCATGGGATAGAACAGGTCGAGAAAGAAGGACTTTTCTCCCTTTCTCACAATACAAGAACTCGTGGGCACTCCATGAAATTGCTGAGCAGTCAGCTTAGAACGGATAAAAGGAAGTACTTCTTCACCCAAAGAGTGATTAACACGTGGAATTCACTGCCACAGGAGGTGGCAGCGGCTACAAGTGGACGGCTTCAAGAGGAAACTGGATAAACATATGGAGCAAAGGTCCATCAGTGGCTCTTAGCCACCAGGTATAAATAGGAACTCTTGGTCTGGGGTGAGTGATGCTCTGTATTCTTGTTGCTTTGGGGGAGGACAGCAGTGGGAGGGCTTCTAGCAATGCTCCCTCTAAGCTGTGGAGTCTTGTGAGCAACAGTTCTGTTTTGTGAGCTACTGGCATTAAAGTTGTGAGCAAGTGATTTGGCTACTGCATAAGTTAGTTTGCTCTGGAGCCATCCTTTCTGAGAGAAGGCAAAAATGTGTGAGCCAGAGGCTAAAAAATTGTGAGCCAGCTCACACTAACTCAGCTTAGAGGGAACATTGGCTTCTAGTGTCCTGGCCCCACTGCTGGACCTTCTAAGGGCACCTGCTATTTTTGGCCACTGTGTGACAGAGTGTTGGACTGGATGGGCCACTGGCCTGATCCTACACTGTCTTTTCTTATGTCTTATGACAGGGGCATACCTTAAGGGGAAAAATTATTAAATGCCTTATGGTGAAAAGGTTGTCTGACTAACTTGTATGAATGGTCACAATCCATGGTAAATTTACAATTCTGGGGCAAAGGGATTGAGTGAGTGATAGCTGTACACCAGAAACTTTAGGCCAGCTACAGCTTTACTTGCTCTGGTGGATGATTGCCAATTACGTTTTATTACTGGCTTTGTTAGACCTATCAGTGGCCTTCGTCACCATGGACCACTTCTTTTTATTACATCAATTGGAGAGATATTGAGGGTTATTAGTAGCATGGTACTCCATGGCTTTGGCCTTTTCTTCCCAATAAGACCATAAAGAGTTCTATCAAAGAGACAGAATTGGTTGCCTGGCCCCTAAATCAAGGCTTCACAAGGTATTCTGTTATATACTTACATCTGGCCATCAAACAAGATTATCCAGCATTTTGGGGTTGGATGTTATCAATATGCTATCCGCATATCATATTAAAAGTGACGAAGATATTGATTATAAGGTTTTTACAATGATTTAATTTTAGTATAGAAGTCTGTTCAGTTGTTAAAGATATAATTTCCTCTATCATTAATAGATTATTGTTAACCTTAGGGAAGTTTCTGTCTATTCTTTAAAAAGAGAATCTATCCCAAATTTTGCAGTTCTGTAATATTCAAGTTTTATTGTTTGCTCTTATATTTGAAATATGTAATACATTTGGTAATATATCTGATTTTATTTGCTCTGTTCACTGTTTCCCAGCCATTTAAAATCTGTTATTTTCAAACAGATGCTCTATAAGCCAGTTTGGTGTAGTGGTTAAGTGCGCGGACTTTAATCTGGGAGAACCGGGTTTGATTCCCCACTCCTCCACTTGCACCTGGCTGGATGACCTTGGGCAAGCCATAGCTCTGTACCAGCTGTTCCCTCAAGGACAGCTTGGGAAAGAGTTCTCTCAGCCCCACCTACCTCACAGGGTGTCTGTTGTGGGGAGGGGAAGGGAAGGGAAAGGAGTTTGTAAGCTGCTCTGAGACTCTTAAGTGAGTGAAGGGCGGGATATAAATCCAATCTCTTCTCTTCTTCTTCTTCAGGTTCTTGCTGTGGAAGCTGACTGGGTGATTTTCAACCAGTCACAGACTTTCAGCCTAACCTACCTCACAGGGTTGTTGCACAAGTCAAAAGGGGGAGAGGAGAATGATGTAAGCTGCTTTGGTCCCCATTGCAGAGAAAGACTACTTTTCATCCTGGGGAACCACTGATGCCAATTTCCAGGTGAGGGCTGGAGATCACTCAGAATTACAACTGCTCTCCAGATGGCAGATATCAGTTCCCCTGAAGAAAATGGTGGACACTGTGTCCTTGTAACCTGCTGAGATGGCTTCCCTATGACAGCCAATGTGACGTAGCAGCAAGGGCTTCAGAGCACAGTACAGATTGCAGTGTGAGCGGGAGATGGAAAGCTAAAATCAGAAAGGCAGATAATGGAAGGTTGAGGCTTGGCTGGGAAGGAGATAGGGTTGCCAACTCCAGGTTGGGAAATTCCTGGAGATTTGAGGGATGGAGCCTGGAGATGGTGAGGTTTCAGAAGGGGTGGGACCTCAGAGAGGTACAATGCCATAGACTTCACCCTCCAAACCAGCCATTTCCTCCTTGGTAACCATTGTTGCCAATCTCCAGGTGGGGGCTGGAGATCACTCAGAATTACAACTGCTCTCTAGGAGGGAGGGGGGATGAGATGGAAAGCTGAAGTCAGGGGGCAGATAATGGTAGGTTGATGGCTGGCTAGCAGGGAGATAGAGTTGCCAACTACAGGTTGGGAAATTCCAGGATATTTGAGGGGTGGAGTCTGGAAATGGTAGGGTTTGAGGAGGGGTGGGACCTCAGACAGGTACAATGCCATAGACTCCACTCTCCAAACAAACCGTTTCATCCTGGGAAACCATCGTTGCCAGTCTCCAGGTGGGGGCTGGAGATCACTCAGAATTACAACTGCTCTCCAAGAGGGAGGGGGTGGAGATGGAAAGCTGAAGTCAGAGGGGCAGATAAAGGTAGGTTGACTCTCCCAGAGCCTCTTTCTAGAGCCCATTGTACTGATTTCCACAACAGGTCTTATTCCTAGTATGCTATAATACTCAATAGATGAAAATGCTAAACAGGTGCAGAAGAAGCACTTGAAGGAAGGAGTCTTGACTTTTTAAATAGAGAGAACTGTTAAGAGTTCTTCTTTATAGCACTTTCAAAGTCATTTGTATGGGATTTGTGCGCATCTTTGCACAAGACTTTAAAATATACAAAATATCTGCTCTGCTAATGTAACCTTTATTCCTCAAAGTAATAATATTGATACAAAACTTTGGGTAGCTCTTTTTGTTAAATTTGTTCTTGTAGGATAAAATCAGAACCCAAGTAACAGCAGAGCTGGATGGTGGGGGTACAAACCACACCACATACTGAACAGGGAGATGTGTCAGAGACTGGATGAATGGATCTCAGGCTATGAGGAATACAGTCACTGTGAGATGCATTTTCAGATAGCATAATAACCTATCAGACCATCTTGAGAGCACACGATTAGATGCCTTTCACCTCCATAAGTGCAATGGACAGAGATAACCATGGATGAGCAAAGTCATCAGGCAGAGTGCACACATTGTGAGTCACACTGAAGATGATATCCAGGGTCCAGATAGGCTTAAAATAAATGTTTAAGGATTACAGCATGGGATCTCATGAAATACGAATTGCAGAGACACAAAATGATAAACCAAAATACCCCATCATACCCTAATTCATACTAGCAAAACATCTGTTCCCATCATTTCCACATTTTCACCAGCTCACTATGAAGTTAGATAAGGGCACTTAAATCTACCACTCTAGACCTCCAGAAAGGAGAACTTTCCATAAGCACTGAAAGGGTGCAGTTGAATGCTGGAGAAGCAGCAGGTTGCAGATCTGAGAAGAGGAGGAGGAGGAGATTGGATTATACCCCACCTGTCATTCAGAGTCTCCTTTCCCCTCCCCACAACAGACACCCTATGATGGGGGGGGGGAGAGCTCTTTTGAGAACTGTTGTGAGAGAACAGCTCTGAAATAGCTTCTAACTGTCCCAAGGTCACACCAGCAGCTGCATGAGGAGGAGTGGGGAATCAAGCCCAGTTCTCCCAGATTAGAGTCTGCACTCCTAGCCGCTACACTGGTTCTCTTTGTGTTTTGAGTCTGAGTTACTAACAACAGTAGCTCCTGAAGTATGGGCAGTTTTGAGAATCAGTGTGCATAAGTTTGAACAAAGTCATTTGAACATTGTAATTTGTCATAATTAAAACTGCTAACCACAGATGTGAGATCAGAAAAGGGCATGGGATTCTAAGTGGGCTTTCAGTACAACTCTAAACATCAATGGACTTGGAAGGATATTACTTTGATGAGGATTTCAGTGTTTGCCTCCAACTGGCACAGCACCTAAACAGTCAATATATATGCAGCTTCTCCTCTTCAAATGAGCCCAGATTCTGTCTGAAGGGCTCAGCTCCAGAAAGCATGAGCTCAGAACCCAACAAAGCATCAGGACTCAGCCATGAGGCGTAAGGCTATCGGTTAAGTGAGCCACACTTTATATGTCACACTAGACAGACCCTCTCCAATAAATGAATAGCACACATCACCCTGCTCCCCATGGCATACAACTTTACCACATTTATTGAGAAAGACAGAAGGGAAAGTTTTAAGTTTCAAAAAGAAAGGAGGCAAAGTTTTATGGCTTCAAAATACCTTCTGGCACCAGGTAGGTAAGACAGTAAAAGAGAATATGGAAGTAAACACACACACAAACACGGGGTGACATGACAGCTTTTATCAATGAGCCTTCTGTGCAAAGGTGGGGGGGCGCGCGTAAGAGAAGGTGCCTTGGTGTGCTCACCTGTGAGGAACTCAAGGTACCCTTCTGCACATCAGAGCAAGCCGGTTATGACTCCACCCTTGGGGCCGTCTAGAATGACTGGCCTCCCCCTGCCCCTCCGAGCGGGCTGGGAGTCCCGCGGGAGAAGGCGCCAGCGAGCCCCTCCCCCGAGGCCAGGCAACCCCGTCCCCGCCCGGCTGCCCCCCCCCCCCCCCGCTCCCGTTCCGCCCTCACCTGCAGGTAAGGCTTGCCCCGGTCCACTCCGCCCACCACGATGTCCGCCGAAGCCATGGCTCCCGTCGGGGAGAAGCCGAAGCCCACGTAGCCCTGAGTGCGCACCTCCAGGCGGAAGGCGATGGCGCTGCCCAGAGGAGCCCACGACAGCCGGTAGCGGGACGCCCCGTCCAGCACGGCGCTGTGCGGGTAGCGGCGCCCGACCACCGGGGGCAGCCCCCAGCAGCACAGGAGCAGCAACGGCGGCCAAGGGCGCATCCTCCCGACCCCGCGCGCTCCAGGACGCCAAGCAGCCGGGTTGGGCACCAACAGCGCGCAGCTCGCCCCTCGCTCGCTCGCTCGCTCGGAGGCGGCTGCCGCGCCCGCTGCTCCGGCTGCTGCCTCTTGGCGCCTCCGCCTGTCGCTGCCGAGGGGGCGGGAGCCGGTCACCCCGCCCCTCCGGGAGCTGACCTCGAAGCGGGGGGGGGGGCCGAGGAAGGAGGCGGGAAGAGGGGGTGGCAAGAGAGGGGCAAGAGAGATTTCGGAGGAGGGGAGAGGGAGGGCTGGGCGGCGGATCCAGCACAGGAGACCAGAGGCGCCGCGCCAGTGCTTCACTTGTGGGCTCCACCAGCCCCATAGGATGCAGTGGCCGCCACTAGTTTAGCTGGCTTGAAAGAGCGATTGGACCAGTTCATGGAGGGTACGTCTATCCATGGCTCTTCCCGGGGGGGGGGGGGAGTAAAAGTCGGAGCTACATGGATCCTCATGGATCCATATGGTTTTTATACATTGAAACAAAACCACCATCAGACTGTAGCCCGTGAGTTAGTCTGTAGGGAGCGCCACAGAAATCAAGCAGCCACAGATTTGTGGCACCACAACAGCGCAAAAACATGATCCCAAAGCACGGATCCTTGTAAATTCATGGGATTTTTACACTGAAATGAAATCAAACCAACATCATACTGTGTAGACCATGTTGGCAGCACTACAAAACTTATGCCTCCATGGATTCATGGCACCACGAAAGTGCAAAAACATGGTTCCAAAGAACAGATCCTCATAGATCCTCGGGGTTATTCAACTAGGTCACCCCAACATCACCATCAAATCACATATCATGTTCATGGCCACAGCTTACACCACAGAAATCATGAGTCCACTGCTTGGTGGTGACTCCGTACTGCAAAAACAGGATTCTGAACCATGGGCACTTAAGGGACTTTGTGTTGGGTCACCCCAGACTCACTATCGAATCACATATCATGTCCATGGCCACAGTAATCATGACAAAAATCACAGATTCATGGCTTTGTGGCAACATCATGCTGCAAAAACATGATTCCGAAGCACGGATCCTTGTGGATCCTTATGAGTTTTGCATTGGGCCACTTCAGCATTGGCTTCAAATGACATATCTTGTCCATGGCCACAGCATGCACCACAGAAATCACAAGTCCACAGCTTAGTGGTGACATCATGCTGCAAAAAACATGGTTTTGAAGCACGAATCCTCATGGATGCTTGGGGATTTTTTCTTGGGACACCCCAAATGTACCATTAAATGCCATATCATGTCCATGGCTACTACTTGCCCCACAGAATTCATAGATCCACGGCTTCATGGCAACACCATGCTGCAAAAACACAGTCCCAAAGCACAGATCATCATGGATCCTCAGTATTTTTGTACTGGGTTATCCCCTTCCCCGATAAGTGGGCTCCCCCAGTGCTAGGAGGAGCAGCAGGAGGGGAAACTTCAGCCCGGAACAGGAGCAACTGGCTCAGCCACACAGATTGCTGCAAACTTTTTTTTTTTTTGTAATTAAAAAGCCTGTACTCAGAAGCTGTTCCATTCAGCATGTTAAAAAAGGAAGCGCCGGCGCCGGCCTTTTTCTGCTGAGATGTGGCCCCTGCCTCCCCGAAGGGTAAGACGGTCCCGTCCCCGTCCCCCCCCCCGATTTGTTTAAGCACCCCAAACTGCAACTGCAGCAGCAGCAAACTGGGTTCTCCTCGGCTCTGGATGGCGCGCGATCGTCCATCGCTCTACAGTAGGGCTGCCAAGTCCCCCGATAGGGCGGGGGAAACACCGATTTTTCATGCTTACCCCCGCCTTTTCAAAACTGGCCACCGGGGGGAGGCAATGGCTGCCAACAGGAGGGGAACGTCGGAGCCTGCCGGGCCCTCTCCCTTCCAGGCCTCTTAAAGGGAAATGTCTGAAGAGCCTGCAGTGAAAAGCCTCACCAGACATTTCCCCTTTAAGAGTTAGCAAGAGAGCCCCGCCCAGAGATTAACGAGGGACTAAGCTCTTACTGAAGGGCCTGCTTTTGCATGCGGCTGGTGTAAGATTGAAAGGTTGCTGCTGGGCCTGGGGTAAGTCCATCTGCCAGCTCTTTTCCTTCTCTCTCTCTCCCCCTCCCCCTTTCTTTCTTTTCTCTGTCTCTCTCTCTCTCTCTGTCCCCATCCAGCAGAGGTCTATCAGTGGCTATTATTAGCCACAAGGTCTAAATGGAAGTAAGTGCCTGTGCCAGCTCTTTTCCTTCTCTCTCTCTCCTTCTTTCTTTTTTCTGTCTGTCTGTCTGTCTGTCTCTCTCTCTCTGTCCCCATCCAGCAGAGGTCTGTCAGTGGCTATTATTAGCCACAAGGTCTAAATGGAAGTAAGTGCCTGTGCCAGCTCTTTTCCTTCTCTCTCTCTCCTTCTTTCTTTTTTCTGTCTGTCTGTCTGTCTGTCTCTCTCTCTCTCTGTCCCCATCCAGCAGAGGTCTGTCAGTGGCTATTATTAGCCACAAGGTCTAAATGGAACCCTTTGTCTGGGGCAGTGATGCTCTGCATTCTTGGTGCTTGGGGGGCAACAGTGGGAGGACTTCTGGAGTTCTGGCCCCGCTGCTGGACCTCCTGAGGGCACCTGGTATTTTTGGCCACTGTTGTGACACAGAGTGTTGTACTGGATGGGCTGCTGGCCTGATCCACTGTGGCTTCTCTCCTGTTCTTATGATATGAAAATCATATTTAGCACTTGTGTAGCAGTGCTTCATATTCTGCCGAGATGAGGAAGGATTCAGTAGGGCCGTTGCTCAGTGCTAGAGCATCTGCTTGACATGCAGGAGGTATCAGCCTCTTCAGCTAAAAAAGGATCAGGTAATAGGTGACATTAAAGATCTCAGCCTGAGACCCTGGAGAGCCACTACCAGTCTGAGTAGTCAATACTGACCTTGATGGACTAATGGCCTGATTCAGTATTAGGAAACTTCATGAGTTCATGTGTCAGCATGTGGAAGGAACATCACAGGATGTGACATCACAAAATGATGTCACTTCCTTTCTCCTGGCTCCACCCCCAAAGTCTCCTGGCTCCACCCCCAAAGTCCCCAGATATTTCCCAAGTTGGACTTGGCAGCCCTACTCTGCAGCGTCAGCTGAGCTCCCACCCGCACCTGCAGCCCGGAGGGTCTTGGCTGTTGGGGGGGGGGCTAGGCTTGTCTCCAACATTCAGGAAAGACCACAATCAAACAAAAATAATCTTATGGTGTATGCGTCCGCGCGTGTGTGGACAGGGGTCGCTTGTTTGTTTCGTTTTGCGTGGAGGCAGATGCCGCGCTGAGCTCTCCTCCCCCCTCCCCCCCGCCCGATCATATCCAAGCCGGGCTCACGATTTCCGGGAAGGGAGGGGACAGGAGGGGAGGGGAGGCACCGGGTGCCCTGGGAATGGGGTGCGATCTGGCGCCGCTGCTGTCCGATTTCTCTCCGTCTCTCTCTCTCTCTCTTTCTCCCCAACCCCCGTCAGTGACACAGGTTGCGAGGAGAAGGAGCCCCCGCTGCGCCAGGAGGAGTGATGCTCATTCGAGAAGTCCTGCTCTTCCTCCACTGCTTCTGGCCTTCTTTGCTGCTGCACTGGACCCTCCATCCCATCTGGGGCTTCATTCAGGTAACGCTCCCCCCCCCCGCCCCCGTTTGCGCCTCCTGTCTGTGTTCGGTTTGCTCTTCTTCCCTGGAGAATACAGAAGACGAGAACTAGTTTTCTCCCGTGGAAGTTCTGGCCGTTCTGTTGTTATTCTTGACAAGCAGGACCATCATGTACCTGCCGGCTGAGGCAGGGGCGTAGACTTTTCTGAAGTCCGGGGGGTTTCCACCCCCCCCCCCGAAAACCTACCGCCAGCCGCCATGCCTCCCCGGCCCTTCCGAGGCTCACCAGCCGGTGCTGCTGGTGCCTTTCCTTCCCCCTCCGCCCTGGCCACTCCCTCCCTCACCCCTAAAAGAGGAAGAGGGAGACATAAGGAGGGAGGAATGGCCAGGCCGGTGGGGGGGGGAGAGGCACCAGCTGGCGAGCCTCGGAAGGGCCCGGGAGGGGTGGTGGCAAGGCACCGGCGGCAGGCGTGACGTTTCCCCGAGGGGGGCTCAGTCCCCCCCGGGAAATTTCGGGGGTGGCTTGAGCCCTCGAGCCCCCCCGTAGTTTACGCTGGTGCTCACCATCAAATCACATATCATGTCCATGGGCACTTCTTGCAGCACAAAAATCACAGATCCATGGTTTCATGGCAACACCATGAAGCAAAAACATGGTTCTGAAGCATGGATCCTCACGGAGCCTTGGGGTTTTTGCACTGAGTCACCCCAAACACATAATCTAATCACATATCATGTCCATGGCGACAGCTTGCACCACAAAAATCAGGGCTCCACAGTCTTGTAGCAAGACCATTCTGCAAAAACTTTGTTCAGAAGGAAGGATCCTCATGGATGCTTGAGGTTTTTGTGCTGGGACACCCCAAACTCACCATCAGATCACATAACAGGTCCATGGCCACAGCTTGAACCACAAAAATCAAGGATCCACAGCTTTGTGGTGACACCATTCTGGAAAAAACATGAGGATCCATGGATGCTTGGGGGTTTTGTGTTGTTGTTGTTCTGTCGCACAGTCGAGTCCAACTCTTCACGGCCCGATGGACCTCATCACACCAGGCCCTTCTGTCTTCCGTTGTGCTCCAGAATTTGTTTAATTTCATGTTTGTAGGGTTTTGTGTTGGGACACCCCAAACTTACCATTAAATCTCATATCATGACAATGGCCACAGTTTGCACCACAGAATTAATGGATCCATGGCTTTTTGGCATAACTTCTGTAGTACAAACTGTGACCAGTAATGTGATGAGTTAGTAGATGGACCCCACATTAAATCTTGACCCCACATTAAATCTTGAAAAAAACATGCTTTGGGACAACATACTAAGGATCCATGAGGCCACAGAGGAGCACCAGTCAGCCGCATTGCTAACCCAAGGCTCCTTGACCTCCCTTCTTAATCTTGCCCACCTCTCCTCCCCAACCTCTGTCCTTCCCACCAACTGGCATGCAGGTGCACTCTGATCCTGGCTCTGCTACCTCCCCCTACAGGACCTTAAGGATGGCTGGGTGCAGGGGCGTAGACTTTTTAAATCCCCGGGGGGGGGGGGGCTCTCTCGTGCACGCGTGTGAAGCGCGCGCGCTCAGGACCATGTCCCCGCCGCTCTCCCCCCCCCGTAGGGCTGCCAAGTCCCCCGGTAGGGCGGGGGAAACACTGATTTTTAGTGCTTATCTCCCACTTTTCCAAAGTTGGCCACCGGGGGGACAAAATGGCTGCCTTAAAAGGGAAATGTCTGCAGAGAGCCTGCCCTGCAGTAAAAAGCCTCGCCAGACATTTCCCCTTTAAGAAGTCAGCAAGAGAGCTTCCACAGCAAGAGAGGTCCGCCCAGAGATTAAGGAGGGACTGAAGGAGCTGCTTTTGCATGTGGCTGGCAAGGTGAGTTTCTCTTCCAGCTCTTTTCATTCTCTCTCCCTCTTTCTTTTTTCTGTCTGTCTGTCTGTCTGTCTCTCTCTCTCTCTCTCTCTGTCCCCATCCAGCAGAGGTCTATCAGTGGCTATTATTAGCCACAAGGTCTAAATGGAAGTAAGTGCCTCTGCCAGTTTTTTTCCCTTCTCTCTCTCCCTCTTTCTTTTTTCTGTCTGTCTGTCTGTCTCTCTCTCTCTGTCCCCATCCAGCAGAGGTCTATCAGTGGCTATTATTAGCCACAAGGTCTAAATGGAACCCTTTGTCTGGGGCAGTGATGCTCTGTATTCTTGGTGCTTGGGGGGCAACAGTGGGAGGGCTTCTGGAGTTCTGGCCCCGCTGCTGGACCTCCTGAGGGCACCTGGTATTTTTGGCCACTGTTGTGACACAGAGAGGTTGTACTGGATGGGCTGTACTGGATGGGCCGATCCACTGTGGCTTCTCTCCTGTTCTTATGATATGAAAATCATATTTAGCACTTGTGTAGCAGTGCTTCATATTCTGCCGAGATGAGGAAGGATTCAGTAGGGCCGTTGCTCAGTGCTAGAGCATCTGCTTGACATGCAGGAGGTATCAGCCTCTTCAGCTAAAAAAGGATCAGGTAATAGGTGACATTAAAGATCTCAGCCTGAGACCCTGGAGAGCCACTACCAGTCTGAGTAGTCAATACTGACCTTGATGGACCAATGGCCTGATTCAGTATTAGGAAACTTCATGAGTTCATGTGTCAGCATGTGGAAGCAACATCACAGGATGTGACATCACAAAATGATGTCACTTCCTTTCTCCTGGCTCCACCCCCAAAGTCTCCTGGCTCCACCCCCAAAGTCCCCAGATATTTCCCAAGTTGGACTTGGCAGCCCTACCCCCCCCGCCCCAGTGAGCCGCCGCCGCCGCTTCCCTCCCCCGGGCCGTGCCCGCCCGGCCGCCCGCCGCGCTCCCCGCCCCCCTCCCTCCCTCTCCCCACTCACCTCGGATTGCTGCTGCTGCTGCCTGCAGCTGGGGGCCGGCGCATCGTCCTTGCGGGCCCCCGGCTCCCGCTCCGCCTCGTGCACCGAAATTTCCCAGGGGGGGCTCAGCCACCCCCAGCAAAGGGGAGCGCCCGCCGGTGGCCAGTCAGCCGGCCGTCGCCGCCTCTCTCCCCCCCCCGCCCCAGGGAGGCAGGAGGGCAGGCCGGGGGTGGAGGGGAAGGAGAGGTGGCGACGGCCGGCTGACTGGCCACCGGCGGGCGCTCTATTTTGCCGGGGGTGGCTGAGCCCCCCCGGGAAATTTGGGGGGGGGGCTCGAGCCCTCGAGCCCCCTTATAGTTGACGCCCATGGCTGGGTGTAGCAGTGTTAGTGGGAAGGCAGCTTGGGTTTTGGCAGCGATGGCAGCAGCTCCGAAGTCTCTCCATTCTGCTGGAAGGTGGGCAGCCACTTTATAGTTAGTGCAAGCGGGGGGGGGGGACCCACTAGCCCTGCACTGAGAGGGGAATTGGTGTGCTGGCACTGGTTGCCTGGGGGGGCTCATTCACCCCTGGAAAATTTCAGGGGTAGCCTTCTCCCAAGCCCTTCTGAAGATGACACCTATGCTGGTAGAGAAGAATGATCACCAGCAATTGTGTCGTCAAAACGTTGAATCATAGAGGGATCATTGCACAAGGTCTTGTAGGGTGGCAGCAACCTCTGGGCTGCTTTCAGGAGGGTACTCTTCCAGGTCTCTGTGCACATTTGACACCCATAAGCAATGCTCCCTCTAAGCTGTGGAGTCCTGTGAGCAAAAATCCTGCTTTGTGAGCTACTGGCATTAAAGCTGTGAGCAAGTGATTTGGCTGCTGCATAAATTAGTTTGCTCTGGAGCCATCTTTCCTGAGCTAAGACAAAAATGTGTGAGCTGGAGGCTAAAAAATCCTTGAGCTAGCTCACATTAACTCAGCTTAGAGGGAACACTGTCCATAGGCCACATCTGGACTGTACCAATCCTTTGCCAGTCCCAGTATCAAATAAGCAGGATTTGGCAGGATCGATGTGAACAGTGGTCCAAAACAGTGACTGCTGCACAAAATCCCTTCCCTAGGCAGTGCATCTTTCCTTTGGTTCTCCAGACTACTCCCAGGCAGTCTAGCACCACAGACAAAACCAGCCTGGGGGTAAGCTGATGTCTGGGCAAGCCAAAGTTTAATCATACAGTTGGCAGAGTGGGAACAGTAATTGTTTGGACATTTTCTCCTACTCTTATCTTGCAGGCACAGGGCAGGTCGCAACAGAGTGCAAGCCGCAACCCAGAAGATTTAAATAAAAATCACATTAAAAGCAACGACTTCATATGCAAGACACCAACGTTGATAGATACTCCTTCATATCTTTTAACTGTCTTGTCATATTTGTGGTCTAGGTGTGGGAAAAGTGGGTTTTTATCCCCTACTCAATGCATGCTTGTGGGCAGAACAGGAATTTTAATTGTGTTCATGATTGTGAGTAAGAGGGGAGTATTACTGTAATCTTGTATATAATGTAATATCACTTTGATCAGCCTGTTCCAGTTCCATGTGTGACATCCATCCCATGAAATCTGAATACTTTTTTGACCTACGGCTTCTTTCCATAATGATTTTTTTAACCCTGTGGTGGTGTAGATAAGTTATCGTATAAATTGATCTTGTGACTCTTCAAGCAATTGTTGAAATTATGATTCATTACACCCTGGAAAATTTCTGAGAACGGTGGTAAGTATCTCTACTTCTACTGGATTTTACAGGCTGATTCACCAATGAGCCCTTTGTTCATTGTACCTGTTAATAGTACATCACAGTGGTAAAGGTTTTTGCAGAAGAAGGGTTTTTTTTAAAAGTGTGTATTCTTTCAGTGTGCTGGACATTCACAAACTATACAGGGACTGAGCCAATTCCTATTCTGACTGCTGCCTATTGTCAGGATCCTATGATCCTAACAAGGTTTTCATTGTGCTTTCTGTAACTTGCTATTGCTGAGCTAAAAGTGTAACCATTGCTATCTCTTCAAAGCTGTCTCCTGTTGCACCCCCACCGTTTATTGCTCTGAGTTATATTGCTCTTTGAAGGTCTGGTCAGTGTAACCATTTCATCCGGGAGAGTGGCGACCCCGCATACTTGCACGTCACCAAAGAACAAATGGCCTTTCCTCCCATGCATTCCCTCCTCCTTCATCTCCGGAGAGACAGGACTTTCTTATCGCTATGTGAAGACCTTGAAAGGCCACGGCAACTACTTTGTTATGTATATGCCTAGCACATCTGGGGCGCCCAGTTCAGAGGGGAAAATTTTATAACTTTCACACTTCACCTTTCCTGTGGGAAGTAAAACGGCTAAGATCTTTTAACCGCGCTTTCCCCCCTTTTTTGTGATTGGTCGAATGTCGGGGTTTCAAACTGTACTGGAGGGTATATTAGCTCTGTATGTGGCATGTATGTTTTGTATGTGGCATCTGTATGTGGCATGTATGTTTTGTATGTGGCATCTCTAACAAACATTCGAGAACCTGTCATGCAGTATTAAGAAATAAAGAACTCTGTTTCATCAACAAAGGTCTGATCTTTCGCTGCTAAGTGCAGAAGCCTCACACCTATACAGATACAAGCCTGCCTATACAGATACAAGCAAGTCTAGTAGGACTAATATAGGCTTTATAGTTTAAAGGACCTTGTAATATACCTGCCATCCCCACCAGGTGCTATTTATTTATTTATTTATTTAAAACATTTTTATGCTGCCTTCCCACCCAGTCAATGTCTCCAAGACAGCAAACAAGAACACGGTAAAATACTTGAACAATTAAAAACAACATTGAAATATACAAAAGAATTCAATAAAATACATACAGATACACCAACAACAGAACTAGGAAGGAAGCCAATAACCATTATTGGGTGTGTGACAAATGAAACAAAGAAGTCTGCTGTTAGCGGAAGACACCGATAGAGGGAGACAGATGATTCCCCAGGGAGGGAGTTCCAAAGTTTTGGTGCCACAGCCAAGAAAGCCCATCTTGGGTCACCACCTGTATAGCCTCAGATGGCTGGGGCAACCCAGAGCAAGGCTTCCAGAGATGACCAGCATGAATGGGTAGGTTCCTATGAAGGAATGTGGCCCTTAAGGTATGTGGGTCCCAGGCCATACGGGGCTTTAAAGGTCAATAACAGCATTTTGAATTGAACCAAGAAGCAAACTGGATCCCTGTCTCGAAGTACCTTGGCTTTGACCCTTCTTGTTTAGTACTTCAGCTGTGGTGAAGTTTAAACTCTGGAAGTTGTTTTTGCACACTAAATGGAAATAGTTCTGAAAAGACTGGTGTTTTATGATTGCTTTTAAATGGCAACAACAACAAACCACAAACATAGGAAAGCAGGGGAATTCCAGTGAGGCCACATTTCGGCAGATCCCTGCTCAGGCGCCCGCGAATGTCTCCAGGAATGATGTCCCATTCTGAAAAAGTATAGTAGTCCCCCCCCCTCCAATTCTTTATTTAGGCTTTATTGGAAAGGAATTAGGGAAAACTGGCTGTAAAGCACAAGAAAGGTGTTGGCAAAAGGGGTTCCTCTTATATGAAGAGACAAATCCCGACATTCCATCCACAACGTAAACTTTTGGAACTTCACTTTTCAAAGGATGAAATGAGGTTGCCTTAAAAGTAAGATGGAAAGCTTTGCCAAGCAAAATAACATAGGTAGGGAAATAAGTCGGTGGGTATTTTTCTATGCCATGTGTGTGGGTTGGTACATAATTCACAAGTGTAGGTGCATGGACCTCAGTGCTAAAATAAAGTATGAGGTCACATGTTTCCATTTAGCCTTTTAAACTTGCTTTTTGAAATCTTCTCCTAAAGCTGTGGTATGCAGACATTTTTATCTGAAACAGTTCCTGCTCCAGGCCCTCACATCCTCATCTCATTCAGGCAAACACCCTTCTTCATGGCTCTTGGTTCAGTGGGGCAGATGTTTTGCAAATCTCTCTGAAACTGGAGTGTCCCCTGAGCCTTCAAAGAGCATTGCCTCCAAGCTATCAGGCTCTCAAAGATACTTACGTCCTTGGCTCTAAACTTAAATATCCATCAGTTGCTTGTGTCCTAATTTGTTTGGAAGTTAATAAGCAACACAGACCTATATTCAGAGAAGAGGGGCAATTTCAAGTTAGTGGACAGGGAGAAACTCCTTTTACAAATAAGTTCAGATTGGATTGTGAGCGTTAGCAGTGCCTAAATTTGGAAGTACAGTTTATACAGCAATGCAGGGTTAAATTGGCATGAAGCTATAAAAGGCCACACAAAAGCTATTCTGGAGATTTGAAATAAAATTTAGATTATAGATTGAGCTACTGAGTACATAAGTAACCAATAATAATAGCTCCTGCAATAGTTGTTTCTCATTTACCTAAGGTAATTTAATGCAACAGCCATTTGTAGTACACTATTATTTTCCCCATTGCTCAGCTGGAAGGAAATGAAGCTGTGTTTGAGGCCTGCTCAGCATCCATAGTACAGCTCAGATTCAAATTCTAGTAATAACACTGATTTCCAATTCCCTGTCTTTTGGACTCTTAGCACTAATGCTAAATAGAGCAGTATATAGTAAATGCTGTAGGAAGAAATGGTGAATGTCAAGCTTTACTAATAAGGTTTTAGGAAATATATCAGTAAATGTATCTCAAGGTCATCTAATGAATCACCAACTATCATCTTCCGTTCCATCATTTACATGTAAATGACAACTTTCAGCTTGGAAGGGGTGGATAAGCTTTGTGGTGCAAACTTTACTGACATTTAAAAAGAAGTCTCAAAGTTACTCAAGTATAGGGATGGGCATGAACCAGCTCAAAGTTTATGATGGATTTGGGGCAGTTTGTGGTTTGCCAACTGAAGTTTGTGGTGGCCCTGCCACCATGAACTTTCACAAACTTTTAGTGCTGTTCATGGCAGTTCGTGAATGGATATATTTTCCAGACAGACTGATGCCACTCAATCAAACTGTTTACAAAACTCCAAGGCAACAGGGGTGCAGAATTCTCCAGCCTTGGAAACACCAACAGGAGCCCTCCAAAGCTTAACAGGCACTGCTGGCCACTAGTCACAGAGTTCCCATTCTGTTTTATGGGCTCAGAATGCTATGTATTCGGTCAGCTCAGCTCTCACCCTCTCTTCTGGTGACAGTAAAAGAGAGAAGCATGGAGCTTGTTAAAAGTCGAACAGATCCATTGCCTTCTGCTTGTGATCTTCTCTCTGCTGCTGGGGTTTGGGTGTAGGTGGTCTCAGGGCTCTGAGCCACCCAGTCTCTCTGCTCACACTAAGCACAGAGGCCTAGCTGGTGGTTCCTTGGATGAGGTCCCACATTTATATACCCTCCCAGGGCTTGGTTGTCAGAGGTGGTCTCAGGGCTCCAAGCCACCCAGTCTGGTGTGTTCCTAGGACAAAAACCCACATTTATACCAACCCTTCCTGATTGTGAACACCATGAGGTTCAAAGTGGGTGAAAGGGGTGATTATTGTGAGGGGGAAGAAGCCCTCCCCCCACATAGCAGGGCCCCCTGACCTCAGGCACCAAACCAAGCCTGCCCCCCCACACACACATACCAGAGTCTCACTCCAGCAGGGCATCACCAGAGGTCTCAGAGAGGCCTTCCCCTGCTCTGTCCATGGGGTTTTCTCAAGAGGAAAATTTTTTTAGCAGCACTGCCCAGACAAAAGCAGTTGCTAAATGTCTTTGGGGGAAGCATCCTCCCCTTCCAAATCCCAACTCCCTGCTGCTCCTGCTGTCCCAAGTGCACCCCCTCTGGGATCTCCCAGCAGAGTGTCAGAAAGCAGCTGTGCCTCCCATCAGCTCCAGTCACAGGGCCCCATTTCCACACCACCAAGTGGAAACATTTCCACAACCTCTCCAGTGCTTCTTGTATGGCAGAGTGTTGGGTATGCCATGCCCATGTCCAGAGGGGCACAAACATCCAACACCTGTTTTCCTCCATTCTCTGCAGGCACCTGCAAAGGGCGCACCCCATTTTGTTGCCGCCAGAGGAAGGCGTGGTGAGCAGTGGGAGGAGGAAGAGGGCCACTCCCTCTCAGCAGGGACAAGTGGAGGGGGAGCAGGAGGCCCCTCCACAAAAGACTCCATGTTGGCCAGCAAGGCACTGCTAGTGCTCTTATGAATTGTGATATTCATAACCCTGAACTTTGGGCTGCCTTGAATGGAAGGGCCATGTGCTTTCTTCATAATAGGAGCCAGCTCCAGCCCACGCCAGGAGGCTGACACCCTAGATAAGTTCACCAGAGACAAAGGACTCCTCTTGCCATGAGGTTTCTTTCTGTTTCAGCGATCGCTGGCCAAACCCCTGCCCCCTCTCCTATACATCTGGATAGTTATGCTAACGAAGTTGCCCAGCAACTAATGTGCCAGACATTAACCAACAGGCCAAAGTCATTGACTTACAATAGATGTGGCCAGGTGAGTCATCAGCCCCTAGACCCAGTGTCTGTTTCCTGATGAGATCATGCTCTTGCAACACTGACCATCCCCTGGACCTCCTCCCTTTGTCCACCTTCAACCTAGGGAAAGGTCCAAGAGGGACGGACTGCCTAGTAGGTGTGTTAGTGGGTTGTGGTCTGCAAAGCCCGCCCCAAGACCCCCAATAAAAGTCCAAACCGAGAGTCACTCGGCCTCTTGAGCCGTCGCCCTCTGTCTATTCTATTGACCCTTCAGTCCAGCTTGCTGTCCCCAACCTTTGCCTCCATCTTTGAACCCCATTTTCTCTCTCTGGAATCGCGATCCAGGAGAACCACGTGGTCTTTCTGGTTCAAGCCTCGTGGCCCCATAGCCTTTTATACCTTTCTCCCCATCCAATCCAGCCTGACATCGGACAACGCATCTAAGGTACTGTGCTTTTCCCCATCAATGATAACCTCCTCATGCAAAAGTGCTATTTTCTCTCTTTATTTCATTAGGCCTGTAAGATTGTGTGTGTGATTACGTTTTTTGTATGCTTGACTACATTATCCAGTAAACAACATTTAACTGGAACACTGTCTCACGTGCCTCTTTCCTGGAGAACTCTCGGGAGGGGTGGGACCCTGGTATAGTTGGCAAGAACCCGTGTATTTTGCTAATTGCTAAATGTAAATTAAAGCAATTCGGCTAACTCCTCACTGATGACACCAAATACTGACTGATCAGGAGAAAACTCTTTAGGAGACTTCTGATTTTGTCCGGGGGGGGGGGGGGCAGAGATTTTACATATTTCTCCTTTAGTACTTCCCCCTGGGGTGATTTCTCTATATGGCAGTTATGAGTACTTTCTGGCATGTGCCCACCTTACCTTCCTGTCCACAGACCACTGAAAGCTCATGTATTTTATTTTTGGACTTTTTGTTTTTGTTTCCCTGTTCTCTGGGAACATCTGGTCAAGGACCCTGGGCCAGAACAGACCACCTATTTCACATTTGGTCTGGTCTCTCTCTTCTGTCTCCTACCTCACCCCTCATTACCACCTCTCCCCATTTATCTTAAAACACATGTTGAATCCAAGAATTAAAAATTTCTCTGCATTAGATGTGGCAAAAACTTATTCCTTGGTAACCTGGGTGCCAGCTGACAGCTGCCGACCAACATGGTTAGCTTGGGCCGGACATGACAGATCTTCTGCTTTCCTGTGGACATCAAAACTCACTTTCAGTTGCATCAGCATTGGGGGTTCTGCTTTTGGGGAACATTTATTGTATCATGTCTTCTAAATACGAACCAGCTTTGTGGTCTAGCTAAGTGGATACATCTGCTCTGGCATTACTGCAAGCCTGCACCTGGATAATCACCATCCTGGCTCAAGAAACCAGGAGGGTCCATTTCTGGGATCTAAATTTTATATCACAGTCATTGTGAACAAGAACAGTTATACAACATTATGCAAGGTCATATGAGACAGAGAAGCCTGACCAGAGAATGGAACAATGCTAACAATTGCACTTGTAGAATAAATCTTAATAAGCATCTCTCTTAATAATACTATGAGAAAAAGAGCCTCTTGGACGAACTTGGAAGCACAGGTGGGATTCTCCATTCCTCTCAATTGGGATGAGACTTTAGCTGCTATTATTTCTAAGTTAATTCCAGTCATGTTGAGTTGAAATTCACTGTACATTTTCCACTAAGTCTGGAAAGTGGTAGATGGACTTTTACGGTTTAATGTTTTACCACTTTGAAGAAGGCTATATTTCCTTGCTAATCTATGGCACAAGACAAAATATATGGGAACAGAAGACTTGTGATAAATCCTGTACTAAGCTTTAACAGCTGCTCAAAAGAGGGGAGAAGCTGTCCTGCTCTGCACCTGAGCCCTTTCCCTCTCACACTTTCTCTTTATTTCCCATGACATAACTTATAATTTGAATAACAGGGTTAGTTGATTTATTCAGGTGGGTAGCTGTGTTGGTCTGAAACGGCAGAACAAAGTTTGAGTCCAGTGGCACCTTTAAGCCCAACAAAGTTTTATTCAAGGTATCAGCTTTCATGTGCAAGCACACTTCCTCAGATATAGTGAAACAGAATTTCCTCAAGCCCTGCATACAGGAAGATGGGGGGGAGGCAGCCGTCAGGAAGGGCCAGTCAAACTGAAGATGCATAATTGATTGAGATTGTATCAAGGTGGCTGGTAAGACCAATGAATGACAGCAAATTGGCATACAAATGCAAGAGTGGGAACAGCAGGGGTCCGTTGGGGCCGGAGCGAGGCGGAGCAAAGCTCCGCCAGCTCAGGACTGGCCAGTAGGGCAGCCACGGGCTGAATCAGATTCTCTAATCGGATTCAGCTTGCCGCCGAATTGCCGCCGAAATTCAGTGGCAATTTTAAAAGCCACTGGAGGGGAGGGGGTTTGAGGAAGAGGCTCCAAACTTGCAGGGTAGCTGCTAGGGCCTCTCCTCGAAATACCCACCAAGTTTCAAGAAGATTGGACCAGGGGGTCCAATTCTACAGGCCCCCAAACAGGTTGCCCCCATTCCCTCCATTGTTCTCTATGGGAGGAAAAAAGTTAACATTTTTCCCCCACCATAGAGAACAATGGAGGGGATGGGACAATCTGTTTAGGGGCCCATAGAATTGGAACCCGTGGTCCAATCTTCTTGAAACTTAGTGGGTATTTTGAGGAGAGGCCCCAGCAGCTACCCTGAAAGTTTGGAGCCTCTCCCTCAAACCCCCTTTCCTCCAGCCCCTCATATACCCTATGAGTTTTTGCCATTGATTTCAATGGGCCATAGGGTATAATGGGGCTGAAACTGGCATTTCCTTTCTGACACACTTCTGGTGATGTCAGGGGATGTGGCATATGCTAATGAGTTATGCTAATGAGTTATGCTAATGAGCTCCTGCACCTCTTTTTCTACGAAAGGACCCCTGGGGAACAGATGTGAGAACGAAGCTTGAATCCCGCGGCACCCCCCAAGACCAATGAAGCTCAGCAGAGAGACTCGACATGTGTAGATGCACACTTCTCCAAATTCATTGAAACAGATCTCCACAAATGTTACATACAGGTGTGTGTGGGGGGGTAAGTTGCTAGGAAGAGCTAATTAGAGTCACAGTGCATAAGTAACTGAGCAATAAATACTGCTAAGATTGGAACAACACATTTGGTAAGATATGTAAATAGCAGCAAATTGGCATACAGATAATAAAGGAGTTAACAGCAGATGTGAGAACTAAGTTGAGTCCAGTGACATCTTTAGGACCAACAAAGTTTAATTTCTGGGTATAAGTGAGAACCAGGGCTATTTTGGGGCAGGAATGCACAGGAACGGAGTTCTGGCTGGCTTCCGAGTTGGCCATGCCTACAGCCTCCCCCTCCTTGGGTTTCCCAGGTGCCTCACAAACCGTGGGGTGCCTGGGAAAGCCAATCCAATTCAGGGAGAAAAGGCAATTTTAACTGCCTCCCCTCCTTGGGTTCCACAGGTGCCCCACAACTGTGGGGCACCTGGGGAAGCTGATCCAGAAACTGCCTTCCTTCCCTGGGGTTCCCCATGTGCCCCACAAGCCATGGGGCACCTGGGGAAGCCAATCCTGGGAGGGAGCTGTGCTGTTAGGGGTGTGGCCTATTATACTAATGAATTCCTGCTGAGCTTTTTCTACAAAAAAAGCCCTGGTGAGAACTGAGTGACTTAGCATGTTTAGTGAGATAAGAAGCCAAAATCTCTGTTAAGCCCTGGGGGTTTTATGTCCTAAGTGTTGTAATAACTTGTAATTCAGCAAACTCCCATCCCAGTCCGTTTCTGAAATTCCTTTGCAATAAAACAGCTACTTTAAGGTCCCCTACTGAGTTCCCTGGGAGGTTGAAATGTTCTCTTACAGGTTACTCTGTTTTGTGATTCTTGATTTCAGATTTGTGTCCATTTATCCTTTGAATGTCCACCTAATTTGTGGTGAGGGTTGCCAGGTCCCTACCTTTTGCCAGCGGGGGACTCCTCTCCTGGATTTTCTTGCATGTGTGCCACGATGACGTTGTCCAGAAGGGATGTCATCACACTATGCATGCTGTGGGGGGATGCTCTAGCATTTGGCCAAAAACTCTATGGTCACCATAGAGTTTTTGGCCAAACACTAGAGTGTCCCCCCACAACATGCCTGGTGCAATGACATTGCACCAGACATGTTGGGTGCCACAGAGCTCTTCAGGGGCAGGGCTCCCCCTGCAGGCCAACTGACCAATGCGCAGATCAGGGGGAATCCCACACCCATTCGGGGGGATAGCAACCCTAGTTGGGGCTTTGCTCTTGCTGGTATTTGTGGAACAAGATCTGTAGCATACATTTGTGCAATGATACCACTTCTGTATGGCAGTATGGCAGTACCATGATATTTTTAAAAAAAAACAGAAAAAAGGGAAAGGTTAGCCAGAAACAAAACTCTCATCCAAACAACTCATGGGGTGGGCATATCCATCTACACAGCATAAGAATACCCTTGTCTGTAGCAGTATAATGGTTAAGAGAACTGCGTGCTAGAAAGGCTCTGCTTCAAAGAACAGCTTATCTGTGAACTCACTAGATACCATCAGGCAAGCCACCATCTGACAGTACTCTGCAGTGTAGAGATTTTTATTTATTTATTTACATTATTTATAGCTGGCCTTTCTCAATTGGGATCAAGGGCAGATTACACAGAGTGAGTCAATACAATCAACAGGATGGGACATTCAATAAACAATGCAATAGGATTAGGGTTGTAAAACTGACCAGATGTCTAAAAACAGAACTGAAGCAAAGTGCATTAACGGGACACATTAAATGATGCAGAATTCCACAGCAGGATCCTAGTTTTAACAAGCTATACACAGTAGATAGCTTATAGTCCCGAATAATTTTTAGAAGTAACTTTATGGATCATTTAGCACAGAGCAAGACTACTGCCTGCATAGAAAAGCCCTCTGCAATAATTCAGTTTTGCATAGTTGGTAGAAATCCATAAGAGTGGGAAGGGGTCATTTCGTAGAAAAAGAGGTGCAGGAGCTCATTAGCATAACTCATTTGCATAACTCATTTGCATACGCCACACCCCCTAACATACCGGAAGTGTGTCAGAAGGCAACACCCACCCCTCAGGCTCCACTCCACAGGTGAGTGAAACTGACCTGCTCTTCCTCCATTCCCTTCCCCATCCAATACTTTGTGCAATAAAAATAAGCATAAAGAACACACCCTCATTCTCTTCCTGCTCCCTTGAAACCACCAGGTTTCAAGTAGACTTGAGATACCCAGAACATGTGCATCACCCATCCCTTTCCCTCCCCACAACAAGACACCCTGTGAGGTAGGTGGGGCTGAGAGAGGTCTTTTGAGAACTGCTCATGAGAGAACAGCTCTGAGAGAACTTGTGACTGGCCCAAGGTCACACCAGTAGCTGCATGTGGAGGAGTGGGGAATCAAACCCAGTTCTCCCAGATTAGAGTCCAACTCCTGATCACTACACCAAACTGATGGGGTGGAAGCTGCTGAAGAGTTGGTGAAATTTCTCCAGTACTTATGTGCCATGTGCCCAGATAAAAAATGGTATACTTAGAAAATGTATATGCCACCTTGAGCAAGTCTCTGGAAAAGCAGCACACAGTCATAAAAGGAACAATGATAAAATTATCAATATTAAAACAAATCATTAAAAACAATAAAGACCCTAGCAGGGCTTTCCCCGGGGCGCTGCGCCTCTGCACTGCTCGGGGAAGCCGAGGAGGGAGCGGGGCTTGGTCATGTGCCCGCCCCCTGGGCTCCTCACTCCCGGAGCTGCACTCCTGTGCGCTCCTGCTCCAACGGACCCCTGAGAGTGGGAACCTTTCTGATCTCCTTGGGCAGGCCATTTCACAAGGTGGGGGCCACAACAGAGAAGGCATATGTATGGGGAGTTGTTGATTTTGCCTTTTGCAGGTTGGCACTTGCAGAAGCCCTACTTCAATGAGTGAAGCTATCATGGCAGAGCATAGATGGAGAGGTGGTCTCACAGATATGAGTCCAAGGCCATAAAGAGTGGTGTAACACAGTTGTTTTGTATATGCATGCATACCTAAGTGAGCCCTTGAGAGCTAGTTTCTGTTTCATAACAATGTAAGATCTCTGCTGGATCAGACCAGTAGTTCCTCTGGAGGGCCATCAACAGAGCACAGAGGCCAGCCAGTTCCTCTGGAGGCTCAACAATAGGGCATAGAGGCCTACGTTGCCTCCTGGGACTGGTATTCAGAGGTTTGCTGTCTCTGAACAGGGAGGTTCCCATTAGTCACCATGGCTAGTTGCAACATGCAACTATCCTCCATGAATCAGTCCAATCCCCAGTCCAATCTATGTTTGTGGCAATCACTACATCCTCTGGCAGCAAATTCCACATTTCAATCACTTGTGTGAAGAAGTCGTTCCTTTTGTCCAGCCTGAATCTACTGACCATCAGCTTTACTGGATGCCCTCTCCACTCTGTGCATAATTTTATAAAACTCTATCATGTATCCCCTTAGTTGTCTCTTTTATAAACTAAGAAGTTCCAGACTCTTCAGCCTCGCCTTATAGAGAAGGTGTTCTGACCCCCTAATTATCCTGGTTGCTCACTTCTGTACTTTTTTCAGCTCTGTGATGTCGTTTTGACATACAGGGACCAGAAGAGCGCACTGTATTCCAAAGGAGGCTGCACCATAGATCTATAATGGAGCATCATAATATTGGCTGTTTTATTTTCAGTCCCTTTCCTTATAATCCCCAACACAGAACTTGCCTTTTTCAGTGCTGCAGCACACTGGGCTGACACCTACATTGAGCTATCCGCTACAACCCCAAGATCTTTCCCCCTCTCAGTCTCAGCAAGTTCAGGCCCCGTTAGCTATACTTGAAGTTGGGATTTTTTGTTCCAGTGCGCATCAGTTTACACTTACCATCACTGAACTTCATTTGCCATTTGCCCAATTTATGGAGATTCTCCTGGAGCTCTTCACCGTCATCCTTCGTTTTTATCATTACAAATAATTTTGTAATCTGCAAATGTGGCCACTACACTACTCAACCCTACTTCCAGATCATTTATGAGCAAATTAAATAGTATCAGCCCCAATACAGATCCTTGTGGGACCCCACTGCTTACTTCCCTCCATTATGAGCACTGCCCATTTTTTCTTCTTTGCTTCCTGTCATTTAATCATTTTTTAATCCACAAAAGAATCCCTCCTCTTATCCTATGGCTGCTAAATTTACTCAGGAACATTTGGTGAAGTACCTTGTCAACAGCCTTTTGAAAGTCCAAGTGTATAATGTTCTTTCTGTTGTTTATTAACTTACATTATTTATTTTGAGCCAGCAAGGTGTGGTGGTTAAGAGCCGTGGACTCTAATCTGGATAACTGGGTTTGATTCTCCACTCTTCTCCATGAAGCCTAATGGGTGACCATGGGCCAGTCACAGTTCTCTCAGAACTCTCTCAGCCCCGCCAGCTCACAAAGTGCCTGTTGTGGAGAGAGGAGGAGAAGGCCACTTTGAGAATCCAGCTCTTCTTCTATTTATACCCTAATTTCCAGACAGATTAACTCACCACAAAATTTATTAAAATCCATACAACTATATGGGTGAGTTAGGAAGAGACAGAAGACATAAATGTCTTTTAAAGGAGGGACTTCACAGGAAACTGCCTGCCACAGTTTATCTGAGAGAGATCTTTTGCTAGAAGAATGAACAGATGCTTCATTATTAGCCAGTAGTGAGGTTGCAGAAGTGGCTTGTTTGTATTTATGTTTGTATTTTTAGGAGATACAAATGTGTTCCAGTCACCTCAACATACATCTGGAAGG
The DNA here is from genome assembly GCA_029233225.1 of Lepidodactylus listeri. Classification (NCBI taxonomy): domain Eukaryota; kingdom Metazoa; phylum Chordata; class Lepidosauria; order Squamata; family Gekkonidae; genus Lepidodactylus; species Lepidodactylus listeri. The sequence goes on from JARCFY010000003.1 coordinate 41,691,549, forward strand.
AAATGTGGTGAAAAGTTACCTTCACGTAACTTGGCTCCACAGTGAGCTCTAAACCACTGCCCGTTGGGCTTTCTTGACTGTCTACTGAATTACAATCCATTGTGTAGTTTATGAAACAAATTAAAATCTTGTGGCAAGACGCTGTTTAAATTTCTGGTGCATTATATTAAAAAACAACCAAACCCGTATGTTAAAAATTAGCACTGTCTTATTTTTATACTGTTAAACAAACCATTGGGAAGGAAGGCGGCAGGGTATAGCCTGATCTCTGAAGCAAAGCAGGGTCGGTATTTGGAAGGGAGACCACCAAGGAAGACTCTGCAGAGGAAGGCGATGGCCAACCATCTCTGCCTCTCACTTGCCTTGAAAGTGCCAAGCTGGGGTTGCCATTAAGTCGGCTGCAACTTGATGGCACTTTATTCACATGAACAAACCATTCATAATTGTTACACCAAATGTTACTCTTACATGGAGGGAAAATATTCCACAGATCAACTCTCAGGCTGATTTCGCACTAGCGTTTGCCCTAGGTTTGCCCTCATGCTTGCACCGGAGCTTCTGTTCGATTTCACACCAGTTGCTCCAGGCTCACGTTTTGCTCTGGAGTATTACCCTGCTGCACCGGAGTTTCCCTGGAGCAAACAAATACTGTTTTTAGAGGATTTTCCTGTTTGCTCCGGGGGAAAACCCAAAATGAAAACATGCCCACTCGCCCACCTTTCATCAGGGCCGCCCCACTGTGGGAGTTTCTAAAAATTTTTTGAGAAAACCTTTCGTCACGCTATATTGAAAGGGCTGAGGTTCCAAGTGGAAAAATGAAGAAAATACTCCGGAGGAAACTGGGAGGGGAAATTCCGGAGAGAATGAGAGGCAACTGGCCAGTGCGAAATCGGCCTAAGTTTTCAGTATAAAATAATGTTACGACTGCTGGTTCAGAAATAAACCATAGGTAAGGGAATTCAGAACTGAAAATAGTCAAAAAGAATAACAGGGGTTATGATGGCCCTTACATGATGTTGGAAGTATAGATTATTCCAACTGTGCAATTATGTAAAGATATTACATATGTTTTAATCAATTAGAAAGAAAATAAAATGACAGTGGCACAGCTTAGCAAAACTGATTACAAATAAGGCCATGATTGTTTGTACGCTGATTTATGAGGAATTGAACAACGTGGATATGCTTAAAAGTCATTCATTTCAGTGGGTTGGATCTGATGCTTTGTTCCACTCACACAAAGGGTTCTTCTATGAGATTTCCATGGATTCCTTCTCTCTGTCCGCCACCCCCCATTCCTAGTGGTCCACCAACCCCCAAGGAGTAGAATTTTGGGTAGCAAAACAGGCTGCAGTTGGAAAAGAAAGCAAGGAAGTGTCATTCTTCAATCACAAATATAGTTGCAGGGCATAGGATCCAACCCACTGGGATTCGTGTGTGCTTAACTGTGAATGCTGGAACGTGGCCAATCTGTATAACTGATCCCAGTTAAGGCCCTTAACCTGCCAGTATCAAATACCACAGATTTTGTGATGTGACTCATGGGATGCAGCTAAAGAACTGTGGTATGACCCATGAAGGGGCAAGTGCAAGGCAGTAGCTAGTGGTGAGGCACATGGGGCAGTGCCCCCTTTCATATCTGCAGTGTCCCACCTTGATCTTCCCTTTCAGCCAGGAATTTTTTAAGCTGCGCCAGCCCGAAACAATTTCACTAACCCTGCTTCCTTCCTGTGGCTCTTCCGCCTTCTTGGAGGGTGGAAGGAAGGCGGGTCAGCAAAACTGCTTCAGGCCTGTCCCCTGCGCTGACCCTCCAGACAAGGGGCCAAAGGCAGCCTGGTGGCGGTGGGTGCTTGGTACCTTCATTGGGGGTAGAAGGGAAGCAGTGCTTGCTGGGTCTGCCACGTGGCCACTTCTTGGGACAGGGCACAGCCACAGAGCCCTTCCACCCCTGTCCTTCCCACCCCATGGGCTCTGGGCCACCTCGCCCCATGGGCGAGGTGGCCACCTCGCCACTGCAATACTTTTGCGGGAACCCCATGGGCTCTGGGCCACCTCGCCACTGCAATACTTTTGCGGGAACCCCTGGGCAGGGATAATCAAACTGCGCAGCTGGGTGCTGAGCGGAGGAAGCCAGGCAAGGACATGGGGTTGAAAGAGAGGGGCAGCAGGGAGGCTGGGGGGGGAGCTGCTGGGGGGCCACAGAAAAGTCACCTGGTGGGCCTCCCTCTGGCAACCCAGTGTTGGGAGCCAGTCAGCACCACCAACAGGGAGCTGAGCTTTCTGTTTGCTCACCAGGGCCATTTAATTTAATTAGGAGTGCCCTGGCACACATACCCCCCCTTGAAAAAAAAGTCCTGGCTATGGGGCTGGGCAAGTGTGAAGTGTTCTGGCAGATCTGCAAGGGGAAGATCACCCACAATAATCCACAGAGGGTTTGAAAACACTCGCTGTCTCTCTGGATTCAGGCTTCTGGTCTTACCCACCCTTTTTTAATAACAGTGACTAAAGACAGTGGAAAGAATGAGGACGTGGAAATGAGCTTTGTATTTATTTGTACCCAGGCTAAATATTTTGAACCTATTAACTGTTAAGTGTCTAAAAGGGACTACCAAAAGTGAAAGGTAGGACTGCATCAATAAAAAGAATGTGAGAGTAATAGCTTTCAGTATAAGTGCTAATAAAACAAAGAATGATTGAGCAAGTAAGCTGACAGAAGAATAGTTACTCATCAGACTCAAGACAATTCTTTAAAAAGATTCAGCAGAATCCACTTCATTTGTGTTTGGAACACACAAGCCCCAGTCTGCTACCAAGCCCGGATCTTCATTCAAATCTTGCTAAGAGGATTATGAGGCAATGACAGTCCATAATAGACCCACCTCCCCAGCACAAGGTTGATTTGAATCACAAGGCTCTGGTGAACAGTTGGTTCCTGGACACAATTAAACCATTCTCCTTATGTTTATTTCCTGCTTTCCTTCCGAGGAGTAGGGTTTAATCTAACATTGTCCTTGTGAGGCAGGTTACACTGAGAAGGAAAGAAGAAAGAAGAGAGATGATTGTATTACATAATGGTTGTAGACCTTTGAGCAAAGTTGATGAGCTCTCAACACATAAATCTCAGCCCCCAACCAAGTAGGCGATGGAGCATTCTATTCACGATTTAACCAATATGGCAAAACAGATCACCATGAATTTAATGATAACATAAAATGCTAGCCCGAACAGTTTATAAATCACAACTAAGCTTGCCAACTGCCTGGAAAAAAATGTCCCATTTCCTTTCATAAAGGTTTAACAGGATGTTATGTACCTTCATCCTGTGAATAGCTTCAGCTGCCCATTTCTACACGTTCAAACGTCAGGACATTTTTCTCCAGGCCTGTTGACAACCCTAATCAGAGCCTGTGGATTGTCGTCATCATAGAGCCAAATGTAGTGGTATGTGAACAAGAAAATGTCCATGCTAACCTAGACATGTGTATAATAATCACTGGGGGGAGGGTGTTCACAGGAAGCTGAAAGCTTGAGCAGCAGAAAGGAACGAGCTAGTTAATTGTTTTACTTATTTTTCTGCTGAAATTCAACACCCACCACCCCAGCTGCTTTCCCACCTGCAGGGTAAAAAAAAAAAATCTTTACATCATCTTCCACAAGTAGGAAAAAACAGCTTGGAGGGAGGGAATTCTGAGTATAGAACTAGTCTAAGGGATGAGGGTTAAGCACTTTACACACACACACACACCACCTTTTGCTCAAACTCACAGCCTTTTTAGACAATCTAGGTATTTTTTTAATGTTGGAAGACAGTTACATTTTTTTAAAAAAATATATATATATAACTTCTAGTTTTCTCCAAATGAGCTCTCAATCCATGGCTGTTGGTCTGAGGAATACTTTTCAAACAAAGCCCACAGATTTAAATAAATAAATAAAATAAAATAAATCCTCTGCATAAATTACAATATCTCCTTCTGCCCTCAATCCTCCTTGTAAAGGAATGCGGCAGAAGCCCAGCCCTCCCTTTTAGCAAGCCTGAAAGCAAGAATCAAAATGGGATACCTCGTTTTTTTCATTCTTGGTATCAAATATTAAATCTAAATTAAAATGCTCCTGGAAGCTTTCCACACAATGATGATAATCTGTCAAATTTAGTTGATATTAAGCAGCTGCAAGTATTACATTGCACAAACTCAAATGAAATAATATTATTTTTCTAGTATAAAAATTTCTAATGCATTTTTAGTTGACAAATGTTAAGGATATAAGTAATAACTTTAGTTCTTTGGACACATGGTGTTTTAATATTTATTTTATATTTATGAGTGAGAGTTGTTTGTGCACAAGCTCATAAACCTTTGAGCAGGCTGCCTGGCTATCTTCCGCCATCTAAAATTCTAGTTCCACTCTTAGTTGTGCTTCAGTACTATCAAGCATGACATGGAAGGGCTATACCAGTGGTTCTCAACCTTTCTAATGCCGTGACCCTTTAATACAGTTCCTCATGTTGTGGTGACCCCCAACCATAAAATTCTGCCAACACACACAACAATGAAGCTACTTTTTCAGATGTTTTCTCTTGCATGGCAGTTAGCACCAAACAACTTTAATACAGACTTTAGACACACATATATATTTGCAAGCTAGTCCCAACGAGACACAACAAACACTCAGGCTTCAGACTTACTTTTCTTCAACAGAAGATGCCATGAGAAGCAAGTTCTCATGGCAGAAGTTCTCATGGCAAAAATTCAGAAATCAGAACTATCAGACATCTAAATGTCAGCTCAAGCTGAATTCCATTTATTCGGTCTCCAAAGCTGGGGTTTAGGTTTGACAGAAGAGACTGGATGGTAGGTTGAAACTGCCAATCTAACCAAGATTATCGCTCCTAGAAAGAGGAGGCTATTTCTTATCCAGTTAATCTGCTCAGAAGGGACCCTTGCATTGTGTAAAAAGGGACATGGTTTTAGACTCAAGAGTAAAAAGGGAAAGTTATAATCCCACAAGGGAAGTATTTAAATACAGGAAGAAAGTACTAACTTCCAGGAAACTCAGATAGTTATATGAAACTTTATTATGACCAGGGGTCATTTCGAGCCGCCTTGAGCCGGTTCGCTGGCAAGGCGGGATATAAATATAATAAATAAATAAATTCGTAGAAAAAGAGGTGCAGGAGATCATTAGTATAACTCATTAGCATAACTTATTTGCATACACTACACCACCTGACATCACTGGAAGTAGGTCAGAAGGCAAGGAAGGAAGGAAGGAAGGAAGGAAGGAGAGAGAGAGAGAGAGAGAGAGAGAGAGAGAGAGAAAGAAAGAAAGAAAGAAAGAAAGAAAGAAAGAAAGAAAGAAAGAAAGAAAGAAAGAAAGAAAGAAAGCAAACAAGCTGGCAGAGAGGGGACAGCCACTAATCCAAGCCTCAGAAATACCACTATTCTGGGAGGATAGCTTCAGTGGTGGCTGAAGCCTTCAGAAGGCTGGTCGGAGGAACAAGGACCTTTCCAGGGGACGGGGTCATTTTGCTACAGCCATGACACTAGCAGGCATTCCCCCACGGGTGGGGTGGGGGGACTGACACCAACTCCCAGAGCCGTGCTCCCCCGAGTTCCTGCTCAAAATGACCCCTGATTATGACACATTGTTGCTGAAAGAAATCTCCAAGACAAATAAATCTCTCACAGTTGCAACCTAGTTATACTCAAGTAACCAGAAGAAAACTAATTACTCCACTGAATTCACAGGGTTTAATTAGGGGTGGGTATGTATTCCAGCTTCAGTTTAACTGTGTTAAATGACACATGCAGAATGCACAGGGGCTACTTGCAGTTGCTGTACACCTTAGGTCTCTGCTTTTGATGAGGATTTCATGGCCTCAACCCATTATATCACTTCATATTTAGGGTTGGATCCCATACAAAATCTCTGCTGAAGGAACAGACTTCTGGGAGTGAAGTGAACCTCCTGCACTTCCCCCATCCCCCTGAACAGCATGAGGGAACAGTTGGAGGTCAGCCATGGAAGTAGAGAAATCAGCAAAAAAAAAAAATAATAATCCCATACTTTCATCAGCAGAAATCCAATGTTCTGTTGGCTTGTTAGTGTTTGTTAGACTGCACAAAAACCAGTATTGTGAAATGTACTTGACCAGCTTGACTGCAAGTAGGCAGCCAAAGCACACAGTGATTTCAAGGAGCCTCCACATGTGAAGAATATCATTCTTGTAATGTGGATACCCATTAAGGATGTGGCCATCAGTGTCACATTGTCATATCAACAGCCAGATTTTTTTAAAGAATTATTTTTGTTTTTAATTACCTGGGGGAATTTCACACTACACCTTTAAAAATGGTACTGAACCGGCTTGGAAAAAACTGGTACAGTGATGGCCGCTTCACACAGCCCTTCCCCAACCTTTTTGGAGCTGTCTTCAAAGCGGTTCATCATTTCAGACGGCCGCTTTCTTTTCACGCCTCTTTTCGCCCATGCGGGCGATCTCCATGAATCTCCAGTTTAGAGCGCTATAGCAACCCCATTGGAATGCCTGGGCTCAGTTGGCTCAGTGGAACCCAGGCATTCCAATGGGGTTGCTATAGCACTATAGCGATCTAAACTGGCTCTTTAAAAAAAATCATGGAGATCACCCGCGCAGGCGAAAAGAGGCACAAAAACAGTCGTTGGAGGAGGAAGCACTTCGGGGGCATTTTGCACAGCATCCCCATAGCACTTCAGGACCAGGAGAAGAACAGAAGAACACTTGGGAGGTTTCAAGGTAAACGGGCACAGAAACACTTCCCTAGTGGGAGAGGCACATTTCTGTCTGAAAGGGCCAATATGTTCTGCTAAGGAACCGGTACTACAACAGTTCTGTGTGAAATGTCAGACAGAAACTGTTACTGTAGAGTTCCTGAAATGGAACATATTTGGCTGTGTGAAATTCCTCAAAGTCAACTTGGAAACCTGGATAACGATACCCTTTGGCTGAAAAGCTTTCAGTACTTATTCCTATAGCAGAATGAACATGATCCACAAATATATCAAATACAGAGACACATATATAATACTTGGGAAAGGAATCAATAAAATCTTAGTTCCCCAGACTTTCAGGAGCGTTGGATTTAGTAGGCTAAAAAGAATTATGCTATACTGCGGAAAAGTGTGCTAAAATCATTCCACAGGGAAAGGATCATATATGCATAATGCATGCCATTATTTTATACAGTTAGGTTCATTACAAGAAACCAGTTTTGTTTCAGTTCTCTTTAAAAAGAGGACACAACTGTTAATAAATATGTGCAGTGTTTAGGAGACAGCTGCATAAATACTGCAGCCTGGAGACTGCACTGACAGATGCCGTCTTGCCAACTGATTATTATAAAGACAAACATGTAATTATTCTGTCATATAAAATTTTCCAGAATATTTCAACATTGTCGAGCTCCTGTCAGTTTCAGCTGAAGACAATGGCATATTCCTCTAGGGTTCCAGGAGGAGAGCCTACAGCATATTTTCTTACTTAGGAAAATAAAAAGGACAGTTTGGTGATGTCTCGTCTTGTGCACATGGAAGGAAGGAAGGAAATACGGGTGATTAGCAGAGTCATAGTCCGTGCTGCTGTGCCTAGGTGATCCATTGCTTTGCAATTTGGGAGGCACATTCACTTTAACATATCCAACAGATGTGATTCATAAAATTTGACCCTCATTGTTACTGAACAAGTTCACTCTTCGTGTCCTCGTAACAGAATATAAAATGTGATTATGCTCAGGGCTCTATTGAATGCTGGAACTTGGATTTCACTTACAAAAACTAGCTTGAGACGCCACAGTAGGAGTTTGTTTTTAAAAATTCGTAACTGATTTGTCAAAGGGGGGCAAGGGGGGGCAAAGCTCAATCCCATACTTTTTGTGGTTTGAATGAAAATAGAATCTGGCAAAGTTATTTATACGTAATTGCTCTTAGGAAAAGAAACTCTAGGAGGATGGCACAGTATGAAATCTGGCACTCTCACACCCCCTCTGCCCTCCGCAACCCCTCTGCCCCAGGAGGCCTGTGGAAGCTAAAATCTTTTCTTCTGCCGTCTTGGACTGTGTACTGTTTTACTTGTTGATATGGTTTTTTTTAGGTATTTTTAATCATCGGTTTTAAATTAAACTATTTATTGTATCTGTTTCTGTTGTAAGTTGCCCTGAGCCCTGCTTGCAGGGAAGGGTAGCATAACAATAACAACAACAACCCTAACTCTACTGAGAAGAGAAACCTGCTAAAGTATTCAGAGGTGCTGCCACCATTGGGGGTTTAAGTACTATGTCCTGATCCTTAAAACAGTAGAAAAATGAGTGAGGAAATAAAAAATAAGCATGGACACTGAAAAACTACAAAGTTTTTCAACAGGACAGGGCACATATATAGTCATCCTCCTAGTGGGGCCTGGTAGGGTTGCCAAGTCTTCCTTACTTACCGGCAGGGGGGAGTCCTACGTCACCCGGAAGTGACGTCAGCACATTGGGGCGTTGCCAGAGCATCGCCCTGGCAATGCCTCCAACGTGATGACGTCACTTCCGGGCGACGTCATTACGTTGGGGAAGGGGGGTGGGGTTCCCCCCGCCGGCTGAATGCTGGCCGGCGGATCGGGAACCCCTGTAGTGGGGGATCCCCCGCCCCCCCGGGCTGACTTGGCAGCCCTAGGGCCTGGAGATCTCCCAGAATTACAACTCATCTCTAGATTACAGAGATCAGTTCCCCTATAGAAAATGGTTACTTTGGAAGTTAGACTCTATGGCCTTATACCTCACTGAAATCCTTCTCCTCCCCAAACCCCACGCACCCCAGGCACCAGTCCCATATATTCAGAAATTTCCAAATCCAGAGTTGGAAACTCTAGGTAAAGCACTCATGGCACTGTTCCTCTTCAGAATAAATGCTGTATGTGAATAGAACAATATGAAGTATATTCCAAAGCAATTTGGAAATTATTTGTGATAACTGTGGCTGTTTAAAATGATGTGCATGGCAGGACATATTAATAATGTAGATGAAAAATGATAAATTCTAAAAATCTACTGCAAACAGAGGAACAAAAGTAGGGCAAGAAACATCTCTCTGGATGGATTTACAGCTTCTAAATGCTTTTGAAACCACAGAAAGTCTACCAAATTAAATTACGCAAATCATGTCGTGCAATCCCACAATTCAATCTAAGCATGAGTACATGGCATGAGCCTTTTTAAAAACTAAGGCCAATATTTTTGTTTTCAAAAACCCAACAAACCCCTAAACAATCCCTTTACAGGTAAAAACAGCACCTGCACTGCAATCAGTGTTGGAGTGCATGGATGTATGTGAATTCCAGTTCCAGTGATGAAACAAAACTTTTCCTCTGTTTGTGAGGCAATTTGACTCAAGCCTTTGTTCATTTTAGAAACATCCCCTTTCCAAGTTCAAATTGTGGGAAGGAAAGGTCAGAGAGGGGTAACCAGCTATGTTGTCTGTTGCTGTCACAACTCTGACTTTCATGAGGTGAGGGGGAAGGCTTTCAGTCATAACACACACAGATATTCCCTTATGTCAAAATCCCTTTAAAGTGCTGGGAAAGAACCTCCTCTTCCCAAACTAGAATTACTTCCAACGTCCAGGCACTGCACTTCTTTCATCTAAAAACAACAGTCGACTTCAAATACAGTGCCTTTTTGATACGACAGTGGAAACAAATAATTTAAATGGATTCTCATGGACAAGCACCCCCTGAAAGCTTTCCTTTGTTGCTCCACTTAGCTGGGATAATATATTTATGCTGTTGTACGCTTGGTCTGTGATCACCGAGGATCAGTGATATGTATGATACAAGGAAGGGTAATGTGCCTTAACAACTGTAGACATCTCTTTGATAAACCATGAGCACCAGAAAACCCTCACCCCCCAGGAACCTATCTGGGCAAGTGCTATCCCCTGAAGCTCACTCTTCATCATAGTATAAGTGGGAGTTTACACGATTTTTGCACGTAAATGAAGAGAATTATGTTGGCTTTCCTTTGAAAATGCTAAACACATTACTTACTTTATTCACAGTTAAAACGCATACATAGACAGGGGAAAGAGTTTGTCAGGTAAGAAGTCATTTTCTCAAGGATATAAGACCAACTCTGAACTTGTCACCACTGGATTGTCTCCCATCTTGTTACTTCAGAGACACATGACACACATTTGCTGGAATGTGAAAGAATTTTGTTGTTGCTGTTGCTCAGGAAAATGTCCTGGTCCTAGGAACAATTAAGCTTAGTGCCGGGGGAACCAAAAGGGGGAAAAATAATTCACTATTGAATTCTGAAGTTTACTGACATTACAGTCACCAGCCTATTAAGCTCATGGCACTAATGAAACTGCTTTTCCAACATCAAGGGGCCCAAATAATAATAAACGCTGAAGCCAAGAATGGTTGCTTACTGGGAACATGGTGTAACATACTATGTACTGAAGGGGAAAACAGCCACAAATCTGGATAAACAAGCAGATTATTAGGAAAGGGACTAAAAATAAGAGGGCTAATATATAGCTTCTCAACCTTTTGGCTAAGGTAAGATTGAGTGTATATAATATTATAATGCCCCCATATAAATCTACAGTGTGGCCTCATCTGGAATACTGTGTACGATTTTGGTCTCTATGTCTCAAAAAAAGAGATAGAGCTTGAAAAGTGCAGAAGAAGGCAGCTAGGGTGAAGAGTCTTGGACTTTTCAGTTTAGGGGAAAAAAGGATGTCTAAGGGGGAGCATACTAGACACTTATAAAATTATACAAGGGGTAGAGGATATAACTTTTTCTCCCTTTCCCAAAATATTAGAACTCAGGGCTACCCAATGAACTTGACAGAAAATATGTTCAGGACAGACAAAGGGAAAAACGAATGTACTCACTGAGTAATTAAATTGTGGAATTCATTGACAGCCTGTGGAAGTACTGATGGCCACAAGCATGGTCTTTAAAAAGGGAATTAAACAGATTCAAGGAGGAGAAGTCCATCAACAGCTACTAACCATGGTGAATAAAGGGAATCTCCATTTTCAGAGGAAGCAAACCATCTAAATACCAGCTCTAGAATGCAACAGTAGGCAAAGGCCTTGGCCTTTCTATGCTCTGATTGTTAGCTGTCCAGGACATCTGGCTGGCTGCTGTGTGAAGCAGCATGCTAGACTAGAAGGGCCATTGGTCTGCTACTGCAAGCAGGTTCTTGTGTTCAAGAGATGTAAGTGGAAAATTGGTGGGAAAAGGCAGAATGTGTCTGTGGCATGTGTCTCTGAAGTAACAAGATGGGAGATGGGCAGGGCTATTTTTGGGCAGGAATACACAGGAACGGAGTTCCGGCTGGATTCCGAGTTGGCCACGCCTACAGTTTCCCCTCGGGTTCCCCAGGTGCCTTACAAGCCGCAGGGCGCCTGGGGAAGCCAAGCCAATCCAGGGAGGGAAGGCAGTTTAAATTGCCTTCTCTCCTCAGGTTCCCCAGGCACCTCACAAGCTGCAGGGTGCCTGGGGAAGCTGATCCAAAAACTGTCTTCCTTCCCTTGGGTTCCCCATGCGCCCCGCAAGCCGTGGGGCACTTGGGGAAGCCGATCCTGGGAGGGAGCTGCGCTGTTGGGGTGTAGCCTAATATGCTAATGAGTTTCTGCTGTTGGGTGTGGCCTATTATGCTAATGAGTTCCTGCTGGGTTTTTTTCTACAAAAAAGCCCTGGAGACAGGTAAAAACTCTGCTGAGGATGAGGATGTAACAGATGGAGGAGACAAAGAAAATATTTGCATGAAACCCAGTATAAGAAACAAATGGAGGCAGTTTGAAGGCCTGAGAGAGCAAAATTCGGCTGTGGGTAGTAACAGATTTCCAGATGTAGGCAGCACATAGAGCTGTGATAACGCTCATGGAATATTTTAACGGAGTCTGTTCTACACATGAAGCAGACTGAAATGTGAATGAGTTAGTAGTTTTAAGGTCATAGGAATGCACCACTTCAGGGTGCAGTGATGTGTGTGTGTGTTATATTTTTAATACCTCCTTTCATAAAGAGCTCAGTGGACTGAGGAAGTAAACCTAGAGCCTCTGTAGCAAATATGTCTGATTTTACTTGCAGGATGTGGCAGCATGTTTTAAAAGATGGCATTTCCTGCCTCTCACCTGAAGAGATGCAGCTCATTTTACCACTTCAGGATTCTGTCAATTCTGTGGGTTTTTTGCATATGTAATCATGCTTGAGAGTGGAGGAATTAAGCAATATGAACTTATTCAATGTTGCTTCCTTTGTCCTGTCCTCCTCTCCTATGGTGGCCTGTTTAGCTATAACTTTTCGGGGGAGGGCATTTCCGTTAATCATGCAATATTTGTCAGCTTCTCCCCTTGAGCTGTTAACATTATGACTGGTATCACTGTTAAGAAGCCCATGATTGGGATTAAAGTGTTCAGTGAGCTGAGGTAAACAGCAATTCCATCAGGTTAGGGTTGTTCCTTGGTAGATGATGTCTGGCTGGTTGAGATAACATCTTGAAGTATTCTCAGGCCCAGGCAATTAGCAAAACTTAGCAGCAGCTACCCACCTCCACATACAAACACTAGAAAGATGACTCACCTTCAGAGGCTCTGGAACTCTGGTGGCTGCATGGGAGTTTAGGATAACTACATGTTCGTACATGCAACAGCTCAAAAGGAGAACTCGGTGCTGCTTCTTCATCTGTTTATATGGTCTGTCTGTCCCCTTCGCCCCAACACTCCCCCTTGCAGGGTTCTAAAAGATTCATTAAGTACCTGCCCCCCACATTTTCCATTATCTCAGTGCATTTGGGATTGAGGAGGCTATGAATTATCTAGGCAGATCCTCAGTTCTAGAGCTGATAGGAGCGTAAAAACTGTGAAACTGTTCACACCCTGGAGGGAGGGAAGGCCTCCTGTTTTTCAACAGCAATTTATCAAAGCTATTTAGAGTAGCACTTTAAAACATATTTTATGCCCTAAGGAAGTCCCTGTGCTCTTCTCTTGATGTAAGGAAGCTCACTGGGAATGGCAAAGCAAAAGTAAACTGCTTCAAGGGCCAAGCTAGACATTTACAAGACAAGCTTGTATAACCATCTCCCATCCTTTTCAAATGAAAAGCAGTTGGAGGAGATTTAAGTTGGGAGTAGAGAATGGCGAAGAAAGGGGCGTTCCCCCTTTCTCCAGAAGCCAACACCTGAAGCCAACGGGGCTGTGGTTGATTTTCAGTAGAAAAATGGCTAATGGGGGGAGAGAGACGTCAGCTCTCTCCGAGCTGCTTTTCATTTTTTTAAAAAGCATCAAGAGATTATACAAGCATCAAGAGATGCTATAACAACATCTGGCTTTGCCCTGGCTTGTTCTGTTAAATGTGAAAACATTGATACGTTATCACTTATTATGGGCATGTCTTGACAAGCTGGGATGGAACAGCCTAGAGCCTACTCACCATGAAAGATTACACAGCAGAACACAGTAACTGCATAGCAGTTTATCACTTACGAACTGCCACCCAACTGTGCACCAAGACAATGTTAATCTATATATCTAATTCCCAAGTGCCCCCCCTGCGTGCGGATACCTAAATCCGCGCGGGGGGGGGCACTTGGGGGGGGAGGGGTTTTTTTTCTACACAAGGGGGGAGTGCAGAAAAATCCTAAATGTTAAAAAAAAAATTTGGGGGGATATTTAAATCCCCTCAAAAGTAAAAGCATTCTCTGCGCAGGTGCAGAGAACGCTTTGGCTGGGGGGAGGGTTCGGTGGGCCTCGCCACCACCATTTTCGGGGAGGGAGGGGGGAGGAGGCTCGGCACACAGCTGCCACCACCGATTTCCAGGGAGGGAGGGGGAAGGGAGGAAGGAGAGGAGGCTCGGCACGCAGCCGCTGCTGCTGCCAATTTTTTGAAAGGGAGGGGGAGGGAGAAGGGAGGGAGGAGGCTCGGCACGTGGCTGCCACCGATTTTTGGGGAGGGAGGAGAGGAGGCTTGGCGTGCAGCTGCTGCCGCCAATTTTTGGGAGGGGAGGGGGAAGGGAGGGGGAGGAGGCTCGGCACACAGCCGCCGCTGTTTTCAGGGAGGGAGGAGAGAGAGGCTTACCTGCCCCCCGCAAGTATCCTACTGCTGGGAGCCCATGGGGGGGGGGGGTGAGCGGCGGGCCCAGCAAGGTGAAGGAAATGCCCCCTCCCCGCAAGTTTCTTGCGGGCCTCCTCTTGTAATTCTCTTAATATGTACAGGACACTGATACTCCAAAAAAATTCATAGGACTTACCTTATGCAAGTGTACTTATAAGCAATGGTGTTGCATAAGGAACTTGTTCTACACTGTTTCTAGCCCCCCCCCCCAAGACTATCTGTATTGATCCTAACCCACAAAAAGTATTTGTCTCTCAAACAACTTTGTGTCCTTTCGCCAGCAACCTATTATACACATGGAACATTTGCCTTGAAAATAAGCCTGCCCAGCTATCTTAATTGCTCACTACCCAAAGAATGCATCCCCTGTGCTAAAGTCGCCTAGCAACTTAGCCCTAGCAAAATAGCTGCTTCCAGCTAATTTATTTAAGAAAGTAAGTGCACGTTATAATAACAATTCTTAAGGTTATTAAGGTTAACAATTCTTAACCACGATTAAAATAAATCCAGTCCAAAAACACCAACAAAATAAAATACCGGATAATTATGCAGCAACCAACGACGACCGTGAAGGATTCGTCTAAATGAGGAAATCTTTACAGCCCATTTAAATTAGGGTCAAGATCCTCATTCTGACAGGCAACTGAATAATTTGGGGGCCATTAGTGACAATTAGAAGCACTGAGAGATTTTTCTCTACAAGATCTCAAAAATCAGGGAGACACTCTGAAATAGAAAGTCAGCAGTTGGGTCACCTAAGGGCATACTCTTACCCCAACAAAGGGCATACTAAACCTACAATATCAGAGTTCTGTCTTGGCACTCTGAAAGCCTTCAGGAAATTCTATTTCTCTAGGCAGTTTATTCCAAAGTTGATCAGCTCCCAGCTCAGGTCTGAACTCTTCCTGTACACAGTTCCAAGGGAGCTGAAGCTGACCATCAACATATTGGGTTGGATGCAGTGCAAAGTCTACACAAGGATCCCTGACCTCCCCAGCTTTCCCATCCTTGCACTAGCCATTTCCAGTTTATCCCCAGGGTCACTCACAGGACTCACATGCAGTGATAGCCACATGGGTCAGGAAGCTGCAGTGAGGAAAGGGTGGGCTTGCTTGCTTCTTCCTCTTCCGTCATTGGAGCACCACTCATGCAAGGAGGAGGGGATGACTGCACCCTCTCCCCACTACAGGATTTTGACCTCCAAATGGATTCTATAACCCCCCAAATAATCTTTCCCTAGCTCAGAAATGGCTGCTTGGGTGGAAGAGGAAAGCCACGATCGTAGGCTGCTGTCAGTGATTTCCGCTGCTGGATCATGGGCTCCAGTCCATTCTGTTGATTGATGTTAATAGTTGGCATGCCTTAACTTCATGACAAGTTCACTGCTTTTGGGGCATATATGGTGACTGACAGGCTGTGTACTTTAAGAAAGAGCAGCCCAAACTTGTTTAAATCTTTATCCCATTCCACCGTTGACACACTTCAAGCGAGCTTTGCGTATGCAGAGAGGCGAGAGGTGAGCAATGTAGCTCTTTTGAAATGTTTTTGGCTGCAGCAGCTCCCATTGTCAAACAGTCAAACTGCTACACGTTTTTGTAAAAAAAAAAGTGGCTTCTATAAAAGGTCAAAGGTTATACTGCCTGCATGCATCATGTGCCTTTTAGGACTGCATACACTTTTGGTTGGCGGTCCCAACACTGCTGAGCCTCTGGACACTTTTGGAATTTAGAGAGAGGGTAGAGGTGAGGAAATTCCAAGCCAGAAGTCCTTCTGTGATGAAGGCAGCTGCCTCTGAATGGGCACTCCATGCTGGTGCAAAGATGATGCCTTCTGGGCTCGTCTGAAGCACCTCCTGCACTAAAGTTTCAGAGGAAACCTGGGACTGGTCCTTTGCTTCAGGGAAGAGATGCTCTTTGGTTTCAGCATCCAAAGAAAGGTTAGGCCTTGACCCCTGTGCTGCTATAGAAAGAAACATAAGAAAACCTTCAGCTCTGCCCAAAACAAGGGTGTATGACAGTGATGCTCCAATCCAGGATGAACTCAGCAGGTTATTAGCCAGCTGCTAAGGAGGAACTTGAAACTCCCTGTTTCCCCTGCTCAATACCCTTAGATTTCATTCCCAGGGCTCAAGATGCAAGCAAGTATCATGAGACGTTATCAGCAAGCACCATGACACCCCTGAGCACCATGTTGAGGATCACCACAGACTTCTTTTAAGCTAGCTGATGTAATTTAGCTTTAGCTCCCAAATTCACTCCAGATCTGGATACCTTAGAAAGGGCTGGCAGACAGCTAGAGCAGCAGTGGTAGAAAATTCAGGGCAAATCTGACAGAACGTTTTTTTAGAGCTCAGTGTAAAGTCTATGAGGTTGTGGCAATAGAGGTGAAGAAACATTACTTTTTTTAACTTTTCCACTATCGTTGCATCAGATGAACCACATCTAGCACAGTTCTGTAATACACCAATTGATTATTCCTAGGAGAGAGCCTGTCAAGGCCCACAAATTGCCACTGAATTGCTCTGATGTTTTTGCATGATTCTTTGCTGAGAAAATCTTTCAGATCTGTCAAGATAATTTAATCAATGACCAGGTGTTAGAGCTACACGTCACACAATCAAATTGCCATTGATTATATCAGTTCAGTTCCCCTGGATATTGACCAGATCCTGCAGAGTGTGAAAGTCAAAACCTGTAGTCTAGACCCATGCCCCTCATGGCTTATAAAACCTTGTACTGGCCTAATGAGACTCCCAATCCATAAACTTTGTGAATCCTTTACTGGAGGAAATTTTTCTAAGGCCCCTGAAAGAGGCAGTTAGGAAGTCAGACCTTTATTGGAAAAAAAATCCTAAAGCAGATTAGAAGGTATTAGCCAGCTTGGGTCAAAATCTGCCCTTTCCAGGTTAAATCAATGAATTGGTGGTCGCAGGATCCGGTCTTAACACCTTTCAGTCAGACTTTAAGCCTGGCTTCAGGACAGAGACAGTTTTAGCAGTACTAGTAGATGATTTTTGTATGAAATGGATACAAAGAATGCATCCCTGTTTCTTCCTTCAGCCTGTCAGACTCTGGAGCCCACTAAGTGGGGCTGTGGCACAACTGTAGAGCAGAGTATTATTTTTATTTTATTAGGTGATCTGGGGGCAGGCAGCGCTGACCACATCCCCCTAACACACCTACCAGGTAGTCTGTCCCTACAAACCCTACCATTGGTTAAAGGAGAAAGAGGAGGGGATGCTGGGGGGTGGTCAATATTGAGACTCTAGGAGCTAGACAGGAACTAACACCTGGGCAAGCTTGCAATGAGTCACCGAGCCATCCTATTGTCTCTTGATGGTCCTAGCTCGGCCAGTTGATTGGTTGAGGATTAGTTGCCAAGCAACCTCATTCAGCATCTCTCTGGAATGTGTGGAATCCCACAGGTATGTTGGGGGGGGGGGGTGCCTAGCGTAAGTCGACAGGAACACCCTTGGGCAATGGGGTCCTCAGCTCCTTGTCTCTGTCTTTGGGTGGACAATGGCGGGAGTGTGCTTCTTGGCAGTCAGGAATAGACTGGAACCTCTTGCAGCAGGTAAGAGGGCATGTGTGCAGTTTGCAGCTGGAATCACAATACAGTCCTTTAAGCATACACTTAGCACAGTCCAAAGTTCAAACTTATAAACATTAAGAGTCCATAAGAGCACGTAAAGTGCCTTGCTAGGCAGCACTGGAGGTTATACTAAATCTGAAAAACACTGTAATGAAGGAATACACACAAAAATTCTTTTTGAAATTACAGAAAAAACTCTTAACTATTCTTTAAAGATGCAATACAAGTACAAACTGAATTTAAACATGTGAAGCTAAACCACAATACATGAGGTTAACCACGTAGTGTTAACGATGGCAACGGATGTCCCAGGTAAATCTCCATTTCAGCCCTTCATCAGGCCATAATTATTTGATAAATCTGGGAAAGAGTTGAGGGGACTGGTGCAGGATGTCCACAAGTGCTTCTCCTTTGTTCCGAACTACACTCCACCACTCAGGCATTATAACAAGTTGAGGAGCTCTACTATCTCCCTTGACACTAAAGCCAATTCAATGTTCCAACTGGCTTCACAAAGCCAAAAGCCTGAGTGGTGGAGTGCAGTTGGGAACAGAGAAGCACTTGTGCATGTCCCGTACCAGTCCCCTCAACTCTTTCCGGGCTTTACCTTATAATTATGGCCCGATGAAGGGTCGAAATGGAGATTTACCCGGGACATCTGTTGCCATGCTTAACCTCATGTATTGTGGTTAAGCTTCACATGTTTTTTGTAATTTCAAATAGAGAGTTTTTTGTAATTTCAAATAGAATTTTTGTGTGTATTGCTTCATTACAGTGTTTTTTCAGATTTAGTATACAACACATTCTGGCCAAGGACAGACTGAGATTCTGAAGTGGAAGGAAAGCGGGGCCAAAAGCTGTGGGGGAAAACTGGCCCGGGGCTGGCTGTTCACACTGGCCAGACTCCTGCATTAGCATGCCGGAATGGAGCGTTCAGACTGCTGCGGAGCAGCCCTGGGTGGGCCGGCTTCCATGGCTCGTGGTGGGGCCGTTTCGGCAATAGGTACATGGGTGCCTATGTGCATAGGCGCATGGCCGCAGCAGCAGTTTAAAAATTTAAAATCCCCCACCTCCTGTATTGGACCTGCTTGTGCGCGTGAGTGCATCTCTCCGTGGTGGCACATTCACACTGCCGCCTCCGCTTGAATCCCACCTTCTCCCGTCCACACAGCCGGGAAGCGGGATCCAAGCCGGAGACGGCCCCTGGACACCGCTTTCTGCTGGTGTCCCTCTGAGTCGGAAGAGAAGTGGCTCCCAACGGGTGAGTACAGAAGGGAGCCAGGGAACAGCTGCGACTGTTTGTACTGGCTCCTTTCCCCCACTTCTGAAGCGGAGCTCTCCCGCTCCACATTGCCAGTCTGTCCTCAGCCTCTGTATAGCCATTTTTTGTTACACCACCTGGAGGCTGGCAACCCTAAGTTTAGGGTCTTAGTGCTTAACTCTAGAGCCTTCTTGTGATATGAACCCATGCAGCATTTGTGCTCAGCCCACCAGTGTCTTCTAGTAGTCCCCTCAATCTCAAAAGTACCATGTATTACAGCCTGGGCCTTTTCTGGTGCTGCTTCGCTGCTGTAGAGCAGCCTCCCTGAATGGTAGAGGCACCCTGTGAAACACAGTTGTTTAAAGAGAGCTTACAGGGCAGCTTGAAGGTTAACTTTTTAAATGCTTGAGGCTAATTACTACATCCAGCCACACATTCTGACCATAAACCCTAGAAGAAGGAGAGAGAAGAGATTGGATTCCTTCACTACCCAAAGGAATCTCAGAGTGGCTTACAAACTCCTTTCTCTTCCCCAGAACAGATACCCTGTGAGGTAGGTGGGGCTGAGAGAGCTCTGACAGAAACTGCTCTTTTTCAAGAACCCAAGGTCATCCAGCAGGTGCAAGTGGAGGAGTGGGGAATCAAACCTGGTTCTCTCAGATTAGAGTCCGCGCACTTAACCACTACACCAAAGTGGCTCCCTAGATGCTTTATACGGTGTCTAAACAGTGAAAGCAAACTGGTACAATTTATTCTGAAGGAACCTAGCTGTAATATATAGGTTTACCTTTTTTTTACTGTACTGGAATTAAAATGGGGCTTTAAGAAATCCTTTAAACCCAAAATATGTATAGATGAAGTGTCTAAACTAGTAAAAAATGGTCTTGCCTACTAAAAGTTGGCACTGAAATAAACACCAAAACCATCTACAATGGACAGGCAATTCTGACATCCTCATGTCACATACTAGCAGCAGAAAGGAATACAAAGGGAATTTAGAAGTAACAATAAAAGCCATAGCCCAGTGGGAAGTTACCACTGAATTAGGAATTAAAGGAATAAATTATACAAAAGAAGAAGACACTTTTGGGAAAGCACATCTGCATATCACAGTGTAGTGCTTAGTAGGGGTCAGATGAAGTAGACTCTGCGTTAAATCCATGTTCAACCATGAAGGTTCTGAGGACACATGCCTATATCCAGTTTTCAACACCATTCTTTCCCGTGGTCTATATTCCTAGGTAAGGACATTACTTTCAGCAACCTATGAAATTATGTGCAAATAGCACTTGCCCAAGGGAAGCCCAATGATGACAATGCCAGGAGCCTCAAGTACATATTGCAATACATCATACTGACAATTGTTCTTCAACTGCACAGGTCACTGAAAGAGCTGGGTGAAACACATTCACCATTTGTGACATTTTGACAAATTTAGCATATGCCGGGGGGGGGGGGGGGGGCTATTGATGGCCACTTTGCTACTTCGCTTCCAATAAACTAATGCATTAAATAATTCCAGAATAAAATGTAAAAACACCTACTTGCATTTAGCAATTCCCCCCCACCTAGACAATGTGAATTCTGGACAAAAATCTTAAAATGCTGGCAAAACAAATTCAGCGGGGAAACTGATAGATGTTAAAAGGAGGTTAAAATTGGGGTACAACACCAACTAAGCACTAACATGCACCCTTAAGCTTGGCCTATTAAAAAAACCCACGGCATGAACATCTGGAATGTTTGTCTTGGCAGCTGTGGGAGCAAAATATCTCACTACGTTTATGAATCATTTCTAACCTGAAACCAGCACTGGGATTAGGACTCTTTGCCCTCCTCCAGATTTTCTGAGCATCTGCAACTGTGATCATAAACAGAGTTATAGCCTCTTCTAAGTCCCCTGGCTGCAATGGCCTTAGTAGGGAGTAACCTTGTTGCGGTCTGCACTGCATACCACCCAGATCCTGTCTCTAGATTGGTAATCTGCCCCTTTCTCTTCAGAATAATATGTATAACTTTTCCACCACTCTTCGGACATTCAGCTTCAAAATCAAGGATGTTATTTTTTATCTTCCATTTCTTTGTAGTTGCTTGCTGTTATCCTGTATTACTTACTCACTCAAGTCACCGGGAGATTTTCTACTGTGCTCTAGCGCCTTCTCTGAAGAATGTCTACTCGCACAGGCTAACTAGCTGAAAGGCCAGGCTTTGCGCAGGCAACCGGCCTTCATTGCCTTTTGGTTGCAGCTGAAGACCTTAAAGTAGCTAAAGAAGCAGCTGAAGACCTTAAAGTATAAGCAGTGATGCTCTGAATGGGGTTGGACAGTTCATAGACCAAGCTAGATAAACAGGATAGGGTTACGGGCCCATTTGATACATTTTTTGACATGGAAATAAAAGGGTCTTTGTACAACAAGGCCCCTTATGAGCATTTATACTTACTGGCTGCTTCTTGACTTCCAAGAGTCTCAAAGGAGATTGAAAAACAAAGTAATAAGAAATTAATAAGATATATATACACACAGCAGAAACAGCCCTTCTCATTTTAAAGAGAAAATAATCTTGGGTCTAAACATAATCAAGTATAATCTCTTGACAGATTTTGTGAAGACTACAGTGGAAGAGAGATTCTGTTAAAATCTTCCCGGAGAAGAAACTCAACAATGTAGGTATTCAAAATACTGTGAGTGGCAGATATTAGTCTGATTGCTGTAGTACCTGAAGTAGCATCTCTGAAGATTATCTTAATGCAGAGGGCATGTATGTATATGGGACAAATTCATAGCAGCCACAAATTTCTGAGTTGTTCATGTTAACAAGGACTCGCAGTGAAAGCTGAAATGTCCTTGTGCTACTAATCCTGGCACTCCAAAGATCACATCCAAGACTACCCCTGCCCACTCAGGTCTAACTTCTGGAAGTTAAGCTTGCAATGCAGACCTCTTCCCATCTCCCCCAACCATGTTTATGCAGGGTGCTAAACCTCCTATTTTTGTTATGAATGGCTGACTCTGCATGGGGGGGAGCAATGAATACTGACCACCCTAGAAAAAGGGCTGGGATAAAGAACATAACATAAGAACATAAGAGAAGCCAATGTCGGATAACACCAGGTGCCCTCAGGACGTCCACCAGTGGGACCAGGACACTAGAAGCCCTCCCACTGTTGCCCCCCCCCCCTCAAGCACCAAGAATAGAGAGCATCACTTGCCCCAGACTGAGAGTTCCTATCTATACTTTGTGGCTAATAGCCACTGATGGACCTCTGCTACTCCATATGTTTATCCAATTCCTTCCTGAAGCCGTCCATGCTTGTAGCTGCCACCACCTTTTGGGGCAATGAATTCCACATGTTAATCACTCTTTGGATGAAGAAGTACTTCCTTTTATCTGTTCTAACCTGACTGCTCAGCAATTTCATGGCATGCTCATGAGTTCTTGTATTGTGAGAAAGGGAGAAAAGGACTTCTTTCTCTACCTGCTCTGTCCCATGCATAATCTTATAAACCTCGATCATGTCACCCCTCAGCTGTCGTTTCTCCAAGCTAAAGAGCCCCAAGCGCTTCAACCTTTCTTCATAGGGAAAGTGTTCCAAACCTTTTATCATTCTAGTTCCCCTTTTCTGCACTTTTTCCAATGCTAAAATATCTTTTTTGAGGCATGGCCACCAGAACTGTACACAGTACTCCAAATGAGGTCGCACCATTGATTTATACAGGGGCATTATGATACTGGCTGATTTGTTTTCAATTCTTTTCCTAATGTCCTGCCGCCTTGCCGACGTGGGGATAGGGGGGCGGGCCTTGCAATGGCTCGTCTCATTTCTCCAAGGTCGGGGACAAAGGGTGGTGCTAGGGGAGCAGCAATCCTCGAGGCACCCACTTGATTGTGGTGTGCCGCAGGGGGCAGTGCTCTCCCCGATGCTGTTCAACATCTATATGCACCCCCTTGCCCAGATTGTCCGGAGGTTTGGGCTGGGATGTCACCAGTATGCGGATGACACCCAGCTCTATCTGATGTTGGGCGGCCGGTCGGACTCCGGCCCAGACAATCTGGACTGGGCATTGCACGCCGTGGCTGATTGGCTTAGATCAAGCAGGCTGAAATTGAAAACGGCGGTCCTGTGCCTGGGGCGTTGCGGTCTGGGGCGGGGGGTCCCACTCCCGAGCTTTGACGGGGCACCGTTGGTGCCTGCGCCAAGGGTTAGGAGTTTGGGAGTGCTCCTGGAGTCCTCCTTATCAATGGAGGCCCAGGTAGCAGCCACTGCTAAGTCGGCCTTTTACCATCTGAGGCTGGCGAGGCAGTTGGTTCCCTACCTCGACCGTGACGACCTAGCCACAGTGATCCATGCAACGGTCACCTCGAGGCTAGACTACTGTAACGCTCGAGGCTAGACTACTGTAATGCTCCCTACATGGGGCTGCCTCTGGTGCAGACCCGGAAGCTGCAGCTGGTGCAGAATGCTGCAGCCAGGCTGCTGATGGGTCTTGCAAGGCAGGACCACATCGGGCCTGTGCTGGCTGCACTGCACTGGCTGCCTATAGCATACTGAGTCCACTTCAAAGTGCTGGTTCTTACCTATAAAGCCCTATATGGCCAGGGTCCAACATACCTTAGGGACCGCCTTTCTCCATATATACCCCAGAGAGCACTACGGTCGGGGTCGAAACATCGACTGTGCGTCCCGGG
The DNA here is from genome assembly GCA_029233225.1 of Lepidodactylus listeri. Lineage (NCBI taxonomy): Eukaryota > Metazoa > Chordata > Lepidosauria > Squamata > Gekkonidae > Lepidodactylus > Lepidodactylus listeri. The sequence goes on from JARCFY010000003.1 coordinate 41,715,237, forward strand.
CCCCAAGGACGCCAAGCTGGCCAGGACTAGGACCAGGGCATTTTCGGTGGCGGCTCCTATCTGGTGGAACAAGCTCCCGGAAGAGATCAGGGCCCTGCGGGATTTGAGGCAGTTCCGCAGAGCCTGTAAGACGGAGCTCTTCCGCCAGGCTTTTGAATAGGGGCCGCCACCGATGATAACATCCACTATCTGATAACAGTAATGTAACCCTGGTCCTATATGGTCCTGGCACGGGGGGGGGGGGGGACTAGATCTGCCAACAACTCGCCATCTGAAGAAATATTTTAGGAAGCTATATGTTTTAATTGTATTTATTAATGTTTTATCGATTTTATTGGTTTTAATGTTTATTAGGCCTTGGGCCCATGTTAGCCGCCCTGAGCCCGCTCGCGGGGAGGGTGGGATATAAATCGCAAAAATAAAATAAAATAAATAAATAACCCCCAGCACAGTGTTGGCCTTTTTCATTGCAGTCGCACACTGTCTTGACGTTTTCATTGAGTTATCTACTATGACTCCAAGATCTCTCTCTTGGTCAGTCTCTGCCAGTTTGGACCCCATCAACATGTATTTATAGTTAGGATTTTGGGCTCTAATGTGCATCACTTTGCACTTGGCCACATTAAACCCCATTTGCCACATTGATGCCCACTCGCCCATCCTCAACAGATCCCTTTGCATTGCCTCACAATCGTCCCTGGTTCTCACCACCCTGAACAACTTTGTGTCATCTGCAAATTTAGCCACTTCACTGCTTACTCCCAACTTCAAATCATTAATAAACAAATTAAAAAGCATTGGACCGAGTACTGATCTCTGCGGTACCCCACTGCTTACCTCCCTTCACTGAGAAAATTGTTTCCCTTTAATTAGCCAGTTTTTTGATCCACAAAAGGACTTGTCCTTTTATCCCATGACTATTGAGCTTACTTAGGAGCCTTTGATGAGGAACTTTATCAAAAGCTTTCTGGAAGTCAAGATAAACAACATTTATTGGGTCCCCCTTGTCCACATGTTTGTTTACTCCCTCAAAGAACACTAACAGGTTAGTGAGACAAGATCTTCCCTAACAGAACCCATGCTGAGTCTTCCTCCATAGATTTTGTTCATCAATGTGCCTACTAATTTTTTCCTTAATAACAGTTTCTGTCATGCCTGCTCCTGACCCTGCTCCTGACCCGGCTCCTGCAGAACAAGATCAGGCTCCTTTAACGGACCGGGACGTAAGTCCTGGGGAGTCAAGCCGGCAGCAAGAGCCACCTGAGATTGATCAGGCTATACCTGGACCGAGTGAACTCCCTGAATCTCCACCACCTGTCAGCCGGCTCCGTGAAAGGAGACGCCAAGAGCTAAGAAACAGGAGGAGTGAGGCACGCATGCGGGGGAGACGAACTCTAAGTCCGGAGTATTAGCAGAAGCAGGACTGTGTCTGGCAGCTGCTAATTATGTAACAAGCCAGCACACTATATCAGCAGATCACTGGCCTCAGCAAAACGTGCTGGCAACGAATGATCGTCCTTGACGAGCCCTCGCCCTGCACCCTCCTGACTTCCATGTGTTCCTGTGGACCCTTGACCCGGCTTTGGACCTCGGACCTCTGACTCTGGACTTGGCTTTGTGGACTTTGACTTCGGCGTTCTGGCTCTGTTCCTGTTGCTCTCTCCGGCTATCTGACTTGGCATTCCTGTGACAACGCCTCCCTACTTTGTCCTTCGGCTCTGACGGTAATTTACGGCTTGATTACTGGACCGTTGAATAACCTTTGCTCTGCAACCTGCTTAACTACCGGCCAGCTGAGAAACTCCTGGCTAAACGCCTGAACTGTTGCATCTTCTGCCTCGACCCAGAGGCTCTGTTGTGACAGATTGCCAGCACCGATAAACTCGCCAGGCCCCACCATGACAGACCAAGCAGCAGGAGGGGCTGACCCACTCTCGGGTCTTCTAGACCAGGTACAGCAACTAACACAGGCTGTACTATCGTTGCAACAACAGACAGCTTCCAATGCTGCTGCCTTGGCTGTTGCTACCATGCCTCATCCTCGCTTCCCCGTAAATTCTCCTGACCATTTTAGTGGGAACCTGGAAGAGTTTCCTGGCTTCATTGCCCAGTGTGAGCTTTACATGGAGCTGCGGCAAAATGACTTTCCCACAGATAAAACCAAGGTCTGTTTTGTACTCAGCCTCTTGAAAGGACAGGCAGCCAAATGGGCCACTACCTTGCTGGTGGGAGCATCACCCCTGTTAACAGACTACCCATGTTTTAAGGCTCATTTCACAGCTGCTTACGCTAATCCAGTAAGAGCAGAGACCGCAAACCGCAAGATAAGAACTTTGCGACAAAACCAAACCTCTGTCTCCCAGTATACCACTGAGTTCCAGTTGATTGCTCAAGACCTGGCCTGGAATGAAGCTGCTCTGACGGATCAGTACACAGAGGGGCTCTCTGATGAAATCCTAGACGAACTGGCCCGCAGTGACCACCCAGCCACGCTGCAGGACCTGATCCTTTTGTGCCTGCGCATTGATGGGCGGCTGCAGAGTCGCTGCCAGAAACGGAAAGAAAGCTACTTCCCAACCAGGACTCTCCCAGCTGCTTCCTCCTCAAGTCCTACTCCATCCCCTCCAGGTGCAGAACCCATGCAGCTGGGCGTCGCCCGACCTAGCCTGACCCCAGAGGAAAAGACCAGACGGCACACCCACAATCTATGTCTCTATTGTGGTGAGGCAGGACATTTCTCAGGCACCTGCCCTGCCAAATTAAAGCAGCCCCTAAGCTCCGCTGCCCCAGTAAAAGGCCAAGCCCCAAGTCCAGCCGGATCCCCCGGCTTGGGGCCTTTCCTGGGATCCTCCAGCTCTGCCTATCCACCACACACCCCGTTCCTGATTCCCATCCGCCTCCAGCTCCCCGACGGCCGGAGGATTTTTGTACATGCCATGCTGGACTCAGGGGCCGCCTGTTGCTTCATGGACAAACTCTTTGCTCAAGAGCAGGGCGTCCCCACTCGAGACAAGAAAACACCTACCCTGGTCGAGGCCGTGGACGGACGTTTGCTGCGATCTGGACCCATCATCCATGAGACCCAACCACTCATCCTATGGGTCCAGCAGCACCAGGAGAAACTGGCATTCGACCTTGTCCGCATGCCACAATTCCCCATCATCCTGGGCCTGTCATGGCTTCGCACCCACAACCCCCATGTGGACTGGGTACGACAAGACCTACGGTTTACTACCGAGCCTGCACCGCAGCGAGATGTACACCCTGACTCTACTCCTGTGCCTCCAGTCAGCTCCCCTGGCTCCTCGCCTATAGCCGTCCTCCTGGGAGCCGCCACCACACTGCCTGCTCCCTACCAGGAGTTCGCAGATGTCTTCGATGAAAAGGAGGCAGACCAGCTACCCCCGCATCGGCCCTACGACTGTGCCATTGACCTGGTGCCCGGCGCTCCGTTACCATCAGGCCGCCTTTATCCCATGGCGGAACCGGAACTGGCTGCTCTACGGGACTACTTGGATAAGAACTTGGCCCGAGGATTTATTCGACCCTCCACCTCGCCATTGTCCTCTCCCGTCCTGTTTGTGCAGAAGAAAACGGGAGACTTGCGGCTCTGCAGCGACTACAGGGCACTCAACAAGATCACCATTCGGGACCGTTACCCCCTTCCACTGATTCCAGAGCTCCTAAACCGTCTGAAAGGGGCTACCATCTACACCAAGCTCGATCTCCGAGGTGCCTATAATTTGGTTCGTATTAAATCTGGAGACGAGTGGAAAACTGCCTTTGGCACCCGCTATGGCCAGTATGAACACCTGGTCATGCCCTTTGGACTCACTAATGCGCCTGCCATGTTCCAACGGTTCATGAATGATGTGTTCCGAGACCTTCTGGACCAGCTCTTGATTATTTATCTGGACGATATTTTAGTTTATTCCGCCTCTCTACAGGAACACGTCCAACACGTGCAGCAAGTGCTACATCGGCTCCGAGCTCACGGACTTTATGCCAAGCTAGAGAAGTGTGCCTTTCATCTTCAGTCTGTAGAGTTCTTAGGGCACATTATCTCTCCGCAAGGGACCCAGATGGATCCAAAGAAAGTTAACGCCATTCTCCAGTGGCAAGCCCCTCAAAACCGGAAAGACATCCAGCGCCTCCTTGGCTTTGCCAACTATTATTGTCAATTCATTGCTGGTTACGCTAATCTAACCAAACCCCTGACCCAGCTCCTCCGGCCATCGGAACCCTTCCACTGGACCCCGGAAGCTGATCAGGCCTTCTGCACCCTCAAACATCGCTTTTCATCCGGTCCCCTCCTCCGGTACCCTGACCCCCGTCTGCCCTTCACGGTGGAAGCTGATGCCTCCAATGTGGCCATCGGGGCTGTGCTCTCCCAGCGGGAAGACCCCAGCCTGCCATTGCAGCCTTGCGCCTATTACTCCCGGCAGCTCTCCACCGCCGAGCGCAATTATACCGTATGGGAGAGAGAGCTATTGGCCATCAAGGTAGCCTTTGAGGTCTGGCGCCACCATCTGGAAGGGGCTCGACATCCGGTCCAGGTGCTCACTGACCATCAGAACCTGGAGCATCTGCAGACCGCCCGCCGGCTGAACCAGCGGCAGATCCGCTGGTCCCTGTTTTTCTCCCGCTTCAATTTCACTGTCTCCTACATCCCACACACTCAAACCCAGAAAGTGGACGCCCTATCCCACCGACCAGATTACGCCTCCACGGTCGCTGACGAAACCCCCAAAACCAGCATCCTGCCACCCACGGTCTTTGCTGCCACTCCTGCTGTATCAGCTCTTGTGAATGAGATCCGGACCAGCCAGGCTACTGACCCCTGGGCCCAGAAGCACATGCAGGAGATACAACAAGATGCTGCAGGGAACCTGACCACCCGTGATGGACTGCTTTACCATCAGGAGCAACTATACATTCCCCCCGGGCTTCTCAGATCCCGCATCCTCCGCCTCACCCATGATGCACTTCCGGCCGGACATTTTGGTCAGCACAAGACAGCCCATCTGCTGACCAGGGACTTTTGGTGGCCCCGTGTTTGAGCAGACGTCAGTCGGTACGTGAGCTCATGTGATGTCTGCCGTCGGGCCAAAAACGTGCCTGCCAAGCCCTCTGGTCTCCTGCATCCACTCCCCGTTCCCTCCGGTCCCTGGGATATTGTGTCCATGGACTTCATTGTAGACCTACCTCGATCCCAGGGACACACGTACATTTTTGTAGTGGTGGATCTATTCACCAAAATGGCTCACTTCATCCCCTGCGCCAAAGTTCCTTCGGGACCAGAGACTGCCCAGCTCTACCTGGCCCAGGTTTTCCGCCTGCACGGATTACCAACGCAGATCATTTCGGATCGGGGCCCGCAATTCACCTCCCGCTTCTGGCAAGCCTTCCATCAAGGTCTGGGAACTGAAATCCACCTATCCTCTGCATACCATCCCCAAACCGATGGCCAGACGGAACGCACCAACGCCACCCTGGAGAAGTACCTGCGCTGCTATACCACATATCAGCAGGATAACTGGGCCTCCCTGCTGCCACTGGCTGAATTCGCCTATAACAACGTGGTGCATAATTCCATGCAGACCACACCGTTTGTGGCCAACTACGGTCAGCATCCCCGTTTCTTCCCTCCAGTCGGCCCCTCCTCCGATGTCCCAGCAGCTGATGACCGGATATACGAGCTCCACGCTCTCCATGCCCTGCTTCGTGCCCAGCTCCAACATGCCAAAGACGCATACAAACAGGCCGCAGATCGGCACCGCCAGGAAGGGCCACCTCTCCAGGTCGGGGATCTCGTGTGGCTGTCTACTCGGTACCTCCGGACCCCTGGCCGTTCCCCCAAATTGACTGCCCGGTTCATCGGCCCGTACCCGATCGAGGCTCAAGTCAATCCTGTGGCCTTTCAGCTACGCCTGCCGGCCCATCTCCGGGTGCACCCCGTATTCCACTGCTCCCTCCTCCAACTGGCAGCTGCCCCAGACCCCAACCGCAATGTCCCCCTGGCGCCTCCACCACCGATCTTGGTGGATGACGAGGAGGAGTACGAGGTCCACCAGATCCTGGACTCCCGGCTGCACCGAGGTCGCCTCCAGTACCTCGTAGACTGGAAGGGCTATTCCCCCGATGATCGTTCCTGGGAACCGGCTACCCACGTGCACGCCCCTGACTTGCTCCGGCAATTCCATGAGGCCTACCCGGACAAGCCAGGTGGTTTGGATGAGGGGGGGCCTGAGGGGGGGGATAGTGTCATGCCTGCTCCTGACCCAGCCCCTGCAGAACAAGATCAGGCTCCTTTAACGGACCGGGACGTAAGTCCTGGGGAGTCAAGCCGGCAGCAAGAGCCACCTGAGGCAGCAAGAGCCATCAGGCTATACCTGGACCGAGTGAACTCCCTGAATCTCCACCACCTGTCAGCCGGCTCCGTGAAAGGAGACGCCAAGAGCTAAGAAACAGGAGGAGTGAGGCACGCATGCGGGGGAGACGAACTCTAAGTCTGGAGTATTAGCAGAAGCAGGACTGTGTCTGGCAGCTGCTAATTATGTAACAAGCCAGCACGCTATATCAGCAGATCACTGGCCTCAGCAAAACGTGCTGGCAACGAATGATCGTCCTTGACGAGCCCTCGCCCTGCACCCTCCTGACTTCCGTGTGTTCCTGTGGACCCTTGACCCGGCTTTGGACCTCGGACCTCTGACTCTGGACTCTGGACTTGGCTTTGTGGACTTTGACTTCGGCGTTCTGGCTCTGTTCCTGTTGCTCTCTCCGGCTATCTGACTTGGCATTCCTGTGACAACGCCTCCCTACTTTGTCCTTCGGCTCTGACGGTAATTTACGGCTTGATTACTGGACTGTTGAATAACCTTTGCTCTGCAACCTGCTTAACTACCGGCCGGCTGAGAAACTCCTGGCTAAACGCCTGAACTGTTGCATCTTCTGCCTCGACCCAGAGGCTCTGTCGTGAGAGTTTCCACCAACTTACCTGGTATCGACGTCAGACTGACTGGCCTGTAATTTTCCAGATCTCCTCTGAAACCCTTTTTAAAGATGGGAGTGACATTCACTACCTTCCAGTCCTCAGGAATGGAGGCAGCTTTTAAGGAAAGATTACACAAGTTTACATTTGAGTTCTTTCAGAACTTTTGGATGTAGGCCATCCAGGCTCGGTGATTTGTTTTTAAGTTGTCTATCAGTTGTAGGACCTCCTCTCTCATCACCTCAATCTGACTTAGGTCTTTTAACACCCCTCCCAAAATCAGCGGTTCTGGAGTGGGCAAGCACTTCTCATCTTCCACAGTGAAGACAGAGGCAAAAAATGCATTTAGCTCCTCAGCCATTTCCCTATCATGCTTCACTACACCTTTTACCCCATGGTCATCCAAGGGCCCCACTGCTTCCCTGGCTCGTTTCCTACTTCTAATGTATTTGAAGAAAGTTTTATTGTTGGTCTTTTATGTTTTGTGCGATATGCTCCTCATATTCCCTTTTTGCCTGCCTGACCACAGACTTGCATTTTATTTGCCACAGCCTGTGTTCCCTTTTATCAGCCTCACTGAGACTAGCTTTCCATCACTTAAAAGAATCCGTCTTACCTTTTACAGCTTCCATTACTTTGTTTGTTAACCATGCAGGCTTTTTCTATACCTATCTGTGCCTTTCCTAACCCGTGGTAACCTAGGGTTGTAATTTTAAATCGTCTCCAAGCTTCCCCAATGGTTTTGACCCTTTCTACTTTTCCTTTCAGTTTTCTCCTCACATGTCCCCTCATATCAGAGAAGTTACCCCTTATAAAGTTAAAAGTGGTTGTGTCAGTCTTTTTGGGCAACTCCCTATTTATACAAATGTTGAACTCAATAACATTATTGCCTGTGAGCTTTCAATAAGAGCTTTCTTTCCCCAAACCACAGGTCCCCTGTACACAAGGGATCAAGATAGTTGCCACCCTCTACGTAGTACCAGGTCCATAACCAAAATTCTCCCATCAGGCATACCTGGATTAGCCACAAAACTAGTAGCCATTAAATCAATCTAGAATTAAAAACACTTTGGTCTTGGTAAGAACAAAGATTTTAAAGAAGTGGTTACGACTAGTCACAAAATTTATACACACCTTGTTTTCCCTGAGGAAAACAGGAGATAAACCTACTCATGAGGTTTCATACTCCCCCTTATCCACTTTCAGTGTGTAACTATCATACAGAGACATAGAAAAGAATAGACCTCTCTAGCTTTCCAACCTCCCACCCCCAATATTACAACTGACACAATTTGTTATTCTTAGAAAAGTGAATAATGATCTCACTGGGAAAAAGAGTGCTACTTATTCCCATATACATCTAAACCAAGAGGGCATTTGGGTGGGAGGGGGATGCAGTGGGGGGAGATTAAATATATTTAATGAACCTCAAAAGACCAAGTAAATCAGCAGCAAACTCAAGGGCATGGATCATCATGGGCAGTTTGGCATTTCACACCATAAAAGCAACGGAAGTAGTTAGCCAGTCTGCAGTCTGATGCTCCCCACCTCTATGCTTGTTTTGAATAGCCAGTTTGGTGTAGTGGTTAAGTGCGCGGACTCTAATCTGGGAGAAGCAGGTTTGATTCCCCACTCATACACTTACAGCTGCTGGATGACCTTGGACAAGCCATAGCTCTGTCAGAGCTGTTCTCTCAAGGACAGTTCTGGAAAGAGCTCTCTCAGCCCCACCTACCCCTGTGGGGAGGGGAAGGGAAAGGAGTTTGTAAGCCGCTCTGAGACTCTGATTGAAGGGCGGGGTGTAAATCCAATCTCCTCTTCTTCTAATGACCAAGGGAAGGTGTGGGGACAGAAACATCTCCCAAGCAGCCATGGCTCAGGACTTCTGCCAATGTGTCCTTTCTGACTTCAGCACTGCAGTCTATAAATCCACCCCCTTGAAACCTCAAAGCATTCGTTTCAAATAAAGTAATGAAAAGTAGAAAATCACCTTCAAAACTATCTTTATTTAGACTGCAATCCAAATTAGCCCATAGATTTTTAGTCCTTCCCAAATCAAAAGCCTCAGAGCTTATCATGTAAATGCTGCTCCTCTATCAAACTGCTGTACAAAATTCATAAGACATAATATTTATACAGTAAATATTAGTTAATTAACATTTCTTTTTTTTAAAAAAAGGCAAAACAGATTAGCTGGCAACAACTTTGCATTACTGTTCCAACATGTGTTACGACAAAATGGCACAAAGCCCAGTTCTTAAAACCTCCAAGATTTGAGACAGTTAAACTGAATGTAATTGTTTGGAAGACAGAACTTCCCAAAAGTTGTTCAGGGCTTTGTACTTATACATCAAGAGAGAAAAGAATTAATTGGTTAAAAAAAACCCAACTCCCCACAGGTTTTATTATTTGTATACGTTAGAGCTTTCTGAAATTCAATCAGAATTAAATTTAAGATGTTTGTCAACCACCACCATGTACAAAGATCTGAGAAAATTACTTAAAACAGTTAGATACGTGTATTATTTGGCAGCTCAAATCAAAGAGTCCCGTAAAGTCAAATTTGTTATTAGCCATTTCACAGGTATTAGTCTTGCTCATAGACTTCAAACATCTGATGGATGCATAAATTAAGAATACAAATATTTGCTAACTTTAAATGTGTCCCAAAGTCTTAAAGGTAAGCACATTAATCAAGCCCCCTTTTCAGATTAAACTTTGCCAAGTTTGCCAAATACCCAGAACCTGGTTTATATCAAAATATGAAAAAGAGTGTTCTTAAGCAAAACAAAAACAGCTGAATTAATCCAAAAGTTTCAGAAACACTGGATAGAAAGAGAATATAGCTGCCAGCAACCTATTAGATTTGAATTCTACAGACAAAAGAGGAGTGGAGAGATCTGTCTGCTTGTGTATGAAAGGGATTATTGGGGCAGCATACACGACTGCTTAAAGTAGGTAAGATATTAAAAGTTTCAGGCTACGTGTACATACATGGAGTAATTCATGATTAGTTACAAGAAATCGAGTTGACTGGTTGGGAATTGACTGGATAAACTGAATTTTCACCATTTATATAACCTTCACATTGTTTTTTAAGCTCCTCAGTGAGGCCTTCAAAAGGCACAACTGAACAACCTTGCTTGCAAGACTCCACATATCTGTGTCTGCAAGTTCGCCCCACTTGAGCAACAGTTCATCACTGCACCATGCCAGCTGGGTATCACATAACCATCACAACTTGGCCTGGAGGCAAAAGGAAAAGACGACGGAGTGGCAGGCACAGACAAGAAGTAGCCTCCTCCCACCCAGGTTAAGTACTGGCAAGGTACACCGCTGCATTCAATGGTGCAATAAATTCAGTGAATTGTACTGTGCAAACCGAAGGGAGAAGGGAAGCACTGCTGGGTTTAAAAAAAATGCATTCTGTAGAAAAGCAGAAGTGATGAAGATGGATCCATCATTTACTGAACAGCTTCATAACGAGACGTGACTGGTGAAATTCTGCTGCTTAGCTTGATTTTGTGGCTCCCCATATGATTAGGCCGAGGACGGTTGCTCCTACTGCGAGTACAAGAATAAGGATACACATTTTCTTACGGGACTTGCGCTGCAGAGGCAAAAAAAAAAAGAGGGAAATTGTTAGCATGGAACAGTTGAGAGCTGGACACACAACATACCAGCACTTGACGACCACAGCTTAGTTCTCCAAATGAGCATGTGAGGTGGTGAGCTTGTGTCTGGAAAGGGGGCTCACAAAGGATTCTAGCTTAGCATCTACTATATTACACTTTTCCCTGACCTCCAGTTTCCAACTGCAGTGGAAGAGAATTTTTTTTAAAAAGCAAGGATTAAGAGACTAGTCTACCACCTCACATACTGTTGATAAGATCTAGGCCTACAGCATCAAATATGAAATGGCTACTATACCATAAAGACAGTATTTCATTAACACTGACACCTTGTCAATACAGTATCGTCTACAAGAGGCTTGATGCACCCCCTTGCCCATGCTTGATTACTACTGTTCCCTCCAGGAAGGAATACACTGTGAAATGGGGGAGGGGGGTTAACAGAAAAATAGGGGGGGGGGGGGAGAAACACTCTTCTTCCTTCTCCTTTAGATACTGCTCCACTCCTTGGGAGAAAAAATGATATGAGAAACTAGGCACATATAGTTCCTGTGACAGCTTTCTTGGCGTTTGGCTACTGTAGAATTGTTCAGGAGGACATTTTTTATAAAGAAAATCTGGTCGTCATTTTAATGTCTCTGGAAACATTTAAGAAGTCCCCCCCCCACGTTATTTATTTATTTATTTATTATTTATTTATTTTTCGTATTTATATCCCGCCCTCCCCGCAAGCGGGCTCAGGGCGGCTTACATGGGCCAAAGGCCTGATCGGTACATTGCCCTATAAAATCAATTAAAAACATTACAATAAATAACAATAAATAACATTCCACAGATAAATACTCATAAAAGCTTCCATAAAACAGCGTTCGATGGCGACCAAGTGGCAGGTCTACCCCCCCCCGCCACCGCTGAGACCGTGTTGGACCAGGGCACATCAAGATGGTTGTGATGTCAGCTGGTGTCCTAGTATCGTCGGTGGCGGCTCCTATTCAAAAGCCTGGCGGAAGAGCTCCGTCTTGCAGGCCCTGCGGAACTGCATCAGGTCCCGCAGGGCCCTGATCTCCTCTGGGAGCTCGTTCCACCAGATAGGAGCCGCCACCGAAAAAGCCCTGGTCCTCGTTCTGGCCAGCCTGGCGTCTCTGGGGCCAGGAACACGTAGCCTGTGTTCAGACCCCGACCGTAGTGCTCTCTGGGGTTGGTATGGAGAAAGGCAGTCCCTAAGGTATGTTGGACCCTGGCCATATAGAGCTTTATAGGTAAGAACCAGCACTTTGAAGCGAACTCGGTATGCTATAGGCAGCCAGTGCAGCGCCGCCAGCACAGGCCCGATGTGGTCCCGCCTTGCGAGTCCCATCAGTAGCCTGGCCGCGGCATTCTGCACCAGCTGCAGCTTCCGGGTTTGCACCAAAGGCAGCCCCATGTAGAGAACGTTACAGTAGTCTAGCCTCGAGGTGACCGTCGCATGGATCACTGTGGCGAGGCCATCGTGGTCCAGGTAGGGAACCAGCTGCCTCGCCAGCCGTAGGTGATAAAAGGTTGACTTGGCAGTGGCTGCTACCTGGGCCTCCATTGACAAGGAAGGCTCCAGGAGCACTCCCAGACTCCTCGCCCTCGGCGCTGGCACCAACGGCGCCCCGTCGAAGATCGGGAGCGGGACCCCCCACTCTGGACCGCAGCGACCCAGGCACAGGACCTCCGTCTTCGCCAGGTTCAATTTCAACCTGCTAGATCTGAGCCAGTCAGCCACGGCGTGCAATGCCCGGTCAAGATCGTCTGGGCCGGAGTCTGACCGGCCACCCAACATCAGATAGAGCTGGGTGTCATCCGCGTACTGATGACATCCCAGCCCAAACCTCCGGACAATCTGGGCAAGGGGGCGCATATAGATGTTTATTGTATGTATTACATTGCTTTTATGGCCTTTATGAGTCTAATTCTCAACACAGCCCCAAAATACGGATACAAAAAATCTGCACAAAACTTGCAAGTTATAGACTATGGGGATTTTTCTACAGAGCCAGGGACAGAAAACACAATTAAAAAAAAATGGCAACAGTTATCTTCTAAAATCTCATGAGATCACAATCACTGGGAGGCTGCCTAACATCTAAGGCACTGAAACCTGGGCCCAGCCCTAGGCCATCCTGGTGTGAAAGGAAGTTGTAGGGAAACAGCAGCAGTTGGAAAAAGAATACAAAGTAGTGAGTGAAGAAGGTAGCAAAGTGGAGGAAAGGCTGAAAAGAGAGTGTGTGGGAAATGGGGGGGGGGAGCAAATGGGGGGATCAGTGGGGGAAGATGGGTCCCCAAATTGTTGCTTTCTAATTTTGTAATCCACTTACTTCAAGTAAATAAAGAAATAAATCCTAGTCTGAGCCGGGAGCTAGTACAGATTGTTGCAGGTGGGAAAAAGAGGCAGCACATACACAACACAGACCAGACTACACTGTAGCTATGCATGCACCAGTACACTGACCACCAACACAAGAAGGCTCCATCATATGTCATATCAATGCAATAAAGATCAATGTGATATCTAAATATAAGTTTGTTCTCAGTCAAAAAGGCCTTTAAGTGATCATTTAAATTGACTGGAAAGACTGAAAAGATAAAGTTTTACTTTTAGTTGAAGGTCAGATATATTCCTATTAATGGGAGAACTACTAGAAATCATGGTATTATAGGAAGCTACAGCTATCCAGAATTATTTAAATCCCATGTTCCTTGCTTTCCTCCCTCCGTCAAGAAATAAGATCACTACTGGGGAAATCAAAAGGAAGCTGGATTAGCAAGAATAAAATCTGCACTGAGTGTTCAATGCAGGAGATCGAATAGTCTGAGATAAAAATGAGAGGTTAACCATGTCTAGAAACCATCAGAGTTCCTTTCACGAAACCCATTTTAAGTAGGCTTTATGAGCTTTCCATGACATTTATAACATCAACAAGAAGGGGGGACCTGCGATACTCACGGGGGGAGCTCCATGCAGAGAAGGAAGCCGCCGCAGGTGAGCCTTCTCCCCTGCCCAACTCTTCCCGTCCCCCGCCCGCGACGGCAAGGCCTGCACAGCTCCCAGCCGCTGGGCCCACCCAGCCCTCTCCCTCCCCCCGCAGTGGAGGTGAGGCATTGTTCTGTGTAAACAGTCTTTAACTTTTTGGGGATTTAAATATCCCCCGTATAGTTTTTTAAACTTTTAGGATTTTTCTGTGCACCTGGGGAGTCCCCCAAGTGTGGAGGAAAATCTCTCTCTCCCCCCCCCCCCAAGTGCCCCCAATGTGTGGATTTAGATATCCACACACACGGGGGCACTTGGCTATTAGATATATAGATACTGGAACTACTGACCCCACACCAGTCAAGCAGGCTGGCACTTTACCCAGCATGCATGCTTTACCTTAATCCCAATTACACTACAGTGAAGGTCCATTAAGATGTTTAGGAGAGTGGTCCTTTTTATTTCAATGCTATCAGCTGAGTCAGGTGGGTTTTTTTAATTTCATTTTTTAAAATAGATGGGACTTAAATTCTGGGGAGACTGACATTTAAAGTAAACTGGATTTATTACTGTTTGGAGCCGCTACCTTTTGTCAAGCAAGCAACGGCTTCCTTTAAACGCTGTGTTTCATGAATGTCATTTATTAGGGCCCACTGCTGATTTCATGGACTAAGCTTTGGTCAAGCCATACCTGGAATGATACAATCCCTGCAAATTTCATCCAGACTGGATGGAACATAAAAAAAGACTTGCTGCCAGCGACACCAAGGGACACCACGAATAACCAAAATCCAGCTAGGAAAGAACATGGGGCTTGACAAATGGAACTAAAATGGCAGAGTACTATCAATGAGATATTTGCCAACTTTTGACAGCAATGATACAGATTTGGTAGATGAACACGGCAACACAGGCTTTGCTGTCTGCAGTAGTATTTACCTGGTAGTCTGCTGCTCTAGACAACTGCTGATTTGCTTGCTGGACATGGACTTCAGCTGTTTCTACATTGGCCTCTATGCTATCTTTGGGAAGGGAAAAAGATAATTAAAATCTGTTCTGAGGTCATACGACCATCCTCTGTAATGGAAATGCACTCCTCTGGGAACCTTTACGTTTTTAGCCACATTCTACGACAATAACACAGCAAATATTTATACTGTAATTCCAACAACATTCATTCTAAAGTACATTCCACTAAAACCAATAGAAACTAAGAGGGACGTATAATTTACCCCCCAAAAGGGGGGGGTTGCTCCTGTTAAACATGTGACTGCCTTAGATATGGGACAACTGGGACAGCTGCTCAAGGCCCCATCCTAGGGAGGCCCGCTGTTTGTGTGGGGGGGCTGACTGCCACAGCCTGTTGCCACAGCTTGAGAGGCAACAGCAAGAAGCAGGGGCTGCCCCCCCGGACCACTGTGTGCTGGGGGAAGGTCTAACCACCCTGCAGCTGCCCTGAAGCAAGGCAAGGGGCAGAGTGGATACCGTACAGCACCCCATCACCCAGCCCTGCCTTGTTAATAGTAGAAAGGATGTGTGCAGCCAGCCCCCCTTGCTATATGTTTGGCTGGCATGCCAGGCTGCAGCTTCATGGGAATACTAAGTACACAAGTGCTTGCCCATGGCCCATACAGCAGCTGTCCTCACATTGTGCTCCACCTAGTATTGCTGCCACTGCAAAGAAATCACAGATGACTGAGATACATGGTGGTAGGAATAAAAAATGGATGGGGGCACCCATCTTTGATTTTGCCCAGGGCCCCAGAATCACGAAGACGGCCCCTGAACTTATCCCCGGAAGATGGGGATGGAGTGTGTAAGGAGGTATAGGTCCCCACCCAATCACCGATGGTCGGGGCCAAAGAATGCACATCACAACCGCATCAGAACATAAAAACAGTTGAACTAAATATTGTGGAGGAAGAGAGCAACACAGGACAGCTCCATCTACTGAGCAGCCCTGTTTTCTTCAGAGTGCAGGTCTTCCTTTAAGTGAACATTTTGAGAATCAGATTTATTATTCTGCAACTCTAAATGAAAGAGTGCCGGACAACTATGGGCACGACCATTTTATAGCTGAACTTGGGCTACTTAAAAATGCTGCCAGGTAGTATGGTGACACCATGTGCTCCTATCTCCACCCCCCACTCCCGGAGCCTTTCTAAATGCCAAAACAGTCTCCAGAGATGTGGTGGGGGGGACAAGAGCACTTGGTCCCACTATGCTGCCTTGCAGCATTTTAAAGGCCCCGTGTTCAGCTGTAAAAGGGGGGGGGTTCACATGCTGTAACATCTAACTGGGCCCTAAAGCCCTACTCCAAATTAAGATGATCCTAACTGTATGATACAACCAGTTTTCTGGACCAAAGTTATTACAATAGGAGCACTGCAGTGAACCAAGTGCATTCCTTGCTCACTCACTCTGCACACTGAATTTAGTTTTGTGTTTTGAAGTTTCTGAGCACTGTTCTCTTTCTTGAACTGCACAGATTGGCTAGAGCAATACAATTTGTCTTTCAGAATATGATCTTTTCTCCTAGTCTCCCTCCCTCAACAGCTCTGTGAGAGATACAGCCCAGAGTCTGCAACTGGCCCAAGATCACTTGGTGAACTTCAATGGCTGAGTAAAGACCTGAATCTGGGTCTCCCCGGTTCAATTCTGACCCTAGCCACTACTCTGTACGGGGTCTCTCCTAATGGCTTTCCCCTATGCACCCCACTGTTTCAACCCGTCATTTTGAGAGCGCTGAGGAAGTCTTCTGAAGTAGACACAGTTCCCGCAGAATATGAAATATGGGCATAACACGCTCACTGACAAGTTTCAGTGGAAGAACCCTATCTGAAAATATGCTTTTCCATAACGAAACAAAGCATGCCCAAGAAAGGGCAGTATTTCAATTTTTTAAAAGTAGCCTGAAGTTCAGCTCATAAAATCTAGAACACACATACAGAGCCATGGCACTCATTCTTGTTAAATACAATCTGATCTTACTAGGTTGCTGGTAACCGGATTGCTGCTGTGAAATCAGTGCATCCTAAGTACTGGGCGCATATATGAGAAACATTTGCATGCAGCCCTCGCAAAACAACTGGTCTCTGCTTACCTATTATGTCTCCTTGTTCATGAATCATCATCCCCAGATCTTTAAATATTTCGTTAATATCCATAATATCTGCCTGTAAATACAGAAGACACGTTTTATACAAGACCCACCAATTGTTTGTGCAACTGAAGACTGTTTTTCAGTCCAAGTTGTTGACTGGAGGAAGGAGATGGGACAAGTGGCAACAGGAAGATGGCTGACTGCCTATAGAGCCAGAGGATATAAGAAATAGAGACCACCACAAGGTCTGTGAATGGGCACTTCACATCAGACATGATGCACATGCGTTGGCTGGCCAGCAGGGGAGAGGTGGCGGGCCCCATCAGCTCTCCCTTGGAAGAACAAGAAAGAAGAGGCAGGGACGGGTGGGATTTTCATTTCCTTCCCCAGCCCTGTAGATAGCGAACTACAAAGAGAGACAGACCACATGACTGCTTCACACATTAATTTTTTTGGCATACATCTCTAATGTAGGTTTTGACCAACACATTTTGGAAGACACTTACATACTAGAGATACATTCGAAAACAGCCTGCGGTTTCCTGCTGTGCATGCACTTCAGACATATCCGCAGGTTTGGTTGCTGTATAATGCGTGAAGATGCACCGGCCACATAAGTCTCGGGGATCCATCACTACAGAGTATTTAAACTTATCTCCTCATTTACAAGTCGGACTTTCCCCCACTGACTGCTTGCTTGAGAGGGAAGCTGACGGGCCACTAGGCGTTTTAAAACAACCTTGACACACTGAACATGGAGGGAAGCAGCTCTTCATTCTCCACTGTGTAAAATACAAGCGACGCCACCTGCCGTCTGAAACAAGCTGTACAGACAGATTCAATCCATCATGGAAGAATATGGGCAAGGCGCACCAAAAAACCCCCCCAAAACAAACTGCAATACAAGGCTAGAATTTAGGAGCATTAGGGCCTTCATGGGGAAAGGAAGAAAAATTCTGTTTGACCTCAAATGTTGCTGCAATGCTCACCTCAAGCTGCCTGATGGTAGTTTCTCTCTCCTCAATAAGACGAAGATCATCTTCCGTGATTTCTTCATCTAGTACTTGACTTTGAGTTTGGCTGTAAGTGAATAGGTACGCGAGATGCTCAGCTCCCATGTGGGTAAGCTGCTTCACATGCAACATGACAGAACACGTTAACTTGAACTAGCAGCTGGGGGGGGGGTGGGGATCTCCAACATGGTGGGGACCGTGGCTCGGTGGCAAAGAATGTTCTTTGTATGCAGAAAGTGCCAGGTTCAATTCTCGGCACCTCCAGTTTAAAGGATCAGATAATGTGATGTGACCCGAGATCCTGAAGATCTGCTGCTAGAGCAGAGAATATTGATCTTGAAGGACCGATGTTCTGACTCAGTATGAGGCAGCTTCTTGTGTCCCACAGGGGGACCCCCCCCCCTTTTTTAAAGTGAGCCAGTTTCTACCCCCTCCACTCCCCAGTCACTGAAGTTTTGACACTGAAAAAAAATGAAAGAACACTTAAAACCCCTAACTGCACAGCACTGGGGGGTGGGGTGGGCTACCATAAAAGTCAATATCAATTTTTAACTGGCACCTGATGCAGTTGCCTGCTTCTTTCCCGAACCCCATTCACACAGTCAGCTGGAATGAAGCAGAAATAGCACAGCGGAGTGATTCTTCCCGCACTCAGGCAAATGGGGCCTTTCTAGGATGTGGATGTGTGGAGTTCACACGGACGGCTCTCAACTGGGGGTGGAATTTCATGACTTTGCCATGCTACTTTCAATGCTATCGCAACAGAACATAAGAAGCAATAAACTGAAATATAGGAAACAAAGCCCTGGTCCGGTTGCACTTTTGAAACAGGTATTACTGATGGGAGATCTTCCCCTGCTTTTCTAGTGTCCTGCCCATGAAGCCGTCTTATGCCTATCACTTCTCTTTAGGAAACTAATCAAAATTGTATTTGGAAGTGTTAAGTCTAATATGCTATGACGGATCCCTTCTTCTTCTTCACTGTGATGCAGATTTCCCCCTCCAAAAATTCTTAGTTCCCTTTAGGTGCTGAGCTGGCCCCCAGTAGTATGATAATATCTGCAGCTTTATAAATCTGAATGCCTCACCCTGTAACAGAATCTGATTTGGCTTTTGCCCAGCCCAGGAACTTGTCAGGAGAAAACAAGAGCTCTCTTTTTAGGTCACTTGAAATGGCACTGGAGACTGTGTACAGTGAACAAAAATAAATATTTTATTTAATAGGCAGGGATGGTATGGGATAGTCAGGTATTGGAAAGGCTGAGGTAAATGTTGGTGAACCTGTATATTTTTCAGTTGACAGACAAGATGGTGTTGTAGCAGCTTATTTTTACAAATTCTTGGTTCTTATCAGTGAGAGATGGTTGACTAAGTACTTTGGTTTCAGTAACAAATGTTTCTGCATATAGTTTCGTGATAACTGTTCAGGTTTTCTGGAAAGGCGTATCAAATTCTTTCCCCTCTTCTGAAATCACAAAGTGCCTTTTTTCCCATGAGTAGTCTATAACCGTTTCCTTTCACAACAAACCAGGGACTGCCTCAGTGCCAATTCCCTGTATAACTGGACAGGACTTACATTTCTTCCCTGAAAATATAATCCCATTCCTTATGGCCTGATTGGGAGCTTCAGCCTTCTACCCAGTCACTCTTTGCCAAAATTTCAAACCCTTGAGTTCTTGGTGCCTTGTGTAAAATTGTACTTCAACATAAGCTGACACTAGACTCTAAATTCTTAGATGGTATTCTTTCTCTAGTTACGTTGAACACAGTTAAGACCAGGAGTCTCTCCCTTTATTCAAAAGGTGACCCTGTCTGATAGACTTTTAGTCAAGGCTCTTCAAACATCCGCTCCTACCGCTGAACTTTTACTTTACTGAACAGTAACTGCTGTTGAACTCAAAACTAACTTCTTCTCTCCTCAGCCCACAGCTAAGCTTATATTTCCCCCAACTGGTGCTGGCCAATCAGAGAAAAGGAGCAGCCTGCCACTCAAAGCTCAACATTCTATAGCAGAGTTGACTATTCCCCTCCCTTCTCTAATATTGCTGCATTAGAAAACAGCATTTTAAACATAGTCCCTCACATATGCTTTGTGGATTTAACCAATGTTTCGGACACGAATCTTCACAAAAAATAGCCCAATAAGTTATTATGTGTGGGCTTTCATGTTTTAACTTTTACTGTAAACCAATGAGTTTTAACAGCCTTCCCCATAAAAATGAAATGGAAAAAATAGAACATATAAAACATAAGTCTGTATAAACCCATGATCACGTGAAGCATAAAAAAAGGAGCATAGCCACTTTTCATGCCATCTATGGGCAATTCCCATAGACAGCAATGTGATTGCTGCATCACCGACAACATGTGAGAAATACGAAGTGAGGATAGGAGCATTTATCTTCTTAACTGTACATTAAGCAGGAACACAGGCTGCCAAGGATGCCAAAGCATTGATCATCAACGTTGCCTATTTTTTTTTTTAAAAAAAAGAATGAGCTTTGGTAGCCTAGCAGTGTTTGTGGTTGCCACCAACCCCTCTTCTCCCAAAGTCCTCTGCCACACAGACAAAGACTCATCACTCTCCTGAATTCTGTGTGCATACCACAGGACTTTGAGGGACCGGGGGGGGGGGGGGGTTCCACTTAAATTTGGCTCTTCCTCCAAATTTCAAAATGGATGTTTTTGCTGGGCGATCTGGATGGGAAACGTGGAGTTTTTATCAGATTCAGAGGACCCTTCAGCACTTGCTGGCACCCATCACTGAAGGTGAGTTTATGTCAACAGGTCTGCAGAACCACTGAGGGTGCATCCTAATGACATTTTTTGCTGGTGGAGAATGTCTTGGCCGGTGGAAAGGATGCGTGTGGCTTTTGCTGCTTGGGGTGGTAAAGTGTGCTTCCATGAGCTCAGTTCAGCTCAGACTAGACAGAACAATACAGGAGTAAGAAAACAATGAACTCTACCAATTATATTTGTGGTCAACTAGCAATCTTCTGCTACCTATTGATTTCAAAATTAGCAGCAGTATAGAGATCAAGTTTTAACCATTTGTGTGTGTGTGTGTGTGTGTGTATATATATATATATATATATACACACACACACAAACACAAAGCTGTCATTGTCAAGCTTTCATTGCACATCTTACCTTTCCCAAGAAACTAGTGTTCCTTCTCTGTAACTGTCCTCAGCAGCACCCCCCTGAAAAGTTGAGAAAAGAAAATAGATCTACAACTTTGCTTCCGAGCCTGATGTTAAATTACTAACACGTCTGTAATAAATCAGGCAACCATACGGAGTACATTTCTAAATCAAAACCCAGCTTATCAGCACAAGGGGTTTGTGTAGGCGTGGAACAGCGGTCACTGTGTGTGTGTGTGGGGGGGGGTATTTATGAATTTCCTGCGTTGTGCAGGGGGCTGGACTAGATGATCCTGGAGAGCCCTTCCAACACGATGATTCTGTGTACACATGCAAACACACAAATAGATCTTCTGGCAATACACATTAAAGACGACTCTTGGATCATACATTCCTTTTCCACATGGCAGCCCCTATTTTGCTCCCCCCACCCTGCCCAATTCAGCTACATCCCTGAACATTACAAAGGGAAACTAGCTCAAACAATGCCAAATAATTACCCGGTTGGTATTTGACAAAAAATCCCACAGCTCTTGTTGCTACAGAAACACAAAACGTTGCATTTCGCAAATGGTATGAATGATTCTGCCCTCCCCTGTCCCCAAATGTAAATGACTGTTGTGAAAAGCGGTTCCAAACAGATACGAATTTCTTGCCCTAGCTTCTCCACTACTTTTCTACCACTGGTAACATTTCAGTTTATACTTACCGATACCCTGGAGCTCGCTCGTACTCTTGCTACAAATTCCCTCTCTCTCTCTGCAGCTTGTCTTTGGACCCGTTGGAAGTTGGTAAGTGCTGTAGTAAACTCATTCACAAGTCGGTCTTTCTGTATTTTTCTTTGACGCTAAATGGCAAGAAGGGGGGGGGGAAAGAATCTATTGAAGCAAGAGAAATTATAAATAATTTTTTAATTGGAGCTTTTGGGCGAGGATTCCCAACCTTTCAGGGGTCAGTGCAGTAGAAGTAGCAAACTTGTAAAAGGAATTTCATAGAGGGCCTTTATTTCCCTGGAGACTGCATGAATGAGTAGCACATCATAAATGAAAGCAGAATGCAAGACATCTTGTCAGAACGACATACTCAATGCTCCTTCCAGTTGACAACTAAATGAATACAGATACACTTAAATCATGGCATACTCCAATACTGCAGCCCCTACAAGCCAAATTTCGGAAAGATGCTCCTCTTTCTGAACAAATCAAGGCATTGCACATCGGCAGAATTTACCTTGAATGGATCATAGTGAAAATCTAACAGGTGGAAGTGAACACTGAGTGACTATGGCCATGGATGATCACAGCAGAGCTGACAGACACCTACTTGGTGGCTTTCTATCCTACACATTTTGAAGGCACCCACACTGATGGATCACAACAACACACAGAGAGGAAGATCAGTCACTTCCCCAAGGCCATGAAGCGAGCAAGGATCTGAACATGGGATCTCCATATCTCCAAACTCTAGCCACTACCCAACCTGGTCTTTCAGGAAGGCATATATATATATATATATATACATACATACATACATACACATACATATATATTTATAATGCAGTAAGAATTGCTGCTGAGTGGCTGGGCTCCTATTTTAACTGAAAATTGCACACTAAGGGAGCAGCAAACATAAGCAAACTCCTGTACAGTTTTCAGAAAATACGGCAGAGAACATGCTTGCATCAACCTAGTTACTAGGACTCCAGACGAACAGGATACCGAACATAGCTTTGACCTGCTGTAGCTTTACCCAAGGGACCAGATTTCAAGCTACTAGCACCAATATCTCATTGGTAAATCAATGGTCACTTGGCGAATATTCACTGTTACTTTCAAACCCTACCAATCCATGCTCTTACTGAACAGATGGGCAGATCTGGAGCAAGTACCAGAAGTTTCGATTTCTTCCAAATCATCTTCTGTTCATCTCCTCTCCAGAAAACCAGAGTACTGTTGGTTGGTTGGTTTGAGCAGAACAATTAATTTTAAGGAGAGTTTGGAAAATACTTTAATTCTGTTTTGCGACCACCAGTATATATCCAGGTACATTCACTCCTCTCCCTCCCAAACAGAAAAGGCTGCAGTCCTGCACACTGAGTTAAGCTACTTAAATCCCACTAAAGTCAATGGGATCAAAGCAGGGGTCACTTTGTAGAAAAAGAGGTGCAGGAGCTCATTAGCATACCTTTTAGCATAACTCATTAGCATATGCCACGCCCCCTGACATCACCGGCCGAATGTCAGTTTCAGCCGCATTATACCCTATGAGTCATTGAAGTCAATGGCAAAAACTCATAGGGTATATGAGGGGCTGGAGGAGAGGGGGTTTGAGGGAGAGGCTCTAAACTTGCAGGGTAGCTGCTGGGGCCTCTCCCCAAAATACCCCCCAAGTTTCAAGAAGATTGGATCACGGGGTCCAATTCTACGGGCCCCCAAACAGGTTGCCCTATCCCCTCCACTGTTCTCTATGGTGGGAAAAAACATTACCCTGGTCCAATTGTCTTGAAACTTGGTGGGTATTTGGGGGAGAGGCTCGAGCAGCTACCCTGCAATTTTGGAACCTATCCCTGAAACCCCTTCCCCTCCAGCCACTTTTAAAGCCCCCCCCCAAATTTCGGCAGCAATTCGGCAGCGGGCCAAATCAAATCAGAGAATCTGATTCAGCCTGTGGCTGCCCTAGTGCCCACTCCTGGGCTGGCGGAGCAGCACTCCGCCTCGCTCCAGCCCCAAATGACCCCTGGATCTAAGCAGCATTACTTTACTGTGCACTGGATTGCTATCAACATGGTTAAATGATCATAAGCCATACGCCTGCATCATCCTGTAATCCTAGTGGCTCAGAAATACTGTGTCTCTTAATTACATGAAATGGCAACAAATTCCATCAATTAACTGTGATATACATCAGAGGTAACCATGGGAGGTGGATTGCAAAACTGACAATGTAATTTTAATTGATTAAAAAAAACTTTTTTATACCTGTTCATTTACTGAAGGCAGAGATCCAAACTCTTTAATGTATTTGTCAGTCTCTTTGGCAAGTTGGTTTGTATATTGTTGCTTCTGTTGTCTAAAATGGAAAGTTAATACTTCAGCTACTGGATTACTTGAAACATACAATATTAGACCCTAGCACAGTACATTCAGAAAAGGGACTACTGACTGAGTGATACTTACCAGCATCACTATTGCCCTTACAAATGAGGGGCTGGGTCAGACTTGACTATTGCATTCCTTGAAAATGATCAGTTGTAGAAGAAATGGGCTGTTATTTACAATTTAAAATACTGACTGTGGGTAAGGGGAAGAGAAGAAGACCTCATTCTAATGACTGGAAAAAGCTCCCCATTGTATGTGAAACAAGCATTAGAAGAAAAGCAGAAGAAAAGCAGGACAAAGAAATTTCTATTTCCTGTATTATGGGCATTAAATTTGTTTTATGGCAAATATACTACTCTAATTTGAAATGGTGACTGTATGTGATGACCACGTGCAAAGAGGAAGCTGGTCCATGGATTAAGACTAGCGCAGGTTTCATCGATCAATTCACAAAGTCGCCACCAGGCCATTGTAGAGACTATAGCCTCTGCAGTGACATAACCACTTTCATTTCCTACTTTCATCAAGCGTTCAGTTTTATGTTGTAGCGGAAACCACCCTCCTCCAAGAAATTCTCTCATGCCAAGAAAGTCTACAACTCATAAACAGGGCACAAAATGCATTTACAGTGAAAAACCCATGATGCAATGGCTAGAATTCTCCTCAAACTATACATTTGCATTAACCTATCAAACCCAACTTGCTGCTCTCCTCCTGAAATTCTATACCCAGAAAGCAGGAAGTAGGGCTGCCAAGTCAGCCCGGGCGGTGGGGGATCCCCCGCTATAGGGGTTCCCGATCCGCCAGCCGCCATTCGGCCGGCGGGGGGAACCCCGCCCCAGAAGTCGTCCGGTGAGGATGACTTCCCCCGTGTAATGACATCACCTCCGGGTGACGTCATTACGTCGCTGTGGCGCGCACGCACCAGAAGAGCTCCTGAGGGGAGAACAACTCCCCCCCGCCGGTAAGTCTTGGCACTTGGCAGCCCTAGCAGGAAGAGAAATATGGATACTGCCTGAAATTTGTGACAACTCAATAACTTTTGGTACCTCTGCATTCTCTTACTGCAAACACCACCTGGATGTTTAATAGTGTCAAAAATAGTCAAGTTAATGAGTCAATGAGCAGATAAGTATTGCTTTTCCCCGTCCTTTTCTATTCTCAAGCACTTGAAAGATGCAAAGCATTTTTGGTTAAACATTATCAACACATACAGAGGTGGTATTCACAATGCAGCTAAATGAAAGGTCACCTCATGAAGTACTTACAGCTGCTGCCGCAATTCATGTGTGTCTTGTGGTGTTCCAAGTTGACTCAGTACTCTTTGTATTTCTGCAGCTGTTTGCAAAAAAGATGAAGAGAAATTTTAAGGATATATTTCCACCACCATTCCATGTATTACTAATTGACTGTTCAGAAACGTAAACCAGTTGACAGAGCTGTGGTAGGTCAATAAACACGCATATACCCCTAGAAACCAGACAGCGAGGCAGCTAGAACCAAAGCTTTCAAGTCATATTTTGTTCAAAATTTTAAACAGCTTAAAGTTACATGTTACAAAAATGACTGCTATTTAACTGGATACCCATGCAAACAGAAGGAAAGATTCACACAATATGTTCATAGTTTAGCAAGAATACAGAAAACGATTTCATTGCTCTTCCCAATTACAATACAGTCATTTCATCAGACTACTCACTCAAAGGGCAATTCCCAATGCAATTTTTCAAACTATCAGTTGCTCACACTCCACATGGAGACTGCACCTAACCATGCACTAAACCATCGGTAGTCCAGAAGTATGTAGTACAGACAGCACAATCCAGGGAGTTGGTACAACAACACCCCCCCCCAATCCTTGCTGGCCAGAACAGTTAGCTTATCTGTTTTGGCTATCTTCCGGTTTCTGTCTTCTGTATCTAAGTAAGTTGCTGGACCCACAATCAGAACAGTGTGATTGTGGGCCAAGGGATGCCTCAGAGTAACAACTATTGGGATTAATTAACATCCCACTGGAATCAGAAGTACGAAGAAATAAAAAATGCTGAGCTACTTGTGACCCCTGGTCCTATCAAAATGATATATCAAAAATCCATGATTGCAGATCAGTATGCCCCTCCCCACATAGTTTCATTATTCCAGCACTATGCATGCCACATTTATCTGCCACTCACCCAAGGAGCTCACAGTGCTATTTTTATTTCAAAAGCATTGGGAGAAGTAGGCTCTATTAAGATGGACATTCAAGGTCACCCAAGAAACGGTTGTCAGAATACTATATAGTGCAACTCTGGAGCAGAGTTGGGGATCACATATCTTACGGCTCAGTACACCTGTGGAGATTTAACTACAACGTCCTTTCACAAAGTGCTCTTGAAACCATCCCAAGTTTCAAAAACTATTTGCTACTCAAGAAACATCAGTCCAAAGCCCTTCTTGGTGTGGCGAACTGTTTGCTTACATTGTGCTCCACTAGGTTTATACTGGCAAAGCTAAATTTGTTTAAACTAGATTCCAACAGTACTGGTAAAAGTTTTACTTTTCTAGTCTACCTTGGTTAGACTGTTTCCTGCTTACATTAATAATTCACCCTGACTCCACAGGAAAGAAAATTAGCAGCCCAATACCAAAACAGTTACAAAGGAAAAAAAAGGCAGTGTTCTGTAGGATATGTAAGGATAAGTTTAGAGACTGAGCCATCCATTTATCATGACATAGATTAGAGGTTAAATCTTAATATCTAGTATTTCATCATGCACAATTTACTCAAGTCGTCCTATGTAAATGAATGGTTCAGATTACTCAGTAGGAGTGAAATTTCAATGACAGAATGAACTCTGAAGAAACGTGCTGAAGACTGTGGTACAGACTGTTAGCACATTTAACAATCAAGTGCCACCTGCTGGCCAGTTTAAAAGATATTAGCATCCTAATTCAGACGCACAGCCTCCTGTAGTGCTCCTGGTTCCTTGGGCTGGGGCTGTGTTCTAATGACAACAATATACTAATAGAAAAGATTAATACCATCCAGAGGAAAAGCAATTCTTTGTGATTGAACCAAATAGTGGAAATTTTAATATTGGGCAAATCTACACTGAAAGATTTTCTTTGAAACTTAAACCTTCTTTTTTTTTGCAAAAAGCAGTCTTCTATTGTATTTGGCTTTGGCTGTGTATTATACCACACAGCACCTCTACGCAGCAAGCAGCTGCACCTATAGGTGGTTCACAATGTGCAACAACCTCGATATAAAAACTTGTCTGTCTAACCTATTTTGTCTTTATGAGGAGATGAAAAGTTGATTGTTTCCATTCTTTGATCTTAGACACAATCTCCTTCATGCCGGCCTCTAGACAGCATTTTCTTCCTTTGTGTCAAACAATCAGCTCTTTATCTTCCCATGAACTACCCATCCTAGTTTAACACTAGGGATGGGCATTCGAATCTTCCTGAGCCAAAAATATACCCCCCAAGTCCCTTATAGGTATTTTTCGAGTCTATTTCAGCATCCCCAAAGTATCTGGGATTTTTTTAGGAAACTGGGGGGTGGGGATCCTAAAAAGTCCTGGATATTTTTGGGAACCAGTAAGGTTCAGGAAACAGCTGAGAGGCGGGGCTCCCTGCCTCCCAGCTGTCCCTCCAGTTTTCTTCTGCAGCCCATTTAAATCAGGCTGGTTTAAAGGGACTGCAGAAAAGATCCAGGAAACAGCAGAGAAGCTGCAAAACTGCTCCCCACCTATCAACTGTTCCCCCTTTTCTTCTGCAGTCTGTTTAAACCATGTTGATTTAAAGGGACTGCAAAAAAGGGCAGGGAAACAGCTGAGGCAGGAACTGCTGCTGAGATGTGTTTTGTTGCTTTGCTGCTCCTGTGTTTGGTCCTCCCCCACTTTTTCCCCATCTCAGGTCTATTAGATTGGGGGGGGGGGGGAGGAAGGAATGGAATTTTTGAAAAATCCTGGGTCCAAATTCTTTGCTGGTATCATGACCCGGGATATTTGGAAAATCCTGAAAAATGTTGGGGTCCAATAGACCCGAGCAGGAAAAGAAAAGGACCCCCCCCCGACACATTCCTATTTAACATCACAGTGCTAAACTGGGTAAGCAAAGATCTCTCAAATTTCCAGCACATGCTTCCTCTAGCTCAGCTGTCCAGGTATTTCTGTCAGACATCCACCACCTTATTGAAGGCTTTACAGAAACAGTCTTGCCATTAAAAAAAATGTTTGTGACGAATGTTCTAATTCCACAGATGAATAAGCATGATTTACTGGTTAAAAGCTTCCTACAAATCAGACGCTTGCGTTTAGGCAAAAATCTAAGGATCTGATCCTGACTTGATGTCTGTGTTCCCTATCTTGCTTGAGTCTAGTAATGGTTAGTATAACTCATTGTGTATCAGTCAGAGAACAAATTTCCCTTTACAGAATCTAGTGAACTACCTGAGCTCAAATGTAACAGAATGGTATACAGGAAATAGTTGCCTACATAATTGTAGCCTTACTCTATTAGATAAGGAACACACACACCAGTTCAACAAGGTGATCTCCAAGATCAATTGGACATGTAAACTAAAAATACAGTAAAAACATATTTGGCAAGTGGAGGAAGCATTAACTTCTGGTTGTTTTTCACAGTCATGGTTTCAGTAGACATCCAACCCTAATGGTCTAAAGAGATCTTAGTAACACTTATGGCTGTGTGGATTTTCTGAGGCCATATAAAATAAAATCGAGAGGGTGCAGATGAGAGCAATGAGGATGATCAGGAGTGTAGAGACTGAGCCCTACAAGGAAAGGCTAAGGGCCTTGGGGATATTTAATTTTGAGGAGACTGAGGGGGGACATGAATGCGCTCTTTAAATATTTGAAAGGCTATCAATTTTGAAGGAGGGCAAGGAGCTGTTCCAGTTGGCAGCAGAGGATAGGACCTGAAGCCATTCATTTAAATTACATGCAGAAAGGTATCAGCTCGATATTAGGAAAAACTTTTTCACGGTCAGAGTGGTTCAAAGGCGGAATCAGCTGCCTAGGGAGGTGGTTAGCTCCCCTTCACTGGCGGCTTTCAAGAAGAGGCTGGATGAATGTTTGTCAAAGGTGCTTTAGGCAGGTCCTGCACTGGCCAGGCGGTTGGACTAGATGGTCTGTATGGCCCCTTCCAACTCTATGATGCTATAACACCCACACTGCAGAACGGGCATGCTATCAGCGCCTCATGAACAAATCATGCAAACTAAGTTGGTTGGTTGAATACCTGGACACCGTTTGGAGGTCAAGCGGGCAAGACAGAAAGGATGGGAAAAGAAGTCACTGTTCTAAACTGAGCACTCTTAATTAAAAGAGTTCCTGAGCTTAACAGTGCAGTATGGAAGGGGGATACCTAGCAGATAAAATTCCCCTCAGATTACTGAACTGACCATCAGATCACAGCTGCCAATCTTCTCCTTACTACACAGCTATTAAAGCTATTAAAAGCCATGTATTGGGAACTGCAGCTCATGAATTCAGTAACTCTGAATCATTACAGCTTTTATCAGCTCCATGCATTGGATCAACCAACTTTTCTGCTGAGGAAAAGAAAGAGCCCTTTTCACAACCCACAATGGTTATATGCTGGGGAAGATGGGCCTGCCATTGATAAAAACCATGTTGGATAGGGGCTGTAGTAAGGAGGAGAACTAGGGATGACTGAGCTAGGGTCTAAAACGCAGCAGCAGCAGAAGAGGAGGAGGAGGAGATCGGATTTATACCCCGCCCTTCACTTGAAGTCTCAGAGCAGCTTATAAACTCCTTTCCCTTCCCCTCTCCACAAATGACACCCTGTGAGGTAGGTGGGGCTGAGAGAGCTCTTTCAAGGACTGTCCTTGAGAGAACAGCTCTGACAGAACTATAGCTTGCCCAAGGTCATCCAGCAGGTGCAAGTGGAGAAGTGGGAAATCAAACCTGGTTCTCCCAGATTAGAGCCCACACACTTAATGACTGCACCACACTAGGAAGTGAATTATACCATCCAGAGTTTAGTGTTCAGTTCTGGGCCCCAGACTTTAACAAAACTGTAGACAACTGGCAACACGTTTAGAGGAGAACAATGAAGATGGTCAAGATTCTAGAAAACTAGTCCTACAATGGCAAAGAATTGGAAATGTTTAGCCTAAAGGAGAGAAGACTTAGTTGAGACACAATTTGTTTCTGTTGTGAAACTGTTCTTACCATTAGGAGTTTCTGCCTAATGTTCTGCTGAAATCTACACCCTTGTAACTTAAACCCATTAGACCTGGTGTTTTCTTCTTTAATTTGACAACCATTCAGATTATGTGGAGGAAAAAAACCAACCTATGGGCCTGGGGCTCTTCTTCACTGGAGGTCTTCAAGCTGAGGTTGGCCTGGATTGATCTAGAATGTTGGATCACATAGGCCTTAAGGCCCCTTCCAACTCTACAACTCTATGAATCAACCCACAAGTTTCAAAGAATGGGTACTAGACTCTACATCATGAGACAATACTGTGAAAAACTAAAAATAATGTCGGGGGGGTCAGAACACAAGCTATTGACTGCAGGACGGTAAGAATTTCATCCATCATGCCCTCATGAACTTGGTATCTGTAGTCTGTTTCCATGATCTACGTTTTTGTGTTAGGCTGATTCTTTTTTAATGCTGGATATTAAAATTTTTAATGGTTTTTTCATTATTTTTCTTTTGTAAGCTACCTTGGGCAGGTCCCTGGAGAAGCAACATAAAAATATTCTACATAAATATACCCAGCTGAAAATAAAATGCCTTTGTCACACACTCCTTACTAGCCACACAGGTTCAGAATAGCATCTACATAAATGTTGTTCAACTTGTTTCCTTTAACCGAGCAATCAGAACCTGTTTGTGTTGTTGAAGAGTAAGCATTCCCAACCTGACATAATTGCAGGAATCTAGTTTGGATATTATAGCAGTGCCTCTGAAAAGATCAGCTTCCAAACTTCCACTACCTTTGTTTGCCTTTTTATAACCCACCAAGAACCATCAATCTGGATATATTTCAAGCAGAAGAGCTACAAACATTTATAAAGACATTATACTATTGAAAAGAGCAAGACTCCAGCAACACCTAAAAGACTAACAGAACATGTGGCAGGGTATGAGCTTTCGACAGTCGCTGCTCACTTTCTTCACTTCTGAAGAAATGAGCAGCGACTCACAAAAGCTCATACCCTGCCACGCATTCTGATAGTCTTTTAGGTGCTACTGAAGTCTTGCTCTTTTCTACTGCTACAGACTAACATAGCAACCCACCTTAATTATACTACTGAAGTTTCACTGATTACCCAGCAGTTCCTAAAACTGTGAGTTGCAACCTAACACAGAGTCAAAGCTCTGTGCCAGTCTGGTGTAGTGGTTAAGTGCGCGGACTCTAATCTGGGAGAACCGGGTTTGATTCCCCACTCCTCCACTTGCACCTGGCTGGATGACCTTGGGCAAGCCATAGCTCTGTACCAGCTGTTCCCTCAAGGACAGCATGGGAAAGAGTTCTCTCAGCCCCACCTACCTCACAGGGTGCCTGTTGTGGGGAGGGGAAGGGAAAAGGAGTTTGTAAGCCGCTCTGAGACTCTTAAGTGAGTGAAGGGCGGGGTATAAATCCAATCTCTTCTTCTTCTTCTCTCTCACAGGTAAATTGTAAGACTGCACACTCCAGGCCAAACTTGGGGCAGGGAGGCAGCAGACCCAGTGGCTCATCTGCAGCCACTGCCAAGCAGAAACAGCCTGCTGGCTTCTGGGCGACAAGGTAAAGCTGGGAAGGGTTTCCCCATAGGTGAAAGAGTAACAGGAGGATGGAGGAGAAAATGTGTCATACCACCAGCTCTTTTTAACTACACTGGACCCTCCCAGCAGTAAGGGCAGTGCCCGTATGATCCTTCTTCTCATGATATGCAGCCAGCCAACAACTTTGCTCACACCGCCTTTCATTTGGATAGAGGGGCCCATTGGTCTGGAGCAGGAACAGATTATTCTCCTCCTTACTGAGCCACCCTGGCAAGACAACAGGTCTGTTGGAACCACTGTGGTGCACACACAATGGCTAATAGGATGCTGGCTAGGCAGGATGGGAAATATCAAAGGGGATGAAGTTGCTCTGTCCCGGGCGAGGGAAATGACAGCGTTCAGCTCAGACTCTGCTCCATCCGCAAGAAACCTTTTCTTTTACAAATGCAGCCGGAGAGAAATGAGCCCTTCTCGCCTTTCCCATCACTTCACTGCTGAAAACAGACACCCTGGAACTGCACCAAATGTGGGCTAAAGCAGCTTGGGGCAGCCATGTTTTATGAGAAAATGGCAGTGGAGAAATGGCTAGAGTGTTTTCACCACCATGGGGATCTCCAGCTTGAAAAAGCAGTTTTGCCCAGTCCAAATGCATTGTCAGAAGAAAAAACTCTCAAAATGAACCATGATGGTTCTCTCAGCTACAACCTTAGTCAATTTCCGTCCTCAGTGCTTGCCCAAGCAGTGACTACTTACTGTAACCCCACCACATCCTGCTAAAACACAAATCAGAGCCTTCCTGTGTGATGGAGGTGTTTTGGTGAAATATGCAACAGTGCCCCAAGAGCAGGTGCCATGTGTATGTAAGAAAGGGGGGGGGGGAATTACATCTCCCAAGCCACTCTGGGATTGGGGCTCTTTCTGAAACACCACCCAGCTCCAAGTTCCACCTGTGTCAAACTCAGGAAACACTCAATAAACAGGAACATGACTTTCTCAGAAATAAGTTCTATGGTGTGTAATGGGCCTCACTGAAAGGTAAATATTGTCGAAGGAGGAGGAGGAGGAGATGAGATTTATACCCCACCCTTCACTCGGGAGTCTCAAGAGCGGCTTACAAACTCCTTTCCCTTCCCCTCCCCACAACAGACACCCTGTGAGGTAGGTGGGGCTGAGAGAGCTCTTTCCAGAACTGTCCTTGAAAGAACAGCTCTGACAGAACTATGGCTTGCCCAAGGTCATCTAGCAGCTGCAAGCAGAGGAGTGGGGAATCAAACCCAGTTTTCCCAGATTAGAGTCCACGCACTTAACCACTATACCAATCTAGAGGACTGTTGCTGGTCTTGACCAAAAATATCATGGAGGATGTTTCTGCAGGCCAGAAACAGAGCCAGCTAAGTGGCTCAGCTTGAACATGCCAAATGGGGAGTTGAGAGACCCAGAACAGAACAGCCTTGGAGAAGAATAAGAAACAAAGAAATAACACAACAATGGCCTTTTGCGGATCAGAAACAGTCTAACCCATATCAATGGATAATACGCACTGGGCCCCTGCTGCAAGAAATGTCTGAGAATGACAAGAGTAAATTCACACAAGATATAGTTCAGAGGTTGAGGGCCAACAGATATTCCTGTGTATGAGAAACCTGTATGAATACCTTTAAATCTACTTTGTTATAATAAATGTAGCAGGAATGAACTAACCATTTTTACATACTTTAAGATATTCAAGTATAGATAGCTTCGTTTGGTTTTGAAGTTATAAGATAAACCAGCTAGCCAAGAATGTGCACCCTTCTACTGCGAGACAGCTAACCGTTGCTGGAAGACTATTTCAAAAACTTATAAATATGGTCTGAAGAAGAGGTTCCTTGCTTGTGACCCGCTTTTCTTTGAGTAAGATATTTTAGTGGACTCATGTAACTGCTCTCCTTTAATTATCTATGTAACAGTAATGGGTGGCATATTTTTTTTTAATTAGGCAATGTTAAAGATGCAGTGACATAATAAAAGAACAAAATGGAAGCAAAGATTCTTCAATAGTATTACTTGTGTACTATACCCATAATGCACCAAAAACATTGTGTGATGTACCAACTGCCAAACTGAATGAGATGATATAGAAAAGCTAACTAGACACCTAGGGTTCTTAAGTGCATATCTCTGTCTGAATCAGGCCTGACCAGAGTCACCCAAAACAATAAGCATAGAAGCTTATTGTTTAAAACAATAAGCATTATTTAAAACAATAAGCATTGTTTTAAAGGCTTCTTTCCAATGCATGGTTACATGAAAGTTACCATACATAGAGATTACGTGTCCACGGCCAGCATGGAAGGACTTCACAAATTTAGAACTGAGTCACAATTTAAGAAATTTGAGAACCAGAGATTATTCTAACAACTGAGTGATCTCCTCAGTTTCTGGCCATCGTTCACTCTTCTTTTAAGGCCTTCTTTCCTTCTGAAGCCAACCTCAGAGTCTAAAAGTGGGAAAGGAGGAGAGAAATGAAATGCTGGAAAATGGGAAGCGCAGGAAAGAGCAAAAAGTGGATGAAGTTAGCTCTAATACCAATACGTGAGCGTGTGGACTCTGAGGAAAGGCTTAGGAGGCATCTCCTAGGCAGAGGAAGGCTGCAGGAGAATTCTCCTATTCCAATAATTCGGAGTAAGGGAAATAGACACTAAGCTCTTTACTAAAAAGAGTTCTTCCCAACCTTCTTTGCTGTGTCATCAGCCCCTTGAATTTACTCATGTTTAAATAACTCGCCCCAACAGAAGCCAGTTGGCTCCATTAGAAGTCTTATTAACGGAAGCAGATGGATGCATCATTATTAGGAAGCAACTCAGGAATGGCATAATGGTGACACAGCAGAGTCATTCTATGCTCTTGAACACCAAGGACCCTCTTTACAGGTATCGTTACCAACATAGTCACTGACGCCTCTGCATCTCCTCCCATACCAGCCTGGTTACGCGGTAATGTGTGGTTCATCTTCCCTACCTGCGTACACGACATGCCAAGAGGAGTGCCACCCAAAAGGTTTGGCGTAACTTCCATGAATTGTAAACAGCCAAGGAAGATGAGCCACAAGGGGTGGAAAAACTTGCATGTGCCTCTAACTCTGTGGGAGCAGAGATAGAGGCAGTAATAGCCACTCTGTTATTCATATGCGGGGAGTATGAATCAAGGCCAATTTTTTTTGTTCAGAAATAAAAATACCACAACACCCTCTTGGAATCAGGCTACCACCCCCTTGGAATCAGAATGCCCACCAGAGCGGTGAACAAGACCAAATACTCACCATATCAAAACTCCCTGCCTGTGGAAAGCCAGTTTCTCAGGGAGACGGCTCCTACCCAGTTTTCCTTATGTAAGGTTCTCAACTAAAAAGAACATTCACAGAAAGGCTTTATCAAGTGTTCTTCTAAATAACTGTTTCCCCAGTATCAGGTATTCCTACTAGCAAATGCTTTCTGCAGGCCTAACACAACTAGAACTAAAGGCAGCAGGCAGCAGGCAGCAAGAAACCCAGGAGGCTAGTACTCATGGCAGCCTTTCTAATGCAGGAACTTAATGCAGATCTTTTTACTCAGGGTAACTAGCTACGTATTACGCAGAGGTGCATATATATTAGAAGGTTTCTTCCAGTTAATTTGTATCTCGCGCAGACTTGAGAGAGAAGATAAGTTCCCCTCAGGTCACCGAATTGAATAGGACTGTATCATGGTCATGGGATATCCACCAGATGTACCTTCTTAAAGAATCACTGATGAAGAGACCGTATCACTGTGATTGCTGCTTCTGCAGTTCCTTGCAAAACCAGTACAGGGTAAAGGCCAAGTCTGCAAACACCATCTCGAAGCACCTGCACAAAGCAAACCAGCAGCCTACACCTCCCTGTTCAGTAGGAGACATTTAACTCCCTTGATCCCAGAATTCTCCATGCAAGCTTGGTATTCCAGAAAGAGGTGAACCATTAGTGAGAAAGTGGGAAACTTTCTCCAGATCACTCACCTGAAAAACAAAAATTGTGTTGTCTCCGTCTAGCATATCTAGCATAAGCATATCCAGCATGTTTACTGAGAGACAGATGTATATACGAGAAGCTGGCAGCAAACCTGAATTTGGTGTTACTGATACAAATTAAGTAGTTTATTGGAAGGCACTGCAGCCCAATACACTACAAAAGCAAACTGCAAACAGAATCAGATGCATTAAATAGGATACATGTGAAAAAACATATGCAGCTACAGCGTTGGTGGTTCAGTGCCATGTGGGAGGCCTAACAGCAGATGAAGCACTGAGCCACATGTAACATATAGAAGCCAAATATTCCTGAAGCCACCATCTTCCATCCCTCAACAATTCTAGATGTTGTCAGAGTTCTCAATACACGGAACTCCTGAGTAATGCCTCCCGCCATACTACCCAGTATAAAGTGCAGCACCTCAAACAGACCTTTAGGTGCAAGCAACAGAAATGGACTACAAACTGATACAGAATACAGCACTCCCAATCGTTAAATGAAGAGGGCCATGCTTTGATGTTCAGTTGTTTCCACAAGTCAGAATATAGCTTTCTAAGAGTGGAGGATGGGTTGGGAAGTCAGCAGGTACCAGGCTAAATCTTTATACAGGAGAAATAACACACTTATTTTAAAGCACTATTCATGTAGATGTCACAGAAACACATACACATGTGCTCCATCCCACAATTAATGAGAGCACAGAATCAGTATTCAAGGTAATGATTTACAATTAAAAACAACCGGTCAGCAACTGTGGCAGAACACGTCAGGCTCAAAGAAACATTATCTCCCTAGGAAGTCAGCTGTGGCTAAATCAGAAGACTCCACAATGCGTTAAGTCAACAACAGGACACCGAAAGGAAACCAGGCTCTTGGCCATGGCTCTCCAAGCTTTTTGAGCCTGTGGGAAACTTTGAAATTCTGGCATAGAGTGGTGGGCACAGCCAGAAAATAGCTGCCAAAAACTGGCAGTGCAAAAGGCAGAGCCAGTCACAAAATTGCTGCTGCAGCTTACTTTCAGTCACAGAGTGAAGATGCTGGTGTTGTGGTGGCCGCTGGTGCCAAAGCAGCATTTTTTTAAAAATCTGCACATCCAATCTAATCACCAATGGCCAAGTAGAAAGAAGCTTTGCTGGGCAAAACCCCCACCTGGCCCTAGCAGCCACTATTTTAAAGCCCTTGGTGGGCACCAGGAAAAGTTGGTGGGCGCCGTGGGAATGCCTGCTCTAGGCAATGCTGCCTTGTTAGTAGCTTAAAGTACAAGACTGTCAGACACATATGTGGAGGAACATGATCCTAAAGACTGTAAGTACAAAAAAGGGCAACCATATGGGATCCCTTAAAATTGTCATAACATTTGACCTCTCAAGGCCCCAAATTAAGCAACACTAGAAGAATTAGCTCTTCTTGACAACAGGGACTCTCTGTTCAGGAGACAGACCTCCCTCTATCAAAAGGACATTCTAAGACAGCAAATAGGAGCCTACTGAGTTATCAGGATACCTACAGTGGATGTCCTAGGTAAAAAATTCAGTGTGGGTTAGGCATTTAACAGTGCAATGACACTTCAGCCACACTGACAGAATATAACATGAAGGCCAAAATAATGTATCAAGGCAGCAAATAAGCAGCAGTCTTACTACCTATGAAGGGCCCCAAAACCAGCTTAAGGCATCCTGTTAGCTCTCCAAGAATAAGGTGCCATGCACTGGTAAAGCCACCCAGAAGTTGCACATTCATAAGGTGTGTCACTAATCATCTCTAGCTTGTTTCTTCCTAGCCTCATAGATTGTTTTCCTCATTCCACAGAGCAACACAATGTTGCTGACTCCAGCCCACAAAAAGTTGTGCCATAATAAAACCTCCTAAACAGGTACCACAAGATCATTTTTGCTACTACAGAACATGAAGGCTACCTCTTCAGAATACGTTTCCTACAATCGTTCTTTTAATAACCAGGTTAGATCCAAACAACAATGAGTAGGTCTCCGCTTGTGGAACAAATCTTTCCTCCAGCCTCCACTGTCTGACTCCCACCTCCCATGGTACCCAAAAAGCTGATTCCAAGGTTCAGGAGATGCTTGACTGTAATGCTGGGACTGCAGCTTTGTTGGGATTGGGATTCCATGGAAACAAAGGGCTACTTTGCATCCAACCCAGTACGTGTACTATCACATTTTGCACAGTCCATTTGTCAAAGTGCTCCACTGGAGGTAACCTTGACAGAGGACACCTGAAGATCATGTATGAAACACAAACTGATTCTCGAGGGCCTATCTTTCCACTTTCAATTTTGCACAGTGCCGTCCCAGCACAAAAACACTGGGTGAGGTGAGTCCACTACTCTTAACTCAAACCTTTCACTGCTCAGAAAAGTACAACAAGATCCAGATAGTATTATCAGGAGGAATAAATTGTGGAAAGGTGCCCGAAAACCTCTACAAGTCAAACAAGTCTAATTGAATGTGTGTGTTCAAGTTTCTTCCAATTTATGGTGACCCTGTGAATCAATGACCTCCAAAACATCCTATCATTAGCAACCTTGCTCAGGCCATGGCTTCCTTGACTGAGTCAATCTTCTTTTCCAGCTGCCTTCAACTTCTTCTAGAGTCTTTTTCCAGTGACTCCGGAACTGCATAATGCCTGAAAATTTTGCTCCAGCATTTCAAAAATGATGCACCCCTCATTTGAACTGGGATGCACAAATGCCCGCCGGTTCAGCTCCTATTCTGGTCAGCAGTCACAATCAGGGAACTGATCATTCAACATGCTCTTCATGGCTTAAATAGGAAACTTCGTGCTGCATCCCAGCCTTACAGGAACTCAGCAGGAACTGGAGGAGAACATAAGCTGACAGGAGAGATCAGCTGAGATGCCATTTCTACCCTCACCCCATTTTATTCCAGTGTTCCAGCTTTGCAGCGACACAGGGAGAAGATTAAGGGAAGGGAGAAATCAGAAGCTGCGAGTAGAATGCTGGGCTTTTTTCTGCCCTTCCAGACTTTTCACTATGCCCCTGAAAGGCTGGGACACAGGGAGAATGGGCTTCTCATCTGATCCAAGGGCATAGACTTTCCAATTTCCGGGGGGGGGGGGGGGGGAAGGCTGGGGCTGGGCCAGAGACATTACAGGCCATTGTCTCCAGGGGAGGCTCAGCATGTCCTGGAAAAGTTCAGGGGGGGGCTCCAGCTCCCCAGCCCCCCTGAAGTTGACGCCTCTGGTCTGATCTCTCCACCCTGAGGTCCTAGCAAAGTAACTGAACAGAAGCCCACTCCCAGCTGATTCACGTCTACCCCCCCATCCCCAATAACTTCATGTGTTTGCAGATCAGAAGCTCACTCACAGCTGGGAGTCAGCTTCTGATTCCCCCTGACCAAATTTTTCTTCATCCCTGCAAGGCTGGGACAACAAAGTATTTGGGGGGCCTGGGAGAATCAGAAGCGAACTTCCAGCAGATTGCTGCGTTAGCTGAGAGTTGTCTTCTAAATTATCAGGCACTGCAGTATGTCCAGCAACTGCCCAAGCCATTTAATGCAAGCAGAACACATGATCTACACATGAGTGTAAAACACAGTATGATCAGGTGCCAGACATGTTCACTGCAAAATTTTCAGTCTCCTTAATTTTAATACTATTTGTATGAAATTTTAAGATGTTGACAACCTATTTCAGATAAAGATTCTTAATATATAACAGCTGCAGCCTGAAAAGGTACAGAAACATGTGTTATGGTTTAAAATTTAGGATTAGCTTTAAATATTACTTACAGCATTGTGTGATTTTCTGGATATTGGAAGTTATACGCTGTGCTAGTTGATTAGGGTCCCCACCGATGCCTTCATTGTATGCCATGGCTGATCACAACGCTCACTGAATATCATAGGCCAGTAGATTCACCGGTAGCACCACCTGAATATATATATATATAAAGTTAATTTTCTTTTTAAAAACACACTCAGCATGAAGAGTTACACTGTAACCAGATTCAAATTGGCTTGGTCCAAGTCTTTTCTCTAGTACTGATATCTCTAATATCCACCTCGATCTTGTCAGCGGTAAACAAATGTTAAAGAATAGCAGAGACCAAGAACTCTTTGAGCAATCTTGAGAAAGACAGTCTATAGCAATAAATAAATTGGCAAAAGAAGAAATATCTGAAATTATCATCTTCAAAGACATAAGAACATAAGGGAAACCAATGTTGGATCAGGCCAATGGCCCATCCAGTCCAACACTGTCACACAATGGCCAAAAATACCAGATGCCATCAGGAGGTCCACCAGTGAGGCCAGGACACTAGAAGCCCTCCCACTGTTGCCCCCCCCCCCAAGAATACAGTGCATCACTTGCCTATAGACATAAAATTTCCAGAAATTTTGAAGCTCGAACCCCCCCCCCCCCCCCCAGTTTTTTCCCAGTTTTTTTCAGGGGGAAACGGAAATTTTTAGAAAAATTGAAAAAAAAATGCTACATTAGTACTTCTTTTTTCTTTTCCAGATTGAAAGTCATTCTGTCACTTTAGGAACATAAAATATAACTATGGACAGTTTTACTTGGCCTGAAATTATCACAACTACAAACAATTATTACAAACAGAATCTACTTTTTAAATAATATTGATTTGTAATTGTAACAAATGGAGCAGTTTCCTGAACTGTTTACTAGTTTATGTGGAACAGACAAAAAAACTCCACAAAACAATTTTTAAAAAACCAGAAATAACAATTACTCATATTTCCTCTCCACAGTATTAAATAAAAATGTTAAAAACCCATTGTCATAAAAATTACAGAGTGGGGGAAGTGTATAGAAGGGAGTGTGGGACTAAGTTTCAATGAATGGGCATGAAATTTAATCAGAATCATTTTCTGAGCTGTAATTATCAGTTTCAGTCTCTGCTTCTGCAGCTACTCTGTTGTGTCTGTCATTATCACAATAATTATGGACCTCTAAAAACTACACTTTCAGGTCCTTTTTGTTGCTCTGTATTTTCTTCCAATGCTTTGAGGCCTAGTGAAGCCTGAGTGCCAGTATATCCAACCACATGCAAAAACAAAACTGAAGCCTTTTTCTTTTCTTGTGACAATAGAACCTCCTAAAGGAAGAAATGCATCTTGTTCTTGCATTGGAGAGTTCAGTCTGTAAACTAGGACTTGTTTGTCCTCAGTGCACAGAAATCAAATTAATCTGATACCATACATTTTTAGAAATGATTTAGAAAATATTTGAACACCTTGTCTTAAAATATTTTATTCATCATGTTAAAATAAAATATTCTATAATCAATTTTTTTTCTTTTCTTTTTTCAATTTTTCAGAAAAAAACAAAAAGGCTTTAGGGAAAAAATGGAAAAAACCCTGGTTTTTTTCTGAATTTTTCCAGGTTTTTTTTCTGGGCCTTCACATTTCTACACTTGCCCCCGACTGAGAGTTCCTATCTATACTTTGTGCTAATAGCCACTGATGGGCCTCTGCTCCATATGTTTATCCAATTCCTTCCTGAAGCCGTCCATGCTTGTAGCCGCTACCGCCTCCTGTGGCAGTGAATTCCACCTGTTAATCACTCTTTGGGTCAAGAAGTTCTTCCTTTTATCTGTTCTAACCTGACTGCTCAGCAATTTCATGGAGTGCCCACGAGTTTTGGTATTGTGAGAAAGGGAGAAAAGGACTTCTTTCTCTACCTGCTTTATCCCATGCATAATCTTATAAACCTCGATCATGTCACCCCTCAGCCGTCGTTTCTCCAAGCCAAAGAGCTCCAAGCACTTTAACCTTTCTTCATAGGGAAAGTGTTCCAACCCTTTTATCATTCTAGTTGCCCTTTACTGCACTTTTTCCAATGCTATATCTTTTTTGAGGTGTGGCAACCAGAACTGTACACAGTACTCCAAATGAGGTTGCACCATCGATTTATACAGGGGCATTATGCTACTGGCTGATTTGTTTTCAGTTCCCTTCCTAATAACCCCCAGCATAGCATTGGCCTTTTTCATTGCGGTTGCACACTGTCTCGATATTTTCATTGAGTTATCTACTACGACTCCAAGATCTCTCTCTTGGTCAGTCTCTGTCAGTTTGGACTAGGGCTGCCAAGTCAACCCAGGGGGCAGGGGATCCCCCGCTACAGGGGTTCCCGATCCGCAGGCCAGCGGAGGGAACCCCACCCCCGAAGTCGTCCAGTCAGAACGACTTCCCCAGCGTAATGACGTCACCCAGAAGTGACATCATCACGTTGGGGACGTTGCCGGGACGACGCTCTAGCAATCGCCACAAAACTCTATGGTACCATAGAGTTTTTGGGCGATTGCCAGAGCATCACCCTGGCAACGCCCCCGACATGATGATGTCACTTCTGGGTGACATCATTGCAGCGCACACGCAAGCGCGCACACCGGGGAAGCTCCCGGCCCCAGGAGGACTCCCCCCCGCCGGTAAGTCAGAAGGACTTGGCAACCCTAGTTTGGACCCCATCAATGTGTATTTATAGTTAGGATTTTTGGCTCCAATGTGCATCACTTTGCACTTGGCCACACTGAACCCCATTTGCCAAATTCAATGGGAGCTACTCCCAAGAACACATGTGCAGCATTATAACTCCAATTTGTGCTCCAAGCCAACAATGTAATTAGTATTCTCATTTGTTTATCTCTTCTACCTTCACTTTCTGAAGAAACTCAAGAACAAGGGTCGAGCCCAGCCCCAAAGCCAGACAAAGATCAGTAGACTTCCCTGGCTGCCTTTCCTATGCAGTCCTCCACACGAGTATGCAGAGACAGCCAACTTTACAGGAAGCTACAGTAAAAGTCCTACACTCTAGGACCTAGGTAATGCACACCTGCTATCACTATTAGGTTGGTATTTCTCACACGGCAGCTTTCACGCTCTAAACTACAATGCTGTTTTTAGTATTCTTTCAATTCCTTTCACCAAAAAGTCCCCTCTTATATCTAGTGGTACTTCCTCTTTCAATTGCAACATTTTCTGCAAGTTGACTTTTTTTTTTTAGTATATGTGTGCGTGCACGTGCGTCCATACCTGGAAGTCATGGTGTTTTCTGGCAAGCCCTACTGGGGCCTGAACTTTTTCAGAGAGGTGGCTTGCTACTGCCTGCCTCGGTGTCCCGGCCCTGGTACTCCTTCGGAGGTCTCCCTTCCAAGTACTTGCC
The DNA here is from genome assembly GCA_029233225.1 of Lepidodactylus listeri. Taxonomy (NCBI): domain Eukaryota; kingdom Metazoa; phylum Chordata; class Lepidosauria; order Squamata; family Gekkonidae; genus Lepidodactylus; species Lepidodactylus listeri. Next base: position 41,758,154 of record JARCFY010000003.1, read on the forward strand.
AGGGTCACCCCTGCTTAGCTTCCGAGATCTGGCTTGCCTGGGCTATCCAGGTCAGGGCTGCAAGCTGACTTTTGACATAAAGCTGTAAGATACTACACACTATGGTCACCACGGGACTCCTCGGATGAAGATTTCTACCTCCCTCACACTATAGTCAGGGCACTCTCACAGCCATGGCAACACATATAAGATGCACAATTAGAACAGGCATAGTGATATCCCATAAGGCAACCTGGAATATTGTACCCTAGCCCCTCCACTTCCACAGCTTTGGCCATCAATACTATGAAGTAGAGTTTCACTGTCCCATGGGGGGGGGGGACACACACAGCCATAGTTGACATAACCAAGCATGGGAAATGCCAAACTTTGAGATGGTAACCCACTTGCAGTATTATATTATGCCTTAGACAGATTCCTGTTTGCTTGTCTTCTAACTCTGTCACCCTAGTCCTGGACAGCTCTGCCTAGCCTAATCGCAGCAGATATCGGAACCTAAGCAGAGTTGGCCCCGGTGAGCACTTGGATGGGAGACCACCAAGGAAGACCACAGCTGCCACACAGAGACAGACAATGGCACACAACCTCTATTTGTCTCTTGTCCCGGGGGGGGGGGGGGCCTAGCACTGCTTGATTGAATTGTTTTTACATGCTGTAATTTGCCTTGAGTCTCAGTGAGAAGAACGGACCATAAATGAAGTAAATAAATACATTATTCTGTAGGCCCTATCACTGGGACCAGTTCAGCCGCACGAGGTTCATTACGGCTTAAGATCTGCTGGGACGATATATAAACAAGGGTGACTTCTGCAAGATAAACAAGCCAATTTCAGAGCCATTACAGGACAGCTAGTTACCGGATCTTTGATCTATTAATCCAAACTGCAATCATACAGTGTAGCAAGCAGATGAGTAAAGCTTCTGCCATCTCATGTTTAGACAGTCATCCCAAAGTGCTGCTTAAAATCAGAAGATGAATTCGAGTGTATATGTGTATAAGTTATAATATTTCATTAATGGTATGTCTGGGTCCAGAAATCCAAGCATTCAAATGTGAAAAAAAATATCACAAAATATGCTGTGAAAGATGAGGGGTTTTTTTTAACTTCCAGCTTTTGCTACAGTAAGTAGTAGGTTTCCTAAATAACAAGTCACAGTGACGTGAGCTTAACTGAACTGGCGTGTTTCAGTTCCTTCTCAGCAAATGCCACAGACTTCTCTATTAGTAAAGACTCATGCACCTGCTAAGGACTCTTCAAATTCATTTCATGTTAATCCAGAATACATTTCAATTACTCTGCAAGTATCCACTAGAGAGACTCATAATTACTAATGGCAGACATCCTTACATTTCCTTCTGCAAACGCTTGGTGCTGAGCAGGGTTCTGATCACATGAAACCTCAGGACTCCTACCTCCATACAATGAGGAAGGCCCAGGCTGAAATATCTGGAGACTGCAAGTTTGAACAGACAACAGCCATTTTTTCAGCTGAAACTCTTCCCAGCAGGCCAGTAGCCATAATTTTTTTGTTCAGGGGCATTTATATTTTTAAGGGGACCAATCAAAATTACAGTTAATTAAGTTAATCTGAATGCCTGCCTTTAAAGGGGGAGGCTCTGAACCTGTTTCTAGCCCCTCCTTTCAAGGAACAGGGCAGTGAGCATAACAGTTCCTAGGGGAAAAAAACAGTTCTGAGGGCATTTAACTGCTTGCTGGAGGCATTTAAATGCCTTTTGACTTCCCTTCCACAGGCCGGGCAACACAGTTTAGAAGGGCACTCAAGAGTGGCACCTTCAATACATCTCCAGCAACTCCCCTTTTTGTTAGCCCAGTCCTGCTGTATACCGCCTGGGTCATGGTGAGTCTTTCAAAAGCATTCCCAAGAGCCCGTGTTTCCCACGCACCTTTGGGAAACATGGGCTCTTGGGAATGCTTTCTGCCCTGTGGAAGGGAACTCAAAAGGCATTTAAGTGACTTCTGAGCTGTTTTTTTTCCCCTGGATCCCATAATCCCCACCCCCACCCCCCAAAAAAATTCCACACGGGGTGGGAGAGGGAAGCCTGAGGGCAAGCTCTCACCCTGGCCACTGTCGGCAACGGTTCCTAAAAAATAAGGATTCTGGCATGGCTATTTGTGGGGTGGGGCTTTTGATTAAGGAGGCAGGGCCCCCCAATGCCCCACTGTGGCTACAGGCCTGCTCCCCAGATGTCCTCCTCTCCTCTCTCCACCCCATCCCCCTCCGAAGAAAAAGCAGCCTCCCAATACAAAGTCTTACAGCTTATAGGAATGATTCATTTTGTTCCATCTGACCCCTACTGTCCCTTTTGCATGAGTGAGAATGTTCATCCCAATGGACTCGCAACAACAGGGATTAAGCCTGTCCATTCCAGCAATACATCTTGTTCCCCTAACGGGCTTCCACCAAGAATACACTGCAGCTGCCAACACAAAACGGCCCACAAGGGCCTCGCTGGTTTTACTGAAGCATAGGTGCATGCATTAAAACTCAGGCCTCTTCCCGAGAGAAGGCCTCCGTCTGCTTCCTTATCACCTTCACATGACTATTCCACCCAGAGGAGGGAGGTGCTAAAGGAAGCCAAGCCGGGAATGTTTGTTACTTCCCATTCGGGTGCCTCCCTCACTCTCAGGCGTACACCCACAGCGCTGCCGGCCGGCACACCCCGAGCCCCACTCGCTGCGCTGCGCACACCTCGGTCCTAAACCTGCTCTTTCCCCCACCTACTGGGAAGCAAAGGATGACACCGTCCCCACCCAGTCGGGAAACGGAGCTCCCCCAAAACAGGAGGTGGTCGAAGACGAACCCGGAGGAAGGGCCATCAGAGTCACGTCTCGAAGACGGGGGAGCAGATCCCAATTTTGCACTCTGACACCGACGCAGGGATAGCAGACGCGACGAGAGCGCACGCCCCGCCGCCCGGGGCCCCTCTCGGAGGACTGCGGAACTCTCTCCCACGGGCCGGCGCGGTCATCTCGGCATGGGGGGGGGGGGGGGGGGGGCGGACGGACGGACGACGACGACGACACTCAAGCCTCCCTCGGCCTGAGTTGCGAGGGGCGGCTCCTGCCCTGACCCCGGCCAGCCTTGCCCTTCGGCGAGGCTGCAGAATCTGGGCCAGGGCGGCGGCCACCTGAGCCGCCGCGCCATGCAAACAAACCAGGAAGAAAAGGGATGGTCCGAGAGGCCTCGCCAGCCACCCCGCCACCCGCGGCCCCCCTTCCAAAACAGCCTCGCCAGGCTTCTTACCGCAGACTCGCAGCAGCTTCTGGCTCCGCCGGGGTTCCCCACTCGACCGCTCAGCTGACTCTGAGCCAGGGGCAGGCACTCCCCTCCCACCGGCCCAGCTGCCGTAGAAAGAGTCTCCCCGGAAAATGGGGGCGGGCCGCTGGCTCCGGCTCCTCCTCCTCCTTCGCTTCCTGGATGAGATCTCCGGCTCGGCTTTCAGTTGGGCAGCTGTAGGTCGAAGCCGGGGAGGAGGAGCCGAAGGAAAACTCTCCAGAGTGCGCGGGTTTCCAACGAAAGCTCTTGGGCGAGTCAGCTGATGATCTCCATGAAAAGTCCCCTTGTTAGTAAAAATAAGTCGGGAGGCATAGAGGACCCGGACGGGCTTGTTTCTTTCAACTGATGCATTTTGTTGAAAGGACAGACCGGTCCTGTGCCTTTTTACCCGGAAGTAAGTCCCTCTGAGTTCTTTGGGATTTGCTTCCAAGTAAACGTGAAAAGGGTTTGCTTGTTTATTTACTTCATTTATATCCCACCTTTCTCCCTGGTAGAGAGCCAGAACGGCTTACAGTATTCTGCTCCGTGTAATCCTCACAACCACCCTGTGAGGTTGGTTAGGCTGAAAGCGTGTGACTGGCAGCGAATTTCCGTGGGTGAGTGGGACTTCGAGTCTGGGTCTCCCGGATTCTATTCCTGGATCAGCACCCTCACCAGGACACAGTGCTGCAGCAATGCAGAATGAACCGTGGTTTGGTTCTGTCCTTGGGGGGAAAAAAGTGAAGGTCCAGTGTGGATCCTCTCATTCTTTACACTGACCCACACCCTCAAACTCCCCTGCTCATTCTCTGTTCCTGTCATTTGGGGAAGGGTCCAAAATATGGCATAACTAGGTGTAGTTAAACTCAGGGCGGGGATAATCAAATTTTCCATCCACAGATGACCAAGAATTGCATCCGTAATGTCTCTCCACTCTTTCTCTCTCACACACACAGCTGTAGACTTCTCAGTTTCCTGGGGAGGACATGGGACTGGACCTGGTCCAGGCCCATACTTAATAATCTATATTAAATTATTTCAATATGAACTTGTTTCTATTTGCAAAAACCAGATGCCATCAACAGTCATGTGTTGTTGTTGTTTTAAATCACTCGTAATAGTCTGAATCTTAGTCAAAGAACAAGGACTCTGTAGGAGGAGAGGAAAGATGTTGTGAACTCCTTCATCAAGACAATTTGAGTAAATATTTCATTTGTGTATTAAAGGAAATACCCCCCCCCCCCCTTTTCCTCAAAACTTAGGCTGAGTGTGTGAATGACCCATAGTCACACAGTGTGTGAAATAAGGATTTGAACTCTGGTCTCCCCAGTCTTAGACCAACACTGTAACATACCACTCATATACTGTATCCTATCAGCAATATATCTTGAGGAAGTGCGCACACACACAAAAGCTTATACCTTGAATAAAGCTTTGTTAATCTTAAAGGTGCCACTGGACTCAAACGTTGCTCTATTCATATACTGGATAGTCAGTATGAATCTCCAAATCCACCTCAGAATTCATAGTAAATACAGGCTTCTCAGATACCCTGACCTGAAAAACATGGGAGCATTCGTTTTGTTGAAGTAGGGTCCAGGATAGCAGAATCATTTCACTTTCCATATCTGGGGAACCAGGTTTAGCTCCCCCCCCCCCCACCATGTACAGAGGCACAGAGACACCCCCCCCCCCCAAAAAAAGGCTAAAGAGAGAAATATTCCCATCTCTTTCATTTCTTTTCTCAGGATACCAAACTCACTTTAACTTTCAGCATTTGAGCCACAAAGACCCAGCCCCTAAAATACATGTCTAAAGACAGAAATGTTGCTATCTCATCTATTTCTTTTTCTCTGAAGTTGCAAGTCCCATGATACCTGAATCGCCTTACCTTCCAGTATGTTGCCTGTTTTGATGACCCACAGATTGAGAGTAAGGGGCTTTAGGCAAAAGGTCCAAAGATCCCAAGGCAAAAATAAGGCAAGAGAGTGGAGGGGTGTTCCTGTGGGGCAAGTAAATGCCCTCAAATCCCCAGAGAAGGAAAAGCAGAGTTGGCAGCCTCTGTGCGAGTGGAGAGAATGTGGCTGCACAGTTTTGGCTGGCAGGGCAATGATAGTGGAATTCAGGGTGAGTCCAAGATATGAATCTATGGATTTGCTGGCTCTGAGTTAAAGAGGGGAGGGGCTTCCCAGAAAGGTGACAAAAGGAGATCGTATCCAGGCAGGGTGGACATAGACTTCACTGAAATCTACTGTAAAATCAAAGTCCATAGACCGAACCACAGAAAATGTGGATCCATTCTTTCATGGCCCAACCATGGAGCAAAAACATGAATCCAAGGCACAGATCTTCAGGGATTTTAGTGCAGTTTTTTTGTGTCATCCATAATAGAACCACAAAGCTGGTTTTAGTGGTCCAGTCCATGGGCATTGGCAGTATATTTTGGTGGAGTTCTTGGGGAGGGGGATAAGAGACAAGAGAGACTGGATTTATACCCCACCCATCACTACCCAAAGGAGTCTCAGAGCAATTTACAATCTCCTTCCCTTCTCCTCACCACAACAGACATCCTGTGAGGTGGGTGGGGCTGAGAGAGCTTTGGGAGAACTGCTCTTGAGAGAACAGCTCTGAGAGAACTGTGACTGACCCAAGGTCACATCAGCACGTAGGAAGAAAGTTCAAGCAGGAGAAAGAAGACTTTTACGGTGAAGTACTAAATGTTCCCCTTTGATATCCATTATTACAACATCCATGTCAGTGTAAGGCAGAAAAGTGACAGGGTTGCCAAGTCCGGTGAACTTACCGGTGGGGGGGAGTCCTCTGTTGGCCGGGAGCTTCACCTATACTCTATGGTATCATAGAGTTTTGGGGTGATTGCCAGAGCATCGTCCTGGCAACGCCCCCAATGTGCTGACGTCACTTCTGAGTGACGTCATTATGTGAGGGAAGTTGTCCAGGCTGGACGACTTCGGGGGCAGGGTTTCCCCCGCCGGCCGAATGCTGGCCGGCGGATCGAGAACCCCTGTAGCGGGGGATCCCCCGCCCCCCGGGCTGACTTGGCAGCCCTAGTGACAGAGGTGGGGTGAGTGTTAATACCTACACTGACAGTGTATAAAGTACTGGGTTCAGAGATGCATCGAAGTGAAATCAGCTCATAAGTTTATTAGATGGTTCAAAACAAGACTGCTGAGCAGGGCTCGGGGGTCTGCTTAAATGCCAGTCTAAACCACACCCCTGGCCTCACCCAATCCCCATGATAGGGTCATTTACACTGCACCTTTGACCATAGGTCTCTTCACGAATTCTGGGTGGCTTATTGGTCCAAATTAGGATCCACATGGGCTATTGTCTATATAAGCAAAGCTCCGGTAGTAGCCCAGCCACGTGCGAGATCTCCGACCACGTGCACGGTCACCATTAGTGCACAACACCGTGTGAGGCATGGAAGCAACCAACCAACCGACTGACTTTTGAGTCAGGCACCAGCAAAGAGTGCTCAGTGATCTGAGGAAGCTACTTCCTTTCTGCACTCCTTGTAGCAAAGTCCTTGTCTGTGACAGGAAAAACTGGTTGCATTGTTCCAGGTGGGCAGCTGTGTTGGTCTGAAGCAGTAGAACAAAATTTTGAATGCAGTGGACTCAGACTTTGTTCTACTGGTTGAATTGTTGTTCGCTGTGCAGTTGTCAAAACCCAATGCCTCTGTTAGGAAAATACATGGTGTGGCAACCCACATAGAAAAACATGTAGCAGAAAACCTGGATATTGCGACCAGTGTTCCCTCTAAGCTGAGTTAGTGTGAGCTAGCTCACAGTTTTTTAGCCTCTGGCTCACACATTTTCATCTTCGCTCAGGAAGGATGGCTCCAGAGCAAACTAATTTATGCAGTAGCCAAATCACTCTCTCACAACTTTCATGCCAGTAGCTCACAAAGTAGAATTTTTGCCCACAAGACTCCACAGCTTAGAGGGGCTCTCTGTTGGGGCTCCCACCTTGTGGAACAGCCTGTCTGAGGAGGTCAGGAAGGCTCCCACACTTCTATCGTTCCTCAGGATATGAAGAACAGAAATGTTCAGAGGGGCATTTTTATAAAGGGATTAGAACTGAAGGTATAGCTCAGGAGGACGCTTTTATAAGGGAATAGAATTATAGTCCATTGCAATATTTACTGTATGTTATCACCTTGTTTTTACTGCATTATCTTCTACCTTTAGAATCTACTTCCTGCATGTCTATGCTATACATTCCCTGACCTGGAGAGCCCAGGCTACCCTGATCTCATCTGATCGCAAAAACTAAGCAGGGTAAGCACTGGTAAGTATTTGGATGGAGACCAACAAAGAAGTCCAGGGTCACTATGCAGAGGCAAGCAATGGCAAACCACCTCTGCACGTCTCTTGCCTTAAATACTCTCCAGGCCACCATAAGTCATCTGCAACTTGATGGCAGAAAACAAGTGATGTACATAACATATGGCAGACATGTTAGTCTTAGTTCATTGTTCTCATTGTTTTCTAACTCTGTAATCCTAGCTCTACTGCATTGTTGTGTGTTTTCTGTTAAGTGCTGTCAAGATACTGCGGACTTAGGGTGACCCTGTGAATTAGGGTTGCCAGCCTCCAGGTGTGGCCTGGGGATCTCCCGCTTTTACAACTCATCTCCAGCTGGCAGAGATCAGCTCCCCTGGAGAAAATGGCTGTTTTGAAGGGGGGGCTCTATGGCATTGTACCCTGCTGAGGCCCCTCCCCTCCCCAAACCTCACCTTTTCCTGGCTCCACCCCCAAAGCCTCCAGGTATATTCCAACCAATGTTCCCTCTAAGCTGTGGAGTCTTGTGAGCAAAAAATCTACTTTGTGAGCTACTGGCATTAAAGTTGTGAGCGAGCGATTTGGCTAGTGCATAAATTAGTTTGTTCTGGAGCCATCCTTCCTGAGCTAAGACAAAAATGTGTGAGCCGGAGGCTAAAAAACTGTGAGCTAACTCACGCTAACTCAGCTTAGAGGGAACACTGATTCCAACCCAGACCTGGCAACCCTACTGTGAATGAATAACCTCCAAAATGTCCTCTCTCCAACAGCCTTTCTCAGATCTTGCAAACCGAAGGCCTTAGCTTATTGATCGAGTCAATCCATCTCATGTTGGGGCGTCCTCTTTTCCTGCTGCGTTCAACTTTTCTGAGCATTACTGTCTTTTCCATTGACTCTTTTCTTCTCATAAGGTGACCAAAATACGATAGCCTCAGTTTTGTCATTACTGCGTTGTTTGGTAGTATTTATTGTATAGGGCCTGCGGGCCACATATATGATACCCCTGGTTTAAACCCTCCAAGAGGGCGGTGAGAAATTTCGTTCTAGGCTATGTATAGAGGGGGCAAGACAACATAAAAAGAGGCAAATCTCTAGTACCAGAGCCCTGCAGATATGCAAACCCAAAGAAAATGGTTAGCATCCAGCAAGCCAAGCTGTTGCCATGGTCTGGAATCATAGATGTAAAGGCTATTCTGATATTGTGAAGTGTAATGCTACTGACATGGTTCCTTTTAATCAATTTAAACTAGGGATAGAATGTGGAGATTACTTGTCCATGTTAGCAGCATCACTACAGAGACATTTCTAAGATGTGGAAAACCTAAAGGTGTCAGTACTATATTTGCTTTTTTGGAGGAGGGAATACTTTTCTCCTTTGCTGTGAGGAAGCAAACCTCAAGGGGACTGTGAAGAAATGCATAGAAAATGGGAGGGTCAGGGTCCCCCCCCCCCTTCAAGTAGATAATAGACACTTGGAGGAAGCAAGACTAGAAAGACTTACTTTCTGGAGACTTCAGGAAAAGGTTCTCTGGCCTGGCCTGACCTGGTCTGAGAGTGGGGAAGAGAGAGGTAATAAAACTCATGGAAGCAAGGAGGAAGGTCTCTTTTTTGGTGCAGAGTCCATCGGAGCAGACAGAACTCTTAACTGAGACCTGGAGGAGGCAGCCATTAACCATGTGCTGTCCATGTGCTGTCCTGAAGAGCTGAAGGAAGCTTCAAGATAATGGTAACTCTGTAGAGATCTGTAACTTTCTAAGCTAAAGAGCCTCTCCTATATTTTAACATCTGACAGGGCAATATTTGAGGGACAGAGGAAACACACTTCATCCATTTCTTTTGAATCCCTTGCTCAATCTGGTATTGTGCCAAAAGAATGCATGTGAACATTTAAAAAAAATAAATACTTGATAACTTTTGATGCTGGTAGTGGTTCTCTGTACCAGATAGACCGCCACTGTCTTGGACACACTATTTTAAAAGAAGTGCTGGGGGAAGGCAGTCATTTGGCAAGTGGCTATTCCTTTACACAAGCAATAAACGGTCCCCATGATGATGAGGTGCTGAGCAGCGGGAGACACAGATGCAAGGCCTCAGAACTTGGAAGGGAAGCTGTGAGTCCTGATCCTCTGAGTGGAAAATTCCTTATAAAGGTCAGGTAGTGGCTGCAGGTTACCCAAGAGAGAAAGAAAAGCCTCTCCAGGTGTTGGAAAAACCTTGGAGGGCAGGGTGGAACAGGGACAGACACAGAGATAAGTGGTGCATGTTCCACGCACATTGCACTTTACAGAGGTGAAGCTCAAGAGGTGAGTCAGGAGATGAAATTAGGCTTTCAAATGCAGAAAGCTTTTTCTTCTTAAAACCATTTGAGTTACTTTGGTCATTTTATATTCACAACGTATTTGGAGAATTTTACGTGAAGTTGTGTTCAATGTTGGGTTTTCTTAGAAAGAAAAATTGAATGGATTTCATTATGTAATTACTGGAGCGGGTTCTCAAGGGGAAAGCTAATCATTTTGTATTTCAGGAAGTGATGAAAAGAGGATTTTTTATTACCGGCTGGAAATAAATATAAATTCAACGTGGCAGTGAAAGAAAATGGACACATTCCTTCAGACTGAAACATTGCAGTTCTGCAGTGAGAACTTGAATGGGTCTTTCTTCAAAGAGCCATGGTCTGTCCAGTTCTGAGCATCCTTGTATATTATCTTTGGCATTGCTTACAGTTGGCGGAAATCTCATGGTTACCACTTCAATTGGATCTTTAAACAGCTTCATTCCCCCACCAATGCTTTGATCGTCTCCTAGGCATGTGCTTATTTCTCTTTGGGACTCAGTGTGGTGCCCTTTAGCACTGTCATATCTTCTGGAACATGCTGGTACTTTGGGGATACCTTCTATCGATTTCACAGTTGCTTAGATGTATTGTTTTACCTAGCTTCAGTAGTCCATTTGTGTTTTATTTCTATAGACTGGTACCTTGCTGTTACTAACCCACTGATTTACAGTGTCAAGTTTACAGTGGCCATGGCAGAAATATTCATAGCTCTTGCATGGAGCCTTTCAATTTGCTGTCGTCTACACAGGGGTCAGTGAAGAGCGGCTAAGCAGTACCGTCAGGGAAGATGTCAGGTTGCCTTCAATGAAGATTGGGCTTTTCTAACTTCTCTCCCTTATTTTATCCTCTCTTTCACAATAATGGGACTTTACAGCATGATTTTTAGTGCAGCTAAACATCAAGCCAGGGTGATAGAGAGTGTGGTGAACAACTACCCTCAGTCATCCAATGATTACCATAACCAGGTTGGGAAAAGAGAGAAAAGCTTGCAAGACTCTTGGTGTGGCAGTGATGGCTTTATTGTTCTTTCGGTCCCCTTATTTCTTGACTATAATCACTGATACCTCAGTTTTATAACACCATCCCTTGCTTATGAAATTGTAATATTCTGCTGTTCAGTTCTGCTGTTAACCCTTTGAACTACATTTTCTTTTATCCCTGGTTCTGAAAAGCCATAAAAGTCATTATCATTATCAGAAGCTTAATACTGATTGTTCAACAATGAATGTATTTTCAGAATGAAGTAGCCTGCAGGTAAACCTTTCTGACAATGTGTTTAGAGGAGGGATGTTGCATTTAACTGTATTGTAAGGACTGACTTTGTAGGGAAGGGAAGGGAAGGGAAGGGAAGGGAAGGGAAGGGAAGGGAGGGAGGGAGGAAGGAAGGAAGGAAGGAAGGAAGGAAGGAAGGAAGGAAGGAAGGAAGGAAGGATGGATCATATGTGAAAATCTGTATCTGCATAGATTTGCTTCCAGACTTCTTAAAGGTAAAGGAATTCAGTATCTTTTCAATAGTAGTAGACTTGTTGGTAATAAAGAAAAATATTTTACTTATTTAAATTGTATTTATATGACCTCATTTCCATAAGACTCTTAAAAGTTGCAATGGAAACGGCAATGCATATTAAAGTGCAGCTATTGTAATGTATTAAGGAGAAGAAGAAGAAGAGATTGGATTTATACCTCAGAGCGGCTTACAAACTCCTTTCCCTTCCCCTCCCTACAACAGACACCCTGTGAGGTAGGTGGGGCTGAGAGAGCTTTTTCCCAAGCTGTCCTTGAGAGAACAGCTGGTACAGAGCTATGGCTTGCCCAAGGTCATCCAGCAGGTGCAAGTGGAGGAGTGGGGAATCAAACCCGGTTCTCCCAAATTAGAGTCCGCACACTTAACCACTACACCAAACTGGCTACACCAATCTGGCACCAAAATTAACCATATTAACATACATTTGAATACTTAAGGTTTTAATATTCAGTACTTTACTTGTGCTGTAAAAAACATTTCTGTGAATTCTTAAATTAGGCAGAACTGAGATTATACGCACACATCTTTTTCTTTTTTTTCCTTTATGTATCTTACCAAAAAGCTTGACCATATCTGTTTTGTCAGTTATTTTGGAAATGTTAAGAAAAATAGGCATATTAAAAATGTGTAGTGAATATGTGCTACTTTTGTCATTTTAAGCTGCAGTGTTTTGATCAAATTAGAATGTTGTTATTTTTTTACCTAAAGTAATTAACTATGAAAGCAATCATGGGGTTTATATGTCCCACTGGGCAAGATTCTTATAGACTCGCAGAGTTGGAAGGGGCCATACAGACCATCTAGTCCAACCCCCTGCTCAATGGATGATCAACCTAGAGCATCCTTGACAAGTGTTTGTCCAGGCGCTGCTTAAAGACTGCCAGTGAGGGGAAGCTCACCACCTCCCTAGGCAGCTGCACAACTATTACTGTAAAAAAAAGTTTTTTCTAATATCCAGCTCTTAATTTAATCCCATTATTGTGAGTCCTATCATCTGCTGCCAAAAGGAACAGCTCCCTGCCCTTCTTTAAGTGACAGCCCTATACATACTTAAAGAGAGCAATTATGTCCCCCCTCAACCTCCTCTTCTCCAGACTAAAAACATTCCCAAATCCCTCAGCCTTTCCTCGTAGGGCTTGGTCTCCAGGCCCCCGATCATCCTCATCATTTTCCTCTGCACCCGCTCCATTCTGTCTACATCCTTTTTGAAGCGAGGCCTCCAAAACTGCACATAATACTCCAGGTGTGGCCTGACCAATGCAGTGTACAGCGGGACTATCACATCTTGCAATTTGGATGTTATGCCTCTGGCCGAGGACAGACTGGCAATCTGCCCCGGGATAGGTCCGCATGGGAAGTGGGGGAAGGGAGCCTGTTCAGACATGTGCAGCTGTCCCTCGGCTCCCTTCCGCACTTACCCACTTTGAAGCCGGTTTTCTTGCGCTTTAGAAGAACACCGGAGAAACTGGTGTCCGGAGGCCGTCTTGCGCTTGCCTCCCGCTTCCAGGCAGTGTGAACCGGAAGAAGGCAGGAGGCAAGCGAAGGCAGCAGTGCGAATGTGCGAACGTGGCATTTTGCCAGTTTGCGCATGAGCGCTCATGCGCACATGCGCAAATTGCCGAAACAGCCCTATCATGAGCTGCAGAGGCCGGCCCACCTGGGACCACTCCATAGCAGTCTGAAGACTCCGTAACGACATCCTTGCACAATATCCTGGCCAATGTGGACAACCAGCCCCGGGGGATTTTTCCCTCGCAGCTTTTGCCTCCAGATTCATCCCACTCCAGATTGCCAGTCTGTCCTCAGCCTCTGTTGATACACCCCAAGACTGCATTAGCCTTTTTTGTCATCACATCACACTGGCTGCTCTTATTTAACGTTTGGTCCACCCTTACCCCAAGATCTTGTTTATACACACTGCTACCCAGAAATATATACCCCATCCAGTATGTGTGTTCCTAATTTTTGTTACCCAGATGTAGAACTCGGCACTTGTCCTTGTTAAATTGCATCTTGTTCACATCCGTCCACTTTCCCAGCATGTTCAGATCTTGTGGAATTCTGTCTCTATTTTCTGGTGTGTTTGCTGCTCCTCTGAATTTGGTGTCATCTACAAATTTAATGAGTAGTGGGCAGTGGGTGAAGGTTTGTTCCATCTGGCATTCCCTCAATAATCCTTCCTCCCTGGCCTATGTTTTAAATTGATGTCCGTTTCTAATTGAGGTGTTTTTTGTATATATGTGTGTATGTATTTATATCTATATCTAACTTTTAATTTGTTTTATGCTGGGTTTTTATAAAACACTGTTTTTAGTCATCAGGCACCTTGGTGACCATGACTGGGCTGAAAGACAGGTTATAAATATTCTAAAATGAATGAATGAATGTACTTTCTCATAGAAATAAATGAGACTCACTCAAAACTGCATAAAATTGAGCATGACTGGTACAGATTTTGTGGTTGTCTTGCATAACATGATTTGACATCTCACCCTCTAAGTGAACAGCAACTTCATGAGATGGATACCTTCTGTCACTTTTTTAATGCTAGACAAGTTGCTGCAAACAGCGCAGCCATAGAACACTTCTGGTTTAATTAAAAAGGCACAGTGACAATAAATATACTGAGTAAGTTTAGCCTGTAGATTTCATTGGAACATGCTTCATGAATGACACGAGACACACGCCAAATCCAGGATCTGTCCCCTTCCATGATGGGTGACCAGTGTTCTCTCTAAACTGAGTTAGTGTGAGCTAGTTCACAGGTTTTTATCCTTTGGCTCACACATTTTTGACTTAGCTCAGGAAGGATGACTCCAAAGCAAACTAATTTATGCAGCAGCCGAATCACTTGCTCACAACTTTAATGCCAGTAGCTCACAAAGTAGAATTTTTGCTCACAGGACTCCCCCTCAGATGAGATTCCTGCTCCACAAACCAGTTTCAGCATAACAGAATTTGTCTGGAGCCTTGAAAAATGTTGTATTACATGATACCCTGCTTTTGAAATTAAAGGTGCTGCAGGATAACAGAATGAAAGAGAGAGAAATCTAAATCCCAGTTGCCCCTATGACTGGATAATGCATTGTAGCAATATTCACAACTGGGTTGTTTTTATACATAGAAAAATCCACTTGAAAAAGGTGAAATGATAGTACAACATCCAAGTCTGTGCAGATGCAGCCATATGGGACTAAATGCTAGATTTAAGCTCAACAGGACATATTTCCACATCAGTAAAAAAGAACTAATGATGTATTGTTGGGAGAATGACTGATGAAAGGAAATGGTAACCTGGCATTTAGGGATAAATCTAAATAAATAATATCTAGCTAACATTATTTCATAGGGAATCTATCTAATCATTTATCTTTAATTAACATTTTATAACAGATTTTTAAGTGCATGTATATGGAGAAAGTGGAGGTTCTAAACCCCATAATCATAATGAATGGTAATTACCATGATGTATAAGACTGTGATCTTATGCAAGAACATGGCTGCAGACAGCTGGCAGGTTAAATATCACAAAGAACTAGAGCAGTTCTTAGAAAGGATAAAAAATATAATGTAGTGCCAGATGGCAGAAACCACAGAAGGCTTACAATCCCTCACACAAAATCTGAATCAGCCACAAGTAGAAGCCAAAGATCAGAGATTTTAGAGTGATACATACTTTCTTTCACACTGACACACAACAGTATTGTATATTTGTGTATTTAGACCAGTACTGGATTTCCTGGCATATTAAAGAAAACAATAATGGCAACAATTTAAAAAATTCAAATTCATCTCCATATATCCTCCAGTTTGCTGAAGGGAAAAACATACACTTTAAACAGAACCATTGTATACTGTTGGTGGTGGTGGGGAGGCCTGCCATCAAGTCACAGTGGACTTATAGCAACCCTGTGGGGTTTTCAAAGCAAGAGATGTTCAGAGGTGGTTTGCCACCGCCTACTCTGCACCACAGTCCTGTTATTCCTCAGTGGTCTTCTTTCCAAATACCAACCAGGGTTGACACTGCTTCAAGGGTGTAGACTTTCCAGTTTCGGGGGGGGGGGGCGCTGGGGCTGGGCCAGAGACATCACAGGCCATTGTCACTATCTAAGGTGGTGGAGCCATGTGGGATTTGGGGAGGGGCTCCCCAGAGCTTCTAAGGCTGTTTTTACATCTGACTTTCCCGCTGGAATCATTCTAGTTCCAAAAAAACCTGCCCATACCTCTGTGCGGTGTGAAACCGTGCTGCTACTGAAATGTCCACATCTACTAATTGCCCTCCTGTGGTCAAGCTAGTATTCAACCGGCTTGATTCTGCTTTAAACAATTGCTGTTGATTAGTGCACTTAGACCCCCTGGAGTGAAATTTCACACCACTGTGAAATCAGCACAGGAAAAGACAGCAGTCAAACTACTTTAGAGGGGAGGTGTAAAATGACCCTAAATTTGCAGAGTGGAATGACTCTCTAGCACACAGAGGTGTCAAACTCATTTGTTACGAGGGCCGGATCTGACAGAAATGTCACTTTGTCCGGCCGGGCCATGTGTGCCATAAAATGTAACACAAGGTACCTGAGACATAAACTTTATAAAGATGATTTCAGATGCTGAATGGCGATAGCCAGCTTGGTCAGATTGATATGCAGAGGGGTAGTAGGAGTAGAGATATCAGCACTGGTAATGAACCTAGGTCTCAGTTTGGTACAAGAGGACTCAGTCCAGGAGGATGCAAAGAATAAATAGAAGAAGTCTGAAGAAGTGAGCAGTGACTCATAAAAGAACATACCCAACCATAATTCTGTTAGTCTTTGAAGGTGCTACTGGACTCTTACTTTCTCTACCGCTATTACAAACCACAACATTCAAAAACCAGTGGGGGGACATTTTAACCTTCCAGGACATTCAGTTGCTGAGTAGCAGTTCTCTTGCAAAGGAATTGCAAAGGAAGATTAGAAAGAGAGACTGGAGAATTGCAGCTGATAATGGAGCTCAAGATAATGCAAACTCCTGGACTGAACTGAGACCTAGGTTGGTCATCTCATTAACAATGCCTGCTGTTGTCATAATGGCATCTGAAATCACTTCACTCTCCAAGATATAAGGACAGATGGACTCCCATTCTAGCTGTATCTGAAGAAGTGAGCAGTGACTCATAAAACCTTTTATCCTGACAGAAACTTTGTTAGGCTGCGGTCACACGGCCATTAAATGAGGGAGGAAGGGCTATTTCCTCCCGCATTTAAAGGGGCCGTCTACAACAGCCGCAGAAAGTCCCGTGCCGAATCGGGCTCAAATGCGGGTTCCTCTTTAAGGTGCTGCTGGACTGTTGTTCCCTTTCACTAATAAGGAATTCAAGCTGTACTGTTAGGTTTCTTCCCCTCCCCCATCTGTTAGAAATGGAAAAGGGGATCCATATTGCTCTGTCCCTTCCAATCACATACTTATTCCCTCTCCAAGGGGTTTCAGAAAGCTACACACTCTTTTCCAATCTCACTTTAGAGCAAGTTCCTGTCCTCAAACACACAGAGAGACCCAAACACTTTCATTTTGGGTAGAATGACACCCCTCCCCTCCTCCACCTGGCTGTCGTGCATCCTACATGAAGCAGGCAGATGCAAGCCAATGCCAGTGGTCTGCACCCACCAACTCACACAGCAGAACCAGAGCTTCCAGTTTCGGCACTGGACCTGGGGATCCCTTGGAATTACAGATAATTTTCAGACTACAAAGATTAGTTTCCCTGAAGAAAATGGATTTTCTGGAGGGTGGACTCTATGGCTGTGATCACACACACTAAATAATCCACTTTCTATCCACTTTCAATGCACTTTCCAACTGGTTTTTGCCAGTTCACACACAGTAAAATCCTGTTGAAAAGTGCACTGAAAGTGCATTGGAAGTGGATTGTTTAGTGTGTGTGATCACAGCCTATGGCATTGTACCCCACTGAGGTCCCTGTCCTCCCCAGGCTCCATCCCCAAATCTCCAGGAGTTTCCCAACCTGTATCAGGCCACCCCTCTCCCCCATCCCCCAGAGGTGGACAATCTTAGGGCGAACCTGGCAACCCTAACTTTAACAAGGGATGGAGGGAGGAGAGAGGTGGAAAGAAGGCAAATAGATGGGGAGAGGAGGAAGGAAGGAAGGAAGGGAAGGAAGGAAGGAAGGAAGGAAAGGAAGGAAGGAAGGAGAGAGGGGTGGAAAAAAAGTAAATAGATGGGGAAGGAAGGAAGGCAGGCAGGCTTTGTGGCACCAAATTAGTTTTTAAAAGATCACAAAATTACACTCAAAACAAACTCAAGGGTTTTTTCTCTCTCCTGGACTCACCAGCAACCAAGCAGGCAGGCAGAAGCCTCCACGTGGAAGCCAGCTCCTTCCCTCCCCCGCTTCCCCCAAAACTCAAAATGAACTCAAGGGCTTTCTTCTGCACTGGGAAAGGCAACCAGCCAAGCCGGTTCAAGGCTCCATGTGCATGCTGGCTCCTCCACCATCACTACCCCGATCCTCCAGCATGGCTGCCTAGCCCACCCCTGAAAACATCCCCCCACCCCCACTGCCCCAGCCAGCTCCAGTCCTCCTCCTTACCTTGGCTTTCTCTGCAGTCTGTGTGCGCGGTAAATCAGGGAAGCCATGTGCAGCCTCCACTGAGGGCTGCTGGGAGCCTGGGGGGTGGGGCTTAGCTTCCTGGAAGCAAACCCCTGCCCTGCCTGGCTTCTCTTCCAGTCCCAACCCATCCGACAGAAAGCGGAGGGAAAAAAGCCCTCCGCTTTCAACATGGAGGGGGATGTGCAAGGCTCTGGTTACCTCTGGGGGAGGCTCAGCACCCCCTGGAAAAGTTCAGGGGGGGCTCCAGCTCCCTAGCCCCCCTGAAGTTGACACCTATGCCTTTGGCAAAATTGCTGCAGGGCAATGTTCTGCAAAATAACAGAATTAGCCTTGGCCCTAGAGGATACCCTGGTTATACAACAAAAGTATAGAGGAGGGAGAGGTAGGATGTCAGAATGAGGAATTTGGATCCCAGTGTTGGATTTGAGCCCAAACGGAATACATTTGTATAAAGGATATAATTATGTATTGTGGTGATGATGACTGAAAAAAGGAAGTTAACCTGAAATGTATTTGTTATTTTATTTTATTAATTCAATGTATACCCTGCCCTCCCCGCAAACAGGCTCAGGGCGAATTCTTTAGGAATAAGCGTAAGTAAATAATAATAAATTAATAATACCAGAGTCGTTTTGCACAAATATTGAGACTAAGAAAAAAAAGGGGGGAGTTCTGTCAACTCAGGACCCATATATTCCATTCATCCTCCATAACTATCATGTTGTATCGGGTTTTCTTAGTGCATATTTCTGAACAAAGTGAGGATTCTTCCCTGAAGATTCATGTATGGTCATTTATGTGGGGTACAGAACTGTGACCTCATATAAGAACGTTGGGGCAGACAGAACTAAAACAGTTGTTAGAAAGGGTGAAAAGTATGACCTAACAGCAGATGGATGAAAGGGTAGACAAGGGTTTACAGTAACAATCTCATGCAAAATCTGAATCAGCCACAAGTGGGAGCCAATTTCAAAGCTTTCATAGGAGTTGCTTTCACACACACTTATGATTTTGCTTCTTATTTGATTTGTAGTGGATTTCCTAGCATGATTTTCTTTTTAAAAGATATCCTAAGAAGTGGTTAAACATTTATAACATCTAGTTGTATATATCATTCCAGTTGGCGTATGAAAGCACACTATGGAGAAATACATTTTAATTTGGAGGTTCACGCTATACAAAATCCTTCACATTTAGTTTTTAAAAGTGTTTCTTTCTCCTACCAGCTACCACCCAACAGCAGCTGGACAACCAGACGGGGAATTGCAGCCTGCTGTAGACACACAGCCAGCAAGCAATGAGGTGCTGCTTTCATCCCCCGGCCCTGAGCTGACAGTTCAGGGTCAGCCAGCCAATTTATCTTCTCCAGGATGCCCAGGTTTGCAACAGCAATGCCAGCTCAGGTGTAGAGGGGATTTACAGTCCAGACAGAGGTCTGCCTGTCTCTAAGCTCAACATCAGCTGTAAGTTGCAGAGGAAAGAGGAACATCACTGGAAGAGACATGAAGCAGCTGTTGCAGGGCATGATGTAGGGCTTGGAGCATATAAAAGTATGGGGGAGGAGTTCTTCAGCATGGCTTCAACATGTTTCCCTTGGATGCTGACCTGCCACTGCTGCTGTATCTGACTTGCTTTTTGGAAAACTGACCTTGGCCTGCTCAGACAATTCTTGTGTAACTTATGGACTCTTTTTATTAAACTCTGGCATCCTGCTTCTGATAGCCAGCTCCAGTTATCTGCCTGAGTTAAAGCTATGTATGCTGGCACCTGCCTGAAGCAGAACAGTGGCTCTCAGAATCACAGAAAACTCCATGGTAAAACCATAGAGTTCCTGGAGATTCCTAGAGCAACCCTATGTCAGTTCTGGGTTTTTATCAGCAGTGACTCAGTGCTGTATGTGACACTGCCTTTAATTTTCTCTCTCTCACACCACTGATCAGAGTGGCGGTGGGCACCAGAAGCTGGGGGCACAGATTCCCTGCCCCCACAGGGAATTGGCAGCCCTGTCGTTTTGCTGAGAGTATGTATATGAACATTTTACTTATAACAAACTCTTTACTGTTTTGAATGTTGATAGTTGTTCTCCATATGGCGTAGACCTCCACCATTCAAATACTGTTTAAAAAGAGAGCAAGGAGAAGGGAGGTAGTTGGTAAATCACTAATTTCATGGGAGTGTGCAAATGCAGTAAGCTGTCCCCATGGTAACCAATCACTGGGTAGTGGGAGACGCAGGCACTAAGCTGAGCCATAAAATAGCAGTATAGAGATGGGCATAATAATGGATTACCAAACCATGAATCAAACTGAGATGGAAGGCTTGTTCATGAACCCAACTAGTTCATGGCCCTGCAAACCCTGTTGAAAGGGACCACAGTTTGTTGTGGTTCTTCAGTTCACAAATTTCAGTTCACAAACCCTGAACCAGCCATAATTCATGAGGAACTTTGGTTCATCTGCTGGTTTGTGCCCATCGTTACGGCAATATAGGAACAGGAGCTGTGAGCACTGGCCCTCTCTGTGGATAGTTCCTAAACTGGCTTGTTGTGGTGGTGATACCAAAGAAAACCCTTTCATGGGTCAGGCAGACCAGAAGAGTGGTGCATTGCTGGGTGGAGACTCAGGTGGCTACTGGTTCATAGACACCTTTGAGGGCCATATGGAGTGGTGCCCGTGGGTCAGCGGGACCATTCTGCCACAAACATATACACTTTAAACTGAATCACTTTACACTGGTTTGGGCTTAGCAAATTCTGAGAGACATTCAGTTCTATAGGGTTACATGGCATGTCTGCTAAAGATTTTTTGAAATATCATCTTCAGACTTTGTATAAGTCACTACTAACCAAAATAAGTGTTGTCATATTTAAATGTTTTAAACATTAAATATTTGTATTGGTTTTACACATCCCAATCCCACACCAAAACTCTCAGAATTTGAAAACTCAATATATATTGCATAGGTATTTGAGATCCAGTTCCCAGAAAAATGGTGAGATAGCCAAAATAGGTAAAATGGTCATCTGGCCTTACTGTTAGATATGAACATGTCCCTGAGAAGCTTGCATAGACTATGAAAAGAAGTATTTTTCATGCTTGCTAAAATATCTGTTGGACAGGTAGGCAACCCAAAGTTTGTTCAGAGCAGAATAATAACAGAAGCCTACGGGCTTAGGAGTACAGGATTCGCTAGACAGAAGGAGCCTTCCCCTTGCCTGACATGCAGTTCTAGTTCCACAGCCAAGGCAGGGAGTAAAGGTCTGATAGGATAAGAAAACTTTGTCCTTCTATATGGAACCTTCATGTGGTTTTCTTACCAGCATAAGGATCTTGCTGATTAACGGGTCAATGGAAATGTAGATCCTTTCTCCAACATTTAGAATGTAGTAACTTTTTAAAAGGCGAGAGCAGCGTAGACTGCAGACAAAGTTCCCTTTTGTCAGGTTCCTGACGTTTTCCCTGGGCGGGAGTTGGATGCCTGCTGCTCTCCACGTCTGCTCTCTTGCTCCCCCACAGTTTGTTCTCATGCCTGTATCTGTTTCTCTAAGCAATGCTTGTAACCTTGAAGTGTTTTTCTAATGCTACTGACTCCAGGTGGTGGGGGTATGGGAACCAACGGGGATGTATGGTGGGAGGTGGAGAAGGTCTGCCAAGTCTGAGCTGCCTCGGGTTGGCACCTTTTCGGTGGGAAAACAACGGCTAGTATTTTTGCGCCTTTTCACAATTCACCTGATTGGTGCAAGGTTCTGGTTCTGACGTTTGAATATAGTATAACTTATCCTCTGTCCTGTTACTGTCATCACTAACACTGAAAGTGCTTACTGAGTAGAACATTAAGAAAATAAAAGGACTTTATTCAACATAAGGCCTGGCTTATTGGATCTTACAAGGTTCTCACACCTTTGGGCTTCCTCCCCACATCACTTAGACTCAAAGCAAACATCGTATGAAAACAAATCACATGACCTGCTCTTATCATGATTAATAGGCTAATAGTTGAGGAATGGTATAGTATAGCCTGATTTTGTCAGAACTTGGAAGCTAAGCAGGGTCAATACATGGATGGGAGACCCCCAAAGAAGACGTTACAGAGAAAAGCAATGGCTAAGCAGAAATGGTTTGCCTTGAAAACCCTGCAGAGTTGCCATTAATCAGCTGTGACTTTACAGCACTTTACATACAAAGTTGTTTATCAGGTAAGAATAATTAAAGCAGAAGAGACAAATGCATAGATGGGTTTTATTTATTGGTGGTATATACAGTACATTTTACAGTAGCTTATTCTGTAAGCCCTCCTCACACATTTCAAATGACAACCAGCTAGCTCAATAGTTTCAATTGTTGAGAAGCATTAAAGGAATAAGCTTGCAGTGCTTTTGAACCTGAATGTGATAAGAAAGAAAATGATTCCAGAAAATTGCTCTATATAAGCATAAGAATCAAGGGCCGTTGTTAGTCTCACCATCTCCTAACTATTGACCAGTACATCAGAACTTCTCTCTGGAAATCTTTTCTTCTTCCCTCCCTTGTTCATGCATAACACAGGGTTGCTAGCCTCCAGGTGGGGCCTGGAGTTCTCCCAGAATGATGACAGAGATCAGTTCCCCTGCCTATTTCCTTTCAATTTTGGTACTAACTGAAGTTTGTAGTCATGGTTAGAAGGGGGTTTGCAAACTGTGGTTTGAGAAACTCTTGTTGTTATTTAAGGTGCTACTAGATTCAAATATAACTGAGCCACAGTTAATGAAGGGGACTGAAGATATTCACGAATGACAGCCAGGTGGGGGGAGTCTGTCAACCTGTGGGATGCCCCGATGTACTCACTAGGAACAGAAGATCCATCAGTGTTACATCAGTGTAAAATATACTATAGAGCAAAGAGTGGGCTTGCAGCTGATCAAATATCTCATTTTTTTCTGCTTATGTAATTATAGCTGAATCTGAAAATAGCCAGAGTTTCCTGCTATTTACCTTTTCCTTTGTGTCAGGGAGTGAGAGGACAATCTATTGTCAAAAAGAGATTTCATTCATCATTAGCGAACAGAAGACTGGTCAAGTAATAACACTTCTCAAGTAATTGTCACAATACCTAATGACAGGCTTTGTGGATGCAATCAGATACGCAATTGATCACGGAGTAAAATTGTAATATGGTGATCAGCCTTTATAGCTGCCGGAGAAAAAACATACAATATACACACATTTCAACATCATTTTATCTTTTTCAAGAACATCGTTTCACAATGCAATCTATATGCATGGTTACTGAGATGTAACTGTTCCATGGGACTTATTCCTAGGCAACCTTTTGTAGGGTTGCACCCTAGTCAATTGATTGTCTTCTTCTGAACTGACTGGTTAAACTGAGCTGAACGTACACATTTCCGAAGTTCAATACAAGCATCTTTTTAGAATAATGTCCTACACATCCTTCCTATAGCTTAAACAGCACTTCCTTTGGTGAACTTTGCTGAGTGGACAGGCCGTGAGACTTACTATCTAATAAACACAACCTCTTTTCTTTGTCATGCCTAATACCAAATATCCTTAAAAATAAACTAGTCTGCTCCTAATTTATAGTCCCATGGAATTTGCAATCACAAACTAAAAACGGATCTTACCAATGAATAAACTACTTGTTACAAAATACCCCTCTAGCTTTCTTTTTCAAACATGTCACCTGCTATCCTCTTCTGAGGGTGCTTCTCTATTTTCTTTTGGTAGCCCTTCAGTTCATAACAAAGATGAATCATTATCTTCACCCCGAAGGTACCACTTTGCTTGCACAGTTTCAGCTTATTCCACATTTTCACAGATTACATCAAAACAGTGTAGGGAATGCCTCACAAAAGTCATAACTGGGAGGTGCCAAACCAGGCTCTTTGATAAACTGCCATTAAATATACTACCTTGGGTCAGTCACAAGTTCTCTCAGAGCTGTTCTCTTAAGAGCAGTCCTCGAAAGAGCTCTCTCAGCCCCCACCTACCTCACAGGGTATCTGTCATAGGGAGGGGGAAAGGAGATAGTAAGCTGCTCTGAGACTCTGAATGAAGGGCAAGGTATAAATCCAATTTCTTCTTCTTCTTCTAAATTAGATCCACTAAAACGCAACTTCCTATACACCTCTCTTGTCAATGGATCATTCCTTGAACAAGTCAATGGTAGACGTTCTTGTCAAAAAGGCCTGACGAGTTAAGACTAGCTTTACAGCTTTCCTGAACCATCGGTAGGAAAACACATAAATCAAGGGGTTGCAGGCAGAATTGAAATAAGCAAACCAAATAAGAACATCAAACACAACAGGAGGGGTAATAAAATTCACCAGGCTGTCCACCATGGTGTCTATTGTAAAAGGCAACCAGCACAGGAGATAGATTCCTACAGCTATCCCGAGTGTTTTAGCAGCCTTCCTTTCCCTCTTTGTTGCTCCTAATTGGGACTCTGACCCAATTGTCTTATTCATGTTATTTATCTGCCTGGCTTGTCTGGTTGCCACAATAAATATCTTGACATACAACCCTATCATTATGAGGCATGGGAAGAAGAAGATTGGAAAGTTTATCCACCCCCAGAGTTTATTGAAGAGCAGCTGGCAGCTACCAATGCAAGGCATGTCCTGTAAGAACTGGGCAAATCCTTCCTCAATTGCTTTGGTGTAAAGAAATATGGAAGTATAAACCACAGGCACGCCCCAGCCTATTGCTATATAAATGCAAGCAACCCGAGTGGTGAACTTGGTCGGGTAGAGCAACGGATCACAGATGGCACAGTGGCGGTCAATGGATATAAAGCAGAGGTGGAGTATTGAGGTCAAGCAAAACAACGTGTCCAGAAAGGTATGGAACCGGCAGAAGTCTTCCCCAAAATACCAGCAGCCTTCCACTGAACGGATAGTGCTGAAAGGCAGCACTATTAAGCCTAGGAGGAGATCTGCCAGGGCAAGTGAAAGGAGTAAGAAATTAGTGGGTGTGTGAAGTGTTTTGAAGTGGGAGACAGAAATCACCACCAGCAGGTTCCCTAGCACTGTGAGGAACATTCCCAGGGCACAGACTAGGTAGATGGCCAACTGGATTCCAAAGGAGTGTAGAGTTCTGGAGCAAGAGCCATTGATCTCAAAGCACAGTGGGCTTAGAGTTGCACCTTCCACAACAGAGCTCATCCTTCTTTCCCAATTCAGCTTAAATAGCTCAGATCTAGCAATCTTCATCTGAAAAAAAAATATTGAGTCAGTTAGAAGGTAAAGAATACGTAATGTGTGAAATGATTATTACAGAGGCCTGTCTTTATATCTGGTTGAGTCATGTGAAGTTCAACACACCGACTTAGGAATGGGACAGGGTGATCATGCACCCTGATGAAGTCTCATTGGCTTTCTATAGAAACCAACTTCCATTTCCTCTGGAATAGTTAGTTTCAGAGAGCGGCCATGTTGGTCTGCAGTAGAACAACTAGATTCGAGTCTAGTAGCACTGACCAACAAGATTTTTTGGGTTATAAGGTTTTGAGTGTCATCAGATACCTTTGTCAGATCGGGAGTAGTTAGCATCCCTGGTTCTACTGTCTCTATAGTCAATAAAAGAGACCTGCCCTGAAACTGTGGAAGAAATCCATCTAGTGTGCTGCTGGATATTGCTGACTGACAACATGTTCAATATTTTCACTGTCGGATCAGGTCAGCAGTATCTGATGATACGATGGAGGACACCCCTTATATTCCCAATGCCAACGTTGCCTTCCCAATAAATATCAAAATATCGGAACTGTAATGGTGTAGGGAAGGCAGCGATAGCAGTGAAGAGGAGTGTGCATACCCCAGCTGGTCTGTGGTGCATTGGTTCTGCAAAGTTTAAAGAGCCATTATTTGCAATGGGTTGAGACCTGGCCTCTGGAATTCAGAATCCAGTTCTACTGCACATTGAAAATTGTCAGAACCAGGCCCTCTCCTGGGGATGGAGTCCCTGGACTTCCCTCACAGCCAATCTTAGGGCCACTTATGGCCCCACTGGTTGTTCCAAAGCTATGCTGCACCTCGCTGACAGCTCCAGGGCTGCACTGTGCCCCACCAATGACTTCAGGGCCACACTCTAGCCCCTTTAAGGAGCTGCTGGTATCAGAGGCCACTGAGTCTACTCTTCAGACTCCCAGGAAGCTTCTCTGCATTGAGCAGCTGGCTGCCAGTGGGGTGCAGTGCAGCCTCAGAGCTGCTAGTGGGGCTGTAAAAGGCCAAAAGATTGCCTGTGAGGTAAGTCCAGGACTCTGTTCCTAGGTGAGGTCCCTGCTCTGGACAATTTTCAATGAGCACTAAATAGGGCTGCCAGCCTCCAGGTGGGGCATGGAGATCTCCCAGAATTACAACTGATCTTCAGATGACAGAGATGAGTTCCTCAGGACAAAATGGCTGCTTTGGAGGGTGGACGTTATGGCATTATACCCTGCTGAGGTCCCTCCCCTCTGCAAATCCCACAATTTCCAGGCTCCAGCCCCAAATCTCCAGGAATTTCTCAACCCAGAGTTGGCAAGCCTAGCAGTAGACCTGCCCTCTGAACTCTGGAGGCCAGGTTTATCCCTCATCTAAAATAATGGCCTATTGCATTGTAAAGGTCAATGCATGGTGGACCAGCTGGGTGCCAGAGGGAACTTTTCCACTCTAGAGCCAGTTTGGTGTAGTGGTTAAGTGCGCGGACTCTAATCTGGGAGAACCGGGTTTGATTCCCCACTCCTCCACTTGCACCTGGCTGGATGACCTTGGGCAAGCCATAGCTCTGTACCAGCTGTTCTCTCAAGGACAGCTTGGGAAAGAGCTCTCTCAGCCCCACCTACCTCACAGGGTGTCTGTTGTAGGGAGGGGAAGGGAAAAGGAGTTTGTAAGCCGCTCTGAGACTCTTAAGTGAGTGAAGGGCGGGATATAAATCCAATCTCTTCTTCTTCTTCTCCCTCCCTGCTCCTGCTCTCTTCGGTGGGAGGCGGGGGACTTCAAAAATTATCATTTTAATTTTATTTAAAATGGTACCATCACTGACTTTCAACTGGGAAAATTGTTCCAGTATCTTTCATGACTTTCCAGGACAACAGCAATGCTCTTTAATCTTATGTTGGGGTCTAACTGTTGAAAGGCCGTCTTTTGCTTGCCCTGTGACAACTGCCACAGCCTCACGTAGGAGAAGAGGAAGGCGTAGCTAGACTGTTCTGCTTGCAATTGAGAAACCATGGGAAAAACATTGGTTACAGTATATAGGCTTGAAATCACAAGTAAGCATAAGTGGATTCTTTCCATGTTCTGTAATTCTATGCTGCCTGCATTTTACCTATCTTGATTTTTAACCGGGAAAATTACTAAAATCAGTTTGGAACTTAGAACATGCACAGCTTGCCACAGGTTGCAATATCTTCAGATCATTTTTGTCTCTCCCCTGTCCTCTTATATGACCAACATACACACATGCATTGATTTTTTTTAAAAAAAAACAACCCTGCAAGGAAAGGCCTTTTGACATGACTATATGTAGGATCTCAAAATAGTTTTATTTAGTGTGTGTATCCATTTATTTATTTATTTTAAAAAACGCATCCTACAAAGTTCTGAGATGGCTTGCAACAGCATATTGGGAAAACGGCATATCAAATCATGGTTATCAGTTGCGTATATGGGATCACATCAGGATTGCTTCCTTGTACTGTTTTATCAATGCAGAGATGTTCTTGGGTGATAGACAAAGGGTAGAAGGGGAGGGCACAACTGGAAACTTCAGCAAGTGGGATGAGGAACAATTTGGAAGTATCTTGAGTCACAGGCTATATTGGAACACAAAGCTGTTTCCTTCAGCCTTGCACTGAAGAACCTTCTTGTGTGGCAGTCTTGCATTACTGAGGCAGAAACTCTGATAGCCTGTCATTAAGTGCCGGGAGTGAGGTCAGTCTCTGCACCTGACCAAGGAAATAACTTTTGCAGACACGGTATATTTAGGAACTCATGAAAACAGCTGGTGTTCATGTCAAATGTGTAATAAATGTAAGCAGATACTTTTCTATAAAAACCACTTGTTGATGTGCGTTGCCTAAATGTGCATTGAATGATATTATCTGTTGTAGAGTAAACATATAAATATATAAAACAGACATAATGCCTTTTCGATAGAGACACAGCAGTTCATTGTTCATTAAATGTCTGCCGAGGATCAATCAGTGTAAGTTCAGGAACATTCATGAATACTCACAAATGAATTTCATTTACTTGTAGCTCAGTTTCTGTACACAACTTGTTAATGAAGATAATAGCTCATTACAGAGTTCTTCGCAACGCAAGGAGCAATGCTTTCTGAAAAACCTTTTCTACTGAAAACTGCCAGGGCAAGAAACTGTCTTCTTGTTTTTACCCTTTCAATGCCAGGCACATGGATTGCACTGGATGAATGCCATTTACTCAAAATTCTCAATAGCAAGTTCTTATTTTCAGATTCTATTGCTTTTTTAAAAAATGAAGGATGAAATTGTGTCCTTCACATCTAGACATCGTAGCTGTATAAACAGAAGCTATCAGAGAGCTGAGAATTTCTTCTCCAATACATTTTTTTACTAATTGCATGACTATTGACTTACGGGCTGGTGTCACTGTTTAATATTTAAACTACTGCTTTACAAAGCAGATAACGTAGGATGAACAAACCGCACGGTAATATGTGAAGTATTTTTCATGATGCAAATTTCCAAGATCTTTTTGTTGTCTTTGTATCCTCCAAATCTAATAATCAGCTTGTATCATTTGAGGAGGCACGCTTCTTCCACTGAGACAGGAAAAAACACATTTAAAAAAAAATATCTAGTAAAATACAAGGAAAGCTGGTAAAGAGGTCTCCATTTTGGTCATATAAATACTCACTTCCCTGTACAGGGATTGAAATACCACTACAAGACTCACAGTACTGGGGTTTACCTGGTAGAGTCCTCTGCACTGGCCTCCAAGATACTCTTCTAACAATGTCTTCATTCCAGGTCTGGGGAGCAGAAAACCAACTGATCCGATCCCTTTTATAGTTTGAACAAACAGTCATCTCTAATGAACAGTGTGTTTGAAGGGTGTGGCTACAAAGCATGCATGTTCAACAGCAAGGCTGCTTGCTTTAGAGGCCAGAAGCTCACAAACAGGTCCACTTGATTTTTTTTTTTTTAATGTTAACAGCTGGGTCATGAATGGGCTATGAATTTCCGCCATGTAATAGACTGAACCTTCCAAACTGTCCTGACCTTTTCCCCCCAAGTTTCGTGTGTTCTATCTCAGCTCTAGGCCTAAATAAGGATTTTGTTATTCCTGCTTCATCAAGTAAGTGACAGCTCTAAGCATCTTAGGATGGTCTTCATTTTCTTGTGCTAGAGCAATGATATGCTTTTAGTATTCAGTGTGAATTTCACCTGTTAAATATCACTTTTAAATTACGTTCCAGACATAGACATTGTGTTGGATCCTATGAATCTATCCACTAGAGCAAGAACTGTGCTGGTAGAAAAGAGAACAGACTTTGGCCACTTTCTCCTCACTGAGGTCACCATGTGCATCCCACAACCCTGGCATACCCTTTACAGTGCTCACAGGCAGTTGCTGGAAGAAGAAGAAGGTGGAAAGATCAAGCTGTGCCAGTGCTTTCTGCACGCGATGCATAGGATCCAACCCATAGCTTAAAATATATACTTCAGGTTACTTCTAGAAAGGCTGGGACAGGTCAAAGGCTTAGATTTACTTTCTGGAGCACAGTGAGACCTTAAACATGCATGTTTCATCTTTCTTACTGTGAAGCTGCAACAGTCAATAAAATGACTAAGCACAGAGGACAGAGCAAGCTCCTTGCAATGTTTTGGTTCTACTTATAAGAAGCATTTATACAAGAAACAAGAGTTTGCTCAGACTGGTAAATAGTTATTTGTATTAGGGATGTCAGCCAGAGGGAGTCAGTGTGACAGGGGACTTTCAGATTTTTTACTGAGTTGCTGGTACAGGGCACAAGAACGCTTCTTTCACTGTAAGGTTCAGATGAACAAATAGAATTTGGATGTGGAAATACGATCAAGAAAAGAAATGCAAAACTGGAGCAAAAATCAACAGTTACTCTTCTTGGCACTCAAGGACGCTTTCATTTATTTAAAACATTTCAATGCCACTTTTCAGTCGTAAATTCAAATTGGTTTGGATTTGGTGCTCTGACTGGATCTTAATCGGACACCTATTTGCGTAATTGCTTTTAAGCATCACCAGAATGGGAAAAGTGATACGGGGAGGTGCTGCCACAAGATCTGCTCTAGGAGTCTCTCCCTTATTCAAGAAAGGGTTCTGAATGCGCTGCTCAGGGGACCCCCCCCCCCCCCCCCCCCCGGGGACAGAAAATAATACAGGTGTAGTAGAATCTACTGCCTGATTCTCAGCAAGGCTACCATGATCATATCCAGTGTGATGACATTCAGTTTTCATTTACAGTTTGGCTGATAAGCAGCTTTCTGGGACAAACCACGGACATTCAAGGCAGGTACAAACGGGTCAAATCACATCATAGTTTCATTTACTTTTGTTTATTTGTTTATTTATTGTCTTTGTTTCTCACAGTCAGTACAATCAACACAGTGGGGCATTCAATAAACACAGGATTAGGAGTTTCAAAACCTGAACCACCAGGATTATCTGAAGCATAGCATAAGTATTAACCTGACACATTAAATGGTACAAAAATTATGTCATAGGGACGTACTTACAATAAGCTATATATAGCAGTATAGACCACAATCTCGAATCATTTGTCCAAGAACGTCTGTGAACCATTTCGTACAGTGTACCTCTATTACCTGCACATAAAAGCTCTCTTGAATAATTCAGTTTTTGCACAGTTTGTGGAAAGCCAGGAGAGCAGGAGCTTTCCTGACCTCCTCGAGCTGCCAGATCTGTGAGATCCCTAGAGCAAAAAAGAGCAACACCGTCTTTACGCAGTGATCTAAGACAACAGGACTGTCATAGGTGTCAACTACAGGGGGGCTCAAGGGCTCAAGCCACCCCCAAAATTTCCTGGGGGGGACTGACCCCCCCCCCGGGAAAACGGTGCGCCCTCCACCACGCCTCCCTCGGCCCTTCCAAGGGCCGCCGCTCTCTCTCTCCCCCCCCCCGCCTGGCCACTACGACCCTCCCTCCGTCCGTCCAGGGGCCAGCTAAGCAAATGCCCAGCTGGCCTCTGGATGGACGGAGGGAGGGATGGAAGCAGGAGCGGTCAGGCGGGGGGGGGAGGCAGCGGCAGGGACATGGTCCAGGCGGGCACATGCACTTTGTGCATACGCACAGAAGAGACCCCCTGCCCTGGGAGTTTTTAAACTCTACGCCCCTGAGGACTGTTTTTGTATCTACCAATCTTTACTCCCTACTTAGCTCATATTAGCTATATTCCTGCTCCTGCAGAAGCAAGAACAGAGCTTCTGAGTGCTAGGCAAAGAGGAAGGATCTGTAGGTACAATGACAGCCCTGTTGTCTTGGGTTAAAGACAATAGATTTATTCAATCTTTGTCTTAACAGAATCTTTATGCTATGGGCATGAGTGTAGGATGACTGCTGTTCTGTCCCAGGTGAACAAGAGGCTAGGCAGGAAAAGGGCCCTTCATGAGTAGGAACCAAGTGGCACTTGGACTTATAAGCCAATTGGAGTCTCTACAAGCAGAATGCCCCTTGATCAGGACTGGTATCTTGGCCAAGTAGCTGGAGGAGATTATGTAGAAAGTACAACACTTCAGAATCTGGTCTAATTGATGCTGTTGAATTAGCAAAGATCCCAGCCAGGAAGAAAGGTTAAATTCATGGCTTTAAAGGGAAGCAGCCTTTCCCTTTCTGTGACATCTCTGGGACCTCATCCTGGAAAAAGCTAGATGGGCTCTGATTCTTCTAGGTACTATGGATATGGGGCAAAATTCTTCCTTGGTGGTATCAGCATGGCTCATAAGTCAGCTATTGCTTCCATATAGGACCACCATCTCATGGGTCTGCTGGTTCTGGTAATCTTGGTGGTGAAGAGGAAGATCTGGGGAGCAGGTGTGGCCCATCCCTGTCCAACCCTCTAAGACCTCTGGATCTAGGTGACCAAGTACTGTGAGCCCTGGCAGAGTTTAAGGTCTTGAACAGAGGACCAGTCAATTCCGAGGTGCCCCTTCTGCCCCTCAGATGAGGAATGGACTGAAGATTGGGGGGGGGGGGGTTTGCTTAAATTCTGGGTGCACCACAAACTTTCTGTTATACTGTGATTCAAAAATACAAATGTACTTCCTTAAGAGAAGGCAGTAGTACCCACACTTACTGATTTGGCTACCAACAATGAGAGACAGTTTGGGGTGGGGTTTGAATGCAGAGGAGGGAAACAAGCATAGGGATAGAGTAAAAGATGCCATTTGACTTCCAGTTTCATTTGGGCAAGCCATCGACCTCTACCTGATCTGCCCACTGGACAACAAAACAAGAGGAGGATGATATGGGTGGCTGGCCATGATTTATGGTACACATTATAAACTTGGCAATGCAAGGACATTGCCATCCATCTGTGGCTGCTGCTTTTGGTTTGGGATTTGTTTAGTTTTCATTCTGATAATCTTTTATTATTTTTATGCTGGGTTATTGCTTTTAATGGGTTGAATGATTCCAGCTTCCTGCTGGTGCAAATCTTTCCCAATTGCCCTCATCACTGCAGTGCCCCTCCCTGGCATGTATTTTTCTGGGAAGATCCACTGATCCCCCCAATTTTTCCCCCAGGGATATGGAGCAATTGCAGGAGGGAGGAGGAGGAGGAGGAGGAGGAGAAGAACAATCTGCTTTTGCTAGCAGAAATCTGGTAGGAACCAACCCATTGTTTTCTTTATGTGTTATATTGCGTTGTATGAATAATGTCATTAGTCAAGCATTGGACACCACCTCAAATAAATTTGAAAGACAATATATAAGAATAGAATATAGAATATAGAATATACTTTATTGTCATTGTACATAGTACAATGAAATTAAAAAGTGCCATCATTCAGTGACTCGCAACATATACACATGCGCACTCACACATGCGCACATATCAAGCAGGAGAGGCTGAAGTGATTGTTATGGGACACCATTAAGTGAAATGACCAGGAAGGTTCAGTAAAGGGTACATATAGAGTACATAAAAAGAGTATTAACACAAAGTCCCCAGTCGGAACTTAAATCTTTCTGCAAAGAGGGATACTTGAAACAGCTTTAGTAAAAGACATCTCCAGAAAGAATTCATAGAGATATAACAGCTGCTTGCAATACCTAATCCTTTGATTATATTTAGTTACTTTGCTGCCTCTTCTGAGCTGTTTGCTTCAGATAAAAAATGTTTGTCTCCTATGAGAAATGTCAAATCCAAACAATTAGTTCAACTCCCTGAAGAGCTCTATTCTCTGTTCAACATATAACTGTAAGTAAATCCAGACTTTAAGCGGAGAAAAAAAAAAGAGTGCCACCTACCCTTTTCAAGAGAGTTTGAATATTCTTGGTCTATTGAAGCCATAACAAAACTTTTCTTGACTTCAGAGGTGTGAGTGAATAAAGACATGTAAATTGCAGGTTTTAAAAAAAGTTCTGCCAAAGCACAAATATTGAAAAAGCATATTATTTGAGAATCACAGTTCATAATGTTGGAATATGCAAGGTCTATCATGCATAGATAAAGAAGATTACAAGAACATCCTGCAGGGGTCAGCAGAGGAAACAACTAGTTTGTGTAGTGAGACTAGGGACATACTACTATTTTCATATAGTCTCCTTCCTGCCTCCTGATTGGCTCAGTTAGGGTTTTTCCTGCTTCTGCTGAGATCTCTTTGTTACTGACTCCCTCCTAACTAGTTAGACAGTTAGACTTCCCTGTCTCTCTCCTCTTTCTTACAAAGTTTGTTCTCTTTTTAATAAACCAACTTAATTCTTTAAACAGCTTGTGCTTCCTTTTATTGCATATCTACATTCTGCAAACACATAAGACATATGTTGTTCACATGGAAA
Source organism: Lepidodactylus listeri (assembly GCA_029233225.1). Classification (NCBI taxonomy): domain Eukaryota; kingdom Metazoa; phylum Chordata; class Lepidosauria; order Squamata; family Gekkonidae; genus Lepidodactylus; species Lepidodactylus listeri. Next base: position 41,792,219 of record JARCFY010000003.1, read on the forward strand.
TTAAATCCCAACTAAAGTCTATCTTTCATCACATGCATTTAATATTCTGCTTCTGAATGCTAAACATTTTTCCAGAAATCCTTGGAAATAGCTGGTGACTTATTGGCTGATTTTTAACTTGCATGAGGTCAGACAGGAAAGTTGAAGGCCAGTGATGGAAGAAAGTGACTCAGCAGAGTGACAGGGATGCCTTCCTATCATAAGTTAAAATAAACCATTAGTAAAAAGTTAAAACAATGAAACCATAAAAATATTCACTAGTACATACCAATTAAGCAATAAAATAAGCAGCAATAACACAAGCCACTTAATCAATTACAAGCAAGAAAAAATATGAAGACAAGCAAAACCCCCCAGTAACCCTAGAGCAAAATGCCCGGATAAAAGAAATACCTTTACCTGATGCCAAAAGTTTAATAACTTCAGAACCAAGTGAATGATGGTGTCTGTGTGGTTGTGCATGTTCCTCAAGAGCCTCAAGAAAAAGAAAATCCCTGTCTTTTGTGGCCCTCCACCTTACTTCAGAAGGTGGAAGCCATAGATAATCTTAACTAGCATACAGGCTCTAATGGAAGAAAGGAGTCTTTTAAATATCCCAACAGCAGCCATTTGGGGCTTTAAAGATAATGACCAGCACTTTGAATCGGATGCAGAAGTAAATCATAGCCACTATAGTTCTTTTAAGACAGTTAAGATATATTCCCTGTAATTTACCTCCGCCAATAATCTTGTTGCTGGATTTTGTCCCAACTGAGGCTTCCAAGGCAGCCCCATATACACTGGTACTGTAGCAATCAAACCTGGTTATGATCAGAGGATGGATAATGTTAGACAGATGTTGCCCTTCAAGGGAAGTCTGCATATGAACAAACTAAAATTGGCCAAGGGGGTACAAGCACTGAACACAAGCACGAAGCCAACAAAAAGCAGAGCAGGAACTGGCCATCAGTGCTACAGCTGAAGACGGGGGATTTCCACAAGAGGCAAAAAGGGCCTGTAGCCTAGCAGGAGGGAGCTGTCCAGACCAAAGCACAAGCTTGTTTTGTAGGTGATTATGAACCAGCAGTGTTTGAAGCTCAACTCATGGTCCTTCCTTTTCCTGAAGCCAGAGTGAGGTCCTTGTTCCTGCCAAGATCTAGAGAGTTGTGCCTTCCTCTTGAGTGTGACTGGAATGTGGGAGCGTCAGCCTGTTTCTTGTGTACTCCTCCACTTGGTCCAGGCTTAAGCTCTGTCCCGCCACCTTCTTTGTTCCCAGAGGAGATACTGCATATGAATGTGTCTACTCAGGAGGTTCCTAGTTTGCCTGTTTCATGGGGATCTTGAACAGGAGACTACTGTTAGAGAGGAGGTAGAGGGGCCTTCTCTGGAGCTTCCAGGATGCATGAAGCCTCAGGCATGGTAGGGACCTATGTGTAAGATTCCTTGCAACAATAAAAATTCTAAAAACAATGAATCAGTAAAACAATAAGGTAAGATTAAGAACTGAAGCAAAACCAGAGGAAAATTCAGTGAAAAAATATTTAAAACAGCATCCGATGAAATCAATAAAAACCTACTAAAAGGACTTCCGGCAAGACTTGCGAGCATGGCGGACGTGCTCCTCCGCATCTGCAGGGAGCGCGATCCGTACCCGGCAGGAAGAAGGGGCTCTGGACTGGTGCCGAGCCCCCAGAGCCCCCAGTGAGGGGGCTCTGCCTGGGGTGGCCCGAAGGGGATCTCTCCCTATGGTGGCGACCGAGGGATAGAGATCCCTTTTCATCACCCCCATAGGTTCCCCCGCCGTGGGAGCCATATGGCTGAAAGCGCAAATCCGAGAAGCAGCAGAGAGTGCGAAGCAATGAGGCTGGAACTGACAGTTACGCATGGAGAAAACGTGAGTCTGAAGTAAGAAAAGCAGAACACAGCGGGAAGACGGCGGGAGGAGTGAAACCCACCCACCCCTCTCCGGGACTAGCGTACTTATGAGACTCTTTACGTGGCGTTACTGCAGGAATAAAAGCCCATCCGCCTTGCTAGATGGCAGCATCGCTCACTTGGAGATATAAACTTTAGAAGGACATAAGTGCTGTTTGAAAATTTGCTCCTTTCGTTCATCTTATCTATCTATAAACAAGAGCGTAGTCTCAACAATGACGGGGAAACCGAAACCTTCCCCCAAACTAGGAAGTACAGCTCCGAGTTCAAAGGTTGATACCACGGAGATGAGTGCGGTGTTCTCCTCGTTATTGCGACCTCTAGTGGACCAAATGACAGCTCTCAACGTTAAAATGGACAAAATGCAGCTAGAACTAAAAGAGTCGAATAAATTCACAGAGAAGCTGCAGCGAGAACTTCTGGAAGTAAAAACTTCAGTAAAAAACCAAGACGCAAGACTACAAAAGGCAGAGAAGGAAAAGGCCTTCCACCACGATCAGCTTTTGAAATTACAAATGGATAGATCGAATTTTTTCCTAAGACTTCAGAATGTGCCAGAAAACACAGGAGAAGACCTTAAAAATTTGCTAAGTGAAGCACTTGAACCAGTGACAGGCATGAAAGCAGCGGATATAAAAAGCAATATGGATATGGTTTACAGAACCTATCCAGATTACACTAAAAAGAAAAGCCTGCCTGGTGAAATTATGATAAGGTTCTCCAAAAAATCTACAAGAGACGTGGTGCTTAGGACCACAAACAAAGCAGCTCTGAAGATCCTGGGAGAAGAAGTAAAAGTGATGAAGGATATCCCATTTGAAATAAGGAAAAGAAGGAAAGCCTATGGAAAATTGACATCTTGGCTGCAGTCTGAGTCTATCATCTATCGTTGGAATACTCCAGAAGGACTATGCTTCAGCATCAAAGATAAGAAGTATAAGATTGACTCTGTTCAACAAGCGAAAAAATTTCTGGAAAAAAGCAAAGAGCAGAAAACTGGGAGAGACTCAGATGGTTCACTGGCCTCGCAAGAAAGCATGTATGGATTTGATAGCTCAAAGAGTGAAGAAGAAGTGTCTGACTCAGAAAAGGGAGCTGCAGCTCCAAAAATAGTTGAGACTGTTAAGACAAGAAGAGGACGAAAGAAGAAATAGTGATTAAACTGTTTTATTAAGCATTGCACTTATGTATTATAAATGGTTTAATTAACCGTATTTCTCTAGGTGGGCGTGCCTGCCAAATAGTTTTGATAACTTTTATAGTAGCAGTAACAAGTAATTGAAATGTATCCAAGGTTCTAAATGCTTCATAATTATATTATGTAACAAGGTAGTATTAAGCAAATGATAAAGTACTCTCTATATAAGGTATATGTAGCTTAGATTGTAGCATTATAGTTGTAGTTATAGAGAAAAATCAAAAAAAAAACCCTACTAAAAGACACAACATGGCATGTAGTGGGTTCCCTCTGACAACTCATGCCTTGCTGTTCCTCTTTAATTATCACAGTCCTGTGCTAGCTTTAGTCCTGGGCATTTCCAGGCAAAGAATTTTAGCTCACAAATTGGGACTCCTAGGCTGCGATCATACGCACAATTAGACCTGACATAGGTGCAAATGCCAGGTGGATTTAAAGGGAGCAATCAGACAACAACATCTGGGAAGTGCCCTGCAGCCACTGACAACCCATTCTGCTCAGCCACAAAAGTAGAGTTAAAAGACACTGGGGAAAATCCGGTAGTAAATGGGTTATAACGGGCCATGGACGGACTTTCCCATGTCTGATCACTCCAGTGCCTTCTCACGGCGTTGGGATGGTCTGATCAGGCCATCCCAACTCCATGCAGTTGTTCTCCCCCTTCACAGTATGCACATCATCACAAACTCCAAAGGGAGCCCTTAGTGTGGAGGTGTGATTCACTGATCCCTTGTTTAAGCGCATGGGGGAAATGGGACAAACCCCCCCCCCCGACTCACCCACAGTTGCATCTGATCACACACTGACGGACTGCACCTGCAACTTCAAAGGGAGGTGTGATTGTGTAACCATGTGTCAAATTCCTCCAGAGGAAATAGCTCCCCCCATTTATTCTGGTACGTATGACTGCAACCCGAGAGTCTAACACCTTGAAAAGCTGTTTCCAGTCAAAATACACAGAACTGAGCCAAGTGGGCTAATGGTCTGAGTCCAATGCATCTATATATACGAAAGCCATACATGGACATCGTGCTAATTTGGAATTAATGTGGATTGTTTCGGAATATCTTGCTGGTTCTTAGATGGAGAGCAGCACAGGAACATTCAGTGGAAGAGCGAAAATGATAGCACCCCAAGGTCTGAATTAGCAAAGATGGTGGATCAGGATGTCAATCCACTATCAGTAGCTGGGGGGGGGGGGACACATCAGTACAGTTGAGAAAAAAGCACACAAACCCCTTTAGAGTCAACCTCAGCTTCTGTTTTGTTTTGTTTTTCTGTTACATAAGCTATCCATAATGACAATGTAACAGTAGTGGTAATAGTAATAAACATTGACCATTTAGTATTAATGTTTTTAAACATTTGCCCCAAAGAGATTCACTGCAGAAGAATCTCTTCTGAAGATAGTTCCTGTCACAATCATTTTAAATGCTTTGCGAAACCAAGGGTAAAATAAGCCATAAATGATGGGGTTACACGTAGAAATGCATCTATATATACGAAAGCCATACATGGACATCGTGCTAATTTGGAATTAATGTGGATTGTTTCGGAATATCTTGCTGGTTCTTAGATGGAGAGCAGCACAGGAACATTCAGTGGAAGAGCGAAAATGATAGCACCCCAAGGTCTGAATTAGCAAAGATGGTGGATCAGGATGTCAATCCACTATCAGTAGCTGGGGGGGGGGGACACATCAGTACAGTTGAGAAAAAAGCACACAAACCCCTTTAGAGTCAACCTCAGCTTCTGTTTTGTTTTTCTGTTACATAAGCTATCCATAATGACAATGTAACAGTAGTGGTAATAGTAATAAACATTGACCATTTAGTATTAATGTTTTTAAACATTTGCCCCAAAGAGATTCACTGCAGAAGAATCTCTTCTGAAGATAGTTCCTGTCACAATCATTTTAAATGCTTTGCGAAACCAAGGGTAAAATAAGCCATAAATGATGGGGTTACACGTAGAATTGAAATAGCCCAGCCACAGAAAGGCATTGTACAAATCCTCAGGGGTTGAGAAACCAATGTAAGGGTCTGTTATGGTAAGAACAAAAAAAGGTAACCAGCATAGAACAAATGCTCCCATTACTATGCTTAACGTCTTAGTAGCTTTGCTTTCTTTTTTAGTAGAAACTTTCCCTTTAGTGTCTGACTCAGATTTTGATGCTTTAGGAATCAGAGCAATTTGTGTGGCATGCTTGTTTGCCACTTTAAATATGTGGAGATAAATGCCCACCATGATTGTTCCAGGAAGAAAGAACGCTATGAATGAAGCCATTACTCCCCAGAGCTTATTAAATATCAGTGAACAAAAGCCATGGCAATATAGAGAGTCCACATAGTCTTCAATACCATCAATATTTAGTTCTGAGAAAACTAGGCCAAATGCAAACAGGATTGGGACAGACCAACTAATCAATAAAAAAACTTCAACTATGGGAATAGTTATCTTGGTAACGTAATGAAGGGGAGCACACACAGCATAGTAACGGTCAATAGAGATAAAGCACAAATGGAAAATGGAAGTGGTACAAAGCATGATATCACAACAGGTATGGACTTTGCAGAAGAGATCACCAAAGTACCAGCACGAGTCAATTGACCTAGCCATACTGTATGGCATCACCGTGAGGCTGAGCAAAAAGTCTGTGGTTGCCATGGAGCAGATGAGAATGTTGGTTGGTGAATGGAGCTGTTTGAAATGGAGGATGGAGATAATCACAAACATATTTCCACACATGGTGAGCAGTATGGCCCCCACCATAAAGAGATACATAACAAAAAGGCTGATCGAAGACCTCAGGTTTTTGGGACAGGAATTGTTCACAAATTCAAAGCAGTATTGCACATCTCGTGAGTTCCAGAGTGTGGTTGAGTTCATGATTTTGATGAAGAAATCTTCCATTAAAAAGTAAAAACAGCAGCTTCTATAAAAATAAAATAAGCAGCATATAATAGGTATGTTCTGGGACAGCAACTTGTGCACCCATGGAAGGGAAAATACAGGTGCAAATTATCTCTGTTACATTGGTTGGGACATATTTGTGGCAGCAAATTTCTAATTATATAGTAAGTAAAAAAGTCCTTTCTTCAGGCAATTATTTTATTGAGCAACTTTATAGGATCGTAAATGACACTCTGTTTACTTTTTCCATGCAATGAATAATTTGACCAATCTATGTTGTCTTTTTTCCCAAACTGAAAAGCTTCAGAAGCTTTGACTTTAGCTCACAGGGGAGATGCTCTACATTTCTAATTGTTCTGATTGTTCTGGCTTCTCTGTTCATTTTACACCTTTTTCAGCTCTATGACATGTTTTTTTGAGAAAGGATAACTGCTCTCCCTACCCCCCGTATTTAGTATTTCCATACTGCTGCACTGTAGATTTAAAATAAAGCCATTTTGTTGCTAGCTGCTTTGTTCTCAAAGCCCCTTTCCTAATAACCTTTAGTATGGAACTGCATTTTTCACTGCCACTAAAAAATGAGACAATGTTTTCATTTAACTACTTACCATAACCCAAAGACCCCTTTTCTGGCTTTTCACTGCCCATTTGTCCCTTATCAATATGTACCATATTTTTTGCTCCATGACTCACTTTTTCTCCCAAAAAAAGTGGGGGGGAAAGTGTGTGCGTCTTAAACCCCCCTCACCTTTCCCGAGCCACGGCACCGAGCAGAGCTAGGTGCATCTTATGGTCAGGTGCGTCTTATGGAGCAAAAAATACGGTATGCATTATCTGAATATTTGTACCAATGAAAAACAAAAAGTATCTAGTGACACTTAATAGGTGGGAAGTCTAAGCTGTTTTTTGAACTAGAATTTACGCCAACTTGCAGCGTCCCATCTTTAAAGTACCACAAAACTCTTTTAGTTCTTGCTGTAGCAGACTAACACAAGTAGTCTCTGGATTATTATTATTTTTTGTCTTAGAATGAATGACTTTTTTACTTACTCTGGACTTCATTTGCCATTTCATTACTCATTCACTTCATTTGGAGAGATCTTCTAGGGTCTGCTTGGGTTTTCACAATTCTGTATGATTGTACGTGTCATATTGAAACCTGGCAACAAAATAATAAGGTTGTCACGGGGAAGGAAATTTCTTCACTTTTTTAGATATAGCCATTGATTCTTGTTATTGTTTGTTCTCTTATAAGAGAGGGATTTCTCCATTTCTCTTTGAAGAGAAATCGATGCACTTCTTTGTAACTTCCATCCTTGCAAGGGGAAGGGGTTATGTTGTGCACCACAGATTAGTGCTCTAGCAGGACAATAGGAAGATCTGGGAAGACATTACCTGCTTCTGAGCGTCTATAGAGCAAAATTATGAAATTATGCAGAACCTCCTTTCCTGCCTCTCCCCTCTTTGAATTTCTCTTCGATCAAAACAGAAATGATTAGAAATTGACTCCAAATTCCTAAAACAAGAGGAAAAGATATGGATTATTGCATTTCAGGGATAAATTTGATAATGAGGAATTGAGAGAATTTCTGGTAAGAATCCTACCAAATAATTTGTAAAGAAGTTAAACTACTGATTCTAACACAGATTCACTCGGGGACCCCGATGCTTACTTTGTTCTGTCACGAGAAGTAAACATTCACACCTTATCCCCTTGCTTCTTGATGCTTATCCAGTTACTAGCCACGAAGAATACCCATCTTATCTGTCTGAATAGTCACCCTTACTGTGCAGTCCAAACTGGAGCTGCTCCCTCGAATGACTTCAGTGGGCTTGGAAGAGAACAGATCTGCTCAGGGCAGCACTGTCCATTACTTCCGTAACCTGGAAAAAGGCAGGTAATACAACTGAGTGTTTTCTCATGCTGCTTTTGACCTTCTCAGATGATCAGTGTAAATGGTCATGGAATGGCAGCTTTGTTGGGATTAGTCGGTGGGACTTGGAGCCCTGGCATATGCTCCAGTGCCCTAACCACCCTCTGTTGTATGATTGTTGTTCCTAGTGACCCTGACTATATTTTACATTGGAGCCCCTGAATCAATGGTTAATACAATTACTCAGATATATAACACCTTTATAAACTGGATGACAATGAGCTTCGATGGACTCCATGCTTCTCTCTTTACTTCATCAGGCAAGAGAACAGGTGATTTATACAAGCAAAAACATTCCTGTTAATGATATTCTACTCAGCTGCTTGCTCTGAGCACACAGTTGGTTAGGATTAAAAGAAACGCAATACCCATAATACATAATTATGGTCTGGCAGTACAATTTGCAAGCGGACGAAAGCACCAAAAGACCAGCTGAGACTGGGACAAAAGAGACCACTGTTGACAGAACCCTGTGTTAACTGTTTTATTATGGAAGCAATTCAACATCATTTTATTTCTTAATATGATTTATGAACATTTAAAAAGCAGTATTTGAACAAAGGAAAAGAAACATGGTGGTGTTATCAGTGACCTTCAGCCACAGAGACATTTTCCTGTGATTTGCTAAGCTGATGCCCAATTTTGTCCCATACTTCCTTCTGCAGTTTGCAGCACGCTGTGCTAATAGGGATACCTTGTGAAAGGGACTGTATTTTGGTTCTGCCCTGTTTCAAAGTGAGGGGCTGCTTGAACTATTAATACCTATGATGATTCTGTGATTCTGTATTATCTAAAAGCTTTTCTGGATGAACGGTCCCAATGAGGACCTCGTCCCATTGTCTTCACCACTGGATATATATCAGTTAAAGTTGTCAGTACACTCTGAAAGTAGTGAATAAATGAAAGTATAACATATAGCTTCTTCGTAATGTAAACCAAGTTATCATCAGAGGGCATAGGCAATTACCATGGTAAATGCAGTAATATTAATAAGCGCTTGCTAAGAAATAGCCTGTGGGTGGGACAATCCTCCCACCCCAAAGCACACAAATCAACAATTTTATGGTGTAAAGACTGTTTGCATTTAACTTAATAATAATGGTAACACTGACTTCACTGGAAGGAAAACTGGGTCTTTGTTGTGCCTACAGACGCACATGTTCCAGCTTTGTGAACCACTAAAATTATAATTTTGAAGAATGGTCTTTGCTATATATGGGAGAGAGCTATATACCACTGAAACTCATAGTTGCTTCATACCCCATGTATTCACCTAGGGTAATCTTATAAAAAGATGCACAGCCATTTCTTTATTATTAGGTAGACTTGTCAGATTGGGAATATGTGTCCACCAAAAAGTCAATGCTGGAAACTACGCAAAGATGCATGGAACCCCACAGAAATGATGCCAAGGTCATTTGCTTGTTGGAACACTGCTTTTTTGATTTTAGGATTCAAAGATTTACTCCAAAGTAGGTCTATTGATCTCAGATTATGCCATTTGTACCCTGTAGTTAGAAAAACAAATTATGATCTCTGGGCTGCTTGTGAAAATATGAACTCCAGATACCTGTATGAAGAAAAAAAATATGGAAATGTGTATTTTAATACAATTTCTCACCAATCCTAATCAGAGTTTCACCCTTCTAAGCCCACTGACTTCAATGAACTTATACAGATGGAACTCTGCTTAGTATTATGTTGCAAGTATATATTTTAATAAAATTTATTAACATACATAAATACTAAATTGGTGGGTGTGAGACACAAGTATCGCTATAATGCAGACAGAAAACTGGAGAAAGAATCTCTAGAACATATATTTTTGTATGTCAGTCATTAAACTCAAGGACATCTTATTTTCATCTCTAAATTAATGCCAAAGGTAAACTGGAGCCATAACTCTTAAAGCTTTACCTGATCTCTTTTGAATTTCAGATCTTCCCAGGAAACTATGTTGACTGGATTTTTTTTTATTGTTAGTTTCAATAAGAAGGTGAATGTAGCTCTGTTGTGTTTGTTCTTCATATATGGTTCCTTCCAGACTTAACAAATACACATTTTAAATCCTTCTTCGTGCAATAATTATTGAGGTGCTGAAATGTTCCTGGTACACAGAGACAAAAGAAGACAGGAAGATGCCTCTAATGGGATTCATAAATTTCTCATAATCAGACCTGGTTTTTGGCTCATACTCTACAGCTTTTCATTCAGTAGCTGTGAATGAGAACATTCATGGCTCCAAGGATAACTTACAGTGAAATCTTTCTGGGTTGTATCTTCCATCCTAGTAAAGAGGACATCCATGACTACCTATCCTTTCACTGAACAGCCCTCCCAAGCCCTTCTTTTATACAACTGCCTCCCTACTCAGGGGTGGACTGGCCATTTAACTTACCAGGAAAGTTCTCTGGGGACTACTGCCCTGGAGGTCAGCTGACAGCAAGGACTAAGCCCAGTCAAGCCCAGAGCAAGCCAATTTTAGCACCTCATCTAGTGTTATGAGCCAGCTCTTCAGGGGCTACCACTCAACTCTTTCTTAGCAACAATAACCAGTGGAAGAAGGTAATGGCTGATAGACTTGATGCCCATTGCTGTAGTGCTAGATGGGTCTGAGTCGAGTGGCCCTGCAGTGCTGGTTCACAGCTCTAGATGGGGCATCCAATGTGGCCTGCTCCTGCAGCCATTTTAAATTCCCTTTCTGCCTCTGTCAGCACCTCTTACAACAACCACCTTCCCGAGAACCCTTCTCCTTTATACAAACCACCTTCCCTTGCCCTTCTTAGTCTTAGGCATGATTTAAACATTGGTGCAGCATTTGTAACAGAATAATTAATACAGCTAATTTCTCTTCCGCTCAAACTAAACATTTTTACTACCATAAAGGCAATCAGTATTTCCCTGCAGCAATCAAAGATTTTCAGGCTAAAACTCGATCTCAAATACTCTATGGCATTCCTGTGTGGATTAATGCCCTGAATCAGAAAATAGAAAATATTCAGGCCATATTCTTGCATCAATGTCTTGGCCTAAATGTGTACCTTATAGTATGATTTGTATGGAAACAGGTTTGCACCTAATAGAAACAAAAGCATGGATCCTAACTTTTAAATATTGGCTTCAAATTTATTATGGGGCAGAATCAGATAGCTTGCTCAGCTATTTTATAAAAGACGCCTATAATGCTGTGTGACTGGGCAGGATTATAGATAGGTTTAAATTCATAGGAATTGCAATTGAAGACCTCTTCCTATCTGATGAAACCTATAATTTTAGATTAATTAAACACTGGGTTTCTTGATTTAGAATTTACTAAGCTATGTCCTGTTCAATATTATATATATATTCACCTGCGGCGCTTGGTCTTGCTCAGCCCATTGGGAAAATGGCCAACTATTTATGTGATCTTGAAAGCCCTCAACGAAGGAGAGCATTTATGTTGGCTAGGATGAATTGCTTTCTTTCAAATGTTGTTTATGGTAGATTTCTCCACATTCCATATAGTGAGAGAGTCTGTCGTTGTGGGGCAAACATTCCAGATTCCATCCAACAGATATTGCTGGACTGCCAGCTATATTCTAATCCCTGGAGGGAACTGTTTGGTAATCTCTCTCTCCCTCCATGTAACCTGGTAAATGGGATTGAAATAGACATCACAAGGGCTGTTAGTAAATTCCTGGAGAAGTCTATTAAAATTTATGAGGGGCATGTTTCACCATGAATTATATCTTAATTTTGTTCTTAATTTTGAACTGCATATTTTGCCTGTTCCTATTTTTGTCCTATGTTTGAGTATGCCAATAAAAGGTATGACTGACTGACTGCAGCATTCCACATACCCAACAACTTTTAGAACTGGGCTCTCAGCACCTATGCTTGCAATGTTAACATGACTATGATCTATATCCTGGGTGTGTGTATGTGTTCATTTTTGATTTTACAAGATTTGTACCCTGCCTTTCTGCCCCACCACGACCACCAAAGCAGCCTGATAGTTCAAATAAGCATTATAAAAGCATACCATAAAAAACAATTAAAACCAAAATTGACATGCACATTTAAAAGCACAGAGAAACAGTAAATAAAGCCTTGAGCAGGAAGGGATCCCTGAAGGAATAATAGAGAGTGACGGACAGGGTAGGTTCTGCCCTTCCCTAAGAGTAATCAATGAGAGCTAATGGAATGTTGGAGAAAGACAGCTGGAAAACAGCAGTTAAGAGGGCCATTGAGAGTTGACAACTAAGGAATGAGAGTGCAAATAACAGTTTGAGTGAGGCTAAGGCAAAGATAAGCTGAAAGGCAGCTGATGAGGAAGTCAACTTGCAACATGAGATTCAAGATGCTGGTAGGGGAACAGCTCAAAAGTTCAATGGAAGTGAAACGTAACTTCTACCTTACTTTGGTCAGTGTTATGTTCATACCATAAATACAAATTAACTTCTTGTTTGATTTAATCCTGTGGGCTGTGTGTCTCAGGGAAAGATCTCGGTCTATACATGTTTAAGATATGAATAAATAGTGGCAGTATGTGAATGGAACGGTGTTTGAGCCCCCAACCCCAATAACTCTGGGAAGTGTTTGAGTGAGGGCCGTACTAGAAGGAGGTGGGCTACCCTGTCTGCTGATGTCTCTGTGAGCGAGAGAGAAGACCTAAAGTGCAAAATGGCCATGGCTCTCTAAAGGGTTTTAAAAAGAGGAGAAAGGTAGCAAGAGTGATGGCCTTAACTACCTGGAACCTGAGAGAGAGAGGCTGCTGAGGCACTCAATATCACACAGAGGAAATAAAAAAAATCTTCCCTCACTGGCAGAAGACAGTGACAGAATGGAGCAGATGACTATCCCTGGGGAAGTCTGCATACTGTGCATCATATCGTGCTGATGTGCTAATATTTTACATATAGTGACTCCGTTTAAATGAGTTGTTTGGTTGTGCAGACTCACATGGGTAAGTTCTTCTGTGTGACCAGCACTGTGTTTAGATCAGGCCTTGCTACCCTTCAAGAGGAAACGGAGTCCCTGAAGAGGAAGCCCTCGGAGTCCAGCAAGAGATTCCCTCCCGCATCCCATCAAAGAACCTGCAAGGAAATGGATGGGGAGTAATAGGATGACAGCTGGAGTTCCCAACTCCAGCTTGAGAAATTTGTGGAGGTCTGAGGGTGGTACTTGAGGAGGATAGAGATGGGGTGGGGTGGGTTTGGTGACATTATGTATACCATACAGCTCACCCTCTGAAGCTGCCATTTCTTACAGAGGAACTAATCTCTGAGCCACCCCATCTCTCTGCTCATGCCAAGCAGTGGGGGCTTAGCTACTGGGTGCCTTAGCTGAGGACCCACAGTTTTGAACTTATGCCTGACATTTTCCCCAAAAGCACTTTCCTGGGTCATCTTCTTTGGGGGGCCATAACTTGGACCCCCACAATTGATGGGTGTGCGCTGGACCTGTGTGTTTCAGCCCTGGGGGGAGCTGTGAGAATTGTGGGTACACTTCCCTTTCTCATGTGGTATGGCTAGGGTACCTGCTGTTGTGGGGTTACACTGGGGAGCCCCTGTCAGAACTCTGGGGATGTCTGTATTTCTGTCTGTCATTGAGAACCTTCAGAGACTTGGGGGTGGCCCAACATGTTTCCATTCCTTTGCAGAATAGAAGAATTTGCCACAGTTGTTGGGTGTGCTCTGAACCTTGTATGACCTTGGGTGTGTGACCTTGAGTCAGTTACAAGTTCTTTCAGAGCTGTTCTCTCAAGACCAGTCCTTGAAAGAGGGGGAGGGGAAGGGAAAGGAGATTGTAAACTGCTCTGAGACTCCTTCGGGTAGTGAAGGGTGGGGTATAAATCCAATCTCTTCTTCTTCTACCTGTGTGTTGCAGCCCAGGAGGCTGTGAGCATTGTGGGTGTGCTTCCCTTGCTCATGTGATGTTTCTAGGGTGCCTGCCAAGTTGTCATGGGGTTACTTTGGGGAGCCCCCAGGTCCATAGTCAGGATTTTTATCCTGGGGGTGCTGGGGTTCCAGGGTGGTTGCTGGTGCATGGTAAGAGCTCACTGCTAGTGGGAGGGGGCTTAATCTAAATTTAACACCACTGCCCTTATTTAATGCTGGTTCTGAGACCCCTTCTCAGCAGCTTCCTAAGGAGCTGCTAAGGAGAAATGGACTTGGGTCTCTTCCTGCTGCCTTAACAGCTCTGCCAGCAAGGAGGCTGCGCAGCCTGTGTCCCCTCCTCTCACTGGGGTTTCTTGAAAAGACCCGGCGAGAGGAGGGAGACACTGAGCTGGCCCTGTTGCCAGCCAGGCGAGTCTTCTCCCTGCTTCCTAGCAGGAAGAAGACTCAGGAGCTGGCAACAGAGGCCATGCAGCTGCCCTCTCCCTTCCCCTGCCAGCCAGCTGAGCAGAGAGGGTTTTTTTTTAAAAAAAGAACTCCAGTTAACACTAAAGCTTCCTGTCAAGGCAGTAGAAAAACCTCCTCTCGCCTTTTAGGTGACCCTAAAAATTTGTACCCAAGGCTGTTGTCTAGATTTGCTTAGTGATCAGGGTAGCGCTGGAAGAGAGATTAATATCTACATAAGTCCTTCCAGCTGTTTTAGGCCTCTCCTTATCTTGATTTCTTGATTACTACCTTTGACGGAAGAGACACACATCCAGACACATTGGATATTTGTTACCAGAACAATTTGGAGAGCATGTGCAGCTACCACAAGAGATTATCCATGGCCCACCATGTAAACTTTTAGCAACTGCATATTACATGAGAAAGCAACACTTGGATCTAAAGAAAATCTTTTTTTAATACGTTTATTTCTGGATGTGTGTTGTCTTACAATAGCAATACTGACCACTGAGGAAGGCCCTAAGGGGCCAAAACATATATGGTCTACTGGTCATAAGATATACCCATCAATTGTAAATGTAAAACTATCCGCTCTGTGTGTCAAAAGTTTTAAGAGTCTGATATCTGGACCATTTCTTTTAACCTGTTTTATATTTTATTAATGTGTACACCATAATAAATATTTGTATTTTTCTAATTACTTATTTTGTTAGCTTGACTCTCTTAGATCACACTCTCCTTATCTTCTCCAAGGCCTCTGGTGTGCAAAACAACCTCCACACATACGTCAAGTATGTATTTCAAAATCCATTATTGATGCTCTTCTCAGTTCTGGAATTTGGGCATCTGTGCCAAAAACTTTTGGAGTAGAATCCAATAGTTCCATTTCACTAGAGCCTGAGTTCACCAAAACAATTTAGGTCTGATCTGAGAAACAAAGGGGAATTTCACACTACACCTTTAAAAATGTTACTGAACCGGCTTGGAATAAACCGGTACAGTGACGGCCGTTTCAGACAGCCCTTCCCCTACTGTTTTGGAGTCATCTTCGAAAAAGTTTGCCATTTCAGACTGCAGCTTTCTTTTCAAGCCTCTTTTCACCACACACACACACACACAGCATTTTAAGACTCAGCCTGGACCTTGATCTCTCTCTCTGTCTTCCCCCCCACACACATTTTAAGACTCCGCCTGGATCTCTCTCTCTCTCTCACACACACACACACACACACACACATACAAACAAACACACACACAAACATGCACAAACACACACACGAACACACACACGAACACAAACACACACACACAAACACACACACAAACACAAACAAATACACACACACACAGATGGTATTTTAAGACTCAGCCTCTTAAAAAAATCACAGAGATCGCCTGCATGGGTGAAAAGAGGCGCAAAAACACTTGTCATCAAAGGAAGTGCTTCAGGGGCATTTCACACAGCACCCTCTGTAGCGCTTCAGAACCGGTACAAGAACTGAAGAATGCTTGGGAGGAGGTTTCAAGGTAAACCGGCTCAGGAATGCTTCCCTAACGCTTCTGTCTGAAATGGCCAATATGTTCTGTTACTGAACCGGTACTAATACGGTTCTGTGTGAAATGCCTGACAGAAACTGTTACTGAAGAGTTCCTGAAACGGAACATATTGGCTGTGTGAAATGGCCCAAAGACTTTCACCTGTTAGCCATAGAGTGACACCTGCTACCTGCTTTTGGGCAATGAAGGTCTTCATATCAGAAGAAAAACAATACCAACAACTTGGCCAGTGCTATACCATGACTATGCAATGGCTTTGAACATTCCTCTTATAATTCATTATTATCCAGAAAGGAAGGTAGTGGGAGGGAAGGCGACATGGTATAGACTGATGTCATCAGATTTGGGAAGCTAAACAGAGTTGGTACCTGGAAGAAAGACAACCAAGAAGACTCTGCAGATGAAGACAATGGCAAACCACCTCTGCTTCTCACTTGCCTTGAAAGCCCCTTGCTGGGGTCACCGTAAGTCAGCTGTGACTTGACTGCACTTCACACACACGTGGTTGTGAGCCAATGATTAGAACCATCTATGCATGGACCTGGTCTTCAGACCCCTTGAACAGTTCAGCACCTCTCAGGTTATAACCCCTTGGTCCCCTGCCTGATAGGTAGTTCCACCTTTTGTCCAAGGCTGATAATACCATGCCTCCGTCCGCCAGAACCAGCCTAATAATCATTTCCCGACTTTCAGCCATAGGGGAAGAGATTTCAATTTACATTAGCAAGTCCACACCAAACAAAAGATACCATTTATGCTGGCGAAAGCACTAAATGCCTTGGTTTGATAAATGAGTTTGTTTATTGATTTTCAGAAAACAGATTAGCAGTACAGAAATGTCGATTAAATATTTTTCCTAAGAGGATATACCTAAATGCTTTTTGAAACCATGGGTAGAAAAAGCCATATATTAATGGGTTACAGGTAGAGTTAAAGTAGCCAAACCATGTGAAAACATCAAATAATACTGCAGGGGTTGAAAAACCTAGAAAAGGGTCAATTAAAATTACAAAGAAACATGGAAACCAACATAAAAGGAAAAAGCCCATCACTATACTCAAGGTTTTGGCAGCTTTCCTATCTTTACTTGTGGAAAACTGGTTTTGTTTACCATCACGGGAACTTTTGGGCTCATTTTTCATGGCTTTCAAATGCTTTTTGGATACCTCAAAGATTTTTGCATAAATTCCAATCATTGCACAGCCGGGAATAAAGAAGCCAAATGAGAACAGAACTGTTCCCCACAGTTTATTAAATGCAACTGGACAGGAACTAGAACATGCCACTAAAGTTGCATAGCCTTCTATGCCAGAAGCATAGACTTCTGAGAAAACCACTCCAAAAGCAAAAATGGCTGGTGCCAGCCAGCAAAAGACTATCAGCTGCCTAATCACAGGGACAGTGATTTTGCATGAGTAATGCAGAGGATGACAGATGGCATAGAAACGATCAACAGCAATGGAGCACAGGTGGAAGATGGACACCAAACACAGCATCAGGTCAAAGCTGTAGTGGACTTTGCAGAAGGTGATCCCAAAGTACCAGCAGTTTTCCGCAGATCGGATCATGCTGTAGGGCATGATGAAGGAGCCCAGGAGGAAATCGGTGACTGCCATGGAGAGGGTGAGGAAGTTAGTCGGGGAGTGCAGCTGTTTGAAATAGGAAATGGAAATTATGATGGCTAAATTGCCAAACACTGTGATGACGATGACTCCGCTCATGGATATGTACATGAATCTTCGGACACCAGCTGACGCGAGGCTTTCAGGACAGGATCCATTTCCAAATTGCGAGCAATCAATGACATGCTCAGAGGAGTTAAGGAAAGCCATTATTCCTGAATCTGAGAAAAAGAATCATTAGCTATAGAGGCAGCTTGCGCGTGGGTCTATGTTTTACATCTCTCCATCAACTGCAAGGCTGGAATTCTCACATTTTATGTTTCCTCTGAAAACCATTCTCTGAAGAATGCTACACGTTGGTAGAAAAGTACTTTCTATTTATTATTCTCATTCATTGATCATAAATATAATCCTGGGGACAATTACTCACATGCAGCATCATTTAAAACAACAGCCCCAAGTTCACAATCACACATCCCTATGGAGAGCAATGTGAAGGTTAGTTTTGAATCAGGGGCTGCGTTCAGACTGGCAGTTTGGTCCGATATAGGCACCTTTCACAAATGGATTAAAGGGGCCCGTTCACACAGCCACAGCTATCAGGCATTCCCCAGGCGTACTCACCCTGTCAGAGGACAACTTGGAGCCGGGTTAAACAGCCACCGAAGTGGAGTTTGTTTCCTGGCGCATTCATCACGCATGGCGGCTGTCTGAATACAAGGGAGCGCACGCAGAATGGATTTGGCAGTCTGAACCTGCAGATCCGTTCTGCTTTTAGGGAAGTGGCTTTTTTAAAAAATTGCCCATGTGCGCATGACTTTTGGCCATTTTTGCAGTGCGCTCCATGGCTGATGTGCTACAATAATGTGGATGCTTTCCCACGGGATGTCTCCGTGGGTAACCTGCAGTAGGGTGTGCTGTGTGGCTGATATGTCCCGCAACATTTTAAACTGGGTCAGTTAGAGGCGACACTATATTGCGGCAAGCTGCCAGTCTATCCTCAGCCTGTAAGAGACAAACTGAGATGAAAACAAAGATGCAAAGGAATGCTGATGCAGGAATACCCATGCAGCCTGATCCTATGCTTATATATTCAAAAGTTTGAAAGGGGGGGGGAACTTTATGGGTTTGTGAAATAAACTATGATGTGTTGTACGAGCAAAAGGAATGAGAAGGTGGAACACAGAGCACAAACTGAACGTTAAAGAAAATGAAATTAAGTGCACTGTGATTTGTTAGAAGATACAGTCGTATTATAGATTGAGACACTGCAGCTACCTCTGTGCTGTCTGATGTGCCTTTAGAATAAGAGCAAACCATTCCCATCCTTCTCCATCACTGGCCGAGGACAGATTTGTATTCTGCCGCACCTCCGCGGCACAGCAGAATAAGGCGGGGGGAATTGCCCACGCGGCGTTCACACGCCGCCAGAAGGAAGCCGCTCGCAGCGTTCAGACTGCGGGCGGCTTCCTACGGCGGCATGCGAACACCATGCGGCTCCCCCTCCTGGCGCGCGTTCACACCCGCCAGAGGCGGGAGGAGTGCAGCGCCGGATGCAATGCGTCCGGGCCGCCTCCTTGGGGCAGATGCAGCCGTCTGAACGGCCGCTCTGCCTCCGCTTTTGAAGCGGAGGCAGAGCGGCCCAGACTGCCAGTCTGTCCTCGGCCATTTTCTGCTTCCCAGTAAGCGAGTTTGTTGTGGTGATCAGAAAGTCAGGCTTCAACCAAGGACACATGGGTCCAGATCCTTACTTGCTGTGGAGCTCTCCAGGTGACCTTGGGCCAGGCGCTCTCTCTCTCAGGCTAAGCTAGCTCACAGACTGGGTGTGAGGAAGACTGAGTGAACCATCCCATATGAACCATACGAACCATCCCAAGCTCCTCTGAAGAGCTAATAAATAAAATCTATTAAATAAACTTGGGAACCATATCCTTCCTGTTTGCAATATTGATCCAACTCCAGAGGTCATAATGGGGCATGCCTTTCACTGCCCCTTATCTGGACTTCTACTTTACTAGTGTGGCAATTGATGAGGTTGGATCTGAAACCTTTCTAGGAAGTAATTGACTCAGTCAAGCTACCCCTGCAATTCATTTTGTTCATCTGACAAGTATGTTTTGAGGATCAACCTAATAGGGCTTCAGTACTATGTACACTTACCTCATAGGAGACAGTGAGCAGAGGCTGGTCCATAGAAAAATCTAATAATAAAAGTCATGTTCTACCAATAGTCAAAAGCTCCAATCTCTTTAATCGCATACAGTAGTTTTTTCAATGATATTGCATAAATAGACTCTACTCACAGCTCAGTGTAGCCACACAGGAATCAAGTTCTGTTCTTTAGGTTCTTCTGTTTTTTTTTATGTCACCTATGTCAAGGGAAATTCTAGTTTATTCCAGCTATGACACTACTTTAATCTTGCTTTTCTAATTTTGAGATTTGAGAAACAAACAAACAGATTTCCAACCAAATGAATATTCGAAAGGGTGTATAACCAACATAGCTCCCCGACAGTCCAGTGCATATTTAAAGATCTGCAGATAACATGTTCTCTGAGTAGATGCTTCTTGGGGTTGCCAGCCTCGAGGTGGTGGCTGGATATCTCCAGGAATTACAACTGATCTCCAGAGGACAGGGACTAGTTCCTCTGGAGAAAATGGCTGCTTTGGAGTATGAACTGCATGGCATTGTAGCCTACTGAAGTCCCACTCCTCTCCAGCCCCAAATCTCTTGGAATTTCCCAGCCCAGAGCTGGCAACCCTACTGCTCCCTCTCCCACCATTTATAGATAATATTCAGTCTCTCAAATATTCCTCCCACCTCCCAACCTCCCGGCTTCAGCCACAATGAGCATTGATTCATGTGACTGCAGAAGTCTATGGTAGCCCCTTTCATTCTCCATTTGACTTCAGATTTCCTCAAGCTTATTATATGAATGTACTCTCATGAATTCATTGAGGAGTCTCCTTTTGAGATGGGTATTTTTATAGTGGTATTTGAAAAACCAGGCCTGAGATAAATTTAGAGTCTTAGAATGTTCTGGTACATGCGCCTCAGCTCTGCCTCAAGTGAATGGCTGGAAGCTCACATAGACTAGGTTTTTCCCAGGCTAGCATGGGCTGAGATGGTTATGTGAGAGAAATAATGCAATGCCCCACATTCCTGCCAAATTTCAACTTTATCATTCTGTTTCTGTACAATTCAGTATATCAAGAAAATGAAAAACAATCAAGTACAATCCATTTTTTGAGCAAGACCTACTGAAACGGATGGGGGCAGGAATACAGAAGTAATATTATGAAGCAAATGGTCCTGTAGATTATATCCTTCAAAAAACTGCAGCAAAATAGTGTTAATTAGAATCCATTGAACTCTACCCCAAGAAAGCAAAACCACATTTCTACAATTTTGCCCTTCTTTTTTCTCCTACCTGCTGTTGCTGTTACATAAAGTCCTTTAATCTGTCATGTTGAATTAGATGCCACGTCCAACCATTCCTCCTGGTGCCCTTTTCTGTGCTTTTATGCTGTGCTTTTATGACAATGCAGCCAGGTCTCAAGAGAATTTCAAGCACAAAAAAAAGGTTCAGATTAGATTTGGGTGTTTGTTTGTTTTTGCAACTACAATCAAAGAAAGAGGCTGAAAGGATTTTGCCCTTAGTCCTTTTCATTGTTTTCAGCATGGGTACCCAAGCCGTGCTTAAGGGGAGAATGTTACTGGCCATCCTGTTAAGTAAAATCACCATTTTGTGCGAATAACAGCTATATGTGTAATTTTTAGCTTCAGTACACATGACTGGCTTCCCAGATTTTTTTTAATGGTACATGTGCACATATACCGAAACCATAAAAATACATGCATCGATCCGTTCACACAAAATGGGGACTGTATCAGGAGAATTGTAAGTAGTGCAGTCTCCCCTTAGGCACAGTTTGAGCTCCAAAACGGTAACTGAAAAGGTATTTCTTCTTTCTATTTCATATTGCCCTGACCTTGATAGCCCAAGCTAGCCTGATCTCATCAGATCTCAGAAGCTAACCAGAGGCAGGCAATGGCAAATCACCTCTATCCATCTCTTTCCTTGAAGACCCTCCGGGGTCAGCATAAATCAGCTGTGACTTGACAGCACACAGACATGTTTCATATCGCGTCCCTGCCTCCAGCTCTGCCACCCTCTGCCATTGAACTCATTGCTCCCTCTCTCCCCCATACACTTTTGCCGACCCTCATGCCTGAAACTGCCTCTAAGAATTTGTGTTTGATCGCCACCTCTCTAAGTTCTTTCAAACACCTGTTCAAAACCCATTTTTTCCCCTACATGACCCCTTAATTCCTGATCACATGCCCTTTGAGTGAGCAAACAAACTTTCCACATTCACACCCACCCTACCCCTTTATTGTCCACCCATTATTTTAAACTTTAGATTATAAACAAACCATGTCTTCGTGTGCACTGTAAAGCACCATGAATGTGGATGGTGAAAATAATAACAATATTAATTTCTGCCAAATATCCTGATCTACACAACGTATTGAAACAGCGCTGCCAGCCCTGTCACTATGGTGGGGGAAGTCCAGCTGGCAGCCTTAGCTGCCTGCTGCTCCTTCAGGTGGTGGTGGGAGAAAAATAAAACAAAAACCAGAGACATCAGCTGCATCGCTGCATCACTTCTGGGGAAAACTTGGAGGTGACACAAGGTAGTTCTGGAATCGCCAGAAACTTTGCAGTTTTCCCTGGAAGTGATGGAGCAACATACCTGATGTCATACCTCCCTTCCCGATGTCCCCATCCCCAAATCCTCTGCCAGTCGCTTGGCTCGGCCTGGCAACCCTATCCTGAAATGCTCTTTATTAGAAGGGAAGCAATCAAGTTACAGATACAGCATTGCATTTTAGATCAGGGGAAAGTAAATCTCTAGAAAATTTAGAAATACAATTTTTACAACAACTTACATTTTGCAAATTATGCCCTTTTCTCATTAACACAACACCATTATAAGAACATAACAAAAGCCCTGCTGGATCAGGCCAGTGGTCCATCTAGTCCAGAATCCTGTCTCATACAGTGGATAACCACTTCCACTGGGGGTCCAACAACAGAACTAGAGTTTGAGGCCTTCCCCTGATGTTTTCTCCTGGCACTGGTATTCAGAGGTATATTGTCTCTAAATGCAAGATTCCCTTTAGTCACCATGGCCAGTAGCCATTGACAGACCTACCCTCCATGAATCTGTTTAACCCCCACTGAAAACCATCTATACCCCCATGGCCATGACTATATATTCTGGGAGCAAATTCCACATTCTAATCTAGCATAATACTAGCATAAACAAAAAAAACAAAACAAAAAGACAATTTTTGGTATATTACATTTGTTCAATTAATACTGACCTCAAAGTATACAGTGGACATACAGTGAAAACAGTTTTGGCATTGGCAGCCAGGTGGATGTGTTTGTTAGGCAGCTGACATCTCCATTGACCTGCCTGTAAAGATCCACAGGAAATTCATGTATGGATCACCTAACACATTGAGTTTTCTCAAAAAGTAGCCACTGAGAATCCCAGTTTGGATCAGGGAATTGAACCCTTCCCCTGGCACCATTTGTCCAGGAGAAACCAGTGGCCTTGAACTACATAAAGCCCCAGAAGGAAAAACAAAACAATCTAGACTGCTTATTTCAGGATTAAGGTTTAGTGTGGCGTATCTGAACTCCCCTTGACCTGCCTTTGAGTCAGACAATCAGCTGCAAGGGAACTTGCTTCAAAGACACAAGAGCTCTGATTAACTCAGGACCATAGTGCTGGGGAAGAAGGGAATTCAGTTTCACCATGTGATTTTCCCAACCCAAAATGCCCTTGAGGGAGTGCTCTTTGTGCTGTTGTGGGGGCTGCATGTTTAGCTCATCTATACAGGTGTAGCAGCCCAATAGGGTAAGTAGTACTCCTCCAGAAAAATCTGAGTCAGGAAAATGGCACGGGGAGGAAGGCTGGAACCCCTTCTCCCTTCTCACACTACAGTCCCAGCTCAAACTGGGGCCCCATAGCTACACAAGTACCCTCACAGTTGATAAGTGTGACTGACTCAGTCTGGTT
Organism: Lepidodactylus listeri; assembly: GCA_029233225.1. NCBI lineage: Eukaryota > Metazoa > Chordata > Lepidosauria > Squamata > Gekkonidae > Lepidodactylus > Lepidodactylus listeri. The sequence goes on from JARCFY010000003.1 coordinate 41,815,776, forward strand.
AGATCAAGGGAACTCAGGCACAACATGTTAAAAACTGTAATGTGCAGTCTGGCAGTTAGTGCCATGGTCCTGATACAAATCCTCTCCCTCCCTGTGAAAATGTCAGGACTCCCGATCATAGACTGTATTCCTGAACCCAGCTAAGGCCTATGCAATTCTAACAGAGATTATGCCTGAGTAGGGCTGCCAAGTCAGGGGGGCGGGGGATCCCCCGCTAAAGGGGTTCCCGATCCGCCGGCCAGCATTTGGCCACCCCCGAAGTCGTCCAGCGAGGATGATGTAATGACGTCACCGGAAGTGATGTCAGCATGTTGGGGGCGTTGCCAGGGCGACGCTCTGACAATCGCCCCAAAACTCTAGAGTTTGGGGGCGATTGCCAGAGCGTCGCCTTGGCAACGCCCCCAATGTGCTGACATCACTTCCGGTGATGTCGCTGGGTGCGCGCGCGAAGCACACACGCCAGGAGGAACTCCTGGTCGGAGGAGGACTCCCCCCTGCCGGTGAGTTCCGAAGACTTGGCAACGCTATGCCTGAGATCCTGGAGAACTACTGCCAATACTGACCTTGACAGACCAATAGTCTGACTCCATATAAGGCAGCTTCATGTTTTGGTTTGTTCTCCGGATGTGAAAAATCTGAATAAACTTTGAAAACAAAATCCATAATAGCCTTCTAAAATGTGAACAGATAGTGGTACCTATGGATAAATAACTGATAAGTGTGGATGAATAAAAATAAATTAAATAAAACTATGGATGAATATATCTAACAGGTGGTAGCAGTGGCCAGGAGTCCCTTTCACCAGCTTTGATATACTGGCTTGCAGGCTCTGAGTATCAGGTACCAGCAGTCAGGCAAGGCAGGGTCATTCAGTCCAAGGTCACGGATCAAGAAGTCAGGCGAGGCAGAGTTGTACAGTCCAAGGTCAGGTCCCAAGAATCAGGCAAGGCAGAGCTGGTGGTTTAGCGTCTATCATATGTGTTGCACCCACATGTAACAACCTCTCATGGCTGGTTTTATAGCCACACACAGGGCCGGTGCTTCCATAAGATGGGGTTAGGCAGTGGCTTAGAGCACCACTGAAGGTGAACACCCCACTGGCCTGCTGCCCCGGTGGGTCCCACCTCTCGCAGGAAGTGGCCAGACCAGCCCATGCACCCCTTGGAACTTGCCCCCCCAGCTTAGCTGCTGCCCAGCCTCTTCCTATAGCAGGGCCAGCTGCTCTGCCTTAGGTGGCATCTCTGTCATATCCCTCTCCCCCTCGCACCGGAGCTCCCTGGGAAGCGCACCTGAGGCTTGAAGCCCTCCTCTCAGAACTTCTGCCCTGACGGGGAGCAGGCAGGCCAGTGGCTCAGCAGGGGATCTTCCCTGGGATGGGAGCCAAAGCGGCCCGTGGGAACGTTGTCCATGGGCATTCTGGCAGTCGGGGATGGGGATAGGGATGCCCCCCCAATTCTGTCCTCACCCCTGCATGTTGTTGCTGCTGCCACCAGGCCATTAGCAAGCGTTTAGTTCAACATTTTAAATCATTGTATTTTCATACGGCCATCCTTATTAGAAATTTACACTTCAGAATCAGTGTGCTTATTAAACCTGTGTACTGGTGATCAGTAACTCGATTTGCTAGTGAGGCAAGTTTTCTATTTCTCCCCCTACCAAATATTTTTGTTCTCGTGCGAATGGTGAAAATGGATGTTATAAAAGGCCAGAGGGGACTTTGATTAGTTTAATTGAGAGTGAGTTTGGTGTAGTGGTTAGGAGCATGGACTCTAATCTGGGAGAACCAGGTTTGATTCCCCACTCCTCCACATGCAGCTACTGGTGTGACCTTGGGCCAGTCACATTTTCTTTCAGCACTTGACCCTGAAGGAATTGGTGACAAAATTTGCTAAAGAAAAGGCACACAAACTGGGATTCTGATGTGCCTGAAATGGAAACTTAAATTTCCACATCACAAATAATAGGATTTTTCAAAATGCTTTGTGATTTGTGTTTTTCTGTTTGAGAGAGAAACTCAGAGATTGCATTAGTTGTTCTCACAATTAAAAAAAAGAAATTAGCAATTTCAAATTTTGTGTTTTTCATTCTTCCTAAAATGCATTTATGTTTGAAGGTTGGGGGGTGTGGGCGGGCACCAGAAGGTAGCCTCACCTAGTGTGCAAAAAAACCTGGCACAAGCCCTGGCCATGCACCTAAGAGTTATGCTTGCAGGCAGCTGATCAGAAGCAATCCTGCAACTACTTATCAGTGAGCAGCTAACATTAGGCCAGAAGGTATGCATTTTGCCGTCTTGTCTGCAGTTCTGTTGTCAGCCTTCATCTGCAGTGCTGTAAGGGTATAGGTGACACTGGTGGGCTGGGAATGGCTAACTGAGGTTCACTTGCTGAACCAGGGCTGGAGGGTGTTAGTGGCTCTGCACCAGATGTTGGCTGTGAATCCTGACAAGCCTGCAATTAATTTTCCTGCTGGTCAGCTTCTGTTGACTCAAGGTTGGCTGCATGGGGCTCCTCTTCTCCTGAGGAGCTGTTTTCTCCTGAGGAGTCAACCCTGACTGTCTCATGATATTTGGGTAGTAGGCAAGCTGTGGCCCTTTCTGGGCAGAAAAGATCTTGCCAGTGTGATGCATGCCCTGGAAACATGTAGATTAGATCACTGAAATGCACTCTACAGAATGCTGCAGCCCATGAGGGTTGTAGGCTTGGGACCAACATGCATTGTGGACTAATTTCTCCCATATAAACCTGCCTGTACACTCCAATCATCTTCGGAGGCTTGTTTTGGTTGCCTCTACCATCTGAGACTAGATGAGTGTCAATCCAAAGAGGGCCTTCTTGGTCATGGCACCAAAATTTTGGAATCCCCTCCCCAGGGATATTTGTCTGTCTCCCTCTATAGGTGTCTTCAACCAGCAGGCGAAGACTCTTGTTTCATTTGGCAAACCCTCAGTAACAGTTACTGACTGCCCTTCTAGTTTTCTTTGTATATGCATTTTAATGGAATTATTTTATTATAACTGTATTTTTAATTGTTTAAAATGTTTTTTTAAAATGTTCACTGCCTTGAGGAACCTGATTGGGTGGAAAGGCAACATTAAAATGTTATAAATTAATTAATTAAACATTTTAATCTATCAACAAAGATTTCTAGTAAGACAAAACAATGCAGTTGGGATGAGAACATGAGAAAGAAAAGGAGGAGGCTCCGATGAAAGGGAGCAGAAAGGAAAGTGACCTATAGGAATGAGAAGACTGCAACAAAATATAGAAGAACGTGACTGTGATCACCACAATGACATCCTGAGATTTCTACTTCACTGGTAACCCATTAAGAGAATAGTTCCATAGTTTCATTTTGTTTTCAAGAAAGTTAAACTTATGAGATCATCACTAAAGATCATTTACAAAACAAAGGAGAATGCAGGTATCATCTGGGACCTGTTTAATGAGATGGGCAATTAGATGTGTTGATAACAACTTTATGGCAAACAGTGCTTTGAGATATACTTGTCTGCATTCTCATAGGTTAGCTTTAACCCATAATATGACCAGGCGAAAAGCACAAAGCATTTCTCTCATTCTTCTCCCATTTGCTATATTGCTGAGTTTAAACCAAGAGATCTCATTAACACATCTCTGTTGTAGTTCTCTGTCTTAATGAGCAAGAGCGACACAACAGAGCTAATTAGGTACTAATGAAGCCAAACACACTGGACTTTTGCAAAATGTGATTCTCCCTTATGAGGCTATATATTTTGAAAACAGATGGCACAGATGCTCTTTGGGATATTTCAAACTTTAATCAGGCACTAGAGGAAGGACTATTTCTGAGTTATTTGGGCCACACAATTAAATGGTGTGTTAACATCACACAATAGCACTAAGGGACACCTTATCTCATTGTGAGCTATTAGGGAGAAATTTGAAAAAAGTACAGCCTAATAGATGGTTTAGAGAATAAAGAGGAATGAGTGGGAGAACATACAATAGAACAACTGATGGCAGAAAAGAGGATGGTTTATCAAAATTAGTCAGGGAAAAGAAACTTTAGGCAATTATAGATAAATATAGAATGTGCTGTCAAGGCTCCGCTGACCCCAGCCATGGGGTGTTCCAGGCAAGAGATGAGCAGAGATGGTTTTCTGTTGCCTTCCTCCTTGTAGCAACCCTACTCTTCCATGGTGATCTTCCGGCCAAGCCAACATGCTTAGTCCCCAGGCCCTAATGAGCTCAGGCCAAATTGAGTTATTTGGGCTGCTGCAGGCAAATCTACATTTATATAAATATACATGTGTGATGGACTGTCAAAGGTTAATGCCTCACAGAGTTTGAGAACCTCTGAGTGACAGGCTGTTGAAATGGAATTCTGTAGAGCGCATCAGTTGAGAAATGACAGTTAGGAACTGACAGTTGAGAAAGAGAGAGTTGAGCACTGACTGTGGACTGGGAAAGAGGCGGAAGGAGTGAGTGGATCCCCATTCAAGCCAAAAACTTCTAGTCAAGAGAAGTAATCCTTGCTCAGTGAAAGGGGAAATAGCTCTAAAATGAGGAATGATCCCTGGCCTGTGAATAGAGAAGGATTTTGGGGAACTCGGCTGTCTGTTCCTGCCTTCTAAAACTTAAGAGTCAGTGAAACTCAGGAACTTGAGTGTTTAAGCAGATACTGAAAGCCTCTCTTTTCAAAGTTTCAAAAACCTTGTTGAAAATCAAAAACACTTCTTGGCAACATATTAGCTGGAATTAGTGTGATTACAGATTTACCTCAGTTTTTATTATTGGTTCACCTCATATATCCTCCTCTGATTCCAGTTGACCTTTCCCCCTCAAAGGAGACCTTTCCCCCTCAAAATATAAAATATTTTGTTTATTTTTTAACTTTCAAAAGCCTCTCATGTGCCATTACAGGAGAAGAATATTAGGATGTGATTTTGTCTCTTCCCCCAAGTCCCTGGGCTGGGCCAGCATCAAAATATATAATAACGTGACAAGATGGGACCAACAAATAAGTTGACAATAGATGTAGGGCCTGCTCATCAAAAAAGAAAGAAGAAAAAAGGGGGAAATCCAGTGCATGAGGGAGGAACGATGGTGAGATCACTATATTTGGTGGCAGCATCATGATCCAAAAATAAAAACCCCAATTAGTTTGTCCCAACACAAATAAAAACTAAAATAAGAAAATATTTTATAAATTTGAGAGGAATTACTTCAGAACTCCTGTCAGAAATGGCATCCAGCATGCAGATCCAGAGAAGCACATGGCGATAGTAAGGGAGAGGAAGAAACAGCTGGGGGAAATCTTAGGCAGGAGGTGGAAATTATGAGAATGAAAATTGAACTGGCAAAAATCAAAGCAGAAAAATCCAGAATTGAAGCAGAAAAAGAATTAGCCAAGACTGAGGCTGAAAAAGCATGATGGCACAGCAAGAGAGAGAGGGGGAAGCTGAAAAAGAAATGTATATTGTAAAAATGAAGGTAATACAGTTAAGGGCAGAATTGTCACTTCCACAAAGAAGTGGAGAAAGTACCACAGTAGAACAAAAGAAATTTCCACATTATAAAAAAAAAAGATGATGTGGAGGCAATTTTCTTTACCTTTGAATGAACTTGTAGAGACTTTAGGGTCTAAGATGAGGACAGAATTATTTATTTGTGCCTATTTTGGAGGACTCAGTGAAGTTTACTCAGAGACGAGCGATGAGGAAACCTCTAATTATTTTCTCTTCAAAGAAAGAGTGAGAGTTAGATATGGACTCGCAGCAGAACAAAGCAGAAAAGCTTTTAGAGAATTTAAAAGAAAACAGGGTGAAATGTATGCACAGCTAGGCTGTCATTTGGACAGAGCCTTGGCCAGATGGGCTGAGGGAAGCAAAGTACAGATATTTGAAGAACTGAAGCAATTAATTGGTTTTGCAATTGATTTTATAGACAAGTTCCCACTTAGCTGAGATATAGCTGAGAAATAATAAGAAAAAATGTAGATGAAGCTGCCGTTTTGTTAGATGAAATAGAAAGGGACTTGGGAGGATTTCTTTTCCAACCCCCCATCAAGAAAAAGTTAAAGTGAGAGCCAGTTTGGTGTAGTGGTTAAGTGCGCGGACTCTAATCTGGGAGAACCGGGTTTGATTCCCCACTCCTCCACTTGCACCTGCTGGATGACCTTGGGTAAGCTGTAGCTCTGTACCAGCTGTTCTCTCAAGGACAGTTGTCTCAAAGCTCTCTCAGCCCCACCTACCTCACAGGGTGTCTGTTGTGGGGAGAGGAAAGGAAAGGAGTTTGTAAGCTGCTCTGAGACTCCTTTGGGTAGTGAAGGGCAGGGTATAAATCTCCTCCTCCTCCTCCTCTTCTTCTAAATAAAATTTTGGTGATTTTGGAACTTTCAAAGGCCTTTTGTGTACCATTACAGGAGTAGAATATTAGTAGGTGATTTCATGTCTTCCCTCAAGTCCCTGGGCTGGGCCAGCATCAAAATATATAATAATGTGACAGGGTGGGACAGCCATAGACCAGCAAATAAGAAGACAATAGATGTACCTGCTCAGCAAGAAAGAAAGGAAGGAAGGAAGAAGAAGCCAAGGGGGGATCCTGCGGGGGACGGAGGGAAGAGGGTGAGAGCGCTATAACATGTTCCTTACCTTTAACAGAACTGGCCTTTGTTGGGTATGAAGTTTTGTTTCCCACCCTTGTATAGATATGAAACCTTCATACCCTGTGGCCTACTTTGTTCCTGGTATCAGTCTCCAAAGAAGTTATCTGATCCAACAGTTTGTCTTTTGGGAGTGACTTGGGCAAGTTGCCAGGTGGCTTCCTTTGGCTCTTCTTTCACTTCAAAGGCTGCAATGCTGAAGAGAAGCATGGCATGTCCAGATTTGTTCACCATTATATTTCCGAATAGTCTCCAAAAATCTCAGTAAACCTACTTTAGATTATGCCTGCCTTACAGAAAAAGCAAGATTGTGATACCCTAAATTTTGCAAGAAATATCATTATAATTATTGTTTTTCCTCATGATGATCCTTTTATGTACCGCACATGCATGTACGACATATTTATAACATTAAAGGCAGGCAACAATATTGGCGGACAAGATATGATCCAGGTTACAGAGCAGGAAACAGCAGAGTGATATACAGAGTCTTTATTTGCCATTGGGGTCAAGCTTCAATAAATCCAAAGCCTAATAAATAATAATAAATAAAATACTCAAATCCCTGATAACCAAATCTATGGTTCTCAGTCCTTTAGGGTCTCGTGCATTCATAGGACAGATCATTTCAATGCTAATCACTGAAGTATGGGTTACAGCCCCATGGATATTATTGTTTTTATTATCTTGGTTATTAGTGACCTTTGTCCTATTATTGTGATGTGGTCCATGGGGTCACAGAGAGTCGGAATTGACTGTGCGACTGAACAACAACAGCAGCAGCAGCAACAAATCCTATTATTATTTGTACATTTGAAATATATTGTTTGTTATTTGAAACCTTCTAGGCTTAGGCTGACCTAAGACACTCCAATGGGCAGTTGGCTCAACCAAGAACATGCAATATATGTAAGTCATACCCATGTACCAGGATAGGAGGCCCAAATCAGTTTTGGCCTTGAAAGTGTCAGTTTAGGAGAAATGGGCTGTCAACAAAATGGCACTGTCATGTTGCTGAGTTCTCTTCCTTTCATTCATAACTTGCAGCAACACATACCCAAGGCATGATGCTCTAGTATTACATGTTTCTTTGACCTGCCAGTGGTAACAAATGATGTGAAGTTGGGCAATGAAATACATAGATGACATAGGAGCAATTCTGGCAGAGGAGGAATTGGGAAAGATCCTACTAGTTAGCAGCAGCTGAATAAAATCTTGCTGAGTTTGTTCTCATCTATGGCCAAAGTTATATATAACACCTGGGTGTGGCCACTGAGGTGCAAGCCCTTGTCCTTTGGCCGTTAGTAAAAGGATCTGCTATAGAGTAGGACAGAAGATCCACCAGTGGAGAGAGAAGCCTTGGTTTTTTTCCTTATATCATTAACTACTTTAAGTCCCCCAGGGGAATAAACCCAAGCATCTAAGTATGCTAAACAATAATTAAAAATAACACTATGACATGAGTAATTTAAACTACAAGTTTACACTTTAATATGGGATTGCCACTTTAGGTGACATTCCTTTGTATTCCATAATGAGCAATTCACCAGTCTGAAGAGAGAGAGAGAGGCAACACTGAATATTGCTTGCTGAAACCAGTCTGGGGGACTCCAAAACATTGATTTTGCTTCGGGGTTATTATTTCTATGGGTGCACTCAGGTGGGCAGCTACTTCCGCCATTGGCCCGGCTCTAATTTGATCTCGATCTTTTTTATCTAGTGTTGCATGACGAGACAGCTCTGCTGTAAATCACCGTACTGTGTGCGGACTCTGCGATGGATTGTCTAGACGGTGTCCACCTGAAGGAGCAATGTGGTGATGGTTTTTAAAAAATTCTGTTTGTGCATGCACATATGTGCCTCACCATGTACTTGTTTTTCCATGCATGCATGGAATTGAATGATTAAAGCACTGCCAGTGGTACCTGACTCTAGGTACCATCTCAATTAACAAAGTTCATAAATTTCATGGGCCATTCAGAAATGTGAAATTGTCCAGAATGTTTGAGCGGAGCTCTGCAGCCATTGCATGTTTATCCCTGGTGGGGCTCAGTGGGCTGATCACAGAATTGGCACCTTTCCTAGATGTCGCTGTCTGGACATTGTTTAAATCCACCAGGCACTCATGCCTGGGTCAGATCTAAAGATCCATCTGATCGCGACCTATGTCTCTCTAATCAGCCCAATCAGCCTGTACCTCTGTAAATAAATCATTAAGAAGACACTACCCATCTTTGTTTTCTATGAAGGGTGGATCCCCTAGACTTTCAGCAGCTCAGTAACTCAGTTGTTCTGATACCACAGTTTTCATTTCACCATAGTCATGTCGAGCGGACACAGTGGTTTTCTCAACAAATACTTTTAATTGCCATTGGCTAATGCACATATTAGACAGTTACTTTACAGATTGCATTTGTAGCACAGTGTTTTTCATCTACTGAATGAAATAGATGACCATGACTGAAGGAAGCTTTTTAATTTTCATTCTGTTTAATAATTACCTTTTTTTGCCATAATTTTGCAGCTGCCTTATGGCAAGAGACATTCAGACATGATTTGCCATTGCCTGCCTCTCTGTAGCAACCCTGGTCTTCTGTAGTGGTCTCCCATTCAAATACTGACCAGGGCCAACCCTGCTTAGCTTCCAAGATCTGAAGAGACTGGGCTATCCAGGTGAGGGCAATAATGACTTACTTTTGCTCATCTTCAGGACTACATGAGGTAACATCAGAGCTCTTAGGATATGTATTATCAGGGCTTTTTTTGTAGAAAAAGCCCAGCAGGAACTCATTAGCATAATAGGCCACACCCAACAGCAGAAATTCATTAGCATATTAGACCACACCCCTGACAGCAAAGCTCCCTCCCAGGATTGGCATCCCCAGGTGCAGTTTGCAGGGCTCATGGGGAACCCAAGGGAAGGAAGGCAGTTTCTGGATCGGCTTCCCCAGGCACCTCACAGCTGCAGGGCACCTGGGGAACCCAAAAAAGGGAGGCAGTTTAAACTGAGATTTTACTGAGAACATCCAGAACCTTCATATTACTTTCCAGGTTTAATGAACGGAGCTGTGATAACAATCGGTGCTGCAGCTTTACAAACAAAGCTAGGCTAAACTGTACAAACCTAGCAACATATCCAACTTCTCAGTAATAATGCCCTGTTGAAATGATATCAACATACTCAGTATGATAACAAAGCGTAAACACATTTCAGATAAATGAACATAATCCAGTAGCTGTACTCCAGCATCTCTGTGCACTTCTTAGAATGTATAAGGCAGTCAATGTAGGACACAGTATACGTTCTCCGAGGAATATCTCAAAATTCTCCATCCAATCCCATGGAATCCTAAGGCATACCTCTTGGACTACAAGATGCAGCTGCTTGTAAATTCAAAATTCTTGAGCCAGTTTGTACCCCATTCATACTTTTTAGCATTCCAGGGACATTGGGAAAATGCTGGATTTGGTGTGGCATCTTCACTAAACTCCAAAAGCCACAAAAAGTATTTGATAACAGTGGAGTTAATGTAGCATCGCCTGAGAAACATGGAATGTCAAAGCACGTGCAAAGATGTATCCTTCTCCCTTCAAGAATCCCTGCAGTATTTAGGACCTTTTGTCACAACCTTTCTTCCATTATAAAGAGGATCACTATGCTACTGCCAATAAAAGAGAGATTAGTATATGGTGATTAAACAGCTTTTTCCATTCCCTTATACTTTTATTTTATGTAAAAGATTTATACTCTGCTTTCCATATGCTTATAGATATATAACAAGCTCCAGTTCCTTCTGAAAACCCAAGTCATTGTAACAATGCTGCAATCTATTCTCTGATCATCATTTTCAGCCTCCATGTTGAACAGAGTGTTCTCTGACAAAATACTGAGAGAGGAAGGGACAAACTTCACTCCATTAACAGCTGCATTCTGGATGAATCCTGCTGAAAAACTTTCCCCAATAAAATCATCTTCAGAGCCCTTCGAAACCACAGATAAAAAAATGCATAAACAATCGGGTTAAACGTTGAATTCAAGTAGCCAAACCAAACCATTGCATCGATGAGAACACGGGGTGTTGTGTAATTCATAAAGGGATCAGTGGCTGTGCAGAAAAAGAATGGGAACCAGCAGATGAGGAAAACACCCATCACTGTACCTAAAGTCTTTGCTGCTTTTCTTTCTCCGCTGGGTGAAATATGATGCCTCGTTTCAAATCTTATTTGCATTTGGCTCACAGCATCCCTAATGGATCTGGCCTGTCTCTGGGCTATAACATATATCTTCCCATAGACACATAACATGACAAATCCAGGGATGTAAAAAGAAACCATGGAGGCCACTACCCCTGAAGTTTCACTGAAGAATACAAAGCAGCCTCCCACACAATAGATGAGTTTGTAGAATTTCTCTTCTGCTCCTATCATGTTTAGCTCCAGAAAAGTCATCCCAAAGCCAAACATCGCAGGGAAGGTCCAACTTATGGAGATCATCATTAGTATAACGCAAGTATTTATTTTTGATTTGTATCTCAGCGGATCACAGACAGCGTAGTAGCGGTCAATAGAGATAAATGATAGGTGGAAGATGGAAGCTGTACTCAACATGATGTCCATGCTGGTGTGGAATTTGCAGAAGAAGTCTCCAATATACCAACAGTTCTCAACTGATCTCACCATACTGTAAGGCATGACAAAACACCCCAGGAGAAAGTCCACAATGGCCATGGAGAGGATGAGGAAATTAGTAGGGGTGTGAAGCTGCTTGAAGTGTGATATTGAGATGATAACACTTAGATTGCCAGCTATGGTAGCAAGGATCACACACACCATGAAGACGTACATGGAGACCCGTACATGAATTGACCAGCTGCTCTTTATGCAGGAACCATTTATGGATTCACAGCAAAACTGCATCCTTCCAAAAGACTTGGATTCATGCAAACACATTAGCCTCAGTCTAATGGGTAATGCTTGTGCAATCCTTCTCTTACAGTCAAAACAGAAATTACTTGGTGTGTTGCCATCCAACGAAGGCAAAGTATCTGCCAAGAGAGAAGCAGAACATTCATTTTATTTATTTATATGAAATGTTTAGCCTGCATCACAATCAGCATTCTAGAATCAGCATGCAAGTAATACAAAACCAATACTCTAGTATAAAACAAGAGATTAAAAAAATCTGGTAGCATAAAATACCAAATATTAATTAAAATAACAATATAACTATCTGAAGGGGAAGACAGGCTTTTCTGTCCAGGAGCATTACAATGAGGCTGGAATATTTTACTCGGTAGGCATGCAAGGGGTTTTGGTGTTGTTGTTGTTAGTTGTGTTTTGATCAGCATTTTTAAATAGTTTTATATGTACTCAGGATTTGCGAATGGAGGGAAATAACCACCATTCAGTTTGTGATATGACACCTGGAAAGGAGCAGGCCAGGTCATTTCTGAAACAAAGTTAGAAACTGGATAAAAGACTATCTACATGATCTATTTTATCTAAGAATGTCTGGAGTTGAATGGCCACACCATTTCAAGCACCTTGACCCAGAAGCATGCTCAGGGTTGGAGGACTTCATGTTTAAAGAAGTGCTGTAGGAGCTGATTGGCTGTACCTCTGGATGCCTCAGCAGGAGGCAGAGGTGGGATACATCTGAAGAGGCTGGAAAGCCCCCTGAGTTCTTATGAGATGATGCAATCTTGCAAGAGGCTAGGGGCAGCAAGATGGCATGCACAGTATGCCATACCTTCTTCAAAAGTGCCAGGGCAAGGTTTTAAGAAGCAGTTCCATGGTACCTTTTCCAGCATGTTTAGAAGGCAGGGAGCAAGTGGCTGGGGAACAGCGAATCCACTAAACCCTCCATAACAGAAGCCCTCAGGCTGCTGAGCCTGGTCCAAGAGCAGGGTTGGCCAAACTGTGGCTTGGGAATTGCATGAGGCTCTTTCACACATATTGTGCGACTCCTGGTAGGGTGGCTGGGGAAGCAAAGGGGATGCCTCCCCAATGTGTCTTCCTTTCCCCAGCCAATGTTCCCCTCCCTGCGTAGGCTGAGGTGGGGGGGAGCAGAGAAATAAAACAACTTTAAATGCCTTCTCAAAGCCCCCCCTGCCAGCATTAAATCCCTTTTCCAAGCCAAGATAGCTGGCATGTGGGTGGGGGTTTGGAGGACGCATTAAAAGTTAAAGTTGCTTTCTTTTCAACTCTCCCTCCCTCCCTTCATCTATTTGCATTCTTTCCACTTTCTTTCCATCTTTTTTTCCTTCCTCTCTCCCCTTTTTTCTCCCCTCCCTCCCCATTTAAATGTGTTCTCCAAGCCCCACCCTACCACCACACCAGCTGGCTGGCTTGGCTCAGAAAAAAATCATTTGTCTCTTTAAATGCCAAGCCGGCATGGCAGTGGGGGCAGGGGGCTTGGAGAACATATTTAAAGTTAAAGGCATTCTCCAAGACCTCACCCCATGGCCCCGCTCCCTGGCTTGGAGAAGGCATTTGTCTCTTTAAATCCTTTCTCCAAGCCAAGCAGGCTGGTGTGGGGGCATTGGAGAACACATTTAAAGTTGCTTTCTTACCACCTTTTCCTCCCTCCCTCCCCATTTACTTACTTTCTTTCCCCCTCTCTTCCCCTTCCTCCCTCCCTCCCCCACCTATTTACTTTCTTTCCACTTCTTTCGTTCTTTTCACCATCCTTTCTCTCTCTTCCTTTCTCTCTATCTCCCTTCCTTCCTTCCTTTCCCCTCACTTCCCATATATTTGCTTTCTTTGTTTCTCTCTCTCTCTCTCTTTCTCTCAGACAAATAAATTTCACTAGTAAACAAATATCATTGGGCAAATATTATTTTGTTTTTATTTTTGGCAGTCTCATTTAATATTAATAAAAAGCAAATTTGCATATTTTCCAAAAAAAGTGTGCGTAATATGTCTTGTGTCTTGTGGCTCTCAAACATCTGACGTTTATTCTATATGGCTCTTACATTAAGCAAATTTGGCCACCCCTGTCCAAGAGGATCAAGTACGGTGGAAGGGGTAGGATAGGTATTACCAGTGATGACTTCAGGATGAGATTTACAACTGCTTCCTTCAAGGCAGCTGAAACTATCCTTCCCTTCAAGGAATCATCTACTCTGCATCCTGCATGCAGCTGGGCAGTCCCCTTCAACAAGAAGTAAGGAGTCAAAATGGTCAGGGATTAAACACAGAGGTACAGGTCCTATCTGACCAATCTCAGTGATTGTAAAAGAGAGGGAGGCAAACAAACAACTGTAGTGTTGCCAATTTAACACTTCTAGTGGAGAAATTCCTGCCAGCAATCTTCTCCCCACCTCGTCCCTGAGACCCTCAACCCCCAGGGAACCTCATTTTTGTCACAGCTTGTTACCCTTTTTGTACGTGTCTACCTCTCAGTGTGGGCCTAGAATTGATAGAAGGAGCCTGAATTAAAGTGATATTAAAAGGTTTTGCCAAAGTTATGCCAAAGGAAGAATGGAATGCAGGGCAGCTCCTCTATCAGTCATGCAAACACTCACCCTAAGAGGGATTCAATCAAAAGCCATTTCCCCCAAGGACATCAGAGCCTCCTCCCAGATAATTTGATCCTAACTAATGACTCTGATTTCCAAAACAATAAGCAAGGAGCCAGTTCCAGCAATTTACTCAGTATCTAAACAACCGGACGGGAAGGCTCCAACCTTTCCTCAATCACAAAAAGTACCTTACCATAGGTTCCCAATTTCCCCAAAAGAACATTTTTTATACTTCTCTTGCACAAATGGAAAACTCTTCTCTGCCATATAGACAAAGGATGTCTTTTCAGGATTGCTCATCCCTGAAAGATTGGATTTTTATGTTCCAATGCCAACACCCTTCCCTTCCCCATCCCAGGCAAAAAGATATAAAAAGTTCCCCCTTCAGCCCCAATTTTGTTCTGGACTTATCCTGTCACCCTCAGCCTAACTGCTGGCTCCTCACCTCTCCAATCTCAACTGTTCACTCCACAGACCTTGTGCTGCACTTCACCTGGTCAGCTGCAGCTCCCAAAGCAGCTTCTTCACTGTTCAGAACATCCCCTTACTCCTTTTCTCCTGCTTCTCTTTGGGAACAGGCTCATATGTTTCTTTCTTTTTATAAGTTCCCCTTTTACACTGGCAGGTTCTCTAGGGGAAGGTTTTTGTGCTTTATTTGTTGTTTGGGGCTTTTCCACTCTGTAATTTTCATTTTGTTCTGCTCTTTGCATAAATTAATTTGGTTTCTTCTCCCTTTATAAAATTAAAAACCCGTTCTCTCCCCCCCGCCTCATTTTTCTGCATGTTGATCTGAATGTGGACCTTGGTATACACAGGTACTGAAGTACCCCAAACACATGTTTTGTTCCATACTAGCAAGGGGACCCCTTTGCTCATGAAGGCCTTGATACTTATATACCATTTGGGATAACACACCCCTAGGGTTGCCAAGTCTGGGTTGGAAAATACCTGGGGATTTTGGGGGTGGAGCCAGGAGAAGGTGGGGTTTGGGGAGGGGAGGGGCCTCAACATGGTACAATGCCATAGAGCCCACCCTTCAAAGCAGCCATTTTCTCCAGGGGAGCTGATCTCTGCCAGCTGGGGATCAGTTGTAAAAGCGGGAGATCCCCAGGCCCCACCTGGGGGCTGGCAGCCCTACACACCCCACCAGCACTTAATGAGACAGCAGGGGGGGAATGGTCTATCTGAAACCAAGCAGTCCCTGTGCCTGCAATTTGGGTAAGATTAAAAGGAAATGGCACTGCAGAAAGGCTTAGAACACATGACCTAATAAATGCTCTGCTTCCTTTCCCTGAGAATCAGCACTGTTCATATTCTCACCACAAACTGTATCTTTAATATGATGTGGAAACTAAAATGATGGCCAGAGGAATAAACAGCTTTAAAAGGGGATTAGATAGATTCATGGAGGATAGGTCTATTAGTAGCTACGAGCCATCATTACTGTGAGAAAACTCCACATTTAGATGCACTGAACCTATTGACTTCAGGGGGAGAAGCCACCTGATTCAAAAGTCTTTGTTCAATCAACACAACTAATCACCCAGTAATGTTGATGACAAAATCACTACTGGACAGTGGTTACGACAGCCTGGTCTAGGCAGTGTTTCAGACTCAGAACATATGACTTTAGGAATCCTGCCCTTCTCCACGCGATCCCACCCCCACCACACCCCCGATAACAATGAGAATTGTTCACTGGCAAAATACTTTAAGGATGAGGGTGCAAAGACAAGGGATCTGCCCACTTCCTTTTCACAGGAAAATATTTTAGCTGCTATAGTACAAAACCTCCCTTCACGGCTCAGCAATAGACTGTAGCAAGAATGCTGGATTGAAAGCCATGAAGGGAGACTATATTAAGTCCTATGCAAATGACATCCATATTTATTTATTTAAATTATTGATATTTCTGTAGATGAAGAATCATGATGTGGAGAGGGTCAGGATCACACCACATATCCTGCCCCAGCTTCTGCATGCCCCCCAACTTTCTGCACTGAACTTCTGCACATATGAGTTTGTGCATAAACCAGGGGCGTAGAGTTTTGGAAATCCGGGGGGGGGGGGCGGGGACTCCTTGGCGCGATCATTTCGCGTGCGCACTCGCTGGAGCGATGTTCTCCCCCCCCGGAAACCGCCCGCCTCCCCGGGCCCTTCCGAGGCCTGCCAGCCACTGCTGCCGCTGCCTCTCTCCCCCCTGCCACCCCTTCCCTCTCCCTCTCCAGCAGCGGCCTCCGGCCTTGGAAGGACCCAGGGAGGCATGGCGGCAGGCGCACCATTTTCCCGGGGGTGGCTGAGCCCCCCCCCCCGGGAAATTTCAGGGGTGGCTCAAGCCCTCGAGCCCCTCCGTACTCTACGCCTATGGCATAAACTACATAAACATGTACCATGAGTACATAAACAACATGCACCACACAGTCTGCTGCACATGTTCATTGTCAGGTGATACATTGTTGCAAATCAAATTAAAAATGATTAAATAAATAAGGTAGGAAATGTATCAGTCTGCTTCTCTAATGCACTAAATTGTCCCACTGGTAATTTCTGCTTGGGATTTCCATTCATGTTAGCCTTATGCGTCTACTTCCCTTCACTTATTAAAATATCTTTCCACAGCATGTATCCTTGCTTTCCATTTTTGTTTGGCTGTAATCTGCCATGTAATGCAATATAGAATATAATTCTGTAGCAGCTAAATTGGATGCATGTCAGCCTGATGGAAACAGCTGGAAGTAAAAGGAATTTTCCCCATTAACATAAGAACATTCAGCAGAATATGTCAGTCATCCAAAGATTTGTCTCTTTCCTTCAGCCCTTCTTTCCCGGTTTTGGTTTTGTTTGGGGGGTTTCTGCAACTGAGTTACTTCTCTCTCTTTTTGTTCTGTTTATCATAAATGAGGAAATTATAAATCATTGATTTACTGGGTTGCAGCCTTTCTTCTTCTTGTAGCCTGGGTTTCTGTTGCACTTCTGCAATCCTTCTAAACCATGAAATGAAGATGTTTTCTCCTGAACATCAATAAACCTACTGTTCTGTTTATCATAAATGAGGAAATCATAAATCATTGATTTACTGGGTTGCAGCCTTTCTTCTTCTTGTAGCCTGGGTTTCTGTTGCACTTCTGCAATCCTTCTAAACCATGAAATGAAGATGTTTTCTCCTGAACATCAATAAACCTACTGGTAATAAGGAAAGACTTGGCTAATGCTGATATATTAATTTGCAAATATTGTTCCTTAGCAGCAGAAGTCCACTGAATGGCCAATCTGCTAGTTTGCTGCTCACAGGTAGGTGGGGAGATGCATTTAGACTCTCACTGGACCAAAGCAGCACTGAATGTATGTGGCTGCCCTTAGAGGCAGCATCCAAGAGCAGCCACTCAAGGAAGCATAAGTTCACTGTGCAACACAGTTGGCCCAGAAACCCCTCTTAGGGTCTAAAGCTTAACCATCCCACCCATGCTGTTAGAACAAGCAGGTACATTGGCAGCATAGTAATGATTCTGCCATGCCGCTCTTAAGCTTTACACTGTTAGTAGTATCCTACCAGCTCACCTTCACTTCTCTAAGAAGAATTCTTCTAGCAGGATGGTTCTTATGCTCTAGAAGTCCCCAGCTAAAAAGATTATCACTGGAGAATTGGCATGAAGATCCAGTGCTACTTGAAGTTGATGGCATGGACCTGTGCATGGGAAAGGCACAGTTTTCTCACATTCCTCTCCATTCCTGCAGCTCCTTCTGAGCCACAGACACAAAATTCCTGGGCTTGTGGGATCCGTGCAATGGAATAGCTGTGTGGGTCAGCAGGCTACAATGAATAGGGAGAAGGGTATGAAACTGGCCCCTTTCCTCAGTGGAGCTATTTGCAGAAGAAAAAAGAGGATCTGTTTTACCCTTCTGTCCTTCTTTGCTCCAGCCCCTCAACCCAGTTTCCAAAACCCCTGGAATTATCTTTCCAGGAGGCAGCAGGAGTTGCGGCAACACACAGGAACACAGAAGACTCCATGGTCCATGCATAGAATGGTTGGATCCACACTAGGTTTGCCAGTCTCAATGTGCGACCTGGAATTCTCCCAGAATTACAACTGATCTCCAGACTTCAGGGGGAAATGGCAGCTTGGGAGGGTGAACTCTATGGCATCACATCCCTGTGCTCACTTCCTTCCCCAAACTCTACCCTTTCCAGGCTCTGTTCCCAAATCTCCAGGAATTTTCCAGCCTAGAGTTGGCAGCCCTAATGCACAGTGACAATCCTGGATATGTCATGGTTGACAATGTCTACTGTAACAGAAAATGTGCAGTAACTAAGTTTCCCACAGTAATATAATGAATTAACACTTATAGTTTATATAAGCAGTGAAGTCTCTTGTTTATCCCAACTTGCTGAAGGACCTCACTGATGAAAATCTTCTAGCTCTAATGTCTTTAGCAATAGACATCTGGCTGCACAGCACTTTCCAGTGTTGTCCTTTTTTCATAATTAGTATTCTACTTTCTCTTCATTTTAATTCTCCTTCTAATTGTTTCCTGAATTATCTGTATCTCTTTAGTGCTCAATGAGGGCAGATGAGGCTCTGATTCAATTGGTTAATCAAATGTTATATATAATCAACAATTATTTATGTTCCTCAATTACTGAAATGTTTAAGTAATTGCATTAAACACATAATAAGTTCCCTCAATTTCCTTTATTGTATTTCAGAGAGCAAAGGAGAGGTATAACAAAATAAAATAAGTAATTCACTAAATAAATTGTTTAGCAAAGAGATATATTTCCAACTATTTTTCACTGTTAGTAAATTATAGTTGTCTCAGACTTTAGGAAAAAGATAATGTGGTGGACTCAGCTATCTTCCAAGTAACCTTCCTCCAGCCTAA
Organism: Lepidodactylus listeri; assembly: GCA_029233225.1. NCBI lineage: Eukaryota > Metazoa > Chordata > Lepidosauria > Squamata > Gekkonidae > Lepidodactylus > Lepidodactylus listeri. Next base: position 41,834,822 of record JARCFY010000003.1, read on the forward strand.
AGTGAATTCATCCATCTTAACCGGCTCTTCCTCCAATGGAGGAACCACTTAATTTGGACAAATTCTCCTTAAATCGGAGGAAGGCTTCAAACTTGAGCCAAAAGCAAAACTGAAGTGTAAATATTTTAATAAACAAACTAATGTTATTCAGTGGAGTGGCAGTATTCTATAACTTTTAAATATCTAACATAACATTAAGAGTTATGCACATGTCAGGAGATTTGGAATGATACATGAGTCATGAACGTGCAGATAACATTCAGCTTTATTTTTCCATTTCATCTAACTCTGGTGAGGCAGTGGAAATTCTGAATCAGTGCCTCGAACCAGTATTGTGGAGAACTGAGACTAACAAACTGATGCTGACTAAATAGTTGACTGTTAGTAGCAACTTGTAGGACCATGGAGGTGTATTCCGACGGACAGCTTGGGGGTTACAGCTTGGGGGTACACTAAGATCGCACTGATCTTGCATGATTAGATTACTGTGATGACATTGGGCTACTTTTTTAAATATTTGGGAAATTCAACAGATGGAAAATACAGTGGCTGGATTGAAAACACAGGAACACTAGCATGAGCGTGTTTTTCTAATGCTCAAAGATCTACATTGACTTCTGGGTTTGTTTATTCAGATTTAGAGTTCTAAATGGTCTTGGTCAGTATCTAAAGGGCTGTTGTTTCCCATACAATCATTTTTAAAGGCATTTCTCTGTATCCCTCAGTACTGCCAAACATGAATGGATCTGAATTGACTGAAGCGTCCATGGGAGTGATCCTAAGCCGTTCCATTTGGAAGGAAATCCGATTTTATTTCATAGGGTTTACTCTCAGGTAAGTGTTCTTAGGATTGCAACCAATGCCACTTTCTCAGTGACTTGCATATGAGTGTGATGAACTGCAGGCCTAACATATCTCATACGGTTGTTGTAAGAACAAAGTGGACTACAGTGAATGGTGTAACCTGACTTGAGTTCCTTGGAAGAGGAGTGGGCTGAAAAAGTGCTAAATAAATAAATAAATAAATAAATAAATAAATAAATAAATAAATAAATAAATAATACTTCACTTCTGCTAGGCATGTTGTTTAAGGTTCATTCATTTTATTTTCAGAGTAAAGTGTGCCAGGTGCTTTCAAAAGAGATATGTTGCTATAAAGCACTGTCTGTTATCACTTCTGCATTTTATAGGTGTGGACTGCAGAATCCCTGGTGTTTGTTGTTGCCAGTGATACTGAAGCACTGTGTTTTTCTGAATCACTATGGCCCTACATGTTTTCTAATGCACTGCAGGAAATTATGGTATATATCTTTAGCATCTAATGGCTCATTAATACTGCAGCATAAATAAGCAGATAATTTTTTTAGTGTAAAACCAATTGATCTAATTATCCTGGCACTTTTAAAATTATTCATTCTAACAAAGTTTGTGGCACTGTACACAATAGACTGCCTAATCTAATTTCTTCTTGTGGTTGTAGTGGTGTAACTGATTTATCATATTTAGCAGCCCACATCTACACAGATAGCAGGGTGGCAGCTATCCCATGAGCAAAGCCTGAATGGGTCTTTCAACCCATGTCTAATCAGTCAGTTCTCCAGAGGTGTACATTCTGCTTATGCCAAGTGAGCATCTCTAATGAAGCTTATTCATATTGGTTTTCTATATAATGTGGGTTATCCCATTTTGCTCTCCCATTAACATTGAGAAGCAGGTTTGTTTGAGATATGATGACTTTCCCAAGCTGAGTATGGCTTTGAACTTAGGTCGTTTAGACCACCATATCTTAATGGCCTGCTAGAAGCATATTCTGTTTACTGCACAGAAATATCTTCTGTGAAGTAGGGGGGACAATTTGGTAGAAACCAACAACTTAAATCTAATGACCTCCACTGAAATGTAACCGGAAAAGAACATGGCATTCACCTCCAAAGTCCCTCCTCTTGAAAGAAACACTTCAATGGCATCACGGAAATACCTCCTGTATTATTTGTGAGAACGCTATAAATATCAAATAGCAGCCCTCCTTGTCAAATTGTATCTTCACTATTTTGCATGCTAATTTAACAAGCCACCCTCTCTCTATACATATAACTATGATCTGTAATTCTATTTCATTATCTGATGAAGTGTGCGTGCATGAAAGCTCACACCTTGAATAAAACTTTGTTGGTCTTAAAGGTGCTACTGGACTCTAACTTTGTATGAAGATAAATCCACATTCTGTGAACAGAGGTTACCTAAGCACTATGAAAACTTAGCTTGATAAGGCTCATACTATTTTACTAGTCTTTGGATAAAACTCATATACAAACTCATTCTGATATTCTTCAGATAGCAAGTTAATACACAAATAGAAACTGAGTCACCACCATAAACCTCACTGTCTGTTTTGAATGGACTCAACACATTGGTGGCAACACTCAAGAATGAATGAGACAGCAGTTAATTAATCCAGTGATTTAGTAGAGCCAAAGCAACTCATATAAACATGGAACTGAAACTTATTTGCAAATCGATGGCATTGGGTATTAAAGTACAGAAATGACTAGGCAGGGGAAATGTAATAAACCTAACCTGAATTTAAGCCTAATATTACTGACATGTAATCACTGCAGTTTCAGTTGGTTCAGTGACTGCACCCAAATTAGATTCAAGTAATGCAGAGGAGAAGAAAGCTGGGCTGCCCACCTAAAAGGGAAAGTATAGTTGATTATCAATTTGCTTTAAACTGTTAAACCAGCTATGTCTTCTATAGTTCTGTTCCTGACCTATGAGAAGCTATCAACCAGTTTATCCTCTCCTCTGATGCATGTGGGGGAAGAACCATCTGAACGCTTAAAGGAGGTATGCAAAAAGTGAAATATGTAGCAGACCATGCTGGCAGACCGCTGTACATAGTGAAAGTTGGGTGATGCCCTCCCCCAACAGAGTTGTCTGTTTCCTGCTGGCTGTGGGAGATCTCCCACCCTCTCCCACCATTACCCAGCCGGTTGATGAGGGAAAATTCCCTGGCAAAATGGTGGGAGAAGTGATTAGTATCCCTGACGTGATAACATTGCTTTAAGCGCATTCCGAAACTGATGACATCACATCAGGTGAAGTCCTAGCATTCACCCCAAACTCTAGTGTTTAAGCCAGAACCCCACCCCTAGTGTGATGGCATCCCTTACGGATCACGGTGGAAGAGGCATAGTTGTGTTGATTGCCCCATCTCCCAACCAGAAGTCCCTACTTCCCCCATCTCCTACCCATCCCTCCTAACTCACTTCTCAGAAAATGAACTTTTAGGGAAACCAAGCCTGAGCAAGGCTGTAATAACAATAAGGCTTAGCACATGTATAGTGCAGTCAGTGTTAAAATCACTTCACACATACTATCACAGTAATCTGTAAAACTCTGAAAAATAGGCCAATATTATTTATCCCCATATTGTTTGCAGGGACTAAGGCTTCCCCTAATGAGTTTTTAGGGCTATGAGATGAGATTTGAGCCTCTAGGATTATAGCCCATTCTCTTACATTGCAAGCATATTAGGGCTTTCCTGGAAGTAAACCCCATTGAATAGACCTGAGTAGGATTCTGTTTTTGACAGTGCTGTCAGCCACGGTCCACTGTAACTCTTGCAGTCTTACGCATCACTCCCCAGATCCATGGTTAAAGAAACACAAGCATTGTTATTTATGAAACTTTAGGACACTTCATTTGTATCTATCAGTTACCAGTTTCTTTTTTGTAAAGCAAACTTAGAGAGTTTTCTTTAGTTTTGAGACATTTTGACAAAGTTGTAGTTGAAGGGTTTTTTACTCAGTGTGGAAAATACTTATTTCATACATGCTTGGTTGATCCACAGCTACTAACATTAGAAAAATTCTATCCCAGAACATCCTATTCCATGTTTATGTAAGCAATGACCTTTCCATTGTATATGCATCATGTGGTCAAAACTCAGAAATGTTTAATTTCCGATATTTTAAAACAAACTCTTCTCGGGGTTTGACAAATTATAGTTGACAGCAAAAAGAAAACTGTACATCATATCACTGTTTTAATCAACAAAATTAAACAAAAATTTCTAAACTTCTTTTTGTTTTTCAGTTGGTAGATTCAAAAACTTAAACAGAAATAGCAATATGTTCTACCGGCTTGCAAGTGCCCCCCCTCCCAAAGTAGAGGAGATTCATGCCAAATGTTATGCTCTCAAGAGCTTTCTGCTAGTGAAGAATGTGACAACGTGTTATAAACCAGGAGGTGGGAAGGGAATAGAATTAAGTTCCCAAGAGCATAGAATTTTAATAGCAAACGTCACAAGACACTCAACAGTCTGTTTTTTTCCAGCATAATTCAAGATGCTGAGTTTAACTAATGAAACCCAAATTGTTGGCACCTTACATTGTATTCTCATGTATCCTGAATTACCCAAGAAAAAGATCCATGGAGATGGTATATTCGCTTGCTGGAAACTTTTGCCTCATTTCCCACTCCCACTCAGCTGAAATCTAAAATGCCATTTTGGTCCCTTCATTTACTTTAAAACAGGAAGATAACCAATGACTACTAAATGGAACTCTATAGTGTTTCCAAGTCTCATGTTCCTACCTTCTGTCTGTGTTTGGTAGGAAGAAATTCATCTGTATCCTCAGTCTGTGAGTCTTGATCGGAATATTTCTTACTTTTCAGGTCTTCAAATAAGAAAGCCAGCCAGCTTCCTAGCTGCTGCTCTGTGACAACAGAAAGAAAGCATACTTCTGAAATATGCCAGTTCCACGTAAGAACCACATCACCACATCACCAGGAAGATGGTTACAAGCCACAATATCTGGGAAACAATTGCAAGAATGAAACAGGGAGCCAGGCAGGCTGTCTATTGCATGCCTTCTCACCACACCAGTCAAAAGCACAATGCTGCAATCAGATGGAACGGTTAAGGTAAATCTTAACTGCTACTATTTAACTAAACACTAAAATCACACTACCAACCAATGGAGCCATATATCATACAGTATGTCATCTGCTTTGCGCAAGCTTCTAAAACGGTAATAAAATACATAAAGGCAGCTCCCTCACAATAGCTTTTTTTGTGTTACCTTTCAATGGACTTGCTGTGTACCGAAAACGCCACTCAATGGCCTAGCTTTGCTTACTCTGTTGAGCAAACAGGGACTAATCCAACAGACTAATCAGTTACCATTTGTCTGCAAAGCAGAACGACTAGATGTGTTGAATATACACAGTGATTGCCAATTACCAGAAGTGTTAAGAGCTACTGATGAACAATATTAATTGCTTGTACAACTGAAATGTCAAGGTACTTTTTAAAAAAATAAACATTCACAGTCATATAAGAATGAATGAAAGTGTAAGACTCTGCCATTACAATAGTTCAGCTATAATAAATCCCATTTCTTTTCAAAAATGAGCCAACAATTGCCTTATTTGGCATGTATTATAATGATTGTTCTCATGTACTGGCTACATTAAAACATTTGAATACATTTCACACCATTGGCCATTTTTCCTGAGTCATTTTAAGTCATGATCATTATGTACTGGTTTCAATCACAAACATATGGAAATTCCACAACATTAAAAACAGAGTGCATACCATTCAGTTCGTAATATGAATACAAACAAGTTTAGCATACAATATCTTGTCAGTAGATTGAGCACTAAAATCATTTTGGTGGGACTATTCTTTGACTGATATACCTTGATGATTGTATAGATCTATCTACTAATCATGCTAACATCTTTATAAATGATTTGGATAAAGAAATAGAGGGAATGCTTATTAAATCTGCAGATGATACTTAATTGGGAGGGGTAGAAAATATGGTAGAAGACAGAGTCAGGATACAGGATAGTCTTGACAGGCTAGAAAACTGACCTAAAACAAATAAAATGAATTTCAATGGGGATAAATGTAAAGTTCTGCATTTAGGTAGGAAAAATCAAATGCAAAATTATAGGATAGGGAAAACTTGTCTTGGAAGTAGTATGTGTGAAAAGGATCTAGGGGTCTTAGTGGACCATACATTGAACATGAGTCAGCAGAGTGATGCGGTAGCTAAAAAGGCAAATGCGATTTGGGGCTGTATCAACAGAAGTATAGTGTCCAGATCATGCAAAGTGATGGTATTGCTTTACTCTGCTCTGGTTAGACCTCACCTAGTGTTCAGTTCTGGGCACCACAATTTAAGAAGGATATAGACAAGGTGGAACATGTCCAGAGGAGGGCAACGAAGATGGTGAGGTGTCTGGAGACCAAGTCCTGAGAAAAGCTGAAGGAATTGGGTATGTTTAGCCTGGAGAGAAGAAGACTGAGAGATGATATGATAACCATCTTCAAGTACTTGAAGGGCTGTTATATAGAGGGAGGTACAGAGTTTTTTTTTCTGTTGCCCCAGAAGGTTGGACCAGAACCAAAGGGTTGAAATTAAATCAAAAGAGTTTTCGGTGAAAGATTAGGAAGAACTTCCTGACAGAGCAGTTTCTCAGTGGAACAGGCTTCCTCGGGAGGTAGTGGGCTCTCATTCTTTGGAGGTTTTCAAACAGAGGCTAGATGGCCATCTGACAGCAATGCTAATTCTGTGAATTTAGGCAGATCATGGGGGAGGGGGGGCAGGAGGGGTTACATCAATGCTTAGTTCTTGCAGCCCTTTCTTACACATCCAGCAAAATGCTGATCGCGACTTTGGGGTCAGGAAGCAATTTTTCTCCAGGCCAGTTTGGCTGGGGATCCTGGAGATTTGTTGTCATTTTCTGGGCATGGAACAGGGGTCATTGGAGGTGTGTGTGGGGGGAGGTATTTGTGAATTTCCAGCATTATACAGAGGGTTGGATTAGATGACCCTTCCAGCTCTATGATTCTATTCTATGATTCTAAGCTGCCTTGAACATAGGAAAGACAACCCAATGATTTAAATAAATGAATTGACAGCACTTAAAGAAGAAATGGGATCATAATGGAATTTCGGATCGGAATACTCTGGCTGCATTTGGATGTCATGAATAACCACAATTCTAAAATGAGACAAGAACTAATTACAATCTTCTTAATAGCGGCAAAATGGTTAATTGCAACCAAATGGAAAAATCCAAATGATTGGTATGTTAAAATATGGGAAATATTCCAGATGGATAAGGTAGCTGATTCCATATCCCACTTGGACATGCATTCAGGTCTCTCCAATTTAATGGAAAAATGGATTCCATTTTTAGAAAACACGGCAGACAATGTGGCTTCTAAACACTATTTTGTTAATCAACAATATTATGGTAGGGATGCCAGTTCCCAGGTGAGAGTGGGGGATCCCCTGATTTTTGGGGCTTCCCCTAGACACCGGCCAGCTGGCCAGTGGGGGAAGCTCCACCCCAACAGTCGTCCATGGCCCCACTTCAAAAGAGCACCTGCCCCACAAGCTGTGAATTTGTGGACTGCAGGGCAGGAGCATGTGGCGCCCACTCTTTCCAAGCTGGGGCTGCTGGTTCCTGCACTGCAAGCCATGAATTTGCAGCTGCCCTGTGAATTTGTGGTTTGTAGGGCAGGCTCATGCAGCACCCACTTTCCCCCTATCATTTTAAAGGAAAGCAGGGGGTGTACACACACAGCGCTGTATCCCTGGCATTATGATGTCACTTTGCACGATGTCATCATGTCGGGGACAGCCCCACCCCCTTCATGGAACACCCCGCCAAATCCCCCTGTCAGGGAGAAGTTGGAACCCAGCAACCCTGTGTTATGGCGCTATTGTAGTTTAACAATACTAATATAGTATCTCAGCCTATTAATCTGTAAAATGCTACTAACTCACCTATTGTTGTACACTGTACATTTATATCCCTCAAACTTGTTTGTAATATTTGCTGTATGATGTATCTTTATGATATTGACGCTACTGATACTTGTCTATACAAGGTTTTGTCCGTATGTCTTCTAAAATTTCAATTAAAAGTTTTTTTTAAAAAACAACCACAATTTGTTCAGTTTGTGATCAATCCTCACGTCCTTGAGCTGACATGCTTCCTCTTTCTTTCCTCCGTCACACATGCATGGAGATGTAATAGGAGACTCCTTTGCTAACTACAGTATCTTGTAATGTCCAAATGTGGGCAACTTGACAAATGGGTTTTTCCCCCTTTCCCGATAACCACCATTCTAAAGCAGGATGAAACTATATCAAGGATGGCTCACGGGAGTGCATGAGCTCGATCAGAATTGAGCTCAGTAGGAACGGACTCTGGTCCTTTGGGTTCAAACTGTTTCCTATCCATGGGCCAAATACTGTTGCTCAGATTAACCTTCCTTATGGATTTGTTGTGAGGATACGATGAGGATACACCCTACCATATGACACCCAGAATTCCTTGAAAGATCTAATAAAAAACTGCTAAAAGAAATAATAGCAGCAGTAGACCTCTCAACTGCAGAAATGATGCTTGTATTGAATTGAGCTTGGAGACACCCAATAAATTGATAGACAATAGATTAAGGACAGAAGAAAGGAAGTACCTTCTTACTTAATTACTTGTTGAATTCATTGCCAGGAGACATAGATGGTCACAAGCATCACCATCTGGCTTTAAAGGGGGATTAAGACACATTCGTGAAAGATAGGTCCATCAGTGGTTACTAACCGTGGTGACTAAAGGGAATCTCCACACTCAAAGGCAATAAACAGAAGGCAGCATCAGGAGGTCTTGACTTGGCCTTTATGTCCTGTTTGTTGGCTCTCCAGGCTACTGAGTGGAAGAGGACGCTGGGCTAGTCAGACCACTAGTCTGACCCAGCATGGCTCTTCTTGTAGTGTTCTTAACTTGAATGCCAAACCTGAGGGCTATTTTTAAGCTAAGATATTTGACTATCCCCTGATGTCTGTTACACCCTGAGATGGGAAGTGAAGAATAGTGCCTGGTACAATCTCGTATTCTTACACTTTACCGATAGGTAGATGCACAGTGAGAGGAGAAACAGCACCCTGATAAAAGGTCACCACATCCCAGAATCCTTCAGTTTTGCAAGGTGCTGTTTAATATAACAAATAGGAACACAACAAATGATGACAGAAACTGCACTAAACATTAGAAGCAGCCCCATGATGAGACGTACCACTACCCAGTACGAACAAATTGTTTTGTTGCTTCAACAGCACTATGAGTTGATAGGCAGGATATAAATATTTGAAATAATTATAATGAATGTGTTTCTCCTTTCTCTGAGGTCTACAGCAAACTTATTCCGCAGCCTAGGAACTGATCCAAAGAATGCATTCTCCCACTTACTTTTCTAATGTGTCAAACAAAGTTCCTTCTGAGATTTCAGCCAAATGTTCAACCAAAAGTCTCTTATGCTTTACTTATCGCTAAGATTTGAGTTTTATGCTAGTTCAGAAATGTAAACAGTGTTGCTTTGGGAGTAGCTGCATTTCCCATTTTTTAAAAAGGAAGTATGAGGAAAGGGTTTCCCCCCACTTGCTGATTTGTCCCCCCCCCCCCCCGGCTCTCTGCTCTTCCAAGAATTACAAGAAATTGTAGAGTCAGAAGCACAGAATAAGACACAAACTGCATGTTGCCTTTTCCACATATTTCCATGTGCTTCACATGTTCCCCACAGCCACATAACAGCTGCAGGGAATTGCTTCCAAAAAAGTAATAATGAGAGCCCAAACAGGCTTGGAACAGCACCACAGGGGGTGGGGGTGGAGAAGGGGCTTCTGCCTCCCTCCCCAAGCAGTTCTCTTGTGTGACAACCATGCTGGGGGCAGAGTTATTTTACTGATTTTTCTGCTCCTATAGACCAAGTAGAGGAGCAAAATCAGCAAAATAACTCCCACAGCACAGCTTTTACACAAGAAAACTGCCTGAGGGGAAGGCAGGAGCCCTTCCTCCCCTGTGGTGCTGTTCCAAGCCCAGCAGTTCCCTGCAGCTGAGGTGTGGCTGTGGCAAATGCGTGGAAGAAAGGGAACGTGTAGTTTGGCTCTGAGATAATAGGGTAGATCCAACCATCCTCCAAGTAGCCTTCCTTCAGTCTAAAGTCAAATCTATACCTTCCCTCTGAAGTAGTTTGACTGCTGTCTTTTCCTACACTCATTTCACACTGGTGTCAAATTTCACTTTGTTTTTTTCCCCCTGGGTCTGAAGAGCAGTAAGCAACAGGATCTGTTTAAAGCAGCATAATGCTAGCTTGACCGCAGGAGGGCAATTAACGAATGTAGACAGTAATTTTTAAACTAGAACAAGTATGGTTTGAAACTAGAAACAGGTATAGACTGGGTTTTTTGAAACTAGAATGATTCCAGCGGGAAAGTCAGATGTAGATTTAACTTTAGGCAACTTCATCCAGTTTACGTGGCTCTTCCTCCAATAGTACAGCCACTTAATTTGGGTGAGAAGAAGATTTGGCTTTTATACTCCACTTTTCACTACCCATTGGAGTCTCAGAGCAGCTTACAATCACTTTCCCTTCCTCTCCCCACAACAGACACCCTGTGAGGTAGGTGGGGCTGAGAGAGCTCTGAGAGCACTGTGACTGACCCGAGGTCACCCAGCTGGCCTCATGTGAAGCAGTGGCGAATCAAACCTAGTTCCCCAGATTGGAGTCCACTGCTCTTAACCACCACACCATACTGACTCCTTAGACTGAAGGAAGGCCAAAAAGAAAGGGAGGGTATAAATCTTGTAATAGAGAAATACATAAATAAACTTTGCTTAGTGGAGTGGTAGGAGAGGGGTAGAATCCACCACATTGTATGAATGAAAAGAAATAAAGAGAAAATGGGTAGATCTATTTCACTAGCTAAGTCATTTTACACTGACAAAAGGAGCCTTCTATTGATGCAGGATGCTCATAGCAGCAACAATTATGTATAAGCAAAGTTTTTTTTAAAAAAATCCAACTAAATCCAGGGTAAAGTATCAGATATTGACTAAAAACCAACTACAATTTAAAAGGCAACTGTTTATCAGACACCAAACTGACTAGGGTGGTACCAGGTAAACCTCCAGGCCAGTTATGATAGATCCATTCCTATTCTGGATGTGTATAATGTTGCTGTAATGTACTCAGAGTAACGACCACATGGCGGTCCATTGCACACATGGCCCGAAAAGCCCTGAGCTTGGGGCCAAAGAACAATAGAGCGGTAGGATCCTAGTTGTAACCCAACCAGAGGCTTAGGATATTCAAATAAACCTATGATAGCCTCTGGTGGGAACTTAATCCTATCACTGTGATTGGGTGAGGCCGAAGGTGCGGCTTACCTGTGCATAAAAGTAGCCCCTGGCCCGCTCTCAGGTATCCTTCATCTGAACCTGAAAGAAACCATGCTTGCTGATTTCACTGTTACCGGTCTCCGACTCTAGTACTTTTCAGTTGCCAAGACACCTGAAGCAAAATGTCCTGTCCTCTTAATAGAATTTGTGGGAATGTGTGGTTGAAGCTAGGAATTCAGTTTGGAACTGAAGCAGGAAATTCAGAAAACCCGTTACATGTATTGTTATAATGTTATATCGATATAACAATATTCATTGCTGGTTTCTAAAAAGTTCCCCAGTTGCAGGGGGAGGAAATGGCTGTGGTGGGGAAAATGGCTGTCATGTGGATGGGATTAGGAAAATCTTAACTTTCCCGCCCACGAGGCTCGCCAAGCCCTGGCTGCTGCTGGTGGGGTGCTACTACAGCTTAGCTGGCCAGTGGTAGTAAAAATGGTGAGAGATCGGGGAGTTGTCAGCAGCATCCCAATGTGCTAGTGCCACTCAACGTGCATCTGGAGGTGACATCAGCGCATCCCAGAGGACACTTTGGCATTTAGGCAAAACTCTATGCTAGAGCAAAAGCTAGAGCATTCCTGGCATCCCCCAAAGATGTGCTGCCATCACTTCTGGGTGCATGTGGAGGAATGTAAATGCATCCCTGGGAATGTCAGTGTATCACCAGCAGCATTATTACATCACTGGCAAGGCTCCACTATGCAAAGGTAAGTCTCAGAGGGCATCTGGCAACCCTACTGCCCACACAGCACCCATGCTTTGCTGCAATGTTTTCTGGCAATGTTTAGGAAAGATCAGAGAAAAGCCAGAGAATCATCAGGAGGTGTGCGAATGCACCAGGATGCTGTGGGAAGGGGTGGGGGGGGGGGGAGAGAACCTTTCCAACAGCAGTATCCAGGGACAAACAATCTGTGTGGAAATGGCCACTGCCTTCCAAATCTCCCAGTTTTTTCCTGGATTTTATTTGTTTAAATTTGTAGATGGAAGCTGGGGGCGTGGGAATCTCTCTGCCACCTGCTTCTCTTTACTCCACCCTGTTTTACAAACAGCTACCTGGATCCCATCCATGTTTTAAGTCCCAGTAACTAAGGGACTTCCTTCCAAATAGCAGTGCCATCCTAAGCAGCCTATTTAAATGAAGTTAGAAGGGTACAGTGCTGCCTAGAATGGTACTGTAAGTTTGCATAGGACTGCAAACACAGTGCGGTGGGAGTTGTGTAGTAATGCAAAAGCCACCAAGAGTAATTAGAACCTGCCCTGGGTCTCTAGCCATGATATGTAGTAGGTATAGGTACCCAAGAACTCAACGTTCTAAGTACAGACATTTCTAATTTTTGGATGTTTGCTACATTTCCAACTGAAACATCAGCAAGGTACCTGGTTAACAGTAGTGAGCAAGTTTAAACTTGGTGGATCATTCATTTGAGGAGAATCTTATCACCACCCTGAATAACTGCACCCAGCTTAGTGGCTACCAGGGGTCATTTTGTAGAAAAAGAGGTGCAGGAGCTCATTAGCATTACTCATTAGCATAACGTATTTGCATATGCTACACCACCTGACATCACTGGAAGAAAGGAAGAGAGAGAGAAAGAAAAGGAAAGAGAGAAAGAGAGAGAGGGGGAGGGAGGGAGGGAGGGAGGAAGGAAGGAAGGAAGGAAGGAAGTCTAGTGTGAATGAATACATATCTCCTTGTTCAGGGGCTTGACCGTTCATTTCAATGTTGGGAAAACTCTGCATACAGTGGGATGTCCCATGAAGCTGCCCTGTCATTGAAGTGAATGGGAAGTCCTGGCATACAAGGGAACTCAGCCCCTTCACAGCTTCAACAGACATGAGTCACTGGACTGGTGCTACTGCATAACTGGAAATTAACTAGCTGCAAATGAGAGATAATTACTTAACTGTTTTTTTATTAGAGCTAGCCCCTGTGAAAAGACAGTCAGTCTGGGGGCATTCCTATAGACGATTTACTCTGTCTCGATTCCAGTGAAGAAACAAAATGTGTTTTTCCAAAAATGAAACAATTTCTTTGTGCTATTCAGGCAAGTAATAATTTCAAAGCATTACCTTTATTTCAGATGCTCTAATATCTGTATTTTAAAACTCCAAACAATATTTCAGCTTTAATTTAAACGTGAAGCTAATATTAATTCCAGTTGGAATAAAGTCATTACAAGAAAGTCAGGCAAAATATACTAACAGGTCACTAGCTGTGATCGATGGTTTAGACATATAGCTGTGTGTTTACAAAATGAAGTGCAAAATCAACAGATAGACATTTCAGTTTCTAAATGAAAGCCATTTGAATAGTTATGCCTAATCCGGCATCATTTTATCCTGTCCAGGCACTGGGAAAACTTTAAAGAAGGCAGTGGATTTAAATAGCAGCTGCTAAAGAGGTGATATCGCTACCGCTGTGTGGATCAGTGAAATATCTGACGAAAGCCATTAATATACCAACTTCTTTACAAATTTCCCATCACAAATCTTACCTTTAAAAAACATAAGTTGTAACAGTAGCCTTCTGTAGTGTCAGTCCATCAGAAATTCTGATTCATCACCAGATACAAACTTTGGTCACGACTCAGGAATCCATTCAGATCTAAATGGCTGAAACTGTGTCCGTCCAAGTCTGGTTTCCATTCACAGCCTGTTACAAAGTCTTAACTGATATGATGACGTAAATATTAAATATTCAGACAAGATAAGCAGGTGATAGATCTTTCCAGCCACCGACTCATAGCACAGAGGAAGAAACAGAGCTAACTGCCAGATCACATGGAAATATGAGCATAAATGAAATGGTTCTAAACCTTTGCCTTTATTTAAAGACAAGCATTTACCATTTCACTTATATACATGCACCCTGGGAACAAAATATTATTCTGTCATGATTGTTGATAATAGGCAAATAAAAGTTCTGATATGAGTTTGAATATAAGTTCTTCAATTATATTTTTTTCATTCACTTAATGCGCAAAAATATTTATTTTAAAATCTGCTATTTAATTTGTTCATCTAAGAATTTCGATACATTTCCGAAAAGGCTCAGTTCTACCTACAATGATTAAGAACAGAAAGATCTTATCATTACAAATGATTAATTCAAGCTATTTTGTTTAAACTTTCTACACAATAATTATCTGTCACATTTTCTAGTGTATAAACATTTTAGATCAGTGTGACTTGTCCACCAGCATGCTGCATCCTCCCTTTTCCTTTTTGAGTTGAGTTTAAAATTACTGTTTATTTGTTAAAATATTTGTACCTTTTTTTATTGTGATCGAGCAGCATAAGCTGAGGATTCAGCTGCTGGGTTGCCATGTGGGGTAGGGGAGGATGATGAGGCTTAGCCCCTTTGGGGAATTGTTTTACATGCAGATGAGGATAAATGAAGCCAGTGGCTATGCTGGCTGAGTTGGGAGCCAGGCTGGGCTTGCTCAGGACATGATAGCTGAGGTAGGCTGCTTATTAGAAGCACCTCACACTCATCAAGGGGATTCAATGGATAGAGATCATCCAGTAAGGAGCCACTTAATCAGTGTTCTGCTGTCTCATGCTCTTAACTGAGGTACTGGTGCAAATGTGCATGCTGCATTTTAAAAGACAAAAGTGTGGAGCCCTTTTGAAGCATCGGAAGAGAAGAATGCCTCAAGATTGAGGCAGCATTTGATTTTTTCCCCCCACTTCAAGTTACCGCTGACTTATAGTGACCCCATGGGGCTTTCAAGGCAAGAGATGTTTAGAGGTGGTTTGCCATTGCCTGCCTCCATGTCATGACCCTGGCATTTTTTGGTGGTCTCCCATCCAAATCCTGACCAGAGCTAATCCTGCTTAGCTTCTGAGATCTGACGAGACTGGGCTAGCCTGGGCTATCCAGGTCAGGGCATATTGGAATTAGGGACACATTAATTTAGTGTTCTTACAGAGAAAGAAGAAAGGGGAAAGTTTTTACTCCAGAACAAGAGAAGTCAAGGCAACTGATTGTTAAGGTAGGTCTGTGTACAAAGCTGGCCTTAGGGGTGGGCAAGCCAGGTGGTCACTGGGGGCATCACACTGCAGGAGGCACCAGGCTGAGCTGCAGTGGGTTAGCTCAGAGGGCAAGTCTTTACCAAGTCTAAATGACAAGTAGCAATTAATTTACGCATCTTCATAACCTGAATGGTTGAAAAACTTGGAAACTTTTTACACTATTTTCATCTACATTTTTATCTATGCAATGGATATTCTGAAATAAAGAATATTTGCCCAAAAAAGGAAACAATTTTTTTTTGAAATTAAAGCCATCTACTCCTGTATTGTAAGTCACTTGTGAAACTTTCTGTTAGAAAGGGGCATCTCAGTATAATAAGATGTGATAGTTTTTCATTATCTAATCCACGGCCACTGCTCAGAAAGAGACTTTTCAAGCTTTGACTTGTGTAAACTCTTGTATAGTGGTTGAGAGATCAAGGTATTGAGCAATGTCATCTCCCATGGTAGGCTGTAAGTACATTTTGATGAGCTTCAGCTCACCCCAGCAACTGCCACTGGAAGTGTCAAGAGAATTTGTAGTGCTACCCAGACATTTGGCAAGGCATCACCCATTTCAGTACCATAGATATGTTGCAGGGCATCTCTTGGTAAGGACAAGAAGAGTAGGTTTTTATACCCTGCTTTTCTCTACTTTAAGGAGTCTCAAAGTAGTTTATAACCCCATTCCCTTTGGGAATGGGAAGTAGTTTATAATCCCATCATTGTCTGAGTTGTTGCCATCACTGAGGGCTTTGTGTAGGGTTACAAACCTCCAGGTGGTGAATTACAACTGATCTCCAGGTGACACAGATCAGCCCTGAGAAAATGGGTGTTTTGGAAGGTGGATTCTCTGGCCTCATTGAAGTCCCTCTTTTCCCAAAGCCTGCCTTCCTCAGGCTACACGCCCTCCCAAATCTTCAAATATTTCCCTGCCCAGAGCTGACAACCCTAACCCCGTATAGATCCGCACAGTGGGTGCTAAGTGTCTCATGTGGTAACTTTTCAAGGTTGTACAAGAATCCCCATATTTTTTTCTGAGACACTCAAGCTGCTTAAATCAGACTTCAGTGGAAAAATGAACAGTGTCTACAAGAGTGCAGAAGAACTCCTGTTCAAAGATTTCTTCTGGACTGCTGCACTCTTCATAATGAGTCTGACTCTTACATTCAAACTATCTCTTCTTACAGTACTTATGTGGTGGCCCCTTCGTGGCATCAGCATCAAAGGCTTCTGCAAGCACTTTCACAGTGATAACTGCCCCTGCACAACTGCTTTCCCTGTACAATGTGAGGAAGGCTACATATTTCTTCACAGGAGAGGTAGCATTTACAATATCTGTTGTAAGGCATTGCACAGCCTTACTTGCTTTTATGCAAGAGTCCAGGAAGAAACTGATCACACACCTAAACAAGATGTGCTGATAATCTTAGGTGACTGAAATGCAAAAGGAGGAAACAACACAGAATCAAATACTGTTGGAAGACTTGGGCTAGGACCATAAAATTAAACAGGAGAGTGACTCACAGAATTCTGTGAAGACCACGGTTGGTTCATTGGAAATACATGTTCCAGACAACCAAACAGACTATTTTATATGTGGACATCACCAGATGGCTATATAGAAATCAAATAGATTACATAATTGGAAGCAGAAGATGGAGAAGCTCTGTTCTCTCTGCTAAAGCAAAACCAGGAGCTGATTGCAGTGCAGACAATGAACTGTTCATATTGAAAATTTTGAATAAAGCAGAAGAAAAACACCAAAACATTCATAGCACCACAGGGTTCTTTTTGTAGAAAAAGCCCAGCAGGAACTCATTAGCATATTAGGCCACACCCCTGACAGCACAGCTCCCATGGCTTGTGGGGCACCTGGGGAACTCAAGGAGGGGAGACAGTTTAAACTGCCTTCCCTCCCTGGATCGGCTTGGCTTCCCCAGGTGCCCCACAGCATGCAAGGCACCTGGGGAACCTGGGGGGGGGGGGAGGCTGTAGGCGTAGCCAACTCAGAAGCCAGCCAGAACTCTGTTCCTGCCCAAAAATAGCCCAATACATTCTAAATGACATTCCTGAAGAACTTAAAGACCATGTGAAGAACAGATTTGCATGAGTTCAAGCATACATGAATCAGAAGAACTATGGGTTGAAACCAGAGAAACTATCTAGAAATGCCTAGAAATTGTTCAAGATAGATGAGAAGCAAAAGTAAAAGGGGACAGGAATAGAATCAGAAGTCTAAATGCAGTGTTCCAGCAACTGGCATATATTGAAATAGTGAACTATTATAATAACCAGTGTACAGGAACAGAAGAAAACAGCAAAAAAGGAAGAGCACGAGATCTGTCTCATAAGATCCAAGATCCAAGCACAGTTAGACATCGAAAGTTCAACATGGAAATACATTAACTGAACAGGACAACATAAGAGATGAAAGGATGAAAAATTTCTCCAAAGAAGAATCTTTTGAAGAATGACCTGCAATTTTAGAAAGTAAAATGAAAGCTGCACTCAAAGCATAACCTTGGTTATAGCAATCCTTTGGTATTCTCTATAAGAGCTCCATAAGCCTTTAGCCAGCTGATTCATGAACTGCCCTGAATCCTAAGAAATGTTCTTCTGGAACATGTAAATCTAATGTGGGAACATACTTTCTTCTATGATGAAAATGTGAAAAAACTAAAAAATGCTGGCTCATGATTCAAAAAATACTTGTAGAGATATTTGAAGTGACTCTCCCTTTAATACTGGAAATATTTTTGTTGAATATTTTACCAGAGGATATCAGTTCGGATAAATATGTTATTACATATATTATCACATTAACAAGGATCTTGATAGCAAAGAACTGGAAAGGAGAAAAGCTCCCATCCAGAGAAGAAACTATAACAAAAATCTTAGAGGTTGCAGAAATGGACAGGTTAACTATGAGTCTTTCAAATCAAAACGAAGAGTTATATTACCAAAGGTGGAATACAGTGTACAAATGGATGAAGATGGAAATGTAAGGATAGACTCATTATAGGAAAAATTACCGTCATAAAGAATATGTTTTGACATTTGTTAAACTTTCCTTTTTGAATCTTGTTATATGTGTCAGTATAAATAATGCCAATGTATATACGGAAAAATCAATAAAAAGTTAAAAAAAGAAATGTTCTTTTACACAAAATTTGCTTCATCCACAAATCTCACTGTAAATGACATCTTTTCAGAGCAAATTATGAGGCATTTCAGGAGAAGGAGGCCTAGCCACTGGTTGGCCACTTATCCTTCAAGTCTGCCTCCCAACCAACAGAGACATGGCTGCACCAAGGCTGGGCCTTTGACCTTAAGATGCTGATGATGAATGCTAGATCGGTGACTGGAAAAACCTCAGCCATTCAGGTTTTAATCCCGGGTAGACAGGCTGATTTGACATATATTATGGAGACCTGGCTGAAGGAGTTTGCGGGTGTAAATCTGACCCAGCTGTTTTGTCCAGGTTTCTTTGTACAGCAAACAGGCTAGGCCACAGGTATAGGAAGGTGGGGTCATGGTGGTCTTTTGTGATTCTATTCGTCTGTCGAGGTGCCTCCTCTAACATTCTGCCAGTTTGAAGGTGGGTGACTGGATAGGGATTCTTCTGGTGTACCATCCACCCTGCTGCCCAGCCATGTCTCTTCCTAAGCCAGCTGAACTGGTCTTGGGCATGCTGGAAGAGACCCTGGGACTGGTAGTCTTGGGTGACTTAACATCCACAATAAGGCCAGGCTGTCAGGAGTGGCTCAGGATTTCAGGGTCTCCATGACAACCATGTCAGTAATTGACTCTCAGTCTTCAAGCACAGTGAGCTGTCAGATCATAAGGATCTAGGTTGACAGTTAACAGGAGTCATGTGACTGGGTCATGTGGTATTGGACAAGAACATGTATGGGTGTCAGTGAACTGCCATAGACTGGGGTGACTGCACCAATATTACAATGTTACATCCGGCTTTTTGTTTAACTTGCATTGTTTTGGATCTGAATGTTTTACTCCATACTTATAAATCCCGGCCGGGAGATAGCATCGGGGACCTGACCACCACCACTGGAATGCACACCTCGCTTCGCCTTGCTCGCTTTGCTTTGCACATGCTCATTACTCATTTGCTTTTATCTCTAGTTTCCTCAGCTAACGACCTTGAAAGGAAGTGCCTCTTGTCATGTGTTACAAGAACCACAGGTGTTATGTATTCTATTTTCTTAATTTCTCTGGAAAATGTTCAACACTATTTCTCCCTGAGAACTCATTTTGCTGCACTTTCCTTGGGAACATTGGGCCAGTATAATTGGGTGCCAAGAATTCTCTGTATTGATTGGTAGAGGGTAGTTGGGCCATATTTCACATCCAGTATAATTATGATTGTAATTCAAAGCTTAAGCATTACTAACAGAAGTGCCTGACCAATATGATCTTTTCTACAAATAAAGGACTAAAATAAAGGACTATCTGTTTGAGGAGACCTGTTGTGGACTATATCTATTGGGACAGTCTCACAATGAGCTTGTTCTCTATCTGTAACAGTGAATAATGTACTCATCATGACTGAGCAACTCACTGATTGGTTGATGTGTAACTACCATACTGTATATATTTGAGAGTGTAGAGAGTATCTTCTCTCTTCTCATGATTCAGTTGTCTGGCGAAGGACTTTGTCAGTGGATGTCAGAATATCTTAGAGCAATGTAAATAAACTGTAAATATACTCCACTGGTGTGGTGCAGTTTGGTGTGCGCCAAGGCACACGGAACGCTGTTACCTTCCCACCAAAGTGGTACCTATTTATCTACTAGCAATTTCTTGCTTTCGAACTGCTAAGTTGACAGGAGCTGGGACCAGAGACAGGAGCTCACTCCATCATGCAGCACTCGGGTCTCGAACTGCTGAACTACCAACCTTCTGGTCTGCAGTTCACTTTTAGCAAAAGTTTTTGAGAAATACTTGTTGTGATGTACAGGAAAAGTCATATCCTTCATTTCACTTGGCCTACTGGAAACAACTACATCTACAAATGCAAGCTTCATTACCTTTGACAACTGCAGAATCAGCAGGACTAATTGTGGTTTGGTGATGCTCCTTCTATAGCACTGTTGCGCTTGGCTGAGCTCTCACCATCTTCTAAATGCATGGAAATGGGATCTTTCCTGTTGTTTTCATTGAGTATTTCCACATTCACACTACCACTGTGTAACCCAGCAGAATCCTGGCTATGTAGATCCCTCTCCTAAATTATCTTTTCCAATTAAAGAGTTTATTGGGGGGGGGGTGTTAAAATCAATAAATGACAGCACTGTTGTGGCTTGGCAAATAACTAATAAATTGCTTTGCAAAGAAAATACTAAATTATTATAGCTTTCAAAGTAATAAACATTTATCATAAACTCAACAACTTTACAACTACAGGTAAAAACCCCCATAATTGCTATGAACACAGCAAGATTTATAGACACAGGATCTTCACTGCCCTTCAGAAAGAGCATTCAGAATAAAGGCAAATCCTAGCAGTGTCCAGTAATACATAGGATTGCCAAGTCGTCCCTGGCCACCCGGGGGGGGGGGGGGGGTAGGGTTACCAGTTCCAGGTTGGGAAACTCCTAGAAATATGGGGGTGGAGGCTGGGGAGGACAGGATCCTCAGTGGGGTAGAGCCCACCCTCCAAAGCATCCATTTTCTCCAAGGCAACTGATCTCTGTAGTCTGGAGATGACCTGTAATTCCAGGGGATCCCCAGGTCCTACCTGAAGGCTGGCATCCCTAGGCCCGGGCACCAAAGGCAATCTTTGCCCAGGGTGCTATTTATCCTAGGGTGGACATTGTCTGTGCACCAAACAAAGCAACAAGACACATTTTAAAGCCAAATTATCCAATTAGCATCTACTATATAAAAAGTACCATTCAGGTATTTTCCCATATGTGACAGTTATTGGCTGAGGACAGACTGGCAGTTTGCCGCGATATAGTGCTGCCTCTAATTGACCCAGTTTAAAATGTTGCGGGACATATCAGCCACACAGCACAGAGACATCTCGTGGGAAAGCATCCACATTATTGTTGCGTCAGAACAGATCTGCAGGTTCAGACTGCCAAATCTGTTCTGCGCGCTCCCCTGTGTTCAGACAGCCATCATGTGTGATGAATGCGCCAGGAAACAAAAACTCTACTTGGGAGGTGATGGCTTTTTAACCCGGCTCCAAGTCGTTCCCTGATAGGGTGAGTACACTCGGGGAACGCCTGACAGCTGTGGCTGTGTGAACGGGCCCATTCAATCAATTTGCGAAAGGTGCCTATTATCGGGCCAAACTGCCAGTCTGAACGCAGCCATTGTTATTTAATATTTCCTCTCTGGCTACCATTTTCAATAACTACATTCAGTGCAGCTCGTACAATCCTGCACCTCTAACTTCTAATAGAACCGAGCTATTCTTCATTATATAGACCAACTAGTATATAATTGCAGTACAGCATAGCTTTCGTTCAATATATTTTTAGTTTCTTTTAGTACAGCAATGGAAGACTGCTTCAAAACTGCAACAACAGAGGGAAAAGTGGCGTGCAGATAAAATGCTAACAGGGTAAGAGAAAATGAAGGAGGAAAAGGCAGGAGTGCTTTTAAGCAGCAGTTACTGTCTGATCTTCACCTGCAGTATGAGCCAGTAATTCATATCAGCAGGGCTATTTTTGGGCAGAAACGCACAGGAACGGAGTTCTGGCTGGCTTCTGAGTTGGCTATGCCTACAGCCTCCCCCCCCCCCCCAGGTTCCCCAGGCACCTCACAAGCTGCGGGGCACCTGGGAAAGCCAAGCCGATCCCAGGAGGGAAGGCAGTTTAAACTGCCTCCCCTCCTCAGTTTCTCCAGGCACCCTGCAGCTGTAGGGAACTTGAGGAGGGGAGGGAGCTGCACTGTCAGGGGTGTGGCCTAATATGCTAATGAGTTTCTGCTGTTGGGTGTGGCCTATTATGCTAACGAGTTCCTGCTGGGCTTTTTCTACAAAAAACCCCCTGCATATCAGTGTGGTATAGTGGTTAGAGTGTCAGATTCTGACCTGGTGAATCCATGTTTGAATCCCTCCTCTGCTAGGAAGCTTGGGCTAGGACTATCACTTAGCCTAACCTACCATACTGGGTTGTTGTGAAGATGAAATGGAGGAGCTCAGAATATTGTACACCACCCTGCGCTCCTTGGAGAAAGGGAGGGATAATAAATAAATGAATTGGTATTACATGCAAAGCAAATCAAGTGCTGAGTTGGTGAGGTTTTTTCCGCATGCCAAGAAGGCATGTCAGCCGCCTTTCATGTTGTCTATGAACCACCTTTCTTTGCTGCCCCCGTTTCCTGTCATATGATGTTATTGAGAGTCTAATGGCCTCCAGGGGAAGGATTCCTTAGACTGAAGTGGATGGACTGCTGCAGGAAAGGGGAGCTGGGAAAGATCCATTCCCTGAATAAAGCCCTTTGGACCCAAATCATGTGGTGCAATTGAAACAAAGACAAAGTAGCTGCGTTTGCTTGTATTTGATCTCTTGTGCATGGCTGCATGCTTCTCTGTTTCCCACTTTCCCTTTGTCTGCCTGTCAAACAAACTCCCTGAGGCAGTGGCCAGGATTGTGACAGTCTGTAAGCAACCTTCCTAATCGAATAAGGGTAATACAACTGTTGTTGCTGCTACTACTAATTATAATAATCCAGTGAATCCAAATAATAATCAATCAGCATTGAGTCTAAACTCTACTAAGATCACTGGCATTACAGAACTTTCCAGCTCTGAAAATGACCACACCAAACTGTGTGTAAAGTGTAAAACAGAATATAACTTAAGCCTTCCTGCTGATCTCTACAACTTTAAAACAAACAATTGTTGGCCAATATGTAATTGTTGGCCAATATGTAATTAACGTACCTTTATTATGCAAAGTGCTTGAGTAAATCATGTCTTTTGACACTGAAGGATGCCAAGCAGATTAATTAAATGCTTTTTTTAAAATGTTGCAGACTGTTATGAGGATTTAGAAGTTTATGTACAACAACATGCAAGAGTTAAAAACCTTAACTGTCATTATAATTTACCCAGAAAGTAAAAATTCATTTGGGCTGAAGACATTTAACAGTAAACAATATTTTGCAAAGCTTCCTCCACCATTTTAACACCATTTGCATTTTCAGCTTAGCACCCAAAAACTCTTTGGAGAAAGGCTGGAATTTTTTTTTGAAAGCTCTAGCTTTGTAGAAGAGCACAGGTATCTGTGAGACTTCTGCTCAAAGTAGTCAAGGATCAGATCTTGGTTGATACAACACAGTTCTTTATTTCCAATCTCTACATTGGTACAGCTTCTCGGATTATTGTCAGAGATAATACATATGACATAGGCAGGTCTATTATACCTTTCCAAGCAGTTTGAATTACCCATAGGTAGCCAATCACTACAAAGGAAAAACGGCGGGCAAAAGAGGCTCTGGCCGTTTGCTTCCCACAGGAAAGAAAGTGAGGTGTCAAGCTGTAAATTCCCTTCCCAAACCAGACCCTTCAGATGTTACCACTTCACATAACAATCAATGGCCTCAAGGCTTTCGCATGTTGATAAGAGATGAGACGCATCCTCCCTTGAAATCCCAGCCGGGACGAATGGAATGCGGAGGCAGGAGTGTGAGAGGCCCATTGTTCCCATACATTGCAGGTGTCATCCTCCCGCTCTGACAGTTACATAAACCAGGCCTGGTCAGGCACTAAAACCTGGGGTCACATATTCTACATACATACTGGCCAAGGTGAGGGTTCACCTAAGGGCGGGGCAGATACATGGCAGGGGTTATATCAGCATCTACAATACATACATGGCAATAGGGTATAATATGGCATAACACAGAATACATAGCTGGAAGAAATAGAAATCCTTTGTCTGAATCAGCAGATTCTGACAGTATCATGGACAGGTGTGCCTTGTTTGCCTTGGTAACAGTTCACAAGGTTGTTAAGTTATTGACAAGAGGAAAGCAGATCTATTCCAGCTAGAAAACAGCTATAGTAAATTATCCTCATATTCATAATTCATTATGATCTCATACGGAGCTGCATTTAGAGGCTGGACTCATCAGCTGGATTATTATCATTATTTTCATCATTATTATTGATTGTATTTATGAATCGCCCAACCCCTGCCACAGCAGGGCTGTGGGCAATGTACAAAAGCCATAAAATAAAGAGATAAAAGCCAGTTATAACATTAATAAAACATTGCAACAATCACGTGGCAAATAATTAATCAATCCCAATTCCAACTGCTGAATACTTTGTGGGTAGGGGGGAACAGGAAGAAGTAGATGTAAATAACAGAGAGCAGAGAAAGGTGCCAGCCAAGATAGAACCATCACTGTCCTCAGCCAAAAGTCTGGTGGAACATCTCTGCCTTGCAGGCCCTGCAGAACTGCATTAAGTCCCGCAGGGTCCTGGTGGTGTTTGGCAGAGAGTTCCACCAGGTTGGGGGCAGATCACATTCATTGTTGACATTCCTGTTTCACATGCAATATTTCACAGAGCAAATTTTCTTTCCAGAAATTTGTTTTCCTCCCTCCTGCTCATGGACAGGGCCTTATTCATTCATTTCATCCTAGAAAGAAATAAGTGTATATTTCAAAACAAATTAAAAAAAACAAACTCAGAAACTTCCATCCATTTTCATTTGTTTTGAAACAAATATGAATGGTAATAATTTTCCACTGGTTTCAGTGGGAAGACATGTTTTACTGTAACTTCGTAGTTGTCCATCCAATTTAGACAGATTTTTCAAACATTCGCCCTTTCACCTCCAAAGTCATCAAAGCAAATTTTTTTTAAAAAAAATAATACCTGTGGTCAGAGAGGAAGAGGGAGAGAAAGGAAGAGGCAATAAGGACAGATAAAGAAATAGGAAACTGTCACAGGAAGCACTCAAAACATAACTTTTAATTTTTGTGTGTGTTGATTACAGCGGCCTATAAAACATATATTTTCTTCAGTTTATCTGAAATTTGGCATGCAGCATTGCTCAGGTAAACAGTAAAACCCCTAAGGAAAAAAAAAGAAGTTCATCCTAATTAGATGGAAAATGAAAACTGTCTTTGTTAAGATATGTTTTCTACTGAAAACAATAGAAATGAAAATGAATACAACATCCCACTTTTAAT
This sequence comes from Lepidodactylus listeri, assembly GCA_029233225.1. Lineage (NCBI taxonomy): Eukaryota > Metazoa > Chordata > Lepidosauria > Squamata > Gekkonidae > Lepidodactylus > Lepidodactylus listeri. The sequence goes on from JARCFY010000003.1 coordinate 41,860,286, forward strand.
CAAGGCTACTGTAGGTTAGCCTGTTTCTTCAGATGGTCTCTGATAAGAGGCAACATTTGTATAAAAGCACACTGCGCCACAGAAAAAAAAACCCAAAGTAAAAGTTGTATTTTTTCATTGGTGGTGGTGGAAAGTGCCATCAAGTCCCAGCCGTCTTATGGCAGCCCCTTAGGGTTTTCGAGGCAAGAGATGGGTTGTCAGTGCCTGCCGCTGCCTGATGACCCTGGACTTCCTTGGTTGTCTCCCATCCAAAGAGTAACCAGGGCCAACCTTTCTTAGCTTCTGTAAAGTCCATTTTTCCCCACTCACTTGATTCCCTCATCAGCCCTTGAGACCTCCAAAACAATGATGCTGGAGGCTGTAATAGTGTGATAAGCCATGTGGCCCAGTGAGAAAGGAGATCCAAGCTGGCACTACTCATGTTCCAATAGCATTTTTTATATTGCAGAAGATACCAAAAATAAGCTAAATTGCTGTCTTTTCTTGGAAATGTTGCCAATATCTCTAGAAAATCCAGATAGAAAAAAAAATCATAAGAGTGTAACGTTGGCTTGTTGATATCAGATACTGATGAAGATCAATAAATAATAATATTCTTTGGCTGACTTGCATCTTTTTCTTCAGTGCATACTGTAGATAGAGTCACAGCTTAACTATATACAGGCCTTTAAGAAAGAACAGTTGAAAAATAACATAAGAACAATAATCAATGTGTTAGAATATTATGAAGTGCATCCGGAAAAACAAGTGGCCTTGATGTTTCTAGATGCTGAAAAGGCATTTGACAACGTAAATTGGACGTTTATGTTGCAAAAATTGGAAACATGGGGTTGTGGTATAAACTTTCTGACAGCAATAAGAGCAATCTATAAAAAAACAGTATGCAAAGATTATAGTGAATGGAGAAACAACACAGGACATTAAAATCCAAAAAGGAACAAGGCAAGGTTGTCCACTATCCCCACCTTTATTTATATATACTCTGGAGACGGTAAATGATCTTATAAGAAAGAACTCACAAATAAAAGGACTTAGGATAAAAGGAGAGGAGTATAAACTACAAGCTTTTGCAGAAGATCATGTTTATCCTGGAAGATAAAGTCAACCACTCCCTTATTAAAAATAATGCAAGATTATGGGAGAGTAGCAGGAATTAAATTGAATTTCAAAAAAACAAATATGCTTGTAAAAAATTGTACATCATCACAAATTTCCAGATTACAGGAAATATCAAATATAGAAGTAGTGAAGAAAGTGAAATATCTAGGAATAATAATTTCTACTAGAAACACCACTCTTATAGAAGATAACCATCATACATTGTATAAGGATATAAAAAATGACTTACAAAAATGGAAAGATTTAAAAATATGCTTCATGGGAAGAATAGCAACTATAAAGATGAATGTTCTCCCTAGATTTCTTTTCTTAACTCAAAATCTGCCTGTATTGCAGAATATGAAATTTATGAAAGATCTGGATAAATTATGTAGTAAATTTGTTTGGAATTCCAAGAGGCCAAGGATTAGGTGGAAAATACTACAAGATAAAAAAAAGAGGGGGATTTACCAAACTGGGATCTCTACTATAAAGCATCAGCATTAACTTGGATAAGAGAATGGGTGACTTTGGAAAATATAAGAACATTGAACTTAGAAGGACATAATTTGCCTATGGGGTGGCATGCATATACATGGTACGAAAGGGGGAAAGTGCACTCTATTTTTCAACAACATACTATAAGAAGCGCTTTGATGAAAATCTGGCAACAAATAAAGGAAAAATATTATAATAAAGTTCCTAAATGAGTATCACCATTAGAAGCATTTATAAAACCTACATTGATTACAGAAGATAAGAGAGAAACATATGATTTGCTGCTAGATAAAAATAACAAACTTATCACTGAAGAAAATGTTATTTGGCATAATCTGAAATTAACTTGGTGGGAAAAGATACAAATAAAAACTAGATATACTAAGGATAGCAAAAAGGGTTTCTACAAAGAGAAAAATTAGCTAGACAAAATATGGCTATCATCAAACAATAAATTAAAACAAAAGTGATACAATCTATTATTTGAAGATTATATGTATGGTGAATGTGTAAAAACTACAATGGTTTCATGGATGAAAGATCTGGGTCATACTGTGGAAAACGATCAATGGTCTAAAATATGGAAAGCTGTAAGATTAATGAGAGCAGTTTCATATAAGGAAAACATGTATAAGATGTTTTATAGATGGCATTGGATGCCGGATAAAATAGCCAAACGTTATGTTAGTACCTCCAACTCCTGATGGAAATGCAAAAGTAATGTGGGGACATTTTTCCACATGTGGTGGAGGTGCAGTAAAATCCAAAGTTATTGGCATAAAATTCATAAAATAATACAAGAAATAACAAATATAGTCATTTCATTTAGGCCAGAAACATTTTTATTAAATATGATCTCAGAAAACAATAAAAGAGGTGACATGTATATTATTACATATATAATAACAGCAGCTAGAATCTCAATTGCAAAAGGCTGGAAATTAGACAAACCCCTGATGAGAGAAGAGATAATATATAAAATATTCAAGGTGGCAGAAATGGACAAAGTGAATTAGTATCTACAGGGAAAAGATCATGAAATACATACAAAAAGATGGAATCGATTTTATGTTTGGTTAGATCAAAAAAAAGAAATTGTACCTTATAGCTATAAAATGGATGGATTCATCAGATCCAACCAAGGCTAAATGGTTACAGAAACTATGGCATTACTTTCTCTTATCTAAGTTATCTTACTCAGTATGTGATAGCCCACCAGCCTTATACCAAAAGAAAATAGTGAGTGTGTGGTTCTCAATTATAGGTTATCTTAATAAACAAAAGATTCTTCCAGCTAATCCTGCTTATCAGAAAATGATATACTTTTGAATAACAGTTTTTGTTTGTTGTTTGTTTTCTGTAAATGCTGTTGGTTAAACTGGTTGAATCTAATGGTTGTAATGGTTGTAAAATAAAAAAATTGTTAAGAAAAAAAGAAAAAAAGAAAAAAAGAAATTGTAGACCCAAAAAGGTGTAATAATGTAAATCATTCGTTGGAATATGTTATACATGAAAATCCATAAATAAACCTGTTTTAAAAAAAGAAAGAACAGTTGTAACTCTTTTACATAACTTGAAATGTATCTATAGTAGGGAAATAAACATTTCCATTGACTTCCATCTAAAAATGTATTCTCTATTTTGAGCAATCCGAAGGTACAATCATTTAACACAACCATTCTGACCAACTAACTTATCTAAGCTGGCTAAGCAATATTTTCCCAGTCAACATCCTATACGAGGTACAAAGTACAACAGCTCACAGTTTCACATCCTAATTCCATATCATCTGAAGATGATTCTGGCTAGTACTTCTCTGATAATGAGTTGTGTGTGATACCCAATGAGGCACACTTGCCCTATGACAAAACTGAAAAAAGAATCACATTAAGAATGAGAAAATGAAAACTCAGAACTGAACTAAGACATTCAGGTCCATTGAATTGTTTTGTTTTGTATGAGAACGAACTTCAAGGGCATGTTCTTTTGTACTTGATAGACTACACTAAATGTGGTATGAATGTGATCATTACTGTAGGATGGAACAACTTTGATTATGCCATAATCAGGAAAAAGCAACAACTGTTTCAAGATGATACAGAATTTATGAATTAAAAGTATAATAATATAAAGGAATAAAAAATAAGAAAATATTGTAATGACCATGCTGAAATGCTTAGTCCGGAACATCTCTGACAAACCTTTTCTGGATGTGGTGGATCTCTTTCATACAACCTCCCAAACAGTGTCACCGTTAATATTGGCTTTGATGTACCATTCTGACTAATCAGCTGCCCGTCACTCAAAATCTGATGAAGGGAAATATTGACACATTGAGTTAACAGTGCACAAGATACGAGTGTTACATACCTACTGAAGATATTGTAATTTTACTGTGTGTGAATAACAGAATGAAGGAAAGCATGGGATGAGATAGGGGTCCAATCCAGCATCCCTACAGTGCCTATAGAACTCTTGGGTATAAGAGTCCATTCATGTCAACAGAAGAAATCGCTATGCACATACAAAGGGAAGTGACCCATTATCACCTTCTCCTACTGAAATAAATAAGGATGTCATTATGGGTGGTAGAATTTCATAACAGCATTAGAACTCTCCCTCTAAAAACTGACTGCAGCCTGGAAGAAGCATAATCCATTAGACCATTTCACTAACGACATGTCACACAACACAAATACTTGCATCCTTTATGAAAAAGTTGCCACACCAGAATGGAATAAACTATAACAACTGCAAAGAGCCATATTGGTCCAGAAAAATAATCCATAAACAAAAGTTGTGTAATACCTTTTCACTACGACCAAACTATCACACAAGAGCAAGTTTCTGAGTTCCCCAGAGCACTTTGCATCAGGCTAATGAAGGTTCAGGGTAAAACTCAAACTCAAAAAGAATAGGAGGGCAGGGCATAAAAAAGAGTTTCAGGGTACGGTAGAGAAGCCCCTAGTCTGCAGTTTGTAAAATCATAAAACAGAACAGAGAACGTGCTTCAGATGTAATTAAATTAGATGGTGTTAGGTACAAAACATGTTTCAAATTTTTCCATGGGCTACTGGGATAGAAAAGCAAGTAACCTTTTTGGGGGAAATCCAGCATTTTGAAGAAAAAAGTGAGCAAGTAGATACCTTTAATAATACATATGTAATATTTTAAAATCAGATTTTTTTTTTCCTGAGAGAAAAATACCATACTTGCTCTGGAGCAGGACTGTGAATACAATGAGAGACCTCAATGCAAATATACAGATCAGCCCACGTAATTCAAGGCACAGTAGAAGCTGGACAATTTTCAACACAATCCACCAGACACTCTAGTTGACACTGACAGATTTTGGTCTGAAATATTACCGTACCTGAAACTCTCCAGGTGCCAGCTGAACACCACTAAGCAGAACTTCTGGAAAGACGTAGTTAGTGCTAAAGGTGCCACTGAGAGAAAAGTATCCAAAATGGGTGTGAGCAGTAGTCACTGGCTCCCCACATGTTTGCAACTGAGTAGTTCTGCATTTCAACAATATGCATATCTAAAGAAAAAAGAAACAATCTATTGGAAGAATACTCACAATAAAACAACTGGATTTTTAACAGTGGTCAAAAAATTAGCTTCCATGTTCTCAGTCAGTTGGATCCAAAGGTTCAGTTATACTAATTATAGGCCGAGGACACACTGGCAGTCTAGCCCACTCTGCCTCCACTTTAAAAGCAGAGGCAGAGCGGCCGTTCAGACTGCCACATCTGCCTGGAGGAGGCAGCCCGGACGCATCGCGTCCGGCGCCACGCTCCTCCCGCAGCAGCCGGGCACCACTTCAAAGTGGTGTCCCGGCTGCTGTGCGCGCGTTCCACCCGCTTCTGGTGGGTGTGAACGCGCACCGAGCTGGGGGAGCCGCACAGCGTTCGGACGCCGCCAACAGAAGCCACCTGCAGTCTCGACGCTGCGCCTGGCTTCCTTGCAGCGGCGTGCAAACGCCGCATGGTGGGGGCAATTCCCCCTGCCTTGTTCTGCTGCGCCGCGGAGGCGCGGCAGATTGCCAGTCTGTCTTTGCCCATAGAGTCTTCCTTTGATTCAAAAACTCTTGATCCAGCTGAAGAGGCATGTTCCACTACCATGAAAGACTACTCGCACCAGAAGAAGGTTCCACTAGCAGAATGGAGCCTTTGGAGCCAAGTAATTCATTTCCACAAACAACAGTTCACAGCCAAACAGGTGTGGCTGGTTATACTATTGTTCACATTATGATGTGAAAGCCAGTACTATTATCAGCCCAGAACCCAAAATATTGCTTTGAGGGTAGGAGATCATTAAAAAACCCTCATAGCCTGCTTCATGCTATTTACTGGTCCTTGCTATTTACAGAAATGTGACTGCTTGAAAAAAGGCCAGCTATGATTGTACATACAGTGGACATCATCATATAAAGCTCTCCTCTTCAACAGCTGATTTATACTATCAGCATCTCACTGTGGTTTCCACCCAAATTGTGAATCCACACATTTCCATGGATGGTTGCATAATAATTGCCAAATATATTATCTAAGCCCATGTCACATTAATCGAGACAAATAAAATACCAAACAAAAGAGCAATTCTACAGTGTAGTCCTAAACAGAGTTATACTTTTCTAAATCCATTAATTCCTTGGATTAGAATTGTACTGCTTAGAACTATACTGCCAGCCTTATTGTAATAAATGACAGTTTTCATGGTGGTTGGGAAGTCATGTTTAAGACTGTAATCCCATGTAGATTTACTTGGGAATAACCCCTAGACTGTAATCCCATATAGATTTACTTGGGAATAACCCCTATTGAAATCAGTAGAATTACTTCTAAATAAACATTCACAAGACCAAACTATTAGAATCAGAGAGTGGGTTTCTCTTTCTTGGTGCAGAGCTTAATTTATTTTGATTCAACTGAAGGTGCTCACACATGTGGTGATGGAAAGTGCCATCAAGTCACAGCTGATTTATGACAGCCTGTAGGGTTTTCAAGCAAAAGATATTGAGAAGTAGTTTGCCATTGCCTGTCATGGGTCCCGGTCACATGAGCAAGATAATCTGGGGGGGGGGGAGTGAGGCTATTTGCTCTGGAATAATTTGACCCACAGCTGCATGATCACACAGTTCTGCAAAGCTGTGGGCACAGTCCACCACTGCGCAATCAGACGCAATTGCGGGTGAGTCGGGGGTGTTTTTTGCCATTTTTATCCCCAATGCGTTTAAATGGGGGATCGATGAGGGCTTAAATGGGAGATCTCTGCCCTGAGGGCTTCCTATGGCAGTATGTGATGATGTACATACTGTGAAGGGGAAATAAACAATGGCATGGCATCGAGATAGCCTGATCAGACTATCCCCGATGCCATGAGTGCGCACTGAAGTGATCACATGGGGAAAGTCCATCTGTGGCCTGTAGCAAACCTGTTTGATACTGGACTTTTCCTAGTATCTTTTAACTCTGCTTCTTCAGTGGAGAGAAACAGGTTGCCAACAGGTGTGGGACGCTTGCCAGAAGTTCTGGTGTGATCGCGCCCTTAAAATCCGCATGGCATTTGTGCCTATCACACGGCTAATTCTGCATGTGATCAGGGCCTCTGAATGGCAACCCTGCACTTCCTTGGTGGCCTTCAACCCAAGTACTCTCCAGGGCCAACCTTAATTTCTGAGATCTGATGAGATCCTGCTAGCCTGGGCCATCCAGGTTAGACCACCCACACATGTAATTCCCAAGTAATTTAAACTATAGCGTGTTTAACTTTACAACTGAAATTAATGGAATAAAAGGGCTTAACTTTAAGTGGCACATAAAAAAGAATGGCATGATGACCAGAATTGTCTCCTCATTTCCCCTCTCTATCATAATAAGCAAAACCTCCCCCTGAGAAAATGAGACCTGTAAGTAATATTCTCCTTCGACCACATGAAGGCCATCAAATGCACCTAACGCATAAAGTTCATCTTCTTGCTGTTCCATCATCCTGTAGCTCAAATGGCAGCAGAGATCCTTCTGGCACACTGTCAGATTGCCAGCTTGACCACTGAGCTTAGAGAGAGTGAATTCATCAAAGAAAATGTCTCCTTTGACATTATTGGTCTCAGGGAATGGTTTGATAGTTGTGGCATACAAGCTCCAGTTAACTGTTGGAAGGTAAGTAGGAGAAACCGAAGGGTGGGAATGGAGTTCTGCAACCAGAAGCTGGCCATTCTCAGATTCCGCATCATAATGATATTTCCGCGATCCATCTGGGGCATAGATACCACTTCCTAAAGGATAAAGACAACAGAAATACAAGCAACCATTTCGTCTGACCCGTGTGGTTTCCTACGGTTATTTTAGGCATGCGTTATTATATTATTAGCAAGGACAAGCCAATTAATATAAGAGATGTTAGTGGGAAGCAGTTTCCAAAACTATGTCCCCAATGCTGTCCTTTTTAAACCGCTTTATATCAATAACCAATAGTTATTTCACAATTTTCTCTTCCTTTGAATGGATTTGCGGGCATCTTCTCCACTACATCAAATCAAATACCCTTATAAATATACAAACAAGCAGACACTGAAAAACAAACACACATATGATCAGTAATACCGATTGCCACTTTGGGGTCAGGAAGGAATTTCCCTCCAGGTGAGATTGGCCAGGGATCCTGAAGGTTGTTTTTTTTTTTTTTGCCTTTCTCTGGATATAAAATAGGGGGTTGGTTGGAGGGGAAGTTGGTTGTGAATTTCCTGTATATGCAAGCACAAAAGCAGGCTAACACACACTGGAGCACATGAATGAGCATGGGAACATACACTGTTTTTCTTTCTCCTCCCATTTGCTGGCCAGAGTCATGATGATAAGATTCTGTATACCTAGATCTGAGGAGCAATACTTTCCTTCATCCAGACTTAGCGCATTAGAAACAACGGCAAACACATGCCTCTGACTGGCTACCAGACCTAGCATCCAGCGCTTCGCCTTGATCAAATTGTCGGGGATACCAAACAGAGGTTCCAAATGGCACTGCCAGCAGCCAGAGCTCTGTATGCCTACTTGTGGCAATCAGAAGGAAGAATGTTCTGTTTAGTATTAAAAAGGAAGCCAAGCCAACTTTTGGTGCCTGTTAATGGATGTCTGTAGTGGTTTCGAGGAGGGCACACTAGCAGGATTCTGACAGTGTAATCCTATGTGATCACTTCCGTTCAAGCCCAGAGGAACCCCCCTCCCCCAACTCTGGCTTGAACACATGATAAGAAAGGCACTAAGAATGTCAGCAGGTAGCTTCCAACTGGTTTCAGTTTGATTGGTGGATGGAATTAGTTATAAATAACTGTCTATTACCTGTCATATTCATTCCAGTTTTATGAGTATTGGATGCGAGCAAATTGACCTGCATGCCCATGGCCCATGCGGAATGGAATTCGATAGCAGTTAAATGTGGAAGAACATTCATCCAAGCAGTAGGGAAGAGGATGGTGTCTACCTTGAGTTTGCTCACCAGGGTCACGGCAGGGTCATGGAACAGTATGTCAAAGCATGTGAACACACCAAACTTCCCAAAGGAAGTGTTGAAGGTCACAAGTTCAGGCTCTTTAGGAAAATCAAACTGGATTTCTGACATAAACAGATTGAACTGTTGAAAGATAACAGATGTAAGAAACATGAAGGCATTTCAGTGAAAACACAGAACTGTTTTATAACCTTAAAGGTGCACTGCAAAGATTTCTATATTCAATTTTTATGCATATGAAAAACTAGCATATTAAATTTAAAAACAGATTTAAATTGTCCCCCGTTAAGTATTTTTACTATCTTACTGGGTATTTATGGGCCTCACCTACTTTGATAGGGATTGCATATAAGTCATGACACATATACTGCATTTTCGTTACTATTTGGACCCTCTCTACACCTTTCCCCACATCCGTACTTATTTTTATAGTATAACAATAACTATGTACCCGCCATCCCTGGATACCACTTTATGATCTGGTGAAATGAGCTCTGGCCAATGAGTATGGTGATCAGGTGGCTGAAAGAGAAAAAAGACTGAAGTTGGATCCAGATAAGATGGAGCTGGTGCTGGCTGGAAGGGCCATTGTTTTAGATGGGATTGCTCTTCCTACCGTCAGTGGTGTGATACTTTTGGTGAAAGTTATCTGGGGCTAACCAACAGGACAACATTACTCCCATTCCCTTTGCTGGCTGCCAATTCATTTTGGAGTCTAATTCAAGGTGCTGGTGTCCAGCTTTAAGGCTTTTACAACCTGGGGGCCCTCATAGCTGAAGGACTGCACCTTCCTTCATGTTGGTGGACAGGCACCACAGTTTATTTTTACCTTATGGTAACGTGCAACCAATTTCCCATCTGAATCAAAGACAACATTTGTGTTGTATTGATAGCGGCCATCGTTAGGACATTTGGGGTCTGTCGAATTACATGGCTTCTTGTCCCCGATATTAGCAACCACATAAATAGCATTGTCCCTTGCCATACAGCTGAGCCTTTCTTGCACCGGGGCAGGTCCAAATCTAATTTATAGAATCAAAAAGAATGGAGATGGAGGACTGTTAGCAGCTGTAGGCCACAATATATGCCTTAAACTCCCAATGACAACATGTGCTACAGACCAGCCCCCTTTGCTTAAATTATAAGAAACATTAGACAAAGTTGAGAACAGGCTGGGCAACATTAGAATTACAAGGACCGTAAGAACTAACAGCCACCTTCCCCACTGTATTCAGCTTTTAGACACAAAAAAGTCCCACCCCTGCAGCATGATGTATGGTTACAAAAGCTGATTTTGCCTAACAGCCAACATTCTGTTGTTATGAAGCCACAGTCAAATATTTTATATTTACTGTTGTGTCCTAATGGCGACCGCGCACGCGGTCAGGAAAACACACATGGCCGGGCAAGCTACCAAGCTTCACCCTGAGAGACAATAGCCCAGCTGGATTGTAAAGTAGACCAATCGGCCACCCAGGATTCACCAGGGGACCTATGGCTTCTGTTGACTCATGAGTAACCCTATCAGGATGTTTGGGCGAGGTCAGGGATGCAGTTTGGATGTGTATTTAAGCAGGCCCCTGAACCCCGTTTGGCAGTCGTTTTCTGTACCATCAGTATACTCATGAGCTGATTTCACCGCAATGCGTCTCCAGACTCAGTACTTTATATATACATCCTAGACAAATTAACATTTCTGAATTGTTTGTTTTAAATGTACAAAGAATACGTTCTGTATTTCCCCCCTTTTCCTTAACTGCCAACCATGATATTGTCTTTGGAATAGTTTATGCCAAGTCACACATTCCTTCCTAACTGGAAAATTTTTCTTATAAAGCCCTTCTTGAGAAAAGGTTTGTTTTCAGCCCATTTCCTGCTCATGTGCTTAGGGGACTACATCACCAAATAAACCTGGGGAGAAATGACTCTATATTCCCTTCCCTTTCCATTCCTAGTGTGTAATTAGTAGTCTGTTGTATGATTAAAACTGTGTTTTCCATGACAAATTTATATGTATATTTATATACAAGAGAGTAGATATCAGGGAAAACCAAGCTTTAATATTAGGACTCATCTAAATGATTATTTTTTGAAATCAGAAAAATACTTTTACAATTTGTTTTCATACTCATGAACAAATGTTTTATTCATTCATTCATTCATTCATTTCTAATCTGCTAGACTCAAGGCAGATTACAGAGTGTAAGTCACATCCAGCAAACAGTACAATAGGGCTTGAACTACAAAAATCTGAGCTTGAACAAAACAGAGCTGAAACAAAGCATAAGTTTTTTAACGCAGTACCTGGTATGGACCATACTTACAGTGATAGGCCTCAATACAGTAGTATAGGCCACACCGATGCAACTTTCTGACCATTTCATTACAGTACAGTCCTACTTCATGAATAACTCTTTTTTACATTGTTCATGAAAAGCCAGGAGAGTGGAAGCCTTCCTAACCTTCTCAGAGAGCCAATCCATACGGTGGGGCCCACACGCACCAATAGGGACAATTATCAATTTGGCCCATTTGCAGGATGGTATCTACACAAGGCCCTGCTGAGATAAGCAAAGCTGTTGTGGCAGAGCATAGGGAGAAAGGAGGTCCTGCAGATATGGGGGACCAAGGCCATGAAGAGCTTTGTATGCAATAGTCAACCCTCAATTGAGCCTGATAATTGATGACAATGGAGTGACTGCAGAATGGGAATGATACCACATGTTCCCCAGCGAGCACTGTGGTCGGGGTCCCAAAACCGCCTGGCTCTCCCAGGGCCAAGGGAGGCCCGGTTGGCAGCTATGAGGGCCAGGGCTTTTTCAGTGGTGGCCCCACACTGGTGGAATGAGCTCCCAGATACTATCAGGGCCCTGCGGGACCTTCTACAGTTCTGCAGGGCCTGTAAGACGGAGCTCTTCCACCAGGCTTTCAAGTAGGGACTGCCCGCCTTTATTAGTCTGGCCCTGGCACCAGATCCTGCCAATCTGGATTATTTAGCACCAACCGGAGTTATTTACCACCTATGATGCTGCTCAGATATAGGTGACGAAGTGGTGCCATCTTGTGCGGGGGCACGGCATGCTGTGTAACTTGCTGTGTATTGTAATTTTTATGGATGATGTTTTTATGTTTTATTCTGTATTTAATCTGTTGGTAACCACCCTGAGCCTACCGTATGGTGGGGAGGGCGGGATATAAATCCCAATAAATAAATAAATAAGATACGCAGGCTCCATCAAGCTCCCGCTAATAACCTAGCTGAACTAACTGGAGTCTCTGAATTGACTTGGAGGGAAAACCTGTGTAAAGTGCATTACAAGAGTCTAGTCTCAATGTTACCATAGCATGGATCCAGGTCACTAGATCGGCCGAGCTAAGGTAGGGGGCCACCTTGCAGGCTACACTGAGCTGGAAGAAAGTGTTTTTTTGCCTCTGCATTAACTTGCTTCTCCAGCAGTAATGCTGGATTCAGTATAATCCTAAAACTCTCAACTGAGTCAATGTGTTAGCTGAACCCCACTGGAAGTGGGAAGCACATTGCCCTTTAAGACATCCATCTTCCCAACAAGCATCACATGTACCTTGTCTGGGTTCAGTTTTAATTCATTTGCTTTCAGCCTTTTGACCACAGCTTCCTTATACTGAATCAGACCACTTGTTCATCAAAATCAGTACTGATTACTCAGCAGTGGCTCTCCAGTAGGGTTGCCAGCTCTGGGCTGGGAAATAACTGGAGACTTGGAAGGGGGGAGCCTAGGGACGGCAGGGTTTGGGGTGGGGAGGGACCTCAGCCAGGCATAATGCCATAGATTCCACCCTTCAAATCAGCCATTTTCTCCAGGGGGATTGATCTTGACCATCTGGAGATCAGTTGTAATAGCAGGAGGTCTCCAGGTGCCACCTGGAAGTTGGCAACCTTACTTTCCAGAGTCTCAGGCAAAGGTCTTTCACTTTCCACTGTCTTATCCTTTGACCTGGAGTTGCCAGAGATTGAACCTAGGACCATCTGCATGCAAAGCAGAGGCTCTTCCACTAAGAACCAGCACCTCTCCTACATGGGGCTGCATTACATTACACATTAAAAAAATTATATCCATTGATCTTTCTTATCTACTTTCCAGCAAAATCATTTCAGACGATTTAAGGCATCGGTGGGACCACATTCAGGGTCAAAACGAACAGGATGCTGGAAATCTATGATCAGATTTCACAGCATCATTTTAAATGAATTAATGCTATGTCAATGTGGTGTAGTGGTTAGAGTGTCAGCCTAGGATCTGGAAGACCCAGGTTTAAATCCCCCACTCTGTCTTGGAGGCTTTGCTGCATGACCAAGGGCCAGCTATACACTTTGAGCCTCACCTACCTCACAGGTCATTGTGACAATAACATAGAGGTCAGCTACTCTGGTTCCCTATTAAGGAGGAAGGTGGGGCATAAATGAAGTAAATAAAATGCTGGATCCTCAATTCAGATTAAGGTCACTTGGAGAGGGAAGAGTGGATTTAACCCTTTCACCTCCAAAATGTTTTGCCAATCAAAACTGGCCACTTCACCATTGCTGTGTAGCTCACTAAAGAAAACAAACAAACAAATTAATAACAGCATAGAGAGTGACGTCTGTTTTTAATTAGTAGGTGGAAATAAAAGAATAGTTCTTACAATGGAAGGAAGCAAGGATCTCAGCAAATTTTGTGCATAGGCAACTAAGAGGAAAATAAGGTTCGGCATAACTAAATATAAAGTGATGCATATTGGGACCAAAAAACCCCCCAACTTCACTTGTACACTGACTGGGTGGAATCTGGTGATCTGTTGAGGGAAGACACTGATGGTCACCAGTCTTCCTAGTTTTCCCTTCCCCAGGTAGGATTTCTAATCCTGAGAAAGTTTATTCTTGGTCAGAGGACCCATGTGAGGTAATGCCCAAGAGGGACAGCATGCTGTAGCGTGGCAAAACTGCTCCCTCCTGACTCTTCTGGAGTGGAGTTCCATTGGAGGAGGAGGAGGAGGAGGAGGAGGAGGAGGAGGAGGAGTTGAATTTATACCCCGCCCTTCACTCAGAGTCTCAGAAGGGCTTACAATCTCCTTCACTTCCTCTCCCCACAATAGATACCCTGTGAGGTAGTTGGGGCTGAGAGAGCTCTGACAGGAACTGCTCTTGACTGAACAGCTCTCAAGAACAGTAAAGCAAGTTCATGACACCAATACATTCTAATCCAGTAGTTCACAGTACAGTCTCTCTGGAAGGCAGAAATTTTATCACAATGGGCCTTGTGCAGGTTTATGACAGATTTGTGTGAATGTATTCTTTTGCACCGAGGATGCTCTATTTGACCTATCTAGATAGCAGAAATGCATTGTTGGTACACAATGAGATGTATCATGCTGCAGGATGTGCATGTGACTGGCAATATGGCTCATGTTATTAGATCCCACGTTGGAAACTCTCGGAGCAGATAAGAAACACTGGAACCAACTGTAGCAATTATGCAACGATCCATCATTTTAATGCTCTCGACTGCAGTAAATCAGACATGTGGCCACTTTCAGCCATATGCTGGTCCCAGACAGTCTCTATGGCTAACCACAACCAGCAAGAGACCCATGCAGCTTGTGTGGTCAGCAAAGCTGCCTTCCCTTCATTGATCCCACGTAAATTTTTCAGCTGTAAGGGGGGCATTTTCTGCTAATTATCTCTTCCCGCTGCAGATCTCGATTTGCACCTTGTGCTGTTCCTGAGGGTCTCCTGTCCCCCCAGGAACAGCAGCATTTCAGGGAGATCAGTGAAGTACAGTGGGAAGTTTTGTCCCACTGAGTACATTTAGTCTGGATGAAACCCAGAGTTTCTGACTGAAAAGTACCAGCTCTGGGTGTGTTCAGATGGCTCTTTTGAGCCATGAGTGCCTGGTGGATTTAAAGTGCATGTCCAGACCTCAACATCTGGGAATCATGTTGCTTTTGTCAGTAGGTCGTCATCCCCACTAGGGATCCATACTTGAAAGATAGTGCTTAAAGTCCAGTCTAAAGCTGGCTGACAGGCCAATGATGGACTTTCCACCATCAGGTTATTCCACCAGCACACAATCAGTCCTTAGGGATGGTCTCCAGACCATCCCAAATGGCCGCCATTTAAAAAAACTCTTAGTAATGCACGCATAACCGCTTAAACATGTGACGTCCGCAGAAGGTGAGGCACATATGCACATATGCAGATAAGCACATGCAGATATGCACATATGCAGATATGTGCATGCACAAACAGGATTTTTTTTAAGCCAATTGCATGGCTCCTTAAGGTGGATGCGTCTAGACAATCCACCGCAGTCACACGCAGTAAAGCGATTCACGAGGGAGCTGTCTGGTCATGCAGTGCAGGATTAAAAAGATCTAGATCAAATTACAGCCAGGCCAATGGCAGGATTAGCTGCCCGTTTGAACGCACCCCCTAAGACCCTTTGTATACTGCAGTTTCCAAAATTCAGTACTGAAACACAGGAGCCCTCCATAGTTCTTTGTTTTGTTGTTCTTTAACAGTCCCATATAAAATTAAATACCTTTGTGAGTCATTACATGGAATCCAATTAACTTCTTGTGGATCTGGAATATCTTCAAGATAAGGATAAAGAGTTCCTCGGGTAAAAAAGAAGCCGTAGATGCCATCTTCAGGCGTCACAATGATGTGTGCACCCTATCAAGAAAAGAAGTGTTAAAGCTCTTCCTGCCACATAATGAAAAACATGCAAAATCATAAAATAATTGCCACTACCTGAGCTGCTGCTCTTTTGATGACCTCTTCCAAAATATCCATGTTTTTGTTCATCAATTTTAAGGCGTCTTCAGAAGAAACAGACATTAGGGTGATCGCTGGCGATATGACTGAATGCTCATAGACTGCTGCAATGTATTTGTCCAAAGCAGAGCTCTTCAGGATCATCATGAGAAGAAAAATAGATGGAGGTAGCAAAGACTGAAAAGAGATCATTGCTAGAACTCTGCCTGATGGGGGAGAGAAACCAGAAACAAATGAGAACCAAGAAAGTAAAGTCAGAAATGAAAAAGTATAGGCAACGTCCACTGTTGTTGCCTGCTGACAGGGGCTCCTGGTGATTCTGTGGTTTTGAAAACAAGTGTGTTGCTCAGAGATCTGCAAAGGAATTGACTAACAAAATTGTACTTTGATCTTGTTATCCACCAGATAGCACCAGTGCAAACAAAAATACCCTTTCCCTTCCACAATGCAGCCTCCAAACTGCATCATTCATGTGCATTGTTTATGTGTATCCCATGGCGCCAAGAACCAACTTGGAAAGAAAGGGCTAGAAAGAAAGGCTGAGGGGAGAGGGACATGATATCGATGAGCCATCCCTGTGCTGTGTCCACAGACTTTCAACCCAGTGACCGTAAGGGAGAGGAAACTCTTCCAAAGGCAAATAGGACAATGTTTGCTTTATCCCTCAGTTACTCTCCCTCTCTGTTTCTGTTTAACCATAAACCACTAAAAAAAAACCTGGGTTGTTTCAATGCCACCACCCCAACTTTTATAAGGTTAATATTCAACAAAGGAACTCTGGAGCAGCCCCTCCTCTCCCTTAGTAATGCAAGGTGCATAAAGGCATAGCTGGTATTAGCTCAGAGTCAGCAAAGTCAAGGTAATAAACATGATTAAAAATAATAGAGGGTGTTAAAGGCTAGAAAGAGCTTACGGGAAAATATTCTTTCTGGGCATATTTCCATACACATTACAGGGAGGCTGAAGGGAGAAAAGATGGAGATGATTGAGGGGTGATATGCAAGAAAGAGATCTGAATGAGGAAGTAAATGAAATCCTAACACAGCCTAGCAGACAGGCTTACATTTCAATTGATTCGGTTAGACTTATATTTCAATTGATTACATTTCAATTGATTCAGACTATACAGTTCCCATGTGTCCCTGTAGAGCCCTTTGAAAGTCCAGGTAAATAATGGGTTCAAATTAAGGGCAGGAAGGTACCGGCTGGATATTAGGGAAAACTTTTTTACAGGAAGAGTTGTGCAACAGTGGAATCAGATACCTAGGGAGGTAGTGAGCTCCCCATCACTGGCAGTCTTTAAGCAGCAGCTGGACAAACACTTGTCAGGGATGTTCTAGAATGATCCTGTAGTGAGCAGAGGGTTGGACTAGATGGCCTGTGTGGCCCCTTCCAACTCTCTGATTCTATGATTCTATATAATGTCTGCTGGGTCACCGTAGTCTACATGCTTGTTCACTTTCTCAGAGAACTCCAAAAGGTTGGTGAGGCAGAACTTCCCTTTGCAGAAGCCATGCTGATTTTCCCGCAGCAGGCTTTGTCCCTCCATGTGCTTAACAATTCTATCTTTGATTACAGTTTCTACTAATTTGCTTGGGACAGAGGCTAGACTGGCTGGCCTGTAATTTCCTGGTTCCTCTCTGGATCCCTTTCCCTGGCTCCACCGGGAAAGAACGAAAAAGGGAGCTGAAAGGGGAGGAAACATCACCTGCAGAGCTAGCTAGCACCTCCCTTCGCCCCCAGGAATGCAAGAGCCGAGAAGGGGTCCTTGTGGCCGGGTTCTTTCTTGCCTTGGGGAGAGAAAGCAGCATGGTGTGATAGTGCCGGAGGACAGAGGAGGGCCTCGGACGCTGGTCGCAGCCTTGGACTTTTTTGGCGAGCAGGGCGGTGCAGAGAGCGGCGGCAGCAGCGGCTGGAGGGGGGCCGAGTGCAGCGAGCTCTGTGACGAGTGCCACGGTGGCGGTTGGCACCCGGCTGTGGACCCAACCAGAGGGTGCGTTGGCAGTGAGAGCAGCAGTGACAGCTGGGAGGGCAACAAACAAGGCAACCCTGGCAGCGACAAATGTGGCAACCCTTACAACAAGTGTTGTGGCAGCGGAGGGTCCTGGGCCCTTGGTCGGCTTGGATTCATTGGAGGGGCGTGATGGTGTTGATTGGAGGGGCGCCGAGTGTGAAGAGTGTGGCGGCGGCTCGTCCCCCCCCCCCCCCCGCCGGCATGGCTCTAGCCCGGCAGGCCACCTACAAGCGGGCGGACACTGGAGTAGTGCGAGGAAGCGACCAGGCCGGGTGTGGCCCACAAGACGGCCCACAGGACGGCACCCCGGGCCTGCACGTTGGGCGTGGCGACTGCGGCGAGGAGATCAGAGCTGGGGGAGACCAGCGGAGAGGGACATTACCGGAGACCAGCTTAGCACGGGGCAGTTACTGGATAACAACATAGACCCGCCCGGAGGATGCTGCGCCCCCAGCTGGAAAAGTGGAGACTGGCGAAGTCATCGAGCTGGTGAAAGAACCATCAGGCGTGGTGAGGACCTCAGGACCCTAGCACTCTGCTGGCTGGCGCTGCTTATGTTAGAACTCAGGTTCCTGGGTCGGTTGTGCCTGGGTGGGTTGCCCTGGCTATCAGTGGAAATTAGCCACAGAGAAAGGGCTGAAGTTGGGTAAAGACTGGGATCAAGTATCCTAATTGATTCTAATTGGCACAGAAATTGGGGAACCTGATTGTTTACTGTTGTTGTTTGTTGTTATTGAATTAGGGACCTGATTAGTTTGGGGGGAGGGTCTAATATTGGCCTTTATATTCTTACTGGCCAGTGAAGGAAGATTGGGTGTACTAAATTGGGGATTAGATTAATTAAAGTGAGACCTCCGAGGACCCACTATAAGGGAAGTGCCAACATCTTACTGCAGAACCCAGCGATCTGAGGCACATGCGGAGATCGCGGGGCAGTGATGCCTGGCCAGCAGATACCGGTGCTCCTGGGGAGGGGAAATAATAGCGGTGGGTCCAGGCATGTGTGGAAGGGAAGGATGCGGAGAAATAAGTCAGCTCGGCATCCTTCCAGCCTGAGACCCATCCCGAAAGTGGTCAGCAGAGGGGTCAGGATTTAGAACCCTCCTCCGACATTGGTGCTGTGCAATGCCAGATCCATGAACAATAAGACCATGGTCCTATGGGACTTCATGGAGGAACAACAGGTGGATCTGGCTTGCGTGACTGACACCTGGGTGCGGGAGGGGGAAACAGTAACACTTTCCCAACTTACCCCACCTGGGTTTACTGTCCTGCACCAATCATGGACTAGGGGATGGGGGGGAGGGGTGGCGATGTTCATCCGGGAGGCTTACTCCTTCAGAGCGCTCCCGCATGTAGAGATCACAGGCTTAGAGTGTGTTGGCTTGGTGCTGGAGGCCGAGGAGAGTGTGGCGATCTGGCTAGTGTACTGACCACCTAACGCACCGGCTGAGAGCCTACCGGTCCTGATGGAGGCCGTAACAGGCTGGGCGCTGGAACACCCTAGGCTGATAGTCTTGGGTGATTTCAATGTCCATGCTGATGATGCGGCTTCCATACAGGCGGTGGACCTGGTGTCGTCCATGGCGGCGCTGGGACTCTCCCAGTTTGTAACGACCCCCACCCACCAGGCAGGACACATGCTCGATTTGATCTTCACAGCTGGGGTAACAGTGGACCGGATTGCTGCATCTGCAGTACCATGGTCGGACCACCATGCACTGAAGGCCTGCCTGGACATCCCACTCCAACCCTGTTTAGGCGGCGAGCGTATTTTAGCTTGCCCTCGGAGCCGGATGGACCCAGAGTGGCTCCTGATGGCTCCGAGGGATCCAAGACCCCCTGGCGGCTCATTGGATGAGCTGATGGAAGACTGGCATACCCGACTTTCTGCAGCCATCGACGAGATCGCTCCTAGGCACCCTCTGCGCTCCCGTACTAGGCTGGCTCCATGGTATACCCAGGAGTTACGGCTCATGAAAAGGGAATTCAGACGGCTAGAGAGATGGTGGCATCGTGCTCGCGATGAAGCTACAAGAGCATCTTATAGGACGTTTATGAAGGCAGTCTATGAGATGGCAGTCAAGGCTACCAAGAAAGATTACTTGGCGGCCGAGATTGCATCCGCTAGCTCACGCCCGGCACAATTATTTAGAACAGTTCGGTCTATAACAGTATTGCCACAGGGCAAATTAAATAATAGGGAATTAGAAATCGACTGTGAGGCTTTTGCGAGCTATTTTGCGGATAAAGTCTTGACGCTCCGCCGCGATCTCCCTGCCACAATTGATACAATGAGTGAACTTGAGGCCCCTTGCACGTCTGTAATGCTGGGTTTGGATTCTTTCAGCCAGCTCAGCCTTGATGAAGTTGACAGGTTAATCATGACTGTATGCCCAACCACGTGCCTCCTTGATCCGTGCCCTTCCTGGCTCATTAAAGCGGGCCACGAGGGGTTTCGAGGTGCTTTGAGGGAGATTATCAACCAATCCCTCACAGAGGGGCAGTTCCCGAAGGCACCCAAGAAGGCAATGGTTCATCCTCTCTTGAAAAAACCAACCTTAGATCTGGCCGAATTGGCGAACTATCGGCCGGTCTCTAATTTGCCTTATTTGGGCAAATTAATAGAGAGGGTGGTGGCGATATGGTTGCAGGGATTCCTGGATGATGCTTCGGTGTTAGATCCCTTCCAGTCAGGCTTTCACCCAGGATTCGGGACCGAGACAGCTCTGGTTGCCCTTACGGACGACCTCCGGAGACATCTGGATCAAGGTGGTGTGGTGGTGTTGCTGTTGCTCGACCTGTCGGCTGCGTTCGACACGGTTGATCATCGGCTGCTGACCCGCCGCCTCACCGACATGGGGATTCAGGGACTCGCTTTACAGTGGCTTGTCTCCTTTCTCCAAGGTTGGGGACAAAGGGTGGTGCTAGGGGAGGAGCAGTCCCGGAGACACCCGCTTGAATGCAGTGTGCCTCAGGGAGCTGTTCTGTCCCCGATGCTTTTTAACATCTATATGCGCCCCCTTGCCCAGATTGTCTGGAGGGCAGGGCTGGGTTGTCACCAGTACGCGGATGACACCCAGCTCTATCTGATGCTGGGGGGCCAGTCTGGCACGGGACTGGACGATTTAGACCGGGCATTGCACGCCGTGGCTGGTTGGCTCAGGCTGAGCAGGTTGAAGCTGAACCCGACAAAGACGGAGGTCCTGTGCCTTGGTCGGGGTGGTCCATGGTCGGGGCTCCCACTCCCGACCTTCGACGGGGCACCGTTGGTGCCTTCGCCGGTGGTTAGGAGTTTGGGTGTGCTCCTGGATTTCTCCTTGTCAATGGAGGCCCAGGTAGCAGCCACTGCCAAATCGGCCTTTTATCATCTGAGGCTGGTGTGGCAGTTGGTTCCCTTCCTGGACCACGTGGACCTGGCCACAGTGATCCATGCAACAGTCACCTCGAGGCTAGACTATTGTAACGCTCTCTACATGGGGCTGCCCTTGTTGCAAATCCGGAGGTTTCAGCTGGTGCAGAATGCCGCAGCGAGGTTGTTGATGTGCCTTCCGAGACAGGAGCACAAACGACCAGTGCTAGAGGCACTGCACTGGCTACCAGTGGCATACCGAATTCACTTCAAGGTGCTGGTGCTTGCCTTTAAAGCCCTAAATGGCCTGGGTCTGACCTACCTAAGGGACCACCTTTCCCCGTATATACCCCAGAGAGCACTTCGGTCTGGGGCCCAACACCGCCTGGCCATACCTGGCCCAAGAGAAGCCAGGCTCACTGCCACTAGGGGGAGGGCTTTTTCGGTGGTGGCCCCTAGCTGGTGGAATGAGCTCCCAGAGGAGATCAGGGCCCTGCAGGACCTGATGCAGTTCCGCAGGGCCTGCAAGATGGAGCTCTTCCGCCAGGCATTTGAATAGGGGCTGCCGCCCTCTTTCCCCCCTTGCCATCAGTGACTACCAATGTGTGACCTCATTTATTACCATCTAGTCGCTGATGACCCTGTGTGCTCCCAACATCAGAGTCTATGCCAACATCAGATTGTACGCCATCGACAGAATTGAGCACTTTAATAACTGTATTGTTTTAATAATGACTTACAATGTTTTAATTGTTTTATTGTGAACGTGGTTCGCTAAACTGTGTAAGCTGCTCTGAGCCTGCTGTGCAGGGAAAGTGGCCTAGAAATTGAATTAAATAAATAAATAAATAATAAAAAATAAAAAATGGTGTAACATTTGCTACTCCCCAGTCTTCTGGTACAGTGGCTGAATTTAGTGATAGCTTACATATACAGGTTAGTAGATTAACTATCTCACATCTGAGTTCTTTAAGAACTCTTGGGTGAATGCTGTCAGGACCTGGAGACTTCATTAGTTTTTAATTTCCCCAGTAGGTCTAGAACTTAATCTTTGGTTACCTCAATTTGACTCAGTTCTTCAGACTCCTTTCCTGAAAATAGAGGCTGTGGCATGGTTAGGTGCCCCCACACTTTTCCACAGTGAACACAGAAGCAAAAAGTAATTGACCTTCTCTGCCATTTCCCCATTTTCCTTTAGCAGTCCCTTTATTCCTTTGTCATCCAAAGGCCCCAGCGTTTCCTGCGTTGGATATATTTATAAAAAAATGTTTGTTTGTTTTGATGCTTTTAGCAACCCACTCCTCAAAATCTCTTTTTACATGCCTAATTATTGACTTGTGTTTCTTTTGCCAGAGCCTGTGGTCCCTCCTGTTCAATTCATTGGGGCAGACCTTCCACTTTTTAGAAGAAGCCTCTTTACTTTTTATAGCTTTCTTGACTTTCATTGTTAACCACGCAGGCCTTCTTTTAGGCTTAGCAGTCCCTTCCCTCATTCCCTTAGCAGTGCATTCTATTTGGGCTTCAATTAGTGTGGTTTTAAATAGCTTCCAAGCATCCTTCAGGGGTTTGACTTTCTTGTGTTTCCCCTTCAGCTTCCTTTATGACTGTTCCCCTCATTTTTGTAAAGTTCCCTCTTTTGGAATTAAATGTCACAGTTTTGGACTTTAGGGGTAACTGTCCATTGATCTGAATGCTGAACTTAATAGCATTGTGGTCCCTGTTCCCAACTGGCGTAACAACCTCTACATCTCTCATCAGGTCTTGTGACCCACTCAGAACCAACCCCTCTGTTTGGCTTTTTGACCAACTGTTTCAGCACACAGTCATTTACGATGTCCAGGAATCTCATTTCTACAGCATGACTCGAGCACATGTTTACCCAGTCAACATGAGTGTAGTTGAAGTCTCCCATTTATCTGCTTTAGTTAGCTCCCTTATTTCCTTCTCCATCTCAAAATTAGCCTCAAGGGTTTGATCTGATGGGTGATAATGCACCTCCCACTTTAAGTAACCCTTAGGGCCCAGTATTTCCACCCATATCACTTCTGTTGAGGAATTAATTTACCTGATGTTTACTAACATCTGCTTCTATGCCCTCTTTGATATACAATGCAACCCCACCACCAACCTGTCCCTTCCAGTCCTGCCTATAGACTTTATACCCAGAAATGACTATATCTCATAGATTTTCCCTATTTCATCGTTTCTGAGATACCTACTATGTCTAAATTGTCATTGCTCACCAAGCACTCCAGTTCTCCCATCTTGGGAGATTTCTAGCACTGGCATATGGACACCTATAATGTGTTTCCATCTCCAGTAACCATTACCACCCTTGGTCCCTTAGCCGCCACACATGGCCCTCAGTTGCCAACATGCTCTCAACACTCCTATCACTATTACTTTGAGTGTTTATACAATCATCCCTTTGGACTGCTTCTGACCAAACTGTTTTTCAAGTCCTTGGCATCAATGCAATAAACGCATCATATATGAATGGAAACAAACTCAGGATAAAAGAGAATAGCAATGGAAACTACACTGGTTTGTCTTATGCATACAGTGCAGATGCCTTCTGACTCCCAATTTGTTTATTTACTTTTAGTCCACTTTTCTTACAGAGACTCAAGGTGGATTACACAGTCTGAGTCAACAAGCTGTGACATCTAATAAGCAATATGTTATGTATTTACCATGCGGTCGCAGTAATGGCAACCACCATGTGGCCAGAGCACATGGCCAAGAAACTACCTGAGCTTCAGCCAGGTAGAACAAAGGCCAGGTGGATTCTAACCGGCCACCAATCGTGTACCTAGGTTTCTCTCAGGGAACCTATGAGATGTAAATAGACTGATAATAGCCTATAAGGCCAGTTGGGTGAGGTCAGGGGATTATCCCGGGCCAGCATAAAAGGAGGGCTCTGAGCCCTGGGTTGCATGCTTCACCCGGACCAGCAATAAAGATCTAGCTGTTTCACTGTTCCATGGACTCCCGACTCCAATACTTCTCACAATACAATAAGACTAGGCTTACAAAATCTGAAACAAAGAAAAAATGTTAGTCATGACAAATGGGAACCCACAAGGACTTGCAGGGGGCATCTTATTTTTCCCTCCTCTACTATTTCTTTTTTCTCTTTTATGAAATCCTCCATAAACTATTCCATTCTTTTTTCCCTTTCCTGAGATCCCCCATAGACTCTCCCATTTTCCTGCTTCCTTCCCACTCACCAGCCAACCAGACTTTATCTGCTTCCCCCCCCCCCATCTTCAGTACAGCCAAAAAAAGAGGGGGGGGGGAACACAACCCTGGATGAGAAAGGTAGCCAAAAAGGTTGAAACAAAGACCAAGAAAGTAAAATATAACTGTGCACCTAGTGCAAATGTACAAAATATAATATATAATTTAACTAGTAGCAATACAATGGGCTCTAGAAAGATAGGAGGTGGAACAAATGCATTGGCTGTTTCTCGGGGTGCTCGCACACAGGCCCCCATCGCCCATCCACTTTCTCCCCCCTCCCCCAATGGCCTGCAGAATGCGATGTGAGAGAGAAGGGGTTTAAAGTTTAAACCCCTTCTTTCTGGAGTCGCGCTGCAGCAGTGGCACAGTCTCCTATTGTATCCTATGGGGCCATAGAATACAATGGAAAGAGCGTGCCAATGTGAAAGAGAAGGGATTTAAACTTTAAACCCCTTCTCTCTTGAGTTGTGCTGTGATGGCAGCACGATCTTTCCACTGTATTCTATGGCTGCATAGGATACAATAGGAGATTGTGCTGTTTTTTCAGCGTGACTCCAGAGAGAAAGGTTTTAAACTTTAAACCCTTCTCTCTTGAGTTGCGCTGCAGTGGCGGCACGACCTTTCCATTATATTCTATAGCCCCATAGGATACAATAGGAGATCGTGCCACTTCTTCAGCGTGACTCCAGAGAGAAGGGTTTTAAACTTTAAACCTCTTTCTCTCTTGAGTCACGCTGCGGCGGTGGCACAATCTTTCCAATGTATTTTATGGCCCCATAGGATACAATAGGAGATCATGCCACTTCTTCAGCGCAACTCCAGAGAGAAAGGTTTTAAACTTTAAACCCCTTCTCTCTGGAGTCACGCTGCAGCAGCAGCACGATCTTTCCATTGTATCCTATAAGGCCATAGAATACAATAGGAGATCATGCCACTGCTGTGGCATGACTCCAGAAAGAAGGGGGTTAAAGTTTAAAACCTTCTCTCTCCAGGCTTTCCTGGCTCGCTCTCTTAGGTGGGCAGGCCAGGGGAGGTGGGGGGCAGGCAGCGGGGAAAGGCTGGGTACTCACCTCCTGAGGTTACCTCCTTCCATAGCCATCAACTACGGGGGGGCTCGAGGGCTCGAGCCTCCCCCGAAATTTTCCAGGGGGGGGCTCAGCCACCCCCAGCAAAATGGAGCGCCCGCCGTTGGGGGAGGCGGGGAGGGCTGCCGGGAGCCCTGGGGGTGCCGGGTGTGGCAGAAGGCAGCCGCCAAGGAGGAGGGTGGAGGGGGGCCCAGAGCCGGCACGATGGGCGGGCACAGGGACTCCGCCGCACCGGCCGGCCCCCCGACCCAGCCGGCGAGCGGGCTCTGGGGCAGCAGCCGGGCGGCCTAGCATTGGCTCTGGGCGGCGGGCAGCTGCAGCGTCAGGGGGAAGTGCGCCACCACGACTTCAAGGACCCGGGGCAGCAGCCCCCGCTGCCGCCCCCCACTCACCCCGCCGGGTCTGCCTCCCTGGGGCCGGGGGGCAGGGAAAAAAACGGTGGGAACATGGTCCCGTGCGCACGCACGAAAGAGCCCCCCCCCCGGGGTTTTACAAAGTCTACACCCCTGCCTCCTTCTGAGGGGATTTCTGGCACCTGCCATTTCTGTGGGTGGGACTCAGGCAGGGACATCCTCTTCTGAGAGACACACCAGGTATCCAACTAATTTTGGGGAGTGTGGAATGTTCAGGAGAGTCCATGACCAAAGCACAATTATTATATAAAGAGATAATACAATCACAAGTGCTAAAATATCATTTAAAAACAACAATCATATGGCTAAGCATATAAATACCTAACCCCACTATAAAGACAAATATCCATTAATATAAATACATGTTAAAAGGTACTTAATGTCTCCATATGCAAAAACCAATACCAAACACATTTTGGCAATAAGCCTTCCTCAGTGGTATAATCCAGACTGAGCACTCCATTAATTTAACAAAGATATACATAAAATTGATCATACACAGAATGGACCTGAAATGAAGGGGGGGGGGGAGAGAGAAATAATTATTTACATGTCTGTTAAGAAACAAAATAATTTAAATATTTTGAAATATATGGGACTGGGATAACTACCTTACACTGAAATGTTCACCCGTGGAGTAAGTGGAGTCAAATATTCTTGAGATATAACTTGGGCATCTCATCAAGATGTAAAATATTTCATTTGCCCAAGGATCTAAAATACACATAAAACATGTAACTAAACAACTGCAAATTAAAAAGTCTCTTACTTATTTTAGGGGAGAAATGTAACCTATTGGAAAAAAAACCCTAAATGGTACAATATTTACCTTCTAAGGTCCAATCTGCAATGCTCAAAGCTCCAGTGGAGCACTCCAGAATTTAATTCTGAATGAGAGAGCTGATCTGGCAAGTATCACTGAGACCTCACTTGGCATTTAAAAGCAGAATATTATAGCCCAGAAGGATGTTGACATGGTCACCAGCATCACCTTGTTTGGAAGAAGAATCAGAAAAGGCAACAGCACACAAATGTCTGATGTCCGTTCCCCTTGCCTGGCCTGTTCTTTTCCTACCACCATACCTCCCCCTAGCCACCCTATTGATGTCACCCTATTGATGTGACATGTGATGTGATGCCACCCCATGTCACCCTATTGATGTGACATGACTCCCTTTCAGCTCCCCCAGACACATCCCCAGCCAGCAAGTGAGACAAAGACAGACAACCAAACTTGAAGACAAGAGTCTAGATACCAACTCTCACCTGGATCTAGACAGGACAAACATGTCCAGAGACCAGTTCCCATCTGGCTCTGGACAAAACAAAAATGCAAGAACAGCCAGCTCTCACCTGATGTACAACAGACATCAAAACTGTCCTTTTTTAATAAAATGGTGGCCCAGGCTCCACTTCTCTCCATGTGCAGGAAGCAGGATCCTCCAGTCCACAGCAGCTTCTCACATCCAGGATTTGATGTTTGTCTGGTTCCCAAGCAGTGATCCACAGGGCAAAAGTTCTTCAGCTCACACCTCAACATGAGTGTCTGTCCAAATAGTCCTGCTACCTGTGAAAATGCCGAGAGCTCCAATGAGTCAGCAGGTAGTGCCACCTTAAAGGGCCAGAAGTTTCTCTCCTTAGTTCTTTTTTCTTTGGTATGATACTAATGCAAATGGGATGGTGTCTGACAGTGCAACAGAATCTTCAGATGTTATGAAACTGACACAACCCTTTTGTCTGGTAGGATCGCACAGCATTCTAAGACTGCCGTTTGTAGTGGCTGGATCTTGTTATGGATGATGATTCATCTTTGTAGATGGGTAAAAAAAGAACAAAAATCAGTTTAAACATGGATGGGTAGTTCATGGAGCTTATTGGTTTGTGAAATTTCCAGCCTATGTTAGCATCTTCTACATCACCATACAGGATTTTGTACATCATCCATCAGTACACCCAGACAGACATTTAACAGCTTTGTCATGAAGCAAAATCATTTTCTGGAATCATTTGTTTCCCTTGATCCACACATTTTCTTCAGTGAAAACCATCTCACATTTATTGGCTTTCACACAAGTAGGGTTTGTTTTGTTCAACCTAATCCAGTTGGAAGACTGAGGGAAGAACTATATATTCTGTGTAGTTTTGAAGTTCTTTTTCAGAATGTTGTTGGGGTTTTAGTGGAATGTATAACCACTGAAACTGGAATTTGAAAGGGCGGAGGGATGAGTTTACCAATCGTTTCACCTTGTGCAATTTTTACCCAGAGAACTCTATCCCTACCAAATTGCTTTTACTTCAGTGGGCAAAGCTAACAGTTAAATATACATTTTCCCAACTGAAGATCAAATTAAATTGAAGATAGCAATTTTTACCAGGAAAATGACATGATGGTCAAGGGGTAAGAAGCCCCTCCCTTCCTGCAAGCAAGTTTCCCTCTTCAAATCACAGTTTCAGCAGCTAGAAATGAATTCTAAAAAAAACCAAACTACCTATAACTTCCATTATTTATTTATTAGATTTCAACATAACCTCTCCAGGGAGCCTGCTTGAGGCATCTTACAAAGTAAAACATAATAAAACACATAAAGGTAATTAACAATCTATAAACTATTAATTTATTTTTTTCCTAAGAGAAAACCTCAGACCACAGTTTATTCGGACCCCAGTGCACATTAAATCCAGCAATTTTTCTTCAGGGGCAACCAGTTAACACATATATAATCTACTTAGTATATTTCATGAAAGCAATTCAGAATGCACTTATGTATTTAAAGCACCACAGTAATTTAAAAATCAACATGGAAAGAGTAAAGACAAATCCTATGCAATGAGAAACTGAATAGCATATTGTTCCATTATAACAAAACATCAGTGAAGTGTAGCCCTATTTCCGTTAACAACAACTATATCTAAATCAAAACAAAATTAGCACTTTCCCCTCAAATATCCATTTATCTATAATAAAAATAGACATGGAGACATTTTAGCAAGCATAAACGCCTACTCATAATCTTAATTGCTCTTCCCTATGTTTTATTCATAGAACAAGCTCTTACAAGCTTATTAAAAACAAGCAACAAGTACAAGATGCACAATTACTTTACCTGAACCAGTCTATGTAGGAAGTGCTTAAACACTCATATGTTCCCTGGAAGACAGTGCAAAAGATAATCTAATGATGTTCTACCTGGGTTGAACGTCCTAAGGGTACATTGAATTTACAATTTACCCCTATAAAAAGCAAAGCTTCAGAAAGGAAGAAAAAAATTAAAAGGAAAAAAATTGACCCTTTGGTTGCATTTAACATATTAGTTGGATGATAAACTAATATCCCAGAGCAAACACTCCCCATTTCCTTTCTATTTTAGAGCAATATCCCTGTGTGCTTTCTCTCTGATCGTCATCCCGATAATGTGTGCCTCTGGGCTTTCTACCTAAGCTTATTTAAATTTGCTTTTGTACAGTTTAAAGAACATTTTATGAAGTAGTGATAGATTGCAAATATAGGACTGATTCTTCCTTTTCTTGTCAAAAGCCCCCCCCCCCTTCTTTCTTTTTAGAGCAGATTCTGTGTTCTTTTTTTCTACCTGGGACAGGTGCAATTCTGTTTATTTCAAAATATCCACCCTTCCTTTCAGCCTAAGCTTTCAGGCCACCAAACAAATCTAACTTCAACTGAAACATTAAAAAGAAGTGGCAAGATCAACACTGTACTCAACTACTGTTTGGAGAAAACCTTTCTCTAATGCATAGGGTTGCCAACCTCCTGGAATTAATCTCCAAGCCACAGAAAGCAGTTTCCCTGGAGAAAATGGCTACTTGAAAGGTGGGCTCTAAGGCTGAGGACAGACTGGCAATTTGGAGCGGGATGAATGCGGAGGCAACTGCTGCGGGGGAAAAACTTCCCAGGGCTGGCCGTTCACACTGGCCAGTGTATTGCGCAAGGATGCCGTTACGGAGCATTCAGACTGCTGCGGAGTGGCCCCAGGTGGGCCAGCCTCTGCAGCTCGTGATAGGGCTGTTTCGGCAATTTGCACATGTGCGCATGCACTTATGTGCGCATGTGCGCTCATGCACAAACTGGCAAAATGCCGCGTTCGCACTGCTGCCTCCACTTGCCTCCCACCTTCTTCCAATTCACACTGCCTGGAAGCAGGAGGCAAGCGCAAGATGGCCTCCGGACACCGGTTTCTCCCGGTGTCCTTCTAAAGCTCAAGAAACCCGGCTTCAAAGCGAGTAAGTGTGGAAGGGAGCCGAGGGACAGCTGCGCATGTCTGGACGGGCTCCCTTCCCCCACTTCCCAAGCGGAGCTCTCCCGGGGCAGATTGCCAGTCTGTCCTCAGCCTAAGGCAGTATAACCTGTTGAGGTCCTTCTCCCCAAACCATGTTATCCCCAAGCTTTGCCCCCGGAATCTCCAGGAATTTTCCAACCCAGATTTGGCAACCCTGACCAGCATGGCCATTACTTAGGCTGTTTTTCTATTTTGTGAAAGATTGAATTTAGCCATCCAAGACAGGGATCTGACAAATGGGGGAAGATGATCTTCAAAGGCTGTGGTCCCACGAACAGTTCATGCTGATATAAGTTGCATTACCTTTGAGGATTTAAGGAGCACAATCAGACAACAACAGCTGCTTTCCGTGCCCCGGTCATTGGCACCCTGCTTTGCCTCAGTTTGGAAGCAGAGTAATCAGCCATCAGGGAAAGTGCAGTATTTAGGGATACCAGTGCTTCCACTCCACATTTCCAGCTGTCTGAACTCCCCTCTTGCAAAGTCAAGCTGTTTGGGAAGTCTGAACCTTCCCTTCCATTTCTGCCTCCTTTTTTAATCAGGTAGTGATGTTTGCATAAGCACATAATAGCCCCTCGCGTTGTCAATCACCTCGGCCAGGTAGTCATTCTGGATTGGGCGTCCCCAAGGAAATTGTTTTCAAATGACCAATCCCCTTCCCCCAAAAAAACTCTCTCTCTTGTTTCTGCATCCGAGTCTGAGAGCACCCCATGAATGGCACATAGGTAAATGCACTCAAGTCAGTGGGACTACTCTCATGTAAATCTGCACTTTAACCCCCCCGCATGTATTCCATGAAAGGAAGGCAAAGGGAAGAGGCTGAGAGGGGCTGGAGTATTTGGCCCCACTGGATTATTTGGCCCCACTGGTGGACCTCCTGATGGTATTTTTGGCCACTGTGTGACAGAGTGTTGGACTGGATGAACCATTGGCCTAATCCAACATTGGCTTCTCTTACGTTCTTATGGCAGAGAGATTATGGAACTGTCAAAAAGGAGCCGGAGTTTCGGGTACATGGTTATGTGCATGGGTGAAAGTAAAAAAAAAAAGAATGCTGCAACAATCTGAATGCTGCCCCATGGGGCAAGCACACAGTGAAACTGGTTTAGGGTGGGATGTCTGATCAAAACTTCCTGCAACTATTTAAACAACTGCTAATAAAGGTGCAGCTGCATCACACCTAGCCTCCAATATGACCGCAACCAAAGAGGATTTTGCTGGGAGTGGGGAGGACCTCCATTCTCTAAATAATGCTTTCTAAGTTGTCACCTATTAACTCTTTAGTATCACCTAAAATTGTTCACAAGTTTTATTACTATAAGGATGATAAATTCTTTTTCTTCTGTCTTCTCTCTCTACAAGAGGTGTTGTGCAATTTAAATTAGGCCATGCAAATGAGATTTCAGGTTGTAACTCAGGCTACTTAGAAATGGTTGTTCTCAAACTGCCAGAAGCAATTTGGATCTGTTTTATCTAATAGTTAGGGGCATGTAACTCTCATTAAGAAGTGGTAGAAGGTCCAATATAACTAGGTAGCATACCTAATCTGGTCTCTGTCATCTCTTTGCTTAGTAAAAACCCTAATTTCCTGTAATATTTGTCATGATTTTCCATATTTATGCCCTTGGCTTTACAAGGTCCTTTCTGCTAAAGTTAGTGTTAGAGTTGGATTCAGACCACAGCTGGCTTGTGGGTTTTTATACAGCGTCCATTGCTCCTTTTGTCCCAGCATGCTTTGGTGCAACAGGATCAAGGCATTTCCACCCAGGCCAGTAATATCCTACTCCTTTTCTGTTTTTGCTTAACACACAGTTTGATGCAGAATTCTCGAGAACTCAGAAGCTTGCTCAGTATTATGCAATTGTTACTTTGGCATTTATTTGTTGTGCCAGGAAATACCTTGAGCTAGTTTACACAAGATGTAATTCTATGTGAAAGCTAAGTGTGATCTCACTTTAACTTAGTAAATGTAGACATGGCAGTGGTGCTGGATTAAGTGCCATAAATCCTATAGAATGCACAGCCCCATGTCTTAAATAGCACCTGAGAGAAGAAAGATAAAATATGAAAAATAATTGCAGTTAACATTCCAGTTTGTCAGTTTCTTTTCAACTTTATATGTTAGGATAATTGGATTATATACAATGTACAGTGTATGGAAGTGTTACTTTAAGTACTCAATAGACAAAAATAAAAGTTAGGAAGGCTTACTTGCTTGGGAATCAGTATCACTGACTTCAGAAGAAATTCTGAGTAAATTTGCATTTTACTGTGTTGTAAATCTGCCCCTGTATTTTGTCAGTATTTGACCACACGTCCTTCAGTTGTACGATCTCCAGCCTCTGCACCCCAACATGTTATACTGAACTGTACATACAATAGGAAAACTAACACTTTGCATTCCCTTGTTCCCAAAGCCACGTAGGCCCAATTTACACCTCCCCTCTGAAGTAGTTTGACTGCTGTCTTTTCCTACGCTCATTTCACGCTGGTCTCAAATTTCACTCCCTGGGTCTGAAGAGTACAAAGCAACAGGATCTGTTTAAAGCAGTAAAATGCTAGCTTAACTACAGGAGGGCAATTAACAAATGTAAACAGTAATTTTTAAACTAGAACAAGTATGGTTTGAAACTAGAAACAGGCATAGATGTTTTTTTTTTAAAGAACTAGAATGATTCCAGTGGGAAAGTCAGATGTAGATTTGACCTTATACAACTTTGTAAAGGAACTGCTCAATGAACACAAGTATGATCTACTTGTGAATAATCAGAATGTCTGCAGGATTTACCTCCAAGTATTCAAAAGATCAGGCACTGTAGTTTAATAACCAATTTATCAGGACCAGCTGGAAATAAGTAAATAATGGGTTGGATCCAGCCAATATTTTCACCCAATCTCACCACACACAGATAGTTTACGTGACTTCTGTCCAGGCAGGTCCCATGATGCCCATCATAGCCTTTATGGTAGACAAAGTGGCCCCCCTCATTCTTTTTACCAGTGGAAAAGTCCTAGGTTCAGTCCTCCAGTTAAAAGGCCCAGGTAGAAGGTGGTATGAAAGACCTTTGCCTGAGACCTTTGCCTGAGTAGATTATAGAGACCTTAATGGACCGATGGTCTGATTCAATATAGAAAAGTTTTATGTGTTCCTGTGTTCTCTGTCCCCACACTTTGTTGTTCAGAATCCAACTTCATGAATAATTCTCTACAACTCAAGAGACAGGTTACCACCACTGTTCCCTCTAAGCTGAGTTAGTGTGAGCCAGCTCACAGTTTTTTAGCCTCCGACTCAAACATTTTTGTCTCGGCTCAGGAAGGATGGCTCCAGAGCAAACTAATTTATGCAGCAGCCAAATCACTCGCTCACAACTTTAATGCCAGTAGCTCACCAAGTAGAATTGTTGCTCACAAGACTCCACAGCTTACAGGGAACATTGGTTACCACTGTGTGACTTCCAATTGATCCCGATCACTTGGGTATTCTATGGCTGTCTAAATACTCCTAATTTAAACGATAATTGCAATACCCTTCTGCCCAGGCAGCAACAATAGGATGTGCTGAAGAAGCAGAAGGGACACGCTGTAGCATTTTGAAGTCCCCATGCTTCTGAAGATCAGAAACACAATTGGGCTGCGGAGCCGCCATGCTGGGCTGGGTAGAGGGAGATTTCTCCAGCTGTTTTTACATCTGACTTTCCCGCTGGAATCATTCTAGTTCCAAAAAAATCTGCCCACACCTCTGTGCGGTGTGAAACCGCGCTGCTACTGAAATGTCCACATCTACTAATTGCCCTCCTGTGGTCAAGCTAGTATTCAACCGGCTTGATTCTGCTTTAAACAATTGCTGTTGATTAGAGCACTTAGACCCCCTGGAGTGAAATTTCACACCACTGTGAAATCAGCACAGGAAAAGACAGCAGTCAAACTACTTTAGAGGGGAGGTGTAAAATGACCCTCCCTGAATACTTTCGGTACTGATGGGGTCTTTTCCAGCTTTGGCTGGTGGTAATAAGCCAATGTTTTCCTTTTGAGAAAGAAACCTCTGTGGGGCTTTGTGATTTGCTGTTCTGTTCCTTATTAGAAAAGACTGCTTGATTTTGCAGCTATAGCAAAGAACAAGTATGGGACTCATGACCAATGCTCACTCTAAGCTGTGGAGTCTTGTGAGCAAAAGTTCTACTTCGTGAGCTTCTGGCATTAAAGTTGTGAGTGAGCGATGTGGCTACTGCATCAGTTAGTTTGTTCTGGAGCCACTCTTCCTGAGCCAAGACAAAAATCTTTGAGCCGGAGACTAAAAAATGTGAGCTAGCTCACACTAACTCCGTTTAGAGGGAACACTGCTCATGACACCTTCCTTTCCTCAGTAAGGTGTTGATAGGCATGCTGGCTCTGGCCAAACAACACTGTGAGCTCCTAGATTTTTATTTTGAACTGGAGATATCAATGTTGCAGTTGTATTTTAAAATGTTTTAAACTGTTTTATGCTGATTAGGCACTGTGTGCCATATTGTAAGCCACCCTGAGCCCATTCACGGGAAAGGCAGGGTAGAAGGATCAAACAATGAATAAATAAATAGATGAAAGGTTATCTGGCCCATTTTTATCTTGCTTCTCCTGAGGCAGCTGGGCTGAGATTCCCTTAATCACTTGGTCAATCATTTTCACCAGTGGTGACATAGGCGTCAACTATAGGGGTGCTCAGGGGCTCGGGCCACCCCTGAAATTTTCCAGGGGGGACTGAGCCCCCCCGGCAAAACAGAGTGCCCACCAGGCCGCCTGCCGGCTGTTGCTGCTGTGCCTCCCCACCTCCCCAGCCCCCTTCCTAGGCCCGCCCTGCCCACTGCCACCTCTTCCCCCCCCCGGCCACTCCTCTCTCCCCCTCCCTTCTGGGCGAATGCCCAGCATGATGGTGTCACCCGGAAGTGACACCATCATGTTGGGCACGTTGCCGAGGCAACGCTCTGGCAATCGCCCCAAAACTCTATGGCACCATAGAATTTCAGGGGGATTGCCAGAGCATCGCCCCGGCAATGTGCCCAGTGTGATGGCATCACTTCCAGGTGACACCATCACGCTGGGCATTCGCCTGGATGGCCCCCAGAGGGAGGGAGGGAGGGAGGGAGGAGTGGCCAAGCAGGGGGAGAGGCAGTGGGGGCGGTGGCGGTGGCAGGGACATTGTCCCAGGGCGTGCACGCGCTTTGCGCACACACACAAAGAAGCCCCCCCCCCAGATATGGAGAACTCTACGCCCCTGAGTGGTGAAAAAGTGCCTTGAAACTATTGATTATCTAGGTCCACGTTGTTCTTTTATCAGTGTCAAAAAAAGGCTTCCTTCTGGATGATCTCCTTTCTACCTGAATGAAATGTGGCATTTTATCCCTGAAGTCTGGAGTCAGTCAATGGGTTGGATCAATGCACTTAATATAGATGAGAGAAATTGCTCTGCAGGTTAGGCTGTATAGACAGTATTGAATGTGCTTATCGTTTATGGGGTATTATTACAAAGAACAGATCACAGTTTGACAGCGCTACTGGATCTGAGGCTGCTCCTGGATTCCCAGTGGTGATCACAGCTTTTAAGCCAGTTTGGTGTAATGGATAAGACTCTAATCTGGAGAACCAGGTTTGATTCCCCACTATTCCACAAGCAGCCAGCTGGATGACCTTGGATCAGTCACAGTTCTCTCAGAGCTGTTCTCTCAAGAGCAGTTCTTTCAGAGCTCTCTCAGCCCCACCTACCTCACAGGGTGTCTGATGTAGGGAGAGGAGGGAAGGAGACTGTAAACTGCTCTGAGACTCCAAGTGAAAAGACGGGGTATAAATCTTATTGTTCTTCTAATTAGATTTGCTTGATATGCCAGTGTACTATCCATAGAAAAGAAAGACAGCTAGCGCTG
The DNA here is from genome assembly GCA_029233225.1 of Lepidodactylus listeri. NCBI lineage: Eukaryota > Metazoa > Chordata > Lepidosauria > Squamata > Gekkonidae > Lepidodactylus > Lepidodactylus listeri. The sequence continues at coordinate 41,896,486 of JARCFY010000003.1, forward strand.
TGTATGCCTTCCTTACCTTTCAGCTGGACTAGTCATTAGCTGCACATGAGGTTGCCCTTGATGTCTGATGCAATAATACAGCCACAATGGTTGCCAGTACTAGCTGCCTGGAGCAATGCAACATTAATATTGCAAGCAGGGCTCATTTCGTAGCAGGAGCAACTCTGCATATTAGACCACACACCCCTGATGTAGCCAGTCCTCCAAGAGCATACAGTAGCCCCTGTAAGAAGAGCTCTGTAAGCTCTTGGAGGATTGGCTAAATTAGGGGTGTGTGGCCTAATATGCAAAGGAGCACCCCCCCCCCCAACACAGACACTGCTAGGCCAGCCAGGCTCATCCATGCCCCAGGCCACTGCAAAAGAGGAATCCCAATAGGGTTGCCAGTCCTGACCACTGTATTGTATTTTTGAAAAACCACTCTGTTTATATAGGTTTAGATTATTGTACTCATTGATTGTTGAATATATTTTTCATTATTTATGTATGCTTTGATCCTTTGTATCATTTGTATTACTTAGCCCCCAGGTCCCACCAGGGGTTTCCCCGGTTTTCAGGGCTTCAGCCCACTGCCTGCCAACTGGCTAATGGGAGAAACCCCACCCCCAAACAACCACATTCCTGATGCAATGACATCATCCAAAAGTGATGTCATCACGTTGGGGGACATTGTGCAGGACGCCCTGATTTGAAGGCAAAACTCTATGGTAAATTTGGCCTAAAACCATAGAGTTTTGCCCTTCAAACCAGAGCATCACCAATGTGATGATGTCACTTCCGGGCAACATCATCCCATTGGGATGTCCTGGAACACTCCTCAAATCCCCTGTCAGCGTGGGGAGGGGACCTGGCCAACCCTAAATCCCAGTGATGGAAGTTCTAGCGGCCTCCTGCTCTTCCTCCCTCCTTCATAAAAGCAGAACAGGGGGAAGCAGGCTGGGAACACTGCTCTGAGCTCCCAGTTTCCAATCACAAGCTTCTTTTGATGCCCCAGGCAATTGCCCAGGTTTGTCTGGTGGGTGGGCCACCACTTTCCACAGCTGACAGAGATCATGAACCATGACCCAGTAGCGGAACAAAAAGGCCCAAGGCTGTTGTCACCAAATTAACACATTTTTTAAAAAATGAGGCAGATAGGAAACTACACCTGGGATCCACATCTTTAAAAATAATGTTTTGTACAACATCCCATACTCTTTGAAATGAGAGTGAACATCCCATACTCTTTGAAATGAGAGTGAAGCACACAAATAAATAAAAGTAATCAATGTCTGACAGGGTTGCCAGCCCTCAGGTCCAGGATGGGGATCCCCCAGGTTCGGGGGCTTTCCTCTGCTGCAGACCAGCTGGTAGGCAGGGGAACCCCTCCCCAAAACAAGGATGTCATTGCACAATGTCCCCAACATGATGACATCACCTGGAAGTGACATAATTGCATTGGGGACATCATGCAGGGATACTCTGATATTTGAGCAAACTCTATGGTTTTAAGGATGAAAAAACCATAGGGTTTCACCCAAATACTAGAGTGTCCCTGATGCGATGACATCACCTCTGGGTGATGTCATCATGTCCAGGACATCACTCAACATCCTTTCTCACCCTTGAAACACCTCCCGAATTCCCCTGCCAGAGGAACAAAAAGACCTGGCAACCCTAAGTCTGACGTGTAGCTAAGCACCCTTTCCTGCTAGCAGCACAGACTTTTTTTTTACAAATCCACCCATCTCTGCCATCTATACTGCCATTTTGTTATAAGCTACAACCCTGTGCTGTAATAACTAAACATTATGATAATAGAGAGTGACAATTCATAACAAAATGACCTTTTAAACTGAAGGACATCTGTTAAAATAAGCCAGACACAATGATCAGCTATAAGATATTTATTATAAAGATTCCCCCCCCCCCCCCAAAAAAAGCAAACCCATGCAAACGACAATTCAAAATAGTTATTTAAAGTATTTTCAAGTTGTCCTATTTGGAAACAAAGTACTGAAGGTGATTGCAACAAATTAATGTCAATTGCATAAGCAGCTGATTAACTTGTTCCCTAGTGAAAAAGAAGGTGCAAAGAGTTAATTACAAGTTGCCTCAGGCCCAAGAAACCATTTTTATACATCAGGTCTCTGAACAGCCTGGCTGGGGAGCAGGCAGGGTCCCAGCACATGGCAAGGGCTCACAAGGGGACATGCAGCTGGAAACTGGGAAAGAGCAAAATAGTAATTCACCCTCTTGGGGATTTAGCTCGGCTCCAGTTTTTTCTTGGTGGAATCAGTGATGTGGTTGGGGCAGAAGAGGTACTAACTTATGATAAAAAGATGCCCTTGGAGTCACGGTGACCTCATGAGGTTGGGCCTGGACTGACCTTCATCTGCTGCGACAAAGCCATTTCCCGATGCCTTCTCAGTAGGAACAAGAGTAAAAGGAAGAAATTCAACAAGACTCGCATAACATATTGGCTTTGTCGTGGAAATATGGTTTCCAACAGCCTGGAGAAAAAAATGTGCTGTCTCCTTAACAGAGGTTCAGTAGGACATTATTTACCCGGTGATGTTATTTACCTCATAAGAACATAAGAGAAGCCAATGTTGGATCAGGCCAATGGCCCATCCAGTCCAACACTCTGTCACACAGTGGCCAGAAATACCAGGTGCCATGAAAAACTTCAACTGTCCATTTCTACATATTAAGCCTCTATTAAAATGGCAGGATGCTTTTCCTCCAGACTACTGGCAACCCAACTTGGAAAGTGCAGTTTCTACCAGCAGAGAAATGTCTATCTCCCCTTGATAAACTAGGAAGTTAGATTAGTAATCTGACGAAACACAGTTTGGGTGACACTAACAGATAAATATTTTTCCAGTCTTAGACTGGAGGTCACATTTGTAAATGACTGTAGCCCTAATCATAGAGAGATGCAAAAGTTTTTCTTCATTATGTATCTTATTTATTTATTAAAACATTTATATCCCACCTTTCCTTGTGGTTCAAGGTGGCTTACAAGGGCTTTTTTTCTGGGGCAACATGCCGGAACGGAGTTCTGGAACCTCTTCGGCAAAATTCTTTTTAAAATGTTTAAAAGTTCATGACTTTTCAGAATACAGATTGAAATCTTTATTTCCCACTTGAGAGTTCCGGCATCTCTTTTTTTCAAAAGAAAAGAAAAGAAAAGAAAAAGCCCTGCATACAACAATAGTTAAAGAAGGTGAAGCGTGCATGCACATGAAAATGTATACCCAGAATTAAACTTTGTTGGTTTTAAAGGTGCCACTGGACTCAAACTTTGTTCTATTGCTTCAGATCAACACGACTAGTGAAAAAGAAACAATAGTTAAACAATAGTTAAAAAACAATAGTTTTTTACAATAGTTAAAAAACATTTCCAGTTAAAACCAAAAATAACCCCAAATCCCGCCCCCCAAAAGATGCTTGCCCATTCAAGCCCCCTCAAAAGCCCTGCCAAAAAGGAAGGCCTTGTTTAGCCTTCTGAAGACCTCCAAGGATGGTGCTCCCCTCACCTCTTCAGAGAACCCATTCTATACAGCAGGAGCCACAATGGAAAAGACCTGGGCTTTGGTCTATTCCAGACGGGCCACCCTTAGTGGTAGGATAGCCAACAGATGGCTGTCTGAAGACTGTAGTTGGCGCGCAGGGACATACGGAAGTGCCGAGTTTTGAGCTGTAGCAGTGAACGGAGAGCCTGAGAAATGGCTCTGGGTAGACCCTTAGTGTTCCATTGATCAAATTTCATAACTGAGAGGTGTTTCTACAACAAGTCTAGTTTGTCTGACAATGGAATAAAAGACACTGTTCCTCTCAGAAGTCCAAAAGCGGAGACATAATGATGAATGAATGTTACAGAATGCTGATAGTGTGAATGGGGAATAAAGTAACACAGGGACTGTCTCATGGGGAGGTACTCTGTGGATGTGGAGGGTCCTTTTCAAACCACCTCCCAAAAAGAGCCACAGATAAGAGTGGCTTTGACAGGCTGTGTTTGCTTATCAGACGTCCATCAGTCAATACCTGGGAAACAGAAAAATCACGTGAAAATTGTACATGTGGAAGCAGGTTTTTATGAAAGTAAAGACAACAATTAGTCCCAGTGGATCTCCCCAGGACAGGGCCATGCTCTGAGGTGTAATCCCCAGAGATTCTGGTAACCTACTGCCAATCAGAGTAGAAAACAATGAGCTAAATAAACCAATGGTCTGACTCCGAATATAGAAGTTTCATATATTCATGCAAGTTCAATGGCTTGAAATCAACTGCTGCTTATCTTTCTCCCTGCCAAGCAGCTAACTCAGCTATCTCAAATATGCATGAAGTTCCATTTGCACCTTTATACATAGCAAACTTCTACAATGCAGTGCACACATGAAAAAGGAGATCAGACTCATAACTCCTTTTTCCCAGGAGGGAGGACTGGCCAGCAGGCTGCCTGGTTTGTTTGTTTGAAACAAAAGTGGTGTCATACTAGGGTTGCTAGCCCCCAGATCTGGGTGTGGGTTCCCACTTCCACCACTTCTGGGGACTTCAGTCTGCCCCCAGCCAGCCGGCCGGTGTGGGAAGCCACACCCCCAAGCTCTGTCCCCAAGAGCAACCACCCACCCAGCCAACCTTCTCCTTTTTCCTCCTGCCATTCAGCCCGCTGATCAGCTGGAGGGCCCTTTAAATCTAGCAGGAGGGAGGGAGGGGAAGCCACAGGCTGCACACTGGGCTCACAAAAAGACCCATCAGAGGATCTTGTTGCGAGCAATGTGGGGGCCACGGTGCACGGGGCTGGGGGAAATCAGCCCCACGTGTCACAGCCCCACCCCACTCACAAAAAGTCCCTTTAAAGGGTCTTTTTGTGAACTGAGCACGCAGCCCACAACTGACCCCACCCTCCTGCTAGATTTAAAGGGCCCTCCAGCTGATCAGCAGACCACGTGGTTCCCGCCAATCAGCTGAAGCCCTTTAAATTGGGCAGCTTCATGTGTGCCTCTAGGGAATGGGTATCAAAGATTTTAGAGAGAGGACAAAAAGCACTAAATACAAAGAAACAGATACTGAAAGTTTAGGAATAATCCTGCTTTTTTTAACCTATGCATGTAACTTAATAACAATCCTCCACTGAAGTGTGAACTAGTTTTAGTTCTTCTCTTACCTCAAATTCTCCTGGAGCCAGCTGAGTTCTTGTCAGCAAGACTTCTGGAAACACGTAACTAGTATTAAACGTGCCACTGAGAGAAAAATAGTCAAATTTGGTACGAGCGGTATCCACTTCCTGCCCGCATGATTTCAAATCTGTGGTGTTACACTTCACTAGTGTGCATATCTATGGGTTAAAAAAAGAGGGAAAGGGACCATTTAACACATATTTAAAAAGAAGAGATACAGTCTCATTTACATGGCATGGCAAAAATGCTTGCCATACCAGTTCTGTAGGTGTCAGTGGACTTTGGAGTGGTACACTGGTTTTTTTTACAAACATCACTTATGTTAAGATTTAAGCACATCCTATTATTTTCAGTTAACTGCTGAGTTTTATGTGCCAGTTTTAAATATGTTTAAAGTGAACAGCAGACTATTCTTTCTACAAGAATATTTGCCTGCCCCTGTCAGGAGCCCCAGGGATTACTCTTTGATTAAACACAAGGTTGGGGCACCTATTTGTCTATACAAAGGATTATGCTTTCTTTGTACTATGTAAATTCCATATATATATGGAAACCAAGATTTAATATGTTGAGGCCACATGGTGGCACTCTTAAATTGACCTAAACAGGCCATTTCAGCATCACCTTTATTCTTCAGATCATAAATTTTATTTATATTCTTTAAGCAGTGACTAACAAAATGAGACATGTCTTATGAAAAGTATCATACATGTCTTTACAGGTAATTCTATAACAAATCCTACGGTGTTATAAGGTTTCAGAAAATGCCCAAGAGACAATATCTTCCTATTTGTCACACAGGAAGAATGTACCATAGGGATAACAGGGACAGCATTCTTCATTTGTAAAGTAGTGTTTGTCCGTTATGTCTGTAAGTGCCGTCAAGTCACAACCAACTTATGGCCATCCCAACTTATGGCAACTTATGGCAAGGGGCTTTCAAGACAAGGAGCTGAGAGGCTTTGCTATTGCCTGCCTCTGCAGAGTCTTCCTTGTTGGTCTCCCATCCAAGAAGCAACCCTGGTTAGCTTCCAAAATCTAATATCATCGGGCAATAAACCATGCTATCTTCCATCCCATCACATCCCACTAAATTCTTTACCTGCAAATAATATTCTCCTTCAATCACATGAAGCCCATCAAAAGCCCCAAATGCATAAACTTCATCATTGCATTTTTCTGCCATCTTATAGCTCAAGTGGCAACAGAGGCCCTTCTGGCAAACAGTATGATTTCCTGCTTCTTGAGAAAGTTCAGTGAAGGTGAAATTATCAAAATAAATGGTTCCAGTGAATACTTCATCCTGTGGAAAGAAGTGCTTGGGATTTGAAGCATACAAGCTCCAGTTAACAGAGGGAGGATACTTCGGGGTCTGACGGGGGCGTGCATCAACTTCTGCAAAGAGGAGACGACCTTTCTGAGTTTTCATATCAAAGTGATATACCTTGGCGCCATTAGGTGTAAAGATACCACTTCCTGTAGATGAGAGACAGAAACAGACTGGAATCATATCTGGTTTAGGGATGGGCATGAACCAAATTTTTGCAGTTTGGTTCATGTTTTATGGCTGAACCATGAGCTGAACCACAAACCTATAAGAACTGGGTGGCTAGTTCGCTAACTGAACCAGTTTGTACGGGTTCATGATCCCTGCTTTCTGCTCCCAGCCACTTTTTGCTTGGAGTAGAAAGCAGGGATTTAAATAGCTCCAAGACATTTAAACCATTGATTTCTGCTCCCCACGGAAAACTGTGGAGAGCAGAAAACAGTGTGTTAGACTAGGGAAGGTCTTAAATATTGAAATCCGCCAAGGATCATTGGCACCGAGTGAGAACTGAAGAGTGCCCGGAGACACTGCCTGGGTGGGGGTGAAGAAGTGCCATCTTGGAATGTAGTTTTAAAGTTTATTCTGTATGTTTTAATGTGACTGTTTTATCGAATTTTATTGTTTTATGTATTATGCTGGTAGCCGCCCTGAGCCTGCCATGAGGCAGGGAGGGTGTGATAAAAATCCAATAAATAAATAAATATAAATAAATATTAACCAATGAAAAGCCATTTTCTCTAAAAGCCATTTCTCTCAAGATAGGCTTAAAAAGACAAATGAACTGTTCTGCTGGAATGTCAGAACTTAATTGGCAAGAAACAATATAGATACTGGCTGATCTCCCAGAATGAGGAAACTCAGACACTCTTTAGCTGTGCAAACAGGATGAAATCACTGATAAGACAGTGATGTAGGTGATGGTTTAAGACTGAAGTAATGAGAATTATAGGCCGAGGACAGACTGGCAATCTAAAGCGGGGCAGGCACGGTTCGCAAACGGAAGAAAGGAGCACGTTCAGACATGCGCATCTGTCCTTCGGCTCCGTTGCGTACTTACCCGTCTCCCAGTCGCTTTCCTTTCGCTTTAACAGGACACCGGTTTTTCCCGGTGTTCTGGGGCCTTCCTCCGCATGCCTCCCGCTTCCAAACAGTGTGAACTGGAAGCGAAACACATCACAACACATGCGAAACACATCAACGAAAAAAGAAAAAAAAAAGCAACGGCACGCACAAGCCGCGCGCGCTGGCTACGCGGCAGTCTGAACGCTCCGTGGCAGTCTGAACGCTCCGTATTGCCGCTGATCCGCATTGCTCTGGCCAGTGTGAACGGCCAGCTCCGTGGGGTTTTTCCCCCGCTCCAGTTCCCTCCGCTTTGCCTCTGCTTTAGATTGGCAGTCTGTCCTCGGCCATAGTTTTGCATATATATTTCTAATACACCTTAAGATTTTAATAAGCAACCTAGAAGATGGACAGAGGAAAGGGACATCATCTCAGCCACTATAATAGCTTAATTTCCCTCATTTCCTGTCTTTCAGGTACTCATCTGAAGGGAGACCCCTTGGAAATAAAGCCTACCAAGTCATCTTTGGGCAACCTTTGAATATGCTTCACTACCCCTTCCTGAAAGATTGGTTAGATTGTTACCTAGGGTTTTTTTCTCTTATTTGCTGGCATTGCTCCATGCTGCGTTATGCTGCTTAAAGAAAAGCTACTGCTTCATTCTAGTAAAGGTTTCCCTTGCTTGAAAGTCAGTTGAATCCGACTCTAGGGAGTGGTGCTCATCTCCGTTTCCAAGCCAAAGAGCCAGCGCTGCCCAAAGACTTTTCTGTGGCTATGCGGCCAGCATGACTAAACGCCAAATCGCACGGAACGCCGTTATAGTCTCACCGAAGTGGTACCTATTTATCTACATGCAATTTCTTGCTTTCAAACTGCTAGATTGGCAGGAGCTCGGGCCAGAGACTGGAGCTCACTCTGTCACATGGCACTAGGGTGTCAAACTGCAGGGTTAATTGAGGTTGAGCTAAACTATATGCTCTCAGTATTTTTCTATGTTGGGATATATTCTGGATATTCTTAATGTGATTAAAAGAGAAAATCCTTGTCAGAATTTATGTTTGAATAAATACCATAAAATGGTATAACCTGGTGTCCAAGTTCTCTCTTTTCCTGGAATTGTTATTCTGTTATGTATTGACCATGCGGTCGCCATGTGCTCTCTTCATTGCGACCGCATGGCCAGAGCACATGGCCAGAGCATGGCCAGAGCACATGGCCAAGAAACTACCTGAGCTTCAGCCAGGTAGAACAAAGGCCAGGTGGATTCAAACCGGCCACCAATCCTGTACCTAGGTTTCTCCCAGGGAACCTATGAAATGTAAATAGACTTCTAATAGCCTATCAGGCCAGTTGGGTGAGGTCAGGGGATTGTCCCTGACCAGCATAAAAGGAGGGCTTGGAGCCCTGGGTTGTATGCTTCATCCAGACCAGCAATAAAGATCTAGCTGTTTCACTACTCCATGGACTCCCGACTCCAATACTTATCAGTGGCGACGAGGATGGGATCCCGATGAGCGACTCTCCAGCAGACCACAGCAGCACAGCGAGCTCCGTCCCGCCGGCCGCAGGCATCTCCGAGCTCCAGCGCTCCAACGCCTCGCCGCAAGCCGCTCTGAGCCCAATCCTCCGGCACTAGCCAGCGCCAAGCCTCAGCGCTCCCCGGCACCGCCGCAAGACACGAGGACATCGCTCAAACAGCCGCCGCCGCTCCTGCTCTGGTAAATATGGCAAACGCTCCGGGACCAATTACCCCTTTCAATACGTCTCGCCCCGAGACGTGGGAGTCCTGGCTCAAGACGCTGGGTTGTGCCTTTAAGGTCCGTGGAATCACAGATGCGGACCTGAAGAGTGCCTGGCTCTTGAGTTCCGGAGGGGTGGAGGTCATGCGGGTGGCCCAGAACCTACTAGCCCCGCAAGACCCCACCGAGGTGTCTTACGACGTGCTCACCAAGACCCTCGGCGATTACTTCGCCCCGAAGCCATCAAAACTGGCCAGGCGCTGGGAGTTCATACAGCGCCAGCAGCAGCCGGGGGAGTCAGCCGCCACTTTCCTGGCTGAACTCCGTCGACTAGCCGTGGGCTGCGAATTCCGCCACATGGATGACCACGTGGAGACCGCCTTCATGGGAGGGGTCCGGGAAGCCAAGCTCCGCCGGCGCCTCATTGCAATGCCGGAGCCAACCTTGGAGAAGATGCTCGAAACTGCGGCAGCCTTCGAGACAACGCAAAAGGACAAGGCAGCCACCAAAGTCCACCAGGCGGCTCCTCCCGAACCCGACTCAAGCGAAGAAGAGGACGTCCACCGGATGCAACCACGCTCGAAGGGTGAGCCCGGAGTCCCCAGGCCCAAGGGCCGGCGCCCAGCATCTGTCTCTGTTCCCTCTCCTGCTTCCCTCAACAGGCAGGCCCCAACGTGCGCCAGCTGTGGGGACCCCCACGACAGACGGACATGCCGCTTCCGTGATGCCATCTGCCGCGCCTGCGGGAAAGCAGGACATCTTGCCCGGGCCTGCCGCCTGAGGAACAGCCACCGTGCCCCAGCAGTGAACTTCGAAGAAGTGGGTAGTGTCGTTCCCACGGCCACGGTAATGAACTTGCCTCAGCCCATCCCGGGCGCAATTTCCGTGTCTCTCCGAATAGAGGGAGTTCCTTGCTCCATGGAACTGGACTCAGGGTCAGCATATTCAATTGTGTCCGCAGCTACGTTCCGCCGCCTCTGCCCGAAGGGGGCACGCTGGCTGCGGCTGCCGGCTGGGTTGGTCCTCCGGGACTTCCAGAAAAACCCAGTGGCTATTAAGGGGCTAGCCAGGGTCCGGGTCCAGTACCATGCCTTTAATGGCCTGCTGGACCTTCTCGTGGTGGAGCGCAATCTAACCAGTCTCCTAGGTCGCGCCTGGTTCAAGCCGCTCGGAGTGCAGTGGACCGGAATACACCGCATGGGCTCTACTGACTTCTCATCCATCTGCGAGGAATTTCCCGCCGTTTTCGATGGCTCATTGGGCTGCTACAAAGGACCCCCGGTTTCCTTCGACCTGGACCCGGCAGTCCGGCCCATCCGCGTGGCCGTCCGCCGGCCACCACTCGCCTTCCAGCCCAAAGTGGAGGCAGAGTTGGAAAAGCTCGTGGCACAAGGGGTGCTCGAGCCGGTCTCCCACGCCAAGTGGGAGACTCCCATTGTGACCCCCCTCAAAGCTAACGGGGAAGTCCGCATCTGCGCGGATTACAAATGTACAATTAATAAGGCATTACAGGACCACGCGTACCCGGTACCGGTGGTCAGCCATGTTCTGGCCTCCCTCGCGGGTGCCAAAATATTTGGAAAATTAGACTTGGCCCAAGCCTATCAGCAGCTTCCCGTAGACGAAGCAACAGCCGAGGCACAAACGATTGTGACTCACAAGGGAGCGTTCAAGGTAAAACGCCTCCAATTTGGGGTCAGCGTAGCACCCGGAATCTTTCAAAATCTAATGGATTCTCTCCTAAAAGATGTTCCAGGAGTGAAGCCGTTCTTCGACGACGTCCTCATCGCCGCCCCGGACGCCGACACGTTCGCAGCTCGCCTCCGGATGGTGCTGCAAAGGTTCCAGGACGCGGGTCTCAAGGTTCGAAAAGACAAGTGCACCCTGGGAGTCTCCTCGGTGGCCTTCTTGGGGTTCCAAGTCACCGCAGACGGCATTCACCCTACAAAGGAGAAGGTAGTGGCAATTACAGGTGCACCCCGCCCGTCCTCAAAGGCGGAACTCCAGGCGTTCTTGGGACTTGTGAACTTCTACCACGCCTTCCTTCCGCACAAGGCGGCGGTCGCTGAACCCCTGCATCATCTCCTGGACAAGGGAGCGGCTTGGGCCTGGGGTCCCAAGCATGATGCAGCCTTCCGGGCCGTCAAAGACTTATTAATTTCAAATGCGGTCTTAGCGCATTTCGATGAGAGGCTCCCTGTCATCCTGGCCTGCGACGCATCCCCCTATGGCGTTGGGGCGGTCTTGGGACACCGGCTACCCAACGGAAAGGAGGTACCGGTTGCCTACTACTCCAGGACCCTGTCGTCGGCAGAACGGAACTATGCCCAGATCGACAAGGAGGCCCTAGCAATCGTAGCTGGCGTCAGGAAATTTCACGACTATCTCTACGGACGGTCGTTCACCGTGGCCACAGATCACAAGCCGCTGCTGGGTCTCCTTGCCCCCCACAGGCAGACCCCTCACATGCTGTCCCCGCGGGTCCTGCGGTGGTCAATTTTTTTGTCAGGCTACTCCTACGAATTGGTACATCGCCCGGGGAAGGCGATGGGTCATGCAGACGCCCTCAGCCGTCTTCCCCTCCCGTCCTGCGACCCTGATCCGGCTCCCGCTTTCCACGTCGCGCTCCTAGAGGATCTACCGGAGCGCCCCGTACAGGTATCAGATGTGGCCCGTCGCACGCGGCGGGACCGCATCCTTTCCCGTGTCTCGGACTGGGTGGGAAGGGGGTGGCCGGAAAAACCGGGACCAGATTTTGCCGCTTTCACGGCACGCAGGCACGAACTATCGGCCCACAAGGGATGCCTGCTATGGGGATCTCGAGTGGTGATCCCCGGGCCCCTGCGGCCCCGAGTGCTAGAGGCCCTCCACGAGGCTCACCCGGGAATTGTGCGCATGAAAGCTCTGGCCCGGAGTTACGTATGGTGGCCAGGCCTGGACAAAGACATTGAGGGGCGGGTCCAGAAGTGTACCAAATGCCAGGAGTCACGGCCAGATCCGCCACACGCTCCTGTCCGATCCTGGGAATCTACTAACAAGCCCTGTTCCCGCCTGCACCTAGACTTCGCGGGACCAGTCCAGGGCCGGTTGTTTCTTATCGTTGTTGACAGCTACAGCAAGTGGCTTGAGGTAGTGCCGGTAGCTTCGACCTCCACCAACGCTGCCTTAAGAAGTCTCTGGCCGATCTTCGCGACACACGGAATGCCAGAAACTCTCGTGACCGACAATGGGACCGCCTTCACCTCCGGCGAGTTTCAACGGTTTGTGGAAGCCTGCGGTCTGCGCCACATCCGCTCCGCTCCGTTCCACCCCGCAACCAATGGCCAGGCCGAGCGCATGGTGAGGACAACGAAGGACGCGTTAAAGAAGATGGAGCATGGCGACTGGGAAGAGCAGCTGTACAAGTTCCTGTTCTGCCAACGGAACACACCCCACTCAGGGACCGGGCGCCGGCCAGCCGAACTTCTGATGGGAAGACGACTGGGAACCGTCTTGGACCGCCTACATCCCGACCGAGCAATCGAGGGGAACCCGACAATGGAGGACCGGCCAGCTGCCCGAGGATTTGCTCCCGAAGACCCCGTATACACAAAGAACTTCGCGCGGGGTCCAACATGGCTCCCCGCGAGGATCGTCCGAGTCACAGGGCCTTATTCCTATGAGGTCCTTACGGAAGATGGCGTAGTCTGGAAACGGCACATTGACCAGATTCGACGCCGTACCCAGAACCACGATGATACCCAGGCCCCCGAACTCCCTGCACCAACAGACCGTGACATCGACACGACTCCAGAAGCAGCGCCAGACCCTGATCCGGAGACTGCGGAGATGCCGCTCCTGCCCGCGGACGAAGCAGTCGCACCATCCACACCTGAACAACCCCCGAGCAGACAGGCCCCGCCAGCAGAACAACTACCCACACCGCAACCTGCCGACACTAGCAACACACCCCGCCTTACAACCCCCCGGCGCTCTGGACGTGAGCGCAGACGCCCGGACTATCTCAAAGACTATGTGTGCAGAGGGGTTCTGGACTATGGGGGGAGGGGTGTTATGTATTGACCATGCGGTCGCCATGTGCTCTCTTCATTGCGACCGCATGGCCAGAGCACATGGCCAGAGCATGGCCAGAGCACATGGCCAAGAAACTACCTGAGCTTCAGCCAGGTAGAACAAAGGCCAGGTGGATTCAAACCGGCCACCAATCCTGTACCTAGGTTTCTCCCAGGGAACCTATGAAATGTAAATAGACTTCTAATAGCCTATCAGGCCAGTTGGGTGAGGTCAGGGGATTGTCCCTGACCAGCATAAAAGGAGGGCTTGGAGCCCTGGGTTGTATGCTTCATCCAGACCAGCAATAAAGATCTAGCTGTTTCACTACTCCATGGACTCCCGACTCCAATACTTATCATATTCCCAGAGTAAAATTTCCCCCATGAAAAGCTATGGAGAGCAGAAAGCAGGGGTTTAAATGGCTTGGAGCTGGACTCAAGAAAGCCCCTTTACAGCTGAGCCAAGCTGAGCAGTTTGTTCCACATGGTTCAGCTGTTAAAAGAGACTTGCTTGGACAGCAAGCCCCAGGGACTAGCTGCCCAAGAAAGCCCCTTTAAAAAGCTGAGCCATGAGTTGTTTAGAGCCCCAAATAGCTGAGCCATGAGAGCAGGCTGCCTCCATGGCTCAACTGCCTGCCACCTAAACAGCTGAGTGGCTGGGAGTAGCCTGCTCCCAGCTGCTCAGCTGTTTCAGCAGCTTTCCTGGGGAGGAGAAAGCAGGGATTTAAACCTCTGCTTTTTGCCTACCACAAACTTCCATGAACAACCTTAAAAGTTTATGGAGGTTCATGACTGGGCTGCAAACCATGAACCAGCCAAAATTCATCACAAACAAAGGTTCATGAGCCGGTTTGTGCCCATCCCTAATCTGGTTTAATGCCTATCATCTTCACAAGTGAACTGAGTCTTAGGATATATTTACAAGAGAGACTCCCAGGATTTCAGCCAAGCAATCTGGCGCTGGATGCTGGCAAAGGCACTTTATAGAATCTGAAATGATTCAAACAGTGTCACCCAGCAACTAGTATTAGCTTCTAACATGGAAAGGCCAAGCTCTCCATGAAACTCAATTGAATTTGTGCAAGACCTTCCTGCTGCCAACCAACTTTAAACGAAGTTTGTTACATAGCTAGAAATGTTTCACCACAAAGAGCAGGATACAAAGAATTTGTCCAAGCTCCTAAAGAAAAGGAGCCCCATCCGTCTGCTAGGTTCCCCCCCTGACAAAACTCATCACAAGCATGGCTACCAGAAGAAGTGGTTATGGTAAGACAGCACCAGATGACTCATGGCAGTATGCTTAAATCACATTCTGCTGGGAAAGGAAGTCTCCACACTAGCAACAACAGTGGTGTTGCACATGAAAATCCCACACCATTGCACCTCCCCCTTCCTCATTTCTCCTACCTACAGAACATATCAATACAGGACCACGCTTTTAGCTAGATAACATCAACAGTCACTGCCTGTGACAAACAGAATTTTTTTATGGCAAGGTCACCACTGCAGTAATCTAGCCGATAGCTCCCTTTAGGTACACCTGTGTTAGACATTGCTGTTAAACTATTAAAAATCAATGATAACTCTGAAAGAATCATGGGAGCTGTAGTTTTGTGAGAATGCTGAACATTATATCAGTCCTATCTAGTTGGTACCAGTTACCTTGGGGCAAGGGAAGGACCAGTGTCTGGGGGATCAAAACAGGTTACAATGGGACAGCATTGTTACTTTTACCTACTTTCTTCTTTCATTATACATATCAGCTTCACACCTGACAAAGGGAGCTTTAACTCTTGAAAGCTCAGATCCCCCAAAATCTTGTTGGTCTCTAAGGTGCTACAGGACTGGATTCTAGCTGTTCTACTGCAGACCAACACAGCTACTATCTGAAACTAACTTCATACCTTTATCTCTTTTTGCATATTAGAAGTATCATCTACCTTGTCTGTTTTCTTTTTGTCACTCCCGTTCTTTTAGCCATTGGATTCTATAGCTTTACATGCTCGGTCCAATGCCTTCAGTTTCACTGTTCCTTAGGTGGGATATTGGCCCAATTATTATCTCACTGAACAAGGGCCACGTAGCATTTCAGCTTTCTGTCTAATATCTGGCATGTAATTGGTAATTAACATTATATATTAACAACAGTGGTTGTATTTTGTACTTTGGCTATTTTTCCTATCATTTCTTCTCAGTGTAATAATCAACACCTTGCCCTGCCAAATTAGTCTATTTTTTAATCATGATTTTATTTTAAGCAATTCATTCACTTGCTTTGACAGAATTCACTGTTCTATGCACTTTGTTACATAACATAAAAACTTTTTTTAGGGTTGTTGTCCGGAGTGTAAATTGGTTTAAGGCTGGTTCTCTCTTGCTTTCCCTCTTGCATTAAAATCTGTGTACACCCACAAGCATTACAAACAAGGTGCAAAATCTTGTCATAATGTCATGTGTCGCATAGGCGTCAACTTCAGGGGGGTTGGGGAGCTGGAGCCCCCCCCCCAACTTTTCCAGGAGGTGCTGAGCCTCCACCGGAGACAATGGACTGTGATGTCTCTGGCCCAGCCCCAGCCCCCCCCCCCCCCCGAAATTGGAAAGTCTATGCCCTTGATGGGTCTCAATGTTTTGTCATACAGGTGAAAGACTGAAGAGGCTGAATGAAGTAAATAGTCTGTGTTGCATTGTTAATACGAATAGATAATGTGGTTTGGGTTTTTTTTTTACAAGAATAATCTCTGAATTTTCAAAAATGACATTATAAATTCATATTTTTCATCAGCAATTAATGAATGTGTCATCTCACTGCTCCCCTTTCTCAGGTTAGCATTGGCAGATGTAGGACTTAGCCTAGAGGTTTAATTTAAGATTGTGATTACCAGTAAGATCCAAGGAAGGTTTGTGTATATTTGCCGAAAGAAGATTTACACGCATTCCCATAGCCCAAGCTGAGTGGAATTGAACAGCAGACAATAGTGGGAGACCATTTGTCCAAGCAGTTGGGAAAAGGATTGTGTCCACCTTGAAGCTTTCAACAAGCGATATGGCAGGTTCACGGAAATTAAGTATATCAGCACAAGTGATAATGCCAAATCTCCCAAAGGAGGTGTTGAAGTTGACAAACTGGGGCTCCTTGGCAAAATCAAAGTAGGGTGTTTCCGACTCAAAAAGGTTGTACTGTTTAAAAGACAAAGAAATATTCTTAGAAGAAAATTGCTCAGTGGTGATGAGGTAAAAAAAACCAGACTCAATATCATGACATATGGTATTTTGGGCAGAATGTTATGCGTCCTAACTTTTCTTTACAAAGCTGTGAACACAACTGATTACCACTGTCAGTTCTTGCATCCTTTTCCAGTGGTGATGCAGTACACAGACAGTACTCCTCTGCCCACAAGGACTTCCTTGCTTAATTCAGTGAGGAGGCAGTTACATGCCACTACATACTCCTCTACACTTCCCCCCTCCCTGAGATAAAATAAGCTTGAAGAGGTGGGAGTAACTAAAAAAAAATACAGGGACACTTTGGCCGTGGTCACATGGGACCCTAATCCCGGATAAAGTCCCTCTGGACTTACCCGGGATTCTTTATTTCAGGTTAGGATGTTCACACATCCCAACCCCAGCAGTGGCAGTGGCTGGGGAAGGCAAGGCGAGGGCCACCTGCACACCTGCGCATGGCTGCCTCCCCTGAAAGCTGCAGGAGTCTCAGCTCAGGAAGGAGGGCTCCAGAGCTGCAGCAGCCAAATCGCTCGCTCACCACTTTAATGCCGGTAGGTCACAGTAGCAGGAGGAACTGGCTGGTGGCTTGCCCCATGCTCTGCTCTGGGCCCTGAGCCCTGCTGGTGCTGCTGCTGGATTGGAAGTTGGAAACATGCGGGGGGGGGGGCAGGCAGTGGCAGCCAGTGGGGCTTGGGGCCTGGAACAGAGCTCGGGGTGTTTTTTTCCTTTCTTGCGCTTGGGTGCTCGAGTGCCCAAGCGCCCAAGTGCAAGAAAGGGGGGAAAAACAGAGGGTTGATCAGACAGCGCTCTCTCACACTCATTGCGAGAGAGGGCTGGCTAAATCCTGGGTTCCAAGCGCGGAAAATGCGTGAGGATCCCGGGATTGAGCTCGCTTCGGCATGGAAGTTGTTGTGGCCGGTCTGATTGGTCCCTGTATATGCGGGAGGAAACAGCAGTGACTCTGCTTTAAAGGGCCATGTGACCACGGCCTTTGTGGGAAGAAAAGATCTGGTCCCTGTGCTGCATGCCCTGGTTATATCTAGATTAGATTACATGGGGCTGCCTTTGAGAAACGTTTGGAAGCTTCAGTTGGTACAGAATGCTGCAGCAGGACATTGACTGGAGACGGCCACCGGGACCATATCACTCCAGTCTTGGCCTGTCTACACTGGCTCCCAATTTGTCTCCAAGCCCAATTCAAGGTGCTGGTGTTGACTTTTAAAGACCTACACGGGGCTGGAGACCAGCACTGACAGCATGCCTGAAGGATGGCCTACTCCCTTATCCCTTCGCCCTGATTACTCTTTTATGTGCTTTTAATATGTATTTACATTTCAGTTTTAATTGTTTTTATGTTTTGTTTTAAGTGTTAGCCACCTTTACAAACTTTGTAAATAAAAATTAAAATAATAATGATACAAGCTTGTATTACTTCCAGTGTTTGTTCAGAGGATCCAGTTACCAAACCAACCAGTTTATTTTTACCTTGTGGTAACGTGCCAAAAATTTGCCTTCTGGATCATAGACCACATCTGTGTTGTATTGATAGTGACCGTCCTTGGGGCACTTTGGATCAGTTGAATTGCATGACTTCTTGTCTCCCATATTAGCCACCACATAGATAGAGAAGTTTCTTGCCATGCAGCTGAGTCTTTCTTGCACTTCCGTTGATCCAAATCTAGTACATAAAGGAAGATGATTTGTGTGAAATAGTGCCAGGGGTTTGGTACCCATGAAGTTTCAGGCCTTCGGGATGGATTGGGGGGGGGGAGCTGTTTGCTTGGCCCATCGAGAAATAGCCCCCAAACTGGAACAAAATCCAGAAGCACACCAAACATGGCTGCCAGCCATGCAAAAGAGATGGATGGCCCCAGGGCTTCTTTTCTGGGGGAATGTGCTGGAGTTCTGGAACCTCTTTGAAAAAAATTCTTTTAGAAATGTTTAAAAGTTCACGAGTTTTCAGTATACAGATTGCAAACTTTGTTTCCCTCTTGAGAGTTCCAGCACCTCTTTTTCCAAAAAGAGCCCTGGATGGGCCCATTGCCCTAGCAACAGGCTGTTTCTCTCACAGCTGTCTGGCTGGAAGCCACATTGGGCCAGTGGCCACTGCAATGTTCCCTCTAAGCCGTGGAGTCTTGTGAGCAAAAGTTCTACTTTGTGAGCTACTGGCATTAAAGTTGTGAGTGATTTGGCCACTGCACACATTAGTTTGCTCTGGAGCCATCCTTCCTGAGCTGAGAAAAAAATGTGTGAGCTGGAGGCTAAAAAACTGTGAGCTAGCTCACACTAACTCAGCTTAGAGGGAACACTGGTTGCCAGATCTTCAGAGGGCAAACCTGGAAAGTGTAGCTGTCTTTCAATAGGTGAGCAAGGGGAGGGGATGGAAGACCTGTAAGTGGCTATTTAAACCTTCAACAAGAGACTGAGGAGGTCTCACCTGCCTGTTTCTCAAGCCTACCTAGAGATACTGAGCCAGGGTGTTAAGAGAGTAGAAGGGTTAGGAGGAGGACATGGGTACAGAAAATCCTCTCCCGCCCTGAGCTGAGGCCTCAGGGGATCGCCAGGAGAGTTAACTATCAGAGCTCCTTGTAGGTGGTTTTCCTGACCCAGCACTAATTGTCAATGAAAATTCCTGATGTGGTGAGGAGATAATGGAACTATGACATTTCATGGACTTTAGAATTCAGAATGTAGTTGATTAAAGGAGAACATTCAAAGACAGGTCTGATAGGAGACATTTCTTTCAAGGCTGGTCACAGAGAGTAAGAAATACAATATGACTAAGCTGAAAAGCATTGGCTGATACAGAGATAATCATGGCTTTACAGATAGTTTTGGTGGATGGAAAACTCTCCCCGAAGTGACCAGAGAAAAATTTAAGAAAAATGTTTAAAGCAACAGCAAAGTTGAGCTATATA
This sequence comes from Lepidodactylus listeri, assembly GCA_029233225.1. Taxonomy (NCBI): domain Eukaryota; kingdom Metazoa; phylum Chordata; class Lepidosauria; order Squamata; family Gekkonidae; genus Lepidodactylus; species Lepidodactylus listeri. The sequence continues at coordinate 41,915,968 of JARCFY010000003.1, forward strand.
ACAGTTCAACCTTGGGTTTTCTACATGTGACAAGGTAACAGACCAGTCGGATTTATTTACAAATTTATATCCTCCTTTTCTGCTCTACGAGAACCACCAAGGTAGCTAATAATTAAAATACAACCAATTTAAACCAAAACTAAAAGACTTAATTAAAGCCACAGAAATAATAGCTAACACATAGGGCAGGAAGATGGGGTCACTCAGGCCCATAGCCATAGTGGGGCATCTCAAGGCTAGCCCCCCCCCCTCCAACTTACTGGCAAGGCCTCATTGCTTCCCATCCAGCCCAGGACCCCTGAGCAGTGGCAGGTGCAGGGAAGGAGCTGGGTATTCCTGTGCAGCTGTCTGGTGCAAAGAGCCAGCTACAATGGCAGCACAGATCCAGACAGTACCTCTCTATTCCCCACAGAAAGTCTATTTCCCTTGGAAAGGACTAGTTGCTGGGGGGCTGAGCTGTCTGGCATAGCGTGCCAGATATGGTGGCTTGAGAGGCGCTGTGAGGTGGAGGCGGCTTGGCAGAGGTTAATTAACTTTAATTCAATTACCTTTAATTCCATTAGCCAGTGACCCCCTAAGAAATGTATCTGCCCCTGACTAAAAAATTCCTGGCTAAGGGTCTGGGGTCACCTAGGGCATCCTAGAGAAAACAATTAAAAAAAATTACCTGCTGGTAGAAAACAGTGATAGGAGATGACAGATGAGTATCCCTGGGGAGGAGTTCCATAATTTTGATGCCACAATGAAGAAGGCCTTTTCTCATGTTGCTACTCATCTAGCCTCAGAGGGCAAGGGCACCCAAAGAGGATGATCTCAGTTGTCAGGTAGGTTCATATGAGACTAGGCAGTCCTTAAAGTATGCTGGTCCCAAACCGTATAGGATTTTTAAAGATCAACACCAGCACCAACACCAGGTTCTCACACCTCTATACACATTTCACATAAAATATGGTACATGTCCATATATTCATATGTGAATACACTCTGCCTATGGGACCATCTAATCCTTGGTTTGCAGAAACTGGATCACAAAGGAAAGACATAGCACCTGTACAGAATGTTAGTGTGCAGCATGAACCAGCACTGTGACAGAACTGGGCGCTATGACCCTAATAGGGTTCCCATTTGCCTGCTTATGGCAGGAAACCTCCAGGTAATTGAGGCCCTTGCTTGCCAGTGCTCACTTGATCAGTGGGTGGGTACTGGAGCCAAAGGGAGGGCATGATTACCTGAAGGTCTTCTGCTGTAGAGTTTCTGGTAAACTGTGGTGATTCCTAGAGCTACTGAGTTGCTCTAGGAATTGACAGAAACTCTATGGTCAGAACTTCCTGAAAGTAGATGAGGCGTTATTTTGCTTTTTAACTTTTCTCACAGGATGTTGTCCTCCCCACAAACATCCCACCAAGACCCTAAGCATGCTGACGCGACTGGGCAAACTAACTTTGTGGAATGAAAGTTGCAACAAGAATGGCTTGGGTTATTCACTTTCCTGTTTAGCTTCTGATAGAAATACCAGGTAAGGATGGGTACATTAACTGCCAATTCACACAAACTAGTGAAAATATAATCCAAGAGTTATCACCACTCAGAAGGTGTATTTTAAGAATACATATTGCAGATTTTGAGCAGTGGTGGAAAAAAAATAGGAACTCATTCTAATGAATGTGTATATCGAGTTAGTTCATTTTCATCCCACTTTCCCAGCAAAGAGCTCAAGAGGGTGATTTTCCCTTACTTCATTTATCATCAACCAACCCTGCGAGGTAGTCCAATACGAGACACTAAACATTTCTGTCTGAATGCATATTGAAGAGTTCTATACAACTCAAAAAGTTGCCATTATTTCTGTACTCCCAACACATACCTATAAATATTTAAGTTTCAGGTGAGGTAGCCACATTGGTCTGAAGCAGCAGAACAAAGTTTGAGTCCAGTGGCACCTTTAAGACCCACAAAGCTTTATTCACGGTATAAGCTTTCGTGTGCAAGCACACTTCTTCAGATACAGTGGAAAAAACCTCTTCAACCATTCCTTAGGAGGGTGGGGTGGGGGTTGTTGTCAGGCAGGGCCATTTAGAGTCAAGATGCATGAGTAACGGATGATTGTAGCTGAGATTGGATGTAAGAAAAATCTGTGAGTGGTAGTAAATTAGCAAACAGATACTTAAGAACATATGAGAAGCCAATGTTGGATCAAGCCAATGACCCATCCAGTCCAACACTCTGTAACACATTGGCCAAAAACACCAGGTGCCATATCCTGCTCTCAGCCTAGAGATAGGCTGTCTGCACTTGTCTTTGCAAATATTAATAATCTCTCCTCCATTCTGACTATATCAACCTTCTGTTGCATCACACTGGAATGCACAGCTTGCTGAATTAAGGATCAGCTCTTTGTCTTACTTAACTGATATAAGATTACCAGATCCAAGTTGCAAAACTCCTGGAGATTTGGGGATGGATCCTGGGGAGGACAGGGACCTCAGTAAGGTACAGTGCCATAGAGCCCACCTTCCAACGCATCCATTTTCTCCAGGGGAACTGATCTCTGTAGGAGATAAACTGTAATTCTGGGGGATTCCCAGGTCCCACCAGGAGACTGGCATCTCAATGATGCTAATGAAACCCAGTCAGCAGTTTTGCACACACAGGCAGCTAAAGTCCGATTTATCTGACAATTGCAACAAAATCAACTTTGTACTTATGTACCTGCATTGATTTGTATTAAAGCCTGGTTTCAACAGATCCAGCAAATCAACTGGCAAAGACCCCTCAGGAAAACTAACTTTGGTGGATATTACCCATTTATATAACATTTAATCTCTGACACCTTTTATAATGGTTTATTTTTTAGTAACAGTGTATTTATAGGGCCAGGGCGCTTTTTTTTTTTTTGCTCTCTTTTTTTGAAAAAGAGGTGCAGAACTTTCAAGAGGGAAATGAAGTTTTCAATCGGTACACTGACATGGACTTTTAAACTTTTTAAAAAGAATTTTGTTGAAGAGGCCTTGTTCGGGCTATGTCAACACATACGAATGATAACGATTGGGATTTTACCAAGAACTGAGTTTTAAAGGTCACCAGAGCTCTATAAATTAGGGCAATCAAGACACTACATGAGGAAAAGTTGTCCTTATACTGCCATCTACTGACAAACAGATGGGCAAATGGATTTATTGCTTATTGCAGTAACTGGTAGAACTAGTAGCTGTATCTCAAGATCCAGGTGGGCAGCCATGTTGGTCGGAAGCAGCAGAACAAAGTTTGAGTCCAGTGACACCTTTAAGACCAACAAAGTTTTATTCAAGGTATGAGCTTTCATGTGCACACACGCTTCTTTAGATAGGGCCAGGCTTTTGGTTGAGGGCAGCGAAGGTTTTCCATCACTCCTCCCTTTTCTACCATCTCTCCCATTTCAGCCTCCTCTTTATCCTGCCTATGAGGCAGTAATACAGTTCAGAATGGGTTTAAATAGAGATTAGTAACACCATATGTGATTTTTTTTAATAATGTAAAAATATTATTTATCAATTTTAACTTTTCTTGTATGATGCTTTTAACTTTTGTTGTACATCGCCCAGAGCCCTATCCCTATAGGGACTGGGCAATTCATAAGTTTAAAATAGAAATGAATGAATCAGTGAATACAGTGAAACAGAATTTCCTCAAGCCCTACATACTGGGGGGGGGAAGCTGTCAGGAAGGGCCAGTGAGAGCCAAGATGCATTAGTAAAGCTGAGACTGGATCAAGGAAGCCGGTAAGATCAATGAATGACAGCAAAATAGCACACAAATGCAAGAGCTAACAAGCATGAGTCCGGTGGCACCAAGACCAATCAAGCTCAACCCTGGGTACATTTGAAGAAGTGTGTGTGCACATGAAAGCTTATACTTTGAATAAAACTTTGTTGGTCTTAAGGTGCCTCGGACTCAAATTGGTAGAACTAGTAATACTATTCTCAGAATTCATTATCAGAATTCTCAGAATTCATATACTGATATTGGAAATTTGCAGTCTGATACAAAGTACAATTATTTAGAAGTAGGTCTAACTGAATTCAGTGGCAACAAAGATTATACAAAAATTCAGAACACCATTCACATAATACCTTGTATTAGGACCAACCGAATAACTGGGGTTGTCAAGCCTGGCCTAGCAACCAGTGGCAGACATTGAGGGGTGACTGTCAGCAACACATCACTTCTGGGAAAACCAAGGAGAGACATCATGCCTCTCGAAGAAACATTATGGAGACACTACGGGAATTCTATTTTACCATAAAATCCATTTTTTTAAACTTCATTTTACCATAGTTTCCAGTGATTCCTAGAGAGGCATGATAACACTTCCAGGGAAACCCAGAAGTGACATCATGCCGTGACTGGCCCACTGGGGGTGGAAGATCTCCTACTCCCAGCGGGCATATGTCAATTATATGACATGTAACAAAGGCTGTAGAAAATCACATTCAGAGCCAAGGTGATATAGTGGGTTTAGAGTGCCAGACTGGGCTCTGAAAGACCCAGGTTCCAATCCTCAGAGTCATAGAACCTTGCTGGGTTACCCTGGGTTTGTCACACAGTGCTTTAGATCCCCACTAGGTATAAATTAAGTAAATAAATAAATTGGTCCATAGAACAATTCCAAAAAACAACAGTCAGGGAATATGGACCAAACAAAATATCACAAAATAAGAAGCATTACCATCAGCCTGGATGCTCAATAGGGGGGGAAAGAAGGGGGAGGTCTCAGGGCATGGTGGAGAAACCCTTAGTCTGCTATTGGAAGAGTTTGAAAATGGAATACAGGGTGTGTTGCAGATGTCATTGGATTAGTTGGTTTCATAATGCACCCCAGACCACTGAAATCTGTTTTGCCGAAACACCATCTAGTCAATTATGTCATTTAAAGGTAGATTCCACACCAAGTGTTTGGTCTGCCTTAGGTGGTCAAGTGAAGCAGGTTAAAGACTGTTCAAACTGCAGTGTAAAGTTCTCTCCACCATTCCCTGGACCCAGGGTTTTCCTTCTTTCATTTTCATTTTGGATATCATTTGAGAGTCCCCTTCCAGTCACACCTGATGTTCTCCAAGCAGATCTGAGTGAGGGCAGGGCTCATTTCATAGCAGGAGCTCCTTTGCATATTAGGCCACACCCCCTAATATAGCCAATCATCCAAGAGCTTACAGAGCTCTTCTTACAAAGGCTACTGTAAGCTCTTGGAGGATTGGCTACATCAGGGGTGTGTGGCCTAATATGCAAAGGAGCTCCTGCTACGAAATGAGGCCTGGTGAGGAAGGCATGTGGGCAGGCCTTTGCCCCTTCCTACCACCTTCCATCTAAGACTTCTCCATCTCCTTTCACTTTGCCATAAGTCCAGGGTGGGTGGGGTCTACTTCTTGATGGATTTGTGCCTTTCTAGTGTCGTGCTTCGGAGGGAAGGCAGCGTGGTAGGGGTTGGTACTTGGAAGGAAGACTCTGCAGAGGAAAGCATTGGCAAACCACCTCTGTTCCTCACTTGCCTTGAAAGCTCCTCATTGAGGTCACCATAAGTTGGCTGTGACTTGACACCACTTTGCACACAATCTTGTGGTTGATTCTAATTAAAAGCCATTACACAAACACTGTTTCGGAGTTTAGTGTTAAGTATATTATACTTCCTGATATGTACGTTTATGAGTTATAGTGTCAAGGGGATCTGTTCACCAGACATTATTGATCCTGGCACACAGATGGGGGACTATGAACATGTTGGCAGCAGTCAGGACACTGAACTGATTAAAGACAAACAAAAGCATTATTTAAGGAACTAACAAACTGGATAGAAAGAGAAGAGATAAGCCTAGCTGCCTTAGAAAGAAGAGTTCTAGACTGTTCCAGAAGAAAAGCCTAATAGTAGCATTCTGTAGAAAGAAGGTCTTTCCTGTTGGAAATATGAGAGTTGCAAGGTCTAGATTCCAGTCATTATAGGGTTGATCTGTTTACCCTTCTGTGCTATTGTTTAGACTGATCTGGAAGGAAACCTGGCGCAGAGCCAATGGAATAGTAGCAGGCAAAACTGGAGTCTGTTTACAAACACCATTGTTTAATGTAATCAGGTTATTTCCTTCTAGAGGTCAAGAAGATTATCCATTGTTGTTGTTGTAAGACCCTGTGGTCGGTCTTTTGTTGCTCTAAAGATGTAGTCTTAGTCTTTGTTATTTTCTAGCTCTTCCTGGGTACCCTGCCCTTTAGAAATAAAAGATTTCTAAACATAAAGAAATGCCTCCTTTTAGTGAAGCAAAGATCCATTGCAACCTCTAAGTAGCCAATTTTTCCAACATTGCCTCGACAGACCAGCTAGAGGTTGCTGCCCCCTGCAGGATCTTCTTTTGTTCTTCTTTGAACAAGATACATTGCTTATATAGTCCAACATTTTAAGCAGGGTCTGCCCCACTTATTTCAGTATCAACCTTACTAACAGCAGCAGTGAAAGTGGCCCACTTACAGACATGATTAGGGCTTCTGTATAGTTAGGAGACTCCTTAGGGATGCAGGAAAAAAATCAGTTTGGAAATTTAAAAAAAACACACACACACACACACAAGGCCTGACAATGACTGGGCATGCTCATTGCCCTCAGAATGTTGACAATCACCGAAAGAGGGGCAAAGGAAGATGGGGGAACTGGGCAGCTCAACCCCTCAATCTCTCCTTCCAAACTTCCGTGACTCCTGGAAAACCTTTGTGTTATGTCCGCTGACAGCCGCAAGGCGGCAGCGGCATACAGGCCGCCAATAAGATCTCTGGTGGGAAATTCAGGCCCGCGGATAGGGCAGGGAGACGTCGAGGCTACTGTATATATTTGGCCCCTCGCAGCCAGTGCGCCATTACTCTTTGTGTACCAATAAACTAGTGCTAGCTACGTCGTTGTCTGTCTCATCTATGCCGTGAACCCAGTACACAAAACTTTGTGCTTTAATTAAAGCTCATTTAAAAAAAAATACAAGGGCAATCTACGATGAAATGCTTAGTGCATTGTAAGGATTTCACAATGCCTTTTTGGCACTGTTACCAGTCATACTACGGGTGCACTTTGTTTTTAACTTGCTAGCCTATAGCAAATACCACCCTGGAAGTATGGATGCACAGTAATGAGTACACAGTAATGTATACCCTGTATGCAAGGTAGCAGGGAAACCTAATTACAAATCCATGATAGTACATATGTGTGATTAATATCACTTGTGAAATTAAACCACATTACATAATTTTCAGTACGCACCCAAGAAGCTCTTAAGTTCTCTCACTGAACATAAAGGATGAAAGAAACTTTGGTATATTAAAAGCTTTAGCTAGTACGTAGAAAAAACAAAATATCTAACATAGAAAATGGAGTAATGATGAAATTAATAATATAGTTCCAAAACAGACCCTTTTAAATTTTTCCAAGATAAATTTTGGAATTCAAAATTTTTGAAGTAAAGACTGTTGCATTTTATAGAAAATATCTTTTAAAACTATAATGAAAGGGATGTTGAGGAGAAATATTTTCTGTTCTATATACTCTGTAATATATATATAATTTGTTACATAACCCTTCTTTCCTTTTGTACCCTTTTTATATTACTATCTTGTATTCTAAAATATTTTTAAAAGATAATAGAAAATACCTTTGGGGATCAGTGCATGGAATCCAGTTTACTTGAGGATCTGGTATATCCTCAAGATAAGGATATAGAGTCTCTCTCTCGAAAACCCAGCCATAAATGCCATCCTCAGGCAACACAATAATGTGGGAGCCCTACAAAGACACCAATGCAAACACATTATCCACCAGAACCTATACTGTCATCTAAACATTACCAGATACAACCAATGTGTATTACCAGTGCAGCAGCTATTTTGGTGACTTCTTCTAAAATATCCAGATTTCTGTTCATCTGCCGTACAGCCTCCTCTCGTGTGACAAGTTTTGGAGTTGCTCCTGTCAGTATAACAGCATGCTCATAGACTGCAGCAGTGTACTTTTCCAAGGCAGAAGCCTTGAGGGCAGCTCCAATCAGAGCTATGGTACAAATGGAAAGCTGAAAACGAACCATCCTTATGGAGTCTGTTAGCACAACTGAGAAAAATCACGGGCTTTCCTGGGATACTGAAAAGGTAATTAGTGGTTGGGTTGCTGTACGGAGTTCCCATGTCATGAAACAAAGTCTCTTTTCCAGGAAGTGAATTATGATGAAACACTAGCAAACTGCACTCCCCTAACCAAGAGCTTGCATAAGAGGAAGAATGTATGTCCTAATGCTTGCCTGTGTGTACTAAAAGTAACTGTGTCAAAGATGAATCACAGCTTGTTATGCCAAGCTAGAAACAAACAGCGCCGACAAGTTGAACAAAGTGTATTAGAGTGTTTGGAGGACACCACAAATAGTTTAGCTTCCAATGCTGGGCTGGTCTAATGACTACTAAGAATGCCTGGGAATCTGTGTGTGCTGGAATACATTTAAAGTCGGGGGGGGGGGGCATGCCACAAAAGCTAATGGCTGCTGGTTATTCCAAAAGGAAAAAAAATGCTGGTTGGTGGACCACACTGCACTGAGGACAACTTGGGAGGTTAGGAAAGGCTCCTGCCTCTCCATTCATTCCCCAAACCAGCCGACTGTGGAGTGGCTAAATCTCTCCTGCCTTCCAGGGTCCCCCCCCCCCCCACGTCTCTGGCTTGTAGCTTGGGTCAGCACAGACATGGGGGGGAGACCCTGGGAGGCAGCAGAGATTCAGCCACTCCACAGTTGGCTGGTTTAGGGAATGAATGGAAGTTTCCCTGCTCTCTTGGGCAAGAGAGAGAGGCTGAAGCAAAGCCAGAGGCCAGTCCAAGGAGAGTTCCTATCCTGAGCCCACAACCTCCAGAAGTAGAGAAAGTATTGTGTGTAGGGAAAGAGGATTGTGTTTAACCCTTGTTGATTTATGCCCTGTTGGTTCATAGTGTGTGCTTACTCCTACAGTTGTGCCTTTATTCATTTAGTGTGTGTGTGCTGCATAATTGTGTAAATCAGGGGTGGGCAAATAGCGGCCCGGGGGCTACATGCGGCCCGCCACAGAGTTTTTTTGTGGCCCGTCAAGATAGTCAGCCACGTAGTGAGATAGGCTTCATTTGTCTCATTAAACTGATTCTAAAATTAAATATGCTTGCAGCTATAGATGATATGAAATTAGCACAATAAATAAATTGAATAAAAATACCACTATTTTATTTAATTTATACTTATTGATTTTTATGATACAATTTATACCTTTTCTGAAATGCAAGGTTAACTAATGAATGCAATCATTTTAAAAAGTGTGGCCCTCCGCTAACCTCCGCTCCCACAAAGTGGCCCCCGAGCCAAAACAATTGCCCACCCCTGGTGTAAATGGTTAAATAAATTCTTTTATTTGGGCTAATAATCTGTGCTGTGCTCTGACTACATAGGCTGCGGTCACACGGCCCCTTTAAATCCGGGAGGGCTCCCGGATTTAAAGGGGCCACATTTTTCTACCACGGGTTGGGATGTCTACACAAGCGCCCAACACGGGTTGGGATGTCTACACAAGTGGCCAAGCGCCCAAGTGTAAAAGTGGGGGGGGGGGGGGAATGGCCGGCAGGACTATCTGGACAGCCCTGCTCTCGCAATGATTGCGAGAGAGGGCTGTCCAGATACCTCAAATGCGGGTTCCTCCCGCAACACCCAGAAAAACTGTTGATTTTCCCAGGGTCAGAAAATGCGGGAGGAACCCGCATTTGAGCCCGCTTCGGAGCGGGACTTGGGGCGGGCCATGTGGTCGGCCCCTTTAAATGCGGGAGGAAATAGCCCTTCCTCCCGCATTTAAGGGCCGTGTGACCACAGCCATAGTCACCCCCACTCTGCACAATACCAAAGGGAGGGGGTAGCCAAGGGAAGCAAGAATAGGCCAGACCCTTGGGTTGCCAACTTTCCAGGGATCCCCCAAAGATTGGGAACTTCATCTCCAAATAGGGAGATTTGGCCACAGGGGTCTCACTGTCCCTCTAAAAAGGCAGTGATAATTCAGTGAGTGGGAGCAGTGAACTTAAGGAGTGAGATACGCCCACGGGATGAGGGTGGGAGGTGAACAGCTAAGTCATAAACTGGAGCCTGTTTCACCATAGTAGGCAACCAAGCTTGGTTCAGACAAAGGAAGGAAACCCTTTGCAGGCCTTTGTAAGGAACTCATTGGGGCCAGTCCTGACTAGGGTTGCCAGCTCCAGGTAGGGAGATTCCTGGAGATTTTCTGGTAGAGTCTATGGAAGCCAGGGTTTGGGGAAGGAAGAGACCTCTGCTGAACAGAATGCCCTAAAGTCCACCTTTCGAAGCAGTTATTTCTCCGGGCGGGAGAGATCTGTTGTCTGGAGTTCAGTTGTGATACCTGGTGATCTTCAGGCTCCACCTGGAGGTTGGCTACCCTAGGCATAGCAGTCAGTGCTTCAGAGCAGGGTCTGCTAGACCCAGGTTCTTACTGTAGAAGCTGAGTGGGCGATTTTGGACCAGTCACAGACTTTCAGCCTAACCTACCTCACAGGGTTGTTGTCAAGTCAAAAGGGGGAGAGGAGAATGATGTAAGCTGCTTTGGTCCCCACTACAGAGAAAGACTACTTTTCCTCCTGGGAAGTTTATTTATTTATTTAAATTTTTATCCCAACCTTCTGGCCAAGGAAACCATTGTTGCCAATCTTCAGGTGAGGGCTGGAGATCACTCAGAATTACAACTGATCTCCAGGAGGGAGGGGGGAGGAGATGGAAAGCTGAAATCAGAGGGGCAGATAATGGCAGGTTGATGCTTGGCTGGGAAGGAGATAGGATTGCCAACTCCAGGTTGGGAAATTCCTGGAGATTTGAGGGGTGGAGCCTGGAGAGGGTGAGGTTTGAGGAAGGGTAGGACCTCAGACAGGTACAATGCCATAAACTCCACCCTCCAAACCAGCCATTTTCTCCTGGGGAACCATTGTTGCCAATCTCCAGGTGAGGGGTGGAGATCACTCAGAATTACAACTGATCTGGAGGGAGGGCAGAAGTCAGCTGCAGTCAGAGGGGCAGATAAGAGTAGGTTGGTTAGCTGGGAAGGAGATGGGGTTGCCAACTCCAGGTTGGAAAATTTCTGGGGATTTGAGGGGTAGAGCCTCTCTTCAGGTAGCAGAGATCAGTTCCTCTAGAGAAAATGGTGGACTCTGTGTCATTATACCCTGCTGAGGTCACCACAGCAAATTGACGCTGAGTGTCCAAGGCCAGGGCACCCACCCACCCTCTTTCTAGAGCCCATTGTATATATTTCCACAACAGGCCTTATTCCTAATCATGAATATTTTACCAGTTAATAATGAGGTCCCACAGGACAAGAGACCTTTGCAATGATTCTGAAATGACATGGAGGTTGATTTCTACGGATGTGAACAGAAATTTTGTTTGGTTCATTTTCAATTCATTGTTAGAGATGTAACATTTCTGGAAATTTTGAAGCCATGGGGGAAAAAAGAACAACATTTTTTCTATTGTTTGTTGTGGGGGCAAAAAAAATGGGAAGAACTGAAACAGAAGCAATAGTTAATTTTCTGTCAAATTATAAAATGTATAAATTAGGTAGCATACAACTGGCTGGTTAAAGCCTGCGGGAATGGTATTTGGGTCCCCCTGGGAGAAATCATCAACTTGTCCCTTTCTTCTGGGACATTCCCTGCAGGACTGAAGGAGGCAGTGGTTCATCCGCTCTTGAAGAAACCATCATTGGACCCTGCAGTCCTGGCCAACTATCGCCCTGTCTCAAATTTACCATTTCTGGGTAAAGTAGTTGAGGGGGTAGTGGCTGAACAGTTTCAGGCCTTCTTGGATAACACATCCATCCTTGATCCACCACAGTCTGGTTTCTGCCCTGGCTGTAGGATAGAGACAGCACTGGTTGCCCTCACAGATGACCTCCAGAGACACCTGAATCGGGGCAGGGCGGCGCTGCTGTTGCTCTTAGATCTAATGGTGGCGTTCGACACAAGTCAATTACGATCTTATACCCACTGCCTCGCCAACATAGGAGTGCAGGGGATTGCCTTGCAATGGTTTCCCTCCTTTCTCTAGGGTCAGGGACAGAGGGTGGCACTTGGCAAGAGGGTCTTCCCATGATACCCACTGGAATGTGGAGTGCCACAGGGGGTGCTCCTTTTGCTGATGCTGTTTAACATCTACATGTACCCCCTCACCCAGTTTGTCTAGGGGTTTGGGCTGGGTTGCCACCAGTATGCTGATGGCACCCAGCTCTATCTGTTGCTGGATGGCTGCCCGGACCCCTTCCAGAGAATTTGGATGGGGTTGTTGGAGGCTGTGGTTGGGTGGTTGCAGCACAATTGGTTGAAGCTCAATCCAGTGAAAATGGAAGTCCTGTACCTGAGCTGAGGGGGAGTTGAATTGGGAATCAGGCTCCCTGCCTTGGATGGTGCACCACTTGTGCTGGTCCAAAAGGTGAGGTGCCTAGGGGTGATCTTGGATGTCTCACTTTCTATGGTGGCCCAGGTCACCACAGTTGCCAGGTCTGCCTTTATCATCTTTGGCAGACCAGACAGCTGGTTCCGTCTCTTCCCCCCAGGACTTGGTAGTGACCCATGCAATGTATGGGGGGGAGCAGTTTGGGTCCCTTTGCTGGGGTATTCTTATTTTTAGTAGATCCACCTACCCTTTTATTTACATGTGAACAGGAACAGTGTAGGAGAAGGGAAGAAATTTGTATGAGAGAAATGGTAGGGCTGCTTTTACATGTCATTAAAGACATCTCAGGGGTTTTATCCTCACAAGATTTTGGTTGCATGCATCCTCAACATGGATCTCTCACCCTGGGTTGGTTTCATGTCTTTCATTGGAAGGAAACTGTTTGCCTATATATCTTATTTATTTAAAATAATAATTCCCACAATTCCAAGTGTATTGTTCTTGAGGCAACTTTCACTATGAAAATTAAATCAGTTAAGATAAGCATCAAGGCTCCATCCATAAACATCCATTCTAATGCAGCCCACTTTCTGGTTTTCCAGAACATATAAGCAAAATGCTATATTAGGGAATTCGCATGTAGATATTTTGCTTAGTATGGGTGAAATTTAGCAGCTGCCATCCAAGTTGGCAGTGCCTGCCTTTTCCCCTGGCAGGCAGGTACAGTCCCAGAACAGAGAACAAAATAGTATGTAAAAAAGTCCTACTTTAAAAAAATGCTCTTGGTAAAATGATTGACAGAACATAGAAATGATATCTGAACGGTAGTATCTATGGAAATGAACCTTTTCAGTGGGAATGCCTGCTAACTCTGGTTGGAAGAAGCCATTTCAGTCTGACTAGCTTCTGAATCACTTTGAGGCACTGCCACCCCTCTCACTTACCATCTCAATTTGCATGGTACACATACCTCAAAATATTACCAGTTGTATTTTGCAATTCAATTTATTACACTGAAAAAAATGGAGGTAATTTGGTCTGATTTTTGTTAATTTCAAAATGGCCGTCTCTACCGTTTTCCCCATTACTAATAAGCACAGTCCCTGTGTGCTTTGTAGATGATGAGCAGACCTTTCTTTTCACTGAAGCACAAAGCTGTGACTCCATTAACGGAACTAGCAGGATGAAGTATCAGAAACTATACTCTGAGGATTAGCAAATGAGAAAGGTGATTGGGCCAGCTGCTACATTTTGGGAAGCTCATGACTTAGTAAAGCCTGACTTAAATCCAGTCATAAGAGAAGCCATGTTGGATCAGGCCAGTGGCCCATCTAGTCGAACACTATGTCACACAGTAGCCAAAACTCAGGTGCCACCAGCAGGTCCACCAGCAGGGCCAGTCGTTGTGTGAATTTGAAAATATATTTACCATAGACTTGTCTTCTAATATTCATCATCCTGATTCAGCATCTCTTGAATCACAAAGACATATCCATATACAAAGCTCCACAATTCATTTCAACAAGTGCAACCCAGAAGCAGAATTCAACGCATTTCAGTGAAGGGAAGCGCTCAAAACACATGGAAAAGGGATGTACATGTTGAGCTGTTCTTTTTACCTAAGTGAGTGAAAAAACCATGTGCACGCATCTGAGTACACACACTGCTTTGGATCAGAGTGTGTATGCAGTATAAGATACCAGGGTGTATTATACGAGTACCGCTATAAAAAAATAATGCTGTTTGAGTCAGAATGGGGGGGGGGAGGTAGAGAGAAAAGCATTTTATTTATTCAGTGTAGTGTTTAAGTCATATGCATCGTTTTAGATCATCAGCATAATATTCTGTAAAAAGTATTAACAAAATTTACAGGAATAAATTATACTTCTGAAGAAACTGGACCAGCAGATTTTTTTGTTTTAATCTGGACAACAGTGGTGGCATGTACAAAAGTAGATTATTATGAAACATATGGCACATTGTGCTATACATTAATTTCACATTGTGTAAAATATTTCTCCTGTACAAACACTCTCAGATATAGCCAGCTCAAATAACTCACCGTAGGAATGCCCAAAATAGAAAGGCATTAGTTACCTAAATGATGGAATGGTACATTACAGTTACAAAGGTTTCAGAATTCTTCACAGGGTGTTATAAGAGGGTTTCCACACTGAAAGCTATTTGCTGCCCCCTTATGAGTGAGTTACGCTTTTAGGCCTCACAAAATTAGATTTGAGCTGCTGATGGGGATGATTACCAGCTATGTTTCCCTAGATAAAAGATGAGCTCTTTCTTGCTCTGTGCCCAGACCGTCTTGTGGAGAGGATCTATGTAGAAATAAAAACAAATGATAAAAATAGGCAAGATTCTCAGTGTGTCTTTGCATACTTGACCAAGAGAGGAAAAAAAATACAGATAACAGTGCCGTAGTACATTTTTATTCCAGTCTTCCTCCCAGGAGCTCAGAATAGCATCCATGGCTCTCTCTGCCCCATTTTACCCTCACCACAACAGTAACTAGGCAGACTGTGTGTTACTGACCAAAGGGCATGGATAGGGGGGACTAGCTCACAAACAACATTATGGGGGGGGGGGGGGGGAGTCTGCGCTCAGCCATGTCCTATGGATACAGAAAAGCAAAGTTCAGTGATGTTTGCATTTGCAGTAAACGTGCCTGCATTGTTACAGTGTTGTTCTTAGTACCATTTTCCTTGTTTTGCCCTTACTCTTTTGCCTTGGTCTGACTTATTCATATTAGTGTTTCAGTCTTTTGGGCCATGATGACATATAGTTTTATTGACAGCACTATGTTTGATGTGGTGACGTGACAGGCTGTCCCATCCACTGCCTGGTCTGTCAGGGATGAAGGCATAGGGTCTCTCACCGCAGGCCAATATCCGGCCAAACTGAAGCTGACCCACTATCAGGGGCGTAGACTTTTCTGAAGTCCGGGGAGGGGGCGGGGGCTCTTTAGCACGCTTGCTGGGTCAATGTTTCTGCCCCCCCCCAGAAAACCTACCGCCAGCCGCCGCGCCTCCCCGGCCCTTCCGAGGCTCACCAGCCGGTGCTGCTGGTGCCTTTCCCTCCCCCTCCGCCCTGGCCACTCCCTCCCTCACCCCTAAAAGAGGAAGAGGGAGAGATAAGGAGGGAGGAATGGCCAGGCCAGTGGGGGGGAGGCACCAGCTGGCGAGCCTCGGAAGGGCCCGGGAGGCGCGGCAGCAAGGCGCTGGCGGCAGGCGCGACATTTTCCCGGGGGGGCTCAAGCCCCCCCGTAGTTTACGCCGGTGCCCACTATACTGGAGCAGGAGCTTTGCTGCAAGAAACTGTCCAGGGCTTAGCACGAACAAAGCAAAGCCAGAGCTCAACTGAAGGCTTACTTAGGGAGCTGATAACCCCACTCTTTCCTTTATCCTGAACTGGGTCCTGGATCCTGCAAAAGTCTAAAGAATGGAGTCATCCTCCCCCAAAAGGGGCTAGAGAGTGGGATGCCTCAAGCTGCCAGACATAGCCTTCTTTGCCTAGTCTAGACTTCGGCTCTGGCTCTCCACTTCCTTCGTTCCTAGGGTTCTGGGGACAACCTGGGGTACTGGAAGTATTTATTTATTTATTTATTTCCTGAGATTTATATCCCGCCCTCCCCGCCGAATGGCAGGCTCAGGGCGGCCCACAACAAAAGATTAAAATTACAATCAATATAAAATAAACACACATCCCATACAAGATCGGCAGCATTTCAAATTTACCCACAGGTGGGTCTGAACAGCATTCATATACACCCAGGCTGGCAGGTAGAATTGCCGGCTGATGGAACTGGGCCAGGGCTAAGATGTTTACCCTAGGCGGCCCCTACCTAAAAGCCTGGTGGAAGAGCTCCGTTTTACAGGCCCTGTGGAACTGCATCAAATCCCGCAGGGCCCTGATGTTCTCCGAAAGCTTGTTCCACCAGTGCGGGGCCACCACTGAAAAAGCCCTGGCCCATGTTGATGCCAGCCACACCTCCTTCAGTCCAGGCAGGACCAGTTGGTTTTGGGATCCAGACCGTAGTGCTCGCTGGGGAACATATGGAGAGAGACGGTCCTTCAGGTAAGCAGGTCCCAGGCCATATAGGGCTTTATAGGTAAGCACCAGCACCTTGAACTTTATCCGGTACGCTATAGGCAGCCAGTGCAGTGCTTTTAAGGCGGGCTGTATGTGTTCCCGCACAGGGAGGGCCAACAACAGCCACGCCACAGCATTCTGCACTAGCTACAGCTTCTGGATTTGGCACAAGGGCAGCCCCAAGTACAGGGCGTTACAGTAGTCCAATATTGAGGGGACCAATGCATGGATCACTGTCGCCAGTTCGTTGCGTTCAAGGAAGGGGACCAACTGCTTGATCAGCCGAAGATGATAAAAGGCCGACCTCGTAGCAGCTGCTACCTGGGCCTCCATCGTTAACGAGGAGTCCAGGAGCACTCCCAAACTCCTGACCTCCGTTGTTGGCACCAACGGCACCCCCCCCAAAGGCCAAGAGAGGGATCCCCATCCCCAGTCCACTCCAACTCAAGCATAGGATCTCCGTCTTCGTGGGATTCAACTTCATTCAGCTCTGCCTGAAGCATCCAGCCACAGCCGACAACGCCAGGTCCAGATCACCCGGACTGGAGGCCAACTGACCACCCAATAACAGATAGAGCTGGGTATCATCCGCATATTGATGACAACCCAGCCCAAACCGCCGTGCAATCTGGGCAAGGGGGCGCATAAAGATGTTAAACAACATAGGGGAAAGAACTGCTCCCTGCGGAACACTGCAATTCAGCGGGTATCTTTGGGAGAGTTGATCCCCTACCGCCACCCTTTATCCCCGATCCTGGAGAAACGAGGAAAGCCACTGTAAGGCTAGCTCCTGAATTCCAATATCGGCGAGGCAGCAGCACAGTAGCTGATGGTCGACCGTGTCGAACGCCGCCGACAGGTCCAACAACACCAGCACCGCAGTGCCACCTCGATCCAGATGCCTCCGGAGGTCATCCATAAGGGCGAACAGCACCGTCTCCGTCCCGTGGCCTGGTTGAAAACTGGACTGGAAAGGATCTAGCACAGAGGTGTCTTCCAAAAAGCTCTGTAGCTGATCCACCACCACCTTCTCGATTAGTTTGCCCAAATAGGGCAGGTTAGAAACCGGCCGATAATTGACTAAATCAGCCAGGTCTAATGATGGTTTTTTAAGGAGTGGACGCACCACTGCTTCCTTCAGGGCACTAGGGAACATCCCTTCTGCAAGGGATGTGTTGATAATCTCCCTAAGCACCCCTCACACCCCCTCATGGATTGCTTTAATTAGCCATGATGGGCACAGATCAAGCTTACAGGTGGTTGGGCAGACCAGCGAGAGCAAATTTTCAACCTCGTCCAGACAGAGTGAAGTAATCCAAAATGTGACTAGAAGACGGGCTTGGAGCCTCAAGTTCTG
Source organism: Lepidodactylus listeri (assembly GCA_029233225.1). NCBI lineage: Eukaryota > Metazoa > Chordata > Lepidosauria > Squamata > Gekkonidae > Lepidodactylus > Lepidodactylus listeri. The sequence continues at coordinate 41,933,872 of JARCFY010000003.1, forward strand.
CCACTGTGTCAATTGTGGCCGGGAGGTCTCGGCGGAGCGACAAGACTTTATTTGCGAAATAGTTCCCAAAAGCCTCACAGCCAATATCCAATTCTCTATCATTTGGTCTGCTCACCAGCAGAGTCGTCAATGACCGAATTGTCCTAAATAATTGGGCTGGGCGGGAACTCGCAGATGCTATCTCAGCTGCATAAAAAGCTTTTTTTGCAGCCTTGACAGCCATCTCATAGGCTTTCATAAACGTCCTATAAGATGTTCTTGCAGCTTCGTCAGGAGTGCGACGCCACTGCCTTTCTAGTCGTCTGAGTTCCACTGAGGAAATTCCACTGAGGAAATTCCTGCTCTACTTGTTCCACTGGCTTCTGAATGGGAGTCTGCTCTGGTAGAGAAGGGAGGTGGTCTTCTCCTGGAATCTCTGGCTACAAGGAGCCTCTGGTATAAGCTGAGTCCTGTCTTGTTGAGGCGGGGCCAGAGAAGGTCCTGACACAGATGTGTGCACACACAGTCACACAGGTTGTTGTCACAGTCGACTCTGACTGGTAGCCTGGGTCTCCAGAATCTCATCTATTACTTGGATCATTCGAACAGCTGGTGCTGGAGACCAGTGCTCCCTCTAAACTGCGGAGTCTTGTGAGCAAAAATTCTACTTTGTCTGCCACTGGCATTAAAGTTGTGAGCGAGCAGTTTGGCTATGGCCTAAATTAGTTTGCTCTGGAGCCATCCTTCCTGAGCCGAGACAAAAACATGAGAGCCAGAGGCTAAAAAACCGTGAGCTAGCTCACACAAACTCAGCTTAGAGGGAACACTGCTGGGGACTGAAGCTGTGACTTCCTGCAGGCCAGGGAGAGGCTCAACCACTGAGCCACTGCCCTCCCTTAAATGGCAGTCCAGTGAAGGCAAAGTAGCAGTAGGAAGAGAGAAAATAGGGCCAAGAAGCAAAAACTGAACAGCTTCAACACAATATATCTTCTGGATTTTTTTAAAAAATATATATTTTCCAGTAACTTTTTGGGTCCATCCCACATGGAACCTCCCCTAGCAAATATAGAGCTTAGGGAACAGTAGGGCTGGAGTGAACATATTCCACCGGCGTTTTTGGATAAAGCCAAACAAAATAATTCAGAAATCAGCAGAAGAAATTGAACAATTTGGTCTTAGGCGCTGGTGGGCTTTATGAGAAAAAAATCAACACACGGCTCTCAAAACAGATCACTTTGATTATAATTTAAAGTGGGAAAATAAGATTCACAATACCTTCTTCTGCATGAGGCTTCATAGATATAGTACATTCCAATAGCCAGTCCCTTAAAAGAAAGCAGCCTGTTAGTACACTTGAACTATCTCAGATTCACGGGGGGAAATTCAAGTCAAGAATACTGCTTTACATACACTCAGTAGTGGCCATCCACCTTGTATGGCTGCAGCCCACTCAAAACCTAGTTTGTCATTTAGGAATCCACCAAGCGTTGGTCCTACAAAAGACCTAAAAAGAACAGAACAAAACTGCTGAGATGACCATAGGAATAACAAAATACACTGACACTGCTTGGGATCCAAAGAAGCATATCAGAAGTCCATGTAACGCAGTACAGGCCTTTTACCAATGAGTATGTCAATGACTCTAATACTCAGAAATCTAGAAAATGGCACCTGCAGCTGAGTGTGGGAGAGAGGATTTCCTCCAGTCTTAGCTTTAAGACACAAAACTGGAATAGGTGAACTTCATGGCCATTTCAGTTATGTGATACCATGATTAGCTGTTGATTTGCAGCTAACCAACTAATACTAGGATGACCCATCCCCTTCCATTCCTACCTTTATCTGTAGCACCATCAAATCTTTTTTTGTAACTTTAATTTGCTTTTTACTTACGCAGGAGCAATTAGGAATGTTATTTCACATGCCCATGTCTCACACTCTGCGTGTCAGTTTAGTTCCCCTCCCTCACACTACTGGCTCATGAAAGCCAAAGATAATAGGCTGAGGAATATGATGCTTTGTTGCTCCGATCAGACTCAAGAGAAAAGTATATGCCCTTCTTTTGCACATGGACCACTGCCCTTGGAATTCAGTGGAATGCATATGCAAACCCAGACACCCATGGATAAGAGTTGACTTTCTGTATGAAACTGTACAGGGAGTAAATGCAGGCCACAAGGTGGTCTTTGCAATGGAGAGTCAGAAAACCGTGATATCTAGTAAAGTGGGGCAGAGGACAGTATATGGCTGCCATCACCGAATGACAACCAAGGGACAGTGGTCCCATATTCTGATTGTTAGCTGTCATGGGGAGACAGCCTAGACTGTACACGGCAAGCACCGTGTGGTGAATGGTCAGCAGTGCCTAGCGTTAATGATGTCATGGGCCCACACATGACAGGGTGCTCTTGCTGGTCGTTCACCTACCATGAAATTGCACTAACCCCTGACAGCTACCCAGAATACTCACTGGGGAATCCATGGGTCTCCTCCTCCTCCACCTTACAAACCACCTAGCAGCAGCCATTTCACTTTCTCTACCCCACCTCATCATCCTCTACTAGTTATAGATGTGTGAATGTTCTGATTGGAAATGAACAAGTAATATAGACTGAAAAAGGTCAAATGCATTTTAGTTTCTGGATTAACTCCATCTAATTGTAGGCACATCTGCCTTGTGCTGAGGGTGCCCATAGGGCATAACAGAGCTCATACCCCTTGCAGGGACCTGTGTGTGCCTTCCACAACTCCATTCAGCCTATGTTCTCTGCTTGGTCAAGGAATACCAGTTTGGTGCTCAACAGAGCAGCTTGCTGCTCCTCAACAGAGCAGAGGGAGGCGGACTGGAAGGCAACATGGGAGATTCCTGCAGGCCTCCACTCTTCATAATGGTTTGGTAGATGCCACTGGCCAGCCTGTCTTGGCAAGAGACTAAAGGGATAGGCAAGGAAACCAGATTCTGTAATGCCCTATGGCAGGGGTGGGCAAATTGCGGCCCGCCACAGAGTTTTTTGCGGCCCGCCAAGACAGTCGGCCATGTGGTGTGATAGGCTTCATTTGTCTCATTAAACTGATTCTAAAATTAAATATGCTTGCAGCTATAGATGATATGAGATTAGCACAATAAATAAATTGAATAAAACTACCACTATTTTATTTAATTTATACTTATTGATTTTTATGATACAATTTATACCTTTTCTGAAATGCACAGTTAACTAATGAATGCAATCATTTTAAAAGGTGTGGCCCTCCGCTAACCTCCGCTCCCACAAAGTGGCCCCCGAGCTAAAACAATTGCCCATCCCTGCCCTATGGGAATCTTTCCACATGTGGCTGCCATGCCTACAATGGGCTGGGTCAAGCTCCATGTGCATTTCTAGAAACAAACCCCCCCCCAGCCCTTTTGACATTCAAAATGAGGCTTAGAAGACTAACAGAGTCTGAAAGGGTCCTTTGATTTGTTCCTTTCATTTCCCCACCCACCATGACTACTGAGCACTCAGATATTTATATTTAACATGTCAATAGCTTCTTCCGTCGCTCTTCTTTTGTAATGTTTTGTACCTGCCATCAAAATCCACAAATGAATTTGACGGACTGAGAAACTAAAGCATTCACATATGTTTAAAAGTCGTAATATTCAGCACCATCACATAGGCAGGCCAATGGCCCCAATAGAGTCTACCACTCCCCATTCCTTGTCATATCATGCAAGATGATAGTCTGGGAACAAACGCTATGGCTGCAACTCTTCAGTGGTGCTCACAGCAACCTTTCAGAGCTGCGGGAAAGACTTGGCTTTAGCCAGTTTGTACGCATCAGGAAACTATGAACCTGATCAGCCACCATCATAAGACATGTGCTGCATCATAGGCGTCAACTTTTCCAGGAAATGTTGAGCCTCCCCCGGAGACAATGGCCTGTGATGTCTCTGGCCCAGCCCCAGCCCCCCCCAGGGAAACTGGAAAATCCATGCCCTTGTGCTGCATAATGCTAATGGCTACCCTTTGAATTCCAGGACATGGTTATTTGTGGCTGTGCATGCTTTGGGCTGTTATTTTTTTTTTAGCTTCACTTCGCTACTGCAGGATGCTGTCAGATGATGTGCCTGCTGAATTACAATTTCCTGTCTTTAGATATGGTTTGTTCAGATGAATGGGGGCTCATCTGGTGAATGCACAGGCACTACTCAGCTGTTGCTCGGGATGCAGACATTCGCCCTCAAGAAATTCCATTTCAGAGAGACGTGTATCTTCATTAGTCAAACTGAAACTTGCTGGAGAGCCATGTCTTGAAGGGAGAGTACAACACCTTGTTACGCACCAGGGTCCCTTTCATGTAGCACAGTTGGAGGGGGGGGAAGCAAATGCCAACTCTACCTCCCAAGCAAGTTGCTTTACACCAATGAGAAGTGGTAACAGGCCTAGTTTTCCAATCCCAGCACTACATCACTGTTTTGATTAACTCATTCCAAGCTCCTCCTCCTGATCACCTGCACTCAAATAATGCAGGCCAATGAAGAAGGGACCTCACTTTGTTGTTTGCTCGCTTTACAGCAATGGGAGATGGATATTATTTAGCTACTCCTAGACTTGACCGATGTTTAGCTGGTACTCCAAGACCACATGGAACGCACCACCGGACAAATTCAAAAGCACGTTGAAGGCAGTGCCAGTTCAGGACAACCAGCTCACTCCTTTCTCCAGCTGCTGAGCAAGAGCTGGAGGCAGAAACTCCAGGCTCAGTGTGGAGAAGGAGTGAACTTTTTCCATGCTGGTTACACTTGATACGCTTACTAAAAATAACCAGGACAGTTGAAATGACATACCCAAGTGACCATATTGCACTGAAGAGTCCTGAGACCAGTCCTAACAGGCTTAATCCCTCTTCAAATCCATTCTCACTGCAGGAGGAAAGACAAAAGCAGATTATTTGCAGCTACAAATTGTTCATTTGCAACAACTCCAGTATTTGGTGACTAGCAATATAACCACAAGGAGGCATCTTCTATGGCTGTTGCCCCATTGTTCAGAGAAGAAAGGACACTGCCAACTCCCCTCAATTGTTTTCTCTGCACACAACAGGTTTGTGGAGCATGGTCCATTTTAAACTGTACCTGAGAGCCAGTTTGGTGTAGTGGTTAAGTGCGCAGACTCTGATCTGGGAGAACCAGGTTTGATTCCCTGCTCCTCCACTTGCACCTGGCTGGATGACCTTGGGCAAGCCATAGCTCTGTACCAGCTGTTCTCTCAAGGACAGCTTGGGAAAGAGCTCTCTCAGCCCCACCTACCTCACAGGGTGTCTGTTGTGGGGAGGGGAAGGGAAAGGAGTTTGTAAACCGCTCTGAGACTCTTAAGTGAGTGAAGGGCAGGGTATAAATCCAATCTCTTCTTCTTCTACTATGCCCCATATACAGGCATGCTGCCGGTATTCCGAATGTATGTTGCTGATGTTTTAACACAGCATTAATAGACCCTTTTGCCCCAGGGACAATTTGCCACCTTCATTATTTGCCCTGGACTGCAGTAATCAGTTCTGCATACTTTAAACAATCCTGGCATTAATTCGATTTGATTTTTTAAAACAAAATATGCTTTTGAATAAGCTGTACAAAGACTAAAATCTTGTCTAGCCCACCCACCCCCCCCCCCGAAAAAAAAGTTTCAGGGAAAAAATTACTTACTATGCACAACTGAGTATCTCAGGCAATGCTGGAATACCACTCATGGCAAGCGAGAAGCCAATGATGACCAGCATTAGAACAAAGAGCCATAGTTTGCTATAAAGGAAATATGTTAAAAATAAATGAGACAGTGATGCAAGACTATTCCACTAAAGTCTGGATTAAACTATCTACAGTCTGCTGCTTCATCGAGCTTTATCAGCATTACTTTTAGACTACAACAAAGTTTAGACTACAACATCTCTAAGACCAGCAAAGTTTTATTCAAGGTGCACGCACACTTCCCCTGAATCCAACTTTTAGACTATGTTCAGTACTAAGGTTCCCATTTCTACCTGCCACAGTTACAAATTCTACTGGGGGGGGGGGGGACTGTATTAGTCTGTTAAAGCAAAGCAACAAACGCAGTCTTCTGGTGCCTTAAAGACAAACTAATGGCTGCCTCCATATTTCTCTCCATAACTTTTATTGCCGCTGTGAATGCAGGGGCATCTGCAGAAACACCTGAGCACCTGCACAGTAGTTTCCCCCACATGTTCCTTATGTTAACCTCCCACAGCTGCCATTTCCCCACTGAACCACTGGAGGGCCTTTCATTTAAAAGAAAGATCAGCAAGGGGCAGATCGCCACTGCGCAATAATGATCTATTGCCATCTACTGCTCCTCTGAATTCCCAGCTATCATTTTAAAACAGTTAGCCTCTAGCCGTTTTTGTTGCAGAAATGTACTAACATCTCCACAACTAAAAGAACAGAATAGAAATACTTGCTTGGATGCAAGTGACCAGGAAGAGCCTCATATCCTCCCATGGCAATAGATTGTTATAATGTCATTGTGCTGTAATGATCTAGCAATTGCTGATTTTTAAAAATAACAGTCCAGCGGTGTGCAGGGGTGGTGGCAATTGAGGCAATGGTGCCAGTATGTGTGTGTGACATCTTCCCATCCACACAGCACACAAAAGTGCTCAGACTATGATCTTTCCAAACCAGAGCACAACCCAGAAAGTCAACGATTGGAGGATGACACCCTGTGGATGCTCCAAAAAACCCGCTCCAGTTCTGATTGCAAACTGGAACAAAACTTCCATGGAAGCAACCCCAGAACTCCTTTGTCAGATGCACGAAATAGACATTCAGTTGGCAGAGATATATACACTGCACATAGAAAGAACAGGCCATGAAACATGTTATGTATTGACCATGTGGTCGCCATGTGCTCCAGTAATGGCGACCGCCATGTGGCCAGAGCACATGGCCAAGGAACTACCTGAGCTTCAGCCAAGTAGAACAAAGGCCAGGTGGATTCAAACCGGCCACCAATCATGTACCTAGGTTTCTCTCAGGGAACCTATGAGATGTAAATAGACTGATAATAGCCTATCAGGCCAGTTGGGTGAAGTCAGGGGATTATCCCTGACCAGCATAAAAGGAGGGCTTGGAGCCCTGGGTTGTATGCTTCATCCGGACCAGCAATAAAGATCTAGCTGTTTCACTGTTCCATGGACTCCCGACTCCAATACTTCTCACAACTAGGGCTGCCAAGTCCCCCGGTAGGGCGGGGGAAACACTGATTTTTAGTGCTTATCTCCCGCTTTTCCAAAGTTGGCCACCGGGGGGACAAAATGGCTGCCTTAAAAGGGAAATGTCTGCAGAGAGCCTGCCCTGCAGTAAAAAGCCTCGCCAGACATTTCCCCTTTAAGAAGTCAGCAAGAGAGTTTCTTCCACAGCAAGAGAGGTCCTCCCAGAGATTAAGGAGGGACTGAAGGAGCTGCTTTTGCATGTGGCTGGCAAGCTGAGTTTCTCTTCCAGCTCTTTTCATTCTCTCTCCCTCTTTCTTTTTTCTGTCTGTCTGGTCTGTCTGTCTGTCTCTCTCTCTCTGTCCCCATCCAGCAGAGGTCTATCAGTGGCTATTATTAGCCACAAGGTCTAAATGGAACCCTTTGTCTGGGGCAGTGAGGCTCTGAATTCTTGGTGCTTGGGGGGCAACAGTGGGAGGGCTTCTGGAGTTCTGGCCCCGCTGCTGGACCTCCTGAGGGCACCTGGTATTTTTGGCCACTGTTGTGACACAGAGTGTTGTACTGGATGGGCTGTACTGGATGGGCTGATCCACTGTGGCTTCTCTCCTGTTCTTATGATATGAAAATCATATTTAACACTTGTGTAGCACTTAGTGCTTCATATTCTGCCGAGATGAGGAAGGATTCAGTAGGGCCGTTGCTCAGTGATAGAGCATCTGCTTGACATGCAGGAGGTATCAGCCTCTTCAGCTAAAAAAGGATCAGGTAATAGGTGACATTAAAGATCTCAGCCTGAGACCCTGGAGAGCCACTACCAGTCTGAGTAGTCAATACTGACCTTGATGGACCAATGGCCTGATTCAGTATTAGGAAACTTCATGAGTTCATGTGTCAGCATGTGGAAGCAACATCACAGGATGTGACATCACAAAATGATGTCACTTCCTTTCTCCTGGCTCCACCCCCAAAGTCTCCTGGCTCCACCCCCAAAGTCCCCAGATATTTCCCAAGTTGGACTTGGCAGCCCTACTCACAACGCTCTGCAATTTGGGCAAAAACACTATGGTAAAACCGGCTTCTTCCATAGTTTTTGCCCAAATACCAGAGTGTCACCCAGATGTTGCAGGCATGATGACATCACTTTCTGTGTGATGCTGGCAATGAGGCCTAGGCTTTCTCCCGGTAAGTCTCCCCTGCCAGCCAGCTGATTGGGGGATGGGGGTACAGCCTGACAGCAGGGGACTTCTGCCTCCACTGTGGGGGGGGGGGGTCTGGCAACCCTGCTTTGGGCCTTCTGATGAAATGGGCTGTAGCCCACAATGTCTATGCTTTTAAAAGTCTGTTTGCCTTTAAAGTTCCACAATAAGCAGAACAACAGCTATATGGTAGAACAAGAGCAAAAGAAACTTATAGCTGCAAAGTCACTGTGAAGCTTGCCTAGCTATGTATAACTTTGTATGAATACTCCACGCATGATTCCAGAATGAATAACTGATAGTGTTGGACTAGTCTGATCTTAAGGATTGTTTTCTTGGATATTGCTCAGTTTGTCATTCATGAAGTCATATGATGGTCCTTGCCTGGTGAAGACTGCCAGAAACAAATATACCTACTGGATGTTTCGTTGATGATTCTTGGACCCCTGTTTGTTGTATTAAATTGATATTTTTGCATTATTCTGTTATATGATTTATTGATTTAGTGTACTTTGCAGCTATGAGTTTCTTTTGCTCTTATTTAAAGTTCCACAAGACACTTTTTTGGTTTTACTGCAACATAATAACATGACTAGTCTATTTGAATTTACACTATTAAAGTATATATATAATGGAATAGTTCCCTTTCTCCCCGCACATACCTGTATGTGCTTCTTGAAGGAAGGGCTGATAAGATAAAATACATCTCTTGACTTACAGCACAATTCTGTGCACGTTTATTCAGAGGCAAGTCACACCAAGTTTAACAGGACTTAATTCTAAGTGTGCAATTAATTTGCAGTCTTAGATTTTTATTAAAAAATTGCATGTTTCTAACCGACAACTAATTCAAAAGAGAAAAACACAAATAGCAAGGTGGCAAAAGTTATCTTTTTTGGCACCAACAGGAAGCCTTTGCTATGGATGTTTTGGTGAATTTAAATGCTGCAGGACGGGCAGACTTCACGTTAGAAAGATCACTGTGGCATTCGGTACCTTTCAATGTGCAAGACAGGAGCTGGTCCTAGCAGAAAATAGCACAGCGTTGTCATTAAGCCTCCAGCGACCAACAGATACTTCCTTAAAGGCTGCAAGGAATAAAGAGATGGCTGAGGAACTCAACCTTGACCAAAATACCAGATTTAGATAAAATAAAACTGTCAAATAAGCTGCCAGGAAAGAGAAAGAAGGTGCTTAAAAATACCACTCCACATTCCAAGGAAGAACTGTGACATTTAAGATTGCACTTGAGTGTGGAGGCCTGATTCGTGACAAAGCCTGCGTCCATCCTCATAATTCTGCTTTCCCCCATTCTTGTCATTCTACATGGAGTTCAGTGAAGCAGTTCTAAACCTATATCACAACTGCTTTTCCAGACCTATTTGTTTGCAGAGAAAGAATGCACACTGTAGAAGATTCTGGATCTGGATATCGCTTTCTCTCAGACATAGAGAGAAAGAGAGAGAGAAAGAGAGAGAACGAACGAACGAATGAACTCTGGGTTGGGAACAGAGTTGCCAGGTCTTTACCTCGTGCCTGCAGGGGGTGGGAGGGAGCTTTCTGAGAGTAGGGGGTGGGGCAGTGTTGCCATGCTTGACATGCCTGACATCACACTGAAGTGATGTCATCATGCCGGGCACATTGTGCGGTGATGCTCTGATTTTTTGGGCATACTGTATGGTAAAATTGGGCTTAACCCATAGAGTTTTGCCCAAAACCCAGAGCATTGCCACGCAACGTGCCTGGAGTGATGACATCACTTCCGTCTGATGTCATCACACTGGGCACATCTCGTGGGGTTGTTGCTGTTGGGAGCAGGGCGGACAGGAGCCCACAAAATTGGGGGAATCCCCCACTCCTACCTGGGGACTGGCAACTGTAATTGGGAAATACCTGGAGAGGGCAGAGTTTGGAGAGGAGAGGAACCTCAGCGGGGAGTAATCAAGGCTGCTGACAAAGAAGGACAGGGGAACAAAATTCAGGGGGCCCAAGTCAGCTGGAACGCCCCTGAAGCCAGCCTCATGCTTAAACCAGCCAGATGTCTTTCCATTTATTTCTAAATGCAGTTTAAATGCAGGGAAGTTTGAGCATAGCAAAAGACACTCTACTATCGGCTAGACTTTACTTTCTCCAAGACTGAACCAAACTTGCCTAACAGATCATGCTAACGTGCTCATCAACCAAGCCAACACCGGAGCAAAACAAGACAGCACGACTGAGGGCTGCTACAGTAATTGCCAGCCTGCAGGTCATTTTCTCCAATTGCCTAGCCTTTCTCTCTTCCTTTCCTTGCACCCAACTCAGCCAGATCTTGCGAAGCAGTAGTTAGGGTGCTGCAGCAAGATAAAACAACCTTTCCCTCTCTTTTCCTTAATCTCTCCCCCTCTTTTCTCCACTTTGTCATTAATTTCTTTCTCCCATCACCTAATTCCCCCTACCCCATTTATTTTCAAGTCTAAGTCCCAAGACTTTCTCATTCCTATCCTGCTTGGCAACAGAATAGTCTTGATAGTAGTAAACCTTTGTTAATATTATGAACAGAAGCGGATGACTTAATATTTTCCCCTGATCTAACAAAGTACTAAAAGGATGCTTCCCCCTCCAACTCTTTATACGCATAGTAATGAAACATTAATCTGTTTTAGTGGTTATACATGTGGAACAGAAGTTAGAATCCCCAGTTCAGGCACTGGGTTTTTATCATTTCGTGCTGTTGAAAGGTCTAATAGCCCTTTGTAAGCCATTAAAAATTAGATTTATAAAAAATGTCATACCCAATGTTTCTCCAGTGGGGACCCAAAACTGCACTGGTCTCCTATCCTCCATTTATCCTCACAACAACCCTACTGTTGGAGTCTTTACAAGTTCTCTCCCTGAAATCATGAAAGGGTTACCATGTTTGTTTGTGTATGCTGAACTTGTGGCTTAGAATCAATGAGCTATCAGGAATGTATTTCCTGTGGTAGAGGAGGTCGTATTCATAATGAAGTGACCTTTAACCTGGTCATTGGCTAATCAATAGTTTGGTGACATTACCTGATATTTTGCTTGTACACAATTTGGGGGGTTTCTTCTTCCTCCCTTTGTTCTAAGATCAGATGCGACAATCCATCATGGAGTAACCCGGGACTAGAAAGATGTAGCTGGTCACCTAGACTGTTTTCTTGTTTTATCATCCCATGTAACCCTTCCCAATTTCTTAGTAAACTTTCTTTTAGCTAATTTGCATGTGTGTGCTGCGTCACTGCCTTTTACTCGGCTAAATTTACACAATGCCTACTTTATCACACAGAGAGAGTGTACGCAGAGAGTGTACACAGAGAGTGTATGCAGTGTAGTAGCCAATTCTAAAAGTGCTCCTTCTAAGGGAAAGAGTGGTAATGAGAGATAAGCTACCTTTAAGCCTGATCGTCTTGCAGTATGGAAACCACAGCCCTAGCTAGAGAAAAAAGCAGGCAAGTTTTTTGACTTTAGTTGAAACCTGCATATAAACATCAGAAAATGCTATATACTGAGCCTTACCATTTGCTCAGTGCAGTATTGTCTCACAGTGGCCATGGCTACTCAAGGGCTGAGGAGGATGCCTTTCCCAACCCTGTTACTTGAGATGCTTTAAACTGTAATGATCAGCCAGGGAACCTGGGATCTTTTCCATGCAAACTATGGAGCAGACTACAGATTAGCTCTGTACCAATGGGTTCAAAAATCCTGGCTATTATCTGTGCTTCGTCTCTTTTGTATTATTTGGTCCTGCCACAAAGTACTACAGCAATGGGCCCTTAGACCCTGTATGTATGGGATTAAATGTGTTCAGACTTTAGAACAGGAATTTAGCACATTCAGCCTTTGAACTGCATCAGCTGCAACATGTATAAAATAGCAGTATGACAAGGTTGCAGGAATCTTTGTACTCACCGGTGTTTTATCACTCAGAAAACCAAGCAATGGTGAAGATAAGGAATAGGAGAGAGCTAAACCCAGAAAAACTAATCCTACATAACCAACTGGCAACTGGAACTACAGAAAGGAAGAAGAAGAGAAACATATTATTACACGTGAATGTTGTTTTATGATTCCTTACTCAATTCCGTTGGCGCCACTCTATAGCTCTTCTTACTCTGACGGGACACCGGTCAGTTTCAGTGGAAGAGGGAAAGTAAGGCACACACATACTGGCTCCATTGCTAAAAGAATGGGGACGTTTTGGAGGGAATTGTGCGAGCTGTGTAGTGTGTGGATCAGGGCTCATTTCGTAGCAGGAGCTCCTCTGCATATTAGACCCTCCCCACCCCAATGTAGCCAATACTCCAAGAGCTTACAGTAGCCCCTGTAAGAAAAGCTCTGTAAGCTCTTGGAGGATTGGCTACATTAAAGGGTGTGGCCTAATATGCAAAGGAGCTCCTGCTACGAAATGAGCCCTGGTGTGGATTACTGGTTGGAATATAAGGCGAAGCATGGGGGAACCTAGGTTTAAATCCTTGCCCATCCTTGAAACTCACTGATTGCCCAGTCCCTTTTTCTCAGACTAACCTACCTCCCAGGATTGCTGTAAAGATAACAAGAACTGTCAGCGCAAGAACTTGTGACCATAAAGTATGATGTCCCCACCTCCCATAGCAGCCCAAAATGCCTCACAAAATATTATTCTTGGTATCCCCTGTCCATTGCCACAGGAGGAGGGAAGTGGGGAAAATCATACGTCTTAGGCTGAAGTAAAGGAAGTGGGTTATACTCATGGAAATGTTTGTTTGGATCCAACCCCGAGACCAAACGAAGTCCAAACAAGAAGCTGCCATTAGAGCAGATAAAGGGTTGTTTCTGGCAGTGATTCCCCACTGCTTATAAAATCTAATAATCTAATCCTTATAAAATCTAATAGTCTAATCTTATTTAACATCTGCTTATGAAAGACAATATATATTTAACACAAGCTTTTCTCCCAGAAGCACGTACTTTTTCCAAGACAAATAGCGACATTGTTGGATCTAGAAAGCCCAAAGATGCACTTAGTGAAAACATAGTAAAACAGAGGAGAAAAATTTTGGGTATAGTGATAAGCTTCCAGAAAGACTCTTTGGTAGGAGTTGAATCTGCAACAAAACAGTAACAAAAATGTTATCTTTGCGGAAGGTTGCCTACAGGTCAATTTACAGCTCTCTTTCACAGCACCATGATGGGGTACTCCAGGCAACCTTTTTGTTGAGGATGGTAATGGCTGTACTTGGCCAGATACACTGTGCTGGGTGTATACAGATCTAATGTCATTGATTCATTTGTAAAGACTACTTTAGAAATGTCAGTATGAAACATCAATGGTTGTGCTTTTGTGTCTCCTTAGGCTCCTGCTGGCTGCCAACCTGCCCTTTGGCTTCCCAGACCCAGCCCAGTTTGATGACTGCTATACTTGTGGAGCACTGCCATGCCAAGGGTGGCATGCCACCATTCCGCATCCATGCCTGAAGTTGCCCCCACCTGAATTATATCCCACGCAATAGTCCTCCTTCAAGTATAGCTATGACCAATAGGTATGGGTTTTTTTACTTAAATCCTTCATTGTATTTAATATGCCTAATTTGGATGGACAAAATAGTAGCAGCACAGATTCTCGATAAATACAGGTCAGAGGCAAAGTTTTTAAGAGAGCTGAAGGTGGCATGATAAAGGCATCTTTGCCCTGACTACGTGCTCACATTCTCCCGCCTTGTTACTATCTCAGTTCCAACACATTCTCCAGATTTTTGGAACACAACAACTGGCCAACTTGTTAACAAAGATAAAAATGGAGATGAGTGCACACAGACGATAGTATCTCCTTCGTGTCATCTTAAATACTATGAAAACATTATTTTATTTCCCCAGTCTTAACATACATCAATTGTTGCTCAAGAAGCCAACACACACAACCTAGCAATCACTCACAACAAGCTATGAGGCTTTTTGTTATGCTTTCAGTCCGCTTCCCATTCCTTTACTACCTTGCTGCAAACGGATCTTTGAACTTCTGACGAGGATAGGCTTGCCAGCCCCCAGGTTCGGGCGGAGGATCCTCTGATTATAGGGGTTTCTCCCCGCCATGGACCAGCTGACTGGCCAGGGAAACCCTGCCCATAAACAGGGACATCACCATGCGCTGTCCCTGATGCAATGACATCACCCAGAAGTGATGTCATCATGTCGGGAACGTCATGCAGGGATGCTCTGATATTTGGGCAAACTTTATTGTTTGAGGGTGAAAAGCTATAGAGTTTCACCCAAACACCAGAGTGCCCCCCGTGTGATGTCCATGATGCGATGACATCACTTCCGGGTGACATCACATCAGGGATGGCACATGACATCCCTGCCCACCCCTGGAACACCCCCCCCCCAAATCCCTCTGCCAGAGTGACGAGGGAACCTGGCAACCCTAGACATGGGCTGAGGGTTGGGGAGGATGTACAGAAAAATGCCCCCATTATATATGTGTAGATCTCAGTGCATACATAGGCTGAGGACAGACTTGCAATCTGCCTCAGGACAGCAGCGGGAGCAAAAGCCGTGAGGGAAAACTGGCTTGGGGCTGCGCATTCCCACTGGCCAGTTTCCCGTGGGAGCATGCTGGAACGAACTGTTCAGACTGCTGCAGAATGGCCCTGGGCAGGCTGGCTTCCGCGGCTCGTGGCAGGGCCATTTCGGCAATATGTGCATGGGCGCCTATGTGCATGGGCGCATGGCCGCAGCAGCACTCTAAAAATTTAAAATCTCCCCACCTCATGTGCATCTCTCCATGGCGGCACGTTCACACCGCCACCTCCACTTGAATCCTGCCTCCTCCCGTCCACAGAGCCGGGAAGCAGGATCCAAGCAGCAGACGGCCCCTGGACACCGCTTTCTGCCGGTGTCCCTCTGAGGTGGCAGGGAAGCAGCTCCCACACGGGTGAGTATGGAAGGGAGCCAGAGGACAGCTGCGGCTGTTTGAACTGGCTCCCTTCCCCTGCTTCTGAAGCAGAGCTCTCCCATCCCACTTTCTGTCCTCAGCCAGTGTATGTCTTTACTTACTGAGGGCTGTGGCCACCATCATCAGCATGGCACAGTGAAGTAAAGATTGACTGGTTCACATGCATATCAAAGCATAACTTGGCCTATAGGGTCCTGACAACTCAAGCACTCCTCCTCTCTTTCTCCACCCTGGCAGTGAGCTACAGTTTCCTCTCCAAGTTCCTGAATTTGAGCAAACCACCATTTACCATTACAATTGTAGCAGAAGGGAAGGGGGATACAGAAATGGTTCCCCCACTGGGGGTCTCCCAGCCAGCATTTAGTTCAAGCTGCTACTGCCCCTCCAATGACTGCCCCTCTTTGTTCCCTCCTTCTCGGCTCCTCCTTGGTGGAAGCAGCTGGTTCTGGGAGTGTCACCACTGCACCTAATGGGTTCATACCTAGAGAGCAATCTGAAATGTAAACTTAAGGTTGTCAGCCCTGGCTTTGGAAATTCCTGGGGACATGGGAGTGGGGTTTCAGCAGAGATATGATGCCATAGAGTCTGGCCTCCAAAGCTTCAGTTTCCTCCAGGGAAACTAATACCTGTAGTCTAGAAGTGTAGTTCCCACAGAACTCTAAGCCCTACTTGGAGGCTGGCAACCAAACCCAAAGTAGAACTGGAAACCATGGTTTGAAGTCAGTTTCTATAGCGGACATCAAGGGTCCGTGGGGGCCAGAGCTCAGGACTGGCCAGTAGGGCAGCCACGGGCTGAATCAGATTCTCTAATCTGATTCAGCTCGCCGCCAAATTGCTGCCGAAATTCGGCGGCAACTTTAAAAGCCACTGGAGGGGAGGGGGTTTGAGGGAGAGGCTCCAAACTTGCAGGGTAGCTGCTGAGGCCTCTCCTCGAAATGCCCACCAAGTTTCAAGAAGATTGGACCAGGGGGTCCAATTCTACGGGTCCCCAAACAGGTTGCCCCCATTCCCTCCACTGTTCTCTATGGTAGGAAAAAAGTTAACATTTTTTCCCTCCATAGAGAACAATGGAGGGGATGGGACAACCTGTTCGGGGGCCCGTAAAATTGGAGCCCGTGGTCCAATCTTCTTGAAACTTAGTGGGTATTTCGAGGAGAGGCCCCAGCAGCTACCCTGCAAGTTTGGAGCCTCTCCCTCAAACTCCTCCAGCCCCTCATATACCCTATGAGTTTTTGCCATTGATTTCAATGGCCCATAGGATATAATGGGGCTGAAACTGACATTCCCTTTCTGACACACTTCTGGTGATGTCAGGGGACGTGGCATATGCTAATGAGTTATGCTAATGAGCTCCTGCACCTCTTTTTCTGCACCTCTACCCCTGGCGGACATACATATACCATTATATGATCATCTGGATACCATAAGCCAAGAAGCCAGGGAAGGAACTGGAGTATATAATGGAAAGAGGAGGCACACCCTCAATGACCAAATGATGTGTTTGCCTTGCCTGTGAACTGAGCTACAATCTGTTTCTAATACCAGATTTTTATGCAGAGTGACAACAGGCTCCGGGAAAGGAATTTCACTTTAAATGTACAGGCTGTCTTTTCTTTTTCACCTGACCGAACCCACCTGAAACAATAAAGGAACAGGAACTCCACCTACCATATCTTGGTAAGATGCATATGTTCAGAGGCACCATAATCAGCACTACACATCCAAGGACAATGAAAGGGATTTCATAGCCAAATGACTGGTACAAAAAGCCACCAACAGGGGGACCCAGTACTAGTCCCAGCCCAGTAAAAATCTCAAGACTGCCCTGAAAAACAACAACAAAGAATTAACAACAATATATTAAAACCACAAGCTTAGAGATGAAAGTGCGGTATAGCATTATTGTGTCCAACCTGGGACCAGGAACACTTGGATTCAGATTCCCACTCTGCAATGGAGCTCATTGGGTAACTCCCAGTCTAGCACACCAGAGGGTTGTTGTGGGAATTAAAAAAAAAAAAGTGGAGACAACGATTATATATGTGGCCCTGAGCTCCTTGGAGGAAGGGAGGGAACAATGATAAGGTACCTTTTATTACAAGTTTCCCTTGCTTGAAAGCCACTCGAATCTGACTCTAGGGGGCGGCGCTCATCTCAGTTTCCAAGCTGAAGAGCCAGCGCTGTCCGAAGACTTTTTCATGGTCATGTGGCCGGCATGACTAAACGCTGAGGTGCACGGAATACTGTTACCTTCCCACTGAAGCGGTACCTATTTATCTACTTGCAATTTTTTTTTTCTGATCGTGGACTGTAAATAAAATGAAATGAAAGACCTCTACTTGCAATTTCTTGCTTGCGAACTGCTCGGTTGGCAGGAGCTGGGGCCAGAGATGGGAGCTCATTCCATCGTGCGGCACTAGGGCCTTGAACTGCCAAGCTACCAACCTTCTGGTCTGCAGCTCAGCATCTTAACCTCTGAGTCACCGCAGCCCCTACCCCAAAACTGCCTTGCTGCATGTCTCCATTTTCCAGCCTAGCCCTTAAGGGTGACTTGGTCTTTGCGAGAGGTAAGAACAGCCCTCTACTATTTAACAGAGGGCTGCATTCCAGAGAATATGAAGAGATCAACAATTGCCACCATTTTCACCACAGTGAATGGTAAGCATCCATATGAGCTCCCTCTGGTTCTTCTGAGAGTATGGTAGGAGAGATGGGGCAGGAAGGAGAATTGGGGGGGGGGTGGACAGGGGGGAAGAATTGAGTGTACTGTAAGAGACAGGAGGAATTTCACGAGGTGAACCCCAATCCAGAGACCTGCACCATGACAGGTATATCACAAGGCTGACTCAAAAATAAGAAAACAACAACTGGAGATATTTTTACTATGGGAAATCACCTGCCATTGGTGTAATGCAAGTGGGGCCCCACAAGACTTGTGCGGGGGGAAATCCCATCTCCCCCCCTTTCTTTTCAGTGCAGGCCCCAGCCTCTCCTGGAATGCGCCCTGGGTCCAGTGAAGCCCCTGGACTGCTTTGCTACAGGAAGTTAAGAGCATTCTTTGCGCTTGCCCAGGAAACAATACTTTAATTGGGGGATTTTGTTTTTTGAAAATTTCAGATTTTGCTGCAAACTTGGGGAGGGACCACCCAAGTCTGTAGAAAAACCTGTTTAGTGCAAGTGTAGCCCCAATCCATGGATTTAGGTCTCCGCAGAGAGAGGGCACACTTAGGTAACAGTATATAGAATGGAAACAGAACAGTTACCTTTGAATGAAGATTATAAGAATACAAATGTGCACTCACAAGCTTTTATAATGGTTTTTTTATGCAATCATAACCAGTCGGCTCTTCAGGATAATGAGATGCTGGTTTCTTAAAGGAAAGTAGCAGAGAAGAAAGGGACATGGCACAGCACTAGTACTGAGGCTACTAAAGATTTCACATCACCACCCTGATGCGTATTTAGTCTTGATTTACGGTTTAATAGGCCATCACACTCATAAGAGCTGAAAGGTCAACTCCTCAATAATACAGGCTTTATCCAATTAGTTTCATGCGTGCTTCCCACAAGAATAAGCTCTTTGCTGAATTTTCTACCAAATATTTCAGTGCATTAAGAATACACTGAAGTTCTCGGAATATGACATAGTTCCAGTTGGGTGTGGTGCAGTTCTTAAGTTAACACACACTTCCATCAGATTCCCTATCCTGTATGTATGCTTTAAAGTGGCCAACAGCCAAGGATCTAGCATGAATTCCTTCCCCCACAATTAACAAATACAGAGAGCAGCTGTCTTCACTGTCAAACCAGTATATAGCCTCACTCCCTGTGTACTACCAGCCTCAGTACAAGATTCTTCTCTTCTTCTGCAAACATCTTGGGCCACAAATGACTGAGCAGTATATATTTGATTGTGCTTGTGTCACGACTAGCACATGCAACAAAAGGCAGGAGAGATTATAGATGACATGAAGATCTTCACAAAGGCAAGAAAAATGGGAAGGGGTGGGTTCCATTTCTAAAGAAAATATTTTTTAAAATCTAAAAAATTTAAGTTGATTTGTCTCCCCAGCTGTCAGAACTAAATTGCCAACTAAACCACCCTTGTCCTTCCTGGGAGTTCTGTATTTTGGGAGTTCTTTGTGGCAGAGATAATAAAGCCTGGAGTTGACTTTTTGGGGGGAGGGAAGGAACAACTGAGTCCTCGAGATTCAGATCTGGTACTGAAAACAGATTCCTGTTCCAAAGACTGCCACAAGTATAAGTCTGGGTGGGAGCAAAGAATGAAATTTCTCCAAGAGTGCCCCCATGGGGATAGGAAGAACAATAGCTCAGCGGTGTGTGTTGAAAATGCAGTTTTGTAAGGCGTTATTAGAAATGGGAAGGCAAGAGCTGGGAAGGACAGCAGAGTGTGTTATGTATCACCTGCAACTTAACCAAAACTTCAGCAGTCTGGGGATTAACACGCTCTGTATGCATCACAGTCCTAAATTATACTCCCACTTCAAAACGCATTGAGCACGGTTTATCCCCAAACCAAGTTTCTGAATTAGGCAAGAGGAGCTTAGAGTATGCTCGGCCACCATAACCAGGGGTCATTTTGAGCAGGAGCTCGGGGGAGCGCAGCTCTGGGAGTTGTTGCCAGCCCCCCACCCCCCGCGAGGGAATGCCTGCTTGTGTCATGGCTGCAGCAAAATGACCCCGTCCCCTGGAAAGGTCCTTGTTCCTCCGACCAGCCTTCTGAAGGCTTCAGCCACCACTGAAGCTATCCTCCCAGAATAGTGGTATTTCTGAGGCTTGGATCAGTAGCTGTCTCCCTCCCTCCCTCCCTTCCTTTCTTTCTTTCTTGCCAGGTTCTGACATACTTCCAGTGATGTCAGGTGGTATAGCATATGCAAATAAGTTATGCTAATGAGCTCCTGCACCTCTTTTTCTACGAAATGACCCCTGACCATAACCATGACTAGAAGTGCATACTATGTATAAATTCAAGATGGTAAGATGAACACCAGAGTTGAAACCACAATGCGTTGGGTTTTTTTTTTTGCCTGCATGCTAATGATTCATATGAACATAGTGGTACATCAAAGACAGGCATCTGCAAGATTATAGCTGGTCATTGCCTGGCTGGTCCTACATTTTAGGTTGGATCACACCAACAAGATCTGTTTGGGAGGGAAGGCAGTTGCCAATTCTCTCCTCCTGTGGCAGCCCTCCAACTCCCCCTTTATGCTTCTCCTGGGACCACCCCCCATCTCTATGAACAGCATTGGGGGAGGCATTAAGGGCTGTAGTGGGAGGAAGGAGGCAGGGAAGCTGTCCTCCTGTGCACAGAAGGACTTCCAGGCACAGACATTCTGGATGGGATCCAACCCTTCATGTCTTACTGAGCTCACATAAATGATCAACTTGCGAACTAAATAAATAAAAACCCCGATGACACCACTACATTGGTGGCTGTAACGCTAAGTGTAATATACGTTATCCCTGCAGCAACTGGCTTAATACATACCAGAACTGTAGCTATGTTGTTAGGAAAGGCTTTTGCAAGAATAGAAAACGAAGCCGTCATTGCTGCAGCGAACCCAACTGCATCCATTGCGCGAACCAAGAAACAGAGTCCTATAAATATGGGCCCATCGGGGGCTCTGTCCAACATTCTAAGGGTGGAAAAAATTCAAAATTGAAGCAGAGCCTACGTTTATTACGCACAAGTATGTTCTGATCCCACTCAGACTGGAACATCTACACTTCTGACAGGATCTTGCCTTACTGGTACGCCACAATGTAACACCACAAATCTACTAAGGGAGACCAGAAGGCCCAGCAAGTAATAACATTTTCCCTGGTTTTACACCAAGTGATGGTCACGCTTCACGCATCTAATGAGCACTAGTCCATGAAAGCGTATGACACAACAAATGTGCCAGTTTTTCAAGTGCCACCAAATGTCTGTTTCTGCTGAACCAGGCTAATATCGATACTCCTCTGGAATATTTAGCCTGTTGCTTTATTTCATAACAGATTGGTGGCAAGGAAGTATTTTATAAGCCATGGGAAAGAACAATACACAAAGTAGCATGACTGGCTGCTCTTCGTGGCTTGAATGTGCTCAGTTCTGCCCGGCTGATTCACTGTCTTCAGTAAGGCTAAAAAAAATATGAAAAATGTCTTAAGATTTGTAACTAAGAGTAGCACTGGATATAGCACCAGCACAGAGACCTAGGCAGCCTGCACTTCTGCTTCTTTGGCTTCACCTAGGGTTACCATTTCCCCGATGGGGGTGGGGCTTTGCCCACTTTTGGGGGCCCCGAGCCACTGGCCCTGATCCAGCCAGTGGGGGGAACCCTGCCCACAAAGTTCCCCGATCGTGCAAATGTGCCCAGCACAATGACATCACCCAGAAGTGACATCATAATGCAAGGCACGTTGCAGGGGAGATGCTCTATCATTCAAGAAAAAACTCTACGGTTACCATAAAAATTTTCCTTGAACGATAGGGCACCCCTCACAACGTGACCTGCACTGACATCACTTCCGGGTGATGTCATTGCAGTGTGTGGGCTTGCCGAGGACGTCCCAGTCAAGAAGAGTGACCCCCCACCAGCAGCAAGGTAAGTCCTGGCAACCCTAGTTTTGCCATTCAAAAGGAAACCAGCATGGGGGGAAGCAAAAATTGTATTCACCTCCTCAGCTTGTTTTTTCTGTCTGTCACTTTGGAGTGTGAAAGTATACAGACACGGAGAGGGGCAACTCTCGATTGCACAGCTGTTTGTGGAGGGGTGGGACCTCAGACAGGTACAATGCCATCGATTCCACCCTCCAAACCAGCCATTTCCTCCTGGGGACAATTTTTGCCAATCTCCAAGGGAGGGCTGGAGATCACTCAGAATTACAACTGCTCTTCAGATGGCAAAGATCAGTTCCCCTGGAGAAAACAGCTGCTTTGTGGAGTGGACTCTGTGTCATTATACCCTGCTGAGGCCACCACAGCTGATTGATGCTGAGTGCCCAGCGCCTCTTTCTGGAGCCTGTTGCATTTATTTCTCACAATGGGTCTTATTCCTAGTATCTATATAACTAAGCAACCATTCCTCCTGTCACATTTCATCCAGTGATGACATTTTGAAGTCTATTAAATCACAGAGACTGCAATCACACACACTAAATAATCCACTTCCAGTGCAAAATCCAACTGGATTTTACTGTGTGAACTAGCAAAATCCAGTTGGAATGTGCACTGAAAGTGGCTGTGTGATCGCAGCCTCAGACTGGCAAAGTTGTACAATGCCCATCCAGCTATGACTATAAATGTGAAAGGACTAATAAATGTTAACCCCAAATGAATAAATGTGAAAGGACTAATAAATGTTAACCCCAAATGAATCAGGCTTATGAGAATTCTAAGTAAGAAAGCATTTGCCATTTTCCAGCACATGAGGATGGAGGAATTTCAGTGTATTTTCCAATACCAACATAATAAAAGTTTAGCAAAAGCAGTTTTCATTCTTAACGTCACTTCCGCAACATGGAAAGCAAGGCCCATTTTAAAAACGTTTACTTTTTAAGAAGATGCTACATTAGTAACATATACAAAAAGTAAATCAAACACACTTACCCAAAGAGAATGGTTACACATCCCGACACAAACATTCCAGAAACTAACATAAATTTTGCTCCGATCTGGACAAGCTGTAATGGGTAAGCAACAATGTCAGAAGTTATATTACTGAATACTTTACAAGAAAAAGAAAAGGCTTAAAAACTTTCCCCTTTCAGATTTAGAACCAACCAGCTCAATATCCCATCTGAAAATGCTATTATTGCACAAGTGACTTACTTACAACTCTTATCCTAACTAAGCAGAGTTTCACCCTTCTAAATCCATTCAATTCAATGAACTCTGCTTCGAATGACACAGTTAACAGTATTCACAGAGTCCAGTAAGCCAATACACTCAACTGTTTCAACACTGTTTGCGACTGATATCTCTATACAGTAATCAAAAGAAGTTTTATTTACTGTATCAAAACTGCAGAAAGAGGATTAGTACAAAGCATTAATCAGCTCCAGGGTGAACTCCCCAGCTGCAGTGACAGGTCAACAAAATGGGACATTGACTGTGCAATCCTATATAAAGTTACTCCCATCTAAGCCTGTTGAAGTCTTTGAACTTTGACTGAAGTACATAGGACAGCACTGCCAGTCCAACGTTCAATGCAGAAACAATGAAAAGTAGGGACAAATCATCCATACTCTACCCAGAAACCAATATTGTTCCAGCTAGTCATGAAAATCTTAGGGGCCCAAGAAAGCTCACTGAAACATCATCTTGTAGATTGTTTCTACACTTTTATATGTAATCTGTGACACAGCTGTCTATTAATCCCATTTCAAAAACTAGACAAGGGACTGAAAGGGGCAATAGTAGTTTTCCGGAGACTGTTAACTTTATGCACACCAGGATTTTTGGGTTAGAAATGAAACAGAAAACTGAAGAAAAACATTACAGTAATTGGGAAGGTAAAATATCAAAGTAGCAGCTTTCCAACAAGGGAATAGAAATACTTCGGCCTACAATACAAATAAGACAAATTCTGAATGGAAATATCTAACTGAATATCATCCAGCATCAGTTCTAGGAAGATCCTGTTCAAAAAAAATATTAGTAATCTACAAGGGATCTTTCAGGATATTTGCAACAGAAAAGATAAAGTAGGAAGAAGGCTCAGTAGAGCGGTAGGATCCTCCCCAATGACTCCCCATGTTGGGGAGTTTGTTTTCCTGCCAAGAGAACATGGCTTCAATCAATTTTACCTGGAGATCCGTCTCACCTTTCATTTTATTTTATTTTATGAGGCTTATATCCTGCCCTATCCCAGAAATGGGCTCAAGGCAGCTTACAACAATTAGGATCTAAGTAAATAACAATACTATATTATAAAACCAAGTTCAATCAATCAAACAATAAAACAAGATAGCAGCAAAAACAAGACAAAAACTCCAGGGCAGTCCTTAATGCCTCCTGTAGGATGATTAGTTTGATGATGTATTTCTGTGGGCAGGGGAGGCTGAAATGGATTGGACATCTGTCATTTCAGCCAGAAACCTGGTGCAACAGCTCCACTGTACAATGCCCTGAGGAACTGTAACAAGTCCCGCAGGGCCCTGATCTTGCATGGGAGTGTGTTCCACCTGGCCCTGGTTGAGGCTAAGCAAACTTCTTTCGGGCCAGGGACTACTAGTAGGTGTTGGTTAGCAGAGTGCAAGGATCTCTGGGGCACATATGGGGAGACAGTCTCATAGGTATGCTGGTCCCATAAGGCTTTGAAGGTCAATACCTTGAACCAGATCCGGTACCCAATTGTCCACCAGTGCAGTTGGCGAAGCATGGGCTGAATGCACACCTGCACAGACATCTCCGTCAGCAAGCATGCTGCCACATTCTGCACTAGCTGCAGTTTCCAGATCAGGTTCAAGGGCAGCCCTATGTAGAGCAAGTTACAGTAATCCAGCCTGGAAGTGACCACTGCATGGACCACTGTAGCTAAGGCTCAGGAGGTGAAATAGGGAACCACTTGCCTAACCATTAAACACTGTACTTCCTGCATGTCACGGCACTTTGATCCTAGTTTTTGGGGGGAGAGGGAACAATTTCCTACATAAAGGGACTGCATAGTCAAGATTCGTTCATAGCATCTGAACAAGTAGGCTCTAATCCGCGAAAACTTCTGCCAGAATAAAGTCTTGTGAGTCTTTAAGGAGCCAAAAAGACTCCTGAATATTTTGTACATTTTGACAGTACGGAAACAACTGAAGATACTCACATATTTACCCATGATCAGAGAACTGAAGAAGTTGCACATGGCAAAGCATCCAAAAATGAGTCCAACTACTGTACTACTAGCACCTTTCTTTTCTGCCTAAAAAACAGACAGAAAAGAAGTTCAGACACAAATACTTAGAACAGAAGCACCACCCATGCCATAGGCGTAGACTACAGGGGAAGGGGGGCTCTAGGGCTCAAGCCTCCCACGGCAAAACGGAGCACCTGCTGCCGCACCTCCCTGGGCCCTTCCAAGGCCTGGCCGCCACTGCTGGAGAGGGAGAGGGAAGGGGTGGCCGGGGGGAAGAGAGAGGCACCGGCAGCAGCGGCTGGCGTGCCTCGGAAGGGCCCGGGGAGGCACGGCGGTTTTTTTGGGGGGGAGAACATCGCGCGCACTAAAGAGCCCCCCCCCTCCCCGAATTTCCAAAAGTCTACGCCCCTGACCCATGCCATGTGGGAAACTGCTATATGGCCACAGAAAACACAAGCCTAAGGTCTCCCCTTGGTATCAGCAACCAAAGCAAAACAAGCTTATCTAAGACTGCTCAAGCCAATTGCACTACCACAGCAAATCAGTCACAGAAATCTGCTGATTCCTGCAGAGGTGGAGAAGAAAAGAATGAAAGAAGTCACAGGACAGCACTCTATAATAAACCCTCAAAGCATTAAAACAGAGACACAACTGCAAAAGAACCCAGACATTTATTGAACAGCATCAGGAGCAGGGTTCTGAAGGCCAGCCAGATGAATGGTGTTGGCCCACACTCTTCGTCTAGGATGGCTCCGGTGGCTTTGAAAGATTCATTGACAGACAGCAGAATCACAAGCAGAAGTTTCTATCACTGCATGCCCATGGCAGGTCAAAACAGCTTGCATCGGCGCAGGAGCTAGGCTAGAAGCGGAGAGCAAGCCACTTCAGCTGTTGGTTGTGTGGTAGCCTGCATAGATGGTTGGCTCTGTTCTGCAAATGGAGCCCATCTTGGCCTCGACCCCTGTTGAAGGGCAGCCTGCAGAGACATAATGACAGTAAGGCAGAACGTTCCACAGCAGCAACAAACAAGTGAGCTCCAGACCTCTCCTCAGGGCATGAGATTTGCTCTTCAAATAACCCTCCCTCCCACGGGGGGGGGGATTCCCATACATTACAGTTCGCCTCTTGAGAGACAGTGTCATTAAGCTGCTCACCCTCCCTTGTAGGCAGCTGCACTGGAGCTCCATCTGCACTTTTCGTCCCATGGGGCTGTGACTCTGCAAGGCAAGAAGGGTCATTAGTGTTTGCCAGCAATAGCAATGGCTGGGATAGCTGACAGTCACCCAGATATGTGTCTGTGATCCCTGTGTCTGCGATACACCGGCAAGGCACCCTGCCAACACTGCAGCAATACTCTGCTGCTGGCATATCATCAAGCCCCCTGCCTGCCCCCATTGTCTGCGCTGCACGTACTTACCCTGTGCTCTCTGTGTAGGAGACGAGGCCAGTTAACTGGAGAGTAAAAGAGCTGCTGAACAAAGACATAGGAGGGGTCCATGTTGCACCAGGGAGGTGAGGTGAGAAGTCCAGGCTTGAAGCAGGGGATCATCATTCCCTACGTGAGGTGCATCGGTTTCACATAGCCAGGTACTGTTTGTGTCCTGGGGTGCAGCACCTGCAAGGGTTCTGAGCCGTGTTAGAAACGTGCAGTTAACACTGCCGCTCTCTTCCTTGGTTGTTTCTGGAAAATCATGCCCTTTTCCTAGAGTTCTATTAACTTTCACAGGAAGTGCCTGGAGAAAGAGCATGGTCATCAAGAATAGAGCTTTTACAACCTGCTCCCCTCCCCACTGGTCTATAGATGGAGAACAGATTGGTTACTAAGTAACCTGGGTTTCAATAGTCCACACTGTGCAGAGAAATGCAGGTTTAAAAAAATCCCAGATACATGAATTCTCTACCTGTGGTTTCGTTTATTTGGGTGCAAATGCACTCACTGACTGAGCAAGGCCTTTGTAGGTCTATGCCAGCAACTGATTGTGTTCTCTGTAATGTCTTAGCTGCTACACATACAATTTAACTATGAAAAAAGGTCATGATGACCTTTGAAGTGGTGTTTTTTGTTTCCACTCGGTGCCAGTGCCTTGCATGCCGTGGCCAAGTGGCAGAGGGAGAACAAGCTGGAACTGAATCTAATAGGGTTGCCAAATACTTACCTTGAACCAGCGGGGGTGGGGGGGTGGGGAGTCCTCTTCATCCCGGGAGTTCCTAGGCGTGCGTGCGAAGCGCGCGTGCCGTGATGATGTCACCAGAAGTGACATCATCACGTTGGGAATGTTGCCAGGGCAATGCTCTGGCAATCGCCCAAAAACTCTATTGCACCATAGAGTTTTTGGGACGATTGCTAGAGCGTCACCCCGGCAATGTCCCCAACGTGATGACGTCACTTCCGGGTGATGTCATCATGCTGGGGCAGTCGTCCCGACTGGACAACTTTGGGGGTGGGGTTCCCCCCGCTGGCTGAATCCAGGCCGGCGGATTGGGGACCCCTGTAGCGGGGGATCCCCCGACCCCCCAGGCAAACTTGGCAGCCCTAGAATCTAAGCAAGATGGAAACACTGCTGGTTTGCAAAGATGCTGTTCTGGATAGGATTGTGTTGCCTTGCCCTTGAGGAGGTGAATCTTTTCTAAGACAATCAGAGCCTGGGAGTTTTGCCAGGACCAAAGTGAAACAGAAATCCAGGGAGCATCTTAGAGCGGGGCCCCCGAACACGGTGGTTTTAGAAAGTATGTGGGGTCACGTGGGGCTTTGGCCCAGCAGCACATCAGATTGGCTGCGCAGGTTTTTTAAATTTCTGGCACTTTCACACACACTAAATAATGCACTCTCAATCCACATTCAATCCACTTTGCAACAGGATTTTATTATGTGAAATGGCAAGATCCACTCGCAAATGGCTGCGAAGTGGACTGAAACTGCATTATTTAGAACGTGCACCCAATGTAAACTGACAAAATAGGAAGTTACAGAACTATAGCTGAACTCATCAGTATCCATAAGAAGTGGGATACCCTAAACATTAGCATCTATAATGAGTGAAGAATCCCGGGTCTTTGTTAAATTCAGGTGGGGGTAGGGTTGCCAAGTCTCTTCACCTTACTGGCAGGGGGGGGGGGAGTCCTCTGCTGGCCGGGAGCTTCCCCGGCGCGCGCACTTTGTCAGCACGTTGGGGGCGTGGCCAGGGCGACGCTCTGGCAATCGCCCCAAAACTCTATGGTATCATAGTGATGGTGTCACTTCCGGTGACGTCGCCCGGCGCGGGGGAAGTCATCCAGGCTGGACGACTTCGGGGGTGGGGTTTCCCCCGCCGGCTGAATGCTGGCCGGCGGATCAGGGACCCCTGTAGCGGGGGATCCCCCGCCCCCCCGGGCTGACTTGGCAGCCCTAGGTGGGGGCAGCCATGTTGGTCTGAAGCAGCAGAACAAAGTTTGAGTCCAGTGGCAGCTTTAAGACCAACAAAGTTTTATTCACAGTATAAGCTTTCGTTGGTCTTAAAGGTGCCGCTGGATTCAGACTTTGTTGAGGTCTTTGTTAAGAACTTACTAAAATTTTACTACCCCTCCATTGAGCCTAATGCCACACTTTTGCTTTGAATTCTTCCTTTTGAAGATTCTCCTCTTTTATACAACAGTGTCACTAAGGTCAACAACAGAGTGCCCTAGAGTTCTAAAATACTCACCCACTGATCTCTGAATATTGCCATTTTTAAGTGTCACTTTAGTGTCCATTTATTCTTTGCATAGGGATGGATCTGCTTGTCTAATATAGACAGCAGAACCGCATTGTTGACACACGTTGGCATGGATTACACTAGCGGATGACCAAGTGGACAGTATATTTGATGTTATTAGGTTCTGTGATCATGTTGCTTAAGTGTTTATGAGGACAAAGCTGGCATCTAGGGTTACTGCAGGGTCTGGTTCTTGAGTCTATGCTTCTGTTAGGTAGCTTGTTGTTGTAGAAGAGAAGCTGTTTTAGGTAAGGGAGGTGCCTATAAGTAAGGCAAGTCCTGCTACCTAAGGCCTGTATATGAGAGAGAACCTATCATTGTTCAGGGTGGGCTCCAGAGCATTAATGATACATTGGACTGGTTTGAGCTTTGAGCTATAGGTAACAATCCGTAGAGTTCTGTTGTTTTCTTTGGGCCTGTCTTATTGGAGGCTATTTCTGGGAATCCATCTGGGTTTGTCAGTCTGCTTCTTTACTTCCTTTCGTGGATAGTGTCATCCCAGGAATGTCTATTGTGAATCCTTCAGGGGAGTCCCTGTTTGAGGAATGAGAATAAATGTGGTTGTGATGCAGACTGCAGACTTAGGGTTGCCAGGTCCCCCATGACCACCGGTGGGGGTGGGAGGGTAGGGCTGCCAGATCCAGGTTGGGAAACGCCTGGAGATTTGGGGACAGAGCCTGGGGACCTTAGTGGGGTACAATGCCATAGAGTCCACCCTCCAAATCATCCATTTTATCTAGGGGAACTGATCTTTGTAGTCTAGCGATGATCTGTAATTCTGGGGGATTCCCAGGTCCCACCTGGAGCTGCATTTCTGGGGGGACTTCAGATGCCACCTGGAGGCTGCTATCCCTACTGCAGACAATGGATTGCCTGGGTGGTATCTAGAAGCAGGCAGATATGTATGGCAGTAAGAGGTCACATTATGAGAAGACAAGAGTCACTGGAAAAAAACAATAATGCTAGGAAAAGTTGAAGGTAACAGGGAAAGAAGACGACCCAACATGAGATGGACTGACTCAGTTAAGGAACCCATAGCCCTCTGTTTGCAAGACCTGAGCAAGGCTGTTCCCAGCAGGACATTTTAGAAGACATTAATTCATAGGGTTGCCATAAGTTGGAAGTGACTTGATGGCACTTCACACACACAGACACAAGCGGGTCTCTGTTGGACCCCGTCCTTTTGTTTGAAAAATAAAAGGATATGGTGGCTTATAAGTGTTTTATTTCCAACCATCTAGCATGCATGTTAGCTTCCCTCCTAGATTCAGCCAACCTAGCCATTGTGATCTATTATATAGTAACATCAAGACTAGGTTATAATATGTTCTTCATGGATTGCCTTGGCAGCCACCTTGGAAACTTCAATCGGTTCAAAATATGGCAGCTCTGTTGCTGCTGGTTTTTAACTTTAAAGCCCTTCACAACTTGAGACTCACATACTTGAAGGATTGTCTCTCCCCAACATAAACCCATGAGGCATCTCAAGCCATCAATGCCGCTGTTCCCTCTTGTACATATTTACTTCATTTATATCCTCAATGGGGACCCAAAACAGTTTGCATCATTCTCCTCCACCCAGCCTTGGGCCTTTATAGGGGTGGCTTTCACACATTGGAACAGCCTTCCTGAAAATGTTAAGAAAGCCCCCATTCTCCTAAGACAGTATTTCTTTGTTTTGCAGGTAGCTAGCAGAATGGAGAATAAACCCTTTGTTATTTTATTGGCTTGTGATATTTTTCTAAAATGACTAAAGAATAAGTGTTAGTTTGATCTGAGTCCTCCTGACAGGAAGTGTGCAAAACGTTTAATAAACGTTTGAATTGAGAGACCAGCTCTCAGATGTGAAAGTATATTCTTGTTCCAACACAGAGACGCTCTCTTCCTCACAAGTCTTTAACTGAACCCCAGTGTGAAATGGTTAAAACTGAGTTCTGACAGGATTTGTCTTCTTCACATAGACTCGGTTCAGACACAATGAATGACCATGGTTTAACTATAGTTACTGTCTGAAACCAAGACACTGCTCACAGATGATCATGCTTGTTTCATTGCCCTTGCTCTCCAAACACCCCACTCTCCCCTCACAGAAACACAACTGGAATCTTAGTCTGTACAGCAATAAGGGCGGCACCAGAGAACAAGCTAGGCTGTTCATGTCTGGAATGTTACACAAAATATCATTACGTATAATTGTGGATAATATGCTAACTTCAAGCCAAGGTTCCATCTAATTTCCCATGGTTAATGAAGTGGCCCACATTCTGTTAACTGCACTAACAAAAACGGAATCTCGATTTTTGTGTAACGTACCTCAGAAAACACCTCAGAAAAACATACCTTATGCATCTTGTAATACACATACAGATTCTTTCCATTTGTACCCCCATTGCTGCTTTTGCATTGTAAAATCAAGTGAGATCTTTCACAACACAGAGATAAATCTAAAACCAAATTTCTTGAATTAAGGGGTAAATTGCATGTCTGAAAACACTGGAAGTTCACACACTCTACGGGAGTTAAACCTAAAGGGTCCTGGTGGGTTTTGTTATTACCTTCTTCAAACCATGTCAAGGCTCTATTTGCTGCTTTGTTTGTTTCCACATTTAGCAGAACATATTTAAACAATCGGAGGACAATATTGCATATGCATCCAAATGACAGGCTGGGTAAGCGCACCCAACAGAATAGCACAAGGGGGAGAGTCTGGGGAAGGAAACTTTAAAACTGGAAAGGGAGAAGTGTATTCCTGGTTACTAGTGATGGAAGATCAAACCACATGTACTCCTAACATTAAAGAAAGCTTGTAAAGGCAGAGCTTACACGATTGCCATAGAAACACTAGCATGGTGGTGGCGGAGAGAAAAGATCTTCTCTTTTATGTCCTCTGTAACCTATTTCTTCATGTCCAAAACTCGTGTTCATGGTTATTATCACACATGTTATTAAAGGCACTGCAGATATCACAAACTGAGCAATTCTATACATTGTTTTTTTACATGAGATATATGGATTAGAATGCCAAATTATATATACAGTTTACCTCTCTTGGGAAAAAGGGTCCCAGGATTGAGTAGCAAATCATTGAACTGAAGTTAATAGATGCTGTTGCTACCATTATAAAAATCTTTTCTTTGGTGAGCCTTCTGGATTCTTCATTAGCAACTTCCGGTCTATCATTGTCTTAGGAATAAAATATTTGTATTAGAACATACAAAGCAGGGCAGCTTTCAACCCAGCAGAGATACACTTGCTTGTTCAGGGCCTGAACGAGCAAGTGTATCTCGGGGACCCAATAAACTGTCCCACAATACTTAAATAAAATTGCTTACATGCCTAATATGTAGAACCAAATTATTCACCAAGTCATAATTGTACACTAAAAGAAGATGGGCTTTTTTACCCAACCAGAAAAATCTCATCTCAATAATAATTAGTACTTCAAACTGTGTCTTCTCATATAGCAAAGAAATTAAAATCTACATTTTAGCTGGATCTTCTAGAACTAGAAGCCTGTGGGTGTTACATATCTTCAAGAGACATTTAAAATCAGAAAAGACAGATTTAGATTGCTAAATGGATAAGGTAAGTGACAATGGTAAAAAAAAAAACATTTCTACATATGCAGTGTGGCCATCTTAATAATACATTCCATCCAAGAGACTCTGGTGTAACTAATCTAGCAAATGCTTTTCATAACGCTTCTGAGGAAATAAAACACCATTTCAAAACCATCTACTGCTGAGCGATGGCATCCTGACAAGTCATTTATTTTGTCTTAAAGAGTGGATTAAACAGCTTGGCGCAGTTCTTTTCTAAAGCCAAAGCAAAACGAGCAACTAATAACTCCCTTTCAGCGGCAAGAGAAAGAACAATACTGAGATGATGAGATCTTGTATAACATGCAAAGGAAAGAGAGCGAGGCAAGTATCCACTTGCCTTAAAGAGACATGCCCAGTTCCGCGAGGAAAGTATCCTTCCTCGGCCAGTTAATAACGAATTGTTCGTCTAATTGTTTTCTACACGCCTTGAAGGTACAAAGTCGGCTGGCCGGCCACGGCGCTCCAAGGGGGGAGAAAGGTCTCTCGCAGCACCTGTCAGACTTGAACAGCCTTGCTATCGACCCAGGGGCCCTTTCCAACCCGATTTCCCCGATCTTGTCGAGGGTCGTTCAAAAACCAAACAGGAAAGAAGGGCCTCTTTTCCTTTTCTTAATCCACAAGGTAGAAACGGCCGGGGGGGGGGGGGGGGGGCTGCCGCTCGCCCATACGTGATTGCGCATAAAGTCAAATTAACGAGACTTCTTTTTTTAAGAAAAACATCTTGCAGACAAGACTGACGACACCCCCCAAAGTAATTAATTACGAACCTCGTCTCACTACGCCAACCCCGCCACACATGGCAGATGATAACCAACCCCCCTTTCTCGCTACTTGTTAAAAGCAGCTCTGTCGCCCGAGTGGCTGGCAGTGCCCGAGGGAATGAGCCCCTGACCCTGGCGAGCTTGAGTTTTTGGGACCCTTCACGGAGCTTTCTAAGGAAGGCGAACGTCTATTGCAACGACGAACGCTGAACAAAGCAGGGGTCCCTTTGAGATCACCCACCTGGAAACTGGTCCGTTTCTACCGCCGTAGCTTCGGGACTACCCATAGCCAAAACCCCCCAAAAAAGCCGGTTCCGGAGCTTTTGCTTCCAAAGCGGAGCTCGTTGTGCGGTCACACCGAGAAAGGGCAGAGGAGACGCAGCAGCTTCAGCCGCAGCTCCTGAGCATGTTCAGCCTCCAGCCACAACTACAGGCGCAAGAAACAAGCAACTTCCCATCAGTGCCATCTGATGGGCAGGAACTACTCACCTCTTGGCGAAAAGCTGGAATCGGAAATGACCTCACCCAAAAAGTTTTGCCTCTCTCTTTTTTTTCTTATTTAAAGGGACAGGATTTCGCTCCAGTTATTAGCAGCGATCTTGGAAAATATGGCAGAAGAGGTATTCGTCGACGATCCCGGAAGAAATCGAGACAAGGTGGAAGTATTGTTGATGGGGACCAATGTTCCATCTAAGCTGAGTTAGTGTGAGCCAGCTCACAGTTTTTTAGCCTCCAGCTCACACAGTTTTGTCTCAGCTCAGGAAGGCTGGCTCCAGGGCAAACTTAATTTATGCAGTAGCCAAACCGCAGGCTCACGACTTCCATGCCAGCAGCTCACAAAGTAGAATTTTTGTTTGCAAGACTCCACAGCTTAGAAGGAGCACTGTCTGGGACTACTTCTGATAGGAGGATAGGTGTGCAGCTGGCATTAGATGCCAGTTGCATTTTTGCTGCTTGGATCCACCATCGCAGCAGTGGCCAGGAGGGGCATGCTTTCTTGTCAAACTTTGGCTGCTTTACAAACTTCTCTGAAGAAGAATAGCTGAGCCGCAGTCATTCGTGCCTTAGTCATGTTCAGACTGTTGGACTACTGTAGGACACGCTGTGGATGGGATGCTGGACTAGATGCACCACTGGACTGATCTGGCAGGGCACCTGCTGTGTTCTTTGTGAACATTTAGCATTCCTTTGTGTGGAAGACGATGTAACCTCTTCACCCACTGATTTAAGACAAGTAGAAAGCAACTTGTATGCATCCCTGTAAGAAAACTAGGTAGATCGTAGCAATGTGGAATTCTTTCTATCCAAACCCATCCGTAGAAAGCATCTTCAAAAATGTGTGCATTGCAACAGGTAAGTATATCCATTTCTCTATTCAAGGGGCAGGAAAATAGCAGAACTAGCTCAAACGGAACTTAATGCTGGAGCTTAGGGCAGCCAACCTCCAGGTGGAGCCTGAAGATCACCAGGCATCACAACTGATCTCCAGACAATAGGTCTCTCCTGTCCAGAAAAAATAACTGCTTTGGAAGGTGGGCTTTATGGCCATCTGTTCAGCTGCGGCCTCTCCCCTCCCCAAACCCTAGCTTCCATAGATTCTACCAGAAAATCTCCAGGAATCTCCCTACCTGGAAATGGCAACCCCACTGGAGCTTCGCTATCGAAGACTTTAACTTCTGTTCAGTGCACCACACACAGCTACTAAATGACCTCCCACTGTTTGACTCTGCCCTGCCTGTTGAAGTTATTGTAGATAGCTGTGCCAAACCACAGCTATTCAGCCGTGCTTAAATTGCCTCTCAAACATCCTCATTTTTGAATGAAACCTGTGGCACTATATTATTCCACATTACACCACACTGTACAGTGTTGCACTATAGACTGTGAGATCTCCTGTTAATGGCTGCACCTTACGCAGGAATCATAATGTCAGCTCCCAAGATAGCAGCAACTGGATAAGGAATTCCCTATCCCATAGTCAAAGAGTCCTGCTCCACGTCCTACATACTGAACGAGTCTGGGATTCTAACTGCCATAAAAGTAAAAACTCGGAATTAATGTAGTTTTGGACAGAGATGAATTAATATTATAGAATTCATTTAGGGAAATGATTTTAAATAACTACCATAGTGCTGATTTGAAAGCAGATATAACCACATATCAAAACAGCTGAAATCGAGTTTTTATAGAACATCATAAAGTTCAGAGTGCCCAGTGGACTAGCCTATAGTACCTGACCTGATTTCAGGCATTCTACACCCCAGACACTTCAGGCAGTTCCTTGGCAATGTTTTCTGGAAACTTTCCAGGGCCAAATATTTCATTACATTACGTAAGCATTCTGAGGCAGTTTATTCCAGTGTGTATCTTTCCTTAAAAACTGTTAGAATCTTATCTTTAAAGTGTGAATGAAACCATGCCTCTTTGTAATTTAAAACCATTACAACAATACTTTAGCAATTATTTTACGACAGTTTCAAAATTTTATTTTACTTAAAATTTTTACATCCCACCTCATTTCCTTAGACTTGGCTAACAGTGCCCCTTTATATTGCAAAGACACAAAACAAAAAGTCCATTAACGCATAAATACAACACACAGATTTAAAAACACAGAGAAACAGATAAAAACACAGAGAGATTTAAAAATACACAGCTATATCTGCTGAGAGTTTAAGGTAAAGGTTTCCTTTGCTTGAACGCTGACTCTAGGGGGCGATGCTCATCTCCGTTTCCAAGCCGAAGAGCCAGCGCTGTCCAAAGACTTTTTCCATGGTCATGTGGCCGGCATGACTAAATGCCAAGGCGCACAGAACGCTGTTACCTTCCCACCGAAGTGGTACCTATTTATCTAGTTGCAATTTCTTGCTTACAAACTGCTACCCTCCTCCAAATGCCTTCTGAAAAATAATTGCCTTCATTTCTTCCTTGAATACAGCCAGACTGGCCCTACCACAGAACAAAACCATGTTGCTGTACAGTCCTTTAAAAAATGTCTAAGGCAGGGGTGTCAAGCATGCAGCCCAGGGGGCTGGATCAGTCCCCCGGAGGGCTTCTATCAGGCCCGCACTGGAACTGGCCATCTCCTGCTTCCAGTTCTGTTGTTGCTGCTGCATCATAGCTTGCTTTGCCAGACTCTCTCAGTCGCTCAGCCATTTCATGTTTTCTCCTGGGTCCTAGACTCAGAACTCTGAGCATGAGATTTCTGTGGTGAATGTCAGTAACTCAAAAGTAGGTTTGCAGCTTACAGATACACACCTGAACAGCATATTCAGGATTGCAACAGCACAGACATTTTGATGCCATAATTCAGAGCAAGAGGTGTCAGTGATCAGAGACTGTTGAATAAACAAATATTGCAAGAGTGCTAATGTTCTAAGCCTGTTTTTAAGTACAAAAAAATATCTTTGTGTCTGTGTCCTTTATAAAGTTTATATCTCTGCTACCTGGCATTACATTTTATGACATACATGGCCGGGCCCAACAAGGTCTCATTTATGTCAGATCCAGCCCTCGTAACAAATGAGTTCGACACCCCCGGTCTAAGAGGAGTGCAAGTGGCAACTATACCAGCAGGTTCAGTTCCATTACACAAGTGTGAGTGTCCTATGCTGTGAAGGGCCTTGAAGGTAATAACCAGTGTTTTGAAATGGGTCTGGAAGCAAATCTCGTATTTAAGCACTTTCTAAACAGTGAGGTAAATGCTATTTGAGTGCCTTCATATCTGTAACGCAACCGTGAAATCTGTTTACTCAGAAACCCATTGAGGGCTGCAAATATGCGGTTATTACTCATGTGTTGCAAAATATCCTGTCATCTTTGCTCAGAGGAGCACTTCTGGGAACGAAGCAAATCACCAGGATACAATCACCAATATCTTGCTACTGGGAAAATTTATTCCCCCCCTCAGCTGAAGAATTCATCGGGATCCCACACTGAATACAATTGCATAAACATCACAGGGACCTACTGAAGGGTGCCTGTGTAATCATAGGCGACAAGTCCTGACCCATTTTATGGTTTTGGGTGGTTTCTTTAGTATCTAACAGTCTAACCATTGCCTCATTGTGCTATTCAAGTGCGTAAGCACACACGGAACCAGTTTTAAAATGTATGTGATAGATATGAACAAGCTGTCAGTAGTATTTCATAAATGCTTTGGTTTTAAATTTCTGAAGCAGGCCCTTCCTCCAGTGCTCTGGCACACACATTTCCCAATATTTTCATGTACCATAATCCTGCAATGCTATTTTTCATCTGTCACAGGAGTGTGAGCATTGTGCTTTCCGAGGAGACATGACAGAGCTCTTAGAACTTTCCCCAGCTGCAACTGAGTGAATCGAAAAATAAGATAGTAGTATTAATAGGATTGGGGCAGCGGTGGCTCAGTGGTTAAGACGCTGGGCTGCAGACCAGATGATCAGCAGTTTGGCAGTTCAAGACCCGGGTGCTGCATGGTGGAGTGAGCTCCTGTCTCTGGTCCCAGCTCCTGCCAACCTAGCAGTTTGAAAGCAAGAAACTGCAAGTAGATAAATAGGTACCGCTTCGGTGGGAAAGTAACAGTGTTTTGTGCGCCTCGGCATCTAAGTCATGCCAGCCACATGACCACGGATACCTCTTTGGACAGCGCAGGCTCTTCGGCTTGGAAATGGAGATGAGCACTGCCCCTTAGAGTCAGATTCGACTGGCCTTCGAGCAAGGGAAACCTTTACCTTATTGGCAGGATTGCTCAATCAGTCAGTATATTTATTTATTTGTATTTGTATTCCACCCTCCCTGCAAGCGGGCTCAGAGTGGACAACTTCATAAATAGATAAAAACACTAATAATAAATGTAATTATTTAGAACTATGTAATACAGTTGAAAGTGGCCGCGTATAAACACAAACACAGTTTCAGCTGGAGTGGTAGGGTCCAGAGGTCTTCTTAATCTGAGTGGAATAACGACAGACTTCAGTGAAGGAGGCCGACTTCATTGAACGCCCTCTGCCTCAATCAAAGGCCTGGTGGAACAGCTTTCTCTTACGGGTCCTGCAGAACAATAATAAGTCCTGCAGGGCCCCGATCTCAAATGGGAGCTTGTTCCACCAGGCTGGGGCCAGGGCTGAAAAAGCCCTGGCTCCGGTCGAGGCTAGACGGATGTCCCTCGGGCTGGGGACTACCAGCAGATGCTTCTCCATTGAGCGCAAGGCATATATGGGGAGAGGCGGTCCCACAGGGATGTCAGTCCCTGGCCATGCAAGGCTTTAAAGGTCAACTGAACTCCTTGAAGCAGATCGGGTACTCAATCGGTAGTCAGTGCAAATGGCGTAGCACTGGCGGGATGTGTTCCTGCACAGGCGACGCCGTCAGCAAGCTCACCGCTGCATTTTGCACCAGCTGGAGTTTCCGGATCAGCCACAAGGGCAAGCAAATGAAGAGTGAGTTAGTGATCCAGCCCGGAAGTGACCACTGAATGGGGGGAGAGGTAGGGAGCCAGCTGCCTGATCTGCTGAATGTGGTAAAAGGCAGACCTGGCAACTGTGATGACCGGGGCCTCCATAGTAAGTGAGGCATCCAGGACCACCCCCAGGGTCTTCACCCTCTGGACTGACACAAGTGGTACACCACCCAAGGCAGGCAGCCTGATTCCCGACTCAAAACCCACCCACCCCCGCTTAGGTACAGGACCTCTGCCTTTGTTGGATTAAGTTTCAGCCAGCTCTGCTGCAACCATCCAGCCACAGCCTCCAGTGCCCGGGTCAGATTTTCCGGGGCTAAATCTGGGCAGCCATTCAGCAACAGATAGAGCTGGGTGTCATCTACATATTGGTGACACTCCAGCCCAACCCCCCGGACCAACTGGGCAAGGGAGCACATATAGATGTTAAACAACATTGTGAGAGGATTGCCCCCTGCGGCACTCCACAGTCAAGTGGGTATCACTGAGATATCTCCGCAGCAAGCGCCACCCTCTGTCCCTGACCACAGAGAAAGGAGGAAAACCACTCTAAGGCCATCCCCTGATCTCCTATGTC
This sequence comes from Lepidodactylus listeri, assembly GCA_029233225.1. NCBI lineage: Eukaryota > Metazoa > Chordata > Lepidosauria > Squamata > Gekkonidae > Lepidodactylus > Lepidodactylus listeri. Next base: position 41,973,158 of record JARCFY010000003.1, read on the forward strand.
AGCAAGGTGGTGAGTCATAAGATCATAGTCGACTGTGTTGAATGCTGCTGTCAGGTCTAAAAGTAACAGCAGTGCCACCCCACCTCGATCCAGAGGGGAAACCGGACTGGAACGGCTCAAGGATGGATGCGTCATCCAGAAAGACCTGGAGCTGTTCAGCCACCACCCTCTCAACTACCTTTCCCAGAAATGAAATATTTGTATCCACTTGTTTATGTATTTTATATTATCATATGCTTCCTGTGTGTAATCCTACCACACGATAAATAAAATAGTAGCCTGCCTATACAGGTAAGATTTCAAGCAAGCGTTGAAGGACCTTCAGCAAATTCAGTGTCACCTGTCATGGGTTTCTCCTTTTTATTATTAGAAATGTAGCAAAAGGTAGAAAAGCCAAAATATACAAATAATTCCAACAGGAGAACTATACAAACTAGGGTTGCCAACCACCAGAGATCACTTCCCTTGGAGAAAGTGGCTGCTTTGGAGGGTGGATTCGATAACACTGAAGTCCTTTCCCTCCACCAAATCCCACCCTCCCACGGATCCACCCTCACATTTCTAGGAACTTCCCACCCCAGAGATGGCGACCCATATAATATATCTATGACTTTTCCCCCTCCTCAAATCCAATTCAACGCTTCTTTCCTTACAAATTCCAAAGGAAAGTTCCTGTTATAAAATTCAGCAAAAGTAGACCAATGCTTAGCTAAACAGGCCTGAGCTTGTTTAGGGTTGCCAACCTCCAGGTGGACCCTTGAGAGCTTCCACTATTACAAGTGATCTCCAGGCAATAGAGATCAGTTCCCCTGGGGGAAAAAATGACTGTTGGGGAAGCTGGACTGTATTGTACCCTGCTGTAGTCCCTCCCCAAATCTGGCCCTCCCCAGGCTCCACCCCTAAAATCTCCACACATTTTCTCACGTAGAGCCGGCAACACCACTGATGTTTTATGTCTTATCATGGAATTTGTGTTCATGAGCATAACGAACCATAGCTTTCCACACCAAATTTTCACTTTAGGTGGAATACACTGTTCCCAATTTTTTGCTAGTATAATTCTAGTTGAAACCAGGGGTCCGTTGGAGCAGGAGCGCACAGGAGCGCAGCTCCGGGAGTGAGGAGCCCAGGGGGCGGGCACATGACCAAGCCCCGCCCCCTCCTCGGCTTCCCTGAGCAGTGCAGAGGCGCAGCGCCCCGGGGAAAGCCCTGCTAGGGTCTTTATTGTTTTTAATGTTTTGTTTTAATATTGGTAATTTTATCATTGTTCCTTTTATGACTGTGTGCTGCTTTTCCAGAGAATTGCTCAAGGTGGCATATAAATTTTCTAAGTATACCATTTTTTATCTGGGCACATGGCACATAAGTACTGGAGAAATTTCACCAACCCTTCAGCAGCTTCCACCCCATCAGTTTGGTGTAGTGGTCAGGAGTTGTACTCTAATCTGGGAGAACTGGGTTTGATTCCCCACTTCTCCACATGCAGCTGCTGGTGTGACCTTGGGCCAGTCACAAGTTCTCTCAGAGCTGTTCTCTCATGAGCAGTTCTCAAAAGACCTCTCTCAGCCCCACCTACCTCACAGGGTGTCTTGTTGTGGGGAGGGGAAGGGAAAGGGATGGGTGGTGCACATGTCCTGGGTATCTCAAGGCTACTTGAAACCTGGTGGTTTCAAGGGAGCAGGAAGAGAATGAGGGTGTGTTCTTTACGCTTATTTTTATTGCACAAAGTACTGGATGGGGAAGGGAATGGAGGAAGACCAGGTCAGTTTCACTCACCTGTGGAGTGGAACCTGAGGGGTGGGTGTTGCCTTCTGACACACTTCTGGTATGTCAGGAGGTATGGCATATGCAAATGAGTTATGCTAATGAGCTCCTGCACCTCTTTTTCTACGAAATGACCCCGGTTGAAACTAATAAATGTAATACATGATATCATTTTTTTAATCTGAACTGTTGTACATTGTGTACCAATAAATTGATTAACCAACAGTTCTATGCCCCTAGTGATTGTTATCCCTGTATGTATATTTTTTTTCAGAACTCATCACACATATGAAAATAGGTACCAGTTTGCTTATGACATCTCCAACATATACGAGATGCGCTTTCATGTTTTATATTCTACAGGGGATATATCACCTATAGCAGTGTTTTTCAACCACTGTGCCGTGGCACACTGGTGTGCCGCAAGATATTGTCAGGTGTGCCGCGCGATTTTTTCAATGAAAGAAATGTGCCTTCCGGGCTGACCTTCCGGGATGCATTTGCACATGCGAGAGAGAACAGTGGCGCGGTCTCGCTGATTTCGCTCGCACGCTCTGTGGCCGGCCTGAGGTAGGGTGATTTGCACCAAGACATTCCAGTAAACATGAATATGTTTGATGGTAATAGCTAGCTGTTTCTGTCAGGGTGGGGTTCAAATCAATAACTGTCCCTCAGCGAAGAATGGGTGTACTGTGCTTCTCTTCAAATCACTTAAGGTCAGCGGAATGCCGTTCACATAAGAGTAAGAGTTTAAACTCTCTATTTGAAAAACTTTAGCAGAATCGCAGTATTAAAATACATCCACATTATATTTCTTCTGAAACTCAGGTCAATGTTATGGGAAGGAGCCATTACACTCTGGATCTGTAACTTACGATTTCAAGTTGAGTGGCTATTACGTGTATTTGTAATACTGTCATAGTTAATACTTGAGCTGAGGCAACTAATGACCCATTTATCTTGTATTTCAGTGTTTTTCAACCACTGTGCCGTGAGATATTGTCAGGTGTGCCGCGGGATTTTTTCAATGAAAGAAATGTGCCTTAGCTCGAAAAAGGTTGAAAAACACTGACCTATAGTTTCCTTTAAGCTGCTTTCAAGTTACCCCAAGCAAGAGCAGTAAAACTCTTAATTGCCTTGGCGGGGAGGGCGCCAAACCCTGCCCTCTCCTGGATCCACCCCCAAAGACTCCAGGTTTCCCAACCCAGACCGGGCAACCCTCATTTCGCTGACGCTGAATATTTTGTGGCGCCCACTGTGCGTGTTCAACAGACAGTCTGTGAGTTGAGCTCAATGGCCAGTGTTGCAAAACCCAAGCCACGTTTGCGATCAGCTCTGCGTGGTCCACAAGTGTCCTTTTCTCTATCCTTTGGTGCCTACAGCAGGAATCAGCAGGAATCAGCCTGGGCAGAAATTCAACAGGCCACGCTTTTCGATGCATCTCCAGGTGGAAGCGGGAAGCTGCACCTGCTGAACCTCTGCTGCTCAGGACACACGAGGTCAAATACGAAAAAAGGGGGGTGGGGCGCGAGCCTGCGGAACGTGAGCCGGGCAGGAGTCGTTGCCAGAGCTTCAGCCGTGCCACGGGTCGACTTCCCTGAGCAACAGGGCGGGGGTGGTGGTGGTGCAGAGATGCTTCTCAGGCTCTCCTCCGCTATAGGCGTTGGCGAGAACAGCAACAGCTGCCAGCAAAGTCTGAAGACCTTTTGCGGCGAGCCTGACGTTCTTCCCTCCCGCAAAGCAGCCAATAAGCCTGCCCCAGTTCGTTATCCGGCTCCTCCTCCACTCTTGTTTGCCCGGAATCCGCCGGCGAACGCGGTAGACACCTATCCCTGCCTTGCTCCATTTACGTTTCGGAAGCCCCCGCAAACGAGCCTGCTGCCCAACCCTTGATTTAAAACAAAACAAAAAAACCATGCGAACAGAAAAACTTTTTACAAAATACGCAGCGTTTCACACACCTCTTCTAGTCCTCAAACGGCATGACACCGCCGATCACAACTTTTCAGGCGATAAAGGCAGCCGCTAATCCACAAGGCCAGTTTGCGCGTGCGCGGAGGGGGGGGGGTCCTCGCGGCTTTAAATAAGCGGGCGGGACGCTCCGCCCCTTCCTTTCCAGCGTTGGCTCGTGGAGGCTGGTTAGGTGAGTCTGCGGCTGAGGGGCTCCGCGGAGAGCGCTTTTGTTTTTTCTTGCGAGCGCGCGCGAGAAACGGGGTGGGTGGTGGGGCGGGGGAAGAGCTGCGCCTCGTGCTCCCCTCTCGCCTCTCTCACTCACTCACTCACTCACTTATAATAGTGTCTGGTCTTGTTTCAGCAACTCCGGGCGGGGGCGTCACCACCAACCATGGCCGAGGAAGGGTAAGTGTCCGCGAGGCGGGGTTCCCGGGGCTGAGGCGGCCGCGGCGTCATATGTCAAGGGGGGGGGGGGGGCCGTGAGTGATTTCCCGGTCTTCGCCCCGCCTCCGGCCTTGTGGTCTCTTCCTGCTTGCTACACGTGGCTAGGCCTAGGGACATGTGTAGAGTTGATCCATCGCCAGTGCAGGCCCGAGTTCAAATGTTTGGCTATTGCTGTCCTTACTAAAAAAAAAATTCTGCAGGTAAAGAGCTCCATACGCGGCGCTAAAACGCTTTAGTGCAGGGGTGTCAAACATGCGGCCCGGGCACAGAATCAGGCCCCCAGAGGGCTTCTATCAGGCCCGCAAGGGACTGGCTGTCTCCTGCTTCTTCCTCCAGTTCTGCTGTTGCATCATAGCTTGCTTTCCCAGACTCTCTCGCTCGCGCAGGAGAGAGAGATAGGTGAGCTTCTGCTCCCTGCACTGGGCTGGAGCTCCTCCCCTTCCCAGGTTGCTCCAGCACAGACGTTTTGATGCAGTAATTCAGAGCAAGAAGTGTCAGGTATCAGAAACTGTTAAATAAACAAAATATTGCAAGAATGTCAATGTTTCAAGCATGTTTTTATTTTAAGTTTTAAAAACATCTTTGTGTATGTTTCCTTTATAAAGTTGATATCTCTGCTACCTGGTGTTGCATTTTATGAGGCATATGGCCCAGCCTGGCAAAGTCCAATTTATGTCAAATCCGGCCCTCCATAACAAATGATACCCCTGCTTTAGGATTTTAATAGATTATTTACTGGCTGTTCGTGGTACAAACGTTCGTGGACCACAGCCCACTTCACCAGGTGCATGAATGGTTATTCTCAGTTGGAAGAGTAGAGCAAAATGCCATGAAGTACAAAGAAAACTCATAAACCTGTGAGATTCCTTTTTATCTTGTAAATAGATGCAGGATATGGGAGGAGCTGAAAAGCAGTACTAATGCAATGATTGCTCTTGTGTTGGTTTTTAATGGCTTAGATTCTGCCATCTTTTCCGATTGACCTTTTCTTATTTTTCTACACATGGTAGCGAAAGGTCCCCTTTTTTGTCCAGATGGGTACCATGACCCCCAGCATAGCCTTTTGGGTAGTTTGCTCCTTCTTTTGTCACCAGAAACGAGGGCAGGTAGGATCCAGCATAGTGTAGGCATCTGGATGAAATCCAACCAAAAATAAGAAAGCTCACAAGTACAGACTTCCTCTTTTCTTCCTGCAGGACCCTGAAAAGTCCATAGAAGTTGTGCTTAAAGTCACAGAACCAGCATGTGCAAAAAGCCCAGTGCTGGGGAGGGGTCAGAAAACAGATCTGCCATCCATGCACATTGGCACAAGAGTTAGCTGGGGTTATTTTGCCCACACATACATATGCTGGCTTTCTCCCCCATGTGTGTGCTCCCTACCCAGTTGGGTGGTTTTTTTTGTCTACATAGCTCCCATGATGATCAGGTTTTCTCTGGGTTTGCAGGGTAAAGAGGGAAGTAGGAACAGTCATACAGAGTTTTCCATAAGCACTTAATATTCAGTGAAGTATATCTAATAAAGTGGGTCTTGGTCTACAAGATCTTAACCATTTGTTTTTAAGGTGCCATATGACCTTTTTGCCTGTTCCAAGGTGCTCTTTACACCTCATACTTTTCTTTGGCTTCCTAGGCAGGGATCATGCAGGGATGTGAGAGGTGTTGCCAAACGTGCAGTCAGTGTTCCCTCTAAGCTGAGTTAGTGAGAGCCAGCTCACCATTTTTTAGCCTCCAGCTCACACATTTTTGTCTCCGCTCAGCAAGGATGGCTCCTGAGCAAACTAATTTATGCAGTAGCCAAATCGCTCACTCACAGCTTTAATGCCAGTAGCTCACAAAGTAGAATTTTTGCTCAAAAGACTCCACAGCTTAGAGGGAGCACTGCATGCAGTGTGCATGAACTACTGTTTCTTGCCATTAATAATGCATGGTCATGTTCTGTTTTCACTTCCTTCATCTTTTTAAGATCATTTCTGGTTTAGGTTTCCATACTAAATAAGAAACTGAACAAGTTCTTTATTGTGGTTCTTTACTCGTCAAAGGCTTCTGAGAGAGTTAGCAATGTTCAGGATACTAATTAATAACTGGTTAAAAACAAAGCAGACTTAATCAGGAAAATGAAATCCCAAGCATAACTAAGAGCTGCAGAAGGATCTCTAAATGAGGTAATGCGCTGCAAAATAGTAAATGAAATTGAGGGTAAATGCATCACCGTGCACATTTGAACATATTTATTTAGCTTGACAAATTTCAGTGAGATTTGCATAGGTTGTAATTACACAGAAAAGAGGTTTTTGGAGCCATACTGTGTATTGGGTGTTACAACAAACTTTAGTTTGTGATGTATTATGAATACATCTTCCCATTCTTGTGTGTGCCCTCACTCTTCACTTTGCGTACAGAGTACAGTAGAAAGTGTCCTGGTTTGGGGAGATTTCAGTCAGACTTCCAATTTGTTATGTCCTAATGCTGATCCTAGGCAGATTGGAGTCATCCCTCTCTTCCAATCCATGGTATAATCTTTATCCATCATAGTTGAATTCAAAGCTCCAAATTCAAACATCTGGGGGTGTTATATCTTTGATGTCAGATGCTGGGCCACTAAGTGTTGTCTTGTGAATTTTAAGATGGTGTGGAGCTGGCCATTGTACAAAGCGAAATAAAATGTACCTTTTGCTTCAGCAAGTCTGTTTCTCCCCCCCCCCCCCCTTATTATCTAGCATTGCTGCTGGAGGTGTAATGGACGTCAACACCGCTCTTCAAGAAGTGCTTAAGACCGCACTTATCCATGATGGTTTAGCCCGTGGAATTCGTGAAGCTGCCAAAGCCTTAGACAAGTGAGTGGTGGTTGCAAATGAAGTTGGCTCCTCCAGTTAGTACGTGGGATCTTTTCAGGCAACTTCACTGGGGGGAGGGGGTAAGATTGGGAGTGGGTCTTTGGCTTGCGTGCTCCCGTTGTTTTTATCTAATCTTGGATGCAGACGATTCTGCATTAATTTAAATGTGATGTTTTCCCAGCAAGTTGGTTTGGGCAATAAAACGCTGGTACAGTATTGTTGGCAAGGTAAGAAGGACAAGGACAAGCTGTCTAAGCAGATTTATTGTTCTCAGTGTTTTTTGGCTTTCCATGCTAAGCAAAATTCTCCAGGCAAGTGTGTTTTGACAAGAAACCCTTTCTAGAATATTGCCTTATAGCATGGTTTGAATGATGACTGTTTTTAAAAAATGTCGGATCCCCCTTCACTCCTGTTATGAGTGAAAAAAGTAGTCTGACAAACCTATAAATGTAGGTTTTCTTGAGTACCAAGTTAGGTATTGTGATATGAGATTGGTTCTAAATGGTTGTGCTGAGGTTTCCCTGTGTTTTTACTGGTGGTGATAAAAAAAAACTAAGAACTTCGGTAAAATATTGCTTTCAACAGGCCTCTGGTATTTTAAGTCCCGTTTTAAAATACAGCAATTATGGAGCATTCTCTGGTATGATAATTGTGTCATGTCTCAGGTCCTAAAAGGCAATGGTTGTTGTCCTTATTGTATTTGCATATAGATATTGAGGAAGGTGAGGAATATGTATGCTTTCGTCTTTTACATAAATGGTCTTCTTTGATACTGTTTTTAGACGCCAAGCCCACCTTTGTGTCCTTGCATCCAACTGTAACGAGCCCATGTATGTCAAGCTTGTCGAAGCACTTTGTGCTGAACACCAAATCAATCTGATAAAGGTGAGTAAGGATAACGCATCTGCTTAAAATTACGAATTGAAGCCCTTTGCCCCCTTTTGCAGGTTTGGTTTTCAGTTACACTTAGCTGATTTCAGTGAGGTCGGAGTTGGCGTCTGCTGGCTTCTGTTATTACCTATGCTGTACAGTGATGATAACTTGGCTCCCTCTACTGAGATTTCTGAGGAAAGCAACCATAACTGTTACCCAATATATCTGAGTGTACAGCTTTTTTTCAGGTCTTGTTGTTTGTGTTGCAGGCAAGTGCCTTTCTAATAGAATTCAAATGTGTTTGGCAGGTTGACGACAACAAGAAACTGGGTGAGTGGGTAGGTCTCTGCAAGATCGACAGAGAAGGAAAACCTCGCAAAGTTGTGGGCTGCAGTTGTGTGGTTGTAAAAGTAAGTTTTTAAAGATCTCTTCTGCTTATAACTGGTAATTGGCATGGAGTGGGGATAATTCGCTACATGCTTTACGATGTGGACTAGAAATTAAGGAGGCAGGTATTATATTGAGTAAACAGGGTTTTGTAGTTTCAGAGTGGGATGCAGATTAGTACTGACTAATGAATGAATGAGAAATGGGTGGGACAGGTGGCTGCATTAGGAGGTAAAGGAAGAAATGTAAATAGATCCTGTTATATATTTGGATGCTTCTCTAATCTTAATGCTTCTCTGAAGCAAATTGAAGTTTAGGTCACAAAGTTGCTCATTAAGTAGGAAGCACCTATCTTTTGTAAAAGGACCAGTAATCTGCCTTCATATTACTGTTTAATATACTTAGATTTTGTACTGAATCAAATGCCAGTAATCTAAAATCTGCTTAACTTTGTAAGTGTTCTGCAGAAACTAAAAAAATATGCTGGCAATACTAAAGCCAAAGTACGAGCCTTGAAGACTTTGTAGTCATTAAGGTCCCCATAAATGGCTACATTATAGTGTTCTGGATTTTAAATTTTTAAGAAATTTACCATATACTGCCTTTTTTTAGCCCCAGTTGTAGTCATTATTACTGTATGTATAGTTTGTCCTGAATACTAGACAAAACATCCAAATATGTAAGATGTACTGATATTAATGTGTTGTTTTGTTGTAGGACTATGGCAAAGAATCTCAGGCCAAAGATGTCATCGAAGAGTACTTCAAATGCAAGAAATGAACAAATAAAATATTTTGAGCCTGACAGTGTTTGCATTTTGCTGAGTGTCGGATAGCTCTTTGGAGCAGCTTCTTTCATTGGACAGGCTGGTTACCTTTCAAGGTATTAGCCTTGGAAGTCCTCTGCACTATCTACCTTCAGGTTTTTTAAAACAAAAAACTGTTTTCTGGAAATTGTGAGCTACAGATAAAAGTTCGGCCAAGCTGTATTTTTTTTAATGTGAAGGCTTGTATGTTTGATGTAAAGAAAACTGAATTAGGCTTGAATTAGAGAACCACATCTTTAAATGGATGTTTTTATTCTTGACTCCCAACTATTTAAGGGCTCACCCATGCAACTAAGAAGCTCACTTTGTATACTGAGTCCTGGGTTGGCACCAAGAATGTCTGGTTGCTGTCTAATTATATATCTAATTCTCAACATAGCCCCATCTGCGAATACTTAAAAGTGGAGACTAGAACTGAATAGACGAGCCAGATCTTTCTGCAAACATGAAAAACCCCATGTGTTTGTGGAGGGGGGAATACTCTGGAGCAGAGGTTAAAAAAACCAATGCACATAGAAGCAGCACCTGACCTTTTTGAGCATGTTGAAGTTCTGATGCAGGGTGGTGAGTGCAACCATAAAACGGCTGCCGCAAGAGGTGGAGCTGTGTGTACAGAGAAAGCATAAGTCTGTGTGAGGGTAAATTTAAAGATACACTGGAGGGGAAGGGAATGAGAATAAAACCAACACTGGCAGTTGTTTCTGAAACAATGTTTTAGTTGCACTAGTCAGAAGCCATGCTAGACAAAGTGCCCTACCTGGCTCTAGTACTTTCCGAATACACTTGGTAGGGGCATCACCTTGGTAACTTCTGAGTTACAGTGTTGGATTAGGGTCTGGGAGACCCAGATTTGACCCCATTGCCATGGAAGCTTGCTGAGGGACCTTGGGCCAGTCACATACTCCTGGTTTTGCTTTCTGCACAGGGTTGTTGTGAGGATTAAATAGAAGAAAGAATGATGTAGCTGTTTTGGGCTCCCACTGAGGAGAAATATAAGGGTGTAAATGAATTAATACAGCTGAAAACTTAAGTGAACCAGGACGGTTGGTTGGGTAGGTAGAAGAGAAGGGCACAGGAAAAGGAAGCAGCTGGAGGGGGGGGGGGGCTCTTAGGAGGCGGGAAAGAGGCACTAATAGGGGAACACAGTGGAAAATGAGGTGCCCCTGCAAGTCCTGTCTCAATTGCTATTGGTATTGCTAGGTAACCTCAACAGTATTGCCAGCTTTCAAACCTTTTGTTAAAGCGGGGAGGTCGTAGGGCTCTTTTGGCCTGGGGGGGGGGGGGGGCTCATCAGGGTCAGGACTGGCAGCAGCCACAGGAAGGCTCACTTACCATACTGCTTGCATGAGTCACACAGGCAGGACTGGCAGTTTACTATAAATTGTAGCCGCCGCAGGAAAACCAGTGTACAGAGGCTAGAGTTTCAGACTAGATTTTGGAGGCCCAGGTCAGAATCCACTGTCATGGAAGCTTGCTGGGTGACTGGGTCAGTGAACTGTCCCACCCATAAGTCCTTGTTCCCTACTTGTAGAGATCCGGGATTTGGACTATTTGCCCACATGTGGTTAGGGCCAGAGGCTAAGTTGCTAAGTTGCCATTATATTGGTTATTTGAGATCATGTTCATATCTATATAATTACACCCTTGTAACTTGATGGCACTGAATATTCCATGTTTTCAATGGATTTATTTTTTTGTTGTACAGACGTTACCTGAATTTGCCAGTCCAGGAATTATATGAGATTATATGTTGGGCATATGTCTTATTCTAGAGAGAGCTCATCAACTGTGTAAAAAGCAATGTTCTCTTTATGATAGACCGTCATATAAGCAACAGCCTGATCAGAATGTACATAGTGTTTCTGTATTAGGCACCAAGTTTCAAAGACTGGACTGTATTATTGGCATCATAGCTATCAAGCTTCAGACAGACTACTGCTATCATCTTAGCCTTGCTAAAGATACAAAAAAAATTGAACTGTAATACCTTTTACTGAGGCCAACTCAATGGTACAGAACATTGTGCAAGTATTTGAGAACACTACCAGGCAGATGTTACAGAAATTAAATAATGAAGGGAAAACCAAATATTCCAGGTCCACATCTTAAGGTCCTGTTATGCCATCCTTCAGTGTTGGATGCTGGCAGGTTTGCAGTTTGGTGGCTGGAAAAGGTGGATGCTTCTACAGAATGTTGAATGAAGAATGGCATTGTGACAAATATTTTCCTATAAGGATACTTTTAAGAAGTCCTTCCAACTCCTGTGCTTATTTATGATAAATTTATAGTGGTTCACAAGGTGTATTAAATTGAAGTCAAATTGGATCTTTAATACTCTACGAAAGCAGTTTTCTCCCAAGGTATTCCCATTCTGTTAATAAATTATTATCCTGGCTAAAATGTGTTAATTAGCTCACACAAAACCAAGAAAAAGAAATACAGGAATGGTAAAAGTGTTCCATTAGCATTGGGTTAATTACAATTACTGAGAACTGATAAACTGGAAACATGACACAGAAGTTGTGCTTAGAGGCTGTGACTACAAAGAAGAAGAGAAGAGATTGGATTTATACCCCACCCTTCACTCACTTGGAGTCTCAGAGCAGCTTACAAACTCCTTTCCCTTCCCCTCCCCACAACAGACACCCTGTGAGGTAGGTGGGGCTGAGAGAACTCTCTCCCAAGCTGTCCTTGAGGGAACAGCTGGTACAGAGCTATGGCTTGCCCAAGGTCATCCAGCCAGGTGCAAGTGGAGGAGTGGAGAATCAAACCCGGTTGAGTCCGCGCACTTAACCACTACACCAAACTGGATCTCAGGTTGGGAAAAAAATGATACAAGTATGGCAGTTACATCCCTGCACTAGTTTTTTGAACCTCACATGGCTTTTTGTAGGAACAAGATTTCAATTTAATTTAGATGTTTAACCTTGATTTTTCTCCCCATTGGAGACCTAAGGGTGTGTGACCGACCCAAAGTCGCCCAGTGAGCTTCCCATGGCTGAGTGGGGATTTGAACCTGGGTCTCCCAGATTCAAACATTCAAGACATTAAATTACCTATTAAGACACCTTAGTCCAGGTTATCTTTAAACTCGTTGAGCATGTGGGCCCTTGACATTTTGAAAACAAAATGGGGGGGGGGGGGGGAGGACAGCCAATTACCAAATGGGTGGCATGAGCGTTGAAACAAAGCACAAAATCCTGAGAGGATTCAAACCGGGTGTTGTCTATGATGAAGGCAGCTGCTTCTGAATAAGTGCTCCCTGATGACACAAAGGGAAGTGATCTCCTCCAGTGAGGTAAGAGAAAACCAGTATTAGAAATACTACCACAAATTATGCCGTCGAGTTTCCTGCATTTGGGGAAATTGCAGGGGTCAGCACACCTGGAGAAAATCAGTATTTAGAGAATAAATGCTTTGAGGAGGAAGCAAATGGGCATCGTGGCACCCATGGGGTGCTACTGCCTTGAGTACAAGAACAACATTCTAAAAAATTCCAAATGCTTTTAAGACGGATGGAAATATCCCTCTTCCAGTGTACTCTAGCCATCTGTAGATCTCTGCATTTCAATGTTCAAATGATCAGTTTTTTAACCCCTATGACAATTTCTCCTTTTCTAATATAAAATTCTTGTTTTTCTGCATTCCTATTGTAAATAAAAATCGGAACAATGGGACAGGGTATCCTGTTGTGGGTGTACAAAATTCCCGTATGTTACTATGTTTCCTTGCATCCGAAGTTTATCCCAGCTTGCCCATAACACCTGACCTGTGTAATTTGCTGTTTAATGGTCGGCCTTGAGACTGCACACTTTTTCTTCCAATTAAAGCGTTCACCTTGCCTCATTGATCTTCACATCTGCTCTTACCTTGAGTTGCCCAAGATTTATCCCTTTCTAACCAAGTGCATTGTGCAGTGCAAAGCAGATTCAGCTGGTGAAGTTGCATCGCAACATCTCTGTCCAGCAAAATTGCAGCTGTTCATGTTTGCTGCATCTGTGATGTGAAATGGTTCCAACCTTAAAAGTACCCCTTAGAATACTTTCAAAAATTTTGTGAAATCTTCCTTCTGGGGAGTTTTTGAGAATCGGTGCAGTTTGCTCAGCAGTGCTGAACCCAAACTCTTAATAAAATGGTGGCCCTTGTGAAAGTTAAGTTTTTTCTTACTGATCAAACAAAATGTCAGCATTTTGTTTTTCAAATATTGATCAACTAGGCAATCCTAAACCTGATCTCCATGGGTTTAGAAGGGTGTAACTGTTCAGAATTGTGTTGCAAATAGAGTTAATTTCTTTACCAACCAAATAAAACTTGTATGAAAAGTTAGCTAAAGCAGTCTTAAACCCTCACAATTTATATATATATATATACACACACACACACATCACTGTATAATAGGCTTCCTTTGACCAATACCTGCTTCAGATATATTAGCCCAATATATAACCTCTGGCACAAGAGTTCCATTATTATCGTAGCGTGTTCCCAACACAAAAGTACATAATAGATTTCCACTTAGGCTGATTACAGATGGACAGACTGTTGCTAGCAGTTACTCCTCAGTGACTATCCTTGCCCTTGTACCCATTCTGTTGGGTAATGTCAGTAATTGTCTTTGCATCTGTACGTAGGTTTATACATCACATGCACAACTCAAGTGTCACAAGGGCATTGCTAGTGCCATATTAGTTTAGAGTAACTGGACTAGATAGCAGAAAGATTGCAACTACTACTAATTATTGTCAAGAGCTCTCAATACGGCTTATTGCTTGCCATTTAAAATTGGTGATTGATGTTTGAGTGACAGTCTTTATGCAACTTTAATGAAAGACAAGTTTGCCTTGCCAGTATTCCATGAGAGGTGAGTGCCTATGTGCTAAAACTCCATTATACAAACAGGTATTCTCATTTCACATCAGGAGTCGCCAATATATTTTGCAGATGGATCAGTTGCAGGGGTTCGAAGCAGCGATGAGAAATTAGGCTGGGAAAGCACTTAGTTGATGGTACCAGGCATTCCTTCAAAAGTGTTACACTACATTTTTTAAAATGGATCCGCTGGTAAACATACCTATGCAAAATTACTTACGTTTACTAGCCGCACAATTCTAAAAAGAATTAAGCCCATTTAAGTTAATGGGTTTAGAAGGGTGTAACTTAGAATTGGCTTGATTTTGCTAGCTGCCCATCTTCAGGACAGGCTAGGTTATGAGTGAAGCAAGTAGCCTGCAAACTCCCTGTGTTAAGATATCTTGGCTCTTTTTGAGTTCACATGAGCTATCATTTTATTAAATCATAATGAGATAATTCATGATTTGTCTGACATAACTTGTTCTTGAGAAACCTGTGCTAGCTCTTAGTAATTACAGCTATCCTTTCTAAAGACCAAGGAATTGGTGGTGGACTACAGGAGGAGCAAAACGGACATTAAGCCACTGTTTATTGGTGGAGAATGTGTGGAAAGGGTGGCTACTTTCAAGTTTTTGGGAGTGACTATTGAACAAAATCTGACCTGGAGTGCAAACACCACTGCTCTGGTGAAGAAGGCCCAGCAGAGGCTTTATTTTCTCAGACTTTTAAAGAAAAACAATTTGAATGAGAAAATATTGATGTCTTTCTATCGTTGCTCAATAGAGAGTATTTTAATATATTGTATCTGTGCCTGGTTTGCTAGTTGTACGGTTGCAGATAGGAAAGCACTCCAGAGAGTCATCACCACAGCCCAGAAGATAATTGGCTGTCCTCTCCCACTTCTGGAGGACCTGTACAGTTCTCGATGTCTGAAAAAAGTGAAGAACATCCTACAGGATTTGTCACATCCTGCATATTCCTTGTTTGAACTGCTGCCTTCGGGCAGAAGATATAGGACAGGGGTGGCCAACCTTGCTTAACCTAAGAGCCACATAGAATAAACGTAAGAGCCACATAGAGATGTCTGAGAGCCGCAAGACAGGAACAAATATCACACACACGTTTTTATTTTTAAAAATATGCAAATTTGCTTTTTATTAACGTTAAATGGGACTGCCAAAAATAAAAACAAACGAGGAAAACCGGTTATTGATAATGATATTACTTGTTTGCTAATGATATTGAGAGAGAGAGAGAAAAAGAGAGAGATGGAAAGAAAGAATTAAAGAAGTGGAAAGAAAGAGAGAGAGAGAAACTAGGAAAGCAAATAGATGGGAGGGAGGAGGGAAGGAAGGAAGGAAGGAAGGAAGGGAGAAAGAGAGAAAAAGCATGCCTCCCCTTTGCTTCCCCAGCCGCCATGCCAGGAGCCGCACAATATGTGTGAAAGAGCCACATGTGGCTCCCGAGCCACAGGTTGGCCACCCCTGATATAGGACAATCAAAACAAGGACAAATAGACTAAAAAACAGTTTTTACTCGAGAGCTATTATTGCCCTGAATGCTGCATGAGACTGAAATCGGGGGGAAACAGTGGTTTGGTTGCTATGTAAATCACAAGGGAGAAGCAGTTGTGAATGTCTGTGTGAGTGTGCATGATTATATGTTGTGAGTCACTGAATGATGGCACTTTTAAATTTCATTGTACTATGTACAATGACAATAAAGTATATTATTATTATTATTATTATTATTATTATTATTATTATAAATGCTCAAGGTCTGTCTGTTTGATGATTTGTTCTAAAACTTTCCCAGGTATAGATGTTAAGCTGACTGGTTGGTAGTTACCCGGATCTTCCTTTTCCCCCTTCTTGAAGATGGGGACAACGTTTGCCCGTCTCCAGTCTTCTGGCACCTCACCTGTTCTCCAAGAATTCTCAAAAATAATGGACAGAGGCTCAGAAATTACACCCACGAGTTCTTTTGGTACCCTTGGATGCAGCTCATCTGGCCCCAAGGACAGTTTCATTTAAAGATACTCGGTGTTTATGTACTACCCCATGCCAATCCTAGGCTGCAACTCCCTTCCCTCATCATGTGTTCTGTTTTTGCCATGTTGAGCACTGTTTCCCTCGCAAGAGAAGACTGAGGAAAAGTAGGAATTGAGCAGTTCTGCCCTCTTCATCACCTGTTACAAGTTCACTTTCCTGTCCCTGCAATGGACCTACCATGTCCTTGCTCTAAACATAAGAAAAGAACCCTTTTTTTGTTGTTTTTAGCATCTCTCGGTGCCCTAAGCTCATACTGAGCTTTAATCTTCCTCTCTCTCTACAAGCAATGGTTATTTGTTTATATTCATCCTTGGCTATAAGGCCCTCCTTCCACTTTCTGAATGAGTCTTTTTTATTTCTCAGGTCTGTAGAAAGCTGTTTATAGAGCCATCTTGGCTTCTTTAGGATCCTCCCATTTTTCCTTCTCATAGGAATCATTTGTGATAGTGACAGGTTTATTTCCTTACAGAAGTGGGGGAGGGAGGTTAAGTTGGGAGGTCTGGGTGGGAGGGAGCTTTTGGGAGTTTTTAGATAATTGTACTCTTCCTGGCAAATTAATTTGGATTGTTACTGAATTGTCAAGTGTACAGATATTGTTAGTGTACTTGGGTGATATTGCTGTAGATATCAGGTTTGGTAACATCTCAGACGATCTGAGAGGGGAGGCCACCATGATGCCAGGGATACCCGTGATTGAGGGACATGGGAGGTATGGTGGTGGGGCAAGGTCTTCTAGAAATAGAAGGGGGTGGAGATGTGGTTATGCTTGGTCCCTTTCCAACCTTCACTCCATCCTGAGACCTGTTGGTAGTGGGGCTAGGAAGTCTTACCCTTCTCCAGCACTGATGCTGTTCAATGCTAGGTCCATTAATAATGAGACCTCTACGCTGCAAGATTATTTTGCTGCTCAACGTACGGACCTGGCATGCATGGCCAAGACCTGGGTGCAGGATGGCAAAACTGTCACCCTGAAACAACTGCCCCACCCCCCAGGTTAATCGGTCCATCCGTCTTGGACAAATGGGTGGGGGAGTGTGGTGGTGCTCTTCTGAGAGTCTTTCTCCTTCAGGGCTCTCCCCACACCAAAACTGATTGTGTGGGCCTAGTGAGGAATGCTGAGGAGAGTTTGGCTATCTGGCTGGTGTGCTGCCTGCCTAATGCACCAGCAGATACCCTGTCACACCTGCTGGAGTCAGTATCAGGCTGGGCACTGGAACACCTTAGGCTATTAGTTCTGGGGGACTTCAGTGTTCATGCTGATGCTGCCGCCGCCTCACAGGCAATGGACCTGTTGTCATCCATGGCAGCACTAGGACTCTCTCCCAGTTTGTTTCTGTGCCCACGCATCAAGCAGGTCACACAGTGGATTTGGTTTTTCGGGGGGGAGGGGGGGTCTAGATAAATGTGGATCTAGAAAATATTGATGTGGTGCCATGGTTTGACCACTTTGCCCTGACGGCTTGCTTGAGCATCCCAGTTTGGTTTGGTGTGGTTAAGAGTGCGGATTCTAATCTGGAAGAACCGGGTTTGATTCTCCACTCCTTCACATGTAGCTGCTGGTGTGACTTTAGGTCAATTACAAGTTCTTTCAGAGCTGTTCTCTCAGGAGCAGCTCTCTCAGAGCTCTCTCAGCTCCACTTACCTCACAGGGTGTCTTGTGGGGAGGGGAAGGGAAAGGAGATTGTGAGCTGCTCTGAGACTCCCTTGGGTAGTGAAGGGCAGGGTATAAATCTAACCTCTTCTCTCTCTCTTTTCTCTCCTTCTTTAGGCAGTGAACTGATTTATGCTCACCCACAGAGACTAATGGATCCAATTGGTTTCCAAAATGCTCTGTGGAATCCAATGTCCCCTGGTGGTTCATTAGATGAGCTGGTGGAGGATTGGCACAGCCGACTCTCCAAAGCCATTGATGAAACTGCCCCCCAACATCCTCTTCGCTCCCATGCCAAAACAGCCCCATGGTGTACCCTGGAGCTGCAGAGTCTGATGTAGGAGCTAAGACGACTAGAATGAATGTGGTGGCAAAACTGTGATGAAGCTACAAGACCATCCTATAGGACCTTAGTGAAAGCCTACGAGGTGGCAATGAAAGCCGGAAAGAAAGAATTCTATGCATCTTCCATTGCATCTGCAAGCTCTTGTCCAGCACAATTATTTACTATAATTAGAATCAGAGAATCATAGAGTTGGGAAGGGCCATATAGACCATCTAGTCCAACCCCCTGCCCAATGCAGGATCAGCCTAAAGCACCCCTGTCAAATGTTCATCCAGTGTCTTCTTGAAAGCTGCCAGTGAAAGCTGCCATGTCTGGGTCTCTGCTGTAGCCAGCAGTCTGTGGCATCTACCAGCAGTTCTAGCTCCCTGGATATGATGTGGCACTGCCACTAGACATGTGGGCAATCACGACCTGGTCTAGAAACCAGTGCTGAGAAAACGCTACATAACAAGGAACAAATTCCATCAAGGCATAAGAAAATCCTTGTATAAGAATGCATCAACATCGTCTTGGGATTTTATAACAACGTTAAGAAGGATCCATTTTTTGAAATGTTGTTATAAAATCCGGAGACAGCGTTGATGCATTTCTTATTTTCTTATGATCTGATGGAATTTGTGCGTTGTTATGTAGCATTTACTGGCAACAATATATAGAAAATATTTTCTTTGTGAGTCTTGCTGACTATCTTGATTTGTGGGTCAGACTCTCACGACTGTTTTCTCAACATGGCACTGCTACTGCCACAAACAGAAAGAGCTGGCGTCCGACCTGAACCCCTCAACTGTGTGTGTGGGGGGAACTGAGCCGTTGGGATTCAAAATTTACCCACTCCTGATCTATGGCACAGGAGCGAAAATTGTTGCCCCTCGCTTACATAAGTACATTGGTATGTTGTATAGGAGTTTGGGCTGCTAATTGATCTTCAAATTCATTTTCAAGAATGAAGAACTGTGTGTGCTTCTCTCCCCTCTGTTCTGGAGGCACTATGTTACAAAAAAATCCTATATTTTAAAAGATGAAGTAACAATAATATTAAATACCTTTGGGCCTTTGGGAATACTGAAAGGGTCCCTAAATCGAGGCATTATTTTACACACTCCAAGTGTAACTATTTAAATATTTTTACTATGAGACATACGAACAGCACAGAATTGTATAATCCAGCCCCCCCCCCCTTTTGCTGTATAACTAGCACATTTCCCCCTTTACTTAACCTCAATGCATGCTTTAAAATTTATAAACTGTTATAAAAATCTTATTTATACCTGGTTGGCTTATTATAAAAACACTCTTTAAAAAGGTTTATGATATTTCATGTTGCTGACATGCAAGATTATTATGTGTGAAGGGGAGACATAAAACTAATAAATACTGTACTTCATAACGGAGAAAGTAAATGTTAACACACACATTAGTGCAAAATTACAACTCTGTTATGATTTTGGTGCATGCTTTCTCTGTATAAAAATTATATTCGTGTATATTTAAGTTCATTAGGTCAGGTAGCTGGGTATCTATTGGTGACTATACTGGAAACAATTCAGCCATTCTATAGTGGCAAACAAGTTAAAAGCATTACTCCAAGGACAAATCTGACTTGTGAAATCTTATGGACGGCAGATTTGTACAGTTTGATTTCAAGAAAATGCTGGAAGGCCTCTGAGGGGGAAGTATAATATAACAAAAATAAATTGAGCATCAAAATAAGCCATAGAGCATTAGGATATTATCTGTTCACTTTTTACCTAGTTTTTTCATCTACAAACTAGAGACTGCTGTGCAAATCAGCTACTGTATCGTGCCTGTGATACACAGATACAGAATGTTCATGTCCTTTAAAAAAAGGATGAAGCATATTCATAAACTGATTATCCGTAAAAAATAAAGTTTATCTGTCCCATAATGACGTTGGTGTAGTCAATCGCAAAAGAAGCCTTGACTAAAACTCCATAGAGGCTTGTGATTTTGAGATTTTTGTGGCTGTAACATTCGAGAATATCCCTGTGTAAAATTGAATTTTTAAATTTCGTACTTTGGTAAACAACAACAACCAATTAGCACTGACTATGACCAGATATGGGCAATGTGATATTTGTTTATTTTTTTCTCTTTGCTTTTAGATGATAGAACATTTATGAACATTCCAACTTGTCCAGCAATAGAACTATCAGTTTCTGCGAAAGAATGGAAAGTTGGCCATTTGGCTTCCATTAAAGCCTCACAAAAGCTTTAGTGACAGGCACAGCTTTATAAGTAACAACCAGAGAGAAGTCCTAGGAACTTTCCTCTCTCTGCTTTCTATTACCTCTGCAAGACAATCTTTTTGGTAATATTCACAACTTATACATACAGTTAGCAGTCATATTATCATCAGCTAATACAACTGTAATTCTCCATAGCCATCAAGCTCCTCAAGGTGGCTAATATTCAGTGTACAAGATATATCTTTTAAAAGATCACAGTATATGATTTCCCTAAATACTTGGCATTACTATCCTAAATTCTATAGCTTGAGCAGTGCCAGATCTCTTCTGGACCATGGTTCTACAAATTGGGGGCCACCACTGAAAAGACTTCCTTAGGTGTTCCCTTGAACACGTTTCTCTAACTGAGGGCATTTGGGGAAGGGCGTCTCCTTGCTGTTCACTACTGCTTACTGGTATAGGGTTGCCAGCCTCCAGGTGGGGCCTGGGGAGCTCCTGCTTTTACAACTGATCTCCAGTTGGCAGAGATCAGCTCCCCTGGAGAAAATGGCTGCTTTGAAAGGTGGACTCTATGGCATTGTACCATGATAAGGCCCTCCCTTCCCTAAACTCCACCCTCTCCTGGATCCACCCCCAAAGTCTCCAGGTATTGTCCAACCCAGACCTAGCAACCCTATTACTGGAGTACTATCTGGGGGGTGCAGTCAGACAACAGAAGAAGAAGAAGAAGAAATTAGATTTATATCCTGCCCTTCACTACCCAAAGGAGTCTCAGAGCACCTTACAATCCCTTTCCCTTCCCCTCCCCACAACAGACACCCTGTGAGGTAAGTGGGGTTGAGAGAGTTCTCTCGAGAACTGCCCTTGAGAGAACAGCTCTGAGAGAACTTATAACTGACCCAAGATCACACCAGCAGCTGCATGTGGAGGAGTAGGGAATCAAACCCGGTTCTCCCAGATTAGAGTTCACATTTCTAACCCCTACACCAAACTGGCTCTCAGTTCTGGGGGTGGGGTGGAGAAGAAAGTCCCCCATAAGGAGATCTGTATGTGCACATTCCGGGACTTTGTTCATAGAATAGGAGCGGAAGTGCGAAGAACCTTTCAGTATACCTAGGTGCTTCAGCTTTGAGCTTTGAAGCTCTTTCCTTCCACCTGAAGCCCGTCATGCCTTCCCAAAGTCTACTTCGTTAACAGAATAAGAAGTCACAACTGGTAGTAGAAATCTGAAGACCACACGCAAGCTTGGGTGTGTGCATAAGGTTCTTCGGTTTCCAAAAACATGCTTTCATGGGATCAGAGAGGATGGAGCTCTTAGATTTGCTGAGTGGGTGTTTGTGGCAGCGCCAGGAAAGGTAGCCTAATCAGCACAGGAAAACTGCACAGTAGGAGGTTCTCCTCGAATTGCAGATCTTACCAAAAGGGCTCGATGCCTCTAAACTGATAGGCTGTGCATGCTATGCAAAGAGACTGCTTCGCTCTCTCAAGGAGATTATTCGTGTAGTTATCAGTCCAAATCAGTTTCTTTCATCAAATCCTTTCTTTCCCGTAATATGTCAATGGCCAGTATAATCCTGGTGTCTAGAAAAGAGTGTTCAGGAGAAATGATGTGGTTTAAACAGAAGGTGGCAGCATTGCTACAGGTGAAGCATCAGCTACCCCCAAAAAAGGGGGGGGCAGAGCTGATTGGGAGTGGAATACTAGCAGCAGGTGTTGCTGTGATGCCCTCAAGCTGTGTGCCCAGCGAACAAATGTGACATGGTTCCGTTTAGTGCCACTAAACAGTTTTGGAGTGGATTCCCCAAAGTTGTCAGCCCATTCCCTTGTAAAATAGTCAAACGTGATCCCCCCCCCCTTTTTTTTCTTTTAAAACTGGGCTTTCGAAATATGCTTTTGAAGCACAGGCTGCAGGTTCCTTCCTGACTAGCTTCTCTAGGCAGATCATGAAAAGGGAGGGCAGGAAGGGTTGCCTCAGTGCTTAGTCCTTGTGGCCCTTGCTTACACGCCCAGGGAAATGCTGATCGCCACTTTGGGATCAGGAAGCAATTTTTCTCCAGGCCAGTTTGGCCAGGGATCCTGTAGGGTTTTTGTTTTTGCTCTGCCATGAAATCGCTAGGTGAACTTTTGCAGTCATTTTCTCTCAGTTTAACCTACCTTGCAGGTTTGTTGTGAGAAGCACATGTGCTGCTTTAAGTTCCTTGGAGAAAGCATCTATCCATAACTAGCTGAAGCACTTTTGGTTTTTTTCCCCTCTCCTGCGAAACACTGGGCAATCAGCCTCCTCTAGACAGGGCTCCTAAAAAACGGGAGAGCGATGACTAAATTCTGGGGTCCCTGGGAAGGGTTCATGGCACCAGACTAGTCATGAGATTTGTTTTGATATGAAATTTTTGTCGTGATTGTGTGGTGGGGGAAGGCTCAGATGGAATCTTTGTGTGGGGCCCTGTAGTTAGCAGCTGTACCTAGAGCGTGGAGGCAAATAATAATTACTCTGTCATGAAGAGGACCTCTGGGAAGAGATTGCCTTGAGCCCAGGTTTGAGGCTACTGCAAACAAACAAAACACATGAGGGAAGCAAAGAAATGTGGCCGGCACTCTCCAAGTGAGGCACAACTCAGAGCTGGGAAACTGCTCAGCATGGAGGACAGCCTCATGGGCATATCCTTTTGGGCTGCTGACTTGACTTTGAGTACAGAATCAGGAGGTGGTCAGAAACGAAACAAAAAGGTATGATCGTATGTATCTATGGGAGCAATCCTAAAGAGCCTTACTTGGAAGTAAGTCCCATTTTATCAAGTGGCACTTACTCCTTGGAAAGTGTCCTTTGGATTGCAGCCCTGTGTCGTCAATGCGTTTCTCCAGGGCTCTTTTTGTAGAAAAAGCCCAGCAGGAACTCATTAGCATAACAGGCCAGACCCAACAGCAGAAACTCGTTAACATATTAGGCCACACCCCTGACAACGCAGCTCCCTCCCAGGATCGGCTTCCCCAGGTGCCCCGCGGCTTGCGGGGCACATGAGGAACCCGAGGGAAGAAAGGCAGTTTTTGGATCAGCTTCCCCAGGCACCCCACAGCTTGTGAGGCGCCTGGGGAACTCGACCGGGGGGGGGGGGGAAGAAGTGGTGGGTGTGGCCAGCTCAGAAGCCAGCCGGAACTCCGTTCCTGTATATTTCTGCCCAAAGTAGCCCTGCGCTTCTCACAATCTCCGCTGTAATAATTATTGTGATGAATCTTATCTAAAGTCAGGTCATTGGTTCATATAGTGCTGTAGTGCCTAGGCTGCTGACTGGTGGCAGCAGCAGCTCCCCAGCACAGAATGGTTTGTGTAAGAGGCTTTGACTGGACTCTGGAGGTGCTTGAGAAACCATGATCTGTATGCAAAGTGTGTGATGTACCCTTCTGCCATAGACCTTCCTCCCAGCAATGCAGCCCAGTTTCCTTTGGGATAGACACTGAACAGCGCCATCTCAAACAGAGTACTCTTCTAAATCCATTGAAGCCAGTAAGTTTAGAATGACACTGTAAATTAGTTAATTGATTAAAATATTCTCCAGAAAAGAGAAGACTCAGACTTAAAAGCATATTTCAAACCAGTTAAGTAAATGGGTGAGATCCCACAATTCAATAGGAAGGTGAATGTGTAACGCACATATTTGTGACAACACAAAAAGTGCAAAGTATTTTCAGCCCAGGTTTGTAGTTCCCTGTTTTGAAGTTAAATTTTATATCCTACACTAGATCAGAGGAAATGCAGATTCCTAAAACGAAAGTTGTTATGAGAACTGGAAGGGATAACGCAGCCATATTTTGAGAAACAGGCAGCCAAGTAAGCCTCCTTTCTCCCCTCTACGGTCTTGATACTTTATGGCAGTTCAGTACTGTTGAAAAATACTCACACCGTGTCATGTATTTAGAACATTCCTACCCTCAGAACTTGTGGTTAAATCCACAATGGACTCCTTGCTGGATT
The DNA here is from genome assembly GCA_029233225.1 of Lepidodactylus listeri. NCBI lineage: Eukaryota > Metazoa > Chordata > Lepidosauria > Squamata > Gekkonidae > Lepidodactylus > Lepidodactylus listeri. Next base: position 41,997,315 of record JARCFY010000003.1, read on the forward strand.
TTTGCTGTACGTAACATAATCTCCACATGTGTAAAGAGCATGCAGTATTTTATTTTTTGCTTGAGCCAGGGAATGTTAAATTAAATTTATCAGCTGAGGAATTTGCAAAAGAGCTCATAAATAGTTTTCGACATGGTTCTAATGGCACGTGGAGAAGGGTCAGGGAGGGGGAAGGATGCAAGGAGTTTGCAAGACAGAGTAGATTTAAAGATCCTGCCTCTTTTAGTTGCTGGCCGTGCTCAAAGGCAGAGCTCCATTGAAGCTAGGGGTCTGCACAGAGCAGCCCTGAAGCAGATGAATACAGATTACACATAAAATAAAAACAACTTTGAAGGAGCTAATGCTTAACTTTCTGGAGAAAAGGATACTGTGACTTAAGCTTTGCTGCCTGGTGATGGATTTTTACACAAAATAGAATTTAAATGCCATTTATTTATGTATTTAGATAATTAATAGCCTGAGTTTTTACTGAGACTCAAGGCGGGTTACAGACTAAACACAGGGGGGAAATAATTATACAACAGTGAGCAATGTGACAGGGCTAGGAATACCAAATTCAAACACAATTCAAGTGATAAGGAGAACAGAAAACTGCCTACGATAAAAGTATTGTGTCAGCAACGCAGAATGTGGCATTACAAGTAGGGTTGCTAACTCTGGGGTGGGAAATTCCTGGTGATTTGGGGGAGACAAGGGAACTCAGCCAAATACAATGCCATAGACTCTACCCTCCAGAGTAGTCATTTTTTACAGGGGAACTGATTTCCATAGGCTGGAGATCAATTGTCATTCTATGAAATCTGCAGGCCCTGCCTGGAGATTGGCAGCCATAATTACAAAGTGTAAGTCAGTGTAGTAAAAGCTGGATGTGTCCCGTCCCGCAGCGCCGGGACTCATCCCCACCCGCAGCCCCCATGCCAGACTCACCTGAGCGCGGGGCAACCCACAGCGCGGGGTCCGCGGCACAGGATGCCCCACCCGGAGACGGCCCCATCGGCTCCCCAGTCCGGCCGGAGGAGGAGGACGGCGGCGCGGCAACAGCGGCATGGCCGAGCGGCTCCCGGGCCCGGGAGCATCGACGTGCTCCTCGTCCGCTCGGCCCTGTCGGCGCCGGCGGATGACATCACAGCCAAGGAGCCCCCGACTGCAGTGCAGCTGCTCTGGCGGTTACTCCAACGATGAAAGCCCTGCCTACGGCCCCTCCAGGGTTCACGGAAGCGGGTGCAGCAGGAGGCAGGCACTGGGGAAAGGGGAGATGGGACGGGCTGCGGGCCAACAGGGCGGAAAGCGTCTGGGAATATGAAGGGGGGCGGGGCAGGAGGCTGGGGAAACGGGAGTGGCCGCAGGAAGTCCGGGGAACCTGACAGGAGGGAATAAAAGGGGGCAGAACGGAGACGCCAGGGAGGATGAGCCGGGACTGCCACAGCTGGAGAAGGACCTGCGAGAGAGAGAGAGAGCTCCAGGCTACCAAGTGGCACGCCTGAGGCACAGAGGGCGACCTGGGTGTTTCAACCCCGCCCCTGTGCCAATTCTGAGGCTGAGTTCTCGCCCGTTTCCCTCACCGGTTCCTGAGACATCCCGCGGCAAAAGGGGGAACCACGGCCACAGGTGGCGCACCCGCGAGGCAGGAGGCGGAGCTTGACAGGATGATACCCACAATAACTGTTGTGTACTAGGACCATGATCGCATGGTCTCCCGTAATGGCGACCGCCACGTGGTCAGCGCACATGGTCAGAATCTACCTGAGCTTCAGCCAGGTAGAACAATAGCCAGTTAGATCCTGAGTGACCACCAATTACGAGCCTAGGTCTCCCGCTGGGGGACCTATGAACTACAACCACGGACTTAAGGTCCTATCAGGACCCGGGGGTGAGGTCGGGGCATTGTCTCCGGCCGACATAAAAGAGGGCTCTGAGCCCGGGGTTCCCCATGTTCCATCTGACCCTCAATAAAGAGCTGTACTATGAAATCACTACTACTTGCCTCCCGACTCCAATACTTTCCAATAACAATTGCAATGGACTTACACACCTGATTACATCTGATTCTATCTTAACATAGTTCTGATTCCACTATAAGAATGTTTCCATGGAAAATCTCTGTTTTGCACACTTTGTGGGATGGTAACAACTGTGGGAGCCCTCCTGACCTTTTCAAGCCAGACTATCCACAAGGTGGGAGCCCCTACGGAGAATGGGCATGCACTTGGATCTTGTAAGAGAGAATTATAAACAACAAGACAGAGTCCACATTCCTAGAGGCCCATGATAAAGTCACAGGGCACAAGCTTCCATTTTGGAACTGTGTACTAGAAAATGTAAAGATGCCACATTTGCCATCGCACACAACTTCTCATTTTAAATACAGCTCCCTTTTTTCCTCAGTTGTCAGCTTTGAAATTCTACTTGGGCTATGAACAATCTAAGATGTGTGTCTTTCTTGAAGGAAATGACATTCTTCAACAACAGCTAACAAATTGTAGTTTATTAACAGTGGGGTGAACATAACATCTGTGTTGCCTCTAGAGCATGGTAAGAAAAAAAATAGGTATACAGCAAGCAAATAAGTGAATGCTGCATATGTTTCTTCCTTAGCAGCTGCACCTTACTACGTAGGGTTGCCTTTCCTCAGTTGGGACTGGGGGATCCCCCGTTTTTTTGGGCTTCTGCCTGCCATCGTCCAGCTGGCCAGCGAGAAGAAACCCCACCCCCAAACAGCCACATTGCCAGAAATAAATGTGATTCGCTGATGTCACATGGAAGTGACGTCAGCACATTGGGGACATCACGCAGCAATGCTCTTGTTTGGGGGCAAAACTCTATGATTTGAGGGTGATTTTACCATAGAGTTTTGCCCCCAAACAAGATCATCACCATGCGATGTCTCCTGCATGCTATCACTTCCGTGTGACATCAGCACATTGTGGCGCTCTGCCCCACTCCCAGACAGTTCCATCCCACCTCCTAACAGCATGGTATTCGGACCTGGCAACCGTATAACTGCATGTTACATTGTTCCCAAGTATGTTCCCAGTTTGGGTCACAGATGTTCTGGGAACATCATATTCCCCAGGCACGCAGGAACCCAATTCAGATCATGATCACAGGGAGATGGGGCTTAGGACAAATTAGATGTTATTCTGCCATGAGTTGGGTCAGATTTTCCTGATTTGTTTTACAGAGAGATGTGACACTGAGGAACTAATGTTCTCATGCACTAGAGTTGTGAACCTCCAAATGGCATGTGGAGATCCCCTGCTATTACAGTTGATTTCCAGATGTCCAGGATCAGTTTGGTGTAGTGGTTAAGTGCGTGGACTCTAATCTGGGAGAACCGGATTTGATTCCCCACTCCTCCACTTGCTGGATGACCTTGGGCAAGCCATAGTTCTGACAAGAGCTGTCCTTGAAAAGGCAGTTCTCTCAGAGCTCTCTCAGCCCCACCTACCTCACAGGGTGTCTACTGTGGGGAGGGGAAGGGAAAGGAGTTTGTAAGCCGCTCTGAGACTCCGTGTGAAGGGCGAGGTATAAATCCAATCTTCTCCTCCTCTTTTTCTTCTTCCTCCTCCTCCTCGTCCCCTGGAGAAAATGGTCTCTCTCTTCCCCAAACCCTATCTTCCCCAGTCTCCACCCCCAAATCTACAGGTATTTCCCAGCACAGAGCTGGAAACCCTACACAGCACTCTGGGGCCCAGCACTTTCAGTTAGAGTTGCCAGCTCTGGGCTGGGAAATAACTGGAGGTTTTTGGGGTGGAGCCTGGGGAAGGCTGGGTTTGGGGAGGAGAGGGACCTCAGCTGGGTATAATGTCATAGATCCCACCCTTCAAAGCAGTCATTTTCTTGACCATCTGGAGGTCAATTGTAATAGCGGGAGGTCTCCAGGTACCACCTGAAGGTTAGCTACCCTCGTTTCAGTTCAGGACAATATCACAGGAGGAACACTGAAGCTCCTCCTAATGCCATACTAGCAAGGGAAATCAGGTCCCGTGAGAACATTAGTTCCCCAATGGGTCAGGGAACCTGGACTTTACTTGTGGTAGACATAACATCTAGCTTGGCCCTTAGTCCTTTCTTCTTGTGCTGTTTCTCTAGGCTGAGAGCTGGTGTAGCATAGTGGTTAGAGTGCAGGACTATGATCTGGGAAATCCAGGTTCAAAACTCTGTCATAGAAACCTGCTAGGCAACCTTGGACCAGTCTCAGCCAAACCTACGTCACAGGATTATTGTGATAGGGAAATGAAGGAGAGAACAATGCTCTGGAGAAAATAGTGGGGTATAAATGAAGTAAATGGATAAAGACATTTAATCAACTCAGAAATAATACCACTAGAGCAGGGGTGTCAAACATGCAGCCCGGGGCCCGGATCAGGCCCCCAGAAGGCTTCTATCAGGCCCACACTGGAACTGGCCATCTCCTGCTTCCAGTTCTGTTGCTGCTGCTGTTGCATCATAGCTTGCTTCGCCAGATTCTCTCAATTGCTCAGCCATTTCATGTTTTCCCCCTGGGTCCTAGACTCAGAACTCTGAGCATGAGATTTCTGTGGTGAATGTCAATAAATCAAAAGTAGGTTTGCAGCTTACAGATACACACCTGAACAGCATACTCAAGATTGCAACAGTACAGACATTTTGATGCAATAATTCAGAGCAAGAGGTGTCAGTTATCAGATACTGTTAAATCGGACTTCCGGTTTCGGCGGGATCTATGGCGGGCATGATCTCCCAATGCTCCAGGAGACGCGACCTAGACTTGGTGGCCAGAAGGGGTGCCAAACTGACTTCAGACCCCCAGGGACCCTTGTAGGGGGACCCTGCCTGAGGCGTGAGGGGTAGCCTCTCCCGGGATGGTGATTTTGGGATCGAGGCTCCCCTTTGCCTCCGTAGGTTCAGCCGCTGCAGCGCTTCCAGGCATAGCAGAGCGCACACTGGATGGCTGCAGAAGTCGAGCAAGCCACAAGAAAAAGATTTTCTTCCTGCAACGTATGGCGAACTTGTAAGTGTTGACTTACAGAGAGGACTCTCTGATTTGAACTGAATGGAAGAGAGGAGGATTTAAACTTTAAATCCCCCCCTTTAAAGAGACGGAGCTGTATTAACATCAGAGAATCTTGAGGGCTGGGTAAATGGCTGGAGCTCAATAGGGGAGCAAATTTAACTAGCAGAGACTTAAAGAATAAGCTTTTAACGAATGGAGCAGCTGATTGCTGTTAATGTGAAGCTGGATAATTTGCAGAAAAATGTTGCAGAAGTAAACCTGAGGTCTGAAAAAGTTGAAACGGAACTGTTGGAAGTCAAATCCAAGACTGAGAAAAATGATTTGAGGATCTGCAAGATGGAAAAGGAAAGAGCCTCTGATAAAGACAATTTATTAAAATTACAGATGGAACATTCCAATTTTTTTTAAGGTTCCAGGGTGTTCCTGAACAAAAGAGTGAGAATCTCAAGCAGGCATTGAATGAAGCTCTAGCTCCAATGACAGGTATCAAAGCGGATATATTACAAAGTGATATGGATATGGTTTATAGAACCGATCCGGATTTTGTCAAGAAAAAGAACCTTCCAGGAGAAGTTATGATGAAATTCTCTTCAAAATCAATCAGAGATGTGGTGCTCAAGGCCCCAAACAGAACTACCCTAAGGATCCAAGAGAAGGAGATTAAAGTGTTAAAGGACATTCCATTCGAGATCAGGAAGAAGAGGAAATCCTACAAAAATTTACCTACATTTTTGCAAGCAGAAGGCATTTTGTACAGGAGGGATTGGTTTTCAGCTTCAAGGATAAAAAACAAAAGATCGACTCTGTTGCAAAAGCTAAGAAATTTTTGGACTTCTGCAAAAATATGCAAAGTGCTACACCTTCAGAGGATTCATTAGAACTGCAAGAAAGCATCTTTGGACTGTAAAGCTCGGAACATGAAAGTGATGGACCTGAGGAGGAAGAGTCTGAATCAGAATTAGGAGCAGCAGCCCCTAAACCACTGGGAGAAGAAAAGAAGAAGAGAATACAGAAGAAAAAATAACTTATGATCTGTTAAAAGTTTTATATGTTTTTATTGTACCCTTTCTTTTGAGTTTCAGTGATTTATCCAAGTTATTAAGCAGTGTATTATTAGATTAAGCTATTTTAAGCCTGGATTTTATATAGTTTTTCTTGAATTATTTGAATAAAGGATTTAAGCTATATTTTTTGACTTCTGTATACCTTAGGGTAGTATAGTTGTTTTAGTTATTGTAGTGTTTTTAGTAGTTTTGTAGTGGATAAAAGCAATAAAAAAATTATATATTAAAAAGATACTGTTAAATAAACAAAATATTGCAAGAGTGCTAATGTTTTAAGCATGTTTTTATTTTAAGTTTAAAAAAATCTTTGTGTTTGTGTCCTTTATAAAGTTTATATCTCCGCTACCTGGCATTACATTTTATGACACACATGGTCCGGCCCAGCAAGGTCTCATTTATGTCAGATCTGGCCCTTATAACGAATTATTATCATAACGAATACTAGAGTCTCAGCTTGGTCTAATAGTTTAAGATTTTGATCTGGCTTGCACTGGTCCAGTGGAATTTTTTATTTCTTATTTCTTTGAAGTACCTATGGCATATCACAAAATGTTTTTGGGATTCCAGTGCTTCAAAACAGTTTGCAGTACAGCATGAGCTACTCTTCAAGAGGGAAAAAAATCATTCTAAAGCCCCAGGAGTTATTTTTTGTGGTTCCTTGGCTAAAGATTGTAAATCACTTTGCATCTTATAAGTACTACTGAAATTATTCTGTTCCATGTTTTCCTGGCATGAAAAGCATGTGCTTGTACAATTCTGCTTCTCAGCAGGGTTTTGCATACTAGAAGACATCCATCTCAAAAAGTACATTCTCCCCTCGTACAACTGCACATGGAGTTCCCCAAGCACAACTTAATGATATATCTGTCCAATTCAATACATGCTGAAACCCTGGAAAGAGAAAAGTTAAGCATCTCTTCCCCATTATTTATACCATAATTCAAGTCAGAGAAAATAAATAGCCACATCAGGTGGATAGTTTAATCATACCCTGCCAAGGGTCCAGAATTTAAAACAATAGCCTGTTTGAGAGGAAAGTTTATATTTTTAAGCAGACACTTAGTCTATATTAATAGCAGTAAATAAGTGGGCAAGAAACAGCTGGAAGATGTTGGCCATTTGAAATCCATGATGGGATTCCAATATTAGGATAATGATAGCTAGCTGAAATGGTTGGGATGCAGCAGGGAAAATGAGGTGTAGCAATGGTCCTCTTTCTATTTTATTCTACATGTGTGGTCTAAGTATCTGGTTCAATAGTTTCTTGGTCAGTGCTTTTAAAATCCAAACGCGGAATCTGGAAATCAAACCCTTGGGGTATTGTAGATAACTTCCATAGTATGGCACCCGCTTGCTTCAGACAATGCTTAGGGCTATGCTCAATGTTCTCTTAAAGCACTGAGGCAAAACTTTGTACCTAGTTTGGTGCGATATCAGCACAATAGCAAGAAATCAAGGCCACTTTATTTAATTTTTTTTTAAGAGCATACACAATGAATGGCTGAGGACAGACTGGGAATGTGGCCTGCTATGCCTCCGCTTTGAAAGTGGAGGAAGGGAGGCTGTCCACACAGCCGCAGCTGTGCCCAGTTGCCTGCATGCACTCACCTGTCCCTGAGGCGCTGCCCTCGCATTCCAAGCGGAGACCCCTTGGAACTGGTCTCCAGCCATCTGGGTGCATATACCTGCTGCTCCCTGCCGGTGTGGATGCTGCAACGGCGCGAAGCAAGTGGCACCGAAAGTGTGAATGGGCTGTTCTGGCTGCTGCGCCTATGCACATAGCCACCCATCGCCGAAACAGCTGGGACCTGCGTGCCATGGCGGTGGTGGCCCCAGGGACTGCCCAGCAGTGAGGACGCGCCATCCCACTTCCTCCCCGGTATGGTCCCGCAGCACTGCAGCCAGTGTGAATGAGAAGCCCCGGGCTGCTTTTCCCACATGGGTTTCGGCCTCGCAGCTGTTCTGGGGCAGATTCTCGGTCTGTACTTGGCCACTATTAGGTAGATCCAGAATTTGCTAAGGAAGAGAATAAAAAACTTACATGCATGCAGGGAAACACGTGCACTATCAAGTGGTAAGAAAACTCTATGATGTGTTTGTGTGCGTAGACATTTTCAGTGGCTAAAACGAGCCAACTCTGGGTTACATACTTTCTTGGTGTTCTTCAGGCTCAGCACCAAACTGTTAGCCTGACTGCTCTTTTATTTATTAATATTTGGGGGAATATCAGCACTTAACAATGTGCAGCAGGCGTTGCGGATCTCCACCTGTGTCTACAGAGGCTGCGCTTCACCAAGGCTTCCCAGGAACTGACACGAGACTCAAGTTAAGAGTTACAAAGATAAATTGTTTACTATAAAAATGATAAAAGATTCATAGGCAATATTACACAATCATACACACGGTTACACAGATCTAAGAAATTAGGTAGAATTACAGAGACGTTTGCATGAGCAGGAGAATTGATGGTATCTGTTGAGGGTGATATTTACCTATATAGGAATCTAGTGGAGTCCGTCTGGAAAAGAGGGGGGTTGAAGAAGTATCTTTGGACAAAGGAGAAAGGATCGTGGTTCTGAACCAGCAGAGGCCACGTGGCAGATCCAAGTGGTGCACCCAAGGATCCGTGAGGAAGGGAGGAAGAGCAAGCAGGAGCGGGGAGGAAAAATCTGATCTGTGACTCTTGGGGAGCAGTATTTATTGGGGGGTGTTCCCAGGAGGTTGGCAAGGTATGAGACCTTCCCAGGGACACCTATAGATGGTCCGTTCTCTGTCCCTAGCCACTAAGAGGGTCCTATGGGAGTGGTCAATATTTAGATCTACCTGATGGTCAACACAGGATGTTGACGTCAGCTGCATCTGGCATTGTCTTCTAGATGAAAGGGGTCCTGAGAGGCAGAACCGGTCCATCAGGAAGCATCCCACTGTTTTCGCACCCTTGTGTGAAGTCCTTTGATGTGCCAAATGGAGGGGAGAAGTTGCAGGAGGGGGTTCAAGCCTGGGTACGTGTATGGAGTTTGTACTTGCATGGAGTTAGTGGGATGTGTCTCTAGCCAAAGAGCTGCACATGGCTTTGTGTGTGTGTGAGTGTCTTTGTGCTTTGTGACAACCTCCAGGCTGGAGGTGGTAACTTCAGAAAATGGCGCTTTAAACCTTTGTTGGAAGTATCTGCTATCATTTTCCCACTGGTCACCTTGTGCACTATTTTAACTCACATAACTGACAGCCTAGTCCATTCACTGCTCTCATAAATCACCAGGAATCTGTACGGTTTTCATTATTACCTGTAAGATGTTCTGAAGGACATGCAACTTGGAACAGTAAAACCAACTGAAGATTTTATTTACAAGGATAGGCAGACAGGGAATATATATACACGGGAACAGTTGATGCTTGTGGATGCATAGTTGCAGATGGTATATTTCAGCTTTAGGTTAGTTCCTTGATAATCAGTTACTTCAGATTACACAGTACAAATCACTCTCCAAACTCAACCCTTATGCTGTTTTAGACAGCCAGCTTTTTATGTGGAATTCTTAGGTACTCTCCACCTTCACAGAGAAATACCTCTGCTGTGCCTTAGTTTGAATTTGGACATCCACTAGTCCAATAAATTCTCCTGGCACACACTAAATCCCCTAAACCAGGCTCTTTCTCCAGCAGGGTATAATTCCTAAGGGAGAGGAATGTGTATTTCTTATTTAACCACTAGGAGCTTATTTTCCTTGTTAAGACTCCTGAGTTTTCCCATTTGGCTTTTTTCGGTTTCCCTTAATATGGGAGTCTTTATAGATATCTCATTTGTGCCAACAAGACTTGTCAGTCCCCTGGTACAGTACCAACCAACTCAAAAAACCAACTGCCAAACTCCAACTGTCAAGATTTTTTTTTTTTCATTTGAACCCCCTCTTGATTTCTGCCTCAGGTTTACATTACCACTGCTAGTCACGTGACTTCAGGTGTCTTTGCTTGTAGGCTGATTCCAAGCCCTGGAGTCCATCACAGATGCCATGAGCCAAGAGGGAACGTGGGGTAAAAATATTTTAACAAACAAACAATCTGTTAGTATGTTTTAAAGCACTGTGAGCCATTTTTGTTCTAATGTTCTGAATTGGTTCTTCTCCCCACCTCCCACTGCTGGTACAATTATTTTTGACAAGACAGATGCTATTATAACTTTGTAAATGAATGTCTTAAGTATGTCACTAGCTATGGACACAATCCAGGCAACACTAAGTATTTTGGAGGTCCATTAGTTTCAATGGAAAGTTAATCATGTACAATTAAGTTAAAAGTGTTTAACATTCAATTGGGTCATGACCACTTGTGATGTGCATATTTTAAAATTACAAAGCATATGAAAGTAGCTTGGGCAATGAAAAAGTATAAGCCACATTTTACATTTTTAGAATTTTGCCTAGGGTTTCTAAAGTATGTTGTAAAACTCTCCTTAAAGCCACTCAACAAGACATACTTGTATACTTCCAAATGCTAGAGTTTAAGGCTAGAATTCTACTGAACGATTTCAATGATGCTGTGAACTGCAAGAGAAACCCAAGCCATTTATCAATATCAACAAACCCTAGATGGAGTTACAGTTTTTAAAGTGCTATTTAGTTATACCTTATTTGCCGTAATAGAAAACAAAGATAATTTTCTATTAAAATATACAGAAGGAAACATTTGTTAACCAGAATTGTTTAAAGAGCAGATTGGATTTGACAGTGAATTTTAAAATGCAGATTCAGCTTTACAGATGAAAGATGACTGGCTATGAATAGTATAAAGAAAACAGTGTTTTTCTGTTAAGCTGAATGACTCCTTGCAGGCTTATAAATGCATCCTCAGCTTCAGTTCAGTAGCTCTATGTGACAGTGAGAACCTAGTTCAGTGGCCAGTTCTGCCACTGCCCACTAAGTATGCATCATCAAATTCTCCCACACAAAACATACAATTTTAGGGCATAAAGAAGAAGAGGCGTAGATTTTTATACTCTGCTTTCTCCTCCTTAAGGAATCTCAAAGTGGCTTACAATCTCCTTCCCTTTCTCTCTCCACAACAGGCACCTTGTGAGGTAAGTGGGGTTGAGAGAGTTCTGAGAGAACTGTGAGTGGCCCAAGGTCACCCAGCAGGCTTCGGGTGGAGAAGTGGGGAATCAAGCCCGGGTCTCCAGATCAGAGTCTGTTGCTCATAACTACTACACCATACGGGCAGTCCAGATGGCAACTTTACTTGCATAGGTATGTGCATAATACAAAAATATGATGATAGCATCCCACAGGGGGTTTATGTCAGTAGAAGGGGTGGTGATTTTCCCTGATTCCACTGCAGATTTTTGAATCCCCTTCATGCTATTCCTGGGGAGTTTCCTGTCCTTCCAGGGCAGTATTGGGGAGGGCACTTGGAGCCGCCATGGGAGTAGGGAGGTGAGAAAATTCCACTAAGTGGATGGATATCTGCAGGACCCAGGATGAGCCTGCTTGGCAGGGAGGGCGGGGTATACATTGGAAAAATAACTAAATTTAGAGCCAGCTTGGTGTAGTGGTTAAGTGCGTGGACTCTAATCTGGGAGAACCGGGTTTGATTCCCCACTCCTCCACTTGCACCTGCTGGATGACCTTGGGCAAGCCATAGCTCTGTACCAGCTGTTCTCTCAAGGGCAGTTGTCTCAGCGCTCTCTCAGCCCCACCTACCTCACAGGGTGTCTGTTGTGGGGAGGGGAAGGGGAAGGAGTTTGTAAGCAGCTCTGAGACTCCCTTGGGGAGTGAAGGGCGGGGTATAAATCCAATCTCTTCTTCTTCTTCTAAATAAATAAATAAAATGGTACACCAATCTCAGGCATACTTTCAATTATACCATTGTACCTGATGGCTATTAGCCACATCCTTAATCTTGGGGGCAAACTATATGTTACCATCAGGGGTCATTTCGTAGAAAAAGAGGTGCAGGAGCTCATTAGCATACCTATTAGCATAGCTCATTGGCATATGCCACGCCCCCTGACATCACTGGAAGTGTGTCAGAAAGGGAATGTCAGTTTCAGCCTCATTATACCCTATGGGCCATTGAAGTCAATGGCAAAAACTCATAGGGTATATGAGGGGCTGGATGAGAGGAGGTTTGAAAGAGAGGCTCTAAACTTGCAGGGTAGCTGCCAGGGCCTCTCCCTGAAATACCCAGCAAGTTTCAAAAAGTTTGGACCATGGGGTCCAATTTTACAGGCTCCCAAACAGGTTGCCCCATCCCTTCCATTGTTCTTTACTTTTTCCCCACCATAGAGAACAATGGAGGGAATGGGGTCAACCTGTTTGGGGGCCCATAGAATTGGACCCCCTGGTCCAATCGTCTTGAAACTTGGTGGGTATTTTGGGGAGAGGCTCCAGCAGCTACCCTGTAAGTTTGGAGCCTCTCCCTCAAACCCCTTCCCCTCCAGCTGCTTTTAAAGCTGCCACCGAATTTCAACAGCAATTCGGCAGCAGGCCAAAACAGATCAGAGAATCTGATTCAGCCCGTGGCTGCCCTAGTGCCCACTTCAGGGCTGGCAGAGTGCTGCTCCACTTCACTCCGGCCCCAAATGACCCCTGGTTATCATTAACCTGAGTCGGGTTGGGGTTCTCTCCGACTTACCTGTGTCCTGTGTGCAAACAGAAAAGATTTTGGAGAGCTAATGTTCCCAAGCATGCTAGGAACTGATTTGGCTCAGGAGTGCAATGGTGGGGTGAGGCTTCAGCCTTCCTTCAGGGCACATGAAATCTCACAAGAGGCATATGTGGGGCCCTGCAGCCATTTTGGCTTAGCAAATGGTGCAGAAGGGAAGCCTGAGAGACCCCTTGTCCCCTAGTGTCTCGCTCCCGAACTGAATTGGGCCCTTGCACGCTTGGGAACATTAATTCCCTCAAATCACCTTTGTCCACAAAACAAAACAAAACAAAACAAAACAAAACAAAACAAAACAAAACAAACGTGTTAGGGTTTCTCAAATCTGTAGTTGGGCCCTTTGATTTGATTTCTACTTCTTATGCACCATTTTTAAGGGTCTGGGTGAAAAATCTAGGATGTGGGATTTTATCTTCAGAGTAGGGCAAGTGGTATAAAACGCCTTTCCTTCAGTGGCTGTCAGATGCCATTGCAAATGGGGAAAAGAGGCTGCCTAAAATCCAAAATCTCCCAATTTGTCCCCCAGCATTCTGAATGCCTTTCAGAATGCTTCTGATCACATGCCTCCCATTAGGCTCTAGCTGAATGAAAGCATCCTTTTACTGAAGAGCCATTGGGTGTGTACACTGTTCCTTGTACACAAAGAAAAGTCAAGATATTTGACTACAGGGCTATTTTTGGGCAGGAACGCACAGGAATGGAGTTCTGGCTAGCTTCCAAGTTGGCCACACCTACAGCCTCCCCCCCCCCCCCCCGGGGTTTTCCAGGTATTCCGCAGCTGAAGAAGCCAATCCAGAAACTGCCTTCCTTCCCTCAGGTTCCCTAGGTGCCCTGCATGCTGCGGGGCACCCGGGAAAGCCGATCCTGGGAGGGAGCTGTGCTGTCGGGGGTGTGGCCTAATATGTTAATGATTTTTCTGCTGTTGGGTGTGGTCTGTTATGCTAATGAGTTCCTGCTGGGCTTTTTCTACAAAAAAAGCCCTGATTGACTATAGGGATTTATCACACTTTATGTGAGGCAAATCTTGTTTATCACAGTGTGTACATTCAATTTGGAACTGCAACCAGTTTCTGTTTCCTGGTGAGTGTACCCATATGAATGTATGCAATTAAAAAATAAATGTTTTCTTTCATTTGTATCTTATTTGGCAGGGTTATACTTAAAACCTCTATCACTTACAAGTATTAACACATGGAGGCCCTAAAAACTAGTGTAAGATACATAGATTTGATGTTGCATTACAAAATATGTTTTTAGGTCTTTGGAGGTAAACAGCATAGAAATCATTTATGAGGAGTGCAAGATCAAACCGAAAATAATTTGAAACAAGCAATAAAGAAAACTCTCCTCAATAGATGTAATCATTCTAGAGTGGTTTTTCAGTCTGTATGGATTAAGATCCCAAATCTCTTTATTTGTTTTATTTATGTTATTTATAGTCCTTTTTTTCTCAGCAAGACTTTGGGTGGATTATGCAGTGTAAATCGAAACAAGCAACCGGATGGGACATCAAATAAACAGTGCAAGAACAGTTGGTCTGCAGAAATTTGAAACAAAGCTAAAAATAAAACATTAAGATAAAATGTTAAATGATGTAGAAATTACATGGTAGGATCATACATACAGCAACTGCCGGTGCATATTATACACAGTGGTATACAGGCCCTATCCCTTTACCAAAACATCTTTCTCATTCCTTCATTCCTTCCATCTTATTAGTTGCTGCTGCCCCAAAGGGTCTTGTGACACCTTATAATATTAAAACCATATAAATGTTCAAAAAACAACATACAACGAGATAATATACCAACATTAAAATGTTAAACTATTAAAATATGTAGCTAGCACCATACCACTAACAAAAACAACCCAAACATTTGAATTACATTCCAAAGGCCAACTTAAACAATTCAGCCGTGCCTGCCCTATGGAAACTAAACAAGTCCAACAGAGCACAGGTGTCATCAGAGAGTGCATTCCACAGGACAGGGGCTACAACTGAGAAGGCCCTTCCCCTGGTGAAAGTAAACTAAGCCACCCTGGGAACAGGCACCTGCAAGAGGCACCCAGAGGATGAATGAACGGAGCATGGGCGGGGTTGTAATGGGAGAGGCAGTCTCGTAGGCATGAGGGTCCCAGACCGTTAAGGGCTTTAAAGGTTAACACCAACACCTTGAATTGGATCTGGAGACTAACTGGTAGCCGGTGCAGCTGCTGCAGAACTGGAGCAATATGAGCTGATCATGATGTTCCGGTCAGCAACCTGGCAGCTGCATTCCGGCCACCTGCCATCTCCAAAGCATTTTCAGGGGTAGCCCTACGTAGAGCGAAATATACAAGTGATAGCCTTCACAGATTTCAGGATCCTGTCAACAGACATCATGGAAACTGGGTCAAAATGGTCCATAAATAGACCAGGTGATGTATTAGGCCTTTCTTCTGGCTGGTTTATGTTACTACTGGCATCCAGATCACAGCATTTTTGCGATATTTTATCAGCAAAAAGCTTGGCAAAAGTATCACAACTAATTGTCTATTCCTGAGACAATAAAGACTCAGATTTAGGAGTCAGCAGGTCCTGAGCTCCCTTAAACAGCTGGGATGGTCATGAACTTGCTGATGCAATGGTGTCAGAGAAGTAACGTATCTTTGCTGCTGTCATCACCATTTCATAGGTCTTCCAATGGGCCTGTCAGATTAAGTATGAGTTTTCCATCAACATTGTTCTAGAAGTCTCCTGGATTTCTTCAAATCACCCAGCCCCATGGTAAATCAGGGGGCTGGGTTCTGTCCAAAGAGTGAGAGATAGATGAGGGGGAAATTTGTTAATAGCTTTCAGGAGCTTTGCGTTCCAAGCTTCCACTGCAGTCTCGGCAGACCTGATGAGACACTTGGATCTCATCCTTGGTTTTATCAGGGTTCAACTCACGACACAATACCTTGTATTTATCCCTGGTTATAACAGCATCTGTTAATCCCAGGACAAGTGTGGGGTGAAACCGAGGTGACCTAAGTGTAATGTGGAAACAAAAAATACCCCAGGATAATTACAGGGGTGAACTCGCATGTAGTGTAGAATGTAAGTTCGGGGACAGGGTTGAACCAGGATTTAAGGTCTAGTGCGGAAAGGACCTATATGTTTGTAATCCTGAAATCCCCCCTAGAGCATTCTGGAATTCAGCAGGACCCGTGAGCCTCTTGGGCTCATTTTAACCAGATCTCTCATCTGCAGTGCATTGGAGGTGTATTCACCCTTGCCTTGAGTAGACAGTCGCCAAGCCAGATCTCCAGTCCTGAAACTAGACCTTCCTTCACAGGCTCAATGCAAGTGACTAAGTCCAAGATGTGACCACTTTCATGTTTTGGTCCCATCATGATTTGAGAGTACCCAACTTAGGTGTTTCCAGCAGCGCACCCAAAAGCACCTCTGCCTACCAGGGAACTAGGTGGCCAGGAAACATGCAGTATATCTAATCTATCCTTGGTCCCTGATGTACTTTTGCTGGATTATAAACTCTAGATAGACATGTGGGTATCACTGTTATATACAAATAAGCACATACATTCTTAGCCATCATGCAATTGCCAAGGAAGATGAAAGAAATGTTTTGTGGGACAAATGTCAGCTGTTCTTGTGATATCACAAAAAATGTGGTCAGATTCCTATACAATGTCAGCAAACATTGCACAAGATCTTACAGGTTTCCTGAATTCAAGATCTTTCAGTTTTCCTAATTAGAGAAGTCTTAATGCTGGAAATTCATTTTGTCTTGCAAGTCACTAACAAACACTGAACAAATTTTGAGTCCAGTGGCATTCAAAATTTGTTCTACTGCTTCAGACCAACATGGCTGCCCACTTGGATGTATAAACATTGAATAGTTGTGTGTGTAGCACTCCAGTAAAACAAAAAATATACAGAAAACCACAAAAGCTTCATCCAAATCCTGAATTAAAATACCAAGTCTTAAAATTTCAGAACAGTTAAGTGGCACAAGCCCTCTCACACAGTCTGCCTATATGTCACTTACTCTGGGGCAAAGGGGAGGAGGGGAGGTTGAGGAGCTTGGATTCAGCTTCGCCTCCCCAGCAGGTAACTAGCTCAGTCACAGCGGAGTGTATCAACCACATGTTTGGGAATGTGCATGTTGCCCCAAGAGGTGCATGCATTTCTGAACACTGCATGGTACCTTTGCTCTGTGCCAAGGGTGTAGACTTTCCCATTTCCTGGGGGGGGGGGGTTGGGTCTGGGCCAGAGGCATTACAGGCCATTATCTCCAGGGGAGGCTCAGCATGTCCTGGAAAAGTTCGGGGGGGGGGGGGGCTCCAGCTCCCCAGCCCCCCTGAAGTTGATGCCTGTGCTCTGTGCAGTTTGTTTCTAGCAATCCCTTCTGGATCTAGGCAAAACTGTGACTACTTTGGATATCTGAAGGTGGTATTTCAGACTGAGTTTTAAAATAGTCTAAGTCTGTATTGCAATGTTATGGTTCTTAATTTGTTTTAGCCTCTCTTTTCACAATAATTATTTAAGCGACCCAACTTAAAATAGACACTTAACAAAGACACGGCTTGATGAAACACTCCTCTGTAATTTTGCCTTGGTTTTGTGTTGTTCCCAAAGAGACTCAAAGAAGCAGCTGAGGGGGTTAAATGGGGTTCTCCCTCTCTTCCCTGCCACAGCTGTATTTTAAAATTCTGGGATTGCTCAGCTGCTAGATTGTTTGTTTCATTATTAAGATGAAATTGTTAGTTTCTACTATAGGATACACTTAGAACTAGAACTATTTCCACCCAATTACAAGGTTTGCTGTTAACTGTGAACTTAATATTTAATTGTAATTGCTAGCAAAATATAATTTAGCCATAAAGTATGCTGAATCCATAACAAAGTGCCCTTTTTACTAGAGCAGGAATATGGATGTGGACCAAATGCGTCTGCATGGTTCCAATTAAGTGGAGGAATGCTTAATGTAAAGCTCCACTTGATGAATATAACTGAAGTCTCTGACAAGCTAATAAATTGGAGTTTAGAATACAGTACAGTAACGCCATATAGTCAGAGGGGGTGACACCTACTTTGGGTCATCAATTTTGGTCAAGCCTTCCTATTCATTTCCACTAAAATAATAATGTGTGGTTAACTCAGTTTCTCTCCAGCTGTAAACATGGAATGGAATTCAGTGCAGACCTCGTTCAGTAATGGATCATGTAGCCCCCTTTCAGTTGCCATACTGGAAACTTAAAAAAAAAATAATGAAACCGAGCAGCAAGTAGCTTATTAACACACGTATGAAAGCAGTTATGAATTGATACTTATTTTGAACAGACCAGTCTGTACTTTGCTGCAGCAGCACTGCAGAATCTAGGGGGCAAGTGCCACCATCAAGGGAAAGCGGGCTCAGAGCACCATGAGATTGTACTGATTCCAGTAGTCAAGCAACAGCAGTCATTGAATGAGACTGCTGCTGTTTCAGTCCTGGGACAAAACCTGGGGGCTTGTTCATTAAGGGAAGAGCAGACATGGCCCAGTGGAGAAGTAACTGCTGCTATTATCTCTTTATGTAAACTTAGGTCAAGTAAAAATAATAATAATGCAATAAATGATTTAAAAATCCTCGATAACATCAGACTCATCAGTACTAAAACAAGCCATAAAACAGCATAAAACAACATTCAGCTGCAGAAAGTGACACCCCTCAAACATTCCTCAGGCTATAAGCAGAGCATAAAAACACTTCTGAAAGATGGAACCCCTTGTGACAGGCTGTTTCTATCAACTGAGGGGACCCACACAGCCTCCTATGATTTGGGGGGGGGGGGGGGACAGGTTTATTTTCAACTATAAACCTTCCCCCTCAGATACCAGGTGTTCTAAAGACAGCAAGTGTATAAGCTTTGGGTTCACTGCTGTGAGGTAAGTTTAGTGTGCACAAGTAGAATATGGAGGTCACTGAGGCAAGGATTATATATTAACAACAACGACAATGTATTTATTTACAAGTAGGTTTCAAGGAACAGATCAGCAGCACAGGTCTTCAGACAGACAAAAGAGAAACCTGGCTGAGGTTTCAATTCAGAGAGTAGTTTCAACTTTCTTTAATTCTTCCAAGCATAAGAAGGCTCTTACTGATTAGCCACTATGGATGTGAGGGCGATCTGGCTGCAGTCTGTCACCCCATTGATCACCAGGGTTGATTCAGCTGATCTAGCTGGCTAGGCAGGTGTCCCCTACCTCCCTCACCGCTCCATGTGCATCTCCCCTAAAGCAGCACGCTCAGTTGAAGAGGACGACCATCCCAGATAGAAGGAGTGTACCATTCTTTGGTCTATGGTATATGATAGCTGCGCTCCCCTCCTAGAACCTCCAAACAAGGATTAGCCACTAGGTTGGAGCCTAATAGACAGACACACACACACAGAGGATTCCATCCACACCAGCCTGCCCTTTCCCAAGAGTCAGATGAATGGCCCAAGGTCTGCTTATAGCCAAAGACAGGCCTAACAACTGGGTACTCTATTCTCTGTCAGAAGTAGAGCCAACCACGCTGCCACACTACGAAGCAGAGCTACCCTTCCCTCTGTCTGCTCTTTTCCTGAGCCAGACTTGAGCTCTCACGGCTGTCTCACTGAGCCGGAACTGCACTGAACTCCCACAGTGTTTCCCTCCAACATTCCACCTCGCTTTTCAAAGGCGATTGGATGCTGGAGTAGCACTCCTATAGGCTCAAATGAGTGGCTTTAGGGGTCGGACAATCTTCTGTCCATCACCCCCCCCCCTTGGTGTAGTGGTTAAAGAGCAGCAGACTCTGATCTGGAGAACCAGGTTTGATTCCCAACTCCTTCACATGAAGCCAGCTTGGTGACCTTGGGTCAGTCACAAGTTCTCTCAGTACTCTCTCAGCTCCACCTGCCTCACTGGGTGTCTGTTGTAGGGATAGGAAGGGAAGGTAATGGTAAGCTGCTCTCCTTCAGGTAGTGAAAAGTGGGGTATAAAACCAACTCTTCTTTTTCTTCTTTAGTTAAAACCCTGGGTAAAAAGAAATATTCTGGCCTGACACCTAAAAGAGAGAAATCTCCCACCCCTCAGTGGGCATATAGCAAATCTAAGGGGGTGTCATTTCAAGGGCAAAGTGCCACCACTGAAAATGCCCTGTCTCTGGTTGTTACCTGACTCATTTTAGCAGGTGAGGACATTGAGAGCAGGGCTTGGGAAGGACTGCCTCTTCTCTGGAGAGATCTCTGCCTCGTTTGCTCTGCAACAGGACACTTCTTTACTGTAAGTATGAAGTTGCAATCGGTTACAAGAAACCATTCTGCCCAAGAAGCAGCTTGGCACTACTGTTGATAGTATGAGGGCTGGCAATGAGGTTATCTCATTCTCTGTTTATGTTCATGTCTGCTGCCATTTCCACAGCTGCTTTGAGCAACTTCACAGTACTGTCACTCCGCAGACTTGGACTGCTTTCCTTTTCGACTCAAACTGGAGAAACCAGACCTCAAATAAAATGTTTGTTTTTCTTTCTACGTGCTGAATCATGTAGTGTTGTTTGTTAATACAGGTTTTATCTTTATGCAGTGAAGTGTCTAATGTTGGTGCAGTTCCCACAGCACAATGGGAGGGGGGGAAATAGGCAAAGGAAGACATCTTTGCAGTATAGTAGCCAGAGGCCAGTTTGACTGATGTACTTTCTCTCAGCTGCTCAGCCGACTTGGGCTGTCAGGTACAGAGGGAAAAGGATTCTGAACCTTTACATACAAAAGGGAGAAATTTGCCGAGTCCATCTTTCTCCTTCACCCTGTAAAAGTGAGGCCAATTCTGCACAAGTGCTTTGCTTCCCTTTCCTCCCGGGTTTAATTGGTCCGAATCAGTGTGCGCGTTTCTGCATTACATGAATCTGACCTGGGTTGATGCCGGTTCTTCATTTCCGCATCTGTCCTTGCCCTGAATCTTGAGCCCCCGACCATTTCCCCCCCTTTTTAATGTAGGCGGAGTTGCATTATGACATCATGAAGCAACAAAGCTGTGATTGGCCATCTGAGCTTCCAAGCCCACAAAAATCATCTGTGTAAGAAAAAAAAGCTTGCGCCAGAGTTGGAGGGGAAATGGAGGGTGGGAAAGGGATGGGAAATGGAGGGGGAACATGCAACACTAACACATGTAACCCCTGAAAAAATTGTGTCCACACCACCACGCCACCTGCAATACATTGGCCCCGCAAAAAATGTTAACCGCACAATGATGGATCAATGTTGCGTTGTGTTGTTGTAATGCAACGGGGGGGGGGGGGGAGGACAGCTCGCGCTGCGCCTCAAAGCCATCAATACATATTTTTATAGTGGCATGACTCAGGCATGACTTTTGTGCAAAAGATGCAACACAGAAATGTGCAGACATCAACAACAAAAGTACATTTTAAAAAAGACATTTAAATGCCAGTCAACGGTGGATCAATGTTGTGTCGTGTTGTTGTAATGCAACAAAGCGGGGAACAAAAAAGAACCCCGCTCATGCCAGGGCGGGAAAGGGGAGAGAAAGAAGCAGAGGGGCATTAAAGGGGTGGAGCAAGAAACCCCGATTTCAGAGTTCCCCACTTGAATGCCCCGACTTCACTCCTGTGGCAACCCCCCCCCCCTGAAAATCCCAGAAATGGAAGATCCGGGGAAAACAATGATTACATTCGGGCCAACTGCAGACCTGGAGCAACAAGTGGGGAACTGTTGCTCTGCCCCGGATTTTATCGGGGAGTGACACCAAGGCAACAAGTAGTGCGGAATCGGCCTGAGACAAATGTCAAATGCCTGCTGGAATCCTCCCCCCTCAATATGGAACTCAAGCTCCTAAAGTCGTGTGTGGATTTGGTAATCCCACCACTTTTTGGTACATGTCTCTAAAATTTGCAGGCCGCAGGAGTAACTTCAGTATCACCCCCAAGCACTCTGCCTGCGCTCCTGTATTTAAATTTGCCAGCTGTAGGAGAAGCTGTCCAATAAGATTAAACCTGCAGCAAATTCCCTTCGCAAAATATAAAAGTAGGAAACTGTAAAACTGATAGATCGGATAAAATAATTTTGCCACTTATTTTTGTGACCAAAGTAAACTGTTCATCAGAGTAGCATACAAATGACTCCCATTTCCCAAGCCACGGGAGGGAATCTGTGCAGACTGAGTTGGAAGATGTCTGTCATGGTTGTTGATATCTGAGCGAACTGAAAATAAGGACCGTCTGTTGTGTTCTTTAGCTCCCCAAATACAGCATCTATCCATTCCTCCAAAGAGTTCAGAAAGGCTTACAGCCTGTTCTCTTCAAATTATCCTCTCAACTGCTCTGCATGGTAGATTAGGATGAAGGAATGTTACTCGCCCAAGGTCACACAGAGCTTCATAGCAGGGTGGGAATTCGAACCCAGGTCTCCTTAGACTTAGTCTCTAATGTGGGAAGCAAAGCCTCTCAAAAACTACTTCCAGCTCTCTGTAAAATCTGTGGGAAATGTAATTCAGAAGGCCCATGAGTTTGCACTGGAGGAACAGAATCTGGTGCCTGAAAAATCTTCATTTTCAAAGGGCCTCTGGGGTTGTTGGGAGTAGTATGGAAAGTCTCTCCCTCAACTTTCTTGTCCTTAAGTTTCCTTTTGTTTACCTGCTTCCTCAATTCATTAAGCAACCCAAATGATAAAACTTATCTACCCAGTGGTTAGGGAGGACTTGGTATTCTCAGTAATAAAAAAATTCAGCCATTTTAAACAGGCAACGACACGAAGTCCAGTGACTACAGAACATTTGGAGTCAGAAAGCATAGGTTCAAATGATGTCCCTGGATCACTTGTTTAAAGTTTCCTCAGCCTTTATTCTTAAGCTTTAACAAAATAGCTAACCTTGGAGGGTACTATCCTGTCTTTCCATCTCCATTTTTTTTTTTAATTGCAGGCTCGCATATCACCAGCGACACAAATAAAACATGCTGTGCCATCCTATGAAGAGGGTTGTCTTTAATCTTTTTTTTTTTTTTAATTCTATGATAGTCATATTTCGGTAGGCGTTTTGAGGACTAAATAGAGATTGTTATCACATTTTGTCCCAAGTGGCTTGGTAAGTACAAAAGTCCTCTGTCTGGTCATTGTGCTAATAAAAGAAACGTGGCACTAAATGGTTAGCTGTGATGTTAGAGAAATGTGTACCAGTTAGGAGCTTCTAGGACACATTGTTCTTCCCTTCCCAGCTCCTGGACGACCATAAACCCAGAATAGTCTCAATCTATAGAGGGTATTTTCGATTTACCTCAGCTTCAGCAGTATTTTGTCAAGGACATTCCTGTCATGTTCCAAGGCACGTCTGCTGAAGTTGACTTTCTCTGTGGGTACAACTCAAGGTCATGCCTGTATGGCAGCACACTCTGCTGACACTGGCATGGGGAGGGGGGGCATTTTTTTTTACTATTCCAGACTGTTTTTCTTCTTTTCTTTCCCCACCCACATTCAACCCTGGCTTGGACATTTCCCCCCTATCTTTTCCACCTTCTGCATATGATTTATGATGGTTGGTTTTTTTTTTCAGTTATTGCTGGGCTTGGTATCTTTGCTAATGACACGGCTAAGAGGAACAAGTTTGTTTGTTTGTTTAGTGGCCAGGTCAGGAATTTGACTGGGATGGCTCTTTCCATCACTGACTCTCCTTGTTGGCAAGTTGTATCTGCTAAATGTTCGCCTGTCACATGGCTGTTAAAGCCTTTGAAAGAAGGCCATGGCTCAGTAGTAAGACATCTGTTTGGCATGCAGGTTAAATCCCTGGCATCTCCAGTTGAAAGGACAAGGTAGCAGGCATTGTGAAAGACCTCTGCCTAAGACCATGGAGAGCTACTGCAAATCTGAGTAGACAGTACTGGCTTTGATGGATCAGTGGTCCGATGCACTGATGTCTGGGAATCGTGTCGGACTCCAAGCTGCTCCCGCAATGGAGGCACAGAAGCTTTACACAGTATCCCTGATCTTCTATGTTTCCCAGTTAAGGGGAAAATGCATTTCAAACAATTACAAAGATGACCTGACTCCAATGGTAACAAGAGAAAGAAATTTTACTTACAAAAATAGAAGCATATCTTACATGACATGTTCATGTAGGTACACTTAACTTATTGTGGACAGATTAACTTCAAAATTTTAACTTGCTACAGCTCTAAGCCCAGGCAAGAGAGAGAAGAGAGACTCTATGTAAGATGAAAACACAGAAGGCAAGCAAGGGCCAAAGAGGCTCAACATCTAACTGATGAGAGGGTGGGGCCAACCCAAAGGTGACATCATTGTGCTGGGGACACTCTAGCATTTGGCTTAAAACTCTATGGGGACCAGAGTTTTTAGCAAAATGCTAGAGTGTCCCCTGTACAATATGCCCAGTATGTGCACCAGAAGTCCCCAGGACCAGCAGACAGGTAAGACCAGGCAACCCTAGGGTGGGCCCAAAAAGCCTGCAGCCTTTCCCAGCCAGCCCCAGTGCACAGTCAGTGGGAAGGGTGGCTGGAGGAGGGAGAAAACCTGGCAGCTTTGCAAGAGGAAAGGGGAAGAAGAGAGCAACCTCTACTTACCAGGATTAGGGCAGCTATGGCTGGAGAGGTGAGGAGTACCAGTCAGGGACGAATGGTGGGCTAAACAACCTCTTAAGAATGGGGTCTTGTTGTTGGGTTAACTGGTTTAGTGCCCAGTGCCCAGTGCCCACTAGTTAGCAGAGTGCTTTAAATAAAGCTACACACCAGGTTACCCAGCTGACAAAGCTACACAGAGCCACTTTTCTAGTTTAAGACTAATACTAGTCACTTTATTCTAGAACTACAATCTAGATAGGAAAGCTTAGAGCACAGAGATAGTATTCTAGTATAACTTAGCAAGGATGGACACACGTGGTGAGAGGCCATCTGTGTCATGGTGCCAAGAAGAGGACAGTGTGTCCTCCTCCTTGGTGTGTGCAGGGAGAAGAGAGTTCTGGGAGAGGATGAATGGAAGGAAGGAAGTTTCCCCTAAGAATACAATGTCCATATCAAAGGGACAGTGGAAGAAGAGTAAACACAGGAAGGAAGCTTAGGGCTTGCCCCCTCTAGCTATCTGACTCTGTTGCCATTAGTCTGGAGCCTGAGGCATGGGACAGTGTTCCAGTCCTTCACTTCCAAGACTTGTAAGAGGCCAAGGAGGAAGGAAGGGCACCCCTGTGGGCCTGGAAAAAACTGCTGTCCTGGAACAGAGGAATCAGGTGAAGCAACACTCTTCCAGTTCTGAAGCCTTGGGAGACCCACTTGTGGGACCCAGAGGGATGGCTGGCAGAGCTTGGAGAGGGGAGGGGCCTCTCAGCAGACTAATATGTTCCCAGGGCTATTTTTGGGCAGGAACACACAGGAACGGAGTTATGGCTGGCTTCTGAGCTGGCCATGCCTACAGCTAAAACCTCTGAGCATGCATGGCTACAGACAGGGCTTTTTTTGTAGAAAAAGCCCAGCAGGAACTCATTAGCATAATAGGCCACACCCAGCAGCAGAAACTCATTAGCATATTAGGTCACACTACTGACAGCACAGCTTATTAGCATATTAGGCCACACACCCATGCTACCAGAAGAGTGGTCATCCAGCCATACCCACCTTTTGCTTCTTATTCTGTTTACTTTGTTTGTTTTCAAAACCCAGGGCTTTTTATGTAGCAGGAATTAATTTGCATGTTAGGCCATATACCCCTACTGTAGCCAATCTTAATGAGTTTCTGCTGTTGGGTGTGGCCTATTATGCTAATGAATTCCTGCTGGGTGTGGCCAATTCAGGAGCCAGCCGGAACTCCGTTCCTGTGTGTTCCTGCCCAAAAATAGCTCTGGCTACAGAGCACGCTGCCCTCCCTATGTTACACACAAGAGGGAAATCCGGCATGTTAAAATACTATCTTTCCCTTGGGATTTCCTTGTGAGTTTCACTCCCCACCATCAGCTGAGAGTGAAATTGACAAGGAAAAGCCTCTCTCTGCCTTCCCTTCCACAGTAGTGGAGAAGCTGGGAGGGGAACAAGCTTCCATGCCTGCCCTGAGCTGTGCCTAATTTGCTAATGAGCTGTGCTGTCAGGGGTGTGTCCTAATATGCTAATGAGTTTATGCTGCTGGGTGTGGCCTATTATGCGAATGAGTTTTTGCTGGGCTTTTTCTACAAAAAAAGTCATGTGTGTTCCTATTCATATGGCTGTCTTCAGAAAAAAGAATCATGATCCTACTATTTAAGGGGGAAGTTGCCAGAACTGATGGAGGGTGGCCCAGGGGAGGGGAATACAGTTTCTTGTCTTCAGTTCTCTCTGAAGCAGCTAGTAACTACTTGCCCACTGAAATGCATATAACAAAATTCTAGAGGTCATTTTAAAAGTGAAAAGTACCCTTCAGAGAGGATGATTTTGAGCAGAGCAGGTGTGCGGTGGAGTTGTTTAATCCTTTCTCCACTAGCTATATCGTTTGTTGCAAAATGGAGTTGGGTTACCCTTATAGACTTGTGCCTCAAAAGCTGTGGGCAGTGGTATTTCAAGATAACTTTAATTTATGCATGGAATCATTGTTTTGGAGTATGCTGCATCTCAGTCAGACGTGCACTTCTCTACCCTTCCCTTAACAAACTATGCAGCTTCCTCCTTTTTCATAATCCTTATACAGACTGTCACCTAGGATTACCAACCTCCAGGTGGGGCCTAGTTATCTCCTAGAATTACAACTGATCTTTCACACTAAAAATCCAGTTGGAAAGTGCACTGAAAGTGGGTTATTCAGGGTATGGGACTGTAGCCTAAGGTATTATACTCTGCTGAGGCCCCTTCCCTCCCTAAACGCTGCCCTCCCCGGAGCCTACCCCCCAAATCTCCAGGAATTTCCCAATCCAGAATTGGCAATGCCACAGTCAGTATCGGTCCTCCTCTACAAGAGCTGATGACAATAGTGCAATTTCTGTTCTTTATAAATGTATATATAGTTATATATTAAAATACTGCATTGTGAACATGGCTCCTTTAAATCTGATAACTAGCTATGGCTAAGTGGGGCGGTCAGCGTCATATTTAAGTGGTCGCTGAGGTGGCTGCATTAAGGCAGCTCAATTTGACTTGTATTGAATACAGTGGAGATTGAGGCCCGTCAATATTAATATTGGTTTGAGAAATACACACCTGGTTGTGCAGGTAAGCTTTTTATCTTGATTTTGGGAGCACATTAATCAATAATGTAACTAATAGTTTAATGTTTATTTTTTGGTAGGAAAATATTGGGTAATTGCACCATTCTAATGAAATAATGGAGAATACAACAACCATTGGGTACGCTTTATACTTCATTAATTTATTTATTGTAGTCAACATAGTCGCACATTGCATGTCTTGTTGTATTGTATTGTATTATTTCTACATAACAGCTTTTGAAGAAGTCTGTTCTAGGAATCTTCGTTGCTGGCTGGTCCTTGTAGATTCTTACCCCTTACGGGGCATGTATAGTTGTTTTTGCTTTAATTGCGCACTTTTAATATATCCACTGTAATACTTACCTTGTTATATGTAGTGTCCATTTCCCAGCCGTTGTTTCTATTTATTCTGTATACAGCTGAGAAGTCTCCTGTTGTTACTAATAGTGCAATTCTATGCAGATTTACTCCAGACATTGGTTTCAGATTAAGTAATTATGCGTAGGATTGCGCTGAAAATATAATTTTGAGTACAATACCGAGAGTGCTGATTGATTTAAATGGCTGTGAGAGGCCAGAGGGAGATGATTTCAATCAAGTGTACCATTTTGTAAGTCATGCAGTTCCTGAATAAGAATGCTTACTGGTTGGTTGTTCTCATATTGATTGGTTTGCAAGTTTACAGCTTCTGTACCACCTAGGAGCTTGCATGCCTACTCCACCTCTGGGCTCAACAGATTTAAGAAGTAACTTCTCTCTCTCTGAGTGTAAACTGCTGCCAAGTTGCTGCCAATTTACAGTGACCCCCAATAAGGGGCTTTCAAGACACAGAGATGGTTTGCCGTTGCCTTCTTCTGCAAAGTCTTCCTTGCAAAGTCCCATCCACATATTGACCCATCTTAGGTTCGAAGATCTGATGAGACGGGCTATATTGTATCATTCCACATCCTTAACTAACTTCTACATGAAGTTACATTTGCAATGAACATATATGCAGTTTAACATTTAGAAATTTAAAATGCTGAACTTGCAGTATGTTTTTAAGCTGGTGCTTCTTTCTCATCTTTTCTTTTCCAGCCCCATTATCTTTTTCATATTTTCTTCAATCCTACACAGCCTTTTTGAGGCCAAACTGTGTGTGGAGGATATTCTTGCTATGGAAGAAAATGGAATTAATATATTTGCCAGTGCTGAAGCTATATGGTGCTAGTCACATGCAGAATTTAAGTTTCTCCACAGAGCAGTTCCTCAGTTTGCTTAGTTCTGACTTTATGGCATCATGGCTATGTGTTGAAACATTTTAAAGCAGTGAGTTAGTGATGGAGAGGCCAGCACAATGGGAAACCAAACTTGCATAATGAGGAACAAAATACCTTAATAAAACTTTTCCATCCACTGTGTTTATTATTTCATTACTGAGCCTTTCCCTGGCAAATACTTGCCAACTGGGCATGGAATGTTGTGGTATGTCAAGCTGAGCTGCTATTGTGATTTTGGTATAGGGTTGCCAGGTCTGGGTTGGAAAATGGGTTGGAAAACCTGGAGACTTTGGGGATTGATCCAGGAGAGGGTGCGCTTTGGGGAGGGGAGGTACATGCATGGTACAAGGCTATAAAGTCCACCCTTGAAAGCAGCCATCCAGGGGACCTGATCTCTGTCAGCTGGAGATCAGTTGTAAAAGTGGGATATCTCCAGGCCCCAGCTGGAGGCTGTAGCAACCCAAGCTGTAGTGTTGGGAAAGTCAAGTATCAAAAAATATACACTGCAAGAAACGTTTGTAAATTAATGGGTTCTATTTGTAACTTATCCTGTCCTTATATATAATTTGTATTTTCGGGTGGCAATGTTCTGTGCTTGTCAAAATCAGTTGGCTGCCTGATGTGTCGCTCAAGCTGTCCCTATCCACTGGTTGCATTGCCTGAGTCTTGCCTCCAATATTCTAAACAGTTTGCTGTTCCTTCCCCCCAATAGCCAGTCGGAACACAGAGGTTATATGCATATGCGGCCTGATTGGCCTTTGCCTCTAACATTCTAAATAGTTTGCTGTTGTTGATGGATCATTGAATGTGTCCTGAGGTAAAATACATCTCCCAATCTTCCCTTAAAAGATCACTGGAGTTGCCAAAATACATATCCCATTCTTCCCTTAAATGGTCACTGGAGTTGCCAATCTCCCTGTGGGGCCTGGAGATCTCCCAGAAATCACTATTCCTCAGCCACAGCACACCATTTCTCCTACAGAAAATTTCCCAGCCACTACAATGGCTGCTATGGCCAGTGGACTTTATGGCATTACACCCTGCTGAGGTCCCTCCCCACCCCACCCCTCCCCAGGCTCTACCCCTCAAATCTACAGGTATTTCCCAACCCAGAGTTGGCAACCCTATAACTGGCTATGGAGCCACTTTGCAGACCCTTGGAACCCAGAAGACATTGCATAGGAAGAGGTATTTTTCTACCTTAGAGGCCACTGCATAACCCCAAATCAACATAAGTCAGTAGTGGAGGGAATCATACCTGTTACCATGAGGCTGTCCTCCCATTACTACCCACTTGGGGCAGCAAAATGACTTGAGACAGCCCTGCCTTATAACTAACCTGAAGGAAATAAACCTGGCTTGCCTCCCTCTATTTCCCCCTTCTCTCTGCCGCCCCACCAGCCACAGCCGGGACATTCACCTGGAGCTTCCTTCTAGAGCCCGTGGTATTTCTTCCCATAACGGGCCTTACTCCTAGTCATTCTATAAAGTGCATTATGTGCTCTTTATAGCATCCTTGTCAGGTACATATATTCAGTACATTCAGTATAACAATAACATTCAATTCATTGTTAAATTGAATGAATTGAATGTTATTGTTATACGGAATGTACTGAATATATGTACCCAGCTGGACGCTGGCAACCCTATTTTGGTAGCCTTTCAGTGGAGCATGAGTACAACCAAGTCATTCATGAAGTCTCCAACATGGGCTAAGATTTTACTGTAGTGAAGGATAATGAAGGAACTTCTGCCGGACAAATGAAGGAATTTCTGTAAGACAAACTACTAACAGCGAGAGGACTGCAAAAATAAGATAAAAATAAAACAAAAGGATGTGAAGTATTTTTATATAATAAGTTATAACAGGGTTCTTGTTGCATCCACGCACCATTCTTTTCCAGGCTCTAGGATATAAGTGAACATAAAAATTGTATGTCCTGTCCCATTCTGTCGGAGTCCCTGGGGGTCCCTGGCAGGGGCCCGCCTGTTGCCATGGCATTGCCGCCCTCACGGGATCTGGGGGCACCCTCAGAGTCCCAATTCCATGGCGCCAGGCTCCTGGGACACCAGCTGGGCTAGAGGTCAGGTCGGGGGGGGGGTTGACCCCTAGGAATGGGCAGGAACCCAGGGCCTCTGGGAGCCTCAAATGCGGAGGGTAGTGGGGGTTACGTCACCTCCCCAGCCTCCGCTTGGATCCAGCACCTTCCTTTCTTTCTAGGCTTTTCCTCCTCCTCCTCTCTCTCTCTCTGTGCTGTCAATGTCTCCACCTCCTCATAGGCTCCCAGTTCCCCCTTTTATCCTGCCTCCCCTTTCTCTCCCGGGCCCTGCCTCCCTTCAAAGGGAAAGATGCCAGCCCTTCTGTCTCCAGCCCCCCCCCCCATGCACTCAGAGCACCAGCTCCAAGCCACATCTCATTGGCCTTGGCTGTTGCCTGCTGCCCCACCATCCCATCACTCCATTCCATCACTATCTCTTTCCATAGATGGCACCTTCCCCCATCTCCCCAGGCCCCTCCGCTCCCTGAAGCGAGCTCTGCTGCCGCCTCCAGAATGGGCCAGGACTGCAGCTGTCCCTCTCCTCTTCTCCTCCATTGCCGGTTGCTCCTGGAGGCTCTGGTTGCCACAACAGCCTCCTTCTGTCTCCTGGGCCCCAGGTCCATGGCCGGTGAGTGGGGGATTTTCCAGGTGGGTTGGGGGTGCCTGGGCTATCTGGGGGAGTGGCTGCCAGGTGGAAGGGCTTCCTGGAAGTCCCAGGAGTAACTGGGACACATTCTTGTAATCTCAATTATTATTCCAGGTCCAAAGGCAAACAATATGATGTGGGGAAGGGGAAATACTGCATCACCTAATTATCTGTTCCTTGAAGTTCAGATCTCTAAAAATGGTGATTGGATGTAACTGCCAGTGCAAAGGAATATCTATGTCTCCCTTCTTTACAAAGCCTGGAACACAGGAACAGAAGCTGGCTGTGATCTGGAAGCAAAACAAAGGGAGATAATTTGTAGTTGGGTGCATGAGAATAGATGCCTTTAAACATTGTTGATCTTCAGGTAACACTATTGGTCTTGTAATGGGCCTGAAAGCATGTTAGGTCAACAACCCCCCCCCCCCCCGAAATAGTACCATCAAGACTGGACTTAGGCTGAGGACAGACTGGCAATCTAAAGCGGGGCAGGCACGCTTCGCAAATGGAGGAAAGGAGCACGTTCAGACATGCACATCTGTCCGTCGGCTCCGTTGCGTACTTACCTGTCTCCCAGTCGCTTTCCTTCCGTTTTACCCGGACACCGGTTTTTCCCGGTGTTCAGGGGCCTTCCTCCACATGCCTCCCGCTTCCAAACAGTGTGAACTGGAAGAAGCGGGAGGCATCCGGAGGAAGTGTGAACGCACCGGCAAAAAGTTTTGTGCATATGCGCATGTGCGCATGTGCGCACATGCGAAAAACATCAAAGGAAAACCAAAAAAAGTGCAGCGGCGCGCGCAAGCCGCTCGCGCTGGCTATGCGGCAGTCTGAACGCTCCGTGGCAGTCTGAACGCTCCATATCGCCGCTGATCCGCATTGCTCTGGCCAGTGTGAACGGCCAGCTCCTTGGGTTTTTTCCCCCGCTCCAGTTCCCTCCGCTTTGCCTCCGCTTCAGATTGCCAGTCTGTCCTCAGCCTTAGTGGCAGAAGTCTGGAGGCCATCTCGCAGGGTCAATAGGGTTGCCAGACCCCCCAGTTTGGTGGGGGTTACCCACTTTGGGGAGGGCTCTACCCACCACCTGCATAGCTAGCCAGTGGGGGAAGCCCTGCCCCCAAGCCCCAACACCCACAGCAAACCCTCTCCCTCCTCTCTTGAAAGAGAGAAGGGAGGGGGCCGCTGCGGGCCATGCGCCTGATCTTCAAGTGGCATTGTGTTGGGAACGTCATCATGTTGGGGATGCCCCGCCCTCTCTGGGAATGCCCCCCAAAGTCCCCTACTGGGGACAGAGATGGACCTGGCTACCCTAGAGGGGAAGGGTGAAGCAGGTTGTAGTTTTGGGTTGCCAGTCATGTGACTGCAACCCCTGGGAGCTTTGGGGGCAGAGCCTGGGAAAGAAGAAGTGGCATAAGCACTGTGACAATACTTCTGGGTTATTGTGCAGAACTGACATCCCTGTGGAACTGCATTAAGTCCCGCAGGGCCCTGATCTCCTCCGGGAGCTCATTCCACCAGACAGAAGCCGCCACCGAAAAAGCCCTGGCCCTAGTTCCGGGGAGCCTGGCGTCCCTGGGGCCTGGGACACAGAGTTGATGACATGACCCCAACCGAAGTGCCCGCTGGGGTATGTACGAAGAAAGGTGGTCCCTTAGGTATGTTGGACCCTGTCCATATAGGACTTTATAGGTAAGAATCAGCACCTTGAAGCAAACTTGGTATGCTATAGGCAGCCAGTGCAGCGCCGCCAGCACAGGCCGGATATGGTCCCGCCTTGCGAGACCCTTCAGCAGCCTGGCCGTGGCATTCTGCACCAGCTGCAGCTTCCGAGTTTGCACCAAGGGCAGCCCCATGTAGAGAGTGTTAACAGTAGTCCAGCCTCGAGGTAACTCGAGGTAATTGTCAACTTCCAAGTGGGGCCAGGAGATCTTCTGGAATTACAGCTGATCTTCAGACTACAGAGATTGGATCCCCAGAAGGAAATGGCTGCTTTGGAGTGTAGACCCTATGGCATTATACCCTGCTGAGGTCCAGGGGCATTGAGTTTTTAAATTCCCATGGGGGGGGGCTCTTGTGTGCGCGCACACACGCTGGGACCTTGTCCCTGCCGCCACTGCCTCTTCCCCCCCCCCCACCTGGCCACTCCTGCTTCCATCCCTCCCTCCATCCATCCAGGGGTCAGCTGGGCATTTGCTTAGCTGGCCCCTGGACGGACAGAGGGAGGGAGGGACAGAGGCAGCCAGGTGGGGGGGAAGAGAGAGAGGGGGCGGCGGCGGCGGCTCTTCTGTGCACGGGGGCTCTTGCCTGTCCCCACCACTGCCTCTCTCTGCCGCTGCCCCGCTGCCCCGCTGCCATGTTTCCGCTGCCTCTCCCCCCCCCGCCCTGGCCACTCCTGATTCCCTCCCTCCCTCCATCCATCCAGGGGCCTGCTGGGCATTTGCTTAGCTGGCCCCTGGACAGACAGAGGGAGGGAGGGATGAGGCAGCCAGGCAGGGGGGGGAAGTGTGAGAGAGAGGCGGCGGCGGGTGCTCCATTTTCCGGGGGGGGGCTCAGTCCCCCCGGGAAATTTCAGGGGAGGCTCGAGCCCCCCCATAGTTGACGCCTATGCTGAGGTCTTCCCAAACCCCACCCTCCCCAGGCTCCATCCTTAGACCTCCAGGAATTTCTCATCCCTGGAGTTGGCAACCTAAGGGTTTTTTTTGTTGTTGTTACATTTAAGGGGAAAAGTGCTGATGGTGGTGGATGATGGTTCTTATTAAAATAGCAAACTTCTATTTGAAATATACAACTCTCTCATTCAAAAAATAGATTTTTAAAAAATTATTTGTTTCAGCATTTTAAACAGCTGCACTGAGTAGATTTAAAAAAAGAAAAGAAAAAAAAGCTTATTGCAGAAAATCTCCCAACACATAACAGACCATTCTGACTTCTAAGATTTAAGTAAGGTGATGACAGAGTAGTTACATGTTGGGAGAAAGGAGTCCAAAAATTCTTTTTCTTCTTTTCACTGAAAGGAAGTTGGTTTAGTTTCTCACTTTGACAAATTAGGTTCTTTTTTAAAAAGCTAATTCCCTCAGCACTTATTAGGGAACACTTTTAACCTTCTTGGGTATTGTTCAGGAGGTCAGCCTTATGTACTTCGGTGAGTTATATTTATCGCCTTTAAAAGTTGCTAAATGGTTAATTTAAAAATTGCAACCATTTACTTCCCCAATAGCTGGTCATGTGTTATGCCCAAAGGATAGGAAATAAGAATGCTTTACCCAAAAGAATAAAGAAGTCAACACAAGGATCTGACACCTTTGTGCCCTCCATTGAGGCCTAAAGAGTTATGTAGGCCTGTAGCTGACATAGTGATGAATGATTCTACCTGTGGAATTCATCTTGGTGAGCCTAGGGCATCTTTCTGAATCTGTGCATGCCCTTGAACACAATGAAACCCAGATGAAACTCATGCAGAAATCTTACAGGTGTGATTGAGAGCAGAAAGCTCTAGTTTGGTCCCCCTGCTATCTATGAGTCCAGTATTTTGGTTGGAACATCATTAGGGTATGGGCTAAGCCAACCTCTGGTGATCCTACTGTCTATGGTATTGTGCCCTTGTAAGCCGCCCTGAGCCCGCTTGCGGGGAGGGCGGGGTATAAAAACAAAGATAAATAAATAAATAAAATAAATAATCCAAGATGAGCGCGGGTGCAACAACGTACTGGATGGAATATGGCTTATCCACCCAACTCTGAAACTCCTATCTTTTCAAAACAGAATAACATTGTATGCAGGGCTGTATGACTTAGAAAAAACACAGGCTATGAAATCTTTCAGATATTTGGGCTGTAGCTAAGGGCACTGGGAATGGGTGACCTATATAGCCTGGATTTCTAGCCACTGATGAACAGAATCTTGGCAACTTGAGTTCAAATTACCCAAATCTGTGGCAGGACAGGAGATTAAAGCAAATACAAGGTATCAATTTATTATTTACAAATAGATGCTGTAAACCAGTTTTCCAGCCCCAGTCATATGCTCAGTTAGTATTGTGTACATTACAACATAGTATAGCACCAGATCAGAAGTTACTTTCTATACAGGAAGAAAAATGGAGGCAGGGAAAATAGGGCATAGATGTGTACAATCACTGCTTGGACCTTCAAATTCCTGAGCAAAAAACTGATGGTTAAATAATGAGAGTTGGATTTTGTGGAAGTGCAAAAAAGAAGAAACTCGCAGAATGGAAACTGACTCCACATTCTCTTTCCCTCGTCAGCTTCCTGCATATGCTGACAATTGTCTGCAGTTGGGAGTCTCTCATTAAAAAGCACTCTGGCACACAGGGCTGCAATGAGGAGGGTGAATAAGGCAAAACTGCTCCTTCCATTGATGGAGCACATGTTCCTCAAACTAATGGAAGCAGCAGACTGGGACTGGGAGATCTTGCTCCATTCCCCCTTCTGACTGCAGTCCCTCCACCAAGATGTATTTTGTTTACAAGGGCCCTTCATTCTTACAGTATGAGCTTTCAAATAGTCAAAGGTGGCTGCTGGAGGAAGCATCTATCTGTATGATCCTTTTCCATTTGGGCTCCCCCAGGAACCAACTCTGAGAGTCTATTAAAATACGACTGAAACACTGATGGAGGAAATGGTCATGGGATTCAATCTACATACATTTTTCTAATGCAAAAGAACATGAGAGTTAAAGAAATATGTGCACATAATGATCTACATGTATACAAGGGAATATCCATTTCTGTGCACAGCATATTTTTCCCTATACTTTTACATTTTCTTTTTAAAAGTATAGGGAAAGCATGTTCTATTAATCCGTTCATTAAAATTTTGCAGCGACTACTTCATTTGCAAGCAAGTCTGTAGCTGTGCAGACCTTTGTGGCAGGATAGGATAGGTATTTTGGATTCATGGCATATTAGACTTCTTTCCTTTTGTAGTTCCACAGGTCTTTGTGTACAAACGGCTGTAAGAATTTTGCCTGTGGAACAAAATGATCTCTTCCGATTTTGCCTGCCATGTCCCAGGCTGTTGCCTTTTCTTATACACTACTTTAACTGGATTCTTATGATCTGGCATGAACTGTTGCAAAATATTCAGGGAATCCACAGCTCTGACCTGGTTTGATTAGGTTTGTACAGATTCTACAATTAAAAATTTCTTTATGTAAACTACATTCCCAAGGAATAGTCTTCTCCGTATACATGTTTTCAGTAAAGCTGTCTGTCAGTTTTTCAGGGCAGGAAAGAATTTGGAAACTAGAGAATGGTAAGAACAGGATTGTTTTGAAAGGAATCACCCTTCAGCATTCTGGGCCAAAAGCTTTTTATTAAGGTTTTATGAAAATCCTCCCTATTTTTTTACATTCCAGCTGAGTCTATTAACTTTGCAGGTTTTGATGATCTAGCAGGTATAAGTACTTTTCACATTAAATGCAGTGTTGACAAAGGAAATTCACTAGCAAAGGTTTCATTAACTGGGGATTAAACTGAAACCTTTTCCCAGAATCACCAGTAAATGGAACCTTAATCTGAAATTTGGCATTCATACCAACTGCAACAAATATAATTTATTTTTTATTTGGCTTAAATTTACCGATGGGCTTTGGGAGGGGGCTTTCAAAATAGTATGCAAAATTCTATCCTCTGCACTGTCCAATAGAATTGTTTGTATGGGAAAAGACTAGAGCGCTGTAGGACAATCTAGACTTCAAGTTTTCTTTGTGACTACAACAGTGTGACACTTGTTTGTTGTTATTAAATTAGAGTCTTCATTTTTTGCCCCGGTTCTCTCGTGCAGCAAAATGTTTTGTTAAGTGCTTGCCCATCCTTAAGTCAAGCAGCATTTTTTTTTCAAATGGTTTTACCTATGAGTTGGGGATGCACACTTATGATCACATGGCTCTGACTAGCACAATGGAAGCTGCCAGATTCTCAAGCATTGTGGCTTGGAACCCAATAACTGCGAGTGGACTTCTGTTGGCAGAATAAGGCTTTTTTGCCTCCTCCTGCTCACTGTGCTCCTGAAAAGCAGTGGTTGAGAAGCCCTGCAGGAACAGCATTTGTTGAAGCTGGGAGAGAAGACAGCTGCTATAGCTTGGAATCAGAAGCTTCCCCCTGCAAGAAACCAGAGCTTCCCCCTGCATGAGCAAAAGGGCCATCTTCTTGTACTAGGTCTTTGCTGGATCCAGGGCTGAGTCTTTATTATGCGAGCTGGGAGAGTTGGTGGTCTCATTACAGGCCAGAACAAAGTTTAAATCCAGTGGCACCTTTAAGACCAACAAAGTTTTGTTCGCGGTATAAGCTTTCGTGTGCAAGCACATGTCCTCAGATATTACAGGCTGGTAGCAGAAATGTTGTGGCCTTCCAGTACATCAAGACACAATATAATTAGCATTCTGTTTCTGCTCAGTATCTGAGGTTCACACAAACTTTCATTCTCAGAAGTTCTGGTATCAGGCCAGCACGTCTGGAGGTTTTGGTCTTGAGTGGTAAGGGCAAGATTTGTGACTGTTTTTCCATTGTGAGATGACATTTTGTCACTGACTTTCTGCAGAGAGTCACAGGAATCCCATTCTTATGCGATCCAACCAGGGGTCATTTCGAGCAGGAGCTCAGGGGAGCTCAGCTCCGGGAGTTGGTGCCAGCCCCCCCACACACACACAGGAGAAGGCCTGCTTGTGTCATGGCTGCAGCAAAATGACCCCATCCCCTGGAAAGGTCCTTGTTCCTCCGACCAGCCTTCTGAAGGCTTCAGCCACCACTGAAGCTATCCTCCCAGAATAGTGGTATTTCTGAGGCTTGGATTAGTAGCTGTCCCTTCTCTGCCCGCTCTTTTCTTTTCTTTTCTTTCTTTTCTTTCTTTCTTTCTTTCTTTCTTTCTTTCTTTCTTTCTTTCTTTCTTTCTTTCTTTCTTTCTTTCTTTCTTTCTTTCTTTCTTGCCTTTTGACATACTTCTGGTGATGTCAGGTGGTGTAGCATATGCAAATAAGTTATGCTGATGAGTTATGCTAATGAGCTCCTGCACCTCTTTTTCTATGAAATGACCCCTGGATCCAATGCATCTTTTGTCTGTAGGCCAACAACATTTAAAGCATAGTGAATACATGCCAGTGCCTGCTTGTATTTCATATGTTCACAAATTGGATCTTTATGTATCTCAGCCGTGAGCTGATTGACAAAAAGCCACTGAAGTGGAAAATGTGATTGTATAACTGTACCTGCTTCAGAAAGAACTAAACAGTAAAAACCCTATCAACATGCAATATTTAAACTGACCCAGATATCTATACAATCTATATACTGGAGGTAGAGATAGGTTCTGTGTTGAGAGTGGTTGCTCGTCATTCATTATTTTTATTATTTTTGAGGATTACTATCCCGGTTTATTAGTGTGGACTTTCCTGTAACTACAAATAGCGTTTGGATTGTGTCCTGAATAGTATCTGAGGAAGACCTTCGAAATGAAGATGGACATCCGGAGTTTTTCGTTATAGATTGTTATGGATGTGAATTGTTAAGTTGTATAGATTGTATATGTATTATGGACATGAAGTGTTAAGTTGTTGTATGTAAACAGCCTAAGAAGTCAAGCTGTTGATGTAAACAGCATAAGAAACTAAGCTGTTGGTTGTAAAAGAGTACAAAAATTGCAAAGTTAAGGAATATTTTTTCATGTCTTTATTTCATTAGGTTTCATTCCACTGTGTGCTATATTGTTGTGGTTTTGTGCAGTGCATATATATTGTGATCTTTGATAACTGTTTTTCATGCTTGTTGTCTGATTAGTATTAACAGCCACACACGTAATATTTAGCTGCTAGTGCTGTCCCATCAACACTTCCACTTGGGCCAATGGTGAAGTCCTACAATGGGCAGGCTGCATAGTACTTCTCATGCTCTTGTTACTCTGATGGGCTAAATCAACCTCAAATAGTTTGGGGGGGGGAGAGAGAGACATTTTTTGCACCTTAGATATTGGGCTTTATTATGTAAGTAGGGTTGCCATCCTCCAGATGGGGGCTGCAGATCTCCCGGAATTACAGCTGCCCTCCAGATGTCAGAGCTCAGTTCCCCTGGAGAAAATGGCTGCTTTGGCGGGTGGGCTCTGTGGTCTTATACCCTGGTGACATCCCTCCCCTCCTCAAACCCCTGCATTCCCCAGGCTTCACCTCCAAAGTCTCCAGGTATTTTCCAGTACTGAGCTGGTGACCCAATTAAAACAAAAGTTTCTGGCACAAAATTTCAGTTAGTTTTTAAAAGTTCTCTAGCAGAGCCAGGGGTCTGTTGGGGCTGGAACGAGGTGGAGTGAAGCTCCGCCAGCTCAGGACTGGCCAGTACGGCAGCCACGGGCTGAATCAGATTCTCTAATCTGATTCAGCTCGCCGCCGAATTGCCGCCGAAATTCGGCGGCAATTTTAAAAGCCACTGGAGGGGAGGGGGTTTGAGGGAGAGGCTCCAAACTTGCAAGGTAGCTGCTGGGGCCTCTCCTTGAAATACCCACCAAGTTTCAAGAAGATTGGACCAGGGGGTACAATTCTACGGGCCCCCAAACAGGTTGCCCCCATTCCCTCCATTGTTCTCTATGGTAGGAAAAAAGTTAACATTTTTTTCCCACCATAGAGAACAATGGAGGGGATGGGACAATCTGTTTGGGGGCCCGTAGAATTGGATCCCATGGTCTAATCTCCTTGAAACGTAGTGGGTATTTCGAGGAGAGGCCCCAGCAGCTACCCTGCAAGTTTGGAGCCTCTCCCTCAAACCCCCTTTCCTCCAGCCCCTCATATACCCTATGAGTTTTTGCCATTGATTTCAATGGCCCATAGGATATAATGGGGCTGAAATTGACATTCCCTTTCTGACACACTTCTGGTGATGTCAGGGGATGTGGCATATGCTAATGAGTTATGCTAATGAGTTATGCTAATGAGCTCCTGCACCTCTTTTTCTACGAAAGGACCCCTGAGCAGAGCCAACCTATTTTAATATCAATATGTAAATTACATGCACTTTGTGTTGTGTCAGTGAAGTGTAGATTTGTTGCGAAGTATGACGTAGAAGCTGTTCCTCTCCTCTCTTCTCACATCTTCTCCCTCTAGACCAAATAAGAAACTCCATGACTGAGAAATCTGGACTCAAGCTGTTCATCCCCTCCAATGTAATTTCCTTTTCATTTCATTGTTAAGTTCCACAGTGAAGTCTGTTTCTTGGTGCTCAGTAAAGAGAAATCAAATATTGCCTTTCGTTACAGGCATATTAATTCAATTAGTGCTCATAATTGGTTTTTTTATCTTAGTCAGTCTGACTGAAATACTTTCAACATGGGACCGCCAGAGTTTGTATACAGATACTTTACAATTACAAAGGGCCCGAATAGAATCATATCAACCGTACCTAATTTTTTTTCCCAAGCAAGCAATGAAATGCTTCAGAAAAATAATAAACAGCTCTTCTGTCATCGGACAGCTTCATTTACTCCATCAGATTAGGGTGGTCTCTGAAGCTCTCAGCAGCTGATCTGACAGAATAAATCTGAAACAAATTGCTATTGCAGTAATCCTTCAGTGGCATTAGGTGCTGGATGGGAGAGAAGTCAACTCAATTGGCTGGTGTGCCTCCTAGTGTAATAAGGCTATGGCTTGTTGAGTAACAATCCATTAACAAAAGTTTATCTAGATACATTAAACTTTTAGTTTTGCTATGACATTTTGTTAGAAGTGGAACATCGAACAGAAAACAGCCACAAGTGTACTAAGGTGCGCCAGCCTTTAGCAAATAAACCAGCAGAGTTTTAAGTGTTGTTTTTAAAAGTGTTGTTTCGTTGAATGGACTGTGACTGCAGAGCTGACTGGTTGTAGTTGCTTAACCCTCCCTTGTGGAATGTGGTCCCACCATCTGGCATGTTACAGTATGTTTTAAAAGATGAATTTAGGACTTCCTTAGGTTGGTATAATACTTCAGTATTACTGGCTCTCTGATCTGACTTCCAAATCAGTCACATGATTTTCTTACAAGACCAGAGCTACTATCGCTAATTGGATTTTCTCTTTTGTTTTACAACTTGGCCTGTTTTTCAGCTCTACAGTTCTGCTTGGCTTATCAACCAAACCTTGGACAAATGTGAATTTGCTCTGAACCTAACTTTGACGTTTTGAAAACTTGAAACTAAAGTACATCCTAGATTGACAGACCAGTTTTCTCTGTGTGTGTGTGTGTGTGTATTTCTTTTGTTTTTCTTATAAGAACCTGTTTTAATGCTGCCAAAGATTCTTACATGGACTTTTGTAGAGACAAAATGTTTCCGTTGTGGGTATATTGTGGCAGGGTTCAAGTTCCATGTTTGGCACGGAATAAGTTTGTTTATTCTTCAAAATTATACTCTACTATTCCAGTTTACAGTTATTCAGCCACGATGGGGGTTTATGGCTTCTTCAACCATGTTGTCTTACAGCTGTCATGCTGTGATCATGAGATGGATTTGATAATTAGTACTAAGAACATTTTATGCACTCCCTAATTCTTCATGTGACTGTTAGCTTCTCTACGAGGGAGGATATACACAATGTTGTGGTTTTTTTAAAAAAAGAAAATACAAAGAAAAATTACATACACTGTTGCTGCCCCTTATGCCTGGAATTCCCTCCCTGAACATGCTTGTTGTATCACCTTTTGCTCCTTTTAAATCTCTCCTCAAAACCCACCTTTCAAATCAGGCCTTTGACAAGCCCCTTATCCTCACCCTGAGCTATAATACAGTGTGTTACTGCTTTTAGTCTCATTCATTCCTTGTTACCATGGTCTTCCTCCCTCCCCACCCTCTGCTGTCTTCTCCATTGTTGCTTTCAAGCTGTACATTGATGTGCTCAGTGGTTTTTTTAAAATTATTTGTGAATAGGGTTGCTAAGTCCTACCAGGCATGATGCCGGGGGGACTCCTTGCCCACCCGGGAGTCTTCTGCCATGTGCACAAGGCGCGCGCAGCACTATGACGTCACCCAGAAGTGACATCATCGTGTCGGGCACATTAGGGCGGGACCTCTGAAATTCGAGGGAAAACCATAGAGTTTTCCCTCGAATTACAGAGCTTCCCCCTCAAAATGTGCCTGATGTGATGATGTCACCTCTGGGTGACATCATCACGCTGGACACATCACGGCAGCCCAGCAATTTGGGCTGGTGGGGAGCGGGCCACTGGAGCGGAGGTTTCCCTGCCCACCGGGCTGACTTGGGAACCCTATTTGTGAAACTCCATAAAGTACTATGTTCATTGATTATGCCATATATGAACACTGCTTTCCCCCCTGTCCTGACAGATGTGAGTAGAAAAAGGATGTCAGATCTGACAATTGCTGCTTCTTACAAAATGGTGCCTCCCAGCTTTCCTATTAATCATTTTTATGTCCTCTCACAGGATTGTCTCCTACCAGCTTTTCTACAGGCAAAAGCAGCAGGAGGGGCTGCTTTTGATAACCAAAACAGCTACAATATGGATTGTGGGGCCTGTGTGGACAAAAGTCACCTGGGACAGGGCTGTAATGAGTACAGAAATTGGGTGACATGTTGAGCAGATAAGCTGGCAGGATCTAACCTTCATTGTCTGGGCGTGGAAAGAATTTCACTGGGATTAGGACTGTTCAAATTCCCATTCACTTTTCCCTTTCTTACTTTGGTGGTGGCTAAACAAACCAATAAAAAAAGAGTCAAGAAGACTACCCATGCATCAGCCTAAAGGCTTCCCTTGCTTGAAAGCCAGTCAAATCCAACTCCAGGGGGCAGTGCTCATCTCTGTTTCCAAACCGAGGAGCCAACGTTGTCCGAAGACTTTTTCCGTGCTCATGTGGCCGGCATAACTAAATACTGAGGTGCACAGAATGCTGTTAACTTCCCACTGAAGCGGTACCTATTTATCTACTTGCAATTTATTGCTTTCGAACTGCTACCTACAGGGGCCCAATTTCCCTGCTAAGCTGGTGTAGTATCAGAGCTGGTAATATTTTGCTGGTAGGCCAGTTGCTATGACCCATTTGTAGAACTATTTGGTAGCATAAGAATACAAGTATTTGTCCACTGAACTCTAAGGCCTGTGTAACTTAAGATTATATCTGTGAAGCAATACAGTGATCTTCTCTCGCCTTAGTCCTAAACCAATTCAATATAGCTATACAAATGTTATGATGGAGGGGGAAGCATTGCTTCAGTGGGAGAAAAAAACCCACCCTGTTCACGGAATTAATGGAGAAGTAAAACTGGCCCAGTCAATGCATGTCCCATTTTCAGTTGGCCAGGTTCAGTCTAGACCTGTCATTCATAGTGGCATGTATGGAACAGGAACAAAGCCAGGCAGACCTAGGCAATTGTCCAGGGCATTGGGATGGGGAGGTGCACCAAATGAGGCTAAAGGCAGGTCCCAGCTAAGGCACTGCTGGCCCAAGGCCTGTCACCCAGATGCACCACATGATCAGTGGTGGCACCTGAGGCCAGGGTGTGTTTGCCCAGCCTGCTGCCCCCCCCCCCCAGCACTGTGTCCCTGGCCCTCGTCTCCCAATGGAAGGAGGGAGGAAGAAAGAGCAGGCACTCACCTGCTTCATGCTGCCCAGCTAGCAGCAGTGGCTCCTTGCCTCTTCAACACTCCTGTGTGACTGGATCATGGTAGGGGGAAACCCTGGTTGCAGTGACCACCTAAGGCACCCTCAAACCCTTGGAACAGGAGTTGTACAGAAGATCAGGCAGTTGAGAAAGAGTCAGGGCCTGGCCTGCAGGAAGCAGCACAGCAAAGGAGTGATCCAGGCATTCTCTGTGCAAAAGAGGGTCAAAGGGATTTGTTGGAAGTTCCAGGTGTGATGTCCCTGCCTCAGCCTCCAGCCCAGCCTTTGAAATGTAAACTGTGTTCTCAGGGACAATTTCCTTCCTTCCATTCTCTCTCAGATGAAGACAAACTCTCTCCCAGCGCACACCAAGAGGGACGACATGCTGTCCTTTCTTGGCATTGTGAGGCAATTGGCCCTCTTGCCATCTGCTTCCATCCATCGCTAGTAAGTTAGTACTCTATCCTGTCCCCACTCTTCCCTATCCAAAGAGTACTTCTCAAATAAAGAGAGAAGTATTTGCCCCCCGAACCAGCAAGAAAGAGACTGAAACCAAAGTTTGGGTTTGAACAAGGGCCACTTTATTATTTAACTTATGCATTCTTTATTATGGCGAGGGGCTGGGTATTGCGTACCAGATAGGTGTCTATATTCCCGACCACCTTCTTATCATACTGGGCGATGCACCTGCCCTGGTCCCGAGCCTTTTACCAGGACTCTTGACCAGTAGCTGGGCTATTGTAGCCGCTATACCCGGTCTACCACCCCCAGGCCCCAAAGCCTGCTAGGATAGCCGAACCAGGTTGTTAAGCAGGACCACCTTTCCCGTTCCCAAGCTGCCAAGCTCAAGAGCCGTTCCTGGATGCCTGCTTAATTATCATAACAATGCTTAGGTGCTCACCATTTCTATTTTCTGGTCGCTTTTACCTCGCCCATATGTAAGTGACCATCCAACAGCACCAATATGTCAAAACTCTATCCATTACCCCTCCTCGTGTAGTGCAAGTTAGGCAAAAACACTCCCTCCCATACGGCCAATCGGGAAGGGGCGAAAAATTCCTACCTGGCCCCAACAAAGGCGACCGGTGTGACCTGCACTACAGGGTGGGAGGGTGGGCCAAGCACGCCGACAAAGAGGCCGAGCATAGGGGAGGAGCCAGCTTATAACTAGCTGGCTCCACCCCTGCCTCTTCCTTCCTTGCTTCCGGGAGGCAAATCTGCCCCCCCTCACCATTGCTGCGCCTGGTGAGGGTTGGGGCTTGCCTTCTCTTCTAAACTTGCAGCGTGACTCTGTGTAGCTTCGTAAGCTGAGTAACCTGGTAA
The DNA here is from genome assembly GCA_029233225.1 of Lepidodactylus listeri. NCBI lineage: Eukaryota > Metazoa > Chordata > Lepidosauria > Squamata > Gekkonidae > Lepidodactylus > Lepidodactylus listeri. The sequence goes on from JARCFY010000003.1 coordinate 42,042,053, forward strand.
AATAACACTGCTGTGTTAGAAGTTTTATTTAAGCACTATGCTAACTAGTGGGAACTGGACTAACCACACCAGTTAAGCCTCCAATAGGATTTTGTTCAGCAAAGTTCAAACTTCAGCTGAAGAGTCTTACAGTCAGCTTGGTTACCCCACTCTTCCTGCCCTCTTGTTAGATCACATTTTTGAATATGAATCAAAGTTAAGAACTCCTCTCCGATATGAAAATGGTCTGATTGCTAAATCCCACCCACCCCCTCTGGTGTATGCTAGATTTCTGTTGGAAGGTAGTTTTTAATGGGGGAGCACTGAAGAAATGGTATGCCTCACTCAGCTGGACATGGTACAGCCCATTCTAGTGGCTTAGTCTGTTGCATGTATATACCCTGCCTTGCTTGAAGACTAATCTGGATCTTTCTTCTGGACTGTTAAAAGAAATGCAGGAAGGAAAGATAATCCTTCTCATTAGGATAGATTCAGGTGGGTTAGCCATGTTGGTCTGAAGCAGCAAAACAAAGTTTGAGTCCAGTGGTACCTTTAAGACCCACAACATTTTATTCAAGGTATGAGCTTTCATGTGCAAGTATCTGAAGAAGCGTGCTTGCACACAAAAGCTTATTCCTTGAATAAAATGTTGTTGGTCTTAAAGGCGTCACTGGACTCAAATTTTGTTTTCCCCCGCCCCCTCATTAGGGTTAAGCTGATCTGGGGAAAGTGTTTTGGGTCTTCCAACCTGTATGGCTTTTACCTTCCATTTTCCATTTAGAAAGCCATCAAATAAATGGCTAGCAGGTGGTGGGGCTGAAAATAGATCCTCTAAATGGTTGATCAGAAGCCAGCATTTTGTCGTTTAGTTGTCTCACTTCATTGCACTGTGTGATGTTGTGTAATCTTGTGTGACATGCTTCAAATCAGCCCTACTGACCTGTTTGCTGAAATAAGATTCCCAGTCATCCTCATGCGATGGACAAGAACTTATAATAGTGAACTGCACATTCTTGGAAATGCCTGCTTTTCCAACAGCCCACATCCTATGAAAATTCTGCCTGGTTAGCATTACTGTACAAAGTATTTTTGGTAGCACTTCAGGAATCTGTACTCAGCAAAATAAACCCATGGGGCAAAAAAAAGGGGGGCCAGACTGTCTTGGTCTAAACTAGGGTGTGGACTAGCGAGGGAGATTGTTGCTCCAGAGCCATGGCTGGCCAAACATATGTGCAAGCATTGGCTGTCCTTGCGACATGAAGGATTCCAACTATCTGCCAAGGAATGTCAAGTGGCAGCACCAATCTATTTTTAGTTGCACATGTAGCAGTCAGCTCTGTTCTTCTGGCCTTGCAATTGGAGGTAGAACTCCCCTAGATACAAGTTACATTCTATACCAAATGTGCATAGCTGAGAGTGAAAAGATGTCAGTTTACTCAAGTGAGCCTGACTTCTAAGATCTGTGGAGCCAAATGCGAGAGGAGGATTTCAGCATTGCCTCGATGGAAGCCTGAAGCACAGCACTGATATACCTATCAGCTGTTGGGGTGAGAAGATGCCAAGGAAAGTGTCAGGAAGGCCCGGCCTTGGCACTTAGGACATAAGGGAACTGGTGAGAATATCTGAGAATCACCACTGATAAGCTATCTGGGTAAGATGAGAGCAGAAGAAGCTATTAGGAACAAGATCCCACCAACACTATCCATATGGCTCAAAGTTAATAAGAGTAAGACATGGGAAAAGACTTAGGCTGCAGATAAGGAGCAAGACGGCCCTGTTTAGTATAACACTGAGGCAATGGTTTTCTGGTGTGCAGGGTTGATGCTTAATAATGACCAGATGTTAAGTGGCTGCACTCTGATTTTTATCTGTGAGCAACAGTCAAAAGCAGCAGTGGAGGGCTTGCTGCGTGCTGCATTGAGCCTCCCCCATATATACATATGGTTTCGACCACAGAATCACAAGAAGCAGGTGTGGGACAGGTAGGCAAAGACTAACTGTTGCCCAGAGAAGGACCATGTCTGATCTAGAAACATATCTAGGTCAGGGACAACCAATGTGTTGTTTAGGGTCAGCACCATGCACAAGCCTGGAAACGATAATACACCCCCTTTTCCTTGGTAGTTTTGAATTACTCACCGCAAGGGGCATCGGCAGGCAAACCAGAAGAACTTCTGTGTCACATCTGTGCGAGCCTGACATCAGGGAAGAGGGGAGTTGCCGAGTGTTACCATAACCATATTACAAATAAATATTAGAAACTGGCTCTTGGCCAGCATATGCATTTGGATATTATCTAATCAAAACCCAAACTGAATATGTCCCATGCTGAATATCATTATAACTAATCTAAAACTAATGGTCATTGCTAGTATTTGGAATTACTTGGATCAGACTATGATTTTGGTGTCTAGCTATCTTGCTTAAAGTTGAAGAAGATCAAATGAAGAGGCATGATAAGGGGGAGGAAGCGCTTTACTATGGAAGGCCAAAGTGCTGAGGGGACATAAAATCCAGAAAGTCTTGAGCCCTATCATCTCTCACTACAAGAAAAAAAACATTCTTTGGTTGGATTGAGATAAATAAACAATCAATTATAGTGTGGTCTGATTCATCTGCAGAGCCAGAGGGTTAAACAAAACACTTGCATATTAAGAAACTGTAGTTGTATGGGGTTACAACAAAAGGGGACTCTGAAATCATATGGCGCATTCATAGTATTCCTGGACAAAACTGACTTCACAGTAGATAAAACCAAAACCCAATTGCATTTTTTTAGCAAGGTCGTTCCTGAGCCATCTTCACTTACCTGTACCTGCATCTTCCCTACCATCGTACCAATCCCTATTCTTCCCTTTCCGTGCATATGGCACTTTGACTCCTCCCATGCTCTTTGTCACATCGATTTTACGGAGGTTATAGTTAGGAGCATGCCCTTCGAAAATTATCATTTTAATTCCATAGCAAAATGTTGGGAAGGACATGACAATAATTTGTGTTAAATATCAGCAGTATTGTTATTATATCAGAAAGTTGTGTTGGGAAAAATTTCCAATTCATCATGGATGTCCACCCATTATTTCCTATGGGAAAGTAAATCTGGGTTTCCAGAGTAGCCACTTTTTCAACCAAGTGGCACTAAAATTACAGGGAACCTAGTCCTCCCTCTCCATTAAATACCTACTGATTTGCAAGGGAACTGAACAAAGAAATCTGATTATAGGATGCTGGTCATCTTTGTCTCCATTGTTTCTTATGGGAAAATATAAGAAATAATGAAAACAAGGTTCAGAGGTTCATAAAATCAGACCACTTTTGTCCAATTCACTCAAAACGTAGATAGCCTTTAGTAGACTTTGGTGCCCTTTGCTTAAAAGTAGTCTTTCTAGAAATCCAACTTTGATTTCCACATAAGAAATAAGAGGGGTGATATCCAATATTAATAATAAAGAAAGGGAGAGGAGCTGTGGCTCAGTGGGAAAGCAGAAGGTCCCAGGTTATTAGCACGCAGAAGGTCCCAGGTTCAATCCTCAGCATCTCCAGCTAAAAGGATGAGGTAGGAGGTGGTACGAAAGATCTCTGTCTGAGACCTTGGAGACCCACTGCTGATCTGAGCAGACAGTACTAACCTTGATGGATTAGTGGTCTGATCTAGTAGAAGGCAGCTTCACGTGTGTTCATAAAAACATACTTTTCCCCATATCAATTTACAAAACAATATCCGTACTCCCACAATGGATCAGAAATGATAATCATTTCTTTATTTTTTTTGTTTACAAAATTCATACTCACCTTCCTGCTTTCATCAGGGCCACCATGCACGGGCCCTTTCATGCCCTTTCCATCTTTACAATATAGAATTAAAACGATAATTTTTGACATGTGTTGCCCTGCAAGGTGCTTATGCGCACTTATAGACATAAAGTCTATAAGTGTTAACAATGGACTATGTTACTAAGTGTTTAAAAGGGACTGAGATGCCAATTGACCAGATCATGATGCCAGCTGCGGACACACACCAGCCAATGCTTGAGATGATGTGCCAGCCGTTCCCGAGGTCACCAGCTCCCAGAGACTTCTCTTAACACAAAGTTACTTACACAGAAACAGCCACCCGCCATTGTGGCTTGAGTATGTGCTTTCAGTTGCCATTAAGCATGTTCTCCTTCTTGTCGCAGGCAACCCCCGTTCTAGAGTAATAAAGAGGACTATTTCCTCCATTTACATAGACAATGGACTTGGCCAGCTATAAAACCGGTTCTGCAGCCCTGAAACATTAAGAGCTATCAGCAAAACAAAAGGTTTGGCCAATGAAGTCATTCCCCTCTCCAAGCATCTCTGTGTCACAACCAGGTAGAGTGTAACACTGCCCAATCCCTTAAGTTCCCTCCTCCAGTAGACAGGACTTTTGGGGGCAGACCACAAGGGGTGGTCTCAGGGGAGGTGTCCAGCCAAGCCGGCCCCCAGAGACCCCTAATAAAAGAGAGCTCCCAGCTCTCTCTCTTGCTTCAACTACCTCTTACCCTACCATACCCCACCTCCATGGCTCTTGGTGTAGCTAAGAAAGAGTCTTTCCATGTGTTCTGCTGGTTCAGTTCATGACCCCCAATTCCCTGTAAACTTCCCTTATTTTTCCAGTGGGAAACTCAACATCTCTCTGGACAGGTAATTATTGCCCTCGATGGATACCAACAATATTCCTGCTCATGCAACTGTCTCTTGATCTATCTAATTTCTTAGGATCTGTATAAGTGGGTGTATGCATCTGTATTGTTTGTCTGAGAATCAATTCCTTCAGTAAAGAAATTACTTTATTATTGAAACTAGCCTCCTTGCTTACTTTCTGGTTTATCTGGAAGGGGTGGGAACTCTGGCCGAGGACAGACTGGCAGTCTGGCCCGCTCTGCCTCCGCTTCAAAAGCGGAGGCAATTCCCCCCGCCTTATTCTGCCACGCCGCGGAGGCGCGGCAGAATACAAATCTGTCCTCGCCTTCTGTATAAATTGGTGGTGGCCAGTTCTGCCTATTGCCAATTATTTAATAATCCATAATCCCCCAATATTAATAAGAAAACAAGGCAATTGGGCTAACACATGCACCCCCCTAGCAGCACCCCCCAGGAAGGCTGGCATGGTGTAGTGATTAGAGTGTTGGACTAGGACCTACCATCAAAGCTTACCAGGTGACCCTCGGTCCATCACAATCTCTCAGCTTTACCTACCTCACAAAAGTTATTCTTGTGAGGATAAAATGAAGAAGGGGAGAACGTGTGGGGCACACCAATACAGAATCAAAGCAGAAAATAATAAAATGATTAAGTGGGGAAATATTTATTATATTCCATAGCTTATTTTTACAGCTTATTACAGTGGAAACATCCTGAGAGAAGGTTGCTTTACAGATCCCCTGATGAAGCAGCATACAAAATGGGTAGGGATCTTTCTGTGGAATATAATATTTTCCCCGCTGCATTATCATTAAGCAGTCCTAAAGCCATCCAGAGTTTACATTTCTTCCGGGACCCTCTCTGCCCCTCCGCTTGGCCAAGAAGGACTGCCTGATTAGCCATGGGCAAGCTCTCCTGATCCATCCCTGGGATCAGATTGGCTGAGAGCTGTCTCTTTTCTTGCTTCCCTCTTGTTTCCCAGGAACCAGGAAAACAAGCCAAAAAACAAACCACAGGCAGGCTGCAGACCAGCAGAAAAGCCTTGTTACACAGCGTCCAATACTTTCAACTTTATGGGGAGTGAAGATATCTGAGAAATACAGAGAGGGCTTTCGTGGTATTGTATATTGCCAATACAATACTGGAAATATCTGAAATTTTATCTGGTCAGCAATTTTCAATTACATACTCATAGGGCGAGTCCAAGGGCACCTTTCAAGACCAACACAGCAGCCCACAGAAACTCTTACTATAAAAAAGTTTTCCCTAATATCTAGCTGGTACCTTCCCATCCTTAATTTGAACCCATTATTGCGAGTCCTATCCTCTGCTGCCGACAGGAACAGTTCCCTGCCCTCCTCTAAGTGACAGCCCTTCAAATACTTAAATCATGTACCCCTTCAACCTCCTCTTCTCCAGACTGAACATTTCCAAGTTGCTCAGCGTTTCCTCATAGGGCTTGGTCTCCAGGCCTCCAATCATCCTTGTCACTCTCCTCTGCACCTGCTCCATTCTGTCCACACACTTTTTGAGGTGAGGTCTCCAGAACTGCACACAATACTCCAGGTGCAGCCTGACCAATGCAGTGTACAGTGGGACTATGACATCTTGCAGTTTGGATGTTATGCCTCGGTTGACACACCCCAAGATCGCATTAGCTTTTTTTGTCACCGCATCACACTGGTTGCTGATATTTAACTTATAGTCAACCCGTACTCCAAGATCTTGTTCACACACTGCTATACAGAAGTGTATCCCCCCAATCCAATATGTGTGTTCCTCATTTTTGTTATCCAGATGTAGAACTCTGCACTTATCCTTGTTCAATTGCATCTTGTTTACATCCACCTGCTTTTCTAATCCTATCTCTATCTTCTGGTGTGTTCGCTGCTCCTCCCAATTTGGTGTCATCTGCAAATTTAATGAGTAGCCCCTCCACACCCTCATTTATAAAATCATTGATAAAAATCATTTATAAAAATATTGAAAAGTACCAGGCCCAGAACCAAGCCCTGTGGCACCCCACTGGACACCTCCATCCATTTAGATGAAAGCCACTGACAAATAATCAGTGCGGTTCTCCATCCAATCCCTATCTATCCTAGAGTCCAGTCCACAGTTCTCTAGTTTACTGAAATCCAGGTCAACAACATCAGCAGCATTCCCTTGATCCAGTGTTATGTCCTGGACGCAATTCCACAGACAACAAGGCTGTGATTCTCTATGTGTACACTGGTATGATTCTTTGATGTGACCAAACATGTAATGGCGCTGGCCATGTGGTCTGACTGCATGGCCTGGAAAAGGTACAAGCTTGAGGTAAAAGAACAATAGCACCCAGGCTCCTAAAGATCCACCTATCAGGGGTTTAGCATATTCAAATGAACCAATGTAAATCTTTGGCAGGAAGATTAACCTATCCCGGGGTGTGGACGGGGGCGAGGCTTTTCTGTGTGTATAAGCTGACCCCCGGGCCACCTCGGGTATGCTTGTTCCTGACCAACAATAAACTTGATCATGCTGAAACTCACTCCACCGGCCTCCTGACTCCAGTACTCTTCATCCAGTAATCTCATCACTTGACCAAAGAAGGAAATGAGGTTGGTCTGGCATTATCCTTGAACCCATTCCATTGCAGGAGCAGAGCCCCACGGACCAGCTGCCAGGATGGATCCTTCATTTGCTGATGGTTTAGACATGAGTGAAACACAAGTGAGGGAATTGTGGATGGAGCAAGCCTTTGCTGTAGGGGTGTAGTTTGCAGCTCAGGCCCACCCAAAGGGCTGCTGAGTGCACCTTAGGGTGGACCCTTGTGAGACCTGCCAGTGCTCATCAAGCGGCTTATAGGCACCTTGTTGCAGATGCTCCTGTCTCTGTATGTTCATTCTGCAGGGAAGGCCTCAGCTCTAACTGCTGACCACCCAACCCACAAGGTGCCCTGGCCACAGATAGGCCTGCCTTTGGAAGACGCTACTGGTATCCAGACTGCTGGTCCCTTGGTCCTCTGACCATTTGCAAGCTGCCTCTAGAGAGTAATGCCCAGTTCTCCTCAGGCCCCGGAACCCTGTGCCCCCAGCCAGTAACACACATAGGGCATGGAGGGTTGGCAGGATGCTCAGAAAACTCTGTGGGAAAGTAGCTGGGTTGTTGGGGGTGTGGGCTGGACAGCAGAGGGATGGGTGAGGTCAGCAGGAGGTTGTACAGACACTTTAAAGTATATGGGAGAATGTAGGGAACAGGCCTAATGTGCAACCAGTATACAGAAGGGACTGGTCTGTCCTGTTCCGCTCATTTGGGGCTGAATTGGTTGCCATAGACAGCTTGAAACAAGACGCTGCAAGCTTCTGCTTCAAACAGCTGGCTTTCAGTGCAGGAAGCAATGTTGGTCAGTTTTGGGGTTTGGCACTATGGGGGCCTGAAAGGGCCCAGTGGATCCCAGCAACCTTGGGCCAATTTGGGTATGGTAATGAGGGGACAATCAGAGAGAAAGCTGTGGAGAAGATCACCCTTTGCAGGGTGTCCTTTGCAAAAAGAACTAGTGCCATGGCCATTGCGTCTGTCAGGGTCCCAGCTGGCATCCTTGGCAAAAATGGTGACCAATAAAAAAAAAAAGAGGTGGGTGCCGTGCCAGGTCCCAGCTGCCTGTTTCTCATCCCAGAGCCCTCAGAGCTAGGGCACAGGACTGTGAAGTGGGTGCGTGAAGTGGGTGCACGGGACTGTACTGCGGAAGGATCAACCATCTGTATGGATGAGCAGGTCCTTCCAGGTCCCGGTGTGGCTGGATGCTCTGAAAAAAATTCAATTTCTGCATATGTCCTTGGGTTGCAGGAACAAATCCTGAAATACCAGAATAGTTGCTGTTCATGAATGGTGAGAATTCCTAGCTCTGATAACACGCCCCATGCTCTTTTCAGCTGTGGGGGTTAACACTACTTTTCCTTCCGGCCACTGTGTAACCTATAGGTGCAGCACCGGACTGCTCTGTTAGTTCTAATTCAACATGTGAAAAAAAATGACCAGCTTGAAGGAACATAGAGGTTACCTGTATGTTTTATGTAATGGGGGAAATAGCAGTTCGGCCGGGGTGTGTGTGTGTGTTCAAGCTAGGAACTAATGTACCATGGTCTTGAATATGCCCGTAATCTGAATTGTCCCTCCTCTTCAAGTGCCATTTACCAGTAAAGCATGCAGAAGAGTCATTTCCAGATCTCCCATCTAGTTTGGCCTTCAGAATGAAATAATTTCATCTTTAAGCAGCAAATCATTAAGATGAAAGGTTTCTACCATGAAATTGTTGGCTTGTGCTTGGAAACTTGTTCAGTTGCAGGCTTTCATAAAATAAGGGAGGGGAATTAGAATAGTTCAGTAAGTTAGCATGAAGTACTTAAGGCTTTGCAAGTAACCAGAACAATAACATTACCATTTCAGTCATATCTGACGCATGTCAATCTCTACCTTTGGGTAATTTCATGATGATATTTGAGCCAACTCATTTTCCAAGATGCTGGCTCCTAAACGTGTATTGCTTGTAAGAGAATATTGTTGGAACCTTCTGTTTTAAAAGGCCAGCTAGAATCAGAAACAGCTGCAAATTAGATGTTTAAATCCACTAATAGCCATTAGCTACTCTAACATTATAAAATCATAATTCTGATTTTACAAATGGAATATTTGTTCTCCATGCTGATTTAATTTGACATTTATAGGCATTTAAACATTTTCCCTCTACCAAACATTAAAAATTTAATTTGAGCCAGGGTTTACTGGGACTTGCTGGAAAATATTTTTAAATGAGGAGTGTGGCCTGAACAACAAAAATAAACAACTAAGTGCCTTTGAACATAGGCAGAGTGCATTTGCCTCAGACAATACCTACATATCTGGAATTAGGAAGAAAGTCTGAAGCTGCAAATTCCACTAGCCTGGGAGGGAGTCTTACTTCTCTCATCTGAGAGACTATTATGCACTGCATACATTCATGAGCATCAAGGGAATGGTCCTTTACCAACATCACCACTGCTAATACTACTAGCTTCTTTGAGCTTTGATGGCCCCTGTGAAATGAGTGCCAGTGGCCAGGATCCAGTCATCTGTACGTGGCAGTTGTTGATGATTGCAGATTTTTTTCCCTTCCCAAAGAACACCTTTCCAACCCTGGGAGAGTTTATTCTTACAGTCACAGGCCCCACATGGATGAACAGTTTATGTAGATGTGGAGGCTGCAGTGGAGTGAGGAAGGGAAAGGGGATGAAATGGCTCTTTCTGCTTCTCCTGTCAATGGAGATCTGCTTATGGAAGAGGAAGAAGGGAGCAATTTCATCCCCTTCCTCCTCCTCACTATATCCCACGGATCTGGGGAGCTACTTAGCCCATGGGGTGTGTGGGTGTCATACAAGCCCAGGAACAAACTTTTCTGACAGCAGAGGAAAGTGGGGAAGATCCATGATTCTTGCATGGATTCGGTCTGTGCCACACAGGCACTTACTTGGTCCTTCTATATGTGGACTTCAAAGTTCATTGGCTTCATCAAAGGAGCAGCTCTTAGTGCATATGGTGCATCCATCCATGTGAATGGTGCAGTCCTTGTCATAGGTAGACTTCTGTCTACACATGAGAATTCCCTCGTTCCAATGAGGAATGGCTGGATTAGGCCAGCAGTGAAACCTCTTGCCTTGTCTAGACAGCGTGACTCGAGAAGAGGTACTTCCTATGTAGATCTGTGCTACTTGCCTGGAATGCTTTGTATATCTGCAGCCTTTCAATTAACAGAATTTATGTTTCAATAAACCACTGCAGTACTTTTCCAGATGTTCCAGTTGTGTAAAATTAGTTTATGAATCCCCTCCCTGCATGCACAGTAGACTGAAGCAAACCAAAGCTAGTTTGTCTGGGCTTAATTTTATGTAGTCTGAACATTATTTGCATAAACCGATTCACGTATATGTAATCGTATGTATCATCTGCAGAGTTAAAGTTTCGCCATTGAAAATCCCTGACAAATCAAGTACAGATGGATCTTCATTGCCCTCAGGCCTCGGCATGTCGATTCACTTCTCTGACTTGTGTCTTTCTCCCTAACATTTTTCACTACTGGTAGTCCTTGAAAACTGTTTATGTAGATACACTGCAGGTACTAAACATGACATTGAACATTAGTCATATGGGCCTTTCCCCTTTGATCACATTTCCTGACAAAATAGGGTTGGCATGTAATTCTGGGTGTCTGGTTATACCACCTGGAAAAATTTGCTCTGCCAATCAACAGATGCCAGACAGATTGTTCCAGTTTGTTGGGAGATGTTTCAGATAAGAAGAAGTTGGGCCGAGTAAATGGTTAAACCTGAGCTGGCAAATGCCATCATTTTCTCACGCAAAATTCAATGAAGGGGTGCATAGAGTCTAACAGCCTAAAACAGTGTTGGATACAGAAGTGCTAAAAGTGAAGTGATGACCATTGTTTGTAGGGTGTCCACGTATCTAAAAAACATATTTGCAAAAGCACTGGCAAGTCATTAAAGCTGTCTGCAAGTTATTAAAAGTAACATTAACAATTCTTGCTAATATTTGGCCTATTAACAAAGGGGACAAAATGCCACTTTTGAAAACAGAAAGTATTGGCAGACTTGGGGTTTGTTTCTGATTATTTAAAGGTTTAACCATATTTCCTTTGCTGGTACCCAGTTGCTATTTATTTGCCTTTAGTCTTTGATCTCCCTTATGCTGGCACATCATAAAAAACATACCCCTGTTCAAGTTCTGTATTAGGCAGTTACCAAGGGAAAAAGTATGTTCGCCAGGCTTGCTGCGCCTACGGAATAAGACTCTCTTTGTTTTTGATAGAGTCCAGGTGTTTATCGCTAAAGCTTACTAATGGATTTGACCGTAAAAATATACACGCAAGAGGCAAGCTGAAAAATGAATGACAAAACTACTGGTTCGATAACCTCAGGCCTGCTTTACAAAAATCAAACAACACACACACCCCCTTGCACAAAGTGACTTCTGTACAGGGCTGAACGCTGAATTCAATTTTTGGTCCTGATGGGCACTGTCATTACTTATAGGAAGCTAAATTTGATATTTCCATACATGTTCCTGCAAACATAAACTTGAGATTTTCTTTTAAAAAAATGTGTTTGTTGCAGAAAATAGCTGGGCAGACACTTTCATGCTGACATATGTGCTGTTGGAAGAAGGTTGGAACCAAACTGCCCCTTCCATGAATGGAAAGGCTCTTAATTTTACTTAAGATCTTGTTATTCCTTCTTTGTATTGCAGACACCTAAGGCACACCCCATGCTGTACCTGCTGGTTCCTCAATCTTTGGGGAGAGTGCAGCAAGGGATAGATGATAGTCCTTTGGATAACATATATTGAAATTAGATAGAAGCAGGGGTCCTTTCGTAAAAAAAGAGGTGCAGGGGCTCATTAGCATAACTTATTTGCATATGCCACACCCCCTGACGTCACCGGAAGCGATGACATCATCGGCAGTGTGTCAGAAGGCAAGAAGGGAGGGAGGGAGGGGGAAGGAAGGAAAGGAACAGGAAGGAAGGAAGGTAGGTAGGTGGGAGAGAGAGAGAAGGAAGGAAGGAAGGAAGGAAGGAAGGAAGGAAGGAAGGAAGGAAGGAAGGAAGGAAGGAAGGAAGGAAGGAAGGAAGGAAGGAAGGAAGGAAAGGGGAAGGGGGAAGGAAGGAAGAAAGGAACAGTAAGGTAGGTAGGTAGGTGGGGGGAGAGAGAGAGAAGGAAGGAAGGAAGGGAGGGAGAGAGGAAGGTAGGTAGGTAGGTGGGGGGAGAGAGAGAGAGAAGGAAGGAAGGAACAGGAAGGTAGGTAGGTAGGTGGGGGGAGAGAGAGAGAAGGAAGGAAGGGGGAAAGGAAGGAACAGGAAGGTAGGTAGGTGGGGGGGAGAGAGAGAAGATAGGAAGGCAGGGAGAGGGGAAGGAAGGGGGAAAGGAAGGAACAGGAAGGTAGGTAGGTGGGGGAGAGAGAGAAGGAAGGAAGGAAGGGGGAAAGGAAGGAACAGGAAGGTAGGTAGGTGGGGGGGAGAGAGAAGATAGGAAGGAAGGGAGAGGGGAAGGAAGGGGGAAAGGAAGGAACAGGAAGGTAGGTAGGTGGGGGGGAGAGAGAAGGAAGGAAGGAAGGGGGAGAGAGGGAGAAAGGAAGGAAGGGAGAGGGGAAGGATGGGAGAGGAAGAAGCAGTGGGAGGGGGGAGGGAGCAGTGGGAGGGGGGAGGCTTCTCCTTCCCGGTGCCGGTGGAGCGCCGCCGGCCCCGGGACTATTGAAGGGGGGGTGGGTGGGGGAAGAGGCTTTTCGGGGCCTGCGGCGCTCTGCCGTGGCCCCAGGACGATTGAAGGGGGGTGGGGAAGAGGCTTCCCGGGGCCTGCGGCGCTCTGCCGCAGCCCCGGGAGCAGTGGGAGGGGGGACACTTTTCCTTTCCAGGGCTGGCGGAGCGCCGCCGGCCCCAGGACTATTGACCGGGGGGAGAAAAGGGGCTTCCAGGGGCCGGCGGCGCTCTGCCGCGGCCCCAGGAGCAGTGGGAGGGGGGAGGGAAGGGCTTCTCCTTTCCGGGCCGGCGGACCACCACCGGCCCCAGGAAGCATTGACGGGGGGGAGAGGATGGGGGGCGGGGCTTTAAGTGCCCGCCCCCCCGCCTCGTCTCTCCCGGAGCGGCGCTCCGGCGCGCCCCGGCCCCAATGGAGCCCTGGATAGAAGATTGTATTGTATTTGTTATGCATTCATGTACCCAGGTATAATTCAGGTCAAAAGCAGTTGTATCTGATGCAGTTTTATTGTGCTTGTTGCACTCACTACTAGGAAAATACTCTAAAAGCTGTTTAGTTTTATCTCCCAAGTCCTAAGTGTGCTTATTTATTGCGCAGGTAAGCCAGCCATCAAACTGACTATCCATGCTGTGGGAGTGGGACATTGTTCTATGGATCAGCATTTATGAGAACATCCCATTCAAACAAGGCTGGAGCTCTGTTTTGGCTTTAAAAACGGTTTTATGTTAGTAGTATGTGATGGATTTAGATACACTGAGCAAGGAGAAAACAATGTCTCATGAGTGTAAGTTAAGTTAAGAGTGTATTTTTTAAATTTCATTTTTGTTTTCAAGATTTTGTTTGTTTTCATCTTACCATATTTTCATTGGTTTCAATAGGAAGCCCATTTCCAGCTGTAACATTGCTTTCCACCCACTTTAGATGCCATTTTCACAGACTGTATCCCTCATTCAAGGGACATTTCCTGTCAGATTTCAGGGAGATAGGAGAAAAGTCTCCACTTGCTCATACAATTAATGAATATGAATCAATGTTGTTAGCTTTTATATTTGTTTTGATGATGATGAAATTGACTTTTTTGTTTTCTCATTCGTTAATAAATGAGCAGCCATCCCTAATAGCAAAGTAATTCTATAACGCTGTTAAAATTGTGCTTAAATTATTTTGATAATTTTGTTGACATGCTTTCTAAACAAAATCCATTGTAGTAAAGTCAGCTTAAATAAAAAATATCGGGTTGTCCTCTGAACATTCATTTAAGTTAATTTGGTAGAATATTCTTCCTAATGGAGCTATGTATAGGTTGATGTTAACTATTAGTATTTTTATTACTACTGCTATCACTACTACTACATTACCCTGTTTCTTCTCCTTAAAGCATCATGGTGACTACAAAAACAAAAGGGCAACACAATTAAAATACATAAAATGCAGCCCCAATGTCTTAAAGTAAATGTCAACAAAAGCAGCAATCTTCTCCGATTTTATCTTCCTTTCACCCGCAGAAAAGGCTAGTCTCCAACCTTCTGCCAAAGCTACTAGCAGAAGAAAACACAGACCGAGACTATGATGCTGTGCCAGGGCTGGTGGAAAGACTCATATGGGCTATCACACCCATTTTACCAACATGAATAAATTACTCAAAAGAATCATGGGGCTCTTGGTTTCTGCTAACATTCTCCAAAACAAAATGTGCAGGGCACAGCTCTGGCTGTTTTATTTTTTTTAGTATACTTATATAACACCCATCTACATAGCCTGATGCTTAGAATTTCAAAGTCTCCCAAAGTTATCCTCTTAGGTTTGATAACTGATTGTGTGTGTGTGTGTGTGGGAGCACTTGAAATATAATTTTGGATCAAATTTCTGATGCCAAAAGGCTAATAGTTAAAAATGGGGGAAATGCTGAAAATCTAAATATTATAAAATAGATTAACAACAAATCTTGCAAACTGCTAAATTGCTGAACGTGAGTGAAGCTGTCAAAGGATGATAGACAACCTAAACCTTGTTTAGTGTCCTAGAAGCCTTTTCTTGGCATTTGGCAAAACTGAATTTGAATTTAAATATTTAATATATAGGTTTTTAAATATATAAGTTTTGAATTTTTGGTGTGATAACTTGTTTTTATTTTGGCTATTTTATTTCTACCTATCATCTGTCCATCTGTCCGTCCCGTCTGTCCGTCCGTCCGTCCGTCCGTCCGCCTGCCTGCCTGCCTGTCTATCTATCTGTCTATCTATCTATCTATCTATCTATCTATCTATCTATCTATCTATCCTGTCTAAAAATAGACACAATACATGCTCCTCTCCAGATATTGTTGTTAGAAGTATCACTCACAAAGAAAAATCAGTCCTATCCTAAAAACAGCATAAGAATCATCAGTAGTAAAAGCCATAAATACAAATCTGGGACAGAAAAGAACATTCAACAGCTATATAATGATATTCATGAAACACTCCTCCGGCTAGAAGCAGACCATAACATAAATACAGATAAAAATATGGAACTCATCGTATGAATAATATTGTCATCATGTCTATTGTTTACTTTAATTCAGTTTTAAATGCCTGTGTTGGTCTTTTTCGAAAAAGGTATCCCTGCTCAATACAGCTATTTATATTTTGGGATAAAAACATGACAGGGTAGGAAAAGAATCAGTTCAGTTCAGTATATTTCAATCCAAGATCAGCTCAAAAAGTATTAATAAAAACAATAAAAACTGTCACATACAATACCGGAATCAACAAAAAGGATTTATACACCATTCTAATCCAACATTCTGAAGACTTAACCTCTGCTTTCATACTGCATCTGCTACTATACAAAATTTTGTTCTGTTATGAGTTATTTTTTAGAGAAGTCTGAAAGGAGGAGGGAGGTGTAAAATTGCTCTGATCATTCTGGGGAATGTGTGACCGAAATACAAATAATTAAAGGCTGGGTTTGTTGTTTAAATATAGAGCCTGGCATCTTATGAGATGTAATAGCAGAACAGAACCTGCAGAGTGAGACTTTCCCACCCCACCCTTCCTGCTGCAGCCCACTAAGCCCCCTAATATTCTGTTCAGTGGAACCTATATGGAGCAAACTGGAGCGTGTGTGTGTGTGTGTGTCCTGCAGTAAGGTGGGAGGAGTGGCCGAAATCCATTCCTATTCTGATGAAGGGAGTGCCTTTCTGTTGTTAGAAACCCACAGTGGGATACAAGCCAAGCATGTTTCAAAGGATATTCTGTGCTTTCCAGTGCAAGTAATGATAAAAGTAGATGTAGGAGAAAAACCATGAAAAGATGGCCAGATCTTTGGCACAGTGATGACAACATGGGATGACTCTGAAAAATAAATGCCTCTACCACAGCAGATCCAGGTGGGCAGACGTGTTGGTCTGAAGCAGTAGAACAAATTTTGGCTGAGGACAGACTGGCAGACCGATATAGGTCTGCTTTTCAAGCAGATGAAGAGAGCCCATTCAGACAGCCACAGCTGCCTGGCATTGCTGTGCCCCACTCACCCAGTCCTGAAGCGCTTTCATCGCACTTTAAACAGGTACCTGGTGAAGCCAGTGTCAAGCCGTCTGGGTGCGCATTCATCCCACTTCCTGGCAGTGTGGACACAAATAAGCCACACATCAAGCAGCACCGGTAATGTGAACCCAGGGATCCGGCTGCTGCGCCCATGTACCTATGCGCCCATGCGCAGGTTGGCAAAATGGACCAAAGACCTGCTCCACCACGAATGCTCTGTTCTGCCTCCTTCCCGGTATGGTCCCACATCAGTCTCCACAGTGTGAACGGGAAGCCCCGCGACAACTCAGCCCGGGTCTTTTTGCCCCGCTTCCCTTGCGCTTCATTTTGCCAGTCTGTCCTCAGCCTTTGAGTCCAGTGGCACTTTTAAGACCAGCAAAGGTTTATTCAAAGTAGGTTAGAGAACCAAAGCAAAATAAACCCACATGAGATTGCCTAAGGAGCATCAGAACTCTAATTTTGCCTCTGTAGAGAGAGCAAGGTCCAGAAAAACAGAAAATTGTCTCTCTCGTAACAGTAGGACTCATATGGGCTTGGAGTATGCGTCGAATAAGAGCTATGTGCCAGAAGTCACGGAGGAATATGAAAATAATCTCCAGAGTGCATCTGTTCCTGTTAGATTTCTGGGTGGCTATTCTGAATACCAATTTTATATATAGGCTCCATTTGATTATGAACAGTCACATTTTTAAAAGGGTGCCATCTCTTTCTGAGGGTACAGTTTGCACCTTCCCAAACGTACAGCTGTGTCAGACACAAATTAACAGCTGCAAGTTTGCTTGCTGCTGAAAATCTAAGTGCTTGCACCTGTTGCAAGCACTGTTTTGTGGTTGCACATTTTGTGGCTCTTGGCATTTGAAAAAAACATAACCCTAAGGCTCTGCTCTCCAAAAGCATGGCACTGATGCAAACCAAACTTGCTTTAATATGAAGCAGGGGTGGGGCTCAGTTGTGCTGATCTGCGGCATCAGCAAAGGAGCGGGCAGAGCTGCCAGCATGGTGGTGCCAGAGTAGTTCATTGCAACTGCCTACTCACAAAACTTAATGATAAAAAAAACCTGGATTACTGGGGCACTGTCTACTCTGCACTCAATTTACCTAAGTTGTTCACCAACAGGAGCTGAATTCCACACACTATATAATAAACTGCACCACTTATTGCACAGAAATTACTGCATTTTTCTCATCATCCTGGGCTGAATCCTACTAGGTTTTCCATTGGTGTACAATGGAGGCCCCCAGAAGACTATGCCAGAAATCATGGGACCTCCAAATACAAAAAGTCATGTCTCTTGTGTAACTGGAGAAAAGCTGGCAGGATCAAATCCTCCCTTTTTTTCTGCTGGTTTTGGGGGAATGGAAATGAGGTATAAAAAGCACAACTCTCAGTTCTGAGTTGCTGAGTAGGATTTGGGGAAATCTCTGGTTCAGATCCGGTGATCTGTCTGTGTACGGTGCTGATGGATGTAGAACTCCACTGGACTGTTCTTTCGTCCTAGCAGTCTTTTCCACCTAGGGCGGCCAACCTCCAGTTGAAGCCTGAAGATCTCCCAGAATTACAACTGGTGTCCAGACTATAGAGATCAGTTCCTAGGAGAAAATGGCTGCATTGGGGGTGGACTCCATGGCACTATACTCCTTGAGGTCTCTTCCCTGTCCAAACTCCCCCCTCTCTAGGCTCCACCCCCAAACCTGCAGGAATTTCCCAACCCAATGTTGGCAACTCTACTTCCAACTCCAGGAAAGCTGGGTTTGGGGACCTGGACAAATTAGAAGAACTGAATGGGAGTAGAAACAAAGGGACAAAATTGCCACTCCTTACTTTTCCATCAGTGGAGCTGCACTTGCATAAGAGGGAGTTGCCCCTTTAGTGCATCCCTTGGCACACATGGCTGTTAGTCCACGCAGCTTCTGTGAACCCAGAGTCACCGTGGCCAAAAGGTGACACAGTTCTGGCATCCAAAGTAATTATATGTCACAGAAAGGGGTGAGGAGAGGAGATGGAAGGGATGGGATAATCATAATTGTGTGCCATCAAGTCACAAGTGACTCGTGGTGACCCCAGGATGGTGGGCAGTCAATTTTCACTGAGTACCCTTGATTGAGTTGTATCTTATGGGTTTTTCACTTTAAATATCGTTAATATTTAGTGTCTTTTTTGATCTCAGCTGATTCCTTTTGTGTATCAGTTTTAGCTGTGCAGTCTCTTGTCTGTACCAGTACTTACATACACATACTTAGTAAAGTACCAGTACTTTACATACACATACACATACTGGTCCCTGGGCAGCGAAGCAAAGCTGTAAAACACAGCTGGGTTTACAAAACAAACAAACAAACCTGACTTTTTTTTGGAGAATATCCTTGGTGTTGGGATTGCTCCACAAGTTTAACATCTGCATATGTCCAGACATGAGAGAGAGAGAGAGTGTTCAGAAACATTTGGGACACGGTAGCAAGAAAAGGCTAGCCAATCTGGTAATGGCAGGGAAAGCTCGGGGGGAGGGGGAGCTCACGGGGGAGGGGAGGTGTTGGGTAGTTGGGGGGAGGAAAGCCAATGGGTGTAGAGAAGGAGGATGGAAAGCTGATAAAGGGGAGGGGGAGGACTGCCATAGTGGGGGAGGGGAGCCAGCAGGGAGGAACAAATGTGATCCTCCCCTTTCCATGAGTCCTCATGGGTTTCCCCTTTATATGTGATATTACTTGTGGTACAAGGATATCAGTTTTTAAATCAAGCCCATGGCTGCTCTTTTACTAGCAGCTTAATTTATTAATCTAGAATTTATACTCCACTTCCCTCCCCAAAATAGGGACCCAACAGAAAGCTTGCATGGCAGAGTGAGGATTCAGGCATGGGTCTCCCAGATACCAGTCTCACTCTCTAACCACTATACCACTGCTGGCAGTGTGCCAGTTCAAACTGTTGAAATTAATGAGTGATAACATTTGACTTTATGCCATTAAAAATGTCGACGATTTAAGTGTATCACAGGAATAGGCTTTGTGTTTTCCCTAGTCAGCTAGTAACCTTATTGCAACTGTATGAATTAACTGTATTCCAGCACTCTTGAGTAAATACAGGCTTGGCAATACTTAGCAGCTTATGGTAGGCTGTGTTTGTCCTTAAGTACACTTTCATGCCGCCTGTGGTATCACCCTGGAAATTCCTCCCTGGACCATATGCTTATCATTCCCCTTTCAGTTGTCTGAGGTGATAATGAAGATGGCCCTGGAAGCAAATTTTAAAAACTACAGCTGCTTTAATAAGCATTTAACTTAGTTATAGCATTCCAGTCTGGTATATGCTACCGCAGGCTTGTTCAAGAGTGTTGCCTACATCTTTTCACAATAGTGGTTGACTTTATAGCTAAAGGGATGACAATCAGAGTCTTCAGTCAGATCCTCAGTGGTACATGTAGAATCCACAACCATGCCTTTAGTGCCCACCCCCCAAGTCACCTTTTTCAAAGAGACTTCACTATACTGAATAAATTGGCTTCACGCCCTTTTTGGAGAGCAGCACACTGATATTACTATGCACTTCCCACTTTACTGAGTGATGAGAATTTCCCAGGATAGTACTACAGAATTAGCTTGTGCATGTGCATTTTATGAATATGAGCACTGGAGACTCCTAGTGTCTTTGAAATATTTGTTAAATTTACAAAAACTGTAAATCTTACAGGGCAAATTCAATAAGCAGCCAATGAAGCATTTCCTGCATCAGATTCTCACTAAGCAGATGGTATGACCCCCTCTCCCTCCCACAAGACTATTCCCCAGTCTAGATAACAATTGCAGATAGTATTGGTCCACTGGAGAAAAATCCTAAACTAACTGTGTACCCTCCACAGGTAAATTTCTTATTCAGGAAACCATCTGTCTTTTGCCAAATCTAACAGAATGACACTTCTGATAAAACCAGAAAGACAACACAAACTTTAGGGCTTTTGCCAGGGCTTCTTCCCAAATGTTCACCAATCAAATAGAACCCCAAATTAATATTACTGTGGGGAAAGTCAAAGAGAGAGGGCCTTCTCTTTTATACTTCCAGGCTAATAACAAGGTAGGTGGATATATGATTGATAAAACTGCCCTTGAGCCTATGGGATGATGTCACTTCTAAAGGAAACCTGGAAGTGATGTCATACCTCTCTAGGAACGGCCAGAAATTCTATAATAAAACTGGAAGGGGAGGGGGATTCCCTTCCCCACCAGGGTACTGGCAACCCTACTTCTGGGATTTGCTTTAGGGGGTGGATTTTATTTTTTGAAATCCCCAAACCCAGTGGGTTGTCTGTATCATTTACATTTTTTTTAGTTTTATGTAGATTTAGTTAGACAGCGTTGTAGCAGTTTCAAAATTATCCAAGGATGATCGAAGCAGGATGGAGAGCTGGCTGAAGCAAGTGGCTGAGATGAATTATTTCATCTCATTTCAGGAGTTACAGGGGATGTGCCCTTGTTGATTCTCTTGGGCAGTACACCTCTCTATGGTTGCCAACTCCTGTTTGGGAAATACCGGGAGATTTTGGGGATGGAGCCCAGAGAGAGTGGAGTTTAGGAAGGGGATGGACCTCGCTGAGTTATAATTCCATATAGTCCATCCTCCAAAGAGGCCATTTTCTCCAGGGAAACAGATCTCTGTAGTCTGATCATTTGTGCTTCCAGGAGATTTCCAGGCTCCACCCAAGATCTCTCAGTAGTTTTCAGTACCATCAGCCATGATATCCTTCTGCAGAGGCTGGCTTAGTTGGAGGCACTGAGCTTCAGTAGTTCTGCTCTTATTTGACTGACCAATTCCAGAAAATCTGTGTGTGTGTGGGGGGAGTTGCTGCTAAGCCCTGTGGCATGTTGGGGCATGGGATCCCACATTGTGTTCATGCTGCTTAACATCTACATGATGCTACTGGGAAAGACTGTCCAGATCCTTGGAGTGACATGCCATAAATATGCAGATGACACCCAGCCATATTTATTCCTAGCAACCATTTACTGTGTGACCAAAGAAGTCGTCATGGGATTCATTTCTAAGGTTCACTGAGATTTCTGCCATATCAGGTCATTTGGTTATCTGTCATGGTGACTGAGGACCATCTCCCAAACCAACACAAGCTGGCATCTCAAAGAGTTTAGGAATGTAGTTCATTAGTGAAAGTTTGCCATCCACTCATTATATGATGCTTTGTCAGCGAAAAGTGGCATTTCTTAGTGTATCAACTGAGCATTCTTCAGAAATTCTTCCCTTAATTACACATAGACAGTTATCTGCACTTACTAATATAGACCTGAGGCATGGAGTAAACAATACTTAACATAAGTTAAATCACTCCTTTAGTCTTAATTGCTAGCAAATGCAGTTCAATAACACACCTACCCAGGACAATTTCATCTTCGTAAAGGCTACTAAAGAATACAGGAAATAATAGAGGGAGAAGAAAGCCCAGAAGAGCGGGTAAATGGTAGCGTCTAGTTATGTTCTTTATGCAGAAATGTCCCATGAGGGAAGATCATACAATGACATAGCTGTTAGTAATTTAGAACTTGACTCAGTCACAGAATAAACAGAATGTTCCTGAAGGGGAGGGGAAAGATACCGCAATGGTTTCAGTCATGGGTTCTCTCTCTGTGTGGGCTTTCCAGACTTTTCTATTTTGGTCTGCACTTGGCATTTCCAGTAGTACAGCAAAAACTCCGGCTTGCACCATACATTTAGGTCCCAAGTCTAAAACATATGCACACTTATGAAGATGATCTCTTGCCTGCAAAATGAATGTAGAATGAGGGCCACTCTTTTTTCCTGGTTGTTGCTTGTTGATATTTTAAAGGCAAAGGCCCTCACTTACACAGGCATAAGCCATACGTAGCACTGAGTATTTTGTATTCTCTGGTTCCTGAGGACAGTGTCACTTTAGAAATGGGCAGCAAGTCCAGAAAGAAACTCTGAGGCATAGTTAGGGTTGCTGAAGCAACTACACCTCAGAGTTGCTTCCTGGACTTGCTGCCCGTTTCTGAAGTCACACTGCTAACATGGTACTCCAGACAAGATAAACCTGGGTAAACTTGCTCAGTGTAAGAGCCACATAGAATAAACATCAGATGTTTGAGAGCCACAAGATATGAACAAATATTACCTGCTTTTATTGGAAAATAAGCAAATTTGCTTTTTATTAACATTAAATGAAACTGCCAAAAATAATAACAAAAGGGGTAAAAGCAGATATTGATAATGATATTAAGTTGTCCAATGATATTTATTTGCTAATGATATTTAGCTTCCCCAGCCATCCTGCCAGGAGCCACATAATATATGTGAAAGAGCCGCATGCGGCTCCCGAGCCACAGTTTGCCCACCCCTGAGGTAAACCATGGAGCAACACTGAATACTGGCAAAAGGTGTATATTGTTTTAGATTTTAAAAATCTGCATTAGTATAAAACTGAGTTTATTATCCTGCCTCGATGCTCACTTTCCACTGCTTACAAGTTACTGTGCATTTTGGACAACTGTACATACACACACATGTACCATTAAGTCGCAACCAACTTATGGCAACCCCAGCAAGGGGCTTTCAAGGCAAGTGAGAAGCAGAGCCTTCTTCTGCAGAGTCTTCCTTGGTGGTCTCCCGTCTGAGTGCTGACTCTGCTTAGCTTCTGAGACTGGGTTATACCTCCTCAGACAACTTTGCAAATCACTTATTTGCTTTAGGTAGGGTTGCCAACTCCAGTTTGGAAAATTCCTGGAGATTTGGGGGGTGGAGCCTGAGGAGGGCAGAGAGTCTGGGGAGGTGAAGGAACTCAGTGGGTATGTGATTTTATAGAGGCTACCCTGTGAAGAGCACTGACCTGGATGGCCAAGGCTAGCCTGGTTTCATTAGACCTTGGAAGCTAAGCAGGGTCAGCCTGCTTATCCCTGATTTGTACTTGGATGGCAGACCACCGAGGAAGCCCAGGGTCACCACATAAAGGCAGGCAATGCCAAACCACCTCTGAACATCTCTTGCCTTGAAAACCCTGTGGGGTCACCATAAGTTGGGTGTGACTTGAAGGCACTTTCCACACACACACACACACACACACCCCCATGAAGCTGCCATTTTCTGCAGGGAACTGATATATGAAGTCTGGAAAATGGTTGGGAGAACTCCATGCCCCAATTGGAAAATGGCAACCCTAGCTTCAGTCCATGGTGGCAGGTAAGTTTGCCATATGTTCAATAATGTTCTGTTCTGCGAATATGTAAAGAGTAAAAGAGAGACCTCTGGCTCCAAACACTCTGAGACGCATAATGGACATCTGTGAAGGAACCATGGTTGCTGGCTGTGCCTCAGACATTCTGTTCCATGTTTGGAGGTGTAAATCTTTCCTTCTCATTTTGTGCTCCCCACAGTGAAACATAAATGTGCATGCTGCAGTGTAAATCTGTTCTTTGGATGTGTGCCTAAGTGATGGTTTTATGAGAGACATGTGGTAACTCCAGAATATGATTTACCATCCAATAAACTTCAAGACTGTCTGCAATAAATACAGTTGTAGTTTCTGAACTGCCACAAGGCTTTCATGGATAAATTTCAGTTGTTGCAGGCCAAGGATGCAAACAAAGGGTGTGTCAAGGAGTGCTTGAAGGAGTGTGTCCACCCCATCAGTGGTCAGCTCTTGCCTATCAGGAATTCAGTTGTCATCAGCATATGGATGACACTCATCTAGGGTTACCAAACTCCTGATGGCACCTGGAGATCTCCCACTATTACAGTTGATCTCCAGATGACCAAGATTGGTATCCCTGTAGAAAACTGCCTCTTTGGAGGGTGGACTCTATGGCATTATACCCCACTGAGGTCCCCCCCTCCTCCAACCCTCCCTCTGTAGGCTCCACCCCCAAATCTCCAAGTATTCCCCAACCCATATCTGGCAACCCTACACCCAGCTCTACTCTATCCCCCCAACAAGATTCTTTGTCTAAAGGCAGTAAGTGGCTGGATGAAGGATAATAAACTGCAAGTCCAGTTATGTCTGAGGTATAGTTGATTAATAACAAGGTCAGTTGAAGTTTATGGAGTCTTCTCAATCGGATTGCATTTTCCCTTGGAAAGCAGATTCAGAGTTTGGGGGTTCTTTTTTATTTGTGGCTACAGATTCAGATTTCCTCTGTGATACGTTGTGCTTTTAACCAGCTTCAGCTGACTCACCAATAGAGGCCCTACCTCGAGAGGAAGGATTTGGCCACAGTAATCAATGCTCTGATCACATACAGTTCAGACAACTTTAATGCACTCTCTGGGGCTGCCTGGGAATACTGTTCAGAAGCTTCAGCGGGTTCAAAATGCAGTATCAAAACTGCTGGCAGGTAAAAAAAAATATAGGAATTAGTTTAAAAAACATGTACCCTAGTGTGGTGTTTCACTAGGTAAATATTTTGTGTGTGCTTTATTTTTGTGATTGAAGACCCAGTTTTATATGTATGTTGCTGTAGGTTAAAATGTAGGCCTCTAGACTAAGACAGAGGGATGGGTGACTGAATTGGGTTCTGACTGGATGGGAGCTGTATTTTGGGGGTGAAGCTGACTGGTTTGGAGAGAGAGAGTTTCGTGTGTGTGTGTGTGTGGAGATTTGGCGTGTGAGAGAAATTTGTGTTCTCTGTGGAAGTTATGAGCCTAAGTGGCAGGTGAGAACAGAAACCTTTATGGCTAGGTCTATTTAAGGAACTTTAGACAAGGAATAATTGTTTCTATCTGAAACCATTTTGTTGTTATACTTTGTAATAAACTCTATTTATGTTTAAGAGAAAACAACTGCTATATTAAAAATAACAGTTCAGCTTTTATCTCAGAGACACCCCCATGCACTGACCATTCTGCCATTCACCATCCTTATAACTAAGCCATCCTGTTTGTTAGTTCCAGCTAAGAATTCTAAGGCAAGAGCCTTTGGTGGCAGTGAAATAAATAAGAAACACTAAGGAAGGTATGACAAACCCCTGTATCTCCCCAACTGTCTGGCAGATTTTTTCCCCACCAGATCTTCAGTTCCCCACAGTGACTGAGTTGCCCTACAGTAGCGTGTATACAGTCTTTGTCATAAAAGACTTGACTGTCCCACCCTATGTTTAGATATTTCATTTAGGCTTTTTCTCAACTCAGAAACTCTACGAAAAACACAGGAGCTGTCCAGTTTTCTTTAAACCCCTGAGAAATGGCAGTTGAGGCAAATTAACTTTCAAAAACAGAATAAAGATGTTATTAAACAGACAGGGAATATATGTAAAATAGGAATGGTGAAGGTTTTGAGACTGCTGAGGTAAAAACTTTCTAATATTTACAGAGTTGAATTCTTAGAACACTCAAGATAATGTATTTGTAGATTTGTTTCAAGGTTTTCTATTTCTTTGAGAGGTGCTTTGTTTAGTATTATTCAGCACTATTATTTCCTTCAGGAAGTACAAGTTTTCCTTTAAATAGTGCAATTTTTCATTTGTCCTGAGGTATCTAAGCTTCTCCCTTTTATCACGGGCTAGGAATAAGGCCTGTTGTGGAAATAAATACAACGGGCTCTAGAAAGAGGCTCTG
Source organism: Lepidodactylus listeri (assembly GCA_029233225.1). Taxonomy (NCBI): domain Eukaryota; kingdom Metazoa; phylum Chordata; class Lepidosauria; order Squamata; family Gekkonidae; genus Lepidodactylus; species Lepidodactylus listeri. The sequence goes on from JARCFY010000003.1 coordinate 42,068,072, forward strand.
GGAGAGTGCCAAGGCCTTGGGCACTCAACGTCAATTTGCTGTGGCAACCTCAGGAGGGTATAAGGTCACAGACTCCACCATTTTCTCCATGAGAACTGATCAATGCCATCTGGAGAGCAGTTGTAATTCTGAGTGATTTCCAGCCCTCACCTGGAGATTGGCAACAATGGTTTCCTTGGCTGGGAGGGCGGGATAGAAATTTAAATATATAAATTTCCTAGGAGGAAAAGTGGTCTTTCTCTGCAATGGGGACCAAAACAGCTTACATCATTCTCCTCTCCCCCTTTTGACTTGCACAACAATCCTGTGAGGTAGGTTAGGCTGAAAGTCTGTGACTGGTTCAAAATCACCCACTCAGCTTCTACAGAAAGAACCTGGATCTTGCAGACCCTGCTCTGAAGCACTGATTGCCATGCCTAGGGTACCCAACCTCCAGGTAGAGCCTGAAGATCACCAGGTATCACAACTGATCTCCAGACAACAGGTCTCTCCTGTCCAGAGAAAATAACTGCTTTGGAAGGTGGACTTGATGGCATTCTGTTCAGCTGAGGCCTCTCCCCTCCCCAAACCCTGGCTTCCATAGACTCTACCAGAAAATATCCAGGAATCTCCCTGCCTGGAGCTGGCAACCCTAGTCAGAACTGGTCCCAATGAGGTCTTCACAAAGGCCTGCAAAGGGTTTCCTTCCTTTGTCTGAACCAAGCTTGGTTGCCTACTGTGGCAAAACGGGCTCCAGTTTGCAACTCAGCTGTTCGCCTTCCACCCTCGTCCTGTGGGCATATCTCACTCCTTAAGTTCCCTGCCATCAGTCACTGAACTGTCACTGCCTTTTTAGAGGGCCCCTGTGGCCAAATCTCCCTATTTGGAGATGGAATCCCCAATCTTTGGGGGATCCCTGAAAAGTTGGCATCCAAAGGGTCTGGCTTTTTCTTGCTTCCCTGGGCTACCCCCTCCCTTTGGTATTGTGCAGAGCAGGGGAGACTATGCACAACACAGATTATTAGCCCAAATAAAAGAATTTATTTTACTATTTACACAATTATGGGGCTCATACACACACACACTGAATGAATAAGGCACATCTGTAGGAGTTAGCACATGCTATGAACCAACAGGGCATAAATCAACAGGGGTTAAACACAATCCTCCCTGGATGGGCTGGAGTCTATATTGATGGTGCCCCACCCCTTGGGACAGTCCCTCTTTTCCCCTTGGGACAGTCCCCTTTTTGGTCTTGGGGCTGCTGGGAACTGTAGTCCAACAGATGAGGAAGCCTCATTCAATCCAGTTAGTGATACCCCTGCAGGCCCCTCTCTGAAACTATAGCTCAACTGAACCTTATGGGGGAACATTTTAAACAAACCACAGACAGCAGCAATCTTATAAACACAGGTAAGTGCCATTTCTTTACACCTTCCAACAGCCGCTGAGGTAAGTCACACACAGGAGGGAAGCAGGAGAAGGGTATAATGCCATAGAGTCTACCCTCCAAAGCAGCCATTTTCTCCACAGGAACTGATCTCTGTCATCTGGTGATCAATTATAACAGCAGGAGATCTCTAGGTCCCACCTGGAGATTGGCAATCCTAGGGGGAAAGTCAGCCGCACGGCAGGGGGTTCAAGGGAATGGTTTGATGGTTGCTGGCCCGCCTCTTTAGCCAGCCAGCCATGGTGGAGCTTAGAAGGAGAGAAAACCATTTTCTGACAGTTTATTCTGACAGAAAAGTCAATGGGCGGGGGTGAGGGGGTTATGCTGATAGTCCATTGTCTTTTCACTGACAGAAGCAGGCCATTGAGGGGACAGTTAAACCCACCTGGCAGTGGGCGGAGGAGAAGAGTGGACCCAGCACCCAGTCGGTCCTTCCCCTTCGCTGGCTCCCTCCAGACTGAGGCCAAGATGCTGGCCGGTGGCTCTGTGGGTGGGACTGAGGCAAAGCAGGGAGAGAATGCAGCCGGTGGCCAGCGACCCCCTTTTGAGTGGCAGTCCATCCAGCCAACTGATTTTGGCGCCCCATGGAATCTTGCCCCTTGGAATCTTGAAAACAGCTTTATACAATAGGAAAGATCAGGGTTCTATTCCCAACCCCTTTCACTGGCAGGAAGTTATTCTCCATGTCCCTAAGAAGCAATAACTCCTTTTACTATTTGGCTTGTATGGGAGTTCACTCTAACTACCCAGACCTCCTGCCAAATCCTTCTCCAGTATCCTTTGTCTGTACAAGGTTGTTCTGTAGCTTTTCTGCCTGAGAATTTAAATTCTCCCTCAGACCAGTTTTAATATATTTAGACAATGGGGTTTCTCTTCTTCTTTCTGTAGAAGTACTTTTCTGACTATAGCCTGTCAGAAAACACTTACTCCCAAATGTCTCTTCCCTCAGAAGCCAAACCCTTTGGCTACTGATCCAGACATTAGCAAGACCAAACAGTGAGAAGACCCATTTGCAAAAGACATCTTTCCCCTCCAGATCAGCTGTTTTATTTTCTCTCTCAGTTGATGCTGGCCAATCAGAGAGTGAGCAGAGCAGCCAATCACCTAAGCTCTTCTCTCCAGGGTAGATTAATTTTTGAACTCCCTTACTCTCTGTTACAAGAAGCATTTTTTTTAAAAAAAACCCTGCTTTTCTGTGCAGACTGTCACAGAAGGCAAGGAGGCACCGTAACACCCCCCCCCCCCCAGAACACTACAGAGAGGTTACTTTACAGATGTTACATATAAGTGGTTTCAGAAAAGAGCAAAATCTTACGCTGAGCTTTCAGTTTTCTTCTTGGCACAACTCAAACTGCTAGTGTTGATCTATAATTCTTATATAAGTTAGAAACAGGGTACCGGAAGTATTACCTTCTCCTCTAATTACCTGACCACCAGTTGAGATCGTCACCTGAGGCACTGATCTGTATGCCTCCACATTCTGAAAAATAGGGGTGTGTGCACTAGTGGCACCTATACATTGAATTCCCTTCCTACACAGATTCACCTGGTACCAAGTTGATATTCTTTTATGTAACTGTTTTCAGAATACCCTCACAATCCCATTTTAATGATTCTATGATGAGGTAATAAGGGTTTGTTTAATGTTTTAGGATTTTTTTTATTTTATTCTTTTAATCTGATGTGTTTGCTGGCTTTAACTGGTGGAGTATATATTTTGAGGGTTTTTATTGTTTGTTAGGAACTACCTCAAATACAAAGGTTAAAGGGAAGCAGAGTAAAAAAGAAGTTCTTAAATACCATAAATAATACTACACACAGCTTCTGACTACATTCAAGAGCAGCCCAGACAGAGAACGTTATTGTAATCTGTATGGAAAATTATCATAGATTATGATAATTAACACTGAGTGAAGACGAAAGGTCTACTGATGACTTACCAGACAGAACTAGTAAAAGGCACTCCTGGCCACCATTAAAACTTGCACTTCTAGGAGCGCTACTGATTCAAAAACACCCCCATACTGAGTACCTTCTGAGAAAGTGAGATCCTGTCAAGAGACTTCTCATCCCATCTAGGAACAGGAGCTGTTGGAGCAGCTTCACTTCCACCCACTCGAAATTCTTTGTATACAAATGACATGTGACTCACATAGGCAAATACTTCTTGTAGAATGCATTGGTCCCTATGTACCAGATTGTTTCTCTGGTTACTTACATAGCTAAACTAAAAAGGGTAACAATTCATTCCTGGAATACTAGTCCATTTAAGTCACCCATATCTAGTACATCTTTAATCGTAGCCAGGAATACATGATTAGAAGAGGTTGTTTAATTCTCATGTGGAACTCAGCTGAACGGCAAATATTGTAAACAAAAGGGTTTTTCAGATGTGGTAGAGGATTTTAGAAGAGAATCGTGTTGAAAGGGGACAGCTACGTGGACAGAAAATATGTAACTTATCATTCTGCTTAAGATGCAAATGTTTATACCTCATTTGCCATAAATTTTCCTTCCAGAATGTTGAGGGGGAGGACAGGGCTTTTGTTTCTGGGGGAACGTGTCAGAACGGAGTTTTGGGACCTCTTCAACAAAATTCTTTTAAAAATGTTTAAAAGTTTGTGAGTTTTCGGTATTCAGATTGAAAACTTCATTTCACTTTTGAGAGTTCTGGCACTCTTTTTTTTTAAAGCCCTGGGGGAGGGTATTAAATTAGTAAGGAGAAATGAAAAAAATAGAACACTACCCACTACAGGGAACAATCCTAAGTAGGTCTACTCAGACAAAAGTCTTCTTATATTCAGTGGAGCTCACTAATAATAAAGTGTTTTTAGGATAGCAGCCATAACTGCAACCAGCAGTTGAGTGAAGGTTTGTTTTGTGTGTGTCAGACTGACTGAGATCCAAAGAACTGAATGAATAGTTTCGTGCTTCCAAGGATGCTTTGGGTTTGTTTTTCTCAAACAGCGGTGCTCCATGATACACTCCTTTTTGAAATGGGAGGAACTGACCAAATCAGGAGGTGATGTGGCATATCACTGTACAAACCCAAACCTTGGGAATGCCTGATGTAGCTCTTTGGAACCTGGGCTTCAGGAGACTGATCCTTTCCAAGGTTTTTCAACATCTACAGGTTTATTACTAGCTGTGTTCTTGCTGGTGTTCTCTGTCAGCATATCTCAGACTGCACTGAATAGAAGCAGTCTCAGTTTAAGTAGCTCACGGATGCAGAATAGCTATGTTTGAATAAACCATACCTTATATTTTTTTTTAAAGAAAGAACCCTACTCCAAAGCCCATTAAAGTCAACAATAGATGTATTTCCATGGATTTTGGATTATGATATATTTATTTAGTGAACTGCCAAGAACACTCCCAATATTAAACCTTATTTTATTTTCTAAGGAAAAATAGCCAAATATTACAAAATAAAAACATTTCCTGAAACTGTATTACTTTTAGAAGCCAAATTTCAGCATAAGGCAAAATAGCGGTGATTGAAGGAACTCCTTTGGGTGTACACAATAGTTCGTATGTGTGCACGCATTTGAGTGTCTTTGTTTTTTTGCTCTGAACAGGAACCCTTCACATGGCATAAGAAACTGCTTTTGAGACTTCTCTGACTGGTCAGGCAATAAGCAAGGCTGCTACTGGGAGGGCAGGGAGTCCCAAACTGCAGTGTAAGGGGCTGCCTCACAAAATTGCTCCCATATGAGCTTCTTGGCATCATGCAGGTTCTGGGCATGATACTATAACGTGGAGGTACCTTTTGTGAGAATGGATGCCTTTGTGGAGGCAATGTGCAAAACCACAGCATTGCCCCAAAAGAGTTTACCACGATGGTACAAATCCTGGGGGCTGCACATAAAACCTCCATATAGACATTCTAGTTCTCACAAATGCTTTTACACGGCAACTGTGTAGTGTTCATCTATGGACTATATATATTCCTAAAGCATGAGGGCTGATATGATCTGGTCCTCAGTGATGTCCATTGCATGGCCTAAAGTTATTTATTTATTTTGGAAATTTGTAGGCCATTCTCTCCAGAGTTCTACTCAAGGCATCTTGTGCACAAAAAAAACAGTACAATACAATATCATAAATTATCAATGTAAGAACAAGCCATTAAAAACAAGCCTTGGATATAAAAAACAGCGCAGAAATATCCATAAAACAGACCTCAGACCAGCAGCAGACCATGAAACAGCTAAATAGATAAAACCCCTGTGATGGACAGGGTAGGTTCTGCCTCTCCCTAAGAGCAACCAATGAGCACTGACAGAATTTTGGAGAGGCAGTTGGAAGACAGCAGTTAAGAACACCTGTTGGGAGTTGGTAGCTGGGGAGTTGAGAGGGAAAAGGAGGATGTCTAAGCAAGTGAAACTGTGGAGAAGAGCTGTTGATAGTGGGGTGAAAATAGTCGGTTTGTAACCAAAGGATCCCAGTTGCAGGAACAGGACTTCAGTTCAAAAGTTCAGTGGAAGTGAAACACTGTAACTTCTACCTGACTTTCTTCAGTGATATGTTAATACCATAAATAAAAGTTAACTTCTTGTTTTGTTTAACCCTATGGGCTGCATGCCTCAGGGCAAGAAACATACACATGGTTTAATATCTCAGCCTCTCTCTGCATATCATAGGATATGAATAAATGGTGGCAGTGTGTGAATAGAACAGTGTTTTGAGCCTCATCCCCAATAACTGTGTGAGTGAGGGCTTGTTACTAAAGGTGGCTGGGCTATGCTGTCTGTGGATTTCTCTGTGACTGAGAGAGAGGACCTGAGGTGTGAAATGGTTGTGGCATTCTGTATGCTTTAAAAGAGACAAGAAGGGTGGCAAGTGTGAAGTCCTGACCTATGTGTGACCCATAACTTGAGAGAGAGATTTTAAGAGGGTGGTAGGCACTCTGTGTGAGTGGAGAAGGGGCATCACAACCCCTTATTTAAAAGCCTTGGTCTGGCACATAAAAATATTATGGTAGATGCCAAATGAGCCTCAAGGGGGGACAACATTCCAGCGGTAAGGTGCCAGCACTGTAAATACCTTGTCTCCAGTCGCAACCCACCTAATCTTTGAAGGTGGTGGCAGAGAAAGCATTAATTGGGGGGCTGGATAGTATTGCAGTGAGTTTGTGTTGCTTGGATTTTTTATTTTATTGGCAGGTCAACACAACAGTAAACTCATGCTTGAAACCTCAGCAGGAAGGAAGGCGTTGGGAGGGGGGGGGCGTGAAGGCCAGTGAATGGAGAAATGCTTTTTTATACAAAAAAAGTCGTGGTTGTTGTTGTTAGCCATTCAGTTGTGTTCAACTCTTGGCGATTCTATCTTTCAGCTATTGTTACATTTTACAGCACAAAAGCTGGTACCTTGAACCTCAAAGTGCTTATGTTCCCCACTTGTTCTGTTGACAGTTGTGATCTGGAAGTTCTGTGCTCAGTTCCCAGGTGCATGGAGTCCTAATTCAGATTGGGAAAGTGGTGCATAAGGAGAGGGGACTTAAGCTTTCACCCTGTACTATTTTCCAGACCAAAAACATCCAAGGAGAATTCTTGTTTACACTATTGGGGAAATGTACATGTGCTGATGGAACAAAGTTTGAGTCCAGTGGCACCTTTAAAATGAACAGTTTCATTCAAGGTATAAGTTTTTGTTGCACAGACACTTCTTCAGATACATTGAAAGGGAAGTTACTAGTCCATACATGTAGTTGGAGAGTGAGCAGCAAATTAGCATACAGCATAATAAAGGTATTTAACTGATGCAAGGGCCAAACTGGAATTAAGGCTTAGTTTACATGGTCACCATTTGTTTGAGTTTAATTCCAGGGGGGAAACCCCAAAATGAAACAATTAAACCCAAACAAATGGTGACCATATAAACTAGGCTTGTTGTTCCAGTTTGGTCCTTGCATCTGTTAAACACCTTTATTATGCTGTATGCTAATTTGCTGCTCACTACCTATTTGTATGAGCTGGTAACTTCCATTTTAATGTATCTGAAGAAGTGCACATGCACATGAAAGTGCACATGCATGCATGGATAAAATCTGTTGGTCCTTAAGGTGCCACTGGACTCGAACTTTGTTCTCCTGCCTCAGACCAGTGTGGCTATCCACCTGAATGTACTGATGGATGCATTTAAGCAGGGGTCCTTTTGTAGAAAAAGAGGTGCAGGATCTCATTAGCATAACTCATTAGCATAACTCATTAGCATATGCCACGTCCCCTGACATCACCAGAAGTGTGTCAGACAGGGAATGTCAGTTTCAGCCCCATTATACCCTATGGGCCATTGAAGTCAATGGCAAAAACTCATAGGGTATATGAGGGTCTGGAGGAGAGGGGGTTTGAGGGAGAGGCTCTAAACTTGCAGGATAGCTGCTGGGGCCTCTCCTCGAAATACCCACCAAGTTTCAAGAAGATTGGACCACGGGGTCCAATTCTAAGGGCCCCCAAACAGGTTGTCCCATCCCCTCCATTGTTCTCTATGGCAGGAAAAAAGTTACTTTTTTCCTGCCATAGAGAACAATGGAGGGAATGGGGGCAACCTGTTTGGGGGCCCGTAGAATTGGATCCCCTGGTCTAAACTTCTTGAAACTTGGTGGGTATTTCGAGGAGAGGCCTCAGCAGCTACCCTGCAAGTTTGGAGCCTCTCCCTCAAACCCCCTCCCCTCCAGTTGCTGTTAAAGTTGCTGCCGAATTTCGGCGGCAATTCGGCAGCAAGCCGAATCAGATCAGAGAATCTGATTCAGCCCATGGCTGCCCTAGTGACCACTCCTGAGCTGGCGGAGCTTTACTCCGCCTCGCTCTGGCCCCAAAGGACCCCTGCATTTAAGTTTCTACAGTGAGACAAATGGTGGCTCACAGGACCATTTCAGATCAGGAAAATGGCACACCTGGGTGGAGAAACCCCTTCTTCCAACATGCCATGGTCCTGATCCAAAATGGGCCCACACATACTTAGGAATTAAATTCTGAGGAAATCCGCAAGGAGTCTGGTTGACTGAGGCAGACACAAGGACTTTGTGTGAACTGCCTCAGGGCTGGGAGGAAAAAAAATTGCCTGAACATCTGGTCTTCTCTGACTGCTCTTAATGCCTATACCCATGTTCTTTGCTTCTTGGTTGTCTTGCAAGTGAACATGGATGAGTATTCCCTACGAAAGGCCAAATCTACACCTCCCCTCTGAAGTAATTTGACTGCTGTCTTTTCCTACACTCATTTCACACTGGTTTCAAATTTCACTGAGTTCTTTTCCCCCTGGGTCTGAACAGCAGTAAGCAACAGGATCTGTTTAAAGCAGTGTAACGCTAGCTTGACCACAAGAGGGCAATTAACAAATGTAGATGGTGATTTTTAAACTAGAGCAAGTATGGTTTGAAACTAGAAACAGGTATAGACTTTAAAAAAACCCTAGAATGATTCCAGTGGGAAAGTCAGATGTAGATTTGACCAAAGTTACTTGAATCACCTTGATTGCTTCACATTGCTCCCACCACATCCATAATCCCTTTTCTTCTTCTTTCCTTCTTAGCCTTCTCCTCTTTACTCTGTGTGCCTTCATGCTGACCAGCCGCATCTTTCGTTCTTTATGTTCCCGTTCCATGAAGAATTTTTTATTTGCATTCTAACTATTTGTTGCAGTAAGCTATGTTATTGGAAAGCTTAGAAAAACAGGGAACGGATTTTGAACTATGCATTAGAATGGCATCAGGCATCTATTCAAAACCAGAATGCGGCCTCTCATTTTGTCCACAATTCATGGAGTGGAACTCTAATATACATTCCTGCCTATTACTGTCTTGATAACCTTCTAGCAATCTTAACAGAAACAGCTTTTAAAGGCAGAGCTGCTGTTTTGATTAGCAAAACTAGCTATGCCAAACCTGACAATAATGCATGTGCTTTAGATTTCCCTGGTTTGAGGCTCTGTTTACTCTGGCAGCTCTATCATTAAGCAAAGCTTTTTCCCTTCTCAAAGCTGTTACATGGTAGACTGATATTGGCTGACCCTGAAGCAAAAATTTGAAAACAGCACATTTATTTCCCCCCTAATGCTGAACATGCATGCAATGAGGCATACTTTGGGCTAGCTTGGAAATTTTTCAAAATCTCAACTATTTGTTCCCCTGTTCTTTGCTTTGCATGTTTTTGGGTTTTTTTGAAAGTGAGGATAAAGTAACATGCCGAAAACTGATCTGGGGAGGCACTGGGAGCTGCATGTTTCTTGGGGAGAAGCGGCTTAGGTCCAGTGCACACAAGCGGATTTCCCTGCATTTCAAACTGATTCAGTGGATTGGAATCAGAGGTGCCCTTGTATGGAACATCTCTTTTGCTCATGGAAGCATTGTCATATATCACATACTAGAGCTGTTGCCCAAATGGTCTGCCTGGCTCATCAAAACTAATCCCATAAGATGCTCTTCCACTTGCAGAAGCTCTTCTACATATATGAGACCGGGTGCAGAATCTGCTAGTTGTAGTGTGTCATGAAATTCTGTGCATTTGCAAGCGCCCCCCCCCCTTGACTATTTTCCTTTCACTTGTAGTTCTTTGGAAACCATTGTTTAAGAACATAAGAGAAGCCAATGTTGGATCAGGCCAGTGGCCCATCCAGTCCAACACTCCGTCACACAGTGGCCAAAAACACCAGGTGCCCTCAGAAGGTCCAGCAGTGGGGGCAGGAAGCCCTCCCACTGTTGCCCCCCCCAAACACCAAGAACACAGAGCATCACTTGCCCCAGACTGTTTCTCTATGTTCATGGACAAAGGATCACATAAAAGTACGGACCAAAGCTCAATGGAACAGCACCTGTTTTGCATGCAGAAGGTCCAAGTTTTGGTCCTGAGCATCTCCAGTTAAAGGATCTCAGTCAGGAGCCAGTGGTAAAGACTCTCTCACTTGAGATCCCAGAGAGCTACTGTCTATCAGAGTATGCAGTACTGAGCTAGGTGAACCAGTGGTGCTACTTGGCGTAATGTAGTTTGATATATGAACTTCAGTTTAATGTGACTTTGCCTTATGGATATACATTATCAGATAAGACTCAACTAATGTAGATTCTCTTGGGTGCAGCAGGTAAACCATCTGCTGAATCTTGGTTGGAGATTTGCACATTGCCCCGACTTCTGGCCCTGCTTGCTGCCCCTCTACTGTTAAAGGCGCTAAACATATTCAAACACTGACGTTTGCACACACAGGCATTAAACCAGTTGTAATGGCAATGATGGTGAGTTTTGATGGATACTTGCTGGGGACAGAGTGCTTTGTATTCCAGCAGCCTGACCATTAACCTCAGGGATACAAGAGAAAAGCCCTGCTGGATCACACCGGTAGCCCATCTAGTCCAGCATCCAGTTTCACACACTGACCAAGCAGTTGCCCTGAAATGTTAAGAAGTGGGATAGAAGCCAGGGCCTTTTCCTGATGCTGCCTCCTAACACGACTATTCTGAGGTTTACTGCCTCTGGGCATGGATGTTTCCCTTGGCTAATAATTATTGATGGCCCCTAGCCTCCATGAATCTGTCTAACCAGCTTTTAAAACCATCTCTGCTCTCACTACACCCACTGGTGATGATTTTCTTAATCTAATAATAAGTAACCTTACTGTGTTAAATATTAATGTGCGGCTGGCAGCCCAGCCCCATGGAGCCCAAGTGGTGGGGGGGAGCCTCTTGCAGCCCAACCAGAAATAAATACGGTTGGGCCAGAAGTGGCATCCTAATGTCAACGGGAGGGTGGGAACTTGTCCGGGATCTCTGTAGGCTGGTAAGCCACCCCAGGAGAGGGGCATGATGACCACACCAGGGGGCAAGGCCCAAGGCCCCACGGGCCCATCAGTGTCTGCCTTTGATCTGGCAATTTGGGAAGAGGCTGGCAAAGGCTCAAGGGTACCTGATCCAGTGAGTGTGAGAATGGCAGCAGGGGGCCCAGGATAGGTGGATACAGGAGTTGCCCAGGACAGTTATGGTGGCATGGTCTGGCGTTAGAAGGGACATTTTGAATCCCTGAAATGGCCCTGTCAGAGGATGTGGAGGCCTATCTGGGGGTGTTTGAATGGACCACCATGGCAGCATCCTGGTCCAAATCACATTGGGCGGTCATCTCTGGGCCCTTTTTGACTGGTCCGTCCTGGCTATGTATTGGTCCTTGAACACCAGTGATGCTGCAGATTATGAGAAGGCTATTTTTCAGAAGTGACACATAACCGAAACATACCATCAGCAGTTCTGGGCCTATAAGAGGGCCAAAGGTGAGAGCTCATTTGAAATGGCATATGCTATCAAACAGCTAGCTAAGAAGTGGCTCCAACTGGAGGGGAGGGAAGCTGAGGCATTAATAGACAAGGTAGTGGCGGAGAAACTATTGCAACTGATGCTGGATCCTTGCCGCATTTGGGTGATGAGGCAGCACTCTGGGACACAATTGCTTTGCTGGACTGCTTGGAGGGGGGGGTGTTGGGACCTAGGATTTTGGGTGAATAGGCAGTCTGTGGAATGGTTGGCACTTGTGTTAGGATTTCACTGCAGTGTATAGGGACACCACTTGTGTGTAGTTCCTATAGTGGTTAAGGGGGATTACGATAGGGCAGCCTCTACAGCAAAGTGCAAGGGCATCCCCTAGTCTGCACCCACATAGAACTTCTCACAATGTAAAAGTGAACCACTTGTCCTGGACTGTTCAGTCCTAGCTGCTTCATCATCTCCAAAATATCTGTAGCCTTTAGGGCTTCACCAACATCTCCTTCATCACCGCTCCATTTGAGTTATTAATGAAGATGCAAGAACATCCCATTATGATACGCGACCTCAAAGATCAATACTATATCCAGTTCTGTTTTACATATGTGGGAAGTTTCTAAATGAGATCACATGTAGCTGTGGAATTGGGTGTCATCAGTTTGTTAATTATGCTGAGCTGTATTTCATTAATAAAGCACATAAAAACAGCTGTCTCTTTTCTGGACCAGTTTCTCAAAGCCATGACCAAATGGACAAGGAGGGTGCACAAGCTAAAATTAAATCCAGATGAGATGGAAGTGATGTTAGTAGAAAATCCAGTTGTCCAAGATGAGATGGAGACATGGGGAACCTGTTCAAGTGTAAACCCTGGTGGTACTGCAGAACCTAGGCCTACCCCTCGAAAAATAGGTGGGTGCTGTGGCTAGAAGTGTCTTTTTCGTCCGCTTCTTGTATGTAGCTTTTAGTCCCTCCTAGAATGGTTTGATCTTGTCACAGATCCACATAACAGACACCTCCAGTTGCCCTTGATGATGGTCTGGAAATTTCAGTTGGTGCAAAGTGCTGCTGTTTTGGGGAGAAAAGGCAAATGTCATGAAGTATAAATGAAGTAAATAAATAATTTGTGTGTGTTCTGCATTTGGTCACTGATGCTAGATATTATGATCAAATTCAACTGGTTCAGCAACAGCTGCACTGGCTGACAGTTTGCTTACAGATGCAGTTCGAGGTGCTGGTGGTGTTAAACCTTGTAAAGCCCTTCATGGCCTGGGACCCACATAGTGAAAGCCTTTCTCCATATGAGCCGTGGGACCAATTAAGAGCAAACCCGCAGACATTATTCTAAGCCCCCCTTCCAATGGAGGGGATAGAAAAGCAGATTTTTCCTGCACCTTCCCCCAGGAGCTAGCTTGCAGTAGAAGTAAGAAAGGCAAACTCCTTGCTGGCTAGGCGGGGTATAAATCCAAATAAATAAATAAATAAATTCTCAGAAAGGATGCCAGTATTTTCTTCTTTGGGTGTAATTAGTAGTATAAGACTGGTGTACATTTGAAGAAATAAGTGACTTAGTGGGTGCGTTCAGACGCACCGTTTGATCCGGCTTCGACACTCTTCAAAAATGGATCAAACGGATCAATGTGTGCATTCAGACAGTAACAGCTGCCTCCTGTCCCCAGCCCTTGCTTTCTGGAGCAAATTCTGGAGCAAAGTGTAGTATTTTGATACCAGGTCCCAAGTTTTCTCAGCTCTCCCGGTTGAAAGCGGTTTCCCCTGTGTGATCGCTCCACCGTCGTTAGCCACTTCCGAGTCTTTAACACACACACCCTGCCGCAGAAGCCAGAGGCTTCCGGTTTTCACCTGCCATTTTTATTTTTGCATTGGCAATAAGTGCATAAGCATTGCTCCGCTCCTGCATCTATTTAAAAAATTAAATGGCTGCTAGTTTTGAGTTCAAGATCCCAAGGAGGCCAGTTTCGGGCAAAAAGTTTGAAGGGACGTGTTCTCTCACAGAGGTGAAATCACGGTGCTTGTGTAACTGTGACAGGATTTGCTCTATTGCTTTTGCCCATGTGCAAGGGTTTAGTTTTTCAGATCTCCAGATGTGTGCTTATGCGCATGCGCAAACTTAGAAACAAACAAACAAACAAACCCCCAACACACACTCCTGTGTGATCACAATTGTCTAGAGTAAAAAAATGTGCATCGAAGCGGGGTGATCTAAAGCAGCTCCAGCACACCGTCTGAACGCACCCAGTGAGTAACATGTTTGTGTCTACTTTTGAATTATTTTCTCTGGTACTGTTTTATTATGAGCCAGTGTGGTATAGTAGTTAGAATGCTGGACTAGGACTTGAGAGACCTGGGTTCAAATCCCTCACTACCATGGAAGCTTGTTGGATGACCCCGGGCCAGTCACACATCCTAGCCTAGCTCACATGGTTGGTTGTGAGGATAAAGTGGAAGATAAAAGAACTTCACAGGTCCCCTTTGGGAGGAAAGGTGTAGTTTAAATGGAGTAACTGTGAAGAAATAAATAAATAAATATTTTTGTATTTTGCATATTATGTGTCAGTCCTACTGAATATCATGCATAAACCTTTATCTGTCTGTCTGTCGGTCTGTCTGTCTGTCTGTCTGTTTATCCATCCATCCATCCATCCATCCATCCATCCATCCATCCATCCATCCATGGGTCATTTCATAGAAAAAGAGGTGCAGGAGCTCATTAACATACCTAGAATAAGAACAAGAAGAGAAGAGAAAAAAGTGTTAGTTTTCCCACCATAGAGAACAATGGAGGGAATGGGGGCAACCTGTTTGGAGGCTTGTAGAATTGGACCCCCTGGTCCAATCTTCTTGAAACTTGGTGGGTATTTGGGGGAGAGGCTCCAGCAGCTACCCTGCAAGTTTGGAGCCTCTCCCTCAAACCGCCTCCCCTACAGCCGCTTTTAAAGCTGCTGCCAAATTTCGGCAGCAATTCGGTGGTGGGCCGAATCAGATCAGAGAATCTGATTCAGCCCGTGGCTGCCCTACTGCCCACTCCTGAGCTGGTAGGGCGGCGCTCCACCTCGCTCCAGCCCCAAAGGGCCCCTGTATCTATCTATCTATCTATCTATCTATCTATCTATCTATCTATCTATCTATCTATCGATCTGATCTGATCTGATCTGATCTGATCTGATCTATCTGATCTATCTTAATCTTCTTCATCATCATCTTTTTTTCATTTTGCTATGTGCTGTGCCTGTCAGCCACCACCTTCTGGGGTCTGGCTCAGTGGCAAGAGCATCTGCCTTCCATGCATGAGGTCCCAGGTTCATTCCCCAACATCTCCAGTTAAAAGGATCAGGCCATAGGTGATGTGAAAGACTGGACTGAGATCCTGGAGAGTTGCTGCCATTCAGCAACTGCCTCTCCAAGTAAACAGTACTGACCTACGGTAGATAGACCATTGGAAGACAACTTCATGTGTTCATATTTTCCTCCTCCATGGTTGGCAGTGACCTTGCTGTTAATGCATCTGACCATTCTTTACTCCAAAAGTATCTGGCCTTTCCATCATGCCTCTGATACACAAACACTTGGGTTCCATACCTTTAGGCCTAAACTACATGCAAACAGGCATGCACAAAATTTCTAACTTCATAATGTAGTGGGGGGGGGGGGGGGGTTGGATTTGCAGTGAAAGACTAAACTATAAGACAATTGCCTGCCTGTAGTTCTACCATGCAACTCTTCTCCTCCTCTGGAGCTGGGTGGGGTTTTTTTGTTTGTTTTTTGGCTAACCAAAAGTGAGACTGGTTAAGGGAAAATACCTGGGGATGAGCTGTGAAGAATAATATGTAGGCAAGTGGCACATGTGTTTGGAAAGACTCATTTGCTGAAGTAACATGGAATGCCACCCTTTACACAAATATTTTGTTTCTATCTTCCCATCCAGGGATCTATTTGTACATGAAAGGCTACTTAAATGGCTTTGGAAACGGAGAAAGTCAGGACTGAAGTTTGGATAATCACTGAGGGCTACATTTAATAATAATCATAATAAAACTCTTGTGAGACAGAAACATGTAGCTGATCCTAGTTGACAAAGTGAAAATTATTCCCTGTTAACTGACTATCATTTAGACAAAGCTTCTGGGGGATAATTGGATGGATAATGCCCAGCATGGGGTTTCCCTTGCTTTGTTCCATTGGCTGCGTCAGACAGGGGAGTGAAACGTGGCACACTGACAGTGAATCCAGCAGACAGAAGTTTGGCTGTGCTCTCTGCTACACTCGAACTTCTGTTAAGCATGTGATGAAAGAGGGTTTTCAAGTGTGCCAGCTGTGGGGAGGTTAATAAAATAACACAAAAGTAACTCAGAGCATTAAAGCCTTCTGGCTTTGCTGATTTTATGCTTAAAAATAACATGCTAAAGAGCTGGGGCTGGTAACAATTTGACCCTTTTCTTGCTGTTTTCTTTCTATTTTTATGCACACCGCTGTTCTAGGTGGGTCAGTTTCCTGGAGGATCGTCATTCAGTTGTCACTTGTCACCCTTTACCTCTCAATGTGTGGCACATTCTGCACTACAAACTGTGGTCATCACCCTTTAGCCATGGTTTGCCTCATGCCTGATGCGAAGAATACTTCTTTACATTGAATTTTCTAGTTCTTACTGTTGTGTCTTTATTGCTGCCTATAGTACTATTCTCCCTCCCGCTGTTGTTTGCATTATGGGAGAGATGACGTCCATGCATTCACCTGCCGCCTGCTGCTTGTAACCCACTTGCTCACTAGCTACTTAAATCAAGGTTCGGTTCCAGTCTATCATTTCTGTTGTGGTTATTGCTTTAGTTGCAGTTTTACCAATCCAGGCCCCCACGGACAAATTTAAGGTGATAGTAGCATGAAGGATACAGCATTCCCAGTTTATCAAGGATCATCCCACCCAAATTAGCAGGTGTGCTCCCCCAACACTTGGGAAATAAAACCAACGAGCCAGTTTGGTGTGGCTGTTAAGAGCACGGACTCTGATCTGGAGAACCAGGTTTGATTCCCCACTCCTGCACATGCAGCCAGCTGGGTGACCTTGGGTTCTCACAGAGCAGTTCTCTCTGAGTTCTCTCAGCCCCACCTACCTCATAGGGTGTCAGTTGTGGAAAGAGGAAGGGAAGGAGATTGTAAGCCGCTCTGAGTGAAGGGCGGGGTATAAATCCAATTCCTCCTTCTCCTCCAAAGCAAAAATCTGAGACCGATTTCCCACAGGCACTGCTCCGCCCCCACTCCTCCCTTTGCCCTGATCGTAAGTGTAAATTTTCCACTATTTGCCGCACGGCCGCATTTTGCCCCGGAGCTTCGCCCGATTTCTGCCACGTCTACTCGATCCTCAAAAAACTGGATCGAGTAGACGTGGCATAAGTCGGGCGAAGCTCCGGGGCAAAATACAGCTGTGCAGCAAATAGTGGGAAATTGACACGATCGGGGCAAAGGGAGGAGCGGGGGCGGGCAGTGGCTGTTGGAAATCAGTCTGAGTCTTGGAAAGAGACACCAAAAGGAGACACAGTGTTCACAGACTGTATTTATACAGCAACAATTGTCCATGTTGCTTTCATTGCTGCTGTGTGGCAGCAAAAGAGGAGTCATACCACTGGTTGCACAATGAGTTCCTCCCTTGTTCCAGCTGTCTTTCACCTTCTCCTCTCCATTCCTTTCTAGGTAATTGGGACAACAACTTAGGCACCTTTCCCTTTCTATGTCTGCAACAAAGAAGTCTAGAGACTTTTTAAGGGAATATGTGCACCTTCTCATGAGAAGGCATGCTCAGACTGCATTTTTCAAAGAAGATATGAACAGACCAGGTTTGGGAGCGATTAGAGTGAAGCTAGAGAAAACCTGGAAAGTGGACAATTAGTGGATGACATTGTGTGGATGCTCCAAAAAAGAGCATTCATTAGTTAACTTTGCATTTCAGAAAAGGTATAAATTGTATCATAAAAATCAATAAATATAAATAAAATAAAATAGTGGTAGTTTTATTCAATTTATTTATTGTGCTAATTTCATATCATCTATAGCTGCAAGCACATTTAATTTTAGAATCAGTTTAATGAGAGAAATGTACCCTATCACACTTTTCTACAATTTTTTTGAAATCAGGAGATTGCTTGTTGAGAAACCACGTGGCCGACTGTCTTGGCGGGCCGCAAAAAACTCTGTGGCGGGCCGCATGTGGCCCCCGGGCCGCAATTTGCCTACCCCTGGCCTATATCATTCCTTCAGAGCAATGATATCTGCTTCTCCAGAAGACAGTCCCCCTGTTATTATTTGCGGGCAGGATATTGTGCTATGGTCTTGTAAGTGGAGCAGGCATGGCCACAATGAGTTTGTGTGGCTCACTTGCTGTGACCCTATGGAGAGATGGAAAGATGGAAAGTGAGAAAAGTAGCATCGGTCTTGGTTAACCAGAACGTGCTCGTTTTACTTAATGGCCTTGTCAGAACATTCTGCCTTGCGAAAGAAAAGGAAATAGTTCATACCCCTATAAGAACAATTAGGCTATAGAAAAACTACCATAGGGGACTATGGATAACTCTTGTTCGAAGCTTCAAATCCAGTTGCATAAACATCTGTCAGGGATGATTTTGATGTAGCTGTGCTTCCTTCTGTGCACAGGGGGCCAGACCATGTGACCTTTTTGCATCCAAAGGTTTGCAGTTTGAAAGTACAGGAAACACTCATTCATTATTCCTAGACATTCTTTGTAGATGCTGGAATTACTGCTCAAAGAACATCATTTCCCAATGCTAGACAGAGGGACTGGTGTTCACAGTTCCATGACCTTAGTTATAAAAGTTGGCCTAAGTAATCAGTTGATTAATGTAGCATTTGGAACTTTCTGCCACTGTGGCAGGGGGTTAGCAAGATTCAGAGAGGGGGGTCACAACTTCTATACATATGGAGTCCAGTTCTCAGAATTTCATTGTGCTCTCCCCACAATCTGTCACACTTTAGCGTAACTCGAGGCTATGCTGATATGAGTAGGTGTGGTTCTTAATAGCTGTGGGTGTCAGGGGAAGGGAACAGGTTTAGATTATCGTGTTAAATGTAAGCTTTACTTAATAACCCCAATCCTCCATGTTTCCCGGTTAAAGGAAAAAGCTGTTCAAGTGACAAAGATAACCTGACTCCAGTGGCTACAAGAGAAAGAAATTTTTCTTACAAAAATAGAAGCACATCGTACATGACATATTCATGTAGGTACAGTTAACTCACTGTGGACAGATTAACGTCAGAGAGGTTAAGTTGCTACAGCTCCAAGCCCAGGTAAGAGAGAGAAGAAGACAGGCCCTATGTAAGATGAAAGCACAGGAAGCAAGCAAGGGCCAAAGAGGCTCAACATCTAACCAATGAGAGGGTGGGGCCAACTATCAGGTGTACCCAAGTTTGAGAGAGTTCTCTTAACTCTTTCCCTCCCAGATCCTCTTGCATGCTTGGAGAAGGGATTTAAAGGGACAAATGCCTCCTCTGAGCCAAGCCACCTGGGCTAGTGTGGCAGGGCTTGGAGAACACATTTAACTTTAGATGGGGAGGGAGGGGAGAAAGGGAGAGAGAGAGAAAGAAAGGTGGAAAGAAAGCAACTTTAACATTAAATGTTTCCTCCAGCCCGCTCCCCCTGCCCTCCCCCCCCACCAGTTGGCTTGGAGAGGGGATTTAAAGTGACAAATGCCTTTTCCAAGCCAGCTAGTGGGGGATGGGCTTTGAGAATACACTTAAAGTTACTTTCTTTCTCTGCTCCCCCCCCCCCCCCAACACACACACACATACACACATCTCAAGCCTACCAGGGAGGCAAACACTGGCTAGGGAAGATAAGACCAATCAGGGAGGCATGCCTCCCCTTCACTTCCCCAGCTGCCCTTCCAGGAGCCGCACAATATATGTGAAAGAGCCACATGCGACTCCTGAGCTGCAGTTTGGCCACCCCTGCCACAGGGTAATGTAAACAAGTAGAGGTAAAATCTGCTATTAACTGAGGGCATGTTTATGTGTATATCAAGTGTTGTCAGCAGAATGCTGTCGATGAGTGCACACAATATAATCACTGCCACCTATTCTGATGAGGAAAAATAAATACCTGGCAACAGAGTCTGAAATGGAGTATTGTAACTGCCAGTGGCAGGGATCTCAGAGGAGAGATCATCAGCATCTCTTCTCTGCCTCCTCCTTGAAAACATTCCAAGAGACATAATGTTTCCTTTTTTGTTTGTTTGTTTGTTTCGTTTAGGAACCTTAAAGCATAGTGTGAGACACACAGGTCCATTCCTCCCTGCTTTATTTCTGCATCTTTGGCTGAAGCCTATGACGGCACTGATCAGACTGCTTTCTGCTTTTATTTCCCCTGTAAGCATAGTGTCAGTAGATCTTGGCTCAGGTATAACCATGTGCAACCAGCCACTACTGGCCTGTCCCACTGTATTGTGCTACCTCCTCCCACCCCCACGCTGCCCCTGTTTACGCAACATGGCAACTATGTGTATTGGAGCAATCACAGATAGCAAACCCTTTCATTATGTGTGGTTGGTAGTCTCCCAGTACGTATGATTTTATGCAGTCCTCATCAGATGTTGCTAACCCCCTCTCCATAAACATGCACATGCTATACACTGATTCTATATGTGTTCACTATAACCTGCATACGGGGCTTCTGTGTACAGCTTGTGCGGAATCCATTCACAAGATCAACATGATTGCGGAGACTGCAAATGCTGGAAGGCATTCCCAGGTTTCCTACAAAGCATAATGCTGTAATGATTTGATTACGACGATGGAGTGGTGGGAATAAAACGTGCTTGGGACAGCACTCATAAAGCACTAAAGAATATTTTATTTCAGCTCTTCACCTTTCCTCCCACTTTACCACACTCGGCATTACTTTCTTTTCTTTTGGGTGTCATGATTACGGGTGTTTGGGAAAGTGCCAAGTAGATCAGGTGGTTGTGCTGGTGGGCTATGAATAAGTGAAATTGGAAGTCACAAATCTGCAAATGGGCAGGGTCTAATGTACACTATACACATGTTTTTTTCTTCGTAAAGGTGTTGGGTTATTCTTATGTTCAACACATGTATGGCTAAATGTGTAGTTCAAACCACCCATCTAATCAGACACTTTTATTTTTAAGTGAGTGCATGTTTGCATCTTCTTACAAATGTATGCACATGTGTACTTATAAGATTTTGGTGTGTTCACTGTAAGGTGAGTACAGGGCTACCAGATTCATTGAAAGCACAACCACTACAATTTCACAGTGATATTTTTAAGGTAGCCTTAGTTTAGTGTAAAAAGGTAAAGGTTTCCCTTGCTCGAAAGCCAGCCAAATACGGATGCGGTGCTCATCTCCGTTTCCAAGCCGAAGAGCCAGTGCTGTCCGAAGATGTTCCCGTGGTCATGTGGCTGGCATGACTAGATGCCGAGGCGCAAGGAACGCTGTTACCTTCCCACCGAAGTGGTCCCTGTTTATCTACTTGCAATTTCTTACTCTCGAACTGCTAGGTTGGCAGAAGCTGGGACCAGAGACGGGAGCTCACTCTGCCATGCAGCACTCAGGTTTCGAACTGCTGAACTACCGACCTTTCCCCAGTTTAGTCCCTTACTCCCAGACAAAGATCCATATGCAACGGATGCAGTGTGTATGGCCAAGTACAACCCTCATCTTCACTCCACACCACACTTTGCTGGCATATCAGCATTTTTGGATATCAGATTTTGCTCCCCCTCCCCTTCCAGCATGTAGAACAAACAGTGCTCCCTCTAAGCTGAGTCAGTATGAGCTAGCTCACAGGTTTTTAGCCTCCAGCTCACACATTTTTGTCTTCGCTCAGGAAAGATGGCTTCAGAGCAAACTAATTTACGCAGTAGCCAAATTGTTCACTCACAGCTTTAATACCCGTAGCTCACAGAGTAGAATTTTTGCTCACCAGACTCCACAGTTTAGAGGGAGCATACGCCTGTGGTTTAATGTTAGTTTATGCCTGTAGCATTTGTGACCCACCAGGATGAACATACTGGTAGCCTGCCAACCATGTGTTAAAACTTTCCAGATGCATAAAATCCTGCTTTTGTACGGCCAGGTAAGCAGTAGAACAAAAAGGCTTACTAAGTGGGGCTCCTGTATGCAGCCAAGAGGCTGCATTCTGCTTGGTAGAATCAGAATGGCGGGATTAGAGAGGCATCAGACAACAGCCTTCTTGATTTAAGGATGATAATTGGGCATGAGCTGGATGAGATGACATGAAGCCTTAAAACAGAGGCTAGAAATAGATTTATGTGTGATTTTCATTTTTATCCCATTCTTTCTCCAAGTAGCTTAGGGCAGCATACATGGTCCCTCCTCACTTGGATCCTCATAAGAACCCTGTGAGATAGGAAATGCTAAAAGAATAGATGAAAGTTACCCCATGAGCATCACCGCTGAGCACGAATTGGATCTGAGTCTCTCTATACATCCTGGCTCAAGACACACTAAAGAATGACAGAGTGTAACCAGACTAAGATGTTTTCCTCATGGCTGGCTTCATGCTATGCTTAATCATCAACACTGTGATGTAAGTAAAAATCTTCCTGACATTTGGGCTTCCCATATTGGCTCACTCGCTTCAAGGAACAGCTTTAAATCTGTGGATGCCCATCTTGGGCCCAATAAGTACTATGACAGCTCATTAAGTGGCCAGTGAAACACCGGCACATCACACATTTATCCTCCACTTCTGGCAGCTGCAGCGGAGTCGAGGAGCCACAAAGAGGTATTTCTGACGTGGGCTGCTGGCGGAATGATAATTTATGCACTCTGTAATTCAGAGGGATTTCAAGGCAGTTGTAAATTAATGAACTCTGAATGGCTTTTTAAGTGGGGGGGGGGAGGTTCTCGTTTAATTGATGGAGTTTAACATTTAAAAACAAATAAAGAAAATAGGGGCAGGCATATTTCCTCCCTTTTTCACAGAAAAGAAGATAAATGAGATTGAATTTGATTCTAAGAAGAAAAGAAAAAAGAGAGAAAAGTACATGGCTTGTGGCCAGCTCAAAAACCGATTCCCTCCACGCCTCCTCTTTTATTCCCCTTTAAAACCTGCTGCTGACTGCTGCCAAAGGAGAAGCGTAGTAACTTACTACAGATTTTGCTTTCAGTCAGACCTTCTTTTTTTAAAGAAACCACACAAATAAAAGAATCTCTTTAATCAGATAATTGACCAGCTGGTAATCTTAGCTCTTTTGTGACACACCAGTTGGCAGGTACAGTAGTGCCTAAGCATGAGATTTTCTCTCCATTCCCCTTCCCTTCTGGACACTTATAGAGCCCCTCTGTCTCATCAGTCTCCAGGGATATTTCCCAGACATTTTGAAGTTTGGGGAAAGGGGCAAGCTGTCAGAGGTAATGACTTCCTGTAGACACGCAGGTGGCACAACTACAGATGCTCGGGCTACCCATGGGACACTTGCCGAACAGGAGTTTCCCTCAAAACGATTATCTTGTCTTCAGGGTGTGTTGTGCTAAGCAGAGCGCGTCACTGTGGCTCAGCTTAAAGTAACCTTGGGCAGCCTCCCCCCCCCCCCCAAGCTTGTGTAGCAGCACTGCTATTTACAAGAGGTTAGTGTTGCCTTCCCACTAAGAAACGGCACAAGAAAGTGGTCCTTTCTGAATCTAGGGTGTTATCTTATGACCAGTCATGCTGACTTCCCTGCTCGCAGTTCTGAATCTAGGACCATCCCAAGGCTTAATTAGAAGCCTGTTGTGGGCATGCACATTAGTAAAGGACCCCCAAACTCAAACTTTTGAAGTCCTTAGCCAGGGCGAGGTGGCAGCATCGGTCTAATGAAGGAGAGTAATGTCTCTGGTACGGGTAGCTGAGAAAGTGATTGCGGAGACATGGCATCACAAACATCAGAGGACATTTTGCCCCCCCCCCCCATGTCTGCCTTTTCTTTTTGTTCCTCCTCTCGACGACTCATGTCCACTGGCAGTCACGAATGAAATGTAACATGCTAAATGACTGACATCTATTAACGCTCCCTCACAAACCATGGGCCTTATTTTTGAAAGGCCTGTGAATTTTTTTTACAAAGGAAGAAAATAAGGGGAGAGTGGGGAAGAGTGGGGGGGGGGGGGGAGATTGGAGGATAGTGTGTTCTTTGAATCTGACTCTGTTGAACCACTGCCAAATGCAGGCCGTTCCATTCAAAGGGCTGAGTGAATAAATGAGAATAACATCCTTGGGGACCTTCAGGATCAGTTTACTCTGAAAATGCTCAGCCTCACAAAGGGTCAGAGTCACAAGGTAAATGAAAATGGCTGGGAGGGGACTTTGATGGCCAAAAAACTGTAACTGTAGAGGACTTGAAAGAAAACTGTATTTTTTTAAAAAAGGACGGTGAAAAAAGAAAGAAAGAAAGAAACACCAGGAGGAGGGGGGAAAGCAGGAAGTGACTTGAAGGGGGAAAGGCAATTGAAAATGATAATCTAAAGACTACTTTCCATGCCGCTCATTCATATTTTTGTTGTTGTTGCTTTTAAATATTGTCACTTAGGAGGGGAAATGTAACTAGCAGCTGTGAGAAAGTTTCTTCCCATGCTTTCGCTTTCGGCTGAGCAGTAAGGTTTGATGTTCTTTTTTTAATTCTAAATTTAAGTAGGAACTAGAGCTTTTACTGGGTTGAGGCTGTGTGCTTGGAACTACTGAGCTGCCTTTCATCGTATAGTATAAGGCTCCTGTAAAACCGTACAAAAAATTTACTTTAAAAATTCAGTTCAAATAAATACAGACTGCTTCCCCACCAGACATTTTGTCTGCTTTTGCTATGATCTGTTCATGCCATTATTATTGAGTTTAAATGATGTTGGGTGCAAAACTGCTACAGCATTTTCTGTTTTGTCCTTTCATATATATATTTTTAGCTCCGGTATGTGGAGATTTTAGCTTTGAACAGAATTCTACTGCTTACCTGTCCAATGTAGATTATTAGGGTTTGTCTGGAAATGGGGAAATTTCTGGGTTTACCAAGGGGTGGCTGAGTGTTTGAGAGAGGTCACAACTTGTTTATGTGGCTGATGTCAAATAGCTCCCTCAGCTATCAGTATCCCAAGGCAGCTCAGGGTAGGATGAAGGTGAAGCAAGGGATGGCTCCTGACTTCTCATGTGTGCCTTTTCCCTTACAAGTAGATTCCTCTATTAAAGCGAAGATCCTGAGCTGAGCGCAGGGTAAACCCAAATTTGGGGGACAGGCCCTGTGGCATTATACCCTGCTGAGTAGGGTTCCTCCCCTCCACAAACCTGACCTTCCCCAGGCTATACCCCCAAATCTCCAGGAATTTTCCAAGGGGCATTTGGCAACCCTACTACAGCATTATGCCCTGCTGAGATCCATCCCCTCCCCTAACAGACTCAAAAAGTACCCTTTTCAGGACACTCAGTATGAGTGGTGGTTGGTGATAGCCATTAGGCAAAGCAGAATCCAGGATTCATGGGAAATGGAGTTCCAATGATCCCCAGGGACCAGTGCTCCTAATCACTGCCATAAAGGGAGATCCTGAGTGCTGTCCATGACAGCATGTAGGGCCTAATGAATGCCCTACTGTGTTTCCAGCTACTAGAACTTTCTATCCTGATATGCCCGGGAGAAGGGAATAGTAGAGAGTTCACAAGGGATATTGTGGTAGAAGTCTAATCCACACTGACCCTACTTAGGAAATAGATTGTGTTGCTGGACAGTCATCTTGCAAATTGTTTCTGATGCAAACTAGAAAATGCATATGAATTGATTTATTTAGAAAATTTGTATGCTTCTCTCCAGGCTTGCTCACAGGGTTGCCAGGTCCCTCATATTCCCCAGTGGGGATGTGACATCATCACGTTGGGGAGCTGAGGCCTCTCCCCAGCAGCATTTAAAGACTTTCTTTAAACACTACTGGGAAGAAGTGGAGGGAGGCTGCACACGCCTGCACTCCGAGCCCCGAATTCAGGACTCAGAGTGCAGGCATGCGGTCCCTGCCTCTCCCCAGCAGCATTTAAAGGATGTCTTTAAACGCTGTTGGGAAGAGGTAGGGAGGAGGCTGGGTGGTTGCTCTTGGGGGCAGGGCTTCCCCCACCCGCCAGCTGGCTGGTGAGTGGGAAGAAGCCCCTCCAAATTGGGCAACCCCAGCCAAACTGGGGGGGTCTGGCAACCCTACTTGCTCAACATGGCTCACAACATTAAAACAAACTGACAATAAAACTGGCCATTCCAATGAAACATAAATAACCCAAATCAATAAAAACAGCCAAGGAAAGCAGTCTGGAGCATAACAGCACATAGAATGGAGCGGTCTAAAATGATATTAATAAAACAGTCCTTAAGCGAGAGCCAGGCCGTCTAAAAAAGGTGAAACCTCTTAATTAAAAGCCTAGGTAAAAAGAAATGCTTTGGCCTGATGTCTAAAGGTGAGTAAAATATAGTCCAGGAAGAGGAAGAAGAAGAGGAGGAGGAGAAGGAGACCCATCTTAACGCGGCAGGCAGGGGAACAGACAGCAGGGCTTGAGAAGCAGATAACTTGATAATATGGGCTAAGGTGGCAATAATGTTTAACAAAACCCACTGCAAATTAGGTTTGTATAAAAATGTATGCGCTAAGCACATATCGGTTAAGAGTAATCCTGGAAAACCAAAGAACTGAGAAGTGGCTTAGGTGAGGGACCAAACATTGAATCCAAGTATTTGTTTTCCAGCAGTAATCTTGAGATGGCAAGTGTGATCTATTAAAATTCAGCCAAGGGGCTCATTCTGGCATGTTTGTTTGTTTGTTTGTGTACTCCTTTACTTCATTTATAGTCCACCTTTCTCACTGAGACTCGGAGAATACAAGATAAATGGTTCAGTCAGACAATAGGACTAGGGGAAAAAAAGTTTGCTGTCAAGTTGCAGCTGACTTATGGCAACCCACATAGGGTGAGGGTGCCAAGCCGGTCAGCTACATTCCTTTCGATCTTATTAGACCAAATACACCTTGTGTGTCTGATAGAAGGACTGACACTCCCTACACCCTTTTACCTACTCCCTATTCCCTTCAAATTTTGGCTGCGCCTTCATTTTAGAAGTAGCCCAAATAGTCTTGTGACCCTTATGTTAACAGAATCTCATCTAGCAATTTGGCTGACCAACACAGAGGAAAAAATCTCTGCAATGGGCTGTAAGTTTGATGATCTGTTACCCTTGCCTGAGCAGGAAAACTTTCTATTTACTTAAACAAAGACTCCTGGAGATAGAGGGGCAAGAGCTGAGAAGGCTTGCGCATAGACATTGTTCCCCTTTGAGTTTGGGTCTTTCCATCTCTACAGGTTACCTGACTACCTTGTTTCAGCCCCACTTCCGTAGGGCTTTTTTGCTAGCTCGGTTTGACGTCTTGCCCTCAGCTGTACTTTCGGGAAGATTAAAAAAAAAATCCCCTACAGAGAGAGATTTTGCCCATGTGGGATGGGGGAAATCGAATCTATTGGTCATGTGCTTTTACACTGTAGTTTTCATAACGATATTCATCTC
The DNA here is from genome assembly GCA_029233225.1 of Lepidodactylus listeri. Classification (NCBI taxonomy): domain Eukaryota; kingdom Metazoa; phylum Chordata; class Lepidosauria; order Squamata; family Gekkonidae; genus Lepidodactylus; species Lepidodactylus listeri. Next base: position 42,095,300 of record JARCFY010000003.1, read on the forward strand.
GCTTATATTGAAGCGGTGATCGCCCCCCCTCCGGGATCAATCCGAGGAGTTCATTATTGATACCTTGTTGTCATCCCAGAGAGCTGAGATTCTTGAGATTGTGGCAAGTTTTTTATGTGAGGTCTCTAGGAGGAGAACCTTGTATTAGGTTGGACTGGAAATCTTGCTTTACCTGGCTATTTTGGGGTATATCGCCGGGTGCATTGTATCGTTTTTATGCCAATAAAGGTATTGTTATTGTTATTGTTAACCCACATAGGGTTTTTGAAACAAGAGACATCCAGAGGTGGTTGGCCATTGCCTGCCCTCTGCATAGCTAACTCTTGTATTCATTGGTAGTCTCCCATCCAAATACTAACCAGGGCTGACCCTGGCTGAGCTTCTAGATCTGACAAGATTGGGTTAGCTTGAGCCATCTGGGTCAGAGAGTTATAGCATTACAGAACTTGAAAATCACGCAAATATAAGAATCTATATTATATATATACAAATATATGCTATAATGTTGTAATATAGGAACAGCAGCTGTTGAGAATTCAGGTCCTGTGAAGAACGGTGCTGGTGGACATGACTGGGTTTCTTTCTTCCAACAGTAGTGAATTCATTGAGTAAGTAGCCGTTCAGGAATTCAAACGCAGAGCTCATTTAGCTCTGACAACACAAGTGGTATCAATAATGGCAAAGAACATGCTTACATGCAATATTGGTCCTGTGGCTCAGCCATAGTGCCCTGGCAGTAGGGCAAAACAGGTTCTGTTTCTTTTTCCAAGTGGCACCATCTGTTTTGAATGCCAGGCAAAGTTACACATGGAAGAAATAAGGACACACAGCCTAGCTTATTGCTCGTGTCAGCACAAGCATATATTTTACAGTATAGAAGGGCTTGCTTTTTTTAAAAAAAAAAAGCTATGTTTCTGGCTTCTTGAACAGAAGCAGCAGCATCTTCTAGTTCTCCATTCTAGCCTTTGCGAATGTTCTTACTGCTTTGCTAACCTTTGCAACTGTTGTTCTGAATTCTCCCCTTTCATCTATTTTTGTGGGCTGTCCACACAAAAAAGGATTCGAAGGAGCGTGCGGAGTCCTCTTGAAATTAATTGTTTAGGAGTCAGCAAATGGATTTTTTCCTTTACCGCATGTACAGCTTCTGCCTTCAGAGGGCAGCCCAAGGCAGTTAGACAATCTTTGCATACCCAGGTAGGCCAACTTGTGTTTTGCTGCAACCGGAGTAACCCCTAGTTCAGAATATGCGCCCAAAGCTGAAGTTAGCTGCACTCCTCATCTGTCATTGAGCTGAAGAGAGCTGAGGCAGCCATATTTAATCAGCACCAAAACCTCCTTCTGGGTGATGTTTGTGCTCTCCTGTAATATTTTATTCCAAGCCATTTCCCAGATGGCAATATTGATTCATGTCATTGTCCTCCACACAGTAGTGTGCGTTTATGCAATGTGATACCCAGCTGCCAGTTCTCTTTATGGGCACGACTCTATAACAAAACAACAAAAAAGAGAAAACCCTGAGGTAACAGTTGTTTAACCTTCAGGTTGATTTGCCCAAAAATCAGTATTAATTCCAGTCACTGCCTCATGAAACCCCTGAAGACCGAAAATAATTCTATCTCTATATATTTGAAAAGGACATATCCAGGTTTGTCTGTGTTTCTGGATTTCTCCATACTGTATACAATTATTACATCATAATATATACCAGTTGTTTCTTCAGTTTATGCAAAGGACAGCAAAGTTATTGTTCATGTTCCATAATGTTTTATCATAGGTTATACTGTGACGTGCTCCCCACTTCAGGTTTCAGGGGCAGCACTATCATAAGTCCCATGATTGGAATCATTGTAGGCTGATGGGTTAGATCTCCGGTGAAAGGAAGGCACTTCTGTTTCTTCATGGTAGCAGGAGGATGTAGCTGAATTCCCTTCATACTGCATAGCTCCACTTTGTACTTCTTGCTCCTCACAAAGGTCTCTCTTTCCCCAGGAATTTCTTGTCTTTTGGGTTTTTTAAAAATATGAATAAAGCCTGCCCCTAGGGCCGGCCCCAGGTTTTTGGGTTTTTTTGCACACTAGGCGAAGATACCTTCTGGTGCCCCCCCCCCCCCCCCAGCTTGGCCTGCTCCTTGCAGCAGCTGAAGGGATGCCTCCCCGCCAAAAGAGGGTTGCCAATTCCTCCTTGGGGAAAGACCTGGAGATTTCTACGACAAAGCCTGGGGATGGCAGAGCTTGTGGAGGGGAGGGATCTCAGCAGGGCATCAGGCCACGGAGCATAAAAGCAGTCATTTTCTCCAGGGGAAATGGGAGTTGCAATAATTCAGGGACATCTCCAGGTGCCATGTGGAGGTTGGCAACCCTACCATGGGGGGGAGCGCCATCCTTTTGACCACCAGTTAATGCTCCCTCTAAGCTGTGGAGTCATATGAACAAAAATTCTACTTTGTGAGCTATTGGCATTGAAGTTGTAAGTGAGCAATTTGGCTGCTGCATAAATCAGTTTGGTCACATTATCCCAGCTTTTAAAAAACATAGTTGTAACACAGAGGAGCTGCTCTTTAGAAACGATGAAAATGGGGGGGAGCAAAATCCCATAATTGTGGGGTAAAATAAGGAGGCCAATGATGCAAAAACCAGAGCCCGAGTGAGTGTCCTCTTCCCCATCTGGAAAGTGGTGAGATGCCAGTCCCTTGAAGTTGGGGGGGGGGGTCGCTCATTCCCCACCACTTTCTTAGAGCTGGCTTTGCCAATTGCGCCGGCTGGGGACTGCGCGCAGTCTCTGAACTCCCCCGGGTCTGCTGATCGCCTCCCTGGGAGGGAGTTTCCCCCACTTGCCCTGTGTTGTATGGCCATGGCTCGATGTTTGCGCTGCTGGCCGACCCCAAACCTCCCGACAGAGCACAGGTGGCTGCGTGGCACGGGGCAATCCAGCCTGCCAGCACATGTCAGAGGGTGGCGGTGCACAGGCAGCAGCAGCTGGGCTGGGGCCAAAAGCCCTCCTCCCCCTCCCCACCTGGCCTCCTCCTGCTCGGGCTGCCTGCCTCTGAAGCCAGTTGCTTGGACAGGGGAGTGGCACCGATGAGCCACACCTCTCACCTGCCCAGCAGCATGGCCCTCCGCCCTGACATGGCCCCTGCACAGGGTGCTTCACAGACCTCGGGAAGGGAGGGGAGGAGGTTCTCCCCCCCTGCACACCCGGGTGACTCACACAGGAGGTCAGAGGGGTGAGATGTGGGCGATGGGGGGCATCCACTGCCAAAGCTGCCACCACCAGCAGGCACAGCAGCAGGAATGGTACCCAAGGAGCAGCGCTGGCCCTGACTTCCTCTCCCTTCCGATCCAGCTCACAGCCAGGTGGGAAGCTCACAGGCAGGGCGGGCCCATAGGCAGTTCTGTGCCCCTCTGGGGTCTCCGCTCTAGGCAGTCGCCTTGTTGGCCTAGTGGGAGAGCCGGCCCTATCTGCTCCCACCTCTGGTATTTCAAGGAGGTCTCCCATACAAGTACTTGCCAGAATCGACCCTGCTTAGCTTCCGAGATCTGATGAGACTGGGCTTGCCTGGGCTATCCGGGTCAGGGCCCCCAGGAATTTCTTTTTAGTGTGTCCAGGCGGCAGTCAATGGCAGGATGAAGGAAGACCTGAGAAAGATCCAATCTGTGAGTCTAGCTTTCCTTGCAGTCTTTTGACTCTATCTTTTGGTTACTTGCAAATTTACCTTATTTAGAAATATACAATAGTATATTAGAAGGAAAATTGTTTCTAATGAGGCAGAAAATCCACAGAAAGTAGGGATGCCAACTCTGGCTTGGGAGATTCATGAAGGTTTGCAGGACAGTGCCTGGGGAGAGTGGAGTCTGGGGAGGGGAGGGGCCTCAGTAGTTATGTGATGCTATAGAGTCTGAATCTGCTGTTTTCTCCACGGCAACTGGTCTGTGTAGTCTGGAGATCAGTTGTAATTCCAGGAGAACTTCAGGCCCCAACGTGATGTTGGTAATCTTAAGAGCAAGCATTTTATGCATCCCTTCCAAGATTTTACTTCTAATCCCAGTTAAATCTAATAACTCGGCGGTCTTGCTGTCTCTTCCCAGGTTTGTCCATCTGAAGATGCAAATTACTGTTTGTCACAAACAGTGGCAGCTGAAATGCCCATTTAAAGAACTGTTCATAGTTAATGGAGAAACATTAACATATTTTTATCAAGGTCCTGCCCACACAGTCACCAAGCTGGCTTGACTCACAATTTTATTTTGTTTTATTGTTAAAACAGTCATACTCCTCCTTTCCTCGTGGTTCAAGGTGGCTTACAATAGTAGTGAAAACATTTTTACTTAAAACAAAATTTAAAAACCCCAGATCTTTCCCCCATAAAAGATGCTAGGGTTGCCAGGTCCCTTTGTTGCTCCGTGGGGGCGGGGGGGATTTGGGGGTTGTTCCGGGGATGGCAGAGATGTCGCGTGACATCCCTGATGTGATGATGTCACCCAGAAGTGACATTATCGTGTTGGGGATGTTCTGCCATTTGGGTGAAACTCTATGGTTTTTTCACCCTCAAACCATAGAGTTTTCCCAAATAGCAGAGTGTCCCCGCCTCCATGATGTCACTTCTGGATGACATCATCTCGTTGGGGCATTGCACAGTGACATCCCTGTTTAGGGGTGGGGTTTCCCCCACCAGCCAGCTGATCCACAGTGGGGAGAAGCCCCTGAAATTGGGGGATTCCCCACCTGGACCTGGGGGCTGGCAAGCCTAAAAGATGCCTGCCAATTTAAGGCCCCTCAAAAGTGCTGGCAGACAAGCAGGCCTTATAGTGGCTCTTGCAGATCTCCAGGAAGGGCCCCCCTCTCACCTCTTCAGGCAGCCCATTCCAAAGAGCCTGAGTCACAATGGAAAACCCTGGATTCAGGTTGATGCCAGACAGGCCACCCTAAGTGGGTAGCCAACAGATGGCTGCCTGATGACCATAGCTCTATATTCCCACTAGAAATAAGGTGGGGGGGAGATGCTGACCTGCAATAATCAGTTGTATCTGCCTGAAGCATATTAAAGGAGATTTTTTTGTTTGTGCCAAGCCAGCGAGATTATAATATAAAGTGTTCTTGTGGATTTGTAGGGAGGGTCCATAACACAGCTTGGTAGAGCACATGCTCTGAGGATCTCAAATTTAAATGTGATGTCTGTATTGGAAAGGATCAGGTAGCATAACTGGGAGACAATGTGAAGAGCCAGTCAGACAACACTGGTTTGGGTGGACCAATGGCCTGTCTCAGAATAAGGGATCTTTGTATTTATTGTCCATTATAAATTTGGGCAGTATAAGCAGTATATGCTGATGCTATCCAAACAGTATTTCTTTTAGAAAAGTCCCAGTAATATGATTGAGGGTTGTATAAGAATGGTGACCAATGTCCGTTAGTGTTGCCAGCTAGGATGATAATATGTAACACTGGTAGAGTGCAACCATGCATTTTGGAATGTCCTATGAGTTGGGGGGGGGGGGGATGAAGTCTTCAGCAGATTGGCTCCCAGAGGAAATTCGCCATCACAGACGAAACTCACAGTTAGTCATTCATTTGGCTTTGGCAGAATACTTTTGGATTCAGAGTGTGAGAGGCCCTAATTACATTAATGGCATTATTCTGATTCTTTCTCTACCTGTGATTGGTTAGACTAGTCTCACATCAGGAAAGGGAAAGCCAGGAAGAAATTCACGGCCACAGGAGGTGGTGGCGGCAGCTACAAGCGTGGATGGCTTCAAGAGGGAATTGGATAAACATATGAAACAGAGGTCCATTAGTGGTTATTAGCCACAAGGTATAGGTAGGAAGTCTCGGTCTGGGGCAAGTGATGCACTGTATTCTTGGTGCTGGGGGGTAACAGTGGGAGGGCTTCTAGTGTCCTGGCCCCACTGCTGGACCTCCTGATGGCACCTGGTATTTTTGGCCACTGTGTGAAAGAGTGTTGGACTGGATGAGCCATTGGCCTGATCCATCATTGGCTTCTCTTATGTTCTTGAAGTATAGGGTTTGTTTGTTTTTTAAAGTTGACGTCTAGGCAAGGATGAATGGAAGACAGAGCGGCCCAGGAGGACATCATGTGAAAAGGAACAGGAGGAAGAGTCTGGGAACAGAAGAGAACCTTAAGAAGGAGAGAGGGAGAAGTAAGGATGCCAACTTTGGGTTGGGAAATTCCTGGAGATTTGGGAGGTGGAGCCTTGGGAAGGCGGGGTTTGGGGAGGGGATGGACCTCAACAGGTATAATGCCATAGAGTCCACCTCCTAAAGCACCCAATTTCTCCAGGGGAACTGATCTCTATTGCCTGGAGATCAGTTGTAACACTGAGAGATCCAGGTCTAAAATGGAGGCTGGCAAACCTAGAGACTAGCTTTAAAGATGAATATGTGAGAAAGGTCCCAAATCTTTGACTGCAGCATTTAGTTAACTTTCGGTACAATATTTGAGTTTTAGTTGTTTTTTATACAGTTGTATTCAGCCATAGTCTTCCATAAAGTAGCAACAAATGTGGTCCACTAATCTTGTTTTAAGTCCTTCCTCAATGTGTATACTTTCCAATATCAGCTTTCATATAATGCTATATTGCTTTAGGCCTTCTGCCTCTGTAGATCATCCAGTCAGTGCCAAAAATGAATGAGTATGGGGAAATTAATATTTCTTTAATGAGCATTTAAGAAAAAAACTCCGAAGAATTTAGTTGGCAATCTTTGCATTCTAGCTGTACTACAAATAAGACATCTTTCCAGTTAACGTTGCAAAAATGCGTAGTTGTGAGATTTTAGTTTCCATTACAATTGTATCTTGATTTCCCCAATAATACTCTAAGAGAAAGCCTGGATCTTGGTGAATTGTAGTAATACAGCCAAGAGGAGCTCTAAACCGACACAAGGACTTATCCCCCCCCCCCCCCCTTTGAAAAAAAATGCTTATATGTCTGTTTTTCCTCTGCACAATGAAGGCACTGAAATATTAGAAGGGTAATGGAATGTTTTTATAACTGTGAGAGTTTAATTCATGGAAGACAACCAAGTGTCCTTGAAAACACTTCAGGGGATGTATGTCACATGCAATTCACAGTTTTAATGATTCCAGCAACTGGAAATGGAACAGCACATGAGCTGGTTTTCAAAACACAGACACTAGAAAAAAGTCAACAGGGCCTCACTTGATGAAACACCAGGAGCTCCGTAATCAGATCTTTCCAGCGCTTTTTAAAGGTGAATGGCTACACTGGGGCCCTGATACAGTTGGGGATGTAGTGCTGGGTAACATGGCTTTATCAATGAAAGCAGCCCCCTCCCCTCTGGATATGCTGTTATTAACTACGGAGAGAGAAAACACCAGACACCCTATCTTTGGCTTAGTCAAGTAGGTGGGCACAACTCAAAATGGCTGCTGCAGGAGGAAGAGCCAGACACACAGAGGAAGCACACATGCAGGCCAAAAGAGGAGTAATGGGAAAAAGCAGCTGGAAAAAAGCAGTAAGATAGTTTGGTATAGTGATTAAGAACAGCAGGCTCTAATCTGGAGAACCAGGTTTAATTCCCCAGTCTTCTACATGAAGCCAGCTGGGTGACCTTGGGTTAGTCACAGCTCTCTCTCAAAGCTCCCTCAGCCCCACCCACCTCACAGGGTGTCTGTTGTGGCAAGAGGAAGGGAAGGCGATGGTAAGCCACTCTGAGATTCCTTCAGGTGGTAAAGAGTGGGGTATAAAAAACAACAACTCTTCTTCTAAAACAAACACTGTGGTGTCAGCTGCCTAGAAAACAACGTTATTTTAATCTGCATAGCCAATAGGTTTGCCAAGTCTGGGTTGGAAAATACCTGGAGACTTTGGGGGTGGATCTGGGAGAGGGTGGGGTCTGGGGAGGGGAGGGGCTTCAGCATGGTACAGTGCCATAGAGCCCACCCTTCAAAGCAGCCATTTTCTCCAGGGGAGTTGATCTCTGTCAGCTGGATATCAGTTGTAAAAGCGGGAGATCCCCAGGTCCCACCTGGAGGTTGGCAACCCTAATAGCCAATCAGATCTTCAGTGGCCAGTCAGAAGCTCTGCTGGGCAAGTGTCCCAACTGGCCCCACCCACCTTATATAAACACTTGGTAGGCACCAAGAAAGGTGTCAATAGGCACTGGAGTCTAGGGTTGCAAATCTCCAGGTAGCACCTGGAGATCTTTTATTACAATTGCTTCATTTCCCTGGAGAAAATGACTGCTTTGGAAGGTGAACTGTATGGCATCGCACCCTGCTGAGTTTCCTCCCTCCCTAAACCCTGCCCTCCCCAGGCTCCACCCCCAAAATCTCCAGGCATTTCCCAACCCAGAGCCGGCAACCCTACTGGAGTCCCTGCCTTAAAGCGTGTGTGATTTTAGCAGAGTTTAAAGCTGCCCACATAGCAGCGAGAAGTAAGTACTATAGTTTGTTTTAAGTATTGAGTGGGAGGCGATGAATTCAAACAATAGGCTTTTATTCACTGATATTGCTCAGCTCCGGTCAGCTCTATGAGAGCAGCACCTTAATTTATACTGTTCCAACACATAACCTTCAACAAAGTAACTATATACAAGCAATACTATTGGACCTAAGCAGGGCTCAGCGACTGGGTATCTGGATTGTCTTTAGGACCAATGGGAGTCTTTAGTCATCAGCCAATAAGAATTGGAGCTTTCGGATACCAGAGCCCTATCAAGCCATTGCTGCTTCAATACTCCAAACACAAACACAACCGTTTGAGAGGGAAAATGCAGTGGTACCCCATAATGCTCTAAGGCAGAGGTCTGCAGAACTGCTATGAAGAACGTATGGAGGGCAGTAAAAGCAAATATTTTGTTTATTTCTGCATTTCTAAAGTGCAAGTCGGAGGAAAGGTGTCGTCCCCCCCACACACACCAATTCTTCCTCCTTATTGTTATCTCTGGACCACATTGTATTTGGTCCCTGGCTTTTTTGAGGCCTTTAGGGGGCTACTGGGTAAGGGCAGGGAAAGAGCCACCACCGTAAGCATCTTCCACCTGTGTGCATAGGATCTGACCCACTCTGACCAGCCCAGGGTGACAGAAATATACTGTATTGGGGGAATTGTAATTCTGTTGGTTTAAATTGTGTCTTTGTGTTTCTTTGTAAGCCGCTGGGAGTCCCTAGGGGGGGAGCAATGTGAGGTAGAGATGCTTCAATAAATGAAGATTGATCATTACTATCTGGGTGAGAATGCAGTTTCAATCCCCCCATGTTTTAGAAACATTCCCTTTGTGCTCTGTTTTATTTTATCCTTACTCTTTGAAGCTCTTATTTTGTTTATTTATTCCATTTATACCCCGCCTATCCCACACATGGCTCAAGGCGGCTTACAACATGTAGTAAAACAATAAAATAGTAAAAGCAATAAAACAATAAACAATCTCCTCAAACCCCATGCCTCATATCAGGTGAATATAAGTGCTCCAGCGCCCAATAATATTATCTGTCAGCAGGCACTGGGAAAGGGGCCATGAACAGGGGAGGCCAGAGTGGTTGCATGTCCACCACCTCCATCAAAACTTTTGATCCAAAAGCCTGGCGGAACAGCTCCATTTTACAGGCCCTGCAGAACTAACACCTGGTGATTTAACTTAACTTATTAACATCTGGTGATTTAACTTGTAAGGAACTTAATTTGGAGCCTTTTCCACCTTGTCAGTGCCTCTAACCCCGCCCCCCTCCTTTTTAAAAAGAATTATGCCTTGCTGGACTACTGATCAATTGCTCCTACTTACTTTTATGGTACATTTATACCGTGGTTCCCTTCACTTCGCCATTGCTACTGTAATTTTTTTTTCAGTTAGATATCATATTTTCAAATTTTAGATCCAGTCTGGTTTGAGGCCTTGTTATGGGACTGAAACAATTCCAGGTTGCCCTGGTGGATGATTTGCTCCAGGAAATGGAGGAAGGGAGTGCAATTCTGCTGATTCTCCTGGGCCTCTCAGCGCTTGCAATACCATTGGTCATGTTGTCCTTCTGGACTGCCTATCTACTCTGCTATGCTTTGTGACTGTGATTCAGGTGAGACTGAAACAATCAAACAGGTATTCCTCTACTGCAGTTTGTATGGCGACATTCGGGCACTTTATTTAGAAGCCATTCTTAAGAAAGATGCTGCGCAATCCGGCGACAGAATGATGTATTGTTTACTGGCTTCACAAAACATAGCGGTTATTGAAGCGGTTGCTTTGTAATTGCCTCATAATGAGGAAGATGTATGTTAATCCCATGAATTGATTGGTGACTGTTTATGATTCTGATCTATGCCAATAAAAGGTTCTGTTGTTGTTGCTGACTGCCTATCTGGGCTGGGATTGGGAAGCACCATTCTGCAGTTGTTCCAGTCCTACCTTGAGGGTAGGTTTCAGAAGGTGGTGCTGGGAGACTGGCTTTGGCCTATGGGGTCCCACAAGGTTCCATCTTGTCCCTTATGCTCTTTAACACCTACATGAAACTGCTATCTTAGGGTTGGGAATTTTTGAAGATCTGGAGGGCGGAGGCTGGGAAGGGTGGGATTTGGAAAGGGGAGGGAGCTCAACTCATTGAGGTATAATGCCATAGTGCCCTCCCTCCAAAGTAGCGATTTTCTCCAGGGGAACTGAGCTCTGTCATCTGGAGATCAGATGTAATTCTGGGAGATCTCCAATTCCCACCTGGAGGATAGCAACTCTGTCAATCCCTATATGGCCTATGTTGTCTATTTACATTTAGGAACAGAACAGAACTTGATTCCATCAGCAAGATTTTAGGACAAACTGCAGTTTTATGTAGCCAGTTGGGCATTTGTTTGCCCACTTATATTTTGGAAATTCTGAGTAAGGGCTGTAGGGTTGCCAAGTCTTACTTTTAATAAAGCGGGCGAATCCTGGTCCCTCCCCAGGAGCCCAGCGTGCGTGTGCTGCAATGACATCACCCGGAAGTGACATCATCACGCTGGGCACGTTGCCGGGGCGATGCTCTGGTAATCACCCTAAAACTCTATGGTACCACTTCCAGGTGACGTCATCATGCCGGGCACGTCGGCCTGATCGGGCCACTTCAGGGGTGGGGTTCTCCCCGCCGGCTGGATCCAGACTGGTGGATTGGGGACCCATTTAGTGGGGGAATCCCCGCTGCCCCCTGGGGGACTTGGCAGCCCTAAAGGGCTGGATTAATCGATGGAAAAGAGATCAAGTGTGTGAGCTTCAGGAGTGGGCTGGTGTCATAACCTGTGCTGCAGGCTCGTAGCCATGGGAGGCATTTGGGGGCAATACCCCCACAGATGAGTGCTGCCCCCTCTGACAAAAATTCAAAAAAATCTGGAAAACTAAAAAAAATCCACAAAAAAATTAAATGTAAAATGTGTGTGGGTGTTCCAAAATGACCCCAGGCACGGTCAAGGAAGCTTCAGTCTCTTTTTTTCTTTTCTTTCCAGGCTGAAAAATCAATAGGCTTTTCAAAATGCATTTTTTTTTGCAAAAAATAAAATAAAATTGCAAAATTCAAAATAGAAAATGAGTTGAAGATTTCCCCCCCCCCCAGCTTACACAGAAAAGAAGCTTAAAATTGAGTCTCTCCAATCAAAAGGACTAGAGGAGGACTAGAGGTCACAGTGGATCCAGAGCTGCTTCTTCTGCTGCTGCAAGAGGAGCAGCAGGTGTGGCTGGGGTGCCCCCCCCCCGATTTCCCCACACCCCCATCAACCAGAATTTTCTGGCTATGCCCCTGCCGTGCTGACCAGGTCAGTGACTCAGAGGAAGAACCTGAGGAGCCAAGGCCGCCAGCCAAGGAGGACCAGCAGGACCAGGGAGAGCCTGACATGGCTAAGGCCCCTGCTGACAATGGTCCAGCAGCACCAGAAGCCATCCTGCCTAGGGTTGTTAGGTCCTACCTGGCTGCTGGCAAGGAGACTCCCAATTGTTCCTTGTGTTCTTCTGGTTTTTTGAGCCTCAAAACCATAGAGTTTTGCCAAAAAACCTAGAGTATTGTCCCTGACATCAGAAATGTGGTGATATCACTCCCGGGTGATGTCATCGCACCAGCAGCACCAGGAGGGGGCTTCTCTCATGAGAAGGGAGAGCAGAAAGTGTTGTGTCAGTGCTTTGTTGTTGTGGTCCTTTCTTACATGTCCAGGAAAATGCTGATCGCCGCTTTGGGGGTCAGGAAGCTATTGGTCTCCAGGCCAATTTGGGCCAGGAATCCTGGAGGTTTGTTATTTTTTTTTGTCCTCTTCTGGGCATAGAGCAGGGGGGTCACTGAGAGACCAGAAGTTGGCTCCTTTAAGGAACTGCACCTAGTAGCTGGTCCTGTTGCCACCTGGCCAGCAGGCCCAGAAAATGACCAGGGAAATCCCACATCTCAAGTTTCATGGGACTTCCTGGATAGGTGGGGCTCCATTGACCCCTTTAAAAGGGGAGTCAGCAAAAGGCAAAGGAGGATGTGCCTGGCTCTCTCTGCTTGGCTATAGAGAGGACCAGATGGGAGACAAAGGGTATAGGGTGAGTTTAACCCCCTTCTCTCCCAGCACTGAAGCCACAGAGACCTCCTAAAAAGGAGGTACCCAAGTCCAGGGGTCCAACCTGGCAGCCCCAGCTTCTGACACAGGGCTCTTTGTCAGACTGTGTTTCTGACTGCTGGTGAGGTATAACACAGAGCAGGGGAGTGAAGAAAGGCCAAGCCCTAGAACAACATGACATAAAAGCCTGGCCCAAATTATACAGAGCAGAATTCCAAGTGCAAACAAGGAAGCAGGTAACTATATGAGAGACTTGCCTGAAAGACCAGAGGCTGGGTGCACAGTGCCTAAACTAATTACTCAAAAATGATTGCCTGGGCCTGAGCCAAGTATTATCTCAGCAGGCTTCAGCACTCACTGCAGTGGCATGAAGGGGACAAGCTCCAGTAACATGAGAAAGAGATAAAGGCAGGGGGGAGGAGAAGGCTCTTAAGCTGTGCTGTAGGTGTTGGATCTCTGCTCTGCTCTTATTTCTCAAGCTAGAAAGAAAGTATGTGCTCTCTTGTGATGAATTAGATCAGCCACCGGACAATTATTTCTCCTGCATTATGTCTTCTGCAGGAAACCATATTACTTTTATTGGTTATTTATATTTTTAGCTCATTGGATTCCAAAGGTTCTGGACAGGAGATAGGATACTAAAAGTGCCACCCTAAGAATACTTTCCTGGGAGTGAGCCCCACTGAGCAGGATTCTGAACAGACCTGTTTAGGGTCCCCAACCCTTCTAAGCCTGTGGACATCTTTGGGATCCTGACACAGTGTGGTGGGCACAACTGTAACATGGCAGCCATAGCTTACCTTCAATCACATAGTGGAGATCCTGGTGCTGTGGCACCCCCTGGCCCAGATTGCCCAGAGACATGGGCTGGCTTGTCACCAATATGCTGACGGTACTATCTGTTGTTGGACGGCCAGTCAGACTCTAGTTCAGGAGATCTGGACCTGGCGTTGAAAAGCCGTGGCTGGTTGGCTTAGACTGAGCCGACTGAAATTGAATCCGAAGACAGAGGTCCTGTGCTTAAGTTGGAGCAGTTCAAGGTTAGGGATCCCTCTCCTGACCTTTGATGGGGTGCCATTAGTGCCAGCGCCAGAGGTTAGAAGTTTGGGAGTGTTCCTGGATACTTCCCTAATGATGGAGGCCCAGGTAGCAGCTACTGCAAAGTCTGCCTTTTACCACCTATGGCTGATTAGGCAGTTGGTTCCCTTCCTTGAACACAATGACCTAGCAACAGTGATCCACACATTGGTCACCTCAAGATTGGGTTACTGTAATGCTCTCTACATGGGACTGCCCTTGTCCCAAATCCAGAAGAATGCAGCAGCGAGGCTGTCATTGTGTCTTCCCATGTGGGAACATATCCAGCCCGCCCTAAAAGCACTGCACTGGCCGCCTACAGCATACCGGATATGGTTCAAGGTGCTGGTTCTTACCATTAAAGCCCTATATGGCCGGGGACCTACTTATCTAAGGGACTGACTTTCCCCACGTGTACCCCAGAAAGCACTAAGACTGGGTTCCGAAAACTGCCTGGTTCTTCTGGGCCCTAGAGGCCAGGTTGGCTACAACAAAGGCCAGGGCCTTTTCTGCAGTGGCCCCTCTCTGGTGGAATGAGCCCTGTGGTAGAATCAGGGCCCTGCGGGACCTTTTACAGTTCCACAGGGCCTGTAAAATGGAGTTCTTCCGCCAGGCTTTCAGATAGGGTGCCACCCCGATATTATGGCCCTGGCCCGATTACCAACAGTGCCAACAGTACCAACGGCACCACCAACTGAGGTTTAACAGCTAGGCGGGAGCCCAGAGGCACCACTCAGCTGACAACAGAAGATCGCCATCTTTTAATATAAGTTATGTCTGTATAGTTATGGTTTTATACTGATTTTGATTGTTTTAATTGGAGTTTTAATGTCTATTTATATATGTTGTTAGCCACCCTGAGCCTGCCAAATGGCGGGGAGGGCGGGATATAAATGTAAAAATAAATAAAAATAAAACTACTTTGTGGGCACCAGGAAAGTTGTCAGCAGGCCCCATGTTGGGGGCCCCGGCAGTGCCCACAGGCCTCATGTTGGGGACCCTTGCTCTAAAACACTGGGTCCCTAACATCTTTTTTCCTCTGGCCATCTCCATATCCTGTTCCTAGCCCAGAAGAGAAAATGGATCTGTTATGTCCACTGACTGCCACTAGGGTCCAGCGACATACAGCCTGAACTTGACTCCTGGAAACAATTGGAGTCAAGGATCCTAGGCCACCACTAGCTCTCCAATAAGATCTCTGGCGGGGAATTCAAATCTGCCAATAGGACTTTTGGCTGTGTCCTAGGGACTGTATAAAGTTGGCCATCTCGGCCGGTTATGCATGTTCGTTGTGTACTCGAATAAAGTACGCTTGTCACTACGTCGTCATCCGACTCGTGAATGCAACGAACCCAGTACACAATAGGGTCATAACTTTCTGGCTCTACCTTTGCCTGGCCAACGTAGCCTCCTGATCAGTTTTGCTTGAGAAGTTTGGTGCTGGTGAGGTGTCTAGGAATTAGAAAATCACTCAGTGGCCAGTGTGTCAAAATGGGGCCTAGGAGGGCAAAACCACACATTTGTGTTTTTAAAGAACTCGGTTTGGGTTGCCCAAACCCAACTGAGGTGCCCTGCAGCTGTACAAAAGCAGGAAGTGGCTTTTTTTTTAAAGAAAAAGAGAGTCCAAATGAGCTTGGAATGTTACTGTGGGGGGAGGAAGGGCTTCTGCCTCCCCCCCCAACCTCTTTCCCATGCAGAAACAGCTGGGGGGGAGTTACTTCCCCATTTTTGCTGCTACACATGAAGTATTCCGTGTATATGGAACAGCAAAAATGGGGAAATATTTCCGTCCCAGCACTCTTTACACTCAGGAAAATGGCGGGGGGGGGGAGGAGCCCTCCCTCCCCTAGTGGTGCCATTCGGAGCCCATTTGGGCTCTCCTTTATTTTTCGAAAGCCATTTCCTGGCACTATTGTGTAGCTGTGGGTATCCTGAGTTGGGTCCGGGGAACCTGGCCCTGAGATGATCTCCCATTCATTCCCCAATGATATAGCTCTGGGAGGCCAAATGAGAAACATTTCTTTGTATGCTAAATTTGGACTCCCTAGCACTGTCCACCTCTGCCAGTATAATTTCCCATTTTCCAAAGGGAAGAGTATCCAACGGCAGCAGAGGAAACAGGCCATTAATATGTGCTCTTCCCCCACTCCCTGCTAGCACTTGATTATTTATCTCGGTGGGACAAAGGGATATCTTGCTTCCCCAGGCAAGCCCTGAAACAGGGTGATAAAGCTGTTGCTAAGGGCCTGGGGGCAATTCAGCCTGGGAACGTATAGCACCTGGCCATCCAAATGTGCATTAAAGCATGTGCTAAATAGCCAATGAAATGAATGGAACAGATAGAACAAAAGGACCAACCACATTTTTCTCCAACCAGGTTAGTCCCTGTCCCCTACCGCCAGCTGAAAGAATAAGAACCTTACAGGTTCTTGCTTTGGGAGAAAGGGATGCTATTAACTGTGAGGCAGCCACGCAAAACAGCCCTGCCTGTGCTCTTGATAGCCTAAATTGGTGACCAGATAAGACTTTAAAGAAGCTGCTGGATTAGCACAATTGCACTGGATGTCCTTAGGCATTCCGAGGCCAAGATTTGTCATGACATATTTTCTTGCTGTTTGCATTCTATAGTTTATTTTAAAAAGGCACAAATGGTAAAGCAGCCTACAGCAATGCTCAGTATAAGGCCTGCTGTGGCTAGGGTTGCCAAGTGTGTAATACTCACCGGCGGGGGGGAGTCCCCCGTCCGCCAGGAGCTTCCTCAGCGCGCGCGCTTTGCGCGTGCGCCCAGTGACATCACCGGAAGTGACATCAGCATGTTGGGGGCATTGCCAGAGCGTCGCCCTGGCAACACCCCCAACGTGATGACGTCACTTCCGGGTGACGTCATTACGTTTGAGAAGTCGTCCTGGCTGGACGACTTCGGGGGCAGGGTTCCCCTCGCCGACCAAATGCTGGCCAGCGGATTGGGAACCCCTGTAGCGGGGGATCCCCCGCCCCCCGGGTTGACTTGGCAGCCCTAGCTGTGGCACTTTTAACCTAGTGACCAATAATTGCTGGAGAGAAATGTATGACAACCCAGCTCTCATGGATCTTCACCCTTGTCTTGCATGTGCGACCATTAAAACAATTTAAAATTGAGCACATCCTGCAGAGTTCAGGCTCAGGAATTTCAGTTGTGTATGGCTGACCTTGAAGAACAGGCCTGCCTTTGAACTGGGGGCTACTATCCTGTTTTCAGTATCGGGGATCAGTCACGCGAAAAGGAGAAAGTGGGCAGAGTATCTTCTGCTGAACACTAAGAACCTATAATAACCAGATCTTCATATAGTTATTTCAGGCTGCAATCCTTTGCACATTTTCTTGTGAGTAAGTTCAATTAAATAGAGTGAGATTCTCAAGTAAGCATGCCCTGGATCAGGCTGTGCTTCGCTCTAGCTTGGTAGGACTTGTCACCTGGGCCTCACTCAACTTTTCTGTTCCTCTCTTCCACTGGTGTTATGTGTAACAGAATCTCTGCGGGTAAGAGCTTTAGTTTAAAGTGATAATCTTCTGGCAAGCCCTAGTTTTGGCCAGAATATTATTCAGGCAGCACTAAAACTCCTACTGTCCTGTCTGGAATGTACTCATTTGAAGTGTAATGTTACCTACTTTATGCAGCCTAGCAAAAGTCATTACTAACTTATCTAATTATGAAAATGGTACACTCCATTCCAAACCCTAGTTTTAAATCCTGCTTAAAAGGGGGGGGGGCACAGAAAGATTTGGTGTTGATGACAGCAGTCCATCATAAATGGCACCGAGCAAAAAAAGACAGGCTGTAGTGTTCCAGACCTCCCACTTTCCTCACGGCTATGGTTTTTAACATGCAGTTTTGATGCTGCCTTTCTGTGGGATGACCAGAGAACAGAAATGAATTTGCTCCTAAAATGTTTCCCCAGAATCTACCTCTCAGAACTGGAATTTTGAATAATCTCTGGCTATCACTTGGGCCCTGATGCCATTCTTTGTAAACGAAAGAAGTTGCCTTCCAATAAGCTAACATGTGCTGTATCTGCTTATCAGGGGTTGCCAAGTGGATTTTAGGAAAGCTTGTTCCCTGTAGCTCATATTTTCATTGATGAATTTCAGATAGTCTTCTGGGGAAAAGTCTAGTGTAACCTTGACAATGATTTGAAAACCATGGTTTTTTTTTTTCATTTGACTGTATTTGATGGTTAGTGTGTAGTTTTGGGGATGAGGGGTCTGACGCTATCCGATATATAACAAGTTATTACAATATGGTCTTTAACCATATGTGATACTTTATTTCATCTGTGAAGTCCTATCAAGAGCTGATAATAAGTATAAAGAAATCACATTTCAAATTTGGAGGTGAAAATTCCACATTTGGGATTTACAGATTCACATTCATCTTTCCTGACAAAAACATTTCCAAATGTTCATCCGAGTTCTGATATGTCTGTGCTTCCAAAATTGTCATCTGGACTGCTTTAAACCAACTTGGCTGGTGGGTTTAACTCTTCAACTGACAGAACAAAATCTGAGTGTTCTCTCAGTGTTCTCTCTAGGCTGAGTTAGTATGAGCCAGCTCACAGTTTTCTAGCTTCCGGCTCACACATTTTTGACTTAGCTCAGGAAGGATGGATCCAGAACAAACTATTTTATGCGGTAGCCAAATTACTCTCTCACAACTCTCATGCCAGTAGCTCACAAAGTAGAATTTTTGCTCACAAGACTCCACAGCTTAGAGGGAGCATTGGACTGGCAACTTAAGACCAACAATGTTTTATTCAAGGTGTAAGCTCTCATGTGCATGCACAGCTAAACTAAGATAGATCAGAACAACAGTCATTTAGCTCATCATTCTCTTTTCATAAAGTGGCCAATCAGGTGGCCCCTCAAGGCCTACCAGCAAGGCATGGAGTCCAGAGGCTCCCCCTGTGGTTGCCTCCTAGATTACTTTCTCCGAACATAGATACTTCATTTAGAAGAAGAAGAAGAAGAAGAAGAGATTAGATTTATATCCCGCCCTTCACTCCCTTGGAGTCTCAGAGCGGCTTACAAACTCCTTTCCCTTCCCCTCCCCACAACAGACACCCCGTGAGGTAGGTGGGGCTGAGAGAGCTCTGAGACAACTGCCCTTGAGGGAACAGCTGGTACAGAGCTATGGCTTGCCCAAGGTCATCCAGCCAGGTGCAAGTGGAGGAGTAGGGAATCAAACCCGGTCCTCCCAGATTAGAGTCCGCGCACTTAACCACTACACCAAACTGGCTCCCAAACTGGCACCATGATTTAGTCATCATGGTTAATAGCCATTAATGGTTCTATCCTCCATGAGTTTGTCTAATCTCCCTTAAAAGCCAGCTAAGCGAATTCTACAAGTTAATTACTCCTAGAGTGAAGAAGTACTTATGCCAGTCTCAATCCAACAAGCCTGCACCCATTTGAGCCAAACTGCCAGCACCATAGGGTTCCCTTGGCCCAGGGGCACCAGTTAAAGGGCCAGTCTGCCTCTGTTTATATATAAGTGCTTAACTATGTATGCAGGACCATTTAACTACAAAGGAACTTTGGTATGCCTGGTTTTCTCTGGATTGTGCCAAATATGATTAATCAAATCAGTTTCAGGATTTTTTTCTCTAGAGATTTTGTTTTTATTTTTTTCCATTGTTGCTAAAATGGAAAAAAAAAACCATTAGTATAAGGACGTGTACTGTTTGGCTTCAAAATGAAACAGTGATTTTTTTTTAAATGCTTTTGCTAGCTCTTTAATGCTCTTCCTTCATCCTTGGTGGCCATCTGACTTTTCAGACAAAGGGCTTCAATGTGCTATATATGCCTCCTCCTCTAATGCGAACCAGCAGCCCAAATTACCTGTGTGACCTTTCCCATGAGCGCGAGGAGAAACCTCTCCTGGAGTGAGATAAAGAAATTAGGTCTTCATTCTTCCATGGTTTACTCCTAGGAATGCTTCTTGGCTGGACGCAAAGAATAAACCAGTTATTGAAAAGGGGAGCTGGGAAGCTGACAAGCATGGCTAAGCCGAGTAAGGAAATTTGATGAGGAAATAAGATGCTTTGTAGATCAGTGTGTAGTGATTAGTCTTTTGAATGCTGGGATTATTATATAAGCAAAAAGAGAGGGGGTGCTTATTGTAACTGACAGCTTCCACTTATACAGGTATTCTTCCAACTAATGAGAAGCATAATGGACTATTTGTTTATAAATCTTACCCCCCCCCCAGCCCCCTGTCTTTTCCTCAGGCCAATTAAGTGGGCTGGAAAGCTTGAGACAATAATATTTTTTCCTTCTGGCTGCCTCTCCTTGCTTGCTGAAAGCACAGTAGTGAGAATAACTAAAAATGAAGCGACTGGGGGGGGGGATCTTATTGCTTGCACTCTGTTGTTGCCTGTCAGTCAAAAGAAGATGCCTAGACTTTATGGAGGCTGGCCTTGCTTGTACTTTTGCCACACAGAAATCCCCTCTTTTACTATTCGTGTTGCAAACTGTCAAAAATAGGGGGGGGGGGGGAACCAGCAGTGTTACTCCAGTGATTTTAGGCCTTTCAAAAAGGGTGGTCGAATGGAAGCCTACGAAGCTGCCTTTGGACTGAAAAACAATTTTATTGCCCCCTCCCATGGCCGCATTAAATTTCAAACAAGCTGTATTTAAAATTTTGCTCACAGTTTCACTTGTAAGGACACGCTGGCACACTCCATATATCATGGCAAATCATGGTTTCTCATAATAGGAAGAAGTCTAAGGCCGCGGTCACACGGCCCCTTTAAATCCGGGAGGGCTCCCGGATTTAAAGGCCGCTTTTTCCAACAGCAGGTTGGGATGTCTAAACATCCCAACCCCTGCTGCATCGAGCTTGGTGGCTGCGGCCGCTGAAGAGGCGGCCGCGGCAGGAACAGTGGCCGCGGCTGCAGCGGAGGCGGCCGCGGCCACAGCGGAGGCAGCCGCAGCGGAAGCAGGGGCAGGGCAGCTGAAAAAGCGGTGGCCGCGGCTGCCGCGGCGGCGGAAAGGGCGGCGGCCGCGGTGGCCAAGGCAGAAGCGGGGGCAGCGGCAGACGCGGTGGCGGAAAGGGCGGCGGTGGTCGCGGCTGCCGCTGCCGAAGACACATGTCGGGTAGCCTGGGTAAGTCGGGGGTGTTTTTTTTCCCCCTTTTACACTTGGGCGCATGGATAGCCATGCACCCAAGTGTAAAAGGGGGGGAAATGGCCGGCGGGGCTATCTGGACAGCCCTGCTCTCACAATGCTTGCGAGAGAGGGCTGTCCAGATAACCTCAAATGTGGGTTGCTCCCGCGACTCCCGGGAAAACACTAGTTTTTCCCGGGGTCGGTAAATGCGGGAGCAACCCACATTGGAGCCCGCTTCACTGCGGGACTCGCAGCGGGCCGTTGTGGACGGCCCCTTTAAATGCGGGAGGAAGCAGCCCTTCCTCCCGCATTAAGGGGCCGTGTGACCGCGGCCTAAGAAAAATCATCCAGGTCGTGTGCTCTCTCTGCATATTCTCCGTACACAATTAAGACATTAAATTCTTCCCTGGCAAAATACAGGGTTAGGTCCATTTCCCCACAGAAGTGACTTGTGGAAATCTATCTTCCTCAGCTTCATCTTCTCTGAACACTCTTTGTACTCCCTGAAAGCTGCCAATGATGTTTGGGGAGTCCTCCATATGCCATGTGGCATAACAAAAAATTATCAGGCCAAATCCTCTCCCTTTATTTTTGCACAAGCCATTGCTCCAGTCACAGGTCTTGCTCTGTTCACATAATAAAGAGGGGACAGTTTTACCTAATTCTCCCTCCTTGCTGCAGTTGTGTGCCATGTGGTGTGTTGTTCTGAAGACTTTCCCAGTAGCAACTTTTTGAGGCGTATGGGAGCTGTTGGAGGAAGACAGAGAAGACCCACTTTTGTGAACTCCTCTGTGGAAATTTGCATCCAACAAATCATGTGTGGTTTCATCTGAATCATAATCTGTGGTTTGTCCTCAACAAACAAAGGATTCCAGACCGCAATTGAAACTGTTGTTGACTCATGTACTGACAAGGTTAGCTCCAGATTAAAACATTCCAGATTTGGGGAACTTTTTTTCCCGAGCACTTGCGTAGTTAGCAAAAAGGATTTTCCTTTTTTTCTTATTTTAACATGGGTGGGTGATCCAAGGGATGCATCACAAAATGATAAGGTTGTAAAGGCAACTAAAGTTGCATCTGAAGTCTCATGACTTGAGCAGCAAAGTATCGCAAAGCAATCTTACAAGACTTCTCAGTGCAATCTTATGCATCGTTACTGCAGTCTAAATAAATGACCTTAGAACAGAGCATCATCATCATTTTATTGCAACAGTCAGCAACCAGCAGTACAGTTGGTTAAGAAATGCAAAAGCCAGTGACCAGCAATACAATTGGATTAAAATATACACACACATACTTCAAAAAAACATAAAGGGATAAAATTAATTCTTAAAAACATACAAAACCATGCCAAATAACTACAGGGGAGAATGGAAGAAGGAGGCGGGATGGGAGGAAGATACGAGAAGAGGAGGAAGGAAGGAAGGGCAGCAAGGAGGAAAAGGACCCATTGTTTTTCCTCTTGGGTCACCCACTTGAGTGATACTAATTATACAATTTTGACCTTAAGCATGTAAAGGACTTTAATAATACTGGCCATTTCTAAAGTGAAAGTCATCCCCAGTCAGCCTTTTAGCCCAATACTAGACATGTGTTTTTAGAAAGATAATAGAATTGTTGGAAAGGGTTTTACTGGCAGTCTAATTAGCCGTCTAGTCCAGTCCCTTGCTCAGTGCAGGAGATCCAGAGCTAGAACATTCTTGACTGCTATCCAGTGTCTGCTTGTAGACCTCCAGCAGCAGTGAGCCCCTTCCTTGGACTATTTGGTTTCATTGTTGGCTCTTACTGTTAGGAAGTATCTCCTAAATCAGGGGTGGGCAAATTGCGGCCCGGGGGCCACATGCGGCCCGCCACAGAGTTTTTTGTGGCCCGCCAAGAAGATTTCAGGACTTCAAGAAAATTGAGCCTAAATTCAATTTGCTCTCTTATCCCATCACTGCTGATATTGATACAGCACCTGAGGAGCTGCAGCTTGAACTTATTGACATGCAGTCAGATCACACTGTGGAAGAAATGTTTAATGCTGTGACATTTGTTGACTTTTACAAATCTTTGTCTGCTGAAAAAATTTCCATGAATGAAGAAATTTGCTGGGAAAATGTTCTCTATATTTGGGTCTACTTATATTTGTGAGCAAAGTTTTTCTTGCATGAAGATCAACAAGAGTAAATATAGATGCTCTTTGACAGACATTAACTTGCAGGCTGTGATGAGAATCTCAAAAAGCAATCTCACTCCTGATTTCAAAAAAATTGTAGAAAAGTGTGATAGGGTACATTTGTTTCATTAAACTGATTCTAAAATTAAATGTGCTTGCAGCTATAGACGATATGAAATTAGCACAATAAATAAATTGAATAAAACTACCACTATTTTATTTTATTTATATTTATTGATTTTTATTATACAATGTATACCTTTTCTGAAATGCAAAGTTAACTAATGAATGCAATCATTTTCAAAGGTGCGGCCCTCTGCTAACCTCTGCTCCCACAAAGTGGCCCCCGAGCCAAAACAATTGCCCACCCGTCCTAAATGAAATCTCCTCACCTGTAACTTAGATGTGGTCCTGCCCCCTGGAGGATAAGCCATCCCTTCATTTCACTGAATCTAGTTGGAGTCACTTCTTAGAGAACGTGGGAAGAACTATAGCCTTAATTGTACTTGGGGAGGCTTGACTGATGTTGTAGGGAAGCTCAGCAGGACCAAATTTCAGAACTTTAATTTACTAGAAATTAAATTTGTTGTGTTGAAGAAGAAACTTACAGAGGCTACTATCACTTAAAGCTTCTACGTCCTAAAGTCACATTTCTTTTGCTGCTAATATGCAGCCAAGGAGGTATTCAGTATTACTTTCAACTGGCTTCTGCAACTCTTGTGTTCTTTCAGCATTGTTATATTATCTCCAAAGAGTGGAGTTTTATTTTGGAAATAAGAGATATTTCACAGTCAGTAGGATTACTCAGATTTTTTTTTTAACTTAAATACATGATGCCAAGAATGAAAACAATGCCAATAGGTTTCTTCACACATGGGGCTTAAATCTATTTGTGCTTAAATAAACTGATGTGATACAAATATGTAACAGGCTTTGGTTGGAGCATACATTTGATTGCTTTTCTGCATTCAGTCCCACAGATGGCACAAGCAGTGTGAGAAGGTGCACTTAACTGGTGCCGTATGTGAAAATGCTCCTTGGTTTATTTCGATGCTGCTTCATGGGACAGCAACATGCAGGCCACACAAAGGACATTCAATCCTCTGAACAGCTAATTAAAAAAGCATTACCTTTCCCCAGTACTGACCTCCAGCAGCGAAAAGGATAAAGATGGGTATCTGTCAATCATGTTTACCTAACCAACTCTGGCACAATATTGTGATGAACAGGCAGATCTAAAAAGGGATGGATGATATTGCTCAGAACTCGAAGGTACTCTTAATACCACATTTAAAGAAGAAGACCTCATCAGTAATTTGAAACCTCAGCTTGCATGCTAGGGATACACCAGAGCTAAATTTTGCCCAGTACGGCAGAGAGTAAATATACAAAGTGCAGCAGGAACATTTGGGACGTTTGGGGGAAGCAATGGATTCTTGAAAGACACCTATGGGGTGTATTTTCCCACCGTTTCTAGAGGTTTTATTTATTCCACTGCTAAACAGAGTTGCGTGCTAAAGTAGTGGGGCAAAACGTCAGAGAAAATTCGGCATGCTTACATCTCCCTGTAAGTGATCAGACATAGGCACATGAATGGTGTTTATTTCAGTTTGTGGCAGAACGTGCCTGCTGTGGCCTGCAGGCCCTGTTTCTGCCCTGCCCTCTTAGGGGTTCCCAACTCCCTGGAGGGAGTTTTCTTTCTCTCTAGGGTAACACGCCACCACCCCCTGCCCTTTTTGAGGAATTGCCCACTGGGAGGGACAGGACTCCAAGCTCTCCTTCTCAGTTCTGAGGGCTCGCCTCTGTGTCTCCCACTTACCCAACCCCTGGCTACCAGAGGGACAGTTTAATGCTTTGGGCACCCTTGGAGGAATAGCTGCTTGCCAACCCCCCTGGAGCCCCTTTTAAAATCACATGTCCGAAATGGTGGAGGTCTATGTGGTACAGAGAACTACTCCCAGCATCAACAGTTTAAAGGATTTATTAAAAAGAAAATGTTTACAAGCATACTTATAGCACAGCACCTGATATGAGCAAAGAAAACAAAAGAAACTGGGTAAAAATGCAAATCCTTTATCCCTCTCACTATACATGCCCTATCTGATGGTAAAATAGGGCAGGGTCTTTTAGCTTAGCTGTTCTAGTTCGCTACAGAGTTGCCATTACCTTCAAGCTTGCTCCAAGTCCCCCAGGTGACCACATGGCCAATGCCCCTCTGCTTGCAGACCTGAGCTCAGCGTTCTTAACCCAACATCCCAAAGAAAGAGAGGTATTTCCTGTTGCACTGAGATTTTATCATCTCTGTCTCCCCTCCCACTTGACCCAGTCAGGCCAGGTCAGATAAGCGTTTCCTCCAGCTTCTTCCTGGAGACTTATCCCTGGAATTGTTCTAGCCCTCAGTCCTCCAAACTCTGTTCCCTGCCTGGAGAAGGGGGGAGGCTTGGCCCTCCTGTCATCTTTCCTGCTAGAAACATTAGTATTAATATAAAGGTGAGCCTGGAAAGCCATTGATGGACTTCCTCCTTCCCAGAGAAAAAAACCTTTTAAAATGCCAAGTGGAGGTTTCTGGACATATCCTTGGTGGCACCCCCTGCCTGCTGGTACTCTAGACAGTTGCCTCCTAGTGGGCAGTTTTTCCCTTTCTTCCTCTGGTTTATCATGTAATGATATCCTATGCTTGCTTTCCCTTTGCGGACGGCCCGACGGCAATTGTTTTTGCAATGATGGAATGAGAAGACTATGTGGGTACACTAACTTCGGATGCTAAGTGTATGAAGGCTGTGCTTGTTCGCGTGGGCCTGATTTGTGAGCATTACTCTGCATGTTGGGTGCTCATGATATGGTTCGGATGAAGATCTTTTGGATTCGAAATGAGACACCATTCCGGAGACTCTCGTCTACCAGCACATCAGTACCAACCCATTAGCGTGATATCAACAATTTATTGTAGTCATCTTTGTATAGAATTAGGAATTATAGTCATTTTAAAAGTTTTCTTTATTGTATAAAATCATTAGCAGCATATACATGGCTTCATTTCTATCCTTATATCTTGCTTCCCCTTTGAAGGAATCTCAGTGCAGATAACAGGTTAAATTTCTTTATTTACGTTATTTTTTTCCTCACTGAAATTCAAGGTGGATTCCGCGGAATAAGTCAATGCAATCACCAGGATAGGACATTCACAAACAGTCCAATAGGATTTGGATTGCAGAAATCTGGAACTAACCAGAAATCTGAAACAGTGCTGAAGCAAGCATTGGTCTTAAGACAGTGTATTAAAACAAGGCCAGAAATTGCCCAGTAATCCTATTTACAGCAAACGAATGGTACGTACTAACACAGTAGCATAGTCCACAGTCCCTAACCCTTTACTCAATGTCATTTCACTGCTCTCAAGTCTTACTCAGAGACTTGGGTTTATTTTAATTCCAGCCCAATCACTTGGGAAGACAAATCAATTAGAGCCAGGACTGCACACAGACAAACCTGCCCCTTTCAGATCAGATAACATATTGACACAGCATCCTTAGGGATTTCAAGATGCACAGCGGATCTGAATTGGAGCTCAGTTATGCAGGCAATTACACTCTTCTCTCCTTTCACAGCCTTTCCTAACGCTGTTAGATTGACTGCTGGAATCTCTCCTGCAAGTTGGGCCAAACCACATGTGATTAGAATCTCTTGCAGGTTTTTAAAAGATAATTTGCATGAAGATCTGCTCCCTAGTTGCTGGGAGTGTTTAACCCTTTCCTTCCATGTGTCTTCCTCAATTAAAATAGCCCCTGTGACACTGGAGATAGCCCTGTGGGGAGAAATGTGGGCTTTGGTTTGTTTGCAGCAAACTCAAGTTCAGTCACGACAGCAGGTTTGAAAGCCATCATCAGGTAAATGTATTTGGTACTTGCAAGACTGGCTTCAGGTTTTACTGGTCCTGAGCAATGGGCTGGCAATGAGAGCATGAACACTCACATAACACATGAAACATATAGTCTTCCTCATTCACTCTCACGCACAGAGAGAATGGGCGTGTTGTATGACTACTCTTCCACTGCTGCACTCCTTCCCCCAATGGCCAATTACAGTAGGCAGGTTGGGCACCTCAGTCCACTGATGCAGAACTGCTTGGGAGGTAAGGAGCACGTTCCTGGTCCTGTTCTGCCCATGCTGTCGACGTCACAAGAAGCATGGAGGTAGCAGTGATTAGGGCACATGGTAATACTACCACTCAGTATTCTATATAGTGTTTTGAGTACTCAAGTTCCATCACATATGTTGTCAGTAATCTTTACAACAATCCTATAAGGCAGGCTTGTAATAGTATCCCTTTATTGGGGGGTGGAGACAAGAAATAGAGTGATCATATATTCCTTACTTTGCTTCCTTTTATGTTCATTTTGAGAGCCAGTTTGGGGTAGTGGTTAAGAGCGCAGACTCTAATCTGGGGAATGGGGTTTCATTCCCCACTTTTCCACATGCAGCTGCTGGTGTGACCTTGGGTCATTCACAAGTCCTCTCAGAGCTGTTCTCTCAAGAGCAGTTCTCGAAAGAGCTCTCTCAGCCCCACCTACCTCACAGGGTGTCTGTTGTGGGGAGGGGACGGGAAAGGAGTCTGTAAGCCAATCTGAGACTCCAAGTGAAGGGCGGGGTATAAATCCAATCTCTTCCTCCTCCTCCTTCTGTGGTTTTGGTTTTGGTTTTTTTGCATTTTCTGTGAATAAGACACTATGAATATTTTCCCATGCGCATACTGCTTCTGTAAGTGCAAATGCTCACCATCAAAGATCCAGCGTTCCATTCATGTTTACCAAAGCTGGAAAAGATCAATTTTGCCCTATTCACACAAAATGGTAATTGTGGCTATTTGGAGGATCACAGGTAACATGTGCTCATGTTACACATGGTTGGTGCACCAAAACTGAATGTCTGAGAAGGCTTATCTGTATCATATGAGTATAGTGCTGATTTCTTGAAACACAGAAAAGGGTACATTTAACAGGAAGAATTCAGTGGAAGGAAACAAAATGGTATGAAAGGAAAGATTTGATTCACACAAGAGAGCAATGAAATAAGAATATGAATTTTCAGGTTAAAACAGTAGGGGGAAGCTCAAAATCATCTCTGGACTAAGGCCATTCAGTGTTAAGATCTGGCTGGAGGGATAAGGCTTTTTTATTTCATACATACACACACCATGAAACTTGATGTATGTCCCAGAGCCATTGGATTGGGGTGGAAGACAGTAAAGTGTTTAATATGCCAAAAATTCGATGAAATCATTTGTCCTTCAGTTAAAAGCAAAACACTTCTGTATGATTTTCCTTGGATAGCCAAACTGGCTGATCCCATTTGTGGATGACTAAAAAGAGGGGAGTTCTCTAGGGGAAAGCAAGGTATGTAGAAAAATGTTACTTTGAAGACAAACCAATAGAAAACGGGGGAAATCCCCTCAACAACTTGATTATTGGGGACCGAAAATGATCACTAACTAAGTGTCAGTTAAAGGATATGTGGGAGGGGGGAGATCGATAGGTTCTCAGAGAATCATGGAGGAGAGTGGGGGGACAGGGTAGGATTTCTAACTTGCCCCCTCCCATATGATTCTTCATGTGGCCATAGCTCATCATGACTAAAAGTAGCATCTTTGTGCTTGGGTTTAAAGCTGTCATTTGGTAAACACTGATTTTTAACAGGTGTTTCAAGATATATATATATTTTTGGGAGGGGGGAATCCAGCACATTCCCTTGTAATCCTGTTTTTAAAGTTTCAAAATCCATCCATCAAATCTTTTTTGCGTGCAGTAAACTCTGAGAGATTAGTCTTAGTCCAAAGTGAATGTTCCAGGGAAGAAGGGATGTAGGCAACAGCTTATGCTTGCTCACTGTATATTTGAAAGTGTACCACATATATAAAATCATTTCAAGAACTAATCCCATCTCTTTGATTGAGAAGACAGGGCTGGTGTCCAGTGATTGGAACAGATGGAAAAGGGGGGGAAATACAGTTCAGAAAATGGACTTAGGTAGCTTATTTATGAGGCATTTCTTGCCTGCCCACAACATCATTATCATTTTATCAGGATCCCAAGGCTATCCTGATGAAGTGTGAGCAGATTGACTCACCAAAGCCGCAGCCCAAGTGAGGCCCAGCTCTCTGATCTTCATGGGCAGCTTGTGAAACTTTCCAGTTGAAGCTAAGATCTCCTCTGGGAATCAGGCTGTGAGCTCACAAAATCCTTTCCTTTCTTTCCTTTTCTCCCTTCACTGTGATGTCTTATTTTCTTGTCTCATAAAAGGAAGAGATCTGTCCCAGTTAGAGTTTTTAAATGAAAACTTGCAATAAATTTAAGAATTGTGTTTTTCGTTAAAAATAAAAAGGCCATTGGTGCTTCTCAATGTTTGTGAGTCGGACTCAACTGTGCGACTGAACAACAACATGAACATTTATTATATTGTTCTTCCCCCCCCCCCCAAATTATCTAATGACCCTAGTTAGCAAATAATAATAATAATAATAATAATAATAATAATAATAATAATAATCACCAGAAGAGCATTCAAGCATCATGGTAATGCAGATGACTATTTAATGCTGCTGCTGAAATTAATCAGTATGACGGCAATTTTACTTCATCAGTTCATCCTACCTGGAGAGCCAGTTTGGTGTAGTGGTTAAGTGCGTGGACTCTAATCTGGGAGAACCGAGTTTGATTCCCCACTCCTCCACTTGCACCTGGCTGGATGATCTTGGGCAAGCCATAGTTCTGGCACAGCTGTTCTTGAAAAAGAGCAGTTTCTGTCAGAACTCTCTCAGCCCCACCTACCTCACAGGGTCTCTGTTGTGGGGAGGGGAAGGGAAAGGAGTTTGTAAGCCGCTCTGAGACTTCCTTGGGTAGTAAAGGGAGGGATATAAGTCCAATCACTTCTTCTTCTACAGTACATGTTGATATGCAAACTTGTAAAATAATTTTTAGAGGCATTCTCTCTTTTATTTTTAATTTTCTACCTTATTTCAGGAGATGGAGACTCAAATCAGTTTCAGAGATAAAGGAAAGGAATAACGTCAGTCACCATCTAACAGCTACAATATAAACAAATGATACTAGTGAGCGGAACTTCCCATGTGTCTCTTGGGTGATTTAACTTAGCCAGCTGTTCATTTTCATCATTAATGTATAAGCTAAAGCTAAGAATGAGCTTTTCAGGAATGTTCTTCTGTCTAAATAGCTGGTCATTGTTTTATTTAAGGGAGAAGTTGGGAAAAGAAGCACAAAAACCTGTTGAGATAAATCATATGCATGCTGAACAGTACATATGGACAGAAAGACCAGATCGTTAGGAAGATTGTGTTGGCTGTTTAAAAAAAAAAGCTGGCCACATTCAACATGAAAAAGCTATCCTGTGAAGTGAATAAGCACCATTTGGTATGAACTGAGTTTGCCCGGGACCCAGGACATCTCTGGTACTTAGTTTTGGCTTGTGCTTTTAGATTAGGGCACGCCTATTTCTGTCCAGAGATTATATAGCATCTTCTTTGACTTCTATCCTCAGGAAATTGTTTCTTTTCTCCACCACATCTCCATATGTCATGGGAAATACCAGAAACTCACTGAACAATAACCTTTACAGGTCATGCAAGATTTTAGGATGCCAGTAGCAAATGTTAGAAAATCACAACTAAATCTGAAAGGCAACTGAGTGGCTCCGGTGAATGACCACAGTGCATTCCAGTTTTTGTCTTTAACTGGTAAAGAATTACATTTACACAAACTTATGAGTCTGTGGCATTTACTATTATAATTTAAGGAGAACCATGATTTCAATAAATGATCTGATGTTAATTCTTATCTCCAGGGCTATTTTGGAGCAGGAACACACAGGAAAGGAGTTCCAGCTGGCTTCCGAGTTGGCCACGCCTACAGCCTCCCCCCCCCCAAGTTCCCCAGGCACCTTGCAAGCCACAGGGTGCCTGGGGAAGCCAAGCCGATCCAGGGAGGGAAGGCAGTTTAAACTGCCTTTTCTCTGGGTTCCCCAGCTGCCGGGCACCTGGGGAAGCTGATGCAGAAATTGCCTTCCTGCCCTCGGGTTCCCCATGCGCCCCAGAAGTCGCGGGGCACCTGGGGAAGCCAGTCCTGGGAGGGAGCTGCGCTGTCAGGGGTGTGGCCTAATATGCTAATGAGTTTCTGCTGTTGGTTGTGGCCTGTTATGCTAATGAGTTCCTGCTGGGCTTTTTCTACCAAAAAAAGCCCTGCTTATCTCAATAATTTATTGGGAACTTTCAGCCTTTATCAGGACAATCAGGTAAATTCTACATGTTCTGAAGGCTGTATTTCAGACATTTTCT
Source organism: Lepidodactylus listeri (assembly GCA_029233225.1). Taxonomy (NCBI): domain Eukaryota; kingdom Metazoa; phylum Chordata; class Lepidosauria; order Squamata; family Gekkonidae; genus Lepidodactylus; species Lepidodactylus listeri. The sequence continues at coordinate 42,126,543 of JARCFY010000003.1, forward strand.
TGCACAAGTTGTGGTGATTTTAATAACTTTCAAAGCATTCTCACTGAATGCTTGAACTGTACACTGAATGCCAAAATTAAATAGTTTGATAAAGATGGAGACAACTGATCTACACAGACACCAAGCGATAATTAGCAAATATAGGCTTGCTATTGGATACAGTAGTGTTTTGGCTATGCCCTATATTGACTACTAAAAGCTGGGGTAACAGAAATTTAATCTAACTTCTGTCTTTGTACAGTATTTAAATTATGAATTTTAAAGTTCAATTCAAAATTTGGTGAAATTGATGATTAGCTCAAAATCATCCTGGGTACTGTTACTTCTCTCGCTCCAGAAACCGCAAAGATGGAGATAATGATGTTCAGCATTTTCACTGGTTAAAGTAGGGATGCTTGATATTCCTTACTTTAAAACATCATGCCATTCTACTGAGCTTTACAGTTCCATGGGGCACAGTGGTCATGATCCACCCCAAATTAAGCACTTCGGTTCCATTGGTTTCAGTGGTAAACTTAAGCATAACTCTTGCTCCCCTTTTGAAATCAGTGGGTAAGAAATATGCTTAATTTGGATGGAACATAAAATATGGCCCAAGGAGTACATACAGATATATGTAATGTATTGGTGAGCCTGCTGTGGACACACATGTACACCTGCTTCCCTAGAATAAGTTCAGGGCAAAACCAGTTATTCCAGTTCACAACACAAGTCAGACTTATGCAGCATTGGAAGAGGCCATTCAGAGCAGAGAGTCAGCAGGGAGATGGAAGAAACTGCTGCACATCACCCCCTTCCTTTGTGCCTATAGCAATCACAGGCCGAGGACAGACTGGCAAAATGAAGCGCAAGGAAAGCATGGAAAAACACCCGGGCCAAGTTGTCATGGGGCTTACCATTTGCACTAAGAACATAAGAGAAGCCAATGTTGGATCAGGCCAGTGGCCCAACCAGTCCAACACTCTTCACACAATGGCCAAAAACACCAGGTGCCCTCAGAAGGTCCAGCAGTGGGGGCAGGAAGCCCTCCCACTGTTCCCCCCCCCCAGCACCAAGAATACAGAGCATCACTTGCCCCAGACTGAGAGTTCCTATCTATACTTTGTGGCTAATAGCCACTGATGGACTTCTGCTCCATATGTTTATCTAATTCCCTCTTGAAGCCGTCCATGCTTGTAGCCGCCACCACCTCCTGTGGCAGTGAATTCCACGTGTTAATCACACTGCGTAGACTGATGCGGGACCATACCAAGGAGGAGGCATAATGAAGCATTCACACTGCAGAGTGGCCCCTGGCAGTGGCATGATGGCAGCGCATGGCTTTGGTCTGTTTTGCCAAGGTGCACATATGTGCATGAGCGCATAGGCGCGTGGGTGCAGCAGCCAGATCAGTGGGTTCACATTACCGGTGCCGCTTGCTGCTCGGCTTATTTGTGTCCATACTGCCAGGAAGTGGGATGAACACGCACCCAGACGGCTTGACACCGGTTTCACCCGGTACCTGTATAACGCAGGATGAAAGCGCTTCAGGACTGAGTGAGTACAGCATGGCAATGCCGGACAGCTGTGGCTGTCTGAACAAGCTTGAAAAGCGGACCTATATTGGGCCAAAATGCCAGTTTATCCTTGGCCTCAGTGTGTTTTACCCTTGCAGGCAAGCAGCTAGAACCCTTTATGGAGAAAGCTGTTTGAAGAGGTGATCTGGAGAGGGAAAACTTATGGGAAGGGAAAGGAACAGGCACTTCTCCCCCTGCTGCTTCTTTACATGCCCCACACTGAAGCTTCTTATCCATTAACAAAGTCATTGTCAGGCGTTGCTTGGAATGCCCAGTTTGACCCTTCAGTCACTTAGGAACAAGAGTTGTGACACTATTCCATGTTTGTGTGGTAAAATCCTTGAAGTGTCTGTTGTGAGGTGATTATCTTATATTGAGATAGTCTCTTATTGAAATCTCATAGTCAGGATCTCTGCTTTGGCTTAGTTGGGAAGAATGTTTGGAAGAAAGTTAAATCAGGTTTTGAAAAATCCTGCATTGCTTAGTGTATCAAAAAGATGAGCAATTTTGCACTTTGCAATATTTTGGAGAATGTGTTTTCAGTTTCCACTCTCCTGTGATCAGGGGTCCGTTGGGGCCGGAGCGAGGCAGAGCAAAGCTCAGGACTGGCCAGTAGGGCAGCCATGGGCTGAATCAGATTCTCTAATCTGATTCAGCTCACCACCGAATTGCTGCCGAAATTCGGCAGCAACTTTAAAAGCCACTGGAGGGGAGGGAGTTTGAGGGAGAGGCTCCAAACTTGCAGGTAGCTGCTGGGGCCTCTTCTCGAAATACCCACCAAGTTTCAAGAAGATTGGAACAGGGGGTCCAATTCTGCAGGCCCCCAAACAGGTTGCCCCCATTCCCACCATTGTTCTCTATGGTAGGAAAAAAGTTAACCCTGCAAGTTTGGAGCCTCTCCCTCAAACCCCCTTTCCTCCAGCCCCTCATATGCCCTGAGTTTTTGCCATTGATTTCAATGGCCCACAGGATATAATGGGGCTGAAACTGACATTCCCTTTCTGACACACTTCTGGTGATGTCAGGGGACGTGGCATATGCTAATGAGTTATGCTAATGAGATATGCTAATGAGCTCCTGCACCTATTTTTCTACGAAAGGACCCCTGCCTGTGATTATTACTGAAATTGATGTCAGCAATAGATTTGACATTTCCTTTCCATCACAATCTTTAGTTGCATGTTTGGGCTCTATGCTTGCCTTGGATATTTGCCGGATGAAAAGAAGATGATGGGGCTGTGTGGGCAGAGCCACATGAGGTGCCAGTGAATCATGTCCCTTATTCTGCCACTGCCTGTTCACATAACTGTTTGATGACTGGATTATAGGGGGGAAGCTAAAAAGTCTGGCATCCAGCACTGGTGACAGCTTGGTTGTATACATGCAAAACAGGCTGGATGAGAAGTTCATCTGTTGCACCTGTTAAACAAAGTCCTGAAGGCAAAGCCAAGATGCTGGAATGATCCTTCATGTCACATACTGTAGCGCTTGAAGAATGATTGCATGGGCCAAGCTGACTCCAGCTTCCCTGATTCTTTGGAGTCTTAGCATGACTAGAATGTGCAACGTAGTAGTGTGGAGGCAGCGCTGGATAGGATGAGCATATGGTCGAAACTGCACTAGAATTAGACTCGTAGGAGAGTGGTGTTTGCTTAATTAATGGGCATGTTTGTTTTGTTTGCTAATGGCGTTCGCAGTTACACAGAGTAGGGGACTTAAGGCTAATTCAGAAGCTCATTTATAGCAGAAACAGTAAATCTCAGCCACTGCTTGATTGTTGGGAATGACAATTATAATTCAGCAGCAAAATCTGTCAGATAATCATGTAATAAATTTAATGCTTCAACTGACCATGTGAATACTTTGGGAGAGGGACGGTGGTAATGGCAAGAGCCACCCCACTGGGACTTTTCCCTGTCATTTTTGTGGTGCCCATTTTTTCTGAAGGCACGCACAGATAAAAATCATGTCTCTGAATCGTTTCATTTTACATTTGTACAAACTGTTATGACAGCTGCTGACCATGCCTTTTATGTTGATTGTGATAATTTTTATTGACGGTGTTTTTACTGTTTTATTTTATTGTAAAACATTGCAAGAACATTGTGATGAGGCAGGGTATAAATACTTTAAATGAACAATACACCAAATAAACCTCCTGGATTTTATCAATAGGGATCTCTGGCCTATCTGTTGGTAGAGACAGACAAATATGCCCTCTTCCTTTTCATTTTGGTATCTGTTATGCCCCTTCTTTTTACTGGTATTGTTATTTTTTCTTTTACACATTTTTATGCATCTGAATGCAGTTGGTATGTGCCTTACATTGTATTTAAATGGATAATGCTCAGTTATTCATGCACAAATAACACTGAAAAATATTTTTCTTTTTGTGTGGAAAAAAAATCATTTCAAGGAATCAGCAAGTGATCTGAAAGTAGGGACTTGGGTTGAATTTGTGCAAGGGCGAAACAAAAGCAAAACAGGAATATTCAAACTGAACCAGCAAGCTTGCGAAATTCTATAGCATCCTCAGATCCAAATGGGTAGGGCTTTGCTGTTGCCAAGAGGTTTTCATGGATGACAGCACTATGTTTCCTTCGGCTTATTAAAGGGCAAGAAGAAATAGGAAAAAGTAGGGAATAAGCATAAGAGACAGAAATAGCAAGCAGGGGCAAACTAGAGAACCAACTGGAAGCCAAGAAATCAATAAATGACCCGTGCTTGCCCCTGGGCAAGTGCAGGCTTTTGCCCCCCCTCACATCCTTGAATGAAGAAAAAAGGGGGGAGTGGCGAAGCCTATGAGAGTCCAGCATGAGAGTGTGGACCTATCAGGTGAGAATGGCTGGCTGAAAGAGGGGGCCGTGGCAAGGCAGCAGCCATTCCAGCCAAGGAAGAGCTCCCCACCCACCCACCTTCTCTGTCAGACCATGTGGGATTAGCCCTTACCGGGTCTGTGCAGGAATTTTGGGGGGCCCTCTGATTGGCCAGGAGGGGACCTTTTTTCACCTGCTTCACATGGTCCAAGGGGGAACGGGGCTTAAATAGGCCTGGTAATCTGGTTAGGCCCATTCTGGGAGGCGGAAAAGCACGAGTTAAAGGTTGGTTGTATTGGTTGTAAAGGTTAGTTGTATTGGCAAGCACCTTTAGATATCGCTGATAGGAGGGGTCCTCAGGCTGAACACCTACTGGCTTAGCAGTCAGGGGTGCCCGGCCTCGGGCCGCTTCAGGGATGGGGGAGCATACGTCAAGCCTTAGGGGTTTAGCAGTCTTGGGGTGTGCTCTCACATCTCCTCTACACATGTGACATGTGGGCTGTGATGAGTAGGATATGGAAGGATCCTGAGCCTGGCTCTGAGCCGGGGTGGAGTTGCCCTAAGGAAGCCCGCTTCGCAGGCATGAGGTAACCAATGCTCCTTCTAAGCTGTGGAGTGAATTTTTGTAAGCAAAAATTCTGCTTTGTGAGCTATTGGCACTAAAGTTATGAGCAAGCGATTTGGCTACTGCATAAATTAGTTTGCTCTGGAGCCATCCTTCCCGAGCTAAGATGGAAATCTGTGAGCCAGAAGCTAAAAAACTGTGAGCTAGCCCACACTAACTCAGCTTAGAGGGAACACTGGAGGTAACCTGTGCATATTCGATATAATTGAAGCACATCAGCTTACTCATCTTTCCTATTATATAAAACCATTTTAAGATTCCAAGGGGCAAGATTCCATGGTGAGCCAAAATCAGTTCGCTGGACAGACTGCCACTCAAAGGGGGTCCCTGGCCATTGGCTGCATTCTCTCCCTGCTTTGCCTCAGTCCCGCCCACAGAGCCACCGGCCAGCATCCCGGCTTCAGTCTGGAGGGAGCCAGCAAAGGGGAAGGACCAACTGGGTGCTGGGTCCACTCTTCTCCTCCACCCACTGCCAGGTGGGTCTAACTGTCCCCTCAGTGGCCTGCTTCTGTCAATGAAAAGACAATGGACTAACAGCATAACCCCCCCCCCCCCCGCACACTGCTAGCGTTCCCAGAATAAACTGTCAGAATAAACTGTCAGAAACAGGGGGGCATTTCACACAGCACCCTGTAGCACTTCGGAACTGGTACAAGCACTGAAGAACGCTTGGGAGGAGGTTTCAAGGTAAACCGGCTCAGGAACGCTTCCCCAACGGGAGACACATGTTTCTGTGTGAAAGGGCCAATATGTTCCATTAGGGAACTGGTACTAATAAGGTTTTGTGTAAAATGCCTAACAGAAATCGTTACTGAAGAGTTCCTGAAATGGAACATATTGGCAGTGTGAAATTCCTCAGGCCCTCTCTCCTGCTTAGCTCCACCACAGCTGGCTGGCTAATGAGGCCGGCCAGCAACCATCAAACTGTTCCCTTCAACCCCCTGCAGTGCGGCTGACTTTCCCCCTAGGGTTCCCAATCTCCAGGTGGGACCTGGAAATCTCCCGGTGTTACAATTGATCTCCAGATGACAGTGATCAGTTCCCAGGAGAAACTGGCTGCTTTGGAGGGTAGACCTTACGGCATTACAGCCTGCTGAGTCCTTCTATCCACCCCCCCAAAACTGCTGCCCTCCACAGTATCCACCCCCCAAATCTTCAGGTATTTCCATCACAGCGTTGCCAGGTCTGGGTTGGAAAATTCCTGGAGACTTTAGGGATGGATCCAGGAGAGGGTGGGGTTTGGGGAGGGGAGGGGCCTCAGCATGGTACAATGCCATAGAGTCTACCCTCCAAAGCAGCCATTTTCTCCAGGGGAGCTGATCTCTGTCAGCTGGAGATCAGTTGTAAAAGCGGGAGATCCCCAGGCCCACCTGGAGGTTGGGAACCCTATTCCATCATCAGAGCTGACAACTTTCTCCTCAGTGCCCGTTGCTAGGCAACCAAGCTTGCTTCTCTGAAAGCCCCTTTCCACACCTATGATGGCCTTTGGGAGAAAACTCACTGGGGCCAGCTGAACAGAATGCCATAGAGGCCACCCTCCATAGCAGACATTTTCTCCAAGGGAGGGGGGAAGATCTGTTGCCTGGAGTTCAATCATGATACCTGGCAATCTTCAGGCTCCACCTGGAGGTAGGCTACCCTAGGCATAGCAGTCAGTGCTTCAGAGCAGGATCTGCTAGACCCAGGTTCTTGCTCAGTGGGTGATTTCAAGCTAGTCACAGACTTTAAGCCTAACCTACCTCACAGGGTTGTTGTGCAAGTCAAAAAGGGGGAGAGAAGAATGATGTCAGCTGCTTCGGTCCCCACTGCAGAGAAAGACTACTTTTCCTCCAGGGGGAAGTATAGTTGCCAATCTCCAGGTGAGGGCTGGAAATCAGTCAGGATTACAAGTGCTCTCCAGATGGCAGAGATCAGTTCCCCTGGAGAAAATGGTGGACTATATGTCCTCATACCCTGCTGAGATGGGCCCTTTATGACAGCCAATGTGACATAGCAGTCAGGGCTTCAGAGCATGGTGGAGGCTGTGGGGGGGAATGGAAACTTGAAGAGGGAGGTTGATGATTGGCTGGGAAGGAGATAGGGTTGCCAACTCCAAGTGAAAAATTCCTGGAGACTTGAGGGGTGGAGCCTGGAGACAGTGAGGTTTGAGGAGGAGTGGGACCTCAGACAGGTACAATGCCATAGACTCCACTCTCCAAGCCAGCAAGTCCCTCATGGGTAACCATTGTTGCCAATCTCCAGGTGGGGGCTGGAGATCACTCAGAATTACAATTGCTCTCTAGGGGGAAGGGGGGAGGAGATAGAAAGCTGAAGCCAGAGGGCAGATAATGATACATTGACAGTTGGCTGGGAGGTAGGGTTGCCAACTCCAGGTGGGGACATTCCTGGAGATTTGAGGGGTGGACCCTGGAGAGGGTGATGTTTCAGCAGGGATGAGACCTCAAACAGGTTCAGTGCCATCAACTCCACCCTTCAAACCACCCGTTCCCTCATGGGGAACCATTGCTGCCAATCTCCAGGGGAGGAATGGAGATCATGCTGAATCACAACTGCTCTTCAGATGGCAAAGATCTTCCCCTGGAGAAAATGGTGGACTCTGTCATTATACCCAGCTAAGGTCACCACAGCAAATTGACACTGAGTGCCCAAGGCCGGGGCACTCTCCCAGAGCCTCTTTCTAGAGCCCGTTGTATTTATTTCCACAACGGGCCTTATTTCTAATAAATAAATAATACCCAGTTCAACCCAGTACTTGTGTATGTGTCTTCATTCAAGGGGTGGGTGGGCAACAGTTTGTTGTGTTTACCAATGTTGCTCCCTCTTAAAGGACTAGATCTCTGCTTCTAGAGGGATCTGCCCAATCCAGGACTGTAAATTATGCTTCTGGTTGACTGTTGAGGGTATGTCTGTGTATGATGCTCAGCTGTACATCATATACTAGAACTAGGGATGCCAGCTTCCAGGTGGGACCTGGGGATCTCCCGGAATTACAGCTCATCTCCAGACTACAGAGAACAGTTCCCCTTTAAAAAATGGATGCTTTGGAGGGTGGACTCTATGGTATTGTACTGCATTGTACTGCATTGGAGCCTGTCCTCCTCAGGCTCCAACCCCAAATATCCAGGAGTTTTCCAACCTGGATCTGGCAACCCTTCCCACCCATCCACCCACCAGTGGCCAAACAACCCTAACTAGAACACTTCTGTATAGTGTCTTGTAAGTAGGATCCTATTATGTAATTTCCGTACTGCTCAATGTGTTATGTTAATATGTACACTATGCTTCTTTTTCTTTCTGGTGGTTCCAGACTTCTGATATCCTAATGCATTTGTTATTGAATGTCACATTTTGTTGATTGTACCGTGTACTGATTCACTATGCATAACCTCCCTCGGGTCCCTATGAGAAGGGCGGACTATAAATAACACAAACAAATAAAATAGAACAGTAGCAATTAATAACGTAGGGATTTCATTTTGGACCTGGAGATCCCCATGTTAAAGATAGGACTGCTGTGAGCAGGATAGAGCGGCTTTTTAGAATATCTATCCTTACTTACTGTGCATCCAGAATAGATCATCAGAAAGAGAAATTACAGACCCTTCTGTACAACAGGCTAAAACCTCTGAAAGAATCCTCCTCCCATTCCACGGTGATGTGGGTGAACTAGCTAATTTCCATTTCAACTTATATAGACCACAGCACTGAATGAGGATCTGATGGTAGATGACTGAGGAAAGATCTGCATGGCACCAATCCAGGAATTGCATATGTTCATGTGTGCTCATGTAATGTTTCTTATTAACAGAGCTCCAAGCAAATGTTATGACTATTAGTCGCTTCTCAGTTGTGTAAAGTGAACATTTTATCCAGCTGTGCCATCAGACAAAAAATTTCACCTTGAGCTGGTGTCAATAAAACTATTTTACAAATTCTGAACTGTATTTCAAGCAGCATACATGACTTACCTTGACATCTAAACAAGTATATGAAACCGACCTCTCTTTGCTGGGTTAATACGACAGTTGCAGAAAATGCTATGGGAAGGAGATGAACTTTTCAAGTTGGGCTGAAATCCCCCCTCATTTGCCATGCCAGTGCACTAAATTATTATGGTAATGGATTTTTTTCCCTGTATTGTGTTGTCTTCTTAGACACATTGCCTCTTCTGATTTTGCAGCACGCGTGTTATCAGATAACTAGTGGGTCACAAGGAGTTAACATATAATTTCAGTAGGGTCTCCTATAAACAAGATTTGAATTGAATTGTCTGTTTGCATGACAGCTGTGTGAGATCTCAGTTGCAAACTAACAGTTAGAGAGAAAGGACATAACATTTGTTATGGCAAAATTTCTGGACTCCTGAATATTATTTTTGATAGGGAACAAAAGATTGCTTTAGGTGAGCTTGTCTCACCAATAACTGATCAATTGAACCCACTGTTCAATTGAATCCCCGTTCACACCAATTTGCTGTAGGAGGGGGTAATGGGATGAAAAAGGTGTATTTGTTTCTGAATTTTCAAGGAAGAGAGTATTTGTATCTACGCTATCCCTTAAAAATTATATTCATGTAAGACAAGCTGAGAGAATACCTAGTTAATTTCTTTTTTCTTTTTTTAAAAATAAAACATTTATTTACAAGATTTATACACTGCCCTTCTGATAGCTAACGGATTAAAAACATGTCTTAAAGACTGTTAAAACTAAACACAAAAACATCATTAAAATAACTAAAACCTAAGCTAAAATACACATAGTAAAGGTTTCCCTTGCTCGAAAGCCAGTCGAATCCGACTCTAGGGGGTGGTGCTCATCTCCGTTTCCAAACCGAAGAGCCAGCGCTGTCCCAAGGTGTTTCTGTGATCATGTGGCCAGCATGACTAGACGCCGAGGTGCACGGGACGCTGTTACCGAAGTGGTACCTATTTATCTACTTGCAATTTCTTGCTTTCAGACTGCTAGGTTGGCAGGAACTGAAGCCAGAGACGGGAGCTCACTCCATCATGTGGTACTAGGGTCTTGAACTACCGAACTACAGACCTTCCAGTCTGCAACTCAGCATTTTAACCTCTGAGCCACTGCAGCCCCTCAAAATACACATATAAAAACATAAAACAGCAGTTAAAACATAGGGCAGAAAAAAGGGATCACTGAAAGAATGCCAGCAGGGCCAGCTCTCCCACTAGGCCAACAAGGCGACTGCCTAGAGCGGAGACCACAGAGGGGCACAGAACTGCCTATGGGCCTGCCCCGCCTTGCCCGCTTCCCACCTGGCTGAGAGCTGGATCGGAAGGGAGAGGGAGTCAGGGCCAGTGCTGCTCCTTGGGTGCGTTTCCTGCTGCTGCGCCTGCTGGTGGCGGCAGCTTTGGCAGCAGATGCTTCCCCGTCGCCCACATCTCGCCCCTCTGACCTCCTGTGTGAGTCGCCCGGGTGCACACGGCCTGTGCACCCCGCCATCCCCCGACATGCACTGGCAGGCTGGATCGCCCTGCACCACTCAGCCACCCATGCTCTGTCAGGAGGTTTGGGGTCAGCCAGCAGCGCAAACATCGAGCCACGGTCGTGCAATGCAGGGTGAGCAGGGGAGACTCCCTCTTGGGGAGGCGATCAGCAGGCTCAGGGGAGTTCAGAGACCACGCGCAGTCCCTGGCTGGCGCAATTGGCAAAGCCGGCTCCAAGAAAGCGGTGGGGGATGAACTTCAAGGGACTGGTGGCTCACCACTTTCTTCATGAGGAGGAGGACACTCGCTCAGGCTCTGGTTTTTGCATTGTTGGCCTCCTTATTTTACCCCACAATTATGGGATTTTGCTCCCCCCCATTTTCATCGTTTCTAAAGAGCAGCTCCTCTTTTTTAAAAAAGCTGGGTTAATGTGAGCAAACTGATTTACGCAGCAGCCAAATTGCTCACTCACAACTCCAATGCCAATAGCTCACAAAGTAGAACTTTTGCTCATAGGACTCCACAGCTTAGAGGGAGCATTGGCTGGTGGTCAAAAGGATGGCACTCCCCCCCACAATAGTGTTGCCAACCTCCACGTGGCACCTGGAGATGTCCCTGAATTATTGCAACTGATCTCCCATTTCCCCTGGAGAAAATTACTGCTTTTATGCTCCGTGGCCTGATGCCCTGCTGAGATCCCTCCCCTCCACAAGCCCTGCCATCCCCAGGCTTCGCCACAGAAATCTCCCAGTCTTTCCCCAAGGAGGAATTGGCAATCCTCTTTTGGCGGGGAGGGAGTATACAGTGCTCTGCCCAAAGGCATCCCTTCGGCTGCTGCAAGAAGCAGGCCAAGCTGGGGGGGGGGGGCAGAAGGTATCCTCGTCTAGTGTGCAAAAAAACCTGGGGCTGGCCCTGAATGCCAGGCAAAACAAAAACGTCTCCCCCCACTGGTGGAAGATGGCAACGAAAGGGGACAGACAAGTCTTCCTGGGGAGAGAGTTCCTGAGTTTTGGTGACATGGCCAAGGCTTTGTCCTGGGTTGCCATCTGCCTAGTTTCAGAAGGCAGGGGCACCTGAAGTGGGGCCTCTGACAATACCATTGGTTGGGTAGATTCATGAGTAAGGATGTGGTCTTAGACTTAGTTGCACTCTAGCTAAAACTCTAATGGAACTAAGTTCTAACTAAAGTACAGTCCACTGAAAACATCCTTATATGGTTATTTGTAAACAAACATGTGATTGGAGTGATCATGACAGAGCCGAATCCAGGCATGTTTAAGTACTAATGGGGCACGTCCACACGAGTGCGATGAAGCGCACGGGAAGCGTACCTGCGTTGCGTCGCTGCATAAAGAGGCGCGTTAATGCGATCCCACGGAACGGCACAGAATCGCACAGCCAATGTCGTTGCGCGATCACACAGCGTCGCTCAAGCGTCCCACTGAGAGAGCGGACGAAGAGACGCCGTGGTGCGACCAGACATAAGTGCGCTGTATGCGGCAAACGTTCTTCCGGCGTGCCGTTTGCGCGTCAGAAGCGTTGCGTTCGCTTACACTTCCGCGCATGCGTACATTCGGTCCCTTCGCTCGCTCGCTCGCTCGGCCGATCGCAGCTGCAGGAGTACCGTGGACAGCAGTCTTGAGGTCACAGGGAGACTACAGGACACAGTTGCCACAGCGAACCATGGAAACGGAGGAAGAGCTTGTCGGGACATCCGTCCTGGCTGTGTGTGGGACTGTGCAGATCCTGAGGCAGCGTCAGCAACAACTGTGGTATCCAGGGGAGACAATGAGACATGGCCTCCGGAGACAACGGGCTGCCACCTATGTGAGATGTGGCATCCGCCGTATAGGTCGCTCACGCCGGCACAGGGAAAGTACAGCACGGCACGTCGTGCAGCTTACCTACCTTGCACAGCAGCTGCCACACCGCCGGTGGTGGGTGTACCCCCGGTCTACAGAGTGGTGGACGACATTTGTCACCCACGTCTGGGGAGAAGAAGAGTGGGTGAAACACTTCAGAATGTCCAGGTGAAGTGCAGAGAGGGGCGGGGGAGGAGGGTATTGTGGTCCGTAGACACACAGGGGTGGCAGACCGGAACACCTGTCCATGGCAGACCCGTACGCCACGTGACACAGGCCTGCATATGGGCGGAGTAGTTTGGCACCGTGCCTCAGGGCTACCTGAACCCCACAGCTCGGGCCAGTGGAGTCAGGGGGAGAGGAGGAGGAGGGGTCGTGGGTGTCATGACATGTTGTGTTGGAGGGCGACCCCCGAGTTGATGTGTTATGTCCACAGGGCCACATTCACCTGGCTGGTGGACGGGCTGCGGGACAGACTCCAAAGGGAGACGACGGTGATGCGGGTTCCCGTGCCAGTGGAGGAGCGTGTGGCAGTGGCTGTGTGGTGGATGGCCAACACCATGTCCTACAGAACCGTCGGCATGCAGTTTGGCCTTGCCCGATCCACCGTGGCGGCCATTGTCGTGGAGGTCACGCGTGCCATTGTGGAGGAGCTGTTTCGTCGAGTGGTGTACCTACGGAACCCAGATAGGGTGAGTGCGCAAGTACATGAGGAGCACTGTGTAGTAGCAAGGGGAGGGGGCCACGGGCAGACCCCGGAAGGCATGCTGGCGAGCAGGCACGGACACGTGTTTACAAGTTGCCCGTTACCTTGCCCACAGGTCATGCGTGCATTTTCCGCCCGGGGCTTTCCGCAGTGTGTCGCCGCCATCGATGGATGCCACATCCGGACCACGATCCCCGTGGACCAGGCGGAGGACTATATGAATCGAAAGCACTACTGCTCATTGCTGCTGCAGGGCACCGTCGACCATGCCACTCGTTTTGTGGATGCCGTGGTGGGCCATAGTGGGCGGAGCCACGATGCACACGTGTTGCGCAGCTCCAACATCGTGGATGCCATGGATGCGGGCCAGTTCGTGCCGGGAAATCCCACCCGCACCATCGAGGGAGTGGAGGTGCCTCCATTAATCCTGGGTGATGCGGCCTATCCCCTGCGGCGGTGGCTGATGGTGCCCTACAAGGGCCACATGACCCCCAGGCAGCGGCACTTCAATAAGGTGCATGCGTGCGTGCGCAATGTCGTGGAGCGTGCCTTCGGCCGTTTGAAGGCACGATGGCGGTGCCTGCTTCTACAGGTGCCGCTGCAGCTGGATAACGTGAAGTATGCCGTGGCTGCCTGCGTGGTCCTGCACAACCTCTGCGAGGACCGTGGCCACGAAGCTCCTGAGGCGCTGGAGGAGGGAGAGGAGAGGGACTTCGAGGAGGACTGGGACGAGGCCGAGCAGAGGCACCCACAGATGGATGCGGACGAGAGGCAGGCAGCTGCGGGTCGGGTGGTGCGGGAGGCCCTCACCACATGGTTCTGTCGCCGCGCAGGGATCCCCTAGGTCCCTCTCCCTGCCGTCGCCGTGGTGTGCGCCGCTCCCTGTCCCTGGGGTGCTGAGGCAACAAGATTGTGGTGGAGTTCTGCCCTCCCTCAAATAAAGCAGCTTACAACCAGATGCTAGTCCGTCTCCTATTGTGGGAGCTATGGAGGGTGGGAGTCAGAACTCATGGGGCTGTCACGCAGAGGGGTGTGGGTCTGGCATGGCATCTCTCGTACGGCATGTCTCCCCTGTTCCAGACCCCTGAGCTGCCAGGAGGGGGGGGCAGCTGGGGACCACAGACAGCACATTGGGAATGCATGGACAGCTAGGCTACGGGGTCAGCTGGAAAGGAGCCCCCCTGCCGTTGTCTGCAAACCATGGTGATGGCCCTGGTGCCTCTCCCCTTCCCTGCCACACACATAGCGTAAGGTTGGGCGTTCGCTGACAAGTGCGTCCTGGGAACAGAGGGCTTGCCCGTGTGTTCTGACATTGGGACGAACATGCGCAGTGGCGCTCGGGCAAAGGCTCGTTCGTTCGCCGGTGCGACGCGCCGGCCACCGAACGATCCGCATCGCCGAGCCAGTGGATGCGGACCGGCAGCCACATGTCACCTGTTCGCTTTGTAGAATAACATGTTCACTGTACAGATTCATCTCCCCGTTTCCCTCCCTTCCCCCCCACGGAGGTGCGAAGCCTCAGCCTTTTGCGTTTTCGTATGTTCGCCCAAACAGCGGGCAAAAGGGGGCGCGTGTCAGCGCATGCGCAGAACGCAGAGGCCTCCTCATTCAGGCAGCATGACTTTCCCCACCAAGGGTGTGCTATGGCTGCCTGAGGAGGTGGAGAGTCTGCTGGAGGCTCTTTATGAGCTGCAGGCCGGGTCCAGGGTCATGCCCTCGACCCATGAGGAGACCCTCTCCCTCTTTGAGCAGGCTGCCAGCCGCCTGGCAGCCCAGGGGTTCCGGCGCTCGGCACAGCAGTGCCGGGCGAAGTTCAAACGGGAGAAGGCGGCATTCTTCGAGGCGCTGGAGGACTGGGATGGTCTCCCGCCTCGAGGACACCGCCCTCCCCGTTTTGGACTGCTCCGGAACCTCTGGGAGCAGGCTGGGCGGCCTGGATGGAGGTACCGGACGCCATACCGTAAGTACCGCCCTACCCCCTTCCCCTTGGATCTTAGTGGCCCCCCACCTCATGGCTGTCATTTCACAGGGCGTCCACGGGCGAAGAGGCAGAGGGGGGCCACCTCAGAGGCCGAGGGCCAGGGATCCCTGCAGGAGGGCCAGCGGCGCCCTGCAGCACAAGGTGAGCATCATGACAGCATGCCCGCACAGGCTCCCAGCATGGGGCTGCCAGGTGCCATGACATGTAGAGTGCCTGTGGTGGTGGTTTCCCGGGGTCAGGGGGAGCAGACAGCGCTGGAGGAGGCCAGCATGGCTGACTTGGGCCTAGGGTGGCTGGTCACTCGGTGGTCTGCACAGCTGGGGCAGGAGCCCAGCTCCAGATGGCTGCCATGTGCCTCTGCCTGCAGGGCCCGTGGTGGTGAGCTATCCGGAGCCACATTTGGGGAGGGGCCGATCAGGGGATGCGGGTGAGTATATGGGGTGGCTCCCGCAGCACATACACATGGGGCCGGTGCCTCCACCTCGCAGCAAGGTGGAGCCTGGGAGGCCTGGCAGGATGTGGTTGGGTCACCCTCCACGCACGCCTGGCAGCCATCAGTCAACTGCAGGGCTAGCTACGTGGGCACCGGCCCTCCACATAATCCTGTCTGTGGTCGCCCACGTAGTTTCCCCTTGGGTTCTCACCCCCACCCTTGTTTCACATGCAGGGGAGCCAATGCAGATGGCTGCCACTCCCAAGGATGCTGGACCTGTGGTCATCAGCTCCACCCCTGAGACAGACTCAGGTAGGTGTGCATATGGATGGGGCCCAGGGACCACGGTCGCCCCCTGCCAATATGGTTCTGACCCCCTTCCTCTTCCCACAGCAGAGCGAGCCCCATCTGCACCCGAGGCGGGACCGTCTTCCGGCACCACCTTGGGAAGGGTAGCCATCCTAGAGGGAAAGATGGAGAACGTCATAGACACCCGTGAGTATCCCGCTTGGCATGTTCGAAGAACTTTGCCGTGGGTGGACTGTAGACGGTGGTGAGCAACTGGCACGTGTGCTCCCTTCCATGGCATGGCAGCTCAGCCGCCAGCCAAATGTCCTTGTGGGCCGGTGGCCGGCCATGTGGCCACTGACGGGACACCCGCCCTTGTTTCCCCACAGTCGGTCGATATGGATACCGACTCTCCTTCCTGCAGCGGGGTATGCGCAGAATCGAGCAGCTGCTGACTGAGATGCGCCTGGATGATGCCATGGCAGCCCAGGTGGCGGAGGCTGCGTCTCCCGGGCCGTCCCCCCTCCGGACACACCCCACCTCGCGCCGGCGACCCCACATCCTCGAGGACTCTGACGAGGAGCCACCGGGCCAGGAAGGGGAGGAGCCGTCTGAAGAGGGGGTGACGGGGCCGGCCCCAGACGAGGGGGCAGCAGCGGGACGGGGGGGCAGAGGTGGCAGGCCAGGCCGCGATTCTCGTGGCCTCCTCTGGTGAGGAGGGGGCAGAGGGGCCACAGAGTGCTCGGCAGCATACCCTGGAGGGTGCGGGGGAGTCAGGGTGGGACACCGGGTCGGGTTAGGGGGGGGCGGGTTGGTTGATTCATGTTTCTTGTAGTTGTTTACATAGTTCTGTTTATTAAAGTTTGCTATATTTTTCCAAAACCATAGTAGTGTTGTCCTTCCCCCCCCATACCCCCCTCCCCGGGGGACCTCTGCTGGTTGCCCTGGGCCAGTGTCCCTATGATGCTGCCGGCTTCTTCCGTGCCCGCCCACGGCCTCTACCCCGGCCCCGCCCTACCTGCGTAGCCACCCCACTAGGGCCGGGCCGCTGAGGCTCTGTTGCCACAGCCCGGGCACGCATGGTGTCCACTAGGGCAGAGACCACATCTGTTAGACGAGCCATCTGAGTGTTGGAGGCCTCTATGCTGGCCTGCATGGTGGCCTGTGCTGCAGCTTGGGCAGCGTGTGCTGCCTGATCTTGCTCACGGGCGGCCCGCATTTCAGCAATCAGCTCGTCATGCATCCGCCGGTCCTCTGCCATGGCTTCTCTGTTGTCTTCCCGGGCCTGGGTGGCCAGGTGCTCCCCAACACTTTGTAGGGCAGAGAGCCGCTTCTTCTTTGTCTTGCAGAGGGCTGCTCTCTCTGCAGGGGTCAGGTCTCCCATGGTGACGTCTGGTGGAAGGCCTGTTGGGGTATGGGCAGTGAACACCAGGCCCATCCCCCTCACACCGGCCACCTCTACCCTACCCAGACAGGAACATAGGCCATGCCCCAGCCTATCCCCTAGTGTGACTCACGGTCCGGGTGGCGGCCGGAGCCCTCCATGGGTTCTTCCTCCTCCTCCTCCTCCTCTGCCTCCTCCTCCGCTTCCATGTCCGCATCCGAGACCAGCTCTTGTGTCCCTAGGAAGGAAGGTTCCGTTTACTGTGATCCACAGTGGCTGGCAACGCCAGTAGTGGAGCAGTGTGCAGTCGGAGGCCCACTGATGCCCTTCACCAACCTTGGCCGGGCGGCATGAGACTGTCCTCGTCAGTGTCATCATCCTCGTCGCTGCTGTCCTGCTGGGTATTGCTCACTGACTCTGTACCTGTACGTGGCACAGACAGGGAATCACCAGCCGTAGTTTGTGCGACACAGCCCCCATATACCCCCTCTCCCACTGGATGCCCCAGCAGCTCTTCTTCCACGGGGTGCTCCCTTGTGGAGGGCATTGTGCCTTCCCACACAGCTCCCAGGATCCCCCTGGCACTGTGGCCTGTGCGTTTCTCTGTCCCTGGGGACACTCACCGGTGTGGCTGCTGGTCGAGGGCAGGGACTCGGCTGACTCCAACTCGTCCTCTGCCCTGGGGCGGCGGGCACTCTCTTCTGATGAGGTGCTCGGCCCCTGGGTTGCCTGGCGTCTCCGCCGGCGCCGGCCAAGGGTCTGGAGCACCATGCCGGGGTCCACATCTCTGCTCTTATGCAGGATCTGGTGCAACTCCTCATAATAGGGGCACGTGATCCTGGGCTGGCCTGATTTGGAATTGTTAGCCACTACTTTCCGGTACTTGAGGCGCATGGCCTTAGTTCTGCGCCGACAAGCGAGAGCATCCCGGTCGTGTCCCCTAGCCACCATGCCCCTAGCCACCTAGCCCCTAGCCACCATGCCCCTAGCCACCTCGGCAAACACCTCAATGTTCCGGCGTCTCCCCATAATGCTAGGAGGTCCCTCACTTCTGGGCGTGTCCACGAACGGCCACGTGGCTTAGCCATTGCACTGGTGGCTGTTCTGGATACAAGGGGGATCGGGAGCAGAGGGAGGTGTGGGGAACGTGTCTCTGGCCCTTTACTGTTTTTTCCGGCTGCGCGGCAACAGTCCGTGCAGCTCGTACGCCCGTACAGCCCCCCTTCTGCTTTTCGGCGACTTTTCGCTACTGCGCATGCGCGGACCTCCGGTCTTACGCTTTTCACGCACCTCGGAAGAAAAACATCCGTTATTTACGCAGAAGCGCGACGGTGGCCGGATGCGACGGCATAGGTGCGCTGCTGCGATCCCACGCACGCCTGCTTCCGGCTCTTCCGGAAAGGACTTCTGTTTCAGCGGTCCCTTTTTGAAGCGCATCAACGGGCGCTCGCGACGTTGTTATGCCGGTAGCACGACGCTTTGCAGATGTGCTCGTCTGATCCCGTCGGTTTGCGCCGTCGCTTCATCGCACCGCTTGCGTCGTGAATGGGTACGTATGATCGCGCCCATGATATTTTAGTACTAACAGTACCATGCTGAGCATAGGACACCATTCTAAATCCACTGAAGTTAATGAACTTAGAAGGATGTAACTCTGCTTAGGGTTGCACTGTAAATGTCTTTACTGCTTTCAAATGTTGCCCCTGGATGACCTTCTCTCACAAAGTTGCACTGAAGAAGACCTGTTGGAGCTTGCAGAAACAGAAGCGACTGAAGTAGCACTGGAGATGGCAATAGAACTGGCATTAGAGAGCCAGTAGTGGATTAAGAGTTGGCAGCTGCAAGAGAAGCCTAAAGGCAAAACAGTACTTCTCACAAAGGACTAAAAATGGCATCTCCAAACAGTTTTTCCATTCTACCATAAGATGTAGGAATGGATCTGTTACCAAATCCTATAGCGTTATCACATTATACTTTCACAAACCTGACTCCATCATTGGTTGCTGCGGGGGTGGGGGGGAGTAACAACATTGTAATGTCACAACATAAAGTAAGAGGTTTTATCCACCACATGAAAAAGGACAGCACTCAACTTATGGATGTTGACTTTAGTGGTAGCTCCATCTTGGTAATAATACATAGTTCTACTCTGTGGGGAAATTATAGATGTTGTACATGGTACTGAAGCACCTTTCTAATTCTGAGGGACCTTAACGTTTTGGAAGACTGCAAAATATTCTACTCTAACCTTCCTTCAGATCTCAAAATTTCACTCCCAAATAAATTTCAATCCACTTTAAAAATGACACAGGAAAATATGTTTATAAATGGGACCTATTCTTTGTATTCACATTTATTAGCAGTGCTTAACACATATTTAGGGTCACTGGTGCGGCAGGATCCATTTAGATCATAGCGATATTAAGGTTGCCTTCTGGCAGAAGTGCTGAAAAATGCAGGTGACTTGTTCAGTCACCTTCCAAGCTTCCAGAAAGTATCAGAAACAATGGCAGGCACTTTTAATCAATCAATCAATCAATCAATCAATCAATCAAAATACCCCACTATTCTCCCTAATAGGGACCCCAAGCAGCTTACAACATCAGTCTCCCCTGCTCTATTTTATTGTTAGTACAATAGCCCTGTTAGGTAGGTTGGGCTGAGAGAGATGGGTTCTAATTATGTAATTCTAGTCCTCTTGCATTGTTTATTGGATATCTTACGCTGTCTGTCTATTTTTTTTAAAAAAAAAATTGTAATCCACCCTGAGTCTCAACAAGAAAACTGGGCTATAAATTGAGCCAGCTTGCTTGGAAAGGCAGGGTAGAAATGCAAATAATAAAATAAATTAATTAATTACGACAACAATAGGAGGAACACAGTATGTGATTAAACACAATCCAATGTGCTAATGAGTACCACACTGTATACAGTATCATAAACTAAAAAGATTTACACATATCAAGGACAGAATATGCAAAATGTAAGTGATATGAATTTAAACATTAAAATATATACAGGGTGTAAAAAAAAACATATGTACACACACACAGACACACACACATGACAAACCACAGAGCACATAACAAAGAACAGAGCATATTGTAAAGCATGTGAACAGCACCCTATAATAGGAAGCCAATTTTATATCCTGTTTTCAAATTTCTTCATTAGAAGAATACAAAATTAAAGTCAGATGAAATCTCTGATACTAGTTCTCTTGTTTGATTCAAGCAGATAGTAGAAGCTGCTCAATACACAGAGGCTTATCTATCCGGAAGCCTCTGACAGAGACAGCTGCGGTAAAATATATTGCTCCTAAAGTACCAACTGGCATAGAATTGGTGGCCCTCAGTAAATACTGTTTCTTGATACATTCATTTTTATTAGGTGGGAATTCCATTTTAAAGTAAACAATGAAGAAATTTTGAAACAGGACACAAGACTGGATTCCCATTACATGTTTTATAGTATGTCTGTTCTCTGTTATGTGCTCCGTTGTGCTATAGTTTTGTAATTAATGAATATGCATCACGTTTTATAACATGTATAGGTCTTAATGTTTAGATGTTTATCATAACTACACTTGGCTCAGATTGAGTTCAAAAAATTATTTCTGTTTTATTGTGAAGGTTGAATGACAATGGAACCATTCATGTGCTACATTGATCTGACTGGGATTTTTGCCCAGAGCAAATTCATTTTAAATCCTCCCAATCCATGAATGGATGCTGCAGGGGACACTGACTTCCATTCACATGCTACTGCCACTTTGCCATCCATTAATGGGTCTAATACAACTAATCAGTTGAGCAAAGAATGTGGCTGATGTCCATCCACAAGCCAAATTATTATCAGATCCTTTATAAGCCTTGTGCCTACAAACTGGCAGAAGGCTGCACATGAGGATATGTAATGTACATTATTTATATATACATCTAACATTATTCGATATAGTCATTTCAGTCCATGCCTATCCCTTTTGTCTGCCTTATTTTTAATATATATATATATATTCTTCATATTCTGAAATGGCTTTGTGTAATTTGAAACAGAACTTCTCCAGTTTTTGGAAAACATACAGACATGTCAAGATTCAGCTAAATCTTTTTATGTATCTGTTGGGAGAATTCCACTATTAGTATCACACTTTCTTCTTCCTATCTTCCTACTTCCTCTGGTATATGACTGTTTCTTGATAGATGTAGTTTTATTGTCTGCCTCCACACTGTCTAAGCGCTAGTTTTTCAGCACATCACCTCTGCTGTGTGGGGAGATCTCTGAAAACATCTGTATTGAATTTACTTCACTCTTCATTTCCATTTCCCCCTTTTCTCAACCTTACTGGACTTAGTCTAAAATTCATAGGGAAATCTGCTGTCAGTGTGAACTTTTACACACTCTTAACAATTATTGTTCATTTGCTAAGACTCATCTTAAAGAAGTTAAACTTAGAAGCTTCAGCTGGACATCTCTTACAGCACAGGAAAGCAGAGCTGATATTCTTTTCTTTCTTTATCTAGGAAACCTTTTTCACATTTCATAAAGTCAGTTGGGCTAAGAATAAAGGGCCCAGAGTTGTCACGGAAAATCTGACTCTGACATGTTCCCAACTTAATGTGACTTGGAGCAGGCAACTTTCAAACAATGTTTATAGTGACATCTGGGGGATCATCAGCAAGAAAAAAAAATTAATGGGTGGTTACCAACATCAGTGTGGGAATTCCTGTGGGTAAGTGTTATCATTAAATACTTTTTTTTGGAATTTTTTAATTAGTTTGTATACAGAAAGGAGGGAAGGGAAAAGAAGCAAGAAAAGAAAAGTTCCAATTTACCATTCTGCATGCATATCTTCTCATTACAATTTCATAACTACTACATCTATTATTCTTATTGCTCTTCACTTAATCTTATTTTCTTAATACTTAAATTTTAACCAATCATAGAGTGCCCTCCAGAATTCCATAAATTCTTCTTCCATTTTTCCTTTTAATGTATTTGTCAGCTTGTCCATTTTGTTACATCCCATAATCTTCAATATCAACTCATGTAGTGTTGGAATCTTTGATGTCCTTCATGCCATTGCAAGTAAAATTCTGGCACCTGTTATAACATGTAAAATAAAATATCTGTGATTTTTATCTAAATCATCTGGTAAACATTTTAACAAAAATATCTCTGAGAGGTATTGTGATATTCAAGATTAATTTATGAACCTTTTTACATGTCCACCACATATGGTAGTATGGCCCAATATCTGGGGTTAGATGCCATCTATAGAACATTTTATATAAGTTTTCTTTGAATGAAACCGATGTAGTCTCATTAAATACTAGAGAGTTTTACCATAACTTCATGGCTGAAACCTGGCCAGGGTTACCTAACATGCCTTTCAAAAGAATGTGGAGATATGTCCTCCACCTTAGACTTCACCCCAATAATTCAACCTTTGTACTCTGTACTCTGTACTCTGTACTCTGTCCATGAGTTGGGACCCACCTGCAAACTAATGACTGGCAAAGGGGAAATCTACAGGAGCACAGAGCACTTAGTTATGAAAATGGCTCTGGTCAGAGTAAGAAAAAAGGTTTACCATCTAACAAGGTTTACCATCTAACAAGAAAAAAGGTTTACCATCTAACATGCTAGATTGTCACACATATAGAGGAGACTGAAAAAGTCAGAAAGGCTAGCTAGGTTGCGGTTACAGTCACATGCCTGAGATAAAGCGGGGTGGGGGGAGAGAGGCTATTTCCTCTGGCAGAATTTGACCCACAGTTGCACGATCACACCTCCCTTTGCAGCTGCAGGTGCAGTCCGTCAGTGTGTGATCAGACACAACTGTGGTTGAGTCTCTTTTTTTGTCCCTTTTTCCCCCAATGCACTTATATGAGGGATTGATGAATTGCACCTTTGCACTGTGGGCTCCCTATGGCGTTTGCGATGATGCAAATATGTGAAGGGGGGGATGGCATGGAGTTGGGATGGCCTGATCAAGACCATCCTGATGCCATGAGAGTGCGCTGGAGCGATCAGACAGGGGAAAGTCCTCCTGGGGCCTGTCACAACCCGTTTACTGCTGGTGTCTTTAAACTCTGCTTCTGTGGCAGAGCAAAATGGGTTGCCAATGGCGGCAGGGTGCTTCCCAGATGTTGTTGTCTGATCGCTCTCATTAAATCTGCCCAGCATTCATGCCTATGTCAGGTCTAATTGTTCGTATGATCGCAACCATAGTCTTTTTTCCTCTTTGGGCAGGAAGACCAGGACAGAAGCCAGAGGTGGATGGACTCTTAAAGGGAGATTATACATTCTCAAGACACAAAGAAATACTACCTTTCCCTTTGTTCATCTGTCTCAGATGGGCACACGCCATGAAGGACCAACCCTTTACGTGGGGACTCAATTCTGAACATGTTGAGGGAGAATGAGGAGAAATCCCAACTTTGTAAGTTCAAGAATTTCTATCCTAGTTTAATTAAAGATCATTTAGACATTTAAACATCATTAAACATCACTTAGAGGATAGTGTGTTATCATATTTTCTCTGTATCATTGCTTGGACTGATGCATGAATTGATGAGTTTATTAAGCTTTCTTATATTTTAAATACTCAGAGGCTGATCTCTGTAAACATACCATGCCTATTTGGTCTTGCTTTCCAAAGAACAGTAAAGGGGAAGGGCAGTGATTCAGCTTGCCATCACTAAAGCACAAAAACTGAAAAATGTGAAAGTATAGAAAATTGTCCCTGCACTTGTTAGTGCACGCAAAGTGGGAGATGTAGCAATTAGGCAGAGCCTAGAGTGCAAGACAATCTTCTAGATCTTTTGTTGGCAGCAGTTAGTGCCCAGAGGGAAGTATGATAACTCCTGGGCGTAAGTGCAAGGGTTGCTTCACTGAGAAGAGACCCAGGGTGGCACCAGGGTTTTCCCGATCTCCCAGACGCAAAGGAACCTGGCTAGCAAGTTGTTAAACCCCAAAACATGATAATTTAAAATGGAAGTAGTGTCATGACCATGTGGAGGGGTGCTGCTCTGAGTGAAAGGATCGCACTTCTTAATCATGGAAAAGAAATGGTCAGGAAGGCTCTAACAAAGAAAACATTCCACTGGCAATAACAGACTTCTAAACCCTTTTTAAAATACTTTCAAACCAGAGGCTATTAAGTAACTGAAATTCTCTCAGACTTATTAAACATCTAAAACTGTACCTCTTTGATGGATTAAGCAGAGTTTTTTTTTGTAGACTTCTCTAAAAGAAACTTTATTTTTTAAAAAAAGCATTCTGGTGGGCAAGACATACAGTAAAGCAGAACTACATTGGTGGTTTTGGCTGATGTGCAGAATGTTGAGGCAGCTTTCAAAGGAACTTGCTACACTCTCAGCTAAAAAGCCACAGACACATATGGCAATGAATTACTTACTGTTTATTAAAAATTGTAGAGGACTCTGGCTTTTAATAGGGAAACTACATTGCTACTCATTAAACCTCTTCAGAAATGTCTATCTTCATAAATATAAAATATTGAATTACATATGCCAAATAACAGAGTTATTACAGTTCCTTAAAATGAAATCTTCCAGGCTTTATAATGCTTAGTAATATTGACCTACTAACATCCTTCTTGTGACCTTAACTCAATTTTTGGTGTTTCTTTAAAAATATTTAGAGAGTGACTGCTCAGTGATGATAGTTAAATAAAAACACAATGTAATAGTTAATCTTAAAGGCAGGTGAAATTAAATTGGTGAATGTATTTCCCAAAGCATTTCTCCCTACTTTTAAACAGTTTTAACCCTGGGGGAACAAGGCAGCCCACTTATACTCACTGGCCCCAATCCAGTTGAAGTGAGCCATGCCCTATTGAAACCAATGGAATAAATCAGTTGTGGCTCACTTAATTTCGTTTCTTTTGCTGGATTGTTCAGAACTAAATTTAACTGGATTGGGGCCCTTGATTTCAAGAACACCATGAGACCTGTTCACACATGGTAGCTTGATTCGCTGATATTCTTTCCACTGATTCAGAAACCCATGAAGAAACTTGGGTGTGAACTTGGTTGTTGTTTGATATAACCACCAATGGCAAGTGTCGTTCCTCAGATTGCAACAATGGAAAGAAATGTTGCTTCTGATTCTGGAAGTTGGCTTCTGTGGATATAACTGTGGTTCACACAATATTATACCAGAGGATGGGGAAAAGCAGCAGACTGTGAACTAGCCCTGGGGAGTTCCCAGAAAGTTCTGAAGGTTTCTTGGGTAGGTTTGGTCAGGGATGGATGGGGGGAAACCTGGAAACTCCACATATACTGAAACCCTTCAGAACATTGGGATAACTACATGAGTAAATACCTCCGAGGAGAATTGTAGTATGCTTCTAAAAGTCCCATTCATATGAAAGATATTTCAGGGAACCTTCCTGGTTTAAAACCAGGATACCATTAGCATGAAAACTATATATTTTTTAATCCTTATCACGGCAAGTGTGAACATTTGCTTCCATGAAACACATTAAATGGGGATGTTGCATATCATTGGGCAAGAGCAATGAGGCAGGTATGATGAAGAAATATTTTTACTATGTGGCCTAAACTAGGGAATATGGTCATGGCTGTCAGTCCCCAGAGATGATAAAGATTGACAGGGGAGAGTCTATGATGCTCATCTTTATCCTGCAACTGGTTTGCCCTTAGGGAACTTGAAATCTCAAAATCCATTGTATTATTCAGGGTCTTTCCTTCCGTATTTTATTCTGACAACTCTCCTGTAAGGTAGCCTAAGTTGAGAAAATGTAACTGGCCCAAGGACACTCAGAGAGCATTGCGGCAAGATGAGTCCCCCAGTTCCTTTACTGATCCTGAAACCACTATGCTGGTTCTATAGTTCACTTTAATTAAGGAAATTCAGAGTAGAATTTATTAAAAAGTAATAGACAATACATGATTTCAAGAAAGCATGTAAAATGATGCTATCTCAAAGGGGTTTTTTTGTTGACTGTGGTTAGTTTTATTGTTGTCTGTGTCGATTGTGGACTGGGCTGGGGGTTGCTGCTTTTGACAGAAATGTTATACTGTTTTATGGTTGTCATTGTGTGTGTGTCAGCATCCCGTTCTGCAACACCTGGAAATATCTGAACACTCAAAAATATTACTTTTACATTTTTCTTACAGAGATAAGATCATCTTGCCCCAATCTGCTGCTTACTTGGAAGTAAAGCTTACTGAAATAAATGGGGGCTACTTCCAAGTCCCTGTGTTTAGAAGCAGGCTCTTAAGCTCATAAATTCACTCCAAGTGAAAATAACTTTTTTTTCCCTGTTGAAAAACGGGAGTGGGATTTTTAAAAGCCTGAAGTTCACAAGTCTTCGAATGTACATAAGCTGACCTGTCTGAGCACTGCCTTCTTCTCGGGCCCTGAGCAACAGGGATGGCAACCCCAAGAGCCAGAACAACAAGGCTTGAGCCTTTCCAAAGCCAGGCAACTTTTCAAAGATGAAGGCCCGGCGTACAATCCCTAGCATGCTGTCCCTTGCCAAAGCATCACACACCACAACAATAATTCATTCTATGATACGACAATCGCTGTTAAATTAAAAATCTCACTGGAGAAGTATATAAATCTTCCTCTACTTTTGCGGGATAATGTGAAATGAGGGGCTAAATATGAACCGACCCATAAATTTCAGCCACAAGTGTATGTATAAAATCAGCAGTGCATTCTGATTTACAGGGACTGGGGAGGTTCACTACCACCACTTATGACAAAGGCAGCTTTTCAGTGGTGAATTCTTGAGGGAAATTCACTATGGTGCTTTATTTGTCAAGCATGAACAACGTACTTAGCAAAAGAAAATAAATAAGTGTTCTAAGACAGGGGGTTAGACAAGTTCTACAGCACGGAAAGGTACATATAAACTAGCAGACGTATTGCCCTGAGGGAAAGGCAAGACAGAAGAAGTCCATGGCAAAGTACTCAGTCCCACCATTCCTGAGGAGACCACCAATGGCCTGAAAGAATTTGACTGGCCTAAGACAATTTGATTGGTACCCTAACAGTTAATCTCCTCCTCTGCAGGTAGGGTTACCAACCGCCAGTTATGACCTGGAGTTCTCCTGCAATTACAACTGATGTCTAGACTCCAGTGCCCTTGGAAGAAATGGCATCTTCGGAGGGTGGAAGTACATGGCATTACATCCCTGCTGAGCTGCCTCCTCAGGTACCTCCTCCAAATCACCAGGAATTTCCCAAGCCAGAGTTGGCAACCTTAACTGGGAGACATATTTCAGATTGTTGGAGGGTAGGATTAAAATATTAGTAAATTACCAAGACACTGCACCTGGTCTCTGCCATAAGGACTGTCCTTTTCCTTTCAGCATATGGCTGTGGCAGTGTGGCTAGCAAGGATGAAACTGCCTTTCTTCCCTCGGGTTCCCCATGCACCCCACAAGCCATGGGACACCTGGGGAAGCTGATCCTGGGAGGGAGCTGCACTGTTGGGGGTGTGACCTAACATGCTAATATATTTCTGCTGTTGGGTGTGGCTATTATGCTAATGAGTTTCTGCTGCGCTTTTTCTGCAAAATAAAGCCCTGAATAATTCACAGGGTGCCAGCATTTTGCTGGGACATCCCCGGTCAACTGTTTCCTTTGCTTCTCTATCAGTACAGTGTATCTCTTCCTTTGCATATTGTTAACTCCACTTTATTCTGTGAGGAACAAAATTGCTATCAGACTCAAAGGACATCCGACCCTGGTAGTCATTTGTTATTTGGCTCAGGCAATTGTAGGCCCTTTAGTCACTGAATGGCAACAGAACAACTAAGCCTGTCTTTTCATGACAGTGAAACCTTAGGTTCTCTCCCTGAGAGAAGCTGCAGGACAGACCAGTGCCAAGAGCCATCTCAGATAATGATTCAGTGTATTCCTCGAAGGCTTTCTTTCATGAGCCTTATGAACGCTCTGCAAAGACTGAAATGTAACCAAATCCAGGATTTGATACCTTGCGTCTATCCCACTGCCAAATCATTAAAGGGTTCATGCACAGGTTTCTTGTAGACAAATACCATTTTGCAGCCTGCTATAAGCAAGGTTACAGTGAAGGACGCTCTAATTATAATTGCTGGAAATAGATGTATATTTGCAAAACCAAGGCTAAGGTAAACTGCATGCAAGCTGAACTCAAAACAAAATGTCAGCTACTGTCAGGGGAGTACTTTCATCCTGAACCCTAAAGCCCAACAATTGGATAGCAGAGTTTCATCAGCTGTAAACATAAGTAGGTATAATTTGCTTTGGTTCAAAACATTGATATATATTTTATTGTACACCTCTCTCTTGCACCACTTTAACCTTCCTTCATTCTCCACTGCCTGGTTGTCTTTTTCATAGCCATTCTCCTTTTCTAGTTTTTATCTGTGTTTAATAATCGGAATATGTTATTAAAAACTCTGCTTTAAAAAAAAAAAAACACCCTACAATGCTGCTACATAAGACCACAGCCAGTCTGAGATAATACTGTGCTGAAGTTTTCTTCCTTTTTTCTAGACCTAGTTATGTAATGAACATTCTTTTTTTTAAAGTCACATCCTTTGAATTCCAACATTCTTGATTCTGTTTGCCTTTAGCTATCTCTGAAACTCCTTGTTTGATGTGGAAATCAATGGCCAGTTATCCCAGTACATTTTGTACTTTGGTATAGATAGTGGAGTACAAAATTCAAACTTAGCATATCAAGTTTGAAAAGTGCATGTTTAAAATTAAACACGTCTCTATAAGAGTGCAGCAACTGTTCTAGGATTGGGTACCCATATCTAAGCATTTAAAATGGAGATGAACCAAATTCTGCATACATGCACAGTTCAGACTTGATGAGAAGTGCATGTATTTTGTACTGAAACGTCTGTCCATAAAGTCTGAATTGAATCCACATCTGGAACTGCTGATATGAAGACCTGTATTATTTTAGATGTTCACATACTCCAATTCATTGCCATCCAGCTATATGGACTCTTTTAAATTTTGAAGTGAAGCATATCCTTGGCAGTCTTTTCTGGAGTTTTTTTTTGGGGGGGGCAGTTTATATGCAACCCTGATAATCCTGCTTACTCAGTAGAATTTTAAAATCTGCTTTCTTCCTAACAGCA
This sequence comes from Lepidodactylus listeri, assembly GCA_029233225.1. NCBI lineage: Eukaryota > Metazoa > Chordata > Lepidosauria > Squamata > Gekkonidae > Lepidodactylus > Lepidodactylus listeri. The sequence goes on from JARCFY010000003.1 coordinate 42,155,781, forward strand.
TGAACCCAACCAATTGGAGATCATATTGTTACTATACTATGGTAGTACGTAGCCAAAAACCTGCCAAGGAAGCAACCAACATTCTGAATGGAGAAGGAAGAACATCCCTGTCTTGCTGTATTGTGCTGCTGTTACACTGACCCAGCAGCAGTGCAAAGCAAGAGTTGTATACTGATCCAAATCTAGCTGTTGTATATAGCTGGGGCAAATATGGATGAAAACACAGAATTCCACATCTGAAAGTGTATCCCATGGAATTAAATGCAGTGCACATAAAGAATATACATCCAAATGAGGATATCATTGAAAGATGGCTACTTCTAGTGATGTTGCCAGGTTTCAGAAGACAACCTTTTAATAATCTCAAACAACATCACTTCAATTTTAACCCAACACATAAGTAAACTTGGGCTCCTTTGAGCTGCTCCTGTAGCCCTTCCATTCTCTTTCCTCAAAACGTATCTTCCAGTAGCACAATGGGGACAGGAAGACATTTTGAATCATGGTGGAAAAGTTCACCCATAAGAGTCCTGGGTTCAAATTCCCCTTGCGATATTCTGTGTTTGGTTGGTGTGAGTTCGTGTTCTACTTATTTATCTAATTAGAGGGATACATGAGTGCAACCCTGAGTACTTTTCCATTTTGGTGGGAAAACCCCCACAATAAAGTGTCACTGTCCACTTTTGGTAGTTTGTTACTGTATTAAATATGAGACCACAGACATTCATGTCCCTCTGCCCCATCATCAAGCCAACTATAGCAGCAGAAAGGCCAGAGAATTGCTTCAAGTTAAGCCTTAGCCTCAGTGTTTAGAAAATCACAAGGCGTTAGTCAGCTGTGAGGTAAACATGGAATCTATTTTGACGCACACTCACACCTGACTCAGGATGGCTGTGGAGACCCTCTGACTCTGTCCCCTACCTTGATATTCAATATAACCTTGTCCACTTATATAGCCAAGAAGGAGACTAGAGGCAAACAAAACCGGAACTTTGTTTCCCTGTAAGGGAAAGAAAAGATTTGGGTGATCATAAAAAAAACCCTTCACACAAATGTAGCTGTGTGAGAGACCTGACTTAGAGAAAGTTTCACAACCAAATGATGTGTTAGAGAGAATGAGAAAGAGCCCGCCAGAAACTGCCAGTCTGCCTTACAGAGGTAGAAAAGACAGGTTTCTCTCAGGTTTTGTAGACCTATTTGGTAGACCTGTTTAACAGTTCTTTGAGATTCTGCCACATAGATGGAGGTCTGTTTCCAAACTTCCCTCTGCCTTTCCTGGCCAGCACACAAACCCAATGTGCTTCTCCCTGTGAGCGAGGGCTAATCCTAACTTCTCCATAGGACTCTCCAACCTTATGTGAGGAAAATAACAGTCCTTTAACACTCCTTTTACTTCTCCAGCTCCCCCTCCATCCTTGGCTTCTCCCATCTACCGACAGGGAAAAGGGGGGGGGTTGACTGGTACAGGATAAAAGGGAGGGACTTAGCCTTGTCTGGCACCACCCTTCCATGAGCCTCACCTAAAACACATCCTGCAGTCATTATCTGCAGAAAGAAGGAATTTCCAGTAGTGAAACAGGCCTACTTTGCCTCCCAGCACAACCCCAAATAATGCCCAAAATGTGACTTCTGGGACACAGAGGACCTCGCAGGAACAACATGATGGGGGAGTCAGACGACTGTAGAGGGAGTAGCGGGTTCAGGAGAATAAAACACCCTTTCAACCCAGGGACCATGGTGAAAATAAAGGGGGAAAACAACACTCTTCCTTGTAGCAAGATAAAAGTCAAATAATTAAAAATCTCTGGGGTCCCTGGGACATGCTTTCACATTCTACCCCAGTTAAAAAATAACCACAACTGGATTTGGTTAAGGAAATACTGGTCCAGCAGCCTCAGCAACAGGAATGTTGACGCCCGTTGTGACCACTATTATTTCTGTTTGTGAAGGGCTCCGAAGTGGTTTAGGGCTGGTTTTCTTCGGGGCATAAAAAGATTCACAAAAGCACTCCCTCATTCCAGCTCAACTGCCTCCACTGTAGGGTGAATTGAGGATAATGCAAAAGCTTTGTTTGTGGTGTTTGGAAAGTGGCCATGTGATGTCAGTTTCACATATGCAAGTCATGAGGAAAATGCATGTGTGAAATCAGCCCAGCTTGCGGGGTTCTATAGCGGGGAAAATGTTCCATGCAGCTGAACTTAGCAAAAGAGATTTGGAGGCCTCTTGCTAAATTGGAAGTGTTACTTCCCCCAAACAAGCCTTTATTTTGTTTCCCTGCTGGTTTTTGCCAGTGCTGCTGGATTTCATGAGGGAGAAATCCTAGACAAGAAGAAACCAATTAACTACCCAGCATTTGCTTGTGATTTTAGAGAAAGTCAACGTATTTGTTTGCTTATTGGTAACCACCAATGCCTATGACATGTCAGAAGAGAACTACCTCTTCTGAAGGAGGCCCATTTAACTTAATTATGCAATAAAGACAAAGGGAAGCTATGATAGTTTAAATTCAGAACAGGCATAAATTTAGTTAGAAAACGGCTTACAATTCTGTTTTAATTTGTAGCCAATGATGACAAGTCATCTAATGACAATGGGGCCTAGTAGGGCATGGTATATGGATTCTCTTAGACAACCCTTAGGCAAAGCATGGCAACATCAGCTTTTAACAGAAGGCATGTGGATGATTGAGGCACATCTATCTATTTAGCTAGCCGCATCAATGCAGTGCACAAAATTTCGTTCACAGTTAAGTCTTTCCTTAGCCTACCACTTGCGTGGTAGGCTAATTGCTTAGAAACTGCTTAGCCTACCACTTGCGTGAAGTGAAGCTAAACTGAAATGAATGTCCAGGGCTTTCACCAAGAATTGTTGGGTTGTCCCAGAGTAGGAAGGAGCCCAATCCTTAATAACTGGCATTTGCTTGGGGGCAGAGCTGGTGAGAGCAACGGAAAGCAAGAAGCGGCAACAGCCATCTTTTCTCGTCAGCCTTGTGTCAATGTGGGAAGGGAGTGGAAAATCAGTGCAGCATAAACTTCCATGCCCCATACAAGAAACCGAAAGAGAAACAGATTCAAGAGTTGAGAAAGCCCTGCTGTAACAGAACTCAGGCCTCATCCCTCATTCTTTTGGCCTCTTTCTTTCCTTCAATACCTTTTCTTGTGAAAAGCAGAGATCTCCCTCAGCTTTGTGCAAAGCAAAGGTCTTTGCTAGCTAAACCCTGCTCCACACAAAAACCTCGCAGAGTTGTTGGAAGGCTGTTTACTAGTCTAGTGTCTTTGTACAAAAAGTAAACAGTAACCATTTGTGGAAACTTATGAGTCTGATCTCCTTGAATGGCCAGATGACTGAGTTAAAACTACTCTTGGACATATTGGTGCTTGTGACCTCACAAAAGAGTGCAGTGATATATCAGACATAAGAGAAATCACACCTGGTCATGTTATTTTCCAATATTACAAGAAACATGAACCACAAGTCCAAGCAAGTATAGTTTACCATGTGCAGTCCAAGCTCCCTGTGTTTGTCTATTATTTATATTTTAAAGAAATTACAGCACACCTACCTGCCCTCACAAAGGCCACCAAGATGGCTGACAAATTAAATTAAAACACACAGGATAAAATCACATTTAAAAATACTAAAACCCACCCTCCAAACACACTTCATGAAAACAATTTAAAAACAGCTAAAATACACACAAAGATATAACAGCCATCAAAACATTGGTCAGGGAATGCCAAGCAAAACAAAAAAAAGTCTTTGGTCATTGGTGGAAGATGGCAACAGAAGGGGACAGACCAATATTCCTGAGGAGAGAGTTCCACAGTCTCAGTGCCACTATTGAGAAGGCCCTCTCCTGGGTTGCCACCTGCCTAATCTCAAAAGAAGGGAGTGGGTATGTTAGTCCCAAACCATACAGGGCTTTGAAAGTCAAAGGCAGCATTTTGAATTGTGCCTGGAAACAAATTGGGAGCCAGTACAGATGGGCCAAGACTGGAGTGATATGGTCCCTATGACCCACTCTGGTCAATATCCTGGCTACGGCATTCTGTGCCAACTGAAGTTTCCGAATGCTTTTCAAGGGCAGCTCCATATAGAGAGCGTTGCAGCAATCTAATCTTGTTGTAACCAGGGTATGCACCACAGTAGCCAGATCTTTTCTGCGCAGGAAAGGCCACAGCTGGCTAATCATTTGAAGCTGGTAAAAGGCGTGTCTGGCCACAGCTGCCACCTGCTTCTCCAGCAGTAGGCCTGGATCCAAGAACACTCCAGACTATGGAGCTATTCCTTCATGGGGAATGCAACCCCATCCAGAATAAATGACATCTTAAATCTCAGGTCAGACTCTCTGTCCACTGGTACCACTTTCATCTTGTTTGGATTAAGCTTCAGTTTATTAGCCTGCATCCACTCCAAAACTGCTTCCAGGTGCTCGTTCGGGGTTTCTAGAAAAAGGAGATTGGATTTATACCCTGCCTTTCACTTGGAGTCTCAGAGTGGCTTACAAAGTCCTTTCCCTTCCCCTCCCCACAACAGAAACCTGTGAGGTAGGTGGGGCTGAGAGAGTTCTTTCAAGAACTGTTCTTTCAAGGACAGCTGTGTCAGAATTATGGCTTGCTCAAGGTCATCCAGTAGCTGCAAGTGGAGGAGAGGGGAATCAAACCCAGTTCTCCCAAATGAGAGTCCGCTCACTTGACTGCTACACCAAACTGGCTACAGCCTCCTTGGGGTCAGCTGGAAGTTCAAGATAGAGCTGAGTGTTGTCTGCCTATTGGTGACCTCCCAGCCTGAATCTCTGGATGACCTCACCCAGCAATTTCATGTAGATGTTAAAGAGCATAGGGGACAAGTTGGAACCTTGTGGGACCCCAGAGGTCAAAGGCCAAAGGACTAAGCAGTTGTCCCCCAGCACCACCTTCTGAAAATAACTTTCCAGGTAGGAATGGAACCCCCACAGAATGGTGCCTCCCAATCCCAGCTGAGATAGTCTAGAAGGATAGTATGATCTACCAATTGAAAGCCACTGAGAGAGTCAGGACAATCAAGAAAGTTGCACCTCTCCTGATGCAGATCATCCACCAGGGCAAGCAAGGCTGTTTCTGTCTCATAACCTGGCCTAAACCCAGATTGGTAAAGAACTAAAAGATTTGCCACATCCAGGAAAGCTTGTACATGTCCAGCCACCACTGTTCAGTCATCTTGCTCAAGAATGAAACATTTGAGACAAGTCAAAAAATTTTGAGATCTCCTAGGTTCACGATAGGCTTTCTTTAGAATTGGACACAGCACTACCTGTTACTTCTTTATGCAGACAGTGATTAAATGTGGAATTCACTGCCAGAGGTTGTAGTGATAGCCACAGGAATAAACAGCTTTAAAAGGAGGTTTGTTGAATTCATGGAGGATAGGTCTATCTGTGGCTACTAGCCATGGTGACTGAGGAGAATCTCGATATTCCAAGGCACTAAATTTCTGAATACCAGAACCAGGAGACAACATCAGGGGAAGGTCTCAGCCTCTATGCCCTGTTGTTGGTCATCCAGAGGAACTGGTTGGCCACTGTGTGAAACAGAATGCTGGACTAAGATGGATCACTGGTCTGATCCAGCAGGGCTCTTCTTATGTTAACTCAGATACAAAGTCCACTGAGCAAAATGGGACTAACTCCCATACATTTAGGCATTTGAAGAGCAGCCAAACATTGGTCCTTTCCACACTAGACCTTAAATCCTGGTTCAACCCTGTCCCTGAACTTACATTCTACACTACACTTGAGTTCACCCCTGAAATCACCTCAGGGTATTTTTTGTTTCCACATTACATTAAGGTCACCCCAGTTTCGCCCCACACTTGTCCCTGGATAAACAGAGGCTGTTACAACCAGGGATAAATGCAAGGTATTGTGTTGCGAGTTGAACTCTGATAAAACCAGGGATGAGATCCAAGTGCAGAAAGGACCATTGTGTGTTAGCCCTTCCTTCTAGTTTCAACTTAGTCATATACCTACTAGGTGGCCTCAGGGTACTCTTCATACTGCAACTGTGAGATTACATTGGGCAGATTGTATGTCATTAGAGCACACCTGTGCCTTTAAATGTTATTCTGTTCCAATCTCATGGAAAGTGGGCAATGCAATATAAAGCATGACTAGGTTCACAAGCTGGATACTGCAAGTGCTGACCACTTTTCTGCCTGCAGTCTGTTCACAAAGGGTATTTTTTCTCCCCAGTCAGACTCTAGTACTAAAAGAGAGCCTGGTCAGTATAAAAAGGACTGGGTGACAGAAGTTCACTTCCCTTGTAAAATGCTTTAATCATACCCCTACATGTATCTGGGGCAGATCTATGGTCTTTTTATCTGCTATTTGGGATCACAAAGCACCCTTAGGTATAGAGAACTGCTTGTTTATTACGTTGGATCACAGATACTGTATTCAACATTAGTATGCAAACCAGGCACATGTGAACATGACTGACAAAGCCATAAATGTCTTTGCATCCCCTTTGAAATGCTCAGCTGCATCCCAGTGATCATCTCTCACCCCCCCACAATGGAAATGTGGATGAATGGCTGTGTCCAGGGCTATTAGCTGTTGCATGCAACTAGCTGTTTCATGAGAGCTAGATCAGAACCTATATTCCTTGTCCCTTGAGTAGGCACTCATATACAAACCTAATGTGTATACTGGGTCATTATGTTTCTTGGCTTGTATAAACTTCAGTGCCTGTGACAGACAGGGAAAGGGTCCTGGCGTCATGGAAGATACTATCCGCCAGTGAGTATGATCATCGGATACATTTCCGCAGACAGGAATGCTCAGGCAGATATCTAGTAATGCCCTGAACTTGTCAAGGTTCAGTCTGAACAGTGAAACCAAAACTCTAGAGTGGAATGAGTTTGTGGTTATATTATCCCTTGTTAGTTAGTTGTATCTTTTGGCTGGGCCAGTACTAGTTCACACTGATATAAGTACTAAATTTGGAGAAGGGCATATGAAAATAATTGTTGCATAAAAATTGATGTTCTGGTGATTTCAGTTGCATGGTCCAGATGCTTCTGAGCTGATGCAAGATGCTATTTCCAGTGTACTATTCTCCTTCCTGAAACTGTCTGCTCAAGCCCACTTTTATTATAATGAATGCTAGTTGTGTATGACATGGAAACAACTCAAAGACAGTTGGGTTATATCAGCCTTGGCATGTGGACCAGCTGTCAGAAATTCAACAGCAACATAACTTTAGCTAATTACGCAGCCCAAAAATTCAAACTGCTCCAAAACATAAAGAGTTTACTTTTCCAAAGAAATGGGTAAAGCACCTGCAATATCTGAAATTCAAACAGCCAAATCCTTCCAGCTGGTATAGTTGCTATCTTGCTTGTTCTCCTTTAGGATACATAATTATATAAGCATTGTTATGATGGATCCCTTTATCTCCCCAACTGTCTGGCAGATTTTTTCATGCCAAAACTTCAGTTCCCTTCAGTAACTGAGTTGCCTTACAGTAGCGCGTATATCTTCTCTTTTTATATAAACTTGAAACTGTCCCACCCTCTGTTTAGATATTGGTTTAGGTTTTAGACCCAGTACAGGAACTTGAGGGAAAGACAGGAGCTGTCCTGTTTTATAATTCCTTTTACTATTTGACTTGTCTGGGAGTTCACTCTTACTATCCAGACCTTCTTCCAAATCCTTCTCCAGTATCCTTTGTTTGTATAAGGGTGTTCTGCAGCTTTCCTGACTGAGAATCTAAGTTCTCCTTCAGAGCCATTTTAATATATTTTAGACAAAGGAATTTATCTTCTTTCTGTAGAAGTACTTTTCTGACCATTGCCTGTCAGAAAACACTGACTCCCAAATATCTCTTCCCTCAGATGCCAAACCCTCTGGCTACTGATCCAGATTTCAAACAAAGACCAAAAAGGAAAAATACCAAATGCAAAATACCTCTTTTCCCTCCAGATTAGCTGTTGTATTTCTTCTCTCAGCTGATGTTGGCCAATCAGAAAGTAAGTACAGCAGCCAATCACATAAGCTCTTCTCTTCAGAGAAGATTAATTCTTTAACTCCCTGAGTCTCTCTGATACAAGCAGCATTTTTAAAAACCTGCTTTTCTGTGCAATCTGTCACAGTTGTAGTGATCTTTAAATCTTTCAAAAATGGGAGCCTTCAATATTGTGTTCCTGAAGCTAAATATGAAGTGACTATATGCATTACTATGTTTTGTTTAACATCATGAGTGCCAACTGGTATTTCAAGTTTTTTTTCTCATTCCAGGCAGATCTCATTTTCACAAATTTGTTCCATTTTTAGTTTTCATTGTATTACAGCATTGCTAATAAAGGAAGACAGTATATATTCAATGAAATACAGAGGTGCAGGGTTCTGATACCTTTGGTGCCTTACATTTGGGAAAGCATGCTTTACTGAAATCAGTAAAAAAATACTTCCACGTTAATGTGTTTGGGACTGAGTGCTTGTCAGAGGTTTCCTTGCTAGCTTAGCCATCCCTTGCCTCAGAACCCAAGACAGTTGGGGGCATTCAATCAGAGACACACTGGGGAGGAAATCTGGGGGAGACACGCTGAGTTGTATTTGGCTAGCTTTAAAAGAAAGGGTCTTAGCACTTCAGAAACATTTCATATCTAGAGAATAACCCTGCAGTTTTTACTTCTCTGTATACTTTACTATCAGAATATTGAAAAGGATGACTTGATTCTATACAATCCTGACACAATCAGGGCAGATGGCAATTGTATAAAGAACTACCTTTAATAGCCTCTATTGCTAAAGGCTAGCAATAACCAGAATATTTCATCATAGTCTTTTATTGTGCTATTACTTTGTATATCCTGACAAGGCCAATAATTTCTAGACTTAACTTTTTAAACCACTGATAATAAGTAGCTGTAAAATATAAAATATTGTTTAATAGTAAACAGTGGGAGTATAATTGTTCCATATGGTTATCTTGCAACAAGGATATATGCTACTGGGACAAGGAGAAACAAAACTATCAGATACAGAGGGGCATATTATACACCAACCTTGCATTCTGTTGCATGCAAGGGAACTCCCGTGTGGTGATAAAGCTGTCCAGTAGTCTCCTCCTTTAAAATGAACGTGGCAGCCTATGCACCAAAGATTCTTTTGCAAACTGATGCACACCCACCGTTTTGAATCAGAGTAACTCAAGGTATTTGAAGCATAAGGCACAGCTCTGTATGTGAGATATTGCAGTGATTTACAGACAAATGGAAGATGATCATCCAGGAGCATCAGTTTCAACAACTTAAGCTACTCCCATCATGTATATGCCTTTAAACACTGCAAGAGTTGTGTCTGGATAATCATCCTGTTTCCCATATCACCCTCTTCCCGCTCTAGTCTGTCCCACAAGTTCCCCACAAAAATGCCTTGCCGAATGGAAATTTCATTCTTAACCCCCCCAAGAGATGACAGTACATAAATACCTTTTATTTCCACATACAAATGATGTCTGTAAACCTCCCAATGGTGTCTGTTCTCAAATCAAAACACCACCCCTAAACAGTGCTGCGAGGAGTTACATATTTGCTCTGCTGTGTGCTCTTGCTTTAGTTTGTGCAGGATTAATATATCCACCACATGTCTCAAATTAAAAGGAAAAATATATATATAGTGGTTAAGGTAGAAACTGGGAAAGAAAAAGTTCCGCCAGTCAAGCTGAGAGTAAAAGAAAAGGGATAAAGAGAACAAAATGCAAAGAAATGTGTTTGGTTTTTTTCTTTCCAAACATGGTGAACCACGACCACACTTTCTAGGCTTGAACCACGTTTTATGAACACTGCTGTCAAGTGAACAATGAGGATGGGAGCATGTAAACAAGTTGAGCCAGCGCATGCATGCTTGCCGAATGAAAGTGCAGCATGTGAAGTGGAGCTAGAGTTGAAATGACCTTCCACATTCATTAGGCATGGGGGAATCCATTGTCCATGAGAATATGATGGCAAGCCAGAGAGGCAGAAAAGGTTGACAGGGAATCAAGCTGGACCACAGGCAATCTTGGATGGTTCCCAGTTGTTCATTTGTGTCTTTCTTTGTAGAGACTCAAATGACTTTGGCCGTGGTCACACCGGCCTTTAAATCCGGAAGGGCTCCCGGATTTAAAGGGACTGGGTTTTTTTATTTCGGGCGGTGGAGGAGGGTTGCATCAGAGGCTTGCGGTGGAGAAGGAGGAGGAGGCTCGCAGCGGTGGCGGAGGATTGCAGTGGCAGTGGAGGTGGAGGAGGAGGCTTGTGGTGGCAGTGGCCAGGGGCACCCTTCCCCGAGCCCACCCCCTGCCACCTGGTAAGTCCCCCCCCCTTTTGCACTTGGGTGCTTGAGTGCCCAAGTGCAAAAAGGGGGAAAAAACCTGGAGGGATGATCTGGACAGCCCACTCTCACAATCATTGCGAGAGAGGGCTGTCCAGATCGGTTCAATGCGGGTTCCTCACGCAACCACCGGGAAAACACTTGATTTTCCTGGGGTCATAAAATGCGAGAGGAACCCGCCATTGAGCCTGCTTCATTGTTGGATTTGTCTCGGCCGTTGTGGATGGTCCCTTTAAATGCGGGATGAAACAGCAGTTCCTCCCACTTTAAAGGGCCGTGTGACCATGGCCTTAGTGAACCAGATGCAATGATGACAGGCAGCAGAAAAGTGAGAAACATAAAAGTTGGTCTGGATCTTGCTACAATTTAAAAACAGGAGCTACTTAAGGATTCTATTCAAAGGCTATTGCATGATTTTTATTTTTATTTTAAACTTTAGATAGCAGATTCTCCCAAACAATATCGCAGATTTTTACAACTCCTCTTAGTTTCCAAAGTGGTTTTCCATTCAGGAGCTGAAAAATGCGATTTCAAACTTTCCTTCAAACTTTCCTTAAATATGTGGAACAAGGATTAAATTCTTTGCAGCCACTCTATAGCTTAGATACTGGCATGGAGACCGCCTGTTCTCATCCATGTTTTGCTGTAACCATAGTTTAGTGTTGGGCCATCTGAGAGCTCACTATAATTAGAGCTAATGGGATTGCTCAGAACCACAATCCACAACTGACTTCAAACTATGGGGTTAAATTATGGTATTGACGCAGCCCTGATTAACTCCAGTTTGGGCATAATGCATAACTCTGGATGCAGCAAATTGTGGAAAGGAATGGAGAACACACACAGGAGACCATTGCTCCATCTAAGCTATGGAGTTTTGTGAGCAAATATTCTACTTTGTGAGTTACTGGCATTAAAGCTGTAAGCGAGCCATTTGGCTCCTGCATAGATTAGTTTGGAGCCATCCTTCCTGAGCTAAGGCAAAAATGTGTGAGCCAGAGGCTAAAAAAAACCTGTGAGTTAACTCACACTAACTCAGCTTAGAGGGAACACTGCATGAGACTGGAGGAGAAAATGTGTGAATTTACAGTACCTTTCCAATCTTCAGATATAGTTTTCGTTAATTGCAATAGAAATTATTCTCCCAGAGATACAAAGAGGGCTTAAAAGTGCTTAACTTATAGCTTAGATCAGGTGCTATTTGTCACTATATGGAAAAATACATTTGATTGGCATGCTTAGAAAAAAATGACGGGGAAAGAGCTGACCCCCTCTCTCACTCAGCAGCACAACCTAGTCACTGTCTAGCAAAGTTTAGACTTTCCAATAATACAGTCATGGATTCCAAATATCCTTGTCTAGTTTGGCTCTCGAATAAGTGCACTGACCTTGCTCTGTTTTGGGATAGCCCAGTCTGATAGGCAGTTACCCTCTGTAGCAGGAATGTCCCAGATCTTGAGGACCACCAACAATTAGAACCACAATAAACTAAAGATTTTTTTTTTGGGGGGGGGGGGGGGAGGTCTGAAATGAACCCAGTCATTGGCCTATTACCCAGTCACCATTTAGACTTGTGTTACGGATCTTGTGTCAATCTTTAATGGGTTAGTGAGTGCCTGAGTTTGGCTAAGGCATGAAAGCGGTCAGCCTCCTTTGCAGAGCAATACATTTCGTCAAATGGGGTAAAAAGTTTAACGTGGAGCCCAATCATGCTTTTACAGCCAAAAGACTTACAGCTTTAAGAGCTGTTTGACAGTCAGGCTTTCCCCAGACTTTTCGGCATTATGTCTATTTTCCAGTTGAGGTTTTGAGTTACTATCTTGCTGATTTGCCCATGTACAAGCCCACGTAGGGCTGAATGTGAATGATGCAGCAATGCTCTGGAATGTTTAACTGCTATGGGGGGGGGGTTGGGGGGGGGGGGGGAAACCGTTCCATGCACTAGCTGCAACCAATCAATTTCTGCCTGATGCCAAGAAATTAAACACAGTAAAGCCAGACCCTTCTCAGCAGTGAGTTGATTGCTTTAAATAAGGGAGATTTCCTGAATGTTTAAATTGAAACTTCTACTATGATTAAAGCAATGAGAAGGGACCAGGATGGCTTCCTAACTATTTAGTTCCTAAAATTCCTGTGAGGTCTGGAGATGACAAATTCAATTCTGATGTGCTGTGTTTTACACTCTGCAGGCTGTAGTTAAAAGGGGGGAAACTAATCAGGCTTGGGTTTCCCAGGGGCTGAACTTTAAGATGTTTTCCTATTTAAACTCATGGAAATATGTTAAAACCCACAGTGACTGGATGAGGATTATACAATATGAAATGTATGTGCCAGTAGGTGTTTTGTTTTTGTGTTTTTCCCCGTGCGCATATTTAGACTTCTTACTACTTTGTTTGTTTAATCTTTCATCCTGCGGGGCAGGGGGAATGCCTTAAACAGATTTTAGTATCATGAGAAGAGTTGTTTATAATACACTCCAAAAGATGGTGCATGAGAATTGGGCCAGTTAAATTACGTTTTCAGACTGAGTCTCCCCCTCCCCCCAATTTAACAAGGGGTTAGTAGAATACACGGTAGATGTTCAAAACAACCAGGGTTGTGATGAGAAGTGGGATCTGCCTGGCATACATGAAGCTCCGGAGAGAAACAAATTCCCTCTTATGCGCTCCAGACAGTTCACTAGCCTAGTCTGCCTGAAAACAAAATTTATTTGCTTATTTCACGGGTCTCCAGTAACAATAAGAGTAGAATGAATTCCCACCAGAAGCATTCATGGAAGCAGATCATAAGTGTAGATGTTCCATAAATGAAATGAAGAGCTTAATGTAAAATGTATCAGAAGAACCAACATCTATTACATTTGCCAGTGTATATGTTCAGTTCTATTGTTAGGCATGGATGTATGTGAGAGAACTTCACACACAACTAGAACATTCTGCTAGCTGTTTTCCTCTATAAAAACTGGGTCAGTTCTTTGGCAGGGGGAAGAGCTGCTAGGAAAATGCCCAAAGCTCCTGTGGTGTGCTCAGTTTTCTCCTACAAATGCCTATCTTTGAAGCCCAAGCCATATTTCTATGTACACGTGCTGTCAGAGTTACCGATTTATTTGAATGTGGTCCTCTCATCTGACATCACACGTACCAGTTGCGAATGTCATCAGGCAACACTGCAGGAAGTGGAGCCACTAGACTCCAGATGGAGTTGAACGGTAGAGTCCATAGAATAAAAGCTGGCACAAAATGGCTGGTGAGAAGGCAGGGGAAGGTTGCAGGAAGGCACACCTGTCCCTGGGGAAAAGGAACAGGGTCGCCATGTCTCCCCCAGCCACCAACAGGGGATGGGGAGATAAGGTTGCAAAATCCATGTTGGGAAACTCCTACAGATTTGGGGATGGAGCCTGGGGAGGACAGGGACCTCAGTGGGGTACAATGCCATAGAGTCCACCCTCTAAAGTATCCATTTGCTCCAGGGGTACTGATCTCTGTAGTCTGGAGATGTGGGCTGTAAGTCCAGGGGGTCCCCACTTCCCACTTGGAGGCTGGCATCCCTAGACCTATGCTCTTATCGCCTGTCCTAGGTCTAGTTGTGGCTGATTATCCTACAGAGGAAGAATCAGGCCCTTTGTAATTTCTCAGAGTTGCTCTGGAACTTTTTGTATCATGTCATATAGTTTGGAAAGGAAAATATTTTTGTCATTTTATATTTTACATTGTTAGCAGTAGGAAAGTGAGTTTCTGAATTAATAGGCATCGACTAAGTCCTGTAACTACAAAATAAAGTTAATCTTTAATAAAAGAAACTGCTGGCAATCCTATTCATTGGAATTCATAAGTGTCATTGCTATTCGTTCATCTGGATTTTCAGGTTTAAGAAGTAAAACCTATATAAATAGGGTGGCTTTCTTAAAAAAAAAACCCTGCTGCCAAGCTTTTCAGCTATAATACAGAAAGAATTTGGCACTTGTGGTTACAGGAAATTCATACTTTGTGTTAAGACGTGTTTATATAAATAGAAAATTAGCTGTTTCAGAAGCAACGAATGTCAGCTCTTTACAGGGAGGTTCTTTAAACATGCGATTATATGGCTTTGGTTAGGCTTGAGCTTGCTGTTTTCCAATACGTAGACTTTGGCTGGTGGGGTAGAGAAGCCATTTTCCTGTTAGTGCTCCAACACAAATGTTGGTTTTAAATTTCTTGTTCCATAAACACCATCATTTTGACTGATGCACCATCAGTGACATCTGTTGATAAGTGCGGCTTGGGTTTCTTTTGAAATAAACTTGAACCGGTCCGTTGTTGTTCAAAAGTGTTGCGCTATTGTAAGCTCTGCAAACTGCAGTGGCAGCATTTATGACTGCGTTTACAAGTTGCTAACCATAAGGGCAGGGGTTAGGGCAAGGGCTGTTTGATGAGCAAGAGGATTCAAGCAGAAAGTGCAAAACCTGCTGCTGTAGTTCTGGGTGTGAATTGTGATCGATTAGGTAGTTGACCTTTGTGGGGGCTACGTTGCAAATTCATGTAAAGCTTCTACCCGGACAAAGTCATCCCCCAACTTTAGTGGCATAAGCAACAGGTTGATGGTGGGGCACATAGAAACACTTCATGCCATATAATAAAAGGAATTTTTGAAGATTTGCAATAGTGGGTTTTTTAAAACAAACAAACCATGATGAAACAACAGTACCGCAAGAAATCAATCATAGCAAAACGGGCATACAATGAGCAGAATAAAAAAACGAAGTTCTGCAAGCAGTTCAGACTGAGTGGAGGAGACAGCGAGCACCGAGTTGGAGGTTTAAATGATTCCCAGAAAAAAATTGTGGGGAATTATTAAAACTTATGAATGCCCAACTGCATCCTAAACTGCTAGAGTTTAAGGGAAACTTTTGCATCTGATTCTGCCAGACTGGTCTTGAAGAAAGACCATTCTGTGAAAAAACAATAGCCAACGAGAAAGAGGAATACAGATAAGCCAGTAAGGTAGCTGTTCCTACTCTGGACTTGGACTGCAGATTCCCCCCTCAGCCTCAAATCCTCCCTCAGATATTAAGTATGTTGAGGGGCCTTAGGCCAACCAACCACTCTCCCTCAGCCCAAGCTATTTTACAGGGTTATTATAGAGATAAAACAGAGACAAAGAGGATCATGTAGGCCACCTTGACCTCCATGGAGTCAGGGGAAGCATAAAAGTGCACTATACACATACATGTTTTTGCTTGAACACTGACTGGTGGTCAAACATGTCTGACAGCTTCTGTTACATCTCAGACACAAAAGACTTGAGACACCTGGATTTATGTTAAACCAACAAATACTACTATCCCTTTAACATCCCTAGTGGATAGCTCCCTTCCCATTTCCCATTCCTAGCTTCTATCTTTGTAAGTAGCTGTCATCTTTCAAACTTTAAAGTCTTTCACACTTTAATTTACAAAGTAGGACATTTACTCAAATCCTAGATAGTTCTAAAAAGCTACCTGAAATGCAATAGACTTATCTGTCTGGCACATTTTTATCATGCCCCCCTCCTCCATGGAGCTAAGGTTGTCACACTCAGGCTGCAGTCAGACATGCATTTTGATCCACTGTTGCCCTGCCTCTAATTGATCCAGGGTATTTTGTAACAGAGAATACTGATCATACTCACCCCTTTTAGCCCTCTTCAAAGTGCTTTTACCCTGTCCTTGATCAATCAGACACATATCAGACCCAGCAGCCAAGGATAAACATATGGAGCAGAGGTCCATCAGTGGCTATTAGCCTCAAGGCATAGATAGGAACTCTTGGTCTAGGGCAAGTGATGTTCTGTATTCTTGATGCTTGGGGGGGGGGGGCAACAGTGGGAGGACTTCTAGTGCCCTGGCCCCACTGGTGGACCTCCTGATGGCACCTGGTATTTTTGGCCACTGTGTGACAGTGTTTGACTGGATGGGCCATTGGCCTGATCCAACATTGGCTTCCCTTATGTTATTATGTTATTATGAGTGTTGCTGTTGGCCTTTTTAAAAATAGTTTCTCACTTGAGTATGCCCACATCACTGATATGCCTCCTGGGAGGTGTAGTTCCTGGGGCTATCAGCTGTTTGTTTTTGTTTTAAAAAAGGTTTGTCCTCTAAGCATGTGCACAAGTGCTGATCAGCCTGCTGGGACATGTAGTCCTCCCTCCCTAAACTTTTCAATTTACCCCTTCCCCAAACCACAGGAAAAACCTGAAGTCCAAAGGCATTTTTATTTGTAAGTTTTTAATGAAGAAAACAAAGTTTAGAGCAGCCCCTGTGGGAGATGGGGGGGGGGGGGAGAGGTGCAAATATGCAGTTATGCACATATCACTAACTAGTAAAAAAAATGGTGGCTGGAAAACAGGAGGCCAGTCAGATCTGCCTGATGGCTTGGGTGTACAAGGGAGTGATCAGTCAACAGGAAATCTGTTTTTGAATCAGCTCAGACCAGCAGGACCAGATTTTCACAGGTATCAAAGAAACACACAGTAAAGGGGGGAGGGATGGGACACAGACAACTGGGACACAATAGACAGGTGCATTTTAAATTTGTGCATTTTAAATCGTGCATTTTAAATTTGTAAGGGAACAGCAATGGCAACGGCTCAAACTGCATGTCTGATCACAGCCTTAGTTCCCCTCCATTTTATCCTTATACCAACCCTCTGAGATAGCTTAGAATGAGAGTGACTAGCTACAATGCCTTGCTAGGTAGAGTTACACCTTTCTATATGCATTGAGCTTAGAAAGGTGTTACTCAATAGAGGCCGGAACTTTTAGTGAGTCTCACAGACTTTTTAAACAAGCACCTCTCATTTTATCCAACCATGGATAGTTGGCTGTCCAGCTTCCTGCTATAGCCAATTAGAACAATGGGGTTTGCTTCTCCAGTTTACAAAAGGGTGTGTATAACTGGAAAATGGCTAATGATTTAGGGACAAACTAGATGTTATGGAAACCATGGGTCAGACACATGGTTGTGATGCCATTTTAGAGATGAATTCAGTCATTTAAACAAATGCTGCAATGGCCTGATGCCCATGGTGCAGTGGGATGAGGCAATCTTGTCACACATACACCCCCCCACACACACACACACTTTTTCAAGTGCTGAAACAGACCCTGATGTTTTGGTACTTGAAAAGGCATGGTGGACGAGGGAACAAGATTGCCTGGTCTCACCATACCACACTCTCGTGGCAGTTTTAAATGGCTGAATTCATCTGTAAAATGGTGTCAGCATCCATTGGTTGGATCCATGGAGGTGTCTGGGTAGAGATTAAGGAATAAGGCTGGGTATTGCTGTTTGGCAACTGATTTGAATCAGTTACTCTGCTGGATTTAAAAAAATAATTCATATAAGAATGGCTACAAATTACTGTGCAGTTTTGTTTCAAAACAACTGGTGACCCAAATTGTTCACCAAGAACCCACGAAACCTGTAATTTCTATAAATTATGCCAATCATCATGTTTCTTTTATTTTGCATAATTTATTCTGTGTTTGTTAGTCATGGGAAGGCACAAGAAACCATGCAGAGCAATGAAAGCATTTTGGTAATTTCTGGAAGTGTCGCTTGCGCAACTTGCTGTTTCAGCAGACATTTTCCGCAAATTTCCGTACGTGAATCTTTGCCACTATAAGGGCTAGAAATATTTCCTTTTAAGAAATAAGGAAGCTAAGGAAGTTCCATGGAGGAATTACCTTTTTTGCCTTTTCTGTGCTCTTGTGGAAGCACAGAATACACGCTGCTGTTGTTGCCCAGCAGACCTAAAGAAAAATGTCCTTCATGTATGGAAACGGGCAGCTGAAGCTTGTCCTGGCGTGGAGGTAAATAAAATCCCATGAAGCCTCTATTAAAAGGACAAGACTTCTTTTTTCTCCAGGCATTTGGCACCATACAGGTCCACATTTAAAGAGACAGAATGGACAATGAACAGGATGCAATAATATGCCACCCTTGATTTGCTACAATTTAAAGGCACTAAACAACATCCATTCCTCCTTTCCAAAAAAATCCCCAAAAAGCTGCAACTGTGGCACTACCTTCAAAGTGACTCTCAGCAAGGCAAGCAGAAGTCCCAGCTGCACACAATTACCATATCCACACAGACTAAACAAAGGGCTACTGCTCCTTCATCCTTCGCCATTCCGAAAGATAGGGAATCACTGGACAGGAGGAGTGTGTGAGTCAGGCTTATACCAGTGCCGCTTCAGGATCATTCAATCAGACTGTTATTTCACATAATTGAACATGCTAAGTACCACATCAGAACCCCGACCGAGTTGCAAAGTGATTACAAGTGACAGATAAAGACAGCAAGAGAGGGGAAAGGAGGATGAGAGAGCTTGAGCCCCATGGACATCTAAAAATACCCACACACTTTCTCTCTCACCCCCCCCCCCTCCCCACACACTTTCCCTGCTTGGTTCAACTAGGGTCTTATTTTTAGGGCTTTCCACTTGGGGAGAAGAAAGGGGTTTCTGTGCTCTTTGAAGCTTGTATGTGCTGCTCAGACAGGAAGCCCGAGCTTCTGTCAGTCAACAGCACATGCAAAATTTATCAAGTATATTACTTGACACAGAGGTTACTCTGTCATTACTAACTAACAGGGGCCTGCCAGGGAATTTTTTTTATGGAAACATGTTGCCAAAGGCGAAGTGTCCATTGATTGATTGCCACAGCTGACCTCAATGTACAGGAATCACTATGTAATAAGCTTTTTATCATATATAAACCACCCAACTTAGGTTCAGATAAAATGACGAGTCTTACCTACACCCCAAAGACCAAGAGTTTAGTTTTTGTGAACACTTTCATTTGGGGGTTTACTCATACCCCATTCTCCCTTCAACAGGCATTTTTCATATCTTTGTTGTTTGTTATTAAAAAAAAAAATCACCATATATATTTTTCCATTGCTTCATGTACCACAAATTAATGTTTTGGACATTCCATGTCCCTTGTGCCTATTTATATCAGTTTGTATCGCTCTAATGAGAAAAAATTATGTGTTTCCTTCTCGTCTAAATTAAAGCTCAGTTCAGACATAATGCAAACCCAGGATTTATTTTAACTGTGGTTAATTTGTGAAACCAAGATTTGACTCACAGTTATTGAGATCCTGCTTGCGCTCAAACACTTCAGTCAGGGCAGGTGCCTCTATTTCCAGGACCTATGTGAGGGGCAATACCAGTGAACAAGGCAGGATTACATCCAGTAACTCATCTGGATCCCCCACTTTCATTCTTTTCAAAGCTAGCCTCTAGGATTTCAAAATGAAGAGACAAAAGGCAAAATGTGAATACAGGTCTATGCCTGTTCACCTTCCCTTTGTTAGACACTGAGAGAAGACGTGGCTGTAATTGATAGGACCTACAGCAGCAACTGGTAGCTCCATTGAAATTTTTCATGTAGATTTAGCTGCTAAAACTAAGTAATTTTAAGGAAAAGTCTTCTGCCTTCTTCTGAATGTCTAGGTTATCCCAAAACACAACAGTAATGGTATAAAACTTGAGGAACCCTCTTATAAAATACAGAAAGGCGGTGCCCCAGCTCTATCTGTAAGACTGACAGCAGCTGAGAAACTAAGCGATCTTTATATTCTCAAAACTGGAAAATAATATCTGAAGGAGCCCATTTGGGTGGCATTGCCTAGCAGAGGGAGGACATATATAATTAGTCTCTCAAGATTTGTAGGGGCAACACATACTTAGAAAATCCATTTCCTTTATTATTATTTCATATATTGCAAGATATTTATCCGTAAAAATTGCAGAGACTGGAAAGAATTTGGCTTTCCCAAAAATCTTAATAAAAGTGACTGGCATGTAATAGTTTCTTTTTTACACAGCCCAGTTCTGAGATTTGGGGCTAGGATTTGGTAACACTCTGAATGCTCACAAAAACAGTAGCCTGCAGGAAGAGTGTTATTTCTACTACTTGATGATCTTCCATATACTCTCTTTGAGCATGCCAATAAAAAGTATATTCAGGTTCTTCAGACCAGGGTGGCACACATAGCAGCAGTTTAGCCTAGTGTTGGCAAGGAATCTGTGACAGTGCTTCCTGAGATTCAGTTAACTGGCTAAGGCTATAGGCTGATCTATTCATATTGAGTTTTGTAGCTAGTTTTTTTTAAAAAATGTTTGTGAAGGGAAGCTCTTAGACTCAGTGCCACTTTTGTTTTGTTGGGAGATATTTGAGATGTTTAAGGCTGCAGTACGGCATACTTGTTTGGAAATTAATCCCATTTAAATGGGTAGGATTTACTTCAGAGCAAATTGGGCCACAGTCTTATTCACACTTCATTAACAGGGATTTTCATAGAAACCAATGAAACCTCAGTGAAATAAATAGGAGGTGAATGTCCACAGAGTAGCAGCCCAAATCTTACTTCATCTGACCACGAGGATTTTCCATTCCTGCTAAGACTAAGTGCTACAAACTAAGGTGTGTGTGCTTTGTATTTATCTATCAAGAGTTCAAGATTTGAGAGGAAAAAAAACACAAAGAACAACATGCTAAATGGGAAACTCTACCTGCATGTTAACTGGATAGACATGGAGCCATGCATGGCTAGAGAGAGAATATCAGAGACCACTGGGCACAGTGCCTTGCTCCGTCTTTCCTTTTTTCCAGGCAGGCCTCAGACTAAATAATCCACTTCCACTGCACTTCCCAACTGGATTTTACTGTATGAATTGGCAAAGTCACATTGATTAAACCATTCATACTCTGCCTTTCCTCATGGTTCAAGGTGGCTTACAATAATAGTTAAAAACATGTTCAGTTAAACCCCCCCCCCCAAAAAAAATTACAGAGGCAAAGGGAAGCCTCTGTCCCTGGGTTGCCACCCAGGAGAAGCTATCCCTTGCACCTCAGGCAGTAGCCCCTTACAAGGGCTCCTGGGGGCCTGAAAACAGTTCAGGACCCCTTCTCACTGCTGGGTCCGGGCCACGTCTCCCAGAGCTTCTGGAGCGCGGGCCCGCCATTGAAGCCGCCAGATACCGGAAACAAAATTCTCAATAGTTTCTACTGAAGACTTAGCACAGATACAAACTCTAGATCCCCTTTCTTGGCTTGTAAATTGTCCATGTAAGACAATAAGAGGAGGTGAATTTGTTCTTGCAAGAAAAAGTATCTCCAATAACATGTACCATAATATTATAGAAATAATATGGAAACTAATATTGATTAAAATATAAATATCCAAAGTACATTAGTGAACATATGCACCACTTCCCTTCCTGACCATGCCATTCTTCCTCTATAAGGTGGCTACTAACCAAACTATAAGCACCAGTTTTCCCTAAGGCCATAAGAGATTCACAATCCAAATCAAGTGAGTTCAGTTTATCTATGAGGAGGTGAACCCATCTAGGTTTAAAAGAATCCAATACTGACAGTGAAACTAGTTGATTCCTTACTCTCTAGATTAATTGATTAATTGAAAGCCAATATTTAATAACCACTAACCCGGCTGTAAAAGAAATTGTCTTCTGCCCAGTTTCCATTAACAAGTAGGATGAGGTGATACGTCTAAGACATGCTACCATCAATCTAAGGAAATTTGTCTGGATTATATCTGGGCCATCTACCCAGCATACCAATCCACACTGGAATAGCATACAAAAACAGTGAGGTTATTTTTTGCCCCAAATGCATCCAAAGCTGCAGGGACAAATTGAGCACCAGTAGTGAAGAAAAAATTCCTCAAAATTGCAGCTGTACTCTTGGCTTTCGTAGATATCTCTTTAGTGTGCAAAGCCTAAGAGAGTGAACATTGGAATGTAACTCCCAGATATTTATAAGATTATACTTCTTCCATAATGTGACCTGAGATATTCCAGTGTAATAATTTCAGCCAACGAGTTCTAACAAAAGCTAAAATCTTGGATTTTTCCAAAATCAATTACCAGGTGTTCATCATTACAATATTTAATGAAGATCTCAATTGGTTGATGCAGTCCCACTCTGGTCACTGATACAGAGCTGTGTCATTTGCATATAGCATGACCGGAACCAGATGAGTCCCTAGCCATGGGGGATGCAAAGACAGCCTATTCAGTCTAGGCACTAAATCATTATTGTAAAGATTAAACAAGGTAGGAGCAAGGACACAACCTTGTCTTACACTCCTCCTGATCTCTATGGGAGAAGGTAAGAAGCAATCTATACAGTAACAGACATAACAGAGTAAAGATGACTAATCAAAAAAAGTAACCTAACTGGTATATTTGTCCTGCATAACTTCTCCTGGAGTCTATCCCAAAGGACCATGTTGAATGTAGATTTTAGGTCAAAGAAAGCAACATATAACCTACCCTGTTTGGTTCTAGTATATTTCTCAGCCATATGCACAAGGACCACACAACAATCAATTGTTGACATACCCCTTTGAAATCCAGCTTGTTTTATTTCCAACAGAAGTTCTGAGTCAATCCAAGTTTTCAGCTTTCAATGGCGTGCATAAAGTTTGCCAAAGTCTTATAGGTCTGTAATTCTTTGGGTTAAGTTTATCCCCTTTTCTGTAAATAGGAACCACTATAGTCTCCTGCCAGGTCGCAGGAAATTGTCTAGAATAATCAATGGTCTGAAACAAGTATGTCAAAACTGGGGACCACCAAGTGGCAAAATCCTTAATTAAATCAGGTGGTATCCAATCGGGCCCATCCATTTATTACAAGAGATACAATTATCCATATTTTGTTTTCTTTGAACTAACAACCTCTTAACAAGTTTCCAAAAGCATCTTGTGTCATCATCAACTACCTTTATTGGCCTCACAACAAAACAGACACCATCAAGGGATACAACCTTCATTGTTGGAGTTGAAACCTTCCTCTCCTCCTAATGACACAACATAGAAATTTAGCCACCAAATCAGTGAGCTCAAGAGTTATGGGAAGATAGTAGAAAAACTGTCTTGCAATCATCAGATTGACCCTCATGATTTTGTAGCAGAGGTTCTAGGTATATGGCACAGATATCACAGTAAAATATTCAGTGCAGGAGAACATGCTCAGTATTTTCTATCTCCCCCAGACTGCAAGAATGCTCAGAGGAATATGAAGTTTTTTTAAAACCTCCCGTATAGTACAGCAGAAGAAAGAGCATTAAAACATGTTAACATAAATACTCTCCGATGCTCAGGGGTAGTCAAGCTAGAGAAGTACTCAGCGAAAACACCATTAGTAGACATCCCCCACCACAAAAGGGAACATCTACCAGAGGCAAGACTTCTAAGTTCTTGCATCTCAATATCTATACGTCTTTGCTTAATTAAAACAAAAACCCACCTCTTGGAAAGGTATGCAAGGTTGTCCAAACTGAACCCAAGTACAGAATTTTTGTTTCCTACATAGGACACCCACTCAGATGATTGCGATTTAGTTAGAATGTGAGCATAGGCGTCAACTACAGGGGGGCTCGAGGGCTCGAGCCTCCCCCGAAATTTCCCAGAGGGGGCTCAGCCACCCCCGGCAAAATGGAGCTCCCGCCGGTGGCCAGTCAGCCGGCCAGCTGGCTGCCGTCACCGCCTCTCCTTCCCCTCCACCCCCGGCCTGCCCTCCTGCCTCCCTGGGGCGGGGGGGGGGGGGGAGAGAGGCGGCGGGGACATGGTCTCGTGCTTCGCACATGCGGCAGTCAGCCGGCCAGCTGGCTGCCGAAACCGGGTCTACCTCCCTGGGGCCTGGGGAGGGGAGAAGCGGCGGGGACATGGTCCTGTGCGCGTGCACGCTTTATGCATGCGCACGAAAGAGCCCCCGCCCTTCCCAGGGATTTACAAAGTCTACGCCCCTGCATGTGAGCAATCAGACTATTGGAATTACTTCTAAAATGTAAATGCAGCCAAAATTTAATTACTATGATCCAAGCTTTTGTCTCAAGGTGCCTTTGATTTGTCTCCAAAAAATAGCTGCATAGGGCTCACATGCCAGCAGCAGTGTTCCCTCTAAACTGAGTTAGCGTGAGCTAGCTCACAGTGTTTTAGCTTCTGGCTCACACATTTTTGTCTTAGCTCAGGAAGGACAGCTTCAGAGCAAACTCATTTATGCAGCAGCCAAATGGCTCACTCACCACTTTAATGTCAGTAGCTCACAAAGTGGAAGTTTTGCTCACAAGACTCCACAGCTTAGAGGGAGCATTGCCCGGCAGCCCTAAGATTTTCCTGAAGAATTTAGATTGTACACTCTCAATTGCTGTATTAAAAGCTGAGATCCCGATTGGAATGCCATAGAACAATTTGGTGCTAATTTTGTAAATGAACACTCGAAGGGCTGCAGGGATATATTGATTCCCCTTGGTATAAAAAAAATGGGAAATTGCAAGAATGATATTGTTCACAGATTTTAACACTTCTTTAGTATGATTGTCCAATCCAGCTCTATAGTGGAAATAGCCTCCTAGATATCTAAAACTTTTAACCTGCTCAATCACTTGTCCACTAATATTCCACTTAACAGGTTTCCAGTTTTTTTTCCAGAAGTGATGATTTTGGACGTATCAAAGTTTAGGGTCAATTTATTCCGTTCACAATAGTCTTGAAAGTAAGATAACATCCTTTTCATCCCTATTCCCAAAAGGGACAGAAGCACCACATCATCTGTGTGTAAGTTTCTTGGCCAGGTATCTTGCATACAGCTTCCCACTGGTGGATAACAAGCTGATTGGCCTGTACTTACTAGGGAGCTAGGGGGATCTTGTGTCCATACTAGTGGACGAACCTCATCACAAACCTAATTTTGTGATAAACATAGCTAGTTTGTGGTTTGTGAACCGAGGTTTGTGCCCATCCCCATCTACAGCCCTCCCACAAACATCCACGTGGTTTTCAGAGGTTTATGGGTTTCGTGGTGGGAAGCGGGGTGTGTGTGTGAGAGGAAGCAAGATGCAAGCCATTTCAGCTATCCCTTTTTGCTCCCCCGGTTTCCAAGTGTTCCCTTTAAAGGGGTTTTATAAGCATGCGGCGTACGCAAGTGAAGTCCAAGCGACGAGTTCACCCTGAAGTGGTGAACTCACCACTTGGACTTCAGTCTCATGCAGCACCCACTTGCAAAAACAATTTAAAGAGAACGGCCTTTTTAAATGGCTTTGCAAGCGGCATGTGAGTGAAGTCCAAGTGGGGGGTTCACCCAGAAGTGGTGAACTCGCTGCTTGGACTTCACTTGTGTTCAGCACCCACTTGCAAAAACCAATTGAATGCTCCTGTTGTGTATTGAGCCTGAGTCATCTCTAAGCTAGTAACTGAGGCTGGCTGAGCTTGTTGCTCCTGAACAATAGCTTACCAGGATCCTGGAATGGACCTATAGAAAAGTAGTATTGTGTAAATAGCCTATTGTTGGGAGTGGGGTGTGTTTGGGTGTGGTGTTTGCAGGCTATATAAACAGGGCTGCAGCCCTGGAGTTTGTCCTAGTTGTGTTCCTGAAATCAATTAATAAAGTAGAGCTGTTCACTGGAATGCATCTTGAACCCAGTATTTAACAGCTCCCTTAAATGACTTTTGCTAGCTTTCCCCCCATTCCATTTTGCTGGCCTCAGGGAGCTGCCACCAGCAGAAAGGAGGAAGGGAAGATCTCCCAGGAAGGGAGACCTTCCCCCCAAGAAGGGAGATCTCCCCCACCCCTTGTATTCTGCTGTCCTCAGGGAACCACCTCCAGCAGAAAGGAGGGAGGAAAGATCTCAGATCTCCCCCAGACCTCACAAACTGAACCGGTTTGGTAAACAGGGAGGTTCATGAAGGTTCGTGGTTCATGTGACCTCATGAATCACGAACTGGGATGATCCTCCATTTCCCTGGTTCATGCCCATCCCTACTGGTAGATGCCTCAATCAGATCACCCCAAGGTTGTTGAATACCATGATACTTCTTGTGCCTAAAAAGGATCTCATGTCTATGCTTTGAATTAAGGTATATTGTTTGGGTAGCAGCATTAGATTTCTTAGATTTATAGTAGTCCTTCCTGACTTGCTTCCTGCTATTTTTGCACTCCACAGCAAATCAAATCTTTTTGTTTTTCCATTTGGATTTATTACTACCCCTCCTCACCAATAAAGGTTTAATTTTAGCATCTCCTGGAATTCCCTTAAAATTTCTTGAACAGAGGTAGAATCCATCAATTTGTTCCATCAATGAGCATTTCTTCAGAATAAAGAAACTGAGCACCTTCCTCCCTCACCTTATCATCCCATCGCCATGGGATTAGGGAAAATGGTGACTCAGAATTAGGGTTTAACTCCCCAGGTTTACTCTAATATCCAACTTCCCAAAACCAGGAAAATGGGCACTAACAGTAGATTCATATCCTTTTGAGATACGTATAACAGGAAACCACTGCACTAGCTCCTGATCGGGTATTTAAATCCCTGGCCAATAATACGGGGGTGTAATTTCTGAGCAAAGTTTACAAGCATAGCCAGCTGCTTGGAAGGTAGCCTGCAGCTGAGTGGTCACATGATCAGAGAGGCAGAGAGAGTGTGTGACGTAATGGTTTTGGAATCTTCAGTTTTGAACGGGAGCTGGAAAGGTTGTTAACGGCTGAATGCTGAGCAGAACAGGAGGAGAAAGGGTGCTCTTGGATGGAACAGAGAGCGTGGACCCCATGAGCCGCTGAAGTTTAATGAGAGAAACTCCTGGTGTATAACACAGACACACATAGTTCTCCTCTACAAGAAATCCTGTTGGGGAAGGTTATACAGTTCTAGCAAGGGACCAACTGCAAGTGAAGTAGTTTAGGTAGACCCTAGACTGTGGAAGAGCCTTCAATAGAACAGAGATAAAAGATGGAGTGTACAGGAAGGGTGTGGTCTGGAAGAAAACCAGGGGTCATTTCGAGCAGAAGCTCGGGGGAGTGCAGCTTCGGGAGTTGGTGCCAGGCCCCCCCCCCGCAGGGGAATGCCTGCTTGTGTCCTGGCTGCAGCAAAATGAGCCTGTCCCCTGGAAAGGTCCTTGTTCCTCCGACCAGCCTTCTGAAGGCTTCAGCCACCACTGAAGCTATCCTCCCAGAATAGAGGTTTATCTAAGGCTTGGATTAGTAGCTGTCCCCTCTCTGCCAACTCTTTCTTTCTTTCTTCCTTCCTTCCTTCCTTTCTTTCTTTCTTTCTTCCTTCCTTCCTTCCTTCCTTCCTTCCTTTCCTTCTGACATACTTCCAGTGATGTCAGATGGTGTAGCATATGCAAATAAGTTATGCTAATGAGTTATGCTAATGAGCTCCTGCACCTTTTTTTCTATGAAATGACCCCTGAAGAAAACTAAAAGATCTAAGAGCAGTCCAAAGTTAAAAAACAAAAAAACCAAAGAAAACCTGAACAACTGATTGACTCCCTGTATATAACCCTGTCCCCCTGTGCTATTTTAAATAAACTTGTATTTGTGTTTAAAGTGGAGGGTGTCATAAACTTCAGTGTCAAAGAGGACGGACTGTAGGGAGAGAGGGGGGGAAGTGTGCTGAGAACCCCCTGCAGTTACAGAGTGCCACAGGATAATTGTTCCTCACATACTCCAGATATGTATCAAAAGTGAACCATATTTAATCCAAATCACGGGAAGTTAAACTGGAAGGAAAACAGGCCTGTAGCCAGGATTTTGTTATTCGGGGGGGGGGGGGCTTTAAATAAGTTGGGGGCAATGATGTCAGTTGGGGAAGCAAGCCATGCTTGGGGAAAGGGTAGCGGTGGGGAGGACTAGATGGAAGTGGGGGGGCCTTGTGGAAGTTGGGGGGCTGGGCCCCAAAATGCCCCACTATAAATTTTGAGCAATGAGACTGGGAACATAGCATTATCACTGTCTACTGTTATCTCATCAGCTGACTTACTGAATATTATTACATCGGTCTCTAAGGGTATGCTTCTTTTCCTTTCAGTGTTATATTCTTGTAATTTGATGCCAGACAGTGGACTCTTTTCTACTTGTTCTACCTCTTCTTGATTTAGATCTTGCATACTCAACCAGAGCCACGTCCACACTGTCACTTTTGTCACTCATTTCTCCCTATTGCTTCAGGTTCCCCCCCCCATGTGTTTTACTCTCTCTAGTAGTCTCAGAGGGAGCAAAACATGGGGAAAAGAAGGGACAACCCAAAGCAATAGGGAGAAATGAGCGACAAAAGTGACAGTGTGGACGTGGCCCAGGTTTCTCTGGGCATTCTAGATGGGACTTTCTTATTATTTAGAATTTCTCCTACCAAGCTCACCAGTGGATTTGGTCTTGAATTCAGTTAAATTGAGTTCATTAAAATTATCTGGAGTCTTTGCTTCAGCATTAGTTGTCACTTTTAAATTCTCTAGAATCTGGCCATTTAGATCTACAAGCTCATGTGAAACATTTGGCCCCCTCGCATTATTGTTCCCCCTTTCTAAGAAGGGCAGAACTAGCAAATATTTCCTTAGGGTTAAACGTCTACTTTTCAATGACCAGATCTGTATCAAGGTCAATTATTGAAACTAAGTCAGCTTCTGCCTACTTATTTGTGAAGTCACATTGTAGTCCTCAATTGTAGTCCTCCTCCCTCTTGCCTTAAGGACCTCCTGATCCTTTTGCTGAAGTTCACATCGGAGGCTTTGCTCTTTTACGGGCTGTTGTTGAAAGGGATTCAGTGAATTAACTTCCAACTCCATGGTGTTTCCAAATAAGTCTGTAGCTGCATTGCGCTGTGGACTGGCATCTAAATGTGGGGTAGCACCATCCCATGTAATAATCTGTTGGGTGTTATGAGATCCTGAAATTGCTTTTCACCCAATCCATTTGATAAAGGGAGTAACTATGTTATACTATATCCCCCTAAACTGCCCTGCCAGTTTCCATAAAATATCAAGCTATTTTCTTGTTTAAAACATTAATAACAATCTACTAAAAATGAATTTTCATGGCAAAAACCCATGGGATCTTAGATCAATTTTGCCATAATCAATCTGTATAAGTCCGCAAAGCCTTTGTTTAATTTTATTATTGTTATTCCATAAGGGAACCTACCCCTGTATGGGTGGATTACTAGCATCACTTGGCAAAGGAATTAACTGCAAAAACTGTTGCATTGTACTAAAATCTGCCATCTCATATTTTTCTCCCATGTCTGTCTAAGCATCTGTCCCATTTAGCAGGGGAATATAGGCAGATTCAAAGGACTGCACCTTATCAATGAGATACGCAATGTTACTTTGTATCTTTTGCAATGTGTTAGCTATAAGGGAACTTAAATCCGCCAACATACAAAAAAAGTCTTGGGTATCAGTTTGCACTGCTGTTTCCTTCTCAGGAGGTTGTATATGTTGTGTAGAGGTCACTGGTGGTTCTTCCTCATGAAGCAGACTAAAACTATTTGGATGCCAGTAAGATTCAAGAGACTCAAGGGGAAATATATAATGATCCAGCTTAGCCTGTTCTAGTTTTGGTGCCTCATCACCTGGGGAAGACTCCTGCATATAAAGAACTATCTCCATATGTCCCCACACACCAACTGCTGTCTTCTGGTTGCCACCTTCCAGTTCTACCCTGTTTGTTGGCCCACTTGGCAAACTAGAGCCCATTCTTACTCTATATAAACTCCCACCTGTGGAATGGGTTCTTAGGGAGTTGTGAAGGCAGGATCTTTAGAAGCTTCTGCAAGGACTTTTTATAGTGTTTAAGCTACAGGCATTTTATATGTGTGTGTGTGTGTGTGTAATATGACGTATCCTAATATAAAAAAACAAACCATTGGACATAAACACCATAGAAAGTATCCATAAAACAGAAGCAGCTCAGTTCACCTTATTTTGATACATGATCAGCTCAAAAAGTATTAATAAAACAACAAAAACTACCACATACAATACCAAGACCAACAAAAAAGACATATGTGCCATTATAATCCAAAGTTTTGAAATTCTTGCACACATTTCACAGTAGAGGAGGCCAGATATTTGAAGACTTAACCATCTGCTTTCATATTGTGCATGCCATTATGCAAAATTTTGTTGCATTGCAATTTATTTAGAGAAGTCTGAAAGGAGGGGGGAAGTATAAAATTGCTCTGATCTTCCTGGGGAATTTATTAAAATCAGCGTAATATATTGGGAATGTATATCATTATAGCATGGACAGTATAATAACACGTGACCAACTGTTTCAACCTTTTCCATTTGACAAGAACAAACCTGTTGGGAATATGGAATGCGAAGATATCTGCCTTCCAGAAAAGCTAAGGGCAAGGCATTGCTATGTGCCAAAGTGAACGTTCTCCAGTACTTAGGAATCTCTAAGGCATAAGACAGTCTGCTGGCAAAAAAAAAAAAAATGTAATATGCTGTGTTGCAGTAGCATACCACTGCAAACAGGTCCTCTCAGAGTAAAGAGCCAGGTCCTAGATCCTTTGCTTAATTATTTCTTTGGCTTTCGGGAAGCCTAGTTGTAACAAGGCAGGGGGGAGCCATACCCTTGTAATTTTTCTTCAGCAGTTCTCAGCCAGCTTGAACAGTAATTATCTGCTTGAATTAGTCCCTGAAGGTTGGAGTTTAGTTTTAACCACTAGGTGGTTACTTGACCCCACATTATTACTACTATTTATTAGACAGGAGTACCTGGCAGCTCTGTGTAGACAGCACTGTCCGTAGTAATCCATGCTGGATGTGAGCAGAACATGGATGTATTGCTGGGGATGGGTTGCAGCTGGAGTAGCAGCCAAAATTGGTTAAACATGCTACATGCCACAAAAGACACTTGAGCCATCATTTAAAGCAGTGGTTCTCAACCTTTCTAATGCCGCGACCCTTTAATACAGTTCCTCATGTTGTGGTGACCCCCAACCATAAAATTCTGCCAACACACACAACAATGAAGCTACTTTTTCAGATGTTTTCTCTTGCACAGCAGTTAGCACCAAACAACTTTAATACAGACTTTAGACACACATATATTTGCAAGCTATTCCCAACAAGACACAACAAACACTCAAGCTTCAGACTTACTTTTCTTCAACAGAAGATGCCATGAGAAAATGAAGGTAGGTGGGGGGGAGAGGCTGTTGCAGGTAGGGGGAGAGAGAGAGAGAGAAAGGGGGAAGAGAGAGAGACAGAGAGAAAGGGGGGAGAGGGGGGAAGGAAGGTAGGTGGGGGGGCAGCTTTTGCCACCTTTCCGGGGCTCTCCTGCTACCCCCAGTGGTTGTCATTCCACTCTCGTGGTCTCTCATTCTAGTCACAAAACACTCCTGCTACTCCCAGTGGCGGTCATTCCACTCTGGGGCCTGTCATTCCATTCCCAGAATACTCCTGCTGCCCCCAGGGGCTGTCATTCCACTCCAGGGCCTGTCATTCCATTCCCAGAATACTTCTGCTGCCTCCAGGGACTGTCATTCCACTCTCATGGTCTCTTGTTCTAGTCACAGAACAGTCCTGCTACCCCCAGTGGCTGTCATTCCACTCTCGTGGTCTCTCATTCTAGTCACAGAATACTCCTGCTACCAGCAGGGGCTGTCATTCCACTCTGTGGTCTCTCATTCCAGTCCCAGAACTCTCCTGCTACCTCCAGGTCCTGTCATTCCACTCTGAGGCCTGTCATTCCAGTCCCAGAAGGCTTCTGCTACCCCCTGGGGCTATCATTCCAAGCTGGGGCCTGTCATTCCAGTCCCAGAGTAGTCTATATGGGCCCAGAGACCCTAATGGAAAATCCATTCCACATTTTCTTTGCAACTCTACTTGTACTGTAATGTATTTCAGTGGAGCCCATGCAAATCAATTGGCATTCCTGGCTCCCATTATTTCCAATGGGCCTTCAAGTGTTTCCCATTGTTTCCAATGGGAAATCCTGCCTTCCTTTTAGTACATCTCTTTCTGGCATGAGCAGTCAGAAACAGAAAAAAAATGATTTCTTTCTTTTTAAAAATAAAAGCTAAGAAGTAACAAAGAACAGAAAAGCTGGAGAAATTCAAAAAGGACTGGGGGTGGGGGAGTGGAAAGGAGAGCTGGGTTGGAATCAAACTTTGCTGTTGGAGCAGGAGGGGGAAATGGAAGCCACATTTTTGCTTCAACTTTTTGGGCACTGAAAATAGTAAGAAGCCTGATTAAAGATATATATTGTTTTTAATCCACAGTTTTTTCTACTCCTCTCTCTTTCTCTCTCTGTCCATACACACACACACTCCACCTTTCTTTCTACTTTGGTGTTCAAAATAAAAGAGGGGGGGCGGCCACCGGAGGAGGGATCTCACCCTGTTCCCCAAGGATTTCTACATTTACAACACAAAAGCTTACCAGAAGATGCAGAAGTTGTGCAACCTGGAGGAGCAAAACTTTTAGATAGAGGACTCTGAAACCCCGCCCCCCCCCCCACTCTATAGGAAAGCTACAGCATGCTCTGCTCGGACTTCTGGGTGAGCGGAGCAGGACTTTTGGTGAGGGAGGGGTGGGAAGGGGAGGGGCTCGGATGCCAGCCGGCGACCCCAGTGAAATGGTTGTTCAACCCCAAATGGGGTCCCGACCCCAAGGTTGAGAACCGCTGATTTAAAGGCATGGTCTAACTGTACTCCTCAAGGGGTAAACCTGCTCTCTCAGGGAAGATCAGTCCCAACCTTAACAGGCTGATTTCTCTATTCTCAGTTAAATGTATTATCAATCAACAGGATCTCAGTGTTGTCTGGATTAAGTTTCCGTTGAATTGCCCTCATCCAACCCATCATCACCTCTAGTCAAAGCTTTTTTTCCCCTGGGGGAATGCGCCAAAATGGAGTTCCAGAACCTCTTTGACAAAATTCTTTTTAAAGTGTTTAAAAGTTCATGAATTTTTGGTATACAGATTGAAAACTTCATTGTGACATGTAGCACGTTTTCTACTCAGGCTTTGGACTATATTTTCCTCCTTGCTTTTACCATTTGGATTATTAGGAAGATGTGTTTATGCTGATTTACTTTTGAATTATTGTACTCAGCCTTTTAAACATTTTTTAAAAAAAAAATACCAGTTATTTTTTTAGTGTTTTTTAAAATCTTGTCCTATTATTTATGTCTTAAGCCATCTCAAGAACTATGAGTCATGAGGGGAGTCTTTCAATATTTAAATAAATTAATGCCTAACAAGTTGGTAAGGTATGGGGACCCTTTCAAACCCACCCCACCCCCATATCCCTATGTGAATTTCAAGGTGGTACCACAGTGTCAGAAGACCTGATCCTGTAAATTGTGTTAATCCCCACATCAGTTCTTATTCTCAAGAATTGAAAAATCAGCCCTTGTTTTGAGGCAAGGAAAGGACTGAACTCAGCTTCTGTTTAGGATTTATGAGAGCTTTGCTATGTTTCACAAACCCTTTCATAAGCTTGACCATAGTCAGAAATGAACAAATTTATGCCTTTTCAGCTGAAGCTGTATAAAATATAAGTTTGCAGAGTTGGTCTCACATGGTATCAGTGTGAAAGCAAGTAAAGCTTGGTAGTTTCAGGTGGGATTTATATTACGTTTTTTGTTCATTTAACCCTGAGACTTAATGTGAAATTCAGGAGGTAAAAATTCACTTGGAACTGAACCAAAATAAATAAAGCTGAAACTGAAAAGGGCTTTTCAAATTCATAAATAAACTTCTGAGTATTTGTATTCTTTAACAAATACTCAAATTCACATTTACCTCCCTCAGAATGTTTTACTTTGCTTTTGATTAGTTTGACTTCAACCTCAATTAGTTTAAGCTGGATGTTGATCAGTTGCCCTTTGATTAGTTCACATACAGTACGGTCCATAAGCCCCAGTTACACTAACTCTAACTGGATTTCACTTTAGTTGCATGGCAGGTTATAAACTGATGAAACAGGGTTACGGACTGCAGTGTTTATTAAGTCAAACTAAGGCAAAACCAGTTTAGAACAGTGCAAAGGGTATGATATCAATGACACAACTCTCTCCTGCAATTCACAGATGGGTGAATTGGGAGCACTCCTGTTATGTGCCTACAGATGATCCAGAGAAAAAGTTTTGTAAATTGTTGTCTTTGTGCCTAACATGTGAAATTCTATATGGCACATGGAACTCTTTCCTCACAAAGCCGCTCTTTTACACCTTGGCTCCTGAAAATCCAAGGGCCTTCTGAAGCAGCATGGGGTGCAATATGGGGGTCTGCCATGGGAAGGAGGAAATGGCAACACACAGAGAGAGCCCCCGAAACATGCATAGAATTGTTATTCTTTTTTGCAGAAGAGGGACTTTGGATATAGACTAAAATGGTTTTGGTTTCTGTGGCCTCCTTCTTATCTATGGCTGTGTGAGAATATTCAGCTAATCACAAGACAGAATCATAACCAACCAAACCAGAAGCAGTATCTTATAGTGCTTTTTGTTTTTTTGGGGGGGAGCTCAAAACTATTATGATTTTATAAATGGCAACATAAAAATAGATTACAAATACTAGATTAAAAATTTCAGCTACAGGAGAATAAATTCAGTTTTCAGTTCATTCAATTGTACAATTTTGTCCTGAACTTAAAAAAAAACCAGTGCCTGGTTGAATAGTTCAGGCTGCGGTCACATGGCCCTTTAAAGCGGGATGAACTGCTGTTTCCTCCCACATTTAAAGGGACCATTCAAACTGGCCGGGACAACTCCTGCGCCAAAGTGGGCTCAATCACGGGTTTCTCCCACGTTTTCCGACCCCTGGGAAAATCAAGTATTTTCCTGGAGGTCGCACGAGGAACCCGTGATTGAGCTGATCTGGACAGCCCTCTCTCGCAATGATTGTGAGAGACGGCTGTCTGATCATCCCTCCCGGTTTTCTTTTCCTTTTTTGCACTTGGGCACTTGGACACTCAAGTGCCCAAGTGCAAAAGGGGGGGGGGGAAACGCCACGCGCTCCATTTCGGGCCTCAAGTCCTGCCGGCTGCCGACGCCCCCCCCCCATTCTTCTCCCCAAACTTACCAGGCAGCAACCAGTGGGGCTCGGGACCAAGGCAGAGCATGGGGCCAGCCAGCCAGCCAGGACGGGTCCACCGGCGGCAGTTGCTGGCAGCGGCAGAGGGGGGTTTAGGAGGGTACTCTGGGCCTTTCCAAGGGAACCTATATCCAGAGTGGTGGCAGCATTCAAAGATACTCCACCCAAGTCATGACAACCTGTATAACAAACTCCATTCTTATATCCAGGGCTCATTTTGTAGCAGGAGCTCCTTTGCATATTAGGCCACACACCCCTGATGTAGCCAATCCTCCAAGAGCTTACAGTATCCCCTGTAAGAAGAGCTCTGTAAGCTCTTAGAGGATTGGCTACATTAGGGGTGTGTGGCCTAATATGCAAAGGAGCCCCTGCTATGAAAGGAGCCCTGCTTATATCAATATATGTCTCACCAACACACTGACAAATTTAGAAATGGAGTGCTAAAGAGTCTGGTAATTAAATCAAAGTCTTCACTTAGTTCAGCAAATCACCACACTTAAGTGCACTGCCTGAACATTAAATTCTATAAACTGACATCTTTAGTAAATTATCCATACATTTAAATTTATTTCCCCATGCGATGTTTTGAACTGTTTTTTCCTCCTTGCTTTCCTTGAACAGAATATTATTTAATTTTAAACTTTTCTTCTTTATCTTTAAATAATTTTAGGTTTGTTTATACAAACTTTTGTGTCCTTCTTTATTTATTTTCTAATAAACCCAGTCAGTCAGCAATGGGGTAGACATCATAGTTTTCCTACTTCCATTTAATCTGAAAACAGCTCTGTGTTGAAAAGTACCTGCTTGGCACATTACTTTATTGTGGCATTTTGGAGATACATAAAAAGCTGGTCTCAGCGTCCACAGATGGTATTAAGTGAAGTGATTGTTGTGAGACTCTAGCCTGCGGCAGACATTCTGTTCACATGGACTGGAATCACACCACCTGCATGTTGGAGGAACATTAAACATGCAATCATAGCATTGTGTGTGTGGCAGAACAGTCCTACTCTGACCTGGTCTCTGCCTGGCGTGTGCCACCCACCTGGCTTTCCCAGCACTTGGAGGGCTT
Source organism: Lepidodactylus listeri (assembly GCA_029233225.1). Taxonomy (NCBI): domain Eukaryota; kingdom Metazoa; phylum Chordata; class Lepidosauria; order Squamata; family Gekkonidae; genus Lepidodactylus; species Lepidodactylus listeri. Next base: position 42,192,087 of record JARCFY010000003.1, read on the forward strand.
TTCTCTCCCTCTCTTGATTCAACCACTACCACCATCTGGCCTTTGTAGGAATTGCTTCATCTGCTTGTTCAGAGGCCTTGCTTCTGTATCTCCCACTATCTAGCACCTGGTTACCATGGGGACAGCCAACTGTCTTGTGTCTTATGGAGGGAGTAGTCACTCTCCAACTAACTCCCCAGCACCACCACCTGGCTTTCCCTTTTTAAAATAGCATGCCCAGAATGATGGAGGTCTAATGCAATACAGGGAACCACTACCAGCATTAAAAGTTATAAAGCATTTATTTAAAAGAAAATGTCCACACACATTACTTTCAGCACAGCACCAGAATGAGCAAGGGATCCAAAAGAAAAGGGTGAAATGCAAATGCTTTGTCCCTTCCTCTGTGCTCTAGTGGATCTTAGTATAAGGCAGCCTCCTGAGCTTAAAAAGTTACAGTTGTTCTAAAGGATTTCCATTACCCTGAAGCCTCTGCTCAGATATGTGGGCCAGCACATGACAATGGCCACCTCCTACAGACCTCTGGTAAAAGTTCTGTCTGCCTCAATGGAATCAGCACAAAAGAGACCCTCCTCCTCACTTCCAGAAGTTTTATCATCTCTTTTTCTCCTCCCACTGACCAGGTGAGGCCTGGTTAAAGAAGCTTTTTCTGAAGTCTCCAGGAAATTTTTCCTGAAGCCTTTCTAACATCTTCTGTACTTAAAATCTCTGTTCTCTGCTAGAGGGAGGAGGAGGAGACTGGATTTATACTCCACTCTTCACTACTGAAGGAGTCTCAGAGCAGCTTACAATCTCCTTTCCCTTCCCCTCCCCACAACAGACACCCTGTGAGGTAGGTGGGGCTAAGAGAGCTCTTTTGAGGACTGCTTTTGAGAGAACAGGTCTGAAAGAACTTGTGACTGACCCAAGGTCACACCAGCAGCTGCATGTGGAGGAGTAGGAAATCAAACCCAGTTCTCCCAGATTAGAGTCCGCACTCCCAACCACTACACCAAACTGGCTCTCCTGTCTAGCTGGAGGGGGGGGGTGACTTGCCCATCTCATTGTGTCCACCAGGCTTACCACTTGCATATCTAAAGGCTTGGTAGGTGAAACTGGTGAGCAAGTGACTCCCCCCCCCCACTTATATTCTGCCAAGACAGGGAGAGCTTTTTAAAACTCAAGGTGAAGGTTTTGCTCAGTTCAAACCTTCGAAGAAAAATGCAGTTCTCCACAGTGTGAATAGGTCAATGTGCGGATTTTCCATATGGATGCAGCTTCCATTCATGCATGGATTTTCCATGCCGAAGCTGTACCTACATGGAAAATCCATATGTGAATGAAAGCTGTATCTGCACGGCGAATCCTTCCTTGTGTGAATGAAAGCTGCACCCCTATGGAAAATCTGCACATTGCCACATTCTCACAATACAGTGATAACATATATCACGCTCCAGAAACAGGTAGCTAATGTGCTCCCATTCCATACGAACAGAAGGCCAAAGAAATGTCTATAGAAGGCTTATTGCCTATTTCTTCCATTCAACTGAATTCAGTAGCTTATCCAGATGTGTTGCCTTAAAACATCTTTCCCCTTCTAGTTTCCGTGCCCTTGGTGAAAACTGAGCAATTCCTTCCTTTCCTTTCCTTGACTGAGGCTTTTATCAGGGGAGGACATGTTTCTAGAATCCCTTTAATCTTTTTTTCCCCTGTTCCCTTTTAACTATTTTAACAAATTAGTGGCATGATCCAACAGGTAGCACTGCACATCACTACCGAATGCCCTGTGCAGTGCTTGACCTGCTGAGTTGAAGCAATTGCTGCACCAAAGACAAAGGAGGAAGAGTTTTTTATGCCTGGCAATGGCTGTCGTGGCCTTCTCACAGTGCCAACTGAGCACCGTTAACACAGGCTGGCCACAAGCAGTTGTAAAAGCAGCAAACTAGAAACAATAAATCAGCACCTGTATCCATACACTGCTTCCTTCATGTCATTTTCTGATAAAATCTTGTTTGCAAGCAGAGTTGGAAGAATTTAATAAAGAATGAATCTGAGAAGCTCCGATGACTAATTGCCGCCAGCGGCACAGCAGGTGGATCTTGTTGGCTTCAGCTACATGTGGCGATGGTTGCTACAAAGAACAATGTGGAATTGGAACACAGCAAAGTTTTCCAGTAAGCCTAACTCCTGACTCAGTGAAACCTCTCTCCCAATAGCTATAACGTGATGCCAAATTCTTAGTCCTATTTTCACCCAGAAACTTTATTGTCAGGGTAAAACCACCGCTCAAGTCTTGTGACCCAGCAGGCTAAGCATAGGCCACAAACTATACATTTGTATACTAAACTTTACATTTTCTGAGGAGTCATCCCGGTTCCCTAGACCCAGCTCACTTTCCGTGCAGCCACACAGTAGGTGCGGGGAAATGTTTTATTTGAGTTGGGGGGAGGAGGCTTGATATGGCTTGGGCTCTTGGTGTGGGAAGGGGGGTCCTGTCTTACCCCCTGTGCCATTTTACCTATCCAAAAATGGCATCAGACAGGAGTTGTTTGTCCTGGAGCTGCATGTGCCCAGAATACTACATGTGCATCTACAAAATATGGAAAACAACTCCCCCAGGCCCATTCTGCCTTGGAAAAATGGGCTGCGGGGGGAAGAGACAGAAGCCCCTCCCCCCTGCCCTGTGATCCTGATCCATATTGGGGCCCTGTGGACTTTAATGCCCTCCCTCCAACTTCTGTGGCTGTGGAGAAAGCAAGTCAGATTCAGGGAACGTGGATGCAGTTTGTCAGAAACTGTAATGTGTCATTTGGTCCTAAGTTTTTGACATACACATACACCCTCACTCTGTTTTTGTAGAGCAAGGCAAGTAGCTACAAGAGAAGATTTAACAAGATCCTGGTAGACAATTACATACAGTTATTAAGCTGGTAGCCATTTGGATGTACAGGCTCACTTTGGAGACACGCAGAATCACCTTTGTTTCTTTCATTGCTGTGTAAAAGTTCTTAAGAACCTGCTTTAACAGACGTCTGCAGCACCATATGTTTTTTTTACACTTAGGCTGCCGAAAGACAAAGGAATCTGGAAGAAGTTCAGACTTTCTGTGGGTCAGCGGCAGCACAAAACCAGCATCTCTAGTAAAATTGTGGGAAACTCCATTTGGAATGATTCAAACAAGTTCCATTCTTAGTCTTTACAATCTGCTCTTTGTAATTTTTCCCTTATTTATTATTCATTGAGACTTTTTAATCACAAAACAAAGTCAGAAATACCACAGTAAGCAACCACAATACAAGCAGTTCGTGCCAGGACATCACATAATAGCACAGAAAATTGACTATAAATGTTCATAATTCTGTTTCTGCTTCCAAAATGTAACACAGAGATGCTATTCATTCTGGAAACACAAACAGTTTGTGTTAGCTCAACCATCTCCTCAATGCTACCTTTTATTGTCAGGGATGTTTCTTCAGCATCAGGCAATACTGGACCTCTGTTTTTTTTTTTTTTGCTGTTTTTGATCATTTCCTGTTTCTCCTTCTGAACTCAATACAGCAACCTCCAAAAATGTTTGGGAATCAATAGTCTATTAGGAAAAAAATGATAAGAGGCTAGAACGACTCAGTTGCCAGAACCTCATCTGCTCATCAAGCAATATAGCAAGGACCACTGTGCAGTATGTCACTCGGTAAAAGTAGCTAAATGGGAGGACCTCGTAAACTAAGCATGTCTAGATGAAAGAGTTACCTGGCTCACCTGCGGGGATCCTAATCAATTCACACCTCTTCCCTTTGAAAACAGCCTTCTTAAAGCTCAATTTGGAAAGCCAGAGTTGCCAAAAACAACATTTTATCATCTTCACAGCTTGTCAAGACTAGCATTTGAGCCAGACCAAGGGCTTAAGTGAAAAAGATGTTGTCTAAAGAGCAATTTCCCCTGCTATTGGAAATTAAATACTAACAAACTATTCTCAGTAAATCCATCATTCCATTAGCATCCCCAATTTTGATAAAAATATTATCCTTACCAGTCCCCTCCTCTTAATAAAACATTATTTTTGAACAGTCCTAGTCTTTATGGGACATTGGTTTTTGTTGTGCAAAATTCTACTTTAAGAAACCCTCATTAAATTGCGGTGACCCCTATTCTTGATAAAAGTGTTTTATGCATGTTTCCGCTACTGATAAAATGTTACTCTTCTTCCACACCTCCACTCCAGATGAAACATTCATTTTGCCAAGCATGGCTTCTGATGAAATGTTATGCTTGGCAAAAACTGGCCTGGATATATGTCAAGGGTTGTTTTTTCCCCTTTTGCAAAATGTCTACTTCTACTGGCTACTTTATGCCCCAAACGTTATTATTACTCCCTAAACCATTCCTAATGTGAGAATGGGCATTATCAAGCCACTAAGTGTGATGTGCAAACCAGTGTTTTAGCAATAATCAAACTGCTAATAAGGGGACAAGAGGGAATAAGTAGGGCATCCACATACCTCTGGAACCACAGGTAGGGATATGTAAAGCCCCCTGAGAAATATTGTGTTAGTTTCATCAATATTCTTTGATCTGTCTACCTGTAACATTTGCATCCTGTCCATGGAGCTCAGGGTAGCTTGTATTCTGTAATGCTCAAGAGAAAAACAGGGACACTTCACACGGGAAATTAGAGACGGAAACATATTGTAAAGTTCTGTGTTTCATGCATTATGAAAATTACCTCATTCAGGACCAGAAGTGTCTTGATATATACCTAATTCCCATGATAGCTCTGATAGGGTTGCCAGGATCCCCCTGGCCATTGGCAGGGGATGAGGGTTAGGGTCGCCAGATCCAGGTTGGGAAACTCCTGGACAGTCAGGGATGGAGCCTGGGGAGGGCAGGGACCTCAGAGGGGTACAGTGCCCTAGAGTCTACCCTCCAAAGCATCCATTTTCTCCTGGGCAACTGATCTCTGTAGTTTGGAGATGAGCTGTTTTATTCCAGGGAAACCCCAGGTCCCTGCGAACTGAAAGGGTCAAGCTAACAAATACATTAATATAAAAAAACCAAATATTTATTAGGGTGTACACATAAATAAAACATAATGAGGTTAAAAGAAACACTCTAAATTTCAGACTCTTTAAGCTTGTTTCATAAGGAACTCATTGTTATGCATATCAAATTGATGGATAAAATGTTTGACCTAAGGACCATACGCGTTTCGACTTCTATGGATCAAAAAAGTTGCAGATCAAAAAATCTATACAATGGAGCCACCTGGGGTAAGATTGGAAAAACAAATACTATAGAAGTTATGTGCAGACATTGGAGCTTAAAAGAAAATTCAGCATACTAAGCAAGATCTTGCAAGACTGAAATCTTGGGTGTCTTACATGGTCTCGGTGGCCCATTGGAACGGCCTAGGAAACCCCAAAGCTCTTGTGCTTTATGTAGAGTGTTAGTCACAAGATGAATGAGAAGGAGGAGAAAATGAAGAGAATGAGGGGCCCAGTCCAGGCTGGAGGAGGCACAAGCTTCAGCCTTAGACAGGTTTACCAGCCTCAGGCAGTGGGAATCCTGGGATTGGGATCAAAAGAGCAGATCTCTCCAAACATGATGCAATCTGTGTCCAGATCAACTCATTCATAAATATATTACAATAATGTGTCAAGTTGAGATCTGGACAACATCGCTAGATAAGTAGGGTTGCCAGCCTCCAGGTGGGGCCTGGGGATATCCTGCTTTTACAACTGATCTCCAGCTGACAGAAATCAACTCCCCTGGAGAAAATGGCTGCTTTGAAGGGTGGACTCTATGGCACTCTACCATGCTGAGGCCCCTCCCCTCCCCAAACTCCGCCCTCTCCTGGCTCCACCCCCAAAGTCTCCAGGTATTTCCCAACCCAGACTTGGCAACCCTAAAGGGATTTATGAGGATCTGGTGAGTTCTGGTGGGATCAAGGGAGGGACAACATGCAGGAAACAGCAAACAGACCAGGTGATAAAATAGAGAGTAGCTGCATGTTCAGGGAATGTCAGACCAAAGCTGGGGGGGGGGGGGGGGTGCGGGAGAGACAGCAGAAAATATACAAGGCACATCCAGGAGACTCTAGCCCAGTGATGGCGAACCTTTTAGAGACCAAATGCCCAAACTGCAACCCAAAACCCACTTATTTATTGCAAAGTGCCAGCACGACAATTTAACCTGAATACTGAGGTTTTAGTTTAGAAAAAAGAACTCACACATTAACATCTTTTGTCTTAAAAGAAAAACACAATAACAGAGCTTTCAATTATACAAACAACTTCTTATTGAAAGGTAACAGTTTGCATTTGGCATGCTTTTGAACAATTAATATGATTTTTGCTGTTGTATGCATGCTGATAATTTGTCTAAACTTGGCTCATACTTTGTAAGTTTGAGAGCAGCCCAGCCTCGAGTCTGTGTCGTCTTTTTCCTTTTAGAGACTGAGTGCCCAAACTGCGTGCATGCCCACAGAAAGGGCTCTGAGTGCCGCCTCTGGCACGTGTGCCATAGGTTTGCCACCACTGCTCTAGCCTGTCTTCCAGCAGTCAATAAAAGCTTCCTTTTATTGGGGCTAGTCAGAGAATAGAACCAAAGTAAGTAGTGGAAGTCAAATGGCTCAGGTGAGCTTGCATTTCAGTTCTGAGTCTGGTTGATGAACCATTTGGGAGAAGGAACGGCTGGTTTTGTTTGTTTTTGTTTTAATTAGAACTACTCGATGGAGGTTCCTCTTAGGGCCCAAAGTCCTCCAAATGGCCTCACTGAGTTCTTCGAAATATGATTGATTTAACTAGCATAATAATAGTCATTTATGACCTTTCAGAATGCACTCAGTTAAGCTGTAGACAAAACACACCAGCTGATTGTTTTCTCCGCTAATGTTATTATTGTCATTCAAGGAATTATGACATCAGAGATTAAGATATGCACCTTGAACTTTCTGAAGTCTCTGCTTGCCTCCGTTGCAGTTAGCTGCTTCCCCTGAAATCATTTTATGGTTCTTGTAGTTGGCCTATTTAAGGCAGACATTTGCTTTCCAAAAAGTAATCCCTTCTGACATCTCTTGCACTATTCACCTGGCATCTCTGGATGCGCTTCAGCAGATAATTTACATGTCACATGAACATGAAAAAAGCCTCAATTTAAACTCATAGGAGTCAGCCATGAGTGCCAATTGCAACTGATCTTTCCTGGAGGATACAATGGGGAATAAAATACATTCTTTTATAAGCCTTTTCTGCTTGCATTTAAAAAGAAATGGAGTATGGAGACCATGATTGATTTATTAAAACAAACCCATCAAGAGACAGATGGGTCTAAAATAATGCTATTGTTTTAGCCATTAATGCTGTGATGTCTTTTTGGAAAAAGTTATTAAGATTTTTAAAAACCCACTAAATTATTCTTAGAAAGGGTTGATGGCACTGAGCATCTGTTTAGATGTTACCCTTTTGCTGGCCCAAAAATAAAGTTGCTACATTAATTGGTTATTCTGTCATACTAATGAATTTTAAAATGCCAAAATTTGGATCTGATTAACCACACCAAATCTTATTCCTTTAGACTTGAGCCTGGCATGACTTTGCTTTAAGGGTCATGGAATACAAGTGGACTGATTTGGACATCACATTAAGGCTGCAGTCTTCTGTACACTCTGGGCCAAACTGCACAATATGTTTGGCCACAAGTCAAGTCGGGGGAGATACATGGCAACTTTGGGGGAAATGAGTTGGGTCGGGGCAACTCTGACCCACAGGTATTGTGTAGTTTGGCCCTTAGGCTGCTTCAACATGGTGATGCTGTCGTCATCCAGGAGTAGAAGTTCTAAGTCGCCAATGATGGGTTGAACAATTTCGAGCTGAGAGCTGTATGTGGCCACTAGTGGTCTTCTGTTATTGTCTTTTTAGGGCCCGTCTTGCAACAGGTTTTCTCTGGGTATCATTCTGGCTTTGTTAATCCGTTTCTTGACTTCACCAAATGGATATTTTAGTTCCAGAAAGGTTTGTTGTAGATCCCTCAGGTGAGAATCTCTGCCTGTAGGACTGGAACAGATACAGCTGTAGCATAGATGCAGCTGTAGCATAGCTGTATACAATGGCTGTATACACTGTAATTTGTTTGGTATATTTAGGATGGTAGCTGGAGGCATGTAGATATGTCTCTTGGTCAGTAGGTTTCCAGTATAAGGAGGTGTCTATGCAGCCATCATGTATTGCTACAGTAATGTGCAGGAAATATATTTCTTGCATAGATTGGTTCATTGTCAGGTTAATGGTGGGTCAAAAGTCGTTGAATGCCTGGTTGAATTTGTCCAAGACTTCTTTACCGTGTGTCCAGAGAACAAAGGTGTCATTCATGTTTGCAGGTATAGGAAAGGTGTGAGTTTATGAGTTTAGGAAGTGTTGCTCCAAGTTAGCCATGAAGATGTCCGTATACTGTGGGGCCATGCAGGTGCCCATGGATCTGAAGGAACAAGTTGTCACCAAATCTGAAGTAGTTATGGTGGGGACAAAATGGCAGTTTGGTGGCAAAGTCAGTTGTGGTGGTGTCAGAAATCTTCCTTATGGCTTGTAATCCATCTTTATGTGGGATTTTGGTGTACAGATATTCCATGGTGGCTAAAACAGAATTTTCTAGAAGGCTGTTCAAAGATTGAATTTTCCACAGAAAATCACTTCAACCTTCCAGGACGTTCAATGGGGGATCTCAAAGTAGCTGTTTTATTGAAAAGCAACTTTGGAAACAGACTAGACTAGGAGATTGCTGTTACAAATTATTACAACACTCAGGAAAATTGGACCCCCAGGGCTTAACAGAGACATTGGTTTCTTATCTCACTACACATGCTAACATCATTCAGTTCTCACATATGTTTGTAACCTTCATTACAGTGTTTATTAATCTGCTGCTGTCCACAGGTCTTATTAATGTTTTTCATCCAGTCTTAGCTGTATTTACTGCTTGGTTACTTATGCATCTTGACTTTAATTAGCCCTTCCTGGTTGGCGACTCCTGTTTCAATGTATCTGAAGAAGTGTGTGTGCACATGAAAGCTGATGCCCAGAATAAAACTTTGTTGGGTTTAAAGGTGCCAGTGAACTCAAAATTTGATCAAATTAGCAGGCAACTCTGAATGGGTGGCTATTTTCCTTTGCAGTGTGTGACATAGATCAGTTGCTTGAGGCTATATTTTTAGCAGTGGGTTAGATCCTATGGTTATGAGGAAAATCATTTCCATGAATTCACTTCAAGTAAGTATATAGGTTTTAATCCATAATTTATTATTCTGCATAAGTCTGAGACACTGTAATTTGCTTGCTTTCTTCTTTGATTGTGGCTGATCATGGCTGTGGTCACAAGGCAAGGATTTTGTGATTTGTTCTCGCTATAGATTTGATTGGGAATTATTTTTTTCTCGGTTGGGATGATCACACATCCCTCCTCTTACTGCAAGCATTGTGCGACAAGGTTCTGGGCACTATCTGTATAGCTGCTCTGGCTGCACAAGTTTTTTAAAAAAAATTGCTTTGCACATGCGCACATGCACATGGCCGAATCACCGCCCCCACCTGGATCCCCTCCCCCCGAATAGTGAACAGAATGAACCGGCTATGTACTACCAAGCACTGGAGTCTAAATGTGCACTTGAACATTTAAACATTGAATTTATTCAGCACAGGATTGCTCATGCGCACAAAGGCGGAAGCTGGGGGGGGAACCTCATTGCGCAAAGGACGGTCAGACAACCTAACCACATTCATTACGAGAGATGGCTGTCCAGACCGGCGAAATAGCGGATTTAAAGCGCAAACACCTGGAAAGTACTTGATTTTCCCAGTGTCAGAAAACACACTAGGGAACCGGGAGGATTGCACAAGTGAGCCCACTTTGGTGCAGGAGGCGGATGTGGCCGTGTGATCAGCAATTTTAAATGCAAGAGGGAACAGCGGTGAAACCTGATCAAAATGACCGTGTGACCACAGCCCATAATCTGGATAAACAACAACAACAAAAGCCCCTTTTAGCATCCTAAAGATTTTTGTCGCTTGGATAAAGTAAGCTAATTTTTAAAGAATGTGTGCATGAATGAACCTCAGCAGTCAGCACTGAGAACTGTACAAAATTACCTTCATCCTTCCTGCTGCATGAAATTAATTTCTTCTTCAAAAACTGGAACACTATATGAGCTGGTACAGTCTAGTGGCTAGGCTGTTGGACTAGGCCTGAATAGGCTGAAGTTCCTTACTCAGTCACAGCTCACAAAGGTTACTGGATGATGGCTCATAATAGGCTTTGAGCCCATTCTACCTTGTAGGTTGCTATGAAGATCAAATAGAGAGCAGGGAACTGCTTATACTTCTGTGAAGTCGTTGGAGGAAGGATAGGATAAATTGGAAACAGCTATGTAAATATTTTGGCATATTTACTTGAAATGTTAATCTTTCATTTTTAACTAATGGTATTTAGAAAACCCTAACCTGAGCAGCCCAAGCTAGCCCGAATTCGTCAGATCTCACAAGCTAAGCAGGATCAGCCCTTGCTGGTATTTGGATGAGAGATCTCCAAGGAATACCAGGGTTGTGATGCGGAGGCAGGCAAACCACCTCTGAATGTCTCTTGCCTTTCAAACCCTGGGGGGATGCCAAAAGCCAATTGTGCCTTGACAGCACTTCCCACCACCACCACCACTTACAAAGGAGACATTTGAGTCTAAGTTGTAGTAGCAGGAGATCTCTATGCCCCACCTGGAGTTTGGCAACCCTATGCACAGCTGAAGTTAGTGAGGAGTCAATTGGCCACCAGAGATATGAATAGGGTTGCGTAGTCTGGGTTGGAAAATACCTGGAAGAAGAAGAAGAAGAAGAGATTGGATTTATACCCCGTCCTCCACTCCCCAAGGGAGTCTCAGAGCGGCTTACAAACTCCTTTTCCCTTCCCCTCCCCACAACAGACACCCTGTGAGGTAGGTGGGGCTGAGAGAGCTCTTTCCCAAGCTGTCCTTGAGGGAACAGCTGGTACAGAGCTATGGCTTGCCCAAGGTCATCCAGCAGGTGCAAGTGGAGGAGTGGGGAATCAAACCCGGTTCTCCCAGATTAGAGTCCGCGCACTTAATCACTACACCAAACTGGAGACTTTGGGGGTGGATCCAGGAGAGGGTAGGGTTTGGGGAGGGGAGGGGCCTCAGCATGGTACAAAGCCACAGAGTCCACCCTTCGAAGCAGCCATTTTCTCCAGGGGAGCTGAACTCTGTCAGCTGAGGATCAGTTGTTTTTAAGTATTGAGCGGGAGGCAATGAATTCAAACAACAGGCTTTTATTCAGTGATATTGCTCAGCTCCAAAGACAGCTCTATGAGAGCAGTACCTTAATTTATACTGTTCCAACACATAACTTTCAACAATGTAACTATATAATACAAGCAATACTATTGGACCCAAGCGGGGCTCAGTGATAGGGTATCCAAATTGGCTTCAGGACCAATGGGAGTCTTTATTCATCAGCCAATAAGAAATGGAGCTTTAAGATACCAGAGCCCTCTAGAGCTATTGCTGCTTCAATAATCCAAAACACAAACACAACAGATATAAAGGCAGGAGATCCCCAGGCCCCACCTGGAGGCTGGCAACCCTAGATATGAATGCTTTTAAGATCACAGTTTTGTAGAAAAGTTTCAGTTGCTGTACAGTAGAAAGGAGTCTCTTTTACAAAACAAAGCAAGGAAAATGAATAGAACCACACATTTTTTTTTTTTGCTTTGCATATGTCCATGGAGGGAAAAGATCAGAAATGTTTGAATTTTTTTGTCTTTTTAAAGTTTTAAAATACTTTCAAGAACATATATGGACTGACCACAGATTTATTGCTTTGAGTGCTTTGTGAGGCATCTGAAATAAGGCCACTAATGCAAGTTTATGAGTACAGCTGGTACATTTACTGGTAGGTTTATAAGCACACCTCAAGATTGCAGGATGGCCATGCGAGGTATGGTATCAACAAACGCCATTGGACATATGGGGCTGTTGGTTTGCAAGGCCCTATAAAGCTACCCATAACCATTGCAGCTGGGATCATAAAGCTGTTCAGAAAGCTTAGAAATCAGATGCAGAAACATTACTATAGATTTGAAACAAACAATAGGGAAATTTCAGCAACCATCTTATTTTGTTGTTTTGTCATCTTGTAAGCCACCAAGAAAAGGCAACTATAACTAACTCCATTCCTGCTTTTAAAATGACCATTTGTATTGCATCTCCCACTAACCTTGAAAAAAATTGACAGATGTCATTTAAAAATACTTCCATGAAGGGAATAGGCAAAACTCATCTCCTCATATGAGAAATATGTTTGATTTGTAACTGAAGGATTGTATGCATGCTCTCTGGCCTAAAAAACAGGCTTAAATATTATTCAGAGTAGTTATTCTCAGGGATCATTTCGAGCAGGAGCTCAGGGGAGCTCAGTTCCGGGAGTTGGTGCCAGCCCCCCCCCCCCCCCGGCAGGGGAATGCCTGCTTGTGTCATGGCTGCAGCAAAATGACCCCATCCCCAGGAAAGGTCCTTGTTCCTCTGACCAGCCTTCTGAAGGCTTCAGCCACCACTGAGGCTATCCTCCCAGAATAGTGGTATTTCTGAGGCTTGGATTAGTAGCTGTCCCCTCTCTTTCTTTCTTTCTTTCTTTCTTTCTTTCTTTCTTTCTTTCTTTCTTTCTTTCTTTCTTTCTTTCTTTCTTTCTTTCTTTCTTTCCTTCCTTCCTTCCTTCCTTCCTTCCTTCCTTCCTTCCTCCCTCCCTTCCTTTCTCTCTCTCTCTCTCTTTCTCTGTCTCTCTTCTTTCTTTCTTGCCTTCTGACATACTTCCGTTGATGTCAGGGGGTGTGGCATATGCAAATAAGCTATGCTAATGAGTTATGCTAAAGAGCTCCTGCACCTCTTTTTCTATGAAATGACCCTTGGTTATTCTGCATTAATGGGTGAAGCACTACCACCTGTGAACAGAGGACAGGAATTTCTGGTGACATTGACAGGTTTTTGCCAGAGGTCATCAGAAGGAAACAGAATACACAGGCCGTATCCCATGATACTCATACATACACATATAAACACACAGCTCTGAATTTACTTTTAGATTGGAAATTGGTATAGTGCTGCGACGCCTGGAGAGGTGGCATTAAAAAATCTCTAAATAACAATAACATTAATATTGAGAAAAGGCAGAGGAAGAACCAGCTGTTGACTGTTCGCGACCATGGTTATAATAACTTCGCTGTCATTGTTACAAGATTAAATTGAACAGTTGCATCAAGTGCTGTTAAAATGCATTTTATAATCTAATCCTGACTATATCCAGTTTGGATGGTGTAGGCTTAGAATGCTGGGAGGCCCCGCTCTGCCACAGAAGCTCACTGAGTGACCTTGCGTGGGTCACCCTTTCTCAGCTGGGCCAACTGTTCAGGATCAGACTTCCTGCCCCCACATTTACCTCCAAGGTGACAGAGATCTCCAGACTACACCGCAAAGGGGAGGGGCTGCAGAAGAGAGGATTGCAGAAGCTCAACACTGCAGGAGCAGCTTCTCAACTTGACACAATGCACAGAGATGCCAAGCAGGCTGGGGGCTGGCCAGGAGCCAGTCTCCAAGGACCAGCAGCAGAGTCACAAGGCAACAAGGGTGGCAGAGGAGCAGCAGAACTGGCCACAGGTGATGGCCTGTTCTTCACCAGTTGTGGAAGCCAAGAAGGCTTCTTTGGAAGGGCAGGGAACAGGCTGCAGTAACTCCCTTAGGCCAGCAGGGGTTAGAGGAGAAGCCCTATAAGGCTTCCCAGGGAGGAGGGGTAGAAGAAATGGATCCGTGGCAGGCAGAAGGGTTTAAAGTCTGCCACTTCCATAGACCCATCCCCCTTCATCTCAGGCAACCAGAGAGAGCTTACTGACTGGAGTAGAAGAGGGTGCTGTAAACTCCCCCCCACACACACACTCTTCTGACGTTCTTTCCCCATGGAAGGCCTACGAAAGGAATCCTGGAGGATCAGACAGCCCAGCTTCAGCCTAATGCTGGAGTCTGACACAGACCTCACTTTGGGTCCCCATTGAGGAGCAAAGCAAGGTATAAATAAATCCATATACTATTTGCCACCCATGGATATGATTTGTGGATATCTAAATCCATGGATTGGAGCCATACGAAGGCTCAACAGATTTATCTGCACACTGGGGGACTCCCCAGGTGTGCAGAAAAATCTGAAATGTTTAAAAAATGCATGAGGGGGTTAAATTGTACAGAAAACACATTTACCTTCAGCAGCTGAAGGAGGCCAGGTGCTGTGCTGGGTCCAGCAGCGGCAGTAACTGCACCGGGAAGCCACGGTGGGGCAAGTGGTGGTGGCGGCGACAATGCAGCCAGGGAGACCTAGTGGTAGCTGTGCAGCCCAGGAATCCACTGGGGTACGCCACAGGCAGCAGCAAGTCCCCTGGGCCTGGTGCGAAAGTGGCTGGGGGGAAGTCTCTGATGGCTCACTCACAGCAGTTCTAGGCAAGCCAGCAAAAATTGACCCCCCACTGCTCTTTGCGGCTCTCCCAGAGCAGCTCCAGGTGAGCCAGCACAGTTTGTAGGAAACACAAGTACGTAGGTTTTCTTCCCATGACTGGGAATGCTACTTTTTTGAGTTAACTGTGAAGGATCACATATGCTTTTCAACTTCTTTCATAAAAAAGTTCCGTTTTAATGCAAATCGAACCCAAATTCCAGTTTTGTTCTGTTGCTTTGTTTTCTTCCACAACTAATGCTATTATTATTATTATTATTATTATTATTATTATTATTATTATTACTACTACTACTACTACTACTACTACTACTACTACTATTTTCAAAGGTTCTGTCCCAGTCTAGCTATGGTTGCCAGATGACCAGCATCCCCACCGCTGAGATTCACAGAGTATGGCTTGACAAAGTCAGGAGGCAGGACCAAGTAATCTCACATTGAACATCAGTTCTCATAGTAGGGCTTCTGTGCATGGCTAGGAATTGTATCATACAGTACTTGTGAATCTGTGCAACCACACACAGGCTATTTACCACATATAAACATTTGTAAAATTACATAAAAATGAATTAGGCACTAAACATAAAATGTAGCCAAGTCAGATTATTACCTCTTGTTTCCCATTTACATGAAGAGGAGTTATGACAGATATGCAGAGAACTCTTTAAAAATGACATCAACTGTGTGAGCTGGATGATGGTCCTGAGACTTCATCCTACAGCCTTAAGACCCCTGATCAAACCTCATATTCCTGAGTCTCAGGGCCAGAGCATGACACCTGACAAAGCCAATTCCAGCTAGAAGTTATATGTACAAAAAAGCATGCTTGCATGCTGGTGGCCCTACCTGAGTGCGGACTGGAATTTTGTATTTATTTTTATTTATTTATTTTTCAAATTTATACCCGGCCCTCCCCACAAGCGGGAATAGCGCACGCTGCCAATAATGGGTGCCACATGCAAGATTAGCAGCTGTGGATAAATGCTCATAGCCTGGTAAGCAAAGCTGCAATCCCTCTTTCACCAGGCTGGGTACACCCAGCCCCGGCTGCTCCATTGATGCCAAGGCCACACAGTCCTGTTTAGAGTGCCGTTTGCACTCTAGACCTCAGAGAAAACAAATTTGCTAGTTCCTAATTGGCATTTTGCTGTTAGTGTTGCTTAATTGCTGGTCTTGAAGAGGCTTGGCTTTGCATTCCAGCTGTGTCAGGAACATCCATGGGTCAAAGGTGTTTTGGAGAAGCATTTTTCCCGTCTAGAAAGATAGCAAAAAAATCACCACAAATTAACAGTCCACAGAGGTCACCATCTAACAGAGTGTTAAATATATTTAAAATATTGTTTTCAGTGAAATGTGATTTGTTCTGTGTTGGATGGTAGCCAAATAAAACAATGCATGCCTAGTTTAAATGCAATCCCTCTTCGTGTCATTAATTTTATAAATTCAGCAGAATTAATTACATATTGCCAAAGAATGTATAGTGTTAAAAAAGAGCAATGCTCCAAAATCCATAATGATATGCAGTAAGAAATATACACATTTGCTCTCAGAATCAAGGAGCTGAAATTAATGTACCTGGAATACACAATATCAAAGTATAAACTTTTATTTTATTTATTAAATTTCTACCCCACCCTCCCACCCAAGGGCGGCTTTGGGCGGCTTACATAAAAATAGCATGAAGTTTGCAATAAATATAGAATATGAATTAAGCAACAACAATTAAACAGTTCTAAAACCATAAAACATAATAAAGTGCTAATATAAATAATTTCACAGCGGTTGTTGTTACTCAGTACTCTCATCTCGCAGTCAGCTCCAAAAGTATTGGCTCACATTCTGATCAAGTACTGAGGTCACTGAAAAGAAGAAGAAGAACAGATTGGGTTTATACCCTGCCCTTCACTTGTAGTCTCAGAGCAGCTTACAAACTCCTTTCCCTCCCCCTCTCCACAACAGACACCCTGTGAGGTAGGTGGGGCTGAGAGAGCTCTGAGACAACTGTCCTTGAGAGAACAGCTCTGACAGAACTACGGCTTGCCCAAGGTCATCCAGCAGGTGCAAGTGGAGGAGTGGGGAATCAAACCTGGTTCTCCCAGATTAGAGTCCGCGCACTTAACCACTACGCCAAACTGGCTCTCTCAGCCATCTCAGAATTAATCAGGCTATATTCTTTATGCATCATAATCTACTGCATGCCTCCTAAAACATGATTTTATAAAGTATGACACTTTTCCAGTTTAGATAATGGGATCTTTTTAGGACTACTAAAATGGTCAGTATGACAGAATATGTTCTTCAGTTTCAGGTGATTTAAAAACAAAGGTGGTACTCTTTGTAATGGTGCCCCCCTGACCTGGATAGCCGGGGTAGGCTGATCTTGTCAGATCTCAGAAGCTAAGCAGGGTCAGCCCTGGTCAGCATTTAGATGGGAGACCACCAGGAATACCAGGATTGTGATACAGAGGCAGGCAATGGCAAACCACCTCCGAATGCCTCTTGCCTTGGAAACACCCTCAGGTGTTGCCATAAGTCAGCTGTGATTCGACAACAAATAAACAAATAAAATCATAATGGTACCCCTGGGGAAAATATCCAATTAAAAATAGAATGTATACAGGCAATAGAAACTGTTTCTTTCCTTGTTATTATTTTCACTGGCATGTGTTAAGCCAGTTGCCGAAGGACGGCTGGTTTTCTCCATATTCCTTTCCCCACCTCATTCCTTTTTGACCCATGGAAAGGTGAATGATTCCTGGGGTTTCTGTGGTGGAAGAGAGAGAAGGAGACAATTTCATTTCTTCTCCTCAGCCTCCCCCCCCCATCCCATTCTGCTTTACATCCCTATCATGAGTTATGTGACTCCCAGACTGATTTCCCACAAGGTGCTGCCCCGGCGTCATTCTTCCGTTTCCCCCGATTGCGTGCTTCAGTTTCACACTATTTGCCATGGGGTGCATTTTGACCTGCGGCTTCACACAACTTCTCCCACAGCTTCAATGATCCTGTTTTTTGAGGATCACTGAAGCCGCGGGGAAAATGGCGCGAAGCTGCAGGTCAAAATGTGCCCTGCGACAAATAGTGGGAAATTCATGCACGCATTCGGGGGGAAACGGAAGAATGACACCGGGGCAGCGCCTTGTGGAAAATCGGTACCAGAGTAATCTTTTCAGGGATCAGAACTGGAGGAAAGGGAGAAGTGCAAGAAAATTTGGCCTTCTTCTGGTGCTTGATTAGATAGAAGCCATTATTGCTGCTATTGTTTAAAATTTATATTCTTCCTTTCTGCCAAGCAGATATTTAAACAATACCAAAATATAAAGCAACTTAAACCAGTCCAACAGAAACCTTTTTAAAAAACTGTATTTAATGTCAGTTCTAGAATTTTTTACACTAATAACATTCCTAGAAGTTTTCATATGAATTTTTTTATTGGGGAGGGAAGTGTTGGGGGTTATCAATTCTAGAGTAAAGCAAATGTACCTGACTCCCAAAGCATATGCTAGAATAAATGTTCTTAGCTACTGAGGCGCCAATTCACTGCTGATTTATATTGCTGCTACAGACTAATGTGGCTACCTACCTGGAACTATTTTTTAAAATTTTTATTCGTAAGGCCAGCATATGAAGCTTCTTTGTGCAGAGTCAGATCATTGGCCCATCTAACCCAGTATTGTCTGTGCAGATTGGTGAGGTCCTTCGGGGTCTCAGGCAGAGAAAAGTTATTCACAACGTCTGTTGCATGAGATCCTTTAGCTGGAACTGCCCATGATGGAACCTGAGCCCTTCCTGCACACAAAACATGTTCTCTGCCACTCTGCTATGATCCTTCCCCTGTAGCCATTCTCCGACATGCACATATGTTAATAGCATAAATATTTTCACATACTAGCATCATGGGAATTGCTGCCAGCAGAATGCTGACTGAATCCCTGTATGCCAAGTTTGTGTATTATATTACCTGTGTGAATCTGTATCTAGGGACTGCTGGAACTTGTATGCATGGACAAAGCAACCAGTTATGTGAACTGGCCTCAAATAAATATTAAATATGATGGCGGACTCTGCATTCGTACCATTCTGTCCACATCTTTAAAACTTACATTTCTGAAGTGGGAAATATTCTCAAACGAGGACCAATAGTCAAGGCAATTGTGATCTGGACTCTCAGCCTTAAACACATTTTCTTGGCAGCCAGTACCACTGATTTCAGGCCATCAGTTTCACAAAATGCAGCCAAAGGTGGTCTGCCCCTCACAATGAGGGAAAACTGAGAGGCTTAGCTCTCCCTCACATCCCGATGTATTATATGGAATGAAAACCATACGCTACGCCACGAGTGGTGAAGCTGAAAACAATTAAGAGATTGGGTTGGAAAAAATCCTAACATCCATCAGCAGCATGCAATTCTCAGTGAAGCCAGTGGGTATTACAGCTATGCAACCGACAACAGAACTTTATTCAGTTACCGCTTTAATAAATTCTCTTAAAATGTTTTGCATAATATGCATTGAGATGTTCCCCTTCACTGGCAATCAAGACAAGAGTAGTGACACCAGAGTTTTCCATGATCCCACTGGGAGCAATTCCAGAGTGGGTGGGAGATTACTGTGTTCCATACGGTTTTGTGCATCCCAATACGGTAAAGATTCCATTCCCGCCAACTTGGGATTCTCCTCACCTCCTCACCTCAGAGCCAGTTTGGTGTAGTGGTTAAGTGCGCTGACTCTAATCTGGGAGAACCGGGTTTGATTCCCCACTCCTCCACTTGCACCTGGCTGGATGACCTTGGGCAAGCCATAGCTCTGTACCAGCTGTTCTCTCAAGGACAGCTTGGGAAAGAGCTCTCTCAGCCCCACCTACCTCACAGGGTGTCTGTTGTGGGGAGGGGAAGGGAAAGGAGTTCGTAAGCCACTCTGAAACTCTTAAGTGAGTGAAGGGCGGGATATAAATCCAATCTCTTCTTCTTCTTCTATAAGACTGTTGGCTACAAATGAACACGATGGAGACCTAGGGAAAAAAACCATTATGGACTTCTACTTTTCTCAGTTTGTTATGCATGCATGTTTGTGACCTGATAGTTACAGCATCAAGTGATGATCTGAATGTGTGGAGTAGCATATGCAGATTGAACATCATACCATTAATATCTGTTTTATTTCACAATCCCACAGTCAGTTTTACAATAGAAGCATTCAGTTGTGCTTTATCAATTAAATGATGAGTCATCAAGGGAATAAGACATGGTGCTTATCAAAAGCACACAGCCTTAGCTAGCTCACAGGAACTGATAGAAACTTCCATCATACTTTGTGTTAAGATCCTGTATTTGAAATGTCTAGTGTCATTCTAATTTTATAGCAATTTCTCTTTGGTCTTCTGGCATGCATTGCTTTTCATTAAGAAGGTGATTTCTCAGGTCTGAATCACTACCTGCATTGGCTAATTCTGTAATACCAGACAGGTGTTTATTAATATGGGGCCATAATTCCTTTAAGTGCCAGCTCCTGGCATTACCTAGTTAAAAGGGACAAATGCCACCTGACACCTGTTCCTTTTTCAGATGAAAGTCTCCAGGAAACTCAAGATGCTACAGGTGTGAAAACAAACCAAATATGGGGAACTGAGCTGTTCAAAGGTGCATTATGTAGGTTATAAAAGTTCAGTTACACGGGTTTTATCATGTCCCTGCACATAATGGAACATACCACTGGGAACTTTCATAGAGATGGAATAAGTTATGGGCAAGCCAAGCCAAGTCCACTTTCATGCCATGTGCATTCCATAAATACATGGCAGAGTTGCTGCCAGATGGTGGGAAGTTTTCACTGGACCCTTCTGAAACAATCATCCTTAGAGATTCATTAAATGAATGCCAGCTTGCTCTGTATTTAGTGACTATATACAGTCCTCAAATCAATCCTCAACTGATCTGTGTTGGGCTGAGCTGGGTCCAGCTTTGGCCATCTGGGATCATGGGAAATTCTTTTGTGGACATGCTCTTATTTATTTGATAACTATTTATTTAAAATATTTATATCCTGATCTCTCTGTGAATAACTGCCCGAGGCTGCTGGCAAAAACAGTCATCAAAACAGATGCCAATGGAAAAGAAAACCTGCATTTAAAAGAATTCCAACAGCTGCATGCAATAAAAACACGAGATCATCCATATCATAAAACAGTGCAGTGCAATCTAAAATTAAAGCGTTAAAACCAAACACCAGCACCAGGGGCAAGAGAAGGTAGTATTAGTGATTGGGGCAAAACACAGAGACATACCTAAGTGGAAAAATGTTTTAAGTTTATACTTGGCATCTAAAACTCTACAAGCTTGGCAACAGGTTAACTGCTGCAGGGAGGTTATTCCAGAGATGAGGTGCTACTACAGGGGAAAAAATTCTGCCTCTGGTTCCTCCCTGCCTTATCCCTGGAAGTGGGGGGGGGGGGGTTTGCCTCAGAACCTGCCTTCTGTGGATAATCTTAAGTGACAGGCAGCTTTGTGTGGGTGCAGTCTTGTTGGCAGTTCCAGGAAATAATTTGCTCAGGTCAGGGGTAGTTATGGGACATGATGCTCTCAGTGTCTGCCCTCCAGGCATCCCATGGTTACCGAGAGTGAGGTAGATATGCAGGGCTCAAAAAGACCACGAGTTCGTGCATGTGCAAAGAATGACAATAGACGATGCAAAGACAGGAGGCAGAAAGCAGCGGTATGCTCAACCTTTTGTCTATGTGCCGTATAAGCAAGGAATTTGATGTCGAATGCAGAATTTAGCATTGTAAGAAACTCAGCTTCCTTAGTCTTTTGAAAAGCTATTATGATTGCAAAGATTCACTCAAAAGTTTGGAGGCAATACCTGCTGAAATAGCAGAAGTGGAAGGAGCTAGGTGAGTTTTTCAGATTCAGAGGATAAGAATAGCTCCTCAGTCCTCTCCATGACTGGCCCAATCAGAATATATTATGCAAACAGATGTGACTGAATTTATTCTATTTGCATGGTGCATGCCAGTGGCACAGTTCACATTGTTTAACTACTGTGACATAAAATGCAGATCTTTTTAGCGCAGACTGTACACAGCCTTCCCTGAGGCTATGCTGATATGTGGATGAAATTTGTACACATGGGATCCTTTTTTGCATGTGGCTTTCTATGCAAAGCAGCAGCTAAGAGTACTTGGCATAGACCTTGGCAGATGGTATGTCTGAACTCAATCAAGCATTTGGAGCAGCACCGTGCACAACTTCTGTTACGAGTCATCTGTCTGTTAAGATGGTTAGCAGTAGTGATGGACTTGGTACTGCGTGGACTAAATTTTCAAGTCAGAGCCAGAAGTGTTCATTTTAGTACCACATTGCCGAAAGACCTCTCCTTCGATCCAGCTGGCCTTGGCAAGAGTCCAAGGAAGAAAACTGTAATGGGAGACTTGGGATCCCGTTATGAAGTCCAGGCACTATGTAACTCCAGAAGCATTACAAAATAGGGGCATGATCCAGTTAAAGCTAAGTATTATTATGCCCCATTGAGCTTAATATATAATTAAGCAGAACTATCTTCCATTTAATACAGCTAAAAATGCTTAACTATGGCTAAACTGAGACCTAAATTCATAACACCATCAATATTTAGCTCCCACCTCTATTAAAAAGTTCTTAGATACTACATTATGTTATTTATACTGGGGGGAATTAATTTTACAAAGCTGGACATTGTACAGAACAAAATGAGTATTCCAGCTAGTTCCTTTTTACAACCAAAGCATTCACCTGACCAATTAATTATTTCCATTTAATTAGAGAAACAAATAAGGATCAATCAGTACCTTCACTAGATAGGAAGGGCATGATTACGCTCTCTCCTCTCCCCCTTCATACTCCTGTTGTTTTGGCTGAAAGTGTGGCTATTCACTGTGATGTCAGTGAATAGATGCCGGATCAAATGTGCTAAGCCTTTTCATGCTGCAGTGATTCCGCTTGCTTTTTCTACTTTATTTTCTTCCATAGCAGCTCCCGCTCCAGTAGAACCCAAGTCTTCCTCTGCTGTATCCTTGTGCTTATACTGGGATCGGATGGGCTAAGACGCCAAAAAGTAGCTGATTGTAATGGCATTTTAAGAGCCTCACACAAAACTGTTCCATAGGTAAACTGTAAAACAAAAAAAAAGCACTAATACCAAGTCAGAGCAAATTGTCACATTAGAGGCATGACTTAGCTCACATCTGTGCATACTGGGGGGAAATATAATGAACTGAAACTACACCAAGAATGTGCAATCACAAAAAAAACACCCACACAAACACACCCACAGGTGTCTCACATGTTACCATTCTACCCTTTTTCTCTGCCTGTCTAGGGAGTAAGCTACACAATATGCCTGACACATGCAGGGTCGTGGATGTGCAACAGACTCACATTCAGATGTACATTGGTGGAACTCACTTAAAAAGTGAGAGAGTGCTGTGAAGGGGGAGAAGGTGCTTCCAGTTTCCCTCCCGCCCTGCTTTCACCAGCAAAAAGGAAGGTGGGATGCTTTTTGCCCCTTTTCTCTGGCTCCCTGTGTCCTAGGAATCGGTTGGGCATATTGTGTAGCTTGGCTCTTAGATTTTTAGCAAAAAAATAATGCAAATTGGTTCTCTGAAGTCACAGGCCTATTATGCACAGGTGTTTCCCTCTGCTTTCACCATGCATATCCATTGGGTTTTCTTTGTCATTCTGCATTGATTTTCCTCCCTTCAGCACTCAGTTCACTTTTTGGTTGCTGTTTCCCCAGGTTTTCTGAGAGTCCTTTAGTCCGATTTCCCCCTTGTTTTACTTCCAAGCTGAAGGTAATTCAAAAGCATACAGATTCCCTCGGATTTCCCCCTGCCCTTGTGCTACCCCTCGAAGGTCACTCCCCACCCACATCAAGGTTGTTCCACCCACTCTGCACCTTCCACCATCTTCCCCCCTTCATCTGTGTACAAGCTCCATTTCCCCTTCATTTTAAAATTTTTAGGATCTTTTTTTTACAAGCAGCATGAGTCTAGTGATATGAGACTATCGCTAGTCTTGGACTGCTGAATAAAAAAAATTAAACTACAGGGGGAAATTTAAAAGGAGCCGTGCAAGGTTTAGTTCCCTGTTGGTATTGACTTGAAAGGGGAAAGAAAGGAGGCAAACAGCAGCATCCTCAGTGCAAAAAAAAAAAGTGCTCCTTCTTTTCCAGCTAGTACTGCAAATCCAACAAGCAGCTTTCTAGAGACTCGAGGGGGGGGCGGGGAATGGCTGCAAAGTTGGAAACTGGTTGGTTTGCTTCTGTAGGTGCGGCATAGGGGACCCTAGCCATGCCTCTAGAAGAATGAACTGGAAGACCTTGGAAGGAGGAAATGAATGCTCATTAGTTCTGTATCTGAGTCCTGGCGGTGACAGATCCAAATTAGTTCATAATCTCTTCAATCATATGTCTGAGACGACATCTATCTGCCTTCTGATTCTCTCTGCTGTCACAGCCAGGGGAGAGGCTTAGGATCCAGTTATTTCCTGGTTTTACTGTTTCTGTTGTGCAGCTAAAGGCAGTCTATAGAACTAGACTGTGAATACTTCTATGCCAACATAAAGAGTGTATGCCTTTTTGCCTTTGATGAATAGTAGTAAAAAAGACAAAAACAATAATTTGGGCTGTTACATTTATTTATTTATTTATTTATTTAGACTTTTATCCCGCCCTCCTGGCCAAAGCTGGCTCAGGGCAGCTTACAACAGATAAAATTCTAAAATACATACATAATAAATACAACATTAAAATGCTATGTTAAAACCAGATGTAATGATAAAATGCTAGTCTTCTGTATCCATACCACTGGTCTGCTTCAGATGACGTAAGATACATCAGGTGTTGTAGAGGGCGGGAACCGGCATGGGCAGTTATTAGAGATCCAGCGGCTCAGGGCTCTTCACTGTACGATATCAGTTGGCATTCCCGAATTATTCATAAACCCAGCTTTGACCCCCAAGGTGATATAATGCAATTATCATTAAGTCCAGTTCTGGAGAAAGGCAGGTTAAAAAAATATAATTCTAGGACTCTTGCTATAGTATGAAACCTCCTGCCAGCAGCCCCCTGATTCCCCCCCCCCCGCTTGTTAGGCTGGTGTGTGTGGGGGAAATAAGGGAAATATTGCCAACAGCATGCCATTTCAGGGTGAATCTGAAAGTGTCATACCGCTTTAGGATTCAGTAGAATCCTAAATCCTAGCATCCTAGAGTGGCCTAATGGTGCCCCCTCCCCCCATGTCTCTGCCCCTAGTCTTCCACTGGGTTCTAGCCACTGACTAGCAACCCTACTTGCTGCCCAATAACTTCAGTGGGACTTGACTAACTATGTATTTGGATATTTGGCCTTACCCATCAACTGAATGCTGCCGTAACACACAGTTTCTGTTTGGGAAATAGATGTGACAGAAATTGCCCTCAGATAGGTTTTCTGTGCCTGGATGGGGGACACACAAGCCTGTGACTGACTACATGAAACTGTTCTTACTTTGTACCAAGTCTTGTCAGAAGCCTTTGCAGAGGAAAAAAAGGAACAATACAGAAGGAGCTGAACTGATATGGCCAACTTTATAGCAGCCACACTTGGCATGCTGGCACTTCACTAATGTATTTTTCTTGTAAATCTCACACAAATTGACTTCAGTAAAGCATGAGAAAACTGTCTTCGGTATTTTTGGTAATGTGGAAATCTAGCATGGGCCCTTTCTAAACAAGAAGAGAAATTAGCTTACATTTTGAACATGAGCCCTTCCAGGGTCATTATTTACTTCTGACACTGCTTCTGAAGTTGCTCATTTATCACTAACCAGGTACAAGTAGGATACTTTTTTCCCCTTTTAAAATGATATATGTACATACATAAATAATTTCCCCTGCCAAAAATTTGTCAGAGAAATTATGACTTTCAGGGCTAGTGCTGAAACAGTGCCAAATCCAAAGTTTTTTAAATTAGGCCCTAAGTGTGAAATCCTTCCAGCTGTTAGAAGTATTCCATGTCTAATTATATTCACAGTTTGTCAGAAACCTCCTTCAGCTCGGAGGATTGAGAGAGTGCATGCCGGGTGTGCCGGCAAGCTGGGTCTCATGGATTCACTTGAAATCTTCCCAAAACGCGAAGAAAAATGAAGAAACAAAATAGACAACCACATGTCTGGATGGGTTTTTAGAAATGTTGCTCTATGCGGTTTTCATTGTTTTTGCAGTGTTTCTTTGTAAGAATGATTTACTGTAATGTGCCCACCCTACTATTCCAGATGCTGTGAATGGCTTATATGTAAGAAAGTGCCTATTATGTTGTTTTAAGTATCTGTTACTATGAGAGGCTGAGACAACAGCTGCAGGAGAGCAAAGGACTCCTACGGGGTTGAAATGTTTGCTCATGCTTTCTGCTTATGTTTTCACATTTTGATCAATTCCAGAAGCTTTGCATTGTCTACTAAGATCCCTTTCCTTGGGTACAATTTCTACAGCATTCAGTAGGATTTGGAGCAAACAATGTGACATTACTTGAAGGGGGGGCTAAACTTGTCAGGAAAGGAGTAGAAACTGTGATCAAAGATAGTGTTGTTAGGCACATCGAGGGACAAAGCCTGCTGAGGGAAAATCAGCATGGCTTCTGCATAGGGAAGTCTTGTCTCACCAACGTTTTGGAGTTCTTTGAGAAAATGAACAAGCATGTAGACAATGGTGACCCAGTAGACATTATATACCTGGACTTTCAAAAGGCTTTTTGACAAGGTACCTCACCAAAGACTCCTGAGTAAACTTAGTAGTCATGGGATAAGAAGACAAGTTCTCTTATGGATTAAAAACTGGTTAAATGACAGGAAGCAAAGAGTAGGAATCAATGGACAGTGGGGTCCCACAAGAATCAGTATTGAGGCTGGTACTGTTTAATTTATTCATACATGATCTGGAATTAGAGGTGAGTAGTGTAGTGGCCAAGTTTGCAGATGACACCAAATTATTGAGGATGGTGAAAACCAAGGCTGACTGTGAAGAACTCCAAGAGGACCTCCACAAACTGGGTGAGTGGGCAACAACACGGCAATGAAGTTCAGTGATGCACATTGGAACAAAACATCCCAGCTTCATGTATAGGCTAATGGGGTCTGAACTTGCTGAGACTGAGAGGGGAAATGATCTTTGGGGTCATAATGGATAGCTCAATGAAAGTGTCAACACAGTGTGCTGCAGCAGTGAAAAAGTCAAACTCTGTGTTAGTGATTATTAGGAAATGGATTGAGAATAAAACGGCTAATATTGTAATGCCCCTGTATAGATCCATGCTGTGACCTCCTTTGGAGTACTGTGCAGTGTTCCCTCTAAACTGAGCTAGTGTGAGTTAGCTCACAGTTTTTTAGCTTCCGGCTCACACATTTTTGTCTCAGCTCAGGAAGGGTAGCTCCAGAACAAATTAATTTATGCAGCAGCCAAATTGCTCGCTCACAACTTTAATGCCAGTAGCTCACCAAGTAGAATTTTTGCTCACAAAATTCCACAGCTTAGAGGGAGCATTCTACTGTGTACAGTTCTGGTCACCATATCTCAAAATTTACATTGCAGAACTGGAAAAAGTACAGAATTTGGCAACCAAGATGATTAGGGCATTGGAGAACCTTCCCTACGAGGAAAGGCTGAAGAGTGTGGGACTTTTCAGTTTAGAAAAGAGCTGACTAAGGGGGGATATGATAGAATTTTATAAAATTATGCATGGGGTGGAGAGAGTTGACAAAGAAACATTTTTCTCCCTCTCCCAAAATACTAGAACTTGAGCGCATCCAATGAAACTGATGGGCAGTAGGTTCAGGCAGGGGTTTCTTTGTAGAAAAGCCCAGCAGGAACTCATTAGCATAATAGGCCACACCCAACAGCAGAAATGTATTACCATATTAGGCCACACCCCTGATTGTGCAGCTCCCTTTTCCTCAGGTGCCCCGCAGCATGCAGGGCGCATGGGGAACCCGAGAGATGGAAGGCAGTTTAAACTGCCTTCCCTCCCTGGATCAACTTGGCTTCCCCAGGTGCCCTGTGGCTTGCGAAGGGCCTGGGGAACTGTGGGGGGAGGCTGTAGGCCTGGCCAACTCAGAAGCCAGCCGGAACTCCGTTCCTGTGCATTCCTGCCCGAAAATAGCCCTGGGTTCAGGACAGACAAAAGGAAATACTACTTTACACAGAGAGTGATTAAAATGTGGAATTTGCTGCCAGAGGATGTTGTGATAGCCACAGGAATAAATAGCTTTAAAAGAGGATTAGATAGATTCATGAAGGATAAGTCTATCAATGGCTACTAGCCATGGTGACTGAGGGAACCTCCACATTCAGAGGAACCAATCCTCTGAATCCCAGAACCAGGAGGCAACACCAAGGGGAAGGTCTCAGCCTCTGTGCCCTGTTGTTGGCTGTCCAGAGGAACTAGTTGGCCACTGTGTGAGATAGGATGCTGGACTAGATGGACTACTGATCTGATCCAACAGAGCTCTTCTTATGTTCTTATGTTTCATTGATTAATGGGAAAATTTGAGTTGATTAATGGAAAATGATGGAGTTTAAGGCAACTAACTGTGGGAAAGTGCATAATATAATGATGTGATATGAGTGTCTTTTGTCTCATCTTGTTCTGCCCTAAGACCTTTGTTCCCTAGTCCTACCAGATTTATAGTGCAATCCTTAATAGAGTTACACCCTTCTCAGCCCATAGAAATCAAACTGTGTAGAAGGGTGTAACTCTGCTTAGGTAGCCTTGTACTGTGGATGATGCTAGCATTGCATTTCCCTATTGCTGCTCTCCATTATTTTTTGAAGGTTTTAATCATGAACAAATATTCACTGTAAGACTCCATAGATTTCTTCTGTGAAGGAGCTAACATGTTATTTCTTAATTTGGAACTCTACATATTGACCGGTTTCTAATTTACTCATGCACATTGTCAAAGGACCTCAGTCCACGCCTGGACCAAAGGATCCTTGTTTAAGGGATACAGGTCACAAAATTACAAAACCCTGCGGTGTGACTCCTCACATACCACTCTGGTAGTCTGCCACCAGCCCTTTAGACTACCCAACAATTAGAAACCAAAAGGCAAGCTTCCAGTCTTCCTGGGGGTAAACGAGAAAGTCAACTCTGCAAGGTAGGCTTGCAGAATGAGTTTCTCACAAAAGCAATTATCTTAGTAGGTGGTCTAAGTCTCTGGGTTTAGATTGAGATCAGTTGAAGGCAAATAACCACAAAACCAAAATATATTTATTTATTAGAGTGCAAAAATATTTAAAAGTGAACAAGAACTGTGAGGTAAAAACAAAAAAGCTAGGAATTTAAGAACTAACTAAAACAGCAATACATTGCTTCCAGTTATCAGATGTTGCCCAGTCATACTTGACAGTTCTCAATAATCCAAAGTGTCTTTCTCCAGAGTCAGCACAGGCCGGCATAGACCCGCAGAAGTATGCATTCAAGATGGCTGCAGTGAGCAATATAGTGAGCGCATCTCCAGAACTTAGGTAGTCACAATCAGGCCAGCAATAAGCCAAAAATTTACTTCTTTATGGTCAAGGGTCCACATGGTCTCAGGCCTGAAGGATCAATAGGATCTCTGGGTGGTGATGTAAAGCTAATTGCTAGGCAGATGACATACAACGTTTTCTGACCAGGGAGAAAGATAACAAAAACTATCTACAGCTAGTCTTGGCCCTTTCCCACAGGTGCAAATCATGAACCTTAATTGGCTGGAATGTGGCTAATGGGACTCAGGGCTAGGCTCTTCACGCCTCTTTGCAGCTGGGTGTTATCTACAAACTCACAAGGCCAGCTTGCTCTGTTTCAGCAGTGTTTTGGGGTTTTTTTGAACTCTGTTACCCCAAAAGCAGGCCGCATTCAAGCCTGGACCAAACTTTGAATCAGGACAAGAAATTTTGGGGAACCAATTTCTCGACACACATCTTTGTTGGCTATGTCTTTTCTTTCTTTTTGTTGCATAGTCCTTTCTGTTCCTCCTTAACATTCAATCCGCTCTGACCACAGGCTTCTCTGCATCATCTAAGACTTTTTCCTCCTTCTTCCAGTCTAAAAAAAAAAATCTGATTTATTAGAGACGAATGCCATTTTCTGCTTCTGGTCAGGCTATTGACATGATAATGAATGTGTTCTTTGTACTTCAGCATTGTCATTTCCCCATAAGAATTAAGAAAGGCAGATGTTTGGCAAATGTATAGTGGCAGGTTAATGACAGGTCAAATGTTAACATAATCCAGTGCCATTAACTGATCAGGGAGGTTGCTTCAGTACTTAACTTCAGGTGAAGCACAAACCAAGACATATTCAACAAGAGTCCTTCATGCTTTCTTTTTCTCTCATCTAACCGTGCTTTCCTAAAAACACTTTCCTGGGAGCAAGTCCCACTCAGTGGACTTGAGTAGGACTCTAAGCAGACATGCTTATGGTAGCACGGTAAGTTACTGGATGCAAATTTTAACATATGTAATATATGAAAACAGATGCAGCATTTCTGGCAAATAAAAATATGACAGGTTACCAAATCACAAAATGCAGAAAAGAGGAGTAATGTTTTGACATCGTCCTCAAAGACTTTCATCCAGAGCTTTTTTTGTAGAAAAAGCCCAGCAGGAACTCATTAGCATAATAGGCTACATCCAACAACAGAAACGCATTAGCATGTTAGGCCACAACCCTGACAGCACAGCTCCCTCCCAGGATCAGCTTCTTTAGGTGCCCTGTGGCGCCTGGGGAACCTGAGGAGGGGAGGCAGTTTAAACTGACTTCCCTCCCTGGATTGGCTTGGCTTCCCCAGGCACCCAACAGCTTGCGAGGCACCTGGGAAACCGGGGAGGGGGGGGAGGCTGTAGGCGTGGCCAACTCAGAAGCCAGCCGGAACTCCATTCCTGTGCGTTCCTGCCCCAAAGTAGCCCTGCTTTCATCCATTTTACTCCTATTGATTTTCCCCCACTAAGGACCGTGCTCCACTGTCTCTCTTTCGGCAAAAATTAGTGGCAAACTGACTAGAGTACAAAAGTTTCCCAAACTTATCAGAATTATGTTTCACTTCCCTTGAAATTCCTGTAGATGTTTTCCTTGAATTTTGAATTTCATTTTGAATTTCAGAAAAACCCAGTTTACTTCCTGCATTTTTATCCTGACTTTCTTTCAAGGAGCTCAGGTTGGCATACATAGTTTTCCCTCCCCCATTTTATCCTCACAACAATAAGTTTCATGGCAAACTGAGATGTAAACACAGACTATACCTGATCCTATTTCAACACTAACCATGGAGCTGCACTGGCATACACTACCACTGTCACAGACCTTCAGAATGACTGGACTAGAAGAAAAGATGTGCCCATTTTCACGTAGCAATAAACCTCCCAAAAGAAAACAGGGAAAGTTGTAGTTAGCTGTCTAATATGCTGGGAAGTTGCCTAGTTTTAAGTCTTTTTTTCACTGAGGACAGTCAAAAAGGTAATTATACAGAGGAACTGGCTAGGTTTGATGAGCCGTGTACAAATGTAATATGGCTGATGACAGGGACTACCAGAAAAGTAAAAGTCCTTGAGCATAGAAGTAGAATTAATTGTCAGAGGCCTCTGTGAGATTGAAATGAAAGAATATTTACAGGACAGAGAATACATTTTGAGTCTGTTGGCACCTTTTTATTTGAAATGTAAGCTTTCACATGCAAAGCACACTTCTTCAGACAAATGGAACAAAATCTCCTCAAGGGATATTTACAGGGAAAAAAAAGAGGGTGGGGGCAGCCTTTAGGAGGGTCCACTCAGAGCCAAGATGCATATGCAGAGCTGAAACTGGATCAGATGGCTGGTAAGATCAGTGGATAGCAGCAAATTAGTATGTAAATGCAAGAGGTAGCAAAAAGATGTGAGAATGAAACTAGAGTCCAGCAGTACCCTCAAGACAAGACAAGCTCAACCCAGTGTACACAGAAGAACAGAGACTCAGTATACAGGCAGGGATCGACAGTGGCAGGACATGACAGTGTCTTTTGACTTTTTATTTGATTCTGCAACTTATCCTCATTATAAAGTAGTCCTCAGCAGGTCTACTCAGAATCCTATTTGAGTCTAATCCGTTAGTGTCAGAAAAGTATTCCTAGTATAACACTGGAATTATCTCCACATTCCAGTTCAGTGCTTTTAGAGGTTGCTCTGTTCTGTTGGGGGTGATCTTTTTTTTTGGGGGGGGGGGGGGTTCTGTTTCTGTTGTTTGTCCAGGTTTGTTGTCTTCTGGTGCAATTTTGGAGTGCCCTTGTGGGAGGAACTGGAGGTTACTTTGATAGATTAGACTGCAGGTTTTAAGCATGGCATTTCCCCTTGTAATAAATGATGGAGACTATAGCGTGGCTGGGCCTAGGTTTCCCAGCTTGGGCTTGGGGAATTTCTGGAGCTTTGGGGCTGGTGTCTGGAGAGGGAGGACTTTGGGTGGAAAAGGAAGCCCAGTGAGGATGTGATGCTATTGAGGCTGCCCTCTGAAACTGCTATTTTCTCCGAGGGAACTTGTCTGTGAAGTGTGGAGAATGATCTGCAATTCCAAGAGAACTACAGGCTCCACAAGAAGGTTGATAACTCTACTTGCTACATCTTGTTCAGGGGATTCACAAAATCAGATTCTCATTCCCTTAAAACATGGGTGTGTGGGTTTAAGAGAGAGGAGGGACTTTGTATCCCACTATTTGGGTGTTATTTGCTCCACAATCACCCATTCTAGTTCCCTGGAAAGATTCCCTATTTCTCCCATTAGGACCAGTAGAGACTAGGATGGCTGGGGGTGCCTTGTTCAAGAGTCTGTAAAGTCAGAAGCCATTTGTCCAGTCCCCTTCAAACCTGGGGGAGGGGGGTATTTAGGAAAGAAGATGAACTTAATCCTCTAAAAATTTGGTGCCATTTGCTTTTTAAAAACCACCCTGTACCCTATTCTACCAAATTGTTTTTTCTCAATTCTGAAAAGTTCTGAAATTCCATTTTTTGTTACTTAAATACTCAGAATGACCCCATTTTTCAGGTATATTTTTAGCTCGGGAATTTTGGTATGCTCATCTATAAACTGAGGTGCTTTGTCTGTCACAGTTGTTTTGGAATTCTTAAGCATGCACACAAATTCTT
Source organism: Lepidodactylus listeri (assembly GCA_029233225.1). Taxonomy (NCBI): domain Eukaryota; kingdom Metazoa; phylum Chordata; class Lepidosauria; order Squamata; family Gekkonidae; genus Lepidodactylus; species Lepidodactylus listeri. Next base: position 42,224,772 of record JARCFY010000003.1, read on the forward strand.
TAACATTTCTCTTATGCTGTGACATGTATGCTTCAAGTGTCGAATCTAAGCATTTCTTCAGAAATAGTCAACCATCACCAGGCAATGCCCCTTAAAGCATACGGGTGCCAGGCACTGGTGACAGAACTATGTTTGGGGAGAAGGTGAGGTTGTGACACTGGCATAAAATGAAAAGAGACATAAGTAGCTCTGGGAATTATCAGAAACTCTTTGATTTTACAATAGAATTTCTAGTAATTCCTAGATTTACCCTTTTTTTAGTAGAAGTGACGATTCCACAGCTAGAATTGTGGTGGGTTTTTTTCAAATTCCCACCAACATTCAGAGCAGTAATGGGAAATGGGAGCATAGATGGGGCATCCTCCACCCCAACGGGGGGCTTCATAGCCCTAGACCAGGCCATCTAGTCCAACCCAGCTGGGCTGAGGAAGGAGTTGGGACAGAACTGCTTGTGAGGTGAGTGTTAGTTTTTACTTTTCTGACACTGCTGGGGAGCATTAACTGAGGCTGCTGTGTGAGAAAACAGTGTGTGGGGGGAGTGTAGGGTTGCCAAGTCTCTTAACCTTACCGGCGGGGGGGAGTCCTCTGCTGGCCGGGAACTTTCCCGGCACGCACGCTTCGCGCGCACACTGGGTGACATCACCAGAAGTGACGTCAGCACGTTGGGGGCGTTGCCAGGGGGACGCTCTGGCAATGCCCCCAACGTGATGGCGTCACTTCCGGTGACGTCGCCTGGCGCGGGGGAAGTTGTCCAGGCTGGACGACTTTGGGGGTGGGGTTTCCCCCGCCGGCCGAATGCTGGCCGGTGGATCGGGAACCCCTGAAAGCTCACAGTGGGTTAAAGCTGGCCAGGGAGGCTCGCTACAACAAGAAACTCTTCTTCAGATATATGAGAAACAAACACAATATAAAGAGGCAATGGGCCCATTGTTGGGTGAAAATGGAGAAACTCTGACAGAGGGCAGAGAGAAAGCAGAAAGGCTCAGTGACTATTTTGCCTCAGTTTTTTTCCCTGAGGAAGAGAACAGGCTCGTGTAGAGATGGTAGTAGGCAAAGCATGGCATCTGGGCTCCTGGTTGACACTGACAGAGAGGTAGTTGAGAAGCAACTGGCTGCACTGAATGAGTACAAATCCCCCGGCCAGATGGCATGCACCCAAGAGTACGCAAAGAACTTTCTAGAGAGCTTGCAGAGTCTTTGTACATCATCTTCCAGACCTCTTGGAGGACAGGAGACATGCCACAAGACTGGAGGAGGGCAGATGTCATCTCAATTTTCAAAAAAGGGAGGGAGGATGACCCAGAAAACTATAGGCCAGTCAGTCTGACCTCTGTCCCAAGGAAGATACTGGAGCAGATTTCAAAGGGATCGATCTGCATCTCTAGGACAACTTGGTGATCTGGGGAAGTCAGCACAGATTTGTCCCCAACAGGTCCTGTCAAACCAACTTCATTTCCTTCTTTGATCAAGTGATGAGCTTACTGGATCAAGGGAATGCCGTTGATGATGATTACCAGTAAAGCTTTTGACAGGGTTCCCCATGATGTTCTGATGGGTAAACTAAAGATACAGTGTACTGGACTCTAGGATAGGTGGATAGGGAACTGGTTGGAACATTGATAGAGTATTTGTCAATGGCATTTCATCTGAATGGAGGGAGGTGTCCAGTGGGGTGCCACATGGCTTGATTCTGGGCCCAGTGCTTTTCAATATTTTTATAAATGACCTGGATGAGGGTGTGGAGGGCTACTCATTAAATTTGCAGATTGGGAGCAGCAGCGAACACACCAGAAGATAGAGCTAGAATTCGACAAGATCTCAACACACTGGAAAAGTAGGCAGATGTGAACAAGATGCGGTTTAAGTGTCGAGTTCTACATCTGGGTAACAAAAATGAGGAACACACAGACTGGATGGGGGATACACTTCTGAGTAGCAGAACAAGATCTTGGGGTACGGGTGGACCATAAGTTAAATATAAGCAGTTAGTGTGATGCGGCGACAAAAAAGGCTAATGCAATCTTGGGGTGTATCAACAGAGATATGACATCCAAATCACAAGATGTGATAGTCCTGCTGTACATTGATTTGGTCAGGCTGCCCCTGGAGTATTGTGTGCAGTTCTGGAGGCCTCACTTCAAAAAGGATGTGGACAGAGTGCAGTGGGTGCAGAGGAGAGCAACGAAGATGATCAGGGGCCTGGAGAACAAGCCCTGTGAGGAAAGGCAGAGGGACTTGGGAATGTTTAGTCTGGAGAAGAGGACATGATTGCTCTCTTTACGTATTTGAAGGGCCCTCACTTAGAGGATGGCAGGGAGCCTATTGGCAGCAGAGGATAGGACTGGCAATAATGGGTTGAAATTAAGGGCGGGAAGGTACCAGCTGGATATTTGGCAAAACCTTTTTACAGCCAGAGTTGTGCAACAGTGGGATCAGCTGCCTAGGGGGGTGGTGAGCCCCCCTCCCCTCACTGGCAGTCTTTAAGCAGCAGCTGGACAAACACTTGTCAGGGATGCTCTAGGCTGATCCTGCATTGAGCAGGGGGTTGGACTAGATGGCCTGTATGGATCCTCCAACTCTGCGATTCTATGGTTCTATAATCCCTCTTCAGTTCGGGAAGATCCAAGAACCCCTGTAGCAGATAGCTACAGCCTCTGCTTAAAGACTGCTTGAGAAGATGAGCACACCTACCACCTACCTGCCTCCCTTGGCAATTGTTCTTACCTTCCTGTAACTTTCATCCATTATATCTGTTCTTGCTCTCTGGAGCAGCTCAGGCATTACTTTGTCATCTTCAACATGACAACCTTTCAGATATTTGAGCAACACAATCATGTTCTTCTCAGTTTTCTCCTCTTCAGACTTAACACAACCAGTTCCTTTCTTTATAGGTTGCCTCCCAGCCCCCTGAACATCCTCTGAATTTTTCTTGAAGCACGATGTCCAGTACTAGCCATAGTGAGTAAAGGGAATCTCCCTATTTAGAGGCAGTAATGCTCTGAATACCAGCACTAGGAGGCAAGGGCATAGACTTTCCAATTTCGGGGTGTGTGTGTGTGCTGGGGCTGGGCCAGAGACATTACAGGCCATTGTCTCCGGGGGAGGCTCAGCATGTCCTGGAAAAGTTCGGGGGAGGGGGGCTCCAGCTCCCCAGCCCCCCTGAAGTTGACGCCTATGCTAGGAGGCAGTATCAGAAGAGGGCCTTGGCTTCTATGCCCTGTTTGTTGGCCCACCAAGGCAACTGAAACTACATGGACCACTGGTCCGAATGAGCAATGATTTTCTTATGTTCTTAGCTTCATATAAGGCTTAACTAATATGGAATAGAATGGAATTATTGCTTCTCATGATCTGGATATTATGAGTCTATTGACACCGCCCCAAGTCATATGAGTATTCTTCACAGCTGCATCACACTGCTGACTCATGTTTATGTTGTGATCTAGTGGAACCGCAAGATCTTTTCACATGTACTGCTATCATTATCTAGCCTGGTTTAAACCAGTTTGTTAAGCAAAATATCATGGGAGTCTCGGTCAAACACTTCAGTGAATTCAAAATATATCATATCCACAACGTTCCCACAATTGACTGAGTTAGTAACTCAGTTTAAAAAAAATAGTTTGGCAGGGTTTGTTCTCAAGAAATCTATGCTGGTTTCTACTAATCACTGTATTATTTTCACAATGCTTGAAGACTGACTACTTTAAAATCTGTTATAGTACATTCCTTACTATAGATGATGTTAGACAGCCTAGTGTGCAGGTTCCTGGATCTTCTTCCCCTCATTTTTGAAGATTTAGAATTAATAATACTCAGGCATACATTGCCATTCTAAAATAGAATGGCTACTTCTATTTTAACCCCTCTATTTAAGAGTTATGGCATCTGAAAGAGGGAGTTGTAATGAGAAGCATTAACTGTAATACTACTTTTCCAACAAGAGGTGGTGCTGTGTTTAGAATTTAGCCAGTAATAGAGATAAGTTCCTTGTTAAATTGCTTCATTTTAGCAAACATGGGCAAAAAGTTTTGTAGCATAGGCTGTTATGTACTAGAGTCCACTTCATCAAACTGATGAAGAGCTGTCCTCAGTTGGCAGAGATATATACATACATACATACACATAAAAAAAATAAACATTTGGCAGATATCACACACAAATTCATATACAACGATGAGAAAGGATTGAGTTATTGTCCATTTCTGTTATGAGAAATGGTTATCTGTCTTTACGTTGTGTCCATTTGAGCTTTGCATAGAATTTTATCTTTCTCTTGTTTATTTATTTGTAGAAATCTGTACCTCTTATTTAAGAACATAAGAGAAGCCCATGTTGGATCAGGCCAGTGGCCCATCCAGTCCAACACTCTGTCAAACACTGGCCAAAAACACCAGGTGCCCTCAGAAGGTCCAGCAGTGGGGGCAGTATTTATTTCTTTTCCAATTTTATAGCCCAGCCTTCTGCCCTCATTAGGGCCACCAAGGTGGCTAACAGGTAAAACAAGTATTATACAAACTATTAAAACTGTAATCCTACTCAAAGTTTTTGTTTTGAAATTGAGAAAATCTATAGATTATGATGTTAATTGTGGTCTTTTCTAGTCTTCAAGGGCTCTACATTTTCAGTTAGTGTATTTTTAAGGGGGGGGGAACGTGTAAAACGATCTATCAATGGCATTGAAGTCCTCTGAGATTAGCTAGAATTTATAAAAATAATTGCAGCAGTTGTTGGTCCTATGGGGAAGGCAGAGTAGATTTCTTGCACATGTGGTGGAAGTGTGGAAGTGCTAAGAAATTTTGGAAACTTCAGAGAATAGTGACAAAAACGTTGTCACTAGCATTTAGCATTAACTTGTAAATTTCAATTGAATTGGTTTTTTTCCTATATAATGTTGTTGCAGTCCCAAAAGGGTATTAGCATATTGCTCTTCATCTGATAAGCACTGCCAGCCAAGTTTTTAAAATTCAGAAATCTAGGCTGTTGCCAAAAAAAAAACAACCCTGGAAGATTAAAACCAGAAGAGTCTTTATATTAGTTGAACTAACTGCATTGCAAAAAAACAACAATAATAATAATAAAAGCCTGCGATATAAAGAAGACATTTAAAAAATGGAATTCTGTACTTAACAAAACAGAAACATGTACAACTGATGTTTGATATCTTGAATCTCTTTCTGTCCTTTGTAACTGGTATATTCTAAAGTTGAGATGGTTTCGTATTTTATAGCTTCGGACGTTCCTTTTATCTGTGTGTATTTATTATATTTTTGGTTTTAAACTTTTAAAAAAACCAAACATAAACACAGCATTAAAATACTTAAAACCGAACGTAAAACATCCAAAAAAGCATTAAACACATAATTAAAACACAGCAAGGAAGGAGGGATTACTGAGGAAATGCTGGACAAAACTCAACCGTCCTCACCCACTGTTAGAAGACAGCAACAGAAGGGTGTCCCTGGAATCAATATTTCCAATGGTTCAGTGCCATAATTAAGAAGGATCTCTCCCAGGTTGTCACCCACCTAATCTCAGAAGGGATGTGCACCCAAAACAGGGCCATGGACAATGACTGTAGCAGTCGGTAGGTTCCTAAAGGAGGAGGTGGCCCTTTAGGTATGTGGATCCCAAGCTCTATACGGTCAACACCAGCACCTTGAATAGTGCCTAGAATCAGATTGGGAGCCAGTTTAGATGGGCCAAAACAGGAGTGACAGAGTGCCTATGACCAATTCCAGTTAATACCTTGGCTTCAGCATTCTGCACCAATTGAAGTTTCCAAATACTTTTCAAGGGGATCCCCATGTAGAGTGCATTGCGGTGAACTAATCTTGGTGTTACGAGGGCATGCACTTCTGTGGCCAGAACTTTCTGCCCAAGACAGGCCACAGTTGGCTAACCAGTCAAAGTTGGTAAAAGGCACTCCTGGCCACAGCTGCCACCCCCTTATGCAGCATGAAAGCTTATGTTTCATAGCCTTTAGTGCTGTTTTTAATTTCTGTGTCCATATATTTTTGCCAGCTGAGGAAAAGAGTTCATGCATCTGATGATATGGGCCAATTATGCTATTGTTCTGTCCATATTTCCTTTTTAACATGGTTTCTTCTGAAGAGTAACCTGAAAGCAATGATGCCTACAGGTGCCTATGCTTTTCCTGTACAGTGAGTTTCCCCTCCCAATTCACTGAAGTCCCTAAAATACCCTCTGCCCATAGGACTACAATCTAAAATAACTGGAGAGGAACAGCACGAGGAAGAGCCTTAGGAACAAGGCCAGGTAACATTCCAGATTTGTATAGCAAGTACTGGTGCATGTCATGATCAGAATTGGGGGGAATGAGTAAAAAGTTCCCTGAAAGCAGGGCTTTTTTTGTAGAAGAAGCCCAGTAGGACCTCATTAGCATAATAGGCCACACCCAACAGCAGAAACTCATTAGCGTATTAGGCCACACCCCCTGTTACCAGAAGAGTGACCATCCAGCCACACCCACCTTTTGCTTCTCATTCTGTTTACCTTGTTTGTTGTCAAAACCCAGGGCTTTTTTTGTAGCAGGAATTAATTTGCGTGTTAGGCCACATACCCCTAATGTAGCCAATCTTAATGAGTTTCTGCTGTTGGGTGTGGCCTATTATGCTAATGAGTTTGTGCTGGGTGTGGCCAACTCAGGAGCCAGCCGGAACGTCATCCCTGTGCGTTCCTGCCCAAAAATAGCCCTACCTGAAAGTATCTTTTTTCCCCTCTGAAATCACAAACATTGATCCTAAAAGCAAACCTAATGATATTTTACCACAGTACAGGCTCTAAAATGAGCTTTTTTCTTGAATATAAGAGACCCACAGAACTTAGTGAATGACCCATTTGTTAAAGAATACCTCAGCTATATCAGACCACTGATACTGTTTACTGTTGCTGGAGATGTGAATTAAAACAGAACACATTTGCTGCCTTGTCACCATCTTTTTGGACATCATCCATTTTCTTTACCATTCATTCTCTTTCATTTTTACTTCAGACCATTCTGCTCATGTCTTTGGCCACTGCTTTCCTAGGCAAAAAAAAGATCCCACCCTTTGTTTTGCTTGCCTTGGACCCAATTCTTTAAGAAAATACACATCTGGATAGCAAAACCGCAAAATTCCACACAAGTCCTGAAAGAATGCACAGCACAGAAGCTGCCTGATTTTTAGGGGGGATTTTTTTTGGGGGGGGGCTACTGAGAGGAATGTGCCCAGTGTGTTCAAAATGAAATCATTGGTATGTAAATGAAGCAGATGTAATTGTTGACAATCAGCTAACTCTGACACGTGGTATATTTAGTATTTCTGACTTGTACTCAGTATATTGTAAATGAGGGAATGGAGGGAGGGCGGGCGGGCTGTGGTTTCAAGGCCTTCAAAGATCCTCTCGCTTTTCTGCCCCTGTGCAGTTAATGAATGTCAGATTCTCAAGATTGCTTCAATTGGTTTATACATATTGCATTTCACTTTTCTCATTCATAAAGGCTGTTCTCCTTATTTGCTTGCCACAAAATATAAACACCCGTTACAATGCAGATAAGGAAAATGTTCAATACACTACCCCAGTGGCAGCGAAATAAAGATGTGATTTGCTGATATGGTGCCTGCCCAATAAATAAAGATAATGCCTTAATATTTTTTTTTCCCCAGGACCTTCCTTTTTCTCCGTAGCTGTTTGGGCAGTTATTCAACTCCAGCGTTGTAACCAGATGACAGAAGGCTCTGACATGAGAGCATCATTTTCACGAACCTTGGATTCATTCTCTGATCTGTGTTGGGGCCATATGTGTTGAGAAGCAGGCTTTTGTGGGTACGTGTTCTGAGCCAAGGGGAGGGCATTTCGCAAACATTTTTGCCCTCTGCAAAATATTTTGGCCCCTTCTCCTGTTTTGGCAATTTTACTTATTGGTAAAAAGGTATGAAGTTCTTTGCAAAGGAGTGGGTGATAGAGAAAAGGAATACGTTCCTACTAATGAGAAAATAGGATGGACATGCTGGTTTGCACATTTCAGTCAAACAAATGAGTTCGACATCCCTGGATTAGACCATGGCTTGGAACCCATCAAAACATTCTGCAGACAGAAAGATTTCTGTCCATGAAACCAAACTTCCCCAATTCCCTCCTCCCACTGCATCCCAAAATACCCAGAAAATGCTGATCCTGCGGGACAGGAGAGTCCCAAAACAGCACAAGAAGTCTGCGGTGGGAGGGGGGAATTGCCAAAAATACCTTCTCCCTTGCACATGATGGCATTTTCGGAAGGGCACAACTCCACATCCCTATGTGTGCAAAAAGTGCTGGTTTGAGTTCTGAGTTCTCTCAGAATTGTTTACTGTATTAAAAACCACTGTTGCTGGGTGAGGGGGGTGGGGATCTGGAGTCCACCCATTCATGTTAAAAGTGGGAGTATCTGTTATTAAACAAAATTGAATGGTGTGAGTGCAGAGAGCTCCCCAGTCATTTTTAATGTATCCCACTTTTCTCCCTAAGAGGGGCCCCAAAGTGATTTTTCACATTCTTCCACCCCCTAAATCCTCACAACAACAATCTTGTGAGGGAAGTTTAGAGGGGCTGGTGGGGGCTCATTAGACTCGGCAGTGAGGATTCACTCCCCAATATTGTGCTCCTGACCTTCACCCAAAGCCTTCTGGTGGGACAAGGGGGCTTTGGCAAGATGGACAACTAATTCTAGTTTACATGAAATGTTTGAAGGCAGTGATTAACTATCCACAATATACTCGTCTTACAGACTTGTGAGTTAAAATGCGGTAGTAATAGCAACCTTAACTTTTAAAATCTCTGTTGGATATATTTTTGTCTGAGTAAAGAATTTTAAAAAATATTATTTGGAAAAAAATGTTAGAAAATATTAATTAAAATCCAGCATTAAAACCCCAGCCCACTGTAGAAACATAACCATAAAAACAGTGCACTGATAGCTTACTAAAATATTGTTAAATTTTATTTATTTATTTAATTCAATGTGTATCCCGCCCTCCCCGCAAGTGGGTGCAGGGTGGGTTCCATCATAAAATTCACACTACAACAAATCAACAGTTAAAATATATCTAAAAACCTATCTAAAACCAATTTTCAGTAAAAGATTGGTGCCTCAGCAGATTTCAACAAGAAGCAGTTTGTTCCCAGGCAGCCATTTGGAACTGAGGTCACTAGAGAGGAGGCCAATAGCAGGTGAGTGCCCGCCACCTCAACTGAAAGCCTGGCGGAAGAGCTCTGTCTTGCAGGCCCTGCAGAACTGTAATAGGTCCCACAGGACCCTGATTTCTAACGGGAGCTCATTCCACCAGGTAAACTCAAGCCCTTAATTAAAAGCCTAGGTGAGCAGAAGGCTTTTGGCCTGATGTCTAACAGAAAGCAATACAAGCTTCAAGGGGATGGACATTCCATAAATGAGGTGCCACTACTGAAAAAAAAAATCACTGTCTGTGGTTGCTACCCATCTCACGTCTGCAGCCAGGGATGCAGAGAGGCAAATCTGAATTGGTGGGATGGAGAATATGGGAGGACATGGGTCTTCAAGTACTCTGGCCCCAAGCCATTTAGGGCTTTTAAGGTAAGAACTAGCACTTTGACTTGTGCCCAGATACAAATGGGCCACCAGAGCAGATTTAATCCTGGGGAACTGCTTCCTTTTGAAACCAGTGGTAACTACTGATTCGGTAATACAACTAGCTTAATTGAAATATTAAAGAACCTTTCTCAACATTTTAAATGACAAAACTGAATCCTTCCCCCCTTCACCTCATCCTCCTCCACCACCAGAATGTCCAGAAATTAGAGAGGGTTCTCTATCTGAAGTGGATATCTAGCTACCTTGCAGACATCACAGTTTCAGGATCAGTTGATTCAGTGGGTAGCCATGTTGATCTGAAGTAGCAGAACAAAGTTTAGGTCCTGTGGCACCTTTAAGACCAACAAGGCTTAATTTAAGGTTATAAGCTTTTGTGTACAGACACACTTCTTCAGATACCATACTTGGTGATTTGCTTGAGGTATGTAATTTCTGAGGAAAGAAACATCCATTCATTGATTAAAGCTGTGCTATATCAAGTGTAGATAGCCACTTTACACAAGGGTTATATTTGAGCCATGTCTATGCCATGGGACATTTTTTAGAGTCAATGACCAGCTCTGGAATACTCTTGAAGTAATAAGGAATGCACAAATGCATTATTTCACTAGCTCTGGGGAATAACATCATCCTGTACACAAACAGCAAACAGGACTATGAGTTTCCAAGTCAGATGGTTAAGTTCCACATTGGTACAAGCTCCAATACCACTCTGTTTATAAATTAACTGTTGGGGATATGGCAATCTTGTTACCTCCAGTCTTTTCCCACATTCTGAGAATAGAAAATCTTACAGCCAACCTTCATAAAAGGTAAAATTGGTTTAAATCAGCTAACATCACCAGTATATAGTAGTTGCTGTTTGGTTCAAGATCTTAGTCATGGGCGGTATTCCTTCTAAGCTGAGTTAGTGTGAGCTAGCTCACAGTTTTTCAGCCTCCAGCTCACAGATTTTTGTCTTAGTTCAGGAAGGATGGCTCCAGAGTAAACTAATTTATGCAGTAGCCAAACCGCTCACTCACAACTTTCATGCCAGTAGTTCACAAAGTAGAATTTTTGCTCACAAGACTCCACAGCTTAGAGGGAGCATTGGTCACGGGTTGGGAGAATTGGTAGAGAGATCTGTGAGGGCCCTACTGCCAACATTCCAGGTTCTTCCATGATCAAAGGAATATTTGATTAAAAAAAAAGAATCTGGTGCAAATATTTATTTTATTCAGTTAAATCCCGCCCTACCCCACAAGCAGGCTCAGGGCAGCTCTCAACATATGATAAGAACAATAAATAATAATTCATAAAAACAGCAAATCATGTCATCTAAATATGCTACCTGATGGCAGCTTAACAATCCCTGAGTACAGTGCATGCTGCAACCACGTCAGGGAGGGAATGTTTATCTCAGTTAACACCAAGTTGGTATAGGTAGTGCCCTAGGCAAATGAGGCAGATTGAACAGATTGACCGAATTAAGCAGGGAAGGCCAGTGTCATTTGGACATCTGCCACCTCAGCCAAAGGCCTGGTGGAACAGTTCCAGTTTGCATGCCCTGTGGAATTGTAATGAATCCTGCAGGGCCCTGATCTCAACCGGGAGTGTGTTCCACCGGGCAGGGGCCCTGGTTGAGGCAAGGCAGACTTCCTTTGGGGTCAGGGACTGCTAGGCGGTGCTGCTCAGAAGAGTGCAAGGCACCTCAGGGCACATATGGGGAGAGATGGTCCCGTAGGTATGCTGGTTCTTGGCTGCACAGGGCTTTGAAGATTAGTACCATAACTTTGAATCTAATCTGATACGCAACTGGTAACCAATGCAAGTGGTACAGCACTGGCTGAATGTGCATCCGCATAGACACCCCAGTCAGCAGGGGCACCACTGCATTTTGTACAAGTTGAAGCTTCCGGGTCAGACTCAAGGGTAGGCCCACATAGCATGAGTTGCAGTAATCTAACCTGTAAGTGACCATTGCATGGATCACTGTCATGAGGTCCTGGGGGGGAGAGATAAGGAGCCAGCTGCTTGACCAGCTGATGATAGTAGAAGGCTGATCTGGCAATAGGGTTGCCAAGTCTTCAAAACTCACCGGCGGGGGGGAGTCCTCCTCCGGCCAGGAGTTTCTCCTGGTGCACGCACCAGGTTTTGGGGCGATTGCCAGAGTGTCGCCCTGGCAATGCCCCCAACGTGCTGACGTCACTTCCGGTGACGTCATTACGTCGTCCTCGCTGGACGACGTCGGGGGTGGGGTTCCCCCCGCTGGCCAAATGCTGGCCGGCAGATTGGGAACCCCTTTAGCGGGGGATCCCCCGCCCCCGGGGCTGACTTGGCAGCCCTATCTGGCAACCATGGTGACTTGGGCCTCCATAGAAATGGAGGTGTCCAGAATCACCTCTAAGCTTCTCACCTTTGGGGTTGGTGTCAGTGGCACCCCGCCAAGGGCTGGAAGTCAGATTCCTGATCCCAACACAGGGTTGCCAGCTCTAGGTTTAGAAATACCTGGAAATGTTGGGGGTGGAGCCTGGAAAGGGCAGTATTTGGGGAGATGAGGAATCTCAGCATGATACTATGCCATAAAATCCACCCTCCAAGGCATCCATACTATCCAGGAGAACTGATCTTTGTAGTCTGGAAATCAGATGTAAAAGCAGGAGAGCACCTGGCCCCACCTGGAGGTTGGCAACCGTAGCTGCTCAGCAAATTTCCATAAATGTCTGGTTCCCTTTAAGGGATGGGAGGAATAAAGGGAAGTTAAGGATCCAGACCACATTAAACACATTAGTACCCCTCTAGATGCCATTGATGAGAGTTAAGCATGTGCTCAGTTCATTGACTGACATTGGTAGGACTTAATGGTGATTAACGGTGGCTGGATCGTGCCCTAAATCTGTAACTATTTACCGATGGACATATAAGGAGAAACATACCTATGGCATTGCACACAGTTTCACAGTGAGAATCAAACACGTTCTTGGCTTCCAGTGTTCTGGCTCATGAGTACAATAACACTGGGATGGCTGAAAGCTGTTTGGGGGCTTAGGATTTATTTTTATTTTTTTAATTAAAATATAATTAAAGTAAAGCAATGTACAGCACAGTCCTAAACAGAATCACACCCTTATAAGTCCATTGAAATCAGTGGGCTTAAAAAGGTATAACGTTGTTTAGGATGGCACTGTTACTACATGAAATAATCTGAATTTATACAGTGGTGTCTTGCACTGACTTGCAATGGCTTCCTCAGTGCATCCTAACACATATGCCTCCTTCCCATCACCACTATCCACACCCTCTGGCTACAGGCCTGGCTTGATCCCATGGGAAGTAGCTCATCAGCTTGCTACTGTTTTCAGACAAGTGTGCTTATTTTCATTTATCAGACATTTGAGTGAATGTTACACATCCTTACCTCTCATTGGGGCTGAGGTGAACTTTTATGCATGTTGGTAAACTGCAGACTGAGATCCCTGAAGAGCTAGTTTAGAGCACATGGACTGAGATTAATCCTCCTTTTGCAGCATTGTTTTCCTGTACAGTTATTTCAATTTCCCTGAACTCGCATGTGTCGGGTCTCCAGCCGGATGGATCCTGTTCCATGCGGAGCTCCTTTGTAGCAGATTGTTAAACATGTGCAATAAATAAATTACAAGTCTGCTTTTTCAGGAAATAATGTTTTTCCAAACACAAAAATGTTGGTGTATTTCTGGTTTGCTTCACTCTCATCTTCAAGGTTAGAAAGAGTTCACTAGATCTCATCTTAACTCTTAACCTTTTTAGAATTTAGAATTCCTGAACACTAATATATACTCTCTCTCTCTTTTTTTACTAGATGTATTTACAGTGTAAACTTAGGCACTGGTGAACTGCATCTTTTCAAAAGCGTATAGGGCCTATTTTCTTTGGCAATGAAAATTTAATTGCTGTAATTCCCAAATCTGGCAACTTTTCCAGTGAGTGCTGCTTACATGTGAAAAAAGTGATTGATGTGGCAGGCCTAGAAGAAGACAACATTCATGGTAGCATAAATGAAATTGTAAAGCAACTTCCCACAGTTCCAAATCCCATATTTAAAATGAGAAAGATTTGTTCTAAAAGCCACTGTCATGATATTCATACATGTTTAAGACTGGAGCCTAATCTTTCCACTGCCACTCATAAATCTGCTTATGTACCTTTCTGAGCTTCCATAATAGCTCATTACTATTTTAGAACAGAATTAGATGGGGAACAGTCTGAGACTCCTGGGAATGAGTTTAAATATTAGGAGAGGCAGGGCGATAAGGATGCCTTTTGTGATTCCAGTTCTCTGTGCTTGTCTATCTTACCCAAAACAGAAATTTCAAATTTTATAATATATTGAAATGTCCCAGTGGAATGTCCTACCAGATTTATGAAATCAGGTCATGGATATGTAGCGCTGGCTTCCATATTCATACAAGACTATTTAAGCATTGTCTCTTAAAGCAAAAAAAATGGGAGGCACCATTTCGCTACTTCCTTACTGATGCTCTGTTCCAATCTCCCCAAGGCAGCCAGAGCCATGTTGGAAAACTCCTGGGCCGATTTCGCACTGGCCAGTTGCCTCTTGTTCTCTCCAGAATTTCCCCTCCCAGTTTCCTCCGGAGTATTTTCTTCATTTTCCCACTTGGAACCTCAGCCCTTTCGATATAGCATGACAAATGGTTTTCTCCCCCCCCAAAATTAGAAACTCCCACAATGGGGTGGCCCTGATGAAAGGCAGGCGAGTGAGCGTGTTTTCACTTTGGGTTCTCCCCCGGAGCAAACAGGAAAATCCTCTAAAAACAGGATTTGTTTGCTCTAGGGAAACTCCAGTGCAGCAGGGGTATACTCCAGAACAAAACGTGAGCCCGGAGCAACTGGTGTGAAATCGACCAGAAGCTCCGGTGCAAGTATGAGGGCAAACCTGGGGCAAACGCTAGTGCGAAATAAGCCCTGGAGATTTGGGGATGGAGCCTGGGGAGTTCAGGGATGCCAGTGGGATAGTCCCCAAAGACTACCACAAGCAATGGGTAGGTCATAGTGGAATGCATATACAAGCCATTTACATCTTATTTTGGAGAGAACTGGGCCATTGTTTTCAAGCCAAAGAGAACTGTAATGACATTCCATGAACACAGTCCATTTTCAGAGTGCTAAAAAGGCCACATTTTCTATCCTTTGTTATTTTAATGCCACTTATAAGAAATCTGAATATATCCACAAAAAAAGAGAGATGCAGAACCTAAGACTGTAAACATTTTTAGAACATACTTAAGGTTTCATATATTGGAACTGATCATATTCAGCAAGTGTGGTCTAATTCCTTCACACACTGCTTCATTTATGACTACGTTTGGTTAAAAAAATCCATCTCGCTATTAAAATGAAAGTGAATTAGAATTAAGTTAAAAAAAATATTCACTTTCTCCATAATCATTGTGTTAAAACTGCTTGTGTCCATTTGCATTAATGACCTCATGGATTTTACTAGTTAAAAATGAAAGCCAAGAAACCAGGACTGATGTTTGACTGGCAAAAAGCCAGTTCAGTGAAATTAATAACATATGTCAAAGAATCCATTTGTAACAGCTTTTCCATTTTTTTAAAAAAAAGCAACTTAAAACCACCAACATGTCTGTCAGTTCTTTTCTTATCCTCCTTTCCCTCTCCTTTTTTAAAATGTTGCTTTATAACATTACCCTTTCTCTGGATACTTTGGCTTGTTTCCAAGAGTGTGGTACCTCAGTGACATAAGGATTCTCAATAATGTCTTATAAACCTGTTGCAGCTCCTCCTTTCCAGATTATTGTACTGAGTTTATCATTTGGGTAGGGAAAATAAATGAACTGATGGGCAGATGATCAATGGCTCACCAGCCATGTTTACCCCAAGATTATAGTCAGTCTATTCACTTTAGTGAAGCAATGTCATTTCCCATTTATTACCTGACAATTATTTCCTTGATTTTTTTCAGATACAATCTAGAATGAGCTGCGATTTCTTTTACACACACATGAGATCACATTACAATTAAAAAACCCGATTTTTACATTCTCATATTTTATGTGAGTAAACCTCCGTATCTAAATAAAAAGCAAGTATGTATATTTGTATTTACATCTGTTAGGGTAAATCTGTGATTTCTTAATAGAGACTGTGGAATGCAAGTAGTTGAGATGTGTGGGATCTATGACTGGATCTCCAGATATCTTTAATGCTCTTAAAAACAGCTATTGAGGAAGAATACTGTGTGCAGTTCTGGTCACCATACCTCAGAAAAAATATTATTGCATTGGAAAAGGTGTAGAAAAGGGCAACTAGAATGTTAAGGGGATGGAACACCTTCCTTATGAAGAAAGGATATAGAAGTTAGGGCTCTTTAGTTTGGAGAAACAACAATTGAAGGGTGACAAAATTATGTATGAGATGGAGAAGGTAGAGAAATGAGTACTTTTCTCCCTCTCTCACAATGCAAGAACCCATGGGCACTCAATGAAATTAATTAGCAGTAGGCTTAGAACAGATAAAAGGAAGTAGTTCTTCACCCAAAGAGTAATTAACACATGGAATTCACTGCCACACGAAGTGGTGGTGGTTACAAGCAGAGACAGCTTCAAGAGGGGATTGGAGCAGAGGTCCATCAATGGCTATTAGCCACAAAGTATAGATGGAACACTATTTCTGGGGCAGTGATGCTCTGTATTCTTGGTGCTGGGGGGGCACAGTGGGAAGGAGTTCTGGCCCCTCTGGTGAAGTTCTTGATGGGATCTGGTTTTTGACCACTGTGCGACACAGAGTGTTGGACTGGATGGCCCATTGGCCTGATCCAATATGGCTGCTCTTCTTTTCTTAGTAGTTTGAACCAGTACTATAACACTGGGGTGGGAAGAGTAATTCTTTTCCACATACAATTTCATTTCCAAGCTGCCATTGGAGCTTCCTGTATGTATTATACCATTATTTTTCAAGTTCTGTAATTTTGTAATTTTGTAATTTTAATGGAGGCATATAGATTTATTGCATTGTTTTTAAATGGTATAATCCTCTCTGAGTTTTAGTCAGAAAGGCAGACTATAAACAAAGAAAATAAATAAATATTTGAAAAGGGTCACATACTCCGACGTTATGTGAAAACAAAGGGACTTTTTTAGATTCTGGGTAATATGAGAGAGATTTATACATTTGTCCTTCATAGATACAGATAATTAACATCAGAAAAACTGAAGGAACTGAAACCTGGAAATTTCAAGGAAACTCCTGCATGTGATGCTCAGTTGACCAGCAAGAAAAAAGACATGAGGAGCAGTCTTAATTAGGTCTTCTCAGAAGTAAGTCACATTTTATTTAGTGGGGCTTAATATTATTCTCAGCATTTCAGCCCACAATATCTGGAGGAGATTTTATTTGGAAAAACAGCATGAGAAGAGGGATATCCCTGGGGCATAGTGATATGAAAGATTCCTTCTCATTCTGTTACAAGAATCCCCCTTTCCCACACCTAAATCTGGGAAGACACACTTAAAGCTCCCTTGCCATTCCCTGCAGTTTCCAGTTAAGGGAGGGCAAAATCCTATCTATCCCCCCCCCCCTTCCTATGCTCCTTTGGTGCAGTGGTTAAGTGTGTGGACTCTAATCTGGGAGAACCAGGTTTGATTCCCCACTCCTCCACTTGTACCTGCTGGATGACCTTGGGCAAGCCATAGTTCTGGCACAGCTGTTCTTGAAAAAGATCAGCTTCTATCAGAGCTCTCTCAGCCTCACCTACCTCACAGGGTGTCTGTTGTGGGGAGGGGAAGGGAAAGGAGTTTGTAAGTCACTCTGAGACTCCCTTGGGTAGTGAAGGGCGAGGTATAAATCCAATCTCTTCTTCTTCCTTTTCAACCCTCTGGCTGCCACACACCAGCCTACCTTCAGGATATAGGGATCATATTACCCCAGTGCTGAAAGATCTGCACTGTCTGCCCAGTGCAAAAATTCAAAGTGCTGATTCTTACCTTTAAAGCCCGAAATGCCTTGGGGCCAGAGTTCGTGAAGGACTACCTCCCCTGCCCCCCCATATTGTCCAGCCCACCAGAAAGACCTACCTTACAAGCCCTGGTGTGGCTGGGTTTTTAATGCTGGATTCTGGTGGATAACTTTGAATGTTTTGGTTTTTAAGCCATCTTGGGCAGCAGGCTCCTTGGAAAGGCAGCATAAAAATGTCCTGAACAAAGAAATAAATAAATTGGGTAATAGCCGTTCTTTCTACAAATGCCTACTTCTGCTTTTGTTTGCAGCTTCTGAAGCTCCATTTTGTAAAACCAGAAAAGTTTGTGACATCCTACTTTATAACAACACTTAGTATTTATAGAGCATGTCTGGTGCTCAAAGCCCGTAGTCCTGACAACAACCCCATAATGTTGGCAACGGTTATACACATATTGCAAATGGAGCTGAGACTGATAAAGAAAGCTAAAGCTACCTAGAGAGTTTGTGGCAGAGAAAGATATGATTTGAGAGCCACTGTACTGTAGTGCTTAATATGTCAGACTGGGACTCTGGAGAATGATGCAGGTTCAAATCCTCTCCCTGGCCATGAATCTCACCAAGTGGCTCTGACAGTCATTCCCTCTCAGCCTAACTCTATTCACAAGGTTTTTATGAGGATAAAATGGGGGAGGTATGCTGCCTTGAGTTCTATGGAGGAAGGCCACAATAACAAGATGGTAGGTAGGTAGGTAGGTAGGTATGTAGGTAGATAGACAGACAGATAGATAGATAATCAATTAACAATTCTGTAGTAATTCTTAGTCACAATGCTGTATCACCTCATAATCACATATTACTTGATCTGTAATAATCAAATCTACCATTTGAATAAAATAAAATAATTAAAATAAAATAATAAATAATAAAATTATTATTATTATTTATTATAACATTATTTAAAATTGTTTTTGAATAAAACAGTTTTTAAAGTTTCTTTTATTTAGTTAATTTTGTTAAAAGAAAACAAGATACATTCCTGTAGTTTAATATGGCAATTGTAATGATTTTAATAAGATGAAGCATGTATTATATCATCTTATTTTCATAGTTTTCCAAATTTCTCTTTTATTTAAAATAATTTTGCTTAAGCTTCCTGCCATTACATAGAGCCATTATTATTTTAATGTGGCTTTTCCAGTGCAGTCATTCAAACATTCAGGCAGTTGAATTGCATGCCTGGTAGCTTGGTACTGTGTGAAATGTGCCAAGATGCCTCATTGCCTTAGAAAAAAGACACATGGTATAGTTGGACCTGGGATGCCAAGCCCAGCAGGGTTGCTTAAAGGTTATCAAAGTGTAAACTGGAGAACAAAGAAAATATTTGTGGCTTTATATTATGTGACTGATCTGCAAGGTTTATGGATTATTGCTACTTAATGAGCTTATATAGTTTGAAGAAAGTTTTTAAGACGTCCCTGTGGCAAAATGCCAGGGAGCATGCAAACCACCTCTAACCATACACAATTGTTGAGCTGCAAAGGAGGAGGAGGGATTGAAACCCAATCCACGTGTGCCAACAAAAACATACTTAGCATGGGGAACAAAGATTATCCCAGCACCATAAGGTATGAATCTGGTTTGTTGCACCAGAACTGTGATCTGGCCTGGGCTCTGCTCCACTGGTATAGCAGGCTGTGCCGGTGCCACTATGCCAAGACTGGTGACCACTTGCAGGTTCCCTGTAAGACAAAACACATGAAGCAGCACTGATGGGGCAGAAATATGAAGTGGTTATAGTGGTTGGTTCTCTACATTTCATAGTAAACAATTCAGTTGGCTGAACTCTGTCTGGCTCCCTTTGTGAGATCTACAGGATACTGGGCATAAATTCTGCCATGACAGAGACTTGGATCCCACCAAAAATCTCTTCTGGGGGAAGGATATCAGTAGGGCTGTACTTCTCTGCTCCCCCCTCCCACTGCAGCCCAAAGTGCCCCCTCCCCCCAGTACTGTTTCTGGGGAAAGTTGAGAAAAATCAGGAGGGGAAAAGTTGCAAAAATCTCCTCCTTTTGCATATGTGGAAATAATCAGTGGGGTCCCACCCACTGTCTGATTTTACCTCCCCTACAAGCAACAAGCGAGACCCTCACCACCCAGAAAAGCTGTTCCCCCAAAGATCTGTGGGCTGTCTGTGATGCTGGACAGCATATACATATGTGGGATAGAATACCGAAGTATTTGTTTGCTGGGATACTTTGCACAGATTTAAATGATTTGGTGGTTCTGAACAAGAACCTACAGATGCTCTTTTTAGTTATTCAGCACAACCAAATGAATTAAACTTTGTTGGTCTTGAAGGTGCCACTGGACTCAAACTTTGTTAAAATAAGGTGGTTTGCAACCATTAAGCAAAACCACCAGGAAGCATGAAAATCCTCACAGTCACTGTTTAAAAACACAAGGCACAATGGAATATCAACAGTCTCAGCCCAAGGGAGAAAACTTCTCAACATGCACACAAACAGTTCAGTTAAAAAGCTGTCAAAAAGGCGGGGTGGGGGAGAAGAAAAAAACCTTTCACCTCCTGCAGATATGTACAAGAGGACTGGCTTTTCTAACTTCCTCTGGGAGAAAATTCTAGAGTGCTGGAGCCCCTACAAAAGAAAGCTCTTGACCCGGCATATTTTGACTTGACCTGATAGCAAGATGGAACTATCAGAAACCCACATTGGCTAGACCTTGCAGCATGTGGACTCATACAGGGCTCGTATTTTTACAGAGTGGAAAAATATCTACATTTGAAGTAATAACCACTAGATAGTTAGAACCAAAGGCAGCAGCATCCATTTTGTCACTGTCAGATGACCCATTCCTGAATACATTTTCGCCCTATTCCAAACAGATAAATAAGCATTCGAAATACTAAGCACAATGTACAAAATTAAGACTAGTGGCCATAAAGAAAGCTCCATGCGTGTTTGAATACAATGAATTGAGCATTTCTGTGCAAATGGATTTCCCCTTTTGCTTCAGCATTGGGAGAACACAAACTGGATGACTGTCCAGGTCTGTCACTTTCCCTACTCTTTGAAATGAAGAAGAAGAAGAGATTGGATTTATACCCCGCCCTTCACTAGCCAAGGGAGTCTCAGAGTGGCTTACAAACTCCTTTCCCTTCCCCTCCCCACAACAGGCACCCTGTGAGGTAAGTGGGGCTGGGAGAGCTCTGAGACAACTGTCCTTGAGAGAACAGCTGGTACAGAGCTATGGCTTGCCCGAGGTCATCCAGCAGGTACAAGTGGAGGAGTGGGGAATCAAACCTGGTTCTCCCAGATTAGAGTCCGCGCACTTAACCACTACACCAAACTGGCTCTCAGGGGAAGGGGAAACCTTTTTGCACCTGGAAATACCATGTGTTTATTTATTTAGAAACATTGTATGCCACCTCTCCAAACTGGCTTTGGGTGACTCACAACAATAGAATATATGAAAAGGCTCCTGTAATAGAGAATAAATGTGTAGCTCCTGCCCTCCTCTTGGCTGTACACTTTAACATGGTAAGGGGGTTGTGTATGTCAGCAGAGCTGAGAGCAAGGCAGGGGTGTCAAACTCATTTGTTACAAGGGCCGGATCTGACATAAATGTCACTTTGTGGGGCCGGGCCATGTGTACCACCAGAGTTAGAAGATGATTTCAGATGCTGAATGGCACTAGCAGGCTTGATTGGATTAGGTGTGATATGCAGAGGGGCAGTAGGGTGGAGTTATCAGCATTGGTAATGAGACAGAAAATCTAGGTCTCTGTTTGGTCCAGGAGGATTCGGTCCAGGAAGATGCAAAGAATAAATGGAAATAAGTCTACAGAGTGAGCAGTGACTCTTGAAAACTCATCCCCTGCCACAAATTTTGTTAGTCTTTAAGGTGCTATTGGACTCTTGCTGTTTTCTACTGCTACAGACAGACTAACATGACTACCCATCTCGATCTGTCTGACTCACGAAAGTTCATACTTTAACACAGATTTTGTTAGTCTTTAAGGTGCTACTGGACTCTTACTCTTTCTACTGCTATTAGAAACCGCAACATTCAAAAACCAGTGGGGGAACATTTTAACCTTGCAGGACATTCAGTTGCTGACCTAAGAGCAGCAGTTCTCTTACAAAGGAATTTTGTAGGATTAGAAAGAAAGACTGCTGAATTGCAACTGATAATGAAGACAAAGTAAATGCATCCCCCTGAACTAAATTGAGACGTAGGTTTCTACTCTCTTTACCAATGCCTGCTATTGTCATTTGGGGTCTGAAATCACTTCGCTCTCCAAGATATAAGGACAGATGGACTCACATTCTAGCTGTATCTGAAGAAGTGAGCAGTGACTCATGAAAGCTCATGCCCTGCAACAAATTCTGCTAGTTAAGGTGCTGCTGGACTCTTGTTCCCTTCCACTAATAAAGATTGCAAGCTGTGCAGTTAGGTTTCTCCCCCTTCCCATCTGTTAGAACTGGAAAGAAAGATCTCTCTTTCTGGCCAAGGACAGACTGGCAGTTTGGCCCGATACAGGTCCACTTTTCAAGCGGATTAAGAGAGCCCATTCAGACAGCTGCAGCTGCCCAGCATTGCCGTGCCACACTTGGTCCTGAAGCGCTTTCATCCCATGTTTAAAAGGTACCTGGAGAAACCGGTGTCAAGCTGTCTAGGTGTGCGTTCATCCCGCTTCCCAGCAGTGTGGACACAAATAAGCCGCACATCAAGCGGCGCCGGTAACGTGAACCCGCTGATCCGGCTGCTGCGCCTGTGCACCCATGAGCTGGCAAAACGGACCAAAGCCATGCACTGCCGCTGCCACACCACCAGGGTCACCCCACCATGTGAACGCTCCGTTCTGCCTCCTTCCTGGTATGGTCCCACATCTGTCTATGCAGTGCGAACGGAGATGCCCATGACAACTCGGCCCGGGTCTTTTTGCCCCCCTTCCCTTGTGCTTCATTTTGCCAGTCTGTTCTCAGTCTCTCTCTCTCTCTCTCTCTGGCTGTCCCTTCCCTCTCCTTCCCTCTTCCTCTGTCTCTCTGAAGAACCATATGCACACATGAAAGGTTATACCTGGATTAAAAATTTTGTTGGTCCATGGGAGTCTGTCTGTCTGTCTCTCTCCTTTCCCCTCTCCCCCCAGAAAAGGAGGTGAAGGGGGGAGGAGCCCTCAGCCAATTGAGGGAAGGGAGGCTTGGCTTACTTCTCTCCTCTGAGAAACAGAAAGCAGGAGAGGATAGACCTGGGCAAAAGCAAGCTGCAGTGCAGGAACAAGGCCTCCAAAACAGGAAGCAGACAAGATCCAGTTAGTTGCTTGCGGGCCGGATAGGAGCCCTGCAGGGGCCAATTCTGGCCTGCAGGCCGCATGTTTGACACCCCTGCCATAAGGGGTCTAAACTAGGGTTGCCAAGTCTTACCTGGCATTTGGCGGGGGAGAGTCCTTCCTTGTTGGTGATACTCCTGGCATGTGCGCAAAGTGCATGCGCTACAATGATGTCACCCAGAAGTGATGTCATCGAGTTGGGTATGTTGGGGGCAGGACCTCAGTAATTCGAGGGAAAACCATAGAGTTTTCCCTCAAATTACAGAGCTTCCCCCAAAAATGTGTGTGACGTGTGCGCCGACAATTTGGGGGTGGGGTTCCCCCCAGCAGCCCGATCCCAGCCAGCAGGCAACAGGCCACTGGAGCAGGGGTTTCCATGCCCCCCCGGGGGGACTTGGCAACCCTAGTCTAAACTCCTAGCAGTGTCACTCAAGGTTTTTTCTGCTGCTTCTGACCAACACAGCTACCCATCGGAATCTGTGAGAGAGAGTTCAGCTTTTTTAGAGCCAGAGGCGACAAACCACAGACCAAGAGCCAAAGTACCCGGAGTCATTTCATTTGTGCCAAAGGCTCATGCCTCTGGCCATGCCCAAACTAAATATTTGTAACAGAGAAGAGAACAGAAACTCAGCCCAAATCTTGTTCTGCTGGCAAAAAGATGTTCCCAACCTTCTTTCCTGTCTAACAAAGATGCACAACCTGGGAACTTTTCCATACGCTTGGATTTGGAAAATTCTATAAAATTGTACCTCCCACCTAGAAATGCCCTCCCCCTATAATTCAGTTCTGCATTTTAATAATTGAAACTACACTCTACAAATGCCCCAGAAGCAACGAAGCTAGGAAAAGACTAGCAAAAGGAAAGCTGTAGGAAATCTGTCTACTCTCTCTCTCAGAAGCCCAGAGCTCTCCTGCTCTTCATTATGTTAATGCTTCTGGCTGAAGTTAGAACAAAATGGTTTGCATCTCACACCTTGCTGTAATGCCCTCACCTAAAAGGGACAGAGACTGAGAAAACCAAAAGGCGAGATACTAATTTCCTCCTCTCAAGGCAGGAAGACCAGAAAGACTTCAGAGGAAGATGGACTCTCAAAGAGAGATTATAAATTATCTGGATGTGGGGACAAATTTCTCTCTTATTTTTCAGCTTTCAGCCAGGGAGAATGAAACCATGAAGGATTAAACTTTCTGAGCATTTTGAGCATGTGTTGAGGGATAATAGGAATAAATAGGAAAATAGGTCCTAACTCTGAGAACTAAGGTAATGAAGGGCTTTTGAACAGCAAATTGAAGAATTATTAGCCTCATTTTCCTCTCCCCCCACTACTTCCTCTTTCCCTTCTCTGAAAACCCCCACAGCCTTCCCCTCTTTCCCTGCCCCTTCTTTCCTTCCCACCCTCCTGCCAACTGACCTTTATGTCTCCCCCCATTCTGCTCTACTCCTGGCAACATCTTCCTGGGAAATGGCTGGCTGAGGTGCACAGTTAGGGTTGCCAGCCTCCAGGTGGGGCCTGGGGATCTCCCGTTTTTACAACTGATCTCCAGCTGACAGAGATCAGCTCCCCTGGAGAAAATGGTTGCTTTGAAGGGTGGACTCTATAGCATTGTCCCCTCCCCTCCCCAAACCCTGCCCTCTCCTGGATCCACCCTCGAAGTCTCCAGGCATTTTCCAACCCAGACCTGGCAACCCTAGTGCCAGTTGCCCGGCCCAGTTGTGTAGTGGGGAACTCGCAAGGACTTGTGCAGGGCACTTCATTTTCTCCTATGTCTGCCTCCCCGTGCTATTTCTTCTTTCCTCCTCCTGGCAACCCCCATATCCTCACATTTTCTTGCGTCCTTCTCTCTCCTCCCACTCATCTACCTTTTATCTGCCCATCTTCAGTTATCTATATTATTTATTTGCTTCATTTATAATCAACCTTTCCTAGCAGCTTACATCATTCTCTTCTCCTCCATTTTATCCTCACAACAACCCTGTGAGGTAGGTTAGCCTGAGTGTGGGTGACTGGCCTAAGGTCCCCACGTGAAGTTCCACAGCAACGTGTTGATTTGAATCTGGGTCTCCTAGATCGTCGTCTGTAACTGTAGCCACTACACCACACTGGTTTTCATGTAGGGTTGCCAAGTCCTACCTAAGCTGCAGCGGGGGGAGTTCTGGCTGTCTCTGGGAGTTCTTTGGCGCATGCACCGCGATGACATCACCCAGAAGTGATGTCATCGCATCAGGCACGTTAGGGTCGGGACCACTATCATTCGAGGGAAAACCATAGAGTTTTCCATAGAATGAAACATGCAAACAGGCTAGATAGAGGGGTTACCAGCTTCCAGGTGCAGCCTGGAGTTCCCCTGGAATTAGAAATGATTGCCAGGCTACTGAGATTGGTTATGCTGGCAGAAATGGCAACTTCAGACTGTGGGAATCTATGGTGTCACATCCCCACTCAGTTCACTCCTGTCCCCACTCTTTACCCTATCCAGGCACTGCTCCAAATCTCCAGGGAGCTCCAAAGTTTGAATTGACAATGCTAGCGAAATATACAAATAACAGAATCATTGCTTGCATATATGGATTCAGAACGTTATTTTTCTTTTTTGTATTATTTTAAAGCCACTCACATCTTGGGAGAACCAAAGCTGATACAAGAGGCTCAGACTGCATTCAAAATGTGAGACTTAAATTGCCTTTCTTACAATATTTAAATTGAACATCTCTTACAATATTTATGTTACTGATTCTTTTTACAGAAAAGACATATGAAGGGCAGGCATTTGTAACGTCAGTGAACATTCTGGCCAACTTAAAATTCATATCTGCATTACTAACCCAAAAGCATCTTTATGTGCAAATGATAGATTAAAAAGTGCACATCCTTTTCCTTTTGAAACCGCTGATAACCGTGCTTGTTTTGATTAGTAAAACCGAATGAAGCCTAGTGAAGCCTGTTTTTGATTAGTGAAACTGATCAGCGCTTGAAGAATTAAAACCCCTCTTCCCTTCCAATGCAGTGCCAATCCAAATCATGACAGTGCACATAAGCAACAACTTTTTAAACTTCTCATCTGTTTTGGCATTGAAAGAAGTAGGCTGGAATAAACATTGTTCATTTCAATTCTGACTTCTCTTCAGAATATCTGAGGACAGTGTGTGAGTTGACAAGGGGCACTTGTTTTTTTGCTCAGACACACAAAAATATTTCAAATGCTAACTGGCTCCATCCTCTGAGAGTCCTTGCTGTCATGGGGGACGCATTTCTGAAAAGAGCTCTCGCAAAAGCATGACAGACATCACAGAAGACATTTTATGACTTTGCAGAAACTCATCTCAGAGCTTGCACCCGGGTACCCCTTGTCAAACGACAGCTCCATCCTCACCACAGAAACAAAGGCCTGGTCTCCTCATCTCTCTTGCAATCGGTGGGGTTTTTGGTCTACTTGGAATACAGCTCAGAATATGTCTTGTTTCTTTTTTTACGAATAACATTATCAAAGGAACACTCATCAGTGGCAGAAGAAAAAGCGGCACTGGAGTCTATTTTTTAACTGGAACATGCACCATGCTGTGACACACGCATCCAAGAAAAGGGAAAGATTGATGGCCAGACATGTGGAGGGAACTGCCACTGATTGAAATCAGACAACTGCAAGCTGTGAGGCAGAGCCAGGGGACAAGCATTTGAACTGCAAAGGTCCACTCTCAGCACACTAAGGGAAGGCCTTCCAGATAGGGCTGAAATCTGCGCCACAGGATCCAGAGAAGCCAGGCAGCACGAGAAGGTCAAAAAGCAAACAAGACATTTCTGACAGTATCTACTATTGTGCAGTTAGCAAGTTGCTTCTAAACTATTCCCTTCATGGGCAGATATTAGGTTAGAAATTCCTCATGTACAAGTTTCTTTGTACCCATAGAGTACCCTCTCTTCCATTATTAAAAAAAATGGCAGCAGTGAAAACATGGTGGGGTGGAGTTTTCAGTGTTTTCTCCCCCCCCCCCTTTTAAGACACAGTCTGCTAGTATCAAGCGGGTTAAACCTCTACTGGGGGGGGGGGGGAATAATGATATCCATAACTTTTCCCAGTGGGAGTAAGAGCCGTTGGGGGTGGCAAGTCTCAGTGGGGAAATGGGAAGGAGGGATTAAATAACCCTTTCCTTCCTCTTCCAGATTCACATAACAAGTAGCTGCGGCCATCAGTGTAAACCACATTGTACTGGAATGAAACTCATGGTTTCTACACATTGTTCTTTTATGTACCCCCCCCCCCCCAGCACTGTAATATGTTTAAGATTCTCTGTGTCATTATTTTTACTTGTCTTTTCTGCTATGAAACTTAGGTAAGTTACACATCCAAATAAATAGTACATTAATTGCACTGCAGTGTGAAACAGACATTAAATAGAGGCATCACAAAGGGATGTTGGGCTTCTGGGGGGGGGGTTGCATTTTTGCTTAGTAAACTATCGTTGCAAGTCAACTACCAGGTTACCCCTTCTCTCCAGGCTTACTGAATTCCAGCATCACAAAGACCACCCCCAGTGGGCTAATAGAAGGGCAACCTCAACACTGCAGAGAGCATGGGGTCACCATGATGGTCTAATAGAAGGGCAATCTTGTGGCATGTACAAACGAAGTATAATTCCTCTTTGATGCTTCTACAACGCAGCTCTTGTGCTTGTTTTTAAATGGAGGAAAATGTACTTCCATGTACTGCCTCCCTTAATGGATATCACTTAAATTACAAAGAAAGTTTGGTGTTGGCAACAATTGTGGAACTATGCACTTGCAATGAGACATTTTTATGTCATTACAGGTATCAGTTTACAGCCATTAGCTAAGCAGATTGGTCTGGACCAAAATACTCTCTTGTGTGTGTGTGTGTGTGTGCGTGCATGCATGCGTGCACGTGCACGCTTTATCATTAGATCTCCCTCTTCCATTATTCAGGCCTTTAAAAAGAAAAACAGAGAGAAAGAGAGAGGCTTTAAGTGCATTATACTCAGTGCCTTGTCTCTGCCCTTGAGTCAGAATGGTCTGAAATAGGTTTTATTGGAAATCATTACTTATATTCGTCTACTGAAGAGAGAATATTGATCTCTTGTACATAATAGTTACCAGACTGCAGAAAGTACCAAAGAGGGGCTCCAAGCTGGCTGACAAAATGTCAGTGACAATTCATTTTTTTTACCAGTTAGGATGCTGGTTTAATATCCTGAAAAAAGCACTTAACACCAGCCTTTTCATAGCATCTGTCAGGGCCCGTCCAGTTGGCTGTTTGTCATACCATGTGTTTTGAGGCCTACCTCAGAAACATATCCCCTTCAGTGGCCTTGGAATTCCACACACACTCAGGCCTCACTTCTTTCCCAATTGTTACAACTTTCTGGGACACTTCTAAACATCCTAAATATGTGCCAACAAAAAAATGAAACAAAAATAATATATAAGGCATGGCATATTCAGAAGCCCTGTATATGTGCCTGCCTGCCCTATATTTACACAAAGCATCATTCATTTAGGATGTGTGACATGATTTTTCTTGCATTTCTCACATGCTGTTAGTTTCATCTCCAAATATAATTTGAGAATGTTAGTCTTAAATTAGCAAAGTGGGGTTATTTCCTCTCTCTTTGTGTGTATGCACACATATGTATGCACAGACATGTCCAGCAAATCAAGTGCTAGTTTGAGTTGCAAGCAAAAAACATTTTATGGAAGCCACAAGTCATAACTCTAGGAGCTTGGGCATGATATTAATTAAGTGCAATTAGAATGGTAGACCAAATGTGCTGATATAGTAATGAACCAACAGAGTGCTCAGCTAAAAAGGCAAAAATCCCACCCCACCGCAGAGACAGTAGAAGGTCCCCACCGTGACCACTGGCTTTTCCATGGTGAGCTCAGAACAACTGCAGACATACAGCCACTGTGAGCTGACCATTTGAGGGGGGGTGAAAGCCCTGGCAAATTCTGGGCATGTTTCCCATCCCTGTCTGGGGACAAGGACTCACTGGAGAACGCCCTTCCAAAATGAGTCTAGCATCTCGTTGTATAGCCCTTAGGTGGTGGAAAGTGCCTTCAAGTCACAGCTGACTTATGGCAACCCTGTAGGGGGTTTCAAGGCAAGAGATGTTCAGAGGTGGTTTGCCATTGCCTGCCTCCATGTCATGACCCTGGTATTCCTTGAAGGTCTGCCATCTAAATACTGGCCAGGGCCAGTCCTGCTTAGCTTCCAAGATCTGATGAGGTTGGACTAACTTGGGCTATCCAGGTCAGAGTGTACAGATTTTAACAGAGTTGGAATACTGCCCTCCAGTGGGACTACTTAACTTTACTAATTTTGTTCTGACCAATGATGATAAGGAAACAGCGAGGTGTTACATTTTTGGATCATGTGACTTAGTGCCGCCATGAGACACCAAGTGCACCCCTGAACCAGTCTGAGGCTTTCCCATGTCAAAACTATTTAGATGGGAGCATTAAACCTATTTCAGTTTGATTCATATGTAGTTGTACGTATACATTTAATTGACTCTATAGCTTAAGAAAACAATTAAGACTAATATGTCCTTTGCACTTCTAAATTTCCATGTTCTCTTACAGAATCATTTTGCAGGCATTTTATTTTACTACCAGTATTTTATATTTAAATGTCTGTTGATAATATTGCAAAAATCTGTGTTTTAAAAAATAATTTTTTTAATTTTCAAATAGTAACCACCATTGCAACTTATAGTAAACAACAAACAATGAAAACAACATCGATCATGAACAATAATTGGCAATAATAGGAAAAAAGGAGCCTAAGTTACAGCTATTTAAAAATCTAAAGGCAACATATAATGACAACTGCACAGATCAACGTTGTAGTAATAAAGTCTTCCAATTTGAATATAGAACTATACAAAATGTTACAGATGATTGTCAATTTCATAAAAACATTGAGGAATCTGTATTGGATAGCTAACCTAGAAGATTGTACCAGTAAAGTTCCTTGGAAAATTAATTGCTTTAATTCCAAAATGTTAGGGCAGACAAGTAATCCACTAATAATAGAAGATAATGTTACATTTCTTATCCTTTTTATTTAGAGTATTAATAGGAAAATACAAGTGGCAGACATGCTGTGTTCGGGCTTGTGGACTGCAACCTTAAGATACCTAGAATAGATATAACAGACTGGAGGAAGTTCTTCCAGCATAGTCTATGAAACCATTTAAGTTGGAAAAAGGACTCATTAGGCTGGAGGAAGACTGCAACTGTTGCTAGGTGGAATAGTAGGATATAGGCCATTACCTCTGTCAAATTATACCCTTGGTATGCGGCTGATTGAGGAGAGCCAGTTTGGTTTAGTGGTTAATCTGGGAGAACTGGGTTTGATTCCTCACCCCTGCACATGTAGCTACTGGTGTGACCTTGGGTCAGTCATAAGTTCTTTCAGAGCTGTTCTCTCAAGGGCAGTTCTTGAGAGAGCTCTCTCAGCCCCACCTACCTCACAGGGTGTCTGTTGTGGGGAGGGGAGGGGAAGGGAAGCGGATTGTAAGCTGCTCTGAGACTTCTTTGGGTAATGAAGGGCAGGGTATAAATCCAATCTCTTCTTCCTCTCTCTTCTCTAATCTATTTCCATACAGTTTTAATTACAACTTTGCAGCTTCAGTTTTGGTCAGGTTCATTTGTAGGGCTGCAAAGCTTTCCTAAAAAATGTTGTCATCATTTAAGCATTTTGTTGTTTTTGGTTATATACCTGCAAATTTCCCCATACTAAAAGCAGCCAACATAAAAACAGGTGAAAAACAATAATTAAACTGTACATATCCAAAATGTCTACACTTGTAGGATATAATCCACAAATCAATCAACACGAGAATATGCAAAATACAAGGTATGAGTGGTACAGCACCTGTAAGAATTTTTTTTTAAAAAAAAATTATTTTAAAACGTTACAGAGTGCATAAGAAGAGAAACTACAAGTAGTACCACAAGCTTAACAGCTTAATAAGTGACTATATAAAAATACAAAATGTAGTTAAACAGTACAGTGTTGGCATAACTGAAAGAAATATATGAATATATAAAGGGCACTTGAACATGTTAATACCTTAAACAGTTAAACAGAGAAGGGAACTCTCAATTAGGGATAGAAGTGAGGGCTGGGTAAAGAATGTAAGAATGACCTGTAAGAATGACAACTGTGGAAGAATGCAGTCGAGTGAAGGCAAAGGGAAGGATTCAGAATGATCCCGCAATGGAAGGGGAATGCACTTCTGCTTGGGCAGGTTGGGTTGCAGATCCATGCCATGTCTCCAGCCTTTCCCCCGAAAATTGGCTCTAATCAGTCGGATAAAAGTCTGTGCTTCCAGGAAATACCACTGAGAACTGGTCCTCCAGAAAGTGTGCATTCATTGATGTTCCAAAGAGTGGTTCAGGGGGATAATGCTTAGCATGCTATTTGTATGATGCAGGAAATAGTCACGATAGGGGAACTGACAGGATATCTGTTAAGAGCAATTTTGTATGAATCTACAAATTGGGGGGCGGATAAAAGATGTAATTGGGAGGGTTGAATTGCTGGGAGAAGGAGGAGGTGGGAAATTTGGATCTATGGGTACCTCATCGTGCTCACTTTTCATAGAATCCTACCCCAAGTCTTAATGGAATGACATTTTCACTCTTTCTATGTTTTTTTACATCTTTCTAGTGGTATGACCTTATTTGTGTGATGGCAAAACCAGGACTGTATCCACTATTCCAAATGTAGCCATACCATGTACACTATTTATAGGACTTTATAGTATTGACGGTTTTATTATTAATCCCTTTGGTGAACCTCTCTGGAATTTCCCTGTCCTGTGCCCCTTCAAAACTTCTTTTATACCTTTATTCTCCAAGGGGCCAATCTTAAACTGGTCTACTTAGAAGTAGGGATGAGCATGAACTGGCTCACAGATGTAAGTTCATGATGAATTTTGGGTGGATCGTGGTTTGCGAACCAGGGCTACCACAAACTTCCATGAATTTTAAGGCAGTTTGTGGTAGTTTGTGGCAGTTCATGAAGAGCAGAAAGCTTCCCACCACCCAGCTATTTTTCACTGGGAGCAAAAAGCAAGGGCTTAAATGGCTTGAAGCCAGTTAAACCCCTGCTTTCTGCTCCCAACCAAAAGCAGCAGGGAGCAGAAAGTAAGGATCATGAAGTGCTATGAACTGGTTCAGTTTGCAAACCAACATCCATGAACCATGAACAGAAATGTGGTTCATAGCCATCCCTACTTAGAAGTAAGTCCCATTTTATTCCATGGGGTGTATTCCCAGGAGTCTGTCAGTAGGGTTGCACCCTAAAGGTCCTAGCATCCCCAGCTTGTTTTATGCTGCTGATATATTTAACGAAAGTCTGATGGTTGCTTTTATGCTAGTTTCATCCTCAAATTCCTTCTCTGCCAGCTTTATCAGCAATTAGTTTAGCCTGCGTGTTGTTGGCCAGCAAGGCACTTCTAGTGCTCTTATGGATTGTAATATTCATAAGCTTGAACTTATGTTGCTATGCTGTAAGAACTACAGGCATTCTCCATTGCTGGGAGAATCTCCAGTCTAATCCTGGGGCCTGGCAACCTCGATAGTTCACAAAGACAGAGACAAAGACTCCCTCTGCCATGAGGTTTCTTTTCTGTCACACCACGCTGGTCAACCCCTGCCCCCTCCAACATACCTGCACGGATTATGCTAAACGAGGTTACCTGGCAATTAATGGTCGGGCCATCAGGCAGCCGGCTAGAGCTATCAATGGACAATAGAGGCAACCCAGTGACTCATCAGACTTTGCCCAGGTGTCAAGTTCCTGTTCAGTTTCACAATATTGACCACTCCCCGGCCTCTCATCCTTTGTTTACCTTTTAACCTATGGTAGGGTCAGAAAGGGATGGACTGCCTTGTAGGTGTGTTAGTGGGATATGGTTAGCGCTGCCCACCCCCCAAGACCACCTAATAAAAGACCCTGCACAGAGGCAATCACTCTCTTGAGCCATCGTCCCCTATCTGCTTTGCTACCCCTTATGTCCAGCTTCCTATCCAAATACCATTGCCTCCATCTTTAAATCTCTGGATTCGCGACCAGAGAGACCACGTGGCCTTGCCGGTTCAAGCCACGTGCCCCATTTTTCTATTTTTCTCTCCCCATCCAATTCTTCCTTTGAGCAGACAACTCCTCTTCAGGACAGGTACAGTATTACCCAAACAACGAAAACTCCTGCTAATGCAACAGTGCTATTTTCTATCTTTATTTCCTTAGGCCTGTGTGTTTGTGTGTGTGAATCTGTTTTTGTGTGCTTGAACAACATCATTCAGTAAACTGCATTGAACTTGCTATCTGCCTCACATGCCTTTTTCCTGGAGAACTCCCGGGAGGGGTGGGACCCTGGTTTAGTTGGCAAGAACCCGGTATTTTGCTAATTGCTAACTTTAAAATTAAAGCAATTCGGCTAACAGTGTGTTCTGTAGCGCAAGTGAGCTAACAGGAATGTGTACCCACAAAACTAGCATTCACTTTCGGTTCATTACCTTACTCTTTTTCTTTATTAATATTATCGTATGTATCTTTCTTTGCTATATTTCACTGGTTATTTTTTTGGTTTCATTGAGAAACACTTTCCTGACTGTAACCTTTCCCCCATCCAAGTGGAATGAAATTCTTGAGTATCACAGAGATCCTCCTTACCAAATTTCAGGCACATAACAGAAGAAGGCTCTGCTTTACCGACAGTGAGCATTCTTGCTTGCAGAGTGGGCAGAGGTCGACGCCTGGCAACCCAAGAAATCAGGCGCAGATATTGGGGCTGGGGAGACCTTGTCCCTGGTAAACAGGAACAACTGGAACACATGAAAGTGTGCAGCACTGCATTCCAAAGGGGTGTTTTCAATCTTTTTTTAACCGCATTAACTTCATGCCCTTATCTCCTAATGCTTCAGTTCTGATTCTGATTAGCTAGCTTAAGTTATGTAAATTATACGTGCAACAGCTGCAACTTCCTTTCCAAAGTTATGTCAATATTTTGAGCTAAGCATATGAAAATTACTCATACTGTTGTTGAGGTTCTTTTTTCCCCCAAACCTGGACTGTACACCGAATGCACAGATGAAAAAGGTCACATCAAAATCCGTAACATAATCCTCAGACAATGCTAACTGTAAATGGTTTCGCTTAAAAATCTATGTTGTTTACACATGCTAAACTATTTTCTACAGACGAGGACAACCAGCACAGTGGGAAATTTGTCCTCTTTCCGATAGAAAGGGAGGAGATTCCAGGCCATCCTATCTTAAGTGGGGGTTGTGTGGTGACTTTAAAATGCACAATAGAGCAGGTTTATTTCACACGGAGGGTATAAGAAGTGAAGCAAATGTATTTCCCTCACCTCTCCCAGAAACCACATCATACTCTAAGAACACGTGGGTAAATGGCTTGATAAGAATTCAACAGGTGGGCATCAGGGATGAAGCTTGGCATTGCACACTTTGCCAATTTCTCCCTCCCCTGCAAATCATAGATTTGGATCCAACTTTGTGACTAGAAGGACTCACAGAATGAGATCTGCCATTCCTTCCCTATTGTCCAGTAGTACCGTGTACCCCCTGAAAGGCTGATGATGAGAGTTGCAGATCCATTCTGAACAACATGCTATTCAGCTCTGGGAGCTTCAAGAAGAAGGGCAATGGAGCAAAATCTCTTGTGTGTAAGTAGAGAAAGCCCCCCAAACCATCCTGGTTAGCTTTAACTGTATTTACCACATATTTAGACAGATGCTATTACAAATTATGGTTATAGCAGCTATGGAATGAATTCTCATTTGAGGGGGATGGAGAGAGGGGAAGGGCAGGAGGAAGGAAGAATGTAATGATTAGTAACTGAGTCTGATCACCTTAAGCTGAAAACGGACAAATTGTTTTTAAATTTAACCATTTTGAGAGAGACTTTATTTCCCATTGTATACATATGTAGTTTTTGTCCCATCTTTCCTCTGGTCAAATTGGTTGGCAGGGTTTTGAAAAAATACAGAAACCTGAAAGAAAATGTTTACCAGTGCAGAAAGTGATCCCTCGTTCAAATCCCCTTCAGGTATTTATTTATTTATTACGTTCACTTTTACCCCGCCCTCCCCACCGAAGCGGGCTCAGGGCGGCTTACATAACCAATAAAACCATACATTTCAATATAAAGTACATAAAACCAGTAAAACCATGATTTTCAATTAAATTACACAAACAGTTTAAAACCATAGTATATACTGTTGGCGGCATGATATAATAAAGTGCATCTAGAGCATGTTCTACAGTGCAACCACTTTACATAAGTTCTATTGGCAGATCGGCACCAGTTCAGTTGATAGATACTACTCCTACTGGAATGGCTATTGAAAAAGCTCCATTTTCATGGCCCTGCGGAACTGCTGGAGGTCCCATAGGGCTCTGATCTCACCAGGGAACTCATTCCAGTAAGTCAGTGCCACCAGGGAGAATGCCCTGGTCCTGGTTGATATCAACCTGGTGTCCTTAGGACCAGGGAGGACCAGGCAGTTTTGTGTTTCTAACCACAGTGCTCTCTGGGGAACATACAAGGAAAGGTGGTCACTCAGATAGACATGTCCCTGATCATAAAATCTAAAAAAGACTCTTCAGCTGAAAGCAGACAGTGCAGGGAGACTTAGAGCTGGTGCTTCTTGGGTCAAAGTTAAGGATAAAAATGTTGAGAAGGAATGAATCCAATGGCTTCCTCTTACTGATCCTCTGGTATCTTGGGTTTGGTCCCACCCTAAACAAAGCTTCAGTACTAGCTGATCAAGCTGGTTCTGCCCAAAGATCTTGGTGGCCAACCAGCATTCATTCCCCACCAGCACAATGTCTGGTACCTGAGCTAAGAACTGGAAGGTGCATTTCATTTTGCTTCCTCCTTTGGTGTTTCAATTTCTATGGAGGGCAGGCAATTGAAATACAAAAGGAGGAGGAGGAAGAAGAAGAGTTGGTTTTATACCCATCCCTTTACTACCTGAAAGAGTCTTGGAACAGCTTACAATCGCCTTCCCTTCCTCTCCCCACAACAGACACCGTGTGAGGTAGGTGGGGCTAAGAGAGTGCTGAAAAAACTACTGGCCCAAGGTCACCCTGCAGTCTTCATGTAGAGGAGTGGGAAATCAAACGCGGTTCTCCAGATTAGAGTCCCATCGCTCTTAACCACTACACCAAAGCAAAAAAAAAAAAAGACCAGTTAAAGGAAAATCTTTATCATATGATTCATCCAGCCAGTTAAGGATTTATGCCTGTGGAGCTTGAATTTCTAACCTCCCACTACAACCCGAAGTACCCTTCTCAAATGCTGTTCCTGGGAGCCACATGGGGGAGCATTTGGGGGTACAGGGTGGAGAGGGAAGTGAAAAATTCATGCTCTGCAGATAGAAATTCTTCCATCTGTGGAAAACTCCAATAGATCCAAGTCATAGTTTTGAAGGCAAATGCTGAGCAATTTTCCAAATAAGGAGGGGGTACTTAAGTCTAGAGAAAGAAATCACAAGTGGTCTTAAAAGATGTGCATGCTTTCAGGCTGTGATCAAAGCCATAACTACATGTGTTCCAACCCTCTTGCTTCCGCCCTCCCCTTTAACATTCTTAATAACATTCTTTGATAAATTTATTGCTCTGAAACATTTGAATCTGGACATTTTGAGATAAGATAATAGAAGAGATTTGTGTTGTACAATATGGCAATGCTTTCATTCCCAATTAATATGCTCAAAGTTCCTAGTTCTGTGCTCTTATGGAAAACAGTTTTCAGGGTGGCCAAACTATGAGTTTAAAAAAAATCGTAACTCAGAATACAGGCAACAGGAATTACATGGACACTTGAGTCTATTTTTTAAAAGCCTGTGAACAATTTTGCTCAGATAGCTGTTCTTGCTTTAGCTTGTGTCCTTCCAAAAGCATTTTATTGATTACTGAAGTTTTGGATCTGGTCTTTATCAAACTACCTTATTCCTCTCATTAACTGAAAAAACATGTTAATAGATTAAAGAGCCAGCTAACCTTTGCTCCATTATGCTATTCAACATTCATTCATTTATGCTGAAACGTAATAACAAGCAAAATGGTCAAGGTTCAAGAATACCAGGCTTCTTAGAAAGAACTTTCTGATTTACCAAAAGGTTTAAAATGATGTCATCTAATTTTCAAAAACAGACTGGACAGGCCTGGTCTTCCCTCATACCCCTAACTTATTTCTTCACTGGGAAAATGAAAAGTGACAAGTGAATGAGTTAGAAATTACTCCATCATTTACACACCTTTGAAGAAACATCATAAATTAAGTATACCTATTTAAGTATTAATTACACTTGCAACAAATCAACAAGAGTAGATACAATAAATCTTGGCACTATAGGTCCCAGCTACATGAGACAAGCCAAGGAGGGCAGCTAAACAAGGTTGAAAGAAAATCACAGCACTGTTTAAAACATATTGCAAACCAGGTTTTCTTGCAGTTTTGACATGATGATATGATCCTGTAAATGTCCTCCCCCCACAGGATTTTTTGTGGTATCATAAGTCATGATATACTGGGACAGGTTTGAAAACTGTATTGGATCTGGATGAAGGGTTCTGCAATTTTGCTCCAAATGTGTTTGACAGTCAAACTTTAATGTGTACTAAACACATGGAATGCCTGCTAAACAAATTTGAATTAGATCCCCCCCACCCAAAAAAACCTGTGCAAGTGTAAACATTTAGCCAATTCAAATAGATCAGCAACCATTAACATTGCTGAGGACTACTTCAATGAACACTGAGTAGTAGAGTTTATTTACGGATGATTTATATGGTTTGTGACTACTGTCTGTTTAAACAAGTGCTTGCTGAGTGGACCAACAGGGCAGCAACACTGTGGGTGGTAGAACTCAACTGGGCTGTGTGAGAATGTGCATGTGCAAAAAGCTGATGGCCTGGACGACTTCCCTCACGTAATGACGTCACCCGGAAGGGACGTCAGCACGTTGGGGGCATTGCCAGGGCGACGGTCTGGCAATCGCCCCAAAACTCTATGGCTTCTCCCTTCTCCCAGGGGGGGGGGGCTGTTGCCTTCTCCCTAGCCCAGCGGAGAGCCACGGGCCAGGGAGGGAGATCAAGGGGGGCTGTTGCCTTCTCCTTGGCCCGGCGGCGAGCCGCGGGCCAGGGAGGGAGATCAGGTGGGGGGGGCCTGGAGGCTGCTTCCTGGCCCGGCGGTACGCCGGGCCAGGGAGGGAGGATGAGGCAGCAGGGCAAACTCGCGAGCGCCCAGGAGGCCGCGACAGGCCGGCGGGCCAGGGTAAGCGAGCTGGGGGGCGGGGCTTGATTATGTGCCCGCCCCCCCGCCGACTCTCTCCCGGAGCATTGCTCCGGCGCGCCCCGGCCCCAACGGAGCCCTGGGTGTCCCAAACAGCTGCCAGAATATGACAGAGTCCTGGATACCGTGCGTTTAATCCTTTTGCATTTAAGGTCCAAATTATCATTTTTTGTTCTTATAGCCCAAAGAAAGCTTTCCCAATATCTTTTCCAGGCCTCAAACTTTTGAATTTCAATAGTTTTTTTTTATTCTTTTTTCAGTTTTGGAATACTTGGCAGTACCTCTGTTCTGCTCAACAGAGTAGCTGTAAGGCAGAGATGTTCTGCCAGGCTTTTGCTTGAGGACAGTGTGGCTTACATCATGGCTGGCACCCTCCCTGGATCTCTGTCCCCCAAAGGATTTAACACCACTAATTCTTCCTCCCCTATACTCATGAGGAAGCACAGACCGAATAGTGGGAGGGAATCACAAAATTTGTTATTGATGTTTAATGCTATTGATGCTATTGATGTGTATGCTATTGATATTGATATTTAATTACTGAACTATATATTTTGATAATGATTTTATCATTTTTATTGTTTTTAAATGTGTATATCACCTATAGCCCTACAATTGTGGGGTTTGGGCTATTCAAAAATGTATATAAATAAAATAAATAAACTGTCTATATATTCTGTGGTAAATTTTGTAAAATACTTTAATTGTCGTTTGTGACTCTTTGGGCATGACTGTTCACATAAAACCCAGTGACGCGAGGAGTGACCTTTCTTGTTTTCCATGCATGTTTCTTTATGCTATTGACTCATTGGGCAGCTGGATTGTGAAGTGCTAGAACTGACTATATGGTGCTGTAACTAATATAATTGTGTACAATTTACCCCTTTTGCAATAAAACTGGTTATAACTTGAAAAGAAAAACAACCCATCCTCCAAAACCTGTCTGTTTGCAACAGGTGAACAGTTTGTGAGCCAAACTGGCAGGTGTTTGGGCATTTCCTAGAGTGGACTTAGTGAGCTGAAACTTCATCTGTTGCTCAAAGGAACAATTTGTTGAAGACGGACTTCAAGGATAAGCAGGCAAATTAGCCCATGGAAATGGAAAGTTACAACTCTGTAGCAAAAATCATGGCCGTAAAAACACTGAAGAAAATGGGCCTGATAGATTTGAACATGTGTACAATACCAATATACAAAAGACTACCACAGGTACAGTACAGCTCTTCCTCCAACACAAGTTTATGTTGAGGAGTGCAAAGGGGAATTGGAGATAACAAGAGGTCCATGAACATTCTCTATATCCGTGTCCAGCCTGATGGATAGGTAAATAGGATGAAAATCTCTCTACCCATCCCTCATTTTCTTTCCCTAATGCCTCTGGCATTTTTTTCTGCTCTGTTCACGGTGTGTGTGTGAGATGTAGTGCCTTGGCGCACCCTGGGAAATATAGTCCTCATCTTATTTATTTATTATTTAGAAGAGAAGAAGAAAAGATTGGATTTATATCCCGCCCTTCACTCACTTGGAGTCTCAGAGTGGTTTACAAACGCCTTTCCCTTCCCCTCCCCACAACAGACACCCTGTGAGGTAGGTGGGGCTGAGAGAGCTCTTGACATTAACTGCTCTTTTTCAAAAACAACTGTGCCAGAGCTATGGCTTGCCCAAGGTCATCCAGCAGGTGCAAGTGGAGGAGTGGGGAATCAAACTCAGTTCTCCCAGATTAGAGCCTGCGCACTTAACCACTACACCAAACCAGCTCTTTAGATTTCTATCCCACCCTCCCTGCCATTTGGCAGGCTCAGGGCAGCGAACAACACAATTCTTGTACACTAAAATTCCATAAAACAACCAACGAGATAAAAACATACAGTACAACTTTAAAATACAGTACAAGATGGCGAACTTCAATGTCCATATTCGAGAGGTGTCGACAGGCTTCTTCCAACTTCTGAAATGTCCACTTTGTGGTGCAGATGGTCCTGATTGGCAGTCTTAGATGGTCAAGCCAGGGCTATAGAATCCAGGCAGCCCCTACTTGAAAGCCTGGCAGAAGAGCTCCATCTTACAGGCCTTGTGAAACTGTGAAGAGCCCCGCAGGGCCCTGATGTTATCCGGGAGCTCATTCCACCAGTACGGGGCCACCCCTGAAAAAGCCCTGACCCTTGTTATCGCCAACTGGGCCTCCTTAGGCCCTGGAAGAACCAGGCG
Organism: Lepidodactylus listeri; assembly: GCA_029233225.1. NCBI lineage: Eukaryota > Metazoa > Chordata > Lepidosauria > Squamata > Gekkonidae > Lepidodactylus > Lepidodactylus listeri. The sequence goes on from JARCFY010000003.1 coordinate 42,265,249, forward strand.
GTTCTGGCTACCCGATCGTAGTGCTCGCTGAGGTACATACAGGGATAGGTGGTCTTTTAGGTAGGTAGGTCCCTGGCCATATAGGGCTTTATAGGTAAGCACCACCACCTTGAACCGTATCTGGTATGCTATAGGCAGCCAGTGCAGTGCTTTTAGGGCAGGCTGGATGTGTTCCCACATGGGAAGACACAACATCATCCTTGCTACTGCATTCTGCACCAGCAGCAGCTTCCGGATTTGGGACAAGGGCAGCCCCAAGTTGAGAGCATTACAGTAATCCAATCTTGAGGTGACGAATGCGTGGATCACCGTAGACACATCGTTGCATTCAAGGAAGGGAACCAGCTGCTTGATCAGCCATAGATGATAAAAGGCCAACTCTGCAGGGGCTGCTACCTGGGCCTCCATCGTTAGAGAGGTGTCCAAGAGCACTCCCAAACTCCTAACCTCCAGGACTGGCACCAGCGGTGCCCCATCAAAGGTTGGGAGAGGGATCCCTAACCTTGAGCCACTCCAACTCAGGCATAGGACCTCTGTCTTCATCAGATTCAGTTTCAATCGACTCTGCCTAAGCCAACCAGCCACGGCTTTCAACTCCAGGTCCAGATCTCCCAGACTAGAGTCTGACTGGCCGCCCAACAACAGATAGAGCTGGGTATCGTCAGCATATTGATGACAACCCAGCCCATGTCTCCGGGCAATCTGGGAGAGGGGGTGCATATAGATACTAAACAGCATTGGGGAGAACACTGCACCCTGCGGCACACCGCATAATAGCGGGCGTCTTCAGGACAGTTGTTCCCCAACCACCACCCTCTGTCCCCGATCTTGAAGAAACAAGGAAAGCCACTGTAAGGCCAGCCTCTGAATCCCAATATTGGCAAGGCGGTGGGCCAGTAGTTGATGGTCGACAGTGTCGAATGCCACCGACAGGTCTAACAGCATCTTAACATCAGGCACTCTAAGGACTACATCTCCCAAGGTGCGCCAAGGCATAGTACCTTGAATGTGACAGAGATGGGGGGTGTTTTTCTAGCCTGGCTGGCCAGCCTTGTCTGGTGGTACCGTCACAAAGCTGGTATCTGTCTCATCAGCAAAAACAAAGGCAGCTTCAGCAGCATAGGAAGTGTCACTAGGGAGAGAAGGGGGAGGAAGAGGGAAGAAGAGAAGAACAAATGGAATTAATCGGTTCGCTGGCAAGGCGGGATATAAATATAATTAATAAATAAATAAATAAATAATGTCATTCATCATTGTTGTCCCCATTTATTTTCATTAACCAACACAAATGTATTTTATTTTGTTCATTTCCCCATTTATTTGGAATCAAATGCACGCCCTACTTCATGGTGCATGAGAGGAATTTCCACTCCCCTGTTCCTTGCAAAGGCCCCCTGTGTGGCCTGCGCCCAAGTCAAGCTGGTGGACTGGTACTAGCAAGGGATGTTAGCAAGCAGCTCTTGTGTGACTCTTCCACGTGTGAGCAGTGCACCTATGCTTACTGAAATAACTGCCCTTATCTGTACAAGGGATATGTCATGCCTTTATGTTGCTGAGACGAGAGAAAGCATGAGCTTGGCATTAGTTTGATTCTTTCTGGCGAATCCAAAGTAATGAAGGGCTAAGGGTGATTATCTTGGTAAGTTTCCCCACGGATGCATAAAGGTGAGATCAGTTTGTCTGTACATGTCATCTGTACAATTGATGAATCCATATGATGAGGACGAATTCTGGACTGAGATCAAGCAGATGCCTTCCATCAAGTAATGATTTATTCTACTGCACCCACACTGGGGTCATTCCCCCTGCTGGGCCCAAATAAGTGCCCCGGAAGGAACAAGCAAGAGTTGCTACTGGACACCAACTGCCTGAGGGGGTAGTAAAGAGATGGGTATAAAACCAACCCTCCTTCTTCTTCCCCTTCTTCCTCCTCCTCCTTGTTTTGTATTTCAATTGCCTACCCTATATAGAAATTGAACAGGAGTGTTGAGCTTTGGTGCTCCTTGCCTATGGAAGAAAAAAAAATTGAATGGTGATGCAAAAAAACCTGGCAAAACTTCCCGTCCTTCCAGTGCCAAACACAACAGAGATTCTTTTCAATTAGCTGTTAATAGGAGTGGAGAATTTCACTAGTCTTACAAAAACTTCCTTGAAATTCCCCGCATATTTCACCTGAAGGAGAATCTCCATCTCCCCTTTGAACTGGGCTTTAAATCACAATCCAATTCAGACTTTGGTATTTAACATCAGACTGCCAGGTCAATGTTGTGGGAGATGACAGGAGATAGTGGGGAGAGATTTCTCTTTAGCCTGTTTGGCTAGAAGAAGTCAATGTGTTTTCAGAAGTCAAATCTGTTTGCTGCCCAAATCACAGCTTCTGATTACCTGGACATTAGGTTAAAAAAATACTGAATAAACACACTATACAATCAGAGCAATCACAGTTTCCTTTATTCAGCTGCAGAGTGGCCTCAGTTTTCTCATATGCCAAACCAACCAGCCCACATAAAGGAGTGTCAAAGCCCTGAGAAAACTTCCCACTTAACAATCCCCTTCTTCAGATCAGGAGACTCATACACTTCCTACCATCTGGAGTATCAGACGATTAGAACCCGTGTTTCACCTCATATCACTCCACAGAACACCTTTCCAAACTATAAGTTGAATGCAACAAGCCAATGCTCTGAGGAGCAGTGTGGGGAAATGCCCACAATGTGGTTTTTGTGGTCTTTGCTTTATAAGTATTGCATCCATTTTGTCTCCAAGACATACTTACCATGTTAGACTGGGGGAGAAAAAAAATTACTCTCCATCTCCTAAAATGTTTAACAAAGAAATTTAATTCAGATTTTTTTTCTCCCATTCCCAAAAGGAAAGCTTTACATTTTATAAGCACTCTATTTGGAAGGTGTTTCTGGAAGCTGACCTGATGTGTGAGGAAAGCTTCTGTCTATTGATATGAACCCCAGCTTAAAGCAGGCACAAGTCAAGGTCTCACGGGGATGGAGACCCACACCCTCCCCCCAAATTCCTTTGCTACAACTCTATGAGGTGTAAACAAATATATATATGGGATGTACGTGTGACTGAAGTTCTGCATATCTGTATGTACACTGCAGCACTCTAATGTCTGCAATCTTTACATGGCATGAAGGTTAACCTTCAACTGGGAAAGACAGTGCTTCTGTTTGTGGGAGTGTTGGAGACCATTAATTGCCATTATTTTTACACAAAAATTCTCTCCCTGTAGAAAAGCCAGACAATGTATTTCTTGTTTCTGTGTGAGAAATAAGAGAATCAAGGGACTTGAACTGATTCCACCATTGGTTAGGTGCTCTCCTTGTTAAAAATCTGACTGATGCAGAAACTGTCATGCAAACCCAAAATTGCAAATAAAAATTTCAGAGGGTTAGTGCTGCCAGTTCTGACCACCTACTTGGAATGAAGAGGGAAGGGCAGCAGAAACTGACCACTTTCCTAATCAGGTCATCTGTGTTGTCAGAAGTGATTTCATTTAGCGTTACCAACCTCAAACTGGGCTGCCCAGAGTAACAAAAGATCTGATCTCCTATAGGAAATGGAAGCTTCAGAGGGTGGATTCTATGGAATTCCATAGCATTTGAGAGAAATGGAAGTCCTAGAGTGACATCATGTCCCTGCTGGGCTCCCTCCTTTCCTCAAACTCCACCCTTCCCAGGCACTACTCTAAAATCTCCAGGAATTTCTGAGGCCAGAGTTGTCATTTTAACTAGACAATATGTCTGCACACAGCCTAATAAATGAAATAGTCATTTACCAAGAGGACAGCAGTGAAATAAATGATCTCCAATGAGAAGGGCTGCCTCAGACAGCATGGAACAATGTCAACATGTAACCCTTTGACCTGAACGGATACATTAGCTTGAGGTGGACTGGGACCTTTGACTGTTTTGTTTAGCATATTTTTATATAGACCAAGTATGCAACTGGACAAGGTATTTAATACTCTGTGTTTTATAATAAACCAATATAATGTGCAAGGCTAAGTGCCAAAGAGTGCCCCCTGACTATGTAATATGCTACCTTTTTATTGGAGAGTTTTACAGTGTGGCACTGATATCGGAATTTATCTCACTATATCAAAGTTTCTCTCATGGCCTTTTCACCAACAACTTTGTAATGGATGGCTGAGACTGAGAGTATGAAAAATGGATTTTGAAAACCTGTTCAGTTTATTTGCTTCTTACTGACACACAGTTACTATAGCTGCCTAACTCATTTCGTCTTACTGTATTACAGTTTTGGACTCAAACCTGCACATACACATATCTGCACTCGCAATGCACTAGCATCTGTTCACTGGATTCTAGGTTTCTTACTTTAAGGGAATGACCCTTTGATTCTATAGTGTCACAACCAGCTCTCCAAAAAACCCACCAAGGATTATACAAAACAGCTGGTATGGTTCCATGAGCTGGGTCTTATTCACCGGAAACAAAGAGAATTCACAAAAAATGCCTTTGCCACTTTACCTTTCCTGCTACAATCCTCTGAGAGTTGAGAGATCCTTGGAAGTGGAGTAGAAACTCAGCCCCTGCTTTCTCATGGTGCCCTTTGTCTGCCTAAAATGGAAGATGCCAGGTGGCAGTCTCATGTGGGCCCACCTAGGAGAGCTGCTTTCCCAGACCGGGCAATTGCCTTCTGAGATCTGGCAACTACTCACCCTTCATTAAGTCATTGGGGGATTAGCTGGTCACTTTTGGGTCATGGAAGAATTTGTTGGAATCTTCTCAGATTGGCTGGGGAAGTTTTTATCTTGCTTGCTTGCTTCCCACTGCATTAGTGTAAGTATATCATCAGAACCTCCAAATTTTAACAAAAGTGTGTGTGTAGGGGGGAAATACAGGGTTAAGCCAAGATTAGAAAAAAAAAATCTTATCTTTCTAAACTGGATTATTCAAAACAATATCCTGTTCAGACAGAAATTGGATTACTGGAAACCAAGTTGCCACGAAAAGATCGTCTACTTTCTCCAAGTATGGTTGGGTAGTGCTAACAGTAATCTTCACTATACACAATTAAACCAAGTATCAGTGTGGGGTGGCAAAGGATTTTTCCAATAAGCGGCAACAATATTTCTTCCTGTGGAAGGTAAATTGTCTGTTTTTGATTGAATTTTATATTTTAAACTGTATTTGTTTAAATGTTTAAATGTGTTTTTTTAATGTTCACCACCTTGTGGGCCCTGATTGGTGGGAAGACAGCATAGAAATGGTCTCAGTTAGGGAGAGGCATGACAAAGTTGCAAGCCAGAGCAAAGAGTCAGAGCAAGATGGCTCAGGATGCTAGAACCCTGGGAGGTAGGGTCATCATTGTGTGTGTGTGTGTGTGTGGCGTTGTGTGTGTGTCATTTTTTAAAAGTTATGCAAATCTGCTGTTATTAAATAAACCCAGTTTAACCCATCACTTGTGTGTAGTGGCTTCATTTTAGGGGGTAAGCAGGTAATGTGGCTAACAGTAGCAAAAAGAGGAGATGGCCAAAATCATCCCTCGCTGTGCCTGTGTGAACTCTTCCACAAACAGAGCAAGCATTCATGCAAGAATTTGAGGTGGGGGGGCTATTTCTGCTGATTTGCCCTTGATGCTCTCCATGCTGCACCCATAATTTTTCGTGATAACCCTCTGTCCTCAGCAGCAACAGGACAAGGCCCCTAAGAAACTTTGGCAGTTTTTGGCACACTTGGTAAAAGGATGTGAGACCATTCACAAGATTACAAGAAGTGGAGAGAGAAAGAATGCAGACTCCATTTCCAGGGCAATCTGTGTGACACTTCCTCTTAATAAGATAGAGATCAGAACGCATACTCCAGGTGGCACAGATGAACATCTTGTATTCATATGTTACAAGTACATGGAAAGGCTCTCCTCTGCTCCTGTGCATGTGGTGGCCCGATTCAGATGGAACTACGGTGTGTGTGAAAGATGGCGCTTCAGCTTTCCCCATCCTGTTTTTCTTGGGAGGGGGGGGGGGTGTATTTGAATGGATACAAACATGGTTGTTGTTCCTCTGCCCAAGATTGTTTTTGTTTCAGTGGAATGTGTGTTTGGGTGGTGCTCGGTTGTCTGGCAACGTGGAAAAATGCCTCCAACCATACCCAACTGCTCCTAACCCTCACAAGGAGCTCCAGATCAAGGGAACAATAACTACAAACAGGAATGACAACATAAAACAATCTTATCTGGGGATCATTTCCGTGTTCCCACTAAGAATTGTTTTGGCAGGGAAAGTTGAACCCCACAGATATTCGATGTATCCCTTTAAAAACTTGTTGCAAAGATTTCTGCATGCACTTTATGTGAGGAAGCATTTTCTGCTTCTTTTGTTTTGTTTTCAGACCTGTGCTATAATTCAGTCCACTCCATACCCATATGGAGTTACAAGTATATGACTTGTGAAACGAAGGAAGGTTTGCAGAGGTTAGAAACTAGAAGTGCATTTGCAGGACTTTGTGCTTCAGCAAACAGGTCCGATCTACGATACACAACCTGACATGTGGACTTTAAACTATTGTTATTCAGTTATATGTTTCAGGGCTTTGGCATTTATGTCCTTCATTGTGACTTGTAAATTTATAGAATATAGCTTACAGCCTTAAATCAGAGGTTCTGAAAATGTTTTCCTTGTGGAAAGTGGTTCATCACGGTATTCTTTTTTTAAAAAAAAGTTTGCTTTGTGTGAATGTTGAGCAGAAGGCTGTAAATTATTTAATTGTTACTCAACGGCATTTTCTGCACTAAATTTTACAGTACAAATCATATACAAGAACAAAAGTTAAAACTGTCATTTCTTAAAAAACAAATTGTGGATCACTTACAAATTGGGTTTTTATTACTCACTGCAATTTATGTCCAAATTATCTGGAAGTTCATAGTAGCCAATAAATAACTGCTTTCATTTCCCCCCGGACAATATAATGGCATCTTATGGCAGCGAACAATAATTTATCAAGGAAATTGGGGGGCGGGATTTACCTAGCATGCACTAATGCACACAAGCAAGACAACTCTCATTGACTTGAATGGGATGGGGATTGTGATACTGCTATCTACTCGGAAGAATTCCTTGAGTTTAGAGAAGAAGAAGAGACTGGATTTATACCCCGCCCTCCACTCCCCAAGGGAGTCTCAGAGCGGCTTACAAACTCCTTTCCCTTCCCCTCCCCACAACAGGCACCCTGTGAGGTAGGTGGGGCTGAGAGAGCTCTTTCCCAAGCTGTCCTTGAGGGAACAGCTGGTACAGAGCTATGGCTTGCCCAAGGTCATCCAGCCAGGTGCAAGTGGAGGAGTGGGGAATCAAACCCGGTTCTCCCAGATTAGAGTCCGCGCACTTAACCACTTCACCAAACTGGCTCTCATAGGAGTTAGTGCACAGAAATATAAACTGAATAATTTGTATAAACTATCTCTGTTTTTCAAAGCATTGAAGTATTTAAATAACCTAATAAACAAAACAATAAAGTATACAAACTTATGTTATTGGAAAAGGGTTATTGAAAAGACACTGATTCATTCTTTAAATTTTAATTGGCATTTCTGTTTACCCAGAGCCAGTTATGTATAGTGGATCACCAAATTTGATTCCCGACTCCACCACATGCAGTCAGCCGAATGACCTTGGGCCAGTCACAGCTCTTGTAGAGCTCTCTCAGCCCCACCTACCTCGCAGGGTATCTGTTGTGGGGAAAGGAAGGGAAAAGAGATTGTAAGCCACTCTGAGACTCCTTCGGATAGTGAAGGGCGGGGTATAAAAACCAATTCTTCTTCTTCTTAATCTTTTAACATCATTTTATAGTGTGCTTTATGGGTTCTTTGTTTTAAGCTGCTTAATGATTTATGTTTTATGTTCTAGTGGGATTTTAATTAAGAAGTTTGAATGTTTTATGTTTTTATAATGTTTTATTTTGTAAGCCACCTCATGCAGTTTTCCCTGGAGAGGTGGCGTAACAATGTCAAATGAAATTTAAAGGACACCTGTTCATTTTGAACGTCTCCTATCCAGTCTGATGCCATCGATTATTTAAAAAATCCAGCCAGCAATGCACTAACTTTGGGAAAGTAGCTACATTCAGTTGTCATAATGTATGTGGCTCATCAGCTAGAAAGCTTTGAAAAGACCACTGAATGACACTAATATCCATGAGAATAATTCCAAGGAACAACTATTTGGTAAATGTGTGCTCTTTGTTTCAACTGTGAAAGATTGTAATTATACCCCAGACCTGCCCAGCTACATCACCCCAAAGGAGAGGGGGAGCACCTATAAGGGTTGCCAAGTCTTATGGACTCACCGGCGGAGGGGAGTCCTCCTGTGCCTGGGAGTTTCTTCTGGCACGCGCGCAAAGCGCGCACACCCAGCAGCATCACCGGAAGTGACGTCGGCACGTTGGGGGCGTTGCCAGGGTGACACTCTGGCAATCGCCCCAAAACTCTATGGCATCATAGAGTTTTGGGGCGATTGCCAGAGCGTCATCCTGGCAACGCCCCCAACGTGCCGACGTCACTTCCGGTGACGTCATTACGTCGTCCTCGCCAGACGACTTCGGGGGTGGGGTTCCCCCCGCCGGCTGAATGCTGGCCGGCGGATCGGGAACCCCTTTAGCAGGGGATCCCCCACCCCCCCGGGCTGACTTGGCAGCCCTAGCACCTGCCTAGCCAACCTGGAGCAGAAGATGCCTGGCCAAGGCAGCTAAGCAGGTTGAGGTTTGGCTGGACAGCCCTGTCCTGTCCCTCACCATGGCAAAACAAGGCTGGGTAGCCCCATCCTTCACCACAGTGCCTGCTCCTCTTTTTTGGCCCACTGGGACTCTCCCTGGTTACCTTAATGACCAATCCCCCCCCCCATGCTGTCTTGTACCAAGAGACATGTCCTCAACATTCCCCCCCCTTCCAAATTCAGAATATCCAAAACAGTGATCTGTCTTGCTTTTTCCACAGTAGGTGCACAAATGTTCACCAGAATCCTTTCCACAAAGGGAAACCAACTTTCTCAACATGAAATCCAAGGATTTCATGGCTTTGTTCCCAGGAAAGTGGGTGACCTATCTAGGGGCCAGTGTCACTTTTGTGTTAATCAAGGGAGTCATGGATTTCTTTATCACAACAACACCCTCCCTTTTTACCTTAGATGAGAGGACTAAGCCTTCTGTTTCTAGGCATGTGCACTCCCATCTCAGCTCCAAACCTGACAGGGTATTCTGAAATACAAAGCATTCTAAACATTTCACAACACAGAGTAACAATTGACATCTTTTTATATATATATTTATTAAATTTCTACAACTATAAAAAACTACCCCTAACAACAAAAAACTATCCCTACCAAAATCAGAGAATATATAATCACTATAAAAATACATGTAATAATGAAATACTCCTTAAATCCAGTTGTCTATAAGAAAGTGAACAAACTTTTAGAAAAATACTGGCTATGCAAATGCAACTACCTGCACGTGGTTAAAGTAACTGAAACTTTCCCCTTAACATCATCTACACATTAAAATTTATTTCCCCCTCCTCCCTCTTCTTTTTGGCCTAGCCATTTCTTTTTGGGCTGCCAAATATTTAGGGGCCGCTGCCCCCTTTGCTGAATCAGAGTCCTCAGAAGTGCTACTAGATGAGCCTTGACGATCCATCCAAGTCGTGTATGATGCCTTCTTCCTCGTCTTCTTCCTCAGCTGTCTTTTTCTCTTTTGCTATTTTTTGGTAAACATCTAAAAAAGTCTCTGCTCCTTTAAGAGATGTAATCTTTTCTTTCTTCCCATTGTAATTGAAAACCAAACCTTCTGGATAAGTCCATTTATTAATGTTTTTAAATTAATGTTATTAAATTAATGTTATTTAATTAATTAATTAATTAATTAATTAAATTAATGTTATTAAATTAATGTTATTAAATTTATTAATTTGTTATTATTAATGTGGAGTTCTTTTGCAGGAACTTTATCAAATTTTTATATTGTCTCCTTTTTCTTATCTCATATGGAATGTCTTTTAGAACCTTAATCTCCACTTCCTTGATTTTCAAGGGTGTCCCATTGGTGGCCTTAAGCACCACGTCCCTTGTTATCCTCTTAGAGAATTTCACCACGATTTCTCCAGGCAGGTTATTTTTCTTCACAAAATCAGGATATGTCCTATAGACAATATCCATATCGCTTTGAAGGTAATCCGCTTGCAAACCTGTTATTGGAGCCAAAGCTTCACTGAGGATTTCTTTTAAATTCTCTGTTTTTTGCTCTGGGACACCTTGGAATCACAGAATATAAGACGCTCATTCCATTTGTAATCTCAAAAGTTGGTCCTTGTCAGAGGCACATTCTTTCTCCACCACTGCATCCTTTGTGACAGCTCTTTTGTTTGGATTTCAGCTGCTTTAGATGATTTGATCACTTCCTCTATCTTACAATTGGATTCTTTAGTCTCTTTTTGAAGAGCATCAATATTTTGATTCATTGCAGTCATCTGGTCCAGTCGAGGGCGCAGTGCTGCAGACAACAGACTTGGTAGATCTGTGGTAGCTTCCTGTCTAAGAGCAGGAAGAGAAGGAACTGTAGCCTTTGGTGAGGGTTTCCCTCTGGGCACCATTTTTTCTCCCCTGCCAGCCATTGTTCTGTAGGAGGGGGGGTTCTGTTCCAGGAAAGTGCTTTTAACAGTCAGTCCTTGAGCACACCTCCACTGTGTCTAAGCTGCAGGAGCTAAGCCAGCAATCCCGGGTCCCTCACTTTAAAAGTTTTTATAACATCTAGATTGGGGGGGAACCTTCCCTCCCCCTCTGCCGCTTTTCTTCAGGACCCTGGGATGCTTAAATGCCCTATTGAGTGGGCATCACTTACTCACTATTCTCCAAGCCTCCTCCGAAGTGAATTTCTTTCATTTTAAATCACTTGCTTCTCTGCACACTTATCCAGTAGCCGCTTTGTGTGCCCGAAGGCTCCCTGACGTCAGGACCTGTAGGAACATCGAGACGCCTCAGTCCCTCAGCCACTGCCTTGGGAGAGGCGCCTCTTGCATTCCAGGCTAGGAGCCCCCTACAAGGGCTCTGGGGGGGGACCAGAAACCTACCGAATCCCCTCCCGATTGCTGGGGTTGCAGGCTGCTTCATGCGGAGCTTCGCTGAAGCGTGCCCGCCATTAAGCTGCCGAAGACCGGAAATCAACAATTTACATCTAAACAATTTACATCTAAACATTCTCTGATATCCATATTCTTGAGATAACCTTCTTCCTGAGCTTAGTACAAGACACATTCCAAAAACACATTGAAACAGCTTTCAATTACATACATTTGGATCCAGGTAATCATAGAGTTAACACAGCACAGGCTACATAGTCCTCAGGCATATCCCCTTGACAGCACATCAGCTGGCACATATTCCTTCCCTAGAATATGCTGAGTCTCAATTCAGAGTCCTGAAGGACAATGCATCAGCTTCTGGTTCTTGTTCCGGAAGCAGTTTAATCAAACAAGGGGGAATGATCTGTCTGAAGCAGGAATGAGTATCCACAGAGATAAGGACACAGACATTCCATTACCTGGACAATTGCGGTGCATTCTTTCTTTACTGCGGAGTAACTTTGTTTCCATTTCAACAGCTTCCTACTTGAATAAGCTACAGGATTGGGTAACTCATCCCACCCACCCCTTTCTGCATCAACGTCACCTCCAGGCCTCTTTCAGAAGCATCCTTGGTGAGGATAAAAGGATTCTGGAAGTCAGGTGTCTGCAAGACTGGTTTAGTCATGAGTTTTAAGAGTCACAAAAGCCTTTTGAAACAGTTCAGTCCGGACTCCCTTGTCTGGCTATCATTTCCAGCATGTCAGCCAAAGGAGCAGCAATTTCACTGTACTGTATCACACTGTCTGTAATGGTCTGCCATCGCAAGAAAAGACTGCATTTGTTGCTTGGTGCACAGGCTGGTTCCTTTTTCAGTTGCCTCCATCTTGGAAACAAGTGGTTGTATCCTTCCCTGCTCCACAGGTACATAATCTGTAGCTTCCCATTCTGCCATTTATGTGCAACTCCTGCGTCTTACAGATGCTGCAAGATAGTCTGCATATACTCATGGTATTCCTCCCTGGAGCTGGAGAATACAAATCATCCAAATATATCACTGCCAACACCAGTCCCCTGATCAGACAGTTTATTAGTGATTGGAATGTCAATGGGGCATTTTTCATCCCAAAGGGCAAATTGCAAATTCAAATAGTCTCAAGTAGGTGATGAAGGCTGATTTTGCCTGAGTATCATGGGCCGGCCAGCTGCCACTACCTCCTCCCTCTCCTCAGAATTGAAAGAATCAGGCCCCACACTAATGGAATCCCCTTCTGAGCAGCCGAATCCAGCAGCAGACCCAACGGGGAAGCATCGTGGAAGTGAGAACACTTTCCAATCACAGCCAGGCTGCTCTTTCATTAAGGAGAAGAAAGAGATGCTGCTGAGGCCAGCATCCCTGCCAGCCTCCCCTGAGCCAGCAGAGTGTAGAAGGAGGAGAGAGCACTTGGCAGCTCAGGAAAGATGATAAAGCATCTGCCTGGCAGCTCAGCAATGATCAGTGTTAATTCATGGAGTGGAGTCCTTGCAGGACCAGGACTGACAGGCTGATAGAGAAACAGTATAAGACCTGCACCTGTAGGAAGGTGAATGCAACTGTAAGGAGTGGCACCTGGGTCTCAGGGGATGAGTCAGCAAAAAAGACAGATAAAAGGAACACGCTGAGCAAGGCTTGGTGTGGAAGCAATCTTGCTCATCACCCGTCTGTGTGCTGACCTGCTAAGCAAACAGAGCTCTGCCCTGACCCTGCTGCCTTGTACCTTGTTGCTGGTAACCTGTGCTTGCTCCTGAAGTCTGGGACCCAGACTCCTGTATCCTGCACCTGTTCCAAAGCCTGACCCCTGGACTGGACTTTTGGAACATCTGACTCTGGACTGGTTTGTAGACCCTGCTCCTGTATCTTGCTTAACTTGTTATCTTTGTGTTTGTATTTGTGTAACCTGGAAACCATGGGTAGTGCAACAGTGCCAGGCTTAGCCCTGAATGTGACACTGAGCTTGAGCCCCCAGTCCAATCTGTGTGATTAAAAGTACTGATAAACTTGTCCCTTGCCACTGTATCCAACAAATAATCTATGCAGGGCACAGGATACCCATCCACCTTAGCAACAGAGCTCAGCTTGCAATAGTCCACACAGAAATGCACCATTTTATCTAGTTTCATTATTAACACAGTAGGGGATGCCAAGGAACTAGAAGATTTGTTCATACCCAGTTCCAACATACCTATTATTTCCTGTTCCATGCATTCAGCTTGCTTCCCTGTAGCACTATAGGCTGCTGAAGCAATGGGGGGGGGGGGATGTGTGACTCCTCCTCAGAATATAATGCTTAACTTGGGTTGTTCTCCCGGTTTGTCTGAGGAAATCTGGGCAAAGTTGACCATTACTTTCTGCATTTGTGCCTTTGAATAGCTGTCAGGCAGGGGAAAAGGTTAATTCCTGGAGCCCTCTCTCTCTTCTGTTGCCACTACACAAACCTATGAGCCACTCTCGCTCCATTTTGTCCAACACTCAGGATTGCCCAATGACCCCTCCTCCAACCGACATTGCTCTGTTGGCTCCACTGAGAACGGTGTGAAGCTGAGAGCAGTTTGCCTCTCCATTGTTCCTCTGCCCACTGCTTCCTAAAATAACAGTGGACGATTCTGCATCTAGCATTCAGTTTACATTTTCTCAACCGGGAGGAAAAAGTGCAGCTCAAAACCACATTCAAATACCTTGGGAATACTGACTGCAAAGTCACCCCCGAACAGCCATAAAATGGCCATAAATCTGTGCAGAAGGCACAATATAATCTGATGGTCAAAGAAAGTGAAAGTGGCATGGAGTCTGGAATCTACCATAAAACCCAATGCCCAAAGGAAGTGAAAGTAGCATTCTGTTCCAATGAGGGTTTCGTAAAACAATGAAGGAAAAAGCCAGTGCCAAATCAGCCAGTCTCCCCCTCCCAATCTGGTTAACCAAGAGGTTCTGGTTGTTCCCCCTTTTACGGACAGCTCAGAAGCAGCTTAGGGTGGGTGTGGGGGAGTGTGCCCACATGATGCCTCACAGTGCTTCCCCCTGCCAAGTCATTCCCTAGTAGGAACACCAAAGGATGTCAGCTGGGCACTGCTTCCACATGCAGCTTTTACATTTCCTTGTGTTCCCCCCCCCCCCTCACTGTTTACATCATTGTGAGCCAGTCGCCCTCTCTCGCATCAGCTAACAGGGTTTGGGGTTTCTCTTTTCCACTTCTCTCACAGATGTGCGGGCAAAACATCATACAGTTTTCCCCAGGCCAGCAGTTCTACAATTGAGTCCAGATCCTGGATCCCAAAACCCACCAGCCACCTTTTCATCGGCTGCTGTGTCCTCACAACGAAGTGTTCAAAAGCATCACCCTTTTCCTATCCTATCTGCCACAGGGTTTGCCTACCTAGTTCTGGCAAGAGCGTTCACAGGCCCTTTCCCTGAACAGGTCGAAACCAGCCATCTGCCTTGGCTCGACTTCATCCTGTAAGCCCAGCAACTTTCCACAAACCTGGGCCTCAGGTTTCCCAAGAAATCAGCCTTGGGAATGTTGTGTTCCGTGCAAACATTCTTAAAGTTCTCAAAGAACAGCTCTAGATACTCATTCTCTGCATAATGGGGGAGTGTCTTGAAATCTGTTTCGGTGGCGCTGGGGGTTGGAAAAGCCCTCCACTCTCCCCTCTCCTTGGGTAACTTGCAAGGCTTTGGTGTAAGCTTACTGGGCCTTGTTCTCTTGGATTCGTAGCCTCAGTGCCTTGGACTCCAGCATGTGCATTTCTCTCTCATGCTCCAGCTGCATCCTGAGCACAGTCTCTGCCGACACCACATCTTTTCCTTGGCTTCCTCAGTACACTGATCTCTGAAGCACTCCTCTGAAGTGCTGCCGGCTCACCTCTGGAGATACGGGAGCTTCCCCCAAACAACCAGGCACTTCCCTTTGCTCTGCCTGCCACATGGAGGAAGGCTCTCTAGACTGCTTTGCTCTACCTCACCACTTCTGTCTGTTCTGCATACCCCAGTCCTGCGGTTTCTCCACGCAAGCCTGCTCTCTTGATGTCCAGGCTGTGCCAAATTTTCCTTACTAAGGTCTTGTTTGAGATGGCGACCAAGGGGGCTTAACCAAATGCACTATGTTCAAGAAGTGTTTTGAAGGAAGAGTATACATGACATGGAAGAATAAAATACTTTCCTTTTTCTTTTTGGTCTTCTGTGTGCTTCCTTAGTAACAAACACTGATAAAACAAATAGCGTTAGTATATAGAAGAATAAATGGAAATACAGTCAATTCAAGTATGTAGCCATGTTGGTCAGAAGCAATAGAACAAAGTTTGAATCCAGTGGGACCTTTAAGACAGATTTCTGGGAATGAGCTTTTGTGTGCATGAACACTGATGGAGTGGTTTAAGAACAATGTAAGAACATAAGAGAAGCCAATGTTGGATCAGGCTAAGGGCCCATCCAGACCAACACTCTGTCACACAGTGGCCAAAAATACCAGGTGCCATCAGGAAGTCCACCAGTGGAGGCAGGACACTAGAAGCCCTCCCACTGTGCCCCCCCCCCAAACACCAAGAATACAGAGCATCACTCGCCCCACACCAAGAGTTCCTATCTATACCTTGTGGCTAATAGCCACTGATGGACCTCTGCTCCATATGTTTATCCAATTCCCTTTTGAAGCCGTCCATGCTTGTAGCCGCCACCACCTCCTGTGGCAGTGAATTCCACGTGTTAATCACTCTTTGGGTGAAGAAGTACCTCCTTATATCTGTTCTAACCCGACCGCTCAGCAATTTCTTTGAGTGCCCGTAAGTTCCTGTATTGTGAGAAAGGGAGAAAAGCACTTCTTTCTCTACCTGCTCTGTCCCGTGCATAATCCGATGAAGTGCACATGCACACAAAAGTTAATACCCAGAATTAGACTTTGTTGGTCTTAAAACTGAAAGAAAGTGAGACTATGGCCAGGATCCAGAGCCACACAGCTGTATCCATGTGCCAAAGGAGACTTTTGCTTGTGAGTCCCAAACAGCAACCCTTCCATGTCACGCAGCATGCCTGCTGCAACTGAGACATACTTGGTGCTATGGCATGAGGATTTGCTGTTTTAAGAAGGAAATAAAAGTTCAAAAAAAATCCCACTAGGTATGCCCAAGCCCTTTAATGCACCCAAACAACTCTTCAGATCTTTGTCTATGTTAAAGTGCCAGTTTTCTGAATGTGATTTGGCCCAGTTTCATATTGTTATTGAACTTGCTGTCAAAACAGTTGTTGGTTTCTTAACATCAAGGGTACCGGTACAATAATTAGTCTGGTTTCTGGAATATTTTCGTAAACATTTAAACCGTTTGTGTGTTTGTACAAGCACAGGGATCGTATTGGGGAAAAGTAAATGCAGAAGAATTTACAACATGGTTTTTAAATTACTTTTATGAATCAGAAATACATGTGCCACGGCAGAGGGAGGCAGTAGCATACAGATAAAGCAAAATCACTTGGCATTCAGAATAACTGAAAAAGAATCGGCCGACTCCTTTGCGCTTTGCTGAGGGCTTCTCCCCTGTGAAATGTCCTTATTACGTTTCTTTTGTGAGGAAGAGAGTGGTAATTTTTGAGTGCCCAGGTACAAATGCATTATTCTGGAAAGAATGGTAAGCATGATTAACGGGAGAAATAGTGAAGTTTAACAAAGAGGAATATAGGTTTTACAGCGCATATAGGTATTTCTAATAGAAGCTATTTCGAGTCTTAAATATTCAATACTTTTTTATGATAGCCTCCCTCTCTCCAATTTATGATACCATATTTTAATAACAATAGCAGGTTTTATGTATTCCTCATTTTGCAGGCAGGGAAAAAATCACCACTATAGAGGGATATAGTAGCATACCTTGGGGGTTAAAATTGAGTTCAAAATGAGGAAAAAGTTGCTTAAATCTTTGCACTGCTAAAGTACCTCACATAGTATTATCAATCATAGTCAAAGTAGCTAAAAGACATTAGTATATTTAAGGCCTCTGTTAAAGCTACAAAGGAAAGATGATTGCTATTTAAAATATGATGAAATCCTACAAATTCAGAAGCTTCAACAAATTCAGGAGAGATGATGCCATTTCCCACCATGCCATGAAAAGCTTCAGCTGCCCATTTCTACACACTGAGCCTCTATTAAAGGGACATGTCCCTTTTTCTTCAGACTTGTTGGCAACCCTGTCTGCTGTCCCCAAAGCTATTGCCATGTGCAATATTATGTACACTTGCCCGCTTCTCTTGCTTAATTTGTGCCATGTGAGCTCAGTGGTTTGTACGAGACAAAACTCTTAAGAAACCCAAATGTAACCAATACATATGTTGTGTTTTCATTAAAGAACTGTTTAAACTTAAGACAGGTAAGCCGCCTGTTATAAGGATCAGGTACAGGTCTGGGAAAGACCTGTTCTTAAGGCCTTGGGGCTATTGTGAATCAAAGCAGGGCTGAACAGGTTAATGATCTGACAACATAGGGTAGCTTCATGTGTTCATATGCTGTGAAGGGTATCCCTCTGTACTAAAGATGTACTGCAATACAAAACCATGCTTGCTTTTGTATATCTGTGGTAGTGTAGGCTGATGGGACAGAAGAACAATTCCTAAAATCCAGCATGTGGCCTCTGTGTCATGTGCAGCCTGTTTCTACAGATGTTTAGTTACAATTAATTAATTATTTAGTATGTTTAATTACAATTAAGCTTCTTTGCATGCACAGTGTTAATCTAGTATGGAATATGATACAAATACTGTTAAGCAAAGGGATCATTTCCCCAAGCTTCAGAACAACCATCGTTTAATGGGGAGGGGACAACCATACAGAATCTGCAACAGATCTTGAGACAGAAAAAAAATATTGTTCTGTACTTTGCCGACAGTAGTAGTAGTAGTAACCTTGCATGAGGAATGAGGAGTGCTACCTACTGCATCACCAAAACACAACTTCTGTCATCTTCAAAGTGTTCACTGATTCCATGTTTGCCTTGCAGGAGAGACCTCTCGAGGTCACAGAACTTGGTGGTGTGTCTTCGAGAAATAACGTGTGAGTGATCTACCAAAGTTAAGCACTTTTCATGCCCTCTGATTTCAGGGAGGAGGAGGTTAAACAGGTGCTTGGTATTTTTACCATCCCTCCTATATTGCATGAATGTAACAGCAGTTATTCTTGTTTCTTCTTCCAAATGTCCATATTTGTTCCATTCATCTTGCAATACTTCCCTCGCTGGAAGTCAAAGGACAAGCTGAAGGTGGCATTTTGAATCCAGGTTTATCCATGCAGACATTTATTGCAGCATTAGAAGGAACAACGAGGAGCAGTCTCCCCACCGACTTTCTCAAAGTGCAGTTGAAATTGCTCTCAAATGTTAGTTATAAACTTGTAATCTGAACTCCAGCCACTTGGCAGGGCTGCAGAAGAATTTACGATGTGCTAAATATTTCCTTTGTTCTTCCCAGTGGTAGCCTGCTGTAGCAATTAGAAAAGCAACTGGCTGCAGATGTAAACTGTAGCTGTTTTCTACAGCACTGGTGATAACTGTTGAAAGCCTCAGTAAGAATGACTTGGTATTTTAATATTACCATTTTTTTAATTTAAATCTTCATTATCCTACACTTAATTTTATTCTTGGCCTTGCTCGCCAAGGTGATACAGCTGTAGCAGAAGTCCATAGCTGCTTATTCACTAACCGTGAAATATAAGAACTGGATGCTGCTGGATCCGCCCAAGGCCCCATCTAGTCCAGCATTCCAGTTCCAAGAGCCGCCGGCCAGATGCTTCTGGAAGACATAAGCAGTACACTGAGATCGATGGCCATCCTCTACTGCCATGTTTTGTGAATGTTGATAGCCAAGGCACATTATTTTTTATGAATTAAAATGGGAAGAACCTGTCAGTCATACCTAAACAAGATTTGCTTTTAGATGGCCTAAGAGAAAAAGCGACCTGAATTTGGGAGAACCCACCTCATGTATTTCTATATTATTCTAGGGGTGCCTTTTCTGATTAGGATTTCGGATTAGTGCAATCCTAAACAGAGTTCTTCTAAATATACCTTTCTAAGTCCATTGAAGTCAATGGGCTTAGAAGGGTATAACCAGCCTCGTACCCAGAATTTTTTTTGTTAGGGGTGCACCAAGATACCACATGGGGAGGGTTTGGGGAAGGGCTGGCCAGAGACACGGCATCCAGCACCTGCCTCTGCATGCCTCCCAGCCCTCCTTTGTGCGCCTGCCTGGTTTCCCAGGAGGCAGTGGGGGTGTCACTGCACTGTGGGGGGACTTGCCCAGGGAGAAGGTACCACCAAGCAGCTGCACCTGGATGTGATACAACAGCAGGATGCTGGGAAATGTCAAGGCAGCCCTGGCCCCATGCAGTGCCCTGGTGCACTCATCTCCATCCCCATCACCCTCCTTCCTGCTGCAGGCAGGGGGAGAGACACAAAGTGTGGGGAGGGACAACCTGTGGCCACCGTGGACATTTCGCAGGCCGGCCTCTCTGCCTGCAGCCACACAGGGCTATACCTGTGTCATCTTCCTCCACCTGCCGAGGGCCGGCCCCAGGTTTTTTTGCACACTAGACAAGGAAACCTTCTGGCACCCCCCCCCCCCCCCGGTGCACCCACCAATTTTCAAAAATAAATGCCCATCAATTTTCAAAAAGTTGGGAGTTGGAGGCTGTGTCTTGTTGTTGACACTCCTGTACCCACTGGTGAGATAAGAACAGATAGGAACAGAGGAGTCTTGCTTAAGGGAACCCAATTAACACTCTGCTTTGCAGGCCAGAACTCCTCACTTTGGTCTAGGTCATGAATCTCAGCAACAGGCCCAGATATTCAGAGAGAGATGTTGTGGGCCAGGGCAATAGTTTTATTGCCTCAGTCACTCAGTCAATTGCATGGTTAAGTGTTGGATTGGATACAGGAGGTGAGGGACTGAGCTTCTTTGTTGCTTCACAGTGGGGGGGGGTGCGCCAACTTCCTCTTTGATGCTTTCGACCTTTTCTGTGAGCTGCTCCGGCCAGCCCTGGCTGGGATGGGATGGGCTGGGATGGGCAGCTGCAGGGTGGGCCACGGAGGCAGGGTGCAGGAGGTGAGAGGCACAGCGGGTGCAGGAGGAGTGTCAGAGAGGCAGGTGAAGGGAGGGAGCACGCACTCTGCGCCTTTCCCACTCTTTCTGGTGGAGAGGGAGGGAGGGAGAAGGGTGTCAGGGGGGGGATGGCAGCGGCATGCCAGACCCCTTCCCCTGGCCCATGCCATGATGCCAACCACAGAAGTTCCAGCCACGTGGGCGCTCTGAGGTTTGTCCATCAATGAGAGGGGCAACAGATGTTTTTAAAAAGAAAAATGAAAGTTGGGGATTCAGAGAGATTCACATACACTTGATATACTATTTAAATGATATGCTTTAAAAAAAAACAAACTATGAAAAGTCCTGGTGCTCAGGGGGGCATGGCTACTGTTATGGGACTGGGGCAGATAAACCAGCATGGTATAGTGGTTAAGAGTGGTGGACTCTAATATAGAGAACTGGGTTTGATTCCACGCTCCTTCACATGAAGCCAGCTGGGTGAACTTGGTTCAGTCATAGCTCTCTCAGAACTCTCACAGCTTCACCTACCTTACAGGGTGTCTGTTGTGGAGAAAGGAAGAGAAGGTGATTGTAAGCCACTCTAAGACTCCTTAGCAGGGGTCGTTTTGAGCAGGAGCTTGGGGGAGCTCAGCACCGGGAGTTGGTGCCAGCCCCCCCCCCCACAAGGGAATGCCTGCTTGTGTCATGGCTGCAGCAAAATGACCCTGTCCCCTGGAAAGGTCCTTGTTCCTCCGACCAGCCTTCTGAAGGCTTCAGCCACCACTGAAGCTACCCTCCCAGAATAGTGGCTTTTCTGAGGCTTGGATTGGTATCTGTCCCCTCTCTGCCAGTTCTTTCTTTCTCTCTCTCTCCTTTCTTTCTTTCCTTCTGACATACTTCCAGTGATGTCAGGTGGTGTAGGATATTGAAGAATGGGTATAAAACCAACTCTTCTTCTTCATGGGAAAACCTGCCATGTGGAAGCCCCATTACCACTGTGCTGTATCCACAGTTGCAGCAATAAAATGGAAAACACAAGTAGGGATGGGCACGAGCTGGGAAAATGTGCGTCATTTTGGTTCATGGATCCTGGCATGCCCGGTTCGTGAGCCACAAACCATCACGAACTTTTAGGCGCAAAATGAACCAGTTTGGTATGTGAGGTTCGTGATGTGGTAGAACTCCCCTCCCACAGTGCGCTAGAGACATCAAACTCACAGATGATCTCCAGCTGACTCTCCTCTTCCTGCCCTCCAAGTTTAGTGAGGGTTGGATTTATCAGGTCAAAGTTACAGCCCCCCAAAGAAGGTGCCCTAAGGAAAGTGCTTTCTGGGTAAATGGCAGTCATGTTCAGGAGGTTCAGGAGTGTATAGACCAGATGCTGTGCAAGCCAGAGGCATTAAATTCACAAGGGACTACCCCCTGATGCTCTTCTATAAGCACTCCATGTTATTTGCAGATTGAATTTAGGGGGTCTGAGTTATGGACTCAAAGAAGATGCCCCCATGAAAGTGCTTTGAGGAAAATGTCAGGCACAGGTTCAAAAGTGTTTAGAATGGACCCCCTGCAAGCTGCACACACCAAAAGCACAGGGAATCTCACCATGCCCCCCACTACTCTATAATCTCTGCAAGATGGGGTGGATTACATTTCTGGGGTCCCAGTTATGTACCCTTAAAAAAGGTCTCCCCTGTACACCCCTGGGAAAAGACAGCTGCAGTTACAGGAGTCTATGGAACAGCTCAGGAACACACCAGTGACACCAAACTTACAGGGAAATTTCACCTGGGCAGGCCGGCCCCCAGCCAGACACTGGAAGCAAGGGGGGTTCTACATTTGCAGCCCCCAAGTCTTCAAAAACAGATTCTGAAGGACAGAAAGGCAGACATCCCCAGAGTTTTGACAGGAGTCGGAGGGTGGGTGACAACAACCTCAGGGAGGCCATACATGGATGCCTGCTGCCTCAACCAAAGGCCCGGTGGAACAGCTCCATCATGCAGGCCCTGCAGAATTGAAGAAGATCCTGCAAGGCCCTGATCTCAATAGGGAGCATTTTCCACCAGGCAAGGGCCAGGGCAGAAAAAGCCCTGACCCTGGTTGAGGTGAGATGGATGTCCTTTGGGACTACCTGGAGATGTTGATCCATAGAGTGTAACACTCTTCGAAGCATATACGGGAAGAGGTGGTCCCTCAGATATGTTGGTCCCAGGCTGTGTACAGCTTTGAAGGTTATTACCAACACCTTGGAGCAAATCCAGAACTCAACTGGTAACCAGTGCGGTTGGTGAAGCACATGCCGAACATGAGCCTGCAAAGACATTGATGTCATCAGGTGCACTGCCACATTTTGCATGAGCTGTAATTTCTGGGTCAACCTCAAGGCTCTGTAGAGCCAACTGCAGTAATCAAGCCTGGAAGTGTCACTTTATTGTATTTTGATGCTGGCTTAGCCCAGGGACTGGAGGGTAGAGACAAGTTCACCCTCTTGACTTAAACTTCTAAAAGCGTATTGGCACATAAGAGGCTTTATAAAGTTCAAAAATAAACAAGATTTTTATTCAACAGAGGGGAAAAGATCAGGTGAAATTAGGGGTAAAATGTCTGGGGTAAATAAAAACTCTGAGGTAACTTAATATTTTTACAAACTACAGTTCATATGTTTCTAGCAATTGAGTTTTAAACCTTTTCACACAGTCTTAGAACTTTTGAGATGAGAGGCTTTGGTTTCAGTGTTTCCTAAACACTCCAGTATACATTCTTGAGTTTAACTGACTCTTCAGGTTTCAGAAGACAGGGATACACTACCAAACCATGTACCCAAATTCCTTCTCTGAACACAGTAAGGATCAGTCCACTTTTTAGAGCTATCTCCCTTATCAACTGGGCCTGGAATTTCTTCTCTCTACTAGAAGATTTATCCCTTTTCCTGGCCTGAATGGGGGTCTTCACCAATCCTCCCACTCCTCCTTGCCAACCTTCCTACTTCTCAGTTAGTGCTAGACTTTCTTCAGTCAGCCCTAAGCTGTACTGGCTCAGCCAGTAACCACAGTTATCATGCACTGGAAATTGGAAACGCAGTCCGAAATCAAGTCAAACAACAGAGCCGAAGGTCAGAAGGTTGGGAAATCATTCACAGGATGAAGGAGCAAGGAGCAGATGCTAAACAACCAGGATCAGGTCCGAGCATGCACTGTTGCTTCCATGCTGGGGTGTATATTGACTAGGTCCTCCCTTCCCTGGGAGTCAGTCTGCCAAGACTCACAGCCCCTCACATTGTCTTTGCAAGAGCTGCAATCTAGCACTCTTCCTGCGCTCTTGCACAACCAGCTGCTGGCGTGCCTTGTATCTGGGACAGGAGAACTTGGTGGAGATTCTAGCCTTGGGGGTCTCCACCTGGGGGTGCTAGGCCAGGCTCTGGATCAGTCTCTCCCTCTGGCTGCACCTCCTGTGCAGCTGCTGAAGCCTCCCTCAGGTGCCATTAAGGGTTCCTCTGCTGGGCTGACTCCAGAGGAGACTGGGTTGCTCCATGCTTCCTCCTCCTCTGAGGAGTAGTCAGCCTCAGCAGAGCCAGTACCCACAACATAAACTCTTCTCAAAGCTAAACTCCAACTGAGTTCTCTTCAGCAGTCAGTTCTCAAGTCTTTTTGCTCAACTGATGCTAACCAATCAAATCCCTTTTAGCAGCCTGCCACTCAGAGGCTTTCAAGCTTGGTGAGGCATTAACCCTTCACATATTTATACAGCACTCATGAGCTTTTAAGCTCATGAGTCTGTCACAGTCTGTCACAGGAGCTGAGCTGGGGTATAGCATTCTGATCCCATAAAGCAGAATAGGAACTCTGTTATTGGCAGCCAGCTGTACCTGTTAAGCTTCGGAGGGTCCCTATTGGGGTTTCCAAGGCTGGAGAATTCTACAACCCCCCCCCCACTTTGAAGTTTGGTGAACAGTTTGGTTGAGCGGAGATAGTCTGTCTGGAAATGTATCCATTCATGAACCACCACAAACTGCTCATGGAAAGCTTGTGGAATTGTTCATGGAAAGTTCATGCCGGTTGACCTGCCACAAACTTCAGTTCTTGAACCACAAACCGGCCAAAATTGTAATGAACTTTACTTCGTGAGCTGGTTCATGCCCACCCCTACACACAAGCCTGTCCACTTGTGGAAACCACCTCTGTTGGGGTGGCATTGCATGCCTACTGTTTTTGGTAGTGAATGATATAGATTCAGGTTGTGCAGACACACAGCTAAGTTACCTTCCCCCAAGTGGTGGTTGACTGCAAGGAAAAGAGGCCAGAACAATAAACCATGTACAGATGCTGTAGATACCGTCTTCTCTCACTATTTAATTTCTCACCACAACATAGCAATTCTCCTAAAGTATGTGATTGGGGAACTGACTCCCTCATTGTTTGTCCTCAGATTTCTGATACTGCCTCTGAATGTGGAGGATTAATTTAGCTTATTTAAAGCCATCTATGTTAGTGGCCATGACAACATATTTTTGTAGTAAATTCCATAAATTATTATATTCTGAAGTATTTGCTCTGAGCTCATAAGAAACATAGCACTTGCTCATAAGAAACATAGCATTTACAATGCACTTCTAAGCAGAGTTATACCTTTCTAAGTTCATTGAAGTTCATTGGATTTAGAAGAATGTAACTGTTGAAGATTACGCTGTTGTGTTAACAGTTAGTTAAGATTTCACTGAAAATTTCCTCTCAGGTCCTTCTCTGGATTCCCCATCTTCTAAAGAGGTGAAGAGGTCTTTTTGTCTGAGGTGTGAAAACTTTGAAATGTCCTTCACCACAAAGTTTGGCTGGTGCCAGAATTATTGCGAAGAGCACCATTATCATTATGAGTTTTCAGAGCCACCCAGATCCCACCCAAACACAATATTAAAAGAACTCACACGATGTCCCTGGTTCTGTGACCCATCCCCGAGTAACCGGGACAACTGGAACCTTGTCCCCTCATTCACTCATCTTGGCAACCCTGTATAATTAGTAAGCATCAGGTGAAGAGCTTTTTTATTTTTAAAAAAACACCTAAAAATGTGGTTTGGGGTAATGTTAAAATTCTGATGTGTTCAACATCCACAAGTTTGCAACACAGAATTAGCATAGGGTGGCTTCACTACCATGTTAAGGAACACCGTGGGCTGCCTTTACAGCCCTTTTCCATGAACAGAAGAGCACTTCAACTTGCCTA
Source organism: Lepidodactylus listeri (assembly GCA_029233225.1). Lineage (NCBI taxonomy): Eukaryota > Metazoa > Chordata > Lepidosauria > Squamata > Gekkonidae > Lepidodactylus > Lepidodactylus listeri. Next base: position 42,290,651 of record JARCFY010000003.1, read on the forward strand.
AGACAAGTGGAGATGATGTTTGATAATTCCTCCTTTCTAGTGTAGATCCCCAAGATGCACCCCACCCATACCCAGGGCTCCGTTGGGGCCGGGGCGCACCGGAGCGCAGCTCCGGGAGAGAGGAGGCGGGGGGGCGGGCACTTAAGAAAGCCCCGCCCTCCCCCGCTCGCTCTTCCCAGGCTGCGGCAGGCTGCTCTGCCGCCCCCGGCCCCTTCCCTCGCCCCCCCCAGTCAGTGTTCCCGGGACCGGCGGCACTCCGCCGGCCCCAGGCAGGAGAGGCCCCTTCCTCCCCCCTCCCCTTGGGGCCGCGGCAGAGCGCCGCTGGCCCCGAGAAGTCCCTTCCCTCGCCCCCCCCGTCAGCCCCTTCCTCCCCCCTCCCCTTGGGGCCGCGGCAGAGCGCCGCTGGCCCCGAGAAGTCCCTTCCCTCGCCCCCCCCCCGTCAGTGTTCCCGGGCCGGCGGCGCTCCGCCGGCCCGGGCAAAGGAAGCCCCTTCCTCCCCCCTCCCCTTGGGGCCGCGGCAGAGCGCCGCTGGCCCCGAGAAGTCCCTTCCCTCGCCCCCCCCCGTCAGTGTTCCCGGAGCGCCGCCGGCCCGGGCAAAGGAAGCCCCTTCCTCCCCCCTCCCCTTGGGGCCGCGGCAGAGCGCCGCTGGCCCCGAGAAGTCCCTTCCCTCGCCCCCCCCCGTCAGTGTTCCCGGGCCGGCGGCGCTCCGCCGGCCCGGGCAAAGGAAGCCCCTTCCTCCCCCCTCCCCTTGGGGCCGCGGCAGAGCGCCGCTGGCCCCGAGAAGTCCCTTCCCTCGCCCCCCCCCGTCAGTGTTCCCGGGCCGGCGGAGCGCCGCCGGCCCGGGCAAAGGAAGCCCCTTCCTCCCCCCTCCCCTTGGGGCCGCGGCAGAGCGCCGCTGGCCCCGAGAAGCCCTTTTCCTCCCCCCCTCAATACTTCCTCCCTTCCTTCCTTCTCTCTCTCCCCCCACCTACCAACTTACCTTCCTCTTCCTTCCTTTCCCCCTTCCTTCCTTCCTTCCTTCCTTTTTTCTCACTTTCTCTCCCCACCTACCTACCTACCTGTTCCTTCCCCTCTCCCTTCCTTCCTTTCTTCTCTCTCCCCCACCTACCTATCTACCTGTTCCTTCCCCTCTCCCTTCCTTTCTTCTCTCTCTCTCCCCACCTACCTGTTCCTTCCCCTCTCCCTTCCTTTCTTCTCTCTCTCTCCCCCACCTACCTACCTACCTTCCTGTTCCTTCCTTTCCCCGTCCTTCCCCTCTCCCTTCCTTCCTTCCTCCCTCTCTCCCCCCTTCCTTCCTTCCTTCTCTCTCTCCCCCCACCTACCTACCTTACTGTTCCTTTCTTTCTTCCTTCCCCCCTTCCTCCCTCCTTCCTTTCTTTCTTCTCTCACTCTCTCCCCCCCACCTACCTACCTTCCTGTTCCTTTCCTTCCTGTTCCTTTCCTTCCTTCCCCCTCCCTCCCTTCTTGCCTTCTGACACACTCCCGATGACGTCATCACTTCCGATGACGTCAGGGGGTGTGGCATATGCAAATAAGTTATGCTAATGAGCTCCTGCACCTCTTTTTTTACGAAAGGACCCCTGCCCATACCCTTCCCAAAGATGTTTCAAGTCCCATTTCAGGGACAGCAGGGGGCTGCAATAGGAAGGAAACAACAATGCTTAATTGTGTTTATTGAACTCTACTCAACTACTTTGGATCCAATCCTTTATAAAGTGGGTCTCAATTATAACAACAGCTTGCTTGTTAGAACCCAAGTGAGTTCATCCTGGGTGTCGGATGCTATCTCCGGCAATAACCCATGTTGAGAAGAAATTCCAAGACATTCTATGTCAGCTCACTTTGGCTTGGTCCCTTGGATCACTCACTTGAATTGGCAATGTGTTTCTCTTCAAAATTAAGGTCAGTCATTTGACTGGCCAAAACAGATCCTACAGTCCTTGAAGAATGAAAGATAGTTTATACGTAATGACAGTTGTACTGTTTTTATGGACTTACCACTCTATTTGAAAACTCCATGCTACAGCCAATATTATTTCCATAGGCCCCTCAAAAGCAGAATTTTGGTGGTAGTGGTGAGTAGGGGTGTGCACTCCCCAAATTGGTATTTTTTGGATCTGGATATATTGAGGCTGAAAAATATCAGCATTCTCAGTTTCCGAATCCTGGAATGGTATTTGGATCAGCGCCCCCCCCCCCCCCAGTTTATGAAATTTTCCAGCTCTATTACTCCCTATGGGGAAACTTTGGGGGGCAGGGGTGATGCTTTTAAAGGCACTGGCACCAAAACTACAGAGGAGCTGCTGCCACCTGTCCTTTAAATAACCCCCCCCCCATTTCAAGGCAATTGGACCAAGGGATCCAATTCTATGGGCCCCTGAATAAGGAGCCCCCGTGCCATCCTCCATTGTTTCCTGTTGGGGGGAGCAAAAAATGTAAAACCTGAGAATCTCTCCCTTAGGAATGCGATTGGAAGCTGTTCCTAGGCCTAACCAATATAAAATTGGAGAATCTGAACCTGTGTAAAACACAAGATCGAAATCTACATAAAATCTCAATCTATGTGACTCACAATGTAGAACATGTGAATCCACAAAAACCATGAACCCGACACAAACCAACTGCAGCAAAAAACAAATATTTAAAAACAACAAAGATACTTGAAACTCACAGCATCTTGCCTAAAGCAGCCTGGCAAGCTGAAACCAAGCCCCAGGAAACACGAAACATGAGGGGAGCAGAGGAAAAAAGAGTGCTGGGAGCCTGCAAACACCAGTTCCCAATATTCCCAATGAATACAGAATATTTCCAAGATTTTTTGGGACTCATTTTTCAGTATCCCAAAAAATGCCTGAAATATTTGGGCATGAATATATCCAGAAAATACCAATCAAGTATTTTTTTTTCAGATATATTTTCCTCTCAGAATATCTGAATTCGCATCCCTAGGGGTGGGGCTGCACAAGATCGGAGAAGGCGGGAAGGATCCTTTCTGCCAGCAAAGTGTGACTAAAAAATCATTGGATTCAGTTTCTGGACCATTGATGACTCAATATAGTGAAATAATAGTCAAGTATTTTTAGATAATTAGCTTTATGCAAAGGCCAGTGAAAGAAGGAGGGGGAGATACTTTAATTATTCACAGGTTTCATGTCTGTGGAATTTTTTTTAAAAAGTTTACTGTTATTATACAACTATGATCTTGTATATTTGTATTGGCAGTGACCTTTGCCACTTGTATTTCTGTTACTCTTTTGAGGTCTCAGCAACAGGTGGCCAGAGAAGGAGCTTGGCTGATCTGCTTCAGACCTTGCTAACAACTGACTCCATAATATTAAATATAAGAAGGATGCTGCCACACAGCAGAATACCTACATAGTGATATTAGTTTTATGGAGTATTCATCAATATTTGATCCCAGCCATATGGTAGACAATCAATTATCAGTATTTTACCAGTCAACTGAGCAGCAGGCTGGCCTGTACTAAAATTAATGACCAAGGGCCCCATCCAAGCAACTCTCAGACTGCAGCAAAAGATGGCATGTTTACTACTGTTTTCATAGAATCTCTTCCCAGTACCTGAGAACCAGTGATCTCACCACTGAAAATATTGTTCATCCTTTAGAAGGTCAGAAAAGAAACACTGAGCTTAGCCTAGCCCTGCGTCCTTCCTCCCCCACTGTTTAGCATGTGATTGACAAGCTTTACCATATGTTAGGACATGTCTATGCACAACAGGAATGCTGCCATACACATTCTGGATGCCACCATGTGGTATTTTTTCTAACCTCTTTTTTCAGTAAGGGAGATAATTGGATCCAGCTATTTATTTATAGTGACTAGTTTCTGCTGCAAGTGAAGGGGTTAAATTAAGATTCTCTACTTATTTGCTGTTCAAAAAAAAAAAAGAAAACCCTGGTAAGACATAAGAAAATAAAACTACAGTTGCAATGTGCTATGTATTACTCATCAATAGTCTCTTCAAACAGATTTTTAAAAACTTTCAGAATTCCTTCCTTCCATTAATTTGAAGTCACCCTCCAGTCCCGGATTATTGACAGTCAATGTCTACATGCTTTTGTGTATAATTTACCACAGATCTAACATTTCCCTTCATGCTATCTCTAGCCCTAGATATACTGAACACCGCGATCTTCTGATCTACTGCATACTCCTGTTTCTGAGTCAGAAAAACCATTGTTTTTCAACCCATTTACCAACTCCCTTTCGTCGTATGAAATATTTATTTATTTATTTCCCTTCCCTCCTGACAAAGGTTGGGTTTACCCAAGGCGTAAACTTAAACTGCTGTTGAAAAACTGAAACAAAGGCTGCGTTCACACATACTAAATAATCCACTTTCAGCCCACTTTCAGGGCACTTTACAACTGGATTTTACTGTGTGAACCAGGGAAATCCAATTCAAAAGTGCATTGAAAGTGGATTGAAAGTGGATTATTTAGTGTGTCTGAGCACAGCCAAAGACAGATCCATACTGACTTATCCATTAGCACTGAAAACCAGCCCCCCAAAAGGTTTGTTGGTACTTCTCTAATATACCTGGCTTCTCTAATATACCTGGGTGTCCAGTGGATGAGAAGCCCATAACTGGCTGCAGAACTGGAACAAAATTTCTCAAAAGTTTCAAATCTGACATTTTTTCTAATGCAAAAATCTTGAATTTAATGGTGACATTCAAAATTTGGAATCACTGTTACAACTCTTTGGCTAAATTAAAGAACAATATGAATATACAATTTACTAAATTCCACAGCATCAGTCATCAGATACTGTCAAATGTTAATTACTGCATGTCTGAGAGTATGTACTGTTGAGATCTACTGCATGTCAGCTGTCAATTATTGTGAAATAATGATGGCCACATGTGAAATACTGTCAAATACTGACTGCTAATGCCTACCACCTGTCAGATACTGTCTAATGATGGGTGATTCACCACCCAGCTTGATTTGGATATGTCCCAGTCTTTCTGAGCTTTCTTAAAACACCCTTGTAGAAAACTTAGCCTTTTCCCAAGAATACTCTGAAACAGGGCTCTGAAATGGTTAGGTGGCAATGGCCACTTCCGCACTGCCATTTCTGTCACTCGTTTGTCCCTATTGCTTCAGGGGTTCCCCCCCCCCATGTGTTTTGCTTTCTCTAGTAGTCCCAGAGGGAGCAAAACACATGTGGAAAAGGGGGGGGCACAAAGCAATAGGGAAAAACAAGTGACAAAAGTGACAGTGTGGTGGTGACCAATGAAACTCTTTTCCATTGCCGCCATTCCTTACTGCTGGTTTTCTTTCCTTTTCCAAACTTACTGCATGAAGGAGAGGAATACCAGTAGCATAATTCTGGGAAAGACAAAACACCCATCTTTAAATTGCTAGTGTTAGCAAAAACACAGTAGAGACCTCCAAGCATCTCTTGGTGCTTCCATGGCAACAATGGCATCCATAGTTTTATTTTCTCTTGACTGAATATATTGAGCCAGATGAATTAAAAATATAGTTCCCGGTGATTGTTACAGCAGTAGGTCCTCCCAACTAGGGGTATGCAAGTGTTCCTCCCCCCCCCCCCCCCAGTATTTTTCAGGTTTCAGTATACTATAAGTCAAAAAATATTGGTATTTCCTGATACTCCCAAATCTCAATACTGGTATGGTATTCTGATTCAGTATATATTTGGGAAAGCTGAATTTTTCAGTTCTAATATACCCTATGGGGACCATTACAGTCAATGATCCCCATAGGCTATAATGGAGAATCAATCTGGGGGTATCCGGGACTCTCAGAGGTGTTTTTTTTTTAAATTATTTTATAAGACAAAAAATACAAATAAACAGACAAACATACATAACAAACACAAAATGGGGTAACTTGTTCTATATCATTGGGGTGTTTTTGAGGTAGAAGCACCAGCAGCTATGCTGCAAATTTGGAGCCTCTCCTCAAAAACCTCCCAAGTTCCAAAAAGATTGGGCCAGGGGTTCCAATTCTATGGGCCCCAGAAGAAGGTGCCTCCATCCTCCATTGTTTCAAGTGGAGGAAACAAAGGTGTTTAAAGGGATTGTGGTCCCTTTAAATGCCTTCTCCAAGCAGTGCGTTCACCCAAAAGGCATTTAAAGGGATTGCGAGCTCTTTAAATGCCTTCCAGGTGAATGTGCTGCAGAGTCACATGGCTTGGAGAAGGCATTTAAAGGGACCACAATCCCTTTAAATGCCCTTTAAGTTCAGCCATCTGAATTTAAGAATATTTTTGGGATTTTCAGGGCTTGGCCATATTGGGTATCCAAAATTGAGCCCCATTCAGTAAACAGCTTTAAAAATGCCTGAAAAATACCGGTAAGGTATTTTCCAGGTATTTTTTCCCAGCTGGGTGTATGCCGAATGCACACCCCTACTTGCAACCATGTTTCAAATTTAAATGATGTCACTGGGAACTTAAAAAATGGATTTTCTACTATCCTGTATTCCTTGTTACTAGTTTTCCTCCCTCTCCCACCACACCTTGCAAACTAAGTTTAGGAAAGGGGGAAGAGAAATGGTAGCAGGGAAGGGTGGTATGAATGGTGCCAAGACAAGTCAATTCGGAGATGAATTTTGGAGTAGTTTTTTTCTTGTCTCATAATTAGAGTGGATTTTACCAGTTGAGGGAAATAATTTACCAACACCCTTAATTCTGAAATTTTGCTCCATTACTCTACTGTCAAATGCTGACTTCAAGGGATGAGTCCAAATTTTGCAGTCTGGCTTGTTTACTTCATGTATCTCTTTATTTTTGCACTTGTTTTCCTTTCCTATCACCATTTTCAATGTTGTTTTCACAGCTATGTAATTGAATGTAAGAAACACAACAAAAACAATGAAAAACAATGAAAATTGCACAATTGCAGTATCAGAAATCTTCAGGTTGGATCCATAGCAAAATTTCCACTTGTAGTAGATCTCTGGTGCAAGTGAAAATGCAAAAAAAGGTCCATGGCTACTGCATGTGCTATGTCAAACTTATGCCCCTTCTTGAATTTCTGTTTACACAAGATCTTGTGTAACCAATTTTTGGGTCCTATAATAGATAGGAAGGACATTGCTAGGTGTTTTCACAAAATCTTCTGCAACTGTGCAGTTATGTTTTTGCTTGCACATTGCTGGATCCAAGCCAATTATTATTTATTTATTGGAAAACGTTTATAACCCTGCCTTTTCCCTACAATTAGAAGTCAAGATGGGGACAGCAACAGCATGCACAACTGGAATTAAAATTACCATACCAGCGTATCCGTATTGACTACTACTATTTTTAGATGCCAAATCCTGTAAAATATTTACCCCTTTATACTAGACATTACTAATACTGATGACTAATAACAAATACGTAATTTCTGCATAGAGAATGTTTTTTTGAAGTTTGCTCTCAAAATTTACAGATTAGAATTTCAAGTTTTGGGATGCCTTTAGTATTTTATGGGCCCACAGGATACCCTCCATCATTCTCTGAATATGAAGTCTAAACATTGCTCCCTCATGGAGCAAAGTAGTAATACTGAAGTTAAAGGTACAATTTTGCATTACAGAAAGTGGACAGGGTTTGAGCAAGCACATTCGCTCCATGATCTGTTTGGCACTGATCATAGGCATCAACTTCAGGGGGGCTGGGGAGCTGGAACCCCCACCCTGAATTTTTCCAGAAAGTGCTGAGCTTCCACCGGAGACAATGGACTGTGATGTCTCTGGCCCAGCCCCAGCCCCCCCCCCCCCCCCCCCCCGGAAATTGGAAAGTCTACGCCCTTGGCACTGATGCCTTTCCAAAAATCATGTAATACCACAGGCACAAGAAGCTACTTTTCTAGATTCCAGCTTTGTTTCAGAACAATTATAGGCACTCTCTGAAGTCCCACTTGGTTCATTTGGACAACTGCATTTATTTTTGGTGGGGGTAAGCCAACGTTGTATCTGGCTATGTAGACCATGGTGACAACTTGTGGGCCTATCCTTCCACAATAGAAGGAAGGGGCTGTAAATGCTTGGCTTGTCTTTTCTAGCCTGTGTTTAGACCATCTGGGTACTTTTAAAGCCATTCAAGTATTGTTCTCTTAAAAAAAAATTATTTAAACTGTTTTGGTTGTACGCCGCATTTTTGATTGCGTCATTCCATGCTTTTAATGTATTGATCCATAAAAAGGCCACAATACCATGAGAACGAGTATGCAGCTGTCCCGTTGCACTGTACTGCCCACAGCAAAAGCCTCAGTAACTGGTGTCATCAGGCTCTGATTATTTTTATACTTTGTTTGACAGACACTTCTGGAAATGTCTCCTAGTTTTACGTCGTCAGCAGAGCTCCCAGGCTAAGTTCCTTACGTATCTTTAAATACTGCTAAGCTGATTGGCATTTACTCACCCACCCACCCTGCCGTAAGAATCATGGGGTCTGTCTTGGCAAGAATTATTGTTATTTTTTTAATTGAACAGCTGCTTTTTAAAACGTAAGCCTATCTGGATCTTTTAGGGAAAAGAAGGAAGCAGGTAAACATTAAAATCTGTTCATGATAATCGGATGAAAATGCTCCGTAAACAATTGAAAGGTCTTTTCCGACTTATGGCCTGGCATTTCCACAAAACGTTTAATTGCTTGCATGGGCCTAAAGGGTTATGTTCTTTTTTTAAGCTGCATGTGTTCTCTGCCAAATACTAGCTTGGACACGCTGTGAGTGATTTTTTGGGTCACCAGCAGCTTGTGCTATTTTGGGCTCTGTCGCTTCTTATAGTTGTAATTAATTTCAGTGATCCCGACAAACATTGCACTTGTTTCTGATAAGGGTGTCTTAAGAATCTTTCCCTGGAAAAGGATTCCACCTTGGATTTTCACTCAAAGAATGCACTCTGCAAATAGTCGTCTAATCAAAGAGTAAATAGTGTGAAACACCAATCTAGGATCCGCATGGCTTTTTAGGCTCAGTGAAGACATAATGACGGCTCTCTGCAAAGTGTGGATTGCAAAATGGAATGCAATTTAAAAACTGACAGCCATAGAAAGATGCACTCCCACTATCATTTTCTCCCCCTTTCTAGCAAATCCCCACCTTCTCGTCCATGTTGGCCACAGCTCTGCATCCACTCCGATGGTAATCATTAACACTAAGGAGCCACATTTTAATCCAGCATTTGAGAGACTTGTATAAATTTTTGTTAAGAGACAATTTTGCTAGCACTGATGATAGCCAGCACTTGCACAGATATAATCCTAATCCACGTTTAAAGACAACAGGAGGAAGGTGCAGGATTTATGCTATAAAGACAATGTTTTGCTGTTTGTGTGTGAGAGCTGTGACAAATTCCCTTTGGGGACAGAAAGGTGGCACACAATGTTTTGTTTGTCTTACTGTATAGGATGTTTGTCGTTGGCTTGGGGCCACTGCTACAATTTAGGATAGTGGTTGCACTCTTCTGGTGTATCTGATGTGCAGGTTATTTTTCTATACCAGCTGTTACACTGGCAGTTGCAATTCACATAGGAAACTGACAGTCTTTAAGGAAAGTTGACAACTTTATGTGAGAATGACACCAACATTCCTGGATGTGAGTGAGGAAGGTTGGTGACATTGTGAGTGTGTTGTTTCCTGTGTTCATTGTATCATTACATGAAACTGGTTTATTTAACTATGGTTAGTTGGCATTTGCTCACAGTCAGGTTTGTGGCAACAAATGCTGGTTTCATTACCTTTGTTCTTGCCAGGGGTCTCTGTCGCCGGTGAATGTGTGAGGGCAGTCCCAGAGAACAAGCCTGGATTATCGGGATGCCTGCATTTGTACATCACAAAAAAAAAACTAACTGTGGTTAGTAAATCAACTGCAAATAATGTTTTCCAATTCTGATTTTATGGACCCTAACTCGATATATTTGGATAATTAAACTAGCCCTGGTTAGTTTAATCCAACCACGTTATGTTTGAACTGAAGCAGAGTCACATTCTTATCTAAGGAAATGTGTGACAGCCAGTGAGGTAAAGTGTTGGACTAGGATCAGGGAGACCCAGGTTCAAATCCCCACTCTGCCATAGAAGCTTTCTGGGAAACCTTGGGCCATTCACACGCTCTCAGCCTCATCTAACTTCCAGATTTGTTGTGCGACTAAAACGGAGGAGAGGAGAGTGATGCAAGATACCTCACATACCCATTGGGGAGAAAGAGTGGGTATAAATGAAGCTCCAGCTCTCTGGTAAAGTGGCCTGTATCCGATGGCTTTTGCTTCTCCTTAAAGATGGCAAATGGGTCATACAAGAATCACTGGGTGGAACTCATTAGTAGCTGATATCAGGCACAATAGAGCTCAAAGTCTGGGTAGAATCCACTTCCAATCTGAGAAAAAAGGATAAAATATCACTGTTAGATCCAGATATATACCCCATTTGCAAATATAAAAAAGCTGCCCATACCAAATAGATTATATTAGTTATAATGAAAATCACATTTAAGTCATAATATTAACTAAGATGGGTAATGTTAAAAACCTATGGGAAATATATAATGGCTATATCACCAGCTGCATCAGAGCTGCAGAGCAAATTTTTACCATGAGCTATCTTGTAGATGTGAGAATGAGAACAGCAATTCTGAGAACAACCGTGAATCAGTTTAGCCAACTTAACAAACAATAAAATAGCAGCAAATAGATGAGGCTTTAAGCCTATTCATTAAACTCACTTTCTGATGAGTTTAAACAGACTCCACAGTTCTGGTCCATAAATGCCCTGCGGCAGTTCAAATCTGTCACGGATCAGGCTGCTGTGACAAAATTTGTTCATTTCTAGAATACAGTAGTTAGAAGTCGTAAGGCACCACATATGGTGACATAGTTTCCTTAAGTCAGTAAAGTATGAGATAAATTTTCTGGCTAAAAACCCTAATATGGTCTAATAACACATTTTATCCTACTAAAAATTAGATATCTGTGGGACCAGTTTTGAACAATGAGCCTGCTCAGAATGTCATTACTAAAAAGTGAAACCATTGTTCAAAATTGTTTCTGGCTGGAGAGTTGTGTGGTGGGAAAATATTTTAACAGGTTTTCCTACTAGGCACATTGTTCTCAATAGGCAATGCTAGTGTTTAAACTACAGTGGAGCCTTCAGTAGTGTTTAAACTACAATGGATTTCTCATTACACACTTTAAATGTTTTATAACAAATTTCCTTTAAATATAATATGTGTTTAAAACTATGAACCAAAACCTCATATGACTTGTTTACTCTACAGAATTACTCTAAAGTGATATGTAGACCAATCTGAAAGTTATAGAATAAGCTATATTGTGGAAGTGGGGTCATTCAATAGGTTTTAATGGTGACCACATATGGGTATTTCTGGCCAGGAAAAGAATAGTCCATTCCACGCTCAGAGTTTGTAAAGCCAGCAGGTCAAACTACATAGTGGCAAGTTCTGTATTAACTAGGGGAGACAAAACATGCATTTTTCATACAAACCATTTGTAAGGAAAAAGTTTCAGAAGTAAGCATGTTTACCATAGGTTTTCAGTTTTACCTTTCCCCAAGTAAATAAAGGCTGAACTGCAACAGACAAGCTTAACTTTAACATAATATTATTACTGTGGGCCCACTAAGCTACTTCGCCTTGGGTTTGCCAACACCCTGGCTTGAAATGGTAACATGACTATAACCATACTTTTCCTTGCCTGCACACCAAGAATGTGGCTAAGAGCCAGCCAGCCAGCCAGCCAGCCAGCCAGAGATGGATGGATGGATGGATGGATGGATGGATGGATGGATGGATAGATAGATAGATAGACAGACAGACAGACAGACAGACAGACAGATAGACAGACAGATAGATAGATAGATAGATAGATAGATGATAGATAGATAGATAGATGTTTGTCTTCCAAATACCCGACTGGTGCTATTGGGTATTGGGCATTATGAGGACAAACCTGGAAGTAGAATCAGGCCTGATTTCAGTGTGATATGTAAGAGAAGCTTACCTGTGTTCCAAGCTGCTGATATCTCATTTATATTACATCACTTTCCCTATGTTTGCAGGGTTAGGTTACAAAAGATCTGAGACCTGCACAACAATCACTGTGCCATGCTATTGCTAAATGTATAGCAACCAAGGGCCCAGATTTATTCAGATACCACCTGTAAGCAATGTTACACATGTCACACACACAAATACAAAGTCTGAGTTTGGGGGTACCTTTAAGACCAACAAAAGTTTAATTCTGAAGAAATGGGCCTGCAGACTAAAGCTTATACCCAGAATTAGGTGCCACTGGACTCACTTTGTTCTATTTCTTCAGATTAACACGGCTATCCACCTGAATCGATGCAATTTCTCTTATACAGTGTGATGCCACACTAAACCACATGTACAGTATCCAATTGGTACATGTAATTTGTTGCCCATTAGTGGATGCGTTAGCATCAGGACATCCTCACTGAGTGATAAAGTTGTCAGACAGGTGCACAAAAAGTGGCTTGCTTCCCAAATAATTGCTATTGTTTTAAGAATTTACTTTAAATTTACCACTACTTGGTAAATTTACTACTTAAAATGAAGAACACCTTTTAGTAGAAGTAAAATGCTTCATAAAATCCATAATCCATGATGTTAGAGACTGTGTACAACATGTTAAACAATATTTTTGCTGTAAGACAAAAGCAAAGTGTGTAGTGCCAAGAGGAAATGATCTCTCTGAAAGGAAATGGGTTGAATAGCTTTAGTTGTACTTTCACCTCTGGAGTTTTGGTTAAAAGCCATCTCTGCTATCCACTCCAGAGTAAAGAAATTAACTGAGTGGGGGAAAACCACAGGATCATGGTGATCATCAAAACTTACATGAAACTTGCCTACTTTAAAGGACATCAAATAAAAATAATTTTTTTCAGCTATTACATTTTGAGCAAACAAGGTCTAATGAGGCAGATAAAAGCTATGCTTTGAGAAAAGATAGCAACCCTCCACCTCACCCAGCATATATATAATAAATGGGATACTACTGAAGGAAAGAAAGAAAAAATCTTAGTTACGTTAAAGGGTACTTTGTAGAATGTTGATGTTACACGTCTGATGGCTTACATAATCATTAAATGAAACCTGATTTAATAGTGTTGGCAGTATGAGAAGCATATTGATGCCCCTCACAGTTATATGATTATTTTTGGATTAAATCTACTGTCAGATGGCACATTTTAGATGCTATTGCGAGTGGGGGATTTAGCTATTTAATATATTAGTTCATTACTTCCATGTGGAGCCATCATTTTGATTTTCCAACTTAGACATTAACATGTCCGGGTTCAAGCATGATTATTGTGTTTCAGAAACTTCTACAAAACCCAGAAGACATATCTGTGCCAGCTCAGTATGTTTCCCAATTTATGCCATATTTAAAACTTTTTTTGTTTTTTTCAAGGAGGAGGAACAGAGCATAAACTTGCAGACTTTCCTTCTAACTAGTCCTATTTTCTCCTCCATCTGTGGTACTAAAAGACTAGGCTTACAAGTAGGCTAAAACAGGCTATGCTGGCAATTCTTATACTAAGAATTGGGGTCTTAGGCATATTTTCATGCAGTTAAATTCCATTCAGATCAACAGAGTTACTTCCCAAGTAAACATATTTAGGATGAGGCTGTAAATCCCTGAAACACGTAAGACAAAGCAGTAATTTTGTTTAACCAGTTTAGTGTAGTGGTTATGTGGTTATGACTCTAATCTGGGAGAACAGGGTTTGATTCCCCACTCCTCCACTTGTACCTGCTGGATGACCTTGGGCAAGCCATAGTTCTGGCACCTTGAAAAAGAGCAGTTTCTGTCAGAGCTCTCTCAGCCCCACCTACCTCACAGGGCATCTGTAATGGGAAGGGAAAGGAGTTTGTAAGCCGCTCTGAGACCCCCTTGGGTAGTGAAGGGCGAGGTATAAATCCAATCTCCTCCTCCTCTTCTTCTTCTAACTATTCCCTTGAGAGCTAGTGTGGTACAGTGGTTTAAATATTCTCTTTAGAACTAGAGTGGTGTAGTGGTTATAGTGTCAGACTAGAAGCTGGGAGATCCAGGTTCTCATCTGCTATGGAAGCTTACTGGGTGACCTCGGGCCCATGACCAACTCTCAGCCTAACATACCTCACAGGGCAGGAAAGGAAATAAATGTAAGCCACTTGAGGTCGTCATTGGGGAGAAAAGTGGGGTATAAATGAAGTAACTAACTAATTAACCTTCAGATTGCACAAGGCCCATGGGAAGAAAACAGAAAAAAAGAAGATGATCATAAATATAATGCCTCTTGTAGAGACAGAATCAAGAAGAACAAAGTAAGATAATCCAATAATCTTCTTGTAAGGGAATAAACTCAGTTATTAACAGGAGCTAGGCAGTGAGTGCATATTACTGCCATTCTGCAGTTACTCCTTTGGCTGCTGATTAGTTACCAGGTTCAGTTCAAAATACTGGGCATCACTTACAAAGCCCTTTGTGGCCTTGGGCCTTCATATCTGCAGAATTGTCTTTCCTCTTATATTTCACCATGACACTTCACTCATCTGAACAGGCCCTTCTGAAGGTGCCACCTTGCTAGTGGGCAGGATCAACAACTGCCCACACACGTGCATTCTCCGTTCTGGCCCCCACCCTATGGGATGGCCTGCCTGAGTAAGTCACAAAGGCTCCCACAAATTTCTGCAAATTATGTCAACAGAACGGTTTGTGATGGCATTTTTATAAAGGAATAAGGGTGCATTACAACACAATAATTCAGGAAGAATATTCAATAGAGGGAAAGTGACTGTGGACTATAGTACTGATATGTATTATCTGTTGCCATCTGTTTTTATTTTGCTCTCAGTGCATTATATATCTGATTATGTAATACCATTTGTTGCACTGTACAACCTGTCATGTTTAATATATATGCCTTGTTTCAGAGTTCTGCAAGCCAAGTCCTATTACATTGCTTACTATATGTTTCTTCATCCTATTGATTGTAAGGCCTTATATTTATGTATGGACTTACATTATGTAATCTGCCTTGAGTCTCAGGGAGAAAGACTGAGGATGCGTTCAGATGGCTCTTTTGAGCCGTGCTAGGCACGAGTGCCTGGTGGATTTAAAGTGGATGTCCAGATCTCAACATCTGGGAATCATGCTGCTTTCGTTAGTAGCCCGTGAATCCCCATTGGGGATCCATACTAAAAAGATAGTGCTTAGAGTCCAGTCTGAAGCTGGCCGATGGGCCAATGCTGGACTTTCCACCATCAGGTCAGTCCACCAGCACGCAATCAGCCCATAGGGATGGTCTCCAGACCATCCCAAACAGCCATTTAAAAAAACTCTTAGCGATGCGCGCATAACCGATTAAACATGCAATGTCCACAGACGGTGAGGCACATATGCCCATATGTAGATATGCAGATATACAGATATGCACATATGCGTATGCACAAACAGGATTTTTATTTATTTTTTTTAAAAGCTGACTGCATGGCTCCTTAAGATGGATGCTGTCTAGACAATCCACCGCGGAGTCACACATGGTAAAGCAATTCACGGGGGAGCTGTCTGGTCGTGCAATGCTGGATTAAAAAGATCTAGATCAAATTACAGCCAGGCCAATGGCAGGATTAGCTGCCCATCTGAATGCACCCATAGTATAAATAACATAGAACAAAGTTTGAGTCTAGTGGCACCTTTAAGACCAACAAAGTTTTATTCTGGGTATAAGCTTTCGTGTGCATTCGCACTTCAAGTGTGCTTACACGGCTACCCACCTGAATCTATAAACAAACAAACAAACAAACAAACAAATAAATAAATAAATCACTCAAAAATATCCTAGTGCTAAATGAGTGAACAGATGGTATGGAACCATGATTTACCAAAACTGACCGTTAAAACAATGTTGTTTATTGGCTATGCATTTGAACTGCAAGTCCACATGGGTTTGGTGTTTTCCTCAGCCTTACATGTTGTCTACATTTCTATTCATTGTCACTGTTGAGGATTTATACCCAACAATCTCTGCAGAAGGGACTATTATTCATTCAGTTGTCGTGTGCGCCAACCACAATTTTAGCTGAATATTAATATAGTATAGATAATGATAAGAAAACAGATATACATTTTCTATAGCAATTTATGTGCTTCACTCATTGCTAAGTTGTTCTGCATCATTTGATATTTATGAGACCCCCCCCACAAGCTATTCACTCTGAAAGTTAAGACACCAGCTGTGCTACATTTAACATTCACTTATGTCTCTCAAGAGAACCCTCCGTGTCTCACATGAGGTCTCTAAAGAGCTACCTCATTTTTCTCCCTGCTGTTTCAAATCCAATTGTAAGTAGTTATATTGCTGAAGCCATCTTCCTAACTGATAGATACTGAGTTGGAATCAGGCCTTTGGGAGCTTTTATTTATCCAGAGGATTTTAGTCATCCAGATGAATTGATGAATGACATGAGGTGCTGTATTCTTATATCGTTCCACTGCTTTCAAGCCCTGATTGCTAGAGAATGTGAAATGAGGCCTAGCGGCCAGAATTACAGTGCTATGTACTCTCCTGGAATGTGTAACTGCTTTCCTGTATTGGCTCAAAAGAAAGAATGGCTTCTCGCATGTATCTGCCACCAAATACGTATATCCTTCTTGGAAAATCACAAATTAAATGACCATCAGTTTTTTGTACTCAAATGACTTTATCTAAGATATATCTGAAATATGTTCAGCAATATCTGAAGTTTAATAAATAATAGAGCATTTAGAGCCAGCATGCTGGAGTGGTTTGAGAGTCGAACTAGGATCTCGGAGACCCAGGTTCCAATCCCCACTGCGCCAAAGAAGGTTGCTGGGTGACCTTGGACCAATCATACACTCTCAGTCTAACATGTCTCACAGGGCAGCTGGGATAACAAAATGGAGGAGGAGTCTCCATTGGAAAGAAAGATGGGGTATAAATGAAGTAAATAAATAAATGTAGTACACAGGAACATTACCATGCTTCTAATTTAAATCCCATGTTTGTCCAGGTACGGAAATGTTCAAATGTCACTTGATTTTTTAAACTAAGTTTCAGAGTTGCCACTCAAATGCTTTATTGCCCAAGGTTTACAGTATTCGCATTGCGGGGGACCCCATTACCCCCCTAGAGGTCAACTGCTGAACTTCTTGTTGTCCTAAGATAGTTTGAACTACTTAAAAACTGGCAATTGTCTGCTGTTTCTCTGTGAATCTCGTTTTCCAGGCATTGGCTGTTCTTTGTGAACAGTTTGGTTCACACAGGAAGTTTGGCTATTTATGAGATGCCTATTCCACTTCTTCAGAGTCCTTATCCAGGTGGCTTACAAATTTAAAATAATAAATTATCAATATCAAAACAACTAGCCATTAAAACAGCCCAGTCTGCAAAAAATTCACAGGGTGCCATGAGAGAGTAAAGGGCCATTTCGCCTGGGAAGAGCTTCAGATAGGGCTAGGCATAAGAAGGATACTATGCTGAAATGCAGGCAGGTAATTTTGGGAGCAAAGCAGATGGTGAAGAACTGATAAGGAAGGACAACCGTGAAAGTGCAATGTGAGATGAAGAACTTCAAATACAGTCAAGGAACAAAATAGCCTGTTTGCCAATGCGTGCAGAGAGATGCATATGTCTGCATCCTGTATGTTATTCAGACAGATTTTTGGGTGCATAAACTATCACACCTCGATGTTATCCTTTTTTAAAGTTTTGTTTTTGCAAGAGCATGAATAGCCACATTTTGTCAGACTGTATTTCTCTGGCTGGTTATGGATGGACCGTTTTTTTTCTTAAACTGAGAGGACGTTCCTTAGCTGGTTCTGTGTTCAGAGGCTGTCCTGTCTGACCTGGATCCCTACAATTCAGTTCTCTGTGGATGTTCTACAAGTTCTCACAGTGGTGTCAAAAAGTGTGAGAAAGTGAGACTCTCCAGGGAAGCCTCTCATATATACTGGCATTGGAACAGTGGATGCTAAAGGTCAGAAAAGCATGGCAGCACTTCCCTCATGATTAATCAGTGAGAACACAGACATCATCATGATCATGGCTGTAGACAATGAAGCTCATGGATATCAGAAATTCTGCAGTGGACTGGGATATCAGAAAACAACTTTGTTTAAATAATATAATTAGCAGTAAATACCTTTGCACAAGGGACATGACTTGATTAAATTCCTAATGAAATCTACTTTTTATAACTCAGATTAATGTGTGGGATGTTTTGGCACAATGCCATAAATGAAAACCAGTCCCAAATCAAAAGCACTGGTTGGTTAAATCTGCAATTCTGTGCACATTTGTCTATAAGTAAGCCCCACTGAACATTGTAAAACATACTTCCTTGAAATGGCCTGCATCTTTAGCAATAAATTTATTAATGCTTCCAGTCTTAAAACATTTTTTTAAAAAATCTTGTGATATATTTCCAAATCGGTTTATTGCTCAATAAAGCTGTTTTAGGCATGCAATCACTGATTGCTTTACCACCGCCTTAACTAGAAAGAGAACTGTACCTGCCGATGAATGAATAAAACTTTTACTGGAGTGTTGGTAATATGTTTAGGTCCATGTTTAGGTTGAAAAACTTGAGGTCATACCAGCATTTATTTTTGTGTTTATGTCATTAAAGGTGGAGTAAAAATGTTTCAGAAAAGCTTTAAAAATGTAAAATATTTATTGGACCCTTTAAAACATTTTTCAGAAGTCTGGAATGTTATAGTAGTCCCGGTGGACATACAGCAACAGTCAGAAAGTAAGATACATCAGAGACTGTGCTTTAAAAAAAATAGTACATATAAAAAGAAAATGAAGAAAACAAATTCATTTCAATAATATGTAGAAACTAAAGTTTAAAGTATAGAACATGTCCAAAAGTATGAATAACTGAAAGTGTATAAATATATAAAAGACATAACCCCTTTGATTTAAAGCAGTAGTAAGTTGTCATAATATGAAACTGATTAACATTGCAATACTAAGCAAAATTACACCTTTCCAAGTTGATTTACTTCAATTCTGTTTAGGATTGCACTATAAACTTTTTTTCTAAATATGGGGAAATACTTTCATTTGTCAGTTCATTTGCTCTGACCAAATCTGTTTGGTCTGGTCTCCATTACTTTCTAAGACAGGCTTGCCAACATCCTAGCAACCCAATTGCAACTCACTCAGCATATATAAAATAATCTGTTCAGTGCTAGTCAGCCCTTTCATGTTTGTAGTGCAAAACAAGCAGGGAAAAATAGGAAAATTCAAAAACAAAATCATCATAATACTAGTTATTAAGACCAATAGTGTGCCGCTTTTGAGTTCTCTATAACTACTAGTATATCTGAATTCCTGGATTCACATCACAATAATGTCAAGACTAGACTACTACAATGCACTCTACATAGGTCTCCCCTCAAAGTAAACTTGGGGACTCCAGCTGGGGCAGAATGTCCCAGCTTGGTTATTAACAGGAGTTAGGAGAAGCATGCATATTACTCTCATTTCTCAGTCACTCCATTGGCTGCCTATCAGTTACTAGACTCAGGCTGAGGACAGACTGGCAATCTAAAGCGGGGCAGGCACACTTCGCAAATGGAGGAAAGGAGCACGTTCAGACATGCGCATCTGTCCGTCGGCTCCGTTGCGTACTTACCTGTCTCCCAGTCGCTTTCCTTCCGCTCTACCCGGACACCGGTTTTTCCCGGTGTTCAGGGGCCTTCCTCCGCATGCCTCCCGCTTCCAAACAGTGTGAACTGGAAGAAGCGGGAGGCATCTGGAGGAAGTGTGAACGCACCGGCAAAAAGTTTTGCGCATGTGCGCACATGCGAAAAACATAAAAGGAAAACAAAAAAAAGTGCAGCGCACGCCGGTTATGCGGCAGTCTGAACGCTCCATGGCAGTCTGAACGCTCCGTGGCAGTCTGAACGCTCCGTATCACCGCTGATCCGCATTGCTCTGGCCAGTGTGAACGGCCAGCTCCGTGGGTTTTTTCCCCCACTCCAGTTCCCTCCGCTTTGCCTCCACTTCAGATTGCCAGTCTGTCCTCAGCCTCAGTTCAAGTTATTGGCTATCACATACAAAGCCCTTCATGGCGTGCATCCATCAAATATGCAGGACTGCCCCTTCCTTTGCTCCACTGCAATAGCTTTGGTCACCTGAGCAGGGCCTTCTGCAGGTGCTACCTTTGTAATGGGCAAAACATGAGCATGCTGTGTCATGGTCCTCACCTTGTGGAATGGCTGCTGGATGAGGTCAGTAAGGCTCCATCCTCCTGTCTTTCCACAAATTATGCAAAACTGGATTATTCAGGAGAGCTTCTTAACACAGGTAATAGAGCTATATAGCATTGTGGACTATACTACTGTATATAGTACGTATTGCCTGTTGCTATGTGTATGATCCTGCATGACTTAGCATGTTATATTAGTAATTATCAGGGGTCCTTTGGGGCCGGAGCGAGGCGTAGTGAAGCTCCGCCAGCTCAGGAGCGGGCACTAGGGCAGCCACGGGCCAAATCAGATTCTCTGATCTGATTCGGCCCTCTGCTGAATTGCCGCCGAAATTCGGCAGCAACTTTAAAAACGACTGGAGGGGAGGGAGTTTGAAGGAGAGGCTCCAAACTTGCAGGATAGCTGCTGGGGCCTCTCTTAAAAGTACCCACCAAGTTTCAAGAAGATTGGACCAGGGGGTCCAATTCTACGGGCCCCCAAACACGTTGCCCCCATTCCCTCCATTGTTCTCTATGGTAGGAAAAAAGTAACACTTTTTCCCACCATAGAGAACAATGGAGGGGATGGGACAACCTGTTTGGGGACCCGTAGAATTGGACCCCGTGGTCCAATCTTCTTGAAACATGGTGGGTATTTGGGGGAGAGGCCCCAGCAGCTACCCTGCAAGTTTGGAGCCTCTCCCTGAAATCCCTTTTCCTCCAGCCCCTCATATACCTTATGAGTTTTTGCCATTGATTTCAATGGCCCATAGGGTATAATGGGGCTGAAACTGACATTCCCTTTCTGAGACACTTCCGGTTATGTCAGGGGACATGGCATATGCTAATGAGTTATGCTAATGAGTTATGCTAATGAGCTCCTGCACTCTTTTTCTATGAAAGGACCCCTGGTAATTATGCTTGTTTCAGCTAGGGTTGCCAGGCCCTGATCCGGGTGGGGGTTCCCTCGCTTTTGTGGGCCCCTTTCTGTTGCTGGCCAGCTTTCCAGAGAAGGAAACCCTGCCCACAAATGCCCCCAAACGTGATGTAATCTCATCACCCAGAAGTGACGTCATCATGTTGCTGACATCAGGGGGTGACACTCTAAGTTTTGGGCAAACTCTATGGTAAAATTGGGCTCAAATCATAGAGTTTTGCCCCAAAACTACAGCATTACCCCAACATTGGTGACATGATGACATCTCTTCTGGGTGATGTCATTGCAGCCAGAAGGTCATGGAACGGACCTTAGAGCACCCCGCTGGCAGCCAGGTAGGACCTGACAACTTAGTTTCAGCTCTGTTTTCAGATGTCTGCAATCCAACCCCCTTACATTTTTTGTTAGATGTCCCATTCCAGTTTATTCAATTGTATTGCACTATGTGATCCACCTTGAGTCTTAATGAGAAAGGCAGACTATAAATAATGTGAATAAATAAAAGAGTGGAAGAGGATTCAGGTGATGATCTTAAGGCCTTTCTGTTTGCTCCTTTCTGGAGAGTCCTGCAGATTTAGGACGGAGGCATTTGGGCAGAGAGTACATCAGGTACCACTAGATTTCTGGAAAGAAGGTGATAACAATGACAGCCTCTGCTGTGAATATAAAAACCAGTGCTTAATTGGTGATCTATCATCAAGCAGAAAACACATGGTTTGGTGTTAGAGACATTTGATTCCCTGCCCCTTTGCTAACATTCAACCTGATAAAGAGTTCTAGAGAACTCAAAAGCTTGCACAATTTTTGCATCATTTTGGTGGGTCTTAATGAATGGTATTAAATGGTTTTTGGTTTTGCATTTTGTTTTCTTTGGATCCTCTACTTGGCCATCAGTTTGGGTTGGTGGCCACAAGTTTTGCAAGCCTGCTTTAGGCAATTACCATGTGAAGTAATACTATGTCATCTCAGACTTAAAAGGGCACACTTTGCAGTTTACTTTGAATGGCTTATGGCATTAAACACTGTACATGGAGCTTGCTCTATGTTCTGTTTACTTCTTTAGGTGCAATAATGTCATATACCAGAACAGGGCAGAGATTGATAAAAATAATGATGGCCAGTCATGGAACTGCCCCTTCCACGTAATCACAAAACAAAACAAGATGAACCTAATTAATGGTGTTTTTGTTAAATTCTATGTTATACTTTATATATATAAAAAAAGACTGAACCCACTTGGGAAAAGCTTGTCATTTAGTTGAAGTGTTCAAGCCATGGTCTATTGATCAAGCACTTAATTTTTTATGATAGCTTGGATATTAAACATTTAAAGTCCAATATCTTCAATTACCTAGTAACAGAATATCTCTACAAAAATGTGTTATCTAATAAATTTTAAAGGCATATTTGGCATTTTGAGTTTACAATTGATAGCATGTGGTAACCTATCACTGAATGCACTGCACAGCTGAACTCTTATACACACTGAATTACTGAAGGGGGCAGATATCTTTCTTTTTTTTACTTGAAATCTGAGAGCCATGGTAAAAATAACCTCATTCATTTGTACTTTGTAAGAATCTAAGGCTCTGAAGCCCTGACAAGATCCTCAGTATATCATCTAATGCAGACTGATGAACTTGCTTTCAGAAGAAATAAGGCCTGCCCAAGTATAAAATAAGCCGATGTAGAGAAATGGTGTTCCTGGCAACACATGCACACACATACCTGGCAGGCCTACAAAAATCTCATCAAAATAAAAATAAGGGAGGAGGACTACATGCGGACATGTCATGCAGTATGTCTAAAATCCCAAAGCCTTAAGGAAGCAAAAAAATTAAAAGGTATTGCTACAGATTCCATGCCCTTGGAAGAGAACCCTCACAAGTGTATGCAGCATCAGCTAGACTTGGGAAGATATAGGCTGCCCCTCTGTTGTCTGGCCCAAGCAGTGAAGTATATTTTGGGCTGATTCACACATCATCAAAAAATACTTGATCTAGGCTGCATCCATACGGCAGCGATTCTGCAGAGCCATTTGCAGCAGCGACAGACCAGCCACAGGATTGGATGAGCAGTGAATTCCTGCCCTGCACAGTGACAATTACCATTGTAATTACACAGTTAATTAATTACACAGTTGGCTTGTATTGTTTCAGAAAAAGCTGGATCAAAACAGGTTTGTTTCAGAAAAAGCTGGATCAAAACTGGAGCAAAGCACGGAAAACCTGAGAAGTGGACAGATAGAGGATGTTGTATAAATATTTTAAAAGATAAATAAAGAGTCTTCCTGTTTGAAAGCAAAGGCGGAGCAAAATATCCATGTGGAAACAGCCCTCCTTCCATGAGACTTGTTCCCATGCTGCTCTGGTAACATCTGTATGCCCGAACCACAAAGGCAGGGAAGTAACATGGTTCCTTCTGAACAAAATGTCTCCTGGCTTGACAAGATGTAGGGTTTGCAGGTTCGTGGTGAGGGCAGGGAACTGCCATCCCCAGCTCTCATTTCCTGATGCTGCTCCAGCTGCTGATGGTTTTTTTTTAAAAAATTACCTATGGTAAAACCATCATCTGTGGTAAAACTATAGTGTTTCCAGCAATTCCTAGAGTAGACTAATGTCACTTCTGGGTTTTCCCTGGAAGTGATATAATGCCATTGTGCTTCCACGCACTTTGTTACAATGGCATTAGCCTGCTTTCATTCTTTGATGCACTATACTTGGCAATAGATACTCCTTGATCCTGGTAAGAGATACTGCAGAAATTGCGGTTGTAATCCTAGTATGAACAAACATGAGAAGACACACATGTTACAGATGGTCCTGTTCGGATGAAGCTCTGTGAGCGAAACAACTTGGCAATCTGGAGAATATCGTTAACAACTATTCATCTTTGGACCGCCTTCTTTTCAATATATAATTGTTAACGTTCACAATATTTTGTAAAATTGTTTGGTTCGTAATCATGCAGTGACTATATTGTCAGAAAGATTTTGTTAACGCATATCTACAGCTTTTTTCTGTGCTCTAGTTCTTTGGTATTGTGCTGATGGCACCCGCCATTCCCCTGCCCTCCCACACTCCCACTGTTTGCCAGCAGTGGGAACTCAACACTGAGTCAGGAAGGAACTACATAACTGATTCTGCCTATGTGGTTCTTCCTTCCAAATCTTATCAGAGCAGCAGTACAGAAGCAGTGCTGACCATTGCAGTGGTTCAGAAGTTTCCCAGTGGTCTTCTGACTGCCCTGACAATATTTTTTGCCATATTAGTGGGTGGGGGGAGCATCTCACACTTGGAGAATTATCAGGTTAAATAAAGAAGTACATTTGGGCTTGGATTTATTGGGGAAAATATACAGTACACATCTATTTTCCAATAAATCCCAATTAAATGTAGACATGTTGAATCGTGCTGTTTACACAGAGTAGATAGGCAGATCCAAAATCCGGGGTCAGAGTCATCTCGGCACATATTTGTTGGCAACACATCATTTAGCAGGGGGCCTAAAAGTGACCAGAGGCCTTGAAAATGACCACTGAATCTGGGGCTGACAATGTCAGTGAGCTTTGATGCAGGGTAGCGACAGGCAGATACTGCTGTTGAGATGACTCCTGTTAAAGTCCTCTGCCTAGTCTTCCTTTGTGGTCATTGTAGGACACTATTCACCTTTGCACTGCTGCTCTTTTGCAACAGAAGCTGCCCGGATGGGGTCACTGAGTAAGTCACCAAAGACATATGTTCAGTTACACTGGTGAATTGGAGCTGAAAGCCTGTGGCAGTAAACAGAAGGAAGAGAAGCCTCTACTACCACCCCAACAGGGTGTGTGTGTGCATGTGCATGCACACACATAGGTACTGAGGAGCAGGGGTCCTTTCGTAGAAAAAGAGGCGCAGGAGCTCATTAGCATAACTCATGAGGATAACTCATTAGCATATGCCACGTCCCCTGACATCACCGGAAGTGTGTCAGAAAGGGAATGTCAGTTTCAGCCCCATTATACCCTATGGGCCATTGAAATAAATGGCAAAAACTCATAGGATATATGAGGGGCTGGAGGAAAGGGGGTTTGAGGGAGAGGCTCCAAACTTGCAGGGTAGCTGCTGGGGCCTCTCTTCGAAATACCCACCAAGTTTCAAGAAGATTGGATCACGGGGTCCAATTCTATGGGCGCCCAAACAGGTTGTCCCATCCCCTCCATTGTTCTCTATGGAGGGAAAAATGTTAACTTTTTTCCTACCATAGAGAACAATGGAGGGAATGGGGGCAACCTGTTTGGGGGCCTGTAGAATTGGATTCCCTGGTCCAATCTTCTTGAAACTTGGTGGGTATTTCGAAGAGAGGCCCCAGCAGCTACCCTGCAAGTTTGGAGCCTCTCCCTCAAACCCTTTCCCCTCCAGTCACTTTTAAAGTTGCTGCCGAATTTCGGTGGCAATTCGGCAGTGGGCCGAATCAGATCAGAGAATCTGATTTGGCCCATGGATGCCCTAGTGGCCACTCCTGAGCTGGCAGAGCTTTGCTCCGCCTCACTCCGGCCCCAAAGGACCCCTGCTGAGGAGCCATCTGGAACTCACAGGAAGTCTCTTGTTTGGGCCTACATTAATAATGTTATAGAACCGGGAGACAGTCAGACAATAGTCGGCACATTGTTAACTATACCATGTTATTGCCTATAGTGTCTTATCATTGCCCATTGTGTGCTGCACACAATAATTTATTTTGACCCATTATCATCTGTGGTCAAACAGGTGGTATACATTTCAAAACACTACCAAAACCTGCAAAACCAGAGATGACAGTGCAACAAGAAAGTGTTTATATTGGACTTCTATTATAACATTGTAACTGACAGGCTAATTTCTGCCTCTCTCCAAGAGCAACCAGTAAGAGCCAATGGAATGTTGAGAGCCGAAGATCTGAAAACGGCCATTGGAAAATGATAGTTACGGTGTCAGTAGCGGATAGAAAGAAGGACAATGTAAGGGCTGAGGTGAAAAGGGTTTTTCTGATTGAGGGGAATTGTATAGAAGAACTGCTTAGAACAGGCTGAAAATAGTAAATTTGTAATAAAAGGATCCCAATTTTGCATATAGGACCTCAGTTCAGAAGTTCAGTGGAAGAGAAATATTGTTTCTTAGACATTACTTTCCTCAGTGTTTTGTTCTCATAAATAAAAGTTTCTTGCTTTGATTAACCTTGTGGGTTGTGTGTAGGGTTGCCAAGTCTAACCTGCTGTTCGGTGGTGGCGGGGGGGGGGGGGAGTCCTTGCAGATCGGGAATTCTTCTGAGTTTTCCCTCAAATTATAGAGCGTCCCCCCCGAAACGTGCCTGACGTGATGATGTCACTTCCGGGTGACGTCATCACGCCAGGCACGTCTTCGCAACCCGGCAATTTGGGGGCGGGGTTCCCCCCGGCAGCCCAATCTGGGCCAGCGGGGAACGGGCTGCTGGAGCAGAGGTTTCCCCGCCCCCCGGGACTTAGGAACCCTAGTTGTGTGTCTGAGGGAGAGAATCACACACACACACAATTTAATATCTCGGCCTACATACATATATTATAGGATATGAATGAATGGTGGCAGTGAATGATTGGAGCAATATATGGGCCTCAGTCCCAATAGCTCTGTGTCAGTAAGGGCTAATTATTAAAGGGGGCTGGGCTACCTTGTCCATGGATGTCTCTAGGATTGAGAGCAAGGATCTGAGGTGCGAGATGATCATGACTCTCTGAAAATTTTAAAAGAGTCAAGAAGGGTGGCGAGTGTGATGTCCTCACCTATGTATAACCCATAACCTGAACAGGAGAGGTTGTAGAGGGTGGTGGCACTCTGTATGAGTGGATAAGGTGTATCACAAACACCAAGGGTCAGTATGCAGAGACAGGCAATGGCTAAACACCTCTTGTTTTGAAAATCTTCCAGGGTCACCATAAATCGGCTGTGACTTGATGGGGGTGGGGGAAAGCTAAGTCTGCTGTCCATGATCACAGGACAGGAATTAACAATGTTAGCAGTATACAAAGACTACAGTGCATAATCCAAGAGGATAGCTACAGAATCTCTTGTGGTGTTGTAGAGAATGCGTGGTGCAACATTCAAATCATTGCAAATATGAGACATCAGGAGTTGTGACACAGTTATCTTCTGTAATGTTACAAACAGATTCAGGTTGGTCTGAAGTAGTAGAACAAAGTTTGAGTCCAGTGGCACCTGTAAGACCAGCAAAGTTTAATTCTGAGTATAAGCTTTTGTGCGCATGCACATTTCATGAATTAAACTTTGTTTGTCTTAAAGGTACCACTGGATTCAAACTTCGTAATATTACAAGTTATTCTCGGCTGCACATCTCTGGTCTTGTGCCGCTTCACTGACACTTCTAAAATACCGCTGCCCAGAGCAACTGCTTGTTTCACCTGTGCAATCAGGGCTATGGTCACATGGTCATTTTGATTGGTTTTCACTGCTGTTCCCTCTCACATTTAAAATCGCTGATCAGACACCCGCACCGAAGCGGGCTCAGTCATGCAATCCTCCCAATTCCCTAGTGAGTTTTCCGACACCGGGAAAATCAAGTACTTTCCAGGTATTTGCATTTTAAATCCGCGATTCGCCGATCTGGACAGCCATCTCTCACAATGATTGCAATTAGGTCATCTGACCGTCCTTTGCACGATGAGGTTCCTCCCCAGCTTCCGCCCTTGTGCACATGAGCAATCCTGCACTGAATAAATTAAAATTTCAAGCGCACCTTTAGACTCCAGCGCTTGGTAGTACGTTGCTGGTTAATTTTGTTCACTGTTCGGGGAGGGGGGACCTGTAAAAACAAGGGAGTACAGCGAGTCCAGGTGGGGGGCGGTGATTTGGCCATGTGCATGTGTGCATGTGCAAAGCAATTTTTTAAAAAATTACCCAAATGGCAGTGCGGCTATCTAGACGGTGCCCAGAGCCTCATCGCGCAATGCTTGCAGTTTGGGGAGGATTGTGGGATCATCCCAACCCAGAAAAAAAATATTCCTAATCAAATCTATAGTGAGAACAAATCCCAAAAACCTTGCCATGTGACCACAGCCCAGGCCTGTGTTGTGTGTATCACTGTTGTGTGTGTGTATCTTCTTATAACTGATCACCGACACACAGCCAATAAAGGAGAAACTATGATTGGTGTATGCATACAACAAAATGGATAGTATTTGGTTATACTAATAGTATTTGGATGTCTATGTACTTAGGGAAGATGAAAGTTTTTGTAATGAATGCTGCTCCTCACCAACTATGCAAAAGAAGTACGACATTCTGGAAAGATGCTTAAATTAGCACACCATCAAAAAGAAACACCACTTTTGCAAAAAACAACAAAAAAGTTTGTCTCCTTGGATCAAAGGAGCCAGCTCTTTTTGTACTTGACGCAGAAAATTTTGCTGCCTTTTAACAGCAATTCCAGATCTGTTGTTTGACATGAGCAGCCTCAGCCTGCCTAATGTAAGGGTCAAACCTGGTGCAAAACTACTTCACTAACAAGAGAACCCCACACAAACTCTGGCATGAAACTGGGCTAACTTGTGTGATATGCTTGTAGCAGAAACCCTGTGGAGGTCTCTTCCACACAGTTAAACAGAGATCTCTGGGAAGGTCATAAGAAGGACATAACGGTAATAGTCATCCCTGTTATTTGTGCATACTCTCTAGTAACATAGCCTCTGAACATAGGTTTTGTTGCGAGCGGTTATTGTTAATAGCCAGTGACAGATTTGATTTTGTCCAACCCTTTTTTTCAAAGCCATTACTAGGACCGTAGCACTCACTGCATTTACCAGGACTACGCTCTCTTCTACCTCCTCTGAAAAATGGAAATGGGTGTGGAGTGAAAGCTGTTTGCCCATGGTGGCGCTGTCCAGTCAGCCAAATCTGCTGTCCAGCTGAAGCAAAGCATAAACAATGTGCAGTTGCACAGCCTGTTGCTACAGCAGTATCTGCTTCTAAATAAGAGAAGCCTGCTGCCCGTGCTTTGCTCTCAAGGATACCAGCAACCAAGAAGGTGACAGTCAGACTGGTGGTCCACCTGCAGTCACCCCGTGGTCCATCTTCTGCCACCACATTTGACCCCATTTTATACTGAGTCTTGTTGACCCTGAGAGGCACCTTGCCTGTTTTTTGAAGTTCCTATGAGGTGACTGGTAGGCTTCAAGTACATTTTTATCCCACCCACCTTTCCTCCAAGTAGCTCAAGGTAGTTTTTTTTTTTTTAATCCCCACAATAAACCTGTGAGGCCCAGAAGGCTTAGAGTGACTGGCTCTTGGGTCAGCCAGCCAGCCAGCTTTATGGCAGCATGAAGGTATGAACCCATTCCATGCGACTCTAATGCACCATGCCTGCTGTAGGTTTTTAATTCCTACTATTCTGGACCACAAGGACACTACATAGGGCAAACAAGAGAGGCCACCACACTGACCTGGACAGACCAGGCCATGCCTCTGATTGCGGAAGCTAAGCTCAGTATTTGGAGGGGAGACAGACCACCAAGGAAGTCCAGGGTTTCTATGCAGAGGCAGCTCATGGCAACCCACCTCTGAACCAGGTCACCATAAGTCAGCTGTGACTCAAAAGGCCAACAAGGGCCAGCGAGGCGGAGGAGGGGGCCAGTGGCAAAGATCCACGTGCCCCTTCCCTCCAGCGCCGACTGTTGACCAATGCCCACGCCCGAAAACAACCAATGACGACGAGGAGCCGCTGTAAACACGACGACTCCCTCGCTCTCCCTCTACCACCCCCCCCCCCCCGAAATGCGCGCGCCGGCTCCCTGCTCCTAGCGGCATCGCCTCCAAACTGGCAGCGACTCTCGGGACAAGTGCAAAACAAGCGAGCCACCCAGAGCGGCGGGCAGCGCGGCCTGCGCGTGCCCTCCTCCCTCCTGTTATTTCTGCCCCGCACTTGTTTCGGCCTGCGTCTCGCTTCGGGAGGCGACCTTCTTCTTAAAGGGACAGCGGGGCGAGGAAGGGAAAAGGGGTCGCGCTTCAGCGAAGTGAAAGGGCGAAAGCCTCCCACCTTCCTCGCTTGCTCGCTCGCCTCTCTCCCTCCCTCCCCTCCTCTTTTGTTTTCTCCCCAGTTGTACTTTAGTGAGTGAAGAAAAGGGGGACCGGGGGGGGGGGGTGTCTAGCCCGGGAGGGGATGTCCTACTTTCTTTTTTTAAAGCTAGAGGCGCAGCTCCAAGGGGCAGCTTCTTCGGCTCGGAGCCGGGGGCAGAATCCATAAACAGCAGCGACGGCGGGGGTCGACACCGTGGCCGGAGAAGGTGAGTCTGCCCGCCCTCCTTACCTTTTCCCCACCCCGTGCCCCGTCCCCCGCGCGCCCTTCTTGTCCAGAGGTCCGAGACTGGCTGGGGGGAACTTTCTGCGGCGCTTTCCTTAGTGTTTAAAAAAGGAGAAGAAGGCAGTCGCTCCTCTGAGGTCAGCATGCCGAAGGAGAGCCCAAAGGAGAGCTGCTGACGCTGGGAGTCTTGGCTTCGGCCAGGAGGGCTCGTGGAGTGCCCGGGGAGCTCCCGCGATCCGTTTTGCCGGGGCCAGGCGGGGGAGGTGGGCGCCGAGAAACGCAGCGTTTTGCGCCGGACTGGCTCCTGGCGCGCCTGGCCCCGCCGTGACTTCCCGCAGGTGACCGGGGCTCCTCGGCTTCGAGCCGGCCAAGGCTGGGGTTGCGGGGGGGGGGGGGGGGGGGGAGAATGAAAGAAGAAGCGCTTGGGGAACTTTCGCCTCGCTCTTTCGCCTTGTTTCCCGGTGCCCCTCTCGAGTTTCTTCGCGCCCTGGTTTGGTGGTGCCGTGGCCACAGACGTGATCCGGCGCGCCTGCCTTCTCCAGCCTGGCCGCGCGCTCTGCGGGACCCGCTGGGCTGGGCTCAGCCGCTGTCCCGTGGGGTTCTCCGCAGAAAACCTCTCGCCCAAGTTTGGTGTGAGGAGCCCTAGGGCACAAGTTTGCCGGCAAAGTGAAACAGACGCACGGAGGGGATAGGACTTCAGGAATTCGGGTTTCTGTCTGGTAGCGGTGGGAGTAAAACACTTTCGAGCAAGTATTTGTTATATATATGTCATTTGCAGGGTCAGCCTTCGATCTGGAATATCTGTGACTTTGCACATGAACATCTTGCGCGTTTACAGTTCCCCCTTCTGCGTTCTGATCCTCCCCCCACCCCTCCCCAGAGAAAGCAATTACAGTTTTTATTATTAGAAATACTTGTAGAGGAGACATTCTGATAGGCAGTGAACTGAAAATAGGGATCACTTGGTAGGCGTATCTAAAACGGAGAGGCAAGGGACGCGAGACTGCTTTTTGGTTTGTTTGTTTCCTCCGTTTTCTTTGTCTAGGCAAAACCCAGTTGTGAGGGCACCGACGTTTAAAGTTGCACAGAACAGAACACTTGCTATTCTGGCGACTCCTTCCTTGTTTCTGTTGCGGAGGGGCTCAGAGGAATAGCCCTCCTGACCAGGGAGGGTTCAGGGTCCTTCTCCACCTAGATACAGTGAGCACTGTGCAGGGGCTTGCTTATGTTTTGGTTTGAAAACACTTCCACGTGGAGGAGCCTCTTGTGTGTGTGTGTGTGTGTGTGTGTTTGCGTTTGTGCTTGAGGTAATAGAATTCTCAGTGTGCAAACCCGGTGGGCTTTGAGTCATTAATTTGAGATGCCGGACTGTCATTAGATGCTTCCAAAATCTGCAATAAAAGGAGAACTGCAGGATGCATTTTACATGATGGTATGCCTCTTTGAAAAGTTTTGCTCGTTTTACCTGTACCCCTTTTTGTATCGGTGGAAGCAACCGTTTAATCAATAGGGAAATATGTGAGTTTGTGAAATGTGACATCGAATGCCACATTTTTTATTGCATTTTTTCCCTTAGAGTTGCATGGATGTCATTGCCCTGCAGTGAAAAGACAATAACATACCCTTTTCTCTCTGATAAGCGTTTCGCTGGTCTGGTGTGACTGGTTTGTTTTCCTAAACTGTATCTACAGTTGGAACATAGTTTTTTAAACAAAAAATACCTGTACATATTTCACTGTAACTGGATTATTCTGCTAGTACAAGCCTCCTATTTCATGATGTTGACATCTATGTGTGAAAGAGCAAGTCCTCTGTATAAAATGATGCAACTTGATTTTTCTGTAGGTTGCTGGTATATTATCCCTGTTGTACAGTAATCTGTTTGGTTTGAGTAGCAGTATTATTTTTTCCCAGTCTGATTCTGATTTTAAAAGTATCTTTTCAAATGCGTTATAAATTTGATTAGAAATGTAATACTTTTTCCCCTCTTGTTTTGAAAGAGGCAAGTATGTATTTACCAGATGCTTATGTCTATTAGAGCGGTTATATGGTTCAGTATCTTAGATCCCTTTGTTCCTGTGCAGCGGAACCTCTGTCTTGACAATAATTGACAGAGAACTCATGGACAGGATTCTAGATTATGCTGCCCTAGTCATAAGTTTCTCACTAGTGCTTCACAGCTCACAATGATTTATTACATACATTCATTAGAAACACTAGGTTTAAAGCTGCACACATATTTGGAAGTTCTACTGATTATGAATGGCACTTAGTTTCAAGTAAATATTTTTAGTAGTAGAATCACAACATTTTTAAATAGTCCATTGATGCAAAAAAGTTCAACCATAGTGAATATTTTCCAAGTCAAGTTAAATGATTACCAGTCACTGATGTAGTCTTATTGATTGAAATGAGGTTCTTCCAGATTAGCGAACAAATTCTCACTGAGCTGGCCCCCAGAAGATTCTCATTTTACAGATGGAGGGCAAATGTGAATTTTTATATTGAGAGGTATAGTAGTGGGGGTTCTGTCTTTCAGGCAACGAAATTACTTTTTCATGCTGAAAGGGAAAGTCACTGTGGACCATTTAACCAGTACACATATAAACATTTTTTTTAAAGTTCTTATCATTTTAGGTTTGGAAGTGAAGATTTGATGTTGATGAACTCTAGCTAAAGCAGTTTTTCTCTTTTATAAGGGGAGTTTATTCAGCGTAGTTTAATATGGCAGCTGCTGATCATATTTCATAGAGCTGTTAAAGCACTTAAAACCTAAAATTAGGTACTGTCTGGTAGTAAATATTTCAAATTGCTGCATGAAGAAATAAATGGAGTAGTGGGTTTCTAAACTAAGGCTATCTGAAATCCACTGTTGAACAAAAGGAATTACAGTTTTGAATAAAAAATAGGGTTGTGTTTAGTAAATGACTCCATTCTTGAGGAATTTCTCGGGTTGCTCTGAACATGAAATTTTGCCATCACAAATAAAGTCAACAGCTATTGTTCTTCAGTATTCCTTTTTTACCATGTTGCAGAATGGAAGAGTGTATGTTCACCTGCTTTATGCAATCAAAGTTTCACATAACTACAAAAAGTGTTAACTCTGCTCACATTTCAAACCCAAGAACAACTGGAATTTTATAGGATAGCATCTGTGAATTGAATATTAGTTTTGCTTTATTTTAATTTCATGTAGTAGAAATGAACTAAAACAATGTGGTAAATAATGCTTAGGATTAAAAACTGTGGCTTCCACGTACTTATCAAGCATTTTAAAGCTTTGTACATTTTCATAATGCATTAGGTTTATTAGCAACATCAGACACATTGCTATATCCAACAATAATGCTGCACATTTTAATGTGTACTTGTGTTTCCATGGCTTTGGTTCCAAGCTGAAGACATGCTTGTGTGGTTGTGGCAAATTAATTTTGTTGATAACCCTTTTTCAGTATTTTGTGGCACAGAGTTATATTGATTCACAGTGTGTGTATTAGATTTTGATCATTTGAATGCAAACTTTCTAGGTAGTTTCAGTTCTCATCTGAAAAAAAATGAGATATTATAGAAATACTAGCTTTAACTATAATGTTCCTCTGCCAGTGAAAGCGTTAATTGATCTAGCAAGTCTTGGCATAAGAGTTTAGTTTGGTACTTGAAACCTTTCAACTTTCATGTTCTTTTTAATTGTCGATCAGATTTCAAAACATCTTTATTTATAAAGTACAAACTCTTACTGATGTAAAAAAAGTATTGAAGATAAACTTGGAATATTATCAAACTATGTTTGAAAAGAGAACACTGGTGCAACAAGTTTATTGACTGGATAAATGGAGCTTGCAGAATATGAGCATAATTAATTAAACGCTGTTCAAGTTGAAGATCTCTCCAACACAGAGCAGTGTGGGAGTTATGCTCACTGGACGATATGCTCAAACTTATTCTGAAAGCAGTTTTGGTTTTCTTATGTAACTGTTCTTATTTTTCTGGTTAAAACATTTACAGCCATCCATCAGGTTAATGGTTATACCTTCCGTGAATAGCATTCTGAAAAATACCTAAGGTGGTTACATTTAAAATCTGTGATTTCTGTCCGTGTTTATCAAAAGGCAATTGTTTATAGAAATGTGTTTCAGTTGTGTATGGGCTATGGGAACTAGCTCTCAGTAGTTTGACTAAAAATCTTACACATTTACTGTACACATGGGCCATATTTTGCTTACTGGCTCTTTGTTAGTTTTTCTGATATTAAATACAGATCAATAGGTTGGGATTTCCTCACATACGACTAAACCCTAATTCTTCCTAGATACTGTTTTTGTATCCTCACCTTCCCGTGGTAGGACCAAGTTCAATTTAAACTAATGAAGACAACATTATTTAGAAGGTATTTCGATAAATGTCATGCAGTTATTTTCTGAGCTTTCTGCTTAGTTAAGATTGCTACAGGTTTTTGTTGTAAGGTTCATTAGAAAAAAAGAAAAAAGTGGTCTGGCTTTTCCTATTGGGCAGTTGTCTTTAAAGGCAAAGCGTAATGCAGATTTTTGATCTGTAGCTCCTTTGGGGTTGATAATACAATAAGAAAGCAATTTCACATTACTCAATAACTTGACATTTAGGTACTCTGAAGGAACTGCCATTAACTTGGGCAGTAACAGTCGGCTTGACCTTTTGATATTTGTAAATAAACCATAATTAGATTTGATGATACAATATACCGATTGGCACGCTTATTTTGACATTCAGATTTACATTTTTGGAAGTCTAAATCATGGCTTCTCCTCTTAATTGAAAATAAGCAGAACGCAAATATTCTTAGTAATAGGTTTGTAGGCCATGATCCAAAGCACAGCACGAGTATGCACCTAAGGGGATTTTGGGATTATATTTCTCAACGATTAGACCATCGTGCAATGTGACAAACCACTTCTGAAATTAAGGGGACTTTTCAAAAAAGTTTCTTGTACCTCATGACTGTCTGATGGTCAAAGAAAAAAGGTTAAAAATCTGCCCCAGCCATTCCTTAGTCTGTTGTAATGATAAAAGTATGTCTTTGGATCCCTGCCATAATTAAACAGAAACATGTATGTTAATATGTACAAAATCCAGACACTAGCAGAGCGTCAACTGCGTTTCACACTGCCAGTGCACAGCAAATTGTAGCTCT
Organism: Lepidodactylus listeri; assembly: GCA_029233225.1. Classification (NCBI taxonomy): domain Eukaryota; kingdom Metazoa; phylum Chordata; class Lepidosauria; order Squamata; family Gekkonidae; genus Lepidodactylus; species Lepidodactylus listeri. Next base: position 42,326,285 of record JARCFY010000003.1, read on the forward strand.
ACCCCAGCCATCGGTTGTGGGCATTTGACCTCCAGTTCACGCACTTATTATACTCCTCTGCATCTGTAAAGAGGTGCAGGTGTAGTAGATTTGCCCTATCTGTTGGCGCAAATGATAATGCCAGCATGTCCCAAGACTCCAAGGATGAACTGTAGAATTTTGTATTGTGGAGCACAAATAAATATCTAAAATAGCATAAGGGCCAATTGGAAAAAAAAACTGGCAAGAAAATACGGATGTTCAAAAATAAAACAGAATGAACACTGAGATCTCTCTCTTTTTGCCTTCCTTCTGTTCCCCTGTGAAAGTTAGCTTACTTGTGTGTCAATAATAATTCAGTCTCAGCAACAAAACACTATTTAAAATAATTTTGGTGCTGAGAAAGTCTTCAGACACAAAGCTTGCTTTGTTGGAGGCATACAGTACAATTCTCTTTAATATTCTGCTTTAATTGAGATGTTCAAGAATGTGATCAGTCAGTCAGTAGTCTAGTTTTGTAGATTAGCATGATTGAGTAGTTTATAGATACTTGGAAGGGGTCTGACGGAGCTTCAATTGCCACCAAATAATGATGGAACTCCAGTTGCCACCAAAACATATACACCTAAGCTGCCAAATATAAATCTAAAAAAATTAACATGAATGGGATCAGGGATGGGCTGTGGAAACTGGTCCCTGTCAAGTATATATTTTGTGGGGAAACCTGGGTTTGTTGCTGTGCAATGTGTTGAATCGCAGTCATCTCCCCCCCCCCCCCGCCGCCATTCTGTCAACTACAGTGTTTGGTTGAATAGGCTAAACAGATTTTTGAATCAATAGAAAAAATATGTATCCAGTCACCTTTAAGAGCAAAACCCAAGATGAGGCTGGATAGAGAAGAAGAAAAGATTGGATTTATACCCCACCGTTCACTCGGATTCTCAGAGTGGTTTACAAATTCCTTTCCCTTCCCCTCCCCACAACAGACACCTTGTGAGGTAGGTGGGGCTGAGAGCTCTTTCAAGAACTGTCCTTGAGAGAACAGCTCTGACAGAACTATGGCTTGTCCAAGGTCATCCAGCCGCTGCAACTGGAGGAGTGGGGAATCAAATCTGGTTCTCCCAGATTAGAGTCCATGCACTTAACCACTACACCAGATTGGCTCGGGGTCTGTGTTTAGATCCCAAGACATGAATTTTTGCTGTTCGAGGGGATGCTTTAAGCCTTGGGAGAACAAAAAAAAATACAAGCACAACATGGCTACGTGTTGTTTATTTCTGCCATGTCTGAAAGCACCCTTAAACGGCCTTTGCCAATTGCGGAACAGGTGTGGAAGAAATGTGCATGCACATGAAAGTTTATACCTTGAATAAAACTTTGTTAGTCTTAAAGGTGCCATTGGACTTGACCTTTGTTCTGGTGTGGAAGAGGGGAGAGTTAACCCCTTTTTGTTTAATGTTGTGATTCTAATCCCGAGCCCCCTCCCCACAGTTGCTTTAACAGTGTCGTATCAGTTTTAGCCACAAGTCTCTGCAAACAAATAGTTTATACATGAACTAAAGTTGTCCTTCAAGTAAACCCCCCAAATGTGCTAACCAGTAGATGGTAGAGCAGTGACCTGACTGCATGTTCAAATGGAGCTGGATGCCTGAAGTTTTCTTGTAGTATCCAGGCAAATTACTCATTGCCCAGTTGGGTGGCTGTCAGCAGTGGCTGGTATATCAGCCAGATGGAATCGCCAGCCACAGCTGTGAAGGAAGCAGCAGGGGATTTCATGGGCTTAGCCATAGGTGCCAGGAGATGGCAGTGAAGGATTGAGTAAGCAGCCCCTGGCACTGCCATCAGTCAGAGCTGCCGAAGCAACTGCTCACTTGTACAGCCCTGCTTGTGATAGCCCTGCCTCTACATCTCCTTTTTGTTATGATTATGGCATCGCCCTGCAGTGAAAGTTAGTAGTCATGCCTGAATAACTGTTGCATTGCCTGCCATTAGTCAGTGGCTGCTAAAAGTTCAATTAGAATATTAGTAGGTTATTCATGTTTCTTGTGGTATAGTGGTATACATAGTTGCCAGGTCTTATATGTGTGGTATAGAAAAATAGTACAGGTTTGTACTAACTCTTATGCTGCTAAATGGACATTGGACAGTATGGCTTTGGAAGCTTGCAGAATTTAGTTTGATTAACTTAATAAGTTGTATTGTATTTATAGATAATATGGGAATTTTCCTAGAAAATTTGGGTTTTTAGGTGCTAGAGAAAATCTGTAGGATTGTTAATGTTACAGTTGTGTAGGTGTAATGGTCAGGAAGTCAGAATAGGTTCTTGAAGACCCTGTTTCAAATCCATCTGCCATGAAGCATTCTGGATGTTCTTCAACCAGTCATTCTCTCTCTGTCAGCATAATGTACCTCACAGGGTTGTTGTGTGGATAAAATGGGGGAGGGGACAATGACCTACACTGCCTTGAGGCCCTTGAAGAAAAGGTGGGGGTAATAATTTATCAAATACATAAATTAGATTTAAGATGAACACCTTCAATCTGAAGAAGTGGGCAATGACTCATGAACGTTCATACCCTACCACATTTTTTTTTTTTTTTAGTCTTTAAGGTGCTTCTGGACTCTTACTGTTTCTTTCCTCCAATCTAGAACTACTAGAAGGATTTTCTCTGTCGGAAAATGCAACAGTAGAAATCTGCAGAATCACCTCTTTGTATTAAAGTGGTTTGCTATGTAGATGTGATAGACTGTGAAATGTGGTTTACACAGCACAGAACCAAGGGAGTCTGTTAGTACAGTGGATCTTAACTACCACCCAGCTTTGGTGATCAGCTGCATAATTAAAATTAGAAAGGCACTATCTTTCTTATGAGAGGTTCTAGATAACAGGGCATAGCATGCTTTTGATACTTATTTAGGAAAATGTTGAATTAGTTATGATGTTCTAGAGGATATTTTGCATTGGTTTCGTGAGTGTCTATTAATTTTTTTTTATTTAGGCATTTTTTACCCTGCTTTTCTTCCCAGTGGGAATGCAAAATGGATTACAAAAATAATTACACACAGTTTAAATAGTTGATTTAAATAGAGAAATAGTCATTAGTATAGACATTCTGGGCAGTTCCTGAATCCTGTGGGATGGTTCATTCAAGGTCACAGTCTGTGAGTCATGGGCTAAGAGCCAAGGTCCTTGTTCTTTGGCTTATGCCAAAGGTCTTGCATCTCTGGCCACTCCAAGCTTTTAAACCTGGTTTGGCAGACACACTGCTCTGTACAATACTGACGACGCTGAGGCACAAACAGACTGAGCCTATGTTCTTTTTTGGCTTAAAAAGCAGCTGCTAAGGGTACAGCTCTTGTTTTGGTATAAAAAGAAATACGAAATGCAGTTCTGGTCTGTCTGTTAAGACCTTCTGTTCTCTTGTCCTCATTACATAATTCGTGTAATGTACCTCTTTCTAGTACAGTTGGTACAATGATCAAAATTGGTCAAGCTCTTGAAAATGTAATTGGTGTGACCTATTAGCTATGGACCTTGAACAAACCTACATTGGACATGGTATTTGGAGCCTCTGGTTTGGGACAAGCCAGTCCAAAGGAACAATTGTGTGAACACTCAAAGTAATATTGATAGGAGCATAAAAGGGCTTGGGAGTGTGGGTAGGATGGTGAAGGAAGGCCGTGTATGGAGACAAAGAGGCTGATGGAGGCAAGGGATGCTGGAGAGGGAAACATGTTATAGGTGTATATATGCCAGTGCTAGACGTCTCTAAGCAAGGCCCATAGCCACCAGGGGGGGCATACAAGGGCAAAACCCCACCCCAAATGTGCCTTGCCCCATCAAACAGCTTTCCTCTGATGTAGAAAGTGGGCTACAGAGTCCAATGTCATCCTCTCCTCCAGCCATAAAGCCTGGTGTATTTCCTGTCCAATCTGTGTCATTATAGTTGGAGATTTAGAGAGGATGTGGGTGCCTCTCTCCTCACAATCCCCCAGTTGCCAGTGTTCCCATGATTTTTTTTTTAAAAAAATACTAGATATTCAAGCCTCCCCTGAATCTTGCAGCATCCTTCACCTGGCTTGCAACCATTCTGCAGCCAGTGTGGCGGCTGCTTCTCACTTGCTGCCAGTGGTTGTCCAAGCCAAAGGAGCATGAAGAAGCATGCTGCTTAGGCTGGGAGGCAGCACCAAGCCCACATGTGCCTGACACTTCTCCAAGACCAAAGAGTGTGAAGCACACAGCTCAGGCAGGAACCTTCTCTCTGCCCACAAAGTGCAGGAGCCTTCCTCACAATCACCATGCTTAGGAGGTTGTATGAGGGGGAAGAATGCACACAGCCTTTGCTGAAGCAGAACACAAGCAGCAGGGAGGGAAAACAAACCCAAGCTGAATTGCAGGCTGCATCTGAAAAGCTTCCCCTTAACCAAACACAGCATGTGTCCTGGCTTGGCTCCTTACTGCCTTTGGGGGCGCTGAGCAATGGTGCCAATGGCTTCGAAGAGACTAACACTTGGGAAGTTGTCCTGAGGTACACACTGCGACTTTTAACATTCAAGCAACAGGGAGGCAATATATGAAGTACATAAATAAATAATAAAACTTCTGCCCTTTTTTTTTTTTGCTAACAAATGATATCTAAGTATTGCAAGTTAAGTAATTAATGGTGTTACTAGATAGCCCATGATTCATTGTAGAGGCTCTGCCAGTTTCCTGTATTGAAGAAGGGACCAGATCGCTGAAATGTGGGAGTCAACCAGAAGCCCGGTCTTGTTTGCAGTTCGGACACTGCACAGATTTTGATTAATTCTACTTATAAATTTTCCTTGGTCTTTTCTCTTGTGAGGGTTTTCTGTATGCCATTTTGATTCTGATGGAGATAACTATATTTTTGTACTGAATGTCTCATATGGCATAGCAGTCTTATGAAGAAGCAACACTGGCAAGCCCTCTGTGTGTATTAAAGCAAGCTCAGGGTGCATTTCTTGTGCCACTCATCCCTGGGCCTTTTCCCTGACACTGTGCCCAACTCTTGTGCCAATTTCTAAGCCTACTCACTGGGCCCCAGAAAATACTACAGAAATCTTGTGGCTGATGGAGAAGGAAATAAAGAAAGTGACTAAAGCAGATAATGTTGTGATATTGGGAGACTTCAACTACCTTCACATTGGCTGGATAAACATGTGCTCAAGTCATCCTGTAGAAATGAGATTCCTAGACATCATGAAGGACTATTCAGTGGTGTAGTTGGTCACAGAGCCAACAAGAGGGGTAGTGATCTTGAACTTGGTTCTGAGCAGGGCTCAAGACCTGGTAACACATGTAGATGCACCAGTGATCAAAAGCTATTAAGTTCAGCATTCATGTGAATGGAATGTTGCCCCTAAAGTCCAAAACTGTAACATTTGATTTCAAAAGAAGTAACTATATAAAAAAGAGAGCTGGAAGGGAAACACAAGAGAGTGACAGCTCTAGAGAAAGCTTTGAAATGATTTAAAATAACACTAATTGAAGCCCTGATAGAATGCATTCCCCAGATTAGGAAAGGCAATTCTAAATCTAAAAGAATGCCTCCATGGTTAACAATGCGAGCCAAAGGAAACTATAAAAAGCAAAAAGACTTATTTTAAAAAGTGCAAGATCTATCCCAGTGAATTGAACAGAAGGGAGCACAGGCTCTGACAAAAGAAATGTAAGTTAATCGTTAGCTATGTGGAAAGAGAATTTGAAGAGCAGGTTGCTATAAGCATGAAGACAAACAATAAACATTTATTTAAATATATCCATAGCAGGAAGCCAGCCAGAGAAGCAGTTGGGCCTTTGACCAAGGAATGATGGGATTGCTAAAGGAAGATGGAGAGATGGCAGAGAAGCTCAATGAATATTTTTCTCTGTTCACTGTGGAAAATGTGAGGAGTATACCTGAGTTATAAGAACTGAGTCATATTGAGGTGACAAGAGATAAAGTTCTAGACTCGTAGGGGAAATTAAAAACCAATAAATCTCCAGGTCCTGATGACATACACCCAAGAGTTCTTAAGGAACTCAGATGTGAGACCGTTGATCTACACAATGTATGTATTTTATCACCAGATTCAGCTGCTGTACCAAAGTCTGCTGAGGGAAAATCAGCATGGCTTCTGCAAAGGGAAGTCCTGCCTTACCAACCTCTTGGAGTTCTTTGAGAAAGAGAACAAGTATGTAGATAACAGTGACCCAGTAGACATTATATACTTGGAATTTCAAAAGGCTTTTGATAAAGTACCTCACCAAAGATTCCTGAGAAAACTTAACAGTCATGGAATAAGAGGATGGGTTCTCTTATTTATAGAAAAGTTAGTTTTTATACCCTGCTTTTCTCTACCTTAAGGAGTCTCAAAGTGGTTTACAATCACTTTCTCTTCCTCTTCCTTGTGAGGTAAGTGGGGCTGAGAGAGCTCGGAGAGAACTGTGACTGGCCCAAGGTCACCCAGCCGGCTTCATGTGGAGGAGTGGGGAATCAAACTCGGTTCTCCAGATTAGAGTCCAGTCCACCCCCCTTAATCACTACACCATGCTGGCTTTGTTTAAATGACAGGAAGCAAAGATTAGGAATAAATGGGCAGTTCTCACAATGGAGGGAAACAAGCAGTGGAATCCCACAAGGATCAGTATTGGGGCTAGTACTATATAATTTGCTCGTAAATGGTTTGGAACTAGGGGTGAATAGTGTAGTGGCCAAATTTGCAGATGATACAGAATTATTCAGGATGGTGAAAACCAAGGATGTCTGTAAAGACCTCTTGGAGGATCTCTACAAAATGGCTGAGTGGGCAACTTCAGTGTTAAGTGATACACATTGGGACAAAACATCCCAGCTTCAAGTATAGGCTAATGGGGTCTGAACTCGCTGAGACTGAAAGGGGAAGAGATTTTTGAGTTGTAGTAGATAGTTCAACAAAAGTGTCAACTCCGTGTGCTACAGCAGTGAAAAAGGCGAACTCTGTGTTGGGGATTATTAAGAAAGGGACTGAAAATAAAATGGCCAATATTATAATGCCCCTTTATAGATCTATGGCATGGCCTCCTTTGGAATATTGTGTGCAGTTCTGGTTACTGTATCTCAAAAAATACATTGTAGAACTGGAAAAAGTACAGAAGAGGACAACCAAGATGATTAGGGGGTTAGAGCACCTTCCCTATGAGGAAAAGCTGAACAGTCTGGGATTTTCAGTTTAGGAAGCAGATTACTAAAAGGGGACATGATGGGGATTTATACAATTATGCATGGGGTGGAGAGGGTTGACAAAGATAACTTTTTCTCTGTCTCACAAAATGCTAGAACTTGAGAGCATCTAATGAAATTGATGGGTGGTAGATTTAGAATGAACAAAAGGAAATATTTCTTTACATAACAAGTGATTAAAATGTGGAATTTGCTGACAGAGGATGTAGTACTGGCCACAGGCGTAGTCAGCTTTAGAAGGGGCGAGCCAATTTGGTGTAGTTGTTAAGAGTGGTCAGTCTCTAATCCAGAGAATTGGTTTCAGTTCCCCACTCCTCCACATGAAGCCAGCTGGGTGACCCTGGGTCAGTCTTAGCTCTCAGATCTCTCTCAGCTCACCAACAAATCTAGCTTGCCATCTAGTGAAGCATAACACTAGTGGTGTGTAATGCTAAAGAGTTAGAACTTCGGCTGCCAGACAATCTCCTGGCTATACAACACACACAGCAGTATGTGCGATATGATAATTATTAATTATCATTAGCTATAGCAGGGGACTAGACAGATACATGGCTACTAGCCATGATCACTAAAGGGAACCTCCATGTTCAGGCGCAGTTAATCTCTCAATATCTGTGACAGCAGGTAACATCAGGAGAAAGTCTCAGCCTCTATGTCCAGTTGTTGCGGCTTTAGAGGAACTTGTTGGTTACTGTGTGAGAGGATGCTGGACTAGGTGAACCACTGATCTGATCCAGCAAGGCTCTTCTTAGGTGTGTCCATGGAATTTATTTTAAAATAAACATTTCTTTGCCTTCTGTAGGTGTAATACTTCACGGATGCAAAGAAAGGAGTGCTATAGAGTGTGGCATATGTGCTGGTGGTGGAAATAGCGGTTCTTAAAATGGTGACCCATAGGTGCTCCTGAGTCAAAACAGTTTAGGAATAGAAAGTAATGTCTTCAGTGACAGCAGCCTTTAACTTATATATTTGGTTCCATATTTTTCGCTCCATAAGACGCACCTGACCATAAGATGCACCTAGCTCTGCTCGGTGCCGTGGCTTGGGAAAGGTGAGGGGGGTTTAAGATGCACACACTTTCCCCCCCACTTTTTTTGGGAGAAAAAGTGAGTCTTATGGAGCAAAAAATATGGTTATACAATTTGGATCAATTAGACATACTTCCAAATGAATTGGGTTTGGACCACTCCGAATGTGTTGTTTGTTCCTATATGCTGTGCTGGTGCAGAACCTGGATTAGGGCATCTGTATGAGGGAATCGATGATTTAATTTTCCCTGTGTTTCTTCTCTTGAAATACTTTTCTGACTGCTTTAAGTAAGGGGGAAAAGAAAAGCAGAATATGGATGCTTTCCTTTGTTATTCACTGGATACTGGTCCACTGCACAGGTAGAGGAGTTTGATCAGAGAAATGGCATGAGAGAGAGGAGTTAAATCTTCCCTTCGCCACTGTTGTGGCTCCAATTCAGATTTCCCCATCATCACTGCTCCATGTTACAAAACATGATGTTGTTGGCACATATGGCATCATAACGGTTTGTATCTTAGCACTATGCTATGATGTGGGTGGTTTGTTATTTCAGTACAAGGTATGGTCCACTGCCACAAGTTTCTACTTTGCATTGATGCAACTGAGCTTGTGCTGAAGGAATGTGCCAGCAGAATGCACTGCTTTTATTTCAGCAGAGTGGTAGAATACAATCCATTGTTTAGGACTGGGATTCCTGTTACTGCATCAAGAAAAAACAAAAAAAAAATATTTTGGGCTGGATCCAGTTACCTTTTTTTTTCAACCTCACCTAATTCTTCTCCTTGCTATACACCCCGTCCCATATGCCTTTTGTTTATGCAGGTCCCATTATCTCGTTTTTGTATGGATAAAGGGGACTTCCCCCTCCTTTTTGCCAGCAAAAAGCTGGTTGGATTCCACCTTTTGTTTTTAGGTATTTATTTGCAGTATATTTACCTGAATACTCAAAATCAATGTATCAAGATGGCCTCATCTGTGGATGCTTCAGATCTTTCTACAAACCAGAGAAAAGCCCCAGGTTTGCACAAAAGTCTGAAGTCTAAAAACACAAAAACATATGGGGGGGAGGGGGTTTAACACTCCCAGAATAATAGAAGCTGAGCCCATAGCTTTAAGAAATGAATGTACTCTGTGGCTGTTGCTAGGCAACCGCACAGTATTGTTAGTCTTGGTGTGAGTTAAAGGGAGGGAGGGAGCAGGGCCCTTTTCAGGGCTTTTTTTGTTTTGCTTTTGAGGGAGGATTCGGAGTCAGGCTGGCAGCATCCCATGGGCAACTTTCTGACATCTGACTTGCACGACTCACCCAGGCCCAGATGCTTGTTTCTTTTCAGCAGCAGCCACCCAATGGATGCCAGTGGGGTGTGGTTGTTAGAGTTTCAGATTAGGGTCTTGGAGACCCAGGTCTGAATCCTAAGTCTCCATGAAAGCCCGCTCGGAGACCTTGGGCCAGTTACAAATTGTCACCCCAACCTTCCTCACAGGGTTGTTGTCAGAATAAAATGGAGGTGAATGCTTTGAGTACCCAATTGGTGAGAAAGGTGGGGAATAAATTAAGTAAATTTTTAAAAAATGTATTTGAAGATGGCAGGTGGATAAAAGTTGGGTGAGAAAAGGTGAAGGAGAAAAGTAAGTTGAGGGTATGAGAAGGTTCCCAGAAGGAGGAAAAGAGGAAATAGTGTGATATGGGGGTACAGGAGAAAGAAAGGTACTCATAATTATACAAATCCTTGCAGGTTTCTCACCAAAGAGCTGGGCCCACTTGGGACCAATAACCAACACAGCACAACTGGGCCAGGTGTGGCAGATGGTGTGGTGAAACTGGGCACAAGCCTAGCCCAGTGCCTGGAATCTTGCACAGTTTTCCTGAGGTAGAGGCTGCCAGGGGAAGGAAAAAGAAAAAGTAGAAGATGGGGCATATAGAGGTATGTGGGGAAGGAGAGAACAAGCAGGAAAAGGGAGGGGCCCTGGGGGTTAACAGGGAAGAGAAAGAGGAAATAACAGGGGAGGGAAAGATGAGATTTTCCCCTGCAAGTCCTTGCTTTTCCCCCACTTGTACTTTACATATTGTTGAGTTTTACTACAATAAGATAAGATGACAACAAAGTGTCTGACTTTGAATTCTTTTTAGAAAATCATATTTCTTTTCCCTCGTGAATCACTCTGGGGGTACAGTGAATCATATTGCCGTTTATGCCGACACCAAATGTAATACGCAGTATTGTTGCATATGCAGTTTGTAAATTGGCTTTTCTTTTCTTTTTTCATTGGGAGACAGTGGAACCTGTTTTTCATAGTTGGCAATTGTTTTTAAGGAATCTGGCAGGTCTCTCTGTTAGCTGCCTTTCTAGCCAAAGACCCTGGGGTTAGTTGATTTGGAGTGAATTGGAGTGAGATAAATGAAAACTTAGCATAATTTTTCTAAGTAGGACCCAAAAATCTTCTCTCTCATCAGTGCTTGGGGGAGATTCCCACATAATCATGCGATTCCATTTGTGTTCATTGTTATTACAGAGCATATCTCAAAAGTGAGGAAAAATAACAATTTAATTACAAATTCTTATGATTAAATCTTCCCTTTAGAAAGATGGGGGGGGGGGAATCACTTTCTTGCCCACATGCACCGGCAACAGCAGTAGCTCTACTGTGAACCTGTCCGTCTGCTGATATTGTCATCTGAGGCCATCTCAGTCCCCTTGACCTTGAAAGCTAGGCCAGGGGGGCTTGTCAGAGGTTTTTTTTAAAAGGGTGTTCTCTGTGGGGTCCGCATAATGATAATGGAATCCCTTCTTTGAGCACATTCATTCAATGCTAACAATGCTATGCTTTGGCTGCATGCTAAAATTGTCCTGGGGAGAATCTGATGGCAAATAATATGGATCTTTATTTTGAATGATTCTTAGTACCACTGTTCTCAATGTTTTAAATTTAGATTGTAACGTTTTAAACTTTTCTTTTTTTGCTTTTCCATCAAGAATTATAAGCCACCTAAAAAGTAGTCTTAGTGGAAAATAGGATAGAAATCTTTTAAATAAATACTTGGAACCAGAACAGTCCTCAGCAACTTTACTGCCTGTTGTTTAAACCAGGGTAAAGTGAATTAGTGGAGCAGCATAGAAGAGAATCACAGTACATGGCCGCTGAAATGGTAAAGCTGTGAGTTTGAAAATCCAGTGAAGCTTAAATGTATGAATACCAGCATGAAGAATGGGTAGATTCTTAAATGTGAAAAGTTTTTTTCCCCTGATCCAGTTGTCAGATTGTGATAGGAAGAGAGTTACTCCACCCCAAACTTGTCAGTCTTCAGCTGTTCATCTGGATATTTTCCCTGATCCCATTAGTCTCACTAGTAGTGTATACCTAGGCCGAGGACAGACTGGCAATGTAAAGCGGGGCAGCCCCGCGACGGAAGTGGAAGAAAAGAGCCCGTTCAGACATGCGCATCTGTCCCTCGGCTCCATTTCGCACTTACCCGTCTCCCAGTCGCTTTCCATCCGCTTTAACAGGACACCGGGTAAAACCAGTGTTCAGGGGCCGTCCTCCGCATGCCTCCCGCTTCCAGATAGTGTGAACCGGTCTGAATGCTCCATATTGGCACCACTGCGCATTGCTCTGGCCAGTATGAACGGCCAGCTCCGTGGAGTTTTCCCCCCGCACCAGTTCCCTCCACTTTGCCCCCGCTTTACATTGCCAGTCTGTCCTCGGCCCTAAACTGATTTTTCATATTCTGGGTCAGCTCCCCCATTTACAGGACCCCCAAAAGCCACTAGGAATGTTGCCTGGAAGAAAGACGCTTTGATAAAAAGGAGGAAATTTGTGGTAGCAGCTGCACAGTACTGTGTAAGATCTCATAAATAGTGGAATGCTTACCATGTAGGATATGTCAATGGCATGCTCTTCCTCATATCTAAGCCTGGGGCCATTGTGCAAGTCAAGGTGAAATCCTTGGGTGACAATCCTTGGAGACAAATGAGTAAGACAATCTGGTTATACATTGATAGATAGAAGAGGCAGTGGATATGCCTAAACTCTCCTAGAGTCACTTTGAGGATGATTCCATGAGAAGAAGCTCTCAGGCTGAGAAAGGAAGATAGAAGGCAGGAAAGAGCCTTCTGTCCTGCCAACTATTTTTTTTCTTCACTACCATATTCTTGATTGCTACTACTATATTTAATTTCCGTTAATGATGTCATTCCTAGATCTCTCTAGGGAAGTGAGATTCTTTTCTGTGGGTTGATTTGCCATGGCCCCAGCTTTCTTCAAATGAAGCATGAGACTCCATTGGTTCTGGTAAAAACAGAGCAGACAATCAGATGAGGGCAGCTGCCATTTTGCCCTGCTGCTCCCTCTCACCTTCGGCCTTCACACTGCGGCTGACTCACCCACCCTCCCTGGGGGCCGCATGAGATTACCTGGTCACTATATAAGGCTAAGTTCTGCTGGCTCGGTTCAATGTTCTCCCATCTGCTATTCATGAGGGGAAGTATAAAAAAATTCCTTATGCACTTAGGTACTGCGGATGCAATAAGAAAGAATTAAAAACGGTTGAGCATGCACTCTTACATTGTAATTTGCTAAATGATATTCAAGCGAAATTTCTAGAAGTCCCCCTTAGTAAGGTAGCAGGCCAACCGGACAGAATCAAGCTACATTACCTCCTTACTTCTCTAGATCCAGAGATCATTGAACTGACTGCTAAGTTTCTTCATGGTCTGATAAAACGGAAGAATCTTCCTGATCATTTTAATTGAGTTTAATAAAATTGTAAAATTAAATTTTAGGGCTTTTAGAATTTAAAGATTCCTATGATATGGCTGAATTTATCCCATTATAATTTAAGTTTATAAATTTGATACACCTCTGTAATGGTTTTAGGGTTAACTATTTTTTACAAATTTTGGGACTGTTTTATCTTAATGGGAATTGCTTTTAATATTTTATGCCAATAAAAGGTATTTGTTGTTGTTGTTGTTAATATAAGGCTAAGCAGGATTTGGGGGGGGGGGTTCCTAGAAACTGGCTATGCTGGGAACCTCTTTTTTGCCTGCTCTGTGCTGTTTCTGTGGGATAGTTTTTTTCTCATTAAATAGGTCCAGTTTTAACAACTGGTTAGGTCACAACTAGTTGGCAGAAATAGGCTGGGTTGCTTTGGGTAGGAAGGGTTAATTGGCAAGCACCCTGAGACATCTGCAAGATCGATGGTGTGTCTGGAACAGGCCATCACTTGTCTTGCAGCTGGGTGCACTGTGAAGGAGCACCCTTGGTGCTGAGTGGCATCTTTTGAACCTGATAGTAGCCTCGTGGCACCTCCGGGGAGAGGGATGAAGCTGGGCATCTCTCTGCACCTAGGGATGGGCAGGCAGTGATAAGGAAGGCTGGTGCTGATAAGCAAGGGGGTAAATGCCAGCTGAGTTTGGAGCTAGGATGGATCTGTCCAGAAGGCAGTCCATGTGGAAGTCTAGCGCAGTCCGTCCTCAAAATTGTCAGTTTATTGAAATAAGCCATGATGTAAACCAGCCATTTATGTAAGTTGAATGCAGTTAAATTAAACTAGTTGAACCTACACTTGGTGTCTCATCTTCATTTGGAGTGTGCTGGGCAGTGGTAAATTCCTTCTACAAATACTACCTCTGCCTGGTGTTTTTCAGGGTATATTGGTCTTTTTTGGCTGGTTTCCTCATTTAGGAACATTTACTTCCTATTGTGATTGTTCCTGACTGCTGTTATATATGCCTTGGTAACATCCAGATTACTGTGTAAATTGGTACAAGATTAGAATCATAGAATCATAGAGTTGTAAGGGACCTCTAGGGTCATCTAGTCCAATCCCCTGCACAATGCAGGAAATTCACAAAATGAAGCCCTCCCACTCTGAGCCCTAGCCCCACCCCCAGTGACCATGCCCAGAAGATGACAAAAAACCTCCAGGATCCATGACCAAACTGGCCTGGAGAAAAATTGCTTTGTGACCCCAAAGTGGTGATCAGCATTTCCCTGGATGTGTAAGAAAGAGCCACTAGAACTAAGCACTGATGCAACCCTTCCTGCCCTCCCTTGCATGATCTGCATGGAATCAGCATTGCTGTCAGATGGCCATCCAGCCTGTTTAAAGACCTCCAAAGAAGGAGAGCCCACCACCTCCCGAGGAAGCCTGTTCCACTGAGGAACCGCTCTAACTGTCAGGAAGTTCTTCCTGATGTTTAGCTGAAAATTCTTGGCTTGGTTACAGAGAATGTGAAGGATTGCCTCCATCTGAATCAACCTGTGAGAACCAGCTGTGGTAGTGGTGGAAAGTTCCATCAAGTCATAGATAACTTATGGTGACCCTGTAAGGTTTTCAAGGCAAGAGACATTCGGAGGTGGTTTGCTGTTGCCTGCCTCTGTCACGACTCTCGTATTCCTTGGAGGCAGCTGATGTTAATTTGGGTGTGACCCACGGAAGGGCTTTTCAGCTGCCATCCACAGATTATGGAATTCTCTTTCTCAAGAAGTAAAAGTGGCATTCTAGACCAGACTAGGGCTGCCAAGTCAGCCCGGGGGGCGGGGGATCCCCCGCTAAAGGGGTTCCCAATCCGCCGGCCAAATGCTGGGAACCCCATCCCCGATGTCGTCCAGCGAGGACGACGTAATGACGTCACCAGAAGTGACGTCAGCACGTTGGGGGCGTTGCCAGGGCAACGCTCTGGCAATCGCCCCAAAACTCTATGATACCCCGCCGGTGAGTTTTGAAGACTTGGCAACCCTAGACCAGACCAGTGTTCCCTCTAACCTGAGTTAGTATGAGCTAGCTCACAGTTTTCTATCCTCTGGCTCACACATTTTTGTCTTAGCTCAGGAAGGATGGCCCCAGAGCAAACTTGATTTATGCAGCAGCCAAATCACTCGCTCACAGCTTTAATGCCAGTAGCTCACAAAGTAGAATTTTTGCTCACAAGACTCCACAGCTTAGAGGGACCATCGCACCAGACTGGTCTTTTCTGGAAAGCCATTAAATGGGACTTAAATAAGGAGTGTGTCTGTGTATTCCTGATCTTTTTTGTGTTTTACATGATTTGATGATAAAATTTTAAAATTTACCATCAACTTTACTTGTTTGAGGACCTAGTGTACAGAAAGGCAGTATACACATATTCTAAATAAGCTACATCATACCCTGAGCTAATTCTGGAGTTTCAGATTTTATGAGTGAGACTAGTTTACTTATGGATTCTCTCTTCCATTACCATCTTGTGTTGCTGTTGCATATCTGAATTGGCACTTCTTTTGTTGCCAGTGAACTAACTTTATATCTCAACCCGACATATTCTCCTTCTGAACAGAAAACTCAGCAGTTTGTGATATGGCTATGGTAAGACTTCTGTTGCCATATTGGAAGCTAAGCAGCAGCAGCCTGCAGATGGTAAAATTCTTACTTCACTCCAACTGTTTCCCATATGGAGAGGTGAAGTTATTGTACCTCTGTTGCTATGTTCAGGGTAGGGCTATGTTTGAATAGCCAGAATAACTCTTTATCTCTCAGGTGGGTAGCTGTGTTGGTCTGAAGCAACAGAACAATGTTTGAGTCCAGTGGCTCAATCAGATATAGAAGTGTGCGTGCACATGAAAGCTTATACCCAGAATTAAACTTTGTTGGTCTTAAAGGTGCCACTGGACTCAAATTTTGCTCTAATTTTATCCCTCAGATGGCCCATCGGGTGGCATCATTTGCCTTTGGTTTAGTATAGGTAGACACAAATTTCAGATGAGAGTGTTGGGGAAACAGAAGATGGTGTTGACTACTCAAATGGTAACTGTTAAACATACAAATGATTCTAGCGCGTTCTTCAAAAATCCAACGAAAGTTTTCACAATTTAATATTTTTCTAACCAATGCACACCTTTGCCTTTTTTCTTTCTTAGGTTTTTAATTTGATGTTGCAGTTTGCTGTATAGCAAATGGAAACTGCAGTATTAAAATATTGGAATATATTATGCAGCAAGTTTTAAGGAAACAACATTATTGAATTATTTGTTGATCAGGAAGTTAGGAGCCTCCCCAATCAAGGTAGTCTTAAAAATTCATATTTTTTTTTGTCTTGGAATATAAAACACTTCATCAGCTTTAAATCCACATCTGCAGTAACAGACATCTCTCTTCACACTAACTGTCTGCAAGTTTAAAACTTTTAACAACCATTTTAAAAGTAGTTAAAACACTTGCAATATAATAAGGATACAACAGTATGCGCCCTCTGTTTTTAATCGGGGTCTGTCAATGGAATATGGCATGAAGGTTGACTTGGTTACCAGGTTATTGCCTCATAAATTGCATGGGTTTACTATTATCCCTTAATTTTATATATTTATTAAAGGAGTAATGCTACCCTTATGAGAATCATTAGTTTTGTAATTTTTTTTACTCTTACAAACTAGTGAAACTGGGCTAAAAACAAAAGAACGCAATTTCCATCTGACATAATTACTGTTGTGCAATCATTGTGTATATTATTATATGCATAATAGCTTTCAGCTTCGTTTTTATGATATTGATGCTACGAAACATTCTAAACTTTTACCTTGAAGCAGCATCATAATTGATCGTGAGCACCTTTCATTCATATCACATAAATCTGCAGATGCCTACAGTAGGTCAGAATAAGCAATGTAACAAAATAACCTTTGAAACTGGTGAGAGAAGATTTAGTGAAGTTGGACAGAAGGCTGGGGCCTTGGCTGGGAGGGCAGGATAAAAATCTAAATACATAAATAAATAGAATGCTAAGAGGGCTAAGTGCATTGTTTCCTCTTTTGGATGAGCTTGACAGTAAATGGCCTATTTTATTTTCTGATGCTCTGTGACAAGCTATGGCGATGTCTGAGCATTGAGGACAGTGCTGAAAGATGTGAATGGTATGAGCTCTGTTCAGATAACTGAATAGGGTACAATAAATATATGGAAGGGGAAGCAGAGTTCCATAAGCCAGTTCAGTTGCCCTTGCCTCTGTGTATTCAGCATTAAGTCTGAACACAGGGTCCACCAGTTGCACAGACAGAGCCTATGTATGTTTAGCTGAGACCTAACACTGAATGCATGAAGATCCAGCAGGATCTGTTACTGCAGTTCAGCTTCCCCTTCCCCACTCCTTTAGTGTAGCATATTTGGGCCGAGGACAGATTAGAGTTCTGCCACGCTACAGGAGTGCGGCAGAACAAGCCGGGGCAAACTGCCCCACAGCGTAGCGTTCAGACGCCGCCACAAGGAAGCCGCCCGCAGCGTCCACACTGCAGGCGGCTTCCAGCAGCAGAATGCCACGTGGCTCTGCCTGCCCACGCATGTTCACACCCACCGGAAGCGGGTGGAATGTGCACGCAGCCGCCAGGACACCACTTGGAAGTGGTGCCCAGCTGCTGCGGGAGGAGCACGTCGCCGGATGAGGTGAGTCCGGGGCGTCTCCGTGGGGCAGATGTGGCAGTCTGGATGCCTGCTCTGCCTCCACTTTTAAAGCGGAGGCAGAGTGGGCCAGACTGCCAGTCTGTCCTCAGCCAAGGTGTCTGAATGGCTGTTCATAGGGAATGCCATATGAGTTAAATACCAAGGAACTGGGAAGCTGGCATGTGCTGAAACTTAAATGTTGTCTTAATTAGCTCATATAACCATAATCTGCTTGTGCTGACTTTATGTTATGGATATGATAATCCTCCTGTAGAGAAATAGTGAATTACTGGGAAGATTTCTTTAATTAATCAGCACTTAGCCACTTCCATCCTCCCATAGTCTTTAGGTTTCCATCAGTTTCTCTAATAGGAGGTTCATACTGACGAAGCAAAGGATCTTAAGAACATACGAGAAGCCATGTTGAATCAGGCCAACACTTCATGTCCAGGCCAACACTTCAAGTCCAACACTTCATGTCACTCAGTGGCCAAAACCTAGGTGCCATCAGGAGTTCCACCAGTGGGGCTAGGACACTAGAAGCCCTCTCACTGTGGGGCTTCCCAGCACCAAGAATAAAGTGCATCACTGCTCCAGACTGAGAGTTCCATCTGTACCTTGTGGCTAATACCCACTGATGGACCTCTGCTCCATATGTTTATCCAATCCCCTCTTGAAGCTTTCTATGTTTGTAGCTGCCACCACTTCCCAAGGCAGTGAATTCCACATGTTAATTACTCTTTGGGTGAAGATACTTCCTTTTATGGATGCGCAAGTCTCATATATTATCTTCACGTAGGATTGATGCTTCTCTGTGGAATACAAATATTTTTAAGAGAATATTAAAGAGTAGTTAGCAATTCTCTCTAAAAGTCATGTGTTAATGTGATTTACACTGATTAATATATTAACGTTGAGGAGGTAAAATCCTTGTGTGGGGATTTTGCAACTTTATTATTGCACATGGAGTTGTTTGAAATATCTCCAAACCATTACTTGTCTCTTCTTGAAAAACTGTGAATTCAAATTGTGGAACAGAGATTGGCATCTGATATATCATGCCATATGACTGTAGACTTCTTATTTAATAGCTGATAGCATGAATGTGCATTTTCCCTTCCTTCATTGGCTTTTTAAAGGGATTTCTTTAATAGCTACACGTTTGAGATTTGATAATCCATGCAATTTTAAAAAACAAAACTAGACTAAGGAATACAGCAATCTAGGATCCCTAATCATGGATCCTTCTTGGAAATTTCCATATAATATTTCGTGTATGTGATTATATGATCCTTTAAAAAATTCATAAGCACAAAACTTTATGTCAGATGTGGTGCCAGAGCTTTTGATGGAGGATTATAATAAACCTCCTGATTATCCCTTTCAGTATTGGTGCCTGCCCTAGATTCTTGTTGGTTTGAAACTAGAGTGATCTCCACATAATAGTTCCTTCTGAGTACTATCACACATTATTAAAAACTGCTTCCAGTTAGGGTAAAACTGGATATTACATTCAGCAATGATGTTGAATTCTCTCTCTCTAATGTTTAAATATACTTAGATGAGTTGTTCCTCTGGAGTTTCCTGGACTGGCCATGTCTGGATCTGAAAGACTATGAGCAGATCTTCACTTGTGGAATTGAACTTACCTTTCTTCCTCCTCCTCATTGAAGCCCACTGTACTTTCTGAAATGCTGCCTTGTGTATTGGGGACCTTCAGAAACAGCACTGGGCATGATTGAGGTCTGCAGTGAGGGGGTATATTGATGAAGATTGCCCCCAGTAATTTGAAATAAGGGCAGGAAAAACCAGATGACATCAGATATTAGTTTAGTATGCATAAATATGATAAGGAAAAAGAACTGTTAGGATTAGGAGAGAATGGCTGATGGCTGCCCATGTCAAGCAAAAATCTATGTGTGCTTTTTAGGTGTTTAATAATTTTAGGTGTTTAATTTTTTGTGGAATATAACAGTGTTTGTAGAGTGCTGTTTTCATCTATGCCTAATAGGTGGTTGTTTATGTTATAAAAATGGGGGGCTTTTTTTTACTATAAAAACAAAGTAATACTTCATTGCCTTTTTCTCTTTTAAAATTAGGACGTCCGGTCGTGATTTAAAAGGGAGGTGCTTCTCTTTGTGGAGGAAAAGTAAAGTGAGAAACCTCCATGGAAGACACTCAGGATTTAAATGAACAGTCAGTAAGTAAGAATTTGGTTAAATAAACATTTAACTTGTATAACTTGGACTTTTAGAGTGATCTTTTACAGCTTGAATTATGTTGTGAAACATAGCATATAGATCTGCTATGGTAGGTAAAACAATGAACATCAAGGCCCTGGATTCAACAACTCTTTTGGTATCAGAACAGTACTTTTGTTGGCAGGGATTGATTTTTGCCAGTTTCCATTTACACATGGACTCTAACTTTGATGTTGATTATAGGGTTCCCAAGTGGCCCGGGGAGGCAGGGAAACCCCCACTCCAGAGGCCTGCTCGCGGCCGGCCTGGATTGGGCTGCCGGGGGGAACCCCGCCCTCAAATTGCCGGGCTGCGGCAACGTGCCCAGTGCGATGATGTCACCTGGAGGTGATGTCATCACATTGGGCACGTTTCGAGGGAACACTCTGTAATTCAAGGGAAAACTCTGTGGTTTTCCCTTGAATTTCAGAGGTCCCGCCCTAATGTGTCCGATGTGATGATGTCACTTCTGGGTGATGTCACAGAAGACTCCCGGGCGGGCAAGGAGTCCCCCCGGCATCACATACAGTAGGTCTTGGCAACCCTAGTTGATGAAGATGCATTGATTCCCAGGAGGAAAATTATGGGTGGGTACAGTGGGATGTTGTGGGGAGGGGGAGACAGAAAGTCCCATTGTATAAGCTTTTATCCATTTGTGGTAATTTGTACATGATGTACAATTGTACATGATTGTACAATTCAAAGCTTGTGTTGTATCTCTGTATTTTTTGTTTGGATATTATCCTTACATTTACCAGTTTAACTATCTTCTCTCTCTCCTGTTTTGTGATGTGCAGTTTTTCCATTTGAGGATGTGGGTTAATTTTGTAACACTGAAAAAACTCTCTTTAATCTTATTATGGAACCAACTAGTAGGGGAAATCTTAATCCACTTTGGTGCCCTATAAAATTAATAAATAATGCTAATTTGTAAGGATTTATAGCAAGTAATGTCCTATTCATGTTAAATGTTGCTAGGATGACCCAGTTTCTACCTGGTTTAGTTACATGTGACTCCTGCAGCCTTTAGAAATGTGAGCTAGAAAAACTCCTATATGCATGATTTGTTAAAAGCACTATACTGACATGTTAAAAATGAGGGATCAACAGCAGGTTAGAAAAATTATGAGCCAAGTGCTGTTCATTAATGAATGGTGGATTCTTCAAATTCATTGATATTCATCAAACTGACAAAGGCTGCAAAAACTTCAGGTGACAGGCTCAAATTTGAAAATGATCTTTGTCAACTGTAGAGTTGGGTGGCTGTAGCAAAATGAAATCCAACTTTAAAGTGTTGTTCTATTCACAAATGTAAGAATAGAGTAAGTGACTATGAGTGACTATCTTACTGAACAACATAATGCTGTGGCACAATCCTGTTTTACTAATACGGTATTATCAGGACCATCATTTCCGAGAGAAATTAATACCTTCTCTGTTCAGTGCTGGTAATACTAGATCTGGAGTATGGTGTTCCATTCTGGGCACCACAGTTCAAGGATATTAAAAACTTGGAAGCGATTAATATGAGCACTTTGAGGATGATAAAGCACAGATGACCAACCAGTGGATCATACTCAGATCTTGCTGGTACTTACTGTGGTTACCTTCCTACTCCATATTTCTGTCATGTTTGACTGGCAAGGTGCCATGTCTTATCTGGCAGGAAATGAGAAGCAAGTTCTCATTTCCAACTCACAGTGGTACCTGGAAGGTAAAAGCAGGTGACTTCTGTGCAGCTGTTCTTTATGTGATTTTACTTAGTGATGCTGACAAAATCCAAATTAGTGGAATATGAAATTTGAAGTTTCAGAATTTGAGATGCAAGTCTTTATATGAAGCAAACCCAGGGCATTTCAATTAGAACCTGTTTTCTTTTGAGCCAGCCAGTGAGCACTCCTAGTGATCCTTTCAATTTGTCTAAACCTTCCTATTATCCCTTTTCCTTTCCCCTACACTTAAAGGGAGAGGGACAGTGTCAGTGTAGCAAATGCAAGAGGCCCAGGGAAATGTAGTCGTTCTCAGGCCCTCTGAGAGGGAGAAATGGATTCTAGAGTTCTGAAGAGCATTTCCCTCCCAGGCACTCTCTGGTAGAGAGCTTTTATGATTACCTCAAATGGAGACAGGAGAGAGGAGGACTTTATTGCTGCAGTCCCAGCACCAGGTAAATTTAGGGGAGCCGAAGTAGATTATGGGCTGGTCTTGGAAAGGGGGTATGCTTGCCAGGTCTAATTCAGGAAATACCTGGGGACTTTGGGGGTAAAGTCTGGAGATTTTCCCATTTCCTAAAATAAATAAATAAATAAAAATACAGCAGTGCAGCTTCCCTGAATACAGTCTTCACTTCCTCATCCTCTTTTTTTGCCTTCAAAGGGTTCCCCAGCAGCTGTACTTCCACTAAATGAAAGTGTAATTTGTCATACACAAGTCCCTTGTCAGGTTTTGATAGCATTTCCAAGCATGGCTTTATTAAGGGACATGCACTCACAAAGCAGCCAAAATAAACAATGGATCCTTTCCCAAACGCAAACAGTTTGCAAGCCCACACTTTTGTAATCTCACTGGGGCAATGGCATAAATCACTTTACTCACAGGAGTTGCTGAACGTAACAATCTACTTTATTTCAACCAACTTCTTCAGACTAACACAGAAAAACTAAAGTAAGTAAGAGAGCAGTCTAGGGGGTGGAATTTTCCTCCATCCCATAATCAGGTTCTAGTTAACTGTTTACTATCTATTTTACTATACACACAACTTCTGAAACAAATGCAAAAAACCCCCAGAGGGACTGCGCTCTCTTCCTCTCTCACACTCTCAGTGGGAAGAGCCACATGACTCATGTCTGCTCCCCCCCCCCCCTCAGCTTTTGTCCTGCTGAGATTTAAACACAGTTTGCAAGCTTCTTCTAAAATGTCCTGCCAAGATTTAAAGGCACATCATGGCTGTTGGGGCAGGGCTTCCCCTGCTCGCCAGTTGGCCTGTGGCAGGGAGAAGCCTGTAAAATCAGGGGATCCCCTACCTGGACCTGGGGGGCTGGCAAGCCGGGGGGGGGGTATGTGGGTTGAGGATAATGTGATTTAAGCTAGTTTTTAAAATTCTGTTTGAATGTTCACAAAACCTTGTTTTTATGCACTTGCATGGAAAGCCAGTAAACACAAATTGGGATCAATAATTTTACTGAGAAATATCTGCTACTTGGGTCAGAAGGCATGTGGAAAGACATGCAATGTTGCTTATATCAATATGGAAAAGAGAGACTGCCTCAGAGATTGCATCATTAAAGAGGTGACTTCCCATTTCCCAATGGAAGATCCTAACAGTGTAGTCCTGAAGATAGTTTCCTGGAATAAACCCCACTGAATAGACCTGAATAGGATTTTAAGTAGACCCCTTCAGGATTGTTCCCTCAGCAGTATTTTCAGCCATGTTTCTTTTGGGCCAGTTAGTGTCATTCCATTGGGTGTTTAGAGAAGCCAGAGCAGTTCAGAGCAACATGTAAGCCGTGATAAGGGGTAGTGAAACTGGATAATTAATCAGCATAGGAACAGCCTTGCTGGATCAGACCAGTGGTTCATCCAGAATTGTGCTTCACACAGTGGCCAACCTGTTGTTGGCAAACAAGCAGGGGTGGCAGACAAGCAGGGCATAGAAGCAATGGTCTGTTGTTGTCTCCTAGCCACTGGTATTCAGAAATATGCTGCCTCTGAGCATGGAGTTTTGCTTTGGTCACCATGGCTAGTAGCCACTGATGGACTTATCCTCCAAGAAACTGTCTAATCCACTTTTAAAGTAATCTGTGCTGGGGGGCATTATTGTTTGGGACACTGAATTCTCATTGAGTAAACAATTATTTCCTTTAGTCTGTCATGAACCTATTGCCCATCTAATTCATTAAGAATCCCTGCACTTTGGCAGAGGATGAAAAAGTTCTCTCTATGTATGCCACGCACAAGTTCATGAATGTCTATCATGTCCCTGTTATAGTTGTCTCTTTTTTTCTAAACTGAAAACTCTCAGACTTTTTAGCCTTTCCTCTGGGCTTCCTTTTCTTCCACTCCCTGTTCCAGCCCTTTAACCATCTTCTTCTGGCTCTGCAGTTTTCTTTTTGAGAGATGGGAACCAGAACTGTATGCATTTCAAATGAGGCTGCACTGTAGATCTTCAAAGGGTTGGCTTTATGTGAAGGGTAAGGAGTACACTAGGTAAACTGGAGTTCTGTTCTACTTCTGATTTTTTTGCATCATGTGCCACTTGAAACAGGGCTGGAGAATGTGCTCTTTTCCTGATACTTGTGATTTTGGAGATGTCTGGGACCACATTTGGTGCAAAGAATTAAAATACTTAAATAATTATTTGAGTACTGCCATCTCGCTACAATTTTTATTGTTTATGTTAATTAGAAATCTTGCCCATGTACAATTCTCCCACCTGGGTAAAAATCATGGCCAGCATAAGGCACTGGTGGAAGCTGATTTTTCTTGCCTTTCGTAGCAGCCTGTTATTAGTCCCAACATTTGAGGTTGTGTGGTATGCATGGGCAACAAGAAATGTAACACATGAAGCAGCTTTATGCTGAATCAGACCCTTGGTCTATCAAGGTCAGTACTGCCTGCTCAGACAGTCAATGGCTCTCCAGGGTCTACATCTTTAATATCCCCTACTGCTTGGTCCTTATAAGATGGAAATGCTGGGGATTGAACATAGGACCTTGTGCTTGCCAAGCAGATGCTCTACCACTGAGCCATGGCCCGTCCTGAACACAAATGACTTTAATTAAGGAGGGGGCCTGGGCAGATAAATGCCCTTCCTACTTGTTCTTCCACTAGAAGCAAAGTGGGTGATACCATGTTGCATGGCTTTTTAGCCATGTGAGCCTCTAACGTGGTGGTATTACTTTTTCATGGCTGCTCAGGAAAGGTGAGAAAGATCTGTGAGTACGTTCCATTGTTGGTGCATGGGATCCAACCCATTGATTTTAGGGTGACATGTTGTAAATAATAAAAAAGATTGCAGCCACATTTGAACTGAAGCTATCTTTATTTTAGAAATGAAGCACATTTACTTCATGGTGGACTGTTAGAGTACAGTGAGAAGAACTGGATTTGTTCTTTGGTTGGAAAAATAGTTTGGTTGCCTTCCCTTGTACCATAGTCCCATTTGGAATCAGGGCCCTCAATAGGGTTGCCAAGTTTCTGACAGGGAAAGGGGGCTTTTCGAAAATGCATCCTTGTGTACTTACTAGAAGTTCTTACCAAAGGGTATCTCTAGAAATCGCTGGCAACTCTGTGGAACTATAGACTTTTTTTTTTGGAGATTCTTAGAGCTATGCTTTGTCACTTCTTGCAAGATCTTTGAAAGGTAAAAAAATGCCTCCTGCAAAACTGTGCCCCCGCAAACCTAGTCCCAAAACGTCTTATTTTTTTTGACAGAAAAATAAATGCTGTGAGTTCTGTTCATAGAAATTCCTAGTTGTTAAATGTTAAAGCTTTCTTGAAAATGCAAGAGATGCAATGCTTTCTGGTATGAATGGACACCTGAACAGATTGTGTTGTGTTATGTTTTCTTTCAAGATGTTTACACATAAATGCAAAGTAATGTTTGTAGGCTTTTCCAAAGTACCAAGTAAACAAATGTGTTTTTGATAAAGATTAGCTGTTTGTTTTGATTTACTTCTAAATGTAAATCTGATTTTGTAAAACAAAAAATCCAGTGGCTAAATTGCTAGTATTAAGATTTCAGAAGAGGCCTTCTTAGAAACTGATGTAATTTTATCCTGCAGGTTTTTGTGTTAAGATCACATAGGTTACTTCATTTTAACTTTAAACTTGGATCCAGGTATTGTAAAATTGTTAAGCTTGGCTAAATTAGGTGATACGTTGAGAACAGGATACTAAAAGATACATGCGTGTTATTTGATTTCCATAACTCTGTGTGTGCGTGTGTATGCGTGTGGTCAAATCTCAGCTGATTTATGGCAACCACATAGGGCTTTTCAAGGCAAGAGACCTTCAGAGTTGATTTGCCATTGCTTGCCTCTGCATAGCAACCCTGGACTTCCTTGATGGTCTCTCATCCAAGTACGAACCAGGGCCAACCATCCTTAGCTTCTGAGATCTGACAGGATCAGTCTTGCCTGGGCCAGCTAGGTCAGTAAGTCTCTTTAACTTAGCTTCACCAGTAATCCTTATTTGCATGCCCTGCTAGCACCATTTATTTGCATTAAGGGGAGGGTTGCCAGGTCTGGATGGAAAATACCTGGAGACTTTGGGGGTGGATCCAGGAGAGGGTGGGGTTTGGGGAGGGGAGGGGCCTCAGCATGGTACAAATGCCATAGAGTCCATCCTTCAAAGCAGCCATTTTCTCCAGGGGAGCTGATCTCTGGAGACCAGTTGTAAAAGCGGGAGATCTCCAGGCCCCACCTGGAGGCTGGCAACCCTGTTAAGGGGCCACTGGTTCTTGAAGACTGAAACACACACTTTTCTCTTTTCCTCTTCCTTGTTAGAGACAGTGCTTTTTAACAAAGACCCATTTTCTGGACCCAATTCATTCTGGCTTTGGAACACAGACTGTTTTGGTCGCCTTGGTTGTTGACCCCTGTTGAGAGCTAGACAGGGGGAATATGACCTTGCTAGTTCTGCTGCATCTCTCAGCGGCCTTTGATACTATCAACCATAATATCCTGTTAAGCTGCCTCTCCGCACAGGGCCTAAGGAGCACCATATTATGGTGGTTCCTGTCTGGGGGATTGATCTCAGAAGATAGTGTTGTGGGATTCCTGCTCTGGCCCATGGCCGTTGACCTGTTGGATCCCCTATTGTCCCCTGTGTACTTAATATTTGTATGAAGCCACTGGGAGAAGTCATCAGGAGGCATGGGCGGCAGGGTCATCAATATGCAGATGATACCCAGCTCTGTCTTTCTTTTTCATGTAATTCTGATCAAGCTATTGATGTTCTGACACGGTGCTTGGTGTTAATAGTGGGCTGGATGAGGGTGAACAACCTGAAATTTAATCTTGACAAGGCAGGGTTGCTCTGGGTTAGTAGAAAGGCAGACCAGGGACTTCAGATTTCTCCTGCCTTGGTTGAGGTTATACTCCCCTTGAAAAGCAAGGTTTGCAGCTTAGGAGTGCTGCTTGACACAGCAGTCACCTTAGAAAACCAGGTGGTTGCTGTGGCTCAGAGTGCATATGCCCAGCTCCAGTTGGTGTGTCAGCTGCATCAATTCCTGGGTCATTTAGATCTACTTGCAGTGATCTATGCCTTAGTTATGCCTAGACAGGACTATTGCAGTGCACTCTTCTTGGGGCTTCCCTTGAAGAGTGTTTGGACAGCTGCAGCAAGTACAGAATGCTGCGGCTAGACTGCTGGTTGGGGCCAGCTATTGGAAGCATAAGTCCCCAGCACTATATTAGTTACACTGGCTACCGATCTGTTCCTGAGCCTATTTCAAGGTGTTGGTTTTGTCCTTTAAAGACCTTCATGGCTTGACACCAGGGTATCCGAAGGACCGTTTTCTACCATATGTTCTTGCCATGGAATTAAGTTCGTGTGAAGATGCTCTCCTGACTGTCCCATTAGTTAAAGATGCTTGTTTGGTGGGAACATAAGAGGGATCCTTTTCTGAGTAGCCGTAAAATTAGAGAACAACCTCCCTGGGGAGGTATGCCTGGCTCCCTCTGTGTCGATCTTCAGGAGGCAATTGGTTTAGGACTGCATTTTGATTGATTTAGCTTTTATTATTGGCAGTTTTTAGAGTGTGATTTCTATGGGTTTTTGTAATGGTTGCTTTTTATTGTGTTTTTAATGTTTTACTTATGTTAGAAGCTGCCTTGAGTTCTGCAAGAGAGAAAGGTGGCTAACAAATATTTTAAATAAATATGTATACAAAACACATGTTCTGCCACTTAGCAAGAACCCTTCCAATCTTGTACTAGAGTTTTTTGTATTTAAATAGCATGGATAAACAGAAGTTTGTCTCTTGACTGGCATGAACCCAGCATGTTGTTGTGCTCATGCCCTCCCCTCACTCCTTCCCCTCCCATCGTGTGCAGGATATAATTGAAGTTGCCTGAGTTTGGAAAATCTCAAGTCAAGCTCCAGTTCATTTTATGACCTCTGAATGCAGGTATTTGTTTGAATCAGAACCCCTCCACCTCATTTCCAATTTAGAATCTTGTCTTTTTTTTGGGGGGGGGCCTCTAATTCACCCAGATGCTTGCATTCAGATGCCATGGTTAATTGGAGCTTCGCTTGGGGATTTCCAAATGTGGAAGCCTTCAACCACAATCTGTGTGCAACGGGATGAGGGAGGGGGAGGAGCGAGAAAAACAGGAGCACATCTGCAAGCTGTATTTCTGTCCGACATTGACAAGTCTTTTTTTGTCATGATGTCTGGTTGTGGCATTTTATTAATTTCATATTGTGGCGCCCCTCGGTGCCAGTAGCTGGGGAACCACCGGTTGCCGTCTCCTTGGATGTAGCCGATGCCCCCCCTGGGTCTGGGAGGTAGGGTGGGCTCTGGAGGGCTGAGGATGATGGGGCCTCAGTGTGGAGGATGCCAAGGGAGGTTTCTACACCCTACTGTGCACCTCCTGGAGCTTTGCCTGTTCAAGCGTCTGCTCTTTATTCAGTGGCCATTCACTCCACATTCCTCCTCAGACCTTCCTGTTCCTCCCTTTTATCCTTCCTGCCTCCTGAGCCAACCTGCCACCTGGCCCCACCTTCCCTCAGAGAGAAAGATGCCAACCCCCTCGTGCTCCACCCTGCCCTTTCCTTCCCTGCCACCGGACTTCCATCATCCCCCCTGCTGGCCCCTGGTGTCTCCTGATGGGGACCGGTCTTATGGCCATGCTCCCGGGTTGTCGGGCTCCCGTCCGGCCCTTGCACCACTGGGTCACCACGGCTCCCTCCGTCTCCACCCTTGGCCACTGCTGCCCAGCGCCCGGCACTGGGGCTGTCACCACTCGGCCTCCGCCATTCCTTCTCTGCCTCCTCATCACGGCCTGGCTCCTGGCCTCCGTTCACGCTGGAACCTCTCTGCAGCTTCTGGTAAGTGCTGGCGTGTGGGGGGTTTTCCCTGACCAAGGCGTCGTCGCCCCTCAGACTCCGGCTTCCCAGGTTCTGGGCCTGGCGTCTGGAGGGGATCGCAACGCATGTAATCTTCTGTGTTCTCCCTCTTTAATTCTGGATAGTCCTTAATTATGCTGAGCAATAACTAAGTCAGACTCTTGATGCAGCTTATGGAGGCAGCTATAGAGTTAATTCCTCCAAAGTACAAGTAATGTTGCAAATTTTATATTAAGAGCTTGAAACTATGTCATTTCTGCCTTCTCTTGCATTTCTTTGAAATTATTGTTATACGTGAAATAAGCATCTAATCCAAAACATTACAGTCTGGTAGTTCAGAATCTACTTTAATACAAGTGGCAACTGTGAACGACATGGATCCTGTAGGGGTATTTTTGGAACTCCTTGTGAGCAGTTATGTCCAAGGCTTGGATGAATAATAAGACAGTTTTAATTTTTACGTGACTTGTACACCTGCTAATTAAACCTTCTCTGTTTTAGAACTAAAAAAACTGTAATTTACCAAGTCTTGCTTTGTCTATTTCAAATGTTCCTTTTTTTAAAGTCTGAGAATATTTTCTGCATTTTTTAAAAATATAAAATACATGAATACAAAAAAGGAGGAAAACACAGTGCAGCTTATTTTTCTTTCAGGGCAATAAAAGTTATTGTTCAAATGAGGAAACTTTGTAAGTTTTGGCTGTCTTTTTTTTTTTGCCTTTTCTGTATGTGTAGCAATAATTATCTGGCACTCTAGAATGGAAAGATTTAAACTGGAGACTGTACAGTCTAAGCATTTTAATCTTAAACTTTCCTCATAAGCAATATTATTTTGTGGCTGTTTGCTGAAAGAATTTGAAGGGTGAAACTAAAGTTACTAGTTTTCATAAAACACATATAATGGCTTTTGAAAGATTTTTTTCCCTGAGAGACTTTTGTTCTTTTTATATTTATTTTTATAATGAAATAAGCATACCTGGTCCAGAACAGAATAGGGAAATTTATTCAGTTACTTCATTTATAGCCTTCCTTTCTTGCTGAGACTCAAATTGGATTACAAAATATAATATATTACAAAATATATAATACATCATTCAAACAGACAATACAAGTCATCCAATAAACCAAGTGTTGTCAACCTTTTTGAATCTGTGGGCACCTTTTGAATTCTGACACAGGATAGTGAGTACAACCACAAAATGGTTGCCACAAGAGGTGGAGCCAACCACAAAATATCAAGGAGTGAGATCATGCATTACTCTAATAGTAACTCTTCAGCATTTCAGGAAGAAGCTGTGTTTAGCAATGTGAAGAAATGCATTGTTTCCTGGGAGGTTTGCAATGAGCAAAACTTCCACTGTGTGCTTTAAAAAATTTTTTCTCTGGGCAGAGAGCGGGTAGGAGGGAGAGGAGTAGAGTTGCCAGGTCCTACCTGATAGCTGGCGGGGGGCTCCAGGGTCTCTCCTAGGATCTGTGCTGCAATGACTTCACCCAGAAGGGACGACATCACATTGCCAACAACATGAGGGGTGATGCTCTAGTTTTTGGACAAAACACTAAGGTTTGAGCCCAATTTTAGCATAGAGTTTTGCCTAAAAACTAGCGTCACCCTCAACTTCCAGGTGATGTTGTCATGTTGCGTTCGGAGGTATTTGCAGGTGGAAAGGGGACTGCAAAAGCAGGGGAACCCCTGTCTGGACTGGGGGCCTGGCAGCCCTAGAGAGGAGCCAGTGCAATTACTTTCCAGACCTACCTCAGCCCACCTCCATACACATGCAAATAGATCTAGCAGGAGAGATAATGGCTCAAGATCTCTCCCTTTCCCCAAGCAGGGAACAGAGATTTGGAGGAATCAAATGCTAGAGAGTCTTCAGGAAGGAGATTCCTAGAGATCTCCAAGAAAAGTTTCTTTGACCTGGCGTGACCTGGTCATTGGGTGGAGAAACAGTTTTGATAAAAACTCCTTGCAGCAGGAAGGAGGGCTCTTTTCCTTGAGTGCTGCATCTGTGAGAGCACGGATACCTCTCTCCACTGAGAAGGCAGCAAACTTCAAGGTAATTGAAACGCTGTAGAGATCTAGAACTCCTCAACTAAAGAGCCTGTCCTATATCTTTACAGCTGATGGGGCATGCATAGAGAGAGGGACAGAGGATTTGCGTTTTACCTATTTCTTTTGGGATGCCTTGCTCAATCTGGTGCTGTGCTAAAAGTATGCTTGTGAACATATGCTTTTTAATAAATACTTTATAACTTAAGATGCTGTCAGTGGTTCACTGTACCACATAGACCTCCATCCTCTCAGACACGCTATTTTAAAAGAAGCGCCAGGGAAAAAGCAGGCAGTTGGCAAGTGGCTATTCCTCCAAGGGTGCAAAAGGCAGTAAACTGTCCCTGTGGTGACCAGGCACTGGCCAGTGGGAGACACAGAGGCAAGGCCTCAGAACTTGGAAGGGACGCTGGAAGCCCTGACCTTCCCAGTGGGTAATTCCTGTAAAGGGTCAGGTGGTGGTGGCAGGAGTGGAAGTAAAATCCCTCCAGGGGTTGAGAAACATCTAGGAGGGCTGGGTGGAATGGAGCCCGCAGGCCAGAGCAGGCATCTTCCATCCTAAGTAGGGTTGACAGCCCCGAGGTCCCAGCAGGGATTCCTCTGTTTTGGGGGGCTCTGATCTGCCGCTGGCCAACTGGCTGGCAGGGGAAATTCCACTCCCTAACACATCACCCAAAACACATCACCTGACATCAGCAACACAAGGACATCACTTCTGGATGATGTCATGGTGCCATGCATGCAAAGCATGTGCGGCAGAAGATCCCAGGAAGGATCCGGGAGCCCCCCACTGGATGCAAGGTAGGACCTGGTAACCCTAGCCACAAGCAGAATGCCTTCTAAAATGAATGTATTGTTTAAAAGTATTTTCTTGTGTACATATATCTTACCATCAGTCAGGTAGTGAATATCCTTGTATTGTGCTGGCCACTGCTGCTGAAGCAACATTTTAAACATCTGCACAGCTAATCAGATCTCCACTGTCCAGCCAGAAGCTTATGTGGGCAAAATTCCCAGCGCGTTGTGTACACTTTTTTAAAATACAGGTCATGTACCAAGAAAGGTGTCAGCAGGTGCCATTTCCTTCAGTTAGGACTGTCAACTCTTGAGAGATTCCTGGAGACTTGGGGACGTCCGTGAAGGGTGAAGTTTGGAGAAGGAGCTTAATGGGGATGTGATGCCAGAGTTGGCCCTCTGAGCTGCCCTTTGTCCCTAGAGGAACTGATCTCTGTAGTCTAGAAGAGATCAGTTGTAATTCTGGGAGAGCTCCATTCTGAGGCAGGTAACCCATTTTATTGTCTGGCTGCTCTAAAAAGTGCTGGTTCATCCACTGTGGGACAATCAGCGCAGCTTCTACAGTGCCATTGATGACAAAGGAATGGCACGTGAGATAGTGATGAACTGCTTCCTTGGGATAAAATCATTAGAACAACTGATCTCCAATTTTGTCATTGAACAGTGGATTTCTTCAGTGAAATGGAATGGTGGTACCTGTTAAACTTGAAGCTGGAAAGAAATAAGGTCACCATTAAAACTGCTAGAGATGTACTTATAAATGAGGGCAATAACTTTAGCAGCGACATACTAGAGATATACAATTTCTAGAATTTTTAAATTCCTGAAAAAGTCATTTTAAAACCAATGGACAGCATTAGATAACATTTTCCATTGTATGCTATAGACATGTACAACATATTTTCAAGGGTATGTCTAATTTTGCACACAATTAATTCATGTAGCGTGTATGATGATACATGATGGAAGAGTTTTATGTTTTCAAACATAAACATTATAAAGTTTAAACTCAGTGGTCATTTCGAGCAGGAGCTCAGGGAAGTGCATCCGTGGGGGAATGCCTGCTTGTGTCATGGCTGCAGCAAAATGATCCCATTCCCTGGAAAGGTCTTTGTTCCTCTGACCAGCCTTCTGAAGGCTTCAGCCACCACTGAAGCTATCCTCCCAGAATAGTGGTATTTCTGAGGCTTGGATTGATAGCTGTCCCCTCTCTGTCAGCTCTTTCTTTCTCTCTCTCTCTCCTTTCTTTCTTTCCTTCTGACATACTTCCGGTGATGTCAGGTGGTTTGGCATATGCAAATGAGTTATGCTAATGAGTTATGCTAATGAGCTCCTGCACTTCTTTTTCTACGAAATGACCCCTGATATGCTAATATACTTAGTCCCTTTGTAACTGTCAGAGACTATTTATGTTCAGTTAATACACTTTCTTTTGTTTTCTATTTTTATTATTTTATGATTCCCAGATGGTAAAAACTGAAGTGTCTCCTAAGGTGCAGCAGCCAGCTTTTCTCTCTCTCTCTCTCTCTCTCTAGTATAGGTAAATTCATAGTTTGACCTTGTAAAATATTTCATTATTTTGCCATATAGTACAGTTTGTTTTGCTAAGTTATGCTTTTTAAGTTAAAGCAGTAAAGCAAGTTTAGATTCGATGAGAAACCCATTTATTACAATTTCCCACAAAATTTCTTTTTTTCCTGAGGATTCCCCCCCCCCCCCCCGGCCATAGCGTCAGAATATCCCGAAATGTTATATCTCTGTGTTAGCATATACAATTGCTCAGTTTCATGTGTTCGTACCATTTAAAAGTAGGAATGCTTTATAACGTTCAAATGTTTTATACTATACAGATTTCCAGCTTGTTCTTAAGGCCCTTACCAGTATACAACTTCGAACTATTATGTAAGGCTCCACTGAGTGCCCTTTATTCAGTCAGTCACCTTGGCAAGGAGGGTTTCTTTTATTCCACATGTAGTTTTGCAGGAGAGCACAGTACTTTGACCTTATCCTACCTACCTCCTTCCTGAATATTAGGTCTTCACTTTATAGAAACTAGGAGTTATTTCTGCTTTCCTTTTGGCCAAATCCTGTACATTGCAAAGAACAGCAGAGGCACACCTTTTGTGGAGAGTGCTCAAGGTATAACGGTGTGAGGTGTATCTATTATAAATTTTCATGTCTCTTTAGTTTCATATTCATATATCTGCATAAAAGATCATAGGGACAGAAAGTGTCTAGTGGTACTTTGAATAGATACACCAAGGAGTGCCTTGTTTATACCTATGAGGTGCAAGTGGTTCCTTTGCAGGATATTTTGGCCCATTTAGTCAGATGGGCTGCTAAATCACAGCTCTTTGACCTAGTGTTGACATTTAATATTTTACCATGGACAGAATCCAGTCCGAGCAATTTCAGTTCACTTTGATGGGATATACTCTCCCACTGATAAGAATAGGATTTTAAAATGCTTATTTTGCCTGGTCATGCTCTGTATTTATACATGGAATTAGGAAGGGCTGTTGTGAAAAAAGCTGTTTTGAGAGCTGCTGGGCGTATTGACCATCTTCTTTCCTCTCGTAAGGAAAAGCTCCTTGGACTATAAGAAAACAACATACTTTAGTCCCTCGCCTGGTATAGCTCCCATTT
Source organism: Lepidodactylus listeri (assembly GCA_029233225.1). Taxonomy (NCBI): domain Eukaryota; kingdom Metazoa; phylum Chordata; class Lepidosauria; order Squamata; family Gekkonidae; genus Lepidodactylus; species Lepidodactylus listeri. The sequence goes on from JARCFY010000003.1 coordinate 42,360,722, forward strand.
CCCTTTGCCCCCTTCAGTACATACAAAGACTGCACAACAGACCATTTAAAATGGATGGGAAACCAGTGCTTGCCTCTCACGTCACCATTCAGTTCGCTTTCTCTGTTTTCAGTGCAAAAGTTCCCAGGTTCAAATCCCTGGAATCTCCTGGCATCTCTCCAGTGTCAGGGCTGGGAAAGACCGCTGCTGAATCTTATATAATTTATACAACAAGCTTGAATAATTTACACTGTGTAGGAAGGGTCCTATGGGAATATGAGAGGACACAGAGAGCTTTCTTTACCTGTAAGGTCAGTTGCATTGCCTTTGTGTGTGTCTTGCTGCACAGATCAAGGGAAACAGGGCCCAGTTAAGCCCCATGGCAATCCTCTTTCAGTATATTAATGTTTACACAGAGTTAGCCATGATGTAGTCCACTGGTTACAGAGGACAGGGCCCAGAGGCTTGGGAAAATGGAGGCGAAGGGCTGATGTGCAAGGAGGAGGACTGAGAGTAAAATAATATTTCTTACTTATTCCTATTGTTTCTTGCTCCCTCTTTTTTCACTCAGTGATGGCACTGATCTTCTTCTAGTAGGGGAGTCCTGGTCTGTTTGCAGAAGCAGGGTTTTTTTTTATAGCATTGCAAGTACTGTAACAAAGCAATTACAGTGAGTTATACAGTTGTTCGAAATCAAAGAAAATCTTCTGGGGAAAGTTTTCCAGATCCCAGATTGATAGAAATCAGTATATTATTTAATCCGTTGCACAACCTGCCTGCGTATCCTGGCCTGTTTAATCAAGGGTTACTTTTTGAAATATTTCCAAAGATTACTTCTGCTACCTAGAGGCTAGCAAAGTATTTCCAATCCATTGTAACATTAATTGTTGCCTACCAAATTAATGAATTGTGCGTTCTATTGCTCTCAAATACTGATTCTGAAGGGAGCTTACCTTCTTGTTATGAAAGTTACTCCTTTCCAGAAATTAAAGCTGCTGTTAGGGTTAACATGATGCCAGCACTTATAGATCAACTTAATTGTTACTAGCATTGATGACAACTGTGGTCTCATCTGGTTAGGTTGCAGCTTCATGCCTCCCGCGCACACACTGAAGTCCTGGCATCCCTATTTTGAAATTAAGCAACTTTTCCATCAACAGCAGACAACAACCAAAGAACACATACGGACTGTTCCTCTCTAACAGCAATCCATTCCTCATTTTCCCTTCATTTCCAATAATGCTTCACGAAACTAGGTTGTTTTTCAAAATACTCCCCATCTCTTTCTTGTTAAATGTCTGTTGTCTCGTTCCTCTGTCTTAAGGATAGCAAATTTGAAAAGGAATCAATATATTTTAATCAATGTGACAACTATAGATCAAGACCATTTTAGTGTGTTGCTAGATATGAATTCATACCTTAAATGTAAAGCCACTCCAGAAATTATTATTTGAATCAAGTCTTCAACAGGGTTTAGTTTAGGAGACTAGTTTTAATAGCAGAATTAAACATAGTTTAGGGAAACATAGTGAAGGAAATAAATATGTGTCAATCTCCAGTTCTGACATATTTTTTCACTATGTTTCCCTTGGAATTAAACCCAAACAATTGGTAACCATATAAACTGAGATTGTTATTCCTGTTTGGGCCTTGAATTTATTAAACATCTTCATTGTGCTGTATGCTAATTTATTGCTCACCCTCTCCCTATATGTATGGACTGGTAATTTCCATTTCATTGTATCTGAAGAAGTGTGTGTGCACACGAAAGCTTATACCTTGAATAAAACTTTGTTGGTCTTAAAGGTGCCGCTGGACTCACTTTGTTCTGAGAGTGATTAAGATATTAAAACAGCTTCAGTATCAGCCCTTAATAATGAAGAAGCATTTTAAGTGTATCCAGAAGAGAAGTGGTTTTGGCTCTCCATGTTGCTTTCTCTATATTTGAAAGAAAGTAGTGCAGACTTTTTACTTCAAAATACGATTTGAAAACTTTTTACAAAATAGCATGATTTTAGCAGAGGAATAGATTATTATTTCCATTTCTGGCTGGCAAGATTTTGTTTCTGTATATACATCTTCCTGGATTCATCAACCCATAAAAATGATTTCTGCCCCGCCTCAGATTTATAATTAGCTGTTTGAGTCAAGGGGTCAGGGGAGGTAATTTGTGACTGCTTTCTTCTCCAAAGACTTCTTTTCTCTTCCTAGAGTACCAAAACCTTATTCTGAATATCTTTCCGAAACGATTCAACCACTTTTTTTGTTGATTTGGGAAACTTGAGGAAAAATGGGATTGTGTGTGTGTGTATGTATGTATGTATGTATGTATGTATGTATGTAAACCAGTTTTGCTATGTTCCCATGATTAATATTTTCTGAACAAATGGGTGGGACAAGATATAAATTTAGGAGCTTTCACAGTACTTTTAATAAATATTTGTTGATGAGATTCATTCATTCATTCATTCATTCATTCATTCATTCATTCATTCCATTTATATCCTGCCCTCCCCGCTAGCAGGCTCAGGGCAGCTTACATTAGTTGGTACAAAATACCAAAAAATCCCTCCAGGGATTCAATTCAAAACAATCAGATAAAAAATAAAGTGCTAGTGATAGTTCCAGACAGTTTCTAATTCTGCGATCTTGTTACACCACACGATGGAATGGCTCGATCTCAGAGCTGGGCCAGGCCCATAACCACAGTTGTTGGTGGTAGTGGTGAGGGTGGCTCCTTAGTTGAAAGCCTGGTGGAAGAGCTCTGTCTTGCAGGCCCTGTAGAACTGTAAAAAATCCCACAGGGCCCTGATCTGTTCCAGGAGCTCATTCCACGAGTTTGGAGCCACCACTGAGAAGGTGCTGGCCCTAGTAGCAGCAAGCCTGGCATCCTTGGGGCCTGGGAGGGTCAGTCGATTGTGTGACCCCAACCATAGTGCTCTCTGGGTTATATATAGGGAAAGGTAGTACCTCAGGTATGTTGGACCCTGGCCATATAGGGCTTTAAAGATGAGTACCAGCACCTTGAAGTGAATTTGGTATGCTATTGACAGCCAGTACATTGTCTTCAGCTCAGGCCAGATGTGCCCTCATCTAGGAAAGCCCATCAGAAGCCTGTCCATGGCATTCTCCACTAGCTGCAGCTTCTGAATTTGCGACAAAAGCAGCCCCACGTAGAGAGCATTACAGTAGTCTAGTCTTGAGGTGACCATCGCATAGATCACTGTAGCCAGGTCCTCGCAGTCGAGGAAGGGAACCAACTGCCGAATCAGCCAAAGATGGTAGAAAGCTGACTTAGCAGTAGCTGCTACCTGGGCCTCCATTGTCAAGGAGGTATCTAGGAGCACTCCCAAACTCCTAACCTGTGGCACTGGCACCAATGGTGCCCCACCGAAAATCAGGAGTGGGATCCCCGCTCCCAAACTGCCCCGACTCAAGCACAGGACCTCCGTCCTCACCAGAGTCAGCCAGCTCAGTCTCAGCCAACCACCCACAGCTTGCAGTGCCCAGTCCAGGTCTTCTGGTCTGGAGTCTGACTGGCCGCCCAACATCAGATAGAGCTAGATATGAAGACAATATATGTTCCAGGTGTTTGTTCTGCTAAAAAGTATTATCTGATCTGTAAGGTTATGAATATAAATATTCATACATATATACAAGAGGCAGGACCCATGGGGGGGGGGGGGGAGAAGGAGCTCCAGGTGGAGGAGCAGCCAAAAGTCAGGCTTCCTCCCCTCCCCCGGGCAATTATTATTTTATACTTTAACTGTATTTTTAATTGCTTAAATGTTTTTAATATGTGACAAATGTGCTGTGGCCTCAGAGCAGGGTTTGGCCCTTTAAACCTGGGCTCCATTCCCAAGGGTGCCCTCCTTGACCCTTCCCACTGTGATTCCTCTCACACTTTCTCACCTTTTCCGTCTCTTAGACCTCGTTCCCCAGAGCTGTCTGTGCCTGCCTCGCTCTCTGTGGGCGAAGTCCATCATCTTCAGTGACTTGTACCATCTTCTCTTACCCATCCCAAGGCTTTTCCTGCCGTAAGTGCCTCCAGGCCCACAGCCTGCAGCTGAGAGCTGCTTCATCATTCCCAGCTGTTTTTCTGCTCTGCCAGCCATTTGCAGGATCCTGAGTGTCTGCTGCTGTTGTCTCCTCTGCCCCCCCCCCCGTCTGCTCACTGCCTCCTTTTAAATATGCAGCTCACCCACATAGGTTCTACCCCCCTGCTTGTGTCTCCTTGCCCTCGACAGCCCAGCTGTCTGTGTCTTCCAGTCTGGCTGTTTGAAGTTTCCTGATGCTACTCAGTCCTCAAGAGCCTACTCTGATGGCCACAAGTATTTTTTTGTTTGTCACCTTGTGGACCCTGATCAGGTGGAAAGGTGACATAAAAATGTCTAATATAAGTAAGTCTTCCAGCATATCTTCTAGCCTCAGTGGCTCCTCTGTTGGAGGAAGGCTTCCTAGGCTGCAGGAAGGTTCCTTGGAGGATGGTCAGGTCCATCTAGGTTTTTCTTTGTTTTCTTTATGTTGTTTAACTGTGTCACAGCTCTTGTGAAACTTGAGCATTTCTTGAGCCTATGTTCCAGAACTGAGCAGATTAATTTGCATTTTCCTGTTATAATTTATTATTTTTTTATAATGAGCCTGCTGTGTATCCATGTGCCTAAGGCCATTGGTTGGGAGGACTGGAGGATAATGTTCCATGATAGTTGATGGAATCAGATCTTCACAATCATAACTTTGTTCATCAAAACAGAAGTAGAAGGAAGCTTTCAAATAGTTGTGACCATTCCCAGGAATCTCTAGGAGTCAGATGTTAGATCGCACAGTCAGTGATGAATTAATTATTAGCTGCTTTGCATTCCTGTCTCCCAGAGGGACGGGTAAACTGCAATGCAACACAATCTCACAGCAATCATTGGGACATGGTCTATTGCTTTCACAATGGATCCTGGACTCTGTCAACCCTGCACAAAATAAAGCTGCATTTGGTACCTTCTTTGGTAGAAAAACAGGATGAAATTATTCATTTGTTGAATGTGAAAATTTAAAAACAACCCGCTGTCAATCAACAAGCTTAAAAAAAAACAATTTATACAAAAGTATCTACAAGACTGTAGTCATAAACTCCCCCCCATCCCTCAGCATAACCCAAATCTAAATTCTGAATTATCAGTTCTTCTTGTGTTTGTTAAAGCAACCTTTGGCATAAGAAAATTCTGCTACTAGAAGTTGATGTTTTACATATAGCCATTAGTCAATATAGAAATCATCTGACTGAAGGGTGGGGTATAAATAATCCTCCTTCTCCTCTTCCTTCTATTGCCCATTTAATTTAAGACTTCTTTATTCAAGAAGATTTCCCTACATGGATGTAAATTGTAGGAAGGTGGTTACACAGGAGTCTGTTTTGCTCTGATACATACTCAAATATATGTGTAAATGGCCATGGTCCATGTGATAGACACAAGGTTTCCCCTTTTCCCATTTGCATCATGGTTTATTATTTACTTATATACTTCATTTATACCCCACCTTTTCTCCCAAATGGGGCCTCAGAACCGCTTAAATTGTTCTTCTCTCTTCCATCTTATCCTCACAGCAACTCTATGAGGTAGGTTATAGTGAGAGAATAGAGTCCGCGCACTTAACCACTATACCAAACTGGAAGAAAGGATAGGTACCACTTTTTGAGAAAAGAGGCTAGAGGTAGGGCTATAGCTCCTTTTATATTCTCTCCAGCCCTCTCACTTGGACACAGAGGTGCAAGTAGGTTAGGTAGTCGCAGGCTCGCCACCCACCCTGTCCCCGTGCTCTTTCCCAGAGGCACCATCAGACAGGGCAGCTCAGTTCCCTTTTCAGCCACTCCTCACCCAGATATTTCCTTGAACTATTGGGTTAGGGAACTAAATATTGCTTCCCTTTCATGCTGCCAGTGCCACCATTATATATACAGTGGTGGAAAGTGCACTGGGAGTGGGAACAGCGGCTTGTTCTGTGGTGTCATCTTTTCTGTGGAATCCCCCTTCCCCTTGTGGATCGCCTACTGTCTTTTTGTTGGTAGGGCAAAGTAATTCTTTTTTTCCCCCAGGCTTTTAACTAAGGGACTTGATTTTTTAAAAGGTCTCAGAGCAGGTCGGGCAAAGGCTAGTCATCTCAGGAAACATCTCTTTAGCCATTTTATCCCATCTGTAGCTCTTGAAGAAGCAGTATTGTTACTGCAAATTATGTATGCTGAAGTCGATTAAATTGAAGTCAGTGAAATTGCTGAGCAGTCAGGTTAGAACAGATAAAAGGAAGTGCTTCTTCACCCATACAGTGATTAACGCATGGAATTCACTGCCACAGGAGGTGGTGGCTGTAAGCATGGATGGCTTCAAGAGGGAATTAGATAAACATATGGAGCAGAAGTCCATCAGTGGCTATTAACCACAAGGTATATATAGGATCTTTCAGTCTGGGGCAAGTGATGCACTATATTCTTGATGCTTGGGGGGGCAACAGTGGGAGGGCTTCTAGAGTCCTGGGCCCAATTATGGATCTCCTGATGGCACCTGGTATTTTTGGCCACTTTGTGACAAAGTATTGGACTGGATGGGCCACTGGCCTGATCCAACATTGTCTTCTCTTATGTTCTTATGTTTTTATTTATTTTATTTATTATTAAATTTATATTTTGCCCGCCCTGCCTGTTGGCAGGCTCAAGGCTGCTAACAACATATATATAGATGCATAGATTATGAGCCTGCCTTTTGGTGGGGAGGGCGGGGTATAAATCCCAATAAATAAACAAACAAACAAACAAATAAATAAATAAATAAATCTCCAACAATACTAAAACAAAATCAGGTTAAAATTACAATGTAAAGCCATAGTTATGCTACACATAGCTATACTAAAAGATGGCAACATTCTGTCATCATTTGAATGTAGGGTTGCCAAGTCCTACCTTTGTGATGCTGGGGGGACTCCTTGCCTGCCTGGGAGTCTTCTACTGCATGTGTTTTGCGTGCGGGGCGCAGTGACATCACCCGGAAGTGACGTCATCACATTGGGCATGTTAGGCCGGGACCTCTGAAATTCAGGGAAAACCATAGAGTTTCCCCTTGAATTACAGAGCGTCCCCCTCAAAACGTGCCTGACGTGATGATTTCACCTCCGGGTGATGTCATTGCGCTGGGCACATTGCTGCCACCCAGCAATTTGGGGGTAGGGTTCCCCCTGGCGGCCCAATCCGGGCCGGCATGGAGCAGGCTGCTGGAGCGGGGGTTTCCCCGCCCCCAGGGTGACTTGGGAACCCTATTTGAATGGCCACCTCCAGGCTCCTGCCAAGCTGTTAATCGTCCGGTTGGTGGTGATGTTAATGTTAGGGCCAGGGCCATGATGTTAAGGCAGCACCCTACTTGAAAGCCTAGTGGAAGAGCTCCGTTTTACAGGCCCTGCGGAACTGCAAAAGTTCTTTCATGGCCCTGATGTTATCCAGGAGCTCATTCCACCAGTGAGGGGCCGCCACAGAAAAGGCCCTGGACCTTACTGTGGCTGATCTGGCCTCTTTAGGGCCCAGAAGAGCCAGGTGATTTTGGGATCCTGATCTTAGTGGTCTCTGGGGCTCATGTGGAGAAAGGTGGTCCCTTAGGCAAGTAGGTCCCTGACCAGGGCTTTAAAGGTAAGAACAAGCGCCTTGAACCATATCCAGTATGCTATAGGCAGCCAGTGCAGTGCTTTTAGGGTGGGCTGAATGTGTTCCCGTATGGGAAGGCATAACAACAACCTTGCTGCCACATTCTGCACCAGCTGCAGCTTCCGAATTTGGGACAAGGGCAGCCCCATGTAGAGAGCATTGCAGTAATCCAATCTGGAGGTGACCATTGTGTGGATCACTGTTGCTAGGTCATTGCATTCAAGGAAGGGAACCACTGCCTAATCAGCCGTAGGTGGTAAAAGGCAGACTTCGCTGCTACCTGTGCCTCCATCGTTCTTATGTTCCTCTTAGCAGATGAGACAGGAGTTAGGAATGTGGGATCTTCCAGGTTTTGAGACAAATACTGCACTTTATGGCTAAGCTTGCTCTCAGTTTCATTACTTTTCTCTGTTCTTGGGATCCCAGAGGTAATTGAGCCCCCCTCAAGAACAGCTGTGTTCAGGTGTGGGGGAAGACTCCTCATCTGTACCTTGATGGGTTGTCCGGACAGAACCTCTTGGTGATGGGTTTGTGGCTTCCCTGTGAGATGGTCTGTAGTCAGGTGTAGCAGAGACTGAGGGAAATCCTTACCCTGCAAGAAAATTAGAACTAGAGCAGGTCATGGCAGAGTAACCTTGGGACTATAGTAGATTTGCTTCATCTGTTGCAATGCACAGTGTACCAAAGTCAGTTGATGGTATCACCAACCCCTTGGTTCTTTAGGGACCTCATTGCAGTGATGGGGAGGCATAAAGCAACATATGGGTATCATTTGGTTTACTTGAAGATCTCTCTGTGCCCAAAGTGGATTGTGGAATCCGTTTTGGAGTCCTCTCTAAAATGTTGCTGAAGTACAAAGTATTGAGCACAAAGCATTTTCAGAGTATAGCCTACTGGTTGTGTTCATTTCTACTTTAAACTGGGTTTGAAAAGCTCTGCACATACAGGAAATGAGCACATCATGGAGAAAGGTTATCGGCTAACCCTCTTCCTGATTCTTCCTGATTCCGTTTGACTTAAACTTATACTTAGAAAACCTCTGTAGCATCTCAAAGGTGCTTAGTACTACTAAATACCATGGTTTTGTTGAGGGCTATTGAACTTGTCAAGATAAATTTCAGTGGCTGTTTTAATCAAAAGGGATTGTTTTGGAAACTGCAGTAAAATGGTTTAAAAAATGAACATACACCTTTATTCTGGTGCTGTATTTGTTTAAATTGTGGACAGTTGAAATCATTGTTGAGATGATGTATTGAGGTGATTAAGTGATACATGGAGTTCATCTTGTTTGAAAGCACCAACGTGGCATAAATGTACCAGCTCAAGAGGGCCATGTTGGCTGTTTTTGTGGGATCAACAGTTTGTTTTTTTAAATCTAACCTCTTCCTTGGCAGGCGATGGGGCAGCTGCTTGTTCTGTCCCATTTGCCTTTTTTTGCAGACAGGGCAGAAATTTTGTGCAGGGCAAATTCATAGGCTCATAGAAGATGATTTCATTACTTCATAGAAGAACTAGTTGCATATTATTTAATGAAAGAGCAACTAAATTGGATTGATCATCTGCAAAGAATGGTGATCTTTTACAATAAGAATATATGTTTACAAATTCTGTAATAAAGCTAATAGAAAGTATAGTCATACTTATATACAATAAGCATTTGTCCTGCAGATAAATATATAGATGTTGTACACAGTAATAGAATGTGTGCACTTTGGGGTAAAATTATTATTAGACACAGGGTTGCTTCTATGGTGTTTCATCTTTTCAAATGAAATTCTACTTGCTTTTAAAATGGGGTCAAGCCATCTTGATGGCTAATAACAGAAGCTTCACAAGTCTCCTGGTAACTTTCAAGCTGTTAACAACTTTGGTAAAACTGGTAATTATCCTATAAAGTTACCTACAGCTTGAATTGGCAACCAATTATATCACCATAAGTGATTGCTATGCAGCCTGTAGCAATATTTGCTGCCTACATGGGACAGTAACAATGGTGGAATCTAAGGTTACAGCTCTATTGAAGGTTTGTGTTGACAACAGTCATTCTGTAAAACTAGAATAGTTTAACTGTATATCAGAATCCTACTGTGAATTTAAAGCTCGACATTTGCATTTTAGAATCTAGCAAATGAATGCCAAAACATTGTGTAAACTTATGGGACATAGTATAGAAAAGACAAAATATGTAACTATGATTCAGTTTCCTTGTTTTCAAAATTAATGCTAAATTGTTGTGCCTTAGTATAAATCATAACAGATTTTTATACTGCTGACAATGATAGCATTTGGGATGAGGTTTAATAGCTGAGGCGTAACACCTGTGGTATTATATTTCCATGGCAAGCTGCACTCCAGATATTGTTGGCGGAGTGGTTTGTGTAAAGTACCTGTGGCTACCATGGTATGTTCAGCATAGGGTTATCATTTAAAATTTTGTTGGTAATATGACAATGGAAATGGAGTATTGAAATATAGGGGGTACTCCTGAAGATAACCCATAAGTAAGGCTGGCAAGAGACACGTCATTCTTCCAGAAACAGAACATTGCTGTCTACCTTCCACAAGCCTTTCCGTGGTTCCCAACCTGTGGGCTGCGGACATCAGAGTGCCTTTCAATAACATGCTTAATTTGTAACACTTTGCCGTCTGCATCTTCCTAGTGACACTAGTGTACCCACCAGGGTTATAAGAACCCATAGGAATAGAGCCCTCCCACTTAAGGGGGCTGAATTAACAAACCAGACTTACGGTCTCTGAAAGCTGCAAAACAGAGACAATGTCATCACATTAAATGACTTAGTATAATAAATAAGCAAACATGCCTTCTGTAGCCCAAATAAATAAATACCATGTCTTGCAGATATATGTATTACTATTTTTAAAACATATGCAGATGCTGTTGTGATTCACAAAATACAAATTCATTGAAAAGCATTACTGAATTCATAGTAGCTTTCTGTCATTATGTATTTTCTTAGGCAGCAGGTTTTGATAATTCAGCTACTATCGTGTGGAGGTCCATAATTTTTTTGATGTTAAAAAGGGTTCTTATACTCAAAAAGTTTGAGAATCATTGCTTTAGGCACTTTTTGTGATTTAGCCCTGCGTAGCTTTTGGTTGAAGCTTACATTTTAATGTTAAATATGCTGGACAGCAGCAGCAATAAGACAGGCTTCCTATAAAGTGTTCCTTTATTGGTTATCTCTAAAGAGCATGTAGTATAAGTTGACATGGTTTTAAAAATTACATTAAAACCGCTAGATACTGATTTACTTTGCAAGAGATTTGTGAGTTGTGATAAGCACCGTAGAGAGAAATGTGGCTTATTGCTCATATTTATATCTTCAAAAGGAGTCCCTCCATTGCTTCTGTATCCCAGAATGTCTTTATGTAACCTGAAACTTTAACACATGGCAAAGTACTAACTAATTAAGTCTGCAACCATCCATCCCTATCTTAAATCTGAAACAATCTGCATTCAAGGGCTTATGACATATCTTTGCTCAGAAGCTTCTATTTTGTTCTTAACTTTTTTTGTGAACGTTGTTCAAATTTTAAGAGAAAATTCTGTGCAACTTGGAAGCCTCCATATGCATTGAACGTAGACTGATCCTAGAGAAAGGTATTATTTTACTCATTTGTGTGAATAAAAAAAAACCCTGGTACTGTTAAATTCAACATCTGAGTGTGTATTTCAATATTTCAATAATGGGAAGCCCACTGTGTATCCCACTGGTAAAATGTTGGCAATTAGGTTTTCTACCTTTTTCATTTAGGACAAAGCAGACTCAGGCAAATCTGTATTATCATCAGCTTTACATTAAAAAAATGGCACAAATGGTGACATCTGGGAGCCAATTCACCATTTAATTAAATTAGCCTGTAATAAAATCTGCCATAATGAGATTAAAATTAATAATTAATCAGGAGCTGACATGGGCACAAAGCTGCATAAATAATAAATGGGGGCTGTGTCTGCTGTTTCTAATTGAGGACCTACTTCACTGCAGTTACACTTTTTATGAAGCTTTATTGGACTTTCTGCATTGCCATGAACTATATTCTTAGTTTTGCTACATTTTGAAATAAATCATAATAACCTTGCTTTGGTTTTGTTAGGTATTTCTAGCAAATTGCAAAAGGTGACGGGCATTCATTTTTTGGAACTGGAATATCTGGAATATTTGTGTTGGGGAGAAAGTCATGCATGCACAGATGTAATTTAAAATGTCTGCATTGCTATTGCTTTTAGGCTACATAAGTTCCATTAAATTCAACCTAATCTTCCCTGAATGGAGCAAGTTCATGGAGTGGGCTGTTTCAGCCTTCCCTCTTCCAGCTTGACTTTGCTGTGCCCCTGGAAAGTCACTCCTGTGGGCTGATGGTACCTTTGGGAGCAGTGTTAGAAAGGAGCAGGTGGCAAAAATCCCTTGCATAAACACACTCTGTGGAAGGGTTGAACCCATCCCATTTACTTAAATGCTATAGCTGGTTGCAGGATTTTATTCAGAGCCATTGCAAATTCTTTGAAGCCAGAGCTATTTCAAGTCTTACATGTGGGTGTCCCTTGAATTTCAAATGGGACACGGAGACAATCTACAGTAGGCTTTTTAGATTTTTAAAAATCTTTGTGTGTATGTGTGTGTGTGTGTGTGTGAGAGAGAGAGAGAGAGAGTGAGAGAGAGAGAGTGTGCACCTGGAAGTTATGGCAACCTCCAATGACTGTGTGCATCTGGAAGTCATGGCGATATCTGGTGACTGACCTCGATGGGGGGGCCCTGGAGGACATTCAGAGAGGTGGTTGAATAAAGCCTGCCCCCACCTCCCGCCTCTGGTATTTCAAGAATGTCTCCCATGTACTTGCCAGAGTAAGCCCTCCTTAGCTTCCAAATTCTGATGAGATTGGGCTTGCATAGACTATCCAGGTCAGAGCTATACTAGCCCTTTTGACAGTATGTTCACCCATTGGAATCCAGACAATGTCTCTAGGAACTTTGTAGCAAATTTAATCACCAAGTGAACATCCCTTGTTTAGCTGCAGCACCCTGCAAATGAGTTGAGCTTCAGTCCAGTTTGTCCCATTCTGACTGTTTGGCACCTAACTTAAACACCAAGTGAGGCAGCATTGTGGCTGCACAGTAGGGTCATTTAGGTGAGATAGTTTAAGTATACACATGGCTGAGTTTTCTGCCTTTTTAATGCCTGCACAATAGCAAGCAGCTGTCATTGGGTACATTGTCCGCTGCTGGTGGCTGCATAGTTGGAGACATTTATCTTGTTGGCTAAGTCTTCCCCAGAGAACATCCAGGAGACAGTGATCATAAGGAAATTTCACCCACAATTAAGGCAGGGGTGTTTTCCTATAATTGTCAGTGTAAAAGGCATTCCTTTATTGATTTTTTCAGCTTAGGTATTGTTAAAAGCTCTTTTTAAACTGATAATTGGTGAATAAACTGCAACTCCTTGAGGCTGTGTGGTGCTGTGCTTATGCAACTGCTTTGGGTCTGGACAGCTGACATACAAGCTTTCAGAATTGAGGACACACAGATATGGACATCAAACAAGTAAACGTGAAATGCATACTTTTACATGTAATTCTTTAAACATGGTGTTTGTATCGAGTTGTTTCGTTCAGTATTTGGCAGTGGGGTTTATGCATGTATGTGCCAAAACACAGAATGGGCTCATGTCGCATTTCTGCCGTGGATTTGTTCAAGCTATTTGAATGCAGATTAAACAGCTCATCAAATGTTCAGCTCCCATGATCACAACACACAGTCCAGTGGAAGCTGACTTGGCAGCTGCTTGATCACATCTAGACATTGCTTTGAATGTCACTGTTTTTCTTTGTTTTTGTTTTTTAAATGCTGACTTGCAGCCCCCCCCACCCCAATTTCTAATATAACTGCAGCATCACCCTTTCCAGTGTGGAGTGGTACTGTGGCTGCACCTGGTATGGATGAGGAGTTGGTAACTCCCTTAGTTATCACCTTCCCTCCTTTCTTAAGGTTAACAAACTGGAGAGGAAAGCTTTGTCAGTTTCAACATCTTTTCTGTTACAAAATTAAAGTATTAATTTTCACATATAATTCTGCTTTTAAGGAATTCTGCTTTGGAGGTTGCAGAAGAAGGTATATAAGGTGAAGTTTCCAACAGGCCACCATTGCCTTTTTGAAAGAGGGAGAAAATGAGTTGGGAGACCTTTCAAATAAAAGGACATTATGTAGATCAGATGGTTTTTCTTTGCATTCAACATTCTGACCTTTCTGAGCTTTGCTTCCTTCTATCAGCAGTAGTTCCCTAGTCTATGCCTTTGAATTGCTGTTCCCCTCCCTCTTGCCTGTTCCCTTGTTCATTTAAGTGTTTTAACAGCATTGCTTTTTTAATATATACCTGTGTGTGGTTTAGAAAATGTGCAGTTGTCATAGGACAGGGCTAATGCTACAATAGCACCTCCACCTCCAAAAAATACACCTTTGGAAGTTTGATTTTCCCATAGAGAATCTGGTGAGTTCTTGGGTATATGTACAATCCAAGCCATTTAGAGGAAGAGTGGCTGGAAGAGGCAAGTGTGAATATATCCAATGCAGTTGCTGAACTGAAAGATAAAGATAATACCAGCTAGATATTAGGAAAAACTTTTTTATAGTAAGAATTGTGCAACAGTGGAATCAGCTGCCTAGGGAGGTGGTGAGCTCCCCCTCACTGGCAGTCTTTAAGCAGCTGCTGAACAAACACTTTTCAGGGATGCTCCAGGCCAGTGGTTCTGAACCTTCCTAATGCCGCGACCCTTTAATACAGTTTCTCATGTTGTAGTGACCCCCAACCATAAAATTATTTGTTGTGTTGTCCAAACAGTTTTGACAAAACCAATAACAACGTTATTTTCTGACCCATCTATACAAAATCTTGCCTGAACCAATATCTTATCTCCAACCATTATTCCCACACTGGATTGGAATCAATTCCTAAAGGTTAGGTTCCCATGGCAATCAGCTCGCCTTCCTGCAGAACTAGTATGCTGAATATGATTTTTTAGGGTTGCCAACCTACAGGTGGGGTCTGGAGATCTCCTGGAATTACAACTGAGCTCCAAACTACAGAGATCAGATCAATGGCTGCTTTGGAAAGTGGAATCCATGGCATTATGCCTTGCTTAGGTCCCTCCTTCCCCCAAACCCCACCCTCCTCAGGCTCCACTCCCAAATCTCCAGGGATTTCCTCAACCTGGAGTTGGCAACTCTACTTCACTGGCAGAAGAACCCTAGGTTTGTGGATGCACTGGACTCTTTCTGTGCAGATGTCCCCTAAATTCCCCCAAGCAACAGAAGTGTTTTGCCAAACAACAATGAAGAGAGAGAGAGAGAGAGAGAGAAAGAAAGGTAGGTAGGTAGGTGGGAGGAAAGAGAGAGAGAGAGAAAGGAAGGTAGGTAGGTAGGTGGAAGGGAGAGTCTGTTGCAGCCTTTCCAGGGCTCTGGGCTTTGGCATGGAGCCCAGGAAAGGCAGTGGGGGGAGAGGCTGTTGCAGCCCAGGAAAAGCAGCTTGGGGGGGAGAGCCTTCTTTCCTGGGCTCTGTGCTGAAGTGTGGAGCCCAGGAAAGATGGCGGAGGGGGTGGCTGGAGCCTCCTTTCCTGGGCTCCCCGCTGAAGCGCGGAGCCCAGGAAAGACCGGGGGTGGCTGGAGCCTCCTTTCCTGGGCTCCTCACCGAAACGCGGAGCCCAGGAAAGATGGCGGTGGGGGTGAAGGGGCGGCTGGAGCCTCCTTTCCTGGGCTCCCTGCCAAAGCGCAGAGCCCAGGAAAGACCGGAGGTGGCTGGAGCCTCCTTTCCTGGGCTCCCTGCCAAAGCGCGGAGCCCAGGAAAGAGCAGGGGTGGCTGGAGCCTTCTTTCCTGGGCTCCCTGCCAAAGCGCAGAGCCCAGGAAAGACAGCGACGAGGGAAGGGGGTAGCGGCCATTGCCTTACCTGCTGGCTTCTTCCTCCTCATGGCCCCACTGAAGGCTGCAGGAAGCAGGGGGCGGGGCTCCGGCCCCAACCAACCCCTGCTCTTTGCCCTTACTGATATTAAAATTTTTCACTCTGTGCCTATTGACAATCATTAAAATGGTTTGAAACCGCACTCTAGTTTGTTGCCTGATTATTAATTATTACAAGGATCTTTTCCATAAATATATCATTTAAGCTGCCAACTGATTAAATATGCCCAGGAGAACTCTCTAATTTTCCACATGGTATCAAGAAGAGGCCTTACAGCTTGCCTCCGTCTGTGCTTTGTAATGAAACTTGAGTTAGTGATTGGGGTTGTACTTTTTCTTAGATTTCTGATGTAAAAGAATTATTTTGCTATACTTCCTGCTCTTAAATCAAAAATGGAGGGGGGAATCCAGGATTTTTTTTTAAATTTGCTTTTCGGAAAAAGTGAATTTTTTAGCAACACTAAAAAACTCTCATAGTTTCTGTTTCAGAATGAGAGAAATCCTCAAGATGAGTTTTAATTAACTTGAAATCCTTTCTAAGAACTGTGTAGGGTTGTTTTTTTAAATGTAAGTGTGTGGTAATTCCTTTGTACACTGTTGACATGCAACACATAGTTGAAAATGTTCATTGTATAAATGTGACTAATTTTTACGCAGTTATAACATAGTGCCTAGATAAGATTACACTATTCTGTTCCACGAGATCCAAGAAATTAAAGGGAAATTTAAAGCACAGTTAGGCATGCTGAAAGATCAACGTGGAAATACATCAACTGAACAAGAAAAGAAGGTCAGAACAATACATTGAAGAACTATATAGAAGAGATGAAAGGATGACAAGTTCTTCAAAGAAGAAACTTTGGAAGAAGAACCTACAGGTTTAGAAAGTGAAGTGAAAGCTGCACTGAGAGCAATTGGGAGAAACAAATCACTAAAAGTAGATGGGATATCAGTAGAGCTATTCCAAGCCACAGAAATGGAGTCCATCAAAATCTTAACAAGAATATGCTCCCCAAAAAATGGAAAACAAAAAAAATGACTCACTGACTGGAAACACTCAATTTAGTTTCCAATTCTGAAAGAAAGATGATGTCAAGGACTGCAGTAACTATCAGATCATCACATTAATTTCTCAGTGAGTAAACTGATATTCAAAAATCTTGCAATGAAGACCATGTATGGAACAAGAAATATTAGATGCACAAGCTGGGTTCAGAAAAGGAAGAGGCACTAACTAGAAATCATACTGCAAATTTATTTTGTTTACTGGAGCATATGAGAGAATTTCAGAAGAAAATCAATTTGTTTCATAGATTACAGCAAAGCTTTTGACTGTATGGATCATGAAAAGCTATAATTAGTTGGTTGGTTGGGTTGCCAGTTCCCTTTGCCAATCCAGCGGGGGGATGGGGGGGGTTTCCAGGGGTGGGGGGGTGCCCCAATCCCCACCCCTAAGCCATGGCCACCGACAGCCACCCTCTTCCTCCCAGCTAAAAGATTTAAAGGGTTTCAGCTGATTGGTGGGGAGCACATGGCTGGCCAACCAGCTGGAGGGCTTTTTAAACCTTTTAGCAGGGAGGGAGAGGGGCTGTCACAGGCCACAGATCCTCTGGCAAAAAGACCCTTCAAAGGGTCTTTTTGCCAGCGGGGTAAGGGCTGTGGCGTACACAGGGCTCATTTCCCAGCAAGTGGGGCAGCAGCGTATGGGCCTGAATCTCAAATCTTGATTAAAACTTGTTATAGAGATAGCTGTGGGATATTTCAAAGACTGTTTTAGTGTCTTAGACAGCCACACTGGCTTTGTTGTCGCTTTAATTTTGGTAGCTGTGGTTCTTTCATTTGCTTCACCATATGTCCAGAGAAAGGCATATTTTCAAGCATGTGCAGCGGCCCCCACACCACTGGAAAGGGTCTTTTTTGCCAGCAGAGCTGTGGCCGGTGACAGCCTTTCTCCCTCCCTGCTAAAAGCTGGTCAGTGGGCCACTTGTTTCCTGCCGATCTGCTGAAGCCCTTTAAACCTTTTAGCAGGGAGGGAGAGGGGTGGCCATGGCTTGGAGGTGGGGCTTGGGGCAGGGCTTCCCCCAGTAGCCAGCTGGCCAGGGGCAGATTATAGTCCCCAGGACTGAGAAACCTCCTCCCGGACCTGGGGGCTGGCAACCCTATTGGTTGGTTTTAAAAGAAATGAGTATGCCACAGTATCTGATTGTTCTGAAGCACCACCTGTACTCTGAACAAGAGGCTACGGTTAGGACAGAATATGGAGAAACAAAGCTATACAAGGAACTGTATAGTAGAGTTTCTGATCTAGCTTAAACAAAAGTTTCCTTTAAATTAGAGTAAATTATGGTAAAACATAGTTTTTATGTTTACTTTCTATTATAAAATGACAATTTAGTGATTAAGTCAGGTGAACATAGATAATTTCAAACTTTCACATTTTAACTTGTTCACATTATTTCTTTTTCTTTCCCCTTACTTTTCCCTTTTCAAAGTTCCATTTGACTTTCATTGGGTTGGGAGCTGCTGCTCCTTTTTCTGATTCCGAATCCTCTTCCGGGGTGCTACTCCAGGAATTTACTGAGCTTTCCAATCCATGCATGCTGGTTTCTTCTTCTTCTTCCTCCGTTGGTTTTTTAATCTTTCCCTGGACTTTGTTGCTGTTCCAAAAACTGCTTTGTTTTTACAAGAGAGTCATTCTTTTCCTTTTTCTCCTTATAGTTGAAGACAAGTTCTTCAGGCATTATCCATCTGTAGGGGGTGGAATGTTTCTGTAAAAAGTTAGTTAAGCTTTTGTATTGTTTCCTCTTTTTTTCTTATTTCAAATGTTATATCCTTTAAGACTTTAATTTCTTGATCCTTGATTTTTAGGGTTGTCCCATTTGTGGCCTTGAGCACCATGTCTCTTGTAGATCTTTTAGAGAATCTCACCAGTATCTCCCCAGGCAGGTTTTTCTTCTTGATAAATTTTGAATATGTTCTATAGATCATATCCATATCGCTTTGAAGTAAATCTGCTTGTAACCCTGTCATTGGGGCTACTGCTTCAGTTAGCAAAAGCTTCAGATTCTCACCCTTCTGTTCGGGGACACCTTGAAATCTCAGAACATAAGCTGTTTTATCCATTTGTAGTCTTAAAAGTTGATCTTTATCAGAGGTTCTCTCTTTCTCCACCACATCCAGTGTCCGATTTATAATTTTTGTCTTGGCTTCAACTTTTTTCACAGATTTTGCTGTTTCCTCTGTTTTAAAGGCAGTCTCTTTCAATTGGAGTGCTTCAAAGTTGTTATTAAGATTAGTCATCTGATCCAGTAGAGGGTGCAGTGCTGCAGCTAGCATGTTAGGAAAGTCAGTACTTGTTTCTGGTTTAAGAGCTGGAAGTGTTGACTTTGCAATTCCTGGAGAAGGCTTGGTCCTGGTCTCCAGTTTTTCTCCCCTGCCAGTCATTGTTTATAGTTCAGGAAAAATTTAACTAAGTCAGGAAAAGTTAGTTTAAAGAGCTGCTTTTTATAGACCTGTGTTCAGTTGGCTACATCTCAGAGCCGCCAATAGTCCTAGCCCATTAAGTCAGTTGAAGATCACTTAGAGTAGGGGGGGTAGCACAGTCCCTTTCCCCCCACCACTTTAAGTCAGGGCTTCAGATCACTATACAGGATGTCTAGTTTAAAAGGAAGACTCACGCTTCATGCTTCCCTCAACAAAGCAAAGGAGGTAAGGAAGGATTTTTCTTGGAGTTCCCTGATCGCCTTTCCGGTGCGTGCCTCTTTGCTTCATAGGAACATCATGGTGGTGGGACCTAGCAGTGCAAAGGGGAGCCTCAATCCCTTGGCTGCCACCTTGGGAGAGGCACCCCTCGTGCCCCAGGCTGAGAGCCCCCTGCAAGGGCTCTCGGGGGGGGGGGCTCCAGAATCATTTGGTACCCCTTCCAGCCACTGGGCTGTGGGCCGCCTCTGTTGGAGCTCTGATGAGGCGTGCCCGCCATTGGAGTTGCCAAAACCGGAAGTCTGTAAAGAGCCTTGTTGAAGACTTCAGTAGAATTCAAAAGCTTGTACAATGCTTTATGTCATTTAAATTGACTTAAATAAAAGATATTACATTATTGTGTTTCTTTTTCTTGAGTTTTCAGATAATTACAGTGTTTAGGTCTCATTTTCTAATTTGGTCTGAGTTATGCTTGAAAATGTTGATTAATGTGTGCTGTATTTTAAGTGCTGTCAAGTCATTTCCAAATTATGGCAACCCTATAAGTTAATGACTTTCAAAACATCCTGTAATTAACAGCCTTGCTCTGATCTTGCCATAGCTTCCTTGATTGAGTCAATCCATCTCATATTGGGTCCTCCTATTTGCCTGCTGCCTTCAACTTTTCCTAGCATTATTGTCTGTTCTAGTGACTCCTGTCTTCTCCTAATGTGACCAAAGTACAATAGCCCCAGTTTAGTCATTGTAGCTTACAAGGAGAGTTCAGGCTTGATTTGGCCTAGAATCCATTTGTTTGTCTTTTTGGTAGTCCATGGTATCTGTAAAACTGTCCTCCAACACCACATTTCAAAGGAATCAACTTTCAAAGGAATCAACAGGTCAGCTTTCTTTCTTCATTGTCCAACTTTTACACCCATTCAAAATAATGGGGATTACTATTGTTTGAATTATCTTCATCTCAGTCATCAGCGACACATCCTTGCACTTACAAATCTTTTCTAGCTCCTTCAGGGCTGCTCTTCCCAGTCTGATACTCTTTTGGATTTCTTGGGTGCAGCCTCCCTTTGATGATGGTGCCAAGGTATAGAAAATCTTGAATGATTTCAATTTCTTCACTATCAATCTTAAACTTGTGCAATACCACAGTTGTTATTACTTTTGTATTTTTGACATTCAGCTGTAGAGCTGCTTTGGCACTTCTTTAAACTTCATCAGTAGGTGTTCCCTACTTTCTTCCATTAATGTCATGTCTTCTGCATATCTCAGATTGTTAATGTTCTTTCCACCAGTTTTCATCCCATATTCATCTAATTCTAATCCAGCTTTCCTTATGATATGGTCTGCATACAGTTTGAACAGACAGGGAGATAAAATGCATCGTTGTCTGACACCTTGGCCAATTGGAAACCATCTGTTTTATTGTAGTGTTTAGTGTTTTGTTTTTATAGAAGAAAAATAATTTAAAAAATCTTTCAAAAAACCCCAAGGCTGTTTACAAACTTTATCAGAAGATAAAATTTTATCAGAAGATAAGACTATTTCTAAGTTCAAATAATCTTGTTTTTACAACAAAATTTACATTTTTTAAGTGTCAACTTTTATTTTTTCTTACTTGGTAAAAGCTAAGATATATAGTTAGCTCTCATTAGGTGAAAGGGAGTGATGAACTGGGAAGAAGCGAGAGCAGTAGCTGTGGGGTTAATGTAGAGGTAAAATGTTGAGAGTGGATTCCTGTGCTTCGAGTTTTGAAGTCAGCTTCATAGACGTTCCTATATGGAGACTTTCTGTGCAAAAGTTTAAATGACATTTTTTTCCCCAGTACATTGACTGAAAGTACAAGATACATACAGGAAATAAATGTGGTCCTCTAGAATTCAGCATCGAAAGCTGCCTGGGAAATAAGGTCAAAGTGAGATATTGGTACATACAGCACTTCCCAAAAGTTTTTTTTTTTTTTACCCCAGATACCCTCAGTAGGTTGTCAGTTTGGCCAGAACACTAATTTGTGGCAGGTTTTATTGACGTTTGCTGGGGACAAAAGCAGGAAACCCACCCCCCATGTTAAAAACATGGCTGAGGTATCTTTGATCACATTCATCCCATTTTTCTGAAAGCATATTAGAGCATACCTAATGATGTCCTTTTGAAAACAGTCTTATTATAGAGCAGAGGGATGTGATCACAAACCATGCTTGATATATTCAGGTGGGTAGCAATGTTGTTCTGAAGCAATAGAACAAAGTTTGAGTCCAGTGGCACTTTAAGACCAACAAAGTTTAATTCTGGATATAACCTTTTGTGTGCATGCATACTTCTTATACACGGAATTAAACTTTGTTGGTCTTAAAGGTGCCATTGGACTCAAACTTTGTTCCATATTTGATATACACATTAACCCTTTGTGCCCTTGGATCACCACTCCTGGAGGGTCCTATGGAACAGCATAGCATGTGAATTGGGCAGCTGTTGTAGGAAGGGGAATTAGAGGAAATCGTCCCCTTCTTGCCCATTAGGAAGTGTCCTTCTGTTTACACAGCACAAGTGTGGATTTGAGTCAGGGTGTTTCAGATCAGGGCTAGAAACATTTTAAAGAGATAATTTAATTTACTAAGGTATGTTTAACACATTCACTTAGCTGGATGCTGTACAGAATGTTTTTTCTTTAACTGTCAAGCAAGCAAAAATACTCATGTTTCTCCTGATGACTCAAAACCAAGAATTCTTTTTTGGCATGAAGAATAATCTGGAAGATAAAAGGAATTTTATTTTCTTTTAAAAGGCAGCTCATTGATTCAGTTGATTTCAATTTTTCTTTTGGAACAGTTGGTTGTAAAGAATGATGGGTTGTTTTTAGAACCTTTCCTTTTCCATAAATGACAGTTACAGGAGCTCCAGCAGCTAGTCTGCAATCCAATAGGCTCTTCCATACTTTCTACAAGTAGTCTAGTGCCAAATCTTTAGTATTTTGCCAAATTAAACAGGCCAATTGAACAATCTAGCTAGGCAAATACACTTCTGAAAAATACATTCATTTTATACTGACAAGCTGTAACTTTCTGTGGATCCCTAATTGTACTGGCACAAAGTCAAGACAATTCCCAGACCATCAGCCAAACTGCTGTTGAACTTAAAGAAAGCCCACATTCCCCATCATTTGTAGGCGGATATGAACTCTGCTGTTTTTAAACTATGTTTTGGAATTACCCTTCTGTAATCACCCCCCATTCAAAAGTCCAGTCTGGTTCTCATTACTGAGACTTTGAAGTAATCAGACATTTTTTGTCTTTACATGAGGTTTATTACTCTGGAATAGTGATTTCCTCAATTTATTATTTGTAATAAATGGGTTTGCCCATTTGCAGGTATGTGTAAATGACCTAAATTATAGTATAATAGCATGCCAAAAATATCGAAGGTAAAAGCCTAACTATTTAAAACAAGTTTATTTTTTTATCTTCTTACTGATGCTATATGGTTTAAAAGGTAGTTTGTTGAATTACTTGAATACTAGGAATAAGGCCCTTTGTGGAAATAAATACAACAGGCTCTAGAAGGAGTCTCTGGCAGAGTGCACTGGCCTTGGGCACTCAATGTCAATTTGCTGTGGTGATCTCAGCAGGGTATAATGACACAGAGTCCACCATTTTCTCCAGAGGAACTGATCTCTGCTACCTGAAGAGCAGTTGTAATTTTGAGTGATCTCCAGCCCTCATTTGGAGATTTGCAGCAATGGTTCCCCAGGAGGGAATGGCTGGGTGGAGTTTATGGCATTGTACCTGTCTGAGGTCCCACTCCCCTCAAACCTCACCCTCTCCAGGCTCCACTCCTCAAATCCCCAGGAATTTCCCAACCTGGACTTGGCAACCCCATCTCCTTCCCAGCTAACTATCCACCTACTGTAATCTCCCCTTTGACTTCAGCTGACTTCTGCCATCCCTCCTAGAGAGCAGTTGTAATTCTGAGTGATCTCCACTTTCCACCTGGAGTTTGGCAGCAATGGTTCCCCAGGAGGGAATGGCTGGCTTGTAGGGTGGAGTTTATGGCATTGTACCTGTCTGAGGTCCCACCCCCCCTCAAACCTCACCCTTTCCAGGCTCTTCCCCTCAAATCCCCAGGAATTTCCCAACCTGGAGTTGGCAACCCTATCTTTTTCTCAGCCAACCATCAACCTACCTTTATCTGCCCCTCTGACTTCAGCTTTCCATCTCCTCCCCCTCCCTTTTAGAGAGCAGTTGTAATTCTGAGTGATCTCCAGGCCTCCCCTGGAGATCGGCAACAATGGTTCCCTAGGAGGAAATGGCTTGTTTGGAAGGCAGAGTCTATGGCATTGTACCTGTCCTGGAGGTGGCAACCCTAACTCCTTCTCAGCCAACCATCAATGTATCATTATCTCCAGGGGAGATGATCTCTGCCATCTGGAGAACAGTTTAATTCTGAGTGATCTCCAGCCCTCAACTGGAGATTGGCAGCAATGGTTCCCCAGGAGGAAGAGTACAGTCTTTCTCCGCAAGGGAGACCAAAGCAGCTTACATCATTCTTCTCTCCCCCTTTTGATCTGCACAACAACCCTGTGAGGTAGGTTAGGCTGAAAGTCTATGACTGGTTGAAAATCACCCACTCAACTTCCACAGCAAGAACCTGGGTCTAGAAGACCCTGCTCTGTATTATTATTATTATTATTATTATTATTATTATTATTATTATTATATCCCACCTTACCCACCTAGGGTAGCCAACCTCCAGGTGGCGCCTGAAAATCACTAGGTATCACAACTGAACTCCAGACAACAGATCTCTCCTCCCTCCCGGAGAAAATAACTGCTTTGGAAGGTGGGCTCTATGGAATTCTATTCAGCTGAGGCCTCTCCCATCCCCAAACCCTGGCTTCCATAGACTGTACCATAAAATATCCAGTAATTTTCCTATCTGGAGCCTGCAATCCTAGTCAAGATTGGCCCCAATAAGTTCTTCACAGAGGCCTGGAAAGGGTTTCTTTCCTTTGACTTTTTACTGACAGAACCAAGCTTGGTTGCCTAGCCACAGCCACTGAGGGAATAGTTCCAAAGGAGCCAAGCAGGAAGTGTGTTCATCAGGAGAGACAGCTGTTCAGCAGTTATTCTGACAAGGAACAGTGGCTGAAGTGGGAGTGGGCGGGGAAGAGGAGTGGATCCAGCACCCACCCAATGGCGCACGAGTACTCTTGAATGGTGGTTGATGGGCCAATGGCTGATGGAGCGCACTGCACAGCCAATGGGAGAGCTGGAAATGGCCAATGCACTAAAAGAATTATTATATTAAGAAGATATGGGTGGGGGGGGACTGCAAATGGGACAAAAATGTTCTCCCATTCAGAATGAGGCCAGTAAAACTTGCTCTCGTTCTGATTTGACTATGTGGTATAACCATGCAGCCAAATATGACTGAATACATGGCAATATGACATCATTGCAGTGCTACATCATTTTTGATTGGCAGAATCACATTGTCAGGAAGGAAGAAGAGAAATCTTCACTTAAACATACAGAAATAAAAATACACCAAAATATGTCAGAGGAACAGCAAAAAGTGAAATTTAAAAAATGGTATGAAAAGTATAAAATTAGAAGTATCTTTTGGAGAACATTTTGCATCCCTCAAGATACACTTGTTTCGCACTGCAAACATTTATACACAAAATTTTGAATCAGCTCAAGACCTAAGGTATCAGTCACATGTTATATTAGGAACAGGTACATATAGAATCATGGAGTCGTAGCATTGGAAGTGGCCATAGAGGCAGGGGTCCGTTGGAGCGGGAGCGCACAGGAGCACAGCTCCGGGAGTGAGGAGCCCAGGGGGCGGGCACATGACCAAGCCCCGCCCCCTCCTCCGCTTCCCCGAGCAGTGCAGAGGCGCAGCGCCCCGGGGAAAGCCCTGCTAGGGTCTTTATTGTTTTTTATGTTTTGTTTTAATATTGATAATTTTATCATTGTTCCTTTTATGACTGTGTTCTGCTTTCCCAGAGACTTGCTCAAGGTGGCATATAAATTTTCTAAGTATACCATTTTTTATCTGTGCACATGGCACATAAGTACTGGAGAAATTTCCCCAACCCTTCAGCAGCTTCCACCCCATCAGTCTGGTGTAGTGGTCAGGAGTTGGACTCTAGTCTGGGAGAACTGGGTATGATTCCCCACTCCTCCACATGCAGCTGCTGGTGTGACCTTGGGCCAGTCACAAGTTCTCTCAGAGCTGTTCTCTCATGAGCAGTTCTCAAAAGACCTCTCTCAGCCCCACCTACCTCACAGGGTGTCTTGTTGTGGGGAGGGGAAGGGGAAGGGATGGGTGGTGCACATGTCCTGGGTATCTCAAGTCTACTTGAAACCTGGTGGTTTCAAGGGAGCAGGAAGAGAATGAGGGTGTGTTCTTTAGGCTTATTTTTATTGCACAAAGTATTGGATAGGGAAGGGAATGGAGGAAGAGCAGGTCAGTTTCACTCACCTGTGGAGTGGAGTCTGAGGGGTGGGTGTTGCCTTCTGACACACTTCCGGTATGTTAGGGGGAGTGGAATATGCAAATGAGTTATGCTAATGAGCTCCTGCACCTCTTTTTCTACGAAATCACCCCTGCATAGAGGTCATCTTGCCCAACCCCCTGCTCAATGCGGGATCAGCCTAACACATTCTTGACGTGTTTGTCCAGCTGCTGCTTGAAGACTGCCAGTGAGGGGGAGCTCAACACTTCCCTAGGCAGCCATTTCCACTGCTGAACTCTTACTGTAAAAAAAAAAGTTCCTAATATCCAGCTCTAAAAAAGAGTGATAGTCCAGTAGCACCTTAAAAACTAACAAAGTTTGTGGTTGGGTATGAGCTTTTGGGAGTCATTGCTTGTTTTTTTTCAGATACAGCTAGAATGTGAGTACATCTGTCCACTACAGATGGACTCACATTCTAGCTGTATCCGAAGAAGTGAGCAGTAACTCTCAAAAGCTCATACCTCACCACAAATTTTGTTAGCCTTTAAGGTGCTACTGGTCTCTTACTCTTTTCCAGGTATTTTTTTTTTGGGGGGGGGGGAGGTGCTGGAACTCTCAAGAGGGAAATGAACTTTTCAATCTGTATACTAAAAACTCATGAACTTTAAAACATTTTTAAAATAATTTTGTCAAAGAGGTTCCAGAACTATGTTCTGGTGCATTCCCCCAGGAAAAAAAGACCTGCTCTTTTCTACTGCTACAGGCAGACTAACATGGCTACCCATCTTGATCTAATATCCAGCTGATATCTTCCCGGCCACAATTTAAACCCATTATTGTAAATCCTATCTGTGGATCAGCTCACTGCCATCCTCTAAGTGACAGCCTTTTAAATACTTCAAGAGAGTAATTATGTTCTCCTTCAATCTCCTCTTCTCCAGACTGAACATTTCCAAGTCCCTCAGTCTTTCCTCAAAGGGCTTGGCCTCCAGGCCCCTGATCATCCTCATTGCTCTCCTCTGTACCCACTTCATTCTGTCCACATCCTCTTAAAAGTGAGGCCTCCAGAACTGCACACAGTACTCCTGGTGTGGTCTAACCAATGCAGTGTACAGTGGGCCTATGACGCATACCTCAAGATCATGTTCACACATACTGCTACCTAGTGTGTCTCCTATCCGGCATGTGTGGATCTCATTTTTGTTACCCAGATATAGAACTCTGCACTTATCCTTGTTGAATTGCATCTTATTCACATACACCCACTTTTCTGGTGTGTTCAAATCTCATTGAATTCTGTCATCCCTGAAGAATGGTACACTCCTTCTATATGGGATAGTCGTCATCTTCGACCAAGCACGCAGCTTCGGGAGGAACGCACATGGAGTGGTGAGGGAGGTAGGGGACACCCGCCTAGCCAGCTAGATCAGCCAAATCAACCCTGGTGATCAGTGGGGTGACAGATGTTGCAGCCAGATTGTCCTCACATCCTGTATGAGCTACCTTGTGGAAAATTCCTTCTAACTTGGCTTCGTCCTAAAAGTTATTTGAGTAATAAGTCAGAATGTCAACTTCTCTTGAATGATTCGATCCCTGATATCACTAATGATGTTGCCAAATTTCTTACAGACGTTCTTAAGGTACAACATTTTAGATGATACTATTTTGATTGTACTTAAGTGTATGGAATCTTAGATTTTAATTTTACAGTATAATATTTTATATACCTTATGACTGATGATATGCCAATAAAGGTCTATGAATGAAGGAATTCTGTCTTCCAGTGTGTTCACTACTCCAATAGATATCTCTGTCTTCTGATGTGTTTGCTACTCCTCCCAATTTGGTGTCATCTGAAAATTTAATTAGTCCCTCCACCCCCTCCTCAAGATTATTTATAAAAATATTGAGAAGTGCTGGGCCCAGAACCAAGCCCTGTGGTACCCCACAGGATACCTTCCTCCAGTCAGATGAAATGCCACTGACAACTGTTCTTTGGGTACAGTTCTCCAACCAGTTCCTTATTCACCTAACTATCCTAGAGTCCAGTCCACAGTTTTCCAGTTTAGTCCACAGTCCTCGAGTTTACCCATCAGAACATCATGGGGTACCCTGTCAAAAGCTTTAGTGAAATCCAGGTAAACAGTGTTGATGACATTCCCATGATCCAATAAGTTCATCACTCAGTCAAAGAAGGAAACAAGGTTAGTCTGACAGGACCTGCTGGGGACAAATCCATGCTGACTTCCCCAGATCAACAAGTCATCCTTCAGATGCTCACAGACTGATCCCTTTAACATCTGCTCCAGTATTTTCTCTGGGTCAGAAGTCAGACTGATTGGTGTGTAGTTTCATGGGTCATCCTTCCTTCCCTTTTTGAAGACTGGGGTAACATTCACCCTCCTCCAGTCTTGCAGCACATCTCCCCTCCTCCAAGAGGTCTTGAAAATGATGGACAGAGGCTCTGCAAGCTTTCTAGAAAGTTCTTTGAGCATTCTTGGGTGTAGACTGTCTGGCTCGGGGGATTTGTACTCATCCAATGTAGGCAGGTTCTTCTCAACAACCTCTCTGTCCATGTCAACCATCTTGAGATGTTGTCTTCTTCAGGGAAAAGGCTAAGGCAAAATAGAAATTTAGTCTTTCTGCTTTCTCTCTGTCTTCTGTCAGAGTTTCTCCATTTCCACCCAACAGTGGGCCTATCACCTCTTTTACCTTGCATTTGCTCCTAGCTGAACAAGCTTTTGTTGTGACCTCCCTGGCCAACCTCAACTCCCTCTGAGCTTTGGCCTCTCTGATGGCTGACCTACAGTGCCTAGAAATCCTCAGATGCTATTCTTTAGAGGTATGTCCTTCCCTCAGTTTCTTTAACATTTGCTTTTTCTTTCTTAACTCATCATGGAGTTAGTTCATCTACATTAGTTTGTTCATCCACATTGGCGTCTTGGAATCCCTACCATTTTTCTGTCTTGTTGGAATAGTGATAGCTTGAGCTTGCAAGAACTCCTGTTTTAGGAAAGCCCATCATTCACTTGTTTCTTTCCCTTCCAGCATTCTTGCCCATGGAATGACTCTTATTATGCCTCTGAGTTCATTAAAGTCTACCCTACTAACATACACATCTGGCTGCAAACTTTCTTGGCCTCCCACAGCAAAAGGAATTCTAGGAGGACCTGGTCACTTCCTAAGGTCCCCAGCACCTTCACTTCATCTACCAACTCTGTCATGTTGGCTGAGCTCTTTGTAGCTTCCTCCACCGTTTGAAAAAGGAAGTTGTTCGCCAGGCAAGTCAAGAAGCTGTGTCCCTCTAGACACTTAGCAGCACACTCTATAACCTGTGAAGTGCCTACACCACTTTGATTTTTTTTTAAAACAAACGTGCACATCATGTAGAAACATATTACAATAACGTGACTGGCTGCTACATCAAGGCAGTGAGTTTCCACAAGCTACAGATGATGAAATATACTTAAGAGCCTTATACATGGGACTGAGGAATGCTAAATCTTCAACACATATTGATATCTACCATGAAATATGAAGCAGTGTTTTGGAGTTTGTGAGATGAAGTCACTACTGTCTTATTTTGTTGTCATCTCTAAGTGGCTTTCTTTTTGGCATTGAGAGCTGCATTGTTAAATATAATTTGTGACTGTATATTTACTTTGAAAAATGAAATTGACCTACTGTATGAAGCTGAGAAATCAAAACCTACTGAAGTTATTAAAAGATAGCTCCACCATCCGAATTGCTTGTTCTCCTTCTCTATCATTCCCCCTACACTTTGTTACCATAGTGGCCCTTTTCAGTCATTATGGTACACATCCTCCTCCTGATATATGCAATCACCATTTTGTCTGTAAGGGACATTATTTCCAGATCTAGTACATGCACACCAGAGTCCTGGAAAATCATAAGATTGCACAGTAAGTCTGTTCCTTGTTCATTCAGTGTCCCTTCCTCAAATGGGGTTGTGACTTTATACTACTTACCTGGGAGTCAGCCTTGTCAAACACAGCGGGACTTATTTCTGGGTAAACACTGAAAGAATCAGGCTGTATTTAAAGGATATGGTTTATTTTGGTAGTATTTAGTTACATTTATACTTGGTATGCTCAGGACAGAGATTTCCTTAATGAACTGAAAACTTTAAATACATGCACTGATGCTGCGAAATAGAGTTACAGTATGAAATCTGAATTGCCCAACAATATGCATTTGCTGATGCTGCTACTGCTGTTAAAGAAACTGTGGGATCTCTACTACAGTTTCTGTCCTGAAGGATGGTACTGCAGCCTTATTGACAGAAACAAACTATATATTATATCAGTAGTATTTCTGCAGTGTAATAGGACACTTTGGCATTCTTCCTTCTATGTCATAACTGTTTCAGTTCATTCATGTGTAGAAAAAAACCCCATGTGATCCTTGTATAAAGATGCCTGATTTTCTGGTGCATTGTGCTTCGATCTGTAAACAATGTTATTGAAAGCACTTTCTGCTCATTTGCGAGTAAAAAGGCCATTGATACACAAGAAGAACTTCAAATATAGTGGGATTCCTGAGTCTGGGACACAGCCTATTACAGTTAACACATGCCTAACATTTTTGTTCTCTTAGCTATTTAATTATAAGTTTATGGAATACCTGCTTGATAAAAGTGCTTTTAGAAATGTATAATTTTCTCATTAGCTGTGCTTCGTATGCACTTTACAGGTTATAGCTGCAGTTTATATTATATTAAAATCAAAAGCTTGAATGTCTTCTGTTCTGTGAAATGTAGAAAAGAGCAAGGGTCCAGTAGCACCTTAAAGGTATCTGAAGAAGTGAGCAGTGACTCATGAAAGCTCATACCCTCCCACATGTTTTGTTAGTCTTTAAGGTGCTACTAGGCTCTTGCTCTTTTCTACTGCTACAGACAGACTAAAATGGCTACCCATCTTGTTTTGTAAAACATTCAGGTTTGTGTAGGGCTGCCAAGTCAGCCCGGCGGGCGGGGGATCCCCCGCTACAGTGGTTCCCGATCCACTGGCCAGCATTCGGCCGGTGGGGGGAACCCCACCCCCCTTCCCCAACATAATGATGTCACCCGGAAGTGACGTCATCACGTTGGGGGCGTTGCCAGGGCGATGCTCTGGCAATCGCCCCAAAACTCTATGATACCATAGAGATACCAAAACTCTATGATACCATAGAAACTCCTGGACAACAGAGGACTCCCCCCTGCCGGTATGTTAAGAACACTTGGCAACCCTAGGTTTGTACCTGTAAGTTACATGTTTGTGGATGTATATTGTTATTTTTTTCAGTATGATAGTTACAGCTAGAATGGTAATATGCACTAGATTGTATGCTTAATTACCAGGCTTAATTACCATATTTTAAGCCATGGAACATAATATTGTTTTTCTTAATTCTGCATCATAATATGATGCAAGAGAATTATTACTTAAATATAATATACCAGGACAGAAATGTCATGCAAGTTTAGAAAAATTTAGACTTATGAAACAAGAAGAACAATATTTTGATATCTTCTGAAATTGGAACAACTTAATTCTAATCCCCAGATTTTCTTTCTCCCTGTTGAATTTAGCAGGTGGAGAAAAGATGAAATAGAATTACCTTAAAAGCATGGGAAAGTTTGAAATGGTTCCTAGATAATTTTAGAGGTATTGTTTTCTCTATTTTAGCAGATTGTGAAAACTTGTCAGCCCTTAATGCAAACTCGTGCTTCTATTCTTTGATTCTGTACAGAACATATAATTGGACCAGCCCATGCATTAGCACAACTGTGGATATATATTTTTTTAGCTTTAGAACTGACTGAAGCATCTTTGTGGCTATCTGTAAATCTAAAAAAGGGGGGGGGGAGAGAGAAAAAACAGAAGCAGAGGCTGAAACCTGATGTCAGTACTTTTGCCAGGTTTTTTTTTAAAGGGGCTTAAACTGTGGTTAAGCATTTAACTGGTGAACAATTTGGTCTGTTGAGTGGTTAAATAGCATCAAATAATGGTCAAGTATTTTGAACCATTAAAATTTATTAAAATAATGAAAAGATATTTTAATAAGAAATAGGTTTGATGCTTATGGTAGTTACAAACATTAGTTATTGTGAAAAAAAACTTTTAATACACTGTAATGAAGTCTTGTAACTGTTAGCAATGTTACACGACGATTCCATAAATGCGAATTTTTCATTAACAAATACTTTCTACTTTTATCCTTTAGTACCAGACTTGGCCTAAAGTTACAAAAAATTAAAACAGAGTGAGAGTTCCAGTGTAATGTATTGTGCTTGGACTGGGAATACACTGTCTCAGTCTAATCCTAATATCTCAGGATTTTTGTGAGGATAATATTTGTAAGGTGAGAATCATGCCTGCTGCCCTGTGGATGCCTTGGAGGTAAGGCAAGCCAGAAATATATAGCTAGAAATAATGTAACATGAAGAGGAAATCACCATTTCCTGCAGGATGCAAGAAAAAGGACCCAGGGTTGCCAACCTCTAGACAAATCATGGTGATTGCCCAGATTTACAGTTGATCTCCAGATTACAGAGATCAGTTCCCCTGGAGAAAATGGCAGTTATATAAGGTAGATTCTATTGCACTATACCCCACTGAGGTTCCTCCCCTCCTCAAACCCTCTTCTCCACAGGATCCACCCCCAGATCTCCAGGTATTTTCCAACCCAGGGTTGGCAACCATACAAGGAACATTTCTGTGATGACTGCTTTGGTTCCTGTTTAGAGGGGGACTTCTCTATGCTTCTAAGTTTACCCCTCAATTTGGCCTTGCCATATAACATCATAATGAATTTTTTTAAAGGTAAGCTGTCACAAATACAGGCCCCGGCTACACGAGCAAGATAAAGCAGGGGGGAAGCGAGGCTATTTGCGCTGGAGCAATTTGACCCGCAGTTGCGCGATCACACCTTTCTGTGAAGCTGTAGGCGCAACTTGCCACTGTGTGATCAGATGCAACCGTTGGCGAGTTGGTTTTTTTTTTTTTTTTTGTCGTTTGTTACCTATTAGCTTAAACGGGGGATTGATGAATCGCATCTCCACCCTGGGGGCCTCCAATGGCAGTATGCGATGATGCACATACTGAGAAGGGGAAAAAAACAATGGCATGGCATTGGGATAGCCTGATCAGGCTTTCCCCAATGCCACAACTGTGCGCTAGAGCAATCACATGGGGAAAGTCCATCTGTGGCCCGCAGCAACCCATTTGATACTGCATTTTCCCTACTGTTTTTTTTTTTTACTCTGCTTCTCCGGCGGAGCAAAACAGCTTGCCGACAGGTGCGGGACGCTTCACAGATGTGCTCTTGTGATCACGCCCTTAAAATCTGGCTGGGAATCATGCCTATTGCATGGCTAATTCAGCGTGTGATTGGGGCTACCGTTGTATACTTGTTTATTTAGAATTTTTGACCAATCAACTCGTTTGCCAACCCTAGAACTGTCAGTAGCAGCACAAGAGAAATCAATGGGCATAGTGTAGCCCCGACGTGGATAGTCCAGGGAAGCCTGATCTCATCAGATCTCAGAAGACCCTGGCTAGTAGTTGGAAGGGAGATCTCCAAGGAGTACCAGGGCTCAGGACACAGAGACAGGCAATCAAGTCACCTCTCTGAAACATCCAAACCCCAGTAGGGGTCGCCAGAAGTTACCATGACTTCCAGGTATGCAAACACACACACACACACACACACAGAGGCCTCCCTGATCTAGATCCATGTCACTGCTGGCTACATTCAAGTTGAGCTCTTACGGTGCTGGCAGTTCTACTGGGGCACAGCTTGCTGCAAAGCCAGGGGCAAGAGGAAGCAACCACTGCCTGGTGGGTCCAAGCTGAGCCCCTGCACCACTTTCCCCAGCCTTCCTTAGGCTGATAGACTACCCAGAGGGTCCCCCAAGATAACTAGTGGTCTGCAGACTTCAGTTAAGAACCAGCACATAAGCTGGTTTATAGTAATGGCCCCACCATGTTGACTCAGTATTAACACTGTTATACTTTGGCCGAGGACAGACTGCCGATCCGCCCCGGGACAGACGCGGGGCCAAAAGCCCTGCGCGAAAAGCAGCCCGGCGCAGCCCGTTCCCACAGGCTGCGCTGTCCCGGGGCGGAGGCGGGGCGGAGGCGCGCTGACACGGGGGCGTCCAGACTTCCGCCCCCGCTTCCGGCGCGCTGCCGACGCATCCAGACTGCTGCGAAGCGGCAGGGATGCGCGGCTCTCCAGCCGGAGACCTGTTAGAAGTGGTCTCCGGCTGAAGCGGATGGACGGCGCCTCGCGGACGGGTGAGTCCGCGCCGACGCCGGAGGACAGATGCGGCAATGTGAACGCCCCCTCTGCCTCCGCTTTAGAAGCGGAGGCAGAGCGGGGCACATTGCCAGTCTGTCCTCGGCCTTTGTGTCCTTTTAAGTCACCAATAGCTATTCTTTGAAAAATGGATGAAGTAAAACGTTAATGCAAAGAACAAATTATTGAAATTATCAAAAGCCCAGTTCTTGTTCATACTGAGGAAAATACAGGTCTTTAATTTGGAACATTGTTTCCCTCCTCCTGGTGATAAAGGCCTAACAAGTATGAAGATCACTGCACAGCATCCTTATCCGTGGCCTTTTTAGTCATTGTAAGGTTTGTGGCGGTATTCAAGGCATTAACTGGGGAGATGTTAATACAGCATCAGTTCTTTGATTTCATTGATGTAATAAATTAAACATTGCTAAAGAGTAAAAGCATTCTTTTAAAAATGAATGTTACAAAAATTACAGATAGATTAGCTAATTAAAAATCGTAACCAAAAATGTTTTGATTTGTAATTTACCTCTGCGAAAGAGAGCTCTAACGTATTACTTCACACTTTATAAACAAAACAGCTTGCAATATTTCTCAATCCTTAGTCCTTTCTTTAGTCCTTGCTGCCTTTTCCCTCTAACCACCGGAGCTCTAGGTTCTTTCTTTCCTACCTCCACTCCTGTTACAGTGAAAACATTGATCTTCTTGAATCAAGTTTGTTGCAGGATTTCCAGAGTTCCACCCCAACACACACAGTTACAGGGAGCTTGGAGATCTACAGATATTCCAATTTTGGAATAGTTGTAGTATCCCAGTTGACTTCAGTGGATTTAGAATTGTGTAGCTCTGATTAAAATTGTGCAACTAGTAGCAGCATAACTATGGAAGAACTCTCAATTATGGATTGTCCATCAGAAGTCTGGAAAATGTTTTAGTAACAAATTCACTTATTATATGATATCAATAAATGTACCTAGTTATCAAATGAATACATCCGTAAATAAAAGGTCTGTGTTACTTTCTGGAGTTGGGAATTCCAGGACAGAATTCATCCTTATATGCCTTTTCAATAGACTTAATTTCAGTACTGTTTATTTTTAATAGCACATTATGATAAAAAGGATATAAATAAATAAAAAAGCTATTTTTATTTTTATTTGTTTTAGCAGGAAAAGCAGGATTATTACAATATTTGGAAGCTGAACATAATTCCTTCAAAAGTGAAATATGCTTTAGAGGATTTTTATTAACACAGAGGCTAGCCTGTTTCACACTGGATAATGTAATAGACTGAGGATTACTTGGGATTTTAATGCTTCAAATAATTATAGTAGTGAGACTTCTGTTTAATTAAGTGCTTTTTATTTTTTTATTTTAAAAAGCAGAGACTCACATATCTAAATGATGTTTCCCAAGAATCTCATATTGACAATTTGGGAATAAAAAATTAGTACCTGACCTCTTATGTCATATTACCAACAACAAGCACAAATTTGTACATCTATATCTTAAGACATGCAAATCAGAAAGAAACTGCACAAAAGACAGTGAGAGTTTTAAGTTTTTGGTGAACTGTAATGGTTCGAACTGTGAGCTAGGAAGTTCCCTGTTCAAATTTCTCTTGATTCTTGTACTACCTGTTATCTTTTTTTTTCAGTTTCATACTCCCTCTTCTGCACTGCAAACACAAACACACAAAACACACACACACATACACATGCACAGCAACATAATAATACTGTCCCATTTTACAAAGTTGTTGTGACTCAGGGTTACTGAGATAGCTGGTATGAAATGCTATATATTCATTATTTCCTTTTTTCCTCAAATAACATTTGTGATAATTTAAATTTAGGGTTGTCATCTCCAGCTTTGGAAATTTCTAGAGATTTGGGGAGGTACCTGAGTTTGAGGAGGAGAAGGAATTTTGATGGAGATGTAATTCCATAGGGTCCATACTTCAGAGCTGCCATTTCCTCCAGGGGAACTGATTGCTGTAGCCTGGAGATATTTTGTAATCCCAGGAGAACACCAGACACCACCTGGAGGTTGGTAACCCTATTTAAGACAGAAGATTTTTATGCATTATAACCATGCTGGTTTGACTTCAGACAGCATGTTCATTTCTATTAAAAATAATGTAGATGATAGGCCTGTTTATTAAAGGCTCTTATGGTCCTGGCAATCCTTTCTAATAATAAAGTGTTGGAGCTGTCAAAAGATGGGACAAATAACCTAATCTACTGATATAGCTTTTTAATCCAGTGCATCAATCATATTTTATTAGCTTTAACAGAGTCAAGCTGCTGCCATTTAAAAGTTGCAGCGGCACAATGTGCTGGCAATGTTCTGCAGGTGTAACTTTCACTCAAAAGCATCACGCTAGATGGTGTTCACGTTGGGAGAGAATGCCATCTTCAGTTTTGAGGATCCACTCTGAACTTCTGCATTTTGCCCCCCTTTTTGGTGAGCGTAATGTATCTTGTTCTTGTACAGGGCAACTTGAGGGGAATTCTAAATATAAAACAGGTACGCTATACTTTAATAATACTGTGTAGTACTGTTTGTGGGTGTTACAGCATATTACTAACACTATGCTAGCTCGCTTATCACTTACATAATAATTTACTATGTGACCAAGCATACTAAACAGTGACCGAAGTAATTTTTGAATTATTTTCTTGAGTCTTGGAATATCTGAGAGAAAGGTGGGCATACAAATATTTTAAATAAATAAATAAATAAAAATAGAATTTGATTCAGAATATTGGCAGGATAAATGAGGAGTAAATATCATGTTGACACTGTTTTCTGTGAAGTTGATTTTTTTTTAGAAACATAGCACATTTTCTATTTATACTGGATTACTTTCCCGCTTTGGCTCTTTTGATAATGGAGCTGGAGATTTTGTGTCCCCCCTATATATTATCATGTTGTACTGATTAAAGTATTTTCAAATGTAGTCTTATATGCTGTCTGGGGGTAAAAATAGCTTGGGGGGAAAGTCCTCCTTAAATAGATAGAAAACTTGGCATAGCATCTTTTTATTATTATTTTTGTTATTGACAAAATTTTGCTGCTTTAGTCAGGAAAAGTCTTGCAATTAATCTTCTGCTATTTTTATATTTCATTTGTAATAAAACATATTCATTAGCTTTTATATCTGCATGGTCATAGGCATTTAAATGGTTTTCATACAATAAGAAGCAGATGTGTCACAGTGACAGCAGGCAAGTAGGGACTCGGGAGCTGGATTCATTAAAAGAGCTTTGGGATAAATGCTCTACATATAAGATATTCACTGAAAGACAGAAGCTGTTGATGAGGTGACCTCTGAATGCAAGTCATCTTACTATAAACAGAAGGGTGTGGAAAGCCATTGGTCTGAGCCAAGCTTGTTTACTATCCAGATCTCTCCTTAGTTAAGTAAGCCTACTGAGTGTGGTGTGACTGCTCAAGGAAGAACAAAGTGTCTTTAGTTCTACCTGAATTTGAGACAATAGTGCTGACTACAGAGTTCTTTGATACTGAAATTAGCTACACACATTCAGTGTTGTGGACTGCAGTTTAGTTCATGGGAAACTCAAGTATGTTTATAGAAGGATTTTTTTCACTGAAAAGAGATTCTACAGATATAGAGAATTGTTTTTAATTTTTTAAAGAGAAATGAGGTAAGCTTGTGATTTATTTCTATATGGTTTCATCACTGGCATGCTCAGATACCAATATCTAGCCATGTATGCCAACATATTATTTAATGCATAGTGATTTTCAATGCAGCCATAATTTGCCATTTCAAATTTGCATATTGTGTGAATTTTTGTATAGTTTATTGTTTTTATAGAATTTCTATCTGTAGATGTTAATGACTGCTTTAGTTTTATACATTCTTTTATAAAGTGTGGAAACAATGCTTTGGAAGTTTAACAGACAATAAGAAACAGTAAACACTGAAAAATTTGACAACTTACTATGAAATGCTAATGATAATTGTCTGAGTTGCAGTTCAGGATAGAGGCACCGTATAATAAAACACATATGACATCTTGGCATAAGGACAATTTCTTATTAAAATTATGTATATAAACTCCTTCTGTACACTCAGTTGTAATGAGACCAATTGTTGCTTTGCTCAAGAAAATAATGATACATAAATACTAGTTTGTATTTATAACTCTTTAATTCTCAGGAAGTTTCATCTCACATTACAGAGTCAAAAATGTGGAACATGCATTTACAGTATTAGAAATCATTCATGTCATTTTGTTACAGTTTGTAGTGGTGCAAATCATGTGTCTGATTGTAAACAGTACTGGTTAAGCAGGTGTTCTCCTACTGTGCCATTTGTGCGTATATGTTTTCCCATTGTGGAAAGAGTAGTAGACTTAAACAGGAAAAGTTAAACTGCCGTACAGCATTCAAGATCCATGAGGTGAATTGGCGTTAACAACTACCGCTTCTTAAATGTCTCTTTCATTCAAGAGAACTTGGGAGAGGCATTGCTTTAAGAGTAGTATTTGATTACTTTCGAAAAGGAAGTAAAATTTCAGAGAGGAAAAATAAAATTCTTGTACTGTCTATTAGTGAAAACTGATTTACAGCTGCAGGCAGTTGTACTGTTTAGGCAGTCTGTTTTGCAGAAAAGTATGATAAATTATTACAGCCAGTGTGCTCCTCAGTTTGGTTTGTATGGTCTACTGAACAGCAAACATCAGTATCTAATTACATGATTCTTTTCTTAGGTTGCTTAGTATTTTCTGAAAGACATTTTAGTTCAATTGCATTTTTTATCATTTTAAATCCTTGACATTGTACGTTAACCAAAGCAATTTAATTTTTTTAGAAAGGCATGCACTGAAATAATAACTACACTGTATGGTATCTATGAAGTGATATAGTGGATTCTATAACATAAATCATAAAAGATTGTTTAGGAAAAGATTTCAGATTTAATGTTGGGCAAATGTTAAGTAAATGTGTAGAAACTAAAGACATGTTTAAAAAACTGCAAGCAAGTTAATTGAATGTATCATTGAATAATACAGACGTAGCGTACCGTTCACTTAAATAACATGTTTGCATCTCCTGTATTTTCTATTTATTGTTTCTTTAATAATATTTGCAGTTCGTTCACTCTGTAAGTGCTGAGCTAAAAATCTTTACTAGTGAATCTAACATATTAACATTGCTTGATCAATCAATCTAATATATGAAATGCCGACATCTTACCAGCAGTGTGTCCCATGCAAACACACTTGTACTGGATGGAACTTCTCATAGACCACCCATGAAAATTTATTCATTATAAGCAAATAGATTAAATAACCAACTTGTATAATGTAGAGAATGATGGATAATATGTCAGTAGTTATAGTCTGTTCACCTGATCAATTAGATGTTAAAGGTTAACATTAATAAGCAAAGCAAAGCTTCCAAAGCTTCTAAAGAAACTATATTGGTTATTAGTTATGAGGAATTAAAAATGGTGAAATCAAACTCATGGTATTATTTAGTATATGTGCTGCCGAAGTGAGCACAAACTTGTGGCATTATGGAGAGGCCTCATATTTGTTAATCATTTTAGTAAATATATAAATACAGATATTTACAGATAAACTCAGGCCATCTTTTAAATGATAAAAATGGTCATCTTAGAAATAGCTACCCATTAAGAGCGCTCTTCACTCAAAG
This sequence comes from Lepidodactylus listeri, assembly GCA_029233225.1. Taxonomy (NCBI): domain Eukaryota; kingdom Metazoa; phylum Chordata; class Lepidosauria; order Squamata; family Gekkonidae; genus Lepidodactylus; species Lepidodactylus listeri. The sequence continues at coordinate 42,400,498 of JARCFY010000003.1, forward strand.
AGAAATTTGTCAGCGGCTGTTTGTTCTATGTGTCAGGCAACAGAAGGTTAAAATGGAGGGGGGGAAATCAACATATTGTAAGTCGATAATTGTATATCAACATTCACCTATTACACAATTGAGAAATTTTTGAAAGGCCTTCATTGCAGTGAAACCAAGATATTTATTTTGGGAAGATGGGGGTTGACATTCAGTAATTAATCTGACTACAGAGAGCCACAGTGCTATCCTAAGCAGTCAGTGGGCTTAGAAGGATATGACCCTGGACAGGATTGCACTGTAAGTCAAGTACGCTTTTCTTAAATATAGCTATGTTGTTTTCCAAATGCAATTGAAAAGGATTTGTGGTTCATTTAAAAATATTTCTGTTATTTAACAGATTTGTAATAGGTGAACTCTGGAATCAGATGCAGAAAGGAATAAAAATATGTATTCATTATTCATATTCCTTAATTTTGAACAAGAATAACCTAGTTTTATCTGGCACAAATCTATTTGTGCTGAGGTTAGGTTGGTGATGTGGCAAAATTCTGTTCTGGATTATGAACCCATTGTGCTGGATAAACTGTGACTAATGAAGAATCTTTGTCAGTTAAATTTGTGACTACAATATTCTTGTATTTCAGGGAGGAGTGGGGGATTGTAAGAGAAGTTGAGGATTTAAAAAGTAACATGTTTTAAGAATCCAAATCATATTTACAGTGTGGAACATAGCCCCATTACACACGCACATCTTACTGCAGATTTTCAGAGCAGTAAGCCTGTAATCTTGACTTTAGATTCTGTGCCCACCTTATGCACCATTTTTTCCCTCTGGTGTATTTATTCTACAGCTAGATTTTCTTAAAAAAAACTTTTCTAAATTGGGGTGGAACATCACTTGGGATGTGTTGAGGGTAGTGATCAAAGGTTGTTTTTTTTAAAAAAAATTAAATACACAATGGCCCTGTTGCAGTTGTGCAGTAGCATCCAGCAAGCACCTTCCATTTAAATCATCATGGTTCGGGTTTTACGCATGTCTTTTAGCATTAGTTCATTGAATGAAAGGGAACAGAAAGGAACACAGGCAAAGGGGGAGAACCCAATTTTGAAACTGACCAGACTTTTTTTTTTTTGAAATTGACAAGCAGTTGTGAAGCCGCCTTTTCCATATTGCCGAGCACTAGGGGATTCTCTGCTGTGTTATTGGCCGCTGTGAAAAATGGGGAAAAGTCACACAATTACATAATATGGGGAAATATGTTGAGTGTGCAGAATGCACGATAGAACCCAGTGGCACTGGCATTGTAAGCTGTAATTGGAAATCTGTATTGCATCAAAGTCGGTTGCAACTCCACCACACTTCTCACAGGGCTACAATTTGTATGGAGGAGGAGTCCTCTGGCAGAAGATCTGGAGAGTTTTTTTAGTTGTGTGCCACTAAATTGAAAAAAAAATGGGGGGGGGGGGGGGTTCCGCTGATACCCTAGTGCATAGTAATGCTAATTTCCTGCCGTTCCTTGCAAATGTGTGTGGTTTGTCATTCTCTAGTTTGATCCTGCACACTGGTCATGATCTTGGCAGTTTTTTAGAGCCTGTCCTGTGCAGATTGCACTCTTCCTCCAAATGGATCAATCCCAAGCAATTCATAAGTTTGGTGGTTTGCAGAAGGTCCATGTGGCTCTGCTGCTATTTCAATAATAGGGTTCCAGAGACTGACAAAATGGTCTCCCCCAAAACTTTGTTCACTAAAGCATGAAAAGGAAAAATGCTTTCAAAGCTTTAGGCTTCCCATCCCAGTGTCTGTCTCTCTTTACATCTCATATCAATTTTATTCCATGCTGACTATCCTCCCCCTTTATTTTGTTTGCATGCATAACTTGAATGTTTTGTTCTTTCTATTGCCTTATTAAAAAATGAAAACTACCAGTTATATAGAATAGCTTTTAGAAAGATTAGCATTAAGCATGGCCTCATTTTGTGATTGGCTCTGCCTCCTGCAGCAGCCATTTTGTGATTGATTGGCTCTGCCTCCTGCAGCAGCCATTTTGTGGTTGTGCCTATCACCCTGTACCAGAATTCAAAAAGTGCCCAGAGCCTCAAAAAGACTGGGGAGCCCTGATCTAGTGGACAGTGTTTTCTGTGCTCATTGGCTCTATTGGAGGTTTGGTGTTTACAAAAAAGCACTGTGGGGAGGCCAGAATGTTTAGCATGACCTAATACTTCTCTAGCAACTCCACATCATATTGAATTGCATATGCACAAAAAGGCCAGCTTGGATTCATGCACACATACAGTTTTCCCAGTCCACTGTAGTGACTGGATAGAGTCAAATGAATCCATTCAAGTCTCTTGTAGCCTATACGGAGCAAAAATTTTATTCCATTCATCCCTAAGCAGAATCAGACACCCTTTTAATAAAAAGCTGAGAAGCTCACCAAGTCTAAAGTAGGTTTTTGCTATTAGAAGAGACCCTTGTTCCCAAAGGGCTTTCTCGTATCTCAGTCAACTACCTCATGGAGTGATATTTTTAAAACAACTTAATGCAAGAAAAGGCCTTTTGAATCATTTCAAATGTCCATCTAGTCCAGCCTCCTTTTTTAAAAAATAGTAGTTAATCAGTTCCCTCCAAAAGCCTAAATGAAGGGAATAAAGGCCCTTTCTCCTGCTGCCCCTTCCCCAGCAACTGGTATTGAGAGATACAGTGTCTCTAAACATGGAAGCGTTATTTAAACATCATGGCTAATAGAAGTTGATGGACGGGTATTCTCCCTCAGTTTGTCGTAGGTTTGCCATTCCTCAGTTGCCATTCCCGAAAGTGATGTAGGCATGTTGGTGATATCTGAGGGCAACACTCTGGGTTTTGGGCAAAACTCTATGGTTTGAGGCTGATTTTACTGTAGAGTTTTGCCCAAAAACCAGAGCGTCACCCCAGATGTCACTTCCAGGGGAAGTAGGCACACCATGCAGTGTCACTTCCAGTGATGCAGGCATGTTGTGCAACAATGCTTTTGGCTCCTGTAACGTCCTCACATCTCCCTGCTGGCATTTCCGACGGACCTGGCAACTCTAGTTTGTCAGGGTCCCATTTTAAATCTTTCTTAAGCCATTACCACATTTTCTGACAGTGAATTCTTAAAGTTTATTTTGTATTTGAAATCTTCTTACTTTCTGCTTGTATTTATTTCATTGGACAACCCCAAATTCCAACAGTGTGGGAGAAAATTCATTCTAGCCAGTTTCTCCATGCCATGGATAAATATTAATCATGCATGACAAAGTTCAAAGAAGCTACATAAGGTAAATTGTATGTGTATGTGAGTATGCAGCTACAGTTTGGATAAAAGGTCACACAGGAACAGAGAATTTACTATTTCTAATCCTGCTTGGTCTTATTAATCAAAGTATTTTGTGCTAAACAGGGGTTTTTAAATTATATTCCTTTTCCTTGTTTCTTTACTTTTAAGTTTGTTGAGGTGCCTTCAGTAATGGATTTTGTTATATAACCAGCTGTTTCCACATGGGGGGGGGGGGAGCCAGGCATGTTCTGAAAGTGGCAGTGAACATCCCCCACATAACAGCCTTCCCCCAAGGAGCTCAGACTGACATTTATTCTATTTTATCCTCAAAATAACCCTGTTGTACAGGTTAGATTAAGAGAATATAGTCTGAAGCCACAAAATGGGATTTGAACCCAGATTTCTGCACTCCAAGCCTGACAATATCAGGCCCACAGTGGGACTGGCCATCTCCTGCTTCCAGTTCTGCTGCTGCTGCTGCTGCATCATAGTTTGTTTCACCAGACTCTAAATCGCTCAGTCACTTAATATTGTAACCTGGGTCCTAAACTCAGAAGTCTGAGCATGAGATTTCTGTGGTGAATGTCAATAAATTAAAAGTAGATTTGCAGCTTACAGATGCACACTTGAACAGCATACTCAAGATTGCAACAGCACAGACATTTGAATGCAATAATTCAGAACAAGAGGTGTCAGTTATCGGATACTGTTCAACAGGGCTATTTTTGGGCAGGAACGCACAGGAACGGAGTTCCGGCTGGCTCCTGAGTTGGCTACTCCCACAACCAAGACCTATGGCATGCATGACTACAAAGCACGCTGCGCTTCCCATGTTACACACATGAGGGAAAGGCAACAGTGCCTTTCTCTGGCAGCAGCACCTTTCCCCGGCAGCAGCGCCTTTCCCCGGCCATCTAGTTTGGGGTGGGGGATAGACTAGAAAGGCAATACTGAAGTAGGGTGGAGAAGCTATGTTGGGGGGGGGGAAGAGGCAAGCTTCCATGCCTGCCTTGTGATTTTCCAGCCCCCCACCTAATGAGCTGCACTGTCAGGGGTGTGTCCTGATATGCTAATGAGTTTCTGCAGTTGGGTATGGCCTATTATGCTAATGAGATCCTGCTGGGCTTTTTCTACAAAAAAAAGTCCTGCTGTTAAATAAACAAAATATTGCAAGAGTGCTAATGTTTTAAGCATGTTTTTATTTATAGTAAAAAAAAGTTTTAAAAAACCTTTGCGTTCTTTATAAAGTTTATATCTCCGCTACCTGGCATTACATTTTATGACACACATGGCCCGGCCCAACAAGATCTCATTTATGTCAGATCCGGCCCTCATAACAAATGAGTTTGACACCCCTGGTCTAGAATTTAAGAGGACAGCCTCCAGGCTCTTTCTTCCTCAGGATAAGCAGCAGTACATGTTCTGTGTACTGTCTAGTAAGGGACATTGTGCTATACTCTGAACCAAAGGTCCAGCTAAAGCATTCCATGCATTGCAGGTCAGAGCCTCCTTTAAGAAAAATTCTAAGGCTCCAGCTTTTAGAGCATTATTAGCCTGAATAGATGGAGTTAAGAATCAGAAAAAAGGGATAACAAGTGGGCATCTAAACCTATCTGGCAGATGTCTTTTTCAGTTATGGCAGACATTTTGTTCACGCCATAGACCCAGGGGCCACAACAATATTTAAATCCCTAATGATATTACTATATTAGCCTAAGGAGGGAAAGAGGCTCCCTTGCCTTCCAGCTGTTCCTACTCTCAGCAGTGCTGGAACTCAGTGGGAATGCTTTGGAATATAGTTCAAGAACAGATGGATCATACGAAACATATTGAAGACTTGTATCCACACAACTGTACTTATTGTATCAGCTTTGTTCAGAGTGGTCCAACCATGGCTTGCTGCTGCTGGGTGACCTTGGGCAAGCCATAGTTCTGGCACAGCTGTTCTTGAAAAAGAGCAGTTTCTGTCAGAGCTCTCTCAGCCCCACCTACCTCAAAGGATGTCTGTTGTGGGGAGGGGAAGGGAAAGGAGTTTGTAAGCTGCTCTGAGACTCCTTTGGGTAGTGAAGGACGGGGTATAAATCCAATCTCCTCCTCCTCCTCTCCTCCTCCTCCTCCTCCTTCTTCTATAACAAGAAGTCTGGAAGGAGCAGAGAGACAATTGTTACTTCTGGCTTCGTGGCAAACAGTAGTTTTCTGTTGCATTTGAACTAGCAGACTGGTTTGTGCTTGCCTTAGAGACCTAACAGTCGCTTATTTCCAGTTGGAATACCTGGGTCCTGGTCACATGAGTGAGATAATCTGAGAGGGGGGGGTGAGGCTATTTGCTCCGGAGTAATTTGACCTTCAGTTCGTGATCACACAGATCTTCGACGTGGTCTCTGTGCATTCACACTGATGGGTTACTGTGTCTGCGCAGGAATCCTTCGGTGTAGTAGAAAGCTCTCAATGGATTTTTGTGTCCAGCACCTCCGGGCATGCGCAGAGCCCCCACCACGCATGCCCAGAGGAGCGGGTGTGGACATCCCACCAGTTCTCTTCTGACCGCTGTGCTGCTAGCAGCTTCATGCGTTAGCTGAGTTCTTTGAGGAAAGCTCTCTCCCTCTTCTGCCTTCACTCGCTTTCTAGTCTTCTTCCTCTCTTTATTTCGGATTCTTTTCTTAATCTTTCTGTCAAAAAAACAAACAAAAAAAATCTTTCTCCTCAGGTGGTAGGTCCTTCCTTTCTGCCTTTGGGCTTTCCCCCCCACATTCCTTTCTCTGCTTATGACTACAAAGTGGGGCTGCTTTAAACATTGTACCTCGTGCGACAGCAAGCTAGCGGCTCCAGACAGCCACTCCTTGTGCATTCTCTGCCTCGGGAAAAGTCACTGATCAGACTCCTGCCCTCATTGTGCTAAGTTTAGCAACCAGACTCGGAAGAATAGGGCAGCCCGTCTGAAGTTCGCTTTATTAGAATCAACTTTGCTTCCTGCACCAAAGTCAACTGTGATGGCCTCCCTCCCGTCGACATCGACGGTATTGACCGCTGACTTTGCAGTCCCATCGATGTCAAGACCATCCTCTGACATAGCTCAACCGGTGTTGAAATGCCAAGCTCCGACTCAGTCTACGGCATCGACACCAATCAAGAAGAAAAAGGACAAATCAGAGCAGCGCCACAAGCCCACGGCCTCTGGCAAACCTCTGCCAAAAAACCCTGCTTCAGCTGCCGAACCCATAGCGCTCCCATCGAGTGCTACTTTGGTGCCGACAGCCTCCTTGGCTGTGCCTCTGCCATCGATGGAAATGACCACCATTCAGCTCCTAGATTTGCCCATTAGGCAACTGCATGAGATGTTGCCGGATCATATCCTGGAGGCCCAGGAATTCCTTGGGATGGATCAGGAACACCTTTATGCACCATCACCATGACACCTGAGCTCTCGTTCTCAATCCCACTCACCATCCAAGGGATCTCTCTCCTTTGTTGACACAGCCCCCCCGACAAGATATGAGCCAGAGGTACGACTACTGGGCTCCATCGTCTCGATACCGATCACCGAGACACCAGTCTCCCAGATACGGCTCTCCCTGGCACAGGTCCCCGATCTCAACCTGTTGGGATTATGCACCTCCTATGGGCCCGTGGGATCACCGCTATCTTTCCTACCAATATGATGCTTACCCACTTCCAACGTTGATGCCTTGGATTCCCCCAGCCACACACTCTGACTGGGACAGGTATTCTCATCAGGCTCGATCACGATCGCCAGTGAGATCGCGTCCCCCTCCATTGGCATCACAAGCTAGGCTGCCCCCTACCCAGATGGTGGACAAACAATGCCCTACTCCTCTGACATCAACACCGAACACCCCCCAGCCCCAAGTGCCCATGGCACCGAAGCACTCCAAACGACACCCACGATCAATATCGATGGCCCCCTTTCGGGTGACACCATCTCCGACTCAGTCGATACAGACCACAGTGGCACCGGTCTCCTCTTCATCTGAAAGAGATTCCAACGGTGATCAGTCAGACCACAGTTCCCCAGCCGATCCCTTGCCAAAACCAGATGTGGCGGAGAACCTGCCAATCTCTCCGTCAGAAGATCTTACATCCTATGGTGACCTGATTAAACAAATGGCCCAGTCCCTAGGCCTACCAATTGTTCAACCAAAACCTGACATAACTGACCCAGTTTTTGATATTGTCCAAATGGATACCTTCACATCCATTGCTCTGCCAATGTCCGCGGCCCTCCTCCAAGCCGCCAAATCGGTATGGGACAAGCCTTCCTCGACACCGGTCTCTACCAGATGCCTGGACCATATGTACAAGGTTCAGGAAACGGGTGCTGAGTTCTTGACTGACCACCCCCATCCCAACTCAATGGTTGTCACCTCCTCCTCCAAGTCCAGGAGAACGCATTCCACCCTGGCAGATAAAGAAGGGTGCAAGCTTGATGCCTTTGGACGCCGTTTTTACTCTGCGAGCGCTTTAGGGCTAAAGGTCACCAACTACTCTGCTTGCATGGGCAGATACCATTATGCCCTATGGGAGCAGCTTTCCGAGGCCATTAGTCTCCTCCCAGAGGACCAGAAACTAGCTGCAAGACGGATCCAGAAGGAAGGCCTCACTCTTGCTAAACAACAGGTGAATGCCTCCAAACATGCCTTGGACACCTTCTCTAAAATGACGATGTCCGCAATAGCCCTCAGGCTTTTGGCTACATTCCACTACCTTGCAACAAGACACAAGATCCTTGGTCGAAGACCTCCCATTTGATGGCCTTGGCCTATTTCACACAACAACTGACTCCGTCCTTCAGGTGCTTGACAAAAGTATCAAGGCATCCTGGACGCTGGGTGTGTCTTCTGGCTCTCGGCAGTACAAACCACGAACCTGGTCCAGACCCTGGTCCCGGAGATCATCTAACTATAGCTCCCTGGATAGATCCTGGTGGCCCCACACTTCACCGGGAATGCAGAAACAAACCTATACCCCGAGGCAAAGGTTCTCCCCGGCACAACAGTCTGGCCGTACTAAACAACCTCGGCAAGTCAAACAGAGTCTTTGACTGTATCCACATCACCTTATACCCGCCTTGCCCCTTTTTCCCCATGTGGACCAATGTTACATCAGATGCCTGGGTCCTTACCGTTATTGCCAGAGGATACCTCATTGAGTTTCTTCAAACTCCTCCGACTCCAACCTTCATTTCCACTATGCCCTCCGATGTACTCCTTCAAGAGATAGCTGTCCTCTTGAACAAGGACACCATAGAGCCTGTCCCCACTCACCACCAATGCAGGGGCTTCTACTCAAGGTACTTTGCAGTACCCAAAAGAGACAGCGGCACCAGACCCATATTAGACCTTTGAGGCCTGAACTTGTTCATCCAGTACCGCCAGTTCCAAATGGTGACACTACACTCCATCCTTCCCTTACTATGAAGGCGTACATGGATGGCCACCCTCGACCTCCAAGATGACTATTTCCATATTTCCATTTCCTCCCCTCTCCACTTCGCCATCAGGAAGCAATACTTCCAATACAAAGTCCTACCCTTTGGCCTTTCCACGGCCCCCCCGCAGGTTTACCAAAACGATGGTTGTCATTGCAGCCTTCCTCCACCTGCTATTTTCACTATTTTCCCATATATAGATGACTGGCTCATTGTCGCAAATTCCCCTTGGGACCTACTGACCGACATATCCCTCACACGTTCCATCCTGGGAAACCTTGGATTGCTAATCAACGAGGACAAGTCTCACCTCGTCCCATCTCAGAGGGTACAGTACATTGGAGCAGACCTGGATTCTGTATCTTTGATGGCAGACCTTTCAGTAGACAGAGTACCACCGATAATCACATTGGTCTCGCACATCTGTTCCGAACCCGATTCCCCCGCCATTGTGATCCAGCGGCTACTTGGACACATGGCTGCCACAACAGCAGTACTAGTGTTCATGAAACTAAAAATGCGGCCCCTTCAACTATGGTTCGTACGCTCCTTTCATCCACAGCGACATTCACAGAACCTCCGCCTCTGTCCTCCTCAGGACGTCCGATACTCCCTCCTCTGGTGGACTCTATCATCCAACCTTCTCTAGGGAGCCCCCTTCCATCTACCGTCACCGCATCTCACCCTAACCATCGCTGCGTCCACATGGGGATGGGGATGCTCATTTGAATGGCCACAATACAGGTGCTCAGTGGGAATCGAACATCAGATCCTGCCCATCAACTATCTTGAACGCTTAGCAGTCCTCTTTGCGCTCCGAACCTTTCTACCAATAGTGAAAGGACATTGCATTGCCATCCTTATGGACAATACCATGGCAGTTTCTTACATCAACCGCCAAAGCGGTACGGTGTCCCACAGTCTTTGCAAACTCACAATCCAACTCTAGGATTGGAGCAGGGCCAATGACATTTTTCTGAGAGCCACGCACATCCCAGGCTCACTCAACACCAAGCCGATCTCCTGAGCAGGGAACAAGCCAAACATCACAAATGGGAACTGAATCCTACTTACCTCTGTCGGGTATTCCTTTTTTGGGGAACCCCGATTGTTGATGTCTTTGCTACCTGCCAAAACACGAAGTGCCCGAACTTCTGCACTCAAGGCAGGACCTCTCTCTCTCTCTGAGAGACAGCCTAATTTACCTGTGGAATCAGCACTTCATTTACACCTTCCCACCTCTGCCATTACTCACACGAGTGGTGCACAAGATTGTACACGAGACAGCAGACTGCATACTGATTGCTCTCTGGTGGCCCAGACAAGCCTGGTTTCCAGTCCTCCTCTCACTGGCTCGCGGGAAATTCCATCAATTCCCTCCATGGCCAGATCTACTAGTAATTTCTGACTCTCCTGTCCTCCATCACAACATTCCCCATCTCAAGCTCATGGCGTGGAGACTTTTCCCTCCGTTTTCTTTGGCAGGGTATATAATGTTCTACTTAACTCCCATGTGGTATCCACTCGACAATCCTATGCCTACAAGTGGACTTGTTTCTGCACATACACTGCTTCGTCTGACCTGGAGCCCTGCTCTGTGGGTCTACCCCGGATTTTTGATTTCCTCCTCTTCCTTGCGGATGTCGGACTCTCACACTCTTTGCTGAGAGTATACCTATCGGCAATCTCGGCGTTTCACAACAGAATTTACAACTTCTCTGTGTTCGCCCATCTACTTTCAAAACATTTTCTGGAAGGCGTCCTACATCTCTATCCACCCACCAGAATCCTACCCCAACTTTGGGATCTTCCCCTGGTTTCGCGTGCTCTAACTAGGAAACCGTTTGAACCTATGGCATCCTGTGACCTCCAACTGCTGGCATGGAAAACGGCCTTCTTACCATCACGTTCGCTTATAGAGTTAATGAACTGCTTGCCCTCAGACATGATCCTCCATTCCTCTGTTTTCTACCGAACGTGGTCCGCATGGTTCTGGACATTTCCTTCCTGCCCAAGGTCGTCTCAGACTTTATCACATTATGAGATCATCCTCCCTGACTTCTACCCATCTTATGCTTTAGAGCAAGAGTGTCTCCTACATACTCTGGACGTTAAACAAGCCCTCCTATTTTACCTAGCTCGTATGAAATCAATTAGGAAAATGCCCAAGCTCTTTGTCTCCTATGCGTTACACAGGATGGGCAAAGCCATTACTGCCCAGAGACTTTCCAAATGGATCGTGGAGACTATTAAACTTGCCTATGACCTCACTAAGGTCGCACTTCCGGGCCCCATCCAGGCGCACTCCACCAGGTCTATAGCCACCTCTACAGCATTTCTTAAAGGTGCCTCCCTAATGGACATTTGAACAGCTGTGACTTGGGCTACTCCAAATACCTTTATCAAGCATTATGCACTGGACACTTGAGTAGCTGGACGCTCTGCGATGGGTCAGCTTATTTTATCTTCTGCTTCTCAGTGACAGCCTGCCTGCACCCTCCTCCAGGTAGGACACTGCTAGCCAATCTCCCGTCAGTGTGAAGCACAGAGATCACGTCGAAGATAAACAGCTTGCCTACCTGTAACTGATGATCTTTGAGTGGTCATCTGTACATTCACACTACCCGCCCATCCTTCCCCTCTGCTTTCTACTATACTGAAGGATTCCTGTGCAAGCGCAGTAACCCATCAGTGTGAATGCACAGAGGACCACTCAAAGATCATCAGTTACATGTAGGCAACCTATTTTTCTGCAAAGCTGCAGGCACAGCCCGCCACTGCATGATCAGACACAATTGTGGGTGAGTTGGGGGGGTTGCTGTTTTTTTCCGATGCACTTAAATGGGGGATCGATGAATTGCATCTCTGCCCTGAGGGCTTTTTATGGCAGTATATGATTATGCCCATACTGAGAAGGGAGAAAAAACAACGGCATGGCATCAGGATAGCCTGATCAGACTGTCTCCGACGCCATGAGTGCGTGCTGGAGCTATCACACAGGGAAAGTCCGTCTTTCCCTAGTATCTTGTAACCCCGCTTCTTTGTTGGAGAGAAATGGGTTGCCAACGGGTGTGGGATGCTTGCCAGACATTCTGGTGTGATCGCACCCTTAAAATCCGCATGGCATTTGTGCCTATCGCATGGCTAATTCTGCATGTGATCAGGGCCCTGGTTTCAGGACAAGTGCAAATCATCAGTTTCCAGTTTGGATGTAAAGGGAATTTTGTTGTTGTGTGTAAGGAGAATGGGAAGGAAGGAGCAGGAATTATATGAGCAACCCCCGTGCTCAGATGAATCAGCTTAAACACATAGCAGCACGCCATGATTTCTTTTTATGTCTGAACCAAGAAGAGAGTGTTCATACATTCCTTACTTTCATCTCCTCCCTCTGTTGCCTTCTGCAGTGTCAAAGTTTCAGTGGTTTTGCCATAAGTGTGATATAAGCCAGCAGTTCTCATTTTTTACCAATTTAGGACCATCATTTTGATGTAAAAATTTTGGAGACCGCCAATATTTTCCCTTCTTCCTCACTAGCACATGTTGCATGCTGGACAGGCACTTTCCAAGTGTCTTCCACTTCCCTTCTTTCATGTCCTCAGAAGAATACAGTGAGATACTTCACTGCTACACTTTAAAACCCAAGTTTCAGAAAAATGTAATCTGTACATGACCTACAAGGTCAGTTCTCAAAGTGGTACTGGCTATAGGGCCACAGTGCTAAAGAAGCTGACAGGTCTAACCATTTGCAACCTTTGAACTGGAGTGGAGACATCAAGAAACTTCTTTATCGGTTAATAACTTCTAGTTAAAGGCCAGCTGAAAGTGGTGGGAAGGAACCTGGAAACACTTGCAGAGATGCTCATAGAAATAGAAGACTACCAGCATCACACAAAACCTGAATTTCTCGTAGACAATTGAAAACTACCATTGGCTGTTATTGTCTGTGGATGTACAGGCATCTGTCTGCATGATGAAATCAACTGTACTGGAAATTAGAGTGAAGTAACTATGATGACTGCATTATCTTCTTGGTACTACTTAACCAATTAGAGTTCCCAGGGCTTTGTAACTGATGGGCTGCTTCCCAGCAACCAATGAGAGGTTTTTTAGGCTCATGCTCTGAGGTGATGTGGAAGATAGGTAAGTGCAGGTGGTGGCCTCTCAATGAGCTCCTGCTCTTTAAAAGGGGGAGGGGAGCATTCAGTTCCTTCCCATTCCCCTGAGGTCCCTGGCCCCATTCTGAGGAAATGCAGATGACTTCATTTTCTCATTATCCAGATGGGAAAAGACAGGCTTGCCTTCTGTCTTTGTAAAGTGTCATGGACCCCTTGGAGTACCCTTGCACACCCTAAGGAGGTTTGCAACTTTTTGAGTTTAAGAAACTTTTATATAAGTCTACTCAGTTTGGGAGTTTAAAGCAAAGACTCAGTTGGTCCAATGTTAACATGATGTTATCTGGGAACAAAGATAGATTTATTTTTTGGTTGTGTGTGTGTATATGCTGTAATAGTGTTTGTATTAGTCTGAAGGCAAGTGCTATGGAAAATGGAAGCTTTCAATTTGAGTGAATTCATTAAGTGATAGATAAGCAGATAAAGACAAAACATATGTTATATTATAGATATGCATGGACAATGTATTGAAAATACTTGAACTCAAGTAACACATATTTGTAAAATACGTTAAGCATGCCAGATTCAGAAGATGAAAATTAATGTATGAATCATTTAGCTAACACTGCTCTTTTGCCACAAAATCTGGTGTTTATTATTGTGAGCTTTAGCAGGAAACAGAAGCAGTATCAGTTGGGAAAACATTTCTTTACAGAACTGAGAACAGTTTGGCTTTCTCGTTTCTAAGTGGGGAACCAGGTTCTTTGGTTTCTTTGTTCCAAGTCAGACAACTCCCAAACTATTTTAGCTGAACATTTTACATACTAATGGAGTCAAGGGAAGTTAAGTTGGCAGCTGTTCATGGGGTAATAATGAAGCACACTGTTTAGCATTGCATATCCTCACTGTAAAAAGTGAGAAGTATTTTATGGAGATCATGGTGAGCAGGGATATATCCACTTTGTGTGATGTAAGTGCATGAACTGTGGGTGAGGAAACTTCTGTTTGTTTTTTCTTTATGTGAAAGTAACTGGCAATCACTTTCCTGTTGCAGGTGAAGAAAACGTGCACAGATACGGATGTTTCAGAACCACAGAATTCCAGGTAGAATAACTAAACATAAGTGTGTCAATGAGAAGACTGAAGTAATGTAGTATTATGAGACTGTTTGCCAAAATCATAATTAAAGCCAAATATGACTTAAAATAGCATGATAGGTTATTTACTTTAACAAACTAAACATTATTTCTTTGAAATGCAGAGGAGATAAAAGTTGGCAATTATTGATCTGAATTAAGAGACAGAAATTAATAGGCAAAATCAACAGAAAAAGGGTACATGAACAAATAATAGTATGGTTAGAGTGCTTTTGACAGCTGTTTTTTGTATATGCATTATCATTAATTTTTAGTATCACCATTTCTGTCAGTTATGTAGAGAAAACAATAGGAAAATATGGCATTTTTCAATTTAGCATTTATTTCATGCATATAATACTTTTATGGCATTTTGTCTGTGTTTAGGGGTCTCAAACTATAATCTGTTAATATACCATCCAGTATGTTCTGAGGTTACATCGATTTTGTGTAAAATTTGTAATATGGAGCAGCATTGGCCTTTCTTAGCTGCTTCTATTTCCAAATAGGTCTAAGTATCCCTAGTTTTAAAGTAATCCCCACATCATATATGGGAGCTATCATTAACACAAATGCCCAATGACAAGAATGAATATTGAGATCCTACATGTACTTATCCTTCATAACTTGATGTTACATGTTTTGAGAACCACTCATTGTTTTAAGGTTGTCTGTGAGGCCCAAGGACATTATAGCAGTCACACAGAAAAATTGTGTTTTGTTGCTCTGTTAGTTCATAATAAAATCTTCCAAATGCCTATTTTCAACCAGCTCCTTATTCTGCTGAGATCACTCAGAAATTTGTTGTTGTTATTAATAGAAAAATGTTCATTTGCCATTTTGCTTTATTGGATTACGTATTTTCTTCCTGCTTTCATTAAATATCAGTAGTTTCCAGGTAAAGATTTTTTCATTACCATTAAAAGGCTAATGTAGGTTTTAGCCATGCATGCTGAAGTTTTCATTTCAAGTGCTGTTCAGGAGAACAGTCTCACGCTTTAATTCATCTTTGGGCATTGTAGTACCCAGTATTTTAAATACACTTTTGGATGATGAATTGCAGTTGAACAAAAAATGCATGATTGTTCTTTCCCCAGTCCTTTACTCTCCTGAGGTAAATAAGGTATATTAAGTTCAGGGTTTAGTGAGGATTTGAATCCATCTCTCCACCAACTGCACCCCAACACTGAAAGTATTTTAAAGAAAATCCATTTTTATTTTTCCTAGGGCCATTACACAGAAACAAACACAAGTTGGCCACCAAATGTATATGCAAAAAGAAAGTTTCCCCAAATCCTAGTATGACAACAGTACTTGCATGCTTAAATGCCTATTTAATGAGTATAGCAGTACTCAGAAGTACTTAAGTAGCCCTATTACATATGCTGTCCTGAAGTGTGTTTTGTGCAGTCCTTAGAATAAATTTCAGCCATCAAAACTCAAGAGTTTTATAATATAATAACCCATGAGAGAACTTAAGTATTTTGATTAATATTATCAGAGAATACTCACCAATGAATTGGAAGTGAAACTGTTTTTAGAATCATAGAGTTGGAAGGGATCTCCAGGGTCATCTAGTCCAGCCCCCTGCACAATGCAGGAAATTCACAAATGTCTTCCCCTCCACACCCACAGTGACCACTGTTCCACACTCAGATAGGGCTGTCAAGTCAGCCCGGGGGGTGGGGAATCCCCCGCTACAGGGGTTCCTGATCCGCTGGCCAGCATTCGGCCAGCAGGGGGAACCCCACCCCTGAAGTCATCCAGCCAGGACGACTTCCCCAACGTAATGACGTCACCCGGAAGTGACGTCATCATGTTGGGGGCGTTGCCAGGGCGACGCTCTGGCAATTGCCCCAAAACTCTATGATACCATAGAGTTTTGGGGCGATTGCCAGAGTGTCGCCTTGGCAACGCCCCCAACGTGCTGACGTCACTTCCGGGTGACATCATCGGGCGCGCGTGCTTTGCGTGTGCTTTGCACGCATGCCGGGGAAGCTCCCGGACGATGGACGACTCCCCCCCGCCGGTAAGTAAAGAAGACTTGGCAACCCTACACCCAGAAGATGACAAAAAACCTCCAGGATCTCCAGCCAAACTGGCCTGGAGAAAAATTGCTTCCTGATCCCAAAGTGGTGATCAGCATTTCCTTGGGTATGTAAGAAAGGGCCACAAGACCTTTTAACCATAGCTTGGATGCACCTCATGTGTACATACTCTAGTAATTTGGTAGATAATAATAATTATATATAAATTAGGCAAGTTTTCCAAGTCCCAGTTGCCTTATTGCATTTTTCTGACATTAGCTATATATACTTAACTTGACAATATAGAATATTTAGATGACTTTAAAAACAGCTGTATAGCTTTTTTACAGCTGTATAGCTTTTTTACTCATGAAAGATAAAATGATGTCTAACAAAGGGAATCTGTGGAGCATTTTCCTTCATTTCTGTATTTATCAGAAAGATTGAAATCATGTATATACATTTTAGAACATAATTTTAAATGGCATATGAATGCATTTTGATTGTGGGCTTTTTAAAATTACTGGTTGACCTTTGGCTGTAGTGGTACCAGAGAGCACAGCTATAGGAAAGCACAAAGTCCAGGGCAAGGTGATTCTTCTTAAAACAACTCTTGTGAAAACATTGTACATAAAATGAAATGTCAGCAAAAAGGGACGTTGGAGGTGCATTCACTTTCAGAATAGCTTCTGGCCTATGAGTTGGGGCCAAAATCTTTCATTTATTTAGCTTGCTTTATTGTGTGTTGGTTTTGGACTTGAAAGTATTAGAATAAATGCAGATGGAATATGTTTTTACAGTAGGGAAGTAATTAAGTTGGGTGTGGGAACTTTGTCAGGAGAATTCTTGGAGTGACATGTGTGTATCAGCAAATTCTTTGTCTGTCTTGGCTTTCTCTTTTAGAAGGAAACATTTAAGATATATGTACATATATGTGTAAAGGGGTTTTTCGAACATAAGGAAATATATTGTGAAAGATTGTTTCTGGGGGCAACTTGCTGTGCATTTGACTGAGAGACTGTGAGAATACACATAACATGAGTGGAAACAAAAAATGTGAAATATTAGTTATGATCTTTCTGTAAGATATTTACATGTAATTTATCCTGTTTACTATATTTTATAGTATTTTTCTTTTTTTAAAGGAAGAAATTTACCATGAAGGGAATTACTTTGAACAAGAGCTTGATAAAATTACTGTACTCTAACATTGTAGGAAATGGGTGGATAGGCTGCTCTACTTAAACTAGTCTTTGTTAGTTATCAGCTAATCATCTAATAGTTGCAGCTGTAATATTACAGTTGTAGAGAACACCACAAATATTGTCCTTGGAATACACAGCTAATAGTTTGACTTGTCCTTCTGGGAAGGGGGAGGGGCTAAAACTAGGTTACATTTTTTACTTTTTCTTGTGTTCTGCTCTGCTTTAGAAATGTTGTATAATACAGTTGTAATTTTGGCACAGGTTGCCTAGGAGAGAAGTCTTGTATTTGCCTTTTACCCTACCAAGTCTGAAAGCCCTCGGCAAAATTTTTAATACATTTAATAAATATATTAAATAAACATTTTCAGTAGGAATGCGTATTTGGCTAGTAACTAGACAAAGTCTAAGTCAAGCAGGCCATTAGTTAAACTTTGCAGTCACTAATCCAAAAGAAAGCATCATAATATCTTTTATTAGAACCAAACAAAATAACAGAAAACTGGGCAAGTGTTCAAGTTCACCAGAATTCTTCATCAGGATGGATGTTTTAAAAGAGTGTGAAGGGTGTGTGTCTCAGGCTATGATCTTAAGGGCATGTAAGGATCTTATGTCAAGGAGGAGGAGATTGGATTTATATTCCACCCTTCACTTGGAGTCTCAGAGTGGCTTACAAATTCCTTTCCTCTCCCCTCTTCAGATTTAAAATTGTGCTTGTATTGGGTTGCCTCTTTGGCCTTCTGGGAACAGGAAGCAAAACATGAAAGCATCCCATTGAAAATACAGAAAACCAGTATCTGATTAAATGTCTGCATAGTATCAGACAGGATACGCAGACTTATTAGAAGGCAGAAAGCAGATACAGAAAATGGCAGTCAATTTATTAAACAAATACTTAAGTAGGGGTCCCCCACCATTTTGAGCCTGTGGAAACATTTGGAATTCTGACAAAGCATGATGGGTGCAGGAACAAAATGGCTGCCACAAAATGGCTGCTGCAGGAGGTGGAGCCAGCCACAAAATGATTGCCACAGCTTAACTTATGTAACACAGTGCAGATCCTTATGTGATGGCTACTGCCACCAAAGTGACATTTTAAAAAATCTGGACAGCCAATCAAATCTCCAATAGTAAATCAGAATCCTTGCTGGGCAAAAGCCCTACCTGGCCCTGCCCACCTCCTAAAAACACTTGAAGGGTACCAGGAAAGATGTCAGCAGGCACCATGCCACCCACAGACACCACACTGGGGGGCCCTGTACTAGAGATTAATAACAGTGGGCCCACAGGCAAAGATTCACTGAAAGTCATGTTTTGTAGTATGTGTTTGGGAGCAAACCCATAAGGATAGTCTTTTCCCAGGTATTTTTCCCTCCAGTTCACAAACCCCTCTTTTTACTGGCTGAATTCAGGTGTTCTCAGGGTATAAATAAGTTGCAGGTAGCCACATTTGTCTAAAGCAGTTCTTGTAGTTTCTTCCCAGAAGGCCAAGGGTGCAACCTGATACCAGCACCCATTTTAAATCTACATATCTTCCCAACAGGGACAGTGATCTCTGAGTGAAGAAATGTCTGTTACCCTATTTTCATGGACATAATGGTGAGGCTTAGTCTTATGGGGCCCCAATGCTTCACAGGTAGAGCTTGCTGATTATGTTCATCTTCAGAAATTGATGGGTCCAGATCGTTTCCTGATGACCCATGCAATGCTTCCCTAAGAGATCATGGACTGTTCTGAGAAACCCTTAGGATCTCAGAGACATGGATGTGAACCAACCAGTAGACAAATCTCTCTTAGGCATTCTATTTTGATGAATTAATTAAGCTCTCTGGTATACTGGGGATGTGGGAATGATGAAACAGCATGGCTACCAGCAATGCCAGCAGAAGACAACTCAGAATTGACAGAACTGATCATATGCCATAGTTCATTTTCAAACCTACTTTGTGGTGGTAACAGCAACAAAGAAACCAGTTGCATCATAACAGAGAGACATACAGTGGAGCTGTTTTGAGTGGTGAAAATTCTGCTTAGTGACAGCAGAATTCATGACATTTCTGTTGAACTCTCAGCAGTTTGTTGTGCATGTTTGCTGACATATGTTTACAGATAAATTCACCCATATTAACCTGGGTGTTAATCTGAAAGCCACTGGTTATTAATGCCTCAAATTCCCTTTGGAGTGAGTTCCAGTTATTGTAGTCCAAGGATGTGGATGAAGTACTTTAAGAGGTCTGCTGTATTCTTTGTTCGTTTGTACCTTGTCTTTCTTGGATAATAACAGACAGTGTAATGTGGCGGTTAGAGTGTTAGGACTAGGGCACAGGAGATCAAGGTTCAAACCTCACTGAGCTAGAAACCTCCCCAGATAGCTTTAGGGAAAGGATAACTAGTCCATCTCTCAAGGCTGTTGTAAGAATAAAATGGGGGATGTCAAACCACAAATATTGCGCTGGGATCGTTACAAGATGGACAAAATCTAAAATATGTTACATATGTTTTTATGTCTGAATAATTATATCTAGCCATGGAGAAGTAATAATTTGGATATGGGAAGTTATGAATGCCTCCTTGAGAGAGAGAGCAGTTCCAGCTGCCTTAAAAGAGGTGCTTATGAACCACTCTCTTGTGGACTTAATCATTGTGCTATCATCCAGTTGCAAATCTCCTTTCATTTGGGAAAGATCCTTGAATAAGTTGTACTCTAAATTTAGATTCCAGTGGCACCTTTAAGACCAACAAAGGTTTATTCAAGGTTTATTCAAAAAGTGTGCATGCACACAGAAGCTCATACCTTGAATAAACCTTTGTTGGTCTTAAAGGTGCCACTGGACTCTAAATTTGTTCTACCACTTCAGACCAACATGGCTGACCACCTGGATCCAGGTTGTAGAGTGGGAGTGCTGCCCTGATACTTAACTTCTCTGGGAACTTCTAGCAGTTTTCATCTGTTAACCATGGTATCCTTAAATAGATTGGTGATGGGGACATCATGTTTCAAAAAGTAATGTGGGGAGGGGGTAGTCTGCTCTGTAGCAATTGTGCTTTGGAATCCTGTAGAGTTCTGTTCTATTCCCTGTAATGCTTAGCATGAATACGAAAGTGTTGGCTGAGATTTGGAGTGAAGTTCTATCGATATGACAATATTCCCGTCTACTCCTTTTCTTCAGAGTCACATGGAGCTGTAAATGCCCTGAACTGATTCTTGAAGGTAGTAGTGAGCTGAATAAGGCCTAATAAAACTGCCAGCCCAGGAAGTGCGATAGTGTGATAAAATCCACCCAGCAACACACGAACCCATGAGAGCAGGGCTCCGAGAACCAACAGAAGGGAAGGGAATTGGTGTGAGTTGAGGACTGACACTTGAGATCTGACATTTGGGAGCTGAAGTGTTGAAGGAGTTAGCTTAACAAAGAGAAGGATAAGGACCAGTACAGGGGAAAGGATTTTCTATTAAACTGCTCAATATGGTCTTAGTAACTGAGTACTTTTTTTTTTTTACTGAATGACAGCACAGAGCGCTGTGTAAATTGGTAACCGTAATTTATGAACCAAAGTTCTTCAAGCCTTTCAAAAAGGGGTTCTTTGCATGTACTGTCTAAAAGTTTTAATCCTGTACGTGTCACCTGTTACAATTAGCACAGTTAGTTGGTCATCCGCTAAACATTCCGTCTTTCCTGTCAAAATGTAAATCCTGTGATTACAAATTTCCTGTATGTTCGAGACTTGTTTGTAGTTTATGGTTATACTGATCGAGATGAGATTGTACTTCTATTTCTACATTAGGTAGGAGAAGAAGAGTAGGTTTTTATACCCTGCTTTTCTCTACCTTAAGGAGTTTCAAAGCAGTTTACAAGTACATTCCCCTCCTAAGTAGTAGTAGTGTAATGGATTATTTTATTTTGTCTCATCAATGTATTTGATTGATAGTTCAGTTTTCAGTGAGGGATTAACTCAGTTAATTTGTTCCAGATAGTATTATCTTGTTCCCTTTTAAAGAAAATCATGCCCACCTACCGAATTTACCACATACCTCAGTTGGTGGCTCCTGGCTAGGTAATTTTTTTTCTTGTCCAAGTCAAATTCTGCCCCAGGATACTGCTGCTCCCTGGTGTAGTGGAGAAACATGAAAACATTGTTTGATGGGGTGGGCTGTTGTCTGATGAGGTAAAGTTCTTAAAGAACTTACCCAGGAAAAGAACAGAAAAGTAAGTAGCTCGAAACAGTTATTCAAATCTAAGTGTCCATGACCAATTATAGATATACTTTACTCTAAAGTAGGGGTCCACAACCTTTTTGAGCCTGCAGGCATCTTTGGAATTTTGAGAGAGGGTGGTGAAGTTCACTGCGAAATGACTTGTCAGAGGAGGCAGAGCCAAGCCCCAAAGGGCTGCCACAGAAGGTAGAGCCAAATGCAATACTTCCCAATAAGGTTTCCATTCACTTGATGGGGGTGGGGGATTACTTGCTTTTGGGGGTCCAATCTGCTGCCACTGAGCCAGCCAGTGGGGGAACCCCACCCTCAAAGAACCCCATCCATGCCAATGTGCTCGGTGCAGTGATGTCATCCTGCAGAGCACGTTGGGGGGGGGGGGGCGCTGTAGCGTTTGAGGAGAAAACTCTATGGTTACCACTCCAGGGCATGGAGAGGAACTCCCTCCCCGGCAGCCAGGTAAGGTCTGGCAACCCTACTTCTGAACTTGCTTTGCAAAAAAACCCTCCAAACCTGAATGGCAACTATGCTGAACACATGAAGCTGCCTTATTCAGATAAATGATTCAAATATTAGATTCTTAAAACTTTTTACATACAGAGCTGTCAGTTTCACATATACAATTGATGGATATATCTTTGTTCCCTCTAAACTGAGTTAGTGTGAGCTAGCTCACAGCTTTTTAGCCTCTAGCTCACACACTTTTGTCTTAGCTCAGGAAGGATGGCTCCAGAGCAAACTGATTTATGCAGTAGCCAAATCGCTCACTCACAACTTTAATGCCAGTAGCTCACAAAGTAGAATTTTTGCTCACAATACTCCACAGCTTAGAAGGAGCATTGCTTATGACCAGTAGACCATACCCACTTTGGCCCCTTAGGGCCTTCCTCAGTGGTTAGTATTACTATTGTAAAACACACATCCAGAAATAAATGTATGAAAAACATTTTCTTTAGAGCCGGGTGTTGCTTTCTCATGTGATGCGCAGTTGCTAAAAGTTTACACAGTAGGCCATGGATGGTAACTGCACACGCTCTCCAAATAGTTCTGGTAACAAATTTCCAATGTGTCTGGATGTGTGTCTCTTCCATCAAAGGTAGTAATAATCAGAGAAGTGTTTCTCGAAAGCTTATGCTACAGTAAGGTTTGTTAGTCTTAAAGGTGCTACTGGGCCTTTTACTATTTTGCAGCAACAGACGAACACCGCTAACTCCCCTGGATCTATGATCTGTCAAGATTAATATTATCTGTACTTTGGTTGGACGCCTGGTCCAGCCATTGGGAATACCGCAAGCCTGGAGAAGGAGTGGTGGGTGGACTTCTGCTCCTGAACACTTATCCTCCTTCATGCAACAGCCCAGCTCACTGGACTGCAGTGTTCCCTCTAAGCTGAGTTAATGTGAGCTAGCTCACAGTTTTTTAGCCTCTGGCTCTCACTTTTTTTTATCTTAACTCAGGAAAGATGCCTCCAGAGCAAACTAATTTATGCAGTAGCCTAATCGCTCGCTCACAGCTTTAATGCCAGTAGCTCACAAAGTAGAATTTTTGCTCACAAGACTCCACCGCTTAGGGGGAGCATTGCTGGACTGTAAGACTAAAATGAAGCTCCCTCTCTGCTTTGCAAAAGAAGCAGTATACCTTGAGGTAAAATGTTTGTTTCTCGAAGAAAATAAGGGGAGTAAAAAGAAACAAGGGGAATCTTATGGAGTAGGGAGAAAGTGACTGGGGAATAAAAAGAACAAAAGACTGAAGGGGGAATGGAACCACTTACTGATGACGGAAAGCCCAGGTGCTGATCCTCCAGGGGCAGCTGCCGCTATTCTAGTCATGGAAATCCTTTCATTTGAATGAGGGCAGCCAGTAACAAGTCCTGCCTTACAATGCCTGCACCCAGTTCCTGAAAAGTTTAGTAGGTGCTGGGGGGAAGTACTGGCGGGCACCATGGAGCCCATGGGGAATGCTGCTTTATCAGGCCTATAGTTTAGGGATGCTTTTAGGTCATACCCAGGGCTCATTTAATAGCAGGAGCTCCTTTGCCTATTAGGCCACACACCCCGATGTAAGAGTTTACAGTAGCCCCTGTAAGAAGAGCTCTGTAAGCTCTTGGAGGATTGGCTACATTAGGGGTGTGTGGCCTAATACGCAAAGGAGCTCCTGCTACGAAATGAGCCCTGGTCATACCGCCTCATGCTTGGATACTATCCTCTACTAATGTGCCAGTTCACAACCCTGTGAGAGCATATCATGATTTTCTCTGTCTCCGCAGTGACTGCTATTGATATTAATCAGGTTGAAGAATGATAGCAGAGCAGCAGTCTACACTGGATGTAACATAAGAAGACTTGTAAAATCGTTTTCCTCCACCGTACAGTAAACTGTCTTCTTCCCTTCATCCTGTATGACTCTGACTGGCAATAGCTGAGTTGGAGCTGAAGGGAGGGTGGCAAAAAGGCTGGGGCTTATGTTGAGGGACCACAGAAGTCAGCAACTGGAAGCGAGGTGGCCATGAAAAGTAGCAGTGGCAGAAGTAGGGGGGGTCTGTTTGCATGCTACAGTGTAACAGGCAGCAGGAGACAAATGAAAATCCTGCTTTAATTATTTTTAATAGCCTAAAGAAAGATTTCAAAAATACATACATCATCTTTGCCTTGACTATTTTCACTTCATTGTTTTAAAATCATGTTCATGGGTCCAGATGATTATTCAGATTAAAGCAGTACTTGGTGCATCCTGTATTATTAGATCACCATTTTTCATTGTCCACATTTTGGATGGCAGTTGGAGGATCCAGATGACAACTATGGAAGAAATTCTGCAACCGCCAGCATCTGGCTCCTTGGCAGATTCCTCAAGCACTTCTGCTAATGCGTTTGTATTTGCCCATGGGTCTTTTATGTGGTCGCACTGCAGATGGGCTGTCTGAACAGCCTGGTCATTCTGCAAGATTTGTTTCTCTCCAAAAAACTTCACCGGTTCTTTGACTCACACATTCTTTCTCTAATAGATAAGATTCTTTATGAGTCTCATAATTTCTCTGTGTCGCGGTACTCCACACAAAGAACCCAGAAGGCTTCCATACATCCAAGTGTGCACCCGAAATTCTACTTGCTGTAGTGAATTATGTTTTACAATCTGTTATATTTCAGTATGTTTGGAGTCAGTATTACTGTCAAATTTCTTTGGAAATGACCAAATATAAGGGCAATTCCCAAAGTAAAGTAACTTTACCCACCCTTTTAAGCATAAAATGGATTTGCCTTTCTACAATCAGCTCTCCACCTTAGACTTTCAAAGTTCAAATCTGGATTTGGTTATAAGTGAAAATGAGTATGGTGGTCTCAACTTAGTCCTTAGGGGTTTCTTGTCTGCTGTTCAGAAGAGGCCCAGAACCGGAATTGTGAGGTTGTTGCAGGTCATGATTAAGGTATATTGGTAGAGTTATGTTAGGAAAGTGCACACAGCAGAATCTCTGTAGACATGTTTTTCAGCTGAATGCTTTTACATTCTCAGAACACAAAAAAAGGCAGGGAGCCAAAAGTTTGAATTCTGAGTTTTATTTTTACTGACAGTTGAGTGCTGGGATTGCTTATTCTTTTGTCTGTAAGTTTACTGTTATTTGGTAGATTTGTACGTCATACTTGTGAATTTTAACTTTCAGGATAAATTGATAAGAAAAATAAATCATCGTATTTTACATATTTTGTGGGGCTTTTAGTCTCCCCTTTGTCTCTTACGGCATACCCATATTTTCTGTTTTGTCAAAAGTGTTTAAGTACATAAAGCATCTGTTTCTCCTAAAACAAGCATTTTGTCTTCTGATGCATAATGACATTGAGCAAACACCAAGATATTAAAAAATCAACCCTGCGACTTATTTTTCTGTTGTTGTTGAAGAAAGCTTCATTTTTGAATTTGTTTTCATTTGTTTGATTTGCGCATATGTTATAATTGGCATTTTCTCTCATGAAGTATGGGAAAAGCAGTTCTGCTCAGGGTAGCACTGTGCCAAGGAGTGAGAGAGGCAGCTCTGTTGATCCCAGGATGTATATAAGGATGGGAGGAAGTTCCCAACTCACCACCTGTTTTTTTTCTTCTTCAAATGGCTGTGGGGGGAGATTGAGCTAGGTCCCCCCACTTACTGGCTATTCAAAAGCACACACACACACACGCAAATTCTCTTTTGCTTAGCCTGCATGTGGCTGGCCCAATCTGAATTAGACCTCAGCCTTTCAACAGCTGAGGAAACAGTAGAGAACTTTTTATACCGGGTCTAATGCAGGCATGACAATCCCATACCTCTCAATAAAATGTATAGTAACACTATTAACCACCTCGTCCAGCACTGAAAAGTATTTGTCTGAAAGGCTATTTGGCGCTGCTGGCAGAAACTTTATTGTCCTGTGCTAACCACCTTCAGAAGCTGAAGCACCGAATGAATGTTGTCAGATGGTCAGTTGAGGTCAGCTAGGAATTCAGATTCTACTTAGGCTGAGACGAGAAAGAGATGGTTTTGTATTCAGCAGAAGAAAGAGAAATATGTTTTTGCAGCTAGTTGACAAGGAACACATTTGAGGCTGCTCTTAGTTGCAAGAACTTCTACAGCCTTAGTAATTAATATTGCCCATGTGCAGGTTTACTTTCCACTGTTAGACTAATAAAAAGAATGTATTACAAATACACCAGTCTTCAGAAGTCTTTCTTTTCAAGGAAACTAACATGAGTTGTTCCTGGAACATCCCATCCATTTGAGGAATTGGAAAGGGCAAAACAAAATATTGTATACCTCTGTAAAAAGCAGAGAAGAAGCCAACATTCCTGTCTCCATAAAAAACATACATATTAAAATCAAATCTTAAAAACCATTCAAACTGACAAAAATGCATCAAAACATTAGAACCAGACAGAAATGGGCATGGACTGGACCATGGAACTAATTTATCCATGAACTGGGGCCCAGTTTGTGGTTCATGAGCCTGGTCTGTGCATCCACCAACACGGACCTCCCAGGACCATCCCAGGAAGTTCATGGGTCTGGCAGGGGGCGGGGCTTGCAAAAGCCCTGCAGCATGCAAGTGAAGGACAAACATTGACTTCACCCACTTCTGAGTGGGTGAACTCGCTGCTCGGCCTTCACTCTTGTGCTGCTGGACTTTGCAAAATGTGCAGTGCAAGAGTGAAGTCTAAACGGCAAGTTTACCCACTTCCGGGTGGATGAACTTGCCACTCGACCTTCACTCATGCGCCACCCAGCTTTGCAAAAGCCATTTAAAATTGAAATGGCTTTTACAAAGAGGCCGAGTTGTGACTTCACCCACTTCTGGTTCACCCAGAAGTGAAGTGGAAGTGAGTGGAGTTGCTGCTTGGGCGTCACAGTCCAAATGGGCCTGGTCTGTGAAACATGGTGGTTCATGGTCCAGGGGTCCATGAACCATGTGGACAAGACAGAACACCGTTTTTCTGAACTGTGCCCATCCCTAGAGCCAGAGCTAAAATACGTACAAAAACATTGAGACAGCAATTAAAACATTGGACAGCGAGGGCAGATCACTGAGGGAATGCTGAAGGAAACAGATGAGTGTCCCTGCCGGGGGGGGGGGGGAGTTCTAGAGTTTTGGTGCCATGAAAGAGAAGGCCACCCACCTAATCTCAGAAGGTGGGGGCACCCAAAGCAGGGCCCTGTGATGGTCGAGTAGGTTCATACAGAGAAAGGCAGTCCTTTGGGTATGTTGGTCCCAAACCATAAATGGCTTTGAAAGCCTACACCGGCACCTTAAATTGTGCCCAGTAACAACTTGGGAGCCAGTGTAGATAGGCCAAGACTTGGCTGATATGATCCCTATGACTCATTCCAGTCAGCATCCTGGCTGAACTATACTGTATCAGTTGAAGTTTCCGAACACTTTCAAGGGATGCCCCACATAGAGTACATTATGGTAATCTAATCTAGATATAACCAGGGCATGTACCAGTGTCCAGGAAGAACCTCAGTTGGCTGACCAGTTGGTCAGTATGCTTTTTATCAGCCAACTTAAAGGAACAGGTCCATAGTCTGGGGAAACTCTTGGGCCCAGACCTCTGGCTGACCAGTCAGCTGGCCAGTCTGCCACTACTTATACAGCCATAGATCTGGGTCCAAGTACTCCCCCAGACTATGGACCTGTTCCTTTAAGGATAGTGCAACCTCATCCAGAACAGATACCACTTTAAATCTTGGGTCAGACCTTCTGCTCACCAGTAGCACTTCCATCTTATGGAGTTAAGCTTCAGTTTATTAGCCTGCATCCACTCCAAAACTGTCTCCAAGCACCAGCTCAGAGTTTCTACAGCTTGCATGCAATCAGCCAGAAGTGTGAGATAGAGCTGTGTCATCTGCTTATTGGTGACAAACCAGCCCAAACATCCTGATACCCCCAGCCAGCAATAGATGTTACAGAGCATAGGGGACAAGATGGAACCTTGCAGGACCCCCCACACCAGAGGCTAAGGGGCTGAGCAGCAGTCCCTCAGCACCACACTCTGAAATCTACCTAGGGGCTTTTTCACTCTGCCTACATTTTGATAAGCATTGTGTATAGGAGGTTAGACTTAGTACACCTTTTCTTGAATTGGTTTCATTTAAGTTGGCTCATAAAATGTTTTTGCTCATCACTAGTCAATATGCTTCTTTCAGCTTCTGGCATTAGAGCAGGTGTTCCACAGGCAGTTGCTTCACCACATGGTAACAGAAGACTACATCACCACGGGGAGCACTAAACATTACCATGGCAAATGTGTGCTACCAAACCTCTTGTTTGCTTGGGGCATTAGGAATGCTGGGGCCAAGGAGGCATTTGTAAATGAAAAAGTGGTACTCCCTCCTGCATCCACCGATTTCCCCCTTCAAATGTCCTTCATCCATCCCTGGCATTTTTCTACAAGCAGGCTTACTTCAGGTTTCAGAACTAGACTAGGAGTCAAGGGTTATAAATTGTCTGGATGATGATGTGTGGAAGGAGAATTGAAAGTTTGAATTTGCACTTTCAGAATTGCATTATCCCCTGGCAAAACTGGGAACAATGACTCAGTGACGTGGGCTCTGATGTGTAAAAGCCGTCATCGGAATATCCAATTCTCAGTGTGGCCCCATCTGTGTATACTGAAATACAGAGACTGGGGCCATGGACATTTACAACAGATCTTTCTGCAAACCTGAGGAAAGCCCTAGGATTGCAGAAAAATTTGAAATCTTAAAAAAATGGAGTTTTACATACAAACCCCAATATAATAGAAGCAGCATCTGTAGCTTTAAGAAATGCATGCCCTCTCAGGGGTCATTGTGGAGGTTGGTAGGCAACCACACCAGTATTGCCAGCATCCAAACCTTGGCTCCTTTCAGTAAGAGGCCAAAAGAGGGGGCAGGACCCTTTCCAAGGCTGTTTTGGCCTTAGAGGGAGGACTAATCAGGAACAGGCAAGGCAACAACCACTGGCATATCTTGCTGCTCAATAGTACTCAATAGTATCCACCACATGAAAGCCATTGTGGTATCGTGGTTAGAGTTTCAGACTAGGATCTATGAGACTTGGGTTCAAATCTCCACTCTGAAGTGTAAGTTAACAGGGTAACGTTGGGCCAGTCATATACTCCCAGCCTAACTGACCTCACAGCGTTGTTGTGAGGATAAAATGAAGAACAGGAGAACTGTATAGGGTTCCCAATGGGGAGAAAGGTGGGGTATAAATGAAGTAAATAAACAATAAACATAGCTGAAGATGGTGGGCAGATAAAAATTATCTTGGCTGGTGGTAGGAAAGTCGAGAAGGAAGCAGGGAAAGGGGAGAGGATATGGGAGCTGACCGGAGGGAGGAAAGATGAAATAGCAGAGGAAAATTAGATGCCCTCCACAAGTCCTTGTGAGTCCCCCACTTGTAATATTTTTATTACTTCTTAGGTATCTTTTTTTTTTGCCATGACAAGCTAATGTGGCTACATTTGGGGGATTCTGTGTTCTGTGTTTAGACTTCTGTGTGTGTGTGTGTGTGTGTGTGTGTGTGTATCTCTTTTTGGACTTACCCTTCCTTCTTTTTTGTTTTGTTCACTTTTTAAAATGGGTTTATAATACTACAGGGACATCCTCACTTTCACACAAGTTTCTGAGTATTACAGAGAGTACTTGGTGATTTTCCAAGCTCACAAAATCTTCATGCTCAGCAAATAGTAAGGCATTAGTAGAAAATCTACAGTTTCACTTTCTTCCACTTACTGTTGCCCCTATTTGCCTTGGTGATCTTTCTCCTTGTTCACTACCCCAGCATTCTTCTTTCTGTTAGTTACCGACTCACAAATGCTCAGTGGTTTCAGAACAGAAAGAATATCATTCTGCTGTGACAGTTCTGGTGTTTTGATTTGATACTTTATTCCCATTTGTAGTTTTCACCAGATCATTGAAACCACTTAGAAATGCATTCTGACACTTATTTTTTGCCCATCATATATTCCCATTTAAACAATGAGTAAATAGGAAAATGTTCCCTTTTAAAATATTTTTATTCTTTTAAAAATAATGTGCTTCGTTCTCCTTCTTTTTGATATGCTGTAGTGAGGGATAGGGCTGCCAAGTCCCACTGGGGGGGCAGGGAATCCCCTGCTACAGAATCCCCAATCCACCAGTCTGGATTTGGCCGGTGGGGGGAGCCCCACCCCCGAAGAAGCCCAATCCGGCCGACTGCCCAGTGTGATGACGTCACCCGGGGCGATGCTCTAGCAATCGCCCTGAAAACTCTATGGTACCATAGAGTTTATGGCGATTTCCAGAGCATTGCCCCGGCAATGTGCCCAGCATGATGATGTCACTTCTGGGTGACGTCATCATGCCGTGGTGCACGAGGCTCCCAGAACAGGAGCGGGCCTCCCCTGCTCCTGGAGGTAAGTGACTTGGCAACCCTAGTGAGGGAGGAGAGAGGAATCAGGGCTGCCTGTGGAAGGAGGCATCTCTTGCTAGTCCCTAAGTGAGAACACAGAGGGAAAAGCAGGCTACCGCCTGGGGGGCACAGGACAAGGTGCTGGTCTGAAGGCCTGCTGGAAGCTCCAGGCTTACAATGCAACCTTGGGTGCTGGACACACGAAGGAGCCCATACCTGTAACTAACCCAAATGAAGAATACAAGACACCTATGAGAAAACATGTATTTTGGCTGTTATTGAGGGCACATGGAGGGATGTACCCCTTCCCCATTCCAAGGACTGTGCACCAGTGTACCAGTTGAAAAATCTACTTTCTGTTTTTAAAACATCAAACTTATCTATGGCGTTGTTCAAAAGTTCTAGAATTAGCATTTTGCTTTTGTCAATTACTGTTGTTTAATCTACATAGAGATAGCAACAATTTCTTAATGGTACCAGTCTGCATTTTGTTGGGTACTTCTAATAGTAAAATCCATAGCCAGTAAATATACACCAAAAAGAGTGTGATTTCAGAAGTACATTCAGCATCCTTTGCAGCTTTGCAGGAGATAACTGAGTGCAGCGTTCGAAATGCATACATTGCATTATAAACTATAGCGTATAATCCAGGAAGTGTGCATCACCTTCCTTGGGGGTTCCAGTTTCCCACACATTTCATTCAAAATATGAGGCTGACTGTAAAATTTGATTCTTCTTTCTCCTATATTATTTTTGTGAAAATTATTTTCAGTTTGAATACACGTATCAAGGATGATTCAAATCTGTGCACACTTCTATAATACAGATAGTATATAGTAATAGTATTTCTTTTCTTCTAATAGATCTATGGAAATGCAGGATCTAGCAAGTCCTCATAATCTTGTGGGAAGCGGTGAAACACCGAGTAATTCTAAACTGGACAAATCTAATCTTAGCAGTACATCTGTTACAACAAATGGAACTGGCGGTGAGTGAAGACCTAACTCTTTTAAGTCTAAAGACTGTGGCACCTTTAGAGATAAACTAGTTCATAATGGGTATAGTTGATATTATGGAAGACAATAAGAAGGAATAGGTAATTATGTACAGGACTATAAAGAAAATTATGAATTCAGGGAATGAGTGTGGCACCTACTTTCCTAGCAGAAGATTCCAGTTTCAGTCTGTGATACTGCCAGTTGAATGATGTAAAGTAGAAAGTGTTGGAAAATGCCTTTTCCTTATTGGGTCTCTAGATGGCTGCTCTTAAGAATAGACAATAGTAAGATAGATGGACCAATAATGTATAAAGTAACATCATATGTTACAATTATCTGTAAGCTAGGAGGTCCATGTGATGTGGTCCACGGGATCGCGAAGAGTCGGACTCGACTGTGCGACTGAACAACAACAGGAGGAGGTGGGGAAAGGGCTAGTCTTGCTTACTGACTACCCACTGGCCTCTAAAACTGCTCCTTTCCTGTATATCCTTGTGTTGCTCCTACAGACCATACCCCTGTCCATCTTCCACCTCTGCCAGTTCTAGACTCACCTTCACTATATTTGCATACTTGTCCCATCTTTCTTGGATTGTTTTCCCTACCTTATAATTTGGGTTGTATTTTAAATTTGCCACTCCCTTTTTAATTGTTTTTTCTCATTTTACTGCCCAGCCTCGAACCTTGTGCCTGTCTTAATTTCACTAACTTAAAGACGCCGAAGTCTTACTGTTTTTAGGCCTCTACAATCAGGTTGAATCTTTGGTCAGTGCTCAGACTGACTTACATGAGGCCATATCAAAAGACAGCTATAGGTAAAGTCTGCAGCATTGGGCCCAGTGAACATCCCATGCTGTAAAATTATTGAAGCTAAGTATGTGCAGACCTAATCAGATATCTGCATGGGAGACCATTAAAATTCCATGCAAAAGCAGGGTATATATAAAGATTTAGATTTAAAGGACCATAAGCATAGCTCCCCTAATGGAATGGATCTTTCCCACTTCTTCCTTTCTTGAACAACTTGTTCTTGCACTCTCCAAAGAGTGACTCCTGGGACTTGGGAAACCTTCTGAAATGGCATGAATCAGTAACCAGGGGGAGAGTCAGAATGTAATAGGCTGCATTTGTGCTTTAATACATATCAACATTTTCCATGTGATACTTCAGCAGGAAGAGTTATATAGCATTGCAGTATGCCCCTGGCATGAAAACTCCCAATGCCAGCCTGAAGACTCAAATGGAGAAAAGTACTGTATGTTACAGGAGTGGCAAAGATTAAGCAGAGGTTCTCCTCTAGTCAGCCTACATTTGATAAACATTTTTTTTTGTCAGTGAGTCACAGTTGACTTATGTCAGCCCTGTGGGGTTTTCAAGACAAGAGAAGTTCAGAGGTGGTTTGCTATTACCTCTCCTCTCTATGTCACGACCTTGATCTTCCTTGGTGTCTCCCATCCAATAACTAACCAGAGCTGACCCTGCTTAGCTTTCCTTCCCAGATCTGATGAGATGGAGCTGGCCTGGGCAATTGAGGTCAGGGCACCTGATAAATATAGCGCATGTTTGTTTCAGTCTGTAGGATTTTAACTCAGTGGTGCTCCCAGAGCAAGAGCATATTAAGTTCAGCTTGGTTGGATGCCTGAAACAAAACATTTTTACCGTTTATTTCATATGTATCTTTTAATATACCTTTATTAAAGGAAAATTGAAACTGAAAAATAAAATATATAAAGCATTAGCATCTACTTTAATTTTGCACAGGTGAGTTCATTACTGTAAGTGTTTTTGGATGTCTACCATAAGAATATGTATGTTGCCTTTTATTGGGGTCAACAATAAAGCAAAACCACATGACCCAAGGATAATCTGAAAACATAATCATGATGGATACATCTCTTAATGATAACAATTAACGTCAACATCTCAATTAATTATATCTTAGTTATTTATACATTTATATCTTAATTATTTATATAGTCATTATAAGTACGTAAGGAACAAATGAAATGCATAACAATTCTGGACATTCACAGTTAATGAAAGTCCAGATAGTATCAAGTTTCAAAAGACAACCTTGTCAAAAACTTTTTCAAAGCTGTTCTTTCCAGAGGCAGCTGAATTCATGAATCTTGCATGATCCTCAGAGATAACTTTGTAATTCTTTTTTTTAACGTTTTCCCTTGATTATCATCACTGCTCGTCTGTGTTTTCATTACTTCATCTTGTGCGATGTGTTATCCATATTGTTCTTTTTTCATATTACCCTTGGGTTCTGTGGTTTTGTTTTCTTGTGGGGATCTTCCTCTTATTTATACTGAATCAAACGATTGGTCCACCTAGCTTGCTATTATGCATTGTATATACCTGTTTGTTTCCCAATCTTGCTATCTCAGAATCTTTTAAGAGATGTGAGAGACTGAATAATGGACCTCATATATGCAAAACATGTAATCTGCTATTGTCCCGTAAGCTTTCTCTTGTTAGGTACACATAAGTGTCCATGAGAAAAGAATCAGCACCAAAGAGATTTTTGCATAAAGGAAACAATAGGAAAAATTTGGAAATTGATTTACACTTCTTATCTGGAATAAGTCTCATTTGTTTTATAGTATAATAAAACAGTGCCAATTCAAGGTTTATTGCTTTTTGACTACACTGTATATCCTGGTTTGCATAGTATGAATGACTTGTGCATGTGGCATACAGTTTGGTACAATTTTCATTTGTAGATGTAGTTGTTTACCAGTATCAACTGGACTAAAGATGGATTTTCCCATGCAAATTTCACCCCCCCCCGCACATGAATACATTTAAACAGGCAAATGTACCTGGTTTAGATAACATTCTTGCTGATATTACAGCAGTGAAACCTGCTTTTTCCGGCATGGTATCCAAAAACTGTTAATGAATATGTAACCCATATAGGTCCTTCTGTGCCATAGGAGGCATCACGCAAGGAAAAACAGCTATTAAACTGTATGTAATGATTTACCACCACCCCCCGGTAGTCATTAAAAACATTCTAGCGAAATGCTTCCCCCCCTTTTGCAATGAAAGATATTTGTGTACATTAAGCAGATATTCAGACAATGAACCATTGTGTGCCATTCCGATTCTCAGGAGACAACATGACTGTTTTAAACACTGCAGACTGGTTGCTGAGTTGCAGCACTCCCTCTTCTGCAACAAGTATGAGCGATCCTGGTACAGTGCATGTGTGTGGCTGGCTTAATGATTGTCGTGTTGAATCTCTAATGGTTTGCTTTGTTCCTTTTGATTTGTCATCAAAACAACATCCTTCTGCTAATCAGGACCCCTAATATTATGACAGAAAACAGAGGGAAGTTGTAATATTTACTATATAATATATTTTATATTATCTGTGTTGAAACCTAGATCTGTAAATAACATAAAAGAAAAAACTACACAGTTCAGCAATAAGAAGCATAACAGAAGTCAATGTTGGATCAGGCCAACGGCCCATCCAGTCCAACACTCTGTGTCACACAGTGGCCAAAAACACCAGGTACCATCAGGAGGTCCAGTAGTGGGGCTAGGACACTAGAAGCCCCTCCCACTGTTGCCCCCCCAAGCACCAAGAATACAGAGCATCACTTGCCTTAGACTGAGAGTTCCTATCTATACCTTCTGGCTAATAAATATACCTTGTAGCTGATAGCCATAAAAACCTCAAGCCATTTGGTTTGTTATATGAATGATTTTTTAAATTTACTGTATCATAGTGGAGTTGCCATATATGCTTATCCAGCTATAAAATACATAAACTGTATTAAAATTATTCAAGCATACATTTCTACCTCAATTTAGACATCTGCCCAGTAGAGAATGTTCCCGGGGGGGAAGGGGGATTTCTTCTTGCAGAGGGATGGACGGTTTCAGATAATAACTGTATTACTAAATTTTAACTGCCCTAAAGTGGTAAAAACATACCTCTGGCCAGCTATCTTAAGGAAACACTATTTGTTGTTACGCAACATAAAAGCAGACAATAAGTGATGTAAATATAAATACAACACACACATACTCTTTTAATAGTTTCTCCTATTCTTTTCCGGAGCCTTTCTATGTCTGTTCCAAAAAGGATCCCTATATGGACTTTTCCTTTTAGAACTGGGTGGCTTTTTGTGTCTGAAGATACTTGTTATACAGATAACATTCCTCCTTGTGATACACCATGACCAATATTGCATAGTTTTTATACACTGGGAACATTTGGGATGGCTGTTTTTAGGGTTGCCAAGTCCGGGTTGGAAAATACCCGGGGACTTTAGGGGTGGAGCCAGGAGAGGGCAGGGTTTGGGGAGGGGAGGGGCCTCAGCATGGTACAATGCCATAGAGGCCCCCCTTCAAAGCAGCCATTTTCTCCAGGGGAACTGATCTCTGTCAGCTGAAGATCAGTTGTAAAAGCAGGGGATCCCCAGGCCCCACCTGGAGGTTGGCAACCCTAGCTGTTTTGCTTTTGAGCAGAAGTTTTGAAGTAGCTGACCATTTTCCTGTAAACACTGTGAAGCCTCCTTCTAGTGTGAATATCTTCTGTTTGTTTGTTTGTTTTGCTTTTAAGAAGCAAACAGGCTTTTCTTATACAGGACCATTATTACAAGGCCATTTTCCTTTATGTTGCTATTGTTACCAAATTACAGACCCAGGATCAGTCTAGTTCCACTGAAGTAGTGAAGGAAAGGTCACTAAAAATTTTTTCCATAGAAATAATTACCTGCATACAGGCCTATACATAACAAAGTTTGAATCCAGTGGCACCTTTAACACCAACAAAGTTTTATTCAAGGTGTAGGTTTTCATGTGAATGCATACTTCTTCCCCAAACTGAGAGCCAGTTTGGTGTAGTGGTTAAAAGTGGTGGACTCTAGTCTGGAGAACTGGGTTTGATTCCCCACTTCTCCACATGCAGCCAGCTGGGTGACCTTGAGTCAGCCACAGTTCTCTCAGAGCTCTCTCATCCCCTCACAGGGTGTCTGTTGTAGGGAGAGGAACAGAAGGAGATTGTAAGCAGCGTTTTCTCTAAGCTGCGCTAGGAGGTGCTGGTGTACAAAAAACAGGGGGTGCTGGTTTACAAAAAAAACAGGCAGCTCAGAGGTTGTGAGCTTCTGCTCATAAGACATTTTTTCGCTCCATTGGAAACAATGGAGGACAGAGGCACCTCCTGCTGGGGCCCATAGAATTGGACCCCCTAGTCCAATCTTTTTGAAACTTGGGGAGGGGGGGGGGTTGAGAAGAGGCACCAGCAACTGTGCTGCAAATTTGGTGCTCTACCTAAAAAAAACACCCCCAGAGCCCCAAATACCCTCAGATAAATTCTCCATTATAGCCTATGGGGCCTATTGATTATAATATCCCCTGTAGGCTACAATGGAACCAGGAAAAATGATTTATTTATTGCACGCCCCTATTGTGCTTTTCAGTATGATTTGTAAGCTGCCTTGAGTCACATGGAAAAGTGGGATATAAATATTTGAATATATAAGCCATTTAGGCAGGTTAATAACATTTAAACAACTTCCTGTTTGTTAGGTTAAGCAGAGTTCTGACAGTGATTGTTCCTCCTCTGTTATACTTATAATGCTTGTTGTCATATTTCGCTAAAAAAAAAACAACCAAAGCAGACTGCAAGAGTTTTTCCTCCCCTAAGTGCTGGTATGTTTTTTAAGGCTCAGCACAAGGCAACGGTCTAAGGCCACATCTACCTATATAGTGGACTGAGGTGGGTAGAGCTGTTCTCCAGAGGCCAGGTCTACCAATACAGTGGAAAGGGGTGGGTAGACATCTTCTCTGGAGGACAGGGTCTACCAATATAGTGGAAAGGGGTGGGTGACTTTTGACTTAATTCTGTTTTCTCTCATAATTTTAAAATTATTCTTAAAATATAGTTTAAATATAATTTAAAAGAATTTATTCTGAGATTTTTAAGAGTTTAGGGAACTAATCTTCTAAAAAAACTAATTTTCACAATAGTCAAATGTATACTTGCTCACAGCTTTAATGCTACTAGCTTTCTTTGCTCATGAGGTAGAATTTCTGTGAAGCTTAGAGGGAACATTGAGTAAGCCGTTCTGAGACTCTGAGGCAGGGTATAAATCCAATCTATCTGTCTCCTCTAAAGCATAGAGGTGACCTTACAGCGTCTTCTTATTTGAAGTGGAGTGATTGGCTGTATAAAGTATCTCCCCTGTAATGTAATTTGGAATTGTAGATTGGAATGTATTTCTCTGGTTTCTACTCCTACACAGCCAGTCACTTCACTTCAAAGAAGAAGATGCTGTAAGGTCGCCTCCATGCTTTAGAGGGGATGGATGGAGCGTAACGGCAAGGTCTCTGTTAATTACTCTCAGTATTCCACAGTTAAAAATATATCTGCTCATCAATCTTCAATTTTGACATATTTATTTCCTTCATTATGTTCTCTCCCAGAATTAAACCCAAACAAATGGTAACCATATAAACTAAGCTTGCTATTCCTGTTTGGTCCTTGGATCTGTTAGACATCTTCATTATGTTGTATGCTAATTTACTGCTCACCCTCTACCTATATGCATGGACTGGTAATGTCCATTTCAGTGTATCTGAAGAAGTGTGCATGCACACAAAAACTTATACCTTTAATAAAACTTTGTTGGTCTTAAAGGTGCTACTGGACTCAAACTTTGTTCTGCTACTTCAGACCAACATGGCTACCCACTTGAATCTAAACCTATTGTTATCCTTACAAAATGTAATGCTACAGGAAAATGAGCAATGAATAAATTTCATGGTGACATGCTGTGAAAATATAATTCATGGAAGTTTGTATCAATGCAATGAGGCAGTTGAGTACATTTTAGGTTCTAGATCAGAGAAGGAATTGTGGGCTTTTTGCACTGACAACATGTACTTGTCACTTTTCAGGGTTTTTTCTTAAATAAATGTTTTGGCATTCTTCGCTGTAATTCTGATTTTATTTAACTACCATATTTTTTGCTCCATAAGACTCACTTTTTCTCCCCAAAAAAAGTGTGTGTGGGGGGAAAGTGTGTGCGTCTTAAACCCCCCTCACCTTTCCCAAGCCACGGCACCGAGCAGAGCTAGGTGCGTCTTATGGTCAGGTGCATCTTATGGAGCGAAAAATACGGTAAATACTTACTAGAATTAATATGTAGATAATTTATAGGCAGAGATATCAAACTGACAAGACAATGATACCCAATTTATTTTGCATTTCATGATATAATAGCTCATGCTTAAGACCAAATAACTTTATTTTGGTATTTATTATGCTGTAGATGGGGGGGGGGGGGGGGGCTGTTATGTATCACAGTGTGAAGGAAGAGAACGCTCCACAAGAATGCTGTTTCCAGATGTAACCTAACCTAGCACAAACAACTAGCCCTGTTCAGCACTATAAAGTAATTCATTCTGAGTAGACTTAAGCAGCCTCGAATCAAGCACAAACCATATGAGTAATAGTCCAGGTTTAAAAAGTACAGTTTATGTGTATTTTTATTTAATACAGTTCTTTCCCACACTACCTTTGATGTGTGGACTGGTTACAGTCTAGCATCTTATTTGATCCTACTTTTGTAATAGATCAGCTGAAGCTCCCGTGCTAAGAAATATATTGGAAGAAATCCATATGTAAATGTGTGTGGGATCACAGTCTTGAGAGACAGTAACTTGTCTAGTAACATCTACTTTGCCACTGGCTGAACAGAAATTTTCACCTGGTCTCTCATTTCCAACCCTTGCACCCCACCCACTGCATTACAGCAGCACCCCATGCATGGCATCCTTCTTGTACTAGAAAATTCTTACTTTTGATCTTTGAGTTTGAAAATGTAATACTGGGTTTATCTGTATGATTCTATTTTACAGTAAGGCAGCATGTCATCGTTTTTGCACTGTAAAGGATTAGAAACTGTAGGAAGTTCTTTCGGTGCCTAGCAGCAACTGGGCTTCAGGACAGAACATTGCAGCTAATTGTCTTTGTAATGAATAGTCATACCTAATTGGGTTTACAAACACACTAACTCCTGTCATAGAACCAATGGTTTTTCCTCTGATCTTCTTTGTGGTCTCTGTGCATCACATTCTTGGGACTCCAGGCTCCTGTGCCGACCCAGAGTGGTGAATTCTATGCTCTGGAAGGGATTTTCACCCCCTCCGTCCTGTGCATGCCCAGGAACCCCACTGTGCATGCCCAGGGCACAGAGACACCCCACTAGTTCTCTTCTGACTACCGCACGAACAGGACATTTTTTTTCTCCTCGCTCTGGTCGGTGAACTTCTCTCTTTATTTAGCTCCATCTTTTCTCTCTACTCCATCTCTTCTATTCTACACCATTGGTCTATGTGGGAGTTCTTCAAATGGTGTTCCTGCTGTGTGAGCAAACTAGCTCCAACCAATGGCCACTCCCTGTGCTTGCTGTGACTAGGTGAAGCCCACTGGATGGACACTTGTCCCCACTGTCCCCAAGTTTTCCAAGCAGACCAGGAAAAAAAGAGTTGCTCAACTGCAAGTTGCACTCCTGGAATCAGCCTTGGCCTCACCTAAAATGGCCACCAAAACTGCAATGGTCAAGGGATCGACCAACCAGTTGCTGAGCCCAACTCGACACTTTACCCCTTCTAACCTGTCAACTTCAAAAGGTCAGGCTCAACAGTGAAATCATCTTCAGACTCTCCAGTGAAGAAACACAGAAAGGAGAAGGTCCATGAGTCAGACAAGGGCAAAGAGACATGCCCTAACCAACAGCACTGAGCCGCAAACCCTACACAGGACTTGATGCTGCATCACTTAGATGCAGAGATTGTACCA
Source organism: Lepidodactylus listeri (assembly GCA_029233225.1). Lineage (NCBI taxonomy): Eukaryota > Metazoa > Chordata > Lepidosauria > Squamata > Gekkonidae > Lepidodactylus > Lepidodactylus listeri. Next base: position 42,440,637 of record JARCFY010000003.1, read on the forward strand.
TGATCACCAGACCCAATCTCCATTCAGTTGGTACCAACTCAACAACAGACTCCCCGGTATCGAAACCTCACCAGATTGCGTCACAACCCCTCAGCATCTCTGAGTCTGAGGTAGATGAGACTGACCTCACACAGCAGAGCTTTCATCACTTCCCCTTGTCGGGATCAATGAGCAGAAAGCTCACCAGCACCTGCCCGTACCCATCCCCACTGAACATGAGATGCCCACAGAAATTTGCACCACAACACTCCAGACTGAGAGTCAGGTGCCCCTTACAACGCTCAACCACTCCATTGGCAAGCACCACCACCACACTGCCATGGGATCAGGGCCAATTTTAATACTTATATGGTGCCTATCCATCACCCTTTCTGTGGCTCCAGATGTGTGGACTGCCAGATTGCGATCAACACTCCATGCTTTCCTACTGCTTGAGGTCACCCCATCGAGCAACAACCAAGAAACCAGTTGACACTCCTAATGGACTGATACCGACACATCGTGACAGACAGAAGACGATATTGAATCCGACAGCACAGGCCCTTTCAATACTGATGTGACCATCGACATGTCTCAAACCCAAGCCATCAGTAACTCCCTTGCAATCTGATTTCGACATCTCCAACACCGATCATAGTGTCCGAGGACAGGACTCTGATGACGACAACTCAGTGCATCACACCGCAGAGTCGGAGCCATTGCCACCTACTCACACCACTGAAGATTTACCAATATCTCCATCGGAAGATTTAAAATCATATGGGGACCTGGTGAAAAGAATGGCCCACATCCTAGGTCTATCCATTGTGCATCCACACCCAGATGTGACCAATATGGTCTTTGACATTGTGCAGCTGGACACATCTACAGCTGTAGCCCTTCCCATGACCACAGTCATGCTACAAGCTGCAAAGCAATCCTAGGACAAACCTGCATCTACCCCCATATCCTCAAGATGACTGGACCACATGTATAAGGTTCAGGAGACAGGAGCAGAATTCTTGTACTCACATCCCAAGCCCAACTCTACCAAAGGTGTGATGCACAGAGACCACAAAGAAGTTAAACAGGTTGCCTGTTTACAGTGTACATCATACATCATATTTCAAACACAGAATAGACTGGAAATATACAATAAATAGTAAAATTAGTACAGGTAGCAAATAATAGATAAAACAGTACCATTCTCCAGATAAATTCTCCAGATAAATTGATGGCATATAAAATTCCTCTTCCTCCATAAGGTAGACTGGGCATGGTGAAGGACCCAGCAGAATCTGAATTAAAAATGTTGCTGTCCTCACCTGTAGACCTGGCAGAACATCTCTGCTTTACACGCCCTGCAGAACTGAACTAGGTCCCACAGGGCATGGATATCACTAGACAGAGAGTTCCACCAGGCTAGTACCAGGGCCAAAAACGCCCTGGCTCTAGTTGAGGACAGCCAGACATCTTTTGGGTCAGGGATCACTAGTAGTTTTATGTGAAAACATGACTGAATGCAGGCCCACCCACTTAAAACACAAAAATATTCTCTCTCTCTCTCTCTCTCTCTCTCTCTCTCTGTGTATACACATATACATGCCACCAAGTCTCAGCCAACTCATGGCAACCCCAGCAAGGGGCTTTCAAGGCAAGTGAGAAGCAGAGGTGGTTTTCCATTGCTTCCTCTGCAGAGTCTTCCTTGGTGGTCTCCCTTCTAAGTACTGGCCCTGCTTAGCTTCCAAGATTTAATGAGAGTAGGCTATATCACACTAACCAATTTCCCACGAGGCGCTGCTCCAGCGTCGTTCTTCCCTTTGCCCCAATTGCATGCTTAAATTTCCCACTATTTGTCCCATGCCACATTTTGACCTGCAGCTTCGCCTGAATTCCCCTGCGGCTTCAGTGATCCTCAAAAAACAGGATCACTGAAGCCGCGGGGGAATTCGGGTGAAGCCACAGGTCAAAATGTGGCACGGGGCAAATAGTAGGAAATTCAAGCACGCAGTCGGGGCAAAGGGAAGAACGACGCTGGAGCAGCGCATCGTGGAAAATCGGTCACTATCTTCCTTCCCACAGAAATATTACCATCCAGTAAGTGATGACTGTAGCAGCCCTAATAGCCCAGTCTAGCCTAATTTTGTTAGAGCAGGGTAAGTACTTGTATGGGAGACCACCAAGGAAGATTTTGCAGAGGTAGGCAATGGCAAACCACCTCTGCTTACTCACTTACTTCACTTGAAAACCCATGAGGTGGAATTTCATGAGGTCACCATGAGTTAGCTGTGATTCAAGGGCCCACTTTAGCTTAGGTGTCCATTATGTGAACCAGCTACATTCCATCTAGTAATCACAGGGACGAGACCAGCTAGTTAGGGAAATTAATACTTTCTCAGTGATTAGTTGCACTTTTGGGAAAAAAATGTGATATCTTTCCAACAGAAGAGCTTACTTTAAGGAAAGTTATTTGGATGTACGCAACAAATGAATTACAACCGTTCATTCATTTCAGAAGAGAATTATTGTTTCAAGTAGTGATATTCCCTAAATTCAAAAATAGTGAGAAACCTAGCATATTCTGTCTTTCAGCTGTAGGTTCAATTATGATGACAGGAAAAACGAATGGCAGCTGACAGCAAAGACAGATGCTGAGTTTTGGGGTGTGCATTCAGTATATACTGAGCCACATAAATACCCGATAAATACCTTATATTCAGAAGGGATTTAAACTTTAAATGCTTGTTGAGTTCACTCACAGAATCATTCTGCTGCTGCGGCACGACTCAGTCAGTGAACTCAGCAGACATTTAAGGTTTAAATCCCTTCTCCATTATACCTTATGGGGATGGTTCCGATAGTGTATAAATAAATAAATTCAGATTTCCAGAATATTCACCCCAATCCCAATACAAAACTGATACTGGAATTCAGGAATACTGATATTTTTGGGGTTCAATAGACCTGTATAGGAAAAAAACCATTTTTTTTTTGCATACCCCTAGCTGAGAGTGAGGCTCAGTGTACAGATTTACGATAATGGGTAGCTCTCTTATCTCTGGCAATGGTCTAGTTTGTAATTTAAATTAAGAATACTACACATTTATGTGCTGATCTGTATTCTTCATAGTCTGCATTCTTCAGACTAAGCAAAGAAGAGACAGCTGCTTTGCTTGTACATGCTTATTAATTACTGGAATGAACTTTAAAACAGAAATGTAATTTACAAAATAGTACCCTGGTTTCGTGACTCAAGCAATTAATTGACCTGGTATTTTGTAAGTTAGAAAAAATCATATACAATGAAGGATTGTATATGAAGGGCAGGATAATCTGAAAATAGTCTTTAAAAAACCCCAAAATGATAGGGAAAATGAAAGCATCCTGTGGTTGCCTAGGCAGAATGCTACTTTCCGTACCCTGCCCCTACAATTCCCAGCAGCTGAAATAGAGAGCACACATACACCAATAAATGCAAGCCATCTTAAAATTCTCAGGAGAAAAAGCAAGCCTTTCAGAGCACTCACAATTTCTGTTCATAACTGGCAAGTCAATTAGTCTTTAAAGGTCCCTCTTTCACCATACTTCTTAATTACATAAGATATAGATATATGTTAAATTACATAGAATACATACAGTTTTATTACATTCTTTCATACCTTTGTTATCCATGTATCTTCATGGCTGCAATCAATATTGAATTTACATTATACAGAATAACTCATTTTTTTAAAGGGGGGGACTAAATGCATGTATTTTAAAATTGTGTTTGTGTAGTAGTAGATTCCATTTAGAATGTACTGAATGTTTCCAGTATATGCATATTTTTGCTATAATTGGCGTGGTAACTCAAGTGTAAATTTAGAAGTAAAATCTTATGTCTGCTTATTCTTCTATATAGTGTCTCTTCTTGCAGTGAAAACAGAGCCTATGAACAGCAGTGAAACAACAACAACAAGTGGAGATGGATCTCTTGACACATTTACTGGGTCAGGTAAAGCCATAGTATGCTCACGATACTGTATTAATAGTTTGTGAGAGTATCTGAGAATATCTGAGATCTGTATTAATACTGTAATAGTTTGTGTCAGCAGTCTTTTATAAAAAGCAACCATTGGCATTGGAAGGTGCTGACAGTCACAGATCTTTCTAATGTTCCCGTCTTTCGAGCAGTCCTTTCAAACCTCAGAGCATTTTATTCTGGAGTTCAAGGGACCAGTATTAATAAATAGCCATGCAGGTTGGGAGACAGTGTAGTGGGAGGAGGAAGGTGACCAAAACATCGTTTCTCCTCTTTCCATCAGCACATCTCCATAGATAGAAGAGGAGGAAGGGGGAAATTTTGCCATTTCACAACTGCAGTGTCTATTGTGTATTACACCAAACAAACAGTATCAGGACAGTTAAAATAGATAAGCCTACTAGTATAATTAACGTGGGATTAAAACTGTTGTAAATTTAAGTATGGTGCATACTTCAGTGAGAGTACTACTGTAAATTGTTGGAGCAACATAGAATTTTTTCATCACATACTAAATGTAGTACTACAATTTATAGTAAGGTTGATCTCAGGGCTTTAATTCTAAGAAAGTCTAAGATTCCTATTATATTTTGAGAAAGCCTTGACTGTGAGACCTATATTTGAAATCCCGGGGGGGGGGGGGCTCATGCACGCACAAAGTGCGCGTGCACTCCGAAACGATTGCCTCTCCCCCCCCCCGGCCACTCTTCCCTCCTTTCCTTTCCCTCCCAGGGCTCTGGGCAAATGCCCAACGTGATAGCCGGGTGACGCTATCACATTGGGCATTTGACCAGAGCCCTGGGAGGGAGGGAGGGAGGGAGGGAGGGAGGGAGGGAGGGAAGGAGGAGTGGGTACAAGGGAGCAGGAGGGGAAGAAAGAGACTCTGGCGGCAGTGGCCAGCTGGCGGGCTGGCCTAGGAAGGGCCCAGGGAGGCGGGGGGAGAGGTGGTGGCAGGCACTCTGTTTCACTGGGGGGGCTTAGTCCCCCTGGGAAATTTCGGGGGTGGCCCAAGTCCTCGAGCCCCCCCTCCCCTTAGCTTACGCCTATGATGCAGGATATTTAACAAAGAGCAGAAAGAAGAGATTGGGGTACCCAGTAAGAAAATGAGGGAAGTGCCTTACACTGTTATATCGGGAACCCTGACAATAATAAGAATCAACTAATTAACCACTATTATATGAGAAAACATCATATTAAAAGACAGTTTACAAACTTTGTTTTGAAAGAATGGAAACTGATCACAAATAAGCAAAGCTGGAAAACAGTTGTCAGAGGAATCGTTTATGATGGGCTACTTCTGCTGATTTTCTGCCCAGATTTCTGTAATTTGGCTTACTGACTTCCTATGTAGCCATCCACTGCGCTCATTAGATTAACATTAGATTAACAACCTTTGTTCTCCATCTCCACACCTTATTGTGTAGCCTATGTGGTTTATTAAATACCAGCAGTGATCAAGGGGATTTTGAACCAGGAGCAGGCTTCTTATCATACAATAACTTTCATTTTATAACAGAAAACATTGCACTAATTTGTCTTCTGCGTGTGGTGAAATGTTTCCATGAAACAAATGGCTGTAGTAGGAGTATATTCTTGCAATCAAATCTCCTAGTAAAAAAAAAAACAATGCATCCAGTAGCATGTGACAAAACTACCATTGCCTGTGTTCATTAAAAAAAAAGCTGGCTTTCTTTACAAAAAGTGTGACTGTTCAAAACATAAATAAATACAAATCAGCTTTGGAGTTCATATGGTTAGGTTGCATTAGAATGAAGTTTTTTCTTCAGAAATGAATGGACATTCAAAATGGTTGCTAATGCCAACTTGTTATGCATATAATCTCATGCTAACATGAAAAATATCATCAATGTATCACAGGTATGAGAGAAATGTGAATGGGTGGGTGTACCTGTGATACACTGATGACATTTTTATTGTCTAGGCACATGATAAAGAAGACCTGGACATATTCCACCAAGCATTCAATGACTTTCCACCATCAACCTGACAAAGAACCAATCTATGCAAGAAATACATTTCCTGGACACTACTGTAAAATACCCAATCTCAAACAACTCCTCACCCACAATAATACAGCATCTAATTTGAACATGGACACTGGTACCAGAGCTTGCAATAAACCCAGATGCCAACTTTGCTGCCACATACACCCAGACAACACAATCACTGACCCTAACAACATCAATTATGCCATCTCAGGCTTATTCACTTGCTCATCTTCTAACATTGCCTATGCCATTAAATGCCCTTCAGTTCCCAAAGGTAAAAGTAAAGATTTCCCTTGCTCGAAAGTCAGTCAAATCCAACTTTAGGGGGCAGTGCTCATCTCCGTTTCCAAGCCTAAGAGCCAGTGCTGTCCGAAGACTTTTCCGTGGTCATGTGGCCGACATGACTAAATGCCAAGGTGCACAGAATGCTGTTACCCTCCCACCGAAGTCGTACCTATTTCTCTACTTGCAGTTTCTTGCTTTCGAACTGCAGGAGGTGGGGCCAGTGATGGGAGCTCACTTTGTCACCCGGCACTCAGGTCTCGAACTGCCGAGCTTCTGACTTTTCGGTCTGCAGCTCAGCTTCCATCTGTACCTTCAGTTCTCTACATAGGACAAATAAGTCAAACCCTACATCAAAGGATAAATGGACACAAATCTGACATCAGGAATCACAAAACTGAGAAACCAGTAGGAGAACATTTCAGCCTCAGAGGGTACTCAGTGGGAGCCCTTAAAGTAGCTGTTTTATTGCAAAGAATTTCAGAAACAGACTGGAATGGGAGAATGCTAAATTACAAGTTATTGCACCACTCAAGAAAATGGAACCCCCTGAGCTTAACAGAGGTATTGGTTTCTTATCTCACTACACATGCTAAGTCACTCAGTTTTCACTTTTACCCAGAAATTAAACTTCGTTGGTCTTAAAGGTGCCACTGGATCCAAACTCCAAAATCCAAAATCCTCGCATTTGCTGTTAATTCCTTTATTATCTATATGCCAATTTGCTGCTATTCACATGTCTTATCAAATATGTTATTCCAATCTTAGCTATATTTATCGCTCAGTTACTTAAGATTCTAATTAGCCCTTCCTGGCAACTAACCCCCCACCCACCTATATGCAGTGCTCTTTTTCTAGCAGGAACTCCTTTGCATATTAGGCGACATACCCCTAATGTAGCCAATCCTCCAAGAGCTTACAGAGCTTTTCTTACAGGGGCTACTGTAAGCTCTTGGAGGATTGGCTGAACTAGGGGTATGCCACCTAATATGCAAAGGTGTTCCTGCTAGAAAAAGATCCTGCCTATATGTAACATTTGAGGAAATCTGTTTCAGTGTATCTGAAGGAGAGTGCTAAGGACACATGCTAAGTCTCTCAGTTCTCACTTCTACCAAGAATTGAACTTTGTTATCTTGGAGGTGCCACTGGACTCAAACTTAGTTCTCGCATCTGTTTGTTAACTCTTGTGTCTGTATGCTAATTTACTGCCATTCATAGATCTTACCAACTGCCTTAATCCAATCTCAGCTATAATCACCCAGTCACTTATGCATCTTCTCTAGCTAGCCCTTCTTGGCAACTAACCCCCCCCCATACATAATGGTTGAGGCAGTCCTGTTTCACTGTATCTGAAGAAGTGTGCTTGCATAATAAGGCATAATTTTGTTGGTCTTAATGGTGCCACTGGACTCAGGCTTTGTTCTGCTGCTTCAGACCAACATGACTACCCACCTGATACTAGGAAATAATTAAACATAGAATTGCAAAGTAAACATGCTTTGAATTCCAGCCTTTCCTTCACTGAGAACATAAAAGAAGCCATGTTGGATCAGGCTAGTGGCCCATTCAGTTCAACACTCTGTGTCACCCAGTGGCCAAAATCCAGGTGTCATCAAAAAGTCCACCAGTGGGCCAGAACTCCAGAAGCACTTCAACCGTAGCCCCCCCAAGCACCAAGGATACAGAGCATCACTGGCTCAGACAGTGTTCCACCTATACCTTGTGGTAATATCCACTGATGGTCCATCCATATGTTTATCCAATCCCCTCTTGAAGCTGTCTATGTTTGTAGCTGCCATCAGTGCATTCCACATGTTAATTAGTGTTTGGGTGAAGAAGTACTTCCTTATATCTGTTCTAAGCCTAAGTTCTTGTATTGTGAGAAAGGGAGAAAGGTACTTCTTTCTCTACTTTCTCTATCCCATGCATATTTTTGTAAACCTCTATCATGTCACCACTCAGTTGTCATTTCTCCAAGCTAAGGAGCCCTAGCCTCTTTAACCTTTCTTTATAGGAAAATGTTCCATCCCCTTAATCATTTTAGTTGCCCTTTTGCACCTTTTCCAGTGTTATAATATCTTTTTTGAAATGTGGTAACAAGAGCTACTGTGCACAGGATTCCAAATGAGGCTGAACCATAGATTTATACAGGGGCATTATGATACTGGCTGATTTGTTTTCAGTTCCCTTCCTTATAATCCCCAGCATAGCATTTGACTTTTTTTATTGCAGTTGCACTCTGAGTTATCTACCACAACTCCAAGACCTCTCTCCTGGTCAATTACCAGCAGTTCGCACCCCATCAATGTGTATTTATAGTTGGGATTTTTTGCTCCAATGTGCATTACTTTGCACTTGCCCACATTAAACCTCATTTGCCACGTTGATGCCCACTCATCCAGCCTCAACAGATCGCTCTGGAGTGCCTCACAGTCCTCCCTGGTTTTCACTGCCCTGAACAGCTTAGTGTCATCTGCAAACTTAGCCACTTCACTGCTTACTCCCAACTCCAAATCATTAACGAACAAGTTAAAAACACTGAACCTAGTATTGAGCTTTGCGGTACTCCACTGCTGACCACTTCCCACTGTGAAAACTGCCCGTTTATACTCACTCTCGGTTTCCTGTTAATTAACCAGTTTTTAATCCACAAGAGGACTTTGTCCTCTTATCCCATGACTGCTGAGTTTACTCAGGAGGCTTTGATGAGGAACTTTATCAAAAACTTCCTAGAAGTCTAGGTAAACAACACCTGTTTGGTCACCCTTGTCCACATGCTTGTTCACCCCCTCAAAGATCTCTAAAAGATTAGTAGGACAAGATCTTCCCTTACAGATTTCATGCTGATTCTTCCTCACTAGCTTTTGGTCATCAATGTGTTTACTAATTTTATCTTTAATGATGGATTCCATCAATTTACTTGGTATCAACATTAGACTGACCAGACTGTAATTTCCAAGATTTCCTCTGGAACCTTTTTTAAAGATGGGGGGTTACATTAGCTACCTTCCAGTCCTCAGGAATGGAGATAGATTATTTAGAAAAGAAGAAGAAGAAGAGATTGGATTTATACCCCACCCTTCACTACCTGAAGGAGTCTCAGAGCGGCTTACAAACTCCTTTCCCTTCCCCTCCCCATTACAGACACCCTGTGAGGTAGGTGGGGCTGAGAGAGCTCTGACAGAAACTGCTCTTTTTCAAGAACAGCTGTGCCAGAACTATGGCTTGCCCAAGGTCATCCAGCAGGTGCAAGTGGAGGAGTGGGGAATTCAAACCCGGTTCTCCCAGATTAGAGTCTGCGCACTTAACCACTACACCAAACTAGTTTGTGTCACTACTTATAGTTTGTGTTAGCCAAGAATCAAAATGCTGTGAAGTTACAATATACCCTTGCCATTCACAGATTCACAACTCACAGTTTCACTTATTTATGGTCCAAGGCCCAACTACATGATATGGCTAGCTTTGAGTACAAACCCCTCCCCCCCAGTACATTCAGTCAGTGTGCAAAAAGGCTCTATCTCCTGCCTCCTCACAATCATCTCAGCTCTGTGAACTGCCATCAGATGACTTGTGTGGCCCTGTCCTAATGCCAGTCGTGGCCCATATGACTTGTAGAGTCACTACTGCCACCAAGACTGGATGACTGATCTGATGGCTGCTGCTGCTGCTGCTGCTGCTACTGCTGCTGCTGCTGCTGCTGCATAACTTCTCTGGTGAGTGCTGCATTTGGTAGTGGCAGCTGCTGCACATCTCATCTGGGCTTTTATAAAGCTTTTATGGCTAGTTGCCTAAAACTGTGATAAAGACAAATCTTAAACTTATCAGAATTACTAACATTCCTAATATTTCTTAATCATATTATAATAAGTAATAATAAGTAATATTCTAAGTTAAACTAGGTTACTGGTTATTGCCTCAAACTGCTTACGAGATTTCACTTTGACACCTGGCGTTAGATGTATAATTCTTTGGATTTTGTCAAAAGTACATTTCACAAAATGCTGAAGAACTGCTAGCCTGAAAAAAAAACCCTGTAGGTGATTTGTTACATAGTTTAATTGTGGAGGCTGATTGCTAGTACATAATAGCATAATGAAGAAAAGTTTACTTTGAAATAGGAGTATGCAAAAAAAAATCAGTATTTTTTGCATTCAGGTATATTGAAAAATATCAGTAGTTTCTGATATCCCCAGATCCCAATACCAGAATGGTATTCGGAGTCGGGATTTTTTTAGCTCCGATATACCTTATGGGGATCATTATAGTCAATGGTCCCAATAGGGTATAATGGACAATCGATCCAGGGGAGTCTGAGGCTCAAGGGGCTGTTTTTTGAGGTAGAGTCACCAAATTTGCAGCATAGCTGCTTCTGCCTCTCCTCAAACCCCCCCCATTTCAAAAAAAATCCAATTCTGTGGGTCCCCAAAGAAGGTGCCCCTATCTTCCATTGGTTTCAATGGAGGGGGGAAAGAATGTTTAAAGGGATTGTGGTCCCTTTAAATGCCTTCTCCAAGCCACAACTCTGCTAGTGAACTCTAAAGGTGTTTTAAGCAGCGACTTCATCTGGAAGGCATTTAAAGGGACTGCAATCTCTTTAAACACACTTTGACTATCCAGCGGTCTAGAAAAATCCTGAATATTTTCAGGATTTTCGGGGCTTGGCCATTTTGAATCGATGAAAATTAGCTAAATCTATATCTAGCTGAAAGAATACCCAGAAAATACTGATAAGGTATTTTTCAGATATTTTTCCGGTTTGGATTTAGCTGAATGCACACCCCTGAAGTAAAAGTATGATTGATTAGACTAAAGAAATTCCACTGCTACTCTGTACTACGTTATTTTTTTTCAAAAGTGAATGAACAGCAGATGGCCTAATAAAAACACTCTACAAGTTTTCCTAGTATGGATTTGCTCCAAAAGGTTTGATTCAACATTTTAAAGTTAATATATTTGGAACACATCTGTCTTAGTGAAGACAGATGGTTAGATGAAAGAGAAATTTTTGGAATCAAGCCAGGGTAAGCAGTACTCCTCAATGATTTTGAATAGGATATGATAATCATCATTTAGACTTGCTCAGAAAAATACAGCTGCTCTTTGTATTGACATGTATGCAATTGATGGCTACTGTAGTTGAGCACTTGATTGTTTGTTTCGGTATGAAATTAAATGAATATGATTTTCCCGAAGAAGTAATAATGTTTGCTTCCAATGGATATGTGTGTATCTATGTGTAAAACATTTTGCTTTTATGTGTAATGCTATCAAAATTAACCAGCGTCCAAGAACCACAGAACGAGTTCCATTTGCCCAAGTAGACTTTGGAATTGAGTTTCTTAAATTAGGCTTGTTTGTTCTAGACTGTGCTGCAGTTTCTTATGTCATGTCTCATGGTATGAATTTACTAAGTTTGAAAAACAGTTTGTGATATGGCATGGAAACCCATTGTCCACAGGAAAAAGTCACACATTTCACTGGGCCAGTCCTATGGAGGAATGTGAGCAGCTTTGTATCCTGGCTGTAGTCTCTTTAGCCAGTCTTAAAAATCAAATTAAGCCACTCTGGAATGAAAAATCCACTCAAATTTGCTACCTATATAGAGTTTTCTTGGCCTGCCAAATCGCTTACATTGTTCCCAAGTGAATTTCACCAATCACTGCAGTAGTGGAGACATTTATACATACAATTGTGAACATTTTCCCCTTTATTATATTCCTTGCATCCTCAAGAACTGCTGTATGCATTTTGTATTAGGGTAAGTGGCACAGGATTATAGACAATTTCAGATTTGGTCTATGTGAGGAAGCAGATTCCAGCAGGAAATTTTTCTGTACTTGAGTGTAGGATTTCCAGGTTGCTTTGTCTTGCCAGCAAGGGGGCTTTGGGGGCCGTTCCGGGAATGGGTGGGCTGTCACATGATGTGCTACATCACCCGGAAGTGACGTTAGTGCAGGGGTGGGCAAACTGTGGCTCGGGAGCCGCATGCGGCTCTTTCACATATATTATGTGGCTCCCAGCAGGGCAGCTGGGGAAGCTAAATATCATTAGCAAACAAATATCATTGGATATCTGCTTTTACCTCTTTTGTTATTATTTTTGGCAGTCTCATTTAATGTTAATAAAAAGCAAATTTGCTTATTTTCCAATAAAAGCAGGTAATATTTGCTCATGTCTTGTGGCTCTCAAACATCTGATGTTTATTCTATGCTCTTACGTTAAGCAAGTTTGGCCACCCCTGTTCTAGGTGGCTCTTATGCTGAGCAAGTTAGCCCACCCCTGTGTTAGTGCATAGGTGATGTCAGGGGCAATGCTCTGCTTTTTAGGAAAAACTCTATGGTAAGAGTGACCTCAAACCATAGAGTTTTGTCAAAAAGCAGAGCATCACCCCCCCCCCCCGACATCACTGATGCACTGACGTCACTTCTGGGTGATATCAGCATGTTGTGCAGGACAACACTGTTTTTTGGGGGTGGAGGAGTTTTCTCCAGCCAGCCAGCTTGTCTGCAGTAGGCAGGAGCCTGTGAAAGCGGGGAATCCCCCTGCCCGGACCTGAGTAATGGCAAGCCTAACTGGGTATACAGTATTACCCTTTGCATCTGACAATAAGAGCTAGCTTAACAAGATAATTAGTTAGTAAAATGCATAGACTCCAAAGAGATCCTCAGAAGACCATTTTTTCCCCTGGTTGCAGTAGGGTCGCCAGCCTCCAGGTGGGGCCTGGGGATCTCCCGCTTTTACAACTGATCTCCAGCTGACAGAGATCAGCTCCCCTGGGGAAGATGGCTGCTTTGAAGGGTGGACTCTACGGCTTTGTACCATCCTGAAGCCTCTCCCCTCCCCAAACCCCACCCTCTCCTGGCTCCACCCCCAAAGTCTCCAGGTATTTTCCAACCCTGACCTGGAAACCCTAGGTTGCAGCATCGTGCACAGTCTTCTGCTGTTCCCAAATTTTGTTGATGGAGGGTCTAAGTTAGTAGAAAACCTTTGATTTCTAAATATTTAATTTAGCCTCTGGATATAAAATACACAAAGTTACTAGTCCCCAATTATTTTTTATTATACCACTGTTCACGTATCTATGTTAGTCATTTGTGGCCTACAAGATAAAAAAATAGCCAATTTTTATAAAGCTTTTTTGGCTAGTTGCCTAAAGTTAATTGTTATTAGTTATTACACATGGCTATTTTCAGTTTCAGAATTCTTTCATACGTTTAATACTACCTTAAAACTTTTGTTACTAATATCCTAACTTGGCAAGCCTCTGAGAAGGCAACTAGTTATTATTGAAAACAGTACAATTTGAAAACAGTATGATTGAAAACAGTACAATTTTAAAAAGAGATTCTTAATGACTCTGTAACCAAATTTCCATTAAGAAAAATGAGATATACAGAAAATTTAACCCACTTTTCTGAATGCAGGGCACCAGCCCTGTAATATAGCATTCCAAATGTTTGCTATGCATGCAGTTTTTACACTCTGTAGCAGGAGCAACAGATTTACACTGTATTGGCTCAGAGGATTCTTTTCTGCTAAGTGAGGACTCTTCCTTTGATGAAATAAATCTTTTTTCAAGATCCTTCCATTGGAAGGCAACTCTTCACTTGGTGGAGGAAAATTCTTGGATCCAGGCCACTGCATGCACATTAGAAGACAATATTTGAAGTGTTTTCTGCTTCGTTACTTTTGACGCTTCAATTAGACAAAATTTATTTTCTTTATCAAATACATTTTTGCATAGAAGTATTAAGTGTGTTGATTGTTCCATTGATTCATTATTTGATTTGTATTTTTCAGTAATAACAAGTAGTGGCTACAGTCCAAGATCAGCGCATCAGTACTCTCCACAGCTGTATCCCTCCAAGTTAGTGAGCATGCATCTTAAAATATGTTACTGTGTATATTCCACTTCAGTCCATTTATTTTGTTGAATGATGTACAGCAGTCAGAAAGTGAATAATCTTGATTGTTGTAGTATGGAAATTGCTTTTTTGTGGAGTGTTAAACTGTGATTGGGTCTCGTTATTGGACATTAACTATCATTGATTCCAAGTGAATATACGTACATATAATGTTTGTAAGATCAAGAATCAGAGTTTTAACGTGGTTCAAATAATATTTTCCATATTTCTTTGTACTATTCAACAATGATAAAAGATTTGATTCTTAATGTACAAGGTTTGTTCCATCATGTAAGGTAAATTACAACCCACAAATGGTTTAGTTTATAATAGTTTTTATAAAAGACTGGCTAGATGGGTAGCATAGGTTCATAATGCTAGTTAAATTGTAGTATTTTCTATTTTGATTTGTAGAGAAAAGTCATGTTATAACTATGCCATCAATGTCATTACTTATAAAATAGTTTTAATAAGGTACAGGTACTTAAATATATGTTGCACTTTATGTGATCAAAACTCGTGCCAACAACAAAAAGCAGAAATAAAAAGTAAATAGGAATGAATATCATATTTAGTTGTGGATTTTTAATGCCAAGTTTCATTCAGGTCAATTTTCAGCTCATTAATTTATTTGAATTATTAAACCAAGATAAAATCTGATTATAGTAACAATAGAAAATTATGCATGGTTTTGTTGAAATGCTTCAAAAGTTGTTTTCTATGTGGCATTCTCTATGGGCTGTCTGTACTAACTTGAATTAGAGAGGAAAATCTTTACCAGAGTTCAAGGCAAGTAGCTCAAATACAGTAGGCTCATAACTCAGTAAGGCTAACAAGTAAATTAATATAACAAATACAAATATTTATTAGGGTGTACACATAAATAAAACATAATGACTGTTACATATATCAAATTGATGGATAAAACTTTTGACCTAAGGACCATACGCATTTCGGCCCCTATGGGCCTTCCTCAGTGGTCAATATTTCTTATTTCAGACTTGACTATTACTTTTGATGGAAGTGACACACATCCTGATGAATGGGACATTTGGTACCAGAATAATTCGGAAAATTTGTGCAGCTATTACTCAGTCTCATTATACAAATTTGTAGCAAATGCATAGCATTCAAGAAAGCAACACCTGGTCACATATATATATATATATATATATATATATATATATATATATATTCATTGTGCGTGTAATTCTGGATGTGTTTCATTGTGAAATATGGTCCTTAGGTCAAAAGTTTTATCCATCAATTTGATATGTATAACAATCAGTTCTGAATGTAATAAGCTTTTAGAAATTTAGACTGTTTCTTTTAACCTCATTATGTTTTATTTATGTGTACACCCTAATAAATATTTGTATTTTTAATATTAATTTACTTGTTAGCTTGACCCTCTTAGATCACAACTACTTTTGGGGTTGAGCCCCCCCCCCCCCGGCTTTTTGTCATAACTCAGTAACCCTGTGCTGATCTTGCCGACACTGAAGGGCTATTCTGACAGAGATTGTATTCCATACATTGGGAGCAGGCCTGAAGTTTATGAGTTTCTTCCCTATTGGACTCATGATGAACATCTTCATCATACCTCCTTTGCTTTTTATATGGTACTTAAAAGGAAACACCCAAACTTGAAGATACTGATGGGGGGGGGGGTAATTGAACATTCTTTCAAAGCAAATTCAGTATCTACAGTCAAAATGATTCAGATAACTAGGAAATCCTTCAGTTCAAATGTCATCTTCAGTGCATGATGAGACATGTTGGACATAGAAGGGAAGCAAGGAGAAAGCTTCTGTGCCCTAGATTCGCTCCTATTCTCGCTGCCCAAAGGAGTGTCGATAAGGACTAAATCTTCGAGTTCAATGCCCATACCAGTGTTTTACCTAACTATTACACAAATTTTGCTAAATACTATAACCCCACAGGTCAAAATTTCCTGTCAGGAAGAAGTAGCTATTAATTTGATGTAGTATTGGTATAAAAAATGACAGCTCTCTATTGAGTCCTCTTCCTTATTCCCATAACATTTAAGCACGCTTCTGATTTCCCCACTGTTGGAAGTGACAGCCAGTGATGTGGTTCAGAAAACTCATGTGATGACATTATTGCAACATGAGTCTACCTAGATGTTATAGGGAGCGAGGGGGAAATTAGACATGGAATTGCTATTTTAGCACCAACCCCACACTGAACTAAATGTCGAATGCCACTCTTAGATATATATTGGGATTAGAAAAAAAAAATCTCCTTTGGGATAGCAGTGGTGCTTAATTTTTAAAGTGAGGAGTGCCAACACAGCAACTCTCCTGAAGCTTGGTATGCATGAGTCAGTGATACTTATTTGCAATTTGAGTTCATGATGGAAAGAAAAGTTGAGAAATAAATGTAAGAAAAAGAAGAAATCACGCTTTATGACTTTAATGCTCTACCTATTATCCCCATTATGTGCAATTTATTGACATTTTATTTTAATATTTTATGTTCCGTTGCTGAGCCATAGCACTGGGCGTAAGTTCTGGAGCTGTATGCTGGTAAACCTTAGTAAATACAATAGCTTTGGGACAGATTCACTGTGACTATTAAGCAAAAAGAGCATTTGTTGCCTTAACTTGCAGAAGCAATATCTGGTGAGGTTTTCACTGCCATTTATGTCCTGGCTATTTTCATTTTTAAAGGCACAAGAATGCATCCATTAAGAGAAGGATGTAACCCAAATGTGCCAATTTTGAGGAAATAATTTTTTTGGACTTATAAACTATTTTAATTTGGAGGGGAATTGACTCTCTAGGTATTTATTATAACTGTTGTTTATATTTTCGTCACTGCTGTCTAGGCCCTATCCACACATCCTTTCTACTCCGACAGCTCAAACAATGTCTGCCTATGCCGGTCAGACTCAATATTCGGGAATGCAGCAGCCAACAGTGTATACAGCCTATTCACAGACCGGGCAGCCTTACAGTTTGCCTACTTACGGTATTTGCTTTCCACTTTTTCTTTATTCTGTGAAGAGTAAATTTGAATCATGGGACTGCTGTGCTTTTTCTTCCCATCTATAAGAATTGGTTGAAAATTAAATTTCTTACACAGATTTGGGTGTGATGTTGCCAGGCATCAAGACGGAAAGTGGACTTTCACAAACACAGTCGCCATTGCAGACCGGGTGCCTTAGTTACAGCCCAGGGTTCTCCACACCACAGCCAGGCCAAACACCGTATTCTTACCAAATGCCAGGTCAGTAATCTGTCGTCTTCCTTTATTCTATTTTACTATTTTGGAACCCTTGGATTTCTTATATATGTAATGGACAACATTCATTGTATCGGGAATCTTGTCTTAACTGTGTAAAAGATTGAGTTCTGTATAAATACCATAGTAATCTTGATAGTTAAAAGATTTATTTAAAAAAAATCAGTAATTCCATTTATTATCTTTTACCCTGCCTTCATCCATTTCTTTGCCACTAATGAACTGTGGAAAATATTTTATGTTGGAAATCCAAATATTGGCCAGGAGTATTTTAGACCCTTATTAAATGGGCACCAGCATTATAGAAATCAATCTACTTTGGATCCTCGGTCACTGACGCTTTCTGGGTATAGACCCAAGGTGGCATAATGAATGGCTATCTCATCCCATTTAAAAAAACCCTCCCTCCCCCCCCCCCCCCAACCAGTCTGATGAATTGCACATTCCATACATCTGTAATAGTAGGTTTCTTATCCTTCTAATTAGTCATATTTAGCTGTTTGGCCAATGCAGCTGCTCTTGCATTAGAGTTTCACTATAACAACAATTCTGATTTTGAAACGTGTCCCTAATTCACCTATATAGAGACTTCCTCCCATAATAATTCTATTAATCTTCAAAAACAACCCCCCCACACACACAAACACATAATCATATTTTGCTCTGGGACATGTCATCTTAACATATGTCTGAATAATATGAATTTGTTCAGCAGTTCTGATTATAGCCCAGAATGCTCTGTTTAGGGTCGCCAGCCTCCAGGTGGGGCCTAGAGATCTCCTGCTTTTACAGCTGATTTCCTGCTGACAGAGATTAGCTCCCCTCGAGAAAATGGCTGCTTTGAAGGGTAGACTTTATGGCACTGTACCATGCTGAGGCCCCTCCCCTCCCCAAACCACAACCTCTCTGGATCCACCCCCAAAGTCTCCAGGTATTTTCCAACCCAGACCTGGCAACCCTAGCTCTGTTTAATGTAAATATATTTTAATATACAAATTCACTGTTAATGAATCCAAAAATTTCCAGGCAATATAGGATGTTGTCTAGTAACTACTAAATTTAAGGTCTGCAGTTTCAACAGGAAATTATTTGTTTGTTTGTTTGTTTAATTTATATCCCGCTCTCCCCGCCAAAGCAGGTTTAGGGCGGCTCACAAACAATATGTTAATACAATTAAAACACCGTATTTGAGTAAAATCATGACAATCCAAAATAAAGCATATTATAAAGTGCTATAACAATTCATAGCCTATGGTGGCATTCTCAGCATCCACATAATCAACTACCACAGTAGTCTGGATTTTGTCAGGCTACTGATCATATTGTTAAGTTGATATTGGTGTTGGAGCCAGAGCCTTGCTCTTAAAAGGGTGGCCCCCTAATTGAAGGCCTGGTGGACGAGCTCTGTTTTACAGGCCTGTAAAATGTCCCACAGGGCCCTGATGTCTTCCAAGAGCTCATTCCACACCAGTACAGGGCCACCACTGAGAAAGCTAGCATGGCTTCTTTGGGGCCTGGAAGGGCCAGACAATTTTGGGACCCCAATCTTAGTGCTCTCTGGGGAACATGTGGAGAAAGGTGGTCCTTTAGGTAAGTAGGTCCCTGACCATATAGGGCTTTAGAGGTAAGAACCAGCACCTTGAACCGAATTTGGTATGCTATAGGTAGCCAGTGCAGTGCTTTTAGTGCAGGCTGGATGTGCTCCCACCTAGGGAGATGCAACAACAGCCTGGCTGCTGCATTCTGCACCAGCTACAGCTTCCAGATTTGAGACAAGGGCAGCCCCATGTAGAGAGCATCACAGTAATCCAATCTCAAGGTGACCATTGCATGGATCACTGTTGCCAGGTCATTGCGTTCAAGGAAGGGAACCAATTGCCTAATCAGCTGCAAGTGATAAAAGGCTGACTTTGCAGTGGCTGCTACCTGGGCCTCCATTGTTAAGGAGCCTCCAGGAGCACTCCCAAGCTCCTAACCTCCATCACTGGCACCAGTGGTGCCCCATCGAAGGTCGGGAGTGGAATTCCTAACCTTGGACTGCTCCAACTCCTCTGTCTTCGTCAGATTCAATTTCAGTTGACTCAGTCTAAGCCAGCCAGCCACAGCTTTCAACGCCAGGTCCATATCTTCCGGACTAGAGTCTGCCTGACCATCCAACAGCAGATAGAGCTGAGTGTCATCCACATATTGGTGACAACCCAGTCCATGACTCCAAGCAATCTGGGCAAGGGGGCTCATGTAGATGTTAAATAACATGGGGGAAAGCACCGCTCCATGGGGCACTCCAGAAACCAGTGGGTGCTTTCTGGATAGCTGTTCCTCAACAGCCACCCTTTGTCCCTGACCCTGAAGGAATGAGGAGACCTGCTGCAAGGCAAACCCCTGAATCTCAGTTTCAGCAAGGCAGTGGATCAGTAGTTGATGATCGACTGTGTCAAACACTGCCAACAGGTTTAACAACAACAACACTGCCGAACCGCCCCAATCCAGGTGCCTCCGGAAATCATCTGTGAGGGTGACCAGGACCATATCTGTCCCATGGCTTGGTTGGAAACCGGACTGGAAGGGGTCTAGTATGGAGGTGTCATCCAAAAAACCCTGCAGCTGAATCACCACGGCCCTCTTAATTAGTTTGTCAAGATAGGGCAATTTGGATACCGGCCAGTAATTAGCCAATTCGGCCAGATCCAAAGATGACTTTTTAAGAAGTGGGTGGACCACTGCCTCCTTTAGTGCACTAGGGTACCATGGAAGTCAGGTAAAGAAATCTGTCCATATCTTTTAGTCTTGTAAGGTATTTTAGGGAACACAATTCTCCTTCAACATAAAAGGAGAAGAATGGGCTGGGCAGAAACAAGAAACATATGGCTTGTCGTTTATGGCCAAAACACAAATCGAACCATGAAGCAAATTGAACTGGGAGGTTCATTCACAACCAAACTGTTTCCTACCCAACAAACCCCATTGAAAGGGACCACAGTCCCTTTTAACGGAGTTTGCAGAAAGCCTGAAAAACAGCTGAGCTGTGGGGAGCAGGTGCTCCCTACTGCTCAGCCATTTTTCAGGCTTTCTTGTGCAGTCCCTTGCCAAGTAAGCCCAAAACAGCTGAGCAGCAGCTTTCTGTTTTTGCATCTTCAGGAGTTTACAAGGACTAGAGAATTCCATGATTTTGTGTCACAGATGCTCTAGACTGATCGTGCGTTGAGCAAGGGGTCGGACTAGATGGCCTGTTTGGCCCCTCCCAACTCTGTGATTCTATGATTCTAAAACCTTTTACTGTGTCATATTAAAAAGTTTCAGATAGGTGGTAAGGGAGGGTGCTAGTAAGGAAAAGCTGTTGCCAGTCAAGGCTGACATTTCTGAGGTAGCTTAGAACTTGTTCACTCCATAAACGGACACATACCAGTGAAGATTTTGAGAAATACATGAGTGAGCATTTAAGGACTTGAAGGGAACATCTCATTTTCCCCTTCCCATTATTTCCTGTTTTCTTCCCTGAAAGCCCCCGTATCCTCTCTCTTTTTCCTGCTTTCTTCTCTCTTACCTATATCTGCCTCCTGCTTTCTCTCCTTCCCTCTCCTGGGCAGCTTCTCCCTAGGAAACCTTTGGCCATTCAAACAACATAACCAGCAAGAAAGTAAGATAAAATGATCAATAATTAAGAAAAACAGTTGACATCTCAGAAGTCCCATCATCATGAACAGCTGTTAACATAAACCATAAGCCTTCTGGAACAAAATGGCCTTGGCCAGTTTTTTAAAAATTAGGAGACATGGGGCAAAATATGCCTATCCGGGAGGAAGTTCCATAGTCTTAATAACACCACCATGAATGCCCTGTTAAATGAACAGTGCAGACTATGAAAGTTCTGGCCACCAGTCTGGGTGGACTTGCAGGGGTCATCTCACTTTTCCTATATTCCCCTCAACACATTATTTCCTCTTTTCCTCATCCTGGAAGCCTCCATATCCTCACCTATTCCTACTTCCTTTTCTCCTTCCTTTTCACCCATTCATCAACATACCCTTTATTTGCCCCCTATCTTCAGCTATATTTATTATTTATTTACTTTATTTATGGGGACCGAAAGCAGCTTACTGCATGCTCCTGCCCTCCATTTTATTCTCATAACAGCCCTGTGAGGTAGTTTAGGCTGAGAGTAGCTGACTGGCCCAAACTCTCCCAGTGGGCTTCCTAGGCAGAGTGGGGATTTGAACTTGAGTATCCCAGATCCTAATCTGAAACCGTGTTCACTAAGCAACACTGGCAGTCATGGACTGTCTGCTGTTGAACAGTAGTAAGAAGCCAGTCCTGGGTGATTCATGCAAGTCTCATGGTAGCAAGCCTCCTGGTGGTTGTTCTCAAGTCTGGTCCCAGTGAGTCCTTCCTCAGAAGCCAAAACAATCTTGGAAAGTGCCCCGTCCTTCTCCTCCCCCCCACACCTTTTACTGACAGAAACCAAGGCTGGCAGTGTTGTTTTAGTTGCCCAGCAATGGCTACTGAGGGCATTCATTTCTTAAAGTTGTAGGTGCTGTTTGTATTATTATTTTAAAAATGTATTTTTAAAGACTTCAGATATTTCTGCAAACCTGAGGCTTTTCTCAGGTTTGATGAAAGATTTGTTGTGTGTGTTCATGGCTCCAGTCTCTGGATTTAAGTGTCCACTGATGGGGCCATGCTGATAATTAGATAGGTTGATAAGAATTAGTGACTCTCTTCCACCATCACCACCACTCACCATTTTCTCCTAACCATCAATAACATAGGTCAACAGTATACTACTGAAACTAGATCACTCGAAGAAACAGCCAGAAACAAGAGGAAGATAGGTAGCTCAGTCTAAGGGGGCTCCCTGAATTAAAGGGTAGAGTCAGAGTTTGTGCTTCTGTTAATCTGATTTGCTGTACACAGCAAATTAATATGTGCTTCTGTTAATCTGATTTGCTGTACATAGAAGTTATGGGAAGAGAGGAATGAAAACTTGGGCTTCTGCTACATTTTTAAAGCATCCTATTCCATTGTTCCTGCTGCACAACCATGCATTTCCAAAATCCCTTAACAAAAGATCATACTGATAGATCTGTGCATTTCAATGAACAATTTCTTTAATATATTTTAAGAATTAAGTGTTCGATTTTGACTTTGTCTCCTTTGTAAGTGATGTGTTATCTAGCTCTTATAGGGAATTATTCTTTTAACTCTAGGTTCTAGTTTTACACCATCATCCACTATTTATGCAAACAGTTCAAATTCTACAAACTTCAGTAGTTCACAACAGGTATGATTATTATTTTTTTCTATAAAATGCAAACAAAGTATTATGTATTTGCTTTGGCATTTGTAAATATTTTGAATTTTCAAGGATTATTTTTAATGCTGTAGTTTTCAATTTTTAAAAAAATCTCAATATATTTTAAAGTATTGTTTCTATTATTTTAGGATTATCCCTCTTATACAGCTTTTGGCCAAAACCAATATCCACAGTATTACTCAGCATCAACATATGGAGCATATATGACCTCAAATAGCACTGCAGATGGTACCTCTTCATCATCGTCAACATACCAGCTTCAGGAATCTCTGCCTGGGCTGACTAGTCAACCAGGTACAGATCTTCATTCAGGTGAAAAAAATTTGTGTATTCCATACATTTAGGAAGTGGTTTTCAAAACTGCCAGTCATGTAAATATGTTTTATTTGTAATTATTTACAGCTAATGAATTTTTGGTTTTAAAAATAAGTATAGAAAGTAATAATCACTAACTGGAAGAGAATAGCCAAATGCTGGACAGGTTAAAGCTGACAGCTCAGTCTGAATGAATTGGGTTCCATGCTTGCAAAAAAATCACTGCATTGGTACAGTCACTGACATATGCAAAGAAGCACAATATACTCTTACCCTTTGGAAAGAAATGGGAATCTAGTTATAATGCAGGACCAGAGGTAAGAAAGACCCTTGCTGTCCTTTCCAGGCACAGACACTCCCGGCCTATGTCAAATTATTCCAAAAGGCTGCATTGCAGCTGTAGTTGTATGTCTTTGAAAGGGAGAGAAAATGGATACTTTTATGTCCAGGTTATCTACTCCCAAGACTATATTAGTTCTTTATACTACGCCCTTTAGTTGTAACCCCCGCCTGGTTAAACGTTCATAGTCTGAAACACATTTGACAGAATTTATGTGTTAAACCAAAAGAATAGCTTTATCAGTGGAGGAGGAGGAGGAGGAGATTGGATTTATATCCCGCCCTTCGCTCACTTGGAGTCTCAGAGCAGCCTACAAACTCCTTTCCCTTTCCCTCCCCACAACAGATACCCTGTGAGGTAGATGGGGCTGAGAGAGCTCTGAGACAACTGTCCTTGAGAGAACAGCTGGTACAGAGCTATGGCTTGCCCAAGGTCATCCAGCAGGTGCAAGAGGAGGAGTGGGGAATCAAACCTGGTTCTCCCAGATTAGAGTCTGCACACTTAACCACTACACCAAACTGGTTCCGCACACTTAACC
This sequence comes from Lepidodactylus listeri, assembly GCA_029233225.1. Classification (NCBI taxonomy): domain Eukaryota; kingdom Metazoa; phylum Chordata; class Lepidosauria; order Squamata; family Gekkonidae; genus Lepidodactylus; species Lepidodactylus listeri. Next base: position 42,464,606 of record JARCFY010000003.1, read on the forward strand.
ACTACACCAAACTGGCACCAAACAGTATCCATAGGAACTGAGATATTGGGACAAGGATGAAAGACAATAAACATTTAGCTTAATAAAACTTGACCTTCATACTAGGCAGACAAATTTACAAGATTTAGTGGAAAAACTTCAGAGCAGTTGCTGATCTCCTCATGCCCAACAAATTGGATGAGGGTGATTGGAGAACCAAAGTTGGATACTGAGAAGACGACAAAAACAATGCATGCATGGATGTATAATTGAAGAATCACCAACTGCAGATGTTCTACCATAGATACTATCAGGCTTATAAGCAATAAAGACTTCAGCTCACTACAAAAAGTAATTCTTTCTCCTTACAAGTTTATGTGTACAATTTAGGTTCATCCTACTTCAGTAATTCATGAACAGTGGGAATAGACCATACCCACTTGGAGCTTACTCTTTTTACTGGGTTATTTACTCTTTTTACTGGATCATGCATTAATCTGTACTCAGCAATGCGATATAACACAGCTTATCATGGGAAAGTGGCCCTTCTGACCTGTCTTTATAATACCCACACACAGACACCTTTATCTACAGTTTGAAGCTCTGCGTAAAAATCTCTCTGCTGACCTCTGGTTTATGAAAGTGCATACCACATTTGTTTTTAAGGTGACTCAAGATTGTTATTTCTCCTCAGGGAGACATGCCTGTGTCGTCATTATATTAGAAATGTCTGTATAGCTGAGTGGCTTATCTTGGCATCTGCTGGTCTATGGCATTACTTTTTTTATGTACATGCAAATTATCATCAGGCTTCATGTTGAAGTCCAGGCAGGATAGTCCACAATATATTTAATATAATGTATTTTACTATCTTTCTCACCTCCAGTACTGAAGAATACTATAGGAAAGGCTAGGGATGATCAGTATTTCAGTTCTACTCAGTGAAATCAGTTGGTAACCAACTCTTAATTGCCATCATTATAGAATTTAGAATTTTTTTCTCATTAAAAGTAGTTAGGAATAGGAAATGTACTAAGTGATACTGACTGCCTGAAGTTCCATCATAGGAAATATAATGCCCTGCTGGATCACATCAAGGATCACATCAGGTTCAGCAGTCTGTTTCTAAGCATTAACTGGTCAGATGTTTCAAGGAGATTCTCAAGCAGGGATGCAGAGGCTAGACCCCCCCACCCCAACTGCTGTATCCTTGACAACTAGCATTTAATCTGTACATGTATACTTTTGTGTATATGGATGAACTCCCTCCATTCTTCCTGAGTTTGGCTTGTTCTTTTATGTACTTGATAATGCTGGGTTATATATTTATTGTCGGCAAGGCTTTATTGGCATAAAAAAACAGAAAAACAGCATAAAAGCATAAAAACCTAGTGGTTAATATTACTTATCAGGACATATAGCCATAGCACTAAGAAGAAACCTTGCTACTATTTCAGTTATTTCCTTATCTGGATTATCAAGCAAAAAAGAACCTTAAAATCATCAGAAATCTCTGAGAATTGAGCTAATATAGGGTACAGAAGATCCTGATGGGGCACCAAATAAAAGGGACATTAAAGAAGAATGTGGGGGACAGTTTCAACACAGTCCTTTGTACAAGGACAGCACCTGCTGGAATAGGGGATCCCCTGGAATCTGCCAGAGAGAAGAGCGGAAGGAAGAACATTAAATCTGGCCAAGGAGATGGCTCTGCACAATTTGGAGCTATAAGTTGATAAAGATATACAGCTGGAAGATTTGCATTTGGAACAATCCCTAAATTTAAGGGAGAACAGGTTCTGTTAGTCAAGCTATAGAGTTTGCAACTCTGAGCCCAATAAAGTAGATTTTTTTTTTTTTTTAAAAAGCCTCAGACTTGGAAAGCAAAAATTAAAATTCTAAGGGTAAATTCAAAGATCAGATTTTGGCTTTGGTGTAAGATAGCTAACTAGAATTGGCAGATTCAGAAAGTAGTTGGTACATAATATATAACTAGAGGGGTCAGAATTGGTGGAGTCACCAAAACTTAATGGTGTGAATCCATGCATTAGTAACCATCAAATTCTGTCTGCACTCCAAACATAAAGCAGCATATGGAACATGCATGGGTACCCCCATGATCTGGAATATTTAATTCGGACAGGGTAATTTAATTTAATTTGTACAAATCATTTTGTCTCATATAGTTCCCATTGCCTAAATCCTTTCATCCCAACACTACATCCACAGACCCTGTCTAGTTGGCCATGTGTATCTATCTGTCTGTCTGTCTGTCTGTCTATTACTGCTCATACAGCTATAGCATTGAGCAGAAAATAAAATAATAAAATAAAATAATGCCTTACTTGATATTCTTCTGCTGCTGTTTAATTACTGTCCCTATTTTTTTTGCCACAAACGAAACAATAGAATCATGTGTATGATAATAATCATGTCACCTGTCCCCTCGTACAATCAGGTGCCTCCTTAGATCTTTCCATCATTTGGAGTAAAGGAGTAATTAAACTGGCCCTCAACTCATTAAATGTGGGACACTCCATAATCATATGCTCAATAGTTTCAACTTTATCAGATGAGCATCTGTATATTCTATTTGTATATGGCACTTTTTTATACTGCCCTCCAAGACCGCTGACGGAAGAGAATTCTTTCTTGCCAAACTAAAAGCTCTTCTGAGCTTTGGTATTGTCAACTGATAAAAATACTTTGGCAGTCACATTGGGAGGGCAATATCTAAATAAGACAATGGTCCTTTCTGCACTAGACCTTAAATCCTGGTTCAACTCTGTCCCCGAACTTACATTCAACACTACATGTGAGTTCACCCCTGTAATTATCTCGTGGTATTTTTACATTCTACACTACGCTGGAGTTCACCCCTGTAATTATCTCAGGGTATTTTTTTGTTTCCACTTTACATTGAGGTCACCTCGGTTTTGCCCCATACTTGTCCTGGGATAAACAGATGTTGTTATAACCAGGGATAAGTGCAAGGTATTGTGTCGCAAGTTGAACTCTTATAAAACCAGGGATGAGATCCAAGTGCAGAAAGGACCAATGAGCATAACCTGCAGGCCCTAACAGATGTGCTGTTAATACACAGTTTCTTAACATGCACTTTAATTAGCCTAATTATTTCTTTGGTCTTCACCATATCATTTGTTATACCTAGAGATTTCATTTTCTTTTCCAGTAGTTGATTCCTTGGCTATTATATGCATCTGCTTGTAAAAGTCCAAGGAGGGTAGACCCTCTCTCAGATTTTAAGGTCTTAACTTTCAAAAGAAATGCTTTAATCCATGCCTAATAACGATGTATATCTAACAGGTAGCATTTCTGAAAACTCTCCTTTAGAGCACCTGGACTTGCTGCTTTCAGATGTCACAATAAGCCACATTTTATAAATTTGATTACACTCCAGTTTAGTGTGATATTAAAGGGTATATGGATATTTAGCAGCCTAAACATTTCTTTATGGTCCTAACAACTTTATTTCCTAGTCCCTAAGAAGATGTTGTTTCTGAGCTTTTAGAAGATAGAAGCTGTTCATTTGAAATAAACACTGGCCTTCAGGTCCAGCATTAGCATCATACTGTATATTTCATCTTGGATAATCTGAATGCAATCTGGAGCATATAATGTGTTCAACATAATGCTAAACATAATGGTGCAACCCAGTTTTTTCCTGTGTAATACTTGACGTTTGAGAGAGAGAGAGAGAGAGAGAGAGAGATCCGTAAAGTTGGATCCTACTAGCTTTACCACAATCTTTCCTGATTCTCCTCCTAACTGCAGCCTCTGAGGCTGGGGCCCAGATTTACTGCAGGTCCTGTTTGCAGCCCCGCAGGCAGGGTGTGGGGAGGGCAAAGAGGGCAATGGCAGCTGCGGCAGTTTTCGCCAGCAGGGCAGGGAGGGGGCCAGGCAGCAACAAGCACAGGAAGCCTCGTTCCGCCCTGACCCACTGTCAGGCCTATCCCTGGGGCCAGAGAGGGCTGGGAGGTGGCCAATAGGGCCATTTAAGGCACCACACTGCTCTGGGTTGTCCTCTTTGCCATACAGCTCACAATCTCCAGCACAGCCTGTCAGTTGTTCAAAAGAAGCTCTCTCCTCCCTGTTTCACCAGTTGAAAAGCCTGTAGGATCCAACTAATGAACACATACATACAAAATGTGTTTAGAGGACAGATTTTTCCCCTTTTTCATCTTACCTATTGAAGCTTTCTATAGTAAGCATGTAAGACATTGCCCTTGTAAATCTAGATGCATTGAGATGATCTTACATGTTTTGTTGCACTGTCACTTTTATGTAAATATACGCTCTAAAGATTCCCGTAAAGTTTACAAACTTTTGAATGATTCCCCTGTTGAAGTAACTGAGAAAGTGGCTAAGTTCCTTCAGTCCACCATGCTGCTATGATTTTATTCAATGTATTTGTAATGCAGAGTCCTGCTTGTATATTTTTATAATGACTTTGATCTACTGATATTTGCCAATAAAGGCTGACTTGACTTGACTTGACATGTAAGAAATTGAATTATGGTCTATCAGTTGAAGTTAGTTGTGGCATGTGCATCAACAAAATGTAGTAACAGCAATGGGGAATAATATATATTGGGAGGGGGGAGAGAAAATAATGTATTTTTTTGAAGTGCTATAAGCAATTTTGAGAACTTTATACTAGAAAAGTGGGTTATAAATTCAGCTAGGCATTAAATGAAATAAATCAGTAGATCATATATTATAGACAGTATTTCCTGCCAATGAAGTTCTAGGGAAAATGAGTAAAACTTGATATGTTAAGATACTAAAATGTTGAACAGCTGATGAGAGCAAAATAATAAGAAAGCTCACTGTGTTATATTTCCTGAAAGAAAACTACAGTAAGTTTTCATAGACTGCGCATTCAAAATATTGCACTCCATTTAGATGAGTGTATTTTTAAAGTGATACAGAAGGACAGAAGCATGTAGTATATTTTCAGAGTGGGAGTGGAACTATTTGCAGTTTTGTGTGACTACTTCATCAGCACTTCTGATATGTTGGAAGTGAGTGGGCAACTTTATATTTGAGGTGCAAGAAATATTTGAGAGTACCTCCGTTTTAAAAGGCATATAAATCTTCCTTATTACATTATCATACTGGCCATAGGTTATTTAGCATATAAACATATAAATGACTAGTATGCTATATTTATTTATTTAATTTATTTATTTATACCCTGCCCTCCCCGCCGAAGCAGGTTCAGGGTGGCTTACAGGCCCATTGGCATCATAAAAACATTAAGACAATAAAAACAAATTAAAATCATAAAACAAATTCAGAAGATGCTACATAGTGGCTAACGCACTGGGTTTTTGGATTGGGAGGGATGAGAGAAAATGTGCTGTGACAGAATTTTGTTAACCCTTTCCCTGTGCTATTTTCCTAATAGAAATTCATGCCCTCCATATTTGCCCAGGAATAATATTCCTTTTGTACTTGACCTTTTCCTTATTGAAGATAATAGTCTGAGGAGGAGGCAATTTCTGTTGAGGAAACGACACAAAAAGAAAAGTTAACCTCCTTCTTTGTGCAGCACTATGTCCCAAATTTCCCAGGGCCCCCACATCTGCTGTTTATCTTAAAAGTAGGCATCTGGGTATCCAAGTGCAAATATTTTTTTTTACTTTTGCATTCTGCCCTTCTTCCAAGTTGCTCAGGATGTCATATGTGGTTCTTTTTCCCTAGTAATCCATGATGGGGCAGTTTCAACTAATGGGAAAAAGCTCCTCTCTGGGGGCAATCACTCCTGATGGGAGGGGCTTCTCCACTGACCACCCAGTTTTGTCCTTTCTGGCAGCAGACTAGTCGTCATTAGCCTGCATTTTCAAAGAATGTGGTGTCTCCATCTCTCCATAGCCTTCCTTTTCTCTCTGCCTTTCTCTCCCCACCCCTTCTGTCTTCCATCACCCCTTTACAACTCAGTAAAGGTAGGGCCTCACTTTTTCTCTGCTCAAGGTCAGGACCAGCTCAGCTCCTTCAAAGTTCTCCTCCTGAGATGAGAGGGCAAACCATGGAGACCCCATGCCTAGGCAAGGAGACTACCCTGGTCCTTGATTGAGCAACAACAACAGGAAGAAATCCTGCAGCACCCTTTTCACTCTTACTGGGAGCTAGCAGCAAGGCTGTGTCCTCCAGTGTACTCAGGCTGGGTAACACGGGCCTCAGACTCTTGAGTGGGATCCTACTTAACCCCCAAATGATTCAAAGAACAGGGTGGGAAAGGGCCCCAAAACCACTCCTAGTCCTGGCTGAGATGGTATGAGCAGCATTAGCATCACCCTAGCAGAAACCTTGCACTTCTCACCTCTCTCTCCTCTGGAGCCCATGTTGAGGCTACATTCTCCTCCATCTTCCATGGGCTGGGCCAAGTTGGACGGGAACACACTTGCCATTCCCTTCCCTGCACGACATGAAAAGGGCAACAAAAGGCCCCATAATGGTAGTACTTGCAGGCTTCATAGATTTATGTATGTGGATGGCCACCACAGAGTTTGATAGCTCTCTGAGGCTGGACGACTCCCCTTCCTCATCCACAGAATAGGCTTCTCGCCCTATGAGCCCGATAACACAGGGTGATCCCTTAGTGTCTGCTCTTTCAAGTGTGGGTGCCCATTTTAACCTTTTATCCTAGATTAAGGGGAAAATGTGCATCCTGGAGATTCCGTAGAGCAAGAAAGAAACCAAGGAGCAGATCCTGCCTGCCTGGTGGGATCACCTAGGGCCTTTCCTGACATCGGTTCTTCCTCTCTGATATTCCATTCTCATTGGTATTCAAGAAGGTGGTCAAGATAGAATGGGAAATGCCAGCAAGACCTAAGATCAGACATCAGATCATTTCTCACTTCTACTCAGTGGTTCCAGAAGAGGTGGATTGCTTCAAGTTTCCAGCACAGTGATCCTAGCTGAGAGATGGCCTCCACAGTTATCTGGTATTCTGCAAGCAGGGCCAGTCCTTAAGCAGTAGTACCCTCAGACTTAGATAGCAAGGTGTGAGCAGCAATAGGAGCTGGAACAGGGACACAGGCTTATGCCTAGTGGACCAGTTGATCTAGCAAGCTTCCTCTCTTGGCTCAAGGCATAAATAGGCTGAGAGGACAGCCGCATCCACAGTTCTGGAAGCAGCACCTGGTATTCATCTATCCAGATTTAACTTGGGCCAGAATCTTGTGAAGGATTACATCCACCATGCCTGGCACTGCACCTTTGCTGGGCTATCTCAGCACAAGCCCTCTGCCTCCACTGCTCCTACTGGGTGGAGGCAGATTCTGGCAGGCTTGTGGATTGAGTCCTGGACTGGCAGTTGCCCCAGGACCTGGAGGGATCGAGGGAAGTTCTGGCAGAGGAGCTCCTTCTGCTGGCTTCTCAAGGGCAAGTTTTGGAGGGTCTCCCACTGTAATTCCCCAGGGGCCAGTTCTGGAATAGATGGGCCAGGAGCCCACCATAATGTCCTGCTCTCTCCCATGCCATGTCTCTGGCTCCTTGGAGGCTTCCAAATCAGAGTAGTTGGGGTTATTACAGCAGGGACCTCTGGGCCTCATATATTTCAGCAGCCAGCAATGACATCCCCAAGGAGCTCTGGCAGCAATGCTCTCTCTAAGCTGTGGAGTCTAGTGAGCAAAAATTCTACTTTGTGAGCTACTGACATTAAAGTTGTGAGCAAGCGATTTGGCTACTGCATAAATTAGTTTGCTCTGGAGCCGTCCTTCCTGAGCTAGGATAAAAGTGTGTGAGCCAGAGACTTAAAAACTGTGAGCTAGCTCACACTAACTCAGCTTAGAGGGAACAATGCCTGGCAGTAGTCTTTTTAGCAGACACATCCTTGGACTCCATTGTATTATCCACAAGTCAAATATGACTGCCAGACGTAATGCTGGATCCACAATTGGCAAGTGAATCCTACCTCACAAGCCTGATGCCTCCAAGATTTGAGACTGCTGACCACAGGATAAAAAATAAGAAATGTAGGATGGAAATCTTCAGCTCAATTATTGCAGAAATCCAGAAAGAGGGCTTCTTGGCCTCAGTGGACCAGGTGGAAGCTTTCCTATACATCCCAATCCTCAGATTTTACAGGAGATTTCTGCAGTTTCCTATACAAGGTAATCACTTACAGTACCAGGCCCTGTTCTTTGGTCTGAAAACAGTCCCAAGAGTCTTTACAGAGGTGCTAGTTTCCCTTAGGGTGGTACTGCAGACACAAGGGATATCTCTCTTCCCCTACTTGGATGATATCTTCATCAGATCCCTCCAACAGGGGCTGAAGGATGTGGAAAAAACTCTCTCTCTTGCCTGGAGAATCACAGTCTCATGATCAACAAGGAGAAAAGCTGCCTGATCCTCTGTCTGGGTGTCCTCACTAATACTCTGAGAGAAGGCCTTTTGGTCTCAGAATCAGGGCCACAATACAGGAGATTTACCAGGAAACCTCAAGAAGACATTCTGATACTGGCAATTTTCCTGTGCATGCTGATGTTGTGCCAATCTGTCATTCCTTGTTCAAGGTTCTGTGTAAGACCACTACAATGGGTACTTGTACAGTTGGCATGAAACAGCCAACTGTCAACAAGGACTCATTCCCCTCCACAGTCAACTCCTATGGGACTCTTTTACATCTGCAACCAGAAATGTTAAAATTAACAGCATGGAAGTTGAGTGGCAGCAGTTTAGAGAGACAGGCTACCCTATTAAGGTTATCTCAACTTTGCCATCCTCTAGACATCAATAAACCCATGTGGAGTCCAAACTATGGAACTGCTTACATTCCTACAAACAGGATTGTGAAACTCCAGCAAATCTTTCTTTAGTTATGATAGTGTAATAACTGTGTGCATTTGCTATCTGGGTAGAGTCCTGTTGTCGTTTGTACTCTGTTTTAAACAATCTGGTTAGAGGGGTACTCCAGTTCGTTTTTAAAAATTAATAAAGTGAAAAGGTTCACAAAATAGTGATGTGGCACAGGGTGTGTGTGCTGGTACACATAAATTGCATTACAACAAAAAGGCTAATAGGTGCCAATATGGTATTTGAGCAATTACGTTTTATCCCACAGTCACCAAATCAATGCATATTTGATCTGGAACCTGTCAGTCACATTTTCTAAAAGAGAAAATGCGAATGTTTGTTTGGTGTACAGTATACCAATAAATACACAAAATACTACTCAAGAAATAATGAAGATGGTGAACAACAAAATGTGCAATTATGCATTTGTTTTGCAATAAACTGAGAAAGTTGAAAAACTGAACTACTTGCACACTTACAATTAAAATTGATCATGTAAAGGGTCTCCTTAAGTAACATAGAACAAGTGTAGATCAGAATGTCAGTCTAGGATCTGGGAGACCCAGGTACAAATGTCTACTCTGCCATGGAAGCTTTGCTACGTGACCTTGAGTCGGTCACTCTCTCTCTTGGCCTAACTTACTTCACTGCATTGTTGTGAGGATAAAATGGGAGGAGGAAGAGGAGGAGGAGGAGGAGGAAATGTTGTAACCTGCTTTGGGTTCTCATTGGGGAGAAAAGTGGGTATAAGTATCTAAACAAATAAAGTGCAAATTCAAGCAAGACGACAAGCTAATGGTAAATCCTCAGAACTGACAGACTGGTGAAAGGCCAAATGTGTGCACCAAATGTACAATCAATCGATAGACATATGTATTTTGCAATATAAAATGAACACTTATGCCAGCCTCTTCTGGTACAGGGAGAAAGCAAGCTTTCAAGCTATACAAACTACCCCATCAAGAAAAATGATAAGATTTCTAATGCATCATTATAAATAGAACAGGGTTTTGTTACAAACAAATGTTTTAAACACTTCAGATAGTTAGTGCTTTGCAAACATGCAATACATTGAGTAGTCATATGCATTAACACCTTCTCTGCAGCTTTTCTATGTGCATATATATGTTACTTGCATTTCTTCTGTGAGGAACTTGGAAATATATTCATGCACAAGCCATTATAAAGATCAATTGAAGGATTTAAAATCTATTTAGGACTAAAAAAAAATATCTTGATGAGCTATTGCTACTTGTAAAAAGCCAATCAAGCAATTAAACTTACAGTTGTCTGAAGAGCCATGCACTAAGTGGCTTCTGCAATCTGAAAATAGAATCATACCTTGCATTCAAGTAGGAGACAGCTGGCCATTCTGATTTAGAGATTATCTTAATGAAATAAACTTGGCTGTAAATATCCAGAACAGACAAGATACAGTGATTAGTTACAATACTGGTTAATAGGGAATTTTACATTTGTGTACAAACTTGATCCAGAACTGAAGCTTGGAACAAATGGCAATAAGGAATGTAAAATGCAAACTGGAAATAGCTTTTATTTATTTACTTTGCAAGGCAAAGATTGAAGGAGCATACTCGAGATCAGCTGGATGCAAACATTACGTAATGGAGCAGTGCTATATGAAACATTTTTCATGTATGTTAAGGATTTTAAAAATCATATTCACAAAGTCACATTTTTTTCAAATATTTAAAATTCTGGAAAGGGCAAAGCATTATACTTCTTTGGTTAGATCTGAATAGTAAGTACAGATGGACCTGCCTCCTCAACTGAAATGAAACTGCCTTTGCTAGCAGAGGGAATAAACGTTAAGTACACATCAAAGTTTTTAGGACTTCAAGAACTAGGACTTCAAGAACTATCTAAGCCAAAGTTAGTGAATGTTTTTCCTTCATCACTGATTTAGATTTCCTTGATTTAAATCAATCCACTCTGGTATAGATTGCTCAAATAAAGTACAGGCTTTAAGCCAAGACATCTTGGAATGCCTACAAGTGTCATCTGTAAATATCCTTGTTCTGTCTTGATCTCCAGTACAATGCCTGTAGCTGGTGGCAGGAGCCTTCTTATTAGTTTCAGTGACTGAAATATATAGGTAGCTCTCCAAAGACATCTTGAGACTACGGCCATAGTTCTCAGGAAATCTGTCACCATTTACATATTTTCTATGACAGTCATTCAAGAAAATGAAATACAAATCTATGAAAGATGGTCGACACAAAAAATCTACACTGCAAGATGAATCTGGATATTCCTGACCCATATTTACCAGTGGAATTGTAGCTTGATTTGTGCCCCCCCCAACAAATGAGCAAGCCTACCTTGCTCCTGTGACAAGTTATCTGCAAAACAGTCTACTTCTTCCAGTATCTTTGGTAGAGCCAAGGAATTCCCCTCCATATAATGCCAACTTGGTCTACTTCTTGTTCCACTTCTTGTTCCTGATTTGATCATCTTATTCATTTTGGTAGGGCCTAACATCAATAAACTTTGCTTAGGTCCCAGAGTCAGTATTTCAGAATTATATATTGGATCAGAAGATGTCTTCGATGGTCAGTTTTCTTTTACTTTCAAGATGCAAGAAGAAAACTTCTGCATATGGTCAGATACAAGTCTTGGACATTAGAACCGTCAAACTGGTTTCTAAACCTCAGAGGCACTGTTGGCTATTTGACATCCATACAAAAGAAAAATGGCAATATAGTAACCATTCAGGTGTTAAAGTGATTGGACAGACTCATAAAAACTAATACATTCTAGATCGAAACTCTTCAAGACATAATTATGGACATGTGAAAGAAAGATATACTGATTTCAATAGATCTGTCAGGAACTTATCTTCCAAGATGATATAAGAACCAGTGCCACATGAAACAAGAAGAGGGGGTATAGCTCTCCACATTTCATAAGAGAATCAACAAACTACTTATCTGGGTGGACAAGAATCTAGGATTTATTTGTGTAGAATGTGATGATGGAAGCTCAAACGTCATATCTGACTAACAGCTAGCAGAGTTTGGATGAGGAAGGTAGGGCATTGCATCCAGTGGTGATAACCAGATGATTTGGCTGGTCTAAGTTAGATCTCTTTGCCTCCTCATCCAATTGTCACGCAGAAAAATCCGTTCCCAGGAAAGGTTCCAGTAGGCGAAGACAGTAGACTGTCATATTGTGCAACTGTCCAAGGCTCTTTTGTATGCATTTATCATGTTGCAGAAATAATTCTGATGACTTCCACTGGCCTTGGATGCCTTGGTTTTTATTGTGACTGTCCTTGAGATTTCCAGTGGAAATGGATAGAAACATAGGGCTGGAAGATAACCAAATGGTCATCTAATACAACCCCTGCACAATGCAGGAAATTCATAGCTACTCCATACTTTGATGGTGTTCTATGCACTCTTTTAGTCTCCAGTAGAGCTTTTACCAGTGGAATATGACCCATTGTTCATTTCCTGGTGTGTGAAGTGGGGAAGAACTCCTCTAATAGCTTCTACTGCAAAAGTATTAGAATTTCTGCAGTCTCATCTTCAGAATGAGACTTCTCATCTTCAGATGAGACTTGGTGCAAATAACAAGAGGTGTCGGGTGTCTGCTTCAGCTTCTCTTCAAAAGTTGTATATTAAAAGATCAATCTTGGATCATCTGTACAATAGGTAGCATCTGAAAGATTAGTGTTATTAAGCCTCACAATACACGTTTCCCATATAGACCATCACAGTGTTCTCTCAGTTCTGGTAGTGGTTCCATGTGAACTTCTGATATCCATATCTTTGTAAGAGTTTGCCTTGAAAACAGTTTTATTGGTGGTTGTGGAGAAATGCCCTCTACCCTGGAGTTCACCCCAATATTTCAACTATTAGGGCAATATTTTGTGAGTTGGAGCCAGTGTTCCCTCTAAGCTGAGTTGGTGTGAGCTAGCTCACATTTTTTTAGCCTCCAGCTCACATATTTTGGTCTTAGCTCAGGAAGAATGTCTCCAGAGCAAACTAATTTATGCAGCAGCCAAATCACTCACTCACAACTTTAAAGCCAGTAGCTCACAAAGTAGAACTTTTGCTCACAAGACTCCACAGCTTAGAGAGCGTATTGGTTGGAACCCAGCTGCAGAAAGGAGAGGGGCATCAAAACACAGACCAAATTAGTGCTTACATATGCTAACGGTCCTTACCAAAAAAACTACAGTGGTTTACCATTTCACATCTTTCTAGAATGAGGACAGAAAGGGAAACAGCCAAATGCCTAGAATGTATTCTCTTATTCTGTGTGGCAGGAAGATATGAACAACCACAATTAAGGGATAGACTCTTCCAAGGTGAGATTATAGATTCTCTGAACTCAGAGAAGAAGCAGTTCTCTCCTCCATCTTGTTCTCCCTGTATGGGCACAAGTCATGAAGGACTAAGCTTTTACTTGGGGACTCCCATCTAACCTACATGGTAAAGGACAATGCGGAGAAGTCCAATCATGAGAACTAAGGTAACACCAGGGGCATAGAGTTTTAAAATCCGGGGGGGGGGGCAGGGGCATAGAGTTTCAGGGCGATTGCCAGAGCGTCACCCCACCAACATGCCCACTTCTGGGTGATGCCAGCATGCTGGCCATTTGCCCAGCTGGCCCCTGGACGGACGGAGGGAGGGAGGGAAGCAGGAGTGGCCAGGTGGGGGGTGCTCTGTTTTGCTGGGGGGGCTCAGTCCCCTCGGGAAATTTTGGGAGTGGCTCGAACCCCCCCGTAGTTGATGCCTGTGGGTAACACTGAACTTCAACCTACTACAACTTCAATTAATACTAGCCTGCCTATTTAAACATTGTTTAGGAAATGTACTGAGTGTAGGCAAAAGGGATCTCTTGTCATGCCTGGAATGCAAATTGTGCTTGAACTTGTGAAGTTGCACTAGAGCATCCCTGTGCTAGCCAATAGGAGTGAAGTGAGAGGTGCAGCAGCTAAGCAGAGCCTCTAAACAGCAACACAGATCTAGAGTACTAGATGTACAACTCTTGTCTCAGAGAGGCTGATGGCAGTGGACTATATCCAGTTTGTTTTACGTAATCCCAGTGAGTAAGGAAATGAGCAGCATTACTGAGCAGAGACTTGGGAAGGCTGTGGAGTCTCCCAGCCTCCCAGGAACTTAAAGGCTTGCAAGTCTGTCACTTTAAACTGCCATAAGATCAGCTCATAGTCATAGCTCAAAGTACTGCACTAAATGAGCACTTGTTCATCTTCCATTGGACAAGGTAGTGCTACCTTCTGAACCTGCCTTTGTCCCTAAAGTGTTTACCGTTGTTAAAGACTCATATCAGGCCCTTGCTTCTGGCTCATTTATTCAACTTGAAAGAAATTCAAGAGCCTAGCCACAACCCATTACTTCATGCTAGAAGAATACTTGTTGTTTCCTTTAATGAACCTTCTAATCATGGTAAGAATCTTATTAAGTACAAATGTCTAAAGGAGAGCATTAGGTAAAAGCCAAGGGACAACACACACATTCCCTGAGAAAAGTGGCAGCCCCAGCATCTTTTGGGATCATGATCCTCTTGAAAAATGTATAGAGCAACCATAAGGATGTCCATTCGGAAGTTCACCAGTCACTTCCCACAATTAGAAAATACACCTTTAGACATTTCTCTGCTAGTTTGACATATTTATTGCTTTACAACTTTTGACCTTATAACCTTAACTTGTTATTTAGTGTTGCTTTGCATATCTTGGTCATAATATTAATTTGCTGTTCATTCTCTGGCTATAAGTTTGAACCTTTACTGCTGTTCTAATGTATTTGATAAAGTTTGCATGCACACGAAAGCTCATACCTTGCATAAACCTTTATTGGTCTTAAAGGTGCCATTGGACTCTAAATTTGTCATACTACTTCAGACCAACATGGCTGACCAACTGGATCTATCTTCCCAAGACATTATAAGCTTTTTTTTTCTGAAGAGAAGGTCTTATGCCTTCAGGAGGCAAGTTCTGCAGATGTTTTGGGAGATTTAATTTTAAAGGACACAGCGGGGGAAAGCATATCTTTTGGGGTCTATGGGATGGAGCTGCTGTTGTACATCCCAGTGGCCAGATAACTCAACTGCCACTAGTAATGGGATTTTTTCCCATTGTCTCATTTGAAGGCAGGGATCAGATAGAGACAATATATTTATCCCAGTTACTATGTTTACCCAGGTACTTTGCAAGATGTTGTACTCTGTTCTTGGTATGGGTAATTTGTCCTTTCTCCCAGATGACGTTACAGTTAAAGGAGGCTAGGTAGAATGGAACCTTAATGAGCAGACTGCACTACTTCCACTAGGACATATAGGACATTTTCAGACAAGTAAAAGTTCTTGTTCTTGAACTTTTTGGGCAGACCTTATCTGAACAGTTATACATAAAATTGTGTCTATTCCTTTCTGTTAAGTTAAAAAGACATAATTATGTTTGTATGAACTGTTTTGTTTACAGGAGAATTTGATACTGTGCAGAGCCCCTCAACACCAATCAAAGATCTTGATGAAAGAACATGTAGAAGTTCTGGGTCAAAATCAAGGGGCAGAGGGCGGAAAAATAACCCATCACCTCCTCCTGATAGTGACTTGGAGGTATGGTCCTTCAAAAACTAATGAATAGTTGGCTTCAGTTACAGCTCTAATACTAAAATAATATATATTTTAGATTGTTTGTAGATGTAAATGAAGTAGTAAATGGTTGTACAAAATATTATTGATTGGATGATTTTTTTGCTAGGAGTATGCAATATGTATAGAATAAGGGATCTCTTGGGTTACAATCCTATGCATGTTTACTAGTAAGTAAATCCTAGTCATTTTAATAGTACTTGCTTCCTTTCACTTTAGGACTGCAACTATAAAGTGTGTGCATTTTTTCTTCTTCTTTTTTTGGCTTATATCTATATCCTAATAGCAAAGTTGGTCAAATCTGAGGATACTTTATTTATTTATTTGTTTGTTTGTTTATTATTTAAATCCAGTTATTGAAATTGTGAACAGGCCAACAAATCTTTCTACATACCTGAAAAATGCCCCAAGTTTACAGGAAAATGTGAAATCTAAAAAAAAAAAAAAAAAATCCTCAGAATACATAAATGGAGTGCCTGTACCTTTAAGCACTGGATTCCTTCAGTGGCCATTGCTAGAAACTACAGCATTCCAGGCTGGGTTCTGTCAGTAAAAGGCAGGGGGAGAAAGCATTTTTAAAAAGGAAAAAAAAAGAAAAAAAGAATACAGTAAAAACAGTTATAAGGAAATAAAAAGGGGGGGGGAACCAATTTTCTTCTATGACAGCAAAATGTGCGTTTACGTCGTATACCCTTACTCTAAAGTTACAATAGAAGAAATACATCTCCTTTCCCTGTAATCCTATATTTTTACCTCTTAATTTTTAAACCCACAAAACATCAAATCATTTTTTCCAGTTTCACACAAGAAGTGTATAAGAGGTTTCCAAATAACAATAAATCTAGAAAGTGTTTTTCTCCTAATCAAAAATTAAGTTTGCTTCCATTCCTCCATTGTAGGTATTATCGAAGTTTTCCATTTTTTTAGCATATAACAGTCTTGCTGCCATTGTCATATACAAAAATAAAGTTCCATGAGTGTTTTCTGTTTATCCATTAGACTCAGCAAAAAAAAAAAAAAAAAAAAACTTCCGGTTTCATTTGCATATTAGTCTTTAAAATCTTTTTTTAATGCTTTCTTTAAAATTCTCAACAAAACTTATTTTTAAAAAAGTAAGATGGGGGGGGGGGCCTCTTTCCATGCATCTTTTAGTCTTTGAGGGAGGACTCATTGGGCCCAGGCCTGGCCAAATTCAGGCTGGGAAATTCCTAGAGATTTTGTGGTGGAGTCTGAGGAGGGCAGAGTTTGGAGAGGGGAGAGGCCTCAGCAGGATATAATGCCATAAAGTCCATTCTCCAAAGGAGTCATTTTCTACAGGGAGATATTGTCTCAAAATGTTCTAATTATGGGACATCTCTAGTAATGTAATAATGTAATTATTAATGTAAGTTGCTTTGGTCCCCATTGTGGAATAAGATGAGATGTAAGTGAATGAAATAAATAGTAAATATTGCTGAAGATAGTAGGTCAGTAAAAGGTAGGTTGGTGAATGACTAAGGAGAGAATGAGGCAGGTAAAGGGGACAGGATATGGGGGTTGCCAGGGGGAAATAATGTGGGGAGGGAGAGACTGGGGGAAGTGTGGTGCCCCGCCCCCAAGTCCTTGAGGTTTCTGTACCATGCAAGTGGGCCTGGCTCAGTGGCTGACACCACGCAGCTGAGCCACAGTGTTCCTGAGTAGAGGATGCTGGGGAGAGGGGTAGAGAGAAAGCTTAGGACAGAGGGACAGGTAAAGATAGGTTGGCTGCAGTGTTCCCTCTAAGCTGAGTTAGTGTGAGCTAGCTCACAGTTTTTTAGCCTCCGGCTCACACGTTTTTGTCTTAGCTCAGGAAGGATGGTTTCAGAGCAAACTAATTTATGCAGCAGCCAAATCACTAACTCACAGCTTTAATGCCAGCAGCTCACAAAGTAGAATTTTTGCTCACGAGACTCCACAGTTTAGAGGGAACATTGTTGTTGGGTGGGAAGGAGATAGGGTTGCCAGCTCCAGGTTAGAAATTTTATGGAGATTTGGTGGATGCAGTCTGGAAAGGTTGGGGTTTGAGACCTTAGAAGGGTATAATGCCATAGATTCCAGCCTCCAAAGAAGCCATCTCCCTGATGAGAATTAAGCTGCCAACCTTCAGGTGAGGGCTTGAGATATCCCAGAATTACAGCTGATCTCCTGATGACAATGATCAGTTCCCCTGGAGAAAATGGCTGCTTTAGAGAATGGACTCTGTACCCTGCTGAGGTCCCTTCCCTCTCCAAACCTCACTCTTCCAAATCTACCTGCAAATCTGCAGGAATCTCCCAATTTGGAGCTGGCAACTCTAATGGGGAACTGCTCTCTGAAGTTGAGAGACCCACATTGATTCTGGGATGTTGCTAGGCCTGACCTGGAAGTTGGTAACCCTAGAAGGACAGAAGGAAGCAGGAAAAGGGGAGACACTAGGGGGGCTTATAGGAAAGGGAAAGAAAAAATAGGGGAGCAGAGAGAATGAGATACCTCCAGCAAATCCTTGTCAGGTCCCGCTTGTGTAACATGATAATTTAGATATGGTCTTGGATCCACAAAACCACAGATGGATGGGTGTTAACAGAAGGGAATTTTAGCAAACCCCCCCCCCCCCTTTTCCATTTCAGCTACATAGGACCACAAGAAATCCACACCTGAGGTTTACAGAATTTGTGGAAATGATGTGGGGTATGGCACAGGAGCTACACTGGGAGCAGAAAATTGCCAACACTCCTCTTGCTACTCCTGTTTTTGCACAAGCCCTTGTTCCAAAGCAAGAGCTCATGTGGGAGACAATTTCTAATTATTTCAGCTTCCTACTGCAGCAACTTTTAGAGCAAGCTGTATTTCTTCTTTGTGCTAGCTTCTGTTCATGGGTATTTGATTAACGGTATTTTATTTTACCTTCAAAACTGAGAACATACTATTCTAGATTTTTAGCTTGTGTCAAACAGGAGGAATGTTTCTGGATCCAGTGCTGTGTTTTGTCTGAATATTCCATTAACTATCTTTGTTATGTTTCTCCAGTACTTGTACTTCAAGCTATCCATCAGAACATAAAATCATCTTTTATTTAATGTGTAGCATTTCCAAAATTTATAATATATTTCAAATGTCTATATGGAGTAATATAGACCATTAAATAAGTATCTTGTAACATTTTACTCCTATTGCTGAACATCACTTTCACTTTGCCCATTCTTTTGTGTTGAAATGGCAGCAGTAAGAAACTATTTCCCACATTCTAGCTGTTCTGCACAGCATTACCATTATAGGAATGAGTTGCCCATGCATTCTGTCTGCTTTTCCTTACATACTGCTTACAAAGAATTGTAGTACTGTGGGAGAGGTCCTGCCACTTATGCATATTTAACTGTTTTCAGCTATGCTATCAGTGTTTGCTTCTCCTCATTTTTCCTCTCCCATATCAAGTGTAATTTAAGATGGTACTGAGAACAGCTTGTAGTACTTGTGCCTTACTGCAAGGGAGAATATGATCAAAATCTTGTCCAATTAATTTCAGTGGGTTTTTTTTTTCTGCATATACATGCCCAGCTTTGATTTCTGAAGTCGGTCAGCTCTACTTGGCCCAAACTGGCACAAATGAGTTTCTACTTGTTCTATTTGGGAAGCATCAGATTGTGACCCAGCCATCTCAGTCTGCAAGCAAGACCAGGGAACTCCCAAACTGCCATCTGTAACCCTAAAGTCTTGCCCTTTAGAATGACTAAAAAGAGACAGAAATGTCTGAGCCTCTCTAGGGATGCCAGCCTCTGGGTGGGACCTGGGGATCCCCTGGAATTACAGCTCATTTCCAGACCAGAGAGATCAGTTTCCCTGGAGAAAATGGATGCTTTATAGGGTAGATTCTATGACTTTGTACCCCACTGAGGTCCCTGTCCTCCCCAGGCTCCATCACTAAATCTCCAGGAGTTTCCCAACCTGGATCTGTCAGCTCTATCCCCGAACCCCCACTGGTGGCCCGGGGGGGGGGGCGGCGGGGAAGGCTGACAACCCTACCTTGCACCTTCACTCCTCATGCACTCAGGCTGCCTCTCTTACTTCCTCTGTTATTTTTGCATTAAATTGATATTAAATTGGGACATACACATCAAATATGTTTGCCAGTTGGAATTGAAAATTATGACCAGTTGGCTTCCAGTTGTTTTATGGGCAGAACTACTAGTTCTTATGCAAAAGCAAACTAGTTTTGCTTAGAAAGGGGAAGGGAGGAAGGTGCAGTTGAAAAAGCCTGGGAAGAGGGAATCCACAGATTAGGAATGCTAATAATGCCCAGTTTCCAGATGTAATAAATCAAAACTTATATAGTAAATAATTTTAAAAATACAGTTTCATACTTACTGTACATTTTAAAAATTGTCTGACAAGAGGTGCGTGCAACCTTCATGGTTATATCACACTGTTAGTGCCCAAGATAGATGATGTCCGTCTTTCCCAGTCCTTTTTTTTAAACTGAAATTTCGAAGCACTGCCTTTCTAGATTAATAATGTTACGTTCATCCCTTCTCTACATTTCTACTGCTGAACTGATCATTTCTGTATAACGTACTCTAACTGTTGTTCTAACCAGTCTACATTTTAACCCAATGCTATAGCTCTGTAGAGGTGAATGTCTTTGCTAAAATGAACAGTTCGGGGGGGGGGGGGGTGTTCTTAGATGACACATCAACTAGATGAATTCTGCCCTTAGGGGCTCATTGGTTTCTTGCAATTAATACACTGCATTTCCCTAGCAAATACAATTTTGGCAGTAATTTACTTTCTGCTTTTATATCTATTGATTTTTGTCAATACTTCCATTTTCAGCGTGTATTCGTTTGGGATTTGGATGAAACAATTATTGTTTTCCATTCACTTCTTACAGGATCTTATGCTCAAAAATATGGGAAGGTAGGTAGCACATTAATGTAAACCCTAATGTTTCAAAGTTTTTATAATGTACCGTTAATTGTGGTTTATTCTTTATGTTATGAAAAGTTAATTTACTCATAATTACTCATAGTCTCCATAACTATCACATTACAACAACCCTACAGAACTGAGTGATGTTACTTATTAATACTTCGAAATACTTCATACTGTTTTGTTGGTGTTTTACATGCTTTATTAGGGCATTTTTTTTCTTTATGCTCTTTGTGTACTTTTTACCCAAGTCCCTGCAGGAATTGGTGTTTCAGTCTCATCAGTTTAATCACAAAGATTTAATGTTTTAGATGTTCACCACCTTGTCCTGATCTGGTGGAAAGGCAGCATAAAAATGTTTTAAATAAATAAAATAAAAACTATGAGAAACTCTATCAGGCTTGTTAAACATTTCAAAACAATTCCAAAAAAAGTTTTACTTCATTAATATCTGGCCTTTCTCTCCTATGGGGACCCTAAGTAGCACGCATTGTTCTCCTCTGTTTTATCCTCACTACAATCCTGTGAGGTAGATGAGACTGAGAGTGGGTGGCTGGCCCAAGGTCAACCAACAAGCTTCCATGGCAGTGTGGGGATTCAAACCTGGTTCTCCTAGATCCCAGTCTCACACTCTGATCCCTAGATCACATTGACGCTCCCAGTGAAATTTAGATCTTTAATGGCTACTGTCCACAGAATATTTGTTCTAATGGAAGTATAGTTGATGGTGGGAAGGTTGGGTCAGGATAGTCATTGAAATACCTGGAAAGCAGGGAGATCCAGCCTGATATGAAGTGATTCCTCTGGCTAGTACGCCCAGACAGTGAAGATAATATTGACTAGAGTCTTGAATAGAGTTAGGATAGTTGTTAAAGTCTCTGGCAGGGAACAAAGCCAAGGTGATCTCAAAGCTGATCTTAAGATGATGCTATGATGCTGAAACCATGTGGTTCCCTAAAAAACGCTGAATCACACTGGCTAAAAGACTCTAGGACAGAGGTGTCAAATTCATTTGTCATGAGGGCTGGATTTGGCATAATTTGGACTTTGTCTGGTTGGATCATGTGTGTCATAAAATGTAATGCCAGGTAGCAGAGATATAAACTTTATAAAGGGCACAGACAAGCACAATTAAAGAGATTATAGCAGCTATTCCATTGGAGCTCCACATTAGGTGGGTGTGCATGTTAAAACTGATATTTCTCTGCAAAACTGAAGTTCCTTGAGTTTGTTGAACTCTATATTTTAACTGTGGTTAGTCCTAAATCTCCTCCCTCCCAATATGAACTACAAATATAAATGGTCTGAGCCTAGGACTCAGGGGAAGAACATTAAATGGCTGAGCATTGCCAGCTTCTCCCCACCTCCCACTCCAGGTCTACTCAGAGTGGCAGAGGCTCTCCAGCATCTCAGGTTCTGTTTTTTGTTTTGTTTTGTTTTTTTACTGGGTGGTTTGAGATAATAATTTTGGGTGTCCTCTTCAGCACTTGTTCTGCTATTATTCCTTTGGAGCTCCACATTAGGGCTGCCAAGTACCGGCAACTTACCAGCGGGGGGGAGTTGTTCTCCCCCCGGAAGCTCTTCTGGTGCGTGTGCTTTGTGCGCGCGCCACGGCGATGTAATGATGTCACCTCCGGGTGATGTCATTACACGGGGGAAGTCGTCCTCACCAGACGACTTCTGGGGGGGGTTCCCCCGCCGGCCGAATGCCGGCCGGCGGATTGGGAACCCCTATAGCGGGGGATCCCCCGCCCCCCAGGCTGACTTGGAAGCCCTACTCTACATTAGGAGGGTGTATGTGTTAAAACTAATTTTTCTCGGCAAAACTGGGGTCCCTTGAGTTTGCAGAACTTTGTATTTTAACTCTGGATGGTCCCAAGCCTCCCCTCCCACACACACCCTTAAAACATGCCTGCCTAAATTGGAAAGATGGGAGAATAGTGGTATTTTGCAAAGCAATTTTTTTAAAACAAAAAAGAAGCACAAAGGATCACAGCAGAAGGACCACATATACCCCAACCACCCCAGCTCGTAACTGCGAGGAGGACTACAGAAGCTGTGAGTGGTGGTTGGGAAGTTTGTCAGCCCCACCCTCTTCCTTCCTGGTCAGAGGCAGCCCTGCCATCTTCTCTTTATACTCTAAGGCAGCTCAGGCTCAGAACAGCACGAATGGGCAGGGGAGGGGGGAGAGGAGAGAGCCCCACTCCCAGCTGGATTAAAGGCCTGGGTGGGCCATAGGTTTGACTTCCCTGCTCTAGGAAGCTTAATATTATTTGTCTTCTATGCAAGAATATGCATGGGAGAATAATTAGACAAAAAAAAATTCTTTTCCTCGAGAACCATTTGTGCACAATCCACAATGAAAAAAGATGCTGTAAATCTAGATCCTTTCATTGACAGAAATGTCTGTTTTTCAAATAGGCCCTGGGTTCAACATTATTAATTTTTTACAGCCTAGATACTTCTTGGAGCTTCTTTTTTCTTGTTTTCATTTTCACAGCCTTTACATCATTTATTTACTTATTTACTGTCCTGGAGACATGTGGGTTCAAGGCCATGAATTTTGTAGGTAATAACCCGCACCTTGAATTAGACCTGGAAACTAATCACTGACCAATGGAGCAACTGCAGAACTGGTAAAGTATGCATGCTCCACCTAGTTCCTGGTAAGAGTAGAGCTGTGGCATTGTGCCCCAGCTGAAATCTCCCAGTTGTCTTCCAGGCCAGTTCCATGTAGAGTGTGTTACTCTCAGGATTGCTGTGGCAAGGATCCACATAGCCTGGTTGGCTGGGTAAGGTAGTGATCATTCCCCATTATTAAACAATAAAGAATTTTTTCAGGTGGATGAACTTGTTTCTTCAAGCAGTAACAATAATATTTTAGTAATAATAATGTTTTCCTATATTGATTGTTTAAGTTGAAGTGTAACTATTGAAGGTACCTGGGATTACTCCGCCTTGGCATTCTCCTTACAATTGATGGCTCAGAGCTGTGTTTGACCTCCCACAGCATAATGAGATTCTGAAGCCGACATCTGATTTTGGCTTTTCCATTTACAGTGAAAACTTTTTCTGGGAGACATTGTTTTTATGATGTTAACCACTGTGCACTTTGGCACCATACAAAAAGAGGCACCGGAGCTATGTTTATAATATATTTATTTTCTTTCATTAGCAAAATTAATTGATTAATGATGTCTTAAGGATTTTTCCTTACAATGCCATCTCCTTGTGTTCAACCATTTTGGCAAACGGGGATGTTTTTGACATGATTCCTGTAATCAGTGTGGCTCATAAAAGTGTTAGTTCTCCTGAGATATTTTTACATTGTCTCCTAAGAGGCATACTAGTAGATGGCCCAATCTAGCACAGAAGTCCACAGACAGACAGTCTGGCTCCAATTTATGCCCACTGCTAACATAGCCAAAGGCATTTGTATTTTGATATAGGGAAGTGTTACAGTTGATCTAGTCTGCCTTGCAATGCTGGCAATCTCTGGCTAAAGGCCATGTTCCCAAGAGCCCAGTGAGCTAACAGGGTTTGGGGATTTTTTTTTCAAAAAAATCAGCAGTACATCAGGACAAGGGGAGACTTTTGGGGGCAGAGGGTACGAATGCAGAAGCATTCCTGTCTGCTTCAAACTTAACATTTGACAACTGAACGAATCTGCAGTTTTTGTTTCTTTGCATCTTCCCGACTTGCTTTCATGTTTTATTCTTTTAAAACTGAGGATAAGTTCACGTGTTGCATTTTTATATGTAACTGAAGACATTGGTTCTATTTGTCAGTCACACACATTTGTCAGTCCTATAAAGGGAATGAAATCTTTGGAGGGACTGGGACATTAACAGTACCATTCAAATCTCAAAGCAAAGGAATCTAATTTCATACCAAAGCAGTATTTAAATGCTGGTTGCGCTTGCATAAACCAATATGTCAAGGGTTGAAACTGTAAAACTTAACACAATGGGCAGAGAAATCCTCTGCTGCACATGTACCATGTAGGGTTCCCAAGTTGCCCCAGGGGGGCGGGGAAAACCCCGCTCCAGCGGCCCGCTCCCCACCGGCCCAGATTGGGCTGCCGGGGGGAACCCCACCCCCAAATTGCCAGGCTGCGGCGACATGCCCAGTGCGATGACATCACACGGAGGTGACGTCATTGCATCGGGCACGTTTTGAGGGGGACGCTCTGTAATTCAAGGGAAAACTCTATGGTTTTCCCTCAAATTTCAGAGGTCCCGCCCTAACATGCCTGATGCGATGACATCACTTCCGGGTGACGTCATCATGCACGTGCGGCAGAAGACTCCCAGACGGGCAAGGAGACCCCCCGCAATTACAGAAGGTAGGACTTGGCAACCCTAGTACCATGGCAGCTGGCTGTGGCATAACTAAGGTGTTCCTAGTCCATTCCCTATAGGGATTTGTTATACAGCAGCTGGCAAAAAAAAGTGGTGGAGGGGGGTTGTGTCTGTTGCCGCTACTGTGGTAGCGTTCCCAGCAATGATGTCACAGTGTTCCATGATGGTATTGTGATGAGGCGATGGGGCATTGATGGACAAGTAGCCAGAGCCAATCAGGGGTCTCCAGGCACAGGGGCTGAGCCATACGCCTGTCACAGCTCTGAGGCCGATGGGGTGGGGCAGGGGACCCTGCCAGCAGTTCACCCCCCTTAAAGGGACCAAGTCCTCTCAAAAGTCCTGGAAACCTAACCACGGTACAAGGGCCCCAGGAGCTTCCCCCCACTGACATTCCAAGCTGGTCCCCTGCCCTGATGCAGCAAAGGGCAGCCAAAGGCCAAAAGGGGAAATGGGTGTGTAGGCAGTACGTGCATTCGTAGGTGCCCCCCACTCACCAGCAGCTGCACCATCCAACAGTTCACCCATGCTGCCTAGAGTGTCTCCACGCAATCCCAGCTGGCAGCAAAGCAGGAGGGGGGCAGTGGGGTGAGGTATTGAGGAGGGGTCGAGGCACCTCCAGCAGGTCCCCCAGCAGCCTCTTGATGCACACCTGTTCCTCCCCCCATGTCCCATGCGATGGCAAGCAGCCCCTCTAGTTGCCTGGCAACTGCCGTCTCAGATGCTGCCAGCCCCTCCATCCATTGTTGACCCTTAGAGAATGCTTCCTGCCACTCTCTGTGGCTCTCCAGGCACTTCTGCTTGATTGCCACCCACATGGGCAATAGAGTAGGGGAGATGGGCTGAGCTGGGCATGGGCCATCTCTGGGAACCCAGACAAGGGGTTGGACTCTCCACCATCGTCCAGGCCACCAGCAGCCACAGTACCTGGCTCCAAAGGATGCAGCTTGTCTCTTCTGTCCCTTACTCCTGTCTCTCGCAGCCCAACTTTGCTGCCATCTGACAATATTAAGTCTGCCTGTAGCATGGGTACGCCATCAGCCACTGGCCCCAGGGACTCTGAGATGCTCAGTATCTGCAGACAATGGAGCTGGCTGCCGCAGTTTGCCTCGTGCGAGGTCAGGGTGCAGAGATGGTCCACAAAATCAGGAGCAAACATCAGGGGAAAGGGAGCTGGCATTGGAGATCAGACAGTGGAGAGTCAATCCAAGTGGAGTAGGAGGAGATTGGATTTGTACCCCACCTTTTACTTGGAGTCTCAGAGCGGCTTACAATCTCCTTCCCTTCCTCTCTGCACAAAAGACACCCTGTGAGGTAGGTGGCTAGCTGTGCCCTTCTGCTGTGGCACCACCAGCCTCCCTCACTGGCACCTCACATCTCTCTGCCCCTGGTACAGGAGCCTGGGCACAGTGATTCTCATCCCTCCTGCTCAGCCCTGTTACCTTTTGGCTTGCCACAAGGGGGCACTGGTCTGGAATCCTGGCCGCAGGAGTCTTGTAGGAGTACCCTGGCAGGGGAGATGGGGGCATCACAGTACCAGAGTCCCCCTCCTCTGTGGTGCCTGGGGTAGGAGCCCATGTACCCTGGTTAGTGGCTGACCTGCCACCCCCTTGGTCACCTCTGAAGATGGCTCTGCAATGGCATCCCCACTGAATGTTGCCTTCAGAAAAAAGGGAAAGAGTCAGGACATCCAGCAGGCACAGGGAACATGTGGGCATCATATGGAGGGCCCCCCTCGCAGGGGCCAGGTGGCAACACAGCCTGTGACACTCACTGCACAACACCTCAACACTGTTGCCTCACACTGCCACAGAAAGTATCACTGCCCCACATGTTGGCCTCAGCTCTTGGCAGACCCTCCTCTGCCCATTGATAAGAGACACCCTTGGTCATTAGGGCTCAGACACGCTTCTGAGCACAGCCAAATGAATGATTCCAACATTTTCAAGTGGCATGTCAGTGAGAGTGGCAGAGCTGGTCCTGGCAGTCATTAGAGCTACATTCACATGCTCCACCACCAACCTGTACAGCAGCACCTTCTCAGTCTGGGTCCAGTTAGGCTGGCAGTGGCCATTGCTACTGTCAGCACTGCTGCCATATTCACATCCCCCCCAATGTGGCAGCTGTTGTTTTGCCCATGGGTGGGCATTGTTTGGCAGTTTTGTCCACACATTGGGGGCCTAGTCCTGCCACCAAGCACACAACTTAGCAGCCAGGCCTCCCTCCCCCATGGAACACCTGGTGGCCTTCAGCCATAGGTGGCTGCCACTTCGTGGGGGGCCAGTGCCGGCAATTTCCAGCCATACTGGTCACTGGGTTGCCTGGGGCCTCTGCCACACACACAGCCTTGTGTGTACGGTGCCCACTTTGTCATCAGATGAGCTGGTGACCTTTGGCCTGGGGTGGCTACCAAAGATCTCTGACATGAAGCCCCAGCATCGCCCCACCATGGATCACCTGCTGACCTTGGCTAGAGGCAACCACTGCTGCATGGGTGTCTCCAGGTTATTGGGCATTACTTGGCCCGGGTCTTGCATCTGGGCCGCCAACCCCCACTTCCATAGGTGGGGGGGATTAGTTCAACTTGTTTTCCTAGTCACCTTCCATGGTGACTTGAGGGAAGGGGGGAGCTCACAATATCTAGCTGCTTTGCATTTTTACTCTGGGGCTCACAGCATTGGCTGCAGGAGCAGGCTGGGGAAGGGGCTTGCTCTTTCCAGACAGCATGGGGGCATCTGCCCAACACTGCACAGCTGGTTCTCCAGTCCACCCATGCAGGTTTTCTTCTGCACACACCCCAGCCCATGGGGACTTGTGGTGAGGACACACGAACTCAGAGCTTACCAGCTGCTGTCCTTTATAAAGTCTGTATCTTCAGTAGCTGGCATTACATTTTATGGCACACTGGCCTGGATCAACAAAGTGACATCTATGTTAGATCCAGCCCTCGCAATAAATGAGTTTGACACCTCTGTCTTAGAGTCTAGAACAAACAGAAGTCTTGGGTAACTACAGAAGATACATGTCATAGGACGTACGTTTGTCACCTGTAAAGACACCAGAGGGCATTTGGGGATTTGAAATATGGGTGGGACTTCTGTTGTTAGTATTCTCCTGTGAGCCTTCAGAGAAGATTTTTCTCCTTAACATTGTGAAAAACCTGAAGAGGATTTTGAGAGTTTTTTTAGACAGAGTGGAACATAACTGGATAGCATCCAGTTATACCAGCACAAATATTTAGGATCAGTGGATTAGTTTGCTATATAGAAAGTTTGTATGCAGAAGCCTACAAGTAATGTAAAATAAGAGAGAAAAGTAGGGGGGAGTGATACGAAGCAGGACATTTAAATTCAGAATTAGAATTTTGGTGGGAGGAAGTTATTTCAGTAGGAGGAGGGGGGAGCTGGAGGAATTGACCTTTAATCTGGATGGGGTATATCCGCCAGCTGAGTTCCCCCCTTTCCCCAGATTCCAGCTTCCCCAGGCACTGCTCACAAATCTCCAGAAATTTTTCAAGCCAGAGTTCAGTTAGGGTTGCCAGGCATGGCTGATAACCAGTGAGAGAAGAGAGGGGCAAAGACTTACAGTGGGAAGAGTGCACCATTAGCACCCCCAGCATGATGGCATCACTTCTGACATCATCCAGAAATTAGGAAGAAAACAACACTGCACCAGTAGGTAGGAGCGGGGGAAAGAAGAAAATTCAAGGTAGATTGATATGGGTAGCCATGTTAGTCTGACTGTAGCAGTAGAAAAAAGTAAGAGCACCTTAAAGACTAACAACATTTGCGGTAGGGTATGAGCTTTCGTGAGTCACTGCTCACTTCTTCAGATACAGCTAGAATGTGAGTCCATCTGTCCTGTATATTGGAAAGTGGAGTGATTTCAGATGTCAAATGACATTAGAAGGCAAATAACAATAGAAAGTATGATTGGATTAGGTGTGATATGCAGAGAGGTAGTAGGCGTGGAGAAATCAGCATTGGTAATGAGGCAGGAAACCTAGGTCTTAATTTAATCCAGGAGGATGCATTTTCTTGCGCTTCATTATCAGTTGCAATTCAGCAGTCTTTGAAATTCCTTTGTAAGATAACTGCTACTTTTAGGTCTGCAACTGAATGTCCTGGAAGGTTAAAATGTTCATGCACTGTTTTTTTAATGTTGTGGTTTGTGATGTCAGACTTATGTCCCTTAATTCTTTGTTGAAGTGACTGGCCTGTTTGCCCAGTTTAGACAGCAGAAGGGCATTGCTGATATGTGATGGGATAAATCACATTACAGGATGAGCAGGAGTAGGAACCTGAGATGGTATGGCTGATGGTGTTCCTAGAATCTATATGTGAGAGTAAAGTTGGCATCTTGGTTTGTTGCAGGCCTTGGTAGAGCAAGGTAAAGCAGTTTATTAGACATTTGCACAAGGTGGGAGCCAGAGAAGTTTCTTTCTAAGATCCCCTGGTGAAGCCTATAGCAAAACAAGTTGGGATCTAAAAAGTCTGCTCTACCTTGCACATTCTTTCCCCCCCATCACCCAGAAATTGTCATTGCACCAGGTGTGATGCTCTAGCAGCAGGCAGAGATGGTGGAGGATGGGAGGCCTTCTGCTGCCAGAAGGCAACTGGCAGTCCCACTTGCAGTAGAGCAATGGTTCCTGATGCATATTTGTGTTCAGTGTTTTGAAGGTACTTCCAAGCATTGTGTTGTGTACTAAGACGGCGGTCGCCTGGCCTCTTGCAATGGCGACCGCCACGTGGTCAGCGCACAAGGTCAGAATCTACCTGAGCTTCGGCCAGGTAGAACAATGGCCAGTTGGATCCTGAGCGACCACCAATTATGTGCCTAGGTCTCCCGCTGGGGGAC
The DNA here is from genome assembly GCA_029233225.1 of Lepidodactylus listeri. Lineage (NCBI taxonomy): Eukaryota > Metazoa > Chordata > Lepidosauria > Squamata > Gekkonidae > Lepidodactylus > Lepidodactylus listeri. The sequence goes on from JARCFY010000003.1 coordinate 42,494,191, forward strand.
CTATGAACTGCAACCACGGACTTAAGGTCCTATCAGGACTTGGGGGCGAGGTCGGGGCATTGTCTCCGGCTGGCATAAAAGAAGGCTCTGAGCCCGGGGTTTCCATGTTCCATCTGACCCTCAATAAAGAACTTGCTATGAAATCACTACCACTCGCCTCCTGACTCCAATACTTTCCACACTAGAAGGTACTTCCAAGCAATTTATTTGCCACTGGGTATTCATTGTTGGGGCAAAGTGCCCCATTACCAATTCTCCTCCTCCTCATCATCATCATGTTTCCTACTAGTGTGCTATAGCTCCCTAGATATAGACAGGTGATTTAGCATCATGCCATATACTTCCTAGCTGGATTTTATATGGTCTCCTTGGTGTAGTGCATTTGACTGCAGAGCTAAATGGAATTATTTATCTTTGTCACACTTTTCAGCCAATAAATAGCCTATCATGGTGGTGCATAGCAATTAACTTTGGGCAAGCCATAGTTCTGGCACAGCTGTTCTTGAAAAAAAAAAGCAGTTTCTGTCAGAGCACTCTCAGACCCACCTACCTCACAGGGTGTCTGTTGTGGGGAGGCGAAGAGGAAGGAGTTTGTAAGCCGCTCTGAGACTCCCTTGGGTAGTGAAGGGTGGGGTATAAATCCAGTCTCCTCCTCCTCCTCCTCCTTAACACGCAAAACAAAGTCCAACTGATGGCACCATGTATAAATGAAATGGCGTAGGCTTTGCACTAGACATGCAGCCTAGAAGACAACACACACAAGAGAAAGGGATGAAAAATGTTGGAGGAAATTAGGTTAACATCGCCAGAACACAGTGCAAAGCTGATCTCCTTTTTGGGATGGTCTTGCTGAGATGGAGCTGGTTAGTAGTCATTTGGAGCTCTCTACTAACTCCAGTGGGAAACTAAAAGACAAGACAAATGAAAGTGTTCTTTAACTTGCACCACTTCTTCTGCAGCCATTATGTTATGCTATTATAGAGGTTATGATTCCAAAGGTCTTCTTCTCCCCTGCCACCCCCCATTGGTAGGGGACTGTCATGTTAGTACAGTAGTGTATTGGCGGACGTGATGCATACCACCACTGCAAGGATGTGTGGAAGAAATCCCATCCTGTCTAGTTGATGTAATTCATGGATAAGGGTCATTCCAGTATTCATTTAATTTGGAAATGAACTTGTGTCAGGCAGTCGTTCACTCCTAAAAAAGATATGAGATGTGTTTTCAAACTAGATATTGCTGGATATGCTTCATCAATAAGACTATGAGTTAATCACCTTTTTTTCTTAAGCTTTTCCCCCTAAAAGTAAATTGCTTTAATTATCATGTATTTCTTCATCTTAAGTAAACTATAATGTTTACCTTTTGAATTACAGCTTATTTTAGTCTCACTGTACATGATTCTTTCTGTCTTTTTAAGGATCCACCTGTGGCAGTAACTCTTGGACTACGGATGGAAGAAATGATTTTTAATCTTGCCGATACACATTTATTTTTTAATGACTTGGAGGTATGTATACACCGTACCCTTCTTTTCAGTTATCATTTGCTTCCAGTGTAATCTTATGGAAGCAGGCTTATTTGAGATATCCTCTTGCCAAGTTATTTGTGAATATTAGATTGACAGCAACTAGAAGTAATTGACAGTGAATAGTATTTAATTATAATAACTTCTAATAATAAAGGAAGTTGTCTCATACTGCTAGTATAGCGGTGAAACTGGGTAACTCAGACAGAAGGGCTAGTTTCTGAATTCCCTGGCTATAGAAATGGGGGGGTAAGAACAATCAGAAGACTCAGGACTGCATTTTAGCAGTAAAAGGGAAGGGTACAAGGAAACACCCTTCATGTGACATGTGGCTACTTGCTTCCCTTCAGTTTAGGACTTAATAGTAGGGAGCGAAACTGGGGTAGCTGGTATATCCTGACCCCCCCCCCCCAATTTCCTGCACATACCATCTATGATCCTTTAAACTGTGAGGTGACTGCTCCTTCACAGCTTCAAAAGTCCTTTAGACATATTAATTGAGATCAAAGCATTTTCTTCAGATCCTGTTTACAGTGTCCCCAAGTCCTCTCATATCTTCAGGAGAGGACTTACCCACTGAAGATATTTTGGAATGGGGAAAATTGAATTAGGGCTGAGGGATGAATGCCTAACAATACATCCCCCCTTACTCTTATCCCCACCCACCCACCCCTGCCCTAGTTTGGGCTATTGTAAGCTTTTAAAGGCTTTTAACTTTTTTGAAAGTAAAGAATTCCTGTTGGAGAGAGAGGAATGAATGAGGATCGGGGGGGGGGGGGAGTACTTTATGTAATCTTAATTAATCTAGAATAGAGTAATTTTATAGTGCAACAGAGAGAAGGAAGAAGGTGGCCAGCCAAAAGGATGAGAAATAAATATAATTCATCCTTTTATTATTTATTATATTAGGCTTATAGCACAGCAGGGCTCAGGGCGGGTAACAACAAGAGCCAACATACATTAAAACAGTAATAAATTAATCATTGTAAAATAAAATCCAATGCATAACAACAATTTTAAAATTAAACAATCAGATGACGATCAAAGATTTGATACAGCTAGTGTGTCTTCTCACAGAGTAAATTGTGTTTCATGTGTGACCATGGGTGTCAGAATGGTCATTAACAGATGGACTACCAGAGCAAGGGAAGGCCAATGCAGATGGAATTCCGCCGCTTCAACCATAGGCCTGGTGGAACATCTCCATTTTATAGTCCCTGTGGAACTGTAAAAAGACTCAGAAGACAGAGAACATAGGATGCAAAAATTTTAAATAAATCTTTAAATTAAAAAAAAACCTCCTAATTTGGGGAAGAAGTAACTTTTTTTAAAAAAATGAAACCATAGTATTTTAATAATGGTCTTTTTAATGATTGTATGGTTAAATCCTTGTTTCCCACTTCTGTGGGTCTTCCAAAAGCTTTTAACCAACCACTTTACAATTTTCTGATATAGTGCTATGGTTTAACAGGAGTCATACAGGGTTGTTGCTGTTGTTTTAAGAAGATATTGAAGTATTATCTTCCAAAGAGCCCTTACACTTCAATATACCAACCCATTCTTGTATACCAACCCATTCAGGACAGCTATACTGAAATGTAGGAACTGACAGTTGAGAAAGAAATGGCAAGGAAGTACCCATTTGCCATTGCTAGCCATTGAAATTTTCCATGTATTAGTATATCTGTAACTAGATCCCAGCATCTGAAAGAATATTCTGTGGACATCTACCAAAAAACAGGCTCCCATGTCATGGAAGAATTTTCAGAGCTCTCATTGCTCATCCCCCGGATTATGGAACCCATAGGCATTAACTACAGGGGGGCTCGCCACCGTGCGTCCCCGGGCCCTTCCTAGGGCTGCTGCTGCCATCTCTCTCTCTCTCCCCACTCCCCCGCCCTGGCTGCCTCCATCCCTCTCTCCCTCCATCTGTCCAGTGGCCAGCTAAGCAAATGCCCAGCTGGCCACTGGACGGATGGAGGGAGGGACCGAAGCAGGAGTGGCCAGGTGGGGGGGAGGCAGCGGTGGTGGGGACATGGTCCTGGCATGCGCACACACAAAGCGCGCGCACGAGCCCCCCCCCCCCAGGATTTTAAATCTCAATGCCCCTGATGGAACCCATGCAATTCAGTTACTCCCATTATTTCCTTCTCCACTTTTAAATTTTATCTTGCTTGTGACATTCATTTGGACATTCATTGGGTGCCACATTTGGTAGGAGCCAGAAAAGCAATCTCTAGAAGATGAGATCAGTTTGTAGGTATTGTATATTTTGGACATGTCTAAGTGTTGGTGAAAGCTGTGGACAGGCTGAATTTGAGAAAAATTCAGACAAGGCTGAATTTGAGAAAAAATAATAAAGATTTAAACAATTATATGGATAGCTGCATTTTAAATGTATAATTTACAAAAGTGTTACCAATAAAGACTAAGCACCACTTTTTAGTTAAAAAATATAATATGTTGCAATTTTACAGTGATTTGCAGGAAAATAAATTTTTGTTAGATATATTTAGAAGTTGGATTGAGAAGTTCAAGTATATTTTACTTCTTTCTCATAAACTGTGAAAACAAATCACCCTACAATGCATTTTTTAACTATCAAGGAAAACATTTCTGTACACTTGGCAGATAATCCATACCAATTTTACAGCTAATTCCAGCAGATAATGGTGAATGGAAGTTGTTGTTCACCCTCAGACTGAAATTTTTAAGATCTGCTATATAATAGGATTTTTGTTTTTACTGCTGTGAGTCATTGTTTTTATTGGATAATGAAATTACTGCCAATTCCAAAAGGATAGTTTTTGTGGGTCATATGTAGGTTTTGCACTCTTTATTAAAAACGTCAAGTTCTGAAACATTTTTACAAAGAACTAGTACAGTAAGATGATTTAAATTAATGTTACTGCAGTAAAAATCAGTTATTGTACATGAATTTGTGAACACTAAGTAATGGAAAATATATTTTATCTTTCTTAGTTTTGAACTTGCACAACCAGTGGCCCACTGTGACTTGAGTGTAGCCAGTTCTGTAGCTGTTTTGAAAGGTATTTTACCTTAAAATTAATGCAGACCTTTTCCCTCGCCCCAGTTTCTATTCCACCTCCTATTGTGAGCAGACAACCATATCCTGATGTTATGCTACCAAATTACTAGTTTCCATTGGGAATGGGAGATAATTAATTTAAGCTGACATCCTATATGTGCTTGAATTACATAATAGATTAACTGTGTAGTGTTCACTTAAGTGGGATTGCGCAGGTCCAAATATGTTTAGGATTTTAGCCTAAAAAGTGAACAGTTCTTTTGGAATTTGATGCGAATATTTCCATTATTTTTCTTCCAGATTTTCTAGCATTTTGGGAAAATTTTAATATATGTGTTGAAAATAATTCCATTAAACTGTAAATTTATATCTGCAATCTTTCTTTTACTGCTCATTCACGAATACCATAACAGCAAGTGGCAATGTTCTTAAACTAAAGTAGTAACAGAAAATGAGAAATAGGAAAATCACTTTTTCCATTTATTAACACTGCTTTAGAAAATGAAAAAAAGAAGCATGGGAAAAAGAATGCCCTTGATATTTTCATTCCACTAATTAATGACAGCCATTTTCAAAATATAATAAGAAAGAAAGAAAATGAGAAAAGGAAGGACTTAATCACTGTAATTGTCTCATATATAGCTTCATTATTAGATTGTAATGGACATTTGTCACTTAAATGTTAATTGTAAATGTGCTGCTTATTGGATTTACAACAGCCAGACTAGATATTGTGTAACTTTAGCTTGTAATACCTTATTTAAAAATGTCCCATATGTCTCCAAGTCTGCCTGCCAACCATCTCATCCTGAACTGCTTCACTGCCTTGAGTGGAAGAGTTTTTTCTTGGAAAAATCAAGAGGGTGCAAGATGATAATAACTGTATCGCCGAAATTTTTTTGTAGGAGAAAGCCCCATCAGATGCCATTTTCCCTAAGCTTCAGGTTCTTTCTTACATTGCATCAACATCCAAACTTCATTTTCATTCTTCTCATCATTTTTAGCCCAACACACACACACAGCTGTTACTGTATCGCCATGTGTTTACTTGTTGCACAAGCAAAAGTTGTAGAGCATTATACACCAGGAAAGTGTCAGGCTTGGCCTCAGTGTGTCTCACCCCCACATACACAACTATTTTGGTCTATTTAAAAAAAGCTCAATTGCAGAGCATTTTATTAGTGAGCAATGTCACCAACCTGACCATCCCTCCTGTGAGGAGGATGGGTAGCACTTTGCTGATCCACACTAGTAGTCTAGTACTACTGTTCTGTTCCAAGTTAAAAAAATAAATAGATATGAAGCATGTCTGTAAAAATACAGGCTTACTACTCAGGCAGCTATATTGGGTTGCCAGCAGCATCATCTAAATTCTTTTACATGAGTAAACAAATTAGGGAAATTCCAGAAGACTAAACAGTTCGTGTGCATGTGGAAATGTGTATGGAAATGTAATCTGAAGATTGAGCTGTAGTTGAGAAAGAGTAAGGAGTGGAGAAGCAAGCAACCCATAAGAAAGACACTTATGGATGCTAGGATTGATTTGGTACAGGAAAAGGAGGAAACTGTGGATAAAGAAAAATAGCTTCATGAAGTAGGATCCAAGGGAAAGGAAGATTAATCAAAATCTGCTAGGATAAGGGGAATTGGAGCTGATACCTACCTGCTTAGCTACCCACTTAGTTGTGTCGTGTCAATACGCATTCCTATCAATATACATATACATTTGGTGGCCCTCTCATATTTGGGGTATTAGTCAAGACAGGCAAACAGGTGAAAGTAGTGGTAGAGCACATGCTTTGCATATTGAAGCAGATTCAGATTCAGTCTTACACATTTCCAGTTAGCAGGCCAGGGCATGGAAGAAAGAAGAGCTGTTGCTGCTGTCATAGTGAACAATAATGAGCTAGTGATCTGGTTCAACATAAGGCAGTTTTTAAAAAAAAAATTCAGGACCAAGTAAATAGCCCGCCGTAAGGCGGGGAGGGCAGGATACAAATCCCAAGAAATAAATAAAATAAATAAATAAATATTAAAGACAAAGTAAGGGGGTGGCTATCAGTTGTCTGCCAACTGAACTTCCTCCTGTCTTTATGCCTGTATTTCTGTGCCCATTTGGTGGGTGTCTCGTTAGTTCATTAGAAATTCAGGAGTTGAGCCTGACCAAACATGTAACAAACCTCAATGGCACTTATAAAAACTTTTTGAGGTTGGAGTGTAGGGACAGAAAAACAGAAGGGTATGGAATGCTTAGCTTTTTTCCCCTGCCTGCAGCTTCTTCCAAAACACTTCCTAACTCCCGCCCCCTAGCCCATGGCTCCTGAGAATGCAGGCATTTGGAACTCCCACCTGGAAGGGTAGATCTGAATGCTATGCAAGGACAAGGTCTCACAGGCTGTGGTCACATGTGCCATTTGGAGCGGAGGGGAAGCACCCCTATTTCCTCTGGAGGAATTTGACTTGCAGTTGCGAGAGCACATATCTCTTTGTGCTGTGGGCTCAGCCCATCACTATGTGATCAGACACCACCATGTGCAAGTGGTTTTTTCCCCATTTGTTTCCCATGCGCATAAACAAGGGATTGCACCTCCATACTCTGGGTTCCCCATGGAATATGTGATTATGCGCATACTGCTAAGTGGAGGGGGGGAGGCACCAAGTTGGGATGGAATGATCAGACCATCTCGACGACTTGAGAGTGTGCTTGAGTGATCAGATGGGGAATATCCATCCATGGCCTGTCAGCAAGTGTTAGGACCGGACTTTCCCCGGTGTCTTTTAAGTCTGTTTCTGTGGCGGAGCAGCACAGGGTGCCAGCAACTGCCAGACCTTTCCCAGATGTTGCTGTCTGATCTGTCAGGCATTCACAGCTATGTTGGATCTAAAGGCGCGTGTGACCACAACCACAGACACAATGCATATTGTTTCTCCTCTTCACTTCATTAAGGTATTTTTTTGTAGGAACTTTTCCCATAACTTCTAAATATTACAATTTTAATACAAATATGTTAAATATAAGTATGTGTTGAATATCAGTTTCAGTTGCATAGTTATGGTATTAGATTGGCACTAGAGATACAACCATGTAAATGGGGCAGAAATCTAGTTTTATTTGTGGTAAACACAGCTATTTCTCTAAAAAAGACTGGAGAATTGCAGAAAGACTAAACCATTCAAAATTTCAAAATGCCAGGTCGGGTCTTCCGCCCCTGCCCCCACCTGCCCTCAGGAGGCTGAGGGAGGTTGCAGTTTTTGTCGAAATTTCACAATTGCCACCTTGGAATAATCTGTTTTACATATTGTCTGTACTGTGTTTTATTATTGCTTTTTAATTTAATCTAAATTATTTATTGTTGTATTCTTATGTAAGCCCTACACATAGGGAAGGGCAGCCTAAAAGTCCAAATAACAAATAAAAGTCCAATTAATAAACATCACATGCATAATATACCTTATTGTGAACAGCAATAGTCTCACCGTTCCAAATGCAGTTCAAACAGCTGTTTTAAGCGCTGAAGTGGTTGGCAGGTAGATTTCTTGGAATTAAGTAGATCTCAATGTGAGCGAAAGGATCATTTTAAAAAAATATATGTAATTGGTCGGAGGAAAAGTGATCCTCACAATTGCAGCAAGTTAGAGCTTCAAAGTACAATGGTACCTCAGGAGTACCTCAGTTTGGAAGGTCAAAGCTGTTTCAGTTATGAATAGAATAGTCTTTCAGCATGTTTATCAGATGCGCCTGATGAAACAGACTATGGCGCAATAAACCACAGGACTCCTGTTCGCTTTCACTGCACCAGACTAACATGGCTATCCCACAGGAATGATGAGCTGGCTTATTAGACTTCAGTGTGCAGATTCTGCCATCTCCTGGTGGCACCAATGCAACTCAGCATCTAGAAAAGCAACGTCTCTGAAGCATGACCCAATCATGTAAATATTGCAAACAGATTTTTAAAAATTTAAACGAAGACTCTTTCAACAGGAATGTGATCAAGTACATATAGATGATGTTTCTTCAGACGACAATGGACAAGACCTAAGGTAAGCCCCATGCCTTTTTAAAGCAAAATTAATAATAATATAAAATAAGTTTTATTTTGTAGGAAGAAAAAGTATTCACTGTTACATATTTTGGGTGTTTGCAGTACCTACAGTTTTGCAACTGATGGCTTCCATGCAGCTGCAAGTAGTGCAAACCTTTGTCTGCCAACAGGTGTAAGAGGAGGAGTAGACTGGATGAGGAAGCTGGCATTCCGTTACAGAAGAGTGAAAGAATTGTATAATACTTACAAGAACAATGTGGGAGGTAAGTGTTTGATAGTTGAAAGACGCCAGCCACTTCCCAAGCAAATTATAATCCTCTCAATAAAAGTAAAGTCTTACATTTCACATTATTGTTGAAAGCATTTTGAATCTTTTTGGTGCTTTAGGACTGTGTTGGTACCAAAAAAAATGGGAATAAAAAAAATCTAATGTGTGTCAAGTAAGCAAGGAAACCGTTATATTGCATCAAAATTTTAATACTGTTAAAAAGTAAAGCTCAGTTATGCATTCTCAACTACACTTTAGTACAGCCTTTGATACACAGTACTCTTTCAGGATCATGTCTGAATTCTTTTCCCACATGGAAGACTCTCTTCCTGTGCAACTGAGCATGGCAGAGAGAAGTTTCCCTGATATGGTAATTTTTGTGAACAAGGAGGCAGGATACTGTTTTTTGTGTTAGGAGCATTCAAGCATGAATCTTCACCTATGGTCTAAAGTGATACGTTTCAAATGTGACTGCATTCATGATGAAGAAGAGTATGTTTTTATACCCTGCTTTTCTCTACCCTAAGGAGTCTCAAAGCAGCTTACAGTCTCCTTCCCTTCCTCTCCCCACAACGTGGGGACGTAGATGAGGCTGAGAGAGTTCTCAGAGAACTGTGACTGGCCCAAGGTCACCCAGCAGACTTCATGTGCAGGAGTGGGGAGTCAAATCTGGGTCTCCAGATTAGAGTCCACCACTCTTAACTACTACACCACACTGGCTATGATGGTTCTAAATACACAGTTCAGCTCTGCATCTAACATTTTGAAATTCAAGGAAGTGGTATAAGGAAAGCAGGAAGCTTTGTTTCTTATGATTGTAAACCTTATTTATGTAACAGCACTCAGCCTGCTAGCCCCAAGGGTAGGCAACAATGGAAAAGGGGGGGGGGGGAGAACAAAACTCACCAAAAAATCACAAAAAAAGCACAGAAGTTAGACAATGCCTGCTCTAAAAGACAACACAGAAGGTGCCCAGCAAATCTCCCTCAGGAGAGAATTCTATAATGGGATATAACCACAGAAGACACCCTGTACTTGGTCACAATCCACCTAATCTGAGAAGGTGGGTAGTCACACAGAAGGGCTTCTGTATATGATCTTAGGGTGATAGGTTCATTCAAGCGGATGCAAGTACCATGGCCTCAGACAGCTTAGGTCAAAACCAGCACTTTGAGCTGGGGCAAGCTGATTCTTTTAATGCAGTTGCTTATTTAAAACAGTTTGTGCTAACAGCCTAACCATCATATTCTGAATAAAAGAAGCCTCAAACATGTATCTAGGAACCAACAGATTACATGCAACTAATGAACATCTTGCTAGACTCCAGTGAAGACAATCTTTACCCAGATTTTTATAGACTGCAGAGAAGTCTCTTAGACAAACAGGAATGCCATTCAAACTCTCCACATGTGAAATCTGAGTTTTATATAGCCTTCTTAATAATGTAATATGCAAAAGTTGTAGACATTATCAATTCAGTGAACCACAGTGATTTCAAAAGAGGTCCTGAAACCACCTTTGGTGTTTCTTGCTTTCCCATAAGCAGCTGGCATATGCTTCTTTCATCTTCTTTTCTTGAAAAAGTTATTGCTGAAGTTTAAGGATACAAAAAAAACCCCCCAGAAATATCTATATGTGCCCATATTGTGTGTGTGTGTGTGTGTGTGTGTGTGTGTGTGTGTGTGTGTGGTTGCGTGATGTGCCATCAAGTTGCTTCTGACCCATGGCGACCCAATGCATTAACAGCCTCCAAAACTATCCTCTCATCAACAGCCTTGTTCATGTCAACCAACTGAAAGCCATGGTTTCCTTGACTGAGTCCACCCATCTCATGTTGGGTCTTCCTCTTTTCCTACTGCTTTTAATTTTTCCTAGCATTATTATCTTTCCCAGTGATATGTCCACATTACATTCTTATATGACGTGTTTTCATATGCCCTGCACAAATTTTGCATTGGTAAGTAAGCGAATTAGCTAACTATGGCTTCTTTCCATGGATTAATTTTAGTTAATTGTTTCAAACTATTGTGTAATGGCAAACTCTAATCATTCCTGCTAGAGAAGAATGTGTTTTTAAAAATGCTTATTTTCCTTCTCTTTTGGTATCAGGACTTCTTGGCCCTACAAAAAGAGATGCATGGCTACAGTTAAGAGCAGAGATTGAAGCCCTCACTGACTCCTGGCTGACAAATGCACTTAAATCATTATCAATTATTAGCTCACGGTGAGTACAGCAGTAGTCTTCAGAACAAGGAAAAGTTGATGTGGAAGAGGAAGGGATCTTTTAATTTAAGAGACTAGCTTTGGGCTTTCTTCATTTTTTTTTAAACCCTCAGCCTAACCAAATTAAAGTGAGTCTGACTGGCTTTCCATGTAGCATGTAGTCCTTTAGTTGCTAAAGACCACATCCTGTATATGTTTTTCTGCCTACTCTATCGGACATAAGAAGTACAAGTACCTTGGCATTAAGCCTTTAAAAAACAGCAAATATCTGTTTTTGTGTTGTAGTAATACATGCAGAATACCATTTATGCCGCCACTCCCAAGATTTTTTTAAATGATTAAACTGTTGGCTTGAGTTCCACTCTAAATTTCTACTGATAAAAAGGGTGGGATTCTTTGCTGATCCCCACACACACACACACACACACACACACACACTGCAGACTTCCCACACCCTTCATGCTGTTCCTGGGGTTCCTCTATTCTCCAAGAACAGCATTTCAGGAGCATTTTGGGCTGCAGAGGGAGGAAGAGGCAAGGAAGTCCTGTTTCACTGATAGAAATTCCTTTTATTGGTGAAGATATACTGGAAGAGCCAAGCCACTGGACTTTATTAATGCTAGATCAGCAGCATTAGTATTCATAGGTTTTTTAATGGTCTCTCTGGAAATTCAGAGCCAGGAACTAATAGAATCAACATTTCCTTTTAAGAATTGGAGATGGGATCTGAAAGGTACCAAAGTTGTAATCTTGAAATTAGTAACATTAATTGACTTCATCAGGATTTAGGTATGTATGAAAATCAATTTGCAGGGGACAGTTTCCTTGTTGTACAGATCTAACTCAGTGAGTTTAATGGGGTTTCTTAATGTAAGTGGTCAATTGTAAGTTTCTTTGATAATCTGAATAATTAAAGTATTTAAACATTAAGATCTGTGAAAGTTTGTCCAGGGAGATTAAAATGTTCCCCCACTGGTTTCTGGGTGTTGCAATTCTGTATGTCTGATTTGTGTTCTTTGATTCTCTCCTGCATAGACAGACACGTTTGTCCAATGTAGATAGCAGAAGGGCATTGTTGGCACGTGATAGTATACATTAAATTGGATGATGTACAAGTTAATGTGTCCCAGGTGTAGTTGGGCCCGTAACAGTATTGCAAGAGGGTATATGGGGACGAACTTGGCATCTGGGTCTGTCGCAATGTTTGATTCCTGGGTTTGTATCTCTGTTAAGTGGTTTATGGTTGCTAGTGAGAAGACGTGTTAAGTTGGGGGCTGCCTTTAAGCAAGGAAGGGGCTGCCAGTTGGGGGCTTCCTTTAAGCAAGGAAGGGGCTGTAAAACAGAAATATCCTTGTCCAGGGGAGGCTGTAGGTCATTGACGATGCATTGAAGTGGTTTAAGTTGTGAGCTGTAGATGATGGCTGGTGGTGTTCTGTTGTTGCCTCCTTTGGATGCAGCAGGCTAGTTCTGGGTACCAGTCCGGCATTATTGATCTGCTCCTTTATTTTATTGGATGGGTATTATAATCCAAAAAATGCTTTTTGTAAATTCTCCAGATGAGAGTCCCTGTCTGAGAGACTGCAACAAATGCAATTGTAACTCAGTTCTTGACTCTAGACTATGAACTGCTTTATATGTACTGGTGGTGGCTAGAAGCAGGCAGGTATGTTTGACAGTCAGTGTGCTTTCGGTGTAAGGTGGCGCTTTTGTATCCATTACATAGTTTCACAGTGATGTCCATGAACTGTACTTGTGTGGATTGGTCTGTGGTAAGGTTTATAATGGGTGGAAATTGCTGATGTCCCAATGGAAACTCTCAAGAGCTTCCATTTCACATGTCAAAATGATGAAAATCTCATCAATAAATTTTAGGTATGGGATAAGAGTTGAAGAAGCATTGTCCTAAGCTAGCCATAAAAATGTTTACATACAGTGGTGCCATTCAGGTGCCCATAGCTGTGCCACTAGTCTGGAAATAAAGACTGTCATCAAATTCAAAGTAATTGTTGGTGAGGACAAATAAGCACAATTTGGTAAATAGTTTTGTTGCAGTATTTTTGGGGAGAGTGTTATCAGTGGGCTGTAAGTAGAGTTGTCAGCTAAGCATTGACAACTGATGGGAGAGTTAGGGGGTAGGGGCATCCAAATAGGAAGGAAATAGGTGCTGCGGCAATGACATGGCCTCACTACTGGCACAAATCCCAAAGTGATATCATCAAGTTGATGCAATACTGTAAGGGTCTACCCAAACTCTGTGTAGACCACTGAGTCAATATAGTCAATAGAGTGGTGGCAGACTCCCCCAGGGGTTCAGGGCAGAAGGTCTCCCATAATAGCCGGAGACCTGGTCCCCCTACTTGTAGCTTGACTTTGTGGGGGATGTTGGCATCTACATCCATAACTGCTAAGAAAGTGTTTTTCTGAACACTGCTGATACACTGAAGTTTCTTCAGGAAGTCAATTGAGGGTGCCAATTCCATAAGGCCTGAGCATAGATTCCATATAGCCAGTGTGGCTGCGGACACACACACTAAATAATCCATTCCAACTGGATTTTGCCAGTTCACACAGTAAAATCCAGTTGGAAAGTACATCAAAAGTGGATTGAAAGAGGATTATTTAGTGCGTGTGACCATCACCCTCTCTCTCTCTCTCTCTCTCTCTCTCTCTCTCTCTCTCTCTCTCTCTCTCTCTCTCTCTGTGTAGCTCCCACAGTGATGGTGCAGGAACCTGAGACAATATTTAGAAACTTGATTAAGGTTTTATTTCAAAACACATATATTACTGATGGATGAGATTTGGATTAATAAATAATGTCATGCACATAGCCAATCTGTTTTAAAGAAATATTTAATCATTACATAGATTTATACTCTGTTTTTCCTTATAGGAGTAACTGTGTAAACGTCTTGGTAACAACCACCCAGCTTATACCAGCCCTTGCAAAAGTCCTGCTGTATAGTCTAGGAGGATGTTTTCCTATTGAAAATATTTACAGTGCAACCAAAATAGGTAAGAAAAGTAACCTTGTAGCATTTGTATTGTTTTGTGGTTGGGTTTCAAACCCATTTTCCCCTGATAATAGAAGACTATAGGTTTATTTATTTATTCCATTCCATTTATTAATCGCCTACCCCCACAGTTGGGCTATAAATTGTCAGAAATATGTATGAAGAGTCAAAGGGCCAGAATTAATTGGTAATGGACATAATTAGCATATTTGATGGACACTGTGGCAGATTACAGGAATTCTTTGGTATTTTTCCTTATTCAGCAAATTCCTTCTATAGAAATTTCTGTCTGAAGTTTGGTTCAGACTTCACTGGAGTTGTGAGCTTCAGAAATCTTGATGTTAAGAGTATCTAGAGTTTCTAATAAAGAGCACTTTGTGTTCATGATAACTACACTAATGAATAGGTGGTATTGGAACATGTCTATGACAATCAGTATGAAGTCCATCTCAGGTCCCTCCGACATGTGTCTGCACTGTTCTCCGATGGCAGGGTGCAGGAGTGTTAACTTCTGGAAAAGCACCTCCTCTGCTCACAGGCAAGGTCGTTTGACTTTTGGTGAGCAGAGGGGAAGGGCTTCCCTCCAGGGATGCCAATGGGGGACGGAGGAGACAAAATTCAGGGGGGCCAAGTCAGCTAGAGGGCCCCTGAAGCCAGTATCTTGCTGCATTCATGGAACATATTTAATAGTTTTTTCCAATGCAGCCACTAGGGGCACAGGGAAGGCAGAGCACAGTTAAAAGCTCTAAGAGTTTGCTGGTGGGGTTTTTTAACAAAGTTTACTAGGGGGCTGAGGAAAACTGTTTGCTAATCAGATCCTGCTAAACCCATCAGCCAAGCCAGCAATGGCACAAGGCAAGACCAGCCAGGACAAGCTACAGTGAGTCCTTGCAAGGATACAGTCTTCTGACAAGGTCATTATCTCCTCCAGCCTGTGGTTTGTTTTTTTCCTTTAGTTCCACACAGCTTCTGCACAACTAGATCTTGCAAAGGGACAGCCATGTTTTTGTGCATGCATGTGAGTGTGTGTGCACCTGGAAGTCATGGCGATCTCTGGTTACTGACCCTTACTGGGGGCTTGGAGGATATTCAGAGAGGTGGCTGAATAAAGACTGCCCCCGCCATTCACTTCCAGTATTTCAAGGAGTTCTCCCATCCAAGTACTTGCCAGAGTCAACCCTGCTTAGCTTCCAAGATCTGTCGAGACTGGGCTTGCCTCGGCTGTCCAGGTCAGGGCAAGGGGCAGCCCTGTTAGTATGTAATAGTAAAATAAAAACCAAAGTTTTGTTGTCTTTTCCTACATTTCGTGAACTCTTTTCCACAGTTTTCTCCTCCTTTGTTTTACTCTCTTCCTCTCATTATCTGCCATTCATCTAGCTGTACATTTAATTTCTCTCCCCCAAAAAAACTGGCTTACATCACTCTGCTCTCCTCCATTTGATCCCCACAAGAACCCTGTGAGGTAGGTTAGGCTGAGGCCGTGGTCACACGGCCCCTTAATGCGGGAGGAAGGGCTGCTTCCTCCCACATTTAAAGGGGCCATCCACAATGGCCCACTGCGAGTCCCGCAGTGAAGCGGGCTCCAATGCGGGTTGCTCCCGCATTTACCGACCCCGGGAAAAATTAGTGTTTTCCCGGGAGTCGCGGGAGCAACCCGCATTTGAGGTTATCTGGACAGCCCTCTCTCGCAAGCATTGCGAGAGCAGGGCTGTCCAGATAGCCCCGCCGGCCATTTTTTTCCCACTCTTTTACACTTGGGCGCATGGCTATCCATGCGCCCAAGTGTAAAAGAGTGGGGAAAAAAAACCCGACTTACCCTGGTGGATGGCGGGTCGGAGGCCGCCACCGCCACTTGCAGTTCAGCTGGGGCCGCCTCCGTCGCCTCCATCGGCTCAGCTGAAGCGTCTTCAGCGGCGGCAGCGGCCGCGACCGCCGCCACCCTTTCTGCCGTCGCGGCCGCGGCTTCCTTAGCTGCCCCCACTTCCGCCGCCTCCGCCGCGGCCGCGGAGGCTATTCCCGCCGCGGCCGCCGATCCCGAGGCAGCAGGGGTTGGGATGTTTAGACATCCCAACCCGCTGTTGAAAAAAGTGGCCCCTTTAAATCCGGGAGCCCTCCCGGATTTAAAGGGGCCGTGTGACCGCGGCCTGAGTGTGTGTGACAGACCCAAGGGCACCCAGCAAGCTTCCATGGCAGAGTAGGGATTCGAATCTGGGTTCCCCAGATCCCAGTCTGAGATTTTAACTGACATTTCTGATAAAGTGTGCATACACACAAAAGCTCATACCTTGAATAAACCTTTGCTGGTCTTAAAGGTGCCATTGGACTCTAAAATTTGTTCTACTGCTTCAGACCAACATGTCTGACCAACTGGATCTAACCGCTACAAAGATTAGCTTTCATTGCAAATGGTGTTTCCACTAAGCTGAGTTAGTGTGAGTTAGCTCACAGTTTTTAAGCCTCCAGCTCACAGATTTTTGTCTTAGCTCAGAAAGGGTGGCTCCAGAGCAAACTAATTTATTTATGCAATAGTCAAATTGTTTGCTCACAACTTTAATGGCAGTAGCTCACAAAGTAGAATTTTTGCGCACAAGACTCCACAGTTTAGAGGCATCATTGACTGCAAATAGCATGTATGCCGGGGGGGGGGGGCATTCTGGAGATAATATGGACCAAGATAGTCCAATTGCTTTCATATTTTTGGTCCTGGAACTCCCACAATCATCCTGAAGCAGGTGGACAATTTTGAGATTCCTAGTTTTATTTTCTAGTGAGTTATGCGGGCCACAAATGGACAAAGAGATGGACATGCAGATCCTTTATTATTATAGATGCATGGTAACAGCCAGCCAAGTGATCTGTTTTGTTTATGATATTTGGTTTGGATCAGGGTTGTATCAGGGACCCAGACAGAATCTTTGTCCAGGGGCCCATGGTGACTCTCAGCAGTCCTGCTTCCCTCAGCAATCCTCACTGGCCCTGGCTGGTTAGTAGACAGTAGGTCATAGGCTGCACTTTTTGTAAGCAAGTCAGCTCTTCCTCCCCCCCGCCCCAGCCTTTTCTCTTTTCCTGTCAGGGGCTCAAGTCTCACTTTCAGGCAAAGTCCTCACATATGTGTGCTTCCCTCCTCACCTAAGCTGCTTTTGTCTACAAAGTGCATGGATGAAGGACTCTTGGAGCAAGCTGCTCTCTGCTGTCCAGTGGGAATGTAGTGTTGACAAGCGCTCCTGGTCAAAGGCTTCATGGTGGCACATGCCCCCCTCCCTGCTCGTGCCTGGAGTTTGATTAATGTCTTCAGATGCTGGCCTCACAGAGGGAAACTACCTTTCCTTTTTTGGCTGGGTGGATTCTGTAAAGAATGGCCTTGCAGAGGTGCTCTGGGACAAAGGGGCTCTTCCACTGCCATGTCCCCCCAATGAATAGAGGACTTGCTGCATGACTTATCCGGCAGTGTCCAGTGGCACCTGTGCAGTATTTCTAGGCACAGAGAGTTGAGATATACAATCGTTAACTTGGTCTCCCTATAGAGCATTAACACATACACAGTCGTGGTCACAGCAAGCATGGGACATGTGCAGCTTGCGCAACATAAAAGAACATTCCATAGACCAGTGCTTCACTTGTTCTTCATCTCTTCCCATGGCAGAGCTGACTCTATAGGCGATCTAGGCAGTTGCTTAGGGTGCTGAACTTTTAGAAGCACCAAAAAAGCCCTGCGCTGAGCTTGGGTGTGATCACAGGAGCAGTTTGGCCTGGCATAGCCACCTCTCCCCTCCGGATCAAATGAGCGCAGTCACATAGCCACATCTGTCAGGCATTCCCCAGGCATATTCACCCCATTGTAGCATGACTTAGAGCCGGGTTAAAAAGGCACCACATCACAAGTGGTGTTTTCGGTTCCCCAAGCATTCATTGCGTGTGGCTGGATGTCTGAACATGGGGGAGCGTGCACAGAACGGATTGGCAGTCTGAACCTGCAGATCCATTTCCACCACTGGGTTGGGGCTTTTGGAGTTTTTGCCTACATGCACATGCACGTGCGCATGCATTTTCAAAAACTGACCGTATCTTAGGAGCTGCAGCAATGTGGATGCTTGACCACAGTGACATCCTTAGATTCTCCCAGTTCTGGGGACTTGGAAAGTGGAACATAATCCAGGATGAATGCCAGGTGCATGGATCTCTGAGTATTTTTAGTTGGGGCTTCTCGCCTCTCAGGAGCACATGGATGAAAAGGGGACTCTGACTCTTACATGCAACACATCAGCAAGACTCAGGTCAGTCACCATAGTATTTGTGGCAGCAGTGGTTTTCATTCAGTGGAATGATGTACATGAGTTTTACTTCCTAGACTGTGTAAATAGCTTGTCCTAGGTACCCAGGATGGAAGTTCACAGTAAGTGAACACATTTTTCTTTCTGAATGCCTTGCTTTTGGAACACGCTTTTTGCCTCTTTTTTTAATCAGACTTTGTGCTGTCCTTACAAGAGCTTGAGCACAAACTTCTGACACATTAAAAAGGCTAGTCTCCTCTGTGTCAAGATTTACACACAACCTCATCATTATATGGAGATCATTATATTACAGAGGGATACATTGCTAATATCTGTGAGGCTTCTGATTCAAATCAATAAGCCAGGCTCTTGATGAAACAAAAAGGTCCTTTTGTTCTTGATGATGGTTCAGGTACTCAATGTTTGTTAGAGATACTTGGTTACAGGCAACAAGGATTAATATACCCAACACAGTCAGGTAAGAGCAGGCAAAGGGCCAATCAGAACAAATACAAAAAAGCGCAAAAACCCCCAACCGTTGGTTCTTACAGAAAAGGCGCAAAAGCACTAAAAATTTCCCGCATGCCCCTTAGTGACCTCTACTTGCAATTCACAGGGCCAGGCACCTGGCTAGAAACAATTCAACAGTTGTCCAAGGTTACAAAAGCAAGATAAAACATTCTAGACTCCAGAGAAAAAAGGGAGGTGACGAGGAAAGATAGCTAGACTGTTTATGTGACGCGGTGGAATGCGACAAGCCATCCTCCCGGGAAGAAATAGATACATTAAGCAGGACATGCAATAAACCCCAAGGCTAGCCGTAAATTACTGATAGAGACCCCAGGCTTGAACAATTAATGGCAGAGATTCTGACAATATCTAAGTGTTACCTCAGTTAATCTTCACCTGGATAGGGCTTAATGTACCAAACTTTAACAATATAGAATTTTTCATCTATTTCTGAAAGATATGTACCAATAAATCTGCTTAGTCAGGTTCAAACAATTCAACCTCCTTTCTTCAGTTTATTTTTCTGGGGGGGAAAGCCACATGCTGTGTAAACTTAGTGTTTGGATTGCCATGGCCCTTTGCAGTACTTTCCCAGCCCTCTGCAGATCTTTGTGATAACGATTTGGATAGCTTAAATAAGTAGTGCATTGTTTTTCAGGCAAAGAAAGCTGTTTTGAGCGTATAGTGTCCAGGTTTGGCACTAACATAACTTATGTTGTGATTGGAGATGGCCGAGATGAGGAGCATGCAGCTAATCAGGTAACTTCTCTCTGAACTCTTTATCTCATTTATCTTCCAGGAAAAGAAAGTTGCTTTGAACGAATAATGCAAAGGTTTGGCAGAAAAGTAGTGTATGTTGTAATTGGGGATGGTGTAGAAGAAGAACAGGCAGCAAAAAAGGTAACCTGTCTCATGTAATGTTGGTGTGATACGTAGCTATTGATGCAAGCTTCGCTGTTTGCATTTCTGTTAGTACGGCACATTGGCAAATGATTGGAATTGATAGATGCCGAAAGCCAAAAAGGACATGAGGCCTACATTAAACCATTTGGATTCTAGCATATACGTTATGATGAGTTGTAGGATACACAGGTAAATCCAGTGTATTGATGTGTATTGAAGTGTTTTGATCTTCAGAGAGCTACGTAACGTCAAATAAACAAAATCTTCAGGGTAGATATGACAGAGATCAAATAAGAGGATCTAGTGGAACTGCACGAATAAATGTTGAAAACCAACGTGAAGCATGTAAAAAGTCAGCCATCACGAAGCAAAACTTATAAACTGTATTTGAAGGTGGCTAGTTACAAAAAAAGGTTTCATTTCCATGATAAGGTGCCGCTTTAAATCTATTTACATGCACAGAGCTGCCGTCCTTCTCCAGTGCACCAAATACAGAAGGTTTTGTTGGCAAAGAGAATAAATATGGACAGTGAAGCTACTGTGTCCATAAAGGATCATTGAATTTAGGACCTTTATGTGCCATAGTTTGCATTTGATACATGGAGCACTACAAGCAACTCTGTGTTGCATATTTGAAACAATTGTAGGAAACTTGTAATAGCTGAGTAATCAATGTCCTTATCTATATATCTAATTCCCAAGTGGCCCCCCCATGTGCGGATACCTAAATCCGTGCGGGGGGGCACCTGGGGGGGCAGGGAGGTTGTTCTGCAGACGTGGGGTGGTCCCCACGTCTGAGAAAAATCTAAAAACTTAAGAAAAAATGTGGGATACTCAAATCCCCCCAAAAGTTAAAAACCCCATTCCCTGCGCAGGGAATGGACTTAACTGAGTAGCAGCGGCGGTGGACGAGCGGCCAGGCGGTGGGGGTCTGCAGCTGAGCCGCCAGCTCAGAAATGGGGGAGGTGGCATGGCGGGCCTCAGGCCTAGCCATGCCGCTAGCTCTGGAAGGGGGGGGGGACAGGAGAGGGGGGAGAAGCGGCAGCCTGAGCAGCGCTTGGCCACTCGGGCCTGGGAGCCAGTGGTGAGTGGGCTGGGGGAGGGGGAGGGGGGAGGGAAAGGCCGGGCCCAAGCTAGAGTGGGCCAGGGGGAGCGCCTCAGTGAGCGGCGGTTCTTGCCGCCACTGCCAATTTTCTGGGAGGGTGGGGGAGAACCTCGGTGAGTGGCAGGTCTTGCCGCCACCGCTGATTTTCAGGGAAGGCAGGGGGAGGGAGGGGAGAGAGGCTCACCTGCCCCCCCACGAGTATCCGGGTCCACCGGCTTGTAGAGAATTAATAGCGAATTAGCTTGAAATCTTTTTTTTTAAACTCCCAACACATTCCCCATTTCAGAATAATAATCAGCAATGCGGAGAAAGCATATACTTTGTTTAAAAGCGTCTCAGGTGCTGACCCAAAATATCCAAAACAGTCCTAGATTTTTGGAACACTAAGGACTTTATCTTTTTAAAATATCAGATAGTAACTACTGCCTTTGCTGTTCAGCAGCTTTTTAAAAATGCAGGTTCCAAATGGTTGCTTTTAATAGATACAGTACAGGTGCTGGGAGTGTTTTGTAGTCTGCTCAGAAAACCAGGTGGTTGGTTTCTGTACTTTACAGTTGGCATGCTCTCCTCTAACTGTACCTGTTACTTGCATGAACAGATTTGGAAGAATAAATTAATGCAAAATAGATCTGAACTGACTGTAAAGGTTTTAAATTACAGGTGACCCTGTTAACATTCATACAAAAGGGTGCTGATCTCATAAAAGTCATTTTTTTTCACTGGTGAGCAATAATATGTGATGACATCAATATATGAATATAGCAGTTGATGAGAAGCATAGCTCTGATGGCTTCTGATGGTTTGCTCCAACATAAGAAGCACCAGTAGGCATATCCACACCTTTGCATCTCTTCTAATGGAAAAAGAGTGGGCTCCAATGTGAATGCATCACTTGCAGCAGGCATTTCCATTTTCATTCAGGCATTAAATGGAAGTGCAAAAACAGATTCACTAGATGCTTATCTATTGGCTTGTTAGCACTGATTGTTAAGATATGAAGATGCTCTGAAATTCTTTATGCTGAATCTGCTAGAAGTTTCCTGCAGCAATTCTCCCTATCATTTCCCCTCAATCTGGGAAAATGTGGTTCATGATGGTTTGTGGCATGCCTAGTTCATGATGTGGTAGAATGTCCCACGGTGTGCTAGAAAAAGCAAACTTGCAGGGGATCTCCGGTTGACTCTCCTCTACCCACCCCCCAAGTTTGGTGAGGATTGGATTTACTGGGTCTGAATTATGGCCCCCAAAGAAGGTACCTTCATCCTCCATTGTTTCCAGTAGAGGAGGGGGAAGCAAAACAAAAGCAAGGGTAATAGAAGCCCAGCAGAAAAGAATCAAAGTCCCTGAGAACTTCTGCAGTAGAAAATGAAGGTGGGGGGCATTTTTGCAAGCCTAGCAGCACCTGTGGCACTGTAAACCCAACAGAACTAAGGTAAAGCCAGAGAATCTCTGCAGTAGAAACTGGAGGTGGTGGGGTATTTTTGCAAGCCTGGCAGAATCCAGTGCTGTTGTGGCAATGCCAACTGAACAGGACTGATATCTAGCATAAAATCACACTCCAAGGAAAAGGGGGTGGGTGCAAGCCCAGCAGAACAGTGCAGTGTACTAGTTCCCAGCAGAATCCAGAGCCACTGTGGCAATGCCAGCTCAACAGGACTGATGTGAAGTGTAGAATCATGATCCAAGAAAAGGGGGGTTGCAAGTCCAACACAACCAGTTCAGTGTACAGAATGACCAGAAGAACCACTGTAGCAATGCAAGTAAAAGAGGACTAATGTAAACCAGAGAATCCCTGCAGTACAAACTGAAGGGGGAGATTTTTTTTTCAAACCCAGCACAACCATTTCAGTATACAGAATGCCCGGCAGAACCCAGTGCCACTGTGGCACAGCAAGCTTAAAAGCACTAATCTCAAAGAAATCCAAGTGGAGGGGGTTGCAAGCCCAGCACAATGAATTACAGTGTACAGAAGGCCCGGCAGAACCCAGTGCCACTGGCTTTGCCAGTTTAAAAGGACTGATCTCAAAACACAGAGTCACAAATTCCAGCGGGGGTGGGGAGATTTTGCAAGCTCTATGCAAGAAAATAGGAAGGGAACACAAAGGAATGCTGGCAAAGGGGGGGACCCTCTTAAAACTAACATGACTAGTTTGAAACTGACAAGAGTGTTTCCATGGCTGGAGAATTCTGCTGCCACACTCTGTTGCTTTGAAGTTTGGCAAACATTTTGTTTGAGCATAGACAGTCTGTCTGGAAATTTATCCATTCACAAACTAGCACAAACTTCCACAAACAGCTTGAAAGTTCATGGAGAGTTTGTGCTGGTCAACCTTCACAAACATCAGTTCGTGAGCCATGAACCAGACAAAATTCATCACAAACTTTAGCTCATGCACCAATTTGTGCCCATCACTACAGATGAGCTTAAAAATACACTGGAAATTGTCACTTAGTAATTGCTATTAGTGATTGCCTCATAAAAATAGCACCTTTTTTTTCTCCATTATTCCACCATCAATGCAAAATAACCATAAATAAATAATTATTTATTTGAGCACGTTGCTGTAAAATTTAAGTTCAGATCTATTTTGGTTTGAATTTTTGTCTGCTTCTTAAGAAATAATCAGGATAATTCTATGATACTTAGTTGAAATATATAAAAAGCAAACTTAACTGTCTAGCATGTATATTGCTTCATTTCTCTCCACTTTCTTTTCTTGCCCCCTTGACAAAAACAGCACAATATGCCTTTCTGGAGGATATCTAGTCACTCGGACCTGCTGGCTCTACACCAAGCGCTGGAATTAGAGTATTTGTAACTTTCACATAACTGACAACTTCCTTTTTATATTTCAAAGTACACTGAATTTTTTTTTTATGTGTGATCCAGTGCCTCTGGCTTTACACATATGTATGGTCTTAAGAAGGAAAAGAAACATTTGGGACAAAAAAAAATTCCAAAATGAAGAATCCAGATCACTGAATGGAATTACAACATTGATTCTACACAAGGATGTTTTATATGGTCTTATTAAGCAGCATTTCTGGTAATTAAAAAAAAACTATGAAAGGAGGTTGCTGGTACACACCAAATGAGCCCTAGCCAGAGTGAACAGCTTTTGCAATGGACTCAAAGTGGGAAAGCAATTATATGCATTTTCTGATCAACAAGGGTGGTATTCAAAACATTCCTCACTATGGGATATATTCTCAGCACTGAGGTTTGAATCAAACTTTAGTCTACCTAACCCAGAAAATCTGAATTGGAATGCACTCAGACTGTACAATGACAATCCTGTCTAGATCTGTAATATGTGTAAATTATTAATGAAAATAATTTACTGTGACTTTAATTAGCAGCTGACTTCGAAAGTGGATGCAATTTGTTTAATTTTGGGGGGGGGTGTAGGTTGGGAGGGTATATAATAATTATTGTCTCTTTTATACGTTTGGCAAACAGAACGTGCATAATGATGTGTTGTGCCTTAAAAGACAAGATCTTGTTTGTGTGTTACGATGTAACATTGGTTTAAAGCAATGTAGATAAAATAAATATTTGTGATAGTTTTTGACATGACCAAATTTCAAATTCAAACAATCAAAAAGCAGTGCTTGCATCCAAAGCACTTAAATATTTGTCACAGTAAGGAAAAAAAAGTATAATTGAAAATTGAAACCTTGTGTTTTCCATTAGTTTCTTAATAATTCCACTGAACGTAGGATGTAAGAGAATATCAGGATGCTGAAATGATACTGGGCACAGTCGGGGGGGGGGGGGATCAAAATGGCTTATTTCTTGAGAACCTCTTCTCCAGTCTCACCTTTAAAAATCAAGAGCCATATTTATGGGTTATTTGCACAGCAACACGATTCATTTTATGAAGAGTGTTTTAAAAAGCTGTAGACTACTTGCCACTGACTTATTATCAAATGATGTTTCAACATATTTAATAGGCAATAAGTTAATCAGTAAACAGGAAACATCAATTAAAACTAATTCAGAAATGTAAGGGGAATTCTAGCCCCATTCTAGATGGTGTCAAGTTTAACGAAAGAGGAGCCCCAGATAACCCAAGTAATCGTGCTCAGTGTTGGAAAGCTAGAAAAGGAATAATGTGATATAAGTAGATAGCCTGCAAGAGGAGATTAGGATAGAGTGGAGCTCTCTTTCTTTCCTCTCCGAGCTAGCTGTTAACCTCACTTGGTGACAGTCTGCTAGCAAGTACTTGCAACACTGGACCTGCGTGTATATCCATTCTGTTTATCCAGCCAGCTGGTCCACTCACATACAGTGCCCTTATCTGTAAATTGCTCTTATTTGGGATATGTATGCTACTATAGTCTACTACCTGCAATGAAAGGTCATTGTGTACTCATACAGCCACTCTATCTCAGCATCTCCAGGGTCTTGTGCACAAATTACCCTGTACTGTAGAGATACAGAACCGGGCCGGGCGGGGGGGGGGGGGGGGTGTCTGGCCCTGTGAAGGAGAGACGTGAGGCTGAATAGCTATATGGGAGGTGTGCATGGGGTTCCTTGTTGCAAGTAATGTTGCAGTATGGTGTACATGCATGGCGGATGGCCATTAGGAGAGAAGCAGGAAAGATGAGACCCCTCCATTGACCCCTACGCTTATCCTCTCAAATGGGTGCAGCTGCATTAATGGAATGATGGATCATGCCTTTGGATTTCAGGTTGCTGTTGTTTTGTTTTGTTTTGAAATTCCAGTTTGTTGGAGCAAAAAGAAGTGAAATTGTGTAGAAAATGCTAGCACAGAACTAGAATATTTCATTGTGATACTTCATTTTTTGCTTTTCTTCCTGTAGTATACCAGGTCAAGAAAAGGACGGAGGGTTATATACCCTTCCCTACCCACCTTATTTTCTACTTTATGGTTCCAATGCCTTGCTCTATCTCAAAGATGACATTTCTTCAACAGGTTTTGCAGCTACATATTTTTGCAATAATACATGATGACACATGTGCAGTCCTAGAGTGTGGTTGACAGTATATTGTTACTCAAAAGAGGGTGAGAAAGCAATGAGTTTTATAGCTTCAGAGATGAAGAGGCACCTATGCAGTTTGGTCTTAAAAAGCAGTCCGTTTAGCTTGTACTGTGAAATGTAATGCATTCCTGTTCTCCAGTTAGTAAGATTCTTAGATAAAACACACAAATGTAAAAGTTGCCAAGGAACCCAGAACAAGGCACGTCATCTCCCTAGGGGGCAGCAAAAGAGGACAGAGCAGTCGGCATTCAGTTAAGACGTATATTTCACACATGAACTGCTCAGTAATTGGAATTTAAAACCTAAACTTGCTGCAGTTTACATTTTCATTGATTTCCTCAGCTGTATTCTGTCCCACATTAACAAAATTCACAACCAGCCGAAGAAGGGATCAGTGCTTCTTCATGAATGCAATGAATATTCATTGAATCTCTCCACAAAGATTTTTTTTTTTAAAAAAAGATACTGCCTTAGGAGTGTCCCGGTGTTGCCGATTGTTTTTTTCCCTGTTGAACAGTAATCATGGTACCAGAAAGGAATTTTTAAATCATAATTTCAGGTTGCTACCATGACAGAGTTGCTTGTTGTCTGTTGGACATGGAGAAACATATGTCCCCGGGGTGCTTCTAAAGACAATCAGTCTGTGATCTGAACAAAGCATCTCTTTAAGTGCAGTCTTCCAGTCATTTATAGCATACTTAATACTCTGTCTTGTCAAATCTAACTGCAAATGTAGACTTCTTTCTTACGCACATTTTTGTTTAACCTTTTTTTTAGAATAATTGAAATGTATTAATTGAAAACTTTTTTCTGTTTGCATTTGACAGCAGTATATGACATGCAGAGTATGAAAACAACCTTAATTTGGGAAAAGAACAAAACATCATTATTGGGTCTTCATGCCATCAGCCTAGTCATATACATATGACGGAGTAATGGGGTCCCTAATAATATGTTCTGTTCTGCAGTGCCCATCATCAGTTCTCTTCTGTGTTGTTCTCTGGGTCTCTTGTATGCTGTTCGATTAATATTCTGATTCACAACATTTCATATTTCTCTATATCTCATAGCTGTTTAATACCAAGGGATCAAAAATTGCCAAACTTCTAGATACAGAAATAAACTGTGTCAAACTGAGCTACCAAGTGACAACATCGGCATGAAAAATTGGGTTGCTATTAATGAACACTGCCACTGAATTTCATCTAAAGCAAAATCTGAGACAAATTTTGAGAGTCCTGTTTAAGTGAATATCTTCAAGAATTTTATCAGAATCTAAAAGCGAATTTTGCGATAACAGACAGAATTTAAAAGAACTGCCATTTAGTGAAATTTCTCAGGCAGGGGTGGGTGAAGATGTTCCACACATTGGTACCTGATGCAGAGTTTAAGATAAATCAGACTATTCCAAGTAAAGTATGGTTTTGTGCAAGTTGAAATTTGGTCATTTGGATTTTGAGTGTACTTTTTACTTACATACAACCCTCCCCTCCATCATACATATCTTCCCACATGGAAAAATAACATATTCCATATTTAGAAGCACTGTGCAATTAAAAGAGTAAAAATTGTGCCTTTGCAGTTGATGCACCAGTATAAATGGAAACAGCACTTAAATATTAAGCACTTTGAATATTGTGCTTGGCATACAGAAGTACAGCACAATTGGATCTGATGTAAATACTAAGAAATAACGGATAGATTGATTCAATTCAGTTAACCACTAAAATAAAATTAGGAAAAAAATGCAATATATGCAGATTGTGCACAAAAATGTATGGCATGATCTATTCTCTAGGGCTCAGTGGAGCTCCTCTCCTTCCCTTTCTCTTCCCTACCAGCCTGTGTCTGAGAAGAACCCAAGCTTCACCATGTGCCAGGCATTACATGCTGTGAGAGGTCCATTCGTGGCCTGGTCCTCCAAGGGCCACATGTGCAAGCTGTTCATCATCTCCTTTTGTGAGTGGTAGAGGATGGGCCATGTCCACCATACGGGTGGTCCATAATATAATGGTTCTTTAGTAGTGAAACTCTGAGCATATAGAAAGAAAACAAATTGTAAAACAATATATTTTTCAGACTATACATGAAAAGGGGTGTGTGTGTCCAAAATCAACTGTTGAACTGAATGCTCCTGAAATAATAGGTTGAAGTGCAGAACCTAATCTGAATCTTTCCATGGGCTGAAGGAGTATAGGCTATGCCCACTACAGTTTTAGATACGATTTTCATTTCAAAGTTATGTCTTTCCTTTTTCTTTTCTTCCTTTTTTTTTTTGTTTTGGAGCCATGTCTAGATGCTTGAATTAATGTGATAGAGAAGAAATTAACTGACATGAGCCAATATTGTATTTGAACTCCCAGCAATAGCAGCCTTGTGGAACTGTTGAAGCCAAGGGTCTATGTAATGTAAGTCATAGTTTGTTTGGGGATAACATTATTTAAGAAAATGTAAATTAATATTGAAGCTTGTAAAAATGTGTATATCTTTACTATTTCTCAATAAATACATGTGGAAATATTGTCATTTTCTGCACCGTCACCACGCTGTACCTTCTTTTATTTTCTGTTTGAAATTGCCATATTTCAGCATATGTTAACTTGGGCTGAGTACACAAGGGCCGAGTTCAGACTGGCAGCTTGGCCCGATATAGGCCCGCTTTGCAAGCGGATTAAGAGAGCTGCCTGGCGTTGCCGTGCCACACTCACCCCATCCTGAAGCAGGTTCATCCCGCTTTAAAAAGGTACCTGGTGATATCGGTGACAAGCCATCTGGGTGCACATTCATCCTGCTTCTTGGCAGTGTGGACACAAGCTGCACATCAAGCAGCACCAGTAATGTGAACCTGTTGATCTGGCTGCTGTGCCTATGCACCCCATGCACCTACGCGCAGGTCGGCAAAACAGACCAAAGCCATGTGTCACAGCAGCAGTGTCGCCAGGGGCCACACCACAGTGCGAACGCTCCGTTCTGCCTCCTCCCTGGTATGGTCCCACATCAGTCTACGCAGTGCAACCGGAAAGCCCCGCAACAACTCAGCCTAGGTCTTTTTGCCACATTTCCCTTGCGCTTCATTTTGTCAGTCTGTCCTCAGCCAATATTGCTCTGACTAAAAGGAGCATGCACAGAGTGGGTAGACCTGCACACGTCCCTTTCCAAAAGGTTACAGTCTTGCTAACTTTCTCGAGAAGGCTCCACACACTTAGCTCTGGCTGTTAGATTTATAAGAGGAGCCACATGCTGCCCAGTTTGTACACATGGTTCCCATCCAACATGTCACGTCTTCATGCTTCACTATGCACAGTTCCTTCAGCTAGTCTGGGGCCAGTAGCTTTTCAGAGACACGCTTACACTTCAGACTTAAACCGGTTTGTTTAAAACACATTCCCTCTCAAGATACTGTAGTTCTGCAAACATCTGCAGGTTTGCCTCATGTCCTGTTTCCAGTTGTGAGCAGAATGCTGATTCTTCCATGGATCGGGTTGGCTGCTCACGAGCTCCTCAAGGCTGTTCAATTTATTTTTCACATATTTGAACAGTACAATACATTGCCATCATCAGAGTTCAATGCATGTGCATTCTAACACAGCCTAGTGAGAGCTCCCCAGCAGACCTGTCATTACTGCATACTGCTCCAGTAGTCAATTGTATAAATCAGCCAGCCAGTAATCTGACACATGAAGTTGCCTTATCCTGAATCAGAACATTGGTCCATCAAAGTCAGCATTGTTTATGCAGACGGGCAGCAGCTGTCTAGGGTCACAAGCTGAAGACTTTCACATCACATAATACCTCATTCTTTAAACTGGGGATGCCAGGGACTGAACCTGGGACCTTCTGCATGCCAAGCAGATGCTCTAGCACTGAGCCAGGCCCTGTCCCTAAATTAATAAACTGTGTGTGGGGGGGAGGGGATTACAAAGTCATACAATTTAGTGCTGTCTCTGTTACCAAAGTTATTTTGTGTATGCACATTGTTCTATGGCCTTATGAAAAGCATGGTCCCCCCCCACACACACACATCTTTTATGCTTTATGTACCTGACCTAGCCATCCATGACCCTGGAGTAGAATTGGACTTGCCTACTATGCAGATGCAAAATTGACTTGGATGGTAACAGGGCAAACAGATCTGAGGCTTAGCTCATTAGGGATAGCACCTATCAAATACAGTATGTTTACCGTCCCAACATAACACAATGACATCTCTAGTAGGAGGGGGTAGTCATCTCTAAGCAAGAATTCTCAGCAGTTCAGCTCAGTTAAAATGTCCAGATTACTGATGGGGAAGCCATGACAGCTAAACTAATATAAAACTAATTGTTTGTGGGGGAGAACTGTACTTGGAGACAACATTACACAGGACTAATATAAAACTAATTGTTTGTGGGGGAGAACTGTACTTGGAGACAACATTACACAGGAGTCTATTACCCGAAATGGTTGGGGTATACGTGAATATTCTTTCCCAAATGTACCTCCAGATTCCCTCACTATTGATCTTTGATGCCTAGTGGAAGCTGTCCCACTGTTCCTTCCTCAGGCTAGTCCAGAGTTGGAACCCACCATCAGTGTTTGCTACAGGTGTACAGTGTCCTGGGAGAGGAGGTAAGTCAGAGGGTAAGACCAAGCTTTACATGTCTTGTAAAGACACGTGGAGTGTCTTGCAGAGTCTCAGACATTGCAAAGTCTGAGCTGTCATGAAGAGGGTGTGCAGGTCCCAAAAACCCAGAGCTACTTTCAGAGTAGCGAGTCCGGTAAGCACCTTAAAGACTAACACAATTTCAGCATGAACTTTCATTAGTCAGAGCTTGTTTCTTTATATGCATAGAAATGTGCATTCCCTGGGCTGGGTTAGACACTCAGAAAAAGGTGTGAGGGAGATGTTACAAAGAAGCTAGAATAAAACACAATTTTAAAAAATCAGTTCAACTAACGTAAGTGTGCAAGACTTGACTCCAGGAGCACTTGAAAGACCAACAAGGTTTCCAGGATATAAGCTTTCAAGAGCCAAAATTCCCTTTGTCAGTTAAAAGATACAAGACAAAGGAAACTTTCACTCTTGAAAGCTTATACCCTTGAAAGTGTATAATCCTGTTGTTCTTTAAGACGCTACTGAACTCAAATCTTGCTCTTCTGTTGCAGACCAGCACAGCTACCTGCCTGAAACTAGAATAGGTATGAGACACTGTGAACAGCAGCAGCAGAGGAGAATGAACATCGGAGCTATTATAATAAGAAATGGCATACTGGGACAAATTAGCAGCTATAGAGGTCAGGGGCATAGAGTTTTGTAAATTCCGCAGGGGGGGCTCTTTAGCACGCATGCTTTGCGCGCGCACTGGGACAATTTTCCCCCTGGAAAACCGCCGCACCTCCCCGGGCCCTTCTGAGGCCCGCCAGCCGCTGTTGCCAGTGCCTCTCTCTCCCCCCCCCCACCCTGGCCACTCCTTCCCTCTCCCTCCCTCCCTCTTTTCCGTGCAAAATGCCCAGCGTGGTGAAGTCACCTGGAAGTGACGCCATCTCGCTGGGCACGTTGTCAGGGCAATGCTCTGGCAATCACCCTGAAACTCTATGGTACCATAGAGTTTCGGGGCGATTGCTAGAGCGTCGCCTAGCAACGTGTCCAGCGTGATGGCATCACTTCTGGGTGATGTTACCATGCTGGGCATTTTGCCTGGAAAAGAGGGAGGGAGAGGGAAGGACAGAGGAGTGGCCAGGCTGGGTGGGGGGAGAGAGAGGCACCGGCAGCAGTGGCTGCCAGGCCTCAGAAGGGCCCGGGGAGGCGCGGCAGCAGGCGCTATGTTTTCCCGGGGGGGGCTCAGTCCCCCCTGGGAAATTTCAGGGGTGGCTCAAGCCCTCAAGCCCCCCCCCCCCATAGTCTACGCCTATGATAGTGAGTCAGGAACCAAGCCCAGAGGTGGGGGGGTATTATCTTGAATTTGTCTATACATTCTAATTTAGCAGTCTCACATTGGATCATACCTGTCAAGTTCTTTTGAAGGAGAACAATAATCTTTAAATCAGTCACAGTATGTCCTGGGAAGTTTGAATGTTTCCCATTGATTTCTGAACATGGTTTTTAATGTCAGATTTGTGTCCCTTTATTCTTTTGCATAAGGTACTGTCTAGTTTGTCCGAAGGAGAGGCCAGAAGGGCACTGTTGACACATGTTAGTATTTATTATAGGATGAGGAAGCAGATGAACCCAAGACAGTATGGCTGATGTTAAGTTCTGAGAACGCAGGTCATTAATTCATAGCGTTACCATAAGTCGGAAATGACTTGATGGCACTTAACACACACACACACACCTGTGAGGACAAGTAGAAAAGAGCAAGAGTCCAGAAGCACCTTAAAGACTAACAAAATATGTGGCAGGATATGAGCTTTCGTGAATCGCTGCTCACTTCTTCAGATTTATATTTGTTGGAACAAAGCCGGCATCTGAGTTTGTGTCTAAGTTAAGTGATCCAAAGCTGTGGGTGAGAACCCATTTTAAGTTGAGAGGATATCTGTAGGTAAGGATACGTCTGCCACTCAAGGCCTGTGAGAGACATGGGTCACAGCCAGCATTGCTGCAAAACTTTAATGATTTGTTGGACTTGTTTAAATTTTAAGCCATAGGTGTCAACCAGTGATGTTCTGGGTCTGCTTGACTTGTAGCTGGCTAGCTCTGGGTACCAATCTGGCTTTATTCATCTCTTTCTTTACTATAGTAAGTGAGAACTGTAATCCTAAAATTGCCTGTTGCAAAGCCTTCAGGCAAAAATTCCTGTTAGACTGAGGCATATGTGATTGTAACATAGAACTTGGCTATAGACAATGGATTGTTTTATACTCTAACAAGACACATGTTGTTTTGTGTTGCCCCACTTTGGCTTCTAATCAAACCAGTGATACTTCAAGCTATACCCTGGAGAAGCTGAAATAGCTAAAAATACGTCCAATATTGCAGAAGTAAAAATGTCCATTTTGGCTTAAGGCCACATAGTTCATAGCAGAGGCAAGATTCAAACCAGGGATGATATGATTCATACCTCTCTTTACTTTGCAAAGCTAAAGTGTAAAGTATCCTTGTAAAGAATTTTGAGTCTCTGTAAGCAGCATAAAAAAAGAAACAACAAGAGGAAAAACAGCGTCAACCAATGCATGTTTCAAAGTATCTCTTTCCCTTCTAGCTTTTTTTAAACTGGTCTTCCTATTGTCTTGAATTTGACAGATGCTTGCTAATATGTTATTTTTCTAATTAACTTTTTATATTTTTATCATACTGTCTTGACACACAAAGAAAAACATACTAGAACACAGTGTATAATATATTTTAATTTACAATTAAAGAGTCAATGTGGTGTAGTGGATAAGGGTGGCAGACTCTAATCTAGAGAACCGAGTTTGATTCTCCACTCCTCCACATGAAGCTTGCTGGGTGACCTTGGGCCAGTAACAGTTCTCTGAGAATTCTCTCAGCCCCACCTACTTCACAAGACACCTGTTGTGGGAAGAGCAAGGGAATGTGATTGTAAGCTGCTCTGAGACTCCTTAAGGTAGAGAAAAGCAGGGTATAAAAATCTCTTCTACAAAAACAAAGACTCAATTGAGCATAACTTTCCATCTTGGCCCCTTTTGAAAAGCAGTAAGTATAATCATTTTTAAAATGTCTTTAACTTTCCAGTATGTCTTCCTTGGAATTAGATCAAGATGAGTAGCCAAGTTAGTCTGTCTGTAGCAGTAGAAAAGAACAAGAATCCAGTAGCACCTCAAAGACTAACAAAATTTGTGGCAGGGTTTGAGCTTTCATGAGTCACTGTTCACTTCTCCAGAACTGAACCAAACTGAGGTGACCAGAGATGAATTTCTATACCTATTGGTGAAATTAAAAACCAGTAAGTCTCCTGGTCCTGATGGCATACACCCAAGAGTTCCCTAACTCAAATGTGAGATAGTTGATCTACTAACTTGTCTATATAATCTATTACTAAATTCAGCCATTGTACCAAAATTCTGGAGAGTAGCAAATGTTACATCAATTTTTAAATGCAGGGGAACCAGGAAACTACAGGCCAGTCAGCCCAATGTCTGTCCCAGGCAAACTAGTTAAAACTGTAATCAAAGATAGAATTATTAGGCACAAGAGGGACAAAGCCTGCTGAGTGGAAGTCAGCATGGCTTCTGCAAAGGGAAGTCCTGTCTCACCAACCTTCTGGAGTTCTTTGAGAAAGTGAACAAGCATATAGACAACAGTGACCCAGTAGATTTTATATACCTGGACTTTCAAAAACTTTTGACAAGGTACCTCACCAAGGACTCCAGAGTAAACTTAGCATGGGATAGGAGGACAGGTTCTCTTGTCCCATAACTGCTATATTTGCTCTGAAGTTTTTGGTGAGGTTAAATGAAGGGAAGCAAAGAATAGGAATCAATGGACAGTTCTCATAATGGAGGGAAGTAAGCAGTGGTGTCCCACAAAGATCACTACTGGGGCCGGTACTATTTACTTTATTCATAAATGGTCTGGAACTAGGAGTAAGTAGTGGCTAAATTTGCAGATAACACAAAATTATTCAGGATGGTAAAAACCAAGGCTGACTGTGAAGGGCTCTAAGAGGTTCTCCACAAATTGTGTGAATGGATGACAATATAGCAAATGAAGTTCAGTGCTGGTAAGTGTAAAATGATGCACACTGGGACCAATAATCCCACCTTCAAGTATATGCTAATGGGGTGAACTTGCAGAGACTGAGAGGGAAAAAGATCTTGGGGTCAAAGTGGATAGCTCAAAGAAAGTGTCAACAGAGTGTGGTGCAGCAGTGAAAAAGGCAAATTCTATGTTAGGGATTATTAAGAAACGGACTGAAAATAAAATGGCCGATATTATAAATATAATGCCCCAGTATAAATCTATGGTGTGGCCTCATTTGGAATACTGTGCACAGTTCTGGTCACTGTATCGCAAAAAGATGATTAGGGGACTGGAGCACCTTCCCTATGAGGAAAGGCTGAAGAGTCTGGGACTTTTCAGTTTAGAAAAGAGACAAGAAAGGGGGGACATGATAGAAGTTTATAAAATTATGCAAGGGGTGGAGAGAGGTGACAAAGATACATTTTTCTCCCTCTCCCAAAATACTAGGACTTGAGGGCATCCACCAAAGCTGGTGGGCAGTAGATTCAGGATGGGCAAAAGAAAATAATTCTTTACACAGAGAGTCTTTCTTTCTTTCTTTCTTTCTTTCTTTCTTTCTTTCTTTCTTTCTTTCTTTCTTTCTTTCTTTCTTTCTTCCTTCCTTTCTTCCTTTCTTCCTTCCTTCCTTCCTTTCTTTCTTCCTTCCTTTCTGGATTTTGATGTTTCCCCCCATCATGTTCTATTTTTCTGGTTTTGTTTTGTTTTTAAGAAATAAATAAAAAAGATATTGGTTCTGTTGGGATGGAAATAATGTCCCTTCCCTTGCTTTGGTGTGATTTCTGTGGTTTGACACTGGATGTGTTGGGTTTGCTACATTGTCCTGTGGTTCTGTTGGGCTTGTTCTGTTTGTATTGGGAGGCTTTTGGCCAGTGGTTACTTATTCCTCTGTGCTTGGCTATTCTTAGACCTGGAGAAAGCATAGAATTTTTCCTCCATAGGGGGCCTCTTGTTCAGGAGTCCATGGCATTGGACCCCTTAATTACCTTGAAATTTAGGGGGTCCTTAGTGGTGTTTTGGTGTCATTTGCTTGAAAAACAGCCACTCTAGCCCCCATGAAAGATTCCCCATAGGGAACAATGGACCTGAATAATTTTGGAATTCCAGAAAGAAACCAAATCCAAAATATTGAATATTACATATCCGAATTATCCAAACTACTGATAAATTATACCCTCCCTGAAATCCAGATCCAGAAAAATACTGATTTTTTTTTGGTGATAATCCCTAGTTTGAAAGTCTATCATTTCACTACCAGTAAGTGTCCGCACTACTCTGTCTATGCTGTCTTAGTTTCTGATGAAGGCTACCCGTCATTAAGTTTGAAAATTACTTGTGTCCAAAAATGACCTGCTGGGCTATAGTGCAGTTCAGATATTTGCAAAGAAGCCAAGCAAAACCTTTGCCTTCCACAAATATATTGTTTCTCTTCACAATGCATTTTATGGCTGTCTTGTATAGCCCCGAACCAAGCAGCCATACACCAGTGAAAAGGCTGGCCTCTCAAATCCCATTGTCACAGAGTAAGTACAATAATGAAACAGCAAATCATGGCTTGACAGTAATAAGCTGTTTGTTTAGATAGTCATGTCTCTTTATATAGAGCAAAGTGGCTGATTTTAAAACTTTGCCTGCAGATGCATTACCAGATTCTGGCCAGAAACTACCTGGTTCAGC
Organism: Lepidodactylus listeri; assembly: GCA_029233225.1. Classification (NCBI taxonomy): domain Eukaryota; kingdom Metazoa; phylum Chordata; class Lepidosauria; order Squamata; family Gekkonidae; genus Lepidodactylus; species Lepidodactylus listeri. The sequence continues at coordinate 42,530,469 of JARCFY010000003.1, forward strand.
AGATGGTAAAAGTGTACATAATTAATGAATTCAGTGTTTTTTTTCTGGAAAAGCTGGTAAATACAACTTATAAGAATTTCCTCATGAAAGCAGGATTTATTAGCTATAAAATGCAGAAACTGTGCCAAATATGTCTCTGGGATATTGTATTGTAAGCTGCCATCTGTATTAAAACTATTTTCCATCAAGACAGAAAATTGAAAGTTCTTGGGTGGCTCTTGTCCTGTCACATTCTGTTCAAACTCAAAGGAAAAGACAGCTCAGTGTTTCTTCTATATATTTTTTTTCAACTTTACATTCTACTTTGCTTTCTGTGGCTCTTTCATCCACCCACCCCCTCCCACTTTTAAAGTCTGGTGGGTCCGGTATTTAATTCCCCTGAAATTACCTTAAATTCATCAGATCAGTTATACCTAATAAAATGACATGTTTAACAACGTTAAAGGAAATCAAATGTTTTAAATGTTAAATTTGGGAGGAAAATCATATTTATGTAGTGTTACCATAATACCATTTCGTTCACCTCTTGCATTCTATTCATCATTTCTAATAACTTTTCATAAGATGCTTTGGAAACTGAACAGTGGAATGTTGTGCAATAATAATAATGATGATCTGGAATGATCCATAAATAATGCAACCCATTTGACTCCCCTCATGTTGGCAGATGCAAAAACGAAGGGCACATGGGGAAAAATAGATCAGACTTTTTTATGAGCTCTTGGCCTGCTTGCCCTACAGCAGTTTTTCAGTCAAGAAACTGCTCTTTCCAAGGATCCCTCTTTTTAAAACAACAATGGGACAAGGATCTTGTATGAGAGACCCATATTTGACCCACATTGTTAAATATCCCATATTTAATATCCATATGCAGGCAGAGAAAAGGTGAAAGCAAGGTGAGAGAGACATAGAAGCTCCTTATTCCCCTTTGCAATGCCAAGTGAACAAGTGCTTTTTAAGGTGAGTTTCCCCGATGTATGTCTGACTGCCAGTCTGATCACACACTCATGAACCTTGGAGACAAGCTGCTCCTGAATCCTAAGTATATAGAAAGGCAGGAAACTGCAGTTATTCAGCGATGAGGAAGCATCTCTGCGCATGTTCTGTTGTACTTTTCATCTCATGTTCTTGGACTTGCTACTAAAAAGAGCTGCTTGAGCTGAGCCATGATAAGACCTTTCAAACATCTGCTTGTATTCATATGCACTGTGCCAAATAGTGCTGCCAACATCCAGGCGGTGCCTGGAGTACTCCCAAAATTAGATCTGGTCTCCAGATTTATAGAGATCAGTTCCTGTGAAGGAAATGGCAGTTTCAGAGGGCAAACTCTGATTCTAGGATTTCACCTAGAATCTACCATAGATTCTAGGTGAAATCCTAAAGTCAGCTGAAATCCCTCCCTAAATTTGCTGCTCTACAGGCATCATCCCCAAATCTCCAGGAAATTCCCAGGATGGAGTTTGTAACCCTAGTGCCAAAGCGAGTAACAAATTATTTATTTATTTATTGTATTAATTTAATTTCTATCCTGCCCTCCCTTCCAAGGCAGGCTCAGGGTGGCTTACAACAAAAGCTAAAATACTTCACAATCTTGTGATTCTGTTGTTCTATATTTTAGTCGTGATTTTATATGTACATTTATATGTATATGTTGTGAGCCGCCTAGAGCCGGCTAATGCTGGCTAGGTGGGATATAAATCCCAATAAATAAATAAATAAAACAATAAATAAATGAAACAGCACATTCTCAAATGCATGTTGGGCTGATGTACTTGGAGTAACTCCTGGTGGGGGGGATTATGCCGTTCCCATGATGATGTCTGAATCCCATTTTCTTCCTATGTATTGTTTAGTCTTAACTGGCACTTTAACCCTTTCAGATACACAAAGTCAAAATTGCTTTCCCCTCTCAGCTTTTCATTTTTTTTTAAGTGGCTAGTGAAGAATAGTACACCCATACACTTCACGATTGCATAGTTCATGTATCTTTCATTTATATAAACAGTACTAATGTGTACTCTTAACGCCTTCGGTTTTCCCTTACTAATTTTAATTTTTTAAAATACATTTTGTACCCACACCAGTTGCTAGAATGTACTTTTGAGATATATACAGTAGTACCTATTGACCTGGCTAGGTAGAAATCTGTCTCTCTTCCACTCTTAGTTCAGGAAACAGAATCAAATAGAAAAATGCTTTTATGTTATGTTGCCTTCACCTAATAATCCAGAGGGCTGCACAACTTCATTTTATATTCTGCATGTTTGCCAATGTCCTGGGGGGGACTTAAAATACAATTTCAGAACCTTTCTGTCTCAGCTGTTAAGAAATAAGCAACTTCTTTATAGAAACAGCAAAGGTATCAGTGAAAACAACTAAGACGTGTTCCATTGCCCACTCATGAGTTATGCAAAAGTGGGCGAAAGAGACGCTTCTGCGTGAATGCGGTGCCAAGGCCAAAACAGAGAGGGTTGCTGACTTTGAGACGAGAGAGGCCGACACTTGGCCTTTCTTCAGTTCTTAGTTTTATCAGTGCTCATTGGCTCTCTGGGTGTAGCATGTAGTTTGTATATCTTCCCTTTCGTTGCGGAGACAGAGCATTCCCCAAGGACTCAGAATAGACTGGATTGTACACAGGGTTACTGGCCTCACAGTGGGGCCTGGAGTTCTCCCAGAATGAAAACTGTTCTCCAGACAACAGAGATCAATTCCCCTTGAGGAAATGGCCGTCATAGTTGCATTCTGTCCACAACGTACATCTAAAGGCTGTGCATTCCAGTAGCGCGAGATGGATTCTGCTGATGTGAGAGTCTTCCTTTTACATCAGTGGAATGTGCCTTGTAGAATTGTTCCTCTTACAACAACACGTGGTAGGTAGTAAGTTTCAACCATTTATTTTGTACCTGGATAAATATGACTCTTCCCCCACGCTCCATCACTGTTGTGCTATTTGCAAACAGGATCACACACTACTGTCATTAGAAAATCATTTGCACAGTTAACTAAAATGCCTTTAATCAATTTTATGGAAAGACCTCTAACTCTCTTTCTGTGATTCCTCTTAAAGGAACTCCACATGCCTTGAATCAGGGGATTTACTTGAAAGAGCTTGCTATTTTTGTTGCCCTTATGACAAAGCTTGCCAGTGAAATAATGGCTCAGATCTAATTATAGATGTAAAGTCACAGGAAGGGATTGTCCTTTATTCAGTGGCTGTAAACAGCAGGTTCAAATTAAAGGGGATCCCAGGGAGAACACTTAAGAGGGAAGAAGAGGGAATGAGGGACTCCTGCTTCCTCCCTAGAGGTCAACCACATGCTTGGAGAAGTCTTGTTCTTGTACCCTCTAAGAAGTTCAGCAGGATGGACAAGAAGAAAAAGAAATCCATTTGCAGGATCATGGACTGGGGAGAAGTAATTCATGTGCGTCTAGCTCCTTGCTGCTCCCTCTTCTCCTTGGGTTCTGTGCTGTTCTAACTCATGGAAATCATTGGCTAGAAATCTCAGCTAAGCTTCCTCCAGTTCCCCCGATCTGTTAAAAGTGAGCAATGTGCTTCCAGTGGATCATAAAGTGACCAAAGGACTCTATTTCCTTGTGCCCCCTGGTTTGAAAAGTAAAGCTGTAATTTTTCAGCAACTGACTGTGCTCAGTTGTGATTATAGCCCTGGTGCCTCCCACCACAGGCGATGCTAAGGCACCTGTTGCAGCAATGCAAACCAGGCCACACTGAGTGCTACCTATTCAGCATCCTAATTTGCAATTGTCTGAATCCTTCCGTTAACTCTTTCTGTCAGGAAGCAGCACCCAGGACAGACTGGTCTGCACCAGGCATTACTACCAGTTTAGCAGCTCTGGTGTCTCCACCTGCTAGAAGAAGGTAATGGCAGAGACACAGGGGCTACTATCACAGTGGTGGTCAGGCAAAGTCTCAGTACTCATGTAATAATGAAAATGAACCAAGATTTTCACCCCCAGCATATGTTAGCACTGTCAGACATTCTTCTGGTGTGGCTTTCTGTCTTCTCTCCCCACCCCACCCAAATTTGGTGTTTACTCGCTACATAAAACATCCACCAGCTGGACATGGATGATCTGGATCTTCTCTACAGTGTTATTGTATTGTAAAGTGATTCATAACACGTTGTCCCAGCCACTTCAGTGTGTGGTAAACTTCATATGCAGTAATGTTCACAGCCTCTGGTCCATGTAAAACAGTCATTTTCACACATTACATGGTTTGGTAGATGGTGGTAAACCACACTAGATGTTGGAAGATCAAACTGTGTCATGAGAGCTTCCAATATTTTGGGCCTTGCTTTACTTTGGGGGTCTAATTCTGATTGGGAAAGGGGCGTTAACCCTTTCTTTCCATGACAGTTTGTCGGTCTAAATTGCTCTCCAAGTATACCTCTCCCATAGCTGCAGTGGGTGGGGAGGATGCAGATACAGATGATACAAGTGCATAGATACAAAACTGTAAGCCAGGAACATGGAGCCAGTTAAAGTTGAAGTCCACCCAAATACTATCTGGGAATATTGTTATAAAAGGCATCTTAAATATTCATAATCATTTGGTTTTGCTACCATGACATTGTCGCATTTTATGTGAATTGCTGTTTTTATATTCTTAACCCAGGGACTTAGTTCATATTGTCATTCTGAGTCTGCTATAAAAACCAACAAACAAAAGGATCTGTCCTCACTCACTGGGAATGCTCAGAATGGAGTGTCAGGAACAAAATGGATGTGTTGACATTTGCCCTGTCAGTAAAGGCCAACTGACTGAATAGAAGAACGGGTAGACTCTGGGATCCAGTGCTGGCTGGCTTATGTTATCATTTCCTACTTCACCAGTCTTTTGTAGCATTTGGAAAACAGTTTAGTTTGGGATAATACTGTTACCCCATCAGACAACAGAAGATAAAAGATGAGTAAAATGAGTTCTCATTTGAGCAATTACTGAATTATTTTAAGTTTCTGTAGGTTTTCTGCAACAAAATATTTGTTTTTCTGTTACATTTCCCCCCCCCCCCCCCCCCGCGTTTTTAAAAACAGAAGTTAGACTGCAGAGTAACCAGCCGGGAATGAGAACTACCAATGTTAGGCCAGCTTCTACGTCTGATAATTTTAAAAAGCTGAGTACAATAAATATTCATAGTCTGCATCATATCCAATGCATTGAAAGATAGTGTTTGCCGAATGTTTTGTCAGCCGCTTGCAAATTATGCTCATTGTTATAAGCCAAGTTTAAACAGACAAGCTCTCCAAGCATTTTGGCCAACAGTAACAGGAAATGGTTAGGAGCATATGATTTGTCACTCTGCCTCTAGACCCATCCAGTTCTTACACAGAGAGCTGCCATATTTTTATGGCTGACTCCTATTGCTTTAACAGCTGTATGACAGGAAGAAGGCCAAGAGTTCCATCATTTCCAACCACTGCATTTCCATGCTAGGAAGTAATTCCCGTCATGTCCCACTAGGGTTGCCAACCTCCAGGTGGGGCCTGGGGATCCCCTGCTTTTACAACTGATCTCCAGCTGGTAGAGATCAGCTCCCCTGGAGAAAATGGCTGCTTTGAAGGGTGGGCTCTATGGCATGGTACCATGCTGAGGCCCCTCCCCTCCCCAAACCCTGCCCTCTCCTGGCTCCACCCCGAAAGTCTCCAGGTATTTTCCAACCCAGACTTGGCAACCCTATGTCCCACCTATCATGCCCCCGCTAAAGACACAGAATCTCTGATAGTAAAAAGGTGGCAACCCTGTTCCTGATCTAAAAGAGAGTCACGGAGAGAGACTTGTTTCATATGTTGAGTTGTTTATAAGCCTATATATTGGTAATTGCAAATAATATTCCATATTTCTATAACAGCCAGGGCTTCTATAAACGACCCCAGATCTTACCTCAGGGCCATATTTCAAATTACACACAAATCCAAAAAATTAGCTCACCCACCCTTTTTAAAAAGCCACTTAAGGAAGCTACAGCTTACAGGGAACCAGTGGCGGGAGAGGAATATCCCCCTCCCAGCATTGCTTTTCAAACAACAGCAACTAGAAATGGTCCTGCTACAGCTGCATCTTTTACTACGTGGCGAGGGCAAGCTTTGAGTCTGAGATGTATTATTAAGTATCTTTTTTTATTGCCTCTGTTGCCTTTTCAGTTTAATCTTTTGCCCAAAATCAAAACACCGTGATAAAAACCACCATTTTGCTTTACCAGAGCCTGGGGCTCCACCAGTCAAATGAATGAATGTCTACGTAGGCCAGGATGTGTTAGGTAAAGCATGACCCAGAAGTGGTTGGCAGCTTGTTTGCTCTATTTTCAAGAACTGACAGTTTCTATTCTGGAGGAGATGAGGCAGAGTGATCATATGGCAGGGTCCACTTACCCAGAAGCAGTTGGGGGGCATTGCTTTTTAAAGCCCCAGATATTTATTTGTTACAGTGTCATCCATAACCATAAGCCTGGACTGCACTCATGGCATAACACTGCCTCTGTGTCTGAGGCAGAGGATTTAGTGTAGCTAAGTTTAAATGCAATACAGAGTATGTGGCCATGTGACTGGCTGAGGAAACAAGGGAAGACAGACATGTACACAATCGTATTATACTTTGGCAAAGAGACATTGGCTCCAGTAACGATAGGCAGTCCAGAGAGCACATTTGAGCATTTGAGAATGCTTCAGCCAGGCAAATGAATTTGCCAGGAGCCATGATTCATCCACAAACTAGACCGGACATCCTGCTTCCTTTACAAATCAGAAGGGAAAAAATTATTTGGGCAAGATTATAGTCTTTTTATCCCATTGCATTGGAGAAATATTTGTACACTGTGGAGAAACCCCTTCAGTTCCAAATAAATGGATAAACGAAGACCTCTTGCATATATTTGCCTTGTGTGTTTTTTTTAAAAAAAGACTCTTGATGGAGATAAGAAGTTTTGAGTAAGGCACCCAAATGATATAGTCACTAGCAACTCTGATATTTCTGTTTGCACATGTTTGGGCTGGTTTTCAATGTCATTATTGTTGGAGAAATGAGTATGAAAGACAAAACCTGGGATTTCAGTCATTATAGGGTTAACCTATGCAACTTCTTGTGTTTCTTAGTTTAACTTGGAAGTGCCTGGCAGCTGGCCAATTAACTCTAAGCCCAGGAAACCTAAAGGTGTACTGTTTTGCTAATTGGTCAATGATATCAGGTGTTTCCTTTCAGGGGTCAAGAAGAAGGAGAGATCCTCCACTGTAATCTCTCCTCTCTCTGTAGTAGGATGTCTTAGTGTGCAGACGCAGCACAATTCTGCTTAGTAAGCATGTTTTGTTTATTTGTAGCTAATCCCGTTTCCCTTTTTTCCTTTAGTAATAAAGTTTCTTTTAAACTAAAAGAAGCAATCTCTTCTTTCCAGAAAAGCAAGATCCATTACACTGAATTTTCTTGAATATTGGACAAAAGTCCATCAGTGCACAATCTTTTTATGGTGTTGCAGCGACACCAGTCGTTTATCCAATGTGGTCATTGTGATCTAAGCTGATGTTTTGGATAGCCCAGGGTAGCCCAATCTCATCAGATCTGGGAAGCTAAGCAGGGTCAGCTCTGGTCAGTAGTTAGATGAGAAACCACCAAGGAATACCAACGTCATGACACAGAGCAATGGCAAACAAACTCTGAACGTCTCTTGCCTTGAAAACCCTATAAGATTGCTATAAATCATCTGCAACTTGATGGCAAAAAGCACATGTTTAGTAGCCAAGGTCATGACAAAATAAAACAAAAATCAGCTTTAGTCTTGATCCTGGAATCGAGGTAAACTTATATAATAAAATAAACGTCATCTATGCATTTTGGCTGATCTTTTCATAAGGGCCTTCTTGCTTTATGGATATATTCTTGCAAACATTGAGAAATATGTACCGAGATATTTCACCATAAATGTTCCTACCAAGTACTGGCTTGGGCAGTTGGGCTGGATTCACTGCTGAAGATGATGCAACCCACTAACAGCTTTAACAGCCACACTTTCTAAATGAGTCATTGCTCTGTGCCTGGAAAAACAGAGTTCATCAAGCTATTAAATGGGTTTTTTCCAAAGCATTTGTCATAGACCTCATTAGAAACCAAGAAATTAGGTCAACATCAAAAATCTATAAAAGCATTTGGGGGGGGGGGGGAAGCTTGAAGGAACAGCTGAGTATCCCTGGATGAGATGCAGGCAGAAGTGTTAGCAAGGACATCAGCAAAAGTGTTCAGTGCAGAGTTTATTTATTTATTTATTTAGACTTATATCCCGCCTAGCCAGCACAAAGCGGCTCTAGGCGGCTAAGAGTGCTAAGCTGTTGAGAAAAGACTAACCATATTAGTCATGGCGGCCTTTCGACCTTCTCTATTTTACTGTTTCCCAGTCTGACCAACCAAAAAATATTACAAACAGGGCCAAACTAGAAGAGTGGGTCTGGTTTCCCTGGACCCAATGGGTTCGCCACAGCTGTACAGCAGCTGTGCCGAATGGCTGTCTTAAAAAACAACATACAGTCCATTTGGACTCAGAATGCTCCCCTCTCCAGCTTTTTTCCACACCAAGCCCATGCTGGGAGGTTATTTACCCATTTTTGCTGCCTACTTACAGTATCCATCCCTGTGGCAGTCGTCCAAGCCCAAATGGCTCTGCTTTATTTTTAATAGCCATTCCCTGCAGCTGCTGTGTGGCTGAAAGGAGCTCAGACCAAACTCTTTAAAAAAGGAAATCATAGAATCGTAGAGTTGGAAGGGACCTCCAGGGTCATCTAGTCCAACCCCTTGCACAATGCAGGAAATTCACAAATACCTCCCCCTCCATACCGACAGTGACCACTGTTCCATGCCCAGAAGATGACAAAAAACCTCCAGGATCCCTGGCCAAACCAGCCTGTAAGTTTGACTCACAATTTGGTTTCCCCTCGTTCACTGCTTTCTCACTTGCCTGCATCCTGCATCCTACCCTCTCTAGTTCCCAAATTATTTTCTGTATGAGATTCTTACTTATAAGACAACTATATATTATGAGTAGTACAGAAATAACCATTATGTATAGTTCTGCGAGCATCTTAAGGGACAGCAAAGAGGAGACATTTAAAAGGCTGATCTTCCTCTCTGCCCCACCCCACTGCATAACCAGTGACTAGGTAAAAGAAAAAATTATCCCATGGATAATATGTAGTTCTGTTCCAAATTTTCTTATTCCCAGCAGGCCCATGATTTCAGCCACTATCTTAAAGCAGCTTCTCTGTTTTAGATTAACTATCACAAAGTTCTTGACATGGATCCAGCAGAGGATTTCCACAAATTGAACATGAGTGATTTTTGCTGATTTCCCCTCATCCTGTAAGCCCCCTCCAGGAACAGCATTTAGGGGCATTGTGTGTAGAATAGCCTGGAGATCCTAAGGTTGTCTGCCAGCCAGAAGTTCCAGCTCTTTTAGGTTTCTGGAGTGGAAGTGATCAGTTTCCTCTACTCCCCAGGATAACCTGTAAGCCTGTTTATTAGGTTTCGGGACTCGCCCTTGCAGGATAACCTTTCAAACCCATGGGGTTTCAGGCTTCACCCTGACTGGATAACCCTCTAGAACCAGTGGGATTTTGGGCAGTGCCCTAACTGGATTATCACCTAACCAATAAGGTTTTGGGATTTGGCCTAACTGGATCACCTTGAACCAGCGATAGGAAGAGGAGAAAACAAGGATGTGGAACTGTCTTACCAGACCCCTTGAGTACTGCTTAAAAAGAAAGCAGTGACTCCACCCCAAGTGCTGTTGCTCTTTCCGAGCGCGGTATGTGTCTTATCACAATACCCAAACTGGCTGATAGCCACAAGAAGAAAAGATCCTGGGTTCCAGGCATCTCCCTACAAACTTCAGATTCTCGGATCTGAGAAATACTTAGTTGAACGAAGGTGTGTGTGTGGTGTGGTGCAGGGGAGGAAACCCTAATGCCCCACACTGCACAATTCTCAGATCCCAACCCCATAGACCTGTGGTCAGTGAGTGATCGAGGACTTCGTTAGTAAAGGCCCCAATGTGATTGGAATCTGACCGGTTATAACAGCTGGTGAGCCTAGCAGTCAGCCCAGTGCGGCCAGTACCTTCTGAAGGATAGAGGGGGAAAGAAACCAACCCAGATAGATTGCTCACTAGAGCCACATACACAGACAGAAACAGTTCTCACAAGCCTTCTCAGGCCTACACTGATAAATCTGGAAGAGGTTTTTCCTCCTCGTCTGAGCGGCTGAAAGACACGCATGTCAACTAACGTGTATTCAGACATTCAGGTTGATGCCCTCATTCTCCACTACTTTGCTAGTCTGATTGCCTTGATTTCTCAATAATACGGGGGAATTATAGCATATTAATAATATGGCAATAGGCAAAAGGGGTCACCACCAATATATACAGAGGTCCCACCTCTTCCAGAAGCACCAGAAATAAACAAGGAGGCCGGCTTCAGTAATAAAGCCATTTCTTTACTGGAAGGTTCTTAAACAAATAATACAGATTCACACAATTACACAGAGCCTAAGAAATATAGATAGAGCAAAGACATTTGCATTAATGTTGGTATCCGTTGAGGGTGATAATTACCTTTCCAGAGAGATGTTGAGTTCCTGCTGGAAAAATAAGGGGAGGCTATGAGGGGATTAGGGAATCGTACCCTGAACCCACAGCGACACGTGGAAACCAAGAGCCATGGAGGTAGGGTAGGGTAAGAGGTAGTAGAAGCTAGAGAGAGAACACACTGCTGGGTGTCCTCTTTTATTAGAGGGCTCTGGGGGAAGGCTTGACTGGACACCTCCCTTGAGACCACCCCTCGATGGTCTCCCCCAAAAGTCCTGTCTGAAAGAGGGAGGGGGCTTAAGGAGTTGGGCAATGTTACACTCTATCTGAATTGTGACAGAGATGAAATGACTCATCGGCTAGCTCTTTTGTGGTGTTGATGAGCTTATTGCTCTTAGGGCTGCAGAACTGGTTTCTGGCTGGCCAAGTCCATTGTCTACGGAAGGCGGGAAAAGAGTCTTTTGTCCCTTCATAGCAAAGAAAGTTGAGGCGGGGTGCCTGCATGATGAAGAAGAGCTTCACTAATGGCATCTGGAAGCACATGTTCAACCCACAATAGTATGTGTCTGTGTCTGTGTGAGTATCTGTGTTAAGGGATGCCTCTGGGAGCTGGTGACCTCAGGAACCACTGACACTTAGTCTCAGGTATCAGCTGGCGCTTGTGTACAGCTGGCATCGTGATCTGGCCACATTGCATCTCAGTCCCTCTTACACATTCAGCAACACAGTCTATTGTTAACACTTATAGACAGGGCTCTTTTTCTAGCAGGAACTCCTTTGCATAGTAGGAGACACACCCCTTATATAACCAATCCTCCAAGAGTTTACAGAGCTCTTCTTACAGGGGCTACTGTAAGTTCTTGAAGGATTGGCTACATCAGGGGTGTGTGGCCTAATATGCAAAGGAGTTCCTGCTAGAAAAAAAGGCCTGCTTATAGACTTTATGTCTATAGACTTTATGTCTATAAGAGCGCATAGACTTATAGACTTTATGTCTATAAGAGCGCATAAGCACCTTGCAGGGCAACATTTCCCAACCCAAAGCTGGCAACCCTTGGGCCACCGCAGGAGAAAGAACCCATTCCCTGAAACACAAAAAGATTTTTGACATTCTGAGAAATTTCTTTTCATTACACCTGTGAAAAATTTGTTTTTATTCAGATATACCCAAGCTAAAGTGAAATGGCTAATTTGGGGTATATTTTCAGCTTGGGTACATCTGGATGCACACCCCTAGTGTTGTCCCTGATTCAAAGGACTTCTGTTTCCCAGGTCCATAGTTTGAAGAATACATGAGAATCACTGTATACAGAGTAGCATTTAAGAAGAACTCAAATTTCCTGTGCAGACAAGTGAGGGCTCTGCTGATTTATCTAGTCCAAGCCAGAGATCATAGGTCATCCATCCAGAAGGCTGAGCCAGAAAAGATACTTTTGTACCGAGACACTGCAAAAACAAAGATTTACTTTTGATGTGCTGCCAGTATTTGCTGTAGAAATAACTATGCCCCTATTGACATATTTTGCTTCTTCTACAACAGAAAATCCTTAATTTAGAATGTTGGTGAGAATTATTGCCCTGAGTCCTTATATACTGTGACCTTGCAAGGCCAGTATGAAAGGCTTGCTGTAACAAATGAACTGCAAAGCAAACTGCTGCCCTCTTGTGGTGACATTTGTACAACAGCCCTGTAATGGATACTAGAGAGAAGATTCATGTATTGGTTTTGGGATAGGGATGAAGTTGAAGCAGAACCAAATGTATCAAATGAGTAATGGTTTGCTTGTTTTCCTAAGGCTCAGAACTGAAACTCCAGGGTGGAACCTGGGAGTTCCAAGGAGGATTCTGAAAACACTGGACAATCAAATTGTCTTGGGCCCTTAGATAATACAGAGGCTCCTTTCAGCCACAGGACAGGAAAAACTCCTACAGGAACTGGAAAAAATATGTGAGAAATGTGGGATTATTTAAACATTAAAATTAGGGGAGTGTGCTACAGGATGGAGTTTATGGGAAATGCTTACATCCTGGCTTGGCTGCTCACCATGAAAAGGAATTCTCTCCTTTGATAAACCTAAGAAAAAGTCTAGAGCCCTGAAATGTCAGGTCAAGTCAAGCATCCTGGTACTCCTAGCAAAGATAAGATACTGTGGACACTGTACACATTACGTTTTTAAAGTAATACACCAACAGTGAACGTGTGTGAATGTGGTGTTTGAAGCATATACATCATGTAAGTACTCAGGGCAGAAGCGTTACACTAAGTACAGGTCAAAGGCAAAAACCAGCATCCTATCTATCTATCTATCTATCTATCTATCTATCTATCTATCTATCTATCTGTCTGTCTGTCTGTCTGTCTGTCTGTCTGTCTGTCTGTCTGTCTATCTTCCTACCTACCTACCCATCCATCCATCCATCCATCCATCCATCCATCCATCCATCCATCCATCCATCCATCCATCTATCTATCTATCCATCTATCTATCTATCTATCATCAGGTTTATACCCTGCCCTCCCAGGTGAGGCCAGTTCAGGGCAGCTTAATGAGTTCCCCTTTTTCCATTTCAGATTATTGCTTGCATTAGGTGGGGGTAGGGAAAACATGTAATATCATGGCATATAGGCTATCCTACAGGTTATGACAGGAGTTAATCTAGGAAGCTCTTTTTGGTGGCAGCCTCGTTTTTCTATAGTTCTGCCCTGGGGAACTATGTTATGGCTGCAGTTCCCTGTTGAAGGTACACTCAGGCAAACATGGGTTGGCCTCTGATTACCCATGTAAAATGGTCGGTACAAATAAATGTAGATTAAGTGTTTGATGTTTCACTGCTAATACTTGTTAGAATGGAGGAGCTGCTTTCTATTAGGAATGTAATGTGCATTAAAGTTGGAATTGGATTCAGGACTTTCTAAAAACTTGAGTCGGGGGACTTTAACGTTGGAATTAAGCTAGTCATCCCGTTACTACTACTTTGAACAAGAGCAAAGCGATAACTCAGTATACCAGTTAGTTACATCAAAGCACTGAAGTTGACACAGAAACAAAAATGTTTATACCATTTAAACAATTAAAAAACATAGAACAGGGATAACAAAGCCATCCAAAGTATATAATCTATAAGTCACATTCAGAGAATTTGTAAAGTCTCTAAGAATGTATGCATTAATCTCTTAAAGAAGTAAATGAAGCAAAAGCTGAAAGCTCTAGATTCTGCTCTTCATTTTGTGTCCTTCTTCAGACAACAACTAGTACTAGAGGACCCCTCATACGGAAAATGAAGCTTTGGTTTATAAATCCCCTCCGATCTTGGGGGCATTTCTTTGTAAGTACTTACAATTTGCTGGCTTTTGAGATTAGTTCCAACATCAATGACTGGTTGCCCATTCTAGTGGGATTCAGGACTCTCTACAAATTGTACTTACAAATTTGTACTACACAAAATCTGGGAAACAAACTAGGATTAGATACCCTACTATGCCCAGACTTTAACCCAGATAGCACCACAAACTATGCTATCTGCCAGAGAATTCTCCAGTCATTTTTTTAGTTGTCTTGGCATCAACCTTCTTAAGCAATTCTGATGTTTGCTCTGTTCTAGTCTTCGTTTCTTTTTGCTGTTTTTGTAGCAATTCGAAGTTGTTATTCAATGAAGTCATCTGGACCAGCAGAGGGTGCAATGCTGCTGCCAGTATATTGGGAAAGTCTGTAGCTGCTTCTGACCTCGTGATTGGAGCAGCCGAGCTGGCATTTCCTGAAGAAGGTTTCATTTTCGGGGCCATTTTTCTCCCAGCCATCTGTGTATTTGTTTACTTTTTAGGAAAAGTTTCAAAAAGTTCTATGGCCTGCAAAGCCGGGTAATTTTCACTTGGTTCCACTCTACTTGGATCAAAAAGAGCTTTGTTTTAATTAATGGGTAGTTTTAAAGAGATTTTCTCTTTTCGCTTTTCACGGGGTGGGCTCCTCCCCCTCCTTCGCTTTCGTTTAAGGGGCTGTTTGCCTGGCCACTTATCTGCATTTCCAATTCATCACAACTCATGCTTCATCGAAGATATTCCACTCAGGTAAGGAAAACCTCTTGACCAGCTGCTTGCTTGTCCCATTACTGTTTCTCCAGCAACGAGACCTTCAGCGCAAAGAGGAGTCTCGATCCCTTGGCAATCAACCTTGGGAGAGGCACCCATCAAGCTCCATGGCTTGGAGCTCCCTGCAAGGGCTCCGGGGGGACCAGAATCATCCGAGCCCCCTCCCTGCTGCTGGGTCACGGAGCGCGTCCCTCGGAGCACTGAAGGGATGCGTCCTCCATTCAGGTCACCAAAACCGGAAGTCCATAGTCAGCTCTGTTTTTCCTCATCCTAAATAATTTTCTGTCATCTGCAGTCTTGGCCACAGCACTGCTCCCCTCCAGTTCCACATCATTTATGAACAAATTAAATAGCATCAGCTCCAATACCATCCTTATGACATCCCTCTGTTTACTTACCTTCATTGTCCATTTATTCATACTCTTTGCTTCCTGTCATTTAGCCAATTTTACTCTTTGCTTCCTGTCATTTAGCCAAAAAAGGACCCGTCTCTTAGCCCATTGCTGCCAAGCTTACTCAGAAGTCTTTGGTGAGGTGCCCTGCCAAAAGCCTTCTGAAAGTCTACCAGGTCACCATTATCTACATGTTTGTTCACTTTCACAAAGAACTCCAAAATATAAAGCAGGACTTCCCTTTGCAGATTTTGTTCCCTCAACAGGTCCCCCCCACCCATGTTCCTAATAATTCTGCCCTTGATCTCTGATTGCCTGGGACAGACTAATTGGTATGTAATTCCTAGAGAGGACTGAGATCACTTATGGGGTTATCACATCATTGCCAGCAGCCCCCCATGCTCCCCTGGGTCTCCCGCTGCTTGATCTGTTCCTGATCAGAGGCTGATGATCATTCACTTTTGTATGCCTGTGAAATTAATGGCTGTTGAAGTTTCAACAACAGAAAGCCGACATTTTACCGTTATTCTTTTGGAACAAGTGGTTCCCCCCCCCCCCACGCTTTGTTTTATGGTGCCAGAAAATGTTGCTTGTTTTGTTCTTTGCTGAATACTTTGGGAGCAATGTTCCTTTGTAACACAAGAGGGCATTATATCCTTTAACTGTATTTTGAAACCTAGGGTAGAAGAAAAGGAATGATTTCCTCTACATTCATGTCACCATAGGCCAGCACTTGTAAGCATGTATGGCAGATAAAGGGGGCCTTTTTCTTGCTGAGAATGGGATTCTTGTACAATAATTGAATACCATATAATAACTAAGCATAAAGATTATTATTTTTACATAACTGCATAAACTCTACAGTTGTGTCTATTTTTTAAAAAAAAATGTGAAAAGCTCAGAGAGGCTGGGATGTCATGACGTTTCTATTGGTTGGTATGTTACAGTATATCTATTTGACCATTTTTACTCTATTTCTCAACAACCCCCAAAGTGGCTTCCCATCGTGTTATGAAATCCTAAAAACCTAGGCAACTGAAATACTGTATCTTTTTTAAAAGGTAAAAAATATGAAATTGCACAAACCAACCCAGACCCAGCAGTTATGCACCATCAAACCCAAGATCAGCCTTACAATAAAGTTATCTTAGGCTAACCCCACAGTTGGTTTTAAAACAAATTTTTAACCACCTTTCTAAAAACCATGAAGAACACTGCCAGTTGTACCTCCCATGGAAGGGGTATTCCCCAGTCTTGATGCCACCACCAAAAAGGCCCCATTATATGTTGCTACCTTCCAAACCTCCAAGGTCAGTGGATCACAAAGTAAGGTCTTACTTGAAAAGGCTGGCTCTACAATAAGTTGAGGCGAGGTGGATTTTGAGTGACAACAGTCTCCACCCTCACTGGCAGCCCAACCTCATAACCCAGGAGTCCCAGCAGAAAATGTTATTTTCTTCCTTGTTTCCAAGCTGTATAGAACGCCAGTAGGGTCTCCTGCACTCTCATGAGTATGAGAGTGTTAACTGCTCTGGCTCATAGGCAGTGTGATGGTGGGAAGAGCCATGGGTGAGAACCTCAGATGAGCACTCCTCACCGAGCCATCACTGCCCCTAAATTACCTTAGCATCCAGGCAGGCTCATGAAACAGGTAAGCCTTTTAGTATCCTGTCTCCAAAAAAATGTTGGGGATTTACAGTGACTTTAGTAGACTTGGAGTAATTCTGCGTTGGATTGCAATGTTAAAAGTTCAAAACCTGTACTTTGAATTGGGGCCAGAATTAAACCAATACAATTGGAGTGAGATAGTGAGATAATATGATCCCAGAAGTTAGCCCCAGACAATAATTGGGTAACTGCATATTGAGCAAATTGAAATTTCCCAGATTTTCAAAGACTGCCTGTCATACAGTATGTTACAGTAGTAGTCTGAAGGTTTCCACAACTTGTCTGTGTCCAGGTCTGACCTCTCCTGGAAAGATCATGGCTGGTATACCGGCATTAACTGATAATTCATTTTCATGTCTTCTGTGCAGTCCCACATGGGACTGCAATGATGCAGGCCAGCCACTGGGATGAAGTAGCGAGCTCATCCAATCAATATACTAATAGGCAAGTTGCCCCCCTCCGTGCAGATATCTAAATCCGCACTGGGGGGGCACTGGGGGGCAGGGAGATTTTTCTGCACATGTGGGGGACTCCCCATGTGTGCACAAAAATCTAAAAAGTTTTTAAAATTTTGGAGGGGATAGTTAAATCCCTCCCAAAGTAAAAGAGCAGGGGACGCTCTTGGAACTGTGGCGGCCCGGTGGCTGGGAAGCATCCAAGCCTCGCTGCCGGTGCTGGGGAGTGGAAGGGAGATCGGCAGGCCTGGTGAGCACCGTTCAGGCCTCACTGGTGTTTGTGGGGGAGAAGCTGCGGGCCCGGTGAGCACCGCTCAGGCCTCGCCAGTGCCCACGAGGGGGAAGAAGCTGCGGGCCCAGCGAGCACTGCTCAGGCATGGGGCCCATGGGGGAGGGGAATTGGCGGGCCTGGCAGCTAGAAGCCTCAGGCCTATCCATCAGTGTTGGGGGTGGGGGAGAAGGATTAGGTGGTCCAGGCCTCGCCCTGGGTGCCAGGGTGGGGGAGAAGACTCACCTGTGGCTGCTGGCTCCAATGTGTGGAGCTCCTTCTCTCCACCCCCAAAGTATCGTGGGTCCTGCCTCTTGTACAATTCTAATCCCAAGAGTGCTTGGCTTCTGCCCAGAGTAGCACTTTCCCACCCAAAGTCACATGACCTGGGAGGAGCCAACACTCTTCCCTCAGTTCTCTTTTTGCCACCACAAAGAGAGGACATTTTACAGTGAGCTATACCACTTTTGAGGTAAAAATGCCTCAGGAGAAACAAAAGAATGCCTTTTTTTAAAAAAATGCCACTTTTGTGGAGCTAAAGTGGCTCAATCTGATGAGCACTCCTTTGTCTGGGGGAGACACATAACACAACCACTTGTAAGGCCTGCAAGGCCTGGACCCCTCAGGCTTGTGAGGGCAGGGCTGTGTGCCTCAAGGTGGCGCTTTGGGAGAAGGCGTTATCGGCCCCAACTGGGGACTCTAATGCAGCTGCAAGCCAGGGCTCCAGACCACCTTCAGTGAGTTCAGCCCCACCTAATACACCTGCCATGACTTCCACGACCCAAGCCTCCATAAGAGCTGAGTCTGAACCTCCGGCAAAGAAAGCCAAGTAAAAGAAGCGGGTGCACGAGAGGTGTTCACCACTGTCTCCTAAGCCGCAGTCTGAGATTCAACCATTAATGTCACCGTTGGCTCAACATCAACAGTTGCCGTTGCCTTGGTGCTGAGAACCTATCGGCTCCAATAAGTGCCCAGCATCAAGAGGCAGGTCTCCGCCTTGATGCCAATCCAGTTCCAAGTCGCCTCGCTACCATTCACCATTGGCTCTGAGATTTTTCGATGATGATGCAAAACGTTTGACATGGTCTTCTTGTCGGCAGTTCTCTCTATCCTCAGAGATCATGCTGATTGATCCACCCAGTCTGGACATTCCCTTTGACGCTGAGGAGATGCCTCCTCTGTGGTATCCATGTCACTGCAGACATTCTTCTGAGAACCAGAGGTATAGGCATTCTTGATTGTGTTCTCCAACACCATGGGGTTGTTTTCATCACCCAGAGGCCCTGGATGTTCAGGCGCTGCCTCAGCCCTTTTTGCTGGTGGAGGGTGGCGATTCTTCAGAAGTTGGCTCAGACCTGGCCTCAGTACCTTCTCCAGAGGATGAGATTGGGGGCGAACATGGCTTCTCTCCTTCAGAGGGCCTTTCCTCGTTCTCTGACCAATTAGTGTACATGGCTAAGGCACTGGAATTGAAATATACAGCATCAGAACCGAAGACTAAAGACCCACTGATGCAGGCTTTGTTTGTACCTGTGAGAGTCCTACAGAGTCAGTCACCAACAAGTGTGCTTAGAGAAAGGTAGTCTTTAGTGAGAAAGGTCTGTTGTGGTTATCTACACATTCTGTGTCAGTAATGATTAGAACAATCCCCAGGCAGGGCAATTATACAGAATTCAAAAAGGTCTTGCCATGGAATGTAACCAGTCATATATATCAAGCAAGAGATGCCCAAATACTGGCCTCGGGTTCTCATGGAAAAAGTGGGACAATACATAGCCAGACACCAACAGTCTCCCAAGGTCAGAATGGAGCAGAGAGTGATAAGCAAGCCATGAGAAGCATAACATAACATTCCATACACCCGACGTCATAGGGCGACGCATGCCACCTCCCAGGCAGGAGATGGCAGCATTCGCTGACAGTACCAGACTCGGGACCGGTTGCGCTTCCCTTGCTTCAAGGTTTCCTAGAGGTCATTTCAGTGCCGTGGATTCACCCAGCTTCTGCATCTCCATCAGCGAGGTGCCTAGAGACTCTTTACCATGTTATGGACACTGACTGTGCTTTTCTTTTTCAGCACCCCAAGCCGAACTCCTTCATTTCTGAAGTGATTCCTGCTAAGTCTAGATATGGCTTACGTACATCTCTGAATGATAAGGAGGGACACAAATTGGATGCGACTGGGCACAAGATTTACTCCTCTGGGGCCATGGGTCTCAGGGTGGTTAACTTTGCTGTGGTTATGGGATTATACAACAGGCTGCTGTGGGGCAAGTTGTCCCCATACTTAGATACTAGTTAAAGCTATTGTTGACCACTAGTGTTAAAAAATTAAAAAAATAATTTATACATCAGTTAAGATTATAATATTCTAGTATTTTGTAATAGATGGCTTGTTGGGCATGTGGAGTTGTTGGAAGAATCTGCAGTGCTTCTGAGGGTCTGTTCTGTGGCCTAGTCATTTTCCTAGGGCATCTGTAGTTCCAGGATAGTAGTTCATGGGCGTGATCATACGCACCCATTTGCGACACAAGAAGGACGATTCCCCACCAGCTCAAAGTGGCATGATCACACAAGCACATCTGGGAAGCATCCTGCAACTGGTGTCAAAGTGTCGCAAACCACTTTGAGCCGGTGGGGAATCGACTTATTTAGCTACCAGTGAAAGGGCAGTCTCAAATGGTTTGCGACGGCCCAGAACTGACTTTTCCTGGTGTGATCACGCCAGAGCAAACAAGTGGCATTAGGGAGCGGGCTTTTTGGGGGTTTTTCCCCCTCCCATCCCGGTATGCACATCATCGGATGATCCCAAGGGTGGACAGGCAAGTCATCGATCCCTTGTAGAAGCAGATAAGTGCACTGAAAACGGCCGGAGAAAAAAAACCCAACTCGCCCACGACTGCGTGTGATCATGCAGCGGCGGTTCGCCCTCACAGGTCCATGGACCTGTGTGATCCTGCAAAAGCGGTGCAAATTGAGCCGGCTCAAATTTGAGTCACTTCCCGTCTGGCTTATCTTGCTCGTGTGGACGGGGCCCATCTGTGCTCTCAAACTGTTCTTTGGTGACAGGATATACTCTGGCACAGACAGTCAGGGATAGTGCACCTGGTCAATTTGTCTGTGTGTGATTCTTCTCCAACCCAGTTT
The DNA here is from genome assembly GCA_029233225.1 of Lepidodactylus listeri. Taxonomy (NCBI): domain Eukaryota; kingdom Metazoa; phylum Chordata; class Lepidosauria; order Squamata; family Gekkonidae; genus Lepidodactylus; species Lepidodactylus listeri. The sequence goes on from JARCFY010000003.1 coordinate 42,551,069, forward strand.
AAAATTTCTTGCTTGTGAAGAAGAAAGGCTGTAAAGTGTCTGGTTACTCCTTGTAGGCTGAAAGAGTAGATGTCATCACATTCAACTCCGGAGCAGTGCTCTGATATTTGGGCAAAACTCTATGGTAGAAGACAAATTACCGTAGAGTTTTTGCCCAGATAACAGAGCATTGCCCCGATGTCACTGTGTGATGACATCACTTCTGGGTCACATTGGAAGCCATGCAGACACATTGCTGCCACGTCGGCTGTACCTCCCTCCTGCTTCCAGTAAGTTCCCCCATCCACCACCAGTTGCTGGGAACGAACTGGCAACCATAACTGAGGCCAAGCAGAAAGAATGTTTTAAAGGCCAGTGAGTGGTATTTCATTCAGTGACCCCTTGACTGACAAAAGCAGCATAAATAATACAAAATATAGATATTTATTTATTTAGTATTTTATTCCCCTTTCCTCCTCAAGGGGTGTGTGTGAGGAAGCTTACAAAAATATAATGTAAACAAATTTACAAGAACAGTATGAAAAACAAGTTAAAAAATCCTGGGCTGATGTCCACCAGGTCAATCCAGCTGACCAAGGCCACAGCTAACAGTTATGGGCCAAGATCCAAGAGCTCTTAGCCCTTCAGCCCACACCCCTGGCCCCATACAGGCCATAAATTCCTGCAGTGGGAGAGAGAAAAAACATTTACGCTTGTTGTTTGAAGCTGGCAGTGGTATTTCCTCAATTCCCCTTCCTGCTGACAGTTATGCAAATATGCAAGGTTTACAAAATTAGGCTGTGGAATTCAGCACTTTAATTCAAAACTTAGATTATTTTGAAAATTTTTGAGCTTTTTTGGAGTGGTTTGTTGTTGTTTTTGTTTGTCTGCACAGAATATATAAAGCTCTGGGAGGGAAGGTGGTATAATATAGGCCCATCTTGTCATATCTCGGTAGTTAACCAGGGTCAGTACTTGGAAGGGAGACCACCAAAGAAGACTGTGTAGAGGAAGGCAACAGCAAACGACCTGTGTTTCATAGCTGCCTTGAAAGCCCCTTGCTAAGGTCACCATAAGTGTAAGTTGGCTGTGACTTGACAGCTCTTTACACACCCACTCATATACAGCCCTGGTTCTTTTATCTCCTGATGTGCTATAATTCACACCCACACTGGGTCTGTCCAATGGGTTTACCCACCCAAAAGCAGACACGTCATCAACGCAGTTGAAGAGGATGTGAGTCAGACTGTTTGACTGTCTGCTTAACAGATTGCTATTCCCTTGTGAACAGCTAATGTAGCTTTGTATTAGGGTTGCAAACTCCGGGCTTAGAAATTCATGGATATTTGGGGTGGAGTCTGTGGTTGGAAGGGTTTGGGGAGGGGAGGGTGTGAAAGACTTTTAAAGCTCATAAGTGCTGCATAAACATGTAATGGACTGTGAAAAGTTAATGCCTCACAGAGCCAGAGAGCCTTGAGTGACAGGCTGCCCAAAGGGATTTGATTGGTTTGTGTTAGTTGAGCAGAATGGCATGAGAACTGACTGCTGAAGAGAATTCAGTTTAGCACTTACTGAGGACTGGGAAGGTTGGCAAGGAGGAGTGGGAGGATCGCTGAAGACCCCCATTCGGGCCAGGAAAAGGGACAGATCATCTAGTTAGAGAAGTGATTTGCTATCCAGTTGATAAGGAAGATAGCTCGAAGACTGGAGTTCAGAGAAGAAAGTTGGGTACTTGTAGTATATCTCTGCCTTCTGAAACCTGAAGAGTCAGTTAAGACTGTATACTGGAGTGTTTAGAAAACACTGAAACCAAAGCCTGTCACCACTAAGATTCTAAGACTGTGTGAAAAGCTTTAAACTCTCACTTATTGGAAACATGTGAACAGGAGTTTTTGTAATCTCACCTCAGAGTTATATTTGATTCACCTCAGATATTTTATCCCTAATTTCACATGACCTTTCCACCTCTATGTTGAATAAAATCTTGTTTATTTTTTAATGTTCTAAAGACTTTCATGTGCCATTTTCAGACATTTCAAGTTAGGAGGTTAATCTTATCTCTTCTCTCTAGTTCCTGGGCTGAGCCAGCATAAAAATACAATAACGTGATAGGGTAGAAAAGCCATAGATCTTCAGGAAAGAAGAAAAATAGGTAAAGGGGCTGCTCATTTAGAAAGGAAGAGAAAAACAGAGGGAAAATCCTTTATCTGAGTAAGGGAAGAGGGCGAGGTTGTCATAGAGAGATCTCAGCAAGGTATAATGTCATAGAGTCCACCTTCCAAAGCGGTCATTTTCTCCAGGGGAACTGATCACTGTACTCTGGAGATCAGTTGTAATGGGAGATCTCCAGGCCCTGCCTGGGGGTTGACAACCCTGCTTTGCATTAATCACCTTCTTCTGACATAATTGTGATAGTTATCACTTTCAGCATGGAAAATCAGAAGAAGAAGAAGAAGAGATTGGATTTATACCCCACCCTCCACTCCCCAAGGGAGTCTCAGAGTGGCTTACAAACTCCTTTTCCCTTCCCCTCCCCACAACAGACACCCTGTGAGGTAGGTGGGGCTGAGAGAGCTCTTTCCCAAGCTGTCCTTGAGGGAACAGCTGGTACAGAGCTATGGCTTGTCCAAGGTCATCCTGCCAGGTGCAAGTGGAGGAGTGGGGAATCAAACCCGGTTCTCCCAGATTAGAGTCCGCGCACTTAACCACTACACCAAACTGGCTCTGGGTACGGTTCTGTTGTAGTGCAGCTGAGGTTAGTTCTATGTTGTGGAGGCTCAATTGATGGCCACGTGATGTCCCTGACATGATGATGTCATCTGGAAGTGACATCATCGAGTCAGGGACATCATGCAGGGTTGCTCTGGTATTTGGGCAAACTCTACCATTTGAGAGTGAAAAAACCAGAGTTTCACCCAAATATTAGAGTGTTTCACCACAACGTCCCCAATGTGATGATGTCACTTCTGGAAGACATCATCACATTGGGGATGTTGCATGACGCCCCCGCCCACCCCTGAAACACCCTCCCAAATCCCCTACCAGAATGCCAAGGGGACCTGGCAAGCCTAATGGGTTATGATCTCTTATCTATGTTCTATTTAGAAGGATTTATTTCTAAGCCAATTTAGATGGAAAGCATGGAGAAATAGGCATAGTTTGTTCATTTTGCCATTTATTCTACCTTTATTTAGTGATTTGTTTATTTCATTTATATCCTGCCTTTCTCCCCAATGGAGGATCTAAAGCAGCTGACATCATTCTCCTCTCCTCCATTTTATCCTCACAACTCTGAGAGTCCGCAGACTGGTCCAAGGTCACCCAGCAGGCTTCCATGGCAAAGTGGGGATCTGAACCAAGGTTTCCCAGATCCTAGTCCAGTGCCCTAACCACTACACAACCATTTTAATTTTTTGTGCTACCAGCATATGCAAATCCATAGTTTGGATGGCCTAAGACCTCTTAGGTTAGAGCTACACATTTAACCAGATCTTGGAAGATATTCCTTCCTTGAGTGGATTATTTTAGATTGTGGGGAGGGGGTGGATTGCATTTTTATTGCACTGTAGAAAATGCATCTCTCTGGAAGAGACAGTTTTGATGTTGGGCTTGGTAGAATTTAGAAGTATTTCTACCCCTAGAGAGGTCTAATGCAGGAAAAGCCTGGCTCCTGATCACTAGTCCTTTCCAACATGCGTAATTCCATTAATATTGCATGCTTGTATTATGGCACAAGTGCAATTTGTCATCTTGGCGAGGAGGAGTCAATTAGGGTAGGATATTTTCTTTAGCCCCTCCCTCTAGAAACATAGCTCACTTTACAGAAATAAACTCCTGGCAAATGGCAGCAAACAGAAGGGTAGCAAATAAGTGAAAAAGAAAGAAACTGCTCTAGCAGAATTGGGGCAATAGCAGTGAGGAAAATCATGCAATCTAATTGGCTTCAGCTGCCAGAGGAACAGCAGAGCCCATGCCAGATGTGTTGGAGCAGGACTTGAAAAGTTGTCCAAAGCTGGAGGGCGTGTGTGTTTATGAACAAAAACTAAACAATTTAGCAGTGAACATAACCTGCCTTCCTGTATAGGCTGCTGCAAGGGTTGGGTTCTGCTTGGGGTTGCTAAAGAACTTTGTCACTTCTGAATTTGGCCTTGAAGTGTGCAACACAACCAAATTCCTATGCCTGCTTCATTTGGATGTCAGCAAGGCAACAGCTTCTGTTCAAGTGGTTGTACTGATTCAGGATTCAGGAATTTGCAAAACTTTGGCACCAACTGAATTCCATGATGGTTTTATTATCAGAATCAAGTGGGACCATTCAGACGTTGAACTGAGTTTGTGAAGTACCCTAGATGGTGGGAGCAGCATATGGTCCTCTACCCGGATTTCAGATCTGTAGATTTATAGAGGTTCAGGGGATCATATGAAGAAAAAGAGGGGGATCATCCATCATTGTCCAAACTACATTCCACTGGGGGTAGTGCAACCGATCCATCTGCCCTGGACCCTGAGTGACCTTCAAGTTTGAAACTGACATCAGAGTTTCCAAGGCTGGATAATTCTGCCCTCCCCCCTGCTGTTGCTTTGTAGTTTGGCAAACATTTTGTTTGAGTGGAGACAATCTGTCTGGAAATGCATCTATTCACCAACTGGCATAAAACTCCACAAACAGCTTGAAAGTCATGGAAAATTCATGCCACAAACTAGTTTCAAACTAGTAATGTCAGTTTCAACAGGCCTTCACTTCACCAGCTTCCTTTGTGTTCACTTCCCATTTTCTTGCACAGAGCTTGCAAAATCCCACCCCCTTTGCTTGGATGTGTGACTCTGTGCTTTGAGATCAGTCCTTTTAAGCTTGCAATGCCAATGGCACTGGGTTCTGCTGGGCACTCTGTAATTGTGCTGGTGCTGCTGGGCTTGAAAAATCCCCCCCATGTTTGGATTGTGATTGAGCTGGTATTACCACGTTGGCACTGGGTTTTGCTGGGCTTGCAACATCCCCCCCACTTGCTTGAAGTGTGACTCTGTGCTAGACATCAGTCCTGTTGAGCTTGTATTGCCACAATGGCACAGGGTTCTGCTGGTCACTAGTACATTGCACTGGTTCTGCTGGGCTTGCAAAAATGCTCCCCCTTCAGTTTCTACTGCAGAGATTCTCTGTGACTTTGATTCTGTTCTGCTGGCCTTCTATTGCCCCCCCCTTTTTTTGCTCTTTGTTTTTTCTCCATTGGAAACAATGGAGGTTGGACACCTTCTTTGGGGGGCCATAACTTGGATCCCATAAATCCAATCCTCACCAAATCTGGAGGGTTGGTACAGAAGAATCAGCTGGAGATTCCCTGCAAGTTTAGTGACTCTAGCATACTGGGGGGCATTCTACTGCATCAAAAACCTCACAAACCAACCCAGTTGGTTTAGCCCTTAAAAGTTTGCAACAGTTTGTGACTCATGAACTGGGCACACCATGAACTGCATTTTTCCTGGTTCATGCCCATCCCTACCCATGGCAAACCTAGTCCCAGACTTTAGGCTGTCTAATCAGTAATGAAATAGTATAATGTCCCTGGGCTGGGTTGGTGATAGAACAAAAGAAAAGGGAGCTAACCAGCTGCTTAAGTACCTCCTAGGCATTTGTATTTTCTATCCTGCCATAAGGAGGACCTTTGTGCCCATTTTCCCAGGGGAATTGTCACAGGATGGACTACATTAACCAATGACAAATTGCATGTGCCTAATCTTGTGAAATGTTTTGACTACCAAAGCTGTTCCATAGCAGTTCATTAAAAGACAAATAAAATATTGTAAGTTTACATTTTTATGTAAAGATCAGGAATGCTTTGGCTGATAACTTTCTTTCTACTAAGCATCTGTTTCCTATTTTTTAAACATTTTACAACATTGGTTAGCCAATTTTATATTAATAGTTGATCTTAACAGGATCAAAACACGGCAGTTTCTTACCAAAGGTTAGCATCTCTCTCTCTCTCTCTCTCTCTCTCTCTCTCTCTCTGTCTCTCTCTCTCACACACACACACACTCACACACACAAAATGTTTCCAGTGGCAGCAACCAGCATTATCTCTACACCAGCATCTGGTTTTTTGGAATATTAAAAATGATAAACATTGCCAGATGTAGTCCACCTGGCCCTCCAGTACTGACCATCTGCATAATTCGTGCTTTCCTTTTAAAACAATAACATAGACTTAATTCGAACTTCTTATGCTTTTGAAAAACTATCTTCCTTGTAAGTCCAAGGCAAGCTGGACGTGGAATGTCAGTACCGAGTGAGTTGTTGTGTCTAAGAAGCATTCCTTTATAATGGAGACATTGACATTGTTCGCTTGGCTAGCAAATGGCTAATGGTTCTAGTGTGAAAGAGACTGTGTTGAAGTGAATGGGGATGGTAAGGAATTTTACCCTAGTTCCCATTAAGTGATAATAGTACTCCTTTAAAAGTGAAATGATTGTGCATATCTGCACCACAAACCTCTATGGGGCTTATATCTCTGTGACTGTCATGGTCTCTCCCCTATGCCCGCCTGCCCAATCCTGGGAATTGTACTTTGGTGGATTTCCAAGAATCAAGAGATCCTCATCAGGCTCCTCACCAAACTAGAGTTCTCAGAATTCTGAAGGAATGACCAGTCAAGTCTATAATGTCAGCATGTGTTGCTGCCATATGTAAGCTCTCAATCAGTCTGAACAAACTAAAATGAGTGAATAGTTCTAATATAAGAACATAGGAAGAGCCCTGCCAGGCCAGACTATGGTCCACTATCCTTTCTCTTGCTCTACGTAAGCAAACATCTTGGAAGGCCCACAAGAAGGAGGATGGAAGCCAAAGTCTCTCCCCATTCCTGACCTCTAGCTATTCAGAAATGCATCACCTCCGAACATTTATTTAGTTGTCATGTCTAGTAGCCATTGAAGGCTATTTGCTCTCATATAGACAGGGCTCTTTTTCTAGCAGGAACTCCTTTGCATATTAGGCGACACACCCCTAATGTGGCCAGTCCTCCAAGAGCTTACAGAGCTCTTCTTACAGGGGCTACTGTAAGCTCTTGGAGGATTGGCCACATTAGGGGTGTGTTGCCTAATATGCAAAGGAGTTCCTGCTAGAAAAAGAGCCCTGCATATAGATCCTAGCAACACCATCACTGGACCCAGCAACACCAGCCATTCCATCTCGGGTTCCTACTCCTGCTCATCCTCTAATGTGATTTATGACATTGCATGTCAGCAGTGCCCTTCCACCCTCTACACTGGACAAACAGGCCAGTCCCTTTGACAAAGAATTAGTGGACATAAGGATCTCATTAGAAACCACAGCCTTCAAAAACCAGTTGGGAAACATTTTAACCTTCCAGGACATTCAGTTGTTGAAGAGAGCGACACTTCTCTTACAATTAGAATTTCAGAGGGAGATTATTTGTTTGTTTGTTTGTTTACACTTTTACCCTCCCCTCCTTGCGAATGGGCTCAGGGCGGTTTACAATATGGCACACAGTGCCAAATCAGAATAAAACAGTTTAAAACATTTCAAATACAATAACAACCGTACTAAACCAATTTGCGATGAAAGTTGCAAATAAAGTGCTCACCATGAAGTTAATAATGAACATTCAGATGGCTTCCTACTGGTAGCCTTCGTGCTGGCATAAGGGTCATGTTCCGGCCCTCCACCCAGCCTGGGCTTCATTCGGGGCCAGCCCTCATCACTGATGTTACTGATGATGGTTGATGGTAGATGGTGATAAGTGGTGGTGACTTGTAATCGAAGGGCTGGTGGAAGAGCTCAGTCTTGCAGGCCCTGTGGAACTGCATAAGGTCCCACAGGGCCCTGATCTCCTCCAGGAGCTCATTCCACCAGAGAGGAGCCACCACCGAAAAGGCCCTGGCGAAAAGGCAGATTAGAAAGAGAGACTGCTGAATTGCAACTGATAATGAAGCTCAAGACAATGCATCCTCCTGGTCTGAATCGAGACCTAGGTTTCCTGTCTCATTTCATGTCTCAGTGCTGATTTTTCCACACCTACTACTCCACTGCATATCACACCCAATCCAATCACCTGCCCATTGTCATTTACCTGCTATTGTCATTTACCTGCTAATGTAATTCAACATCTGAAATCACTCCACTCTCCAAGATATAAGGACAGATGGACTCACATTCTAGCTGTATTTGAAGAAGTGAACAGTGACTCACAAAGGCTCATACCCTGCCACAAATTTTGTTAGTTTTTAAGGTGCTACTGGACTTTTGTTCTTTTCTACAGTCATTAAAGGATTTATCTTCCACAAAATTAAACTAATCTCCTTTTAAAGCCTTCTGAACTAGTGGACATCACAGCCATAATAATCTATGAGCAATACATTTTCTTTCATTAATGTTTGATTACATTATGCATTATCTATTTGATACGGGTGAAAAATTGTGACCAGTATATTGTTGTCCACAAAGGAATGCAGAGTCCAGTGTTTGGGATTACTGAAAAATTGGAGTATTGTGGTTTTCTGCTAAGAGGAGCATCTTTGAAAAGCCAATGTGTGCTATTAAGATTCTTCTGAATGGAACTGTAGGACAGGGATACCCAGCCCTTTTGACCCTGAAGGCCCCTTTCAAATTCTGCCACGGGAGGGGGGGTACAATTACAAAATGGCCACCCACGAAACAGAGTCCACCCCAGACTGGCTGCCACAGGATGCAGAACTAACAGCAAAATGTCAGAGAGTGAGGTTACACATAGAGTAACTTTTCAACATTTCAAGCAAAGGTTCTGTTTAAGGAAATGCCTTTTAAAATGGACATATTGTTTTCTAATATTTCCTTGCATATATACATCTTACCTTCAGTGAAGATCCTTGTGGTGTGGTGTGGTGTGGTGGCAGTGGCAATGGCAAAGCAACATATTAAAAATTCTGCATAGCCTATCAGATTGCCAACAGCCAATCAGAAGCCATGCTGGGCAATAGACCCATCTGGCCCCACCCACTTTCTAAAACCACTTGGTAGGCACCAGGAAAGATGTCAGCAAATGTCATTGTGCCCACGGCTGTCACGATGGGAACCCCTGTTGTAGAGGAACACAGGACCAGCTGCGGAGTATACACATTTAAAGAAGTTTTTTGCACAATTCCCAATACTTTTGGACCATCTGTTTTGATACAAAACCACCTTCTGAGGGTTACATTCTTGTGGCTCTGCCCCAGAAAGTCCTTGAATCTCAGCTGCCAAAGTATGTGTCTGTGTGACACAAAAAGTCCTTTCTGTGCCATAGGAGAGAGATCCGTTTCTAGCAAGGTGACTACCTCCCCCCCCCCATCAATCTTTCCTGTGTGTAGGAGTGTGTAAATGAAGATTGGTTTAGAATATTATGTTTTCTCACCAAAAAAAGTTTGGATTCTTACAGTTTGCTTTGACTGGTCAAGGTTATGGTTAAATGAAGAAACCCTTGCTTTTCGCAGCATGAACTCTACAAGAAGACGCCAAACGCATCAACCCAAATTGCAAAACTAAGTCCTGACACCTACCACTTTGACAGCTATATGTGTGACAGCACTAGGGACGATTTCTCTCCTCTCTGCCGTTTAACCCCCAAATCCTCCTTCTCACCTTTTCTCCCTCATGTGAATCAAACCCACAATAAAAGAGGCAATGTCTCTTCATTCTCATACAGAAAGCTTATTTCTTTGGAGATGGATCCTTCTGTGAAACACTGAAGTAGTGTCTAAAATTAAAGTATGCTTTAATTTCGTGTGTGCTCAAATGTTTCCCCATGGCACACTTTGCCCAGGTACAGTTGACATATGTGCTGAGGGAGTTCCATGCACTGAACCTGATTCCCAGACATTTTCCCCAGCAGGGCTAATAGTGGTTCCCCGAGGCTGTTTCAGGTCAGGAAAACAGCACGGGTGGGGGGGAGGCTTAAACCCCCATCTCTGTGTACTCCAGTCTTGGTCCATGATTCCTGGTCACAGAAAAGATGCTTGTAAATGTATGACATCCCCATGTGTACAACTGCAATTTTACAAAAGGTTTAAAAAAAAAAAAAAACCTAGAGGGAGGTACCTATATATGTAACCAAAGATGGTTGTATTTTGATGCACAGTTTTTAATATTTATAATTTGATTACAGCTTTAGGAATGTGATTTTAGCTTCTTTGTAATTTGCAGTGGGTCCCCCCCCCCTTTCTTTCAGCCTTTTTGGTGGTCCAGGAAAAGTGTATCACATACACCAAATGGGTATAGAAATGTTATTAGTAAAATCGTAACAGTTTGACAAGCTTACCCTAACCTTTGCCAAGTGCAAAATATTTTTCACGACAAACATGAAAACAGGTAATACATGCTTCATTTTTACTGCAGACCCCTTGGACAAATGTAGAAAATTGACGTCAGCAATAAAAATCTGATTTGCAGTATTTATAGACAATAATATATTGCATGCATTTCACAAAATTTAATGAAGAACACAATTTGTCGAATGTGTCACGTTACTTGCAGTGGTCGCATTGTGGCTATTAAGTATTTAATACTGACAAGCAGGAGACCAGCAAGGACTTGCTGGGGGTATCTCATTTCCCCTCTGCCACTATTTCCTCTTTCCTTTCTATGAAATCCCACACAGCCTTTCCCTTTTTCTTGCTTCCTTTTCTCTTCACACACAACAGCCAACATACCTTAGTCCATCATCCCTTCAGCTTTCCCTCATCCTACCCAGGCAGCCTCAACCTAAAAAGAACTATGACCAGGGCTTTTTTTTTTTTTTTTCAGGAAAAAGAAATGCTGGAGCTCTTAAAAGGGAAATGAACTTTTCAATCTGTATACTGAAAACGTATGAACTTTGAAACTAATTTTGTTAAAGATGTTCTGGAACTCGGTTACGGCACGCTCCCCCAGGGAAAAGCCCAGACTATGACCCAGTTGTGCAGTGCTGGCCACTGGGCCAGACCAAGTTGTGTGGTGGTGGGGACCTTGGCCGAGGACAGACTGGCAATGTAAAGCGGCAGGAATGCGGAGGGAACTGGTGCGGGGGAAAAACTCCACGGGGCTGGCCGTTCATACTGGCCAGAGCAGTGTGCAGCGGTGCCGATACGGAGCGTTCAGACTGCCGTGGAGCTGGCTCCGCGGCTCGCACGGCCCCGTTGCGATGGTGGCACATATGCGCATATGCGAAACGGCAAGAGATGGGGACAATGCTTTCTTTCATTTGTGTTTCGTATATGCGCACATGCGCAAAACTTTGTTCCGGCGCATTCACACTGCCACCTCCGGATGCCTCCCGCTTCTTCCGGTTCACAGTGTTTGGAAGCGGGAGGCATGCGGAGGACGGCCCCTGAACACCGGTTTCTCCCGGTGTCCTGTTAAGGCGGATGGAAAGCGACTGGGAGACGGGTAAGTGCGAAATGGAGCCGATGGACAGATACGCATGTCTGAACAGGCTCCCTTCCTCCACTTCCGATGCGGGGCTGTCCCGCTTTACATTGCCAGTCTGTCCTCGGCCCTTATTTTCCCCTATATCCCTCCTCTTCCTTCCCCCTGGCAACAGCCATATCCTCTCCTTTTTCCTTGCCTCATTTTCTTCATCCATCCACCAACCTACCTTTTGTCTGCCCCCACCTAAGCTATAATTATCATTTATTTCATCTATACCCCACCTTTCCCCAAAATGAGGACCCAAATCACTTACATCATTCTCCTCTCCTCCATTTTATCATCATAACAACCCTGTGAGGTAACTTAGGCAGAGACTGTGTGACTGGCCCAAGATCATCCAGTGAGCTTCCACAGCAGAGCAGTGATTCTAACTTGAGTCTTCCAGATCTTAGTCTGGAGCTCTAACCACTACACCACACTAGCTTTCATGGGGTAGGTGTTGTTGAACAGCAGCAAGCAGCCAGTCCTGGGGGAGTCATGCATGTCTCCTGCTATCATACCACCCAATGTTACCAGGCCTGGTCCTGATGAGTTCTCCCTCAAAGGCAGAAACAGCCCTACAAAAGGCCCTGCTCCTTCCTCCTGCTTTTTATTGACAGCACTTGAAGGTTGGCAATAATGTTGTGGCTGCCTAACAACAGCCACTGAGGACATCTGTTTCTTAAAGTTACAGACATTCGTTTTATTGTTGGGGGGGGGGTTAACTTTTTAAAAAGATTTCAGATTTTTCTGCAAACCTGGAGCATTTTTCAGATTTTTAGAAACCCCCATCTTCTCTGTTCATGGCTCCAATATCCAGCGTTAAGTATCTACGGCTATGGCCACACTGGGAATTAGATATACTGATTCTTTGGGCTCTATGGCATCTTCAATATTATTACTGTTATTGGTAGCAAGGATGAGATTATACATTATGGCAGATATGGGTGGCCAGTGAAAGTGCCCTTTCTGTGTGGCATCCTGCCCTCACTCACAATGTAGGGCCCATTTTCACCATCTGTGATGTGAGTTCATTACGGTGTGCATTTTCCCTACCCTCACGCTTTATCCTTGGCTTCTGGTGGTGCATGATTATGCAAACGAAATACATTTTCACGGATTCAGTGGATATAAATCAAAACAAAGATTAGCCTTTTGAATCCCATTGAGTTCAATGGGAAAGAGTTCACTTATGGGCCTAATTCTTTCCCATTGAAATCACTGGGACTGGTGTTTTTGACTTTGGCTAGATCATCTCCTTTGCTATTTATGATTTTTCAGAGGGCAGGCTGTGTACATAATTGGGGACCTGAAGAGGTTTTCTGGCACTTCGTTTGTGCCTTGTTGTTTCACAGACCAAGAACATCCCAATTATGTTCCTCCAGGAAAACGTGGCATTGTAATATCTATGTAATGATAACTGCTTGAAGTACTGTCCACAGAGCATGGAGCATTGAATACATTAACCAGGAAAGGTCTTGTTTGCATGGAGTTGACAGCATCGGCTCGTTTTAATTTTCCAGCTCAATAATTAAGGTGAAGTTTTGACTCAGCCTCCCATTTTAAGGCCAGTGACTCAGACAGACCCATGTAGGCAAGTGAACACATGTATCAATTTGTCTTCTTTACTATCCATTAAGAGTTCAACAAAATGCTTGAATGGAAAGTTTAATAACAAAAGACATTTATAGTGTTTACTTAAATTTTCTGGACCATTACGTACAAGCGACACTGGAGGCAGAGGGTAGCCAAAAATTCTTTCTGACCACTCTGCTACACTTTGAGCTGCCAGCATCCCCCCCCCCTTTGGGTGGGGGGGGGAGAGAAACGTATGTGGCCAAATTACAGTTTCTCAGTGGATTCTGAATGCAAAAATCACCATTTTGGCAACAGCCTACCTTTTGCAGTTTACATTACCATGGCTATTTATTTATTTTCCCTCAGCAACAATGACAGTGGTTGAGATAAACTGTTTAATTCTAAATAGAAAACACATCTGCTCTTTTCGGCATTGTTTGTGGTTGCTGGAGGGGTGACAGTTTCAACCAAGTAGCATGCAGGACATTTTAAGTGAGATGTTGTCTGACAGTCTGCAGCTGCTGAGCTCACCATTGTTAACCTTAACAGCAGCCCCTGGCAGCTCTGCCACATTTCCAGGCCATCGTAGGGCCAACGGGCTCTTTGGAAAGGTACCACCAGACATGCCAGGAGGCTGGTGGTTAGCACATCTGTACAGCTGCACTGTAGTCAGGAACAGGCACAATGCACATTCAGCAGGGCTGCATGCATGAAGCCTTGCTCACCCTCAAAGTGAACAGGGCAGTCAGGCAGACAGACCATCTTTTTCAAATTGATTGCGCCGGTTATACTCAGCTTTTCTCTCCACTGAGGACCCAAAGCGGCTTTCAGCATCATCCTCTCTTCTCCATTTCATCTTCCCATTTCAACTTCCTGTAGTGTACTTTTCACTTGCCTTACCTAGTGAGGTAAGTTAGCCGGAGAGGCCATGACTGGCCAGTTAATCAGCAGCCGCTTGGGGTCCTCATAACTCTCATTGTTCAGGCTTCCACGGATGTGTGTGCCTGTGTGTGCTGTGTGGTATCTCATAGGCACCATTCACTGCTAAGTGTCAATGAAAGGGGAAGGGAAGGCATACAGCCACTGAATGGATGAGAGCACCTGGTGCTGGCAATCAATGTGTTATCCTAGACTACAGTAGTTTTGGAGGGAGTCAGAGACAGGGTTGCCAATCACCACGTGAGGCCTGGAGAGCTGTTGAAACTACAACTGATCTCCAGATGACAGAGATCAGTCCCCAAGGATAAAACGGTTGCTTTGGAGGGTGGACTCAATTATGGTCCCATATCCTGCCATAATAGGGCTCCACTTCCAAGTCTCCAGGAATTTTGAAGACAGAAGCTGGCAACCCTAGGAGGGTCTGTTTTAACTCTCCATATTTTTAACAGGATTAAATGGCTATTCCATTGCTAAGGAGCCTCTTCACCCAGCCCTGTCTCTAGAGCTCGGAACCTACAAAACTTGCAGACGGACATCCTACTATGCACACTGAAATATGGATGAAGCTGAGATTATTTTGGGATCGCAGTTGAAACACGCATATTAGCGCGCTTTAAATGGAGTATTAAGTTTCTGTATTCGGTCATGAGCCTGACTTTATTATTTTGAAGTTGTCAGCCAGTTATAGTAAAAGGTTCTTAAAAACAAAGGTCTGATTTGAAGTTAATATTCACACCAGCAATATGGACAAACCTGGCGTTCCTCTTATCAGTGATTCACAAACCAGCTGGGGAGAATGTGAGCCCTCACTACTGTCAGTGCCATAAAGAAGTGTAACAAAATTTCACTAATATGATCTTTTGGGAAAACAGCATTTTAGAAACAGTAACTCTGAAAATGACTTTCATGCTCTTTTTAAGTACTGGTTCACAAACCACTAGAGCACTTTGGTTTAATCCAGTGAATTTGTATTTACTTCACTGAATGACCTGGGGTCCCCCTTGATTATGTTGAAATCACCAAATTGTGAATGCTTAACTCTCATTTCTTCTGAATATGTCAGTGTGCTCACTCTCAGTCTGTACTCTTATCTACTGCCTGCCTCATCTCTCTAATGTACACGGTACGCCCTCATATCTGTACCCTACATGCTGCCCAACACATCACTGCTGCAAGACAAGAAGAGTAATGCAACAGAACCTCCCCATTTGTGGATTTGACACTTGTTGTTCCACTGATTTGTGGTCCACAGCCCAACTACACAATGCAGCTAACCCTGAGCATATGACCCCTTCCCCTCTGGTGTGGTGGCTCCTCAGTCTGCCTCTCTACAAGCACCTGGACCAGAGCAACTGCAGCTGAAGTTTCATGTGGCCCAGTCAGGCCTGGTCTTGATGACCTGCAGGGCCATTGCAGCCTAGGGCTGCCAGCCTCCAGGTGGGGCCTGGGGATCTCCTGCTTTTACAACTGATCTCCAGCTGACAGAGATCAGCTCCCCTGGAGAAAATGGCTGCTTTGAAGGGTGGACTCTATGGGATTGTAGCATGCTGAGGCCCCTCCCCTCCCCAAACCCCGCCCTCTCCTGGCTCCACCCCCAAAGTCTCCAGGTATTTTCCAACCCAGACTTGGCATCCCTATTGCAGCCTCTGGGCCCAGGCATACCACGACAGCCACTGCTGTGCGGCTTGACCACAGGCTTCAGGACCCAGAGGGGATGGCTATAGCAAGACTCATCCAGGCCCAGAGGAATTTCCACTAACTTGCCTGAATCAGCTTAGTAAGATCCAGCTTCCCCGCCCCCGGTGCAATCCCTGCATCTGCTTTCTGCTTCTTTCCCACTGGGCCTCTTTCCAGCTACAAAGAGCAGCAAGAGTGCAACAAGGGAAGAGACTTAGCTGATAGATGTCTGATACGCCTACTGTCCAGCCAGAAAACATAGTCACTGCACTTGTGCCACACAACAATGTCCCTGAACTAACACGTCTGTGCATAACAAAGTTTGAGTCCAGTGGCACCTTTTAGTGTTTCCTCCAATCAGATTGCTGGCTCACTGGCATTGGGGGGGGGGGCAGTCTCATTGTCCGTAAACTGGAGCACTCTTTCGGGTTGAACTAAATTTTCTGCTGTCAGAATGGAACGTTCCTGCCCCCTCTCCTCCTAGCAACAGCTCACTGATCTCCCCAAACTGCTCCTCCTGGTGGACAGGGGACCCTCCGGAACAGCACGAGGGTCAGGTTTTTAGTTTCTCATTCAACTGGGATGAATTTCTCAAGGATGGGACCTTTCCTCTCCCATCAGGGGTCAGCAATGAGAACTGGTAGAAATTTCTTTAGTGGAAATTTTAATCTAGGTTCAACCTTTCCCCCAAAAACATTCCAGTTATTAAATGCTAATCTCATTGTAGGTTTAAATGCCTTTTGTAGACTTGCTAGGGAAAGGCATGGGATGGAGGGAGATGCTTAGACCTTCTTTGGTTTCCCTAATAAACTGGCCACCTAGCACCTTTGGTGAAAGAGGCAAAGGTGTGTTTGTACCTTCTGTAATGTAGAAGGACTGCTGGGCTGTTTAGGGGTGGTAACCAAGAGCTAGAAGGCTGTCCTCCATTCTGTCCTGCCTACTTTGCAAAAGAAAAGCTACATTTTCCAGTGCCTGGACATAGGGGGTCGCAGCATCACTCTAAGTGTGTATAGGTGTTATCTTCTTGAATGGGATATCTCTCTTTGTCTAAACCTGGGAGCTGCCCTCTGACCCTTCCTCTCTCTTTGTCCTCTCATTCTCACCTCACATGGCCTTCCATGGAGAGAGACATCCCTGTAGGTCTCTCCTGTAGATACAATGTCCTTATACTCCCACGCACATGATGCCGGACAAGCTGGCCATTTGTGATAGGGAAAGTATTCTTTAGATTCAATGTCTCTCTCTCTCCTTCTTAATGCAACCTGAATGTGAACTGGATCTACTTGAATAAATGCAAGTTTACCTTTTTTGCAATATACTTCTTGGGAGATTTATTTACTACACTCAGTAAACTCTGCTATACTAACCAAATATCCCAATAATAAACATAGGACAATGCAGGAGAAAAATTAAGGGTCAGATCCCTCTATGCAACAAGAACTCTCTCTTTATCTTAAAGTGACGAAGGTGAGGGCTCAGTTATGCACATTGTGTTTGTGTGTGTGTGTCTATACCCAATGTATTGGCACTTTCCAGCTCTCCCATTGGCTGTGCTGTGTGCTCCATCAGCCATTGGCCTATCAACCACCACTCAAGAGTACTCACGTGCCATTGTCTGGGGGCTGGGTCCACTCCTCTCCCCTGCCCACTGCCGGCTTGGCCACTTCCCTGTCTGAATAAACTGCCAAAATGGCTGTCTCTCCTGATGAAGATACTTCTACTGCTGCTTGGTGCTCTGTGGCTTGCTGGCTACTGAGGTGGGCCAGCAGCTGTCAAACCATTCTCTTCTCCTGCTGTGCAGCTCAATTTCCCCTCAGAAATTGCTAGGCAATCAAGCTTGGTTCTGTCAGTAAAAAGACAGGGGGAGGAGGTCCTTTCCAGGCCTACTTTGGCCTTTGTGGGGAACTCATTGGGGCCAGTCCTGACCGGTGTTCCCTCTAAACTGAGTTAGTGTGAGCTAGCTCAGTTTTTTAGCCTCCGGCTCACACATTTTTGTCCTAGCTCAGAAAGGATGGCTCCAGAGCAAAATAATTTATGCTGTAGCCAAATTGTTTGCTCACAACTTTAATGCCAGTAGCTCACCAAGTAGAATTTTGGCTTAAGACTCCCCAGTTTAGAGGGAGCATTGGTCCTGACTAAAGTTGCCAGCTCCAGATTGGGAAATTCTTGGAGATTTTATGGAGTAGTCTACGAAAGCCAGAATTTGGGGAGGGGAGAGGCATCAGCTGAATAGAATGCCATAGAGCCCACCCTCAAAATCAGTTATTTTCTCCAGGGGGAGACAGAGATCTATTGTCTGGAGTTCAGTCGTGACACCAGGTGATACCACAGCCAGTGTGGCATAGCAGTTAGCACTTCAGAGCAGGGTCTGCCAGACCCAGGTTTTTGCTGTGGAAGCTGAGTGGGTGATTTCGGACCAGTCACAGACTTCCAGCCTAACTTACTTCACTGGGTTGTTGTGCAGATCAAAAGGGGGAGAGGAGAATTATGTGAGCTGCTTTGGTCCCCATTGTGGAGAAAGAATGTGCTCTTCCTAGGTAGAGGCTGCAGGGAGGGGAGAGGAGATGGAAAGCTGAAGTCAGAGGGGCAGATAAAGGTAGGTTGATGGTTGGCTGGGAAGGAGATAGGGTTGCCACCTCCAGGTTGGGAAATTCCTGGAGATTTGAGGGGTGCAGCCTGGAGAGGGTGGGGTTTGAGGAGGGGTAGGTCCTCAGACAGGTACAATGCCATAGACTCCACCCTCTAAACCAGCCATTTCCTCCTGGGGAACCACTGTTGCCAATCTCCAGGTGGAGGGTGGAGGTCACTCAGAATTACAACTGTTCTTCATGTGGTAGAGCTAAGTTCCCCTGGAGAAAATGGTGGTCTGTGTGTCATTATACCCTGCTGAGGTCACCACAGAAGATTGACGCTGAGTGCCCAAGGTCAGGGCACCCACCAGAGCTTCTTTCTAGAGCCTTATTCCTAGTTCATGTATAAAGCACAAAATCAGACCGCATGGGAAAAGAGGAGACACACCTCCCACTTCCTTCCCTGCCCTATCTGCATAAACTGTGCTGAGCATTTGGCAGTTTAAAGCATTTTTTCTTCACAGCCCAGTTGTGTTAGAATTGAATTGCTTTCAATATGCTTTGTTTTTCTCCTGTCTATCTCAAGGGTGGGAGATGAAAGGTTCCATCCTTGAGAAATTTATCCCAGTTGAACAAGAAACTAAAAACTTGTAAATGAGCAAACCTTTGCCACTGAAACTAATGTTAAGCCACCAAAGTGCCCCAATGACCCCAAGCATAAATTGCGCAAATGGAGGAGTACTATATTACTAAAGATCCAAACACTGAACACAAAAATGAGTCAAATTGAAATTGAAATGAAATTTCTGTGCACGTTCCCAGTGTTAATTGGCTGTTAGGTTTCCTGCCTCAAGCTCTGGAAAACTATGCCATCCTTCTTAATCACACATCTTCTTTTTGGTGTACTAAATGTCAGACTGATTTTCCTGGGATGTAGATATCTAGCTTCTTGCTTAAGGTCACCTTTTTTGTTAGTAACTGAGACTTTCCCCCAAAGAATCATGAGCTGCCAAATCCCCTTAAAAAGTCATAGGACTCTTCCTGACAGAGCATCTTAACGGATTTTGCACTCTGGGTGAATAGCATTATCCCATCTCTGCCAGATCATTCTTTATCGGAGAGGACCAGGAGTTCATGTTAAATACAATGTATTTCTCTTGGGATGCTCCCAATTCTTACAAATATTTTAGCAAGCATTCCCAGGGAGGACACTTTGCACTAACCCCAAGATCCCCATCCCACACAGCCCTCTTCACATTGAGCAAGCTGAACTTTGTGCTGCTCTATTCAAGTGCCCAATATATTTTCAGAAACAAAGTATAAACATTTCCATCCAAGTGGAGTTGTAAATGCAATTTTTAGCCTGGCTGCCTTGTTATAGCCATGGGAGAACTTTCTTTAAAAATGTACAGGAGCAAAGCAGGACTTGCCCCCCTAGAATCTGTACTGGCAGACTTGGAAGTTACTGCTCCATCAGTTCGCCCACAATTCATCCTTCAAAGATTACTCATGTGCTCTTGTCAAAGGCCCTGCTGTCCCGATTCTATAGTTGCGGGAAAGAAAACAAATGAGTACATCTGAAGGTTGTCGGATATTAAAATATAAATGCATAGAAAATGACCTTAATCATGAACTGCAGGAGAACCAGATCCCCACAAGAGTGTGGGGGTGGGGAGGGGGGAAATCAAGTCACCGCTCATTGGCAGGAGTTGAATAAAATGCACTCTTATGGATGTGTTGCTTAAACTGAATTTCTTCCCTCTTTCTCATCTTTCCCAGCTCAAGAATTGGAATTTTCTGTGACAACAGGGACATATTTAGCCAATGCTCACCTGAGCATGCTTCAACACGGCCTGCCTCTCCTGAGAGTAGCTTGTGCACTGGAGGCAGAGCTGTGCTGAACCATCCTTAGAATGTCAAAGACACACTCACCATGGCAGCTTCTCAAGTGAGTGGAAGGTTACAACAGAAATTTTCTTATGCAATTTTTTTTTTTAATGATTGGGATGTGTTTTGCTGGATTTTGTGGGGTTATCCTTTGACAGCCCATCATGAAATCAAATTCAGATTTACAGTCAAAATATATTTGCTTTGACGCAAATCCCATTGTGTTACACTGAACATTACTCGTAAATATTATAGTATTACTGTAATATTGTAGCATTACTACATATACCCCCCTTTATCTATCTATCTATCTATCTATCTATCTATCTATCTATCTATCTATCTATCTTTCTATCTGTCTACCTACCTATCTACCTACCTACCTACCTACCTACCTATCTATCTATCTATTTAAACATTTATATCCTGCCTTTCCTCTTGGTTTAAGGTGTCTTACAATAATAATTAAAACATTCCCAGCTAGGGTTGCCAGCTCTGGATTGGGAAACACCAATAGAGTTGGGGGGCAGAGCCTGGGAAGGATTTCAGCAGGGTATATTGTTATACAGTCTACCCTTCAAAGCAGACATATTCTTCAGGGATACTGATCTTGGTAGTCTGGAGATTAACTGTAATCTTGGGAGATCTCCAGATGCCACATGGAAGTTGGCAATCCTATCCCTGGCTAAAACTAAAAATAAAATAATGAGCCCCCAACCCCCGCCCCCCCCAAAAGATACCTGCTGTTCAACCCCCTTCAAAATGCCCTGGCACACAAGTAGGCCTTGCAGCACCTCTTGAAGACCTCCAAGGAGGAGATGTCTTTCACCTCTTCAGGGAGCCCATTCCGAAGACTGGAGCCACAATGGAAGAGGCCCAGGCTCTGGTAAATGCCTAAGTGGTGGGACAGCCAATAGATGACTACCTGAAGACTGAAGTTGGCACACAGGAACACATGGAAGAAGATGGTCCTTCAAACATGTGGGGCCTAGGTTGTGAAGGGCTTTAAAGGTCACAACCAGCACTTTGGATTGAACCTAAAAGAACAGACTGGCAGCCAACGAAGCTGTTTTAAAATGGGCAACATATGTTCCCGGTGACTAGCCCCTGAAAGTAGTCAGGCTGCCACATTCTGAACCAGTTGTAGTTTCCAGGTTGTCTTCAAGGGCTGCCCCACATAGATAGTGTTGCAGCAATCCAGCCAGGAGGTTATAGAAGTATGGAACAGCATGGCCAGATCAGCTGAGGCCAGGTAACAAACTGGCTGGTGAATCAAACATAGCTGATAGAAGGTGCTCCTGGCTGTGAGGACACTGTGACTCTTAGTGGGTGGTGCTTTACCTGATATGGATCCTAGAGGATTGGAGCAGAATCATGGCTGAAGCAGCAAGTCAGTCTGCTCCTTCTAATACTGATTTCCATTGAATAGTTAACAAAGTTTGTCTTATGTTATACTGCATCCTGGATCCTTAAAGTTATTCACAAAGAATGAGACACTGGCCAACATGCCAAGCTGCTTTTCAAACATCAAGGCAGGGTTCATGAGCACCCTCAAGCTCTTAGCCTGCTCTAAAAAAGCCAGCATCACTCCATCTAGGACAAGCGGATTCAGTCCTTGAAGAATATCAGTCTTTCCAAACAGCTTTACTTCTGTCTTGTCTGGATGCAGCTTCAGTTTGTTCTTCCATAGCCACTTGACCACATCCTCCAAGCACTGGTTCAGATCCAAGGCAGACACATTTGGAGGCCTGGATGATGAAACATAGAGCTGGGTGTCATCTGCATATTGGTGACACCCAACCCCAAAGCTCTGGACAATCTTGCTCACTGGCCTCACATATATATTAAAGAGCGTGGACAGAACTCTTTGGCACCCCGCAAGAGAAATTCCCCCGGGTTGAGAGCTGTGCCCTTAATACCAATTCCATATTCAAGCCGGTGGATAAGCATGGAGTGGCCAACTGTATCAAAGGCCTCAGAGAGGTCCAACAGTGTCGACCGTCATTCTCAACAATCAAGTGTTCCTTAGCACAGCTGAGCATCCTGCATGATTCTCCAATCAGAACTAACAGCCCGTCTGCTCTGATTTTGGCAGGGGGAGGGGTAATGCTACTATTCACCACATATTTCCATTTCTTGGCAGTAAATCAGGATGTCCAATATGAGTGAGCAGCATGCATGAGAGGTGGCATTTCGTTCATTTTGTAAAGCATACAATACCACTATAGCAAACGGTCAGTGTTTATCTTGTGTACCTTTAAGCTTTACATAGAAAAATCACAGCTACCTCTTCTTGAACAAAATCTTGCATTGGTCCATTTATGTTTCTTCTAGAAAATTGGTGGATCTACACCATTAACTTTCTATTTACTTATGAGCATTCAGAGAGCAACTTTCAGTGCAACCTGTGGCAGATTATACCCTTCTAAGTCCACTGAAGTCAATGGATTTAGAAAAGAAGAAGTGATTGGATTTATACCCCGCCCTTCACTCGGAGTCTCAGAGTGTTTTACAATCTCCTTTTCCTTCCCCCTTTCCTCAACAGACACCCTGTGCGCTTAGGTGGGGCTGAGAGAGCTCTTTTGGGAACTGCTCTTGAGAGACCAGCTCTGAGACAACTGTGAATGACCCAGGGTCACACCAGCAGCTGCATGTGTTGGAGTGGGGAACCAAACACGGTTCTCCCAGATTAGAGTCTGTGCTCTGAACCACTACACCAAACTGGCTCTAAAGGGAGTAACTCTGTTTAGGATTGCCCTATTTGTCAAAAGCTCTTGTAAAGTCCACATAAATAATATAAATCAGACCACCATAATCTACATGCATGTTGGAGCTCTCAAAAAAGTCTAAACAGCTGTTGAGGTAGGATTTCCCCTTGCAAAAGCATTGTTTCATCCTATGCTTAAATCTCTAGTTTTCCATATCTAGCTATAACAACAACAATAATAAAGCTTTCCATATCTGGGAGAGAAGTAGCTCTGGTGTATTGAGGTTAAGCAGAAAGCCCTTTCACATCTTGGTAGTGATGGAAAACACATTTTTGCTTTTGTCAGCTTGCGCTGAACCATTTTTAGTCATATTTTTGCATACGTCAGTACTGTGCAAAGAAAGCACAACTGTCCAGTTTGCTTGTTGAAAGGTCAAGTAGAAGTGTATTTGATTGTATTTCTATAATCTGTCTTTTGTTCTTTTACTTTGCTTTACGGCGTTTGTCCTTTTTTGTGACTTGACAGTAAGGGTGCTCAAACACCAGCTGGTTTAGCTCATGTCTTGTTCTCTGGTGGCAAACAGGGAGCCAGTTTTTTGATGACCATTTCAATTGTTCATATTCCTTAATGACACTAATGGCTGCTGATTAGTTTGAATTGGCAGCATCTAAATGCTTGCCCAGTTTTGCAAAAAAGCCAAGGCAAACCTGTCAAGCAGACATATCTCAAAAATCATGTAGGCCTCTTTCTCCCTTTCTCTTCCTCTGTCTTGCCCACCTGTGACAGATCGTTGGGTGCCATCCAATAAAGCAGTTGATTATTTAGGTTTTAATTTGTAATATTGGATTTTAAACTGTAATACTGATTTTACTGTATATTTAATTGTTGGAAGCTGCCCTGATCCCTGCTTGCTGGGGAAAGGAGTGGGATATAAGTCAAATAAATAAATAAGGTGCTATTGGATTTTACATCTACCTTTGAGTGTGATAACTTCAACCATTTGACCCATGTGACAAAATTTGAAGCATCCCTACAAATACAATTAAAGGTGTGTTTCCCTGCAGGGAGAGGAAAGTAAAATTTTAACAAGTGATTAAGAGACAGCAGAACTGCTCAGTTCCTACTTTGTCTTGGTCTTCTCTTGCAAGGGAAACCTGGCAAAAAGAGAACACGTGAAGAGGGAAGGAAGTTGCAGCCTAGGATAGGCATAGGGGTGGTACTAAAGGAACGTGCTGATGTAATTTTTAAGCTTCTGTACATTATTTTTGAAAATTCTTGAAGAACAGGTGAGATACTAGAAGACTGAAGGTGGGCAAATGTTATCCCCATTTTCAAGAAAGGGGAAAGGGGGGATCCAGGTAACTACCTATACCTATAGACAGAGTACCTCAGGGATCTGTCATGTTGAACAATACAGGGCCCACGCCATGACAGATTCCTGAAGCACTTCACTCATCTCCAAGAGGGTGAGGAACCACTAACAAACACTTTTAGGGTGCAATCTGTCAACCAGTTACAAATCCACCTAGAAGTAATAGGGGCCAAAGCATATTTTACAAAATTGTCAATAAAAATATAATGTGGAACTTTATCAGAAACCCTACTGAAATCAAGAAAAACTGTGTCCACAGCATTCACTTGATCAAACAAGGTAGTAACTCTCTCAAAAAAGGAGATAAGGTTATTCTGACATGACTTGTTCTTGAGGAACCTGTGCTGTACTATCACAGCCATCCTTTCTAAATGCTCAAGAACTGACATCTAAAACCTTTCCAGGAATAGATATCAAGGTAATGGGTCAGTAGTTACCTGGATCCTCCTTTCCCCCTTCTTGAAGATGGGGACCACATTTGTTTTCTGGCACCTCACCTGTTCAAGAATTCTCAAAAAAGAATTATAAAGATATTGAAAAACCCAGGGCCCACCTTTATAAATGACTTGGATGAAGGAATAGAGAGGATGCTCATTAAATCTGCAGGTGATACTAAATCAGGGTGGGGGTAGCAAATACAATAGAAAATAAAATCAAGACACAGGATGATCTTGACAGGCTGGGAAACTGGGCTAAACCTAACGAAATGAATTTCACCAGAGATAAATGTAAGGTTCTGAATTTAGGTAGGAAAAATCAGAAGCATAATTATAGGATGGGGAGACTTGTCTTGGTTGGCAGTAGTACTTGTGGAAAGGATCTAGGGGTCTTAGTAGACCATATACTGAACATAAGTCAGCACTGTGCAGCTAAAAAGGCAAATGTGATTTTTGGGCTGCATCAACAGACGTACATAAGAACATAAGAGAAGCCAATGTTGGATCAGGCCAGTGGCCCATCCAGTCCAACACTATGTCACACAGTGGCCAAAAATACCAGGTGCCGTCAGGAGGTCCAGCAGTGGGGCAAGAACACTAGAAGTATAGTTTCCAGATCATGCAAAGTGATGGTATCATTTTACTCTGCTCTAGTTAGACATCACTCAGAGCACTATGTTCAGTCATGGGCACCACAGTTTTAGGCAGGGGTCATCTAGGGCCGGAGTGAGGCAGAGCGGTGATCCGCCAGCCCAGGAGTGGGCACTAGGGCAGCCACAGGCTGAATCAGATTCTCTAATTGCTGCCGAAATTCAGTGGCGGCTTAAAAAGCAGCTGGAGGGGAGGGGTTTTGAGGGAGAGGCTCCAAACTTACAGGGTAGCTGCTGGATCCTCTCCCCCAAATACCCACCAAGTTTCAAAAAGATTGGACCAGGGGGTCCAATTCTACGGGCCCCCAAACAGGTTGTCACCATTCCCTCCATTGTTCTCTATGGTGGGAAAAAAGTAACATTTTTCCCACCATAGAGAATAATGGAGGAAATGGGGCAACCTGTTTGAGGGCCTGTAGAATTGGACCCCCTGGTCCAATCTTTTTGAAACTTGGTGGGTATTTGGGGGAGATACTCCAGCAGCTATCCTGCAAGTTTGGAGCCTCTCCCTCAAACCCCCTCTCCTCCAGCCTCTCATATATCCTATGAGTTTTTGCCATTGACTTCAATGGGTATAAGGGGGCTGAAACTGACATGTGGGGGATCATTTGGCAGCCAGATGCAGCTCCGGATCAAGCCAGATGCAGCTTGATTTGGCCCGGAAAAAATTTATTTGCACACCCCTAGTGGGCACAAGTGACAGTGATGGCAAACCCCTCCTCCAGCTCCCAGCGGGCAAAAGAAAGAGGAGGGTTTGCTATACCAAACTGGCATCTTTATTACAAGGCTGCAGCTTTGACATGGGCGAAAGAATGGGCCACCTTAGAAAGTTCAAGATTGCTAAAACTAGAGGGACATGATCTGAAGCTGGGCTGGCACGCCTTCATATGGTACGAGAAGAGTGGTGCTCAGAAATATTTTAAACAACACATGTTAAGGGCATCTCTTCTAAAAGTATGGGAAGAGACCAAGAATACATTTTATATAAAAATTCCTAAATGGATTTCACCTTTGGAAGCATTCATATATCCCACAGTTCTTTTACTAAAGAACAACTTTGGAGATACGAAGAACTTTTTCAAAAAGATAACTATTTGAAATCGCAAGATACACTACAAGGACAAGGCATTAATTTAAACTGGTGGGAAAGAGTACAACTTGATTCTAGATATATAAAAGACAAACTAACTGGTTTTTGCTGAGAAATCAAATGGGCTAGATAAAATATTGTTGGCAAATGGTGTTAAATATATAAAAGCATTTTATACACTACTACTAGAAATGAGAATGCAGGATGAAATAGTAAAAACTGGGCACATGATGAAATGGGCACAAAATATAGGACATAATATTCAATTAGATCAATGGTTGAAAGTATGGAAAACAAGTATAAAATTTACAAAATGTATGGCATTTAAAGAGAATATTTATAAGATGTTTTATATGACACCCGAGAACTTAGCAAAGTGGTATCCAAATATGTCAAATGAATTTTGGAAGTGTAAACAAACTGTTGGTTCTTTTTTTCATATGTGGTGGATGTGTAAATGTGTAAAGAAATATTGAACCTGGATTCATGAAATATTGCAAAATATGTTGCATTTGACTGTACCAATTGTGCCAGAATTTTTTTTGTTGAATATGATTCCAGAAGTTTTTAACAAACTAGATAAATGTCTAATTATTCATGTAATAACTGCTGCCAGAATTCTTTATGCAAAGCACTGGAAAAGAGAAGAAGTTCCTTCTAAGGAGGAAATAATCTATAGCTATTGGAGACCGCAGAAATGGACAATTTAACATTGAA
The DNA here is from genome assembly GCA_029233225.1 of Lepidodactylus listeri. Taxonomy (NCBI): domain Eukaryota; kingdom Metazoa; phylum Chordata; class Lepidosauria; order Squamata; family Gekkonidae; genus Lepidodactylus; species Lepidodactylus listeri. The sequence continues at coordinate 42,578,089 of JARCFY010000003.1, forward strand.
ATTAGCAGATAAAAGATGAAATCATCAAAAATAACTGGTTAAGGCTTTATAAATGGTCAGAAGAATATCTTTTAAAATGAACTTATTTTAACTGCATGCTCCTATAAAATTGTGGTAAACTAATTTGGTGAATTAGAAATTGATCCTTGTAGAAATGTTAATACATATATATATAGTACAGACTCCATATCTGTTAGTATGTTTGTATATTTTGTATATTTTTCCTTGTTTTTCTTTTTTCTTTTCCTTTATAAAAACTCAATAAAAACAAAGCTGGCTTCCTTGAACTCTGAAGAACCCCCCCAGATCCAAAAATTAACATGTTTGTATATCCCTGGTGCTTTGTTCCCAGTCTTTGGAACCCTAAGAAATGGAGGGAGACTGGGCCTTCTGTAGATTTCTGTTGAATCAGGTTTTTATTTTGATAGTATCTGAACTATAGAAGCCTATCCATCTTTGTTGGGAGCCGGTAAGACTTCCACCCACATGTGGCTTTCTTGCAGAAGGTTAGAACATTTCCTTCTCCAGGGAAAACATCAAACACAGAGCAGTCTCCTCATAAAGCTTCTCGAAGGCCACCATGTGAAGCCCTGCGGGTCTTTCTTGTTAATTACAACTATTTTGATTGACCCAGTTCCAAAAGATTAGATCCTGATTGCCATTTTTAAAAATGATGAATGATTGGATGCCTATCGAATGAGCTGTGAGACCCATCACAAGGTCTGTGGCAAACATTGTTGTGCAAGAAAGCGCAAATGCCATAAACAGGACATAGGTCCTTGCTATCTTTTTGGAAGACGCTGCAGCCCACATATTTCAAATGACTGTTCGTATGTGCACTACTTTATCTTCATTATAAAAACAACATGGATACGAGCTCTGGAAGAAATTTATAGCTGCTCCATGACACAATTAAACTACGAATGTCCCATTAGAGGCTGCCAGTTTACCTCTGATAATGGCTCTTGAGCCTTTTGTTTTAATACTTACTTTCCAGGACTTTAAAAAAAGAAAAATCCTCCTTTTAAAAATGCCTTGTTTTATAGATACATCTTAAACACTGGTGGAGTTTTCAAAATTAAAAATCTAGATGGAAATAACACTGGATAACAAATCAAAATTGCTGGTAGTTAAATTTACCCAATCTCATTTCTTATCAGTCGGTGGTTGCATTCTATGTCATAGGAAATGCTTGTGTTTTAGTCTACCTTCTCTAACGTCCTCCTTGGGATTGTTGATGGAATTCCACATGTGGGATTGCTTGCATCTCTGTTTTCATTGCTATTGTATTTTCCCCCAGAATAGACGTTTGCTCTTGCTACCCCTATAGGGTTGCCTGTAGATTTGGGAGAGGTGTCTGAACGAGGGTGAAGTTTGGGCAGGGGAGGGAGTTCATCAGGGCTGTAACTCTGTCCTCCAAAGCAGTCAGTTCCTCTTGGAGAACTGATTTCTGTAAACTGGAGATCATTTGTAGCTTCTATAATTCCAGGTCCCATTTGGAGATTGGCAACCTTATTCCCTTCCTCATGGCAAATAAAATCCCTTTATTCTATATATTTGGACACCTTTCTCCTTCCAATAAACTCAAGAACATGTAGATGTGAATTATCCTCTTTTTTTCTCACAGCAATCCTAGGAGTTAGGGTTCGGACGAGGGATACTGACCAGTGTTCCTTCTAAGGTGAGTTAGTGTGAGCTAGCACACAGTTTTTTAGCCTCCAGCGCATACATTTTTGTCTTAGCTCAGGAAGGATGGCTCTGGAGCAAACTAATTTATGCAGCAGCCAAATTGTTTGCTCACAGTTTTAATGCCAGTAGCTCACAAAGTAGAATTTGGCATACTGGCATTACCTTAGAAAGAGCATTGATACTGACTAGCTCAGTTTCACCCAATGAATTTAATAGCTGAGACTGCGGCCACACAGCCCTTTAATGCGGGAGGAAGTGCTGTTTCCTCCCGCATTTAAAGGGACCATCCACAACAGCCGCAGCTAGACCCACACTGAAGCGGGCTCAATTCTGGGATCCTCCCACATTTTCTGACCCTAGGAAAATTAAGTATTTTTGCAGTGGTCGCACAAGGAACCCACAATTGCACCTATCTGGACAGCCCTCTCTTGCAATCATTGTGAGAGAGGGCTGTCCAGATCGTCCCTCCTCCATTTTTTTTCCTTTTTACACTTGGGTGCTTGGGCACTCAAGCGCCCAAGTGTAAAAGGGGGGGAACCCCAAACTTACCAGGCAGCTGGCGGGGCTTGAGGAAGGGTGCCTCCCCTGGCTGCCTCCACCGCCAGCTGCCGCCGCCGCAAAAGCCACCGCAAAAGCTGCCATCAGCTGCCTCCTCCTCTGCCGCATGCCTTTTAACGCTGCCGCCTGCCTCCGCTGCCACCGCCACCCACTTCTTCCACAGCCGCCACCTCCTTCACTGCCTCTGCTGCCCGCTGCCTGCCGCCGCCTCCTCCATCAGCCACTGCCTGCCACCGCTGAGGTTGGGATGTGTGCACATCCCAACCCGAAGTAAAAAAACGCAGCCCCTTTAAGTCTGGGAGGGCTCCCAGATTTAAAGGGCCGTGTGATTGGAATGGTACTGCATATCTGCCTGCTGCATCACACTGACTCTCATTTGATTTGGGTTTGTTTGTTGTATCTGGAAGGGGCTTTCACTCACAAAGGATCCAAAGGTGGTTTGCAATAAAAAACACAATTCAGATTTAAAATAGTGTGAGTCTGAAAAATAAACCCAACAGCCAATAAGCAGGAAACCGAAACAAAGAGCCAGAGCATGAAAACAGATCACCACTTTATCTATACTCTACCTTTCTCACCAATGGGACTCCAAATGGCTTTACATAGTTCTCCCCTCCTTCATTTTATTATTCCAGCAAGCTAACAGATTGAAGGATGACGTGTGAATGTTTTCCCCCAAACTTCTAGACTGGCCATGAACTCCCACATGTGGAGAAGATCTTCATTCTGTCTCAGTAGAATTTAGCTAAAGGAATGAGTTAGTGTGGTGTGGTAAAAAGCAATATTCTCTAACCTGGAGAATCAGGTTTGATTCCCCACTCCTCCACATGAACCTTGGGCCAGTCACAGTTCTTTCAGAACTCTCTCAGCCCAACCTACCTCACAAGGTGACTGTTGTAAGGAGAGAAAGGGAAGGCGATTGAAAGTGGCTTTGAGATTCCTTAGTGCAGAGAAAAGCAGGGAATAAAAACCTACTCTTCTTCTCCTTCTACTTCTTCTTCTCCTCCACTTCCTCCTTCTTCTTCATCTTCATCTTCATCATCATCTTGTCCTATCCTACTGTTTTGACCTATCTATATTGGTGGAGGCAGGGAGGAGATCTGGTCCTGGTGGGCAGCATTGGTATAAACCATTTCAGGTTGCTAGGGAATGTATCCAGTTAGCTGATGGGGATGCTTTTAGTTCCTTTCAAATATTGTAGATTTTGTCTTGGTCCTTTTGATTTCTCAGTTAGTTCCTTTTAGATGTAGATTTTGTCTTGGTCCTTTTGATTTTTCGGATAGATTTGTATTTTTCTCACTTCCCCATCCTTCTTACTTTTTGATTCCAAATAAACTCTTTTGCTTTCACGTGGAATATGATGAAACTACTTTTTAAAAAACAAAACTGACCTCTCTGTACCTACTTCAAAGACCCCTCAACATCATTACCTCTGGGAAACAAGAAAAGAATTAATTTTTTATCCCTAAAGTCTTTTTTTTTTGCAGGTTAATTCAAAGAGGCTGCTGTCCTGAGTCCTGAATTGGCAGGAAAGGGTGGAGTCCAGCACACCTTTTAATCCAAAGCATCCTGTGGCTGGTAACAGTGGAGGGGGGACCCTTTTCTTTCCCCTTAGTTAGGGGTTCCTGACATCCCGACAATGATATCTACCCATAAGTCACCACAGCTGTCCCTATAGACCTATTCAACTGGGATTAATTAATGAGGAGTACAAGAGAATACCGGATTTTAGGCACAGAAATACAATAATCTGTAAATTCTCTGTGAGTGTTCTACGGAGCCTGATTCTAGAAGAGCCAAGGTTTAGGTGCTCATAAATGGAGACATTATTTTGGAAAGAATAAGATCTTCAAGTTTAGAAATCCTTAGCCTATTCTCTAAACAAAGATATGGGAAACTATTAATGTTTATATTAACAATCCCTTGAGGATTTATGGGTCACAGTGGAACATGAGCAGTGATGTCTTGTAAAACCCTTACCGTCGTCATCTTCAGCATTTTTGTATGAGGCTTCCCAGATATGTGGAACACTGGAACGGGAATGTAATCTGATGGGCTGCAACTGTTGAAACACCTCATGTAGTTTAACTAGTTTTAATTTCTCATCGCTCAGGTTGGGGGAGAGAGGACTGAGAAGGTGGGGTTGCTGGAGCCCAAATCAGCCTCTTTTAAACTTTCAAAAACTGACAGATATGCCCATGGTTGTTGTTACGGGGTACACACAATCAATTGTTGTTACGGGGTACCACACAATCAATTTTTTTTAAAAATACTAACTTCATCAGAATTGATAAACTTTTTGATGTATATTTACAGAACAATTTTTTTTATTTAAAATCTGGGGAGAATGGTTAAAAAAAACCCAGAACTCCAGTTAACTAAAATCCCTAAGAGTGCTATTCACACAGTCAAAAAAAATGACTTTCTTTTCTACACGAACCCATTAGAGGAAAACTTATTTGTTCTAAGATTTATACGCAAAAGCAGACTTCTGTATGCACAGCTTATGCTGTGTGTGGTCAGGGAGATATGCATGCACTAAACTAGTGTCAGTGTGAATGTGGCCAACTTTCCAATTTGGCCCAAAACCACACTAAATTATCTGACCATAAGGTTTAAAGGAACACCCCCAATCTGAGCAGCGCCTCACACAAATGGCTATAAGGGATCTACTGCCAAAGCTCCTCTACAAGTTTATAACAAATACTGAGAATCTGAATAGAGTGAAATTATAAACAGAATATTAAAGGGAATGCAGAGCTGGCCAGGGAAATCAGAAAACTCAAGGAGTCGCCATCATATCAAATGTACAGTGATAATAGTCAACACTAGAATGCCCACATCAAGAGCCAAAAGCCCACATACACTGTGGAATACTACCCAAAACAGGGAGGCATGAGTCTGAAGAGGTCAACTGAGAAGGAAAGAAGAAACTATAGCTACATATCCAGTCACATCTGGCAGAAGTACAATTCCCAGGAGTCTGGGCAGCTGTAATTCAAAAACAAATCCAAAGGGAAAGAGCAAGATCTATGTGACGTCATCAGTAGATACTGACGTCCACTACACAAACACAAGTAATTTGGAGCAGGTGAAAAGCGAAATTTGGGGACCGATTCTGTATCCAATTAGAGGCCACGAGCTTTGAGTTCAAAACAAAAAGTTTCCTTTCTTTTCAGAGGTATGGAGAGTAGGGGTATGCAGGGGAGGAAATCAGTATTTTTCAGATTCGGGTATAATGACATTGAATTTTGTTGGTATTTTTGAATATACCTGAATATTACTGTATTGGTATCCAGAAATGTTCAGGAATACTGAAAAATTCAGCTCATTATATCCTGTGGGGCTATTGTAGTCAATGGCAAAATCATCTAACGAGTATTCAATCGGCTGGGGGGGAGGGAGTTTGAGGTAGAAGCACCAAGTTTGTACTGTAGCTGCTGGGGCATCTCCTGCAAAGAATCACCATGTTTGGAAAAGTTTTGACCACGGGTTTCAATTCTGGGGGCATCTAAAGAGGGTGACCCCATCCTCCATTGTTTCCAAAGGCAGGCAGATAAAACAACAGCCCAGCAGTTTCTCCCAGAGAATCTCTGCAGTAGAAACTCAATGAGGTGTGGTGTGAAGGGGGCATGTTTGCAAAGCCAGCAGCAGAAGCAGTGCAATGTGCCCACCAGGACCAGTGCCACTGTAGCAGTGCCAAAACCCAACAGGACTAAAATCAAATCTGAGAATCTCTGCAGTATAGGGGGCATGTTTGCAAGGCCAGCAGCAGAAGCAATGCAGTGTTCTAGTGCTAGTGCCCAGCAGCAGAACCCAGTGCCAACCTACCTATCAACAGAACCCAGTGCCAACCTACTAGCTGAACTCAGTGCCATTGTGGCAAGTGCCAGCTCAACAGGAGGACTGATATCAACTTGAACACAGAACCATTACAACAATATACAAAAGAATTTCAAAAAAGAACAAACTTCTGTGATTGGCCAAAGAGCAGTGTGCCCACCCTTACCTGTAATCCTATTGGCCAGTGCTCCTCCCCCCTCCTGTCCCTGGGAAAGGAAGCTAGTAGCTGGGCTTCAAATTTGAAGCTAGCAGCAAGAACTGCCTTGCAAGCTGCAATGCCATTTGCTAATGCATTGCAGTGATTGGCTGTATGTAAGGTCCCTCTTCCCTCTCCCTTCTGAAAAGCAGAGCGAATGGCAGGAAAGAGGAGCCCTTTAAAGTTTAAAACCACCAAGCCTGTATTCAACAATGCTGAATAATGCCGAATAAAAGCCGAATCTGTTTTTGGCAGCCAAATCAGGCCAGAGATTCTGATTTGGCTTGCTGAATACCCAGAAAATGCCGAAAAGGATTTTTTTGATGTTTTTTTTTTTCAATTTGGCTTTACTGAATGTGCACCCCTAATGGAGAGAGGAGAGGTGGGCCCGTTGCAGATAGGTGTGCCTTCTGATTAACTGGTGGGGAGGGAGACCCAGGGTTTGGGAACATTTCCAAAAAAGGCAAGAGAAGGGAGGTCTGTAGGTGGAGAGATAAACTTCTTGTTTTGCAGTGACTGCAAAGAACTTCAACAGGGTCCTTCTTCATCTGCTGGCTGTCCTGATTTTGTTGTGGTCACAAGCCCAAACTTCCCCACTGATTCATTTAAAGACAAGGAAAGAAGCTGGTCTTGGCCTCAGAATGGAGGAGTGTGAGAGATGGAATATGAAGGAAAACAGAGAGAGATAAGCAACAAAACCAGTGGACTAAAGCCATTGTATGATTCACCAGTATGTGCATTCACTCTAGGGTTCTTTCCATTATTTCAAAACTGCAGGCAATGGGAGGTGAATCCTGGCCATTTTAGTTGGGGCTTATGCTTGTACTGCAAATAATTGTTTCAAACCACGCCATTCTCACAATGACAAATATTGCTCTCTTAGATCCAGGTGGGCAGCCGTGTTGGTCTGAAGTAGTGGAACAAATTTTTAGTCCAGTGGCACTTTTAATGGTCTTAATGGTGCCACTGGACTAAAAATTTGTTCTATCGCTCTCTTAGACAGTCTTCTAAAAGCAACATTGAGGTCCCTTCCACACGCACCTATTTGCCATGCTAGAGGGATGCTTCATCGATGGATCAAACTGGCGCGATCACACCAGTACATCTGGGAAGAATCCTGCAACTGTCGTCAAGCCGTTGCAAACCATTTTGATCCAGTGGGGAATTGTAGTAAAAAAGTACTAGTGAAACTCCAGTATCAAATGGTTTGCTGCAGCTCACAGCTGGAGTTTCCCTGTGTGATCGCACCAGCATGGAAGTGTGGCGTCGCGGATAGTGTGATCACATGCTATCCCGATGTGACACTGCTTTTTTCCCCCTTTTCCATGTGTGCATCATTGAAAGCCCTTGGGGGGGAGAAGCAAAGCATCGATTCCCCTTTCCTCCCTTGCAGCGATTCATCAATCCCCCATTTAAGCGCCTTGCAAACCCACCACAAAAAAAACCCCACTCACCCGCAGTTGCATCTGATCATGCAGTGGTGGTTTGCCCCAGCAGGTCCATGGAGTTGTGTGATCACGCAACTGCGGGGCAAATTGCTCTAGAGCAAAAAAGCCTCAATTCCCCTCCGGATTATCTCACTCATGTGGAAGGGACCTGTCCCGTCCCAGATAACCTGGGCCGGGAGCTTCTCCCCCGGGCTGGCTCCAGCCGCGAATCTCGATCCCCGCAGAAGGAGGGGGTGGAGGAGGGATGCCCCGAGACGCGGATGGTGCGGACGGCTGAGCTCACACCATCATCCCCCGAACGTGGCCAGCACTCATCTCGGGAACACCCCAACCCCCGCGGTCCACGGGGCCCTGGCTCTACCTACCCAGACGCTGCGGCAGGAGACGCTGGGTCCCGCTCGGAGCAGGGAGAGACGACGAGCCTCGGAGGAACTCACAGCGATGGCGCTCGCCCCACCCTGTCCCAGGAAGCGCTGCAGGAAGAACACAGCCCCAGCGTCATGGGAGATAAAGGGGGCGGGGCAAAGGCAAGGGGGGAGGAAAGGTGGTCCTGGAAAGGGGAGAGGGAATAAAAGGAAGGGACGGGGAAGAGGTCGAGGAGGAGGCGCCGGCGGTGTTGCGGGACTGTGAAGAAGCCGGTAGTAGCGAGAGAGAGGGAGAGCGAGTACTGAGCAAACAGTCCAGTGAAGGACAGCCCCCAGCCCCCCTTTTTTGACGCACACCAACGGAGGCTTGGAGGCAGTTGAGGGTGCGGTATACCCCTGCCCCAGCCAATCTGAGACCCAGCAAGACCCTCTTCCAAGGGCCCCGGACCTTCCCAGGACCGTCGTCCACGGGAAAACAGCACGGCCACAGGAGGTAGCCACGGGGCGGGCGAGGCGGGGCCTCACAGGACCTAATACATTATCATATGCTCATGTCAATTATTATATGTGGGAATGACCATAAGTTTCTGAAAACACATCATGCTGGGCACAAACACAATATCAGATATGTGACATTAGAACATCAGTTCCTGAATGGGGGCATACTTGACAAAATTATACATTCTTTGATGTGGCATGTGTTGAGCCTCATAGATTTAATTGGATCAATATAGAATTAACATTGATACACAGAGGCATTCATTCAGGATTTACACTATTCTTTCATACAGATTAATTTAAAGGACTCGATATGGCTGTTTCTTATGATTCTGTAATCTGGAGAAGAGGTATTAAAATGTGTTGTTACATGTGACATTGTGTTTTCATGATCAAGTCTCCCAGTCTGTAATTTATGATCAAAAAGCATATACCTTGGTTGGAATCAAAGTTGTGATGCTGGATCAGAAAGGTGGTTTACTTCTTTCACTTGAGAGAAAGCTATGCATATATACATACATGCACATGCATGTAACGTACTACTAGAAGTTATGAGAAATAAGGAACAGGAGCCCATACTATACCTGTCAACAGGGCTGCCAACGGGGGGGGAGGGGGGGCTGGGGAATGAAATTCAGGGGGCCCAAGTCAGCTGGAGGGCCAGCATCATGCTGCATGTTCTGGCTGCAGCCACTAGGGGTGCAGGGCAGTCTGAGCACAGTAAAAGGCACTCTGCTATTGGCTAGACTTCTCTTTCTCCAAGACTGAAGCAAACTTGTCTAACAGATCATGATAAACCAATCAACCGAGCCAGCACCAGAGCAAGACTAGACAGCATACATATGGCGGCTACAATAATTGCCAGCCTGGAGCCTGCTAACAACCTACCCTTTTTCTCTTCCTTCCCTTGCAACCAGCTCAGCCAGATTTTGCAAAGCATTAGTTGCTAGGGTGTTGCAGCCAGATAAAACAACCTTTCCTTCCCTTTTCCTTAATGTCTCTCCCTCATTCCCATACTTTTTTCTTTCAATTTCTCTCTCTCACCACCTAATTTTTCCATGTCCTCCCCCCATTTATTTTTGAGTCTTGGTGTCAGTTCCTTTACATCCCTATGCTGCTTGGCAACATAATGTACTTAATAATACTATAGTAGCAATGCTTTGTTAATATTATGAACAGAATGAGGAGAGTTAATATTTCCCCATGATCTGACAAAGTAGTAAAAAGATGCTCCCCTCCCCTTCCCTCTTTACATGTATGATAATGGAACAATAGAGCCCAATCACATGCAGCTTTAGCCACGCAATAGGCACAAATGTTGGCCAGATTTTAAGGGCACAATCACACAGAAACATCTGGCAAGCATCCCACACCCATTGGCGACCCGTATTGCCCCGCTGAAGAAGCGGAGTTAAAAGATACCTGCAAAAGTGCAGTATTTTCCAGAAAACGCAGGGCGCGGACAGGTGTCGGATCATGGGAGTGCTGGTATCCAGTCACATCTGGTGCCCCTCTGTGTCCCATCTCACACCAGATGCATTTTAAGCCTCCGTAGTATGCGTACAAATGCAGACCTGCGCATGCACACAAATGTGGACCTGCGCATGTACACAAATGTGGTACTGCTGAACTTTGCAACGCTTCACCATCACGGTGTGATCGGCGGCTGACGGCCTGAGCATGGAGCCTTGGGAGACCGTCTGATCACGATACCATGCTTCATTTTGTTCCGGTGCAAAAAGCCTCGCTATTTTGCTCATGTGACGGGGCTCATTAATTTGTTTTAGTGGTCATACATGTTGATTAGAAGTAAGAACTCCCACTTCAGGCACTGGATTGCTATCGTTATTATTGTGTTGGTGGAAGATCTACTAGCCCTTTGTAATGCTACTTAGCTTTATGACAAATGGTATAATCTTTTTAATATCATTAAAAATCAGATTTATAACAAATACTGTATCTAGTTTTTCTCCCCAGTGGAGACCCAAAGTGACATTGGTCCTTTCCGCACCTGGATCTCATCCTTAGTTTTATCAGAGTTCAACTTGTATCACAATATCTTGCATTTATCCCTGGTTTTAACAACATCCGTTTATCCTGGGACAAGCATGGGGTGAAACTGGGGTGACCTCAATGTAAGGTGGAAACAAAAAATACCCCAAGAAAATTACAGGGGTGAACTCGAGTGTAGTGTGGAATGTAAAAAAAATACTCTGAGATAATTACAGGGGTGAACTTGTGTGTAGTGTAGAATGTAAGTTTGGGGACAGGGTTGAACCAGGATTTATGGTCTTGTGTGGAAAGGACCATTGTTTTCCTGCCCTTCATTTTATCCTCACAACAACTTGCCTAACAAGTTGGCCCTGCAGTTTTTTGGCACTGCAGTTTCCATCATTATTATGGGGTTGGTGGCCAATTTTCAAACACGTAGCATTATTTTCTGAGTTATGCCTGCCACAAACAGAGACCCTTAGCTTACATTGCAAATAGCACCTCACCTGGGCTAGGATTTTCCCATGCCTGTCCATTTTGGCCCTGGAAAAAGAAGAAGAAGAAGAGATTGGATTTATACCCCAACTGTCACTCGGAGTCTCAGAGCAGCTTACAAACTCCTTTCCCTTCCCCTCCCCACAACAGACACCCTATGAGGTAGGTGGGGCTGAGAGAGCTCTGAGACTACTGTCCTTGAGAGAACAGCTGGTACAGAGCTATGGCTTGCCCAAGGTCATCCAGCCAGGTGCAAGTGGAGGAGTGGGGAATCAAACACGGTTCTCCCAAATTAGAGTCCGCGCACTTAACCACTACACCAAACTGACTCTCACAACCATCCTGAAGCTAGTGGCCAATTCTGAGTCTCCTAGCTTTATTCTCTGATGAGTTATGCCTGCCAGTGAAGTGTAGTGGTTAAGGTGTCAGACTAGGTTCTAGGAAGCCCAGGTTCAAATCTCCACTCTGGCATGGAAGCTTGCTGGGTAACCTTAGACCAGTCTCACAGTCTTCCTAGCCTACTTCACAGGGTTGTTTTGAGGATCAAATGGAAGAGAGGAGAATAATGTAAGCTGCTTTGGGTCCCCGCTGGGGAGAAAGGTGGGATATAAAAAAGTAAATAAACAGAAGGACGGAAAAGCCGATTCTTTTATTACTATAGATTCATGGTAACAGCAAGTCAAGAGATTTGTTTTCTTATGAGATTTGGTTTGGCTTAGGGTCATGTAGGAGTCCCTAGGTGGAATGTTTTTCTAGGGGCCCATGGTGGCTCTCAGCAGCCCTACCAGTCAACTGTCTGAGCTTAGCACACACCTCCAGCATCACAGAAAATTTGGCCCTTAGACTGTCTTTTTGTATCACTGATGAAGTTGCTGGTAGTTTTTACAGTAATTCAGACAGCCAGTTGAGTCAGTGTTCAAATTTATTCTGGCCCAAGGTTGTAGAAGTAATACTTTCCCAAGCAGTTTCTCATTTTAAGCTTTTGCATGCGGAGGGGGAGGGGGATTATTTGATGAAATTGCATTTTGGTGACATCAATCTTTTTTTTTTTTTAAGTTTGCTACTAAAGAGGGGAATTTGGCATTTAGCTGAGCAGAGTGGTAGGCTGAAACTCCATATTTATATTTTTACTTATATTTTAAGTTCTTTTTAATGTCAGATGTTGTGCCAAACTATCTTTACAAGTGATTTTTTTTTCATTACAGATTCAGGGGTTTCTTTTTAACTCTAAAGACTGCTTCTGGTAGAAACTTTGTATTCTGGCTTCTTGCCTATGAGAGTACTTAAAACCACAGTTAATTTATATTTTTGCAGTTCTATTTCTGAAGTGGCTTTTATTTCATGCTTGGTCTTATGGTATTATATAAAAATTCACCGTCTGGTGTTATTAGTATGGCAAGAAATAAAAATTACAGAGAAGGTAGGGATTTTGGCATACTTGGAGGACTTCTCGGCATAGAAGGAAAAAAAGAACCCAAGAGAAGCCATGCTGGATCAGGCCAGTGGCCCACCCAGTCCAGCACTCTGTGTCACACAAAACCAAGATGCCATCAAGAGGTCCACCAATGGGGCCAGAGCTCCAGAAGCCTTCTCACTGTTGACCCACCCCAGCACCAAGAATACAGAGCATCACTGCCCCGAACATAGTATTCCCTCTACACCTTGTGGCTAATAGCCACTGTTGGACCTCTGCTCCATATGTTTATCCAATTCCCTCTTGAAGCTTTCTGTGCTTGTAGCCACCACCACTTCTTCCAGCAGTTAATTCCACATGTTAATTACTCTTTGGTTGAAGAAGTACTTCCTTCTATCTGTTCTAAGCTTATTATTCTTTAATTTCATTGAGTGCCCACAAGTTCTTGTATTGTGAGAGAGGTAGAAAAGTACTTCTTTCTCTACCTTCTCTATCCCATGCATAATCTTGTAAACCTCTATCATGTCACCCCTTAGTCATTGTTTCTCCAAGCTAAAGAGCCCTAACTTCTTTATCCTTTCTTCATAGGGAAGGTGTTCCATCCCCTTAATCGTTTAGTTGTCCTTTTCTGCACCTTTCCCAATGCTATAATGTCTTTTTTGAGGTGTAGTGACCAGAACTGTACACAGTATTCTGAATGGGGCTGCACCATCGATTTATACAGGGGCTGACATGTTTTCAATCTCCGTCCTAATAATCCCCAGCATAGCATTTGCCTTTTTTATTGCAGTTGTGCACTGGGTAGAGACACCTTCAGTGAGTAATCTACCAGGATTCCACAATCTCTCTCCTGGTCAGTTTTTGCCAGTTCGGACCCCATCAACATATATTTATAGTTAGGATTTTTTTGCTCTAGTGTGCATTACTTTGCACTTCCCCACGCTGAACCTCATTTGCCATGTTGATACCCACTTGTCCAGCCTTGACAGATCCCTCTGGAGCGCCTCACAGTCCTCCCTGGTTTTCACTGCCCTGAACAACTTAGTGTCACCCGCAAACTTGGCCACTTCACTGCTTAGTCTCAACTCCCAGTCATTAATGAACAAGTTAAAAAGCACCAGACCCAGTACCCAGCCCTGCAACACCCCACTGTGAAAACTGCCCATTTATACTCACTCTCTGTTTCCTGTTATCCCATGACTGTGCTGAGTTTACTTAGGAGCCTTTGATGAGGAGTTTGGTGTAGTGGTTGAGTGCGCAGACTCTAATCTGGGAGAACTGGGTTTGATTCCCCAATCCTCCACTTGCAGCTGCTGGATGACCCTGGGCAAGCCATAGTTCTGTCAGAGCTGTTCTCTCAAGGACAGTCCTCGAAAGAGCTCTCTCAGCCCCACCTACCTCACAGGGTTTCTGTTATAAGGAGGGGAAGGGAAAGGAGACTGTAAGCTGCTCTGAGACTCCAAGTGAAGGGCAGGGTATAAATACAATCTCCTCCTCCTCATCATCAAAAATGTCTGAATTCTTTTTTAAAAAATTCAATAGTCTGATGAGACTGAGCATGTTCACTACCTAGGGCTGCCAAGCCTCAGTGGAGGCAGGGAGTCCCCAACTCAAGCTCCCATCACCTGCTGCCACTTCAAGTGGAGACTGAGGGGGGTGGAATTAAAAGCAGTGTTGCCCATTCTATAGTTTTACCATAAAGTTTCTGACTATTCCTAGGGCTACCAATGGTCACTTCTAGGTTTCCCCCAGAAGTTGCATCCTTACAGCAGTAATGTCCCCGCCCCCAACCCTCCTGTCAGTTGCCTGCAGGAGGCATGGAATGTTGAAGAAAGCTGGATATCAACAAACAAGTGAAAATGGGGTTAAAATTGGCCCTTTCAAACCAACAACTTAGAATACCCCCAGACTCTCCCATTCAGCCTAGGAGAGGAGGAATATCTTCTCCTCTCCTAGAAGATGCATTGTTCCTTTCAAGCAATTGTGCTCTAATGTTAAGCGATATTGCTCCCAGTCCCCGGAACTAAGCAATCATGCACTATCACAGTATGTAGGGTTGCCAGTTTTCAGGTAGGACCTACAGTTTCCTGTGAATTACAACTAGGAGTGCATGTGGGAACAGAGTTTTGAATGTGTATTCTGACCATCTCTGGTACAGAAGTCCAAAGGGGGAAGACCTTGTTAGTTTCACTTTCACCTTGAGACTGAAGTCAAATTGGCAGAGCATTCATCTTAGGTGGGCCTCCTTGTGCCTTATCAAAAATATTTGACTGTATTACATTTGAAATAACGTAACCTAAGAGACTCCCTTAGCTTTTAGCCTGTCATGATGATTAAGGCCTCGTTAAATTTCAGAATTACCCAGAGTCAAATGTTGTTATCTAATATTAAAGATTTTGGAGAGGCTTTATCAGCATTGTGTTACATAATAAATGCAGAGGAACCTTTTTACACACTAATTCTTTCTGGCATAGCATAACAAAGTGTTTTGTGATTTACATACAATTCGGACCTGTCTACCCAAGCACACCTTGGATAGATAACATTGTATTTTCTTGCGCGCTGGATTCCCTTTTGCTATGTTCGCTGAAGTAATGTCTACAGTAAATTAAGAGCCCCTATCTAACCCCTCCCACACAAACAAAGGCCTGATTTAAAATGCTGATGAGTTTCTACCCATGAAACATTTCATGCATCCAATGTCTTATTTAAACTGGGCACTCAGCTGCTTCAGGTGAAGTTTTAGCACGCCAGAGATCCATATCCTATGTACTGATCCGCTAATGGGGCATGTTTAAATAAAATGTTGCAAAGTTAGAGAATCACAACCCAGATAGCTACAAAACCATAAGAGGATCAAATACTTGCGTGAACACACCATTATTCATTCATACAAAAATATCATGATTACAAAAATTATTATTTTACAAAATTAATCATCTAATAGTACAAAGAAGTCCTCTCAAGTTGACGGAGTTTTCCAGAATATGCTCCCGTTTTGATAATACTTCTTCTGAATCAGGACCACTTAACTGTTATAAAATATTTATACAATATTAGACAAATAGAAAATTGGGAATACAATAATTCAAAAATTTGAAGTATAAATATAAATACTTTGTGGACTTACAGTGAGGATTCGCTAATATTACATAGACGTGTGTATGTCACCACTTCACAAGTGTAATAATCTCTCTTATCAAAAATCTACAATATAATAAATATCAGTCATTATCTACTGGCATGCTTGCACACAAATCTCCTATAATATTACAAAATAACACATAATTAGCTTGGCTTACCAGTAAGAATTGTAAACGTCATATATCCTTGAAGGCTAAAACATTGTTGCAAACATTCCTGATCACCTTAATCCTTCTCTACCCGCTAATCTCTTTTGTTCTGAAGCCACACCCTTCTTTTTTGAATTATTGTTTTCCCAATTTTCTATTTGTCTAATATTGTATAAATATTTTATAACAGTTAAGTGGTCCTCATTCAGAAGAAGTATCATCAAAACGGGAGCATATTCTAAATAAAATGTTGAGCATGTGCAATGTAATATGAGTAAATTCTTGCCTGCAGGGTCCTATTTAAATCAGTCCTGGAAGAGACATGGGGTACATGCAAAGTTACACCAGTAAATTCTTCTGTCATGTCAAGGTGTCCAAGTTTGCCTTGAGAGTCCCCTTTTGAATTAGGTATAGGTTGATAGGCTAATATAAATATCGAGGCAAAAAACTGAGATTAATGTTACAGTCTAGTTGTATTCTTATTTAGGACACAATTAGGAAAAGTAAAACATGTTTTACTGTATTTTTTTCTTTAGAGTTACTGCTATTGTTTCTATTGTTTTCTGCTGATTACGATTTGCCTATTTTCCCTCTTGCATGCAGTATATAAGTAAATAAATTATTTTTGTCCCATTGAATCCATTGGAAAGACCATATTATCAAAGCTTTGGAAAGGTCTGTTAGCAATCACAGTGGAAGACTGGCTTAGCAATACGTGAAGTGATGGTATTTCTTTACTCTGCTCTGATTAGACCTCACCTAAAGTACTGTGTTCAGTTTGGGGCACAACAATTTAAGAAGGATATAGACAAGCTGGATCATGTCTACAGGAGGGCAATGAAGATGGTGAGGGGCCTGGAGACCAAGTCCTGTGAGGAATGGTTGAAGCAGCTGGGTATGTTTAGCCTGGAGAGGAGATGACTGAGAGGTGATACAATAACCATCTTCAAGTACTTGAAAGGCTGTCATATAGAGGATGGTGCAGAGTTGTTTTCTGTTGCCCAAGGGCTGTCATATAGAGGATGGTGCAGGAGTTGCCCGAGAAGCAGGGGTCATTTCAAGCCGGAGCTCGAGGGAACTCAGCTCCAGGAGTTGGTGCCAGCCCCCCCCCCACGTGGGAATGCCTGCTTGTGACATGGCTGCAGCAAAATGACCCCGTCCCCTGGAAAGGTCCTTGTTCCTCTGACCAGCCTTCTGAAGGCTTCAGTCACCACTGAAGCTATCCTCCCAGAATAGTGGTATTTCTGAGGCGTGGATTAGTAGCGGTTCCCTCTCTGCCAGCTCTTCCTTCCTTCCTTCCTTCCTTCCTTCCTTCCTTCCTTCCTTCCTTCCTTCCTTCCTTTCTTTCTTTCTTTCTTTCTTTCTCTCTCTCTCTCTCTCTCTCTCTCTCTCTCTCTCCTTTCTTTCTTGCCTTCAGACATACTTCTGGTGATGTCAGGTGGTGTAGCATATGCAAATAATTTATGCTAATGAGTTATGCTAATGAGCTCCTGCACCTCTTTTTCTATGAAATGACCCCTGCCTAGAAGGTCAGACCAGAACCAATGGGTTGAAATTAAATCAAAAGAGTTTTTGGCTAAACATTAGGAAGAACTTCCTGACAGAGCAGTTCCTCAGTGGAACAGGCTTCCTCAGGAAGTGGTGGGCTCTCCCTTTTTGGAGGTTTTCAAAGAGAGGCTAGATGGCCATCTGACAGCAATGCTGATTGTGTCAACTTAGGCAGATCATGAGAGGGAGGGCAGGAAGGGTTGCATCAGCGCTTAGTTCTTGTGGCCCTTTCTTACACATCTAGTGAAATGCTGATCACCACTTTGGTGTCAGGAAGCAATTTTTCTCCAGGCCAGCTTGGCCGGGGATCCTGGAGGTTTTTTGTCATCTTCTGGGCATGGAACAGGGGTCACTGGGGGTGGGGGAAAAGGTATTTGTGAATTTCCTGCATTGTGAATTTCCTGGAGGTCCCTTCCAACTCTATGGCCGAGGACAGACTGGCAATGTAAAGCGGGGCAGGCACGCTTCGGAAATGGAAGAAAGGAGCACGTTCAGACATGCGCATCTGTCCGTCGGCTCCGTTTCGTACTTACCCGTCTCCCAGTAGCTTTCCATCCGCTTTACCAGGACACCGGGTAAAACCGGTGTTCAGGGGCCGTCCTCCGCATGCCTCCCGCTTCCAAACAGTGTGAACCGGAAGAAGCGGGAGGCATCCGGAGGCGGCAGTGTGAACGCGCCGCAAAAAGTTATGCGCATATGCAGCAGTCTGAACGCTCCGTATCGGCACCGCTGCGCATTGCTCTGGCCAGTATGAATGGCCAGCTCCGTGGTGTTTTTCCCCCGCACCAGTTCCCTCCACTTTGCCCCCGCTTTACATTGCCAGTCTGTCCTCGGCCTATGATTCTACATAGTATATGATGCTCTTGAACAACCTTACCTACTTTAGACTCCTCTGGGATGAGAAAACTGGCTTAGCAATTTCCTAATGGAGAGTGGCTTTTTATCAGAATGCAATTAAGCCAGATGGAAATATGTACAATGAGTTGTTCCTTTGCTCCAAATGTAGGATTCTTCTAACAGACTATATTTCTTGCTCTAGCACAGCACAAACAGGGGGGCACAATGTGACTAAGGGTCCTTACATGGTGTCGTTTTCATTTGTGGAGTCTGAGGGCACACATCTTTGACAATTTCTGATTTCCTTCTTGCCCAAAAGGGTTTTTTTAAAAAATATATAATAAAACTGAACCTGAAATTCACATCACAATTAAACATCATGAGTTGTAATACTTAGGTAGGAAAAAAATCAGAGAAAATTTCCTGCTAGTCCTGGCTGAAAACAACACCAAGAAAAATTAAATAGAAGTTCTAAATTTAGAAGCCAGGAACCCACTCAAAGGACTTCCCCAAAGTCACCTCTTCTGTAAATGCTGACATGGTTTTTCTGTGTCTGTAAAACATCTCAGTTCATTAGGCAGATGTGAGATAGTGAAAGATCCATGATGCACTGTTTTGGGGAACCCCCAAAGCTTGGGGGATGCTCCTTCCAGTACCAAACATGAAGCCATTGTCTAATGGTGATAACCTATTTATGGCAAATTGTGCAAAACAAACACAATGAGTTTTTCATGAAGTATGACAACCACTCTAAATAACGTCTCAATTAAACTTTCAACTGTATTTCTGTACTTTATGGCCAGAGTGTGAGCTCCTCTCGGATGTTTACTTCAGCAAGAAATCCATCATGTGAGGGCCTTGAGAAGAATTAATCCCCCTACCCCTGGCACAGAACTCAGCTCCAACAATTCAGATCTAAATATTTAGTGATGGATGATACATGTTTATAGTACAGAGGGCAGCATGACATTTTAAATGGGATCCGGGGCTGCTCGAGTGAACCGACCTTGTTGAAAAGAAATTGGAAGCTGAAGCATCACAGCTATCAGAAGCTGATAAGTCAAGCCCTTTCCTTACGTGTTTTCCTCCTTCTATCTTCTTGTTCTGGGTTTTCAAAGTCTTCTTGGGGAAGGTTATGAACTGCTTTCCGAAAAAGAAAAGTTCTGCTGACTCTTGAAGATTTGTTGGTGCATCCCATGGTTAAACTAATAGCCTCGTTGGGTGTCAGCCAAAGGTTACAGGCCTCTCAAAATATTCCTGAAGGGGGGGGGGAAGTTTATCACTGAAATGAAGTTTCTCATTAGTAACCCTATGTTGTCTCGTCTGTGAAATTACATGATTAACTCTTTTGCAGAGACAGCTCCGGATGGCATTTGCAATCCCACAGGAAGTTATTAAAAGTATCACCACGATAATTTCCTTGCTTTGTACTATGCCCTTGGAGTAAAGGAAATATATCACTAGACAAGTGCTTAATAATAAAGCCATAGGTCATGCACAATTATTAAATGACCATCCAGGGTGATTATGATTTTGAAAGGACTACACAACTTTGGAGGGACAGAAATAACTATGAAAAATTGGAAGAAATTCTTTTTTCCTTTTATAACCCTATCTAAATGAGGAACACAATTCTTTTCTCATTTGTTCAAACTGATGAAATATATATACATTCCAACAAAGATTGATACTTTACCTTAACTGTGCCTATTTATAGCTCGTAAGTCAAATAGTTGCCCAATATGGAAAGAGCGCTTGTCTAGGATCTTGAAAAGAGGGTGTTTTGGCACTGAGGAAGGCAGGGTTAGTCTGATCTGAAACAGTGGAAGACGTGTGGCTTTTCTTCACAAAAGGCCTCTGAACAAGCTTGGTGTCAGGACAGAAGGGAACACTACAGATGTTTCTGCAAGGACTTGAGTAGTAAGAGAAAAAAATGACCTTCACATAATGATGATCTAGGAATTTCTCTAGATAAAGACCATGGAGACTAAGGGAGGTATTCTAAAGCATCACCCAGAAGTGACATCATATCTCCTTCCTCCCTCTTTAAACCATGGTTCAGCAGTATAGGTGTATGCTGGTGAGTTTAAGGCCTTCCTTTTTCTTCCTGGAGAATCTAGCTTGAGCCCTTTCCTGCTTTACATAACTTTGAAACATTGAGTATGTGCCATTATGATTCATTTTCCTTTCAATTTGCTGCAGGAAAAAACAGTAGAAGATTTTGTGTTTCGAGAACAGTATGTGCAAACGCTTCTGTGCATGACTAAAAATTACTTATTTACAAAAAAAATCTGACAGATCCAGGGTAAAACTTTGTGTGTGTGTATTGCTGTCAAGTTGCAGCCGACTTATGGTGACCCTGTAAGTTTCTCAAGGCAAGAGTCATTCAGAGGTGGTTTGCCCGTGTCTGCCTCAGTGCAGCAACCCTGGGCTTCCTTAGCATTCTCCCATCCAAATATTGACCAGGGCCAAACCTGCTTAGTTTCTGAAATCTGATGAGATGAAGCTAGCTTGGGCTATCCAGTTCAGGGCAAAAACTTAGTATATGCAATAAAATATTAAATCTAACTCAGATTTGTCTTTCTGCTTGGTTCGCTTTTGAGTTCTTAAAATGAAACAGCTGCTGACTACTGCCAATGTTTCTTGCCGATTCACAGTACAGCAAAACTGCTGTAAAACTGCCATAAAGTATACTGTTAGGAAATGCTACAGAAATGCTATAGTAATTGAGCAAGATAACTTAAACTTCCTTATCTAAAGCTTTAAGGAAATTAGTTGGACATGGTAAAGTCTAATAAGAGCACACACACGATTTTAGAGTAAAAATTTCCCCTGAACCTACAGTTGTTTCTATTTAAGAATTCATTCCTTTTATTTATTTATTTTTAAAGTAAAAGTTCAAGCCTGGCTAGCACACACTGTTGCCAAAGCAGACACTAGCACCCTGTAACACATTACCTTGGTTCGCTTGCAGACATATTTCATTTCCAACGTGGAGGATTCCATTATTCATCATGTTATGTTTTCATTGGTAGAACACCAGACTTGTAGATGATTAGTGATAACTGATGAAGTGAACCTTCGTAAAAAGTTCAGGGGGTCCTGCCTTATATAAAATCCAATTTCTAAAGTCACTGCCTTTGATGTCTGACCAGGATAAACATTTTACTCGATTAAGACACTCAGGATAAAAAAAAAAGGGCATATCAAATGAAAGTAAAGGCAAGTCTCATTAGCATACCTTAAAAGTATCGTAAGAGCTCCAGTTTATTTCCCATTTACAGGAAAATGCCTTGAGTCTTTTTGGGAGAGGTAGACTATAAAATGCTGCAAAATAAAATTTAAAAAATGCATTACTGTATAAATGTTAATTACATCTTTCAGATTTAGTTTTACCCAAAAAATTATTTATGACTTTTTAGCCCTCTTTCCATTTTATGGTAGGTAAGTAAGGCTGAAAGTACGTGTCTGGTCCAACATTACTAAGTTAACTTCTTGACTAATTGCATATTTGTACACAAGTCTCCTCCTAGTCCAACCCTTCTAGTCCAACCCTTCTTGACAAATACTTTTACCCCAACACTGTACTAGTTCCATCTGCCACCTTTAAATTATGAAAGTCACTTAGGAAACCTAAATGGAACTGGTCCAGGAATCTCAACAATATAACCACATTTCCTGCTGGTTTTCTGATTAATTAGCAATTTACAATGAACCTCTTGGTTTACACTGGAAATAGTCACCTTCAATAGCTGAACAAACCTGAATTCATGAAACGGCTTCAGACTGAATCACACCATTGATACAACACATTCAATACTGTCTATTCTGTCTAGCAGCAGCTCTCCAGAAACTCAGGCTGAGGTCTTTCATATCAATTACTACCTGATAAATTGAGATTTGGATAAGGATATATACAGCCGAGTTTCATCAGTATATTAAGAACATAAGAGAAGCCAGTGTTGGATCAGGCCAGTGACCCATTCAGTCCAACACTCTGTCACGCAGTGGCCAAAAACACCAGGTGCCCTCTGGAGATCCAGCAGTGGAGCCAGGACACTAGAAGCCCTCCCACTGTTGCCCCCCCCAAGCACCAAGAACCAACCCCAAAATTACAAATGATTTGTCCTAAGGGCTTTACATAGGGATTAAAAAACATAGAGGTTAGAATTGTGCCCTGTGAAACCCAAAAACAGGTCTCACACCAATGACAACCGGTTTTCAATAGCAGCCCTTTGAGTCCAGTCCATGAGAAATCTTACAAACCAGTTCAGTGCACATCCCAATACTTACTTCTGTCTCCACATGCCTCAACAAAATGGCATGATCTACTGTATCAAAGGCTGAGCCAGTTTGGTGTAGTGGCTAAGAGCGGTGGACTCTAATCTGAGAACCAGTTTTGATTACCCACTCATCCACATGCAACCAGATGGGTGACCTTGGGTCAGTCACAGTTCTCTGAGAGCTGTCTCAGCCTCACCTACCTCACAGGGTGTCTATTGTGGGGAGAGGAAGGGAAAGGAGATTGTAAATTGCCCTGAGACTATGAGTGAAGGGTGGGGTATAAATAATAATCCTCCTCCTCCTCTTCTGTCCAAGAAGGGCAACAGAGAGGCTTGGCTTGGCCTTTGTCTACACTCAGACGGAAGTCATCAAGAGCCATCTTTGTCCCACAGCCTGGCCTGAAACCAGACTGAAAAGCTCACAGAACAGGTGAATTATCCAAGAAGACTTGGATTCACTTGGTTCACTGAAGACTTGGTTCACTTTGCCTGCCATTGCACACACGGGTATATTTTGTGCCATTGATAAGTAACACAGAAAACTAGCATGCCATATGGAAAGCCAGGCGAGGGCTCTCCTTCATAATGTCTAGCTGCCTGTGTGCACAGGAAACTCCCTGCCCCCCAGTATAGGGGAGTATACAGTTATGTAGCCCTTCACTAACAGTATCAAAAGGTACAGTCACCATTGCCAGCTGATGAGTTCTTTTGGTACACCAGGCTGAGTCTGTATTTGGATAGACAAGATGTGGGAGAACAGAGTGAGGGGGAAAGGGTGTCTCCACATCTGCAGAGCGATTTGGTGGCTGCGAGAGTTTTAAATCCCAAGGAAAACGTTATTGTGGAGTCCACACAACTGGAAGCATAGACTTTTTCAGCTGATGCAACTGAATGGCATGGCTTCCTTCTGCCTGAGCCCCCATTCTATAACAAAGCTGAATGGTGAAAGGAGTTGAAATGTTTTCTGGAGCCCCAAATCATTGTGCCAGCACTCCTTACCTGTCCATTCCTGATCACAAGCAGCACCTACAGTCAGATTTCAGTGGCATGTAGCAAATGAAAGAGAATGTTTGAACCAACAGGTTTCCTTGGATCCTTGAGACCAAATACTTTGCAATCCTATAAACAATGGATTTGACCTGTTTGTTTCAACAGTCTTGCGTAAGAACATGACTGTAATAGATAAGTTATGCAGGCTTCAGTAAAATGGGCACTAAAACGCATGTTGACAGAAAAGTTCCCTGAAGGGTTCCTGAGGGAATTATGCGTGTATATCTTATATCTTATATTATATATTATATATTAATATCATATCATATCATATCTTTGTTCAGGTGGTTTAGTCAGGTGGCTGGGAAGGAGACGGGTCATTTCCCCTAAGAGTCCCAAGTTATTGTGCGCTAGCTGTCTACAACAGGAAGAAAAAAAAATACATCCCCCCTCCAAGCCTTTTTCTGAAGGGAAAATAGTTACCTAGACCCTGGAAAGGTAATACGGAGTACCTGCTGCCAAATGGCTCTGGTTACAATGGTGGTGCTTTTCCAAGCCAAGAAACCCTCAGCTCTCTTTTATCAGGATCCCTTTGTAAGTTGCTATTAAGAAGTATTTCTCAACAATCTCCTTTTTTATTAGCTGTTTGTGCCCATTATAATTTTCAAGTTGCGAGTTTGTTATGGCTGTAATATAAATAAGGTTCTAAAAATGTCTTATTTGAGGAGTTGCAGGGCTGGCTGTGCCATTTAGACCCAGATAAAAGCAGGCAAAAAAGGGTTTTCTCTGTAATAGGGACATTTTGTATTTAATAGAACTGTCATGTAAACCTACACTAACATTTAAGATGCAGTTTCTAGGCTATAAAATAAACACCATCTCTGAAATTACTGTTGGATTTTACCTATAGGACTCAGTTTGTTAAAACGTACATATGGTACTTAGACTGGGCTGTCACGTAATGTACTTCACATAAAAGTGAGCAGCAAGTGTTTCTCTCCAGATGCAGTTTTGACAAAGGTAGCACTTTTCATCTTCTACCTTTTTGTGCTATATCTTTCCCCAGTGGGCGAGGTCAGCCTGAGAACAGATATTGACCTTTGTGCAATCTTTTAGCATCCTGCTTGGATTCAGTCAGATATATCTAGTCTGAGAAAAGCATACAAATATTGAATGAGACTTTGTTGCTATAGTCAACTAAACCAATACTAAAATCAGATCTGCCCAGTGGGGAGCCAGTTTAAGTGGATATTGTGCAAGATTAAGGTACACAAAAAAAATCCTATCTGAAATCTAGACCTTCATCCGTTAGTACAAAATAGTAGTAGTATCTGCTTTAGAAAATATATTGTGTTTCCTATTCCGTCCAAATGTAGGACCCTTAAAAGCTTTAAAGTACTTGTTTCATCTTCATGTTTTCCAAACTGTTCATTCACAATAGCCAGTTCTGTGTACATTTAGCAGAATCAAGGGGTAAAGGTTTTCATGAGCTTTAGGGTGCTGCTGGGGGATTGCTTGCTTGAATGCTTGTCCGTGGGTGGGTGGGGTATCCTGAGAAAATGAAAAAAAATAATACGCCAGGAGGAAGCTGGACTAATCCCTCCTCCTGGCATGCTAGTTATGTCTGGGCAGGGAGTTAATTTGATGGGGAAACATAGACAAGCTATTTCTCGCTGTCATTATCATTTTTCTACCATCTAGGAAAAACTAGGAAAAAGTTATACAGTAAAGGACAAGCTAACTGGACAAGCTGATGATGAAAGGCAAAGGGATACAACTGAGAAAGCGAAAGTGTGTGGCCAAGTCAACTGAAGTCGAAGAACATGATGGCGTGATATCTGGCTGATGTCAATAGGATGCAGGATTACACCCAGCCTCTGCAGTTGTCAGACCTTGCTTGCATTGCTTTGCATAGAGTTGCCATGATTTAGGGGGGAGGGCATTCCTGTGCGGAAGGGTGTGTGTAAATGAGTGTGAATGAATGAGACTTTTCATTTTAGCAGCCATAGCTTTCTTTTTAAGCGCACCTCCTTCTGTGTTCTCATAGCAGGGTGTCCTTGAAGCAGCTTGGTACCAGCCTGGTCAAGAGATAGCCAAACTATGGGTCTTTACTCTGTGGTTGGGATGGCAACGCTGGGCGTGTGAATGATGTGTGTCCGGGGAGGGGGCTTTTATCTGCTTTACCTATATGAAGTATGTACCCACCAAAATGCTTCAGTTCTAACACAGTGATGTCCTGAATTGTTGAGTGTGACTTGACCGGGAACTGACAGCAGTGCAGTACTTAACCTTCATATGATGGAAATAAATACATGAATACTTAACAATAATTGTAACTTCATACCTGTTGGGTAGTCTTTTTGGGGGGTGGAGAAAGCCATCCTTAGTACAATTAGCACACCGAGTCACTCTGAGCTGCCATTTATACTTGTACAGACTGGCTCATGATCATTCATATCTGCATGTCAAAGAATACATGAACATACATGACGCTGCCTTCTACAGAATCAGACCCTTAATCCATCAAAGTCAGTATCATCTACTCAGACTGACAGTGGCTCTCCAGGGTCTCAGGCAGAGGTTTTTTGCATCCCCTACTGCCTGGTCCTTTTAACTGGAGATGCTGGGGACTGAACCTGGGACCTTCTGCATGCAAAGCAGAGGCTCTTCCACTGAGCCATAGCTCTCCTGCTTTTATTTTTGTGCTCCAGTATTCACACTCCTACAAAGTTCCAGCGTTCTCTCAAGCAGTAATGCTCCTGTGCTTGGGCTTACCTCCTTCCCAATGACACATTCATACCAGGCAAGCATGCTTGGTCCAGAAAGAGCACAGAGAAGGCCTGGAACCTGCATAGTGAGGCGTGCATTCATTTCCACACTAATAAAACACCAGACTGAAAATGCCTAGTTGAGTGGAGTAACAAAAATGCATGGGAATAACAATTTCTGTTCATTTATTGTTTCAGCAGAGCACCATGACTGTCCCCCAGTAGCCATTTTCCAGACAGATGTGTTACCAATTAACTGAGTTGCCAATTCTCAAGAATGGGGGATCAAACATAAGACCCAAGGGCCGAATCCAGCCCATCCAGGGCTCTTACCCGGGTCATGAGCAACTAGTGTGAGGGAGGGAAGGCAGGAGGCTGCTTGGGGGTGGCGAGTAGGCACACTTGATGAGGTGTGTGTGTGTGGTCGAAGCTGTCAAGAAATAGAAAGGAAATGGCTAGAGAGTGGGGCTAAGAAGCTAAGTTAAAATACTGTGTGTGGGGGGTGTGTGTGAAAGCGAAGGCAGAGAAGGATGAGGTGTGGTGTTTTTCCCTACCTGCCTCCTCTGACCACAGTTCAGTGAGGATTGGAGAAGCCACTACATGTAGTGGGATGGAGCCGAGCCATCAGTGCTGGCACCACTGCACCAACTAGCTTTGCATTTTTTTTTCATATGGCGACTGTGAGGGGGCACAGAGCAGCAGTTAGCTTATGAAAGGACTGGGACAGCAGGGAAGAGAGGAGGAGGAGGGCGGGCACGTGGATTGGGATGCAACGGGCCTATCTTGTGTATGCCACTCTGAGGTGAAAAGGCATCAGCAGCAAATGGAGGAACAAAGAGAAATAGGGGCGCTGATGTTGCTGCCACACATATGAACAGCCACAAAGCTGGGAGGCAGAGTGAGTGTCGGGGCAGGTGGGGGACAGTGACTTCCCTTCTCCCCCCACCTGTTCTCAGCCCATGAAGGGAAAGAGGTCACGGGAGGACAAAAGGCACCCCCTGGAGGTTTTCAAAACAGCCTCTCCATCAGGCCTTCCCTCAGCCCCACTGCTTCTGTGGAAAATGCAGGAGGGATGAGAACTGGGAGTCGGGGGATCTGAAAGAGACTTGTTTAACCCCCCCCCCGGTTCCTGAGCCAGGACCCCATCATCTGGGTCACCTGGGGCCAGTCGCTGAGCCTGGACCACCTCACAGGGTTATTATTGGTGGTGGTAGGGATGGGGTGCTGGAGGGGGGAGTCCAGTATGCCTCCACAGGATCTTCAGGGGTGGGATGGGGGAAGAGAGGAAACAAAGAGCAAGAGATGGGTTGTAGCCATGTTTGGCTGCTGAGGCTGGGGGTATGGGCAGGTGCTGAAAAACTACCTTATTTACTTGCAAGGACAATGACATCTCCTAAAAGTGCTATATACACAAAAAAGTAGCTAATTTGTATGGAAGTGTAAGATCCCCCCTCTTTTATGGTATCCCTTGGGGGGGAGTTGTCTTGCATATGATTTAATATATTTATAGGGGCTTCTGTGGGTTTTCCCGGAAAATCATTTGCTTTCACTCCTAGGAATCAATTGCTTTTGTTTGTATTTTGAGTAAAAAATAATATTGTTAATTGGGTTTGCCTGTGTCTTCTATAAAGTTTATAATCTCTAGTACCTTACCTGGCATTACGTTTTATGGCACACATGGCCCGGCCTGACAAAGTAACATTTGTGTCAGATCTGCTCCTCGTAACAAATGAGTTCAACACCCCTGCTCTAGAACAACAGCAACAACAACCAAGCCTAGTCTATTCCTGCCCTTTCACTGAGATTTGGTACGCAGAAATCAGCCAGTGAAACTTTGCATGGTGTACATATACAGACTGCTCTTAAAGGGCCTGTTTCAAAAACTGCTTACTTATTAAGCTATGAATCATTTCCTTCTCATAATTTGCCATAGTGTGTATGTAGCCACTCTATAGCTGGTTTTCTGTATCCTTGACCCCTTCCCTACTAGTTGTTTTCTCTGGAATTAACATCATTTGTTTCACTTTGTTATTATAGAGAATTCAGATGATGTTTCCGTCCAACTTGCATTCCATTCTTCCCTCTTGTTCTGTGGTACGAGCTGCTGTGCAGTTATTTTTTTTTACTCTCAGTGCAATGCATTATCTGCCCTTTCCACTTGGACTGTCAGAGCACAATTGATTCACCCAAAGGACGAGGGATTTTTGAGGAACTTGGAAGACATGAGTGGTGAAATCCCACCATTTCCCGTCACCTGCCAAGTATTTCATTTTTTACACATAAGCTTTTTTTTTTTGAGTAATTGGACTCAAGATGACATACGTGGGATTCTCAAGAAGTCCCCCATCCAGGAAGCCACATGGCTTCCACACAGCAGGTTCCCCGTAGCTTCCCAGCTGCAGTTCCGTGGCAGTGGCCATACCCCTTCCCCTAGGCCACCATAGCTTTTCAGTTACTTTTGTAAAAAAATGGGCAATTAAAAATCATATCAGTATAGCACTGCACCAATTAATACCAGATTCTCTCAATCCTCAGTGTTCATATTTTTTAAAAGGCAAGTCTCTTGCCCTTTTGTTGCAGAGACATGGCTTTTCCTTATATCTCCACAACAAAAAGGGCTAGATACATAATTTTCTTGAAATGAAAGCTGAGAGTTCAGAAGATATACAAACTGATACATTATTATACCGATATTACAATATTCAATTATCGATTTTTTAAAAAAGGCCTCCGGGTGATGGTAGGGGGAGTGAATGGTGACCACAGGGACAGGGTTAGGTGAAATGCCTACCATGTGAACAGGAAAATCCAAATTTTTCCACCCACACAACAGCTGTCTGGGCTTTACTGCAATCTTTCTTACCAAAACTTCACAGCAAACCAGTTTTGAGAAAGATCAGAGAAAAGGGGAAACAATAAGCACTTTTTAAATTTCAGCTGTTGCCACTTGGATATTTTCTTCTAGGGAAGAATACTTTGAGGCAACAGGCTATGAGGTGACAAAAGGATATGAAGGGTGTACACCCATTTTCCTTGAAGCTGCCTGATATTGACTAGAATTTTGCCCTTTAGCATTTTAAGGAAAAGGAAAACAGGGATTTTAGTAGCTTTCCCCTAGCCTTTAAATATGTGTAAAATATGTGTGTTATCCAGAAAGCCCTCGAGTGCAAAGCTGATTTGCT
Organism: Lepidodactylus listeri; assembly: GCA_029233225.1. Taxonomy (NCBI): domain Eukaryota; kingdom Metazoa; phylum Chordata; class Lepidosauria; order Squamata; family Gekkonidae; genus Lepidodactylus; species Lepidodactylus listeri. Next base: position 42,607,488 of record JARCFY010000003.1, read on the forward strand.
GCTGGAAGGAAGGGGGAGGGTCAGGTAAAGGAAGTGGGCAAAAGACGCAGGCTTCCTCAGCTGACTTTCCATCTGGACAAATGCTCTCAGTTTGTTGGGTTGGGATTAGGGGTGGGCATGAACCACACCATTAATAGATACACCGGTTCACTGGACCAGTTTGTATCGATTTGTGAGCCATTTAACCCCCTGCTTTCTCCTCCTCAAAAAAAGTGGCAGGGAGCAGAAAGCAGGGAGTGAAATGCCTCCCAACCATTTCACCCTCTGCTTTCTGTTCCCCATTGTTTTTCATGGGGAGCAGAAAGCAGTGGTTTAAATGGCTCTGAGCACCACTCAGCTGTTTTTCATGAAGAGCAGAAAGCTGGGGTTTAAATGGCTCATTTAACCATGAATGGCATCAAAATCTGTAGACGTTCATGTGGGCTCTTCAGTTTGCAAACATTGCTTTGTGAACCACAAACCGACCAAAATTTGTGACAAACTTCAGTTTGTCAGCCAGTTCATGCCCATCTCTACCTGGAATAGCTAAAATAAAAGAACAGATATTTTGAATACACAAAGGGAAATGTAAGAAATGTTGTATACATCCTCACAGACAACTCTAATGTATAGTTTTTCTCATTAGTTCTTTGACCAAACCCCGGATTAGCTTACAGCCTTCTTCAGGCAAAATATACAAAGCACTTTGTGAATGACTGGTGACTTGGCCTCTTTGCTGGTAAACCACACACAGTCATGACGATGATTGTGGATTTCTGCTCATGTACAAAAGGACAATTGTATGCTTGGGAAACTGGGAACCATGAGTGGAGGGTACAGAGGGGATTTAACCCTTCAACCCCCACATGGTCTTTTTCTAATCAAAACTGCCCTCTGCACTGCTATTAGTATTTTGAAGGGGGAAAGGTGTGTCTTTGGTTGATCTAGATGAACTCTCATTCTAAAGTGGTTAAAAGAATTATACCACATAGTTGCAATCAATCAAAAATGTGAAAAACAGTGGCGCGTTGAAATTCTCACCACTGGGCAAGATATTGCCAATGACCAGCTTACCAAATAGCTTTATGCAGACTTTACAGACAGCTGCCTGAATTCCTCCAAAGTAAAACTAAAAGGCTTTTTGCTTTAAATCAAATTTTAACCTAAGTGTGACATAGATAGTTGCTTGGCTACTTCACATGAACAAATACAGGCACCAAACCCCAATACATAAAAGGAGGTGTTTGGGTTTTTTAAAAACTCTTAAAGGAAAGTTGAGCTGGCATAAATGAGATTTTAAAGTCAAATTAGCTTTGACAGTTTCAGCAACTGCCTTAATGAGTGTGGGTTTTGTTTTGTGTTTTTTTGCTTCAGCTGATTTAGACTCACATTCTGATTTAACTGTGGTTTAAAATATTTTTGGTAGCAGTCATCCACATTATAAGTAGCTTCATCTTTCTCAGTCCTTATCAAACTCTGACACAGGAAAGATAATAAAAAGGATTTTAGGTCTGTTGATGGAAAACAGTCCCCCCCTTTAATCATCTTAAGTCAATAGTCCCTACGAGTTAACATCCCAAACCTCAATGGTGGGGAGCGGGTAGAGATGGATAAGGGTAAGAAGGAAAGTTCTCTTGCATGGTATCAAAGGGAGATTCATTATTCCGTAAAGTTAAAATGGCCACAGGCTATTTCTGCAGTGGGGTATTTCTCTCCTCTTTGTAGGTGTATAAGTTTTGCGAACAAACACTCCAAACCATTTTAAGAGTGCTTTCAGGGTTCAGTACATACTGTAAGCTGAAAGCTGCCAGCATCACAGCAAATGAGGAAGATGAAGGGATGTCATTATAATGTCATTATAATTATTATTATAATATAATAATATATATAATATATATAATATAATATATAATAATATATATAATATATATAATATAATTATTATTATAATATAATAATTAGATTTTACGGCGCCACTGCACATTGCCATCCTTTTGAAGAGTGTTACCCATGGGGATGCTGTGAATTTCACAGCAAACATCTTCAGCAATTGAATTAACTATATTTGACTCCGATGATCACATGTGAGCTGATTACTGGGCCTGTTCCATTTGGCACTGAACAACCCAAACACCCACTGACCAAGTTTGGTGTTTTTTTTTTTTTTCAAAACTGCACACACATGGAAATGCTGTCAATCCCTACCAATTGCAGCCATTAATGTTAGGACTACTTAGATCAGGGGTGTCTAACATGCGGCCTGGGGGCCAGATCAGGCCCCCAGAGGGCTTCTATCAGGCCCACAGTGGAACTGGCCATCTCCTGCTTCCAGTTCTGTTGCTGCTGCTGCATCATAGCTTGCTTCGCCAGACTCTCAATTGCTCAGCCATTTCACATTTTCCCCTGGGTCCTAGACTCAGAACCCTGAGCATGAGACTTCTGTGGTGAATGTCAATAAAGTAGACTTGCAGCTTACAGATACACACCTGAACAGCATACTCAGGATTGCAACAGCACAGACATTTTGATGCAATAATTCAGAGCAAGAGGCGTCAGTTATCAGCTACTGTTAAATAAACAAAATATTGCAAATGTGCTAATGTTTTAAGCATGTTTAAGTAAAAAAAAAATCTTTAATTGTGTTTGTGTCCTTTATAAAGTTTATATCTCCACTACCTGGCATTACATTTTGTGACACACATGGTCTGGCCCAACAAGGTCTCATTTATGTCCGATCCGGCCCTCATAACAAATGAGTTCGACACCCCTGACTTAGATGAATAAATGGATTTAGAAAAAAAACAGCATTGATGAAAGAGCCTGCCAAAAAGCCATGAATAGGTTGACAACACAACAACCACCAATCAAAAAACCAGCCCCCTGTTTGCAGCTGGTAAACAGGACATCAGCTGCACCAGTGGGCACTCAAGCACCCCTAGTGCTTCAAACCTGGTTGAAGGGACACATATAGCTATTCATATATATGTGTGTGAATGGGGCTCATTTTCCCATTCTGCCCATAGTCATAGGCGTAGACTAGGGGGGGGGGCTTGAGAGCTTAAGCCACCCCTGAAATTTCCCGGGGGGACTGAGCCCCACCCAGAAAACGTAGCGCCTGCCGCCGCGCCTCATCACTGCACCTCCCCGGGCCCTTCCGAGGCCCGGCAGCTACTGCTGCTGGTGCCTCTCCCCCCCCCTGGCCTGGCCACTCCTCTGTCCTTCCCTCTCTCTCCCTCTTTTCTGGGTGAAAGGCCCAGCATGGTGGCATCACCTGGAAGTGACACCATCTCGCTGGGTACATTGCTAGGCAATGCTCTAGCATTCGCCCTGAAACTCTATGGCACCATAGAGTTTCAGGGTGATTGCCAGAGCATCACCCTGGCAACATGCCCAGCATGATGGCATCACTTCCGGGTGATGTCACCATGCTGGGCATTTTGCCCGGAAAAGAGGGAGGGAGAGGGAGAGAGTAGCCAGGGTGGGGGGAGAGAGAGAGAGAGAGGCAGCAGCGGCAGTGGCTGGCGGGTCTCGGAACGGCCCAGGGAGGTGCGGCAGTTTCCCGGGGGGGGGACATCGTCCCAGCGAGCGCGCGTGCTTTGTGTGCGCATTAAAGAGCCCCCCCAAATTTATAAAACTCTACGCCCCTGCCCATAGTCACACTACAGTAGTCTGAACTTAAGGATCAAAGCTCTGTTTACACTTTCTCTTGTTCTTATGCTAAAGCTGCTGGCTTAAATGCTACCCTTGACTAAAGGAACACCCTCAGTCTGGGGACTGACACACAAAAATGGCAAAGGGATTTACTGAATGACAAAGTAATACAACTCCGCCTTGAAAAGATTTACAAGAGGGAAATCAGAAATAAGTGGGAATCTACAGGGACTTGTCAGAGACATCTCATTTCCTTCTCTTTCCTGAAAGCCCTCATCGCTTCTCCCCTTTTCCTGCTTCCTTCTCTCCTTCTCAGTTACCAACCTCCAGGTGGGGCCCAACTACAGAGATCAGTTCCAGGGCTGCTGAAAGAGGAAGACGGGGGGGGGGGGGGGGGTGACAAAATGTCGGGGCTCAAGTCAGCTGGAGGGCCACTGAAGCCATGGTCTGATTGTCATGCTGTATTCAACAAAGCTATTTCTACAGAAAATCCTAGTGTAGTTCTGAGTGCAGCCACCAGGAGCTCAGGGACCTGAAACTACCATGATCACCCTGAAGTTGGTGGCCGATTTTGAGGTTCCTAGTTTTATTTTCTGATAAGCTATGCCTGCCACAGATGGACAGACAGATGGGCATGCCGCGCGGATACCTTTATTATTATTATAGATGTGTGGTAACAGCCAGCAAAGTTATTTGTTTTGTTCTGATACTTAGTTTGGATCAGGGTTGGGGGGGGGGGGGGCAGATGGAATCTTTCTCCAGGGACACAAAGCGGCTCTCAGCAGCCCTGATCAGTTCCCCCATAGGGTTGCCAGCTCCAAGCTGGGAAATTCCTGGAGATTTGGGGGTTGAGCCTTGAAAGGGCAAGGCTTTGGGAGGGAAGCAACCTTATCAGGGTCCATTCTGCCCCTGAGTCCACCCTCCAAAGCAGCTGTTTTCTCCAGGGGAGAATTGTAATCTGGAGAGCAGTTGTAATTCCAGGTGATCTCCAGCCGCTGCCTGGAGGTTGGCAATCCTAATTCCCATGAAGGAAATGCCTGCTTTGGAGGGTGGATTCTATAGCATTATAATCCAGGAGGATGCAATTTTGTTGTTTTTCACCTCCCAGTCCCTACTACAGCTGCCTTACACTACTTGACTTATGTCGCTGTTAGTGCACAGAAGTCTCTCAGCCTTGGCAATAAATTTTTCCAGGGTCAGAAGGGGCTCTGATATATAGAAAAGCAGGATATGGCCTTAGAAATGTTCACTGAATATTTGTGAGCATTCATTGGTATGCTTGTAAAATGTATACATGCTTGCACATACATAAGCAGAGTTGCTTGTCCCCCCACCATTTGCCCCGCCTAACCCAACTGGCAACAAACCTTACTTTATCAGCTTCTCATGTAGAATGGCTGGCTCTTTCAACAAAGGATAAGTTCCAACCAGGTCCAGTCATTCCAATAAACAACTCTTCCCAATCATCCCCAGCATGAATTCCTTCCGGAGCTGATGAGAATTGTAGCCTTGAGCCTGCCCTAATTTAATCAGAAAACCAATGAAATTAAAATTCCCATCAGCCCTCTGCAATCCAGTAAGTTCTAAGCATGCATCAACAACAGCTGCTGGCTGGCTGCTTTTGTGATGATGAATGCTATCAACTGGCACTCAAATTGTGAATGAATCATCAAGGTGAGCATGTGAGGTGCTTGAGCGCTGAAAGCATGTGAGAAAGAGCAGCAACTGGCAACACCAGACCCAGGCTAAGCAAGACAAGCCCCTCCCTTTCTGCAGGTAACTTTAAGCCTGGGGCAGGAGCAAAAAGGCAAAAGCTGAAAGCCTGCTGGTTCTTAGTCTGTTCTTAGTCTGCTGGTTCTTAGTCGGTTCTTAGTCTGTTGTCCTGTGTGAACCATGTCATCAGAAACAGCACTAGCCCAACACATCCTGGTGGCTCACTGTGTTAAGTTTGTACTGAGGACCTGTTGAGTTGTATATTTTATTTAAATTTGTATTGTATGTATTTTAATTTATAAGCCTCTTGATTCCCCAGTGTGAGAGGAAAACAGGCTAAAAGTATTTAAAGACGTAAACATTAGTGGTAAATTCAGTTTTTGTACATGTGTTTACAAAGTTTGTTCCAACAGTGGTAGTGAGGGGTGGAAAATATTTTATCTGTTTGTTTATATGTTTATACCTTGCTTTTCTCCTCCCACGGGGACCCAAAATGGTTTATAGCATTGTTCTTCCCTACATTTTATCCACAACCCTATGAGGGAGGATAAACTGAGAGAGAGAGACTGGCCAAGGCGGACTGGGGGTTCAAACTTGGGTCTCCCTGATTTTAGTATGATACTTTGGTTGTGATCAGACAGCTCTTTAGATCTGACCCAGGCACTAGTGCCTGGCAAATTTAAAGGGAACATCCAGATAGTGACATCTGGGAAATGGGCCGCTTCTGTGATCAGCCCGTCAAGCCCCGTCGGGGAGCCATACTTTAAAGATACTGCTGGAAGTCCGGTCTAAAGCTTGCCAACAGGCCAATGATGGACTTTCCCACGTCTGGTCATTCCAGTGCGCAATCAGCCCGTCGGGATGGTCTGACTCCAGACCATCCTGAATGGCTGCCATTTTAAAAAAATTATTAGTGATATGCACATAAATGCATAAATGTGCGATGATCACAGAGCTGTGCTCAAATGTTCTGGACAATTTCATGTTTCTGAAGGGCCTGTGAAATTTATGAACTTTAATTGAAATGGTACCTAGAGGAAGGTACCACTGGAGGTGCTTTAACATTCAAGTCCATGCATGCATGGAAAAACAAGTACTCAGTGAGGCACATAGGCACTTGCACAAACAGAATTTTAAAAAAAACAACCCCGACCACGCAGCTCCTTCAGGGGGATGCCATCTAGACAATCCACTGTGGAGTCCGCACAAAGTAAGGAATTCACGGGGGAGCTGTCTGGTCGAGCAACACTGGATAAAAAAAGATCGGGATCAGATTAGAGCTGGGCCAATGGTGGGATTAGCTGCCCATCTGAATGCACCCTTTAACAACTATATCACAGTAGAACAGGGTGGAAGGTACAACATTGTGCAACAGCGATTAGAAGGGGAATTGCTGGACCTGGAGGAACAGTTGTACGACTGTGGGGAAATACTTCTTTGCCCTCTAGGCTCAGTTCTTTCTCTTGAACTGTGCAGAAGTTGTATGTGGCTTGCCAATTTCATGGGACTACAGTTCCATAGGAAAAGGGAAGAGTTTCCCCCACTTGGTAATGAAATGCTGCTTTGACATTATGGGTAGCAAGAAAGAGCAAGGAAAAAGAACATACCACATCCATTTCCTTTCAGCCAAGGAGATGGCTTAACATGGATCCATATGGTGTGAGTTTTCCTACCCTTCTGGGACATTTTTATTAAGGTTACATATATGACCGTTCATCTTCATTCGGCTGGTGCTAATGGCTGTCTATTGGACTCCCTGCTACTGTGTACAGAGAACAGATGCTCTCCCCTGACACCGCCATGCCTGCGGGTGCTCTGGATTGTTCTGCTGTCTGCAGATGGGAACCTGCTGCTGCTGTTGTAGAAGGCCTGATCCCAACAGCTGGGAATATTCTGCTTCCAAAAGCTTATCTCCTTGATAGCAATTACGCACTGGAACAAGTAACCTGACTGAACAGAGACCCTCCGCAAGAAATCCAGGACCATGTGAAAAATCTTTCCTTTGATACTATGGATGTCTCTCTCATCTTAAAACAGACACTGTAATTATAGGTACATCTTGATAAAGGGATCTGATTACTGGATAAAGCCACCAACAATCTAAAAAAAGATGCACACAAGTCCACAGTCTTTAGGGCAACATGGACACCCTGTTGTGTGTAGTTTTACTTGAAAACAAAACAAACAAAAATACCCAAATGTAGACGTGGTGATTAGAATTCGCAACACAGGACTTTGGGGGTTAGGGATGGATGAAGACCTTCTTAACCCATTTCCCTCTAGCAATTTTTCCTGTTAAAAATGTCTCCCAACAGCAGGGGAGAAGTTATTCAGAATTTCCTTGCTGCCCTTTACACCTGGACCTCCTCACCTGAACACCTGGGGGCACGGTTAGAGTAATAGAATCATAGAGTTGGAAGGGACCTCCACAGTCATCTAGTCCAACCCCCTGCACAATGCAGGAAATTCACAAATACCTTCCCCGCACACAGGGGTCATTTCGTAGAAAAAGAGGTGCAGGAGCTCTTTAGCATAACTCATTAGCATAACTTATTTGCATATGCTACACCATGTGACATCACCAGACGTATGTCAGAAGGCAAGAAAGAAGAGAGAGAGAGAGAGAGAGAGAAAGCTGGCACACACTAACACACAAGTCCTAAGAAAATTAGACAGAGGAATAGCACTTTTGCATGAGCAGGAGATTCGTTGGTCGGGGAGATACGTTACCTGTCCTGGAGATGGGTGGTCCTTTTCCAAAAGAAGATTGAGGGGTAGAAAGGAAAAATGGGGGACGTGATCTGAACCGGCAGATACATGCTTGACTCTGGTCGTGAATCAGAGATCAAAGATGGAGGCAAGGTGTTGGGATAGCAAGCTGGACGTAAGGGGGAGTGAAAGCAGATAGGGGTCATAGAAGCTCAAGAGAGCGATTGCATGGCATGCAAGATCTTTTATAAGGTGGTATTGGGGCGGGCTGCACTAATCACATCCCACTTACACACCAACCAGGTAGTCCATCCCTACAAACATACCATTGGTCAAGGTAAGAAGACGTGGGAATGTGAAGGGGTGGTCAATATTGCAACACTAAAGTCTAAACAGGAACTGACACCTGGGCAAGCTTGCGATGAGTCATTGAGCCATTCCATTGTCTCTTAATGGCCCTGGCCTGGCCACTTGATGGGCGAACGATTAGTTGCCAGGTAACTTCACTTAGCATAATTCTTGCAGGAATGTTGGAGGGGGCTGGGTGTTGCCTTAGCATGAGGAGACAGAAGAACCCTTTTGCAATGGAGTCCTTGTCTCTGTCTTTGTGTGAACTATGGTGGGGGTTTCTCCTGGAATGGACTGGAGCCTCTTACAGCAATAAAGAGTGCATTTAGTCTTTTAGAGCATAACATCCCAAAGTTCAAACTTATGAACATTAATAAGTCCATAAGAGCACATGATATGCCTTGCTAGGCAACAAATCTATCAACCATTTACAGATCCACCTAACAATAATATGATCCAAACCACATTTTACCAACTTGTCAACAAGAATATTATGTGGAACCTTATCTCAAAAGCCATACTGAAATCAAAATAAGCTATGTCTACCTTATTCCTCTGATCCAGCAAGTTAGTACCTTCCTCGAAAAAAGAGATAAGGTTAGTCTGACGTGACTTGTTCTTGAGAAACCCATACTGGCTCTTCAAAATCACAGCCATACTTTCTAGTGCTCAAGGACTGATTGACTGATGATTTGTTCTAAAACCTTTCCAGGAATAGATGTCAAGCTGATGGGTCAGTAGTTACCCGGATTCTCCTTTTCCCCCTTCTTGAAGGTGGGAACAACATTTGCCCACCTCCAGTCTTCTGGCACCTCATCTGTTCTCCAAGAATTCTCAAAAATAATGGACAGCAGCTCAGAAATTACATCTATGAGTTCTTTTAGTACCCTTGGATACAGTTCATCTAGCCCTATGGACTTAGTTTCATTAAAATAAACTAGGTGTTTATATACTACCACTATGCTGATCCTAGGCTGCAACTCCCTTCCCTCATCATGTGTTTTGTTTTTGCCATGTTGAGCACCATTTCTCTCACAAGAGAAGACTGAGGAAAAATAGGACTTGAGCAGTTCTGCCCTCTCCTCATCACCTGTTACAATTTCACTTTTCTGTCCCCACAGTGGGCCTACCTTGACCTTGCTCTTTTTCTTACTTTGAACATAAGAAAAGAACCCTTTGTTTTGGCCAAACCCTTCTGGTTTGGCCCTGCCCCAAGCCCCAAAACTTGCAGCCACTCCCCTCCCTCCTCCCTTGAAAGAGGGAGGAAGAGGGGTGGCTGCGGGCCTCATGCCCAATCTCGAAGCAGCATTGCCACTCAGATCTGGTGGGCGGGGCCCTTCAGCTGCGGGCACTTAAAGGGTTCCCTTTAAGTGCCTGCAGCTGGAGTGCCCTGTGGGGGTGGGGCTTGGAGCCAGGACATCCCCAATGTAATGTCATGTTGGGGATACCCCTCTGGGAATGCCCTCCAAAGTCCCCCGCTGGGGACAAAACTGGACCTGGCAACCCTACTTTGTTTTGTTTATAGCATCTCTCACTAGCCTCACCTCATACTGAGCTTTAGTGCCTTTCCTAACTCTCTCTCTACAAGCGCTGGTTATTTGTTTACATTCATCCTTGGTTATAAGGCTCTCCTTACATTTCCTAAATGAGCCTTTTTTTATTTCTCAAGTCTTCAGAAAGCTGTTTACGGAGCCACCTTGGCTTCTTTAGGCTCCTCCCATTTTCCCTTTTCATAGGAATAGTTGGTGACTGTGCCCTCAATATTTCACTTTTAAGAAACTCCCACCCCTCTTGAACTACCTTCTCCTTAAGTATTTCTGGCCATGAGATTCTACCCAGCATAACTTTAGGTTTGTTAAAATTTGCTTTCCTGAAGTCCAACCTATATGTCTAACCAGGGGTCCTTTCATAGAAAAACAGGTGCAGGAGCTCATTAGCATAACTCATTAGCATATGCCACATCCCCTGACATCACCAGAAGTGTGTCAGAAAGAGAATGTCAGTTTCAGCCCCATTATATTCTTTGGGCCATTGAAATCAATGGCAAAAACTCATAAGGTATATGAGGGGCTGGAGGAAAGGGGGTTTGAGGGAGAGGCTCCAAACTTGCAGGGTAGCTGCTGGGGCCTCTCCTCGAAATGCCCACCAAGTTTCAAGAAGATTGGACCACGGGGTACAATTCTATTGGCCCCCAAACAGATTGTCCCATCCCCTCCATTGTTCTCTATGGAGGGGAAAAATGTTAACTTTTTTCCTACCATAGAGAACAATGGAGGGAATGGGGGCAACCTGTTTGGGGGCCTGTAAAATTGGACCCCCTGGTCCAATCTTCTTGAAACTTGGTGGGCATTTCGAGGAGAGGCTCCACGAGCTACCCTGCAAGTTTGGAGCCTCTCCCGCAAACCCCCTCCCCTCCAGTGGCTTTTAAAATTGCCGCCGAATTTCGGCAGCAATTCGGCGGCAAACTGAATCAGATTAGAGAATCTGATTCAGCCCGTGGCTGCCCTACTGGCCAGTCCTGAGCTGGCGGAGCTTCGCTCCGCCTTGCTCTGGCCCCAACGGACCCCTGTGTCTGACTATGTACAGCTTTTCCCTTCACCAAGACTGTAAATTCCAAAATTACATGGTCACTACCACCCAGGGTCCCTGCTACTTTCACCTCAGCAACCAGTTCTTACCTTTTGGTGGGAATCAAGTCCAAGATAGCAGATCCCCTTGTTTCCCTCTCCACTTCCTGGGAAATGAAGTCATCAGCAAGACAAGTTAGGAATTTATTTGACCTTTCATTTTTAGCAATGGGACTAATTGTTGCTTCCAGTAGGGCCATTTCAGGTACAGAAAATGGCATGGGGGGGAGAGATTTATTTATTTATTTTTGCAGTTTATACCCTGCCCTCCCCCCCTTGTGGCAGGCTCAGGGCGGCTACCAATAAATATATTACACATTAAAACCATAAAAACACAAAACTTTCAATACACAGATTAACTCTTCCCCCGTTGCACTGTAGTCCAATCTGAATAAGGCCGCTTTGCATCTGAAAACTGAGCTCAAAAAGAGGCAGAGAGCTCTCTGGACCCAGAAATCTTAGTGGACATCTGGTTTGGCCCTTAGACACCAGCTGTTTGGAAGATTTACTGTGTTTTATCTTTGTCTTCCACAAGGGTTTTCAGCTGGACGTCAGCTGCAAGATCATCACTGGAAACTTGGTTCTCATGGCAAGCAGGGAGAAGGGGCTTCTGCTTTCCTTCCCCATCCTATTTTTCCTGACCAGAAATGGCCCCGTGGGCTGCTGTTTTTCCTGGTGAAAAACACCTTTCCTGAAGGTCTGCACATGGCCTACACATAAAGAAGCACAGAACACACTGGAACGGTTTTGCTTTGTGAAAATGGGAGGGGGAGCCCTAGTCCTTGCTCACTGTGCTCTACAGTCTTCATCTGAATCAAGGCTCCACATGCTTGAGAGCTTGGGGAACCCACAGTTGATCTCTGACTAAAAGTCATCATGAAGGACAAGTGTAAACCATAACATGTAATTGGGGCCTGAGACATTTATGGTTCATTGGATCCTGCCTGTAATCTTTGTTTCATCTCTGCAGGTTGCTGTCTGTCTGTCTCCACTTTCACTAGGCTTCCTCCCCTCCACCAAAGGCTATTTCTGTTTCTGTCACTTCTAACTGGCACAGCATTGGCTGGCTTTCCTTATATTAGATGTTTATTTGGCTTTTTGCTCCTTCAGCTGCTCACATGTGAGAGAGGCTGGGCTGTTTCTAAGGAGATGTGTCAGCACACTTGGCTTTCCCTCACCCCCAGAGACCCTTCACCTAGCCTCACTTCTTAAATTGCCCACACAAATTGCACTTTGCAACCACTCTTGTCATGAAATAAACAGCCTTTGCATGTTCTGTGTTTCTTGCCCATCATAGTCCATACTAGCAAATTTCGTAGGTTAACTAAAAGCATAAACAAATTTGGAACTTGGTTAACCTCACCTTCTGAGAGGGAAAAGCAGCGCGAGGACAAAGCAGTTCTCTGTTCACGGGCAACTCTTCTGGTGCTCTGCTGGCAGTATTTTAACCCTCACATATTTCTGAGGCATTGTTTTGAAACACAGTGTCAAAGAGTCAAGTTTATTAATAGAGGGATCAAAAAAGAATTTCCCTTGAGTCAGATTGAAGGGTCTCTCATAAGAACATAAGAGAAGCCAGTGTTCGATCAGGCCAATGGCCCATCCAGTCCAACACTCTGTCACACAGTGGTCAAAAAGGCCAGATGCCATCAGGAGGTCCACCAGTGGGGCAGGACACTAGAAGCTCTCCCACTGTCCGCCCCCCCCCCCCAAGCACCAAGAATAAAATAATACTCTTTTATGACTGACATTGAACTAGCTACAGCTTCTGCTTTCTGCAAATACTTCTAAAACCCCTGGTAGTGACACACTTTGTTGATCTTGGAACCTAGGAGTTCCGGGTTCAGAAGTATTTTCCAGCCTCTGGAGCCAGGCACTATTGGCTGAACTCCTGCCCTGGTGGATGATGATGTAAGTCATTCAGTTGGGGACCTCAGGTAAGGCCAAGGCAGCATAGATCCCGCATGGCTGTGACTGTACTGCACAAGCACAGGATCCGGTTGACTATCAACCTTTTGAAATTTCGTTTCATGTCTTTAATATAAATAAAACCTTTGAAGAGAAAGCTTGAAAATGCATAGGCAATGCCAGTCAAGAGGGGGAGTCCACGCTACTTCCGCTGAAGAAGCAGTGGGACTTCAGTATTTGCCAGAGCTCACTGAATGATCTTTTCTGGTTCTATAAGAGTGTCTGTGTGCACTCGATTATGCCATCCTTAATCGACTGAGGAAAGGAAGACTGAAGAAAGAACCCCCCAAAAAACCCTTTTTGCCAGCCTTGAAGTACGTGTTGCTATTTTTTTTTCTGTTAAGGTTGGTGTGTTATGCATGAGGCCTGGATCCAGTATCTTTTCAACAGTATTCTGGCAGACGGTCATTTATCAGGTGTATGCTGCATGGCAGAGTGATGTTTAGAAATTCCATTTGCCATGTGTTATTCATGATCCTTGCACATTTCCTTCATTTGTCAGGGGATTTAGATCTCAGCTGTGTTTAGCTTTGGGGGCTTGAGAACAAGTCAGTCCATAGGCAGACACCTAATGATATAATTTTGAGCAGTGCAAAAGGTTTGACTGCCCTCTATCACCCTCTGTGTAGGCGACTCCTTTTGAATACAGTAATGGATGGCAGAATCAGAACCATAAATCTTGGGCAAACTTCAAGGTTTCCTGAAAACCTTAAGCTTCATGCTCATAGATACTTGGCACAGTGTCAGAAACACTGGGGGCTATTCATTTATCCAACACGAGCCAAAAATAACCCAAGACTCTTATGTGTCTGTTGATTTGTTTTGAAATCCATTCAGAAAGGCAAAGAACTTCAAGAATTAGCAACTGGTAACTGAAGAATGAAACTTCTGAAAAACAGTCCTTTTCTTTTCATCTTGCACTCTGTGGTGCTAAGTAAAGCTGTGCTATGTTCCTCCTATCAAGTGTTGCTTTGGGTTTAACAAACAAAGCAGATATAATTTCAGTTCCCTATTGTTCGCTTGCTGTAGAGCAACCTCCTAATGAAATGGTGGAGTGCAGAAACCCTCCAAGATTCATCACCTTTTCTCATTTCTTCATCACTGTGGCTGTCTCTTGTTTTGATGAAATGATCTAATTGGTATGGGTGTTAAATAGTTCAGCTTTTCATTTAGGGACCTCCTCTGTAGTGTCTTATCACTAATTTCAACATTATTTTTAAAGATCTTTCAGGGATGTAGTGCTTGATGTTTAAAAAAGCATTACCTTTTCTATACTAACCCCTCTGCTTCAGCACTCCCAGCCCAAGAGAAGTCTGATTACTATTGCATTGCAGAACTCTGTGAGTCTATAAGCCAACCCTTTCCCTGTCTCCCAGCAAACAGTCCCAGGTGCTCTTTCACTGATCTCCTGAATCAGCCCTAACAAACACTCCAGGTGTTCCTCTCCTGGAGAAATGCCAGCTTGCAGTTGCTACTAGGCTGGCCAGCTTCCAGGTGGCACATGGAGATCTCCCAGTATTACAACTGATCTCCAGATGACCAAGACTGGACTAGATGACCCTGGAGGTCCCTTCCAACTCAAAGATGCTATGATTCAAATATCAGTTCTACTGGAGAAAATGGCTGCATTATACCCTGCTGAGGTCCCCCCTCCCCAAGCTCCACTCCCAAAATCTCCAGATATTTCCCAACCCAGAGCTGGCAACCTTATGTATGCAGTCATGAGGAGAAATCACTCCCTCATGAAGGACCCCAGACAGGAAGATGCAGGAGCTTGGGACACTTGAACTGTTTCTGTCTGCTGGGGAAAGAGAAGCTGACCAGTAGCTGTAGAGCTAGACAGGAAGAAGGGAACCAGAGAAAGGGCATGGAGACAGGCAGAACAAGGTTCTGTCAGAAGCAGCCAAGTGAGAAGATGGAAAGTCATGCTGGGGATATGGTAATATAGCCAGCCAGATAGTTACCAACATCTTCCATCCTCTGTTTGAGAGGAGGAGCTGCTGGATGGGGGTGAGGATCACTGCCTCTAGTCACACAGTCCTTAAATAATTGATATTACTACTGTTGTAGTGGTTGTAAATCGGGTTTTGTTGTTTTTTTGGCATGGGACTTCTTTGTAAATTTTATTGTACTACCATGCCTTAGTGGTTGATATGAGCCACTTTGATTCAACAAGAAGAAAGCCAGATGGAAATATTTTAAATAGTAATTAAAATCCAAAGCTGAGTCTCTGCTTTGCTTTAAAGAAATTTATTACTGGAACAAATATTTACAAACCCTAACTGGTTGATTTTTAAGTAGCTGTATTGGTTGTTACTGTATTTTACTGAATAGGCTGTAAACCACCTTGGAGCCTTTTACCTGAAAAGTGAACTGTGAATAAGCTGAGTAAAATCAGTCTTCAGTAGCACCATTACTCATTGGTCCAGCTCAAAGGTCACCTGGGACAGGCAGGTCTTTAAACCCATCCCATGGTCTTTTGGTAAGCAGCCATTATCAGCTCCTGAGGGAGGGACTTCCACAGTTGCAGTAACAGCCAAAAATGCCTTTCCCTCAGGTTCCCACAAACTGAACTCCACTGAACAGATCCTAAGTCTTAGTTGGTTGATATAGGTGGAAGCAGTCCTTCAGATATTCTGGATCTAAGCCATATAGGATTTTAAAGTTCAAACCCAAAATCTGTATTGCTCAGAAACAAACTGAAACCCAGTGTATGTGGTATACTAATTTAATATGATGACTCTGGTGGGTCCACATTGAGCAGGGGGTTGGACTAGAGTCTTTGATTCTATTATTCTATGACTCTAGCGGCTGCATGCTGTCAGTTAGCTCTGCCATAGGTGTGGGTGACTGTCTTGTCACAATCAATAAGGTTGCTGAATGTATTACATGGATCAATGCTTGCTGTTTTACCATTGGGTTTGATGATCTATTAACATTGCTTTGTGTTCCAAGGTTTCTTTCGACCCCTTTAGGTCCCGCTCGGGAGATAGCATCGGTGACCCAACTCCCACCTTTGGAATGTGAGCCTTGCTTGCCTGCTTCGCTTTGCACATGCTCATTACTCATTTGCTTTTCCTCCCCTCTTATCTCTAGCTGGCTATTCTTTGGCTAACGGCCTTGAACAGAAAAGCCTCCTGTTATGTGTTACAAGAATCACAGGTGTTATGTATTTCTTTGCTTAGTTTTCTTTGGGAACATTTTCTCCAAAAACCCTCAACAGTGTTTTTCCCTGAGAACCTATTTTGCCGCGCTTTCCTTGGGAACAGTGGGCCAGTATATTAGGGCGCCAATAATTCTCACTATTGATTGGTAGGTGGTAGACGGGCCATATTTCATATCAAGTATAATTGTAGTTGCCTTTCTAGGCTTGGGCATTAGGAAAAGTGTTTGACCAACATGATCTTTTCTACAAATAAAGGACTTTCTACTTAAGGACATGTTGTGGACTATATCTATTGGCACATTCTCACACATGCTAGTGTAACTGAAATGTATAACATCATATAGAGTGTGTTACAGTAATCATCTCTGGATGATACTAAGGTATGAATGTGGCCGGGTCAACTTTCTTCAAGAAAGGTGGTGAATTCACTTCAGCTGGTAAATTCCATGCCACTTTCAACACTAAACTGTCTAATGACTGTTTTGAGTGTAGAAGTACCCCAGAGTTGCACACCCTCTTTCAGGGGGAATGTAACCCCATCGAACATCAGGAAAATCTCTATTCCTGGATCTGCCTTAGTCTATATGCATAGCCCTTGCATCTTCTTTAGATTAAAGTCAGTTTATTAAAACTGTTATCCAGGAGATGAAGAATGGAACATCTTTTTTTACCAGCTAAATGACATCTGGGGTGAGCTTCTGTACCTACTCTGTTTCAGATACTTTGCCTGGCCATGGCCAGAAGTATAAGCCTTGGCTTGTAGTCTGTGGTCCCAAATCACCGGGGCCATCAAAACCAGGAGTAGCCCTGGGTGTGGTCATGGTACTTTCCCCCATTTTGTATTTAAATTAGGGGAAAAAGAGGGAGTAAAATAAATAAGCTTATATAAATTTAAATACAGTCCATCAGTGTTTCTGAATATTAGTTTAACACTTCTACTGCCTCACTCGATTTTGATGAAAGGATAGATAAAGTTGTGGATCTCCTCCAGCAGTTTCATGGAAATATTAAAAAACTCTGAGGGACAAGAAAAAGGCAAATGCGATGATGATGGTGATGATGACGACTATGACAATGGACACAGAAAAAAGACAAATGCTGTGCTGGGGGTTATGAGGAAGGGAATTAAAACAAATCAATCAGTATAATAATGCCCCTGTATAAATCTATGGAGCTGTGTAAAGTTCTGGTCACCGTATCTTAAAAAAGATATTATAGCATTGGAAAAGGTGCAAAAAAGGGCAACTAAAATGATTATTCCAACTTCCTATTCCAACATGGCATCGAGCAGAGAGCCATAGTGCTGGGGGCTCCTGCATTAAAACCAATTCCAACCAACTAGGAAATCCTCCAGAGCACATGATACACTATTCAGTTACGCTAAGCTGGATAGCACTCGGTTGACTAACTTGAGCTCTGAAATACCGGTTATAGCATCGAATAAACAAACAGCTACCTCTCCTCCTCCGGCATGGCCTAATTCCAACAACATTGACCAGCAGAGCTGCAATGCTGGGTGAAAGCCTCACCAGCTGTGAGTGTGAGGGAGCCGGCTGCAGGAAGTTTGGGGCGCCAGCTGGGATTGGCCTGTACAGTCGCCATTCTGCCGAAGTTCGCCTTCGATTGTCACCACAGCTGCGATTGTTGCCAGGGCTTGTGGGAGTGCTTTGGATGGTTGAGTGGGGGCCGGGGAGCCCAGAGAAGGTTTCTACCTCCTCTGGAATCTCCCCAGTTGAGCCTGAGTGCATCAAACAACAATTGCTAATAGCACGACCTAGGCAGCGCACCGCCTCATCAGGCTTACTACCAGGGGCTGCAGCAGCAGAAACAGTGAAGAGCTTTGGACATAAGCATCTGACAACCTTCATAGGAATGGCTGGTCAGGAGAGCTTTAGACAGGTGGGTAAATACCAGTACAGTACTGGAGAGTGGGCCCAAAGGATAAAATCTGATACCCACTTATGGGACCAACTAGCCCACGGAAGATCATTGGATGCACTGAGCCCTAATCATCTGAAATGGGATTGCTATCTACGGACGATCAGCTGGCACCAGATGCAGGTGGCTAACCATAGGGAATGACTAGATTTAGACTAATTGATTGGGTTAGGGTATAGAAATTGTGTATTGTGTTATTTATTATTATTTTCCCAATTAATTATGGATTGATTAGTTTGATGAATGGTTTGATTGTACTACATGGCCTGTAATTGATGAACTGATTAATTAATTAATTTGGTACTTAAGTTTACAAATTAATTAACAAGAGGTTATCTGGTGCTTAAGGAAAATTGCCATTGATTAGTATTAGCCAGCATTTATATTCAAACTATCAGCTAATCGGATTTGGTTATAGTCAGGGGTCCTTTCGAGCAGGAGCTCGGGGGAGGGCAGCTCCGGGAGTTGGTGCCAGCCCCCCCCCCCCCCGCGGGGGAATGCCTGCTTGTGTCATGGCTGCAGCAAAATGACCCCATCCCCTGGAAAGGTCCTTGTTTCTCTGACCAGCCTTCTGAAGGCGTCAGCCACCACTGAAGCTATCCTCCCAGAATAGAGGTATTTCTGAGGCTTGGATTAGTAGCTGTCCCCTCTCTGCCAGCTTTCTTTCTTTCTTTCTTTCTTTCTTTCTTTCTTTCTTTCTTTCTTTCTTTCTTTCTTTCTTTCTTTCTTTCTCTCTCTCTCTCTCTCTCTCTCTCTCTCTCTCTCTCCTTTCTTTCTTGCCTTATGACATACTTCTGATGATGTCAGGTGGTGTAGCATATGCAAATAAGTTATGTTAATGAGCTCCTGCACCTCTTTTTCTATGAAATGACCCCTGTTCTTTACAATTTTAGAATTATGAAATCTGCTTAGAAGAAGGTTTTTCCTCAAATGTGGAGACTATTTAGAAAACATGTCAGCATGTAAAAAGGGAAGATTCCTATTTGTTATCTATGGACTTCTAAGCATAATAAGCAGGGCTATTTTTGGGCAGGAACGCACAGGAACGGAGTTCCGCCTGGCTCCTGAGTTGGCCACACCTATAACCAAAACCTCTGGCATGTGCGGCTACAGAGCATGCTGCCCTCTCCACGTTACACACAAGAGGGAAAGGCGGCATGTTAAAATGCCATCTTTCCCTCTGGGGAGCCCCTGAGGATTTCCTTGTCAATTTCACTCCCCTCCCCACAGTCAGCTGAGGGTGAAATTGACAAGGAAAAGCCTCTCTCTGCCTTCCCTTTTCTAGCTGACATGTTGCAGCTGGAAAAGGGCAGGCAGGGAACCCAGGCACATTGAAAATACCTTTCTTTCCCTCCCCATGCCTGCCCTGTGCTTTCCCAGCCCCCCCGCCTCATATGCTAATGAGCTGCGCTGTCAGGGATGTGGCCTAGCATGCTAATGAGTTTCTGCTATTGGGTGTGGCCTATTATGCTAATGAGTTCCTGCTGGGCTTTTTCTACAAAAAAAAGCCCTGATAATAAGAATGTATACATAAAGAGCATTAGAAGGAAGAACCATGTTTCTTTGTTTTTGAGAATATTATATGTTGGATAAAACTTCTGTTCAAACTCTACTGTAATAATTTGATTATATAATCTATCATTAGAATACATTGTGACTGTTCAGTTAAATTGTTGTAGTGCTGTTGCAGCCGCAGGATATATTGTTGGTACTGGATTTGTCTGAGGAAACGCTGCTGTGCAAAGTCAGGAGGCTCAAATGGGAGGCAAAGTTACCTTCTCAAGAGTTCATAAACCTCACTTTCCTAACATTACAAATGTGTACATATTTTGATTTGTATGTGTCATTGTGCCTCTTTTCTGCACCCTTTTAAAAACTGAATAAAAGAATATACCACAGAAAGGCATTTCAAAAGGGGGGGGGGGGGCTGCAAGACTAGGATGATTTTCTGTTCCGTTCAGGATATGTCAGGAAATCTGATAATGCAATGCTAAACAAAAAGAAAAGGGAAATATCTAAAGTCCCTAGGAGGAAATAAATCTCCAAAAATATTCAAAGGGGAGTGTGTCAAGGTTTAGTTAAGTCTCAGAAATAATTGACCTAAAAGTTGGCTATTTGTTCTCGGAGGGCAGATTTTTCTCCCCCCCCCCCCTTCCACACAGACATACAACATTCTTCTTTTGGCTAGTGATCTTGGACCAGTCAGGTATTTTTCATTTCTGATGGACTTCTTGCATGTTCTGCCATAAATAAAATCTTACATAGGAAAGAATGCTCCATTTCCTAAGGAAGAAACACCATTCAAGTAGGACATGGGCTTGTTTATTCCTGAATGTCCTTTATTCCATGTACTAGGAGCAAGGCCTGTTGTGACAATAAATACAATGGGCTCTAGCCAGACCTGCAGGGTGCAGCTCCCCTCATCTCTTTCCCCACCCCGACTGTTGTTTCCACCCCACGGCCACCGGAGGTCTTGTGCCCACTGTACCTGGCCCCTGTTTGTGGCCACAGCCGCCACAGCCACCTGGCTGCCTGGCCTCATCCTTCCCCTCCCACCTCCACACACAATTGCAGCAGCCCAATTGCAGCAGCTCTGTTTGAGGCTGTGGTGGGCCAGGCCACCCGGCCTCGCCCCCCCACCTTTGTTGGAGACTGTACCGGTCCTCGTCCCCTCCCCACTCCCCGGCCTGAGCTCCTTCCTCGTCCTCTGTCCTTCCAGCCACCTCTTTCGGCCAGCTCTTCCCTCAGGTTCAGCATCCCAACCCGCGGTGGCAGCTCTCTGGGCGGCTGGGCAGGACTGCGGGGCACATTCGCCCTGGCGCCGCTTCAGCCAATGGCCAGGGTCCCTGCGCTGAGTGGTGGTTTGTAAAGCCTATGCCTGAGGGAGCACATTTTACATGGCCACCCCAAATTGAAAATATAATATAGAGAGATGCCTTTTCTCTTATTTTCATTTTTTAAAAAATAAACAGAATTTGTTCAAGCAGTGGCACAGAGAATCCTGATTTTCCAACAAGTCTCTGTTAAAAAAGAAACACTTTCTTCATTCTAGAACTCTACATTTAATCCTGATAATGCTGCTTTCCCTTGCCCCTCATTTCCCACTGCTGTCTCCCTCATGGGACTGTAAGCTTCTTTGGACACTGACATCATCATGTACACTGATGGGGTATAATGACAATGATTATGTCATATCAGTTATCAGTAAATCTTATTTATTAACGCATAAGTTCCTAGCACAACTTCAAGCCAGTTTGGAACACCATGTGCTTTTTAGCAGCATTTTCAGTACTTTATATAACCAATCTGAAAGCCAAGTTTCAAATTTAAAGCCCTGTATGGCCTGGGACCAACATCCCTTAGGACTGCATTCTCCCATACAAACCTATTCGATCCTTCCAGTCATCTTCAGAGGCTCTGCCTCGGTTGCCCTTGCCATCTGTGGCTAGACGGGTGGTGGCAACCCAAGAATGAGTCTTTTTGATCATGGCACCAAAACATTGATACTCCCTCACCAGGGAGGTTTAACTGCCTCCGTCTATTGTTGTCTTTTGCCAGCAAGTGAAGACTTTTTCCTTTTGTCTCCCAATAATGATTACTAGTTCTCCTTCTAGTGTTGTTTATGTGTTTTTAATTTAATTTTATATGTTTAGCTGTATTCTAATTGTAATGTTTTAATGTTTTTTATGCTTGGTGCTTTGTGGACTATGATTGGATGGGGCAGCATAAAAATGTTCTAAATAACTAAATGCCATCTTTCAGATAAACACATCTGCACTATCCATGCTCTGATCACATCCAGACTTATGTGGAACTACCCCCAAAAAACAGTTTAGCAGCTTCAGCTAGTATAAAATGCTGCAAACAGATTGCTGTCTGGGGGTGGCAGCAAGATACATCATGCCAATCCTGAAAGAACTTTATTGGCTGCCAACTTGCTAAAGTTCTAAATGGTCTGAAACCAGGACTGCCGTTTCCTTTACATCACTGTTCAGCAATTAAGATCTGCCAAACAAGCCCTTCTCATGTGCCTCCAGCTGTGAGTAGCCACAAAATGGCCTTCTCCAGGGTGGTTCCCTAGCTCCTGGCATCTGGCCTTGTTAGTTTTAGACATCAGTCCTACAAATTGAGTTAGAGAGTCTCTGGGAGAAGAAGATTACCATCATGCCAGTTGTCACTGGATCCCTTGGAGCAGTACCTAGAAGTCTCAAGAAACATCTAGACATTCTGGGCATTGAACAAATAACACCAGCTCAGCTTCAGAAGACTGCATTACTTGGAACAGCAAGAATCCTGAGAAGACACCTATGCAATTCCCAAGAACTTGGCTAGATCTCAAATTGCAGATCACCATCTCCCGGTCAAATATCTGACTGTGACAATTCGTCATCATCATAACCAACAGTTTTTACGGGGGATGTTATTGCTGTGGCTGTAAATTTGCATTTTTATGTCCTTTTATAATATTTTCTCTTTTATATGAATGTGAGCTGCTTCATGAGTCCAAAAGGTTGAGAGTGGGGGTTATAAATGTCAGCCCTCAAGGATTTTCCTCTTGACGTAGCTAGTGCTTGTCAGTCTGTACACTACAGAGATATGGCAGATAGTAGCCACGAGTGCTCCTTAGTGCTTCATCAGCTGAATGGAACCCATTTGGCTGCTTGATATACTGGTGAGCTTGGGGCAAAGAAGTCTGATTTTATTTCACTGTGTTTACACTGGTAAGTAAACTAATCAGAGGGTCATGGACTCATATTTAACCATAACTCTGACCTTGTTCCATTCTTAAAACCTAAGAGCAGGAAAACAGATGCATCCAAACAACCAGTGGAAAAACCAAAAGGGGGCATCCAAGCTAAATCAAGTGATAAGATAATAACTATCTACATAGAACTATATGAAAATATCTGTAAATGCAAAATTCAGTCAAACTGTATGCAAAATGGCAGCTCTATCTCAAAATATTCCATATTAATCAATGATACATTGTTCTCAGAATCACTGTATACTGCTCATACAATGTAGTTTCCCATTCTTAATTCACCCATGCTTTCCACTATTGGATGAACTGACTGAAAATCCTGTGGAATCTTCCCTCCCATGGCTCCACATTCCTGTAAAAGACCTACAGTTCTATGTGCCCCTCTTTTCTGGGAAAGTGTTCTCCAGTGAAGCCCCTTGCCCAGCCAAACAAGGAACCTTCCCATCTCCCAGAAAGATCATGTCAATGAGATAACTTTTGCAGTCCTTAGTCCATCTCATCTCCTGATCATCAGGAAAACAGTGGCAAGGATAGACTTAGAGATTGTGTTGAATAGACCCATTGGAACTGGCTAGTACAAACTGGCCCCTTTCCACACTGCAGTAAAGAACACCATTTAAAGTATTTTTTTTTCAAAGAGATTTGTGTAGGAAGCAGAGCAACTGGAAAGGAGGACCAGAAACAAGAGTTCTTTGGAAAGCTGGAACTAAGGATCATGAACTATGAATCATGCACTAAGTATACAGCCAAAGTCTGGGTTAACCACAGTTCATTAACAGTTGACTTTTATTGCTTGTCCTGCATATGTGCCATTATTTTAAAGGCACAGACTTCTATGTTTATTTTACAGGAAGAATTTAATCTGTATAGAAGCGTAAGAGGAAGTGAGCTTTGGCTCAGTGGGAAGGTATGTGCTTTGCTTTCAAAAGGTACCATGTTCAGTCATGGGAGCTCCAATTAAAGAATTTCACGTACTAGGTGTTTGGAAAACCCTTTCTCTACATAGGTTCTTCAAAAGCTGCCACCAGTCAGAGTAGATAATCATGAACTAGAAGGACACAGAGGTCTGACTCAGCATAAGGTACTACCTTAAAGGTAGTTCCACGAGTGCACTTACTACTAAATATGAACAAAAATGGTGCAGAGTGCCTGATTTTCTTTGAAAAAGATGATGTGTGTCATTCTCAAACTTTCTGGAATTTAGACTTTCCCATCCAATTGCAGCAAATATTTCATTTCCACATTACAATCTGTAAATATTTATACATATATTTTTAAAAAAAAATACACAGGCAGAGCCACATTTTCCCCTGATTAGTTAATGTCCCTTTGTATATACCATGCTAGAGCTCACATTCGGTATTTTTAAAAGAAAAAAGGCCAACTTTCTCAATAGAACCTAAAAGACAAACCAGTAGCCCATGGGGCTGCCGACTTCAAGCTGGGGCCTAAAGATCCCCCAGATTCACAACTGATCTCCAGACTACAGAGGTCAGATCCCCTGGAGAAAATTACTCCTTTGGAGGGTGAAGTGTATGGCATTGTATACCCCACTGAGGTCTCCCCTCCCCAAACCTCACCCTCCTCAGGCTCCACCCACAAATCTCCAGGAATGCCCCAACCTAAATTTAGCAGCCCTACCCATGTGGGATGAAAAAACTAGGCATTTGCATTTACTGGTTGCAGAAGAAGTGCCTTGGATTTTAATCGTGCTGAAATCTTAACAGGTACTCAAGTATGCTGAAACTGTCTTCACTTACAAACTAGAACAGTTGAATAGTTGCACTGAGTCTTAACTGTGGCAGAGGACAGACTGGCAGAATGAAGCGCAAGGGAAGCGGGGCAAAAAGACCCGGGCCAAGTTGTTCTGGAATGGAGCATTTGCACTGTGGGGTGGCCCCTGGCGGCGGCACCCCGGTTGCACGCGGCTTTGGTCCATTTTGCCAACCTGTGCATAGGCATATAGGCACAGCAGCAATTGGGGCAGGATCCCATAGCTGGGAGCTTTAACTCCATGAGCTGGAAGCATTCCCGCGGGTGGTTGTGCATTCAAGCGCACAGCATGCATGGGAGGTTATGCCAGATTAGCGGGTTCACATTATCGGCACCACTTGATTGCAGCTTATTTGCATCCACACTTCCAGGAAGCGGGATCAATGTGCACCCAAACGGCTTGCCACAGCTTTTACCTGGGACTTTTAAAAAGCGGGATCAAAACGCTTCAGGACGGGGTGAGTACAGCATGGGAACACCAGACAGCTGTGGCTGTGTGAACCAGCCCACTTAATCCGCTTGAGAAACGTGCCTGTATCGGGCCAAACTGCCAGTCTGAACGCAGCCTATGCCTTCCCAATTAAATTCCTTGGAGGAAATAAGACACATGTGAGTGGACCATACTCCCTAGTACAGCACTCATGGGAATTCCATTTGTACTTGTTGTGTGCTAACGATGGTAGCTGTTATTTTAAATGTTTTGAGGTTATTGAATTTTAATGTAATTTTTCTGGGTTTTGCATGCCTAGGGCGGAATGGGCGGGGTAAAAAATCAATAAAATATCAATCAATCAATAAATAAATAAATAGTTGGGGCCTGTTGATTGAGAGTAAATAGTCTACATAATTCTACATAAACCAATGGACCAGGACAGGAACAAGCCATGACTGCTTTATTTGCCTTTTGCTAACTGATGCATTCAAAGGCAGAAACACATCCTCCTTGATTTGCAACCTAACAATCTAATAATTAAATATCCCATGCTTAAGTTTAATGGAAATGGTCCCCAAAATCCTAAGGATTCAACTACTGATAATACAAAAGTGACTGGGAAGCCATTGTAAATGTATCCAGCACCATGCACATATAGCTCTTTAAATAAAAACCCTCCCGTTGATCAGTTGCCAGGCACAGAAGGGGGTGGGGGTGGGGGTCTGAATCCAGCTCCCTCCTGAACAGCCAGACGGTGAAGGGTTAGCTTTTTAAAAGAGTTGTGCACACAAACTGGAACTACTGGGCTGGTGCCTAGGAGCTATTGCCAAACAGGTGCAGTGGTTGAGGACATGATGGCATGGGAACATATGTGGCAGTCCTCTTTGCCTGCTCAGAGTGGCAACGGGGGGGGGGGGGGGGGGAGACCAGTGACATCAGCTGCATAGGGTAGCACAGCTGTAAAAATTGTTTCCTAAAGCTACGCAATGTCACATTAGGGTTTCCCCTGGAAGGAATGCAGAGTAGCCATCAATGTAACCTCCCATGTTTCCACCCCCAACCCTCCTGCCAGTCGGCTTGGCAACTCATCTCTAAGTAGTAGTAGTAGTAAATTAACAACTAACAATAATGCTATAATGTGCAAATGGGTGCTGTACAGAAGACTAAAGAAGGCCCGAAAGCTTAAAGTCTACCAGATACTCTGCTATAAATTCAAAGACATACAAAATAAATACTGCTTTGTCCTACCAATTATCAAAGATGTTGAAACACTCTCTGGTAGTGGAGGATGTTGGTGATTGTAAAAGCCCTAAGGAATTGCTTTTGGTAATGAGTTGCAGTCTATCTAATCTGTCCAAGCTCTGACTATTTGTCCAATCTTTCTAAATTCTTAACTTCATGCTTCCTCCTTCCTCCTACTAAAGGTCCATTGGGAGAGATACTAGATACTTGGGATGAAATATTTTTATCCCCAAGCCTTCCCTCCTGTCAGCACGTACAACAGACGACCCTGTTTAGTTGTTTGCTTTAGCCTTATTCTCCCGCCTCTCTGCTTGTTCACAAGAAGGCATGGTAAGTGGACTTGTTCCATCACAGAAACTAGACTCTTTCCTTCTATCATATAAAGCTCTTGCCGGACAACCATTTTTAGCAAACTCTATGCTCAGTTTTCACTTATTTGTTGCACAAGAGGAATCCAGATGTTTTCTTCCAGGAGACCGCCAGTTCTGAAAATACTGTGCTTTTCCAGAATGTATACCACAATACTGTGACGATGTGATTTTCCTCCCTCTAGGTTTCGTGCAAATATCAATACAGCTCTTAAACTCCCTTTCCCAATGTCAATGCTTTTTTGTGTTCTACATTTTTAAGGCAAGGACTTAAGTTGACTTATAACCCAAAAACTATCTTTCCCTCCAGCAACAAGGTCACGTGTTTTTTTGTTAAAATTTTGGTTTTTAAATATTTTGAGTCGTAACTGTAGCCAATCTTAAGGACTTTTATTTGGTTACAATGTTTGTCCCACTTTTATCAAAAAATGCAAAGTAGCATACAATCAAATGTTTTCTAATAATATTAAAATAAGCCCAGTACAAAAAAAAAAAAAAACAACCCACAGTATCAAAACCAAAACTACAGGGAAATAAATCAGTTGTGGATAGGCCCAAAGGCATTGTAAAATCTGCCTTTACAATCCAACAGAGGGAGCCAGGTAGTAATATGCATCTGGATATACCCAAGCCAAAATTATATCTGATATTACCTATTTTGGGTTAGCACAGGGACACCCAAAATGTCCCAAATCTCCCATAATTTCAGGAGCATTTGCGGATTTATGAGGGCATTCCAAAACTCCAGGATAGCTACTGAGATGGCTCTGCTCTTCAAAATGTCCACTCTTGCCTCTGGGTAAGGAGGTACCTAGAGCCTGCATTATTTTAAATTTCTGGAGAAAATTAAACATTTGCTTAACTTTGAGTAAATGGACTGTCCTAGAAGACAATTCAGAAAATTCAGTTGGAATCGAACCTGGCAGTCTGTTTTATGGCTGGGAGTTGCTACTATGTCTGTATTATGCCAACTCATCTGTCTTCTGGTACACTTTCAGATTCAGTTCAATGTGCTGGTACTTACTTTTAAACCCTTCATAGCCTGGGACCCACATATATGAAAGATCACCCCTCCATTCTTGAACCTGTGCACACACTGCACTTGGCTCAACAATCCCTCTTGAAAGTGGTTTCACTGGAGCTGGTATGTCTCTCACGGCTCCTGCATATCACAGCTCTTGTTATGTGGAACAGGCTCCCAGAACTGGTATGGAAGGCCCCAGTCTCTCCCAGCTTTCAGGAAGGTATGTAAGATTATTGTACGAAAGGACCTTGGGCCAAAAGATTTCAGTTTTTAAAAGGATTAGTTTGGTAAGGGATCTAATTCCTGGCTTTTGAAAACTTTGGCTGTGGTTGTAAAGTTGTGTAAGTAGGCTAGACAAAGTTTTTTCATCTGTCTCATGGAAAACTACACTCAGCTGTGTTCAAAGGGTAGGGTAAAACGTTTCCCCCCAATAAATAATAAATATTTCATAGATGAATAAATGAAATGT
Organism: Lepidodactylus listeri; assembly: GCA_029233225.1. Lineage (NCBI taxonomy): Eukaryota > Metazoa > Chordata > Lepidosauria > Squamata > Gekkonidae > Lepidodactylus > Lepidodactylus listeri. Next base: position 42,635,658 of record JARCFY010000003.1, read on the forward strand.
AAACAAATTAATAAAATCTACTAAAAGGAGTCTAGCCCTTTTTGCTGCAGCAGCTCCACATTCCCACTGTCCCCTCCCTAAGTACCTACACATAAAAATATAGTGGCACTAAATTAGCAAGGGTGAGCAAATGGCTAAGCATTTTTTTTTTAATGAGCATTTGAAGGAAAGTACATCTGAACTTTGTTGGCTTCTGCCTACTTTTAAAATCTATTTTTGCTTCTAGTTCTATATTCACTAGCACAAAGAAACCAAACTGTTTGAATTTCTAAAGGCAGCTCTCTGAACATTCTCTGTTTCCCTATTACAACAAAACTCACAGAGCGATTGAAAATGGTTGTCCACATAGTATGTGAAGATACGTGTCTCTGGTGAATAGTTCCTAGGCAGTTTTGTGTACTATCATGTCATGATTTTGAAGACATGCTCCAAAATTTGCCCTTCAGATAGCTGATGCATGGGGCCGCCCTACAAGGGAAACTGTGAATGAACAACAAAAGAGAGAAGAAGTCTCCCCCATGACTGAAACTGCTGGAAGGCAACTTGGTAATGTTGCAACACTTCACTGGATAAACTGCAGATGAAGTGTATTGGCACCGAAATTGATTATTAGTACGAAACATCTTTCCCTCTATGATTATTCTTGAGAACGTCTAATTTTGTGTCCTGTAGACTGGAGCCTTGAGAGGTTTCAGAGGTACAAATATTTGCAGGGTTTAATTTCTCAAATGTGATGTTTTAGGGTGCAAGTCTGTGTGGAAATTCCATCTTTAAGCTAGAATTACCATCTGAAGAGTTCCAAGACAAGCAACATGTTGTGATGCTGTAAGAAAATGATGTCTTACACATGTCAGAATGTCACCAGTACTTTATTAGAATATACAGTCCTTGTAATGTATTACATTTAGGTGTGCGGTTTGTTTGGCTTTTTGCATTTAGGGTGTATCTTGTCTTTTTCTATGCACATTTCTGGAATAAATAGCTAAGCCATAAGCACAAGTTACTTGAAATGAAGAATGGATAGCAAGACTATTCAAGTTAAAGTTCATCTTCCAAATCCTAGATGTGTGGGACTGGTTACTTTGGGAGACAAGAAAAAAACTGAAGTGGGAAACGAGTTCAGCCACTGCCTCTCTCCTGCCCAGGTTGGGTAGGGTGGGATATAAATAGAATCATAAATAAATAAATAAATGACGACCTTCTAAATGCATTGGGCTTAAAAGGGTGTAATTCTATTTTGGATGCAACTGTAAATCTTCCCCACCCACACTTTTCAGAGATTCAGCAGTGATCCAGTCCTGCCAAGTGTGCAACTGTGACAGCTAGTTTTAGCCCTTAGGGAGACCACTGAGTACCAACTACATGGAACACAAACAGAAAACATGTTATCTATGAATGCAAAATATACCCCTAGAAGAAGTTGAGATGCTTAGATACACAAACGCAACAACTGGAAAATGTTTAAGCAACAGCACTGCAGTAGCTTCAGACTGGCAAAATGCACCCATATTTTGTACCTGTCTTTTGCACATGAGTAAAAGAAGACTACTCTAAAGCAACAAAACAACTCAAAAGTTGCATAGTAGCTGAGCAACTTATGGGTTATTGTGGAAAGATGCTAAATAATTACAAAAGGCACGATCCAGTTCCCCTCTGAAGCCTTCTTTCCTTCTCCAATGTGCACTGCTCCCAGGGGTGGACTTTCATCCTCCACTGACTCTTCTCCCATGCACTAAACATGGAAGAGGGTTATGTGTACCTAATGGTTAATGCATGAACTACACAAGTGGCTAAAGGGGGGGGGGGGGACGGGAAGGCAGGAAAGATCTACCTCCACTAGCATCTTCCACCAGCACTGCATGAGATCCAAAACAATTCATCTGTATTATAGGGAGGGGGCAGTCCCTTTCCTTCAGGAAAACTAACCTGGGCATTATCTATGAATCATTCCCTTTTGCTCAGTTCTCACTTGAGGGCCATAGGAACAGAAGCTTGCTGTTAGGAAGTACTTTTCCCCCCACTGTGAAAATAATGGATTAGTGAAGTGACCTCTGGGGCAAAGTTGTTGGGACAAGGTGGTGGGTCAGTCAAGAAGCAATTAAATGATGTCCCTAGAGAAATGGATAAAGGTATCCACCCCAAAATAGGTTTTGATAAGACCTGAAGTAATTCAGAAGTTAAAAACAACCAGATTTCTATCAGGAAGGAGAAACTAACACATTTTCTGACATATTTTCTTTACAATAATAGTTTTCTAGTCAACATTCATCCAACTGTGAAGAGGAAAGGAAGCCAACAGCCTGAATAAGGCTGAGAGAGAAATCCTGCTTGCTCAGAAGAGCTCCACATGCGCATTGGAGTACACAGTTAATATTTGAACAGGACCATTCACTTCAGTGGGGACTGTGCTGGTGGAATATATTTGGGGTCATGTTAATCTCTGCTTATCTGGTTTTCTTGCACAAGGTAACCCATCCCTTCTTTACTTGACATCACAAGAGAACAAAAACACAAACACATTTTCATTTGAATTTACGCAGAGCCATTCAGCATATCTACACATGCACGTTTCCATGTATCTTCAGCTACTGCAGGGAATCACAAACTGCAAAAACATATAAAAACAGAAAAGCTAAATTTGATATAAGCAAAATGGTAAGTCCAAAAACTAGTTCCAAAAGAATAAAACCCAACAAATATAAAATATAAAATCACAAATAGAATCAGCAAAATAGGCCGTAACCTAACTTCGAAAAAATAGCCTGGGTAAAAAGAAATGTCTTGGCCTGTTGCTTACAACTTATGGAGTCCAGTGCTAGGAAAGCAACTGGGGGGAAAGTATTCCACAGTTGGGTGCCACAATAGAAAAAGTCCTGTTACTTGCAGCAGCCAATCTTGCATCCCCTAAGAACTGGGGCCTGTCAAAAACATCTTAACTCATGCGAAGAAGTATATGGAATCCTTGAGGTATCCTAGTTTCAGATTGTTCAGGGGTTTAAAGGTAACAACAACATCCGTTGAATTGGACCCGGAAGCAAACTGGCAGACACTGCAGACATTTTCAGATATGCATAGTCAATAGCAGCCATGATCCTGGCCTGGTTAAGTCAAGCTGCTACCAGCATGTCTTTTCAAGTTGTCAAGGACAATTTAGCTCCAATACCAGCACCAAGAGCCCAGGCTGGGGAACTACGGGGGGCAGAGTAGGCAGAATACCAACAGAATCCCCACCCTGACAGAAGACTCTAACATCAGGTACATAGACTCAGATTGTAGCCTCTTGAGTGATGGAGCACCTGATAAAGGCTATGGAAACCAGAAGGATGGTGATGACCCCCCCCCCCCCCCCCCCGTTGTCCATGAGGACTAGACTGGTGTTTCACAGGGAAATTCGGTGGCCCATAGCTGGGAGAGTTCAACACCTCCCTGTTCATCCAATCAGGTCTTGGTAATATATGCTAGACTAGCAACTCCTCAATGGATGTACACTGACCGAGCAATCAGCAGCAGCATTATTATACCCAAAGGTTTGCTGAGAAGCAACCTGGAAACTGTTGGCTGAAAGTAGGATCAAAACAAAGGACAGGTTTGATATGCTCCCTGGACCCTCCTCCGGTTATCTGGCTCATCCTTCTCCCACAGATGTATCTGCTTCTGCCTACCACCCTAAAAACACTGGCATCCCATCCCTTCCCCCTCCCAATAGCACAAAGGCAGACAACAGGGGGGGAAATCAAACTGCATGACCAACAAGAATTAAAATACAACATTCACTAGCATCCAATATAATATCTTACCCTTGCCCTTGGGTGACCCCCAAACAGTAACTCTAAGTAGAAGAAGAAGAGGTTGGATTTATACCCCGCCCTCCACTCCCCAAGGGAGTCTCAGAGCGGCTTACAAACGCCTTTCCCTTCCCCTCCCCACAACAGACACCCTGTGAGGTAGGTGGGGCTGAGAGAGCTCTTTCCCAAGCTGTCCTTGAGAGAACAGCTGGTACGGAGCTATGGCTTGCCCAATGTCATCCAAGCCAGGTACAAGTGGAGGAGTGGGGAATCAAACCCGGTTGTCCCAGACTAGAGTCTGCACACTTAACCACTACACCAAACTGGCTCTCGAGTAGCAGTTTTCTTCAGTGTTTGGGTAGGTGGCCTGCTTATCGCAATGGTAAAAAAAGAAGCTGTGCTCAGTCAGAAATAATGGTTGCCCAACTGCTGAGTTGTTCTACCTACTCTATGTTCTGTTGAGCTGCTCTGCTGCTGCTTCTGTTTTCTCCCATTTGGGGCTGGAGAAATTCTGCCAGAACTCATCTCAGTCCAGCTTCAGCTTGGCTGACACAGGGAGTTTAGTATGGTAATATCCTTTTGAGTAACTCATAGCTATTGGAAGGTGAGCCAGTTCATACAAGCATGTTGAGGTCCTGGTATCTGAGTGGATCTAGATGGTCTGTTTCCTTCTCTGGGCTTCTGGTAAAAAAAAGCCATACTTTACCACTGATTATTTACCACATCCTTCTGCATTCAAACCAACAGCAAATATTAAATTAGGGTGAAGTATCTCCCCCCGCTGCACTTTAGTACCTAGACAATAAAAAAAATCAAAAAGGCAAGGGAGTATAATAGCAAAATACTTCCAGATTTCCTCCATTTGTCAAGCATTTTCAAAGTCGGAGGGTACAGGGACTCCCATATCCCACATTAGTTAAAACGTTTAGCAGATTATACTCCTTGTCTTGGATGTCTATCTGAGTCTTTGAGCTTTTAATGTAATTGTTAAAAAATGTCCCAGTGGGGAGGTCTAACACTCTGACCAGTTGCATTGAAGAATGTTTGAAGTGCTTGAGAAAACTTGGTGAGGTTATAAGAAATCAAGGGTAAAACTTCGCTGCACAGTCGTTGCTGGAGATGATAATGCCCCAGAGTTTATATTTATTAATATGACTTTATTTGGGTCAGACTCCCACAGGAAATCCTGAGGCGTGAATGTCTCTCTGTGACATATTTTATCTGAGATAGTTCCGTCCTTTCGGTATTGTGGGCTGATAGCAAGACGGATGAGTACCTCTAAAAATCTCTGTTTTTTATAGAAGCTGAGGATGACAACAAGCAGGGCCTTCAACACTCGGTGAAGACAATCCATCTACTTTCCCTTGTTATCATTAAAATGTCTTTTAGACATAGGTCATGCTGGAAACCTATAAATGATGTCTGTGTATTGGGCACCTCCCATAAAGCTGGATCCCGCTGTGATTACAATTTATCATAGTGTACTTATGGTTACAAATTCTCTTGAAATGTGTCACTGCTTGAGAGCGGTGCTCCGAATGTTTTGACTGTGATCCAAATCGCTTTGTATTCTAAGATTCCCATGCAAGCCCTGAGCTCGGTACTTTTAAAAACGCTGTTATTTGACTATCTGTCTTTTATTTGCTTTCTCTCTCCCCACCTCCCAGCCCTCTTAATGTTAACCATTTACTCACACTGGAACATTTTGTGATGGGAAGATTTTCTTTCTTGACTCTGTTTCCTGTAATGTCACAAAGTATGATTAATGATGCATCAAATTGTACCGTTTGATGGTTTACAAGCTTACAAATAATTCTGCCTCTAAGAAGTTAGGGAGAGATTTAAGCGCATGTACTCTGATCCAGCAAGGGAAATCATTGCATAAAAACAGGCTTCCCCGTGCACAGAAGCAAAAGCACAAGTGGGTATGTATCTGAATACACATCACAGTGCTCACCCAGGCCCCATTAAACTGCTCTGATGCATCTTTAATGCAGTGGAGATACTCATCCCCATCCAGATCAACTAGTTGCAAATACCTAGATCAGAGCAAATGAACTGCTACTGAAATCAATTGAGCTTAAAATTATTTAATTTTGCCTGGATCATGTCCCCAGTCCTGCGAGATGTTGCTAAAATTAACAGTCCCATTTTTATTGTGAAATATGTGAGCAGTATGGGATGCTGTTTCGAAAGCAGGAGAGATACAAACTGTGAGATTGCGCCAATAGATGTAATCCACAACAGTACTCCTTAAACAGAAAGTCCTTTATTTGCAGAAAAGATCTTGTTGGCCAAACACACTTCTTTTGTTAGTAATGCCCAAGCATAGGAATACAACTGCAATTATACTTGATATGAAAGATGCCCCCCTTGACACCCACCAATCAATTGGGAGGATTATTGGTGCCCAAATATACTGGCCCACAGTTCCCAAGGAAAGCGCGGCAAATTAAGTTCTCAGGAAAAGACACTGTTCGGATTTGTGGGGCGGATGTTCCCAAGGAAAAACCAGCAAAAGAACACATAACACCTGTGAATAATATAACACATAGCAGGAGGCTTTCAGCTCAAGGCCGTGAGCTAGGGAAATGTGAGCGAGAGATAAGAGATGGGGAAAAGCTAGTGAGCAATAGGCATGCGCAAAGCAAGCAAAGCGAGCATTCCGTAGGTGGGTGTCATTCCACCGATGCTATCTCCCGTCCGGGATCTAGAGGAGGCAAAGTAGGACTCAAAACCAAGGCAAGGTTAAATAGACTATCAGGATATACGATAAAACCTTAGGCATTGATACATGATACGAACTCAGCAAAATTATTGATAATACCAGGCAGCAGAAACTTATGGCAGTGCTAACTGACACAAACCCATTTAACTGCAAATCCCAATGAACTCTAGAGACCCAATTCAAAAGAGCCCAGTCTTATTGTGATTCTCTGAGCTGAATGTGATTTCCAAACTGGCAAAATCATAACAACAGAACAACTAGAATAGGTCTGATTTTCAGGAAAGTTATTGAAAATGCAGTAACGCACAACATTGGAGCCTGTGCTCATGTGCTTTGAACTGAAGAGGAGGGAGGATGGGGTGAAGCGGTGCATGAATAAAGTGTTCCTCCTGCATTGTGATGTTTTTACATAAACTATGGAAAAGGGCCACAGACTTCAAAGAAGTTCCTGATTTTCAAATTGTCTGATGTAAAAGGTGTCAGCACAGGCAGAAGTTCACAGAATAGCCACTTCTCAAAGGGAGCTCTGTGAGAGGTCAAACGCTGGGCTGGCTTGAATGCCGGTTTCTTCCCGTTGTATAGCATATTATGTAAACTAGATATAATGTAAAGATGCAAAAGCATCCAGAAATGTCATCTTATAGACATTGGCTTGGATGTCGTCCATGGCTATGTGAAAACATTTACTTTGGGATAAAAAAGCTGGAGGTTATGTGGGTGTTCTATACATTCTACACTGGAAATGTTGCTGCACAGGCAGGAATCATGGGAAAGCTTAAGCCGCAGCCCTAAACATATGCACTTGGAAGTTCCATTGAGATTAATGGGAATTACTTACAAGTAAATGGGTGTAGGATTTAGCATCCAGCTGTGCTCCAAAGGGCAAGAACTTACGTCCATTTTTTAAAAGAGAAGTGTTTGGGATTCTGTAGCCAGTTTTAAAATGGCTGGCTTAAAGAAGAAGAGAGAAGAGACTGGATTTATACCCTACCCTTCACTACCCAAAGGAGTCTCAGAGCGATTTACAATCTCCTTTCCCTTCCTCTCTCCACAACAGACACCCTGTGAGGTAGGTGGGACTCAGAGAGCTCTTTTGAGAACTGCTCCTGAGAGAACAGCTCTGTGAGAACTTGTGACTGACCCAAGGTCACACCAGCAGCTGCATGTAAAGAAGTGGGGAATCAAACCTGGTTCTTCCAGATTAGAGTCCTCACTCCTAACCACTACCTCAAACTGGGAGCATTTGTTGAATACAACAGGAAAGATAGCTGAGCTCCTAAACTAGACTAGGGGGTATATATTCATTTTAGCTGGGAAATAATAAAACACTGGCTGTTTTAGTTCCAATCTTTAAAGTGGCTTCAATACTTAACACAGAAATAAAGAAATATAAGAAGTCGCTGAGAACCAACCTGATTGATGTAATGAGCTGGATTAGAAGAAAAAAGGAGGGCAATGAAGTAAGGAGAGGAAAGGTTCAGCTTTCCTCACCTTCATGCTCCATTTCCTGTATTTTAAAAAAGACACATACAAACCATTTTATACATAAACTAGGAGTAAGGCCTGTTGTGGGAAGAAATACAATGGGCTCTAGAAGGAAGCTCCAAGTAAGTGCCCCAGCTGTGGCTAGTGGGGCGGCTGAGGGAAGGGGGAAATAGAGGGAGGCAAGCCATGTTCATTTCCTTCTGCTTAGCTATAAGGCAGGGCTGCCTCAAGTCATTTTGCTGCCCCAAGTGGGTAGTATGGGAGGACAGCCTCATGGTAACAGGTATGGTTCCCTCCACCCCTGACTTATGTTGATTTGGGGTTATGCAGTGGCAACTAAGGTAGAAAAGCACCTCCTCCTATGCCATGTCTTCTGGGTTCCAAAGGTCTAGAAAGTGATTCCATAGCCAGTTAGAGGATTGCCAGCTCTGGATTGGGAAATACCTGTAGATTTGAGGGGTAGAGCAGGGCTGCCTCAAGTCATTTTGCTGCCCCAAGTGGGTAGTATGGGAGGACAGCCTCATGGTAGCAGGTATGGTTCCCTCCACCCCTGACTTATGTTGATTTGGGGTTATGCAGTGGCAACTAAGGTAGAAAAGCACCTCCTCCTATGCCATGTCTTCTGGGTTCCAAAGGTCTAGAAAGTGATTCCATAGCCAGTTAGAGGATTGCCAGCTCTGGGTTGGGAAATACCTGTAGATTTGAGGGGTAGAGCCTGGGGAGAGTGGGGTTTGGGGTGCAGAGGGACTTCAGCAGGGTATAGTGCCATAGAGTCCACTGCCCAAAGCAGCCATTGTCTCCAGGAGAACTGATTTTGGTCATTTGGAGTTCAGTTGTAATAGCTGGGAAATTTTCTGTAGGGGAAATGATGTGCTGTGGAACACGGTGATTGGCAACTCCCTTCCCTCTCCCTCTCCAGCGGCGACGGCTGGGCCTCAGAAGGAGCCAGGGAGGCGCGGCGGCAGGCGCTCCGTTTTGCCGGGGGTGGCTGAGCCCCCCCTGGGAAATATCGGGGGTGGCTCGAGCCCTCAAGCCCCCCCGTACACTATGCCTATGGATGTAGCATTTCTTGCAAAGGAGCTCCATACACACACCACAACCTTCTTGTGCAAGATGTAGTTCAGCAGTAGTCAAAGCTCAGCAGTAGAACATCTACTTAGCATGCAGATGGTCCCAGATTCTGTCTCTATTATCTTCAGATAATAGGGTCAGGCAGTAGGTGAGATGAAAGATCTCTACCTGAGACCTCCGATAACTGTGGCCAGCTAGAGCAGATAACAGACCAACGGTCTGGTTTCTTCTTTACATGACACTTCCATGCACTGACTGAATGTGCAAAGAAGGAGAGCAAGCACAAGTGTGTTGACATCCCCCCACCTTCAGTGATCAAACACATGGAGAGTGCAAACATGTGGAAGAAGTTCTGTGTGTACACTCCCTTCCCATGATTGGTGATGTTGCTTCATGAATGTTTCCAAACACAGGGAGGGAACATACACAGAGACACTTCCTCCACATGCAGGTGCTGTGCTCATGAGCCAGTGATCATGTGGAAGAGAGGCCAGCATGCCTATACCCACTTTTCCTCTATGCACATTCAAGTTGCACAACACCAGCAAGTACTTGGAAGGGTGACCTCCAAGGAATACCAGAGGTGGGATACAGTGGCAGGCTAATCAAGCCACCTCTCTGAAAAATGTTGAAGCCCCCAGTAGGAGTCACCAGAAGTCAACCATGACTTCCAGGCAAGCACACAAAACACACACACACATGAAGCTGTGCAAGGATCAGGTGTACATGACTAGTATGAGTCTACTTTATGAATTCATGTGACATCCCTTCACCTTTGATCAAGCTCTAGTTATATGCAGCTAGTTATGCAACCATTAGTGGCTGTAATGGGAACAAACATCCCCATCAAAGGATGTATCACCAGAACATAAGACTGAGTCCCAGGTGAGCAACAAAGTGCAGATGTTACTCCATTTGTACACTACATCCATGACATCTTCATGGCCATGTCTGCTTCTACACACAGATCTCTTTCGCTAAATTCAATGTGTGTCCCTATGTAACTGTGAAGTCGATAAAACAAGCTTTTATGGAGACTTGAGTACCATATATTCTTTTTCATGCATCAAAATGTCAGCTATCTTTGCTGGCCAATAAGTGGCATCATGATAACAATGAAATGTGGAAAAATGGCCTAAATCTTCAAAACCTAACGTCTATGATTTAGTTAAAAACAGTCAATAGCTTATCTTGGCAAAACATGTATGATACCATTGTTTTACTTCATTACCACAAAAATCTCTTTTGAATCTCACTGTGTTGGCTACAGATGTTAATCATAAATCTTTTTAAAGAGGTATGGAAAGTTGTGTTGAGGCAAGAGAGGGGAAAGTGGCCATCACATATCAAGAGTTCTTGTTCCACAAAATTCCAGCTTCTGATTTGATTCATCTCTGTGTTACTTTATTCCCCCCCAAAAGTTGTTCTTTAAGAGAAAGAATAGAAAATGAAGATTTCAAGGGTCTCCAAAATATTGCCATAAATCAGGGCCGGGGGGGGTGAATCTCAATTTCTTTTGCTGCTTTGTTCATTTACTGATAAAGGTAATGCACAACTGCAGTGGGGTTTTTTTTCCAAGTCAAGACAGGAATAACCTGTGGTAGGTATTGGGGTGGGAAGTTAGCAATGTATAAGTTCAATTGCTTTCAAGGACCTACACAGAACAACTGTGGTGTAAAGAAAGAAATTAGAAAAGGTATATATTCTCTGGTGTTTTACCAGCACATGTAGGTTTGGGTGTCAGGGTTTTATTTATTTATTTTAAAAGATGGATTGAACAGGAAGGAGAAGATAAAAAGTAGTGAAGAAACACAGATAAAGTATGGGCAGACAAAGGAAGAAGACAGAGTACAGGGACACTGCTGGGTGGTAACAAGGCACATGGCTGACTTCAATCACAGATTAGCTTAGAGAAAAGTATGATCTAAGGTATAAGTAATTAGCTTCCCTTTCAGTTGGCGGCTTTCAAACTGTGTTCTGAAGAATGCTGCAGTTCCTCAGAAGTGTGTCAGAAGTTCCTCAACTAGAAGATCAGCCCGTTGACTGGAAGACACTTTGCTCACCCCAGTGGTCATCTCCTGTTCATCGGTAAAGGAGTGTTTTCTCTGGTCTAGCTCACACACTCAGTTCACAAACAGCAACAATGAGACTCAATAGGACTAGCCAGTGTTTCATGTGGAGTGAGCATGCATCTCAGAAACTGAGCATACCGCTTGGACTATGCACTGGAATCCCTTATTATGTGCAGGGGCTCCTGGAAAGGATTCACGCCACAAAGAAAATTCTGCTCTCTTTGGATAATCTCTGAGACCGATTTCCCATGAGGCGCTGCTCTGCTGTCGTTCTTCCCTTTGCCCCGATTGCATGCTTGAATTTCCCACTATTTGCCCTGCACCGCATTTTGACCCACAGCTTCACCCAAATTCCCCCGCGGCTTCAGTGATCCTCAAAAAATAGGATCACTGAAGCCGCAGGGGAATTCGGGCAAAGCTGCGGGTCAAAATGTGGCACGGGGCAAATAGTGGGAAATTCAAGCATGCAATCGGGGCAAAGGAAAGAACGACGCCAGAGCAGTGCCTCATGGGAAATCAGTCTGAGTGAACTAAGGACTCAGAGCATTTCTATCTTGGACTGGGTTACTCTGAGGATCAGATTCCTTTCCCCACAAGAACTCTGAGTTAATGGGAAAATCTATCTTTGTCTAGGTATCTTCCTTTCTGTTGCAGTACAGAAGCCAAGAATGCACACACACACACACACACACACAAAGATAACATTAGTGTGCATTACAAATAATATTGGGACACAATTTTTTTGACAGTTTGATAGAACAAATCTTACTTGTTGGTGGAAGAATATTACTTAACTTTCAGCATGCTGAACATTAGAGTCAAAATTATCTCTGAGATATTTTTCTTGGAGCTCAATAGAAAGAAGCTTTCTAAAATCTGAACAACTTAACCAGAAAGGCTACAACTACAGTTTTGGCCTGTTCTTTGCTGGCAACTTTAGACGGAGAAGTGATCTTCAGTTTGTTCTAGTGAGACCCCTAGCTGTCTTTACTTGTTAATAACTTCTGGACAGGAAAACGAACTGGTCATCTGCAGATGAGAGTTTCAAATACTTAAGTAGTTTATGTTATTAGAGAGGATTAAAATATGCTGATCCTACAATATAATTTTCACACTCATAGGGAAACAACTGCTGCATCAGTTAGAGCGGGTGCATTGTAACGACTGAAATCTTACTGTAAGCTGTGGGAAGCTCATAGTTCAAACACTGATGCAATGAAGTGGACATTCCTCACTAGGTGGGAAATATTCTTAGTTAAAAGGGATGTGCACTCTGATGATAACTAATTGTGAGGCTCCCCCCCCCCAAGTCTCCCTGTCATCTACCAACCCACCACCAAAAAGGGTAACTGGCCCACCAGCCTCAGAACTGGGGAGGAGAAGGCACTCCAGCACCCAGGCCCTCTTCCACCCCCGCACCCCAGACTGGCTCTCTGGTCTGAGCTCAGTCTGTTACTTCCTTCCCTAGTCAGGGGTGGTGCCTCCCCTTTTATAGGATTCCTTGGCTCCACTCCCACCTGACCTGTCTTTGATCTCCAGCCACGTGCTCCGTCTGGGAGACTATAAAAGAACAGTGATGCCTTTCTCGTCTTTTCCCTCTCCTCCCTGTCCTCTCCCTTGCTGCTCAGGGTTGTCTCTTAGCCTCTCCCAATCTGGCCCTCCCCAAGTCTGAGCCCAGCCTTGCTTCCTGACCACCCCCAGCTCCCTGTCTCTGCCTGGCTTCCTGACCTCTTCTTGGCTGTGTTAGAGCAAGCTGCCTGCACTCCAGCCACCTCCCTCTCCTGGCCTTCCTTGCATGTCTGGGCACTGGCTTTCCTCAGCTTGGGCAGCCTGGCCGGGGTCCAGCCAGGACCAGGCATCAGTTTCTGACATTAATCAGTCTTGACTCACCATGTTTCTTAAGCTCAAAAGTGAAACTTAAGGCTATTTCCCAGCAAGGCCTGTAAGCTACCAGTGGCTTACCCATCCCCTAGGAGACCTAGCAAGACAGCCCTGCACCCAATACATACTCGTCGGCAAGCCACTGTCTTTCAGCTTCAGCTTTGCAGTATGGAGACAATGATAAACCTCATGAGGTTTTTGTGATGTTATAGATGTCCTATAAAATTGCTAAGTATCGTTAAAATGTATTGGTACCTGAAATCACTTACAGGCTATCGTTTAAGAGGTTAGCGCTAGCGGTATCTTCAAAGGAGCTGGAAGAGAGGGGATGAGAAAAGGAGGGCAGCAGAGAGTACAGTGCAACTTAAGGTGTAAAAGACCTAACGTCTCCCCCCCCCCCCCAATCAGCTGGCTGGTTGAGAACTTAGCAGTAGCAAAAGAAAGCCCAGGCCTGCGTCACTGGCAACATGGCAAAGTCACTTCCAGCACACACTGGAGATGATGTCATCGCAGCATTGGCAGCTTAGGGACATTCTGGTATTTGGACAAAATCTATGTGGTAAAAATGATTTCTAGAGGTTTTGCCAAATACCAGAGCATCCCTACACTGCCGTGATGACATCAGTTTTGATGCATGCTAGAAGTGATGTCACCACATTGCCAGCCTAAAGCTCTCTTTGCTGCTGATAAGTTGTCCCCCCCCCCATGCCCCGCTGGTTGCTCCAAGGGTACCAGGTAATCCTAGGTATGGTACTCCCCACCCCCAAAACTCCTTTTCCTTTCCAAATCAATGGTCCAGAGTCTGTATACAAGTGATGGCCTATCAAGTCAGGGCCTTGCTCATCGATCACAAATTGTGCAGCTCTCCGCTAATGTTCTGGGTTTTGAAAGTACCATCCTCTTGCAAAATCTGGTTGGCAGAAGACAGTAGCTCCTGTGGCCACCAATATCTTGGAAGCATTGTTTCCTTAAAGAATCTGGCTCAGCCACAGTTCCTCTAATCCAGGCTTCCAAGGTGAGGTGGAGTTATGAGGGCCACCCTCCTTCCCAGGAAGTGATTTCAGCTAACATAAGCTACAATGGAGGGCCCCCATCAGCTCTGTAGCAAGGTTCAGAATGGGAATCCAATGAGACTTGCTTTCTTTGCAGCTCTTGCCTACTTCTTCAGTGCAGACCTTTCGGCAACAAAGCAGTCACTTGGAACCAGGGGTCATTTCGAGCAGGAACGTGCAGGAACGCCATTCCGGGAGTAAGAAGCCCAGGAGCGGGCACATATGGAGATGCATTGTGGAAAAAAGCAAAAACATGCTAACTTGATCTGTATTTTTGTGCTTGTTGTAGGGTAGCTTCCCTGCAAGAGCAAAGGAAACCTAACATGTCTTTAGTCAAAGTGTAAAGCTGGCTTGCCAGCTCTGAATTGGGAAATACCTGGAGATTTTTGGGGAGGAGCCTGAGCAGTGGGTGTTGCCTTCTGACACACTTCTGGTGATGTCAGGGGGTGTGGCATATGCAAATAAGTTATGCTAATGAGTTATCCTAATGAACTCCTGCACCTCTTTTTTTACAAAATGACCCGTGCTTGGAACAAACACAGGAGGCTCTAAAAGCCCCATAAAATATAACATTTGACTTACTTTTAAGTAGACCTGGATGGTCCAGGCTAGTTTGATCTCAAAAGCTAAACAGGGTTGGCCCTGATTAGTATTTGGCTGGGAGACCACCAAAGAATTCCAGGGCTGCTATGCAGGGGAAGGCAATGACAAACCACTTCTTTTAAACTTGCTCTCTTACATTTTTTTTAAAGGTGGGTGATAGTCTTGCATCACATCTAATCTTACCCTCATGTTACCTGAATACCATGGGGACTGCTGCAATGCAATGCCTTCCAATGCTGCTCCAGTTACACTAGCAATGTAGGAGGAAGGAGTGTTGCAGCTTCTTCTCATACCAATATCTGGGAGGTGGGTAAACACTGTTGTGGGAAGCATGGAGCTATGTCACAGACATCTCATGACTTGGGACACTGAAATGTGTTTCACATATTAAACACCTCAGGTGCCTTTCTGTTCCTCAGGCAGCATTTCTGTCAGTGTGTGAAGACTGCTAATAAAGAACAGAAATGGGAAGGCAACTATTATAAAACTCTAACAAGGGAACATAATTGAGGCGTTACATTTGCTTTACAGATATGGGGAATTTTTTTAAAAAGGTCAATTATCATATAAGAACATGCCTTAAGTCTCACAACAGATATGTAAAGCTTTGATTCCACTGGAGAGACATGATAACTGTGCTGAATTTGTATCCCTTCCCCCTATAAACTTCAGCTCTGAAGGGACATGTAACATGTCGTCCTAAATCTCCATTAAAAAGATGAATTAAAAGTAACAAGTTGTTTCTATTCAGGGGCTTGTTATACTAGCTTGGTTTTGTCAGCTGTGAAATAAACCAGCAAACCATGGTGATATATGTCAAATTAGCTAATAAGCGGACCAAAAAGCTGATTAGAAAGCATTAAAATGGTTGTAAATGGGGGGAATGCTTGTCAAGTAAGAAAATGAAGATGCTGATGATTTCAGCTGACTCTTGCATCCTAGAATTTTATGTGAAGGAATGACAAACATGGATGACAGTTGTTTACTTACACTCTCTTTGCTCCTGCTCAGAAAGTATGATAAACTTGTTTATTCTGTTGGCTGCATTTGTATTTCTGAACTTCATCAAGACCGTTATCTTCCTTTCAGTAAGCAAGACTGGCCCAAGCACCAGAAAGGGGGGAGGGGGAATCAAGCGAAAGAATGGTCTTTCTCTGCTTCAAAACCTTGAAAATAAAGGCAGGCCATGGCGCTAACAGAATGTATGACTGAGCTTAAAAATAAGGCTAATTCAGCTATTCACTTTGCTACAGTAAGGAAGTTCAAAACAGCATTTTAAAGAGCACATGGCCAGTTTTAAAGCAATGTACTGTAGTACAACTGCCAATAAACATACTATGCTCTTCTAGAATTGCTGAGAGCATAAGAGGTTTTGAGGAATGCAGGTGATATTGTGGCTTAGCTTCGGTGGGTCCTTATTTGCTAAATATATTGGGGGGGTTTTCCTCAGCATTTTGGCTTCTTCCTATATTGGGAAGGTATCTGATCCCATTTTAGCAGAATAGCAGTATTGTAACGTAAGTGGGGATTTGGCAGTGGAGTAGGGTGGCAGTGGAGTAGGCTGGAGATCTCCTGCTATTACAACTGATCTCCAGGTGACAAAGAGAATTTCACCTGGAGAAAATGGCGGCTATGGATTGTGGACTGTATACCCCACTGATGCCCCTCCCCCAACCCCACCCTTCTCAGACTTCACCCCCAAAATCTCCAGGTACTTCCCAACCTAGAGCTGGCAATCCTACGAGTGGAGGCTGGCCCACTGCATAAATTGTATATTGTATCTATATACTATATCTATATAATGTAGATACCTATGTGTGTGTGCATAAAGTGCTGTCAAGTCGCAGCTGACTTACGGTGACCCCCATAAGGGGTTTTCAAGCCAAGTGAGAAGCAAAGGTGGTTTGCCAGTATTTTCCTCTGCTGAGTCTTCCTTACTGGTCTCCCTTCCGAGTACTGACCCTGCTTAGCTTCTGAGATATGCCAAGACTGGGCTATACCATGTCGCCATCCTTCGTCCATATTTGTGGTGGGGCATCTATGGGCATTGCCTCTTCCAGACATGATTGTGCCCCCTCTGAATTCCCAGCTTTCATTTTTAAAAAGTATCTTGCCCTTCTGTTACATGAAGTTTTTGTGGAGATTGTCTGGAAAGGAACAGAAGTGGGGAAATTGCAAGAAGGCTGGAACTGAGTTAGTTAACCCCCCTCTTGACCAAATTTATTCTCATCTGCCCTGTCACATAAACTTTTCTCCTTGGTCCTTTGCTTCTTTCTTGTTTGTATCTCTCCTCTTTAATGCCCAAAGTCAGGGCTATTTTTGGGCAGGAACGCACAGGAACGGAGTTCCGGCTGGCTCCTGAGTTGGCCACACCCAGCAGGAACTCATTAGCATAATGGGCCACACCCAACTGTAGAAACTCATTAGGACTGGCTACATTAGGGGTATGTGGCCTAACATGCAAATTAATTCCTGCTACAAAAAAAGCCCTGGGTTTTGACAACAAACAAGGTAAACAGAATAAGAAGCAAAAGGTGGGTGTGGCTGGATGACCACTGTTCTGGTAACATGGAGGTGTGACCTAATATGCTAATATGCTGTGCTGTTGGGGTGTAGCCTAATATGCTAATGAGTTTCTACTGTTGGGTGTGGCCTATTATGCTAATGAGTTCCTGCTGGGCTTTTTCTACAAAAAAAGCCCTGCCCAAAGTGATGTGAGAACATTGGGGGGATGAGTAAGGCCCCGTTTACACCTCCCCTCTGAAGTAGTTTGACTGCTGTCTTTTCTCAAGCTCATTTCACTCTGGTTTCAAATTTCACTCCAGGGGGTCTGAAGAGTACTAAGCAACAGCATTTGTTCAAAGCAGTATAATGCTAGCTTGACCACAGAAGGGCAATTAACGATTATATTTTAATTTAATAATTTAATTAAATTTAATAATAACAATTATAATTAATTTATAAACTAGAACGAGTATGGTTTGAAACTAGAAAAAGGTATAGACAAGTTTTTTTTAAAAAACTGGAATGATTCTAGCGGGAAGGTCAGATGTAAATTTGACCTAAGAGTCATATTATTTTGGAGTTGTCTCTTCTGTCAGCAATCGGAAATTTTTTCAGGAGTAAGTAGGGTCATGGAGGGGGGAATGGAAGCACAAAAATGAATAGACCATTTCATTCAGCCAGGTAGCTGGTTTTAATTACTAATTACAAGCAACTTTGTTGTCACTTGCTTGCATGAGAGAACGCATGCCTCCAAGCATGCACAGAATGTAATTTATTGACCAGTGAATAACCACTGACAAGCTTTGTTCCTCATCTCCCCCCAAATCTGAAATTAGAGATATGATTGAAGAGGTATAATGCTCTGGCAGGTTAAACTTTCTCTACAGAAAAGAAGGACTTCACTACAGAAGGCCAAAATGCTAACACTGTATAATATCCAGTAGGTCTTCAGTCCCAAGCTGAGCTCTTCAGGTCCTACAGAGGACCCTTTCAGACAGGAAGGTTTAGAGAAGAAGGGGTAGAAGAAGGAGAACTCTGAGAATGCAGCAGGACAAAGATGGGAGAACTGTGACAGGATGGTTGGATGAAGGGGTATTCCACAGGGACAAGGAGAACAGGAAAAGGCTAGAGGAGGGAATCTGATAGGGAAAGGAAACTGGGAAAGAGAGTGAATAATAGAGG
This sequence comes from Lepidodactylus listeri, assembly GCA_029233225.1. NCBI lineage: Eukaryota > Metazoa > Chordata > Lepidosauria > Squamata > Gekkonidae > Lepidodactylus > Lepidodactylus listeri. Next base: position 42,654,022 of record JARCFY010000003.1, read on the forward strand.
GGAGACTTATGTAGGAGTTAATCCTGAGAACGGCTAAATTTCACATAGTCTGTTTCTATGGGGCACAGATAGTCCATTGAGGATTCATCTCACCCAGTAAAAAGCTGATAAGCATTGGGATTCATCAACCACAAGATAGATATATTGGGAGATAGGTAGAGAGATAAGACAGTAAGCAGAGAAGCATCACTTGGTAGTACAAAGCATGGTAGAAGGTATGTTATTGTATACTTTGCTCAAAGGTCTATCTAGTCCAGCATCCTGTCTCACAAAGTGGCCAGCCATTTGCCCTCCAAACAACAGAACACAGAAGCCCACAAGGATATTTCTAGGGCAATATAAGATCCATGAAACCCACATTAATTCTCTGCATTTTGCCTCCATGAAATGCTCATTGAAATTACTGAAAAGTTCATGAGAAGAGTGGTTGGTGGAATGAACCCTACGTTAGTAAAGTTTATGGTCATAATGGACAGAATATAGGCAACTGCTGAGCCGTTACTACAGTCATGTTTATTTTCTACACCAAATATGCAGTCACATTTCTACATCTGAAAGAATTTGGGAACAGAATCAAAACAGCTGTTAGGACTGAGAGTTAGGAAATAGCTTGTCGTATCTCTGCCAGATGGGTTTTGGAATAACCTTTCAATGTGATGCAGTAGTAGAAGAATGGAGACTAAAACATCAACACCCCAGAACACGACTACAAGGAGATTGACCTTAAAGTGCTCTCCACATTGCCACACTGGGCAACCAAACCCCTTTGTACACATTAATGGCTCTGGTATAAGAAAGGGTGCAACCAGAATTTGTCCAATAAGAGCTGGTGCACAGTCGATGGAGAGGGTGCCAAAAAAAATAATTTTTACCACTGCCATTCACAAATGGCCACCAGACTTCCTGCTCTTACAAGCACTGAGAATAGTGGCTGGTATTGCTGTCATAGAGTGATGACCATGTATGCAAGAACTCCCCCTCACAGGAGGGAAAATAGTGAACTGTGAAGGAGGGGAGGGATGCTGTTGCAAACATAAGGAGTAGCGTAGCAGAAGGCTTACGGAGGGAAGTGGGAGAAGTGCTGACAAGAATAACATATTAAATCTAGAAGTTAATAACCTGTTAAATTCAAAAGTCAAGCAACACAAAGTAAAACTGGAATTAAATGTCTCTTAACAGGACCTGGTGGAACAGGAGGCTTTAACTTGCTTCCTACACATTGTTAAGGAGCTGTACCTCTGGATGCCTAGGGGAAAACAGTATTATGAGGAAGGTAGCACTACGGAGCAGGTCCTGTTCTCCTTTGGCCTATGGCAGGATACTATCAGTTCTGTTTCATGAAGAAGCATCCTGAACAAAGCATAAGTAATGGGGTATAATGCCATACAGTCCACACAGTAAGCAGAATTAGAAGGACAAAAACCCTTGATAAGAATGACAGCTGGAGAGATATTTTTGACAAATATTATAAGACTTCTACAAAATCTCTTAGCTTTCCTCTGACATAAAGGCTAGAATTATTACTCTGGGATCGTTTCTGGTTTTCTTCTCATGTCATCATTCAGATTTTCCAGGAAGTAAAAGACAGGAAGTCATAGAAAATGCACTACAAAATTTTTAATGAGTAAACATCTTCAATATGGTGATATGCACAGCATACCTAGCTACATGGGTTTGTATTCTGCCTCTCCACTCAGGAAAGTTTGAAGCCCCTCCAGCCTAAAGGTCCGTCTTCCAAATCAAGTGGCTCTTCTGAAGCTGAAGAACCAATTTAGTTGGAGGAAGACACTTTAGTTCTGGCCCCACTGGTGGACCTCCTGATGACACCTAGTATTTTTGGCCACTGTGTGACAGAGTGTTGGACTGGATGGGCTGATCCAACATTGGCTTCTCTTATGTTCTTATGTTAGTTTCCTAAGTGGAGTGGTAGGATACAGGCCACTGAAAACTTCTACTAGTTCTTGCGAGTAAGTTTTCCATCTCCATTACTTCAGAAATTTAGAACCAGATAGATGATGTGGCATTTTATGAGTAAAATGCAACATCATCAGTCCAATTTCTAAGTACCAGCATCATCAGGAGCAAGCAATTGTATTTGTGGTGGGGATCCCACAGCATGGTGACACTGGTTTCTGTCTGCACACAGCTAACTATGACACAGAGCAGACTGCACGCACCAGGGCCTGCATCAGCCAGGGCTAACAAACTCCATTTACCTGTGCAAATAAACCACCAGTATTTGCAGTTCTTCCCTAAGCAATGCTACTATTGTGTGTGGAATTTCACCTGAGAAATATTGGTCAACACAGGCTTTCAAGCCTTATAGAGGGAAGCGATCTTATGCACAGCAGCTGTAGCCTGTTCTCACTAATATATGACATTCTTCTTTGGATGGTAGCCAGTTTAAGCCATACCCAACACTTCTTCCATGCTTCCTGTGGCAACCAGAATCCTTTGTAGATGCTACTTGAGATGTAGATTCAGGGCAGTCTGAGCCCCTTTCCTCCCCTTAATATGCAGGCATCCCACCCTAATTAATTAACCCAGCAGTGATTTCATCTTTATGTTTCTACAGCTTCCCACACTTTTGCCCCCTCATTCAGCTCAAGGACATCAGCACATTCCTTACCTCATCACTTGTCAACTCCCTTCTTCCAAAGGCCAGTGTTCCCTTCCCGTGACCTACTTGTTGACTTGATCTTAATCAAAACTATCCTATTAGTGTTAAATGGCATAAGTTTTTGCATGCTGTAACTAAAGCTGAACAATTCTGTGCAGGTTTTGATTAATCTGTTTAGAAAAAGACTGGTTCTGTAAAATGAAATTAAGGCTGAAGGCAATAATCGGTGTACTTAATTGACTGATTAACTGCCTTTTGTAAAATGAGTTCAGTGTTTTTATATTAATGAAGCTGAAGACTGCAGTCTTTAAACCACTCCCTCAACTGGTAAGTGCAAAGAATTTTTACCCCTACACAGGATAAATGGTTCCTGGAAATCTTGGCCATCCAGAAGTAACAAGAACCGATAATTAAAGGTGTGCATAAACACACAATGCAATGAAGAGCCTCAGAAACAATCCAGGCATTATTTTAAAAGCTGACAAAGGAGGAGCAGTTGTCACCATGGACAAATCAGACTATGTTCAGAAAGCCGAAAGACAATTCTCCAATACTACTTTCTACCAATGACTATCCTCAGACCCCACTCAGGAATACCAAAAAGAACTAAAGAGGATTATGAAGCAGTTACTCCCACACATACAGGAACAGATCTATATGGACACAACACAAGAACCATGACCTGACACTTTCTATCTTCTGCCCAAAATACACAATCCTGCCAACCCAGGATATCCCATTGTCTCCGGCAGCAGCACCATCACTGTAAGGCTGTTTGGATATGGACTCCATTCTCAGGCGCTATGCCAGCAATTACCCCAGATATGCGCGTGGCACCACAGACTGCCTGAAAAAAATACCATCTGCTGACAGCCTCACAGGTAATACTGTTTTGGCCACCATTGATGTTGAGTCCACAAAGATGTACTACAAGCCTTCAGGAACACTATCTCTGACAACACCGCAACTAAACTTACTACCAAGCCCTGACAGTTTTTGCTCACCCACAACTACTTCAGATCTGGTGGTGATTTATTCCTTCAAATCAGTGGCACAGCCATGGACACCTGCATGGCACCACAATCTGCCAACATTTTCATGGCTGATCTGGAGACATTTTCATCAGTTGGACACATGGGAAAGAAGCACTGGAGAAATCTCATCAGGCCTTCAGCAACTTTTACCTCACCATCAACCTGGCCATGAACCAGTCCACACAAGAAATACATTTTCTAGACACCACTGTACAAATACATAATGGAAACATAAAAACCACCTTATACCAGAAACTTACTGATCACCAACCATATCTACATGCCTCCAGTCATCATCCTAAATACACCAATCCATCATCCACATCCTAGCTCTGTGCTACAGCTGCATCTGTTCTGATCCCTCAGACAGAGATCCTTACCTGTTGGATCTAAAACAGACATTTTGGGGGATTATAGTACCCATCTAATGTGGTAAAAGAGGAGTATCATTGTCCAGCATAGCTTACAGGTCATTAATGATGCATTGAACCAGTTAGAGCTGAGAGCTGTATTTGACCACCAGTGGTGTCTCGTTGTTTTGTTTGGGCCTATCTTGTAGCAGGCCTTTGTATCATTCTGGCTTTGTTGGTCTGTTTCTTCACAGGCACTGGGAGGCAAATGTTTTCTTCCTCACAAACAGCCTCCTAACCTGAAACAACTTCTCACCCAACAACTTCTGAAACAACTTCTCAACCACAATAATGCACAAATCTCAGTCATTAACATTATCTACTGACTTGGTCCTTCACTCCTTCCTCCTTCTGAAATGTCCTGGAAAATACTTATTTATCATCAGTTACTGGGGGACATGTTTGTGCACCACTCTTAGTGCTTAGGATGGCCAAATAGTTCCTTTTATGCTATCCTTTTCCCTGGCATGACTTCTGAAAACTTCTCCTTGCCTGCTTTGGCTTGTGCTTCTCATCTCTGGCCACTTCTCCTTTGGGCTGCTTGCACAGAAATTGAATTGCCAGCCAGTGGATGGCAACTGGTGGAAGCAGGGCTGGTGCCAGGCTTTTTTGCGCCCTAGGCAAAGCTAACTACACTGCGAACCAATTATCAAAAACAGATGAATTCTAGGGAAAATTAAAAGCAGAAAACTTGACACTGCTAATTTTTTAAAAAACTGTGCGGGCTTGGGCAGGCAGGGTGTGAGGCAAAGCTGAAGGGAGCTGCTGCTGCAGTTGCCGTGACTTTCTGGAGGAGGAAAAGAATGGGAGAGCTGGGGCTGGTGAGTGAGTGAGTGAGTGTGACAGCCTGTGGCCGGTTGGAGGGGCGCTGATTGTCCATTTCTGCCCTCCTCTGAGGTCTGCGCCCCAGGCGGTCACCTAACTTGGCCTAATGTAGCACCAGCCCTGGGTGGAAGTCTGTGAGGACATGGGAGGACAGTGGCATTGGCATTGAGGCAATGGCATTGAATCACTTCTGTTGAGGCAATGGCATTAAATCACTTCTGTGGACAACATGGAAGTGACATTATCACTGTCTAGGAATTGCTGGAAACTCTATGTTTTTCCCTGGAAGTGACAAAACAGCATTGCGCCAATGGCAATTTTTTACTTTAGTTTTCTCCTCCTAGTGATAGCAAGCAATGGGAACTGTGGGTGGGAGATCTCATAATCCTAGTGGGTACCTGGCAACCCTATCCAGGAACCTGGCCTTTGACCTGATCTTGATTCTTAATCTTGCCTCTGGCCTCTTGCACATCAGATTGTTCATTCAGAATCCAGACCTTTGGCCAGATGAGACCCCCATTCTGCCTCTCTCATCAGGCCTTTTGCCTTAGCCTGCACTCAGGCTCCCAACACATACTCATTAACATGTGACATGGGTGCTGTGACATACAGCCATATGCTGATGTGTCCCTGCCCCCTTTGGAGAAGACAAATTGTGAAAATGGGGCATAGGAGTTCAGCCACTACCTCATACATTAGATTATCTCATTCTGACTCCTCCACCACACACACTTTATCTTTGGCTAAGGCACAGGGATTAACAAATAGTCTAGAGAACTGGAACCTCCAGTATTTACTGTGCTGGATAGCAGAGTCAGCCCAGTCAAACTGACCAGTCAACCTGACCCAGGCTGCTACAGCATTTCAAAAGCTCCATGGAATAAACTTACATTTGTTGGGGGGGGGGGGGGGGAGTCTTAAATCGATGAAACCGCATGCATCTGTTACATCTGACTTGTTTTAACGTTTCTCTTCTCTGATATTGCATTCTTCTGGTTTAAATTAAGGTTTTTATATGATCCCCAAGGCTACAAAACAAACACAGCACTGGACATTTGTTTTAATGAGGAGCATCCACAAGTGATGTGCAGATACAAGTGTTGGCAGGAAGCCAGCAGGAGAAGCGTGAACATGTCTTAACCAAGAATCTACTTAGGACCCCTGTATCAAATCACAGATTATGAATGAAATCAGAAATATAATTATAAACATGAATTTACAATGCAGGAACCATCAGATTACTTTTAATTATAGAAAAAAAAGTTTGAGTTGGTCTTAAAAGTGTAGGGTTGCCAGCCTCCAGGTGGGGCCTGGGGATCTCCCACTTTTACAACTGATCTCCAGCTGACAGAGATCAGCTCCCCTGGAGAAAATGGCTGCTTGGAAGGGTACAGTCTATGGCATTGTACTATGCTGAGGTCCCTCCCCTCCCCAAAACCCACCTTCTCCTGGCTCCACCCCCAAAGTCCCCAGGTATTTTCCAACCCAGACTTGGCAACCCTATAAAAGTGCCACTGGGCTCGAACTTTTTTCTGCAGCTTCAAACCAACATGGCTTCTCACCTGAATCTGTTTTAAGTATAGAGTATAAGTAATTATTTTATGGGTAATAATACAGTAAAAATAATGAGGGGCAAAGGCAGGTAAGCTGGTCCATGACCCTAGTCCACTGGAAGCAATATCTGAACTATACCAAATGTTCTATGTAGACAAATCATTGTTGCATCTTCTGACTTCATCACTAATGTCTGTCTTATCAAATTAATAGACAGTCTTAAACATATCTGCTCAAGAAAGACCCATTTTTTTAATTTGGAGTTTACTCCTAAGAAAGTGTATTTGGGATTGCAGCCTAAAGATTCATGTAGGTCTTTAAAAAGGTTGAAACCAACAACTTGAATTAGGCTCAGAAGTGGACCGTTAGCCAGTGTAAATGCTGTACTATCAGGGTCACATGCTCCCAATAGCTGACCCCAAACAGCAGTCTAGTCACAACATTCTGTATTAGCTGCAGCCTCCGAACACACTTCAAGGGTAACCCCAAGTACAGTGCATTGCAGTAATCCAGTCTAGGTATAACTAAGGTATGGGTCACTGTAGCTCCATCTGAATGACCCAGGAACAGATGCAGTTGATGCACCAACTGAAACTGGGCAAAAGGACTCCAAATGCTTGGATGCAAAGTTGTGGTCATTTAGCACTTGTTGAATATAATGAGACTTACTTTCAAGTGACCAAGCGTATGATTGCATGCATATATACTGTCTGCAGTCCCAAGGATTGTAGTTGGATTTATCATAGCCAAATGAAGCTTTCCAGTATAGTGGACCATGAAAAATAACAGTATTCACAGTCTCTCTTAATGCAGTTACTGGTTCAGTAACCTTTCATAGGTTCAGGAACTCCATTATATCCACAGAGCTTTCCCAAATGGCATCGTTTAGCTATTCATCTCAGCAGAAGAACAAGAACACAAGAACCGCATTCCTGGATCACACCAGTAGCAACAAATGATCAATCGGCCTCACCTATTTGTATGTATGATACTAGTGAAGTTGTATGTTTTCCCCTCACTGGTCCATAGTGATCTGTACCTAGTCTGTACTGGGGTGATGCCAGGCTCAGAGGAAAGTTGCTAAGGATAGCCCAAGGGAACCCATACATGTGAGTCAAGGAATAATTTCTCATGCCTGACTGAGTTTGGAAGGACTCTGGTCTGTGGTTTGGATCCTTGATACTATAAAATAGTAGTCTCAATAAAGACAAAAAATATGATTTTAGTTATTACAGCTTGAGAGCATCTCTTGCCCACAGGTTACAGGGCTGCAGTTTCACAACAGATAGATGTCAAAACTGGACAGACTCAAGTGATGTGCCGAAGTAGTTTCACACAGTCTTGCAAGAAGTAGTTAAAAAAAAATTAACTGAGCTCTTTTGAACCAAGAGTTAACAATTAAGAACTTTATTTTTATAACCAAAAGATATTAAAAGTTTCTCTCATTTGCTTCAGCAACATAAAACATTACTTGGTTTATATATATCTTGCACTTACTAGCAGACTTGAAATTCAGCTTTGGAGAATAATTACCTCAGGAAATAAGAGCCGGGCACTGGGGCTGTAATTGTTCTATCATAAACTTATTATTTGAAAGTGTAAGGGAGTTGTTTATAATAACCAGCTTATATTACCAAACTGGTGGTTTAGTCATCCATCAGATGGCAATGTGAAATGTGGATGGCAGGGTGAATCTGTGTGATCCTTTCCCCCTCCCCCTATCTGTGGGGTGTTCTAGTGGGTGACGGAGCATAGCAGTGCATTGCGCTTGACATTATTAGGTTATCCTGAGAATAAATCACTTTGGATAGCCTAAAGAGTAAATAATTGAACACAGATTAGCGCTGACAAGTGAGAAGGAAGAATAAAATGAGTCTAGTCCAGGAGGCCACCAACATATAAAAGAGCTAAAAGTTTCCTCTATGCTTGTCCTTTGGCCAATAAGTATCATCCTTAGACTCATTAAAAATGTAATTTAGTTCGTGGTTCCTAAAAGTTATTTCTGACCCAAGAAAAAAAACCTGGAAATATAGCATGTAATGTAATCTGTACTGAGACAGAGAGATCACTTCCTAAAGCAATTACACAGCAGTAAGTTTAGAATGGGTGAAAGTAATGTACCTGTTTGTCTATTCTTGCCCTTTTTCTAAGCATTTAGATAATCTGTAAAGCTCACTGCCCCAGATAACACATAGATTGTTTTTAAAAAATGGCTTAATTTGTAACCATTATGATAATTATAATTACTAATGTACCTACCTAGCACTGTACAATTGCATAAATGTGTTTTGAGAATTTCCTGTCATTCATAGACACTTAACAGTGCAATCTTTTGCAGAGTTACATCTAAGCCCAATGATTTTTACGTAGGATTGCACTGGGAAAGTCCCATAACTCTGTTTTGGATTAAGTAATACAGAATAACTGCCATGTTCTAATTATTCATTCTGAATAATGAATTACAATTATAGGATGGGGAAAACTTGCCTTGGTAGTAGTATGTGCCAAAAGAACCTTGGGGTCTTAGCAGACCGTACACTGAACATGAGTAGCAGTGTGATGCGGTAGCTAAAAAGGCAAATGCAATTTCGGGCTGTATCAACAGAAGTATAGTGTCCAGATCATGCAAAGTGATGGTATTGCTTTACTCTGTTCTGGTTAGACCTCACCTAGAGTATAGTGTTCAGTTTTGGGCACCACAATTTAAGATAGGATGTAGACAAGCTGGAACGTGTCCAGGGGAGGGCAACGAAGATGGTGAGGGGTCTGGAAACCAAGTCTTATGAGGAAAGGTTGAAGGAGCTCAGCTGGGTATGTTTAGCCTGGAGAGGAGATGGCTGAGAGGTGATATGATAACCATCTTCAAGTACTTGAAGGGCTGTCAAAGAGAGGATGGTACAGAGTTGTTTTCTGTTGCCCCAGAAGGTCGGACCAGAACCAACGGGTTGAAATTAAATCAGAAGAGTTTTTGGCTAAACATTAGGAAGAACTTCCTGACAGAGCAGTTCCTCAGTGGAACAGGCTTCCTCGGGAGGTGGTGGGCTTTCCTTCTTTGGAGGTTTTCAAACAGAGGCTAGATGGCCATCTGACAGCAATGCTGATTGTGTCAACTTAGGCAGGTCATGAGAGGGAGGGCAGGAAGGGTTGCATCAGTGCTTAGTTCTCGTGGCCCTTTCTTACACACCCAGGGAAATGCTGATCGCCACTTTGAGGCGAGGTCAGGAAGCCATTTTTCTCCAGGCCAGTTTAGCTGGAGATCCTGGAGGATTTTTTTTGTCATCTTCTGGGCATGGAACAGCAGTCATTGGGGGTGTGGAGGGGGAGGCATTTGTGAATTTCCTGCATTGTGCAGGTGGTTGGACTAGATGACCCTGGAGGTCCCTTCCAACTCTATGATTCTGTGATTCTACTATAGAACATTCACCAGCCTATCAACAAGCATTGGCATAGGGAGAGACATTTGTTTTACTATTCTTACAGTGCAATCCTAAACAGAGTTATACCTTTCTAAATCCATTGAAGTCAGTGCGTTTAGAAGGGATCAACTCTGCTTAGTAAGGATTTAATTACATTGATCGTACCTACAAAAATGTCCTTAAAATATCCTTGAATTATGTGGTTTCAGTACAAATTTCTGATCTGTAAAAATCTGCTTCTTGATCATGCTCCTTGCAGCCTCTCTTGTATGGGCAATGATACAAGCCCTCTTCAGTTGTGGCCCTTCGACTCTCGAACTGCTTCCTCACAATGATTCGCTCACCCTGTTGTGATTTGCATGCCAGGTTAATATTTTTTTTAATCTTCCAGGCATTCTGATGAGTATTTCTCCCCCTCTCTTTCCCTTGTTTTTTTAATCATATACTTGATAATATTTTAATTCACTTGATTTTATGCTGGAGTTTATGCTAGGTTTTTTTATTGCTTAGTCTTACTGTGGTACTATAATATTTATATTTTGTTCTGTATTTGCTTATTGGTAACCATTTCAGGATTGGTAGCTCAGAGTCCAAGATGTAACAGTGAAAGAAAGGAGGGAACTCACTGAAATCAGGTGCTCCCTATTCATTCTAATGGACGGAATGCATCCAAATATGCTAAAATAAATGCATGAAGTTTAGGTGCTAGTTGCTTGGAAGGGGGCATGTAGCAGAAGGGGGAGGCTGTGTTCTCTGTTCCCGGCTGTGGGTATTCTGAGGCAGCTGGTCGACCACTGTGGGAAACAGGATACTGGAGTAGATGGATTATTGGTGTGATCCAGGAGGGTTGTTCTTATGTTCTTGCTTACTACTTATTTCTTTCCACCAATTCTCAATTCATTATTTCTATCTGGAATCTATTACTGATGCTTTCTTGTCCATCTCCCCGCCTATTAGGGCTGCCAAGTCAGCCCAGGGGTGGGGGATCCCCCGCTACAGGGGTTCCCGATCCGCTGGCCAGCATTTGGCCGGCGGGGGGAACCCCACCCCCCTTCCCCAACGTAATGATGTCACCCGGAGGTGACGTCATCACGTTGGGGGCGTTGCCAGAGCGTCGCACGGGCTTCACACGCACGCCCGGGAAACTCCCGGACAATGGAAGACTCCCCCCCGCCGGTAAGTAAGGGACACTTGGCAACCCTACCGCCTATCTGCCCTGAGACCCTAATCAAACAAAAAAACGTCCTAACTTAATCCCAAACTTAATCCACTTCTTGACCAATTTCTTTCTTCTCCTGTGTCTTTCTTAAACTGCTTTGGTTCTGTATTATGTTCGACCAAAAGGACAGAAGAATTTCTAGCTGTGAGAAAGAGGTGGCAGGCCCCCTCTTGAGCGTCGGATGCAAATGGCAACAAGAAGATTGCTGCCAAGGCAGTCAGGACTGGTTCTTATGTCACTTTGGAATATTTAATATTAAAATTAAAGACAGTCCTTTCCATAGCTTGCAGTGAGGAACACATTGCCGGGTATTACAGTGTCGTCCTAAGCAGAGTATACCCTTGAAGCCCACGGATTTTAATGAATTTAGAAGGATGTAATTTGGATGGCACACTCTCCCACCACAATCCAGTTGGGATCAAATTGTAACCCTGACCTATGACATCCTCCCTCCCAAACTTCAGGCAGTGTTCCCATTGTTTAGGCAATTAAAAATCCCACTCACACAATGGGCAAAGGGAGGTATTAATTAGCATGTGAGCTTTTCCCCCTCCTTTCTTGGGATTCTCAAGCAGGGTGGGATGCAGTCTTTTTTTTTAAAACAAAAACAAAAACAAACCAAACCAAAACTGAGCACCTGGGCGAGGGAAGCTAACCCCTGCTGCTCTTGCACTGTGACCTGTTCTGCTCTGGTCTTTCTGCATTTTCTCATAACCTGGCTGTCTTTCCATAGACTGACCAGGAATAAATATGCTTCAGTGAGCAGGTCACAATGAGGTAGGGTGTCTTAAGCTCCCCTCATCTGTGCATTCTAGCTCTGTTTACAAATAAATATAAACACCTCCTGTTCGATATGTGCATGGGCAGACTTGTGCATAACACATCCCGCATGGCTGCAGCACTTTTAGGCCCAATCAAGACAACTAAGAGAACTCCGACTGGCATCAGCGATGTTGTCTTTCACAGACAGGTTATATGGTCCTTTGTCACCTCTGATGTCTTGCATATGTCTCCTAAGTGTGTTTGCTCTTCACTACCATGGGGTGACAAAGCCTTAAACTTCAGCCTCCTTACCCCTTACCTTGAATGGTAGGCAGAAAGAATGCCTATCACTAGGGGGAGGGTAAAATCTGGGATCCTGCCTCTTTGTCACTCCGTTAGGGTTGCCAGCTCCAGGTTGAGAAATATCTGGAGATTTGGGAGGTGGAACCTGAGGAAGGCAGGATTTGGAGCATAATGCCACAGGGCCCAACTTCCAAAACTGCCATTTTCTCAAGGTAAACTGATCTCTGTCACCTGGAGATCAGTTGTAATAGCGCGAGATCTCCAGCCACCACCTGGAGGTTGACAGCCCTACCCTCAATCCTGCCTGTCTGCCAGCATGTATACACAAAGCTTTTGCTTCTGTCTCTTGCAAGGTAAACTAGCTGGCTTCCTCTTGTAGGAGGGGAGCTCAATAGGCCAACAGGATTGGTATGCTCCAATCAACCAGCCAAAAACCAAGGGCAGATCATAGAGAATGAGTTATGTTGTAAAGGCCTGAAATCACTGTGGTTTAAATATCTGGAACCTGCTTTGCAGGCTGATGTAAACGGAATTATAAAGGAGCATATAGGTCATATTATTTACTCTAGTGCCTTTCTTATGGCCTGTACATCCCTTGTGTATGCATACACACATGCAATAACTAAATACATAATATATGGGTGTGCATATGAGTAAAAAAAAACTTTTACAATCCAGCTCCATTCACAGTTACAATTTACAGCAATGTATACTGGGAGGCGGGAGAGATTACGAACACATTATCTTTGGCTGACCTAAAAGTAGCCCAGGTCAACTGGAGCCCATTGCCTTAACGTCTGACATGGGGGTTAGCACCATGTTTATAAATGCACCCATGTTCAAGACTGCATGTTGAATCATAACTTGGGATACTTTCATTGCATCACTGAAATCATAACTACCAAACACTCAGCTGAAGCAGGAATCTCATCCATAAGCACTGTTTTGAAAAAAACAGATCCAAATACATATATTTTATTGATGGAAAGTTATTGGACTAGTAGTATAGTATAAATGGCACTAACATGTCATGATTTCTGTGGGAGCTTGCTTCTTTTCTTTCTGTGAAATGAATGTTAATACATGTCCAAACCTTAACTCAAATTTTAAAGAATACATATCAGCTCAAGTTCAAGTCCTGCCACAGCGTTCCTTTACAGCATATGCCTAGAACCTTTTAAGCACAAAACAGTGGGAAGCAGGACTGCATGCAATTAATTAAGCAGCTACAGAAATGTGTGAGCTTGCACTCACCAAGTCTATTAAACCGCTTTTAGGATTGATAATAAGTTCTGATGTTTTGGCTTGTCCAAGGCATAGGTTGGCAAGGCAGGAGGAAAGGGGAGATAACCTTGGAAACAAAATATTGGTTTTACACTGCAGGGTATCTATTACAAGAGAGTTTCCTCTGGCGCCATCAGGTATTTGAGCAGGCATTTGGATGGCTCCCCATGGGGGAAAAACTGAGATGGAATTTTGGGGCTCTGGGGATTAAGGCATTAAAGCCAGGATGAATATGTGAGAGTAAAGTGTTTGCTAAACCTATAGCAGTCAAAAGGTTTTGTCAAAAGGTTATGCTAAAATGAATGGAACAAGGAAAATAATGATCCACAATTATCACTGGTATTTTAAATACAAGAAAATCTGCATTGGGTCAGTTTGTTCGTTCTGCCTTGCAAAAACGAAAACGTTCAAAATTTAATACAAATCCCCAATTGTGTAAAATTTAGAATGAGCAGTTTCAACTATGAAATTTCAATTGTTTAAGACTTTGTTTTAGTTTGTATGAAAGTTGCTGGATATCATTTTATGCTGACCAATGAAAAATGCCATTGCCTGTCATCAGATACTAAATGCCATTGCATGTCCAGCTTTCAAATATTGCCAGATATTAAATACCAGATATTACTATAGGATGCTTTCATAAAACTAAATAAATGCACTGCACGTTTGCTAACAACATTTATTTCAGCACGAGCTTTCACAAATCAAACCTCACTTCGTCAGATGCTTCAGACGAGCTCTGACTCACAAAAGCTCATGTTCATTTTTAAGGTGCCATAGGACTTCTGTTTTATTTCGCTACAACAGCCTAACCTTGCTGCCCTTCTGGAATTATATATAGCCAGTATACCATGGCAGCAAAAATTATGCAAGTAACGTAGTAGAGTCTCCACAGCAGTACTGTGGGCTTATTATCTAATAGACTACACCAACCAAGCAGAGAACTGTATGAGGGGTTAATTAGGCTCTACTATAAATGGACTCTTGTAGTCAGCATTTAGTCCCTATGGGTTTGGTGAAAAGCACCTTCATTGGAGGTCCAGAGGCTGATTCATTAGGCAAGAGCTGTCTGCTGATGAGCTCAGTAGAAATGTGTCTCTGATTTATTTGGGTTTGCCACTATAAAGGTCTGGGAGACAGTTCTTTATCTGATAAGATTTTGACAAATTGGGCACAGAGGGCTGGGGATTGGGCAGCGCACAGGAAAGGCTGTCCCTGGTTGCTCTTGGCTCAAGCTTAGAGGTACAGCAGTTAACACTGACTTCTTGCCCCACCAGAATCACACAGACAGATCATCTCTGCTTGCATAGCCAGCTTGGCTTAATAGTGCTTGTTTAGTAAACCCATATTTCATTTAGGCGGCAAGTTCAAGTGTTCACAGAATGGTCAGCAGCGCAATGATGCATTGCAATCAGGAAAGGAGCTTGAAAATGGCTGATCAGAAATAGATTTTCCAAATACAGCCAGTGCATTTTAGTCAGGGTTTTTGTCAGTGCAGTGCTGCTTGAAACTTCCTATTTTATGTGCATTTTCGATGGAAACGGAAGTATCTGAAATTATACAGTAAACCTCATTCTGTTAGCTTCAAGAAGTGTTATTACGTTTCTCAAGATGAGAATACAGATTTAAAAGAACTTGGCACCATACCTAAGGTGTTTTAAAATAAACATGTACATAATTGCTGCAACCAGTGTGGGGTAGTGGTTAGAATGCTGGACCGGAATCTGGGAGACCCAGGTTCAAATCCCTACTTGTGCCATGGAAGCTTGCTGGGTGTCCTGGGGCCAGTCACACACTCTCAGCCCAACTGACCCCATACGGTTGTTGTGAAGACAAAATGGAGGAGGAGAAGGATGTAAGCCACTCTGGGTCTCCATGGAAGAGTCAGACAGTGTACAAACGAAGTAATTTTTTAAAAAATTAATACATATACTGATGTGCTTCAATTAAATTAAACCGCTATGAGGCTCTACAATAGTCTTGGTAACAAGACATAAAAATGGAAAATAAATGAGTAGATCTTTCTTTTTAAAGCTTGAGGGCACATGCGAAAGGGGGAAGGTGTGATTCAGAATGGCCCCATGTTTAGAGAAATATAACTCTTTCCCCCCACATCATTTTTGCTTTCTCAGAGGCTACTTTGCCTGCAGGTGGCTATTTGCCTCTGAGAAAATAGACAAGTACCATAAGGCCACCTGTATTTTTCCACAGTGGGGTGTACAGCAGCCACTGTTGGCAAGGGGACTGAGATCACGAGCAGCCGAGAAGGAACAGGTTAATTCCTCTCCCACCCAATTTATTGGGATTCCCCCAGCTATGGTGGCTGTCTACCTTTAAAAAGAACCAGAAGGAGACACACTCATTAACCATCCCTCATCATGTTTAGTTTGGCCCTTAGTCTTAAATTACAGTTACTTAAACCCTTGGGCTGCTATTTGAAATAGAGCATTAGCTTGTGGGCTGCAGGTGAAATTGCCAAATGAAGGGAAAATTTTTGGCCAGTGTTGATAAAGTGGCTGACCGAAGGCTGTTTTTTTAAATATAC
This sequence comes from Lepidodactylus listeri, assembly GCA_029233225.1. NCBI lineage: Eukaryota > Metazoa > Chordata > Lepidosauria > Squamata > Gekkonidae > Lepidodactylus > Lepidodactylus listeri. The sequence continues at coordinate 42,669,994 of JARCFY010000003.1, forward strand.
TTTCTAAAAACTACACACTATGGCTATTGTCTCTCTTTATACCTCATCTTCAGCAATATTTCAATGAAGAAAATTATTTGTGCTTTTAGCTTGCACACTTATTAATACTTATAGTACTCCCAGGGCTCTTTTTGTAGAAAAAATACCCAGCAGGAACTCGTTAGCATATTAGGCCACACCCCTGACAGTGCAGCTCATTAGCATATTAGGCCACACTCCATGTTATCAGCCACACCCACCTTTTGCTTCTTATTCTGTTTACCTTGTTTGTTGTCAAAACGGTTTTGACAAAACCAATAAAAACATTATTTTCTGTCCCATCTATACAAAATCTTGCCTGAACCAATATCTTATGTCCAACAATTATTCCCACACTGAGGCCGTGGTCACACGGCCCTTTAAAGTGGGAGTCAGTGCTGTTCCCTCCTGGATTTAAAGGGACTGACCAGACCGGCCGTGCCTACTCCTGCACCGAAGCAGGCTCACTCCCGGGTTCCTAGCGCGTTTTCCGACCCCGGGAAAATCAAGTACTTTCCCAGAAGTCGCGCTTTGAACCCGGGATTTTGCAGATCTGGACAGCCCTCTTTCACAATGATTGTGAGAGAGGGCCATCTGATCGTCCCTCCGGGTTCCCCCCCCCCTTTCTTGCACTTGGGCACTCAAGCACCCAAGTGCAAGAAAGGGGAAAAAAAACACCTCACGCTCCGCTCCGAGCCCCAAGCCCTGCCAGCTGCCACCTGGCACACACCCCCACTGCATGCTTCTCCCAACTTCTGATCAGGCAGTGGCCAATGGGGCTCGGGTCCTGGAGTGGAGCACGGGGTCAGCCAGCCAGCCAGTTCCTCCTATGGCTTTTGGGGGAGGCAGCCATGCGCGGGTGTGCGAGTGGCCCTTGCCTTGTCTCCCCCAGCCGTTGCTAGCGGCAGTGGGTTGGGATGTGTGATCATCCCAACCCGAAAGAAAACATCCCAGATTAAAGTCCGGGATTAGGGTGCCATGTGACTATGGCCTGGATTGGAATCAATTCCTAAAGATTAGGTTCCCATGGAAATCAGCTTGCCTTCCTGCAGAACTAGTACACTTAATATGAATTTTTAGGGGAGGGGGGGAAAGAGATGGAAAGGGAGGGAGGGAGAGAGAGAGAGAAAAAAGAAAGAGAGAGAGAGAGAGAGAGAGAGAGAGAGAGAGAGAGAGAGAGAGAAAGAAAGAAAGAAAGAAAGAAAGAAAGAAAGAAAGAAAGAAAGAAAGAAAAAGAGAAAGAGAAAGAAAGAAAGAGAAACAAAGAGAGAGAGAGGGAGGGAGGGAGAGAAAGAAAAAGAGAGAGAAAGGGAGGGAGAGAAAGAAAAAGAGAGAGAGAGGGAGGGAGGGAGGGAGGGAAAAGAGAGAGAGAAGGAAAGAAAGAGAGAGGGAAAGAGAGAGGGGGCAGAAAGAAAGCAGCGCCTGCTTCCCGCTTTGCCTCACCTCTTTCCTTCTTGAGGTGCTGCTCCGCCATCGCTCTTCTCTTTTCCCGATTGTGTGCTTGAATTTCCCACTCCTTGCCACACACCACAAAGAGTGGGAAATTCAAGTTTGCAATCAGGAAAAGAGAAGAGCGACAGCGGAGCAGCGCCTCGAGAAGGAAAGAGGTGAGGCAAAGTGGGAAGCAAGCGTCGCCCACTCTACAGGCAAAAAGCCTCGCTCATGCCAAGACCAGCTGCCGTCGAACTGCCCACACTCATCATCGTTGCCTTGTTTCTGGCCACCGTTCTCCGCCACCACCGCCATCTGTGTCTCCCCAGCGATGTCCCTTCGGCAGGGGGAGTTGACGGGGAGGAGGCAGCATGCCAGGGGTCTCCCAGCCACCAGGCCACCGATTGCCATCGCTGCCATGCCATGCTCACTATCTTTTTGGCAGGCAAGGTGGTGCACTGGCACATCAGCACCCGTCACGTGGCTCTCCGCTTCCACCCCTGTGCTTGCAGGAACCGTGGAACAGAGTACAGCCAGGTCTCCTTCTTCTTCAGGGCTTTTGGTGAGGGAGGGGTGGGGAGGGGCTTTTGGTGAAGGAGGGGTAAAGTGGGCTCGGAAGGCAGCCGGAACACTGTTCTGGTGCATTCCAGCCCAAAAAGAACCCTGAATGCTCCCAACAACTGTTACTCATATCCAGCCACAAAGAAAAGAAGAAAAAGAGATTGGATTTATACCCCGCCCTTCACTACCCAAAGGAATCTCAGAGTGGCTTACAAACTCCTTTCCCTTCCCCTTCCCACAACAGACGCCCTGTGAGATGAAAAGTTTACACACATTTACAATACAATTGGGAAGGAATGGGCTTGGGGGGGGGGGGGGTAACTGGCCTTTATACCAGGGCATCTCAGAGATATAAGGGCCAGTTATGCCAGTACAGGACCCCAGCACCAATATTCCATTTTCAGGGACCAGCACAGTTCCACGGCAGCTGTAGGGATGGGCACAAAACACATTTTTGCACTTCAGTTCGTGGTTCATAGCTGAACCACAAACCTAATCACGAGCCTATATGAACTGGGAGGTTGATCATGAACCATATGGGTTCATATGGGTTTGTGACCCCTGCTTTCTGCTCCCTACCACTTTTCATGGGGAGCAGAAAGCAGTGATTTGAATAGCTCACAGCCATTTAAACCACTACTTTCTGCTCCCCATGGAAAGCCACAAAGAGCAGAAAGCAATGGTTTAAATGGATGAGAGCCATTTAAAACAAACAGCTGAGTGGCTGCCCAAGAAAACCCCTTTAAACAACTGAGCTATGGAAGCAGGCTCAGCTTTTTAGAGCCCAAAACAGCTGAACCTGCTCCTGAGGCTCAGCTGCTTTGGCAGCTTTTGCAAGAAGGAGAAAGCAGGGGTTTGAACCTCAGCTTTTTGCTCCCCACGAAACTCCATAAACTGCCTTAAAAGTTCGGGGGGGGGGGTCTGTGCTGGGGCTGCAGTTTGCAAACCATGAACCAGTTAAAATTTGTCATGAACAAAGGCTCATGAGCCACTTCTTGCCCATCCCTAGGCAGCTGCTTGCTGGTGTAACTCAGGCACAGGGCTCTACGCCAGCATTACTATAAGCAGATTGCAAGGCATGGCTGGAGTTAGTCTGCTCCCTAATACTTTTCATCCCGCGAATGCCCCCTGAAAGAAGCTTAAAGTTGCACCAAGAAAAACAGCTGGCAGCATCTGTGATGGCGGCTGTTGGGCACCTGGCTGCAGAAAGACCTGTTGGAAGCACCTTTGGCCCCCATACAATGCCCTGCCCTGGCGGTCCCCCTCCTGCTCTGCCGCCAGCAAGGGTGACACAGGGGTGCACTAAGCAGCATGGGGTGACCTGCTGGATGGCATGGCTGCCTGTGAGCGGAGGGCACCCCTGATTGGACAAAATGCCCACTAAATCTACCCCTACTCCTTCCTGGGTTTGGGCACCTGTGAGGGCAGGGAGCAGGCTTGGGGTGTCCGTGGGAAGCGATGCTGGGCCCCCTGCCTCCACTGGCAGGTAGCCAAGGACTCATGATGGGACTTGGTCCCTTTAAGTGGGGGTGGGATGTGAGTGAGCATCCTTGGCCCTGCCCCTTCGTGCCCCTAGGCTGTGGTGGGAACTTGGCTCAGCCTCTGTGCTGGCTGACAACTGATTGGTTCCGGCTGCCCTGTCTGTCACAGCCCCACCTCCTCACTGAAAGACCTTCATGGGATTGAGTGGCATGGTTGCTGGGGACACTCATGTGGTTGCAACCACCAAAAATTAACACTTTTTTTTCCAGCCAGCCTCTGCATAACCAAACTCTACAGGGAGCTGACTAGTGGTGCCATTGTTATGCCGCAGACGGTCGCCACAGCACATGTGTACCTCAGGATTGCTGTGTCCAAGATTCAAACAATGATTGGATAAGGAAAAATTCTACTACTATCCTTTGAAAAAGATGAATGTTTATGGTAACTAAAGGTAAGTACCACAGACAACCTTTTTTGCTTGAGTGCCAAACTTCAGAACTCCCTCTCCATAGAGGCTTAAAACCTGCATAAAATCTGCCGTTTTTAAGGTACCAGGCAAAAAAAATTGTCTCCCAGAGCCTATGGGTACATTGTAACTGAAGTTCTTTATCTCTGTTGATTATTGAAAGGTCATACTGTTTAGTTACATGCGTTTAATGCTTTCATAGTCCATTTTAGATCTTTCTGGTTTTAGCCACTATTTTTATGTTTTTATCTGCTTGATTGCTTTTAAATGTTATCACTTTTATAATCTGATTTTTAAGTTTTATCTGTTAATGTTCATTTTACTCATTTTTGTTGTTATGCTACTATAGTTTTAATGTTTTAATTTTTTGTAATTAGAAGGGTATAAGCTGCTCTCTGCATTTTTAACACAAAGTGCAAAGCATAGAGGTTTTTTAAACACAAAATAATAAACAAAATAATGTTCCAAGCCCCACTGCACTAAACCCAGGGTAATGCCATTCACTTTAGTATACTCAGGCTCTAAAGGACACCTCCAACAGCACCAAATTCCAAGAGAAAAGTTACTTCCATAAAGAAAATTCATAATTCTCACACAAAAAATGTACTGGTTCTACATGTGAGTAAGTCAGAGTATAGTGTACAGCAGTATGTGTTAGATGCAGGACTATAAAAGCAAATGTGTGATCTGTGTGCAGAACTATAAAAGCAAATCTAGGAATTTTGTAATGTATGAAGCGGCCCTGTGAGAAACCTTATTTTGAATCTTAATTTTACAAAATCAAATGTAAATGCCAGTTTACCACATCCAGGGCTTTTCCACATGCTCAGTTTACACCTGATTTTCTTGGGTCAATCCACAAGCATTGGAATTGGTTTGGGCACAGTTATTCTGCATGTCTGTGATAGCCACAGTTGTGGAGTCGGTTTATTTTCTTCCACACGTGCGCTCAATAAGAAGGCTATTCAAGGGAGGGTGCTGTCATCATTGGTGGTATTATCAGTGGCACTGAAAATAGACCACCCCCACGAATACGGGACCTTATCATGGTGTTGCTTGTAGCCGCAAAGGCAGTAATAGCCAAGCATTGGAGATCGGACACTACCCCTTCAGCAAAACACTGGTGGAACAAGGTCTGGGACTATTTTTTGGAAGAAAAATGCACATTGTGTTTTGACAGATCGTTAATAGGGAGGGAGCTATACAACCCCCTAGAAAAGTGGTACCCCTTTCTAGAAAAGATAAATAGCAATAAGTTTGAAGGCGAAATAACCTCCCACTGTAAATATAAAATATATTCTTATGGTTAGAAAAGTGTTATAAGGGTCAGTTACAAAAATCTACTTATAGGCAGTATGTTAAGACTTGTAGTTCTGCAAATAGCATTATGCTTATTTTAAAGACTTCTCCCATTTAACTCATGCATATCTATCTCTTCTGTGCATTGTAACCTTTTTTCTCAATAAAGGCGCTTGTTCAAAAAAAAATCAGTGGCATCACAGAACAGCATTAAAATATAGATTTATTGCTGGAGTGTTGTAACAACAGCCTTAGAGGTGTCTCTGAATTCCCAGCTTTCTTTAAAAAAAGAAGAAGAAGAAAAGAATAAGTAAGTCTCTAGCACTCTCCCTTGTGGAGATATGCCTTTTCCTTATAGCTCCACATGGGAAGAGACTAGATATTTACTTTTTAAAAAATGAAAACTGAAAGCCAGGAATTCAGAGAACTTTTTAAGCCTGTTGCTACAATGCTCCAGCAAAATATTGGCATTTTAGTGCTGTTTTTAAAAAGAGAAATCATTTACCTTCAAGGTGGGGGGAAGAGGGAGTGGTTTGACCATGACAGTCCAGTCCTCAAACAGTGGGCTGGATGACACAGAAAACCAAAAGAAACATTATGCATGGAAAAAAAGCTGGCTCAAAATAGGCTTATAGAAATCCACTGAGTTAAAAGTGGTGAGAAAAAAACCTTGTAAAGCCCAGAGGGGATTGGGGGAGGAGATATAAAAAAACCTAAAGCAAAAACTAAAGGCACAAAATATGCATGAAAAATCAGGGGATAAACCAAAGCAATATCAGGCCAGAACCAGTGAGAAAAAAACCATGCAGAAAGGCCCCCCATGATATCTAAGGAATGGGGGAAGAAGAAGAGAAGAAGAGATTGAATTTATACCCCGCCCTTCACTTGGAGTCTCAGAGCGGCTTACAAACTCCTTTCCCTTCCCTTCCCCACAACAGACACCCTGTGAGGTAGGTGGGGCTGAGAGAGCTCTTGCCTTTTCAAGGACAGCTCTTATCAGAACTATGGCTTGCCCAAGGTCATCCACCAGGTGCAAGTGGAGGAGTGGGGAATCAAACCCGGTTTTCCCAGATTAGAGTCCACACACTTAACCACTACACCAAACTGGCTGTGGAAGAAGTAAGAAGGAACAGATTTATGCACTTGAATATGAAGCAGATAGCACCACCCTTGAATAAGGCTGTGTGATATATCCTCTCCTGAGGTTGGCCAATAGTTTGATGGCCACTGTTTTTCTTTTTAGGTTTACATTTAAGATTGGGGGGGGGGGGGCATACATGTAAACATCTTACATAAAAATAACACAAATACAGGTCTTCAAAAGGGCATATCATATAGATGGCATAATCATAGGAAAGAGTCTATTGTTTAGTGGCAGCACACATGCTTCGCCTATAGAAGGTCCAAGGTTCAGTCACTGGCACAGCCAGTTTAAAAAGAGCTCCAGGAAAAGTGCTAGGAAACGCTTCTGTTCTGCCTGAGACCTTGGGAAACCACTGCCAGCTAAAGAAGATCACTCTAAGTGTTGACACTGAACCAAGGAGGCTATTTAGAACAGTAGTTTCCAATGTTCATCAGAATACCAAGATTGTATGCGATCCTCTATTGTGACTATACAGTCAGTAGTAAGATGAGATTTTCTGCCGTGTCACATTTGGAATTATCCTAATTCTGCCACTGGATCTTCTGTGGTGTGAGCTACAGCTCAAAGCAAGTAAAGGTGGAGAAACTTTTAATTAAAGCAGTGCCTCTCAAAATAAACAATTTCTTTCTTAATCAACACAACAATGCCTTTTTGTGAAGACTGCAATTAGCAAGTTCCACGTTGAGTGTCTTCTTGTACTATTAGACCTTTACTGTATTCAGCTGGGGGTTATGCTTTATGTTCCTAAAATCAAGAGACAGCTAAACTGTACTCAGGAAAAAAAAAATAACATTCAGATGACTGCCCATTCATCATGGTACGTCCCCTCCCCCACTCTGACACCCCTATAATGCGTCACAGAGCCATTTTGCTTTTGTAAATTTTGTTTATTCTAATGAGAAACCATGAGTGTGTTCTTCCAGCCATGATTTTTTTTTTTTTTTACTGTTTATCTTTGGAGGGCAGAGAAGGGTTACTCTAAAGATAAAGGATGAGCGCATTACCCTATAGATAGGGTTCTGCACTTCTTTGCAACAAATCGGTGCTTCCCTGCAAAGTCTTAGACATTAGAGATGTGGAAGTGGCTACTCAAGCTACTTTTTAAATCAGACTAAAATGAGGTTTGCCTGCAGGTCCACTGCAAAGCCTTGTGCAAATAAACATGCCGGGCAGTAACATTAAGGGTGCAATCAACAATTTCAGATTAATGGCATCTTTGAAAATGTCGTCCCAATGAACTCGAGCTAGCAGTAAATTCACAAAAGAAAAAAATACAGGAAGCAAAGATGAAAGAAGGAACTTTAAAAAAATTTTTTTTAACAGATTATAATTTAACAATTCAAACATTAAAAGATGCATGTTCTTGTGTGCATTTTTCCCTAAACAGTGAAAACTTGAAATTAACAATTTAAAGTGAGAACAAGGGAAAACAGAGGGAGAAGGTAGTCTACTGGAGCGAAGGAAAGGAAGGAAAAATGAATACACTGCAGAATGTCACTACAAAGGAAAGTAGGGAAATGGAGGATGGGGATGAAGACAAGAGTGGGAGGAAGGAAGGAGAGAAAAAAAATCAGAGCCATAACTAATTTTGCACCTGAGGCAAGAATTTAAAATTGCAGCCCTCTATACTTTCGTAGCAGTTCTTTTGGGGGGAAAGGTAAACACAAAGATAAAAAGAATAATAATAACAGAACATTTATTTTAGTCATAATATACTGTCCAAGGCAAGTGCCTTACTTGCCTTACCTGAGTTACAGCTCTGACAAAAATTGTGATTCTAGTTGACCACATGGGATACAGAAGAGGAGGACATTAATGGTGGATCAAAACAGAGCAAGACAAGAACATCCGAAAGCTCAAGAGGCTTGAAAAGGATTGCCACCTACCCATTGTTCACTCAGACAGCACTGGAACTGATCTGTGCCTGGTGCCTGGATCCAGATGTTCAAATTCAGGAAATGGCAGAAGAAAGTAACAGTACAATCCTAAGCAGTTACACCTTTTTAAACCCATTGGTTTCTGTAGATTTATAAGGAAGTAACTTTAGCAATGTGTTCTAGCGATAGATAAGGATGTAATTCTAGCAATATACTACCTCCAGACACAACAGCATGGTAATATCTGTCCTCCATAAAATATTTAAATTTCATTGTATCAGAAGAAGTGTGCATGCACACAGAAGGTCATACCTTGAATAAATCATTGTTGGTCTTAAAGGTGCCACTGGACTCAACATTTGTTCTACTGCTTCAGACCAACACGGCTGCCCACCTGAATTAAGGATTTGGATTGTGATATTTGTTGGAGGATATATGAGCTGTATCAAAGATGTAACCCTTTGTTTAAAACCTGAGTGATGCATTTCTCAGTATTAAAAATAAGTTTTATTTTCTTCTATTAGTTAATTTATGGCTCCTTTGATCCAGTGCTGAGTGATGAAATTAAGTTCCCTTATTTCTACCTGATATTTCCAAATGAACATCTTTAGTATGTTAGGATTGTTGGATTGCTTGAGAATTTTGGATGGATGAGAGTGATGAGAGTGGAGAAACTTTTCCACAGACCTTGAGATTGAGGTTCCTCCAGATAGATATTTTTATTGCTTTTACACAAATGATACCATTTTCATTGAATGCCCACCAAATAAAATCATGGAAGGCATATTTTAATCTCTTAGGCTTTATGCAAAGTAATAAAGTAACTAAGAAAGCACAATTTCTGTTTATCACAGTAAGCAAATTGAAATGTAAAAGGGAGTGGTTGAAGAAAGGGGAGGGGCCAAACTGAAGGGGTGGGGTTGGAGGAAAAGGGGGCCATGTCAAAGGGGAAAGGGGGCCCAGTTACACTTCTCTGCCTGGGGCCCATGCAGTCCAGAAACCAGTGCAGAGACTACATTAATCAAAGGCCTTTTGTCCAAAGCCCCAAGAGTTCTCTCATACTCATGGCCATGAGTAATTCAAGTCTGCTAGACAATAACCTAAGGTATCAGAGCTCCCTCACAATATAGCCTACTTCAGTAACTTAATCCCAAACCCGAGGAATGCCATTTAAACTACTGCTCAGCCTTTGCCAGATTAGCATGTGGGTCCTCTGCTCAGGTAACTCAATCACCCAACTCTGCCCCTGTGATCCCACTTAGCACGTCCATATTTAGATATCTACTTCCACACTAAATGTTCATCTATCAGCACTCACTAAAAACCTGCTCCCTTGACCCAGTCCCACCCTGTATCCTAAACTCGGCATAAAATTTAGACAATACCCAAACCCCTCACTGAAGTTTATCCTCTTAAAAAAACACAATTATTAGGCTTCTCAGACCCCCCCTCCCCTCAGCTTTGTAGTCAGTCCTGCACCTGATCCTCCTACCTAAATTTGCAGTTGGAATCACCGATACTGTCCTTCTCCTACGGTTGCCAGCCTCCAGGTGGGGCCTGGGGATCTCCTGCTTTTACAACTGATCCCCAGCTGACAGAGATCAGCTCCTCTGGAGAAAATGGCTGCTTTGGAGGGTGGGCTCTATGGCATTGTACCACGCTGAGGCCCCTCCCCTCCCCAAACCCCGCCTTCTCCTGGCTCCACCCCCAAAGTCCCCAGGTATTTTCCAACCTGGACTTGGCAACCCTACCTTCTCCTGAACTGTTACCTTTTACCTGGATCCCCAACTTCATAGTTGGGTTTCAGTTCTGAATTTTTCCTCCACTCAGAATTCTCTTCCTCACACCAGCGCTTTCTCCTCCTGCCCTCAGCCACAGTGTATCAGTCGCTTTTCTTCAGGACAAGCAACATATTATATTCCTTTCATCTTTCCCTTTAGACTCCCCATTTCCACCCCAGTTAGGCAACAACATCAGCAATATTGCTAGGATTGCTTTACTGTATTGCAACTTTTAATGTTTTTACTTTTCCCTGCATTTCTTTTGTTCTAAGTATTGTATCTTGTTAGGGGTGTGTGGAATGATATAATAACGCCCAGTATTGTCAGATCTCAGAAGCTAAGCAGGATTGTTCTTGGATGGGAAACCACCAAGGAAGACTTTGCAGAAGAAGGCCGTGGCAAATCACCTCTGCTTCCTCACTTGCCTGGAAAACCCTACGGGGTTGCCATAAGTCAGCTGTGACCTGACAGCACTTTACACACATGCACATCTTGTTATGGGAATAGAGATATTCTTATTTGAGACTGTGTGTGTGTGTGAGAGAGAGAGAGAGAGTGTGTGTGTGTGTGTGTGATGTGCTTAAGGGTAATGTTGTAGAAAGGGATTTGTGTATGGTTCTAGAAGTGTAGAGAGCACTCTACGTGAGGCAAGCCTGACACAGGGTAACTCTACTTACATAGACCCATTGCTGCAGTACATTACCCTGCACTGGGCCCACTTTCTTAGTCATGCCAGAGAGTGAGACTAGACAGTCACAGATATTCATCATTATTGCTGTTTATACAATGGAGCAACATCACTGCACATGGTATTTTAAGCAGTAAATGTGCATTTTCCCACACTATTTCTCACCATCTTGGAACAGCAGATCAAAACACAACAGAAAATACACCCAGCAAATGGAAAAAAATTTTTAAAATCCTAAGAGTAATACTTTTTTTCAAAGATGAATCCAGTAATAATAAAACATATTGTATTCAGAGGAAAGAAATGTAATTCATAGGAAAGAAGGGTAATTAACTTAATAACAAAACTATACTAAAATGGTGAGTGATCTATATAAATGATAGGTACAATATCTAGACAGCTTTACAATTTGTGATTCTGATTTATTTGTGTCTCTGGTTTGCATTTACCTAAACTCAGTTTTCCCATTGGGTCAGTTTTCCCATTAATATCTCTAAATCTCACCATGGCCCCCATCTGTGGATACTTAAATCCAGAAACTGGAGCCCTGAATAGACAAGACACGTTTTTCTACAAACTTGAGAAAAGCCCCAAGTTTGCAGAAAAATCTGATATACAAAAAACAAAAAACAAAAAAAACATTGGGGGGTCAACCTTCCCCCAATATGAAGTGGCTCCTCTTCCTTTAACAGATGCCCCCCCCCCCCCGAGATCTTTGTGGCCATTGTGGGCGTTTCTAAGTAAACAAAGCAATATTGTCAGGCTTCAAACCTTGGCTTCTATCAACAAAAGACAGGGAGGAGGTAGCGTTCCAGGGCTATTTTGGCTTTCCAGTCCTCACCTGATCACCTCCCTCCTGCCCTGGGAGAGGATTCATCAGGACCATGACCAGCAGGTACAACTGGACAACTTGCCCGAGACCAGCAGCAGCCTCCAAACATTTTTGGCCAGTCCTGGCAGTGGCCATTGTACAACTCACATGAGTTACTTGCTTCTATGCAACTTCTGTAACTTGGCCACACTTTTCCCAGGGGCAGGCTGATAGGGGAAGGGAAGGAGGTAAAGCTGAGAAGCAGTGTGGTGTAGTGGTTAGAGTGCCATGCTAGGTTCTGAGAGACCTAGATCCAAAGTTCAATTCTGCCATGGAAGCCTGCTGGGTGACCTCAAACCAGTCACTCTCTCAGCCTAATGTACATCACAGGACTACTGTGAGGATAAAATGTGAGCATAAAATGACAATAAAATGAGGATAAAAAAACAAGAATACTGTAAGCTGTTTTGGGTCTCCATGGAAGAAAGGTGGGGTACAAATGAAATTTTTAAAATTAATAAAGCTCCCACTGGGGTGGGGCAGATAAAAGAAAGGTTGATTGGTGAATGGGAACGAGAGAAGGAAGCAGAGAAAGGGAACAGGATACGAGGCTGCCAGAAAAAGGAAAAGGGAAATTGTGTTGGGAGGAGATACAGGGGAAATTAGGTGACTCCCACAAAGCCTTGATGGTTCCCTGCTTGTAATATATATACCCACCCCCCCAACTTTAGCTTACCACCATGCCTTAGAAGGACTGAAATTACTAGGCAAGACCATCCTTGTTTCAGTTAATAAATAAATGGCAAGATCTCTGGGACCTACAGACACGAGAACAATTTCAAAATGTGTTGAAAATAGCCCCACTGGGTCTTCTGGGATGAGTTAATCCACAGTTGCACCCGTTATTTTTAAAATCACTTTTCAGAAGTCTTGCACTTTTCCATAGCTCCACCAGAAATGCAAACAACTTTTCTTGCTGGGTCCCCCCCTTTTTTCAACCACTGCCTGACCTAAGCACGTGACCAGCTGATAGGAATCTTAAGAAAGCTGCTGTACCTTTCATATATTTTATACTCTGTTCTTAAAAATTTTGTATTAATGAATTTTTATTGCACACGGAATTGCCATTCCATATTGTTTATATTGTTGTAAGTTGTCCTGAGCCGGCTTTGCTGGAAGGGCCGGGTGAAAGTTTGATAAAATAAATAAATAAAAATAAATTCTCCCGACCACACAATTTTCAGTATTAAAGAGTACTGAATTTTAAATGTTTACATTAGCCTGAACCCTGGTGTTAAAACGGATTGGAAATCCTAATACACTGATAAAGTTAGCAAGCAGAAATGGGCATGCCTTCAAAGAGCTCAAGTACTTCCTTCTTTGAAGTTGCCATGTAAAGTCAAACTTCGTTATACGAACGGCACTCTTGCCTGAGTCTCTATACACTTCCACTATATCAGTTCAGTAGCGTTCATTAAACCAGCTCAGTTAAAATAAACATGTTTACATAATGAGTTTCCAGTCACTGTTTCCAATATTACATTAGAATCTGCGCCACTTTAGTTCTGTAGGCAAGAAGAAAAGGGAGTGTGAGCTGCAATCACAAAATTATTGTAAGGTACATGTGTAAAACCTGAGAAGGGTGAGAATAGGCTACATAATGGTATGTGCTGATGTACATAACTCCTAAACTATCATTTGTAAAGTAACACTTTGATCATTATCCTGAGCACACAGGCCTTATGCTGTGTGTCAGCTGTTCGGTCATTTGTAATGAGTGATTTTCCTTTGATATTGTGCAAAAAATGCAGTGTTGAGTCTACTCTTACCAATAACTAATCTTCTAGAAAGCTTTCAATACTCTGAAAAATACTAGAGTAGAATCATGAGCTAAAAGGTACTACACTATAATATATTATTTTAAATTCTCATTATCTTTTTAAAAGTTGACAATGGTTGGAGGGAATGGCGGTATTTATGTTTGTTCGTAATTTATGTTTCTAAGACAAGATAGTTGGAGATCCATGGCTGGGTTGCCTGCATCTTTTTAATAAGGGAAAGCAATTAGAGTGGGGGGCAGAATCATTTGCCCTTCAGAGTGCTGTGGAGGATGGGGAGTTAACCCTTTTATCCCACATCAGTTTTATAGTCTGAGCTGAATTCTATACACACTTTCTCTCTTGTCAATGGATGTCATTGAACATGCACAGTATTGGAATGTATATAACCTGCACTTCCATGTTGTTAGTATTTTCCACAGGGCAGAACATTCAAATACACAAAATGTGCCTGTACATGTTTTAACAGTGCCCAGATTATTCACAGGCCTAGTTTCAATTACTCAGGTTTTACTGATGATGCCACAGATGGCAGTTAACTCCCTCCTTAGTTCCACAGCTGCTGTGGTTGGGCGGGCCTAGAAGCCAAAATTCTGGGGGGCTGAGTTAACTCACAATGGCCTAGTGACTGGGCAACGTGTCCCTGAGGAATAATCAGGGGTCCGTTGGAGCGGGAGTGCACAGGAGTGCAGCTCTGGGAGTGAGGAGTTTAGGGGGCGGGCACATGACCAAGCCCCGCCCCCTCCTTGGCTTCCCCGAGCAGTGCAGAGGCGCAGCACCCCAGGGAAAGCTCTGCTAGGGTCATTTATTGTTTTTAATGTTTTGTTTTAATATTGATAATTTTATCATTGTTCCTTTTATGACTGTGTGCTGCTTTTCCAGAGACTTGCTCAAGGTGGCATTTAAATTTTCTAAGTATACCCTTTTTTATCTGGGCACATGGCACATAAGTTCTGGAGAAATTTCACCAACCCTTCAGCAGGTTCCACCCCATCAGTTTGGTGTAGTGGTCAGGAGTTGTACTCTAATCTGGGAGAACTGGGTTTGATTCCCCACTCCTCCACATGCAGCTGCTGGTGTGACCTTGGGCCAGTCACAAGTTCTCTCAGAGCTGTTCTCTCACGAGCAGTTCTCAAAAGACCTCTCTCAGTCCCACCTACCTCACAGGGTGTCTTGTTGTGGGGAGGGGAAGGGAAAGGGATGGGCAGTGCACATGTCCAGGGTATCTCAAGTCTACTTGAAACCTGGTGGTTTCAAGGGAGCAGGAAGGGAATGAGGGTGTGTTCTTTACGCTTATTTTTATTGCACAAAGTATTGGATGGGGAAGGGAATGGAGGAAGAGCACGTCAGTTTCACTCACCTGTGGAGTGGAACCTGAGGGGTGGGTGTTGCCTTCTGACACACATTTCCGGCATGTTAGGGGGTGTGGCATATGCAAATGAGTTATGCAAATGTGTTATGCTAATGAGCTCCTGCACCTCTTTTTCTACAAAATGACCCCTGGGAATAATAGCAGCATACTAGTTCTAATCAAACTTTTTGTGTATGTTCTGTTGGGGTACCCAAAGGAAATCTTTGCCCAGAGTGTTGTGGTGGCTTTTGGAAACACTTCTTAGTTCTCTGGTGTAAGTTTTGTAACTGTATTTCTAGTTCTGTGACCAAGTCATATAAGTTCTTAGATGCAGCATCCCCTGTTGGATGAGAGAACTATCCCAATGCCATTTTTTCCCCTGAGCGGTAAATATCAGATTTAGGGAATGATTTCCATTTAGGAAATAAGTGTAGACGGAAGAGGTTACTTCCTCCTCTCCTAACAACATGTTCCTGATCTACTTCACGATTCTCTGTCTTTGCTTTTTTTAAAAATTGCCTGCAATAAGAGAATGGGTGGGGAGGGAAGCTCTGAAAACATCTGTGAGTTTGAGCTGTGGTCAATAGAAATTACTCACAGGTTAATTTTATACTGAGGTATAGCAGCCTGAGAAACAAATGCCCCGCCCCTTTAACAGAGGCTTAATGTGTGGAAATGGACATTTGAAGCTTTCACCTGGTAAATAATACTTCCTCTGAACCTCTGATAAAGGGGCAGAACAATTTTCCTCCAGGTTGTTGGCAATCCTACCTGGGGTTATTGCTATCACAGCATACTAGATGCTAGCTGTATTTATCCTCTGGTAGAGTTTCTTTTACCTCCAGTGATTTACTGCTTGTCACTGCTTCAAGGTAGGTTTACATCTCCCTAATGGTAAACACAGAAGTTATCTCTAGGTAAAGGAGTAAAATGTTTATGCAAACACTAAATTATATCCTAAAATTAAATCGATTTTAAGACACTGTAGAGTCTCAGAATGAACAGTCTTGTAGGAAAGAAACACGCTAAAAAAAAGTGCGAAAAAACACTATAAACTATGACAGATTTCCTCAGGGATACCAGAGTCATCCGAGAAGGACTACAGGAAACTTTAATAGCATTTTATTTGTCTTCCTGGGAAGCAGGGGGACTTCAGAGTAACTTAGGTTAAGGTCATTTGTGCTATTTGTGCTATAATGTTACCAACTGTGTATCTCTTACATCATTTTATTCAGTTAAACACTCAGACTAAGTATCCTAATTAATTTGTGGCATGGATCAACATGATTTTTATTTAGGGTACCTCTCTTGAGATTAAAAATATATTTTCAAGCTTATTTTATTTAACACATTATCCTCATAACCCAATATCAAAATACACATGACAATAAATGTAACACTTCCAACAATGCAATCCTAAGCAGAGTCACACCCTTCCAAATTAATGAGCTTGGAATGGACTTAGAAGGCTATATCTCTGCTTAGGGCTAGGCTGTAAATACATTATCATCATGTTAAACTAATAATGATATTACACTGAAAATCAGCCACCAGCGATGAATGCCTTTTCTTCATAAAATGTACTTCAACTGGATAAATAGTTCAATTTCAAAGTTTTTACAATCGCTATCTTGGTCCTCAACTGCCCTGCATCAAGATCTGCCAAGCACCAAAAGGAACTGGTTGTTTTAAAAACTTTTTCTTTCCTCACCACCCTTTCCCCTGGGGTTGTACTTCAGTAGTTCTCTGCCACCAACAAGAGACCCCCTGCCACCCCTCCTCACTTTTATACTTTTTGCCTAGCTGTTTTATACACCAGAAGCTGGGGGGGGGGGGTGAGTTTGCATGAGAGAGAAAACAAGGTCTGGGGGCTGTGTCTCCCCACCCCCCCCATCAGTCAGCCTCTTCTGTGCTGTCCTTCAGCACTGGCTCCCTCCAAGTAGCAAAGCAAAGCAGCCTTCAGCAAATACAAATTGGAATAATAGGAAGTCAGCTCACACTCCAAAATCATGAGTCAAATGACTCTTTAACAACAAAACAGAACTTCTAGAAAAGGGCTCATTTTGTAGCAGGAGCTCCTTTGCATATTAGGCCACACACCCCTAATGTAGCCAGTCCTCCAAGAGCTTGCAGAGCTCTTCTTACAGGGGCTACTGTAAGCTCTTGGAGGATTGGCTACATCAGGGGTGTGTGGCCTAATATGTAGAGGAGCTCCTGCTACAAAATGAGCTCTGCCTAGAAAGCACAGTTTGGAACAACTAACAGAGAGACCAGTCAGGCAGAATACTAGAACGAAAATATGAAAGCCTATCTAGCTAGCTCATTCTGAACTTAACAACAGAGCCTCAGCATTCTTCTTCTTGGGAATGGGCTCAAGATGGAACATCCTGGCACACCTGACAGAGCCTGCTGTTGATATGAACATCTTGATACAGAACTCTAGTCCTGGCTAGAGATGTGAAGGGCCGGGGGGGGGGAAACGGAAAAATTCAGGGGAAAACAGGGTTTTTTTTCCATTTTTTCCCCAAAGCCTTTTTTGTTTTTTCCCAAAAAATTGAAAAAAGAAAATAAATTGATTATGGAACATTTTATTTTAACATGATGAATAAAATATTTTAAGACAAGGTGTTTAAATATTTTCCAAATAATTTCTAAAAAATATGTATGGTATCAGATTAATCTAATTTCTGTTTCAATCCAGGCAAGCCTTCAGTTTTTAGAGGTCCATAATAACCGTGATAATGACAAACACAGCAGAGTAGCTACAGAAACAGAGACTGAAACTGATAATTACAGCTGAGAAAATAATTCTGATTAAATTTCATGCCCGTTCATTGAAACTTAGTCCCACACTCCCTTCTACATACTTCCCCCCTCTTCAATTCTTTTTATGAGAATGGGTTTTTATTTTTATTTAATGCTGTGGAGAGGAAATATGAATAATTGTTATTTCTGGATTTTAAAAATTGTTTTGTGGAGGGTTTTCTGTCTGTTCCACATAAACTAGTAAACAGTTCAGGAGACTGTTGCTCCATTTGTTACAATTACAAATAACTATTATTTAAAAAGTAAATTCTGTTTGTAATAATTGTTTGGATACAGTATATTTTTAATTTGCTAGTTGTGATAATTTCATGCCAAGTAAAATTGTCCATAGTCATATTTTATGTTCCTAAAGTAACAGAATGACTTTCAATCTGGAAAAGAAAAAAGAAGGGCTAATGCAGCATTTTTTTCAATTTTTCCAAAAATTTCTGTTTTTTCCTGGAAAAAAAACAGAAAAAACAGTTTTTTTCTGAGCTTCAAAATTTCCAGAAATTTTACATCTTTAGTCCCAGCTAACAGTTTACTATATTTTTCTGCAGCCTGGGAATTTCCTCACTAATCCAGTCAGGCATTTGTTAGGCTCCTGTGACAGACTGGATAAATGCTGAGATGAGCCTAGGACTCAGTTTCCTTCAGTCTCTTCTTTTCCTTGTTTGTAATTTTAGTCTCCAATTGCCCCCATTCCCACAGATAATCCTATGTTATTCTAACAGTATGTTTATTGTTTCGTAACAAACATCCTTATCCAGCTATATGATCCATTTTCCCTAGCTATTTACCAATACCAAAAGCATTTTAACCACTCCAATATCTTTTATCCCTAATTTTCTCTTTATATCTATCTCCATCTCTATATATGTATATCAATATATCTATGTCAATTACTGGCAATCTATAATTGACCAATTTTTAATATCTTGCAGCTTAATTGGTGGACCTTGGTTCCCTTTTTCCAAGCTGATCGATTGAAATTCTCGCAGCCATTAACAAATGGGACCTTTTTGTTCACAATCAATTTCTTTAACGTATTCCAATATAACAACGTAAGGTAATAGATACTATGGATTTTCATTATTGTATTATTTGAATTAGAAGGATCTTTGCTATCTTCCCCTTCTTCCTACAAGAAGGGGAAGATAGTAAAGATCCTTCTAATTCTAGTACTACAGTAATAAAAATCCATAATATCTATTACATTACGTTATCCTAAAGCTTCCCAAAAGCCAGTCCTAAACACCGAAAGGCCCTGGGAATAGCAGAATTCAGCAAAGGAGAAGCTACAGTGGGAAGGGAATAGGCAGAAATCAACCTGCCCCTTGTTCTTGTAAGAGCTCCTGTTCCATTCACAAAAGATGGTTGGGACAATTTCTGTCATTCTCTCCTTCCCACTGTAGACTGCCCATGCTGTATCCCACCCTATTCTCAAGTGCCCTCAACCTTTTGAGGTTCACGAATAGATAAAGAAGGGGAATTTGGCCAAGAAGGTTGCTGTCTCACAGACTCTGCTCATGTATTTTATACAAAACACATTCCCCAACTCCTGAAAAATTTCATTTGTCAGTTTCCCCAGATTTACTGGCTATGTTAGACTTTTAAAAATAATGCTTTATATACTATCAGATCATCATGTCTTAATACCCTTTATTTCTTGGTTATGAACTTGTTAATTACATTTGCTAAAGTCTCAATAGAAATCAGGGGGATGGCAGAAGACAAGGGATATATTTACAGCCTTCCCCTCCTAGATCAATCATCCTGAACAGAATTCTAGTCAGACCAAGTTTGGCTTTTGAGTGTTTTATCATGTACTACAGGGGTGAGTACTAAAAGCTATATATATTCATAAAGATAAAGGTAAAGGTTTCCCTTGCTCGAAAGCTAGTCGAAAACGACTCTCCGGATGCGGTGCTCATCTCCATTTCCAAACCGAAGAGCCAGCGCTGTCCCAAAACGTTTCCGTGATCATGTGGCCAGCATGACTAGACGCTGAGGCGCACGGAATGCTATTACCTTCCCACCGAAGTGGTACCTATTTATCTACTTGCAGTTTCTTGCTTTCGAACTGCTAGGTTGGCAGGAGCTGGGGCCAGGGATAGGAGCTCACTCCATCATGCGGCACTTGGGTCTTGAACTGCTGAACTACCAGTCTGCAGTTCAGCGTCTTAACCACTTGAGCCACTGCAGCCCGATATACATTCATACAGAGTCCCAATATTTTTCCAGGATTTCAGAATTATTTGGGTTTCATTATTCTCTATGGGCAACTTTTTCTGGAGGGGAGGGGGGTTTGGAGTGGCTGCTTTTAACCAAATGACACCAACATTGCAGGGGAGCTAGTGCTGCCTGTCCACTAAAGAGCACCCCAAGTTTCAACTGAACTGGGCCAAGGGATCCAGTTCTATGGGCCCTGAACAAGGTGCCCCCAGCCATCCTCCTTGAAGGGGTGCAGACCGGAATGGAAAAAAGGACCTGGAAAAGGCCCTTTCCCAGAAAGGAGAGAGGAAAAGAGAAGGAGCCAGATAGACCTGCGGATCTGCCGGACCCTGTGCCTGGCTTGCACCAGCCAGGAGTTGCCTTGTTCATACCTGAGGAGACCCACACTGGCAACAAGCCCCAAGCCACTGTCCCTGGGCTGGGTGAGACTTGTGCCAGCCATGAGCCACCTTCCTGTTGTCTGGGAAACCTGCTAAAGCAAGGGCATAGACTTTCCAATTTCCGGGGGGGGGGGGAGGAGGCTGGGGCTGGGCCAGAGACATTACAGGCCATTGTCTCCGGGGGAGGCTCAGCATGTCCTGGAAAAGTTTTTGGGGAGTCTCCAGCTCCCCAGCCCCCCTGAAGTTGACACCTATGTGTTAAAGGAAGAAAAACAGTTCAAGGATCCTTAAAAGGCCATCCCTGGATATTCCTGAATATTTCTGAAAATACCTAAATGACAGTATTCCGGAAAGTTCAGATTTTTTTCTGGAAAACTCTGCTCTGGATACCTGAATATACTCAGAAATACTGATAAGTATATTTGGACTGGATATCAAAAGCACATTCCTGCATGAAGTTGTTCAGGGTGGTGAGAACCAGGGAGGATTGTGAGGCACTCCAGAGGGATCTGTTGAGGATGGGTGCGTGGGCATCAATGTGGTAAATAGGGTTCAATGTGGCCAAGTGCAAAGTAATGTACATTGGAGCAAAAAAAAATCCTAACTATAAATACATGTTGATGGGGTCCGAACTGGCGGAGACTGACCAAGAGAGAGATCTTGGAGTCATAGTAGATAATTCGATGAAAATGTTGAGACAGTGTGCGACTGCAATGAAAAAGGCCAATGCTATGCTGGGGGTTATTAGGAAGGGAACTGAAAACAAATCAGCCAGTATTATAATGCCTCTGTATAAATCGATGGTGTGACCTCATTTGGAGTACTGTGTACAGTTCTGGTCACCACACCTCAAAAAAGATATTATAGCACTGGAAAAAGTGCAGAAAAGGGCAACTAGAATGATAAAAGCGTTGGAACACTTTCCCTATGAAGAAAGGTTGAAGCGCTTGGGGCTCTTTAACTTGGAGAAATGACGGCTGAGGGGTGACATGATCGAAGTTTATAAGATTATGCATGGCATAGAACAGGTAGAGAAAGAAGTACTTTTTTCCCTTTCTCACAATACAAGAACTCATGGGCACTCGATGAAATTGCTGAGCAGTCAGGTTAGAACAGATAAAAGGAAGTACTTCTTCACCCAAAGACTGATTAACACGTGGAATTCACTGCCACAGGAGGTGGTGGCAGCTACAAGCATGGACGGCTTCAGGAGGGAATTAGAGAAACATATGGAGCAGAGGTCCATCAGTGGCTATCAGCCACAAGGTATAGACAGGAAGTCTCAGTCTGGGGCAAGTGATGCTCTGTATTCTTGGTGTTGGGGGGGGCAACAGTGAGAGGGCTTCTAGTGTCCTGGCCCCACTGCTGGACATCCTGAGGGCACCTGGTGTTTTTGGCTACTGTGTGACAGAGTGTTGGACTGGATGGGCCACACTGGCCTGATCCAACATTGGCTTCTCTTATGTTCTTATGTACATTCTAGTATGCATCACCTGTGAATCTGCTTAGCAGCCATTCACCTCTACCCACAGAATTAGCATTCAATTAATTTAATTTAAGTCATGTTGCCTTAATGGATGTGAGAACTGGGTTAGGAAGAGTTAGTATTTCTTTAATGGTTTTTAAGAAGCCGGAATTATCTTTCAGAACCATATTCAAGCCTTATTACTGGAAAGCAAACCAAAGGAATTATTCCTTATCAAGCGGTTTCATCATGTTCTTTAACCACAAAAATGTAAAAGATTAGCTAACATAGAAACAAAATTTAAAGAGAGATTCAAAATCAAAACACTTCAGTCTTTTAGTTATAAACCATTGTGAAACATTGTTTATTTCCTACTACTCATCTGAATATTTGGAAGAGGGAACTGCAATATTTATTATCAGCAGAAGATAGTTTTATAAATGTGAACCACTAGTTGTTGGGGCTGCACTCAGTATTGTGCAGAATGTGTTATTTGGTTATTTACTGTTTAGATTTTTATACCGCCCTTCCCTGCACTCAGGGCGGTTCACAACAAATTTAAAACACAATAAAAAGAATAAAACAGTAAAACGTTCTACAACACAATAAATTAACAAATACCAAGATGACTCGAAGCTCTATAAAACACCCAAGATTTAAAAAGGGCAGCCTATTATAATTTAATAGGCTGGGTTAAAAGGGGGGGGGGGGTGAGGCAGGGTAAGCCAGAATAATGGGACACCCATCACCTCAGCGAAGGCCCAGAAGAACATCTCCATTTTACAGGCCCTACGGAACTGAAACAGATCCCACAGGACCCTGATCTCACTCGGGAGAGTGTTCCACCAGTCCAGAGCCAGAGCCAAAAAGGCCCTGGCTCTGGCTGAGGCTAAATGGATGTCCTTAGGGCTGGGGACCACCAGCAGCTGTGGTTCAGATGTGCGTAATGCTCTTTGAGGGACATGGCAGGAGAGGCGGTCCTGCAGATATGTAGGTCCCAGACCACTCAGGGCTTTGAAGGTCAGTACCAAAACCTTGAACTGGATTTGGTACTTCACTGGGAGCCAGTGCAGCTGGCAAAGCACTGGTTGGATATTTGCCCTAAAAGTCTTCCCTGTGAGGATGTGCACTGCTGCATTTTGATATAGTGTACGAGCAAGAGACCACCCAACTATAACAAGCAGAAAAGGAACAAATGGCTGAGCAAACAGGGGCTGAGGACAGACTGCCAGTGTGGGTTGTTATGCCTCTGCACATTGCTGCAGCTGTCCCCCGTCGGCAGCGCGGACTCACCTGTCTGCAAGGCGCCGTCGTGCCGCTTCAGCTGGAGACCCCTTGAAACAGGTCTCCAGCCGTCTGGGCATGCGTCGCTGCCGCTTCCTGCCGGTGTGGATGAGTCTACGGCACGCAGGAAGCGGCGGTGGAAGTGTGGACGTGTTGTTTCGGCGGCTGTAGCTATGCAAACAGCCGTGCCTTGCTGGAAGAGCCAGAAGCCGCGCACCGCAGCAGAGGAGGCTCCAGAGGACGGCCGGTGGTGTGGACACGCCGCTCCTCCTCCTCTCCAGTAGGTCCCGCAGCACTGCAACCAGTGCGAACAGGATGCCCCGCACCGGTTTCCCCGTGTGGCTTCTGCCCCCACAGCTGTCTCCGGAATGTAAGCTCTTCATTTCATGAAGACTTCTTCAATGGCTATTTACTATAGAAGAGATTTGTACAATGTATGACATTCAAAGGCATGCACACAAAGATGTTGAATAAAAATAATGAAAAACTATGAATAAAGAAACATTACTATACCAACGTTATCATTGTCATCTCATTCTAGAATGGTTCCAATTCTGAGTGACGAACAAATCTCTATAAAAAATTAATTATGAACAATTAATCACATGTAAAGATTCAAACACTATTTAACTAGATAAGTGTGTCAATATCATACATGCATCAAAGGAGGAAATTAATTCCGTGGAACATCCGTGCTCCTACATGTGGGCTGCCCCTTTAAAAGTGGAGACGTGGGCGTCTTATACTTAAGGAATTTTCAACAGTTCTAGTGTTGAGGCATTACAGCACTTGAAATAATGTATTAACTTACTGCAGACCTGTGTGTGACTGATGCCCAATTATTCCTTGATGTTCCATGGAATTAATTTCCTCCTTTGATGTATGTATGATATTGACACACTTATCTAAAATTTCTTTTATAGTAAACAGCCTTTGAAGAAGTCTTCACGAAACGAAGAACTTACATTCCGGAATCTTTGTTGGCATTGTCTCAGCATTGTATCATTGTATTGCCCAATGGGAGCTTGCGTTTGCCTTGTACATTTATTACTTATTTATTAGTTATACTTACCTGTATTATTTCATTATATACTTTTATGGTCATTTAGCGTCCTGTTTGCTCAGCTGTTTGTTCCTTTTCTGCCTGCTGCATTTTGAGCCAGCTGGAGTTTCTGAGTCAACCTCAAGGCAGACCAGCGTAGAGTGAGTTACAGTAATCCAGGCTGAAGGTGACCATGGCCAATTTCAGACAGCCTATCTATTCTGGGTTTTTTGGGGTTTTTGTCATTTCAGACAGACCTAATTTCAGACAGCTCCTAATGGAATATATTTACCTGTTCAGACAAACCCGCTTCTGTCCCGTTCGGGAAGGATGACTGAAGTGTTATTGACTCAAACTGCTTTCTTCCAATATTGAATCCTTCCTACTGCTTCTGAAGCACTATGGGGTGCTGTGTAAAATACCCCATAGCGCTTCATGCAATGACAGATTTTTTGTGTGCCCTTTTTCTCCCCATGCACAATTGTCCTCTCTTTTTTTAACGTTTATTTATTTATTTACTTACTTTATTTATACCCCACCCTCCCCGGTACCATAAAACCATTACAAAACCATGACAAAAATGGTACCGGTACCGTAAAACCATTACAAAGTTAAAACTTCCACATTAAAACAATCACAAAAGTTCTTAAAGTGCTAATAATAGTAATCGTCTTCCAATACTAAAGATGGCATACTGTCTGATCTCCAACAAGTTCATTGATCTTCAGGCTTGCATGATGGTGTGGCTCAATCTCCAGGCCAGGGCCGACCCATACCACAGATGTCAATAGTGGTGATGTTAATAGTGTGGCGACTCCTAATTGAAAGCCTGGTGGAAGAGCTCCATTTTGCAGGCCCTGCAGAACTGTAAAAGGTCCTGCAGATCTGTAAAATGTTCTATTGGGAATGCTATGACACTGAAGCAGGACCACAAATCAGCACCATAGCGACCCCACTGAGATGCCTGGAATCTATTTAAATACACTGACATTCGCTACTGCTGTCTGGTTCCCTCCCCCCACTTGAACTTTGACAGCAAAGGAAGTGGGGGCAGGGTTCTCAGCCCCCTCCAGGAGCTCCAAGCATGGTGAGGTTCACACTGCTAGGGAGGTGGCAGCTACAGCAGCAGCAACCATATCCAGGAATTTCTAATGCACACACATTGATATAAAAACATGGGGGCAATGCAGAGCTGGGTTACCTTTGTTTTCTGCAGGCTGGAGCTGGTGCCCCAAGTCAGCTGCACATCTAGGCTGTGCTGGGGAACATTCTCCTTCTCAGTGATTTCAGTCATGATGATCCTGGAACCGCCTGATCCCCCCTCTGCTTGAACTCTGACAGCAGTAGCGAATGTCAGTGTATCTAAATAGAGTCCAGGCATCTCAGTGGGGTTGCTATGGCACTGATTTGCAGTCCTGCTTCAGCACCATAGCACTCCCAATAGAACGTTTTTAAAAACCTCTTGGGAAGATCGTGTGTGCAGGGGGAAATGGCTGGAAAAGAAAGCAGTGCAGTTTGAAATGGCACGCTGCTTCAGAAACAGCTCCTTACCAGAAGAGAAATGCTGTGTGAAACAGCCATCCCTGTACCGGTTTACTCCATGATGGGCCAGTAATGGAAGCCAATCAGTTTAGAAAGGTAGTGAGAAATCGCC
Organism: Lepidodactylus listeri; assembly: GCA_029233225.1. Lineage (NCBI taxonomy): Eukaryota > Metazoa > Chordata > Lepidosauria > Squamata > Gekkonidae > Lepidodactylus > Lepidodactylus listeri. The sequence continues at coordinate 42,695,606 of JARCFY010000003.1, forward strand.
CCATTGTATGGATCGCTGTGACTAGGTCATGAGGAGGGAGATAAGGAACCAGTTGCCTGACCAGCCAAAAATAGTAAAAAGCTGTTCTGGCAACAACTGTGACCTGGGCCTCCACAGAAAGTGAGGCATCCAGGATAACGCCCAGTCTTCTCACCATTGGCAATGGTGTCAATGGCACCCCACTGAGGGTTGGGAGCTGGATCCCCAAATCCATCCCCCCCCCAACACACACACACAACTCAGACAAAGGACCTCCATCTTTGATGGATTTAATTTCAGGCAGCTCTGCTACAACCAAGCAGCCATGACTTCCAATGCCCTGGCCAGAACCTCTGGGGCGGCATCCAGTCGATTGTCCATCAATAGATGTAGCAGAGCAGAACTGAAGTAAAACTGTATCTCCAATACACTATAATTATATCAGAATGTTTCTGTGCACAAAGCATATGAACATGTCCCCCCCCCCCCCCCCCGGCTAGTCATCATAAAGATTCCCACAGCTGAGGGCAGGCTGTTCCCACATAACATGACTTTCAAGTAAAACCCATGTTTCTGTTTATTGGGAACCTGAAAATATGGCTGGTCATAATGCCAGATTTATCATACTGTGGGAGATTTCAGATATGGAATAAATACTGCCCGCATATAATTACGTCACTAGTGCTCTTCAATGTGAATGCACATACACCCTGTCTATATGCACATACATCTGTCTGTAAAAAAGAACCAACAGGCGTTCGCTTTACAAATGAAATCAGCAGAATTTCTGCCGCCCTTCTGCTCTGCCCCTCTCTTTCAGAAGCAAGGAAGGCTAGCAATCTCATCCTAAAAAACCTCTCTCGGGTGAAACCCAGCTGATCATGAGCTTGAAAGCAAAGTCTATCTGCAAACCACTGTAAGAGAAAGCCTCCAACAAAACTCAACCCTGCCTGATATCAAACAAAGAAAAATAGAGAGGAATGAAGTAAGCTTGCCTGACCCCCCCAGTGGAGATGGGAACCCCCCCCCACCAGTCCTGCCCCCTTGCCACTGACCAGCTGGTTGGCAGGGGAACTTCCCAGTAGAAAGAGGAAGGCCAAGGCCACATTGCTGGTGTTGCACAAGAAGTGACATCATCATGCCAGTGACTTCTGGGCAACACTCTGGTATCTGGGCAAAGACTCTATGGTAGAACCTGATTTTACCATAGAGTTTTGTTCAAGTACCAGAGTGTCACCTGAAAGTCATTGGCATGATAAATATCACTTCCTGTGGCCTGGGTCTTCCACTTTCTTCTGTTAAGTCCTCCCACACCCTGCTGGTTGCCAAGAGGGAAAGACCTGAGCCTCTTAACAGTGCTAGGCCTCAGTCCTAAATTCATTACAGCCTTATTGCCATAATCAAGTCATGAACCATACATGTGAGAAACAGCCTTTATCTGGAAGCCAATACCATTAAAGTCAAGAGGATGTGCTTCCTACTAAATGTTTAGGGTTAGAGCTAGACCAGTCCTTTCTGTCTTTCTTAGTTTGAGGGTCCTAAAACTAAAAAAAACCCTCTCCTGCCAGCTCTTCTGTCTAAGCAGGGCTTTGATTTTAGCTTATAAAGGCATGCATGGAAGTGTCAGTGGTTCATCTCTTATACCTACATCATCTGCTAAAATTCTAATTAGACCTTATACTGTGATGCATATAGAACAAATTTAGAGTCCAGTGGCACCTTTAAGACCAACAAAGGTTTATTCAAGGTATGAGTTTTCGTGTGCACGACACACTTTTTCAAACACATTGGCATGGTAGATGAGGTTCTAAACTTATAGAGAGGGATTTAACAGCAAATTAACATGTAACATGATGATATTTAAGTTATGCAAAGTGAAAAACTAAATAACAAGTTTAGGTTATAAGGTCAACAGTTGTAAAGCAATAAATATGTCAAAATAGCAGATCAATGTCTAAAGGTGTTTTTTTCTAAATGTGGGAAGTAACAGAATCTTAATTATCTCCTCTCAGGTGTGAAGACCACATGGAGGGCACTTAACAGTATATTTTGAGCTGGATGTAATGTCAGCAGACATCCATTCAGTATTCTAATATACTATTCTGAAAAAAGAAATACACTTAAATACAGAGGATTTATAGTTCTTCTTGTTGAGAATACATATGTGAGGACTGAATGAGTTAGCATATATAGAAGAAGAAGAAGCATATATAATGGGATAAAAAATCCAATATCCCTATTGAATCTTGGGAAGGTTTTTGTTCCAAGTGTTGTAATACCTTGTAATTCAGCAGTTTCCCTTTCCATTTTGTTCCTGAAATTCCTTTGTAATAAAACAGCAACTCTGAGATCAGCCATTGAATGTCCTGGAAGATTAAAGTGTTCTCCTACAGGTTTCTAAATCTTGTGATTCCTGATATTAGATTTGTGTCCATTTATGCTCTGGCACAGGGTTTGTCCTGTTTGTCGTATGTAGAAAACCGAAGGGCATTGTTGGCATTTAATACAATGTTAGAAGATGAGCAAGTGATTGCGCCCCTGGAGCCTGCCTGTATACAATGGATCGTTTGCTATGTTTAGGATGGTAGATGGAGGCATGTAGGTATGTTTGTCGGTCAGTAGATTTCTGGTATAAGGTGGTGTCCATTCGTCCATTGTGTATTTTTATAGTAGTATCCAGTCACTCTTGTTCAAAGTCATGAAGAACTTCGATTGGATATTTCTGCCATGTTCCAAGCCAGGAGAGACTCCTTGCACAAGTTTACGGTATCAATCATTTGGACCATAAATCTTTGCTATGGAAACACCCATTTAGGAATCCACCTGTGCAAACACCAGGCACAAAAAATAAGAAAGTCCATAAATCTCAGGCCTGATGAATAGAAATTTTGGGGATCTGTAAAAAGGAATAGGCTAAAGTAACAAATCCAAATAATTAATTAAGCTTGAAATGCTGACAATTTGTCTAGTTCACAGTGCAGAGAAAACACAAACAGGACACAGTTAACATAACATGGAATTAAGGATAGTGAATTCCCAGTGCGGCAGAGGGGCTGTGGATGTGCTTTCTTAAAGTCCATATCTCTGTGTTAGAGTTTAATTTAGTTCTTTCCTTCTTCAGCTTTCTAGAGCTGAATGCAGACAGAAAGACTTCAATTAGTTGTTACTAAGAAGAGGGGGGGGGGAGTCAATAATATGCAACAACTTTTCTCCCAAGAATGAAACGCTTTTCATTTATCCCAAGTTGAGATTCTAATGGAACTTGGTCTTATAAATCATCCAAAATGTATTTGCCCTTTCCTCCTGCTTAAAACCCCCTTTTGGATGCACACCTTAACATGTGAGGGGGTGAGGAGTTTAAACTCTGTCAAGAGGCTAAACTCCTAGTAGAGTCACTCAAAGGCAGAATGGTCACAGCTGAGACACCAGACTAAGATGCATCCACCCCCTTCAGGGATAATAGCCATATCAGCAGAGGAGAATGGGCAGTTCCAATGGTGATGGGGCAGAGGAAAATAGCTACTGGGCATCAGCACCAGTGGAAGGGTCCCTTTAAATGTTTGAGCAAGAAGTGGAGGGGGGCTGAACTCCAAGCAGCAAATTCACCACTTGGAGTACGGGGGGGAGGGGCAGTCCCCAACATGATGATGTCCCTTTTGTGTGTTGTCATAGCATTGGGGACATCTCCTCCCCATTCCAGAAATGCCCCCCAAAGTTCCCCACTGGGGACTAAGAAGGACCTGGCAACCCTATCTATCAAAGATAATGGTAAACCACTTCTGATCATCTCTTACCTTGAAAACCCTATAACGAGACGATCTAAAACAAAAAAATGCCAGATATTGAAGCTGGATTCAGAAAAGGAAGAGGCACTAGAGATCATGTTGCAAATTTGTGTTCGTTAGTAGAGCATATGAGACAATTTCAAAAGAAAATCAGTTTCAGTTTCAGATATTACAGCAAAACTTTTGATTGTGTGGATCATGAAAATAAATGGTAGGTTTCAAAAAGAAATGGGTGTACCACAATATCTGACTGTGTTGATGTGCAACCTGTACTCTGGACTGTTATGTCAGAATATGAAGAAACAGAATGGTTTCCAGTTCACAAAGGTATCAGACAAGGACATCTTTTATCTCCCTATCACTTCAAACTTTATGAAGAACATATCATAAGGAAAACTGGATTAGATTTAGATGAAGGTGGAGTGAACATTAACAAGTAGAGATTTGCAGATGACACCACATTACTTGCAGAAAGTAGGAAAGACTTGCTATGACTCCTGATGAAGTTTAAAGCAGAAAGTGCCAAAGTAGGATTTACATCTGAACATCAAGACAGCAAAAGTAATGACTACTGGAGAATCACATAACCTTAAGGTTGACAATGGAGAAACTGAAATTGTTCAAGATTTTCCACTCCTTGGCTCCATCATCAACCACAAGGGAGACTGCAACCAAAACATCAGAAGGAGTTTGAGACTGGGAAGGGCAGACATGACGAAGCTAGAAAGGATTCTTATGTTTAAGGAAGTGTCCCTGGCGACCAAGACCAAGATAACTCATGCCATAGTATTCCCCATTACTTTGTATGGGTGTGGAAGTTGGACAATGAAGAAATCTGATAGGAAGAAAGTTGTTTCATGTGAAATGTGGTGTTGGAGGAAAGTTTTACAGATACCATAGCCTGCCAAAAAGATAAATAAGTGGCTTCTGGATCAAATCAACCCTGAACTCTCTCCTAAAAGCTAAAATGACTAAACTGATGCTGTGGTACTTTGGTCACATTACGAGAAGACAAGACAAACAGAATGGTTTCCAGTTCACAAAAGTATCAGACAAGGACATCTTTTATCTCCCTATCACTTCAAACTTTATGAAGAACATATCATAAGGAAAGCTGGATTAGATTTAGATGAAGGTGGAGTGAACATTAACAAGTAGGGAAAAGACAGTAACGTTAGGAAAAGTTGAAGGCAGCGGGAAAAGAGGAAGACCCAACACGAGATAGATTAACTCAATGAAGGACGCCACAGCCCTCAGTCTGCAAGGCCCTTAACGACAGGATGTTCTGGAGGTCATTAATTCATAGGGTCACCAAAAGTCAGAAGCGGCTTGATGGCACTGAACACAAACTGAACACTGAACACAAACACCTGCTTTTTAAAAAAGCAGCAAGTAAGTAGTATATGTTACATTCTTTCACAACCAAATGATCCACAATGGATTCTGACAGCCAGCTGTTTCCTCAATGGGCAAAGACTTTTGAGTTGATACAGGTAGAGTTGCCAACTGCAGTTGCCAACTACCTGGAGAAAAAAATGTCCTGTACCTTTAATAGAGGCATAATTGGATGTTATTTACCAGGTTATGTTATTTCCCTCCATGCCATGAAAAGCTTCAACTGCTTCAAAAGCTTCAAACCAAAATGTCCATTCTCTTAGATTGTAACTCTGCTGGGTCTGGGAGGGAAGGGTTAAGAGAATTCTCTCTCACACTCAGGTACACTTGACAGCTGGCCACGTCCTCTCATTGGTTCGATGTTGAGCCTCTTTGGCCCTTGCTTGCCTTCTGTGTTTTCATCTTATATAGGACCTCTCTTCTTCTCTCCCTTACCTGGGCTTGGAGCTGTAGCAAGTTAACCTCTTTGAAGTTAATCTGACCACAATAAGTTAACTGTACCTACATGAATATGTCATGCAAGATGTGTTTCTATTTTTGTAAGTAAAATTTCTTTCTCTTGTTACCACTGGAGTCAGGTTATCTTTGTCATTTGTTTGAACAGCATTTTCCTTTAACCGGGAAACATGGAGGACTGGGGTTACTAAGTAAAGCTTCTGTGTTTCCAAGGCAAATTATATATTTTGTAAATTTAACCCAGTACAGTCAGCTTTTGAAATTGAAAAGGATCGGTTACCTAGTCATCTGCTGCACTAGTATTCCTCTCCCCTATCGGTATATGTGCTGAGAGGTATCTGAGCAGCAGGTGAGCCGGCCTGGCAACCCAATCCACTTCTGCCTCCAGGCTGTTAACTTTTTTGTCTACAAAATAGCTTTTAGGTCTGTGCAAGTTGCTCATAAAAGGTGGTTTTGACCCATTTATGCATCATTCTTTTCTTTCTCCAGTGAACTGTGCCCCAAGTTTCTGGCCACCAAAACACATCAAAGACATATTCTGATGCGTGTCAGGAGTCATCTTCAGCTCAGAGATGGGGCAGAATTATCAGCAGAGGCTGGCTGAAAGGAAGCAAAGGTCTCTTCAGCGGGTAGGTACTACAGGATTACAGAAGGCTTCAACTGCTTAATTTATTGATTAACAGACACAGTTTGGGAAACACTGTACCAATGAGCTTTGTGCAAAGCTTTGGTCACTGCAAAATAGGAGACGTTTTAAACTTTTTTGGGTAATTTAATGCTTATGTTGGGGACACAACAAAATTCTTTCCATGGGAGTTGGGGTTTTTTAAATTATTATTAGGTGAAAGTTGACACTGTAAATATCCCCAGTATTTTGCCAGTTCCAGACCCTGAGGATTCCTGGGTCTTTAGAAGTTACATAGAACTGAGAACTTGATAGTGCAATGGTTCCAATAGCAGAACTACAGTGACTGACAATGTTCTTGGGAAATTGTCCCAGAGGGGTAGATATGTTGATCTCTTGCAGCAACAATAAATGGGCATCTAGTAGCACCTTAAAGACAATGTTTTATTTTGGCAGCTTTTGTAGACTAGAGCTAACTTCATCAGACATAATCTCCTGCTGGACTTGAAAGCTTATGTCTGTTGGAAAAATGAGTATATAAAACAAGGCCTGACAATTTCAGTCATTATTGGGTTAACCTATGCAACTTGTTTTGTTTACCTAGCCTTAACCTGGAAGAGATACCAGGCAGCTGGCCAACTGACTCTGAACCCGGGAAACCTAGAGGTCTACTGTTGTGCTAATTGGTTACTGATATCAGGTGTTTCCTTTCAGGGGTCAAGAAGAAGGAGAGATCCTCCATTGTAATCTCTCACTCTCTAGAAAGATGTCTTAGTGTGTAGACGGAGCACAATGGAGCTCCTTAGAAAGCATGTTTGTTTATTTGTAGCTAATCCCGTTTCCCTTTATCCTTTAGTAATAAAGATTCTAAACTAGAGGAAGCGGCCTCTTCTTTCCAGAAAGCAAGATCCATAACCCTGAATTTTTCTCGAATATTGAACAAAAGTTCTAACAATGCTGAAGTAGAATCTTGTTAGTCATTTAGGTGCCACTAGACTCCTGTTTAATAATGGATAAGGTATGTAGATCTAGCACGCATTGGTCTGATGGCTGGGTAATCCATTACGTGTTACCTTGTCGTGATGTCTGTTATGTGCTATACCACACTGTGCCAACGTTAAGAGACCCAAGTCCTCAAGACCCCTCTGCACATTAAATTGCACCACACCAGCGGTAGTGTATTATACAGTTTATTTCACAGTGCAATAATTAATTAAAGAGACAAAGTGTTTCACCAGGACACCATACAACAAGAAGAGAGAAAAACTTCTGTACATCAATTACATTTATACAAGTCAGTAACCAATCAGGTTAGTGCTGAGTCATGTAGATCCCATCCATCACTGTCACACAGAGGAACAAGTCTGTACTAGTTCTACTGCCTCTGTCACATGACTCCTGCTGGCTGTCAACTAGATCCTGCAGATCTGCCAGCTCTGTGCATGTAGACTGAGAGTCTCAAATCCCAACATACCTATGGACAACTTATTTTTATCTAATTTCTACTTCCCAGTGGTTGGGGGGGACATTGCTTCAGGGGAGAAAATAATTCTGTAAACCTAGGCCGAGCACAGACTGGCAGTCTGGCCCACTCTGCCTCCGCTTTAAGAGCGGAGGCAGAGCGGCCATTCAGACTGCCACATCTGCCCGGAGGAGGCGCTCCTCCCGCAGCAGCTGGGCACCACTTCAAAGTGGTGTCCTGGCTGCTGCAGCGCGCGTTCCACCCGCTTCTGGCGGGTGTGAACGCGCACCGGGCGGGGGAGCCGTGTGGCATTCGGCTGCCGGAAACCACCCGCAGTCTGGACGCTGCGGGCAGCTTCCTTGTGGCAGCGTGCGAACGCTGCGCAGCGGGGGCAATTCCCCCTGCCTTGTTCTGCCGCGCCGTGGAGGCGCAGCAGAACTCCAGTCTGTCCACAATCTTGCTGGTGAGGAAAAAATGTGCTTAATCTAGTTCCTGGGACAAATCATAGGTGGCATAATTTGAGTGCCTGGCAATATTCAAGAACCAAAGCATCTTCCTAGAAGAGGTACAAGAAGGAGGCTGACTGGGAATGGCAGAGAAGTAGAATCTTGACTATTCTAGGAGGCATCCTACTAAAACCAATGCATACCAGATTGTTGTGTAGATGATTTGGATTGAGGAGACTGAATTTGGATTTGCAAGACATAAAGCATGTCAGGCAATGGCGTCGTCCAGCTTTATGCTGTTTCTCTGGTTGCCTTCAGAAACAGAAAACTCACAATATATAGTGACTGAAAAAGTCACCAGATACACTCAGATGTTTGGGTCTTTGGCTGCTTCCGGCATGTGAAGTTGCAAAAGGGCTTTAGAACAATCAAAACAGGAGGTTTCTTCAGGACCTCGGACCACTCAGTACACAGATGCTTGAGAACTAATCAAGCGTTTGGCAGGGCTAGTTGAGGGAAGGAATATTTCTCAGCCCTGAAGAGCTTCTTTGTTCCTACTCTATAATAGTATAACCCAAGAGTGCAAAAATCGGAGAGAAGGTTCCTTCCTTATTATTTACTTTCTTTATAGTCTAACTTTCTTACCGACATTCCGGTTGGATTTCTGACAAAGCAGCCTGGCTTTATGTTTTAGCTGAGAACTCCCTGGGTGCTGTGTTCTCATATATATTTATATTTCTTCTCATATATATTTCCTATATATTTACAACCTACCTCACAGATTGTGGTGAGGATGAGATCATGGTTGAACAGCACTTTGCACACTAAAAGATGCTATCAGGCCAGAGAATATTTGGGTACAGGATTGTTTATGTTGGGGGGATTTTTAAAATCAGTCTAACTGTTCATTACACAGTTGCCAAACCCAGTTATCCCTTATGGGTACAGAAGCTCCAATGAATACACTGAACTCTTCCATTCTCTTCAAATGAAATAGAGGGTCCGTGCATACAAAGGGTTTAAGTGAATGAGAAGTTCTTCACATGGAGAGAAGCTCAACATGTACATTCCATGATTAACACATGGAATTCACTGCCACAGGAGGTGGTGGCGGCTACAAGCATGGACGGCTTCAAGAGGGAATTAGATAAAGATATGGAGCAGAGGTCCATCAGTGGCTATTAGCCACAAGGTATAGACAGGAACTCTCAGTCTGGGCCAAGTGATGCTCTGTATTCTTGGTGCTTGGGGGGGGGGGGCAATAGTGGGAGGGCTTCTAGTGTCCTGGCCCCACTGATGGACCTCCTGATGGTGCCTGCTACTTTTGGCCACTGTGAGACAGAGTGTTGGACTGGATGGGCCATTGGCCTGATCCAACTTTGGCTTCTCTTATGTTCTTATTCCCAAGGGTCGTTTTGAGCAGGAGCTTGGGGGAGCTCAGCTCCGGAAGTTGGTGCCAGCCCCCCCTCCCGGGTGGGGGAATGCCTGCTTGTGTCATGGCTGCAGCAAAATGACCCCGTCCCCTGGAAAGGTCCTTGTTCCTCTGACCAGCCTTCTGAAGGCATCAGTCACCACTGAAGCTATCCTCCCAGAATAGTGGTATTTCTGAGGCTTGGATTAGTAGCTGTCCCCTCTCTGCCAGCTCTCTCTCTCTCTCTCTCTTCCTTTCTTTCTTCCTTCCTCCCTCCCTCCCTCCGGTGATGTCAGGTGGTTTAGCATATGCAAATAAATTATGCTAATGAGCTATGCTAATGAGCTCCTGCACCTCTTTTTTTACGAAATGAGCCCTGCTTATTCCAATGAGTATACATGTATGGTACTGCTGGATATTTATTTATATCACTTATATAACACTTTTTTGCTAAATCTCTCAAAGCAGTTTAAGTAAATACAACAATATCAATTAATGCAACAACTAAGACATAAAATTATTATTTTTTCTTTAACTGGTGCTGAAAACAGGGAAAATAATATAACTGGTGGAATTTTTCAAGGAGATCATTCCAAAATTCCTGGGCAGTAACAGAGGAAACATATCTCCATGTAGAAGAGGACCTAGCTTCCTATTAAGATGGAACCCAGAACAGGATGTTATAGGTTGATTGTGTCCAAGGGAGATGAATAATAACACAGAAAGCGTGCAGCACTCCCATACAGACAATATATTATTAATTGAAATGGCAGCAAGGTTTGCTGCAATATCTGAATGCTTTTGAGAGTCTTGCCAGCTACGATCCATTGTGTATAGAGCTGCTGGGGGCTCTTACCACTCTGAGGGCCCTCAAACCAGGAAGTCATGTTATTTGTTTTCATATGATGTTTGGGTTGGGTCTGGGTCTGGGTGATGTGAGATGGCAGTACAAAGGGAATCTTGGTCTTGGGGGCCATGATGGCTCTCAGCAACCCTGTCTGTATGCTATGGACTCCCACTAGTCCACCACAGACACAGTGTACGTTCCTGGAGAGATTCCCAGAGGGCACAGTCCCGTCCCTGCAATGTATGTGAGTATAGGCATGCCAGAGGCAACATGCTAGGTCATAGCAGATGATAGGAAGCCTAGGCATGCTGCCTTCTGTAACCAAGCAGGGGCCTTCACAAGGGTATAGATGGTGAATACTGGCCTCCCATTCCCTATGGTGTGGCCTACTATGTTGTCTGTATTCATGTCACAGGAGAAGGAAAGCGTAAACAAGACCCTGATGTCCTCTCTATCAAGGATGCTGCACCAATATTTGATCATTCAAACACCTCCCCAAAGAATGCATTTTATATGAATTTCTGTGGATGACTGGATAGTCTCCCAAGCATGTAAAGGAATGGGACAAACATATCAACCTAAAATATAGATATCAGAAGCTGTTACGCAGCATGAATATTTGATGTAAAGGTTTGTGGTACAATATTTCAAATGGACAGGAAAGGTCTGTTTGTAGTATTTTATTTAATCATAAGGAGAAAAGCTTTAAAAAAAAATTATTTAGTACCCAGAAAATTTTTTAAGTACTTCGCACTGTCAGCACTACCTTGGAGAAACTCTCTGAGTTTTCAGCAAAGCGGTGATGAATTGCATCTCACACCACAGCTGTGAAGAAGAGACACGCCAGTATCTATCATTCCCATTTCACAGATGGGGAAACTCAAATCCTGAGAGGTTAAACTTACTTGCCAAAGTTCACACAGGAAGTCCACAGCAGAACTGAAAACAGAATCCAGATCCCTTGGCTCCACAATGTAGGGCTTAATCTCAAACCATGCAGGCTTCTGTGTTTCTAACTTTTCTTCCTTGGGAACATGCTAGTAAGCTAGGAGAGAGGCATTCTCTAATAATCAGGTAGGAACTAGAGAGAGAGATCTTATGCACACTTCTTTAAAAGTAAATCTCACGGTCCCAACTCAGTGAGATTCACTTTCCCATTATGAAGGATGTTTAGGATTTACAGCCTTTTTTACTCCCCCCCCCCCCCCCCCGGCTTCCACCATGATTTCCAACAACATTTCAGAGCAATGGAGATACTCAAGATTGCAATGAAACCAAAATGGAGCCTCCTTGACCAGAGGCAGTCTGTCTCAGATTAACAAATTCTGGGGTAAGCACCAGCAGATGGCTCATATCTTCATGTCCATATGCTTCTGAGAGGCATCTGGTTGGCTGCTGTTGGAAACAAGTTATATGGGGGCTTGGTCTGATCCAGCAAAGCCTCTTACATTGTCCTACTGATTTAATTCACTTATTCTTTCCAGACTGCTATTATATTTAAAAAAATACTCAAAGTGGTATACAAAAAGTACAGGGGGGGGCGGAAGATCAACAATTTGCAAAACGAAGCACAACCCCCCCCCCCTTTGCATACAAACTACAAGAATGAAAACTATCAGGCAAACATCTCCTAAAAGGTAGAACAATGCAGTTTACTAGCCTCCAAAGGCAAAGAGTTCTACAGTATTGGGGCAACTACTGAAAAGGCCCCTGCTCCTGATAACGAGCAATCTAGCATCAGCTTATAATGGTACCTGGAGTAGGAGCTCCACAGAAGAACTCCAAAAATAGGGGTACGGTAGCAGATGTTTCCTTGAGTATTCTAGTGCCAGACTCTACAGCTTTAAAAGGCTAAGACCAGCATTTCTGTTCTGTTTTTCTCCCCATCTGGGGACTCAAGATGCAATAACTAGGTGGTGAAATTTTAGCACCAGCAATATGTATACTATGTGCTGTCTTGTAAAAAAGACAGTCAGCACCATTCAGCACAGATTCAAGTTCCCAGACAGCCTTCAAGGGCAGCCCCATATACAGTGAATTACAGCAGTCTAATCTGAAAATGACAAAGATATGAATGATAGTAGCCAAAGCACTCTGTTCCAGTAGTGGGCAGATCTGGTGAATCAGCAACAAAAAAGACTCTTCTTGTCTCTTTAGGGCTTTAAATGTTTTTAAAAAGCATGTTGAGCCAAGGAATTAGCTGGCAACCATTGCAGTTCTTTGAGAACCAGTCTTATATCATCTCTCATATAATTTACTTTCATCAGTGCACAGAGGTCATCTATGTTTAGGCATGCTTCCCACACTCCTTTTCATAGGCATCCCAATCCTATGCATGCTTATTCTGGGGGGGAAAAATGCACTGAATTCAATGGAGCGAGCACTCAAGTAATTTTCTAGAAAAAGATAGCTTTGGCATGAACAGGAATAAAGAGTTATGGTCTGTGTAAAAAAGGAATGATGACATGGACTGTGGATTTACATCCTTCCCCATGCACAGGGTATGCTTTTCCTCATCTGATGCCAGGGATTGAGCCTGGGACATTTTCCATGCCAAGCAGATCCTCTATCACTGAGCCACAGCCCCTCTCTGAAGAAGAAAATCCACTAATTGGGCTACTTGGGCCCAATTGTCCTAACTGCAGGTAGAAAGAGGTTCCTCATACCACTTTGTTGTTACAACCTGACTGTCAGAAGAAGCATCATGTATCTTCTAAGCTGCTGTAAGTTGTAGGATGAGCTACAAGATCCTGGTTCAAAGCTTAAGCAGAAACTGAATTTCCTTGGCAAATCACTACCTTCCAAGCTCTACCTTCATTACTCAACTATAATAAAGGGATAAGATCAGTTTCCCTAACAAAGCTGTTGTAATTAACCATGTGAATTACTGTTTAAAAACGATCAGTGCTTTAACAGGCCTTACTGGATAAAAAACAAGCTTAGCATTGGAGCCACTGGACATAAAATGTATCTGAAATATGAGATGGCCATTACATTCTGAGATGGGCAAAAAAACAGCAATACAGACACATGTGTTAGAATAAGATACACCCCTTGGGACGCCTGCAATCTAGGCCTCCTATATCCATGCCGCACAGTTAGATGGTAGAATTCTGAGGTGGTAGCAAGAGCTATACCACTTCAGAGTAGGGTTGCCAGCTTCCAGGTGGTGCCAGTTTGGTGCAGTGGTTGAGTGCGCGGACTCTAATCTGGGAGAACCAGGTTTGATTCCCCACTCCTCCACTTATTTATTTATTTATTATTATTTATTAAATTTATACTCCATCCTCCCCACGAAGCACCTGCTGGATGACCTTGGGCAAGCCATAGCTCTGGCACAGCTGTTCCCTCAAGGACGGTTGTCTCAGAGATCTCTCAGCCCCACCTCTCACAGGGTGTCTGTTGTGGGGAAGGGGAAAGGAGTTTGTCAGCAGCTCTGAGACTCCCTTGGGCAGTGAAGGGTGGGGTATAAACCCAATCTCTATTTAATCAATCTCTTACTATTTATCTCCAGGTGATAGTCATCAGCAGGGGTCATTTCGAGCAGGTGCTCGGGAGAGCACAGCTCTGGGAGTTGGTGCCAGCCCCCCCCCCCCCCCCCCCCGGCTGGGGGAATGCCTGCTTGTGTCATGGCTGCAGCAAAATGACCCCGTCCCCTGGAAAGGTCCTTGTTCTCTCTCTCTTCTTTCTTCCTTGCCTTTGACATACTTCTAGTGATGTCAGGTGGTGTAGCATAGGCAAATAAGTTATGCTAATGAGTTATGCTAATGACTTCCTGCATCTCTTTTTCTAGAAATGACCCCTGGTCATCAGTTCATATGGAGACCAGAGCAGCTTTGGAAAGTGAACTATAGGCCATCATACTCCACCTAAGTCCCTCCTCTCCCTAAACCCCGCCCTCCTCAGGCTCCACCCCCCAAATCGCCAAGTATTTCCCAACTCAGAGCTGGGAAGCCCAGTTCAGAGCAGAAGTGGGGGGAAGAAGCATATTTGTAATGTCCTTTCCTGTGAACACTTCGCCCAGACCCTATACTGCCACATCAGACAGCAAGTAGCTCTTCCCGGGAGATGCCAGTTTCCCACCAAGGGGGATTACTAATCCCGCCAAAATTTCCCTACTGTACGGAACACCGTCCAGGCCAGCACCTCTGCCGCAGGCCCGCCTCCTTCGGTTGCACGTGTAGACCCGGTCCTCGGGCTGGGCCACACACCACCCCCCGCCGGGAGACCGGACAGGGATTGTGCGCGGGAGTGAAGCGCAAGGGCGGGGGGGGGGGCCGCTCCCGCTCCAGCAGCGTCCCCGGCGCAGCCGCCGCTTCTTTCCCCGTCGGGGGCGCAACGTGCCGCACAGGGGGAGCCGCCGGCAGGGAAGCTGCCTCTGGCAGGCCCCTCCCCAGGGGTCCTGCCGGCCCCTCCTCTCGCTCTCCCGCCGGCCGATAAATGCCTCAAGTGTCCTCCTCCCCAAATTCCTCGCGCCTTCGCTCCGGGCTGCGGAGGGGACCATCCGCGCGGTGGGCTCGCCCTCCTCCTTCCTCCCCCGCCGGGCGGGACCATGTCCACGGGCTCCTTGAGCGATGCCGAAGACCTGCCCGAGGGGGAGATGCTGGACTGCGAGGCGCTGCAGCGGGACGCCCGCTCGCCCCCCGCCGCCGCCGCCGCCCCCCGCCGCCCGAGCCCTGCGGAGGGCGCCCGGGGCGAGCTGGCCTCTCCGGCCAAGGGCCGCGGCGGGGGGGCGTCGGCGGGGGGGCAAGCGGCGGAAGGGGCCGGCCAAGAAGAGCCCCCCGAGCGGCGTCGGCCAGGAGGGCAAGCAGGTCCAGCGGAACGCGGCCAACGCCCGCGAGAGGGCTCGCATGCGGGTCCTGAGCAAAGCCTTCTCCCGCCTCAAGACCACCCTGCCCTGGGTGCCGCCCGACACCAAGCTCTCCAAGCTCGACACCCTCCGCCTGGCCTCCAGCTACATCGCCCACCTGCGGCAGATCCTGGCCAGCGACAAGTACGAGAACGGCTACATCCACCCGGTCAACCTGGTGAGTCGGCAGGGCAGCCGGGAGCCCACCTCGCCGGGGTGTTGTTGGGAAACGGAGACCCCTCAGCCCTTTGGACGGGAAAGGCGGAATGAGCGTCCTAGACAGCAAGGGGGCAGGATGGGGCAGGGGAGAGGGCGCTGGGCAGGGAGGCCGGGTGAGGCGCTCTCCTGCCTGGAAGGGCGCCGGTGGCTGCGCAATGCTCCCTCTAAGCTGTGGAGTCTTGTGAGCACAAGTTCTTTTTTGTGTGCTCCTGGCATGAAAGTTGCGAGCGAGCCATCTGGCTGTTGCATATATTAGTCTGCTCTGGAGCCAGCCTACCTGAGCGAAGACAGAAATGTGTGAGCCGGAAGCTAAAAAGCTGTGAGCCAGCTCACACTCACTCAGCTTAGAGGGGACACTGGTGACTGGTTGCCTTCGCCCGATCCAGAGAGACCTCCGGCTCACGGTGACCTCCGGCTCACGGCCCCTCCGGGCAGGGGCTCGGCTGGAGGGAACGGGAGTAAAGTTGGGGGGTTCGAGGCGGCTTCGTCGGGCCCCCACTCCCGCTCCGGCCGCGGCACGGCGGTGGCCGCCGGGCGTGCAGGGCGAGAGAGGCAGGGGTGCGGGCTGCACGGCCGCCCACGCATTCGGCGGGCGGGGGGGGGGGGGGAGAGGCTTGTGCAGGGCTGCTGTCCCGTTGCGCTCCGCCGTGATTAATTCGGAGTCACTGCGCCACTTGTCATTTGACGGACTGGCAAACATGCATTTAAAGGCTGGGGGGGGGGGGGCTGGAGAGACAGTTTTGATCTAGTCCTTCCGATGCTCTCTCCCGGTTTAAAAGTATCGCGAATATTAGTCAGTGTGCCCCCCCGCCCCCGCCCCTTTCTCCTAGTGCTTAAGCCGAGGGCCGCAGAAACAGTCAGGACTATTTCAGTGTTCCGGATTTGCCCGCGGGGCGTGTGGGTGGCACCGAACTTTCCAAACTCGGTGCGCGGCGGGCGCTCAGCGGCAGATGCCCGGCGAATGCACGAACACGACGAGGCCGGGCGCCCCTTGATTTCCGCGTCTTGCGCCTCTGCCTGAAGCTCAAGATACGGTTTAAGAAACAAAACGAATCAAAAATTAATCAAGGGCACGTAAGGGCCCTTTTAGGTCGTTAAAATCTATTTGCTATTATAGCTTCACCGGGGGGGGGGGGGGGGATTTACACACAATCTTTCCCGACCGAGCCAATCTTTCATTTTAACCCAGTTTCAGCGATTGCGGTTACAGTCCGTGTTTTTTTTGGGGGGGGGGGGGATTAGTGGCTCTGGATGCTTGCAGCGCAAAATGAGATTCAAAGATTTTATGTCTTTGGAGGGGGGGGGGGGCAGCCCATGACATCTCAAGCACCCAGTGCTGATCATCAGTCGAGAACCCCAGCTAGGAGCAGCAAAACAATTCAAATATGTAGTTCAGCGAGTGACAGCGGGAGTTTCCTTTTGGTGTCTTTTCATTTAAATGGTATGACTTGGATTGAAGAATTAATTGTTCTTTAACTGAAATAATTAAGCTTTTTTAAGAAGGAAGCGGGGACAGCCTGGAGCCGCCAGCAACCTGGGTGGGGCTCTTGTCTTGGCTGTGTTGTTACTGTTACAATTAATAACAGCACTTAAAGCCATTAATCCCAAAAATACCAATAATACCAACACAAATATAAGGATTAGTATTATTGCTGATTTTACTGATTAGATTAATCTCTGATTAAGTAGAAAAAGCCGAATTATTGAAAACAAACATGTCGTGCCCAACATTGTGTGTGTGTGATACAACATAGCTGGGCAATGATGATCATTGTTATTGTACATTGTTTGATTATATCATGTAACTTATTGTAACTAAGTAACTTTCCTATTCATTAGTAGAGCAATACATTGACTGGGTATATTTTTGAAATAATTATTTGTACAGTTTTTACCAGTAGGAAGTCATTGGGCTGCTTTTCTTTCAAAGATGAAATGAGAGTGATATAATTGGGATTTTTCAGTTATAAAATTGTGACTTTTTTGATGTGATCATCTAAAAGTCTGCTGGCTAAAACAGCAGAAATCCAGAGTACTCAGTACAAGAGAAACTGGCTCTCCTGACTGAAGCACGTTTAGAAGCAGATAAAACTGTTATCATTTTCAAAACAAAGCCACAGTGGAGAGGAGCCGTGCCTTGACATTGCCCAGTAGAGACTGGACAGTTTTTGTTTTTTTCTAATCAGTCTGCCACAGTCTACCTTTTGTGACTTGTGTTAATTACGTTTAGGAAAACAATTATTGTTCCTATCAAATGTGACACACGGTGTTATCTAGGTTGACTATAGCATGGGCCATCACCTGGAGGATTACAAAGAATTATGATGGGAAGGAAGGAGAGAGAGAGAGAGAGAGAGAGAGAGAGAGAGAGAAGAGACAGAAAAATGCCTTTGTGCAGTGAAACATTTTAAGATTGCATGTCGACTCTGTGCAATACGGTGGAGCCATTTTAAGACCTGGCTACGCTCAGTAGCTGAGACTGTCCAGCCTAACCACTTCTTCTTATTGTTTAAAAAGAACACCTGGGTAGTCTGTGAAATTCTGGCAGTTGGTTCTGCTTTATCACAGTGCTACACCGTTTGAAATATACTGATCTCTGGTTGTGTGTCCCCCCCCCCCCCTTTCCCCCTGTACTTTGTTTTTCTCCCTGGCTATAGACGTGGCCCTTTATGGTTGCTGGCAAACCAGAGGGTGAGCTGAAAGAGGCACTGAACGCAACTCGGTTGTGTGGTCCTACAGCATCCTGACCCTGGATTTTCAAGCATGTGAATGCCAGACTCCCATGTCTACGTGCCGGGGTGTGTGTACACGTGTGTAAGTATGAATGGGAGGAATGAAATTAAGAGGGAGACGACAAGATTTTCTCACCGTGAAAGAACAGTAAAGCTGGAAAGGAGACCAAACACACCATTGCCAAAAAACAAATCCAGCACCCCAAAGAACATGTATTTAACGTCATTAACTTGTATATATTTGGACATCCTGCAACAAGGCCTTGCTGGTTCAAGTGCTGTTCTCTGGAGTCCACCAGACTTTGCCACTCGGTGCCTTTTTGTCCTCTACCTTGCGAAAGACAGCGATTCCTACCTTGCGAAAGACAGCGATTCCTAGAATCGAATCTGATAATCACATCTCTCTAAAAGAATTACGCTAAAAGATACATTATGGATATATTTTCTTCAAATAGGTTTTGCTATATTTTTTGTGTGAATTAAACGAAAATAAATCCTTAACAGGAATGAACAATAAGACACAATATTTTTTTTTTAAAAAAAGGAGGATTTTGTTGCTGAAAGACTATGGTATTGCCGATTCACCTACAAGCAAGTTAAAATGAAATGATGCATCACGATGCCGAGCCATTTGACCTCAGATTATGAAATGTTTATTTTTCTAATTAAGGAGAGGTAGACCATGTCCTTTTGGGGGAGAGTGGGTAGTGTGGAAGAATAAAACAACAACAGTGGTTGCCAAGCTCTTCCCCAGGAAAGAAAAAACAAAGTCCCAAAAGCACATATCAGCAAAGTTTCACTGAGTGAGTAAAGTTAGCAGACTAATCCATAAACTGGTTAATGCAGAGGGATTATATCTTGGAGTATTTTCACACTTGATACTAAGACTGACTTTCATAGTCTAAGAATTACAAACATCGTTAGCATGGAATTAGAAGCCCAAGAAATACAACTTTAAATAGTCTGTACATATGTATTTAAATTGCTTAAACCATTTATTTTTCTGCCTTTCTGGCCTCAGTCCAGAATCAATTAAAGTGGGCATGAATCACTTAGGGCCAGTGTAAGACAACTGACTGAAAAACAGTTTAAGCAGCAGCACAGCAGCAAAAAGATAGGACAGAGGGAGGAAGCTGCCTTTCAGTATGGAACATCCCTTCTGAATGTTGGTAATGCAGGAGAGAAAACTGAAGTGAACTGAACAGAAGGTCCCATTTTTTTCTATGACGCACATTTAATAAGGAGTTTCTAGGATTATTTGACTCCCACCTGAAAGTATCCCAGTGATTTCAGTGAGTCTTACAGCCATATATGTGTGGAGTCTTACAGCCATATATGTGTTGGTTTGAATTGTTTCACTGGGGGTTATGTTTTGGCCTTAAATATCTCTACTGGAAAGTAGGCTTCATTTTCAGTGGAATTTATGTTCACGTATAGTGTTTAGATCAGGCCATGAGCAGTAAATAAATCCAACTGAATTCAGTTTATATCCCAACTTACTGGTTTAGCTGAGCTGTGGATCTGGCTTTCTTTGAGTTTTCTTGCTGTTTGTAAAACCAAATATAAAATGCTGTATTATATATGTTGTACATGATTTAAACACACTAAGAAGAGCTATATTCAATGAGATTTTGGATTCTAGAAGGATGCAATCAGTGACAGCGATTTATTAAGTCAGTAAGTGACTGCTAAATAGCAAATATATTATCTCTGAAACCAGACGGCAGCCTTATGTGTCAAAATTAAACAAGAAAAGAGGTGGCTTTGGTGTCCACTTGAGCACTTTTTGGAAGTACTGCAAAATCTACCTGTTTAGAGTGGTCTTTGAAACTCGGCTAAATTGGGAAAGGATGGATACATTTCAGTGCATTTGATAAACCTGTTTTTTTTGTTTTGTTTGTGCTTGCCATTCACTTGAGGTATGAGATTAGGCAAGCAATAAATCTAAATTAAAAACAAAATTTTGTTTTATTTAGCAACTTACTATATTATATACACACATACATAAATACTGCTTGCATGCCGCATACATAGGTACAATCCTGTTTGCCACTTAACATCCATTTTATCCTAATCTAAGAATCACTGAAGCATGTAAAAGGGAAGGGTCGTGCCTACTGTTGTTTCTTGTCAAGTTGTGGCTCATTTTGTTGTCTGACGGAGAGCTGGCTACAGCTATAAGGTAGGCTTTGGAGCATGCGTTTTGGGCAAGAGGCGTAACAGTGTCCCACTTTCAGACTTTTCTAGCCACCAGGATGAATGAGATTATTTGTTTATCAACTGTTTTCAGCTTTCTCTGTGTTACGGAATTTCTCTTTAACCATTCTGATGTATATGCCTCCATTTGGCAAGTTTATTCATTCATTTTTGCCCCACCTTTCGATATGAAATACTCAAGGTGTCTTACAATCTTGAATAAAAAAAATCAGTTAAAAGCAGTACAGCAATGCAAGCTATATAATTGTAGTGCAACATAATTTTATGGCCACTAGCTTATTGTAAATCCACTGACACTAAAAGTTGTAGCAACAAAGTCGGAATAATATTATTGTGAAGATCAATGGAGGTGGGGGGAAGAAAACCATGCTTCCCACCCCAGGCTTCTTGGAGAAAAGGCAGAACTACGTACTTTACATTGCCTTTCCTCCAGGGAGTTTAGGATGGCATGCATGGTTCTTTTCCACCACTCATTCTCACAACAGTCCCCTACAGCAGATTACATTGACAGAAAAATCACCCAGTTTCACAATTGCATAGGGTTTTGAATCCTGATTTCCCTAGTCCAACATATTAACCATTACCCCAGAGTGCCCCTCTTTATGTATTACTGCATTTTAATATGACATGTAGGCAGTGCTTAATTTCTTAAAAAGTTCTGGGACTGCACGCCATGACCTCGAATTGTTTCTCCTGTAACATTCTTCTGTACATGCTCAAATGCACTTTTTTTCTTTATTTTTTTATTTTTTGTGTTGTGTATTCCGGTACTGAACCCTCACAATGAATATAGGTTTGGGGCCAAGTCATGATGAGATGCGAGTTGAATCCAGTTTGGCCTACCAGTGGCAAAAGGACCACCACAAAAATATCACGCATGATAGTATTATATGGTGATGGAGTCCAGGGCAGCATCTAGGGAGAATTTGAGCAAAGCCAGTAAGATGTGATTATTTTAATGGGAAGATTCCCCCTGCGTAGTCCAGCCTTATGGTGCCTTGGCTTCTTAATTTAAACATCTTTCTTTCTATTGATCTGATTTGTTACTCTGTGGGAGATTAAACTGAGAGATAAACAGAAAGCACTGGGCTCTTTCCCCTGAACCAGCTCACTCCAGAGGCAGCTGATGCACCAGATCCCAGAGAACTGTTTAATGTTTCAAGGTTATGACCGCACTGTTTACAAGATGTCTTCGGTTATTTATACTGTTATTAACAGCAGAGGGGCTTTAAATTTCCATCTCAATTGCTCTTTCAATATAGATTTTGTGTGTGTGTGTGTGTGTGTTCTGTTCAATTGGGTATCCAGGTATTTTATTGCATTTTTGCTTTAGGAAAATGGAGGTTGAGGGAGAGCACAGAATAACAGTTCTGCAAGAGAAATCCCTGTTAAAAGGAAAGTCTGACTTGGAATTGAACCAAATTCAATTCAAGTTATGCAAATAAATAAAGGAAATTTGTTAAAGACATGGTACTGGGGGGGGCAGTGATATGCTTAAGGTCACATAGCAGAGATTAAAAACACAAAAAGTCTTGTGGGATTTTAAAGACTAACATATTTATTCCGGCATAAGATTGTGTGGGGCAGAGCACACACCATTAGCTTTATCAATACAGTAGATTTATATATGCTCTGGATATATACAGCAGGGATAATTTGGGGGAGGGGATTGTAACAGTCAAGCAATGCAAGAGATAGTTGTACGTGTGTCACAGTAGTGTGCGGATTTGATCAGTTTAGATACAAGCTGCTCCCCACCAGCAGCCTCTGGTGATGGATTGCCACAGCAAGATCAATAATGTAAATAAACAGCTAAGTAAGGGTAATCACTATCTGTGGAGCTAGAGTTAGAAATCCCTTAAATTTGTTGAGACTACATTCCACAGTTTCAAATTTGCTAAATCCAGTGTGGTGTTTCCTGTGGCAATTTGTTGCCCAAAGTGGGGATTCTAAGTGGTACCCATGATCTAAGGTGTAGTAGTTATTATTTTGATTTAATTATGGCAAAGAATATGATCATGTGAATATGGCAGACTACACGTCTGGCTGCTTGTATGTAAAAAGTCACCCTTGCACCTTCCGTTAACTAATCCAGAATAGCTGGTATACCCTGCTTCTGTATTCATGAATATAGATATGAAACCTAACTTCCAGGTGCTTATAGATCACTGCATGGTTAAAGGGTGTCACTAGGTAACATACGCACAAAAAGTAATCATCTGTATATATCCAGATTTTTCAGCGTCTTTTAAAGTAATTCATGCAGTATTATTTATAAGTGTCACTGAACTCAATGGATCTCACTTCCTGGGAAGTGTGCTCAAGACTGCCGCCTTAGAAGCCCAGTCCTAGAAATACATATACTCAACATGTTTACACAATGTTCTCTAGAGCTACTGAATGGGAAGACAGAAACTACAAACAGTGAAAACATTCAGAAGTGCACTCAACTGCATGCTACACACACACACACACACCCTGCCAGGACTGAGCTCAGAGAAAACTGGGTCCAGTTATCTCAATGGTATCATAACATTATTTTTAAAAACTCAGAACAAAATTAATTTTAAACATAAAACGGATTTACAGCATACAGAACTTGTCTGGGCATTTTTCAAAATTGTAAATACATTCGCTGAGACTCCAGGCTTCTTTCCGTTGCGCAAGTGATCACCGACCCACAGGGACTGAATTCCAAGGGATGCAGCAGTGAAAAGGGGGATGCTGGAAAATTCTGTTCTGAAAACAAAATTTTGTTAAGTTGGCATGTGCGATTTATGCAATACTACGCAAATATCAATGTTCCAACCGACATCAGGAGTGTTTATTTAAAATGTGTTTTATTTGATACTAAATATAATTTGAATTTTTTTGTGTTTAATTTAAGTGGAAGAGTGTGCCATGAGATTCTATTAATAACAAGTGGAGACCTGCAAGAAACTTGCAGGATAGTTATCCCATTCCTCACACCTTTGCTTCCTCCCTTCTCCCCCTACCTCTCTCACACTCTTTCTCCCTTCTGCCCCCCTTTCTTACTCTCTCGCTCTCCTCCATGTATGTTACTTCCTCTCTCTTTCTGACCTGTCATCATTCCCTTTGTTTTTCTGCCTCCCCACCTCATCACTCTTTCTCTCTCTTTCTGCCTCCCACCTCAAATCCCACCCTCCCCAGGCTCCACCTCTCAAATGTCTGGGAATTTCCCAACCTGGAGTTGGCAACCCTATTTCCTTCCCACCCAACAGCCAACTTACCTTTATCTGTCTTCAGCTTTCTATCTCCACCCCCCTCCCCTGCAGCCTCTACCTAGGAAAATTACAGTCTTTCTCCACAATGGGGATTAAAGCAGCTTACATTATTATTTCCTCTTTGTTTTCTGCACAACAACCCTGTGAGGTTGGTTAGGCTGAAAGTATGTGACGGGTCCAAAATCTCCCAGTCAGCTTCCACTGCAAGATGGGAATCTGAACCTGGGTCTCGCAGGTCCCAGTCTGAAGCTCGAACTGTTGCACCACAATGGCTTTCATACGGTGGCTGCTGATGAACTGTAGCAAAACAGCTGGGCCTAATTAAGTCATGCAAATCAGGTAATATCAAGTCACACAAAGGGTGCTGCCTAGGGATGCCAGCCTCCAGATGGGACCTGGGGATCCCCTGGAGTTACTGCTCATCTCCAGACTACAGAGATAACTTTCTATGGAGAAAATGGATGCTTTGGAGGGGGGAGTTTATGGCATTGTACCTCACTGAGGTCCCTGTCCTCCCCAGGCTCCACCCCCAAATCTCCAGGAGTTTCCCAGCCTGGATCTGAATCCACTGCTGGTGGCTGGGGGGATACTTGGCAACCCTAGACTGCTGCCAGTAAAATCCCTGCCTTTGACTGACAGAAACAGTTGGAACCTCCCCCCCTCCCCCGAACATTCTAATCTCCTCACAGTTGATGCCTGGAGCTGAGGCCATTTCAAAAGGTATTTTGGGGGATTCTGTGGTCCCTGAAGGGTTTTTTTTAACTTTTTGGATTTTTCTGCACATGGTGGGAGTGCCCCCTGTGTGTAGGAAAACCTCTCCCCCCCAAGGGCCCCCTAGCTCGGATTTAGATATCCGCACAGGGGGGCCCCCCTTCACTATTAGATATATAGACAAGAAGGGGGGACCCGCGATACTTGCGGGGGGGGGGAGCTGTCAGCCCCTCGGTGCTTCTCCCTCCCTCCTGGCCCCCGGCCCGCTCTCGCTCGGGCCTGGTGTTGCTTCCCCCTCCCGCCACTTCCCTCCCTCCCACCCCCCCGGCCATTTTTGTTCGGGCCTGAGTGGCGCTAAGCCACTCGGGCCCAGCGTTTCTTCCCCCCCGCCCTCCACCCCCTCCTCCATTCACCGGACAGTGGCCCAGCGAGGCCCAAGGCCTGGCGCGCCCCCTCCTCCGCTCTCAGAGCTGGTGGCACGGCGAGGCCCGAGGCCCGCCGCACCGCCATGCTGCCTCCCCCGCCCCCTTCCCCCCCGAGACTCCCAGCGGGCCTCGGCGGCTCTCGCCGGGCCCGCTGGTCGCCCCCTTCCCCCTCCTCCCACCAAGAGGGAGACCCACGATAATCGTAGGGGGGGTGAAGGAGCTGAGGCCGGCAATCTCTCCCCTGGCGCCCGTCTGCCCCCTCGCTCCTTCCCTTCCCCCCATCTCTGGCGGGCCTCAGTGGTGCTCGCTGAGCCTGCTTCTCCCCCCGTAGGGCCTTCGGCAGGCCTCAGCAGCGCTCACCAGGCCCGCCTCTTCTTCCCCCCCGGGGCCTTCAGCGGGCCTTGACGGCGCTCGCCGAGCCCGTCGCTTCTTCCCCCCCCAGGGCCTTCGGCGGGCCTCGGCGGCACTCACCGGGCCCGCCACTTCTCCCCCCCGGGCCATACCACCGCCGGGCCACTGGCTTGGCTGCAGCTGCCACTGCTGCCCGGCCACTCGTCTGCCGCCAGTATCCAGGTAAGTCCATTCCCTGCGCATGCGCAGGGAACGGGTTTTTACTTTTGGGGGGATTTTACTATCCCCCCGGAATTTTTCTTCACTTTTTAGATTTTTCTGCAGGCGGGGGGGTCACCCCCCACCTGCAGAACCCCCCCTCTGCCCTCCAAGTGCCCCCCCCGCGCAGAATTAGGTATCCGCACACGGGGGGGCACTTGGCTATTAGATATATAGATAATAGTGTTAACAGTTTCCAAAAGATTGGAAATTACTGATTTAGAGGTAAGCATGAAGCTATCTAAAAGTAAACATATCAAAATGTAAAATGGGTTTAAACTAGAAAATTCTGTAGATGGATTCAGGTGGGTAGCCATGTTCGTCTGAAGCAACAGAACAAAATTCGAGTCCGGCGGCACCTTTAAGACCAACAAAGTTTCATTCAAGGCATAAGCTTTTGTGTGCACACTTCTTCAGATACAGTGAAATGGAAGTTATCAGTCCATACATATAGTTAGAGGGTAAGCAGCAAATTAGCATGCAACATAATAAAGATGTTTAACAGATGCAAGGACCAAATAGGAATAACAAGCTTAGTTTAAATGGTCACCATTTGTTTGGGTTTAATTCTGGGGGTGGGGGGAACCACATAGTGCAGCAAATAAACATCAAAACTGGAGACTGATGTGCAAATGTACCCTTCTTAATTGTGGAATGCTGAGAGTTATTAACTGAGCTCCTGTTGCTACGCTCTAGCCATCTCCTCCCAAGTATGGAGGTACCTAACAGCATCCTTTTCTTTAAGGTGGTGTATAAAATAAATATATCAAATAAATATATCAAAATTGGAGATTGATGTGTAAATGTACCCTTCTTGATTGGTTTTTTATCTCACTATGTATGCTAATCTCATTCAGTTCTTACATCTGTTTTCTCACCAAGAAGGACTATACTTCCTCTCTATTTTATGGTATTTCTTATTTGGAATAGTAGATTGGAATAATGATTGTAATGTAGTGTGATAAATAGTAGAACGTAATGTAATTTGGAATGGTAGATTAGAATGTATTCAGGGGTCCATTGGAGCCGGTGCGCAGTGGAGTGCCGCTCCGGGAGTGAAGAGGCTGGGGGCGGGCACATGATGAAGCCCCACCCCCAGCAGGGCTGCCGCTCCATTCTCCAGGCTCCATGCCAGATGCCGGGCCTGGGAGACAACTTTAGAGGCTGCCTTCACCTCCCGCCATGTCTCCCAGGCCCGATCCCCCCCGGGGAGAAGCTCCCCCTCCCTCCCCAGGTTACTCTTCTCGGGCCGCAGCAGGCTGCCGGCCCGGGGAGAAGCTCCCCCTCCCTCCCCCAGCTCCCCCTTCCCAGGCCATGGCAGGCCACCACCCGGGGAGAAACTCCCCATCCCTCTCCCCCGCTCGCCATCACAGGGGGGTGGCGGGAGGGAGGGAAAAGCCAGGACCAAGTGGCGTTAAGCCACTCGGGCCCAAGCAAGACCGAGTGGGGGGGAAACGCTGGCCAGAGTGGCTGACAGCCACTCGGTCCCAGCGAGGGGGGGGGGGAGAAGCACCTAGTCTTCCTTCCTTCCTTTCTTCTCTCTTTCCCCCCATCTACCTACCTACCTTTCTGTTCCTTTCTTTCCTTCCTTCCTTCTGTCTTCTCTCTCTCTCCCCTCCACCTACCTACTTACCTTCCTTCCTGTTCCTTCGTTCCTTCCTTTGCCATCAGATAGCCTTGCCAGCTCTGAGTTGGGAAATGCCTTGGAGATTTTTGGGGTGGAGCCTAAGCGGTGGGTTTTGCCTTCTGACACACTTCCGGTGACGTCAGGGGTGTGTGGCCTTCTGACACTTCTGGTGATGTCAGGGGGTGTGGCATATGCAAATAAGTTATGCTAATGAGCTCCTGCACCTCTTTTTTTAATGAAAGGAGCCCTGAATGTATTTATCTGGTCTGGCGACAGGGGAGACATAATTGCACAACAGGTCACACCACTTTAAAGAAAAGGGTGCTGTTAGGTACCTCCATGCTTGAGAGGAGATGGATAGAGCATAACAACAGGGTCTCTCAGTTAATAACTCTCAGCATTCCACAATTAAGACGGATTCATTTACACATCAATCTCCACTTTTGATATATTTATTTGCTTCACTATGTTCCTCCCTGCCCAGAATTAAATCCAAACAAATGGTGATTGTATAAACTAAGCTTGTTATTCCTGTTTGGTCCTTGCATCTGTAAAACATCTTCATTATGTTGTATGCTCATGTGCTGCTCACCCTCTACCTATATGTATGGACTGGTAACTTCCATTTCACTGTATTTGAAGAAGTGTGTGTGCACATGAAAGCTCATACCTTGAATGAAACTTTGTTGGTCTTAAAGGTGCCACTGGACTCAAATTTTGTTCTCCAAACCCCTGTGTTAATTCAAAGTCTGTGAATCTACAGAGGGAGAAATGATGAAAACCAGTGTGATATAGTGGTTAATGTGTCAGAGTAGTACATGAGAGACCTAGGTTCAGAACTCCACTCTGCCGTGTAGCTTGCTTGTTGAGCTTGTGGCAGTTACCTCAGCCTAATGTAATTTACAGGGTTGTTGTTGTTGTGAAGTCAAAGTGGAGAACCTGAGCTCACTGGAGGAAGAGTAGGACAAAAATGTACTTAATAGTTTACAGGGACACTTCTTCAAATAAATGACTTGATTTACAAGTATGCTGAAAAAGCAAAAGGCAGATAATGTTCCTAGATCCTAAACTATGAACCAGCAAAGGGGGAAAAATTACTCAGGATTGAAGGTTTAACTTTCCAGCGGGAGTTCAGGAATTTTTCTCAACAAATAAATCAGGCTAAAACAAAGTTTTACATTTATGTATACCTAGTTCCTGGCTAGTTAATTATTTTGGGCTGCAATACTTCAGAACCACTAGAGTTTTGTGTGACTTCAATAGGCTGTGGATTGATATGTTGGAATATGACATCCATACCTGCTGACTTCCTGCTTGTGTTTCACTTCCTCTATTGATGTGACCCAGCAAAACAGGAAGCATGAAGATCTATTCCAGTGCTACACACGTGGCCAGGACACAATCATGCTGTAAGTGGAAGGCTTCTAATTATTGAAAGACTATTCCACAGTGATGGATGTTTATCTTTTAAAAATTAATCAGTTTGCCTGAATGTTTGATAATACCTATACAGTCTATTGCTGCTGTTATTGTTATCATTCTTATATTTTAATAAAACATTTTTTTTATTTACATACTCAATGCATTGCACAATAAAGCCATTTAAAATATTTTAAAAGTATAAAATGTTAAACTGTAATAAGTCATGTCATCAAGAAAAATTCTCATGAGTTTTTACATGGCAGCAGAAGGGTAGGGGGTTCCACAGGGTCAGCACTATTACCCCCCAAAATTTTCCTCTGAGTTCTCAGTAACCAGGAAAAGGTATTGGTGATCTGCTGGCATTTATACAGAGATTATAAGGGGTGTGATTGGCTGTAGACATTGTTGGTATTCATAGCTACGTGGGAGGGGGCGCTGAGATAATTTGTATTTTCAGTCTATTTGAGGTTAACTGGTGTGATTAGTCCAGTCACCATTAGTTAGCAGCAGGGGTCCGTTGGGGCCGCAGCGAGGCGGAGCAAAGCTCCGCCAGCTCAGGAGTGGCCACTAGGGCAGCCATGGGCTGAATCAGATTCTCTGATCTGATTCAGCCTGCTGCTGAATTGCCGCCGAAATTCAGCGGCAACTTTAAAAGCGACTGGAGGGGAGGTGGTTTGAGGAAGAGGCTCCAAACTTGCAGGGTAGCTGCTGGGACCTCTCCCCCAAATACCCACCAAGTTTCAAGAAGATTGGACCAGGGGGTCCAATTCTACGGGCCCCCAAACAAGTTGCCCCCATTCCCTCCATTGTTGTCTATGGTAGAAAAAAAGATAACAATGGCCCATAGGGTATAATGGGGCTGAAACTGACATTCCCTTTCTGACACACTTCCAGTGATGTCAAGGGACGTGGCATATGCTAATGAGTTATGCTAATGCGCTCCTGTAGCTCTTTTTCTACGAAAGGACCCCTGGTTAGCAGAGTGCTTAAATAAAGCTACAAATGCAGGAGCATCACCTTAGCAGGTTACTCAGCTTACAAAGCTACACAGAGCCACACTGCAAGTTCGGAAGACAAAGGGAAATTGGTCCCTGAGATCACAATCTACATATCAAAGAGGACAGTGGCAGAAGAGTAGATACAGGAAGAAAGGTCAGTGTGCCTGTCTAGCTATCTAGTCTCTCTTGCTACTCAGTCTGGAGGTCTGAGACAGGGGGACATAGGGTTCCCAAGTCCCCCCGGGGGGCGGGGAAACCCCTCCAGTGGCCCGCTCCCCGCCAGCCCAGATTGGGCCGCCGGGGGGGAACTCCATCCCCAAATTGCCGGGCTGCGAAGACGTGCCCAGCGCGATGACATCACCTGGAGGTGACATCATTGCGTCGGGCGCATTTCGGGGGGGGGCGCTCTATAATTCGAGGGAAAACTCTATGGTTTTCCCTCGAATTAGAGAGGTCCCGCCCCAACGTGCCCAACGTGATGACGTCACTTACAGGTGACATCATCACGGCACACGCACTCCACGCATGTGCCAGAAGACTCCCAGTTGGCAACCGACTCCCCCCTGCTACAATAAAGGTAGGACTTGACAACCCTAGGGGGACATCGCATCTGGAATTTCCAACACAGTCATCATGTATAAGGGTCTTTAAAGCTTCACTGAGATACTTGCTGGAACAACACTACACAAGCAACAGGGTCATGACAGGGATGGGAAAGGCTTAGAATGCTGGCTAAGCCCAACTGCTAGTTTGGTGTAGTGGTTAGGAGCATGGACTCTAAACTGGGAGAACCAGGTGTGATTTTTCAGTCTTCCACATGCAGCTGCTGGTGTGACCTTGGGTCAGTCATAAGTTCTTTTAGAGCTGTTTTCTCACGGTCACTTCTCGAAAGAGCTCTCTCAGCCCCACCTACCTCACAGGGTGTCTGTTGTGGGGAGGGGAAAGGGATTGTAAACTGCTCTGAGATTCCTTGGGTTAGTGAAGGCTGGGGTCTAAATCCAATCTCTTCTTCTCTTCTTCTTACCACATGCTCTTGACTCTGCCCAATTCTACACTTGCCTTGAGGTTACACTGGTGTGTCTTGGTGCTAGCATATAATCAGATATGCTAGTCTTTCATTTACAACAGCATATATCCCACTGACATTGTCCACAGGCATATGGCTTAGTCCTAAATGCTTTGGAGATGAGATTTAGGATTGTGCTGTTAGTGCAGAACAACACATAAATGTATGTAGCCTATGTATCATGCTTCAGATGGGGCGTCACCTGACGCTGCCACCACTCTGGTTTTAGGATCCCTTGAGAAGGCCCAGAGCACCCTCCCAAGACCTTTAGACCTCCATTATTTGGTCAAAATAAGCATGAGGACCAGGCAGAGTAAACAATGAAAAAAGGTTTATTTTATAGAAGGTCAATCAAATAGGAAAACAAATAAGGTGCACGAACACCCTAGCCTACTGTCTCAAGTGGGCTTCAGACTGCTCACGCTTCCTCTCAGGATGAGGGTCTCTTCCATGCAGCAGCCTTCCCTCTGGCCCTGCTCCCTTGGAAGAAGAACAGCTCTTCTTCTGTACTAGGTCTTTTATTATAAGTCCCCTTTCTCTGTGATTGGCTAAATTTGGCACCAAAACCTTTCAGGGACTCTGTCTAGGGACTTCTGGGAGCTGTAGGCCAGGCTTCCTCCCACTGCTACTCAGGCTCCCTGGGCCTGCTAGGCCTCTAGCTGCACAGCCAAGATCAGGGGTGTCAAACATGCGGCCTGGGGGGCAGATTAGGCCCCCAGAGGGCTTCTACCATGCCCGCACTGGAACTGGCCATCTCCTGCTTCCAATTCTGTTGCTGCTGCTGCATCATAGCTTGCTTCGCCAGACTCTCTCAATTACTAAGCCATTTCATGTTTTCCCCTGGGTCCTATATCTCTGAGCATGAGATTTCTGTGGTGAATGTCAGTAAATCAAAAGTCGGGTTGCAGTTTACAGACACACACTTGAACAGCATACTCAGGATTGCAACAGCACAGGCATTTTGATGGAATAATTCAGAGCAAGAGGTGTCAGTTATCAGAGACTGTTAAATAAACAAAATCTTGCAAGAGTGCTAATGTTTTAAGCATGTTTTTATTTTAAGTAAAAAAATCTTTGTGTTTGTGTCCTTTATAAAGTTTATATTTCTGCTACCTGGCAATACATTTTCTGACCCACATGGTCCGGCCCAACAAGGTCTCATGTATGTCAGATCCGGCCCTCATAACAAATGAGTTCAACACCCCTGGCCTAGATCATGACACCATCAATGCTAACTACTGAAGTACAATGCATGACACACAAATTTATCCTGCATTTCACACAAAGTGGCCGATGGTTAAGTGGGTCAACAACAGTAGCACCATGTCATGTGTTTCCCTTTACTGAATGGTACAGGAAAGAGTAGGAGAATCCAATGCTTCAAATTCCAGTCAAGTATTAGCCATAATGTAACATTCCAGCCTTAGGCTGTAATTCAGGGGTCTCAAACTTGCGGCCTGGGGGCCGAATCAGGCCCCAGAGGGCTTCTATCAGGCCCACAAGGGACTGGCTGTCTCCTGCTTCTTCCTCTAGTTCTTCTGCTGCATCATAGCTTGCTTTCCCAGACTCTCTCAATTGCTCAGGAGAGATGGATAGATAGGTAGGCAAGCTTCTGCTCCCTGTACTGGGCTGAGGCTCCTCCCCCTCCCGGATTGCTACAGTAGACATTTTGATGCAATAATTCAGAGCAAGAAGCGTCAGTTATCAGAGAATAAACAAACAAAATATTGCAAGAATCCTAATGTTTCAAGCATGTTTTTATTTTAAGTTAAAAAAAAACCCCTTTGTGTTTGTGTCCTTTATAAAGTTTACATCTCTGCTACCTGGCATTACATTTTATGTCACACATGGCCCAGCCCAACAAAGTCCAATTTATGTCAAATCCGGCCCTCCGTAACAAATGAGTTTGACACCCCTGCTCTAACTGTAAGGAGCATATCTAGAACAATAGAGACGGTAAGGATGAAGGCTGTAAGACAAGACAGAACTTCCCCTGCTTCTTTAACTGATTCTGACAATCACATAGGTTTCATACCTGAAGCAAGTAATCAATCTTCCCACCAAGCTTCTGAGTTTTTTTTCTTTAACAAATGCTGAGTTTGCATCTGCAGTGCCCCTTTCTGATTTTCAAAGACTGTGAATGATTATGCTTCTGCTTCCACAAGTATATGTGCAAGAGCTGGTACTTGGCTACCTGTGAAAGAACTCCACTCAACGATACAAATGAACACTTGTAATAAAAAGGTATAATTTCAGAGTTACAACTTCATAAGAAATAAACTGTAAAAAAATATTGGTGTCGTGAATGGGGGTTTTTTTGTTTTTAAAAGTCTATTTAGAAAAATTCTCTATCATGTGAAACTAGCAGGGGTGGGGGAATACCCAGAAGAAAAAGGACACAAAAATTGATTGAATTCTGAGGGATGTAGCCCAATTTGTCTTCATACTCTGTCCAGTAATTCAAAATAAGCAACTAGAATAGCTTCCCCTCAGGGATTCCCCCCCACCCCGAATTAAACACTGCTTGCCGTGCATTATGGGGGAACTTCCACATAACAGAGTACAGCTCATGGAGCCAAAGTACAATTTTGAGTTTTTTAATGTGTTAGGTCCAGGTTCCCTGCAGCTACACAGCAGCTTCAAGGAATGGTTTTTTTAAAAAATAAGGAGAGACTAATTGGGCTCAGAACACCCCTGGGCGGGGGAAGGAAGGGCTCCTGCTTCCCCACCCCCAAAGCCATTTCCCCCACACTGAAGCAACACTGTGGGAGAGTTATTTTCCTTTTTTTGCTGCTCCAAATGAACATGAAGCTGTGAAGGAAGAAAGGAAGGCTTTTCAGGCTGCAAGGGAGGCTGGAGCAATTGCTGATGTGTTGGCACTTCTGCGCTAATGCAACGGAGGTGGTGAGGGCAGAAGCAGCAGTGAGTAGCATGGTGTCTGCAGACACCATCCCTGCCTACCTCCTGCTTGCTCCCACTACTACATCATGGACATTTTTTCAGCCCCCTTGTGGAAGCAGCCTAGATCTTCAGTGATTTGCTTCATGTATGGTTGCCTTCAGTTGTATCTAACTGGAAACATTCTATTTCTGTCATGAGCCACACGGTGGCAGTCCTTGTGAATACAAGCAAAAAGTTCTGTGTCAAAAAGACAACAATGCTGCATGTACTTTGCTCTAAAACAACCCACATTGTTTTAAGGTAACTCCAAGGGAAAAGAAAGCAAATTTACTCGTATATCCTTATTTTGTTTAATATTGTATTACTATGGCAAACCAGGGATTGAGGGGGGAAAAAACCCTAGAAGGGACATAATTTCACCCCTGCATAATCTGCTTTTCATACAAGATTTCAAGAGCACCAGCAATGTGTCTGTAAACTGCTCTTTCCAGATGTGAGATATAAATTTGCTTTAAAAAAAAAAGGTAATTTGCAAGTTACAAAAACAGGAGGACTGATAAATGCATCTTGTGTTTTGGAAGCACAGATATGCTTTTTTGGTTATTACTCGAAATCCCCCATCACAATCAGTTTCCAAGACCAAACTGCGGCTTGAAGAATTATTTACACATCTGTATCAACTCGTTAAACGAAGCCATGCCTTCTTAAGTTTGATGGGTGGGGACCTTAGTTTACCGAAAGACCTGCTCAGCTGGCAGTCACCAAACTGTGTTCATTGCTGGCCTGGCATTCACTGACTTCGGGTTCAGTTTTCAAAAATTCCAGCGATTCCATCCATCCAGCTCGTGCAGAAACACTATTTTGACTGCAGGTTCCCTTATTTTGAACAAGTCCAGGTTAAAAAAAAAAAAAGTATTCTGGAAATGGCTGCGCGGCAAGACTTCAGGATGTGCACTTTCCCGAGTTTCCAGTAATGCGGAAAGCGCCTTAACCTTTTGGAGATGCGTGCACGGAAACATTTTAGAATGTATTATTTCCAGACAACAGTAGGGCTTCCAGTTCGACGCGCCACAAACTTCGGGTGCCGGGGCAGTTTTGGACGCGCCTAATCTCGATCTCTAGCCTGTCAGTTCCGCAAGCATCTTTCTACGAAGTTTCCCTGCACGACGAAGACGCCACCAGCCTGTTTTTAATTTACTCGGGAGTTCCTAAAGGGCGATGCGACGAAGACTTCACGACTGCCGCATCACTAACGGTCAACCACGGGATTCCTGAACCCGAAGCATCAGCGCGTTCAGCACCTCCCCAGCGGCCACGCCCCCTCCCCCGAACGGACAACGGCCGCCTCCGCGTGCCTTGCCCTCGAGACGGAAGTACATTGTGCCCAGCAAGAACATCCGGCTGCCGCTCTAGGCGGCGGCGACTGGAGATGCGTCTATGGTGCCCGCGCGCTTTGTGATGTTTTATTGTGTCGCGGAGATTCCAGGGCGGCCTGGAGACCCGGAACAGTAAGGGGAGCAGGAGGCGGCAGCGGCGGCGGGTCGCGCGCGGGTGGGGGCGTGAGCCCGCTGGAACCCGGTGAGGAGGAGGTGGAGGAGGAGGAGGAGGACCCAGGCAAAGTCAGTCGTTGGGTCGGTCAGTGATAACGGTCTTGGCAGGCATTCCTGACCGTTCTGCGCTGGGGTGAGGGATAGGGTTTGGGCGGCCATGGGGGGGGGGGGGGACACCTCTCTGGGTGGATTCTCTTTATCCAAACATCCTGTTCCCGGAAAAGAGCCGAACCCTTCGGTGTGGGAAAGAGGGTCTGATTGGTGCCTATGGATACCATGATCACCCCGTGCTCAAAACTGTGCTCCTCATTTTAAGCACAATAAGATTCTCCCTCTTCTCTTTTTCCCTTCACTTTCTCCTTTCACGCACAGAGTATAAATGCAAGGCTGTGGTCTTTGGGAAAGGAAGAAAAGGAGGAGGAGGAAGGAAAGGCTGGTAGATAGGTTGGTTGGTAACCAGCCTTGTCTACTTTCTTCCCCCACACCCACAGATGTCCGTTTCCTGGCAACCACAGGGTATTAAAACTGCACGCAATTT
Source organism: Lepidodactylus listeri (assembly GCA_029233225.1). Lineage (NCBI taxonomy): Eukaryota > Metazoa > Chordata > Lepidosauria > Squamata > Gekkonidae > Lepidodactylus > Lepidodactylus listeri. Next base: position 42,731,121 of record JARCFY010000003.1, read on the forward strand.
ATGAATAACGGCCTGCTCTTTCAGTGCCAAACCATTTTTTTTTTAAAGATGTATTTGCAGTTGTTAAAAATAGGTAGCAGGACAGAACAAGAGCTGCCTGTTTTGCTTCCTGTGATCTAGTTAAAATCTTTTGTGGTTGGTAAATTAAATGCAACTTTTGTGTAATTAGTGTTGTAAATGTATCAGGACTGTATAACTGATCAGTTAATCGATTAGTGTGGGTGTCCAGTAGAGTTCAAACAGTCATTTTTTTTTTTTAAGGAGAGGAATTTGTATTTGGGGGTGTGTTGAATTTTGTCTCCTTTTCTGAAAGGATCCTCTGAATGGAAACCACAGTTTTTATATAATTGAAATTGTCATAGTAGGGTGGTGCTTCATTTTTTTTGGGGGGGGGGGAATAGTCCATGGGTTTAAAACAAAGATGAGAGTTCAGGACTGTGGAGAGGTGGCATAGCAATATCCAAAATAAATAAAGGGCTGCATGATATTTGGAGATGAAAAATGTTTCTCGGCTATAGTAAATTCCACAGAGCCTCATGATTTGTGGTAAAGAAAGGATTGTACAACTAGCCTTGGTCTGTCTTCATTTTAAAAATCTTATCAAAATATTATTCATGAGTTGCTACAATGGAATGAAAGTGAGTGCTTTGTGAACCAGGGCTGCATATCCCTGATGTATATGTCTTAGATGCCATTTCTCACTAAGACAGAACCAACGAAGGCTTAGGCAAAACATGTCCAACTTTTGTGTCATGGTATTGTTGCCTCTGTAGCCACCTATATCTGCAGCTACCTTTAACGGTAACCTTATCTATTGTCTATTGTCTTCCAGCTTTACGACATGTGTGTCCTACTCATATTACATTAAAATTAAGCATATTAAAATGTCAGTGACGTCTAGTACATGCCTTACTTCAGTCCTTAAGCCCAGCTAACTAATGGGGCTGATGAGCTGATGCCAAGTACTTCAACTTAGCTGGAGTGTTGATCTTTGCTGTCTGCCACTGGGCCGCATAATTTCAGAGGTTGCCTCCCCTCCCCCCCCCCCACAGGTTCACTTCTGTCATTGCTTCTGGTGGCTTGGTATCTGTTAAGGCCTGCTTTTCTATACATTTTTGGAATGCACAACGGAGAATGAAGTTTCATTTATGTTTACAGGCTTGTGAGTCCGTGGCTGCAAAATATAATGTCTTTCGTGAGCATTTCTTAGCTGATACATAGGTACCCTGGGGTCTCTTCTTTCCTGCCCTTCTTTGCTAGAATTCAAAGTGCTAACTTCAAAAAAGATTCTTTGCAGGGTAGAGGAAGGAAGGAAGAGCGCAAAGAAGAGAGAGGAAATGGCTGGCTGACTGTGAACAAGGGTGAAACAGAAGAGGGGACTAGCATTAAAGACAGAGCAAGACAGAGTGAGCAGGAAGGCTGGTGGCTTACCTAACTGTTTAAAGTTCTGTGCAGTTTAAATGAAAATGACATTATAACCAGGCAGTGCCTATCTGTATGTGGTGTGAAATCTGTACATAGTGGGATTACAGTGTAACATCTGAGATAGAATACAATTTAAATTAGGCTTATCTAGAGAATATAAAGCTCAGGCCGGATCCGTTTATTCGTCACCACTCAGAATCTTCATAGTACTGTGGAATGTGGTGAGAACTTACATTACCGAGAGCAAACTTCCATGAATAAAATATTTTACTGACATGACTGCATTGTTTTGTATAGGAGCCAATGCAATTTAGTGTAGATTGCTTTTAGCGTTCTTCCTCTTGTTTCTCTCCTTTATGCAAATGACTATAGGGCGCATAAGGTCAAAAGTGCAAGGGAATAGGTTCCTTGCCATTTTCAATTGTTAACACTTTGAACTGTGCAGTTGTATGTTTGTTTACTTTATAATCTGCCCTTCTCGCGTGAATTAAAGGCCGATTACATAGAGTGAGTCAAAATAACTGACAGACGAGACATTCCATGAACAATGTAATAGGATTATGGTTGTAGAATTTGTTTGTTTGTTTTTTTAAAAAAAAATCAAGCTTTGTGAAGGATTATTAACAGTGCTTGAATTATTGGGAAATTTGCATTAAATGCATTTTGGTTGTGTTCTTAGGATTTTTGCAATAGCACCATTTCTTGAGCACATCGATCCTTAATGTGTGCTATATTCTGAAAAGACTGAGTGGTATGTGCTGCTTACCAAAGTGGAATGCCCTAGTTACTATCATAACTAGTTGATTACTTCCCCATACCCAAATCATACATGAGTACTACAGGTAAAACACCATATGGCACAGAGCCTATTTTTTAATTCAGCTCTGCAAATAATTCCTCAAAAGCTACTAGCCCAGAAACGTTTTTAATAATATGTCTTCCCACGTAGACTTCTGCTAGTCATCTGTGACATTTTGATGGCCAGAATATATATTTTAAAAGTCTCCCAGTTTAACAAAGTTATTTTTTGCTATTTGCTTAAGCAACTTTCACTCATTGCAGGGGAGTGTTGGATGTCACATTTTAAATGAACCTCTGCTAACATAAAACCATCAAAAGAAACATTGCTCTTTGGCTGAAGTTCACCTGCCACTGGTTTTCAAAAGAAGTTGAGGATTTTGCTTGTAGATTTCCCACAGAATCCTTTTGATCGCATTCTCCAATGGAAAATCAAGATAAAGAACTTGTTTTCTCTGTCCACTAGCTGTCAGACTGGGTTGCAAGCTGGAATCTGTGAGTTTTTTCTGGAGCCTTTTAAAGAATCAGGGGAATATTCTGCATTTCTCTTGAGGTTCCATTTTTGAACACGTAATAGAAACAGTGCTAAGTTTTTCACTCGCATTATCTAGATTCAGCCATAAAGATGTGGTAGCTTGCCACGTATGCATGCTACTGCCCGTTCCCAGAAGTCCTAGTGCTTAGACACTTGCTGTGGAACAGCTGTTTGAAATTGAACCTTAGAGGATTATGTTGGTAGGATGAAGGGAAACGGTCAATATTTTAAAACTACTCTGCATTCGACTGTAGGTTGTGTAAGCGGAAGTAATTTAAGGGCTCCTTGCTAGCTGTCATTAATCTGCCATAATACAGTAAAACCTTTTCCTGTATTATGGCAGGGCTCATGGGTACTGGGGCTTGCTGGTTAATCAGCTGTTCCAGATAAATCATGCTTATTTCTCTGCCCTGCCCCTTCCCAGAGAAATCCACCATGACGAACCCTCCCTCCATTGGGAATGCCATGGCAACAGCCCCTACACCTGGTGGGACACTTTCCCCTGAGCCACAGAGTCCCTCCTGTTCAACATATGGACAAGTGGACTAGCTGCCCAGGAGCTTTTTGGTAGAGCTGGCTTCCAATAGCCGGATGTATGCTGAGGAGGAAGGAGATACCTGAGAGCAGGGCCTTTTTTTTTTCTTTTGGAGGAACTTGTCGGAATGGAGTTCCAGAACCTCTTCAACGAATTCTTTTTAAAATGTTTAAAAGATCGTGAGTTTTCAGTGCACAGACTGAAAGCTTCATTTCCCTCTTGAGAGTTCCAGCACCTCTTCTTCCAAACCCCCCCCCCCCCCGCCTGAGAGTGGTAGCATTTGGCAGTGCCAGCTGCCCAGCAATAGCCGGAGGCATCAAGCTGGTCAACTGGAGAGGCAGGAGAAAGAAACACAGGGGCCCAAAGATTGGGGGGCTGGGGGGCGGGAAGAGCTTGCCCTCTTGGCACTACTGGTTAACAGAGCATTCTGGACAGTCAAATACTGGATGATAGTCTAACCCAGGGGTGGGCAAACTGTGGCTCGGGAGCCGCATGCGGCTCTTTCACATATATTATGTGGCTCCCGGCAGGGTGGCTGGGGAAGCTAAATATCATTAGCAAACAAATATCATTGGACAAATTAATATCATTATCAATATCTGCTTTTACCCCTCTTGTTATTATTTTTGGCAGTCTCATTTAATGTTAATAAAAAGCAAATCTGCTTATTTTCCAATAGAAGCAGGTAATATTTGTTCATGTCTTGTGGTTCTCAAACAGCTGATGTTTATTCTATGCGGCTCTTACGTTAAGCAAGTTTGGTCACCCCTGTTCTGGGTGGCTCTTACGCTGAGCAAGTTTGCCCACCCCTGGTTTAACCGTAATACCCACAAGAAATGTTGCTGTGATCTGAGGAAGACTAGTAGATTTCATCCGTTCCCAGAAGAACGCGATGCTAATATGCTTCTGTTCCTCCTGTCTGTACCACAATTATGAAGTGTCCTTGAACTTCACACCATCAGTTATTAACATATTTTAACTGGTTCCAAAAGCAGTGGCTCAGTTCCTCCAGCCCAGAGGGACAGGAATAAACATCAGTTCACAGCTTTATTTATTAAAATATCTATATTCTGGCTTTCCTTGTGGCTTTTCTTGTAGGGGTTCTCTGTGGCTTGTGAAGCTCGCCATGGTGAAATTTATAAATCTCCGTGCCTTATATTAATTGGAAATAGACTCACAAAGAACTGACTCAAGCTGCTGTTTTCCCGCTTCTTTGTAACATTCAGGGGACCTCGAGCCACAGCTGTGTCCCTCAGCCTGACTGTGCCATAGATCAGTCTCCTTTGCTTCAGGCACAGTTTTTTTCAGGGGCTAGTTCTTGTCTACAGAAACATAGAATATAATATAACAAACGTTGATCGACACTTAGCTAAATATGGAAAATACAACATTTCTAATCGTAGAGTACAAAAGGAGCTTTAATACCATGCAAAACGCAACTGGTCGTGTGCACAATTTGTTCTTAAGAAGACATTAAAAGGGAATGAAATTTATTTTTCAGAAGATAACGGTGTTTGTGCAGCTGAAGCCCAATCTCATTGGTTTTATTACCTTTATAGCAATTAGATGCCACACTACCTTGGACCAAAAATATGCTTATATTAAAATCCATTTGGCAGAGGTTTCATTTGGGTTTAAAGACGTATGAGATTCTCATTAATCCCAACTTTTGTGATTCCAGTGTGTCTTATGTGCCCTTGGTATATTCATTCTGCTTTTCAAAGGATATTGTTGCTTAAGGGATAGATGCACATGTTATGCTTTTTCGAGGTAATTCTTTGACCTGTGTTCCTTTTCTTTCTTTTCCAGGATGTGATCTTCATGGTGTCGTGCTGGAAATCTGAGTTTTAAATTAACTCCAATGGATGCAGAGAGTGATGTGGCATTGGACATTTTAATCACAAATGTAGTATGTGTCTTCCGAACAAGATGTCACTTAAACTTGCGAAAGATTGCTTTAGAAGGAGCAAATGTAATATACAAGCGTGATGTTGGGGTAAGCGATTTATTTCACTTTGTGCTTATCGGGAACAGTTTTTGTTGATTCCTTTCTATGCATAAGTGTATTTCAATATGAACTGTCAGCAGGGTTCCTCTCAACATAAGAACATAAGAGGCCTGTGGCATCAGACCAGTGGTCCATCTAGTCCAGCATCTTGTCTCACACAGTGACCAACTAGTCCCTCTAAAGGTCCAACAACAGGGCATAGAGGCCAGGGCATACCCTGCTGTTGCCTCCTGGCACTGTTATTCAGAGGTTTACTGCCTCTGCATGTGGAGGTTGCCCAGTCATCAGGGCTAGTAGCCACTGAGAGACCTATCCTCCACGCTTCTGTCTAATCCCTTGTTAAAACTATTTACGCCTGCGGCCATCCCTACATCTTCTGGCAGTGAATTCCGCATTTAATAACTCGTTCTGTAAAGAAGCATTTCCTTTTGTCCATCCTGAATCTACTGCTCATCAGTTTCATTAGATGCCCTTGGATTCTAGTATTTTTGGGGCAAGGGAGAAAAAGTTCTCTCTACTCTCTCCACCCTGTGCATCTTTTTATAAGCCTGTATCATGTACCCTCTTGGACATCTCTTTTCTAAACTGGATAGTCCCAGACTCTTCAGTCTTTCCTTCCAGGGGTGGTGCTCCAGCCCCCTAATCATCTTGGTTGTCCTCTCCGTACTTTTTCCAGCTCTGCCTTCTCCTTTTTGAGATACAGTGACCAGAATGGCTTACGTTATTCCAAATGAGGCTGTGCCAAAGACCTGTTCAGGAGCATTGTAATATTGGCCATTTGTCAGCTACCCTGCCATCATTTGACCGGGGGGGGGGGGGGGGAGGCAGGAGGCTGCTGGGTGAACTCCTGAATGTGCTGGAATGTTAAGTCTTGTTTCTTTCACTGTGCCTTATCTCATAGCCTCGGCTTCTGACCTTGGTACCTTGCTATGCTTATTCCCTGGGAATGTGAACACGTTAGTTTAGGCGCATTGCAGTGCACCATCTGATTGGCTCAGCTCCATTCAGGGGACCCTATTGAAACCTGTATATCTTCCCCTGTCCCGCCCTGCTAGTTAGTACTAACACAGAATGTCTGTGCAGATGTACTCAGTAAACTTGATCCTTCTGAAGGAACATTGTTGGGCCTGATTGCTGTGGGACTCTGACACCATTTTATTTTCAGTCCCCTTCCTAATAATCTCCAACACAGAGTTTGCCTCTTTCACTGCTGCAGCACACCAGGTTTCGTTGAGCTATCTACTGGTGCCCCAGTCTCAGCAAGTTCAGACCCTAGTAGCATATGATTGAAGTTGGGATTTCTTGTTCCGGGGTGCAGGACTCTATAGTTACCAGCATTCAACTTCATTTGCCACATCGTTGTCCACTCCTTACTAGCCTCTATTGTGAGAACTGTCCGTATATTCCTCCTCTTTGCTTCCTTGTCATTGAACCAATTTGTAATCCATAAGAGAACCTGTCGTCTTATCCCATGACTGCTGAGTTTACTCAGGAGTCTTCGGTCGGATTTGCTGGGTTAAGCAATATCATTATCTGTATCAAAATACCGCAGTGGAAGTAATTTGTTGTAATACTGCTTCAGTGAGAGAGATACAAAACTTAGTTTCTGTTTATTGTGGTGCTGCTCTATGTCTGAATTTATTTAAATGTTTATCTCTCACCTTTCCTTGTGGCTCTAGGCAGCCTTTTGCTTCGTTTGAAAAAAGTTGAGTCCAGCGGCACCTTTAAGACCATCAAAGTTTTATTCAAGGTATAAGCTTTCATGTGCACGCACACGTCTTCAGATACATGGAAATGGAAGTTGCCAGTTCATGCATATAGGTAGAGGGTGAGCAGCAAATTAGCATACCACTTAATAAAGGTGTTTGACAGGTGCAAGGACCAAACAGGAATAGCAAGCTTAGTTTAAATGGCCCCCTTTTGTTTGGGTTTAATTCCAGGGGGAAACATAGTGGAGGAAATAAATATATCAAAATTGGAGACTGATGGGTAGAAGTACCCTTCTTAATTGTGGAATGTTGAGAGTAATTAACTGAGACCCTGCTATCATGCTTATACCTTGAATAAAACTTTACAGGGTCTCAGTTAAGAACAGAAGAGAAGCCAATGTTGGATCAGGCCAGCGGCCCATCCAGTCCGACACTCTGTCACACAGTGGCCGAAAACACCAGGTGCCCTCAGGAGGTCCAGCAGTGGGGGCAGGAAGCCCTCCCACTGTTGTCCCCCCCCCCATCAAGCACCAAGAATACAGAGCATCACTTGCCCCAGACTGAGAATTCCCATCTATACTTTGTGGCTAATAGCCACTGATGGACCTCTGCTCCATATGTTTATCTAATTCCCCCTTGAAGCCGTCCATGCTTGTAGCCGCCACCACCTCCTGTGGCAGTGAATTCCTTGAATACAGTTAATTACTTGAATAAAACTTTGTTGGTCTTAAAGGTGCCACTAGACTCAAACTTTTTTTCCTGCTGCTTCAGACCAGCACCTACCTACCTGAATCTTATCTTTTGCTTTGTTTGAGAGTCATTTCAAGAATATATTCTATATAATGCTTTGAAAAAACCGTGGTGCTGGCATATGCAGCATATTGGTAAGATTGGAAGGACAGTGGCGACTGCATGCACTTTTTACGGTGGGGGGGGCATCATTAGGGGTTTTGAAAATGTACTGCACTTACATTGATTTTGGAATTTAATTATTTAAACCACCTGTAACAGTTGCCAGTGTCCTTAGTTAAATTGTAAAGATTCTTGCCTAAGGGTGATTCGTCATTTGTCCTCATCATTCTTTGTCTTACTTTGGTTACTTAAACAGTAAGCATTCTGTGCTTAATCAAACATGCCCCATAATATCAGTTAACAAATAATAAGCAGTAGATGCCCAATGTATCAAGGTTACAACTGGATATACAATTTTTTATATATAGCAGTTGGTTTATGTGTTGTCCATTACTAAATATTTGTATTTAATTTCTATTTGCAATGTTGTTTGGAATACTATGTGCAATTCTAGTCACCACACCTCAGAAAGGATATTATAGCATTGGGAAAAAGTGCAGAAAAGGGCAACTAGAATGATAAAAGGGTTGGAAAACTTTCCCTATGAAGAAAAGTTGAAGTGCTTGGGGCTCTTTAGCTTGGAGAAACGATGGTTGAGGGGTGACCTCTAAGATTATGCATGGGATAGAGCAGGTAGAGAAGTACTTTTCTCCCTTTCTCACAATACAAGAACTCGTGGGCACTCCATGAAATTGCTGAGCAGTCGGGTTAGAATGGATAAAAGGAAGTACATCTTCACCCCAAGAGTGATTAGCACATGGAATTCACTGCCACAGGAGGTGGTGGTGGCTACAAGCATGGATGGCTTCAAGAGGGAGTTGGATAAACATATGGAGCAGAGGTCCATCAGTGGCTATTAGGCACAAGGTATAGCTAGGAACTCTCAGTCTGGGGCAAATGATATACTGTATTCTTGGTGCTTGGGGGGGGGGACAACAGTGGGAGGGCTTCTAGTGTCCTGGCCCCACTGGTGGACCTCCTGATGGCTCCTGGGTTTTTTGGCCCACTGTGTGACCGAGTGTTGGACTCGATGGGCCTTTGGTCTGGTCCAACATTGGCTTGTCTTATGTCCTTATGAACTTGTTTTGATTAATGAAAATACTGGTTATTGGACATGGTTCAAGGACTGAAGAGCCTCTAAAACAGATTTTCACAAGAACATTTTAATCACAGAAGTGAAACTGGCATCTGAAAATTAGAGATAAAGTTAGCAAAGCAAAAGAAGAAGCATAGCATTAATATTTCAGACAAGCATTTTCTTTACTAAAGTTCTGATTGCTTGTCTAGAAAGAGAAAATATGGCAAGATTAATCACATAGCATTACCTTGATCATAACAATAAATGACTGTTATGTGTTTCAGTCCAATGATGGTGATATTCAGACTTGTCGGTAATTATTCGGTACATTAGGAAGTTCTCAATCTGAAATCAGTTTTCTTTTTTTCTGATTATTTCAGAAAGTATTAATGAAGCTTAGGAAACCCAGGATTACAGCAACAATTTGGTCCTCAGGGAAAGTAATTTGCACAGGGGCTACAAGGTATCTTTCACCTTTATTACTACCTGTTTCTTTTTGAATTTGAAGGGTTCTGTAACTGTCTAACCAGCTGCTCATTTATTTTTTTTTCAACTCTAGCGAAGAAGAAGCTAAATTCGGTGCCAGACGATTAGCCCGTAGTCTGCAAAAACTAGGTTTTCAGGTAATTCTTCAGTGAAATAAAATTAGTTGGCTTATTGGGTGGCATGTATCTCTTCTGTCTTCACGTAGAGATTTTTTACTTTAATAGATTTGCTTCCAGCAAACACATTGTTCAGTTTCACTGCTGAAGATCCTTCCAGGAAACCACAAAGAGAGTGAAGAGAAGAGATAGGAATTTTAAGCATACCTGAGATTCTGCTGGTGTGCTGGTGTTGATCCAGACTGCTTCCAATTCACCACTGACAACAGTCTTATGAAGCTGATATAAAGCAACATAGCAATAGTGGCTGAAGTGCCCCCAACTTGTGCCATGACAAAAACCAGTGTGGGAGGTCTTTCTGTTAAATTGACTTCAGGTCACTCAGATTGTTTCCAGTATTGCAGCTAATGACTTGACAAATCTAGAGGGAGTAACTAGTTTCTGTGATCAAGGTAAATTTTTGCATGTGTGCTGTTTTTAAGACTATATTTTGTTTTTGCCTTGGATTCTGGCTAGTAAGTACAGCAAAATGCTTCTTTGTAGCCAACAGTGCACTAACCAAAGGCTATAGCAGCAGCTGAATTTAGGACTGATTACAAATACCAATCCCTGTTATTTTCCCCTACCTTACTCAATAATAAAGAGATTATTTGCAGTCTGTGATAGTTGTGGTAATTTGATATTCCTATTTTGATCTAGTTCTCAAATAACTGTAATAGAACGCCTCATCTGGGCTTGCATAGACAAACTGATCGCAGTCATTAGAAATGAATGAAAGTAGTACCTGGTGGGCATGCAGATTTTTGGCTTGATTGGGAAACATATTCCCCCCCCCTTTTTTTTCTACAAAGATCTTGCAACCTGGCATTGGTTCATTCATTGTCCTGATGAATGAACTGTAGACAGGAGACTTTTCTGCCTGCTTTGGAATTCCACGCAACAGCTGACAAGTGCAGGCTCTCACAGTTATCTTGCTAGCCATGCTCAAAACAGAGAAACAGCCAGGAGCAAAAGTCATTGATAATGCTCCACCCACGCCAATCTGCCCCGTTCAGAAGTGGCAGACACCTTTTGTGAAACACCAGCTCAGTTCCTCATTTGCTCTGGTAACTGCTTCCTGTGCCTGCTCAAGTGCGATCAGCTGCTGAAAAGAGCAGAAGAACTGAAATTCTGTTCTAACAAGAAAGCTGTTGTGATAATAATTGGTTTGAAATGCAGTGGAGCAGGATTCTAAAAACAGGATTCCCCCCAAAATATTTCTCAACGTTCGATAGCATTGATGATTCTTGACAGCCATTTCAGCAATTAGAATGAGTTACATCACTGATTTAAGTCGACCGATGTCAGTACGTTTCAGCGATGCTGAAATTGTGTCATCCTTTTTGAAAAGTCTTTGTTTCTTAATAACACAGGACAAATTCTATCAAAGCTGAGCATTTCTTGTCCCCATTATCTGTTGGCTGCTGCCATTGCCTTCTCTCCCATTGAAATCGATGATACTTGCTCCACCTTGGCTGGGCTGTGCCCAAAGCTTTTGCCCTGAAACTGATCACGATTTTAGACAGTTGGATTTTATTCAGTACCATAGTATAGTAAATGGCTTTTTAAATAATAAAGCAAAAAAAATGTGAGCAGTTGATCTTCAGATTGAGTCTCTAACACTTCATCTTGTTCTTTCCTCATTAAAGGTGATTTTTACAGATTTTAAAGTTGTCAACGTCTTAGCAGTATGCAACATGCCCTTTGAAATCAGACTGCCAGAATTCACAAAAAACAACAGGCCTCACGCTAGGTACAGTAGTCTTAACATCCTATCTCACTTTTTGTTTTCCACGTAGGCTCTGTTACTGGTTTTAGTGAGTGCCTTTTTTTTTTTTTTTTAACTTTCTAGTTATGAACCTGAGCTCCATCCTGCAGTGTGCTACAGAATAAAGTCTCTCAGAGCTACATTACAGATTTTTTCAACAGGAAGTATCACAGTTACAGGTATTGCTTTTTCCAAAGAAACTTTGTGGGAGAGTTTACATAATTAAATGCTTTTTTAGAAGTCCTCAGCATATGGGGGGTTTCTTGTTTAAAATGGTAACCGTTTCAGTACGAATGACGCCGTCTGGCTCTGACAAGAACTAGAACGGTAAATTGAAGTTTAATAGATCAGAAACATGCACCCTCACTGTTTTGTGATCTGTGGGTGGGATGAACTAATTTATTTGCAAATGCATCCTACACGCTTACACCCGCGTCCTTGGACTTAAGGTGATTTCAATCCGCTACAGTCAAATTATGCGTAATGCTTAAATTGTTTTGATTAGAGTGGCTTCCGGATTGCACTGATATTTGCCAGGGACTACCGGGGAATATCCCAGGCCACTGCTTTGAAAATGCAAAGGGTGGGAAGCAGCCCTTGGAAAAGAAAACCTGATTGCACTAATTGTGTGTCCCTCTGTTCTATGGACCTCATGACCAGATTAATCCACTGTTCCTTGGTTTTCAATTGGGTCGATTGGTGATCAGCCAAGGAAGTGGAAGAGTGAAGTGTGTCTTATTGGGAATGACACGAATAGATGCTGGTATGCCCCGGAGGGATTTGCCGCTTCAGTTAGTACCGCTTAAAATAGTTCGACAACATTGAATTCTCCCCCCCAGGGAGATTTGTTTGCCCCGTCTACCACTGTCTTTTGCCAGTCGGTGAAGACTTTTTTGTTCTGTTTCGCGTCCCCCTTACTGACTCTCCCCATTTATGTGTATGTGCTTATATATTTGTTTCATTTTTAATGTTGTATATATATATGCATTTTAAACTTTGCTTTAATATTTTACAGTTCACTGTTGGGGGGACTGTGAACTGGGTGGGAAGGCAGCACGAAAACGTTATAAATAAATAGTCCATTTTTAGAATTAGGATGAGTGTTTGGATAAGTATTGAGCTCAAATATAGCCCTGATGCTGGGAGTGGGGGCTTTTGCTTTCAAGCGTAGGCTGCTTCTTTCTCATGTTCTGTTTTTATTTACCCTCAGGACCAAACGTAAAGGCTGTTGCCACTGCAGTGGAACAGATCTACCCATTTGTGTTTGAAAGCAGGAAAGAAATTTTATAACTTGCCACTTCGTGGTTAGGCAACCTAACCAAGCACCTTCTATAAGACTGCTGCACATTGGACTTAAAAGCAAAAACAAGAGGGTGGGGGTGGAGAAAGGACGACTGGACCGACACAGCTGAGGAGGTGCAAGCTTTTGGCCACAGTGATAAACTCCAGTCCTTTTTGGATTTTGTTTTGAACAGTGCTGTATTGTAAGAACAAGAGTTTACAAGAGATGAAATTGCTGCTTTTTACAAGACATTCTATTTATTTCTGCAGTGATTTCTGTGTGTTCATAAGCAGGATTTGTCCCGATATGCACTAACTTTGGAAACACTTCTTTAGTTTGAGCTTGTGTTTTATTTGTGAATAGTCTTTTACATTTTTGTACGCTGACCGTTGGGCACCAAAGAAGCTGTAGACATTTCCCTTTTTTCACCTTGACAAACGTGCACAAATAAAGGCCTGCAAAATTCCTCTTCACACTTGTTCCGTTACATTCCTTCTTCCTTTTCTATTAACCACTGTATATTGGCAAAGTAGCTTTAGAGTTCTGTATGTGTAATCTTTTGCTTATATTTGGTTCCAGTTCTAGTGTGTATGTAAAGTGACCAGTAGCAGACTAGACTGAAACTGGCAGATGCTTAAGTTCCAAGGGCAGAATTTGGCCTGCTGTATTTTTCTCTTGTAACTCAATGCAGAATTTGGAGGATTGCCTTCCTGCCTTGCTAAATGAGAATGTACTCTGCGTCATAATGGACTATAGTGAAGAATATGATCAGTGAAGAGAGGCTTTCATTCTGAAGCACTTGCGGTTGTAAAATCAGCTATCCCTGTCTGCACTCCAGATGCGAGTTCCGTTTTTATTTTTATTTTATTTTTGAAGCCATGCTATGACCTACTTCCACTGACTGATCTTAATTTTCAGGAAAGACCGTCTTTTGCATTTGTTCAGTCTTAATCTTCTTCTAAACAACTGTCCACATATTTGCCAAATGTTACTATAGTACTGTTATACAGTTTAAAAAAAAGAAATCACTAACAAGCACGAAAGCTTGGCTTTGGCATGTAATCTTAAGACTGAAAAGCCAATATTGAATTTCTCAGTTCATTTGCATATGGAACAGATTAGCGGTAAATCGTAATGGAAATGCTGTTCTTGCCATCTACAATAAATATGTAAAACTGCACCTCTGTCTCTTTCACGTACCTAAGCCTCAGGAAGGGGACTGCATGTGTGTATCAATACTGCAAGTGACATGCATTCAGGTCCTGGTTTTGCACTTCACACTGAAATCCGCTCAGCTGAGCAAAGTGAATAAAATCTTGGTGAAAGCATGGTATTTTTTCCTGAGGTGCTGTTTGTGTGGCGGAAATGCTATGATTGTATGGATGGAGGTGGAGGAGACTGCTCATATAAGAATAACGACACTGTTAACCCCAATCCGAAAGTGCTATTAAAAAAACACATCCCCGGAGAAAGGTTAGTACCCAGTTTGGTGTAGTGGTTAAGTGCGCGGACTCTAATCTGGGAGAACCGGGTTTGATTCCCCACTCCTCCACTTGCACCTGGCTAGAAGCCATAGCTCTGTACCAGCTGTTCTCTCAAGGGCAGTTGTCTCAAAGCTCTCTCAGCCCTACCTACCTCACAGGGTGTCTGTTGTGGGGAGGGGAAGGGAAAGGAGTTTGTCAACTGCCCTGAGACTCCAAGTGAGTGAAGGGCAGGATATAAATCCAATCTCCCCCTCCTCTCCTCTACCCCACATTTTTCTTTCCAAGCAATAAGTCCCAGTGGTCCCTGAGTAATTTCAGTCACTTGTTTTTCCATGTTTATGTCCCACTTTTTGACCAAAATGGTTTAGATCATGTTATAACATAGTTTCACCTTCCCCCAACTTAGCCTTTATTATAGAGATAGTGCTGTAGAAGAAGAAGAGATTAGATTTATACCCCGCCCTTCACTCACTTGGAGTCTCAGAGCGGCTTACAAACTCCTTTCCCTTCCCCTCCCCACAACAGACACCCTGTGAGGTGGGTGGGGCGGAGCTTTTTCCCAAGCTGTCCTTGAGAGAACAGCTAGTTCAGAGCTATGGCTTGCCCAAGGTCATCCAGCCAGGTGCAAGTGCAGGAGTGGGGAATCAAACCCAGTTCTCCCAGATTAGAGTCCGTGCACTTAACCACTACACCAAACTGGCTCTGTAGTCTAATCACTACACTTAACCACTACACCAAACTGGCTCTGTAGTCTATGCCTCCTGCTACTTTTACCCTATGAAAGGTGACCTGCATCATTCTCCTTTTGGCTCAAAAGCACTGTTTTTCTAGCACACATTTTCAAATAGGCAGCATGCATGCACAAGATCAATGTGGGACTACCCATGCTGAAACTAAAGAGTGCCATTTTTAAACAAGATTTTAAAAAAAAATCAATATGCAGCTGTAACAGGTAATGGAATATATCCTTCCACACCATGTGTGGATTTTCCTGCATTTCTCTGTTCTTGTAGCCTCTTCCAGTTGCTAGAAATGTTACCCCAAGTTCACAGGACCTCTACAGAGGACTACCGGGGGGGGGGGGGGCTGGAGTGAAGGAGGACAAGGGGTGGAATCACTCATTCTGCAAATGAAGCTCTGCTGAGGAAAGGAACTGATTTCATCACCTTGTCCCTTCTCATTCCAGCTGCATAGCTGCTGCTCCTCTACGTGAGTCCCATGACCCCAAGAAGGGGGAGGGAAGAAGTTGCAGGAATGGAGAGAGAGACACAAAACTTCAGTGCACAGACACTTGCCAGAATTTCTCGTTTCAATTTGATCTGCAGGTGTCAATGTCACTAACATGGTCTAGAAAAACAGTTGGAGATAACAATGCTGGTAGATCAGTGGCAATCGACAAAGCCTGTTACATGTTACTGACCCAAAGTGTGGGTGTGTCCCTGTAGCAGATGTTATACTTTTTTTTTCTAGCTGCTGCCCACCAAGATACTAGTTGGGGCCTGGCTTACTTAGGATCCAGGACTGGGAATCTCAGGGCCAGTATGATTACAGGATTAATTTTCTAACTTTTTTTTTTTTTTTAATTTACTAGGGGAAAAAAGTGTAGTTGACCATTCTTTAAAAAGAATGTGCTAGGTGATTATATACTGTCAATCTTACTGGCTGTAAAAACACTGCTAACTGCTCCAGTAGACATATCCCAGTCTTTACACCTAAGGATTAAATTAGAAGTTTGCATAATGTTTCAAACCAGTAGATTCTGAAGTCCATCCCCAAAGGTCTCTCTCCATTAGAAGGCTCATGTGGCCAGCCTAGGAAAGCTTGCGACTTGATCATAACTGACCATGATGTGTTGATTGGAACGTCTGATGATATAGCTCCTTATAGAATCACAGAGATGGAAGGGGCCACCCAGGCCATCTAGTCCAACATTCTCAATGCAGGATCAGCCTAGAGCATCCCTGGCAAGTGTTTGTTCAGCTGCTGCTTAAGGACTGCCAGTGAGGGGGAGCTCACCACCTCCCTAGGCAGCTGATTCCACTTTGCACAACTCTTACTGTAAAGAAGTTTTTCCTAATATCCAGCCAATACCTTCCCGCCCTTAACTTGAACCCATTATTGTGAGTCCTCTCCCCTGCTGCCAACAGGAACAGCTCCCTGCCCTCCAAATACTTAAAGAGAGCAATCATGTCCCCCCTCAACCTCCTCCAGATTAAACATTCCCCAGTCCCTCAGCCTTTCCTCAAAGGGCTCATCCTCATTGCTCTTCTCTGCACGCACTCCATTCTGTCCACATCTTTTATGAAGTAGGGCCGCCACAACTGCATGCAGTTCTCCAGGTGTGGCCTGACCAATGTAGTGTTGGTGATTTGGATGTTATGTTGTTGATACACCCCAAGATTGCATTAGCCTTTTTTGTTGCTGCATCACACTGGCTGCTCATATTTAACTTTTGGTCCACCCTTACCTCAAGATCTTGTTCACACATACTGCTACTCAAAAGTGTATCCCTCATCCAGTATGCATGTTCCTCTATCCAGATGTAGAACTCGGCACTTATCCTTTTTAAATGTGGGAACCCAGCACTTACCCTTGTTACATTGTCCTTAAATCCTTAAAAGAGAAGTCCTCACAGATTTCTAGTGTCGATATCCTGTAAAACATTTGCTTTAGTACAACAGTTCCCATACGCTGGTAATTACAGGATTGTATTTATGTGCAAAAACTCTGTTTACAGTACTTTTATAGCGGATACAAAAAAAAAAAACCCCTCCTCTAGTAAAACAGAATATAGAGAAATGTATTTATGGTAAGCATGTGAACACAGTGACACCACGTGTGAGCACTGAGCCATTTTATCCTCTTCAGAAAACCAGTTCTTTTGCTGACGTCTCCATGCACCGGCCTCTCTCTAGTAGAACTGTTCATGGGCATCTCTGTTGGAAAGTTCTATAGACATCAGTCGATCCTGGCGCGGGCTCATCCTGCAGAGGGCACTCTTTCCATGCTTTCTGGGGGGAAAAAGGAAGCATATCAAAAGTAATATGTATTTATTAAAACTATTTCTTCCCCTTAGATAACGTTAATATCAATTCTAACTTCCGACAGTAGTTGGTGAACTAGGCGTAAGCCAGTAGCTATTATCATCTATTAAATGGAATAGAATTTAACTTGGAACGAAAGGTACACCTGTCAAACATGGGGTGATAAGTAGTTATTAAACGCACAGAGAATATGTCTAAAACTTTTAGTTTCAGCACAGGATTTTAAAAATGTCTGTACAAGCTATTCCTTTTTGCAGTATTCTCCATAGCAGTGTGGGACATGCTGTAATGTATTGTGTTCAAGAAAGCCCAGCGTCAATAGAGTTCAGGCTGAGAGAGACCCAAGGTGTACTGATTAGAGCAGTGATACTCACTGGTTCAGGAGTCACATGTGGCTCTTCTGAGCGCTCCCCTCTGTGGAACCAGCCCCCTGCTTCAGGAAAGTGGGCAAGGCCATTGTACGGCAGGGCTTGTGGTTGCCAAACACTGCAGGGACTGAAGGACAGGCGACCAGCCAATTTTCATGTTCTGGGGGCCAGGGATGGAAGTAAAGGCCAATCTTCTCCCACAACATCCACCCCACCCTTTCCCACAACCTCTGTGCTCTAATCCCAGCACCCAGGTGGCTGTCAGGAGGACACAAAGCTGGCCACGGAGATGGGAGAGTAAAGCCACCCCCAACGGCAGCCACCCAGGAGAAGAGTAAACTGACCACAGTTGGATTGTGATTGCCATTCTCTCCAGCCAGATTGCTCTCCTTTAGGCACCTTGGCAATCACACTCCACTCTCTTGCCTGAGCTACTATTCTTCATGCTGAGAAGAGAGCGAGAAGGCAGAGAAAGAAGCCCCTTTCCCTCATTCCTGATACACAAGGTTCAAGAGTGTTGGGGAGAGAGAACTCTTCGTTCCCAGAGATACTCTGTTAATTTAAAAGGTGGTAACATGGCTAACATTAAGTTATATCTTAGATTATTGTGTGCGTGTGTGTTTGGTGGGGTGGCACTCTGGGCATCCTGCAGTCACATGGCTCTTGGTTGATGGTAAAATGTGAATGTCTCTCTCCACGAGGCACAGCAATGTACCACTCAGTGTGTCAAACTAGATCTGGGAGATCCAGGTTCAAATTCTCAGTTGTGAAGCTTACTAGGTTGTTATCAGTATAAAATGGGCAAGATGGCGTCATGGCTTGGATCTTAAACCTTACTTGCGCTTGTGCTGCATTTAAGAATTGTGTTAGGCTAGCCTGGCGTTCCTTTGCCCTCACTTCAAATTGTTACAAGCACCTGCCCACTAGATGGCAGGTTTTGCTTAGTTTTATTTTTAAGAGACCCATCCGCCTTGCAGCCCTGTTGACCATGAAACTCCAGAAGTGGAAGGAACTTTTTTCATAATCTAAAGACCATCACCAAACGTTTATGATGGGAATTAATATTGCATTTCCAAACACGTTGTGGAGGCTGTACTGAAATAAACGACATTTGTTGGTTAGTTGTAGTAGATTTTCCGGGCTGTATGGCTGTGGTCTTGGCACTGTACAATAAATAAAATTGTAGGTACTACAATGCCAAGACCATGGCCATACAGCCCGGAAAATCTACAAAAGTTAATGAGCTCCGGCCTTCAACAACATATTAAACAACATTTGGTTCCAAATATGTGTTTTAGAATTGTGTCAATATGTCCAAGCCAAATATAGCTTACTTGACCAATTAACAAACATATTTTGAGAAGCCCTTATATACTGCAATTGTCAGCCAGTGTCAGATTTCAAAGTATTCTTCCCAATTCATTGTGTTTGAAGCAAAGGAGCACTGTTTGTGACCGCATGTCTTTCTTTTTGTACATACTATGCACAATATTTTTAAAGGAGATATAACTTAAGACTCATTCTCATGAAATATTTGCTTTGAATTCTTTAACGTGTGATTCTCTTGTAGCCTAATCTTGGTTTCCCCTGCTATGAAACCCAATAAAATCAGACATTATAAACAGAGCAACAACTAAAATATATACGATTCTATTTTTCAAATGGTGTCTTGCCTGGTTTAGGAGAGAAAGAATGTCCCCATCCAACATAAAACACTCCTGACTTCATGACAGCCACACTAGATAATATGTATAATATGAGGGAACGCCTGACCCAACTTGCAGTCATATGTAACACTGGGGCACTAAAGTTCCCAAGTGGTCTGGGGGGGGGGGGGTGGCATGTGGTTCAGGAACACAGTGCAGTGGAGAAAGGACCACAGGGGGGGGATTGTTTTCCCCACTGTGGAGGTCCATGTGTACTGACTTTCTCCTATTTTTGTTTTCCTCCTTGTTACCCGTTTCAGATGACACCTACATAGGGTTGCCAAGTCTTCAAAACTCACCGGCGGGGGGGAGTCCTCCTCTGGCTGGGAGTTTCTCCTGGTGCGTGCGCTTTGCGCGTGCGCCCAGCGACGTCACCGGAAGTGACGTCATTACGTCATCCTCGCTGGATGACTTCAGGGGTGGGGTTCCTTTAGCGGGGGATCCCCCGCCCCCCAGGCTGACTTGGCAGCCCTACACCTACATTTACTCTAATTTTATTTTATTTATAGGAAACTGTATGCCTGCCAAGTTGTTTCTTTGTTAATATTCGATTTCTATTGCTCAAAAACAGAGGGAGAGAATAAAAGTTGTGTCCTAGGGGGAGACTGCATGCTTGAATACTGCCCTATTGCGTATTTCAACTTTAAATAAGTGCTTAGGATGTCTTGGGGCTCATGCAATTGTATCTGTACACCCTAAAGCCCCTGAATCTCTCAGATCTGGGCTGTGGTGAGACTATCTTATCTTTTGAAAAGGTTTGGCAAGAATTTTAGAAAATGCATCTTATCTTTAAATGCAGGCTTGGTAGAAGGGATGACATGTATGCTTTTTATGTATAATCTCCTTTGCATATACTAATGTTTTCTATAGAATTCTGTTTCTGGTTTATTTCATCTGTTCAAGAGTAACTAAAGTGATTTTAAATTAAGTTCTTGAAAGACCGCGTAGAGCAGGGGTGGCCAAACTGCCGCCTAGGAGTCGCATGTGGCCCTTTCACACAATCTAATTTAGTGTTAATAAAAAAGCAAATTTGCATATTTTTCAGTAGAAACGTGCGTGTAATATTTGTTCATGTCTTGCGGCTCTCAAACATCTGACGTTTATTCTGTGTGGCTGTTACGGTAAGCAAGTTTGGCTGCCCCGGACATAGACTGATCATTGGCTGGGACACAAGGTTTTCACCAAAACCTGGAATAAACACGTGTCCGACCTCTTAACAGTCAGAATAGTGATATCTGCACTGAATGATTGTTGAAGAAATTGATCACTCTTCACATATAGCCTCGTGGTTCAGTGGTTAATGCATTGCTTTAAAAACAGTCCAAGGGACTTCTAGTTTCCATGTGCTTGCTTGAGGTAATGTACTCCATCCCATGAGTAGGAGAAACCCAATACATCCCCCTGATAAATATAAAAGATCCCCAGTGTGAAAGGCCAGCATGTGAGGGAGATGGTCCAGGCTCGGCTACAGTGTGACTGTCTTACCTGCCCCCTCTCATGGCCCAGGCAGTGCTGTTCTTGGTTGAAAGGAGCCCACAGAAGCAACATTTGGGGCAACATTTTAGGCTGCAGTAGGAGGGGAGAAAGTCATGCTCCATGGGCAGAACTGCTTTCACTCATGGAAGCGCCATACTGGAAAGGAACCCTTGCTCTATCATATCACTGTACAGAAACTTTCTGACATGGGAATGTATTTAAACCTGGGATCCTCCTTCCTTCCCATCCACCCCCAACTTCAGAGTATACAATACAGGCTGTACTGGGTGCTGTTTCTGTACATTTTAACAACCCCTTGGTTGTATTAAGACACTAGGACAGTGTCAGCCCCAAATCAAACAAGTACAGCCCCTGTACTTACTTTTTTGCCAGTAGTATGGAGATTTGCTCTAAGGAGCACCCCTTTGTCTCAGGTATAAAGAGAATGACAAATGCTAATGACGCTAGGCTCATCAGAGCATAAATAAAATACACCCATGGTAAACCAATTATATCTGAGAAGGAAAGAGAGAAAGATTATCATTAAGACTATGTAGTATAAGAAGTTATATCATAGGCTGGAATCTGCTATTGTGGAGGCAGACTCTCTATAGGTTACTTTTAAGCATACATTAAACATACGTGCGGACTATGAACAACAATTCAGGGATATCTGCCACACTTTCTTTTTAGATCTTCCCTTTCCCCCTCCAACAAAATGTGTAGGCTTTGTTGAAAATATTGTGCCCGTTTTAACTTTTCTCCTTGCAGTACATTTTCACGATCAGACCTGCCTTTTGAATGCTGGTAAGGCACAGCTTACTGGCAGAACATCTCCTTTGTATGCAGAAGATCCCGTCCCCAGCACCTCCAGTTAAAAGGACCAGACAGTAGGTGATGTGAAAGACCTCTGCCTGAGACCCTGGAGAGCCGCTGCTCGTCAGAGTAATCCATACTGACCAAGGGTGTGACTTAGTATAAGGCATATCTGTGTATGTGATAGGGTCACAATAACCAAAGTTCCTGGTCCTATGTTTTGTTTATTTATTTATTTAATTCATAGTCTGCCTTCCTCACTGAGACTGAAAGCAGGATACACCATGTAAGTCAATGTGATCAATAAGACGAAACACCTAACAAGCAACATACTGTGACTACAGATCTCTGAAAGAAGCATAGATGTGAGGAATGATGCCAACCATAGAAAGTTACAGCAGTACTTCCAGGAATGGCGATGCTTGAAAGTCAGAAGTTGTTGATTCCCTGAGACATTAATTTTATATCAGTGAGCTCCCTGGAAGGCTCACAAATTCTTCAGTTAGAAGGCCTCTGGGCTAGGAAAGAGTCCCTCTCTGAGAGCTGTTTTATCCTGGTGTGTTTTACAGATGGCCTGTGAACATCTGAGGCACATGTGTTCATTTCTTTTGTCAAATGCCCCTTTCCTCAAACAGATGGCAAAAAGGAACCACATGTTCTGGTATTGTTTCAGTGGCAGTAGGTACACACTGAAGTTCTGCAACACATTTATACTACATCTCCACTTTATGGCTCAGTGAGAAACACAGAATATAAATGAAGTAAATAAAAATGTGACGTGACCAAGGCGCTCTGAAAAAGGCTGGCTGAAGAGGATCGCCGCTGAGAGAATTAATCTGAGTTTGCTTACTGTAAGCCTGTCTATCAGACAGATGAAACATATGCCACCATGGCTGAGGCAGACTGCTGGTAAATGTTGAGCCATTTCTACTTTAGGTTCTGCCACTGGAAGAATTGAGGAAGTGTACCATGGTTGCCAGGTAACCACTATGTCATCTGCAGGCAATTACATTGCCAGACAGGACTGCCAAGTCCTACCTGGCAGCCGGCAGGGGGATCCCAGGTCTGTTCCATGATCTGCTGCACATGCGAAGTGTGCAAGGTGCAATGACATCACCCGAAAGTGACATCACCATGTTGCTGACATTGGGGATGATGCTCTAGTTTTTGGGCAAAACTCTATGGTTTGTGGGCCATTTTACCATAGACTTTTGCCCGACAACTAGAGTGTCGCTGTGCAACGTTGCCAATGTGATGATGTCACTTCTGGGTTATGTCATCATGTTGCCTTTCAGGGCAGCTGGGGGTGGGATTTCCCCCACTGGACAGCGGCAAAGAAGCACCCCATAAAAGCAGGGGTTCCCCCACCCTTGGCTGGGGTCTGGCAACCCGATTGCCAGGCGAAAACCATGTCTTCACATGTCTATTAATGCACGATATACTGAATCCCTTCCAGATTCAAGAAGAAGAGTTGGATTTATACCCCAATCTTCACTCGGAGTCTCAGAGCAGCTTACAATCTCCTTTCCCTTCCCCTCCCAGCAACAAACACCCGGTGAGGTAGGTGGGGCTGAGAGAGCTCTGAGAGAACTGCTCTTGGGAGAACAGCTCTGAGAGAACCATGACTGACCCAAGGTCACACCAGCAGCTGCATGTGGAGGAGTGGGGAATCAAACCTGGTTCTCCAGATTAGAGTTCACTGCTCTGAACCACTACACCAAACTGCTGTAACTTTCTATTGTTGGCACTGAGCATCAGATATTTCAAAGGATGCCATTTCTGCATTTTAAAGGATCATTTATCTATGTGCAGGGAAAGTTCCTCATGCTCAGCCACAGCCATATAAATTCAAGATAAGATATACCAGCCTTACCTGTTATAGTCAAAAAGGTTGATGAGATCAAGAGATTTACTCCCCAGTTCACACTAGAGGTGAGAGCAATTGCTCTTCCTCTGATTCCACCGGGAAATATTTCACTCAATACCAGCCAGGCCACTGAAATTAAAAAAATAATAAAAATCTCAAAAAGGTTCAGTGATAAGAGCCCAGGTTCACCCATAAAAAGACCGGATTGTGCCATTAAATCATGGATGGCCTACTTGCAGGACTGGTGTTGTATGTGAGAATGGAAGTCAGAATTTGTGTCCAGTCTGGACAGCAGTAAAAAGGCTGTGTGCCTGGATATTTAGGGCTGCCAACAAAAAATGTCCCTTTAATAAAGGCTTAATGTGTGGAAATGGTCAACCGAAGCTTTTTGTGGCATGGAGGTCAATAACATCACCTGTTACATAACATCCCTTTAAGCCTCTATT
The DNA here is from genome assembly GCA_029233225.1 of Lepidodactylus listeri. Taxonomy (NCBI): domain Eukaryota; kingdom Metazoa; phylum Chordata; class Lepidosauria; order Squamata; family Gekkonidae; genus Lepidodactylus; species Lepidodactylus listeri. The sequence continues at coordinate 42,754,959 of JARCFY010000003.1, forward strand.
AAAGGAACAGGACAGTTGGCAACCCTAGCTACCCTCATGCTTGCCTCTGCAGTGCTGTACTGTTGCCAGCTTTGAACTTTGACGGTTAAAAGTTAAACCATCCCAAGGTACAGGGGCCTGCTTGAGCACTTGGTGGTAGAGGGACCTTAGCTCCCTGGCAGGAACCGAGGTTCCATCCTCAGTATCACCAGCCAAAAGGATCTCAGGAACCAGGGAAAGGCTCATCGCTTGAAGAACCACAACTAGACATAGTAGAGAATGAAAGGGTAGATGGACTTCTAGTCTGTGGAAGGCAGCATCTTCTGTTTATATGTACTGAATATTTGCTAAAATGGCACTATTTTGTCTTGTAGCATATTTGCCAAAACCTACATCAAATAATTGATTGGGGTAGGGTACAATGAGTACTACGCTGACAGTGTATCATAGCACAATATTATTATCCTAGCATAACAATAATAGCCAAGATGTTGCATCATTACATCATTCCCACTTCTTTTAAAGCACCAGTCACTGAGAATTAGGAGAGGCAAGCAGGGACCCACAAAGATTTGTGGGGCCTGGGGGGCATCTCATATTTCCCATGTATTTGTTAGAAATGTATGAGCTAACAAGACCTGACTTTCTAGACATTATAGGGTTAACTCTGTTTACCTTGCAGTGCTATTATATACACTGACCCGGAAGGAACCTGGCAGCCAGCCAATGTGGGAAAAGCCCACGAATCTACAAAGGTATTGCTGTATTGATTGGATACTGTATTCAGGTGACTTCCTCTCTAGGGTCAGGAAGAAGGAGAGATTCTCCATTGTGCTCTCACTTGTGATCTAAGTATGTCTTTGTAGATAGACGGAGGGAGATGCAGCTCCAGGGTGTTTTGTTTTATAGCATTCCTGTTTACCCTTTCCTTTAGTTAATAAAGCATTTTTAAAACGTAAGGAAAACGTCTCGTCTCCAGTGAAGCAAGATCTATCGCATTTATGAGCGACCTTAAGCATATTTTGCATATCTTGACCATAAAGGTCAATTTTACAACAGTATTGCCCTCCCCCTTATCTATTCTTTCTCTCTCCCAGGAGTCCCCAATAGCCTCTTCCCTTCTCTTGCTTCTTTCTCTCCTTCCCACCTAGCAACCAAGCTACTTTTAGCTGCCCTCCAGTCTTCAGCTTTCTCTCCTTGCCTGCCTCTGGTAGCCTCTCCCCAGGAAAAGTCTAGCCAAGTTGTAAAAATTGCATGGTGGCTGTCAGGCCTGGGTCCAACAAGTCCTCATCCATCAGGGGACATGAAAGGGGGGGGCAGCAGGACCTTTTCCAAGGCTGTTTTGGATTTTCAGTCCACCCCTGCTCCCCCTACCCACAGCTTTACTTTACAGAAACCAGTGGGCATTCTTTACTTAAAGTTACAGGTGTTGTTTCTGTTATTTTGGGGAGTTTTAATCCCCTAAAGTATTTTTAATCAGATTTTTTTCTGCAGATCTAGGACTTTCTTCAAGTTTGTAATGAAATCCTTCATCTGTCTCTAACTCTGTTTTGCAAATCTAGTGATCATATGATCTATGGTTCAGTTCAGAATTATAATGACTCAGTATCTAAAGCCTGCAACATTTCATGGAAGGAGTTTATTTGCTTCATCTGAACTACTCATTCATACAGGTGAGCTAGGCAGCAGCTGGAGACAGCAGTAATCTGAGGGCAACTAGCACATCAAAAGCAGTGTACAAACTCAGAATTGTGTGCTACTTCTTGCATTCCTCTCTGCAAGGCTGGCAACTGACCAAGGACAAAGTCCTGTCCCTTTAATAGAGGTTTAATATACAGACATGGGCAGTAAAAGCTTTTCACAAAATGGAGGTAAATAACATCACATGACAACTGCTGTAGATAAAGGTGACATTAAAGGGACTGCTAGAAGGTCCAGTTTAAAAGCTGGAAAACCTAGCTCTGTACTGGAACAGAGATCCTGAAGACTTTTGGGGCACAGTCAAAGTTCACACAGGGATTAAGGTTGCCAACTCTGGGTTGGAAAATATCAGGAGATTTTGGGGATGGAGCTTGAGGAAAGTGGAGTTTAGGGTGGGGAGGTGCTCAGCAGGTATAATAGAAGAAGAGATTGGATTTATACCCCGCCCTCCACTCTCCAAGGGAGTCTCAGAGCGGCTTACAAACTCCTTTCCCTGCCCCTCCCCACAACAGACACCCTGTGAGGTAGGTGGGAATGAGAGAGCTCTTTCCCAAGCTGTCCTTGAGAGAACAGCTGGTACAGAGCTATGGCTTGCCCAAGGTCATCCAGCCAGGTAAAAGTGGAGGAGTGGGGAATCAAACCTGGTTCTCCCAGATTAGAGTCCGCACACTTAACCACTACATCAAACTGGCTCCCATACCATACAGTCCACCCCCCAAAGCTGCCATTTCCTTTTGGCAAACTGTCAGCTGGAGATCACCTGTAACACCAGGAAATCACCAGGCCCCACTTGGTGGTTGGCAACCCTAGCAGGAATGTTGCCAATCCTTGTTGCTAGAACAACAACAACAACAAAATCAAAAGCTAGCTGACTTTATACTTACAGAGGCAAAAAATATTCTAATATAGAGACATGCTGCAAGAATACATCCCCTTGTCATGTACCCATATCAAATACATTTACAAATATACATAATTTTGGAGCTTTACAAGTTATGGTTATGATCCATCCTAAGTTAAGCATTTTTCAGTCCTAAAATGGAACAATTAAGCATGTGCCTAAAATTTTCTCCTCCTTAGCCCTCCCTAACTCCTTTGTACTGAAAATATTGAAATTAACTTCAAGGAAAACAAGGAAGGTACTATGAAATATCCATCACCACCACCCCCCCAAAAAAATATAAGATGCTGCTTATATCAGATGCTGCTTATATCAGACAGTCAGGGAGTTCAAGAGTTAATTTTCCCTGGAGAGAAGAGCCTAGGTGATTGGCTGCTCTACTAGCTCTCTGATTGGCCCACATCAGCTGAGAGAGAAAATAAAACAGGTGATCTGGAGGGAAAAGAGGTCTTTTGCAAGTTGGTCTATTGCAATTTGGTCTTACTAACATCTGAATCAGTAGCCAAAGGGTTTAGCTTCTGAGAGAAGTGACATTTGGGAGTCAGTGTTTTCTGACCCGCAACAGTCAGAAAAGTACTTCTACAAAGAGAAACCCCATTGTCTTAGATATATTAATATTGCTCTGAGGGAGAACTTTAGATTCTCAGTCAGAAAAGCTACAGAACAGCCTTATACATACAAAGAATACTGGAGAAGGATTTGGCAGAAGGTCAGGATAGTTAGAGAGAATTTCGAGACAAGCCAAATAGTAAAATGAGTTATTGCTTCTTGGGGACAAGGGAATAGCTTCCTGCCAGTGAAAGGGGTGGGAAGAGAACCCTGGTCTGTGATAAAGAGGAGAAGCTTAGACACCTCAGGAGTTAATGAAAAGCTGCATTATCTAAAGGAAAACCTGTAATATCTGAAGGAAGAAATCTAGAAACCTCAATAAAAACTGTGTTAGTGCTGAATAATACTAAACAAAGTACCTCTCAAAGAAAGAAATAGAAAGCCTTGAAACAAAACTACAATTACACTCTCTTGAATGTTCTAAGAATTCAGTTCTGTAAATATGAGAAAGTTTTTACCCCAGCAATCTCAAAACCTTGACCATTCCTATTTTACATATGTTCCCTGCCTGTTTAATAAAATCTTTATTCTGTTTTAGAAAGTTAATTTGCCTCAAGTGCCTCAGGGGTTTAAAGAAAACTGGACAGCTCCTGTGTTTTCAGTAGAGTTTCTGAGCTGAGAAAAAAGCCTAAACTAAACATCTAAACATAGAGTGGGGCAGTCAAGTCTTTTACGACAAAGAATATATACACACTTCTGTAGGGCAACTCCGTCACTGAGGGGAACTGAAGATTTGGCAGGGAAAATTTGCCAGACAGTTGGGGAGATACAGGGGTTCGTCATGGCAGGCCTAGAAGTAAACATTTTTAGAAACCACAGCTGATGGTAGATACTTTGTGTTTTGTATCTCCTTGGCACTGTCATGATTTTTTTTCCTATCAAAAAGCATCAACCAGTTTCCAGCTCTAAGCTCAACAAAAGAAGATGATTGTCTCTGTCACAATATCTGAGCCTTCCACCTCCATTCGAGAGACTATCTTTAAAAACAGGATTAGACTAACTTTCATTCATTCCCTAACCTGCTTCCCATATAACAGTCTGACATATGATTAAAAGCATCTATTAGTATCTATTACTATGCTTGGGTTCAATAGTTATCAAAGGACCACACAATTGTTTTACTAGGTCAAATAAGCTCAGGTGGAATGTAGTATCTTCCTAAGAAGGCCAGCTGTGGAACCACTGTATCAATATTGTGACAGATAATTGAAATAAAGGGACTTATCACCTCTGATTAACTAGCTGTATTCTCCTCAAATTCTTGTATGCAATTCTCTGGCTTTTGTCTTATGCGCCACACCACAAAGCGTGCCTCTCTAGAGAACTGGAGAACTATCTCCGAAACAGACAGTAAACCCTAGCTACTGAGCTAACATCCACTGACTAGACTCAGCTATGGATCCTAGATGTTAAGGCAAGACATATGTCTCCTGAACATACATTCGGCTGGCATCCTTTTAAGAGATTCTCTTTTGATCACTTGTCACTATAAGCTCAGCAATACATCTGAGATCTAAACAGTGTTGTGAAGTTTAACTCAACTGACCATTTTCTAATTTTTGTGTGATGGCCGGGTTCAACCCACTATGAACTGGTTTCAAAAAGTAGAGTTCAAAGCCCTTGAAATGTTTGTTGGGTTTCAAAAGTATGCATTGCAGATAGGGGAAAAAAAGATTAGACTTATACTTTAGAAATGAATGAGGTCTGGAATATAAAAGCCTATGAAAGAAATGGATTAAGGAATGATGCAAGGTTGAAGGAAAATAAGGGAAGGGATTATCCTTCAAGCAATGAAGGCACAATATCTTTGGGGGGGGGGGAGTGTGCCAAATATATGAAGTGAATGCAACCACAAATTGAAAAACTGCTCCGAGAACAAGGAACTCAGAAGGTACAACTAGTCAGAATTTTGCTATGAGACTAAATTAATTCATGTTTACACTGGTTACAGACAAGTTGAAAGCAGTAGTACCTAGAGGGGACTATAGGGGGGGAATTCCAGGGGCTGTGCCTCTGTGGGTGCCTGTGGAGCCAAGAAAGTTTTCTTTCTGAAATTTTGATTGTATTGGGTCTGTGCTGTATAAAAGGGGGGGCAGTAGAGTCCATGATGATTCTCAGCAGCCTGGTCAAGAATAATCTTCACTCTACTTCTGACTGGGTCAGAGACTCATGGTTAAGGAACTTACAGCTTCAAACTATGAGGGGAAAAACATGGCAGCCTATTTTTTCTTCTTGCTCAAAAGCTTTAAATTACTTTTTTTAAAAGAGATAGTATATGTATAATTCAGATGATCCCTGGTTGTTATCACAGAATGGCAGCCTTAAAGAAGTCCTAGATGGTCCAGACTATAGGAAAAGGACACAGGTATATCCTGGCCTAAGCATTCTATCTGGAATAATAAAATGAGGCATACTGGGGAATTCCAGGAAAGCTCACCCTTTTTCTCCATTGCAGCCAGTGATCAGAGGTCAAGAATATGGCTGCCAAGTAACACAATCGTATGGTGTTCTCATAACAACATAGCGCTGACATGGGAAGTACTGCCTGTCCCTGCAAAAAAGCTGGGATGGCAATTAATGAGTCACATAGACATGGAAGCTAGGAAAAAAGAGAGTGCAATAGATGAGGCAGTGAGTTCTACATAACCAAAGAAAACTCCTGTGAGTCTAAATGAGTACACAGACAGGAGGAATAGAAGCAACAGGCCATAGGAACAACACAGGTAGGGTTGCCAGTCCCCAGGTGGGAGCAGGGGATCCCCCAATTTCACAGGATCCTGCCTGCCACTGGCTGGACAGTGGGGAGAAGCCCTGCCCCAGCAGTCACAATCTCACGTGGTGTTCCTGGTGTGATGACATCACTTCTGCGCCCCCCACTCCTGGAAAGCTCCCTCCCACTCCCACCAGCACGAGGTAAGGACCTGGCAACCTAAACACTGACATTAGTTATTGCTGTTTACAAGTGGCAGAAGTTAGAAGAGATTTTGCTTACCCTGCCCTCTGGTATCAGCCATTTAATGAAATTTAATGACTTATATAACAGGTTAGAACAAGTGGAACCCACAAGAATCTGGGGGGGGGGATCTAACCCTTTTCCTCCCTACACTGGGCCAACTTCCTGGGTAGCTCACCACTGTCCTTTCCCTTACCCACCAAGAGACTCCCTCACGGTCACTTTCACTGCCTGCCTGCCCTGCTACCCTCCCTTTGTCTGATGGTGAAGGATGGATGTGGGGGGGTGGCAGATGCTCCTTCTCCTCCTCACCTACTCACTTGCTGCCAGTGCTGCTCCCTCAGCAATGGTTTCGGGGGCAGGAGGATCCTCCTTCCCCACTCACTCGCCTTCAGCATTGCAACCTTACAAGCAGTTTCATTGGTGAGGGGGTGAAGGCTCCTGTCCTCCTCTCTTGGCCGTTCACATGCAACCAGCATAGCCACATCATCACCAGGCAGGGGAGGAACTCCCAGAAAACATTTGCGTGTTCAAGTATAGACAAGTGCTCTAGGTTTTGGATCTTTAAAAAATTGCCCCCCTTAAGGTTTCAGATCTTTCTTGGGGTTAGGGTTGCCAGCCTCCAGGTGGGGCCTGGGGATCTCCCGCTTTTACAACTGATCCCCAGCTGACAGAGATCAGCTTCCCCTGGATAAAATGGCTGCTTTGAAGGGTGGCCTCTATGGCACTGTACCATGCTGAGGCCCCTCCCCTCCCCAAACCCCACCCTCTCCTGGCTCCACCCCCAAAGTCTCCAGGTATTTTCCAACCCAGACCTGGCAACCCTACTTGGGGCTACCCCACGTTTACAGAAATATCTTCCTTCTGTCAACATGTCCCCAATTTGCAGATTTAAGTATCTGCAGATGAGGCCATTTTGACTACTAGATATATCAACAAACAGGGCAGCTGCAAGGACTTGTGGGGGGCATCCATTTTGTCCTTCCTCACTGTTTCCTCTTAGCCTCTCCCTTTTTCTGGCTTCCTTTTCCCCTTCCGGCCCACCAGCCAAACCTACCTTTATCTGCCCCCTATCTTCAGTTTTCCTTCCTTCTCTTACCTTGCAGTCTCTAGCCAGGAAAATTATGGCTTAGTCGTACACTGACAGCAGCCAGGCCAAGCCCAGTTGCTAGAGTTGCCAGTCCCCAGGTCCCATGGGGGTTTCCCTGGTTTTTGAGGCTTCTTGCCACTGCTGGCCGGCAGGGAAAACCCCACCCCCAAACAGTGACATTGCTGAATGACATCCCTGATTAGGGTTGCCAAGTCTGGGTTGGAAAATACCTGGAGACTTTGGGGGTGGAGCCAGGAGAGGGTGAGGTTTGGGGAGGGGAGGGGCCTCAGCATGGTACAATGCCATAGAGTCCACCCTTCAAAGCAGCCATTTTCTCCAGGTAGGGTTGCCAGCCTCCAGGTGGGGCCTGGAGATCTCCTGCTTTTACAACTGATCTCCAGCTGACAGAGATCAGCTCCCCTGGAGAAAATGCCTGCTCTGAAAGATGGACTCTATGGCATTATACTATGCTGAGGCCCCTCCCCTCCCCAAACCCCTCCCTCTCCTGGCTCCACCCCCAAAGTCTCCAGGTATTTTCCAACCCAGACTTGGCAACCCTAATCAGGGATGTCACACAGCAATGTCACTCCAACTATTTCCTCTTTCTCTCCTCCTGGTACCCCCATGTCCTCAGCCTTTCCTGTTTCCTTGCCTTGTTCCTACCCATGCACCACCAACCTACTTTTTATCTGTCCCCCATCTTAAGCTGTATTTGTTATTTATTTACTTAACACCCCACCATTTTCCACAATGGAGACCCAAAGCAGCTTACATTATTCTCCCCTTCTCCATTTTATTCTTTCTACCACCCTAAGAGGTAGGCTAGTCTAAGAGTGTGTGACTGGCCCAAGGTCACCCAGTGAACCTCAAGGAAGAATGGGAATTTGAACATGGGCCTCTGAGATCCTAGTGTGAAACCATGACCACCATACCACACTAGTTTTGTAGGGTGGCTGCTATTGAACAGTTGCAAGCAGCCACAGCTGGGCATGCAACTCATCTGACAGCAAGTCCTCTGGTATTTGCTGCTGGTCCTCCCTCAAAGCCCAAAATAGCTCTGGAAAAGGCCCTGCCCCCTCCCCTTGACTGAAAGTGACATATACCAAGGCTTGAAGGCTGGCAATACTGTTGTGGTTGCCTAGCAACAGCCCCTGAAACCATTTTTGTCTTAAAGGTACAGGTACTGCTTCTATAAATTTTAGGGGGTTAACTATCCACCCAAGTATTTTCTGTTAGATTTCTGATTATTCTGTAAACCTGGAGCTTTTCTCAGATTTGTAGAAAGATCTGTCTTGTCTGTCTATAGTTCCATTCTCCAGAGTTAAGTATCTAAAGATGAGACCATTTGGACGATTAGATACAGAACCTGTAGAATTTGGCTGCCCTTTAAAAAGCTTTGGTGCAATCAGAATGAATCCAGCAGATGCTGCTCCTACTCCACTGTTCTAATGATCCTTTTGTCCTTCCTCTCTCTTGTCTGATATGAGACATAGTTACAGACACACTTGCTACCATAGGCAGAAGGGAAAGGAAGGGGAAAGGAACAATAAAATAGCAGAACTGAAGAAGAGACCATTAAAACTCTTGTTGCTGCCACCTACTCTCTCAGTACCTCCCAACTCTTTAAAGTGGTAAACAGAGTCTCCAAGTCAGAACTTCATAACCCTAAACTTAATTTTGTTGCTTTCATACTACAACCCTTTTGTACTGTTGAAATATCCCTTTCCCACAAACTGGAAATGGAATGAAAATGGTGGTTCCACACAAAGTTTAGCACTGTAATCCCTCTAAATATCTCCAACTGTATTTTTATTTTGAGGTCAATCCTGTTCAAGGTCCCACTTTCCCTGATACTGTCCCTTTAATTTCCTATTTGCCAACTTTTAAAGATGTGTCTGCTTTTGGATTTAATCAATCTTTTAAGTGGGGTTTTCACAAAGAGTTGGAAAATTGGCAGTTTATTAATAATTTCCTGTTACTTGCACAGAAGGAAGAGACTTTAAAGACTGCCACCAAAACTATTGCATTTTAACATTTTCCCCTTTATTTTTCATAATTGTCTGTGCTTCTGCAACCACGCCAGTCAACAGGAAACAGCTCATCATGCTGAGATGCAGAAGCTGCACAAGGCAAGGAGGAAAATTTAAAGGAATCGTATCTGTACGAGGCATCAGTAGCACTTTGCCAGTCCACACTGAACAGGCTAGCAGTGCAATTACAGTTCACGTTCCAAAAAATTATAAATTATGTATAATAAAAGACAGGGGAAACAGGCATGATACTGGCATTGGCGATGATGTCATCTGGACTGTCCATAAAAACTGAGTGACTAAATTATGCTAATGCCAGACTCAACAACAACCTGAGATGCCAGACCTTAACTTGGAGACTTTGCCTTTAAGTATCCAAATGCAGCAAGAGAAGGCAGCTGCTGCACCTCTCACCCAGCTACTCCGTGGTCCCTCCATCCAGCTTCCTTGTTGTGGATGTGAGGAGCAGGCCAGCAGACTGGTGCAGTAGGAGGGATCAAGGCCGCCTCGGGGCATTTAGAGGTACAGGCACAGTTTCTGTTTTACAAACTGGCAATCTAATTTTCAAAAACATAGCAACATAGACTCCTGTGTCTGAGAAACAAAATCACATTGCTTTATAAGTTTGATCCCGAAATGAGCATTTTAAGGAAACAAAGCTGCCAACACAACACTCAGGGCAAGAAAAGTTTCACCTGCTTCCTTTTTGCAAATAAGCAGGGGTCCGTTGGGGCCGGAGCGAGGCAGAGCGAAGCTCCACCAGCTCAGGAGTGGCCACTAGGGCAGCCATGGGCCGAATCAGATTCTCTGATCTGATTCAGCCTGCTGCCGAATTGCTGCCGAAATTCGGCGGCAACTTTAAAAGCGACTGGAGGGGAGGGGGTTTGAGGGAGAGGCTCCAAACTTGCAGGGTAGCTGCTGGGACCTCTCCCCCAAATACCCACCAAGTTTCAAGAAGATTGGACCAGGGGGTCCAATTCTACGGGCCCCCAAACAGGTTGCCCCCATTCCCTTCATAGTTCTCTATGGTAGAAAAAAAGGTAACATTTTTTCCCACCATAGAGAACAATGGAGGGGATGGGACAATGTGTTTGGGGGCCCATAGAATTGGACCCCATGGTCCAATCTTCTTGAAACTTGGTGGGTATTTCGAGGAGAGGCCCCAGCAGCTACCCTGCAAGTTTGGAGCCTCTCCCTCAAATCCCCTTTCCTCCAGCCCCTCATATACCCTATGAGTTTTTGCCATTGATTTCAATGGCCCATAGGGTATAATGGGGCTGAAACTGACATTCCCTTTCTGACACACTTCCAGTGATGTCAAGGGATGTGGCGCATGCTAATGAGTTATGCTAATGAGCTCCTGCAGCTCTTTTTCTAGGAAAGGACCCCTGCAGATAAGGATTATTCAGAGGAATAAGAACAGGTTCTTGCTTGGTCTTCAGATTTCTTGCATTGAGCTTCAGTTTAGCGCTGTCAATGCCATTTATTAAACTAGGGACATACTTCCCATAGTTCAAGAATAGATTATCATGGGCCAGGAAGTTCTCATAGCAACACTGGTGTAAATAACCATTTACCGTTAAATTTTGTCCTAATACATTAAACATAGACAACTCTGAAATTCCTGTGCCAAGACAAATAAGGGGCTGTTGAAAAACTGCCAGTGATCAAGGATTGTTCCATTCCCCCTCCCCGGAAAAGACTAAACGTATTTACCAACTACTTGTTTGACAGAAATATTACTGGTGCAGCTTTTCACATCATTGCATTTCAGTCCCTGAAGAAAAACTACATCAGAGGAATTTTCATCCGCCATGCAGCTGCTATAAAGGCAAAGAAGAATGTAGCCAATCTTGCATAATCCGGTTCAAACACCCTATTGTTCACAAAATTGGAGGGACCAAAGCAAGGCTTCTGAAAAGGAGAGACCCGGTTCAGTTAGAAAAGATGGTGCTCATCTTAATATATCAGTGGTCTGAGTCAATATTAGGTGATTTCATGAAAGGCTAGGGGGAGAAAGGGGGGGCTGGCCACCCACGGGGGGCACAGAACAAGGCAAGTCACATGGCTTTCAGATTCAGCACAAACTCTATGGTAAAACTGCTGGATCCCTGAAAGGCATAATAACCTTTCTGGATTCAACCCGGAAATGAGATCATGCTGTCAACATGGAAGTGCCCCCCCCCACACCGGTCCCCACCCAACCCTTGTCTCCTGCTGGGAGCCAGGGACCAGATGGCTGCCCTAGTGCCAACCCTGGGGGAATCCTTGCCTGGTAGCCTGCAGTACCTGTCAGCAGCACTAAGAGCATTTAAAGTACAGATTCCCTGTTTCCTCAACAGAGATATGAAGATTTCAGTATACAGTCAGGCTTACAGATGTAGAACCTGATAGTTATTTTGGATGAATGAAGTATATGGAGAATACAAACTTGTAAGCCTCTGTTAGAGGCTCTGCTGCTTATTCCTAATAGAGGAAGTTTATTCCAGGTTGATTTTTTAAATACCAAACCTGGAATCAAAAGGTACTGTACAAGTTAAATGGTTTTTAGAACATGTAAACCAAATTGCCTAAAGCAAAGCAAGCAGAGTATTTTTTTTAAAGTGTACTGCAACATTGATTTATTACACTGATAATGTACTACAGTAATTGCTTGAAACAGATAGCAAATGGGATGTTGAATGGCTTTTAATCAGATTTAATTAATGCAAAATAGACCCAAAAAAGCTGTTCTTCTTTTATCTCTGTTGGAGCCTCATTGTGTATGATACAAACTGGAGAGAAATAGAACAGATGCTCAGTCATTCAGGACTCCTTTATAATGCAGAAAGGGCTTCCACTGGTCTTTTCATTTTTATTTTCTCTTATGCACCCATTCTCTGTGATATCTGTAAGCTTTTGATCAATAGTATTAATGGTAAAAATAGAAAACTGAGTAGCTCAAAGCAAGATAAATTTGTTTCTAATGTTTTAAGAAAAGGAGAAGGAGCCAACAACTAAATTCAATGTCTTCATTCCAGGGGCAGCTATAAAATAATTGGGACACATTAGTAGTCCAGATATACTGATCTTATGTCAATTTAAGAACATTCTCTAGAAGAGAACTTGATTAGAGTGACTCAACTCCCAGGATTCCTTAGGGACAAACAATGGTATTGAGCCAGTTTTTTTTTTTTTTAAGTACAATAGACATGATCTTGAATAGTATTCTGAATCCTTGGTTAGAAAAGATACAACTTTAAATAAAGTCTAATCTATATGAAATTATGTAAATTTTTAAATTAAACTTGTATTCTGCTTCTCCACTCAGCATAGGTCGACCATATAAGGGTTGCAATCACATGCTCAATTAGCCCCGACATAGGCGTGAATGCCGGGTGGATTAAAGGAGTGCGATCACACTACAGCATCTGGGAAGTGCCCTGCAGCCATCGGGCAACCCGTTTTGCTCTGCTGCACATGAGGATTTAAAAGACACCTCAGAAAGTCTGGTAGCAAATGGGTTGCTATGGGCCACAGATGGACTTTCCCATGTCTGATTGCTCCAGCACATGACATCGGGATGGTCTGATCAGGCCATCCCGACTCCGTGCCATTGTTTTTTGCCCTTCTCAGTATGCGCATCATCGCACGCTACATAGGGAGCCCTCAGGGCAGAGATGTGAATCATAAATCCCTTGTTTAAGCGCATCGGAGATGAACAGCCAAAAAAAAACAGACTCACCCGTGGTTGTGCCTGATCATGCAGTGGCGGGCTGTGCCCGCAGCTTCAAAAGACTGTATGATCGCACAACTGTGGGTCAGCTTCCTCTAGAGGAAATAGCCTCTCTTTCCCCCACTTTATCTCGCACGTGTGACTGCAACCAAGCACACACATGTACAAATATGGATTTCAAATAAATTGGGAGGGGGGCCCAGAGCATGCATATCTCCCACTTAATTCAGGAGATTTTCACTGTGCTCCCCATCCCAACCCTCTCTCTCTCTCTCTCTCTCTCTCTTTCTTTCTTTCTCTCTCTCTCTCTTTCCTTCCTTCCTTCCTTCCTTCCTTCCTTCCTTCCTTCCTTCCTTCCTTCCTTCCTTCCTTCCTTCCTTCCTTCCTTCCTGTTTGCACTGGTTTGCTGGAATGCCAGAACTATGTAGGCAATCATTCCATAAAAACTGCTGAGTGAACCACACCAACTTGGTGTCATCGGCTGGGCTGTTTCCCCACCAAGATTCTTCTCCACATTGACAGCAAGAAGCCCTCACAGTAAAGGAGAGTGATCTCCATAAGATATCATGCCCAAGCTGGGCATGACTCCCTTAGGATTTCCAGGATCAATATGGGGCCTGGGGTTGTCCTGGAATTAGAACCGCTCTCTATATGGTAGAGGTCAATTCCCCTGGAGGAAATGGCTGCTTCAGAGGGTGAATTCTACGGCATTCAATCCCTGCTGAGCTCCCTCCCTGGGCACTGTCCCCAAATCTCTAGTCATTTGCCAAGCTGAAATTGACAACTGGCTTCCATTATTTCCCCAGTTAATCCAGAGAAAATATAAACTTCATTCTTCTCCAAAGGAAAGAGAAAAGTGTAGGGTGGCTGTGGGTCACACATCCATCTGGACACATTCCTGCTGCCACCATGGGAAGGAGGGCAGAGCTAAACCCCGCCTTCAAAATGGTAGCACTACATCCAGCCTTTAAAGGGCTTTTTAAAATATACAAAGCTGCACTACACTAGAGCTGCTGTCACGCTTGCTACTTCTGGTACATTATTATGGACATCTAAACAATATTTTTGCTTCTGCTTTGGCTTTGATGTACATTTTGAGCTTTCAAGTCCAGTGATGGAAGTGTGAAAGCATTTCTTAAGTGCTTAGTCGGCAGTCAAATAACTTATGAAAGTATATCTGAAAACAATATATGCAGCACTTACTTGGTCCAAGGCTTATGGAGAATGCAGCGATATAAACAAGCAAGCTGGCCAAGGAGAGCCATTTCAAAGCTGCTGGAACTTCCATTGCTCCTGTTTCTGTATGGGATTCAGCCTGGCTTCTTGTGACAGAGGCTGTGCCTCTTGCCACAGGTGTCCTGTTCTGCTCTCCTGTATTAGAATCTTGAACCTTCTGTTGGGAAATTCTGATAGATGAAGCCATGCCAGCAAATTGGTCCTCTAGAGTCTCATTGGAGAAGGTCAGCTTCCGTACCTTCTGGAACAAAGGTTCTTCCAAGGATTGGTTTTTACAAACAGTAGTGAAATTCATGTGTATGTTAAGTGTCACCACTCCCATGGTGACTAATGACACAGACATGAGGGATGACCCAATACAGAGAAAAGTCTTGCTTCCTACGTGGTCCACAAAGAGGGTAGCTGGGACTGTACTGATCACTTTGACCATTCCAACACCAGTAGAGGCCAGACTAGCTGCCTCGTTGCTCTGAAATCCAGCTGATTTCAAAACAGTTGATGCATAAAATAAGATGTTAGGCTGTCCTGTTGTCTGTACAAAAAACACTAGAGTGATTCCTATCAGCATCCGGGCCCTCATGTTGTCTTTGGCACGGAACAGATCAAAGAAACTGTACTGGTGCTCATCTTTCAAGGAAGATTTGATCATAGCCAGTTCTTCAGTAGTGTCTGGGGTTCTCCTCAGCTTCCCAAGTACTCTGCTAGCAGCTTCATCGAAGCCTTTCATAACCAGGAACCGAGGACTGGGTACAAGGAAGTGCAGAGCAATGGCTTGCAAGATGCCCAGTGGAATAACAAGGCCAAACATGTACTTCCAGCCATGGTAAAAGCTGGCAAATGCGTAATTTGAAATGTAAGCAAAAAGAACACCCACCACAATCATGAGTTCATTCAAAGACACCAACAAGCCTCTTCTGTGTGGTGGGGCAATCTCTGCGATATACACACACGTTGCAATTGAGGACAGTGAAATGGAAATCCCTATCACAATCCGCCCTATTATAAGCAGTCCATATGAGGCCGAGAGTATCTGGACTAGACTGCCCAGTACAAGTAAACAAGATGCCATCAGAATGGTAATTCGTCTCCCATATTTGTCTATCAGGAATCCACCAGTTGATGAAGCTAGCAAAGCACCAATTAGAAGAGCACTTACAACCATTTCCTGTTGTTGACATGAAAGTGCTAATATGCTAGTTAGCTGAAGAAGAGCTCCAGAGATAATTCCAAGTTCATAACCCATCAGAAGTCCGCTGATAGCAGCAATGGCTGATGACAGAAGAGTAAGCATTCCGCAGCCTGGAATAAAAGGAAATCAAAAGAATAAAAGGAAATGAAAAGAATCAAGTGAGTTTATCATTATCAGGAACCAATGTTGTACGGTAATTAGAGTACTGGACTAGCCCAGGGGTCCCCAACCATTTTGAGCCTGCAGGCACCTTGGTAACTTCTGTCACAGTATGGTGGGCACAACCACAAAATGGCTGCCACAGGCAGTGGAGCCAACTACAAAATGTCAGGGGATGAGGTTATTCATAAATCTAACTTACTCTTCAACATTTCAAGAAGCTCTGTTTAACAGGATGCCTTCTAAAATAAACATATTGCTTTAAAATATTTTCTTGTGTTCACACAACTTACCTTAAGAACCTCATGCTATGCTCTGCACAGTCAATCAGATCTCCGATGGCTAATCACAAACCCTGGTTGGCAATAGCCCCACCCACTTTCTAACATACTTGTCATGCACTGTGCAAGGTGTTGGCAGGCCCTATGGCATCTCACTTGAAACCCTGGAGACCCATGTTCAAATCCCCACTCTGCCATGAAATTTGCAGGATAACCTTGGACTACTCACTTTCTCTCAGCGTAACCTACCTGGTGGGGTTGTTGGAAGGATAAAAAATGGAGAAGAGAAGAACTGTGTGTGTTGCCCTGAACTGCCTGGAGGAGGAGAAAATAAGCTGTTTCAAGGCAAAGTCTAAAGTCTGTAATTATAGTCTTAAAATGGAAAACATGATGTGTTGCAACCTAAATGGGATTAGGTCACACTGAGGGCAAAACAGGTGTTCAAGTGGCACCAAATTCCTGGGACACAGGGGGGAAATGGCAATCTTCTTTTGTGGATTTCAAAGGCAGCAGTTGGTCAAATAATACCCACCAACATTTTCCATCCATTGAATCTAACGTGTACAGAAGAGCCAAGGTCAGCTGTGCTACAATTATTTATCTGCAACATAGGCACAGCACACAGTAATAGCACAGGCAATCTGCACAATCAGAACTTTTCAGATAACAAGAATACTAGCTCTGGTAGCATTTGTTTGCACTGTAGACATTGCTAAACTAGACACTGGATTATGACATTTTCTCTATTACATGTGCTACTTAGAATGGGCACCACATAAGGTCTAAGAGGCTCAAAATACAGGTTACAATGCATGCTGCTATTGATCCCCATCTTCCTGGCAATGCTTAGTTAAAGAAGATGTCTGACATAGTGGGGGATGCCACGCCATGTGTCATTGTTCCAGACAGGGGTCATTTCATAGAAAAAATGCAGGAGCTCATTACCATAACTCATTTGCATAACTCATTTGCATATACCACACCCCCTAACATACCAGAAGTGTGTCAGAAGGCAACACCCACCCCTCAGGCTCCACTGACCTGCTCTTCCTCCATTCCCTTCCCCATCCAACACTTTGTGCAATAAAAATAAGCATAAAGAACACACCCTCATTCTCTTCCTGCTCCCTTGAAACCACCAGGTTTCAAGTAGACTTGAGATACCCAGGACATGTGCACCTCCCATCCCTTCCCCTCCCCCTCCCCACAACAAGACACCCTGTGAGGTAGGTGGGGCTGAGAGAGGTCTTTTGAGAACTGCTCATGAGAGAACAGCTCTGAGAGAACTTGTGACTGGCCCAAGGTCACACCAGCAGCTGCATGTGGAGGAGTGGGGAATCAAACCCGGTTCTCCCAGATTAGAGTACAACTCCTGACCATTACACCAAACTGATGGGGTGGAAGCTGCTGAAGGGCTGGTGAAATTTCTCCAGTACTTATGTGCCATGTGCCCAGATAAAAAATGGTATACTTAGAAAATTTATATGCCACTTTGAGCAAGTCTCTGGAAAAGCAGCACACAATCATAAAAGGAACAATGATAAAATTATCAATATTAAAACAAAACATTAAAAACAATAAAGACCCTAGCAGGGCTTTCCCCGGGGCGCTGCGCCTCTGCACTGCTCGGGGAAGCTGAGGAGGGGGCGGGACTTGGTCATGTGCCCACCCCCTATGCTCCTCACTCCCGGAGCTGCACTCCTGTGCGCTCCCGCTCCAACGGACCCCTGGTTCCAGAGTAACATGAGTATTTGTAGGCTAGTCCATCCTTGGCTCTACAATGGACTGAAATGACCAAGGGGTTGGAGTGTCTTCCCTATGAGGGAAGTCTGAAGACTGGGACTTTTTAGTTTAGAAAAAAGATGAGTAATGAGGAACATGATAGAGGTTTATAAAATTATGCATGGGGTAGAGAAAGTGAAGAAGGTGGACAGGAGTTTCCCCCCCCCTTCCCATAATACTCTAACTTGGGAGCAGCTAAGCAAGTTGGTGGGCAGTAAGACAGACAAAAGGAAACATTTATTTACTAAATGAGTAATTAAAGTGTGGAATTTGGTGCCACTGGATGAAGGGATAGCCAAGCACTAAAAGGGGATTAGACAGATTCATGGAGGAGAGGTCCATCAGTGGCTACTTAAGGGATCCTCCCTATTCATAGACAATAAACCTCTGAATCCTAGTGCTAAGCAGCAATGTAAGAGAAAGGCCTTGGCCTCTGTGCCCTGACTGTTGCCCATGCAGGGCAACCAATAGGCCACTGTGTGAAATAGAATGCTGCACTAGATGGACCATTGGTCTGATTCAGAAGGGTTCTACTTATGTTTTTATGATAACTAGAGTTTTGGGAATAAAACTAAGAAGTTACTTGGCTGTATATACAACCCATAAACCAACCGGTCTGTTTTAGCCATTTTAAAGATCAGGTCTGAGAGTTTCTTACTATATAATGATGCAAGCAGTAACCAAAAGTATCTGGATGACCAACTCTTTGGACAACAAAGGCAGGGTAGGCATCAGGGGTTGGCATGGTCAGGTACTTGCTGAATAGGGCTGCAGCCAGCCAGCAACCCTGGGAACATTTAGGAGCAGGAATCATAGAGTTTTTTTTAAATCCCATGGTGTCCTGATTTTCACCAAAGGTGAAATCAGTGCAGCAGCATAATGCCAGCATGTGACCCTATTTCCTCTCACTGGTGCTTCAGGCACCAGCAGACAATGTCAGGTTGAGGCCCACAACACAACAGAAGGCCCTCTACTGACCGGAGATACTAGTTCCATCTGCTCCTACCTCAAAATGAACAATTGCCCCATGTCCCCTGAGATGCCATGGGACCTCTGGGATGACCGCCTATTTCCTGATGGGGAACACCAGTAGGAGGCGCTGTCACAGCTATGCTCTGCTACTAGCCACAAGCATCTCTCTTATCAAGAAATGACAGAAGGTTCTGAAGGCCCATGCAATATTATATAGACTAGGATGTTATACCATTTCTTAGTAGGAGAGGCGCTTGGAGGATGGAATGATTAACTAGTTCTTGTTGCTCCTTTAAAGTCTGTCAGTGGTGACAAGGCTAAAAAAAGCTTCAAAGAGTCAAGGTTTCATTCCCTCCTGTGCTCCTCCCAGAAGGAAATGGGAGATTGCCCAGGGGGTCCTTAAAACATTATTTCTAGAATAATCTTCCATTTCCTGGTCAAATAGATGCTGGTTGGAATAGACTATCAAGTAGCCCTGCCAGCACTAACCCCAAATAGGTAGGTTGGTAGGCATGGCATTTGTGTGTGTGTGTGTGTGTGTGTACTCAAGTTTGTGTTGTGTTGTCTGAGTGAAGGGGAAGATGTGGTGATGACAGTGCTTTTATTGCAGTGAGTGGGGCACTGGAGGGCATCTTGCTCAGGGCTCTACAAAGCCTGGATCAAGCACTATTTATATAGCTAGGTCTCTGTGGTTAGGTTCTAAGAAACAGAAATTCAAGAACCTAAGAATTGCCTTTCTAAATCACATGGCTGGTGCACTCCATCATTCCGCTTCCAAAATGTGTCGTCCACATTCCTCTGGGAGCTCACAAGGAGGGCAAGATGGGGATAGACATCCCATGTTCTTTGTCCCCAGCATTTGGTACTCAGAGGTACCCTACTTCAAGCAGGAGCTCTGATTTAGCTGTCATTACATCCGACTTATATAAATGTCCCCTGTTATATGTACAGTCATCTCAGCTAGGCGTTATCTTGTGCCCGTGAGCTCTGTCAGTTAGTTAAGCATTCTTGTATAACGTCCTACTGAGTAAAGTGCATGTTTGGACCCATTTACAGATCACTAATGTTTGGCCTCTTAACTATTAATTAGTTTAAATAAACTTTGTTTCTAAGAGTTTCACAGAGAAAAAGGAGACCTAATGGAGAACACATGCCATTGTATTTCCAAGTTGCCAGTGTAAACTTAGCCTTCTACAGCTGCAAACACTGTTTATTATCACAAGGCAGAAGTAACAGCTCACATTCTGCCTCCAGTGCACTCTTTGTACTGCTCATTCTTGTTTATTACTGTGCACCCTTTGATGGATAGTTGTTGCTTATTATGGCCAGGCCCTCTCTTTTCCCATCAGCTGAACCATTTCCCCAGCATGTTGCTGGTTGTCCCACAACAGGAGACCAAAGTCACATTTTTTTTCTGCTGGTTTCCTGGCAAAAGACCCTGAAAACACAACTCTGTAGAGGAAAAAGGAAGGGTTCTCTGTATCTGGCTGAAGAAATCGTCGTTTCTTAATTGCTATAGCTGTGATTCATTTATAATATCCATACATTCCCTTTGGGTCCAAATGGTTCCATAAGGCAGCTCGCAGCAACAGCTGAAACATTATAAAAGACATCGTAAAATAATGCTAACAGCATACTCAACATCAACCATAGGAGAATAAATAAATACTAAGAAACAAATACTGAAATCCTTCAGTCACAGAGTAATAAGCCACAAATCCAATAATCTCCTTTTCTTAGACAATGGCATGTTTAACTGCTGCAGAACTGAGGTAGAGTTCATGGACCAAAAGATCAGGCGGGGTTTATGTAGTCAACCTGTTCTGGACAGTGTTGCAATTTGCACTCCTCATTAAGGGGTAGGATTACATCTTGGGGTACTTTGAGAACCACGGCTGCAGTTGGAAGTGCAGGTGGCACCCTGTGCCTTTAACCAACTTCAGTTGGTTTGTAGGCTTGCCAGGATCTGTAGTGTTACCATACAGTTTCAGCCAATTCCCAGAGAGGCACGGTGTAACTTCCAGGTTTCCCTGGATGTGATGTCATGTCATCACTGACAGCATCTTTTTTTTAAAAAGTCTCCAGCTAGCCACTGGAGTAGCAGCAAACAAGGTCTGCAGGGGTGGGTAGGTGGTGATATGGCCATCTTGGCTATAAATAAAGTAAATAAAAACATTTTTATCTGCTTACATTATCAGGTCTTCCATCTAACTGCATTAGAGGCATAGGCGTCAACTTCAGGGGGGCTGGGGAGCTGGAGCCCCCCCTGAACTTTTCCAGGAAGTGCTGAGCCTCCCCCGGAGACAATGGCCTGGGATGTCTCTGGCCCAGCCCCAGCCCCCCCTCCTCCCGGGAAACTGGAAAGTCTATACCCCTGATTAGAGGGGAAGATGACAGTAAGGCCCCCTTTGCTGACCTGCCTGGAACCAACAGCCACTTTGGCTTCTCCGATCACAGAACCGTCTCCTGCAGAGGTTATTACATCTGGCCATTATGAAATGGTTATATAAATTATCTTACTCTTCTTTGCTTGTTTTCCTCTTCCCTTTTCTATAAAGGTAATAGGGAGAGAAGCCAGGCATGGCCTGGCAATAGGCAGGAGATGATAGGATGCGGGTACCTACCACAGGGAATATACAACAACAAAGAACAACTGCACAGTTGAGACCACCACAAATAATAATGAACTGTGCAAAGTACAAAAGAATATATATAAAAGAATTATATTGAAACAAGGTTATCAAAGGAATACTCTCATCAGAGGAACAAACAAGGTTTCATAGGAAACAGTATACAATTATAACTGATATCAAAACATTCTTAACAAGCAGACTCTATATGCAGATAAAACCAAGTTAGAGTCCAGTGGGACCTTTAAGACCAAAAAAGTTTTATTCAAGATGTGAGCTTTTGTGTGTGTGCACACTTCGTCGGACGATGAAATGGAATTACATATCATAGTTGTATATATAGGGGTGGTTTGTTAAATTAGCATGCAAAATAGCAAAAACGTTTTCTAAAACAGATCAAAAGAATGACAAGCTCGGTTTCTGCTTATCATCTGTACTGCATAGGTAATAATTATGTTAGAACTGGAGACTGATGTGTCCTAATTTGTCAGAATCCCATCCTTAGACCTCCATCCATCTCCTTTCAAGCATGGAGGCGAACTTTACAGCATCTTGGCTTGCTCAATGCATTGAGTGTTCTTAGCACTATTTAAATTATTCTTTATTTTTATGGTGCAAATTGGAATATCAGTTCTTCTTCGAAAAAGCTTTCCAGCGAAACGAGATTGACAACAGCCAGCATGCTCGTTAAAGACTTCATTCTTTGAGAACTGTCAACATAAAGATTGATTTTGACATACTAACTACTGAGAATTATCTGCGCTCTAGGAGCAAGGCCCATTGTAGAGCAATACAACAGGCTCTAGCAGCCATTGGGGCTCATGCGGCCCCCCCCCGTCTGCACCTGCCGCCATTCCCCCCACAGCCACCCGCCACCCACCCAGGTACCTGTGGGCATCAGTCACAGCGTCATCAGGAGGTCTGGCGTCCAGCTGGCTCTGTCATCCTGTGACGTATCGGCAGCCGCCCCTTTTGACCACCGGCAGAGCATGCGCCCTAGCCGTGGGCTCGCAGTCTACTGAGGCTGGGCAGTAGTTCTGTGGGCAGGACTACGGCACAGCATGGACAAATCACATGGCACTTTCAGCCTGGCGCTGCATCGGCCAGTGGCCAGGCTCCCTGGGCTGAGTGGTGGTTCGTTCAGCCTACGGCTGAGGGAGCACATCATGCGTGGCCACCCCAAATTGGCTTTATAATATAGAGAGATAGAGACTGCTTGTTAAGAATTTTGTCATATCAGTTATAATTGTATATTGTTTCCTATGAAACCTTGTTTGTTTCTCTTATGAGAGTATCCTTTTGATAACTTTGTTTCGATATAACTCTTTCATATATATTATTTTGTGCTTACCAGGAGGGGGAAAGTGATAACCTTTGCCATGCCATGATTTCACTTCCAGTGCGACCCAGAAGTGTCAGTATTGCCCCAGGGTGATGCTGTAACACCCACCCCCAAACTCAAACACTAAAGAATCGCACCAGCATGATGCCAGCACTTCCAGGTCACACTGGAAGCGACAACATTTTGTGGTGATGACAATCATTTCCCCCCCACAATTTGGCCAACTTTCCTTCACCTGCCAGCCAGCTGAGCATCAGTGGGCAGCAGCAAAAATTGCCAGGAGTTTATCCACCATAAGCAGGCGCTTGGTAAACCAAGTAATAGGGCCATACTATTTTATTTATTCAAAACATTTATTAGCTGCCTTTCTACCTACAGTAATTCAAGGCGGCTTACAATGCAAGCACAAATGCATAAAATACAAAAAATCCACAATTTAAAATGCACAATTTAAAACTGCCAGTAGACAGAAAAACTAAAATTGATCAAATGCCATCATGAATAAAACTGTCTTCAGCTGCCTCCTAAAGAACGAGAATGAGGGAGCCAGGCACATCTTGCTGGGGAGGTTTGTTCCATAACTGTGTCGCTGCAACTGAAAAGGTCCTCTCTTGTGTACTGGCCAGATGAGTTTCTTTGGTCAAAAGGTCGGTCAAGGGGTGCCTCCAGGACACTATACTAGAATGTTTAGGAAGGCTTTTATAAAGGGAAACAGACCATGGACTGTGTATGCGATGGTATTTACTCAAATGCAAGACTAGGTGTTTGTTTTAAGTATGCCATAAAAAGGAGGTCATATTAAAATTGCATACAATGTACAGTTCTACCCAGTAATAAAAAGGTTTTTACGTATAACATATTCAAAGAGGGGGACCATCTTACATTTAGGGTCATCTTCCTTTCAAGTAAAAATGGTATCTGTTGTACATTTCCTGTGGTTACTGCATTATATTCTAATAGGTTTGTCAGCTGGGCCCTTCATGCCAGCAGGAGCAAAAATAGGAGGAGGCGAAGCAATGTCATGTAACATTGCAACGTCATTCCAGAAGTGATGTCATAATGCTTTACAAATTCCCCATAGAGCTTTGGGGGATTCCTAGAGCATCACATAAGATTTATTAATGGGGGGATTAGAAAGGGTGGAGATGACAGAGAGAGCACCTTCATAACATTTCAGAAGCACAGCCTTATAAGTAAAAAAAAAATGGTGCAGTGCCATTGATCTAAAGCTTACACTTTACACAAAATGTCAGTCCTCCAAATAAGTTGTGAGCTGAGAAAGATATGAGGACACTATAATCAATTGTTCTTCAATACTATGCAAGTGAGTGCAATCTGTTTGTAGCCTGTAGCTCTTTCTTTCTTTCAAACCAATGGTAACTGAAAAATTTTGTATTCTTTATTGTAATGATTATATTGATTGTTTGCTTGCTTAATAAAAATGCCTTCAATTAAAAAAAATATTATGCAAGTGAGAATAAACAAAGTGAAAACAGGACATCAGGTTTATTGTTTTTAAAAAAGAAATCAAGAACAGGCTAACATTTTCAAAGGCATTTCTTTGAAAGGAATTTTTTTAACAAGCAACTGTTAAATCCCCAGCAATATTACTTGATTTGTTTCTTGAAATGAAAGTAGAGGAGATAAGTGCCTACTTCCACACAGTTTTTTTCCCCCCACTATGGCTTTCAAAATGGAGCATTTTTTTTACTCTTCAACATGACATCATGCTGCAATTATCCTGTATCCAGGTTTTCCCCATCCTCAGTATGGTCTTTCTTACATCCTCTTTAATTTTTCCAGAAAAAAAGTGGTCCAAGCACATTGCTATGTCTCCTGGGATGAATGGTGTACATTTTCCTGCCCTGCAAAGATCTCATCCATATTGGCATAAGTGTTCTAGTATCACCTTTTTGCACCTTTCTTAGAATCCCCGCTCCCCGTTCCACCACTGGAGTTTTGAAAGGTTTTCTTACAATGTTAATTGCTATAGCATTATAGTGCTATAATTATCTATTGCTATAGCAATATAATGGTTCACTTAACATTTGAAATAAATAAGTGGTGATCGATTATTATAACACTATAGTTCTATAGCAATCTATCATCACTATCTATTTCTAATTTTATTAGATCCTATATAGTAATATAGCATATTCCCACACACAGACGATCCATCACTAATGTGAATGCATTTGGGGCAATGAAAGCCCCTCGCCATGTGGAACCAGTGTTTCAACTTATCTTTTTCAAACTCTAGTATCACAATGGAAATGTTTTGGTACCCACTGAAATATTTTCCAGATCTTACACTTGCTTTTATATATATATATATATATATAACTTTTTTATTGCTTTTCTACAAACTATAAAAACTATCCCTACAACTATAAAACTATCCCTAATTAAAGCAAAGGATATAAATCGTTTTTATAACATATATGAATGAAATTCCCCATACAGCAAAATACAATATACTGAAACGTGATAATAAGTACAATACTGGCTATGCATATGTAGATTCAAGCATGTGGCAAAATAAATTTCTTAAACTTTCAATACAATGCTATTTCCCCCTCCTCCCTCTTCTTTTTGTTTGAGCAGGTTCCCTTTGGACTGCCAGTTGTTTAGGGGCAGCTGCCCCCTTTGCTGAGTCAGAGTCCTCTGAAGAGCTACTGATTCATTCATTGAAATTGACTTTATTCAACTCTTTATGCATCCAAAGGTCAGTTTACTCACATTCCCTTTCCTGGAGCTGATAGGAACCTTAAAGTCCTTTGATTCCTACGGTAAAAAGAGCTGAATCTCTCCCATCTACTTAGCTTAGAAGATTACAAAACTGAGGAAAACAGTTTTCCACAGGCAAATGTATCAAAGCAAGGGGAGGCTGTATAAACCAATTAGGAAGGCTACCCTTAAGCAGCTGATCTTAAGGCTAAGTGAGCCAGTTTGGTGTAGTGATTAAGTGTGCGGACTCTAATCTGGGAGAACTGGGTTTGACCCCACTCCTCCACTTGTACCTGCTGGATGACCTTCGGCAAGCCATCGTTCTGGCACAGCTGTTCTTGAAAAAGAGCAGTTTCTGTCAGAGCTCTCTCAGCCCCACCTACCTCACAAGGGTGTCTGTTGTGGGGAGGGGAAGAGAAAGGAGTTTGTAAGCCGCTCTGAGACTCCCTTTGGGTAGTGAAGGGCAGGGTATAAATCCAATCTCCTCTCCTCTCTTCCTCCTTCTCCTCCTAAACTACCTACAACTCTTATACATTTAAAGATGCAGTAAACAATTCACTGTACTTTGCTATTCTGATCTCTGCCGGGGGC
Source organism: Lepidodactylus listeri (assembly GCA_029233225.1). NCBI lineage: Eukaryota > Metazoa > Chordata > Lepidosauria > Squamata > Gekkonidae > Lepidodactylus > Lepidodactylus listeri. The sequence goes on from JARCFY010000003.1 coordinate 42,780,846, forward strand.
AACACACTCCCCGTCTGGAATTCTATTCATTCCACTACTTACATGTGATACTAATGAAATGCTATAACTATACTAAGCATAACTGGCATACTATAATACTAACTACATAACTAGCATACTGTAATGCTAATTAAACATCTATGCAACTAAGCAATGCAAAACTTGAGCTTCAGTCTTCAAGTTCTTTGGTGCAAAGCAGGATCATGTCGGTGATTGGTCTGGCGAAAGTCTTGGTTGGCCAAGGGCGGTCCTGTGTGCTGTCATGTGTAACAACAAGGACATCAATCTTACGGACTAGTCCATCTTTGCTAGGCAAGATATGATCTATAAGTCCTATAGGCCACGAGTTTCTGGGTGCGTTTTTATCTCTCAGCAGAACGACGTCTCCTTCTCACAGGTTGGGCTCAACCTTTTCCCATTTGCTCCGACTCTTGTAGAGTTGGAAGATATTCCTGCTTCCAGTGCTTCCAGAAGGTGTTTGCGAGGAGTTGGACTTGTCTCCACTATTGCCTGTACATGTCTTTGGATACAAAGGTACCTTGAGGTGCCGGCCATTCACCTGTCTTTTGTGTTAGCAATGTTGCTGGTGTTAGGATGGTTGGGTTCTCCAGGTCTGAAGACACTGGAACTAATGGTCTGGCATTGATGATGGAAGATACTTCTGCTAGGAAGGTGGTTAAAGTCTCATGCGTGAGGGTGGATGTTCCTGCCAACATAGAGTCTAGAATTCTGCGTGCAATGCCAATCATGAGATCCCATACCCCTCCAATATGAGATGCATGGCGAAGATTGAAAATCCAAGTGCAGTTCTGGCTACTCAGGTAATTGGTGAGTGTTGGATCGAGGTCGGTACCTTTGCTTATTCCTAGTTCCCTGAAAGCTCCTACAAAATTTGTGCCACAATCAGACCGGAATAGCTTGACGGGTCTATGTATGGCGAGGAACCTTCTGAGGGCATTTATAAAGCTGGAGGTGTCCATGGACTCAATTACTTCGATGTGGACAGCTCGAATACTTAGACATGTAAAGAGTACAGCCCACCGTTTGCTATTTACCTGCCCTCCCCAAGTCCTGCAGGTCTCTATGCTCCAGGGTCCAAACTCATCGAGGCCCACATTAGTGAAAGGGGGCTCCGTACTGAGTTGATCCGGAGGTAGATCTGCCATCTTCTGTTCTTGATGCTGTCCCTTGAGTTTGCAACACTGTATGCAACTCTGGATTACTTCAGTGATACATCTCTTTGCCCCAACAATCTACAGGCCTGCCGCTCTGATGGCTCCTTTGGTGAGATGCCAGCCTTGGCAGGACACTCATTCATGATGGTGTTGCACTAGCAGAATGGTAACATGTTGCCGAGCTGGAAGGATGATAGGATTCTTCACCCCTGGAACCACATCAGCCATGTTTAGACGTCCTCCTACTCTGAGTAGCCCATCGTTGTCAAGGTAGGGACTCATCTGGAGAAGAGAGCTGGTTTTTGGTATTATTTCCTCCTTTTTGAGGTTCTCAAATTCCTGTGGGTAGGAATGTTGCTGTACACTGTGTAGGATTAGCTTCTCTGCCCACCGCCATTCATCCAATTGGGTCAGCTTAGCATTCTTGTGGTACACACAATGGATTATATGTGTTACTCCCAGGACAAGTGATGACCACCGGGAGAAGCATTTGAAGTGGTGTACCTCCAGTGGGCAGGACCTCATCTCAGTCGTAGTTGCTATGCAAATGACTCGAGGCTGTACTTCTGCATCCTGGTCTGGATCCAGAAGTTCATGGTGATCTATCTCACACTGTAGCATACTATCTGGGTATAGAAGGAATTTGTGGCCTTTCAGTTAGGTTGTCAGCTAACTGAGATGCTAGGATGGAATGTGTTGCGTGATCCGCTGGGTTCTGGTCTGTGGGGACATGATGCCATTGTTCGGGTTCTGAGAACCGTCTGATGCATTCCACTGTGTTACTTACATACACGTAGAACCTCCAACTCTGGTTGTATATGTAGCCTAGCGCTACTTTGCTATCTGTGTTGAAGGCTGTGGATTCAAAATCTAGATCCATCTCTCTCGTTATCACCTCTGCCATTTCTACAGCTAGTACGGCACCACACAGTTCTAGCCTTGGGATAGTGTGTCACTGTTGTGGTGCTAGTTTAGCTTTACCTAACACAAAGCCAACACAGTTACAGTTCTCCCCGTCGGTGACTCTGAGGTACAATACCGCTGCTATCGCTTTGGTCGACGCATCTGAGAAGACGTGCAGCTCTCAGTGGGAGGCAGCAGTAGGAGAGACTGGAACATAGGTGCAGGAGATGTGTATGCCTTCTAAAGTGCTGAGGGAGTTTCTCCTCGCTTCCCATTCTTGTCTTTGGTTGAGAGGAAGGGGTTCATCCAAATTCTTGGTTCCCTGGAACAGTATTCAGAGCAGGTGTTTTCCTTGAATGGTCACTGGTGCCGCAAATCCCAAGGGGTCAAATGGACTGTTCACCATTGACAAAATGCCTCGTCTTGTGAACCGCTTCTCTTGCTTTGGTACCTTGAAGGTGAAGGCATCTTTCTTCAGGTCCCAACTCAGGCCAATGGTGCACTGGACAAGAGGAGTTTTGCCACCTAAGTCCAAACGTTGTAGGCCTTTAGCATGGTCTTCTGGATCAAATGCCTTTAAGACTTGTGTGTTATTAGATGCGATTTTATGCAGCTTAAGGTTAGCTATGGCTAGCATCTGTTGAGTCCTCTTCAGCAAGTCTATGGCTTCAGCTGAGGTGGATACTGACTTAAGCCCGTTGTCCACATAGAAGTCCTGTTCTACAAACTGTCTCACATCTGTGCCATACTGTGCTTCTCCTCTGCATGCAGTTTGGTGAAGTCCAAAGTTGGCAATTGCTGGGGATGGACTGTTTCTGAAGATGTACACCCTCATTGATATTCATTAATGGTTTGACTGTGCTGCTCATTGCTGAACCATAGGAATCTCAGGTAGTTGCGGTGGTCTTCCCTGACGAGGAAGGAGTAGAACATCTGCTGGATGTCTGCCATGACAGCTACTGCTTCCATCCTAAATTGGATAAGTACACCGAGTAGGCTGTTGGTGAGGTCCGGTCCTGTGAGGAGGGCCTTGTTCACTGAGAACCCTCTGAACTGCGCGCTGGAGTCAAACACCATTCTGATCTGAATCAGAATGGAGTCAAACACCATTCTGAATGATATACTCCAAAAATTGGGAGGTACCAACACTCTTCACCATCCCTCAGCGGAGGTGCGAGTTCAGCATGCTGGATCTGCAGCATCTTCTCCATGAACTCTACAAAATGGGCTTTCATCTTGGGCTTCTTTGTTAAGGTTCTACACAAGATGCAGAGGCGAGATAGGGCCTGTTCATGGTTGCTGGGTAATGGTTGTCTAGGTGTGCAGAAGGGAAGTGGGGCCACCTAACTTCCTGAGTCATTTTGCATAAGTTCCTTCTCCATCAGTTGTAGGAACTGTTTGTCTTCTATAGACAAAGCAAGCTTGTTGTCATTTTTGGTTGTTTGGAACACTGTGATACCCATGATGGAGTCTTTCTCAGTTAGTGTGAAGTGTTCCAGACGTGGCTTCAAGTGCGAGGGACACCCACTGTGCAAGACTCCTGTGACGGTGACACTTGTCTGGATTGGCATCTGCAGGTGATCCAAGCATACGTTCCCTATGATGACCCTTCCTAACTCCAACCTCTGGGCGTGCAGAGGGCCAGAAGGACCTCTGAGCAGTTCATGACAAGCTAACAAATCGGGTATATCAGTCCCCAGTCAGAGCATAATTTCTGCTTCAGGATCCAAGGCAGGAAGGTGGTTTGCAATGGGTCTTAAATGAGGATGGTAAGAGGCAACGTCTGGTGTGAGAATTTGGCTGCAGTCATCTGGTATAGCATCATATTCCAACAGCTATGGTAAAGTGTACTGTACTTTGCCATCCAGTGATTCAATCTGGAACCCAATTGCGCCTCTCCCCACCATGCACTGAACCCCAGCGCATGTCTTTACGCTATATTGGATTTCTTTTCCTTACAGGTTGAAGAGCTCAAAGAATGCTGGGCCAGCCAAAGACTGATTGTTTTGGCCATCCAAGATAATGTACATTTTAAATACATAAGAGAATCTATCCTCTTATCCCATGACTGCTAAGTCTACTCAGGAGTCTTTGGTGAGGTATCTTGTCAAAAGCCTTTTGAAAGTCCAGGTATACAATGTCCACCAGGTCACCACTGTCTACATGCTTGTTCACTTTCTCAAAGACCTTCAAAAGATTGGTGAGGAAGGACTTCCCTTTGCAGAAGCCATGCTGATTTTCCTCAGCAGGCTTTGTCCCTCTATCTTTGATTACAGTTTCTACTAATTTACATGGGACAGAGGCTAGACTGGCTGGCCTGAAAGTGAATCACCTAGAGTAGTCTCTATCACTGGAAATCTGATGTGGGGTATGAGATGCAATGCCTGCTAGGAATGCAAATATAAAACAAAAGTCTTAATGTTTAACAATTCTTTTAAACATGAACTTATTTCTTTCTGTTACATGGATTTCAATTTTTTAAAAAAGGTCTGCCCACATATGTTGCCACTGATTGAATTTAACTATGAAAAGCTGAGACTGGTTGTTCTAAACAGACTGCTTTGTCTGCAAAGCCTCTACAGATTATAGAGTTTTGACTGGTTACCAAAAATATTTTTTTCCTCTTTAAGAACGTGACCAGCTTTTACCGCCTTGTGCCCTACAGGGACTTTATGTGTCAACAAACTGGATAGAATTTTATGTTCTTTATTAATTAACCATCTGCTTCCCTTTGGCAGCCAGTAACATTGATATTGCTGGGCTCCTCAACAATCTCTTATCAAATACACTGTAATTACTCTCTGCTGGCATACTTTGCACTGTAATGTGTGCGTGTATGTGTGCGTGTGTGTGTGTGTGTGTGTGTGTGTGTGTGTTTAATAGAAGAGGGCTTCAGCCCAGGTGCTTGGGCTGACTAATGCAGATTGCTACTTGTATTGCACAAATCCAGGTCTTAGCTGTTCCAGTCTAAGCAACTCATCTTCCATCCTTATCCACTATCTCTCATTGGATCCTTGCACTTCCTAGCCCTCACCCCATTCTGCCACCCCTACACCTGATCATTCTACTCCAGTGGCAGCAGGGCTGGGTGAAAATGCCTATAGGGCTGCGTACAGATGCATGACATTTCACTGCATTTGCAAAACATGTGGTATTTTCTGCCCAGGATGGGACTGAGGGGAAACCTGTTTTTCTTCTTTGAGAAGCTGGCTTTGCATAGTGGTAACTGGCTGGCCCTGGTCTTAATTGTGAAGCCCCCCCCCCCTCATTCCTTCAAAGCACATCTGTGTACTGAGCTAATTGGTTGGCCTTTATGTCAGTTATGGACTTACGTCCTCCGTGTATTGTCAGAGAGGATTTTGAAGTAGAAAAACAAAGAACCATAAATACAGTAAATTGCTGAACTTTTAATTGGGTAGCCACGCAGGCACTTTGAAAATAACCAGAAGCAAAGCGGACAACCCAGAAGAAGTGCGGGAGGATGGGCAACAATCGGAATCAGAGCCAAGTACATGAGGCAGTGCAGGAGGGAGGTGGCAGGGAGCAGAACTTGCCCCTCCCCATTCTGTCTCCTCTTTCTGTTAATGTAACTAGCCTCAGGTCCAGTGCTTGTACATGAAATACCAGATTCTTACAACAATGGCATATTTTCTTGGGAAAGATGGAGCTGCTTGAGAAAAACTGGGCACTACGCACATGGCCAAGTCCGACTTGGAAGTTCTTCCCGCTCACCCTGCCCCTCAAGGTGCTGATGTCAGTAGGACAAGGACCATCCGGCAGCACAGGTTGTACAAAATGTGTGTCCAGCTCTCAAACTGTATCCCAGATTAAACACCTGAGACAGGTCCTGCAGCCACCTCCTCATCAGGCTGTAGTACTGTGGCAAAGATCCTGTAGCTTTCCCTTTGTTTCTTTCAGAGGCACACAAACAGCTGGCAGCGGAAGGACTCTGGGAAGCCTCTCATGTGCTTCTCTTTCAAGGCCAGGCCTATACAACTGGGGACCCACTAAGCAGAATGACACCCATTAGCAATATATTGTGACCTCTCTAGGTGCCTGACATCATCTCCCTACCCCCAGTTCTAGCAGACAGGAAGCAGGAACAGAAGGTTTGCAAAACCCCTACTGAGCTACCATGCATGGCTGGCCATCTGCTTTTGGTCAAATCAAAACAGACAGGGTGCAACGCCAGCTCCTTTTGTATTCTCCTCACTATGTATCCTCTCGCTTCAAATCCTTGCAGTACTTGCTTATGTACTGATATGGGAGGGGGTTGGATCTGTGCAAAACTTTATAACCCACATTTGTACAAATCTGAAGATTCCATAGTTCTGGCAATGCACTGAGATCATGATCAATACGCATTTATTATTCTCTCCTCTGAAGTACATTTAAGGTCAGAATGTAGGGCTGTTTTCACACTTAGGCTACTTTCACATGGAGATTTCGCTCTGCTTTCACATCTAAAATGGGGTTTATTAGAGCACCTGCATGATTTCCACCCCTCATTATCCAATTTTTGCGTTTTCTCCCACTTTGCTGTGATTCTTCCCAAACCTGACAGGTATACTTTTGAGGAGATGATCTTAGTCAAAGTGCCTTTACACACTATCTGGATGGGAAGGTGCACATTTTTGCAGGTCCTGCCCACATCAATGCCACTGTATCACATCAGGGGTGCTGCACACAACACTCTGGTTTGAGGGCAAAACTCTATGGTAAATTTGATCTAAAACCATGGAGTTCTGCCCTTAAACCAGAGCATTGCTGTGCAACATCGCCAATATGATGATGTCACTTCTGGGTGACATCATCACATTGGCAACACCCCAGAATGACCCCTAAATCCTCCCGCCGTCATGGCGAGGGGACCTGGCAACCCTTGTGCACATATTGTTTTACCTCAGAGTTATTTATTTGAGTTACTTCAGAAATTTTACCCCTGATTTCACCTGACCTTTCCCCTCCATGTTAAATAAAATATTTTGTTATTTTTGAATATCAAAACACCATGAGTGCCATTTAAGTTGTTTACGTTAAAGGGGCTCCCGATCCTTCCCTCAGGTTCCTGGGCTGAGCCAACAGCCAAAATATCCTGTGACAGGGTGGGACAGCCAGAGTTCTTCAGCAAAGAAGAAAACACATTACTGAGGTGGCTCAGTCAGTAAAGGGAAAGAAAAAAAGGAGGGAAAATCTGAGGGAGGGAAGTGGACTTGGCCATCGTATCTGCATATGTCTGATTGTACTATTGAATGAGCATAACTATCATAACTGGCTGCTGGCATTTAGGCCCTGGCTGGGGACATGCCACAAGGAAACTGTAATCAATAATGCTGTGGCCTGATTTCTCTCAGCCCAGAGTGTCTGTGTTGTTCTTCCCTCCCTCCCCTTCAGGCTGGTCTCCACTCCAGACACAATGGGAGGAACACACAAAATAGTTGCTATACGAATGCAGCCTTAACTTGTTTTTTGGTGGTTGTTGGGGTTTTTTTGGATTTTCCATGCCTGCAGTTCCATATGTCATTTCTACATTAAAAAAATGTAAATGAGACTGTAACAGGCATTCTTCTGCTCTCTCTTGCACGTACACAAAAACTGTGCGCAAGGGACCCAATCTACTTTGAGCTGTCATGTGAAAATGCCACCAGCTCCACGATTACCCCCAACCACTTGCTTATTCTGCATCAGCACATTCGGAAGGAATATGTAACGCCACATAGCTGTTTTGTTTTACTTTTGGAACTCACTAGAAGTTCAAGAATGTATAATAGAAGGGATAAACTAAGTGAATCAACAATAATAAGGTCATGCCTTTTATTGTTCTAAAATAATAGTTCTGTGATCAGAATTCAAAGCCAAAACCATCAGTCGCACTTGCCACGTCCAGGATACCTTCACACCCGTGCACCAAACAGAATCTGTTCCACACAGGTTTGTGGACTCCCCTGTATGGGTTTTAGTGGGATTTTGCTGTCAGAACTCCCAATCCTGCAAAGACTGGCAAATGGTAACTAAGACCACATCCATCACAATTGATTTCAATTGGACATGTATTAGTAAGTGTAGGTAATTACACTAGCACCTGAAAGTTTACAGGGTCCTCTTCAAAAACTGATATTTCCCATTCCCCACTAAATGCTTAATCTAATGGAAACTTGTTTGAAAAAATATGTATGGAGGCACAATGGAACTGGGCAAAATCTAGCACCCACCCTCCACAATGTGAAACATATATCTAAAAGAGAGATGCTCTTTGGAGAAACAAAAATACACGGTAGCAATTCTGTGGTGATGCCTTCTCAAAATGTCAACACTTCCACGCTCAGCAAGGGGACCCCTGCTCTAGACTTTTAACCTCTGATACTCTCACTCTGTCTCTCTCGCTCACACACACAATGACTCTATCCCAAAATACAGTGTCCTAACGCATTGGAAAAAATCTGGTTCTGAATGACAAAAATACATATCATGGCAATTGGCCTTAGAGATGCCAACTTCCAGGTGGGACTTGGGGATCCCCCAGAATTACAGCTCATCTCCAGGCTACAGAGATCAGTTCCCCTGGAGGGTGGATGCTCTGGCCCTGTACCCCACTGATGTCTCTATCCTCAAATCTCCATAAGCTTCCCAACCTGGATCTGGCAACCCCACCCCTCCATCTCCCACTGGGGACCAGTGGGGACCTGGCAGCCCTGATTGGCCTGCAGCTGGCCTCTAGTCCCCATCCCACCCCCCACTCTTTTTCATTAAACCCCTGTGGTTTTTCATGCAACCAGTCTGCAAATTTGGGATTTCAGTTTTTCTCTTAAAATCAGCAGCTACCCGATCAGCCAGATCAAAAGCAAGAGACAATTTGGCTAGGATCTGAGAGACTCAGGTTTGAATCTCCACCCTGCCGTGGAAGTTCACTGGGTGACCTTGGGCTGGTCACACCTTCTCAGCTTAGCCCAGGCCCAGAGCTACAATGGGGCATCTCGGGGCTAGGCCCCCCCTGACTTACTGGCAAGGCCCCCTGACTTCCCATTCAGCCCAGGCCCCTCCGAGTGGCAGTAGATGCAGGGAAGGAGTCAGGTAATCCTTCATTTCGATTAGCCAGTGCCCCCTAAGAAATTTAAATCCCCCCCCCTTGACTAAAAAAGATCCTGGCTACAGGCCTGGCCTAGTCTACCTCACGGGGCAGTCGTGAGGATAAAATGGAGGAGAGGAGCAGGATGTAAGCTCCTTGGGGTCCCGAGGAAGGCAGGGCACAAATGAAGTAAATAAATAAATAAATGGTGAAACCCACCATTCGAATATGAGACGTCGTATGATACAGTGAACGTGATTGGATTCAGGAGAGCTGGTTAAAAACGCCCAGTCAGCCAGGAGATTCTCTTGACTGTGCAATCCGAAACAGAGTTATAAGGTTCTACACCTTATAGACTTTTAGAAGGATGCAACTCTGCCTGGGACTGTACTGTCTGAGCCAGACTCTAGTCCAACCCACTTCCCAGAGTCTAGAGACCGGATCACCGCCCCCATCCCGTATAGATCTTCTCACCCAACTTCCTTGCAAGGGAGCTGATTTAGAAATAAGACGGCATGCGTATCCCAAGAGAGATTTCAAACGGCCCTTGCTCGCAAATCAGGCCTGACCGACAGGCCAAATTTCGGTTTCCCCGGACAGGTTTGCTTGCTTTCGCCCTTCTGACTGTGACATTCCTTGACCCAAAGAACATTAGTCTGACATAGCCACGGCTATTGTCCTGCAGGCATCGTTGTCATTCAAAACGGCCGTGCCTTACCTGTTTGAGCCGGATCCGTCCTCAGGTTGGCGAGGCTGCCGCTGCCGGGGTTGTCTTCCTTGCCCTCTTCGCCTGGTATCCCCTGGCGCTGCTGGTGGAGCTCTTCCGTGTCCCGCACAGGTACCATGGCTGTGTGTGGAAGCAGTCCTCTCGCCGCGCGCCGGGCTCACGGGATGACCGCCCACCCCTGCCTGTCAACAGAGGCGCCGCTGACGGCCGCCCGGGGTCATGGCAGCGAGCGTCTCAGGAGCGGGCTGGAATCTGGAAAAGTTACCAAGTGAGCCGCGCACAACTTTTCCTTCGGTTGCAGCAGGCTTTGCCCTCTGCGGTGACACAGGCTGTTGCTATTCTGGGTGAGCCTATCACAGGCAAGAGGGAGGGCCCTCTTCCCCCCCACCCCCCAGTATTGTTTTTGCCTGTAAAGCAAATAGCTGGAGACCGTCGAGGGGTGGACGGAGCTCGACAGGCCTTGGAGAGGAGCGGCGAGCAGAAAGCGCGCTGCTGTCTCTCCCCTCGCCCCCCCCCCCCCCCCCCGGTTACGTTTTCCCTTCTTTGTCAAAGAAAAGAGTCGGAGGGTTTGCTGTGTCAGCAAAAGATAGGGCACTCACTGCCCAGCTCCACAACAACAGATGGTAGTCATTCTTCTGCCCTTAGGAGCAACGGAGGGAGAAATCATGGGGAAGCAGGCGTGCTCCTGATATAAAGCGCAATCTCCAGGTGCCTGGGCTTGGTTTTTATTTATTGATGATTTCATCAGTGCCACCCAAAGGCAAAAGATGAACTTGGGAGACATAACAGAGAAAATGGGTAGCCTAGAGTCCTGGTTGCGTGTTACAGTGAACACACATACAGCCTGCCTGTACGGGCATACATCTATTTGTAAGAAAACAATAGAAATGAAACCGGGGGTCCAGTACCTGGATAAACGTGCAGTTTTCAATCACACATTCAGCTGTACATGAGTTGACTGGAAGGTGAAAATGACTCAGCGCATGTATTGTAAAAGATCAGGGGTACACTGTACACAGATTGTATGTGTGGTCATCACTATAACGTGTGAAAGGGGCTAGAGATTGCTGGGGATGGGCGGAGAAGTGGCAGAACAGATGCTTGCCGTGCAAGAAGGTCCGAGGGCCCACACCTGTTATGTCCAGTTAAAAGATCTCAGGTAGCAGATTCTGGGAAAGGACTTTGCCTGCCTGAAGTTGGTGCTAGTGAACATACTGAGCTAGAGGGACCAATGTTTGACGTAAGGCAGCTTTTGTATATTTAATCAACCAGCAATCGTTTTCAAGACAGCTGAGAGTGTTTTGAGGGAGACATCATTTACCATGGTTTATCCACCTATTTCTTTGGACCACTTCTAGCCTGAAAGGTTTTAATGGGGGTTTTTTGATACCATGAAAATACAACAGTAATCCCTACGGATACATAGAAAAATAAGAAACTTGTCTTGTGTAGTGGTTAAGAGTCTTGGATTAGGAGCTGGGAGCCCCATGTTCAGGCCCCCAATTTGCCACAAACATTGCTGGGTAACCTTAGGCCAGTAACAGTCTCAGCTAGGGATGGGCACAAACCAGTTCATGAACTAAAGTTTGTCATGAATTTTGGCAGGTTTGTGGTTTGCGAAACAATGTTTGTGGTGCGGCAACCAGCGTGAACTTTCCCCAAACTTTCTTGCTATTCGTGGCAAGTGAATGGATTTGTGAATGGCTACATTTCCAGACAGACTGTCTCCCCTCAATTAAACTGAGTGAGGACCCACATTTTATACCCTCCTGATTGTGAACTTCTCTCCCCTGCTGGGATCTGGGTGTTAGGTGGATTCAGGGCTCTGAGCCACCCTGTCTCTTGGCTCATGACGAGCAGGGGGGCTTAGCTACTGGGTACATTGGCTGAGTGAGGACCCACATTTTATACCCTCCTGATTGTGAACTCCTCTCTCCTGCTGTGGTTTGGGTGTGAGGTGCACTCAGGTCTCAGGACCACACAAGAGAGGTCAGGCCAGATGAGAGCCTTGAGTGACTAGTACTCCAGGAGATCAGCCTCGGCAGTCTCACAGGACTTGGCAAAGTACTCCCTCACCATCACTTCTGCTGACTCTTCCACCATCCCCGCTGCTGCTGCTGCTGCTGCTGCTGCTGACCTCCAGGTTCACTCCAGGCTCACTGCAGCCAACCTGCAGTGGAGCTTTTCCCTGGTCGGGCTCTTCGAGGCAGAGGTGCTCGGCTGCGGCTCCTCCTGCTGCTGCTCCCCAGCCTCCTCCACCCGCTGTTCCCTCTGGCCACATCTGTTGCTCTGTAGCCTCCACACTTCTTTGCAGAATTCTGCATTCGGGAGAGCAATGCTGCCTTTACCCGGGTGTCACAAATACAGGCCAGCTTGTCGTCCCCTCTATTGCAGAGAGGCGGCAACATGGTGGTGACGCCCACCTGCAACCTCTCTGCCAAGGTCTTGACCCACGGGAGACCAGCCATCCTCCTGGGACCGGGCTCCAGTGCAGAGGCCAGCACCCAGTCCAGCCCTCAAATCAGGGGATGACTTGTCCCAGACTGGTCGTATGGGCACAGAGCACATTGGTGGTGTCCTGGAAGGGCTTGAGGATACACACTATTTTGGGAGAGGCTCACCCAACTTCCCCTGCCTCTCACGCAGCAGATGGGCAGACTTGATGCTGCACGAGAAGTTGGGTGCACAGGCACCCACAGGTCTTGAGCAAGGTCTGCATCTCAAGGGGGGGGCAGCGTGCCAGGTGGCCTTGAGAGTGCTCCCCAGCCTCAGGGCATCCTTCACCACCAGACAGATGATGTTCAGTTTGGTCTAGTGGTTAGGGACTCTAATCTGGGAGAACCAGGTTTGATTCCCCACTCCTCCACATGCAGCTGCTGGTGTGACCTTGGATCAGTTACAAGTTCTTTCAGAGCTGTTCTCTCATGAGCAGTCTTTGAAAGAGCTCTCACAGCCCCACCTACCTCACAGGGTGTGTGTTGTGGGGAGGGGAAGGGAAAGGAGACTGTAAGCCACTCTGAGACTCCAAGTGAAGGGCGGGATATAAATCCAATCTCCTCCTCCTCCTCCTCCTCCTCCTCTGCTAGCATGTTGGCACTGGTGTCCGTGACAACATAGCCATGGATGATATTGCTGCCACACACCCATTCCCTTGAGCTGCTCTGTATCATACGGTGGCAGTGTTTTGCTCTGTCTGGTCTGCAACCATCCCCTGCACACAGAGCAGAACCACTTTGTAGCCCAATGGCAGGACTGTCCTTTCCTGGGGCCTGGCCTGGGCAGTGCCCTGACAATCCTGTTGGCTGCTCCGGAAATCCGCTATGTCCTCCATGAGGAAGAAGGGTTGGTCATCCACAGCCATCATCTTGCTGACAATGAGGCACGTAACTGATTCCTAGGCCCTTTTGACCTCTTGGAGGGTGGCCTGCCTTGATGTCTCGCCCATGGCCTCCCGAGTGTGGGGAGCCTTTCTTGGAGGGGGCCTCCTGCCCCCCTCTACTTCTCCCTGCTGAGAGGGAGTGGGCCTCTTCTTCCTCCCCCTGGCTGCCACTCTTTCCTCCAGCGGCAACATGGTTAGGTACCCTCTTTGCAGGTGCCTATGGATGATGGAGGATATTGGGGGTTTCTGCCTCTCTGGGCATGGGTGCGGTACACCTGGCACTCTGCCACACAGGGGTCACTAGGGAAGGTGCAGAAATGTTTCCAAACTGTAGGCTTCCCCCTCCCCTTCTGAATCACTGCTGTCAAAGTCCTCCTCTTGTTAGCAACTCCTGGGGTCTCTGGGCAGTGCTAACAATGCATTTGCTTCTGTGAAGAGCCCTAGGAACAGATCAGGGGAAGGAGGCTATGAGACCCTGCTGGGTTGGGATTCCAGTGGCCTGTCAGGATGGGTTTGGTGCCCAGGGAAGGGGGGGGCTGTGGTACTCAGGGGGTGGAGGACTTCTTCTCCCCATGATGAGCATCCTTTACACCCCCTTTCACCCTAAGGGAACACAGAGGTGTAAACATTCAGGAGGGGTAGGAGGGTATAAATGTGGGAGACCTTTTTTGGGGGTCCATAACTGGGACTTCAGAAATGTAATCCTCCCCCATCTTGGTGAAACTGTAGAAGAGCAAGTGGCAGGGTGAGGCTCCCTGTGCATTTGGAGTATGTGGCTTGCAGGGGGTCCATTCTATACACTTTTGAACCTGTGTCTGACATTTTCCCCAAAAGTACTTTCCTGGCTTGACCTTTGTCCTGCTGGGTTTGCACTGCTTGCATTGGTTCTGCTGGGCTTGCAAAAAAGCCCCCCACCTTCAGTTTCTACTGCAGACATTCTCCGGGACTTTGACTGGGTTCTGCGGGGCTTCTATTGCTGGTTTTTTGTGTTTTTTTGCTGTCTCCCCTCCTCCATTGGAAACAATAGAGCATTGGGGGCACCTTCTTTGGGGGGCTGTAACTCAGGTCCTGTGAATCCAATCCTCACCAAACTTGAGGGTAGGTGGAAGAGAGTCAGATGGAGATCTGCTGTGAGTTTGGTGCCTCTACCTTACGCAGAATCCATTCTATACGCTCCTGAGCCTCCTGAACCTGAGCCTGTCATTTCCCCAGAAAGCACTTTGAGGGACTGTAACTTGGACCCCGTAAATCCAATCATCACCAGTCTTGGAAGGCAGGTAAAGGAGAGTCAGCCAGAGATCTGCAGCGAGTTTGGTGGCTCCCAGGAGCATGCTGGGGTCTATTCTATTACGTCACGAACCTCACAAACTGAACCAGTTTGTTTAGCTCTTAAAAGTCCGTGGCAGTTCATAGTTTGTGAACTGGGCAAAACACAAACCATAACCAAATGGCATTTGCTTGGTTCATGCCCATCCCTAGCCTCACCCTCACCAACCTCACAGGCCTGTTGTGAGGATAATTGGGTAAGGGTGGGTAATGCCAATAAAGGTCTGTGAATTGTGGGTAAGGGAGATCCTTGTACTCTGTCTTGAGCTCCTTGGAGAAAGACAAAATAAAAATGTGCCAGATGGATATAAAAAAGGAACCCTACAATAAATAAATATATGTGCCCATTCTTTAGGTTCTGTTATACTTCAATGTGACAGAAGTGCCCTTCGCTTGTAGCTACTGCCATGTGAGTTGCATTTCTCATATCTAAAAGTTGTGAAAGTTGCAACATTGTTGAGACAGATTATCATCTGGGTTTTTTCATGCATGCGGCAGAGATCCCTGAATTCATCCCTGCCTATGTGGTTGTATCATTCACATGCAGCTCCCAGTCCTGTGGGGTTAATTGTTTCATGGAAAAGTGGTTTCCATGTGGTTGTGTCAGGATAAGGCTGTGCAGACAGACCTGTATTGCTTGGAACACGCTTGATTCTCAAGGATTTGGGGGGTCATCAGGCAGTTTTAGTACCCACCCCACTACTATTGCAAATGGACTCTTCCTTTCTTCCATAGAAGTTGTCATTTACTGCTCTGTACTGAAGTTCTGTACTGGGGGATAACGTTGCGCTAAAGACAAAACCCGCTCACTGTCCTTCACCCTGGGTGGTCCATGCCCAGAGGCCCAGCACACAAAAATGTTTCCCCTTCCCTGGATCCCTGTGATCTATACCCTCTTTCCACAGACTCACTTGCCACCATGTTGACAGGCATTTCTGCTGGTCCACATCTCTGCCACCTAATTTGATATTCCCATTTCAGGTATGAGAAAGCATTGGAGGAGTATTAAGTATATGCTCCTCCCACAACTGTTATTGCTAAGAGGCCTAATGTAAGCACCTTGAATAAACAAATGTAAAGAAAGAAGAAGAAGAAGAGATTGGATTTATATCCCGCCCTTCACTCACTTGGAGTCTCAGAGCGGCTTACAAACTCCTTTCCCTTCCCTCCCCACAACAGACACCCTGTGAGGTAGGTGGGGCTGAGAGAGCTTTTTCCCAAGCTGTCCTTGAGGGAACAGCTGTGCCAGAGCTATGGCTTGCCCAAGGTCATCCAGCCAGGTGCAAGTGGAGGAGTGGGGAATCAAACCCGGTTCTTCCAGATTAGAGTCCGCACACTTAACCACTACACCAAACTGGCGCACTTAACCACTACACCAAACCCTTTGACAAACCTGACGGCGATTATGATGGCATGCTTCAAGTCAGATTGCCATGAAATGGCACCGAAGGGGATCTCAAGGTCTATTCTCAAGTTCGTCCAAGCACCCGTCATCTGTGGAGAAATCCTGGGGGCATACATGCTCAGCCAGTCTCATGCATGCTCATGTAGGCCCACATGATGAATGTGGCTTTTAGCATGCTGGGACAATTGTTAAAAATTATTTTTATCTGTGTGAACCAATAAGCTTTGAGTTCCATGGGGGAGTATGACCGTTGGAAAACAGCAGTTGGTGGCAAACTGAGAGAAAGAGAATGTGTCCCCAAACTCAGGTTTTTAAATAGATTTTCTTAGTCTATTTTGATATATTTCCCTGTCAGTCTAAGTGGATACTGTATGTTTGGCTAAGGGTAGGGTTGCCAGCCTCCAGGTGGGGCCTGGAGATCTTCCGGAATTACAACTAATTTCCCAACAACAAAGATCAGTTCCCCTGGAAAGGATGGCTGCTTTGTGTTAGGACTTTTTGTCCAATATTAGTGATAATTAGAGTTATGGATCTTGCTTTCTGGAAAGAAGAGGCTGCTTCCTCTAGTTTAAAATATTTATTACTAAAGGATAAAGGGAAATGGGATTAGCTACAAAAGAAACAAAGCATGCTTTCTTAAGAGCAGCATTGTGCTCCGTCTGCACACTAAGCCATCCTACAACAGAGTGAGAGATTACAGTGGAGGATCTCTCCTCCTTCTTGACCCCTGAAAGGAAACACCTGATATCAGTCACCAATCAGTACAACAATACCCCCCTAGGTTTCCCGGGCTTGCACTTAATTGGCCAGCTGCCAGGTACTTCTTCCAGGTTAGCCTGAGAAACAACAAGTTACATAGGTTAACCCTATAATGACTAAAATGGTCAGGTCTTGTCTTACATACTCATTTTTCCAACACTTTGGAGGATGGACACTATGGCATTATACCCTGGAGAGATTTCTCCCAGCCCCAAATCCTGCCCTCAACAGGCTCCACCCCCAAATCTCCAGCAATTTCCCAACCCAAAGAGGGGGGCTAACTGGGGGCTTAGCTGTTCTGTTCCTGAATCAAGCCTGGATTCAAACTACAAATATTCATAAGTTAAATTTTTAGCTCCCTTTTCCTCAGGTCTTATTATGTATTTTGTTTGGTTCTGAATAAGTATTTTACTTTAGGTTTAACTCACCCAATGTTGAAGCTTTTTGCCAGGCTACTAGATAGATAAGTGTTCTAGGACCAGACTAGACATTACGTCTGCCATGAGTTGGGTTTCCCTGAACCATTTTACAGACAGACATGCTTTTGGGGAACTAACATTCCCAAGCCCTTTGGTCCCTGATTCCATTTGGGAGCACAGTGTGGGGGAGGAAGAACTTCAGCCTTCTCCCCTGCACCATTTTCTCCAAGCCAAAACAGCCATGGGTGCCCTATTTGTCCTCCTGTAGGGTTTCAGGTACACTGCCATGACCTATTGATATTGGCCCCAAGTTCTTACAAAGGCTTGTAATATTCCTCCCAGGGAGGGAGTGTAAGCAGATAGGTGATTTGCAATGGCCCCAGAGTACAGTAAAAGTTTCCAAGAGACTCCCCCCACATGCCTGTACTAACCCCCCTAATCTGTGTTAGCAGTGCTATGCCAAAGGGCAGATTCAGTACATGGCACAATATATAAGTGTGCAACTTGCTTGGCATAGGCTGCAGGAGTTGGAAACTTGGGTTGCCAGCTGCAGGTTGGGAAATCCCAGGAGGTTTGGGAGTGGAGTCTGGACATAACAAAGTTTGAGGAGGGGCCTCAGTCAGATATAAGGCCATAGAGTCCACCTGTCAGAATCTGCTGATTCAGACAAGGTTTTCTGGGGCTTGCTGCTATGATTTCTATTGCTTATGTACTGTCTATGGTAACCTGTATCTGCACCCATTTTGTATCCATGCTCCTTGCTTCTAGTTGCCCCTATGCCTACCATGTAACCCTGTATTTGGCCAGTATAAATGTAAGCTATGTGACCCCAGGTTTATGACTCTGACCAGGCCTGGTCTGTGTAACTGTTTGCCCAGGAGAATGACAACTTCAAAGTATGGGAACAATGGGCCTCTCACACTCCTGCCTCCGCATTCCATTCATCCGGGCTGGGACGCCAAGGGAGGACAGAGACCATCTCTTATCAACGTGCGAAAGCCTTGAGGCCAGCAATTGTTATGTGAATATGGTTACATCTAAGGGGTCTGGTTTGGGAAGGGAAATTTACAACTTAACACCTCACTTTCTTTCCTGTGGGAAGCAAACGGCCAGAGACCCTTTTTGCCCGCCGTTTTTCCCCTTTGGTGATTGGTTACCTATGGGCAATTCAAATTGTTCTGAAAGGTATAATAGACCTGCTTCTGTCATATGCATTATCTCTGACAATGATCCGAGAACCTGTACCAATGTAGAGATTGGAAATAAAGAACTGTGTTTCATCAACAAAGATCTGATCCTTGACTACTTTGAGCAGAAGTCTCACAGATTGTCAGAGATCTGTGACTGGGACTTGGCCATTCCTGACCATGTCAGACGACGGTACTCTTCCCATCCCTACTACCGAAGACCAGCCGGTAACCCCGGGGGACCAGGGTGCCGGTGGTGGAGGAGGCGGCGGGGAGCCTGAAGTGCCAGTGACTACGATTCAAGGGGCTCACTACATCCCGCGCCCACCTCCTCATCAGAGCGTGACCCCGAGGTACTCATGGAGCAATTTCGGTCGTGGGACCGTGGACTCCTGGGTGCACGATCGGAAGGGGGCACAGGTGTCGATCCAGGCGGATTACATTGACCGCGAGAAGCCGAGTTTCCTGGGAGACGAGCGCGAGACGACCTATGGAGGAGAGTGGCGTCCCCCGCCCCTGGAAGAAGAGAGAGTCAGACTGTACGGGCCCGATCCCTACGGGGAAGACCAAACTCAAGCCCTGGACCGGATGATGGGAGATTTACGGTTCCAACTCACCACAGAATTGCGCGAGCTAGCCCTCGACCTGCAGAATCAGTTCCGAGATGCCCTCACAGCTATGCAAGCAGCTCGCCCAGCCCCGGCCGGGGTAGGTCCCCCCGCAGGGGGAGTCCAGCAACCGGTGGTTCCTCCCGGAGGAGTCCCAGCGCAAGTGCCGCCGCAGGTCCCTCAACCCGTTCCGCGTCCGGTGCCCGCACCCATACCTGCGCCGGTCCCCGCGCCGGCAGGGCCGATGGTTCACCCGGCCTCCGCCGATCCGTTGACGGCTACTTTCGATGGGGACCCCGAGAAGTTGCGGTTCTTCCTCCTAGAGATCGAGCGGTTCCTAGACACATGGGGGCACCTCTACCCCACCGAGAGGGACCGGATTGGCTACATCGGGTCCAAGCTGAGGGACACCGCCAGCAACTGGTACGTGAGCCTGCACAACGCCCCCGGGCCTGAGTTGCGCTCAGTGAATAACTTCATGTGGGCCCTCCGACACCACTACGAGGACCCCTTGGGAGAAGAAAAAGCCCGGAACCAACTGCGGAGGCTGACCCAAGGGCGGTCCTCGGTGAGGGACTACACCGACAAGTTCCGGCGCATCGCAGCCAAGATTTGCGGCTGGACCCAAGATCTGTTCATTGAGAAGTACCGGGAGGGCCTGAGCCACGAGGTGTACGAGACGGTACTACAAGGGGGAAGACCGGGATCGTTGGCCGCCTGGATGAGAGCGGCCGCAGACGTGGAAGAACGCTTCACCCTCATCAAGATGGGAACTTCAGCGGTGGCCCAAACCAAAGCCGCTCAGAAGGCGAAGCCCAAGCCGAATCTGCAAGAGATCCGGGATGCCCGCTTCAAGCAGGGGCTCTGCATGCGATGCGGGGAGAGTGGCCACTTCGCCTCGGCGTGCCCCCGGGGGGGGAAGTCCCGAAAACCTCCACCCCGGTGGCCGGGAGCACCCCTAGCAAAGGGAAGACCTTGTTCAAACACTGGGCACTACAGCTGGAAGGGGCCGCAAGCGAGCAGGGAGAGCTGGAGCTGACGGAAACGCAGATGTCGGGAAACTCCAACGGCCTGCAGTGAGCGGCGCAGAACTGCAGGTCCCCATCCACGACGCGCCATCTCCAGTGAGCATCCCTGGCCCCTTACTGTATATGGTAGTGACTGTAATAGCCCCCGGGACCAGGACCCATGTCCGTGTCCGAGCACTAATTGACTCAGGGTGTGCCCGGGACCTGATTAGCCCTCTAGTAGTGGAGGGACTAGGACCTAAGGTCGCCCCGTTGGGGGAGCCACTCACGTTCACGCAAATGGACGGTTCAGAAATGAAAGAGGTGTGTGTGGCAGAGACCGAGAGACTGATTGTGGGGATGGGGGAGCATTGGGAGAAGAGAGCTTTTGTCATCACCCCTAACACCCAATTCCCCATGGTGTTGGGGAGCCCCTGGTTAAGCTCCCATGACCCCTATATCAAATGGAGTGAAGGGAAGATCTCCTGGGTGGATGAAAAGTGCCAAGACCACAAATGGGACATGGGGTGGGGGCCAGGACCTCCTGCACCTCTCCGGGCGGCGGCACTCACTCTGGTGCCTGCGGCAGTCCCCTGGGAATATCGAGACTTAATGGGAGTGTTCAGTGAGACCGAAGCAGACGAACTACCCCCCAACAGACTGTCGGATTGTGCCATAGAGCTGATCCCGGGAGAAAAACTGCCGAAGGGGAATCTTTACTCCATGAGCCCTCCGGAGCGGGAGGAGCTAAGGAAATTCCTAGACAAGAATTTGGAGCGCGGCTTCATCCACCCCGCTAAGTCCCCCTTCGCGGCCCCTGTTCTGTTCCGGAAAAAGAAAGATGGGGGGCTACGCTTGTGCACGGACTACAGGGGATTAAATGCAGTGTCTGCTTCCAATGCCTACCCCCTCCCCCTCATTAAAGACTTGCTAACAGAGGCGGCCAAGGGGAAAGCGTTCACTAAGTTGGACCTCCGAGACGCATATTTCCGGGTGCGCATCAGGGAGGGGGATGAGTTCAAGACTGCATTTAACACACCGTTGGGACAGTTCGAATACCTGGTGATGCCGTTCAGCTTAAGTGGCGCGCCCGGGGTCTTTATGAGCTTAATAAATGAAGTGTTGCACAAGCATTTATTCAAGGGGGTGTTATGTTACTTAGATGATATCTTGATCTACTCTACTGATAAGAAAGAACATGTGCAGTTGGTCCGGGAAGTGCTCTCAACCCTGTTGAAAAATCAGTTGTATACAAAGTTGTCTAAATGTGAATTCCATCGGGACTCCGTGGATTTCCTGGGGTACCGCATTTCTCAGAAGGGACTAGAGATGGACCCTGCCAAGGTAGAGGCCGTAGTTCAGTGGGAAGCCCCCCGAATGAGAAAACAACTCCAGAGTCTTTTGGGATTTTGTAACTTCTACCGCACCTTCATAAAAGACTTTGCTACAGTCACCCTCCCGTTGACTGAACTCCTAAAAACTAAGGGGAGGGGCCCGGAAGCGGGGAAGCCCGGGGAGAGAATAGCCTGGACGGGAGAATGCCAAAAGGCGTTCGAGACTCTTAAGACTCTTTTCACCTCGGAGCCCATCTTGGCTCACCCCGATGAAACCAAGGAATTTGTAGTTCATGTAGACGCGTCAGATGTGGCCATGGGGGGGGGCCATTCTACAGAAAGGGCCAGATGGGAAGCTGCACCCTCTTGCCTACATCTCGAAAAAATTTAACGAAACAGAGAGAAATTGGTCAGTGTGGGACAAAGAAGCAGCAGCCATCCGACTGGCCCTCACAACTTGGCGGCATTGGCTGGAGGGAGCACAGACCCTTTTTGAAATTTGGACGGATCACAAAAATCTGGAAGCATTGCGCACCCAGAGATCCCTAAATGCAAAGCAGCTCCGATGGGCCGATTTTTTCTCAAAATTCAACTTTGTGCTTAAACACTTCCCCGGGAAGGCCAACTCGTTAGCCGACGCACTATCCTGATTGCCCCAGCACGAGAGTTTAAAGGAGGAGGTGTTCGACTCCATGTTCTCCCCCCAGCAGCTGGGAGGAGCGGTGATCACCAGGAGTCAGAGTAAGCAGGCTGCGGTAGAGCCGTGGGGAAGCGACTGGGGGGGGGATTACTCCCCAGAAGAAGTCGAAGAGCTAAAAACCTTAGAAGACTGCTCCCTCTGGGAAAACAAGTGCTGGTTCCATGGGGACAAACTAGTGGTACCTCGAAACAGGAGAAAAGATATATTGCTGACTTGTCATTCCTCAAAATTGGCAGGGCATTTTGGATTTTTAAAGACGCTTAACTTAATCCAGAGACGGTTCTGGTGGCCGCGCATGCGCAAGGATGTTTCGGACTTTGTAACTGCCTGCCAGACCTGTTTGATGTGCAAAAGAAGGGGGGGAAGTTCCGGGACTATTGCACCCGCTGCCCACCCCCTCCCGCCCATGGGAAGCGATAGCCATGGACTTCATCACAAACCTGCCACCTCAAAGGGAAAAACAGTAATTTGGGTGGTGGTAGACATGTTTTCAAAGCAAGCCCACTTTACCCCCTTCAAGCAGCTACCGACGGCAAAGGGAATGGCCAAGGCTTTCTTCAACCACGTGATAAAGCTGCATGCTTTCCCCAAACGTGTGGTATCCGACAGGGGCAGTCAGTTCATTGCCAACTTCTGGCGGGAGCTTTTGAAGCTAATGGACATTGAACCTGCCCTAAGCTCAGGGTACCATCCAGAGACCGATGGACAGTCCGAACGAACGAATCAAATTCTGGAACAGTTCTTAAGGTGTTACACTAACTACCACCAGGATAACTGGGTGGAATTACTGCCGTTCGCAGAGTACAGTTATAACAATGCTGTGCATTCGTCTACGGGCGTCTCCCCATTCATGGCGGTAGGCGGCTTTGAGGGAAAACCGCTGCCTACCGTAGTGAACGCTCCAAACACTCCCCCCATGGACTTCAAGCGGTGGTGGGCAGCATTGCAAGACTCTTGGCCACTAATAGCTAAAACATTGGACAAGGCAAAAGAGGACTACAAGAAATATGCGGACCGTGGCAGAGCAGAGGGCTGGGATCTCCAGCCAGGGGACTCAGTCTACTTATCCACTAAAAATATACATGGCTTACAACCCAGTAGGAAATTGGGGTGGAAATATGTAGGCCCTTACAAGGTGTTGCGTAAAATCTCTGATGTGTCTTTTGAATTGGAGTTGCCCAAATCACTGAGTTCTGTGCACCCTGTTTTTCATTTCAGCTTGCTGAAGAAGAATCCTGGGCCGAATGCTTGGCATCCAGTTCCTCCGACTCCTCCTCCACTGATGAAGGGGGAGGCACCCCATTTTGAAATTTCTGAAATCCTTGATTCTAAAATGCGTAGGGGCCACTTATTTTATTTAGTTAGATGGGTTGACTTTGGCCCGGAACAAAATGAGTGGGTTCGTTCTGAAAATGTGCATGCTCCTAAGTTAGTAAAAGCTTTCCATAAAAGGTTCCCAGACAAACCCGGGTAGATTTATTTTCGGGGTGGCAGTGTGTCAGAATCTGCTGATTCAGACAAGGTTTTCTGGGGCTTGCTGCTATGATTTCTATTGCTTATGTACTGTCTATGGTAACCTGTATCTGCACCCATTTTGTATCCATGCTCCTTGCTTCTAGTTGCCCCTATGCCTACCATGTAACCCTATCTTTGGCCAGTATAAATGTAAGCTATGTGACCCCAGGTTTATGACTCTGACCAGGCCTGGTCTGTGTAACTGTTTGCCCAGGAGAATGACAACTTCAAAGTATGGGAACAATGGGCCTCTCACACTCCTGCCTCCGCATTCCATTCATCCCGGCTGGGACGCCAAGGGAGGACAGAGACCATCTCTTATCAACGTGCGAAAGCCTTGAGGCCAGCAATTGTTATGTGAATATGGTTACATCTAAGGGGTCTGGTTTGGGAAGGGAAATTTACAACTTAACACCTCACTTTCTTTCCTGTGGGAAGCAAACGGCCAGAGACCCTTTTTGCCTGCCGTTTTTCCCCTTTGGTGATTGGTTACCTATGGGCAATTCAAATTGTTCTGAAAGGTATAATAGACCTGCTTCTGTCATATGCATTATCTCTGACAATGATCCGAGAACCTGTACCAATGTAGAGATTGGAAATAAAGAACTGTGTTTCATCAACAAAGATCTGATCCTTGACTACTTTGAGCAGAAGTCTCACACCACCCTCCAAAGCAGTCATTTTCTACAGGGGGAAATATCTCTGTCATCTGGAGTTCAGAAGTAATTCTGGGAAATCTCCAGTTCCCACCGGGAGGTTGCCAACCCCAGCTGGAATGAAGCCACATTTAGCCTTTTCCACAATTTTGCTAAAACATGGGTCTCAAGGGTCCCGAACATTTTTGAGTGTGCAGGTCTTTTGAATGCTGACAGAAGGGTGGGAGCAGCTCTAAAATAGCTGCTGCAGGAAGCAGAGCCAGTCACAAAATGTCACGGGCAAGGTCATGCACAGCTCTTCAACATTTCGTGCAGAAGCTCTCTTTAACGAGATACCTTTTAAAATGAATATACTGTTTACAAATATTTTCTTGCATACACACAGCTTCCCCTCAGTCACAAAGAGAAGACCCTTGTGCTGTAGGGGTAGCTGCTGCCAAAGCAACTTTTAAAAAACCTGCCCAGTCAATCAGATCTCCACTGGCCAATCAGAAGCCATGCTGGCCAAAAGCCCGATTTGGCCCTGCCCATTTTCTAAAAACTAAAAAGTGGGCCAATGTAGACCTTAGGTCTGCCACGAGTAGCAGCAGTGCATCTGAAACCCGACAGTGGAGAAAGGTGTTTGACAAGTGCCAAGGCAAAGGGGACCCCTGACGTAGGTGATTCTGAGTCCATTATCCATCCAGCATCGTTCTAAATTTGGACCATGATATCAGCAAACTCCTACTGAAAATAAGTAGTGGCACCACCAGTTAAATGGAAAAATGGGTTGCCAACAACCTAGAGGAAGAAAATACCCTACCTTTAATAAAGGGTTAATGTGTAGAAATGGGCAGCTGAAATTTTTCAAGTAAATCTCCTGGTGGTTTCTGGACTGAGAGAGATCCGGCTATCCTCAACCAGGGCCAGAGTCTTTTCGGCCTTGGCCCCACCTGGTAGAACTTTCTGCTGGAGAACATCTGTGCCCTGTGGGATTTACTACCTTTCCCGTAGGGTTTGTAAGGCAGAGATGTTCCACCAGGCATTTGGTTGCGGACAGTGACAGGACAGTAAATAGTCTGGCGCTCTCGGGTCTCTCACTCCCCCTCACCTGCCTTCAGGAAACTATGTTGCAATTTTTGTTGAAATTTCTTGCCACCTTGGAATAGCCTGTTTTACTTATTGTTTGTGCTGTATTTTATTACTAGTTTTAACTTAAATCTAGATTATTTATTGTTCTATTCTGATGTAAATTGCCCTGAGCCCTGCTTGGAGGGAAGGGTGGCCTAAAGTTCCAAATAATAAACAAACAAACAAATATTATCAGCTGGTAAAAAGCCTCTATTTTTTTCTCCAGGCTGTTGGTAAACCTAAATTAAAAGCAAAAATCTGCTCTCATCATTTTATTCAGCTTTTCAAAGGCAATTCAAAGGAATTCTCCCAGCTTTACATTTATGTTCCATATATAAATTGTGCATGACTAAAAGCGCAATGGCAGGTTGAGGTACACTCCTCTTAACATATTGACATGCTAGTACTACATGGTCAGTCATTTTGAGGGTTTGTGTTTTAATTTTTCCAGCAAACCACAGTAATTGCTTTTATTTCAACGTATCTGAGGAAGTGTGCATGCACATGAAAGTTCATACCCTGAATAAAACTTTGTTGGTCTTAAAGGTGCCGTGGGGCTCAAACTGTTCATTTTAACTGATAAATTAGTGCTCAGAAAAATCCGTTCTTTTTGCTAGCTTTTGCCTGCCACCACTAGTGACACAATCTGAACTGCCACAGTCACCAGTGAGAGAAAAGGGAAATTCCATCTGTCCCTTTCCTATATTGTTCCTAAATGCCATAAACCAGCGGTCCATGGAAGAACTGTGCACTGGGAGCAGCATTAATGCTTTATTCTGGCTGTTGTTATCTAGATCAGTAGTACCTCAACCCATGGGTCAAGACAAGTAGTCACAGAGCCACACCTGTTGATTGAGAACCCACATCGAGCCACTAATGCTTTCTGTTTCTTTGTGGAAGGATCTGCTGCTGCTGCTGCTGCTACTGTGTATGCATGGAGGACAAGGATGCCACACCACCTGCCTCTTTTTGCATGTATACTGACAGAGTCAGCAGGGTGCCAAGGTGAAGATCACCTTTTCCTGGAAAAGTTGTCCCACCTTGTGTCTTTTCCCACCACTGGCCTTGCCCTGACAATGCTATCCGCTCTAGTCAATCCTCCAATGCTCTGAGCTTGTGCTTACAGGATAGAACCGTCTCCCACTGAGAAATCTGATAATTCATGAATGGGTGGGACTCCACACCACAAACAAGGGTGAGGACCACTGGACAACCGGCATTGGGACCAGTGTTCCCTCTAAGCTGAGTTAGTGTGAGCTAGCACACAGTTTTTTAGCCTCTAGCTCATACATTTTTGACTTAGCTCAGGAAGGGTGGCTCCAGAGCAAACTAACTGATGCAGCAGCCCAATTGCTCACTCACAACTTTAATGCCAGTCGCTCACAAAGTAGAATTTTTTGCTCACAAGGCTTCACAGCTTAGAGAGAGCATTGATTGGGACGGGTCGTGCTGTTGGGATATTTGCAAGTTCTCTCCCTGATGTTATGAAAGAGTTAACCTGTTTGTTTGTGTATGATAATCAGGGCTATTTTGGGGCAGGAATGCACAGGAACGGAGTTCCGGCTGGCTTCCGAGTTGGCCATGCCCAGCAGGAGCTCATTAGCATAATAGGCCATACCCAACAGGAGAAACTCATTAGGATTGGCTACATTAGGGGTATGTGGCCTAACATGCAAAGAAGTTCCTGCTACAAGAAAAGCCCTGGGTTTTGACAACAAACAAGGTAAACAGAATAAGAAGCAAAAGGTGGGTGTGGCTGGATGACTACACTTCTGGTAACATGGGGGTGTGGCCTAATATGCTAATGAGATGTGCTGTCAGGAGTGTGGCCAAATATGCTAATGAGTTTCTGCTGTTGGGTGTGGCCTATTATGCTAATGAGTTCCTGCTGGGCTTTTTCTACAAAAAAAAAGCCCTGATGATAATTATTAGTTTAGGATCAATGAACTGTCATGCACATATTTCCCACAGTAGAGAAAGAGGTCTTATTCATAATGAAGTGACTTTTAGCCTGGTCATTGGCTAATCAATAGTTTGGTGATGTAACCTGATATTTTGCACATACACAATTTGGGGGGGGGGGGTTCCTTAAGAACGTAAGAGAAGCCAATGTTGGATCAGGCCAGTGGCCCATCCAGTCCAACACTCTGTCACACAGTGGCCAAAAACACCAGGTGCCCTCAGGAGGTCCAGCAGTGGGGCCCTTCTTCTTCATTCTTTTGTTCTAAGATCAGAAGCAAAATTCCATCATGGAGTAGACAGTCAGTAGAAAGATGCAGCTAGTCAGCTAGACAGTTTTATTGTTCTTCTATCCTATGTAACCCTCCCTAATTTTTTAGTAAGTTTCTTTTAGCTAATTTACGCATGCGTTCTGTGTGGTTCCCTTTTACTCTGCTAAATTATACAACACCTGAAGAGTGAGGAGAGAGAGAAAGCAAGAGTGAGCCTTTACGGGAAAAGGGATCCTGGAACCCTCCTGTATAAGTTTGTCGCTCACTGTGGAACACCTCCTGGTGTCAGCTTGTGTTTCCAGTCCCCAGCTTTCTTGGGCTGCTACTCACAGTCCTGGACATAACCCTTCTGTCGTATCCTGGCATGTGGTTGTGATTTTGTGTGATTTCTTATCACATGCTTGCAGGGGTCCTTTCGTAGAAAAAGAGGTGCAGGAGCTCATTAGCATAACTCATTAGCATATGCCATGACCCCTGACATCACCAGAAGTGTGTCAGAAAGGGAATGTCAGTTTCAGCCCCATTATATCCTATGGGCCATTGAAATCAATGGCAAAAACTCATAGGGTATATGAGGGGCTGGAGGAAAGGGGGTTTGAGGGAGAGGCTCCAAACTTGCAGGGTAGCTGCTGGGGCCTCTCCTCAAAATACCCACTAAGTTTCAAGAAGATTGGACCACGGGGTCCAATTCTATGGGCCCCCAAACAGATTGTCCCATCCCCTCCATTGTTCTCTATGGAGGGGAAAATGTTAACTTGTTTGGGGGGCTGTAGAATTGGACCCCCTGGTCCAATCTTCTTGAAACTTGGTGGGCATTTCGAGGAGAGGCCTCAGCAGCTACCATGCAAGTTTGGAGCCTCTCCCTCAAACCCCCTCCCCTCCCGTGGCTTTTAAAGTTGCTGCCGAATTTCGGCAGCAATTCGGCGGCGAGCTGAATCAGATTAGAGAATCTGATTCAGCCCGTGGCTGCCTTACTGGCCAGTCCTGAGCTGGCGGAGATTTGCTCCGCCTCGCTCCGGCCCCAACGGACCCCTGCATGCTTGTACTTCAGGGGTGTGTCATTCTGTCACATAGTGATTCAAGACAGGTTCCAGGTTTGGAAAGCTATATCCAGGGCAACTTTCAGTTCCTTTCTATACTAGAGTTTTGACTAGACATGAAAAACCCTGATGCCTCAGCTTTTCACACAGTATTCTATGAATAGGTTCCCTCTGCTACCAGCAACTGAATATCATTAGCTGACCTTTGTTTTCTCCACCCTGACAGGTATTCAAGTGTAAGTGTGCCCAGAGGTATAAGCTGAAGGAGAAGAGTCAAACAATGGTTGGCACTTAGCTTTTAGCCCACGGCTCATGGCCTAGTGCATTTGTTTTCTTTGTTTTACCTATATACTAATAGCCAGTTCAACCAAATATGAGGATACTTAAATCCAGTGACTGGAGCAGTGAACAGGCAAGACAGAACTTTCTACAAACCCAAAAAGAGCCCCAAGTTTCCAGAAAAAATATGAAATTTTTTAAAAAGTATGTTGAGGGAGTTAAAAACCTGAAAATGATAAAAGGAGCCTCTGTAGCTTTGATTAGTGGATTCCCTCAATGGCTGTTGCTAGGCAAACACAGTATTCCAGGCTGGGGCTCTGTGTGTAAAAAGACAGGGAAAGAGGGCAGAGTCCTTTCCAGGCCTATTTTAGCCTTTGAGGGAAGACTCACTGGGTCCATGACTGAGCTAGGGTTGCCATCTGCAGGTTGGGAAATTCCTGGAGATTTTGTGGTGGAGTCTCAGAAGGGCGGGGTTTGGGGATGGGAGACGCCTCAGCCAAATATAAAACCATAAAGGTGACCCTCCAAACCAGTCATTTTTCCAGGGGGACAGATCTCTGTTGTCCATATTGGGATATCTGGTTAATATAGGGGAGTTTGCCCAGTCATAGAAGCGTGATACCGAGTGCACTAAATAAATCTCCCAAGAAGTATAATGCAAAAAAAGCTAAACTCACATTTATTCTAGTAGATCCAGTTCACATTCAGGTTGCAGGCAAAAGAAGAGAAAGAGGTCTAATCTAAAGAGTATTTTCCATATCACAGATGGCCAGCTTGTCCAGCATCATGTGTGTGGGAGGATGAGGGCATTGTATCTACAAGAGAGACCGGCAGGGACGTTGATCTCCATGGAAAGCCATGTGAGGTGAGAGTGAGAGGACTAAGAAAGAGGACTGAGAGAGAGGACTGAGAGAGAGGCATTCCATTCAGGATATTAACGCCTATACACACTTAGAGTGATGCTTTTGTTGTTGTTATTAGCCATTCAGTCATGTCCGACTCTTGGTGATTCTATGGGCCAGCTCTCTCCACATCTTCCGATCAATGTCCAAGCATGCTGAATCACTTACTCCAAGAGCCTGGAGATCAGATGTAATTCTGGGAGATCTCTAGGTCCCATCTGGAAGCTGGCAGCCCTAGACCTGGCAGCAACCGGGGGGTGACTTGATACCATCCAAAGTAATGAAGTAAATAAATAATAAATATAGCTGAAGATGGGAGGCCGATGAAAGGTAGTTGATGGATGGGCGCAGAGGAGAGAATTAGGCAGCAAAAGGAGAGAGGAGATGGGGTTTGCCAGGAGGAGGAAAAGAGGAAACAATGTCAGGAGGGAACTAGAGGGGAGAGTGAAGTGCCAACCCAAAAATCCTTGACGGTTTCTTACTATGCAAGTGGACCTGGCCAATGGCCTATATTACACAACTGGGCCACTGTTTTCCTAGGTAGAAGCTGCTGGGGGAGGGAGAGGGAAAGCGTAAATTGGCTACTGGAAGGAAAGGAGATACGGTTGCCAACTCCAAGTTAGGAAATTCCCAGAGATTTGGGGGTGGAGCTTGGAGAGTGTGGGGTTTGAGGAGGGGAGGGACCTCAGTAAGGTATAATGCTGTAGAGTCTATCCTCCAGAGCATCCATTTCCTCCAGGGGAACTAGAGTTGTCAACCTCCAGGTGGGTGGTGGAGCTTTCTCCAGGTGACAGAAATCAGTTTCACTGGAGAAAATGACTGCTTTGGAGCATGGACTCTATGGCATTACACCCTGCTAAGGTCACTTCCCTCCCCAAACCTTGCTCTTCCAAGGCGCCACAACCAACTCTCCAGGAATTTCCCAACATGGAGCTGGCAACCCTAATGGCAAACTGATCTCTGTATCTGGATAATCTGTTGTGATTCCAGGAGATCTCCAGGCCCTACCTGGAGGATAGCAACACACAGAAGTAGAGAACACTGGAAAAAGGGAGAGGCTATGGGGGCTTTCAGGAAAGGAAAAGAGGAAATAATGGAGGAGGGGAAAATAAGATGCCTCCCGCACGTCCTTGTGGGTTCCCACTTGCTTATATTATATTCTTTAAATTGGTTGTTGTGGAAATTTCTGTAAGCCACTTTGGGCCCAGGGCAGGTGGGCAAGCAGCACAGAAATTCCTTGATATGTTATTTTGAAGACCTAAATGGTGGGAAGGCAAGTTTTTTAAAAAGGAAAAAATTCAGTGGATTTACTGGTGTTTCCTACATCAACTTTAATGCATGATGATGCCTTTATTAAACAAATTTGTCTTTGACATTTCTATTTGACCCAATCCAGGAGTGTAGAGAAGTAGCAAAGGATACATGCAGATTAAATATGCTATGCAGATTACTAGTAAACACCAGCCTGTAAATGGTCTGTGTGCCTGAGTTACTCAACATGTTTGGGCTTGTTAATGCTTAATGGCTGAGTCTTGTTAGTTTCAATTGACTGATCTGTGAATAGTACCCCTGCTTACAAGATATGTTCCTTTAGCTTTCACGTCTTGTATAACAGGCAGTTCCATGCCCTCCCCCCAGACAGTGTGTATATACAATATTATTCAGCCCCTTCTGTGCAACTGGTACAATACAAAAGTTCACGTCATTTGTTACATTTGTTAGTCTTTGAATTGTCAGGGGGCTTTTCATCATTATGCATGTGCCAGCTTAAGGCACTTACAAACATCTCATGTACTCAAGGGCTTTTATAGCAATACAATTGTTTTTGTAACACAAGGAGCTTCCATTGTTTGTACTGTTGCAACATACTGCCAGCTTAAACAAAAAGGGAACAATTCCAAATAAACCTGTTTTGTTTCCTTTGGATGAGATAATACAAGGGATGCAATAGCAGTAGTGGTTAGAGTGCTGGGCTAGGAGGGGGGAGAACCAGGTTCAAATCTACTATGTGTTGTTAGGTTACTTGCAGCCAGGCCTGTAGCTAGGCAGGAGCAGGAGGGGCTAGGCCCCCCACAGATGTGCACAGCCCCCTCTGGGAGGATGCCAGACTCCCAGGTGTGGACGGGAGCCCCTCAATTTTGCATGGACAAAATTTGAAGCTGCAGCCAAGCAGGAGGGGGTGGTGGCTGCCATGCAGCTTTACCAGGTCTTTCTGCTCCTGCAGCTGGCTTCTCAAATTCTGTGCTGTAGCAGTCTTGAGTATGCTGTTCAGGTGTGTATCCATAAGCTGCAAACCTACTTTTGATTTATTAACATTCATTACAGAAATATCATGCTCAGTGTTCTGAGCTTAGGACCCAGGGGAAAGCATGAAATGGCTGGGCATTGCAAGCTTTTGTACATAAATTGCTTCGTGTGCTGGTCAAGAACATGAGAAGGCATCCTGACACAGAATGAGGGCTATGTGTTTGTCTACAAAACTATAGTAATCCCCAGAGAAATAACTACAACTCCGATGAGGCAGTGCAAGAATAGAGAGACAGCCATGTATAGTGATCAGTATCAGCCAGATCTGGGAAGTCTAGGTTCAAAATCCTCAGTCTACAAAGGAAATGTGTTGGGTGAACTTGGTCTGGACACACACTCTCAGCCTAATCCACCTCACTGGCTTGTTGTTACTCCTCATCTAAATAGTTCACATTGCTTTCCTACTGAGAAAGACTGGATCATGATGGCATGAATACAGTGAAAGGGGGGAGGGAACCCAGTTGCACCCAGAAGAGCCCTGGCATAACAAGCCCAACAAAACACGCAATGCAGCAAAGTGTGCAAAAGTTCATACCTTGAATAAAACTTTGTTGGTCTTAAGAGTGCTTTGTATTTTTCCTGTGTGATTGAGGAAGCTGGGTGGGGGAGGAGAAGGAGCTTCAGCCAGTGCAGGGAACAGAAGCTTGCCTATCTATCTCTCCTGTGCGACTGAGAGAGTCTGGCAAAACAAGCTGCAACACAGCAGCAGCAGAACTAGAGAAAGAAGCAGGAGACAACCGGGGCTATTTTTGGACAGGAACGCACAGGAACGGAGTTTCGACTGGCTCCTGAGTTAGCCACACCCAGCAGGAACTCATTAACATAATAAGCCACACCCAACAGCAGAAACTCATTAAGATTGGCTACATTAGGGGTATGTGGCCTAACATGCAAATTGTCAGAATCTGCTGATTCAGACAAAGGATTTCTATTTCTTCCAGCTATGTATTCTGTGTTATGCTATAATATACTCTATTGCCATGTATGTGTTGTAGATGCTGACATAACCCCTGCCATGTATTGCCCCGCTTTTAGGTGAACCCTCACTTTGGCCAGTATGTATGTAGAATATGTGACCCCAGGTTTAAGTGCCTGACCAGGCCTGGTTTGTGTAACTGTCAGAGCGGGAGGATGACACCTGCAATGTATGGGAACAATGGGCCTCTCACACTCCTGCCTCCGCATTCCATTCGTCCCGGCTGGGACTTCAAGGGAGGATGAGTCTCCTCTCTTATCAACGTGCGAAAGCCTCGAGGCCATTGATTGTTATGTGAAATGGTAACATCTGAAGGGTCTGGTTTGGGAAAGGGAATTTACAGCTTGACACCTCACTTTCTTTCCTGTGGGAAGCAAATGGCCAGAGCCTCTTTTGCCCGCCGTTTTTCCCTTGTAGTGATTGGCTACCTATGGGTAATTCAAACTGCTTGGAAAGGTATAATAGACCTGCATCTGTCATATGTATTATCTCTGACAATAATCCGAGAAGCTGTACCAATGTAGAGATTGGAAATAAAGAACTGTGTTTCACCAACCAGGATCTGATCCTTGACTACTTTGAGCAGAAATCTCACACAAATTAACTCCTGCTACAAAAAAAGCCCAGGGTTTTGACAACAAACAAGGTAAACAGAATAAGAAGTTAAAGGTGGGTGTGGCTGGATGACCACTCTTCTGGTAACATGGGGGTGTGGCCTAATATGCTAATAGGCTGTGCTGTTAGCCGAATTGCTTTAATTTACGTTTAGCAATCAGCAAAATACACGGGTTCTTGCCAGCTATACCAGGGTCCCACCCCTCCCGGGAGTTCTCAAGGAAAGAGGCACGTGAGGCAGTGTTCCAGTTAAATATAGTTTACTGGATAATGTTGTTCAAGCATACAAAAAACGTAATCACACACAGAATCACTCAGGCCTAAGAAATAAAGACAGAAAATAGCACATTTGCATGAGCAGGTAATCGTTGGTGGGGAAAGCACAGTACCTTAGATGCGTTGTCCGATGTCAGGCTGGATTGGATGGGGAGAGAAATAGAAAGGCTATGGGGACACGAGGCTTGAACCTGCAAGACCACGTGGTTCTCCTGGACCGTGATTCCAGAGAGAGAAAATGGAGTTCAAAGATGGAGGCAGGGGTTGGGGACAGCAAGCTGGACTGAAGGGTCAATAGAATAGATAGAGGGCGACGGCTCAAGAGGCCGAATGACTCCGGGTTTGGACTTTTATTGGGGGGTCTTGGGGCGGGGCTGATCAGGCCACATCCCACTAACACACCTACTAGGCGGTCCGTCCCTTCTGGACCTTGGGATAGGAGAAAGGTGGACAAAGGTAGGAGGTCCAGGGGATGGTCACTGTTGCAAGAGTATGATCTCATCAGGAAACAGACACTGGGCCTGGGGTCCGATGACTCACCTGGCCACATCTATTGTAAGTCAATGACTTTGGCTGACTGGGTGGTGGCCCGAACCTTAGTTGCTAAGCAACGGCTTTAGCATAACTATGCAGGTATGTTGGAGGGGGCAGGGGATGGTCAGCGTGTGGAAACAGAAAGAAACCTCATGGCAAGAGGAGTCCTTTGTCTCTGGTGAACTATACTAGGGTGTCAGCCTCCTGGCGTGGGCTGGAGCTGGCTCCTATTATGAAGAAAGCACATGGCCCTTCCATTTAAGGCAGCCCAAAGTTCAGATTTATGAATATCGCAATTCATAAGAGCACTAGCAGTGCCTTGCTGGCCAACATGCTGTCAGTGGTGTGGCCTAATATGCTAATTAGTTTCTGCTGTTGGGAGTGGCCTATTATGCAAATGATTTCCTGCTGGGCTTTTTCTACAAAAAAAGCCCTGGAGACAGCTATTTCCTTGCTGTCCAGATAGGAGCTCCCCAAGGGCCTGATCTGGCCCATGGGCCACATGTTTGACATCCCTGAACAACACCATTTCAGGCTTATTCGCTTGCTCATCTTCTAACACTGAGAGGAAGAGGAAGAAGAAGATGATATTGGATTTATACTCTACCTTCACTCAGAGTCTCCGAGCGGCTTACAATCTCCTTCCCTTCCTCTCCTGATAGCCTGTGAGGTAGGTGGGGCTGAGAAAGCTCTGAGAGGACTGCTCTTGAGAGAACCATTCTCAGAGAACTGTTACTGACCCAAGGTCACCCCGCTGGCTTCACATGGAGGAGGGATGGAATCAAACCCAGTTCTCCAGATTAGAGTCCGCCACTCTTAACCATTACACCAAAATGGCTGGCTGTCAAACCACCAGCAGTGCCCCATAGTTCTCTTCATAAGGCCAACAGGCCAAACCCTGCGCCAAAGGATAAAATGACACAAGTGTGACATCAAGAATCACAAGACTTAGAAAACATGTAGGAGAACACTTCAGCCTTCCAGGACATTAAATGGGGGACCTCAAAGTAGCTGAAACAGCAGGTGGGAGATTGGACCTGGGTGCACGGACTTCCCTGCCAGTCCTGTGCAATAGGGAACCCTGGGTCCTGGTCAGATAGCCGACTGCCTGGCCTTGATTAGCTCTAAGAGTAAAACTACACTTTGCATTAAGTTATACGATTCCTTTTGTCCAAGAGTTTTTCAAGGAATGCTGGGCTCTTCAGCAGAGGACTAGCAGGTGTGAAGGAGTGGCTGCTTTTCCTTCCAGCCATTTGTTATCTTGAAACTACCTTCCAGTGCTTTCATATCTTCTTTGTCTCTTCTCTTATTTACAGAAAACAGATTGGAGAGAACTCTAAGTAGACAAATGGGCAGCAGAAAAGGAGCTGCACAGTCCCTCCTCCTCTTTCTCTCTCTCCAGTGGTCCATTCCTTAAGACGCCTGTCCTGACAGGTTTTTTTTCCTTGGGGAAAAAACAGATGTAGACAAAAAAGAATCATTTAGTCTTTACCAGAGTCAGATCATCCAGTTCCTCTCTGTAATTATCAGTACATCTAACCAATAAAAAAAAAATTCACATGAGAAAGAAGACTCTTCAATGAATAGGAGGAAGTAGCCTTTACAGTGAGTCACTGTAAATAGCAACCCAGATTCTTTTCAGGTGTCCAAGGCTAGAAAAGGACGGCAAAGACGAAGAGATTGTGATAGCTTAGCACACTGTTCCTAAGAAAGTGGGTATGAAGTGTGTGATTTAAAAAAAAAAATTCTGTGCATGCTTAGAGGCTCTCTTGTATCCCTCCAGTCTGAAGGGGGGGGGGAATAATCCCAAACACAATAAAGGCGATACAGTTTCCTGGTTATGAGACAGATGTCTGAAATAAATTCCCACATCTGAAATTAAGCAGCCATGGGAGGAACAGAGGAGGCTCAGTTGCAGAACACGAACTTTGCATGCTGAGTGTCTCGGGAAGTCTTTGGCACTTCCAGTTAAAGGATTTCAGGCAGCAGATCCTGGGGGAACATTTCCTCTGCCCGAGAGCCTGGAGGGCCACCGCCAGCCAGAACATATAACACTCAACCAGATGAGCCAACCGTCTGACTTGGTATGAGGCACCTCCCTGTGTTCATATGGAAATGATCTGATGGCTTAAGTCTGCCCGAAGGCTGAGGATTCCTACAGAACATCATATCTTTCACCTTTTCAAACCATATGCCAAGTGTTCATAGTGCTTTGCATACACAATCTTAACCATATTTAAAGCTGCCCTGTTAGGTAAAATGGCATTATTTTCTTCAGATTAGAGAACAACAGTGCAATGAGGGGATTAATGCTAGGGTTGCCAAGGTGAACCGGGCAACCAGTGGGAGGGTTGGGGTGGGGACATGAGTGTGGTGACCTCAACGGAGTCACCAATGCCATAGTGGAAGGCCTGACAACCCTAACTGAGGCTGAGAGAATAGGGAAGGGAGGTGAATGCGAATCACACTTCACTCTTTCAGCCACTAAGAAACATGAGCTTTGAGTGGTACAGCAATGTCTGGAAAGGGTGCTGGTAGAATCTGGGAAGGTGTCCTTCTTTTCTCAGAGTATACACACAGATATCCTCACATATTCCAGGAGTTAGTCTGGGGGGGAGGAGATTGAATTTATACCCCCACCCTTTACTACCTGAAGGAGTCTCAGAGTGGCATACAAACTCCTTTCCCTTCCCCTCCCCACAACTGACACCCTGTGAAGTAGGTGGAGCTGAGAGAGCTCTTTTGAGGACTGCTCATGAAAGAACAGCTGTGACAGAACTATGGCCGAGGACAGACTGGCAGCCTGGCCCGCTCTGCTGC
Organism: Lepidodactylus listeri; assembly: GCA_029233225.1. NCBI lineage: Eukaryota > Metazoa > Chordata > Lepidosauria > Squamata > Gekkonidae > Lepidodactylus > Lepidodactylus listeri. Next base: position 42,818,102 of record JARCFY010000003.1, read on the forward strand.
CGCTTTAAAAGCAGAGGCAGAGCGGCTGTTCAAACTGCCGCATCTGCCCGGAGGAGGTGGCCCGGACGCAATGCGTCCGGCGCCGCGCTCCTCCCGCAGCCGCCGGGCACCACTTCAAAGTGGTTCCTGGCTGCTGCGGCGTGCATTCCACCCGCTTCTGGTGGGTGTGAACGCGCGCTGGGCGGGGGAGCCACGTGGCGTTTGGACACTGCTGCTGGAAGCCGCCCGCAGTCTGGACACTGCGGGTGGCTTCCTTGTGGCGGCGTGCGAACGCCGTGCAGTGGGAGCAATTCCCCCCACCTTGTTCTGCCGCGCCGCGGAGGCACGGCAGATTGCCAGTATGTCCACAGCCAAAATCATCCAGCTGGCTGCATGTGGAGGAGTGGGGAATCAAACTTGGTTCTCACAGATTAGAGTCCGTGCACTTAACCACTACACCAAACTGGCCTGCCACATCAGTCTTTCTTTTGTTCCCTGCTGTTCTGTACTCATTGCAAGAGACCAATTGTTTTCCAGCAGCGCTGAAGCATTCTCCTTGCTGGGGTTACTTGTATTTCCCACAGCCTACTTCTTCTCAGTTCCCATAGTGGCCCCAGCTGGTCAAGGCGGAAAATGCAGAGCTATTCAGAACAGAGGGAAAACTCAGTGTGCTACTGACAGAAACACAGAACAGAATATTGACCAATAGCAGTAGGCAGAGATGGAAAAGCAGGTCTCACATTTGGGATACAGACGACAATATCTTGCTAATGGAAAATTTTGATTTCCCCCCTCAACTGATGAATTCATTCGGTTTTCATATAGAATGTGATGGCATAAACATTACAGAAACCTACGGAAAGGTGCTTATGCAATCACAGGGGACAAGTCCGAACCCATTTCATTTTCATACCTAGCAGTCTGACCATTGCCTTGTCACGCTATTCAAACACATGAACACACATGGAACAAGTTCTAAAAGGTATGTGATAGATACGAACTAGCCCTCAGCAGTATTTCATAAATGCTTTAATTTCAACAGTTTCTGAAGCATGTGCACGTCCTTCCTTAAGTGCTGAGGCACGCACATCTTCCTGCATTTTAATACAGCAGAATCCTGTAATGTCTGCACAAATTAGAGCCAAAACGCAGTATACAAAATCCATGAATCAGGACACACTTTTCTGACCTGACTCACAAGCACACATTCAAGTGGGGACTCACTTTAAAAGCTCTCCGTTTCTCTGTTCAGCTGCAAACAGGGCATGGAGGAGGGAGGAGCTTCAGGTTTCCCTCCCGTGGCATTTCCACCATCAGAAACAATGCTCCAGGAGCCCTTTTTGCCCCTTCCTCTGGTACCACGTGTCCATCCCAGGGCACCTGAAGCTGACACTCTTCCCTCTGCACTTTGATTGCAGCCGAACAGAGAAACAGAGATCTTTTAAAAGGCGAGTCCCCACTTGAATGCACAACCGTGAACTGCTCCAGGAACCCACATCCTAATTTGTGGATTTTGCATCACATATATTGGCCCTTTGGGGCCGCCGTGGCTCAAGTGGCTTAAGATGCTGAACGGCAGACTGGAAGGTTGGTAGTTCAGCAGTTCGAGATCCAAGTTCCGAATGACGGAGTGAGCTCCTGTCTCTGGTCCCCAGCTCCTGCCAGGCTAGCTGTTTGAAAGCAAGAAATTGCAAGTAGATAAATAGGTACCACTTTGGTGGGAAGGTAACAGCATTCCGTGCACCTTGGCGTTTAGTCATGCTGGCCACATGACCATGGAAACGTCATTGGACAGCACTGGCTCTTCGGCTTGGAAACAAGAGATTTGACTGGCTTTCGAGCAAGGAAAACCTTTACCTTTACCTATATTGGCCGAGGCTAGCCCAATCTTGTCAGATCTCAGAAACTAAGTGAGGTCAGCCCTGGCTAGTATTTGAATGGGATTCCACTAAGGAATACCAAGCTTGCTACACAGTCAATGGCAAACCAACTCTGAACATCTCTTGCCTAGAAAATCCTACAGGGTGTGCCATAAATTAAGTGTGACTTAACGAGGGGGGAGCCCTTGGAGGAATTTACAGGTTTCTGTTAGGAAAAGCCTGGCCTCACCGGGTTTTCTTATTACTGCAGTGCCATGAGGTTTGTCTGCATAAGCTGTAGATAAAGATATGAGATTCCTTTAACAGAAATGTTACTTTACTACAAGTACATCCTGCTCTTCCTTGGGTCACCTGAAAGACCCCCATCTCAGCTGCTGATCAGATTCACATTAGTTTCAATAAGGCTGCAAAATCTTGTGTTCTGTTCATAGAGCTTCTGCAAACATACACACACACACACACACGTAATGTGTGAATTAAGAAAATTCCCCAGTAGATGTGTAAATGGATCTTTCAACTTAAAAAAAAAAACCTGATGCAAATGGAAAGAGCTGCCAATCTGATTGGGAAAACGTGGTTAAGGGGAAAGTGTGTAAAGAAGAAGAGGAAGAGAAGAAGAGATTGGATTTATACCCCGCCCTTCACTCACTTGGAGTCTCAGAGCGGCTTACAAATGCCTTTCCCTTCCCCTCCCCACAACAGACACCCTGTGAGGTAGGTGGGGCTGAGAGAGCTCTGAGACAACTGTCCTTGAGAGAACAGCTGGTACAGAGCTATGGCTTGCCCAAGGTCATCCAGCAGGTGCAAGTGGAGGAGTGGGGAATCAAACCCGGTTCTCCTAGGTTAGAGTCCGCGCACTTAACCACTACACCAAACTGGCTCTCTGTGTAAACCTTTGCTCTGTGTTACTTCCTGTGAGACTTCTGCTCAAAGCAGTCAAGGATCAGATCTTTGTTGATGAAACACAGTTCTTTATTTCCAATCTCTACATTGGTACAGGTTCTCGGATCATTGTCAGAGATAATGCATATGACAGAAGCAGGTCTATTATACCTTTCAGAACAATTTGAATTGCCCATAGGTAACCAATCACCAAAGGGGAAAAACGGCGGGCAAAAAGGGTCTCTGGCCGTTTGCTTCCCACAGGAAAGAAAGTGAGGTGTTAAGTTGTAAATTTCCCTTCCCAAACCAGACCCCTTAGATATAACCATATTCACATAACAAATGCTGGCCTCAAGGCTTTCGCACGTTGATAAGAGATGGGCTCTGTCCTCCCTTGGCGTCCCAGCCGGGATGAATGGAATGCGGAGGCAGGAGTGTGAGAGGCCCATTGTTCCCATATTTTGAAGTTGTCATTCTCCCGGGCAAACAGTTACATAGACCAGGCCTGGTCAGAGTCATAAACCTGGGGTCACAGAGCTTACATTTATACTGGCCAAAGGCATAGGGGCAACTAGAAGCAAGAAGCATGGATACATAATGGGTGCAGATACAGGTTACCATAGACAGTACATAAGCAATGGAAATCATAGCAGAGAGCCCCAGAAAACCTTGTCTGAATCAGCAGATTCTGACACTTCCCAGTAAAAATACTTTCCCCTGATCCACGGGGATGAAGGACAGATCAAGAAAATGGTGCAGGAGAAAACCGTGACTACACCTGCTTGCCTTGCCATTCTGCCAGTCAAATTAGCAGTCCCCTGTAGCTTGATTTCAGTTTGGAAGAGAAGTCAGGAGACCCGATCCTGGAGCCCTGCAATAATATATAATTGAGACCTAAGATAAACATGTGTCTGGAAACTCTTGTCTTGTTCAAATATTTTCTTCAGAAAGAGCCAGAACTGGCTGCAGCTACCTGGCAATTGCCACAAACCCCGGTTTGTGTCTGCATACTAAGAGGCTGTGATGTTCTTGCTATTTGGGAAAACGGTTTTACTTTTAAACCCTCTCTTTGTACATAAACTTGGTAGTTTCTTGCTGCCACCAGAAATTTAAAATTCCAAATCTCTCTCTCTCTCGGTAGTATGGCCTAGGGTCTAGGCACTTCAGAGGTCTATGTGGCCCTGAGGAAATACTGTACTGATTTCTGGGATAAGTTTAAACAACAATTGATTTATTGAATAAAGAACAAAATAGGTTTCTGGTGATTTTGAACAGCTGCTGAAGACAGGAACGTGTAAATATAACTGGTAATGCTTGGTGCCACAAACAGTCTCTCAAACGCCAAACTCCACTCTGACAGGCTTATATTTCTCTCTCTCTGTCTCTCTCTCATATAAACAGCCACACAGGTGAAACTCTTTGTCTTAGGCCACAAGATAAAACATTTGTCTAACTACACATTTTAGACACTACTTGTTTCTTGGCCATATAGACTCTCTCACAAAACTTTTAGAGTCACACAGACCCTCTTCATAGCTCTGTCACACTTCACTTTTTCCCAAAGACCCCTACACTCAGCTCTGTCTTAAAACACACACACACATTCTTCTCAGAACATCTTTTCTCCCACACTTTCAGTCATCAGCCAATCAAATCACACTTGTCTCCTCCTTTCACCCCCCTACAGTACTGCAGTCACACTCAACATTTAAAGGAACACACACACCAAAACATGAAAGCATTACAGAGGCCCATAGAACTTCTGGGTCAGATGTTTGCAGCTCTAATTTGGATGGATTGTTTTCTTCCAAGAAAATTGAATCCTGATTTTTACAGTTTTTGAGATTATGCTGAAGAAGGGAGAGAACTGTTACACTTTTCATTAACAGTTGCTGGTGGGGCATAATTTCTTTAGAACTCCAAAATAATAGTGCTGCAATAAATTCGAAAGAAATACACTAGAGAAAATAATGTTCCCTGAAAATGACCCGTTGTCACTCAGGAGATGGAAAAAATGCTCTCCTGATCACCAATATGTCCTTTATTTTAAGATATGGCACCAATGGTATACTATTTAAAGCCATGGGGGAAATGCCTCAATTTATTTATTTAAACCTACAGAGAATTTCAACCTACAAAGACAGGCCTTCTATATTTAGGAAGGACAAGAAGCAGGGACCCGTGATATTCATGGGGGGAGGAGAAGTATTCCCCATGGCTCCCAGCCTGCAGAAGCAGCAGAACCTCCGCATGGAGGAGGAGGTGACCGCAGGTAAGCCCAGCAGGTGGGTCCACCTGGCCCGCCATGGCTTCTCCCCCAACAGCAGCAACAGTGAGTCTCATGGGTCCCCACTTGTATATTTTTAAAGGTAAAATAAAGCATCATAGGAATATTCTGATAAAATATTTTATTCCTTTGTCTTACAAAACGGTTTACTTTCATAGGTGTGAAATAATGTTTGTTGTTTCCAAACGGAAGTTTCAATTTATACTTTTGTGGTTACAACCCAAAGTTTTAAAACCACTACTTTGATGCTTTTTTAAAACAACTTTTCCCTATTGAAAGTTTGGTGGTTGTTAAAAGGTTCCGCATTGATGGATTCTTTTCACTGTGAAGAACTTGAGCAGCACCCTTCAAGCTACCACAGGGTGTCACTGTTCACCGGACTTCCACTTCTGCTAACAAGCTGTCCAGAGTACAATAACCCTAGTCATAAAAAAAGGGCATAATTAACGGCTAGTGATAATGGGGTAAGTCCTTCTGTCACTTGATGCTTACATTCAACAGGTGATATTTTGCTGCTAATGATGATTAATTTAAAAGGTAACTGTATTAGCAAATGAGTGCCTAAACTATAGAAAGCTATAGAATTTAGTTTAATGGTTCCCGAACATCTAGGGAATCTGCAGATACGTTTTAAAGTACCTCCCTCTCCTATCCCTGTTCCAGATGTTGATTGTATTTGTCACATTTGTATCCCATCCATTTCCCCAGAAGCTCGGCATAGGATACTTGAGGATGAGTTTCCCATATCTGGCAATAATCCTGAGAACTAAGGATGTGGGTGGATGACTAGCCCACTTTCCCACAGTGAACTTCCTAGCTAAGTAGGGATACAAAACCAGATCTCCCAAAATGCAACATTCACTATACTTTTTACTAGACAGCAGTGCAATCCACTGATATAACACAATGTTCAGGATTCAGTGCTGCAGCTATGAATCGTATGGGTTATTTATTTATTTTATTATTTATTTAAAAATATGTCTATGCCCACTTTTCCCCAACAGCTCAGGATGCAATTCAGGTAAGAGCAATAATGGTAAAATACACTGAAACTGTATTCTTTAAACCATTAAAAATGCTAAATACTAAAACATACATTAAAATACCTTGTTTGAAGCCAGTTCCAGGTGGCCAGCTATGTTGGTCTAAAGCAGTAGGACAAATTTAGAGTCCAGTGGCACCTTTAAGACCAACACAGGTTCATTCAAGGTACGCGCTTTCGTGTGGATGCACGGTTTTTCATACTGGGTGTGCGTGTGTGTGCATGCACACAAAAGCTCATACCTTGAATGAACCTGTGTTGGTCTTAAAGGTGCCACTGGATTCTAAATTTGTTCTGTTGTTTGAAGCCAGTAAAAGATTCTCTTCCCCCAGATTCAGATTCCCCCCAAAATTATGTAGAATAATGCTGTATTCCAGCCACGCCAGGAAGCCAGGAAGGTAGACGCTCCCCCCCCAATCTCTTCTGCCCCCCCTTCATCTCGACTGAAACAAGATGTAGATTAGAGAGGCAGATAGGATGTTTATTGTTTGGAGGTCCCAGTTCCCTTTTCTCATCAATAATTAGTAAACTGTACTTTTAAACAAACTAACACACACGTGTGCTGCGTTCTTCTTTTATTCTGCTACATTACATAACCCAACACCCTTCCTGCCCTGCCCTGCCCTGATGTGGATGGCCCAGGCTAGCCTGATCTCATCAGATCTCAGAAGCTAAACAGGGTCAGCCGTGGTCAATATTTGGATGGGAGACCCCCAAGGGATATCAAGGTCACCATGCAGAGGAAAACAATGGCAAGCCACGTCTGTTAGTCAGTTTCTTTGGAAACCCTATGGGGTCGCCAGAAGTTGGCGGAGACTTGATGGCCTTTTACACACACTCACGCCTGACCGGGGTCCTCCTCTCCCTGGATGTTCCTTTGTGGTCGTTTCATACTTCCCAGCAATATTTTTGCCCAGGGGTACGTTGGAGCGGGAGTGCACAGGAGCGCAGCTCCGGGAGTGAGGAGCCCAGGGGGCGGGCACATGACCAAGCCCCGCCCCTCCTTGGCTTCCCCGAGCAGTGCAGAGGCGCAGTGACCCAGGGAAAGCCCTGCTAGGGTCTTTGTTGTTTTTAATGTTTTGTTTTAATATTGATACTTTTATCATTGTTCCTTTTATGACTGTGTGCTGCTTTTCCAGAGACTTGCTCAAGGTGGCATATAAATTTTCTAAGTATACCATTTTTTATCTGGGCACATGGCACATAAGTACTGGAGAAATTTCACCAACCCTTCAGCAGCTCCCACCCCATCAGTTTGGTGTAGTGGTTAAGAGCGTGGACTCTAATCTGGGAGAACCAGGTTTGATTCCCCACGCCTCCACATGCAGCTGCTGGTGTGACCTTGGGCCAGTCACAAGTTCTCTCAGAGCTGTTCTCTCATGAGCAGTTCTCAAAAGACCTCTCTCAGCCCCACCTACCTCACAGGGTGTCTTGTTGTGGGGAGGGGGAGGGGAAGGGATGGGAGGTGCACATGTCCTGGGTATCTCAAGTCTACTTGAAACCTGGTGGTTTCAAGGGAGCAGGAAGAGAATGAGGGTGTGTTCTTTACGCTTATTTTTATTGCACACAAAGTATTGGATGGGGAGGGAATGGAGGAAGAGCAGGTCAGTTTCACTCACCTGTGGAGTGGAGCCTGAGGGGTGGGTGTTGCCTTCTGACACACTTCCGGTATGTTAGGGGGGGTGGCATATGCAAATGAGTTATGCTAATGAGTTATGCTAATGAGCTCCTGAACCGCTTTTTCTACAAAATGACCCCTGTTTCTGCCACTTTTTGTTGGAGATGCATTCTGCAGTTGCTCGGGGTGAGGCTATTCTTAAAATCAGTGTGCTCTATCGCTGGGGTACTCCCTTCTGGATTTTTTTGGCCTGTACGGGGGGGCCACTTCTGAATTAAATGTATCGACAGTCTTCTTAAAATGCCTCACCTGCATCAGCAGGGTATGCAGAAGAAGCTCAGCAGGATCAGGGATTATCCTCTGCCTGCCTCACAGGAGAAACTTCTCTCACAGCCGAGAGCCGTTAAACAGTCTTTCTGAACCCTTGTGAGGAAAAGGATCCCACTCCCGTCTTCTGGTCCAAAGGCACATGATGCAGCAACTTCACCATTAGGGTTGCCAGTTCTGGGTTGAGAAATACCTGGATATTTTGGGGGTGGAGCCCGGGGAAGGTGGGATTTGGAGAGAGGGGGACCTCAGCAGGCTACAATGCCACAGCGTCCACTCTCCAAAACAGCTATTTTCTCCAGGGGAATTGATCTCATTCGTTGTAATAGTGGGAGATCGCCAGCACCACCTGGAGGTTGGCAACCCTACCAACAAATGATAAATAGGTTCGGGTCTACTCAATGTTTGAACGAAGGCATGCTGAGGGAACCTGGGTACCAGTGCTCCCTCTAAGCTGTGGAGTCTCGTGAGCAAAAATTCTACTTTGTGAGCTCCTGGCATTAAACTTAGGAGTGAGTGATTTGGTTACTGCATCAATTAGTTTGCTCTGGAGCCATCTTTTCTGAGCTAAAACAAAAAAATGTGTCAGCCAGAGGCTAAAAAACAGTAAGCTAGCTCGCACTAACTCAGCTTAGAGGGAACACTGGCTGGGTACTCTGGCTTGAATTCTAGAGAAGCATGGGATTTAAATAAATGAAAACAGGTTTACAAAGGAGAAAATGATCTTCCTTAGAGTACTGCGCAAAAGGAGAGTATACTATAGCTTGTGTCATTTTCTTCAGCCGCCATTTTAAACAACCTCTTCCTATGTCACTGTGACAGATGACACATAATTACAGAGAAATGCTTGAGTAAAAATATTTGGGGCATGATCCAGCTAACATCAGGTTATTGCTTTCAAAGGGAGAAAGGTAGCATCAACTCTTAAACTCTCCCTCTGAAATAAATAGGATTTAAAAAGTGCTTCATTTTGATTAGGTTGTCTTAAGTGTTCCTACGGAAGACTTTGTGTATTTCCCCCCAAAATACCTACTATGCTCAAGGGAGGAGGGCAGAATGGGAGATGCAATAAATACCTCGCATTTCTGCATAGCCTAGTTAAATATTCCCCAATGTTCCCTTACCCAAACAAATCACAATTCTTTCCAAACATATGGTATCTTGATAGGCAAAGCTGCAGTTGCCAAGTGGCATAGATGACATTTATGGGGCCATAATTTTCTTCTCGGGTTAATTGGCCCAGCACATTGGGCCCGTAATAATTTACTACAGCAGGAAATGAAACTTGAGCCAGTAGGTTCATGTAGAAATGGATCACAGTGACATGCAGGAACTTTCTCAAGGTCGCATATGGAGTTCCCAGCAGACTGCAGCCCGAGCACTGAACTCTTCTTCTCTGAATGAAAGATGCATTGACTCCACAAGAGCATCTGATTTCATGAACTGTGCAAATACAGTGCTAACTTGTGGCCTTCCCACTGGCATCTTAAGAGACCTTCCAGTGCATTCAGAAACAAAGCATTTCTTTTCTTTACCTTCGTCTGTTGCCCTCCTCCCCTTTGCACCTGTTATTTTCCTGTCTTGGCTCCTGTTCTGGCTAACTCCAGAGCGCTTGAGAGCCATAGAACTATATTGTCAGCAATCACAGACATGCACAGCTCCAGTAAATGAGATGGAGCCAGGATGGCTTCTTTGCCCAGGCTGCTGCCGATCAGTCCCGTCGTGCCCGTGAGGCTTATCTGAAGTCCGAAAGCTCCAATTGCACTTGTACGGAAGATAAAAGGCAATAAATGGCTTTGCTGTTCTATCAACTATACAAGCGCAATTGGAGCTTTCAAATGCCAGATAAGCCTTGCATGCACAATGGGACCGATCACCAGCATGGACACAACAGCCTCATAGCTCCATTCCTTTTATGGGAGCTGTTAAGTGTCGGTGATTGCTGTCAGTACAGCTCCATAAATTTATTTGGGTCAGCCACAGAAGGGGAGCTGCCACAGCAGAAGTAGGCAACAGAAGCAGGAAAGGACAAGAAGATGTCGAAAGGAAGAGGTACAAAAAGAAAGGAAGGAAATAACAAAAACGGTTTTTGCTGTTTTGTAATGCACAGAAAGGTCCTTTAAAATTGCCAGAAGAGACACACAGGAGTTACTTTAAACAAAGTGCAGGGGTGAAAGTATGCCAGTAAGGGTACCCAGCACTGAGTACCCAGTAAGACAGTGGCCAAAGTGATAGTCCCTCCCAACTTCTGCTTTGAGAGCACCCCCACCTATTTATTCTATTACATTTTATTTATTAAATTGGATTTTTAAACTGCCCTCCCCTGTAAAATAGGGCTCAGGGTGGTGTACATCAAAGTCCAATATTACAAAGTTCAGTTTCTCAAAATCAATTTTACATTTACAGTTTAAACACATTAGTTGTACAGATAGATGATGATGAAACTGTCAGTAATATGCCACCATCTTGTGGGGGGAGGCAGGGAGAGAGACAGGAGTGCCAGGCCAGTGTTCCCTCTAAGCTGAGTTAGTGTGGGCTAGCTCACAGTTTTTTAGCCTCCAGCTCACACATTTTTGTCTTCCCTCAGGAAGCATGGCTCCAGAGCCAACAAATGTATGCAGTAGCCAAATCGCTCATATCCACACCTTTCCCTGCTTCTTTCTCTCCTTCCCACCCATCCAACCACCCTCCTGCTTTTTATCTGTCCCCCACCTTCAGCTACCTTTATTATTTCATTTATACCCCACTTTCTCTACAATGCAGACCCAAAGCCTCCTACATCATTCTCCCCCCCCCCTCCATTTCATCTTCACTACAACCCTGAGAGGTAAGTTCATCTGAGAACATACAACTGGCCCAGGGTCACACAGGGAGCTTCTATGGCAGAGTGACATCCCATATACTAGTCTGATAACCACTACCCCACACTGGGTTACACATGGTGACTACTATTGAACAGAAGCAAGCAGCCAGTCCACATGGTGGCTACTACCAGGCCCGTCCTGGATGAGTCCTCCTTCAAAGGCCAAAATGGCTCTGGAAGGATCCCCCCCCCCCGCCGCCACCGCCTTTTACTGACAGAAAAGGAGGCTTTGAAGGCTGCTCAGCTGCCTAGCAACAGCCACTGAGGGCATTTGTTTCTTGCCACTACAGGCACTGCTTATGTTATTTGAGGAGTTGATCCCTCCCCCCCTTTTAAAAGATTTCAAATATTTCTACAAACTTGTGGTGTTTTTCAGGTCTGTAAAAAGATCTGTCTCGTCTATTCATGCCTCCAATCTCTGGATTTAAGTATCCACAGATTAAGTCACTCTGAGAATTAGATATATCGACTCCAGAATAAGCTTTCATGAGTTAGCGCTCACTTCATCAGATACAATGCCACTGGACTCCTGTTTAATTTTGCAGCAACAGATTAATATGACTGCCTCTCCGGAATTATCATGAAGTCACCTGAATCCTAGTTAACCATGGCAAATGGATTTAGTTTTGTTCTCAGCATACGAGTGCCATATAAGAAGGGTCGTGTATATCCTTAACTGTGATCATGCTACACACAGCTGCAGAACTTTAGTGGCTGATTAAAAATGCAATCTCAATATTTATGTTTCTTAGAAGAATCGTGTTGCTGTGAACACTTGATGGTGTCCTGACTGAAATGCCAATAGGCTGAGGCTGAGGACAGATTAGAGTTCTGCCGCGCTACAGGAGTACAGAACAAGCTGGGACGAACTGCCCCGCAGTGCGGCATTCAGACACCGCAGCAAGGAAGTCACCCGCAGCATCCACACTGCGGGCGGCTTCCGGCGGCAGAATGCTGCGCGGCTCCGCTCGCCCGCGTTCACACACGCCGGAAATGGGTGGAACGCACGCGCAGCTGCTGGGACACCACTTGGAAGTGGTGCCCAGCTGCTGTGGGAGGAGTGCGCCACCAGACAAGGATTTTAAACCGGAGGCAGAGCGGGCCAGACTGCCAGTCTGTCCTCAGCCTAAAAGTAAGGAATAGGGACTGAGGGAGACTTCCAATATCCAAGTGATGGGAGTCTGAGCATTTTACCCAAGCATTTTCTCTTAGCTATGAGGAACAGCGATAACTATGTGGTGCATTCATTTGAACAGCACAACACGAGAGATCGAATGCACTGTGGACATTCAGTTTGCATCTCCCTCGTGAATTGATCTGCAGGAAGAAATGATGCAATGAACACACCAGTGTAAACTTGTCCCAGGTAGCTGAAGCAAGTTCAGTAGGAAAATATTAGTACTTCCCCACCCAACCTCTCCTTCTGACCTGTGTTCCAACTCTGTCACACTGAGTTATGACAGAGTGCTTTTATAGAATAGTTACCCTTAAAACATACTGTATATGTGTGCTTAATGCTTAATTTGTTATAATATTTGTGACTGGAAAGAGGTTTTCGGCAGAGTAGAATGCTCATGAACCCACCAGGAAAGAATGGGTACATCTGTGCAAATGTGCACCCTTTCCTCTACAGCAAATGGGTTGACTTGATTGCCTCATTAAATGGCATTTACTAATCTATAAGCACCTCTTCCACAACACACCTGCTCTGTGCTTGTGTCTGGGATTATATAGTGGTTCGTGGGAAACAAGTCTGAGAGCAGATGGCCTATGAACCTGAAGCATCATCCAACATAAACATCAATCTGTTGATATTTGTAATAAGTATTACAAGGGTAGCCACATGAACAGCCAGGTCCCAATTTTACCATGAAAGGACATGCTAACAGAATCTTTGGGCAACAGCAGTCTGAAAGGCACTTCCCTGGAAGCCAAACACCTTCCTTCTAATGTTCCCAGCATGGTCTAGTAGCAACTAAGCAACACCCACCAATGCTTTTATGGCTCACCACTAGCTCTGACTTGGCAGCTTGGAATCAGCAATATAAAATACCAGCTATTAAGGTTAATCTTTTTACCAGTAAGAGGAAATTATATTCCAAAGAGGTTTCCAGGATAACTTCCCATTGCAATTTTTAAACCAATAAATAAAGCTTTGGTAACCCTCTTGAATGCAACTGTTTGTCACTGTACAATTGTGTGTTGTTATTTTTTTTAAAGATCCTTAATTATGAACTAACAGGCACTAAGTTATGATCAAGAATAATTGCTCTGATGGAAGAAAGCCAAAACTTAACAGGGAGGGGACAGGGAAGCCCTGCATTTATAGAGGAAGGACAGACAGCATTTATAGAAATTTTTACTGCAAACCAATGGGTTTGGTCACAAAAATGGTACACATTATAACCATGTTAAGTACATTACAATGGTGATATACATTATAAGCCTTTTTTTCCTTTTAAATATACATCTAGCATTGCAACCAACTGTACAAGTCTTTCTCTTTTTACAATACTTACAATCAGGAATGCAAACATAAAACCCCCACAAACCATAAATAATGCCCAATTTTACAGACAAGTGGGGAAAAAATGAAATAACAGTTCTGGCAGACTGCAGTGGGGGCATTTTGGTCCATAAAACCCTTTCTAAAAATAGAAGTATTTATGTATTTTTCCCATAGCAGCAATGCTTTCTTCAAGCATCTTGGATACATTGTCAAAGCCCATCTTGATAGTTTTCATTATTAACTGTATAGTTTTTACATTAAAAAAAATCATTATCTACACTTATTAATTTATCATCTTCCAAATATGGAAGGTAACAAACAATGCCCCACATTGTAATGTCCTGCGAGTGTCACACTTGACGCTTTTGAAGTAAGTCCATCAGCAAATTGCGCATACCACACTCATACCATTGTCCACATAGCAAACCCACGCATACAGGCATGTGACTCAAGAATCACTCTTGTGACAGGAAAAGCGTTGGAGCTCACAAGATCTCATCAGAAAAAAGGCACATTTCGTAAAATCCTTATCACATCCAGAAAGAACTTCAAGCAAGGCTTTTCAGAACATTTTCTCAAAAAAACAAACAACAACACCACGGCATGTTGTTCTTATGCTTACAATCTCTGGCAGTCTATGGCAGCAGTTGATTTTCCTTCCTCCTTCAACCTCCAAAAGAGATAGCACCACTTGGGTGAGTGGGAAGAACCAGAACTGAAATGTTTGCAAGTTTGTTTTAAAGGAGTTAGGTGTGCTCTTCCAAACGACAGCAACAATAATGAAAACAAAACAAAAAAGCTTCCAGCAAACAGTATCGTTGAAATTAAGGCTGCAAAGCTGCCACAGTGGGAAGATGTGCAAAATTTTCCTCTTTCAAGATGACTGGACAACTGGCAGCTCAACCAGAAGGCCAACGGAAGGGTCATAATTAAAAAGTAAAAATCATAAAAGAGATTCACAAGAAGGAATCCATGGAAGGTGCGTAGGAGAACCCCAGAAAAGCCTCCGCAGCCTCCTTAACGCTGGCAGTGATGAGTATGCTATCTGGAGACTGGCCAATGGAGCTGGGGACGGGTTCCTCCGTGAACTCGGGGTCAAAGTGTCGCAGGTCATTGGGGCCACTCTGTAAGTAGACAAAGAGAGAATGCTCAGTCCTGTTCTTGACTGAAAGGGGAGGGGGGTAAGGAAAGCAAGGGGGATGGGAAACAATCCTTGGGGACCTTCTTTTACACATTTAGTCATGCCCAGCTTTAGAAAGAAAGTTCATGTTTCTTTTCACTGTGCAACCCTTGCCCCAGTTCCATACAAGATCAAGTTCCAAGCACTGTACATAGTGATGGCATGTTGTGGTAATCTGCACAGCATCATTCCCCCCCCCCCCCCGTCCATTTTAGAGTGCATGTGGCCAGCGTGTGTATTTGTTCAATTTGGGCCCCTGGTGGGATTTAATGGGGGTGGCCCGAGGTCAACTTGATCTCAGGACTGGACTTCAAATAAAGGCAGCCCAACTGAATTCTGAGAACAAGGGTTCATTCCGGACATCAGGTCTCTTAGCCCCCCCCCCCCCCAATCTGGTGACACTGAGTTGCCTCCCGCTGGTAGGCCAAATGTAGTAAGGACATCGGCGTTGCCCTGAGCTTGAGAAACACAACTAGTTATAAAAGCGGCATCTGGGGCAAAGTAGGTTTCCAGCCTGCATGATTCTCCCCACGAACAAGTGAAATATGCAGTTTGGTAATGAACACCTGTCTGATTGCTTATTCAGGATCACTCTGATTATACATATACACTACAAAGTGTACTGTTGCGTATTTTTATCTTCAAGCTCGGGCACTAAAATATAAATAGAACTTCAAACATCCTATAATTAGCATCAAAACTTACCACATTGGGGTTAAAGGGGGGTGTAATCTTCTTATTAATGAGATCATCCCAGTTAATTGGGGAGAAGAAGACGTGATTCTTAATCTCCATCTGTTGAGGAAATGGAAATTAAATCAATTCAGACAAAGAGTAATTGAAGGCGACTGGCATAGTCTAGCCTTTTTCCTAACCCCCTCCCCCACAGACTCCCAAGGTTAATGCTTACAAAATCTTCCTTGGCGCCCAGCCTCTTGGTCCTGTCCTTTTGCAAAAGACCTTCCAAAAGGTGTCGAGCAGAGTTGGTGATATTTGGCTTCAGCTGCAGAGGTTTGTTCAAGATGTTGTCATACATTTCTGCGGTGTTTCTGCTATAGAATGGAGGCTGTAAAGAGGAGAAGGAAACATAAAGACATATTGAATACTTGGTACTGTCACATTATTGTACCCTTCCCCTAAGGAGCCAGGACAGCAAACTTGGGTTTCCCATTAGCCTTCACAATGACCCTGCTAAACAGGTTAGGCTGTGATAGACTGACTCGCCCAATTTCACCTTGTGAACTTCATGACGGGAGTGGGAATTTGAAGCTGAGTCCTAGTCCAACACCACTACATCACACCAGCTCTCAAATGCATGCTTTGCTGCACTGTTACAATACGTGGCCGGGTGTGTGTGTGTGTGTGTTCCAATGTTCTTGATAACACACATGAAAGGGCCATAGTAATGAGAGCACCCATAACAACATCCCAATCATTCACTTTTTGCACTGAATTTGTGTTTTTTTCTCAAGCCGCAAAGATTTGCGGTAGGATTTGCTGGACATAACACAGAACATTTCGGATGTGTTGAAATCAACAGCAAACCTCCAATCCAGCTTCCGCAGTTCCACCTGTCATGGTGGGTTACTGCAGAGACAAACTCTGCTGGCATGCTTATATAATCTGAATAAACTCACCAGTCCATAAAGCATCTCGAACAAAACTGCTCCAAGGCACCACCAATCAACAGTCCGGTCATAGGGTTGCTTGTGAAGGACTTCAGGGGCAAGGTACTATCGCAAAGCAAAGAAAGTCATGAAGGCATTAGACAAAACAGGATGCCACGAAAAGACCAAGCCTAATCTCCAACCCCTACACTTTAAATGCTCCCCATGGAAGAACCCGCAAAGACAGACCAAGGACCAGCCCAGCAGCCTTGAGAGAACACTTGGGTCTACAAACAGCTTGTTTTGACAGTAGTTCCCTGTCACTTGCTGCCCTCAAAGGATCTGCATCTGAAGGATCTTTTGTTGTCATCCCAGCTCATGAATCAAAATTCACCTAAACAGTATAGATTGTCCCTCAACCTCATCTGGGAAATTCCTTCTCTCCTCGCGCACTTTGGGCACATAAATCACTGTCACTTCAACAAGACAAGCTCAGACTTACCTCGGGCGTGCCACAGAATGTGGAAGTTGTGCCATTGTGCTCTATGTTCTCTTTGCAGAGGCCAAAGTCGGTCAGGACTATGTGGCCCTGAGAGTCAAGCAAAATGTTCTCTGGTTTCAAGTCCCTGCAGCAAAAGAAGAAAATAAAAAAAAGTTGGCCAGTCGGTCCCCACTCTCCACGTTTTTATTTTAAATAAGGGGTTTCTATGCTGTTTTGTAAGGCACAACTTTTTGCTTTGATGGGTTGATCCTCAAAACTACCCACGGGTAGAATTATTTCTATGCACAGAAGCGGGATAAATCTGCTGGTCCTTATCCATGACTCAGAAGAGAAAGCCTTTCAACTCCTGTGCTGCACTGAACCCAGCACCCACCGCTGGCATCTGGGCAGTCCAACCCAGAGGGTTCTAATCTAGACCGCCTGTAAATCAGTCGTCTCAGTTTCCTTCTACAGAAATTATGCTTGTCTGTAGCCATGCACTTTGCTTACCGATAAACGATATTTAGAGAATGCAGGTAACCCAGTGCGCTGGCTATTTCAGCAGCATAAAAACGAGCTCTTGGTTCTAGGAAGCAGCGTTCCCTCTGGAGATGATAAAACAGCTGCAAGAGACAAGGGAGGGGGAGGGAGGGGGACACTGTTAGCACCGCCAAAACCTTTTAACAATGCTTTAATTAAACCCATCACATATGGCTAAAGAGAACAATTGTAGGAAACAACCTCGTAAAGCCTCTGGCCACTTCCTGCTATTAGATGTTGGCAGGCAAGAGACACCAAATCTAGTAACTCCACCCGAGAAATCCCTTTCAGATGGCGTACAAAGGAACACCACGGGACTGCTCGGTACACATGGCAAACCAACCTTTAGGGCAAAGGGGAGTTTTAATGGATAAACTTTGAATCCCACCCCCCTGATTTTGTGTGCTTTTTGCTTACCTCGCCACCATTGATGTAGTCTAGCACAAAGTACAGTTTGTCGGCTGTCTGGAAAGAAAAGTGGAGTCCTACTAGGAAAGGGTGCTTCACATTCTTCAGTAAGACGTTGCGTTCTGACATTATGTGCTTCTCCTGAAAACAAGGATAGGGGTGGGGGGAAACACCTATTAGTATTCAACAGCACAACAGCCGGTCTGCCATCATTATGCTCTTGTTTGGTGTATCGGTGCAGACGGGACACCCCAGCGCTCACCTCTTTCTTTTTCAGGATCGCTTTCTTCTGGAGCACTTTCACTGCATAGAACTGCTCTTCTGCCTTGTGCCTTGCCAGAAGGACCTGAAAGAGATCACATTATTAATTGCTTAGGAGTGCTCCTGCCAGTGACTCTTGTTAGGCAAGGCTGCAAGTCTCAGGCACAACCAGATAGGCTGGCAGGGCAAGAATCTGTATATGCATAAGGGGTGGAGAGCAATGCCTTTAGGCGAAGGGATAGCCAACGGAGCTTTCAAATCCCTTTGAGCCTTGTGCTTCAAAAACATTGGCTCCATAGATTTTTTTTTTAAAAAAACCCTCACTTTCAGAAGGCACCCATCCCAACTCTTTCAAAGAACAACCATGAGACAAGATCTATTTTTGCTAAAGAACCCACTGAACACTTAGCCGTAGACATTACAGCAATAAGGAAAGGGACCACATGAAAATCAAGACTTACCTTCCCGAAACTGCCTTTTCCAATAACTTTCAAGAAATGGAAATCTGAAGGTTTAGCATGAGGGTTAGATGAAGGGCCAAGATTGATTTGCTGTGAAGGACTGGGCTGCAATTAACAAAAAAAAAAGAAAAGAAAAGAAAGAAACCATTATTTGCAAAGAAATATATAGATGCAGAAAATAATAAAAAATAAAAACAAGTTCTAAATAGTATTATTTTCTCTACACAGAACGCAAGGGATTGAATTACAATTGCTTATGTAAAGTCATAGGGCGAAGGACAAGACTTCCAAGTCGACAAGGAAAGGTTTAGCCAAAACATTTCTTCTGTACAATACTTTGTATTTTTTTCTAAAGTGCTCTTTTCTTAGTTATATCACTGCAAAGTATTCCAAATGAAGAAGCATACGGAGCAGATGAAGGCAAAGAAAAGCGGTTTTAAAACCCGTTTCTATTTCTGACGCAGTAAACTCTTCTCTGGAAAAAAAAGACTGTACACAATAAAAGCTACTTACTGGAGGTGAAGGATTGGCATTCATAAGTTCAGGCTCTTGAGGCTGGGAGATTTTCAAAATAGATTGAACTTCAGGGCTGCGAGAGATTACACAGGACATTATTATTAGCCCAACAGTGGAAGGTGAACAGTAGAACAGTATCTGGCCACTAGGGGACACACTAACATTCTGTTCCAGAGTGGTTCAGGTTGGCAGGCTTCTGAAACAGTTTATTAGGTTTCAGGGCTAAGATGAAACAGGAGACAGGAACAAACCCTTCTCAGCAAACAGACGGGATTCCTCTGTAATTAAAGGTCAGGAGCAAGAGGATGGTCTTGGGGCTAAGGAAATCTAGACTTGCATCTGTTTCCCCATGTATTGGGGCCCTAAACGCAGAAACTGCAGTGCATGCAATTTTTCTAGAATGCAGGCGTTTTAAAAGAAAAGCAAATCAACCTCAGAGCATTCCATTTCAATAGTTCCTGTTTTAAAGCCAAGAATCTCAGAAACCCTTTATGTTCATTAGAACTGTCAGATTTCAACACAATTAAAACTGCAGCTCCAAGCATAGGGAGCAAGTCAAAGAGGCATTACTCCTGAATTGGATGTTTAAGATCATGCTGCAAATAATTTTTTAAACCCCCCCACAAAAGTCACATTTTAGACACCGCACTAGCAGCCGGAATGAATCCTATATGACCCCCTCGCACACACACACACCCGCACGGTTTCAGAAATATATGACGTTCACTTTCGGCACGCCGCCTGCATTCTTGCAATGATACTTACTGCTTGCATGCGTAGGAGTTGGTGGCGATTTTTTGAATGAAGTCATTCAGCCCCATTCTCCTCTGTTTCATGAAAGCTACAAAAAAAAAAAAAGTATTAATAACAGACGAATCCCGCGATCTCTTGCGCTGATTTCTTCGACTCCTTTCACAATCCGATCAATCTCTCCACGCAAGGAAACTCCTGGGCAAGGGGAACCCCAAAAAGAGCTGCTCCCCCCCCCCCCGTCCCCCCAGCCAATTCTCCGGGAGAGGCGTGCGGCTGTCCCTTCCCCGTCTCTTCTCCACCCGCTGCACTCACCGATGAGTATGGCCACCATGCCCCTCATCTTTGAATAGGTGAGCGTGGATCCCGAAGCTTCAGTTTTGACTGTCATTGCTGAGCTGGACAGTGCGTCAATCGGCAGAAATAATCCAAGCCGGCCAAATGAAGGACGGAGGCAATCAGCGCAGCCAGCCGGGTTAGTGCGTTAGGCAAGCTCAGCACGGGGAGGAAAGGCGCGGCGACACACGAGACAACTGAGACACAACCACGAGCGATTACGCCGCGCTCTCGCTCGCCGGAGGACTTTATACGCCAGCCTCGCCGGAGGGGGTGGTTGAGGAGGAAGAATGGGAGGAGCCCGGGGAGAACAATGAGGAAGAGGCTCGCTCGCCACGCCCGGCGCCCGGAGTCGCCTGGAGTCTTCCTGGACTGGCGCCCCGCCCTTCCCCTCCCCTGATGTCGCAAGGAACCACGCAAGCCCGGGGAGAGGCGAGGAGCCCGCGGTTCCTGCAAAGCGCAAAGGATGAAAGGCAACCCCGGGATCGCAGGGAAGCCCCCCCCCCCACACACACACACACTTTGCACTCTTGAAAGCCGCGTTCCCCAGCTAAGGAAGACTAAGCCCCCATTTCACTGGGCAGTTTAAACCCGTTGAAAGCAGTGGGTTTAGACTGGTCTAAATCGGCATAGGGTGGCACTGTTGATCTCCTGCATCCAGTATGGGTTGTTGTTTTTTTTGGGGGGGGGGGGGGTGTTACGCCGACCCAATGATAAGAGTGGCAATGCTTACGACTTTTTAGCTTCACAAAAACTCAACGTTCTTTAAGCACTAATCCCAGACCAGGCTGTTCCTGTTGCAGCAACATTAAGTAAGGAGTCGTGTTGCACTGTGTTTTGCGCCAGCCGTTGAGGCTCTCCCCTCACCACCACAGTTCTTTCTAGGTAAGATATGTCCTCCATACAGACCACCCAAGACCCCTTCTTCAAACACCCAGAGCGCAAGCCCCTTATTCGGAGATCAGATCATAGTCTCTTGCTCTTTCTAACCAGAGGCTCCGGAGATGGGGCCTGTTTCCTAGCCTTGGCAAACTCGTCTAATCACTACTAAACCGCGGAAACACTTTTTTTGCATGACCCGACACCCAGGGAACGTACGACCTAATGATGAAAATGGGTATTTCTGAGCACGTATAGAGTGCTTTCCTTCAAGGATTAGGGCTGAAGGGCTTCCAAAGACCTGTACATTCCGGGTGAGGCTGGGGCAGTCCCCCACGCTCTCCCGTCTGTTTAGACCAGGCATTCTTCCCTGACTGGCTAACTCTAAGCCTGTGCGCGCCTGACCGGAGTTTGCAGGCAGCCGAGTCGAGCCAAAGCGAAAGCCACGTGATGGTTTTGTATTAAAAAGAAAACATGTAAGCTTTCGAGCTGTACATAACTCTTCATGGGACTGGATATTTTTCTTTCTTTCTTTCTTTCATGGAAAGGGAAACAACGTCCGGATGGCCCATTTGCGTGGGGTGCTGAATGCCAAGGCAGACTTGAAAACGTTTGGGAATAAATCCCAATTGGAGTCATCGTGACTTACGTCTGAGCAAACGGACAGAAAGTCTTGTAACTGCGTTTGATTTCCTTTGCACACGCTTACGCAGAAAAATTTGTATAGAGGCGTTCTTTTTGTGTCCTTGAAATCAGCTGGCTCACTCGAAGAATTAAACGGGCTTCCAAGAGTACGCCTTAGGCTCGCCGTGTGCCTCAGAGCCCGCAAGTCTCATCTATGACGCCGGGGTCCTCCTCCGTTTCCCTCTCTAACGCCCCCCCCTTCCCCCCCTAACCACTTCAAAGCCGATGTTACGCAGTGAGACAGTTCCTGCCGGGGTCAAAGCCGCCCCTGCTTATCTGATGGTCTTTATTAATTGCAAAACAGCGCCGTACCAGGACGGACAGTGAGGCAAGATGCGCACTGGTTGCATTCGCTGGCAACCGCCTCGCCCCTCAAAGCAGCTTCAGCGGTATCCTTTGCCAAAGAGAGGCGTCTAGGGGCGGGGAGAGGTTTAAGCAACTGTTGCCGCTTCAATTTCTGTTCCTACCCAGCCTTGATAAAGAGGAGGAGAATGCGCTGGTGCTTCAAGTCCCCCGAGCAGCGTTAGCATAAGAAAGCGAAGCATCGTTTTTAAAGAAACATCAGAGCGTCTTACCAAAATGCCCTCCAGAATTACCAGCTCTTTCCCCCGCTCCTGCAGCCTCAGCAAGTCCTTGTTCGGGTCAGATCCGCAAAGGTCAGTTTGCGGTTGGCCCCTCGGCAGGAAAGGTGGGCACGTGAGAGGGGGCGCCCGAAAAGGAGCGCTGGGGACGAAAACCAGCCTCAGTCGCCTGAGATGAAGGTTGATAAGCAATTGCCTTCCCTTCAATGAACTGCAGGGAGTGACTCAGGGGAAGGAGGTTTCCTGTCCGGGCTTTCTTAGTTCAATAAACAAGAGTCGCTTCAAGGCGATCAGCCGGGCCTTGGAATGGACTGGCTGGCTGGAATATTTCCGAAAACGCCTTCTTAAAACATGGGGCCAAAAAGGCACGACACAAACACAGATCCAGTCTCCTCTGGTGAAAGGGCGTGATGGAAATCTCCATGTGTGCAAAAGCAACCCTGGGGGTGAAGCAGACGGCTTCCAATTCATATATTTTTTTTATTTGCATAATAGTCTAAGAACATGGTGTGCCAGAGCGATGCGATTTGCTTCTAAGCGTTGTGCAACACGTGAGATTTGTTTAGGGATGGAGTTGGCCTGGACGCCGCCCAGTGGTGACCTGAAGAGCAGGTGGCATGCAAAGGAGGGCCACATATTCCCAGGAACATGGGGGTGGGAAGGGCAAAAGGGGCGCCATTGGGACCCGGCTGCATTCCCACATTCACAGCACTGTTCTATGCTGGGGAGGCGGGCGACTGCATTCCAGCTTCATTGTCAGTGGCTGACCACATTCCAAACTTGTTACATTCCACACCATTGAAAATGTAACACAAATGTAACCCAGCCTGCACTCCACATCCTCCTCCATCCTCAGGAATCAATGAGAGGCCGGCTTCTACTCATCAGGTTGCACACTTATTGATTTAGTTAAAAGGACATTTTGAATGTAGCTAGCAGCCCTTCCAAGTTGGGATATGGACTTCCAGATTCCCTGCAAACCACGCTCACCTCTGGGTTTTTTTTTTATGTAGCCTGGATGGCGTCGTAGATCCGGAGCCGTCCTATTAACGTGAAGGGGAAAGGCCTGCAAGCATTCGCTTATTTTATCCTGAATCCTAAGGGATTTAATTTCAAGCAAGTGTGCAGCCTATAACTTCTGCCCTCAGCGCTTTAGTTTTTAACGTGACTTTGAATGGGCATGTGGCAATGCACTTGGGGTCTTTTTTATATCGAGGGCACGCTGGCCTCTGTTCGTAGTTCTCTGTTCTCCTAATTTCCCCTTCGTGTTGTGTGCACATGTGGAAGACAACGTTTTGCAATGACGCTTTGCAAACGCGGGTTGGCTGTATTACAAAACAGAACAGAAAGCAGCACTGGGCTAACAGCAACGAGAAATATAGGCAACTTCCTGCACGTCAAAAGTTGCTTCCCCCTCCATCACCCCCACTCCACCCAGTTATTTTGCTAATTCAAGATTACAACATTTGTGTTTTGGCTAATCCAGACCAAAAAGCTACTGGGACTGGAGCGACTCTGCCTCACCTGTGCACTTACTGAAAACACTACAGCTTTCACCATTCAACTCCCTATAGAGGAATCAACCCTCAAATAATGAGGTGTCCAAGTTTCCAGATAGCTTTGTCCTTCCAATCCTGGACTTCCCATTTTTCCAAGAGGTTATCTTTCCCTGCAGGGCGGTTCCTTGGAGCCTCTGACAACCACAGAATTGTAAACTTCAGTTAGCAGCACAGACTTCAGTAACACACAAAGACAACACACAGTTCCCCCTAATGTGCACGCTGTGCTACAGTGTTCGCTCCTCCTCTCCATAAACAGTTCAATCTGCTCAGCCCTCATATGCCAGCCCTCATATGCTCAGCCCTTAAGAGGCAGTTGAGTCTTCATTCATCCATCCATCCATCCATCCATTCAAACAGTCCTTTGGTAAGCCCTGTGGTATCCTAAACTGCTACACAATAGTTGAAATCAGCTTTGTACATATTTTTCCTCCCTCTTGGTAATAATTCCAAAGGAGGCGCTGTATTGGCCAACTGCAGTTAAATTAATTAAGCAAGTAGTGTGATACATCAAAAACAAACATGTTTTTGTTCTCACGAAAAGTTTCATGGGCTAAGAGGTATCTGGAGGTATCTGAAAACAATAAAAAGTTGCTAGTCTTTTAAGGAGATATGCGATTTTGGTTGAACTTCTCTCTTCCTGTTCTGGTAACGCCTAATGAAACCTTGTTGTTTCTTCCCTTCTGTGCCCCACTGATTCTCCTTTGCCTCTTCCTAGGGCAAATAATGAAAGCCTTGGACAGTCTTTAAAGTATCTCTTTGTTTTACCTATTCATTGCACACCTAGCGTCAAAAACATGATTGGCATAGACAGTGATGATCACAGAAGAATGCAGAACCCAATAATTATGGGATATAGGGCATTTCCCAGCAGAGGTGAGGTTCACCGTTTCCTGAAAAATCTGGTGGGAAGGAAGGTGGCGTTCCCATGTGCTCTGGCGGCACTTGTTTACCTCTTCTTGTCAAATTAAAAGGTTTTAATGGCACTATCAAACTCCCAGCTGCCCCTCTGTTGCTGTTTTCTCCCTTTCCCTTTTGAACAACCCTCCTCCTTTGTCCGATTCAATTGAGTGCAGCCCGTATTCTTAGGCCAAGATCCCAAAGCTTTGCAGGTTGCTGCAACAATTTCTGCTCTCACCCAAATGGTCTAGGCTAGCCTGAGCTAAGCAGAGTCAGTCCTGGTTAGTACTTGGATGGGACCCCACCAATGAAGTCCAGGGTCGTTAGGCAGAGGCAGGCAATGGCAAACGACCTCTGAAAGTCTCTTGCCTTGAAAACCACACAGGGTCGCCATAAGTCAGCTGCGACTTGACAGCACTTTACACCAGGCCAATTTCTGCAACTGTAGCAAACACACGTGAAGGAGCAGTTCGCATCCAGAATACAATTGCTGTAACCTTAAAATGGGCAATGGGCAATGCAAGACCCTGGGTGGTTCCAGATTGCTGCTGAGCAGGGCTTCCTGTGTTAAGGAGCAGCTGCTTACATGCACAGTCTGGAGAAAACACTGGACAGAAAACACTTTTTTAAAAAAAAATGCAAGCAAATAATTATCAGAAACTCAAATACACTCTTCCTCATTAAATCAGAACTTGCAAATGATTGTAAAGTGCTCTCCCCCTTCCAATGAATCTTAAAGCAGAAACCTGCCTGGGAAATAACTTTTTAACTAACCTTTCAGAGAAGTTTTTTCTTCTTTCCCTCTCATGGTCTCTTTCTCTTCCTCTTGCTCTTTTTAAATCCCAGTTCCAAGGTGAAAAACAGTACTGCAGTGCTGCTGTAAATCCTTAACTTTGGTTCTAATCCCCAACACAACGTCTCTTTCTGTCCCCATGGGAGGCCAGCAGTAAAATGAAGAAACTGGCAGATCTGCCTGCCCATTTTATGAACCTCGTATTTAAAGGTCATTTACATACAGAAGCACCAAAGCGCAGCATTAGCCACGCGGTTGCATCATAGTCTTCAACTGTACTGAAATCCCCAGCTGATTATTATATACACAACAGGCCCACACACACACCCAGTGCGGCAACGAGAAATGCAGGTCTGTTAAAACTGATGCCTCAGCACGGCAACAGGATCCGGCAGAGACCTTTCAAAACACAGTTTAGAAAGGGGGGATGGGGTAAAGTAGAAAGAGCCTGAAATCCCTCGCTTCATAGGACTTTACAGTAGGGAAAGCAGCCTGTCTCTTGACAGCCCCTAAGAGAGGTTTTGAGATTTCTGATGTTATGTTTGCGCGTGTCGTGGACTGATTGTTGGACGGCTCAAAGCAGCCGATGCTCAAAACTATTACGCTCTGTTTAACAGGTTGAAAGATGGGCGACACAAGGCCTCGAATGTCAGTGCTACGGGGCAACGCTGTCCCGGCTCGCAGGCCGAAAGCTGTGTAACGAGGGAGCACCCTGCTTTGGGTTGCACTTCTACGTCAAAGCGGTGCCGGAAGCCGCCGCTTGTGCAGCCGGCTGGCTGTCTCTTGCCTTCCCTCTCCACCCGCCCACCCGGCTTCCCGTTTCTCTCTTTTTAGCAGCGGAGGGAGACAGCTGGGCTCCTGCTGCTCATGTGTCATTGCAGAGGAAAGAGTCGGATTGTTGAGACTCCCTTTTCCTCTCGACCGGGACGGCGAAGGGGTGGAGGCTGAAGCAGGGCGCCCCTTTTCCAATCCTGGCACCTTGGCGCTTCCGAAGAGGAAGGCGTGAAGTACACAGAGAGGGCTTTCCCGCCGCCGCGCCCGGGAGGCCGACTTGCGTCTTCCGCCTGACGTCTCTTGCCCTGTCACTCTCCGCAGGCCGCCTGTGGCCCGGGCTTCCCTCGCCATAACTGAAGGGCACGCAAGGGGCGCTCGCGCTCCCTTTGTTTCCTGGAGGAAGATTTCGAGTCTCCACCGGCGAGGACTGGCCCATCGTCTACCCGGGCCCTTCCTTTTAAAGCGTCGGCTTGTATTCTCCCACAATGCCACAGGACTAATGGGCCTCCTGATTAAATGTTCCATTGTAGAAATGTAAAGTTTAGGGTTCCTAGGATGCTCTCGGGAACTCCGCTGCCTTGTTCTCAGAAGCAATCCGCACCCTGGGTTCTTTCCGGAATACCAGACTTTTGGGCAAAGGGGAGTGGGATTTCTCATCCGAGCCTGGCTTTCCCTAAGCAAGCTTTCCTCTGCTTATGGCTTGGGGGATCTGAATGTGCCTCCCCCTAGAGACCAGAGCTCCTGAGAGTGCCCCAGCTGTAAAGTGACTGAGTTTAAAGTCTGTTTCACTAGGCTGGAAAATTCCTTCAGCCCGCCAGAGCACATAAACTCAGAGGCAGCTGGATGCCTTGGGGAGTGGCAGGAGACTGATGAGAGAGAGAGTGTGGGTGTCTGGGCATGGGGGAGGGAGGAGCAGCCAGCTTGCTGAAGACAGACCTTGCCTGGGGACATGCAGTTTGTGGATCTTGAGGGACAAAGTATTGCAAGGCTGGTGATTGCCTGCCTCAGCCACATGTGTAACGTTACCCAGGCAAGCAACACAGTGGAGATGAAGAGAGGTCCAGGCAGGACGCCAAAAGGTG
This sequence comes from Lepidodactylus listeri, assembly GCA_029233225.1. Classification (NCBI taxonomy): domain Eukaryota; kingdom Metazoa; phylum Chordata; class Lepidosauria; order Squamata; family Gekkonidae; genus Lepidodactylus; species Lepidodactylus listeri. Next base: position 42,845,281 of record JARCFY010000003.1, read on the forward strand.
AGCCTTAAGTATCTCAGGTGACCAAATAATACCATGGTAAGCCTTCTTAGCAGTAGATACACACACACATATTTTGAATGCAGCTCCGTCAGGCCTGCAATGTGAAACCCTTTATGTGGAGATGTCAGGGGCTTTCTGCGTACAAAGCACATGCATATATATTTACATGGAGACTGTGCTGGATCTCTCTCTGCTAAGCTCTGGTAGCTCAAATGCCTACCAGAATAAAATAAATAGTGCAATATAATTAACCCCCAAGGTGGGGGACATGGTGCTGAGAGATACATCTTCCGATTATTTTTTATCCTGTCATTCTTCCAAGGAGTTTAGAGTTGCATACACACTTCTCCCTTCCTTAATTTTATCACAGCAACCCTGCGAGGTAGGTTAGGCTGAGACAGAGTAACTGGAAGAGTTGTAGGGTTGAGACTGTAAGTGACATATGACCACCTAGATGGCTGGTGTTCGGGGTGGAGAGAGGGGGAGGGAGAATATGGCTTAGGTCCTGTAAAGCAGAACAATATTGTCTTGCAAAATTCTTTCTATTCCCCACTTCCTATAAACACTATAGTTGCTGGGAAACCAGCTCTCTGTAAGTTCCCTTGTCTACTTATGACTTCATAACAAGATTTTGTATACAAGTAAATAAATGTTTAGGCTGGAGTTCGCTGATTGCTCCACTGGGGATTCCCAGCTTGTGGTAGAATTTCTGGACTCACAAAATCATGTAATTCTGAACCTGTGGACAGAGAAGCCCAAAGAATGGGACCAGATATTCAGAGGAGACATATTTCTGGGGACTTCCCCCAGATTTAGAGGAAGGAAGGAGGAGGTGGTGGTGGTGGTCTTGGGGGGGGGACAACAAGTTATCGCTGTATTATAGCATGAGATCTTGGTCCCATTTTGGAAAAGGAAGGGGCAGTCACCCACTGCTGCAGGAGCCAGGCAAAAAGGGGAGAAGAAACAGTGGGTGGCAGTAGGGGGCTTTTGGTTCCATCCCCCATGCATGAGCCAGGCAGGTGGAGGTGATGGTACAGTGGGCAGATGGGCTGGTTGGCGAATGGCCAGCCACGATGACAAGTAGGGATAACCCCCCCCCCCCCCCCCCCAGTCTCCTGTGAGTCTGTGAGTCCCTCACTTGTGTAATGCTATATTGGAGCCTCAGGGACAAAGCCAGCATTTCAAGCAGATATGCCAGTCCAAATGGTTAGGATTTGTGTAGGCAAATGCAGGGATCCGTTGGGGCCAGAGCGAGGTGGAGCAAAGCTCCACCAGCTCAGGATTGGCCACTAGGGCAGCCACGGGCTGAATCAGATTCTCTAATCTGATTCAGCCAGCTGCTGAATTGCCGCCGAAATTCGGCAGCAACTTTAAAAGCGACTGGAGGGGAGGGGGTTTGAGGGAGAGGCTCCAAACTTGCAGGGTAGCTGCTGGGGCCTCTTCTCGAAATACCCACCAAGTTTCAAGAAGATTGGACCAGGGGGTCCAATTCTACGGCCCCCCAAACAGGTTGCCCCCATTCCCTCCATTGTTCTCTATGGGAGAAAAAAAGTTAACATTTTCCCCACCATAGAGAACAATGGAGGGGATGGGACAACCTGTTTGGGGACCCATAGAATTTGACCCCCTGGTCCAATCTTCTTGAAACTTGGTGGGTATTTCGAGGAGAGTCCCCAGCAGCTACCCTGCAAGTTTGGAGCCTCTCCCTCAAACCCCCTTTCCTCCAGCCCCTCATATACCCTATGAGTTTTTGCTATTGATTTCAATGGCCCATAGGGTATAATGGGGCTGAAACTGACATTCCCTTTCTGACACACTTCTGGTGATGTCAGGGGATTTGGCATATGCTAATGAGGTATGCTAATGAGTTATGCTAATGAGCTCCTGCTCCTCTTTTTCTATGAAAGGACCCCTGGGCAAATGTACACTCCATCCATTCCTAACCATTTGGACTGGCTTATCTGCTTCAAACGGAACAGGTGAAGATGAATACTGGAAATAGTTTATTGGTTTATGGAATAATGATATTCCGCTCATTAAAAATTTAACCTGCCTTCCGTACAGTGTTTCATTTGCAAGATGTGCTTCCGGATTTTAATAAAAGGAGATACTGCAGTGCCAGCAACTTTCACTTTCTGATATAATATTGGTAATTTTAGTACCATGCTGCTAAGAAGGGTTACTCTGAATTAAATCTCAATTTCCTATTTATTGTGGGGGGGGGGGTTTAAGGACTAGAGCCTGAATTTTCTTGCTGCCAAATTCTGTGCATTTCTGCTTTGTGAGGGCAGCTCACAGGAATAGGAATAGGGACGGGATCCTTCTGCAGCACAATATCACAGCAGATAGCATTGCGCCAGTAACTTAACTTGGCGCCAAAATGAGTGCCAGTTTGGTGGCATATAACAATCTGTCTCTGTGCTCCCCTGTCCGAAAAAATTCTACGTTCTAAAAATTCTAGGCAGGCTGGAGGAATCCTTTGTTGGCTCTGCTAAAGATTAATGCCTGGTAGCTTTTGAGTGTGTTCAGATGGGCAGCTAATCCTGCTATTGACCTGGCTGTAATTTGAGCTGGATCTTTTTGATCCAGCGTTGCACGACCAGACAGCCTGCCTGTGAAGCGCTTCACCACTTGACTCCCACGGTGGATTGTCTAGATGGCATCCACTGTGAAGAGCTGTGTGGTGGGCTTTAAAAAAAAAATCCTGTTGGCGCATGGGCATAGGCGCCTCACCATATACTTGTTTCTCTGCACATGCGCGTACTAAAAATGGTAAAAACACAGCCAGCGGTACCTTCCTCTGGGTACCGTTTCACTTAATAAAGTTGACATAGTTCAGGGGACTGTCAGAAACATAACATTGTTTGGACCACTTAAGCAGAGCTCTGGGGACGTCACTTGTTTAAGTGGTTATGCACGCATCGCTAAGAGTTTTTTAAAATGGTGGCTGTTCGGGATGGTCTGGAGACCATCCCTATGGGCTGATTGCGCGCTGGAGGTACGACCTGACAATGAAATGTCCGGCATTGGCCCGTCGGCCAGCTTTAGACCGGACTTTAACTAGTATCTTTTAGGTACGGATCCCCAGTGGGGATCGACGGGCTACTAATGAAAGTGGCACGATTCCCAGATGTTGAGGTCTGGACGTGCACTTTAAATCCACCAGGCACTCATGCCTGGCGCGGCTCAAAAGAGTCTTCTGAATGCACCGTTTGCCTAGCAAATAGAAACAAATGAACAAGTGGTCTAATCGTGGTTTCTAAGGACTAGTCTGCTTCTATAATCTCTTACTTTACAATTTAATTTCACATATAGCAGCCCTTATCTCTCCATCCACCTCTCACAGGCTTGATGACTGAACCTCTGCAAAAGATCAATCTTAGCCAGAATCTAGTAAAGCCAAAATAACAGGTTTGACCATACGCAGACCCTGGCCTAAATACATTACATGGACATAAGTGAAGAATTTGTTTCCCGCAAGAATTTATTATTCAGTTGGTTTTAACTGGGATGTAATCATGATGAACTAATCTTAAAACCAATTTAGAATTTAATCAAGACTCTCAAACCTTAAAAACAACGTAACTCAGTGATGAGTAACTTCCTTTTAATTTGCTTTCAGAGCATCTTCTTCTGAGTAATTTTTGCTGAATTGGCCCTATTACATAGAAGCAGGATTGCAGGATAATTTATGTCCACATAAATGTGTTTATGTCTGTGCCGTAATCCCAAGCACTTTAAGTGGAAGTAAATCCTTCTAAAACGTGTGGAATTTATTTCCATATAATGGCCATAATCTAAACTGAGAATTAGGTGTGTTTGATTGGATCCACGGAAATCAGTGCGCTTAAGCCTAACTATTTCGGTTTCTGACCATTGCTGAGCTTGTGGCTGCTGGACATCTTTCTGCTAAGGTGATGGGCACTGCTGAAGAAGCTCCTGTGATCTAATCTGAGTGTTGCATTTTCCTGCTAGGCATACATTAGGTTTACAGCACTGTCAATAAGAAGCTTTAATACAGGAGATTAGAGAACCAGGATCATAAAGTGATCAGCAATTGGACTAGAAAAAAGCAATTCCCCTGCATGGAAAATTACAGCATTTCTTAGTGGCGCTTTGACCTGCAGTTAAAATACATCTGATAAACAATGTACCTTATTAAGATTCTTCTACTTTCATTCCAAAGTCTTCTTTCTCTTGGGTGTTGGCAGCTAGTGAGAAAAAATTTCTTTTCTTTTACAAGGTGTTTCCATTTCCCTCTGTAAATGGTTTTTGGTTCAGCTTTCTTGGATGTGGAATCCAAGTTTGGTGTAGTGGTTAGGAGTGCAGACTCTAATCTGGGAGAACCGGGTTTGATTCCCCACTCTTCCACATGCAGCTGCTGGTGTGACCTTGGGTCAGTCATAAATTCTTTAAGAGCTGTTCCCTCAAGGACAGTTCTTTGGAGAGCTCTCTCAGCCCCACCTACCTCACAGGGTGTCTGTTGTGGGGAGGGGAAGAGAAGGAGATTGTAAACCACAGAGACTCCTTCAGGTAATGAAGGGCGGGATATAAATCCAATCTCCTCCTCCTCTTCTTCTTAATCTGGCTAAGTTATTAAAATCACTTATTTGTGTATTCATGGGCACCCAGTGAAAGTGGGACTGGAAGAGTGGGAAATTTAAAACAAAAGTAGTAAGAATGTAGTCATTAGAATCAAACTTACTCTGAAGGATGTGGTTTCAGAGGACTTAGTTTGAGAATGTGTTAGGACTGGAGGGAAAAATGGTATATTGTACTTATACAAAGAAGAGCAATTGTTTTTCAAGCAGCCAAAAATATATATATATCCTACAGTGTCTGAGGGACTTTTACTGGGTTCTTGCAACATACATTTTTATAGAGCACAGACAACTAAGTTGGATGTATGAAAGAGATTTCCTGGGTACCTGGATGTCATAAATGATTGTACTTTGCAAAACAGAGTAATAAATCAGGTAATATCAGGTTTTGTGTAGTGAGAGCTTTGAATGAACAATCATTGTTCGAGAGGCTCCTTGCAGCTACATTCAGATTGGCCACCCTTGCTGAGCCGGCCAATCAGGTAATAGAAGTGTAAATGATGCCATGCAAATAAAGGCTCCTATTGGTTTACTTGTATTTTGTGGGTGTGTTTTAGGCTGGGGTTTTTATATATATATAAGTTACAGCTCGCCGCGTGTGTTGAGTTGTTATGTTCCTGAATAAAGAGCTATGTTGAAATCACTATAGTCTCTTTAACGTACTACTTAACATAGATTATCTATGTTAATGTGTGTTTAACATATTTTAGTACCCTTGACATCAGAAAATGGATGTGTAATGCATAAAAAGACAGGAAATATTCTTTTTATTGGGTGTTTTACAGTTCCCAAATTGAACCCTTTATTGGGTGCTTTACTGTTCCCAAACTGAGCACTTCAGAAGTACTCCTCGCATAAAACTGGCAGATTGTCCAGGGTGGGGCCCTGTACACTCACACACACAAATGCCATTTTATCAGCAAAGGAACCTCCAGAAAACCTCCGGCTACCAAGAACTCCATTACCACGCAGTTGAAGATTTTGTGAAAGCGGGTATTGGTCTTGTGCTATTTAAAGATCAGTCCATGTAGCTGGAACGTTCAGTCCATGCAATTTCTTCAGGGACCATGTGGACTTGTGACCAAGCCAGGATAATAGGGCTGCCAAGTCCCCCCAGGGGGCAGGGATTCCCCCGCTAAAGGATCCCCAATCTGCCAATTCGGATCCGGCCGGCAGGGGGAACCCCACCCCCAAAGTGGCCCAATCTGGCCGACTGCCGAGTGTGATGACATCACCTGGAAGTGACATCATCACGCTGGGTACATTGCCAGGTGACGCTCTAGCAATCACCCAGAAAACTCTATGGTACCATAGAGTTTTAGGGTGATTACCAGAGCATTGCCCTGGCAACATACCCAGCGTGATGACGTCACTTCCAGGTGATGTTATCCTGGTGCGCACACACCAGACTCCTGGAGAGGGGACAGGACTCCCCCACTTTTAAACCCTACAGGATAACATTGGCAACCCTACAGGATAACATTGTATGGTAACACCACATGTGGCTGAAAACATAGTCCCCGTAATCTACACTATGCCCCCTTTTCAATCTGCTACAAGTAGACTAGTCATGGCAGGCATTAGAACTAAAGGAATCCAGGAATCTGATTAATCTTGGTGCATGTATGTTCATGCATGTGTACGTGCATGTGTAATTTTAGCTACAGAGGCCCCTGTTGACATGAGTGAAGTTGTCATGGTAGAGCATAGGGGGAGGGGTGGTCCTATAAACAAGAGGGGCCAAGGCCATGAAGAACTTTGCACGTGATAGCCAATACCTTAAACTGAGCCCAGTAACAAATGGACAACCAATGGAATATCTATGGAATGGGAATAATATTCATACTCTGTCCATCTGGTATTCTGGACTAGTTGGAGTTTCCAAGTTGATTTCGAGGGGAGATCAAACTAGTATAGTCCATTACAGTAGTCTGTTCTTAATGTTACTGTAGTATAGATCTAGGTGGCCAAGTCAGCCATATCAAGGTAAGGGGCCATCTTACGGGCTAAGCTGAGTTGATAGAGAGCATTTTTTGAAGCTGCATTAACTTGCTACTATAGTAAAAAAGCTGAATCCAGTATAGCCCCAACTCAGTAGGGGTCATTTTGTAAAAAAAAAAAAGAGGTGCAGGAGTTCGTTAGCATAATAGAGATAGAAAATCATAGGGGATAGAATTGTGCCCTGTGGAATGCCACAAAGTGTCCCACACCAACGACAACCGGTTTCTAACTGCAACTCTCTGAGTCCAATCCATGAAGAATGATTTGAACCAGTTCAACACACATCCCCCAATACCTACTTTTGCGTCCAGGTGCCTTAGCAAGATGGCTTGATCTACTGTATCAAAGGCTGCAGATAAGTCCAATAAGAGCAACATAGTGGCTTGGTCTTTGTCTACACTCCGATGGAGGTCATCAGCCAAAGTGAACAGAACTGTCTTGGTCTTGGGCAGATGAATTATCCAAAAAAGGCTTGGAGTTGGCCCATTACTGCTCTCTCAATCAGCCTGACCAGGAATGGTAGATGAGGGTCCGGGCAATAGTTGGCCACATCATTTTTCATTAGGGATGGTCTTTTAAATAGCAGATGGATAACCACCTCTTTGAATGGCCAAGGGAAGGTGCTCTGAGTTAGTGACTGATTTACAGTAGATACTAAGGGTTTGCTGAGGTGGTCCTTGCATGATTTTAGCAGCCAGGATGGACCAGGATCCAGAGTACAAGTAGTGGCCTTCACAGATCCCAGGATCTTGTCCACATCCGTCACAGAAACTGGCTCAAAATGATCTATTAATAGATCTATAAATCTATAAATAGCCCAGGCAGTATATTAGGCCTTTCTTCTGGTGTATCTATGTTACAACTGACATCTGATCCGAGTGTATTCTTGATTATTTTATCAGCAAAAAAACCCTTCACAAATGTAACACAGCTAATTGTTCCTGGGACATTAGAAGCTCAGTTAGGCATCAGCAGATGCTGAGCTACCTTGAACAACTGGGATAAACATGAACTAGCTGATGCAATAATATTAGAGAAGTAACCTTTCTTTGTCCTAACCTGCATAGTCCAGGCTAGCCTGATCTTGTCAAATCTCAGAAGCTAAGCAGGGTTGACCCGGGCTAGTATCTGGATGGAAGACCTCTAAGGAATACCAGGGTTGTGACGCAGACACAGGCAATAGCAAACCACCTCTGACCATCCCTTGTCTTGAAAACCCCATGGGGTTGCCATAAATCAGCTGTGACTTGACAGCAAACAACCATCAACAACCTTTCTCTGCTGCTGTCACTGCTGCTTCATATGTCTTCCAATGAGCTCTATAACATGATCTGTCAGAATCAGTGCAATTTCTCTGTCAGTACCACTCTAGATAATCTTCCAACCCTTATCAGATCACCCAGCTCTGTGGTAAACCAAGGGCTGGGTTACGTTCCAAGGGCGGGAGAAGTTGATGAGAGGCAACCTTGTCAACAGCTGGAAGAAACGTCATGTCCTATGTTTCCACTGTGACCTCAACAGAACGCATGTTTGGAATCCTACCCCCCCCCCCAAGCATTCCAAAATCCAGTAGGATTCATGAGTCTCCATAGGCAGACCATGTTAATCAGGCCCCCTCTCATGTGGGGTTTTGGAGCCACGTTCACCTTGGCTTTAAGTAGGCAATTTGTGTACTAATGCAACTCAGTATGGTGCTAGCTGGGTCCAGGCAACATGAACAGTCTGTCACTCAGACGTTTACAGAAAGCTTCTTTAGCAAATATAACACAATACTTCAGCTGATTTTACTCGGCAGAAGAATGTGTACACTTCAGAGGAAAGGGCTTTTAAAAAGAAGAGGACTGTCCTCCGAAAAAGAGGACAGCTGACCACCCTACGCCACAGTCGCAGTTCAAACTGGAGTCCATGGTTATTATCCCATGCTCAAAACCAAAAAATCAGTCATGGATCTTACAGCATATAAATTTGATCCTAACTAGGCCAAAGTAATTAATTGTTCAGATTTTTTTCATTGGATATCTTTTCTGCACATCTTTCCCTTTTATTATTCCTATGGCAAAAAACAACAACAGAAACAAACAGATGGTATATGAACTGCTATTCAAAAAAGATATTGACCCAGACAAGATCATTGCCAAATCTCATTCTTCTTATACAGTTCACTGTTTATTGGTTGGCTGTAGCCTCTCTTTGAATTCACCATATTTTAGGGTTGCCAGCTCCAGGTTGGGAAATACTTGGAAGTTTTGTGGGTTGAGCATGAAGTGGGAGGAGAGGGACTTCAATGGGTTATAATGCCATAGAGCCTGACTCCCAAAGCATCCATTTTCTTCAGGTGAACTGACCTCTGTCACCTGAAGATAAGTTGTAATTTCAGGAGGTCTCCAGCCACCACCTGGAGGTTGGCAACCCTACCATATTTCCTGAATTTGTTATTGCTGAGGTAAACTTCTGTGGAAAGTTTATCGTTGCTCCTGATATAAGGCCACGTTTAAAATGTAAGATATGCTTCACAGTCTGAAAGGAGCTAATCTGTTTATGTAGCCAGATGAACCATACTGCAGCTGTTTGAAGGGGCTTGAAAGAAAGAGTAATGAAATGTTCCCAGCTTTATCTGAAAATAGATCACCTAAATACCCTTGTAAATATCACAAACCCCACCTCTAAGTACCTCTGTAAGCATTCACTTGAGCTTTTGTAACCATTTTGGTGATCCCACAGTATTGTTAAACACACATTATATGGATATCCATCCAACTGCACTTTTGTTTGAAAATACACGCAGGTCCTTCAGCCTAACTGAGGTCATACTTACGACAGACTTGCTATCATACAATACCTAGAGCACTGACCCAGTTATTCAAGGAATGGTTTGTTTTTGGATGTTGCAACCACAACTTGTTTAAGTGATTATAGTACTCTAGGCCAATTACCTTGGCTACACTGGCACAATTATGTTAACACTTCCATTCATACTGTACTGTAGTTTATTAAAAATTATCACCATGCATATACAATTGTTATGCATACCATTTACACATGTGTTAAAGACAAGCTGACTGGAAACTGTGACTACACCAGCATTTCAGCTGTGAATCAGAAGAGGGTAAAGGCCTCTATAACATCATCGCCTGGTAGAGAGCCAGTTTGGTGTAGTGGTTAAGTGCGTGGACTCTAATCTGGGAGAACCGGGTTTGATTCCCCACTCCTCCACTTGCACCTGGCTGCATGACCTTGGGCAAGCCATAGTGCTGGCACAGCTGTTCTCTCAAGGACAGCTTGGGAAAGAGCTCTCTCGGCCCCACCTACCTCACAAGGTGCCTGTTGTGGGGAGGGGAAGGGAAAGGAGTTTGTAAACCGCCGTGAGACTCCCTTGGATAGTGAAGGGCAGGGTAGAAATCCAATCTCCTCCTCCTCCTCCTCCTCTTCTTCTATCTTTCCCTCTTCAGTGTAAGAAATATTGAGTTGGATCTAGTGACTTGTCAGTGGAAGACACTGGCATGTTCACAGGGGCAACTGTGAAAGTCCAAAAAGCCTGGGAAGTCTTCATAGTGGCCCCTCCCTGCTCCCAGTGTACCTGTACAGTTACCAGGGATGAAGTTCCAACATTTTGTCCATAGCAATCTGCTCTGAAGCAGGAACTGCAGTGCCTGGGAGATACCAGACTGGGAGAGGATGAGCTACTGCTGGAGGTGCCACAGGAAAGCACAGAGACACTTTCCCTTATCTGGTTGACTAGCATGGTATCAGCTAGGAGTTGAAGGGGGGGGCAGATGGGTGAGGACAACTAGCCATAGCTCCCAGAGGAAGGCAGGAAGCAGTAGTGCCAGTGGTGGGGGGGGGAACTGGGCTGTGCAAGGAAGAGCTGCAGTCGCCAGAGTTGGTAGATGCTGCTTGGCCTTGTTTGGCCCCCACAACCCCCCAGCTGACCCAGTGGGCCTGGATAGCAGCAATGCCAGAGAAAACTTCTTCAGCCACACTGTGTGCCCCTCTCTCTGCTTAGAGCAGCCATGGAGGCAGCTTGTTCTCACCTGCCTGGCCCCGTTGCCCTCCAGGCCAGCTTGGCAGCAGTGAATTTCCCCAGATAGAATTTCCCCAGTTACTCTAATGTTTCTCAGTCTGTCCTTGCAGATGCGGATCTTTGCTAAGTCCCCCTTCCCAAAGAAGTGACTCTGGAAGAATTGATTCCTGGAGTCATAGGCATCAACTTCAGGGGGGCTGGGGAGCTGGAGCCCCCCCCCCTCCCGAACTTTCCCAGGAAGTGCTGAGCCTCCCCCAGAGACAATGGCCTGTGTTGTCTCTAGCCCAGCCCCACCCCCGGGGAAATTGGAAAGTCTACGCCCTTGCCTGGAGTTATAGGGTCCATGTGAACTAAAACCACATGGGTTGGGGGGCTGCTGTGATTCCTAACAGGTTAAAGCAGAGAGAGCAAATTTTTTTAAAAAGTTCCATCAGTAAATTGATGGTTCATTAGGAGCTGGAGATGATAAAATTAGTAGTCTTGTTAGAATGTAGGAGGACTGACAGCCATCAGCTTGTTTCAATTATTACTGGCAATTTGTTGCCTTTTAGAACAACTTTGGAAAGTTGAATTTACTCCTGAAATTATCCAGCCATATTACAATAAAAATTAACCTTTTTTTAGAACAATGTGCTGGTAAAGAGCACAAATTGTACTTTTCCTTGTCATTTTTGTTGTTTTAAAAGGAGAGCCTGAATTTTTAAATCTCTTTTTGAAACTCAGTGAGAACGGTGGGCTAGAAATGAAGTTAAATAAACAGTATGGAAAGTTCATGCAGCTATAGGTGTGGTTTTAGGACCCAAGGATTCTGGTTGAGGTTACACATTCATATCCATTTACTCCAATGATACCATGAAATTGCAGCAATGTACTGGGCCCTGATTAAGTGGTCCGCCTCTCAATGCAAGTGTTCCCTCGGGACTCCTTTGTTAATAAATCAGTCTTCCTCTACATTTTATTCTTAGGCTGAGGATACACTGGGGATCTGGAGCGCTCTGCCTCCACTTTAGAAGCGGAGGCAGAGAGGGCGTCCAGACAGCCGCAGCTGTCCCCCCGTCATCAGCGCAGACTCACCCGTCCGCGAGGCGCCGTAATGCCACTTCAGCCAGAGACCCCTTAAAACAGGTCTCTGGCCATCCGGGCGTGCATCCCTGCCGCTTCCTGGCAGTGTGGATGCGTCGGCAGTGCACCGAAAGCGGCGCCGGAAGTGGGGACGGACCAGCAGCTGCGCGCCTCCTCCCCGGTACGTCGCAGCCAGTGCAAACGGGGCACACCGGGCTGCTTTCCGGGGCAGATCTTCAGTCTGTCCTCGGCCTTAGATTGCCATAGAATAAGTGGTAATAAATAGTTAGCTTAATTTGCGTTTTTATTAAAGTGATAAATAGCAAATGTAGTTGGATAGTCCCTGGACTAATGGGGGCCTTATGTTCAAACTAAACAAGATGAGATCTGTGATAATGTCCCAAATATTTTTAATAGTAAACAGCAGCCATGGGGGCCCTTAGTTTGGTCAAGGGCTATGACAAGGAAGGTTTTAACCCTTTCTCTTGTGCCAATAACTCAGGACTGGCATTTGCCCCATGGGGGGGGGGGGGGAGGACAAGGAACTACAAATAACATATTATCACAGCCAATATACCAATACAAAATGTGCGGAAGATCCAGTCGTAGGTTCCAGTGTCTTACTTTGTTTGGCCCTTAGATTTCACACACCTTTTGGTTCTGGAATGTTTTACTATGTACTTGGGAGTGGAAAATAAATTTGTAATAAATGGTGAGTTGTATCACCTTTCTTTCAATATCTCAAAAAGAAAAATGCACTGAGATTTTGTTAATATGCACATCTATTTATCCTCAATTTCTTAATTTGGTTCAAAATGAATGATCAGTCAACTAAGAAACTTCATTGGTGGACAGCTGTGTTCATTTTAAACAAGGCCTTTCTGGACCCAGAGCTATTAAGGTGGGGGAAAAAATCCTTTAACATCATTATTTCCATCTACACTCTTGCTGTGCTATTATTTGCATAATAAGAGTATTAAACACTGCATCATCTATGCTTCCATTTAATTTTCAGGAAATGATTACATGCCGCTACATACTATGCGCACAGGGACTTGGCTTCCGACAGTAATTATCTCTTGGCGATCATATTTCGCACCACGTGATAGTTGAAATGAAAAGAATGAAAAATGTCCTGGGCAAATTTATTTCCACCATTTAAAGATCTCATTTTTGTAGCACAAGTTGAATTTTATTTGCCTAAGCATGAAATTGATTTTCCTGTATCCCACCTACAAATATAAACCTGGATGGCAAAATGGTAAGAGGATTGGTTGGTAGAAGGGCACTGAAAACACTCGCCTCCAGAGTAAATTATCTCACATCATCTAGATTATATCCCTTGTTACGAGCTGAAAACAGAAGCAAGGAATATAGATGCAGACCTGAAAATGATAAAATACATTTAATTAAAGATTCCTGGGTAGGTCAGGCCTAAAGGTCAGCTATATTACAAGGGGAAACAGGCAGGCAGTGAAATGAGACCAGTCACTGGTTCTTCAGGTGTCTTTGCTGTTTCTGTACAGGGAAATGAAAATACACCCCTGCTACAGCAGCAGCAGCAGCAGCAGCAATCTGGGTGAGAATGGTGTCTGCCTCCACCAGTCCCAGCCGTGCTTGCTGCTGCTACCGCCCCCCCCCCCCCCATTGCACCTCATTTCCTCCATTGTGTGTTCACAAAAGCATAACGTGACAGTGATATCAGCATGTTCTCCCACAGTCCAGCAAGTCCCCCCACCTTCTCTTTCCCAGCTGAACCGCAGTGTAAAACTACAGCACAGGTCAGCTGAAAAAGAAAAAAAAGACCTTTAAAAGACTGAAATGAGGGAGGAAGAAGAAGAAAAAGACCGATTTCCCACGAGGCGCTGCTCCGGCTTGTTCTTCCCTTGCCCCGATTGCGTACTTGAATTTCCCACTGTTAGCTCCGCGCCACATTTTGACCTGTGGCTTTGCCCAAATTCCCCCATGGCTTCAGTGATCTTGTTTTTTGAGGATCACTGAAGCCGCGGGGAATTTGGGCAAAGCCGCAGGTCAAAATGCGGCACGGGGCAAACAGCGGGAAATTCAAGGACACAACCGGGGCAAAGGGAAGAATGACGCCTGAGCAGCACCTCGTGGGAAATCGGTTGAAGAGTTTCTATATCCAGCTTTTCTCTAGCTTAAGAAGTCTCAGAGTGGCTCCCAATCATACTCCCTTCCCCTCCCTGCAACAGGCACCTTGTGAGGTAGGTGGGGCCAAGAGAATTCTGGGAGAACTGCAGCTGGCCCAAAGTCACGCAGTAGGCTTCATGTGGAGGAGTGGGGGATCAAACCTGGTTCTCCAGATTGCAGTCTGCTGTTCTTAACCACCGCACCATGCTGGCTCTCAGGCTTTGCCCCACCCCCTGCCAGCCCCCAGGTCCGGGCAGGGGTTCTCTCCACTTCTTGGGGCTCCAATCTGCCCCGGCCAGCTGACCGGTGGGTGAAGCCCCACTCCCAATCCCCTCCCCCTCCCCTCCTTCAGCTGATCGATGGGGAGCATGTGGCCTACCAATCAGCCAGAGGGTCCTTTAAATCTTTCAGCAGGGAGGGAGTGGGGCTCTCACCGGCCGCAGCTCCACTCACAAAAAGACCCTTTAAGGTCTACCCAGTCACCCATTAATGTATGTTTGTTAGCCAAGGAAGAAGCTTTCTTGAAGTTTCCACTGTGTCAGCTTGCACAGCAGAAGAGGCTGGCTGCTTTTAAAGCTAGATTTAAAAACTATAACACACTTTCCACTATGTTACACTAGCCCAGATGTCATTAATCTTCTGTTACTAACAGAAGACCTTGTGGGTTATTTATTATCATCAGTGAAAACACCCTACACATTAGGGCAGCAGAAGATGACAGATGACATGCAAAGCAATAGGAAAGTTGTGGTGACGTTTGCAGTTGGGAGGGAGGGGATGAGATGCTTAATCCTTCCCCCTGCCCACTTCTCAATAACCTCCCCATCCATTTTTACCATTTGAATAGCAAATACATTTCATAACCCAGACCGATTGCAGAGAAAAAGCAGAGGGTGGTGGAAGAGTTAAGCAATCCCCCTCCTATCCTGCCTCTCACCACTCCGTCTCATCACCCCTCTTCACATTGCCATTTTGTGCACTGGGAAGGAAGTACATGAATGGTGATGTCATGCTTGCTGTCAGATGTGGAGGGTGTTATTTTGGATAATCTATAGTTGAGTCACGGAAGTTCTCCTGCATTATAGTGAATTTACATATTTCAGGGTTTCCCAGAATCATTTTTTGAAAACTTTATGTGCCCTATATATAGTGCTATATATAAACTCTATGGCACCCATCAAAGGCTCAATAGCCTCCAGTTTTTGCTGCTTGCCATACAAACATAGGAAAGACATCTGGAAGACTGCAATATTTATGAGGGACTGCTTTCAGATTGGCTGGTAGCGAGTTATACAGGCCGAAGTAGGGCAGGAGGGATGAATTTTAGAAGAGAGAAAAAGGAAAGAAATCTCATTTAACTCCAGGAAGAATTTGAAGACATAACCAAGGATCCTTAAAGGGTGTGTTTGTACGGCTCTTTCGAGCCGTGCCAGGCATAAGTGCCTGGTGGATTTAAAGTGCACTTCCAGACTTCAACATCTGGGAATCGTGCTGTTTACGTTAGTAGCCCGTCAAGCCCCGTCAGGGATTCATACTTAAAAGATAGTAGTTAAAGTCCAGTCTAAAGCTGGCTGATGGGGCAATGCCAGACTTTCCACCGTCAGGTCATACCTCCAGCATGCAATCAGCCCATAGGGATGGTCTCAAGACCATCCCAAATGGCTGCCATTTTTAAAAACTCTTAGCAATGCACGCATAACCGCTTAAACAAGCGAGATCCCCAGAGCTCTGCTCAAGCGATCCAAACAATGTTATGTTTCTGATGGTCCCCTGAACTTTGTCAACTTTATTAAGTGAAACGGTACCTAGAAGAAGGTACCGCTGGCTGTGTTTTTACCATTTTTAGTATGCGCATGCACAGAGAAACAAGTATATGGTGAGGTGCCTATGCGCATGCACAGACAAGATTTTTTTCAAAAAAGCCAACCGCATGGCTCCTCTTGGTGGATGCCATCTAGACAATCCACCGTGGGAGTCACGCACTGTGAAGCGCTTCACAGGCGGGCTGTCTGATCGTGCAATGCTGGATCAAAAAGATCTAGCTCAAATTACAGCTGGGCCAGTGGTGGGATTAGCTGCTCATCTAAACACACTCTTTGTGTGTGTTCATGCATCACAGTCTTCTGCAAGCCAGGTCCCACTTCATCAGAGGCATCAAGTGGTAACCTTCGTTGGCAGAAATACTCAAATGGGTACAAATAAGAGAAAGGTGGAATGTGGGGGAGGGAGCTGTAATTATAAATTGGTCAAGAGATGTATGTGTCACATGACTACATGGAGCAGAGATCAAAACAAGTTACCAAAATAGGCCACTGAACTACAGGTCAATTAACTGCCTGCCATGGAGAAGGGGGGGGGATGTTTTGCCTCTGCAGGGGCTTTGAGCAAAATGACCTCCAGTGGTATCACTGAGCCTGATGATTCTGTGAGGTCCTATCATACTTTCTGTCTTCCTAAAAAAATATAACAGCTCCAAATGAAGCCAGGAGTTTTGTTTACTGAAAATAATCCTGCCGATTAACAATCTTTCCACTCTATCTGCCAACTAAAATGAGGATTCCTGCAGAGGCGACAGGACGAACCTTTAATGAAAATAACACTGGAGTAGCAGCAGTTTAGAGATATTGACAGGAGTGGGGGTGGGGTGGAGATTGAGGTTGCCAAAGATATTTTGAAGATTCCTAGCGGGCCCTAGCACTGTTGAAAGGGAGATGTGTTGAAAGGGAGATGTGGGCTTGCCAAATATTTGGGGACCTTAAGCTCAACCTCAGACCCGTTTCTAATAATGCTAAAGAGGACTTTTATTAGCTGTCCATCCACCAGAACACCTTTGGGAGTTACATAAATGAGGAGGGAGAAATGCAAGAAGAAGAAGAAGAAGAGATTGGATTTATACCCCGCCCTCCACTCCCCAAGGGAGTCTCAGAGCGGCTTACAAACTCCTTTCCCTTCCCCTCCTCACAACAGACAACCTGTGAGGTAGGTGGGGCTGAGAGAGCTCTTTCCCAAGCTGTCCTTGAGGGAACAGCTGGTTCAGAGCTATGGCTTGCCCAAGGTCATCCAGCCAGGTGCAAGTGGAGGAGTGGGGAATCAAACCCGGTTCTCCCAGATTAGAGTCCGCGCACTTAACCACTACACCAAACTGGCAGTACACTACACCAAGAGCCCCCTGCTTCCTATTTTGGTGCTTTCCTATCACATCTGTAAAAAGAAACATCACAGCTTCCTCCCCCAGTGAAAGATGTAAAGCAACCCTATAATGTACATAATGAACAAAAATGCAGGGACAGGAAGGGCAAGACCATGGCTCCTCCTGCCCTCCCCCTCCCTTTCCAAAGATGCTTCTAAGAATCTCTGGGATGCAAAGATCCAAGGATATCTGTTTCTGCTTGTTCAATATTGTATTATACAGTAATATTAGCTTCCATTATCTTTCCTTCGGCTTACTAGAAACTGAGGTTGTTAACGATGGGACTTTCCCCCAGATACTCAAAGATGTAGGATAGTGGTATACAAACACCTTCATGTTTATCAGCCTGACAGAGCCATGCAGTCCAGCTTCAAAAGCTTTGCCAATTCATGTGAGAGACACATGTAAAACATGGAGTATGTCTATGGAAAAGTACAAGTACTGGAAAGCAGCTAATCCCACCCCCACCCCCAATACCATTCTCTAATTACTTCTTGTTCTTCACAGAAATCTAAACATTCTCCACATAAAAGCCACATACCGGCCATTCTAATGGAAAAGAAACATCTGGGAGTGAAATTGTCTGCTAAGGGCTCTGGGGCAAGGGTATCCACCCAAGGATACAGAGGACAGTTAACTTCAAAGCTGAGTTGGAAGCATAAAAGGCAAACATTATCAGGTATCCTGAGGAGCAGACACTCCTCTGGAGCCCTAGGACGATGAGGAAAAACAGTCCAAAGCTTAATCCACCACTATCTAGTCACAGTTACCTACATGCAAGCAAAATGCTAGTGAGTCAGAACTTACCACCACATGACCAAACTTACTTAAATGGTACAGCCCTTTTTAAAAATATGGTCCAAAAATTATTTTGGCTGGGTGGTGGGGGGCAGCAGGTTTTGCCTATAAAGAGCATGACCAGAACTGGTAGTCTGGGGGGGTGAACGTAGGTCAAAATCTGTATTTTGAGTTTTCCTCCCATCCTTCACAGAGCCTAGTGATCAGAGAGGGACTGCCTGTTCCGTGCTTGGAATTTCATTCCCAGAGCTGATTCAGATCAAGACCATGGTGTGTAGGCTTGAGAAGATGTTTACTTTTTCCCACTCCATTCCCCTATTTGAAATGCCCCCTATTTGCCCTGTTCTGGAAAGATGTGCAGCCCATCAGCACATGTGCCCTCCCTGCAAACATTTCAGGCGAGAAATATGGCCGGGGAAGGGGGGGAGGCCTACACCCTCTCTTCTTGCTTGCTGTAGTCCCAAGTACAAATTGCATTCCTAGGAAATTGGTTTTGAACATTTAACTCACAGCATTCTTTGGTCTGCCAAGACCTGGGAAGGACATAAGGAAAATATAACGTATAGTTTGGTCTGAATCCTAAAGCTCACCGGGCTCAGTTACCATGGGCCGAACTAGATTATATGTTTAGCTTTAAGTAAGGTCAGATCTTCCCCCAATCTGACTCTCATTCTCTTCCTGGCTAAATGCATCGTCTAGTTTGGCCCTAAGTGGCAACTTATCAGACAGTGATGAAACAGATGATAGAGACTAAATTTTCCATTAGTAGAACAGAACTTTTCTGTCTCCCCCTCCCCACTGCATCCCACTCCTGCAGTGTAGTATAGCAGTTAAGAGTGTCGGACTAGAATCTGGAAGACCCAGATTCAATTCCCCACTCATGCCATAGAGAAGCTTACTGGGTGGCCTTGGGCCAGTCACACTCTCTGCCTAACCTACCTCACAGGGTTGTTGTGAGGACAAAATGGAGGCAAGGAGAATGATGTAAGCCACTTTGAGTACCCATTGGGGAGAATGGTGAGAATATATAAATAAATGAATAAAATGGTGCTCCCAGGGATAGGGGTCCCTGAGGAACAACTTGAAGGGCGGGGGGGGGGGGGGGCTGCAGTGGGATGGGAAAACTGTCTGATCCAGCCTATAATGCTGTATGAATATTGTGAGCAAGTTAGCCTGTGGAAGTTACACTAATATAGTATCCATGGAGATAATTTGTTAACCAGACTGTGTTTCCCCTGCCCTAATAAAAGTTTTATTCACATACATCAAGGGAACAGCCATTTTGATTTCATCTTGCTGAAGGCTAGCAATGTAGAACCTAGAGTTTATCCTTTTCATGTGAATAATTTATGGTTCTGCTGCTAAACGTATCCAGTTAAAGGAACTTTCCTTAAAAATTTCCCCCCTTCAGGTGTCCTATGTCAGCTGACTACTTGGAAGGCAGACAGGGAAAAAACCCCCCACAACTCATGCTTTTCCGATGGCCCTAAAGACCAAATTGCCTCATATGAACAAAGCCTTAAGGATTTAAGAATGTAACCATTTCAATTAGACACAGTTCATTAAAGCCCACCCACTCCAGCTCCTGTCAGCTGAACAGTTACAACTGCAGAGCCCTCAAGCCAATTTCTGTACTTGTATTAAAAAAAAAAACACACCAGAGTGGGGTCAGTGTGATAAGCTGAAGGGGCAATTAAACAACTACTGGTTTCAGTTTGCTTAAGTTACCATTAGCCACCAATTGTGCTTTATCAGCCCCAGGGAGATTCCCTTCAGATATCACTTTCTTCTACAGATCTTCACAGTTTTACATTTCCTTGAATTATTGCAAGCTTGTTTGGGGGCCAGCTCATTCACTGCCAAATCCCTTCCAGCATTAGCAGCTATGTTAAATTTCTATGAGGCACCACTGAACTGTGACAAATGTACTAGGGGGTGAATAATCAGTTTAAGGCTATTATCCTATGCACAGTTTCTTGGAAGCAGACTCTATGGAAAACAGATTGATAGATGATTCTCTGTGCTCTACTGTTTCCTGGATGTCATAACCCATACCTTGTTCCTTCTCTACCTTACCTTTTCTTATGGAAATTAATAAAAATCTTAAATACAGGTGGGTAGCCATGTTGGTCTGAAGCAGCAGAACAAAGCTTGAGTCCAGTGGCACCCTTAAGACCATCAAAGTTTTCTTCTGGGTATAAGCTTTTGTGTGCACACACACTTCTTCAGATATCCAGAATAAAACTTTGTTAAAGGTGCCACTGGACTCAAATTTTGTTCTAGGGAAAACAGTAGGAGTTACTTCCCAACAAACGTTCTGAGGATTGGGGCTCTATGCAGCATTGCAACTTGTCAATAAGACTGCCAGTGTTTGTTTCTTTCATAGCAAATACATGTGCAGTAATTAGCAGATGGCAGGGCTTTTATTGTAGAAAAAGCCCAGCAGGAACTCATTAGCATAATAGGCCACACCCAACAGCAGAAACTAATTAGCATATTAGGCCACACCCCTGACGGCTTAGCTTCCTCCCAGGATCGGCTTCCCCAGGTGCCCCGCAGCTTGTGGGGGTGCATGGGGAACCTGAGGGAAGGAAGGCAATTTCCGGATCGGCTTCCTCAGGTACCTCGCAGCTGTGGGGCACCTGGGGAACCCAAGGAGGAGAGGCAGTTTAAACTGCCTTCCCTCCCTGGATTGGCTTGGCTTTCCCAGGGGTCCCACGGCTTGCGAGGCACCTGGAGAACCCGGGGGGGGGGGAGGCTGTAGGCATGGCCAACTTGGAAGCCAGCCGGAACTCCGTTCCTGTGCGTTCCTGCCCAAAAATAGCCCTGGCAGACGGTAAGATTTGTCTCCATGCCAGTGAAAATTTTTACCTGCTGATGACTTCTGCATATGAAATCTCTGTTAAGAGGCAGAAGGAGGCCTATCCAGTTTTAACCTTTTTTTTAAAAAAAGTTACCTAGTCACTCTCTCTCAGCCTCAACCCCTTGTTTGCAATATGTGGATAGAATGCTAGCTTTCACAAGTATTAGAGGACTTCTGAAGTCGGAGGTGCATCAGAAAATATTCTGCTGTTTTGTGGCTCAAAAACATGGGTAGCATAGCTCTTTAAGAAGACATGCTGGTGTCTATGCTTACTGACTTGGCTACTACCAGTAAGAGACAAGAAAGAGGGGAAAGGACCTGGATAAGGTCCTCACTCTCCGCTCCCCATGCTCACCCAGCCCCAAGCAGGACATGTCTGGCCAAGCCACAAGATGGGGTGAGGTAGGGTTGCCAAGTCTTGAAAACTCACTGGCGGGGGGGAGTCCTCCTCTCACCAGGAGTTTCTTCTGGCGCGCGGGCAAAGCGCGCGCGCCCATCGATGTCACCGGAAGTGACGCGGCATGTTGGGGGCATTGCCAGGTATCATAGAGTTTTGGGGCGATTGCCAGAGCGTCACCCTGGCAACGCCCCCAACGTGCTGCGTCACTTCCGGTGACATCATTACGTCGTCCTTGCTGGATGACGTCGGGGGTGGGGTTTGGCCGGCGGATCGGGAACCCCTTTAGCAGGGGATCCCCCACCCCCCGGGCTGACTTGGCAGCCCGAGGGTGAGGCCAGGCTAGGGTTGCCAGGCCTGGGTTGGAAAATACCTGGAGACTTTGGGAGTGGATCCAAGAGAGGGTGGGGTTTGGGGAGGGGAGGGGCCTCAGCATGGTACAATGCCATAGAGTCCACCCTTCAAAGCAGCCATTTTCTCCAGGGGAGCTGATCTCTGTCAGGTGGAGATCAGTTGTAAAAGCGGGAGATCCCCAGGCCCCACCTGGAGCCTGGCAACCCTAGTCCAGGCCAGGCCTCTCCCTCACCAGGCCAGGCAAGAGTGTCCTTTGCTGTGGCAAAGCCAGGCAAAGTACCTCAATTTCTCCACCTCTGGCTCATGGCAGCAGAGACTCGTGCCTGCCCTTCTCATTGGGCCAGGGTGGCCCCAGTGCGTGAAGTGGCCCCCAGGCTGAAGTGACCCCGGGGAGGGGGCAGGCTAGCAGCTCTCTGGGATGTCTCCTTGTGGCCTTAATGGCCAGTCTGCCCCCCGGAGAGGGTTTTGAGGCTCACAGCGGGATTTGGATGCAAAAGGCGGGAAGGAGCATACTTTCCAGTTTGATCTTGGAAGTCCATCAATCTCTGCCTGATACATCTGTTAGGTAGGGCAAGCCTGGCTCTCATGAGCATAAAATAAAAAATGGGGCACCATATAGTGGATGAGACTGGCCTTGACTGGTGGTATGTGCGGTACACTTAGCAATGGGGCAATGTCGTGCACTATTGGTGCTATCCATATGCCTTACTTAGCTGTTTTAAAGGTTACGAAAAGAAAACATGAGCAACAAACAGAATACTAGAACAGGGGTGGCCAACCTTGCTTAACGTAAGAGCCACATAGAATAAATGTCAGATGTCTGAGAGCCACAAGACAGGAACAAATATCACACACACATTTTTATTTTAAAAAATATGCAAATTTGCTTTTTATTAACGTTAAATGGGACTGCCAAAAATAAAAACAAACAAGGAAAACCGGTTATTGATAATGATATTACTTGTTTGCTAATGATATTGAGAGAGAGAGAGAAAAAGAGAGAGATGGAAAGAAAGAATTAAAGAAGTGGAAAGAAAGAGAGAGAGAGAAACTAGGAAAGCAAATAGATGGGGGGGAGGAGGGAAGGAAGGAAGGGAGGGAGAAAGAGAGAAAAAGCATGCCTCCCCTTTGCTTCCCCAGCCGCCCTGCCAGGAGCCGCACAATATGTGTGAAAGAGCCGCATGTGGCTCCCGAGCCACAGGTTGGCCACCCCTGTACTAGAAGTTTATAAGTGCTAAGTATCATCATTATTTTCTGGCCAATTAGCAACCCTATTCATTAAGCAGGCCACCTCAGAAATACGAAAGCCTTC
The DNA here is from genome assembly GCA_029233225.1 of Lepidodactylus listeri. Classification (NCBI taxonomy): domain Eukaryota; kingdom Metazoa; phylum Chordata; class Lepidosauria; order Squamata; family Gekkonidae; genus Lepidodactylus; species Lepidodactylus listeri. The sequence continues at coordinate 42,868,031 of JARCFY010000003.1, forward strand.
TGTGAAACCTCAGCCCTCATCCTGTTAAAAAAAATGATGTTGTCTTTTAAAAACACATTGCTTATGCAAAGGTTATAGTATGTCCTTACCTGAGTCTTCATTTGCCCAGAATGTTCTCTGGTCAGGTTGAGCCAACAGATCTTCTTTACTGTAGAGTTCTTTCATCTATAAAATATACGGAACAAAACATAACTCATGATATTTTATTACTGTTTGAAACATAGCAACAACACCTTGCCACACCAAGGAAGCTTTTAAAATCACAGGAGGAATGAATGAGATGTTCAGTGTCGTGTAAGCTTCTGTGCATAAGGAAACGTGACCTGCGTTATTATTTCTATTTAAAGATTACGAGCTGCCTTTACAGTGTTGGGGCAGATCTCATCTTGGCACTATTAGTGAGACTTCCGACACTTGCCTAGCTGGTATGCTTTGGCTAAGGGGGAAAAAACTCAGTGGGTGGTGTGTGGGTGTGCGCACATGTAAGTGTGGGAGAAGGGAGCTGAATCCATTACTTTGCTGCTCTCAATAGCCCTGTTTACATATTACAATAAACATACATACATCCTGTGTGTATATGCGTACATCTGTATGTACTGGGGCACCAGCATTCATTCACTTTAGAAATGAAAACAGGGACCAGTACCTAAATAAATTGTGGGGTTCAACTGGACATGCATTGACTGTAACATGGCAATTACACTACACGCCTACAAAGTGTACGCTGTAAACAGATTGTATGTTGTGTTCACTGTAACTTACAAACTGGGGGAGTAAAGTTCTTGGAAACTCTTGTGATCTGCTCTCCGAGGCCTGGACAGTAGAATTCTGCAGTCCAGGTTACTGCATGTATATTAACCTTGGTTATTTTGGTGGTACTTAGAGTTCCCAGCTTCCAGGTGGGGTCTGAAGATCTCCAGGAATTATACCTGATCTCCAGATGACAGAGATGTCAGTCTCCCTGGAGAAAATGGATGCTCTGGAGGGTGGACTCAGTGGCATTGTACCCCACCAAGGTCCCTGTCCTCCAAATGCTCTTCAAGGGTGGCCCCACGTAGAGTGCATTGTGATAGTTCAGTCCAGATGTAATTAAGGCATGGATCACTGGGGCTAGATCTGACTGACCCAGGAACAGGCACAGTTGATGCACCAGCTGAGGCTGGATAGAAGCACTCCAAATGACCACAGTCCCCTGATTTTCCAAGGTGGCTGCTGTGAATCTGGCTTTTCAAGGGGAGTATAACCTCATCCCAGACAGGAGAGACCTGAAGTCCCTGGTCTGCCTTTCTACTAACCCAGAGAACTGGTGTCTTCGCAGGATTGACTTTTAGCTTGTTCCCCTTCATCCAGCCCATTACTGGTTCCGTGCACCAGTTCAGAACATCAACAGCATCTTTGAAATTAGGTGGAAAAGAAAGGTAGAGCTGCATGTCATCTGTATATTGGTGACAATGCTGCCTCGTTCTTCGGGTGTGGTGGAACAAGATGCCAGTTCCCACAATGAACTAGACAGAACAGATTGCCTTCTTACATTAGTGTAAAATTGAATGCAAATGTGAGTTAAGGAATTTCTCCCTGGATGGAGAGAAGGGTTTAGAGTGCTGGACTAAGATTCGGGAATTCTGGCATGAAACTCCATTTACAGAAATTTGCTGAAGTTCATAAGGATTGATCACAGGTATGGTCCAACTGCTTACTGAGAACCAAATAAGACAATGGAACAATGTGATGTGTTTTGAATTTCTTGTGATTTGTTCACTCTGATTCCCATACAAAAACAATGTGATCCAAAATGTACATTATCAAGACACTAATAAAGGTGGCATGGTATAGCCCAGCCTCATCAGATCTCAGAAGCTAAGCAGGGTCAGTACTTTGATGGGAGGCCACCAATGAAGACTCTGCAGAGGAAGGCAATACCAAACCATCTCTGCTTCTCACTTGCCTTGAATTTTGGGGAAAGGTAATGGGTACCATTAGAATTGGGAGAAATGAGAAACTAGTTGCAATGAGTGAGGGAGCAATTATAGGGGGTAGGTACTTCTGAACTGCACTCCTTGCAGACTAGAGGTGATGCCTCCTGAAGTCTTCTAAACCACCTTCTGGTCCAATGAGGTGGAAGAAAGCCAGGTTTGGCTCTTTGCTTTGGCAAAGAGGAGTTTTTAGAAAGAAGCAGGAGGGTGCCAATAAACATACCAGTGGGAATCATGGGCACCATACTGGGGATCACTGATCCATATAGATCAGAACTGAAGCAACACTGTCAATTATTTTGAAACCACATCCTGTACTCTGAACCAGGCCTCCCAGGCCTAGCAAGCTGATTTTTTGCTTACTGGCTGGGACTTCTATATTTCACAGGAACCTTCTCCTATATTAGGTTATCAGTTTAAAATATTTGCTCTAGAAAACAGACTTTCTGTGTGCACCTTGGTACGTAAAAATGCATCCAATGGTATTTCCAAAATCCTGCTTTAGTTTTTGTTATGTATCAATATCGCGGTCGCCATGCGCTCGCATATTAGCGACCGTCACGTGGACTGCGCACATGGTCTGAATCTACCTGAGCTTTGAACAGGTAGAACAATAGCCCACATCAACAACAAATCAGTGTTGTATATTTATATGTTTTAATTGAATTATTTTATATATTATTTTAAATGCTATTTTAATGTTCATTGTTTTCATGTTTGCCATCTTGGGTACCCTATTTAGGTGGAAATGAAACATAAAATATTTAAATAAATAAATAAATAAATAAATAAATAACACAGGCTATGTCCACACTGTCACTTTTGCCGCTCATTTCTCCCTATTGCTTTGGGTCCCTCCCCTTTTCCACATGTGTTTTGCTTCCGCTGGGACTATTAGAGAGAGCAAAACAAATGGGGGGGGGGGCCCTGAAGCAATAGGGAGAAATGAGCGACAAAAGTGACAGTGTGGAAGTGGCCTTAGAGTAGTAACAGGCAAGTTAACAATGCCATCCTGTAAAGAATATTGACAAATATCAGGATCGGAGAATTTTTACACACATAGCTTATCTACTTAAAAAACTCATGTCTCCCATAGGTGTATTAAAGTCAAAATTTATAATTTGCTTTACTGAGATTTCTTTCTCTATTTCACCATCTCCTTCTTTCTCTGTGAGTTAGCTATTACAATGTGAAAAGGACAGTCTCATAAGCAACTAGGCTAAAAGCCTTGAGGCAAATGTACTGAAATTCAGTAAAGTACATGAGTTCTTTCACACGGTTGTTGCATAAGTACTAATAAAAGCTCTGGAAGAGTTTCTGAAGGTTATTACTAATGATGAAGCTCAAAGCCAGCAACAAAGCTAAGACGGCAAGTCCATCATGAACTACATACCAAATGTGGCCAAGTCCCAAGGCAATCCGTACATCTCCATAGCTTCTGTGATTAAAACACAGTTCCACATTAATATATAGCCTATTATGCATGGGTGTTTTCCCTTGCTTTCACCATGCATATCCGTTGGGTTTTCTTTCTTGCTCTGCATTGATTTTCCTCCCTTCAGTGTGCAGTTCACTTTCTGTTCATTGTTTCCCTGGGTTTTCTGAGAGTGATTTTGTGCCAGTTTTTCCCTTGCTTCGCTTCCAAGACAAAGGTAATTCAAAAGTGTACAGATTCTCCTGGATCCCGCCCCCTCCCCCAGGCACACATTTCCAAATGAAGAAGCAAACCTGTTGAAACTTTCTTGGCTCCCCTGAAAAAAATGCCATGGTCTGTGTTGAAAGACGCATGTGAAGCAGATCGAGGTTTCCTACCATAAAAGTAGGGAACAGCATTACATACTCTATGAGCTGTGTGCACAGATTCTTGCAGCTGTTGGAAATGACTCCCCCTTCCCCAATGCAGGTTTTCAGACATCACATAGAAAATGATAAAAGTTCCTGCTATACGCATCAAAGCAAAAGAAAGGCGGTAACGGAATCCAAAGGCTGGTGAAATGAGTCGATGAAAGGTTTTTTTAAGGTTTATTAAAGATAAAAAAGAAAGACAGAACATGGTGAATATCCAAACCACAAACCAGCAGCTTTGAGTAGCCAAACTTCAGAAAGTAGTGAAAGGGTTCTTTCAAAAATGTTGACATCAGTTGCCAGCCCACCCTCACAAGCCCCAACAGCAGATTTCTGAGGTTCCCACATCCAGAATATGGCACTGTTGATATACAAAAGGGACAGAGCAAACAACTAAAAGTGGTGCTGGTTGGCAAACATGTGTCTGGCCACTGCATTGCACACCGCCTTTCCCTCTAGAACATGGTGTTTGCCTCTGTGATCTCTGGTCGAACAAAACCAGTTGTGCCGGCTGTGCGCTGGGCTAGTGGGAGGCCAAGTCCATTTTCCTCACAAATGTTGTAGAGGACAATGTATGCTGAGACCATCCATGGAGCATATTCATTTTGAAGTTGGAAAGGTGCAGTGAGGCACCTCCAACAAGCTTTTAGCTGCCCAAAAGCACACTACACAACATAATGCACATGGTGCAAGGTGTAGTTATAGTTTCTTTCACACTGGCCTGCGCACTGCAGGTAAGGACTCATGAGCCACCACCTCATAGGGTATGCTCCATCCATAACAACCAGGGCTGGCACAGTAATGCCTTCCAGAGTGAGAGTTGGGTTACCCAGGACAAACACCTCAGCATCCATGGCAGCACATAGTGCAGATCTGACCGACAAGGAGGAGCCTTGGCCCTTCCCACCACCACATGCAACTTCTGCATCTATGAATCTTCGTGTGTGATCTACAGTGCCCTGCAGCAGCATGGATGAGCCTTTCTTTTGCCAACCACCGCTTTCACACATTACTTCTGAAAAAGGGATGGGGAGTGATTTCACATCCATGGCAACAATGCAGTGTGGAAATCCCAGCCTGCTGAATCCATCCATTATCTGAAAGTAGTGTGAAAGAACAGACATTTCCCCAAAGTTGACGAGTTAGAAAATTTCATTACTGGTCAGTCGCAAGCTCAACCGGTTGGAATTTAACCTGAATAGAACTCTGACCACGCAAAGGAACAAACATTCTGCAGTGTGGCAAGGGCCACACTTTTAAAGATTAGTAGCAAGCTGGACTTGATGAGCCCATCCTCTAGTAAATCACCAGCCAAGCTATGCTAGCACAGCAACACATTAGCAAAACTGCAATGTTTTTAATAGGAAAAAAAATACCTTGGCTACATTTGGACCCAGGCAAACAGTCTTCCTAAGCAGCTCACTCCTGATCGCCAAGCAAACATCCAAGACTATGTCTGCCGCTGTAAATGGTCCAACACAAAAGGGCTCCATGAGGTCTTTGAATGGCTTCTCCACTGAAACGCGCTCACATGTTGTGATCCACTCCGGCTGCAAGCGTCTTTTCAAAGTTTCCACTATTTGAGCAAAAGTCACCTTGGTCACTCCGAAATGATGGATCCATTCCCTCTCGCCCCCTTGTGCCAGCACAAAAGTCTCCCACTAGCCGTGGCATCATGAGAAGGATGACCATACACAGCGTGGTGGTGAGACACAAGCAAGAGCATGCCAGCACCTTTGTGTGGCATGGGACCATGAGCCATGAGCCATGTTCCCCATCAGTACTGCTCATCTTACTTTCCTTCTCACTATGCCCAGAACTGTATATTTGTATAATGTGGTTCCTCTTGCCTGCATTCCCCCAGCTTCAATATTCACCAGATCAGTTTCTGACCAAAACAAGAATCAGGACCATTGCCGCCATAAGAAACCACCTAGGACCCATTATTTACATTCTGCTAAGATGGCTAGGATCTCTATCCTATTTTAAAAAAAACACACCACCCAGCGCAAAACTGACCAATAAGGAAATTATCGCTAAACTCAATGTGCTAAACTGAGGCGAGAAACACAGCAACCCCTACCATAATGCAACTGTGCAGTTGAGATAGACCAACCTCGCTGCACAAAAAATATATGGAAATTTCGGCACCACAACACAATGTCTGGTTTTTCTCATTGGCATGCAGAATAATATATACCCTGTGATTCCTAGGAGAAAAATCAGAGAAAAAAGAAAGGTGCAGAGTGCATGCACAGCGTTTGAAGTCAAGCCCTACAACTAGACTTCAGTGAAAACTGGAAATAAGCTGTGTACGCTTAACAAGCCTGAGGCTGTGTGCCCAGCATGAAGACAACTCTTTCTGTACTAGATTTCTTATTTCAACCATTGTTTCAGATGAGTACCCATGTTAGTCTGCAGTAGAAGAGCAAGATTCAAGTCCAATAGCACCTTAAAGACCAACAAGGTTTTCTAGGGTATAAGTTTTCAAAAGTCTTAATAGCTTATACCATGAAAACCTTGCTGGTCTTTAAGGGGCTACCATTGTCTTGAATCTTGCTCTTATTTCAACCATATCTGTGATCTAGAGGGATGGATCCACAACTGAATAGGGGAAAACACAGTCCTGCATGTGCTTGCTGTTTGGGATACAATTATCCCTGACTAACCAGACACTTCCTGTAACCCTGAATGATTTTGGCATGCTGTGTAGACTCATGAGCATATTTAGATGGTATGATAAACACATCCTTTCACTTCTAGTCAGTGCAGTGCTGCTATGCTGGCCACAGATCAACCTGACTGGCTAAAATGCTGTTTCTGAATCTTAGCTTCCCTTCAGACATCACAGAAGCAATAAATAACTTCCTCTCTTTTACCCAGTAACCTAGGTGAGTGCCTGAACTCTAGCCTTAGACCTGGGACAACAAGCTCCTGACAGCTTGAGGTCAATGCCCATGAATTAGCCTTGGGAGTTTAGGGGAATGGGGTGGGAGAGGAGTCTCTACCACGGCTTGTACAAACCCTCTGAAAATGTCTCAGACACATTTATGTGGGGGTGGGAAGTTTTATAAATACTAGATCTACAGAAGTGTAAGAACTCTTCTCGATTAGTCAAAAGGTCTTTCTAGTCCAGAATCCTGTTCCCCACAGTGGCAAATCATATATTGCCCTTGAAAAGGCCATATTCAGCACCTGAAGGCCCATGTATTGAGATGCAGCATGTACATGGTCTTTGACCGTGGAGATTCCATAGCCTCCTTCTTTCATTCATGACTTTGTCTAGTCTCTTTTTAAAGCTCCTCAAAGCAAGTAGCTATCAGTCTCCACTTCTTGGGGCAATGGATTCCATAAGTTACATTCAAACTAAGCAATATACTTTTTAGCAAGTTGGGTTGGAGCTGCAACTTTCCAGCACAGAGCATGCACTGAAAATTGTTGGTGCAGTGCTTCATCATGGCAAAATTTTCACACTAGGTCTGTTTTGGTTCAGGAAAATGGTATGGGGAGGGGGATGCTGCTGAAGCCCCTCCTTGTCTAGCGTCACAGTTCTGATCCAAGTTGGGCGCTCAGGAAAATAAGTTCCATACAGAGAAAACAAGTCGGGGTGGCGGATCCAGGGTTGTCAACCTCAAGGGTGTAGACTTTCCAATTTCCGGGGGGGGGGGGGGCTGAGGCTGGGCCAGGGACATTACAGGCCATTGTCTCCAGGGGAGGCTCAGCATGTCCTGGAAAAGTTCAGGGGGGGCTCCAGCTTCCTAGACCCCCTGAAGTTGACGCATATGGTCAACCTCCACGTGACACTTGGAGATCCCCTGCTATAATAATTGATCTCCAGAGAACAGAAATCTGTCTCCCTGGAGAAAAGGGCTGCTCTGGAGAGTGGACTTTATGGCATTATGCCCTGCTGAACTCCCTCTTCTCTCCAAACCCCGGCCTCCCCAGGCTGTACCCCATAGGCGTAGAGTACGGGGGGGCTCGAGGGCTCGAGCCACCCCCGAAATTTCCCGGGGGGGCTCAGCCACCCCCGGCAAAATGGAGCACCTGCCGCTGCGCCTCCCCGGGTCCTTCTGAGGCCTGGCCGCCGCTGCTGGAGAGGGAGAGGGAAGGGGTGGCTGGGGGGGGGGAGGCACCGGCAGCAGCAGCTGGCGGGCCTCAGAAGGGCCCAGGGAGGCGCGGCAGTTTCCCGGGGGGAGAACATCACCCCAGCAAGTGCGCATGCAAAGCACGCATGCTAAGGAGCCCCCGCCCCCCCCGGAATTTTCAAAAGTCTACACCCCTGCTGTACCCCAAATCTCCAGGTATTTCCCATACTGGAGTTGGCAACCCTAGGAGGAACCCAACTTGTTAAAAATATCATGCAGTTTGGCACTGAATTAAACATTATGTGAAGTACTTCCTTTTGTGTGTCCTGAATCTGCTGGCTATCCATTTCATTGACGGACCGTGAGTTTCAGTGTTAGGAGAGTGGGAGAAAAAGACTGAAGAATGGTGATCAATACAGAGTCCTGAAATAATTTTCTGTTGTTTTGTTATATTTGATTTGGTTCTGTACATTTGGACTACCAGCCTGTATTGATAATCCACTGAATACCAGCTATGTTTATGGCATTCTCCAAGTGTAAATAACTCCAGTTGCCATCTTCTGGTCAAAACTACACTGAAGCACTTACCCAAGTTAACTATTTGGCCCTGTGGGGACAGCTGGATGTGCTTGCTTTTGGGGGGAGCTTCCACATGACGCATTCATTCAGAGCATGACATGTGGGGCTCCCGAGGCTTTCCCTTTGAAGCTGGAGCAAAAGGAATGACCTCTTTTGATCTCACTGAAAGAGAAAAGGCAGGATGGCTGGGGGTCTAGAGTAGCCAGGTAGAAGCCACTCTGGGGAGGGGGAGCAGAGTTGAGCTTTTTATGGGCCTATTCCCTAGTTTATAGCTGAGCCTCAGCCATTTGAGCAGTGTGGCTCAGATGTGAGGGAAGAAAGGCCAGGTTGCTGGACAGTTGGGTAGGGTTGCCAGCCAGCAGATAGCATCCAGTGGGATACTGCGAGGTTGAGGTCAGGGGGGGGCAAACTCAGAAGTGGCATCATTGCAGTGCCACAGTGCTCTAGGTACACCACAATGACAGGGCAGTGAATAGTGCGGCAAATGGCACAGAGGTGGGGCAACTACCAGACTTCCCCCTCCTGCTGATTGAAACTTTTATGACAGAAAACAACATATTATCTCATTTATCTGGCACCAAAAATGTCAAAAAATGTCTTATGCAACCCAGAACAGCCCTCTGTTATGTCACATGGCCCGTTAAACAAACAAAAATTCTCCTCCGTTGAGATTTTTTCCCCTTTTGTCTATGCTGAGCAAAACATACTGTATACTTAACACTTCTATGTGCCTTCTCCTAAGGCTCAAAACTTAATTGTGCCTAAAAATCCTGCAAAAAGGACAAGCATTATGATCATATTATGGGCAATGTTAGTGGTGGTGACTGAGATAGAGTGGTCAGCCCACTGAGGTCGTGGCTGATCTGGAATATGAACCAGGGACATTCAGGTCAAACAGTTCATACGATTATCACTACACAACCCCAGCTGTATGAACTGTAAGATAAGAAGATAGTTACTTCACTTGTAATTTGGCAATATGATGACAAAGTTATTTAAGCCACAGGATGTGAATCAATAATTGAAACAATTTAATGCATTGACTTGTAGTATATATTTATGCTTGTAGGCCAAATAAGCATTGTTCGCTCCTTTCATCTGTAGCCATTCTTTCCTCAGGAAGAACCACTGGCACTCATTCTCTTAATTTTGTTTCAATAACAGTTAAGAACACAGCAATGGAGACTACGTGTGGAAAACTGGGGAACGTTGAGAAAGCTTTTTTTTTTACATAAAGAATGTGTATTAGTATTAGCATTATCACTTTGATGAATTTGCACTGGATTTCTGTATAAACTGAACTAACAATGTGTCTGCCACTGAGTTGCTTCCTGATATGGCAGGAAATGGTCAATTGTTTACACAGACAATCCCACTTGCATATAGCCAATTTTTAAGTAGACTTGCCTTTTTAAAAAGCTGATATCTGCACTAGATCTATGGTGTCTTTCTCTTTATCTTAATGGAGATGGATGTTGTAGGATCCATGTGGGCTGGTGAGTGGAAGGTCTGTTTTGGGGGGCATGTACGAGAAGCATCTGGGAAGCAATGCATAATATCTGCTTCCTTTTAGTTTGATGATCCCATGAGTTCAAAAAATGCCCCTCTGGATGTGGGTAATAGTCCAATTAAGCTGAAAGAGAGAAGATGCCCATTATAATTATGCAGAGGGTCCACCAACTTCCAGGCTGAGCAGCAGTGAAATACGAGGGCTGCTGTCCAGCACAGCTTCACAAGTCCTTAAACCACTGTGGTTTCCATAGGACTGAAAGGGAAGTAGTGAGTTACAGCTCAATAGGTTTACTTATGCAGAAAATCATCAGGAAGACAGATAAGAAAGTCAGCCTTGTTTTATTCACAGGAAAGAATAGAAGTTTGGAAACTGGAAAATAAACTAGACGTATTTTCAAGAGTATCAGTGGCCCTCTCAAAACATTAACGCACCTCAAGACATAAACATATTTTACTGATGACTTGATTACCAGAAATATATGAGGAAACAGATCTAATACAAAATTGCATCTCTATCCAGCATACCAGATTTACAAAGGAGGCATCAAGGAGGAATAGCTTTTGACTGTTACATTTGAACAATGTACACTAACAGTACAATCCTATGCAGAATACTCCAGTCCAAAGCCCATTGAAATCCATAGGCTTAGGCAAGAGTAACTCTGCATAGGACTGAACTGTAAATTACTTGAACTGTAAGTTACTTGATGCTCTTAATGGGATTTACAGATTTCATTATATTACCAAACAGGTTTGTCTTAAGTAATGATGGCTCTTCTACGCAAAATGGAAAACCACAAATAATAAATTCATAAGGAAGCAAAACGTCTGTTAAACTCAGTGCTTAAACCATTATTAAATTAGTAAATTACAAAGAAAGTATCAGGAAACTGGTCCAGTGTACACCACAGTTCTCGCAAGGACACAGCAATATAAACTGAAAGCCAGTGTGGTGCATGGGCTAGAGAGATGGACTCTGCCCAGGGACATCTGCTCTCAAATTTCAGCTGCGCTACGGCACTTGCTGGGATACTCAGTCTCTCAGCCTTACCTGACGCATATGGTTATTGTGAGAATAAAACTGGGAGAGAGAACTTATTTATTTACTTATTTATTTCATTTATATCCCACTTGTCTCCACAATAGGGACCCGAAGTGGCTCATATTGTTCTTTTCAACCTGATATATCGAGCTCCTTGGAGAAAAGAAGGGGTTAAAAATTTGAGGGGAAAAAATATTTCCCTCCCCAGTCTTTTGATGCAAATTTCTGAATGCAGTTATAATTTTAATTCACGAGGATGAAATGGTACGTGTTTGTAGGACAGAGAGAAATTGTTCGATCCAGAATAGAAAAACTTGGACATGTATAAATCCCTTGATTTTGCTTATGAAAAAATAACTCAACAAAATTGTGCCAGTGGCATTCTCATACATCTTGGTGAGAGCAATGGTACTTCTGTTGTTCTGTATAGTCAGTCTCAGTTCTAAAAGCGCTTAACTTTCACAAGTTGACATTGCCCTCTCTATCCCACATTAGTGGTGCCTGCCTGCCTTCCTTTCCATTTGGGAAGAAGTAGCAGAGACCCAGACTACCCCAGGGGTATTTGCTTGTATACCTGACTAAAAAAATTTCCAATGCTTGGGTGCAGTCATAGGCATCAACTACGGGGGGGCTCGAGGGCTTGAGCCACCCCTGAAATTTCCCGGGGGGGGGGATTGAGCCCCCCCAGGAAAACGGTGCGTCCTCCGCCGCGCCTCCCTGGGCCCTTCCTAGGGCCGCCACTGCCGCCTCTCTCTCCCCCCCCCCGGCCTGGCCACTCCATCCCTCCGTCCGTCCGTCCGTCCAGGGGCCAGCTAAGCAAATGCCCAGCTGGCCCCTGAACAGACGGAGGGAGGGACGGAAGCAGGAGAGGTCAGGCAGGGGAGGGAGGCGGTGGCGGCAGGATCATGGTCTCGGTGGGCACACACGCTTTGCGCGCGCGCACAGAAAAGCTCCCATCTACCCCCCCGGGATTTTGAAAACTTGACACCCCTGGGTGCAGTCACTGCTTGTTTACATAGCCCGTGACTGGCCTATCATGCTTAAATATGAGTCACACAACAGATTTACACACTCGTTGTTGTGCCATTCATTCTGTCACAGGAGGGGGAACTACTGATGGGAAGGGGAAGAACACCAGCTGCTTGCTACACAGTTTTATGCTGTTCTTCAGAATTACACATAATTTTAGCCTACCCATACACTGACTGTTTCTTGCCATTCCGCATCTGAAAACACTTTTGTGCTCCACACTTCTGACTCATCTAAATAAATATTATCCACAATACCCCTATATCAATCCATTACCAATCTATGAAAACAGACACTGTCTTTAGATTTAATCCTTGGCACAAAACTGTGTGCCAGCCCTATTACTGCATCTTGCTGGCCTTCTCTTTCCCAGCTTCTCTGATCTAGTCAAAGAAGAAAATGCAAAGTCTTCCCCCCCCCCCCCTTCTTAACAAATTTAAGTGATGGTTATGTAATAACTGGGGGAAAGCAATCTGTTTGGCATACAGTGGTGTTATCTGCTGCTCTAACCAAAGTGTATAGGCAACTTGAATATTGTCCTTGAGTGTTATCTGAGGCATGGTGGGTTAGGCTAAGCTTACCTATCCTGCCTCAGTTCACCCTTCCGTCCTGCTCTGCAGTCAGCACACCGGAGGCTCTGGTAACTCCAGCAAGAGGTCTCTTTACTGCTCCCAAGTGGAAACGAAATTTATGAATGGAGGACACATATTAGCCTTCTATAGACATTTAGTTAAATATTTATTTATTTGCTGCATTTATACCCCACCTTTCTACCCCATGGGAACCCAAAGTGGCTTACATCATTCTCCTCTGCTTCATTTTATCCTCACAATAACCCTTTGAGGTAGATTAGGCTACATGGGCTGTTCATGCACATGGAGAAGCCAGCCAGTTGCACATTTCAGGAGTGTGATTCATGTGATCGTGTAATGTGTGAACTGGGCAAAGGCCTGGATTGGTTTTCTAGGATTCTGGTCTGCATGAATAGAAGCTGTACCCACATGGAAAATTCACACATTGCCCCATCCACACATGTACACCACACATGTACACCTCGAGCCACTGCTCTCATTGAAGAAGCATGCAGCAGCAGCTGTTACAAATGCCTTTTATCAGTTATGTATCTAATGTGCCACCTGTATCCCTTTCCAGAGAGCCCACAATAGTTACATGTGCCTCTCTAACCTTAAGGGCTGCAATATACTCTTGACTGCCCTTGAAGACCATCTGTAACCAGCAGCAAGTGCAGAATGCTGCAGCCTGCCTCTTGATGAATGTTGGCAGGTGCAAACACAGACAGCCAATTCTGGGCCACACTGGCTGGTGATTTTCTAGTCCCAAGTTAAGGTTCTGGGTCTTGCATATAAAGTCCCTCATGGCCTGGGAGCATCAGAGAAAGTATCTCGTTGTCTGAAGTCACTCACCTTTTAATATCTCCATTGAGAGCCCTGCTCTAAGTATCCTGGTTTTAGAAAGTTAAATTTCCAATGACATTGAAATATGTGAAATGGTCCCCCCCAAGAGGATTGTGTTCCTCCTTTAATGGCCTCTAGACATAACTATGAGGATACCTATTCCAGAAAGCCTCAGGTCAGATGGAAGGAGGATTGTGTTTTGATGTTATTGCCTGTTTTGTGTTTGGATGTCATGCTGTCAGGGTATTTAACCTGAGATAAAGAAGAAGAGTCTCAGAGTTTCTTACAATCTCCTTCCCTTCCCCTCCCCACAACAGACACCCTGTGAGGTAGGTGGGGCTGAGAGAGCTCTGAGAGAATTGCTCTTGAGAGAACAGCTCTGAGAGAACTGTGACTGAATCAAGGTCACCCAGCGAGCTGTATGTGGAGTAGTGGGAATCAAACCCGATTCTCCAGGTTAGAGTCCACCACTCTTAACCACAAACAATGGTTGTATCTGAATGCACAATTCTATGTTTATCTGTGGTGCTGTGACCTCTACTTCATACAGATAAAATAACTGTTTCTTATCAGTTTGAAAAGCTAGACCAAGAGCCCTTGATCTTGCAAACAGTTGTTGACCCTTCAGTTCAACCCAGATTCATGCCTTGAAAGCATGATCAAATCACTCGAGACTGAAATAGGTGTAGGAGATGCCTTACCAGGATAATGTATTTTGTACCAAGGCCCTTATTCCACAAGCAGAATTGCCTTTGTTCAGAAGCAAAAATCATAAATGATATCAAATTGTAGCTCATGTTAGTATGACACACACGACAATCTTCTCCCACATACACATTCCCACAGGTTCTAGATTCCATCCAAACCACGCTAGTACAATATTTATTTCAACAGTTTGTCTAGTCATTTCGACTGTTCGGGAAATAGCCTGAAGCTATGGCTGCAAAACTGAACTTTCCATTTTGGAAGGGTGACTTGCCAACTTAAATGGTAATTTAGATTTTTGCTAACTCAGATAAATTGAACATTTTTGCAGCCAACTGCTATTGAATATTTTAAAAAATGAACTCTAAAAAACATGTGCTGAGTATTCTAATTGCTTATCCAACGGCACAATGAGCTATCTGCTCTTTAAAAACTACTTTTCCTTTTTAGGTGGAATGAGCAAACAACATACAGAACCTATTTGTCAAACCAAGGAACATTGCTGACAATAGTGAGTAGTTGCAGAGAAGGGGATTGGGGGGGACAGAAAGAGGGAGAAGAGATGTATGCAAATCACACAGGCCACCAGATCTGTATTTTAAACCACCAAAATCCAGAAGCCAGCTGAACCTTCTGTTCCAGGTATGATTCGACACCTCTTGCTTTTTTATGATTCCTTTTCAAAACACACTTTACCAAGAAGCTTTGGCACAACCCCTTAATCCCCACCCTGTATAAGAATTAAACCAGATGTTACTTATATGTGGTTGGATACCCCCAAAGCAGGAGCATGTACTACGTAAGATCCTCTCACTAAGGAAGGTTGTGATTTTGTTTGAAATGGGTACTGATCATATGCCATTAAATCCTATAATTTTGAAAGGACCGTTCAAACGAGTGTGAAGAGTGCGGGGCAATGAACTGTTCTTTAAAATAAATCATATCCAGAGAAGTCAGTTGAGAGTTTCATGTTGTCTCATTGTTTCATTTGTTTAAATATAAAAAGAATAACCTCATTTTAAGAGTCAAAATGGACACCAATCTGTTCTTCTCCCAATGAGGCAAATCATGATTATTTCCGTTGTAAAGTTGGAGAATTGGGGCAGACAGATAGCAACTAGCTTGGGATATATCCAGAACTGAGCTGTAATAGGAGCTGGTAACCATCCTGACAGTCTCATTACTGGGCAATAGTGGCACTTGGTCACCAAAAATGATAACTATTTCTTTTCACATTTCTCAAGTCTCTGCTTTAGAACTAGAAACTACATGATGATGTTGTCCTGGCTTGAAAGTGGGTATAAAATGATCCACAGAGTGTAGTCATGTTACCGGGTAAATTCTTGCTGATTAAAATAAAAAATAAAACTTAAAAAAAAAGCTTGCTACAGTTAATACAACAAGATTTTTTAAAAAATAAATAAATAAATCCCTAAATATTATTGTGATGGCTCCTGCCACCTGAAGGGGAAAACAGCCACTCACTTGAGCCTATGGGATTGCTACTCCAGCATCCAATCACCTTTGAGGAGGGGGATGGACTGTCGGAGGGAAGCAGGGCAGGAGTTCAGGTCGGGTCTGCCTCAGGGAGAGAGCAGTGAGGAAAAGAGTCTGTGGCCAAGGACAGACTGGCAGAATGAAGTGCAAGGGAAGTGGGGCAAAAAGACCCAGGCCGAGTTGTTGCGGGGCTTTCCGTTCGCACTGCGTAGACTGATGCAGGACCATACCGGGGAGGAGGCGGAACGGAGCATTCACACTGTGGGGCGGCCCCGGCGGCAGTGGCGTGGTGGCACACGGCTTTGTCTGTTTTGCTGAGCTGCGCATAGGCTCATGGGCACAGCAGCTGGATCAGTGGGTTCATATTACCAGCACTGATTGATGCACAGCTTATTTGCATCCACACTGCCAGGAAGCGGGATGAACGCGCACCCAGACGGCTTAACACTGTTTTCACCAGGTACCTTTTTGAAGCGCAACGAAAGCGCTTCAGGACAGGGTGAGTGCAGCACAGCAACGCAGGGCAGCTGTGGCTGTGTGAACGGACTCTCTTAATCCACTTGAAAAGCGGACCTATATCAGGCCAAACTGCCAGTCTGTCCTCGGCCTGTAGCTCTGCTTGGTAGCGTGGCAGAGTGGTTTGGCTCTGCTTCTGGTGGTTTTGTAATGTATACAAACAGCCTCTAGAGGCAAGTTTCTGTTTTGCATGTCTATCAGCTTTGGCCCTGCAGGGCTCCTATATAGCAGTCGGTCGCTGAACAAGCTGATCAAGAGGCCAACGGAGAGAAGGCCCAGCCAGAGTTAGAATGGGCCTTCTTTGAGTCTCTTCTAAGTTAATGAACTGCATGAGGTTCATGCCTTGGCTGCCACTGACTCAACTTCTCTGAAATCACAGCCTGAGGCATCATACAGAACCTTGTGCCATATGTTGGACACAGTGAAAGAATCCCCCGTTTAATAAAACACTTTATAAACCACATCATAAACCATAAATATTGGAATGCAAAGCACCTTTGAATGACACCTTACGAACTTGCTGAAAGGATCACATTTCCCTAGTTTCTTATAAGGCAAGATACACCTTTCCATCAGTCAGTAAAATACTAGAACTCATTACCTCTTAAAATTAGTTGACCTCAACGGATTGCAAAAAACTGAGTGTTTCTCTGTTCCTTCCAAGCATCACTTACAACTGTTGCACTTTTACAAACTCTATATTTTTTATGAGAAAGTTAGTAAATAACTATGATGGCTATCATTACACTGATCTGAGAAAGTGTATTGTAAAGGGCTTATACATTTGCATGCTAATCCAAGAGCTGCATAGCAAGTTTTGAGAGATACAAAATGCACCTACATTCAGCTAACTGGTATTCAAACTTGTTTTGCCAGCTCCTTCAAGACTAGGTTACTTACCATTACCCCAGTTATGTAATGTGCTACTGGCTTTTGTTTTGAAAGTAAATTTACCAGTCAGTGGGGACTGAGAGAATGCACACAGTGGCCCTTTTCTCATTACCATTCTAAACTGGATATTATTCGTTGTTGGCCTGATTTCAAGTGAAGTGATACAGGGATGGGGCTATCATACAGTGAATTTCCTTCCGTTAATTATCTGCCTCTGTAGCGCTATGATAATTTCAAACAGTGCCGCTTTCCTTCCACCCTTTTTCACTACAGACTCTTCTTCTGACTTTTTTTGAACATTCTAAGTTGAGCACTATAGCGCTAAACCAATATTGCAGTGCTATAGCAGCACCATTGAAGCATCTGAAGTGCTATATTGGTTTAGCGCTGTAGCACTCAACTTAGAACATTCAAAAAAAAAGTCAGAGAACGATCACACAGGGAATGAAAGCGGCATTGTAGGAAGCATTATGGACATTTTAAACATCGCATCACAGCAAAATGGAAGAAAGCAGTTTCCCTCAAAAATCATGCTTTGCTAAGCCGACGCAAGTGGGTTTTTCTGAACAGGTAAATAAATTCTGCTAGCAGCTGGTTACTAAAACGGGTCTGTCAGAAATGACAGAAAAAGTCCATTACTAAAACAGAATACAAAGGCAGTTTGAAAAGGGCCTTTAATTGGCAATGTTGACTAAAAGCCAAAGGACCCAATCCAAGGGCAAATGCACATGAGCACTTCCCACACACCCAGCTCAGGGCTAAACTGTCAATGAGCGAGAAGACCTAGAAGTAATGATGATGTAACACAGGAAAACCTCACAGTGGCAATATTTGTGAAGTGATCCAGCTGTGCCACAAGTGCTGGTACTATGTAGCAGGAGTAATTGCAAAAATTCACTCTGAGCAGTTTTTGCCATCAAATCTTGGTCTTCTCCTGCTGTTGCTTTTTAAATTGAAATCTTCTCAATGGGAGATCCAATAAGCTGCCTGGAAAAGGTCTGCATTTGGAATGGTTTCTTCCATTTTTTCCCTCCCAATACCAACCAAGACTATGAACAACAGAGAGACCTAGCAACCCTACTGCAAAGAGCTCATTTGGTGGGAAACAGCCTTGCAATTGGCTGGGCCGCATAGGTCACATAGGTCTACAGACTCAGTCAACTCCCCACTAGTATAGGATTACATTAAGGAGAATTACTTCCTATTCCTCTGTATGTGGAAAGTGTCTAGAGTCCTTAATGTTTAAATAAAACATTCGTCTATTTAGCCTTGTCTGCTGATCCTCCGTGAGCAATTACTCTGCGCTTTTGCAAATGTCCACGTGTGCTGCTTCCCTAATAGGCCTCTTTTAACTGTGAGGCAAGGCTGCAGATTGTCATTTCTCCTTTGAACTTTGCTGACTAAACATCTCTTTTCCACCTTTAGCAAAGGGGAAAAGAGGCTGGGGTGGGGGGAAACCCTCATTCAGCTAAATCTATTCCATATGAATGTGCAAACCTAATGAAAGTCAGTTATCGAGAGCCTTTCATATGCACGTGCAGAAAAGACTATGCTTTACAGCTGGTCCAATAATTTTTACAAGCATCTTTTATGCTTCACTTGTTTTGTTAAAAGTTTGTACTTGGAAAAAAGTAATAATCCTAGTCCAGCTTCTGCAGAAGAATTGAATTTCATTCCAGGCAACTGTTTTTTCTCTTGCCATTTCTTCTTCCAAGGTACCATTACCGTAGTCAGGAACCTTGACAAAAAGGCCCACAACAAAATCTGCAGAGTTGTCTGCCCTACTTGGCTTGAAGGCAACGGCTTCACAACGTCCATTATACTGGCTGACATCTAGGTGTCTTTGGACTCCCAGCTGGAAACCTGTTCCCATAAATGGTGGCTGTGTTGATTACACTGGAATATGTTAAAAAGCTTTACATCTTGACTCCTCTGTTAGCACTTTTTGTAGGCAGACATTTTATTTATTTTATGAAATTTACATACCATTCTTCCTTTTTTTGAAAGCTTTGCCCAGTATACTATCAAGTTTAGTCTAAGGTATTTTCCTAAAACCATAGATCATTTTAAAAGAACACTTATAACATCAAGTGCTTCATGGCATTTCACTGACAGATTTCACATAAGTCACTGCTCTGCCCCCGCTCTTCCCTTTCCCTGATTGCATGCGTCAGTTTCCTACTATGTGCTGTGCGGCTGCATTTTGACCCACAGCTTCGCCCGATTTTCCTCGTGTCTTCGGGATCCTGTTTTTTGAGGATCTAGAAGCAGCAGAGGAGACTGGGTGAAGCTGCGGGTCAAAATGTGGCTGCGCAGCACATAGTGGGAAATTGACACGTGCAATCGGGGGAAACGGAAGAGTGGGGGCGGAGCAGCGACTTGTGTGAAATCGGTCACTGTTTTACACACTGCACCACATTTTTTATCTGAATGTAAGAACATAAAAATACAAGCCCTGCTAGATCAGACAAGTGGTCTATCTAGTCCAGCATCCGGTTTCAAACAGTGGCCATTCCATTGCCCTGTCAGGCCAACAAACATGGCATAGAGGCCTGCTACTATTAGTGTTCAAAGGTTTGCTGCACCTGTATGAGATTGGCTTTAATCACTCTGGCTAATAGTAATTGATTGAATAAACTTCCAAGAATCTGTCAACCCCCCCCCCCCCAGCCATCTGTGGTTGTATCCATCACCCTGTCCACTAATAGTGAGTTCTACAAAATAATTACTCATTGAATAAAGAAGTACTTCCAGAGAAACACGATTTGGATGGCTGTACTCTCAAGCCAGGAACAGGGGCTGTCAGTTCATTCGGATGGAGCAGTGCAATGCCTGTGGTTACTGTAAATGTCACACTGTAGAGATCCATGCATTGTGTGTCTATGTAGATAATAACCAAAGAAGAGACTCACTTACTTTGCAGTTCCTGTGGCCTTCCCAGGAACATGACTCTGTGTCCTGAGGGACAATCCCTCTTTGAAAAGCATGGTCACTGAAGCACATCTGGCACAACGGAGACTCCATTTCAGGCTCCCCTTGAGGTATATGCATCACAGTGGACCCTGGGTATTTGAGGCTGCTGGTCTGATGCTTTTCCATGCTAACCATTGGGCTCTTAATCCATCTCCGTACCTAAAAGCACACACACACACACACACACAAAGGACATTGGTCATTTTCATTTTGAACAAACCCTGAGAATTGGATTGTGATGAATAGCGTTCTGACTTGGCTTTGAGGAGAATATAAGCCTCAATAGTTAAAATGAGAATGAGGGAGAACAAGTGAGTCACATTCAGCATGGTTTTGTCCATGATTGGGAATGAAGCCATGCTACCACTGCAGCATAGGGTTGCCAACCTCCAGGTAGCACCTGGAGATCCCTCACTATTACATCTGATCCCACCTAGATAAAATGGCTGCTTTGGAGGGTTGACTCTTGTCAGGTTCCCTGTCATCTTCCTGGGCAGGAGTTGGGTGCCCTGTACTCACCACGTCACTGAGCTCTCTATCTCCTCCCCTCCCCATTTGCTCTCAAGCCTCTGTTTCTGTTTCTCTGAGAAGCGCCTGTAACCTTGAAGTGTTTTCCTAATGGCACTGACTCCAGGTGGCTGGTTGTATGGGAAACCGGGGAGCTTAGTGGGAGGAGGGGAAAGGCTGCCAAGTCTGAGCTGACTCTGTTCGGCGCCTTTTCGGTGGGAAAGCAAAGGCTAGAATTTTTGCGCCTTTTTGCATTTATCCTGATTGGTGCCATGTTCTTATCCTGATGTTTGAAGTTGGTATAATTCACCCTCTGCCCCATAACTGTCATCACTAACACTGAAAGTGCTTACTGAGTAGACCATTAAGAAATAAAAGGACTTTATTCAATATCAAGGCCTGGCTTATTGGATCTAACAAGGTCCTCACAACTCTATAGTGTTATACCCTGCTAAGGTCCCTCTCCTCCCCAAACTTTGCCCTCCCCCAGCTCTACCCCCCCAAATCTCCGGGTATTTCCCATTCCAGAGCCAGCAACCCTCCCGCAGCAGCAGCTGCAAGAAGGGGAAGATCAGGCAGGAGCCATATCCCTGGCCTAGCTGCTGCTGCCTCCCCCACTCCTCCTTTTCACCAATGCATGCATGCAAAATTACAGCATGGTCTCAGCACACCCATGGCCTGGGAAACCATCCTTTCTCCTCCCTTTTCCTTCTATTGCCAAGCAGGGCTTGCTATAGCACAGCTCAGCTGGGAAAGGAAAAATACCTTTATGGGGCTAAAAACTGTGGGAGGAAATGTGGAACTTAGCTCTGCACCTTCCCTATAGGGGCTGCAGGCAGAGTTCCCATCTACAGCCACCCTTCTGTTTTTTTGCTATCTTATTTATCTACTTCATTCATAACCCACCTTTCTTCCCAATAGGGACCCCCAGCAACTTACATTGTCCCCATCTCCTCTATTTTATCCTCACCACAACCTTGTAAGGTAGGTTAGGCTAAGGTAGGTTATGGCTGGCCCAAGGCTGCCCAGCAAGCTTCCATGGCAGAGTGGGGCTTTGAACCTGGGTCTCCCAGGTCTAAATACACCATGGCTCTCCAGTAATGAAAGCACTCAGTTACGAAAACCCAAGATAACCTGTGAGCAAGAGGTCTGAGGACAGAAGACAAAATCTGAAGACAGGCAAAGCCCTGTTTACCCCAAGTCCACATTCACAAATACTCATGGCTCCTGTTTTCTCCTGTTTTCTCTCTCATTCAGAAAAATGAACCAGTAAAGTACATTTGAAACTCTTCTGGATTTATACACCAGCATGGGCTTGGGTGAGCCTATGAAACTGGACCTCTTCCTCCTAGGGGGACTGAACTGATAAATGAGGCAAAAATTTGATGATTTATGATAGCATTGTGCATGCAGCCTGAGAAATCTGTAGCCGATTGACCCACAACCCAGACCCAGACTGGCTTTGGCAGTGCTGCCAGTGCAGAATTTGGGAAGATTTGTTTGGATGTAAGTACAGCGAGAGTCACGGGCTGAAGTAGGGGATGAACTGTCTCATGAATCATCCTGCTTATTGTATCAGCCGTGAGAGTACAGCTTGGCAACTGGTTGCCAAGGATGCCTGGTAAACAAATACTCTGAGGAGCAAGTTCCGTTGGTGACTGAGATGAGTTGCTAAGTCCAAATCTCCTGCACTGTGTGGATCTCTTGGAAAGTGTAAAAACAACCCTCTCTATGGACACCAAACAAATAAGGGAATTCATCCTCACAGGAGGTGTGCCTGTCATTTTCCTGTGGTTTCTCTGTTTTTATGGTTTTTTAAAAAAACTGCAGGACTACTCGTTTATGATGCTTGGCTTACTGTGTTGCTGCTTTGATGTGTCATCAAATTCTTGGTCCTTTTGAACCCTTTATGAGCCCTTGCAGATGGGCACATGACTCATATAACGTCTGCACTTTCCCAACAAAAGACACATGCTCACAGGGGAGAATACCAACTGAAATCATTTTTCCATGATGCAAACCGCAATGTATTTTTCACCCAACTACTGTTTTTACAGTTCCAACGTTCTTTAATAGGGTACAAAGTCTGTTCTTTTTGCTGTTCCGTTGATTCTTGCGGGGAAGGGGTTCTCTTGCCTTAAGACTCTTTAAAAATGTGCTTCTTGTTTCAAGAACTGCAGTTCAGTTTTAAAAACAAACGAAGAAATGTTGGCAGGTTTTCATGTTTATTTTGCCAAAGATTGAGCCTCTGACAGTTAAGTACATATTTAAAAGTGAACCCACTGACATGTGCTTTGACCTATTGTACCCTTCAGAAGAAGAAAAAAAAAATTATTGGATGCTTATTGTCCAACTTGAGTCATGTTATCAGAGATGCAGAAGTGTGTGTATCAATATGTATTAGCTTTTGCTGTGATGGGTTAGATCAGAGTCTTATTAATTCTGCCTTAGACCAGATAAAAACTTTATCTAGATGACATTTAATAGCCTTACTTTCAGGGGTCATTTTGAGCAGGAGCGCGCAAGAGCGCCGTTCCGGGAATAACAAGCCCAGGAGCGGGCACATATGGTGATGCCCTGTGGAAAAAAGCAAAAGCATACTCACTTGCTCTGGGTTTTCATGCTTGTTGTGGGGTAGCTTCCCTGCAAAAGCAAAGGAATCCTAAAGTGTCTTTAGTCAAAGTGTAAAGCTGGCTCACCAGCTCTGAGTTGGGAAATACCTGGAGATTTTTGGGATGGAGCCTGAGCGGTGGGTGTTGCCTTCTGACACACTTCTGGTGATGTCATGAGGTGTGGAATATGCAAATAAGTTATGCTAATGAGTTATGCTAATGAGTTCCTGCACCTCTTTTTCTATGCTCAGTCTCATATATTTTCAGTATGGCTTTTGGTACCTGTTTAAAGATATGTATTATCAAACTTGGCTTCTCAAACTCACAAAAACACGTTATGAGCCTCCAGTATAACTGATTCCCTCAAGCCCAGAAGCTAGGCCAGTGCTGTTCCTGGCTTACTACAAAACCACTCAGAATCCAGGCTGGGATGAATCAGAATACAAGTTGTTGCTTTTCTAGTAAGAAAGATATGTCGGGTGATCCAGTTGGTCCCAGAAGCAGTGCTGCTTACATCACTCATTGGCAATCGTGGATCCTGCCTTCTAGTACCTTACCAGTTCAGTCCACTCCTGTCTAGCAACCATACTTCCTGCCACTAAAATCTGCAAAATCAGAATACCAAAGGCTGAGAGACATGCATATTCATAAACACATCTCATGTTGGATGGAATACCAGGAATGTATCAAGGGACAATTGCGTGGAGGATGAGTGGGCAACAGGTCTGAGGTAAAAGCATCTGTTTGCTAGATATTCCCTCCCATGCTTTGAATTCTAATTTGCTTTCATTGAACATATTCTGTTGTAGTATTCTTTCTTTGCAGAAATAAACACAGATGGGAGGTATTCAGGTCATACCCACTGGCCATATTTCTGGCCTCTGTGCATTCACAGTGTCGCTTGAGCAGATGCCTATACTTTTACATACTTAGAAAGCCAGTGTGGTGTAGTGGTTAAGAGCTAGTATCTGGTATCAGGCTAGTATCTGGTAGTATCCCCACTTGTCCCATGGAAGCTTGCTAGGTGACCTTGGGCCAATCACATTCTACCAGACTAACCTACCTCACAGGGTTGTTAATTAAACTTTTTTTAGTTATATATTAAAAAGTTTAAGACTACTGTTCTGTACGTACCTACTTGAGAGTATGTACCTACTTGAGAGTAAGTCCTTTGGAAGTCAGCAGGGCTTCTGGGTAGATCTGCTATTGGGTGCACAGCTCTAAATATTATGCTGCAGTGAAATTTATCAACAGAAGTATAATGTCCAGATCATGTGAAGTGTTGGTACTACTTTGCTCTGTTTAGACCTCACCTAGAATATTGTGTTCAGTTTTGGGCACCACAATTTAAGAAAGATATAGACAAGCTGGAACGTGTCCAAAGGAGGGCAACAAAGATGGTGAGGGGTCTGGAGACCAAGTTCTATGAAGGAAGGTTGAAGGAGCTGGGTGTGTTTAGTCTGGAGAGGAGATGACTGAGAGGTGATATGATAACCATCCTCAAGTACTTGAAGGGCTACCATACAGAGGATGGTACGGAGTTGTTTTCTGTTGCCCCAGAAGGTCGGACCAATGGGTTGAAATTAAATCAGAAGAGTTTTCAGCTAAACATCAGGAAGAACTTCCTGATAGAGTGGTTTCAAAGTGGAACAGGCTTCCTCAGGAGATGCTGGGCTCTCTTTCTTTGGAGGTTTTCAGACAGAGGCTAGATGGCCATCTGACAGCAACACTGATTGTATATACTTAGGCAGATCATGAGAAGGAGGGCAAGAAGGTTTGCCTCAGTGCTTAGTTCTTGTGGCCCTTTCTTACACGCTGGAGATCCTGGAGGTTTTTTGTCATCTTCTGGGCATGGAACAGTGATCACTGTGGGTGTAGAGGGGAAGGTATTTGTGAATTTCCTGCATTGTGTAAGGGGCTGGACTAGATGACCATTCAGGTCCCTTCCAACTCTGTGATTCTATGGCACATCTGTATATGCTACAACAATTCAGTGTTCCTGTGTCTTACAAACTTCAGATTACTTCAAAACTTCAAAACATAGATGTACACAACACCTTCAAAGACCTAGTAAAAGCCTTACAAAAATTATCCAGAAAATTTCATCTGTTTCCGAGAAAACCAAATAAACAAAATTATCTCAAATTTATCAAACTAGCTGTCTTTCTATAAAGGTATAGATCTGCCTCTGGACTGCATTAGACACCACCATTTATTGTGATGTCTTGTTATCAATGTGTGTTTGTTTCTGTTTTGAACTTGATAATTATTTGTAGCCAATGTGTCAAGTACTTGGGGCAGAATCACAGACACTAACAGGGCCATCCTAAACAAAGTTATATCCTGCTAAGCCCATTAAAGTCAGTGGGCATAGAATGTTGTAACTCTAGTTAGAATGGCACTGTAAACGACCAAGATGATTGTTATTGCAGAGGGATGGATGGTGAAATCGATGGGCTTTGAGGAAATATGCGCAGGAAGAGTGGAAAAGTTGATGGCTTTAAGGAAATATGCACAAGCAGTTACTGTTCATTCCAAAACGCTGCAGAAATGTTCATCACATCCAGCTGATGTAGATTTGCCGACACTGTTGCTGGAATCAGCAAAACCTGAGTTGCCAATGTTTGGCTAGGCAAGGTTCAGGCTCACATGTGTTCCGCCAAGCCGCATGTGGTTTGTTGCTTTAGTAGAAGTAGTCTAGGTTTCAGCCCTGTGAGAGGCTCCAAATGACCCCCATAACCCACACAAAAAGTTCTTAAGGCTGAATTTGGCTGAAATTTCCTGGCGGTTGAACAAATGTCAAAAGCTCTTGCCTTGTGAAGGTGGAGATAATGAGTGCTTGGTATACTTGTTAGCAGCCCTGGCAGCTTTCCAAAATGAAACCTACCTTGTATTATAGTTATCTTAAACAATTCAGGAAAACATGTACCTATTATTATTGGAATGCACAGTGGAAAAAGTGGGTAATTTAACACTGATATTTGTCCAAAAGCATTTAGAGCGTAGACTTGAAGCTCTAAGGAAAAGTGCTGCCTGGCTGTGATTTGTTGCATCAAAGCTAAAAACAGATATCTGGAGGGAAATTACTACAGCTGCGCTTGAACTGAAAGCTTTTGAGAATGGTCTACTGCTATATTACTGCTGAATCTACCACTGGAATTGAATTCTCATAGGAACAACAAAATTGAACTCTGTGTACAGAAGTCCTTGTAACTGCTGGTTTTGCCAAGATGGCCCACCTTCTCAGCATGACAGATTACTTCTATCTGAAGAGTCTCTGTTGTGAAGCACTTATGCAATAGATTTACAACATACTCCACCCATGATAATAATTCCAGAGGTGTAGCCATATTATTCTCTCTCTCTCTCTCTCTCTCTGTGTGTGTGTGTGTGCATGTGTGTATAATTTTGTGGCACCTTAAAGACTATCATATTTTTTTTCCCTCCAGCATATGCTTTCATGGCTGTCTTCAGGGGCAACGAGTATGCTGCCATGTTATGTGGTGGTGGTGCTGGTAGTGGAAAGTTTTGCTAAGCTGCAGCCGACATGGCAACCCCATAGGGGTTCCAAGGCAAGAGATTTACAGAGATATTTTACCATTGCCTACCTCCACGTAATGACCCTTGGTGGTCTCCCCATCCAAATACTAGCCAGGGCTGACCATGCTTAGCTTCTGAGATCTGTCGAGATCCGGCTAGACTGGGCCATCCAGGTCAGGGTGCCAAACTATATAGGGTTATATACATATAAAAAACAAACCAACTAACTGAAGAGTGAAGGAGCCATGAATTGCAGAAAGTACAGTGTGAAAAAATTCAGCTTTAATAAAGAACAACACAGAGATGTTTACTAGTAGTTGTACTTATGCCAGTTAACACCTCTAATGGGTAAAGAATGCCAGGTTTTGTGAAGACAGCTAATGCTTATAGTAAGATATCCAGCTCTTTCAGACTGGAGTCTCCTTTTGAAGTCATCTATTGAAGAATGAGGACTTCTAGGTCAGAAACTGAGTGTCCTGGTAGAATAAAGTGTTCTTCACTGGTTTCTGAATATTGCAGGTTTAAATGTCTGATTTATGTCAATTTGTTATTTTATGTAGGACTGGCTTGTTAGGACAAACAGCGGATGTTTATTGTTGACATATGAAGGCACGTAATACACTGGGGAATGTGTGAGTGGATGACACTAGGATGGTATAATTGATGTTACTGTGTGATGGAGATGTGCCAGTCTGGTGACCGTTGACTCTGCCTTTTTGCTTTGAAAGTTCTTTGATGATTAGATCTGGAATAGTATTGCATATGTGTATACAGGGCCAGATTGGGATCTTGGTTTGTGGCAGGATCTGATCCCTGGGTTTGTGTCTCTTTTAGTGTGTGTCCCCCTCTCCCCCTTTTTTGCGAAGAAACAATTTAGCTTAGGGGGCAATATGTGAATGAGGAAAGGCCTGCCACCCCAATGCCTGAGAGAAGTATCATTATCCAGAATCAGCTGTAGATCATGGATGATGTGTTGCATTGGTTTGAGGTGTGATGTAGATGACAACCAGCAGTGTTATCTCTTGTGACAGGCTATTTTGGGATACCAGCCTGATGCTGGCAATTTGTTTCTTGTTTCTTTGAGTAGGTATTGTAATCTGAAGAATGCCTGTTGCAAACACTTCAGATGTGAGTCTCTGTACAAAAGCTTGGAGCAAATGGGATTCTCTGTGAGTAACAGATTGTGTGATGTGTTTCTGGTGACAGTTGGGCCTCTGTCGTTTGGTTGGATCCAGTGATTTCCCTCAGCTAAGTAAGGGGTCTTCTTCTGATGAAGCAAGACTACTTCTACTGGAGTGGACTACCCAATTAATGGAAGGGAGTGTTGCTGGATACAATGCATAGATTCTTCTGTCATTCTATTTCGGAATTCCTGAGATATGCGAGGAAGAGATGGAGCAATTAAGAAAAAAGTAAGCAGAAATTAAGTTAACTAATTCTGTTAGATATGGAAATGTCAGCTTGATCTGTCCTGCTCTCTTTTAGAAACAGTCATTGTTTATTGACCATCAGAATCATTATGGTAATAATGTAAGACTTAAATCTTCTTTATTTTTGTTTCATACAAATGACATTATATTTTAAAAATAAGAAAAATAATTACCACCATGCAAACAATGCAAAGATAATAAATAATAAGAGGTATTACTACTTTTTTAGAAAGATCCATTCTTATCATGCCAAGTGACTCAAGTGCAGGTAATTCAGGTATGGATCTAAGGCAAATGTATAAGATGAGTATCTGGTTCCGCCAGCCAAATCGGAGAGTCATTGATTATTAAGTTCAACCCACATTAGAAGAGTGCAAAACACAAACAATCTCCTTTGCTCAAAAGGCAGCTGTGTCAATGATACCTTTTGGAAGTATGCAGTTAGTCTCTTAGGTGCTCAAGTATTTATAAAATGTTAATGTGGACTTTCTTCTTTAGTTTCTGTGGACATTGGTCTTGGGTTTCTTTGGCTGTTGTTGTTTTTGTGCCTTTTGGATGCATGATATCTAACCATGTTAATCTCTTAGTCTAGCAAATTGCCAGATGTGTGATTAATGGAGAGTTGACGAATCACAGGATTCTTCCTCCCCCCCCCCTTCATTCACAGCTTTCTCTGCTTAGTAACAATAAACAGATATAGCTTTTCATTTCATGTGGTTCATTTGCCAGTGGCATCTGTCGGCATCAGCACACTAAGGGGGTTCAGTCAGCTCTTTATGCTTTAATTCATAAATCCATCTCATTCACAATAACCAAGAACAACAGCTCCACCGAGAGAACAATGGCCCAGTGTTCCAGCTGCTATCAGAGGGAATAAGTCAGTCTAGATAACAGTTGTGTATGTGGTCCTGTTCAGACGTTGCCTCATGCGTATACTGAACGTACAGAGAGGGGTTTGAAACTGTACCCACTGGCACTGAACCCCAGCTTCTCTTAGGTTAAAGCCAAAATCCTGTATTCAGAGTCTTTATATGAACCTCCAATGTATGCATAACAGGTGGAATTTGGAAGCAGAGCCAGTGGATAGGAGTCCACAATCCTTTTCCCATATTCAAAATATGTGCAAAGAACCATCTGAACAAGGCTGAACACAAATTATAGCCCTATGCACACTCATGTGGCACTAAGCCCTATTGAAACGAAAGGGTTATTTGAAAGGAAACACACATAGGATCAGGATGTAAGTCACCTTCTGAGCTATCTGTATCCCAAAAGAGCAACTAGAATGCAGTGCTGTTTAAGGTGGAACCTGTGAGATGCAAGAGGGGGGAGAAAGAAAGAGAGAGAGAGAAAAAAGAGAGGGAGGGAGGCAGACATGGGAAAGAGTGGGATGGGTTTCTATGTGAGAAAGAGAGAACGGGTGTGAGGATAGAAAATCCTGGTAGATTAGTAGCTAGGAGAACTATCCTATGCAGATCTACTTAGAATCCTACTCAAGTCTATTCAATGGGCTTATTCCAAGAAAACTATTCTTAGGATAGCACCATAGGTGTTTGTGGAGCAGGGAAGGTTATGTTCATTCCAAATAGTTCAATCAAATTACTGACAGACAAACACATGGTTTATATATTTCAGGGAGATCCTGATTGCTTGTGGCTTCCACATGACATGTATCTGCATCAGGAGCTTTGATTCAAGTCCAAACTAGACATGATGGTATCCATGTGTCTGACAGGGGGATGCCACCACTATTTTAAGAGCCAGTTTGGTGTAGTGGTTAAGTGCGCGGACTCTAATCTGGGAGAACCAGGTTGGATTCCCCACTCCTCCGCTTGCACCTGCTGGATTACCTGGGGCAAGCCATAGCTCTGGCACAGCTGTTCTTGAAAAAGAGCAGTTTCTGTCAAAGCTCTCTCCGCCCCACCTACCTCACAGGGTGTCTGTTGTGGGGAGGGGAAGGGAAATGAGTTTGTAAGCTGCTCTGAGACTCCCTTGGGTAGTGAAGGGTAGGGTATAAATCCAATCTCTTCTCCTTTTCTTCTTCTCTTCTTCTTATGCAGGCAATTTAAAAATGCCATGAGGCTTGCAGTGTGGCAGGATGAGGCACTCTTGTTTCCTGCCCCCACACCTGTTCCAGTGCCAAAATGGCCAGTTACAGCACTTGAAAAGGAAGGTAAACAAGAGTGCCTTGTCCCACTCTCCTGCAGGCCTAATCAGGATTGGGCCCTCACAGCATTTTTAAATTTCCTGTACTAGGCTTTAGAATGGCACCAGACACACAGATACCATCACATCTAGTTAAACCATCAGTTAGTTAAGGACATGGTATTCCAGGATCCTCAAGTGAAGTGGATGAAGATAAGTAGGCAAAGTGCTACTCTGTATTTCTTTCCAATGCCAACATCCTCTTAGAGTATTGTAAACACACAATCTTGTGACCTTCTAGAAATCTATTTTTGGATTTCAATTGCACTACCAAGCACTTCTACTATGGGCAACTGTGAATTCTGGGTCAATTACAGAAATCCCCGTATCATATTGCTGAAGACAACAAGAAGTAACGAGGAAGGACATGCTGTTGGGTTCAGTAAATCTCGTAGGAAAGGGCATATATTTGCATGGCGACATCTTTCCCTGCTCTGGTGTCTAGTTAGTAGACTATTTCTCAAGAGTGGGGAGGGAAAGAGATACACAAGGAATTGGGCAGGGTTCAGCAGTGCCATCCTGTAAATAAAGGACCTTTTCCAACTCTTTTCCGACTCTCTTCAGTGCCCTAAGTTCCTCAAAAGCATTTGTGTTCTTTTCTGACCCTGCACCAAAATGTGCTAGAAGAAACTTGCCTTGATGGGTTATAAGAGGGTTGTTGAGAAAATTAAATGAAATGTAAACTTCTGCTTTGGAAAGTCAGGTGACGTTGATTCACAGCACAATTACAGGCATGCCCATTACAAGGCTCCCTGGCCTCTTCAATGTGGTTTTATAACCTCTTGTTTGTTTTCCTGGTTATCTAGGATGCAAATGTGTTGGCCCCTTTTCTGAAAATCAGAAGGGAGACTGCTGATTTAGCATCAAGTTGATCTGTTCAAGCCCATCGCTGATTCATGTTTCTCTTTGTCTCACCCCATTTATTTGTATAGCTTTCGATCATCCACTTCTTACTTTACAGTACATCAGTCCCAACATGAATATTCATTTTCCCTCCAGACAGTAACAAATACCCTATTTGTTTCCAGGCCTGACAGCATATCTATGCGTTCTGTGTCCCAGAAATATCAAGTGTTTCTTCTCCCTTTGAGTTACCATCCACCTGATCCCTTTCCTCCTTCCTGTGACATTATCAAATCACACCACAGACCCCAACTTGAATTTTGGCGAATGTAAGATGTGCAATTGTATACAGAGGCCACAGAAATCACAGAAACCCTAATGACAACTGTCAGGAAATCTACTTTAAATGCCTACGAAAAAGATTGCCTGAATGAAAGAAACATTGTCCAAGCTGTGTACAGTTGGTTAATTAGACAGGCTGATTAATGTTCATGTGTTGGTTTATATTACTTCCTTCTGTTTGGCTTTGGCATTTCAGTCTGTATTGTCTGCCTGGAAAAGTAATACTGTGAAAACATGTTCCCCAGATAACAAAAGCTAATGTCTCATTCCAAACGGTATGGCTTGTCATTTTGTTTGTTGATAATCACATATCTTTTCAGAAGAAACGAATTACCAAAAACAACCCCCCACCACCACCTTTGGCTTGTTCCGGTCTCAAAACTAGTCAAGGAATGTGCACCTTCAAAAAACTTGGGAGATTAAATAGCAGAGAGGTCAATGTGTCTGTTCTGACCTTGACTTGAGGTAAAAGCAATTCTTCTCCCACTATTTTGACTCTCTTATTCCTCCCCACCCCCAGCAATTCTAGCTAACTGTTCTATAGGCGAGAGTGCTGGTGGGCAACCTGGTACACAGTTGTGTGCATTTGGCTGTTTCTGTCTGTGAACTGTGGACTGGGACATTAATCCAGCTCTGGCTTTAGACGAAGTCTAGAACAAAACTTTTCTGACTATCTCTCTCTCTCTCTCAAATCATGCATGTCCCTAACAGTATTACTGGAACAAGGCAGCAGACCTTACTCCTGAGTTTCCTCCATTGCCCCAGTATATCCTCTTCCTTGAAGCATATGTACAGGCACTGATTGATTAGTCCAATAGCAGGCACCTCCACAAAGTTCCTGCTAGGTCATAAACCTGCCAGCATCCCCACAGGTATTAACTTGGGGGGAAGAGAATAACTGAGATTCTGAATCAGACCTGAACCCTTTAAGCACATATTAAATACTTTGCTGAAGAAAGATGGAACTGTCTGAGCAAGATGCCCTCCTAGTAGTATGCTTAACTGCTTTGTTGAATGGGGAAGTCTAAATTATTTAGCAGATACCATTCAGTCTCTAGTGTTATCAGCCTTCTTTACCAAACTGGTCATTTGTCTGCACGTGACTTTTCACATCTTTCCCCAAATGAATATGAGAAGACTCTTGTCTAAGTCGATGAATAAATAAACACTGATGATCAAGCAAAGTTTGGTGGGTGAATTAGATCAATGGTAGACAACAGGATGCTTGTTTCAATTGAATCGCTGTCTGTTTTAATGTAACACCCCATCACTACACATGTTCTCATAGTGCATTATGGGACTGGAAAGCCAAACACTATATTGTACACACAGAACCATAATCTCCTTCTAACAGAAGCTTTAGAAATGCTTTTGTGCTAGGTACAATGTGGGCACAAACAGCAAACCCGGTGTCATCCTAAACATTCCACTTATGGCCAAATCAATGGCGCTATATGAAGGCTGAGTAGATAACCCGTAAGCCAGGCTTCCGCAGCTCATGATCCACCAAGCTGAACCCAGCTCACCACCCATCAATGGCAGCCTGCTATGGGATCAATAACTTCCTGCTAGTGCTAGGTATTGTCTGCAATAACATGCTGTGTCAAGTCTCTGGCAAGCCTCAGTATAGGACTGATGGGCTGCATTCAGTTTGTTGATCATAAGATGTACAATGTGGAGTCATCATCACTTGCCTATAAAGTGCCAGCAAGTTGCAGCTGACTTACCGCAACCCTGTAGAGTTTAAAGACAAGAGATGAACAGAAATGGCTTATCATAGCCTACCTCTGCATAGCAACCCTAGACATCCTTGGTGGCCTCCCAACCAAGTACTAACTACAATGACTCCTTAGCTTCTGAGATCTGAAAAGATCTGGCGAGCCTAGACCATCTGGGTCAGGGTCATCATGGCTTAGTCTCTTTCTAAAAAAGCAGTCCATCCCTGTTTTACATTCCCAGGCCAAGTATATGTGTTTAGGACTGATTGAAGCATAATTAATCTGTGTTAAATGATCTTGAGTATAGAAGAATCCCCACGGCCAGCAAATACTAGACTGTCAACCAGAAACTGGCCACCAGTTCATAATTTATCTTCTGCAGTGCTCACCAAAGATATAACCAATGGTGTGACACTGATGTATGAGAAGCAGCATTAGTATTACTCTAGTTCGGAAATTTAGGATTTCATTCACCTGTGCAGATTATCCCAGAGATTACCCCAGATGGGGGAAAAGAAAAGTTAGTTTAAATTGCATTGGGGCACAAGAGGAATATTCGACGAGGAATATTCGACTGCCCCAACATCGTCTCCTCCATGAATCATAGTGTGATTAGATAGCCTTATAGATCTTTAGGATTCCATGCTAAAGCTATCTTAGAAGTCCTCAGGAAAAGATTAGTAGCAGAAACAGAGACAGCAAGAGCCCAAACATCTGCTAAATCAAATACAGCAGCACAACTGTGGCAACAACAACAACAACAAATTCTTCTAGAAATGTGCAGTCTATAGTCTCTCCTCAGCCTGATATCTCCCCCCCCCCCCTCCAAGTGATCGTATTTAAAAGGAACATATTGCCTGTTTTAAAAATTCCTAATAGGTTTACAAATCCCTCTGGACCAATGCAATAAAAATCCTTGTTTTGGAAACAGAAGATGAAGTCGAGCTACCAACCATGATTCATCAGCTTCTGGGCTAGAACCTCCATCATTTGCAGTCTACCACTGGGAAGTCTAATGTTTGAGGTGGCTTGTTTTGATTTTCTCACTCCACACATTCAGGAGGTTTTTTGTTTTTTTTAATGGGTTGAGAATTCCTGAGTCTTTGCTGGTAAATATCCTCCCTTGCATGAAAATAGGGTACAAGTTTCATTAGACCAAAAATATCCGCTGTGTAGTGGAGGGCTATCGTCTCTTCACAGAAAGGCCCTGCAGATAGGTGATCTAGGATTTCACATTGGCATCTGTATGGGCCCATGCTTATTTGACAACATTTTATTTTGAGTTAGCTTGAACTCAGCTTTGCTTGTTTTCATTTGACAATTGCATGAAAAAGCTGCACGATTCTCAGGAAGGGAAAAGATGACAGGCCCAGGAGTGAATCAGGTCTAATAACAGATGCTAACTAACCTACCATTTGGCAAGTACATACATGAATGGATGCAATGAACTAAACCAAAATAATTAACATATTGAGTTCAGAGAACTCAGAAGGGACTTTTTGACTGGATGTGCAGGATACATAGGCATCAACTTCAGGGGAGCTGGGGAGCTGGAGCCCCCCCCCCCCTGCCAAACTTTTCCAGGATGTGCTGAGCCTCCCCCAGAGACAATGGCCTGTAATGTCTCTGGCCCAGCCCCCCCCCCCGCCCCCGGAAACTGGAAAGTCTACGCCCTTGGCAGGATAGAAATCAACATACATATACTTTTAAATTAAGGTGACTTCCACACAGGGATAGGGTTTTATGGTTTCCCTGTTGCTGGTGCAGCTGCAGATAAAGTACAGCAGCAACAGGGCTTCCACATGGCAGGTTTCCCCACAGTTTCTTTGCCCTAATCTGTCAGAAGTAGCCACCATCCCCCACCCATGGGCCACCAGGACTTTGTGTTTTTTTAAAAAAATAGGCACTAGAGCATTGTCACATCATTATTCCTTTGTAATAATGGGTTCTCTGAATTCCTAGCTTTCATTTTTTTTAAAGTAAGGCTCTAGGCCTTTCCCTTGTGAAGCTATGTCAGAGGTGGGGGTTCAAAGTGGATTTGACAAAGATCAGAGAAAAGCTGGGGAGGAAACCCCGAGGTACACAAATGCACCAGAGTTCTATGTGGAAGCAGTAGTGTTGCAGGGATGAGCTGAGAGGGTTGGGGTAGAGTACGGGGAGGGAAGATGTCAGCTCCATCACTACATCTCTTCTGGGGGAAACCTGGAAGTCACTTGAGTAGCTCTAGAAACCGTAGAGTCACTCTAGGGATTTCCGGAAACACTATGGTTTTACCACAGAATTTCTGGAGATCCCTAGAGTTACCCTACATCACTTCTGGGTTTCCCCCAAAAGTGACATAGCAACACAACCAATGTCTCCATTGTTTTTTGGGGTTTTTTTAATCCTCCTGCTGCTGTTCAGAGTGGCAGTGTGTAATCAGGTTTGTTGGCAGGAGGATTTTGCTGCAGTGGGAGGCCTGGCAACCTTAGGAAGCAGGGCAGGGGGGAAACCACTTTTCAAAAGTATTGAACTTGGGACAGAGAACCATGGTGGAAATGGCTTAAATTCAGAGGCCCTCTGAGGTTCCGTCAGTTGCCAACTTTCACTGACCATTGGAAGATGACATCATTGCTCAGGTTATGACTGGGACAGAAGGAAGCAAGTTCGCGATGGATAAACTGTTTTATCCAGCTGTTCCACTGTTTCAGTTTTATAACTGTATTTTAACAAACCAGCTTATCTTCTGCACTGGACTGTTTGGGCAAAGGTTATGACTGAAGACATGTTATGACTGAAGAAGTGCTTAAGACGCCAATCTATGGTAAGGAAGAACTCCTCTCCAGGGACACATCTCCAGGGCACTGCCTTTTTTGCATGCTATGCCTGTTCCTCCTGTCATCTGCACTTCCTCCTTGCAGAACATTCATCTTGATACGGTGACTTGAACGGCCAATTCCGCTATAATTAGCCCCCAAGGCACAACTGCAGATTTGTGTAGCTTCTGAGTGACTTGAATTGATTGTGGTAGTAGTGAGGCTGAAGCATATAAATACGACATACCAAATGGCTCATCCTTATTCAGGACAGGTGGGGCTCCTGGTACAGTCTTGCTCTTTGATCTATGCTCATAGTCCATCGATACAGGGCTCATTTCATAGCAGGAGCTCCTTTGCATATTAGGCCACATATCGCTGATGTAGCCAATCCTCCAAGAGTTTACAGTAGCCCCTGTAAGAAGAGCTCTGTAAACTCTCAGAGGATTGGCTACATTAGGGGTGTGTGGCCTAATATGCAAAGGAGCTCCTGCTCCGAAATGAGTCCTGGATATATGTGCCATGTGTGCAGGGCAATGTATCAGTCCGTTCATAGGAAGAATGTGCAGCAGTATCTGCTACAAGACTGCTGGGGAGCGTCACCCCACAGGCAAACACAGATTTGGTTATATGAAGCAATTTAGGAGCGAGCTCATGTTTTACTTTGCTTGCTTGAAAACTGCAGATTAACTTCAACTTCTGAAACTGCTCCCTACGCCTTCTGTTGGTCAATTACTGTAGGTCATTGCCTCTCAGCACCTCAGGCAAGCCTGCCAAAACTGGGAGCCAGGCTGGCAGATGATAAGAGAGCCAAGAACCCACAGTCAGCTCAGGAATTAATTTGAAGCAATGGTCTCCTCGAGGCCATCTTTGCTGCTTCAGTAATCTGGTTAGGAGCCAAAGTAAAAGGTGGATCTGATGAACAAATCCACCTGCCAGAGAGAAAGCCAAACAGAGATATATTTCCCCCCTGAGAGGATTAGGGAAGGGATGGAGTACATAAACTAGAGACTCAAGGAGGAACAAGTACTGAGAGCATTAAAGGACGCATTCAGCAACACAATAAATCAAAGCTACAAAGCTCGTCATTAAAAGTGTAGCCATCCCACACCAACCCCAGGGGAAACATAACCAGTGACATTACTCACCGATGAGCCTCTGTCAAGATGCAACATACCAGCAACAAGATAAACAGCAGGTCCAAAATAATAATGAGCAGAGAGGATACTGTTCTTTCCTGAGGGCTCTGTTGACTCCTTTTCAGCAGGTTTTAGACAGGCTTGCTAATCTTAGTGACCCTGCTCTCAGGGTTGTGTTCACCAGACATGCCACACAAAATATGAGGCTAAAAAACGACCCCAGACTGTTTTCTTCAATGCTTACATCTGCTTTCCTTGCTCAGGATCCTGGTGTTCAGAGACACAAGCACATCAGAACCCTCCTAAAGCATGTCTAGAAGGCAACCTTGCCTACAGGTCAGTTCTTTGTATGCTGTAGAAATCTCTGGATTGACTTTGGTGCACAGGACTGCAGCCTTAGGGAATAACACAGAGTTGCCAGCTCCAAGTTGGAAAATACCTGGAGATTTTGGGGGTGGAGCCTGAGGAGGGCGGGGTTAGGGTTGTCAGCAGTGTTCCCTCTAAGCTGAGTTAGTGTGAGCTAGCTCACAATTTTTTAGCCTCCAGCTCGCACATTTTTGTCTTAGCTCAGGAAGGATGCCTCCAGAGCAAACTAATTTATGCAGCAGCCAAATCACTCGCTCACAGCTTTAATGCCAGTAGCTCACAAAGTAGAATTTTTGCTCACAAGATCTCACAGCTTAAAGGGAGCACTGGTTGTCAGGTCCCTCCACCGTCGCAGCGGGGGGATTTGGGGGTGTTCTGGGGTTTGCAGGACATTGTCAGGCGACATCCTGACACGATGATGTCACCCGGAACTGATGTCATTGTGTTGGCGATGTCACACACAGCACTCTGGTTTTTGGGCAAAAACTCTATAGTGTTTTGGCTTCAAAACCATAGAGGTTGCCCAAAAACCAGAGCATTGTGCACAACGTTGCCAATGTAATGATGTCACTTCCAGGTGATGTCATCACATCAGGGACGTTGCTCAATGACATCCTTATTTGGAGGTGGGGTTTTCCCTGCCAGTCAGTTGCTGGTGGCAGATCACAGCCCCCAAAAGTGGGGGAACCCGCACTGGAATCTGGGGGCTGGCAACCCTAGGTAGGGTTTTGGAGGGGAAATATTTCAATGGCGTATAATGCCATGGAGTTCACATTCCAAAGCAGCCATTTTCTTCAGGGGAATTGATCTCTTTCTCCTGGACGTCAGTTGTAATCCCAGGAGACCTCCAGCCACCATCTGGAGGTTGGCAACACTAAAATAACAGACTACTTACAGAAGTTGAGAACTTTGCTCCCTTGCCACTCAAATCTACTCAAGATTTGTTTCCTCAGATTTGGGGTGTGGTTTGTTGTTTGTCATCTATTTAATCTTATTATCATAATGGTTTAGTCTGAGTATTGTTTGTACAGTGGATTTTTTTTGTAAGGTAACTTTGACCTTCTCACCATCTACCTATATATAAGGGTTGGTTGCTTCTGTCTCAGTGTATCCGAAGAAGTGTGCATGAATGTGAAAGCTTCTACCCAGAACAAAACTTTGTGGGTCTTAAAGGAGCCACTGGACTCCAACTTTGTTCTGCTGCTTCAGACCAACATGGCGACCCCACCTGAATTTGACTTTCTTGGCATAGCTGCTAGAATTTTAGTTGTAAATTGCTTTGGCAGCCGTCAGGCTGAGGGTTTGCAGGATAAAAAGCTATCGAATAAATAAATACATATCATCATTGCTCTCAAATCATCTACAGGCCTTGATTGAATGTATGCTGGGGAGTAATTTACACAGCTGTCAATTTCCCATGTTCCCATGCTTCACAACTTTGAGCTAAAAGCATGTAAAGCACTGAGGTCAGGATCACAACACTGCCTGACCCTCCCTGGTCCAAAAGAAGCCAGGTTGGCCAGGGCTTTTTCAGTGCCAGCTCCATACTGGTGGAACAAGCTCCCGGAAGACATCAGGGCCCTGCGGGACCTTCTACGGTCCCGCAGGGCCTGTAAAACGGAGCTCTTCCACCAGGCCTTTGATTGGGAGCCGCCACTGATAACTGTGCCCTTGGAACATCTACTGGCCAGAGACTCCGTCGGATGCTGCTCGTACCAACTCATTCGATTCTGTGTACTGTCATCATCTGTTTTAGTTGTATCTTGATGTTGTTTTAAAGTGTGTATTTATTGTTTTATGTCATTTGCGTATAACAATGCACTACATGCATCAACGCAGCAGATGCCTTTCCAAGCCAACTATGGCTATCACCCCTGTCATATACCATCAGTCTTGCCCTGTTCGGCAGTACTGGCCGTGGATACCATTGCTCAAGAATTACAGCCCCAACACGCCATGTTGCGGGAGCATCTGGACCAGGCCAAGGCTGCATACAAAGCTAATGCTGACTGTGCGCGGCTCCCGGGAGAACACATCTAAATTGGTGACCAAGTTTGGTTATCCACACACCACCTCCACTGCTCCTGGCCCTCACGGAAACTGGATACTCGGTACATTGGGCCCTTCACCGTGACCGAACAGATCAACCCTGTTGCCTTTCAGCTTGACCTGCCACGCTCCCTTCAGGTTCACCCTGTATTCTACCGCTCCTTGCTGATCAGGCACTGCCTCCAGATCCACACTGCCCTCTAGTCTCTGCACCCCGCCTGTGTAGATTGAAGACCATGAAGAGTTCGAGGCTGCGCAGATCCTGGACTCCCACCACCACCGAGGTCAACTGCAGTACTTGGTCAAATGGGCTGGATATGGGCCTGAGGACAATTCCTGTGAGCCTGCTGACACTATCCATGCCCCTGACCTGGTTCGGGCCTTCCATACAGCTTACCCTCAAAAGCCTGCCCCCCCCCATTGAGAGGGGGGCCCTGGAGGGGGGATAGTGTCGTGGGTACTGGCTCTGCTGAGGCTGACTCCTCCTCAGATGAGGAAGAGACAGGGAGCAACCCAGCCTCCTCGAGAGTCAGCCCCAGAGGAAGAACCCTCCACAGTATCTGAGGAGGAAGAGTCCCCAGCAGCTGCACAGGAGGTGCAGCCACAAAGAGAGACCGATCCTGAGCCTGGCCCAGCACCCCCAGCTGCCGACACCCCGTGGCCAGATTCCCCGCCAGTGTTCCCTCTAAGCTGAATCAGTGTGAGCTAGCTCACAATTTTTTAGTTTCCAGCACACACATTTTTGCCTTTGCTCAGGAAGGAGGGCTGCAGACCAAACTACCTTATGCAGTAGCCAAATTGCTTGCTCACAACTTTAACGTCAGTAGCTCACAAAGTAGAATTTTTGCTCACAAGACTCCACAGCTTAGAGGGAGCATTGTTCCCTGCCCAGTTCTCCTGAATGTCCCAGACACAGGGCACGCCAAAGGCTGACTATGCAGGAGCGAAGAAGGAGTGCAAGACTGCAGCTCCTGCAAAGGGAAAAGAAGGAGTTGTAAGCCTTGGCAGACTCCACTCCCTGGGAAGGGAGAACCTCTTGATAAGCACTTCACACACCTGCCTCAGTGTGGTAGCAACTTTGCACATTCCAGACCTGCTTCTGCATGTGAAGCAACTGCTCCTTGTTCCTGAACCCTGCAACCTTGGAAGGAATCCCCAGCTCTCTGAGCTCTGGGTCTGTTTGTTGACTCTGATTCTGGACTATGTCTACCACTTCAGTGTATGAGCTCCGTGGAAACAGCACACTGCCGCATATTCCATAGGGAGACCTTGGGGTGGAGGTGCACTTCATCGATTCCTCATGTAAGCACATTGGGAACAAATGGTAAAAAAAAAATCTGACTCACCCGTGGTTGTGTCTGATCATGTAGTGGCGGGCTGGGCCCGCATCTACAGAAGTCTGTGTGATCGCACAACTACTGGTCAACTTACACTGGAGGAAATAGCCTGGCTTCTCCCCCACTTTATCTTGTGTGTGTGACTGCCACCTAAATCCTCCAACACCACATTTCAAATGAATCAACCTTTTTCCTGGCAGTTTTCTTTAGTGTACAGTTTTCACACCCATGCATAGTAATGGGGAATACTATAGTATGAATTTTCCTGATTTTGATTGCCAGTGACTCATCCTTACACTTAAGAATCAGTTCTAGCTCTTTCATAGCTCCACTTCCCAGTCTCAGTCTCCTTTTGGTTGCCGTCTGAAGTTGGATTAGAACTGGAAAAATCCTTTCCCTATCTCAGTGAGGGAGGCAGTAGTAGGGATATAGTGGGAAATCCATAGCTTAGTGCTACAGCCCATGGTTTTTTTCAAAACTCAGTGGTAAAGTACCTGTTCCAGGTTCAGTGTTTATCATCCCCAGTTAGAGGATCTTGCCTAGCAGTGCTAAGAAAGACCCCTGTCTACATTCTGAGAGAGTCAGTCAGAGAACATAATCTTGTGTTAGGATGGTCTCATGATGAGGCAGTTTTAAATATACACTGCCACAGAAAATTTTGCACCACTGTGTGAATAGTCTCTTTGTTAATATTAAGGGGAATGGAGTTCAGCTTTGTTGGAGTCCGTGAACCTGACTTGAGTGCAAACTGAGGAAGGAAAAACAATGCATGAACCTAAAGCCATATACCTGGGTAAAGAATGTCAACACCAGCACCCTGAGGTTTTTAAAAATTACCATGAAACCAAATATCCTTGTAGCAATAATTCTGAGAGCACCAAAGGGATAATAATCTGTGAGTGGGCCCTGAGGGGAAAGTAGCTGTTCCTTCATTCTCCTGTGGCAACAAGGTTACCGAATAAACACATGAACCTACTGATTAGTGGCCATCTCTAGTTACAGAATAAATATGTAGAGAAGACACCCAGAGAAATGCTGGACACCTCTGAAAGTAAAGTAGTGGTGAATCAGTCCTAACAGTGAAATCCAAAGCTGTACTTTTTAGTAGGCCGCAGAGCCAGAAAGAAAGGGGGTGGATGTGACTGGCTACGCAATGCAAGCAGCTTTCTCTCTCCTTTTAAATCAGTTTGGAATACATTTTTTAAAAGGATGTGATCCAGATGAAAGTGGACATCTGAGTAAATTAATGGAGGCGAGTATCTTTAGGGAGGTGCATGTTTATGCAATGAAGTAGTTAGGGATCTCAGATCTGTTCGTGGCTTTTGAAATGCTGTTACTGCTGCAGGCCTGGCCAGGCAGACCAGACACTCCTGACGGAACTTCTGTGTTTATTAGCATTTACAGCAATGTAGATGAGCAAGCCAGAATGTCGCCTTCAGATGCACAGAACTTCTTGAAAACGTTCATTAGGGAATCCTTGCCTTATAGCTGGGTTTGTGCCTGTTCTTCTCCACCACATTTGCCCTCCAGATACTGGTTGATATTCATGAGATGCTCTTTACACATTCTCTTTGAACTGATTCATCAGCAAAGGCAGGCAGATATTTCACAGTGTTTATTCCGGCATGTCCCCAATAAAGATAAATGTGATC
This sequence comes from Lepidodactylus listeri, assembly GCA_029233225.1. Classification (NCBI taxonomy): domain Eukaryota; kingdom Metazoa; phylum Chordata; class Lepidosauria; order Squamata; family Gekkonidae; genus Lepidodactylus; species Lepidodactylus listeri. The sequence goes on from JARCFY010000003.1 coordinate 42,910,628, forward strand.
TCTCTCTTTTGAAAAACTGGCCGAACACTAACAACGCAGCCCAAATTAAAGCCCTGTTGATTTCAAGTAGGTGGAATGGGCATGGGCTTAAAGTACTTTGTGATGGGTCAAACATGCCCCAACTAAGGGTCAAACTAGAAGAATCACTTTGTTTTCCATGTTCAGAGCTCCTGAACATTTTTTTGCCTTGAAAATGAAAGCTACGCAGGGGCCAGATTTAGATCTACAGATTTAGATTGGGACAGTAGGGTTGCCAGGTCCAGGTTGGGAAAAATCTCGAGTTTTGGGGTTTGGAGCCCATGAAGGGCAGGGTTTGGGTAGGGGAGGGATCTCAGCAGGGCATATTGCTATAGAGTCCGTTCTCCCTTTTCTCCAGGGGAAATGATTTCTGTCGTCTGGAGATCAGTTGTAATTCCACGAGATCTCCAGGCCCCACCTGGAAGTTGGCAACCATAAGAGGGGCTAATTCTTTCTCCCATACCATTTCCCCAACTTGAACTGGGGCAAGAAGCAGCTCCCTTGTGTCTTTCAGTTCAGCAAAATGGCGCAGAGAGAAAGGGTTTGATCTGAATCAGGCGCCCATGTGGCTGGGTTTTGTTTGTTTGTTTTACAAAGGAAAAAGGATGGAGAACTCCAGAGGTGGGGTTTTGTCTCATCTGTTTTGAAGAATGAGACGAATTCTGCAGCCCTGACTCAAACTTATGTGGGCGCAACAGGCAGACCTGTGCATGGACAGTTCCAGTTACATCTTCTGGGCAGAACAAAGGAGTGGTCTGACAAAGAGGTGAGGGTGGGGGGGGGAGCATTTCCATCAGTGGTATTCAGAGTTAAGAAAGAGATGTGAAACAGAGAGGAGTATGCACAAATGCAGTGACATGTTTAGGCTTACTTTCATTTGGAGGAAGAGGGTAATTTCTTTTTTAACACACAGCTTGCAAGCTAAGATGATATAGGGAGCTGCCATACAGGTCCATCTTTGAAGAAGCTGACCATTCTGTCTTCCACGTGGGGACAGCAAAACTCTAATCCCCTAGTCAGCAAAGCAATGATTTCCTAGTCACTGAAAACAATGATAGCCAGTTGCATGTCTTGCTGGAGGGGAGATTCCTTCCTGGTTTCAAGTCTAGCAGACAGTTGGGGTCTAAGTAAACCTGCAAGAAGTATCATCAAGCCCCTGAGGAAGCCACAGCACTTGAGGCCCACTGTTTTAATCAACACAGCCAGATACTCTTCCCAGTCCCTGCAAATGACATCCACCACTTTCAGACTGTGTCAGAAGGGGGGGGGAGGGCATTGATTCCCCCCTTCCTTTCAGGTGATCTTGCGGCTTGTTTGCCTGCCAGAGCAATGCCACGGCCTATTTGTCAGCTTGCAGCATAAGCTGCGGAACAGCTCTGGAGTTTCATTTTGATGTCCTCTGACTAGACGTGCTCATAGATTTTTGACTTTTTACTGGTTCCACACTAGCAGCTTCAGAATGGCAACCAATGTGAGTTTACAGTAGCAGAGTTCTCATTGTGCTCAACCAGGTACTTGCCTACTCAGGCTTAATTGAGACTCAAGACCTAATTGAAAGTAGGTGAGAGAGTGAGGAAATGGATGCAGGAGAGAGGAAAAAGTTTAAAAAGAGGAGAGTAAGACATCAAGGATAGTACTAAAAATTGTGCAAGACAAGTGCTCCCTTTATTGTTTGAGTTGTTTTTTTTAAGCTATCCAATGTATCTATATATCTAATAGCCAAGTGCCCCCATGTGTGCAGATATCTAAATCCACACATTGGGGGCACTTGGGGGGCAGAGAGATTTTCCTGCACACTTGGGGGACTCTCCAGGTGTGCAGAAAAATCCTAAAAGTTAAAAAAAAATATTTGGGGGATATTTAAATCCCCCCAAAACTAAAAGAGCATTCCCTGCGCATACCTCACCTCCGTTGCAGGGGGAGGGAGAGGGCTTGGTGGGCCCAGCGGTTGGAGCTGCGTGGGCCTCACTGTCACAGGGGGCGGGGGAAGAGCTTGGTGGGCCTGGAGGCTAGGAGCCACATGGGCCTCGCTGTTGCTGGGGGGGGGGTGGTGTGCAGGAAGAGCTGGGCAGGGGAGAAGGCTCATCTGCGGCGGCTTCCTCCTCTGCGTGGAGCTCCCCCCCCCCCTGCGAGTATCGCAGGTCCCTCCTTGTTTTTTATAATTTCAGATTTTTTTCTGCAAACCTGAGGCATTTTTCAGGTTTGTTGAAAGATCCCTGTTGTCTGTTCACTGCTCCAATCTCTAGATTTATTTATTCTATTTGCAAAACTTACATCCTGCCTTTCTGCCCTTCTGAGGGCCGCCAAGACGACTAAGAATCTAAAACATGGATTATATTTAAAAAACTATTAACGTAAAACCCCACCCCAAACAAAACTTTTTTAAAAAAGAAAAAGTTGAAATACGTATTGAACAATTAAAATATACACAAAACATAAACACATTAGAAAGGAAGGGTTGCCAAGTCTGGGTGGGAAAATACCTGGAGACTTTGGGGGTGGAGCCAGGAGAGGGTGGGGTTTGGGGAGGGGAGGGGCCTCAGCATAGTATAATGCCATAGAGTCCACCCTCTAAAGCAGCCATTTTCTCCAGGGGAGCTGATCTCTGTCAGCTGGAGATCAGTTGTAAAAGTGGGAGATCCCCAGGCTCCACCTGGAGGCTGGCAACCCTAGGAAGGATCACTGCGGGAATGCCAAACAAAACAAGAATGTTTTCACCCATTGGTGGAAGATGGCAGCAGAAGGAGGCACACAGGCCCCTGAAGCAGGGCCTCCAGAGATTACTGTAAAGGTCAGACAGGCTCATTAGGGAGTAGGCAGTCCTTCAGGTATGCTGGTCCCAAGCCATATAGGGCTTTGAAGGTCAGGAACAACACCTGGAGTTGTGCCCAGAAACAAATCAGAAAGCAGCATAGGTGGGCCAAGACTAGACTGATATGCATTCTACTAAACATGTGCAAAATGAGGAGGGGGGGGGGATGAATGCTTTGCACTTAAAAAGTATGTCACTTCCATGACCCAATCATGACCCTGAGAGAAAATTGATTTTCCTTTGTTGCACAAGTGCAAAGCATTTGCTTGTTGCAAAACATAGGTGAGCAATGAAACCTGTCTACAAAAGCTACAGCATAGCTGAAAAGCTGCGCAGTGTTCATAATAGGCAGTCAACAGTGACATCAGGAGAAGCCTATCCAAGACTTAACTCGTGTGTAGCTTAGGACATCTGAATGGGTAAAGGCAGCCTGGTGAGGGCACTCCCCACAAAGATCTCAGCCTGCCTAATTATTGGAGGTGCCTAAGGGAGCAACATGCACCACCTTCTAGATGCAGTGTTTGGAGGGGTTTGCCTTTGCCATAAATCCTGTCCTCTTCCACCACACTGCCCCTCATCCCTACGCCTCAACACTGGTATTTAGGGGCATAATCATGCCAGGTTTGGTGAATGACAGGAGATGTACAACAGAAGTGTAAGGGAAGAAGGGGGTAGAACAGGGACCTCTCCCATCATTTTCTTTATTTGACATTCTGCTCCCCCTCCCATGTTTTGGTTGTTACAGGTTTTAAAATAATTTCTTTCATGGTTTGTTTTTTTTAGTTAGTGAAGTCCAAGGGGAGATCTTTATTGTCACAAATACATGTGTACCTACAGCTCAGGGATACTCAGCTGGGTGGCTTTAAAAGAAGGATGTAATAACAGATGTGGATGATTCTGGACTGGGCTAGTGAGTAGGACATGGTCCAATTTAGTTCTATTCATTTTTTTTTAAAAAAGTCATATCCCCTCCATGCTGAGGTCTAAAATACCTGGTATCTTAATCACCTGAGCCGTGTACCCCCTATATATCAGTTATCTGGCCTGTTGACATAGAGATGCAATTCATGCACTGGCAAGAAAAGTACTTATAGCACTTTGGCTGATGATGATCTATTTCCAATCTAGTCTTCAGGACAGAACAAGTTGTCCATCCCTCCTCCACAGAGTTCTTACATTCCCTCCTGGTTTTGTGTCCTTTATTTAATTCATTCATACCTTGCCTTTCTCCCCAGACGGGAACCCAAAGCAGCTTACATCATTCTCCCCCCCTCCATTTTCTCTTCACAATAATCCTGTGAGGTAGCAGTAGAAAAGTGTAAGAATCCTGAAGAAGTGAGCAGTGACTCACAAAAGCTCATACCTTACCACAGGTTTTGTTAGTCTTTACTTTGGCCACCAAATGAGAAGGGAGCACTCACTGGAGAAGACCCTAATGCTGGGCAAGATTGAAGGTCAAAGAAGAAGAGGGGTGTTATGTATTGACCATGCGGTCACCATGTGCTCCAGTAATGGTGACCGCCATGTGGCCAGAGCACATGGCCAAGAAACTACCTGAGCTTCAGCCAGGTAGAACAAAGGCCAGGTGGATTCAAACCGGCCACCAATCATGTACCTAGGTTTCTCCCAGGGAACCTATGAGATGTAAATAGACTGATAATAGCCTATCAGGCCAGTTGGGCAAGGTCAGGGTCCCCTGACCAGCATAAAAGGAGGGCTCGGAGCCCTGGGTTGTATGCTTCATCCGGACCAGCAATAAAGATCTAGCTGTTTCACTGTTCCATGGACTCCCGACTCCAATACTTCTCAGGGATACAAAGGATGAGATGGTCAGACAGTGTTATCGATGCAACAAACATGAAATTAAGCAAACTCCGGAGCATGACAGAAGACAGGAGGGCCTGGCGTGATGTGGTCCATGGGGTTGCGAAAAGTCGGACTCGACTGTGCGACTGAACAACAACAACAACAACAAGGTGGTACTGGATTCTTACTGTTTTCTACTGCTCCAGACAGACCAACACAGCTACCCATCTTGATCTATCTCCTGCGAGGTAGGTTAGGCTGAGAGAGTGAGTGGCTAGCCCCAGGTCCCTCAGCAAGCATCCATGGCATGACCCTTAACCGCTACATTACACCGTCTTTGAGAATTTGAAAAGCACATTCCACTTTTTCGTCCAATATTTGCCTGACGCTCAGACAAGTTATGCAGTGGTCTATTGTGTGCCTGTGTTTTTAATAAATCTTAATGAAAATGTCTAACTGTGCATGTTGTCAGCTCCTCAGAAGCATTCCTCATCTCACCCACTCTTCATCCCCATCTGCTTAGCACATGAGACACCTAAAGCATCTGCTTTGCTTAGCACAGTGGAGTAAAAGGATTCTTCTAAGCCTGATCCAAAGAGATGCTGAACACCTGGTTTACTTTTCCTAGTAGCAGTTAAACTTCAGTGATTCAGTTGCTTGGTCTCAGAAGAACCATTTGCGTTTTATTTGGGTTGCAGCTCACCGGAGTCTTATTCTTTGGAAATCTGTTTAAAATGCTATTCCCTATACATAAGGAAGAAAAAAAAGAGACTGTCTCTACTTATTTTTATAGCTCTCCACATTTAAAAAAAAAATAGGCAACTGTCCCAGACCTTGCTGCCATTTCTCAGATTTTTCTCTCCTTCTCCTGTGGGATAAGCCATTATCATCCTAAAGAGGCTACTTCACGCTGGATTCTTGGATCTGTTCCTGGCTCTGTAGAAGTAATATTGCAAGAAGGAGAATGTAAAGCATCCCTCTGATGAATTATCCCAGAAATAGTACTTAAGCCGCATAAAGTCAGGTCCAAATGTTTCTTGAAGGGAATTAAATACTGCTCTGGTGCTTTAGTATGTCGTTAACAAAGAGGCAAATGATATTGTCCACTCCTCCTCTTTCCCTCAGACATGGTCTTGGGTTTACTCCTCACTCCCAGGGATGCTGCTGCTTGCAGTTTTCTTTTTCTTGCAGTTGCTATTTGTTTGGAGTCAGGCCAAGCCCCAGAAATGGCTTTCAGTGGAGGAGATCAGGTGACAGGCCATGGCTAGGTCGGGCCGTATACTTTGCATACAGAAGGCCTGAGGATTCTTTCGCTGTTTCCTGGAAAACACCCACATTCCAGATTCCTCCCATTCTTCATTATTTACCTTTTTTAGCCTTTATCAAACTAATACATAACTGTTCTTTGCGGGGGATTCCTCTCAAGGACAGTTGTCTCAGAGCTCTCTCAGCCCCACCTACCTCACAGGGTGTCTGTTGTGGGGAGGGAAAGGGAAAGGAGTTTGTAAGCCGCTCTGAGACTCCAAGTGAGTGAAGGGTGGGATATAAATCCAATCTCTTCTTCTTCTGTTACCTGTCTGGACATGACCCCCTCAGGATATCTATATTGTGTGTGTCTTTTCCCCTTAAAGCAACTCAGGTGGCTGTTTTCAATCATGATTTTCAATCATGAAAACAGCGCAGAGAAAAAGAGGTCAAGTCCTTCTTCCCTACAGTCCTGGATCCTTAGTGCTCCTCCATTTTGTGTGGCTGCTATCCAAGCCAAATAAAATTTCTGGAGGTCCAGTAAATAACTCTAGTGTTGAGTGTGTTTTGTCCTGATGGAGTCCGTACGCTGTGGTTATTGCTTTGCCTATCATCTGTTGGTTAGTGAAAACAGATTTTGTAGCAGTTGGGAAATTCCACACATGACCTTCTTCCCATTCTCTTTTCCTTATTCTATGTGGTTAGGTGTCTCACCAGATTATTTCTTGAAAGCTGAAGTTGTCTGTCACAAGAATGTTTGTGGGGTTTCGAAATGCTACAGCAAAGGGGTAGACTCAAATGGAGGACTTCAAAGCAGCCTTTTATTAAAGGCATCTGGCTGCAGTCTGGGCAGATGTAGCTCTACAGATATAAGAAGCAGTGGGATATCTACATCTCAGGAGCCACCGCAAATGAATTCAGTCTTTTCCCATTATCTATTGATCCGATCCCACGGAGAGGAAAATGAATGCGCTTTCATAGTGCCTTGGTGTCACATCTAAGAAATATTATGTGAGAATCAGATCACATTACAGATATGAGAGAAATAGGTTTAAGTAGTAGAGGAGCTCTGTTAACAATTTGCCATCCACCAAAACAAAAACAAACAAACAGAAGTGCTACTGGATTAAAAAAAAAACCTGTGGCCCCATTAGTGCAACTAACAAACTGCTGGTAGAATTGACAGGCGGGAACCTGGAGACTGCCACTAGAAGCTCTGCAGCAGGAATGAACACAGCCATCCTATCTCCTTGCTTATTTCTTTTACAGGCCCTTTTGCCCACTCGCCTCTTGTCTTCTGCTTTAGCAAGCAGATTTTGTTTCATGTCACAGCATGAGGAGAGAGGTTGAGGAGGAGGTCAGTGCAGAGGGAGGTACAGTGGCTGCAACATATTACACTGCCTCTGGATGCTAAAAGGACAGACAACAACCCTGTATTGCAATTTGGCAACCCTAACTGCAGGTGCTGAACTCAGCTGTGTTATACCTTTTTTGTCATAAGGCTTGCTAGGAGATCTTGGGCCAGTTGTTTTTTCTCTCTCTTTCTCTCTCTCTCTTTGCCTAACCTATCTTCCCGGTGTTGTTGTGAGGTGGAATGAAGAAGGGGAGAATGTGTACCACGGTTAAGCTCCTGAGAAGAAGGGTGGGATAAACAGTCAGTCAATAGCATCACAGTATCTGCTATCTGAAGAAGTGAGCAGTGACTCACAAAAGCTCATACCCTACCGCAAATGTTGTCAAAGGTGCTACTGGACTCTTATTCTTTTCTATAAGAAGTTTTGAGTCTGTTGTTTGCATACTGGCCGTCCTGGGGGTGGAAAGCTAGGGAATGTGAAATGGCATTTACGAGGCAGTGTGCACAGCTTTCTCCTGAAGGATTTCCTCAGTGACTTTCATCCATGAACGTGAGGGGAAAAGGCTGTGCAATGAATGAATGGGGATTGCACCTAAACAGCATTCTCAATCTTTTCCTGTCCTGTCCCTCTTCCCTACTCCTGCCCGACCTTTGGTGGGAACAGGAGAGAAAGTTTTGGTGAGGGATTAAGATCAGCAAAGATTTTACAAAGGCCTTTGGGGATCCATAAATAAGTCGGATGCTAGTTAGTGTGAGTAACTAGATTGTCAATGATCAGAGCGTAGCCCTGTTGGTTTGCAGTAGAAGCACAGGAGCACTTTAGAGAAGAGCAAGTTTGACTGTATAAGTTTTCCAGAGTCAAAGCTCCTTTCTTCAGATACCTTCAGCTCTGACTCTCAAAAGGGAGCATTGACTCTTGAAAGCTTATACTCCGAAAATCTTGTTGGTCTCTAAGGTACTGCTGGACCCAAATCTAACTAGATTGCCAGGACCACTAGTGATTCAACACTATAACTGGAGCTGATTGGAGCCTGATCTGATGATGATCTCAGCCAGTCGAAAGTCAGCGTGGAACTAGCAAGACAGCACTCTGGGCACAAGCCGGCCGAGTGGGCGTCGCTTGAAATGTAACCATACCCCCAGCTGTTACCATTTTGTTGGTGCTACTTTCTCCTTCAGTTCAAGGTTCGTTGGGCTTATTGCTTTGTGGATTCAGAATGTGTTCCCAGTCCCCAGTCCCAAGCATCACAACATCAATGCTGGGGTCAGTTGTTTAGTTAGACTGAATATAATGGTTTTATACCCCCTTCTTTGAGATGGGACTGTATGCTTCAAAGGAAAGCAACAGCTTGCTTGGGGGGGGGGGGGCTCCCTGCTGAGCCCATGAAACTGGACCCTGGACTTATGCCTCAAACTCCCCAACATTAATTATTTTTCCCTGTGTCTCCATTAAGTAAGACAAAGTGTAGTTACAAGGATTGCCAACTTCCAGAAGGGACCTGGAGTTCCCCCGGAATTATAGCTGATCTCCAGACAGAAGCAAATGGCAGCTTGCGAGGCAAGCTCTATGGTAAACCACAGATTCTAGGTGACATCCATCCCCAAAGTCCCCCTCCACAGGGACTGCCCTCAGATCTCCAGGAATTCCCCAGGCTAGAGTTGGCCTGGTTTAGTAGGCAGTGGTATTGTCTCATGAAGGGAGTCCACTGAGAATAGTGACTGCCAGACTTCAATGTCCATACCCCTTTTATAAGTGAAACTCACAGATTTAGAATAGGAATAGACCCACTTCAAAACCAGCTCTTTCATATTTGAAAAGTGAAAAGGTCCTGATATCAACTTGGTGGTATAAATTCCTGACTGCATTCTTGAATTGAACAATACCGGGCCTGATACTTGGTCCCTCTATGTGTCGCTCAAGCATCACCTCCAACTCCAAGAGTCAAAAATGGACAAAGAGGGTGTTCAAACTAGATAGAAAGGGACATGAGAGCTCCTTTTTAAGCGGTACTTCTAGTCACTAAAGGGGCTTCAGAGTTCATTCCTAAGCATAAAGAGTTTATCTTCAGTCTTCATCTTGTCAGGAAAATCAAACATAGCTAGATAGACCCCAAATTTGCTGAAATGTCTTCCAATGAGACAGCATGAAGCCAGTAGTAGGGAAGTTAGTCTCAAGAAAGTGAGGCACACTAAAACCTCACTACAACTGTGGCTGCTGCTTTTCTTGTTCATTGTAGAACAAGTACTCGGATAACTCAGTTCAACTAGTAGTTCCTTTCTCCCTTTCTCTTTCTTCTGTGCCTTTCTACCTCTCCTATCTTCTGTACCTACAACAACTAGGAAATCTAGAGGTCTACTAAATAATGTCACATTTCTGGAAAATATAGATATTTCCTCCTTAAGCATATATAAGAAATATAAATCCGGGGCTGTAGGAAAATGGCTATCTTATTATAAGAGGGAAAACAGCCATTCTCTGATGACCACTGAGTACTATGTATTTCCAGAGTTCCTGGAGGCAAACCTTTTTGCATTTTGATATAGGTGAATCCACAAGTTCTACAAGAACTACCTTTGTTTGCATCATGTTTGAAAATACACACATCGAGAGAGGGGGGAATGCAGGAATGCATATGAATGCATTCCAGGTAACTGCTTCAGGGTGCATATAAATTATGAACAGTGGGTTATTGCTCTTGCATTCCTATGCATACGGTTTCAAGCAGCGAGAAAAGGCATGCATTTATTTCCTTTTAAAAATGCAGCCTGCTTGCTGAAGTCAATTTTATTGCTTACCTCAGATAGGTTTTTTTTTTGCTCATTTCATCTCTGATTGAAAGCTTTTCAGAAACAGAAAGGGAACAGTGGAAACGATTACTATAAATACAGTATTACATAATTTTCAATTTAAAATGATGCACAGTGTATCATCCATGTTGGATTATATGCAGCAAGCATCTCATTTAAATCACGTCACTGGTCCCCGTGTGAGAGCCAACACTGTGTCTGGGAGACCCGAGTTTGAATCTCCACTCCGCTGCGGAAGCTCGCTAAATGACCCTGGGGCAGTCACGCTCTCTCCTTAGCCTATCTCGACAGGGTTGGTGTTGTGAGAATAAATGGAGGAGGAGATAACAAAGTTGTAAGCTACTTTAGGTCCCCATGGGGGGGGGAAGTAGGGTACAATAATTGAATAAATACCGCATTTGCTCTCTATGATTGCACATACGTTGCACTGGTGTGCTAGTGCGACATAGACAGGAACCATCAGATGAGGCATCCTAACACATGGGTAAGTGTTGTTCACATGCCAGGTATTGCTTTTAAACTGGTCTGATATTTGGGTCCTAAGAAAACATGACTGGACTGTAGACTGCTAGTGTCCCATTGGATTTCCCCCATCAATGTTATACAGCGATACGTATCAGATATGATTTACACACGGGCCACAGCCACACGAGCGAAATAATCTGGGAGGGGAAGCGAGGCTATTTTGCCCCGGAGCAATTTGACCTGCAGTTGTGCAATCACACAGGTCGGTGAAGCTGCCGGCGCAACTAGCCACTGCATGATCAGACACAAAAGTGGGTGAGGGTTTTTTTGTCATTGGTTTCCGATTCGCTTAAATGGGGGATCGAGGAATCACTTCTCCACCCAGGGCTTCCAATGGCAGTATGCGATGATGCGCATACTGAGAAGGGGGGAAGAACCCAACGGCCTGGCATCGGGATAGCCTGATCAGACTATCCCCGACGCCACAGGTGTGCGCTGGAGTGATCACATGGGGAAAGTCTGGCTGTGGCCCACAGCAAACCATTTGCTATTGCATTTTCCCTAGTAGTTTTTTACTCCGCTTCTCCGGCGGATCAAAGCAGCTTGCAACGGCTTGCCGACGGCTGTACTGGTGTGCTGGTGTGATTGCGCCGCTTTGATCCACCGGTGAATCGTCCCTCTCGCATGGCTAATGGGTGCGTATGATCACGCCCACAGTCTACTTATTTGAAGAAGAAGAAGAAGAGATTGGATTTATACCCCGCCCTTCACTCACTTGGAGTCTCAGAGCGGCTTCCAAACTCCTTTCCCTTCCTTTCCCCACAACAGACACCCTGTGAGGTAGGTGGGGCTGAGAGAACTCTTTCCCAAGCTGTCCTTGAGGGAACAGCTGGTACAGAGCTATGGCTTGCCCAAGGTCATCCAGCCAGGTGCAAGTGGAGGAGTGGAGAATCAAACCCGGTTCTCCCAGATTAGAGTCCGCGCACTTAACCACTGCACCAAACTGGCTCTCTTTGTTGCAATGGCTGCCTTTCCCCTTTGTGGTTGCACACCCTTCTATTTAAGATAATAAAGAAAGCACAACTTGAAATTAAAGAGAACAGGCAAGCATGGTGAAATAGTAAACTTCACCCAAATAATGTCTTTTGCTATTTTGTCAGAAGAACTGATTTAGGTGATGCATCAACAGGCAGTACTGACAGAAATGACAACTCAGCCAACGGGCATCTTTCCCATGTGGTGTAATAATCACCGTTCTAACAAATGAAAAATCACTTGATCCTAAGAGAGAACTGAACTGGTCAGATGGCCAACTTAGATAGAAGGGTCAGGCTTATTCAGTCAGCTCATTTATTTGTAGAAAACTATCGATTGCCACAAAAGTGCCTTATTATTAAGGCAATGGAGTGGAATCTGAATGCTGTTAACGGCTCGTTTTGCCATAGTTTTCTTTTTGTGCCCGGGTAGATTTGCTTCCCTCAGCAGTCTTCACAGCAGTCAGTCATTCTCACTGTTTATGTCCATAAGGAATGGAACAGAATGGGGTTTCTAGCAGCACTTGGGGTTTGGCAAGTTTGTCAAACCTGGCTTGGACTTGGGCCAATCCACAACCAAGACAAATGCATAGACTTTTATGTCCCATGCTGAACTGATTTCAACAAGAGAAATAAGCTTACATTCAACATGTTCCCATCAAAATTAATGTCATTTTAAAACATAGTGGCTGGAATATGCTCCTAGTTTTCCAGGTTTTCAGACTCATATTGTCCCACAATTCTGATTTATGACAGTCAGTGTAATATAGTGTCAAGACAAATGGCTGCAGTCGCACGAGGAGTTTGCAGCAGTATAGGTGCATTACCTATGTGGATTTAAAGAGCACAATCACACAGCAACATCTGCCTTCTGTGGCCCAGTCATTGCCACCCTGCAGTGGTGCATATTGGAACTGGAGGATTTAGGCACTGGGGAAAGTCCGGTCTTTATGGATGCCTGCACTTCCACTCCACTTTTCCAGATTTCTGAACTCCCCTGCTATGAACGGATGCCAGATGAGAAGTGTGAATGGTCACTTCCATCTCAGTTGTGGGTTTTTTCTGCCTGGTAGGGCTGTGCGCATAAGTGCATATGCACATGCAAAGTGGTAATGTGGATGCTACAGGCCAGGACCGGCATGCTTCAGGGAGTGCTGTCTGGTCACCCCTTCCCACAACAGTTTAAACCAGTCCTATTAGTGGCACGCCATGACCACACCAAACCTCCAGTGTGACTGCAGCCAATGAATAGGAAGATGCAGGTTGAGATCCCCATTCTGCTATGAAACTATGAAATGGGTGATGTTGGGCCAATTTCCCACTGTAATCTACTTCCCGGGGGGGTTGGAGGAAATAGTAGAGAGGAAACTACCTATGTTGTTCTGCATTCCTTGAGGCAGTTATAGGCATTTCAATGCAAAGAGTCACTTTACTGTCTAGAAACCCTCTTGTATGAAGTCAACTGGAAACTCACTTAATGACAACTGCAAAATCCTGCGTAAATGTTTCAGATCCCATAATGCTAATTCTGTTTCTTCAACTCTTAAAATGAATCTTTGTCTGAGTTGGCCTCTTAAAGTTGTTTTGCTCTATGACAAAGTGGGTCCTTGAGCCCTCACTCTTCATACCTAATCCAAAGGTATTGTACTGGCTGAAGATGGGGAAATCTGTAAAAAGGCAGTTTCCCAGTTTTTCTTTTATATGTCCAATGTATCCATTTTAATTGGTAGAGACTGATTTGCACCATAGAGCCTCTATAGCACTGAACCATTCAGTTCCAATTTATTTCTATTAAGGGTAACATGAACAGCAATAGCTCAACTTTAATCAAAGAACATACATCTGGACCTAAGTTCTCTAGTGACTTCACCTTGCAGTTGCTCAACAAACATTCATAAAATCAGTTTTGGATGGCAGTCATAACCTAACAACACCTTAATATCTCAGTTGCTAAAATATTTAATCCTAGAGGCTTGTTGCTGAAACTATATGCTGCTGTATATGACCATCATTAGAACTGGACTAGCAGGATTATTAAATTCAAACTTTCTCAAGATTTGGTCTCTTCCAAATAAGTTCACTCAGGCTGCGATCATACACACAATTAGACCCAACATAGGCATGAATGCTGGGCAGATTTAAAGGGAGCAATCAGACAACAACATCTGGGAAGCACCCCACAGCTGTTGGCAACCCATTTTGCTCCCCCACAGAAGCGGAGTGAAAAGACACTGGGGAAAACCCGGTAGTAAACAGGTTGTGACAGGCCATGGGTGGACTTTCCCATGTCTGATCACTCCAGGGCTTTCTCATGGCATCGGGATGGTCTGATCTGGCTATCCTGACTTCGTGTCGTTGTCCCCCCCTCGCAGTATCCGCATCATCGCAAACTCCATAGGGTGCCCTAGGTGAGGAGGTGCGATTAATCGATCCCTCATTTAAGTGCATGGGGGGAAAGGACAAAAAAACCCAACTCACCTGCAGTTGCATCTGATCACAAACTGACGGACTGCACCCGCAGCTTCAAAGGGAAGTGTGTTCGTGCAACTAAGGGTCAAATTTTTCCAGAGGAAATAGCCTGCCCCCCCCCCCGCTTTATCTCACACATGTGACCACAACCTCAGTAATATCCTGTCTTTAGTGGGGGGGGGGGGTTATTTCCCTCGAGTCCTTTTTGTGAATTGTCTCTACAGTTCCCTAGGGCCTATGCTCTCTAACTACGATGTTCTCACTGATAGGTTTGGCAAAGTTTATTATAAGACTGGCCAACTATAAATAGTTTGGATTCTGTGGCCACCCCATAGATTAGCTTCTGCAAATACTGAAGTCAGCCACCCCTGTATTATTTGCAGACCCAGAAAGGACTCTGGCTGTCACGGGCCTGTTTGGTATGTCTGACTTGTATGTTACCAGGCATATTCCATTTCCCCACATCACTCATGAAAATAGCATCTACATGTCTCTGGCACAACAGGTAAACCACCCCTTTGTTACAACAGTAAAACACATCTGAAAGCTTAGATGGAACCCAGAAGGTGATTCCCCCATCCTTGTGTCTTGGCAACTGTGAGTGTTCCCGGAGATAGTTCTGCCATTAAAATATTTCCAAAGTGGAATTTAATTAATTGCAAGGAACATTCATAATAAGTACAAACTTTTCAGTATTCAAATGTATAATAAAACTGAAGATTGATCCGAATCACAAATGTGCATTTTGGCTTTGGGAAATTCTGCAGCTGGGAGTGTTAGGCCATATTTCAGCGGGGCAACTAGAGATTTCAAAGCTGGGGGGGGGGGGGCACAGGGCAATATCTACAGCAAGGCTTAATGTAATTTTAGCCCTTTTCTTGTGGCTACTTTATTTATCACACAAGAACTACAAAAAGGACAGTCTACCCAGGACAGTCCACCCTGTGTTTTTACAGCAAAAAAAATGCTTTTGGCGACTGCACCTAGACATCCCATCCATTTAATTGCTCATAGCAATAGTGAGCACTCCAGGGGTTTCTGCCCATTACAGGTGTTAAAGTAATTTTGCAAAGCAAGGGAGCCTGTGTCATTTGCCAATTAGTGCTGTTGGAAAGGATTGCTGGACTTATATAGACATTCGAGCTTTGCATAGCAGGCTCACTCATACTGCATTCATGACCCTCTGCCCCACTATTTACATCTCTCTCTCTGTATAGGTACCTACATATATATCTGCCAATGTAACACTTGAATAGAAGAACACTCCAGCAGCTGCATGAAAGGGTTTCTGGTTCATGAAAGCTTATGTCACAATACATACGTTAGCATTTAAGGTGTCACAAGGCTGTATTTTTTTTTTACATAGAACCAGAGAGCCTTGATATGTAACAGACCATTGGAGTGGGGAAGAACATACCATAATATCCACCTTACAGATGGGGGACTATCTCCAGTCTGCCATTTGATGCATTGAAAGCGTTATCCTCTGCTCCTCATTCAAAGCTCCTCATTCAGGCTATGGGAATTTCGAGGAGCCCAGCAGAGATTCTCTCTGTTCAGCGACTGGATTAAATGAAGTGTCGTTTCCCACCATATAAAGCAGAGGAAAAGGTGAATGGGAATGGGTGAATGAATGAACAAAACAGTGTGCCTGATTTTACTCCCATTCATTAAAAAGAATCTCTAGTTCCAATCATTCAGGAAAAAAAAATTCATCAAGGGATTAGGTAACACCTGCTCCATCTGTCTTCCACAGTCATTCCTGTTCCAGCCTTATTTGTATAAATACCAGTATTTCCACCACAAAGGACATTTTTTGCTGGTCAGTTAGCAGCATTCATTGGGATGGAGGGTCCCTGAATGACAATGGACGCTGTTGGAGTACTAATACAGAACTATTTATAGGTACCTGTGTACATGCACACATAGAAACACACACACAGCTCCATAAAGGCATAATCAGCCAAGTACCACACTATGCCACCTTCTGTCTCATCAACAACAAGCTGCAATTATTCTGACATCCCAAATGAAGCAAAAGATATGAGAAGGACTCGAGGATTTCGGAGAAGCTACTATCTCATTATTCTACAAAGCAAACTGCCTCTATTGGGACTGCGTTGACATTCAGACTACGGTTATCAACTAGATTATAGACCGTGCCAGTTTCACGGAGGCAGTGAGCTGCTTTGCTGAAGACGATGAGGTGAATGGAGTTGATATAATGCAGCACTTTCGGAGATGTGAATGAAAAGGTTGGGAATTGGTCACATTAGATAGTCATCATGAGAGAGGGAGACACACAGCCAAAGATGCTGTAATGGCTCTGAACTGTAATCCCAGAACGACTTGTCATCATTCATACATCAATCTTGTATTGGCATTCATGTTCACAATGCTTTTCTCCTCCTTATTGTTAGTTGATAGATTAGATCATGTTCCCATTTCACAGAAAGAGCAATTGAATTTAGGTCAGTGAGGGCTCCCAGTTTCATAAGGGGAATGGACAGGGGAGAGAAAACAAAGAGAGGCACTGGCCAGGGTAAGTGAATAGCTAAGTAATGAATATTTTAAAAACTTTGCTAGGTCAGAGCAAAGGTTTATCCAGTCCAGTATTCTGTTTCTTACACTGGCCAGCCAGATGCTTCTCGCTGGATCACAACCGAGATCAGGAAAGCAATATCACTTTCATGTTGTTTGACACCAACATTTCATAGTCACAGATATACTGCTTCTGAACACAGAAGTTCCATTTTGCAATCATGCCTAACGGCTAGAGTCTAAACCCCAAACTCTATATAGTGCACCATATTGGCTTCCTTGCTACTGTTCAAAGCTTATGGATAGCGCACTACTCAGATTATACACACAAAGCTCTATGCCGTGGTCTACAAGCAACGAATTGTATACATGCATTCTTCACCAAATAATAATTACAGTTTACCATTGCTGCTGTCTACCTTCCCGTTAAAACTGGTACAGTCTCAGGGTCCCTTAGCACAGTGTTTAGGCTGCACTATTCTATGCTCTCCATACAAAACCCCTGAAATTCTTTTTCAGCAGTAAACACAGCAATGAAAGAACATAGTGCATGCTGACAGCATCCTTACCCTCTTTTTGAAAAACTGAAAAGCAGAACACTTCTTGACTGGAAATCCATTCATGTCTTTGTTGACCATTTTCCTCAAGGGAGGCTTCCACAGTGATAGATCCAGGGCAGGACTTGCTTAGTTAGTGCATCCGTTTCCCTCAGTGTCCCTTCTGGCGACGGTTAATGAAGACAGACTAGCATCGGAAAAGCAGCAGAGACGGAGAAGCTCAGGCGATGGAGCTTTCACACATCCATTCTGCTGCACTGGCTACCGCATCAGTGGTGGTGGCGGTAGCAGCTCCTGCCTTCCTGTTTTTTTCCAGCTGCGCCTAAAAAAACATCCCTTTCATTCATCAGCTGAATTGCTGTAAATCCCAGACAGGTAGCAAATCTCAGTTTGATTAAAGCAAACGGACAGGGGAGGTGGGTGGGGGTTTTTTTTGCCTTCTACTGTGTGGCTCTTCCTGAATCCTTCTTCAGCAAAGCAGGCTAGCAGATTCCTTTTGCGCTTCTTCAGGTGATAATGTGTGATTCACTGCTGCTTGAGATGAGAGATGCTTTGACTGTACAAGTTCCAAAGGGAGATGCAGTTGAATAGCGGCGGTGGTGGCGGCAGCCGGGGGGGGGGGGGGGAGGCATAGGAAGCAGCAGCTGAGCAAAAATAAGAGTGCAAAGGATGGAAAGGAGGACTCAGGACGCCGAAAGAGCCCAAGGCAATATGCTTCCCAGGGGAAAATGATACTGGCAAGTCTTGCATTACAACAGAGACATCTCAATACAGATGGGGGAAGGGCGAGGAGCAGATGTGAGAGAATATGCTATAAATGTTCTTTATAAAGACAATCTATTAGACTAGTTTTCAGCAAAGATAAATTAACAAAGAGAGCTGATTCCAAAGAAGGTCAGTGTTGCCCCTGTGACAAGATAAAATAGGAGGGGGAAACGATCCTGAAAGTTTCAAGAAGAAAAGGATTAAAAAAAAAAAAACACATACATTTTCTGCAGTGATGGCATTGGAAGGTATTGATTCCATCTGATGTATTTCTGGAAGGCAAATATTTTTGACAGCCCCCAAGTCCCCCCCCCCCGTGTCAGTGTGAAATATTAATGAAGGCATTCTAAGCTCATGCAGATAATTTTTCCCCTCATCAGCCAGTGACCACAACCTGTCTCCACTCCTTTCAGGCCTTTCCAGAAAAGGTATATTGTAAATGCACATTTGTTCTTTCTTTGCTGTGCAGACATCTTCCCCTGGGGAGGAAGATGGGGAGATAGCCAGTTTGGTGTAGTGGTTAAGTGTGTGGACTCTACTCTGGGAGGACCGGATTTGATTCCCCACTCCTCCACTTGCACCTGCTGGATGACCTTGGGCAAGCCGTAGTTCTGGCACAGCTGTTCTTGAACAAGAGCAGTTTCTGTTAGAGCTCTCTCAGCCCCACCTACCTCCCAGGGTGTGTGTTGTGGGGAGGGGAAGGGAAAGGAGTTTGTAAACTGCTCTGAGACTCCCTTGGGTAGTGAAAGGCAGAGTATACATCCAATCTCCTCCTCCTCCTCTTGGAAATATCACAGTTTCCTACTGGGAAAATGTATTTCTCTCATAAGCAAGCAGGGTATCTGCAATCTAGGGTGAAGCAACTCGGCTCTCTCCTCCACCCCTATATTTTCACCATGTTGTGACCTTAATGTAGACAGTCTTGGAAAAGTTCTTGTCAGTTTCATGCAGGCAGCTAGGGGTCACATCCATACATTGCTGGATACTGCACTATTACAGCACTATAGCAATCATTTGCAACTGGCTTGTCTTGTCCACACCGGAAAGCTCAGTTGCAAATGAATGCTATAGAACAATGATATGCAGTATCCGATAGTGTGTGGATGCAACCACTATCAAAGGTCTGTGTGTGACCTTGTTGAAACTAAGCAGGTATGGCTTTTGTCAGTGGTTGCATGGGGGATTTCCTTGAGGGACCGCCTTTCCCCATATATGCCCCAGAGGGCACTGAGGTCAGGCACACAACATCGCCTGATTCTCCCCGGTCCGAAAGACGCTTGGCTGGCCTGTACCAGGGCCAGGGCTTTCTCGGTGGCGGCCCCATACTGGTGGAATGAGCTCCCGGATGACATCAGGGCCCTGCGGGACTTATTACAGTTCCGCAGGGCCTGCAAGATGGAGCTCTTCTGCCAGGCTTTCAATTAGGAGCCGCCACCGGGGGGAATTTGCAGGATAACATCGCCCTGGTCCCTTCAGTCGAACCTTGTACTGCCAACTGTTCACCATGAGAACTCTGATGCTGCCAACTGTTCACCATGAGTACTCTGATGCTGTTCACCATGAGAACTCTGATATTGTTGCTTTATATTTGTGTATGCGCTAATGTTTGGTTTTATGCTAGTTTTAACTTGTTTAATTTGTAAACCACTTTGATGGTATTTTATGGTTGTCAGCTGCCTTGAGCCAGTTCGCCAGCAAGGCGGGATAAAAATAAACTAAATAAATAAATGCAGATTTTGGAATTCCATGATGGATGGATGGATGGATGGATGGATGGATGGATGGATGGATGGATGGATTTATTGATTTATTTATTTATTTATGATATTCAATTTTTATACCACCCATTCCCTAAGTAGGGATAGCATACAGGACAGCATACAACAGACACTAAAACCGCAAACACCAAGACAACAATTTTAAAATAGTAAACAGTACAGTAAAATTCATAACAACAATGCGGTTTAAACAGATGGTGTCAGATTTCCAGTTGTGCTACCACCTTGCAGGGGTGGTATGTATAGTGAGTAAATAAACAGACCACATCTACCCATCAGGGAAAGTTTAAATGGAGCTTCTTCATTCTTTAAAAGGAGCGTCTTCAGACTTTGTCTTGAGATGAATGTATTTCAGTTCCTCCATAGCTTTTAAAAACTGAAATGAAACACATTCTCAAAATGCCAAGTACTGCACCCTATATCAGATTACATATGTATGCACAGCAAACATCTGGAGGCATGGTACATGTACAAGTCTAGCATTTATATCTCATTCTGCAAGCCTTTTGAGGCAACTTTGAATGTGCTGGGTCAGTGCCTTGAGGCTGTGGTCAAGTGGCTGAGAGTGAACAAACTGAAGCTCAATCCAGACAAGATGGAGGGAAGTAGAGTATTTGGCTGGTGTTGATTGACCAGACTCAGGCCCTTTTCAAGCGTCATTTGTATTCCGTTTCATTAACTGGTTGCTAACAGATTTTCTCTGTCATTTCAGACAGACTCATTTCAATAACTGGTTGCTAACGAAATTTATTTACCTGTTCATACAAACCTGCTTGCGTTGGGTTAGCAAAGTGTGGTTGAGCCGCTTTTGAGGGAAACTGCTTTCTTCCACTTTCTACCCCTTCGTTGCGCTTCTGAATTGCTGTAATATGCTGTTTAAAATGTCCATAGTGCTTCCTTCAATGCCACTTTCCCCCCTGCCTTTTTTTGCCAAGAGATCTTCCTTGGACTTAAAAAAATGTTCTAAGTTGAGTGCTATAGCGCTTAACCAATATAGTACACCGGTGCTATAGTGGCACCACTGAGATGCCTTGACTCCATTGGCTCAGGGAAGTCAATGGAGTCAAGGCATCTCAGTGGTGCTACTGTAGCACTGAAGTGCTATATTGGTTAATAGCGCTCAACTTAGAACATTCAAAAAAGAAAAAAGTCCAAGGAAGATCACGTGGTGGAAAAGGGCAGGGGGGAGTGGCACTGTTTGAAATAACCATAGCACTTCGGGGATGGTTCATTAATGGAAGGAAATTCACTGTATAAAACCGCCGTCTGAGTTAAACTTTCAATAGTAGGGCAAGTTAAGATTTTAGGGGTGGTCCTGGACCCAGCCTCATTAATGGACAAGCAGGTCAGTGGCAGTGCTGTTTTTAAGAGCGCCTTCTTTCAATTAAATCTAGCTTGTAAGCTCGCCCCTTACCTAGATCCTGCTGATCTAGCTATGCTGATCCATGCTACTGTAACCTCCAGAGTGGACTACTGTAATGCAGTCTGTGAGGGACTGCCTTTGAAGATGCCTTGGAAGCTCCAGTTGGTGCAAAATGCAGCAGCAAGGCTCTGCTCTGGGATCAACCACTCAACACATCCAACTCCAGTGCCATGTCAACTGTACTGGCTACTTATTTGCTTCTGAGCCCAATTCAAAATGCTGGTTATTATCTTTAAAAAAATTCATGGCCTACAACTTTCCTAGTTATTGAAGCACATCTCCCAATATACTTCCTGTTGTGTACTAGTCACGAAATGGCGACCGCCATGCGGTCAGAGCACATGGCCCGATTCTACCTGAGCTTCAGCCAGGTAGAACAATAGACAGTCGGATCCAAAACGACCACCAATAGCCAGCCTAGGTCTTCCGCGGGGGACCTATGAACTACAACTTAAGACCTAAGGCCCTATCAGAACTATGCGCATATGCTAAGCCCCTATCAGGTATTCTGGGTGCGGCCAGAGGTGTGGCTCCGGCCGGCATATAAGCAGGGCCCTGGAGCCCTGGCTGCGTGCTTGATCTGACCATCTCCTGAACATGCTGATTCACTAATAAAGTCTTTGCTATAATCATCATACAACTCGCCTCCCGACTCCAGTACTTTCCACTTCCCTGTGCCAGTTAAGTTCTTCAGATATTCCTCTTCCCCATTGTTAGCTGCCTTCCTGTCCTGGTAGTGAAAGTTTTACAGAGTTACAGAAAAGATGAAAACCTTTGCAAAAGGGTTAAGCTGTATTCTGTCTAGTCTAGTATCAGAACACTGAAACCATACGCACACAAACAGAAGGCCTTGAAGTCATGATGGTTTTGGCATCTTACTTTGTGTACCAGAAGAACATTATATGCATAATTCTCTCAATATCCGCAGCTGCCATTTTGTGTGAATAGGGTAAGGCGTGTATTTTACCACTTCACTACCTGTGAATGGAAAACCAGATTATTCTTTTCAAAGCTAGGGAATATGCATGTTGTCCCATTCCCACAAAATAACTAACTAAGATTGCCAAGTCACTTACTGTAAAAAGCGGGGGCAAGCTGGTCTCTGTCCGGGACATCTGCATGTGTGTGAAGCGCACACATGCCACGATGACATCGCCCGGAAGTGGTGCCATAGAGTTTTCACGGCGATTGCTAAAGCGTTGCCTGGTGATGTGCCCAGCGTGATGATGTCACTTCTGGGCAATGTCATCACACCAGGCACGTTGGCCCGAACTGGCCACTACGCGGGTGGGGTTCCCCCCACCGGCCAGATCTGGACCGGCGGATTCAGGGCCCTTTAAGTGGGGGAATCCCCCCCCCCAGGGGACTTGAAAGCCCAAGAAGAAGAAGAAGAAGAAGAAGAAGAAGAAGAAGAAGAAGAAGAGATTGGATTTATACCCCGCCCTCCACTCCCCAAGGGAGTCTCAGAGCGGCTTACAAACTCCTTTTCCCTTCCCCTCCCCACAACAGACACCCTGTGAGGTAGGTGGGGCTGAGAGAGCTCTTTCCCAAGCTGTCCTTGAGGGAACAGCAGGTACAGAGCTATGGCTTGCCCAAGGTCATCCAGCCAGGTGCAAGTGGAGGAGTGGGGAATCAAACCCGGTTCTCCCAGATTAGAGTCCACGCACTTAACCACTACACCAAACTGGCTCTCTAACTGGCTCTCTAACTAACACACATATGGTAAGATCACATATTCTCTGGGTACATGAAGTAGGAATGCCAAAACCATAACGATTGAAAAGGGCTTCACTGGGTCTGGCTTCTGATTAAATGTGCCTAGAAATAGGCTGTACCAAACTATGATTTAAAAACAACAACTGCTCTCCAAATCAAGTCAGTCTCTTTATGTCTTGTAGCTTTTTTTAAAAAAGTCTCTGAGCTATTTGGACAAAGCTTTGATGTGTGTTACCTCAGCTATTTTTTCCCATGTAGATTAGTACTATTGTCCTTAGAAGTATCGTTTCATTCCTCTCTGCCTGTTTTGTGAATTAAATGCTGCCTCTTAGTCCCAGGCCAGAGACCTCTGATGAGATTTGATGGAAGCCATGATCTCATTATGCTTACAATTAGCTTTCCAGATGCCACAATTCCCCCTTCCTCAAGGCCTGACAGACCTTTTCTTCCTTTTTATTTCTCCCCTCATACTTTAGCATATCTGAGTTGAGAAGTCAGAGGGCTGTTATAGCAGTTAGTCTGTTGGACTGTGACTGGTGAGGCTCAGACTCAACTTCTCACTATGTCATGAAGCTCACTGGGTAGTTGGGGCAGGTTACTATCAGTGTAACTTGCCTCTCAGGATTTGTTGAGAAAATAAAATTAGTGGAGCTTTGTGTGATGGCCAAAGCTTCTTGGAGGAAAGGTTAGAATAAAGATGGATGATTCAGTAAAAATACCTGACTCCCTCCCAGCACCATGCATTTAGTCTATGCAATGTTCATGTGATTTGGAGCTTGGAAATAATATGAAGGTCATGCTCCCTAGCTTTATAGCATGATCCCTCCCAACAGGTCCACCAAAGCTATTCACCCACAAGTACTTCTGATGACTTACTTGCACACTCATTGATGTTAGCCATTTATGGCACACTGGCTACACGAGAGGGGGAAGGGGAACCCCAGTTCTCTTCCACTTTGCATACTCTTCCTTTGTTTGGTCATTTGGAGCCATTTGTTCCTGATGACAGGTGAATGTCTGTTTATGAAATCTTCACTTCCATGTTTGTAAGTATGAAAATTAGTGCCTCATTAAACAAGTATTAACATCCTGTTGATGTCCCTTGCCTGTGTTTGGACAAATTTGTCATGATGGCCCTTATCCTTTTGGCAGGTGTTCTGTTTCTTCGCAGGTTTTAGAACAGACTCTAAATCTGATTGTTCCTCCTTAACCAATAAAAGCCTCTCTTTCCCATCTTTTCTTTTACTTCTTTTTTTGGTGTGTGTGTGTGTGTACTGTGGCAAATTTCTTGGTGTGCTATGTATAAGAGGAACACTTTTTGTAAATCTTTGCACAAATTGAGCTCCTCTAGTCAGCACAAATAGCACAAATTGAGTTCCTCTGCACAAACTGAGCTTGGACACCACTCAATGTCCTCTCAGAGGGTTGTTCATTTCTCCTCTGCTGTATCCAAGACCTTCTCAGTCACTTGGCCAACTCTTTGGACTGGTCTATGAGAGGACATTCAAAAAGTACATTCATTGCCTATTCTTTGGAAGGAATACAAGAGGCTTTTTTTAAAAAAAAAGTTTGTTTCTCACTGAATAATATTGAAGATTTCATTGCGGCTATAAGTTGCGGCTATAATGCATCATTGCGGCTATAATGCATCATGGTCAACCTTGTGTTTGTACAGATGTTGTTAACCAATGTTTCTATAGTTTTCCTGTCTTTTATTGTATTGTATTTTTTTGCCATATGGTAGGATACAATTCGTACTCTATTATGGGAAATGTCCGGAACCACTTTTGCTGGTGAAAAATGTATAAAATAAGCTGAAAGCAGAATCATATAGGTTCAGCTGGAAAGCTGGGTCAAGTTTCCAGCATACTGGATTAATAAGGCTCACCTTCACGCTTTCCTGATAACCTGCTCAGCTTGTGAATTTGTAAACAGATTATTACAATATACACACAAGATTCCAACAGTGAAATCCTAAGCAGAGTTACACCAATCTAAGTCAGTGGAAGTCATTGTGATAGTCAGTGGAAGTCATTGTGATATGTGTGTGTAAGTCTGCCTAGGATTGCACTAAACACCAATCTCCAAAGGAATTCCCCCTCTAGAAATTGTCCTGGACTTCTTGCTGCTGTAAAAAGGAGAGACATAAAACCATCTTCATGAAGTAGAATCTGAGCATTTTTGGTACGGGGTCCCCAACCCTTTTCAGCCTGAGAGTACCTTTGGAATGCTGGTACAAGGTGGTGGGCACAACTATAATGTGGCTGGTGCTGGAGGAGGAGCAAACCACAAAATGGCTGCCACAAGAGGCAGAGCCAACCACAAAATGTCAGGAAAGGAGGTCATGCATATCTCTATTAGTAACTCTCCAACATTTCAGACAGAAGCTTTGTTTAACAGAATGCCTTTTAAAATTAACATAGTCTTTAAAAATATTTTCTTGCATACACACAGCTTAAATCCAGTTACATAAAAGCAGCAATGCAAGCATTTTGAGACATTAAAAATATTCAAATGCATAATTTAAACATTAGATGTCTTCTTACAATGCTCTACTCCTGCTGATGTTCAGTCTTACATGCACAGCAGGAGTTCCCAGGCTTTTCAAATGTATCAGTTATCACCCTTCACCTTAGGTTATTGACAAAGATCGATGGACAAAAGCTTGATTCTCATTTAAAATGATCAGATACACAGACATAAACAGAGGTGTGGCACTGTATTCAAATAAGCCTCCTAGCGTTCTCATGAAGAAGAAAGAGCATAATAGGAAATTTCCAGCATTGCAAAAGGTGAAATCACCATCTCTGGAGGGCTTAGCAGAGAAGCAGTTAGAGGAAAGAGCTGCCACGTAGGAAATGTGGGTTGTGAAGCAATAGCAGGAGTCTTGTTCTTCCTGTTTTTGTTGTGATGATAACATACACCCTTTGCACACAGCAGATTTAACACTCTTATTTGGAGCTTCAGTTTGGTTTAAAATAGTTTCATTTTCCTCTAATGTGCAGCATGTGTGTAATTCTGTTGCCCTTTCTGCACTCTCCTTTTAATCCAAGTTTACCACCGTGTTCTCCAAGCAATTCTGCACTAAAACCGAATACAATCTTCTTTTGAATCCAGGCTTTCCCCCCATTCTGCACTAAAATCGAGTTCAATCTTCTTTTTATTCCATTTCCGCCCCCCCCCCCCCCCCCTTCTGCATTAAATTTCCTCCTTTCAGTGGTCAGCCTGGTTTCAGCCTGCTTTTGCCCCGGGTTATTTGGATGCTGTGTTGCTGCATACTTAAATCAACTCAGCTCAAACACTGAGAAAATCCAGAGTGGCAGGCAAATGTAGAAAGGACCTGTGTTCTGGATTGTGATATCTGCTCTTTTTAAGAAGGAGTAGGCCCGTATTGGATATTAAGAGAAGATACAGTCCAAAACTTTGCCAACACTACCATTCTCATGAAAATAATGACAATCCCAGACAACTTTTGTGAATGACCCAATAGTATATAATGATAAGTGTATATATAGTCACCTAAATATGATCGCTAACATTCACTTTGTATGCCAACTTTGCTGAGCTTGTGGACATTTTTGCAGTTCTGACAAGGCAGTGAATGTTACCAGAAAATGGCTGCCGTGGGGTAGGTGGGGTCATTTACAAAATGGCCACAATGAGGGATTGATCAACCAAAAAACTGAGAGGTGCCAGGCTAATCATAGTTCTATGATAGAGGCAAATGCTTCTGATGCAAAGGTGATGCCACCTGGCTTCTTTTGAAGCACCGAGGAGGATAGCTGGGATTGACTCTTTGCCTAGGGGAAGAGATACTGTTTGGTTTCAGTTTCCAGAGGATGGGAAGGGTTTTCTCCCTGCATGGCCCCAGGGAGAAATAAAGAAATATGTGCCTATAGTGCACATCTGTGATGCACCTGTCTGGAATGAACTCAGTGCTTCGCTAGCCAGTCAGCTAACAAGGAATGACCCAAAGTTCTCTGTTGTTGTTTTTCCTGTTCCACTCAGAACTTTTTGGGTTTCAACCTCAAGACTGAAGAAACAATCAGGAGACACATTAGTGGGTGTCATGGCAGCCATAGGCTTCATCTGGTGACCACTGATGTATGCCTAAAAAGTCATGGAATATGTACTTGTTCTGGGGTATTCATAAGATACCTCCAGGATTAACACTATTGACACTTCCCTGTTAAAGTAAGCAAAAACTCACATAAACAATCAATTAGGAGAAGAATTAGCCTTAGATTACAGTGATGTGGGATTTCATGAAGCTGAGAATGCTTTAAATACAAATAAGTGGCCTCAAATGTATATTTATTACCTCATTCATATGACTGTGTTTCTCTGATTCTGAGTATGACTTCTTTTGGAGGCTCAGTTCTTCTCAGTGGCATGTAGTGTCCTTTATCACCTCCAGCTGGGTCACCAGCTACAGCCATTCCTGGAGGAGTATGAGCTAGCCAAAATGATCCATGCTCTGATCACATCCAGGTTAGATTACTGTAATGTACTCTACATGAAGCTGCCTTTGAAAGCTGTTTGGAAACTTCAATTGGTCCAAAATGCAATGGCCAGGCTACTGTCAGGGGTTGGAATCCTGTGCTGAAAGAGCTGCACTGGTTACCCATCTGTTTCCAGGAACAATTTAAAGTGCTGGTTCTTACCTTTAAGGCCCTAAACAGCTTGGAGCCAAAGTACCTAAAGTACCATTTCCTCCCATACTATCCACTCCACCAGTTAAGATCTGCCTCTCAAGTCCTGCTCTCTGTACTCCTGCCTTCAAAAGTGAGGCAAGTGGTGACTAGAGAAGGGCAAAAACCAGGAAAATGTGGTTTGTGACTGTTCATGGTATGCCCGGTTTGTGAACCACAAACTGTCACAAACTTTAAAGAGCTAAACAAACTGATTTGGTTGGTGAGGTTTGTGATGTGGAAGAATGCCCCCCTGAGTGCTAGAGATACCAAACTTACAGGGAACCTCCAGTTGACTCCCCCCTACCTGCCCTCCAAGTTTGGAGATGATTGGATTTATGGGGTCTGAGTTACAGCCCCCCAAAGAAGGTGCCCCATCCTCCATTGTCTCAATGGATGGGGGGAACAGCAAAAAAAAAAAAAGCACATTCAATAGAAGCCCAAGTAGAACAGAACCAAAGTCTCAAAGAATCTCTGCAGTAGAATTGAAGGTGGGGGGTATTTTTGCAAGCCCCACAGAACCAATGCAATGTGCCCAGCAGAACCAGTGCCACTGTGACAGTGCAAACCCAACAGGACTAAAGTCAAGCCAGAGACTCTCTACAGTAAAAATTGAAAGGGGGGCATTTTTGCAAAACCATCAGAACCAGTGCACTGCACAGAGTGCCAAACAGTACCAGTGTAATCAAAAAGTGCCCAGCAGAATCCAGTGCCACTGTGGAAATGCCAGCTCAACAGGGCTGATGTCTAGCACAGAAACACACTCCAAGCAAGGGGTGTGTGCAAACACAGTCGAATCTGTGCAATGTACTAATGCCCAGAAGAACCCAATGCCATTGTGGCAATGCCAGCTCAGCAGGACTGATGTGAAGTACAGAATAATGATCCAAGCAAGGGGAGGGATTGCAAGCCCAGCACAATCAGTTCAGTGTACAGAATGCCCAGCAGAACCTACCGCTATTGTAGCAATGCAAGTAAATGCCCCCCCTTCTAATGTCTAATGGTCAAACCAGAGAATCCCTGCAGTACAAACTGAAGGGGGGCATTTTTTGAAACCCAGCACAACCACTTCAGTGTACAGAATGCCCAGCAGAACCCAGTGTCACTCTGGCACAGCAAGCTTAAAAGAACTGATCTCAAAGCAGAGTCACAAGAAATCCAAGTTGGAGGGGGGGTTTTGCAAGGCCAGCACAACCAGTTACAATTTGCAGAATACCCAGCAGAACCCAGTGCCACTGTCACTGCAAACTTAAAAGGACTGATCTCAAAGCACAGAGTCACAAATCCAGGTGTGTGTGTGTGTGTGTGTGTGTGTGTGTGTGTGTGTGTGTGCAAGCTTGGTGCAAGAAAATTGGAAGAGAACACCAAGGAAAGTCAGCAAAGAAGGAAAACAAACCTCTTGAAACTGACATGACTAGTTTGAAATTGATAACAGTGTTTCCAAGCTGGAGAATTCCACCCCCACCCCCATTGCTTTGAAGTTTGGTGAACATTTTGTTTGAACAGAGACAGTATGTCTCCAAGTGTATCCATTCATGAACCTCCAGGAACTGCTTGAAAGTTCGTGAAAAGTTCATACCAGTTGACCTGCCATGAACTTCAGTTCGTGAAATATGAACCAGCCAAAATTCACCACAAACTTTAGATCATTAACTGGTTTGTGCCCATCCCTAGTGGTGACTAGAGACAAGGCATTTTCTGGGGTGGCACCCTGCCTTTGGAACAACCACCCCTTGAAGATTACCTGGTGCCTACTTTACTTTCTTTTAGGCCCCAGGTCAAAACACAT
Source organism: Lepidodactylus listeri (assembly GCA_029233225.1). NCBI lineage: Eukaryota > Metazoa > Chordata > Lepidosauria > Squamata > Gekkonidae > Lepidodactylus > Lepidodactylus listeri. Next base: position 42,939,899 of record JARCFY010000003.1, read on the forward strand.
CTTTTTAACTAGGCTTTGAATTCGAAGTTTTGTCTTATCTTTTCAATGGTCAACTTCTGTTTTATGTACAGTTTTTATGCAGCTTATATCCAATTACTTGTTTTTTAATGGCTTGTTTTTAATACTGTGACTTGTTTTAAATTGTAAACTGCCTCAAGCTGCGCTCTGAAGCAGCAGCATAGAAATATCCTAAATAAATAGATTGGCACAGAATTTGGTTGCTCGTTGATGCGCAGTATGCCGAGTACATCATGGGAGATGAGATTAAACTTTACAGGAACTCCAGGGGTTGTGTTGTTCTAATTATGTCAGAATTTGTCCTCAACAGCCTTGCCTAGAGAGGCAAGGTAATGGAAGGTCATTATTATCTCAGCCTGTTAATTACATTTCCTTGCTGTATCCAGAATGATCAGCCAAGGTTAAATTTAAAAGAAGCAGGGGAGATTTATTTAGAAAGCTCATCAATCTTAGATTCCCCCCACACACGAACACACTCCTGGTTCATGTCTAAAAACCATTCACACAAAGAACTTCATTCACCAACAGTTCCTCTGGCCTACCAGAGCCTTCATCATACAGACTCTGACAATCAGTTCTGATTTTAAATGAATGCTCCCTGCACAGGCTTCTGCAGCTCACCTCCATTCATTTACTGCGGTAAGTATGCAATCAGTCTGGGTTGAGGTCCAGCATCAATGAGATTTTCACTGTGGCTAACAAACAGCAGGTGGGCATAAATACTCCAAGAAACAGATGGACGTGATGGAGGAAATATGAGCAGGGTGTTAAAGACAAAGGGAAGCTCACCACTGTAATACCTTACTAAGAAAGAGCTTATTATTGGAATTTTTATTTATAGTGTTATCTTGGACTGCTTCATGTTCCCCTACCTTCAGAGGAAAGGCCACAAAAAGAGAGGGTTCTTCTGGCACTCATTCCAAGTTCTGGAAAGTTTTCTCCCTCTCCCTGAACCTGGCACCAATACTGACTATTTTTCAGTGCCAGGCTAAGATCAGCAAGTTTTAAATTAACTGATTGCCCGCCCCTGGGGCGGGGGTGGTGTTGGGTTTTTGTTGGTGCGTGGCATGAAGAAGAGAAGATGAAACTTTATAGGAACTCCTGGAGTTGTGTTATCTAATATGTCAGAATTTGTTCTCAACAGCTAGGTTGCCAGGTGTCTGGTTTTGAACTGGATAGTCCAGTATTTTCCCTTTTGCCTGGGAAATAAACTGAGAACATACTGGACATACAACTGTCCAGTGTTTTCTAGGTAATAAGCTTGCAACTGCCATAGTCAAGCTCCATGCATGTGCTCTTTCTTTCCTCTGTAGGTTGATAAAGCAGCAAGATCCCTGTCTGCTTGTCCTGCATTGTGGCCGGCAAGGTTTAAAAAGAACTGAATCTGTCCCTCAGCAGCCAAGCAAGGTGCTCCCAGAGAAATCCTATTGGCTCGGCTGAAGAAAGCTGGAAAGGGAGAGACTTTTGTAGCCAACAGATTTAGCTTCTAGCTGACTGTGTGGGGTTGGTGGTGGAAAGCTTGAATCTTCTGAAGAAAAGAGATCAAGGGATCACAGCAGGAAAAAAAAGTCTGGAGACTTTGGAGGTGGCAAGGCTCTCAGAGGGTGGGATATGGACCGAGTGTCTGCCTTGCATTTTTCTCTTTTGTGAAGCCCTGGTGACTGCAGATGCTTTTTAAGGCTGAAAGACTATGCAGATCTACCCATGAGTGCCATTGAGCTCATTGAGGCTTTCTTCTGAATAAACATGACTAGGATTCTGTGCAATTCTCCCAGTGATTTTGGTGGCAGAGTTAAGCATATGTTGCTTCCCTTTCAAGACAATGGGGATTAGCTTTGGATGGATTGTGTAATGTAGTATGCTCTGTGTTGCAACCAGCCTGCCATGTGCTCCCAGGTAATGGCGCCTGCTGCATGGCCAGAGCACATGGTCAGGCAGAGAGGGGAGCTTGAATCTGGAGGAACAACAGACGTCCGGATTCTAAGCCTCCACCAATGTGGGACCTAGGTTCTCCCTGAGGAGCCAATGCAATCAAAGGCTCCTCCAGGGAACCTATGACAAACATGCGCATACGTTAAGCCTAGGGCTGCCAAGTCCCCCTGTAGAGCGGGGGAAACACCGATTTTTAAAGCTTTCCCCCGCTTTTCCAAAATTGGCCACCGGGGGGACAAAATGGCTGCCAGCAGGGGAACCTCGGAGCCTGCCCTGCTGGCCTCTTGAACTTCTTAAAAGGGAAATTTCCCCTTTAAGAGCTGATCGAGCAAGACAGCCCCGCCCAGAGATTAAGGAGGGACTGTGCAAGGTTGCTGCTGGAGTAAGTTGCTTCCGTGCAAGGTTGCTGCTGGAGTAAGCTGCTTAAGGTGCTGGGGTCTGCGAGCTCTTTTCCTTCTCTGTCTCTCCCCCTCCCCCTCTTTCTTTTTGCTGTCTGTCTGTCCACTGTGGTTTTGTCAAAGGAATAAACTGTCACTTCCAGAGAGGTAAACATCACAAGGAGAGGTTGCCTGTAGAAGGTCTGGGAGTGGGATTGTTTAAAATGTCTTGTCGTGGCTGCTTGGGTCCCCCCAATCCTCATTTCCCTTCTGCAAATAAAAGTTGGGATTCCTCATTTTTATGCCAATTTTCTGTTTCTTTCAACCATGTCCCCCCCCCCCCTCCGGCAGTAAAAATCTGCATTTTTAAAAGCATTTGTACATCAAGTAACCGGTATTTTAAGTTAGGGATGGATCCAACTAGCTTTTCTGCTGGCGAAAAGGGGAGGACAAAGGTCCTCTTTAGCCACCAAAAAGCCTATGCTGGGGGGGGGGGGGGAGAAGTTATGGGACTTACATGGACAACAGCTGGGTGAAACAAGGGCCAGAAATAAAGCCTGGGAATTGGGCAAGAGTAAGTGAAAAAGCTGTCTGTCTGTCTGTCTGTCTGTCTGTCCCTCTCTCTCTGTCCCCATCCAGCAGAGGTCTATCAGTGGCTATTATAGCCACAAGGTCTAAATGGAGCCCTTTGTCTGGGGCAGTGATGCTCTGCATTCTTGGTGCTTGGGGGGCAACAGTGGGAGGGCTTCTGGAGCTCTGGCCCCGCTGCTGGAACTCCTGAGGGCACCTGGTATTTTTGGCCACTGTTGTGACACAGAGTGTTGTACTGGATGGGCCGATCCACTGTGGCTTCTCTCCTGTTCTTATGATATGAAAATCATATTCAGCACTTGTGTAGCACTTAGTGCTTCATATTCTGCCGAGATGAGGAAGGATTCAGTAGGGCCGTTGCTCAGTGATAGAGCATCTGCTTGACATGCAGGAGGTATCAGCCTCTTCAGCTAAAAAAGGATCAGGTAATAGGTGACATTAAAGATCTCAGCTTGAGACCCTGGAGAGCCACTACCAGTCTGAGTAGTCAATACTGACCTTGATGGACCAATGGCCTGATTCAGTATTAGGAAACTTCATGAGTTCATGTGTCAGCATGTGGAAGCAACATCACAGGATGTGACATCACAAAATGATGTCACTTCCTTTCTCCTGGCTCCACCCCCAAAGTCTCCTGGCTCCACCCCCAAAGTCCCCAGATATTTCCCAAGTTGGACTTGGCAGCCCTAGTTAAGCCCCTATCTGGTCTTTTGGGTGCGGCCGGAGGTGTGGCTCCGGCCAGCATATAATGAGGGCCCTGGAGCCCTGGAAGCGTGCTTGTTCTGACCATCTACTGGGCATGCTGAATCACTCAGTAAAGGCTTCATGATTTCACCGTTCCTGGTCTCCTGAGTCCAGTACTCTTCAGATTGTCTCTGTTGTTATGCCCCTTTTATACAGTATAAAATATAAATTTGCTGGACTGTGTAATCTTATGACGATGTACTCCTTTCTAATTATTTCATGGACTTCCATGGGCTAAGACTGCATAGGATTGCACCTTGTATTGTGGTAATTATAACCATGTTGATAGAAATGTTAATTTAAAAAAAAAAAAAATAGTGAATTTTGTGAATTGTGTAATTGGAAAGCTACAATAGATTCATAAGGCCTTAAGTTGCCACGGGACTTTCTGTTCTAGTTCTCACCCATATGATAAACTTGGGTCTGGACTGTACCCCTTTCAAATTCAAAATGGAACATTCTTCCATATTCAAAAAGAAACAACAAATAGAGACAGCCAGTATAGTATAATAGAGTGTAAGTCTAGGATCTAGGAGATCCAGATTGAAATCCCCATTCTGCCATGGAAGCTTGCTGGGGTGACCTGGGTGATCAATCAAATACTCTCAGCCTAACCTAACCTAACCTAACCTACTTCACAGGACTGTTTTGAGGATAAAATGGAGGAGAATGATGTAAGCCGCTTTGGGTCCCCACTGCTGAGAAAAGTGGGGTATAAATAATTAAAAAAAAACCCTTCTGCACATAGAAAACAAGATATCAGATAGAAGAGCTCCAGCTTAGTCTTTTCCTTGGCATGCTAGTTTGCTCTGCACACTATGTGCAAAGAGCTCTGCACATATGCAGAGGCTGCGTCATGCTCCCGGAAGCTTGAATAAACCCGGGGGGGAGGGGGGCGGAAAGAGTTTGAGACAAAATGAAAATTAAAGTAGCAGCTGTGGCAAAACATGTGCAATCCTTATAGGTGCATTTACATTTTATGACGAGTCCCCTGGGGACCATAATCTGACCAGGAACTCAGTGGTTTTGCTTTTCAGAAGCTATAAAATGGCAGCATAAAGAAAACATAACCCATTATTAGCTTTGTCTGTTGAATTTCTACCTGCTGCCCTGCTATTTAAAACCCAGAAATGCCTGTGTATATTTGTGTGTATTAAATGGGAAGAAAGTGTGGCGTAGTAGTGCTTAGCATGTCATACTAGGATTGGGCAGATCCTAGGACTGGCAGCTGCCTGGAGAAAAATGCCATCCCTTTAATAGAGGCTTAATAGGATCATATTTATTTCCATGCCATCAAAAGCTTCTATAGCTCATTTCCACACAAAAGCCTCTATTAAAGGACAGGGCATTGTTCTCTTTTATTGTGTGTGTGTATTTTTGGTCAACATATTTTCATCAAGTGTGTCCAGTATTTTTGTTGAAACCATCTGGCAGCCCTATCAACAGGCTTGCCTACAAAGGCAAGTTTCCATGGTATTCTGTTTCAGATTGCTGGAACTTTTTACGGAGCCCTTGAGCAGCTTAACAGTTTTGTCAGCTTTTGTCCCCCTATACTGGAACATCAATCAGTGAGCTGATGCCCCCCGCCTCCAATTATTAAGAAGCTTCAGGGCTGAGTTCCATTAAAAATGGCAGAGGAGAAGAAAAGGCTTCATCTGGGTGTCCAGCTCCAGCAGGAAGCAGCTTCCAGCATCTCCCCACCACTGCCAAATCCCCAAAACTGGAAACATGACAGAGCTAGAAATGATGCCGATACTGGAAATAGGAAGAGCCAGCATCCAACACAGAGCAGAGACCCAGGCAACAGCAACCGTTGAGTCCGATCCATGAGGAATGATTTGAACCAGTTCAAGCCGCATCCCTGATACCTACTTCTGCCCCCAAGCATCTCAACAAGATTGCCTGATCTACTGTATAAAAGCTTGCAGATAAATCACATAAGAGCAACAGAGAAGCATGGGCTTTGTCTACATTCAAATATAGGTCATCAACTAAAGCTAGCAGAGATGTCTCTGTTCCATAGCCTGGCCTGAAGCCAGACTGAAAAGGGTCTGGAGCAGATGGGTTATCCAAGAAGACCTGGAATTGGTCTGCTACTGCTCTCAATCACTTTGCCCAGAAAGATTAGGAATTGGCCAATAATTGGCCATATCATTTTTCTTTAGGGATGGTTTCTTAAGCTGTGGATGGATAACCACCTCCTTGAATGGCCAAGGGAAGGTGCCCTGAGTTAGTGATTGATTTATAATTGATGCTAAGGATTTGTTAATGTGGCATGATTACGTGATTTTAGCAGCTAGGATGGTCAAGGGTCCAGAGTACAAGTAGTGGCCTTCACAGGTCAATATCCATCACAGAAACTGCGTTAAAACGATAAAGAGACCGTGTGGTGCACTTGGCCTTTTTTCTGGCATACCTTTGTTACAGCTGCCATCCAGATCAGAGCATCGTCTCTATATTTTATCAGCAAAATAATTGGCAAAAGGTATCACAGCAAATTGACTGTGCCTGGGACAGCAAAGGCTCAGACATGAACTAGCTGATGCTATAATAGTAGAGAAGCAACCTTCCTTTGCTGCCAGCACTACTGCTTCATAGGTCTTACTAGGAGTTCTATAGCATGATCTGTCAGATTCAATATAATTTCTTCACCAGCACCATTCTGGACATCTTCCAACCCTATTCAGATCACCCAGCTTTGTGGCAAACCAGGAGCTGGGTTTCATCCCAAGGGCAGGAGAGGTTGGAAAGGGGCAACCTTGGTGAGCCACAGCCTTGGTGAGCCAGAACAAGAGCCAGATTGGTGTAGCAGTTAAGAGCAGTGGACTCTAAAACCGGATTTGATTCCCCACACCTCCATATGAAGCCAGCTGAGTGACCCTGGGTCAGCCACAGTTCTCTCTCAGCCCCACCTGCTTCACAGGGAGTGTTGGGAAAGGAAGAGAAGGTGACTCCTTTGGGTAGTGAAAAGCAGGGTATAATAATCAACTCTCCTTCTTCTTTTTCTTTCAGTAGCTTCAAGAAGCTTCATGTTCCACACTTCCGTTGCAGATTCAACAGAATACATGTTTAGTGTCCTAAAATTCCCCAGAGCATTCTGAAATCCATTAGGATTCATGAGCTTTTGGGGGTGGACCATTGTAACCAAACCCCTTCCCATGGAAGGTTTCAGGACCACATTCACCTCGGCTTTAAGTAGGTCATTCAGGGTGAATCTCTAGCCCTGAAACCAAACCTTACTTCAAGGTCTCAGTACAAAAAGTTAAAGGGAGTGTCCCGGTTAGGGACGACCGGGCCTTCTCTCCCCCCCCACCGAAGTGGCCCCACACTCACCCGGCCCAGTCCAAGACACCCAGGAAGCTGGAGCCCCAAGAGAACCACCCCAAGAAGACCCACAACAGGCGGCCAACTCCGCCGCTGCACCTCCCGGCCTGTATCGGGTCCGGGAATGCCTAAGGGCACCGCGTGGCAGCGCCGCTGCAGCCGAAAACGGAGCAAGCAAGGTGCCCAGGAGCACCGCAGCCGAGCCCCACAGGCCCTCAGCCCTCACCAGCACCAGGGAGGCTGGTGACCAAGGGAAGTCGGCAGAGGCAGCGGAGCCTCCTCCATGGGACTCCGGCGCGATGCCCAGAAGACCCGGAAGTGGGGCGGAGCCCAGCCCAAATGCCGGGACAGCGTCTCTGCTTCTAAAGGGGGCGGGGCTCAAGAGGGAGGAGTTGGCTGGGACACCCGGGTGGCTCTGGGGGAGTGGGGAGGGGAATAAAAGGAGGCCGGGAAGGAAGGGCCAGGGAGGATGAGCCGGGAGGTGTTTATGGCAATGAGAGAGAGAGAGAGAGAGAGACGCCAAGAACTGAACACCGACGGAGGCAGAGGGGTGAAGAGGGTGCTGTAAACCCCACCCCCTGCCGATCTGAGGCCCTTCCTCGCCCCTTTCTTGCCCCAACACTGCTCAGAGCCACCACCCGCCACTGGACATCACGGCCACGGAAGGGGACCCCAGAGGGAAGAAGGCGGAGCTCGACAGGGTGTAACCTCTTTCATGTGTTGTCCAGTCATGATTTGGGACAGATTCAAGGCAGTCAAAGAAGCTATAAAATCCTGGGCCAGTCCTGGTGAATAATCCTCGGCTTGAATTTTGAAGTCCCCCAGAATGATCCATCTAGGACTTTCCATCATGACCTCCAACAGTACCTCTGCCAACTCATAAAGGGTCTCACTGGAGAACTAGGTGGCTCAAAGACAAGAAGAATGGCTAATCTATCCTTAGTTCCTAATGTAAGGAGCATACAGTCAATGCCAGTCATCGTTTGCTCTGGGCGTCTGCAGAACTTGAAGGACTCATGGATGATAATATCCGTGCTTCCTCCTTGGCCAGTTGTGTGGGGTTGATGGAGGACCATATAACTAGGTTGTATTAGTTGGGACAGACACACCATGTTATTCTGTTCTAGCCATGTTTCTCTGATACAAGCCTGGTCAGTTTCTTCTTCCTGCCGCATATCATAGCAGTGTGCAGTTTTGTGCTTCACTGATATGGTATTGCACAATATTAATGTAGATGTGAGGATGATAGGGGCCCACATGAGCTAATAGCCACCTGGGTCAGGGGCTGTAATGGAGAAGGAAAAGGGAGGAAAATGCCCTCTCTCCTTTTTGATGGATCACTAGACGCACCCCATTCTAAATAAACAAAACTGTTTCTCTATACTGGAATGTTACAAAACAATATAACAACAACAACAATTGGATAAGTGACAAGTGGAAATAAGTGGAAAGTGGAAATAAGAATGCTCTCTTTTTTGTCATTGTTGTCAAATCACAGACAGCTTATGACCACTCTGTATGGTTTTCAAGGCAAGAGACGTTCAGAGATGGTTTGCCATTCCCTGCCTCTGTGTCACGACCCTGGTCTTCCTTGGTGGTCTCCCATCCAAATCCTGACCAGAGCCAACCCTGCTTAGTTTCCAAGATCGTATGAGACTGGGCTAGCCTATATATAATATTAAATCATGGTATAGTCAATATTCAGAAGGAGAAACAAAATACCAATACCATAACACAAGGAGGCTGCTATGAGGGGGATGGTGGTCATGTGGTTTGGGCAAAGTTATCCACAAATGGCTGGCAGCCATTGTGAAGAAGTAGCTAATCTTTCCCTGATGGCATCTGATGTATGATACTACTGACCATAATGATAGACAGATGCTAGCACAGCAGTTAGACAATAGCAGTGATTTTATAGATAACCAATGAGATGCCACTTGTGTTTGGGCAAATATCAAAGATAAGATTTTTATGAAACTGAAAGGCTTATTCCCTGGGAAATGCACCTGATAGTTTCAGGTTTGGAATTTGCAGGAGTGACTGATTATTGATCAACTGGATCCAATGAAATGCCTTGTCCCAAAAATCTTGATAACATTCCCACCACATATGTAATCAATTCCCACTATCAATTTTTAGTTGAATTCATTTTACATATTTTTGTAACTTCAGAAGAGTCCAGTACCAACATTAGAGCTTTAAACGCTAACGCTTGTGCTGGAAGATTTTTGAAATTCCTCAAAAATCCTCCCAAAGTATGGCAAAGATATATAAAGAAGTTTCTTGCTGGAGGAGGGAAGACAGACTGGCAACATAACAAACGGGGGGTGGGGGGATAAAGATTCACAACCAGAGAGGTGTGAATGCAACTGAGTAAGTGATGATATATAAATGATGAGTTATCTGGCATCTTCTAGGAATGGAATATAACCTAGTAGTGTTTCCAGATGGGAAAAAATGTATTGATGTTTGAATCCCAGATTTCTTCACACGTAACAGACCTTCCCACCCATGGAGCACAGGCATAGTGAAATATGGAGAGCTGACTAAGTGTATGGAAAGGCTGTGTGACAGTAAAGTGTCTTTCATGCATACTGAGAGGATTAGCCCACCCAAGAGAAAACATTTGATTCTCTCTTCAAACTGACCACACCGCCTCATGGAACAACCTGCACTGTGAAAAACTGGAATGAAATGTTGGAACTTGGTAAACTTCATGCATAACCTTTTGAATCGGGTATCCTAATGTGTTCAAAATGGTATTGAAAAGACTTTGTAGCTAGGCCATCTGGCTCATTAGAACATCTCCTGTATCCAAAATAGTGTGTGGTACTCATTATTTTTCAGGTCACATTCTGGACAGAGCTCTCAGTTGTGTCTCGTCTTCTTTCCCTGACACACAAACTCTTGTCTTCTTCTTCCAAGCTTTCCTTCACTTTAGATTGAACATATACATTCATAGGCAGCAAGAGCTGTCAGTCTGTTTCCACTGGAAGCCTGTGAGGCCACCGAACTGATTTTCACCAGTAAGTTGTCAATGTCATTAAAACGCTTGAAGTACAGTACTTACCAGTCCCAGCCCAACAGAGATTAAAGTAAACAAGGCCACTGAAATCAGTGAACTTAAGCACATTTTATAGTTGTATTATAGTTACTCAAGGACTTTAGATTTCACATTCTAAGGCTGCTCTGTCCCCCTCTGAAGCAGTCAGAGGCCTGGTTCTTTCATGTCCCTCTATGACATCAGAGCACTGAGCCAATGGTAGATGGAGGGGTCATGTTGCCTTTGGACTGTGGGGAAGCATAAATGTTGCACCATGTCTAATCATGTTTCTTCTCCCTTTCAAACCTGCCCCCCCGAATATGCTTACCATTCAGTGAGATGCTTATTGTTAATGATATTAAATGACTCGGTGTTGTTGGTTTTACTTTTCTCTTCACTGTTAAAAATGGGGAAAAACTAAAGTGATTTTAAATTTAGTCATTCTTAAAATAAATGATTCTAGATCCTTGAAATGAAAAGCAGCCTTGAGAGGCAAAAGATAATGAAAGTGGCCTTGAGGGGCTGGAAAATGGTTGATGGGGGGAGTGGTTAAGCTGAATCCTTCCTCATTCTGCTGTTTCTTCTCTCAGAATTTCAGCCCCTCCCCCTGAGATGCCAGGTACCCCCAGGCCACCAGCAGGGGATGAGGGGTAGGGTTGCTAGATCCAGGTTGGAAAACTCCTGGAGATTTGGGAATGGAGCCTGGGAAGAACAGAGACCTTAGTGTGGTACAATGCCCTAGAGTCCACCCTTCAAGGCATCCATATTCTCCAGAGGAGCTGATCTCTGTAGTCTGGAGATGAGCTGTAATTCCATGGGATCCCAAGGTCCCACCTGGAGGCTGGCATCCCTAGCCCCCCACCCCCAGGTGACTATTAATTTTTTTAAAAAATGGCTCCATTGCATGTATGTATGGGAAATACATTGTTTGCTCCTAGATCGTGCTGGTCTACCGATGTCACAGATGAGGTTGGAAGCCTGAGGCCAGGCAGCTGGTTCAACTGCAAGCTTAGCACAGCGCCAGTGAAGCTACAATAGAAGATGCAGCAGCATCAACAGTCACAAGAGAGCCAGTTTGGTGTAGTGGTTAAGTGTGCAGACTCTAATCTGGGAGAGCCGGGTTTGATTCCCCACTCCTCCACTTGCACCTGCTGGATGACCTTGGGCAAGCCATAGTTCTGGCACAGCTGTCCTTGAAAAAGAGCAGCTTCTGTCAGAGCTCAGGGTGTCTGTTGGAGGAGGGGAAGGGAAAGGAGTTTGTAAGCTGCTTTGAGACTTCTTTGGGTAGTGAAGGGTGGGGTATAAATCCAATCTCTTATTCTTCTTCTTCACATGGCAGTCAAAGAGATCACAAGCTGATGAAATGTGGGGCATTTCTGGTGAGGAACAGGTCCTCTTGTGCATGTTCATCATCATCCCTTCCTCCCACCTTCTCCTCCCCCCCCCCCCATAAGCATCAGCAAAGCCTCATGGATTCTTTTTTTTTCAAAGGGAACATGAGTGCATTCATGCTTGATAGGTAATATTACCCAGAAAAGTTCTCTGTGAAAAGATGTCTCCCTGTCCTGCAACAGATTTCTCGCAATCAAATTATACATGCATTGCATGCGGTGGTTGGGTGGTGGTGGATATTATCACCCAGGACAGAAGAAAAGAAACCAGCACCAGCAATGCACAAATCTGAAAAAGATTTGAAACAATTCTCAGCTGCTTGTTTTGTAACTTCTAAGCAAAGGGGTGATGTACAGATTGTACCATGCCAAAAATAGCGCCCAGGGGGCTCATGATTCAACGGCATCCCCATGAGTCATGATTGCTCCCCTATTTCCTTGTTATTACTGTGCTCCTAGTTCAATAGGAAATTATACCACTTCCTGTGCTGGCTCAACTCTTGGGTTGTCATAATCACAATATCTCTTTTGACAGGCTTAAAAAAACACTGTTGGATTATCATAACCATTGGTATTAATTCCAACCCTAAAGAGGTGTCTGAAACATCCAGTTTGACAATATGAGAAGTACAGCAAGCATCTCACCCAGACCGATTGTGTACAGAAGTGCCATCAAGTCACAACCGATTTATGACAACCCAAACAAAGGGCGTTCAAGGCAAGTGAGAAGCAGAGGTGGTTTGCCAGAGCCTTCCTCTGCAGAGTCTTTCTTGATTGTCTCCAGTCCAAGTACCAACCCTGCTTAGCTTCCAAGATGTGAAAAGACTGGGCTATACCATGCTGATATTATCCCTCCTCATATTATAGGATGAATGCTATATAGCTTGGGGGGGGTGGGAATAGAAGAATAACAAAGGCCATAGCCACACGAGCGAGATAATCCGGAGGGGAAGCGAGGCTATTTTGCCCCGGAGCCATTTGCCCTGCAGTTGCGCAATCACACTGGTCTGTGTACCTGCAGTGCAACTCACCGCTGTGTGATCAGATGCCACCGTGGGTGAGTTGCTTTTTGTGTGTGTGGTTTGGTTTCCGATTCGCTTAAACGGGGGATTGATGAATCACTCCTCCACCCTAACTAAGGGCTTTCGATGATGCGCACACTGAGAAAGGGGGGAGAAAACAACAGCATGGTGTCGGGATAGCCTGATCAGACTATCCCTGATGCCATGAATGCACGCTGGCACGATCACATAGGGAAAGTCCATCTGTGGTCCGTAGCAAACCTGTTTGACACTGGAGTTTCCCTAATAGTTTTTTACTCTGCTTCTCCAGCAGATCAAAATGGCTTGCGACAGCTTGCCGAAGGTTGTGGGACACTTCCCAGATGTGCTGGTATGATCGCGCTGCTTTGATCCACCGGTGAATTGTCCCTCTCGTGTGGCTAATGGGTGCGTATGATCGCGCCCAAAGTGTTTTTAGATCAAGATGGTTAGTTGTGTTTGTCTGTAACAGTAGAAAAGAGCAAGAGTCCAGGAGCACCTTAAAGACTAACAAAATATGTGGCAGGGTATGAGCTTTCATGAGTCACTGCTTTCTTCTTCAGACACCGGTATCTGAAGAAGTGATCAGTGACTTCTGAAAGCTCATATGCTGCCACATATTTTGTTAGTCTTTAAGGTGCTCCTGGACTCTTGATCTTTTCTACTTATTTATTTATTTATTTATTTGTTCTATTTATATCCCGCCTAGCCAGCGGACCGGCTCAAGGCGGCTAACAAAACTCAGTACCATTAAAGGTTTACTGCTAAAGTGTTTTTACTGTTGGGGTTTGGCCCAAGCTCAGTGATAAGCTCCTACTACCCCAGCAGAAGCAGAAAATATTTGGCAAGCATTGTGTCTGAGAAGAAAGGAACAGGCCATTGATCCTCAATTACAGTTCACTGGGAATGTGGACTGCTGGATAGATGGACAGCAAAAAGCTGGGGCCTCTGTCTTCCCCCATTTTCTTGCTAATGGGTATGGGGAAGCCAACCTGCTTAAGCTTCTTGCAGGCAAGTCGCACTAAAGCTTCATCCATGTGCATCACTTGATGGGTCTAACAATTTCACAACAGAATGTGTGAGGCGATCACATTAAAAGATTCCTGAAGTGGTGTGAAGCCTCTTCTCAGTGGTGTCTGATCTGTGAGATCTATAGGGAAGCCCAGGGGTGTGGACTATTGTCTCATGTTATCTTCATCTGAAAATCTGATCTAGCAAACCTAACTTGGTAGATTTCCAGTAGGGGGGAAAAGCTATGTTCTAGAGTCAGCCAGAGGCCTATGTGTGCATGATGCTCTCTCCTATTATCAGCAGGGATCATTTCAATGCGCAGGAATGCGCAGGAATGCCATTCTGGGAGTAACAAGCCCAGGCAGGGGCATAGACTTTTGGAAATCCCGGGGGGGCGGGGGCTCCTTAGTGCGCACGCTCACTGGAGCAATGTTCTTCCCCCCCCCCCGGGAAACCACCCCGCCTCCCCAGGCCCTTCTGAGGCCCGCCAGCCGCTGCTGCTGGTGCCTCTCTCTCCCCCCCCCCCCGCCCGCCACCCCTTCCCTCTCCCTCTCCAGCAGCGGCGGCCGGGCCTCGGAAGGAACTGGGGAGGCGCGGCGGCAGGTGCTCCATTTTCCCAGGAGTGACCAGGCCCCCCCCCCGGGAAATTTCGGGGGTGGCTCAAGCCCCCCCCGTACTTTACGCCTATGAGCCCAGGAGTGGGCAGATATGGTGTTGTGTTGTGGAAAAAAGCAAAAGCATACTAACTTGACCTGTATTTTCATGCTTGTTGTAGGGTAGCTTCCCTGCAAGAGCAAAGGAAACCTAAAGTGTCTTTAGTCAAAGTATAAAGCTGGTTCACCAGCTCTGAGTTGGGAAATACCTGGAGATTTGTGGGGTGGAGCCTAAGCAGTGGGTGTTGCCTTCTGACACACTTCTAGTGATATCAGTGGTTGTGGCAAATGCAAATAAGTTATGCTAATGAGTTATGCTCATGAGCTCCTGCACTTCTTTTTCTACGAAATGACCCCTGATTATCAGCCAAGAGGGACGAAGCTCGGCAAGCTTCCCATAGACAATAATAGGAACATCTCAACTTGAGGCACAGGACTACCTTACAGGTTCAAAGCTAGTGTCTGTAATCTGAATAACTGAGTGCAACATCCAAAACAGGTCACATTTCTTAGGAAAGGGTGAAAAGGATATGACAGTTGGCAATATTGTTTCATTCTCAATGGATTTTCCTGCTTATGCTGTACTCAACTTTATCAGAAGGCCATTTTTCCTGTAACAAAGTGAAAGCCACTAATAGTTTCAGATTTGCCATTAGGGAATTGCAGTTTCATTTGTAGTAAAACTTTGATGTCAGCATAATTATTCCAGTAAAAAAAAAAAAACTTCACTATTGGAGGCTTCTGCTGTGTTCATACTGTGTGTCTTTGGTGCTGTATCTTTCCATTTTAATTACCGAATGTTTCCCACCAGAGCCCCTGGAAACCGTTGCAGAATTGGTGTTTGTACCATGTGATTCTCACAGTCGAGAACAGAGGATACAGTTTTTAATGTACAACAGATGAAGGCAGAAGACCAAAAGAGGAAGAGTCGTTTGATGTTTTAAATACTATCTCTTTGTTTGCCAAATGCCCATGAAATGTCAAGGGATATATCAACTTTATATGGTATTTTGTTTTTGTTTTTTAAATTCACTTCAGTCCCATTCCTTCCCCCCATTGTTTTCTCTGTTTCAAGCCAGCTTTCCTCTTCAGAAGTAGTACTTTCTATCAAGGGAACTGTTCACAGAAATGAACTGGTGAACTGGTTACAGATACAGGAACTGGTTATGAACTGCTTAGGAATACATCCCTAGCCACTCTGTCTGCTCATTAAATGAACCCTAATTATCTGGTTTAAAGACCAAAGCATTGCATTTAGAGAAACCTTATCTTCTTTACCTTTCATGTCTTCTATACAAGAGTTGTTGTAGTACGATGGTATTGGTATATAAATTATCCCTTTGCTCATGTGTGGAAAACTACATGTCACTGAATCATTATTACCTGAAGTTGCTTCCGTAATGCTTGAGAAGGTTCTTTAAAATAACTCACTACGACTTGAGACAGACCGTAGTTTTTCAGAGTGATGGAAGTGGGTCAGCAAGCTGACTTTCACCTTGGGAAGATAGGTTCACCAGGTTTTTGTATTGATTAAAAGACCTACAAAACCTATTTGACCACTGCAACAGTGAGATTTTTTTTAAAGGCATACTAAGAGGCAAAGAGGCCTCATCTGATCCAGTTCTGCTTTCTCTCCAGGAAACTGAGAAGTCTATGCCCCTGGTAAAGCATCAACTCTGCAGCAATCTAGTTGTACTGAAGAGAACAGACCCTTGCAACAAAGGCATCAAATATATGAAAGATCAGTAGGTTTGAGTCTAGTCCACCTGTTATTTCGATCAGCCAGAGCCTGCAGTGGTGCCTTATCCCTTTACAGCCACAATGCAAAGCAGTGGCAGAGCAAAGGAACCATGCAGAGGTGATTCCAAGTGGTTAATGCATCAGCATATAAACTTGGCCCAATTTGTTTGCTCTTACCAGACCTTTAGGAAAACTTGTATAAAGAGATGTGGTATTTTCCCAGGGAACAGACTTAGAGCATTTGAAAGAAAGTTTAGTAAATGAATAACATCAGGGCTATTTTGGGGCAGGAACACACAGGAACGGAGTTCGGCTAGCTTCCAAGTTGGCCACGCCTACAGCCTCCCCCCCTCAGGTTCCCCAGGTGCCTTGCAAGCCACAGGGCGCCTGGGGAAGCCAAGCCGATCCAGGGAGGGGAGGTAGTTTAAACTCCTCCTGGGGAAGGCCGATCCAGAAGTTCCCCTCCTGATGAAGCTGATCCAGAAACTGCCTTCCTTCCCTCAGGTTCCCCATGCAAGGCACCTTGGGAAGCTAATTCTGGGAGGGAGCTGCTCTGTCAGGGGTGTGGCCTAATATGTAATGAGTTTCTGCTGTTGGGTGTGACTTATTATGCTAATGAGTTTCTGCTGGGCTTTTTCTACAAAAAAAAAGGCCCTGAATTAATAAGATAATAAATATGTTCCATGCAAGCAATTCAGGCTTAGCAAGGGAACAAAGAAAAGGTGAAAACATGTAGTCTTTTGTCCCTACACTGGGTATTCTGTAAAAGATGTTGAATTTTAGGACACACAGGCTTTACCTGAAGCTGTAATAAATTAGAGTTCATCAATATCTTTGACATTATCTTTGATCTTAAGTTTAGGACATCTCTCCATTGTCCTCTGCCTCATGGACAAGATGGAGTCCCTGGGTGAAACCTTAATCCACCATGGCTGCAGCACATTCTAAGAGCTTCCTAAAACAGAAGAAGGGTTTTTATAACCTCTCTTTCTCCTCCGCCTGACTCCTTGGGATGACCTTCCTGTCCCAAAGGAAAAGTTTTCCTTCTATCGCTTCAGTGTTCTCAGCTCTTTCTTTCTTTCTTTCTTTCTTTCTTTCTTTCTTTCTTTCTTTCTTTCTTTCTTTCTTTCTTTCTTTCCTAACATCATTTTCCTCCCCTCCATTTTATCTTCACAACAACCCTGTGATGTAGGTTAGGCTGAGAGAGTGTGACTGGCCCAAGGCCACCCAGCAAGCTTCCATGGCATGAGTGAGGATTCAGATCTGGGTCTCTTCGATACTAGTTAAACACTCTTAACCACTACACCACACTGGCTTTATGGCTCTATAATGATTTATTAGTAGGGGATGGGATATTAAGCCATTAGCATAACTAAGAGCTTGAATGCTTGGTGCTGGGAGCTTGATGGCTACTGTCTCCAACCTCCCTCCTTTCTGTCAACTATCATTCTGCAGCAGGGCTCCTCTCTGTGGACAAAGAGTAGTCACAATAATGGAACCATTGTGGTGAATGCTCATGTAGAAGCTGTTCCTCCACACTCCTAATAGAAGTGAAGAGGAGCATTTAACAGGGCGAAGAGGGAACAATTATGCTCTGTTGGCATATTTTAGATGCAGCTGTCTCTAGGACAAATCCTCGCATTGCTATCCTGAACCTTCTCATGCATACAAACCTATAATATTTCTGCAGGGCACCCACTGTGTTATTGCTCTGTTTATATAGCACTTGTACCATTCACTATGCTTATTTAATCTTCCAAATAGCCCCATGAGACAGGCTGTTAGCATCCACATTTTACAGAATGAGGACATGTCCAAAGTTTTTCCAGTATTAGTGTGTGGCTGAACCAAGCCTGGTTTTCCAGTGTTGGAGAAATATTCATTGCTTTCAATCAACGCCTTAGTAGGCAATGGTAGGATGCACAAACAGAAAACATGTCAGGAGTACTGAAGAGGTAGTTTCTGTTGTGGAGACTGAAAAGTACCCTCAATAGTTTGAGGAATTGCTTTGCCACCCATTACGAATCTGGTTTGTTCATTTTCATTAGTAGGGTTTGTTCCCATCCCCCTGACCCAAAATATAAATAGAAGATGATAAGCACTAAGAGTGCCAATCACTTCCAAATCGGTTAATCTAGAAGAACCCTCAATACACTGCATAAGAATTAATTTGAGGATTAAAAAACAGAGATCAAAGTGATAAAGCTAAAATCTCTGGTCAAAAATATCCCTACCATGTATTGCTGATACATCTTGAAATAAATTTGGCATAAAGTGTGTTCTCACATATGGTTCAGTTTATGATCTGTTCTTGGCAATCATGTTTTAAACATTCAATCAAATAAGAACTAAATTGCCAATTGTAAATGGGGCTGAGTGCTGGATGGGTGACTGGACTTGGCTGTGGCCATGAAAAGCTTGAGAACACCATTCCAATAGTGGATCCCTGAACTTTCTGGCACTGCATTCACATCAGCCTGTTCAGAAATTTGATGTTGACAGAAGGAATGCATGGGGGGCATGACATTGCGGCATCAAGATCTACCTTTCACCAAATGTGTTTATTGGAACATACAAATGAAGCCTAGTGTACATGTGGATGGCTCTGCACACAATCAGATACATCTCTCACGATACCCTTTTATTCCAACAAATATGTCTAAATTGTGGCGTGGGGCTTGCTGCTGTGATCTTGCTCCCCCCACCACACACATATCCATTCTACCCACACTGAACATCTAAAAAGAGCAGTTGTTTTGAATGGTGATTAGTGGCCTTACTCTGCATGTGAGTTTACTGGATCTAAGAATACACAATAATTTGGTTGGATTGGCGCAACTATTTTTGATTCATGGGGCTCTTTTAACCTGCAGATCTAAAGTATGTGGATGCCAATCATGCTTTATTTTCAGGTGAATGTCAACTAACCCTCCCCCCCATCAGTATTAATGCCTATTGTTCATGGTTTTGCATATTAGGAGTGGCTTTTTTCCTAACCTGCATCCCTGCTGGCTGAAAAATCTTTTTATTATGCAGCTGACTGCAAATAGTTGGCCAATGCTGGTGGATGCTGAGAAGTAAGGTAAAGGGATCAACAGTTTAGAAATGCTTGGTTAAAAGGAAATGCAGTGAGCTCAGGATTCTCTGTACTCTAAATAACAAGTTGCCATCTACAAACTTTGTTTCTTTGCTGTTTCACCTGACATCAGACTGTTTCTGGGGAGAAAAGTAACTAGTACAGGTCCCAGTAGAAATACTTGGGGCTGCCTCTACTTCCCTCTGCCATGAAAACTACCTATTTATTCTTCTCCTATGCTTCCTGATTTTTAATCAGGCCTCATTGTGCTCTTAGATTTCTTTGAGTAGTCAGCAAACAAATGTATAGCAATGCCAAGATCTGTGGTTTTAAAAGCAGTGTTTTCCCCCCCCCAAACCTGAAGCTCTGCTGTCTGGACTTTCCCTTAACGTCTGGACATTCCATTGGTGATGACTCAGAATGTCAGCTGGTTATAAAATGTTTGAAAATAACAGTCTCCCATTACTAAATATAGAAGAAGTTGATGCAGTACACATTGAGACACATTACTATCAAACAGGGGGAAATGCATCAGCTATGTTCTTCAGAAAGCCTTCTCCTTGAGGTGCCCTCTCTTTGAATTGTCTGTACAGCAACAGCTAGATTATGGGCTTTCTCTTTCAATGGTATAGTTCTTTGGAATGGCCTACTGGAAGGTGTAGAGGGTGCCTTCACTTTCAACATTCAGAAAGGTGTAAACCAGTTTTATTTCAGAGGGCATTACGATTAGCAGATTTGACTATGGTTCTAATTTATCTTGCTGATGGACTGCTAACTTCTTGTTGTGTCCTTGCAATCTGTTGTGCTTTTAGCCACCTTGAGCATAAGAAGATAAGGTGGATATATAACAAGCTGAACCGAGTGGATTTGCTATCAGGATAGATATTATACGTGAGGGGGGAAAATAAATATGTAAATCTACATTTTATTGCATGTTTTGTGGTCCTTTAAAAAATTGCATGACCGAATCTTTCAAAACATCAATTTCACATTTTATTAGCATCTGGGCCACAGAGAAAGAGGTGATCATCCACTACATCTGTAAATTATTAGTGGAAAAACCAGTAAGAGATTATCCATCTTGACGTTTCAAATAGGTCAATTAGGAGTTTTGGGATTCTTTTGATCAACTTGTACAAATGGTGCAAAAGTCAAAATGCATTAAACTGGTTGGCCATATGGACCCACCAGACCTTGGGGAAAGTATTGTTCTTCCAGAAGAAGAAAGAAGAGAATAGTTGGGTGAGTAGGTGTGAGCATGGCAGCAGTGTGCAGTTTGGGACAGAGAGAGCGAGAGAGCCGTGAGGTGGTTAGAGGTGAAGCACAGATCTGCTGCCTTGGAGGAATGCCTTTTTGCCTCCACTCCTTGCTTGTACAGTTGTAAACAAAAGCAAATCTAACAGTACCACCGTATGTCTCCAGCACTCTTATTCAAAGGAAATCTGACAAGGGTAACACTATCCCTAGAACTTTTTACCTTTTAGGGAAGCCAACAGCATGCACATTCTATAATAAAAACCATGCCAAATAATATTGTTATGGTTAGCAGACACAATCATACCAATTCATGTCAGAATAACATTTTCTATGCCCTGTAGCTTTTCGGCTGCGCTCCTTATTTCTCTCCCCCTGATGTGAGATAATGTATGGGGGCAGCTTGTGAGACAATTTTGAGTTGCCTAAGGTTTTTAACATGTAAATGTTGCTAGTTGTTTGTGCCTAAGTGTATAAATGTTATTCCTGACTCTTAAAGCAGCTAGCGTTCAGTAAATAAACACTAGATTTTTGTTCCAATGTCCTTTATATTGTATTGCCAGTTTGGCATAAAGGATTGATTCATGATAGCACTTGAATCAAGTTCAAGGTGTTGGTTCTCATCTTTAAAGCCCTAAACAGTCTGGGACCTTCATACTTATGAGACTACCTCTCCCTATATGTCCCTCAATAATACTTTGTTCTTCTTTATGTGGTCTGCTGGTGGTGCCCGGCCCACAGGTGGCTTCACTGTCCTCAACAAGAGCAGGAGCTTTTCCTATAGTCACCCCTGCCTGGTTGAATCCTTTCTGGATTCCATAGAGCCTGTAAGATGGAGTTGTTCCGCCAAGCTTTCCATGGAGGATGGCTGAGGCCAGTTGTCTACCTCCTATTAGCAGTGTAGCCTGGTTGTGGTGGTGGTTGTTGTTTGACAACATAAGAACATAAGAAGAGTCCTGCTGAATCAGACCAGTGGTCCATCGAGTCCAGCATCTCGTCTTACACACTGGCCAGCCAGTTACTCTGGAGGCCCAACAACAGGGCGTAGAGGTCAAGGCCTTCCCCTGAGGTTGCCTCCTGGCTCTAGGATTCAGAGGGTTAGTGCCTCTGAATGTGGAGGTTCCCCTCAATTACCATGGCTAGTAGCCATGAGTCTGGGGGTGGTGGTTGGTTGTTGGGGGCCAAATGATCATGTGTTTATTCTGATGCCTGAGCTAGGGTGCTGTTTTATGGATTGTAATTCAATACTTTTAAAATATTTCTTTATAGATTGTTTTATTGGATGTTGCAAGCCACCCTGAGCTCTGTGATCCAGGGGAGGGGCAGGCTATAAGTCTAAAAGCAAACAAACAAATAAATTGTCTGGTGGGCTTGTGGAGGTGGGAGCTGCCATCCCTGATGCATATTTCTCTTTGCTTTTAATACTGATGTGCAAGATTGATATAGACAAACTGAAATTGCAATAATAATGGCTTAGTGGCTTAACCCTGAAATAGGATGGCATTGATGCGCTTATATATGTTTGTCTTTAAAATGTTTAAAACATCTACATGAGAGAGAGAAGGGTAAATATGGCTTTTGCTTCTTTGAAGCTCTGAGACAGGAAAAGCCTCTCTGTCATTCTGTAATCAAAAGGATAGTGTACTGTTTAGGTTTGCAGCTGACTCTTCATAGAATCTGTGGCTGCAGTTTGGCATAGTGTCAATCATATGTGAATCAATTTTTGTTTTCACCTTTCCATAAATGGAAATAATGAAACAGAGAGAGAGAGAGAGAGAGAGTTACAGTTCAGACTGCAGCTATATGGGGAGAAGGGGTTTCAATGATTCCATCCTGGCATTGTGATGTTGTGGAAAGTCTACCATTTTCTCCTGGGGAACTGATCTCTGCCATCTGGAAAGCAGTTGTAATTCTGAGTGATCTCCAGCCCTCACCTGGAGATTGGCAACAATTGTTTCCTTGGCCGGGAGGGTGGGATAGAAATTTAAATAAATAAATTTCCCAGAAGGAAAAGTAGTCTTTCTCTGCAGTGGGGACCAAAGCAGCTTACATCATTCTCCTCTCCCCCTTTTGACTTGCACAACAATCCTGTGAGGTAGGTTAGGCTGAAAGTCTGTGACTGGTCCAAAATCACCCACTCAGCTTCTACAGCAAGAACCTGGATCTAGCAGACCCTGCTCTAAAGCACTGATTCCTACACCTAGGTGGAGCCTGAAGATCGCCAGGTATCACAACTGAACTCCAGACAACAGATCTCTCCCACCTGGTGAAAATAACTGCTTTGGAAGGTGGACTTTATGCCATTCTGTTCAGCTGAGGTTTCTCTCCTCCCCAAACCCTGGCTTCCATAGACTCTACCAGAAAATCTCCAAGAATCTCCCTACCTGGAGCTGGCAACCCTAGTCAGGACTGGCCCAAATGAGTTCCTTGCAAAGGCCTACAAAGGGTTTCCTTCCTTTATAATTTTAAATACTCTCCAAGCTTCCCCAATGGTTTTGACCTTTTCTACTTTTCCTTTCAGTTTTCTCCTCATGTGTCCCCTCATATCAGAGAAGTTACCCCTTTTAAAGTTAAAAGTGGTTGTGTCAGTCTTTTTGGGCAACTCCCTATTTATACAAATGTTGAACTCAATAACATTATGGTCACTGTTCCCAAGCGGTGCAATCACTTTTACATCTCTCACCAGGTCTTGGGCGTTACTTAGGACCAAATCCAGGATTGCCTCTTCCCTGGTAGGTTCCATGACCACATAGCACAGTCATTGAGAGTGTCTAGAAACTCAATCTCTTTTTCCCAACTTGAACACATATTGACCCAGTCAATATGTGGGTAGTTAAAGTCACCTATTACAACAAAGTTATTTCATCTAACCGCTATCTTTAATTCATTCATCATTTTATAATCCACCTCTATCTTTTGATCTGGTAGGCAATAACAAACTCCCTATGTTAAGTTTCCTTTTGGGCCTACTAATTCAACCCACAGCATTTCCAGAAGTGAATCCAATTCTCTTACCCTCTCATTCTTATTGGACTGAATACTCTCTCTGACATACAGAGGCACCCCCCCCAACTCCCCCCCCCATCCTTCCGATATAACTTATAACCAGGAATCACCCTATCCCACTGATTTTCCTCATCTCACCAAGTTTCTGATATACCCACAATGTCTATGTTTTCCCCCAACACCAAACATTCCAACGCCCCGATTTTACCTCGGACACTTCTATCATTAGCATATAAACATCTATAGTTTCCCATACATGTTAAACCCACAACCTTCCTCTTGCTGCCTCGAGACTTTGCCAGGCAGTCCCTATCATTAGCCACAGTCTCAGTGGACAATTCTAATTCATTTCCTTGTAGGAAAGTAACAGCTACCCTTTCACCTCTTTGAGATGAACCATCCCGAACCAGAGATTTTTCATCTCCTGTCAGCTTTCCTCCAAACCAACTATGAACCAACAGGGCATAAATCAACAGGGGTTAAACACAATCCACCCTGGATGGGCACCTTGATGGTGCACCGCCCCTTGGGACGATCCCTCTTTCCCCACACTTTTTAGCCTTGTGGCAGCTGGGAACTGTAGGCTAGCAGGTGAGGAAGCCCCATTTAACCCAGCAGGTGATACTCCTGCAGGCTCTTCTCTGGAACTACAGCTCAATTGAAGCTTATGGAGGAATATTTTAAACAAACCACAGACAGCAGCCATCTTATAAACAGAAGTAACTGCCATTTCGTTACACCTACCAATAGCCACTGAGGTAACAGTTAATCCCACACAGGAGGGAAGCAGGAGAAACATCTTTGTCAAGAGAGAAAGCTGTCTGCCAGTAATTCTGAAAGAGCACAGTGGCTGAAGGAGTGGGCAGGGAAGAGGAGCAGACCCAGCACCCAGCCAATGGCATGTGAATACTGACAGCCAGTGGATAGGGACAGCTTTTGATTGACAAGTCAGGGGACCAAAGGCTGGGGTGGTGTGTGGAATATTGAGGAAAGAGTCACACGAACACTCAATTATAAAATAAGGAGAGATTCACACAATTCACATTAGTTTAGGCTTTCTTGCATTAAATTGTTGGGAAATGGAAGAATGAAAGGGGCAAAGCAGCTTTTCATGTACTTTTAACAAGCACTTTTCCCTAGTCTTCTTGAGCATTCACTGTAAGTATGAAATAGGTCTTACAGTGCCAAAGAGCAGTCATGAAGCATTGGCTTGAGGCATATCTTCTGAATACAGATGGTACTCTGGCATTCTGGGCAATCTCAACAGCAGTTGGTGTGTGACCGCATTGGCTGTATTGCAAACACCTTCCAGTCACCTCCACCCTTCCAAGAGAGAGAGAGAGAGAGGGAGAATTGGCTTTTCTGGCCAGGAGAGAGAAAGGGTTTACAAAACAGGTTAGAAATATAAAAAACTCAAAATACATAAATCAAGCTGAGGCACCAGTTACAAATTCGGTATTGTCATTATGTTCATTTTAAGGGTTTCAGATCATGGACACTCGCAAATAATCAAAAGTCACCTCCGGCAGTGAGATGAAGTCTGTATTTTCAGTTTCATGCGGGCATTTCTCTACAAAAGTTTTCCCTCCCTTGGTTACCGAGACCCGATTTTCATCTTTGCAGTGATTTGTCAGTTAAGCAACCAGCCTCTCTGCCTAGCAAGAAGATACAAAGAGGAGTTTCGGTTGACCCCTTTTGGAGAAAAGAAACCCCAGTGCTGTTTTGTGATCAATGACAGCAGATTCCAAGGCCGAGGACAGACTGAAGATCTGTCCCGGAACAGCCACGGGGCCTGAAAGCGCGCAGGAAAAGCAGCCCGGGGCGTCCTGTGTACACTGGCTGCAACGTACCGGGGAGGAGGCATGTGGCTGCTGGCCCGTCCACACTTCCGGTGCTGCTTCTGGAGTGCTGTCGACACATCCACACTGCCAAGAAGCAGTGCACCCGGACGGCAGGGAGACTGGATCCAAGGGGTCTCCAGCTGCAGCGCATGGACAGTGCCTCGCCGATGGGTCAGTGCGGCCAGCTGCAGCTGTCTGGATGCCCTCTCTGCCTCTGCTTCTAAAGTGGAGGCAGAGCGCTCCAGATCCCCAGTCTGTCCTCAGCCCCAGTTTCAATCAAAATGGAATGGGAAGACATATTATCTCTGACGGGAGTGAACAAGGAAGACAATAAGAGCCCTGCTGAACTGGACCAAAAGCTCATCTAGTCCACCAGCACCCTGTTTCCATCAACAGCAAGATTACAGCAGAGAATGTATTAAATGTCTCAGAGTCCCCTTTGCTCCTGGAAACTCTAATTGAATCAATGCAGAAAACGAAATCTGCAATATTTGTCTATAAATACTTGATTAATAAATATATGCAGAGTCTCAGGAATGAATGGAATAAGAAGCTAGATCACCTTATTTTGCCCAAGCAATGGAATATGGCCTTTAAGTTTATACCTGCTCTCTCTATGCATTTTCAGTTGCGACTTTTATTCAGCAAAAAATCATGTTCAGAATACATTGGAGGAGGAGAGGAGGAGATTGGATTTATACCCCGCCCTTCACTACCCAAAGGTGTCTCAGAGTGGTTTACAAACTCCTTTCCCTTCCCCTCCCCTACAACAGACACCCTGTGAGGTAGGTGGGGCTGAGAGAGCTCTTTCGAGACCTGTCCTTGAGAGAACAGCTCTGACAGAACTATGGCTTGTCCAAGGTCATCCAGCAGCTGCAAGTGGAGGGGTGGGGAATCATACTCGGTTCTCCCAGATTAGAGTCCACTCACTTAACCACTACACCAGTCTGGCTACATGGAATTGGACACCACAGCAACTCTTTAGCAAAGCGTTGAGTAAAGTGTCTTACTGTTGGTGTTGTAACACACAAGATGTGTCCCATCAACATATGCTTTGGGCATGTCCAGTCATTTTCAGAAAAGGAGTTATGACTCATATCAGCTTTGTATTAGAATGTTCATTGATTTTTGAGGATGCTTATGTACTTTTAAACTATCTGCCCATCTCTCACTGGCTAACCGGTGATCAACAAAAATGGACCCTCCGTGCCCTTACTACAGCTAAAAGACTCTTATACCAACACTGGAGAGATTTATGCCCACCTCCAGTAAAACAATGGATGAGGACCTTAGAACTTCATCGGTATTTGAACACATGGCATATAGATGACAATTGCATATGGACTTCTTTTTAAATGTACTTTTATAGAAACTTATGTGTAGATTTGCCACCACTCTTGGTATATTTTTGTCCGTACTTTATATCCTTTTCCCCTCCCCCACCCTTTATTCTATTTAGTTGCTGGGTTTTGAGTTTTTTCCCCCTTGTTCTTTCCCCCGTCATTAAAAAAAAAAAAGAAATAAATTTTCTAAAGCCACAGCATAGAATGTGGCAACAGCCCATCCTTTTCTTTGTTCTCTCCATCTGCTGTAAGACGAAAATTGCCTCTGAACATGGAGAGTCCTGCCTTGGGCAGTAGGATAGACTAGATGAGCCCTTACGACACTACTACTCTTGGATGACCTTTATTGCTTAGTCTCTTGGGGATGTTCCAGTAGACTGCCCCTCTCCCATGGGTTATGGTTGGCTAACTGGTTTGTAAAGCCTCAGTAATGAGACCCATGGAGACCCCATGTGCATGCCACATAAAGTTGTTATCTGATGTGCGCTCTGGAAAGGCAGCGAGAATTGCCAATCTCCCTCTGAGTCTGGACAGCATCTTTCTAGAGTTCCTCTTCCCCTTCCCCAAATGATGAAGGCATGCAGTTCAAGATGATGGCCCTTCCTCTTCACTGGGAAGCCCTTAGTGCCAGTGCCAAATATAGCGCCAAGCAGAGGTCCTTTCATAGAAAAAGAGCTGCAGGAGCTCATTAGCATAACTCATTAGCATATGCCACATCCCTTGACATCACTGGAAGTGTGTCAGAAAGGGAATGTCAGTTTCAGCCCCATTATACCCTATGGGCCATTGAAATCAATGGCAAAAACTCATAGGGTATATGAGGGGCTGGAGGAAAGGGGATTTCAGGGAGAGGCTCCAAATTTACAGGGTAGCTGCTGGAGCCTCTCCTTGAAATACCCACCACGTTTCAAGAAGATTGGACTACGGGGTCCAATTCTATGGGCCCCCAAACAGGTTGTCCCATCCCCTCCATTGTTCTCTATGGTGGGAAAAAATGTTACCTTTTTTTCTACCATAGAGAACAATGGAGGGAATGGGGGCAACCTGTTTGGGGGCCCGTAGAATTGGACCCCCCGGCCCAATATTCTTGAAACTTGGTGGGTATTTGGGGGAGAGGCCCCAGCAGCTATCCTGCAAGTTTGGAGCCTCTCCCTCAAACCCCCTCCCCTCCAGTCGCTTTTAAAGTTGCTGCCGAATTTCGGCGGC
Source organism: Lepidodactylus listeri (assembly GCA_029233225.1). Lineage (NCBI taxonomy): Eukaryota > Metazoa > Chordata > Lepidosauria > Squamata > Gekkonidae > Lepidodactylus > Lepidodactylus listeri. Next base: position 42,967,489 of record JARCFY010000003.1, read on the forward strand.
AATTCGGCAGCAGGCTGAATCAGATTAGAGAATCTGATTTGGCCCATGGCTGCCCTAGTGGCCACTCCTGAGCTGGCGGAGCTTTGCTCCGCCTCACTCCGGCCCCAATGGACCCCTGGCGCCAAGCCTGAGAAGCCATGCAGGGGGGGAATGTAGTTCTAACCTCTGGATCTCTGCCTGGAGAGTAGAGCAGTTTCAACAAGCACAGAAACTGGCCATCTGCGGTCTAGATGAACTTTACACCATTGGTGCCCTTTTGTTCTTTGATGCCATGGTACACATCCAAATGAATTCAGCAGGCATGGACTGCAAATAATAAAATGAATGTGGGTAGTTTTAAAGAAACCTACTTTTTATTAATGTGTCTAGCCCATAGCTATGCCATCTGCTGTGCTAAAATTTATGACTCCACTCAGTCTGTCCCTTGCGTGTTGAATGCAGAACTGTAGGACACCTCCACACACACACACACACACACACACACACACATGAATATGCCTTGTTTTTGTTGCTTGCTTTTTACTATGAAGATATGCTCTTTCACATAATATAAAACAAGTCAATCAAATTTCCATTTGACAAATGCTGGAGGATATGAAAGACTGCATTTGAAAATGCAGATTATCGTTGTAACAAAGTGCACTAGAATGATGCTACAGCCAAAACCTGTCAGCTTTTCTAAGTGAATATTGCCAACAGTGTATGGTAAAAACATCACCCATAATAGAAGGGGGGGCATCTTTTTTATTGATTGTCACTATCTGATCTTCCCCCATTATTTTCCAGATCATCTGTGTACATTTGTTCCACCCTGATGCTGATTGTCAGCCTCTCTGAAAATTGTATGCTTTAAGCTTTAGCATAGCTATGACACGGAGCTTATTGCAAGTCCTTAAAATCCACCCTTTTTAACCTCTCACCTATAAACATAATCTGAAAAAGACAGAATGTATTCATGCGTGTTTGTTTTTGTGTGTTCACCTAGTAAGTACCCTCAGGGTACTATAAAAGAGGGTGATTCATTCATTTTGAGCAGACTTGAGAAGTGCTTTTATTTGGATGAGTCATTTGATTAACATGTACAGAAGGAATCTGGAATACTTGTTACCGCTTGAGATTCCTTGGGATCATGTGAGAAGATGCTGAGTTCAAACTGACTTCCAAGCAATTGCCGCCTAGTTTTTAAAACCTAGAAACAGAAGGGCAAACGTTTCCGGCATTCGCAAGAAAACAGGCTGCTGTTCATTAAAATGTGACAATGAACTCCAGTTGTTTCCACATAGAAGTTTTGCCCCAGTTTGGCATTTTGTTTGTTTGTTCGTTTCAGCATTCCCATGACGTACTATACAAGCATGAGAAGAACCCTGCAGGATCAGATCAGTGGTCCATCGGGACCAACATCTTGCTTCACACCAGTAACCTTGGAGGGCCCACAAACAGGGCACAGAAGCCAAGGCCTGTTGTTACCTCCTAGCCACTGGTATTCCGAGATGTACTGCCTCATCATGGAATTTCCCTCTGGTCACAATAGCTAGTGCCACTGATGGCCCTATCCTCCATTAATCTGGCTAATCTCCTTTTAAAGCATCTATGCATGTAGTCATCCCGATATCCACTGGCAATGAATTCCACAATTTAATTACTCACTGAGTACAGACTTGTTTCCTTTTGCCCCACCCACCATGCCTACCTCCTACCGTTGGAGAGGCTTTGTCTTAAAATATGGTAATTGACATATCACTAGAAGAGGAAGACGATGAGATTGGATTTATACCCCCGCCCTTCACTTGTAGTCTCAGAGTGGCTAACAAACTCCTTTCCCTTCCCCTCCCCACAACAAACACCCTGTGAGGTAGGTGGGGCTGAGAGAGCTTTGAGACAACTGCCCTTGAGAGAACAGCTGGTACAGAGCTATGGCTTGCCCGAGGTCATCCAGCAGGTGCAAGTGGAGGAATGGGAAATCAAACTCAGTGCTCCCAGATTAGAGTCCGCGCACCTAGCCACTACACCAAACTGGCTCTCCAAACTGGCTCTATAGCATTAGGTTACCTCACTTACTGATTTTAAGCCCCTCGCCCCACCGACCAATGTTATTGGGAAGGATAGCAGCTGATGACATAGGAGGCAGGAGTCAAACAAAGTATGAGGAAAATTGTTGTGTGGATGCTCTGTTGCTACTGTGAAGGTTGGTGCATCCACAGTGGCATTGAAACTGGCACTGAAATCAGCCTCTCATAGTTATGTTTCCCCCGATTATCCTCTGATGCAAGGCGACTTCCACCAGTGGAACATGGCCCTTTCTGCCAGAACACGACTCCTTGCATCAGTAGAAGGTTTCTTGCTTCCCTGAATGGAACTTTTATACTCAGTCCCAAGTGTTCATGATGTCCTACTGTTCTGAGGTTTGGTACCCATCTATATAGTTAGTCTCCATGTAAGACTCACCTCACACTTACTTTTCCCCAGGTCCGAAGACAGGTTAGTTTGTATTTATGTCCTGTTACGCTGTGTGGCCTGCACACCTGCAGGAAAACAAACTTTGTTACCTGTGAAAACCTACCCATAACCCTGAGTGGAAAAGACAATTGGGCTGCGACTGTTTGTTCACATTTCCAGCAGTCGTTATTAAGATATGCTGTCCCTCTTCATTTTCTTGAGAGAAAATTGTGGATAGGAAAGAAGTTTAACCAATAGTAAAGAGCTTCTGACAAGTGGAGATGCCCTCAGCCTAAAATGGCAACAGCAAAAATGTTGTACACTGACCTACTGATGCAAGCTTCTACATCTGTAGCGCCACTCAGAGAGAAGTCCTCACAAATAGGGACATCCACAGTTCTGGTTTGTTTGTTTCCATTCTTATCCATGTTCTGATCATTTCCAGTTTGGACTACTGCTGTAAAGATTGTTTGGAAGCTTCAATTAGTGCAAGTCTAGGGTTGGGATATTTAAAGGATAAGCGCTCTGATAGGTACCTGAACATCAGCTATCTTCAGGAGAAGCCCATTGTATGAAGTTAATACGGTGGGTGGCTTCCTGTGGTAAGGAATGCAGACTTCTGTACAATGGCATAACTGAAGCTCTCTCTTCAAAGAGATCTGCCTGGTGCCTAGCTTCTTTACTTTCAGGTACCTGGCGGAAGCAGTTCTTTTTTTTCTCTTAGACTCTTGTATGATTGTGCCCCCGTCTCTTTCCCTTCTGCTTTTGTTTCTTTGATGGGGTTTAACATTTCTACAACTCTACTTGCTTTGTTCTTATGGGTTATCATTGCACTGAATCTACCACTGAGATCCATGTATTTGATATTTTAGGATTCTTTTTTTATTATCAGGGCTGTTCTGCTATCACTGACATTTTATTCACTATTTTAATATTGTTCTAAAGGTTGCTTTTGAAGAAGAGGAGGAGGAGGAGATTGGATTTATGCTCACTACCCAAAGGAGTCTCAGAACAGCTTACAATCTCCTTTCCATTCTCATCCCCACAACAAACACTCAGTGAGGTAGAAGGAGCTGAGAGAACTTATTCGAGAACTACTGGTGAGAGAACAGCTCTGAGAGAACTTGTGACTGACCCAAGGTCACGCTAGCAGCTGTATGTGGAGGAGTGGAGAATCAAACCCAGTTCCCCTAGAAGAGTCTGCATTCTTAACCACTACACCAAACTGCTATGACAGTATTTTAGGCAGAGAGGGAGACTTTTTTTTTTAAAAAAAAGTAAAGAAATACTAGGATGTACAAGCAAAATGTTGGGCTCTTCATCTAGCAGATATAGTAGCATAAAACAAAACATAAGCAGGAATCACTGCTTTTATAAAAATCAAAGACTTTCCCCAACTGGCAATCCATCAGCTCAACAGGTATAAACACTCTGGAAAGACAGACCTATTGATGCGATCCTATTCAATGGCAATATTTGCATAACTCTGCTGATTGGTAAACTTCCTGTCAGCTACGTATTTGCTGACTCATTCTTTCTTCATTAGAAACCTCTGTGAACTCTCAACCAGACAACCAGGTACCAGAGCAGAATCTTTCCTAATGGAATTTCTACACTATCTTTATAGATGTCCTAATGTTGAAACAGTAAGCAGTGGGTTCCTGGAAATGAATTAGAGGCCACTTCAACTTCAGGGAACATTTTAAGTTGGCCATGATGTTCAGTGAGGTCAATTTATAGAAGGGTTATACATAAGAATAATAAAATTAATAATAGTATAGAATCTGTATTTAAAATAAATGTTATGAGGCTTTGATTTATAAATATGCATAAAGAAATTCACTTTTTAAAATGTCCATCTGAGAATCGTGACAGGCTTAATTTTTCCTTGCAGTGGCTACCTCCAAGTTTCATTCAGATTTCTTTCATAAAATTTTCCGATATGAACCTCAAATCAGACAGGGGTTTTTTTTTTTGTATGTTTGAGATAGAACTGAAATAATCTTATCTTCATTTGAGTATAGTTTCTCCATTCATTTTTTACCAGAAAGGAATAGGTAATTTGAAAGGCTTACGTTGGGATGTAAGAGTGCAGAGTTTGCAACCTAATATTGGAGTATACTTTGGGGATCCAAAACCCAATTAGTGCTACTGTGTAAAACTGAATATAGAGTACTATCCACGGCAAGGTATTTCCAACCATTCTGAATTGGTGCTTAGTCCTCAGAATGTCTAGGGCACAATTCTTTTAAGTGACTGCAGTGGGCCCAGCAGGTCTCCTAATATAGCCCTGCAGTACCATGTCCATAACTTGAAACACAGAAGATGAAGGCTATAATCCTATTAACATTTATTTACTTACTTTATCTATATCTTGCCTTTCACTACAATGGGTACCCAAAGTGGCTTATATCATTCTCTTGTCCTTCGTTTTATCCTCACAACAACCCTGTAACGTAGGTTAGACTGAGAGTGTGTGACTGGCCCAAAGTCACCCAGCAAGCTTCCATGGCATGCATGGAATTAGAACCAGGATTTCCCAGATTTTGATCTGACAATTTAACCCTACACCACACTGTCTTCCTTGGGAGTAAGACCCATTCAATTCAAGGAGACTTACTTCTGAGTAAACAGGTACAGGATTATGCTGCGTGTGTTTTAGAAGTGTGATCTTTCTATTTTCCATAAAGGTATTCCAGAAGGACTCCTAATATCATCAAACACATTCTTTTCCTTTGAACATCTGAGCCGATATGACTCAAAGGCCTGATTCCTGCATTTTAAATTTTAGATGCTTCAAACAAAGGTATCTTTACTAGTTCATTGTTTCAGATCCTTGTACACTCACAGATCCTACCACTGCATTCTTCCAACATTACCAAGAAGGGAAAATACATTTGTGGCTCAGAACCTGGTTACAAGATCACTTAGCCAAGGAGATGTTGCTTGGGCTTTTCTTGGAATGGTTAGTGAAATTCACAGTTCTCATTTGCATTGGTGTGTATCAGATGGAGCTGTCCTTTTGGTCCCGAGACACTAATCCATTCCCCCGCCTTCCTATTTGCATTGGATAATTATAAGATCCTGTGATTCACTGGAGCAAGTTGGAGCAAAGCAGGGTTGGAATTTGCATTTCAAATACACTGCAGATGATTCACGAGCATCCTGCTATATGAAAACTGACAGCATGCTCGGGATAAATTGAACCACCTCATATTGAAAACAACTTTTAGTGACTGTAGGGAGGACAGGAACTTTGGCTCACTAGGGTAATATATTAGAAGTATTAAAAATAGATTTAGATTAAAAGCTTTTGTATTACAAAAAACTTTCGGGGGGTTCTTTATGTCCGGAATGTAATGCTTCTTGTAGTGGGAAGCAAATTTGATAGCTATTTCCACTGCTTTCAGTGGGAAACAGATTTCCAGGTATTTCTCCCAACAACAGAATTCTCACCTCGCCAGAGGGATACTCCCTCCCAGTTGTCAAATATCTGTCAAAGTATTTGCCCCAACATAGCAGGGGCAGCTCCACAGAATGAAATAGCTCAGACACAATCAGAATTCCCTCCTGAAGCATTTTCTTTTGGAACCAATGACTACTCACACAACTACAGAAATGTTTTTCTTTCTCTGAAATGGATGTTATGATGTGTCTGCACATGCACAAAGCGTAACTCAGCACACACTTACCAAGATACAAAGGGAAGTCAGGGAGATGTGTACTTAGTTCTGAATAACTATAACAAATCAGATCTCCAAGCTTTCCCCCTATCTCCGTGGTAGCTTGGAGTCAGAGGGTGATTCTGAATTAGAAGAAAAGTCTCTTAAGAAAGAGAAAGACAGTTCACCACAAAACACACCTCTAATTGCTGGCCTGCTAGTGGCAGCAAGGAAGAATTCTGGATGTGCTGGGTGGCAGAATAAAGCCAGAACTCCTCACTGAGGTCTAGCAGATTGATGTCTGGGCCAGCTGAGTAAATCTCAGATCCCCTGTGATGAAATGAGATGCCTGCAGGGTCTGTTTTACCACACTCAGTACATCATAGCTCTCTGTCTCTCTTTGGGGCCTTTTGTTATGTTCCTCCTGACCAAACACTTCTGATCAGGGCTGTAGTTACAGGGGTGGGGGCAGCATCCCCTCCTGAACCTGCAATGCCCTCAGTGGGGAGGGGAGGCAGGGAGGAAGAGAGAGTGTGTGTGTGTGTGAAAGAGAGAGCAAGGCAGGAAAGCTGCCTCCAGGGGGCTTCAGAGGGGAGGGAGAGCGGCTAATGCTGCCAGGGGGAGGGGGGATGGCTGGGACCGGACTCAAAGTCAGGACAGCCACAGAGGCAGGTTCACTGATCCCGGCATAGGTAAAGGACATGTGTACACAACCCCCTGGGTAGATGGAGAGCTGCCTGGTAAGGGTGAGGCAAGAGGGCCGACCCAGAAGAGGAAGCGGGCAGGTAAGGCCGGAGGAGAAGGGAGAAAGCCAGTGTTCCTATGCCTCCCCTAGCTCGGAGCCGTGTCCCAGCTGAACTCAACCCACAGGTGGCTATCCTGTTCTCCACTGTCTGGAGATGGAATGGGGGGAGGAGAGAAGGTGACTATTTATTAGAACACTTGCACATAAAACATAGATGGGAAATCACTTTACTAAATAACTGCATCTCAAAATATTCATCAAATTAAAACTATCCACCCTATTCTCTGTGTCGTAATCGTGCCTATTTGCCTTGCAGGGTCAAAGCCTCAAGGAGCAGCCCCAGTTGAGCACAGACAGTTTCAGTGCACAGAAGAGACACATGAGTACTGGCTCTATGGACGCTGCAAGAGGTACATCCCACCATGTGGAAACCTTCAAGAAAGGGGGGGGGGGACTAGAGGAACTGTAAGAGCACCATGTGCATCACACTTGTTGTTTATTATGACTATGGAACATTACTCAGGTGTGGGTTCAAGTTCTAGTCCAGCCTCTCCTTTCTGTTTTACCGTGGACTGGCCTGTTGCCAAGCTAGAAGTGTGCTTTGCCTTCTTATACACAACTCCCTGAGAGGGACTTAAACCCATAGCTCCTGTTTGCCAGAATGGTGCCTTTCCCCAGTGAGCTTCTGGGGTAAATGACAGGAATGCCTCCTGTGATTATGCAGATATCATATGTCCCCCTTGCCACTGCCCTAGTGTCTGTGTCACCCTTGCCTGACAAAAAGATAGTGCTCCTTAGCTCCTCTCCAGGCCAAGAACTGAACACTTGTGTTGGAGTTCTTGGGCCTTGTCTTGGCTGTGGCAAGGCATGAGTTCCTTCTCTGTGTGTGCTCCCGGCAAAAGGGAACATGGGTGCAAGAAGGGAATCTGCTTCTGTGGAGTTCTATGATGGACTCTCACTCAATGGCTCCTTCTGCTTCCATCACCGTCTTCCATATGGTGGAGAGTGCTGTGTAATCTTTGGCCTTGCCCTTGTGTTCTGCACGTGGGTGGCAGTGAGTGGCTGCAACAGGGTGTGCCAGCTGGCTGCTTACGTCAGGACACCATGCTTTGATTGATGGGTTGCAATAGGGTTGCTGTGGACTCCAGTGCTAAGCTGTCTGCATTTCAGTATTAGTTTGTTTGGGTTTTTTAAAAACCTGCTTTTATTTATTCTGAGGCATGGATACAGTATACCAACTAGCATCACTGGTGATGGCTCAATGTTTCCAAGGCTCCAGCTTTGAGGATTTAAAATGAATTTACCTGGGGCCTATGAAGGCAGACTGATGAATGAACAAAACCTTTATTTTGTCTTCTTCAAACCAACCAACTTTTAAGGTCAATAATCTGACTGGATAAATCTATTATTCCCCCCCCCCAAAAAAAAAAATCACCTGCAGTTTTACATATGGATAGGAGAATCATGCATCAAAATATACATTGTTTTCTTTAACATTAATTTTGGTTATGTTTTGCTTGGTCAAAAAAAAAGTTTCATTTATGGAAGACTGTCACGCTTGCCCGTGTTACTGTGACAAAAAATCATCACTGTGAAAACCAGAACTGCAAAATAATATGTGGTGTGGTTTTATGTTGCTTTCTGCTCATAAGTCAAGTAGATGCTGAGTACCTGTGAATAGCTTAGCAAGACTGACACACGATCTGTCCACCAACACCTGTGTGAGGAATCCCCACAGTCATCAAAAAGAAGAAGAGCAGTGGTGCCAAACATGCAGTAGCCTGCTGAGATATGCTTACGGTATGTTCTTCACACTGAAATTAAATGCCTCATCCCATAACAAGCATTTGTCACATGACAGTCTGGAGACGCTGAGGTAAATGAGCAAAAAAGCTGAGAGGATAAAACAGCACCGTATATAACAGCAGAGCTGAAAACTACACAGTTTCCTTAAAGTTCAAAGAGAATAAAGAACCTCATTTTGACTTATTGTGAATGTTATGCATAATGGACGCTTATTGGCTAGTTAATGTAATGTCATATTGGGAGCATCAATTCTTTTTCAAGCAGCTTCTTCCAGGGCAGTACAAGACGGCTCATGAGATAATTCAAAATACTGTTGTGATCTCCGACAAGACTACTCTTATTTTTTGCAGCAATGTCCAACTATTTCATGTGTGTATTTTAGTGTGGTTTTGTGTGTGTGTTTTGGTTCTTTGAATAACTGGCTCTCCGCTTGTGAGGGACACAGTTTCCCCTGACTGAATACATCTGACATGTGGCTTTTGTTTTTGTTTTGCTGTCAAGTCGCAGCTGACTTATGGCAATCCTGTGGGGGTTTCAAGGCAAAAAGAGGTTCAGAGGTGGTTTGCCATTGCCTGCCTCTGTGTAGCAACCTTGGAGTTCTTGGGTAGACTCCCATCCAAATACTAACCAGGGCTGATCCCACTTAGTTTTGAGATCTGATGAGATTGGTCTAGCCTAGTCTATCCACGTCAGGGTGACATGTGGGATACTGCAGGTTAAATAGCTGCTGATGCTGCAAAGATAGTGTTGGCTCCTTAAAAAGCCAGCTTGGTGTGGTGGTTAAGCGCCCAGACTCTAATCTGGGAGAACCAGGTTTGATTCCCCACTCCTCCACTTGCACCTGCTGGATTACCTTGGGCAAGCCATAGTTCTAGCAGAGCAGTCTCTATCAGAGCTCTCTCAGCCCCACCTACCTCACAGGGTGTCTGTTGTGGGGAGGGGAAGGGAAAGGAGTTTGTAAGCTGCTCTGAGACTCCCTTGGGTAGTGAAGGGCGGGGTATAAATTCAATCTCTTTTCTTCTTCTTCTTCTTAAAAAGGGGGAAAGCACCAATCTTTTCTAGATCTTACGTGGGGGGGGGGCACCTTTCTCCTAAGTGAATGATTGCAAACACAGCCTGTTTCCTTTGCTGCCCTTCCCTCCTGCATATGTCTGCAAAGTAGTTCAGAAGGGGAAGGCAACTGGCCAGTTTGTCAAATGCCTGGAATACCTTTATAGAAGATATGGCAAAAACCTTTCACTGTCCATGTGACCACTCAGTAGCAACGATACTATAAATATGTAGCCTTTACGTGTCCTGAATCCTTCAGCAGCTCTTAATAATTGGCTGGAAATGTTTTCAGCAGAAAGCAATGAATTGCTTATTAAATGACATAGTGGTTGTTGGGACACATCAATACATGAGCAGGATGGAGCATGCCTGCTGTGAATGTAGATTTACCAGCTGTGACTTTCAGCATGTCCAGATGGATGTAGCCAGTCATCCCATTCTGATTATTGACACATATACACACGCCTTGCTGTAAAAACCTGTTATTCCCATGAACAGAAGTACCTTGAATGTGAGCCTCATTTCATCGCTACTTGCGGGCATGGGAGGGCTAGCCTCCATCTATTGAAAGGAGCATCACCCAGGATGCATATAGGCACTTAATATCATTAGCATTAATGATATGTTTAGACATGAGCTTCCTGCCCCCTCCACAAAATGGGCAAGTACATCCAGAAAGAGTGTCTTTTGTTTCTTAAAATACAGAGAGCGCACCATGGGGATTCTGAAAGCCAATACAATGCATCATGCAAGAAATTCATGTTGTATTTGCTGATGGTTTAGCCAGACCAACTGACATAGATGATTCACACTAAGATTTAGGGTTAATCTCCATTACCGACACAATTAATTAAACCATTCATTCATTCATTCTTCACTAGGAATCCAGATGATGTTCTCTCAGGCTGATTTTTGTGTTTACCCCTGTCACCATCCTATTTATTAAAATAATGATTAACATGGCTTTAAAACTTCCACTGCAGTCACAGAGCACTGTGAGTTGAATTGTGGCCACTGGTTGTGATGGTTGTTGATCCTAACTGTAGTAATAACTACAATGTGCAAAAGGAGTCAGTAACACAAATGGTAGGCCTCTTCTGAGGTTTGCTGATGAACAGTGCAATCCTAAGCAGAATTATACCTTTTTAAGACCAGTGAAATCAATGAGTTTAGAAGGCTGTAACTCTGTTTAGGATTAGCGCTGTTGGATTTCTAGCCCACCAAATCACAACGATCCGATATTAATAACAATGCTTTAAACAGTGTGTACTTATTGCTTTATTTAGACATTTATCCCCACTTTTCTCTTAAATCGTTCTCCTCTCCTCCATTTTATCTTCACAAACAAGTCTGTAAAATAGGTTAGGCTGAAGGTATGTGACTGGCCCAAGGCCACCCAGCAGGCTTGCATAGCAGAGGCTGTGGCCACACGGCCCTTTAATGTGGGAGGAACTGCTGTTTCCTCCTGCATTTAAAGGACCGTCCACAACGGCCGCAGCTAGTCCTGTGCTGAAGTGGGCTCAAATGCGGGTTCCTCCCGCATTTTCTGACCCCGGAAAAATCGAGTATTTTCCCAGTGGTCGCACGAGGAACCCGCATTTGAGCCATCTGGGCAGCCCTCTCTCGCAATCATTGCAAGAGAGGGCTGTCCGGATGGTCCCGTCCTCCATTTTTTTCCCCTTTTATCCTTGGACACTTGGGCATTCAAGCGCCCAAGTGTAAAAGGGGGGGAAAACCCACAAAACTTACCAGGTGGCCAGCGGGGCTCAGGGAAGGGTGCCTCTTCCAGCCGCCACCGCTGCCAGCTGCTGCTACCAAAAAAAAGCTGCCGCCAGCCGCCTCCTCCTCTGCAGCCGCCAAACACTTCACAACGCCGCCACCCCCCGCTGCCACCACTTCTTCCACCTCTGCCACCTCCTTCGCCGCCTCCTCTGCCCACCTCTACCACCTGCCACTGCCTCCTCCGTCTGCCGCTGCCCGCCGCTGCTGGGGTTGGGATGTGTGTATATCCCAACCTGAGGTAAAAAAATGCGGCCCCTTTAAATCTGGGAGGGCTCCCGGATTTAAAGGGCCATGGGACCGCAGCCAGAATGAGGACTCAAGCCTGAGCCTCCCAGATCCCTGTCTGACACTTGGATCACTACATCATGCTGGGAAGATGTTGGAATATTTAGCAGAGTAAGGAAGGCAGCCACAGGTGTGTATTAATGTAAGGGGAAAAAGACTTCACTAAATAATGGTGAAAAAGGGAAGTAAAATAACTTTTGGAAGTAAAATAACAAACATCCTGTCTAACTAGTTCCATGGTGACTGGATGCTAAACCTCATGCGAAGGAGAACAAAGAAAGAGAAAGTTTCCAAAGCCCTCCCCCTTTTCCTGTTCCTGTGACCAAAAGCAGATAGCATTCCAATAAGACTGATCAGCCAAGGGACATTCTATAGCTCCCTTCATTAGGAATACTGTCACCCTCTTCTGTGTGTAAGATCCAATTGGCCCTAAGTGAAATAGCCAACATTAGCATGCATATATAAACAAGTTAACTCTTTCATGACTGAAGGATGAACTTGCAAACTCCAACACAAGATCACATTGCAAGGTACGTATTTCAGCAAACGTAATCACAAGGGAGAAAAGGCAAAGAAAAGGTGGATACTCTATTATTGTTGCACAGGCAATACTAGCTTCTCTCCCTCTCAGTGCTATTATGTTGTGTCTGTAAGTACCACGGGGGGGGGGGGGTTAGAACCTGTGTGATGTGGAAGGCACTCATACATTGCTTGTGCAGTACTGCCCTAGAACCCAAGTATAGAAATATATTATTCCAAACCCAGTGTCATTTATTTCCTTTTAAACAGACTTGGGGGTTCTTACCTATTTATTTTTCAAGGAACCTCAGCTAAATTATGTCCTGTAACTTCAGAAAAGTAACTAGGGTGTCAAAAGAGCTGAAACCTGTATTTGGCAAATAATTTCCACTTCCTGGCCTCTGTCATTTACTTAGAGATCTTTTAGGTTATATAAATTGTTTAGTACTTCCTTGCTCCAAATGCATACACCTGTTTATTTCTTGAATAGGAACAAGAATTCTTTTACAACATTGTGAAATAGGTTGTTAAGATGAAACCTGCAGTTGTAGACTATGGCAGTTAGCCTAATCCCCTCTCCCAGGACAGTTTAAAAGAAGCAGTGAATATAACTGATCTCAAACACCAGTGATTAATCAAATACCTTATATCTTTTCTTACTGAGAAGTAAAACCTTCCCTTGTGACATCCATGGCAAACATCTAAGACCCAGTTTCATAAAGGTTCTTGAACTAGTATGCCATCAGGGCCCTGCGGGACTTATTGCAGTTCCGCAGGGCCTGGTGTCAGAATCTGCCAATTCAGCCAATGTATTAGTCAGATCTAGATTTAACTTCTTGCATGCATGTCTTTAACTATCCTATGTATCTAAAGTATATTGGGACCTATGTAACCATGATGCACTGTTTCTATCCTGGCCGGGAGGGTGACAACAATGATTTGCGAGAACAAGGAGGCCTCACATCCCTGCCTCCGCATTCCAGCTGCTCCGGCAGTAACTTCAAGGGAGGATGCTTCTCATCTCTTATCAAATGCAAAAGAACCTTGGAGCCATTGATTGTTATGTGAACTCGAAACATCTGAGGGGTCTGGTTTGGGAGAGGAAATTTACTGCTTAACACCTCGCTTTTTTCCTGTGAGAACCAAACGGTCAGGACACCTTTTAGCCCGCCAATTTTCCCTTAAGGGGATTGGCTATCTATGGGTAATTCAAACTCCTTGGAATGGTATAATAGACCCGCTTGTATAATCTGTCTCATCTCTGACAATAATCCGAGATGCTGTACTAATGTAGAAATAGGGAATAAAGAACTGTGGTTAACCAACCAAGATCTGATCCTTGACTCCTGTAAGACGGAGCTCTTCCGCCAGGCTTTTCCTTAGGAGCCGCCACTGGGGCGATGTAGGATACTATTGCCCAATCTGCTGAGCTTTTTGCCATCACCTTTCACCATGAGAACCCTGTTGCTGCCAGTATTGATTGTTGCTTATATTGTTTTATTGTTGATGTTGTTTATTTAAGCTTGTAAACCATTTTATGGTATTTTATGGTTGGTAGCCGCCTTGAGCCAGCTTGCTGAATAGGCGGGATAAAAATGTAATAAATAAATAAATAAACAAATATTTTATCATTGGTAGGTGCTAGGGACATTAGCTCTTATTTTTTGTTCCCTGGATTATTTTTCGTTCCCATGGGACCCATATAGAAACTAGCCCTATGCAGGTGATGCATCTACATTTTTAGTCACTCACTGGGTGGGGAAGCATACCAGGCCTGAGTGCACTGGCCCTGCCTCCCCCTCCATGTGATTATCTGAGTGGTCAGAGATGCTGGTGCATGGGGGATTGGGGGTGTGCACAGGCTCTTCCTCCAAGCATTCAACCTTTGCAGATCAGTCTGCACTCACCTGGAAGCAGTGATAGGGGTCAGCGTGCTTCTGCTCACTTGCACTCCCAGTGAGTGAACGTGCAGATGAGTAATCTGCATAGAGCAACTGGATTTATGTATATCTGGGTTAGGGTTTATGTATAGACAGTAATGCTAAAAGTTGAAGGCAGCAGGAAAAGGGGAAGACCCAACATGAGACAGATTGACTCAATCAAGGAAGCCACAGCCCTCAGTTTGCAAGACCTGAGCAAGGCTGTGAAAGGTAGGATGTTTTAGACGTCATTAATTCACAGGGTAACCATAAGTCAAAAGCAACTTTATGGCATACTAGGAATAAGGCCCGTTGTGGAAATAAATACAACGGGCTCTAGAAAGAGGCTCTGGGAGAGTGACCCAGCCTTGAACATTCAGTGTCAATTTGCTGTGGTGACCTCAGCAGGGTATAATGACACAGAGTCCACCATTTCTCTGGAGGAACTTACCTCTGCTACCTGAAGAGCAATTGTAATGTTGAGTGATCTCCAGCCCTCACCTGGAGATTGGCAACAATGGTTCCCCAGGAGAAAATGGCTGGTTTGGAGGGTGGAGTCTATTGCATTGTACCTATCTGAGATCCCACCCCTACTCAAACCCCACCCTCTCCAGGCTCCACCCCTCAAATCTCCAGGAATTTCCCACCTGGAGTTGGCAACCCTATTGGCCCCAATGAGTTTTCTCCCAAAGGCCAAAATGGAAAGGGCCTTTTACTGACAGAACCAAGCTTGGTTGCCTAGCAACAGGCACTGAGGGGAAGGTAGGGTTGCCAGCTCTGAGTAGGGAAATACCTGAAGATTTGGAAGGGTGGATCCTGAGGAGGGCAGCATTTGGGAGGGTGTGGAAGGACTCAGCAAGGTATAATGTCATATGGTGTACCTTTCAAAGCAGCCAGTTTCTCCAGGGGAACTGATCTCTGTCATCTGGAGATCAATTGTAACAGCAGGAGATCTCCAGTTCCCACCTGAAGATTGACAACCCTAATAAAAAGTCAGCCACACAGCAGGGGGTTGAAGAGAATGGTTTGATGGCTGCTGGCCCACCTTATTAGCCAGCAGCCATGGTGGAGCCACGCAGGAGAGAGCTGTTTTCACAGTTTATTCTGACAGGAAAGTGGCCAAGCTCCCAGTGGGCGGGGGAGGGGTTACGCTGAAAGTCTATGACTGGCCTAAAATCACCTAATCACCTTCCACAGCAAGAACCTGGGCCTGGCAGACCCTACTCTGAAGTGCTGACTGCTATACCTAGAGTAGCCAACCTCCAGGTGGAGCCTGAAGACTGAACTCCAAACTGAACTCCAAACAGATCTCTCTCCTCCTGGAGAAAATAACTGCTTTGGAGGGTGGGCTCTATGGCATTTTATTCAGCTGAGGCCTGTCCCCTCCCCAAACTCTAGCTTCCTTAGACACAGAATTTCCCAACCTGGAGCTGGCAACCCAACCTGAATTTCCCAACCTGGACCTGGCAACCCTAGTCAGGACTGGCCTCAATGAGTTCCTTGCACAGGCCTGGAAAGGGTTTCCTTTCTTTGTCTTTTTACTGACAGAACCAAGCTTGGTTGCTGAGCCGCAGCCACTGCAGGAAAAGTTAGTCCCACAGAGGAGCCATTTGCCAGTTATTCTGACAGGGAACAGTGGCTGAAGTGGGAGTGGGCGGGAAAGAGAAGCAGACCCAGCACCCAGCCAACAGCACGCAAGTACTCTTGAGTGGTGGCTGACAAGCCAACGGCTGATAGAGCGCATTGCACAGCCAATGGGAGAGCTGGAAACAGTCAATATGCTAAGCAGATTATTATATTGAGCTAAAAGCACACACATATTTGGTGACCACATATCTGGCCATGCTAAAACTGTGTACAAGCAGAGTGACCGGCTGTTATTCAGAGCTCTTCTGGGGATCTATATTAAAGTACTAGTGTAGACTTCCCACAGTAGATATAACAGCAGCTACAGCAGTCCAGGCAACCATGTATAACCAAGGTCAGCCGTGAGAGACAACAAACTAATCAGATCACAACAACTAAAATCAAGATGACTAATAAATTAAAACACTCAATAAGCAAATGGTAAACCTTGGAAGTCAATAAAGCTAAAAAAAGAGAGTCAAAAATATGTGCAAAGCAGTCTACTTAGGCCAATAGTCAGTTCATTGACTTTAAGAACAAGGAAAATATGTAATTAAACTTAAGAAAGCAACAGAGCTTGCCCTTTGATCACCCATAAGAAATTCAGAGGGTGCAGTGAGTACATTGATATCTACTGTACATGCTATATATACCACGACTGACACGAGCATGCTGAAATGCACAACACTACTGTAACAAAGTTCCTCTCATAGCACACTAGGAGAACATTGTCCAGCTCACAGAATTCTCATTACCTCAAAGTGAAACGAGAGACACAGGCCATTAGGTAGAATTGGTCACTCATTGTTTTTCTTTGCCGACTCGGCTTGGTGTCCATTACCTTCCTCCCAGGCAACAGTTTGTACAGGACCATTTAGTCTGCAGTATTGGTGAGCAGTATCTGCATATTTCATATGCTATACTAAAGCATATAATTTTGAGAATGCTGTGTAAAGCAATTTCATTTCTTGCACTGGGTTTATAGTAATTCAAAACTCACCTCCGGTAGAGCTAGATGAGAGGTTCCCAACCTTTTCTTGAGCCTGTAGGCAACTGTGGAATTTTGAGTGTGGTGTGCACCACAAAAGTGTGGTGGGTACAACCACAAAATGGCTGCCATAGGTAGTGGAGCCAATCTCAACATGGCTGCTGTGGGAGGCTGAGCCAGAGCTGCACATGCAGTGGAAGTGAGGGAGAAGAGGGGTGCATGAGAATAAAACCAACAGTGCAGTGGCAGATACTGTAGAAACAGTGGCCAGTTAGAAGCCCTGCTCCACAAGAAATGCATGTGGCCCCACCCACTTTCTAAAAACAGTTGGTAAACACCAGGAAGGGTTTCATAGGCCCCCATGCTGCACATGTAGGGTTGCCAGGTCCCTACCTTTTGCTGGTGGGGGAATGGAGCTTCCCCTCCTGGATCTTCTGGTACATGCACATGGCCATGTCGCCAGGGGGACACTCTAGCATTCAGCCAGAAACTTAGTGGCACATTGGTGTGATCCTGGCACTTTGGGGGGGGGGGCTACCAGCTGGATCCAGGCCAGCAAATTGGGGGCCCTAAA
Organism: Lepidodactylus listeri; assembly: GCA_029233225.1. Classification (NCBI taxonomy): domain Eukaryota; kingdom Metazoa; phylum Chordata; class Lepidosauria; order Squamata; family Gekkonidae; genus Lepidodactylus; species Lepidodactylus listeri. The sequence goes on from JARCFY010000003.1 coordinate 42,984,881, forward strand.
GTGGGCAAACCCCGACCCTCATCGGGGAATGGCAGGCCTATGCACGTGGGTGCCATGTTGAGGACCCCTGCGCTAGATTAAAAAGCTTTTAAGTCTCTCCTCACTGCTTGTTCTGGTTTCTTGAACCCAGCAGGGCCTCTTTTTGATTCTTTCTTCCAAGAGTGCAACTTATCCAACCTCTCCTGAGAGCCTTTATCATCTGTTTTCTGCCGTCCACATCTTTGACCTCCGTTTCATATATTAGAGTTCACTGTGTATCCGTAGTGTACTCCATAAAATGCAAGGTGGTCACACTAACTGTACATACATGTGCATGTTGTGTGGAGCCAGCTGTACCTGCTTCATTTTTGAGTTACCTGAAGAGGCTTCAAGCTTAAAGATAGAATATACCTTTAAAAAAAATAAAATGTGCCTGGTTGTGTATTCAATCAGGAATGTGCAGAGTGGCCCAAAGGGGGCCCTGGACCTACTGCATGTATCAAAGAGCTGCTGATTTTCTCCCACCTGTTCTTCACACTTGGTCCAAGGCCTGTCCTCCTGAGATTACCACTGGGACTTTCTCCTTGCTGCTTCGCCTCCTTACCTTTGAAAACTATGAGGCCCTTCATCTTTTTGAACTCCAGATTTTCCCAGGCAACACTACTGTGCATGACAGTACAACAGAACAAGAAGTCCATCTTTTCTACTGTTGGAACAAAAGTGTTTCCTTCTAAAGAATATTGCCCCAGGCAGCCCAGAGGCAAGCTTGCCCCAAAGAGTTTGTTTGCCCTTAGCCATTTGATGATGACAGCCAAGACAGTATTCAAAAACATGTGGGACTCTGCAGGATAAATCCCCAAAAGCTGATACAGAATTCCCAACCACAACTTTCTGAACATGGTCAGATAGAAACAGAGATCAGTTCCCCTGAACAAAATCGCAGCTCTGTGTGTGTGTGGGGGGAGTATATGACACTAAACCTGCTGGGGTCCCTCCATACTCCAAACTCTGCCCTCCCCAGGCCCCACCTCCAAATATCTGGGACTTTCCCAGCCTAATAGGGAGGCAGGAGGAACAAACTGAGCCAGCAGGATAGCAAAACTGGCAGGAAACAGTGGGACCCCCACCCCCGTGAGAGGATGCTGACATACCACTAGCGCTCATTTTGCTCCCATTGCTGCCTCCTGAACCCAAGGTAGTAATACATGCTGAGGCAGAAATTTGTCTGTCTCTGCAGGAGGCAGACTCAGGCCTGCTTAAGGTGTCAATGTGAAATTCCTTGAACCTGCCTTGGCAGAGGACAGCAGATAAGATAAGCTGAAGGGCTTGCAGGGCAGAGATGACCACAGGCCACATGTCTTTCATGTCTGAGCTTTTGGTGCACAAGGTCCACATAATTTAAAAGCTTTCTAGGCTTAGGAAAAATCAAATGCATAATTATAGGATGGTGGAGACTTGTCTTGGCAGTAGTATGTGCAAAAAGGATCTAGGGGTCTTAGTACACTGAACATGAGTCAGCAGTGTAGGATTGCCATCCTCCAGGTGGGGCCTGGGGATCTCCCGCTTTTCCAACTGATCTCCAGCTGACAGAGATCAGCTCCCCTGGAGAAAATGGCTGCTTTGAAGGGGGGACTCTATGACACTGTACCATGCTGAGGCCCCTCCCCTCCCCAAACCCTGCCCTCTCCTGGCTCCACCCCCAAAGTCTCCAGGTATTTTCCCACCCAGACTTGGCAACCCTACAGCAGTGTGATGTGGTAGCTAAAAAGGCAAATGCGATTTTGGGCTGTATCAACAGAGGAATAGTGTCCAGATTATGTGAAATGATGGCATCACTTTACTCTGCTCTAGTTCGACCTCACCTAGAGTATGGTGTTCAGTTTTGGGCACCACAATTAAAGAAGGATATAGACAGCGGTCATTTTGTAGAAAAAGAGGTGCAGGAGCTCATTAGCATAACTTATTTGCATATGCTAAACCACCTGACATCATCGGAAATATGTCAGAAGGAAGGAAGGAAGGAAGGAAGGAAGGAAGGAAGGAAGGAAGGAAGGAAAGAAAGAAAGAGGGAGGGAGGGAGGGAGGGAGGGAGGGAGGGAGGGAGGAGGGACAGTTACTCATCCAAGCCTCAGAAATACCACTATTCTGGGAGGATAGCTTCAGTGGTGGCTGAAGCCTTCAGAAGGCTGGTCAGAGGAACAAGGACCTTTCCATTTTGCTGCAGCCATGACACAAGCAGGCATTCCCCCCCAGGGGAGGGGCTGGCACCAACTCCCAAAGCTGAGCTCCCCCGAGCTCCTGCTCAAAATGACCCCTGGATATAGACAAGTTGGAATGTGTCCAAAGGAGGGCAGTGAAGATGGTGAGACATCTGGAGACCAAGTCCTATGAGGAAAGGTTGAAGGAGCTGGGTATGTTTAGCCTGTAGAGGAGACTACTGAGAGGTGATATGATAAACTTCTTCAAGTACTTGAAGGGCTGTCATATAGAGGATTGTGCGGAGTTGTTTTCTGTTGCCCCAGAAGATTGGACCAGAACCAATGGGTAAAAAATAAATTAGAAGACTTTTTGTCAAAACATTAGGAAGAACTTCCTGACAGAGTGGTTCCTCAGTAGAATAGGCTTCCTTGGGCTCTCCTACTTTGGAGTTTTTTAAACAGAGGCTAGATGGCCATCTGTCAGCGGTACTAATTTGGTGAACTTGGGCAGTTCATGAGAGGGAGCGCTGGAAGGGTTGCATCAGTGCTTAGTTCTCATGGCCCTTTCTTACATGCCCAGGAAAATGCTGATCACCACTTTGGGGTCAGGAAGCAATTTTTCTCCAGGCCAGTTTGGCCCGGGATCCTGGAAGTTTTGTGTCATTTTATGGGCATGGATCACTAGGTATGGGGGTGGGAGGTATTTGTGAATACCCTGCATTGTGCAGGGGCTTGGACTAGATGACCCTGGAGGTCCCTTCCAACTTTATGATTCTATGGTTATACTGTGAGAACTAGAAACTTTAATCACAAATGATAGTGAAGCATCTCAGGATGCTAAATTCTGCCCAGGAGTCTTTATGGTTTGGTGCACACATACATTTCTGGAATATGCTTATGTCGATATTGATTTATTTATGTTCCTTTTTAAAACAAGAACCCATTAATTAACAACACCATGACCGCTTACACAGTGGAAAGCTCATGGTGCAGCAATGATTTCTAATGTTAGCATAACGAGACTAGAATGACAAATTTAACTTGTAAATGCTAAATCTCCACATTAAGAACAGGACATGGCTAGCTTGTCAGCTGGGGTGCCAGAGGGCCGAGCAATTGTTATTTTTAGCTTTATTAATTAATTCTTTTATTGGACTTTTAGGCCGCTCTCCCCGCTACGCAGGCTCAGAGTGGCTTACAAGACTTGGACAAGCCAAGATACATAAATACAATAAAATCAATTAAAACATAATAAAACACTGTCAAACATAACAATAACAACACAAATAAAGTATCTTTTTTGAAATACGTGTTTAGTGATTATGAACGCAACGTTCTCCACAGACTTTTCCCGCATTGTATCAGATTTTTTGATGGAGGGTCATGCCTAATTTTCAAATCAATGGATTTCTTAATGATGTGGATATAAATAATTCTTAAAAGCAAATGAGTCTCTCACAGTATGTTTCATTTTGGTGGCATAATGTGTTTTTGCAACACTAGTCAATAAATACAAAGGACATTAGATATTCCACCATTTCAAAGGATCATTTTAATATCTAAAATGGTCCCATGGGAAGCAGCAGCTGTTAGAGCACAAACCCTTTCCCCCAAACCAAGTTATGGTGGTCAGTAAAAGGTATTTATTATGCTGTTACTTGCATACAACCAGTATAAGGATATTATTTCCAGTTCATGCAGTAGGTTATATACTATTTTTAATCTATAAAGTACTCCTATTGTCCTGAAAGTATCCCTGTAACATAACTATTATCCCCATATTACAGAAAAGGAACTGAGGCTGACGGATTGTGATTTGTCCCCAAGCCACTATTGTAACTTTGGCTAAGCAGGCTTTTGAATAAAGCCCCACCTTCCCCCAACAGTCCTGGGTGTGTGCAGAGCGAGAGCGAGAGAGAACTGTGGGCTGCTAGGAAGAACAGCAGCCACTGCCACCACCAACCAAAGGGAGAGGGCAGACAAATGAATGGCAGCTCCCCCTAGAGTTCCATGATTTAATCATTTTTTAAAAGCACAGTGGGAAAATTTGCTGACAATTTCTGTGACTACTAGATTGACGGGATCTACACTGGGGGGGGGGCTTGGCTCAGTGATAGATCATCTGCTTGGAATACGTATCGGAAAAAGAACTTTTTGCAAAATATGTTTTTCTTACTTGGCCTTTTAAATTAGTGGGGTTATGATTATAGAGGCTTCACATTCGGTCAGTCCCCACCCCCACCCCGACATCGGATCATGCTTTTCAAAACAGACTACTACAAATCAGTGGCAGTCAGCCAATATTTGCTTCCCACCCACCACCCAAGACTTGAAGACAGTTTGCAAGTGGAATCCTGCTTGTGGGTTGCACATTCAGCTGTACCCCAACCTCAGTGCCTTTGGGACATCATCTGAGTCACCTGCCCCTACATTTGACGCTGTAGACTCCCCCTCTCACTTCCAATTATGTGACACCAATTTTGCAGAGTTTTCTCTCCAGCTCTCTTTAAAACCATTTTCTATTTCCTGCCTAACAGGCTCATTCAGGGCTCAGTCTTCAGTTAAGAGTATCAACAAAGCATTAGTGCTCTAGATAGACTGTTAAAAGACAAGATAGCTAAAGGCAGCTTAATGAGATGATTCATATCCTGTGCAGGAAGTTCTCCATGTGCCCAAAGAGTTGCTGTCTTCTTTTTTTCCCTAGGCTTATTAAAAAGTCATCTGTTGTCCACTGTAGATAAATTCAACTCAGTCTTTTCAAAGAACACTTTCCCAGATGAATTCTAATAAACCACAAGCCTCTTTAAAAATAAAAGTACCTTTGAAATCTTCAGTTCTAAAGAATCTTAGGTAACTGATTAAATTCAAATCCAAGAAGGGTAATTTTATTAGTTTGGGAAGGACAACTTCCTGATCTATACAAGAAGTGGGGGAGTCCTATCAGTTATAACATAGCCAATATTTTGTAGCTTCTCTCACCCCACACATCCAAAACATGGTAAAATAAGATGAAAATAAAGTTAGAAACCAATCTCCTACAAGGGAGCCAAGAGGAATTTCAACCTGATCCGCATATCTAGTGAATGTAAAAAAAGATCACTGGTAATTATCACCACTGTAAAATTATACAAAAGATAATTCTCACCCTAATTCCAGCTATCTTTTGTCCTCTTCTGTGCCGCTCCTCAAACGTATCCTGAGAAATTCTGTTCTACGTTCTTTTTTCATCATTTCTGAACAACCCTGGAATGTTTCCAAAATACCTGTATACTGAAAGTTGAGGACAGATTGCCTGTTTAGAAGATTTATTAACACATGAACACATGAACTTGTCTTACAGTGAATCAGCCCATCGTTCCATCAAGGTCAGTATTTTCTACTCAAACAGGCAATGGCTGTCCAAGGTCTCAGCTGGAGGTCTTTCACATCACCTCCTACCTGATCCTTTTAACTGGAAATACCAGGGATTGAACCCAGGACCTTCTGCATGCCAAGCAGATGCTCTACCATTGAGCCAAGGTACCTCATAGTATATAAGAATGGATACTCTTTCAAAATTATGTGCTTTGCAAAACAGGTCCTCAAGCAAGATCGCAGAGGTGAAAAAAAACACAACAAATTTAATATTAAGCTTGATGCTGGCATGATCAATAACAATTAGCCTGACAAAGAGAACGTTGTGCAGTGTGACACATTTCAAACAATATATCGCTAACAGGCCTGGGGAAAAAAGGCCTCCCCCCAACAGAGAATTAATGTGTGGAAATTGGCAGTTGAAGCTTTTCTTTGCATGGAGGTAAATATCATCTGGTAAATAACACCCCATTGTTGTTGTTGTTGTTGTTTAGTTGCACAGTTGAGTCCGACTCTTTGCGACCCCATGGACCACATAACGCCAGGCCCTCCTGTCCTCCGTCGTCCTCCGGAATTTGCTCAACTTCATGTTCATTACATCGATTCCAACCTGAGGGGCTCATTTTCCGGCATTATATCTTTTAAAAGGTCAGGACATTTTTCCCTCTCTAGGCAGCTGGTAACCCTAAGGCCAAAAATCTAACTGGTCAGTCAAAACAGGTATGTACTTTTGATCCAGAACCCATGGCCATGCTTGGAGCACTGATATAGGCAGGGCTTTTTTGATAGAAAAAGCCCAGCAGGAACTCATTAGCATAACAGGCCACACCCAACAGCAGAAATTCATTAGCATATTAGGCCACACCCTCAACAGTGCAGCTCCCTCCCAGGATCGGCTTGTGCCCCACACCTTGTGGGGTGCCTGGGGACTCGAGGAGGGGAGGCAGTTTAAACTGCCTTCCCTCCCTGAATCGGCTTGGCTTCCCGAGGCACCTCGTGGCTTGCGAGGTGCCTGGGGAACCCAGGTGGGGAGGCTGTAGGCATGGCCAACTTGGAAGCCAGCCAGAACTCCGTTCCTGTGTATTCCTGCCCCAAAATAGCCCTGGATGAAGGCATTGTTTTTTTCTTCTCTCTGACCATTTGGTCCAGGGCATGACTGAAGGAGAAATGATCCAGCCTTTCTAAGCAGGCTTGGTTCCAGCGAGTGCTTAGAGGGAAGATCTTCTGGGAATCCTAATTAAGTTCCACCACAGAAGAAAGGTAGAATATAAAATATGCTAAATAAGAGACGTGGTCATATTCACTGTTTAATTTGTATAATCTGCCTGAATGCTAGGGTCAAATTCTGTGAATCACAGTTTGTCTGCATTAGCCATTTTAAAAATGTATGTGTAAGGATGCACAACCATTCATGCGCACATTCCACATGACTTTTTAAAATGTCCTACTCAAAGACCAGCCCAGCACGGCTAGAGAAGGAGGCTACAGAAAGGATGCCAAGGGATAGCCAGAGAAGCTGGAACACTAGCACAGAGTTGGAGCAAACCATCACTGGCAGAGAGGTCCTTTAAGCAGATCGTTTCTCATTCTCCACATGCAGAGAGATTATCTGGATTTTAATTATGGTTCATACTATTAAACAGTGGTCACCTTCATTTTAACAGATGCATTAAGAAGGTTAATAAACAAAATGCAGCTGTGCTTCAAGCGATATTAGGGATGTTTCAAGATAAAAACATTCAGATTGCCAAAATAAAGGCACAATGGTCAAAGTAATTCCACTTCTGACTCCTAATATGAAAACCTATAGCTATCATTTTGCTGGATCGCTTGTTATTTCTCTGTGGTGAGTAATGTCCAGTAAGAAAACAAATGCCAGAGGAGGGGAACTGTGCTGTTATTCTATCCTTCTTTTGGCTGATGTTGTGTGTGCTATGACAACTAAAAAGCAAGGACTGTAATAATTACAAATCATTAAGAATTCTTTTTTAAAATTTACTTTGACCATTTCTGACACCTTTAGTCACATAAACACAATTCTTACAGAAATTTCCTTTCCCAAATAATTAATCTTTTCATTCTGGCCATGTGAAGAGCTTCTTTAAATCCCTGTCCTGACTACCTGACTGCTTCGATATCCAGCACAATCTCCTCGTCCTTACCTTTAAACCCTCCGGGGCCTTGCCCTCTGTCTCATATTCAGTACATTCCTATCTGTGCCCTTTCTTTTCCCAGTTCCCACTTCCTCAGCCACACAAAGGTCTCAGACTCCCTCAGTCTCTTCTTCCCTTTCTGCTTTGCCTCCTGAAACAGTTGCCACTTTTCTCATCTCCTTCAAATCCTCTGTCTAAACCCTGTCTAAGTGAAGCCTTTGGCCCATCCCCTCAGCACCCCTTCTCTATCAGGGCTCACTTCGTAGCAGGAGCTCCTTTGCATATTAGGCCACATAGCCCTGATGTAGCCAATCCTCCAAGAGTTTACAGTAGCCCCTGTAAGAAGAGCTCTGTAAACTCTTGGAGGATTGGCTACATTCGGGGTGTGTGGCCTAATATGCAAAGGAGCTCCTGCTACAAAATGAGCCCTGAAGACCAAGCAAATACTACTAGAATTTATCCCTGCCTACAGATTCCTAAAAAGAGGGAAGGAAAGAGATAATTGGGTTTCAGGGAGAAACTGGGTAAAAAAGGAATTAAGAGAATTTCTCTGAACAACACTAATGGAGGGAGGGAGGGAGGGAGGAAAGACTGGACAGGAATTATACTTACATATTGGGAATTCCACATACCAGTGAGGACCAGATAGAATGGAGAGCCAAAGAAGGCAGGCGACAGCTCTGTTCTGATGCCCCTGTTTGCTTGTTTGGTGCCCTTCTACCCTGCCCTTCCTCCAAGGGGCTCAAAGTGGCAGGTGTGATTGTTCCCACCTCCATTTTATCATCACAACAACCCTGTCAAATAGGTTAGGTTGAGTGTGTGTGACTGGCTTAAGGTCGCCTTGTGAGTTTCCTAACTGAATAGGAATTTGAACCTTGATCTTCCAAGCCCTAGCCTAACACTATTATACTGTACAGTATTGTATGGATATTGTACCCTTATGAGGCAAAAAGCAGCTTTATTCGGACTGGGAAAATGACACAGAGAGGATGGTTCAAACACGATCTCCATTGTACCATAATCCCAATCCCAGACCTTCCCCCCACACACACACAAATGCCATTAGCCTTTTAAGAAAAGCTCTTGAATCGTGTAGCTGAAACCCCATGTCAGATAGTCGTGGGGCATCTAAATAGGGATTAGGCAATACTGCTCCTATCTTTTAATGCAACTTTGCCCATAATTGAATTTGGGTCTCCTGGACAGAGATTTCTTATTTGGCCATTGTGAAATCAAAAGCAATTCCAGATTTCTTCCAGTGGGCTTTCTCCCCTTACCTCTTGTCATTCCTGACATTCCAGTGGCTGCCTGCCAACATAAGATTCCCAGTCTCTACACAAAGTGGTTTGCAGAGCATGTGATGTCTCTCCCAGAAAGCTTTGCTGGATGCTGCAGAAAGCTTTTCCTAAAATTTCTGTCATCTGTACAGTTTAATAAGATCTCCACTTGCTGAGCTGACTGTTGGGAAATCGGAAGTGAAAAAAGATATCCGGTAAATTAGGCTGCGATCCTAAGAATACTTACCTCAGAGTAAGCCCGATTGAATAAAGCAGACTTATTTCTAGGTAAGCATGCATAACATTGCACCGTTTGAGTCTTTACAGATCACATTTTACTATTAGAGTTAAAGCAGTGCTTTGCATATTTGGGAAAGGATATCCGTTCAGCGGCAGAAGAGATAGCCGCAGGTGGAGTGCCTGTTTATAGAGCGGCCAGCTTCCAAACCAAAAGTTGTACTAAGACCTCTAGTTGAACTGGACACCTGTCAGAGCTAAGCTTGTAAACAGCAGACCTCTTTTATTTATTTAAAACATTTCTGTGCTGCCTTTCCACCTAAATAAGGTCTCCAAGGCAGCAAACATCAAAAACATTAAACGTGTATTTAAAATAAGGTGTAGGTATGTGTGTGTGTGTGTGTGTGTGTGTGTGGGTAGATATAGATATATATAGAGAGAGAGAGATAAAATTGAGGAAATGCTTGAGGCATTTACAAAATGGTGCTGTTCTGGGAAACGCTTTTGCAATTGTGAGCAAGAAACCAGCAGACCCTTAGTTAGGTATCTGCCAGGCATCGTACTTTACTGCAGTAAATCATACCAATGGTGTACTGCTAAATTCTTAATCCACCCTTCACCCAAGCTGGTTGTGCTCAGCACTTAGAGCAGCTGGGCCAGAGAAGCTTGTCCTTGTCTTCTCCACTGACTCCATCCCAGTCAGCTGTTGCCCGCCTGTTGCATAACCCTGTGTCTGCTTACCTGTGATAACCTCAAGTTGAGCTGAGGTTAAGTTTGCTTGGGAATGTGCAAATGATACGTTATGCCACTGGCAGTCCTGTGACTTCTGCCCATCCAGCTAGGAATAATAGGAATATATGGCTCTATAATTCAGTAGTCTGGGTGAGGAGGTTAAACCGGGTGCCTCACTGAATTTTTGTAGGTCTCCCCACACCTTGGCACTGCTGCTCTCCAGGATTTATTAACCTTGAGCTTGGTGTCAGACCAGGATCCAGGAGACCCAGGTGACATCAGGCCAGCCACTTGCTCTCAGACTAACCTAAATCACCAGAGGTGCATAGAGGAAGGCTGGAATAAAAATGTGCTTAAAGAACTGAATAAAACCTGCAGTTGTGGGAGAATCTGTTTTGAATGCCAAATGATGGTGACATACAGGGCATTTTTTTTTCTCATCTTGGACTGTTTCTTTCCAAGGAGAATCACCAATTGGTTCTCTCAATTTTATGTCAACGTTATAGGAGGCAAGCACCTGGAGTTAGGGATGTTACTCACTAGTTCATTGGCTGTATATAATAATTAAATGGTTTCCTAGGGAGTGCCCTTACTATGTTGCTCTGTCTCTCACGAGAAGGGCATTCTAGGAAAATAGCTTCCAAAATTCCCATAAAGCATTGCTAAAGTGGCTTCTCCTAGTAGCGGGCATTGATTTGTTAACTCATGGGAAAACAAAATACTAATGTGACTTTTGCTATTGTTCTAATCCAAATAAATATGGTAATTAACAAGAGCCAATATTATTAATTCATATTTGTTATTATGGCACTTGGCTCTCTGGTTTCAGGTTGAAGGAAGTCAGAGGGCAGGGGACAGATGTGTTCTGTCACACTGCTTAGGCACTGGGGGCTGAGGCCATAGCCATGACCAGTGCTATTGCAGTGTTGGCCTCACCAGACGTGGCGCTGACCGGTTGGTGCAGGCAATGTAATGTAATGGGATAGCAAGGGGAGAGAGGTTCTGCACAGCATCCCGGGGCACACTGGGAAATACCAGGACCCCTGGGATTGCACTGCTGTGGTTGTTCTGAGACACATCGCCTTTGCGGCATGAAAAGAAGACCTGTTCACAAGTTACAGTAAATGCACATGCATCCTACATATAAATGTGTGCGTCTGTTTGTGGCAAAGCACCAACTCACATTCACTTTTCAACTGATACCAGGGACCAGTACAGTCACTGTAACTGGGGCTTCTAGAATGTCTGAGAGAGACAGGCAGGGTCGCTTCTTGCTCGCCTCTGCCAGCTAGTCAGGCTGGCAGCAGTGACCCCATTGCTTAGTCTAGGGTTCCAGCCTGCATGGTAAGGAACCAGAGAGGAGGAGAAGGGAATGAAGATGAAAACAGGTATGTTTGATGCTGAATATCAAAATGACTTTTTAAAAAATGGAAAAAAAACCCCACGTTTGTTCTTGGAACTCTCAATTACTTTTGAATTTGAACTGGGTCGAAGAAGAGTGCTAGCATTCAGCCTCCCATTCTTGTTTGCAGGGGTCATTTCGAGCAGGAGCTTGGGGGAGCGCAGCTCCGGGAGTTGGTGCCAGCCCCCCCCCCCCCCGGGCGGGGGAATGCCTGCTCGTGTCATGGCTGCAGCAAAATGACCCCGTCCCCTGGAAAGGTCCTTGTTCCTCTGACCAGCCTTCTGAAGGCTTCAGCCACCACTGAAGCTGTCCTCCCAGAATAGTGATATTTCTGAGGCTTGGATTAGTAGCTGCCCCCTTTCTACCAGCTCTCTCTCTCTCTCTCTTCTTTCTTTCTTGCCTTCTGACATACTTCCAGTAATGTCAGGTGGTGTAGCATATGCAAATAAGTTATGTTAATGAGTTAGGCTAATGAGCGCCTGCACCTCTTTTTCTACGAAATGACCCCTGCTTGTTTGTATAGAAAATAAGCAACAGTTCAGTTTCACCTGCACAAAGGAGTTGTATGCTGGGCGTTAATTCTCTTTGCTTCATGTAATCCGTGTGCTGTCAGGGTCACTGTCTTTGAATATTCACATCTGCTTCTTGTTAAAAGCTGCCATTCTTGCAACCAGCCCACTGTGAACTTAGCTGTGGACTTAACCTCTTTCTACCTGCTGACAGGGCCAGAACATTAGCTAGAGAGGTGAGACCGAGAGTTAAGAAATTTCAAAAACCCATTTCAGTCATAGAATTACTGGCTTGCCTTGGGCAAATCTCTCTCTCTTTCTCTCTCTCTTTCTCTCTCTCTCTTCCAAAAATAAATGCATGCATTAGAAGTGTATGTACATGAATTTTAAACAAAATATCTGCTTTTGGATGTAACTATTACTGCTAGAATACACACACACACATTTTTAAAAAATTTCCCTCAAAATCCTGAATTGTCCAACATTTAGGTTCTGCAGCAGACTTTCCACATGGTGTTAGTGCAGCACCCAGCCCACTGACTCCCCCCCGTCTTGCACTGAAGGATTCCTCCGCTTGGTTCTGTGTCCTTCAGTGCCAGCTTGATCTCTGAGATGACAGGGGGATAGCAAATGTCAAACCACCTCCTCCTCCTCTCCATAGAAGCATTTTCTTGCCCCATCTGGCCATTATAATTTCTGAGAACTGGTCCAGCATTACCCAGAGCATGTTCCTCAGCAGCTATGGAATTCTGAGTTCTATTCCAGATAGCAATGTTTGTACAGGTGCCCAGACTGGGGAAATGAATTAATATTTATTTTCTGTGGCACACAGGTTTGCTTTCATTGACCAGAACGAATGAAAGAAAAATCTGCCCTGAACTCTCATAGCCACCTGCCTCTCACGCAGTGAGATAGCTGTCTTGCCAGTGGTTACTTCAATTTGATATGTATTTATTTTCATTCTTTTCCCCATCATAAGCATTCATCCCAAGAGCATGGCAAAGCATAAAACAGTTTTACATACAGTTGCAGTGAGGATAACATACCATCCTATAAATTATTCAGAGAAGGAACTAAAGAGACTTCCTATTTATGTGGAACAATGAAAGCCATCTGCTGGACTAAAACCTAAAGCTTGGGTTTTTGGACTACTTTGAAGCTGGTGAAATGTAGGGCTGTTGTTGGTTTTGTACTAGGAAAAATAGGTCGCAATCTCTAATCTACATTCTCTAAACTCACCAGGTGACTTTAGACAGCCATTGTCTCTGAGCATTATTGTTCTGCAGTTTTTAAATGGGGCTGACACTATTATTATACCAAAAGTTCGAGACAAAGCACTGAAAATGACACAGATAAAAAATTGTACTAAACACCAAGGCTTTGGAGATTAGTTCCAGCGTTAATGACCGGTTGCCCGTTAGTAAGGTTTCAAGATTTATGACAAGTTGTATTTTATAGGAAATAACCCAGAGGTTGGGGAGAAACGTACACTTGTCTACGTTTCTTCCTTGAAGTCTCTTTTGTGGAAGACTCTCCATCTTCAGTAGAAGTCATTTTCTGAAGAAGAATACGAAATGAAGACCAGAATCTAGAGCCTTCGTCTGTTTGTATTTAAAACAATACTTTGATGGAATTTGTACATGCTTAGAGACTTTTTTGCATGTATTTAGAAAATTTGTGAATCCCAGTTGTTATTAAGTGCATACTTATTATAGTATGTTTAAAGTTCTAATGTGCATATAAACAGGGTGTTTAGTACAGGTGCTATCTGTGTCATTTTCAGTGCTTTGTCTTGGACTTTTGTGTATACTGTATTATCGCTTTGTTATTGTTACTATTATTATACCAAAAATCTTTGATAATAGGAAAAATCTTTGCATGTTTAGAGGACACTCAGGACCTCTAGCATATGCAGCGCTGGCACAGAAGGAACTGTAAAGCTGGCATTGGCCCTGTGCAGTCTGCCTCTGATGGAGTTGCACTGTTATTTAGGGATCAGAGGAGGCATAATTATGTTAACACTCACAGATGACTCCGACAGTCTGTGCTGGCAGTTCCAGTCCCCACAGCAGGGAAGAAGCTGGTAGATGAAGTGGTTTATATCCAGGTCTCTGCCTTACTACCAGTTACATGATCCTGACCTGGAAAGTTATTGCAGAGTGATGTAGTAACCAAAAGAATGAGAAGATAAGAAAAGCCCTACTGGATGAGGCCAGGGATCCATCTAGTCCAGCGTCCAGTGACCAAGCAGCTTCTCTGGAAGGGCATAGAGGCTGAGGCCTTCCCCTGATGTTGCCTCCTGGTGCTGGTATTCAGCGGTCTACTGATTCTGAATGTGGAGGTCCTCTTCAGTCACCATGGCTGGTAGCCACTCATAGAACTGTCTCCCATTAATCTGTCTAATCCCCTTTAAAACTGTCTATGTCTGTGGCATTATATCCTCTGGCAGCAAATTCCACATTTTAATGTGCAGTAGATAATAGAGGAGTATTTTCATTTGTCTGTCCTGAATCTACTGCCCATCAGCTTCATTGGATGCCCCTGAGTTCCAGTATTGTGGGGAAAGAAGACAAAAGTTCTCTCTGTCCACTTGTTCTAGCCCATGAATAATGTTATATCACTATGCACAAGCTATCATATCCCCCCCCGCTTGTCTTTTTTGCAAAATGAGAAGTCCCAGACTCTAACCCTTGAATCATCTTGGCTGCCTTCTTCCATACTTTTTCCAGATCTGCAATATTCTTTTTGAGATACACTGACCAGAACTGCACACATTGCAGCCACACCATGGGTTCTCCCCCTTGAGTCTGCAAATTATTTAATTTCAGGGTGGCAGAAGAGCAAAATGTAGCTTGAAAAAGGTAGTGAAATGTTGTCTGCACAGGAGCGCTTCCATTGCCTGTGAGTATTTTGACTATTGTTGCCACTTGGATAATTTTAGTTCCCTTTAATTGCCTAGCATGAGTTTCTAGCACCATGGTAATCACAAATGATGGGCACCATTCAGCTAATGGGGAGACCGGGTTTTCCCGTGATGACAGATTCTAACAACCTGTAGTTGTAATAATCATCACTATAAAGGTTAGTCACAAAGATACTCTTTACAGCAGCAAGGGTATAAAAATAGCTTTTCATTACCCACATTTATGTTCTCCATAGGGTTTGGAGCCCAAGGTAAATCTATTGGACGATCTGGGATACCATGACTTCTTTTATAAGACCAAGCTGCCATTTGGCAATGAACCAGCTCTCTTTGTTTTCTCATTTATGCTTTTAGAATTGCAAGCACCGAGGCAGCATTGCCGCCTTCCTCCTGCTTTTGTTCATTATAGTTTTACTACTGTTATCCTTTATTTTCTCCTCAGTACTTCCAGCGCTTACTCAGTATCCCAAGACTCTTCCCGGAAGGCTGCATTCCCTGGTGAATCACCAAGAGATGAGACCCAGTTCTGAAAGCTGTCTGGTTGAGATCTAATCTCTTCATTTTGGTTTCGTTTTCTCTTTGCGAGCAACAAACTTGCCTTTATTTTCGCACCGGTTTCTTTTCATCACACCAACATTTTCCGAACACGAATGTATTTGGCAACATCGTTTTTACATCGATGACATACCAGTGGAGAGCAAACGCCACTGAAGAAATAGATCAACTGCAGCAACAAAAACAAGGCAGACTGAAACCAATGATGAGGACCACATGCAAAATCACAAGGAAACTGAAAATGTTATAGTGGCTACTTCCTAGCTTCAAAGTACTGAGACCATCATCTAGCGGATATTGAGAGGGGTACTACGTGGATTGTTTTAAGTTTCCAGATATTCATTAGATTCCCCCCCCCCATTTTCATCATTATGTGTGAAAAGCATGGCAACATCAACTCAACTATGGAAGCGGGGTGGGGGGTGGGGAGGGACTGTTCACCAGAAGCATGACTCACAGTACAATCCTATGCAGAGTTACTCTAGTCCAGCCCCATGATTCTAGTGGGCTTAGACTAGGATCATTCTGCATAAGATTGTAAAGTTATTGTTCTATATCAAATAGATTTCTTCCAGTACAAGGCATAATAATTTTTCTTAAGGAATGTTTCAAGACTATGTTTGCAGAACGGAGTAATACAATTAATTCATACTCAACCGACTGAATGGTTTTGCAGCCTTCTTTTTGCTCTTACATTCATGATATGTGTTTTAATAAAATATGTTATTGCCTGCATGAAACACTGAGGTCATTTCTTCAGAATCCTCTGGGAATCCGCAGTTCCAATTTGGTGTTCTTGAGAATGCCACCAGTACTTGATAAACTTCTATTTGTTTCCGTGGTGCTGCCACAAGCAGCCATGATGGGGACTTTTCTGGTTACATTGTCAAAGGAAATCTCCTTACTGCTCTATATAAAGACAAAACAAGATACGTCAGAAGGTATTCCCTGGCCTCTCATGGAGGGGAACTTCTGTTTCTCCTTTGGTAAACCTAAAGGTCTTTATTTTAAGTACCTTGTGACATCAGATCCTGGTTATTTCAAAGGACCAATAAGCATAGCTTAGCATTCCCTCTTCAGTAATCTAACTAGGCTACCAAACCAAGAGCTTAACAGCTTTCTTTCCATCCCAAAAAGGGATCTGCAAAGTCTCTCCAGCTAAAAGACCAATTGTGTCCATATTAGAGAACAGAAATAAGATGCTCTAGTCTTTCTTTCTTTCTTTCTTTCTTTCTTTCTTTCTTTCTTTCTTTCTTTCTTTCTTTCTTTCTTTCTTTCTTTCTTTCTTTCTTTCTTTCTTTCTTTCTTTCTTTCCCTCCAGACTTCACCAGCAACAAAGTACAGCCAGGATGTAGCACTAACAGCCAGTTCATTTTAAAGGTCACAACCCTCTAAATACAATACTATTGCATGGGCCACACTATTAAAACATTCCCCATTTATTTTTCAGAGGGAAGCATGTGAAATGGGCCACCAGTGCAATTAATCAAACCAAGAGCTAGTCCCAAGGCATTACAGTTCACTGACCTGGCTAGTTTAACAAATGAATTTGATCAATCTATTGATTCAAGTGCAGACCCTGAGATATCACATTACCAGACAGCTATTTTAAGCTTTTATGTGGACTCAATTGACAGCACAGCCAAGCTGTTTTTGCTTGACTGACAGATGAAAAAATGAAGCCATAAAAAAACAGATGGTTGGAAAAGCTCATGCAGAGGTTGCTGCAAGATTGCAATGAGCAGGAGAAGAGACAGAGACTGTTTTGGTTACATGGATATTAATGCAAAGTGGTACCTGTGCTAAGATCTGGCTGAGGTTGTTTTTCCTCGGCTTTCAAGTCCTGAAGGCCTGGGCATATCCAGAGGTGTGAGCTAAAGGGCAAAAGTCAAAGGCCCCTTTTTAATTTTAGCCTGAGAATTGTAGCCTAGAGCTGGGGGCGGGGGGAGACCTGCTTTTCGCTCAGAAGCATTTCTCTCCCTTTCTCTTGCTTCTTTTTTGAATTTTTTGTATTGTAGGCTGCTTTGGATCTGCACTGGGGAGAAAAGCAGGATATGAATGAATGAATGAATGAATGAGAAAGAAGTACTTTTCTCCCTTTTTCACAATACAAGAACTTATGGGCACTCAATGAAATTCCTGAGCAGTCAAGTTAGAACAGATAAAATGAAGTATTTCTTCACCCAAAGAGTGATTAACACATGGAGTTCACTGCCACAGGAGGGGGTGACAGCTACAAGCATGGACAGCTTCAAGAGGGAATTAGATAAACACAAGAAGGAGGACCCGCGATACTCGTGGGGGGAGGGAGTATTCCAATCCTCCTCCCAACCCCCTCCCCAGCCACAGTGGCGGCAAGGCCTGCCGATCCTCCTCCCACCCCCCTCGGCCGGGACAGAAGCTGCTCTTTTTTCAAGAACAGCTGTGCCTGAACTATGGCTTGCCCATGGTCATCCAGCAGGTGCAAGTGGAGGAGTGGGGAATCAAACACGGTTAAAACATAAGAGAAGCCAATGATGGATCAGGCCAGTGGCCCATCCAGTCCAACACTCTGTCACCCAGTGGCCAAAAACACCAGGTGCCCTCAGAAGGTCCAGCAGTGGGGGCAGGAAGCCCTCCCACAGTTGCCCCCCCCCCCAAACACCAAGATTACAGAGCATCACTTGCCCCAGACTGAGAGTTCCTATCTATACTTTGTGGCTAATAGACATTGATGGACTTCTGTTCCATATGTTTATCCAATTCCCTCTTGAAGCCATCCATGCTTGTAGCCACTGCCACCTCCTGTGGCAGTAAATTACATGTGTTAATCACTGGTTCTCCCAGAGTAGAGTCCACATATTTAACCACTAAACCAAATTGGAGCAGACTGCTGGGGGGGGGGGGCAACAGTGGGAGGGCCTCTAATCAATGCTCCCTCTAAGCTGTGGAGTCTTGTGAGCATAAATTCTACTTTGTGAGCTACTGGCATTAAAGTTGTGAGTGAGCAATTTGGCTTCTGCATAAATTAGTTTGCTCTGGACCATCCTTCCTGAGCTAAGACAACAATGTGAGAGCCAGAGGCTAAAAAACTGTGAGCTCGCTCACATTGACTCAGCTTAGAGGGAACACTGCCTATAATGTCCTGGCCATACTGGTGGACCTCCTGATGGCACCTGGTATTTTTGGCCACTGAAGGGGCCATTGGCCTGACCCAACATTGGCTTCTCTTATGTTCTTAAGGAAGGAAATAAAAGATACCCCCAAGCCATTGGAAGAGACTGCAGGCTCTGTCAATTGTAAAAGATTTTGTGCTGGCCTTATGCTTAACCATGATTAGCGCTGACGCTAATGAATAGCGCTTGTTGTCGTAACTCCCAAATGTACAGCAAAACCATGATTTAGCTTGCTGAATTCAGCCCTCTGCCAGAAAACATGCGTAGGGAAGAAACCGGCATAGGGAACCTGGAGAGGTAGTAGAGCTACATTAACCATGATTTGTTTGGTAGACATGTGACACTTAACCATGATTAATGTAAACAGCTTGCAAATCCATTCCAAACCATATTTATATTCCATTATCTGCAGCCAATTAGTAACCATTCCAGTAGTAATAACTGATGAACGTCCAGGCTGAATAAGTATATGTATGTAGATGTATATGTATACAAAATATACCTTAACTATATTACAGTAGGCTTTCCTTGGATAAGATGCTCTTGAAATCATAAAAATTCTGTCAAAGGCAACTGACTTTCCCAAAGTTTTGCAAAGATTTACCAAAACCGAAAACACTGCAAAAACTTCTTGAACAGCTGACCATTTAGCCAAAGGGCAACAGTGTTATTAAACCGCTATATCTTTCTGTCTCAGAGCTGGCTGCCTATCACTGGCAGAGAAATGGCTTTAATAGAGCATATCTCGTGAGTTGCTTTGGGATTCTTTGGTGTACATCTCAATGTTATTTGAAGCTCCCAAACGTCTTTACCAATATATGTTACTGTCATACTCAGTGAACATTGGGAGCTACTTTTTATACTTCTGAAAGAAAATAAGGACAACTCTCATGGTAATTTAAATAGACACTTCAGCTTACAGTTGCATATAAGAATTCAGGGCTTTGAATGTGTTAAAATTGCTAGCTGTGAAGATATACAATACATGGGTCTCTGAGACAGGATTTGTTGAATAAACTTGGAAAGCGACGAGAAAACTCATAAAAACTTGATATAATCCACCAATGGGCTTTTATCATATCAACCAAAACTGATTGATCACATTTGTGTCTCATCTTTCTTCTAAGAAGCTCACAATGCTCTACATGGAGTTATTTTACTTTTCCTACAACACCAATCCTATGAAGTAGGTGGGGCTGAGATGAAACAAAGTGGTTTGACCAAGGCCAATTGCTCAATGAGTTTCATGACTGATCAAGGATTTGAATCAGTGTCTTCTTTATCAATGCCTATCACTATAAGTGCCTTTCATCTTATCATCCTTTGGCCACAGCATGAGAAGACAAGACTCCCTGTCTAATCTAGGAATTACCAAAACATCATTCATAGAGGCAAAGTCTCTTACACAACAATTCTGTGCAGGGTTACTCCACTCCAAATAAGGTGACTTCAGTGGGCTTATACCACAGTAATGCCAGGAAAAGTTGAAGACAGCAGGAAAAGAGGAAGACTCAACATGAGATGGATGGGCTCAATCAAGGAATCCATGGCCTTCATTTTGCAAGACCTAAGCAAAGCTGTTAATGATAGGATGTTTTGGAGGTCATTAATATATTGGGTCACCATAAGTTAGAAGTGACTTGATGGCATGTAATACACATCACCCTTACACCACACTCATCCTCATGATTCGTAGTAGGCATGTTGTCCAGAATTTAGGCAAGCAGACAATTTAATAGTCATTCAACAAGCCAACTTGCTCCGATAGGTTTGTGACAAAGCACAGTATAATACCTCTTGTTCACCCAGAATCTTTCAGCACTACAGTGTCATGTGCCTTCAACAATATCATATAACTATAAAAATGAACATCTTGCCCAAGTTTTTATTTTTAGTTCAGAATATTCCCTTAATTAAAGATAATGTCCCCTTTTATAGAGAGATCAACAGGTTGACTAGGAAGTTTATATCGTTTCCGAAAAAACCCAGGGTGAAATGGAAATTACTGCAGGATAGAAAGGAAGGAGGAGGGCTGGTGGTACCTAACTGGGAGCTCTATGGTAAGGCAGTGGCATTAACTTGGATAAAAGAATGGGTAAAACTGGAAAATACTAGGCTCTTAGTACTAGAAGGCCATGACCTTTACATGGGATGGCACTCATATGTATGGTATGAGAAACAGAAGATACACACGAATTTCCATTCCCACATTCTTAGGGCAGCCCTACTGAAAACATGGATAAATATTAAGAAAGAGTTTTATACTAAAACACAAAAATGGGTGTCTCCTTTAGAGGCCTTTGTTAAAACTTCACTGTTAAATAAAAGCAATTTGGCCAGTTATGAAAAAATCTTAGATAAAGAGGACAATATAAAATCCGAAAGTAAGATGGAAGAACTAGCTATTAAGCTTTCCTGGTGGGAAAAAATTCAACTGTAGGATATATATAAAAAGGATAAAAAGATTGGATTTTATAGGGAATTAAATGAACTAGATAATATTTGGTTAAATAGTAACAATAAACTAATTTTAAAAATCTATAAATTATTTATTGATGGTGAAATGCAGGATGAGACAATTAAAAATGTATATAGGACATAGTGTAGCAACTGAACGATGGGCAAAAATTTGGAAAGGGTTAAAATACTTGAAAGCAATAAATTATAAAGAAAATATATATAAAGTTTTCTATCACTGGCATTGGACACCTGATAGGTTAAGTAAGTGTTATCCAAACATGTTGAACTGATGTTGGATTTGTAATAATAATATAGGAACTTTTTATCACATGGGGTGGGTTTGTAAGGGGATGCAAAAGTTTTGGTATAGTATTAAGGAAATGATTAATGGGATATTGGATCTGGATATTCCTTTGGAACCAGAGATATATTTGTTAAATATGTTAAATATGTTGCCGGATGGAATGATACGAGCAGATGAGAAATTGTTAGTTTCAATTTTGACTGCAGCTGGAATAATGAGAGCCAAGTACTGGAAATCTTCTAAAGTGCCCGGAAGGAAGAGATAATTGATAAACTGTTGGAACTGGCACAAATGGATAAATTAAGGGTTTTTTTATGAATATGGACAATTGTCAAGATCCGACATCTATATGGTCTAAGTTTTATAGGTGGTTGGAATATTATAAAGGCTCAAAATAATGTTTTGATAAAAGTAATGTATTATTTCTCTGTGAAAAATGAATAAAATATGTAAAAAAAATGTCATATAACTATTTCAGGTGACATTTGGTTATGAAAACAGAGCTCAGTTGTGTTCTAGCCTTGCCTCTGCGCCTGCATACAGTAGGTTTTGACAATGCTGGCAAGTAAATGGTAATTGTTTGTTTGGTATTTCCTAGATTTTAGCATATCTTTAAGCATGACTCATTCACTGTGTAAAATTAGAAAAGAAGAAGTGGAGACCCGCAAGAAACTTGCGGGATGGTTATCCCATTCCTCACACCTTTGCTTCCTCCCTTCTCTCCCTCCCTCTCTCACACTCTTTCTCCCTTCTGCCCCCCTTCCTTACTCTCTCTCTCTCCTCCATGTATGTTATTTCCTCTCTCTTTCTGACCCGTCATCATTCTCTTTGTTTTTCTGCCTCCCCAACTCATCACTCTTTCTCTCTTTTTCTGCCCCTCACTCCATCACTCTTTCTGCCCCCATCACTCTCCCAGCCTCCTTCCTGCTTCCTCACGGTAGTGGCAGTGCTCTGGGAATCACAAAGGATCTCCCAGCTGCAGAGATCAATTCACCTTAGGGCTGCCAGATCCAGGTTGGGAAATTCCTGGAAATTTGGGGGTGGAGCCTTGGGACAGTGAGGATTGGGGAGGCAAACAGCCTCAGCATGGTATAATGCCATAGACTCAACCCTCCAAAGCAGACATTTTATCCAGCGGAACTGATTTCTGTCACCTGGACAACAGTTGTAATTCTGGGTGCTCTCCAGCCCTTGTCTGGAGGCTGGCAATGGTAGTTCAAGTGAAGGAAATCGCTGGTTTGGAAGGTGGAGTCTATGGCATTATACTGGTCTGCAGTCCCTCCTCAAATCCCACCTTCCCCAGGCTCCACCCCTCAAATGTCCAGGAATTTCCCAACCTGGAGTTGGCAACCCTATTTCCTTCCCACCCAACAACCAACCTACCTTTATTTGTCTTCAGCTTTCCATCTCCACCCCCCTCCCCCGCAGCCTCTACCTAGGAAAACTACAGTCTTTCTCCACAGTGGGGACTAAAGCAGCTTACATTATTATTATTTCCTCCTTGTTATCTGCAGAACAACCCTGTGAGGTTGGTTAGGCTGAAAGTATGTGACTGGTCCAAAATCTCCCAGTCAGGTTCCACTGCAAGATGGGGATCTGAACCTGGGTCTCGCAGATCCCAGTCTGAAACTCTCACACTGGCTTTCATAGGGTGGCTGCTGATCAACAGTAGCAAAGCAGCTGGGCCTACCTAAGTCATGCAAATCAGGTGGTATCAAGTCACACAGAGGGTGCTGCCTAGGGATGCCAGCCTCCAGGTGGGACCTGGGGATCCCCTGGAATTACTATTCATCTCCAGACTACCGAGATAACTTTCCATGGAGAAAATGGATGCTTTGGAGGGTGGAGTTTATGGCATTGTACCTCATTGAGGTCCCTGTCCTCCCCAGGATCCACCCCCAAATCTCCAGGAGTTTCCCAGCCTGGATCTGGATCCGCTGCCAGTGGCCAGGGGGGTACTTGGCAACCCTAGACTGCTGCCAGTAAAAACCCTGCCTTTTACTGACAGAAACAGTTAGAAGCCCCCCCACCCCCCCGAACATTCTAATCTCTCATAGTTGACATCTGGAGTAAGAAATCCCTGTGAAGGCCATTTCAAAAGGTATTGGGGAGGAATTCAACAGTCCCTGAAGTTTTTTTTTTTAACTTTTTGGGTTTTTCTTCAGACCGAGAAAGTCCCCTGACTATGTAGGAAAAGCTGTTGAGGGAGAGTGAGCTCTCTTTTGGCAGCTATAAGTATCCACACAGGAAAAAAAAACTCTTGGAATTAGTAAAGAGATTTCTTTAATCATCAGCTACCTGAAGTCCACTTCCATTCTTACCGTCTGATCAATAAAGTTAATTTGGCTAATTGTGTTGAGTCATACTGCTAGAAGTGGAGTACTTAATCAGCTTCACTTGTTCTGAGCCAGCATCTAGCTAAGCAGGGCAGATTGAACTGGGCACTCATTTTAGCACTTCACCGAATGGTTATCTTTTATTTTTATAACATGAATCATGAAACTGCATGACGCGTCACAAGGGACAGCACCAATGAAACAGACCCAGCGTTTCAGTCTCTCTGGACTGCAAAGGATCATGTCACTGTTTGTTAGTTGTGAGTCTCATTATGAGCGGAAGCATTAAAGGATCAGTGTGTCATTTATACAAATTCATATCTCTGGAACTCTCTGGAACTTCTCTGCAGTATAAGAAGCATTTTCCACCTGTACAGGCTGATGGAAAATAGGACCTTCAACCAACATTTTGGGGAAAGACTCAGCTAATTACTACTTCTGAAGAAATTAGCAGAGCTTGTTTTCTGTCCCAGTCTTCCTTTTGTCTTCCTTTACTAATAATAAGGCATTGCCATGATTTCTGTTAACCAAATAGCACTGTGATATGAAAGATACAACATTAATATTGCACTGTCATAAACAAGAAACAGGGTATGTCCTACAGTCTTAATCACACAGGAATTGTCCATGCTGGAGAGATAAAATGCTGGACCAGGAAAACCATCTGGTCTATTTTCTCTCTGTCCATCAGAAGCCAGACTGATGCCTCTGAGAAGCAGAAAAGTAGAGAAAGAAAGCCAATGTTTGAGCATATGTGCGCTCTCTCTCTCTCTCTCTCTCTCTCTCTGTCTCTCTCTCTCTCACACACACACACACACACACACAAAAGAAAGTACAAACCAATCACTGAAATCCACTTCAACCTTGATCCAACTATTGCATTTTAAATTACAAAATTAGAATTTTGAAATGGACAGAAGTTACAGAGGATTTCCAATGACATAGGCCCTTTTCAGACTGCTTATCTGTTCTAGTAACAGGCTGCTAACGGATTTTTCCAGTCATTTCAGACAGACCCATTTTAGTAATCAGCTGCTAACAGAATTTATTGACCAGGTCGTACAAGCCCATTTGCATCCCATTGGTGAAGCATGCCTGAGCCGTTGTTGATGGAAAACGCTTTCTTCCATTTTCAAACCCTTCATTGCGCTTCTCAATCACTGTGGTGTGCTGTGTGAAATGCCCATAGCACTTCCTGCAATGCCACTTCCCCCCACACACCCTTTTTTGCTGCTGTGCAGACTTCCTCTGAGGGTTCTCTTGCATTTACAATTCAATATTTTCAGATTCTCTTGCATTTATGTGTGTGTGTTCTCATTGCAACCCAGGTCTGATAAAAATCCAGTATGCTTGGAAGTGCTGCGAGGTCCTTCTTGGCTAAAGTGGGGGTGGGGAGGTAGGGTTGCTAGCTCCAAGCAGGGAATCTCCTGGAGATTTGGGGATGGAGCCTGGAGAGGACAGGGGCCTCGGTGGAGTACAGTGCTATACAATCAGAGCACACACACACACACACACAAATGCAAGAGAATCTGAGAATATTGAGTTGTAAATGCAAGATGTTTTTATTTAAGTCCATAAAAGGGAAAGGTGACATCTCCCCACCCACCCCAAACTGAAACTTTCCCCAATGCAAACTGTGTTAGCAGAAAAAGGGTTTTCTGCTTCAGAGTTACTGTTTGAGAGACTCCTGTGACTGACACAATAGTAAATGTAGTGGAGCCAATGGGGCAACTCTCATGTAAATTTGCATGTGAGGATGTATTCCAAGGAAGAGAGGCACAGCAATGAGGCTGAGAGTCCAGAGATCTCAGTGGGGCTGCTGAAGGGCTAAAGGGTGAGATTGGTTCAGTGAGTCTGAGCATTTTAAAAAAAAGAACCTCAGAGGAAGATCACACAGCAGCAAAAAAGGGCGGGGGGGGGGAGTGGCACTCTTTGAAATGGCCAGAGCACTCCAGAGACAGCTCATTAATGGAAGGAAATTCTCTGTGTGAAACTCCCATCCCTGTATCACTTTACTCAGAACCAGGCCAATGATGGATAACATCCGGCTTAGAACAGTAATGTGAAAAGGGCTATATTCTTGCAAGTCAAAGAGCGTGGATGGGATCGGGTGTGGGGGGCGGGTGTAATGTAGCCCAGCAGCCTATCGACCTGGCTTTGTAAAGTACAAGGCTGCTTGCCTGAGCCAGAATTTCATAATGCTGTTTATAATTGGTATACTCTGTGACCATAAAATGCTCCCATAGCTTGAACATTGTCCTGAACAGTGACACTCCATCAGCACTCTCATTTGCTACACAGATGGCCTTTCCCTGTTTATCTCTTCAGGTGCATACAACAGCCAGATCCCTGTAATTTTTGCATTTCTTTTTCACGGTCAGCTATGATGGGAAAAGAGCAGCTTGCCAACAGAGGGGAAGAGGGCAGGGCAGAGTTCTGTTGGTCAAGTTTCTCACTTTGTTCCCCCTGAGAAAAAAACAGTGACTCACTAATTGGTTGGCTCATCAGACTGCAAAGCAATCTGGCAGCGGGTCTCGCACTAAGAGCCTGACATGGGCTTGCTCGCCTAGTATGCTACCCGAGGCTGACTGAAGCACTAGGCAACACACTCCTTACTATGTGACCCATGTCAGCCTCTTCTTCTTCACTGGCAGCTGGCTGGTTGGCCTCCTGTGGCCTCCGCTCCATGACATGGCTGGCAAGATGCCTGGGCAGAGGGGCATGAGGAATCAGAGCCATGAGGGACTGTTGCCAGCAAGCAGCAAAGATATTTTAAAAATACCCAAGAGAAGCCTGAGCTGCTAAGAAGGGTGAGGTGGTGGTCAGACAGCGTGATTATCGCGCTGTTGACATGCCTCAGATATGACCTGGGTTTATTTATTCCACAGCGACACGATCAGACACCCCAAGGTGTGCCCTCCAGACACCCGCTAGTGCCCAAGGTTTTTTTATAAAATCCTCACTTGTGCATGTGCATAAGTGTTTATTCATCGGCACACTGATGTGATGGGTGAATGCATTTGTGGCAAGGGGGCTCACTTCACGCTGGAGTGATCAGACATCCGGAAATGCGCGTTGACAACAGTGGCCTCCACAAAATACGGACTTTCTCCAGTGTCAAGGAAACTTGGCGGTGACACTGGGAGGCTGATGACTGCGGTGTGGGATGCCTGCTGTGACGTCTGGACACACTTTTTAAAACCGGTGGGGTGGAGTGGGCACAGCGGATCAGAAAGCCCCTCTGACTGCACCCAGAGCTATCAATATCATTCTAATTTCATTTTCGGCAGGGCATTTTATGCCCTTCCCATGCAGAGCATTCAGCAGACCAATGCAAAATTAATTTGCTCCTCTCTTGCTTTCTGTCAGTGGCAGGACACCAGCACTAGGCCATGAACAAAGAGGCCAGCTATTTCCATCCAGTTCATACACCTGAGTTAAAAGCAAAGGCAGTGTCTTAAGGGATTGCCACGCTTTCTTCAAACTACAAAAAAATCCCTAACCGTATCAGAGAAAGGGTAAACCTGTCCAGAAGAACACTTTGTTTGTGAGACCAGTTGAAATAAAGCATTTCGAAAAAGCTGTCTCAGCTCAAACTGGCTGTCATGAGACTAGAGACTACTCTGGCTGACCCTTACCTCCACATCTGTCACCCCATACTGCTCAGAGGTTACTTTTATCATTCAAAGAAAAAAGGAGGATAACTTGCTTTCCTACTGGCAAAAACTCAGCTTAGCTTTTATACCTGTGGTTGCAATCCTGAGAGTAAGCCCCACTAAAGAACTCGGGACTTACTTCTGAGTAGACCTATCTAAGAGTGCTCCCTGTGTCTCCCGATTTAAAACCTGGTGGAAGGGATATGCACCTGATGAAGTGAACTGGGACTCACAAAAGCTAATACTGGAATAAATGCTGGTAGGTATACATGCCTTTTCTTTTCCCTCCAATTCCTCTGTATTATATCAAAAGTAACATGCTTTCAGGAGTCTTTAATTTGTCAAATGCATATGTGTATGGGAGGGGTAGAAGAATGAGTCATGCATTATATTTATTTTTCATTCTATTAGTAGTCAGTCACCTTTCTAAAATTAATTATTCAAAGTAACTTTTAGCAATGCTGCTGCAATAATGGACAAAGCTTACGCCATGCATTTCTCCTCCTGAGGGGATACAATTTATCACTTTGTGACATTATTTATTTATTTATTTATTGGATTTTTAGCCCACCCTCCCCCTGCACTGCAGGGCTCAGAGCAGGTTACAATGGTGAATAAAGGTAAAGGTTTCCCTTGCATGAAAGCCAGTCAAATCCGACTCTAGGGGGTGGTGCTCATCTCTGTTCCAAGCCGAAGAGCCAGCACTCTCCGAAGACTTTTTTCTGTGGTCATGTGGCCAGCATGATGAAATGCCGAAGTGCACCGAATGTTGTTACCTTCCCACCAAAGTGGTCTCTATTTATCTACTTGCAATTTCTTGCTTTCGAACTGGTAGGCTGGCAGGAGCTGGGGCCAGAGACGGGAGCTCACTCCGTCACATGACACTAGGGTCTCGAGCTGCCAAGCTACCAACCTTCTG
This sequence comes from Lepidodactylus listeri, assembly GCA_029233225.1. NCBI lineage: Eukaryota > Metazoa > Chordata > Lepidosauria > Squamata > Gekkonidae > Lepidodactylus > Lepidodactylus listeri. The sequence continues at coordinate 43,013,030 of JARCFY010000003.1, forward strand.
GTCTGCAGCTCAGCATCTTAAACATAGTTAAACAATATTAAGAGCTATAAAAAAATCAGGTGATACAACACACGAGATAGCAATCAGGCAAAAATAACAAAAGCTCCCAAGAAAAGCTATATGTATGTGTGCCCAAGATGAACTAGGTACTGGGCAAGTGGGTAAAAGCTAGGGTTGTCATGTCCACTCCTTGCTCCACGAGAGGATTTGGGGGGTGTTCTGGGGTGGGCGGGGGCCCCCAAGCACAACCACCTGCTCTTTAAATCTAGCAGGAGGGATGAATGCTTGGTTCACAAAAATACCCTTTAAAGGGTCTTTTTGTGAGCAGGGTGGGGGCTGTGGTATGCAGGACAGGAAAGACCTTTAAAAAGTCTTTTTGTGAGCTGAGCATGTGACTCATGACTGCTCCTCTCCCTTCCTCCTGCTCAATTTAAAGGGCCCTCCAGCTGATTAGCAGGCCATGTGATCCCCGCCAATCAGCTGAAGCCCTTTAAATCTGAAAAGGCTGGACGGTCAGGTGGTCACACTTGGGGCCAGTTGGCCAGGGGTGAATTGGACCCCTCAAAAGTGGGGAACCCTAGTAAAAGCCACAATCAGTAACACGGAGCAGGATAGTGCAAAACAGAGTAGGGAAGGCTGATGTAATTAGACACCCACCACCTCAACTGTAGGCTGGTGGAACATCTCCATTTTACAGGCCCTGCAGAACTGTAACAAGTCCTGCAGAGCCCTGATCTCACTTGGGAGAGTGTTCCACCAGGCTGGAGCCAGAGCCCAAAAGGCACTGGCTCTGGTCAAGGCTGAGCAAATGCCCCTTGGGTAGGGTTGCCAAGTCTTGCTTACCTTTTAGTGGGGGGAATCCTCTTTGTCTCTGGGAGTCTTCTGGCACGCGCGCAAAGCGCACATGCCACAATGAGGTCACTCAGGGGTGATGTCATCGTGTTGGGCACATTATGGGTGGGACCTCTATAATTTGAGGGGAAACCGTAGAGTTTTCCCTCAAATGATAGAGCATCCCCCCCCCAAAAAATGTGCCCAACGGGATGACGTCACCTCCAGGTGAAGTCATTGCGGCATGCGTGCTTTGCAGCCTGGCAATTTGGGGGTCGGGTTCCCCTTGACAGCCCAATCCGGGCCAGCGGGGAATGGGCTGATCGAGCGGGGGTTTCCCCGCCCCCCAGGGAGACTTGGCAACCCTACGTTTGGGCCAGGGACCACCAGCAAATGTTGATCTGTAGAGCGTAGAGCTTGTTGAGGGACATCCTGGGAGTGTTTGAAATATGGCGTGCTCATGCTTCTTCTCTTTCCCTTATCTTCTGCCACTAGTCCAGGAGATCCAAAGCTGCCCTCAGAAAAAAGGTGGACCATTTGGTCTGATCCACTATGATGGTACCAGTTAGTTCAGAACACAAGAAGAGCCTAGCTGGATCAGATCAGTGGTCTATCTAGTCCAGCATCCTGTCTAACACAGTGGCCAGCCAGTTCTTCTGGAGGTCCAACAACAGGGATAGAGGCCAAGGCCTTTCCCTGGTGTTGCTCTGTTATACTGAAACTCACAGGTTTACTGCTTCTAAATGTGGACATTCCCCTTACTTACCATGGATCCTAACCGCTGATATACCTGTGTTCTATGAATTTGTCTAATCCCCTTTTAAATCCATCCGTGTCTGTGGCCACAAACCACCTGCTTGAAAGCCACTTGCTGGGGGTCGCTAGAAGTCAATTGTGGCTTGACAGCACATACATATATGTGCCTGCGGCCATCACTGTATCCTCTGGCAGTGAATTCCACATTCTACTTTATGATCTGATGTTTTATTGTATTTGACTTGTTTTTAATTGATTTTATGTGGATTTTATGGCATTTATGTACTGACTATTGAAAGCCGCCCTGAGCCTGCTCGCAGGGAGGGAAAGGTAAAAATCCTATAAATAAATAAATAAATAAATAAATAAATAAATAAATAAATAAATAAATAAATAAATAAATATTACTTGACTAAAGAAGTATTTACTCAACTTCACTGGATGTCCCTAAATTCTGGTTTTGGGGAGGGGGGGAAGTCCTCTCTGTTCACTCTGTTTACCTTGTGCATAATTTTATAATCCACTATCATTGTCCCCACTTTATCCCTTTTCTAGCCTGAAAAGTCTTCAGCTTTTCCTCATAGAAAAGGTGCTCCAACTCTTTGATCATCTTGGTTGCCATCTTCTGTGTTTTTCCCAACTTTCCACTGATGGGTTTTTTTTAGACATGGTGACCAAAACTGCACACATGATTGCTCTCTTTAAGAATTTGTAGGGCTGTCACTTAAGAGCCAGTCTGGTGTAGTGGTTAAGTGCGCAGACTCTAATCTGGGAGAACCGGGTTTGATTCCCCACTCCTCCACTTGCACCTGGCTGGATGACCTTGGGCAAGCCATAGCTCTGTACCAGCTGTTCCCTCAAGGACAGCTTGGGAAAGAGTTCTCTCAGCCCCACCTACCTCACAGGGTGTCTGTTGTGGGGAGGGGAGGGGAAAGGAGTTTGTAAGCCGCTTTGAGACTCTTAAGTGAGTGAAGGGTGGGATATAAATCCAATCTCTTCTTCTTCTTCTTCTTAAAGAAGGGCAGGGAGCTGTTCCTGTTGGCAGCAGAGGAGAGGACTCACAATAATGGGTTTAGATTTAGGGTGGGAAGGTACCGGCTGGATATTAGGAAAAGCTTTTTTTACAGTGTGACGTGTTCAACAGTGGAATCAGCTGCTTAGGGAGGGACTTTAAACAGAGTCTGGATAGAGTCAGGGATGCTTTAAGCTGATCCTGCCTTGAGCAGGAGGTTGGACTAGATGGCCTGCGTGGCCCCTCCCAACTCTGTGATTCTATTATTCTATTCTATGATTCAGTATTCCCAATGAGGCCGCACCATAGATATATACAGAGACATTACTGGCTGTTTCATTGTCAGTCCCTTTCCTAATAATCCCCTGCAGAGACTTTCCCTTTTTTACCACTGTCTGTGGCACACTCGGTCGACATTTTCTTTTTCTTTTCTTTAGGTATTTTTTCATTTGTGTACATGTGCACATGATGTGTCCATGCCTGGAAGTCATGGTGACCTCTGGCAACCCCTACTGGGGCACGGAGGCTATCCAGAGAAGCAGCGTGATAGCTTGCCTCTGCCTAATGGCCCTGGTATTCTTTGGAGGTCTCCCATCTAAATACTTGCCAGGGTCGGCCCTGCTTAGCTTCCGAGATCTGACGAGAACAGGCTTGCCTGGGCTATGCCGCTTGGTTGACATTTTCATTGAGTTAAATACAAAGTTAAATATGTTGGTGAATTTTCTAAATTTTTCCCACATGCTTGGTGGTATTCCTAAAATATATATAGCATGGCAAGAAAAAGGGACTTATAGCTTAAAGATGTAAATAGTTTGAATAATACTCATACTGTACAGCTTTCTGTATTTACTTAAACTTGGCAGATTATGTATGTGTATCTCTATTTTATTTTAGAAATGTTGCTGATCAAGCAGTATGGCATTCGGTATATAACTCCAGAGGCAAAGAATGAACTTCCGCTATCCAGCAACTCAGCAATCCCATATAAAGGACTCCAGGGTCAAAGCAATCAACTGCTGAAGCCATAAAGGCTTTCCAATGAAATAATATCACAATGCCTAAATGTAGAGAAAGGATTTACTTCATTTTAAGTTACTGCTGTAATAGGGCTGTACTTTAGAGTGGGAGACAGGATGTAAGAATGTAATTACACGAGGGCTTCTTTATTCTCATAACTTCCCACAGATACTGTAGGAGTCAGAAGAACTGGTCATGTGGTAAGAATTAGAAACCCCGGAACCTGACAAAATGCTTTCAATTTTCTTTTGTTGATAGTATTTGAGGCTGAGCTAACTCAAGTAGATGGTAGGTTTTAAATCTGTTTTTAACTTCTACACATATTTGTTAGCATTTTAAATGAATGTTAACTTCAAATGCTTTAAAATGGGGCAGATATAAATCTGAAGGAAGGAAACTAGGTGAGATCTTCTTCCTTCCTTCCTTCCTTCCTTCCTCCCTCCCTCCCTCCCTCCCTCTCTTTCTTTCTTTCTTTCTTTCTTTCTTTCTTTCTTTCTTTCTTTCTTTCTTTCTTTCTTTCTTTCTTTCTTTCTTTCTTTCTTTCTTTTCTCATCCAACATCAAAACATCCCTGAAGTAGAGAGATCGCATCTGATATTCTCTCTCTAACTGCAACTTGAAATATGGATATTGTATCAGAGCAGTGTTGTTCCCCATTTATTTGACAGTAATGAGATACTAGTTAATGCATCTACAGCGTGATAGAACTACTCTAGAACAAAGGGAAATGTCAGTTTTTTTCATTGTTTAGAAACATCCTGTCATATTAGCCAATATGGTGGCATATACCAGGGGCGTAGAGTTTTGTAAATTCTGGGGGGGTGGGAGCAATGTTCTCCCCCCCCGGGAAACCGCCGTGCCTCCCCGGGCCCTTCCGAGGCCCACCAGTCACTGCTGCCAGTGCCTCTCCCCTCCTTGCCCTGGCCACTCCTTCCCTCTCCCTCCCTCTTTTCCGGGCAAAATGCCCAGTGTGGTGACATCACCCGGAAGTGATGCCATCATGCTGGGCACGTTGCCAGGGTGACGCTCTGGCAATTACCCTGAAACTCTATGGTGCTATTGAGTTTCAGGGTGATTGCTTGAGTGTCGCATAGCAATGTGCCCAGCGTGATGGCGTCACTTCCGGGTGACGCCACCATGCTGGGCATTTTGCCCAGAAAGGAGGGAGGGAGAGGGAAGGACGGAGGAGTGGCCAGGCCGGGGGGAGACAGGCACCGACAGCAGCGGCTGGTGGGCCTTGGAAGGGCCCGGGAAGGCGCGGCGGTGAGGCATGGTGGCGAGGCACAGCGGCAGGCGCTCTGTTTTGCCAGGGATGGCTGAGCCCCCCCCCCCAGAAATTTCAGGGGTGGCTCGAGCCCCCCCCCCCCCGGTAGTCTATGCCTATGGCATATACCATGTTTTGTTAACTGCGTCTTCCACAAAAGCCATGTTGATCCATGTATCTCTAATGTAGGGGCTAGATTACAATGCACTGTATTTGGGGATCCCTTTCCAGGCAATCTAGAAATTTCAATCAACAATCCAGTTTTTGGCTGAAACATGCAGAGTTAATCACTATACACCTGTCTTGAAACATCTCCATTAGTTGCCAATTTGTTCCTAGTTTCTATTCAGAGTGATGGTTATACTTTTAAAGCTCTTCTTGCCCTAGGGCCTACATACCTAATGAACCACATTTCTCATTTTGAACCACTGAACCAAATGGGGTTCTCTATGCAATTCCTTTTATATGTCCACTGCCCAGAGTGATTAAAACTAGGGATTGGCACAAACTGAACCACAACAAAATTAATCACAAATTTTGCCTTATTCATGGTTTGTGTACTGAAGTTTGTGATGGGCCTATTGTCGCAATCTTCCACAAACTTTTAAAGCAGTTTGTGGCAGTTTGTGGTGGTTTATGGATAGAGCAGAAAGCAGGGGTTTAAAGGGACTCTAAGTCCATTTAAACCCCTGTTTTCTGTTCCCAGCAAAAGCCGCAAAAACAGCTGAGTGGTGGGGAGCAGCCTGCTCAGCTGTTTTGCACTTTCTTGTGCAGTCCCTTTAAGTTTAAGTTTAAAGGGACTGCACAAGAAAGCATGAAAAACAGCTGAGCAGCAGGGAGAAACCTGCTCCTGCCGCTCAGCTGTTTTTTGCACTTTCTGCAAACCCTGTTGAAAGAGACTGCAATCCCTTTCAATGACGAACCAGTTTGCAGGGCCATAAACCACGAACTGGTTCATTTTGGCCACAAACGACAAACTGACACAAACTGTATTTTTCTGGTTTGTGCCCACCCCTAATTAGAACTGTCACAGTGAGTTATGAGTGTTTTCCATAATGGCCCCAACCCTGTAGAACAGACTCCTAAATATTTCAAGGTATCACCTATTCCAAAGATTTAGGACATATTTAATGTTTGGAGGCTAGCAGACCAAGCCACAATGCATCCTTCTAAGTCTACTGAAGGCACTGTGAATTGCACTGTAAATATGATTCTGGGGTTGTAAATAGATATTGTTTTCTGGAAATGGAATTTTGTTGCATTGCATATTGATTTTAATGTTTTGTAGCTATACCTTTTGACTGATATCTTTGGCATCTACCCTGAGGTCTCTTGGGTGGTAGTGGGGGAGGTAGAGTCTAAACCTTTAAATTTATCCCCAAATATCATCTAAAAGGCAAAAAAAAAATGCTATAAACATACTTTAATATGGCAGTAATGTTTGTAAAAAAATCAATTAGTTTTATGCCATTTGCAGGTTTTTGTCTTCATACATTTTTAAAAGAAGATGCTTGAAGCTGAGTGCTGACTGAACTGAATCTCTGGTGATCACATGCTTTTCTTGACTGATACATATTAGAACAGAACACTGGGATGAGAGCAGACATGAAGATTGGAGACAGGCAAGAGTTTTAGGTAGTATGAGAGCATCATTCTTCTAAATGGTGTCTATACTCTACAAAGAAAACCATGGTAAAGCAGTAGTAATGGCATGCCACCTTCAAGATTCTGAAAAAAAGATTGCCTACAGCCAAAGATTATTTCCAAGAACACAACTGATATTTCTCTTCACCAGCTTTGGAAAGGGTTCCTACCAGCAAGACACATTGATCGCAATCCAAATTGCTTCACAATAAAGATTTATATTGTCTGCTGAGCACTATTTTTAAACAAGCCATCGCAGTAAATGAGTTTTGTGTGGCGACTGTTCTTAATGTGTTCTTAATGTGCCCACTCTGTGCCGAAAGGGAAGAAAGTGGCAGTTTCAGGCGTAGCTAAGACCTGTCAGTTTTATTTAGGGGGTCTGAAACCATTGAAACAATCTTCCGTGAGCCATCACTGAGGTTAAAAAAAAAAAAAACGGGTGGGAAATTCAGATCATAAAAAGTGGGGATAATGTGTCCTTCTGATGTCTGCATTTTGCTAAAACTGTTGTCTATACAGAGCTCAAGGATGTATTTCCAGGTAGGCTGGATTCGCAACAAGGAAGGAAAAATTATAGCCATGAAAGATCCATATCCAAAAGAAAGAGACCCAGTTTACTTAAATACTGATAATAGTGGTGAGAATGGCTCCAGCCCGCAGAACAGCATGCAGATTTGTCAGAGGGCTGGACCCCCCCCCCCCCCCAAGAAGTTGAATGATTGTGGTTTTTTACATGTAGATTTCTTTGTGCTGTTGCCTAATGACTGTTTGTTAGTTTACTGTGCAAACTTGGTTTTATTAGCTTTCATAAGCCACCCTCAATTTTTGGAAAGGTAGTCTACTTTTTAAAACATAAAAATAAAAAACCCTGGCAAGAAAATACATTAAAGAGTAGCAGTAGCCTTTGTAGTTCACAGCGATGTGTGTATGTGTGTGAAGTGCTGTCAAGTTGCTTCTGACCTATGACCCCATGAAATAACATTCTCCAAAGCGTCCTGTTGTTAATAGCCTTGCTCAGGTCTTGCAAACTGAGAGCCATGGCTTTCTTGATTGAGTCAATCCATCTCATGTTGGGTCTTCCTCTTTTCCTGCTGCCTTCAACGTCTGGTGCTGGTGTGACCTTACAAGTTCTTTCAGAGCTGTTCTCTCACAAGCAGTTCTTGAAAGAGCTCTCTCAGCCCCACCTACCTCACTGGGTGTCTGTTGTGGGGAAGGGAAGGGAAAGGAGTTTGTAAGCAGCTCTGAGACTCCTTCAGGTAGCGAAGGGTGGGGTATAAATCCAATCCCCACCTCCTCCTCCTCCTCCTTCATACGACAGTCTTGGTTTAGTCATTTCAGTTTCTAGGGAGAGTTCAGATTTGATCTTTGTTTTTTGTCATCAAGTCACAGGTGACTTATTGTGACCCCATAGGGTTTTCAGGACAAGAGACATTTAGAGGTGGTTTGCCATTGCCTGCCTTCCCATCACGATCCTGGTATACCTTGGAAGTGTCCCATACCAAATACTAGCCAGGTATGACCCTGCTTAGCTTCTAACAAGATCAGGCTAGCCTAGACTATGCAGGTCAGGGCTAGAACCCACTTATTTTTCTTTTTGGCAGTCTACTCGACGGTATCCTTAAGACTCCCCTCCAATGCCATAGGTATATAAAATTCATGAGTAAGGTGCAAACACGGTTTCTTAGAATGCATTAGGGTTTGACATTGTTGGTACTTAATTCTTAGTATTCGGAGATGCCCCCCAAAAGTTATTTACTTCTATATATCACTTTGAAAATTTTGTCTTTTAAAAAATATTCATATGAGGAGCTGCTCACATACAAGTAATCACACCTGATCACCAAATGTATGATAGCAGCTTTGAAATTTCGGAAAGGCTTCACAGGGTCGTTGTGAGCATAAAACTGGAAGAGAGGCGAATGATGTAAGGTATATATAACTATAAATGAAGTAAATAAGTAAATAATAAAGGATACCTTAAGGCATACATGATAAGGCCACTCCAAGGCCTGCCTTGTCAGGGTTTTTGAAGGGGGTTGAATAACAGGTATCTTTAAAGGGGGAGGGATTTGGGGATTACTAGTTTACCTTTGGTTTTGTGGTGGAGGAAAGTCACAGCTGACTTACGGGATTTTCAAGGCAAGTAACACTCAGAGGTGGTTTGCCATTGCCTGTAGGGATAGGCATGAACCAAACCACTAAGCAAAATTCATCATGAATTTTGCCCTGTCCATGGTTCATGAACCAAAGTTCATGATGGATCTACTGTCATGAACTTCCAGGAACTTTTAAAGTCATTCATGGCAGTTCATGGATAGAAGAGAAAGCAGAGGTTTAAAGGAACTCTGAACCTCCCGGTTCAATTCGGTTCATGTTTTGGTTTGTGGTTCAGCCACGAACCACAAACCAACACAAACTGCATTTTTCCAGTTCCTGCCCATCCCTACTTGCCTGCCTCCAACCTTTGTTTTTAGCTGGGGATATTTTATCTGCTATTGTAAGCCACCTCAAACCAAGAGGATAGGTAGAACATAAATGTTTTAATTAATAAATGGGATTGATTTACTGTTTTTTCTCTTTCGGGGAAGTTGATGCTCAAGTCAGTTTTAAAAATAATAACTGTTTATAAGTAGATTTTGTTCCACACCCCCCCACCCCTATCCCAGGTATCCTTGAATTCAGAGATGGCTCATTCAGAGAGAGTTTGGCATATTAGCAAAGGAAGATTATTTAAAACAAAATATAATCTTATTAGAGGATTTTGGCTTTTAGGTTCTGAGATCTGCATAGGAGCTGATCGCTACCTGCCTGCTTTCTTGAATGACAAAATGAACTTGGCTACTAAGAGCCAGCCTAAGCCAGAATGGGCGGGGTAAAAATCAATAAAATAAGATAAAATAAATAATAAAACAGCACAGACAAGCAGCCTTGTTAATACATTTGGTTTGATGCCTCAGCGGGAATAGATAATTTACGATGGCAGCTATCCAATAAAGGAAAGATACAGAATTTTCAAATTCTGCATATTTCTGAGAATTTTCACCTTTCCATTCTTGGTTATTGTCTGTTTTCAGAATTCGGCTTAAATGAGCACTGAAAGAAGAGCTTTCAAGTTTTCTGTCTACGACTTCTTAACAAAACAGCTCCATGTTGTTTTAAGTCAAGGTGGGGGGGTTTAAGTTCCAGAACTCAAAAAAGCTCAGAAAGGAGTGCAAACCTCACCTCTAGACTGCAGGCTGCCCTAGACAGCACAGTGTACATCCCACCCCACACACACAAGTGACAGCAGGAAGGGACAGAGCGGATCAGGGAGAGCCATTTCTCCATGGACCCCTGGGAGCTACGAGCCTGGATTCCACCCTCCAAAGCAGCCATTTTCTTCAAGGGAACTAATCTCTGTAGTCTGGAGGTCAGTTGAAATACCAGGAGCTCTCTAAGCTCCATTTGGAGTTTGGCCACTCTAGACCTGGAGACTCTCAGACTCAGGCATGACTCTAATTAAAGCAACTTTACTAATGCTTTTCTGACTGTCAAAGTCACCTGTTTCATGCTTCGGAAATTTGGCAGAACAACTCAAAGGTGTTCCTAGTGAGACTTATCCTGTGGGAGAACTTGAAAATCAGTTACGGTTGGCACCCATGCTGATTTTCAGCAGTGCTGTCATGTGCTGAAATGTTCATGTGTCTGTATAACGTAAATCAACTTTTGATACCCAGTCATGTCTGCAGTTTTTCAGAATGAATTGCGCTTGGAATGCTGAACTTGAGCATAGAATGGCACACTTTGGCATCCTCAGCATAGATTCACAATAAAAACAATATTCAGATCAAGTAGTGCTGGGGGTAGAATTTTCTAAGAAACGTATGCAATGAATATTGCCAGAGATTTATTGCAGGCAATTGTAATCACATGCACAAGTTACCAGGCCCACTTATATTCTAATTATTTCTATTCCTTAAAAGGAAAAGAAATTACTCCAGCCAAGGTTTTTAGCCTTATAATACCACCACATATTCCAATATTTTTCAAAAATAATACAAAGCAGGGCCAATTTCAGATTTTTAAACAATATTTTTTTTCTAAAAGACTGAGCCAGTTTCTCTTCCAGTGTCTCCAGCCTTCTGGATAATAATGTTTGTTGCCTGCTTAGACACATTGCTGAATAGGTGTCAAAAGTCCAAACTGATTCGATCTAAAAATAACCTCAGAGTACAGCCTCTGTCAGCATTCTGTTGATCTTAGAAGTTCAATATGTTTCAGAACCTGAGATGAATTTTTATTACAATTGCTGGTAAGATATCCGACTGCCAGACTCACATTACTTGACTAGAATGTCTCTACTGCTAAGAATATTGCCACTATGACAGAAAAAAAATGGGAATATTAGGTTATGAATGCTGCAAAGCAGGGGTCCTTTGGGGCCGGAGCAAGGCGGAGCTGCCCACTAGGGCAGCCATGGGCCGAATCAGATTCTCTGATCTGATTTGGCTTGCTGCCGAATTGCCGCCGAAATTTGGCAGCAACTTTAAAAGTGACTGGAGGGAAGGGGGTTTGAGGGAGAGGCTCCAAACTTGCAGGGTAGCTGTTGGAGCCTCTCCTCGAAATACCCACCAAGTTTCAAGGAGATTGGACCTGGGAGTCCAATTCTACAGGTCCCCAAACAGGTTGCCCCCATTCCCTCCATTGTTCTCTATGGTAGGAAAAAAGTAACATTTTTTGCCATCATAGAGAACAATGGAGGGGATGGGACAACCTGTTTGGGGGCCCATAGAATTGGACCCCGTGGTCCAATCTTCTTGAAACTTGGTGGGTATTTCGAGGAGAGGCCCCAGCAGCTACCCTGCAAGTTTGGAGCCTCTCCCTCAAACCCCCTTTCTTCCAGCCCCTCATATACGCTATGAGTTTTTGCCATTGATTTCAATGGCCCATAGGTTATAATGGGGCTGAAACTGACATTCCCTTTCTGATACACTTCCGGTGATGTCAGGGGATTTGGCATATGCTAATGAGTTATGCTAATGAGTTATGCTAATGAGCTCCTGCACCTCTTTTTCTACGAAAGGACCCCTGCTGCAAAGACTGGTAACATAACAGGATGGCCCAGTCTTCTACATACTTATATCAAAATGCTGAACTTCAAGAACAGGGTTGTTAAATCTAATCATCCTTGTTCCTGAAAAAAGATGTGTGACCAGATTAGGCTAACAAGTGATCAGGTTAGGCTGTCACATCTAGAGGCTATAATGCAGTAAAGCTGCAAAACTTAGACTGAGCTGAAGTTTCTTTCATATTGTTTAGTTTCTGACAGCTTAAAGTTTAGAGATTAGGGAAACTATGGAACAGGAAATTATTTTATATAGCCATCTGGAAATAAACTCAGTGTAATGCTATCTTTGGTTTTCTTCCTACAGATTGGGAATCTTTGTGGTTTATGGGGGCAAATAAGCTCATCCTCACAGAATATCACAGATGTCACAATGAGAACGTTGCTGGAAAATACAGTAAAGCACAACACTATATAAATATAAGGCACTGTATAAGTAGGGCAGTTGTCATTTCAAGTTATGGAAGACTTGCTTGCTTGTAGATTTCCTTAGATGCATGTTACATACTTAGGTTCCCCTATATAATTGTGTTTCACTGAAATGTATGGAACTTACTTAGAAATAACATACTGTGTTGATCACTGAACACTGCTGAACACAAAAGTTTGGTATTGGGTATGCTTCTTTTCATTTTTAGATAGATAGTATAGATTAGTTCAAGAGGTAGAAACAGTTTCTCCCAATGATAATACAGCCTTAATTTATCAAAACAGGAGCAAACAGCTCCACGTTGTAATCATATCTTGTGAAGTCAGCAGAGAAGGACCTGTGCCATTCCACCCTGGCTTGTTTTACGTACAGGCGGCAGCACTCAGCAAACATCACAAGTGCCAGTATAGCCTTGGGCTTTATGCGAATGAATGAATGAATGAATGAATGAATGAGGACCACAAGAGTCTCGGATCTTCAGTTTAGCTCACTTTGGTTTACTCTGAATTCACATAAGCCAAAATTATCACCAAAAAGTAGCTTCTTAGAGTCACAACAGCCCTTTTAAAATTATTATAAACAAAACAGTACCATGCAGTTTGCCAAAGAAAATATAAAACAAGCAATGCTCATAATAATAATTTTTAAAAAAATGGTAAGCTTGTTGCAGGAGGGGAAACCAACCAAACTGGGGGGCGGGGAATGGATGCCCTACACTAGGCTTATTTAAAATTCTTGAGAACTCAATTACTATTCTTTTGCCAACAGTGCAATGCCAATGTACTATGGTGCAGGAAAATGTAGGATATCAAAAGCACAAAGACTAATGGATGGCCATAATTCTTGAACTGGGTGAGCCCATTATGATGCAGTTAGGTGAAACACAGTTGATATCTCCCACACAATCTAAGGCATTCCAATTTCCTGGGGTGGGGGGGCTGGGGCTGGGCCGGAGGAGGCTCTGCACTTTCTGGAAAAGTTCGGGGGGAGCTCCAGCTCCCCAGTCCCCCTGAAGTTGACACCTATGTTTAAGTACACTTTTAGACTATCTTGCTTTGTTGGGTTGGTGTAGCCACAAAGTAGATCAGAACCATAAACTACAATGGCTGCTTCCACATTGCTTGAGGCTGTTGAGATTTTTTTTCCAACTTCCCTACAGCATCGTGGTACATTTGTACACCTCGGTGGAATTCCTGTGACTTTTCTCCAATCTTTCCGAAACCTGCTTTGTTCTGAAGGTTTGGGAAAGATTACAGCAAACCCTGGATGGCTGCCATGTGGGAAGGAGGTCTGGATTTGACCAGACTTGCCTGCATAGCAGCTATTTCCACCACAGCAGTCATTTCCTCCCCTGCCACTGGAGATTTTTTTTTTTAAATGGCAATGGAATAAATAGGGTTGTCAACCTGCAGGTGTTAGCTGGAGACTTCCTGCTATTACAACTGATCTCCAGACAACAGAGATCTATCCACCTGGAGAAAATAGCTGCTTTAGAAGTTGGACTCTATGGCATTATGCCCCAAACCCCACCCTCCTGAGGCTCCACCCCCAAAATCTCCAGCTATTTCCCAACCAGGAGCTGGCAACCCTAGGAATACTGTTAGATTGATGTCATGTTATATCATTATGTGTACCAAGTTCTCTGAATTCCCAGCTTTCTTTTTTTTTGAAGCGTAGCACCTTTTGTTGCAGACCTATGTAATGGAACAGAGACTTACTTAATCAGGTGTTCAAAGGTAGGAAATAACTTGGGTTAGTGATCAGCAGAAATGCTGCATTTGAGGCTCTGTTAAACACTAGGCCCAAACAGGGTAACCATTTAGGTTTGCTAAACAGCCAGGAAAAGCAGTGGTCAAGCTTGCTCTTGTAGCTTTAATGGTACATTGATGTATAGACAGGCCTTTTTTTGTAGAAAAAACCCAGCAGGAACCCATTAGCATAATAGGCCACACCCAACAACCGAAACATATTAGCATATTAGGCCACACCCCTGACCGCAGCTCCCTCCCACCATCGGCTTCTCCAGGTGCCCCGTCATGGGGAACCCGAAGAGGGGAGGCAGTTTAAACTGCCTTCCCTCATTGAATTGGATTGGCTTCCCCAGGTGCCCCGCAGCTTGCGAGGCACCTGGGGAACCTGAGGGGGTGGAGGCTGTAGGCATGGCCAACTCAGAAGCCAGCCAGAACTCCGTTCCTGTGTGTTCCTGCCCCAAAATAGCCCTGTGTATAGATATCAACAAATGATCATGTTTATTACATTGCTGCTAAGGGAAACGGCCAGCTGGCAACTCTATCATTGTAACACTAGAGAGCTGTGCAAATATTTAAAAGCATGCACATTGTAGGCATTTGGGGGAGGGGGCAGGATCATGCCTGTTGGCCTGCCTCTGAAGTCTGTGCATTCTGTGGCAAGCTTACATACATACAGGTGTATTTGTGTGGACTCTTTGTCATGAAAATGCTGCAGCATTTTCAAATGCATATAAGAATCTTCTTGCATGCTCTTGTATCTGCATAGGGTAGAACTGCTAGTCAAGCTCTTCACTCCAGCAGGATCAGAAATTGGCAGAGCGACATCATGCAATACCATGACATGACATCATCATTTATACCCAGAGGTGATATCATGATGCTCTAGGGATCCCCTGGTCTCTATGGTCAAAACCATAGAAATCTGAGGAAGTCCTAGAGCACCGTGACATCATTTCTGAGCAAGTCATGTAATATTGTAATGTTGCTATTCAGCCTACATTTTGCTCCTGCTGGAGTGAAGAGTGGCATCCGTGACCTGAAGCTGGGGGTGGGAGATTGCCATTGGCGGCAATCCAGTAAGCCTAGCATATAGGGTTGCCATCAATGTTCCCTCTAAGCTGAGTTAGTGTGAGCTAGCTCTTGGTTTTTTATCCTCCGGCTCACACATTTTTGCCTTGGCTCAGGAAGGATGGCTCCAGAGCAAACTAATTTATGCAGTAGCTGAATTGCTCACTCACAACTTTAATGCCAGTCGCTCACAAAGTAGGATTTTTGCTCACAATTTTTTGCTCAGCTTAGAGGAAGCATTGGTTGCCATCCTCTAAGTGGGGCCTGGAGATCTCCTGGAAATACAAATGCCCTCCAGATAGCAGAGATCAGCTCCAGTCAAGGAAATGGCTGCTTTGGGGAGTGGACTTTATACTCCACTGAGGTCCCTCCCCTCCCTCAAACTCTGCCCTCCCCAGGAATTTCTAAATCCAGAGCTGCCAACTCTACTTCCATAAGGCTAGCTGCAGGTGTTCAGCAGAATTGGGAAACATCAGGGTGGGACCAGGGAGTGTAGTCCAGCTCCCCTAAATCAGGGGTCCCCAACATGGTGCTCATGGCTGCCATGGCACCTGCCAACATCTTTCCTGGTATCCGCCAGGTGTTTTTATAAAGGGGGCAAGGCAGGTAGGGATTTTGTCCAGCAAGGCTTCTCACTGGCCATTGGAGATTTAATTGACTGTACCTGCAGGACTTCTGATCTGCTGCAGATGAGATTGCTTGAGAGAATATTGAAAAAGTTATTTCCATCATGCAAAAAAGACCTTATGATTCACAGTGTACATAAACATTGTTTACTGCTTTTGCAGAGGAACACGAAAGGCGGATCGGTGCTTGAATGCAAATAAGCTCACGGTGGCCAAGCGCTTGACTGACACATCCAAATACATTTTATCCTTATTATGTAATTTTGTTTTCAGAGTCACACAGCCAAAGAGAGGACACTTAGAATGCAGGCAAATGTCCTCACCTAAACTCGGTCATATTTCCGGCAAGAACAACATCTCATGTTTCACCCTGGTATGTTACATAAAGATAAGAAAGCCCAGCAAATTGCATTGCTCATTTAATTTACAGTAATTATATGGTACTGAATTCTTTTTTATCAATAGGTGCAAACTCCATTCAACTTAAGCACTAAAAAAACCCATTTAATTCTGGGATGGGGGAAAGTTGAGCGATTTAAGCAGGGCTTTCTTGTAGTGGGGGGGGGGGGAGCCAGAAGAGACTCTGTGAAAGAAGAAAAGTTGTATTAGCTGCATGCCAGAGTAATACTTAGGTCAGGGCAAAGCATAAGCAATCTTAGAACAGCATATGTTGTAGGAATCCAGCAATTTCCCCCCCTCTAGTGTTGCCAGACCCTCTGGTGGAGGTGGGGGTCCCCCCCCCCCCCCGCAAGGCCCTGCCCATCAGCTGGCCAGCAGGGGGGACTTACCAGAAAAAAGAAGAAAGCCTAGGCCACATCACTGGCATCACACAGGAAGTTACGTCATCATGCCAGCAACTTCTGGGTGACACTCAGGTATTTGGGCAAAAATTCTATGGTAGAAGCCAGTTTTACAATAGAGTTTTTGCCCAAATACCAGAGTGTTATCCAGATGTCAATACCAGGCAAGTTTGTGGAAACTGTTATTAAGGAGAGAATGAGTAGGCACATTGATTAACAAAATCTATTGAGGCAGACTCAAGCCATGCACAGGAAGTGCATGCACAGGAAGTGATGTCATCATGCCAGTGACTTCCGTAAGAACATAAGAGAAGCCAATGTTGGATCAGGCCAATGGTTCTGTCATAAAGTGTTGCTCTGTCATACAATGGCCAAAAATAGCAGGTGCCATCAGGAGGTCCATCAGTGGGGCCAGGACACTAGAAGCCCTCCCACTGTTGCCCCCCAAGCACCAAGAATGCAGTGCATCACTTGCCCCAGTCTGAGAGATCCTATCTGTACCTTATGGCTAATAGCCACTGATGGACCTCTGCTCCATATGTTTATCTAATTCCCTCTTGAAGCCATCCATGCGTGTAGCCACCATCACCTGCTGTGGCAGTGAATGCCACATGTTAATCACTCTTTGGGTGAAGAAGTAATTTCTTTTATCCATTCTAACCCAACTGTTCAGCAATTTCATGGAGTGCCCACGAGTTCTTGTATTGTGATAAAGGGAGAAAAGTATTTCTTTCTCTACCTGCTCTATCCCATGCATAATCTTATAAACCTCGATCATGTCACCCCTCAGCCATCGTTTCTCCAAGTTAAAGAGCCCCAAGCACTTCATCCTTTCTTCATAGGGAAAGTGTTCCAACCCTTTTATCATTCTAGTTGTCCTTTTCTGTACTTTTTCCAATGATATAATATCCTTTCTGAGGTGTGGTGACTGGAACTGTACACAGTACTCGATTTATACAGGGACATTATGATACTGGCTGATTTGTTTTCAGTTCCCTTCCTAATAATCCCCAGCATAGCATTGGCCTTATTTATTGCAGTTGCACACTGTCTCAACATTTTCATTGAGTGATCTACTATGACTCCAAGATCTCTCTCTTGGTCAGTCTGTGCCAGCTCGGACCCGATCAACGTGTACTTATAGTTAGGATTTCTGCCCCCAATGTGCATCAGTTTGCACTTGGCCACATTCAGCCCCATTTGCCACGCTGACACCCACTCACCCATCCTTGACAGGTCCCTTTGGAGTGCCTCACAATCCTCCCTGGTTTTCACCACCCTGAACAATTTTGTGTCATCTGCAAATTTAGCCACTTCACTGCTTAATCCCAACTCCAAATCGTTAATAAACAAGTTAAAAAGCATCGAACCGAGTACTGATTCCTGCAGTACCCCACTGCTTATCACTCTCCACTGAGATAATTGTCCATTTATACACACTCTCTGGCCGAGGACAGACTGGCAGTTTGGCCCGATATAGGTCTGCTTTTCAAGTGGGTTAAGAGAGCTAATTCAGACAGCCACAGCTGCCCAGTGTTGCTGTGCCGCACTCACCCTGTCCTGAAGCGCTTTCATTGCACTTCAAAAAGGTACCTGGGGAAACCGGTGTCAAGCCGTCTGGGTGCGCGTTCATCTTGCTTCCTGGCAGTGTGGACACAAATAAGCCGCACATCAAGCAGTGCCGGTAATGTGAACCCACTGATCCGGCTGCTGCAACCATGCCCCTATGTGCAGGTCAGCAAAATGGACCGAAGCCACGTGCTCACGGGAGCGGCACCAGGGGCCTCCCAACAGTATGAATGCTCCATTCCGCCTCCTCCCCGGTGTGGTCCTGCATCAGTCTGCACAGTGCAAATGGAAAGGCCCATGACACCCGGGTCTTTTTGCCCCTCTCCCCTTGCACTTCATTTTGCCACTCTGTCCTCAGCCTCTGTTTCCTATTAATTAGCCAGTTTTTGATCCACAAGAGGACTTATCCTTTTATTCCATGACCCTTGAGCTTACTTAGGAGCCTTTGATGAGGAACTTTATCAAAAGCTTTCTGGAAGTCAAGGTAAACAACATCTATTGGGTCCCCCTTGTCCACATGTTTGTTCACTCCCTCAAAGAACACTAACAGGTCAGTGAGACATGATCTTCCCTTACAGAACCCATGCTGAGTCAGGCCTTTCTTTGTCTCCTGGTAAGTCCCCCCATCCTCCTCCAGTTGCCAGGAGGGACCTGGCAAACCTACTCCCCTCACAGAGACAGAGCTGAAGGAACATGGCTGAATACTGATATGCAGGCAAACTCCAGTGAGTTTCTGGTGTAGGAAGATAGAAGTGAAAGTGCAGGCCTGCTGGATCAGACCAATGGACCACCTAATCCAGCACATATAATGGCCAACCAGATGCCTCCAGCAGACTTGCAAGTCTGCATAAACCTCTGCTTCTGACTGAAGTAAATGTATATATGGGTTCATCAGCTAGATATGGTTGCTAACTGCACAATAAATGGCTCTTGTATGTTAGGCAATATCTGATTTAATAAATTCATTTTAAAAGGCTTCCTCCTTTGCCCTTATAAAAAGAATAATTTGTACTGCTCAGCATTTTTCCTTTTTTTACAAGCTTTCTTTCTTTTTCTTGCTTTTCTTATCTTTTATATTTAAGAAGGCAGGACTAAGTCATATATTTGAGTAAAAATATTCCTGTCCTGAGCTGCAGTTTGGCCTTCCTGCAGCCATTCACACTTATCTCCTGGAAACACCACTATTTTTCTGCCACACTTGATGGAAATCTCCTTCACCAAGGGAAAAAAATGTGACACTTGATGGAAATCTCCTTCACCAAGAAAAAAAAATGTGACGTGTTACTTCCTCGTATGGCAAGCGGAGAGACATGTGCAGTTAGTGAACTGCAAAGACCATGTCACATCAGCTGATTGACTCTTCCCCATTTTCCAAGAAGCTCCTGATCAGGACAGAGGTTGACCTATAGTGTTAAATGATTGATGGCTTTAAGCCAATTGCACAGCTTTTAAGATTGCCTTTTAATCAGAAGGGGAACAGCATAGACAGAGCACACCTCCTGTACTGGGAAACAGGAAAGAAGTCTTGCCAGGAAAAGGATGGTTTCAAATGGTGTACTTATGTTCTGGGCATTACAGGATTAACATCTTCCAGTAAATCCATTACTGAAGGAATGAAACTTATTCAGGACGGAGTGGTTCTACCTTCCCTGTAGCTCGCAAGATAAATATTTGCCCTCTCAAAGAGGAAGCAGACAATAAGCAGCAAACTACCTCAGTATTTGCCTTGCAGCACGAATGTGGGGTAAGGGAAGTAGTGGCAGGCAGAAATGGTTAAATGGAGAAATGCTTTGCCCTTTCTCTGCTTGCTAATTATTTTTACTAATGCTCTTCCTGGCAGGTTCTAATTATTTCCCCAGTTAGGGTTGGAAACCAGAAGTCTGTGTGGCTTGGTGGGAAACGGCCTCAGGGGACGGTATTTGCTGAGGAGGACTGATGGCTGTGAAGAAGGCTGAGCACATTCCTCTTACAAATACAGGCTCGGGGCAATTATTTATTTATTTTCCAACAAGCAGGACCACCAAGTTGGCCTACAATTATTGTAAGCTGCCTTGAGTTCCTGTAAATTAGAAGGGCAGCTAATAAATGTTTTGAAACAACTAAATATATAAAGAAAATAACAATTTAAACAGCATAATAAAATACATTGTAAATCCAACTGACAACCAGAGCTTTAAAATACATATATAAAATATATAAAAAATTAAAACATAAGATCCTTGAAAAAATGCTGGACAAAACAAAAGGAAAAGTTTTCAATGGCTGGAGGAAAACTATGATAGAAGGGGACAGACGAATATTCCTGGAGAGGTAGTTCCATAATTTTGACATCATTATGGACATGCTTGTCAAGGAATTGGACCTTTAGTTCAATTTCTTGTTCTTTCATTAGACACACTCAGGCCTCATAGTAATCTCTAGGCCTGCAGGTGGGTTGAAGTGACCAAAAGGGAGATAACTGGCTGTGGATATTGAAAGACTGGCAAATTGATCTTGTGACCTTTGGATAACAATTCAGGTACAGGAACAAACCATTTGTTTACCAGGACAGGACCTGGCGCCAATGGGGGTTGTGATTTCCATGACACAAGGGATGGATTAGATTGCAGAAAGCCCCTTCATAAAGGGACCCCCTGCTGGGCCATCTGTTGTAACAGGTTCGTGTCAACATAACTTCAATGGTCTGATTTTTGATTGGACCAAAAGGCCCCAGCCCACTCAGACCTTAGCCCTTAAAAGGATAGTTTTTCTGTTCTTTGTTCATAGCTATCATGAGGTCTGGTGAGATAACCTCGGAATTGACCAGGGTCTTGTCTGGCAAGATACTCTCTGGATAGAGGGATATGGATTGCTACCTGACTTCAACCCAGAAGGGTAACATCTGGTTCCTATAAATTATTGGCCTAATGTGAAGCTAGTATATTAACTATAGGGTTTTTTGTTTTAGTTCTATTGCTAATGTTATTTTGAAATATTCTTGCACATTTTAATAAATATCCTTTGATTAGATTTGGTGTTTTGTGCTTCAGGCGTCTCAATCTTATTCCAGTACCTTAGACCTTAAGAGTCCATGTACCAGGTTAATTTTTGTGGAAACTCATTCTGTGAGTGGTCTACTTTGCAGGGCTGACTTTCTTGATGAATCCCAGTAAGGTTAGACGTTTCCCCCTCTAGCTGCTTTCTGAGTAGTCTAAGGGGCTGGTGGCAGATACCAGAAATGGTGAGTGTGTGGATACATACCCCAGAGTTTTTGTAATTTTGTGCTCTGCTGGCCAGTACCAAGAATCCCTTGGATTAGGGATTCTTGACAATGCTTAGATAATAGAGTTCCATTTTCTGAACTGAAGGAAAAGAGAAATTATATTATTGCATGTTCCCAGATGGAAATTTTTCTTATCACTGTGAATTTCCCATGGTTGAGTCCAAATGTTTAGGAGGGTCAGGCCCTGCTTCCTTCCTTCCTCCATCCCTCCCACCCACACATTGGTATGGCCATTCAGCATGCACAGCACATGTTTTTCAGGTGTGGCCCTTCTCCTTCAGTAGCTGTAGCAAAGGGCAGGGCCACAAACAATTCTCACGCACTGTGCCATTATCCACAGTTCAAGTAAAAAGTTCATCCTAGAACACAAGCAAAGCATGTTTAGATAACCCACACTTTGCCAGACTTAGTAAATATACTGTTAGTTGTTTAACTAGTTAATGTTTTGTGGGCCACAAGTCCTGGCTTTGATGGCAAAGGCCTGGTGAAAAATTAAACAGTTCTTCTAAAATGTAATGATACTGTGTCATGCAGAGAAACTGGGCAGGCAGCAGCTTCCTCAAAGACATCTACATCAATTAGCAGCTGGTCACCTGACTGTCTGAGAAGAATGGTATATCAGCTGTTTGGCAGCTGAATGGACTTAGAACTAGTCAAAGGTGTCAAATCCACATCCTTGGTGACTGAAGTCCTCTTACCCAGATGCACATTCCAGCCTCTTTGCAACATGACTGCTGAATGCCTCTTTTTACAAAGGTTATGCCAATATTGAAGAAGGTTTGCCAGAGGCACTGCCTTTACTCTCGGGTAGCCCCAATAGCAGCCCTCACCTGGAGATTGAAAACAATGGTTCCCCAGGAGGAAATGGCTGGTTTGGAGGGTGGAGTCTATGGCATTGTTCATGTCTGAGGTCCCACCCCTCTTCAAAGCCTACCGTCTCCAGGCTCCACCCCTCAAACCTCCAAGAATTTCCCAACCTGGAATTGGCAACCCTATCTCCTTCCCAACCAACCCTCAACCTACCTTTATCTGCCCCTCTGACTTAAGGTTTACATCTCCTCCCCCCTCCCTGCAACCTCTACCTGGGAAGAGTACAGTCTTTCTCCACAGTGGGGGCCAAAGCAACTCACATCATTCTCCTCTCCCCCTTTTGATCTGCACAACAACAGGTTAGGCTGGAATCATTCTAGTTTCAAAAAAACCCATCTATACCTGTTTCTAGTTTCAAACCATACTTGTTCTAGTTTAAAAATTACTGTTTACATTTGTTAATTGCCCTCCTGTGGTCAAGCTAGCATTATACTGCTTTAAACAGATCCTGTTGCTTTGTACTCTTCAGACCCAGGGAGTGAAATTTGATACCAGCGTGAAATGATCTTAGGAAAAGACAGCAGTCAAACTACTTCAGAGGGGAGGTGTAAATTGGGCCTAAACTGAAAAGTCCCAGACTCTTTAGTCTTTCCTCACAGGGAAGGTCTCCAGTCCCCTAATCATCTTGGTTGCCCTCCTCTGTACTTTTTCCAGCTCTGCAAGGTCCCTTTGGAGATACGGTAGCCAAAACTACACAGAATTCCAAAGGAGGCCACAGCATAGATCTATACTTCAGGGGCATTACAATATTGGTCGTTTTATTCTCAATCCCTTTCCTAATAATCCCTAAGGCAGTGTTTGCCTTTTTCACTGCTGCACCACACAGGGTTGACACTCTCACTGAGCTATTCACTACAACCCCAGTCTCAGTCTCAGCAAGTTCAGACCTCATTAGCCTATACCTGAAGACAAAATTTTTAGTCCCAATATGCATCACCTCTCTCCTCCCAGGTGAGCCAGGGAACAACAACAACATTATGGCAACTCTGCCATTTCTTTGAGAACTGACTGTGCAATCCCCTGCCCCTGACTGGTGGCCAGGGAAAAACTGAAAACCCTATATCAGTGCAGCTGATCCTTGCAATCTACTCAGCTCCAACATTTCAAGTAAATGCTAGTTCCCTGCCAAGTCTGCAAAGTATGAAATACAAATCTGGGTGTTTCAGGGAGCTTCCAGTTTGATGCTAACAGTTCAGTCCTAAGTAGCCAGCATGGTGTGGTGGTTAAGAGCAGCAGACTCTAATGTGGAGCCCCGGGTTTGATTCCCCACTCCTCCACATGAAGCCAGCTGGGTGACCTTGGGCCAGTCACAGTTCTCTCAGAACTCTCTCAGCCCCACCTACCTCACAAGGTGCCTGTTGTGGGGAGAGAAAGGGAAGTAGATGGTAAGCCACTTTGAGACTCCTTAGAGTGGAGAAAAGCAGGTTAAAAATCAATTCTTCTTACTCAGAAGCAAAACTTACTGAGTTCAGTAGGACATTCCCTAGTTAAATATGCCTAGAGTTTTAGCCTTTGAACATGTAAGAAAAAATTACCCTGTGTTCTTCCATGTGGCAGGAATTTCATTTAAATCAGATTACTTCTCCTACATGTGCCTGATTATCAGGCCACAGGTCTATGTCTTTGGTGAGTGCCATGTTGGCATGTCAGTACTGCCCGCATAGCACTTGGGTTACACTTGAAAGCTGCTGCATGCAACAGTGTGCAGATACCGGGCATCATGTTTAAATTAGGCCTTAATAACAGCACCAGAAATGAAAGAAACAGAAAAACAGAATGTTCCAGGAAAGGATCTCGTTTATTGAAACAAGAGCTTTGCAAGACAGCCAGACGGCTTAATGGGGAAGTACTGTGGGAATTATTAGAAAGAATTTCAGAGTGAGAGTTGAGAGAAGTCTTCAGATGATATACTGTAGCAAAGAAACCGAATCATACTGAAGCTTAGAGATGTGGATTGAAGTAGCTAACTAGTTTTTAAGAAAATATTTCTGCTGTCTATATTGAGCTATACTGACATAATAAAATGTGGCAAGTGGCTACAGGCAAGCAGTTCCTGAGCTTTTTTTGTGTGTCGGATCGTGGGAGGCATTTCAATATATTTATGCAGTTAGGGTCATAACTATGGCAGAATAGAGTGCTCAGCAACTTGTCATCACTGAGGCCCTCAGAGGACTTTGGCCGGATATGCCTCTACGTTGAGCCTAGTATCAGCTGAGACTCTGCCTCAGTAGCCTCATAAATGACATTTTAATGGTTACATGAAAGTGTGGGGATCTGAAGGGCAGGGGATCTGACTGGGATTGGGGCTGCGTTAGGAGATTATGCTGTAGAATGTGATTGCTGCTTTCCATTGCCCACTCAGAAGAAATAATGGGCCTATTAGGGCTTGCAACTGATGGGAAAAGGGCAAATAAAAACATTGATGGGGCTTTTCTTAATGCTTGTTTATTTTGAACTTGTCAGCTGCCCACCTTGCATCTCATTGAAGCATCACCTCATCCCTGTTACGGTATGACCCAAATACAATGCAATCCCTTGTGGACGCAATCTGTGCAGAGCTCATGGAGATGCAACCATCAACAGTAAACATCTCACCTCCAGTTTGTTTCGCATCAGGGCCTGACGGCCGACACAGCTGACTGGCAAAGAAAAACAAACACCCTCTCAAAATTCAAAGACGTTGTTTATAGCAAACTATTATTTTGTAATGACAATGACGAGTTTTGGACAGGAAAGCTGTGACCATTTATGGTCCATTAGAGTTGGGCATTTCTACCCCCTCCCCAACGATTTGACACTAGAATCTGAGTAATGTAATAGGCTGCTGAAAGTTGGCAGAACTTTGAGGGCACTCTTATTCCCATTGCATGCCCTCCCCCTTGACCCAGAATCAATGCCTTGGATGTCAGAGAAGAAGAGTGGAGACAGAGTAGATCCTTTTTACCCAACTGGGCCAGAATTCAAATGTCCCAGTGGTAAATCTGAATGTATGCAGCAAATTCAGCAGAAAACTTCAGCATTGCAACTGCCCTTTGAACTTCTGCAACCAACTTCTGCAGAATTCATAAATCTTTTAAAGGAAGTTTTTAGCATTTTGCATTTTTAGATTTCTTAAGTAGGGTTGCCAAGTCCCCCCTGCTTGATCGGCCTTCTCCCTGCCAGCCCAGATTGGGACACTGGGGGGAACCCCACCCCCAAATTGCCCGGCTGTGGAGACGTGCCCGGCGCGATGACATCACCCGGAGGTGACGTCATTGTGTTGAGCACGTTTCAGGGGGGGACACTATAATTCGAGGGGAAACTATGGTTTCCCCTCGAATTACAGAGGTCCCACCCCAACATGCCCGATGCAATGATGTCACTTCCGGGTGATGTCATCACAGTGTGTGCACTTTGCACGTGCACCAGAACACTCCTGAACCGGCAAGGACCCCCCCCCACTAAAAGACAGGTAAGACTTGGCAACCCTATTCTTAACATTCAGCTGACATGCAGAATATTTACAGTTATTATTATTACATATCAAAGTACAAATATTTTAGTTGTATTATTTTTTCAGATACTGAAGTACCTGTTTCAATGATTCAGGTAACATATGTGTACCACTGATGTTTACAGAAATTTCTTGGTGGTTTTCAGGTATTCAGTTGGGTTTTGAATGGCTCAACATATATCCAATTGACTGTACAACACAAGCTGACTGAATTGCTGTGGGAACCCAAATTGTACAAGCTAAGCAGTACATGGTAAAAAGAAAACTTGTTTTTCAATGGGTTTTCACAGCATCGTGTGGACACATATTGAACCATTTGTGTGACTCAGGCCATAACGACATTATGTCCTTCTCAGGGACATCTCCTGGTTGCCTCAAGAGGCTTGTTTTGGAGTTCTGTGCTTTCCAAGTATTTACTTATTTATATTTTATTTTATTGGACTTGTATTCCACCCTCCCCGTAAGCAGGCTGAGGGCGGGTTCCATCAGTATTAATACAATATATAATACAATTAAAAACAACTTTAAAACAACAGATTAAGACAACATGGATCATAAAATACCGTGTAAAATTTAGTCAGATGTCTCAGCAATTTAGATGTGACAGAAGTATGGGTTCCTAGATGGCTATTCTGATCCAGGCCACTGAACTGGGGGCGGGTGTCTACCGCCTCAGCTAAAAGCCTGGTGGAAGAACGCCGTATTACAGGCCCTGCGGAATTATAATAAATCCTGCAGGGACCTGATGTATAATAAATCTTGCAGGGCTGATTCGATTGGAGACTACAGCACACAAAGAGAGGGAGCTTACTCTTTTTCCCTGCCTGAGTTTCCCAAACTGAAACAACACCAGAGGATGCCACATGCCCTGCAGTGCAAATGTAGCATGTTGCACATCAGTACACATGCAATCTCCAGTGGGGCAAGTGGTGCCCCCTGGGGTCATTTTGGTCCAAGAAAATGGAACAGGGGGGAATCTAAGCCCCCACTCTCCGCATGCTGTGGTCCCCATCCTACTTTGGGGTGCCTATGCCTGACAAGCAGGGAACTTCAGAACATACTTTCCTACCCAATCTAGAGGCACCCCTGGGGAGAATGTAATGTGTAGTTAGGCCCTTAAGGGCTTTGCCTTGTCAAAAGATCCAATAGTCTGAGGAATGTGTGGAGCACTATTCTTTGGCCACCACATGAGAAGGGAGCACTCACTGGAGAAGACCCTGAAGCTGGGAAAGATTGAAGGTCAAAGAAGAAGGGGATGGCAAAGGATGAGATGGTTGGACAGTGTTATCAATGCAACAATCATAAAATTAAGCAAACTCCGGAGCACGACAGAAGACAGGAGGGCCTGGTGTGATGTGGTCCATGGGGTCACGAAGAGTCAGACTTGACTGTGCAACTGAACAACAACAACATTCTCCATACATTTACTTTCCCTTTTGCTGAGGCTGTTTTGAGCAATACCACATTAAAGAGAAAAGAGCAGAGCCATATACCAAAATCTAATGATGAGTTTGCCCTTTCCCAGTAAAACAGCTTTATTATTCCAAAGGATTTTAGTCGAGCTGGTTTGAGAACATGCCAGAGGAAAGTATCTGGTGACTTGGTTCATCCACTCCATAAAACCACTTGAGTGAGCCAACATGTTCTCTCTCTTTCTGTACTCATTTGAATGTGGTCAAATTGATGTATGGGATGGCCAGAATGTTTTTGCTGTCTGGAGGTGGGGGGGTGATGGGATTAAAGAAAAAAAAAACCTATGACCAGCAGAGTGTGTTCATAGAACCCTGCTGAGTCACATGACAGAGTGAGGAGGGGGGCGTTTGGGCTCAGAGCTCTTGGTTATTGTTTGTTAACAGACTCAGAAGGGAAGCGCTGAGGGAGTGAAGCGACTTTCGCCTTCTGAAGAGTCTCTGTGGAGAATTCTGTTTCTAGGAAGGAACAGACTCAATCATAGTGAACTAAGTGAACACAAACACTAACATACATCGATCCTGGTGAGCCTGTGAGATGTGGTTGTGGGAGGGCTGAACTCTGGCAGGCTCTAGACAGCTGTGTAGAGGCCAGTTGTGACTCAAAGAGGCCAGTAAGACACATCTATAGAGGAACCACAAAGCAGGACAGGAAAGAGTATAATAGAAGAGTTGAGTGAATGTGTAACCATCTGTATGCAACAACAACAACAACAACAAATAAGCATACAGCCTGAACATAGTCTGAGGACCAGTGGCAGCCCTTCCAGCAACAAAGAGTCCTCTGTACAAACAACCGATATTCCCCTGTTGTGTTCTGCCAATAAATTACAGTTTTATTTTATCTTGAGAAAACCTTGGTGCCTGACTCATACTTTAAAAAAAAATCCCCGAAGAGACTAGTTAAGAAGAGAGGGACCTGAGTAGTATTCATAGACCACAGGGCCAATCTGTTCCCTCAGAGGGAAAGTTCAAACTACAGCTTGTAAAGAGGAGTAGGGTCACGGGGCGGGGAGGGATTGAAGAGTGGAGCTCTGTGCCTTCCTCTATTCACTTTGAACTTTATTTCCTGTTCTAATTGGGGTTACCAAAGGTAAAACTTGGAGTCAGCCCACAGAAAGAATGTAACAAAACCTAATGAGAGCCGCAAACACATCACACTGAAAAGAATTATATCATGACTCAGATGTCATGCATATGGAAAATCCCCAGCTTACAGTGACATGGAAAGAACTCATCTACTGGAAGCCTGAGCATGATAAATCTGCTGATGGTTTTCCAGTTTAGGTTGCCAGACAAGTACCATCATCTGATTGCAGGCATCAGGAAAACAGGGAAAGGCTGTTTTGACTTCACCTAGATGAGCTGTGAAATAGGCACCCTGGATCTATGCACCATCCCACTCAGTCAATTCTGACCTTTCTTCAAAGAGTTTAAGATGGCACACATTGTACTGTATTTATCTCCACAACAACCCTGCGAAATAGGTTAGGCTCAGAGTGAGAGTGACTGGCCCCATTTAGCTTTTTGGCAGAGTCAGAGTTTGGCAGTCTGCCTATTGCACCATACTAATTCTCCTTAGGTTCTTAACTCTGGCTTGGGGAATCCCTGGGGGAGATTTGGGGTTAGAGCCTGGTTTGGGTGGGGTTTGGGGAAGGGAGGGACCTCAGCAGAGTATAATTTCATACATTCCACCCTCCAAAGCACTTATTTTCTCCAGAGGAATTGATCTCTGGTGTCTGGAAATCACTTATAATTTTGGGAGATCTTCAAGCTCCATCTGGAAGTTGGCAACACTAAACTCTCCCCAAGAAGCCAGACTCTGTGCCTGCACTGTGGCTATCATTCCTCCTATTCCAGGTGTTCAGGCTCTCCTGAAAGCTCATGCCCCATCTAATCCCAGTGTAACTATGTCCCAAATCTCCTCCCCCCCCCCCCCGGGTAACAAGGAGAGCCTTCTCAGTGGTGGCCCCTTCATGGTGGAACGAGCTCCCGGAGGAGATCAGGGTCCTACAGGACTTGATGCAGTTCCGCAGGGCCTGCAAGACGAAACTCTTCTGCCAGGCCTTTGAATAGGGGCCACCACCCCCTTACCTCTCCCCCCTATGCTTACCATTAACAAGGGCCCCAGTGAATAGTGAACATCATCTGGCTCCGTGACATTGTTCCAGGGCTGGGAAGGGTTGGGGTAGACGGTTCGCCATCAATTTTTAATGGAGTTGCACTAAATTCCTTGTTTATAATGTTTTTATCTGTTTTATTCTTATTGTGTTTATGGTTTTATGATTCTTGGCATGTCCAAGTCATGTAAGCCACTCTGGGCCTGCAATAGCGGGAAGAGCGGCCTAGAAATCTAACAAATAAATAAACAAGAATAATGTGATCTGCACTTCAGTGAAGGTCTTTTATTCTGAAGGTCTGAGGAGTGGAAAATCAAACCCAGTTCTCCAGATTAGCACCGGCCACTCTTAAACAATATATCACGCTGGCTCTTTATGAGTAAAGAGATGTTATGCACTCAGCTGCTGTGATGTGCTGGATGGAATATTCTGTAATTATGTGTGTGAGAGTGTATATGCTTTACTTTTTCTTGGCTTGCAACTGTGAATATCAGTGCTGCACTGAGAATGCAGATTGGAGTAGATCATAGGGACCATATCACCCCCATCTTTTTCCTTTTATACTTGCTCTCAATTTGCTTCTGAGCCCAATTGAAGGTGCTGGTATTGACCTTTAAAACCCTATACCCCTTGAGATCAGCATACTTGAACTGCCTACTCTCATATGAACTTACCCAACCATTACAGTCATCTTTGGGATCCCACTTCGAGTGCCCCCATCATCTGAGCAGAGATGCGTAACTATCCAACAAAGGGCACCCTTGGTCACCATGCCAAAACTCTAGAATTCCTTTCCCAGAGAGAATTTGTTTGTCCCCCTCTATCATTGTCTACAGCCACTGGGTGAAAACCTTTTTTGCTTCATTTGGCATTCCCTTATTGACCCACCTTCCTGTTTAGCTTTAATTGCTATTTTATATTTAATAGTCAAAGTTGAAGTCTTTATTAATACAGTCATAGGTAAAGGTAAAGGTTTCCCTTGCTCAAAAGCCAGTCAAATACAACTCTAGGGATGTGGTGCTCATCTCCATTTCCAAGCTGAAGAGCCAGCACTGTCCGAAGACATTTCCGTGGTCATGTGGCCAGCATGACTAAACACCAAGGCACATGGAATGCTGTTACCTTCCCACCGAAGTAATATCTGTTTATCTACTTGCAATTCCTTGATTTCAAACTGCTAGGTTGGCAGAAGCTGGGGCCAGAGACGGGAACTCACTCCGTCATGCAGCACTCCAGGGCTGTAGACTTTGTAAATCCCCAGGGGGGGCGGGGGCTCTTTTGTGCACGCGCAATTCACGCACGTGCGCACGGGACCATGTCCCCGCCGCCTCTCCCCCCCCCCCCAGGGAGGTAGACCCGGTTTCGGCAGCCAGCTGGCTGGCTGACTGCCGTGCGCGCGAAGCACAGGACCATGTCCCTGCCACCTCTCTCCCCCCCCCCCCGCCCCAGGGAGGCAGGAGGGCAGGCCGGGGGTGGAGGGGAAGGAGAGGCGGCGACGGCAGCCAGCTGGCCGGCTGACTGGCCACCAGCGGGCGCTCCATTTTGCCGGGGGTGGCTAAGCCCCCCCCAGGAAATTTCGGGGGAGGCTCGAGCCCCCCCCCCGTAGTTGACGCCTACCAGTCTGCAGTTCAGCGTCTTAACCCCTTGAGCCACTGCAGCCCTAATATGGTCATAGACCAGTACAAATCTCAGCAAAATTCCCAACCACAATGGCTAAAAGAAAAATTAAAATTATTATATTTAATATCTTTTAAACTGTTTATCACAGTGAGGCCATAATTGGGTACAAAGATGGGATAAAATGTTTTAAATGATATAAACTGCTTTGAACATGGAGGAACATAGGACAAGATTTAAAAAAAAGAAAGAAATTAGTTTCCTATTGTATGGTTCAGTTCAGTTTATAAGATAAAACAGTACCAAATACTTCCAAATAAGACCCGAAGTAGACCAACAGATGCCTTTAATGTTGCTGTAGCAAGGAAAACATATGCTTTTGCATTGGGCAAATCCTAACTAGCTTGTCAAGAGTTTCCTCAACTGGAGCTGGGTCTTCCATCATACTCTTCAGTAGCAACATCTCTTTTCCTTTGTGGTTCCCCTTCCCCTTTTTATTGAAGTCTGTGCTGAGAAAAAATTCTGTAAAATCCAGAGCATCTGACTCTTTTTAAATGGTCCTAATAAAGATTTTACACATCTTTTTTTTTTTTTTTTTAGCATGGATACGTATAATAATATGCAGTTTACATCTGCTTTGGAGAATGCTGATATAAGCTAGGAAAATCCAGAAGTGGAGGCACATGACAAACTTGTGCTACCTAACAATGGCACTAAGGGAACATACCCTCCAGCCACCGGGTGTCACGTTTCACTTTGCCTCCAATTGATTTCAATGCATCAGCAAAACCTTTCTCCATTATATTGGCCTTGCTAATATGTGGACTAGTTCATTTTGTGTGTTGCACTTAGTGCTAGAGACACCACTGAATGTTTTCTGGCTTTGGTATTCTTTAAAGGAGAGCAGTCAAGCTTCTTTGTCCCAGTATCCTTTGCTAATTCAATTCAACTTCAAAACAGATTTCTGGACCCCCAGTTTAACACACTCAGATATTGCAAACTGGGCTTCCGTGGTGCACTTTACCCAACAACTTTTAATCTCCCATCTTTCCCTATTAACTATCATTTATGAAAGAGTCTTATGAGACTGGGGTTATTGGAATGGATAGAGAAATTAAACTACTGCTGCCAAATCAAAAGAGAGAATGGCTGAACTTTGTGAGATTTTTCTCAGATGAGGAAACGGAAAGCAAAGTTCACCAGTACTGTAAAAAATGGGATGATACATTGTTTCCTAAACACAGGACTATCTTTGTGCAAGGTCATCCAAACTCCTTCTTAGGATGTAGGCAGGGTCCCTCTCTTTCTTTGTCCATGAAATATAATATGGAAGATGCTCAAGTCTTGCTTTTCTCTCACATCCAGAGTAACCAGGCTGAATGCATTTGGAGGCTCAATTATCCAAGGGCCAAATAAACCCTAGAGTCCCACAGAGTTTGTGGTAAACTGATGGCATACGTTAGACCAGGGGTGGCCAACCTGTGGCTCGGGAGCCACATGCGGCTCTTTCACACATATTGTGCGGCTCCTGGCAGGGCGGCTGGGGAAGCAAAGGGGAGGCATGCTTTTTCTCTCTTTTTCCCTTCCTTCCTTCCTTCCTTCCTTCCTTCCCTCCTCCCTCCCATCTATTTGCTTTCCTAGTTTCTCTCTCTCTCTTTCTTATAACTGGTTTTCCTCGTTTGTTTTTATTTTTGGCAGTCCCATTTAACGTTAATAAAAAGCAAATTTGCATATTTTTAAAAATAAAAACGTGTGTGTGATATTTGTTCCTGTCTTGCGGCTCTCAGACATCTCTATGTGGCTCTTGCGTTTATTCTATGTGGCTCTTACGTTAAGCAAGGTTGGCCACCCCTGTGTTAGACAAATTCATGGATGGGATGAATTTGAGCAGCAATTGGCTAAAAAAGATCAGAATCCAAATTCTTGTCTTTGGGGATACCCTAAGCCTTTAAGCTATAATAAACTGGAAGAGAATTACAGGAAGCTGAGGTCATGCTGCCTCTAAGCTGTGGAGTCTTTTGAGCAAAGATTCTACTTTGTGAGCTACTGGCATTAAAGTTGTGAGCGAGCGATTTGGCTGTTGCATACATTAGTTTGCTCTGGAGCCATCCTTCTTGAGCTGAGACAAAAATATGTGAGCCAGAGGCTAAAAAACTGTGAGCTAGGTCACACTAACTCAACTTAGAGGGAACATGGTCTACAGTACTTTCCTGTGCATGAGTTACACATTGGAAGCAACTGCAACCAGCCACTTCCAGAGAAAGGATATTGCTTAATACAAAATTGTAGACTGTTTTCACAAGAGATGCTGAAATATACTGTTCTGTTTTTCATGTGTACAGTTTGAACAAAAAGACTACACTGGTTAGAATCTATTTGGGATTTTAAATGTTTCTATTCTGCTTTCTGTGTTACAGTAACAAAGATGGGGCCCAAACCAACTTCTGTACATTGTAGCAGATGCACACAGACGGCACAGGTTGGTTTCCTGTGACTATCTCTAGCCCAATGGTTTGTAAATGTCACATCAGTCTGAAAAATTGCTCTGGAACTTTGGATTGTTCATGACATCAGGGCTTATAGAGTTTCTGAACATTTATTACTTGACCTCTCATATCAAAATACCTGTGTGAGAGAACAAGGGCATTTCTTCATTCTCACATAAAACTGAAGAATGTTTACAAGAACAACATGCAAAGGGCCAGTCTCCTTGTAAAGCAACATAAAGTAACTACAAAGTTATGTAAGAAAATGCTTAGCAGCAAATAAGGCTATGGAATTTACTGTGTGTCAGAAATGGGTATAATGTATTGAAATCCACAGCACAGTGTGACTTCCTTTCTCTTAAACATGCATGTGAAATCCACAGAGAAGAAGAGTAATTCTGTTGTTTTCTATTCTACTGCATTTGATTGATTAGGCAGCGGATGGGTTGAAATGCTTATTACAAATAATAAGAGCAATAGTTACACTCAGATAAATTGTACTAAGCGGGGGGAAATAATGCTGGCATGTTACAATCTAAAAGCAAGACATTAAAATATGTTGAGATTAATAAACTGTAGGTGAAATAGTACTCATGGCTAATCAGTGTATATTAAAATATATCCGGATAATTTTCTAGTACTTTGCATGGTTCTATGATTCCAAAGGAAGGAAATGATGGAGGAATTTCAGATGTTACAGATAACCACTGATTCTTTTTATTCACAGAAAAACAGCAACCTTTATATATGAGACGAAGACAGTAAAAATTGTGGGCTATGATTATAGAATGTTATTGATTTATTTAAAAAAATATATTCTGTATTCTTTGTTTTTGAAGACTACTGAGTTCTTGGCGGCATGGACAAGTGAGACAGCGTAGTGATCAACTCATACTTTATTAGTTGGAACAAGCATGGCTTAACCGGCCAAAGTGGCCAACTATATACACACCCAGGACACAACCCTGGTCCCACCTGCAGTCCTATTGGGGGGGTTAAATTTCCCGCCTAGATCTTATTGGAGGACTGGAGGAACCCTAGGATCCTTGGCCCCTATTGTTCAAGGAGCCAAGCTCTGGGCTACTCTCATTGGCACCTGGTGGTGGTCAGCAGACACTACAGTTTAAAAAAACTCAAATGGAAGCTCAGCATGGAGAAGCACATGGCTAAAGATAGGCATTGGGTATAACAACATAAAAAGCTGTCAACCTGTAACAGGAACAAAAGATAGGAGACATGCTGCAGCTCCACAGTATTATCTGAAATGATGGTAGAAGCACATTGGAGTGACAGCCAGTGTCATGAACCAGGATTGGGGATGAGAGGGATAGAGGAAAGAAAGAAAGTTGTGATTCACTCACATGAACAAAACTGAAAGAACACATGAGGTCACCCAGAAGTCAACATACAGAACTGCTTACTACATCCTCATTCTTTGTGGCCTTCTAGATACTTGTTGTTGACTCTTTATTATCTCTAAAGCTTAAAGTCAGGCATACATAATGTGTTACCAGCTCTGAAGCTGTCTACCAAGGATGTATTGGGCCCTGCCTGCCTCGTGTTTTTATGGTCCCCAAACAAGAAGGTTATTCTATTGGGCCACCATGCATACCTGGTGGGCTGTGTTGCCCTTGGTGGATCACGTGTAGTTCCGGCCTGCTCCAGGAGTTTCATAATCTTTACCTAATTTATCCTAAAAATAGGTCACTGTTTACATTTTGATGTGAAAAAATGCAAATTGACAAAGGCTGCGGTCACACACACTAAATAATCCACTTTCAGTGCACTTTCAATGCACTTTGAAACTGGATTTTTACAGTGTGAACTGGCAAATCCAGTTTGAAAGTGCACTGAAAGTGGCTTGAAAGTGGATTATTTAGTGTGTGTGACCGCAGCCAAAGATCCAAACATGAGGAAGCAGAAGAACCTCATGTAAGCAGAACACCCTTGCCAATCTAGCAGCTCCTAGACTGCCAGAAAAAATTTCCTGAGGTCAGGAACCTCTTATGAACAAAGTCCACGTGGGATGGGAAGGGAGAAGGAGAAGCCAGGCAAAATCATCTCTCTTCCACCGGGGTGGGTAATTTTGCCAGATTTTGCCTCCTCACTGCAGTTCTGTAGTGTGTGACATTTTGTTGATAAGGGTCCTCTGACATCACAGACTTACTGGGACAGAGAAGTGGAAGGTGGATAAGATCTGCTTGCAAGTTTGGAGCCAAACTCTTGAATGCATTACAAATTGATCATGCTCATTACAAGTTGCATATTTCTTTAAATAATAATAAGATACTTGGCACACCAGGCTCATGGTCTGCATATATGTTCTGTTCTAGTACTGAATAAATTCCATCCAGTTTGTTATCTTCAAAAATGTCCTCTCATTTTTATACAAGTAGGTCAATATTACACCAGACATACAGGTCTCTCCTCTAAAGATTCAAAACTCTACGGATAAGATATGCTGGCTCAATTCCAGCCAAACAGTCAGACCGCTGTTATTAAAAAATACCCCAATATGTTTTTATGAGGGGAAACAAGATACGTTATCTTTACATAGTCTGAGTGAATTGGAAGCATGCTATTTGTTGCGTGGGACACAGAAAGCCTTTGACAGTAAGAATACTTATTCACCAAATATGGTATGTTTACATCCTCATGACCAGGCTAGCTTGAATTTTGTATCTTCCGGTCAAATCCATACTGGTCCAGCATTCATGGTGCCAGAGGAATCCTCTGTTTGCAGTGGAGTTTAAGGACATTTACTTATCTGAATGATCAATCAGAAGAAGAGATTGGATTTATACCCCACCCTCTACTACCCAATGGAGTCTCAGAGCGGCCTACAAACTCCTTTCCCTTCCCCTCCCCACAACAGACACCCTGTGAGGTAGGTGGGGCTGAGAGAGCTCTTTCCCAAGCTGTCCTTGAGAGAACAGCTGGTACAGAGCTATGACTTGCCCAAGGTCATCCAGCCAGGTGCAGGGAGGAGCAGGGAATCAAACCCGGTTCTCCCAGATTAGAGTCCGCGCACTTAACCACTACACCAAACTGTTTAATGGCAAATTCACACAAAAGTGAAACACAGTAATCAATGTCATTGTATCACCTCCAAAGTACTGCTTTTTTCAAAGGCTGAAGAAGCTGTCAAACAACATTAACACATCGCTTTCATTTTTGTAATACAGCAAGGGCATTGAATTATACACGAACTCCTTCAGGGCTCGGATCACTCCTGTTCGACCTTTAGCTGAAGAGCAACCAAAGATGATGCAAGACATTTTGGAACCTGTGGCAGAAAAGCCAAATGACATCCCTCAAGGTATTATTATAATAAGAAACATACAAGTTGTCCATTTTCAACTTCTGAATGGTACCCAGTATTTTCCACCTGAGGTAGGCTACAGCCCCATCCCAAATGGAATGGCCTCTCTGCTTCACTTTTTCATATCAATGTGTGAAAAGTCATTTGCCCCCTGGACATATCCAGTGAGAGCCTTTCCAAGTGATCATTTACAGGTGCAAGGCACAGATTATTCATTCATTCATTCATTCATTGCATTTATACCCCGCCCTCCCTGCCAAGGCAGGGGATAATGATGATGGTTTGTTATAGTGGATCCAGACATTTAGGCTGAGTCCAGACTGGCAGTTTGGCCTGATAGAGGTACGTTTCTCAAGCAGATTAAGTGGGCTGGTTCACACAGCCACAGCTGTCTGGTGTTCCTGTGCTGTAGTCAACCCATCCTGAAGCATTTTGATCCCGCTTTTAAGAAGTACCAGGTGAAATGTGGGACAAGCCATTTGGGTGCACGTTGATCCCGCTTCCTGGAAGTGTGGACGCAAATAAGCCGCAATCAAGCGGTGCGGGTAATGTGAACCTGCTGATCTGACATAACTGCCCATGCGTGCTGTGCGCTTGAGCACACAACCGCCCGTGGGGACGCTTCCAACTTGCAGAGTTAAAGCTCCCAGCCATATGATCCTGCCCCAATTGCTGCTGCACCTATGCGCCCATGCACCCACGCACCCGCGGGCAGGTCAGCGAAATGGACCAAAGCTGTGCACAACTGGGGCGGTGCCACTAGGGGCTGCCCTGCAGTGTGAATACTCCATTCCGCCTCCTCCCTGGTCCTGCATCAGTCCATGCAGTGCAACCGGAAGGCCCCACGACAACTTGGCCTGGGTCTTTTTGCCCCGCTTCCCTTGCGCTTCATTCTGCCAGGCTGTCCTCCGCCATTCTATCAAGCAGATACTTTGAGGAATTTTGTAGTTTTTAATGCTTATTGCTGGGGCAGTGTAATTTCTCCAGCTAGCTGTGCCATTATTGAGTACTGTCTGGAAACTAGTGTGGCTCACTGGTTGGATTCAAATCCCCACTCCGCTATGATGGTCAGTGGGTGACACTGTAGTTGTTGCTCTTTCTCTCACCCTAACAAACCTCACATGAGTTGTTGTGAGGATAAGACAGAGGAGGGGAGAACTGTTATCTTAGTTCTGAGTCCCTGGCAAGTTGAAATGTGATAAAAAAATTCATAGACCAAAATATGGTTGCTAGCTTTAAGACAATATGCGGAGAAGTCCTTTATCAAACACACATCCATTTCACTTTCAGTTATCCAGACTGAGCATTCCCAGATCCTCATGCACCAAACATCAATTTGTCTTTATAAAATAAAAGTATGGAAGCAACAGCAGCATAGTCACTTTCAAACCCCCAAGAGGAAGGCTATGCCACAGAAGGCTTATCCCACATAGGTCACGCTGTTGTATTTGAATGGATGTTTGCGGTTTATCCCAGGGGTCATTTCAAGCTGGAACATGCAGGAATGCCGTTCTGGGAGTAACAAGCCCAGGAGTGGGCACATATGGTGATGCGCTGTGGAAAAAAGCAAAAGCATACTAATTTGATCTGTATTTGCATGCTTGTTGTAGGGTAGCTTCCCCGCAAGAGCAAAGGAAACCTGAAGTGTCTTTAGTCACAGTGTAAAGCTGGCTTACCAGCTCTGAATTGGGAAATCACTGGAGATTTTTTGGGTGGAGCCTGAGCAGTGGGTGTTGCCTTCTGACACACTTCCAGTGATGTCAGGGGTGTGTGGCATATGCAAATAAGTTATGCTAATGAGCTCCTGCACCTCTTTTTCTAGGAAATTACCCCTGAGATTCCAGCACATTCTAAGATGACACAGAGCTTGGCTTTAAACTAGTTGTCAGGATATGTCTGAGAGACAGAGGCTGGCCCTGGGAGAAGAAAGAAACAATGATTTTCTCACATGTTTTAAACCTCAAATAAAATTCACAGTTGTCCTTTATGACAGAAGTAAAAATGCACAAACTGACCATGTAAAGGAAACATTAGGACACCAGTACCTTTGAAATTTTCATTGCTGTGCCCTGACTTGGATAGCCAAGGCAAGCCCAGTCTCATCAGATCTCTGGAGCTAAGCAGGGCCAACCCTGGCAAGTATTTGGATGGGAGACCTCCAGAAAATACCAAAGCTGGGAGGCAGAGGCAGGCTATCAAGCCACTTCTCTGAATGTCCTCCATGCCCCAGTAGGAGTTGCCAAAGGTTATCATGACTTCCAGGCATGGGCACACACACTCACGCACACACAAAATTTGCATTGCTGTAGCAAGTTTCAAGTTTTGCAGTGTTGCAAACGGATTCATAACTCTGCGGTAGCTATGAATGACACACAAGTTCAGCAAGGTTGTTTTTGTTATGTGACTACATCCTTGTAGATGTTAAACAATGCCTGAAGGAGTCTGGTCAGCAAACAGATTCACAGAGTAATTTGAATTGGTCGATTCTGGTTGAAATTCTTCCTATTAACAGTGACATTACATCTCCAGCCATTCATACACATATGAAACTTATTATGTAACAACTTTATAGTCTTGAAAACAGTTATACAACAGACACTGGGACACCCTTTCCTTTGAATAAAGCACTGTAAAGAAACTCCTTGAACTTCAGAAGCAGCCATATGAAAAATGGAACGACTTTTTGTCGATTGGTAATTGGCTGCAAGGTAGAAGATGAGTAGGTAGAAACAGGAAACATTCATCATATGGCTGAGGTC
The DNA here is from genome assembly GCA_029233225.1 of Lepidodactylus listeri. Taxonomy (NCBI): domain Eukaryota; kingdom Metazoa; phylum Chordata; class Lepidosauria; order Squamata; family Gekkonidae; genus Lepidodactylus; species Lepidodactylus listeri. The sequence continues at coordinate 43,052,299 of JARCFY010000003.1, forward strand.
TTCAGCCCTTCCAGACTCAGCACCCATCTTTAATGCCCAGTCAGCAGCATGGGATCCACTGAATGCAAGCACATAACAGAAAGTCAAATGATATCAGTCACGCATCAGAAAAAAGAGGAACCAGAATGATGGCCCCAAACCACATAGGGATTTAAAGGGTCAAAGCCAGCACCTTGAATTGTGCCCATAAAAAATTGGAAGCCAGTGTATGTGGGCCAAGGCTGGAGTCATATGGTCTCTACAATGCACTCCAGTCAACATCATGGCTAAACTATGTGGGACCTTAGTTTCAGGAGGGTGGCCATGTTGCTCTGCTGTATAAGAGTTAGATTCAAGTGCATTAGCACTTTAGAGATGAACAAGTTCTTGGGGGTATAGGCTTTCAAGAGTCAACGCTCCCTTCATCAGTGTGGGACCTGTATTACAGGATCTGTATTGCACACAAAGTTTTGAAACATAAGATGTAACATTCTAATTTAAAACCAGCCATGCAAATAACAAAGGAGCCAGCAGAGATCAACACAGAGTAGGATGATTTAGGGAGATCATCATGTCTTTGCCTGATGCTTAACAGACAACAGAGTTGTGGCCAGGTGAATTTCTGTCTCCCTGATACACACCCATCTTGCTTCTGAAAATGAGGGCAAATAGAGAAGGGACCTTCTTACCTGCTGGGTAGATGTCATGTGGAATAGTTAATATTGGTTGGGACCTAGCAGAACAGTTCTGTCATATCTATGTTCTCTTCCATAAATTTCCAGGAGGTATATCAATTAGGCCTTCCTTTCTGCCTGACGGAATTATAGGGGAAAAAGAGATAGTTTTCAAGCAGAGTAGGTATAGAATAATTTACTGATCGCCCTTTTGTTGCATAGTGAAACTTTGTAAAATCAACGAATGCATTGTGAATGGAACACCATGTTTCGGGTTTTTCCCTGAACTGTTTTCAGTATTTATTAATGAGTATTTATTAATGAGAACTGGGTTGGAGCAATACATGCATCATGCAATTATATTTACACAACACCCATGGCGTAATTTATTGGCCTTTGCTAGCTTTAATCCTTCTAATAGTTTGGAGGTTGTCACCAGGTGACACCCCAGAAGATCCACCCATCCAGGATTTTCCCTCTGAGATCCTTCCTACTGGGTGTATTTTCCCCACTGTTCAATAGCAGATACAGGTTTAGTTCCTCTAAGAGAATTTGGGAGGAGGGAAAAGGCTACTGTTAGTTCTGGTACAGGAAAGGGGATGGCTACACATGTTGTACCTGTCTGGTTTCCCCCATATTGGAGCTTACCACCTCCCCTTCTGCCCTCCTCAATTTCTATCCAGGAAATGGGACAATTTAGACTAGAATGAGATATTCCGAGGAAGAATGGGAAGCAACCCTGTCATTGCAGATGCCCTAGAAATCATGATTCTTTAAACCTAAGTGAGTTGGGTCACAGGATGTGGTAACCCTGCTCATGATTACAGATGTTATTCTTTAATTATTTCATCACATATTAGCAGCCAACCCTGATTCCAACAACATCTCTTATGGCTGAATTGTGACCTCTGACACAAATTAAGCTCTCTAAGAGAAGAAGGAACTAAAGCAAGAGTGGGAAGTAAGTAAGGGAGGAGAGGCGGTGGCTAGACTTTCTTCAGTGCAGGAGGAAACTGGGTCGAAAGTCCTAAATATTATATTTAATGCTGACCATGCCATCTGGATTGTGGAACACAATGTCTAGGTACCTGAACTGGTGATGTTCTCACTGCTTGACAGACTGTTGCCTGGTTGGCACACTCCTCTGCAAAAGTCATCTAAGGGTCAGACTGCATGTGACATTGAATGTCTGTGACTGGGTGACCTGCTGTGTAATATAGCTGCAGAACATAGCCACCAAGAGGGACATGGATTGGGCCCATAGTGCCTAGAAGGGGAAGGGTTAAAAGCTTTCCCTATGCCACTTTCTTGATGGAAAATATCTCTCTGGTCTGTTTTAATCAGGTTCCCCCAAAGACAGGTAACCATACTGTGTATGACTTTTCTTTCTTATCAGGACTTCAAGCTGTCTGAGGTAGAGGCCCTGAAATAATCTGGAAGAGAAAATCCCCACCCCCCACCCCCACACTGCAGTCCCAATCCATACCAGGATCCTACTTTTTTTTCCAGTTTAACTTCGCTTTGTGGGATATGATTTTGAATCCACATCATTATGGGCATTCTGACCCTGAATTAGGAAGCAGTTAACCATTTCAGCAAAGGGAAGACACTGTATTCATTCTCCTTTTGTATTCTCACCTGTTCTCCAAGAACCTCTGAGTCGATTATAATTTTAGGTTGCAGTGTTCTCTAGATCTCACCCCCTTGAACTTCTGTTGAGGTTCAATTAAGATGACTCCATACTGAATATTTCTGGAGGGGAAATCAGATACTGGGCTACATGTATTCCAATGTAACAAAAATTCAAAGCAAGTTTTTCTGAAGTTGAAATGCTTGTGTAGCAAAAATGCAAAGCCAGTGCTGAATTATTGAACAGCATGCTCTGAATCCAAGGGATTTTGTCAATTCCAAAGAGATGCAGCTTCTCTTTTGAGAAGCTCTAAGCTTCTCAGACTTGGCAGAGGATAAAAGTTCTGCACATTTCTTTCTCTTGGGCAGCTCTTCTCACAGAGCATGTAATACTGAAGCATCTGATTTTTATCTTCAGCGGGCACTCTCATGTTCCTTGAAGCTTAAAAAATGGTTGCAGTACTTCCTAGAACTGCTGTAGAGTCAACACTTGCTAATGAGAATTAACACTGAAATATACAGGAGAATATTTAGACTAGATTTTGAACTTTCAGAACTGAAAACTGTAACAGGCCATTTCTTTGTACAATTGATGTCTGTGGTTTATATCCAGCCAGTATTTTCCACACCCAGAATGGTACTTCCCGGGGGGGGGGGGGAGGTTTAGTAGGGAAGTCCCATTCTGAGAGTTTGTTGCACTTATGGTTCATTGGATACAGCAATATTCTCTTTGCTACCAGACCTATTTTAATTAATGCTACTGGTTTTTAAAAAATCATGTATCAAATGTGTTTATTTCCCTATATATTATATTCTATTGATCACCATATTGGGAGCTGGAAGAAAACTATTTCTAACTCTGCCTATGTTCATGGCATTCTTTTCATCTGACCCCTTGTGACTTCACTTTTAAAAAGCTTCGAAGTGCTGTACAAACAGCTGAAGGGCTGTGAAGGGTTAATTCTTCATAGAGCCAGAGAGCCTTGCGTGACAGACTGTTGCAAGAGACCTGACCGGTTAGCATCAGCTGAGCAGAGAAAGACTTGTGAGCTGCATTCTGAGGAGACAGTCAGATTTCTGCCTTGACTCAGCTGAATACTGACAGTCTGATTTTAGCCTTAGCTGAGAGCAGTTTAACACAGACAAGAGAACTGGGGGAAAGTTGGCAAGAAAGTTTGGGGAGTAGGCAAAAACTCCCATTCAGGACAACAAAAGGGTACAGATCTTCTAGAGAGAGAAGGCCTTTCCCTACCTAGTCTAAACAGGCTGATAGCTCTGAAGAGTGAAGAGATCCCTAGTTGAGTGTAGTTAGGAATTGCCTTTAGAGACCTTAAGAGTCAGTTTAAAACTCAAGACAAGCACTGGTGTTTCAAGAGAAGGGGTTTGGGTACTGGGAAAAGTGTACCAGCCTTCTGGAAACCAAAAGAATCAGAGAGTAGTGAAAGAAAGTGTACTGGAGTGTTTGGGGAAAACACTGGAACAAAAGCCTCTCAACATAAAGATTTAAGTGACTGTGAAAAGCTTAAGAAACACTCATTAGCCTGAAACATAAGAACTAAAGTCTGTGCATGTACTGGTTTTACCTCTGATTTCACCTGACCTTGCTCCTCTATGTTAAATACAATATTTTGTTATTTTTGAAGTTCAAAATGCCTCAGGTGCCATTTAAGATGTTTAAGTTAAAGTGGGCTCCCAATCCTTCCCTCAAGTTCCTGGGCTGAGCCAATAGCCAAAATATTGTACTGTGACAGGTTGGGACAGCCAGAGTTTTCAGCAAAGAAGAAAACACATTACTAGGGTAGCTTAGTCAGTTAAAGGGAAAGAAAAACAAAGAGAAAATCTGGCCTCTGAGGGGACGAAGTGAATGGGGTCGTCATACCTCCCTTTCCCCAACACTGCAAAAGTTAATCTTAGTTTGGTCTACCATATTTCATGATGAACATATGTTGTAAGTTTTGTTTAGATTGAGCAACATTATTTTATGTATGCTTCATTCTATTCCCATTGTTCTTTGCTAGTTTTTGTTCTACACTAGAGAAACAAAGAATACCTTGTATTTTTCAAAACACAGCAAATGTGGTTCATTGAGTAACAATCTTGAACCACAGCTGCTGTGATTCTGACTTACAGGAAGACTTCCTATATGAGAAGAAAAACTAAAACCTTCAAAGCAACCACATAACCGGCATGTACACATTGTGGTATTACTTAGCTATATGACCTCAAAAGCTCTCTGTCAATATTGTACACAACAGTTTGTTTCCTCCTATGGCAGGACATTTATGAAAAAAGCAACCACATGATACTCTTCATGAAGCCAGGAACTTTTCAAAATGTTATTCCCTATTATTTAGCCAGGCATCGTATCTAGAGGAGATATCTAGTGATGGTTTGCCTCAAGCATACTTGGGGCTTTTCTCCATGATTTTTCCCCTTGTTGGTTCTAGCCCCATACTTCTTCAGTTTATTCCAATTTCCGCATGCACTTTTGTGCATTTATTTTTGTCTCATTGCCACCCACCCCCAAGTTGTTTTCCAGTTCTTTTGAGACAACTTTAACCCTGATTGTTTTCTGGAAGCCAATTTTGCCTTTTCCCTCATGTGTAATGTTTTTGTCAGTTTTCTTTGTCCCACCTGCTCCTACCCACCTCCTACCCACTTCAGTGACTGGTTGTCATCATTTTCAAACCTCTTCCTCCCCCCCCCCCAATCCTAAAGGCAAGTGGTTTCATTTTTTGTTTTAAAAGGCACTAAAATATTGATATATTGAGAGACTGTTGTAATGACAGGCCCAGCATGTTCACTGAATTCTCTGGTTTCATTATTAAAAGGGCTTTAGCCCCCTCCTTTACAGAGATACACCTTTTTTCTTATATTTCCAAGAAGGAGGAGGATAGAGACTGATATGGAAGGCTAGAGACTTCCATTCTATTAAAAAATTAGTCTCTAGCCTTCCATGTCAGTGTAGTTTTATGTTGTCTAGTCCGAGGCTGCAGTGAAATGTGGAATGGAAGGTCCTTAAGCATGACAGCTTTTGTCAATTCATTCCACAAATGCCCTGCTACCTATCTCACTTTTAATCTGCATGTCACAAATTATCTGCCCATGCAATTTGGCTATCCATGAGCTATAGCTTCACAAGGTTTCCATCTTGTGTTGAACATATTTCCTTAATCCATGTTCCTGGCTCAAGGCTCTGGCAACCAGGACTGAAGCCTGCTAGAATTGTTCTATCTCCATATGGACTAGCAGAACAATTTTCTATGTCATCTCCTCATATATGGTTCCAGATTCTGCAGAGGTTTCCCTTTGTTTTTTTAAAAAAAATGAGAAAACACCGTGATTGGTAACAGTAGACAAAAGCGTAGTATGGTGATGACTGAGAGGTGATATAACCATCTTCAAGTACTTGAAGGGCTGTCATATAGAGGATGGTATGGAGTTGTTTTCTGTTGTCCCAGAAGGTGGCAGAACCGGTGGGTTGAAAATAAATCAGAAGAGTTTTCGGCTAAACATTAGGAAGAACTTCCTGACAGTTAGAGCAGTTCCTCAGTGGAACAGGCTTCCTTGGGAGGTGGTGGGCTCTCCTTCTTTGGAAGTTTTCAAACAGAGGCTAGATGGCTGTCTGACAGCAATGCTGATTTTGTGAGCTGAGGCAGTTCATGAGAGGGAGGACAGGGAGGGTTGCCTCAGTGCTTAGTTCTCATGGCCCTTTCTTACATGGCCAGGGAAATGGTGATCACCACTTTGGGGCCAAAAAGCAATTTTTCTCCAGGCCAGTGTGGCTGGAGATCCTGGAGGTTTTTTATCATCTCTGGGCATGGAACAGTGTCACTGGGGGTGTAGGGAGAAGGTATGTATGAATTTCCTGCATTGTGCAAGGAGTTGGACTAGATGACCCTGGAAATCCCTTCCAACTATGATTCTATGATTCTATAAACAGCTCAGTTTTAATGGGACTGAATTAAGTATTTTTATTACCTGCTTTAAAAATCAAGTTAAAAAATCCATTATGGCTGCGGTCACACTGGAGGCTTGGTGTGATCTGGCTGCACCTCTATTTGCAGTGGTTTAAATTTTTGCAGGAAATTTTGATCAGACATCCCACCCTGAACTGGCTTAACAGCACTCTCTCTCCATGGTTGATCATTTAGATTGCTGCAGCATCCTTTTTTTTTTGTCTTTTATGCATGCACATAAGTGTGTACCCAAAGCTCCGGCTCCTTTTTGACAGCTCCACAATCTCTTTGCCAAGTACTCCAGACCAAATTAGCCTCCTTCCCTTTGCCTCTGTTCCATGGAGTACAGGGGGGGGGGGTAAAGTGCAGATTTACATGAGAGTAGTTCCATTGATGTCCGTGCATTTACCCTTGCATCTATCATGGGATGCTCTCAGACTCTCAGGAGAGAGAGGTGGGGGGAGATTTGTTGCTCAAAAACAACTGCCCGGGAACTCCTGATCCAGAATGACTACTAGGTCGTGGTGATTGACAACACTAGGTGCAATTATGCACTTATGCGCACATAGCTACTTGATCAAAAACAAACAAACAAACCAAAGGAGGCAGAAATGGAAGGGAAGATTCAGACTTCCCAAACAGCTTGACTTTGCAATGGGGGGGGGCCCCTCAAACATCAGGAAATGCAGGGTAGAAGCACTGCCATCTCTTAATAACAGACTTTCCCCAGTCTCTGATTACTCCACTTCTGAAGCAGGGCAACACAGGGTGCCAATGACTGGGGCACAGAAGGCAGATGTTGTTGTCTGATCATACTCTTTAAATTCACAAAGGTAACACTACTATATTGCCGCAAACTGCTCCTGTGACCGCAGCCTGTATGTGCACCCCAGTCTTGTATAGAGAGCTTAAAACACATTTTTTAAACCTTAAGGGGAGAATCTTACAAAATGACTATGCAAAATGGTTAGGCTTTAATCTGAATAGGTCACACACACCAGCACATAGATTGATATCCTTGGACTTGAGAACACTTCCAACACCCCCAGTGTGTCTTGGATCTCTGAGAATGAATGATCATGGAGAATATTTCATGAGAATGCAGCCTTGAGAGCTTATACTCTCTTAAATAAGACTGAACTACATACTTCCTTCTTTTTCTAACACTATTTAAAACAAAATATTCATTGAACAGCAACATTTCGAGGCATCCTATTCATGTATAAATCATTGCTTTCTACCTTAAGGCTGGAGTCTAAACTTAGCACCCTTGCCAGGGAGGAAGTCATCTTGAACTTAGTGGCATTTATTTCTGAGAAACACACTAAGACTGTGCTGCTCATTTCAAGAGCTGGGCCATGGTTGCCAAGAGCCACTCAAGGCTACCATGCAATGATTCTCTCTAACAGATCTAACCCAAACATAGTTTTAAAACAAATCACATGACTTTTCTGACTTTAAGGGTAAACTGGATCCTTGGAATTTTGTCCCTCTGTTCCTCCTCTCCTCCGCACGTACATCTGTCTTGAATATGGATAATTATGTGGATTTGCTAGGTTAGCTCTATTCTATTCACTCTGAAAATTATTTTCCAAGTTAGGAAGGGCTTCTGGATGCAGTTGTCAGCCAGCCTGCCAGGGTGTTTTTTGTGTGTTTGTGTGTGTGTGTGTGTATTGTCTGGGGCAGTTTGTCACAAAAGCAAGGGACAAGGTCTCTATTCTCACCTCCCTTCAGGAGGCAGGGAAGCCAACCTCCAGGTGGGATGTAGGGATTCCCCAAAATTACAGCTAATCTCCAGAGTAAATATATCAGTTCATCTGGAGAAATTGGATGCTTTGGAGGGTAGACTCTATGGCATTGTACCCTACTGAGGTTCCTGTCCTCCCCAGGCTCCACCCCAAAATCTCCAACAGTTTACCAACCTGGATTTGTCAACCTATAATGATTCCCCACTTCCCTTTTTCTTGGCTGAGCAGCCCCTTTGTCTTTGTTTCTCTGTCTGTGACACCCAGTTGTTTAAATGTATATAGATATATACTGACCGAGCCTAGGGAAATGAGGAACTGACAAAAATCCTTCATTTGTGTATGGCACAAGAGAGGCTGCTAGTAATTCAAAACAAACAAACTGGTTTATTTCACTTTTGTGGAGGACTGGTCAGGTAGGCATCAGGTTTAAACTTGGCAAGTGAACAAGTAACAGGACTGAGGTAACTTGGTATGATTATAAAACAGTTTGTCACAATAAAGTAGCCGTTTGGTTCTACAGAGAGGTCTTTAAAACTGTAGAGAGAGATTTCTTGGCAGCCTGCTTAAATAAACAAGCATAAGTTTATTAGTCTCAAAAACTACTTAAGACTTTGAAGGCAGGAACATACAAGTTTTTTCGTAAACATTTGACAGGGATAACCCCCTTTTACTAGGAGCTATTTCCCTCAGGAAAGGACTACTGGTCCCACTTCCCTAATTCAGGCTCCTCTTCTATCCTTATCTCTGCTTAACTCAACTCCAACTGAACAAACAGAGCAGCTCAATGATTTTTTTTGCTTCTATGTTCACTATGGAAAAAGTGGGGCATGTACCCATGCCACAGCCACTGTTTTCAGGAAGGGAGTCTGAAGAACTTAGACAAATTTAAGTGACCAGAGAAAAAATTCTAGAACTGATGGGGAAATTAAAAACCAATACATCTCTAGGTCCTGATGGCATACACCTGAGAGTTCTTAGGGAACTCAAATGGGAGATAGGTGATCTACTAGCCAGTTTGGTGTAGTGGTTAAGTGCACAGACTCTAATCTGGGAGAACCGGGTTTGATTCCCCACTCCTCCACTTGCAGGTGCTGGATGACCTTGGGCAAGCCATAGTTCTGTCACAGTTGTTCTGTCAAGGAACAGCTTGAAAGTTCATAGAAAGTTCATTCCAGTTGACCTGCCATGAACTTCAGTTCACAAACCGCCCAAAATTTGTGAACTTTAGTTCCTGAGCTGATTTGTGCCCATCTCTAAAGTGGAATTTGCTGCCAGAGGATGTAGTGATGGCCACAGGAATAAACAGCTTGAAAAGGGGATTAGATAGATTCATGGATGAGAAGTCTATCAGTGGCTACTAGTCATGGTGACTGAGGGAAACCTCCACTTTGAGAGGCACTAAACCCTAGAGCCCTATGTCCTGTTGTTGGCCCTCCAGAGAAATTGGTTGGCCACTGTGTGAAACAGGATGTTGGACTAGATGAACTACTGGTCCAAACCAGCAGGGCTCTCCTTATGTTCTTAACTGCCACTCTCAGCTGTCACCCTTAACTGTCATTCTTAACTGACACTCTCAACTGTAGAATTCCATTTGAATCCCCTGTCATTCAAGGCTCCCACATTAGGTTAAAGCATTAGCCATTTGCTATGTGTTAGACAACCCTATCTCCCTATCCCACACTAGTGGTCGGGGGAGGAGGGGAAGACCTGGCAACCCTATCATGAGGGGTCATTTTGAATTTTTGACACTGTACTTTTAGTGTGATCTTGTGTAATCTGCTCTGGAGTTATCAAAATGGTTCCCCCAAGGTCTATAAAACTGGACTTCTCTTCCGGGCTCCATCCCCAGGCTCCACCATGTCTCTTGTTTTTCTTTCAAGACCCTACTTAAGGGTCAGGTTCTCTTCCCAGGCTATCCTCCCAATGAGCAGAATGACAATTGGTACTTTGATTCTCTAATTAGGCCCTCTGTGCATGTCATATAACTCTTACTGCATTTGTGATTAAAGGAACAGAAGCATGAAAGCCTTGGTAATGAAACTTGATGGATTTGAGCCATTCATGTGTAGGGTTTATTAGTATTATTAATTCTATTGTTGTAAGCCCCCCTCCCTTCTTCCAGGGAGCTGGGATTGGCCCTGTGACAACTCTCTGAGTTAGGTTTGCTGAGAAACCCATTCGGCTTCAGACCTTGAAGGGGTTTGAGCCAGAGGTTCCCAGCACTCAGTTCAGCACACCACACTTGGTATTAATTGTGTTTCATCTCAAACACTTTCTGTAATTTCTCATGTCTCATTTTCCCAAATCTCTATAGGGAATTTCTAAACAATAGTAAAAATGATTATTGCTCTAATTTTCAGCATTTCTTAATCACAATTCAGAATTCAATTTCTGTTTCCATAGCAAACTGCCTTCATTAGCATGACCTATATTTGGACATACTTACAATTTTGAAACAGTTCCATGGGGAGAAAATCTTATTTGGGAGAAAGAGCCCTGCACTCATTGTGAGCTGGTGGTTTATTTTTGGAAGAATATCATACTTAACATTTTGATTGGTTTATGATCCAATTCTCTATCCAATTAAAGCAGCATCATTACCTTTAAGCCACTGCAAGATTTATAGGATCCAACCAGACTTTTTGTTATTTAGTTTTTAAATCTCTTCTTTAGCTGTGTGTGTGTGTGTGTGTGTGTCTGTAACCTAATAAATAACCTAATGGGAAAAATGATAGCTATATAGCTGATTATAACAACCAAGACTAAGGCTGGAATCCTAAAAATACTTTCCTGGGATTAAGCCAGAACATGGGACTTGTTTTAGAAGAGACCTGTTTAGAATCACTTCCTAATTCACTAAATACTGCCACCAAAAGATCCCACATGTGCTAGGGTCCTTGCATGACACGCCACTTGCACTAAGTTCAGCTTACCATATCCCAGAGTGCTCTCTGTTTGTGCAAGACATTGTGTAAGCTGCCTGTAGGCACTGTAAGACGTAGGCAGAAAAGCACAAGGTTATCACACAAGATCTTGACAAGCCAAACTGCGCTAAGTCTGTTTATATTTTTGTTTGCTCACCTCTGTATCCACGCCCTAATTTCTGAGAAGTTTGGGGGAGCAGCCAGTAATGAGATAAGAGTATGGTGCTTTGACATTTTCATTTCAAAAGTTTTATCCGTTTCCAGTACATTTGTTCAGGCATGTGTTTGTTTTCATTATTGCATTTGCTCCCACAGGCTTAAAAGTGGAAGCCTCCCTTCCATCTTCTCAAACCCCCCCCCCCCCCCGTGCGCATCAGTGCACTTCCAATAGGGAATTGGGAAGTGACTCTCTCCTCTCTTCCCGCGCTGGAATGCTAGTTCTCTGCTCTCCCAGGTATCAGCTAGCTGATCAGCTGGTGAACTGCTGCTTCTCTGGCAGACTGCCACTGCTGCCTCAGGCTTGTCACTGCTAGAACTACCAACCTCAAGGTGTGATCTGAAGTGCTCCCGGAATGACAACTGATTTCCAGACTACAGACTACTATAGGGCAGTGTTTTTCAACCTTTTTCGAGCTAAGGCACATTTCTTCCATTGAAAAAATCCCGCGGCACACCTGACAATATCTCACGGCACAGTGGTTGAAAAACACTGAAATACAAGATAAATGGGTCATTAGTTGCCTCAGCTCAAGTATTAACTATGACAGTATTACAAATACACGTAATAGCCACTCAACTTGAAATCGTAAGTTACAGATCCAGAGTGTAATGGCTCCTTCCCATAACATTGACCTGAGTTTCAGAAGAAATATAATGTGGATGTATTTTAATACTGCGATTCTGCTAAAGTTTTTCAAATAGAGAGTTGAAACTCTTACTCTTATGTGAACGGCATTCCGCTGACCATAAGTGATTTGAAGAGAAGCACAGTACACCCATTCTTCGCTGAGGGACAGTTACTGATTTGAACCCCACCCTGACAGAAACAGCTAGCTGTTACCATCAAACATATTCAGGTTTACTGGAATGTCTTGGTGCAAATCACCCTACCTCAGGCCGGCCACAGAGCGTGCGAGCGGAATCAGCGAGACCGCGCCACTGTTCTTTCTCGCATGCGCAAACGCGTCCCGGAAGGCACATTTCTTTCATTGAAAAAATCCCGCGGCACACCTGACAATATCTCACGGCACACCAGTGTGCTACGGCACAGTGGTTGAAAAACACTGCTATAGGGGACAGCAGAACAGGTGGAAAGAGGGGAAGAAGGAAAGAAATCTCTTGTCTTTCGAATGATCGCAAGGGGGAGATTGGTCATGAAGGCAACTGGGGAAACTCCTGGTAGGTCAATGGCCTAAGCTTGGCCTCCCTGCTGGGCCCCCCACTGCAAGCAGGGGGCAGGCACAATCTGTCACAAGGCTCACTGAGAGACAGACCCAACCTCACTGTTGTGCAGAGCACAGAAAGAGATCGGACTAGCCAAGCTTCACTCATGTGTACATGGCAAGGAACAGGCCTGGCCAACTTTGCTTACTTGTTTGAGCAATGAGGGACTGACCAGCCTCATTTGCATGGGGAGGGATGGGCCTGGCCATCCTTGCTCATGCTCACAGTGAAGGATAGGCCAAGCCGAGCCTTGCTTACATGGTACAGTGAAGGATGGGCTCAGCCTCACTTGCATGGCGAGAGATGGACCCAATTCCTTCTTTCTCCTTCCCTCCCTTGTTTGGGGGGTAGATCTAGAGCAGAATGGGATGGGGCTCTCCTCAAGGGCTGTTTTTTTCCCTCCCAGTTCACCCCATGTTGGTCTCCTTTAATTCACAACCAGCCTCCAGGGAAATAAAAAAAATAGTGTTTGTTCATTTGTTATTTGTCCCATTCATTTTTATTTTCAAAATCAATAAAACAAATGGGTGGCTCTTATTCACTTTTTTCATTTATTTGAAAAGGAATGCAATCCAGGCTTCCCAACTGGGTGCTGGGTGCCATATAGTTTACTGGTGTTGTTTATGGTTCAGTTTGTGATTTTAGATCATTGTTGTGAGCCAACTTGAGCTCATGAAGATACTGGATACAAATGTTTTATGTAATAATAATTCAATTTAGAAAGAATAGGATTTAACACATTAATCAGGAATAAAGGGCTTGGTATCGAACTGAGGCTGTCTTCTTCTAGCTCATAGTTGGAGGTTTTTGTCTTGATTTGCATGCACAGGTGAGATGTGTGAGTCAGAGCAGAAAACTAATAGTGCAGTCCTAATCCTTCGTAGTCAATTAAAGACAGTGATCTTAGAAGACCAACTGTGCTTATGATGTCACTGTAAATGGCATAAAAAAGCAGATTTGGCACTGATAAATAGCAGCTATCAGTAAAGCTTGTATGCCCTTAGGTTGCCTTTTAGACCAAAGCCACAGGATAATTTTTTCCCCATTCATATCCAGAAGGAATTTTTTACATGCAAATTGCAGTGTTTGGACAAAATCCTCTTAAGCAATCCTTCCTCACAGAACATTCTGGTTGAGGCATTTAGAATTCGCCAAGAAACTGACTAGGCATTGACCCAGTTCTTTGTGGAAGTGTATGTAATAACACATGAGTGAGAAAATGGGGGAAAAAGGGCAGTGAGTTTCTTGAGTGGCAGAAACATAAAAACATGGAATGATGCCATGGTATACTTCTGGTGTGCCTTTAATAGATCCGGGAATGACATGCAAAATATGTGCATGACTCAGAGCTGGCCGGCATTGCTGCATGCATGAATATAATTCGATTCACATTGTGCATAAACAGACAGAAGAACATCCAAGACGAATACTTTGGATGGAAAATGAGAATGTTGTACGGTTTCCAGTCTTGGTCTGTGGGTGTCATTTCCTGCCAAATAGCCAATGTACCAAGCCTTAAGGAATATCTGTGGGAAGTGCTAGTCTCCTGCACAGCAGACATATCACACAAATTACTGACCTGAGTGATACAGTTATGTTTCTGTTCTGATGAATTCATTCCACACACCTATATTCTATCACAGCCTTTTAGACTGTCTGGGAACAAACCTACCCTTTATGTGACAAGTTAGGTAGACCACGGTAGACAAATAAGTTTTCTTAGGGGCTGCCCCTGCATTATGGATTTCCCTTGTCTTAGAGACATGCCAAATTCTAGAAGCTGCTTCACATATTCTAGCACATCCTCCAATTATTCTGCACTTATGACTTCAGTTCCCATTTATCCCAAATCCAGCATGCATGTGTAAAACAGCCCTATTGACCAGCATCTAGGGCTGCCGAGCCCCCTCTACAGGCGGGGGATTCCCACCCCCGGTTCCTGTTTCCCACCACTACTACTGTGGCTAGTGGGAGAAAAATAGTCTTTACAAAAATCACCATTGGGTGACATTGTGGAATCACTTCTGGGGAAAATCCGGGAGTGATGTGAGTCCTCTGTAGGTTTTACCATAGGGTTTCTGGCAATTCCTAGCAAGGACCAATATCCCTTCCAGGTTTTCCCTGGAAATTACATCATGCCATGACCGATGGCTCTCTTCCATGCCCCATCCCCCCCCCCCCCCCCACCCAGTCTCCTGGCAGCAGATAAACATATAAACTAGCTGAATTAAAAGCATCAACTATTTATTTATTAAAAGTATTTATATTTCAAATGCATGAAAAATACAAAAAGCAGTTCAACAAATCTAACAGCAATATCAAAACATAATGCCAAACTTCCTACAAATTTCCATAAAACAGAAAAATCCATTCCCAGTGACAATCTATTTAAATCCACAAATCCATGAAAATGCAGAAATACAAAACAAAATGCCACTGGACTGTAACCACAAGAGCAAGAACACACTCAAAGAAGGTCTCACTCCAAAGGCTTATTGAAAAGGAACTCTTTGTATGGCTACCTGAAGCTTGCCAGGGAGGTTCACGTAGCTCATCTGGCAGGCCATTCCATAGGCAAAAGGCAGCTACTGAGAAGACCACAGATCTCATTACAGTTAGATGCACCTAAGGATGCCCGCCTCTGGGTGGGACCTTAAACACCACCCCCACCACCCCCGAATTACAGCTCATTCCCAGAGTACAGAGATCAGTTCCTTCCCCCTGGAGAAAATGGATGCTTCAGAGGGTGGACTGTGTGGCATTGTCCCTGTCCTCCGCAGGCTCCATTCCCAAAACTCCAAGAGTTTCCCAACATGGATCTGACAACCTTCCTCCCACTGGTGGCCAGGAGGACTCTGATAACCCTAACCTCTTGGAAAGAGGATATGTTTGAATAAATGGCTATATTCAGAGCCAGTTTGGAGTAGTGGTTAAGTGCACAGACTCTAATCTGGGAGAACTGGGTTTGATTCCCCACTCCTCCACTTGCACCTGGCTGGATGACCTTGGGCAAGCCATAGATCTGGCACAGCTGTTCTTGAAAAAGAGCAGTTGCTGTCAGAGCTCTCTCAGCCCCACCTACCTCACAGGGTGTCTGTTGTGGGAAGGGGAAGGGAAAGGAGTTTGTAAGCCACTCTGAGACTCCAAGTGAAGGGCGGGGTATAAATCCAATCTCCTCCTCCTCCTCCTCTTCTTCTTCTAAAGTGGCATGTTGGCCTATTTTGTGCATGATATGATAAGAGGATATTTATTATTTATTTGTTTGTTTGTTTGTTTGTTTGTTCCATTTATATCCCGCCTTGTCAGTTTTACAACCAACTCAAGGCAGCTTACAACATATAAAAGCATAAAAACAGTTTACAGACTAAAACATTTAAATAATTAAACCAGCACTAAAATTAAATACCACAAGATGGCGTCTTCCTAGCGCTCCGGTGGTTAACTGCAGCAGGATGTGATCAACAGGGCCAGGGAGATGGTATAATCGGCTTTCTCCCCAGCGGCGGCCCCTATTTGAAAGCCTGGCGGAAGAGCTCCGTCTTACAGGCCCTGCGGAACTGAAACAGATCCCGCAGGGCCCTGATGTTATCCGGGAGCTCATTCCACCAGTAAGGGGCCGCCACTGAGAACGCCCTGGCCCTAGTACAAGACAACTGGGCTTCCTTTGGACTGGGGCAAGTCAGGCGATTTTGGGTGCCCGACCTCAGTAGCCTCTGGGGCCTATATGGGGAAAGGCGGTCCCTCAAGTAGGCGGGCCCCTGACCATAAAGGGCTTTAAAGGTTAACACCAGCACCTTGAACCTGATCCGGTATGCTATAGGCAGCCAGTGCAGTCGCTGCAGCACAGGCCAGATGTGGTCCCACGAAGAGAGACCCATCAGAAGCCTGGCCGCAGCATTCTGCACCAGCTGCAGCCTCCGGATCTGGGACAAGGGCAGCCCCAAGTAGAGAGCATTGCAGTGATCAAGACGTGAGGTGACCATAGCATGGATCACTGTAGCTAGGTCTTCGCGTTCGAGGAAGGGGGCCAACTGCCTAGTCAGCCATAGATGGAAGAAGGCTGCTTTGGCAGTGGCTGCTACCTGGGCCTCCATTGTCAAAGAGGAGTCCAGTAGCACACCCAAACTCCTGACCCTCGGAGCTGGCACTAGTGGCACCCCACCGAAGGACGGAAGTGGATGCCCCAACCCCGTTCCGGTCTGACTCAAGCACAGGACCTCCGTCTTCAGAGGATTCAATTTCAGTCGACTCAGTCTAAGCCAGCCCGCAACCTCCTGCAGTGCTCGTTCCAGGTCATCGGGGGAGGAGCCGGACCGGCCGCCCAACAACAGATAGAGCTGGGTGTCATCGGCATATTGATGACACCCCAGCCCATACCTCTGGACAATCTGGGCAAGGGAGCGCATATAGATGTTAAATAACATCGGGGACAAGACCGCCCCTTGAGGCACACCACACACCAGTGGGTGCCTCTGAGAGGTCTGTCCCCCAAGCGCAACCCTCTGTCCCCGATCTTGCAGGAAGGAGGCAAGCCATTGTAAAGCGAGCCCCCATATCCCAGCATCGGCGAGGCGGTGGATCAACAACTGGTGGTCGACGACATCAAATGCCGCCGACAGATCTAACAGCACCAGTGCCGCCATGCCGCCTCGATCCAGATGTCTTCGGAGGTCATCCGTGAGGGCGACCAGAACCGACTCCGTCCCATGACCCGGTCGGAACCCGGACTGATACGGGTCAAGCATGGAGGTGTCATCCATGAAACCCTGTAACTGAACCGCCACCGCCCTCTCTAAGACCTTACCCAAATAGGGTAGGTTTTTGGCCGATAGTTGGCCAAAACAGCCGGGTCCAGAGATGGTTTTTTAAGGAGAGGGCGGACCATCACAACCTTGAGTGCCTCCGGGAACAGTCCTTCTGAAAAGGACTTGTTAATAATCTCCCGGAGCATATCACGCAACCCCTCATGGCAAGCTTTTATAAGCCATGAGGGGCACAGATCAAGGCTGCACGAGGTTGGACGTACAGTCAAGAGTAGCCTGTCAACCTCCTCAAGACTGAGAGGACTGAAATGATCCAAGATTAGACCTGAAGACGTGCATGGAGCCTCAAGTTCACACACTGTCTCAACTGTGGCCGTGAGTTCGCGGCGGAGAGACAAGATTTTATCTGCAAAATAGCTCACAAATGCCTCGCAGCCTATTTCCAATTCCCTACCATTTAAAGTGCTCTGTGGCACTTCTGTTAACGACCTAATTATTCTAAATAATTGGGCCGGGCAAGAGCTAGCAGAAGCAACCTCAGCTGCAAAGAATTTTTTCTTAGCAGCCTTGACTGCCACCTCATAGGATCTCATAAACGTCCTATAGGATGTTCTTGAAGCTTCGTCGCGAAAACGCCGCCACCGTCTCTCTAGCCGTCTGAGACCCTGTTTCATCAGCCTCAGCTCCCCGGTAAACCAGGGAGCCAGCTTCGAGCGAGGGCGCAGAGGGCGTCGGGGAGTAATCTCATCGATGGCCGCCGAGAGCCGGCCATGCCAGTCCTCGACTAGTCCATCTAATGAGTCGCTGGGAGGCCTGGGATCCCGCAGAGCCGCCAGAAACCGCTGTGGGTCCATTAGGCTCCACGGGCGAGCTAAAATTCGCTCGTTGCCCAAACGGATTTGGGGTGACACCATCAGACGAGCCTTCAGGGCAACGTGATCAGGCCATGGCACTGCCGTGGCAGTCAGCTGACCCACCGTAACCCCCGCCGCGAAGATCAGGTCGAGCGTATGTCCGGCCTGGTGCGTGGGAACCATTACAAATTGGGAGAGCCCTAGTGTCGCCATGGAAGACACCAGGTCCCTTGCCGGCGCAGAGGCCGCATCGTCGGCATGGACATTGAAGTCACCCAGGACTATCAGCCTTGGGTGCTCCAACGCCCAGCCCGACACCGCCTCCACCAGCGAGGACAGGCTGCTGGCTGGTGCGTTGGGCGACCGGTACACCAGCCAGACAGCCAACCTCTCCCCAGCTTCCCACACCAGACCCGAACATTCTATGCCCTCCAGCTTCAATGGCGGGAGTGTCCTGTAGGAGTAAGCCTCCCGAATGAACAGTGCCACTCCTCCTCCCCGGCCATCAGTCCGTGATTGGTGGAGGACCGAAAACCCGGGCGGAGCCAACTGGGAGAGAGCCACAGTCTCCCCCTCTCTCACCCAAGTCTCGGTCACGCACGCCAGGTCCGCACCCTGTTCCAGCAAAAATTCCTGCAATGTCTATCTGCAAAGTGAAATCTGCAGGATATGAAATGTCTATCTGCAAAGTGAAATCTGCAGTGGACCATTCAGATACTTGCAAGTTGTTACTAGATGTTACAATCAGGAAATGATTAAATGTTTTGCTACCACCTGTTTTTATTATTTAGGAAGGGTTTTTTTACCCTGCTTTTCTCCCTGGGGTGGGGGACCAAGAGCAGCTTATGAAAATGCAATTTACGGGTTTTTTTAAAAAGATATTTTATTGGTTTTACATTTCCATAATTAAAATAACAAAACTTGTAAATATAATTCCAACATTTTTTCAAGCCTCACATTCATTTCTTTTCTATCCACGCGAAAAGTTTTAACCAACAGTCTTTCTCCTTATTTCTTGATTCTTGCGTATAGAGTTTACATTTATGGAAATGTAAAACCAGTAAAATATCTTTAAAAAAAAGAAAAGAAAATGCAATTTACGTAAACAAACAGGAATACTAAAGAATGTAAAAGTATATTCTGTTCACACTTTATCATACCATCAGAAGAGTCCTCTCCTTGGAGTGAGCCCCACTGAATAGGCTGCAGTGGGATTCTAACCAGACCTGCTTAGAATTGCTCTGTCAGTTCATTCAGATTGGACTGGCATAAATGGGATAGGGTAAGTTGGGGAAGGGTTAATCAATACATCTTGTTGTGATTAATGTGTTATTATACACTCCCAAGTCCTGAGATCTGATTAATGGAAATAAGGAATTTGGAAGATCACAGACACTATCTGTTTGACCAATGGACTAAGCTGTTAGGCATGTTCTGGTATGTGTGTGTGGCTATGTCTCAAACACAAAGATTTGTGCTATCATTAGTTATTGTATAAAGTGT
Source organism: Lepidodactylus listeri (assembly GCA_029233225.1). Classification (NCBI taxonomy): domain Eukaryota; kingdom Metazoa; phylum Chordata; class Lepidosauria; order Squamata; family Gekkonidae; genus Lepidodactylus; species Lepidodactylus listeri. The sequence goes on from JARCFY010000003.1 coordinate 43,071,775, forward strand.
CTTTGCCATATATCAAAGGAATCACTGATCAGATGGGAAAACTGATGAAAAAACACAACCTACAAACAGTATTCAGACCCACCAGAAAAATACAACAGATGCTACGATCAGCAAAAGACAGAAGAGACCCCCTCACTTCTGCAGGGGTATACCACATACCCTGCAGTTGTGGGCAGGTTTACATCGGAACCACACAACATAGCATCCAGACAAGAATAAAAGAACATGAAAGACACTGCAGACTTGGCCAACCTGAAAAATCAGCAGTGGCTGAACATAGCCTAACTCAAACAGGACACAGTTTCTTATTCCAAGACACTGAAATGCTGGACAACACTTCCAATTACCATGTCAGATTACACAGGGAAGCCATTGAAATTCATAAACATAAACAAAATTTCAACAGGAAAGAAGAGAGTTTAAAAATAAATAGGGCATGTTTTTCAGTCCTGAAAAACACAAAATGCTCTACATCTTACAACAGCACTACAGATAAGATTAGAATTTCAGCAGCCAATCCATATGCAAAAGAACCTCCTCAGGAAAGCTCCTCCATTAACATGTCACAGCCTGGGAAACTCCTGCAAGACAATGACTCAGCCCTACCCCACCTTCCTGAGTAGATATGAATTACTTGCCTACCATTTTCCTTCTCACATTGACACAGAGAGTACTCCATTTTTCTGTGTTATAACTCTGAGGATGCCAGTCACAGCTGCTGGTGAAACATCAGGTACTACAATGCCAAGACCACGGCCATACAGCCCAGAAAATCTACAACAACGAATGAACTCCAGCCTTTGACAACATATTTGTGCTTTCCTTACAAGTAGATAAAAGCATTATTAGAAAACATATTTTTCTTATCCTAGTATCATTCATTTTGTATATGCCTCGGGAATAAAAACTCAGTCCCTGAAATATTGGTACGCGCTCCATGCTTCCCTGAGCAATGAGAATAATATATGTTTTATTCACAGATGTACTAGCAGAGAATACTGGAAGCAAGTAGACTCTACAATATACACTGGCCTCACACAACAGTGTGTGCCTCTACGGCCTACTAGGCTGCCTCCAGTGAAGCTAAAAATTCTCTCTGCTTGTGCCTCCTTTAAAATCCTGACTGAAACTGCTTCTAAGTCTGTCTCTAGACTAGACCCTCTCCCAGGGAAAGGTCTCACATTTTCAAGGCTGGACAGAGATTCCAAAAATTAATGACCACGAAAGTCTTTTTGGTGCAGCCCTGATTACCCATAGAGTTTTGTTTTTTTAATGAAAAACACCAGTGATAGCCCTCGCCATGGTAATCAAGACTGCTCAACTCATAGCACCTTCAACTAAATGCTAGCTTTTTCAACAGGTTGGGTCCAGGCTCCCAGGACCCAACTCACTTTACCCACAGCCACAGAACACCTGCAGGCAATGTCATTTAAAAGTCTGTGGAGGCCTGTTTCAGCTCAGGCAACTATGGTTGCTCGGTCCCTGCTGGCCACTGGTGTGGGATGGGTTTTTTTTTTTTTTGGCCAGATCCAGGCTGAGAAACTCCTGGAGATTTGGGGGAGGAGTCTGGAGAGGACAAGGACCTCATATCGGAGAAGCAAAAGCCTGCTAAGAGTCAAGTTTCTTTTTAAAATGCTGAAAGAGTAGTTTACTCCATTTGTACCTTAGGGGGAGCTGTGGGGCATTCTCTAGTGTTTAGGGTTTAAGTGAATGTTTTCTCTTGCAGTTTCAGCCTACCCCTTGTTGTTTCTGTCTCTCCTGTGTGTTAGTGCTTGTGCTCTGAAGGCCTCTCTGTTACTTTAATGGCCTGCACTCAATTATAAGCTTTTTGCATAATCCTGTTGCAGTAAATTCATAGAAAGCTAAATCCAAAGTGTGGATTAGATTTTTCCTGAGCTCTGCCAACACCTCAGTGGGGTATAATGCCATATAGCCCACCATCCAGAGCAGCCATTTTCTCCAGGAGAAATGATCTCTGTAGTCTGGAGATGAACTGTAATTGCAGGGGAATCCCTCTCCGCCACCTGGAGGCTGGCATCTCTACTCAGGACCATAGCATAGGAGGAAAGCAGAAAGCAGGAGCCCCTCTTTCCCCCTCAGTGTGGTCTCCAACCAAACTTAGCCTCTTTAAAATGATGTTCCCCGCAACTGCTGTTTGGCTGTGGGGAAGGCAAGTCAGGTCACAGACTCCACTCATTAAAAAACGTATTGTGTAATTTGGTCCTAATTCTGCTGCTTATGTAATTCATTAATAACAACCAAGGGTCATTAATTTTACATACTTTTTCTACACAAATAATGACATAAAAAGCCACACAGCATTTGTTGCTTGACTAGAAAGGACAAAACAGCCTGGCCTTTCATCAGTAGGCTGGTCCTTCCTCTTTTCCCTCTTAGGTTCTGTTAACAAATGCAGACGTGCTGTATGAGTACTTGTTAAGCAAGGATGTTTACAATATAGATGACAAAAAATGGCCTTTCCCATTGTTTACCCAGTGTAAAAGAGAATGATGGAGAACATCTGGCATCAAGGTCTCGACTCACAGCCCTCAATTATCCTGAAGAGAGACCACCCTTTTTCACAAAAGAAATCTGCCAGAGATGCATGCATGAAAAGGCACAATGGTTGCAGAATAGTAGTGCTTGAGGGAGGAAAAGAAAAGACCATTTGCGGAACTATTTGCTTACAACTTATAAAAGGTTTCTCGCACTGGAGTGCTGTAGAAGAAAGACAAGTTGAGGCCTTTTCAGATCTTGTTGTAAAATGTTTCTACTTCGTTTTCTAGGGGATGGGGCAACCTGATTCTCCCAGCAAGGCCAGATGACCAGTCCCTACAGTTGTCCCTTTATTTTAACTCGAAATACAGACTCTTGAAGAAGAGTTTTGTGCAATTCAAAAGCTTAATTTTAGCGTTTTGAGCTACCATTTGTCCAATACAGCTACACCCCCATCATTAAAAAAAAAAGAAAGAAATTCACATCACTTTTAGAGCTCTGATCTAACTTTAAAAAATCCCAAAACAAGCTTGAACTAGTTTCATGTTATTGTCCCAATTTGACAAGGCATGTTTTTCTGTAAGGAAACAAGGGTTGCTTTTGTAATGCTTTCGTATGTGACGTACCCTCTGGCATAACTGTGTGATAGGCATCATCAATTAGAAGTTTGTGACAAAGCAAGAAGAGGATTTATGGTTTTGCTTAGGTAACTACTGGCAAGCACGCAGGTTCCCTGCAGTAATGAATGCCAACTGTGAGGTAAAAGGCAGAGTGTGTGATGCACCCTTGCATAGCACAGCATGTGCACTTGTGTGTTTACAGCTGCTCATTGTTAACTGTATCTGCGAGAGAAGGAAAAATACTTTCCAACTTGGGTATATCAGTCCACTGAAATACACATATATAAACTCCAAAACAGACTAGCACTGAGACAGAGGCTGGTTTGTTTTTAAAAGGAAGCCATTTGGCCCATTTCTAATCCACCTCACCCACACAACCCAACACTATTAAGGCTAAATGAAATGAGATAGAGGAAATGCATGGTCAATATTTGCTGTTATAGGAAGACCTGAATTATAACGAGTCAACAGTCTTGGATGAGAGGAATCTGGCCATCTCCCCACTTTCAGTCACACACGCCAGAGCTACCATTTTCACGACAGCCAGTGTGATGTAGTGGTTTAAGTGTTGGACTAGGATCTGGGAAACCCAGGTTCGAATCTCTACTCTGCCATGGAAGCTCACTGGGTGACCTCTGGCCAGTCATACACTTCCAGCCTTACCTACCTCACAGAGTTGTTGTGAGGATAAAACAGAGGAGAGGACAACAATGCAAGCTGCTTTGGGGAGAAAGGTGGGATACAAATGTCATAAATAAATAAATTTGTTCTATGTGAAAAATATGGGGAGTGGGGAATGGGAAGCAAACTTGGAGCCAGTGAGCAAATGACGTATTGACTGTCACTTAGGCGGAGGATAGACTGGCAGAATGAAGTGCAAGGGAAGCGGGGGGGGGGGGGAGTCCCGGGCCAAGTTGTTGCTGGGCTTTCTGGTCGCACTGCGTGGACTGATGCGGAACCATACCGGGGAGGAGGCAGAATGGAGCATTTGCACTGCGGGGCAGCTCCTGGCAGCGGCGCCCCAGTTGTGCGCGGCTTTGGTCTGTTTTGCCAACCTGCGCATAGGCACATGGGCACATAGGTGCAGCAGCAATTGGGGCAGGATCCCATGGCTGGGAGCTTTAACTCTGTGAGCCGGAAGTGTCCCCACCAATGGTTGTGTTCTCAGCAGCACGCATGGGCACATGGGCAGCACGCATGGGCAGTTATGCCGGATCAGCAGGTTCACATTACTGGCGCCACTTGATTGCAGCTTATTTGCGTCCACACTTCCAGGAAGTGGGATCAACGGGCACCCAAACAGCTTGCCCCGCTTTCACCTGGTAGTTTTTAAAAGCGGGATCAAAACGCTTCAGGACGGGGTGAGTACGGCACGGGAACGCTAGACAGCTGTGGCTGTGTGAACCGGCCCACTTAATCTGCTTGAGAAACGTGCCTATATCGGGCCAAACTGCCAGTCTGAACTCAGCCTTAGAGTCAGCCTAGGATGGCTACCCTTTTACGGACAGAAGATCTATGCCTGAAATTATTCCAGAACGGATGGGCATCAACAGATTAAGCTTTTCCTAACATGACGGCGGCATATGTTGTTTACTGTTAGACAGGGCTCTTTTTGTAGAAAAAGCCCAGCAGGAACTCATTAGCATAATATGCCACACTCAACAGCAGAAACTCATTAGCATATTAGACCACGCCCCTGACAGCACAGCTTATTAGCATATTAGGCCACACCCCCACATTACCAGAAGAGTGGTCATCCAGCCACACCCATCTTTTGCTTCTTATTCTGTTTCCCTTGTTTGTTGTCAAAACCTAGGGCTTTTTTTGTGGCAGGAATTAATTTGATTGTTAGGCCACATACCCCGAATGTAGCCAATCTCAATGAATTTCTGCTGTTGGGTGTGGCCTATTATTAATGAGTTCCTGCTGGGTGTGGCCAACTCAGGAGCCAGCCGGAACTCCGTTCCTGTGTGTTCCTGCCCAAAAATAGCCCTGCTGTTAGACATACTACTCTTAAAGGCATGTCATCTCTCTACATAAAAAGGGTGCAAGGCTGATGGCCCCATAAACATGGCCAATAACACAGTTAAGGGAATAACAGCGATAAGAGAATCACTTTGTTTATTGTAGACAGTCTTACAGAAGGATAAATGTAATGCCTAGTAACTGTACTAATGCTTGCCAATGGCTGCAGACACTTTCCTTATAAGAAGTCGATGCCAAATAAGCCCCCTTCCAACTGCCAACTGAGATATCCCAATGGCTTTGCTCCATCTTACCTCCTTGCAAGAAGTGAAAATAGTCACAACAAAGAAGAATTTGGAATTCTGAAAGGATCTCCCAAAAGATGTTGGCTAGTGTACTTCGCTCTTGGCTTCTCAAAAGAAATGTAAACTCTACTTGTTCTGCAGGGCTGCTGGCTCATGCATAGCTGGGCAGGATAATTATACCATCTCTAACTATTTACTGGCACAATTATTTACCACTTTTTGGGTTTAAAAGTTGTAATTATTTTATCCTGTTGTATGTCCCTTCAAGTGCTTAGAGTGGTGGGATAAAAACATGTGTTATATTTATTTAACACCAGTGGTCCATTGTTCCTTCTAAGCTGAGTTAGTGTGAAGTAGCTCAGTTTTTTAGCCCCCGGCTCACAATTTTTTGTCTTAGCTCAGGAATGATGGTTCCAGAGCAAACTAATTTATGCAGTAGCCAAATTGCTTGCTCACAACTTTAGTGCCAGTAGCTCACAGAGTAGAATTTTTGCTCACAAGGCTCCACAGCTTAGAGGGAGTATTGTCTATGGCTGCATTCCCTCTATTTGGAGGGTTTTTCATTATCATTAGTTGTGTGTGTGTGTGTGTGTGTGTGTGTAAAGTGCTGTCCTTAGTTACGTATAATAATATGTATATTCCTTCACAGAAACGGTCATCTGCTAGCATGCAGATGCTTAGACTGATCTGGTTTATGAGCAGATGTATTGTTTCCATCCCTCCATTGTTACAGAAATGCATTTATTTGGGCAGCTTTGGGCTGGGGATAGGACAGCCTAGACTAGACAGTTGCAGAGGAGGATTGTCATTCATTTGTCCCTATGGCTTTGGGTCCCCCCCCCTTTTCCATGTGTTTTGCTCCCTCTGGGACTACTAGAGAGAGCAAAACACATGGGGGAGGGACCCTGAAGCAATAGGAACAAACGAGTGACAAAAACCACAGCGCGGAAGTGGCCACACACACTAAATAATCCGCTTTCAATCCATTTTCAGTGCGCTTTCCAACTGGATTTCAAATTGGAAAGGGCACTGAAGGTGGATTATTTAGACTGTGTGACCGCAGCCTATATATTAGAGAGAGTATCGTTTTTCCTTATTACATAATTCCCTGTGCACTACTCTTTAACCAGTGGTCTCCTCTTTTCAGTGACAGACAATGCTTCAGGATTTTGAACACCTGCAGGCAAGGAACCCACCAAGGTTTCCCCCTGAACCTGGAATATGCAAATCAAGAATTCCTTCATACTGCACTTGATCTTCTCAGGTGTTCTGTGCAAAGTCAAAATGGCCTAATGTTCTGTTTACTGGTTTTGCCTCTCTCTGGAACCAGCCTAGGTGCCATATACAGCTTTCCGCTCATAGACCTTTGCTACTTGATGCGCATGGTTTTGTGGGAATTACCCATCCCCCCTCCCAGCATTATATCTTCACCTATATTGCTATATCATAGGAACAATCTAACAAATGATTGGATCATATGTTACAACCACCAAGGTCTTTTCCGAGGAAGATTTCAAAATAAACAACTTATCTGGAAATCTCGTTTTGAATGGACTTTTCAGACTTTTGAATGGACTTTTCATAGACATTTTTAAAGAACACGTGAATGGACTTTCCATATTCGTTTGTGAGAAAATCGTTAAATGATATGTAACTTACGGTAGGGTTGATGCATCACATAATTTGATACCACATGTTGAATTATTGTCGAATATTGTTATAAAAATATAAAAAGACCAAAAAAAAGTTTGGTATATAGTTTTATTAGATTCATTCATTTATTCATTGTTTTGATTAATGTATTTAGTGTCTTGTTTCACAGTAGTGTCCCTGCTGCAGCTGGATCGTATGTTAGACAGGAAAGTGGCAGGGGAGGGGGTGCCAGATTATATGAGAGATGCCAAAAATACCTGAAGATGCTTTCCGCTGCCACCTGCTGTGCTTCTGCATCTCTGGACTGGGAGTGGCATGACACCCACTGAAGCTTTCGCTTTGTACACTGAAGAGCATAGGCGTCAACTTCAGGGGGGCTGGGGAGCTGGAGGCCCCCCCCCCGAACCTTTCCAGGACCTGCTGAGCCTCCCCTGGAGACAATGGCCTGTAATGTCTCTGGACCAGCCCCAGCCCTCCCCCCCCCGGAAACTGGAAAGTCTACACCCTTGCTGAAGAGCTTGTATATATTGAGGCCAAAAGGATTACCTCAATGATGCTATGAAGTATGACTGAAAGAAAATGTATAAGAACAAAAGTTGCCTTATTCCTCGCCGCTGACATTTTGGAACCATATTTTCAAAGAAAGGAAGAGAGAGCTCTTCCATTAACAAAGTGGTAGCCAGCAAAGAGACAAATCCCAGGCTTTTAATGCGTTGCGATTCGCAATTGGCTTAACTGTATGTATAAAGTGGATGGACATAAGACTTTTAAATCAAGGTATGTTTCCTTTCTGGCTGCCTGGCAATATAAAAAAGCCTCTCTGGAATTGACACAGGCAATGAAAAGCAACAACCGCAATAGAGCTTTTGAAGGAAAGCTTGTTACTGCCCAGCTTGTAACAGGAGTTAAGTGGTGTGTCCCCAGAGGCCTCTTTGAAAAATCTTAATTTTCTACTCCTGGGAAGTTTATGGATACATTCCCTGTACAACTGGAACCACACAAATAATTAACTAAGCCTCAGGAGCATCCTTTCTACAAACAGGTACTTTGTTTTTTCAGTGCCTCTTCACTGGTGCATAAATATAGTTTGCTTTTCCCTCCTGTGTCCTTTCAGTTCTAAAATAAACACATTACAATGATTGAAAGGAGACGTAAGAGGCAGTTTACCTCAGATGAAACGTGGCCTCATCTTACAGACAGAATCAAATTAAAATAGCTCCTGGCACAACAGAATAGGGAAAAACCACAGCAAGAGATGTCTGAGGCACTGAAATTTTGTCGAAATGTCTCCCATCTGGTTGTGATTACAGTGCTGAATGCTAGAAGTCTACCACCTTGCTGGGGCAGAAAGGATAAAGGACAAAAACTGCACACTGCTGCTCTTGGGAAGTAGGGGTGGATAAAATGGTGGTAAGGGTAGTTGGAAAGGAAGGTATGCTTCATCAGCTATTCTGTTATGCAAGCTTATTTTAGGGAGGGGAGTGGGTGGGTGTATATGTCTGTCTTCAGATCTGATTTTTTGACTTGTCCCAATGCTACTCTTCTATTGCACCTCCTGGAAAACTTAGCTTGTATTCTGAATGCACAGTTATGGACTGGGCTGCCACTGGAAATCTCCCTCTGGCATTCTGGGGGTTTTTATTGCATGAACTGGGATTTCCCCCCCCCCCCCCATTTTGTGACATGTATGGCTTATCGTGTTTATGAATTACATTCCTGGCTGCCGCCACTTTGAACCATTATATTTGAGGTTATAATTTTTATCCTTGGGAATGAAAAAAGAAATGCTCTTGGTGGAGCTTTATCACCTCGATTAAGGAAATTCCTTATTCTCTCAGCTTAATCTCATCTAGCCTCACTCTCTGACATCAAGGCGGAAACTCTTCCAAAAGTGAAACCTGCCTTCTCCTTAGCTGTTAGGAAACATTCTGCCTTTATCTTATCATGTTGGGCTGGGATTGCCCAATCATGCCCATGAATGGGATTATTACCCACGTCAGCTAATAAAGAGAGAGCATTGATATGCTGGAGCTCTTTTCACCACCATTAGCCCACGCCCTTCCCAATTTAGCTTTCTGTATATATATAAAGGGCCAAGCTACACATTGCATGCTAATGTATGGAACAAAACCACACCCATCACTTTGTCGAAAGAAAAGCACCTTTGGCAGGGAATGGTTTGCGGCAGAGAAGGAGCTGGAGGACAGAAGGTGTTCACTTCTTCACTTTCACTGCTCTGCTGAACATCTGCATTTGGATCTCCAGAGACAGAAAAGAAGCTGGGGGAAAGATAACCACAGTGAAAAATCCTCCACCGCCAAACACCCCTCTTCTCAGCTCCAGATTGCTCCATCTCCAAAGTGCTTTAGCTTAGAAGAAGGGGAAATTTTCTGGCTGAGACTCAAGGCGGATTACAAAATAAGACATCCAATAAACAATATTACATGGATCTATATGTAAAGAATGGTTCTGCGATTAAATATCAACTGCTGATTGCCAATGGAAGAAAAGGCGGTGTCACAACTAAGCAGCACTTACATAACACAAGGTGATTTCTGTAACGTCAGACAGTAGACAGTTCCTTCCAGAGTAAATTTACCTTCCCTGTGAATTCAGCACCCTAGCCATCCTGAGGCACCCCCAGTCTGATTTCATTGGTCTCATGTAGATGTAAATACATATCACATGTGATGGACCTCATTTGTGCTGTGCCCTGGCTCAGGGTCATTCCATACTGTGCTTCCACTTGGCTTTGGAATGAAGGATGGTATTAACATACAAAATAGGTACTCCAGGGAACTTTAAAGGCTGTTTGTTACATGCCAGCTCATCATACATATCTGGAGTTGCCTGTACTTTGTGAGATAGGAACAGTGGTGCATAAGATAGTGGGAAAAGATGCAGAGGCTGGTTTCCAAACATAAGACAAGATCCATGTGGCTACTCTTGCAAAATATGTGCCTCTTCATATATGTGGGGATCTGCAAATACATAATTTTGACATGAGAAGCAGTCCTTACCCAAAATTATCATTCACTGTAAATTCTGAGCTTTTCTGCACACTCTATTTACTCCTGATTTTCTTGGCAGTCAATCCACAAGCCCTGGAATTGGTTTGGGCTGGGTTGTTCTTCATGTCTGCCCTCCCTGTGCAGCATTTTTACAGTTGTGGAGTCAGTTTATTTTTTTCTGCATGTGCTTTCAACAATAAGAATTTTCAAAGGGGGGTGTTGTTGGCATTGGTGGCACCACAGCAGCACCCTCCCTTGCTTTAAAAATGGCCTGAAAATATTGATAGATCACTGGAACACTGTAAAAACAGGCTTAATGGGTTATCTGAATTCCAGTTCGCTTTTTTGAAGTAAGTCTCTATCTCTCTCCCTCATGGAGATATGCCTTTCCCCCTATTGTTACAACTCTCTAGCGATATATTGATATTTTAGTCAGATCACTGAAAAGTGAGCTGGAGGTGGGTGGGAGTGGGCGGGACAAAGGAAACAAAAACATTATACAGGAGGAAAAAGCTGACTAAAAATCAGCTTCTAGAAAAAAAAACTGAGGTAAAAGTGATCTCAAAACAACCAGGGGAAAACGTGAAAACTAAAGACATAAAAATGGTTGCAGAAATAAGAGGATAAACCAAAGCAAGATACAGTCAGAACTGATAAGGGGTGGGGAAGCCATGCAGAAAAGCCCTCTGTCCATGTTGCTAACTGCATCTTGTGCCACTGCTCCCAAAAAAGGTAGCCACTGAGGATATGCCCTTGACTCTTCAAACCAGACCTGCAAAACCAGACAGAGCAGGATGGGCTGCAGAGAAATAATATCTGATTCCCATCCAGTGTTTATGACTTTACAGCTGACTTGTAGGGAAGCAAACCAGCACTGACATAGCCCAGCCAGAATGCAACCCAATCCCTTCCTATTTATATTTACAAATGTAATTTAAACTGTCACATGGTTTCCATTTATATAACATTGGATGAGAACTCACAGTTCAGTCCTGCTGTAGAAGTCCATGTTCTGACAAGTATGCAGTTCACTGGTAAGATACCGGACAAAAAGAATTATAGCAACATACCAACTTGCCCTTTCAATCCTCCACATTTCACTTGGCGTTTATTTTAGCTGCACTAGCATCCCAGAAAGCAAGGAAGCAATGGCCTTGGAATGCTGACACTAAGACTGCTCAGATGACGACCTGTCAAGCAGAATGCTGCCCATCAATCACATGTTGAGTTCTGCCAGCCCTGTTTTTGCAGGCACTGACTGGCAAGAAAAGAAAAAAGAAAGGAAAAGTGGAATGGCCTGTCCAAGGATAATAATATCCTGCACAGATAATAAGGCTGCACAGCACAAAATCGGTTGTACAAACTTGCTTGGATAAATGATTAAGGACTGTGATCTATACTGCTGTGTATAGCTCATTGTAAGTAGGATCCAATCTATCTAATTTCTGCACTGCTTCATGTGTTATGTGAATACTTACGCTATGGTTCTTTCTGGTGGTTCCAGACTTCTAAAATCCTAACGCGTTGGCTATTGAATGTCCCATTTTGTTGTTATTGACTCACTCTGTGTAATCTGTCCTTAGTCCCTGTGAGAAAGGCCGACTCTAAATAACAAAGAAATAAGAATGAAAAGAACTTTCCCAAGCCGTAGTGGACTGGTGGGCTTCGTTAGGCTTTGCTGCAGGGCCAGCTAGCTAGTGTGGTATAGTGTTAGACTGTCAGAACGTGGACCAGAAGGCGTGGGTTTAAATCCTCATTCGGCCCTGAAGACCGACCCAGACTAATCAGCCCCAGCCTGATCTAAACCACAGAGTTTGTGTAAGATTATAATATGAGCAATGGAGAACTATGTGTTCTTCCTTGTAAGAAGGACAGGATAAAAATGTACTGATAGGTAGGTTGCCAGTATTTGCTTTGAATCAGGAATCAGTGTGGAGTGAGCTGAGACAAAGCTCAGAGTAGCTGTTATTTATTTATTTCTTAATATTTGTATCCCGCCCTCCCCACCCTCCCCTGTTAGCATTGGTAATAACTGCTGCAATGTATACACTGATCTTTTATGGAGCAATCATAAACGGGTAACTCAGAAGCAATGCTCCCTCTAAGCTGGGGAGTCTTGGGAGCATAAATTCAACTTTGTGAGCTACTGGCATTAAAATTGTGAGCGAGAGATTTGACTGCTACATTAATTAGTTTGCTCTGGAGCCCTCCTGCCTGAGCTAAGAAAAAAAGGTGTGAGCCAGAGGCTAAAAAAACTGTGAACTAGCTCACACTAACTCAGCTTAGGGGGAACACTGCTCAGAAGTCCTGTTTTATTTGCTTACTACCAGGAAAATGATTTTAGGATTGCAACCTATACGCAATCAGGATGCAAAAAAAATCAGGATGCAACAGAATAGCGGTACTACTGTTAACCCTGTGTTGTCGCATTAGGAACAATACTGTGAACCCTCTGCTACTTCTTACCCGGCCACATCTGTATTGCATTGCTGTACTAGAGGCAGGTCCTGTTTGGTGAGCCAGTTTGGTGTAGTGGTTAAGTGCGCGGACTCTAGTCTGGGAGAACCGGGTTTGATTCCCCACTCCTTGCGGGGAACTTGCACCTGGCTGGATGACCTTGGGCAAGCCATAGCTCTGTACCAGCTGTTCTCTCAAGGACAGCTTGGGAAAGAGCTCTCTCAGCCCCACCTACCTCACAGGGTGTCTGTTGTGGGGAGGGGAAGGGAAAAGGAGTTTGTAAGCCACTCTGAGACTCCCTTGGGGAGTGGAGGGCGGGGTATAAATCCAGTCTCTTCTTCTTCTTCTTCCTGTGTGATAATGATTATCTTAATCAGAGGCAGAAAATGAGATATTTTATATACCTTCCCTACTGAACTTATTCCTTTAGTTCCGGTTGTATTAAGTCCTACAGTGTTTGTTTACCCAAGGTCTGCATAAGGTTGCCAACTCTGGCTTGTGAAATTCCTAGAGATGGGGGGGGGGGATGCCTGGTGAAGAGGAGAGAGTTCCAGCAGAGATGTAATGCCACAGAGTCTGTCCTCTGAAGCCACCATTTTGTCCTGGAGAACTGATCTCTGTAGCCTGGCAATCAGTGTTGGAATTCTAGAAGAATCCAGGACAGACCTTTGGGTTGCTGATGCTAGGTCTGCACCATATGTCGTTCAGCCCATTTGTGCCTCAGTAAGCTTCCATTTTCTCTTGCCTGCTGGTCTGCCTGAAAGGACACAGTACATAAGTGCTGAACTGTATTCATTGTGGTGGGTCACAAGGTGTAGGGCTTTGTGAGTCAGCAGGAAGAGTGGTGCTGTAGGGAAATGAGATCCCAAAATAACTTCAGCCATGGAGATGAACTCAGGTGGGTAGCCATGTCGGTCTGAAGCATTTTTCAATGTATCTGAAAAAGTGTGCACGCACACAAAAGCTTCTTCCTTGAGTAAAACTTTGTTGGTCTTAAAGGTGCCACTGGACTCGAATTTTGTTCAGCCGTGGAATCACTCAGTGGCCTTGAGCAAATCCCAGTCTGTCAACCTCAATTCCCCAGCATTAAAATGAGAGCATAAATTTTTCACTTTGCTAGGGGCAGTGGGAAGGAAAATGAGAGGAAGACTGCAAAGGACTTTGCTTTTTAAAAATACTGTAAAATGTTATACGTACAGCACTGGCATCTCCCCCTCCCCCCCCAACGCACACTTCTTAACCAGAGCCTCTTAGGTCTTTGGGGAGATAAAGGCATTTCTGAAATAGTCATTCTAAGAATGCCTTCTTCTCCCTTGGATGGGAAAGAAAACCATTCAAAGAGAGAAAGGCGGGTGAGTGAAAGCGTTATCACTCGGATTGGTTAATTTGCCTAACTAAAGCTTTCAGTAATCATAAATGGAAGAACAAACTGAGCCATGGGCTGAATCACAAATGGCCACTTCAATTTTAACGGTAAGATCTGATTTATGTAATCTGACTGGAGTAAATCCTCGGAAAAGAAACACCCAAGGAAGCGCACACACATGCGTACACGTAACGGAGTTTAGCGGAGTGGGATGGATCCCCACAATGGCCTCTAACATGGGCAAAGAGCAAGAGAGATACAAGGTGCATTTGGGCTTGTGTTTAGAGTTATACAAAAAATAGGACGGCAGGCAACGGAAGCAGCTTCATAGCCAGCAGTAACATGAGAACCCCAGCACAAAGTATTTTCAGCACCACAGCAATGCTATTGACTCACTCAAGCCAATGGGACAAAGCTTATTAATAATCTTGATACATGCCCACTTCTATATATGTCCTTTTCCTACTGGTTTAGACGATGGCAGGATCTCCTTGCTTGTAGGAGAGACAAACAACCCTTGATTCTTTGAAATCCTTGACTGTCTTTCTGTCACCATTATCTCCTTTTCCTCAGCCAGCCTGGCGTGCCAACAGTGTGCCAGGGCAGCTCCCACACTGCTAGGAATACATGTCAGGATTACCTCTTACAGTGGCAAACAGATTGGCCTCTAAACCCTCTCACTGTAACCTGGTCTGCATGTTTTTACATCACGTTTAACAAGTTCTGCTAACTGGACATGTGAACACAGCAATTTTAAAAAATGTATTGATAGCTTATGTATCAAAATGTGTTTTAAACAGGAGTTTAACCATCACAGATAACCACAGAGGTAACCTGGTCAACTTTGGATATTGACTTTACATGGAAAACAATCCTTGCTCTGATTTTTTGCTCACCTGGATTGGGAATAGTGTGAGGCTTCTGCTCAAAGTAGTCAAGGATCAGATCTTTGTTGATGAAACACAGTTCTTTATTTCCAATTTCTACATTGGTACAGGTCCTCGGATTATTGACAGAGATAACGCATACAATAGAAGCAGGTCTAATATACTCTCCAGCACAATTTGAATTGCCCATAGGTAACCAATCAACAAGGGGGAAAAACCGCGGGCAAAAGGTTCTCTGGCCGTTTGCTTCCCACAGGAAAGAAAGCGAGGTGTGAAGCAGTAAATCTCCCTTCCCAAACCAGACCCCTTAGATGTAACCATATTCACATAACAAATGCCTTCCCCAAGGCTTTCGCACGTTGATAAGAAATGGTCCCTGTCCTCCACTGTCTTCCCAGCCGGGATGAATGGAATGCGGAGGCAGGAGTGTGAGAGGCCCATTGTTCCCATGCTTTGAAGTTGTCATTCTCCCGGGCAAACAGATACATAGACCAGGCCTGGTCAAAGCCATAAACCTGGGGTCACATAATATACATTCACAATGGTCAAGCAAATGGCAATAGGCATGATTACATAGTGGGTATAGGAACAACTAATAGCAATAGGCATGAGTACAAAGTGGGTACAGGAACAGGTTACAATATATAGCATGAGATCCCAAAAATCCTTGTCTGAATCTGCAGATTCTGACAAATAGAAGCTCGGCGGGTAAAAGTCAGAGAAGTCTGACTGCAAAAAAATAGAGCCTAATCCTGATACCCAGGTGCTGCAGAGGAGCAGCGGTCTAGCTTGGGTTCTTTTCAGGGCACAGCCAAGCCAGCTGGGACTTCCAGCTTCAGAACACATGATAAGCAGCATGACACAAATAACGCATTCTCAGAATAATGTTCTTTCTTTTCAAAAATCAGACTATTTGGAATGATCTTGTGGTACTAAGGTCTTATAGAGCCAGTTTGGTGTAGTGGTTAAGTGTGCAGACTCAAATCTGGAAGAACCGGGTTTGATTCCCCACTCCTCCACTTGTACCTGCTGGATGACCTTGGGCAAGCCATAGCTCTGTACCAGCTGTTCTCTCAAGGACAGCTTGAGAAAGAGTTCTCTCAGCCCCACCTACCTCACAGGGTGCCTGTTGTGGGGAGGGGAAGGAGTTTGTAAGCCGCTCTGAGACTCCAAGTGAAGGGTGGGGTATAAATCCAATCTCTTCTTCTTCTACTACTTCTACTTCTACTTCTACTACTTCTTCTATAATAAACTGTAATGGAGCTGAATCACTGAGGCCTAATGCTGTGTCTACAGCACTTAGGGTTGCCAACTCTGACCTGGGAAATTCTTGGAAATTTGGGGGGGATGCTTGTGGAAGGGGAGATTTGGGGAGGGATTTCATCTAGAATCATTGGTATACCATAAGGTCTGCCCTCTGAAGCTGCCATTTTCTTGGGGGAAACAGATCTCAGTAGTCTGGAGATTAGTTTTAATCCTGGGAGAACTCTAGGCCCCACCTGGAAGTTGGGAAACCTTATAGCACTCATCTCCACCCCACCCCCAGATTGTCAAATGTTGTAACAGAACTTTATTGAAGCAGGTTTATTAAACCACTGCCTTTGCGGCTAGAAGACTAAACTATAACTTTAAATAATTAGACCAGGTAGCTAGGTTGAGAGATGGACTCGAAGCGAGCCCTAACAATCAAGGTGGTATCAATGCTTCTAGAGACCTGAAGAAGCTACCTCTGGCCTTCAGCCATGTCCCCTGGGGCCTGCGGTGGCCAAGCAGTAATGGCTGGACAATCTGACCGGGGGTGAGGTGACACCATCTGAAAGTTCCCCCACCAGTACCTTGGCTGCGGCCAGAAGAGAGATAGGACAGCTAAGATCAGAAATGGTGGCAGTTCTGATGCATAGCTGGTAGGCTCACAGCGTGGCTCAAAGAGGCCCAAACAAGACAGTTACAGCACAGGAAACCCTCTGGTCTTAAATTCAGGATGACTGTGACTCTTACAAAGGAGCTCAGGCTGTGATCAAGCTGCCCCCACTTTTGCCATTCCTGCTGAATGAATCTATGATGTGATATAAAGTCCAGCTACCACTTACATAATTGTGCTGTTCTAGAGTGCTTGACAGCATTTGAAGAGTCAATTAAAAAGCATCCCAAGTTCCCGTATGTATAGAACAGTTCTGGATAACCTCTGCTCCAAATCAGTAACGTCTTTCCACAGTCTTATATATATGGTTGTTAAATTTGAATAAACTCTACTGTTGAAATCAAAGCCGGATTGATGTAAATGTTTTCAAGAGAAAAATAACGTGATGCCCACTCCTCAATTACTCTGAAGGATTTTTGTTGAAGTCAGTGGAGTCAGTGGGGTGTGTGGATTACATCTTTAGCACCTGGTTTAGTCCTGCTCCATATTTATGCCAGCATGGCCTCACCCAATATAGCATCATTGTGTAACACAATGATGGGCCAGGTCCACTGGTTCTGATTTGTTTGCAAATAACACAATGCTTACAAGTTACTGAATGAGTCCCTGCAGAGTTTTAGTGAGTGAACATTCATCCCCTTTATTATTCAGCAGAACGTTATAAAGCAATGCTTGTATGAAGTTCAAGTTTCTCTGAAAGTGAATTGTGTGGTGAAAGTGAGAATTACTTGTGGGGAGTTGGAAAGAGAAACAGCTAATGACGCCTCTTCACGTTTTTATTCCGAGGTTTTTATTACTGTGGCTCATGAAGGTAAAAATTAAAAATAACAATGCCTTATAAGAAGGGTGACAAAAGGAGGAATAGCAGCACTGAGCAATACACAATACATGATTCTGAAGCAAAATCAATGTACAATTAGTGCTGAGCTAAAATATAGGGGCATGTTCCATAAATCCTGTCATCCTATAAGAAAGGGAAAGCTTCCTGTTTTGGTGACCTTTAGGCCAACATGCAAACCAGGCTTGCCAACCTCCAGGGGGGACCTGGAGATCTCCCGCTGTTACAACTGCTCTCCAGATAATAGAGGACAGTCCGCCTGGAGAAAATGGCTGCTTTGGAGGGTCGGCTGTGTGGCACGCTATACTGCTGAGGTCCCTCCCCATGCTCCACCCCCGCCCCCAAATCTCCAGATATTTTCCAACTCAGAGCTGGCAACCCTAATGCAAACAATGGTGAAAATATTTCTTTCCTTTAAACTGACAGCTGTGTGGCACTTTAACCAAGACAATTTCATCCTTCCCCATCCCTAGGCAAAGTACTTAACAAGGAATGGGAGAAGAATCATCGTGTGAACTGTTCCACTTGAAAAGCATTTTTAAAACGAGATACGATTTGCCTTTGGTGGGACCTTCACCTGCTCTGAAGTTGCAACTTCCAGCTGTAAACCTAGTACCACGCAGAATATCATTGCAAAACAGGACCGCAGTGGTTATGTGAAATGGGGGGAAACAACCAAAAAGAGAAAGAAAGATTTAGAGTATTCAACAGCAGAATTATTGTAGGCTGAATACAACAGGCATTGTGGTAGCACATATCATAAAGGTTGCATGATATTCACTGTATTTATCGCTCTGTGTTGTTTTCTGCTTATCTTTGTGATTTAATGGCTTCAAGTGAAACCAGCAAGATACCTTCACACTGTCAACAAAGATGGGGTCAATTGTCCAAACAGGATTTTCTAAAGTTCATCATTATACAAGCTACAAGTTGCAGAGGGCCTGTGATTAATTGTAGAGGAAGGAAAGTGAATCTGCCCCCTCCCCTGCACTGTAACAGTACAAAAGTGCTGGTCTATAGAGCTAACTTCATCCTCATGTACAGCTGGGTGGACCTCAATCGTTTAAGGGTAAATTGTACCTGTCATGTAGCTCTGATTGTAGAGGCTACAGACTAGGGCCACCTACTTCACAGGGTGTCTGTTGTGGGGAGGGGAAGGGAAAGGAGTTTGTAAGCCACTCTGAGACTCCCTTGGGGAGTGGAGGGCGGGGTACAAATCCAAGCTCTTCTTCTTTCTGCACCCATATTTTGCCTCAGTTTCTGAGTGCATCCTATTCTTCCCTTCTGCATTCCCCCTCCCCCCGCTTTCACTCAGTTTGTGTTGGGACTTTGTCTTGTTTCTGCATTTGTTTTACAGGAATCTGCATTCAGACCACTTCCAGCACACTGTTGCCCCACAGCTAACAAAACTCCTTTTGCTGTGATTCTTTGTTCTCATCCACTTTCAGATCCTTTCTAAAGTAGAATTGTTTCCGTGGGTATTTAAGTGCTGCCCACTGCCCTCCCCCATTTCCACCTCTTTCTTTAGGTTGATGCTCCCTCCCTGTTCTGTTTTCTTTCCCTCCTTCTCCAAAGACAAAAGAGGATGTGTCCTTCCGCTCAGGCAAACTTTTAAAAAGCCAGAGAAAGCATAAGAAGGAATCAGTCAATATAAAGGACCAGGGGATTCCCTGCTCCCAAATGTGTCAGTCCTGCATGTGTGGGCCTGGATTGTCCCCTCCCTTCCCTTTCTTTTTGCAAAATCACAGAGGGAGGGTGAGAGGGAGGGAGAAGGGAGGGAGGGAGGGAGAGAAGTGTTGGCAGCCAGTTAGCTCAAAAATGTGGGTTTTACTTGTAGATGCAGAATGCATACAGAACACACCAATCAATAAACTGAAGGGGGGGGGGAAACAATGTAGAGGGAATGCATGTGACTGCAAAGTTAACCCTTAAGGCTTGACTCCTTGGATTCTCTGAAGCAAGCTGTCAGTGCAGAAGGGGCCTAGGTGAGCAGGATGCTGCTCTTCTAGCCCATAGCCTGGAAAGTACAGAGCAGGGAGGTGGAGATTTTTGCACCTCCCTATGGTGCCTGAAGCCCTGACTCAGATGGCCCAGGCTAGTCCAATCTCATAAGATCTTCAAAGCTGAGTAGGATCAGTCCTCATTAGTACTTGGCTGGGAGACCACCAAGGAAGTCCAGGGTCACTACACAGAGGCAGGCAGTGGCAAACCACCTTTGTTGGCCTCTGTTTGGGAATTTCCTGGAGATTTAGGGGCAGAGCCTAGGGAGAGGGGCTTTGGGGAGGGGGGACCTCAGCAGGTTATAATGCTATAGCATTCACCCTCCAATTCAGCCAGTTTCTTTGTAGTCTGAAGATCAGTTTTGATTCAAGGAGACCACCATGCTTCTCCTGGAGGCTGGCAAACCTATGTTCTGGGCAGTAAGACCACTCCGCCAAAGCCCACAGCTCTTCCACGTATTTATGAAACCATCTTTTCCCCCAAGTGGAGTTGTGCTGCTTATGAAAATGGTTGCAGCCACAGCTAATCTTTTGAGAAACCCCTAAAACTAAGACCCCTCTATATTGCTTGGGGTTGCCCTTCCTCCTTACTAGTAATAGGTAAGTTGGCGAAAAAGTAGGCTCAAGCAAACTATCTTTTTTTAAAATAAATTGTTTTTTAACCCAAGCCCATTGTGAAATTAAAGCTTGGTTACAAGCTAGACAGAGTTTGGAGGATTCCTCCGTCGCCACCACCACCCTTTTCTTTCCTAGTCCACAAAACTCATCTTGCTGCAGCTGTGGTGTCAAAAGTTTGTGGTAGGAGCTCCATTACCCCACAGGTCTTGCTATGGAAGTATCCAATGTGACATTGCCCATACAAAATTAGTTCCCATAGTTTCTGACATTCCAGTTAGGGCCATCAGAACTACTGGAACTATATTTCCAGAAGTTCCTTTTTGTCCTGGACACAGTGGAAGTATCTATAGTCTAATGGATGCACTGCTGCAAGGCTCCAGGTAATTTGCAGTGGGAAAGTGATAGGGGATAGAAGACTTACTGCCATCTCCATTGCCACAGTGACATCACTTCTGGCACAACCTGGAGGTGACATCATCACTCTAGCATCACTCTAGTAACCTGGAAGAGATGCTCTAGCATTCGCTCAAAACTCTATGGTTTAACCATAGAATTTTGAGCAGACGCTAGAGCATCACCCCTATAAGGTAATGGTAACATCACTTCTGGATTATGCCAGAAATGCCATCAACAAAACAGTGATGGTGATTTTCCCCAGTTTTCCACCTCCCACTGCCTCACTAAACAGGAATTGGCGGGAAAGGACGGCGTCGGGGGTCTCCTGGCTATTTGGGAAATCTGACAGTCCTAGAAAGTGAAGGCGCAGGAAACCCCATAGGGAATCCATTTAGAACTAGGTTCAAACTTTTAAACTTCTAGGAGCAATTTGTAATGGGATCTGAATAGATGAACTACTTTCTCAGTTCCAGAATTCACTTTCAATGCATATCTGGATGTATGACGTCAGGAAAGTAAATTCAGGTGTCAGACAAGTTTGGCTCTCTTTATCATTGACCAGGCTTTTGTACAAAACCTCCCCGAGAGGTGCTTCATACTTCTTTTCACCCAGAGAAAGGCTGAAAAATATGAACACAGATGATGGCCAGCAGGGGTCCGTTGGAGCGGGAGCGCACAGGAGCGCAGCTCCGGGAGTGAGGAACCCAGGGGGCGGGCACATGACCAAGCCCTACCCCCTCCTCGGCTTCCCCGAGCAGTGCAAAGGCGCAGCGCCCCGGGGAAAGCCCTGCTAGGGTCTTTATTGTTTTTAATGCTTTCTTTTAATATTGATAATTATATCATTGTTCCTTTTATGACTGTGTGCTGCTTTTCCAGAGACTTGCTCAAGGTGGCATATAAATTTTCTAAGTATACCATTTTTTATCTGGGCACATAGCACATAAGTACTGGAGAAATTTCACCAACCCTTCAGCAGCTTCCACCCCATCAGTTTGGTATAGTGGTCAGGAATTGGACTCTAATCTGGGAGAACCGGGTTTGATTCCCCACTCCTCCACATGCAGCTACTGGTGTGACCTTGGGCCAGTCACAAGTTCTCTCAGAGCTGTTCTCTCATGAGCAGTTCTCAAAAGACCTCTCTCAGCCCCACCTACCTCACAGGGTGTCTTGTTGTGGGGAAGGGAAGGGAAAGGGATGTATGGTGCACATGTCCTGGGTATCTCAAGTCTACTTGAAACCTGGTGGTTTCAAAGGAACAGGAAGAGAATGAGGGTGTGTTCTTTATGCTTATTTTTATTGCACAAAGTATTGGATGGGGAAGGGAATGGAGGAAGAGCAGGTCAGTTTCACTCACCTGTGGAGTGGAGCCTGAGGGGTGGGTGTTGCCTTCTGACACACTTCCAATATGTTAGGGAGTGTGGCATATGCAAATGAGTTATGCTAATGAGTTATGCTAATGAGCTCCTGCACCTCTTTTTCTACGAAATGACCCCTGATGGCCAGCAATAGCTCAGTGGGTGGAAAAGATGTGCAGTCTTTTGAATTTTCTGGCAATGAACTTCTCAGTCTCACACATTATCCTTTTACACATACGTGCAAACACACACATAGTGAATTCATCATACAAAGTGTTGCACACATACATTATCTAACTGGAAGCCTTAGAAAAGCCATGTAATGTGGGCTGATAATTATTATGCTTACTTTACAAATGGGTGACTGGGGCAGAATGGCTTGACTTGGCTACCATGTGAGTCCATGACAGAAGCAAGACTTGAACTGATCAGGGTCTTGGCCGTTATGCTGTACCACTCGTCACTTGCTCTGCCTAGGTCCTATAGTATGCATGGGGTGATAAGCTGTTTCAGCTGTAAAGGGGCACAGTTTGCTCCTATTAGCAATGTCATCTGTGAGAAGAGAGGGAAAAGAAAGCCCTTAAAAGGAACTGATATGTAACAAGCTGTGCCACATTCCAGTGCTTTCTGTTTCCCTCTTTCTTCCAAACCACCACCAACACAGAGACAAGATGCAACCAAATAGGGCTCTGTAGCAAAAGACATATCAAACCCACAATGTTGTACCAAGAAAACCAAGGACGGCATTCCAGTTCACACTTTGGTTCCCGCGGCAAAAGGTTAAATAGGAGAACAAATTTTTGTACAAGGGGACTCATTCTCGTCTTCCTTTCTGCAATATTAATCATGAAAGTTTTGTCAGTATCTCATTTTCAGTCCAGTGCTCTCTTGAAAACCTCCCACTCTTCTTGACATTAGCAAAATGAACACATTTGCTCTCACAAAGAAGAGCAGCTCTTAATAATACCTTTAGTAATTCCTAAAACAAGTAATAAAGCAGTGCTTCATCTATCACTGTCACAATTATAATTGGAAACTTTTAATGAATTTGGGGTATATTCTCTGCATGTGTGTTGGGAAGTTCCCTTCTTCCCATAATCTCTCTGGTACTTTCCCCTGGATCCAGAATAGTTTCCTCAAGACTGAAATGCTTTCTGAAGGGAAGTGCACATTGTGTCTAAAATATTTTTTCACATTGTTCTCAATGCCTTGACCTCAAGTAACTAAACAGGACTGGTTATCAAGGGTCACATGTCTACTTTATGTAATCTACCTGGTTTAGGGATCTCCTGCTGATCATGACTTCCCAGTGAATATGAATACATATACACATACATTCAAAAATAGTCATGTGCTTAATCTTATTTATTTATTTACTCCATTTATATCTCGCCTTTCTTCCCAGTGGGACCCAAAATGGCTTTCGCCATTGTCCTCACTATTGGAAGAGTTGGTATGTTAGTCCAGATCGCTTGCTAAATTTTGTAGAGTGCAGTAAAGGCTCAGAATGCAGCAGAGCTTCTTTGTTCAGCGTATGTAAGACCACAGAGTTACACAGAGCCACTTATCAGTTTAAAAGAAAATAAGTCTTGTCGCTCCGTCGTGATCTCACCACCACAGTTGAAACAACAGCAGAACTGAAGGCCCCTTGGCTGTCTTCTGGTCCTGTCTGAGACCACTTCAGCCACCTCTCCCAGGAGGAGGTCAACAAGGTCCACCAACTGCCACTTGGATCCATGCCCATCTTGGCTAGTTAAAGCCTGTGGAGAGAGGGTACGGGGGCCCCTGTGTGAGATTGTAAACCTATCCCTGACATCAGGGGTTATCCCAGTGGGGTTGAAGGAGGCAGTGGTGTGGCCACTCCTAAATGAACCATCTTTGGACCGTACCGTCCTGGCCAACTACCACCCAGTGTCAAACCTTACATTCCTGGGTAAGGTAGTTGAGAGATCGGTGGCCAAACAGCTGCAGACTTTCTTGGATGATGCCTCCATTCTGGGATCCCTTCCAGTCCAGCTTTCATCCTGGCCATGAAATCAAGACTGTGCTGGTCGCCCTTACAGATGACCTCTGGAGGCACCTGGATTGAGGCAGGTCGGCGCTGCTGCTGCTTCTCAACCTAACAGCAGTGTTTGACATAATCATCCATGATCTTTTGACCCAGTCCCTTGCTGACACGGGGATCTGGGGATTGCCTTGCAATGGCTCTGCTTTTTTCTCTAGTGTCGGGGGCAAAGGGTGGTGCTTGGGGAGAAGATTTCTCCACAATACTCATTGGATTGTGGTGTCCTCAGCTAATCTGGAGATTTGGGCTAGAGTGTCATCAATATGCTGATGACACCCAGCTATATCTGTTAATAAATGGCCAGCTGGAGTCAGCTCCTGATGTTTTGGACAGGGCTTTGAGGGCTGTGGCTGTCTGGTTGCAGCTAAATCCTGTGGCTGGCTGAAGTTAAATCGATCAAAGACAGAGGTCCTGTGCCTCTGCTGTGGGGAACTGGATATGGGAATTCAACCCCCAGCTCTGGGTGGGTCATCATTGATGCCAGCACTGAGAGGAAGGAGCCTAGGAGTGGCATTCGATGCCTTACTATCAGCCTTTCCCCATCTTCAGCAGGTTCGGCAACTAGCTCCCTACCTTTCCTCCCACAACTTGGCTACAGTGATCCACACAATGGTCACTTCCAGGTTAGACAACTGTAACTCCCTCTGTGCAGGGCTACCCTTGTACCTGACCCGGAAACTTCAGCTAGTGCAAAATGTGGCAGCACGCTTGCTGACTGTGACGTCTCCACAGGCATACATTCAGCCAGTGCTACACAAATTGCACTGGCTGCCAACAGAGTGCTGGATCCGCTTCAAGGTCTTGGTGTTAACCTTTAAGGCACTATGTGGCCAGGGACCAACATACCAACGGGACTGCCTCACCCCAGAATTGCCCCTTGTGCTCCACAGATCAACATCCCTGGCCCAAAAGACATCCATCTCGCTCAACCAGGGCCAGGGTATTTTTGGCCCTGGCCCTAATCTGACGGAACAAGCTCCCAATAGAGATTAGGGCCCTGTGGGATCTATTACAGACTGATTTCACACAAGCGTTGCCCCAGCGTCGGGTCCTCCATTTGCCCCAGTTGCCCGTTTGAATTTTGCACTATTTGCCGTGGGGTGCACTATTTGACCCGCAGCTTCGGGCGATTACCCCCGCAGCTTCAGTGAGCCTCAAAAAACAGGATCACCGAAGCCGCAGAGGAAATGGCATGAAGCCGCGTGAAGCTGCAGGTCAAAATGCGCCCCGTGGCAAATAGCGCGAAATTCAAACAGGCAACCAGGGCAAACGGAGGATCCGATGCCAGGGCAACGCTTGTGTGAAATCGGTCACAGTTTTCCAGGGCCTATAAAATGGAGCTGTTCCGCCAGACCTTTGGTTGAGGCGATGGATATCCAATCAGTTTGGCCCTTCCTGCTCGAGCTGCCCTTGATCATGATGGCAGCAAATGTACCACCCTGAGAACCCATACCAATCAGGTTCCATATCCACTCTGATGGAAACAGGCCCAAGACACCACAAGTTTTTGGAATGTCATCTTGTTTATTAAGGAAATTTGGGATGGTTGTTTTAGAGTTTTAAAAATCAGTTGATCTTTGTTAGTGTATTGTATGCTGTGAGTCCAGTTGGGGGGAGGGTGGGATAGAAATCAAAATAAATAAACAAATAAATTAATCTTAAATTAAATTAAATTAAATTAAATTAAATTAATCTTCACACACGATACCAACAGACAGGCACTGGGGCCTTTATACCACTGTAAGAAAAATACCATGTCTGAAGTAGCCCTTAAGGGTTTTCCAGTCAAATTTATTGATTTGGTCAACAAAGCCTTATTCATGGAAGAGGCAGGAGAGAGTGCTTTTGCCCCTTTCCCTTCCTCTACTTCAGCCTTTGAACCTGCATGACTACTAGACTGTGCGAGTCCTGCAGCTACTGGAAT
This sequence comes from Lepidodactylus listeri, assembly GCA_029233225.1. NCBI lineage: Eukaryota > Metazoa > Chordata > Lepidosauria > Squamata > Gekkonidae > Lepidodactylus > Lepidodactylus listeri. The sequence goes on from JARCFY010000003.1 coordinate 43,097,652, forward strand.
AAACTTCCCTGAGGTCAGAAAGGACTACTTGGCAGAAGAGAACATAGGGAGGGTTTGTGATGTGACCAGTCACACTTTCCACTGACAGATCATGGGATCCAACCCTCGCTTTGAGAGAGGGCCCAACAAGGCTTATCTGCACGGCCGATCTAAATGCCAGGCTTCAGTTTAGGAGGGCATTTAATAAATTCATAAAAGACAGTTCCCAACAATCTGCTCCACTCCCCCAGTATTCTATAATGTTTAGGTGTTATCAAGAGAACCAAACCCAGAAAGAAGTGATGCAGCTTGAAGCAGACTTGGTTCAATGCCTGGGATCACAAGGGAGCAGATGTTCTCCCTGGGGTAGGAGAGCAAAGTAAAATAGGAAGAATATTGCACTGAGGACCAAGCACTTATTCCTTGCTCGCAAGGATGTCGGGATGCTGGTTGTGGTTCATAAAAGGCATGTGACACCTGGCCCAGTTTATTCATTACTAGCAAGATAATCAGGGCTATTTTTGGGCAGGAACGCACAGGAATGGAGTTCTGGCTGGCTTCCGAGTTGGCCACACCTACAGCCCCCCCCCCAGGTTCCCCAGGTACCTCGCAAGCCACAGGGTGCCTGGGGAAGCCGATCCAGAAACTGCCTTCCTTCCCTCAGGTTCCCCATGTGCCCCGCAAGCCGCGTGGCACCTGGAGAAGCCAATCCTGGGAGGGAGCTGTGCTGCCAGGGGTATGGCATAATATGCTAATGAGTTTCTGCTGTTGGGTGTGGCCTATTATGCTAATGAGTTCCTGCTGGGCTTTTTCTACAAAAAAAAGCCCTGAAGATAATCATTGCTTTGAAAGTTGGGGGTGAATGTGGACCATGCCTAAACAGGCCGCTCCCATTCTCCATGCATTACTGAGTGCTGGACCCATATACAATGGGTCAGGGAGGGTAAGGCCATCTGGTTTCAGGACTGGAAGGAGCCATACATATCATACATCACACATGAAGCTGCCTCATACTGAATCAGACCTTTGGTCTATCAAAGTCAGTATTGTCTACTCAGACTAGCAGTAGCTCTCCAAGGTCTAAAGCAGAGGCCTTTCACATCACCTGCTACCTGGTCCTTTTAAGCTGGAGTTGCTGGGACTGAACAGGACCTTCTGCTTGCCTAATAATAATTTAAGTGATTATCAGGGTTAAGTAAAGTGGCATATGCTGTAAACCAGGGGTGTTGAATTCATTTGTTATGGGGGGCTGGATTTGACATAAATTGGACTTTGTCAGGCTGGGCCATGTGTGTCATAAAATGTAACGCCATGTAGCAGAGATATAAACTTTATAAAGGGTACAACATATCTAAGATTCTGTATATAAGTACCTATACCCAATATCAGGACAAATGTAAAAAAAATATAAAGGTAAAAAGGTACAAAATGTGTGCAAATACAAGAACCAAACATGTTTTGGCTAAAAAGCCTTCCTCAGTGGAAATCTAAGCTGAGCATTCTATAAGTTATGCATCAATACATTTAAAACTCATCGTATACAGAACAGACCTAAAAACAAACAGTTCTCAAATACTGTGTGGACACAGAGATGTTCACTCATTGGCGTAAGTAAGAATAAATATTAAGATGCAAGGGCAACATGGGCCACTCACCCAAGTGTGTTATAGTCCATATGCCCACAAATCTCTTTAGGTCCAGTCTGCAATATTCAGAATCCAGACAGACTGCTCAGATACAATGTAACCCTAACCCTTAGATATGTGTTTTTAATTATGGTTTTAATATATCCTATTCATAATTAAAATATAGTATATTTTTGTATTAGCACTGCATGTTTAGCTATATTTGATTATTGTTTTCACCCTAACCTCTTTGGTTACCTTTCCAGTATTGGATTGGGTGCCCCCCCTCTTTTTTGGTCTTCGTTATTAATGATTACTTATCCAGCTACTTGCCCATTCTTGCTCATGAAGTACAACTAACATCTGTGATCTGTGATCTGTGGATTCCCAGGCTGTAGTACTTAATCAGACGCTGTAGTTGTTAAAGTCAGCTTTCATAGAGGCTTATAACGATAATACAGTAATTTACTTTGAATGCCTTTGCAAGTCATCAGAAAAAGATTTCAGCCAGAGAAATAAACTTACACAGCCGTCCTTAAAATAGAAAAATCGGATCAAACTGCTTTTTCATTACACAGATTTTGCTATTAATGTGAATTTGCAATGTTTTAAACATTGTTTCAGTAAATATTCCTCACTGCCTAACATTAAGTGTGTTGACATTTTGTTACATTAATGCACTTAAATATGTGTAATATATTCAAGACCAAATCACCAATTACCACATAATTATTTTGGCAGTCTTGATGTAGTCATACTTTATTACTTAGTATTTTCTAGCAATTTTCTGTGTAAAAATTACTTTGCAATGCTCATCTTATTTTTTTCTTATTAACAATGGTCTTAAGATGTTTAGGGATATTAATCTATGTAAAAATGTTCTAGCGGCTAGCCCTTAGTTTTGTTGATTACTGTACCACCATCATAACTTTATGTACTATTTGGGATGTACAAAGGAATTATTTATGACTTGCTGGAGCGGGAGGAGGCTAGTAGTGATACTGAGAGGCATCAGTCTCACCTTTTCTCTATCATCTTCATATTTGAAGAAATAAATGCTTTCATGCTAGGGTTGCCAGGTCCAGCCCTGGCCACCAGTGAGGAATGGGTGGGTAGGATTGCCAGCTCCAAACTGGGAAACTCCTGGAGATTTGGGGGTGGAGCCTGGCGGGGACAAGGACCTCAGTGGGGTACAGTGCCATAGAGTCCACACTCCATCACATCCATTTACTGTAGGGGAACTGATCCCTGTAGCCTGGAGATGACCTGTAATTCTTGGGGATCCTCTGGTCCCACATGGAGTGCCACTGTGGCAGTGCCAAACTCGACAGGACTAAGGTCAGGTCTGAGAATTTGAGAATCTCTGAAGTAAGGGGGGGGGGATATTTCTGCAAGGACAGCAGAACCAGTGCAATGCACTAGTGCCCAGGAACAGAATCAATGCCACCTACTAGAACCCAGCAGCAGAAGCCAGTGCCATTGTGGCACATGCTAGGCCAGCTCAACAGGACTGATATCAAGCACCGAATCCAAACAAGGGGGAGCAGGGTTGCAGGACAGCAGAACCAGTTCAGTAATGGCTGCTCAGCAGCAGAACCCAGTGCCAACCTACCAGTGCCCAGCACCACCACCCTGTGGCATTGTGTCAAATGCTAGCTCTAGAGGACTGATGTCAAGCACAGAATTACAAGCCAAGCATGGGGTAGTGCTGCCCAGCAGAACCCAGCAGTAGTGCTGCCCAGCAGCAGAACCCAGTGCCAACTTACTAGTGCCCAGGAGCAGAACCCAGTGCCATTGTGGCAAATGGCAGCTCAAGAGTACTGGGCTTTTGTGTATTGGGCTGGCCTTGGTTCAGGTGGGCCAGCAAAAGTGTCTATCCACCCTGCACTTTTGAGCATTCTGCTGGGCTTCTACTGCCTGTGTTTATGCCAAAAAAAATTAAAAACCTTGCAGGATTTCTCTGGTGTGACATTGGTTAGTTCTGTTGCTACAGCACTGGCACTAGGTTCTGCTGCTGGGCACTTTGCACTGATTCTGCTGTCCTTGCAGAAATGTCCCCCTCAGTTTCTACTTCAGAGATTCTCAGATTTGACCTTAGTCCTTTTGGGTTTTGGGACTGCCACAGTGGCAGTGGTTCTGCTGCTAGCCTTGCATACGTTTCACTTTCTACTGCAAAGATTCTCTGGGACATTATGCTGGCCTTGTACTGCCTTGCTATTCCCCCCCCCCCAAGAAATGGAGGATGGGGACACCCTCTTTGGGTACCCATAGAATTGGACCCCCTGGTTCAATCTTGTTGAAAGAGGCTCCAGCAGCTACACTGCAAATTTGGTGCCTCCAATTCAAACCCCATCCCCCCAGACCACTGAATATACCCTAGGAGTTTTGCCATTGAATGTAATAGCCCCAAAGGGTATAATGGAGCTGAATAATACCCGAATAAAACCAAATAGTATTCAGGAATCTCTATTGGCTACCCAATAGATGCTCTGATTTGGTATTTGTCTGAATGGATACCCGAATAATACCAATAAGGCATTATTCCGGTATTTATTCGGCTTGATATATACCCCACCCTCTCTGAGCTCCACCCCCAAATCTCCAGGAATTTCCCAAATCAGAGTCGGCAGCTCTAGCTGGTCTTGTATTTGTCAGCCTGTGGAGAAGAAGAAGAAGAAATTGGATTTATATCCCGCCCTTCACTCACTTAAGAGTCTCAGAGCGGCTTACAAACTCCTTTTCCCTTCCCCTCCCCGCAACAGACACCCTGTGAGGTAGGTGGGGCTGAGAGAGCTCTTTCCCAAGCTGTCCTTGAGAGAACAGCTGGTACAGAGCTATGGCTTGCCCAAGGTCATCCAGCCAGGTGCAAGTGGAGGAGTGGGGAATCAAACCCAGTTCTCCCAGATTAGAGTCCATGCACTTAACCACTACACCAAACTGGAGCTAGCAACCCAAACCCCAGCGCTGCTATTTATTTCTATCTATTTTGTATGTATTTTAATATTGTAAGCTGCCTTGAGTATTTTTAAAAAAGAAAAGCAGGGTATAGCTATTCTAATACATGCATACATATATACATACATAAATGAATATAACACTCACACATATGGCTGTCTACTGTGCAGCTTCTCACAGAAAAAGTGTATAAAAGCCAACAAGGATTTTTTTTAAAGCTCATGCAACTCATCCTCAAACTACCTTTAGTACTTGGGGGAATGGAGACAGAAGCTGAGTAGTTCTGAGAAGAAAACTCACATTAGTGCTCTCAGAATAGTGACCTGCATTATTTTAAACAATATGGCAGGTAAGATATGGCAGGTTAGCAGCAAATTAGCATGTTAATGCAAGAGTTATTCCGGTTTTGACAGACTCAACAGCAGGCGTGTTTCTCTGGAGTTCCAGGAAATGTGACCTGAACTCAGCGGTTCAAGGGCGATCCGAACTGGATTTGGACCCCCAAGGACCCCTGGAGAGGGGCCCTGCCTGAGGCACAAGGGAGTAGCCTCCCCCAGGATGGTGATCACGGGATTGAGGCTCCCCTTTGCCTCTATAGGTTCAGCCCCCGCAGCACCTCCGGGCATGAACGGGTGCACACCGGACAGCTGCAGGAGCCAAGAAAGCTGAAAAGAAAAAATGCTTCACTTGTAACGCATGACAAAATAGTAAGTGTTGGAAATATGAAGTGATTCTCTAGTTGGAATTTGAATCGAGGAGGAGATTTAAACTTTAAATCCCCCACTTTAAAGAAGCAGCACTAAGTTAAGATGCGAGAGTCATTCAGCTGCGGAGTGCCTGTGGCTCTTCTGGGAAGTGTTTTTAAGCTAACTATGGGGGGGAAAGCCTGCTTTCAACTTCTTTTGGTTAATCTTCTCTGAACTGTAAACAAAGTTGAAATTACTGGAAGGGGGGACAAGATGGCGGGGAAGGCGAGACCTTCTCCTAAAGCTCCATCTAATCTTCCGGTAGAGAAATCTGAGCAGGGTACAGACCTATCTGCTCTCCTTGCAAATGCAATGCGCCCTCTAATGGAACAATTGACTGTGGTTAATTCTAAGTTGGACTGTTTGCAAAAAGAAGCAGCAGAAGCAAAAGTCACATCAGAAAACTTTGCAAAAGAGCTGCTAAAGATTAAAAATCATGAAAAGAAGACTGATAAAAGACTGGACAAGCTGGAAAATGAAAGGTCCTCTGATAAAGATAATGTTTTGAAACTGCAGGTGGAACATTCATCCTTTTTTTTTAAAGATTTCAGGGGGTGCCTAAACAAAAAGGTGAGAATCTCAAGAAGATATTGGCTGAGGTGTTGGCTCCAGTGAAAGGTTTGCAAGTGGATATACCACAAAGCAATATGGATTTGGTCTATTGGACCTCTCCGGAATTTGGGGGGGGGGGGGGGACCTGCCAGGAGAGATTATGGTGAGATTCTCAAAAAGATCAACAAGAGATGTGGTGTTAAGGGCTACAAATAAAACTGCCCTGAAGATTCAAGAAGAGGAGATTAAAGTTTTAAAGGACATTCCAGTTGAGGTCAGGAAGAAGAGGAAGCCTTACAAAAACCTAATCACCTTTTTACAAGCAAGTAACACCAACTACAGGTGGTTGACACCTGAGGGTCTGATGTTTAGTTTTAAAGAAAAGAAACACAGGATTGATTCAGTTGCCAAAGCAAAGAAATTTTTGGATTATTACAAAGAAGGAAAAGAACAAGGATCCACAGAGGACTCTTTGGAAAATCAAGAGAGCATTTATGGACTGGACAGTTCTGGTGCCTCAGGAAATAAAAAATCAGAAGAAGAAGGATCGGAGTCAGACCTTGGAGCGGTGGCACCAAAACCCCAAAGAGAAGGGAAGAAGAAGAGAAGACAGAAGAAGACTTAGACTGTGTTTAGTTGAAAGTTTTATATATTTCTTATGCTTTTTTCTCCTCATTTTGAGTTACAGACATTCATGCAAAAATTGCTTAGTTTTGTGTTTTAATAAGCAAGTTAAATGCCTGAAGAAATTACCTTTTTCTTTTAACTCTGTAAAAGCATTAGCTTTGCCAGTTATATAAACTGACTTCTGTATACCTTGAAGGTAGTTAGTGGGGGGATTTTAGTTAGAGTAGTGTTTTTAGTTGTTGTAGTTTAGAAAATCAATAAAAATATTTTTTAAAATGCAAGAGGTAATAAAAAAGATGTGAGAATGAAGCTAGAGTCCAGCAGTACCCCCAAGACAAATGAAGCTCAACTCTGTGCAGATGCAAGAACAGAGAAAAGTCAGTCCTTGCCTGTATCCAGACACGTTCTTGCTAATTTGCTGCTATCCATTGATCTTACTGGCCACCTGATCTAATTTCAGCTCTGCATATGTTTCTTGGCTCTGAGGGGCCCTCCTAATGGCTGCTCCCCTCCCTCTTTCCTCCTGTAAGTAACCCTTTGTTCTATTTGTCTGAAGAAGTGTGCTTTCTACACGAAAGCTTACACTTTGAATAAAACTTTGTTGGTCTTAAAGGTGCCACTGGACTCAAAATTTGTTCTGTTGCTTCAGACCAACATGGCTACGCACCTGAATCCCTCTTAATTCAACTTAGCTACTTGTCACTTGTCCCATTTTTCTTTTCTAATGGAAAGGGTTTTTTTTTTATTTTAATAATCTGCAAAGCACTCAAAAATCTCATGAAGAATGCATTATACATTAATACATGCAAATGCATCTTTTTGCCAACCCCCAAAAATGTGTACTCGTTCCTCAAACGAACCCTTATTTCATATGAAGAACATTCCTGAATTATGTAACAAGAATTCATGGCTTATCTTCACAGAGATCTTAATCAACCCATGGGGTAAAATGAACAAACGCGAATCAACAGCAATCAACCAGCACTTCAGCCACTAGATGAAAAGCACAGCTGGAATCCCCGGGTAAATGTGGTAACTTTTCCTGGATTGAGAGAAACAGAATTAGCGTGCAGTGATGTAAGGTAACATGCTACTGATCATCATTTCAGGAGCATGCAAGCTTTATAGTTACATAACACTAATTATTTCAGTTTCATGTAGTTCTTCCACTTCCAAAAAAAAAAAAAAAAGCACCTAAAATACTAGAAATAATGGGAATAAAAATGTGGTGCTAATAATGGAGCCTCTCATGCGCACACATACTTTCACATACATATGCACATAACATGCATGTGCTGTGTCCAGTCACACATGCGCACATGAAAACATACTTTGCATTATACCCAGGTGCATGTACCCAGGTGATGGGGACAAGCAGGAGGAGGGAGTCCTTTTGTACTCCACCCAGATACATATATAGTGTATTACACGCATATAGTGGTATAACACACTGAGAGTGTGTGACTGGCCCAAGCTCACTCAGCAAGTTTACATGGCAGAATGGGGATTCCAAGCTGCGTCCCACTGTCAGGCTGAAGCTGGCACCCCAATTTTCAAATGCCTGGCTTTATTTCTGGTTAATTATGCCTGCCACAAACAGAGAACCTTAACTTCCAGTCACAAATAGCACAGGGCAGGGGGAGGTTCTGGACATAACCTGGGCCAGGATGATCTAACTGGCACTGTGGCTCTTACGATCATCCTGAAGTTGGTCCCCAGTTTTGAAATGTCTGACTTTCTCTGATAATGAGCGATGCCTGCCATAACCTGTCTCATGTACCTTCCATTGCAAATAACCAACTAGGTGGTGGTGGTGGGGGGGGGAGTCTGGAGATAACTAAGGAGATGATATTCCTGTTCCTTTCATTCTTTGCTGTGCAGTGCCCATGATCATCCCGAAGGTGGTGGACAATTGAGGCACCTGCTTTATTTTCTAATGAGTTATATTGATGAATCCTGTCCTGTCCATCAGTACACTATGCAAAATTTGCCACTGTGCCAGAAGTGATGAAAATACAATGCAGGCCTACTTACAGAGGTTGTATATGGGTACTTTGAGAGAAGAGTTGCATAATATTAAAGTAGTGCTCTTTGACCACTGGGGCAGTTTCTTTTTTTTAGGAAAAAATCAAAACAAAACCTTGCATAAGGATAAAAGCATCCACTGGCTGCCGGGTGAAGATAAGAGGGAAATCCAAACTGCCTGTAATAGAAAATCTTTCAGGCTTGAAAGCACAGGCAGCGGCTTTTCTTTTCAATTTGCCGTCTCAAACAGGGGTCAATGAGGGTCTTTAGAAATAATTAAGAAAAGATATTTTCTTTCATTTGTCCCTGCCCCGTGTTCACATGGTGTGGTAGCACTGCAGTAGAAGAATATTGCTATAGCCTGTAATGTGTTCCAGGCTATTGATTATAACAGTCCATTTTATGAGAGCTTCTGAAACATCACTTGTCTCTCTAGCATGCTTATTACAGTGGAGACATGTAAGCCTTGTGAGTCTAGAATTGGTGCTGTTGTGTTCTGCTACTCTAGAGGTCGTTCGACTCCCTGTACTGGTTTATGTTCAGGAACAAATGGGGCCTTCAAGTCACCACAGACAGACATGCATCGAAAACAAGCAAGAGACTCCCAGCCCTCATGTACTGGTGTACTAAGTTTCTTCAGCCCTAAGATTTTTCTGGCCCCACTATCTTTTCACAACCGAGGGGTGGAGTGCTTGGCTGTTACAACAGCCTTGGAGCAAACTAAACCAAGTAGTCACTGCAGGGACCGCTCAATTTGGAACTGTCCAGTGGCAGGGTCATAGGGTTGCCAAGTCTGGGCTGGAAAATACCTGGAGACTTCAGGGGTAGAGCCAGGAGAGGGTGGGTTTGGGGAGGGGAGGGCCCTCAGCAGGGTACAATGCCATAGAGTCCACCCTTCAAAGCAGCCATTTTCTCCAGGGGAGCTGATCTCTGTCAGCTGGAGATCAGTTTTAAAAGCGGGAGATCCCCAGGCCCCATCTGGAGGCTGGCAACCCTACAGGGACACCTGTAGTCTCCCCACCCTCATGCTGGTGGAGAGAAGTGGTGCATGGACATATGCCATCCATAACTGAGAAACTCCTGTCTCATGTACCTACTAACCTGATTTCTGTTGGTGAAGGGATGCAGTACTAGTATTCTAGTCCTAAGCTATTTAGGGCTTTAAAGAGTAAGTAGGCCTTGGCTTCCCTCTGTGGAGGGTTGTGCTGCTCCAGGGTGTAATTTCTTCTTGGAAAACAGCAGATGCAGCCTCAGAACTCTGTGTGTGGGGGGGGGGGATGTTGTAACTCACCTGGGTCCTACTCCGTCACCCCTAAACTTTGTTTCTTGGGAGCTCCCTCTCTTTGGCGTCCACCAAGTTTTCATAGAGTCTCAGGTTCTTCCTCTCTGGCCGGTTACTCTGCTTCCATTTAAATCACTTGTTCCCAGCCCAGCTCCTTCCCTGATCCCTTCTTCCCATCACAAGAGAGAGGCCAAAGGGCTTTCCTGATCCTGAATCCCAACCCCTGCACCCAACCCAACCCAACCCCTCCCCTTCTCTGCCTCCTCGATGTCAGGCAGGATGGGCCACCCATCATCCTCTACCTCTCTTCCTGATGCCAAATCCATGTGGCGGGAGGCGAGGTTGGGGGTTGGGAGCCCCTCTTTCCTTTCCCACTCTGCAGCTGACCTGACACCATCTGATCCCAGGAAGGCCCCGTCTGCCCTTGGCTTTCTTTCCCTGGCTTATCCCATCTTGCTGTCTGCAGATGGGCCCTTGCTGCCTCGCCCCCCTGCCATCCCTGTGGGCCTCCTGTCAAGCTGGCCCCCCATCGTGGCTTTGGTTCTTGTGGGAACCCCCTGGGTTAAGGCCAGGGTGCCAGATCCAGGTCGACCCCCAGACAGTATGATTATTTTGAATTGGGTCCAGAAACAAACTGACAGCCAGCGCGGTTGATACAAATATGGAGTTCTATAGTCTCTGCAGTAGCCATATCTTGCACTGATAGACATTTCTGGATATTTTTTAGCGGCAGCCCCTGTAGTGTACATTACATTACATTAAGCCAATGTAGATGTTACCAATGGATATATGATAAGAGTAGCCAAAACTAAGCTGGTATAGGTCACAGAAATTCTCTAGCTGCAGATACAGTTTGCAGTGGTCCAGACATATAGTCTAGTCCTGTATATAGTTCATCAGAATGTCACTGAATTCAACGGGACTTACATCTAAGTAGGAGTTTAAAAAGGTAAGAGTTTCCCTTGCTCAAAAGCCAGTTGAATTCAACTCTAGGGATGCGGTGCTCATCTCCATTTCCAAGCCAAAGAGCCAACGCTGTCCAAAGACTTTTTCCATGGTCATGTGGCCGGCATGACTAAATGCCAAGGTGCACAAAACACTGTTACCTTCCCACCGAAGCGGTACCTATTTATCTACTTGCAATTTCTTGCTCTCGAACTGCGAGGTTGGCAGGAGCTGGGGCCAGAGACGGGAGCTCACTCCGTCACGCAGCACTTGGGTCTCGAACTGCCGAGCTACTGACCTTCCGGTCTGCAGCTCAGCATCTTAACCTCTGAGCCACCTTACCCAACATGGTTTGTTTGTTTGTTTTTAAGTCACACCTGTTTATTTGGAGATGTGTCACTAAATTCATTGGGACAAATAGCTATGCATAGGATTTCAGTCTTCACATTTAATCATATGGACATCTGCTCTGAAGTAAGTTCTGATGGGTGTTTGAGAAAGCATAGAGCCAGGCTTCTTGGGTACCGTTGAAAGGGTGATTGATACTCAAGTAACTGAGGCATCAATTGCCACGGTTATTTATTTGTTTGCTTAACAAACAACCCTATGGAATGGCCTGCTTGAGAGGTCAGGAAGGAGCCCACACTTTTGGCTTTCTGCAAACTGCATAAAACAGAACTGTTCAGGAAGGGCTGCATTACAACAGAAGGTTTCAGGCAGATGCTTCAGTCAGTGGGAGGAGACTGCACCACCATACTACAAATATCCAGGGCTTCTTTTGTGATGGTACTCACGGGTACTGGATACCAGCAGCTTTTGGGAGGTGGCTCTTCCAAACCTCAAGGAGGGAATTGGTGGAAATCAGCATGACCTGATATATCAGTACTGGGACCTTTTAAAAACACACACACACACCCTGGTAATATGTATTATCTGTTGCTGTATACTTTTATCCTCCTCTCACTGCATTATGTTCCTTCTTATGCAATATCATTTCTTGCACCGTGCAACATCATGTTTAATACCTAAGCCTTGTTTCAGATTTCTGTAGTCCTAGTCCCGTTACGTTGCTTGTTAAATGTCTCTTCCTCCAACTGATTATACTGATTTACAGTATATAATTCACCTTGAGTCTCAGTGGGGCTTTTCAGACTGCAGCCACCTTTTCGTGTTTTCGTGTTTTCATGCATGTCGTGCTGCTTCTGATGATCGCACCATCAATGTGATCCACTCAGACTTCCCCTCGGGAGTTCTATCTGTTCTGGGATTTTTGGGGGGGGGGGGTAGTGTTTTTTTGTTTTGCACATATGTTGAAGCAGCCTGGTTCACTCTGCCTTCTTTACGTGAGAGTAGCCCCATTTACTCTTGTGTGAAGCACAGTAGCTGCAGCACAAAAGATAATTGATTGGCACCTTTATTGGCTTCGGTATTGATCCCTGCTCAGGCTGCAGAGAGAGACTGAGATCAGACCAGAGAGAGAGAGAGAAAGAGAGAGAGACTTGCAAGACAGAGTGGAGGAAGCTGCCCCAACGCAGGCACCTTTGATTGGTACGGAAGAGGGGAACATGATCCCAGCTCAGGCTAGAGAGAAAGGCAGGGACCATCGCAAGGCAGAGCAGAGGAAGCTACCTCAACACAGGCACCTTCGATCACTGAAATGTTTAACCATTGAGATGAAAATTAGAAAAACACCCATAACAAGCTGCCCCTTCTGAGCAGGTTTTGGTGGAGTGGTAGGTTTGCCTGAAATCACCAATGCAAAAAACAGTTCAGATTACAAAGCAGAGGCTTTGTCGCAAATACATTTAGCTTTCCCCCCAAAAAAGTGCGGGAGAATCTAGTTTTATTAGGAATGGGTGGGGGGAACGGGGAAGATATGAGAGAGTGCTGGGATGTTTACAATGTTGTGTGAACACGTTTACACCCGGTGATGTAAGTGGATTTTTAAGGTAATGTGAAAGACCCCAGTGAGAAAGGCGGACTATAAACAACATAAATAAATAACCAAATTCATAACTGTTTAACTCATTTATCTGAAGCATTTCTGCTTCTACATAACTCTCTGAGTTAATTCATTTTATCTGCAATAGCTTCCCAATTTATTCTGGATCCCTCACAAGAGATAAAAATAAAAACAATGAATGCATTTAGAAAACATATTTAGCCAAAATTAAACCATTATATGACTTGCTGTCAAGTCTGCATGTATCTCACTCTGCCCAGAGAGTGATAAAGTAATCATTTTTCATGATATACAAATGTAGGATGCCCAGTTTAACTATGGTTACTTCTCATGCACCTTTCACAGGCCAGGATTTTAAACACCGGTTTAATCCAGGCTTTGGGGAGGAAAGACTAACTCCAGTCAACTTGGGTGTCTGCATTCACATGTCACAAATAACCTGACTTTGTTTTAAACCAGGATTCCTTCATCAGGCTCTACGCCAGAAGGGAGTAAGGAGGAGGCCAAAATGAAGTATGTGCACATGAGCATGGCAGCAAACTAGGTTCGTGTACAGTGTTGTCTTAGTGGCAGCTTATTATGACATCTGAATGCAGCCTAAGAGTGGCTGTGCCTCCATACCCACGATGCAAATGCTTGCATTGTCAGACTGAAGCCTTTGCCAGGTGGGGCCAGGTTAGAACAATGCCGTTGCTCAGTGTCCAAGCACTGCAATTTTCATGCTGTCCATCTAAACTGCTGTGAAAATTCAGATAACGGGCTCACGCAGAGCATGCTGAACATCAACGCTTCTCATTTTTTCAAATATTTTGTGACACTTTGCGTTGTCCCATATGCCAGGACAATGCCGCATCTTAGTACACAGAGAGTTTTCTTTGGTCCACAGGAAGGAAGCTTTGATTGCACATCAATCAAGCTTGCCCGGAGAACAGCCCTGGGGAGACATGTGAGGGACATACAGTATGATCTAGCAGGGATTTAGAGTATCAATAATTTTCAGCTTGCCTAATCACTGCTGGGCAACAGGCCGTTTCTCTGTAGCTGGCACAGCAACCTCTAGAAACATGAAAGTGGCAGAAAAATAGAATCGGCCGCTGAAGCAGTATAGCCTTCTGCATGTGATGATTGTTTGGCAAATCCTCCCACAGCTCAATGATAAACTACCGTAGAAGAACACTAGGGAGGAGGGGGGGGGGAGAAAACCAGTAGCAAGCCAAATCCCATTTTACATAATGAGACTGATTGGCTGTTGGAAAACCCTTTGAAAGGAAGTGTTCATCAGATCAACGTCCGCCGAGTAACGTCAGCTGACATTCTAATGCATTGGTACATTAACTTTGCAGTACAGAAAATTTTTCATCTAAATATTGCTGGCTTATGGCCCTTATAAGGAATTCAGCAGAAGCAGGAAATTTATTGAGGCTGAATAATGACGATTATGAGAGGAGCATAATTCTCCACTGCCCCTACTTTTATTGTTTTGTATTTTCACCTAATAGAAAGACAGCGTAAAACATTTATTGGCTTAACTGGATTAGGAGTCCAAGAACACAGAACAATGGAAGTGAGCAAAACATTTTTGACAGCTTTCTGAATGGTATCTTTTCAGCAGTGTAGAGAGATGAAGCACCAAGGGAAAGATCTAGAATACAAAATGAGGAAGATTGTGAAATATAGAGAAAATGTATCAAACCCACTGAGTAAGAGATGCAGGTCCCAATTCAGTTTGAGCTGCACTTTGCTGGGTAGGTGTAATGGCCCTAGACAGGGATGTGCACTACATCCACATCACACGTATTCACCAAGCTCAATGAATACACATCACAATGTGCTTCTGCATCGGCTTTGCACATGAATCACCCTTACTAAATAGGGACAACAATAGTGAGGAACTTAATGGTGGTGAATAGAATATTTATTACTAGGGATGGGCATGAACCTTGTCGTGAACCTAATTTCATGACAAACATCACCTGGTTCGTGGTTTGCGAGCTCTGGTTTGTGAGATTGTGTCTCCCACAAACCGCCCACAAACCGTGATGTGTTTCATGGAGGTTTTTGAGGTTCATGAAGCCGGTTCGTGAGTCAGACATGCTGGCGCCAATGGATTACTGGTCAAAGGGGGCAGTGGACTTCTGCACTGGGGGACTGTAGCCCTTCTGCAGCCCTGTAGCCCTTCTGCAGCCCTGGAAACACCTACAGTGGCCCTCCAAAGCTTGACAGGCAGCTTTAGCTGTCAGCAAGAGAGTTCTCATTCTGCTTGGCTGAGGATCCCCACAATCCCCCTCAGCAGGAGTTTTGAACACCTGTCCCTGGCTCTGAGCCACCTGTCCCCCTGCTATGGCCAGGCAGAGGGGCTCAGCCAGTGGGTTCTTCTCCATGAAAGAAGATGAAGGACTGATGTCAAGTTTAAACTTTGAAGCTAATCTTTGGCCCCGATCACACAAAAGCCGAGGACAGACTTAAAGTTTGCTGCGCCTCCGCGGCGCGGCAGACTAAGGCAGGGGGAACTTCCCCCGCGGCACGGTGTTCACATGCCACCGGAAGGAAGCCGCCCACAGCGTTCAGACTGTGGGCGGCTTCCTACGGCGGCATGCGGACATCGCGCAGCTCCCCCTCCCGGCGCGTGTTCACACCCACTCCGGTGGGTGGAACACGCGCCGCAGCAGCCGGAGCACCACTTTGAAGTGGTGCTTGGCTGCTGTGGGAGAAGTGCGGCGCCGGACGCAATGCGTCCAGGCTGCCTCCTCAGGGCAGATGCGGCCGTCTGAACGGCCGCTCTGCCTCCACTTTTGAAGCGGAGGCAGAGCGGCCGAGACTGCCAGTCTATCCTCGGCCAAGGAATTAGCCGTGTGATAGGCACAAATGCCATGTGGATTTTAAGGATGCAATCATACCAGAACATCTGGCAAGCGTCCCACACCTGTTGGCAACCTGTTTCTCTCCGCCGAAGAAGTGGAGTAAAAAGATACTAGGGAAAGTCCAGTATCAAACAGGTTTGCTATAGGCCACAGACGGACTTTCCCCGTGAGATCGCTCCAGCGTGCACTCATGGCGTCGGGGATAATCTGATCAGGCTATCCCAATGCCATGCCGTTCCCCCCCCCCCTTCTCAGTATGCGCATCATCACATACTGCCATAGGAAGCCCTCAGGGTGGAGATACAATTCATCGATCCCCCGTTTAAGAAAACTCTCGACATGGAAATATGAAGAAAAGAGTTTTCCCTTTTAAATTTGATGTAGGCTCACTAAAAACAAGACGCAAGGGTTCGACAAAGCACAGAAGTTGCATTGGTTGTATTGTTTTCCTTAGTTTCCATTCTAAGTTTGATCTGTGATTCCAAACTCCATTTTGAGGCTAGGCCAACAAACCTCTCCCTTGCCACCTGTCAGAAACCCTGTTGAGGAAGTACTCCAGCATGTGAGACCACACTTGCAACATGAAGTAGTACAGCCCAGAAGCAGATTTTTCCACCTCATTTGAGAGATCTTAGCTTGGATTGACTTCACCAGTTACTAAACTGATGTCAGCATTCCAGAGACAATTGCTGATCATCTTAAACTGAAATCACACATGCATTGTAACTGTAATTATAAAAACTAACCTTCCTGCATGGCCTCTAGCTGGTTTAGAAACCTGATACAAATGCATTTAAAACTTTCTTTCTGTTTTTCATCTGTGCTCACCCACAGGAGGAGAAGGGCTGAAAAGCTCTTTAAGTGGCCCATTTGAATGTATTCTTAGTTGAGCAATCGAAAGATGTATCCACAGGGCTTTTTTTGTAGAAAAAAACCAGCAGGAACTCATTGGCATAATAGGCCACACCCAACAGTAGAAACTCATGAGCATATTAGGCCACACCCCTGCCTTCCCTCCGTGGATCGGCTTGGCTTCCCCAGGATCGGCTTCCCCAGGTAGCTATGGGGCACCTGGGGAACCCAAGGAGGGGAGGTAGTTTAAATTGCCTTCCCTTCCTGGATCGGCTTGGCTTCCCCAGGCGCCCCGTGGCTTGCGAGGCACCTGGGGAACCCGAGAGGGGGGAGGCTGTAGGCGAGGCCAACTCGGAAGCCAGCCGGAACTCCATTCCTGTGCGTTCCTGCCCAAAAATAGCCCTGTGTATCCATATCAGCATTTGTTGTCCAAATGAAATCTGCACAACTTTGAATATATCCAAAAGTTTATTTTTACATTTAGTTATCAAGATTCCATTTCAACATGACACCCACACCCTTGTCACCTGGAGGATCACAAGTCAATACTTGCGTGCTTGCATTTCTGTTGCAACAGTAAGGGTGATCTTCTGTTGTAGTGTTGTTCAGTTATCTACAGGCATGTGAAACACTAAATAAAAAATTTCTGAGTTGCTTTACCATTTGCAAAAAAATGTGTTACATTATGTGACCCTGTTTGGAAGCTGTACTTATTCAAAGTTGTAAAGGTGTTATGTGGATACCCTGTATTTCACTTTCCTTGTCTCTGGCTTTCAGGCTGCTTAGTTACTAGTTTTTGCTGCCTGCAGTAATTCATTTCACAGAATCTGGAGCATGGCCAGTTTAATGACATCTACACTTTATGCATATCTATGCACATTTATAATTTTTAAATTAAAAAATTAACTTGAGAGTCCTCAGTTTGGCATTTCTATTATTCTTTTTAACAAAATCCAGGTTTTCTTCCCAGGCACAATTTAGCCCCAAATGCTAGCTAAATCCAACCACTTAAGTACACAGAAATCCCTGGAAGGACACTGTATTCCACCATTTTCATGTTACATATTATAATGAAACAATTACTTATTCATTTTTTAATCAACTTCAAGGATAAGGAGATTTTGAAAAGAAGGTTAAGATTAAGGATCACAGATCAGACCACGAGTGTGAAGCTAATATGTCTGGGAAAATTGTTAGCTGTTTTTGCTCCTGGTTAATTCTGTATTCGAGCTGGGTATGGATCCTTTACACTGGAAAATAAGCATAACATATGATGCACAACAAAACCACTTCATTCATGGTGATCACAGAGCCAAACCAGATGAGATCCATGATGGGCTTTTCCGAGTATATTTATTGGTAAATAGTATCTGAGAGAAGCCTGCATTCAAACTGGGGGCATGGAACAGGGGCATAAAAACATAAGAGAAGCCAATGTTGGATCAGGCCAGTGGCCCTTCCAGTCCAACACTCTGTAACACGGTGGCCAAAAATACCAGGTGCCATCAGGAGGTCCACCAGTGGGCCTAGGACACTAGAAGCCCTCCCACTGTTGCCCCCCCCCCCCAAGCACCAAGAATACAGAGCATCACTTGCCCCAGACTGAGAGTTCCTATCTATACCTTGTGGCTAATAGCCACTGATAGACCTCTGCTCCATATGTTTATTTAATTCCCTCTTGTAGCCGTCCATGCTTGTAGCCACCACCACCTCCTGTGGCAGTGAATTCCACGTGTTAATCACTCTTTGGGTGAAGAAGTTGGGCAGGCAGGTTTAACTCCTTCAAATAGTTTCAAAATATATTATTTGTTCCTGTGATGGATTGGCAAATGCCATGCCTCCCATATTCCTGTTTGGCATGTGAGCAAAGTGGGTAGCAGCCTATCAGGGCCCATGAGAGGCTGTAGAAGACAGATAGGAGGGGGGAGAGATGGTTTGAGATAGGGGTTGTGCCTTCAGAGGATCAGGTGGGAAAAAAATCCTTACTCAGGAGTAGGGGTGTGCACCATAGGCATCAACTTCAGGGGTGCTTAGGGGCTGTAGCTACCCCTGAAAATTCCCGGAGGGGACTGAGCCCCCCCCCCCCCAGAACAAGGCTGGCAAAATTGCCCCCAAAAAACCCATTTTGAAAGTGGGGGGGCTGGCCAAGTGCCGAGCTAGGGGGCAAGGCTTGCATCGCGAGATCTGGCGCTGCGGAGATTGAGAGGCTGGGCTGGGCTGGCCTGGCCTGGGCTGGCCAGAGGGGAGGATCTCATTGCCATCAGAGTGTGCTATCAGAGCGCGCAGCCTAGCCAGCAGCAGCGGCACCTCCACAGCAGCAGCAGAGGTAAGAGTCCATCCTCCAGAACATCCATTTTGTTCAGGGAAACTAATTTTTGTAGTCTGAGCTGTAATTCCAGGAGATCCCCAGGTCCCACCTGGAGGCTGGCACCCCTAGCTCCAGTGCTGAAACTGGAAGCTCTGGCATTGGCTTGCATTTGCCAAAATCACCCTGTTTCACATAAGATGCACAACAGCCAGGTGGAGGAGGGGAGGGGTGTATTTTACTTGCATCTATATATCCTTGATTGAGAACAGTTGTTTTTTCCCGTGGTAATGGGGGGGGAGCCGCTTCAGCAGCTCCATAACTCTTCTTTCAATCTCCATTTCATTTAAGTGGGAAGCCCATCTGCATCAATGAGACTGGGGGGGGGGGGGGCAAGCAGATCAGAGGCCTTTTAAAATTTCCTTTTGATCTGTGTGCAGCCCAGAGAGAACATTGGTAAGGGATGTGTACTCTATGTTCATGCTCTTGGTTTTGCTGTTACTTAAAATGGTGTTGTAGTTTCAAAGGGACAACCAACTGGGATGTACTAAAAGGGATGATAGGATTGCCCACTGGAAATAATGGGAGAGACTTGAAGACCAATTGGAAATAATGGGAGCCAAAAATGCCAATTGACTTGCATGGGCACTGCTAAAATACATTGCAGCCAAAAAAATGTTGAAAAAATGCAGAAAGGTTTTTCCAATACGGTTTTTGAACCCAGATAGACTACTTAGGGCTGCCAAGTCCAACTTGGGAAATATCTGGGGACTTTGGGGGTGGAGCCAGGAGACTTTGGGGGTGGAGCCAGGAGAAAGGAAGTGACATCATTTTGTGATGTCACATCCTGTGATGTTGCTTCCACATGCTGACACATGAACTCATGAAGTTTCCTAATACTGAATCAGGCCATTGGTCCATCAAGGTCAGTATTGACTACTCAGACTGGTAGTGGCTCTCCAGGGTCTCAGGCTGAGATCTTTAATGTCACCTATTACCTGATCCTTTTTTAGCTGAAGAAGCTGATACCTCCTGCATGTCAAGCAGATGCTCTATCACTGAGCAACAGCCCTACTGAATCTTTCCTCACCTCGGCAGAATATGAAGCATTAAGTGCTACACAAGTGCTAAATATGATTTTCATATCATAAGAACAGGAGAGAAGCCACAGTGGATCGGCCCATCCAGTACAGCCCATCCAGTACAACACTCTGTGTCACAACAGTGGCCAAAAATACCAGGTGCCCTCAGGAGGTCCAGCAGCGGGGCCAGAACTCCAGAAGCCCTCCCACTGTTGCCCCCCAACCACCAAGAATTCAGAGCATCACTGCCCCAGACAAAGTGTTCCATTTAGCCCTTGTGGCTATAATAGCCACTGATAGACCTCTGCTGGATGGGGACAGAGAGAGACAGACAGACAGACAGACAGAAAAAAGAAAGAGGGAGAGAGAGAAGGAAAAAAAACTGGCAGAGGCACTTACTTCCATTTAGACCTTGTGGCTATAATAGCCACTGATAGACCTCTGCTGGATGGAGACAGAGAGACAGACAGACAGACAGACAGACAGCAAAAAGAAAGAGGGAGAGAGAAGGAAAAGAGCTGGAAGAGAAACTTACCTTGCCAGCCACATGCAAAAGCAGCTCCTTCAGTCCCTCCTTAATCTCTGGGCGGACCTCTCTTGCTGTGGAAGCTCTCTTGCTGACTTCTTAAAGGGGAAATGTCTGGTGAGGCTTTTTACTGCAGGGCAGGCTCTCTGCAGACATTTCCCTTTTAAGGTAGCCATTTTGTCCCCCCGGTGGCCAACTTGGAAAAAGCAGGGGTAAGCACTAAAAATCGGTGTTTCCCCCGCCCTACCGGGGGACTTGGCAGCCCTAAGACTACTCTTGGACTGTAATGACAGCCCCCAGAGTAGAAAAACAGTCCCTAGCAATAGAATCTGTGTTCTGGGACTGGAATGACAGGTCACAGAGTAGAATGACAGCCCCTGGGTGTTGCAGAAGCAGTCTGGGACTATTATTCCACTCTGAGGTTTGTCATTCCAGTCTGCATTTTAAGGTGGAGTTTCTAAGCACTGACCTAAGAAGGGACCTGTTCTTGGGGTTAGCCCAGCCCAGGGGCATTGCTAGGGGGGGTTCCCAGGCCCCCCTAAATTTCTGGGGAGCCTGTCCCTAAATCCCACATGGCTCCAACTCCATTGATAGTGACCATGGCCTGTGAGGTCACTAGCTCCTCCATATGATGTCATTGGGTCCCAGTTCTTTTAATGACTTAGCAATGCCTCTGGCCCAGGCCCAGCCCCGCCCCCCCAGGAAATTGGAAAGTATACGCCTATGGTGTGCAAACCCCCCCCCCCCCCCAAAAAAACAGTATTTTTCAGGTTCTGGTATACCAAACCTGAAAAAATATAATCTCACACAGCCTTCCCCTCCCTAAAGTGCCTGTCATCTGCTCTTCTTGGCAGCGCACAGAAGTCTGGTACAGCGGTGTAAGACACATCCCCTGGCTTGAAACTAATGCTGTGGCCATGTTTTTCACACAGGTTTTGCAGGATGACACACGCAGAGATGACCACACCACGGTTCTCTTCCAGGACCAGCAGCTTGACTCCAAGGCAATGCCGCTATGCCTTAAACCTCCCAAATGTGCATTCCACGATGTTTCGTGCATGGCTCTGCACTCTGTTGACGGAAGCTTGCTGCTGTTCCAGGACCCCGGTGTATGGAGTTACAAGCCACCTCCTCATAGAATAGGCAGCATCTGCCACTATGAGTGGTGGGACCTGGACACCCTTGATTGTCACCATTGGGTTACCAGGCACAAATGCTCCTGCATCCACTGCTTTGTATATATTGGAGCAGCGGAAGACATGTGCACTGCCCACTTTGACCACACAAGGAAATTATGAGTGATCCTGTCTTTGCCCAACAGGAGATAGTGAGGGATAGTTTTGTTCTTTAAGATCATGAAATGAGTATCTTCTGAAGCCCAGGAAAATACAGGGAACAGATCCAGGTGATTAATTAGCTCTGTAACTAAAAAGAGAAACCAAAATATTGCATAAATGATTGGTTGTGGTGAAAGAAGCCACTCTAGGGAGTCCTATAATGGTTGTGTCTGAAAGTATGACTTAAGTATTCCATGGCTGGTTGCATGGCAGGAAGTATTAAGGAATACAAATGTAGCATAGAAGCCATATTATATCATTGTCATAAAAGTTGTACAGTGCTAAGTTCCTTTCTTGCACTCTCTGGTCTCCCTTTTCCATCATTTTACAACATTTGCAACAGCAAATATTACAACACCTGTTTACAGTAAAAAACGATGCTATATGAAGTTTTGTGGGGATTTTGTTTTCTTTTACAGATTGCTGCCTCTGGAGCTCCAAAGTCTGGGGGTGGAGACCAGGGGGAGGAGAGGGGCTTAACCCTCCCCTCTGGTGTAATTTCCTCCCTCCCATATTGAAATCCACATGTTTTTACTCCTACCTGCATTTTTACCTTTGCCAGAGATGGCAATTTTTGGTGGAAAAACTGTGTAGAGAAAGGTTTTAAAAACTTCTTTTTCACCCGATCTCAACGGAGGTCCTATCTCCTCTATGGAAATTAGCAGCTGCAATATGTAAGCAATACGTAACAGACTTTTAAAACAATCACAGGACTACATGTAACATATAGTTCTGCTCTTGATATCATTCTTTATAGGAGTCAAAAAGCAGACAGATTCAATATCCCCTTAGTTTAAAGTTTTCAGCGTAGGCTTATTTCTCAAATGTGGGTCGTAATGCAGTTCTCATGATGAATTAGAAGGCTAATATTAATAGTATTTTGTAGTAACTTCACAGAGTTATCATAGTAACACTGTTTAGATGTTCGTGTCATGTTTTTGTGGTCTAACAATTATACCATAGGGCAGATAGAAACATAGAGCTGGAAGGGATCCCAAGGGATATCCAGTCCAACCTCCTGCACAATGCAGGAAATCCACAGCTACCTCTCCCCCATTCCCCCAGTGACCCCTGCTCTATATCCAGATGCAGGATATTTTTTTTAGCATTTCTACAGAGCTATATTTTCCCCAAGTTAGAGAGTTGTTGGCTAAGAGAATATATTTTGCCTTTCATGTGAAAATAAACAGTATCAAGGGATGGCGTCTAGGCCATTTGCAATCCTTTGGAACATGCATATTAGAAGAAAATGCATTATTTATGAAATGTGCGGCTGAAGGTGGAAAACTTTAAATTGAGTTTGGTAAGTTTTGTAATTTGGGGTTATGCTCAACACAGGCTACAAAATACTATGAATTATTCAGAGCAGAAACCAGCCAGTGGGAACAGCCACAAAGCAGATATGGAAGCTGAAATGTGCTTTCATAATATTAAAAAAATCTTTAAAAAATTAAACTGCAACACTGAACTCTACAATATTTAAGTTCTCCCTTCCTTTAAAATAGTAGAGGACTGGTACGAAATTGTGACTTTTTTCATCTGGCAGTTTTAAACACAGTGGAGGCAGGGGTCCCCAACCTCCAGGCCCCACCCTCCATCATCAATCAGCTGGCTGGCAGGGGAGGACTTACCAGTAGAAAAGAGGAAATTCCAGGCCATGTTGCTGGCATCACACCGGAAGTGACATCATCACACCAGCAATGTCTGGGTCACACTCTGGTATTTGGGCAAAAACTCTATGGTAGAAGCCGTTTTTACCACAGAGTTTTTGCCGAAATACCAGAGCATCCCAGCAACGGCACAGCATGATGACATCACTTCCAGTGCAATGCCAGCGAAATGGCCTGGGCTTTCCTCTTTCTCCTGGTAAATCCCCCATCCCCCTCCAGTTGCCAGAGCAACCCTACATCCAGAGTGACTGAGCAAAGGTTTCTACATACTTCCTGGAGGGGGAGACCCAATACTCAGGGTATTCATCTGATGATCTTTCAGAGATGATGACTTGCTACAAGCAGGGCGGCACTATGACTTTTGTGGGCCCTCAGCACTTTTGCCTTCATGGGCCCATCCCACCATAATAATAAATATTAAAAATTGTTTTTGATAGAAATTTAAATACTTCTACATTTTATCCCCCCCCCCCCCATTTTAGGCAAAATGTAACAGAATTTTGTGGGCCCTAAAATTTTGTTTTTTCTGATGTGAGAAAAAAAATTAAAAGATTTTCTTAGACCCTAAAAGTTCATTTTCCCCCTTCTGATTTTAAAAGAAATTAAAACATTTTCATGGACTCCTAAAAGTATCGTGGACCGTATGCACTATGCCTATTGTGCCTAATGGATAAATTGGACCTAGCAGTTCGAAAGCAAGAAATTGCAAGTAGATAAATAGGTACTGCTGTGGTGGGAAGGTAATAATATGCCGTGCACCTCAGTATCTAGTCATGCCGGCCACATGACCACAGAAACATCTTCGGACAGCGCTGGCTCTTCGGCTTGGAAACGGAGATGAGCACCGCATCCCTAGAGTCGGATTTGACTGGCTTTTGAGCAATGGAAACCTTTACCTTTACAAGGGGGTGATGGAGTGTCATCGAATCCAAACACATTCCTCCACCCTCCACCCACAATGCATCATTATTATTGCCAGAAAGTAGAAGAACAAATATCTTCTAATATGATTTTCTCAAAATGTAATTATGATTATATATGGTCTTAGAAATGGCTATTATCTGAGGACAGTTAGAAGAATGGGCTTAAAAGACTGCAACTCTATTTAAGATTGTAGTATAATTGTTCCCAAAGGCAGGGGGAATGTAAGATCATAGTTCAATTATTATCCAAGGGTTAGCTTATGCAAAAGAGATTGGCTGCTGTGTTTTCATTTTCAAAAATTGGGTCGATTGTCTATGGCAGTGGTACTCAGTGACTTGGGAGCCACATGAGATTCTTTGACATGCCACCTGTGGCAGTTATGGGTACCATTCCCCAACATGGCATCTGTCTCATGTTCCAGGAGAGTAAGCAAGGCCATTACCTTGTAGGGGTTGTGGTTGGCAGGTGGCTCCCACCTTGAAACAGCTGCCACCACAGGGAATGGAACTTGGGTGGGCTGCAGGCCTTATTCTAGGGATTAGGGTTTTCAGATCCAGGCTGGGAAACTCCTGGAGATTTGGGGATGGAGCCTGGAGAGGGACCTCAGTCGGGTACAATACCACAGGATCCATCTTCCAAAGCAACCATTTTCCCCAGGGGAACTGATCTTTGCAGTGTGGGGATTAATTGTAATTCTGGGGGGGTCTCCAGGTCCCACCTGGAGGCTGGCATCTCTACCAGGGATGAAAGTGAAGGGCCCATCCTTTCCGATAACACCCCCAGGGCCCCCACACCCTCCTCTGCAGCTTCTTCACTCTTATCCCAGCACTGAGTCAGCTGTAGGAGGAGAACAAGGTGGCTACAGAGAAGGAAGAGTAAAAACCACCACCACCACCACAGCAGCCACCCAGGAAAAGAGAAAGCTGGCCACAGTGGGGTAGCGCTGGTTTTTACTCCCCTTTCTCCGCGATCTACTTGCTCTCCTTGAGAAACTCACTTTCTTGCCTGAACTCATGTGTATGTTTGGTGGGGCAGGACACAGGATATACAGGAGTCTTGTCGCTCTTTGGGTCGACTTGAATTGTAAATGTGGCTTTCTGTGAGCTGCATGGTGTGCACCACTGGTCTTTAGCAACTAATATAGACTTTGCCTGTGCTATGTTAACTGAACTCTCGGGCTACACAAGAATTCAAAGCTCTCTTTGAGAATGTGTGTGATTATGTGTATGGAGTACTGGGAAAACTGAGTCAAAAATAATAAGCTGAAGGAATTGGAAAAAACACAACCCAAATTAAAAATGTATTCCAGGACTGCAAAACCAGCCTCAGTCTTCTAACTGTCATGGTTATGTTTTCTTCTGTCAGGTTCTGTATGATTTAGTTGGGAAGGATGCACAAAGAATTTATCAAGGGAAATCTCTTCCATTTTTCTTGACTTTCTGATCAAGAAAGTTGTAGGATTCCATTCCGAGAGTCAGGGGTCATTTCGAGCAGGAGTTCGGGGGAGCGCAGCTCCGGGAGTTGGTGCCAGCCCTGCCGCCCACGGGGGAATGCCTGCTTGTGTCATGGCTGCAGCAAAATGACCCCATCCCCTGGAAAGGTCCTTGTTTCTCTGACCAGCCTTCTGAAGGCGTCAGCCACCACTGAAGCTATCCTCCCAGAATAGTGGTATTTCTGAGGCTTGGATTAGTAGCTATCCCCCTCTGCCAGCTCTTTCTTTCTTTCTTTCTTTCTTTCTTTCTTTCTTTCTTTCTTTCTTTCTTTCTTTCTTTCTTTCTTTCTTTTCCTTCCTTCCTTCCTTCCTTCCTTCCTTCCTTCCTTCCTTCCTTCCTTCTGACATACTTCCGGTGATGTCAGTTAGTGTAGCATATGCAAATAAGTTATGCTAATGAGTTATGCCAATGAGCTCCTGCACCTCTTTTTCTATGAAATGGCCCCTGCCGAGAGTAAATCACTAATTATGTCATTTAATATTTCATAAGCAAAGAATGATAATATGAACTAGTACTGAAGATCCATTCCTCATGCATGAGCCAATTATTTCCTAAGCTGCTTTCCTGTGATCATTAAATGAGTGACTTGTGCTGTAATTTAAGCACACTGTCTTTCTCTGCCTCTCAGAGTAAAGGTACCCAGTTCTTTTAATGCTCTATGGGCGGAACAGCAAAAGGGGAAAGTGGAACAGCATAATGGCTGGAGGGAACAGGGCGAAGCTGTTGTTTCCCAGCTCTTGGCCTCATCCTATTGTGATTGCTCCTCATTAAATATTGATTTTCGTGCTCTCTTTATCAAAATATCTTCAGTCAAGACTGTTGAAATAAACAAGGATGATCAACTGACCACCTAGAGAAAAATTTAATGAATGAATATCTGGATTTCAAGTCAGCAGGGGCCAAATACACATGCAAGCAAATGTCTATCCCTGGCTAGATGCATACATAGCATTGCTGACATTCTAGTTTTTTATCTCGATTTGGTATACTTTTCTAACAAGAATAGTCACTGTCATTATCAATTAGGGGGGTGCAGAGAGGGAGGGCAGAGGGAGATGACTAAAATTTATCTTTGTCCCCCCAGGGAAAGACACACATATTCTAACTGGAATAATTGGAAGTATTCAGAGCAAAAAAAAAAAATCCAGTTTGGTTGGCTTTTTCTTGAGAGAATCTATTTTTGGATAACACTAATGGGTATTTGAAAATTCAGCTATAAGGTTGCACAGTATAAACTGCTGCTGTTTCAAAAACACATTTGATTGTGTCTGTGTCTGCGAAGATGATCCCTCAAAAGCTCCGATTACAGGGAATTAAAAAGAGAATAAAAGATTGTTTTCCAAGTGCTGAAGGAGGAGGTGAATCATTTTTAAACTGTTGCCTTCACCGAAATGTTCCTTATAAGGACTACCAAGAGCCATTGTTGCTAGCTTTTAATCATTAAAATGTTTGTTATGTTTTCTTCTTAAATGTTGCAAACCAATTTTGAAGATGCTGTGTAATGGTTTTTTCATGGTGCGCTAAGCTAGCATTGGTATTGCAAATATAGGGAGAAAAGTACAGCGCACACTGCTGTGGCTATGAGTTGGGGGAAAAGGTACTGTTCGACTACGGACCAGGTTTACTTTCTCCTTTATACAATTAGGGCCCTAACCGGGGGGGTGGGGGGGCACCTTGAGCCAAGGGGAAAGGTGAGGTACAAATATGTTAATAAAATCAACCATTCAGTCTCCATGGAAACAGGTCACATCCTTCCAACAGGTATATTCTCAGTTTCTACAATATCCAAATTCAGTGCTGAACACACACACGCACACACACACACACACACACAATGAGGACATGAGCTTAGGTAAAATCTAAGATAAGCTTTTGAGGCCCAGAGCTCATTCCATCAGATGCATCAAGTAAACCATAGACTTTCACTTAATATAGCGGATGACATGGGCTCTGGGTCATGAACATTTATGCGTCAATAAATCTGTTAGTCTAAAGTGCCACATGGCTGCCCTTCACCATGTCCTAAAACTCCTCTACATTAATTTTGGGTTTGCTGCATTTTTTTGAGGATTTGTCTGAAAAATGGGTTATGTTGTACCTAGGTCAGGAACTAATGTTAGGAGATGATATATGATGCTCAAATCATATTTTCCTTTTATATTGGCAAATGAGATCTCTAGATGTAAAGTGAATATTAAATTTCACTTGACATCCTTTAAAGATTTTTAATGGAGATTTCACTGGAATCTCAACCTAACCATCCATAAAAGAAGGTTTAGCAAAACCATCATTAGAAGCACTTATTTGGTTGCCTCTGTCAAGTCTTCCTAATGGTTATGCTATACTTCTGGTACTCAGGGAGATTGAGTTTATATCACAGAGCCCTTCACAGCTCAGCCAGGCCTTTCTATTTAATCTTGTGTGCTTAATTCCGAATGAAAAACAGCACGAACCATCTCTTTCGTAATGGGCCGCCTTTGCAGTCATAAAGGCCCCACTGAGCCTCTGTTGTGCACAATGCATCACAATAGTAAAATCAGAAGTTCAAATAGAAGTCAGCAGCAAGCGGAAATTCCATATAAAGCACGGTGGATCATCCTGTCTTCTAGGAGGCGTGCCCACATACCACAGATCTGTCCTTCCTGAAACTGGAGACCCATTGTCTGCCTCTCTTCACTTCCTAGAACAAAAAAAAGCATCAGTGAAATCTGTGCCTTCTATTCTGTAGTTTTACAGTATTTATTTAAACCATGTTCTTCCTGTCACACCCCTCCTGGCTTTATGCTGTGCAAAACACAGTGTTGTAGGGAGGCACCAGGCCAAACTCCAGCTCACTAACAGAGTCAGGTCACATAAGCCCAAAGAACTTGACACAAAGAATGACTGTCAAGCATGCTTCATGAATATCTGAGAAGAACATAATAGTTACGTTGATAATTAATGGTCCATGCCAGTGAAATTCTCCCATTGACACCTTGGCTGCACACTGCTCCAATTAGACAAACCTTTTACTTACTTCCCCAAAGTCTGGAGAGTAAAACCTACCTGATCTTGGGAATCTAGTCTCACTAGTCTTCCTGTAAGGTTGCCAACACTGGGCTGGGAAATTCCTGGAGACCTGGGGATGCAGGCGGGGGACCACAGGGTTTGGGGAGGAGATGGAACCCATCTGGGTATTATATCATAGACACCCTCCAAAACAGCCATTTTTTGCAGGGGAACTGATACATGTAATCTGCAGATCAGTTTTAATTCCAGGAGATCTCCAGGCACCACGTGGAGGCTGGCAACCCTAGTCTAGAGTTTTGCATACACCTGCTCACTTTAAGATGAGTCAAGATTGGTAGTGGAAAGTGCCATCAAGTCACAGCTGACTTATGGTGAGTCTTTATTGTTCTCAAGGCAAGAAACTAACACAGGTGGATTGTCCTCGCCTGTCTCTGCATGGTGGTCTCCCATCCCAGTACTAACCAGGGCCGACCCTGCTTAGCTTCCAATATCTGATGAGATAGGGCTGCCAAGTCTTACCATTAGGAAGGCGGGGGAGTCCCGGCCCCTATCCAGGAGTCCAGCACACGTGCACAGCACGCGCACACCAGGATGACATCACCCAGAAGTGATGTCATCATGCTGGGCATGTTGCTGGGGTGACGCTCTGGTAATTGCCCTAAAACTCTATGGTACCATAGAGTTTTCAGGGCAATTGCTAGAGTGTCACCCCGGCAACATGCCCAGCATGATGATGTCACTTCTGAGTGATGTCATTATGCTGGACTGTCGGTCTGATGAGGTTCCCCCACCGGCCAAATCTGGACTGGTGGATTGGGGACCCCTTTAGTGGGGGAATCCCCACCCCCCAGGGGGACTTGGCAGCCCTGTGATGAGATCAGGCTAGCCTGGGCCATCCAGGTGAAAATTAGCCCTCTGTTTTCTACACAAGCCTTAAAAAATAGTTTGAAACAAGGGGCTTTTTCAGTCTTTACTCACTTATTGCCAGGGACTCCTTTGCATATTTCATAGCAGGAACTCCTTTGTATATTAGGCCACACACCCCTAATGTAGCCAATCATCCCAGAGTTTACAGTAGCCCCCGTAAGAAGAGCTCTGTAAACTCTTGGAGGATTGGCTACATTAGGGGTGTGTGGCCTAATATGCAAAGGAGCTCCTGCTACGAAATGAGCCCTGCTTATTGGCATATCCACCAAAGACTGTCCCACATTAGACAAGGTCTGATTATTTGCCTGGAAATATTGCTAATGTATTCTACATTAGAAACTATAAAATTATCTAGATTATCTAAATTAGAATTATTTTCTTTAGGACCCCAACGCATAAAGAGTTAAGATTCTTCAAGTGGCAGGAAATATTCAATTTCAAAGAGAACAGAGAGGCACACAGAGCCATATGCATGCACACAAACTCTCTGCGACAACCCTAACTTGAATAAATTAATTCTAAGCATTGGTTAAAGACAAGGAACAAAGCAAACGTGTGATTTTTGTACCCTAGTTGAGATACCTGCAGATCTCTGCCTGTCCCTCTACAGCTGTGTAGGAGGTATCTGATCCAGGTTTGCATATTACAGTTCTTCTATATTTAACATGGCATGTGTAGCTGCAGAAGGAGGAGGAGGAGATTGGATTTATACCCCGCCCTTCACTCGGAGTCTCAGAGTGGCTTACAAACTCCTTCCCCTTCCCCTTCCCCTTCCCCTCCCCACAACAGGGAGACACCCTGTGAGGTAGGTGGGGCTGAGAGAGCTCTGACAGAAACTGCTCTTTTTCAGTAACACCTCTGACAGAACTATGGCTTGCCCAAGGTCATCCAGCAGCTACAATGCATAGATGTTCAGTTTAGGGGCTGTGGAATATGGTCCTTCAGTGTGGCTCAACAGCCCCCATGTCCACAAACTTGATGTCCAACTTAATACAACAATCAGCAGGTGTATTAAACCCACTCCAACCCAGGGTTATTTTTGGGCAGGAATGCACAGGAACGGAGTTCCGGCTGTCTTCCAAGTTGGCCACGCCTACAGCCTCCCCCCCTTGGGTTCCCCAGGTGCATCGCAAGCCGCAGGGTGCCTGGGGAAGCCAAGCCAATCCAGGGAGGGAAGGCAGTTTAAACTGCCTCCCCTCCTCGGGTTCCCCAGGCACCCTGCAAGCCATGAGGCACCTGGGAATGTCAATCCTGGGAGGGAGCTGCACGGTCGGGGGTGTGGCCTAATATGCTAATGAGTTTTTGCAGTTGGGTGTGGCCTATCATGCTAATGAGTTCCTGCTGGGCTCTCTCTACAAAAAAAGCCCTGCTCCAACCTATTAGCTACCCACGTTGTGCCACATCGCTCCTTTGCATCTCCGAAGACAAGATGCTCTTCTTCATGAATATAGAAAGAGCACTGAAAACAGTTGCTCATCCACACAAAGACATGGCTGATGCAGTTCTATCCAGACTAATATCCTGATATCCAGCAATACGAGCTGCACAAATCCTGCAATTACAAAAATTCAATCTAGGGAATGAATGGTTGCGAACATAGGTGCAATCAGTTCCACCCAATATCTATAATCTGATAAACACCAATGAGAGGCCCGCATGCTTTCACCTGGCACATAAAGTATGGAAGACAGCTAATGGAATACAAACAGGCTTTGGTAGTTGTGCAGTCCTGTTGTTTAAATGGGGCCAAATACCAGGACCTGAATGTGATTGTGGTGCAGCCCGCCACACTATTCTCCATCTGTCACAAGAATGTGAATGTCATGCTTTCCAGGGAGATGTGATGGAGCTCTTGAACTCTCCCCAGCTGTGACTGAGTGGATTGAAAAATTAGACATTAGTATTTAGGTGGTTGCCCAACTGGTCTGCATTAACTTGGTTGCAGATTCATATTATTATATGCTTCCTGGGTGTGACTCTGCCATACAATAAATAAATAAATAAATATCAGACAACCAAACAGCCTTAAAGAATTGTCTGAAAAATAGGATGTGGAACTTGCCCAAAACCAACTATGATGACAGGAGAAGAGGGTGGAATAAAATGATTAAAGCTTCAGGGAAAGAAGATCAGAGCAAAACTATATAAATGCACAGCCATGTCAGAAAGTTCCATGCTGCCCCTAAATTACTTAAAGTCAGATGGGACTTTGATAAAAATAAGCCTGCGGGGAAGAAACCAAAAAAATAAGAAACATGAATCCGATTATATGTTTGGAACCATGAACTGCCTGACGTACCTATTTCAGCCTTTAAAAAACCCTTCTGTATTACTAAATAGTATATAAACATAACTGTTATGCTTCATCTTACTAAAATGTACTGTAAGTGAAATCTCAACCAAGCTATGTAACAGTGAAAATGACCCCTGCCACTTGGGCTTTTAGTAGCCTTTCCCCCCCCCCCCCATAGTTCGTCATTCCCACCTCCATTTTTCTGGCAATGTGCTTGTGCTGTTTTATCAGTACCATGCAACATGACCCATGCCTTTGCATTTCTTCACGTGCTTTAACATGGGAAGTACGTGCCTGGATCTTTCCTCTGTCTTTTTACTTATTTGAATGCTCCGTGCCACAGGCTGCTAGACTAGTCTGTCAGTGTTTCCTATCACGGAAACGCACAGAGTTATCATGAGATAGCATAGTACCATTGTCACAAGCTAATCACTACCATTTTCAGCAAGGTTGCTATGGCATTATTACAAAATAACACTTTGTTCTTGGATAGCTATGGAAATAACTCCCATTCCTAGTGCACATATCACACACATCAGGTCATTAAAATTCTATCTGGTGGGCGGTGTAGTAACTGAAGCCTAAAACATTCCCATTGATGGGAAACTTCCAAGCTAATAGTTATTTTGCTGAATAAAGTAATGTCCATTTCTGTCACAACAGCCAAGCCTCAATACTGAAATTAACCAAATCCTATGCAACTCCTGTGACAGAACATACAGTCTGTTCTAAATTAGTTCCGGTAGCTGGTTGCAACACAAATCATACTGCAAAATACTTTACTGTCAGAATTTCTTTACATATTTATATATTCCTCTAGCCTTAGTATTCTGTAGTTGCATTTTTGCCTTGTTTCAAGTAGCTCAATAACATAATCTCTACTTTATAGAAGGGAAATTGAAACTGACACAGGTGATTTGCCTAAACTCACTCACCAGATTTGTGGTTTAACTTGGATATAAACTAAATTTATACCACTTTAACTGTTACACTTTACCCCCAAGGGATCCTGGAAACTGTTGTGTGGTAAAAATGGAGACTACACAAAATCAAAACTTCAGTACTAGAGTATCCTGGACATGGACAACAATTTTTAATGGAATTTAAGAATTTAGTATAAATATTTCCCAAGTCCTATTGATTCAAAGACCCATCCAGCAAATACTTTTCACAAGACCATGTTGCACATAACCTAGGTCATAATTCATGTTCTCCCTACATTTCCCACCAAATGAATTTTCTTTCTTAATATATCTGTGTGAAAATGTAATTTCTTGTGATGAATTTCAAATTTCCTATGGAATGGATAGTCCAGAAAGTATGTGTCACTAAGGACTTGAAAATTGTTTTAGCATTAAAAAGTTTTTTCCCCTTAATGTCCATCTACTATATCAAACTGTAAATTGAAGCTTGTGACACGTTGTGTTAGCATTGTTCAATCTTTTTTTAAAAAAGATGTTTGTATGTGAGGAACTGCCTAGTACTATCAAGTCCATGAGGTCAGGAATTGTCTACCCTAACAAGTATCTATTTTCCTTGATGTACTGGTTATCTGCATATCACCACATTGCAGAAACCATCTAAATATGCAACAGCTAACCAATCAAATGTAGATTCTGAGAACCTTAATCTGAAATGCCAGGGATTTCAGCTAGGACTTTTTAATGATGATGATGATGATGATGTTGTTGTTGTTGTTGTTGTTGTTGTACAAACATTACAATCTCTACACATAATACAAAGTCTGTGATTCATTCAAGTATACGCTTCCTTTCAGCATGCAAAGCATGGGACATATCCTGAGACACAACCCTTCATTTCCATCTGGACTGTTCATGGGGGGGGGGGGGGATACCATTTAATATAACATTAATACCTGGAAAAGATCTCCAGTCTACAGCTTAATACTGCTTCGGAACCAAATCTGAAACAGAAATACTTTTTAGCTTAGTTTATTACTATATTTGGAATTGGATAGCTTTATGTCGTATTATACTTATTATCCGGTCAGATTTCAAACTATGGTTCAAGAATGTGGTCATAAGTAGACAGAAACTGATATTGCCTTGGGAAACAGGAACATGGTGTCCCACCAGAGCTATGTCAAGTCCGAGCTCTTTTTTATGACAGCCATAACTTTTTTTGCTTAACACTATAATTAAAAACACAAGTGTTCATTTTATGAATCAGCCCAAAAATCTGTCATTACTAACAGCTTTGTTAGTGATGCTGCTAGAATCGGTTTTTCTGCAGCCGGAGATCTGTGTCATGAGTCTGGGCATCCTCCGAACACCACCCACTTCAACTGAATTAGATGCCATGGGATCCCACCCAAAGGAGTCACTCCTCCCTGTAAAACAATGACTAATTCTCTACAAGGAACAACCAGGGTACTGTTGCAGTAGTACAGGAAGGACTGATAACATCACGTGGGCTGCGAAATCACTTTGTGTCAGCAGACATAAGTGGGATGTTCCTTTTCAAGACCCGCAGAGTGGAGGAAGTGGGCCTTGAAACACAATGTACATTGAAATTGGCTTTCATCTAAGGGATCTCATGGTATTACTCCTGCTCAGAGATGCTCGTGCCATCTGCAGCTGCATATTTTTGATGTACTTCCCTTCTTTGTTACACAGAGAAAGCCTGGCACAAGAAATCAGATGAAGAGCGTTACACCATACTAGGAAAAAAGCCTGTTGTGGAAATATATACAATGGGTTCTAGAAAGAGACTTTGGGTGGGTGCCTCAGCCTTGGGCACTCAGTGTCAATTTACTGTGGTGACCTCAGCAGGGTATAAGGACACAGACGCTACCGTTTTCTCCAGGGGAACTGATCTCTGCCATCTGAAGAGCAGTTGTAATTCTGAGTGATCTCCAGCCCTCACCTGGAGACTGGCAACAATGGTTGCCCAGGAAGCATTGTACCTGTCTGAGGTCTCACCCCTCCTCAAACCCCACCCTCTCCAGGCTCCACCCCTCAAATCTCCAGGAATTTCCCAACCTGAAGATAGCAACCCTATCTCCTTCCCAGCCAACCAACAGCCTACCTTTGTCTGCCCCTCTTACTTCAGTTTTCCATCTTCTCCCCCCTCCCTGCAGCCTCTACCTAGAAAAGGTATAGTCTTTCTCCACAGTGGGGACCAAAGCAGCTCACATCATTCTCCTTTCCCCTTTTTCATCTGCATGACAATAGATTAAGCTGAAAGTCTGTGACTGGTCCAAAATCACCCACTCAACTTCCACAGCAAGAACCTCGGTTTGGCAGACCCTGCTCTGAAGTGCTAATCATTACGTCACACTGGCTGTGTCATAGGGTGGGGAAACTGATCTCTGCCATCCAGAGAGCAGTTGTAATTCTGAGTGATTTCCAGCCTTCAGCTGGAAATTGGCAACAATGTTTCTCCAGGAGGAAAAGTACAGACTTTCTCCACAGTGGGGACCAAAGCAGTTTACATCATTCTCCTCTCCCCATTTTGATCTGCACAACAACCCTCTGAGGTAAGTTAGTCTGAAAGTCTGTAACTGATCCAAAATCACCCACTCAGCTTCCAAAGGAAGAATATGGGTCTGGCAGGCCCTGCTTTGAAGCGCTAACTGCTATGCCACACTGGCTATGTCATCACCTGGTATCACAACTGAACTCCAGACAACAGATCTCTCTCCTCCTGGAGAAAATAACTGCTTTGGAGGCTGGATTCTATGGTATTCTATTCAGCTGAGGCCTCTCCCCTCCCCAAACTTTGGCTTTCGTAGTCTCCACCACAAAATCTCCAGGAATTTCCCAACCTGGAGCTGGCAACCCTAGTCAGGACTGGCCCCAATGAGTTCCCCACAAAGGCCAGAGTAGGGGGGGCACCTTTTTACTGACAGAACCAAGGCTGGCTACCTAGCAACAGCCACTGAGAGGAAAGTAGGGTTGCCAGCTCTGAGCAGGGAAATACCTGGAGATTTGGGGGGTGGATCCTGTGGAGGGCAGCTTCTAGGGAGGGGAAGAACTTCAGCAGGGTATAATGCCATAGGGTCTACCCTCCAAAGCAGCCATTTTCTCCAAGGGAACTGATCTCTGTCATCGGGAGATCAATTGCAACAGCAGATCTCCAGGTCCCATTTGTAGGTTGGCAATCCTGGGGGAAAGTGAGCTTCACAGCAGGAGGAGAAGTGAATGGTTTGATGGCTGCTGACCCACCTCAGTACCCAGCCAGTCATGAAGGAGCCAAACAGGAGAAGCTTCTTTGTCAGAAGAGACAGCCGTTTTGGCAGTTTATTCTGACAGGGAGGGAAGAGTGGCCAAGCTGGCAGTGGGCGGGAGAGAGGAGTGGACCAAGCACCCAGCCAATAGCATGCGAGTACTCTTGAGTGGCGGTTGATGGGCCAATGGCTGATGGAGTGCACAGCACAGCCAATGGGAGAGCTGGAAAGTGCCAATATGTTAGGGCTTGTGTGTGTGTGTGTATCAGATTATGGTGAATCATTTCTCAGAGGTTTGTTAACACTACAGGGCTACAATCTTTAAATTGATCTAATCAGCAGATGAATCAAATGAAGCTTTAGCTGATTAGCAGGGCTTTGAAATCTGGTGACAGGAAATGTTAATTAGTAGAAATAAGAGGGGTCAGAGACCTCCCTGTGCTTACCCCCATTCCCCACTGGCACTGGAAGGAGAAAAATGGGTGGAAATTGGGGGGCATGCAAGATCACTTCCACTGAAAAAACTGAAAGTGACCTAATTATGTTAGGGCAATACTATAGGGTTTGCCCAAAATTTACTGCTGCTGGTAACCCTAGTAGGAATGAAGATTAATAGAATACTGCCTCTAAAATATTTTTATTCCTGTAGGTTACTATAATAAGGGTTCACAAATAAAATATTAAAGAGGGAATTGTAAAATGGCCCATATATATTTTAGGAATAAACACATTTTAAATAATTAATTTAGATTCTCACTACTTGGGATAACCAATCTAAATGGACATGCATGGCAGTGCATGAGAGTCTTGCTGACCCTCCTGTTTTTGCTGCTGGGTGTGTGTGTGTGTGTGTGTGTGTGTGTGGTGTGTGTGTGTGTGTGTGTGTGTGTGCGTGTGTGTGAATTCAGCCATCTGATCACCATGTATGGTTTTATCACTAGTGCTTTTCAGACCTCCAAAAGTCTGTATAACTAACACAGAGAAGATAAGGAGGGTTTACACCTGCTGGCTTGCTGCCAGCATCAATGCATTGATTACATTGATCAGAAGGTCTGAGCAGAATCTACAGACATAAAAATATATGAGCCTTGTATCTTTTCATGTGACTGGGGACTCTGAATTTTGTAGGACTGCTGATCCCTTGGAAAGAACCTTCACACGTATATTTTGGGCAGAGGGGCTGTGTTCCAGTCTCCCTTTCAACACACAAAGGTTGTGGGTAGGGACAGAAGGTGTTGTCTTACTCTTCCTCAGTTCACTGACTTTCAGTAGGTTGCAGGTTTGGAAAGAAGCTAGAATGATTTTGCAAAATAGAGTTGCTTAATTAGAGACACGTATTTGACAAAAGAAATGGAATGTTCCTTTAATCATTCCGAATGGGCAATTCACCTGTAGGAGTGGACGATTAGAGATCTCTGTGTTACAGCATCTCTGAAAAACAGGAAATATATTAATTCCAGAGGTACTGAAAGCAATCACAGGTCCTGAGACCATGATTCCTTCTGACTCCCCCACTACATCAACTAGACCCACCCAACCCAAGCATCATAAAAAGACAAATCATATCTTGTCCAGCTTCATGGGCCTCCAGGATGACCAGTGTCCCTAAAGGTTTATCCTCCTGGTCTCCCCCACTCAGAAGCCCTGATTGCTGAAGCAGTTCTTGTTTTACCTCTACTGTGTTCTATTTTCAAATTTGTAAATAAAGCAAACGTATCAAGGCTCCAGTTCTTTGCCAGCCAAAAGAAACTAAACCTCATAGCACTGTTCCTGGAACTTCTCAACATTGGGAAGCAGAGAGTCTTTAACAGGACATGTCACCATTCTGGATAAGAGTAATATCCATTGTAAAACAGTTTAAGACCACAGCTTAGATCCCTTGGAAAATCTGTGCTGACAAAAAGGATTTTCATCAATAGAATGGGCCTTCCTCACCTCCCCCCTTCCACTTCAGCCCAGAATACCCCTCCCAGGAACAGGAGGGAGGAATCATTGAAAATTGCACACCCAATCAGAATAAGTCCTCTGCTTGATCCAACTCCATATGATGCTGTTCATCATAGAAAAAATAGTTCTTTATAACTAGAGGTTTTCGCTAAAAAGGAAAGTCTTTTGTATGCTCATCAGCACCAGGGGTCATTTTGTAGAAAAAGAGCTCATTACCATACCTATTAGCATAACTCATTGGCATATGCCATGCCCCCTGACATCACCAGCCGAATGTCAGTTTCAGTCCCATTATACCCTATGGGCCATTGAAGTCAATGGCAAAAACTCATAGTGTATATGAGGGGCTGGAGAAGAAGGGGTTTGAGGGAGAGGCCCCAAACTTGCAGGGTAGCTGATGGGGCCTCTCCCCAAAATACCCACCAAGTTTCAAGAAGATTGGATCATGGGGTCCAATTCTACAGGCCCCCAAACAGGTTGCCCCATCCCCTCCAATGTTCTCTATGGTGAGAAAAAACGTTACTTTTTTCCCACCATAGAGAACAATGGAGGGAATGGGGGCAACCTGTTTGGGGGCCCGTAGAATGGGACCCCCAGGTCCAATCTTCTTGAAACTTGGAGGCTTTTTGGGGGAGAGGCTCCAGCACCTACCCTGCATATTTGGAGCCTCTCCCTCAAACCCCCTTCCCTCCAGCTGCTTTTTAAGCCACCACCGGATTTTGGCAGCAATTTGGTGGCGGGCCAAATCAGATCAGAGAATCTGATATGGACCATGGCTGCCCTAGTGCCCACACCTGGGCTGGCGAAAGCTCAGCTCCGCCTCGCTCCGGCCCCAAATGACCCCTGATCAGCACTATAAGCAAAAGTCTACAGTCCTCAGAGGGAGTCTAAAATGTGATCAAGCTCCAGCTATCAGGAATCAGCTGCAAATTTAAATGTGCCCGTCATTATGTGTCCAACTTGGAAAGTTAAGAGAACATTACATATTTGTCTCTGATGAATACAGGGCCGGAAATTGTGTACTAAATACTATATGCCATGGTTGTGAAATTATTCTCCTATTATAAAAAGGGAAAGTGGCATTTTTCAATTCCAAGTCTAATCATAGCTCTATGTATACTAAATAAGAGCATATGTTTGTTTTATTGTCTAAGAATTTTTTCCATCTTGTTCATTCCCCCCAAAATTGATATGCACTATGCAATGCTTCATAGTTTAACTGTTGTTGATGGAACTGAGTGAAACCGTAACTGTGCTTGTGTGAGTAATGTTACCACAAAATCTGAAATACTTAAACGGCCTTTTCTGAGGATGCAGAGCAACAAACTGTGGTGTTCCTCATCTAAACAAAAAATGTGCTGTGGTAATTTAAATTCCATCATGTTTACAGCAGTGGAACAGACCGTGTTTTAAGAGACCTGCTTGTAAAATCTGGGCTTCAAAAATTCTACATCTTAAAATCACACCAAAATTCTGAAAGACTTGTTTGTCCCTTTCTGTTGTTATCCACTGCCAGTGGGTAAAGACTTTTTCATTTCATTTGGTGTACCCTCTATGATTCTGCCTTCCTGTCCAGTATTTTAATCCAGGGTCCCCATCATAGTGTCTGTGGGTGTCATGGTCCCTACCTAGTGTTTTTAGAAAGTAGACAGGGCCGGGAGGGGGGATTACCCAGCCAGGATTCTGATTGGCATTGGAAATCTGATTTTTAAAAATGTTGCTTTAGCAGCAGTTGCCAGCATAACACAAGGATCTTCAGTGTATGAATGAAGATACAGCTCCCATTGTATGGCTGGTTCCACCTCCTGCAGCAGCCATTTTGTCACTATGTCTACCATCCAATGACAGAATTCCAAAGTTGCCCACCAGCTCAAAAAGGTTGGTGATCTCTGTTTTAATTGTTTTTATGTTTTTGTGTGTGTTTTAGCTCTGGTTTAATTATGTTAATGACATGGGTTTTTTTGTTGGGTTTAATGATTTTTAAGATGTGAGTTTATTATGTATGTTATAATTTGTTAGCTGACTTGGTGGTCTTAATGAGGGTCGGAAAGCAAGGTATATAGTTTGTAAAATGAAAAAATAAAAATAAATAAAATCCTAGGCCTCCAAAAAACTGATCCCAGTCCCCCACAAGTATAGCTCTATTTATTTATTTATTTAATTACATTTTTAGATTGCCTAATCCCCACAGATGTGGGGCTCTAGGCGATGTACAAATTGAAAAACAATAAAACCATACAGTCATTATGACAAATATATACTAAAGTAGTTAAAAATCAAAATGCGAAATTCTGTTAATCCCTCCCATTATCCGGTCTGTGTAACCTCATAGGTATGGGGGGGAGGAATTGTAGATGTAAAATCCTTTAGGGAGCAGAGATCCAGGAAAGGTGCCAGTCATGATGTAAACTATCACTGTCCCCAACCAAACGCCTGGCAGAACATCTCTGCTTTGCAGGCCCAGCAGAATTGCACAAGATCCCACAGGGCCCTGATGTCATTTGGCAAAGAGTTCCACCAGGTTGGGGCCAGGATCAAGAAGTCCCTGGACCTAGCTGAGGACAGTCGGATATCTCTAGGGCTGGGGACCACCATCAAGTTGTTCTGTGAGGGGCGGAGTGCTCTCCTAGGGGTATACCAGAGAAGGCAGTCCTGTAGATATGTTGGTCCCAGACTGCTCAAGGCCTTAAAGATCAAAACTTGACTCAGTGCTCCACCAGAAGCCGGTGCAGCTGGTGCAGCACAGGATGAATATGGGCAGTCCAAGGTGCCCCTGTCAGGATTCGCGCCACCGCATTCTGGATCAGCTGGAGTTCTGGGTCTATCTCAAGGGCAGGACAGAGTAGACTGAGGTACAATAATCTAGCCGTTGCATAGATTACTGTGGCTAAGTCGGGGCATGAGTGGAAAGGAGCCAGCTGCTGAGCCTGGCATAGATGGAAAAATGCCAGCTTGGCTGTATGCGTGACCTAGGCCTCCATATTTAGGGAGGCATCCAGGATCACACCCAAGCTCTTGATGGACTGCGCCACGTCAAGAGCAGGTAAGCTGAGCCCAAGCCCCAAAGCTTCCCCCTCCCCCAGCCACAGAACCTCTGTTTCAGTCTGCTCTTTTTTAAGCATCCCACCATGGCCTCCAAACCATGGCCTGATTTTTGTGGGGTGGCATCCGGCATCCAGATGGCCATCCAAAAGCAGATACAGCTGGGTCTCATCAGCATACTGGTGACACCCAAGCCCAAAATTCTGTGCCAGGTGGGCAAGGGGGTGCATATATGTATATATGTATGTACTTTGTATTTTGTATGTACTTTGTAACCATGTGCTCTGTAGTGTAGAGTATAGTCACAGATCTTGTATCTACGATGGGATGTGTCAAGATAGGAATGGAAAGGTCAGCTATGGCAAAGGGCCAGGGTCAGAAATACACATATTTCTATAGACCTATGTGGCTTGTGATTGTGTGCACACAGAATAATTGTGTGGCTGACAAGTAGGAATATTATTAGCAGCTATTAATATAGTTTGAGGTATCAAGCTATTGCTAAGGCATACAAAATAAGTAAAGGCAGAATGTTTTATTAATCTTGTTATTCAGATAGATAGATAGATAGATAGATAGATAGATAGATAGACAGACAGACAGACAGACAGACAGACAGACAGACAGACAGACAGATATGCCACTGTCCAGAAACCTGCCCAAGACAGCTCACAAATAAAAACAGTATTATAAATACAATAATATAAACTATATAAAAAAACAATCCATTGAAAACATGTTCCATAATCTTCCAGTCACACATGTTCTTGGTTAGCAGCCTTAGGGCCACCCCCAGGGTTTTTTGTGCACTAGGCAAGGCTTCCTTGTGGCGCCCCCCCAGGTGAGGCTGCCTTGTAGCATTCCCCCACCACAGAGCCACCTTCTCCAGCGCTGGAGACCCACCCGCAAGGGACACCCCCCCGGCCCCAGTGCCCACTTGCCTGCCCAAGCTCTAGAGTTCTCCACCCCTGCCAGCAGCCACCTGCACCAGCTGGCCACAGCGCCTACAAGTCTATCTGCATTGGCCCAAGGCTAAGTTTGGTTCTTAGCCTGAATAGAAAGCTGCATTCAGACATAATGGTAAATCATGGTTTGCATATAGCACATTATCTCCTGGTTTGAGTCTCTCTCTTGGGGAAAGAGGCACGCATCTTCGCCAGCTGCTGCGGAGGCCCGGGCAGCATGAGGCGAAGGGGCAGGGGGGCGGGAAGCGAGGCGCCCACGGAAGCGGCGGCGGAGACTCAGCGGTGGCGGGGGCCAACGGAAGAGGACTTTTCGCGGCCGAGGGGTGCTCGGCCCTGTGATTTGTCTGGGGGGGGAGGCGGGGGGGAGGACATTGACAGCCGCGAGCCGAGCGCGGTGGGGGCGAAGAGGCCGCATGTTTGTCTGGGGGGGTGGCGGGGGGGGGAAGACACCGAGAGCCGGGAGCCGATCGCGGCGGGGGAGAAGAGGCCGGCCTCCCGGTCCAGGGGATCTAAGGAGTGTGGCTGAACGGCTGCTGATCGGGGCAAAGTGGAAGGGAGACGGGGAGAGGGCGTCTAGCCGCACGCCACCGCAGCGAGGGCGGCTGGCGGCGAGGGACAGGCCGCTTTGCTAGGGAGGGGGGGTGGAAGCAGCGGCGGCTGAGTCTCTCCGCCACCCGGTTTGCCAGCTGCGCCCCTAGGCAGCCGCCTAGTTGGCCTAGTGATAGAGCTAGCCCTGAGCAGCCTGTGGCTGTTTTGCCTTCCCTTTGTAGTATTTGATTTTATATTTGTGAGAATAGTGTAAGATAAGTGTTTTGACCACTTAGGAAAACTCCTATATAATTGCAAATATCAGTAAACAGTCTTCAGTCATATTTGGTTTTACTGTACTGTTTAAGAATGTAAAACCCAAAGATCATAACCATTTCTCTGCTGGATCAGCTCCAGGTCCAGTTAGTCCAGAACTTTGTTTCCAAGAATGGCCCACTAAATGCTCCAAAAAAGCTGACAGAAACAAAGCACAAAAATGAGGGCCATTTCCTGTTGCTATTTCTTAACTTTTGTTAATTACAGGTGTCTGATCATGGAGGCCCTGCTTAACTTGATCCTTGGTGGTCTTCCATCCAAGTACTGACCATGGCTGACCCCACTTAGTTTCCAAGCTCCAGTGAGATCAGGCTAGGCTGAAGCTATTAGGCTGCTTTCATCATCTCTTATAGCTAAATGTGGAGGTCCTGTTTAACTACCTGAGTCAGAGAACTAGAAGATGGACAGCCAGTAGTTTCCTTCCCTCAAAATATGCCTTTAAAGCAAATCCCTGGTGCTTCCTTCTACTGAATATTCAACCATCATGGCTTTGGTGCTTTTCACCGGCTGTGTGTAACATGTTGTCAAGTTCTTTCACTAGGCAGATGCACTTCTATAGTAACGTCACTGCTGGTTTTGACAGCAGTGTTCCATGTTTTTTATTATATTGCCATTCAAGCCATCCCAGCGTTAGCCTTTCCCCTACAGTATTCGCACAGCTCAGTAGCTGCTGCTACTTTTATGCATTCAGTTCTTCCCCCCACTCTCATACACATGCCAATCAAGCTTGGGGATAATAAAGTCATGCTGTCATCATGGATGACAGGTTCTCATTAGCACAAAGTATAACCTGTCAAATAGACAGGCACAGTGGTATGCACAAGTACTGGGGTTCCTTTATAACCCTGGATTTTATATCATATTCTTGCTTTGCACCATCAGTGTCCATGGCAATTTGCAGAATGGAGAAAGCAAAGAAGAAAAAAAGCAGCTCCCCACTCCAAGAAGCATAACATCCAAATTCTGAAAGCAGGGGAAGCGGCAGAAAAAAGGAAAAGAGCAAAGGCAGAGTAAAGGGGTGGCAAGGGATGATGCAGTCACTCATATTTTGGATTCCTTTCAGCTGGACATTCCTTGTACTCTGCCTATACTATCCCTACTGGCTATGCGTTTAGCATTGTCCACAGGGGCCTTTCCAAAAAGATAAGGCCAGGGGAGAAGGCGGGACTTACTATATGCGTAGCTAGCAAAGAGTACAAAAACATTGCCATCTCCTATCCCATTTTTTATCCTCCCTTTCACCAGTCTTCCATTTCCTCCTTCCAACAGCTATGTGAGATAAGTTAGGTAAAATCGCAGTCTAGGGTTGCCAACTATGGCCTGGGAAATTCCTGGAGATTTGGAGGCAGTGCCTGGGGGGGGGGGGGCAGTTTGGAGGCATTTCATGTAGAATCTATGGTATATCATAGAGTCTGCCCTCTGAAGCTGCCATTTGCTCCAGGGGAATTGATCTCTGTGGTCTGGAGTTCACTTGTAATTCCAGGAGAACTTCTGGCCATAACTGGAGGTTAGCAACTTTAGGTCACACAATTATTTCCCAGGTGGGGGGGGGGACACCTGCTATTGCGGGCTTTTGCCCTCCACCAGCCAGCTGGCCGATGGGAGGAGATTCCCTCCACCTCGATGCCATGCATGTCCCACTGATCACCCAAAAGTGATGTCAGCATGTCAGTGATGTCAAGGGGGACGCTTTGCTTTTGGGACAAAACTCTATGGTTTGAGGCCATTTCTATTATAGAATTTTGCCCCCAAAAGCAGAGTGTTACCCCCGACATCACCAAAGTGCTGATGTCACTTCCAGGTGATGTCAGCACATTGCATGACTTCCCCATCCACCCCTGGGGTGCCCCCCAAATCCCGGCATGACAAAGGGACTTGT
This sequence comes from Lepidodactylus listeri, assembly GCA_029233225.1. Taxonomy (NCBI): domain Eukaryota; kingdom Metazoa; phylum Chordata; class Lepidosauria; order Squamata; family Gekkonidae; genus Lepidodactylus; species Lepidodactylus listeri. The sequence goes on from JARCFY010000003.1 coordinate 43,142,516, forward strand.
CAACCCTAGCTTCCCGGATGCATAGCAATTTGAACTTGAATCTCCTCAGTCCTTGTTCAGTACTTTTACAACGATGCAACACTGCTGAAGTGAAGGTGAAGGGATGTCCATAGTCTGGAGCATAACCATGATCCTGATTGTTTTATTCTGAAGTTAAATTAGGGAGATTTCTGATAGCACCACTGTAAGCAGAATTATGCTCTTCTAAGTACACCAAATTCAATGTAATTAGAAGGGTGTAACACTCAGTTTAGGATGGAACTGAAAGGTCACGGCCATGCGAGCAAAATAATCCGGAGGGGAATCGAGGCTTTTTTGCTCTGGAGCAATTTGCCCCTCAGTTGCATGATCAAACAGGTCTATGGACCTGCTGGGGCAACTTGCCACTGCATGATTAGATGCAACCGCGGGCGAGGTTTTTTGTGTGTGTGGTTGGTTTCCGAGGTGCTTAAATGGGGGATTGATGAATCGCCTCCCCACCCTAAGCGCTTTTGATGATGCGCACATGGAGAAGGGGGAAAAACAACAGTGTGGCATTGGGATAGCGTGTGATCATGCTATCAGCAATGCCACACTTCGGCGCTGGAGTGATCACACAGAGAAACTCCAGCTGTGAAACACAGCAAACCATTTGATACTGGAGTTTCACTAGTAGCTTTTTACCACACTTCCCCATCAGATCAAAATGGTTTGCGACGGTTTGACGACGGTTGTGGGATGCTTCCCAGATGTGCTGGTGTGATTGCACCGCTTTGATCTGGTGGTGAATCGTTCCTCTTCCGTGGCAAATGGGTGTGAATGATCGCGCCCCAAGTTGAGCAATTGGACTGTGCTGGGCAAACAATTTTTAACTGAATATTTAAATTACTTAATTAAATACAGATACAAATAAATATTGAGAGGGAAAGGATTGTTTCTATAAGTATAGCATGAAGAATCAATCATTCTGGAACTGTGACAGTATATTGATAGTGCCATCCTAAGTAGGTCTGCTCTGAATCCTACTCAGGTCTATTAACTGGGGCTTACTCCAAGCGGAGACATATTCTAGGTCTTTCAAGGCAAGTGAGAAGCAGAGGTGGTTTGCCATTGCCTCCTTTGCAATCTTCCTTGGAGGTTTCCCATCTACTGACCAGGGCTGATCCTGCTTAGTTTTCAAGATCTAACCAGATCATGCTATATATACTATATGACTTCCCTAGTAGAGATTTCCAAGGCTACAAAGTCAGCCATTCAGCAGCCTAGCAATGGAGCTACTTCATTATTGTAACTAAGGGAATGCCTCTATCTCTAAGGTGCTGAAAATCATTACAGTGATGCTGAACTAAATCAAGGTGAAACTGTTAAATAAGCAAGAGTATCTTTACATAATTTAATTATTTAATAAACATTATCATATTTTTACCCTGTTTCGCATTCCCACTCTGCCATGGAGACTTGCTGGGTGTCTTTGGGCCAGTCATTCTCTCTCTCAGGCTAACCTACCTAACCTACCTCACAGGGTTGTTATGAGGATAAAAGTAACAATGTAAGCCACTTTGGGTCCCCAGCAGAGAGCAAGGCAGGGTATAAGTAAATAAATACATAAATAACTTTTGTTATCTCTTAGTCTCAGTGTCTGTCTGTCCTATGCCTAATAAACACTAAGACAGCTGGGTATTTAAAGTGGGCCTTATTTTTACATGTAAATTGTGGCAGCAGAATATAGTTAAATAATATATAAAGGTTTAATACAGAAAATACGTAAACCCCATACAACCTCAACAAAGGCCGCTAGAGGTGAAGACAGACATTCAAATGGCTGAGGAAAAGGGAGTTAAACTAGAATGCAGTGTATTTTGAAGCATTTATTTTCAGAACAGTTTGTCTTACATGCTTTATTTATTAAAACATTTATATCCCACCTTCCCTCGTGGTTCAAGGCAGCACCCAGGGCCGGCTCTCTCACTAGGCTAACTAGGCGCCCGCCTAGGGGCGCAGCTGGCAAACAGGGTGGCGGAATGAGAGAGAGAGAGACTCCAACAAGTCCGCATGCTGTCAGGCACCCGGACAGGCACAGAGGTGCCCCCAGAATGGAAAGTCACCTGCAGAGCACAGCTGGGCACAGACTTCTCCCCCCCCCCCAAAAAAAAACACCCTTTTGCTCGCAGCTGGCTGGCTGGGGTCCCACCTGGAGGGTGCTGCGCTTGGCCCGGCCACCGAGCCCTGCCAAGCAGCGCTGTCTTCTCAACTCAGCTTATAAGGCAGCGCCTCCCTCCCAATCTCCCGGAATTCCGCAGCCCAGAATTGGCAACTCAGCTAAGCATGTGCTTGAGTGGACACTAGTTGCCTGCATGGGGTTGTTAAAATGCATTTATGTTTGAAAATTCGGGGGGGGGGGGAGAGAAGGTAGCCTCACCTAATGTGTAAAAAAACCAGGGGCCGGCCCTGGCAGCACCTGCCTGTTTTCATCTTGTTAAACATCAGGCCAGAAGGACTGAACGTGGTTGCATCTCCCTGCAGTAATCGATCCGATTTCTTTCAAAGTATTTCAGAGATTAACAGAACAACTATCCTTTTATAGCCAGTTTGGTGTAGTGGTTAAGTGTGTGGGTTTTAATCTGGGAGAACCGGGTTTGATTCCCCACTCCTCCACTTGCACCTGCTGGATGACCTTGGGCAAGCCGTAGCTCTGGCACAGCTGTTCGTGAAAAAGAGCAGTTCTGGAAAGAGCCCTCTCAGCCCCACCTACCTCACAGGGTGTCTGTTGTGGGGAGGGGAAGGGAAAGGAGTTTGTAAGCCGCTCTGAGACTCCCTTGGGGAGTGGAGGGCGGGGTATACATCCAACCTCTTCTTCTTCTTCTTCTTTTATAGGCAAGATGAAGGATAGACCATCTTTGTTGTCTAGATGACAGAGGCTAAGGTTACAAGGTCTCCTGCTATAGTGGGAGACCTCCCACTGGCAACCTTCTCTTTCTACTGCTGCTCAGACCAGCAGCAGGGGGGCGGGGGGAGGAATAAACAGAAACATCAGTGCTGGGCCAATGGCGTGATGTCACTTCCAGAGAAAACCCAGACATGACTTCAGTCCTTTTTAAGGATCACCATAAATTCTATGGTGCTTCTGGTCAGTTTCCAGTAAATTTTAGAGAAACCTGATGTAATTTCTGGGTTTTCCCTGGAAGTGATGTCATGCCCCCACGGCCCCCCAAATCCCTGGCCTCCCGGACTCCCAAACTCCAGCATAGCCTGGCAACCCTACGAGACAGGCAGCAATCCTAAACCCTCTTCCATGGGAATAAGCCACATTGAATAAATTGGGACTTCTCGGTAAATCATGTACTGGATTGCACTGAGAGGCATAGCCATTAGGGCCTCAGGCTTGACTGCTTTGGTGCTGCCCAAATGGAATTTTGTTCTTTTAAAGCGGGAGCTAGTAATTTTGATAAATCCATATAAATCACGGTGTATCACAATTTAATCTGAGCTTTGACGTCAGTCTGCAGCATTTTTCACGATACCTTCCACGATGACGTAAGCAAAGCAATCACACTTCTACGTCCCAAAGGAGGGGAAAGCCTTGTTATATTGATAAGACCCAGATTTATCACAAGGACAACAGTGTAATAGCCTTTGGTACACAGAATGCTTGTGTCCAGCTGATACAAAGACTACTGCTATGAGCAGATAGGTGAAAGTCAAGCTCAGAAAGCTTTCACTTTTATAAAAAGTAGGCTAGGGGATGGGAAGGACAGACCAAAAGGGGAGGGGGAGAGGCAGAAGTTTGTAATATCTAATCAACAGTGATTGCTTCCTGTGCAAAAGTCAGCTGCTTCCACACAATAGCCAAGCTGTTCAGCTTCCTGGCGCCATCCCAAGGTCACAGCTTTTCTATTGTTGCCTGGGCCTTATGGAAAATTCCTGGGATTTTTTCTTTTTTATCCTACATGTTAACTTTTTCTCCATGAAAAAAAATACCACCCTTGACTGCCTCTTGTGGTTATCATAGAGAGAGTCTGAAAGGTATCACTAAAGGATTGCTTTTTTCCCTTATATGGAGTTGGCATTTCTTCCAAAGGAAAAGAATCAAATGAGACATCGATTTTTCATTTGCATGTTTGAGATCATATTCATGCAAGTTCAGAATTGCCAAAAAGAAAGAAAGAAGACCAGGGGGAAAAAATACAAAGCAAACGTAGATAGAAAATATTTTAGAGATTCTCTCCAGTTATTTTTGTTGTTCAGTCGCAGAGTCAAGTCCGACTCTTCGCGACCCCGTGGACCATATCACGCCAGGCCCTCCTGTCTTCTGCTGTCCTCCAGAGTTCGCTCAATTTTATGTTTGTTGCATTGGTAACACTGTCTAACCATCTCATCCTTTGCCGTCCCCTTCTCTTCCATCTTTCCCAGCATCAGGGTCTTCTCCGGTGATATAAACGGATATGTGAATCCTCTAAATCTAGTCAATTGACCTTTATTATGGCCTATAAACCATACAAAAGCAGAGCAAACAAGATTAATTAATTCCCCTAAAACCATATCTTATCATTACTGCAAATGTAAATTACTGCTGTTCATACTTTTGGGGAATTGTTAGGGTAGAGTATATTGTTATCGGGTGAATAATTAGCTGAACAGGTCAAACCCTGCTCGTAGAAGGTATGGTTTTACTAAACTAAGAGTGCTTGTTCTGTAAACAACAAGTTTATGTCCATAATGAAGTTCCACAGTTTTTTCTTTTTATGAAAAGTAGTCTCAAGAGGCTTCAGTTTTGAGTGGAGAAAAAGAATGCTTTTTCCCACTGGCCATTTTTACATTACATGCTTTTACCATGAAGGCTCTAGATGCATATTTGGAAACATAATTATGCAACTTTATCCATACTGAAGGGAAAGCAGCCAGTGAGAAAACAGCCAGTAAGAACAGTCCGCCCCATTCCATCTACTTCTCCACTCAAAAGTGCACTTTTCATTAAAAACAAGCAAATAAATAAATAAATAATCAAGACTTAACACATAATATATCGCTTGCCCCTAGTGGCTGCCTTTGGGAGAGACCATGTCCATATTTAGTGACTGAGCATACTGATGTGCATCTGCATGAATTGTGCGCACAGATTTCCCTGCATTTGAGAAGATGTATTTTAGGATTTGTTCCATGCATTATATACATACAGAGCTGGAGAACCCCTAAAATATTTTCCATTTAAACGATCTCTGGGAAGCTATAAGTCTCCAGTTTCTTTCTTTCTTTCTTTCTTTCTTTCTTTCTTTCTTTCTTTCTTTCTTCTGTTTTTTAAAAACAGTGGTTTCCCCTCATATAGAGCCACTCACAAAACCAGGGTTATTATCAAGTCCAGGATGATTCCTGTTTGTGGTCCCTGGTAGGGAACAAAACAAAAACTACATTGACTACAATATAAATCCAGTGTAGAATCAGCTTCCTCCCACTCGTGTGCAACATTATCAGCAATCTGTTCATCATTACCCTCTATTCCAGACTCAAAGGCATTTGCAGAATCAATTCTCAAAGTGCTCTTAAAGAGCTCTTATAACAAAAATGGCTGAACAGGGCTTCTGCTGCTCTGCTGAAAATAATTTGCATTCCAATGGTTTGTTCAGAGATTCTTTCTCCCTGAGGATCATAAACCCTTCTAATTCTCCCCTTCCTGAATACTATTATCCAGAGAAGGTTTCTTGGGTTTTCTTTTCTTTTTCTACTTGAACCACCACAGTATGTCACAGCAGAAATTATAACTACATATTCTCTTTAGAACCATCTGCCACTCATAACTTCTGAGTGATTTACTGTAGAGAGCTGAGAGAATGTATTGTGTATTGTTGTAATTGTGATCTCTTCTGCTAGTTTTCATACATGCCTTTCATTTTAGTCCATAGGTATTTTTCTCAGTGAGCATTTTTATTCTACAGCACCTTGCAAATACTGTAAAATATATGTGGGCAAGCCCCAGTGCCAACAAGAGGTTTAGGGGTATAGAATTCTCAGGGCCTTGGTTGCCCTGGAGCCATAAAGCCACACAGACTGGTTACGTAGGGCCAGAGCAAAACATAGGGCCTTTTCAGACTGGCCAGTTGCCTCTCACTTCCTCCTCATTTCCCCCTCTGCGACTCCTCCTGAGCAAACCTGCCGTTTTCGCACTATAGCAATCTGCTCCTCTCCCCCCCCTGAAGTTTTCTGTTCCCATTTGGGTTGCTTCGATGCTCTCTGTGCCCGCCCCTTGCATTTCCCCTCCCCTTCCCTCCCCTTCCTCCCCCCCAGCTCCTCCCTCGTTCCCCGCTTTTCCTTTTTTTTTTTTAAACGCATGCGTGGTAACGTTATAACGTCATAGTGGAATGACAACAGTGCATCACCCGCCTTCCTCTTCCCAGAATTCATCAAGTCCCTCCTCAGTATTCAAATTTTCCCGCCGTTCTGGGTTGGTGCAAAACGATTGGCGGGCTACAAGGAGGACCCCCCCCCCATGGGTGGATTCTCCGATGTGAACTGAAATGTCGTGTGCTTAACCCGATCAAGGCAACAAAATGGAAGATGGGCAACATGGCGTCAGCTGGCCCGTGTTAAGAAAAAAAAAATTACATAAATGGTGGTGGTGGTGGCGGCAGCTGAGGAGGAGCAGCATGACACGCAGAGCAGTCTCCCCGCTCCGCAGGAATAGTTATAGCCCCTTGAAAACAGTTCAATCCATTTCTGTGACTTTTCTGCAAAGAAGCGCGCCCAGCCTGCTCTGCAGGGGCTGCCAATAAACAGCAAATTCACCCCCCCCCCATAGTAGATGTGAACGTGTGTTTATTATATAAAGACAACAATTGTGCCGTCTTCCCTTGCTGCATCAAAATTTCATTATGATGTTATAACGTTATAAGGGCCTTTTTTAAAAAAAAAAAAAAGGAGGGGGGGAAGTGTTGCTTCAGGATCGTGGGACCGCACACAGGGAGCGGAAAGGAAGGCAAGTTTCCCCAGCCCGCCCGCCCGCCCGCTTGCCGCGGCTTCTCCACGGATTGCTAGAGGAAAGCACCCACCACCAGCTCTGCACAGGCTGTTGCCGGGGAAGCCCAAACAAAGGGCAGCAGTTACCGGGGAGCAAGCACATGGAGCTCTCGGGCCAATGGCGCCCGGCTCCTGCTCCCAAGAAACGGCAAATCCACCTCGCCAACGCAGTCCCTGTGCTGCGATCTTGCCTCCCTGCCTCCTTATTTCGATATAACGTTAGGAGGGCTCGTTTCAAAAAAAAAAAATTCAAGAAACGCCCACCGCGGGGCGGGCCAGATGGAGGACGGGCGAGTGGGTGTGTTCTCATCTAGGTTTCTCCAACGAAGTAAACAGGAAACACCGCCAGGAACAGGATTTTCTTGCTCCAGGGATACTCCTGAGCAGTGCGGTGAAACTCCGGAGGAGTTTGTGAGCACAGAGCAACTGATGTGAAACTGACCAGAAACTCCGGTGCCCACTCCGGTGCTCGCCCCAGAAAAAAGCCAGTGCGAAAACGCCCATAATGTTGGGGCCCTCCTCCTGAACTTACCCAAATACTGTCAGTAGATAACAACATATTTAGTTCAATGGAATAGCAACCTAATGTATATAGTATTTAATGGTAATACATTTGTTAATAATCAGAAATGCTAATTCACTAGATAGCCAAACCAGTGCCCTGGGTTGGTACAACCTCATTTGTCCACTAATCTTGGCAATATGAACCAATAACCCGGATGTCTTCAGCCTTAGGGGTAGAGTTGTCAACTTTGGGTTAGGAAATTCCTGGAGATTTGGTGGTGGAGCCTAGGGATTTGGGATTTGGTGAAGAGAGAAGCCTCAGCAGGGCATAATGAGTCCATCCTCCAAAGTGTAATGAGTCCACCCTCCAAGGCAGCCATTTTCTCCAGGGGAACTGATCTCTGTTGTAACTCTGTGAGATCTCTAGGCTCCACCTGGTAGTTTGCAAGCCTCTTTGTGGGCCCCTCGAGCTCTTTTCCCACCCTTCTGCTCATCCAGCATTGATGCCTGTAAGCCCCGTGTTTCAACAACTAGAAGTCTCTCTAGAAATCTATTATTGCTCATATTAAACTTCTGTGTAACTGGAAATCATAGCAAGTGCTGTCCTGCAGAAAGGGAACACTTGCTATGTTTACCTAGGATTGCCAACCTGCCAGGTGCTGCCAGGAGATCTCCTGGTATTACAACTGCTCCTCAGGCAACAGAGATCAGTTCCCCAGAAGAGAATGGCTACTTTGGAGGGTAGACTCTGTGGTATTATATATCAATAAGGTCTCTCTCCTCTCCAAATCCTGCTTTTGCTAGGCTCCACCCTCCAAATCTTGAGGTATTTCCCAACCCAGAGTTGGGAACCCTATGTTTACCAGTTAAATGAAGGGTTAAAGTGATTATGGATCTGTAAAGATCTTTTGTTTTATTAAAGATTGGTAAGTTTCCTCTCTCATTTTCTGTAGACCTGTTCACTCATTACAGTGGACTTATGTACAATCTGTGTGCACAGTACTCTGTTTTTCTTTTTGTGTGAGTTGAGTAATTTTCTTGGTACTTTCAACACATGTACAGCTGAATGTGTGATTGAACTCACACATTTTCATTTACTGGTTGCCAGTTTTATTTGTAAAGTGAATGTGTGTAGGCTCTTTCTTGCAAACCGGGGGTCATTTCGAGCAGGAGCTCGGGGGAGCGCAGCTCCAGGAGTTGGTGCCAGCCCCCACCCGCCTCGCAGGGGAATGCCTGCTTGTGTCATGGCTGCAGCAAAATGACCCCGTCTCCTGGAAAGGTCCTTGTTCCTCCGACCAGCCCTCTGAAGGCTTCAGGCACTACTGAAGCTATCCTCCTAGAACAGTGGTATTTCTGAGGCTTGGATTAGTAGCTGCCCCCTCTCTGCCAGCTCTTTCTTTCTGGCTTTCTTGCTCTCTCTCTCTCTTCTTTCTTTCTTGCCTTCTGACATACTTCCAGTGATGTCAGGTGGTGTAGCATATGCAAATAAAGTTATGCTAATGAGCTCCTGCACCTCTTTTTCTACGAAATAACTCCTGTTACAAACAGATATATGCCTGTAAAGGCAGGATCTATACATGCATTCACTGTTAACATGAGAACAGGGCTACTTTGTTTACGAGAGCAGGGCTTTTCTCTCAGCTTCTCACATGCTCCTTCTCTTTTCTTTATGCATATGAGAGTAGGGGATTTTCCCCTACTGGTAGCTCACAATGGTTTTTATACAGAGATGCAGACTGGGGCCAACATTTAGGTCTATTTTTCTCAGTTGCAAGTCTTCAGTGCAGTAAGTCTTTTGAACCAAAATCTTCCATTGACATTTTTAAAATTTTTGTTCAAATCACTACTATTAGGCAACACTCCCCCCCCCATTTCTGTCTGTTTGATAGAATGTATAGAGATTCAGAAAATGCCTCAGTTGGGTCCGTGTGTGGCCAAGCAGCACAGATGGTCAACTGAGGTAATGTTTTTGCCCCAGTGAAAAATTACTGTCATTACCAGATATAGCATCTCACATGTATCCTAGAGAATGGAGAAAGCCTTGTATCGCCTCTCTTCCCACTGTGGGAAGAAATCTGGATAGCTTGTTGTGAATTTGGTAGCTTAGTCAGAAAATCCCTAGCTGGGAATCCAAGTTCATGACATCAGAGAGAACAAAGTGTCTTTAGTTGCAGTAGTGTAGGCAGGATTTCATGTGTCATAGACTACTACGCTCTCATTACATAAGCATTTATTTTTGTAACAGGGAACAACTTAGCACTTTGGTGCCAAAATCACACTACTAGTGCCAGCCTAAGCAAAATTACACCCTTCTGAGCGCACTGAAGTCAATGACCTTAAAAGTATGGATGGAACTCTGTTAGAATCATACTGTAATCTGTCCACAGCTTGCTACCATCTCTGATAACAGTTTTCAGTTCTCAGATATAAAACAAAAACATGGGAGACGTTTCAACTGCATACAAGAGTCTTGCAGACTAACACTTCTGAATTTGTAAACAAGAGTGGAAGAACTTTTTGTCCATTCAGTCTGTCCATACAAGTGCTCACTGCATGATAAATAAACAGCAGAAGGCAGAGGACTATCTAAAATATGTGGGTATAAAGTTTATTTGGGTATCTTGTTTGCTGGTCACTTGATCAGTCATGCCCAGCATGATGATGTCACTTCCAGGCGATGTCATCACACCGGGCACGTTGGCCTGAGCGGGCCACTTCAGGGGTCGGGTTCCCCCCACTGGCCGGATCCCAACCAACAGATTGGGTACCCATTTAACGGGGGAATCCTCGTCCCCTAGCTGCCTATGGGTGGCACCATCCATGGGGCACCGCCGGCCTGCTGCTGAGCACCCTCGCCCCTCTCCACCCTCACCAGGCCAGCGACTTTCTCTCTGGGGGCAGAAAGAGGGTCAGGGGTTCAGCGCATGTGGCTTGTGGAGCCCTCTTCTGCAGCTCTTGGGGATGTCCCCCCTGCACTTTAGAAAAGAAGAAGCAGGAAGGTGCTCAGAGCATCCTCAAGCCACCCACCACCACTGCCCAAAGCCAGCTGGGAAACTTTCCCCATTGGAGGCAGGCAGCAGGTGAACACTGGGGGGGGGGCTTTTGCCTGGGGAAGGGACAGGAGGGTGCTCAGAGCATCCTTGAGCTGCCTACTGCTGCCCCAAGCTGATGGGGAAAGTTTCCCCATAGGCTTGGGGTGGCAGCAGCAGGCAGCTCGAGGACACTCCTGGGGGGAGTGCGGCATGCTCGATCGGGGTGGGGTGGAAAGTTGGGACCAAGAGCAAGTCTTAAAGGAGCCACTGGACTCAAACTTTGCTCTGGGTTTTTTTTTTATTTAAAACCTTTAAAAAACACCATTTGGTTGGTGGGTGGGGGGGCCTGCGCACTGGCAGAAGCCCTGTCCTCAGCTTACAGTGGCTCTCAGTCTGGCCAGGACAAGCTGGGCAGTGGGGGCTGCATCATGTGCAGCATCTTCTTGCTGCCGCTGCTAGAATAAATTGACTCGTTTCAGGGGAGCTCCACACCTGCCCTCAGTGGAGCTCCACACCTGCCCTCAGCACAATTACCCAGGCTGCTCGGCTCCACTCGCCCTTAGAAGAAGTGGCAAGAGGAGCACTCTGGGAGCTGCGAGCACACATGCGGAGCACATTCCCTTGCCGCTGTGGGAGGGAGGGAGCCTGGGTGCCGGTGCTGCAGCTGTGCCCGCTGTCATCCCCATCCTCCTCCTTCTCGCCGCTGAGTGCAGAACCCTCGGGCGGATGGATGGACAAAAGGTGCTCTGGGCCACAAGGCACCTGGAAGTGTCCTGGCCTTGTCCCTGAGCTGCTCTCAGCGTGCTCCTCTGCCCAGTGCACCTGCAGCCAGTCCAGCAGTTGGCAGCTGGCTGAGCTCCCACAGGAGGAATCCAGACAGGTTGTGCTGTGGCAGCAATGGGGGGGGGGGGGAGGTAAGCCTGGCTTGAGTTGGGGGCACTGGTGGAGCCCAGGGCAGGATCTGAGGGCTCCCTTCCACACAGGGAAGCCTGCTGAGTTAAGAGTCCTGAGAGAGAGAGAGAGAAAACTTCACACAGGATGTGCCTTCCCGAGGAAACAAATCCCTGTCTCTGGGCAGGCTTTTGGTTTTATGTTTTCCCGCTGCCAAAAGAAAGGACTTTTGCAGATGTTTAAACAGATTCTCTCCACCCTCCCTGGCTTAATTTTGGAGTAGCTAGCAAAATGATAATAGGGAAGAAGGGAATCTTAACTGTGGTTTCAAACATAAGTAACATTCTCTTAGCAAGGAGGGTGGAGAACTTTTGTTTTGGAATTCTGCACAACTATGTGAAGGAAAAAACCTTGGTGATTGCAGGTAGAGGAATAAAGAGGGGCACAGTTAAAATCAAGGGATAATAAACATAGTGACCTCATTTCAGTCCCTTTTCAGATGAATTCTGGAAGTAGTGGAATGGAGCCTTGTCTAGTTAAGGGAAGACTGAAAAATTTCACCGCCATCACAATCAGTAGGTTTAATACTGAGCTTGTTTGGTGCTGATACTTTTTATCTACTGCCAACAAGTTATGAAGCAGTCAATAATCAGAGAACATTAAAGCAGGGATGAATGAATAAAGTGGAAAGGATGCCTAATTACCCATTGGAGTCAGCTCTCAAGTAGCATCCACTCAACCTTATTGTGCACTTCATAAAACATCTGCTTTCCCTTCCTGCTGTAGTTGTGCTCCCTGATGTCTGTGCTGTGAGGCATAAAGATGCAGGATTCCAGTTGCCCGCTACCAGTTCTACATCCTACCCTGGGACTTGTTTTCTAGATGTGCCCTTTCACCCCTGCTCAGGCTCTTGGCAGTGATGCAGAGGAGGGATCAAGAAGGTGGAGGCCAGGCTCTCCATGTCTGCAAATTTTCTGTGTTGGTCAGATGTTTTGCAGAGCAAGGGAGTGCAGTAACTCCCACTCAGCAGCCAGCTGTGTCCCCATAGAGACCCTTGGCTGCCAGGTGGGACATGGGACAGAATGGCAGGGAGTCCCTCTAGCACCGACAAAGCTGCTAGGTGGTGATAGTGCTTATTGTCATTGCCATTACTTGGTTCTTCTTCCCGGGTGTGGCAACAGACTTTTCTATGAAACGGCAGCAGAATGGACATCAGAAAGCAAATCATTAAAGAGACTTAAATTTCAACTTCGCAATTAACAGGATTCTTCAAAATGCTTTGTGATTTGTGTTTTTCTGTTTGAGAGATTGTATTACTTGTCCTCACAGTTAAAAAAAAAGAAATTAGCAATTCCAAATTTTGTATTTTTCATTCTTCCTAAAATGCATTTATGTTTGAAAATTGGTGGGCACACCGGGAAGGGGGGGGGGGTGCCAGAAGGTCACCTCACCTAGAGTGCTAAAAAACCCAAGACCAGCCCTGATTACGGGGACACAAAAAGTAGCCCTGCGGGAACTAGCAAGCTCTTAAACCCGTAAAACTTGTGCCTTCATATGCTGAAGAGGCAGGAGTTTCTAGTACATGTTTGGAAAGACTTCCCTTCTCTGCTGACAGTTGTCATCTTTCTTTTCTCTCAGGCTCTAGCTGACCTTGCTAAAGTTCTGCCTCCCATTATTTCCATAGTACCAGCAGACATATCCTTTGTAGACATTCAGGCTATGCGAACATATAAAGTAGATTTGGCACACTCATGGCAGGTCCCATTCCCAACCTATCTGTATTCATTCCAAAGTCTGCACAAATGCTAAACACGGATAGAGTGTATATGCATTGGCTGTGTACCTGAAAACTTGATCCCAGGACTGGAAAAGGGTAGACGTGTGGGGTCTGTATAACCTACAGACTGAACTTACAAAGGCAATAGTGGAGCCAGCCACTGAGATCCCATTCTGTCTGCCTACATCTATATTTATTCTGGAATGGCTATAATGGTCTGAGGACAGCTGGTGACAGGGATGGGGGTTCAAGCAATAAAATAATGCTGTGTGGTGCCATGTACCTCCTCTCAGCCCTAGCACTTTTCTTTCCATTTGCAACTATAGAAATACCTGGTCAAATCAAATAGATGAGAAATTGAACCTCCCCGGCCTCCCATTATCAATGATCAAGAATATATCTCAGCAATAAGCATGGATACAGATCAGACTGAAGGCAGGAAATTGGGATAGGGCTAGTACCGCCACACATGCCAGGCTTGTATGTTCTCTTCTAGCTCTAGGGATCCCTCCTTCACTGACCCTTCCAGTATATCTAAGCCATCTTACCACCCCGTCTTACAGCTTTGCTTTTACTCTCGCATGATTAAACGCTGTACCGTCTGCAGAATTAACTGGACGTTTCTTACGAACGCCGTATTCAGACAGGCTTTGTACCTGTGCTTCCAGCGAGATCGAGATGCTGACACATCTCCTTTTATTTTGTTCACATTGGTTAGCTCTTAGGTCATATTGGATATATCCCGTTCTATCCGAATAACACCTTCCACTGGAGCCATGGGTGACCTCTTATCCGCTGTCAGATTTTGATATGATAATTACAGCTTCAGTAGGAAAATACTTAGCTATTATAATAGCATTGGAGCGTAAAAAATTGCTGCTGAGATAAGGTTGGTATTTTAGTTTTCTTTTATATTTTAAATTTTTATATTGCTCATAATTTCAACTGGATTTGAAATGTATAGTTTTAAACTCTCGCTTTAGTATTTTATATGTATGTTGTATGTTGTGGATGTTCTTGAGACCATTGGTCATATGAGCTGAAATAAACTAAGTAAGATATTGTAGCAACCTAAAACTATTATTTCAAAGGTACATTTGGGATAAATGGAATTATGTGCTATAAAGAAAACAAAAATGGCAAGAAGACCCTCCCTAAAAATAGAAAAGCAAATTGACATACAGAGAGCAGCATTTTTACAAATAGCCCATAATTAGTGAGAACTTTGAGAAGTCAAAAGTAAACCCTTTAATTACATGCAGAGTTAGCTGAATATAATGACAGTGATGTTGCTGGGAAAGGATGGAAGAATTATGTACATTTTCCATTCAGCCCCAGGGTTTTTGTTCTAGTGATGTAGTAGAATAATGGGAAATAAAAATGAGCAGCCATTGTTCCTGGAAGTGATCATAGGTAGCTTATCAATGTATCAAATTCTCATGGGTAAATCTGTGAATCTGGAGACTGGATGTATGAACAGACAAGACAGATTTTTCTACAAACCTGCAAAATGGTTTGAGGGGGGGAGAAGAATATCTAGAATAAAATATATTGCTGGGGTTAAACCCCCCAAGTGCTGCCTGTTGCTTTAAGGGAAAAAAGTCCTTAGCTGCCATTGCTAGGCAACCCCACAGTGTTGCCAGCCTTCAAGCCTTGGTTTCTGTTAGTAAAAGGCAGGCTGTAGGGTTGCTAGCCCCCAGGTGGGAGCAGGGAATCCCCTGATTTTGTGGGTTCCTGCAAGCCCTGGCCCACCTGCCACAACCTGGCATGATGTCCCCAGAGTGATGACTTCATACGGAAGTGACCATAGGGTTTTGCCCAAAATACCAGAGAATCACCGTGCGATGACCCCAGTGTGATGATGTCACTTCACACACACACCCTGAAAACTCCATCCCACCCCTGATGGTGAGAGCACAGTTACCTGGCAACCCCAGCAGGGTGAGAGGGGAAAGTAGGACCCTCTCCAGGGCTGTTTTATCCTTTGAGGGAGGGCTCCTTGAAGCTAGGCCAGGCAGTAAGCATCAGGAAACTTCCTACCACCTGACTTGCATGACTAACTGAATCCTTGTTGCTCGGTACTGTTCAACAACAGTAGAATGGTTAGAGTCGATGTTACCTCTAATTTTTTCCCCCTACTGAGTGGAGCCATTCACATCCTGAGCAGAATATAACTGATGTAATATTAAAATCAGCAGTGGGCAGTGCAAGACCCTGCACCACTCCAGAGTGCTACTGAGCAATGCTCCCTTTAAGTCTTGGAGTCTCATGAGCAAAAATCCTACTTTGTGAGCTCCTGGCATTGAAGTTGTGAGCAAGTAATTTGGCTACTGCATAAATCAGTTTGCTCTGGAGTCATCTTTCCCGCGCTAAGGCAAAAATGTGCAAAGCAGAGGCTAAAAACTGTGAGCTAGCTCACACTAACTCAGATTAGAGCGAACACTGCTCCTGAGTGGGGCTTCCTGTGTTAATGAGTGGCCACTCATGTGCACAGTTTAGAGGGAACATTGGTTTCGGATGATCTTGGGACAGTCACACATTGTTAGCCTCATCTGGCTCAAAGGGCTGTTGTGAGGATAACATGGAGTGGAATTATGTCAGTGCTTTGAGTCGCCATTGTGGAGAAAGGTAGGGTATAAATGAAGTAAATAAATAATAAATAAAGTTGAACATGGGGGGGACAGATAAAAGGTATATTGCTTGATGGGTGAAAATGAGAGAAGGGAGCAAAGAAAGGTGATATGCCCCCACAAGTTCCTATGCACCTGTACAAAGCCTACATCAGCAGCTGGCACTACAGAACCCAGCCATAGTTATCCTAGGGAAAGGCTGCCAGGGGGAGGGAAGGAGGAAAAGATGAAGATAGAGGGGAAGATAGGATGGCTGGTGGGTGGGAAGGAAAGAAAGCAGGAGATGGAGAGATGGGGCTTTCAGGGAAGGAAAAGAGGAGTAGGGGAAAATGAGATGCCCCCTGCAATTATTTGTGGGTCTCCCACTTGTAACTTCTAATAAGGTATAAAATGATTGTCCTCAGTTCAAGAAATTGATAACTTTCACACTAACTATTTAAATTTTAAAGGCTGATTGCTAAATTACATTCCTTGGCATGCTATTTCTAATTTCATAAATAACATCTAGCACAATATTAAGGAAATATTAGTATATTTTCAGCTTACTTCAGCCACAAAAAAAGTTCCTGAGGGTTGTTAATAATTGAGGCTAATCTTTTTAACTTCTTAAGCAATTGTACCTATTTGACATGAAATCAATATAACTACCTAATTATCCTTAATTTTCAGCCAGTTGAATAAATTCACATTCTTTTCAGAGAGCATTCAAAAATGTCTTTCTGCTCTTGAGACAAATATTTCATTTCAAAGAGAAGTACAATTAGGTGGAATCTTTGTGAAAAGAACTGAATAACAGAGTTCATATTGAAGATAATTCAAGAAGGCCTAATGTTTGTGTTGTTTTATTTATTACCTAAAAACTTCTACTCTACCGCTATCCACTCAAAGTGGCCTATAATCATTTTATGAACATAAAAATGCAACAAGTTTGCCTAAAAATAAAATGATGGTTATAGGTCGCAGTTCCCAGTCCTAAGAATTCTTCTCTTTCATTGTCAACTGAGATGAATGTTTATAACCAGAAATGTGAAGTCCTGGGGGAGTGAGGTCGGAGATGAAAGATTTGGATTTTTTCCCCCTGTTTCCTGCTCCCCCCCCCTTTCCTCTATTAGCCTTCCATGTTTCAGGAAAACAATAATAAAAATGTTTTGCTTTGTTTCTAGTCCCTTGCATCACTAGGTCTGATTAAGGGAACACTGCATACATTAAAACTTCCAGATTGATCATTCCTGGATCTCAGCAACTCTATGCAATTCTAAGCCGCTTCCATAATAGCAATGATGAATAGAGTTTTCCACAGAGTCAGACTTACGTTGTCTCCCCACTCCTGCAGTGGCTGCCAATACAGCCCAATAGGGCGTCCACTTGCCAATTTCCTCTGTAGTTTACCTGCCACAGTTCCCAGCAGCAACTACCAGCCCCAACTGTTATATCATAATGATATGATATCCAGTAGCCTATTTTTTTTAAAGCCCATTTGTGGAAAGGGGAGGAAATGTCCACTGTGGATAGGGAGGCCTCCCAGGATTTCTTCTCATTGCCTACCAGTGCCTCAGGCAACAGCACAAGGAAATGGAGGGGGGGGACAAATGCATATCAGTGTAATGCAAGGGCGTTTACTCCACTTCTACCATAGAGTTTCATCAAACTGCTAGTGTGACCCCTATGTCACTTCCGGTTTTTACCAGAAGTGACATCAGTATGCCAGCTCAATGGTGGTGCGCCAGGCCCTACTCCACAATTCCTCCTGGGGTTTGGTGCTGCAGCCTGGCAACCTTTACTGCAGGGGGAAATGGTTGCCATGTGGGCAGCATCAGGAAAACCTGAAATTTCCCACCCACGTGACAGCCATTCAGTCTTTACTGTGACGTTTTCCAAAACTCTGTAATAAAGCAAGTTTGGGTAGGGGAGGAGAAAAGCCAGAGAAACCTCAAGAGCTGCATGAATGAACCATGGTGCTGTATGGGAGCACCATAAACAGCACAGAATGCAGGGCATATAACTCTGTGGAAATGGCATACAAATAGACTCCTTTAACTGAAGAGAACAGTAATAAAATCATCAGAGTCCAATGTAACACCTATAAGGTCTGTCATGCATGTAATGATGTTGTGTGGGAGCACCATAAACAGCACTGAATTCAGGGCATATAACTCTGTGGAAATGGCATACAAATAGACTCCTTTGCCTGAAGAGAACAGTAATAAAGTCATCAGAGTCCAATGTAACACCTATAAGGTCTGTCATGCATGTAATGCTTTCATTTCAGGACACACACACAACTATACAAAAGATGAACTATAAACAGTCTACTGGCATAAATACAAAAAACCCCATAAGCAGTCTTTATAGTACACCTATGCACCTCATTATCCCAGTCTAGAAATGCTAAATAAAAGTACTAAAATATACTACAAGGATTCTTTTGTCTACATTGGCTCAGTTTTTGTAATAGTTTTGTTTCTCTGAACTGAACATTTGCAATTAAGACTCCACATGAAGCCTGGTGATCTTGGGACTCCATTATCAGTGGTACTAAAAACATTCATATGGACTAGAAGTCACAAACATTTAACCATTAAATATGGAACCATTAAAAAAAACTTCAGTGTGGCTGAATGCATGGAGGGTTGACAGAAGAGTGGCAGTTTTTAATTGACTTGTGTCACTGATTGATGCAATGTGTTCAGATCATGTAGAACATGTAGGTCTTGATCGGAGAGATTCGGCACTGCAAAAACAAATCTGTTTCTGACCTCAGCTCTTTGCATGCAAGATGTGTAACTCAGACACATTTAAAGGTGCATCAAATAAATCACTGTGATATCATCCTCACAACAAAATTAGAAATAACACACCAGAACTGATCTTTTCCATTTCAAAGCGGAAAGTGTAATTTAGCCTCCAGAAGCAAAGCAAAGGATAAACAACAACAGCCAAAATTACAAGATACATAAGTTTGAGAATGAGAGGCTGAGAAATCAAACACATTCATCTCAGGAAACTGGCATCTAAAATTGACTTTTAAGACTAAGGATGGGCGCAAACCAGCTCATGAACTAAAGCTCATCATGAATTTTGGCCAGGTCATGGTTCACAAAGTGATGTTCACAAACTGAAGAGCCGCCACAAACTTCCACGAATTTTGATGCAGTTCATGGTGGTTTGTGGTGGCTCATGGCAGTTTCTGTTCTCTGCTGCTCAGCTGTTTGGTTTAAATGGCTCAGAGCCATTTACCCTCAGCAAGCAGAAAGCGGAGGTTTAAATGGCTCACAAAGTGATACAAACCAGTTCAAGGTTCACAAACCAGCATATTGGTTCATGGTTCCGCTCATGGTTCAGCCCCGAATTCCGAACCAAACTACAGAAATGCAATTCGTGCCCATCCATACTAAAGACACCATGCTCAGCATACCAGTCAATTTGACTCATAAGGTAGGATGATCATTCGCCTTCAGTGTTTCCAAATGATAGATGATTTTTACCCATAGTTTTATATAAGATTACATTTCCACTGGAGATGGAAAACGGCTTATTATATTTACCCATGAGCTCAGCAAAAGTGAGTTGTCATTCACTATGGCAAATAGTACGAAAGGCATTACCAAGCAAACTTAAAAATAGACATACCTCCATGTTTTGCCAAATCACACAACAGCCCTGGAAACAACTATTACAACACTCTGTTAAAACCAAAGCCAGAATATAAATATTGAAATAAACAATAAGGCTTCTTGAAAGCTATATTAGTAATGTTTTGAGTGGAACCTCTGAAAAATTAACTTAGTCATGAATACGAGAAAACTTATTAATGAGTCCATGATCCTGTAAGATGTTTTGAAGGTCTTGAGTAAGGACATGGAAGCTAGCACTTCATAACAACTCATAGAAGTACCTCATTCTAACTACAAGTTCCATAATGGTATAAAATGAATGTAAACACTTTAAAAGAAATTGCTTGTTGGCAAAGCAGGTATAATTCAATTTTTTTGTAAACTGGAGATTTGATAAGCTTCTACTGATTTTGTGAGATGGCTCTTTCAAGACGTGCAGATTCCTGCATTCAGATGTGAACTGGCTTGAAAGAGAATGTTCAAGCATGGTGCCCACATTTAGTTGCTTAAATCCCTGACAAGTTGTTCTTCACCTCTGAATCATGCGTGAGTCAACAGTCTGTATGCCAAGAACATTCAGTTTTCTCAACGGGGAAACAGTAAACTTGCTGGTTTACACAACAAGTTTAACTGGGAGGAAAGGTAAGGCAGTGTGTTTGTTCCAATTGTGGTAATAACGGCATGGAGATGGCACACAGTACCTTGCAATCTTTTTTTTTTCATTGTGAAAAATGGCAAAGTTTATCTTTTTCTTTTTTTCATTTTGAAAAATGGCAAAGTTCTCTGAGGCCAAAGTCTCCAGAACCACTGACTGTTGGTTACAGGTAGCTGCTGGACTAAGCGCCTCTGCTGGCAGATCACAGTGCCAAAGCCATGGGCTTTTGATAATGTCCTCTGGGAAGGCAAAAGGGAGCACTTGTATCCCGTATGAACAAACTAGGTCAGCCAAGGCCTCTTGTTGCTTTTCTTCAGTCAGACATGGCTGATACTTCTCTGAATGCTCTTCTTAAGTTTTTAAGAGAGAGTTTACAGAAGACACTTTTCCTTCACATTCACTAGCTTTACCATAAATTCCCAGCCATCCTTTTGAAGGCAAGCTCAGTTCAGTTTATTTGGTTTTAAAAGCCCATAGGCCACACTCCATAATAATTTAAAAGACTTTAAAAATTTTAAACTTTTAAGAATACCATATCGGAGAGCTGTGCCACATCTGTTGTGCAATTTTGGCACAAACTATGTCTCAGTCTTGTAGCTTCTGAAAAGGGTGATTTGAAGGCAAACATATTTAATCGTTCCTTCCTATTTATAGTAGTTTAGAAACTTGAGCGATGAGGTGACACACTATCACACAATGATTAGGGTATGAACTGCAAAACCACTGTTTCTGCTACTTTGCCAAGCTGCAAGGATAACTCACCATTCAAAGACTGCACAAACTTCACTGTGCATTTGGATCTCTTGTGGGTACTGCATGACCATTCAGGGTGGTTCCACACCAATCAGTTGTGATGCAATTGGTACCAGTTGTACATGGACTTGTAACAGTGGTTCCAGGTAACATTGGTGACAATCCCCTGTTTTCTCACTCTTTCCCTGTTGTGCTCGATTTCTCAACATACTTGTGTGGTGGTCCTCTGTGCTGTCAGCACCAGTCCACCATTTGCACGAACAAGTTTGAACATTCAAGCATTGTATTAGCTGAGTTTGTGCAACATTTGAACTTTTTCTAGTGGACTTTGAAGAGGGGAAGGAAAAGATAGATCTTCACTTTCCCTTTCACAAAATCATATGACCTGCGGCACCTCGCCATAGTCTAAAATGGGGGGGGGGGGGATCTTTTTCAGTCCTACCACTTGAAATTCTTTTAACTGGAGATGTTATATTTAATATTTAGCACATATGTTCTGACGCTGAATGATCTGCTTGTCACTGCTTTGCCTTTCATTCCACCATCTTCTATTTAATGATTTGTACAAAGGGAATGAAATCCTTATCCTATAATGGTAAAGTCCAAGAAAAGCTCCGTCACTCAATTCCACTGATATTAACCGTCCCCTCAGACGGAACTGAATTGGAAAACAAGCCTTTCATTATGTAAATGAACCTTTCCTTTTGTAGCATTTCACTGACTTTCAGGAACAGCTTGCAAGATGTTCTTTCCTAGAGAAAAGAAGACATAATTTTATGAATGGCTTATATGGCAGTATCTCTGACCTATTTCCATATAATAGGACATAAATCAACATTCCCATTGTGTGAGTTTGAAGACTTACTGCGTTATAATCTGCTTTCATAGCAGATGACTTACCTAACCTGATTAGTAAAAAACATATGGGCAGAAGGCTGATCTAATAGGCTATAAATAACAAGTATGTCATTATTTTAGCTAAGCAGTGCATGGCCAGAATCTTACATTGCAAGGATCACTGGTAGTGAAAGACTCTGTACACCATTTTAGAGATACTGGTCAGACCCACATATTTTCCATTCTCCTAGAGCACTGTGATTAGAAGCACTTGTAAGCTGAAATGACAATCCTCAGACCATGTGTACCAAGGCTGTGCCACATTTGGATATCTATGGGTTGGCTTGTGCATCCATGTGCATCACTGGATTACTCAGCATTTGATGACTCACAGCTAAAAGTATGAACTGTCTCCCTTGAACAAATTGGATCTGGCCCAGTTCTTTCATTACTTCCCATAAAGGAGGCAGGACCGTGTGTGGAGAACTCATACTAGCATTAAAGGTCAGTTTGGGAAGCCAGAGTGAGCCTGGTTTTCCCCATGTGATCCTTTCCTTCCCACATGATTTCTGTGTTCTGACATTACTTGAGTAGAGTGGGATGGCGATTCAAGACATGGCAGTCACATCACTCTGGTAACATTAAGATAGGATGTTGGAGGTGATGTGAACGTTCTGTCCAGGATGACGATCTGTGACCGATTATTCAGACTTGCATGTGTGAACTGGTGTAAAAAACAGAGGAACAATGGCTAATGCCTTTCTTTCAGTATACATGAACAGTTTCTGTGATTATGAACATCAGAACAGTAAATCATTCTCTGTATCCCATGAAGCTAAAGGGGTTTTTCTCTGTCATGAATCCCTTCCATAACCTTTACCTTTTGATAGCTGTTGTCAAACAATGACCTATCACTTTAATTCCCACACACACACTCCATACAGCTTCTTTGCAGAAAGGATTTTATCTCACAGCACTCCTCTTGTTGTTCCAGATTTTGTTTGCTTAGTGCACGGGTCCTCGCTATGGTGCCAGTGGGTGCCCATGGTGGCCAACACCACCATTCTTGGTGCCCGCCA
Source organism: Lepidodactylus listeri (assembly GCA_029233225.1). Classification (NCBI taxonomy): domain Eukaryota; kingdom Metazoa; phylum Chordata; class Lepidosauria; order Squamata; family Gekkonidae; genus Lepidodactylus; species Lepidodactylus listeri. The sequence continues at coordinate 43,165,275 of JARCFY010000003.1, forward strand.
AGTGCTTTTAAAAAGTGGGCAGGATTGGGGGGGGGGGGGTTATCCAGCAAGGCTTCCGATTATGCAAATTAAAAGGCCTCCCGTTAAACAGAATTTCTGCCTGAAATGTTGAAGATTTAGTATTAGTGTTATATGTAACCGTGTTCCCTGATATTTTGTGGTTGGTTCTGCCTCTTAGAATCGTAAAGTTGGAAGGGATCTCCAGGGTCATCTAGTCCAACCCCCTGCACAATGCAGGGAATTCACAAATACCTTCCCCTCACAGACCCCAAGTGACCGCTGTTCCACACCCAGAAGATGACCAAAAAAAAAAATCTCTCGGATCCGTAGCCAAACTGGCCTGGAGAAAAATTGCTTCCTGACCCCAAAGTGGCGATCAGCATTTCCCTGGGTGTGTAAGAAAGGCCACAAGAACTAAGCACTGATGCAACCCTTCCTCCCTCCCTCTCATTATCTGCCTAAGTTCACAGAATCAGCATTGCTGACAGATGGCCATCTAGCCTCTGTTTGAAAACCTCCTAAGGAGAGCCCACCACCTCCCAAGGAAGGCTGTTCCACTGAGGAACCGCTCTAACTGTCAGAAGTTCTTCTTAAAGTCTAGCCGAAAACTCTTGGTGGTCTCCCATCCAAATACTAGCCAGGGCTGACCCTGCTCAGCCACCTGAACTTTGTGGACATAGATCATGGAAGGGGGTACATGGAGGAGGCTGGCTCATTCACCGTATGTTGGTTGGAAGGCTGCTGATTGGTCAGCTCCCCTTGTTCCAGATGTTGGAGAAGCGACGGCCCGCTAAAAGTCTAGTTAATGCAAATACTACTGAAATAGTAGTTTAGTCCACTTGTACCCTAGGGGGTGCTGTGGTGCATTCTCTAGTGTTCAGGGTTTATTGAATGTTTTCTCTTGAAGTTTAGCCTGCCTCTTGTTTTTCTCTCTGCTGTGCGTTAGTGTATCTTAGTACTTGTACTCAGCAGGCCTCTCTGTTGTATTAGTGGCCTGCAGTCAGTTGTTGTCTTTTTGCAAAATCCTGTTGACATATAAGTCATTGAAAGCAACCTCCAAAGCGTGGATTGGTTATCACTCAAACTCTGCCAACACCAGATTCTATCACCATTATTCTTTGCTGCCTCTAAACTAGAGGCAGTGGTTCAGGAGACTGGTGGCAACTTTAATTCAGAGGACTGGGCTGCAGGACTGAAGCCCAGTGTTCCTGAGAGCCAGCCTGTTAGAAAAAGTTTTTATCAGATTAAGATGTTAAGTACCCTGATCTGTTTCTCTCAGTGATCAGACAGTAGCCTCATGATTTTGAGTCGATATGACAACAGTTGTCACTATTAATTTCTACCGGTGGGGAATTATTAGGCCTGGTTGTTGAGAATCTGCAGCAGACTTCCTGGTCACTATTAGGAGGGACAGTATATGTTTCAACAGCCATGTGTATAATCTATCACAATATTCCCATTCAGTAATATTACACATTATAGCATAAACCAGCAAATGCTAAGTAGAGGATCTGATCTCCAGCACTCAGCACTGAATAATTTCCAAGCAATCTGCAATGCTGCCATTTAGTTGTGACTGTGCATTGATCTGCGCATTGATGTGCCCTTCCAAACTCCCTCCACCTTCACATTCAGCGTGTGGTCTTTTACGTGTCCCCAGTTCTATGCCCAAGGTCTGTGCTATTTCAACACTAGGGGGGAAAGAATAACAACTTGGAAAAGAACGTGGCAAGGAGACAGACAGTTTGCATGACTCCTATGGGCAAGTGATTCAGTACCGAGGACATTCATTCGTCTTACACATTCACTAGCGTTCTCAGGAAAAGCTTGTGTAGGCAGGGCTGATTTGTCCTGACGTGTTCGTTATCTCACCCCCTAATGGAAAACTACCACCCACCTGGCAGTGCTGGTGCTGCTGCGTCTTACTTTTGTCGAGCTGCTTAAGAGGCTTGGCTAGCTTGGAAATAGCCTCCTTCCAAAATAAGATTCCTCCAACAAAGCTTTACCTTAGGTCAGTGTGTAATTGGTTAGGTAATTATATATAGCTCTACTCGACAAGCTGTGATTGGGAAACACCTTCCCTTAACGAAATACTGTCCTTACGTATTGAATCTCTCCTGGTGCATAGTGGGGCAAGTAATCTGGGCATGCAGGCATCATTCTATATCTGGGTATCTAGAATGAAACTGTTATTTTCAAGGATTCAGTATTTGGGGAAAAGGTAAAACCAAGGTTAATTAAGTTTAGAGCAGAACCATTACTTATAAAGCAGCTGTTGTTTCATTTTATTTAAGAAGAAAACACTGTCCTAAAGGTACAATTGGAAATAAAGAAGCTGTGTATTTCTCCTCCTCTGTACCCAGTTTCTTCCTGTTTGCCCTCTGTGTTGTGCTACACAAGGACTGTTCACTCCCAAGACGTCCAGTTATGTATTATTCATAAAGAAAACTCATTTCCTCTTTTACCTGGGAAAATTCACTGTAAATGAGGTTCTGTGACTTTCTGAAAATATACTTGTCAAAGTTTACTTTCTGAAAAATATAATTGTCAGAGCTTACTATTGGATCTACATTCTCTGTACAGGCTCAGAGGTTGTAATGTGTCACTTCCTCTCATCTCAGGGGCCATAGCGGAGGAATACTTTGTTTAAATACCCCAACAAGAAGAGAAGGCAGCTGAAGTAACTGGACAGGCAGGGTGGGGAAGTGATGGCTAAACCAACTTACATGCAATTGGTAGGCATGGTTCTCATTTCCATTGTGAAGCTGGAGAAAGTTGCTGCGGGCTCACTTCTTTAATATCTGACTTCGGCCAAAGGGATGTGCATTCATTTTTAAACCAGCCCCTAGAAGTGGAGTGACCATAAAATGAGCATAAAAGAAGAATTAACATAGCAGAAATATGTACGTATCACAGGCATTTGGTTCGCAAAAGTGTGCAAAAACCGCGAAAGGCAGGTACCACAGGAAAGGGGAACCTGTACTTCCAAGAGTCTCTAGCTGACCTAATCGCAGATAAAAGTATTTCTCAATCCTAAACACATTAACTCTTGCTGTTTTAGATGTACCAAATGTGAAATGAAACAAATGCACCAAACTAAATGGAACAGGCAATGCTCTTCTCAGTCAGGTTCAATGCTTCATGTTGAAATATTTGTGACAGAATATTGGCTTCAGCCACATGGAGAACTTCTCAAGAAACATAACTATGGGGTGGAAATGAAAAATTAATATTTTCCATCCTTTTCTTTGGCCAAGGACAGACTGGCAAAATGAAGCGCAAGGGAAGCAGGGCAAAAAGACGTGGGCCAAGTTGTTGCGGGGCTTTCTGTTTGCATTGCATATGATGCGGGACCATACCAGGGAGGAGACGGAATGGAGCGTTTGCACTGTGGGGCGGCCCCTGGCACTGCCGCTGTGGTGGCACATGGCTTTGGTCCATTTTGCCAACCTGCGCGTAGGTGCATGGGTGCATAGGCACATGGGTGCAGCAGCTGGATCAGTGGGTTCACATTATCAGCACCATTTGATGCACAGCTTATTTACGTCCACACTGCCAGGAAGCGGGATGAACACATACCCAGACGGCTTGACAACGGTTTCACCAGATACCTGTTGGAAGCGCAATGAAAGCACTTCAGGACCGGGTGAGTGCAGCATGACAATAGCGGGCAGCTGCAGCTGTCTGAACGGGCTCTCTTAATCCATTTGAAAAGTGGACCTATATTGGGCGAAACTGCCAGTCTGTCCTCAGCCTTTGATAACCTTTGAGAGTTCTGTCTGTTTTGTCCTGGGTTTGGAGGTGTGGTTTTTGAAAGGCTTCATTCCAGGGGAAAATTTTATGTTTTGTTTTGTCTCACTTAGGTTTATTAGATGACATTGCCAAGCTTTCCTAGGTTTTGCAATGACCTTCAGGAGTTCTTCTCTCCCCCATTCCCTGGCCCGTATCATCTTGCTGCCTGCTACAGCAGCTCCCTAGGGTCACCCGCCAAGCTCTCTCCCCTCTCTTATAAGCCCATCCTCATGGTTGGCTCAGCATGACAGACGTTTTGAAGCAGCAGGACTGCCCTGAGGGTAGCCAGCTTCACCTTTCAATGGTGTGGAGTCATTGCACTGGGGGAGGAAGACTAATGATGTAATCTGTAATCCACACACATGTTATATCAGTAAAATTTATAATAAAGTTATATACGTATATATATGCATACTTCCCCCCCTACCCCGAGAGCCAGTTGTTAAACATTTACCAGCACAACACTACATAGATGGGCTGTGGCTCACTGGCAGAGCATCTGCTTGGCATGCAGAAGGTCCCAGGTTCAATCCCCCATATCTTAAATCGAAAGGATCAGGTTACAGGAAACAATTCTGTCTGAGATACTGGAGAGCTGCTGCCAATCTGAGTAGACTTTGATGGACCAATAGTCTGATTCAGTATGAGGCAGCTTGATGTGTCAAAATGCCAGGTGAACATACCTTGCTTGACCACCACACTCTATACAGGTGATACCTGCCTCCCCATGTCCCACCCCGGTCTCCCACTGGTTACCAGGCCAGGCATGGCAACCCTAGGTCAGGTCAGATCAGATAAGGTTGTGTAAGAATGCACATGCACAAACTGCTCTGAATTTGAATAGTTCATCAGCCATAAGGGGTCAGGATTTAGGACATACAAAGATAGACACCAAACCTGTTTTTAATATTAAATTCTTTTAAAAACTAAATCAGCCAACAACAACACAATGTATTTCTGTGTATGCACAGAGATTGTCTTTCTATGGCAGATACATTTGGATTATTCAGATGCAAGCCAAAAAGCCTCTTGGAGTTTCAGCATCCACAGTCAGGAGTCATTTCGAGCAGGAACTCGGGGGAGCACGGCTCTGGGAGTTGGTGCCAGTCCCCCCCCGCCCGTGGGGGAATGCCTGCTAGTGTCATGGCTGTAGCAAAATGACCCCACCCCCTGGAAAGGTCCTTGTTCCTCCGACCAGCCTTCTGAAGGCTTCAGCCACCACTGAAGCTGTCCTCCCAGAATAGTGGTATTTCTGAGGCTTGGATTAGTAGCTGCCCCCTCTCTGCCAGCTCTTTCTTCCTTCCTTCCTTCCTTCCTTCCTTCCTTCCTTCCTTCCTTCCTTCCTTCCTTCCTTCCTTCCTTCCTTTCTCCGTTCCCTCTCTCTCTCTCTTCTTTCTTGCCTTCTGACATACTTCCGGTGATGTCAGGTGGTGTAGCATATGCAAATAAGTTATGCTAATGAGTTATTCTAATGAGCTCCTGCACCTCTTTTTCTACAAAATGACCCCTGTCCACAGCTGTGGGACATAATCATGATGCAAGCCAAACGGGGGGGTGGTCCTTGAGCATAGCTACTCTGTGTATTGGAAAAAAAGGCATGATGTTTCCGCAGTGCTGATGGGAAATGATGGTTTGTGACAATGCAGAATTCAACATTTCCCAAAGGGCTTTTCCACACATTTGCAGAAAGACAAACTTGAGATTGCAGGCAGTAACAGCTTTCTGATGAATACACTCAAATAATAGGCAAACATTTTTGCCAATATTTGACAACATTTCCCCCTCCTCTTGGATGCACACCTTAATGTGGTGAGAGAGGTTGTGTGTGTCAATGAAACTAAGAGCAAAACCGTAAGGAATTTAGACTCTGTCAAGAGGCTAAACTCTGAATAGAGTAACTCAAAGCAGAATGGTCACAGCTAACAGACTAAGAAAGATGTATCTGCTCCCTCTGGGGATCAACAGCCACATCAGCAGAAGAGAACAGACAGTTCCAGTGGTGACGGGGGTCAGAGGAATCCTTGAAAGGTAGCTACTGGGCAGCAGCAGTAGTGGAAAGTGACACTGGCAGAGGATCTATCATAGACAATGGCAGTGACACTTCAGCTAACCCTGGGCCGAGGACAGACTGGCAAAATGAAGTGCAAGGGAAGTGGGGCAAAAAGACCTGGGCTGAGTTGTCGCAGGGCTTTCCATTCGCACTGCATAGACTGATGCGTGTCCATATTGGGGAGGAGGCGGAATGGAGCATTCACACTGTGGGGCGGCCCCGGCACTGCCGCCGTGATGGCACATGGCTTTGGTCCATTTTGCCAACCTGCGCGTAGGTGCATGGGTGCATAGGTGCATGGGTGCAGCAGCTGGATCAGCGGGTTCACATTACCGGCACCACTTGATGTGCAGCTTATTTGCATCCACACTGCCAGGAAACAGGATGAACGCACACCCAGACGGTTTGACACCAGTTTCTTTTTAAAGCAGGATGCCTTTTTAAAGCAGGATGAAAGCGCTTTAGGACCAGGCAGCTGTGGCAGTGTGAATGGCCACTTGCAATCCACTTGCAAAGCAGGCCTATATCGAGCCAAACTGCCAGTCTGAACTTAGCCCTGGTTAGTACTGTGCAGAATAAGGTAGTGGTAAACCACTTCTGATAATCCCATGCCTTGAAACCTTATGATTAGACAAAACAAACAAACAAAATATAGTGCTGGAAGACAGAACCCCCAGGTCAGATGGCATTCAATTAGCTTCTAGGGAAGAGCAGAGGACAAGTGCAAATAACGTTCTTCTTAAGAATGCAGCTGAACTAACACCAAAAGGATGTTCGGTCATTGAAGTGAATGAATGCAAAAGGAAAGTTCACAGCTGTTTGACACACATAATAGGAATACAGAACGTGAGAAGTATGGATCAAGATAAACTTGAAATAGTAAAACAAGAAATGAATGTTTAAACATTGCAGTCGTGGGACTTAGTGAACTGGACTGAGTGGACTGGATTAGGACATTTTCAGTCAGAAAATTATAAAGTGTTTTATGTAGGAAATGATAAACACAGAAGAAATTGAGTTTCTCTAATAATGAGGCGAGAGGTATCACAAGCAATCAGGGCTATAATGCAAAGTCTGACTGAGTAATATCAATCAGACTTCATGGAAAGCCAATCAAAATACACATCATTCAAGTTTACATCCCAACTACAGACACTGATGAGGAAGAAACTATAAGCTTTTGTGCAAGTGTCCAGGAAGAAATGTATCACACACTTAAACAAGTCGTGCTGATAATCATAGGGTAACTTGAATGCAAAAGTGGGAAACAAAGTCGAATACATATTTAAGAAAATTTGGTTTATAAATGTGACATTAATCAGGAGAATGAGTCATAGAATTCTGTGAAGACAGCAAGTTGTTCATTGCGAACATGTTTCAGGCAAAGAGAAGATTGTATATGTGGACTTCTCCAGATGGCCAATACAGAGATCAAGTAGATTATATAATCAGAAGCAGAAAATAAAGAAGCTCTATTCTCTCTGTTAAAACAAGACTGTGCTACAGATCATGAATTGTTAATACAAAAATTAGAATCAAGCTGAAGAAAAACACCAAAACATTCATAGTGCCTAAATACAATCTAAACAACATTCCCAAAGAGTTTAAAGACTATGTAAAGAACAGATTTGCATCACTAAGTTCAAGTGAACAGAAATTGAAAGAACTATGAGTTGAAACCAGAGATATTATCAAGGAAGAATGTGTAAAAACTATACCTATAGTCAAAAGAAATGAAAAGCCTTGATGAATGACCAATTAAACTATTAACATTGCTAAAGAAATGGCCCCACTGATGGACCTCCTGATGGCACCTGGTATTTTTGGTCACCATTGGCCTGATCCAACATTGGCTTATCTTATGTTCTTATGTTAAGATAGACAAAACACAGCAGTAAAAGGTGACTGAAATAGAATCAGAAGTCTAAATACAGTGTTCCAGTAACTGGCATGCAGAGGCAAAGGTGTTTTCCAGACTGCAGCTGCTTTTCAGGTTTTCATGGGTGTCGTGGCAGTTCCAATGATCAAGACGGGAAACCTTTACCTTTAGGTATGCTAACAGGGAAATACATTAACTGAACAAGGCAAAATAAAGAAAAGATGGGAACAATACACTGAAGAACTATTCAGAAGAGATGAAAGGATGGCAGATTCGTTCCAAGAAGACTCTTTTGAAGAAGAACCTGCAGTTTTAGACAGTGAAGTGAGAACTGCACTCAAAGCAACTGGGAGAAGCAAATCACCAAGAATGGATGGGATATCAGTAGAGCTGTTTCAAGCCACAGAAAAGGAGTCCATCAAAATCTTAACAAGAATATGCCAACAAATATGGAAAACAAAAATGGCCCACAGACTGGAAATGCTCGATCTATATTCCAATTCCCAAAACAGGAGATGTCAATGACTACAGCAACTATCAGACCATGGTATTAATTTCTCACGTGAGAAAAGTGGTGCTCAAAATCTTACAGCAAAAACTGTTACTGAATATGGAATGAGAAAAGCCTAATGTTTCGGCTGATTTCAAAAAAGTAAGAGGCACTAAAGAGCATATTGCAAATCTGAGCGCACAAGAGAATTTCAGAATAAAATCAGCATGTGTTTTATAGATCACAGCAAAGCTTTTGACTGTTGATCATGAAAAGCTATGGTTGGTTTTTAAAGAAATAGGTGTACTACAATATCTGATGGTTTTGATGCACAATCTATACTCCGGGCAAGAGGCTACTGTTAGGAGAGAAAATGGAGAAACGGAATAGTTGCTCATTGGCAAAGGTGTCAGACAAGGATGCATTTTATCTCCCTGTCTGTATATGCAGGACATATAATAAAGAAAGCTGTATTAGACTTAGATAAAGGTGGAGTGAAAACTAGTGGAAGGAACATTAACATTTTGAGATACACATTACTGACAGAAAGACTACTGATGAAGGTTAAAGCAGAAAATGCCAAAGCAGGATTACAACTGAATATCAAGAAGACAATGACTACTGAGGATTTAAACAAATTTAAGGTTGATGATGAAGATGGAGTTGAAATTGTTCAAGTTGTTCAAGTTGGGGAAATGATGAACAAAAGCTTTATATGCTGATACCAGCACAAGATTGTTGGGTTTCATTGGTAAAATCTTTTCTCACCACTGCCCCCTGCAAAGATCTGAACTGAGGCCTTACACAGTCAGTGTTTCTAAATCCCATCAATAAAATAAAAATAAAATTTAAATACCTCTGCAAACATTTGATACTGGATCTCCCAGGGTCATGTCTAGTTAGGCACAGCAGGAATGAGTCTGTTAAGTATGTGAATCATTTTTCTGTATGCAGTTTTTAAATTAGATTGAACACCTGGCTTTTAAATATATTCTATAACAACAGAACAGTTTAGCAGCATGAAACCTTGACTCCTGAACTCAAGAAAGAAGAAATGCTGCATAACATTATTAAATGAGGAACGTAAACATGGGACTATTTTAAATAGGAAGAATAGAAAGCTTTCTTTTCTGGGATTTCAGCAAAGTTGTAAATTCTATTTTGAAATTCAGTCTCAGCATAATATTATATAATTTGTTTCTTAATGTTCAGAAGAATCATCTTTAAAAAGGAAGGCAAGTAAATAATTACAAGGGAAAACGAAGACTTTTGGTACAGTGGTTAGGAGCGCAGACTCTAATCTGGGAGAACTGGGTTTGATTCCCCAAGGAGATTATAAACCACTCTGGTACTCCTTCAAGTAGTGAAGGGTGGGATATAAATCCAATCTCCTCCTCCTCCTTCTCCTCCTCCTCTTCTTCTTCTCTTCAGTTAGCTTGTCCTTCCAAATTCTTACAAGAACCAGGGCTATTTTGGGGCAGGAATACACAGGAACAGAGTTCCAGCTGAATAGCTGGTTCTGAATAGGCCACACCTACAGCCTCCCCTTCCTCGGGTTCCCCAGATGCCTCGCAAGTTGCAGGGCATCCGGGGAAGCCAAACCAGAAACTGCCTTCCTTCCCTCAGGTTCCCCGTGCGCCCCACAAGCTGTGGGGCACCTGGGGAAGCTGATCCTGGAGGGAGCTGCCTTCCTTCCCTCAGGTTCCCCGTGCGCCCCACAGCTTGTGGGGAAAGCTGATCCTGGAGAAACCTGGGGAAGCTGATCCTGGAGGGAGCTGCGCAGTTGTCGGTGTGGCCTAATATGCTAATGAGTTTCTGTTGTTGGGTGTGGCCTATTATGCTAATGAGCACCTACTGGGCTTTTCTACTGAAAAAGCCCTGATAAGAACACTTACTTTTATTTATTTTCATAGTCCAAATCTCAGTGAATGAAAACCATCAAGAACTCATATTACTCTTTAGTGCTGGGCAATCAGAAAGTTCAGGACACTGGAAAGTTGCATGCTACTAAAGGTAAATAAGTAAAATAAAAGAAACATGGTATACTGGCTTTGGCTTGCTACATGTATTTATTTAATTAATTGGTTTCTGTCCCACCTTTCTTCCCAATGGAGACCCAAAGTGGCTTACAGAGTTCTCCTCTCCCCCATTTTACCTCATAACAACCCTATCAGGTAGGTTCAGGCTGAGAAAGTGTCACTGGCCCAAGGTCACACAGTGAGCTTCCATGGCCCAAGTGGGGATTCAAACCTGATTGATTGAAGAGTGCTGTATGACCTGATTGAAGAGTGCACTGGATGAATCCTTTCCCCCTGTGTGGGGCATAATTTTTGAAGGCAACCTAAAACATATATAGACGCCTGATGTAGTTTCCATCTCTTGTTCTGCAGAAATAGTGGCATAGAAGAAGATCAATAGATTCGAAATGGGAGTTATTCCGGAGAATCTCGTCTCATCAACTATCTACTCAGCTTATGAATACTTATACAGAAACAACTACAAAAACAACTGGACTGCAATTTTGTGGTTATATGTTTACTTTATTTATTACAGCTGTGCATATGCACATTATAATACAAAATAAGGTGAAATAGAGAAGAAATTGTGAAGATGTCATGAGTTATGTAAACTTGCAGAATAGTCCTGCATTGATTAATTTAGGCATTTTCCAGATTGCCCTAATGTTCCATTTTCATTTATCTATGTTAGCTGGGGGGGGGGGGGTATTATAATTTTTTATTGAGTTTTTATGAAAGAAAAAACATACAAAGATAAAAACATACTAACAGATACGGAATCCGTATCTACATTAACATTTCTACTAGAATCAGTATTTTAATTCACCAAATTATCTTATCCCAATTTTATAGGAGCATACAATTAGAGCTAATTCATTTTTTAAAGTGTTCATCCAACCATTTATAAAACCTTGACCAGTTATTTTCAAAAATTATGTTAGCTGGGGGGGGGGGGGGTTTGTGTCCAGACAACTTCATTAACCAGTTTTCCCTTGTTTCCCTCCCGTTCTTTCCTAAACTAGTTTTTCCTGTACTTTTTTTTCCCATTGTGGAATGAATTTGCAAGATAGCTTCTTGCTCAAAATATGAACAGTTTTTCCATCTCGTGGACTGCTGCTCAAACCCACCCAGAAGGAGTGAGTTTGGGCAGTGATTTTTTTTAATTTGCATGCCAGCATTTCAGCATGTCCCTGTTGGAGGGCACCTGCACTGAAACAACAGTTCAGTCCCATCGGGTGGCCCGACAACAGCAGCCAATCATTGCCTTCCTTACTAATTCCTTCATTCACACTCAAGAGCAGATTCTAGCCTGTCCATGGGTTCCATTGTCAAATATATTTTGCCATGCACGCAGCTACCCTGAAAACATGTAATTGAACAAAACAAGCTGTTGTGAATCGTGTACTGATTCAAGTCAGGGAAAGGTATTCAAAACTGGGGGGGAGCCAATGAGAGAGAACACTCAAACATGGGAAAGAGGCAACCAAAAAGGGGTGAGACACGTATGCCAGCTACGACTCTCAGGTGTGGTGTGGTGGGCAGAGAATGTACTTATAAGGGAATTTCTTGGCCTCTTGATGCTGCTGAAGCACTGCAACACATATATTAGAGGTATACTTTTACTTAAGAATTGAGGATGTTCTACGACCTTAGTAGATATGTTTTGTAATTATACTTGTTAAATGTTAAAAGCTTAATAAAATGTTATTTTAAAAAAAGAATTGTGAATGTTCTTGTCACATCATAGATACTAAATATTTATTATAAAATAGATTTCTGCTTCTGATACATGTTATGGAATTTCTTGAGCTGGAATGTGGATGTAAATGGCTTTCATTTGTTTTTTTACAATCTAACAGTGGCAAATCTTTCAGCAGGACAATAAGTTTTTTTGGCCCACTTGTAAATGTCAAACAGTTGGCAAGCTGGAAAACAAATGATGAGAGGAGATTTGGGGCATATGTTACCAATTAACTTTAAGTTAAGTGGTAACATGTGCCCCAAAAGTCAGTATTTCTTGTGGCATTTGATAACCTCTGTAGAGTGGGCTAAAGAAGGATGTGTTTACTACTTTAGGTAAAGGTAAAGATTTCCCTTGTTCGAAATCCAGTCGAATACAACTCTAGGGATGTGGTGCTCATTTCTGTTTCCAAGCTGAAGAGCCAGCGCTGTCCAAAGATGTTTCTGTGGTCATGTGGCTGGCATGACTAGACGCTGAGGCGCATGGCATGACTAGATGCTGAGGCACTGTTACCTTCTCACTGAAGTGGTACCTATTTATCTACTTGCAATTTCTTGCTTTTGAACTGCTAGGTTGGCAAGAGCTAAAACCAGAGACTTCATCACTTCATCATGCAGCACTTGGGTCTTGAACTGCTGAACTACTGACCTTTTGGACTGCAGTTCAGCGTCTTAACCACTTGAGCCACTGCAGCCCCTACTTTATATTAACTCAAATTACTACTTTATATTAAGTCAAATCAGTGGTTCATTCACAAATTCAGAACAATGGACAGCCCCCCCCCAGCTGAATATGGATATAGGACTCTTAGCTCACCAACACTGCTAATTTTACAGCCCTACACATTTCTCTACCCCATGATAAGATTGAATTCTGTTATCAGCACTGTTTCAACAAGATCTTTATACAGCTATTGCCAGTGCTGCACCAGTCATAAATAAAGGGCATCTTTTTCTAGGGCTGACAACCTGAGGTTTCACATATTTTATTTGCTCTGAGAAAACTGTTATCCCTGATTGGCTATAGATAAACCCCTACTTTTAAACGACATCTACACAATGGCATGCCATTCCAAATTGCTAAAGCTACAGCAAAGAGTTACACAGCTAACTGTCTCATGGACATAATTAAAATAATATATATGACTGTTTAATGCAGGAATTTAGGTCACTGTAAGCCACATCCTTGAATGCTGCATAATTATAAGCGAAACCTTTGCAGAGAGTGTGGTGGCGCTGTCTCAGTGCTTGCTAATAAGCACACTGTTTACGATAATGACAGCAGTGTAATTCATGAAGCCATTAATACTCTATTTTTCTTTAAGGCAGAAGAACCTCTGGGAAAGGTATTTTTCAAAATCTGATGATCAGGGAAGATTCCTCCAAACAGGAAAACAACATAAGAAGGCTCAGTACATTCCAGCTACTGTTCCTGAAAAGTACTGGAGTCAGGAGGCTGATCACAGTGAAATCAGCATGGTAGTTTATTGCGGGTCAACATGGAACATAACAACCCCAGGCTCAGAGCCCTCTTTTATTCCGGTTGGAGGCATACCCCCAACCTCACCCAGATGTCCCGATAGGACCTTAAGAAGAGAAAAAGAGAGAGAAGAGATTGGATTTATACCCCGCCCTTCACTTGTAGTCTCAGAGCGGCTTACAAATTCCTTTCCCTTCCCCTCCCCACAATGGACACCCTGTGAGGTAGGTGGGGCTGAGAGAGCTCTGAGACAACTGTCCTTGAGAGAACAGCTGGTACAGAGCTATGGCTTGCCCAAGGTCATCCAGCCAGGTGCAAGTGGAGGAGTGGGGAATCAAACCCGGTTCTCCCAGATTAGAGTCCATACACTTAACCTCTACACCAAACTGACTCTCATGAGTGGTTGCAGTTCATAGGTCCCCAGGGGAAACGTTGGCTCCAGATTGGTGGTCGTTTAGGATCCGACTGGCTATTGTTCCACCTGGCTGAAGCTCAGGTAGATTCAGGCCATGTGTGAATGTCCATGTGGCGGTTGCCATTACGTGAGCACATGGCAACCACGATATTGATACACAACAGTTCCAGTGTTCCAGTGTTCCAGCCCCATTCCAGTGTTCAGCAATGAAATTAATATGCCCTGCACAATAATGATAGTCTCAGCTGCTTAACTGTTATAAATGTTGCCCTGTAAATACTGTTGTGTGAGTATAAACAGATTTAAAGAAGTCTCTTCCTGTACTAATACTGATGTGTGAGTATAAACAGATTTAAAGAATTCTCTTCCTGTATTCATCTTACCTACAGACTGGTTCCTGCTTGAGGTCATGGAGTACAGTTTCGAGTTACTAAGGGTGATCTGATAAAACTCAGAGTACATCATTGGCCTCTTTAAAAGTTGTGCATAAGAAGGAACTTGTTTTTCTCAAGCCTGTATAATAAGTGTCATTGTCAATAATGCTGAGCTAAATCAATGGCTCATCTAGCCTTATACGCTTTACTTTAACCTATAGCAGCCTTCCAAGGCCTCAGGTCAGAGTTGTCGCCTGAAGAGCCTCAAAACAAGGAGCACATCACGACTCCATCTGAAAATGATGTTTTATGCATGTCACAAATTAACAGTGCTTTATTAGAATACCCCATCTTCATAATGTATTAAACTTGCTTTTGGACTTGTAGTGGCGGAGGACAGACTGGCAGAATGAAGCACAAGAGAAGCAGGGCAAAAAGACCCGGCCAAGTTGTCGCAGGGCTTTCCGGTTGCACTGCGTGGACTGATGTGGGACCATACCAAGGAGGAGGCGGAATGGAGCATTCGCACTGTGGGGCGGCCCCTGGTGGTGGCGCCGTGGTTGCATGAGGCTTTAGTCCATTTTGCCGACCTGCGCTTGATTGCATCGGCCCGGCAGCAATTGGGGCAGGATCCCATGGCTGGGAGCTTTAACTCCACGAGCTGGAAGTGTCCCTGTGGACGGTTGTGTGCTCAAGCGCACAGCACGCATGGGTGGTTATGTGCATCCCTGCCGGATCAGCGGGTTCACATTACCGGCGCCGCTTGATTGCAGCTTATTTGCATCCACACTTCCAGGAAGCGGGATCAACGTGCACCCAAACAGCTTGCCACAGCTTTCACCTGATATTTTTTAAAAGCGGGATCAAAACGCTTCAGGACAGGGTGAGTACAGCCTGGGAACGCCAGACAGCTGTGGCTGTGTGAACCGGTCCACTTAATCTGCTTGAGAAATGTGCCTATATCAGGCCAAACTGCCAGTCTGAACTCAGCCAGTGTGTCTCCTCTTTCCCTTGAGTATTTGTACATTAAACCACCTTTTAAAAAAGAAACTGCATGGAACAGGTGGCAACCCAGTCTCAGACACTGGTCATTTCCAGTCTTGTTTCTTCAGATCTTTTAACTGAAAGTTAAACCAGGGACCTTATATATATGCAAGGTATGTGATTTATCACTGAGATATGGTCACCTAGAGTACTTCTGACAGGCTGCCCTCTCCACTGTAAGAGTCACAGTTAAAACTACATAATTAAATTCCCCTGTTACATATTGTCACATATCCCTCATAACATCATCCACGCCTCTAGTCAAAATTTTCTCCTACCATTCGCAGTTTGCTCATTTAAAAAAAAATCCCTTACAGGTTTTTTTTTTTTAAAGAGCTTTTCCGTACAGTATCAAAAATTTCTGCTGGAAAGATGTCATGAAGTGTGGAATGCTGGAGGTAAGAGGGTGTCCCCCCGGGGAAATGAAGGCAGTATGATTGTAGGACTATTGGCCTTTCAGTATGCAGTACTCAGTGAATTAAGGCAGAAAGAAGTAAATAATGCTGCACTAAGTGCCAGCTAAAGGGCTGGGAATCCCATGCCCTTGCTGGGAAGTACCTGTTGGAGATACTAAAATGCAGGATGGAACATTCAATAACTTGTAGGCATGAATGAAAAGCAGCATGTAAGAGAGGCCATAACACTGGCCTCTGCTCATGCAGGCTATGGTCCCTGATTATCAGTCAAGTGTCTGAACGGTACTGTGTGAGGCACCCCTCGCTTAAGGTGCCTTCAACAGACATCTGCAGTTAAGGACCTCTCCCCACTCAGTGGATGCAGCCATTTGTATTGCCTTCTGCCCACCACACCAGCTATTGTTGCCAATGTATTCCATTTCTGTTCATGGACTTTGTAAGGTTTTTGAGTGCTTCAAAACCCACAAAACCTTTTTGACGGGAGATGATAGTGAGGAAAAGAAAGAGCCACGTACACACCACAGGCAGGCTACCTTTAGCTTTTTTTAAAAAAAAAAACTGTCATCTGACTCAAAACAAAATTATACTGAAGTGGGTGAAATTTGTATTAGTATGAAAAAATGTGACAAAACAGGAGAAAAGGGGATAGTAAAAATGGTTTTTGAACCTTGGTTTTAAACATCTATATACATGGTTCTGGGGGAAAATACAGTTTAAAACAATTGGGCAGTGGAATGCTAATAAAAAACACCTTGTACCCTTGGAAAAGAAGAAGAGAGTTTCTGGGTGAACCCATTGGTAAGCCTCTGAAGCTGCAGCTTGGAGTGAACTGATTCTGCCCCAGGGGTATCCCAGTCTTGTGTACCAGTTCCATGACAGGTTACAGGTACATTGTTTGAGACTGGTCACCAGACAGCTTACTGGAAGAAACACAGCCGCATATTTGTTTTTCTAAGCACCTGAAGCATAATGACCAAGCTTAGATTTTAGGTCATAAGGCACTAAACTCAATATAGCCAAAGTCAACAAACCCACTAGTAACAAAGCTGCTTATGAGGGCAGAGGTTGGTTTTCCTAACAAGGACAAAGCAGGGCTCTCAGCCAGCGAGAGGTTAGGTGCCGTAAATGAGGTTCTTCCCACAGAGTTTTTACTACAATATACAACAGGATAACACTCATCATCAATAAAAGAATTCATAGGTAATAATTATTCATCATGAATGCAGAATGTTTAGATCTTCCTGTTCAACATGTGTAACCATCATTTTGATCAGAATCAAAATTACAACAGAACATGAATGAGCGTATTCCTGACATAGAAGCCTGAAAAAGTAATGGATGCAGTGGTGTGCTCCAAGGCAGTATTTCCTTACCAAAAACGCTCCAGCAATATCCAAAAGTCTTGTCCTTTGGTTGAGGAAGGACAGCAAAAGAAAGAGGCCCTTTCACAGAGCTGGGTCAAAACACGGGACATGTTTCATGAAGAATTTCACAGTTCCCCATTTTACTAAGGGATGAAAGTATTCTTCTGTTCAGAATGAGGGAAGGAAGCTTTGTTGTCATTTCAATTTTGCTTCATTGTATTGTCATTAATTGACTACCTGGTGCCATGATGTCATCATTACTGGCTGGATCACATAGCCAAAATGCACAAAATGCTGACAGTGACTAAAAACAGAAGCAAAACTGAGCAAAACAGGGCAGTGTAAGGAAAGGGAGTCAGAGAATATTTCAGACCCTTTGAAATTCCATTTTTCAAACGGAAAATCTTCTTCCACAGAATTTTGGTTCAGCCATAACCTATATATGCAAGATTCAACTGTGAGATAATCATCACTCAAACGAAAGCTACTCTGTTAAATATATAAATAGATAAGAACATAAGAGAGGCCTATGTTGGATCAGGCCAATGGCTCATCAGTCCAACACTCTGTCACGCAGTGGCCAAAAATACCTGGTGCCATCAGGAGGACCACCAGTGGGGCCAGGGCACTTGAAGCCCTCCCACTGTTGCCCCCCAAGCACCAAGAATACAGTACATCACTTGCCCCAGACTGAGAGTTCCTATCTATACCTTGTGGCTAATAACCACTGATGGACCTCTGCTCCATATGTTTATCTGATACTCTGATAATAGAAATATGTACAGCAGGTACAGTGTTCAACACAGGGAAAATCATAGAGATATCGCAACAAGAAAGATACTTTTAAGGAGCTCAGAGAATAGAAGACATTATACCCTTGGCTTGGATCTGGAGCAGCAGAGCTGCCAACTCTATTTTGGGAAATTCCTGAAAATTTTAGGGGAGAAGCCCGGGGAAGGTGGAATTTGGCAAGGGGAGATACCTTAGCAAGATATATTGCCATAGAGTCCATCCTCCAGAGAAGTCCTTTTCTCCCAGGAAACTGATCTCTAGTCTAGGGATGCCAGAACCCCTGGTGGGGGCAGGAGTCTCCCACTTTCAACCCCCACCTCTTTGCCACTGGCTGGCCAGCTGGCCCTCACAAAAGGGAGGAATGCTAGAAATTAATATGACATGCCTACATGACCTGGAAGTGACATAGATGTGTTGGGGATGTAGGTGGGCAATGTTCTGGTTTTGGGGCAAAACTCCATGGTAGAAGCTGATTCTACCATAGAGTTTTGCCTAAAAAACCAGAGTGTCAACCCCCCAATGTGCCTACGACACTTCTGGGTGATGTAGGCACATTGTGTTAATTTCCAGTGTTCCTCCCCGCTCACTGTAAGGGTACCCCCCATCCCTGCGGTTTGTTCCGAGGGACCTGGCAACCCTGTAGTCTGGAGACCTGTTGTACTTTCAGGAGATCTCAAGGCTTCACCTGGAGGCTGGCAACCCTGCAGGGCAGTGTTTCACTGGGTGCAAGGATTTTCCTCCTGTGATGTACAGCTTTTTTTTATTTTGCAGTACCACTGCAGCTACAAATGCCCATCATAATGCTATTCCTGTGGGACAGTGGACCACCCATGAGTAGCTTTTCAGAGGGCATTTGGAGCTGGAGGGTGAAGGTGAAAAGGTCACATTCTGCAGGCAGAAATTCTTCCACACACAGAAATGCTGATCTGGATCCAAGCCCTTGACTGATTCTCCATGAAACTCACATCTATCATCCCAGTCCCAGGATTTTCATTATACATGATAAGAGAAATAGCACAAGGAAGGGATGACGAGAGTGACATAGCATTACATTTATCTATAAAATTAAGCATAATCATAACTTTTTAAAGTTAATAATACTGAGAAATGTGGCTTGGCAGCTTCCAGGTTCCACAACTCTTGAAGCATCTTCATGGGTGGCCAAGAAGTATGAAAACACATCTTGATTTTTCCCATTTCCTCTTTCAATAAACACCAATAAAGCTACACACATGAGGCTTTCCAACACATGGCAGACAAAAGATTAAACCTGAAGCTAAGAATTAAAGGAAGCTTCATTTATTACTGTATTCCAAGATTACAAAGGATTCATATGGCTCAGGTTTAAGAGAACTGTCATCACGCTAGAGTGCCAGTGTGGTTTAGCCCTTTGGATTTAGAGTTATGCTGAGCAGATATAGGTCCAAGTGGGTGGTCTTGGGCATCTATTAACGAACCTTCTTAAGGTTAGCCTCCATTTTTAGAAATAAAAACTGTAATGAGCTGACCTACATGACAGGGCTCGTGCACAAATTTCTGAGGTTAAAAACTTGCAAGTGCTTTAGACTGGAAGCTTAATGACTCTTGTGGTTTTCCTTTTATTGGTGCGAGACTAATCAGCATCCTATGCTTACTCAGCAATGATTCAGCGACTCACCAGCATCTAAGAATATGAATGCAGAAATCATTGCAATCAAGGCTACAGAATCCATAGCAAGTGTATGGCTAGCCTCGAATCACAATAATGTCAATGTACAACTCCTCTACAAACTGTAATTCCACATGACACATGAACACAAACATCCTGGCTGACTCTTAACTTCTTCCCTAGCAACAGCCTCATACATTCCCCTCTTACAGAGACACCTGGCCAGAATGAAGATGATGAAACTAGAATTTGTCCAGGCATACCAGGATCTGAGTGATCACTTGCTGGCCAAGTCCTGAGTTTGCAAAGGAACCATCCTTAAAATGACCTGTGGTTTCAAATTATGTCTAAACCAAACCTATACGGAGCAGGAAGCATAATAACTACAAGTCCATGGCTAAGAAGGCAAAGTCTACCTTAATACAGTAGTCTAGGACAGAAGGATTGCAATAGGAAACAGATATAACTCCAGCCCAAGTTATGCTTTTATGGACAGTGTACCATTCCAAATAAAAATCTTAACCAGTTATGCTTGAATAACAATTGGCTCAGCTTGTGTCCTGTTCACCAGTCACAAGCTAGTAACTGGTTGTTGGGTGAGCTGTTTAAACACATCCAGATGAATCCAGATGTTTCCATTTGCAGTTATACTGCCTTTTCGGACAATCAGCAGTCATTCCCCTGGCTTTCGTCTACTGCTGTCACTTCCAGTTTTGAAAGAAAAGAAAAATAAGAAGTTTGAGATTGGGGAATTGACATTTTCTTGTCAGTGTCTCTACACTGCACACCCATGTCCCCACCTAATCTGGTGACTAGCTCTTGTAGTCACTTCTGCAGCAGAGGCCAGTGATTGTGCAGGCACAAAAAGCAGGAAATATATTCAGCCCAACAGCAGTTATTTAAAGGACAGATGCAATTGTGCAGGTGCAAAGAGCGGGAAATTGCAGGCAATTCCATGTTTTATACAAATGGGCCAGTTTAATGACCGCACTAGCCATGACCCTGGGGAATACTACCTCTTCTCCAATAAATTATATTAGTTGGTTCTTGGCAAGCTGCAACCACCAAGCAATTGCTGTGCGTGTGTAACCCATGTCATTTTCATTTTAACATTTTATTTCAATTAAAAGGTTTAGAATTTAGGGCCTAGGGAGCAAAAGGTCACAGAGCATGGGCAGTTAGTAAAGTTGCTCACGTATTACCACCTACAAGAGCCCCACCCCCTCAGCTTTCCAGGCAAGTATGTTCAGCACCAGTTCTCAGCAACACCCACTGTTAACTGAATGCGTGTAGGAGCAGCAGAAGAAATGGACTGGCCCGGATGAATTAGATCCTTAGTCATCCAGTCTAAAGAGAAATTTCTGATCCACTGTATCAGGCCACTACTAACTTCACTGCATAACTTCTGTCATTTTCAAGAGACCCGGTCTGTGATGTTCAGTCTTCTCTTTTCTCCGTGCTCTTTAAGTGCTGCAGGGGATGTGCTTACAGAAGCTTGACTTTCAAATCCTCTTCTGACATCACAGAGGATTTCATCTGTGATTTCTTTAGTGGATAAAGAGCCTGGAAACCAGATATTTCCACATTCTCATCTGCCACTACAAACTGCAGACACCAGGATTAAATGAAGGTTGTAAAGGTTTGGTTTTAAAACCAGAGTATTGGATCATATGAGTTTAAATTTGTGGAAGGACTGGCATCGTAGTAACAGAATTTCCTACAGGGTTCCTATTAAAACAACTGATAACAGGAACAGATATAACGGAATCCACCCTCCATTGTAAAGAGCCCTGTGTTGGATAGTACATATAAATTCAGATGTCTGACTGGAGTTTCATAATGTTTAACACTGGCTGGCTGCCTTATTTGAACACACAACCCGCCTCTCAGGAGCTTAGAAAGCATTATAGGTTATTCAGAGTTAGCATCAATATAAGGTTGCCAATTGATCAGAAAAGACCAGCCTGCGGAGGCTCTCTCAAAAGTTGGCTGCTCTTCACAACTCTATGAGATAGGTTAATGTAAGTTAATATACTATAAGACTATAATATACGACTTGTAGACTTGCTACTTTTTAAATCAGCCTTGGCCCTGTTTCCTTAACAGCAATTTGGCACACAGAATTGAGGCAGTGAAGCTTTCTCTATTTTTTCTCTGCATACCATAAAAAGCTGCAACAAATACATTTCTATGTGTCAGTGTGGCAGCAACTCTTTTCAATGGTCCAAATTTCTTATTGTTTTCACTGGGATCAGTTCTTGTGCCCTGGAACAGCTGTCTCCCAAGAACATAAGAGGAGACCTGCCAAAGGTCCATATAGTTCAGACCAGGTTTCCCATAATAGCCAGCTCGTGACCCTGGAAAGCCTACAGCACAAATGCAACAGATCTTCCCTCCTATTTGCCCCCATTTAGCCATTATGGTTAATTTGTATTGACAGGCCCAACCTCCATGGTGAAGAGGTTTGCCAGCTAAGGTTGCCAGACCCTCCTGGTGGAGGCGGGAGTCCCCTGCCTCCAGGCCCTGCCCCCCATCACCTATCAGCTGGCTGGTGGGGGGTTACCAGTGGAGAGAAGAGACCCAGACTTTGTCACTAACAACATGGTGACATCACTTCCAGTGTGTACCAGAAGTGGTGATGTCATGGTGACACCCTGGTATTTGGGCAAAAACTCTACGGAAGATTTTTACTATAGAGTTTTCCCCCCAAATACCAGAGCGTCAACCCAACATTGTGACATGATGATGTCCCTTCCAGTACAAAACAGAAGTGACGTAGCTATGTCACCAGCAACGTTGCCTTGGCCTCCTGGTACTCCTGGTAAGTCCCCCCAACCCACGGCAGTAGCCAGGAGGGACCTGGGAACCCTACTGCCAGCAGCTTGAAGAAAATGTCTTTACCTTTTAATAGAAGCCTAATATATAGAAATGGGTAGCTGAAGCTTTTTAAGGCACAGAAATAAATAACATCTCCTGATAAATAACATCCTTTATTAATGGGAAGGGAGGTTTTTTTTCCAGACAGTTGGCAATCATAAGGATGAATCTGGTCTAGAGCCTTATTAAAGCCTTCTAAGTCAGAGGCAATGAATTTCATAAATTCATTAAATACCATGTGAAGAAGTTCTAATTTTCCCTACCTGGAATCTAGTAGAATGGGAAAGTAAGGCTGTTGCAACTCTATCACTTAGCACCAAATCAGAAGTCCTACTTCAATGTTGACAAATCCCCCCACCCCCGAATGGCACCAACTGAGGTGGTCGCCAAATCACTAAACAGCAGAAGGATCCCATTTACACAAGAAGTGGAATGCTCTGCAAGTGTATCCCTTAGGAAGGTTCTGAGACATAAAATCTGCTGTATTAAATTCAGGTGTCAAATACAGATGCTTATGTGTTTCCTTACTGTGTTCTTTTTTAAATAAATATTTTATTAAGTTTTAGTCAATAAATAGAACAGTCCATATTCACAAACCAACATTTGCCCAAACGAGCACATATTATTCCAACCATGTAGTAAATTTGGACCATACAACAACAGGATCTACTTTGTTTTCTATATTCGTTAAAAAGCTTAACTTGTCCATTTCTGCCCAATCCGAAAGTTTGTTAATTATTTCTTCTCTTTTTGGTAAAGACGACGATTTCCAGTACTTTGCCCATAGTATACGGGCTGCTGTTAATATATATACCATTATGCCAATAAAGGTATTGTTTGTTTGTTTGTTTGTTTGAATATATATACCATTAACTTTTGATCTTCTTTCCTCAAGCCATCTGGTAACATGTTCAACAAATACACTTCTGGGACCAGATCCAAGTCATATTCCGTGATGTCCAATATCAGTTTCTTAACCAACAACTATAGTTTTTGAACTATTTTACAGGACCACCACATATGGTAAAGAGTCCCAATATTACTTCTACATAATTAACAGAGGTTGGACATAGATTTATAACATTTACTTAGTCTATCTGGTGACCAATACCAGAGATATAATAATTTATAGATGTTTTCTTTATAAGTTACTACCTTGGGGTATTTTATAGATTTCCAAATTTTTGACCAAATTATATCCAAAATCCTCCATCCAGTTTATCATAATTTGCTTAATTTCCTCATCCTGCATTTCCTGTTTCAAGATTACATTATATAACTTCTTTATTAGGTTAGAGTCATTATTTAACCATATTGCATCTAATTCATTAGGTCTTCTGCTAAACCCAATCTTTTTATCCTCTTTATATCTGGTGAGAAGTTGAATATTCTCCCACCAAGTTAAATGAATTCCCTCTTCATTTATTAATTGGGTCTCCAGTTTTATATTCTCGTCTCTATCTAAAAGTGACTCATAGCTCAGTACTTTATTTTGAGTTAACAGGGTTGGTTTAATGAAAATCTCCAATGGTGATACCCACTTTGGAATTTTTGTGTAGAATTTTTCCTTAATGCTTAACCATATCCTCATAAGGGCAGCTCTTAAAAGGTGTGTCGAAAAGTTAGAGTGGATTTTTTGTTTGTTGTACCACACATATGTGTGCCAACCCATACAGAGATCGTGGCCTTCCAATGCCAATACTCTAGGATTGTCTAACTTTATCCAATCCCTTATCCAAACTAGAGCAGCAGCTTTACTGTAAATCTCCCAGTTTGGTAGACCAACTCCCCCTCTTTCTTTTCTATCTTGAAGTACCTTCCATTTAACCCTGGGTTTCTTGGGATACCATATAAATTTTTTTGTGATCTTATTGACCTCCTTATATAGACTGGCTCTTTCTTTTAGCAGTGGAATTGTTTGTGCCAAAAATAAAAATTTAGGGAGCACATTCATTTTAATGGCAGCTATTTTACCCAACCATGATAGTTTTAAATCTTTCCACTGATTTAGGTCTAATGGGGGGGGGGAAGAGTGTTGGCACAAGGTACAGCACAAAGGAAGGGGCCTCCTCAAGTGCACATTCAGCCATGGTCCTCCTACACTCTTTTCAAAGAGTAGATCCCTCACATTTGGAAGAAGCATGCATGGACAGCCTGCGGGGGGAAAGAGGCTGCCAAAGGCATAGGGGAGACCAGCATATTCCACCCTGCCCGTGAAGTCGCATTATTCACCACATGTCCCCACTCCAGCCACATCAAGGCTGCTTGTGAAACCAGGATCTGGTTCACATGCTCATCTGGAACAGCTAGATTTAAGTCCAGTAGCATCTTAGGGACCAACAAGTTGTTGGGGATACAAGCTTTTAAGAGTCAAAGCTCCCTTTGTCAGACTATGCTGATTTAGACAGGGAAAATAAAGGGTTCAGCTAGAGAAACTGTTTGCCGTTTCATGCTTCTTTGAGTACTAAACAAGCTATTAAACTGGGTAACTTGCCTGAAAGTGGTAAATTAATTATCAGCAGAGGCAGTTTTCACAGCAATAAAGGACATCTTGCTTTGTAGGGTACACACCTGAGTAGAACGGATGTCAGCAAGTGAACCTGTGCGTTTAAAGAATGGTTGACTTGAATAGAGTGTTTCCAAATTGTCATTCTGATACATTTTCCATTTCCTACTCAGTCCTCATACTGATGCAATTTCCATTGTTTTCTAAGCATGTTATTTGCTTTCTCACCTTTTCCCCTACCTGGCTGCCTTTGAGATGGTCATGTACAAGGAAAATGTGCTACACAGAACAGTACTTGATGTTCTCATTAAAACAAACCAACAAATAAATAAAGGCTTGCCACCATCTAGCTACACCCAGCTTTGTTACATAACAGTCTGGGACAGGCAAATGCTGTGCTTCATCCGCGTTCACAAAAAGCCCTTTATTATAGCATTTTCTTTTTTCCTTAAAAAAAATTACAAATATGTAACAGCAACCTATCTGACCATTCCCCCCCTTTCTCTTTCAAACCAGTCTAAAAAAGAAAAAAAGAAATTGCTGAAAAGATACTTAAAACAGAGCTAATCAAATAAAAGAAAATTAAATCATATTTACTCGGAATGTAATTCCACTGATGTGCTGTTGGCTCAGTAAAGTGGAAGAGTGTCCAGATAACACACACACTTTGTTGGTCTTAAAGGTGCCACTGGACTCTGAATTTGTTTTACACAAGAGCACAGTGAGGTTTCCTTGATGGCTAATGGTAGGTCATCTGAAAAGGTCTACTGGCTCCTTCAGTAAACTGGATTTTAAGTCATCTGCAAATAAGGGTCCTTGGGAAAAGATCACAGGACCAAAATATTTTCAAGTATCAGTAGTAGGTATATATCTGTGGAAAGCTATATTAACTGCACCAAAGCTGGCCAGATGTATCTTTAAAATGTTTTCAAAAGAGCAAACTTAATTAAGGAATATCAAGGAACTCCATTACGGGTTGGGTCTTCGTTTGTCATGTCATAAGTCACACTTGATAAGCTTGATGTGGGATGATTACTGGAATGAACCAGGATCCAACTGAATCCACTGGAACACGGTAGGGTGCATTTTGTGTCATTTTACTTATCCCTGCAATGGATTCTGCACACAGCATGACAACAAAGCTACATGAACCTTGGCCTCAGATGCTTCTTTCAGCATACTGAGTTTTCTGCTTTGTTAACTCTTGCTCGATATGCACGCGTTTTTTATAACATGA
The DNA here is from genome assembly GCA_029233225.1 of Lepidodactylus listeri. Classification (NCBI taxonomy): domain Eukaryota; kingdom Metazoa; phylum Chordata; class Lepidosauria; order Squamata; family Gekkonidae; genus Lepidodactylus; species Lepidodactylus listeri. Next base: position 43,191,397 of record JARCFY010000003.1, read on the forward strand.
TATTTTCATACTTGTGAAACATCAGCATCCTGATAGGTGGTACATCAAATAGTATGTGTGCATGACATATGATTTCCATGTTAAATAATGCCACTGTTATTCAACATTTGATGTGTTTCTTCCCATCTGGACAGTGCATTTTGTGTGTGTGTGTGTGCAAATCTTTATTAAAAATAATCTCTTGATGTTAGCTGCCAAATAAAGCCCTTCTGCCAAGGCCTCATACACTGCACGTTGGTGGGGCACAGACCTTAACCAATGTGGTTGTGGTTTAATTAAAGGCAGTCCTTGATCCATCAATTGTCCCTAGCATTTCCATTGTTCAGACAATTCTGATCATTTAAGGTAGCACATATACTCTGTGATCATCACCTACCAGAACAGAAACTGCTGAGATCCTTTCCCTTCTTTTTACATTATCAAAGAGCATCTTATCTACCATTTGGACTTTGCTGAAGTATGATTGATCACAGGAGGAAGTCCTGGCCCCCAGCAACAATTTATGTCTCAGGCACTGCACACATAACAGGGCTGATTAGTGATTGTTTGAATTGCTCCAACTTGGGTGGGGGAGAGAAAGCAGAGAGGGAGACACCAACAACATGAATGAAACAATTTGTCATTTTATGAAAGAGTCATGGCATGTGGAGGGGGGATACAAGAGTATGGCTTGATTCCTAAGGTGCCGTTTGTATTGTACAAATTGCGATCCCTTTATGACACTCACACTTCCCATGTCCATTTAACAGTGTTTCTGATGGGCTTTCAACCAACATATTAAATTCATCTTGTTGACTGATCTTCATTTTCAAAAGACGACTGCCTGCTTAGTGAGAATTAAAATAGATGGAACTGTACATCAGATCAAAACCTGCTGAGGCCAGAGTCAAACTGGTTTTTACCATTGCTCTCTCTGATTTCCATCCTGGGATAAAGATGGCAATCCAATCAGAGCATGACGTGGCCCCATGCACACTGTGATACAGATTATGGGATCAGTCATGCAGAGTTTTTGGTTAGGATACTGCCCTATCATTTCCCACCACCTTGCCAGACTGGTGGTGTAAGACTCCAATGCTATGCCCAAAAATACTAAAAGTAAGCCTTAATAGACACAGTAAGATATATTTCTGAATAACCATGCATAAAATTGGGCTACGCATCTGTTTTTATGTGCAGTTGATCCATGGATGAACATCATGTAATCCGGATAGTTCCAGACCCCAGCATCAGCACCCAGAATAAGCCATCTTGCTGCCCCCTAAAAAAGGATTAAATCTATGGTCTTAAAGGTTTCATTTCTTTCCTCCTAGCAGTCTATTGAAACACTTGGATTCAGTAGCACTCTGAAGCATTACATTTCAACATAAATTTACTAATCGCATTATCATTAAACTAGATCATCATCCAAAAATTCTGCCAGGAGAGAAAGTTCTTCACATACTGTTATCATAGAGGTTACAGAAAGTTAAATCGGTTGTGTTATTTCTGTTAAGCCTGATTTACCTAAACCAAATTTGATGCTGTGTATGCTGCAGAATTCAGTTGGTCGCTGTTGTAAAAAGATGTCAACCAGATATCTTGTTTTAAACCAGGGGTGCCTGACAACCAGCCAGTTTGAATTGTGAACACTAGTCATGATCAAGGAGCTGACATTTTTGATGATCAGTTCAACTGCCTGCAACACATTGCTGTAGTCTCTTCAAACACAGTGCCCCACACCACAACTGGCTTAACACACAGCCCGATAGAACTCAAAACAAAATAAAATAATTAAAAATAAAACCGTGCAGCAAAACGAGAGGCATCCTTCCTTGCATTTTCTAGTTTCTACTAGGCAGCCAATTGCATTGTGAGCACTGATTGCAAATGGTAGCCAACCCAGATAGTCTGTACTCATTTGAGGCATTTGCTGTGGAACCAAACAAATCTGGGGATTGTTTCAACTTGATTGCATCTATCAAACCAAATATATTCAACCGTCAACTGTGTACATGGTGAAACTTATGGCATTTCCTAGCTTTCACCAAGATTGTCATGTTGCGCAGCATAAACCGGTTTAACTCCCATGGGCATGACTGTCACTAATTCTGCAGTCTGCCTGAACGGAGTAAGCCAGATCACATTGTAAGAGTGCTTTCTCACTTGGCACAAAAAGTACCATTGAGCAGGGGTCATTTGGGGCTGGAGCGCGGCAGAGCAGAGCTCCGCCAGCCCAGGAGTGGGCACTAGGGCAGCCGTGGGCCAAATCAGATTCTCTGATCTTATTCGGCCCGCTGCCGAATTGCCGCTGAAATTTGGTGGCAGCTTAAAAAGCGGCTGGAGGGGAGGAGTTTGAGGGAGAGGCTCCAAACTTACAGGGTAGCTGCTGGAGCCTCCCCCCAAATACACAACAAGTTTCAACAAGATTGGACCACAGGATCCAATTCTATGGGCCCCCAAACAGGTTGTCCCAATTCCCCCCATTGTTCTCTATGGTGGGGGGGGACTTGGTATTTCGGGGAGAGGCCCCAGCAGCTACCCTGCAAGTTTGGAGCCTCTCCTTCAAACCCCGTCTCCTCCAGCCCCTCATATACCCTATGAGTTTTTGCCATTGACTTCAATGGTCCATAGGGTATAATGGGGCTGAAACTGACATTCCGCTGGTAGAATGACTCCCCAATCAGCTTGCGTTGCTGAAACTGACATGTGGGGGTCATTCAGCAGCCTGCGACCTGATCTGGCCCGATCTGAATCAGGCCAAAAAAAAATTATTTGCACACCCCTAGTGGGCACAAATGGCAGTGGTGGCAAGCCCCTCCCCCAGCTCCCAGTGGGCCTGTGGAGGAAGTGAAGTGAGAAGGGATTTAAAGTTTAAACCCCTTCTGTTTAGAGTCACATGGCAGCAGTGGCACGATCTCTCCACTGTATTCTATGGGGTCCTTCTCGCTTCGCTTTGCTCCCTCCCTACCCGCCTTGGCAGGCCAGCTGGGGAAGGAGAGGGGAGGCTTTTGAAGATGCCCCCCTTTTGCTTCCCTTTCTGACACACTTTCAGTAATGTCAGGGGGGTGGCATATGCTAATGAGTTATGCTAATAAGTATGCTAATGAGCTCCTGCACCTCTTTTTCTACAAAATGACCCCTGCCATTGAGCCTACATCATGCAGTTTGTGTATGTGTTATTATGACCCATATTCATATGGGAGAGAAAGTAGAAGAGGGATGTTTTAAAATCAAACAGCCGTGCAAGTCATACATCGTAATTACTTTTGTGGGACATGCAAAACCAACTTGCACGCAAAGAGATGGAGAGAGAAACCAACCTGTGATGAATTCTAGTTTTTGGTTGCTGGCTATAGATGGAAAGCATGATCTAGTGTTTGGATGGGGCGGGGTCTGTGAGCAGGGGAAGAGGGTAAATCCAGTAATTCAGTATGTGATGGATATATTTGCATTTGCACCTCAGGTTTCAAATAGTAGTAGCACATGTGCAAATGCATACATTCACTTCTGCACTGGATGTCTGTCAAAGCAGAAATGACAACTCAAAACTTATTCAGCAAGTGACAGCACCCAGGCCCTAGGTATTGCTTGTGCCAGTTCCTCAGGTATGAAAATAGGTGTTGGCATCTGCTATATAACTATTTCCCTGTTATTTTACTATTATGAATGGGGAGGGCCATTTTTCTTCCAACAGTTTTTCTACTGTTACGTATGCAGGAAAGGCACAGGTACCTGAGTCTCCTTTGTTGTAACCAATAGGGCGATTTTTATTTTAAAAATGGCTGGAGGGGAAAGGATTAGGTGACCCATCATCTTGCTATTCCTCTGTTTAAATGCAGAGTCTCACTGGCAAACTCCGGCTCAAGCCAAAGTCAGGAGAAAGTTACATATGATGACTGCACAGAATGTTTAGTTGGGCCCCGTGTGACATATACCGTTCCACAACAGTTCTAGAACACTTCGCTAACACTGTGGAGAGAGAGGTGCCAGATTGATCCCCAATGTTTTATGGTCAGCTTAAGTATGTACCCTAATCCTCCTTAAATTCCTAGAATGAAAAACCTAAACAACAACACAGTCTATGCTTGGAATTTGTACAAAGTTCAAATATGCATAGTACAGTGTGAGTTACAAGGCTCCTTTTGTACAAATCAAATATTGTCCTTCCTGTTCTCCTGCAATTCATTATTCTTTCACTTCTCATTCTCTCTGGCACAGAAACAAAACCTGATGTTTTTCTCCATCATGGGGTTCATTTCTTATGTTATCTGATCAGAGCAGGAGCTGCCATAGTGCAGCTTCTAGCCCTGATCTGATAATGTAGGGACTTCAGAAGAACATGCCAGCACCATTACTCTCCCTGCCAATGTTGCCCCACCTCCAGAGAGAGTGGACATGGCATGGGAAGTACATAAAAATGTAAAAAGAGCCCTGCTGGATCAGGCCTCCAGTGGTCCATCCTGTTTCACAGTGTCCAGTCAGTTGTTCTGGAGGGCCAACATGCAGGACAGAGAGGCCAAGGCCCTCCCCTGATTCTGTACCTCAGCACTGGTATTCAGAGGTTTCCTGACTCTGTAGATGGAGGTTCCCCTTATTCACCATGGCTAATAGCCATTGATGGACCTTTCCTCCATGAATCCATCTCATCCCCTCTTAAAGCCATCTATGCTCATGGCCATCAATACATTCCACAATTTATCATTGAGTAAATTATTTTCTTTTGTCTGTCCTGAACTTATTGACCATTAACTTCACTGGATGCCCCCCAAGTTCTAATAATATGGGAGAGGAAGAAAATTATCTATACACTTTCTTCACCTCATACACCTATATACTATTGCAATGTCTGGCCACATCTGCAGATCGGTGAATCAGGGGGCAAACAGACACTAAACAATTTTTTCAACAAACTCAGGGCACTCTCCAGGTTTGCAGAAAAATCTGAAAGTTAAAAAAAATGCACAGGGGAGTCAAACCCCCTGAAAAGTAAAGCAGTGTCCTCTGTGCAAGCACATTGAACACACTTACCTGAGGCAGTTGGTGGTGGTGGCAGCACTGGGTAGTTGCACCGAGTCCATCGGCAGCTGCACAGCCTCGAGCTCTGTGCTGGGCCCACTGCTGGCACCTGCACAGCCCAGGAGCCACACTGGGCCCAGTGGTGGCGGCCACACAACCTAGAAGCTGTGCTGGGCCCAGCAGTGGTCAGGCTGCCCAGTAGCCATGCAGAGTATGCCACTGCTGATGCAGCCCAGGAGCTGCACTGGGCATACCACTGAAACCCAGGAGCTGTTATGGCCATGCTGCTGGTGGCGGCACAGTCCAGGAACTGCACCAGGCCTGCCAGTGGCAGAGATGCAGTCCTGGGAGTCATGCTGGCCATGGGGCCCATCAAGAAAATGGGAGGGAGGGAACCCCCACCCCCCCGTGAGTATTGCAGGCCTGCACATGTAAGTTTATCATTTTATTCTTTCCCCACAACCTACTGCTTTCCTAATTTTTTTCCATCTCTAGGAGAGAGAAAGTCCCATCCTGTGTTCACTGGCCATCCCTGCGTACCCGATTCCGCTTTCTTATTTTCTCCCTGTTCTCTCCTTCAACTCCCTGCCCTGCTTTCCGCCATCCAGCTGCTTGGCCAATCACCTTCCACCTTGATTTTCAGCTTTCTCCCAACACTCCCCCCACACACACACACATGCTTTCCCCCACTACTCCTTTTTTCTTTTTGTTGTGCATTAAGGATTGCTCTGACAACGCAAAATGCAACCCGAGGTGTTTTCTTCCTCACAGTCATCTGAGCATGCATAGATGATGCGTTTACTGTTTTCAGCCACTCAGCATTTTCTTTTTAACATTTCACATCAGTCTGCAAATCTGGGCATTCTACCAAGTTTATAGAAGCATTAGCCCTATCCATACTGTTGGCAGAGTTCAGAAATAATCCAATCCATGCCTTGGAGTTTGCTTTAATGAATTTATTGCAACAGGATTTGCAAAAGGCAATAACTAACTGCAGGCCACTAATGAAGCAGAAAGGCCTTCAGACCACAAGCACTAACACATATTAACATACAGCAGAGAAAGAAAAACAACAAGGGGAGGACATTTCCTGCAAGAGGAAAACATTCAATAAACTCTAAACACTAGAAAATGCTCCTCAGCTCCCCCTAGGGTACAAGTGGACTAAACCACTCCCTCAGCAGTACACACAGTGACCAGACTCTTAGCAGGCTATTGCTTCTCCAACACATACATGGACCTACCACATGGATTTTTTAATCCACAACCATTGGTCAAGCTCAGAATTAGATGTGATGAGTGAGAGACCTACAATGACTTGTGGAGGGGTCACTTCATTTCCCCCTGTTTCCCCTTCCGCACACTACTGCCTCTTTTTCTCCTCCTGGGAGCCCCCATATCCTCAGCCCCTACTCCCCCTACTTCAGGCAGCCCCTACTTCCTTCTCTCCTTCTCACCTACCCACCAACCTGTTTTATCAGAACATGTGTATTCTTTTTCATTTATTAAACTCCCTTATATTTTAAATGCTCTAAGTCTGATCTCCAGAAATACAGCATGTCTATTTGGTCTTGCTGCCTGGAGTGTGGTACTGGGGAGCAGCAGCAGAAGCTCTCCATCCCTGGAGTAGGGTTGCCAAGTCTTCCTTACTTACCAACGGGGGGGAGTCCTCCGTCGTCTGGGAGCTTCCTCGGCGTGCGTGCAAAGCACGCGTGCCCGGTGATGTCACCCGGAAGTGATGTCAGCACGTTGGGGGCGTTGCCAGGGCGACGCTCTGGCAATCACCCCCAAACTCTATGGTATCATAGAGTTTGGGGGTGATTGCCAGAGTGTCGCCCTGGCAATGCCCCCAACGTGATGACGTCAATTCCGGGTGACGTCATCACGTTGGGGAAGTCATCCTGGCTGGACGACTTTGGGGGTGGGGCTCCCCCCGCCGGCCGAATGCTGGCCGGCGGATTGGGAACCCCTGTAGCAGGGGATCTCCCGCCCCCCAAGCTGACTTGGCAGCCTTACCCTGGAGCATGATAGCTCTAACATGCAGAGTTGCAACACATCACCCCTGCTCCATGCAGAAGGGCAAGAGGAGGCACAGAAACTAGGCAGGAAGTATAATGCCATACAGTCCACCCTCCAAGCAGCCATTTTCTCCAGGAGAACTTATCTCTCTATACTGGTGATCAGTTGTAATTTCAGGAGCTCTCCAGGCCCCGCCTGGAGGCTGGCAACACTTCTACCACTAAAATTCTTGTGGAGAGGGGGAGGTTCTGAGGGACTGCAGGCCCAGGTTTGTGTCCTGCCTGACAGAGGCCTAGTGGCTGACTTGGACCAGTGGTGAGGCTTCATTTGCAGGCTCTGGCAGTGTGGTTTCCAGTACTGCTGTTACATCTTCATAGAGTTCCCAGACACCTGATGGGGGGGGGGTCTCTGCTGTGGGGCCTCTTCCCCAGCACCAGTCAGCTGGCCAGCAGAGAGAATTACTATCAGCAAACTGAGGCCTAGGCCTCTGTCACTGGCAGCACAACAGGGCTCCCAAGACCCCCTGGGGGGTGGGGAAGCCCCTGCTCCAGTGGCCCGCTTCCCGCCGGCCCGGATTGGGCCACTGCGGGGAACCCCGCCCCCCAAATTGCCGTGCTGCATAGATGTGCCCAGCTTGATGACGTCACGTCAGGCATGTTTCGGGGGGGGGACGCTCTACAATTTGAGGGAAAACTCTATGGTTTCCCCTTGAATTTGAGAGGTCCCGCCCCAACGTGCCCGGTGCGATGACGTCACTTCTGCGCGATGTCATCATGGTGCACGCACTTTGCGCGTGCACTGAGGGACTCCCGGGACTGAAAGGACTCCCCCCTCACTGCGATCAGGTAAGTACTTGGCAACTCTACAGCACAATGACATCAGTTCTGGCACGCACCTGAAGTGATGTCATCCAGGGGTATAGCCAAAAAAAATTGGGTGGTGGGGCACTGGGGGTAATCCTGTGGGGCAGGGTAACTGGGGGGAGAAAGAGGGGGGCAAACTGTGAGCCGCCTGTAGCAGAGGGACTTGGCTTGGTGGTGGTGGCCTTAATGCACCTGCACCAGCCTAGCCATGTGACCCACCATCATGTGCAGTGAGGTCACCGCCCCCAAGCCATCTTCTTCCTCTGCTGCAGGCAAACGCACGGCTTGAGCAGCATTTATAAGGGAGAGCCGAGTCCTCTTCCATGTTTAAAAGGGGCAGCCGAGTCCTGTTCCTCATCTACTGGTTTCCTCGTCTACACGAGTCAGGGAGAGGGGGAATCTCTGACTCCCTCTCTTTTGCATTTTGCAATTTTATTTTATTTTGCATTTTTTAAAACCTATTTATTTTTTGGCCTGGAAAAAAAGAAAATGAGACTGAAACCTCCCTGACTGTTCCTGGGGTCATTTTGGAAACCCCACACACATTTTATATTTTTAAAATATTTTTTGAACTTTTTGATTTTTTAAATTTTTCTGTGGGGCTCATCCCTGGGGGGTATTGCCCCCAAATGCCCCCCGTGGTTACAGGTCTGACATCATCACACTGCCGGTGACATGGAGACATTCTGATATTTGTGTGAAAACACTATGGTAAAAACAGCTTCTACCACAGAGTTTTGCCCAAATAGCAGAGAGTCCCCTTATTGTCAGCAACATGATGACATAACTTCCAGTGTGTGCTGGAAATTATGTCACTGCAACAGAGACCTTGGCTTCAGTTTGCTTTTGGTAAGTTCCCCACCCCACGCCAGTTGCTAGGAGTTGCCTGGCAACCCTACATTTTCAGCAGGTGCTGGTACATTCTAGACAGGCACCTCTGCTGTGCTGGTCTCTCCCCAGTCCCTTGGGTCCTCCTCAGTCACCCACCTTGGCTCCTCACACTCCTCCCCTTGGTCAACACACTTCAGAAAAGATATTATAGCATTAGAAAAAGTGCAGAAAAGGGTAACTAGAATGATAAAAGGGTTGGAACACTTTCCCTATGAAGAAAAGTTGAAGTGCTTGGGGCTCATTAACTTGGAGAAACGATGGCTGAGGGGTGACATGATTGAGGTTTATAAGATTATGCATGGGATAGAGCAGGTAGAGAAAGAAGTACTTTTCTCCCTTTTTCACAATACAAGAACTTGAGGGCACTCCATGAAATTGCTGAACAGTCAGGTTAGAACAGATAAAAGGAAGAACTTCTTCACCCAAAGAGTGATTAACACATGGAATTCACTGCCACAGGAGGTGGTGGTGGCTACAAGCATGGATGGCTTCAAGAGGGAATTAGATAAACATATGGAGCAGAGGTCCGTCAGTGGTATTAGCCACAAAGTATAGCTAGGAACTCTCAGTCTGGGGCAAGTGATGCTCTGTACTCTTGGTGCTTGAGGGGGTTGGCAAAAGTAGGAGGGCTTCTAGTGTCCTGGCCCCACTGGTGGACCTCCTGATGGCACCTGGTATTTTTGGCCACTGTGTGACTGAGCGTTGGACTGGATGGGCCATTGGCCTGATCCAACACTGGCGTCTCTCATGTTCTTATGACTCTGAACAGGATTTGTTGGGCTGGTTAGAGGGGGTCATAACAGCCCCCCACCCCACCTTTTGGTGATATCTGGAGGTTACAATGACAGGGACAAAAAGTTTGTCACACGTAGATCTGGATCCTAATTTTTCCCAGTAGAACCAGTAAGGAAGAAAGATTAAACAATTTAACTGAAAAAAACAAGCCATTTATTGAGGGGAAATGACCAATACATTTATTCAGAAAATTTGTATACTGCTTCTCCAGAACCTACTTGAAGTGAACACACACATGAACACATATGAAGCTGCTTTATATTGAAGCAAACTGTTGATCCATCCAGGTCAGTATTGTCTATGGAAGCAGGGTCTAAGGTAGGGTTGCCAAGTCTGGGTTGGAAAATACCTGGGGACTTTGGGGGTGGAGCCAGGAGAAGGTGGGGTTTGGGGAGGGGAGGGGCCTCCACATGGTACAGTGCCATAGAGTCCACCCTTCAAAGCAGCCATTTTCTCCAGGGGAGCTGATCTCTGTCAGCTGGAGATCAGTTGTAAAAGCGGGAGATCCCCAGGCCCCACCTGGAGCCTGGCAACCCTAGTCTCAGGCTGTGGTCTTTCACAGCACCTGCCTTGTCATTTTAACTGGAGATTCTGGGGACCGAACCTGGGTCCTATTGCATGCAAAGCAGAGGCTTTTCCACTGAGCCATAGGGCCTCTCTTTATTCACTATTCAAACAGCGATTAAAATGGGGTCATGAAGGCCCAGAACAAATATGAGTAGTGAAGAGATTAAGGAAAAGCATATTTAGAAAAATAAAGACTAACAGCAAATGGTTGCCAATGATTACCTAACAATAAAATTAAGTTTTCTGTTACTAGAATTCCACCCTCCTACAAACAAAACAAAAATTGTTGTTTGCCTAGCACCGAGGATCACTTCCTTTTAAATGGCTGAAATACTTTAGAATCTAAATATTCTAAATTATCCAAATAAGTAAAATTTATAAAAAATAAACTTATCTGAAGAAGTCTGCCTGAAAGTGAAGTTTAAATATATAAACATGATAGAGATTTAATTGGCATGGGGAAATCTTCCCTCCTCTGGATGAGAAAAGTGGTCAGAGAAACTTAAACTCTACTATGAAATATTAACAGACTTTAAATAATTAACAACCTACAGGTGGAATTTGATCATCTGCTCCAATGTACACAACTGATTCCATTACCACATTTGATTCACTTGTCCCACTGGAAAATAATCTATCCACATGCTCTATTTTGAAAATCTGTTCCTATTTATTAAAAGGGAGTAATCCCCGTACAAAAATCCAGCAATGTCTCATGTCTTATGTACATGCATATCTCTTTAGAGAAGAATGAATAATTTAATTACAAATTAATTGCGAACACCAAGTAAGATGCATGTCTGTATATTCCTGTAGATACATTTCTTTGCTGTTTTCACACTGAAAAGTCTGTTCCAGGTGGCTAATTAGCCATCATGTTCCACTACAAGAGTAACCCAGGATTTTACCAATGACCAAGGTAGAGAACTAGCATGTGGTAGAGGATACAGTGTAAGACTCGGATCTAGGAGATGCAGGGTCTAATCCCCATTCCACCATGGAAACTTGAACCCTTGAGCCAGTTAAATGCTCTGAGTCTAATCTACCTCACAGGGTTGTTGTTAGGATATAATGGAGGCGAGGAGAATGTTGTATGCCACTTTTCCCCATCAGAGAGAAAAATGGGGTATAAATGAAGTAAATAAAATAGCGTTGTGCAGAAATGTGCATTTCTGTAAATGCATCTTAGTGGGGAATCCAAATGCTACTCCCTGCAGGTTCACAACATTCATTTGGCTGTTGCTGGAAAATACAAAACCCCTCTTTGCCAAAAAAATCCATCCTTTGCTATCAGGAAAGAGAGAGAGAGAGACGCTATGACAGGGTCACAGTCAGCTATTGGCCGGTGTCAGTGTCATCACTGGTATCCAGCAACACACACAGATTTGTCATTCTGAAACATTTTTTTTTAAATCAAGTTCATTGAAGACTGTGCTCCCCTCAAGTTCCCACCACCTCCACTCCCAACTATTGCTCTGCCACTCAACAAAATCGTGCCCCCCTGGATACGTTTTCTTACATTTGGTTCAGCCTGTAGTTGCTCATTTTCCAGCACCAGATCATAAATACACAGCAGATGAGAAAATCCAGCATCAGCTACAACACTCACATCTAATGACCCTGAGCACAGCTTATTCAAAACCCCACTGCACCACCTATTGGATGTTCCAAGGAAACATGCACTAAAGTCACGAGGTTTAGAGAGAATGCAAGGTATGTGCATTTCAGAAAACGTGAGTGCCTGTTAACATAACACAACTACCATTGTGTAGGCCGTTGTACATTATTCCCTTTTGCATTGGGCTACAGCCAGATGGGGCCAAGGGATTCTTTGCTCCACCTAAAACACTGATTTCTCCCTTCTAGTGTTGTTTTAAGAACAGTCCTCACATTGGTGACACGGCAGTTTCCATTAAGAATGAGAGCTTGTTTTTAGCTTAGGGAAATTTCTGGTTAAAAGGTCCCTCTTGTACAGCCAAGACTGAAGACAGCAGCAGGGTGTTTCAAGGTGGTAAGGGTACTTCAAAGACAATTCTTATTTGTACAAGGAAGGCATTCAGAATAAGCAGTCAAGAGCTTCTGGATGTATAAACAACTGTTATTCATCTTAAACATTTCTAATAATAACACTAAAAACACACAAGACACTTTGAGTTTGGCAACAGTTCCCGTTGGTTATGAGAAAACTGCCTTTTTTTTGTTTATTTCTTTGAAGTCCTTCTGTGAAATATGACCCAATCTAGTAAAGGTTGCCCATCCATAAAGACACGGCTGACATGGGCTATCCAGACTCAGATCCCAACACCCAGCAATAAGATCTGCACTAGCCCTGCAATCACAAAATTTTGATCTAGAGAATGAATGGTTGTGCACATGGATGCAGTCAGTTTGACCTGGTATCCATAACCTGATAAACATAAACAAGAGGCCAGCAGGATTTGACCTACCACATAAAGTGTGGAAGGTGGCTAATAGAATACGAACAGGCTTTGGCAGTTGTGCAGACCTGTTGTTTAAATGGGGCAAAATACCAGGACTGGAACGAGATTGTGGTTCAACCCGGCAAACGATTCCCCATCTGTCACAGGAGTCTGAGCGTCATGCTTTCCAGGGAGATGTGACGGAGCTCTTTGAATTCTCCCCAGCTGTGACTGAGTGGAGTGAAAATTTAGATCATTAGTATTTAGGGGGATTGCACAATCGATCTGCATACTCACTCGTTTTATCAACTTAGTTATGTATTTTATAGTATTATGTGCTTTCTGTGTGTAACTCTGCCATATGATAAATAATAAATATACCTAGTAAGGAAGGCTGGTTACAGCGCTGCTTTTCCAGCTGTCTCCACATAGCAAGCCCTTCATGTAAACCTGAACCCAGCCCCACTGAAATGAGTGCAAATTTAAGAACTGAACTCTGAGCTTTGCTTGATGCCAATCGGATTTACATGCATTGAAATACCCCGTTATCTCTTTGCAGTCTTATATACATGACCTCGTCCCAGAGCAGCTGTACTATCAGTGGCACGCAATATCATCAAGTGACACAATATCAGCAGCAGTGATTCATGGAAGTGTCTCATCTCTGCCCAGCAATGCTCATATAAAACATGGAGTTAAGGGATTAGCACCATATTGGCGACACATTATTTATTAAATTTATACCCAGTTCCTGCTCAGAGAATTTCAGAGAGCTTGCACATGTTTTCAGATCACTTCCTCTCTAAGCAGCTTAGAAGGCCAAACGTGCTTCGTTCCTGCAGTATCAGTTTGGCACCAGCGGCACTTGGTTGCGCAAATGGATCCCTAGAAAGTCCAAGCATTGCCATATACCAGGCAGGACTGTATGGTGAGAATGAATAAGAAGGCAAGATTAAGAACTCAAAGCCAGCCGAACGCTATTGCTGGCCTCATCACTTACGCACTTAAGAAATGTACACTGGATATAGCTGCCAAGTCTGTGGCCGGTCCCCAAGGACCTTCTCTTGGGCAAAGCCCATTAAACCAATCTGACAGATGTACAGGAGCACAGATGTGCCATCACACCACTCTCGTTTTATTTCAGAAGATAGTTCCTGTGGACCAGGCCTTCATGTAACTCATATAAATCAAACCCAGATTGCCAATGGATTATAAAATCAAACTGCCTAAAAAAAATACTTATTGCCTTCTTCTTCCCATCTGCATTCCCCCAGCCTTTTGTAATGACTGCATTGTTCTCGGTCACATTTTTTGTGTCTGTGCTCATTTGTAGTTTTCCACATTTTTTTTCTAAACATCAAAAGTCCTGACCTTTTGTCCTGCATACTTGAATATCCTGCGGGTTCATAATGATGCGAAAGAGCTCTGAGTACACGGGGTTCGTTTTTCTTTGCTTGGGAATGTCTTGAAGACATTGAACTACTGTGACATGAAATGCAGTTACTAAATAACAGAGATTTAAAGATTAGCACTGCCGAAGCATGAGCCAAACGTGATCGTATCTCCTCAGATGCAGAAGGAGTAAGGGTTGCATACTCTTAATAACTTGGACATTTCATTGGAAAGCAGGGACAAAACTCTTATAAATAAAATGATAAACTAAAATGAACGCTCACATTCCCTAAGAGAAGGCATGGATATTCCATTTTGAATAAACGGTATTTTTCACTCTTTCTGTTCCATGTAAGCCCGGCCCTAGACTATTCATTGTTTGATTTCAAGGATCTTCAGGTATATGGGCTCAAATCTGTTCCCACAAAACTGAAAAGGTTTACTATTGCATTGCTGCTAACCCTGATCTAGCTTGAACACCCATTATTTTCATATCTTAATTTAAAAAAAAATAAAAACCACATTTTAAACAAAAATACACGGCAAAGGGTAAAGTAACTCTTTGCAGCAAAGTTTTCTTCCTCCATTTCATCATACGCATGGAAACAAGTTAGACTGAACTAAATGCTGACTTGGAATCATGTCCTCAGTCCCAAATAAACAGGGCCACGCAGAGGCACTCTTTATTATTCCCAGGACTGATATTTTGCACTAAAACCAGGTTCACCTGAAACCATCTACTCATCTAAAGCTATCCTCTATAATCATACAGCAAAGTTAAAAACAATCATACTGGCAGGGCTATTTTTGGGCAGGAACGCACAGGAACGGAGTTCCGGCTGGCTCCTGAGTTGGCCACACCCAGCAGGAACTCATTAGCATAACAGGCCACACCCAACAGCAGAAACTCATTATGATTGGCTACATTAGGGGTATGTGGCCTACCTAACATGCAAATTAATTCCTGCTACAAAAAAAGCCCTGGGTTTTGACAACAAACAAGGTAAACAGAATAGGAAGCAAACGGTGGGTGTGGCTGGATGACCATTCTTCTGGTAACATGGGGGTGTGGCCTAATATGCTAGTAAGCTGTGCTGTCAGGGGTGTGGCCTTATATGCTAATGAGTTTCTGCTGTTGGGTGTGGCCTATTATGCTAATGAGCTCCTGCTGGGCTTTTTCTACAAAAAAAGCCCTGCATACTGGAATGGGAAAAGGGTGGGCCAGGGAGCGCAGGAACTACTCAAAATATCCCCATGCTCCTGCACAAAACATCCAAAATGAAGACACCAAGTTGTACAGTCTTTTGCATAGTCTGTCCCTCTTTTAGCTGCATTCTCTCACTGATCAGTTGCTCTCTTGGCTGAATTCTGTATTACTACAGAATAGGCTGAATTCGGTATTACTACAGAATAGGCACACATAGCTTATGCATACATACACTGTGGCTTAAAGGGACTGATTGTGCTGAAACCTAGGAAGGTCTTGGATCTGCTTCTAGCTAGGGTATGTGTTGACACTCTCACTTCTGTTCAAAGAACATTCTCCAGCCATTTTCTACCCACTTTTTATTGCAAGGTCTTGGCCATAAGGAAACAGGAATAGGTTTATTTTTCCTTGTGAAAGCGGGACTGTACCGAATGTTTTCGTTCCTGGCCTGTGTGCCAGCAGCCACGGATACTTGCAGTGGAGCAGAAAGACCGCAAGATCATCATGGTACAAGCTATAAAACTTTTACAGAAATGAGATCTTTCTTTTTCCCACCGTGCGGCTGTGAAGTGTTGTTGATGCCTTATTAAGCATGCCCAGAGGGAGACAAGTGTAAAGTCAGGCAATCTCAGTCTCCTTGTAATACACAGTATCCCCAGTGGGGACATCAGTAATTCAAATCTGTACAGTTTGTGACCCACCAAGCTGAATGTAGACTCTAAATTTGTTCTGCTGCTTCAGACCAACATGGCTGACCACCTGGAACTATCTTTCTCTTTGTTTTATTTTTGCTGCCTGGGAAAAAAGAAATAGGAGGCAAGTTTTTCGGAGCACTTACCAAACCATAATACAATTAGTACTTAGCTGAATCAGCTTGATTGGTACTCCATACTAAAAAAAACAAACCCAAAAATAAACACCACAAACCACTCGATTCCTGTAAGAACACCCTTTGACGAGGCAGGAAAGGCAGAGGACCAATCTTTTCCTATCCATCCACAAGACCATCCTACATCTACATCTTAGCTGTAACATTTAAATGTGGTTCATATTCATAGAGGCTAACACATGTAGATATGAGCCACAGTTTTATCCATGCTTTCCAGTTGTAATGAGCACACGGATTGGTCAATGCATGTGTGACGAAATGGAACTTAAAGGGGCAGAGTAGAATGCCTGGAAAGTCACATGACTTGAAAAGGTGGGGGCCCAAGGGCTCGGAACCCACTGTTGATAGACAGATAACTGTCGGAGTGGTCAGTTAGGAATGGTCAGTCAGAGAACTGTGAGGTGGAGAGGGAGTCCAGCCTGGGACGTCAAAGAGAGCAGAAGGGCAGTCTGTGTCCCTCGGTGCTCTGTGGGAGCGAACAGTGTATGAAAGCTCAGTGAGAAGAGCTAAGGTGTCTGACTTGCCAGAGTGGGAGCAGACAAGTGAACTTAAGAATACACACAAATGCTATTCAGTACTGTCAACCAAAGGATCCTGACTGAAAGGGAGATTAGTGAGGCTGAGGGGCCGGACGGTCAAGAGCCAACTGGGGCTAGTGTGAGACCGGGGTGCCAAGCCAAGAAAATGTACATCTCCACGCAGCAGGACAGGAGGGTGAAGTCTGAGTGTTTAGCGAGTGTGTGCAAAGTGTATCAAAACATACCATCTGCAACAAAGTAACCACGAGTCTGTAAAACAGTAAAGCTTCATGTGACATCAGAAACAGTAACATCGTGACAATATAAGCAATCTCCGCAATATCCCTCCACTTATACTCAATTGTACCAATAAAGTTGTATTCAGTAAAAGAAAAGCTGTGGTGCCTTTTGAAAAGGGATTTCAGACCAAAGTGCACAGGGTCCCAAATATTTACCTCAGATACTAAACGCAGAGACCAAATAGCAACAAACCCCGAAGAGACTATATTGTAAAACTGTAGCTACTTTAATTGGAGGAAACTGGTCAATGGGTTTATTATTATTTAGAGAGAGGCTGATCCAGGTTACCTCAGGGACCCCGTCACCCAAAGTAAGACAGGAGATCCGCTCGCTCGCTGTCGGTCAGAGTTAGGGGACTGGTTGGTAAATAGGTGAGGGGTCGGCTTCGTTATAGCATGGTGTAGTACCAGACTAGGATCAGGGTTACCCAGATTTGAATCCGCACTCTGTCATGAAAGCTTGCTGGGTGTCCTTGGGCCAGCCACTCTCTCAGCCTAAGCTACCTCACAAGGCTGTCGGGATAAAATGGAGGCATGAACAATGCTGTAAGCTGTCACAAGAAGCCAGGCAGTTCCTCTACCATGTTGCCCTTATATGAGACCAAAGGAGCAGTGGGCCTGATGCCTGTTGTCTAGGTCAGTAACTTAATTCTCAGTGCTTCAGTAGAAACCTCTGTAGGAATCTAAAATTGCTTTCTTACCTCTTTGTACAGAATTGACAAATGGTCTGCTACAACAGCAGAGCACTTGCTATCCGGATAAATGAAGGGTAGAAGTGAAAGAGTCTGAATCCCTATAGAGGTTTCCTCCTGTTCCATTCTCTTAACCAGTGTGAGTTCCTTTCCTCCCTTTCCGCATGCGTGCATGTATGCCCAGAGGAATAGGATCCCTTTCTCTCTGGTTTGCATGTTGGCACACATCTTTTTTCTTTGTCTTAATTTCCTTAATTGTATTGTAATGATAAACAGGGCAAGGGAGAACTATGTATATAACTCTAAGTTCATGGGAGGAAGAGCAGGATAAAAACATACCAAATAATGAGATATTAACAGATTCCTTGTTAATATTCACATTGATTCTGATAACGGGTTTCGGACAGAAGAAATGGCCATAGTCGCTTTGCCAAGAGAGTGACAAGAGGAATGTGCCCCTGTTGATTCTCCTGGATGTTTCCTTTGTGTTGAATACCACTGACCATGGTATCCTTCTGGAAAGGCTAGCTGAGTTGGGTGTATTGTGCTCCAGTGGTTCTGCTCTTACTCCCAAAACATGGTGCTAGGAGACTGCTGCTCAGCCCTATGGCATTAAAGTTAAGGGGCCCCACAGGGATATATGTTGGTTCACATGGTAGTTAACATCTACATGAAACCAATGAGAGATATCAGGAAGGAAGGTGCCACCACTGTATGGATGACACCCAGCTCTATTTCTCCTTTGAAGTTAAGTCAAGTGGGTCTATGGAAGTCCTAAAGAAGGGCCTGGAGATGATAATAGGATGAAGAGGACCAAGAAACTGAAGCTCCACCTGGACAAGACTGAGGTGCTGTTGGCCTATCCTTGAAGTTGGGATTTTTTTGTCCCAGTGTGCATCACTTTACCCTCACCAACACTGAACTTTATTAGCCACATTGTAACCCACTCATCCAATTTGTGGAGTCCTCGTGGAGCTCTTCACAGTCAGCCTTGGTTTCGTGGAGTCCTCATAGAGGTCTTCACAGTCAGCCTTGGCTTTCACCATCCTGACTAATTTGGTGTCAACTGCAAGCTTGGCCACTACTCTATTCACCCCCAGTTCCAGATCATTGATGACTAAATGAAATAGCACTGGCCCTAATACCAATCCTTGCTGGACCCCACTGCTACCTTACCTCCATGGTGAGAACTGTCCATTGCTTCCAGACGAGTTAGCTGTGTTAGTTTGTTGCTGTAAAATAGTAAAACACACATGCATCTGACGAAGAGAACCGTGTTTCTTGAAAGCTTATGCTACAATAAAGTTTGTTAGTCTTAAAGGCGCTACTGGGCTTTTTACTCTTTGCTTCCTGTCATTTAACCAGTTTTTTAAAAAAATATATTATTGAAGCATTAAATAATTACAGAATAATCAAATTTATCATAATCAGGTAGTTTACATAATACATTTAAGTGTTTCATATAATACATAAGCATACTATTATAACTAATTATGTTTACTAATGTTTACTTATCCTATGACTGCCAAATTTAGTCAAGAGTCTTTGGTGAGGTACCTTGTCAAAAGCCTTTTGAAAGTCCAGCTATATCATGTCTTTGACTACATCCAGGTTAAATTACTGTAATGCACTCTGTGTGGGCCTGCCTTTGAAAATGCTCTATAAATTTCAGCTGGTCTGAAATCTGGCAGACAGGCTATTGTTGAAAGTAGGATAAGGTAAAGGTAAAGGTTTCCCTTGCTTCAAAACCAGTCAAATCTGACTCTTGGGGGCAGTGCTCATCTCCGTTTCCAAGCTGAAGAGCCAGTGCTGTCCAAAGACTTTTCCGTGGCCATGTGGCCAGCATGACTAAATGCCGAGGCGCACAGAACACTGTTACTTTCCCACCGAAGTTGTACCTATTTATCTACTTGCAGTTTCTTGCTTTCGAAATGCTAGGTTGGCAGGAGCTGGTGCCAGAGATAGGAGCTCACTCCATCACGCAACACTTGGGTCTTGAACTGCTGAACTACAGACCTTCCAGTCTGCAGCTCAGCATCTTAACCTCTGAGCCACTGTGGCCCCATTTGTAAGTAGGACTCATATTATGCCAGTGTTGAGAGATCTGCACTGACCACTCATTTATATCCAAGAACAATTCAGAGTGATGGTTCTTACCTTTACAGCCCCAAATGGCTTGGGGCCAGGGAACCGGAAGGACCATTCCCTCCCATATCGCCCAACCTGCCAGTCAGGATCTCCCTCGCAGGCCCTGCTCCCTGTGCTCCTGCCTTCAGAGGTGAGGAGGTTGGGGAAGGGGTGTCAGAGACAGGCCTTGTTTCAATAGAAACACCTCACTTAGGAGGCACCAAAACATTTCTGTTCACCCAGGCTTTAATTAAGAAGTTCATCTTTTATCAACATTTTACAGTGTATTTTAGTCTAGCAACTGTTATTTTAAGGCGCTCAATAATTTCTGCTTTTACGCTCTGTCTTTTTAAAATTCTGGATTTTTAATGTTGCATTTTAATTAATAACTAGCAATGTCTAATGTTTTGGTTATGTTTTGTTCTGTAAGTCATCTTGGGCAAGTTCCCTGGAGAGTCAGTATACAAATTTTGTAAACACATACATACATATATAGATACATGAATGTGCAAATATTGAATGCTGTCGAATCACTTCTGACTTATGGCGACCCTGTGAATGAATAACCTCCCAAATGTCCTATCAGTAACAGCCTTGGTCAGGTCTTGCAAACTGAAGGCTGTGGCTCCCCTTATGGAGTCAATCCATCCCATGTTAAGTCCCCCTCTTTTACTGCTGCCTTCCATTTTTCCAGTCATTATTGTTTTTTCCCAGTGACTCTTGTCTTCTCATACTGTAACCAAAGTACAATAGCCTTAGTTGGTTCATTTTAGCTTCTAGGGAGAGTTCAGGCTTGAGCTCAAGCTGGATTTGATCTGGAAATAAACAAATATTACCAAATATTCAAAAATATATTAATATTGAAATATTCAGGGGCTTCTTTTTGCCATACTTCAGCATCTCAGAGATTCGAAACTTTGTTATTCTCCCGTGCTGGCAAATTCTGCTCTCATGACTCAATGCCTGCATATTCATATATGCATACCCTTCATCTTGCAAAAAACTTACCTTGCAGTGGAGCTAAGATTTTTAAGGCTTGTTTTTCTTGCCGCAGGTAAGTTTCTGGGGTCTTCCAAAATATTTTGCTTTTATCTAGCAAACCCAAACCTACGAAACATAATTTCCCTAACACTTTAAGGGAGGAAATACTGGTTTGAATTGAAAAAAACTTGGAGCTGTTAAATCAAATCAAAAAGCTGCCAAGAAGTCTAAAATTACTGGTCTGTTTCTAAAAGATACATGTCTACCAAATGAAAAAGCAGAATTCTATAGTCATTATTCAAAGATGATAACCTATGTCTACAGGAAGAACTTATTCTTGGGTTACAGATAGGGTTGCCAGCCCCTAGGTAGGGGTGGGAGATCCCCTGCCCCCAGCTCCCGTTTCCTACTGCTGCTTGGAGAGGAAGAGGGAGAAAAATATTTTCAAATTGGTCATCAGCCCAATAGCATATCACATCCAAGAAACCCCAGAAGTTGCATCAGTCTTCTCTAGAAATTGCAGAAAACATTATGGTTTTACCATAGAGTTGTAGCCAATTCCTAGAGAGGGATGATATCCTGGGCAGTGTTCCCTCTAAACTGAGTTAGTGTCAGCTAGCTCACAATTTTTTAGCCTCCAGCTCACACATTTTTGTCTAAGCTCAGGGAGGATGGCTCCAGAGCAAACTAATTTATGCAGTAGCTCAGTCACAACTTTAATGCCAATAGCTCACAAAGTAGAATTGTTGCTCACAAGACTCCGCAGCTTAGAGGGAGCATTGCTCCTGGGTCTTCCTGGAAGTGATGTTATGCTGTCAGCAAACAGCCTACCTCCATGACTCCTGCCCAGTCTCCCACTGGTTTTCATGCCAGGCCTGGTAACTAGAGTTGCCAGGTCCTCCCTGGCCACCAGCAGGGGACAGGAGGTAGGGTTGCCAGATCCAGGTAGGAAAACTCCTGGAGATTTGGGGGTGGAGTCTGGGTAGGACAGGGACTTCAATGGGGTACAGTGCCATAGAGTCCACCCTCCAAAGATCAATCTTCTCCAGGGAAACTGATATCTGTAGTCTGGAGATGAGGTGTAATTCCCAAGGAACCCCAGGTTCTACCTGGAGGCTGGCATCCATACTGATAACCCTACATATGAAGCTTTTAGGATATTCTATTGTTGAGTCTGGCTATCTATCATGGAGTGAGACTGTGAGGTACAATACTGCATGGACTGCTATTTGGAGAACAGTGCAACACCAGAGAATACAGAAGATGGTCATCCCTGGTTTTTACAACGACTTGTCCTGGGTAAAGAGAAATTGATTGATGGCTCTCTTTTAGCACAGTTCAACCAGTTAGTTATCCTTCAGACAAGATGAATAAGAAACTGAAATGGATCGTCTCGAGATCAACAGCTCCTTAATGAGTCCAAATCTAGAGAGGCTGTGTTGCCCTCTCCCGCCTTGGCCTTGGATACAGAGGAGTTAATTCATTACAAAAGTCATCCCTGTTTTCCTGACTAGGTTGCTTTGAAGAGGAAAAAAGTAGTGATTTGCTGCACTTCAAATGCAGCAGCCAGGCTTCTGTACTCAAACTTCTGGCCTTGAAGCTGTGCCAACTGTCTCGCTTCTAATTTAGTAGATGACAAGCTTAAGGCACTATTTTATTTACTTCAGCCTCGTGGCAGGCTCTGCCTTTCTATCTGTGAAGAATACCCCAATAGATGAAAGCCGAGAGAGAGAGAGCAAAAAGCTACCAGCGGAAACCAGAAGGATTTCCACCCCCAATGTGCAATTATTTTCTTCAATGGCAGCAGAAATTAGGTCACATGATAACATGGCAAACCGCCTAAAGGACACAGGGGCATTTCTATGAGCAGACATATATTATGTAATCATTTCATTTCAGTGCTGAGTGGCGGGGTTTAGCCCTTTTAATATTTACTTGGCACAACCTTGCAGTCATGTCCAGCTTCGGCTGTATTTTTCCATTCCCGTCTCTTGCCATCCTATTTCCAGGTCCGTTGCTGTATTTTCCTCTGAGATTTGGCCTGAAGAGGTATTAAACAGACTTTTCCATTCTGCAAACTGGAGCAGACTATAAGCTAGGAAACATCATGTACATTGGTGCCTTTATCAAATGATGTACATCAGGGATCACCTTGCCTTTTAACTCTCAGCAAATGAAAAGTTAAGAGTTGAAACAAATTAGCTCCTAGAAATCCTGTTCTAAATTCTCCTCTGAGAATTTCGTTGCCAAATATTCTCTGGGAAATTCCTGAGTACTTGAATAGTCTATGAATAATCTATGAATATTTGCCATCTATATATAAAATCAATACAACTGACAACTTTGAATCTGAAAAAAATTTACTAAATCAACAATCTGACATTTTGTGAGATTTTATATTTGAAATCTATCAAAACCAAAACCTGAGCTACAAACCTCACATTCAAAACACAAATCTGAATTTTGCCTTGAAATTTATTACAAACCGTAAATGATGAAACTGGAAGTTTTGGTAAGCTTAACTGTCTGAATATTAATTTCAGGTGATTGGGGGCTGATTTATATTGATTCGTCCCATTCCCACCCCACCCCCAGCTGCCTTTTCTCCTTGGGCAAAAACGCTGGATATAGCTGAAAATACATATTAGTGATACTATTCCCTGGAGATAAACTATTTCTGTTTTACCACAAGAATAATCAGAATTTGACTTCCGGCAAGACTTGCGACCATGGCGGACGCGCTCCTCCGCATCTGCGGGGAGCGCAATCCGTACCCGGCGGGAAGAAGGGGCTTCGGACTGGTGCTGAGCCCCCAGAGACCCTAGTGAAGGGGTTCTGCCTGGGGTGGCATGAAGGGGATCTCTCCCTACGGTGGCGACCGAGGGATCGAGGTCCCTTTTCATCACCCCCATAGGTTCCCCCGTCCGTGGGAGCCGTATGGCTAAAAGCGCAAATCTGTGAAGCAGCAGAGAGTGCGAAGCCTTGAAGCTGGAACTTATAGTTACGCACGGAGAAATTGTGAGTCTGAAGTAAAAACAAACAGAATACAGCGGGAAAGGCGGGTGGAGTGAAACCCCCCCCCCTCGAGACTGGCGTACTTACGAGACTCTTTACGTGGCGTTACTGCATGAAAAAAAGTACGTTCGGCTTGCTAGATGGCGGCATCGCGCTTTAGAGGATATGAACTTTAAAAAGTTATAAGCGCAGTTGTAGAATTTGCTTCTTTCGTCCATCTTATCTAACTGTCAACAAAAAAAAGCGCAGCCTCAACAATGGCGGGGAAACCGAAACCTTCCCCCAAACTAGGAAGTACAGCTCCGAGTTCAAAGGTTGATACCACAGAGATGAGCACTGTGTTCTCCTCGTTATTGCGACCTCTAGTGGACCAAATGACAGCTCTCAACGTCAAGATGGATAAAATGCAGCTGGATCTGAAGGAGTCGAATAAAACTACAGAGAAGCTGCAGCGAGAACTTCTGGAAGTTAAGACTTCAGTAAAAAATCATGATTCAAGGCTACAAAAAGCGGAGAAAGAAAAGGCCTTCCATTCTGATCAGCTCTTGAAACTACACATGGAAAGATCGAATTTTTTCCTAAGACTTCAGAATGTGCCAGAGGATAAAGGAGAAGACTTTAAAAATCTGCTAAGTGAAGCGCTTGAACCAGTGACAGGCTTAAAAGCAGCGGAAATAAAAAGCGACATGGATATGGTTTACAGAACCTATCCAGATTATACCAAAAAGAAAAGCCTGCCTGGTGAGATTCAGATAAGGTTCTCCAAAAAGTCAACAAGAGATGTGGTGCTTAGGACCACAAATAAAGCGGTTCTGAAGATCAAAGGAAAAGAAGTTAAAGTGATGAAAGATATCCCATTTGAAATAAGGAAAAGAAGGAAAGCCTATGGAAAACTGACATCTTGGCTACAGTCTGAATCTATTATCTACAGGTGGAATGTTCCGGAAGGACTGAGCTTCAGCATCAAAGACAAAAAATACAAGATTGACTCTGTTCAACAGGCAAAAAGTTTTTTGGAAAAAAGCAAAGAAAAGAAAAAAGAGAGAGACTCAGATGGTTCGCTGGCATCGCAAGAAAGTATGTATGGATTTGATAGCTCAAAGAGTGAAGAAGAAATTTCTGACTCGGAAAAAGGAGCAGCAGCTCCAAAGGCACAAGAAGAGACTGTTAAGACAAGAAGAGGACGAAAGAAGAAATAAGGGCTGAATTGTTTTTACTGAAATTGCACTTATATATTTTATATAATTTGTACAATTAAGCATTCCTTCAAAAGAGCATGTCTGTCAAACAGCTTTTTTATTTTTCATATATCATCAGTAACAATGGTAATTGAAAATTAACCAAGGTTTAAAATGCTTCATATGTATTAGTGGTAAGGTAATATTAAGCAAATGCTAAAGCACACTCTGTATAAGGTAAATGTAGCTTAGAAAAGTAGCGATGTAGAGGTAGCAATAGATAAAATCAATAAAAATCTTTAAAAAAAAAAAAGAATCATCAGAATTTGTCTCATGGTTTTCTCTTAAGACACAATTTATCAGAAATTTCTGTTGCACAAGCTTCATCACAGGGAACAGGGTTTGTGTAACAGCACAATATTGGTGGTGTTACACCATCAGAAACCATGGCATACCCTATTGGCACCATACAATGGGACAGGCCAAGCACCCTCCACAGGTGTGGCCACCCCTCCCCAGCAGCAGCCAGACCCCTCCCCTGTCCCCAATCACAGACACCACCACCCCCAGCACTACATAAAGCCCGGGCAGGACATCCTATAGTTCAGTAGGCAGGACACACAACATAGGACTCTGTCTCAGAAGTCTCTACCATGCACACTTGAAGGACACAGTGCTGCACTTCAGTAGCAGGCGAGGAACAGAAAAGGCACTTAGCACCACTGAGGGAGCATTAAGCACTGACACCCAAAGCACCAACCACGCTGTGTGGCTGATGTTCATTTTCTCTGATGTTCATCCATTTCAGAACCCTAACTCACGAGAACCTGGAGAGCTGCTGCCTGTCAGTGTAGACAGTATTGACTCTGATAGACCAATGGTCTGACTCAGTATAAGGAAACTTCATGTGTTCATGTCTGTGCATTATTTAATGCAGAGATCAGCAAACAGATTCCATAAAGTATTTACCTTGGTACGTTTATAATTTATCAACACATTTCTAAAAGTTTAATGCTGCAGGCTTAATTCAATGAAACAAGTGGGGCTTGTGCTAGTGCATACCACCAGTATTGAGTTCATGAACAAACCTTAGTCATTGCAATATAGCTTGTGCCAGAGAAGTTGCTGGTTAGTTGCACCCAGGATTGCCCGGTCTCCCATTGCGGCAAAAGAATTCCATCTGACAACCCTTGTTGCCCACTGCTGCTCTGAGCATTTAAAAAAAAAAAGATGACAGCATTGCACACAGTGTGACACCACTCTATGGTTTTACCATACTAATTTCTACAGCAACATATCACTTCTGGTTTTCCCCGGAAGTGACATCATGGCACTTGTGCTGCCAGCGCCCCCCCATTTCCCCACCCACCCAAGTTCTCAGAGGTTCCAGGCACAACCTAGCAATCCTAACTGCACTTTTAAGACAAATTCAGAAGAATCCTCATTTTGAGTGGCTTGTTATAAGGGGCTGAAACTGTAGGGGGATTTAATTTAAATAAGGTGAGTTGTTCCAAAGCCAAAAGAAAAGGAAGAAAATAGTTTTAGTATAGTGGCCTTTTAGTGACTGACTACTCTCTGCCCAATCTTCCAACTGTTCTCTTCTTAACAGTCCATTGGCAGCTCATCTTCTCTTTTTTTACTCTTCCACTCAATTTTATTGACTTCAGCAGAACCATGCAAGTATAAACAAAGCTGCTGTAACAACCAGCCTTTCTACTTTCAGGTCTCAGAATGGAACAGGGATTTGAGGAAGGTGTCTGGGGAAAAGAATATCCATTTAACTACTGGGAATTAAGTATTAGTGCTAGAGAACAGATGCTGTGGGGGGGCAAACACCAGCGGATGGCTTCCACCAGCATACTGTGCTTGCCAGGAACTTCTGAATGACCATTCTGGGAGATACTGCTAAGCCTTTGCTTGTTCAGTGCTCAGTTCTTCTAAAGCACTCTGTGTGCTCATAAAGGAACCGGGTGTGATACAAGAATGGCAGATTGGGACCTAGGAGCCTTTGGTTCCATGACCTGCCAGGGCATTAAACTTTTTCTGTGGCCATAGGCAAGCTGCCATATCTCAAACATACCTATTTCCCAGGGTGGATAGGACAGAAAAAATGAGATAGCATAGTCTGCCTTGAGTTCATGGTACATGATAGAAAGGAAATGTAAATAAAAACGAGATTTGCATAGGACAGGGCTAGGAAGCCACACCCATTGCTTGTCATTAAGAGAGCTGTGAGTACTCTGTGATTCCATATGACTACAGAAAAAGCACAGAAGGTGCTAGTGAACATATAAGTCAGTATGCTAGTAATTTAAATTTTAAAAAAATATGAGGACCTTTATTGCATACGGTTCTGAAGACAGGCTTGAGAATGGGAGGGGGAGGGTGACATTTCCAGTGCCAAAATACATTTTATTTAGCTGTTTCTATCCAACTTTTATCTCCCTTGAGGAATCAAAGTGGCTCACAAAGAAGCAGAAAATGTAATTTAGACATATAACTGAATATAACTACAGAGCCTGAGCTGGTCCTGGGTCTGCTGGGCTGCTCACTCGGGGCTACAAGTTGTGAGCCGTGAGGTAAAAGCCAAGGACTAACAGCCCTTTGGCTTTGCCCTTCAGCCTGTGCCAAAGGTCCATGCCTCTGGCCTTGGCCTGACTGAATACCTGCAATAGAGGGAGAACAGAAGCTCCATCCAAAACCTGTTCAGCTGGCACAAATATGTCCCCCCATCTTCCCCCCTTACCAGACTAAACTAAGATTTGTAACATTCAGAGGTCACAGCTCCAGTGCCCAGCATAGCTGCTTGCCCCTCCCCACAGCTAGCAGAAGCAGAATAGATTACATAAAATTAGCACAACCAGGCAAATTTGCTTAATCAGGGCAGTTTATGTAGGTCACAGGTAGGGATGAGGCTGGATTTCAAAAGCTTCTTGATTCAAATCAAATAGCTCCATTTCGATTTCATTTCTTCCTCGTGAGAAATGGACATGAGTCTTTATTTTTCAGTTTCTTTGTTCTCAAAGCAAATTTCTCCTCACAAGTTTTGCATCTGTTGCATATAAATGGCTTATAACACAAATGGGGTATAAACGAAATAAATGAAACAAAAGAATAATCAATTAAAGCGATGAAAATGAAGTGAACCAAAATGATGACAACATGCAGAAGCAGAAAGAAACAGAATCATTCCTGGTCACAGGCATAATCTAGTATGATATTTGAGTCTGAAGCACACACAACTCTGAGGATATTTATACAATGCAAGACACTAGGTGTACAATCTGCCAACCACTATTCCCCCATAAACATTAAAGCACAGAGGAATCTCATCCATGCGGTAACCTAGCAGTCTATAGATAAAGATCAGTGTAATCTTACTTATCTCCATGTATCAAATGTCTCATTAGCCAATGGGTAAATGCCACTGCAGTTGTCCTGTTGAAAATAGTAAAAGAATAGTTTATGCTGTAGTGGGTCAAACAGACTCCTGCTCCTGGAGCGACTGCTATCATGCTGCACGGTTGTTACAGCGTGGAAGCGGCACCCTGGTCGCCTTCGGTGCTCATGGCTAGAGCAGCAGCAGAGGTCCTCATCTTCCTTGGGCTTGGCTTGCTCAACAGGATCCCATCCTTGTCACCATTGTTGTGTACGTGGTTCGACACATGGAAGGTCCGGACTACAGTGTAGTGAACAGCATTTGCTTATTAGGTACACAATAAAGCATGCCATACTGGCCATGATGGCCAACTACATACAACTCCTAGGACACACCCAAAAGTTCTATTGGCAAGTTTGAATTTCCCGCCAGAGTTCTTATTGGAGGGCTTGTGGTGGTCTAGGATCCTTGGCCCCTATTGTGTCTTGGAGCCAAGCTCGGACTGTATGTCACTGGTGCCTGGTGGCAGTCAGCAGACATAACAGACATGAACCTTTAAAAAGGCGGTTCAGTTCAGGGCAGCCCCCAAACCAAAAGGGGCCCCACCCAAACCAATGGGGATCACCCTGGAAGGGACTTCCTTCCACCTTTCTCCTGGCCATGGAGAAGTGGACCCCACGCCGCTAAGCTGTTAGGTTTAAATGGCTTGCCCTGCGAAGCCACTCAGATTCCTCCTCCTTCTTCTCCTGTGCCTAAATAGCTGGTCCCAAACAGCGAAACCGAACTGGTCAAAAGTCCAGCAAAGGTTCAGGGGATGCGCCTTCCCCAAACATTGGTTCCTGAGCTCCAAACCAGCCCAAGTTCAGCCTTAATTTTGGCTCATGAGCTAGTTCGTGCCCATCCCTGATCATCATTTTACGCCATGAAGATCCACCCCCTCTGTCAGCAAACCCTTTTCCTTATCCCTTCTACAAGAAGTGATTGGTATGTGTTGAGGCTGGGCCTTTCAGATCAAATTAACACAAACTGTTCTTAAGAAGCAGCAAAAAAAAAAAAATGGGTAGAAAGGAATTCCAGCCTCTGCCTATCACCACCAGAGCCAGACAAGCAATACTGCCCTTATTTAACATGACACCACCACATAGTATGACAAAGAAAAACACCAGTGAAATAATGCCAGCGGCAACTGGTTCACCTGTACCTGTAGTTGGATTGTGCTTAGCATCCATGGAAGAGAACAAGTCCCTGTGCACTGGAGCTAAGACACCTAAGCCCTATCCTGTCATTTCTGGAGGCAGAATTCTTTTTTTTTTTTTTAAGATTTTTATTGATTTTATCTATTTCTACTACTACATCGCTACTTTTCTAAGCTATATTTACCTTATACAGAGTGTGCTTTAACATTTGCTTAATATTACCTTACCATTAATACATATGAAGCATTTTAAACCTTGGTTAATATTCAATTAAAATTGTTACTGATGATATATGAAAAATAAAAAAGCTGTTTGACAGACATGTTCTTTTGAAGAAATGCTTAATTATACAAATTATATATAATATATAAGTGCGATTTCAAAAAACATTTCAGCCTTTATTTCTTCTTTCGTCCTCTTCTTGTCTTAACAGTCTCTTCTTGTGCCTTTGGAGCTGCTGCTCCTTTTTCCGAGTCAGAAATTTCTTCTTCGCTCTTTGAGCTATCAAATCCATACATACTTTCTTGCGATGCCAGCGAACCATCTGAGTCTCTCTCTTTTTTTTTCTTTGCTTTTTTCCAAAAAACTTTTTGCCTGTTGAACAGAGTCAATCTTGTATTTTTTGTTTTTGATGCTGAAGCTCAGTCCTTCCGGAACATTCCACCTGTAGATAATAGATTCAGACTGTAGCCAAGATGTCAGTTTTCCATAGGCTTTCCTTCTTTTCCTTATTTCAAATGGGATATCTTTCATCACTTTAACTTCTTTTCCTTCGATCTTCAGAACCGCTTTATTTGTGGTCCTAAGCACCACATCTCTTGTTGACTTTTTGGAGAACCTTATCTGAATCTCACCAGGCAGGCTTTTCTTTTTAGTATAGTCTGGATAGGTTCTGTAAACCATATCCATATCGCTTTTTATTTCCGCTGCTTTTAAGCCCGTCACTGGTTCGAGCGCTTCACTTAACAGATTTTTAAGGTCTTCTCCTTTATCCTCTGGTACATTCTGAAGTCTTAGGAAAAAATTCGATCTTTCCATCTGTAGTTTCAAAAGCTGATCAGAGTGGAAGGCCTTTTCTTTCTCCGCTTTTTGTAGCCTTGAATCATGATTTTTTACTGAGGTCTTAACTTCCAGAAGTTCTTGCTGCAGCTTCTCTGTAGTTTTATTCGACTCCTTCAGGTCCAGCTGCATCTTGTCCATCTTGACGTTGAGAGCTGTCATTTGGTCCACTAGAGGTCGCAATAATGAGGAGAACACCGTGCTCATCTCTGTGGTATCAACCTTTGAACTCGGAGCTGTACTTCCTAGTTTGGGGGAAGGTTTCGGTTTCCCCGCCATTGTTGAGGCTGCGCTTTTTTTGTTGATAGTTAGATAAGATGGACAAAAGAAGCAAATTCTACGACTGCGCTTATAACTTTTTAAAGTTCATATCCTCTAAAGCACGATGCCACCATCTAGCAAGCCGAACGTACTTTTTTTCATGCAGTAACGCCACGTAAAGAGTCTCATAAGTACGCCAGTCTCGAGAGGGGGGGGTTTCACTCCACCCGCCTTTCCCGCTGTATTCTGTTTGTTTTTACTTCAGACTCACAATTTCTCCGTGCGTAACTATAAGTTCCAGCTTCAAGGCTTCGTACTCTCTGCTGCTTCACGGATTTGCGCTTTTAGCCATACGGCTCCCACGGACGGGGGAACCTATGGGGGTGATGAAAAGGGACCTCGATCCCTCGGTCGCCACCGTAGGGAGAGATCCCCTTCATGCCACCCCAGGCAGAGCCCCTTCACTAGGGTCTCTGGGGGCTCGGCACCATTCCGAAGCCCCTTCTTCCCGCCGGGTACGGATCGCGCTCCCTGCAGATGCGGAGGAGCGCGTCCGCCATGGTCGCAAGTCTTGCCGGAAGTTCCTCTGGAGGCAGAATTCTGAACTGTTAGGACTTGACCTCTAGTTCATTTTGTTTCTTGGCCTGGACCTTATAAGCTGTGTACTATTATAAATACTGTTTGATTAAATAAAACGGCCTCATTTGGATAGATAGTCCCTAATCTAATCACTGGTAGCTATTCCAAGCTACTGAAATATGTGGTCCTGCCAGGCTGCAGGCTGAATTCTTCATTTTGGCCATGAATTAAGTGAAGTTCCCAGGGCAGTGTTTACCTAGGTTATTTCCCTTTGGAGGAGAAAGCACCAGGGTCATGTATTTTTGTAGTATTTGCATTACTTACAAATGTATAAGGAGAGGTTAGGTGTAAGGAAAAATGCGCTCCAATAAGGCAACAGATCCACTACCCCACATGCTTGTTGGAGCTTGGAGTGGTGATCTCCCCCCAAAGTCTGATAAATACTTGAACAGAGCCATTTCCTAACAATTTATGTTATATGTTTATTATTTATTACTTGTTATTTATACCCTACTTTTCTCCCTCTACTCCTTCATTTTATGCTCACAACAACCCTGTGAGGTGGTTTAGGCTGAGCATATGTGACTGGCCCAAGGTCACCCAGCAAGCTTACACAGTAGAATGGAGATTTGAACCTGGGTTTCCCAGAACCTAGTCCTGCTCTCCAACCGCTACACCACACTGGCTCAATTGGCTGACAAAATCCACAGTCATTAAGGAACATAAGTTTTGCTCTCGTTAGGTGTGCCACTTGAGGCCAAGATAGGGTTGCCAGGCCTCTTGCTGTGATGGGAGAGCTACCACCAGCAATCCTCACTGCCTCTGAGAATGACAATGGGAGAAAAATAAAACAAAAATTTTCCATTGTGCCAATAGCATGATTTCAGTTCTGGGGAAAACCTGGAAGTGGCAGCATTCCTGGAAGTGGCATCATTTAGCTCAAGCAAACATTGCCATAGAGTTTGCTGCAATTCCTAGAAAGATGTGATGTCACTTCTGGGTTTTCCCTGGAAGTGATGTCACACTGTCACACACCCCATGTCTCTAACCCCACTCAGCTGGATTCCTGCTGGTTTCCAAGCCATGGCTGGCAATGCTAGGCCAAGACTACAGGAGACCCATTCACAGTAGCTGGATTTAATTACAGAAATATTAGTGAAAGGCCCCAATCACACGCAGAATTAGCCATGTGATAGGCATGAATGCCATGCAGATTTTAAGAGCGTGATCACACCAGAACATCTGGCAAGTGTCCTGCATCCGTCAGCAACCCATTTCTCTCCACCAAAGAAGAAGAGTTAAAAGATACTAGGGAAAGTCCAGTATCAAACAGGTTTGCTACGGACAACAGATGGACTTTCCCTGTGTGATCACTCCAGCGCGCACTCATGGCATCGGGGATAGTCTGATCAGGCTATCCCAACGCCATGCTGTTATTTTTTTTCCCCTTCTCAGTATGCGCATCATCACATACTGCCATAGGAAGCCCTCAGGGCAGAGATGCGATTCATTGATCTCCCGTTTAAGCGCATCAGGGGAAATGGCAAAAAAAAAAACCTGACTCACCCATGATTGCATCTGATCACACAGTGGCAGGCTGTGCCCACAGCTTCACAGAACTGTGTGATCGCACACCTGTGAGTCAAATTACTCCAGAGCAAATAGCCTCACTCCCCCCCCCTGGGATTATCTGACTTGTGTGGCCAGGACCAAAGTTGGGACAAACCTGATACAATCCAAGCATGGCACCCTAGTGGCAGGAAGTTCATCTCAAATAAGTTATACATTAATATCTGTCAACCTTCCTGTGTGAGGAAGACCAAAGTGATCAGATTGGTTCAGGCCTGACCAGGAGGCAATCACAGCTCTTCAAAGACTATGCTGCTCATTCTAAGTTCCTACAGGCAAGGATTCAAAACTGCTGACATTTGCCCTCCATCACTAGAGAGTCCTCTAGGAAAGAATACTAATGTGAAAACTGAACATTGTCCTTGATATGGGTGGCTGATGCCTACTGAAGCACAGATACTCCTTTACACAGGAGTGAACTGAACCATGGCAGTAGGTTTACACCGCACGAAGGGCAAATGTAAGTTAGATATTATTTTTAAAACTTTTACACCAGACCAGTAGCACAGTACAAATGTCCATCTAAGCCAAGAGATGCATCAAATCTCTTTCATTAGGTTATTTAGATAGCAGATGAGATCAGCCTCAAACAAAATTGGACCAATTGCCCCTCAAGTAGGGCTGCCAAATGCCTGGTCAGGATGCCCCCCCCCCCAATTTTCTTACAACTGTCAATTTTTATCAGTTAAGCAATAGAAACATACTTTCTAATAATGCTAAATTTCTCATTATTATAAGAGTGTTTTTTTCTTAATGTTAATATTTGCTACAACCTCATAAACATAATCCAGCCAAAGTAAAGCACATAAATCCCATTGACATGCTTAGCACATGTTCAAAATTCTGCCACTGAACTTAGTGGGCGTTCAAAACTAGATTCTCTTTCACATGCCTTATACTGAGTCAGACCATTCATCTATCAAGCTTAGTATTGTCCATTCTAATATCTGTGCAACTACAACTCTATGTTAATTTGGGGAGGGGTCTGCAATCGCCCCACCACTGAATAAAATGGTACCTACTTCATGTAGACTTGCTTAAGATTATCCCTAAAAGCACTGCCGGGTGGTGGTAGAAATGATGACCCAAGTTGGTTGTCATGTTGTATTTTCTCTTTGTGTCTTTGTAGTATGTGTAGGGAACCAAAAATGGCTGCAAGTATGAGTATCAGCCATATCTGAACAGTCAAGTATCACACTAGGAACTGGCAGACCACTTCTGCTAGCCATTTAAACATACAGGAAAACAGTAATAGTAAGTAATAACTTTATTTGTTGTGATCAGAGATCAGCCAAGGCTGATCCACAGAGTCGTCAGCATAAATACATAACAATACAATTTCAAAGCCACAGTAGGCTGATTCCAATAGTGCAGACACAATTTTTTAAAGACTGAAGAAGAAGAGATTGGATTTATACCCCGCCCTTCACTCACTTGGAGTCTCAGAGCGGCTTACAAACTCCTTTCCCTTCCCCTCCCCTAGCTGCTAGCTACTTCCTTGTTAAACATGCTGAAATGCAAAATTTGGCCACCTTTAAAGGTGGTCTGATTAGAACAATCCAAGAGGAGGAGAGAAATATAAAATTAATCAGGTCTGCCTGATTGGAATTATGTGTAGACGCCATATGTTCCTATGCAGGTGGCAATACAATAACACAAGGTCACCTGTTCTGATTCGGCACAGTTTGGCAGGGGCAAACACATGCATATCTCCCAAAAATGCTGATGGTAAAGCATTAAACTGGGCCAAAGTGCCTGACCTGGATAGCCCAGGCAAGCCTAATTTCATTAGATCTTGGAAGCTAAGCAGGGTCAGCTCTGGCAAGTTCTTGGATGGGAGACCTCCTTGAAATACCAGAGGTGGGAGGCGGGGGGCTGGTTTTATTCAGCCACCTCTCTGAATATCCGCTAGACGCCTAGTAGGGGTCAGTCACCAGAGGTTGCCATGACTTCCAGGTGCACACACATTCACACACACACGCACATATTTTAAAAATACAAAAAACAAAAACCCTGGGCCAAGGTGAATGTTCTTTTGTATTTAGGGGATTATAAAACACGTGTCTAATCTGCTGGAGCAAAGTTTTTACCATGGTTCCCTACCACCAGATAGGAGTGTTCCCACACTCTTTCGACTTGAAGGATGATATTCCCGATTTGCTGTTTAATTCTATCTTTGACTCCCATGAATTCAAGATAGCACAGGGCCGGGGGCTAAACCCATAGAAATATAGTTTCTCCTCAATAGTTCTCATCCAGGATATTTATTTATTTATTTATTTATTTATTTGAATTTATATCCCGCCTAGCCAGCACAAAGCATGAGCAAAAATTATCTGAAAAAATTAATGAAGTTAGTCCAGAAGCGTTAAACTTTAATTTCAGCCAGAAACTTATTGCTTGGTATCAACCTCATGCTTCAAGCAATACTATCTCTGACTCTGATCTAAGAAGGGCATTGGGAGCACAGTATGAGACCCCAAATATGGATCTAAAAAAAATTAGATTCAGTTGCTTCCAGGGAATGGAAATCTTCATATAAAGATAGCTGTGACCCATACATGTGTCAGGGAATCACTTTGCCCTGAAGATTTGGATTACATAAGGAATATGTTAGCCCCCATTCATGAAAAGAAACTCAGAGTGGCTGATATGGCTCTTTGCACAGTCCCAATAGTATGGGCCGTCTAAGCTTTCCTTGAATGAGTCGACCTAAAAACTACTCCTAGGTATTTGAAAGACTTCATCTGCTTTATAACACGGCCATCAATTCTTCATCTATGTCTAACAACTTTTTTTGCAAATGACAAAGATTTTGTTCTTTTGAAAACTTATTGTTTGTTGCTGCTTCGCAGGAAAATAATATCAGAATTATTCATGAGTTTTATTCATGAGTAAAATCTACTGGATTTAACAACCCTTTAATCTTAGATGCAAGAATTGGTTAATATTTTGTAAACTCTGCCTCTCACATGTATGAAAGCTACTTGTCACCAGCCTTGTAACTAAATCCATGTGCTCTAAGTGTAAATTATTAAAAGTGAAAGTGAAGTTTACTCCATCAAGACAGAAGTTTATAGATCACCTTGCCCGGTAGATCAGTCAAGGAAATGCTAAGCATGATGACATCTTTGTCCAACCCAATTATTGGTGGAAGGGGAAGAACATGAACCCAGGAGTGCCATTATGTCAAACTCAATGTGAAGGTGTGGCTTTTGTGCTCAAGACTTTTGAGTTTACTCATGTGACATATTTGATCCAACTCGTAAGTAAAAACCAATCCCTTTCTTATGTACACTTAAAGCAAGAAAT
Organism: Lepidodactylus listeri; assembly: GCA_029233225.1. Taxonomy (NCBI): domain Eukaryota; kingdom Metazoa; phylum Chordata; class Lepidosauria; order Squamata; family Gekkonidae; genus Lepidodactylus; species Lepidodactylus listeri. The sequence continues at coordinate 43,227,663 of JARCFY010000003.1, forward strand.
GTTTCAATTCTGTAAGATGGCCAATCTCTAACGTCATTGTTTATTCTAAAAATATTGGTCTTTGTCCTTCAAATACATTCAGCAAATCTCACTCACTCAATGCATAGTGGCAGCTTGTCTTATTTAAAATATATGTCCATTGTATTAATTATAAGCAGATCTCTATAGTGATCATTCCCAGTCACCCCATGGTGTTAAATGTTTTTTCCACTTCCCTGCCAAAGTATAAAACTTGAATTCAGTTGGACCACAATTCTTTCTTTAGTCATCAGAATACATGAATAATTATGGGATGATGTTAAAAACCATTGGGACTAATCACACCAAGTATTTATGGCACTTGACTAAAAAGATCGTGGGATCAAGCCTGAGATATTTTCAAAGTACATGAGCATCTTACATTTTCCTGCAGGTATGGAGGCAGTTTAAGCTGGAAGTCAAAAGTAGCCACACAGAACTGATTTTTTTTTTAAAAAAAAACATCTCTTTAGTAACATTCTGATTACATCCCCCCCCCAATAGCTCACTCACTGAAACAGATTCAGTCCAGCAAGCAAATCTCCAAAAATGTTTCAGCTCATGGTGGAGCTTTCCCTGCATTGGGAAGCCATGCTATACAGGATCTCACTGGAATGGACTCTGTGATGCCTGCTGAGGCTGAACCTCTGCTGGAAGCTTTTCCCACAGCCTGCACACTCATAGGCCGATTTCACTCTAGCGTTTGCTCCAGAGCTTCTGGTCGATTTCACACCAGTTGCTCCAGGCTCACGTTTTGCTCTGGAGTATCGCCTTGCTGCACTGGAGTTTCCCTGGAGCAAACAAATCCTGTTTTTAGAGGATTTTCCTGTTTGCTCCGGGGGAGAACCCAAAATGAAAACACGCCCACTTGCCCGCCTTTCATCAGGGTTGCCCCATTGTGGGAGTTTCTAATTTATTTTTTTTTGGAGAAAACCCTTTGTCATGCTATATTGAAAGGGCTGAGGTTCCAAGTGGGAAAATGAAGAAAATACTCCGGAGGAAACTGGGAGGGAAAATTCCAGAGAGAACGAGAGGCAACTGGCCAGTGCGAAATCGGCCATATTGTTTCTCTTCCATGTGAGTTCTCTGGTGGCGGTCCAAGCTGCAGATGAAAGTTTTCCGGCACTCTGAGCATTTGTACAGCCTCTCTCCAGTGTGGATCCACTGATGGGTGGCAAGGCTGGGGCTGTAAAGAAAGCACTTCCCACACACCAAGCACTATTGGATGTTTTCCCTCTTGTGTGTTCGCTTGTATTTCATGGAACTCCCACTGTGGCTGAAGCTCTTCCCACAAGCACCATGGGCATTGTGTCTCTTACTGGTACAGATCCTCTGCTGGACTATCATTCCTCCCATGTCTATGTAACCCCCTCCATAAGGAATGGATCCATCCATGATCTTCCCAAGATGGGTTTCTTGCTGGAACTTGACTCCTGGAAGATCTGCAGGGGGATTGTCCTGATCACCACACTGGGGGCCAGTTTCTCAGTGTTTTCCATTGCTGTTTCAAATAATCCATCTCTCTCTGAATTTTCTAGCACTGATTTCTCTCTCTGATTTACAGTCAACCAAGCCTGGCCCAGATGGCAAGCAACTCCATCATCTCCCCCCTTGGCCTCAACACACAGCTGGGGTTCAATGCCCAATGGAGGCTTCTTGGCTTCTGAGAAACTCACAGCCACCTCCCCTAACAGCCAAGGCCATGGCTTGAGTGCAGCTCTCAGGGCCATGCTCCTTCATCCAGCTCTGGACTTCCGAAGGAAAGATGGCCAGGAACTGCTCCTTGGTGTGTCTCTTGACTTTCAGCCACCAACTGAAAAGCTCCTGAAGTCTGTGGTAAGTCCCTCTCAGCCCCTCAGCCTCCTGATTGCAGAAAGAGTGGAGGTGCTGGTGCAGCGTCTCCTGACAATGGCTTCCCCCTTCAAGATGGCCGCCTTCACCTTCCTGTAATCCTCTCTGTCTTGGCCTGGCAGCCTGTTGAAGGCCCACTCGGTCTCGCTGCTCAATGCCAGCAGGAGTTGGGTGGCCCACTCTTCCCTGGGCCACTGGCAGGCTTTGGCTACTTGCTTGAAGGAGGCCAGAAATCTCTTCACATCCTCCCAGTGGACTGACTCTTCCCGTGACTGTTGAAGCTCCCAGTCTGAATAAGGGAACTCCATCATTTTCAGGAATCCCTGCCGCTGGCCTTCTTCGTGCTGAAAGAGAACCTTATCTGTTTCTTGCTTGACTTGATCCTTTGCAAGAATTCTCAGATACTCCCAGCTTGGTTGCCATGAGGGGTTTTCTCTCCATTGTGGGATCCCATCCCCCAGTGCGAGGTGTGTTGGATCTTGCACTTCCATTTTCATTGCTGGCTCTGCTTGCATGCCCCCCACCCACCCAAAACCCAGCATCCTCCTCTCTCATTTCTGCAGCACCGAAGTTGAAAAATGCAAGTCATGGAACTGATATTTTATTTTATTGTTATTTATTTAATTGGATTTTAGACCACCCTCCCCCTGCTAGGGCAGGACTCAGAGCAGTGTACAACACAGTAAATTCAAGACAAATACAATTTTTAAATGGTTTAAAACAATAAAAACACACTAATTGCCTAAAAGATGGTGCTAAAGGATTCAGTAGTGCCACTGCCACATTGGGGGGGGGGGCGGTGGAGTACCAGAAGGATGAGACCATCGCTGTCCTCAGCCAAATACCTGGCGGAACATCTCTACCTTACAGGCCCTGCAAGTCCCATAGGTCATCATGGATGTTATTGGGAGAGAGTTCCACCAGGTTGGAGACAGGGTTGGAAAATGCCCTGGCCCTGGTTGAAGACAGTCAGACATCCCTTGGGCCAGGGACCACCAGCAAGTTCTGATCTGTGTTGAACATTGCTGTGAGATCTAACAGAAGCAGCAGTGCCGATGTGCCTCAGTCCAGCTGCCTGCGGAGCTCCTCCATGAGGGCAACCAATACCATCTCCATCCCATGGCTGGGGCAGAAGCTGGACTGGAATGGGTCCAGTGCAAAAACTAGTAGTGACAGCATTACTTCAGGGCAACAAATAGGAATCACCCCAAAACCCTATGATTTATCCATAGCGTTTTGGGTGAATCCTACATCATTGCCTCAACACGATTTCACTTCCAGTTTTGCACTAGCAATGATGGTACACATCAGTGTAATGCTGGCAGGACTGTTCCCACAGCCCAGCATCTCCTAGCAGATTGCCAGCTGTGGCTGGCAAAACTACTTATAATCCCTAGCATCTTCAAGTAAAAGTATTGCTTTGATGTGAAACCCCAGAGAGCCCCTAACAGAGAGTCAAAGTGGACATTAGTGCCTTGATGGGGCAGTGGTCTAATTCAATATCAAGCAGCTTCGTACAGACAGTGAGGCAGCTACAGATTCCTGGGAAAATTTCACACCCTTTGGAAATATGCAGATGCAGGTACATAATGATCCTTGACTTGTTTGCACTGGCACTCGACCGCTCTAGCTTTTGCCCTACTGTACTTTGGCACATGATCTGACAAATCATTTAGCCAGTCAGAATAGTATCACTAACAGGCTAGAAAAAGGAGAGACTAGAAGTCAAAGTGAGACACCAACCAGCACTGAGATGAGCCACCCTAGAGTTAGAAAATAGCAGCTCACATTGTGTACAAAAATAGATTATTTATTTATTGTTTGAATTGTTGGGGGGGGGGGAGCAGAGGGTGTTGCCTAGTACAAAAATATGTCACAAATCTAATCAAGGAGAATATTGCTATTTCTCTGGAGTTAAGGATATAAAAATTGCTCTCCTGGATCAGACAGTAAAGTTCTGCTTCCAACACCTAGCTACCTTGGAAGAATATAAGCAGGGTATGAAAGAGATGGTTATCCTATTTTGTTTGTCCCTGGTGCTTGGTTATCAGAATGTATTTTGCCTCTGGGCTTTTGAAGTCTATGAGATCTGCTGTTGATATAAGGTATGTGCCCCCATGGACACTCCACATCCCATCAGGATTCAAAGGAGGGAGCAGGAAAATGTAACCAAAATAAGAAAAACAAGCATTAATTTGTGTCCCTCTTCATATTTTTCTAAGGGCTCAGATGTTCTGTTGTGGTAATGCTGTAATTTGGCTTCACTTCCCACAAATCAATATCAGATGCAGAGAAACAACCTGCTACATGGCCCTTTGTGGACTAAAATAGTGCAGAAACTAATCAGGAATTCAGCAGCAGGAAACAGGCCTTCCTATGACAGGAAGCAAAAGAGAGACTGCTGGAGACAGCCATCCAAAAGCAACCAGTTGCCAAAAAAGACAAAATGGCTGTACTGACAAATCCCATAGCAGGAAATCTTTGAATTATGCATTCAATCTGCAGAGCAATTTAGCATGTCATCTGCTTCCTGACAAGAGACACTTGGAGTCACTTTATTTGCATTTCAGCTCCCATAATCACATGGAGGCCACCGTCTTCTATAGAAGCGAGGACGTCAAGGTCACTGAGTTTTTGGACTTCTACCCCCAAAAATATTTGTAGCTCCTTTTCCTTAACTATTTTCAAAGTTCTATTGTCTGCAGTTTTCAGGTCTGAACCTCTTGTCTCTGCAACTAGGCAATCCGTGACAGTGTTTGTTGAAGCCAAACAGGGAACCAAAGACTAAAAGAAATATATTGATCAAGGAGGAGGAAGACTAGGCAAGTTCCATCATCATCCTTCTGTACGGTCAAGAAAAAAAACAAGTTGAGAACACCATGATTCAGAAACCGGGGGGGGGGGGGTGGTATTTACTGCAAGAAAAAGGATCTGAAATGAGTAGAAAGCTAGAGCATCACCTAATTTGGAGGACCATAACAAATCTGGGTTTCAAAGTATCTTATACATGGATGCAAACAAATCTGAAAGCCTAGTTTATGTGAAATGTGATATTAGGTTCAGAGGATTAATAATAGTTTACATTTTACAAAGTTTATTAGCCTGTAGCACTTCATGTAAGTGATCTCAGCAATCCTTATAGCTACTCTGTAAGGCAGACCTTGTTTGCTAGCAAGCTTTGTTGTACAGGAACTGAGGAATCATCTTTTTTTTCAACATCAAGTATGTTTGTGCAGGATCTTACCTGGATAGTCCAAGCAAGCCTGATCTTGGCTGTGGTCACATGGTCCCTTAAATCTGGGAGTCCTCCCAGATTTAAAGGGACTGCTTTTCTAAGCTTCGGGTTGGGATGTCTTCACATCCCAACCCCGACGGCTGACGGCGGCGTGCGGCAGAGGAAAAAAGCGGCAACGGAGGAGCCAGCAGTGGCGGGCAGTGGAGGAGGCGGCAGCTGGCGGTGGCAGCCGGGGAGGCTTTGGCGGCGGAAGAGGCATCCGGTGGCGGCGTACGGCAGAAGAAGAGGTGGCAACGGAGGAGCCAGCGGCGGCAGGCAATGGAGGAGGCAGCGGCTGGTGGTGGCGGCGGTGGCCGGGGGAGGCACCCTGAGCCCTGCTGGCTGCCTGGTAAGTTTGGGGGGGGTTCCCCTTTTACACTTGGGCGCTTGAGTGGCCAAGCGCCCAAGTGTAAAAGGGGATGAAATGGCAGGGGGGGCCATCTGGACAGCCCTGCTCTCACAATGATTGCAAGAGAGGGCTGGCCAGATGGCTCAAATGTGGGTTCCTCCCGCAACTCCCGGGAAAACTGTCGATTTTCCCGGGGTCGGAAAATGCGAGAGGAACCCGCATTTGAGCCCGCTTTGGCATGGGACCTGCTGCGGCTGGTGTAGTCGGCCCCTTTAAATGCGGGAGGAAACAGCCCTTCCTCCCACATTAAAGGGCCGTGTGACCCTTGTCAGATCTCAGAAGCTAAGCAGGGCCAACCTTGGCAAGTATTTGGATAGGAGACCTCTGTGCCCCAGTAGGAGTCACCAGAGGTCGCCATGACTTCCAGGCATGGGCACACACACACACACAAATACAAAAATACCCCCCGCAAAAGTATATTTATACAAATTATATACTTTATTGTCATTGTACATAGTACAATGAAATTAAAAAGTGCCATCATTCAGTGACTCGCAGCAAACCCAATTCATACTATAGGTTGCTGTGACAGAACTTACAATTATTGGAGTGATAAACTGGAGCTTTTGTACAATTACTTTTTTTGCGAGGCCATTACACTTATGTATGTGATACATTTTAATTTATAGCCCTATGTTAATCTGTGGCCCAGAAAAATATAATGGAAGATGTATGGCTGACACTGACTCAAGTTCCCTCCACAGGATCATTTCCACGATAGTGTTTAGTAATAATGATGTTTGAAGTGGCTGCATACATATAACGCTGTATCTTCAACCCATTTATTGGCTTTCGCCTGCTGTCAGTAGGGAAGGTAGCATGTGATGCTATGTGATGATGTGATAGCTGATGTCTCTTTTTTGAAAAATATATATATATTGGTAGGGAAATACAGATTTCCAACAGCCATGCATCTTGGTAATCCTCACAGTAGCATGCCAGTAGGCTGGTATATAATCTCCAGACCGATGATTGGGGACAAAGAATGAGAGATAGCAGCATGCCTAGGGTCACCTCATGAGTTCATGGATGAGATGAGATTTGATGAGGAGACTTCCTTGGTCGTGACTCACATTGTTAAGCCAATATCTATAACCAATCTCATGGTTATCACATAATTCGTATTATCACAGTTGTGTTATGTTTGGCCTGCTAAAGATTGGTTATCGATGGATATAACTAACCCTATCAAGACATTCATTCTTAGTCAACAAACTAAAATAAACTGAAAAATCAAACCATGTTCATTTCAGCACATAGAAGGGATGTCTGTGAATCAGTGCTTAATAGAACTATCGCAAATCATTTGCTCATATCATTAAGGCAGTGAACAATACTACAAGCCAAGGTATAATGATTGCTACAATGACTGTGGAATTCTAAAAATACTTACACCCTTCTATGCCCATTGACTTTATAGGACTTAACTCTGTTGATGACTACACCGTTAATATTGATCCCTACTCAGAATATCCTTCCATATTAAAAGTTAGGACACTTATGAAAAGAATTCTTAGTTTTCTGTCTGATTCAATGGACACTGTATGTAATATTTTAACATCTTCTGTGTAAAATTGGGGACCAAGTTCAGGGTTTCTACCCCTACTATTTAAATCTGGTTCTTTGTCATTTACAGTATCGGAGACTTTAGTGATTCTGGAACTATTTCTGCCTAATCTATTTTCCTGAGCAGCTTTTCACTTCTTCCCGTGTAACAGGAATACATCAAAGGTCACTGCCCTGCTGTATGTGCTTATTTGCTAGTCTCTTCCGTGTGATTCCAGTTCAGCCAAGGCAAACTACTTCTGCTTGCTGCAGATAAAACCATTGTGAAGGGTGACTCTGCAGTTCTGTTTCCGAGCAGAAAGAACTCCCTTTTGTTGCATTTATTTTAAAATTTGCCGATAAGCACATTCAGGCTGATATAAAATTTGCTCACCTTGCTGTAAAATTCATTCCCAGTTCTTTTCAGAGGCAGGAAAAAAGGTGAAAAGTGGCCAAGAATTTGGGGGGGGGGGGGGATATGACCAGATTATATGAATCCCTGGCTACGAAGTATAAATAAACAAAGCCAAATTACCTAGATTTAAGCCAGATAATGATCAGTTCACACAACCACTTTGGGGGCACTTTTTCAATGCAAACACTATTAAGAACCTGAGTGTAAAAGGATAGTGACTCCCTGAAAACTGCTCTCTTCCTCCACTGATGAAACTGCCCTTCTTGTTGTTGGAAACCAACTGCAGGATACAAACTGAGATCCCTTCTCTTCCCCACTAGTCTATAGCTGCCTGTATTTGGTTATTATCAGCTTGTCTGTAAAAGGCAAATTGCATGCACTCGCAGCACAAGAAGCCTGATTTCAACTAGAGAAACTGAAGAGGGGTTGAAAGGTTAAACCCATTCTCCCCTGTGGCCCCAATCCAAATCACACATGCAATTTGCCTTTTGCGGAGTGTTTCACAGGATACCTGCACTACAAAGGTACGTTTTTATATGACTTTGATAAACATCGCTTTTCCCAAAGAATTCTGGGAATTCTATTTTGAAGTACTAGTCAGAAATTTCTAACCCACACTCTCATAGAATAGCAATTCTTGTATTCCCTGAGAAAAGTGAGTTTACACCAGCAGGAGCAATTCTAAGGGGTCTAAAAGATAAAGGTTTCCCTTGCTCAGAAGCTAGTTGAATCTGACTCTAGGCAGCAGTGCTCATCTCCGTTTCCAAACCGAAGAGCCAGCACTATCCAAAGACATTTCCATGGTCATGAGGCCAGCATGACTAAACGCCAAGGTGCACAGAACCCTTCTCACCAAACTGGTACCTATTTATCTACTTGCAATTTCTTGCTTTCAAACTACTAGATTGGCAGGAGCTGGAGCCAGAGACAGGAGCTCACTCTGTCACACAGCACTAGGGTCTCAAACTGCCAAACTACAGACTTGCCAGTCTGCAGCTCAGCGTCTTAACCTCTGAGCCACCTTGGCCCTCCTAAGAAGTCTACTTAGAATCCTGGGTGTAAGCCCAATTGCATAAAATGGGATTTACTCCTAAGGGGTCTACTTAGAAGTAAACCCCTTTGTATGCAATTGGGCTTACTCCCAGGATTACAGCCAGCATGTCTGTAATGCAGGTATGCCCCACAGGGAAATTTTGGGGATACCTCTTTTCAAACTTCCCCCCTTTAAAAAATGGGGCTGTTAACAGCATAAATCAGAGTTGCTGGAAAGTTTAAATATTTCAGGAAATATAAAGTATGCTGCATACAAAAATGCAGGTTATAGCTTTTGAAACATGACACCTATTTAATTGTTTTATTTAACACTGGAGAGTATATAATAATAAAACTTTATCAACAGTTGATAGCACCTGCAGTGATTTAAGATTGGTTAACTATATCAATGTAGTGTTCTTTTTCCAAAGGCTTATTAAAAACTTTGGCCTTTGGAACTTGTGCAGTACACAGACTCCATGTAAACCTGCTGGGAAAGAAATTAATCTGACCATTATGATGGAAATTACAACAAGCAAGAATGCCTAGCCAGAATAGCTGGAAGTCTCCTTGATTATGCCACAACTACGTGGAGAGGTCAAATGAGGGTATCAAGGCCTTCAGGATCCTTGTTTTCTTGAAGTGAAGCCTGACCCAGCAGGTTTCTGCAGCACAAATACTTTCTGCCTTGGTTTCGACTGGCATTCAGTTCAGCACACAAAGATAACATTCATTATATCACAGAAAGACAGCTGTCACTTCTTTGCTCCTTGGGTTAGGGATGATTAATGGTGATACCTATTACTTCAAGCAGAGGAGCTTCAAGGGGAGATTACAATGGGAGATTGCTGGACTTGAGTTCATTCACAAATACAGAAAAATAAACTTCCCAGGGCTAAATAGGGACATAATTTTTTTACCTCACTACAGATGCTAATTTTCTGGCCCTGCGGGTTTTTCCCATACTACAAGCTGACTACATTTTGCATCGTACCTTTGCATCCTGACTCTCTTCTTTGTAACACCCCTCCCACTTTCTGACCTGGGATATATAAGGGTTCAAGGATGTGAGAGAGTGGTTCCATAGCTCAGTGGCAGAGCAACTGCTTGGCATGCAGAAGGTCTCCGTTTCAATCCCCAGCATCTCCAGTTGAAAGGACCAGGCAGTAGGTGATGTGAAAGACCTTTGCCTGAGACCAGGGAGAGCTACTGCCAGTCTGCGTAGACAATACTGACCTTGATGGTCTGATTCAATATAAGGCAGCTTCCTGTGTATCTCCATTAGAACTTATATCTGATGAAGGGAGCTTTGACTCCTGAAAGCTTAAACCCACCAACATGTGTTGATCTCTAAGTTGCTACTAGACTCAAATCTAGCTTTTCTGTGGCAGACCAACACATCTGTGCTGTGAAACCCTCATACCTCTAGTTGATGGGAAAATTGAAAGCCACTCTAAACTTGAAGAGGTGCTAACAAATAAAGGATAAGCATTAATAGAGAATTACACCTCTATCGCCCCTCTTTTCCCTGGATTCAGGGGCAGGCATACGGTGGACATGAGTCAGATTTATCCAATCCCTTGCAGCCAACCAGTTACATTAAAAGAGCTTCCCTTTTCACACAATGTGTCAGTGGCTAGTAAATCCTTGTGTGCGATTGTCACAAGGTCAGCAAGGAAGAGAGAGATGGTCAAGAGTGGAGGATATGTAAAAAGGAAACAGTATGAAGGAAGAAAAGAGGGGAACTAAGAGATCTCAGGGTGAGGAATCAGAAAATGTCACATATTCATAATGAGGGAGGGAGGGATGAGGGAGGACTGTGTGCTGTGTGGTATAGAATGTGGAGTTCCAAGAGATGTGTGATAGTGCTGAGACAACAGAGCTCATTGAAATACAGAAACAAAGGGGGAATTTAACAGCTAATGGGTTAAAAGAATCACAGAGATAAAATTGTAATAAAAATATGTTGCAGTGCATTCCTCTTGAATTAAGAAATAACAGTGGCCCTCAGAATGATTTAAGCTGCACACCCCTCTGAGATGTTTGAGCTGCCCACATCTGATTATAAGAATGTCATGGAACAATTGGGGTCCACGATAACTTTACCTACTTAATAGTTAAAAATATCTTTCTTGGTACATTGTCTTAAAAAATCACTACAAAATATATATTTTTTATTTGTATGGATGATGGAGGAGGAGAAACCTTGTGTTAAGGTGAAGATATAAGATGCTTATGGCTATGGCTTATGGCTTATGGCTATGGCTTATGAAAAATTATAGTTTTCAACATGAATGTTCTTTTCTAGTGACACTATTCTGCCATTGTCTAACTTGTATGCCCCTTTCTTTCCTGTTCAGCATAAACTCAAGTAAAGTTAATTTATCTAAGTACATTAGATCAGAAAATATAACGGATGGAAACACCCATAAATATGGGTTTTGGGAGATGTTTAGGAGGAATTCTTAGTGTGACTCTTTTTATTGCTGAACAAAGTCTGAGTCCAGTGGCACCTTTAAGACCAGCAGAGTTTTATTCTGGGTATAAGCTTTCATGTGCCTGCACACTTCTTCAGATACACTGAAACAAAGGTCACCAACTATTACATATAGGTAGCGGGTGAAGAGGGTGTTGCCAGGAAGGGCCAATTAGAGTCAAGATACATAAGTAACTGAGCAGTAATATAGCTAGGACTCAGTTACTTATGCATCTTTGACTGAGTAGTAAATATAGCTAAGGCTCAGTTACTATATTCTATTTCAATGACTTCTATTTCAATGTATCTGAAGAAGTGTGCATACACATGAACGCTTATACCCTGACAAAACTTTGTTGGTTTTAAAGATGCCATTGGACTCCAACTTTGTTCTGCTGCTTCAGACCAACACAGCTACCCAACTGAATCTATCTTTTTATTGCTGTTAGTTTGTTGGTTAACTCTGTTGGTTGTATTGATTTTATTGCTGCCATAAGACTTTATTGCTGCTGTTTCTGGGTTTTATCATTAGTGCTGGCTTGATGTTCATTTTACAGTATGAGCTGGTTATTGAACAAGTTTTGATATTCTTACTGTGTGTAGGATTTCATGGTAGTCTCTTTTACTGTGTATCTTGTATTTTGTATTGATCATAAGTTGCCTTTGGTGTTCCTGAACAGAAAGGTGGGATACAGATCATCTTAGCTGCAACAACAGTAATTCCATGTCAATGTATACAACATTAGACATGCTTTAAGAAAGTATGCAAAAGAAATTATATAAATCACAGTCATCCTGTGAGTCTTTTAATAGCTACATTCATCATTTGTCTCCTACAGGCTGGAGTCACTTTTTCAATTATAAGAATAGCTTCCTCCCTATTTTTTTAAAAAAAGCATGTCTGCCTGGCAAGCCAGCGCCACTGGATGTCTCTTCATTAGACTGCTGCTGTGCCCTCATCCTGTTTATTATAGGTCACTGAAGATTACCACTTATGCAGCATGACCAAGCAGGCCCTCCCAGGCCATCCAGGATGCATGACATTAACCAAGGCAGCCTTTTTGGAGCCAAACATCCATCCCTCATGGTGATCCTTCACACAGCATTAGAATTCTTTTTGTTGGCTTGTTTCTAAATCCACCATTTCCTCTCTCTCCACCACAGCTGCTGTACATGGCCTATTATTATAACTAAGTGAAAGACAGAACCTCATTAGAAGCAATTAATCTTTGCAACCATTAGAACCTGGTTCTAAACAACAGCATCTCCCAGCTACTGATGGTCAGGCCTGTAGCCTGGTTTTTTTTTGTTTGGGGGCTTTTAAATTGTTAAGGGGGCAGTTAACTTGCAGTTAATTAAATTAATCTGAATGCCTGTCTTTAAAGGGAGAGGCTCCAAGCCTGTTTCTAGCCCTTCCTTTCAAGGAACAGGGCAGCAAGCACATCAGTTCCTGGGGAAAAACAGCTCAGAGGGCATTTAATTGCCTTCAGAAGGTATCTAAATGCCTTTTGAGTTCCTTTCCACAGGGCAAGACAGCTTAGAAGGATATTCAAGGGTAGCACCTTCAATATATCTTCAATAATCCCCCTTTCTGCTAGCCTAGTCCTGCTATATATCACAAGGTCATGGTGAGTCTTTCAAAAGCATTCCCATGAGCATCTGAGAAGCATGCAAATTGATGGTGCATCTATTTATTAGTCTTCTGGTAACTGGCTTTGAGCTTATAGGTTAAAGTATTGTTTTATTTTATTTTATTTTTTTTAAAATTTATACCCTGCCCTCCCCGCAAGCAGGCAATATCACTATGTCTAATGCTAAACTGATTGGCCTTTAGGTGATAATGAAAACCACACAGTGGGGCCACATGCAAACAAAGCGGGGGGATTCTGCAAGTGTGCAGAAAAATACTACTTTTGTAAATTTATCTAAGGAGGAAAAAATACCCCAAAATGGTAAGGACTGAAATATGCTCCAGATTGGATGAAATCCTGGGAGCCATTGAGAATCACTAAAGGAGAGGTGGGGGGGAGTCAGTCTGCTCAAGTCCCTGAGAACTCACAGAATCCTAGAAGGGTAGATAGGAAACTCCAAATCGTCACCTCTGAGATTCTAATCAGACCCCCAGTGCACCTTTCTTGTTAAAGGGTCTGCTCCCATAGTTCTTTGGCACTATTAGTATCAGGGGAACTTTGGACCCAAAAGCATTACAGTGACAGGCCATGACCCCTGGAAAGCATACACCTTCCAAACTCAAATTTCCCCCTGAAGTGGGTGCTGATACTCTCTGCACTGTAGTGGTCAGATTCAGAGCCCAAAACTTTCATAGCACTGTATCACACAGGCTAGGGCAGTGACCCCAATGTGGCCCTGATGGACACCTTGGTACCCACTGATGAGTTCCCTCCATGTCTTTAGAGCAGGAGAACCCAGAAACAACTGACTTCATAGCTGAGGATGCTTGGCTTGCAATTTCCCACATTTTGTGATTGGTCCAGTATCCCATGGGAACCATTTCCTGACTGGCCCCAGCCCTCCATGGCAGCCATTTTGTGGTGGCACCCATTTCCTGTTCTCAAAATTCTAAAAGTACTCACGGGCTCAACAAGGATTGGAAACCCATGAGCTAGGGGTTGAGTGGTTAGGCAGCTCTGAATCTTAAAATCTGAACATTATATTTGTGTACTATTTTGCAGAAAAAGCAGTACATCATTAGAATACCATATAAAAAGAATCTACCTGTGACTGTTTGTAAGACTACATTGACTGTTTTTACCTGCTGTTTTATCTGCGAACACAGAGCTGTTTTATCTGTGCACACTTGCTCATCTGTAATACAGAGGCAGAGAGGGAAGATGCATATAAACTGAGGTGACTGAAAGTGGTGGCAAGCTATGCACATACAAGTTTCAGAATTATTTTGAAATTGTGCCACTGAAGTAGAAATTAAGAGAGGGAAATGCAGCACAGAATGAATTGATAAGGGAATTGAATGGGGAAATCCGCTAAATTTAAAATCCAGATTCTTCAGTAGCACTATCTTGGCTCCTTAGAATGTCACGCAGAAAATTACAAATAAAAAATTACTGTCAGCTGTAGTGCTGTCAGCAGCTGTTACAAAGTCTATGATCCATTTAAAAAGCGAGGCCAGCAGATGACGGATTCCTTTAAATTGCCACCAGTTATATCTTGCATATTGCTCAAAAATCAAGCTCATATTCAGCCAATTATTTACAAGGGCTCATTTGGCATGTGTTCATTTGTGGAAATTCTCAGCATACGGCTGTTTAGAAGAGCAAAGCTTTTTCTGCCGACCTTTGCTTTGTTGCTGTGCCAGCATGATGAGGTCATGCCATCCCCAGGGAATAAAAAGGGGAGTGTGCTGTTTCTTGGAATTTCGTTAGGCGTTCTCTCCAAATCTGTAAATTAGGCCTGACAACTGCCAGACAGGAAGAAGCTATGCTTCAGATCACCATCATGAGGAGACCAGCACAGTCCACCACCACAAGGGGGTTCCCTTCTTGTCTTCCTGCCAACTTTTAACTCCAGATTTGTATGCTTGAGGGAGATGGGCACAGAATCTTTGGTGTGGGGAAAACCAACAATGGTTCAGCTACTCAGGGCAGTAGCTTCTTTCTGCAGCACTGGGCACGGCACAAGAACTCTGCGAGAATTCTTTCAGCAGAGCATCAGTTGATCGCAAATGCTCATGGAACACCAGAGGGACTATAAAGCAGGTGTGTTCACCTTTCATCTGAAAAGGACCACAGTAAAAATGTTTACCCTTTTCCCCGCCTGCTTTAGGATTCCCTAAATGCAGACAAACATCAATCATAAGCTTTGCTGTCACCCTGGTCCTTCCTCCCTGGCCAAAACCATGAGGACACAGACGTACGGTACTGCAGAGGCTGACTCTGCAGGAATGCAGAAGAAGTGCCAGGCTGCAGTTCCAGCAACGACAACGAGAGGAGTTGTAAGCCTCTGCAGACTCCACTCCAAAGGGAGGGAGGATCTGTTTAAAACCCCTTGGTGCACCTGGCCCAGTGCTGCAACAACTCTGCAATACCAGATCTGCTTCTGATTTTGCAGCAGTCACTCCTTGCCTTTGGAAACCTGCATTCTTGAAACAACCTTCCGGCTACCAGACCTTTGGCTTCTCACTGACCTTGATTCTGGCTTGTGTCCTCAGCTTCTAGCATATCGCCTCGGCACGGGCGTCGAGTTTTAAAAATCCAGGGGGGGGCAGGGGCTCTTCCATGCATGCACGCAAAGCACGTGCACTTGCTGGGACCATGTCCCCGCTGTTGCCATCACCACTGTCTCCTCCCCCCCCTCAGCCTGACCACTCCTGCTTCCATCCCTTCCTCCGTCCATCCAGGGGCCAGCTGGGCATTTGCTTAGCTGGCCCCTGGACGGACGGACGGAGGGATGGAGTGGCCAGGCTGGGGGGGGAGAGAGAGAGACGGTGGCGGCGGCGGCTCTAGGAAGGGCCCGGGGAGGTGCGGCGGAGGGTGCTCTCTTTTCCCGGAGGGGTTCAGTCCCCCCCGGGAAATTTCGGGGATGGCTGGAGCCCCCCCCCCCCATAGTTGATGCCTATGCGCCTCGGTGGCTGCCAGCCAAGTCAGCACAACTTCCCTACAAAGCAGATCCCACTCAAACTGAGAGTCAGGCCTGTAGCCAGGATTTTTTTTAAATTCAGGGGGCCTTTAAATAAGTTGGGGAGCACTGACATCACAATTTTTTTTAAAAAAACCCTCAGGCTCGCCAGTTGGAGCACCTGTAAACCCCTTGGAGCCAAAGGGGCTGCTAAGTTTGCCTGTATAAATGTGAATGGAAACAGTTCCTGAGCGCCCGGGCATGCAAGATGGCTCTGAGCACGGTAGCCTGACACTGGTTGGCCTCGTCCCGCAGGGAGGGAGGCAGAAGGACCAGCAAGCCCCCGCAGCCCTGGCCCACCCTTGGCGTCTCCCACTCCCTTGGTGGCAGAGTCTCCCCTTCCCTTTGCAGCCTCCTCCCCAGCCTGCTGGACTCCCAATCGGTCTTGCCACCACCATACTTGTAGCTGCCCTCGGTTGATGCTGCTGGCACTCCGCGGCCAGACAGGGCCACTGATGCTACTGCTCCTCCTGCTGGTGGGCTGCGCCACACTGGTAAGTGCCCTCTGGCTGTCATCCCCTCCCTCTCCTCCCTTGATGGCTTCCAGCCTTCAGATCACTCCACTGTTGCCATGCAGCTGGAGAGAGCATGCCAGAGTTGCCTCAGGGAAACTGACGAGTCGCTTGGGAAAAGGGCAGCAGGCAGCAGTGGAGAAGCAAGCCTGGAAGGGGCGGCAAGCCTGGAAGTCGGGGGGGGGCTTGTCAGGAAATCGGGGGCAGGCCCCAAAATGCCCCACTGTAGCTATGGGCCTGCTGAGAGTGCTTCTGTATGAGCAATGCTCACATCCTGCTTCCTGTGCTGGCATTTCCAAAGCCCAGAACAGCCATCTTGCTGTCCCTGTGTTGGAGCCAAGTGTTTGGCCCTCAGAACCTCTCCGTTTGCCTGTTTGTGAAAGAACTTGTTCACACTGTCTACATAACTGACCTTTACAAGGTTAACAGCAGTTCAGTAGAATTTGATGGTTTGAACAAGTCTTGTAAGTACTCCAGCACAGACCCTGATTACAACCTACCATTTGCTGAGTTCCACCTTCTTGTTTACATCCTATTCAGACAGCCATGGCCATGGGAAAGCCAGTGTAACTGCTAACCACCATCAGTAAGCAACAGGTTTTTCAACCTCCAGGTAGGGCCTGGAGAACTCCTGGAATTACAACTGATCTTCAGACTACAGAGAGAGCAGTTCCCCTGAAGAACATGACTGCTTTGGAGGATGGACTGTATGGCATTACACCCTGATGAGGTCCCTCTTCTCCCAAAACTCTTCCGTTCCTGGGTCCCATCCCCAAATTTCCAGGAACTTCCTAATCCACAATTGGCAACCCTGCTAAACAATGGCAAAAAGTCAGACTTGTATCACATGGTGTAGATCTGCAGTGCCTCGTTGCCTGCGCAAGCCAATGGCATTTATCTGTTCCTCTCCAGTCTGTCAGAGGCCTGTAAGCAGGCATACCACTGCAAATCCTGAGCCATTTGAACCCCCTCAGCTGTCAGTCTGGGGTGTCAGCAAGGAAGTGCACTAGCCCTCTGTCAAGAGAGAAGCCATCTTAGGGAATATTCTTGCTAGTTCCAGCTTCTGTTTTTTCTGTTCCCTGAATTTCTGAAGGTGTCACAGTCATCTACCCAGGACTGTTAATTAACGCACACTGTTCAGCTGTGAATCTGGTATGGGGGGAGCTCACTCTCACTGTAGAAAATTCCATGGATACTACCCAGTGATTGGGTAGGCTTACCATTCCACAGGTCCAGGCAGGGGTTCCCCTGCTATTGCAGGCTCCAGCCTGCTGCGGACCAGCTGGCCAGCACGGGGTAAATCCCCCCCAACAGTATCATCCTGTGTGATGCACTGACATCACCCAGAAGTGACATCAGTGTGTTGGGGGTGTTTGGGGCATTGGTGGGTGATGATCTCCTTTTGGGGCAAAACTCTATGGTTTGTGCTTGCTTTTACCATAGAGTTTTGCCCAAAAAGGAGAGTCACCACTGACATCACCAGTGTGCTGATGTCACTTCTGGGTGACATCAGTGCATCATGCAACGCCCCACCCCCACTTCAGGAACGGCCCCCAAAGCCCCCTGCTGGCAAGATGGAGTGACCTGGCAACCCTATGATTGGTTGAGGAGATCAGGAGGTTATGGCCAGCAGTTTCCTTTAAAATATACCCTGTGTTAGAGAGGAGAATCCTTACCCTTTATCCTTTTCTTTCCTACCCCTCCTTACTGCCAGAAGATACTTGTATTATGGTCTGAAAGTCTATACTCTAAGAACCAACTATGCTGCTGAAGGACCTAAGTAAGAGAGCTAGACAGCTTTCTTATTTTAGCAGATTTACACTGCCACTAAACTATATGCCTTGTTTTTAATACCTCTTCTTGGATTTCTTCAATAAAGCCTCCATTTTGCTTTATGGTGTGTGTTAGTTGGGGAGTTACTGAGACCAAACTCATGTCAAGCTTGGTTATTTTACTGCACCAAGGCAGATTCAGCCTTGACACCCTCGATAGTCCCTTGTTGGACCAGAATGGAAGCATATGGTGTACCTATATCCTGGCCATGGTTGAATATACTGGTCCCTCATCCACCAAATTAGTAGGAAATGTGGAATTCAGAATTATGAATAAGCCATGCAGACAAATAACACATCTTTTTGTCCATTGTGTTCTTCATTGTTTATAGAATCATTTGATGGGGGGAGGGTTTGTTGTTGTTTTTAAAGAAGTTAGAAACTATTGCTGCAATCTCTAGCTGGTGCAATGCAGTGGTAAACAATCCAGCTTGTGAACTGTAAGTCCCCAGTTACCATCTCGGCTAAGGTGGGGAGTGCATGATATTTAATTGATACAACCTTTTTATGCCTTTACATGTTCCTGTTATGCTCAGAGGCTGAGGACAGACTGTTGTTCTGCCGCGCTACAGGAGCGCGGCAGAACAAGCCGGGGTGAACTGCCCCGCAGCATGGTGTTCAGACGCCGCCGCAAGGAAGCCGCCCGCAGCATCCACACTGCTGGCGGCTTCCAGAGGTGGTGGCAGAATGCCACACAGCTCCGCCCGCCCACACACATTCATACCCGCCAGAAGCGGGTGGAACGCACGCGCAGCCACCGGGACACCACTTGGAAGTGGTGCCCGGCTGCTGCGGGAGTAGCGCGCCGCCGGACAAGGTAAGTCCGGGGCACCTCTGCAGGGCAGATGCGGCAGTCTGGACACCCGCTCTGCCTCCACTTTTAAAGCGGAGGCAGAGCGGGCCAGACTGCCAGTCTGTCCTCAGCCAGAGTCAGCCACTCATGCAATGCTATTTATGAATAAAATTGCAATATCTTATTACCCAGAATGTCTGTTTTCCTACTGCACTATAGTGCCATAAACTTCTTTTTGCATAAAATCTGAAGCTGTATTGAGGCGATGGTTACAGTAAAATACAATATCATTTTGGATCACAAGTTTGTTGAGGAGTAGACACTGGTGTAAGAGTGCCTTCTATAGAGGAGAAGAAAAGCTGTATGGCACTCAGAATTCATCACAAATAGAACAGCAATGGGAAGAGAGGCTTAGATGTCATCACAAATTGAACAGCAGAGGAAAGAGAGGCTTACTTCTTTAAAAAAAAAACAGGAAAGTGTGAACTGTTTTATGACATATGACTTTATACAAGCAAGCACAATCCAGCCAGTTAGGCACTTTTCAACCCAACTAATTCTTTAGGGAGAGGCACATGTTTCACTTTCTCATGCTCAAATCAATGGAGCTTAAACATCCTTATCTCTGTCAGGATCTTACCAGGAAAACCTCCAAACCACCACATTATTCAGTTACTTAAAGATTGAGCTCTCTGGGTATTATGGTCTAGGTCACATATCAGAATGCTGCAGTCTACTAGGAAATAACCACAGCAAATTAAGTTGAACAAATCCAGATATTTCCGCATCTAAATGAAAGAAATCGCTAGGTTTTTTTTATTCCAGAAAATATAACTACTGAATAACAAATATGCAAAGCAAGGTGTAGAAAATATAATGAGCTTGGAATTAAGACTGAATCATCCACCATATTCTACAACCACGGCCAAATTTATGGTAACATGGATCCCACAATGGGGCAAGAAGTACTCTCCCAGGTGCAAGGGAAGGCACACGCCTCTTCTTCTCATGCAACACAGTCTCAGTACAAATCAGTTCCCTGCATACCTGAAAACTCTGTTCCTCTTAGAGAATTTGCAGCTTTTTGTCGGTTTGAAAATCCTCAGGCATGATCTGAAGACTGTTTAATGTGAAGTTAGGTCAGATCAGATCCTGCAGCTGATGAGCTTGAAATAAAGCAACAGTTTCCCCTAGCCTAGACAGTTTTCCTTGCCCCGAGTGGGAGGACTTAAGCAGCAGGCATGGGGCAGGCCAGGGAAGAAGAGCGCGGGTAAGACCCAGAAACACCAGGAGAGTGACTGGGCTACTGTGAGCAGGAGAGAGGGAACTGGGTGCTTGTAAACCTGCCTCCCCCCTGAGCTATCTGAGGCCAGAGCCAAGCCAGCTCACTAAAGGTCATGCCCTGGAAGACCTTGCCTCACCGAGCTTGGACCCAGAGCCCCCAGGACCTGACACTATTGTAAACCATAGAAGTTCATATAGACTATGAAAGACCAAACACATTTCCATGTACCGTCTTTGTCAGCAGTGCCTTTACAAAAAAATTTATAAATGCAACCCTTCTTTTATAAACGGCATGCAGTTTGTGCAGGTTATAAAGCGTAGGTTTGATTTTTTTTTTTTAAACTTGTGTCTTTGCTCCCCAACTTTTCCTGGTTTAATTTTCTCTGTGTCTTGGTTGCAGGTTTACTTTCCCCCGTTTTTGGTATGTACCTTTTCATGTAGCAGGCACAGAGGCTGCACGCACATGTGAAACCCACAAATTGCCCCTTTTAGACAACATGCCTCTTAGGAAGGTAACAAATAATGTACACTACCATGACATGTGGTTGGCAGGCTCTTGTTATGCAGGTCAAAAAAGGCCTGACGGTCCTTTTAGAAATGCAGCCCTCTCTAGGAGACCTGAAATTGACCCAGAATTGCTCCTAATGCCACCTGCGGGCTTGTGTTGCCCCTGATGGTTCTGACTGGGTTTCCCATATGCTTAAAACAAGCCTGCATCTCTCACAAAGGCGCTTGTCTTTCCATTTTTGCTTTGCTCTTAGAACTTCGTTCTTCTCTTCTATACAATTCCATATGGTGTCCTTGACATCATGGTGCACACGACTGCCATTGGTCTCTCATACCTCCACCCCCAGTGGAACATGGTTAACCAGTAGGTTATGTTTCTTAGAAATAGACTAATGAACAAGTATACCTAGCTGCCAAGTATCATGCATTCTTTAGAAGCCTCTGGTATTCTTGGCTTGTTACTGATCGCAATCAAGATTCATCCAGAAACTCAATAAAATATTATGGCACTGCATATAGAGAAGAAACAAAAGCCGGGTTCAGTATCAGCTGACGTTTTCCTCACGTCCTTTCCTGTTGTCCTGACAATACCTACAAAAATAATTGGCTACTTCCCATTACCTTTTATAGTTGTTGTAGAGAAATAAATTGTACATGGGAATTTATATTAAGAATTTGGATGATTTATTCTGAAAGGTTAATGGCAGCAGGATTAGATTTCAAGAGGAGACAGTTACAGATGCGTATCTGACTTCTCTGCCCGCACACAGCTAGAAAAGAATCTATTTGTTATCGAAACTCCAAAATCGCTCTCATAAATCGCACAATGAAGAGAGATGATGGACTAAATATGACAAATTGTAGCCATTAGTAAGGCTTAATCTTCCTCTTTCTAAACTCAGGAAACCCAGCCGCGCTGAGACAATGGATATTTAAGAGGAAATAACTGTGATTAAGATACAAACGTTTTTTAAAGGGGCTATATATGGATGCAGACAGAGATATGAAAGATGAGATGACTCTGGACTGCAGGGAATGGAAACAAAGAAAATTGGAAGGCCAAAATATCATCCTATGTGGTAGTCAGAATATGAATAGCAGGGGGCCCAATTTACCAGGAAGATCTTTTGCCAGTATTCTGTTGGAACGAATGGAACCACACAACCGCTCTCATTTATTTCAATGGCACTTGTGAAGGAGAACTTCCTGGTGGATTCGGACCAGTGCCTTTTGAGAAGGGTAGCTCTTTTCCAATGACATATGCAAGGTGGAAATAATTCACATCAGTATGGAGCAAGAACCAGGGCACAGATCTCACCCTCTGCCTATGATTGCCAAACTATGGCTGAGTTCAGACTGGCAGTTTGGCCCGATATAGGCACATTTCTCAAGCGGATTAAGTGGGCCGGTTCACACAGCCACAGCTGTCTGGCATTCCCCTGCCGTACTCACCCCATCCTGAAGCGTTTTGATCCCGCTTTTTAAAAGTACCAGGTGAAAGCTGTGGCAAGCCATTTGGGTGCACATTGGGTGCAAGTGGAAGTGATGTCACTGCCTCACTGGTGAGACACATTTGTCCAAAACTCTATGGTTTAACCATACTGTTTTGACTGAATGCCAGAGCATCACTAGTGAGGCAAGGATGAACCTTCTGGTCATGCTGGAAGTGCCGTTATTGCATTGGGATGCTGGCCATTGCCCTCTCTCCATTCCCCTCCCCCATTTTTTCTCCCATCACTCAGCATCGCCTGACAGATTAATACATATAGGGAATGTGACTGAACAGCCTGACACCTACAGCACCATGATTCATCTCACGGATAAACTAAAAGTCTGAGCATCCTTTTTTCTTCTTCCCTAGAAACACTGCAGGTCTGTGTTTATAGTCAAACAATATCAAGCGGATCTCAAAAGGTTTTCCATCAGACTGTCAAAATACTTTGGTCAGGTCTAATGATAATAAAAAAGCATCAAATTTTATGAGTCGACAGTAACAGCATACAGGAAAAAGAAAGCCAAAAGATAAACATCTGCATGGTGTGTCGAGTTCATGATTAAAGTTCAAGCGTCAATAAATGTTTTAAGGTGCCATGGGATTCATTATTCTTTTTGTTGAAGCATGGCTAAACGT
This sequence comes from Lepidodactylus listeri, assembly GCA_029233225.1. Taxonomy (NCBI): domain Eukaryota; kingdom Metazoa; phylum Chordata; class Lepidosauria; order Squamata; family Gekkonidae; genus Lepidodactylus; species Lepidodactylus listeri. The sequence goes on from JARCFY010000003.1 coordinate 43,250,395, forward strand.
TCTAGAATCTCACACTACATTTCCAGCTCTTGAGTAATTGATTAACCTGATAACTGGCTGTGAAACTGAATAAATACGGTAGATATTTCTTTTACAATAGAATCACAGAGTTGGAAGGGGCCATACCGGCCATCTAGTCCAACCCCCTGCTCAATCCAGGATCAGCCTAGAGCATCCCTGACAAGTGTTTGTCCAGCCGCTGCTTAAAGATTGCCAGTGAGGGGGAGCTCACCACCTCCCTAGGCAGCTGATTCCACTTTGCACAACTGTTACTGTAAAAAAAGTGTTTCCTAATATCCAGCCGGTACCTTCCCACTCTTAATTTAAACAGGAACAGCTCCCTGCCTTCCTCTAAGTGACAGCCCTTCAAATACTTAAAGAGAGCAATCATGTCCCCTCTCAACCTCCTCTTCTCCAGACTGAACATTCCCAAGTCCCTCAGTCTTTCCTCACAGAGCTTGGTCTCCAGGTCCCCAATCATCCTCGTCGCTCTCCTCTGCACCTGCTCCATTCTGTCCACATCCTTTTTGAAGTGAGGCCTCCAGAACTGCACACTATTGTTGTATTGTTTGAAGTGAGGCCTCCAGGTGGGGCCTGACCAATGCAGTGTACAGCTGGACTATCACATCTTGCAATTTGGATGTTATGCCTCTGTTGATCCACCCCAAGATCGTATTAGCCTTTTTTGTTGCCACATCACACTGGCTCCTCATATTTAACTTTTAGTCCACCTGTACCCCAAGATCTTGTTCACACACACTGCTACCCAGAAGTGTATCGCCCATCCAGTATACATGTTCCTCATTTTTGTTAACCAGATGTAGATGTACAATAGTATTATAAGAATCTCCTTGTTGTTCTCAGAAAGCAACATATACTGTGCCAAAAGAAGAAGAAAGCACAGTCCTTTTCTTCTTTTTATGCTTATACCAGATATATAAAGATACCTTTCTGATATCAAAATTGTAAGCACTCTAAACAATCCTGATTCTATAAAACTGAAAAAATAGGACATTTGTATATCTAATAGTCAAAACTCTGGACATGAAATGTTCCTCAAAATAAGCCAGGCCACATGCAAGTGGAGTGCATGTACTGGGAGTATATATGAGCGACAAACGTGATACACGTTTGTACATAGTGTTGTCTACCAATATTTTTCTAAAGAAGCAGGGAGGGTACTGTGCCGGGGGGGGGGGGGGGGGACAGCTTGAGGGCTCTTTAACTTCTGTGTGCAGATAAGCCCCTTCATTGTACTCAGCTGTTTTTCTCAATACTGTAATCTATGAAAGGCATCAGCAAACCCATAAAAAACCCCATCAGTGTAACAAGTGTAAACATCGTGTTTCAGACTAAAAATGCTCAAAAAAACAGGAAATGCAGGGCACCTGCAGCTGACAAATATCAGTCTCATTTGCACATATATAACTCAAATTAACTCACACAGAGATATGAAATTGATAATGCAACCTCTAGAATTTTTGCACCTGGATACAAATCTTTCATTACTGCCTACCAGGTTTTCCAATAAAATCAACGGTGCACAGCCCATCGTCCTTATGCATCTGAGACAGCTCGTGTGAGGGATGTTTAATAGAGGGGTCCCTAATCATTCATTAATACATACTGCTCAGAGCACTCTTGCATAAGATAAACTTCTGGTGGCAATAGGAAGCCATAACTCAAAGTTCTCATAGACAGGCTGAGTTCAGACTGGCAGTTTGGCCAGATATAGGCCCGCTTTGCAAGCAGATTAAGAGAGCCCATTCACACAGCCACAGCTACCTGGTACTGCTGTGCCGCACTCGCCCTGTCCTGAAGTGCTTTCATCCCGCTTTTAAAAGGTACCTGGTGAAACCGGTGTCAAGCCATCTGGGTGCGCGTTCATCCCGCTTCCTGGCAGTGTGAATGCAAATAAGCCACACATCAAGTGGCGCCGGTAATGTGAACCCGCTGATTCGGCTGCTGCACCCATGCACCTATGCGCAGGTCAGCAAAACAGACCAAAGCCGCATGCCACCACAGCAGCTCCGCCAGGGGCCGCCCCACAGTGTGAACACTCCATTCTGCCTCCTCCCCGGTATGGTCCCGCATCAGTCTATGCAGTGCGAACGGAAAGCCCCGCAAAAACTCGGCCTGGGTCTTTTTGCCCTGCTTCCCTTGTGCTTCATTTTGCCAGTCTGTCCTCAGCCACAGTTTAGTTATTTTGACCTGGATCTTTCACAGCTCTGCATATAGAAAATGAGAAGGAAATCTTTTTTATCTGTGCACAGCTCAGATTTCAAAAAATAAAATAAAATCTCACAGACACACAAGCTTGTCATTTACCATTACAGTTCCAGCTTCTCACATTTGTCATTATTGTTCAGCCCAACATTACCAAGGATAGTTTCAGTTTAATGGTATTTGTCCCTGCTCCTAATTTGTGCCTGTCTTTGGGTATTGCCTTTTTAAAAGGTTGTTAATGTACACATAAACATGCCCTGGAGGTCTTTAATTTTCTAGCCCCTCCCTCAGGTCTCAAAAAGTAAAATCCATAGCCCTGACCTGGACAGCCCAGGCAAGCCTGATGTCGTCAGATTTCGGAAGCTAAGCTAACTGTGGCAAGTACTTGGAAGAGAGACCTCCAATGAATACCAGGGCAGGGACGCAGAGTCAGGCAATAGAAAGTCACCTCTGTGAAATGCCCAAGCCCCACTAGGGGTTACCAAAAGTCAACCATAGCTTCCAAGCATACACCTATACTCGCACACACAAAATACCATAAAAAGTAGAATCTCGGAGGGTGGAAATAAAAATTAATTTGGCAAACCAATGTTCCCAAGTCTGTGTTTGCTGTGGTTACAAAAATATGTGATGGGAAACATTTGTAAGGTAAAACTAATGGGGGGGGGGGAGTCTTAGTGTTCCTCAGACCAATAGATTTCCGCTTCAAATTCCCTGCTCCTAGTCTGTTTTTACAACATTTGGGATTATTTTCAACATCATAGCCTGGCTAAAGAACCAGCACGGTATAGTGGTTAAGAGTGGTGGACTCTAATCTGGAGACCAGGGTTTGATTCCACACTCCTCCACATGAAGCCTGCTGGGTGACCCTGTGTCAGAATCAGTTAATTCTGTCAATGTAATCTTGCATGCATACTAAGTATTCTGTTATTCCATTATGTATTGGACCTGTATTTTCTCCTTTCCTGGTCGGGAGGGTGACAACCCCTAGGGTGAGAACAAGGAGGCCTCTCATCCCTGCCTCCGCATTCCAGCTGCTCCGGCAGTGACTTCAAGGGGAGGAAAGGCTCTCATCTCTTATCTATGCTAAAGAACCTTGGAGCCATGAATTGTTATGTGAACGGAGGGGTCTGGTTTGGAAAGGGAAATTTACTGCTTAACACCTCACTTTTTTCCTGTGTGAACCAAACGGTCAAGACACCTTTTAGCCCGCCAATTTTCCCTCCTGGGGATTGGCTACCTATGGGTAATTCAAACTCCTTGGAATGGTATAATAGACCCGCTTGTATTATTTGTCTCATCTCTGACAATACCCCGAGACGCTGTACTAATGTAGGAATAGGCAATAAAGAACTGTGGTTAACCAACCGAGATCTGATCCTTGACTACTTTGAACAGGACTCTCACACCCTGGGTCAGTCACCGTTCTCTCAGGACTCTCTCAGCCCTACCTGCCGCACAAGGTGCTTGTTGTGGGGAGAGGAAGGGAAGCCACTTTGAGACTCTTTAATGTAGAGGAAAGCAAGGTATAAAAGCCTACTCTTCTTCCTCTTCTAAAGTGCAACATAGTTTAAGATTGGTCCCAGGGGAGGGGGCAGTTTTCCTGAGGAAATCACTGGGTTGGAGTCCTAAGCAGGAAAAGCATGGCAACCCCAGGAAAGGTGATCCTCTGGCCCCACATGGACTGTCGGTTGTGGGGTTGGGGGCTAGAATGAGGAGGGGGCAAAACTGCCTCCTCTACTCCTCCCTCTTCTGCAAGTGCAGCTCCTCTGATGGAAAAGGAGGAGGGTGATTTCACCCCCTTCCCTCTGCTCACGATAGGCCCTAAACCAGCACAACTTGCAACTCTGGGAATCAACTTTCCTGAGATCAAAAGGGACTGGTTGGTGGAAGGGAATCGGGGGGGGGGGGGAGACTGCATCTGCCAGCACCTTCTACTGATGGATCACTTAGGGTTCCCTCCGGGGGGGGAAGGCCTGGAGATCTCCCGCTTTTACAACTGATCTCCAGCTGAAAGTTCCCCTGGAGAAAATGGCTGCTTTGGAGGGTGGACTGTATGGCATCATACCTGAGGCCCCTCCCCTCCCCAAACCCCACCCTCTCCTGGATCCACCCCCCAAAGTCTCCAGATATTTTCCAACCCAGACTTGGCAACCCTACTCACTGGATCCATTGGCAAGAGCTAAGCACCCCCATTCCACCCAGCAGGTTGCCTCTGCAAACCATCCTTATCACTAAAAATGGATATGGCCTCGATTTTAGAGGATTTCTCCCCCACTTGTGAGCACATCCTTTTCAAGGGCTATGAATGCATCATCCTTAGCTTGATGGTTCTCCAACTGTGGGGCCTCAGGGAGAAAGACTGAATTTCCAAGGAGGGAGAGGATCCTGCTGCAGCAAAGAGACTTCATTCTGACATCATGAAAAGCTGTAATTAGACTGAGATCCGGCACAAATGCAGCTTGTTGCAGTGGTTACATGCTTCCATCACAACTCCTGCCTCACCCTTGCCTTCTTGTGCAGAAATAAATTCAAAACTTCCTGATTCAATTAATGTCTAGTTTGTCATAGGGCTTCCAGGTCCCTCCTGGCCACTGGCAGGGGGTGGGTACGGTTGCCAGATCCAGGTTGGGAAACTGCTTAGGGTTGCCAAGTCTTACTTTTTCAAAAGCGGGGGAGTCCTGGCCCCTCTCCAGGAGTCCGGCACATGTGCTTCGCACACATGCACCGGGATGACATCATCCGGAAGTGATGTCATCACGCTGGGCATGTTGCCAGGGTGATGCTATGATGATGTCACTTCCTGGTGATGTCATCCCACTGGGCATGTCAGCCGGATCGGGCCACTTTGGGGGTGGAGTTCCCCCCACCGGCTGGATCCAGACCGGGGGATTGGGGACCCCTTTAGCGGGGGAATCCCTGGCCCCCGGGGGGACTTGGTAGCCCTAAAACTGCTGGAGAATTGGGGATGGAGCCTGGGGTGGACAGGGACCTCAGGGAGGTACAATGCCACAGAGCCCACCCTCCAAAGCATCCATTTTCTCCAGAGGAATTGATTTTTTAGTCTGGAGATGAGCTGTAATTCCAGGGGATCTCCAGGTCCCACATGGGTTCTGGCATTCCTAATTTGTCAAGCTGTCTGGATGCAGGTGTGAGATTGCCCCAAAAGATGCAGTCTGCAACAGGTCTTCTTAACCAGAAAGTCCTTTATTTGCAAAGAGGTTCTTATTGGAATAGTTACACTTTTCCTGTTAGTAATGACTTTAGTGTAAACAAATAGTATTATACTAAGCAATTGTGATCCCCCTCGTTACGTCTACACCAATCATAGAGTGTCAATAGTGGCTCCAGCCCCCTGAACAGGTTTCTCACAGAAATGGCAACTAGTATTTTATTATGCTTTTTGTTCCCAAGGAACTTCTACTACATGTCTTCAATGGCAGGTGCAAAGGAGCAAAACATTAGGAGGAATCATCCCAGATCTTGAGCCAGCTGGGGCAAGCTGGGAGTGAAGTATATTAGGGAGGATTCATCCCAGACCTTGAGCAAGCTGAGAGCAAAGCAAGCTGAGGTGGGGTGCGATAAGAAAGCCAGACAGCTAAACAGCACATGAGCGCATTCCTGCTGGTGGGGTCTCCCCAGTTGAGTCCCAACCCCCGCCCGGGAAATGGCAGCATAGCTGACAGCAGGCCCCTCAACAAAATGGAATTCTTTTGCATTTAAGCAGTGGGTTGTGCTTATACAGCTGCATGCAAAGATTTTGTGTGCTCCCCTACTGAAAAGAGTGCTTCCAAAGGGCTGGAGTTTCTGAGCAGAGTACCTTTAGAAGGGGGCGTAAACTGGAAAGGATTGAGAAATGTAGGGTTTGCTATTTAACCAGATAAGGTCACAGTAAGGGGAAATGCAATTACTGTCCAGGGACAAGTCTGATATGAATAGGATTGTCATAGCCCAAATCCCTAAATGTGAGCAGCATAAAATTGATTTATGAGCATAGTAACCTCAGAAAACATGCTCAGAGTTAGCTATCCAAGGTCATTTCCATTGTGTTTTGTTTTGTTCTTGTATCTGTGGTGAATTTATTCAATGAGCTGCCTATGTATACAAGGAAATCCCTGGCTGTGTGTGGGTACTCAAGTCCACACAGATACAGGACACCGCAGAACTTGATTGAGAAATGCCCTCAGTAAATCTTTCCTTCTTTTGCATTTAAGGTACTTCCCTGCATTTCTAACTGCTGTGATGAACAGCAAATACAGGAAGCTCTCGTGCAAATATGCCCTTATTACAGATGAAAGCGACACAGGAATTTCATAATGGGAAACTTATTGTTCAGGTTTTACATGAATGCCCCTTCGTATGTTATTAAGAAGATCGATGGAATCTGCAAACGCATTGCATCATTGGAACTGTGCCCAAAATCACACATAAGGAAGTGATATCCTGTGTTGTTTTAATCAATGTTTGTTTAAGCCAGCTCTGGATGAGGTTAATAGACTCATGACCAAACCAAACCTGGGCTCACCTTGAACAGCAGTGTTCACTTCCTGTAACTATAGCTAGGTAGCTATAACTGTAGCTATGGTCAAATCTTTCTCCTTTAGCGTGTTCCATGTGCTACAACAGAATACGGGTCCCCGTGTGCCAGCAACTATGTATTTTCCATAAGAAGGTAAACTTGGATCAATTTAATCAGTAAACTATTCATATAAAGCTTGCCAAGCAAAAAGTGTACCTGAACAAGAACTTTCCTAATTCTTAGAAAATAACTTGAGTTGTTACCCTGCAGTACACTAGATCCTTGAATGATGATCAGATCTGGGGGCCTGTATATGCAAACTCTGGTTTCTGTCACTTAGATGCAACTGCTTGTTGGCTATCTGAGCTGTCATTTTAGAAATATCTTTCTCTTTACTCAGTTCTAACAAAATTTTGCATCACTGGGCAGGCGCGAGATGAGCATGATTTGGTCACATCGGCAATGAAGGGTTACCACCACAAGTTGATTCTTGTGAATTAAACACTAATGGGGAGTATTATTGTAACATACAAGTTTCAAGGCAGGTCTTAAAACCCCATGGTGGAAGTGTTCGTACCGGACATTATTGTGGTATTTATAACAGCATGTGCAGAACAAAATGCACTCTGGGTTGCCCATCTGGGTTGCATTCTAAGCATCTCTACCATATTCAGTAAACTGCAAAATCAAAGCTTAATTAAAAGATGGCTGGAATCGTTTAGAGGCATAAGTGACAGGCGCAAATTAGCCACAAAATGTAAACAGCTCTTTAGATGTTGATCCGCTCCAGAGGGCCATTCATACAGCGGATTATGTAAAGTTATATTTTCAATGTTATGATGCAATTAGTGAAAACTTTTGAAATTGGATTTGTGCTGATGTAAATGCCAGTTACAGAAAGCTCATCATCACTCATTTTGTCCCACTGAGTCCCAGCTGTGGTCAGTAAGAGCTGGAGCCAACAAATGTACTCAACATGTACTTTGTTGCACAGAGATCACAAGAAGGTCAAGGGATTGCCACAGCAGGAGAAACTCAGACTGAACAAGGAGAGGAAAGAGTTTACTGTAAACAGAGTTATGAAAGAATTACATAAGTCTCACAACGGTACCACATTCCGTGCTTTGATTGCGCAGGGTGATGCTAAAAGCATATGAAGGGGCCTCCTACTAAATCAGACATTGATCCACCTAGCCAACTGCTGACTGCACTTGAGTGGCATTCACCAGTCTGTTTAAGGTCTTAAGCAGGGGTTGATCCCAGACCTACCACCTGACCCTATGTGCTATCACTGAGCTGCAGTCATTCCCATAGCACCTAGTTACGTGTAACATAGTGGAACAGCAGCATACTTTGCAAAGCACAGACTTATGACATTCTGACTTAATTTTTTTTTGGAAACCCAAAAGATCAATGTCAACTCATTCTAGTTTCCTTGGAATTGATTCCTTGTTTTTCATGAGGTGGTCAAGTTGTCTGAAATGTGGCGACAATCAATGTATGGGCCCGGTTCCAGTGCTTCCTAGTAGGAGCTCCTTCAACCATTATGACTTCCCCGTTCACTTCAATGCACTGATGTGAAAGAGAAAATAGGTAATAAAAGTGGTCACCGAAATGACTTCTAGGGGCCCCGGGACTGTATCCATGGGGAGGTCCCATCACACATTAGGTTCACACCCAGACACATCACACTGAAGGGCTGTGATGCAAAACACAGAGAAGATTCTAGCCTAACTATTTTGCTTATTTGTTTACTTTTATAATACAACTCCCTCTCACCCCATACAACTGGAACTGGATGTGACTACTGTAAGTAAAATGTGCGGAGAAAAAAGTCATGTATTCTTTTTAGGACATCAGAAAGACACTGAGTGCTGCATGAATGTTATTCAAAACAGGCAATCCAGATTTCCAAATCTGGACATTCAAGGCCAATTACTTATATTCTTATTATTCTTGCACGTAAGTAGTAGGATGCTGAGTGTCTCAGACAGCTCATGGGAATCTTGGCTGCTTAGCAATTATAAACACTTGACTGCCGATTACATCAGTCCCAGAGATCCAGTGAATATTCTGTCTAGATTGAATAAACAGTTTCAGCTAATCCTACTAGTCATGACAAACTAAGTCTTCCTGACAAACTCCTCATGTTCAGCATTAACGGTATTTAACTTCCCTATGTCTTCACTTTAAGTGCTGTCGATAAAGCAAAATTTTCTGGAGTGACTGTGCAGCTGCAACCGCAATTCAGGTGTTTGTGTAGACTTTACTTAATCAACAAGGGAGATAAGAAAACTTGGCAGCTCTGAAGTGATCGAGAAAGAACCAGAACTACCCAAACCAAGTCTCACATGACATTTGACGTTCCATTGTAGTTTCTTATTAATCCAAGACAATGTTCCCATACAGTTTGTGATCTTCCCTTTCAGATCTGGGGTACAGCCCATATATGATACATAAATACTACTGCTTTCTATTTTCAAGACACACTCTTGGTCTCACCTGTACATTTGAAATGGTATTTTCAGTTTTAAAAAATCATTTTCTGCAGCTCTTACTTTTTCTTAAGAGTTTGATCAGCCCTTTGTGTAGCTTCTGCAGTGCTTAACACAGGCCTAGCATCAGAACTGGGCTTAGACAGTTATTTGCCAACCAATGAGTATGAGAGAACAATGGAGGAAATGGGGGCAACTTGTTTGGGGGCCTGTCCAATCTTCTTGAAACTTGGTGGGTATTTGAAGGAGAGGCTCCAGCAGCTATCCTGTGAGTTTGGAGCCTCTCCCTCAAACCCCCTCCCCTCCAGCCGCTTTTTAATTCGGAGGCAGGCCGATTCAGATCATTGAACCGAATGCACATCCCTATTTGGGACTAACCACAGTTAAAACAGAGTTCAACAAACTCAAGGAATTTCAGTTTTGCAGAGAAATATCAGTTTTAACACACACACCCTCCTAATGTGGGGCTCCAATGGAATAGCTGCTATATCTTTACTTGTGTTTGTCTGTGTCCTTTATAAAGTTTATATCTCTGCCACCTGGCATTACATTTTATTACACACATGGCCCAGCCAGACAAAGTCCGATTTATGTCAAATCCAGCCCTCATAATAAATTAGTTCAACACCTCTGCCCTATTGCTACTCACATCTCTCTTTGCTTAGGTTAAACAGATTATTGTAAAGTCCTCTTCTACTAATTAAGCTAGAGAGTGACATCTTCCTGCTGATTTACTTAGTTTCTGATCCTCTGACGCCCTGTCAAACCTAAAACCCTCTTCAGCCATTGTCTACACCACTTCCATTTATTCAATAGAGGGGAAACACAGGCAAGTCTGAAATACATTTCCTTTTTTTGTACCTTCTGGCTACATTCTGATGTCTCTTTTGATCATAAAGAATATGCAGGGCTACAATGGAAATACTCAAGTATTAATGTATCCCTCAGAGTGATCTACCCATGAGAATAACAACAGCACGGAGTTGCTAGAGGAGGGATTTGTACTGGATAAGTGTAGCAGCTTTAGGGCACTGGCATTTCATACATCTGCAGCACTTTCATGAATATTTGACATGGATCTCCGCTTTGCTAGCTGGTAAAAATGGTAGAGCTGCTTTAGCAATCACCACCACCACCAAGCCATTTACATAGGTAGAATAAAATCCAGAGCATCCAAAGGATATGGCTGCTACCATCCAGGTCTATGTCTCTTTGGCTGCTGTCCTAAAAACACTTTGGCGAAGGACAGACTGGCAGAATGAAGCACAAGGGAAGTGGGGCAAAAAGACCCGGGCCAAGTTGTCACGGGGCTTTCCGGTCGCACTGTGTGGACTGATGTGGGACCATACCGGGGGGGAGGCAGAATGGAGCATTTGCACTGTGGGGCAGCCCCTGGCAGTGCCACCCTTGTTGTGCGTGGCTTTGGTCCATTTTGCTGAACTGCATGTAGGCGCATAAGTGCATAGACACAGCAGAAATTGGGGCAGGATCCCATGGCTGGGAGCTTTAACTCTGTGAGCCGGAAGCATCCCAGCTGGCGGTTGTGCACTCAAGCACACAGCAAGCATGGGCGGTTATGTCAGATCAGCGGGTTCATATTACCAGCGCCACTTGATTGCAGCTTATTTGCGTCCACACTTCCAGGAAGTGGGATCAATGCGCACCCAAACAACTTGTCATGGCTTTCACCTAGTATTTTTTAAAAGCGGGATCTAAATGCTTCAGGATGGGGTGAGTACAGCACAGGAACACCAGGCAGCTGTGGCTGTGTGAACCGGCCCACTTAATCCGCTTGAGAAACATGCCTATATTGGGCCAAACTGCCAGTCAGCTTCAAGATCACTACTGGCAGTATAAATTGCTATTTACACATAAGAACCACTTTTTAATTGGTGGGTTTCAAAGTCTGCTCAGCCGTCAACAGGATCTATAATTTCTGGGCTGGAGTGCTGTAAGAGGCTCAATATGGGGCTGCCCTTGAAGACAATTCAAAAAGCTTCAACTGGTACAAAATGCAGCAGCTCACCTTCTTACCAAGAACAACAAGGTGGCTGGTAGACAGCAGTGTCAAGATGTGTTATTACCAGGGTTCATTTCATAGCAGGAGCTCCTTTGCATATTAGGCCACACACCCCTAATGTAGCCAATCCTCCAAGAGCTTACAGAGCTCTTCTTACTGGGGCTACTGTAAGCTCTTGGAGGATTGGCTACATCAGGGGTGTGTGGCCTAATATGCAAAGGAGCTCCTGCTATGAAATGAGCCCTGGTTATTACATTAGCTTTTCCCCTTCTCGGCACTGCATGATAGCATGACCACTGTCAATGTACTAAAAACTATTAAAAAGGACTAAATGAGGGATTAAGTAATGACCAGCAGTGGATGCTGCTGTCTTAGAATGGGGCTACTGGCTACAAGACAAACCTTGTATTCCCCTCATAATGCTAAGGTGGGCCAGGGGGCATTTGTAGAGAAGAAACAGCGAATGGAAGGAGGGTGTTTGACCCTTACACTACTCTTTCCAGCTTGCATTTCCCTCAGCCAGGCTCTATGTCCAAGTGCAAGTCCATTGGGCGAGAATATGCAGGGCAGAATTGGTGGGCACATGAAGTATAACGCATTCTCTACAAATGCCCTTCCAGTCCCACATTTGCTGGGGGGGGCAACATTAAACTATACCCTTAAAGCAAGAGTCACAATAAACTCTGTTTTAATAAAACTTATTGCTTCCTTTGCATATGTGTAAAGGATTACTGAAGGGGGAAAGGCAACCGCTAATTATTAACTTCCAACAATGGAAGGCTTAGTGGGAAAATGCTGTTTTCAAAGTTCTCTTAAAATCCGATCATGAGCACAGGAGTGAGTCATCCATCCCATGTAAAATTACATCACAGTTTGAGATCTATTTGAATGAATATGTTTGGACCCCTACTAAATGCCTCCTGCGTTTCTCAGATTTCAGAACATTGGGCTATTTGGCTTTCAGTAGCTTCTGTTGTCTGAAAGAAAGTGGAGTTTACATCTTTAGAATATTAAGTGGATAGAGGGGTAGAAAACTAATGTGCAAGCAGCTTTGGTAGCTATTGTTAGGTCTAATGATAACTGTAGGCAATTTCATGCAAATGCTGGAATCTGCTCGGGAGTTGATCCTCACAATAATTTGCAGCAACCTCCTTTTGAAGCACAGATGGGGGAGTGTCAAGAGCAGCAATTTCTGGTGACCTCTTCCTTTGCAGCTGTGTGGTTATATTTGCAAATGGCCAGTAGAAGAAAACTAGGAGCAGATTAATGGACAAATCATCAGATGGGAAGAAAAAGAAGGGTGCGGATGCATAGGAATGATAAACAGAAAATAAAAATATGCTCACTTAACTTAAAGCCACGGTTGCAGTTACACACATGAGATAAAGCAGGGGGGAAGAGAGGCTATTTCCTCTGGCGGAAATTGACCTGCAGTTGTGTTTTGCCTTGAAGCTGCGTGCACAGCCTGCCACTGCATGATCAGATGCAACCATGGGTGAGTCAGGTTTTTTTCTGCCGTTTGTCTCTGGTGCGCTTAAATGAGGGATCGCTAATTCACACCTCAGCCCTGAGGGCTCCCTATGGAATGTGCGATGATGCGCACACTGAGAAGGGGAAAAAACAACGGCCCGGAGTCAGGATAGCCTGATCAGACCATCCTGATGACATGAGAGCGCGCTGGAATGATCAGACACAGGGAAATTCCATCTGTGGCCCGTAGCAACCCATTTGCTACCGAACTTTCTGAGGTGTCTTTTAAATCTGTTTGTGTGGTGGAGCAAAACAGGTTGCCAACAGCTGAGGGGCGCTTCCCAGATGTTGTCTGATCGTGCTCCTTTAATCTGCCCAGCATTCACACCTATGTCGGGGCTAATTGTGCGTGGGATCACAACCCACGTTAGAAAGCAGTTTCTGGATTGGCTTCACCAGGCGCCTGGGGAACTCGAGGAGGGGAGGCAGTTTAAACTGCCTTCCCTCCCTGGATTGGCTTGGCTTCCCCAGGCTACCCTGGCTTCCCCAGGTATCCCACGGCTTGCGAGGCACCTGGGGAACCCGGGGGGGGGGGAGGCTATAGGTGTGGCCAACTCAGAAGCCAGCCAGAACTCCGTTCCTGTGCGTACCTGCCCAAAAATTGCCCTGCCCTTAGGGTTGTCAGGTCCCCCCTAGTCACTGGAGGGGGATGGCCAGATCCAGTTTGGGAAACTCCTGAAGATTTGGGGATGGAGCCTGAGGAGGACAGGGACCTCAGTGGGGTACAATGCCATCTTTAGAGTCCATCTTTAAAAACATTCATTTTTTACAGGAGAACTGATGTCTTTAGTCTAGAGATGAGCTGTAATTCTGGGGGATCCCCAGGTACCATCTGGAGGCTGGCATCCCTACTCACCCTAGATGTCTAGGTATCTGGGCAAGGGGCCAGTGGGGGATAATAGCAGCCTAGGTGTTCTGAACAAGCATTCTATCTGTCTTCTTTCAAATGTGAGAGGGGGCTCAGATGAAATATTTGTCTTGGAACTTACAGCAGCTCTTAGCAGGCTTGGGGGCAGGCATATTTTTTTGTTCACATCTCTCAGCCTCATCCATATATAAAATGGGCAGGGGGGATTGGGGGCAGCAGATCCCAGAGGTAATGTGGAAAGAATTCTGCTTTTTTCACCCTGCACTTTTTGCCTAGGAGAATAGGATAAATATGTGAACAGCAAGTGTGACTGCATCTGGTCTGGCCCATATATGGTTGTGCTTTGATGGCATTGTGTAGTACATGTTTACCCTTTCTTCCCTTCTCCTGCTTTTCAAATATGAGACTCTCTCCTTGGCTCCCTGTCTAGAGAATTTCATCATGCTTCCACATTAATACCTGAACTTTGTAAAGGAATGATATGAAACATACAGAGCTATTCAAAACATAGTGGCCTGCTTAATCAGAAAATTACACTGGGAAACTATTACGAGCTTGTGCATAAGTAGCGTTTTTGTCACTGCTGTTTAACCAAGTCATAATATTTTTTACTTCACCTCAGAATAGTTGCCATTTATCTTAGGGAGCTGCAGCTAGGGATGGGCACGAACTAGCTCATAAGCTAAAGTTCATGACGAATTTTGGCCTGTTCGTGGTTTGTAAAGTGAAGTTCGTGACATGTCAACCAGCACAAACTTTCAAGTGGTTTGTGGCAGTTCGTGAATGGATACAGTTCCAGATAGACTGTCTCAACTCAATTTTTACCAAACTTCAAAGCAACAGGGGGGGGGATGGAATTGTCCAGCCTTGGAAATACCAATAGGGGCACTTCAAAGCTTAACAGGCACTGCTGGCTGCCAATGAAAGATTTCCCATTCTGCTCTTCCAGGACGCCACCAACATGCTCTGTGCCCATAAAGGCTAGCCTGGGGCAAGTCATCCCCCAATTAGAGGGCTGGATTGGGCACTTGCCTATGCATTGGAGCCAGGCTCCAAAGGGATGAGTGTTCTTCCACAGGTCAGGGCCTTGGCAGAGAGGCTGCACGTGGGCATCTTTACCAGGTTGCATCCTCTCTGCAAGGAAGAAGAGTACAAGCTGGCTTGTATCTGTGGTCTCCAAATAAAAGGCAGCATTGCTCTCCAGAATGCAGAGCTCATGCAATGGAGTGTGGAGGCTACATGCCAAGAGATGAGGCCAGAGGGACCAGAGAGTAGAAGAGGCTGGGGAGGAGGCGGAGGAACCGGAGTCCAGCACCTCTGCCCTCAAAGAGCCCAACCAGATTGAACCTGGTTGTCAGTTGTGAACTGGGAGGTCAGCAGCTGTGGAGACCAGATGTGTGATGGGGTAGGGTTTGGCAGAGGTAATGGTGAGGGAGTACCTTGCTGAGACCTCTGAGCCTGCAGATGCCAATCCCCTGGAGTACAGGTCATGGAAGTCTGTCATCTGGCCCGACCTCTCTTGAATAGCTATGAATGGTCTTCGGTTCACATTATATTGTCATATAAGTCAGGGGCGTTGAGTTTTCTAATTCCCGGGGGGGCTCTTGTGTGTGCACGCAGCACGCATGCGCACCGGGACAATGTCCCTGCCACCACTGGGACAATGTTCCCACCGCCGCCACCACCTCTCCTTCCCTCTGCCTGGCCACTCCCTCTGCCTGGAGGGAGGGAGGGAGGAGTGGGTGCAGAGGAGCCAGGCAAGGGGGGAGAGAGGTTCTTGTGGCAGTGGCGGGCAGGCTTAGAAAGGGCCCTGGAAGGTGGGGAGGCGTGGCAAGGAGTCGTGGCAGGGAGACACTCCATTTTGCTGGAGGGCTCAGTCCCCCCTGGAAAATTTTGGGGGTGGCCCGAGCCCTCGAGCCCCCCTGTAGTTGACGCCTATGCTATAAGTATCCACTTTCCAGGCTTTCCCAGTCCTCATCATGTTCTTTCTTAAAACTGGTTTGGTACTATATTTTCAGAAAGTAAGTGATCCAAGTACATTAACAACCTAACTAGATGGGAAGGTGCTTAGTTATGAAGGACATGCCCATATCAGTGCCATTTGCCTTCCCTCATTTCTTCATGGCTGCCATTTTCTCTGTCATAATATCAGAGGGCTTTTGAAAATCAGTAATTGCAGTTTGGCTGTTTGTAATAATTTATAACAATCAGATTCCATGATCTGCTAGTTTGTCTGAATTCCCAGCCTTCCTGTTTAAAAAGGGTTAGGCTACAACCCTTTTCATTGTGGAGATATAAGAGGAAGGGTGCTTCTCTTGCCTTATATTTCCACTACACAAATGGGGGAGGGGATGCCCTGCCACAGAGTAGCATGAACCAAACCCTTGGTTGCTGGAACAGCACTCTGGGGAAGAAATACAAGACTTATCACCCTTGGCACTGATTTGTGTGCACACTAAGATAAATCAAGCTAGCAATAATGTTGGTCAAGTTTGGAGTGGGGTGGATCACTCCATGTTTTGGTAGGCTACTTGCTGGGAGCAACACCAAAGTCTGGGTTGTTTATCTGAAAACAAAAAAAACTAATAAAAAGGACTACAGACATTTTTCACTAGAGGAACTAGCAGATTGTTATAATGGCAATACATTGTTATAATGTTATAGCCAGGGGTCCTTTTGTAGAAAAAGAGCTGCAGGAGCTCATTAGCATAACTCATTAGCATAACTCATTAGCATATGCCACGTCCCTTGACATCACTGGAAGTGTGTCAGAAAGGGAATGTCAGTTTCAGCCCCATTATACCCTATGGGCCATTGAAATCAATGGCAAAAACTCATAGGGTATGAGGGGCTGGAAGAAAGGGGATTTGAGGGAGAGGCTCCAAATTTGTAGGGTAGCTGCTTGGGCCTCTCCTCGAAATACCCACCAAGTTTCAAGAAGATTGGACCACGGGGTCCAATTCTATGGGCCCCCAAACAGGTTGTCCCATTCCCTCTATTGTTCTCTATGGTGGGAAAAAATGTTACCTTTTTTTCTACCATAGAGAATAATGGAGGGAATGGGGGCAACCTGTTTGGGGGCCCGTAGAATTGGACCTTCTGGTCCAATCTTCTTGAAACTTGGTGGGTATTTGGGGGAGAGGTCCCAGCAGCTACCCTGCAAGTTTGGAGCCTCTTCTTCAAACTCCCTCCCCTCCAGTTGCTTTTAAAGTTGCCGCCGAATTTCGGCGGCAATTCGGCAGCAGGCTGAATCAGATCAGAGAATCTCATTCGGCCCATGGCTGCCCTAGTGGCCACTCCTGAGCTGGTGGAGCTTCGCTCCGCCTCGCTCCGGCCCCAACAGACCCCTGGTTATAGCAATTACCATCTTTTTAATACAAGCCGTCAAAAAGCCCCATAATGGCATATGATGGGGTGCAGGGAAGACAGCAGCTGATGGAACAAATGGCACACAGAACTCCTGTGCAAACACTGTGTTGCTGGTGTGAATGCCTCTGCACTGGCAACAGTAAGGTAGCATCAGGTAGTTCAGCCATATACGTGTTTTCTGAATGATGCTACTCTTTACTGTACAAACCAAGGCTGAGTGGCAAAATGAAGAGCAAGGGAAGCAGGGCAAAAAGACCCGACCCGAGTTGTCACGGGGCTTTCTGGTTGCACTGCATGGACTGATGCGGAACCATACCAGGGAGGAGGCAGAATGGAGTGTTCACACTGTGGGGTGGCCCCTGGCGGCAGCACTGTGGTGGCAAGCGGCTTTGGTCCGTTTTGGCAACCTGCATGTAGGCGCATGGGTGCATAGGTTCATGGGTGCAACAGCCGGATCAGCGGATTCACATTACCGGTGCTGCTTGATGTGCTGCTTATTTGCATCCACACTGCCAGGAAGCAGGATGAACGCGCACCCAGACGGCTTGACACTGGTTTCACCAGGTACCTTTTTAAAGTGGGATGAAAGCGCTTCAGGATGGGGTAAGTGCGACATGGCAACGCCAGGCAGTTGTGGCTGTGTGAACAGGCTCTCTTAATCTGCTTGCAAAGCGGGCCTATACCAGGCCAAACTGCCAGTCTGAACTCGGCCCAAGTGTAGGTATACTAATATACCTCTAGTAAGGCTACATCCTCTTGCTGCAAGACTAGACATTGTCATTGTCTTTTACTTTTTAAGCACTTGTTTATAAATGCTTTGAACATTCCCTTGTGGCAAATGTCTTCCCACACAGATTCCTGGACTATATGTATAATTTCAAGGCTTGTGAACAGGATAAATGTATTCCTTCTGGCAAAGCTACCCCTTCTCTGCTATACAGGAGATTGTATCTATCGCTATTCTCAAAGGCTTTTTTTTTCCTGACTCCATCCTGATTTGTAAACATCTTTGTTGACATATGATAAGGTATTATCAGTACCGAGCTAACTAATGCTATCATTTATCAAAATCTGAACATGATTCTCAAGTCAATATATCTTAAAAAGCTATTGACCTTTGGTGCCACATCAGGGGCATAGAGTTTTTTAATTTCCGGGGGGGGGCCTCTTTAGCTGGGGTGATGCCCCCCCGCCAGGAAACCTCCGTGCCTCCCCGGGTCCTTCCAAGGTCCGCCAGCCACTGCTGCCAGCGCCTCTCTCCCCCCCCCCACTCCTTCCCTCTCCCTTCACCGGGAAAAGAGGGAGGGAGAGGGAAGGATGGAAGAGTGGCCAGGCGGGGATGGGGAGAGGCACCAGCAGCAGCAGCAGCTGCTGGCCTCAAAAGGGCCCCGGGAGGCATGGCAGCAGGTGCTATGTTTTCCCGGGGGGGCTCAGTCCCCCCCGGGAAATTTCGGGGGAGGCTCAAGCCCTCGAGGCCCCCCCCCCGTAGTCTATGTGCCACATTATCACATCCATTAGTCAGGTTCTGCTTCTTTATCCAGTGTAATTTATAAATCCTCATTGGCAAAGCTATTGCCTAAACTTTTATTTCCCAGTCTGAAACATAACTTACGTATGTATTACAAAACAGTCAGTCAACCAAAAGCCCCAGTGACCCTATGTTTTAGTTTGCAGGAAAATGGAAAAGGCATGTGATATGAAACTCAAAATAATTTTTTTTTGTTGAAAATGTCTGGTTGGGTAAGTTTATAAACCACACTTGCCTATAATTGTCATGCACAACACATTTTTTCACTGCTGCTATCAGTGTTCCAAGACAACGTTCAGACAAGTTATCCATGATGAATAGCTTCCTTGCTTCATACCTTAATATACTACTTCCCATAAATTTAAGAATTTTAAAAACTACTTTTAAGGAATTAAGGGGTTTAAAAAAAAACTATTCTGCAATTTAGAGAACTTCCTTTTTTATCTCTCTGTGCACTGCCTGCCTCTTCTTCCTATCCTGGGCAGCATCCAGGTCATTGCGGGAAGATGTTAAACCCACGAACACCTACACATGCAAAGAATTTTATGCCTACATTTACTTTGACAGAGGAAGCAATCCCTCACAGTGTAACACGTGGACTGGAACCTGTGCTAATGCACCCAGGGCTATTTTTGTGCAGGAACACACAGGAACGGAGTTCCGGCTGGCTTCCGAGTTGGCCACGCTTACAGCCTCCCCCCTCCTCAGGTTCCCCGGGCACCTTGCAAGCCGTGGGGCGCCTAGGGAAGCCAAGCCGATCCAGGGAGGGAAGGCAGTTTAAACTGCCTTCCTTCCCTCAAGTTGGGGAAGCCAATCCTGGGAGAGAACTGCACTGTCAGGGGGTGTGGCCTAATATGCTAATGAGTTTCTGCTGTTGGGTGTGACCTATTATGCCAATGAGTTCCTGCTGGGCTTTTTCTACAAAAAAGCCCTGAATGCACCTAAAATGACTATTCAGTTCCGTATTCTCAGATGCTCATGGGCACGAGACTCCTCACCAGTCATCACTCACAGGCATGCATTGACAGAATAAGAACAAATCTACACTTTTACTATATTTTAACTATCCAGCCTACCAGCTGGGTGGTTAATAAGTGTACTAAATGGTAGGTTTAACAAATCTCTAGTAAGTGATTTTGAGCGTGTGGTTTCTGAAGACATAGGCCGAGCACAGTATTATATACGGGTCCAGTAAAAAATGAATGCCAACAGCAGTGTTAATGGAACTTGCTCCATATATTATAAATGGCTTAAATTGTGATTACCTGAAGCAGTAGTCACTGAAGTTCAAAACACATTACTTTTGCTATAATAGAGAAAAGTTATAAATAGTGCCACTGGGAAAGTCAACTGAGTTATTTGCTGAAGAAATATGAATAGGGGTCAAGCAGGGAAGGGGGGAATCTGTAGAGGAAAATGTGCAGGTAGAAGAGAAGATATTTAACCTTTCCTTCACCCACCAGTTGTTCCCTACAAATACCCCCACCCCACCTTTTCTCATGCACCCAGGTTGACCTCCATTTTTAGAGCCTAACTGGGCAAAAATCAATAGCTAGAGATTGGGATTTACAGGCATGATTATACATGGCCCGCTTCTCTCACTGTGCTCCACCATGATAGTTTCACTCATCTAAGAAAATCACTGTGAGGGTGCCCCCTGCAAGCTGATAAGACCAACAGCTTCCCGATCACACTCATTCTCCGTGATGTCTCTTCACCTGGTGGAACAGCCCACCTGAGGAGGTCAGGAAGGCTCCCACACTTCGGTCATTCTGCAGAATGAGCAAAACAGAAACGTTCAAGAGGGCATTTTTAAAGGGATTAGGATGGCAGTGAAATGGAACAGTCCAAGAGGGCACCTTTGTAATGGAACAGGACTTTAGTCTCCTGCAATGATTACTGTAGGTTCCACCTGCTTTTATGGCACTGGTTTATAATTTGTAATCCACTTTCTGTATTGTTTGTAGCATGCCTTGCCTAAACAGTAGTTCACATTGTTCTGTAATACTAGTCCTATTCTATTGCTCTTTGGCTGTCTAATGGCTGTCTGATTGCACTGCTTTAATTACATTGTCTGATCACATGGCTTTGTGTTCTGCCATTTGCCTTGAGTCTCTGTGACAAAGGCCGCACCACACCAGCATTATGTGCTACTGCTGGTTTACCCTGGTACGCCATTCCCACATTTTGGTGCCTCGGAAGCCTTCTTCCTTTTTGAATTTCTTCTTTTAGTTAAGAATAATACCTTGAGCACAGAGATGGCTCCAAATGAGGCTATTTCACTGCTGAAATAAAGGAGAGTTGGATGCTGGTTTTTGGTAAGGTGTTGTGTATTAATATCGCGGTCGCCATGTGTTCTCGTAATGGTGACCGCCATGTGGACATTCGCACATGGCCTGAATCTACCTGAGCTTCGGCCAGGTAGAACAATAGCCGGTCGGATCCTAAACGACCACCAATTTTGTACCTAGGTTTCCACCGGGAACCTATGAACTGTAACCACTATCTTAAGGTCCTATCAGGACATCTGGGCGAGGTCGGGGGGATGTCTCGGAACGGAATAAAAGAGGGCTCTGAGCCCGGGGTTTCCATGTTCCTTCTTGACCCGCAATAAACCACTATGCTGATTTCACTGTTACCGGCCTCCTGACTCCAGTACTTTTCAGGAAGAGTGGCTGGAATGTACTGAGCTTTCTTATGTTGTTTTCCTAATTCAAAGGAAGCCTCGCAGCTGAAATCCATACAGAATACTTCATTCATTCATTATCAATAA
This sequence comes from Lepidodactylus listeri, assembly GCA_029233225.1. Lineage (NCBI taxonomy): Eukaryota > Metazoa > Chordata > Lepidosauria > Squamata > Gekkonidae > Lepidodactylus > Lepidodactylus listeri. Next base: position 43,271,723 of record JARCFY010000003.1, read on the forward strand.
ATGCATAACCCGTACAGCTGGAAAAGAAGCACGTTTTCCAAGAGCTGCCCACATAAAATGCCGATTGTATATTAGGTTAGGTGCAGCCTATAGCTTTCCAATCTCTGGAAAGCAACACGATAGAGCCTTTGTTGCCTGTGGGGTACACACTGGTTTCTTATTTCCTGTCTGGAGATGGTCCTCTGGTCATACTGGTTGTGCTGTGTTTCCGTAGTGCTGTTCTGCACATTAGAGTAGCTCAATATTTTTTGCAGATTTCGCCCCTTGGTAACATTCTGCCAGTGGGGAGGCTGCTGTCTTGGAACTTGCATGATGACGGCAGTTCCATGCATTTAGACACAAAATGGTGCCAGTTTTGTGTAAGGATGGAAATATGGGTCCAGTTTTTTAAGCAAAAGAATGGATGTGGAAGTTCCGCAGTTTTCCCTGACTGGTTTTTACCTTGCCCTTGCCTTTCGCTCCAGGAATTTTTCTTCTAGCTGGGGTTCTGACTTTCCATTAGAACTGACTCCAGCTGAGAGAAGCAGGGCTTCAAGGTGGAAAGCCACATGAAGAGTGAAGATTCTGCTTCCCCTCACCCACGCCCCCCTCCTCATGCATTTAGAGCGCTTCCTGATTAGATGTGCAACTGTCGCATCTAATTTTAGTCCTCAGCAGATAGCAACTCTTTCTCAGCCTTTTTATCTGTACAAAGGGAAACAGTAACCTACCTCCCATGTTTGTTGGCAGGGACAATTGAAACAAGGCTTATAAAAGACTGTGCCTGCTAAAATGCCAAATGATTTATCATGCTGTATCAATACACAGCACACGATGCAGTACTTCTTACCCAAATAAAGATTAACCTTGCTGTCCAATTTCACTCTGAATGACACACACTGAATAACAAATGACACAAACAAAGTCGCTGTGGGTTTTGGCTTCTTTGTGTTTTTTAAGTGATCCTGTGGCGCACCGAAGATGCAGCTAATTAGAAAAACCACCCGGCTCACCCCGGTGCACTTTTCTCTCTCTCTCTCTGTTCCTCTCTCCTCTGAACAGCTTGCAAAAGCTGCCATGTTGGCAGATCATGTCAAGAACGACAGCTGCTGAGCCCGTCACACATGGATCAGCCACACGCGGATGCTCAGCCCGAAGCGCCTTTGCGCCTTCTCCTTGGATGATGTTTTCCCATTGACCCATTTCTTTTGATTCAGAAAATCTGCTCACTCTTTAGTTATCTGTGAGAGGGCTTAGCTTATGTAAATCCACTGACAGGTCGGGGCTCAGGCTTTTTTGCTTACAGCGCATTGGTAACACTTGCTGCCCCAGGGAAAGAAGCTGGGAAGCAGTCCTGTCCTTCTTTACATCCTGGTATAAGGGGCTGCCGTTCAGATCCGCAGAGAGTAAAACAATGGCACGGTTGAGGTCTCTGTAAATATCTGGCCTCATAGTCAATCATGCCACAGTTGCGAACAATCACAAAGAAAGTACATGCAGTACAGTACATCCAGGGGAATGACCCACACAGGGCCTTTTACAGACTCTGCTTTCCACCATTCCAGTTCTGCCCTGAATGAGACCTCTCACGTCTACCGAGAGCACAGACTCAGCAGATATTCCGTGTGACATGCCAAATGGAAACTACATATTCTGATTCTTGTGTCAGTGGGGAAGGAACATGAATCGTTCCCTATCCCAGATATCTGAAGTGAAAGAAAAGCCCACCTACTCAAATGAAGGCAGGAAAGCCCAGCTTAGTTAACACAGGCAGTAGGGTTGCCAAGTCTGGGTTGGGAAATACCTGGAGACTTTGGGGGTGGAGCCAGGAGAGGGCGGGGGTTGGGGAGGGGAGGGGAGGGGCTTCCGCATAGTACAATGCCATAGAGTTCATTCTTCAAAGCAGCCATTTTCTCCAGGGGAGCTGCTCTATGTCAGCTGGAGATCAGTTGTAAAAGCAGGAGATCCCCAGGCCCCACCTGGAGGCTGGCAACCTTAACAGGCAGTTTGAGGGGATCAGGGAGAGAATGAGACTAGACAGTTGCTTGATTTCCAATTCCACAGCTCCGAATGCCGGTCGGCGGATCGGGAACCCCTATAGCGGGGGATCCCCCGCCCCCCGGGCTGACTTGGCAGCCCTATTCATAGACTCTTGTTCAAAATTCAAACAATGGTTCAAGCGGAGGTCGAGAAGTAAAATGGCAGATTTCTGTTCCCTGGGAAATCAAGGTCAAGCTACCGGTGGCCCAGAGGGAAAGATAAGGAGGATGGAAGGTATTCACAGGTTCTGGGTATATCATCTGCCCGGTTTCAAGGCCACTTACGTGGGCCTACACATTCCATCTTGTTAATGCAAAGATGTGTGGAGCTTGCTTACCTGGATCTGATGCAGCTGCAGAGTGCCAGAAACTAACTGTAAAGGCTGAGGGACTTGGGAATGTTTAGTCTGGAGAAGAGGAGGTTGAGGGGAGGCATGATTGCTCTCTTTAAATATTTGAAGGGCTACTTAGAGGAGGGCAGGGAGCTGTTCCTGTTGGCAGCAGAGGATAGGACTTGCAATAATGGGTTTAAATTAAGGACGGGAAGGCACCGGCTGGATATTAGGAAAAACTTTTTTACAGTAAGAGTTGTGCAACAGTGGAATCAGCTGCCTAGGGAGGTGGTAAGCTCCCCCTCACTGACAATCTTTAAGCAGTGGCTGGACAAACACTTTTCAGGGATGCTCTAGGCTGAGCAGGGGGTTGGACTAGATGGCCTGTATGGCTCCTTCCAATTCTGTGATTCTATGACTTTGGAATTTTTTTGGACTCAGTTTTGCCAAGGTAATATCTAGCTTGGAACCACTGCTTGTAAAAGTGTTTAATTTCGTAATCTAGCTTTCTTATTTTATCTTCACTGTTCGTTGCTCTTTCACTGTATATTCACCACTGCTTGTAAAAGTGTTTAATTTCGTAATCTAGCTTTCTTATTTTATCTTCACTGTTCGTTGCTCTTTCACTGTATATTCACAACCCTTTAATAAATCACTTTATCTTCTTTTGTGGTGTCCTTGAATTCCTGAGAGAACAGCTTTGAAAGAACTTGTAACTGACCCAAGGTCACACCAGTAGCTGCATGTGGAAGAGTGAGGAATCAAACCCGGTTCTCCCAGATTAGAGTCCGTGCTCCTAACCACTACACCAAACTGGCTCTATAGGACACCACAAGGTTCCACTGTTCTGCTTGCCAAGGAAAAGAGCAGCCCCTGATTTTTCCCTGCTTGCTGAAGGGGCAGTGTGAAACAGTGTAATAATAAGGACTATCTAATCTTACCGTGTAGGGATATTGCCTTGCACAAAACTATCTTTTGAAAGGGTGTCTGGAGATCATGAGAAGTTTAAAAACTCAACATGCAACTTGTAACAGAATTGCTGTTGTGAATCTATTTCAGCCGTGTTTAAATGGGAGGGAAGCAACAGTTACTTTAAATTGTGCTGAGTAATATTGATGAGGTTTTTTAAAAAATCTGGGTCCAGATGTTCCCACGCTACTGCCCTGTACTTGGCTTCTGTGACATTGACCATATGGTGATCTGTTTTCATCCTGCTTCAGGCTCATCTCTGGCCCTAATATTTAATAATAGTTGACCACATTGTCTTTACAAATAGCTAGCTTTTAAAGTTGCAAAATGGCTCGAGATGATTCGGAACCAGACGCTCTTGCGAAATAAAATGGAAACTGTTAGCTAGTTATATCACGAACATCCATCTGGGTAAGGAAATTGTAAGAGGAAAATGTCATTATATACTCCAGTATACTATACTTTCAGTGGAACAATAAGAGTGGTGAGAAACACACAGTCTTGGTTGTAATTATCCAGGAAATGAAAAGGGATTTTGTGTGTGTATCCTCTGCTGCGGCTACATCTACATTTGATTCTGACTACTGGCCACCTGCCATCTAGAAGGAGTGAATGCATGGTGGTAAGAGCTTTACATAAAATAGAATAAATTGACATGGAATGGCCTGGCCCGACGGTATCTGGGCTCAAGCAAAGCTTTAGAGAAATGGTGGTTAACTGACAATGATGAACTAAACCACCTGTGTTTCTCCCCCTGCCCCAAAAAAGGGTGGAGATTATGCATGCTGGGAGAAAAACAGAAAAGGGCAATCAGAGGTAAAATAAATAATTTACACAGCTTGTAGTCGGTCTCCAGGGGCAAATCAAAACAATCAACAACCATACAGCACACCCAGGTGGCCAGGATATGTAGAGGAGAATTGCTTGGGGCATAGGGCTGCATACTAGCAGGTTCGCCTGTGTAGTCGGCTATTTATTCCCCAGTGCTCGGTACTCATTCAGTGCATGTCCTTTGTCAGCTCTTTTTGCTCTTCAGCATGAGAGCAATCTGTTTTATAGAGCTATCTTGTTATAATAAGGTTTGTTTTAGCAAGAAAGAAAGCTGTAAATGTAGTCCCAGGATCTGGTAGTAAACAGAAAAGGATGGGGGTAGAACCTGAGTTACTGTAAGCATCTATACAACACAAATGTTTCAGACTTCTAATAAACAGTGAAAACGGGGTATTTTTAGAACACTGAGGATGCTCTGGAAGCACCCATGCTTTATCCAGTCTAAGGTTGTGGTCACACACGCAAGATAAAGTGGGGGGGGGAGGCTATTTCCTCCGGCGGAAGTTGACCCACAGCTGCACAATCACACAGTCTTTTAAAGCTGTGGGCACAGCCCACCACTGCGTGATCAGATGCAACTGTGGGTGAGTTGGGGGGGTTGCCATTTGTCTCTGATGCACTTAAACAAGGGATCAATTATTCACACTTCAGCCCTGAGGGTTCCCAATGGAGTGTGCAATGATGTGTATACTGAGAAGGGCAAAAAACAACAGCACGGAGTCAGGATGGCCTGATCAGATCATCCCGATGCCATGAGAGCGTGCTGGAGTGATCAGATGCGGGAAAGTCCATCTGTAGCCCATAGCAACCCGTTTGCTACCAGACTGGCTGAGGTGTCTCTTAAATCCACTTGTGTGGCAGAGCAAAACAGGTTGCTGCCGGCTGCAGGGGGCTTCCCAGATGTTGCTGTGTGATCATGCTCCTTTAATCCACCCAGCATTTGCACCTATGTTGGGGCTAATTGTGCATGTGATTGCAAACAAAATGTGCCTGTTCTTCTCTGCAAAGAAAAAAAATCTGATCGATCTCACCAAGAGCCTTTCCCAATGCCCAGAGCAATCATATTGTCAAGCTCGGGCCTTGCTTGCCATAGAGTGCTTTCTAGCCAAACTCCCAGCCTGTTGTGTTAGGGGACTTGACATATATGGGGGGAAACGGACCCTTAAAGACAATGGGTCTGTCAGAGACCATCCATGGGCTAAAGTCTCCTCATTCAGTGGCAAGATTCTACCCATCCAGTGGCCTTAGATTCTACCCAACCATTACAGAAGAGATGGGGCTGGAAAAAAATGGTTACCATCACTGACAGTGGGTGGCCCAGCCTCTACCAACAAAGACTCTATGAGAGGATTCAGTGTGTCTCTGTGCACACAGTGCAGAGACTTTTCTCACCCATGTGAAACCCAAGCCTTATTGCAATATACAGGCCCTCTTTCCATATACACCCATAATTATGGGCATTTTGCACTTCCAGCCCTCTGGCACATGTTAGTTCTCAAATTTGTCGTGGGCACTCTGGGGCCTACATCAGAAGACCATTACATTTGTTTACAATATGGATATCCTGGCTCCTTGCACCATCGGAAACTGACCTGTGGGCAAAGTTGGGGGGGCGCACAATAAAAGCCAGGAGTCAAACTCCTGAGAGCCAGTTTGGTGTAATGGTTAAGAGTGGTGAAATCTAATCTGGAGAACCAGGTTTGATTCCCCACTCCTCCACATGAAGCCAGCTGGGTGATCTTGGGCCAGTCACAGTTCTCTCAGAACTCTCTCAGCCCCACCTGCCTCACAGGGTGTTTATTGTGAGGAAGGGAAGGAGATTGTAAGCTGCTCTGAGACTTCTTTGGGTAGTGAAGACCAGGGTATAAAATAGGGTTGCCAAGTCCCCCCGGGGGGCGGGGAGACCCCCATTCGATCAGCCAACTCTCTGCCAGCCTGGATTGGGCTGCCAGGGGGAACCCCACTCCCAAATTGCCGGGCTGCAGAGACATCACCTCTGGGTGACATCATTGTGTTGGGCACGTTTCGAGGGGGGACACTCTATAATTCGAAAACTCTATGGGTTTCCCTTGAATTACAGAGGTCCCGCCCCCAACGTGCCTGAGGCCATAATGTCACTTCTGGGTGATGTCATTGTGATGTGCTTTGCGCACACGCTGGAACACTCCTGGACCCAGCAAGGACTCCCCCCGCTAAACAGCAAGAACAACTTGGCAACCCTAGTGTAAAACCAATTCTCCTCCTCCTCCCCCCCCCTCTTCCTTCCTTGACTGCAACTGTTCATGTACACACCCAATCTCCTGTTGACTTGCAGACTGCAGCTATACTCATTAACAACACAGGCTCAGAACAGATACAATGCCATGATCAGATTTTTACCAGCATCTCGTAAATCTTAATTGAAACTGCACTGGGCCAGGGTTCAGACTGGGAGTCATGTGGTGAGAGGACAGGGGTTTAACCTTTTCATTTGTGTACAGCTTTGCAATATTTAAGCTGGGATCCCTGGGCAGTTCAGAGTAAAAGAATACAGGTACAAAACAGGCATCCTTCTTTTTTTTACCATTAAAAGACTAATAATAAAGCAGGGAGGGAAGCTGGGTTAGCAAAACAGTGTGGGAATGGAGTGGTTAAATCCCCATCCCCCTTCCTCGATTTTCCTGATGATAAGTTTGGTGCCCCTGTCAATGCCCTGGATGACCTCTGGAAAGAGGAAATGACTTGGACAATTGATACAATCAGGGCTCCGTTGGAGCCGGGGCGTGCCGGAGCACCGCTCCGGGAGAGAGGAGGGTGGGGGGCGGGGACTTAACAAAGCCCCGCCCCCTGCTCACTCTTCCCGGCAGCGGCAGGCCGCCGCCAGCCCGGGAAAAAGCCCCTCCCCTCCCCCTTCACTCTTCCCGGACCGCGGCAGACCGCCGCAGGCCCGGGGAGAACCCCCTTCCCTCCTCCCCCCCAACTCAAAACCCCGGGGCCGCGGCAAGTGCCGCAGGCCCCAGGAAAAGCCGCCTCCTCCCCTCCCTCCCCCACTCAAACCCCCGGGGCCGCGGCAAGCGCCGCAGGCCCCGGGAGAAGCCCCCTCCTGCCCCCTCCGCTCAAACTCCCGGGGCCGTGGCAAGCGTCGCCGCCCCGGGGAAAGCCCCCTCCTTCCCTCCCTCCCCACTCACACTCCCAGGCCCCAGGGGGGCACAAGGGAGGGAGAAGCCGGGCCCCAGAGACATGAAGCCCCTGGGGCCCAAGCAAGAGGGGGGAGGAAGGGAAACGCTGGCCCCAGTGGGGGGGAGAAGCGCCCCCCTTTCCTTCCTTCCTTCCTTCCTTCTGTCTCTCTCTCTCTCCCCACCTACCTACCTACCTTCCTGTTCCTTCCTTCCTTCCTTCTCTCTCTCTCTCCCCCCACCTACCTACCTACCTTCCTGTTCCTTCCTTCCTTCCTTCTCTCTCTCTCTCCCCCCACCTACCTACCTACCTTACTGTTCCTTTCTTTCTTCCTTCCTTTCTTCTCTCTCTCTCTCCCCCACCTACCTACTTACCTTCCTGTTCCTTCCTTCCTTCTCTCTCTCTCTCCCCCCACCTACCTACCTACCTTACTGTTCCTTTCTTTCTTCCTTCCTTCCTTCCTTCCTTCTCTCTCTCCCCCCACCTACCTACCTACCTTCCTGTTCCTTCCTTCCTTCCTTCTCTCTCTCTCTCTCCCACCTACCTACCTACCTTCCTGTTCCTTCCTTCCTTCCTTCTCTCTCTCTCCCCCCACCTACCTACCTACCTTACTGTTCCTTCCTTCCTTTCTTCCTTCTCTCTCTCTCTCCCCCACCTACCTACCTACCTTCCTGTTCCTTCCTTCCTTCCTTCTCTCTCTCTCCCCCCACCTACCTACCTACCTACCTTACTGTTCCTTTCTTTCTTCCTTCCTTCCTTCTCTCTCTCTCTCCCCCACCTACCTACCTACCTTCCTGTTCCTTCCTTCCTTCCTTCTCTCTCTCTCCCCCCACCTACCTACCTACCTTCCTGTTCCTTCCTTCCTTCCTTCTCTCTCTCTCTCCCCCACCTACCTACCTACCTTCCTGTTCCTTCCTTCCTTCCTTCTCTCTCTCTCCCCCCACCTACCTACCTACCTTACTGTTCCTTCCTTCCTTTCTTCCTTCTCTCTCTCTCTCACCCACCTACCTACCTACCTTCCTGTTCCTTCCTTCCTTTCTTCCTTCTCTCTCTCTCTCCCCCACCTACCTACCTACCTTCCTGTTCCTTCCTTCCTTCTCTCTCTCCCCCCACCTACCTACCTACCTTCCTGTTCCTTTCTTTCTTCCTTCCTTCCCCCCTTCCTCCCTTTCTTTCTTCTCTCTCTCTCCCCCACCCACCTTCCTTCCTTCCTTCCTGTTCCTTTCCTTCCTTCCCCCTCCCTCACTCCCTCCCTTCTTGCCTTCTGACACACTGCCCATGACATCAGGGATGTGTGGCCTTTAGACACTTCCGGTGACCTCTGGGGGTGTGGCATATGCAAATAAGTTATGCTAATGAGCTCCTGCACCTCTTTTTTTACAAAAGGACCCCTGGATACAATCACTCTTAGACACCGTCCCTCAGGTCCAAGCCTGGGAATCCCCTTGGTCTACTGTGGGCTGTGGAGGATGAAAAGAGAAGGGAGACAGATAGAGCAACAGTGGAGAAAGACTTGGGATGAATCCAACAAGGCCATTCTGAGGCTGTGGACAGTAGTCATGCAAGTTTGAGACCTACCATTTGATTGAATGATTCTTGCCTTTCCTGGCTGCTTAAATCAGCCAGGGAGCTAACAGACTGGGTCCAGGAGACAGTAAAAGCCTTGTTCCATCAACACTGGCTCCCAGTTTGCCTCAGAACTTAATTCAAGGTGCTGATACTGAGCTTTAAAACAATATATGGCTTGAGGCCAACCCACCTGAAGGACTGTCTTCTTCCATATAAACCTATAAATCCAATCCTGTCACACACTCTCAGTCTAACCTACCTCACAGGGTTGCCATGAGGATAAAGTGAAGAAGAGGAGAACGAGGTAAGCTGCTTTAGGTGCCCCTACCATCTGGTACTAGACTAGTGGCAACCTGAGAAAGGGCCTTCTCGGCTGTGGCACCAAAACTTTGGAACTCCCTCTCTGAAAAGTACTGGAAGCAGAGTCTGGTTGCAGTGAAATCAGCATACATTTCATTGATCAGGATCAGATGAGGCATGAGGGACGGTGGTCAGGGGTCCTGGTTTTATGTACAGGCAAGCCGCACCCCTGACCTGGCCCAAACAGGGTAATAGGCTTAGGTTCCCTCCAGAAGCTATCATAGGACCATTTGAATATCCTAAGCCTCTGATAGGGTGACAATCAGGATCCTAGTGGCCTAGTTTCCTTACCCCAAGCTCAGGTCCAACCTAGCCATGTGCTCGGCAGTGGCCATGCAGCCGCCGCCATTATGTGCATTGCATATATTACACTCTCCAAGGAGATTTGTCTGTTTCTTTCCATCGTTGTCTTCCACCAGCAGGTAAAGACTTTTTTGTTTTGTTTGGCATACCCCCTAATAACTATTATTGACCCTCCTCCCTGGCTCTGTTGTTATGTGTATTTGTATGTTTATATGTTTTTATTGAATTGTTTAAATATTTTATATACACCTTTAGGTGAACAGAGAGCATAGAAACATTTCAGATAAATAGATACATGAATGTCTCTTTCACATATTGGGGGGGGGGGGCAAGAAGGCCGAAGGGAGGAGGAGCTGCTGCTTCCAATGCAGGACAATGTAGCTGGAGTTCTACTACTTCCTGCTAGGTTTTGTAGGAGTCCCAGTCCCTTGGCTTATCATTCAGTAGAGGGATCCCCAACATGGGGCCTATGGATGCCATGGCACCCACTAACACCTTTGCTGGCGCCCGCCAAGTGTTTTAACTAAAGCGGGGGGGGGGTTTTTGACCTGTGGGCAAAGTAGTGGGCGGGGGGCACACAATAAAGAAAGTGGATGGGGCTTTTGACCAGCAAGGCTTCTGAATGGCTGCTGATTTTTTTATTGGCTATGTAGATTTTTTAAAATGTTGCATCATCACTAGCTGCTGTTAGAGCACAAGGATCTTCACTGTGTGATGAAAGTAAGCTGTAGCAGCCATTTTGTTGTTGGCTGCACCTAGGGTTGCCAAGTACTCACCTTCTACCGGCAGGGGGGAGCCCTCTTCGTTCCGGGAGTTCCCAGTACTCTATGGTTCCATAGAGTTTTGGGGGCAATTGCTAGAGCATCGCCCCGGCAACATGCCCAGCGTGATGATGTCACTTCCGGCGACATCATCATGCTGGGGCAGTCGTCCTGACCGGACAACTTCGGGGGTGGGGTTCCCCCCGCCAGCTGAATCTGGGCCAGTGGATTGGGAACCCCTGTAGCGGGGGATCCTCCGCCCCCCCCTGAGGGGACTTGGCAGACCTAGCTGCACCTTCTGCAGCAGCCATTTTGTGGCTGCCCTCATCATGCTGTGTCAGAATTCCAAAGGTGTCCATAAGCTTTAAAAAGCTTGGAGACTGCTGAGCTAATATTAAATGAGAACAGGGATCTCACTGCAAGTGAAATCTGAGTAGTGTGGTGCAAGATCTCCAGAGTCTCTGGATGAATACTAAAATTACATGGAGCAAAAAAGACAAAATATAAACATTGCATTTGAGCGGAAGCGGAAGGGAGGACATTTAAAGAGTCATCAGCAATGGCATGGCATCTCTTCTGGGAAAAACCTGGAAGTAACATCATACCTCCCTGTGAATCCCTGGAAACTGAACAATAAAACCACAGAGTTTTCAGTCTTGGTTTCAAGCCAGGCTGTGGGACCTTCTAGCTTTAGTTGATGACCTCCATCTGAGTGTAGAAAAAGGCCAAGCCTCTCTGTTGCTTTGATGGGATTTATCTGTAACCTTTGATACAGTAGATCATGCCATCTTGTTGAGGCACTTGGAGAGAGAAGTAGGTATCAGGGGATCTGCATTGAACTGGTTCAAATAATTCCTCACAGATTGGACTCAAAGGGTTGCTATTGGAAACCAGTCATCATTGGTGTGGGACCACAGAGTGTGATCCTATCTCTCGTACTCTTTAATCCCTATGTAGAGCCCTTCGGACAAATAATGTGTAGCCTTCGGGTTGGATGTGATCAATATGGGGATAATACCCAGCTCTACATATCCTTATCCAAATCTCCTGGTGGTGCTGTAGAAGTCCTTAATGCCTGGCTGCAGTAGTTGACTGGCTAAAAGTAAACAAACTGAAACCAAACCCTGAAAAGACTGAGGTAATAATACTTGGGAAGGCCTTGAAGGACATTGTCCTCCCCACTTTTGATGGAGTTCAGCTGACCCTTGCTGACTCAGTTAAAAGCCTTGGTGGTCATACTGGATCCAGCTTTTATCACTGAAGAAGCAAGTTAATGCAGCTGGGAAAAAAGGCTCTCTTCCAACTCAGCCTAGCTCGTGAAATGGCCCCGTACCTTGAAACACCTGACCTGGCCACCTGGATCCACACCACAGTAACACTGAGACTAGACTACTGTAATGCACTGTACATTGGTCTCCCCTCAAAATCAATTTGGAAACTCCAACTGGTCCAGAATACCATGGCTCGACTATCAGCAGGAGCTAGTCGGAGCATGCCTATTACTCCCATTCTGCAAATCCTCCCTCAGTTGCCCGTTGGTTACTGAGCACAGCTAAAAGTACTGGCTATTATCACATATAAAGCCCTCCATGGTCTCGGTCCCCCTATGCTCCTCCATGACAACTCTGCTCATGTTAGCAGGGATTTCTGCAGGTGCCAAACTGCAAACGGGGAAAACCAATGACTGCCCAGACACTTACTTTCTCCATTGAGGTTCCCACTTTGTTGATTGACCTGCCTGAGGAGGTCAGGAAGGCTCTCACTCTCCTGGCCTTCTGCAAACTATGCAAAACTGAACTATTCAAGAGGGCTTTTCTGCACCTCAGTGTCTAGTCATACCAGCCACATGACCACAGAAATGACTTTGGACAGTGCTGGCTCTTCAGCTTGGAAATGGAGATGAGCACTGTCCCCTAGAGTCGGATTCAACTGGCTTTCGAGCAAGGGAAACCTTTACCTTTACCTAATAAGGCTGCACAGTACAAAATGGTTTCACAAACCTACTGGGATAAATGATAGGGACTTATGGTCTTTTCTGCTTTATATAACATATTGTAAACAAGATCATATTATGCAATTTCTGTACCACTTATTATATCATATTAACACCTATGCTTCCTCTTCTTTCTCGTGGTTTCCAGTCTTCTAATATCCTAATGCATTAGTTAATGAATATCCCATTTCATTGATTATACTGACTCACTATGTGTAATCCACCTTGAGTCCGTGTGAGAAAGGATGACTATAAATGATGTAAATAAATAAATAATACATTCCTAGAGAGGGCTAGTGTCGCTTCCATGGGGAAACCAGGAAGAGATATTAGTCCTTTCTAGGAATCACTGGAGGGTCTATGGTTTTACCATAGACTTTCAAGTGATTCCTAGGGAAGTATGATGACACTTCCAGTTTTTTCCTGAAAGTGATGCTGTGCCAAAACTGATGCCCCCCCATGTCCCCCCCATCTCCTGCTGGTTGCCAGGCCAGGCAACCCTAGATCTAATTCAGTAGATCCTATACTGCACCTAGCCAATCTCAACTTTTGTTTGAACCCTTCCAGTTCATGAGGGCAGGTAAACTTGCTCAAATTGTTGCACAATCAGTACTATTATACAGAAAGCTAGAAGATACTAATCCTATATCAGAACAGTTTTCAAAATCCATTTCACTCCGACTTAGTCTGTAAACCACAGCCTTCTTACAGGACCCAGATATGACCTTTAAGATTAGGGTTGCCAGGTTCCCTCATCTCTCTTGGGTGGGGGGGGGGGTGTCCCGGGGGTGGGTGGTGATGCCCTCAGGCCCCGCCCCAAAGAACAATGACCTGCCCGGAAATCCCTCTTCCTCCCCTCCTGCCTAATTTAAAGGGTTTCAACTGATCAGCAGGGACCATGCGGCCCGCCAACCAGCTGGAGGGCCCATTAAATCTAGCAGGAGGGGGAGAGAGGGGTGGTCACGACCCCCACCTTGCCTTCAAAAAGACCCTTTAAAAGGCCTTTTTGCGAGCCAAGGATACAGCCCACGACTGCCCCTCTCCCTCCCTCCTGCTAAATTTAAAGGGCCCTCCGGCTGGTCAGCAGGCCAGTGGTCCCCACTGATCAGATGAAGCCCTTTAAATCAGGCAGGAGGGGAGGGAGATGCACTGTTCCCTCTAAACTGAGTTAGTGTGAGCTAGCTCACAGTTTTTTTAGCCTCCAGCTCATGCATTTTTGTCTTAGCTCAGGAACGATGGTCCCAGGACAAACTAATTTATGCAGTAGCTAAATCGCTCACTCACAACTTTAATGACAGTAGCTCACAAAGTAGAATTTTTGCTCACAGGTCTCCATAGCTTAGAGGGAGCATTGGAGAGGGGTAGCCAGGCAGATGGTCCCTCTTGGGGGTGGGGATTGGGGGCAGGACTTTCCCTGCCAGCCAGCCGGCCGGGGGTAGATTGAAGCCCCCGGAAGCAGGAGGAACCCATCTGGACCTGGGGGCTGCCAACCCTATGAGAGATGGACACTTCTGTGTTCAAATGGCTGTACCACCTCTCTACAGTGGACTCCCAACTGTGCAACCATGTCACAATAGATTTTTGTTGTTGTTTTTGGGACTTGTTTTGTTTTTCCTTTGCATATTGTTTCCCATCTTAAAATGAAATTCATCTAACTAAATTAAAAACTACAAAATATAGAGCCAGAGGTCAACCTTTGTTCATAGAGACCCAATGGCCTTACTCATTTGCCACAAACAGAAGCTTCTAGTTATGGCTACTATCATGAACGTACATTTTAAGGGGTAAATGGGGGCTTGCAAAGCTGCCAATTTCTGTTCGTGGCGAGGTTGCTGAACAATCCATTTGCAGCAAGTCAGGAGCTGCTACAGCATGAAGAGGGGGGGAAATGCCATCCCATCATTCACGCTGATGAGAATTTCAGCTGTGTTGCTGAAATGTCTCAGAATCCCTAATCTGGTGAAACAAGCTGTTGCTTGCAAAAGTACATTCTGCTCTAAACCAGTTAAATCCCTAAAGTGCCATAATACTTTCTGATCCCCTGCTGCTACCTCGTAACAGGGCTACTTTTCTTGCATTGGTTATGATACTGCTGCTGTTCTAATTCAGGTTCTCAGGTCTGCAGTGGTAACAAGGATACAGCTGTGACTTTTTATATAGAAGCATACACAACCATTCTACTTCTGTATTGTTTTTCAACGCGACTGTGCTAACTCAAGAGAATGCAAAAGAGCCCTTTCATCCTTGTGTGTATGCAGAGCAGGTGGGCTAAATGAGGTCATGTATTCTTGGAATGGTGGGGAGGGAATCTGATTTCCACTTCCTTTGGCGAATGGAAAGTTCCAGAAGCCTACTGAAGAAACAATTGGGAAGCTATCCATCAACTTCTCTACAGATTTTTAAAAGGATAACAAAACCAGATGACACTGAATGAGTTTGATCCATCTTGTAAAAAAAAATTCTAGGCTCAATATCCCTAGATATGTGCATTCATGTTCTGCCCATTTCTTATTACACAGGCTGATATATCATTAAATGACGTATAATTTCCCTGAGCAAAGTTTACAAACACTTTTAGTGAAAAAAACTGCTTAATAATGCAATCACTTTGGTTATCTTTCATTCTCAATGTGTTTTTCTGCACGTGCCTCCCCTTGAAATCAGTGAGACTTACAAAGGTTTAGCTTTGATGCAGTGGTTAAGTGTGTGGACGGACTCTAATCTGGGAGAACCGGGTTTGATTCCCCACTCCCTCACATGCAGCTGCTGGATGACCTTGGGCAAGCCATAGTTCTGTCAGGACAGCTCTGGAAAGAGCTCTCTCAGCCCCACCTACCTCACAGGGTCTCTGTTGTGGGGAGGGGAAGGGAAAGGAATTTGTAAGCCAGTCTGCGACTCCAAGTGGAGGACAGGATATAAATCCAATGTCTTCTTCTTCTTCGTCTTCTTCTTTGGATACATCTGTTTCCAGGATTGTTTTCTAAGAAACAGTTCAGTGTAAACCCACATCCACCACTATAGTAAGAATTCTGTAACAGGGTCTGTTCCCTATGGCATGTGCAGTGTGCAATCAGGCAAAGTTAAGTATGTTGGAGAGGCTATCCCCCATAGGTCGCAATAATGACCTTTAACATTTTTCCACCTATTGGCCCTCATCCAGGAACATACACAGATCCTAGTACATTGTAACATACTTAGCTATTAAATACAATGGAAAATACATCTGCTGTAGTACTCTGATCCAAGATACTTTTGCTAGGGACATGTTCAGAACACAGATGTGTGGAAGAGAAGGGCTGCTGGATACCAGCAGAGGTGGGCCTATGGACCTTCCGTTGAAGATCACTTTTGGACCTGTAGTCGTACACAAGAGCCAGGTATGCACCCATCTAAGGGCTAGCTGGTAAGAGGATGAATTGTGAGTACCATATTAAGTTGTGTATGCTCAGATTAGAAACTTGCTTCCACACACAGATCACCCTTGCTGATAACTTTTTGCATCGTGTTGTTTGGTGAATCCACTTTTCAAACACCTAACCACAGAATTAGCCTTTTGTAAGGCTCTTGTATGGCTGCCCTTGTTCAAAGCATCAATTAATCCAAATGCAGCTACACAGTCACATTCATGGACTATATAATACCAACACTGAAAGAGATGCATTGGCTGCCAATTTGTATCTAAGCTAAAATCAGGATATTTGTGTTGGCAGTCAATGGCCTGGGAGCTGTGAGGGCACCTTAAGAGGGCACTTTCTGGTGGGGATCTTCTCAGTTTGTTTTCATGGGCTAAAGTGAATTTTGCATGAACAAGGAGCAGGGCCTTTTTGTGGTGATGTTCCAGTTATGGAATGTTCTGCAACTCTTTGCATCCGAGCCGTGAGGAATGACTGGAACCAGTTCAGGCCTTATATCTATATCTGCCTCCAAGGGCTTCAACAAGGTGGCAAGATGTCTTGTATCAAAAGCTGCAGATAAATCCAGTAAGAGCAACAGAAAGGCACAAGCACTGTCTACACTCAGACAGAAGTTGTCAACTAAAGCTAGCAGAGTTGTCTCAGTCCCATAGCCTGGCCTGGAGCCAGACTTAAAAGGGTCTTGGGCAGTGTTCCCACTAAGCTAGCTTAGCCTCTGGCTCACACATTTTTGTCTTAACTCAGGAAAGATGGTTCCAGAGCAAACTGATTTATGTAGTAGCCAAATTGCTCACTCACAACTTTAATTCCAGTAGCTCACAATTTTTGCTCACAAGACTCCACAACTTAGAGGGAGCATTGGTCTTGGGCATATATTATTTGTTTATTTGTTTGTTTGTTATTTCTATTTTTACCCCACCCTCCCCGCCACAGCAGGCTCAGGGTGGCTCACATAAAACCAATAAAACACTAAAAGTTACAAAATATATCTAAAACACTACATAATAACAATTTAAAACCAATTTAAATATCAATGGCAGTTCTCTGAATAAAGTGTGTTCATGCGCGGTCCAACAAGGAGTTGGTCCAACAAGGAGTTGTCCACTGCTGCTCTCTCAATCACTTTGTTCAAAAAGGGTAGGTGGCCACATCATTTTTCTATAGAGATGGATTTTTAAGTAGCTGATGGATAACCACCTCTTTGAGTAGCCAAAGGAAAGTGTCTTAAGTTAGTGACTCATTTATAATAGGACTGTGGCCTGTATCTTACTGTAAGTAGGGCCCTGTGTAATTTCTGCACTGCTTAATGTATTGTGTTAATATTTATGCTATGCTTCAGTTCTTTCTGGTTGGTTCCAGACTTCTGCGAACCGAGAGGGTCAAGATAACAAAAGAATTATTATACAAAATATAAACATTTATTAGGGCGTATACATAAATAAAACACAATAAAATTAAAAGAGACAGTCCAAATATCAGACAATTAAAACTTGGTTCATTAGGAACTGATTGCAGTACATATCAAACTGATGGATAAAACTTTTGACCTAAGGACCATATAATAATAATAATAATATACTTTATTGTCATTGTACATAGTATGCGTTTTGGCCCCTATGGGCCTTCCTCAGTGGTCAATATTTCTTATTATACAATGACACAGATCCAAAAATACAAATTTTTGTGCAAATTCTCCAAATTAATCTGGTATCAAAT
This sequence comes from Lepidodactylus listeri, assembly GCA_029233225.1. Classification (NCBI taxonomy): domain Eukaryota; kingdom Metazoa; phylum Chordata; class Lepidosauria; order Squamata; family Gekkonidae; genus Lepidodactylus; species Lepidodactylus listeri. Next base: position 43,289,144 of record JARCFY010000003.1, read on the forward strand.
TTGGAGAATTTGCACAGCTACTACAGGCTCATTTTACTAGTTGTAGCAAATACATAGCATTTAAGAAAGCAACACCTGGTTTCATTTATACATATGTATATACAAAATTCTGAATACGTGTACTTCTCAGTGCCTCCTCATTTGTGGCCCACTGGATTCGCTAACTCAACCCTATATGTATTCCTATTGCCATGATAAGTTTATAATTATAGCTGATGAGCCTATTCAGTCACCTTTCCTCATCAGTCTGTGCATCAAAAATAAGTTGACAACCTGATCTTTCTGACTTCCTAAATATATTGAATTAACTAAGGAAATGTCTGAGCAAATATTAATTATAAAATACAAACGTCCAGAGAAGAAACTGAAATTAGCAACAGGCATCAAATTATACAATTAGTCATAGATACGTGAGGGGAACTTCCATAAACTGGCGAGACCAGATCTTTGCATACGAAGGGTACAACAGTGGGCCTAGGATGCAATCACCTCTTAGATTCCATAAATTAAACTTTGCAAAATATATACCGTGACCTGTTCTTAGTGCCATTACAATGATATCTTGAATGCATACTGCCCATACATTCATCAAAACTAGGGAGATTCAGTTGTTTCTAATGTTCAGAACCTGGGATATATGTTAGGAGAAAGGCATGCATGCTATTTCCTCACAGGTAGTTCCCAGTTCTATACCTCTTTGATAAAGTTTGAGCAACAGAATACCACGGAATGGGGGGGGGGGGGGGAGGTAGGTGAAACATTCATTTCATGTTACCAGTGCTTCATTTCATGTTGCCAATGGAAACCAAGCATCCATGAAATACCACCAACGATGCTGCACAGGTAACCTATTAACAACACCCGATTCTAATTCATATGGCTGGGATGGAATTCCTTCCAGGATACACTTTTTGACCCACATGTCATTGGTTTAAGTCCACCTCATTGTCACTGCTGTCTTTGCTGGTTCTTTGGGAGGTGTTAATGCCATTTACATGTCATTTTATACACCCCATTTTATGTCATTCGTACACGTCATTCAAACGCATAGTGAAAACTTTCATACACTTGTATAGAGTAAACTTTGCACAAGAAAACAGAACATGCTGCAAAAAAAGAGGGTTCTCTGTTCCCCATAACAAGAGCTGTCTTCGACATTCTAACTTAGTGCTTAGTGATCTGATCAAAACCTTGCTCTGCTGTGTAGCCAGAGCTCTCTTGCTATGCTACCTTTCCATGGCTGCTTTCATTTGCTTTTGACTCTTTCTTGGCTCTGTCCCTTGGGTTTTCTCCTGAATTTGCTTGCTTGGATTTGTTTGTGGCGTTGGCCAGCACCCCTTCTGGATTTACAGTCCTCCCAGGAAGTTGCCAGTATTTTTTGTATTTGATTCCACATGCATGTTTCTGAGTCCATAAGCGTGTTTTTAAAATATTTTACTCAATTAAATTATCCCTGAATATTCCAGTAGAGTCTCATGTCCTGCTCCTTCCACACCTGCCTCAGAGCTTCAGACTTTGCATACCATTAGAAGTTTATGTGTGTATTTCCAATACAACCAAGTGTTAGAACCTAAACCTGCAGCTTCTTTAGAACAGGGGTCAAAAGGTGAAAGGAGAGATTTCTGTCTTATGCTTGACTTCCCCAGACTGAATTTGGACCCAAGAGGAAAATGGAGTTTTCAATCTGCATATTGAAAATTCATGAACTTTTAAACATTTTAAAAACAATTTTGTCAAAGAGGTTCAGGAGCTTCGTTCCAGCGCGTTCCCCCAGAAAAAAAACCTTGCCTGTTTGGCATACGTGTTTTCTCAAATATACATAGTAACATATCCTTACCCTATACTACACTATACACTAGCAAAATAGTTCAAAAAGAGATGGCAGATATTTAAAAAGACAGATTTATTAACATAAAGCCATGTAAAAGAGAGATAAACTTATCACTCTGTTTTAAAGCATTGAGAAAGCGAAGAATAGACAGAGCTTACATAGATAGTTGATCAAAGCCAGTTGACCATTGACAGACAATTTTCACAAAAATATTGATTTTATGAATTATTGATTTTCTCTTTTCTTGGGCTTAGATGTCGGCTGTAAGTCAAGACGTAATTTTTTTCTGTATGCACTGGCTGTTAAAAATCAATGGATTCTGGTTAAATATTAGCTAAGAAAGGACAGTGGATGTAAATATTCTACAGGAATGCCTTTGTTCTTTTCCATCAGCTGTTAAAATTCCTTTTTAAAACATTCTGTTCTTTGGGAAATTTACATTTGCTTTATATTTACTCTTTACACCTTTCTATCATAATGTGCTTAAAACTTGGCTGAATAAAAGTAAAAATCTTAGTCTTGTCATGTTTTTCCACAAGCAGTTTTTATTAAAATAAGTATGAGATTGTCGTTATCAAGCAACTGAGTACAATTTAGATTCCAAACGTTTATTGTAAAACTTAAACAGGCATAGCAACTGCTGTATCATTCACTAAGGCAACCTAGGCCCAAACCAAAACTCCAACCTTCTACTTCCTGTTTCCTGTGGCTAGGGTTGCCAGCCTTGTGTAGGGAAATTAATGAAGATTTGGGGTTGGAAACTGGGGAGGGCAGGGTTTGGGGATGGGAAGGACACCAGCAGGGCATAACACCATACGGTCTGCCCTCCAAAGCAGCCATTTTCTCCAAGAGAACCAAGTTCAGTCATCTGGAGATCAGTTGTAATTCCAGGCAGTATCCAGGAGACCTGGAGGCTAGCAACCCTATCCCTGCCCTACACTAATATATCTCCCAGCAGGCTCTGTTGTTTATAGCTACTGCTGTATCTATGAACACATTTCCCCCACTCTTAAGAAACTCTCATATTTATAACTCTTACTTTTCTAATAATACAACCAATGGATAGCTAGATATATCAACATAGCTATATCTGCCTGGGCCTGACAACCAGTGGGAGACCAGGGATAGGACATGGGGGAGGGGTGCTAACCACACCTTCTGTAGTTGTATTGATCTGTTTCCAACAAAACAACCTGTGCAAGAGAACAATAACTGGGCTGATGTTTTCAAGACCCTATGGACTCCAGGTATGATGTTCCCTTGACCCCAGAGGGCTCCACAGTAAGCCTTATATTTCTCTTGTTTCTATACCACTCTCTCACACACACTAGGTTCTAACGGTGAATCAGTCCTTAGGGCTGTCAGATCTGGGTTGAGAAATACCTGGAGTTTTTGGAGTGGAGCCTGGGGAGGGCAGGGTTTGGGGAGGAGAGAGATCTCAGCAGGGTATAATGCCAGACAGTCCACCCTGCAAAACAGCCATTTTCTCCAGAGGAACTGATCCCTGTAGTCTGGAGATCCATTGTAATAATGGGGGGAGATCTTCAGGTGCCATCTGGAGGTTGGCAACCCTATCAGTCCTTGATAGGGTTGCCAATCTCAGGTGGTAGCTGGAGATTTCCCGCTATTACAGTTGATCTCCACACAACCAAGATCAGTTCCCCTGGAGAAATTGGATGCTATGGAGGGTGGACTCTATGGCATTACACCTTGCTAAGGACCTTCCCCTCCCCAAACCCTGGCCTCCTCAGGCTCCACTCCCAAAATCTCCAGGTATTTCTCAATCCAGAGCAGGCAACCCTACTCCTTGATTTGAAAAGTCCAGCAACATTCATGTTAGCTTGCATCTGCCTCCCAAGCAATAGTTCTGCAGATGATTTCTGCGCTGTCATGTAGCATGTCGTGTAGCCTAGTAAGATTGCAGCAGACCAGTAGTGAAGATCTTCCATGCTTTTCCTTCCAGTTTAGCTGTTTCCAAACAACTGAGCTTCAGTTTCCCCATTAATACAAAGATTTGTGTGTATAATATTCCGTTCTGCAAGGAAAGAACCAAATTCTAGTGAGGTAAACTGAATGCCATTATCAGAAATTAGTTCTTTGGGGTTCCCTTTCCTACTAAAAACTATACAGAGAAATTTAATAACCATAGCAGAGATAACTTGTGATGTAAAGGCAACAGAAACATTCTCTTATGCTTATAGCATAGCAACCACAAACGGGAAGGCAACATGGGATAGCCCATTCTCGTCAGATCTTGAAAGCTAAGCAGGTTTGGTATTTGAAAGGGAGACCACCAAGGAAGATTTTGCAGAGGAAGGTAATGGCTTCTCACTTGCCTTGAAAGCACCTTGCTGGGGTCACCATAAGTCAGTTGTGACTTGATGGCACTCTGCACAAACATAGCAACCACAGACCCAGCAGATTCAAGGCCTTGCAAAATATATATTTTTGTTGTGGCTCTACAAGACATCTTGCAATAATAGCCCATTGTCATTATTGTATTTTAAAAATGGATACATTGCAAAAGTATGCCGTTGTTCACTCACTTTCTTGCTGTAGTCATGAGTCTGCATTGAGAGTTTCTGTAGGGGACCTACACTTTGTGCTGTGCCTCCTGTATCCAGGCTCATTATTTTGGCTTTTGCCAAAGCTGTATCGATTTAGATAGAAGTAGCTATGGTTTTTTCCACTGAGCAGCCTCATTCTAGAAGCAACCATTCTCTTATGCAAGACATATTAGTTTTCTCAATAAGCTTATCTCTAATCATCCCATCTGTCATATTACCAAAGTCATAGGAGACAATCAGGTCTCTAAGGGCAGGAATATACTGTAGTGTTATTTCCTCAGGCTTCTGTTCACACTGGTGGAATTTGTAGCAATTTGCTACCACATTCACTTTGTGCACAAAAAAAGATATTTAATTCAGGGAGCAAAGTCTCACACATTTATAATCTGCAAGGAGAAAGGTGTGGAAAGTGCACTATTTTTCAGTTCCTATGGAGTGAATAAAAACTGCATACTTTGTGGGCCCAAGAGAATGGGAGGCAGCAAGAGCAAGAAAAGAAGCACGCACACAAACATGTTTCGGAAAATTTGGCCACAGCTTTATCAAATACAACAGCAGGGAGCATTGGCACAGCATGGAGACGCCTGCCACTTGATATATACCCAACTCCCTCTGCCTGCCTCCTGGGGAAAACCTTGGAATAGCAAACCCTGGGATCCACCTGGGTGCTGGCTGTTGTTTGGTTCCCTTGCCACCTGGTGGTGAGAGCCATCAGCTCGCCCCTGAGCTGGGCATCCTGCTATGTGTCTCTACCCCCAAGACCCCTTAAGGCAGGTGTGCAGGCACAGCCTCTCCACACCCAAGAATCCATCCCAATGCCCAAACCGCCTAACAAACCATGACAGATGAATCATAAAAACACAACACCAATACGCACCCTGTAACAACCAACTGCAAAAGAAGGGAGGGCGGGTGGGTGGGAGAGCTAGAGCCATAGAGTGAGGAAGATTGCCTGGCAGCCGCCCTGTTAAATAGGCATGGAATGGGCCACCTGGAAAAGCCAGGGCTTGGGACCTCCCCAAGGCCCTGCCCCCACAACCCGGCCAGCCCAGTGGCTTTGGTTCGCCAGGTGAGGATGACAAACCTGCGGGGGAATTACCAGGAGACTCTGGGAGAGGGGAGGGAGGCTCCGGGAGAGGGGAGGTAAGAAGTTCCTGGTGAGCTGCCATTGCATTTAAAGGGACCATGTTCCTTTTAAATGTCTTCCCACCATTGGAAATAATGGAGGATGTGGCCACCTTCTTTGAGACTCAGGGAATTGGACCCTCTGGTCCAATCTTTTTGAAATGGTGGGGGTTGGGTTTGAGGAGAGGCACCAGCAGCTATGCTGAAAATCTGGTGCCTCTACCTCAAAAAAACAACTCCCCTAGAGCCCCGTACACCCACAGATTGATTCTCCATTCTACCCTATGGGGACTGGTCTCCATAAGGTATAATGGAGCACCCAGCAGCCATTCTCTCTGCTTTTTGATAACCCTGAGGTGGGAGGAGGGGTTTCAAACCGGGGATCCCCTGCCCCCAACTGGGGAATGACAACCCTACAATGTTGTATCAAGCAACTGAATATAGTTTAGATTCCAAATAAGGTTTTATTGAAAAATCTCAAAAAAGGCATACCAACTGCTGCATCGTTCAATAAGGCTGGCCAAAACTCTTACCTTTCTACTTCCTGTTTACTGTCCTATGCTACGTCTCCCTGCAGGTTCCATTGTTCATAGCTACTGCTATTTTTAAGAATATCAGGGGGATTTGAGCCTGCAATATCAGGGGGATTTGAGCCTGCAATCGCAGGGAGAGCGGCTTAGAAATCAAATAAATAAATAAATAAATAAATAAATAAATATTTTTGAACCTACATATACAACGTAATCCATGGCCTTGTGCTGTTCATATGGGCATAATTCAGCCCAAACTAAATAAATGTAAGTACCATAGATTTCCAAGGGCTACTGAAAACATGTTTGACTCACACTCACTGAAATCCATGGAAATTAAAAATACTTAACATTTGTGGAAATTGATACGTTTTACCATTGCAAACAAGATGGGAATATATTCCTCCTTCCCTGCCATTTGGGTCTACTTTGGAGTTAGCACAAGAATATGAGCTCCTACACGCTTACTTAATTTCTTTTTAACTAAAATCCGTTCTGCTTTTGAATGATTCATAGGACAGCAGTTTTTCCTGAGGAATTAATCATTTAGTAAAAGGGGTAAGGGGAGAACTATGTGTCATAACTAAAACATTACCAGTAAAGGTATAAGAACATATTCTGTGATTACTTACTGAAAGAGGATATTCACCCTTTGATTGTGATAGCATAACTGTTATTTGTGTAATACATTCTGTGGGATCATAAATTAGGTAGCAGCTGTTCTTCTTAGAACATTTATTGAACTCTTTCTTTTTACTGTCAAATCATTACTTCCTCAGATAGAAATCTTCCATCTCTTGTGTCATGTTTAAATGCATAATAGGACAAGAAATGTAAAGGAGAGGATGATCAAACAAAGGTAAAACAAAATGTCTGGAAGCAACTTCTTCAAGACAACCAAATCATTGTCACATAATTTCCATGTGCCAGTAGGGTTTCCAGACATGGCATGGCAACTGGCAGAAGTCCTGCAGTGGTGGGGACATGGGGGGTGCCATCAGCGATGGTATGATGTCATTTCCAGATTGAAAGTGACATCAGCCCTTTCTAGGAATTGCCTAGAGACGGCTGATGTTGCTTCTGGATCTCCCCTGGAAGTGACACCACACCATCAGCCCGAGAGCTATTTGGTTGTGGTTGTTTATTTTTCCCCCTTCACTGCTCTGAGCAATGGCAGGAAGAAAGAGTTGCTGGTGGGAGGTCTTATTTATTTATTTACTTTATTTATATCCCATCATTCACCTCAACGGGGACCCAAAATGGCTTTACCTCATTCTCCTCTCCTCCATTTTATTCTCACAACAACCGTGTGAGGTAAGTTAGGCTGAGACTAGGTGGCTGACCCAAGGCTCTCAGCGAGCATGAGTCAGGATTTGAACTTGGATTTCTCAGATCCTAATCTGACACTTTGTTATACCTATGTGTTATATTCAGTGCACAGAAGCATATGGGTAAGAATGGAAGTGGGGGACAAAGTGAGGCCAGAAAATCCATCACATAAATTTGTTAGATTATGTTGCAGCACATAGCTGATAACAGTACATGATCCAGTTATTGGGGATCTCATGCTAAACAGCAAATTCCATTGTATAGTGAATTTAACCTTCAATAGTTACCCTAAGGAGGGAGATAGTTTCTTCCAGGTATTATTGAGCCAAGTGTGACAGTGATAGATTTGCACATGAATTCCAGCTTCTCCATGCAAGAGTCTGTTGGAAACTTTTTTCTGGCAGTTTTGATATCTGTACTCATTCAGTCACAGGGAAGGTGAAATGTTCCCACTCGGGTTTCTGAGCTTTTCCATCCTAAATATCTAATTTGTGTCCACTTATTTTCTTGCATAAAGACAGTCCAGTATGGTCAATATAAACAGCTGAAGACACTTACTGCTACTTGAGAGCATATATCACATCATAAGCTGTAGAAGGTGAAGGAGCCTTTGATAAGTCCTGTGATAGTGTCACTCAGATAGATGTGGGAACAGAGTTGGTTCTGGGATGTATGCAGAGGCTAGTTCCTGCACTTGGGTGGCCCATTGTTGATGAATTGCTGCTTCAGAATGTTGGACTCAATTAGATCATTCACTCAACTGATGGGATTTTATTTCAACTGGGCCACAAGACTCTGCTATTTTGGCTGTAACATTAACGTACTAGTATGGCTATCCCTTTACAGTATGTACACAATGCTAAGAACCTGACATAATTATTTCTACTTTGCTATTGACCATTTAGGAAAACAATAGGGAGTAAACTAAGGCCACTGTGCCCCAGCAAATTCTTCTGTGATTTGCACTAAAAAAAGTTGCAAATAGTGCAGACAGTTTTCACTTAATCCCAAGACCTGTTGCAATTATCCCTCCACTGTGGGGGAATTTTAGACCATAAACTACTGCCTCAGTAAGCAAGTACTAATCTTTGTGCATTGTTACTTTGGGGCAAAGGTTTTGTAATTCAGTGTATACGTTTTCTACTAAAATTGTTATGCCTTTAAAAATAATCAGAATTAGGCACATGTATTGTATGCCATTCCACCACCATTTGTTTCTGACCTTTCACAACTGTTGGCTACTCTTCAGTCCCACAGAGCTGCCTCAAGGTTCCAACACATAACACATTTTTCTTTTTGCGTCTTCAACCATGTTATTGTTGTCTGGACAGCCACATTGTAAAAGGATCCCTCTGAAACAGCGGTTCTCAACCTGTGGGTCGCAACCCCTTTTGGGGTCAAATGACCCTTTCACAGGGGTCACCGGCTGGTGTCCGAGCCCGCCCCGCCTCTCCCCACCAGCAGGAAAGGGCCCCACGCTCGATTGAGTGCGAGGTCTGGCCTCCCGGCTCTTTGCCCTCAAAGGGAGCTTTCCCTTTATGGGCAAAGAGCAGGGGTTGGTTGGGGCCGGAGCCCTGCCCTCTGCTTCCTGCAGCCCTCAGTGTGGCCACGAGGAGGAAGAAGCCAGCAGGTAAGGCAATGGCCACTTCCCCCTGCCCCTGCCGCCATCTTTCCTGGGCTCCACGCCGAAGCCCAGAGCACAGGAAAGGCTGCAACAGGCTCTCCCTTCCACCTACCTTCCTTCCTTCCTTTTTCTCTCTCTCTCTTTCCCCCCCACCTACCTACTTACCTACCTACCTTTCTTTCTTTCTCTCTCTCTCTCTTCATTGTTGTTTGGCAGAACATTTCTGTTGTTTGGGGGACTTTAGGGGACATCTGCAGAGAAAGAGTCCAGTGCATCCACAAACCTAGGGTTCTTCTGCCAGTGAAGTAGGGTTGCCAACTCCAGGTTGAGGAAATCTCTGGAGATTTGGGAGTGGAGCCTGAGGAAGGTGGGGTTTGGGGAAAGGAGGGACCTAAGCAAGGCATAATGCCATGGATTCCACTTTCCAAAGCAGCCATTGATCTGATCTCTGTAGTTTGGAGCTCAGTTGTAATTCCAGGGATCTCCAGACCCCATCTGTAGGTTGGCAACCCTAAAAATTCATATTCATCATACTAGTTCTTCAGGAAGGCAAGCTGATTGCTATGGGAACCTAACTTTTAGGAACTGATTCCAATCCAGTGTGGGAATAATGGTTGGACATAAGATATTGGTTCAGGCAAGATTTTGTATAGATGGGACAGAAAATAATGTTTTTATTGGTTTTGGACTAAACCGTTTGGACAACACAACAAATAATTTTATGGTCAGGGGTCACCACAACATGAGGAACTGTATTAAAGGGTTGTGGCATTAGGAAGGTTCAGAACCACTGCAGAACATCTCACTGTTTTGGAATCAATGAAATAATATCTAAAGGATCCATGCAAAGAGCTCCATGGGACCAATAAGCAACAAGAAAGAAGAAAAGGGGGGGAAATGAAATTACTAAGGGCCCAAGTGGACATGATGGGGCAAATCTATGTAATTAAATCTTGATTTACTCCCAATAATGTAGGAATATGAGTGTTGGCTCCAATTTCAATATCAAAAATGGTTGATGAAAGGGTACTAAGCCTTCCCTTACTGACTTATCTACAATCTGTTCTCGCAACAGCTTTTCTCCTAGCCAAGCCTTAATATAATTCAGTAAGATTGGTTTGAAAATAAGCAGTTGAGGAGGAGAAGTTGCAGGCTGGGGGAAGGTTTTTGCCCTGCTTACCAGAAAGCTACTTTTGCAGTTAAAATCAGGCCCGCCACTACGACCACATAGACTTCTATGTGATTGCAGTGAATCTCTCTTTAAGATTTGCATTCATCACATTATTCGGCCTTGAGTTATATATATATAACTGTGGCTCAATAGTGTAGACCTCTACTAAACAGGAAATACAGATTTTGCTATCTGTGGTAAATGGTTGGCAGTTTGTATTGTATCAGAGGAATCTTTCTTAAATGGTCGGTATTATTTTAGCCACAACCCACCAACTAGTATTAGCTAAATGAGAGGGCCTCTGAACTAGTGACAAGAAAAAAACTGCATGTGAACCACAGCCCTAAGTTTGGGTATATAATTTTCCAAATAAGATGTCACCAAAAATACCAGAGCTGATTTACACTTCTAAAGAATTCAGAGTCCCTGCAACAGTGACAGCTATTGCCAGCCATTTCCAGCTGACAAACACTCAACTGCATTACTAATGCATCCTAACACCACTTCCTGGTAATGTATTTATTTTATTTTCACACCTTTCTCCTCAATGAGCACTCTAAAAAGATTACATCATTCTCCTCACCTCCATTTTATCCTCACAGTAATTCTTTAAGGTAGTTTAGGCTGAAAGTGTGTGACCAACCCAAAGTCACCCAGTATGCTTCCATGGCAGAGTGGGGATTCAAACCTGGGTCTCTCCAGGGGTGGTCTTGGTGATTCTGGGGTCTCAGGCAAAACTCAAGGATGGGGCCCCAGAATCACTTAGACAACAGGTTATCAGCTGGTAGGTGAAGGCCCCTAATGTCAGTTTATCACCCTTCCCAGGTGCTTCCTGAGACTGGTGCAGCAAAGGGGATCAGATGTAGGCTGGCAGCTGGGGCATAGGGTCCTGGGGCAGCTGCCGCCGATGTCCTGTGGCTACGACCACCCCTGGGTTTCTCAGAGCTTAGTCTGACACTCTAACCAAATTGGTTTCCATACAGTTTCATATAGATGATTGGCTTTAAGGAGTACATGAGAAGAAAGGAAAACAATCAAGCAACATTTTGTTGCAGGTTTCTGCTTGTTCTGAAGAGCTCAGTAGAAGTAACCCATCAGCTATGATGACGAAGAAGAAGAAGAAGAAGAAATTGGATTTATACCCTGCCTGTCACTTGAAGCCCCAGTGTGGTTTATCCTTCCCTTTCCTTCCCCTCCCCACAACAGACACCCTGTAAGGTAGGCAGGGTTAGGGCTGCCAGCCTCCAGGTGGGGCCTGGGGCTCTCCCACTTTTACAACCGATCTCCAGCTGACAGAGATCAGCTCCCCTGGAGAAAATGGCTTCTTTGAAGGGTGGACTCTATGGCATTGTACTATGCTGAGGCCCCTCCCCTCCCCAAACCCCACCCTCTCCTGGCTCCACCCCCAAAGTATCCAGGTATTTTCCAACCCAGACCTGGCAACCCTAGGTAGGGTTCAGAGAGCTCTTTCAAGAACTGCTCATGAGAGAACAGGTCTCAGATAACTTTGACTGACCCAAGGTCACCCAGCAGCTGCATGTGGAAGAATGGGGAATCAAACCCAGTTCTCCCAGATTAGAGTTTGTGCTCTTAACCACTACACCAAACTGGCTCTGTTTCTTAAAAAACCGTATACTAGTTCTATCTTTTCTTAGAGACATTCCTATTTCTTGGGGTATCTCTTTGCTATAAGTGCTCACAAAGAATTGACTACACTCATAGAATTCTTTTCCAAGACAGCATAGTTACTTTCCCATGTTGCAGTCTTTGTTGTTGTTTTTGTTGTTCCACCTAGCAGTCAAGGCGGAGACAGCTGATATCAGTAAATTCCTCACAGTTACAGAGGCTCACAAGATTGCTGCAAATCAAATTTGCCTACAAATCATCATATGTCTAAGCCTCTTCTTAGTCCTACATACACAGATGAGGTTATAGTAATTTTCTTTTAGCCATGACTAGAGAAGAGGGGAATCAAAGTTATGGGCCCCAGGGGTAAAAGCTCTAAAAATGCATCCTTCCTCAGTATGCCACCATTTTTAAAAATGGTGCCAACAATTGGCCTGTGTAAATGCAGCCTCAGCTGTCAAGCAATTTTTTATTTTCTTCAGGTGATTCAAGACGGAAGCATCAATCCTGCTGACAGAGATGAAATGCCTTTCCCCAACAGCTGACAAAAAGCACAGTGTAACTTGTCCTGCTTCCAGCTGGATTTTTAGAAAATCCATTAAACTGGTTGGCTTGTCACCTTTCTCTTAGATGTAAGTCTTATGCAGACTATTTCTTCTCTATAGTATCCTTTATTTGAGTAATGCCATCAGCACAAGCATTGGACTGAACGGCAACCACACAGTCTTATAGCGCTGCAACAGCTAAAATGCAATCTAGTGCCTGTCAACAGGCAAACCTTTCAAACCCCAAGCCAAGCAACCTTCTACCCTTCGTGCCATTGTAAATATAAAAATAATAGATATCAGAGAAAAAGAGAAACAGTGAAAACGTACAGCAAAATCTGTAGGATGTTACATATTGCCTTTAAGTTTTTCTGCCCAGGACAGTTTTCCCGGCCGTTCATACTGGGTCACAATGAAGCAAGGCATGCCACACAAAAAAATCAAGAAGAACTACACACCTAAGGATGCCGGTTACTGAGCTGGAGATCCTTGCTGCCTTCTTTGAAGCTCCAAAGCAGCAGGAGAGGATGCTTCTCTTCCCATCCCTTCACCCTGGCTCACCCGCTGTACTGCACAACTTGTCCTGCTAGCTACAGTAGGAAGGTACGTGAAAGGAACCAAGAACAGCAGGCCTTGAATCCTTTCTCACTACTTCTGGGCACTTAAAAGGGGAAGACATGATCGCCAGGTTATCACTGGCTAACCTGTAGAATATTAATACACTGCAGTGACTCCTGATTACAGGCAGCAGCTGTTGGTACACCAATGCAAGACAAATAACCTTGGACTTACAGTGACTTTAAAGGCAAAAGACATACAGAGGTGGTTTGCCACTTCCTGCCTCTGTGTAGCATCCTTAGATTTCCAAGTACTAACCAGGGCAGGCCCTGCTTAGCTTCTGAGATCTGACGAGATCGGGATAGCAAACCAGACTCATATAAAATTAATGTATAAAGTTATAGCTATGCTTACAGTGAAGATATAGTCTTATAACTGCAGCCATTGATATATTACAGCCTTTGGTTAAAAAGCTATTTTCCCCGCACACACAGCAGACCTTTTCTAGAGGACTGTAGCCCATATGAACCAAATCCAGGTCACATGGTTTGAAAAAACTGGCAGGGCCTTGTCATTCTTGTTAATCGACTCCTTGATCAAAGAAAGAAGCTGCAGGGGATGCTGAAGTTGATTTGGGTTTAAGCCACTTTGCCTTTTGGTCCTGAGCCACTGGAATGACTGCTGTTTGAAATTAGCTGATGCAATTTTGGGGGGGGGAAGTCAGTTTCAAAGAGGTCTGTTTGCTTTGCAAGAGTTCAGCTGTATGACGACATGATGAGGTTGGAAATAAAGCATTTGTCATTGGGAGGTCAGCCCATGTGGAGATTACTGGCAACGGAACACTGAATCGGCCCTCTGCTTGTGATTGCTTCAGACCCTTCCATTGTACATCAGGGCATGGCAATCTGTCGCTGATAGATAACGGTTTGAATGACCGCAAGCAGCAATTAGTTCTTTGCTCAAACTATTCAATATGCCCCTTCACTTACCTTTTAGACCTCCATTACAGCCAGATCTGACAAAGGCTAGAACCTTTATTCAGTGACCGGATCTAGCCCTAAGACTTGTGACATAATTATATAAATAGAGTATCCAATCTAGCAATACTATAAAGAACCTGGCAAGAACTTCCCTATGTATTTAAAAGAAACTAACAGACCCCACACCCTGACCTGGATAGCCCAGGCTAGACTGATCTCCTCAGATCTTGGAAGCCAAACAGGCTCAGCCCAAACTAATATTTGGATAGGAGACCTCAAAGGAATACCAAGGGTATGATGTGGAGGTAATGGCAAATCACCTCTGAACATCTCTTGCCTTGAAAACCCACAGGGTCACCTTCAGTCAGCTGTGACTTGACAGCACTTTCCACCACCAACAGACCTCACAATACTATACCTCATTATTTTCGAAGAGGTAGAGGAACTAGAGATCAAATTGCCAACATTCACTGGATTATGGAGAAAGCAAGGGAGTACCAGAAAAACATCTACTTCTGCTTCATTGACTACACTAAAGCCTTTGATTGTGTGGATCACAACAAACTCTGGCAAGTCCTTAAAGAGATGGGAGTACCAGACCACCTCACCTGTCTCCTGAGAAACCTGTATAAGGGTCAAAAAGCAACAGTTAGAACCGGACATGGAAAAACTGATTGGTTTACAATAGGAAAAGGAGTATGACAAGGATGTATATTGTCACCCTGCTTATTTAATTTATACGCAGATTACATTATGTGAAATGCCAGCCTTGATGAATCACAAACTGGAATTAAGATTGCTGGGAAAAACATCAACAACCTCAGATATGCAGACGATACCACTCTAATGGCAGAAAGTGAAGAGGACCTCAAGAGCCCCTTGCTATGAGTGAAAGAGAAGAGCACAAAAGTTGGCTTGAAACTCAATATTAAAAAAAACTAAGATCATGGCATCCGGCCCCATCACTCCTTGGCAAATAGAAGGGGAAGTCATGGAAGCAGTGTCAGACTTCACATTCCTGGGATCCAAGATCACTGCAGACGGTGACTGCAGCCATGAAATTAAAAGATGCCTGCTCCTTGGGACGAAAGCGATAGCAAACCTAGACAGCATAACAAAAAGTAGAGACATCACAACTGTCAACAAAAGTCTGTATGGTTCAAGCAATGATATTCCCAGTTGTAATGTATGGCTATGAGAGTTGGACCATAAGGAAACGCTGAAGAATAGATGTGTTTGAGTTATGGTGCTGGAGAAGACTCTTGGACTGCAAGGAGATCAAATCAGTTAGTCCTAAAGGAAATCAAACCTGACTGTTCCCTGGAAGGACAGATACTGAAACTGAAGCTCAAATACTTTGGCCACCAAATGAGAAGGGAGCACTCACTGGAGAAGACCCTGATGCTGGGAAAGATTGAAGGTCAAAGAAGAAGGGGATGGCAAAGGATGAGATGGGCTAGACAGTGTTATCAATGCAACAGACATGAAGTTGGGTGAACTCCAGAGAATGGTGGAAGACGGGAGGGCCTGACGTGACGTGGTCCATGGCTTGCAAAGAGTTGGGCTCAACTGTGTGACTGAACAACAGCAAAATATCCGAACTACATTATAAGCAGATTAGGGTAATTTTTTTAATTCTGTAGGTCACCTAGTGCTTGTTAGGAGTTGTACATTCTTGCCAATATAAGTTCATATTGAAAGGATTGTTTTATTAAGGCTATGGGGCAGGCCTCCCACTCATAAGGGCACAAGAGGTACCCTGCTGGATGAAACTAGTGGTCCATGTAATCCAGCATCCTGTTTCATACACCGACTCTCTCTAGTTCTACACAGTTTCGTGAAGAAATAAATTGGCCTACCTACTAGTTTACTCACATCATCGAATAATGTTCTTTTTATCAAAAATCAAGAAAGGGGATTGAGTGACCTATATTGTTAACATCACTGGAGGGATTGACAGATTCATGGAGGATAGGTCCACAAACGGCTACTAGCCAGGGTAGCTGTAAGCTTCTCCATATTCAGAGACAGCAAATGTCTGAATACCAGCACTAGGAAGCAACATAAAGAGAATGCCTTGGCCTCTATGCCCTGCTTGTTGGCCCCCCAGGGTTTTTGACCACTGTGCGATGCTGGACTTGATGGACCCCTGGTTGGATGTTACTTTATTCTACTTTATATGAAGTTCATTTAGTTGTTAAAACATTTCTACCCTACCTTTCTCCAGAGATTCAGTACAGATTACTGAACATTAAAATGGAACAAGAGACAATCAACCATCAGCCAGAAATCAGTGACTTCAGTTAATCCAACCAGCTCTTCTACTGAAGACAAAAAGAATGAGCAGGTTCCTTTTTGACCAGCTAAAAGGCTCTGTGGGGACCAAGGGACCTGCGCAGAGTAAAGGCATCTATGGCTGGGGCTGGACTGAGGGAGTGACTTAGGTGACACTGAGTGAAAAAGCTACCTGGATCCAACCTATGCTGTTACCAGAGCAACACTCGGCTACCAAAATCTAACAGACGTTTCTAAAGCTCATCAAGAGTGGCGCTCTTTTCATTCCCTTGAAAAAACTGTGGCATAACATTGGCCCAACAGATTAAAAGTCCCTCCAGAGAAAACATGTCTCTGGGAGGCCACCAAGGGAGAAGGAGCCTAATTGATTCACGAGCACTAGAGGCTGATGCATTTCCTTACATTGGCCCCAGGTTATGAGGGGCTTTATGGGTAAGCAGCAGCACTTTAAAATAAATCTGGAAGTAAACAGGCAGCCAGTGGGGATCTAGCAGAACAGATGTACCATGCTGAAATCAGTGAGCTACAGATAGGGTTGCCAGGTCTTTCCTGGCCGATGATGGACGGGGGATCAGGTTGCCAGCTCCAGGCTGGGAAACTCCTGGAGATTTGGGGGGGAGCCTGGTGTGGACTTGGACCATAGTGGGGTACAGTGCCACAGAGTCTACCCTCCATCACATCCATTTTCTGCAGGGGAACTGATCTCTATAGTCTGGAGATAGGCTGTAATTCCAGGGCATCCCTAGCTCCAGACAACCACATTCTGCTCTAATTGCACCATCTGAGTTGTCTTTCAGGGCACTCCAAAATGCACATTATCTTCAACAATATTCTGCTTGCTGTTTGTTTTGTTTGGGTTTGGGTTTTTGTTTTGTTTTTTGCAGTTTACTCTTGTCTAAGATCCCGTCTTTGAACTTTGCTAGATATTTATTCCTGTTTCCTCATCCTTTAAATCTAGGGTTGCCAAGTCCGGGTTGGAACATACCTGGAGACTTTGGGGGTGGAGCCAGGAGAAGGTGGGGTTTGGGGAGGGGAGGGGCCTCAGCATGGTACAATGCCATAAAGCGCACCCCCCAAAGCAGCCATTTTCTCCAGGGGAGCTGATCTCTGTCAGCTGGGGATCAGTTGTAAAAGCGGGAGATCCCCAGGCCCCACCTGGAGGCTGGCAACCCTATTTAAATCTGAAATGGAGCCTCTATTAATGGTTCAGATTCAGTGTGAGTCCAGCCTTGTATGACATGTATACAGAGAAAAGCCAAAAATAATTTTGTACAAGCCATCCCACAGGGGAAGAAGGAATACTCTGGAGCTGGACACCCAGAGCCCACAGCCAGCAAGCGGTTCACAGCCAGGCTTTGCTTTTGAAGGCCAGTTGACCCTTTTCCCTGTCAGGCAGAACAGAAAAAGTTGCATGGAACATGAGTAACTATCGGTCATGGGCACCAGCAGGCTCAGAGCCCTGGCTGCTGCTGCTGCTGCTACTGCTGCTGCGAGCTGCTTTGAGCATTTTCCAGCTCATTTTCATCATGCGGTTGTGGGAGTAAGAAGGGGTGTGCTGGGCGTAAGCCAGTCTGAGTCAGATGATAAAACCGAAGGCCGTGACCAAGGTAACATCAGGGCCAAGGTTCCGTTATGATAATCTGCTGTAATGACGGTTCAGTAAGGCAGGTCAATACACTTTAAGGCAGTGCTAGACTCCACTGGAGCCAAGTTGGATCACATCTCATATGGCTCAGATCCAAGCCTTTTTGAATGCTTATTTCTGGTTTAATTCAAGTCAGATTGAGATTTCTGTAATATGGGGTCTGAAGCTTGACCCCTGATTTGCACTATAGGGTCTTACTTAGGGTTGCTAGGTGGCAGCCCTGAGACTCAGACCTATTTTCAGGGCCTCAGAAGTTAGGGTTGTGAATTGAAATCTAAGAACCAGTGGCTAGCCCACACGTATTCCATCCACAGAGTGTGACTTTCACCCCCTCCCTTTCCTTCTGCAGCCCCAGATGGTGTTCCTGGGGATGTCAGGGAGCCTTTTGGTCTGCAGTGGGAGAGGGAGGTAGGAAAGACGTACTCTGGAGTCAGAAGGAAATTCTCTAATGGATCCAAGCTTTTTTATGCTTAGCGCAGTTCTTTATGCTCAGCTGCTGTGCATATTTGTGAGAACCTCTGGATCAGAGCTATCATAGTGACTGAGAGAAGTAGTGGCATACTTATTCAGCATTACTTTTTCTAATTTTTTTCCTATCAAGTAGGCTTACTAACCTCCAGGCGGTGGCTGGAGATTTCCTGGGATTGCAACTGATCTTCAGACAACAGAGGTCAGTTCACCTGGAGAAAATGGCCATTTTGGAAGGTGGGCTCTATGGCAGGGGTGGCCAACCTGTGGCTCGGGAGCCACATGCGGCTCTTTCACACATATTGTGCGGCTCCTGGCAGGGCGGCTGGGGAAGCAAAGGGGAGGCATGCTTTTTCTCTCTTTCTCCCTTCCTTCCTTCCTTCCCTCCTCCCTCCCATCTATTTGCTTTCCTAGTTTCTCTCTCTCTCTTTCTTTCCACTTCTTTAATTCTTTATTTCCATCTCTCTCTTTTTCTCTCGCTCTCTCAATATCATTAACAAACAAGTAATATCATTATCAATAACCGGTTTTCCTCATTTGTTTTTATTTTTGGCAGTCCCATTTAACGTTAATAAAAAGCAAATTTGCATATTTTTAAAAATAAAAACGTGTGTGTGATATTTGTTCCTATCTTGCGGCTCTCAGACATCTCTATGTGGCTCTTACGTTTATTCTATGTGGCTCTTATGTTAAGCAAGGTTGGCCACCCCTGCTCTATGGCATCAAACCCCTCTGAGGTCCTTGCACTCCCCAAACTGCACTCTTCTTAGGCTCCACCCCCAAAATCTCCAGTTATTTCCCAACCCAGAGCTGGCAACTCCACCATCAAGCTTTATGTCACAGGGCTATGTGAAAAGGATGAGTAGAAAGAAAAGGAGAAATGAACAAATGTAGTATGGAACAGATAACAAGAATGACAGAGAAATCTGGATTACCCTTCTCTAGTTTGTTCATTTTGCTTCTTTTTAAAAAAAAAAGGATATAAAGAACAGCAAAAGGAGATGCCCTTAGGATTTCCTACTGCTATTTGCTGCCAAGAGATAGTATGAAAAATCTGAGTTACATAACATTTATAAGCTGCTTGCTTACACAGGAAATTTAATCTCTAAAGACAAAATGTGCCTTGGGACTTCCTAAATAGCAGTGTTATCTCTGAAAGGAATAAGCACTATTAAGTTCACTTCTGAAGAGTTTGTACATTTTCCCTTCAAATACTTTTTGGATTTCCTGTTACTGCTGCAAAGATGAATGGACAGTAAGATAAAGGCCCACAAAGGAGAATTAACTACCCTCTCAACTCAGCCCTTCTATTCAACATTATTAAATATTAAGAAATGCAAAGACTGGTTTGGAGTAGAGTACAGGGGGAGGGAATGACCTGCAACATCGCTAAAATGATCACAGTGTCAAATGATGACATGAATGGGCGAAATTAGCAAATTGAGCCATTTCTATGCAACATTGTCCTCTTGAGAATTTTTGTTGGTTCTTCATTTGTCCTATATCCTTCTTCATAATGGTTCTGGCCACGCACTCTGGCTTAGAAGCTAGTATTTCCACTTTAGGTATCGACCTCACCTGTGAGTGAACACAGGCATAACATTAGAAGAGGGCTCATGGAATATACTTCAACATCTTATTTGCAGTTTCAAACTGAGAGAGAGGTTTACCAGCCAATCAAACATTGGTTCTTCCTGGTCACCAACCTGCTACCACTTTCACCAATTTAATCTCCTCACCACCATTAAAGTTAATAGAAGTGCCCACATGCAGGTGTCTGAAACAGAACTAGTGACCCTGTCCCCCACATGTCCCCCCCCCCCACCTAACTGTGGGATGCTTTTGAAACTTTCTTCAGCCAGCAGAGGAGGGTGAGAGGGCGAGAAGCAAGGAAGGGTGAGAAGCAAGGAGGTGAGAAGCAAGAGTGAGAAGCAAGGAGGGTGAGAAGCAAGGAACAATCAGAGAGGGGCAGAACTAATGGCTTGACCTAACATTAGGTTTCCTGGTAAGTTTGTCTGTCAGTTCCACGGTAAAAATGAGAAGAACTCTGTCATATAATTTTAGTTTGTTGCAACCCTCTGCTTTGTGTTATTTTATTAATAGTGGTGTTTAATTGAAAGTTTGTATCACACCAAATGATACCAGGGCACCGGACTGAAGTATTACAGTCAACGCTGTGGTTTACCATCTCACCTCCTGTTTGTGAGGAGTAGACTTTTGTCTGCAATCCTAAGAATGCTTTCCTTGGAGTAAGCCTCACTGAATAAAATTGGACTGATTCCTGAGTAGATCTGCTAAGGACTCCTTTCTTATTCTCCTGTAGTACCACCAGCAGATGACTGTTCTAGAGTTAATAACACCAGCCATGTGAAGGTGTCTTGAAATCTTGCTGGAGAGAAGGCATTGCCCCCTGAAGGAAGAAGGCCAGATGCTCTCTTCTTCATCTCTAGCTAGACAGAAACTTCACGGGGAGAAAGAAAGTCTTCCTTTGTGAGAGGGGAAAGAAGTCAATTTTCAATTTTGCCTACTTCCTTTGAGCTACAACCCCCATGATTACAATGGGCTGGGAAAGGAATAATATACCCCGGTAAAGTAGAGCCATCTAGTGACTCATTTCAGCAGCTGGATAATACAGCTCATCAGCAGCCCTTGAGAGTGCTTTTGAACAATAGTAGATAAGGTAGAAAAGGGTCAATGTTCTGTCCTCTCATGAATGCAGAAAAGAAATAAATATTCACATTCCACATCTGAAAATGAGAAACATCTCAGTTTTAAGAAAGGAATTTATCTTTCTAACGTGGTTCTGGACATCTATGTAGCATCTGCAGATAGGTAGATAGGTAGGTAGGTAGGTAGGTAGGTAGGTAGATAGATAGATAGATAGATAGATAGATAGATAGATAGATAGATAGATAGATAGATAGATAGATAGATAGATAGATAGATAGGTGGATGGGTGGATGGATGGATGGATGGGTGGATGGATGGATGGATGGATGGATGGATGGGTGGTCGGTCATTCATTTGTTCATTATATTTTTATCCCACCTTCCCCACAAGCAGGCTCAAGGAGGGTTACAATCACAAAATAGCAATATAATTTAGATAGTTGAAACCATATTTCTGATAAAACACAAACCAAACTAGGGGTGCCCGCCTCCAGGTAGTGGCTGGAGATCTCCCACTATTATAACTGATTTCCAGGCCACAGAGATCAGTTCCCTTGGGGAAAATGGCCACTTTGGAAGGTGAAGTCAGTGGTGCTGTACCCCCATTGAAGTCCCTCCCCTCCCCTCCCCAAGTCCCACCTTCCTCAGGCTCCACTCCCAAAATCTCCAGGTACTTCCCAATCTGGAGCTGGCAACCCTAAACCAAACACAGTCAGGGTGGCTTTGCCTCGACAACAGTGCTCAGTTTGGGTTGATTCCATTTGGCCAGCACTGTCAGCAGGGGAGGCCAAGATAGATTTGGATGTCTGCCACCTCATCTGAAAGCCCAGTGGAACAGCTCCATCTTGCAGGCCCTGCAGAATTGTAATAAATCCCTCAGGGCCCTGATCTCAAGAGGAAGCTTGTTCCACCAGGCTGGAGCTAGGACAGAAAAAGCCTTGGCCCTAGTTGAGGCCAGCCAGACATCTATGGGGCTGGGAATGGAGGAAGAAGCTGTTGTGGTCTGCAGCTACTCATTCCTCCTTAAAGGTTAGGTACTTAAGTAATTTTCCTGACCTAGAGACTGTCCAAAGAGTTTTCTACCAACACTGCATTCAGAAGAAACTTCAAGTAATCATATTTGCATATATATTAGAAGTAGGTTTGAATTTCTTGGTGCTAGAGTATGGATTTCCACCCAATGCGGAACTCCAGTTTTTGGTGGGGATAGCATGAACAGCCCTAAAGATAACTATAGAATAAGCTTTATTTTGTGTCACAGGCAGTGCCTCAGCTTTCTCTTACCTCCATGCCCTTGCAGATGTAATTGTGATAGACCACCCATGCCCACAGAAGAAGAATTGTGATAGACACCCATGCCCATAGAAGAGGAAGTTTTATACCCCACTTTTCTCCACTCTGAGGAGTCTCAAAGTGGCTTACAATCACCTTCCCTTCCCCTCCCCACAACAGTCACCTTGTGAGGCTGAGAGACTTCTGAGAGAACTGTGACTGACCCAAGATCACCCAGCAGGCTTCATGTAGAGGAGTGAAGAATCAAACTTGGTCCTCCAGATTAGAGTCCACCACTCTTAACCACTATATGATGTTGGCTCTCATAGATACCCTAGTTGTGCTTTTGGATAATGGGCAGATATCCTGCTAATGGAAGAGAACAGAGAGGGATAGCTGACTGAGTCCCCAGCCTCACTACACCTGCCCCAGACATCTTTTATCTGCAAAGATCCCCTGGCTCCCCTGGAATGCCTTTTGGGGGCCTCACAGAGGGCTACTGGGAAAAGGGGGAGCAGGAAAAGGTCTGCTTCACCAGCGGAACACCTGTAGGCTCCAATCCATTAAATCATGAATTGATCATGTTAAAAAAATCAAATTGTAAAGCATGTGGGCAATGTATGGTGAAGTGTCAGAAGTGGGTCGAGAGTCGTCGAGCTGCATTCTGTGGAGAGTTGTGCATAGCTTTGGGCTGCTTCCTTATGGCAGTCAGAAGCAAAATGATCCATACAAGGGCAAATCGATAGCATGTAATACCAACCACACTGAATATGAGTCCATTTCCTATTCCCCACCAACATCAAATAAAAGCTTTCTATTGTATATCACTGCATGCTGTGTGGGCCCACTTACATTATGAGGTGTCGTAAAAGAAGGGCTTCATTAAACTGAATATACACTTTTCCCTCCAATATGTATTTATAACTGAAATCTCACGTTAACAGCAGTGGTTTACTTCAGAAGAGCCTCCTGCAAAAAAAGCACCCCCACACCTCAGTATTTGGGCCCAACCACATCTCAGGGCAAGACATTAGAAGCACCTCAAGGGGATCGTTTCCATGCATCAAAGAAAAGTGTCAGCCTCTGCTGAGCAATTCTGCTGCATACATGATTAAGATCAATGTGGACTTGTAAGTAGGTTCATCCGTCAACTGTATTGCACCCGTTCTTCCTAGCTGGGCTGTCTCTATCACAGCTTGTCTAATGGCTCTATAAAAGTAAAAAATGAAAGCGGAAATTTCCAAATAGCGTCATGGCTCAAAAGTAATGGCCGCTTGGAAAGTAAACATATTCATGACAATAATTTTGCAAGTCTACAATGTACCGATTCATTTTGTTCACAGAAATAAGAGATTTAAGGCATCCATCTCAAATGTTGCATGTTATGTTGTCTGTTGCCTTCTGGGGAACATATAAAAAAGCTGGCAGTATGATGTTAATATCCACTTTGCATGGAGGATGTTTTCTTGCTGAAGAACATATGGGAAGAGCTTCATTTACTGTGCCACAGGGGTACAACAAATTGCAGGTCCATCCACTCATCTCCTGCAAAACTGACTTGCATCGGATGAAGTGGGCTATAGTCAGTGAAAGCCGATGCTACAATAAATCCGTCTTTAAGGTGCTGGAAGACTCCATTTTGCTTTTTTGAACAGCAACTCCCCTGCATTTTTACCTCAGCGAGATGGCAGTATTTTTTAAGATACAAGAATTATGCCCGCCGTACAAGATGAGAGTATATTCCATCCACTTCATGTGGTACAGAAGGCAAAATGGCAGACTCATAGAAAAACTGGAAATTGTCCCAGCACTGTGCTGGATGTTCTAGTCCCCTATATAAAGATTTGCTCAATGTGTTGGAACCATAATATTGTCCCTGCCTCTATTCTATAAATTTCTTGCACTGCTCTTGTATAAGCAAAGGAAAAACTTGAGAGTGCAACACTGTTTTTCTTAGGGTTGCCAGGTCTGGGTTGGAAAATACCTGGAGACTTTGGGGCTGGATCCAGGAGAGGGTGGGGGTTGGGGAGGGGAAGGGCCTCAGCATGGTACAATGCCATAGCGTCCACCCTTCAAAGCAACCCTTTTCTCCAGGAAAGCTGATCTCTGTCAGCTGGAGATCAGTTGCAAAAGTGGGAGATCTCCAGGCCTTGCCTGGAGGCTGACAACCCTAGTTTTTCTGTTGCTTCCACTCACCACTGCATTGTTAACACAGGGAGACCCTGATTCAGGCAGAAGGTGAAGTTAATTGTGTGCTAAGTCACTACTTTCACAATTATCTGTTCCACCAAGGACCTCACAGAATGGTATACAGAGTATTCCTTATCTCCATGTTATCCTCACAATAACCTTGTGAGGTAGTTTAGGCTCAGGAAAAGTGACTGGCCCAAGGTCACCCAGTGAACCTGGATCTCAGTCTGGCACACCAACCATTACACCACACTGAATCACTGTGGTCAGGTAAACTTGTATTTGGAGATCGGAGTATCTAGGTTGAAATCCTGTCTCGGCCACAAGGCCTCCAGTCACTGTTTCAGCCTCGTGTTCTCGATTGTAAAGAGGTTCGTTTCAGTTATTCATTTTACAGCCCTACTGGGCTGATGGTTTCACTCCATGCCCTGAAAATGCTCTATGCATTCACGTTTAGAGAGCAGCAAAAAGAAGGCCAAGGAATCCCACAGCCTCCTCATCTTCTATCAGTCAATCAGCACTGCTATTTGAACCTCCCTTCCTAACTGTTCTATTTAGAGCTTCATAAGGAAATTTTGAAAAATGGCCAGTTCCACACCCACTCAGTTCCAAGAAAATGAATGTGCTGGTCAGAGGAAGATATAAATAATTCCCACTGCCACACAATGAAGTTTCACATCCGGTGGCTAAAGTTTGTAAAATGTCCACCAGAATTCAAGTGAAGTTTATTAATCTCTCCATTTGGAGACTGTGTTTAAGAAGAATTACTACTCTCACCCTTCTCCTGCAGTTCAGATTCCCTGCCCGGAGCCCTACCCTGTCTGAACACGACAAGCAGGAAATATCTCGTTATTCCTAGAATAGGTAGGGCAAGAGTGGGTGGAAGGGAGCATCCGATACTGAAACCTTTCTGTTGGATTGATAAACATTCTATTCAGGATTTACGACCTGTACACTTTTACTTAACAGCTAGTTTTTGTTTTTTTTCCCCCACATCAAGTATGAAGCTACATTTCATATGGTCAGAAGGACATAGCTGGTTCCACAATGAGGTGAGACAGCAGACCTGGAGGAGCAGATGGGGGGGGCGTGTCTGTGTGTATTAGGGTCTATCTTTACCACCAGTACATCTTTACAGTCACCACTATGCCACCTATGACCTAGGAGAGGCATGATTTTGGGAAGCCCTATGGGACATGCATAACTTGCCATACTGTTTATAAAGATGTCTCCCGAACGAGGACGGAAGTATCATTATCTGCTCCTGGGCAGTGCAGTATAGCAGGGAGGGAAGAATGGCAAGGAATGGTGGCCAGGGCAGCCACCTCAAGCATCACATCTTCTTGAACCACCATTGGGTAAGATTGCACTGTGCCTACTCTCAAGAGGGAGAGCAACAGCCAAGAGTTCAGCATCCACTATGGGGATTAATGTTTGTTGTTCCGTCCCACGTTTTATTGATTGCATCTTCTTCAGAGCACAAATTCCACAAATATATCCACCTCAATGCCAGGTCCTGGAGCTGTTCTCAAAAAACAGGTTGTTGGATACCAGCCACCGTTAGGACTTTTAGAGGAGACCCAGGATGGCTAACAGGCAGTCCCTACAGCCATTTTATCTGGGCCTTGGGAGCTCTATTTCACTTTAATCAAAGCAATATGGAAAGTCTGCAAGCAGTTTCACTCTTCAGGAACAGAAAATGGTTCTACAGAGCTGCAAAAGATATCGATATCGAATATTACGTTTCTTTGGATTGCATATACATATGAAATGCCCTATATAATGCCAGTGAGTCTCGTAAGTGTAGAACCCTTATTGCTAGGTAGGGTTAACTAGGTAACTAGGGCTGCTAAGCCCCTGGTGGGGGC
This sequence comes from Lepidodactylus listeri, assembly GCA_029233225.1. Taxonomy (NCBI): domain Eukaryota; kingdom Metazoa; phylum Chordata; class Lepidosauria; order Squamata; family Gekkonidae; genus Lepidodactylus; species Lepidodactylus listeri. The sequence continues at coordinate 43,315,437 of JARCFY010000003.1, forward strand.
AGGGGATTCCTCACTCCCAGATCCCATTGCCTCCCACCACTCTTGAGCAGTGGGGGCAAAATTAAGGGGTGGTGGAAAACAGCCTCAAGTACTTATCAGAAGTTCATGTAGGAAGAGGCAAAGGGTAGCTCTAGAAATCACCCAAAACTCTATGGGTTTACTATAGAGTTTCAGGCAATTCCTAGAGCTCTGGGAATCACCAGCAAATCCTCACAACCCTCCTGCTGATTGCCAGGCACTGTTAGGCACTGCCTGGTAACCCTGCTGGCAATTGGCAAGAGCTTGGGGCATGGGGATCTAGGGGGGCACCAGCACTGCATGCACCATGATGTCACTTCCGGGAAAACCCGGAAGTGACATCACCTCACTGTAGGAATCACCAGAATCTCTATGGTAAATCAATAGAGTCTCTGGCAATCCCTACAGCAACATGATGTCACTTCTGGTTTTCCCTGGAAGTGCCATCATGCCACACTTGACACTGGTGGTTTAAAAAAAAAAAAATCTCCCATCACTTCTCAAAACAGCAGTGGGCAATAAAGGATGCCAGCAGGCAGTCTTCCTCCATAGTGGGAGGCCTGACAATCCTATTGCTAGATGATGCCAACTTTATAGTCTGACCGCCCAGTAAAGAAAATGGTTTATGCAACCAAATACAATTGAAACTGTCCATCTCAGTCTTAAGTAAAACGACGATTGCTCCCAAATCTGTGTGTGGGACAGAACTACAACCCAATTGGAGACTGGACCCAGTATTAAAACCATAGGATCAACTCCAGTTGACTGCGGATCCAGCCTGCAATACTCTATACCCTTCTCTAAAAACTTCTTCCTGGAATCATTCCATTTAGGACTTGCAAAAATGTATTTTAAACTTGGCAAACAGCAAAGAGTACTGATGAAACATATAAACATGAAGGTTTATAAGAAGATAATTATATAAGATATGTTGACTTCAGTCTTAGTTTTGTTTACTACAATAACAGTGTTCAGGTACAGTAGTGACACAAAGATGGACTTCTGAGTCCATCATGAAAGATACCATTTTTTTTTCAGCAGTATTGATCTTTACATCACTTTGAAAATCATTGCATTGTTACTAATGAGGCATTACTGCACATATATGAAGTTAACATAACTGAGTTTTAACATTTACCTTGGTTAAAGTTTAATGTAAGCGTTTATAGACAAACCAGATACTGAAGCTAGAACACATTTGAGTGAAAAGGTAACCTGGAAACAGCAACATGTTGGTGAAAATAATTGCGTTTTAAAACATTAAATGAGTTTTAAAACATTAAATGAGTATTGGGAAATGGACTGTGAAATAGGCATTCCCTTGTTCCTATGTGTCTTCGGATAAGAGCCTGTTACTTTAATCATGGTTTTTCAGGATCCTTAGAGGTTTGGTCTGTTAGTCTCAGTCAGTTTATTCTGTCATTTTACCTACTAACCCCAATTCAAAAGTAAAGCATGACATTCAATCCACACATATGGATGTGGCAGAAATAGATTTAAAAATAAGGTGGGATTCAACAATCCCCCCTCTCTCCCATAGCAAGGAGGGATAACCTTGCTATGGAAGAAATGGAACCATGGCTTCCTCCTCCTTTGTAAAGACTAGTGTCCAGGTGGGGGGTCTAGATAAGAACTTTTACATTTCAGTTCAGCAGCGAATCCATCAGGGATCTGAAGGCAAAACTTACAGTTCTCATAGGAACGAAGTTTGAGTCCAGTGGCATCTTTAAGACCAACGAAGTTTTATTCAGTGTTTAAGCTTTTGTGTGCATGCACACTTTTTCAGATACAATGAAACTGAAATTATCAGTCCATTAATATAAGTAGAATGTGGGCAGCAAATTAGCATGCAGTATAATGAAGATATTTAACAGATGCAAGGTCCAAACAGGAATAACAAGTTGATGTTGTTAGGTCCAGTAACTGTGTTGTCTGGGTGCATGTGGCAGCAAAGTTGGCATCTGGGTTTATTGCAAGCTCTGGTACTAGTGTCCATGTTCAAATTAGATATTGTATTATTGTGGGTGAGGAGTTGTTTGTGATTGGGGGGCTATCGGTGTGCAAGAAAAATTTGCCCCCCAGTACTTGTGAAAGAGAACTGTCATCATCCAGTAGAGGTTGTAAGTCTCTGATGATGTGTTGAATTGTTTTGAGTTGAGAGCTGTATGGGACCACCAGTGGTGTTCTGTTATTGTCTCTTTGGGGCCTGTCTTGCAACAGGTTTTTTCTGAGTATCATTCTGGCTTCATTAATCTGTTTTCTGACTTCATCAGGTAGGTACTTTGGTTCCAAAAAAAGGTTTGTCGTAGATCCCTCAGATTAGAATCTCTATCTGTAGGATTGGAGCAAATGCGGCTGTAGAGTACAGCCTGCCCGTGTATACAATGGATCATTTGTTATGTCTAGGATGGTAGCTGGAGGCATGTAGGTATGTTTGCTGGTCAGTCGGTTTCTGGTATAAGATGGTGTCTATGTGCCTATTGTGTATATTTACAGTAGTGTCCAGAAAATGTATTTCTTGCATAGATTGGTTCATTGTCAGGTTGATGCTGGGTTGTTGAATGCCTGGTGGAATATGTCCAGGGCTTTTTTACCATGTGTCCAGACAATAAAAATGGCATCAGTGTATTGCAGGTATAAGAGAAGTAATAGCTCTTCGGCTTCTCGGCTCTTCGGCTCTTCAGCCCTGCGGCTGCTCATCAACTCCTGGTGCCGCTCGTTGGGTCTTCAACTCTTCAGCTGTTGACTCCTTGGCTCCTCGGGTCTTCAGCGCTTCGGCTCTCTAGCTTGGGTCTTCAGTTCTTTGGCTGCTGACTCCTCGGTTCCTCAGCTTCTCCTCTTCGGCCTACCTCCTTTGTGGCGCTTTGGCCCCACAGTGCCTCGGTTCCTCGGTGGTCAGCTCTTCGGCCCCCCCAGCATTAGGTGCATCGGCTCCCACTGTCGACTGTGGCTGCTTCAACCTCTTCAGCTGGCTCTTCAGCTCTTCGGCATGCCGACTCCCTGGCTGGTTTGTCTGGGTGAAGTGTGACTCCCTGGCTGCGGTGGGCTGGCTCTTCGGTGGCTCAGCTCGTCAATTTGGCCTGACCCAGTTTCTTTGGCCCTTCTAAAGATCGGCTGCGTCCAAGCCCTTAGCCCACCCGGTTGCTCCAGCCACCTTTCAGCTTGTAGGGGCCATTGGTGGCAGGGGTGGCAGTAGGAGTGGCATGTGGTGCCTTAGGACAGAGGGGGGGAAAGAACTGGCAGTATGTGGCCAGTACATCTTTGGCTGGGGCTGGAACCACCAAGGATAGGAACTCCTGGCATAATTTACAACTTTGGCCAGGTCTTGGACTGCCTTGCTGTTCCTAGGAACTTTACAACCTACAACTTTGGCCAGGTTTTGGACTGCCTTGTTGTTCCCAGGAACTTTCCATCTTTACTGCCGGGGGCAGTAAAGAATAACTTAGATCAACTGGGGGGGCCGAGGATTGGGGGGACAGGAGTGTGAGGTGTTGGTTAGTAAGGATCAGCTAGGAGGGTAGTGGTAGGTTTAGAGTAGGGGTTGTGTTATTCAATATCAATGTATCAGTAGCTATATCTGAATTTGTATTTTCCACCCTTTATTTAATTTAATTAGAACTAGATTGTTAGTCTTGTAGTGAGGGAGGGAGCAAGATAAGAGGTTAGGGTAGGTTAGTTAGCTATTAGAGCAATTGAAATTGGGCTGTTGTGGACTACCGCTGCTCGGAACAGCAGAAGACCCAATGATCTGAGGCGTGCACGAAGATCGAGGGGCAGCGATGCCTGGCCAGCAGATTCCAATGTTCCTGGGGAGGGGGAAGTATAGCGGTGGGTCCAGGCAGGAGAAGAAGGGGAGGACACAGAGAAATAAACTAGCTCAGCACCCTTCCAGCCTGAGACCCATGCCGAGGGTGGTTGGCAGTGGGTCAAGGATGGAGTACCCCCCCTCCGTCATTGGTGTTGTGCAATGCCAGATCCATAAATAATAAGGCCACGATCCTGTGGGACTTCGTGGTGGAACAACAGGTGGATCTGGCTTGTGTGACCAAGACCTGGGTGCGGGAGGGGAAAACAGTAGCACTTTCCCAGTTCACCCCACCTGGGTTTGTGGTCCTCCACCAATCATGGACTAAGGGGCGGGGGGAGGGGTGGCAATGCTCATTCAAGAGGCTTACTCCTTCAGGGCGCTCCCACCGCGGAAAATCACGGGCTTAGAGTGTGTTGGACTGGTACTGGAGGCCGGGGAGAGTGTGGTGATCTGGCTGGTGTGCCGACCGCCTAATGCACCGGCCAAGAGCCTACTGGCCCTGATGGAGGCCGTAACAGGCTGGGTGCTGGAACACCCAAGGCTGATAATCCTGGGTGCTACGGGCCTGAGAACAGGAAACTGATCAGATGTCTGAGTAGTTTCTTGGAGAATGTGAGACATAGTTTTTAAGCATAGTTTGTAGAACAAGTGGATTGTAGAGGATTCTTAATTCTCAGTCCCCTAGGTATAATGTCCAGGTGTTTGCATTTTGTAAGAAAGGAAATATCAGTCTCCACCTGCCAAGTTTCTTTGTAAGACTGATGGAGTCCATTCCATAGGAGTCATTCCTGTTGATTCCTGACCAGGCACTGTCACAGGATGGCTTGCAGGGAGTGGGGAGTTGCCACACTCATCACTAGAGACATCACAGGCATTACCTAGCAGGTGCCCATGATATTCTCACCAACACTTTCCAAACTGAAGCTCCAAATTACCGTGGGCAGGTAACTAGGAAATTCGCAAGCTCTTGAAAGCTGGGAGAATGTGATACTCCTGTTACAGAAACAGTTAAAGAAGCCATCAGCGTACCAGTGAGAAAGGAGCAACAAATACACATTTGCTCCATTTTGAACCGATCACCCAAAGAAGGCATTACACTATCCCTGAAGATGCAGCAAGCAGGTTATGTGCCCACAAGACTCCCCAGATGCAACCCAGATACCAACATTCTTAACTACTGCAAAATAAGCAGGCAAAATACTTAGCCAAACGAACATTACCCCAGTCAAAAAGATGAGCAAACAAAGGTGGATACAGTTTGCTTCAAAATTTATATGGGAAAAACTTCCCTTTTTATGTAAACATCAGCCTCTGGTACACAGCACCACTCCTTTCGGCTTGAACTGTTGTTATAAAATGCTCACCATAAAAAATATCACACAAGTATGTTACTTGAAATCGGACAATTCCAGTGGATTGCATCTTAGTTTAGTCACAAGATTTAAACACAATGGTGTTTAAGTAAGTTTCTGTACAGGAAAGAATGTGTGTGTCAGTGTTTACCATGCCAGCTATTGACTGGGTTATATCAGAAATGAATACGACTAGTAAGAAATGCTCTTCATTGCAAGATTGTCACTTGCCTCATACTGTCAAGGCCAAACTAAACATTATTGCGGGGGGAGGGGTACTAAATTGGATACCCTGGCATTTTCTTTATTATTAAAAAGCCGCTGAAGGTTTTAAATATGCGTGCAGTTCTGGTTCTGATCACCCTCAAAAATGACAATGTAGAGCTGGAACTAGGACAAAAGAAAGCAACAAAGAGGTTGAAGCTCCTTTCCTATGAGGAAGGCTGAAGAGTCTGAACTTCTTAGTATAGAAAAGAGATGACTGAGGGACATGATAGAGGTTTACAAAGTTATGCCTGGGATAGAGAGAGTGGGCAGGAGAATTTTTCTCCCCCGCCCAAAATACTAGAACTTGAGGGCATCCTATGAAGTTAATGGACAATGGATTCAGGACTAAGGCAGATCACGAGAAGGGAGGGCAGGAAGGGTTGCATCAGTGCTTAGTTCTTGTGGCCCTTTCTTACATGCCCAGGGAAATGCTGACTGACACTTTGAGGGTCAGGAAGCTATTGTTCTCCAGGCAAGTTTGCCCAGGGATCCTGGAGGGTCTCCCCCCCCCTCTTCTGGGCATAAATCAGGGGTCACTGGGGGGTGGGTATTTGTGAATTTCCTGCATTGTGCAGGGAGTTGGAGTAGATGACCCTAGAGGTCCCTTCCAACTCTATGATTCTATGACAGGCAAAAGAAAATATTTCTTTTCACAGAGAGTGATTAAAATGTGGAATTCACTGCCAGAGGATGTAGTGATGGCCACAGGCATAGGCAGCTTTAAAAGGACATTATATAGATTCATGAAGGATAAGTCTGTCAATGGCTACTAGCCATGGTGACTGAGGGGAACCTCCACATTCAGAGGCACTAATCCTCTAAATCCCAGAGCCCGAAGGCAACATCAGGGGAAGATATCGGCCTCTATGCCTGTTGTTGGCCCTCCAGAGGAACTGGTTGGCCATTATGTAGTACAAGATGCTGGACTAGATGGACCGCTGGTCTGCTCCAGCAGAGCTCTTCTTATGAATGAACAACAGCTGTGTAAAAAATCTTTCTGCTTGGTGTTTAGCAGTCTGATCAACATTAATGACTGCCTGTTCATTTGGATCTGTAGCTGTTCACACATTCACATTCTCTCATAACTCCAGATGTATCATTGATTTCCACACATACCACAGTGTCCTACCACAGTGACCCAACCATCCATGACCTTGGGAGGGGGATCAATTTCAGCTACTGCACAAGTGTAAAAATGGCCCCATCACTACAGCTAACTGTGCAGTTATTCAGACACTATTTAAGTTGGTTGGCTAAGAGACAAGAAGAAGAAGAAGAGATTGGATTTATATCCCGCCCTTCACTCACTTGGAGTCTCAGAGCAGCTTACAAACTCCTTTCCTTCCCCTCCCCACAACAGGCACCCTGTGAGGTAGGTGGGGCTGAGAGAGCTCTTTCCCAAGCTGTCCTTGAGAGAACAACTGGTACAGAGCTATGGCTTGCCCAAGGTCATCCAGCCAGGTGCAAGTGGAGGAGTGGGGAATCAAACCTGGTTCTCCCAGATTAGAGTCTGCGCACTTAACCACTACACCAAACAAGGATATCAGAGGCTCCGATCACAAGTGACTGTGGCTGTCAAATGACATGTTTGCCCGCCACCATGTTCTCCATGAAGCTCTCCACAGCCCTGGAGATGGGTGGCCAGGAAAGAGAGAGCCTTTCTGTAGTAGTTCATTGCCCATGGGATATATTCCCACTTTTTCTGTCAATTGCCAGATTTCTTAACACTGTGCTGCCAGGCCAAAAACTTTTTTAAATTTTTTGACGGGAAATTTAAACTTTAAATTTAAGGTGGATTTTTTAAAAGATTTTTGGTTTTATGTATGTTTACTGTTTTTTTACACACTGTTATATACCTATGATATGTTTTATTTTTTATTAATAATAAAAATACCTATGATATTTTTGTCATTTAATGTCACTTATTGAATTGTAATGTTAGACCATAACACCTTTTAAGTGTTTTATACATTGTCTACATTTTTAATCAATTTTGGTAAGTTTTTTTATCATGTAGACCACCCTGCGAATCTCAGTTTACAGTGGCTGTATTTAAATGTTTTATATAATAAATGAAATGTTACTTAGATAATGCAGTTTTCTTTTCCTTGCAACAAGAAATACCAAACTTATCTTTCCATTTTCCCATCTAATCCCTTCACAAACAATCATGGGTTTGCACTTTCTGAAGAATCTCCCTTTTCTTATCTTGTTAAGAGAATCAACAAAGCTAAGATTTTCAAAATGGTCTGTACATGATTGTCTTCCCAAGATGCCTCTCATATGTACTACATTTTTGTTTCCATTTTCACATCAGAACTGAGACTGGATTTCCCAGGTCTAAATCAAAGTCAATTTTTTAAAAAAATGTTGTTTAAGCCTATTTTCTTAGTTTCATTTATATTTCCTTTATAACCCTCCTTCCCTCTGTCATGGAACTTGAGACTAAACACAAACAACACCCACACCATGTAAAATCTGCTGTATATATATAAAAAATAACTGAGTGTCCACACAAATTGTCGGTTTCTATAAGTTTTTGAATGTTTATTGATATTTTGACTATTTTTGATCATTTATTACTTTTGCACATTGCATTGATTGTTTACAATATCTTATATTATATACAGCAGATTTTACACAGCGTAGTTGTTGTTTGTGTTTAAGCTTACCGCCATAGTCCTTATATGTTTTAGTATATGGAACATGAGGCAGCAAACATAACTATCTAGGAGGTCAAAAGAATAGATCCAGATTGCTGAGTTTCAGCAAAGTAGCTGTATCATGTATCTTTAGACCATACCCTGGAATTGGCATTGAACTTTGCCAGACTTTAAAACAACTGCATTAACAACAGTCAAGAGTGATGTATTCGAAAAATATTCCCAGGGATGAAAATTCCCTAAAGCTGTAGACATTTTAATGACCTTTGATGGGACTGCACCATCTTCCACCCCCACCCTCCTTTGATCATTTATTTCCTGGCATTTCCCATCCAAACCTTAGTCCAAAGCACACTCATGACCCTTTCAACTTACACTACACACATTTGATTTTGGCCAGAAGGATGAGAAGTAATTACACTTACACAAAAAAGCATGATTGCCATTTATATTATCAGCACAATACAGTACCGAGAGTTCATGGACAACAGGAAGATTATCCTGTCTCCAGCACATTTTGACCATACTTATTGATTTACAAGAAGATGACCAAAGTCTGGTGTTACATTTCTCTTTTCACATCATCCTAAAAATCCCATTGTTCAGGATTTGGTCGTTCTGAAGATAACATTGCAGTGGAAAAGAATACATCCTGAGGAAAGGGCGCAGTTCTCTTTATCTGACCACTGTCCAGAAGTCACAGAGTATAATGTTAATCATCCAGGGACTGTTCTAGGAAAGTGAGGAACTGGAGGGCAAGAGACTGAGAGCAATCTGCTCATTTGCTCCGCCACCATAAACAATGGAAGGCACCACAACTTCTGAGCCCAGCATGGTAATAATGTTAATCAGCAACAGAAGGGGGGGGGAGGACAGAATAAGTATTCTGGCACAATTAAGGCCAGTCTAACAGGATTTGTTCATGCCCAAGTACAGAGGGTAGAAATCCTATGGAACCACCTCTCTCGGAATGCCTCCAGAAGAGTGTTATGCTTGGGAAATAAGAACCTCCTGATGGTCCCTGGCACAAGAGAGATCTAGCTGTCCTCAACCAGGGCCAGGGCTTTCTCGGCCCCGGCCCTTACCTGGTGGAACTCTCTGCCGTGCCCTGCGTAGGGTTGCCAGACACCCAAGTTTGTCAGGGGCTTCCCGCTTTTGGGGGGATTCTACCCACTGCCTGGCCAGCTGGCCAGCAGGGGAAACCCCGCCCCCAAGCCCCAACACCCGCAGCCACCCCTCCTTTCTCTTTTGAATTACAGAACCTTTCAACCTGCCCATCATGCTAATAATTTTATTCATTTGTCAATGGTGAGAAAGTGGCTTAAATCCTGAAATTCAGGCCAAGCCTGCAAATCCTAGGCCAAGAACAAAATATTATCACCATAGGATCAGAGAGGCTGGGAATTCTCAGGTGGTTAAAGAGAAATATTCACTGGACTGTGGCTATGAGACAATAGTAGGTGCCTTGTCCCCTACAGCAGCATTTCAAATGACTGGGGCTGCCAACCTCCAGGTGGTGGCTGGAGATCTCCCGCCATTGCAGCTGATTTCTAGATCATGGAGATCAGTGCACCTGGAGAAAATGGCTACTTTGTAAATTGGACCTTATGGCATTATGCCCCAAACCCTGCCCTCATCAAGCTCCACCCCCAAAATCTCCAGGTATTTCCCAACCCAGAGCTGGCAACCCTGCTAATAACCCTCCTCTAAAATAGCACCCCATAGCACAAAAGAAGCAAGAAGGGACTGGGATGTGAGAATAATCTGTGTGCTCTTGCCCTCTGTGAAGGACAGAAGCAAGGAACTGGCATATATTTGTCAAACCCCATTGTCTCCTCAGTTGAGCTTCTCAGTGAAGCTTTCTTGCTTTGGCAGCACAATGTATTCTAATGCACTAAGAAGTAGTGAAGAAAAATAGGTCATTTTCTGCATATAATTTTGACAATAAGGTAGGAGGAAGAATAATATTGCAGCAGCCTTTTCCTTACCCAGAGTTTTAAAAATCATTGTTATTATTATTGGAGGCACACACGGATGATCTATGAGGAAAGCATTCTCATTTCACAATTTCTCCTGCTCTGGTGAAAAATTCCACACAAATATCAGAGTAGCTGTTGTGCCTCTATCACTATGAAACCTCCTTGGAGCTTTCACTAAGCCAGAGTTGTCATAGGCCTCTGGGGCAGCTATCCTGGTTTTGGCTTTCCAAATGATGCATTAAGAATTTACATTGACTCAGCCATGTTTCTCAGAGCAGAGATCAAAAAAGAACTTAGAAGCAGAAATGACAGAATGAAAGTGTGCCATATTAAAATGGGTATTTTTTTTAAAAAAAAAAGTAACACAAGGAAGGTTGAAACAGAGGGCATTTACAGACCATCAGCAGTTTTGTAATCTTTCTTCAGCCTAGAAAACATACCTGCGTTCCTGGATGGAACATTTAATTTTTCCCATATGCGTATTGTGTGGGGGAGAGAGATAGTAAGACGCTATAGAAACAAATACTTTTTTAATTGGCTGGTTAGTAAAAACTCATTGGTGTCCTCTGGAAAACACATAAATGAGTAAGATTATCTTTCTATGCCGATTACAAATGACGAAATGAAAACTTTCTCTCGTAATGACTGCATTTATAATTTAAATCTGAACATGAAGTCCTGGCTGAAAACGAATAAGGGAGTGAAATATAAGAATGGTAGGTGGCTGTTTTCAACAATTGCAGAAAAATCCATTTCTGTCTTATAGCAAATCTGCCATATGCAAGCATCAGGTGGAAGGAGAAGGGAGTTTTCCATGGCAGATTTAACTCAGGAAAACAGCACAGTGGCAGGGGAAAGGTTTCAGCCCTTTCTCTCCTCAGTGCCAGTCTTCTGATCCAAAGCAGACAGCCATGTGCCTGAACCCCCAGCATGTATGTGGATTGACAAGACCCAGGAAAGACTTGAGTGAACCCAAAAACAGCGTGACATGTGGCTTTGTCTTGTGTTCCTTGAAAACAAGAGAAGTGGGGTTAGTTGCTTAATTCTGACTATTCTACATAACTGAGCCATTATGTGGATCAGGATGAATATTTGCTGACCATTTCCTGTACCAAAGTCCATGTAAAAGTGGGTTCAGAGCAAAACGACCAGTGTTCAGAGAGAAACGACCCTGAGCCTGCTTCAGTGGGGAGGGTGGGATAGAAGCCAAATGAATAAATAAATAAACAAAATTCTGCAACGGGCACTCTTAGTTGTATTATTTAACCTTACAAAGCTGCGGGGGGGGGGGGAGTTAGGGGCCATGGCAGTGGCTGGGAAAGGAGGGATTTCACTCTTCCTCCTCAACCTGATCTACCAGTTGAAGCTTTCTCCTGCCCCCCCCCCCCCAGGTTGCTTGGAGACCAGTAGGGGGAAAACCTCTAGCGCAATATGCAGGGGTCCATTGGGGCCGGAATGAGGCTTTGCTCCGCCAGTTCAGGACTGGCTAGTAGGGCAGCCACGGGCTGAATCAGATTCTCTAATCTGATTCAGCTCCCCACCAAATTGCCACTGAAATTCAGTGGCAACTTTAAAAGCCACTGGAGGGAAGGCCGTTTGAGGGAGAGGCTCCAAACTTGCAGGGTAGCTGCTGGGGCCTCTCCTCAAAATGCCCACCAACTTTCAAGAAGATTGGACCAGGGGGTCCAATTCTACAGGCCCCCAAACAGGTTGCCCCCATTCCCTCCATTGTTCTCTATAAAGAACAATGGAGGGGATGGGACAATCTGTTTGGAGGCCCATAGAGTTGGATCCCATGGTCCAAACTTCTTAAAACTTAGTGGGTATTTCGAGGAGAGGCCTCATCAGCTATCCTGCAAGTTTGGAGCCTCTCCCTCAAACCCCCTTTCCTCCAGCCCCTCATATACCCTATGAGTTTTTGCCATTGATTTCAATGGCCCATAGGATATAATGGGGCTGAAACTGACATTCCCTTTCTAACACACTTCTGGTGATGTCAGGGGGCGTGGCATATGCTAATAAGTTATGCTAATGAGTTATGCTAATGAGCTCCTGCACCTCTTTTTCTACGAAAGGACCCCTGGCAATATGGGTATCTGTTAATCTTCCTTAGCTAGTACACAGCCCTGATTCATATAATCCTTTTCCACAAAAGGATTTTGATGGCCAAAGGTGCCTGGGGTTCTAATCAGGAACTTCAGCATCATGGGCAGTTCATCTCTTATTCTGCAGTTTTAAAAAAAACCAGGCATATAAATGGTTTTTAGAACCAAAAGATGCCTTTCTATTCATTGAAGGCATCTTCAGGTCACAGAATGGCCAGTTTATAGATCATTGTGCAAGGGGGGGGAAGAAACTAAATTAAAACATGATGTTCTGCTTTCTCAAGAGGTTGGATGCAGAAGAATGTCACCGTCTGTCAAAGAAATCTCACCAGCATCCTTTTTTTTAAATGAGACACTCACTGTTGATAGCACCCCAGGTGTACATTTGGCCATTCATGCAATGCTGAAAATGCCACACGTGTTTTCTCATTTTAACTTGGATACCCTTTTCTAGTATAAGCAGCCAAGTTTGAATGGGCTCTGTGTGGTCAGTGGTACTTTGTTATGCTTGAGAATTCTTAGGATCCACTTTACCCAAGCAATGCAGACGCTTCCCACTCTGTAGATGGAGACAAAGCAGTGGGGGAAATTATGAGCTGGACAAATTTACTTGCAGATTGCAAAATTGTTCTCTCTGCTCTCTGCTCTGTGACCCATGAGAAGCAGCAGTATAAGGGAAGACCGATCATAATCCACTTTCCCCTTGATCAGGGAAAAGCCAGTTGGGTGCAGTGGTTAAGTGCGCGGACTCTAATCTGGGAGAACCGGGTTTGATTCCCCACTCCTCCACTTGCACCTGCTGGATGACCTTAGACAAGCCATATCTCTGTCCCAGCTGTTCTCTCAAGGACAGTTCTGGAAAGAGCTCTCTCAGCCCCACCTGCCTCACAGGGTGTCTGTTGTGGTGAGGGGAAGGGAAAGGAGTTTGTAAGCAGCTCTGAGACTCCAAGTGAGTGAAGGGCGGGGTATAAATCCAATCTCTTCTTCTTCTTCTTCATCAGTGGAATCTGACGTACACTCCCCAAAAACCCACACTGAATTGGCCAATTATCAAAACTGATGCAAATATATTCCATACGTAGTTACTTAATATGGACTCCTAAATTTAGCTTACATTTCTGTTTTACCAAGACTTGAAATAACATGAGTCTTCTGTTCTCTTTATGCAAAATGACTCTCTTGCAGCCCTTTTATGTACAATGGAGGTTAGTGACTTCTATTTAAACTTGAGTTTCTTCCTCAGCATGTTTGATAGCAGTTTTGCTTTGCATTATTTGTAAGACCTAATTAAAAAAAAACAGGTGAGAAAAGGACTGTTCATTTGCCCCACCCTCCCTTTTCACAGCATCTTCACAAGATGGGAAGGAGGTTCCTGGAGACATCTACAAGGTTTTTTTTCATACCCAACATAACTATTTATTCTGAAATTGTAATTTTTTCCTGTCCGTTTTGTAGAAATTTTAAAAAAAACAGTTGCAGCCTGAGGCTTTCCGGTGCGGATAGTCAAAGGACTGTTGAGGTTCCTCAAGGTTACTAAATAGTTCAAAGTTTATTTAACGGCTTTCACCAGCTTATGATACAAAGAGTAAAACTGAATACACAGAATAAAATCTGAGTTAAAATATTATAATATATAATAAAATTGTCCAACATTAGGATATTTGAATCATGGGGTAAGGAGCATCTTCTCTCTACGTATTGCAAGAAAGACTGCCCAAAATCTAGCAGTAGCCTAAGAAACCTCTAAGTCCACGTCCAAGAGAATAAAATGTTGAATCCAGTCCAGACTAGAAACATACATTTTACTCTGGAGATCAAGGAAAAGTTTTGTGCACGGCTCTTCATCCCAGTTACACTGTAGTAGAACATGTTGTGAAGTCTCTACTTCAAGTGTGCCACAAGGGCAAAAACAGAGAGGAGGGGCGTTTTATTAAATCTATCCTCCAAAATCATAGACGGTAGGGATGCACTCCAAATACGACACTGGAGCTGGATTATCTCTAAGGGGACCAATACATATAAACGGGGAAAGCTTGGCCAAGTCATCCTGTCTGTCCAAGACCTCAAGTTCCTTTAGTATTTCCCCCTTTTTTCTGTTCCAAGCTTAATTAATTTATTTTCTTTTGGTGAGCTATTTTTCTTGAACATTTATGGAAATTATAAATTACCAGTTCTTGTTCCTTTGAGAAAGTTTCTAGTACTTGCTTCTTACTCGGCATGCAGCCAAAGCCACTGTCCATTATGATCGTAAACAATAAGAATCAAGAAGTGGTTGGTTGCAAAGTGAAACGTAGTGTGTAAACCTCCATGATAAATTAAACATTGATAATTAATTAACCATGACATCAGATTCATGTGTACCTCCCAAACACCGTCCAGACTCTACCCTTGCCTGGGGCCAAGTTACTTACTCTAGGTAGGCAGGAGAGCTGGAGGGGACAAGGAAGGTGTTCGCATTCATTCCCCAGCAATGGCTCGGCACTGTTATGTGCATTCATATTGAATTCTATGCACCCTATACCAGTGGTGGCAAACCTATGGCACGCATGCCAGAGGCGGCACTCAGAGTCCTCTCTGTGGGCACACACACAGTTTGGGCACTCAGTCTCTAAAAGGAAAAAGACGACAGACTCAAGGCTGGGCTGCTCTCAAACTTACAAAGTATGAGCCAAGGTTAGACGAATTATCAGCATGCATACAACAGCAAAAATCACATTAATTGTTCAAAAGCATGCCAAATACAAACTTTTACCCTTCAATAAAAAGTTGTTTGTATAATTGAAAGCTCTGTTATTGTGTTTTTCTTTTAAGACAAAAGATGTTAATGCGTTCTTTTTTCTGAACTAAAACCTCAGTATTCAAGTTAAATTGTCGTGCTGGCACTTCGCGATAAATAAGTGGGTTTTGGGTTGCAGTTTGGGCACTTGGTCTCTAAAAGGTTCACCATCACTGCCGTATACTATTCCTGCTGAGCACTATAGTCACACTAAGACAGAACTCGATAGTGTTTCTCCCCTAGAATTTCCAAAATAAAAAAAATTACTAATTTATGAAAAGTTGAAAGTAAATCACCTGAAGGGAGTTTGCAAACAAATTGGATCTAGAAGAATGTGTTTGATTTTTTGTTTCTCCCACGGTTCTAGGCGAGGCAGAAAACTCACTTCTACAAATTATGGTTAACAGAGGAAAACATTGTTAGATATGGAGACGGTGTTACTGAATTACTATGAGCTAGTCAGCCGAACAAAGTACTTTCTTTGTTTCAGGGAGTGAACTTTGCTGTGCAAAATAAGAATTTTCCAGCATGAGCAAGAGGAGAGGAACAAAGCCAGATAACAACGAGTGTCACCTATTCTGTCTATGGCTTTGAGAAACTGGAATCTGACCAACGATTCAGCTCAGCTCTAGACTCATTGTTATATAATGTCTAATTACAATTGCCACCCTGTGTTCAGTTTTCATTTCACACCTACACAGTATGCTTTCTAAACCAGTTGTTAACGTAGCCAGCATAATAACATGTTGTAATTTATCTATTATGTGGATTTAAGAACATAAAGAGAAGCCAATGTTGGATCAGGCCAATGGCCCATCCAGTCCAACACTGTCACACAGTGGCCAAAAATACCAGGTGCCATCAGGAGGTCCAGCAGTGGGGCCAGGGCACTAGAAGCCCTCCCATTGTTGCCCCCCCCCCCCAAGCACCAAGAATACAGTGCATTACTTGCCCCAGACTAAGACTTCCTATCTATACCTTTTGGCTAATAGCCACTGATGGACCTCAGCTCCATAAGTTTATCCAATTCCCTCTTGAAGCTGTCCATGCTTCTTGTTAGCCAAATTGCCTTGATTTCTCAATAATATAGGGGAATTGTAGCTTATTAATAATATGGCAATCAGCAAAAGGGGTCACCACCAATATATACAGAGGTCCCACCTCTTCCAGAAGCACCAGAAATAAACAGAGAGGCTGGCTTCAGTAATAAAATAGTTTCTTTACTGAAAGGTTCTTGTTCAAGCAAACAATACAGACTCACTCACTCAGTTACACAGAGCCTAAGAAATAAAGATAGAGCAACGACATTCACATTAGCAGGATTATCGTTGGTATCCGTTGAGGGTGATATTTACCTGTCCAGAGAGATGTTGAGTTCCTGCTGGAAAAATAAGGGGAGGCTATGAGGGGATTAGGGAATCATACCCTGAACCCACGGCGACACGTGGAAACCAAGAGCCATGGAGGTAGGGTAGGGTAAGAGGTAGTAGAAGCTAGAGAGAGAACTCGCTGCTGGGTGTCCTCTTTTATTAGGGGGCTCTGGGGGATGGCTTGACTGGACACCTCCCTTGAGACCACCCTTTGATGGTCCACCCCAAAAGTCCTGTCCACAAGAGGCAGGGGGCTTAAGGAGTTGGGCAATGTTACACTCTACCTGAATTGTGACATAGATATCTGGAGGATCGGAATGACTCATTGGCTAGCTCTTTTGTGTTGTTGATGAGCTTAATGCTCTTAGGGCTGCAGAACCAGTTTCTGGATGGCCAAGTCCATTGTCTACAGAAGGAGGGAAAAGAGTCTTTTGTCCCGTCCCTTCGTAGCAAAGAAGTTTGGGGGGAGGTTTGCCTGTGTGATGAAGAAGAGCTTCTCTAATGGCGTCTGGAAGCACATGTTCAAACCACAATGGCGAGTGGCTGTTTCTGTGTGAGTATTTCTATTAAGGGATGTCTCTGGGAGCTGGTGACCTCGGGAACCACTGGCACATTGTCTTAGGCATTGGCTGGTGTCTGTGTACAGCTGACATCACAATCTGATCACATAGCATCTCAGTCCCTCTTACACATTCAGCAACACAGTCTATTATTAACACTTATAGTCTTTATGTCTAAAAGACCACATGAGTGCCTTGCAGGGCAACATTGTAGCCACCGCCACCTCCTGTGGTTGAAGAAGTACTTCCTTTTATCCATTCTAACCCGACTGCCCAGCAATTTCATTGAGTGCCCACAAGTTCATATATTGTGAGAAACCTGAACAGAAGTGGAAACTGAGGTATGCAAAGTTAAGGTCTAATAGAGGTGCTCTCAGAAATGGGTCTTACCCAATTTTCATTTCTATCTCCTTAGCACATCTTCACCCTGCCCTTTCTGTTCAATGTCTATAATGACCTGCATGGTTCTCCACCATTTTATTCGCACAACCACCCTAAGAGTCAAGTTAGGCAAGGGCCAAGCTCACTCAGAGCTTTATGGTTGGGTAGGGATTTGAATATGGATCTGTCCCAGGCAATACCCTAACTTCTACTTGTTATTTAGTGTCACTTTGTATATCTTGATCATCCTCATGTTGCATGTTAATTTGCTGTTCATTCTCTGCTAGAAGTTTGAACCTTGCCTACCATTCTAACGTACTTGATAAAGTTTGCATTCACATGAAAGTTCATACCTTGAATAAATCTTTGTTGGTCTTAAAGGTGCCACTGGACTCTAAATTTGTTCTACTGCTTCAGACCAGCATGGCTGCCCACCTGGATCGGCTGCACAGTGTGTAATTTCAGAGTAAAGTTATGATGGTCTGCAGTAGAACAGCTAGATCTGAGTCCAGTAGCACCTCAGAAGCCAGCAAAACTTCCAGAGCATGAGGTTATGCAAGTCAAAGCTCCCTTTATTAGCAAAAGCTCATACTCATGGGACATTTCAAGCAGAAACGCACAGGAACACCATTCTGGGAGTAACAAGTCCAGGAGCGGGCCCATATGGTGATGCGCTGTGGAAAAAAGCAAAAGCATACTAACTTGATCTGTATTCTCATGCTTGTTGTAGGGGAGCTTCCCTGCAAGAGCAAAGGAAACCTAAAGCATCTTTAGTCAAAGTGTAAAGCTGGCTCACCAGCTCTGAGTTGGGAAATACCTGGAGATTTTTGGGGTGGAGCCCAAGCAGTGGGTGTTGCCTTCTGACACACTTCCGGTGATGTCAGGGGATGTGGCATATGCAAATAAGTTATGCTAATGAGTTACGCTAATGAGCTCCTGCACCTTTATTTCTGCGAAATGACCCCTGCCCCTGAATATCTTGTTGGTTTCTAAGGTGCTACTGGACAAACCTAGCCGTACTACATTGTGTGGACACAGACTGCCTCCCCCAGTAGCCCCAGACAATTAGGAGCAGCCTCAAAGAGCCTGTGGGAAGAGGAATGCAGGAAAGCTACACACCTGCAAACTCCCTCCCTTGGTGGAAACTTGTTGCCTTGATGCCAAGGAAATCCATACCCAAAAAGGAGCTGTGAATGCCTTTCCCTGTTTCAGCAGCTAGAGCGCCACCCAGGGGCGTTCTGTTTTATCTGCATTAAGTTGGACTGGGGGGCATACTGCTAGAATGCATAGAACCGGGAATTTAACAGAATGCTGCATGCTCCCAGTTTCAAAGTAATGTCCAGTGTTCAAGGCAGTTTGAAAAAAGTAATAAAATATATAAACTCACAGTGAACACAGTAAACACTCCGTTAAGACAACTGAAACATGCTAACACAGTTTAAAGACTCTTTCTTGCCAAAAGTACTGGGGGGGGGGTGAATGATCTTGTAGCCCCTCTGGAAAAGACAGGAGAAGTCTTCGCCTCTTCAGAAAGGTGATTCCATAAAAGAGGAGCTGTATGCTGGCCCTGCCGTTCTGACCTAAGATGATGAGGAAACACGCTTGGGGACAGACGGTCTTCAAGTCGATGGGCTCTGAGAAGCTTTAAAATTTAAAAGCCATATCTTGAATTGATCCCGAAAATTGATGCTGGCGTAAAGCCAGCTGTATACAGTATGGGCATGCCTCCTGGCACCAGGCGGTTGCGTTCTGAATTAGCTGAGGTCACGAAGTGTTCTTCAAAGGCAGCTCCACATTCTAAACATTGTGACAGTCAAGCCTGGGAGGTACAGACACACGATCAGTGTAGCAAAGTTTGAGTGATCTAGATGGCAGCTCACAGTTCTAAAATCACGGCTGGAGTGAGACAGCCAGAGCCTTTCAGACAAGACCAAAATTATCCAAAAGCCTCTGCCCAAAATTCAGAACTGATATCCCTCGATCACATTTTAGTACAAAAAGCATTAAAAAAAAATGACTCCTAACAAGATGGAGAAGGGATCTCTGGTCTGAATCAGAGGCGTCAACTTTTAGAAATCGGGGGGGGGGGGGGCCGCTCTTAAGTGCGCATGCGCACACCGGCACCATGTCCCCGCCGCCTCTCCCCCCCTGCCTCTGTGGGGCCAGCTGGGCAAATGCCCAGGGTGCTGGCATCACCCGGAAGTGACACCAGCACGCTGGGCACATTGCCAGGGTGATGCTCTGGCAATCGCCCTGAAACTCTATGGTGCCATAGAGCTTCGGGGCGATTGCTAGAGCGTTGCCCCGGCAACGTGCCTAGCGTCCTGGCATCACTTCCGGGTGACACCAGCATGCTGGGCATTTGCCCAGCTGACTCCATGGAGGTAGGAGTCGCTAGGCCAAGCCTGGGGGGAGAGGTGGGGCTGCCGGCCGCTGGCCACTGGGCCGGCGGGTGAGCAGGCAGGCAGGCAGGCAAGCAAGCGGGCCTGGTGGATGCTCTGTTTTGCCAGGGGAGGCTGAGGCCCCCCCCGGGAAATTTCGGGGGGGGGCTCGAGCCCCCCTGTAGTTGATGCCTATGGTCTGAATCTAGGCCCCCTCCTTCTGCTACACACCATGCAGCTCTGCAGTTCAGGACACTGAGACTCCCCCTCCCCACTTCTCCCCCCCCAAGCACCCAGATTGTATCAGATTGCTGGAGACAGCCTGCCCCCCCCATCCCACACAGTCGCCTGCTCCATGCAACAATGGCCGATTTGCACATGCAGTCCTGTATTCATATATGAGATCACTGCCCTTGGAACTGGGTATAAATACAGACAAGAATATTTAAAGAGTGCATGCAAGGCATCCAGAGTGATTTCAGACAGAGGATCAGTCCCCCTAATACTAATATTGAGATTCATGTGTCATTGGTCACAATGGAACTTTGAAAATTATACCTTCATCTGCATATGCTATTATCCTTGCCCCAAATATAGCTCCATTATGAAAGTACATTTTCTATCTTTCTTCAAAATATTAATTTGTTCTTAACCAGAATCTAATGTTTATAACATCCTCTAGAGCAGGGGTGGGCAAACTTGCTCAGCGTAAGAGCCACCTAGAACAGGGGTGGCCAAACTTGCTTAACGTAAGAGCCGCATAGAATAAACATCAGATGTTTGAGAGCCACAAGACATGAACAAGTATTACCTGCTTTCATTGGAGAATAAGCAAATTTGCTTTTTATTAACATTAAATGAGACTGCCAAAAATAATAACAAGAGGGGTAAAAGCAGATATTGATAATGATATTAATTTGTCCAATGATATTTGTTTGCTAATGATATTTAGCTTCCCCAGTCGCTCTGCCAGGAGCCACATAATATATGTGAAAGAGCCGCATGTGGCTCTCGAGCCACAGTTTGCCCACCCCTGCTCTAGAGAAACAGAGAGTTTTCAGCTTGGCTACTGGTATTAGAAAACTTTGACTTATTCAAAGTTAAGTAGCAGCATTTGTGGGAAATACAGCAAGATCCCAGCCACTTAAAGCTGTTACATGATGACATACAATGATGGTGGTGGAGGCTGGAGTCTGCTAGTGAGATAATCAGATGTTGCTGATTTCATCTGTCAGAATTAACAGATGGACTGAGTCTCCAGCCTTACATAAAAGTGATTAAACAGAATCCTCATAATGGCTACATGATTTCTTTCTCCAGATGGGACAGCTGGCGGCAAAGAACGTAAAACATAACATTCCATTGCCCCTAGAATGGAAAACTACAAAATGTTGGCAATTATAAAACTGCCAGTGCAACCCTAAACCTTTCTATGGCCATTGAAGTCATTTGTATTTGAACAGATAGTAGGTGAAGTGGAAGACGTCTGCCTGAGACCCTGGAGAACCGGTGCCAGTCTGAGTAGACAATAATAACCTTGATGGACCAATGGTCTGATTCAGTATATGGCAGGTTTATGTGATGTCAATGGGCTTAGAAGAGTAAAGCTCTGCTTAGGATTGCACTGTATAACTCTTAGGTAGTATACCTACCTGTTTTGCCCACTACAATTACATTAATTTTCCCCTCCAATTTTTCCCCGTTGCTAAATAATGTAATTAGAAAGCATTCCCATTTTCTTACCTTTTGACACTCAGATACAAGAAAAGCTTGCTCTGATTAAAATCTATACCTTTCTTCTTATTTTAAAGATTTGTCCAGTCAGATTTTAATTTAGGAAACCTAAATCACAAAATATATGTGTGAAACAGCTCTATTCTAAACAAAGCAGGAGCCCAGGGGCACCCAAAAGACCAACAAAAATGAAGGCACTCTGGTGCCCTCTTATGGATCACAGGTGCATCTGCAATAGAAACAGCTCTTTAACAAAGCTCTTTTCTGCTCCGTTTAGGGAACACGGCTGTATTTACATTTTCTTCTTCACCTTCATGTCAACTTTGTTAGGCAATTCTTAATACTTTCTGTTTTACAGAATGACTCCTGCTGAAAATGAACGTGTTAAAATAAAAGTAACGGATATAAGGTGGACTTAATTCTTCCTGTGCCAGAAAGGCAACAGCCAGAAGGTTGTTATCTGAATGCTGGATTTGGATTTAGAAAGCTCAGAGGTATCACCAAAAATCACATAGGAAGTCCATAGTTAAGCCAGAATTTGAACTCGGTTCTCAACATTCTGTGGGTCAGTCTGGTTAAAAAGTCCTTTATACAGCCTGTAGTCAGAATTGGGACTAGAGCTTTTACGCAGGCTCAGATTACTCCTGATTTTATTAGCAGCTGATCCACAAGCACTGGAATCAGTTTGGGCATGGTTCTACCTTACATCTGCCTCCCTCTGCATTTTTACAGTTGTGGAATCCGTTTATTTTCTTCCACACCTGCCTTTAATAATGAAGGTTTTCAGGGGAGGGTGCTGTCATCATTGGTGGTAGCAATGGAATCACACAGCACCCACCCTTTTTATTTTTTGTGCATGCTTATATCCATGTGTTGATATACAGCTGTAAATAACCACTCAAGCAGGTTCTCTGAATTCCCAGCTTTTTTTTTTTTAGACAAGTCTCTTTTTAACTCCCTTGTTGAGATAAGCCTTTTTCCTTATATCTCTATGAGGGAAAGGACTAGAGACTTGTTTTTTTAAAAAAAAAATGTGAAAGCTGGGAATTCACTGAACTGGTTTGACATATCATTACAGCAGTATACCAATATATTGATATTTTAGTGCTGGTTTTTTTAAAAAAATTAAGAAACCACTTTTCTTCAGTGGGGAGGAAAGGGAGTGATTTGAAGATGATGACAGTCTAATCAGCAAAAAGTGGGCTGGAGGTACATGGGAGTGGGCGGGACAGAGAAAACTGACTGGAAAATTATGCACAAAGAAAAAGGCAAATCAAAATTGGCTTCCAGAAAAAAATATCAGGGTAAAAGTGGTCTCAAAAGAAAACAGGGAGGAGACAAAAAAAACTGTAGTGAAATCTAAAGGCACAAAAATGTATGCAGAAATCAGGGGAATCAGCTGAAGCAGTATGGGGCCAGAACTGACAAAAACAAGTGCCATGAGGAAAAGCTTGAGGGTGAGATGCTTTCACCCTTCCAAACAGCAGAACAAGTAGACCTGGACACCCTTTTCTTTTGTGTTGTGCTTCTCCTGCTCTTAACTTTCAAACACCCTTCAGGGAGCAGACCAGCTATATGCACAGTTCATGGGAGTAGAAGCTGAGTGGGGGAGCACAGTGGTTTGGGGAAGCAATCGAAATTGTCATTCACATCCCTGAGCATTAGTTATAGGATCCACTGTTTGAAAGCAGTACTGCTGTCATGCAAATTTCTCTTTTTCACAGGAAGGAAGACAGGCAACCAACTGGCCAAGATGCAGCCAAGGGAAGACCAGCTGCCATCAAGAGCACAATCCAGCTCCTCAGCCTCTCTCCCTTCCCAACACCCACTTCCCCTGTGTGTGCCATTAAACTCCCTGCTTAATTTGCAACTTTCTTAGCCACACTGAAAAGGGCTTTGAGCATGAAGAGTTGTGTATAAATTCTACAAACAAACAAGCAAACAAATAATGTATTTCAGAAAACAAGGACCTTTAATAGAGTTATGACATATCTACAGATACATAACAGCACACCTAAATGCCTATTTATTATGACGTGAAATGCTTCCATTGGTACCTTTCAGTGTTTTATAGTTATTGTTTTTGATTCTGTGAAAAATTCGTAAGAGTCCTTTGCCCCCTCTCGGCCTATACCTGAGGCTTTCGTGCCACCAAAGGGCAAATTTAAATCCCTGATAAGCCAACAGTTGGTCCACACCAACCCACACTGGAGTCTCTTAGCAACACGATGAACCCGCCTCACATTACTTGACCAGACAGTGGCTGCCAGGCCGTATTTGACCTCATTAGCTCTTGTTATTACTTCTTCTTCAGTGTCAAATACTGTGATGCAGGTCACAGGACCAAAGATCTCATCTTGCATGCAACACGAGTTATCTTCAATATCAGCAATGACTGTTGGAAGCATGAAGTAGCCATTCTGGTCTCTGGGATGAAGAAACAAGAGGTCCTTTCCCTCACCACACAGGATCCTAGCTCCTTCTTCCTGAGCTTTTTTGATATAATCCTTTACCTAAAGGGTAAACAAGAAAGGTGTTTTTAGAAAGGCCCGTAATTTCTGATTGTTACAACAGATATACAGACAAACAAGAGACTATTGCCTAGTAATCGTAGTTCTAGAGATTACAGATACTTAATAAATCTTGACAATGAATATTAATTGTTGCAGGAAAAATCTTAGCCACCTAAAAATGCGATGCTAGTACTTGAAAATTTGAAATTTATTTCCTACCCAACTGACAATATATTTGAAAGGCAAGGGAAAACCCCCGCATTTCTAACTTAAGCTTCTTGTGGTGAATTTACAGGTTTTAATCCGTTAAAGCATACTAGTGTAGGAGGCAATGTGAGGAAAATGCCTTGGCCACTATGCCCTGTTTGTTTGGCCCAGGAAAACTGCTTGGCTGCTGTGTGAGACAAGATGTTGGACTAGATGAACCACTGGTATGATCCAGCAGGCTCTACTTATGTTCTAATATTTCTGCTCTGACTTATGAAGTCCTAGCAGTCCCTTATACCAGGCAAATGATACTTATATAGCGATGTGAAAAAGCATTCTGCCTGTGTTCTAAAGTATTTTTTTTACTTGCTAGCAAAAAGGCCCAATTATTCACAGACCAACTTGATTAAAAAAAGAGTCTTGTGGCGGCATAATTAATAGATTTGTTATGGTATTAGCTTTCAAGGAATCATTATGGCGCATCATTTATTATAGCATGGCCAACTACAGCACACTGCTGTATGGACCCTATTTTTTATTTTGTCACTCCCATGTATATATTTGCATGAACTGAGGACACATTGCATGTACCTGATAAAGTGTGTTCTGTAAGGCATATAAATGTAGTCTTTAACCAGTCAACATAACTTTTTTGTTAAGTTTCACCTGTGACAGGCTAAAAGGCCAGCACTCTGGAATTATTGTCCCATGTAATGGTATTTGAGCACAAGTGGTTTGTTTTTTACCTTTGCTAAATGTTCTTTACTTATCAGGGCTCCCACATCAGTTGTGGGATCTGAAGGGCTTCCAACCTTCCATTTTTTGACAGCTTCCACAAACCTTTTCAAAAACTCTGAGTAAATGGTTCGCTGAACAAAGATTCTGCTTGTGCACAGACATATTTCACCCTGAAAGAGTGAGAAAGAAGCAGAGATAACTCTGTCATGGACAATTATTACTGAAAATTGCCAGAACTATTCCTTCCAACTCATGGAAAACAGTAGTGTGAAAGCATAACTTGATTGAAAGCTTTATAGATTATCTCACAGAGAGAAGAATTTCTCTCAGCTCTCATGAACAGAAAGAATGCACAGGCAATAACTGAGAGTTGGGGGAAAGTAAGCAAGTAATAAATAGAGTTAGGATAAGGTAAGATATAAAATTATTCCATCAAATTCATATCTCAAATGTGTTACTGCTTGGTGCCAAAAAAGGCTCTACTTTTCTTTATTTATTTTAAGTTACATATAACCTACCTTTGTCACTGACTCAAGGCTGATGGCAATACATAGAAAACAATTCAGAAAAGGGTGAATTCTCAACTCCTTGTTTGCTAAAGGAATGGGAAATCTGAAGTGGCATTTATGAGGAGGAGAAGGGTAAGGAAGTAGCACTTCATCTCCCCTGGGTCTACTGATTCTTCACTGCAAATACCTCTCCAGCACCCACAGTAGCATTACAATAGGCACATGGCTTAGAGAAAACCCAATGATTTCCTCATAAAATCTTACTTTGTGCCTTAGTCTCCTCATTTCTCTCACAAAGCTTCCTCTTCAGCCGCTATCCACTGTTTCAAACAAGGAAGATCATCATGCAATGACTGCCATCTCACATGAATCAGGCACCACAGACTGAACATCCCATAACCACAAACACAACATTTTCAGCAAGAGCAGCTGAGGCAGTTGCTTGCAAGGCAATGAATGGGAAGTCATTGAGTGACTGAAGCATACTGGACTCGGGAGACCAGGAACGGTGAAATCACGAAGCCTTTATTGAGTGATTCAGCATGTCCGGTAGATGGTCAGATCAAGCATGCTTCCAGGGCTCCTGGGCCCTCATAATATGCTGGTCAGCGCCACACCTCCAGCCGCACCCAAAAGACCTGATAGGGGCTTAACATATGCGTATGTTTGTCATAGGTTCCCTGGAGGAGCCTTTGACCGCATTGGCTCCCCAGGGAGAACCTAGGTCCCACATTGGGGGAGGCTTAGAATCCAGATGTCTATTGTTCCTCCAGATTCAAGCTCCCCTCTCTGCCTGACCATGTGCTCTGGCCATGTGGCGGGCGCCATTACCTGGGAGCACATGGCAGGCTGATTGCTACACAGAACATACTACATTACAGTGATGGTGTATGAAGTGATGCAGTGCATGTTTGAAACACAGCCAAAGACAAGCTATTGGAAAAGGTGTAACCCTACAGTGATGAGAAGGGACATTCCTGGAGACTGAGAGATTGAATGCTGTAGTGCTGGAGCTCCCAAAACATTGACTGAGTGTTGACGAGCTGTGACAACTGTTGTTCTTCAGAAGTTGGGTATGATCACCTGGACCTGTTTGTCACCCAATCACTCTTGTGAAGTGCATTTGCTGCTTAACCAACTGAAGAGCAATGCCACTGTTAGTCAGTTTGGAACCAGCTCATAATATTTGGCCAGTGAATGAATAAGTGCCATCACTACTGTTCTCTAAAGACTCAGAATGACTAACTTCTGAATGCGCGCTGGCCTATACTAAGACCAGGTGGCTACAGGAAGCTGCTAGGCATATGTATGGAAGGAGTATTTACTCTTGTTGAAGGTTTCATAAAACGCAAATGAGCTGTGTGAGATCGCAAGACAATTTACGGAATGCCACTGTGACATTCCCTGATCCAAAAATTGCATGTCTGCAGCTTTCAGACAATTTACAAAAAGCTTGCTCGCGCAACTGAAATAAAGCAATCAGCTTTTAAGCTATGACAGACTCTAAAGCTTGTAACTTTGAGAACTTAATATGGATCCTACGCCTCATTTTCACTTGTGTTCTTCTTCATACATCACAGAGGCAATCCTCAGCTGCCAAAGTGCCTCCACCTGGTGGTGTGCCCCTCTACTTATGCATGACCAGTGTCTTTCAAGGAGTGGCAAGATGCCTAGTGCAGGAGGAAAGGTGCTCCAGAGTGGAGGACTGCCTCTACTCTGGATAAAGAGGAGCACAGACAGAGAAACAAAGTTCAGGATCCAAGGCCCTATTTCATTTGCCGTTCACAGTACTTCTTCACTCAAGGAGTAATTAAGCTGTAAAATTAAGTATCACTGGATGTAGTGATGGCCACTAGAACAGACTGGCTTGAAAGGTGTATTAGATGAATTCATGAAGGAAAGCCAAACTGTTGCCTAAACAGTATTTCTACAGCTAGAGACAGTAAACCTCTAAATATCAGAGCTAGGAGACAAGATATGTGGAAAGGCTTTTTAAAAATTAAAAGATTTCTGTCTCACCATTCCTCATGGCAGCTTACAAAACACAATTTAAATTATGCAGAATAAAATAAAACTCAAAATAACACCCCTCCCCGCAAAAGATACCGGTGGTCTATACCACATTAAAAGCTCTGGCAAATAAAACGGTCTCCCACATAAAAGTTCTTAGAGAACTCAAGAAGTACTTCAGATGCACAGTGCTAGTATAGCAACTGAACCACAATGTAGAAGATGTATTATAATCATGCACAAGGCAATATTGGCATAGATATAGGAGAGGTTGTCAGTACACATGCATTATGGACTGAGAGGAATTCTCTGAACACGGAGAAATCTCAGTAAGGACCAAACAGCAAATCACTTATTAAATACTCATGAACAGTATCCACTCTAAGTTGACACCACGTTGGATGGACTTTGTAATGTAGTATGCTCTGTGTAGCAACCAGCCTGCCATGTGCTCCCAGGTAATGGCGCCCGCCGCATGGCCAGAGCACATGGTCAGGCAGAGAGGGGAGCTTGAATCTGGAAGAACAATAGACATCCGGATTGGAAGCCTCCACCAATGTGGGACCTAGGTTCTCCCTGGGGAGCCAACGCAATCAAAGGCTCCTCTAGGGAACCTATGACAAACATGCACATATGTTAAGCCCCTATCAGGTCTTTTGGGTGCAGCCGGAGGTGTGTCTCCGGCCAGCATATAATGAGGGCCCTGGAGCCCTGGAAGCATGCTTGTTCTGACCATCTACTGGGCATGCTGAATCACTCAATAAAGGCTTCATGATTTCACCATTCCTGGTCTCCCGAGTCCAGTACTCTTCAGACTTCAAGCCAATCCCTGCCTTATAAAAGCACCTTTCATATTTTTAATGGGAGTTGTCCATTGCCACATACCTGATTAGCAAAGCTGGATCTTACAGTGGCAGGGATGCATTCATCCAAATTGGCATCCTCAAAGATGATGGCTGGGTTCTTGCCTCCAAGCTCCAAAGAGAGCTTCTTACAAAATGGAGCACTCCTTTCAATGATGCGCTGACCAGTAAGCGTGCTTCCAGTGAAGGAAATCAGTGGCACCTTAGGATGGGAGACTAGAGCATCCCCAGCTTTGGAGCCATGCCCAAATATGACGTTCACAACACCTGGGGGGAATCCTTTTAATCACAAATATACAAAATGTTAAGGAAACAGCATCTGGTCCTAGGAAAGAGGGAGCAGTTTGATTCCATGGCAGAGTGAGAGCAACACAAAGGAAGAAGGCCCAGTGCCTCAAAGACTGACAGTATCCTACTGTTGAGTATTAAATTCAGTAGCCTAGATCTGGGGTGAGAGAGATTTATTCCATGAATGTCATGGACTGATGAGGCCGATGGAGCAGTCATGTTGGGGACTGACCAAGGATGAGAGAAGCGGGCATTTTGTAATCACAAATCTGTTGCATTGTTTCTTTAGATTTGTTGAAAGGTGGGAGACAGATAGCTTTTAAATGGATAGATGGAAACATTGTAAGCATTCTTAAGGGACCTTCTGCAGTCTCTAAACAAGACAACATCTTCTTGTAAAGTAATTAATACCAAAGCTCAACTAACTGTAATGAACACTGGTTGTATCTATGTACTATTAGCACCTGCAGCCCCTATCTGTGGATAGCTAAATTAGTGGATCAGGGCCATGTGGAGGCTAAACAGATGTTTCTGCAAACTCAGGGGACTCCCTAGGCTTGCAGAAAAATCTGAAAATTAAAATAAACATACATGATTTTTTAAAAATTCCCCCAAAAGTAAAGTAACATCGTGCATGCACAGACAACGCCCTTACTTCCCCTGTTGGATGCACTGTCATCAGTGACAGGAAAAACAATGTTTCCACTGTTATTGCTAAGGGGGGGGGGACCCTTCAGTGGCCGGGAGGCACGTGGAGCTTGCCAACATCATTATTGGGGTGGGGGTAGAAACTTCTATCAACCTGGTGGATGGGAGCCACACAGGGCTCACCGCCACCATCAGCAGTGGGGAGGAGAAGCCTTGGCGAGCTCAGCAGATGGGAGCCATACAAGTCTTGCTCCTATTGATCCAGGGGGAGCCTTAGTGGTCTTGGTGGCCCGGAGCAGGGCCTGGCAGCTGGGAGCTGTGCAATACTCTCCGGCATGGTCATTGATGTGGGGGAAGCTGGGCCCAGCAGCAGCAGTGGGGGGAATAAAGGTAAGTGGTGTCAAGGCTCCCCTTCCCCTGACTGTGATTACACCTGGCAGCAGCGGTGCTGATGGGGGGGAGAGGAGGCCAGGCCTATAGGCAAGAGCCGCAGCACCAATGGGGAGGGAAGCCGCAACAGGCCTGCAGCAGCTGCAGTGATTGGGGGAAGCTGGCCCAGCAGCAGACCCTAAAATATGTGATGGGGGAATGATGATGGCGGAGAGAAGTTGTGGAGGGGTGAAGCCGGGAGCTGCACTGGGGCTGTTGGAGTTGCCTTGGTGGTCCTGGAGATGACAGTGAGCCCATTAGTGGAGGCTGGGAGATGCTCAGGGCCCAGAGAGGGTTGTGGTAATGGGTGGGAAGGGAGCCATGGCAGCCCCAGCATCGGCAGTGGCAATGGCGGGGGCGGGGAGAAGCTGCAGCAGGCTGAAGCTGGGAGTTGGGCTGGGCTGGCGTTGTCGCTGATTGGTGGGGAGCCACAGTGGCCCTGAGGATGCAGCGGTGAGAGGGGGGATAATTAAGAGAGGAAGAGGGATCCCCTCCGCATGTATTGCGGGTCCTCACTTGCATGATACTATTTCTCCTACATTATACGTGACCACTTTCCATATAAGTATTTATTATTTCTGTTAATACCTATTGGGAGCACTTGCCTACCATAAAAAATGGTCATGTTATCAGAGGCTTTAGGAAATATATGTGCCAGCGGTATAAACACTGCCCCATTGTTGCATTTTAACACATGGCTTTGCGTTAAAACACCCCCATCGAAAGATTTGTCCTCCTTTTCATTTCAGGGTTACCTGCTTTGTCAAGAAGCTTGCACAGCATCCAAGCGGTGACCGATGTCATTTCACTGGGCTTGGCAATGACAGTGTTTCCACACATGACAGCTGGGGCGATTTTCCAAGTCAGCAAGTAAAGTGGCAGATTCCAAGGGCTAATTAAGCCAGCTGAAGAAGGAAGGAAACGAAGCAGGCCCAAAAGGCTCAGCAAGTTTGTTCAGACAAGGAGTCTTGGCACTCAGCACAAAGCTCAGATTCCCCTGACATACAGCCAAAGGGGTATCGTCACACCCTCTGGAAGAAGCAGTTCAGTTGTTTTTCCTTTACTCTGTACCCCAGTGATAGCTCCAGACAAGGAACCGTACTAAACTGCTACCCTACCTAGGGAACATTCATTTATAAGGACTTCCCAAGCATATATACTTTTGTGTAATGGGCACAATTTACTTCCTTAACCGCTTACAGCATGATTTATTATTGTTGTTGTTGTTGTTATTATTGTTGTTGTTATTATTAGCATTAAGATATTATATGTGGAAATATCACTCTCATATCGAAGGAGGAAGGGATTCTCTTTCTCTGGAAGGCTGCAACTTAGATCAGAGAAATAGCTTGAGTGGAGAATTAAACACATGCACACTCCCCAGTATTCTGTTCTAATCAAAATTGAAGCCACCTGTGCCTCTAATTTTTAAAAGGGAAGCCAAATAATCACAGAACTGCCTTGTCACATGAGTTTTGACCAGGGGTCCGTTGGTGCGGGAGCGCACAGGAGCACAGCTCCGGGAGTGAGGAGCCTAGGGGGCGGGCACATGACCAAGCCCCGCCCCCTCCTCAGCTTCCCCGAGCAGTGCAGAGGCGCAGTGACCCAGGGAAAGCCCTGCTAGGGTCTTTATTGATTTTAATGTTTATTTTTAATATTGAGAATTTTATCATTGTTCCTTTTATGACTGTGTGCTGCTTTTCCAGAGACTTGCTCAAGGTGGCATATAAATTTTCTAAGTATACCATTTTTTATCTGGGCACACGGCACATAAGTACTGGAGAAATTTCACCAACCCTTCAGCAGCTTCCACCCCATCAGTTGGGTGTAGTGGTCAGGAGTCGGACTCTAATCTGGGAGAACCGGGTTTGATTCCCCACTCCTCCACATGCAGCTGCTGGTGTGACCTTGGGCCAGTCACAAGTTCTCTCAGAGCTGTTCTCTCATGAGCAGTTCTCAAAAGACCTCTCTCAGCCCCACCTACCTCACAGGGTGTCTTGTTGTGGGGAGAGGAAGGGAAAGGGATGGGTGGTGCACATGTCCAGGGGATCTCAAGTCTACTTGAAACCTGGTGGTTTCAAGGGAGCAGGAAGAGAATGAGGGTGTGTTCTTTACGCTTATTTTTATTGCACAAAGTATTGGATGGGGAAGGGAATGGAGGAAGAGCAGGTCAGTTTCACTCCCCTGTGGAGTGGAGCCTGAGGGGTGGGTGTTGCCTTCTGACACACTTCCGGTATGTTAGGGGATGTGGCGTATGCAGATGAGTTATGCTAATGAGCTCCTGCACCTCTTTTTCTACGAAATGACCCCTGGTTTTGACACTAACTGGGGGATCTGAACTCAATTCCAGGCACAGCACTTTAACCTACAGATCTCACAATCACTGCCTCTCTCTCTCTTTTTTTTTTTTTGCCATAAAGTCTCAGCTGATTTGCAGTGACTAGATAGGGCCTTCAAGACAAGAGACATTCAGAGGTGGTTTGCCATTGTCTGCCTCCATGTCATGACCCTGGTAATTCTTGGAGGTCTCCTAACCAAAATACTATCCAGGGCTGACCCTGCTTAGCTCCAAGATCTAACGAGATTGGACTAGTTTGGGCTACCCAGAAATATGGCATTCCTTTACTCCATTTCTTCTCCCCCCAAATCATTTTAGGGTTGCCAGCCCCCAGGTGAAAGTAGCGGATCCTCCAATTCTGTGGGCTCCTGCTGGTCCCCGATGTGATGACATCACGTGGAAGAGACATCATCACGCCAGGGACATCGCACAGTGATGCGCTGGAATTTTGGACAAAACTCTTATGGTTATCATAGAGTTTTGCCCAAAATACCAGAATGTCACCATGCACCGTCCCCGGTGTGATGACGTCACTTTTGCGTGACATCATCAAGTCGGGGACATTGTGTGTGGCAACATCACCCCACCTCTCCACTCCCAGAAAGCTCCCTCCCACCCCCTGCTGGCAAGGAGGTAAGACCTGGCAACCCTTCTCATTTTGTTAACAATGCAGACAGCAGTGACTGATTTAAAGTTTGCTAACAGATTGTCTGGGTCCTCTCTGCTGGGAATGTGGGAGGGCTGCACTTCAAGGGGCTTACTGCTGTTTTTTGCTTGTAAAGTTTTAATCTAGTTTGGGAACTAGTGTTGGAGGGTATATTCTGGATAGATTTCAGCTGGTGCATTAGTAAAAACAACATGTCAAAAACTGACTATTCCTTGCAATATTTGCAGTATTAGAAATATAAACGTGAAAATAATGAAACCAAGTCATTGTACATTATATTTTTTCCTGAATAAAACTGAAACAGGATATCTTCAAAAACCTATGAAAGTACTAACTTCCCTGCTGATCGCCTGAAGGTCAAAGCTGCAAATGATATGGGAGAGCAATGTATTTGTCAGCGTGTGGGGAGGAACAAGCTCTTTCCCTTGTGCCATTTGCCCGATAGATATGTTGGAGTGGTTAACCATCCTAAACTGAAATTCAATCCAGTAGCAATAAAAAGAAAACTTCAGTTTATCTAAATCAAATATCCTCCAAAGCAGATATTAATTCTGTCCCCTAAAAAAGTAACTTCAGTTATCTGGAAAGACCTTACCAATTCCCACTGGTGTTCTCACAGTATAATGCATACAATCCATATGGTCCATCTGTGTACTCTCTGTTGTCTGGTGAAGAATGGAAGATGAAAAAAAACGGAAGTTGTATATTGCCCGGGGGATGTCCACCGTTCTCGCAAACGTAATCGTTTTCCCTGAAACAGATATTTGGCAAGCATCACTGAATTCTTACAATAATTATTACAATCCTTTGGGTAGATACAAATGGTCAAAAGTTGTCATATGTCTCCCTTGTTCCCAGCCTGACCAGATGGGTGCTCAGCCTGATAACAGATATCTCCTCCTCTGAAGGGGGAGGAACAGCCAGCTGCAGTAGACCCCATCAATCTTCAGGGACAGGAGATGCAAGCTCTTGACCAAACACCGGCTGTAACCAATTTGCTCTCTCCTCCAGCTGAAAGCAAGTTACCGGCATCAGACACAGAGGAGAAGGAGGAGGCTGAACCCAGAGGTTCTCCAGTACCCTTTGAGCGTCAGTGGAGATCAGAACTCAGAGCTCACAGACACCCAGATGAGTAGTCGAAGGGATATGTGCCACAATTAGCAGCAGCTAACCAGCCCCTGGAGAATCAGCTATAAATCCAGGAAGGGGGAAGCTGCTCATTGTGGAAACAACATGCATCACAACCCACCTTATCTCCTGACTTGCTGACTGGAACCTCTGTTGTTCTGAATCTGGAATGAATACTGGACCACCTGACTTCTGGACCCCTGACTCTTGGATTGACTGACGATTCCCCTTACCGGATACCTGACCCTTGGACTGCCTCTTGACCACTCTCCTGCTTGCACTTGTACTGTGAGTGATTACCTGGTCCCTTCTGCCTGGTTGTCCTGTGGGATTTCTGCCTGCTCCCACACGAGACCTACCAGGGCCAGTAGAAAAGTCCTAACTCCTGAACAACATTTTAAAGGTTTTGGGTTTTTTTTAAACAAATGAACAAAACTAAAGGCACAGTTCTTATAGATGTTACACAGAAAAAGGAAAGGAGGAGATCTAAAATATTCAATAACCAGGTCAAAG
This sequence comes from Lepidodactylus listeri, assembly GCA_029233225.1. NCBI lineage: Eukaryota > Metazoa > Chordata > Lepidosauria > Squamata > Gekkonidae > Lepidodactylus > Lepidodactylus listeri. The sequence continues at coordinate 43,349,682 of JARCFY010000003.1, forward strand.
AACAAACAGAAAGTGACAGCTGCCCAAGACAATGGGTGTAAGAAATAGGAGCATTCAGCACAAACATTTTAGTGCACTGGCCTAAATCAGTGCATGGTTTATGCTTGGATTACTGGCAACTGTTTATCTCTGTAATTTCTCGTTCTTCAAAGCATCTCTGAGAAACACTTTATTCCCCTAAAAAACTTTGCTGGCCATTCCCCTCACTTACTGGTTATTCTATATCCCACCTACCCCCTCCAATCTACCTTAAGTTTAAGGCTTCCATACCGAGCCACATTTTTCTCTAGAGACATGTGGTAGACCTCTGATCTAGTCTGAGAAATCAAGGTGAGCAACTGTTGTACTGGGCTTCAGTACTTGAACAATTTAGTCTGATTTCCTCACCTGTTATGCATTCTGGGCCACACTGCCACCATCCAAGCCAAAGTGTTTAGATCTATTTATTTTGCCAGTCACCACTTGAAAACACTGCCCAAGACAGCCTTTTGCCTTTACCTTGATCTTTGGATTCTGCTTGCGCAAAGGACTCCAGATCTTCTTCAATGAGGTCCGCCAGCTTGCTCACTATTTTTGACCTGTCTTGAGGACTTTTGGCAGACCACCCTGGGAAGGCATATTGGGCAGCTTTGACGGCAGCCTCCACCTTGAAAAGACAATGAACTGATACATTTCACGTGGTGTTGAAGCAATGCAGGAAATACAGGATAAGCTAATGAAAATTATGAGGGAGAAGAAAATGAGATGAGAGTGTGTTGTGTCTTTTCTGCACAGATTCATCCGGGCCACATTTCAGCCCCTTATTTTGAACAACCCAGTGATCTCCAGTGCTCTGGAGAATAACAAAGTGTATCTGTCATCCTCAGCAAACAGAGTTGACGCTCAGTATCTGGCAGCCACGTGGGTTGAGAGAATCATGGGTAGGGATTGAACCAGGGCCCTTACCCTTCCATCCCTCCTTCAAATGTATTATTCATCATTCTAACATTAGGTGGCAGTGTTGAGCTGCTTTCCCTCCTCTCCACACAGGACTGCCAAATCTCTTTAATTATAACACCTTCAGAAGGACGTTAAAAGGTATCTCTTTATTTCAGAACGTTAGGTTAAACACCAAGATATAGCTGGGCAAACCCTGTAGCAGTCAGACAACCGAAATATCATGCAACATCTTAAGAGACTGTTCTACTGTTTTCCACATTCTGCTCAGGACAACTTACATTGCTATTTCAGCACAAGTTTTATAATAATTCAGAATAGCTCAGATCGCACCCTGAAAGGAAAATATAGGCTACAGAAGACAAGCTTGTATGCCAGGACCAGCCTTATGCCAAGCATGCACCAAGCACTGCCTAACACTTCACAGAGGTCACCACTTTGCTACAGTAGGAAGTGAACTGGAAAGAAGGACTGCATTGTCCTGAGGCAACGGTTTTCCCTGTTAACATCCAAGACAAGAGATCCTGGTGCTAGAAAGCAGCAAGGAAGTGATGGGCAAGAGGAGGGGGACAAATCAGATGTTTAGTGGCTTCAGATACAAGCCGTAGAGAAACAAAGCCTAAGAGAACAGAGAGCAAGAAACATTGGGAGGCTTATGGAAGAACAGAACAAGCCACAGAACCAGTACTTAGACCTGGGAGGCCTACCCATTTACAAACCAAAGAGCAGTGTGGGGGATGTGTGGGCATGCACTGTCACTAGAAATACATGGAATATAAATATCTAAGTGAAACAGGCTCGTTTACATATTCCATTACGTAGGACTCAGTCACCACTTCCAGAGGAAATTTTGTCCCTCCCTGTGGCACATGCAGGAGTGAGCAAGAAACAAAGACATGGGTAGGATACCAAGTCCAGTCAGAGGTAAGTAACACCACTCTCTAGAAAGAGCATAGGAACACTCCTAAGTGCTAGAATTTTTTAAAAAATAAGTAGGCGAATCTTACACATCACCTCTAATGCCTTTCCCCCCCACATGGAATAATTAGAGCCAAAAATGGTATTCTCTTGGGGAATTCCTCCCTCACCCTTCCGTGAAGGGCTCACCACTGTGGATGCAGGGGTTTCTCTGAGCTTAGTCCTTCGCCGCTTTAGGCAGGGGCTGTTAATGGCTTGTGATCCAGGCTTAGAGTTTCTAATGTTTCAATAGGAAGGGGAGCCTCTCCACATTAGGGTCACACATTCTTGAAATCAAAGTGGAGCTTAGTGCAAAAAGTTATCCAACAAATAAACACGGACACACAACCAGAGGACTGGGTGGGGAAGACAACTAGTCAAAGCCAGTTTGGTGTAGTGGTTAAGTGCAGCGGACTCTGATCTGGGAAAACCGAGTTTGATTCCCCAGTCCTCCATATACAGCTGCTCGTGTGACCTTGGGCAAGTCATAGTTCTGTCACAGTTGTTCTCTCAAGGGCAGTTCTCGCAGAGCTCTCAGCTCCGCCTACCTCACAGGGTGTCTGTTGTGGGGAGGGGAAGGGAAAGGAGTTTCCAAGCTGCTCTGAGACTCCCAAGTGAAGGGCAGGGTATCAATCTATTCTCCTCTACCTCCTCTCCTCTTCATTGTTTAGAAAAGCTGTTCCCCATGTTTGTGAAAGTAAATCTTCTAGCAAATAACACAGATCACAGCTTCAAAAATCAGAATGTGCCAACCCCTTTAAACCTTCACCAGCCCCTGGAAAGCTTCCTTGAAAACCGGAGATATCTTTATCAGTTGTTTTCCAAAGCTACCAGAATGGTCTGGATGGGCCTTGTTTAATTTTAACAAAGGTCGCTACAATGCCCTGAGATTAAGAATGATATAACTGATACACATACCAGAACACAAACTTTCTTTTCCCCCTGTCACTTAATATTTTCAATTGTAAGCTGCTTTGAACAAGAATAGGCACAGGGCTGCATCCAGCAGATTTCCGCTAGGGGAAGGGGAGGCAATTTAAGCTGACTCTCCCCTACACTGCAGACCTCCAGAGTCATTCTTCATGCTTTCCTGAGGTCCCCTGTACCCCAGGAGCAGCAATTCTGGGAGCCTTTCAGGCTGCAGAAAGACAGATGAGGAAGGCCTGTTTCTGCCCTCACAAATCCTTCCAAATCCATAGAAGTTACCATTGGATCCAACACATGATCATTTTGGCAAAAACCTTCCCAATTATACATTTAACAATGTTCTTAGGAACCTGCTGCTTATAGGGTTGCCAGCTCTGGGTTAGGAAATACCTGGAGATTTCAGGGGTGGAGCCTGAGGAGGGTGAGGTTGGGGGAGGGGAGGGACCTCAGCTGGATTTAATACCATAGAGTCCACTTTCCCAAGCAGCCATTTTCTCCAGGGGAACTGATCTTGGTCACCTGGAGATCACTTGTAATAGCAGATCTCCAGGTACCACCTGGTGGTTGGCAACCCTATGCTGCTTATTGGGAAATACCTGACAGATAGTGAGTGTTGGGGGGCATGCCCTTCACATTCTATTTGAAAAACAGTAGGTGGGTTAAAAGAAACTGCTATGCAGTAATGGTTGACTTTTGTCCACCTGTCTCAATGTTGAATAGATCCAAATGGTCAGCCAGTCTGAAGCATTTGGTCAGTCAGTCTGAAGCAGTAGAACAAATTTAGAGTCCAGTGGTGCCTTGCAGACCAACAAAGGCTTATTCAAGGTGTGAGCTGTTGTGTACACTTAAAAAAAAAGTGTGCCTTGCACACGAAAGCTCATACCTTGAATAAGCCTTTGTTGGTCTTCAAGGTGCCACTGGACTCTAGACTTGTTCAATGTTGTATAGTTATGTATAGACTAATCTGTTCGCATTCATATCTGAGGAGGAGTAGGATCATTTTCCTACAAATACTTGCTATGACTAGACCAGGGGTGGGCAAATTGCGGCCCGGGGGCCACATGCGGCCTGCCACAGAGTTTTTTGTGGCCCACCAAGAAGATTTCAGGACTTCAAGAAAATTGAGCCTAAATTCAATTTGCTCTCTTATCCCATCACTGCTGATATTGATACAGCACCTGAGGAGCTGCAGATTGAACTTATTGACATGCAGTCAGATCACACTGTGAAAGAAATGTTTAATGCTGTGACATTAGTTGACTTTTACAAATTTTTGTCTGCTGAAAAAATTTCCATGTATGAAGAAATTTGCTGGGAAAATGTTCTCTATATTTGGGTCTACATATATTTGTGAGCAAAGTTTTTCTTGCATGAAGATCAACAAGAGTAAATATAGATGCTCTTTAACAGACATTAACTTCCAGGCTGTGATGAGAATCTCAACAAGCAATCTCACTCCTGATTTTAAAAAAAATGTAGAAAAGTGTGATAGGGTACATTTGTCTCATTAAACTGATTCTAAAATTAAATGTGCTTGCAGCTATAGATGATATGAAATTAGCACAATAAATAAATTGAATAAAACTACCACTATTTTATTTAATTTATATCTATTGCTTTTTATGATACAATTTATACCTTTTCTGAAATGCAAAGTTAACTAATGAATGCAATCATTTTAAAAGGTCCGGCCCTCCGCTAACCTCCGCTCCCACAAAGTGGCCCCCGAGCCAAAACAATTGCCCACCCCTGGGCTAGACTAATCATCTAGCTCAACCGTAGTTCCAGAGCCATCTTTTATTTTCAATATATTTCACTTCATCTACAAAATGAAGGTCTTTGCCCTTGCTATTCTTCTTGTGAAGGGCTCTGGACCTCTCAGCCTTCTCCTTCATCAAGTAGCTCAAAGACTACCTTTATGTCTGTTCCTCTGACATGCAGGTTTCCCTAAAGATGTATTTATGTAGCTGCTAACCTTCAGGTAACAAGTACAACTTCAGTAGAACTAGTTACACTTCAACTATCACTTATCTATGCTTGGTAAATATTTGATCAACTCATGCTAAAGGTTACTGAGGAAGTTGCAAAAGAATTATGTGGCTAGCTTTCGAAATCCTCACTTAAATCTTTTGAAGGTAAGATTTAAATAAAAATGACTTTTGTATAGGTATTTTAAAAAGAAATTAGGCGCAAAACTGAGTCCAGAAATGCATATTTCCACACAGTAATGATTTGTTGTCTTCTCATCTTACTTTGACTTGGGATTAAATGCTCAATACTCTACTAGAATAATCAAGATGCCGCTGGGATGCCCCTGTTGGGAACACACAACCTTCGCCACTAATTCAGCGGGATGTTTCTAAAGATAATAAATACCTTGACTATCAAGAGCAGGTCTACCTGGGGACTAGAGATCTAGGACATTACTGCAGATCCAGGACTTTCCTTGACAAAGTTACAGGTAACTTTAATTTCAGTGTCTTAAGACTTCAGATCAGTTGCTACAACTGCCACTATTTAACGTGACATAAGAATTTTACCAGACTAATACAAAACATAAAACCATTAAAAGATTATTTTTGATAAATTATTAAAACATTTTAGAAGAAAACTGATGCTAATCTTAGGTCTTCAAACAATCATTTACATGCTTTATGGCTATTTCCGACAGATCGCTCCCTTGGAATACAAGCGCCCTGCCAGGGTATCACATAAGACACCGCAATTTAATCAGTGCAGCAACTCACCTCTTCTTTGCCACTGTCTGGTACCTTACAATAGACTTTTCCTATGGAGGGGTCATAAGAATCTAAATAAGATGCACAAGGAACAAACTGGCCGTCTATATAGTTCTCCAAAACCAGAGCAGCTTTTGCGCTGTCCATTGTAAGCAGTTTGCGTTATCCAAATGTTCTTGTGGAACTTTCAACTCTTACTGCAGAGATGACTTATTGACGTGGATAAGCTTGAACTCCTCCCCCCCCCCTTGTAAAACTTCATTAACTAGATCCAAGTATGGGAAGTTTTCCAGGGCTTGATGCAATCTGGCTATGTAAAGAGCCTTCACTGACCATGGGAATTTTTATCTGCAATAAAAGTAACAATTAGGATTGACCTCTTTATTGAAAGAAATATTGACCCTGACTTCAGGACTCCCCCCTCCCTCCATTCATCAGTGTGGGGGGCTTCATTTCCATGATTGAGCCTGTTTATTCTGCAAACCCCCTCCTCTATGCCTTTTGGCAGAATGGTAGGGAAATGTTGGGAGTGTGGGGAGATGGTTTAGATATGAGTTAGAAGCAGCTAAAAGACAATCAAAGAAATGGAGAAAGAAGGGAGCACTTGTACATCTGTATATTCTAACACTGGGCCCCATGCCTTTACCAAAGTCACAAAATAATGGTTTTCTGTTTCTTGTCCATAGTTATTTCATTGACTCATAAATCAGCATCAGGAATCATTTTGCCAGCTAATGTATTAAGCCAATTTCATAATTCCTATCCAGGTAAAATAGGTGGATTTCCCCCCTATGCATCCCGAATGGATCCTTTCTTGCACTCAAAATGCAATATATATTAACAGAAGGGATGATATGACTAGGGTTTTTAAATGATCCAATACAATCTAAAATTGGTGCAAAGTTCCTAAGCCACATTGTTGTCATTTGAGCTCTCAAAGCTGTATGCACCTCTCCAACAAGCTATGTAGGATCATTTCATCCACAATGCAGTGTGTATAGCAAAAGAAGAACCTCTTAGACCCTTATTATAGTGTCCCCAAAATTTGTCACAGCTTGTAGGGGAAAATGCCCTATTTAAGGTTGCATTGCAACTTACCAACAAATGACTTGCTCGGGCTACTTTCCTCAGTCTAAAGAAGAAAGTGATAGCTTGTTATGCAAGGCGGGACTGAGCCAGCATGGTGCAATGGTTATAGCACTGAAGTAGGTTCTGTGAAACAAACCCCCACTCTGTCATGGGTGACCTTGGGCCAGTCACACCCACTCAGCCTAACCTACATCGCAGGGTTGTTGTGAGGATAAAATAGGAGGGGAGAATGTTGTAAGCTACTTTGAGTCCCCGCTGGGGACAAAAGTGATGTGTAAATTTTAAAAAATGGAGACTGTTTCAGGTGAGTGAAATATTTAGCAATAGTTCATACCCATTCCGCACATACAAGTTTTGTTTAAAAAATAAATATTGGGGAGCTCCAGTATATTGGACTGTTAAATCTTGCAAATTCTTATTGTACTCTTTGTCACTTGCTACACAGATCTTTTACGGTGTGTTGGCTATTTACGGTAATTGGCTATTTACTACTCCAGACACTGAAAAAAAATGCCATCTGCAGAGAAACTGTTGCTGGCTGAAACACACATGGGACGTTTTAATGCCCACTTCTTATGATCTACTGCTGAACCGCTACGAGTGGTACTTGCAAGACATGTCTGTATATTTCCCTACACTGTAACTCTGTGAGCTGCCATACTTCTGCCATTTTTGGGGTGGCCTTGCTGGATTTCCAGGTATGCACACTGTCTTGTCCATATAAATATATGGATGTAGGCACTCGGGCTTCTGAGTGTCATCCCACCTTCTCTGTGGTTTCCCACCACTGTTAACGAGTACATGCAGTCTTTCCAGTGCTGCAGTGTGCTTTGCATGACATACTGCCCCAAGAAAACCCCACACATTGCACAATAACAAGAGGGTAGTAAGATGGAAAAGTATACCAACGGAATAGAACTTGAGATCAATGTCATGCAAAAACTATGCCCCATAGTAACAGGGTATGCTGTTGCATGTACCAGGCTGAAATTCTATCTTTTTTAAAACACAGCCCAAGAACGTGAATGAAGCTGAATTAATCAATCTCAAATAAAAGCTGGGTATATAAAACCGTCTCACATAATTCCTTGGGAAAAAAAGGTAAGGTCTATTGTCCTGTATCTCCTCTCATGCTTCAAAATGAGGCATTGACGTCCTTTGATGATGGAACATATATATCATTTTGCTCAAGACCTTCAGTCAGAGGAGCATAATAAAGGGAAAACAGAGTACCTTTCATTCTATGGCAACAAGAATGAGCATGCGTTTCACAGGAAAAGTGATCTTGAGTACATTTTTGGAAAGATATAGCCCTGTCCCAGTTACAGATATTTTTTTGTTGGCGGGAGGGGCTACGTTAACTCATATAACCACTGCAAAATTCCAATAAAATTCATGAAATGCAACTGTTCGTTATCTGGTAAGGAATGCTCCACTTGCATACTGGGCTTGAAAGTGTTTAAACTTCACTGGATAGTGATGACAGTTTCAATCGACTGGACTACACTGGTTACATTTTTAAAGACTGGGAACTTTCTACGAAATACCTGTATCTGAAGACTAGCATGTGTGTGCGTCTTTCAAAGTTGATGCATACGTTATCTAGAAGTAGCTCTAGAGTTCAGAAGATTTCCAAAACATGAAAAGTACAATAATGACTTACAAATGTTCCCCATATATTCCCCAGCGAGCACTTCAGTCAGGATCCCAAAACCGATTGGTCCTGCCAGGGCCGAAAGAGGCGCGGCTGGCAAGTACAAGGGCCAGGGCTTTTTCAGTGGCGGCCCCATACTGGTGGAATGAGCTCCCGGAGAACATCAGGGCCCTGCGGGATCTGTTACAATTCCGCAGGGCCTGTAAGACGGAGCTCTTCCGCCAGGCTTTCAAGTAGGGGCCGCCTAATGCTTACACTCTGGCCCTGGCCCAATTCCATCTGCCGGCAAGGACATCTGCACTCACACAGGGATTACATCCGAGCGCTGACCTGATACACTTGAAGATAAATTGTAGCTGCTGATCTTGTGGTATAAGTTTTATTGTTTTATTGATATTGATAGTGTTACTTTTGTGTTGTTAGCCGCCCTGAGCCCGCCATTGGCGAGGAGGGCGGGATATAAATCTCACGAAATAAATAAATAAATAAAAATCTCCAGACATTGATGTTATATGCTGGTATGCACCTGTGTGTTTAAAGTACAAAAAGGATCCCATGGAACACCCCTTCCGAAGAGGCGTGTTCGACTATTCATGGCTTTTATTTACAAAATACTCACACACAAAAAAACAGTATGATGCTCAGACCAAGTAGTTTATTATACTTCTACAATTTAAAAAATAAGATTAGCCGTTATTGGACAAACTACATCTACACAAATAAGTTTTTTTTAAATAAAATTAGGATAGGAATAAATTCATTTCTGGGTGCAGCATCATGTTCTGTTTTCTGAAACAGAAGGAAACAAGGTTCTTGGAGAGTGTGTTTGTATAAAAACCCAAAATGTTTCGGCCCAACTGAAGTAATTTAAGAAAGTGTGCAGCAATTATAAGCAGCTCAAAAAAAACATGTAAACAAAGTTTAAGGCCAGAAGTAACAAGCTTTTTTTCATGATGAGTCACCATCCTTTAATACATTATTCTGATCAACTTTTCATAAACGGTCCACCGGATGGGGTGAGGTTTCAGACTGGGACTATACTGGAACCTGTGCAATGAAGTAGTGCAATTTTCATATTTCCCCTCTTGGCCTATTGTTTTGCAGCAGTTGACGGCCCCCAAATGCTTGCAGAATTCCCAGTACTGTCTTCCCTCTTCTCAACAATGTAACTGCCTTTGTTCCTTCAAATGATACAAGATTCTTCAAACAAGGGTATTCAGCCAGATTCTTCCATTCGGTTGGATTGCAGAAGTCCGGGTACCACAATCATTCTTTAATCTAAAGAAACCCAAGAACATTAAATGGAAACGTCTGAGAAAATACTAAAGACATTGCAAATAATTAGAGTATGAGTTTGTGGGTCAGAGTTTGAAGTGAAAATTTACCAATCTGAATCCAAAACTTCTGAACAGTGATGTACCGTATGCAGGCACAATCTTGAAACTTTCAAAAAGATATAGAGTCCATATTTTAAGTAGAAGGGCATCTGCTTTACATGAAGAAGACCTCAAGAAAATCCCTGGCCTCTCATTTAAAGGATCTTACGTAGCAGGCCTGAAACCCTGGAGAGTGGCTGCCCATCAAAGTAGACTATATACTGAACTGAAAGGCAACATCCTACATTTATAAAGATTGTATTTCAGAACATAGATGTGAAGGATCAGACTTCAATTCAAATTTAAGTCTGATAAGTTATTAGTAACTGGAAGTCATGTAAGAACAACTTGAGTACAGATCAGTACATGGATTGTAACCCTGTGCTTAGTTACTCATTTTAGCTATGTACTTAATCACATCAATGAGACTGAGTACAGAACTGCTAAGAAAGCCATTTCCTCCGTTAGCTGGGATAAAAGTACTAAGTGGCAGAAATGCAATCTTAAGGTGCAGAAACCATCTCTTCATTATTTTCACTCAAGAAGGCTACTGTAAATGCAGTTCCAGCAGAGAAAAAACTGCACAACTAAAGAGCTACATCACAATATCTGTTACGTATCACTGAAGTAATTAAAAAACTATTTACATATAGTGTGAAGATAAGGCCGCTGGAATAATACATGCTTAAACTCAGCAGTCTACAATAAAGTAAACCCATCGTTTTAGCTGTCTCCTCACTGTAGTTTTTAGGAGTGTGGATGGGTTTCCAGGGCATACACACTATCACACACAGGACCATTGTTAAGGAAATCAACACATTGCAGTTTTCTGCAAAAAGCTGACAATCATGACAGAAATTGGTGTTCGATGAATTGAAGGTAGGGTTGACCAAGCTCCTTCTACACACTCAAGCCACTACGGAAGCATGAGCAATGCTAGCCCAGCAGTCTCCATCATGGAAGAACTAGTGAATCACAGACTACCACAGGAAAATATAAATCTCTGCAAGCCATATATGAAGCACGGTTTGCAGGGCAAGCTGAAACTACAGTTTACCAGTCAGATGTAGCAGCAAAACTAGCGTTTGTGGCAAAACAAGAACTAATTAAACTTATGGCCTGAGAGGGGAGTGGCAGTGCATAAGCCCATAACTTCTCCCAGGCTCATTCTGCACAGCACAGATTCGGGTGGGTAGTTGCGTTGGTCTGGAGTAGCAGAATTTCAATGTACCTGAAAAAGGGTGCATGCCCATGAGAGCTTATACCTTGAATAAAACTTTGTTGCCCTTAAAGGTGCCACTGGACTTGAATTTTGTTATACACAGCATGATGTGACAACTTCCGTACAAAACCAGTGTGACCAATCTATAGAATAGTTTACTATACAGATCTCGGCTAAAGACAAGAAAAGGCTCAACTTCCCAAGATTGTAATAAAAATGTCTTCACACAAAGTAATTAAAGTATCTTTGCAGAGTAAATTGGTCAGGTGTAAATTGGTCAGGTAGCATTCTGAAGTATCCACATATACCAGTAACCTGGGTCTATCAAAAATAGTGGTTAGAACTTCACTGATTTTATAATTACCATTAATGAAATAATTTATAAATTTATGAAATAATTTATAAATTGTACTATACCTCTGTGACAACTCCTGCTGCTATGGTAGATCCACTGTAGCGTAACATAAATCTTCCAAGTTCTTTAAAGTCTTTATAAAGTTCTAAAGCTATAGGTCTTTGTGTCTCCAGTTCTATTAGAGCATTCTGTCCTTTAACCAGACACCTAAAAAGAAAAATATAATTTTCTCTTCGGCTGCATTACTGTGATAAGAGTGTGTTTCCAACCTCTAGGTTAATGTTAAACCTGAAGCTAATTCAATTTCCAGCTTAAATGCAGAGAAATTTTCCTTTCTTCTCTAAAACAATGTAATGTCAAAAAACTGCTCTCTTAACAGCATACGTTTTGCATGAATGCCATCAAATTTTGTCTTGGATGTTCCTTTCTATGACTCACTTCCCATGTATTTCTGCCAGGAACAGAAATCCATTAAAGCCGTGTTGGCATCTTCCTTTTGCATGAAATAAAGTAATCTGGTACATAAAATTAAAGAAATGGAAGAAACCAAAGGACTGTTACATCCAAACTGCATCAAATGCCATTTGGATGTTTATGCCACAAGCGAACACCGTACACAGCCCTGTAAGGCACTTATACAGCAAATATTTTCCAACTCTGCTTGAACAATATCTAAGCTGTATGTTAAAGGGGAGGAAACAACTTCTTGCCCCAGAAACTGGGGGAAGCCTCCAATGCAGCGGACAGTCAGTATCTGACCACAAACAAAATTCATTTTCTAAGGCCGAGGACAGACTGGCAGTCTGGGCCGCTCTGCCTCCGCTTCAAAAGCGGAGGCAGAGCGGCCGTTCAGATGGCCGCATCTGCCCCGAGGAGGCGGCCCGGACGCATCGCGTCTGGCGCCGCGCTCCTCCCACAGCAGCCGAGCACCACTTAAAAGTGGTGCTCCGGCTGCTGCGGCGCGCGTTCCACCCGCCTCTGGCGGGTGTGAACGTGCGCCGGGAGGGGGAGCCGCGCGGCGGGGGCAATTCCCCCCGCCTTATTCTGCCGCGCCTCAGCGGCATGGCAGAATATGAGTCTGTCCTCGGCCTAAGACTTCCCGAAGAGAACTATATTGAAGTACAGTTAAAGCCACTCAAAATCTCAACCCTAACTGAAGTAGTTGGTCCCTAATTGAAGAAGTCCCTTATCCCTGCAAGATGAGAGGAACCTGTGATCTTAGTGAGGTTAACATTGCATGTCACATCTGGGACTGAGGTTTTCTTTTTCTACGAATGCCATAGTTCCTCTCAATTTCCTCAGGTAAGCTATTCCAAAATTCTGCCCACAAAGTAATTAAAAGTCTTCCATTTTCATTAAGTCCTGAGGCAAAAAACAAACAGAAATGGATTCCTGAATATATAGATGGAAATGCACTAGATTTCCCTCTCTTTTGAAAGTAAGGCTGTCCTTCCCTATTCTCTGCTTCTTTAGTTCCAGACTGCTCCAGAGAAGGGGAGGAGATCCTTGATAACTTATTGACTGGTCACTCCTGCCTCACTCCAAATAGCTTTCAGTCATATGCATGCCTTCTCAGAAGTGTCAAGGAGGCTTGCTCTCAAGCAAGTGAATACTGGACGGCAGCCGTAAAAGTATCAAATTATATTACCGTAGACATGCTGCTACAACTCACTATACCTCAACAGGATAAAAATATCTGTTTCACAGTGTTTTGAGACCCACACAGAAGACCGTTTGCATTACATTATACTCCTTATAATGTGAGTCAGTCTCTAACTTTAATACACATTCAAGCAGGACTTCTATTACAAGTTCATTCAGACTTAATATTTCAGAATTAACAAATTACCTCATAAAATACTTACTTAGGTTTTTTCTTTGTGACTTCACCTGTACTCTTGTGAAGCACGCTCAATAACCTTCTAATAGTGGCAGGCTCACTTACAGTTTGATAATGTAAAAGCACCTGAAACAATAGCTTTGTTTTAATTGATAATGCTCCTGAAGCTTATTCAGCTGCTGAAACACCATTCCAGAAAAATCACCTCTGTTGATGCATGTCTCAAAATGCAAGATGAGATTTTGCTTTTTGCGTGAAACCCACCCACTATTACATTGTCCAATACTCTCATTTAATCATGCAACCCATCTGACACAACAGCAGCTTCCCTTGTCTGAAGGTTTTGTCTACTCTCTTGTCCAATACCTTGATCCATGACTTTGAGTCTCTGGCTGCGGGCACACACACTAAATAATCCGCTTTCAATCCACTTTCAATGCACTTTCCAACTGGATTTTGCCAGTTCACACAGTAAAATCCAATTGGAACGGGGACTGAAAGCGGACTGAAAGTGTATTATTTAGTGTGTGTGACCGCAGCCTCTCAAGGATTACTGAATAAAGTCATCTTGTCAAGCACACTACCAAGACATAGACTGTATCTTACGCTCAGGATGACAAGGAAGCATCAGTGTGCAATACTGCACGGATAGGGTGAGCATGATTTATTTTTAGTGCTTTAAAAACTTGTACAACCTTCTGAAAACACTCACAGGGAATCCTTTGGTGATGGGGATCTCAATATTGAAGATGAGGAGTCGCGCTCTGAAGCGTGTACAGACTTTGATAGGTTCCTTGGGACAACAAAATATACAGCCAACCCTGCAAAAGCGGTAATGTGGGAACCAATCAGCCCATTTACAGACAATAGCTTTTCACATTTTTAATGTCATCACACACTAACTTCAATTAGATGTAACAATATACTGTAGCTTATTTAAATCACAGTTGTTGAACAAACTCTGGTTGGTGTACCTGGTGTACATAAAAAGGCCACAATTTGTGCATCCAAGCTAGTCTGTCGCTTGCTTTGTTTCCTTATTCTAAGCGCAATCCCCACTAATAACCTGAGTTGCTTGCTGGCAAAGCCTCACTGCTTACAAAGCCTGGTTGTTATTGGTCAGCTGCAATAAATGGAAGGGGAAAGCCTCCTCCTCCTCCCTTTTGGCTAAGGACTGCTAGTTCTCTGCCTCATTTTTATCCAGCTGGCATTGCTGGTTCTTCCAGCCTCAAAAGACAGGAAGGAACACTGCATTGGAAACAGTTCTGTTGTATATCTTGGGACACCCACTGTAGTCTCTACTATATCAAACCAATACTAAAGAAAATTACAAGCACATAAAATATGCACTTTTCATGCAGACAGTCAGTTCATTTTCTTATTCCCTGAGTAACTTCTGGTGTTAAGACAAAGCAGTTCACAAAACTGTCATAAAAATCTGGCAGGAGAATTTCATCACCCTTCCCAAGCTTTAGATAATCAAACTGGTGATTTAAAGGGGGGAGCCTAATGTCTTGCTACTCTTTTCCCTTTTCCCTGGCTATGATGTAGCTGTGGCTACGATGCACAAAGTTCACTAATCAGAATAGACTTATCTTGTTTTTATTCCCTTTGCACTTCTACCTTACAGCTAATGTAGCAGTCAGTAATTCATCTTATTGAGTGGCAACAAAAAGGACGAAGCTGTGCTGTAGTGGGTTAGAGTGTGTCTGATTAGGAACTGAGAGGCCCAGGCTTTAACCTCAACTCTGCCATGGAAGCTTACTGAGTGACTCTGAGCTTGTCACACACTCTCAGCCCAGTCTACCTCACAAGGTTGCTGAGAGGACAAAATGGAAGAAAGGAGAATTATGTCAGGTTCTCTGGGTCCCTATTGGGGAGAAGGGGAAGGTGTAAACCAAGTAAATAAAGCCTCGTCACTAGAATGTAAGACCATATTCTCTTATATAAAATCACACTCTAGCAACAAGACAGATGACGCCAGCAAGACTCTTTGCACAATGCTTGGTACCCAGCCCTGTCTTTCACAGGCAAATCCCAAGCCATACCATCACCATCCCATTACAGGAATACGCATATAGCAAAAACATGGTTTTAACGAGGGTTAAATTTGTGAAACCAATATTCAGCTCACAGACAAGCACTCAAGCCCCCATTTGCCTTGACAGAAAATGGTTTCACTTCCCCCTGCTGCTTGGGAGCACACTTCCAGACGACAAGCCAGGATTTAACCAGGATATCTACACTCAGACATCATACAAAACCAGACTAACTGTAGTGAATCAGATCCTTCAGATCCTTGCTTGAATGACCCTCGCCCGCTTAGGGTCATTTTACACCTCCCCTCTAAAGTAGTTTGACTGCTGTCTTTTCCTGTGCTGATTTCACAGTGGTGTGAAATTTCACTCCAGGGGGTCTAAGTGCACTAATCAACAGCAATTGTTTAAAGCAGAATCAAGCCGGTTGAATACTAACTTGACCACAGGAGGGCAATTAGTAGATGTGGACATTTCAGTAGCAGCACGGTTTCACACCGCACAGAGGTGTGGGCAGGTTTTTTTGGAACTAGAATGATTCCAGCAGGAAAGTCAGATGTAAAAACAGCCTTAGTGTTGTGGCCTGCATTCAGACCACCACACTAATCATGGTTTCAAGAGCATATGGCTTTCGTATGATGTCCAAACTGAGCCGGCGACTGATGTTCCAGTGGTTGTTTGTTTTTCATGCAGCTCAGTGAACCAAAGGCGGGATTATATACGCATGACCTTATCCCCATTCCTCATACCCTGTCATGTCTCCCTTAATTAACACATCTCCCACTATATTATTCATCTCATTTTTATATTTTGTGAAATTCCAGTTAATGAGAATCTTCAAAAGCTGTTCCACACGTGAAGCTCAAACACACTGTTTGCCCCCCACCCCCCAAAACAATTCAGGCAGGAAGGAATTCCAGTGCTCTGATGTGATCCTAGCAAGCCAAAGGAGGCGGTGGCCAAAAAAAAGCTGCCTCCATTTTGTACATTTTATATGCAGAAACGGTGAAACTAAGCACACCGGTAAAGCGGGTGGGAATTACAGGCAGAAAGCTCTTCACAAATCTAAAACTGGCATGGAAAAACAGCTGGAGAGGCTGCAAGCTGTTCCGCTGGGTCTTTGTGAAACAAACCTCAGTGGCTAGAACTGGGTCTTTACCAAATAAGTGTTCATTTGGGCTTTAGTGTAACTTTCAAAAAACGGAATTATGTACGTCAGAGGCTATACCTTGTAAGCAACTCAATACGTAGCATTAAATTTTTAACAAAATTGCCTGATTAAGGTCAAAATATTGACAGGTTGCTGATGGCCTGCCTCACTCTTGCTTGAAAGATTCAGGTAGCGAAGCTCTCCTCCCCCCCCACCCCCAAAAATACTGGTAAACCACTGATTTATCCAGCACAACGGTTACAAAGTTTCTTGATAAACAAACCGTTGCTTAGAATACAACTCTTTTCTGCACTCACTTGATTTTGATGATATCCATGCCAGTCAGAGTGAGACTAATGTGATCTCCTGCTGCCGCCCAATCCACTGGTTCATCATGCAGGGCAATTCCTAGAAATGAGTAAGACCAGAACTGAACAGTAAACTACCTTGGTTTAACAGCTACAAGCATTTCTGTTTGTGCTAATTCTGCTGCACAAGCCATTGCTCATCAGTTTTCAGTATGAATGAGGTGATAGTAAAAGCTGTTGACTAAAACCTCAGAGAAACAACGTTTTTGTCTTCTGGAACCACCATTGCCTCAGGTTACTTTGGATATTCAGAAAGTTCTCTGCACGTCACAGCGTTGGGCTCTAAGCACGTCACCCTGTACAGATATCACAATTTTGAAAGTGGGGCTGCACAAGAATTCGACAAGCCTCCCGTCTTCCGCTCTTTATGTAGAGGCACACTGCCCGCATCATTTTAGCTGCTTTAGATGTTTTGGTGGTACCTGCTTTCATTTTTCAACAAATGAGTTTATGCTGGCTTTCTACATAATGGGGAAACAAACAAGTGTGCTATGCGGCACACTAAAATCTGTACTAGAAATCATCAAAACCTTATACAAAGTTTACTGAAGAAATCCTGTAATACACACATAACTGTATACATACACAAAGCCTCTGAAGCATTTATGTTTCTTGGTATCAATAACAGGAGATCATATACAGAAAAAGTATTCAGCAGGTATTAAATCTAAAAGGTAATAATAAATCTAATAACGCTTGACTGTAGAATAATTTTATGTGCTACAGAGCAACGCTGCCAAGTTAATGTAGTGTTTAATGTCTCAAGTCTCTCTTCCTGTTTGGGATATAAACAAAGTGTGTTTCAGACTCAAGATTGTCATGTCAGAATTGACAATTAAGACTTGTCCGTTAAAACAGTACCGGTATTACAGTCATGCATAAAGTATTCAGTTATTAACGAGAATTAATGAAGTAGAAGCATGGAATGCTGTTCACAAAGACATCCAGTCTATTTTAATGGGGATTAAACATGTTTGGCTTGCTTTGTAATATGAGAATGATCAAGGAAGAACAGCTCTCTTGTAAAATGAAAAAAACCCAGTATAAACCAGAGCACTGAACAAATCTACTACATAGAAATGCTTCCCCCCCCCCTTCTGTAAGATACATTAGTACCCTCATTATATTCCTGATAACAGTATTTGGCCAATAAAATTTACTATCGGCTTCTGTCAGAAATGATCTTAATAGGCAAAACTCTACAGTGATAATTATCTGCTTATAAAAACTGTTTTAAAAACTCTAGGTCAGTCTCTTTTTTATCTGAGTCTTTGGCTTTCTTGTTAAACTAACTATTACCGAATACTGAACACCATAATAACTCCTATTTCACAATTTTTCAGTCATTCTAATAAAGTGTATATCTGAAACAAGAAGTCAACTCAGTGACAGAGGTTCATTTCGGATCTCACGTATGGTTAGGCCAAAACCTTTTCCAGTATCTACCCAAGACTAGAGAGGACACTGCCCACTGTCTGTACCTTTCACGGTGCACGTTTCGTTAGGAGGCATTGCTAGCAGTCGATCTCCAACCTGGACATAGCCCGCTTCTATTTTACCAGTCACACAAAATCCTGATCCTTGATCTAGAACAAACATGATGAGTTTGAGAGCGTGCCGTCATTTATCCAGATATTTAGTAAGAAAAGTCCAACAGCTGTATAATTGCTTTCATATCGTAATGAAAACTGAACAGATTGCAAAACTTTGTTAACGTGATTTTGACTAGGAAATGAGATGCAAGTAAATCAAAACCCAAGCAATAAGTGAGAGATTACTATTATGCAACATCCCTTCACGTATCTGTATAACTCCTGTCTCCTCAATATGTGTACATAATATGAGTTGGATATTTTAAAGCAACTGCCCTCCACCCCTACAAGCACGTTGTCAGTGAATTCAAAACAGTGACCACTGGTTGAGCATGATGGTCACCTAATCGAGGAGTCAGGACCTGAGGACAGAGAGGGGCTGTGGTCAATGGAAGAGCATCCGCTTAGTATGCAGAAGGTTCTCAGATTCAATCCCCGGTATCTCAAGCTAAGGATCAGGTAGCAGGCATTATGAAAGACCTCCACCTGAAACCCTGGAAAGCTGCTACCAGTGTGAGTAGACAATACTGATTCTGATGGGCCAATGGTTTGAGTCAGTATAAGACAGCTTCATTTATGCTGTATCTTTGCTACAACCACAATTCCCAAAACAGCAAGGGATGCACATACAGAAGCCTGCTTCCATGTGTGTGCGGCCCTTGTTGGACTGAGGCTCTTGGAAGCAAGTTATCTGCTGGGATCCTTTTGCTTTTCTCCTTTGGCAAACACTAAAAGTATGTAGGGGGAAAAGCCTCCTGGCATCAAAATTCAGGTGGCTGGGTTTAAAGGAGTATAGGTGCAAGCACTGAGACATGCTGGTACACGTCTAGCAACTTTTACTAATTTCAATAAATATGTCTCTGCTGGCCTAATCCTAAGCATTTCAGATCCAGCAAACAGGTGCTTATGATAGCATATATGAGTTGCTGCACCAAGGCAACATCACAAACTAGGGAATGTCGCAGTCATTTCAGTTATAGCGGCATAGTCAGTGCCAGGGAACAGGGTAATTGTAATGGTTTCGATCCAACCAACTGCCAGGAGAAGGCAGTAGCAGATGTGACTTTGCCCTGTGCTCCCTTCCCTGCTGGGGCAGTTCCTCTAGATCCCCTGAAAGATTATCCCACCTGGAGCTGAGAAGCTGAAATGACAAGGGGGCATGGGTCAAGTCTGTCACCTTCCTCCACGTCAGCAAAGCTGAACTTGCAGGGAAAGGAGAGGATTTTCCCCCTTCCCCTCACAACTATTTGTCCATGAACATCTCACCACTCCAGGTACAGTCTTCCTGCTGGCTGAAAAGAGTCTGAGGAAAACTGTATTTCTGAGCACCTCCACCAGCAGTTGGCTGAATCGCAGCCATCATCATTGGATGCTGAATATTTTTAATAGTAAGGATGCATTAGAAAATTTTACACAGGCCCCCCCCCTCCCCCCATGATCACAGCTTGGACCCAACCATTAATATCTTAATTTTAAAAATTCATGAATATGAAGACATGCGAAACAAATTTCGTTTAAAAATATTTAACAGACTTGACTACTAACCTTTAAAAACATCTGATACACATAATCTGAATGGTTTCTCCACGGATCTCTGGGGTGGCTTGAAAGAATCTGCAAATAACCCAATGCAGCTTGTTAGCAGTCCTGTCTTTCACACAGAGCAATTCTGAGATTTCAGTTATTTGCCTCTGCTTCTGCTCCCCTGGCTGTACTTTGAAATTGCTAATAAACCTTAGCAGTGTGATACTCACCAATCTGTTCTAGAAGGCATTTTCCTTCATACCACTTGGTCAGCTCACTTGACTGACTTCTTGTGACTAGATTTTCACCACCAAGCCCACTGGTAGGGATGTAAGCAACATCTGACTCCTGATCAAGAGAGAAGTTGGGTTTATGGTGAAAAATGGCACCCAGATCTTTAATACATTTCTAAACTTTTGAAAACGCAAGCCAAGACTCCCTGCTTTCTCAGGGAAGAAAAGACTGAAGCTATTTAAGGAGCTGCTGGAGATCAGTGGTAAGTCCTCTCATGAATGAGATGAAGCTTTGGGGAGGGGGAAATCTAGAAATTAGTACCTGCAGTCCTCCTATCTTTTCCCCTCGCTGCTCAGACCATTTTACACGCATTTTTAAAGGGCAAAGCTGTCTATCCCTATTTCCCTTTAGAATCCATAAAATTGCTAAATATAGTCATAACGGACAGTAAGAGAAATGCTCTTCAAGGAAGCAACAACATGTATATGCTGAAGAGTACATCAATACCACTGTATGAATGAAGAGCAGAAAATATTTCAGGCTTTGGGTGGTCAGTGAGCCTCAATCCTGTGCAGATCTGGAAGCAATCTCGCTTTTTACCACAGTTCTGCTAGGGGGTGGGGAGATGCTCAGACAGACAGACACCCATCGCTGTTTCAAAACACAATTAAAATGGAGTACATGCAAAAACTCCTGGACTTTAAACAGAGGATATTGACATGGCATCCAAAGGCAGTTAAACCAATCATCTAAATTTTATATTATTTATACCTTAAAGCCAGCTTGCTTAAGGAACTGCCCAAGTTTAACAATGATTTCCAGAAATCTCTCCTGTTTCCAGTTCACCTGTAATAAACACATATAACACATTTCAGTAAAAAAAGAATAGTTTGGACATTGTTCTCAATACAAACTTTACTCACGTAAAACAAATAGTAGCATCAACATTACATTCTACTGTTATGAACCGTGGATAGAGGTCACAGATTCATTATATTTTCTGATGAATTTCCTGGGCTCCTAGGCCCTGTCCATGATGAGGGGACCTTCCTAGACACCCAGAACAGCCTCTCTCTCTCTCATTCTGACTCCCAGCCATGTGCTCAATGGACATTTTCTCTGCCAATCAGTATCAGGTACTAATCGTTCTCTTCCTAACTTAAATTTATCAGATCAAATTTAAGCCTCAATATTGACTCCCCGTCAGCCCAAGTCACCAGGTGCACCCGTTTCGTAAAAGGAATTTGGGAAATCTGTAAATGGTTCAGTAGCAGTGGACTGCTGGCCATGGAAGTCATGCCCTCACATGGAAAATGTGAGCCAAACTGGCTGCATCTAACAGGTGAATCAGGAAATCAATACTTGACCCAGACCCTTCTCTAGTTAAAGAGGAACCCCAAGAACCGGGTCGATGGCAGTGGTTTACCAAACTCCACTCTTCCAGAGGTTAATCAGGACTGGTGGAAAGCAGGCAGGACAGTCTGTTACCAAAAAACAGGGCTCCTTAGATGCTCTACCCACTCCAGGCACCCCCATCGCCACAACTTTCTCCCAGACAAAAAAAAAAAGCAAGAATATGCATAAGATTAACATCTGGGAGTTCATCATTCAAGCGGCAGCTCAACCATGAAAATGCTTTAAAGAAAGGACTAATATACTAAGATACAGTATTTCAAACCATGTTTTACTCTGGAATTATGAAAATCAGACTAATTGGTAACTTAGATTATATTGAGTGGTCACTACCATTCCTTAAAAGATGATTAAATACTCAAAAACACGATTGACCTTAGTGGGACACAACAAAACAACTGTGTGGGGTGTAGTAGACAGAATACCACATTTAAATGTGGCAACTGCAGTTCAAATACAAGCTCACAGGGAAGCAACAAACAAATGAGCTTCACTTAGCTTAGACTACTTCACAGTAGTCTAAGCTAAGTAGATGAACACAAACCCAGTCCATCCGATTATATAATTTATCAACGCGTTTTGTAAATCAAAGTTCGTCTGCTTCTTGTCTCCCTTCCTAGCTCCAAGAAGAATCTTAGATGCTATCACAGCTCCCTTGCATCGCCAGACTCCTGGCAAAGCTTCACTACGCACAGACCGCTTGCTGTCGGCCAGCTGCAATAAACGGCAGGGGCTAGGCAGAAGCCAAGCCTCCTCTTTCTCTTCAGTCTTGGCCCAGCATCAGTCCCCCTCCCTCCTTTCTGTTCCAATGCATTCCTGAAGGCAGAGGGAGGGAGCGTCCTTAAAACAAGAGATTTTCAGACATCAGTGATCTGAGGACCACCGTTACAGTTAAAAGAAGTTTTGCAGCAATCTAAGCTCCCCCCTCCTCTCTCACTGGCATGCACCACACGCCAGAGAGCCCCATTTCATGGTGGGCATGGCAAGCCACAGATGTGTCAAAGGAGGCCACTATCTTCTAGTGCCCTCAAAACACACTGAGACCCTAACCAGCTACAGTTTAAGAAAGCAAGTTTGAGATAAATGTTTTATTGTCTGTACACAGCCCACAGTTTTCAGATGGTTCTATAGAGCCACAAGACAAAATGCCCTGGCCCATGTTTTACCCACTCCTGCTCCTAAATGGAAACCATTTTGCACCTGAGACAGCAAGAAACTTCCTTATTGGTTAATAACTTCTAAATACAGGCCAGCTTAACAGGGTTGGGATGGGGCCTGGAAGAACTGTACAGAACTGCTTGTAGAAATAGAAAGAAGTTCAGCATCAAAGTATTCATGTCATAGGCTGTTACTGTTTATAGATGGAGATAGACAGGTCTCTTTCTCTGCTGACATCCTTTACATTGTAAAGCAGTGTGAAAACCAGTTTAATTTTATACCAGAAGGAACTGCATTAGGACTATACCCCCTTGGTGCCACTCAAACAATTAGAATTCCTAGAGCTGAACTACTGATTCCCTGCTCCCATTCGTAGAAAACTGAGATGGTCCATCATCATGTTAGCCAGAAGTCCAGAAGAAAAGCTCAACTCCTGTCCTTTAAAAGGACTGGTGGACAACCTGGAAAGGGTCCAAAGACCCTGAAAGCTCCATCAACAGCTGAATGCAGCTGAAGCAGCTAAGGTTTCTGTCCCCCTCTGTGTTTATGAGAGTTAAGAGAAACAGCACTGTTGAACTAACTGGAATTTCTACACTACATAGTTAGTACAAATTACAATTAACAAACCATCATTTAAAATCTGATTTTAACACCTACAAGCAAGAAGTCACAGTCTGAGCAAAAGTCTGCATTCAGATATTGCATCAAAACTTAGGAAGAGGGCAACTCCCACCAGTAGAGGGAGGGAGTTAAAGATGGGACCTGACTCCTTACCCGGTGGACCCCATACTTTGATGTCTTCACCCTCAGAGTGAGCAATATGGTTTATCGTAACATCTGAATGCATCTTATGTTGCAAGACTTAATGTTGCTCTGGTTCCAAGGAGGAAAGGCAGGACACAATATGCAATAAACTTAGAAGAACAACAATGCAATCCTACATACGGCCCCATAGGAGAAAACCACTGTGAAAAAAGTCAATCTTGCTTCTGAATAGGAGCAAGGTGTGTTATTTTTAAATTCCATTTTTCCAGAATACAACTTGCTTGAGTGCCAACTTTCATGAAGGATGCTCTGTCTCAGAAAACCGGACAGAAATACAGGTGTTCTATGAGAACATGGGCAGCAACAAAACACATATAGAATTTCAGAATGAAAATTAATAAAAACACTCCTGTGTGTATTAAGGCAGAAAAGCCTCAATGAAGCTCCCTTGAAACTTAAGTAGATCAGTAAGTACTGCATGGTGCTGAATTAATAAAACTGATAAACTGAATAAGAATACCTGAAGGAAGATTAAAAAGTCATTTCCAGGAGTAATGTCCTTTAGTAAGTTTTAAAACACCCATTCAGGCCAAGACACCAAACTTAAACATTTGCTTTCAAGTTGATAATGTTCATACAATGTGTTACATTCTCTATAAGAGGGAATGCTTAATACAAGAAATCAAATACCTGATCCATTTTATTGACTGCAACTGCCAGCTGTGTTACCCCAAGTGACCGAACTAATAGTCCATGTTCTCGTGTCTGTCCACCGGTTTCAAACCCTGCTTCAAACTCTCCTCTGCTGGCATCCACAACTAGCACAGCCACATCAGCCTAAGAAAACAAAAGAGTCAGAAAGTCCATGTGGTATAGTGGTCCATGTGCTGGATGGGGCGGGGGGAATAGATTCCAATTCTCTCAGAGTTGTTAGGGGGGTAAAAATAAGGGGAAACCATGTATGCAACCCTGAGCTCAGTGGGGAAAGGGTGGGATTTTTTTTAAAAAAAGAAGATATTGTAGTTTCTTGTATCAGGAGTGGTTTAAAGCTGTTTATTTTCATCTTAAAAATGTACCTATTTAACATCATTTCAAACAAATGTATTTAGAAATGTCTATGCCACTTCCAGAGAACAGGCTGGAGACAGCTTCATTCCACTTCATCCATCATACTGGAAGAAGCTTCAGAACTAAAGGCTCAATTGCAAACACCCCCCCCCAAAAAAAAAAGGTGCCAGAGCACCATTCTCTTCTCACCATCATAACAAAAAATTATACCTGAGTGCACTCAGAAGACAGCAGGAAAAAAAATCCTTGATAGCTGAAGGTACTTCAAGACTCAATTTTTGCAACGTCTCAATTTAACATTGTACCATATATTAAAAAAAAATGCCGAGAAAGGAGTCTGTTTACCTGTGCAGCTCCTGTGATCATGTTTGGAATGAAGTCTTTATGGCCAGGAGCATCCATCAATGTAATTACCTTTGTCTGTGTCTCAAATTTGGTCATACCAACATCCATCGTCACCCCCCTTGGAAAAAAATGAAATGCATAATTTTCAGCGGTTTCTAAAATTTACCATGATTACATGTACTCACATTATCCCATTTGTTGAACCAGTTCTAAAAAAAATCATCAACAAATTCTTTAAGATAAGCAAGAGACTGGACAAAAAAATTTTTGTGTGTGTGCTGTGTCTGTTGTATCCTCCTCCTCAAATGGCATGACCATTTTTGACATCATAACGAACCTACCACAATTTTGGTGCCATAACTCTCCTGGGGAAGATCTGACTTATTAAGATAAGAGCTTACTATATTTAAGTGTTGCATCATGGCACATTAGAGCAATTCCAAGACTGTCCATCACACCAAACAGCTATTTTCACAGCAGCTTCATTAAGTAAAACTTGGTATACAACTTAGTCCTAATTTTGGTATGTATAGCAGAAGACACACTCATCTGAAACACAACGGCTAGCACACTTTTGGTATTGATGCCAACAGCCTACAACAGTATTTTGTTAAACTATGTCCAGAGCACCCTGAAGTTCCTTAGAAGCTTGTCAGGGAGCTCCTCGGTGAGATCTATAGTCAGTCTTCTCCTGCACTATACTATGGGACAGCGGTGGTTATGTTCTAGAACAGTAGTCCTCGGCCTTTTGTGTCTTACATCCCAAAATTGCTCTGTCAAAGAACCTGAGTCCCGCTGTGATGGAAATAAAGAGCCCACCTTTTCCAAAGAGGACATATAGAAGTTCAGGGACATTCTGTTACTACTCCTAGCATGCCAATAGTGTCAGCAACAGACAGCATGTCACTCTGGCAGGTGGACACAGGGACTGAGGGAGATCAAATTCTAACAGTTACGAAAACCCTACGTCCCACCTAGACTACTTCTGCATCCCAGCAGGGAGGACCACTGTTCTAGAGCACTCTTAACTCACAACGAGCAGTGGAGGGACTCAACAAGTTATCAGTTCATGTGAGGCAACAGTGTGAATCCTATTTAAACAAAACAAAACTGCATGGGTTGTCCTATAACATTTCTTAGCCTGCCACCTGATATATCAGGGTCTATAACAAAGGCAGACAAGACAGAGGAAACTGATCATGGCTCTACAACGACAAGTCATGGTTTCACAACTAAAGATAGAAATCCTTAGAAACTGTTGCCTTGTACATCACAGGCAGTGAGGAAATTAGTCACATTTAGCCATGCTAGCTTTATATTACAAGAAAACTCAAACTAAAATGGGAATATTGCTCACCTCTCTCTCTCCTCCCCCGTCTCATCTAAAACCCAAGCATAAGCAAATGATGCCTTTCCAGCTTTCTTGGATTCCTGCTCATATTTGTGCATAGTTCGCTTGTTGATGTTGCCCAGAAGATAGAGTAAGTGGCCCATTAGAGTACTTTTTCCCGCGTCGACATGTCCTAAGAAGAGGAAAACTGTGAATTATCACTGTTAGAAGCCATATTGTATTTGAGAAGCCGTTGTTATATTTGTATTATATTTGAAAGGGAGTACATATATTCGTTTCCCTTTTGCCCCTAAAGACAGTACCTATTACCACCAGGTTAAGCAAGTGCTTTCCTCCTTGTCTCTTTTCCAGCTCAGCTTTCACGTCTAGTTGCTGCTTTGCTTTTCCAGACTTTTTCATTGGCGTTGGAGCTGCAGTCTGTTCTTCTAACGCCTGAACATTCTGAGACGAAAGTCCTGGTTTGGACGGAACCTCAGTCATCCCCAAATTGACACAGCCATCTCCCGCTGAGATTCCTTTTTGTGGCATAAGAGCATTATGCCCATTCTCCTCAGCGTTCACACTACAGAAGGCAGAAATATGATTTAAGAGAACAAAGTTCACTTGGACAAAGGAAATTTCCTACCGACACATTCCTCGTACTTCTCTCTCCATTTTGAAGTTCTAAACTAATGGATAGCCACAGAATTCAGCTCAATACATTATTTAAATTGGACTGTACAGACAAGAGGAGCATTTATGAGAACTATATTGTCCTGTGAGAAAGCGTTTGAATTGGGTCTTTTATTTCATTGACTTTGATTTAATCTGAGACTTTTTCATAATCTGTTTATTACACTTTCAAGTAGCTCTCACTTTGTGTGTATATTTATGCACACATATGTAGTATGTGTCTACATAGAATCATGGAGTTGGAAGGGACCACCAGGGTCATCTAGTCCAACCCCCTGCACAATGCAGAAAATTCACGAATACTTCCCCCCACACACACACATACACACCCAGTGACCCCTACTCCATGCCCAGAAGATGACAAAATACCTCCAGGATCCTGGCCTGGAGAAAAATTGCTTCCTAACCCCGAAGTGGCGATCAGCATTTTCCTGGGGGTGTAAGAAAGGGCCACGAGAACTAAGCACTGATGCAACCCTCCCTGCCCTCCCTCTCATGATCTGCCTGAGTTCAAAGAATCAGCATTGCTGTCAGGTGGCCATCTAGCCTCTGTTTAAAAACCTCCAAAGGAGGAGAGCTTTTTCATAATCTGTTTATTACACTTTCAAGTAGCTCTCACTTCCCGAGGAAGACTGTTCCACTGAGGAACTGCTCTAACTGTCAGGAAGTTCTTCCTAATGTTTAGCCGAAAACTCTTCTGATTTAATTTCAACCCAACGGTTCTGGTCCGACCTTCTGGGGCAACAGAAAACAACTCCGCACCATCCTCTATATGACAGCCCTTCGAGTACTTGAAGATGGCTGTCATGTCACGTCTCAGTTGTCTCCTCTCCAAGCTAAACATATACACACATATTGTCAAAGGGCCCAATACAAAATTATAACTTATATCTAAGTTACAGTGTCCTTTTAACATTTGCAAGTCTCAAGAAAAGAGTGCTTAAGGGAGGAAAAAAACACTGGGTCGAGTAAAAAAGTACTCTTCCACTGGAGTTAAGTCACTTCTACCCATGTGTGTGGAGGGGCATTTTCTCCAAATTCCAACACACATTATTAAACAACCCACAGAGCTCCATAAAAAGCTCTTGTGAGTTGATAGCACACCTTCAATAACAGCGCTGGAAGCATGCAGTGGGCCAGGGAAATCAGTGGAAATTGTTCCCCTCCCTGTTTCTGCTGCTGGAAAATCACCACTGATTTCAATCCACTGTCATTTTTATGTCTTCTGCTCCCTGAACAGCATACTCTGATCTAGATAAAGAGAGGGTTTGACAGAAGCTATTCAAGATTTTCATTGTAACAGAATCCAAAACCTAAGAACAGGCAGAACATCCATCATGTACTTAATAACTATTTTGACAATGATCCTTAAGTAGAGAAGGAACTGGCACACCCGCAATGCCTCAAAGAGAGAGCCCGAGGATATCCCATTTGTCATTCTTACTGCTGCAACCACTTGACGGTATCAATTGCCTGTAGCTGAAGGAAGTGCCAGCTCTCAGGTTTCTATCTGGTGGTGATGCAGCTTTGATTTCTTTTAGGGACCTTAAGAATATTAATGAAAAGGTGGGTCAAAAATTTAACTGATGAAAATAAAGCAAATTTGGAGGGCTTGCATGTGCCTAGTATTTTTCTTTCTGAAAATTCATGACACAACAAGGTTTATTTGTTTCACCTACTGGAGAGGACCCCTGCCATAATCTGATGCACTCGCGAGACATGCAATAGAGATTATGCTTCATTAAATGCTTCTAAGTCTGCAGGGTGAGAAACAAAACAGCTAACTTGCAATTGCAACTGTCCCTGAAACTTTCTGTGTATTCAGCATTAATAATTACCTAATTACCATATTTAGAAATAGAAAAAACTTGCCAGTAACTGTGGGAAGTGGGTGCGCGCGCACACAGCAGAAGTATCATATAGGCTGAAGGTCAAGAATCCCACCCACTGGCCCTAGAACAGCTTGCTCCGCTCAAGATAAGGAGCAACAACCCTGAAACAGCCAGCAGTGGACAGAGCCAAGGAGCCTGGCAAAAGGGCAACAAAGTTGTCAACAAAGAACTCTGGTACTCAGGAAGAACTGGGCACACTTGGAGTAAGGGGGAAGGATTAAAAAGGTGAAGAAACAGTAGAGAAGGGCCAGCGGCACTGTGAGGTCATCAGTCCTACAAAGAGTGGAGCAAAGACGGGCCAGGGTTGGGGCTTCATCCTTAATTGGGCTCTAACACTCCTGGGTAACCCATCATCAGGTTCAGACAATCTGACTTCAGGTGGTTGTGAGTGAGGTGAGGATGCAAAACTATTTTCAGTGAAACTTTACTTCACTTAAAGGATCCTTGCCTGGGACTCTGTCTGTTCACTCCTGGATAGAACCCCACAGGCTCAGAGACCTGCTCTAGGGTCTGATCAGTCTTGGGGTACCAGGTCAAGGGACCACAGGTGGAATTTTGTATCTGACATTTGGTGTCGGCAGTGGGATCCTCAGAACAGCCTGAATTTTCCCAAGAGTAAGAGGCATGGCACTGCTGTGCCCTTTTGGGGTTGAAACAAGGATTAGGTCTGGATGCTGGGAATTTTCAAGCAGCCTGTAATAGCTTAGGAATGTGGGCAGTCTATTAGCAACCAGTGTTAGACATGGAATCCAGGGGTCATTTGGGGCCAGAGCGAGGTGGAGCGGTGCTCCACCAGCCCAGGAGTGGGCACTAGGGCAGCCACGGGCCAAATCAGATTCTCTGATCTGATTCGGTCTGCCACCAAATTGCTGCCAAAATTCAGTGGCAGCTTAAAAAGCGGCTGGAGGGGTAAGGGTTTGAGGGAGAGGCTCCAAACTTAAAGGGTAGCTCCTGGAGCCTCTCCCACAAATACCCACCAAGTTTCAAGAAGATTGGACCAGGGGGTCCAATTCTACGGGCCCCCAAACAGGTTGCCCCATTCCCCTTTATGGTGGGAAAAAAGTAACATTTGTGTGATAGCCAACAAATGGCTGCCTGATGACTGCAGTTGGTACACAGCGAGCTATAGAAGGAATAATAAAATGCAACACAGAGAGAAGTAAATCAACTAATTGTTTTCTTTCTCTCTGATCATTCCTTTTCTATTTCTTAAGGAAGTTGGTTCCAAAGAGTTTTGCACATATCTGACCAGCTCACATTGTGAGCCTTCATGGCTCAACAGCTGCCACTTTAAACTAGGGTCTCCACAATCAAAGTCTGGCACCTTAACCGCTATACCACACCTGCTCTCACCTGGGGAGGCATCCTAATCACCAGCAGTGGACAGCACAGCACCCTTGAGCCTACAGATTAATGCCAAACACACTTTCTTCCTTTAAGCAATGATGTTTCAAATAACTTATCTTGCTGAATTTTAAACTAACATGCAGAAAGCAGATGGTTTTAAAGTAGGCCTTTTAGCTGTTCTCTCTCTGTGCTACTCAGAGTGAAAGGATTTTTTAAACTTGTAATGCAAAGAGGCCTTCTTCTGAAAGTAATTATGAGTCAAACAAGAAGCTGTGCTGCTTAGTTTTGTGGCATACAATACTTAACTTTCTGTAAAAATAGAAAAAAGAAACCTTGCTACAGGTGCATCATAGTCAAAGAAGATCTAGAAGTGAGCTTAGAGAGGAATCAAGGCTTACCCTGGGACTTCAAAGCCAGTCGATTGTTTCTTTCCGGACACAGTCATTTTGGTAACTTTTGGCACATCAGATTCAGTTCTGGTTGTCTGGGAATCTCTGGTTTTTCCTGATTTTTTTTTTGGGGGGGGGGGGGGGAGAGAAGTACATATTGTAGCAGAGGAACAGACTAATCAGGGAGCATTTTCAGTGTAGCATTCCATGCTACATCAACAAAAACAGAGAGCCTGGTCATAAATCACATCACTTACATAACTAACTGTGCAAGGCTCTGTTTCTGTAATGTGGGCTGTACCTTTGAAAACTCATTTCCAAACCCTTTGGTACAGATGAGGATTTATTTATGTATTTATACATTCTTTCTACATTTTTAAAACTGGTCCCCCTACTTAAACTGGGCTATTCAAGTGCTACGTTTCATGATTACCAATGGAACAATGTTAAAAGAATGTATACAAGGAATTTCTTTTCCTTCCCAACACTGTTGCTGTAGACTTTCTTGCTCAATGAACCAGGGATAATCACTCCTGTACCTAACTCAATACGGACTTACTTAAGGTTATGTTATTCATGTAACATATTAAGTTATTTGTACATTGTTTTTAAGTTACCTAAGAAAGAACAATACTTAGAAAAAGGTTATTTCCTAAACAGAAATTACCCAAGGGGTTTTTCCAAAATTTGTGTTGCTTTCAACAACTGTTTCCTCATAAAACTGAATGGCCACTTCCCACGCTATAATTTCTTGTCAACATTAGTTGCATACTATAAGAACCAAACATTAAAGTTACAGGTTGCAGTAATTTCCATGTTCACTGAATATATAATAATCATGACCACATGGGTTGCATACATTTGTCATGCAAGGGCCTACTCTAGCACCGTTTGTGTTATCAAAAGATTGCTATGTATAAATTTAAGAGTACTTTGGGAGGCAGGGAAGTGTGCTGGCTTTAAAATGTTTTACAGTAGAACACTGCGCAGCTAAGAGAACCATTAATGTGGCACGGATACCATGAAAATTGTTCTAGCTTTTCTTGAGATACACTAAGGAGAGTCAATAGATCAGTTTCTGTGGAGAGCCTAGGTCGGGGTGGCCAACCTTGCTTAATGTAAGAGCCACATAGAATAAACATCAGATGTCTGAGAGCCGCAAGACAGGAACAAATATCACACACACGTTTTTATTTTTTAAAATATGCAAATTTGCTTTTTATTAACATTAAATGGGACTGCCAAAAATAAAAACAAACGAGGAAAACCGGTTATTGATAATGATATTACTTGTTTGCTAATGATATTGAGAGAGAGAGAGAAAAAGAGAGAGATGGAAAGAAAGAATTAAAGAAGTGGAAAGAAAGAGAGAGAGAGAAACTAGGAAAGCAAATAGATGGGAGGGAGGGAGGGAGGGAGGGAGGGAGGAAGGAAGGAAGGAAGAAAGGAAGGAAGGAAGGAAGGAAGAGAGAAAAAGCATGCCTCCCCTTTGCTTCCCCAGCCGCCCTGCCAGGAGCCGCACAATATGTGTGAAAGAGCCGCATGTGGCTCCCGAGCCACAGGTTGGCCACCCCTGGCCTAGGTAAAACAAATCAAATATTAACTTCTTTCAGAAGTACTCCTGTGTTCTATAAGAACAAGTATTTTGATATTACTTCTCTCACTTGTAATAAAATTGTAGCTGCTTAGCAGTACAGATACTCAAATACCTGTCAGTTCAGCTCATGCTCTGTTCACCAGCTGCAGACACCTGATTTTTTTTGACAGTTTATCAACCTGTTCATGTGTGTTCAACTGGTTGTTTTACTGTATTCCTTCCTATTGGCTTTTCATGCATGCATGTTCTCAGCCCAACTGAAGTCTACTACCTCCCCATCCTTGTCACCAGGGCTTTTTTTGTAGAAAAAGCCCAGCAGGAACTCATTAGCATAACTGGCCACACCCAACTGCAGGAATGTATTTGCATATTAGGCCACACCCCTGAAAGCGCAGCTCATTCGCATATTAGGTGGGGGCTGGGAAAGCACAGGCCAAGCATGGAAGCTTGCCTCCCCCCCCCCCAGCTTCTCCACCTCACTTCAGCATTGCCTTTCTAGTCTACGAACCAGAGGGCCGGGGAAAGGTGCTGCTGAAGTGCCTGGGATCAGACTGGGGAGGGAAACAAAGGCATTTCCAATGTGCCTGGGTTCCCTGCCTGCCCTTTTCCAGCTGCCATATGTCAGCTAGTGAAGGGAAGGCAGAGAGAGGCTTTTCCTTGTCAATTTCACTCTCATCTGGCTGGGGGGGGGGGAGTGAAATTGACAAGGAAATCCCCAGGGGCTCCCCAGAGGGAAAGAGGACATTTTAACACGCAGCCTTTCCTTCTTGTGTGTAATGTGGGGAGGGCAGCGTGCTCTGTAGCCATGCACGCCAGAGGTTTGGGCTGTAGGCGTGGCCAACTCAGGAGCCAGCCGGAACTCCGTTCCTGTGCGTTCCTGCCCCAAAATAGCCCTGCTTGTCACATAAATGCTCTGCTCAGCATTCAATTGTTGAAGTAGACAATTAGATTACTCACAAATCATATCAAATCAGTCACCATTAAATGCTGTGTGTCAGTTAAATCCCACCCTTCAGTGTTTGGCTAAATTTGAAACTCACAGTATCTCTGCTTAGCATTCTGCACAGAAATCGATAAAACATGGCAACGCCATGCCCAACTATACCAGTTTGAAGATGACTACATTTTTTTCCCATTAACGAAAAAAAGGAGCCACACAAAACTAGATATACTGCTGCCTGTATCTTGCTTTGCTATATGGATATTGTTACAATTACCTCCTAACTATGAAATAGGACACTTTGCATAAAATGTAAAACACATGAAAGACAACCCCTTCATAAATCATCTGTCATAAAGAATCAGGGAAAAGAAGGCATAGTTACTAGAGAAGCCTAGTACAGGCTGATACGGGGCAAGATGCAAACCAAGGAACGTGAATCAAAGATGTGTAGCAGCGTAGCTGCAGTATGTTGCGGTGTGTACACACAGTGGAAAAGAACAACTGTCCAGTAGCACCTTAAAGACTAACACAATTTGCGGCAGGGTATGAGCTTTCCTGCGTCATCAGGTCTTCAGGTACTTCAGAAGTGAGCGAAGGTACCTGCGTCTTCAGGTACTTCAGAAGTGAGTGAAGACTCACCGAAGCTCATACCGTGCCACAAATATTGTTAGTCTTTAAAGTGCTACTGGGCTCCTGCTCTTTTCTACTGTCACAGACAGACTGACACAGCTACCCGGCTTGATCTGTGTACACAGTCTAATATGTTCAGTCCAATTCACTCGCAAGCGAACCGTTGACTTCAGATCCTTTGGTAGGAACCATTTGTTCAAAGACGTTTTTGTATTTGATATGGTTCTGCAGAAGGTTTCTTCTCATTTGATTCTCACCTTCTGCGATAACCACCAACTGTGTTTGTGGTGTTCTCTCATTCAACGTATCTTGCTAAATGACTCCAACGTGCGTTTCATTGACAATGAGGGGAAATGTTCTGTGATGATACGGTACCTTTTCTGACCATAAATAGGCATGCAAAAAGCATAGTCAGCACTAAATGTGGGATAGCCCTAACAACATTTCTCCCTTAACCAGTTAGCCTAAACTGAAAGTTTATGAAGTCTGAGGTAACGTTCAACACAATTAATAGAATTTCTGTTGAAGATGTGGCTCGTTATGAGTATGTAAAACTGAAAGTACAACATGTAACAAGTAGGTACTTTTACAGCAATTCAGTCATGTTTCCAGAAACAAAGCAGTAATGTTGAGTTCGCTGCCTGATGGAGTACCAGAGGATGGTGCTATATACAATTAGAAGTCACCTTTACACCCTCTTTGAATTAGTATGAGAATCACTGTGGTAGAGTGGTTAAGACTGTTAGACTGGTACCCAAAAGACCCACTCTACTAAAATTCCCACTTTGCCATTAAGTTCACTGGGTGACCTTAGACCTGTCACTCTATCATGAGATTCCTGAGCTATCGGGAAGACGGGATGGATATTAAATATTAAATAAACAAGATAAAATAGGCAAGGGAAAGGCTGCCCTAACCTCCTCAGAAGAAATTTTAGCTAAAAATCTAATAATGATCATCTGCAACTACTCTTCAGACAGGCTCATATAAAGAGGAATAAAATCATATCAAATTCACTATGGAGGTTACTTTTAGTTCACTTTTCTTATTCTTTAAAAAAACTGGTACTGATAATTTTGTGTTAATGGTACAGCAATAAGAAGATACTTGCAATGCTGTTCTCGGTGTTGGATATCTAAAACTGAGTCAGGGCATGGCAGCCAATGATATAGAAAACATAAGATAGTTGCCAAAAATGGTAGCACATGCAAAGTTTCCATCTGTAACATACCAGTCCAACTTATCATGGTTTGACATCACTATGATGAACATTTTTATGCACTCCATAACCTGTGATGATCATGGAAATGTGATGATAGGTGTGCCACATATTGTGCTACACATTACAAAAAAAGTTGTGCTGCGTATTACTATGGAAAGGAAATTGCCCTGGGCTGCCACACTTGGCAGCAGCCCATTTTCTCATAATGTGCATTTCCTTTTTTAGACTCTTTCCAAACAATGGTGAATTTGCATACCTACAGCATGTATCTGTGAAATACAGTTCACTTTTCCCTCTTTGGCAAGCTATAGGTACTCTGCAAGAAACCCGTCATGAATATGTTCTGTGAAAGCCTTATGAAAGCCAACAAAAAGAGATCTGGGACCCAGCTCAATAACTAGCTCTAAATCTTCGGAGCCTCATCTTCATCTTCACTGCCACAGGAGGTGGTGGTGGCTACAAGCATGGATGGCTTCAAGAGGGAATTAAACATACTGAGCAGAGGTCCATCAGTGGCTATTAGCCACAAGGTATAGATAGGAATTATGGGGCAAGTGATGTTCTGTATTCTTGGTGCTTGGGGGGGCAACAGTGGGAGAGCGTCTAGTGTCCTGGCCCCACTGATGGACCTCCTGATGGCACCTGGTATTTTTGGCCACTGTGTGACAGAGGGTTGGACTGGATGGGCCATTGGCCTGATCCAACAGTGGCTTCTCTTATGTTCTTACATTATGGTTTGAATTTACCAGTAATTTCTGTGGACAGAAGGATTGCTGTCCAACCAGCACAACTTCCTTGCCTTCCCATTCCTGCTGCAGCCCAAATGCTCCCTGAAATGCTGACCATAGGAGCAGCCTGAAAGGGGAGTCAGCAGTTTGCTGCAGCAGAGGGTAACTGGCAAAAATAGGCCTTGCTGGCATTTGTGGAAATCTTCTGAGAGGTCCAACCAGGTATTTTGCACAACTGAACTGTGCAAGTTAAATAAAGTTTTTCAATTCTTAAATAAGGTACTTATCCTTGGGTAAGACATTTGCTTCAAATTCTCAATTTTATTTACCTCATAGCAAGACTAATCTAAGTTTAATTGGCAAACACAGTATCATTTTGTATAATGCTATCACACTGGATGCTGATTAAAAACACGCAAAGCTCACGGGAAATTAAAGAAGAACATATTGCTCTCCTTTGCACATGTAAATGAGGTAAAGTTAAAGATTTCACACAGATCTGCTCAAAATGAAATCTGCTGAGAATACACACACCTTTTAACTGTATATAAAAAAGGCACCCGTAGACTTGCAGATAACAAAACTTAAAACAGTTAAGTAGTTCTTTTATAAAATCACTTTAGCCTCATGCTTGCATTGGCTTATGGAGCGCGAATGGAGAAGTGAGCCAGCATTTTAAAAATTACAAACTATTTAGAAACCTTGCTAATATCTGGATAAAAAAAAATAGGAGCAACTATTTCTGCAGACACTGTAGGTGTTTCTCACTAAAGTAAGAGTTTGCAATCACTATCAAATATGGAAAACCATACTATACAGTGCTACCATCGTGGTGATGTTGCCTTCTATGAACTCAAATCACACACACTAACTGCCTTAATTATCCTTGAAAGTACTGGAAGTTAGTACAGTAATCATTTTGGGGGCATGGATTCAAAAATATCCCCTTATTTGTGGTTAAAAGGCACACACAAATCTCTAATATTTGTCAAAAATATTGTAGTAACCCAACAAACTGGGTTTGCTAATAGTAGTGGTACTACATTACTCCACAACAAGTTTAAGTATACACTGTGGTTTAGAGGCAGACAAGCAGTCTGACTGGAGATTGCAAGTTTGACAGCTGCGCCCCACCCCCACCCCCGTATTTCAATTTGTGCTGATGCAGTGAGTTCTCCCAATTATCCAACTACAAAGCCCTTGGTTTGTTTACCCTGACTCAGGGATTGTCATGTTAGAGAATTCATTCAAAGCCACTTCTGGAGGCCTTCCTTGAACGTGACAGGGCTCTATCATACTAGATCACATGAAGAGGAGCCCCAGTGGTGCAATCGGTTAGCACACAGTACTTATACTAGATCACATGCGACAAAACATACGTATCTTGGTGGATGTTATGAAATCCCACAGGGATCTCCATGCTCTTACACCGAGAGTGTCTATTCACAAAACAGCCTTTCCTGAGACTTCAGTTGGGTGGCCTCAAAGGTCTAAAAACTTTCCCTGTTGGGTAGGGGCAGTGTTCCCTCTAAGCTGAGTTAGTATGAGCTAGCCCACAATTTTTAGCCTCCGGCTCACCCATTTTTGCCCTAGCTCAGGAAGGATGGCTCCAGAGCAAACTAACTGATGCAGTAGACAAATCACTTGCTCACAGCTTTAATGCCAGTAGCTCAGGAAGGATGGCTCCAGAGCAAACTAACTGATGCAGTAGACAAATCACTTGCTCCCAGCTTTAATGCCAGTAGCTCAGGAAGGAGGGCTCCAGAGCAAACTAACTGATGCAGTAGACAAATCACTTGCTCACAGCTTTAATGCCAGTAGCTCACAAAGTAGAATTTTTGCTCACAAGTTCGCAGCTTAGAGGGAGCACCGGTTAGGGGTGGTACAGAATGTTCAGAATAAGGGTGATACAAGACCACTGTAGGCCAATCCCAGACTGGCTAGAAATCACCACCACCATTTTTCTGGGGAAAGGTCCCCAAGCACACACACCCTGGGCTTTGCATAGCCCTTATGGACTGGAAGTTCCATGCATGGAGACAGGCAGCTATCCGGTGATACAGCATGGAGTGGGAAACAGAATATTTGGGAAGATTCGGGGTGGCTAATTAAGTGGTGTATCAATATGCACCTACAAATGCCATTCTCCTCTTCCATTAACATGCCAAAGATTCTGCTAACAGAACTTGTCTAGTTAAGAAGTGCAAGTGGTATGTTAGAATTTAAGATGAGCCCTGCTGGATGAGACCAGTGATCCATCTAGTCCAGTACACTGTTTTACTCAAAGGCCAACCAGTTGCCCGGAGCGGGGGGACACAAAACAAGCAGGCATAGAAGTCAAGGCTCTCCTCTACAGCTGCCTACCTGCACTGGTATTCAGAGGTTTACTGCCTGTGCAAGACAGAGATTCCCTTCAGTCACCAAACCTAGTAGGCACTGATGGATCTCTCCTCCATGAATCTGTCTAACTGTCTCTCAAAATTATCTATGCTCATGGCCATCATTCTCTCCAGTGGCAGTGAATTACACAGCTTAATTGCTCATTGAGTAAAGAAGTATGCCCTTTTCTCTGTTTGCAATAGAAAGATCACCATAAAGTAGAAAATTACAGTAATATTATATTTAATCTAATACAGGGTTGGTGTGTAGTAATATGCTTGGGACTAATTATCCTGCAGTATTTTAAATATGTAGGTTAAAGCTGAGCTGCAAAAACACAAGGCTGGTTCTCCCAAATGACCAAAGGGACACGCAAAATATACCAGAACCTCAGATAAGCTGAAGAACAAGATCAAAAGTTGGATCCAAGGTTTGTCTGTTGTTTTTGCTGATTCTCCCCTCCTGCTATCCCCACATCATGCCCAGAATTGTCCGTGGACCCCTGAATCAAAGGAACAGCAGTTGGGGGGCTGATGTGGACAGTAGTGGGAAGGTGGAAACATTCTATTCCACAAACGGTGGGAAAGTTCCACTGCGCAAGTGGATACTTCTCAAGTTTATTAGGCCACGGGGAACATGCTGTGAACAATACAAAGCGGCTATTCCAAGTAGATGGTTTAAAACCTGCTTGGCTAATTTTTTGTTGTTGAAATTTTCAGTGGGGAAAAAGCGTTACATGTTAGAAGACAAATGGAGGAGAGAGACGTTCCTTATTTTCCAGTAATAGAGAGACGCTTAAAAACACACCTCAGAGAAACTTTATTTTCCTACTGCGCTCCAGAGGTAAACAGCCGGCTACCCCGTGTGCAGTTCTCTATTGTGTGCCTACATTTATATGGAAAAATTTCATTAACAACAGTGCTGAGTTAGAGGACATTAAAAATACTGAATAGATGCTTTTGCATTCTTTGCTACCTAAATGTGTTAGCACCGACACATTTACAGAAAAGAACCTTTGAGATCAGAGTGTGAAACTGCTAAAGCTGCTTTGAATCTAATTTGCAAAACATAATAGTGAGTTGTATCAATGCAGTAGGCTGATTAAGCACACTGAGCTTATCAGCCCTCAACAACCTTTGTAGTATTCAGCAATATTGGCAATTGAATGCACAATGAGAAAAATTTGCATACCTCATTACTCTGCTTACAGGGCATACTACATTCCCACTTGCTGCCTCACTCCTTGACCCCAGACTGCTTCCTCAACCCCCCCCCCCCGCTTTTAAGCCCCTTCTTGTTTGCTTCTTCCATTCACATACTCCTTCCTGTTTCCTTGACAGTTTTCACATTCCTTTGCTCTCCTTTCTATACCTTTCCTTCTCCTATGAGTCTGTCCTTCATCCCTACCCCCCTCTTCACTAGCTGCTTGGAATATTGTGCTACAAGCAATAGGAGGATGGAGATATTTCATTGGTGGTAATGGGACCAGTGGGGGTAGGGGGCCGAAAATACCTCAGACTCAAGCAGCCGCCTGTGAAGTCTGGCACCAGCATTCTTAAAGCGTAACAGGCACCTAAGCTCATAGATTGGTTTTGTCTGTCTTCATCGTGGGCATGTATTTGCTAGAAACTACTTTGCCCCAGCAGCAGCTGTGTGTGCCAAGCATGGCCCTGTTTCCTCATCTGTGAAATGTTGGGAGGGTTTGCACTCAGTATGGTAAAGTAGGCCAAAATGGAAATATATTAAATTGGCCAAAATTATACACATCTGGAAGCCAATCTCTGCTTCCACCTACACACCCATGGACTGGTACCAAAAAACAGCTCCATATCTATTCTGACATTACAAAATGTAAAAACCTGGATGTCTAGATCATAAATAAGGAGCCATTTGTAGAGGGCTAAGACTACTGGCCCCCTTCTTCTGACTGGCATCAGTTCTCTAAATGACTCAGGCAGGTGTTTCTTCTTGCCTTGTCCTTGGTGACCCTGTAACCAGAGACTGAAAAAGGGACCTTTTGCATACAAAACCTATGCTTACTGAGCTATGGCATCTGACTGCAGCTGCTCCCAGACACAAATCTAGCATCTCTCTTCCCCCTGCCAATGAAACATCAAATTGATGTGACCAGAGATGAAGTTCTAGACCAAATGGGGAAATTAAAAACCAATAAGTCTTCAGGTCCTGATGGAATACACGCAAGAATTCTTAAGGAACTCAGATGTGAGACAGCTGACCTACTAACCCATATATGTAACCTATCACGAAATTCAGCTGCTGTATCAGAAGAGTGGAGAGTAGCAAATGTTACACCGATTTTTAAAAAGGGATCCAGAAGGAAACCAGGAAATTACAGGCCAGCCATTCTAATTGATCTCCAGTGTACTGTAGCTTTATATCAGTAAAATAATGGTCACATATCACAGTGGCTGGTAATAACGGCAGCAAGATTCATAAAACTGGCCATTGGAAGAGTAAGAAAAATCTCAAGAGCAAAGAATCACCTGATAAGAGTGTTTTGCAATACTTGCAGAAACATGGAAGAGCCCTGAATACACGAGTTTGAAATGTTAATAATGTAAAGGATTTGTTTTTGAACAACTGAACGTTCTTATAAGAGTTTTAAAAATGATTTTGTTTGCAAAGGAAGTAGAAACATTAACAATGCAACTACCAGCCCATCAATCCAGTATTTGTATCAAATGACAGCAGTAAGGTAAATGCTACAATCTTGAGGAAAAGCCTAATGTGCTTAAGAGAAGAAAAATTACAGTCTTTTGCGGTCCCACATTAGTGTCCAGTGCTGCAACCTGTCCTTTAAGGTCTCCAGTCTTAGAACCTGACTCCAACCTTCATGTAGAAAGGGAATGATGTCTTTGTAAGTAGGTTTCAGTGGACCCAACCTTTTAGTACTGGCCCACTTTTGAATGTCTGCCACGTATAATTATACAGACCACTGGAAGCAGGTTTTCTGGACCACACCACAGTGTCAACTACTTAACTTGGATGGCCTGATCCTTCTAAATCTTGCAGTTCATGTCTGAGCTGTCAGCTGGAGTCAAATAGGGTCTGGGTGGTAAACTGATTCTTGTACAAGGAGAACCCATCTGCTTGGCAATCTCCACGGTGGAGATACTGACATCTTCACTAGCTCTGCAACTCAAAAACTTCAGTGCCAGGAGGGAGTCACCTCCATTGCTTCCTTTGACACTTTGTTCAGGCCTCAGCTGATCAGCATAGTCAGAGGGAAGGCATACAGCAGACCACTGGGTCAATGGCAAAGGCATGCGTCTTCGTCCTCTGCCCTGGGAGCGTAGCAACTGGTAAGAAACCTGGCAACTTGTTGTTCATTGTTGTAAAAAGATCCAAGATAGGGATCCTGGGAAAAAAGTGTGATTTTGCAAGATCTTTTTGTTTACATTCCGTTCTCCTGAATATAAATCCTTCCTGCTCAGCTAGTTGGCTTAGAGGTTTGTAAGACCATATAGGTGTTCCACTTCCAGACCTAGCACATTTTTCTCTGCCCAATCGAACAGGATCTTGGACTCCCAGAGGAGCACCATTGATCTGGTGCCTCCCTGCCAACTGATGTGCACCTTGGCCATAGTATTGCCTACGTGCACTGGCACGTACTTATTTCTCGATAGGGTCTGGAAGACAATCAGTGCCAGTCTGATTGCCCCAAATTCCAGCCAGTTCATACTGTTCATTTCTTCCAAAGGTCTCCACCTGCCTTGGATAATCTGATCCTTGTAGTGTGTTCCCTGGCCCC
Source organism: Lepidodactylus listeri (assembly GCA_029233225.1). NCBI lineage: Eukaryota > Metazoa > Chordata > Lepidosauria > Squamata > Gekkonidae > Lepidodactylus > Lepidodactylus listeri. The sequence goes on from JARCFY010000003.1 coordinate 43,391,351, forward strand.
TTCTGCTAGTGTTTGTAATTACCATCAGGTAAGGAGGTACCATCAGGTAAGGCTGGTAGGGCTGTGGTACCTCAGGGGTTAAAATGCTGAACTGCAGACTGGAAGATCATTAGTTCGGCAGTTCGAGACCCAAGTCCCGCGTGACGGAGTGAGCTCCTGTCTCTGGCCCCGGCTCCTGCCAACCTAGCAGTTCGAAAGCAAGACATTGCAAGTAGATAAATAGGTACCGCTTTAGTGGGAAGGTAACAGCGTTCCGTGCGCCTCAGCGTCTAGTCATGCCGGCCACATGACCACGGAAATGTCTTCAGACAGCGCTGGCTCTTTGCCTTGGAAACGGAGAGGAGCACCACCCCCTAGAGTCGAATTCAACTGGCTTTCAAGCAAGGGAAACCTTTACCTTTAAGGAGGCTGAAGGAAACTGACTCCCCTTGTCAGATTTGGTTGTGAAGACCACTATCTTAGTGACTTCTTAAGGGGGCAGTATCTTGACTTACTTGTGCTCCCTTTGTCTGTGTCCTTCTGCAAAGGAAAAAGGGTCCATTGTAAAGGTCTGGCATGGAAGCTGACCCAAGGAATCAGATCTATGGACTACATCCTCAGTCCCAGTACTGTCAACTGGTGCATGAGGTCCACTGACCTCTGCCAGGTTTCTTTCACCCCTTCCGACAATTTTACCTGCTCCTTTGCATCCTCATGTGAATCCTGGCCCCCAAGTGGACTATGTCCCTGAAGACACAGACTGTTGCGGGGATGCCATGCCCTGCCCAGCCCATGCTTTTTAAGCTAGGATACTGTGCTCCCCCTCCCCCTCCTGGGTTGGTTGCTGGGACATTCGCTGGGATGCCGCGCTTCTCCTCCGGCAGCACTCCATTTACCCCACAGCAACCTTCCCCGGGCCCAACACATGGCCTTGGCACACAACAGGCACCACTTGGGCTTCTCCAAGAACATATAGTCGTAGCCCAGCTTCTTCCAGCCCAGTGGGTGCTGGGCTCACCCTCCAGCCCCACCGCTGCCTGAAACTGCTGCTGCTGCTAGCTCATGTTCTGCATGTCTCCAGCTCGCCTCTGCTCCGCCTCCGACAGGCAGACTCACCGGGTCCTAGTGCTCTGCTTTCACCACCTCACTTTGTGTGCAGCCTTCTCCAGCTCGTGCCACTCCACAAGCCTGCTGTTGTGCCTTTAAGAGCAGCACAGCCAGCTGCTGCAGGAGGTGAGGAAAAAGAACTCATTCTCCACCCTCCAGAAGGGGAAGCGGCCGCAGCAAGGCATGCAGTCAAGGGTGCCGACGTCTTAGTTTCAGCACTGGCCAGCCAGATGCCACAGAAGCATCTGTTGTATGTATTTATTCATTTAATTCATATGTATCCAGCCTATCTCCCCAGTGGGGACCAAGGAAGCTTGCGTCGTTCTCCTCCCCTCCATTCTGTCCTCACAACAACCCTGTGAGGGAAGTTAGGCCGAGAGAACATGACTGACTGAAGTTCACATACATTTTTATTTTATTCTTTTTGTGACAGCGGAAGTGACGCCGTGCCCCACCTCCAAATTTATTCTGGCTACGGGCCTGCTTCCATACCAACGAGATAGGAGACTCCAAGAGAGTAGGTCTAGGCTCGGACTCGGGCTTTTCCTGTGCTTTGGGTCTGCCAGCACTGATGCAGCTTGTGCCACTACAGAGGTATCTGTCATTGGCCAGTCTCCAGTGCCTGGAACCTCAGACGGGAGAGGCTTGTCTTAATGCTCTCTCTTGTTCTTTTCGAGACCGGCAAAGGGGCCCTTCTTCGAGGCTTTTCTGTCTTCCAATAAGGTAAGAGTCTCCAAGAAAGCAGAGCTGGGCTCGAGGGTCCTGCTGGAGCAGCAGAGCTATCAAAACTGGAGGATCAGCTTCACTCTGAGCCAATACAGTCTACACAAATTTGCATAGCCTTGCCTGGAGCAAGGGGAGGCGTGACCTAACCAGTCTGGATGACTTCCCCCACTGAAGGAGAACCTGAAAAGTAGCTTCTGAAACACATCTTAATGAACTGGCAGGTTCACACAGAAGCACGTGTTCCTTCAGATTCCCAGGACCCAGATCTTTCAAGGCCTTACACAAAGGCAGCACTCCAAATTGCACCAGCAATAACTGGCATGGCTTCACATACTTCGCTGCCCTAAGTGGCCATGCCAACTCCTCCTCGCCAGAACTTGGGAGGCCAGCAGGAATGGACACATCTCCTCCCATGCCACTCCTGCTAACTTCAAGACAGGACCCCGCTGGCAGATATGCACCTTGCCTTTTTCTCTGCTACTGTAATTAGAAGATACCATCTCCAACACCTTCAGCCAAACTCAGCAGAGCCTAATTGGGGATTCAACCAGAAAAAGTCTGCTGAAACAGAATTGCTTTACAGGTTTACCTACTTTTTACTATCTATAGGCATGAAACACTAGTTTGGGAAGTGCAGAAAAATGTTTGGTCAGATAATGCTATACTGGACAGAAATAACCTCACTACTCTGAATGGAACATCATAGTGATCACCTAGCACTTAAAATCCAATTTGTTTTCAATTCATACTTTAAACATATATTTAAGTTTGATGCCCCTCACAGCATACCCTTAGTCTCATTTAAGATACCATTTCTGGTTATAGTTCCGACCCAAATCCAGACTGCAGGGAGAGGTTTCATGCAGATGTTAACCTGCACCACAAGGGGGGGGGGGTTGTGATACAACCAGAAGCTGTATAAAACCACCACATTTTTAACAGCTTGTACTATTTATATTTTACATATTTCACACGAATAACGCAATCACCTGTGCTTCACTGGTTCCCCCCCCTCCTTTCTACTTTTAGAACAAGGTGACTATTAGAAGACTATTAGGGAATGATTAACACCCGTTGGAATGAATAGGAAAAGCAAGCATTATGTGCACATGCTCATGTGTTACAATGAGCCCAAAACAAAATATTCTACACAGCGTGTAATTATAAGTAGTCCACACATATACAAAACATGAAGACAAGTTTCACTAGAAGCATGTTATGGGTCAGTTGTGCCCTACGTCAAAACTTTGGCTGGCTTCATAGTGTGAAGCTTTAGCGTGAAAGGCCATGTTGGGGGGGAAAGATAATGCATTCAACTGAAGGGGTCAATCCATTCGGTTGATACTAGGATGGCTAAGCTACCGAATGTGTGAAATGCACACAGAATGAAGTTTAAACTGGATATTGCAAGGTGTTAACAGATGTTGAAACCCTCAAATGCTCTCAAGTAAACTTTCCAAATGACATTCCATATCCACATCTACGGCATGTTTTCTTCTGCTTGCAAACATCTTGGAAACTGAGCAGAGATTACCTTGAAAGATTTAAAGTGTGGGGTAACGTTTAAACCGGCGTGTTGCAGAAAGCATTTATGCTTCTGTACAATAAAAGCATTATTTATATTAATCTGAAATCATTTTCAAAATCAAACAGCTGATAACAGTAGGTTGCTAAACCACAAGAACATTAAAAATTTTGTACACCTAAGAATGCCCTGAGGAACTCCATACCAAATTGCCAGTAGCTAATTCCCCAGCACCACCTTCAAAAATCTACCCTAAAAACACAACCAGATTATGGTTGCTAGTCAAGATATGAGTTTCAGAAGGATACCGACAGGGCTTTTTTTGGTAGAAAAAGCCCAGCATGAACTCATTAGCATAATAGGCCATACCCAACAGCAGAAACTCATTAGCATATTAGGCCACACCCCCGATGGTGCAATTCATTGGCATATCAGGTGGGGGGCTGGAAAAGCACAGGGCAGGCATGGAAGCTTGCCTCTTTCCTCCCTGAGCTTCTCTGCCCCACTTCAGTATCGCCTTTCTAGTCCCCCTCCCCGAACCAGACGGCCGGGGATGCCTTTCTAGTTTCTTACCGCCCCCCACTCCGAGCCAGGCAACCGAGGAAAGGCACTGCTGAAGTGCCTGGGATCTGAAAGATCCCAGGAACTTCAGGATCGCCTTTCTAGTCTCCTACCCCCCTCCAAGAGATCGGGAAGGGAAGCAGGCATGTTTGCCAGGCTGCCCTTGGTCTCCCCAGACATCCCACCAAGGCTGGGGAGACCGAGGGCAGCCAGGCAAACATGTCCCGTTCCTTCCCTGAGCCTCTCCACTTTTGCAGAGAGACTCAGGGAAGTGTGTGGGGGGGGGGGGGGGGAACATGGGTAAATGCCTTTCTCTCTCTCATCCAGATCGGAGAGGAAAAGAAAGGCATTTTCAACGTGCCTGAGTTCCCCTCCTGATCTTCTCACACCTGGAGAAGATCAGGAGGGGAACCCAGGCATGTCTGCATGCCTGCCCTCTTTCCCCAGCCTGCCCACTGCAGCGAACAGGCTGGGGAAAGGAGGGCAGCCATGCACACATGCCCCTTTCTTCCCTGAGCCCCTCCACTATTGCGGAGAGACTCGGAGAAGTGTGAGGGGCATGGTTAAATGCCTTTCTCTCCCTCCCCCAGATCGGGGAGGGAAAGAAAGGCATTTTCAACATGCCTGGGTTCTCTGCTTGCCCTTTTCCAGCTGGACATGTCAGCTAGAGAAGGGAAGGCAGAGAGAGGCTTTTCCTTGTCAATTTCACTGTCAGCTGACTGGTGGGGAGTGAAATTGACAAGGAAATCCCAATGGGCTCCCCAGAGGGAAAGATGGCATTTTAACATGCCGCCTTTCCCTTTTGTGTGTAACATGGGAAGGGCAGCGTGCTCTGTAGCCATACATGCCAGAGGTTTTGGTTGTGGGCGTGGCCAACTCAGGAGCCAGCCAGAACTCCATTCCTGTGCGTTCCTGCCCAAAAAATAGCCCTGCCATAGTTAATGGCATCACTGCCATGGATACAGGAAAATTAACATGCTGGACTCAACCTTATCTCTTCCCCATATACCCGTCCATCACAGCTGTTTTGGTGTCAAAATCCAGGCCTGGACCCAGAGAAAAATGGATCCAGTCTTATTCAGAAGTACTTAAGAGTCATGCCACCACAACCTGCCCCAAATGGGAGACCTGTGACTAGATAATAGATAAAACTTCCCCTTTACCCTTTACTGTTCTCTTCAGAAGCAGTCTAATGACCATTTCTTTCAAGACAGCCAGGCCTACCTGTCTTTCAAGAAGGCATTCATAACCACCAGGACCCAGCTCATCACACCTCCCTGGATAGAAATAATCAGCCAAGAAAGGCAAGCATGGAGCAGACAAGTGGTAGGCCAGACTACTTCAAATAATCTCTCTTCAACCATGTTCCAAAACTGAGATTCAGCCAAGCAAAAGTAACAGCCAGGAGCTCTGGCAACATGTGTATTAACTTTCAATACTGGTGTCAAGTTTAATGCATATACAAATAATTTAACACAAGTGGGGACCTGCAAGAAACTTACGGGAGAAGCTATCCCATTCCCTCCACCTCTGCTTCTTCCCCTCTCCCCCTACTTCTCTCACACTCTCCTTCCTGCCACCTCTTTTCTTACCCTCTCTCTTTCTCCCCCCTCCATGGCTGTCAATTCCAGGAGATCTCCAGCCATCACCTGCAGGTTGGCAACATTAGTTCCCCAGAGGAAAGGACTGCTTTGAAGGGTGGAGTCTATTGCATTAGATCCGTCTGAAGTCCCTCCCCAGGCTCCACCCCTCAAATATCCAGGAATTTCCCAACCTGGAGTTGGCATCCCTATTTCCTTCCCACCCAACAGCCAACCTACCTTTATCTACCCCTCTGCCTTCAGCTTTCCGTTTCCTTTCCCCCTGAAGCTTCTACTGAGGAAAACTATGGCCTTTCTCCACAGTGGACACTAAAGCAGTTTACATTCTTCTCTCCTCCTTTTTATCCTCACAACAACCCTATGAGGTGGGTTAGGCTGAAAGTATGTGTCTGGTCCAAAATCACCCAGTGAGCTTCCACAGCAAGATGGGGATCTAAACCTGGGTCTCGCAAACCCTACTCTGAAGCTCTGACCACTATACTACACTGACTTTCATAGGGTGGCTATTGTTGAACAGTATTAAGCAGCCAGACCTAGCTGAATCATGCAAGTCAGGTGGTATCAAATCACCCAGAGGGTGCTGCTAGGCCTAGATTTGCCAGCCTCCAGGTGGGACCTGGAGATCCCCCAGAATTACAACTGAACTCCAGACAACAGAGATCTGTTCCCCTGGAGAAAATGGGCAGACTCTCTGGCATTATATCCAGCTGAGGCCTCTCCCCTCCCCAAACTCTGCACTCCTCAGACTTCACCACAGAATCTCCAGGAATTTCTCAACCTAGAACAGGCAATCCTAGTCCCAGGTCTGGCTCCAAACCCCCTGCTATTTAGCCATTCATACTGCAGGAGGAATCCTTCCCAATCCGAGATCCAGTCCTGCTTTTGCTTACTCCCCTCTCTGTCTCTCTCTGGCTATTTCTCATTGTTGATGCAGCAGGGCCTGGATAGATCCCTGCGGCAGCCATTTCATAAAGTATTGGGGGGAGTTCAACCATCCCCGAGGTTTTTTAAAAAACTTTATGGATTTTTCTGCAGGACCATGGAGTCCCCTGAGTCTGTAGGAAAACCTGTTTGGGGAGAGTGTGCCCCCTATCTGCAGAAATAAGTATCCACATGCAGAGGAGACTCTTGGGAATCTTTCCTTATTATATAAAGCCATTTTCAAGATTCCATGGGGCAAGATTCCATGGGGTGCCAAAATCAGTTGGCTGGAAGGACTGCCACTCAAAAGGGGGTCCCTGGCCACTGGCTGCATTCTCTCCCTGCTTTGCCTCAGTCCCGCCCACAGAGCCACCGGCCAGCGTCTCGGCCTCAGTCTGGAGGGAGCCAGCGAAGGGGAAGGACCGATTGGGTGTTGGGTCCACTCTTCTCCTCTGCCCACTGCCAGGTGGGTCTAACTGTCCCCTCAGTGGCCTGCTTCTGTCAGTGAAAAGACAATGGACTTTCAGGATAACCCCCCTCCCCTGCACACTGCTAGCATGCCCAGAATAAACAGTCAGAATAAACTGTGAAATGGGGACATTTCACACAGCACCCTGTAGCACTTCAGGACCGGTACAAGAACTGAAGAATGCTTGGGAGGAGGTTTCAAGGTAAACTGGCTCAGGAATGCTTCCCCAAAGGGAGAGGCACATTTCTGTGTGAAAGGGCCAATATGTACCGTTAGGGAACCAGTACTAATACGGTTCTGTGTGGAATGCCTGACAGAAACCGTTACTGAAGAGTTCCTGAAATGGAACATATTAGCTGTGTGAAATTCCTCAGGCTCTTTCTCCTGCTTAGTGCCCGTTGCTAGGCAACCAAGCTTGCTTCTCTGAAAGCCCCTTTCCACACCTATGTTGGGCTCCGGGAGAAAACTCACTGGGGCCAGCTGAACAGAATGCCATAGAGGCCACCCTCCAAAGCAGTCATTTTCTCCAAGGGAGGGGGGAAGATCTGTTGTCTGGAGTTCAATTGTAATACCTGGTGATCTTCAGGCTCCACCTGGAGGTTGGCTACCCTAGGCGTAGCAGTCAGTGCTTCAGAGCAGGATCTGCTAGACCCAGGTTCTTGCTGAGTAGGTGATTTCGGGCCAGTCACAGACTTTAAGCCTAACCTACCTCACAGGGTTGTTGTGCAAGTCAAAAAGGGGGAGAGGAGAATGATGTCAGCTGCTTCAGTCACCACTGCAGAGAAAGACTACTTTTCCTCCAGGGGAAGTATGGTTACCAATCTCCAAGCGAGGGCTGGAAATTACCCAGAATTACAAGTGCTCTCCAGATGGCAGAGATCATTTCCCCTGGAGAAAATGGTGGACTCTACTTCCTTATACCCTGCTGAGATGGACCCTCTATGACATCCAATGTGACATAGCAGTCAGGGCTTCAGAGCACAGTGGAGGCTGCGGGGGTGAAATAAAAAATTGAAGAGTGAAGTTGATGATTGGCTGGTAAGGAGATAGGGTTGCCAACTCCAGGTGGAAAATTCCTGGAGACTTGAAGGATGGAGCCTGGAGACAGTGAGGTTTGAGGAGGAGTGGGACCTCAGACAGGTACAATGCCATAGACTCCACCCTCCAAGCCAGCAAGTCCCTCATGGGGAACCATTGTTGCCAATCTCCAGGTGGGGACTGGAGGTCACTCAGAATTACAACTGTTTTCTAGGGGGGAGGAGATGGAAAGCTGAAGCCAGGGGGCAGATAACGATACATTGACAGTTGGCTGGGAGGTAGGGTTGCCAACTTCAGGTTGGGAAATTCCTGGAGATTTGAAGGGTGGACCCTGGAGAGGGTGAGGTTTTAGCAGGGGTGGGACCTCAGACAGGTTCAGTGCCATTGACTCCACCCTTCGAAACACCCATTCCCTCATGGGGAACCATTGTTGCCAATCTCCAGGGGAGGGATGGGGATCACACTGAATTACAACTGCTCTTCAGATGGTAGAGATCTTCCCCTGGAGAAAATGGTGGACTCTGTGTCATTATACCCTGCTGAGGTTGCCACAGCAAATTGACACTTAGTGCCCAAGGCTGGAGCACTCTCCTAGAGCCTCTTTCTAGAGCCGGTTGTATTTATTTCCACAACGGGCCTTATTCCTAGTTAGATATATAGATGGAAAATGCTATGTAAACATGTCACAACAGTTGACGGCTCCAAAAACTGCTAAGTAAATCTACACCCAGCAGGCTCTTTCTTTGAAGGAGTTCCACCAGATGGCTACAAACAGACGCAATGACACCAGAGAAGTAACTTTTCCTCTGCTGCCACCTGAGCTGCAGAATGAGTTTTAGTTTATATTCATTTACATTTGGCTTGGCTTTCTTCTCTGATGCTTTAGCCATCCTTGCTGCTCTTTCACCCCAAGCTTCTCTGTATCATCGGGGAGCTAAATGAGCTCTAATCAGTGATAAGAGTACCTATGAATAATTGTATCAACTGCTTAAGTCACCTCCCTATTCCAGAGATCACATAGGACTGACAGAACTACCAATCATGTCCTATAGCTCCCACCCCTACGAAAGACCTGATACACCCATAGGACTAAGATTCACTAGGTAGCAAAGGAATAACAGACATATTCTCTGACCCACAGACCATCATTGCCCAACACAGGACATAAAATCAAATATATGACCTGTTTTATATATATCTCAGCACAGAATATTTTAAAAATTGAACTATTACCTAAGTTAACATCTTTATCCTGTTCAACCCCATGCAGTAGCACATTTTTGCTGATGCGCATATACAGGAAGTCTGTCCTACCTTTTTTAAAAGCAGTGTTTGAAAGTACCCTATACTATCTTCAACCCAGAACATCACAGGGAAATAGTAACAGGAGTGTCATTTTTTCCAGTGTAGGTGTACACAAAGAATCTCAAAAACTTATGTTTCTCATTGTTTTTCACATAAGCCACTTCCTTTCTAAAGCCCACACACAGCTGTATCTGAGAATCTGTGAATCTTGCCAAATGTTCCCCAAGAGAGAGTCCTATATAGAATACTACTCTCCATTATTACTGCCCGAACAGATTTACAAACAGTTTATAGTGCTCGGTTCCATTTTGATTCTTCTTCTTATAGAATTCCACTGTACCTCTCATGGTGGCCCACAAAATGGTAACAGGAACATAATGATTTAATAACGGTTTAAATGTACTTCCGATAAAAATCAAAGTCTAGCCATCATTAAACATTATTCTCACTTTACTTCTCTTAACTAGAACCTAGCACAGATTTAGTTCTCGATCAAAAAATCATTGTGCCTCCCAACTCTTGTTTAAAGATATGACTGCCAACAAATCACGGCTAAGGCTAAAAGTTCAAAACTAAATTGTCACACCAAATGTGAAAGGAAATTAGAACCATTTTAGAACTTTTACCACTGCGGGCACATAATTCTATTTCCCAAATCTCTATTATATCACAACTCTTGCTGTCGATGAAGTGCCTATTCGAACGAGACAAATATACAAGCCTCAAAGCAAGATGTAACGCAATGATGTCCAACAATTAATCAATCCTGAATTTTATTAAGGACATATTTTACAAAAAAACAATTTAAAAGTCAGCTTTATTGTTAAAATATTTAATTCTAAATGCAGACAAGATCAATTCAGTGTACCAAAGGTATTGACTACACAATAATCTGAATCTTAAAAACGTAGTATTTTGATTAATATGTTTTACTACTTATGTAACAAGTCAACCAAATGTAATTCAGAGTTCTTTAAAAAAAATCTACAAACACTATATACATGCAAAATGCGGGCTGGCATTAGCAAAGTAAAACAGGTATCAGTGAACTAGAAGGGTATAATCCACTTCTGATCCTAGCAGGGGAAAATTTCCTCCCCTCCTGGGCAGTCCTTGGTGTCCATACTCAGCGCAGTTTGCTAGTCATTATTTATAATGCATCTCATCAACCTGCTCTTCCACAGAATCTTGGCATGCAAGTTATTACAGCTCTGAGCAGGAATTATTTTGCAGACAGGTGCTCTGAGGAAGAGAGGAGAAAATAAAAGGGCCACACCCGTCACTAGGAGACAAAAAAAATAAGGCCAAGGCCAAGGGTGCAAAATAAGGTAAAAATATTGTTTTTATATTATCAGTTTTATTGTTATTTTATATGTTGTGAACCACCCTGAACCCACTTATGGGGTAGGGCAGGATAGAAGTTTAATAAATAAATAAATTCAGTTAATATTCCCAAAACTCATAGCGAATTTTGGGAATATTAACTGAGTAATCTATATATCTAATTCCCAAGTAACCCTCCCCCGTGCGGATACCAAAATCCTCACGGGGGGCACTTAGGGGGTGGGGTGGGGTTTCTACACACGGGGGGCACTCCCCCCATGTGCAGAAAAATCCTAAATGTTTAAAAAACTTTTCGGGGGATCTTTAAATCCCCCAAAAAGTTAAAGCGTTCTCCGCGCGTGCGCAGAGAACGCTGTGGCCGCTGTAGGGGTGGGAAGCGGCGTGACGAGGACTCGCCGCCATTTGCGGGGGGGAGGGAAGAGCCTCAGCGGGCAGCGGGTGTCCCTGCCGCCGCTGCCGCCGTTTTGAAGGCGGGGGAAGCCTCGGCAGGCAGCGGTCTCCCTGCCGCCACCGCCTTACGGGGGGGAGCCTCGGCGGGCGGCTGTCTCCCTGCCGCCGCCGTCGTTTTGAAGGTGGGGGGGAGCTGCCTGGAGGGGGACGGGGTAGAGGCTCGGCACGCGGGGCCAGAGGAGGGGGAAGAGGCTCACCTATCACCCCCCCGCGAGTATCGCAGGTCCTCCGGCTTGTAAAATATATATTTACCTTATTTTGCACCATCAGCTTTGGCCTTTTTTTTTTAATCTCCACTGGAAGAGAGGGAGAGGTGAATCTCCATATGCAAACCATTTATCAGCCTCCCACACTAACCAACAGCCAGTCGGTGCACAAAGCCAATGGCTGGCCAGGAAGAAGATGGATCCTTGAAGCCCCATGTAAGTGTCCCTATCTTAACCACAGCACTACCTGTGGAAGAAATGGATCAAGCCCGGGGTATTTAAAGAAGAATATCACCAAGCAGTAACAGTTTGCAGACTGAACAGCTCAAAACAATTCCAGGAATGAAAAATACAACAACAAATTTAAGAAAATGAAGTTTTATCTTTGGTCAAACATTATTGTTAAGGTAAATATGTACACCTGCATTAAGAATTACAGTATCATACCAGTATTTAAATGTACAGTGCATTTACATGTATTCAACGGCCTTCTCAGGATCTGAACAGACATGCCATATTAAATACTCCATATATTAAAGGTATGGTCAAATAGGTTATTAATGAACCCCCTATAACCTCAGACCTTCCTAAATCATGCCTACTATGGATCATCATGGTCTCCTTCCCACATATATCAAAACAGAGTCTTCAATTAATTGTGTTCATAACCCATAGAGCTGCAGCCAACTTGAGATCTATGCCAGAAAGAAAAGTGGGGGATTGGAATCCCACGTAATTATACAGGATGACTGTAAGAAAATGTATCAGAAGTGACAAGAAAAAGATGTAGCAAACATTTAGAAACAGAAGTACTGAATGAAACCCCTGAATGCTGACAGTGTCAAAACTACCAAAAACAACGAAATAAAACATACCCTCAAATGTCGCAAATGTCTTATATTTTAGTTTATATATCAAAATGACTACATTTTGACATAGCATTAAAGTGCACTGAGACCACTCGTTCTCAGATGCATAGCAGCTGCTTGGGTTAATTAACATAACATTAGGGTTTTACTGATGATATTGCAATATATGTTATCCATTCAGAATACTGATACCATAATACACAGTGAAAGTCTTAACAGTTGTTTATAAAAACAAAAGTATGGACAGCACCAGAAAGTTACAAGACAAAAAATAAAAATGCATTACCTAAACTAAATCTAAGGAACGGTGCTCAAACTAAGAATATTCTACAGCATGTAGCAAACACATTTGGACAAAGGTTCTCTTTAGGCAGTAAAGAAATGGCGTTTCATTGGCATAATACCTTATTATATTTTTAAGGTACATGTGAAAAATTAATGTGCCTATAAAAATAGACTGTGCATGCAGCAAACATGTTTCTGATATGGCTGCTATATGTATTTATTAGTGAGTCAAACTTGCATGTGGCAAACACACAACCTGTTATTTTACATGTGCTGTGACTATTAAGAGGAAAGAAAAGTCATCCTAAATAATGGTGACAAATTATTCGCGTGTTTCCAGATAAATAAAATACTGGTCACCTAAGTTTACAAATGGCTTACCACTATAGTCAGCATTAACTTGCTTATGTCATGGGAGTTTTAATTTGTGAAGAAAAATATGCATTTACAAGCGATCAATGTTCCCGGAAAGGGACAGATCAAAAGAAAGCTGTATGATGCCACAGCATAGCTATATCAAACACAATGAAACTATTACCTATGGCAAACTAATTCACAGCAGTATAATTGTAAAGATTTGTTCCCTAATACAGCTTTTAAAAAGTGGAAGTCATAATTTTTATTACAGCCAGCCCATTTCTTCTTGAAAATATGTTTCAATTATTTCATAAAGATCTGATACCATTACATCTTACTCCAACACAGATACTAAAAAAACTAATACTTCTACTAATCAAAGAGTACAAAAATAAAAAATTCTGAAATCCAGTGTATTGGTTTAAAAAATTTTACTACAAAAGTTCTAACCCAATAGAAAGACTCAAGCTAGTGTTTCAGAAACCAATTCTAATTTACAGTTCAAATACATAACGTATAAAATATTTTTAAATGTAAAAATAAAAGTTTGCACAGGTTCTTAATATAATCATCTGGTGAAGGCTCTCTTTTGACCTGCTTTTACAGTGTCATCAGGAGATGGTGATTTGAAGTCAAATGGAGTGATTTCTGATAAGGGGCCAGTTTCATTAATTTTTACTTCCTGGATCTGTCTGCTGTATAAGAAAGCCTTATGAAGACTAACAATTTGACGCTTGTATCTCTTTTTTGGAGGGTAATGAAGACATAAAGTTATCGCAAAGGCTGATGGTCTTGCAGAGAGCACCTTTGTCCATGATGAACCAGCACCTCCCAAGAAGCGTGATCTGAACCTCGCTTTCCTTTTCTTGTTTCCTTTAGGTACGATCAGTTGCTGCCCTTCCTTTGAAAATAAAACTTCCGTTTTGGGGGAAAGGGTATCCGATTCTACTTTCATGGGTTCTGTAGATACTGATGATTTTCTAATAAGAACACTTAGATCAATATCTGAATTTATAGCTGTAGGTGGCATTGCTCTAGCCACATGCAACCTAGAAGGGTTGGCTGCTGTATGATGCTTATCAAATTCAACAGATTTCGCAATTAAATCTGAAAGTGATAGACTCTCAAGCTCTTTAACTGGAGAAGCCCTGGAGACAGTCAGAGAAGATAAAGATCCTGACAGTTCTGTCATCCCAGATGATATCGGAGGTTGGCTGATTAGTTGTCCTGGAGGCTGCGAATCCGTATCAGGGAAGCGAGTTAATGACTCAATACAAAGATCAGATAAGGAGTAAGTTTTATTTGAGGTACTCCCTTGGTCTTCCCGCAGGAGATCAGCCAGCGATGGACTTTCAGAAGCTGAAAATGTTGAGCCACCAACCCTTGAAGGACAACTACTGTATTCTTGAGAACTGCCTTTTCCCCCAAAAAAGGATGGATTATTTCTGAAACTGTCGGTCTTTTTACTGAGTGGATGAGTTATCTTATCGTCTAGTATCAAATTCCCAAAATCACTTATTAAGACAGAAGGATTACCAAATCTGTCTTCCCTATCAAGATCGGAATTTTTTTGGAAGACAACTAATGCTGTATTTTGGACATCTGATGAGTCACCCATTTCTTTACTTATCAAGGCTTTCAAGTCCTTAACCCCTTTCAATTCAGCCTGATCCCAAGACGACTTTCCTGATGGATACTTTTCCAGGAATTTAACTCCGGAACTAAAGCATGCATCACATTTATTACAAAATCTCTGGCTTGAACTGATATTGTCAACTAGCGGGAGGGTGGTCTGCTTGTTAGCTGATTCGTAAAGGGATTTGTCATTAAGGATGTCACTAAGTGGTACAGGAAGAGATCCCAAAGACTTACAAGAACATTTTAAGGTTTTCTTTCTGACTGAAGGTATATTGACTTTTTTGGGTCTGAGGAAAGTTTCATCGCTTGAAGAATGGGAAGGATTTTCCAATCTGACTATGGGATCACTAGCACCGAAACAGTAACTTGCGGAGTCTGGAGTTTCTTGCAGCAAATTAGTCAAGTTAACTTCAGAAAACATTTCTGAGCAGAACAAGCCTTACCTTACATGAGCCAACAATTCCAAGACAGATGCAGAGTCACAGCAAACACAGTTCAATTTGTGACAAGGCAGGAAGGACAACAGCAAAATCAAGAAAAAAGAAACATGAAAAGGCATTTAATTAACAAACATTATTTAAAACTATTTTTAGCTGTACACAAGCTTTGGATGTCTAAAATCATGGGCTCACACATCCAATGTAATTGCGCTGCATTTATCACAGTTTTCCTGCAGTAGAAGCTTGTAACTACGAAGCTCGAAATTTTACATTCCACAGAAATGATTGCTATTGTCGCTACAACAGAATTAGAAGTGACTCTGAAGACTTCACCGTTACCTGACATTTTACTTAAAAGCAACTTGATACTCCTAATTATATTTACAGAAACATCCTTTCAGAATGGCGTACCTGCATGGCACCTGCCTAAAGCCCACCATTCAAGGTGAAGGCTAAAATGCACATTAATCATCCTTTTCAGGTGTTTTCTATATATGCCATTTAGCCTTTCAAATTAGTTACTAAGAAAAATAAAATGTTTAAGCTGCCTTAAGTGGTTTTGTTTCAACTATTTATATATTACCCGTACACAGCCTGCCCCCTGCTGAGAAGAGCCACACACTAACTCCCATGAAATTTAAGCACAAGCATACCTTTCGTTGCCTTCCCTGAAATTACAGTATCTTCATCCTTGATCTTCGTATCTTTCTTGCTGACTTGGGCAAGCACAGAATCCAAAGCCTGCTGCACATTGAATTTGCTGTTCAGTACTGCTTCCACCATCACCTTCTCTGGCACAGACTCACCGAGTAATTCCCTCATGTGGTCAAGGCATGAATCAAGCTGAGCTAAAACAAAATAGTTTTAAGTTGTGCAGGACAAGAACTTTCATACAATGGCATGAAATATATATTCAGAGCTTAAACCTGAAGAGAGCGGCTCTAGTTTCTCTTAGCCAAACCACTGCCATATTCTTCCGGGAACAAGGCTTATTATCCCTTCCCTAGAGTGCTCTTTATTCCACCAAACAGTGTAATAATTTTATCACCTTTTAGTTTGTGAAAGACTGAATATTTACCAATGGAGATATCAACAAGAGCAGCGTTCAATCCAAAGAGATAATGCAGATATATTCAGGCTTAAGTTATTCAACATAATTGATAAGTCAATGTGGCATCATTTAACAGTCCATGTTAAGCATCTACAGATACTGTAATTAACTTTTAAGATAAACGGTATCTTTTCAAGCTTCAGGACTAAGCAGATGGAAACCCTAACTGCAAGCACTGAGAGTGAAGTGTTAATAAAAATCTGCTAACTACAAGCCTTTAACATTCTCTGCATCGTGTGAATGGCTTACTGAATCTTAAATCTACATCCTTTTAGAAAGCATTCCATTAACTACGTTAGAGAAATACAGAAAGTTGAACAAACCCACCAAGTGAAAAAAATAAGGTGAGCTAACACGAGCCGCAGAAAGAGAAATAAAGTAGATCCAGTTAAACAAAGATGCTGGATACCATGTTGGGATTGATGTCTTTGTCAGTGACAGACTTGCTAGAATAGGCATGCCTAGAATTACAACCCACACAGAGAACACAGGGTGTTCTGCTAAGCCAAACGTATTATTAGGATTAGCACAGGTGTGCCAAGATCGTGATGCCAGCGTCATGGCTACACACTAGCTGGCTCCGAAATCGGCCGTCGATGCCGATGGTACTGAGGCCACGGTGGTCGATCCCGAATGCAGTGCGGACTCCAACAACGCGACTTTCAGCCGAGCTGCCCTGTTTTTCCGAGTCTGATTGCTAAATTTAGCAGAGTGAGGGCAGGAATCCGGACGGTGCGACTCTCCAAGACAGAGGATGCACAAAGAGTGACCGTCTGGAGCAATCAACTTGCTGCCACAAGCCGAACAGCGTTTGAAGCAGCCCCACTTCTGAGCCATAAAGTGGAGAGCCTGAGGTAAGAAGGGGGGGGGGGGGAATGCCCGAAGGCAAGCAGGGAAAGGACCCATCACCTCAGAGAAACTTTTTTTTTTTAATAGAATGAAGGAAATAGTAAAGAGTAAGAGCAAATACAAGAGAAAAAAGGCCGAAGAAGGAGAGAAAAGAAAGAGCTTTCCTCGAAGGACTCCACTGACTAAAGGTGCTATTAACAGCGCGGCGGTCAGAAGAGAACTGGCGGGATGTCCGCGCCCGTGCCTCTGGGCATGCGCGGTCGGGGCTCCACACATGCCCAGTGTTGCTGGGCACGAAAATCCGTTAAAGAGCTTTCTACGATACCGAAGGATTCCTGCGCAGGCGCAGGAACCCATCAGTGTGAAGCAGAGAGACCACGTCGAAGATTGCAGCTTTCTGGAAGTACCCATACTAAAAAATAATGCCAAAAATTTAAGACACTATGTTACTCTTAACAAATGTAAAGTATTAAGGTTACAAGATATAGAGAACCCGAGAAAGTGGGTCTCAAATTCCAAATGTACCTTAATTTTCCCAACCCAATGTAACATAAATGTACATGTTAGCTGGATTACAGGTGAAAGACCAGGATAGAAAAATGCTTAAAATATTTTAAAGCTATTTGTTATAATGAAATTACAAACCCTTGAATGAGAAACAAATACTGACTGAGCTTAAGGACACACTAGCATCAACTAGGGGCCTTTGTGTAAACTTCCATAGGCAGATGACACATGGATCCTGCAGAAACACGCAGGGAAGGACCAGAAACTTTTCTTTCCCTCTTGGGGCTCTGTAGCTCAGGAGTCCCCAACCAGGAGTACCATGGCACCCACCAACACCTTTTTGGCACCTGCTAAGTGTTTTAGGAAGTGGATGGGGCCAAGTAGGGCTTTTGCCTAGCAAGATTTCTGATTGGCTGTGCAAACTTTTACGTTTTTGTGCTTCAGCAGCAGCTGCCACCTCAGCACAAGGATCTGCACTGTGTTACTGAAATTAAACTGTGGTGATCATTTTGTGGCTGCCTCAGCCTCCTGTGGCAGCCATTTTGCGGCAGCCATTTTGTTGCCACGCCTACCATGCCGTCTCAGAATTCCAAATGTGCCTGTAGACTCAAAAAGGTAGGGGACCCCTGCTATAGCTGCTACCACAACTATTTTTTTTTCAGACCAAGCATTTCCCAGCTTGAACACAGATATTGCAGCAACAGCGGAGCTACTGGAACACTCAGCCCACTGAGATAGTGGATGGAGAGACCTGCTATCATGTTTAACCCCATTTAATACATGGCGTTCTAGGCTTGAATGAGGCTGGCCTGACAATGTCTGGTAACTCTTAAGAGAAACAATTTTCTAAAGGAAGATTTTTTGGGGGGGGGGGGGGGGGACATGACACAAGCAGCCTGACAAGGACCAAGTATGCTAATGGCCAAGGGCAGCTGAAGACCAAAAACAAATAAGACCTGGGGAGAAAGAATTAGTCTACTGCAAGGTATACATTCTGCAATCCTAAATACACCCCAAATCCTGGATACTGTAAGCTTTGCGGGTTCTGACTGTAATAACCTGATCTTCCCCCAGCCTCCTTCCTCGCCTCCTCACCAGAATGTCTCCAAAAAGCAGCAGGGATGTGTAAGGGAGGAGAGGAGAGCACCACTGCCACCCAAGTGCTGCCTTTTCTTTTAAGCAAGCACAGAGGAGCCAGAAAGCTAGCTAGCTAGCTGTAACCCAGTCAAGAGTTCTGGTCCATGCACAGACAAGCAGCCAGGCACCTGGGGGAAGACTTTTTTTTAAACACAATCTGATATCTTTAAAAGGGGGGGGAAATCTTCATCAGTATACCTAATTTTCAATGTGGCCCTACCTGTGGCTACTTAAGTCCAGAGATGAGGGCCATGGACAGAAGACAGACCATTTAGCTGAAATATACCCAAGGTACGTAGAAAAATCTGAAATCTAAAATAAAATGGGGGGAGTTAATCCTCCCCCCCACCGAAATGATAAGAGGGATGCCTGCAGCTTCAACAAATGGATGCCTGCAGTAGCTGCTGCAAGGCAACCACAGCAGTATTATCAGCCTTGGCAATACTCCCTTGTCAGTAAAAGGGAAGGGAGAGGGCCTTTTCCAGGACTGTTTTGGACTCTGAAGGAAGACTCAATGCAGCCACACTTCACAGCAACCACCAGGCGACTTGCTACCACCCAATTTGTATGACTCACCCAGGACTACCTGCTTGCTACTGTTTGACAACAGCCACTCCACAAAAGCCATTGCAGTGTAGCAGTTAGGGTTTCAGACTAGGATCTACGAGAAGCAGATTCAAATCTCCACTTTTTTGTAAAAGCTCCCTGAGTGATGAGAGGCCAATCATACATTCCTAGCCTAACCTACCTCACAAAGTTGCTGCGAGGAGAAAATGGAGCAAAGGCTAATGCTGTGAGCTGCTTTGAGCCCCCACTGTGGAGAAAGACAAGGTATACATGAAGTAAATAAATAATTAATATAGCTGAAAATGGGGAGGGGCAGATAAAAGGTAAGTTGGTTGGTGGGTGTGAAGGAGAGAAGGAAGCTGGGAAAGGTGAGGGCTGCCAGGAGGAGCTAAAGAGGAAATAGTCTGGTAATGAGATACAGGGGGAAAGTGAGGTACCGCCTGCAAGTCCTTCCAAGTTCCCCATTGTGGAACAGGGCCCACCTCAGATAGCACCAAGGAACTACACCATATTTCTCCCCCATAGAGAGAGGAAGGAGGAAAGGCAAAGAATACGGTTACAGATAAAGGTAGGTTGGGTGGTTGTTGGGAGGGAAGCAGGAAAGAGGAAGAGCATATGGAAGGAAGGAAGAGGAAATAGTAGGGGAGGGGAAATGAGATGCCCTCTGCAAGTCCTTGCAGGTCTCCCTCTTGTATCTATAGTTCTGCTTTACAAGCCACTCTCTTGTTTACTAAAATACAATTTCCATTCACTAGACCACAAGAACGCTGGAACATATTATCTATCAAAACGCTAAAAGGTTAGTTAACCTTAGACAACTAAGAAAAGAAATAAAAGCATAGGCCTAATTTGCACAGTCACTGGTATTACCTTGCCATTCTCTTCCAGGGAATGGACACAAGCCCAGTGGAACCTTGAGAACAGAGGGTGGCCAAGACCCATTTCATTCCATCCCCTGCCCTTTCCCTTCCCCACTTTCTCTCTCTGTGTCAGACCTTTCAACCTTTCCTAGCCAAGCTGGGAGGGTTTCAATTTGTCCTATCCTGAAACTGGGTTTAAGTTGCCACATGGGATGCCTTGCATCTTTTCTCCTATCATATCCAGGCACACATCCCCCAGACTTTTATGGCCCAAGTCAGGATATCCAAACAGCCATCTATCTTGTCTTGTCCCTTCCTGGCAGGTGAGCAAACGGTCATCTTCATTCTGCCCATTTGTCTCCATGAAGGAAAACCGTTCTCCTCTCAGCCAGAAATCTGAGGAGTTTATTGCTCAGGAGAGAATGTTTTGTCTGAGGTAAGGGCATCTTTGAGTGTAAATGAAGGTAGCCTGCATTTCTCTATCACAACACTGACCACTTCTAAACTAAGACAAATTCAGGAGAGACCATGTTTAATCAGGAACAAAAGCACTTTTCTTCTCCTACACTCTTCAAGGACTTTGTTACACTACACAGAATGCCTAAACATTTATTCCATCCTGGAACAAGGAAGAAAAAAATTAAGAGTTGCGGAATGCATTCACAACCCCAATTCACTCTCCCACAAACTACCATACAGCATGGAAGAGAGAGAAAAAATATGGCCACTGTTACAAATCGAACCGTTCAGATTCAGGAATAGATAAACAGCTTCCTGTTTGACAGTCCACACTTACAGAGAAATTGAAAAACAGCACTAAGCTTCCAAAGTTCAGGGCTTTGTGAGAAGGAAGTTAGCCACCCAGTTCGAAAGAAGTCCCTTGTTATAATGAAATAGTGAGAGAATTTCCTAAAAGGTCACCATCTCTCCATCATCTTGAACTTATCACAGATTAAGTTATATATATTAATGGTGATTAACTTCATTAATCCAAATTTCATTAATTGGACAAGCCACTTAACAGATACATGAAATTAAAATGCATGAAGTGATTTTAAGTATTAATTACTTGTGTATGCTTACCTTTTTCAACTCCTGTTAGCTGATGACTAGAGACGCTGTAATTGCTATGTTCAGTATCTTTGTAGCCATATTCTTCTGCTTCAGCAAATGGTGGATTATCTCGTCTTGAATAGATAAATTGAGCAGCTATAACATAAACCGACAGAAGAATAGTTTCATTTGTGTTCAGTGGTTCTTCTATTGACTGCCAGATCACGCATGTACTTTTGTCTTCACAGATCTAATGCCATTTAGAAGAGTTCTAAATAAAAACTTTAACTGTTTGCACAGCTGAAAACTATCAGCCTAACGACTCAAAAAAGCTTTTTTCCATAGATTCTGTTCATCTTTTTATAGCATCTTATTGCTGAACATTCAAGTTTCAGTTACAAACACCCACAAGGTAGGTTTAAGGACTTCACTTAAATATCAGGCCTAAGACAACCTGTTTTCGTATAGTCATACAACCATAACTTTATAAAGCAGTTCACATGATTTGGTACTAAGATTAGGAATCTACATAGAACTTTTCTTTAGAAAGGAAGACTATGATTTAAACAGAATGGATTCATGATTCCATCGCTGAAAATAAATTTAAGTAACATTTTAATTATTTGGGCCTATAGTCCCTTCTCCTTGGTTTTACACTGCAGGATTCGTATGTCACGTCATTTATTACTAGCATCAAAGTAAAGTGCCTTTCCACAGCCGGAACTCTTAAAGTACAGCCAAGAGGACAAGATCATCTCAAAAAGTAACAGAAGTTATAGAATCACAGAGCTGGAAGGGGCCATCCAGTGCAACCCTTTGCTCAATGCAGAATTAGCCTATTCCACTGCTGAACAACTCTTACTGTAAAAAGTGTTTCCTAATATTCAGCCAGTACCTTCTCACCCTTAATTTAAACACATCATTGCAAGTCCTATCCTCTGCTGCCAACAGAAACAGCTCCCTGCCCTCCTCTAAGTGACAGCCCTTCAAATACTTAGGGCAATCATGCCCCCCCCCCACTTTCTCTTCTCCAGACTAAACACTCCTAAGTCCCTCAGCCTTTCCTCACAGGGCTTGGTCGCCAGGCCCCAGATCATCTTCGTCGCTTTCCTCTGCACCCACTGCACTCTGTCCACCTCCTTTTCGAAGTGAGGCCTCCAGAACTGCACACAGTACTCCAGGTGCTGCCTGACCAATGCAGTGTACAGCAGGGTATCATTTAGACTAGTAATGGGGACACCAGAGTATAAATACCCACCATTCGATGAAGCTCACAAGGTGACCTTAGATCAGCCACTTTCTCTCAGCCTAACCTACCTTTCAAGTTTGTTGTCAGGATAAAATGGAGGACAGGAGAAGTTCTGAGCTCCTCAGAAGGGCAGGATAAAAATGTAGTAAAGAAATGAATAGTTTGGGCATTAAAACTAACCTGTTGAAGGTGAAATACAATAATCATCTTCTACAGACTGTCCATAGAGATCATCTTCTTCGAAGTCTGAGAAACAAGCACAAAATTAACTAGCTTATAACTGGTTACATAATTTCTCATCTATATCATGTATCACAAAATATGTTGATCTAAAACTAAAAGCGAAGATAATTTTCTAATTCTATACAAGCAACCATTAAAAATGATAGCTATTTGCATTATCTGATTTACTGGTACAAAACTTGGGTGCTACAGAATTTCAATTTTTTTTTGGGGGGGGAGGTTAGCTGTAATGGCTGGGCTGGTAATCACAAACGTTCAGCACCGTAAGTAAGTCAGCCTTTATAAGACCTAAATCCTCAGCAGAAACAAAACCATGAACCATTTTTCGAAAAGATCTACTATGAATTAGCCTATTTGGAATCGTTCATGAATTCTTCCTTTTTCTTCAAAAGGCTACACTCACACAAAATGCATGAGCATTGGGTATAGAAGCTTAGTTTATAGTATCTTTTTTAACTGTGATGTCATAGCTCATGTCAAACAACATCCTGAAGTATAAAGCAAAATTTTATTAGCATGGAATGATGATGATACCAGGACAACTATTCAACCAACACTGAACTGAATTATACTTTTAAAGAAGAAGTGGAGATGGGGCTATGTATATTCCATAATTTTCTCAATCGTTTGAAGAGAAAATTAATCATTCATCTAGTGGAGACTCATGTGGATGTAGAGGATCAGGCTAAACAATCCACTAGATTCCAGTCAAACCCCTATGTAATTATACAAAAATAACAGATTATCCACTTCCCACTTTACTTATTCAAATCCCCTGGCTTGTAAAATAAAAGATAATGGATAAATTAAAGGGTTGTGAATGAGGAAAGAAGATTACACATTACAGTTACACAAAGGTAATATTTTGTTAATTTTATTCTATTCAGCTAATTCAATAACTAACCTATTACAATTATTTTCAGAGTT
Organism: Lepidodactylus listeri; assembly: GCA_029233225.1. Lineage (NCBI taxonomy): Eukaryota > Metazoa > Chordata > Lepidosauria > Squamata > Gekkonidae > Lepidodactylus > Lepidodactylus listeri. Next base: position 43,414,675 of record JARCFY010000003.1, read on the forward strand.
TTCCACCTTCTCGTAATTTAGGATAAAACAAGCAAAATGTAAAATGCCTGTAGGGAACCAAAGGCTGAACCTGCATTTAGAAGAATAGAATTGAAATCCAGTGTATTAAAAATTAAATACGTCAGTATACGGGTAACAGCAACATAAGTATGAAGCACAATACTGACAGAAGCAAAAGCATTTCAAGAGCCGTTTCTTTGGGGTAAATCAAATATAATTAAGACGCCTCTTGTTCCTTGGATTTGGATGTATACACCCACAGACACAATGATCAGTTATCTAGAATTTTTTTCTGAATCCCCAAAATGGCACCAGCTACAGCATATTCCAAACTGCAATTACTAACTGAAATTGCAGGAATTTTTCACAAATATATCACTGACCATTCTTGGCACCTGAAACAATCAAACAGTTTAGTAAGATCAATGTCAATACTCCTTAAAAAATCCAGTTAGAAATTTCATATTTTGTACCACTGGCTGCTAGGCCTACATTAACTATACCATCCAAATAAACCACTAATTTCCAAAGCTGCTGCCCACGAAGTCAGGTTCCAATGTAATGACCTAGCCAATATAACCATTTACTCTCATCAACATAGTGTAATCCCAAAGACACTTTGATAGATTGGGTCACCACTACTATATTTGCTTCAAAGGAACATATCAACCAGACTCATGAGCAGGGTCTGAAATTCATGCAGCTGAAATGGAATCAGCCCATAGTCTGAATAACAAAGCAATTACTGGCTGCAAAAGCTGTTGAAGCAGTTTCTTCAGATGCAGTACAATACTGGATAAAAGACAGTGCCATACATGTCACCTTATCAGTGGAAGAATGTCTTACAATTAATTCAATTTTAGATTCTGAACACTTACTCTTCTGCCACCTTCTGCCACAAGGTGAAGATTTTTTGTTCCTTTTGGCATTCCCTCAATGATCCCACCTTCCTAACTAGTGTTTCTTGTTTTGTATGTATTTTAACTCTCTTTTTAAACTTTTGTTTAAATGATATGTGTTTGAGAGAACAGGTTGATTTTAATGGTTTCATGATATAACTTTATCTTGTATGTTTTCAATTGTTAGCTGCCTTGGCAGCCCTTGTAAGGGCAGCAAGGCAGGATATAAATTTTGAAAATAAATAAATCACAAGGAAGGCATAATAGCTTGACAAATTGATAATATACTAGCACTACAATACATCTTAATCAATATACTTGCTCTGGAGTTGTTCTACTGAGATACCATTTTGGCCAAGTGTGCTTTACTTGTAGTAGTATGCACTCAATCAAGCACTGAACTAAGAATTTGCTTACTACTTGGGAGCTATTGTATCATCTGCAATTATTGCTCAGCCATGTTTTGTTTGCACAAGGAACATTTTAAGAAACCAGAAATCAAGTTACCCTCCAGACATCCAGCTTTAGATTCCTGAATATGGTTTTGAAAGAAGTTGAAATTATACAGAGCTGTTCTTATGTGGGAAATTTTATCTTTTAGATATTTCTTTCCATTTTTTACAATATGTTTTAGGTTAATCTTCCAAGCATAGCACACTTACTTATTAGACAGCATCATTACACACAGAAGAGTACTTATATATTTGTTGTTGTTATAATAGAAAAACTATAGCACTTTGAATCATTTATTTTTCTACTCATTAAGTACAGAGCTTAGAAGCTAAATGGAGAATTATACACGCTGCATTATATGTCATTAAAAGGCATTACTAAAAATGGGGGGGACACATAATTAAACACAACAGCTGCCTTAAAACTTGTCAGGCTTTAAGAATTTAAACTTCAACGGCCATCTTTAAATCCCTTCTTCATATGGAACATTTAACACAAGCAGAGCGTGCAAACTACTTTATACACTCCAGTAAAGGCTTTGCTGTGACACAAACGGAAATGTAACCCTCTCCTTTCAGCAGAGGCCGCTGGAAAGCTTACAAACAAACAGCGCATGGAGGAACAGCCACGCCCCATTTGTTCTGAACACCCTCTAATCAGGGTTAGGGCCAGTTTGGTGTAGTGGTTAAGTGCCCGGACTCTAAGCTGGGAGCAGTGTTCCTTTTAAGATGAGTTAGTGTGAGCTAGCTCACAGTTTTTTAGCCTCCAGCTCACACATTTTTCTCTTAGCTCAGGAACGATGGCTCCAGAACAAACTAATTTATGTAGCAGCCAAATTGCTTGCTCACAACTTTAATGCCAGTGGCTCACAAAGTAGCATTTTTGCTCACAAGACTCCACAGCTTAGAGAGAGCATTGTCTGGGAGAACCGGGTTTGATTCCCCACTCCTCCACTTGCACCTGCTGGATGACCTTGGGCAAGCCATAGCTCTGGCACAGCTGTTCTATGAAGGACAGTTGTCTCAGAGCTCTCTCAGCCCCACCTACCTGACAGGCTGTCTGTTGTGGGGAGGGGAAGGGAAAGGAGTTTGCAAGCCGCTCTGAGACTCCTTTGGGCAGTGAAGCGCGGATATTCTCCTCTTCTTATTGTGGTTATTATCCTTGGACAGGCCTATCTAGTTTGGGGTTCTTGGTTTTACATCCCTATACCCTCAGTGGGCCGATCAACACACACTGCCAGAATGAATTTCACTCATCTGAACGAGGACAAGATACACTACGCCCAAAATAAACACACTCCTGTCCAGCGAGCGCCGCTGGACTTCAAAACGACTTTCTTGGGGAGCCGCTTGACAGAAGGCAAGGAATGGGATTACTTGGATGTATAGAAGCAGCGGAGGATTGCGACAAGGGGGTCTGGAGACAATTCAGGAGGCTTCCTCACCGATGCCCCCTCTAAGCTGTGGAGTCGTGTGAGCAACAGTTCTGCTTTGTGAGCTACCAGCATTAAAGTTGGGAGCGAGCGATTTGGTTACTGCATACATTAGTTTGCTCTGGAACCCTCCTTCTTGAGCCGTGACAAAAAATGTGTGAGCCGGAGGATAAAGACCTGTGAGCTAGCTCACACTAACTCAGCTTAGAGGGAACACTGATCACTCATCCCCCCCCAACAGCCCCCCCCCACTAGCCCTCCTCCCGCTTCCTTTTGCGCTCCCCCCACCCCCCGGCAGGCTTACAGCACCTAGGCGCGATGATGACGTCACTAACACTCTGCCCCCCCCGGCAGGCTCACAGCACCTAGGCGCGATGATGACGTCACTAACACGCTGCTCTCCCCCCCCCCTTTCCTCCCCCCGCAGGCCCAGGTTCTCGAGGCGCCTTCTCGGGACAGCTGTTCGCCTAGTCAAACTAGGCCTCAGCGGTAGCTCTCTACCTTCATCGTAGTTATAGCCGCGCACGTTCCTGTGCCGGGCCATGGTGAACGCAGCACTGTAGACAGTAGGTAGCGGGGAGAGGCAGGGCCCCTCACACCCTCTTCCTCCTATCGCGCCCCCGAGTCACCATGTTGTTGATCTGGGCCCACCTCCTTTCAGACGGGCTGCCCGCGCATGCGCCACTCCACCGAGTCGGCTCGCTTTCCCCGCAAGTGCGCGTGCGCTGCGCCCCAGTACGCCCTAACCGCGAACGGCGCGCGCGCGCGTGCGTCAGATCGCAGTGGGCGGACTGACGTGCCCCGCCCTCGCTCGGCCTGGCGCGTCCTGGTTTGTTGGAGATTGCTTGAGCTACGTCAGCCCATGCGCTCTTGCCCCGGCATCAGGCGACCAATCAGGCTCCTGTTCTCGTCCGAAGACCGCCTCCCACACCGGGCTTAAAATAGCCGGTTTTGTCTTTTGGATGCTGTGGGAGTCAGCGTGAGTACTGGTTGTATTCGGAAGTAAGTCATTCAAAGTTCAGTGGGGTTCGTCACGGAAAAAATTAGCGCTTTCTTCCACCTTTATACTTCCCCTCAGCGCAAGGAATAATGTGTATTTTCAGTGTCAATGTGTATTTTCCCTTCGTTTTACTTGCATTTAAGAAGGGAAAAAAAGCCCTGCTTCTAAGTTAGAAGTTACAACTGTACCCGAAGCAGCTTTCACAAATCAAAAATACTTTGTAAAACATTAGCACTGGAACGAATTTACAAAATTTCAGCCCGGTCAGAAACTGTACAGCTCTGCGGGCCATAAAAACTTGGCAGCACAGTCAATAAGATACCCTGAAGAATCCAGCACTGACCAAGTCAGCTGGCAAAGGGTCGTAGAAACAAAACAGCATTGTGCATTCGGTGAAATCTAATCAGAGCAGATGCATCACACACCATTCCCCTGAGTTAGGGTTAGCAGCTCTGTGTTGTGAAATTCTTGGAGATTTTGAAGGCAGAGGCTGGGGAGGGGAGAATATAATGCTGTAGAATACACCTTAAGGTTTCCCTTGCTAGAAAGCCAGTCGAATCCAACTCTAGGGTTGCTGTGCTCTTCTCTGTTTCCAAGCCAAAGAGCCAACGCTGTCTGAAGATGTCTCTGTGATCATGTGGCCGGCATGACTAGACGCCAAGGTGCACAGACCGCTGTTCCCTTCCCACCAAAGTGGTACCTGTTTATCTACTTGCAATTTCTTGCTTTTGAACTGCTATGTTGGCAGGAGCTGGGACCAGAGATGGGAGCTCACTCCGTCATGTGGCACTCGGGTCTCGAACTGCCAAACTACCGACCTTCCAATCTGCGGTTCAGTGTCTTAACTACTGAGCCACCGCGGCCCATAGGATCCACCTTGCAAAGTTACTATTTTCCAAAGCATCAGTTTTCCCCAGGGGAACTGACCCCAGTAGACTCGAGATGAACCGTAATTCCAGGATAGATCCAGGTAGTCAGTGTCAAACTTGGCACCTCGTTTGCCATGGAAATAACTAATGCTGTAGAGCTGGGGGGGGCTTCTGTGTGAGTGCATGTGTGCCTGCTGGATGCTTTGCTATAGTAGCTGGTCAACTGTTTTTTCTAAAGTGCCTCCCTTTCTCTGGGAAGAATGAGCAATGACCTTGGATGCTGTCTCTGCTTGCGTCATCAGTACAAATAGCATAACGGTAGGTTCACAGCTGGGGGGTGTAGAAGAGCGCGAAATCTAGGAGGGCTGACTGGATGGGCTGATTGGATGGAACACTGAGGGGGGGCTGGTTTGAACTCTGTATAACTTTGGGCCTTGGTGCCAAAAGGTTAGTTCTGACACAGAAAAGTCGTAGCTTGAATCACATTTACCACTCAATAAACAAATCACTGCCAAGGAGTGTTGTTGAGAGTAACTTTGTTCAAGAGTCTGACAGTCAGCTGTGTTGGTCTGAAGCACTAGAACAAATTTAGAGTTCAGTGGCACCTTTAAGATCAACAAAGGTTTATTCAAGGTGTGAGCTTTCATGTGTATGCACACTTTTTAAAAACATAAGTGTGAGAGCCAGTTTGGTGTAGTGGTAAAGTGTGTGGACTCTGATCTGGGAGAACCCGGTTTGATTCCCCACTCCTCCACTTGCACCTGCTGGATGACCTTGGGCAAGCCGTAGCTCTGGCACAGCTGTTCTTGAAAAAGAGCAGTTTCTGTCAGAGCTCTCTCAGCCCCACCTACCTCACAGGCAGTGTTCCCTCTAAGCTGAGTTAGTGTGAGCTAGCTTACAGTTTTTTAGCCTCCAGCGCACACATTTTTGTCTCAGCTCAGGAACGATGGGTCCAGAGCAGCCTAATTTATGCAGCAGCCAAATCGCTCGCTCACAGCTTTAATGCCAGTAGCACACAAAGTAGAATTTTTGTTCACATGACTCCACAGCTTAGAGGGAACATTGCTCACAAGGTGTCTGTTGTGGGGAGGGGAAGGGAAAGGAGTTTGTAAGCCGCTCTGAGACTCTCCTGGGTAGTGAAGAGAGGGGTATAAACCCAATTTCTTCTTCGTATCTAAATTTGTTCTTGTAATTCCAGGAGATACCAGGCCCCATCTGGAGGCTGGCATCCCTACCCAGGAAAGGCCTGGAACCCTCCTGGGATTAGACATATATCTGTGTCTCAACTGTGCCATAGTATAATTGATAGAGCTGCAAAATGGAGGTAGAGACATATACACACACACCTGGGAAGGGGGTTTCTGTTCAAACCTGAAGCAGTCCCAAGTCTGCAGAAAAAAAGATTTTAAAGAAAATACATCATGGAATCAAAATTCTCCGAAAGAACAGAAACAACTTCTGTCGCTTTAAGAATGCCCACTAGATATCAGCAGCTAAAACACTGTTGCCCAGCATTCCAGGCCTTGATTTCTGGAAAGCAGAGCTGTTGGAGGGAGAGGAGGGGTAGACTAGGAGGAGGACTTGCCAGTGACAGGCCCAGCAGCAACTACTAGAAACTCACTACCAATATGATTTAGCCTGGCTTGGCAGCAGTGGCTATGGTGCCCTTAGGCCTGGCCCTCTGACAGCAGCAGCCACTGTATGACTGAGACTCAACCTGAGCTGGCGACCACCATGCAACATAATCAGACTTTTTGTGAGGCAACAATGACCGGGGGGGGGGGGGGGGGGGAGATGAAGACAGGGGAACAAATGAAGGTAGGTTGGTTGGTGAATGAGAAAAAGAAAAGAAAAGGTGAGGCTGTAGGGCTCTGTGCCTTTTAATCCGTGACTTTTACAGGTTTTATAATTGTTGTTTGTGTTGAGTTTTTATAACATTCTGCTTATATTATAAGTCGCCTTAAGTTCCATAAGGCAGAAAAGGGACTCACAAATATTTTAAATAAATTAAATAGGGGCAGCCAAGGAACCAGGAAGACGAAGCAGCAGGGAAGGGGGATGCAGTGGAAAATGGGATGATGGGGTGGTATATACGTCAGAGCATTGAAACTGAAGGATAGAAATGACACAAGATATGTGAGTAGAGGGATTCATTTCCTTCACATTTTGCAGCAGTGTTCTCAGCTACTGTAACGCTAGAATGCCACTTCATCAAAGGATGGCTTGTTGCCTCAGGGATACTGCTACCTTTAGAGGATGCTAACTTCAGGCACACTCAGACGACTAGGAGGAGGAGGAAGTGGACCTTCTCCTTAGTCCTCATACAAGCCCTTCTGTCTCTCTGTTTCTCCATCAGAGAGTGGCAAGCATGCAGCTCAAGGCTGACAAGAAAGGAGGACACTTAATGCAAAGAACAGGGTGGAGTGTGGATGGGAGAGGATCACAAAGGCAAGTTCTCCTGTGAAAGGGTGAATGTGATAGGCTGAACGTCAGAATGAAAAACTGCATTGCCTTATGTAAGAAAGAAAAATTGCAGTCAGATCATTCCAGATTACTTTATTAACACATAATGGGAATTTATAACAAGCTTTGTGGTATCAAACAGACAGGGAGGAAATATCACATCACAATAACAGCTGAGAACGATGCTTATGGCAACTGTGTATTACTGCATGGAAACTAGGCACAGAATATTACAATATAAAATTGTAATTTGCATTTTCCCCAGTTTGGTTCTGTTCACTTTTGCATTTACATGCTAATTTGCTGCTATCCATTGATCTTACTGGCCACCTGATCCAATTTCAGCTCTGCATATGCATCTTGGGTCTGAGTGGCCCCTCCTAATGGCTGCTCCCCCCCCCCTTCTTTTTCCCCTGTAAATAATCCTTGAGGAGATCTTATTCCATTTGTCTGAAGAAGTGTGCTTTGCACACTAAAGTTTACACGTTGAATAAAACTTTGTAGGTCTTAAAGGTGCCACTGGGTATATATAAAAAGTAACTAATTTCTATGGAAATGTAAGCTACCCCCTGTGGTGGACAGGCTAGGTTCTGCCTTTCTCCAAAAGCAACCAGTGAGAGTGGACAGAATGTTGAGAGAAGGAGACTTGAAAAACAGGAGTGGGAAAACAACATTTAAAGGTTTAGCAGTAGAGAGCAGATGACAGTTTAAGGGCTGAGATGAAAAGGGTTTTTCTGACTGGGGAACTGTATAGAACAGCTGCTTAGAATAGGTTGAAAATAGTAAATTTGTAACTAAAGTATCCCAGCTATAGGTATAGGCAGGGGTCCTTTCGTAGAAAAAGAAGTGCAGGAGCTCATTAGCATAACTCATTAGCATTACTTATTTGCACATGCTACACCACCTGACATCACCAGAAGTATGTCAGAAGGCAAGAAAGAAAGGAGAGAGAGAGAGAGAGAGAGAAATGGCAGAGAAGGGACAGCTACGAATCCAAGCCTCAGAAATAGCACTATTCTGGGAGGATAGCTTCAGTGGTGGCTGAAGCCTTCAGAAGGCTAATCGGAGGAACAAGGACCTTTCCAGGGGACGGGGTCATTTTGCTGCAGCCATGACAGAAGCAGGCATTCCCCCACCGGGGGGGGGGGGGGCTAGCACCAACTCCCAGAGCTGCGCTCCCCCAAGCTCCTGCTCGAAAGGACCTCTGGGTATAGGATCTCAGTTCAAAAGTTCAATGGAAGTGAAATGTTGTTTCTTAAACTATACTTTTCTCTGTGTTTTGTTCTTATAAATAAAAGTTTCCTGTTTTGATTATCTGTGTGGACTGCAGCTCTAAGGAAAAGAAGCACACACACACACTAGTTAATATCTTGATCTATACACATATATCATAGGATATGAATAAATGATGGCAGCGAGTGATTGGACTAGTGTTTGAGCCCCAGCCCCAGTAGCTCTGTGTGAGTGAGGGCTGATTATTAAAGGGGGGTGGACTACCCTGTCAGTGGATGTCTCTGGGAGTGAGAGAGAGGACCAGCAGTGTGAGATGGTCCTAACTCTCTGTAGATTTTAAAAGAGACAAGAAAGGTGGTAAGTGTGATATCCTGACCTAATTATAAACCCTAACCTGAAGAAGAGAGGTCGTGGAGGGTGGTAGACACACTGTGTAAGTGGACAAGGGGTGTCATCCCCGATCTTGAGGGGAAATTTAGTCTTGCATAGGATTAAATACATTTTGGGGGGCTTTTGTGGGTTCTCCAGTAAATCAGTTGCTTTCAATCGAGAACACACACTCACAATATGTCTGGGTTTTGTTTTGATTAGTTCTCAAACTTTTCTTAATCTTACCCATCTAGAATGTTTTCACTTTGCCATTCCTTCATTGTGTCCTGCTTGTTGTGGGGATGTGTGGGGGAACATGGTGAGGACACACCAACATGGAGTTTACCAGTGTTAATGTTTTAAGCATGTTTGTGTTTTGAGTAAAAAATAATATTGTTAGTTGGGTTTCTCTGTGTCCTTTATAAAGTTTGTGTCTCCAGTACCTGGCATTTATGGCCTGCATGACCCGGCCCAACAAAGTGACATCTATGTCAGATTTGGCCCTCATAACAAACGCATGTGACACCTCTGCTCTAGGGAAACTGATCTCTGTTATCTGGAGATCAGGTGTAATTCTGGGAGCAATCCAGGCCCCCCCCCCCCCAAGTCAGCAACCCTACCTGAGCATGCTCTGTCACACACACACAAAAAAAGCCCTTGCACTTATTGCATCCAAACAAACATTCCCAGGGCTCTGGTTGGGTCAAGAGGAATTGGCAGGCGGGTCTATATATTTATTTTGTAGCCAAGTAGTAAGCCAGAAACAGGCAGGTAGTAAACCAACCACATAACTAAGTAGTACAGTAGGGCTGCGGTCACACACGCTAATTAATCCACTTTCAATCCACTTTCCAACTAGATTTTGACAGTTGGTACAGTAAAATCTAGTTGGAAAGTGCGTTGAAAGGGGATTATTTAGTGTGTGTGACTGCAGCCTAACAGTACCATCCTAACTAGAGTTCTGCTTCTCAGTGGCACTGTATTAGTGCTTAGGATAAGAAATACTAAGGTCCAAAAAAAGAATACCAACCATTGCTACAAGTACTGAAGTATAAGAAGGCAAGATTCCATACACACACATTTTTTAAAAAAATTAAAACCTTGGAGTCTTGGGGCAATTGTCCTAGTAAAACATGGTTCTTTATTCACAAAGCACTAGTTTCAAATCCTGTTTTAAAGTTTGTGTTTTGTGTTTCTTTCTGCTGCACTATGTATGTCACATCTTTTTCAGCCTTCTATCTGTAAAATAGAACTGATAATGATATATTTAAAAAAATAGGAAGGAAGGAAGGTGTTTCAGTAACTTTACATGGTATTAGGTATTCAGTTTCATTTCTCTCAATGGATCTGATAACCCCAAAAAAATGGTGACAACCATCAGTTTGTTAGCATAATATTTACTTTTTTCACAACTCCAAACTATAAAGTTAAATTTCCCATTACTAGAACAAATATGTTATCTTTTAAAGACTAATCTGCTATGACAGATGCATTCTCCAGTGTTTAATTCTACTTGAAAACCTATCTGATAAAAAGTTCATGCCTGCAGTATGATGATTCTTTTATATCATTGTGCTTGTCACTCAACCCTTTAAAAAAACAATAGTAATACCACAAAGTTGGGTGGATATTGGAAATATGCAAGGTCTTGATAATGAGACACATTACCCACAAATTTGAATAGAAACATTAAGGGGGTAGTAATCAGGCAATGGCCTAGTATATTTTGTAGTAATTTATACACATTCGTAGATGCACAGGGATTAAAGATTTCAGTATTCTTAATGGATACAAATTGTATCACAAATGATGGTGTATGCAGTTTTTCCTTGACAAAAAGATTGTTTCCATATAGAAAAAAAGATCGTGTGTGAAGTGGACCTTTCTCAGTAGCCTAGCACAAGTTGCTACCTCTCACTCTAATTTTTCCATCTGTAGAAGCAAATAACTCTCTCACGTGGTTGTTATGATGATAGTAAACCAAGCCTATGCTCCAAGTCAATGGTCGCCACTGCCACCTATGCAAAGCGGCTTATATTAGTCCTGCAGCCTATCTAGTTGCCCTCCATCCTGTATGCGTTGTCCTGGTGACATTCATATTCTACTTGTTTATTTACCTTTGATGCAGTTACAGTAAGAGTTGTTGACTTTTCCACCTCAGGTTTTCTTAATTCTAGGCATTGAGAGAGTGTATGAGGTGAAAACCCATGGAAGGGTTCTGTATGTTTGGAAGCTCTGTGGAGAGTTGTTTCTGAGTGAGGCGGCCTGTGCTGCTTGCATTATTTTTGGTGTTAGTATCACAAGACCTTGTGGGAGGTAGGGGCAGTATGTATAAGGGGTGTTTGTCATAAGGGAAACAGCACTGCCATTACTATCTTTGGAGATCTTATGTACAAGTTACAAACATCCTGATGCAGTGAATAAAATGCCAACTAGTGGATTGTATCCAACCATGGAGATCTAAAGACTTAAGAGAAGAGTTTTTTTGGAGGGGTCTGCTCATTTCCCCCTTCTGCTATACCCCACTGAGCCCCCTGAAATGTTGGTCTATGTCAGCAGATCCTCAGGAACAGCACAGGGGGTAAAGTGAAGGATTTGCAATGGGTGTGTGTATGGAAATCACTGCCCCTTGAGTCTTTGGAACTGTGTGGCTGGATATAAGCCAGTATCTGCTCTCATATTTCCACACGTCATTTCTGTCCTTCAGTTGTCTATGGCTCGTTTAGCTGCTGCAACTAGAGTAGCCAACTTCCATGTGGGGTCTAGAGATTTCCTGTTAATACAGTTGATCTCCAGATGACAGAGTTCATTTCCCCTGGAGGAAATTGGCTGCTTTGGAGGATGAACTCTATGGCATTGTACTAGGGTTGCCAGCCCCCAGGTCCAAATGGGGGATCCCCCATTTTAGAGGCTTCCCTCTGCCACGGACCAGCTGGCAGGTGGGGGAAACCCCTCCCCTAAACAGGGACGTTGCTGTGCTGTGCAGCATCCCCCAATGCAATGATGTCACCCGGAAGTGATGTCATCACATTGAAGACATCGCGGGGGATGCTCTGGTATTTGGGCAAACTATGGTTTTGAGGGTGAAAAAAACAATAGAGTTCTGCCCAAATACCAGAGCATCCCTGCACGACGTCCCCTGCTAAGGTCCCTGCTCTCCCCAGCCCTCCACCCACAGAATCTCCAGGTATTTCCCCAGTCAGGACACTGGATAGAATTAAGCTGCAGATATGGTAAGGATTGGGGATCCCTTTGCATAATTACAATATATTGCTTGAAAAGCTAAGCAGTTTTTTAAAAATAGGTTTTTTTAACATCTATATATCTAATTCCGAAGTGGCCCCCTACGTGCAAATATCTAAATCCACATGGGGGGGCACTTGGGGGGCAGGGAGATTTTCCTACACATGTGGAGGAGTCTCCACATGTGCAGAAAAATCCTAAAATTTAAAAAATCTTTTGGGGGGGATATTTAAATCCCCCCAAAAGTAAAAGTGTTCCCTGCGCACGCGCAGAGAACACTTTGGCCATTGGGGAGGGTTCAGCGGGTGGCGAGCCTTGCCGCTGCTGCCACTATTGGGGAGGGGAGAACGTTTGGCGCACGGCGGGCCCTGCTGCCACCACCGCTGTTGTTGTCTGGGAGGGAAGGGGGAGGGAGGGGAGAAGGCTCGGCGCGCAGTGAGCCTCGCAGCTGCTGTTGTCATCCAGGAGGGAAGGGGGAAGGAGGAGAGAAGGCTCGGTGAGCCACACAGCCTTGTGGGGGGGGAGGAAGAAGGCTTACCTGGTGCTACTTCCTTCTCCTGTGGAGCTCCTGCTTCTGCAGGCCAGTAGCTGTGGGGAATACTCCCACCCCCCGCGAGTATCACAGGTTCCCCTTCTTGTTTTATCTAATACTATCCTGATACCCATGCTTCAGTATGGTATTTAAGTTCAGCAAATCGAGTTATAATACTTATGATGTGAAGTTTGAAATGTAACATTTGTTGTAGAAATTCTAATGGAGAAGATTGTAGAGTAAAAAACGAAGTGAGACATACATACTTTTTCCTTCCTTCTCTACTGAAGGACTTCTCTGTAGACCACAGTGGTGTTTCTGCCCTCTGGTGCTAGGATCACCAGGCTGCTTGGTGAGCTCACTCTGGAGCAGGCAACATAGAACTGCCCATTTAAGAAGCAGTCATCTGTTAAGTCAACTCCTGCCATCTTCCACGAAAGTGACGACCTCTCTACTTGTGTTACTGGAGTGTTTTGCTCGTATGGAGATTGTGTTGTTCTGAACACCTCAGGGTGATCTCTCTGGTACTTGGCCTGTGCAGCTCAGTGCCCCACAGGAATACTATGTGCAAATGTCTTTGCCGCATTCCTAAGTTGCCTCCTCCTGGTAGAAAAATGTCTATTCGGGTGTCTTGAATTGCTGGTTTCTGTAACTGTCCTCAACTGTCTGCAATCTCTTTTAACTGTGTTTTTACCTCAGAACAGAGACTGCAAACAATTGCATCTCCGGGCACATGGAAAACAATTAGGGAAACACATTTTGCCCCTTTTTTTACCCCCTTCAGGGTCATGTTTCTCAGAAATCTCTTTGTGGGGGGGGGGGGTTGACATTATGGTAGGAATGCACTCCCCTTATTTTGGGTTTCTTGGTGCAGAGGTTTGGCCTGGGTATTGAATTGGGGGAGAGATCATACCCCCCCCTTTTTTTTTACAAAATTGTCTTTCATTTATATTACATTTAAGAAATGGGTCATTACTATGTATTCAAAACATCACCCGAGCAATCAGATACTAAGCAAGTTCATATGAATCAATTTTCTAGAACCCACATTATGAGAAGTTAAATAACCTAATAAAGGAAACCACTTTTCTACAAATCTGGGGTATATTTCCATAGTGGGTAGGAGTGTGGCTAAAGCAGTTGGTAAGGCTGGGCCAACAGCATCGCTAAGGTGATCCTGCTGGGGCAGTGTCCCTAATGGATTAAACTACCCTGGCCCTGCTCCTACACCTGACAGACACCTGCCTGTGGTGTTGGGGGGGAGTGGGTTCAAAGACATTGGGGAGGCTGGGCCAGCAGCAGGGCTAAGGTAATCCTGCTGAGCAAACCTCCCCAACGGCTGTAAGCATCCTACATCCTCTCCTACACCTGACAGGCAGCTGCCTGTCCAGTGTGGGAGGGGGAGGAGTATTAGAAGTCTCTGTGGAGGCTGGGCCAGCAGGATCACTAAGGCGTTACTGCTGGGGGGGGCTCTCTGTTGGCTTTAAGCACCCTGCAGCCACTGCTGCCCCTGACAGACAACTGCCTGTCAGGTGTAGGAGGTGGGTGGGTGTGTTTGAAGCCATGGGGAGGCTGGGCCAACAGCATTACTGCACCTCACAGGTGGTTGTTGGCCACTCCTGATTTCCTCAACTGTCATTAGTTGTCTGCAGTCTCCTGTAACTGTTGGCTTTTTTTACCTCAGAACACTGAGCTCTGCAGCTGACCAATCAGAGAGTGGGGGGTGCAAGTAGGCAACAGCCTGGCAGCCTCATAGAAATCACTGGGGGACCACATTTTCCCCCTTTTGACCCACTTAGGGGTCGAATTTCTAAAAATCCCTTCTTAGTGAGCACCTATGCCATGGTAGAAGCACACTCCCCGAATTTGGTGTTTCTAGGTCCAGCAGTTTGGCCTGGGCATTGATTTTATGGTGAGGCAACTCTCTTTTATATATATAGAAGTCATAAAGATTTCAATTCCATTTTCTTTGCACAGTAAAATGGTTTGATTCATAACAACATGAAAGCCATTTTTTAGTACGGAACGTCTTTTTGAAAACATTTCTAATACTTCAGGACTGTTCACAGAGGTTACAAGGATTAAATTAACCTTTTTTTCAAATAATTGTCTGGACAAGTTAGATCTCTTTTTATTCTTATTGGTCTCCACTACAGTCAAAGTTTGAAGTATGGTATCTGATCAGTCACACTTAACCCACCATGCTTAAGTTGGCAACTAGAGACCAGTGAGACAATAGAGCAGTGTTTGTTTAAGAATTTAATTGACACACCTTGACTGTAACCTCAGTAAGGAAACATATAGCATTAAGTTGTCAATTACAGATAAAATGTAATTAAAGAACAATTAATGTTAGGAGCAATGCCAGTATTTCACCAAGAATATATGTATTGGGCACAATATTGCTTAATTCAGCAATTGCTGTTAAGCTAAGTTCTAATACAGAGAAGATCATTGACACATTAGGCCCTATCCTTCTTTATTAAACTGATGTTTAATTATAATAATGTCATTGTGGCCCAATGGTTAATAGCACTGACTTTTATCTTCTTGCCAGAGCTGTCTACACTCAGTTCATGCAATTGCAGAGGCTTTTTCAGTATGTGTTTTTGAAGTGATACTGAGAAGCAGTGATCACATATGAAGTCATGTAAAATAAAAAGGGGAAGGGAAACCTTTAAGCCAGGGGTATCGAATTCATTTGTTATAAGGGCCAGATCTGACATAAATGAGACCTCGTTAGGCCCAGCGGTGTGTGTCATAAAATGTAATGCCAGGTAGCGGAGGTATAAACTTTATAAAGGACACAAACTTTATTTAAAACTTCAAATAAAACATGCTTAAAACACTGGCAATCTTGCAATATTTTGTCTATTTAACAGTCTCTGATAACTGACACCTCTGCTCTGAATTATTACATCAAAATGTCTGTGCCGTAGCAATCTTGAGTATGCTGTTCAGGTGTGTATCAGTAAGCTGCAAACCTACTTTTCATTTATTGACATTCATTACAGAAATCACATGCTCAGTGTGGGGGATGGGAGAGACTTACCAGGAGAAAGGCCCAGACCACATTGTTGGCATCACAGTGGAAGTGACATCACCATGGCAGCAACTTCTGGAGCTACGCTCTGGTATTTGGTCAAAAACTCTTTGGTAAAACCGACTTCACCCACAGTTTTTGCCCAAATAACAACGTCACCCAGAAGTCACCGGCATGATGTTGTAATGTCCTTTTGCACTGCCAGTAATCTGGCCTGGGTCTTTATTTTTCTACTAGGTCTACCTGCCGGCCAGCTTATCGGTGGCTAGAGGGCAGGGCCTTGCAGCGGGGAAACCCCACCTCCACGGGGGGGGGGGGGGCGTCTGGCAACCCTACCCTACATGCAAGTGGGGAAAACAAGAAGCGCAAGCACATTTCTGGGTGACTACCCGTCATTGCAACCACTACTATTACAGACCATACTGTCCTGATGCTTTTTGCCTTGCAGGATCAGAGCCCTGTAGAGCAGCCCAAACAGAAACTGCAGGCAGGGTTCCAGTTGGATGGATAAGTACTGACCCAATTACTACACCATGTCGCCTAGCAGATGAATTGTACAAGGTGGGAACCATGAATGGGGAGTGGGAGAGAAATAAGAAGGGAAGGAGAATGGTGGTGCCATCTTCTTGAATTTATAACTTATACCTCGAGCAGAGTGCTTGAGCCTACAGCCTGCTGTTGTTCAGAACTCTTCATTACCCATCCTTTTGTCCATTCTGGCTTTTTCGAGGCATTCCTGTGACATAAAGACCCATTCCTAGCGCAGTGCCAGCCACCTGGGGCTTAGTCTCAAGTAAGAGTGCACAGAATTGTAGCCTTAATTCATTTTCTGTCAGTGAGCTGCTTTTAAGGTGGAAATGTTAACACACGCTTAACCACATGTTTGCCCAGAACTCAGTAGAATGTTGCTTTGAACCAAGCACGCCCCTGGGTGCACGCCTCTGGTTTGTACTTTTTTCTCCCCATGCAATATTAAATCTCTGCACTTTGATACAGGTTGAAAGGATTAAGCACTTGTATATGCTATTTAAACATGATCTCTTGACATCAGCAGCGTTGGGAGAAAAGTTACACTGTTTGGGGTAGTGAATGGATGGAAGTGTTACTTCAGTGTAACACATTTTCTACTCATGAGAATGCGTAACCTGACAGTCTGTTCCAGGGATATGCATATGTGATTATTTATAGTCTCTCACTGAATGTGCCTCTCTCACGTTTAATTCTTCTGTGAACAAATACTTTGCTCGAGTTAGAAAAGTGTGTGTTTGTAAGCACTGGCACATGTCAAGTCATACCTGCTGAGAGGGTTAAGGAGCGACAGCTTGTGCCCTGCTCCAGGAGTAATAGTTGTGGCTGTTTTTGTGTGTGTGTGTTTTTGCAGCAAGCCCTTTGTGTTTTTTTCATGACAAAAGATTTGCATATTTTGCATCCTGGTGTGCAAAAGAGTAGATAATGTGTGCTTGGGTACACTGCTGCTGAATATATTCATACCGTTCCCAACTGGAGGTTTATATGTGAGTTGCCAAGCGAGCAGAATCCCTCAGGAACAAGAAATACTGTTGCATTGTACAGTTAGAGGCCTTTGCTTCCGGGTCATGAACAGGGATGAGTACAGGGAAGGTGCAGTCAAAATTCTGTTGGTGCATTTGTCTTCGTGAAATATTTTGGAACCACTATATCCAGGAGTCCGTTGGGGCCGGAGCAAGGCGGAGCAAAGCTCCACCAGCTCAGGAGTAGCCACTAGGGCAGCCATGGGCCGAATCAGATTTTCTGATCTGATTCAGCCTGCTGCCAATTTGCTGCTGAAATTAGGCAGCAACTTTAAAAGTGACTGGAGGGGAGGGGATTTGAGGGAGAGGCTCCAAACTTGCAGGGTAGCTGCTGGGACCTCTCCCCCAAATACCCACCAAGTTTCAAGAAGATTGGACCAGGGGGTCCAATTCTACGGGCCCCCAAACAAGTTGCCCCCATTCCCTCCATTGTTCTCTATAGTAGAAAAAACTTGGTGGGTATTTCAAGGAGAGGCTCCAGCAGCTACCCTGCAAGTTTGGAGCCTCTCCCTCAAATCCCCTTTCCTCCAGCCCCTCATATACCTATGAGTTTTTGCCATTGATTTCAATGGCCCATAGGGTATAATGGGGCTGAAACTGACATTCCCTTTCTGACACACGTCCAGTGATGTCAAGGGATGTGGCATATGCTAATGAGTTATGCTAATGAGCTCCTTCTCTTTTTCTAGGAAAGGACCCCTGACTATATCAATTAATCATACATTGCCTCCAACTTTTTATCCACACTGGGACTGATTTGTTGGAACAATGGTTATTGTCCACTGCAGATCCTTGTTTAGCTGTAGAAATAAAGTTGACCCTTCTTTCAGCACCCCTGCTAATGGGTTGGTCACTCATTCGAGCTCCAGTGCATTGGGTGGTATTTTTCAACTTCACAAAGTGTAGGAGATAAAATAATGAAATGGAGACTCACTGGATATTAGACCACTGTCTTCTTTTATTCCACCACAATATCCTTGTTAAATCTTTTCCCATTTCCCACACAAGGCAAATTAAAGCTTTACAAGGATAAAAAAATGAAATAACAATAATAATAGTATATGGTAACAACAAAAATTGTGGTTCACGTAGCACCTGTCAGGTTTGCAAAGCACTTCTCGGACTTCGTCTTAGTGATCCATACAATAGCTATATAAATAAGGCTACAGTTATTAATTTTTAACCCCATATGCAGGAATAGTGGTTATAGGGTTGCCAACCTCCCAATGGGGGTGGGATTTCCCCCATTTTCCGGCCTCCCAATCCACCACCAGACAGCTGGCCAGCAGGGGAAGCCCTGCCCCCAAAGACCCCCATCGCACTCGACGTACCCAGCATGACGACATCGTGTAGATGTGACGTCATCACACCCGGCTCATCGTGCAGGGGGTGCTCTAGCGTTTGGGTAAAAACTCTATGGTACATCAGGTCAGTTAATTCCAATTTAACATGTGAAAATTCAACAGGTAAGTTCAACAGGAGAATCCAATGCAGGGCATCAGGTAGGTTAACTCTGATTCTACTATTAAATATCAGTCTTAAACAATAAGTTGACCCAGAGATTTCACAATGTTTCACCCTGGAAAATCCTGTATTCCTTAATTGGCTACATGCCGGTAACATGATGTCCCCTTTATTCTTTGGCTTCTCTCCATTGAATTGTCAGTTTCACTTCTGGCTTTTATTTGGGCTTAGTGGTTTCACTTCTGGCTTTAATTTTTGGCTTAACAGGTAATCTAGTAGCCCTTGTTTCCAACCATGTTTCTTCAGAAGCCATACAAATTGATATTATTTCAAACAGAAAAGCCTTAAGTTGATATTATTTCAAACAGGAAAGCCTGACTTCTTCTCAATCAGGTTCTTGTGAACGGCTTCTCTGCTTTATGAAGAAAAACTCTTAAGGTGCTCCTATGCATTAGGATGTATGATGCACATAACTGGAAATATACTGTGTAGGGGATAATAGAGATAGAAATTAGGTGCTTCATATAACAGAATTATATAGAGATATTGAATCACACGAGGTATAGTTTATTAAAATCTTTATTACATTGCATATTTTTGTACGCACGGTGTGTTTTGTATACGTAAAGGCCGGACTTTTCCCATTGTCAGCAGACTCCACTTCTAGGATGCACTGGACCCGGGTACTGACAACTGGGGCACAGAAGGCAGTTGTTGTTGTCTGATCATGCTCTTTACCAGGGGTGGGCAAATAGCGGCCCGGGGGCCACATGCGGCCCGCCACAGAGTTTTTTGCGGCCCGCCAAGACAGTCGGCCATGTGGTGTGATACGGTACATTTGTCTCATTAAACTGATTCTAAAATTAATATGCTTGCAGCTATAGATGACATGAAATTAGCACAATAAATAAATTGAATAAAACTACGACTATTTTATTTAATTTATACTTATTGATTTTTATGATACAATTTATACCTTTTCTGAAATGCAAAGTTAACTAATGAATGCAATCATTTAAAAAGGTGTGGCCCTCCGCTAATCTCCGCTCTCACAAAGTGGCCCCCGAGCCAAAACAATTGCCCACCCCTGCTCTTTACATCCGCAAAGGTACCGCAACAATATCAGCAAGAACTGTTCGTGTGACCACAGCCTTTGACTCTCAAAAGCTCATGCTCCCAAAATCTTGTTGGTCTCTAAGGTGCTATTGGTCTTGAATAGGGTTGCCAGGTCTGGGTTGGAAAAAAATGGAGACTTTGGAGGTGGAGCTGGGAGAGGGCGGGGTTTGGGGAGGGGAGGGGCCTCAGCATGGTACAATGCCATAGAGTCCACCCTTCAAAGCAGCCATTTTCTCCAGGGAAGCTGATCTCTGTCAGCTGGAGGCCAGTTGTAAAAGTGGGAGATCCCCAGGCCCCACCTGGAGGCCGGCAACCCTAAGTCTTGAATCTAGTTGTTCTACTGCAGACCAACATGGCTACACTCTGAAACTTGCTGTTGTAAGCAACCTTGCAAGAAGATGCGAAGTATCAACACATTAAACAGATAAATTGTTTTGTCGCTTTTGAAGCAACTTGTGAGCAAACGGGAAGCAAACATATGGGCAAGTGGTAAATTCAGGGATCAGATGCAACAATACCCATTCATTTGGGGAAAGGGAAAGATAACACAGGAATCGGAGAGAAGGGCACTGTGTCGTATGAACCTTCCTGTGTCATTCCACAAATGAGAGCTGTGAACAAAGAATATTTTACAGCAAATCCTTATGGGAACCCACCTAAACGCAGAGGATAGTTTGTATGAAATTATTTTGCACATATTCTTAACTACTCTGTCTGAAATATCTACCCTGGCAGAAAAATCAAGAAGCTTAAGTTTTGAACATTTGGGGGGGGGGGGGGGGAATAGTATTCAACTTCCCCAACTCCCTCTCCTGCAAAATAGCAAAATTTGGGGCACGCCCAAAATTTGCATTTAAAGTAAAACATGTTGCACAGTATCTCCTGATAATGAAGAAAACTATCTTTAAAAAAAAAAGAAGAAGAAGGGACTCCAACAGACTTGCAGCCCAAGGCATTTTTGTTTTTTACCTCAATCATATCTTGTACATAAGGTCACCCAGCACCCATCAAGTCATCCCTGCCAACACTGTCTTATGAGTCAGCAGAGGATTGAAAGTCTCTTTTTTTAAAAAAAAAATTCCAGGGCACATTTTTTGGATAAAGGATATAGCTAATTTAGCAAGAATTTAAGGTCAGTTTTCCAAGTGCAGGAGTTCTCAGAGCTGCCAACTTTGGGTTGGAAAATTCCTGGAGATTTAGGGATAGAGCTTGAGGAGGACAGGGTTTGACCTCAGTGGGGTATAATGACATAGCATTCACCCTCCAAAGCAGCCATTTTCTCCAAGAGAACTGATCTTTGTAGTGTGGAGACCAGTTTAATTCTTGGAGGTCTCCAGCCTCCCCCCCCCCACCCCAGAACAAGAAGAAGAGAAGAGATTAGATTTATACCCCGCCCTTCACTCACTTGGGAGTCTCAGAGCGGCTTACAAACTCCTTTCCCTTCCCCTCCCCACAACAGACACCCTGTGAGGTAGGTGGGGCTGAGAGAGCACTGAGACAACAGCTGGTACAGAGCTATGGCTTGCCCAAGGTCATCCAACCAGGCGCAAGTGTAGGAGTGAGGAATCAAACCCGGTTCTCCCAGATTGGAGTCCGTGCACGTAACCACTACACCAAACTGGAGGTTGGCAACCATCGCAGTTCTTCATTTAAAAGCTAGAACCTGCAGTGCCACCCTTTGTGCTTCTGTGGCCAAAGGAAATGGTGTGGTTTGACCCTGATGGAAGAAAACCTCATGACTTCTCTAATGTCTAACACGTACAGTGTTGTGTGGTTGTTCATGATGGCACTCAATCACAACCACAGGATTTCTAAATGATGGCTTAAAGGTGTCTAGCCAGACAAAACGGCACAGAAGCCATGAAGATACAAAATGAATATTGTACCCCACATTACCATCAACAGATGATTCAGCCCAGTTCCCACACTATAGATAGATTCCAGTTACGGCAAAAGTAACAAAGACTTCAAAAGAGATAAGAACAGAAGAACATAAGAGAAGCCAATGTTGGATCAGGCCAGTGGCCCATCCAGTACAACACTCTGTGGCCAAAAACACCAGGTGCCCTCAGGAGGACCAGCAGTGGGGCCAGGACACTAGAAGTCCTCCCACTGTTGCCCCCCCAAGCACCAAGAATACAGAGCATCACTTGCCCCAGACTGAGATAAATGAGGACTGATGAGGTTAGGATCTAAACTATTAATATTAATAAAGAAGCGGGGGGGGGGGGGAGATGGGAAGCCCATCTGAACTAAATGGGAGAAGTTCCTAGTAGAAGTAAACTGAGTGGTTTTGCAGTGTCTGGAAACTATTTTAAAACATTCAGAAATATTTATATGAGTTCCAGGATTAACGCGCTACGTATAGATCAAAAATACTGGATGATACAAAGGAAGTGTGTGCGCACACACACACATTTCCATTTCATTATTGAACACTATTAATGTTTATTATCATTATTAGGCATTTTCTATGTTATATTGTTTCCAGTGCTTTCAGAGGGAGACCTCTGAATGAGCTCTATCTCCGTCCCTCCCCATTCAGTTGGGGTGAAAGCTTCTGGGCTGTGTACCTCTCACCCAACCGCCCAGCCAAATTTCAGGCAGGTGGTGGAGATGGGATTTTATGAGCAAATCAAATTGTCCATTACAGAGCAAGAACAGAGAGACATTTGGCATCCCAAATACGCATGTGGGCACAAATAATATATAATACAGAGATCCTGCACCCAATCATACTAAATCAAGAGCTGGGTAAAGTATATATTGTCGTAAATGGAATACATTGGCAGAGGAACCTAAACCGTGGCTTCTCTCATGCTTTGTCTTGCTGTACTTCAGGGTTTAAAGCATTTTTTTCCTTCCAGCTAGGTTCCTAAACAGAAATTAAGCAAGGGCTTGGACAATAATACTTAAAGCACCGAGGCATAGGGAGATAAGGCACAGGAGGAGGTAGGATATATATCCCTTTGCCTGCACCCTGTGGTTTTGTTTAAAACTAATTGTCCCCACTTACTTTACACACGAAAAAGAAATTGTCCATTTTCTCTACAGTTTCTCCATGCATCTCAGCTATTAATAGTATTTTGTATATTTTTTAAATATTTTCTACCTGTGAGACTAACCATGCCTTATCCAACTCGCTTTTAGCCTGATCAAAGCCAATTCTTTTATCTTGTTCATACCTAGATTGAAGTTGGAGCCTTTCCCACCAAGACAAATCAATATCATGTTTCATCTTCAAATTTTCTTCACTTTTTAATTTATTGTTTTCATCTAATAACGTTTCATAACTAATTCTATTGTTAACTAATGTTGGTTTTACGAAGGCTTCTAGAGGAGAAACCCATTTAGGAGTTTTAATATAGTATGTATTTTTTATATTCTGCCAAACTTTTATTAGTGCGCCTCTTACTATATGTTGATGGAAGTTTGAATGAATTTTATCTTTTTGGTACCAAACATAAGCATGCCATCCCATGTAGAGGTCATGACCCTCTAAAGCCAAACCTCTTATGTCTTCTAGCTTAATCCAATCTCTTATCCACACCATGGATGCTGCTTGATAGTATAGTTTCCAGTTTGGTAACCCAAAGCCACCTCTCTCCTTTCTGTCCTGCATCAATTTCCATTTTATTCTTGGTTTGTTGGGATGCCATACAAAAGATCTAGTTAAGATGTCTAGCTCTTTAAAGAAATCATATTTTTTAAGAATTGGAATGTTTTGGGCCAGGAATAAGAATCTGGGCAAAATATTCATTTTAACCACTGCTAGCTTGCCCATCAACCAGGGTTAATAGCATAGGGTTGCCAGCCTCCAGGTGAGTCTGGAGATCTCCAGAAATTACAACTGATCTCCAGACTATAGAGATCACTCCCCCTAGAGAAAATGGCTGCTTTGGGGAGTGGATTATATCACACTGAGGTCCCTCTGCTGCTCAAACCCCATCCCCCCCGGGTTCCCCTCCCAGATCTCAAGGAATTTCCCAGTCCAGAGTTGGCACTGCTAAATAGCAGCCAGAGGAATTTTTATCAAGGAAGGTATGAGGCAAGGGAAAGTGTTACCCACCCACCCCCAAAAAATAATGGGCTGTTTTTAAGGTACACAGGTGTTGCGAGATCTCAGATCCATCCTCAACATGGATCCCACGTGTCTCTTCCAGTCAGGCTCAAGAAATAATTGGATTGCAAGGAAACAATGACACTTTGGTGGCAAGGCCTGTTTATAAATGGTGACCGGAAACTGTCCCTACAAGTTTTATAGCTGTTGAGTAATGCACTATGTGAACTTAATATGAGCCTCATTACTACTGAAGTAAAAGAGATTTAATCCATTCATTATAAAAGTTAATATGTTTAGCCATTCTCGACAGTGTGAAGTTGGTGGATTGTTCATCCTTGGTGGAGCGCTGATATGTTCCACAAGCATATCTGGGAAATGGCCTTTTAAATCTGTGACATAATTTCCACGTAAAGAGTTCAAACTTGTTTTCAAAATAGGAACATTTATCATTAAAAAAACCCAGTGGTGAGTGGTACTACAAGGTCCACTCACTTGACCTACATGCAGGGCTCATTTCGTAGCAGGAGCTCCTCTGCATATTAGGCCACACACCCCTGATGTAGCCAATCCTCCAAGAGCTTATAGTAGCCCCTGTAAGAAGAGCTCTGTAAGCTCTTGGAGGATTGGCTACATCAGGGGTGTGTGTCCTAATATGCAGAGGAGCTCCTGCTACAAAATGAGCCCTGCCTACTTGCTTTGTCCAGCCAAGACTCCTTTTGGCTCAGGGTGAATTTTTTTAAAAAATCACAGTTACCATCCTGAAGCTGTGTTGCCAGTTGGCCTGGAAGAAAATGTCCTGTCCCTTTAACAGAGGTTTAGTGTGTGGAAATGGGCAATGGAAGCTTTTCTTGCCATGCAGGTAAATATCATCGTATGGTAAATAATATTCCATTAAACTTCTGTTAAAGTAACAGAGCATTCTGGTAGATATCCTAACCTGAAGGCATCTTAAAAACAATTATAACTGGGACCACACCAAGGTGCTTAAAAATAGTAATAAGTAACTTAAGGTATTATTTAAGGAAGGTGTTTGTTACAAATAGGCAAAGGCTTCTAAACATAAAATGTAACGGCTTTACTCAGCTTTCTAAAAGTAACGATTCATAGATATGAAAATACACATCTATATTTGGGCTTGGCAGCTGGCCTTTGGAAGTTCACATTGACTAGAAAAAACTGCTGACCTCCTCATCATTTATTTGAGTTCACTCTAGGAAATTGGCAGTCCAACCTAGCAAGGGCTAGGTACAACAAGCCTCAGAATTCTCTGCAGCAGATAGGAGTTCTTCAGGAGACACATGCAAAAGGAGGAAGAGGAGGAATCTCAAAGTAGCTTACAGTTGCTTTCCCTTCCCCTCCCCACAACAGGCACCTTGTGAGGTAGGTGGGGCTGAGAGAGCTCTGAGAGACCTGCTCTTGAGAGAACAGATCTGAGAGAACTGTGGCTGACCCAGAGTCAGCCAGCTGGCTGCATGCGAAGGCGTGGGGAATCAAACCCAGTTCTCCAGCTCAGAGTCTGCCGCTCTTAACTACTGAACAACACTGCCCCCCAAAAACCTCAAAAGCCACTGATATTATCAAATAAATAATCAACTAAAATCTTAAAAGCCACTGATATAATCAAATAACTATTTAAAATTGATGTCCATTGTTTTTTTCAAACATCAGCATAGGGTTGCCAACCTCCAGATGAAGCCTGGAATTCCTCCGAAATTGCAACTGGTTTTCAGAGTAGATAGATCAGTTCCCCTGGGGAAAATAGCAGATTCAGAGGGTGGTGTCTATATGGTATTGCATCCCTGCTGAGCCCCCTTCCCAAACTCCACCCTCCACTGCACCAACCCCAAATCTCCAGGAATTCCCCAACCAGAGCTGGCAAGCCTTCTGGGACTTTTATACTGGAACATTCAGTTCATAATTGTATCTACTTCTGTATTCCTATCATATCTATAAGGCCTCTGTTCACCAGCACAGATGGTGGTCAATATTCCTTTAGGTGGAGATCAGCTAGTTCCTCCGTTCCAAACAGTTTAGAAGAATAGAGTTGCTTATGAAATGTAGGAAATGCTTCCTGGAATTTAGCCAAGGTACGTTTTTGATCCTCTCTTGATCTTTATTTTCACTAATCCTTTTCTTTTTGTGTTCTTTCCTTTTGTTGATACGCCAAGATTCTGTCACTCTTGCTCTTCACTATCTTGCACTCACTCTGTCTCAAAAATTTTTTGTTCAGTTTAATTAAATATTTCACCCTATTAGCCAAGAGCAAATTAAGTTCCCATACAGTAAAATGAAAGTTCTCAAATAACCCAAGCAATTAATAGATTTATTAAACCTTTTGAGATTTTATTTTGGTATTCTTCAGTTTCTGGATCAGTGAGCCCACTGCATCACTCTGGCCAGTTTCCACTCTGATCAGTCTCCAGCTGACTAATTATTCAGAACCAGGTTGCTTCTAAGTCTGAAGTGTCTGAAGTACAACATTGTACAATTTCCAAGTGCAATGTTGTAGCTATAGTTTGTTGTTGTTAGTTCAGGAACATTTTACAAATAAACTGACTGAAGAATATTGAGAGAGCAGTCCTAAGCAGATTTATGTGGAAGTACGCCCAGTGGGGCTCCAACAAGAAATTTAGGACTGCAGCCTAAGATATGGGGACTTGTGCAGTACTTTTGGGACTTGTGCAGTACTTTTGCAGTACTTTTGGGACAAGATATGGGGACTTGTGCAGTACTTTTGCCCCTCCCCCCGAGTATTTGATTTATTACAGTCTCTAGCCACCTATATGTATGCTAGCTTCCCTCCAAATAACCTTTTTGTGCCATGTCTGACTATACTTCCATCACAATCTCTGTAAACAATCCTGAACAGGAGTTCTCAGAATCGACTCAAATTTATTTAGTGAGCCTTACTCCCAGGAAAGTGTTCTTAGGATGGTCCTTAGGGCTGCCAAGTCAGCTCAGGGGGCTGGGGATCCCCCGCTAAAGGGGTTCCTGATCCGCCGGCCAGCATTTGGCCGGCGGGGGGAACCCCATCCCCGACGTCGTCCAGCAAGGATGATGTAATGACGTCACCGAAAGTGACGTAGCATGTTGGGGGCGTTGCCAGGGTGATGCTCTGGCAATCGCCCCAAAACTCTATGATACCATAGAGTTTTGGGGCGATTGCCAGAGTGTCGCCCTGGCAACGCCCCTAACGTGCTGCATCACTTCTGGTGACGTTGATGGGCACGCGCGCAAAGCGCGCGCGCCAGAAGAAACTCCCAGCGAGAGGACGACTCCCCCCCGCCGGTGAGTTTTCAAGACTTGGCAACCCTAATGGTCCTGTTGAACAGAATCTTATCCCTACAGAGATTCCATGTCTTATACCGTTTGGGAAAACATTGCTGTACACAAAGGTCTATCTCAGTGGCTTGATAATCCGGATGTGATGGTAAGGGAAGAACCATCTTCTACCGAATAAATGGAACCATGGCAATTTCACTTTCCTGCGTACAAAGATACCCACCATCTTGGGCCTGGACCAGCTATTTCCCCCTCCTCTGTTGGCAGCTGTTTTTCCATTCTCTTTCTCCTCCCAGTTAAAGGCAAAAACAGCTGCTAACTGAGAGAAAGAGGAAGGGAAACTGCCAATGCTGGGGTTTTCTTCTTTTCTTGGGCAAGCAAAAGCAAAACAGGAGTGAATAAGTCATTAGCCCAGTTCAGCTTCTAGCCTTCTGCAGAGATTTTGTAAACCTGACTGTCCAGTGGGAAGCAGTGAGCTCAACTGTGGCACACAAAATTTAGCCACACAAAGTTTAGCCACACAAAGCTGAAAGTTGTACCCCCGTGGACATTGATGGTCTCAGGGTTGACACAGTTTCTTGCAAGACAGATGGGTTATACTCGTAAGAGGCTTCAGAAGCAAATCTCAGGCTTGCAGATGATTCACCATTGTGTATAGAATCTCTAATACTCAACCAAGACCTACAAGCATGTATAGAATAGTAGATCCAGCTTTTATGACACATCTGCCATAAGCAATGAATGATTAGGCCCAATGAATGGGGCCACATTACAAGCATAACACCAGCTCTGGGTTGAGAAATTCCTGTGGATTTGGGGGGTAAAGTTTGGGAAGGGTGGGGTGTGGGGAAGGGAGGGACCTCAGCTGGGTATAATAACAGAGTCCACCCTGCAAAGCAGCTGTTTTCTCCAAATGAATTGATCTCTATCACTTAGAGATCAGTTGTGATTCCAGAAGATCTCCAGGCCCTCCTGGAAGATGGGAAACCTAGGCTACATAGGGGGCTATTCACTCATTTACACATGTGGGTGCAGTCTGTCCACATTAAGGGTGCTGTGGTGGAGGGCACTTGAGGTTTGCTTCCTAGGCTTGCCAGGTTCTCAGTCAGGGTGGGAGGTCCCACTTTTGTGAGTTCTGACCCACTGCCAGCTAACTGGCTGGCAGGGGAAACCCTACTCCAAACAGATGTCCCCATGCAATGTTGGCAATACGCTGACATCAATTCTGGAAATGACATCATCGTGTCTGCAACGTCAGGGGCAACACTCTACTTTCTGAGCCAAACTCTATGGTTTGTAGTTGTTTCTACCATAGAGGTTTGTCCAAAAAGTAGAGCATCACCCTGACATCACCAACACGATGACGTAACTTCCATAAGTGACTTCAGCGCATTGCCGACATCCCCCCCCCAGAACAGCCCCCAAATCCCCCCGCCAACATGAGGAAGGCACCTGACAATCCTATTCCTCAACCTACCACATGCTGTATGTGAACTGGGCCTCAGCATTTATCTGTTTACTTTTTAGTTTAGAGACTGAAGGTGGGATTGCAGACTACAGCGAGAAGGAAAAGAATAATCATGCAGTGAACAATGCAATAGGACTAGGCGTACAAAAATAAATGGTAATTTAGGCAATAATGGGAACATACAGTGTAATATATACAACAAATAAAGCCAATGAACAATGCGTTAGGACTAGGAATACAAAATTAAATGACAGTATGAACAGCGAGCTACCCAGGTTGGTACAGTGTGTAGAACAGGGGTGGCCAACCTTGCTTAACGTAAGAGCCACATAGAATAAACGTAAGAGCCACATAGAGATGTCTGAGAGCCGCAAGACAGGAACAAATATCACACACACGTTTTTATTTTTAAAAATATGCAAATTTGCTTTTTATTAACGTTAAATGGGACTGCCAAAAATAAAAACAAACGAGGAAAACCAGTTATAAGAAAGAGAGAGAGAGAAACTAGGAAAGCAAATAGATGGGAGGGAGGAGGGAAGGAAGGAAGGAAGGAAGGAAGGAAGGAAGGAAGAGAGAAAAAGCATGCCTCCCCTTTGCTTCCCCAGCCGCCCTGCCAGGAGCCGCACAATATGTGTGAAAGAGCCGCATGTGGCTCCCGAGCCACAGGTTGGCCACCCCTGGCGTAGAATGTGGAATTACAGATCAAAATACGAACCACAATCCACATCATACCTTTTATTAGGACCAACCAGAACAACCCAAAACAGTGTGCAAGCTTTCAGATGCTCCAGAACCATATGGCTAATTGGTTTATCCAGGTCCGCCCTCCCTCACAACAGAATTTAACGTGATTATTTGGGCATTAAATAAGCGCAGCAAGAGCCACCCTATCTGAGCATCCAGGTTCTATTGAAAGCCCTCAACCAAAACACAAAGAAACACAGTTATACCTTGACTTTAAAAAAAGCCAGCAAGTATAAACCAAAGTATCCAAAGAGCACATATTTAGAAAATACACCAGAAATGGTAGCAGTGTGCAGCGGAGCAAGAGGAGGCCACTTGCCAGAATGAATACCGGATGGCAGTGGAAGAGCCATCACAAAGAGATGCTGTTTTGTGAGTATTTTTGTGCAGGTGTGTGCCTGGAAGTCATGGCTGACTTCTGGCAACCCCTAGTGGGGCCTGGACATTTCAGAGAGGTGGCTTGCTGTTACCTGCCTCTGTGTCCCTGCCCTGGTATTCCTTGAAGGTCTCCCATCCAAGTATTTGCCAGGGTCGGCCCTGCTTAGCTTCTGAGATCTGACAAGATTGGGCGTGCCTGGGCTATCCGGGTCAGGGCCACAAAGAGATGCTTGAGGAAGGGCAATGTGACTGGCAGATGTTCTAGGAAATCATGCAGTAAAACATGAATGTCATGCTGCACTTAAAAAAACTGGGTGAGTTAGTGGAGGCAAAGTAGAACACAGGAGTTTCCCAAGAAAGACCCTGAGCCAGTGCTTCTTTGCAGCCTATAGAACATGATCTAAATGTGCCCTCCACTTGGAGCTTTTTGTGCTACCCAGGAGACTGGCCCCCCCAACATGGGGGTGAGATTCATTTCTTTGTGGAACATAGCACTTTGAGCCATAGCAGCCACATACAGTATGCATCTGGCATGCTGAATTTGTTATCCTGACTACTACATAAGAGAAGCCAATGTTGGATCAGGCCAGTGGTCCATTCAGTCCAACACTCTGTCACACAGTGGCCAAAAACACCAGATGCCCACAGGAGGTCCAGCAGTGGGCCCAGGATGCTAGAAGCCCTCCCACTGTTACCCCCCCCCCCGTCAAGCACCAAGAATACAGAGCATCACTTGCCCTAGACCGAGAGCTCCTATCTATACCTTGTGGCTAATAGCCACTGATGGACCTCTGCTCCATTGCTATATACTAATAGCCAAGTGTCCCCTGCACATCTAAATCCGCACATCAGGGGTATTTGGGAGGCAGAAAGATTTTCCTGCACACTTGGGGCATTTTTTAAACTGAAAAGTTTTTAAAAACTATACAGGAGATACTTTAATCCCCCCAAAAGTAAAAGAGCGTTCCCTGTGCATGTGCAGAGAATGCCCTGGCAACTGTCTGCTGCCACCACCGCTGGAGGGGGGGAGAAGGCTTGGTGGGCCAGCCTTGCTGCCACCAGGGAGGGGAAGGAGAACGCTTGGCAGGCCGGCCGCTGCCACTGGGGGGGAGGGAGAAGGCTTGACGGGCCAGCCTCGCTGTCACCACTGGGGGGAAGGAGAAGGCTTGGCAGGCAGGCCTTGCCACTGTGGGAAGGGGAGAAGGCTTGGTGGGCCGGCCACTGCCACTGGGGGGGAGGGAGAAGGCTTGGCAGGACAGCGGCTGTGAGCCACTCAGGCCTCACCGCTGGTGCCAGGGACGGGGAGAGAGAAGGGCTCACCTGCTGTTGCTTCCACCTCCTGCGGAGCTCCTTTTGCTTCTGCAGGCCAGGAACTGTGGGAAATACCAGGGGTCCGTTGGGGCCGGAGCGAGGCGGAGCAAAGCTCTGCCAGCTCAGGACTGGCCAGTAGGGCAGCCACGGGCTGAATCAGATTCTCTAATCTGATTGAGCTCGCCGCCGAATTGCCGCCAAAATTCGGTGGCAACTTTAAAGGCCACTGGAGGGGAGGGGGTTTGAGGGAGAGGCTCCAAACTTGCAGGGTAGCTGCTGGGGCCTCTCCTCTAAATGCCCACCAAGTTTCAAGAAGATTGGACCAGGGGGTCCAATTCTACAGGCCCCCAAACAGGTTGCCCCCATTCCCTCCATTGGTAGGGGAAAAGTTAACATTTTTCCCCCATAGAGAACAATGGAGGGGATGGGACAATCTGTTTGGGGGCCCATAGAATTGGACCCCATGGTCCAATCTTCTTGAAACTTAGTGGGTATTTCGAGGAGAGGCCCCAGCAGCTCCCCTGCATGTTTGGAGCCTCTCCCTCAAACCCCCTTTCCTCCAGCCCCTCATATACCCTATGAGTTTTTGC
The DNA here is from genome assembly GCA_029233225.1 of Lepidodactylus listeri. NCBI lineage: Eukaryota > Metazoa > Chordata > Lepidosauria > Squamata > Gekkonidae > Lepidodactylus > Lepidodactylus listeri. Next base: position 43,446,180 of record JARCFY010000003.1, read on the forward strand.
CATTGATTTCAATGGCCCATATGATATAATGGGGCTGAAACTGACATTCCCTTTCTGACACACTTCTGGTGATGTCAGGGGGCGTGGCATATGCTAATGAGTTATGCTAATGAGCTCCTGCACCTCTTTTTGTACGAAAGGACCCCTGGGGAATACTCCCTCGCTGCGAGTATCACGGGTCCCACTTCCTGTGTTTATCTAATTCCCTCTTGAAGCCGTCCATTCCTGTGGCAATGAATTCCATGTTTTGATCACTCTTTGGGTGAAGAAGTACTTCCTTTTATCCGTTCTAACCCGACTGCTCAGCAATTTCATGGAGTGCCCACGAGTTCTTGTATTGTGAGAAAGGGAGAAAAGGACTTCTTTCTCTACCTGCTCTATTCCATGCATAATCTTGCAAAACTCTATCATGTCACCCCACAGTGGTCATTTCTTTCAGACCCCTGAGTAAATCAGTTCCTAACACCAGTGATTCAAAGAATGCAGTTTGTTGAGACAGCGATAGGATTCGTGTGCATAACATAATCTTTGTTAGAACTGATGAGAAAAGGCGCAAAATAAGCAATTATACTCAAAGCGTACATCATACTAATGGCTCTAGGCCAATCAGGAGCAGGTAAGAGCCCACCAGGGGCTGCAGTGGCTCAGGTGGTTAAGACGCTGAACTGCAGACTTGTAGTTCAGCAGTTCGAGACCCAAGTGCTGCATGACGGAGTGAGCTCCCGTCTCTGGCCCCAGCTCCTGCCAACCTAGCAGTTCAAAAGCAAGAAATTGCAAGTAGATAAATAGGTACCACTTTGGTGGGAAGGTAACAGCATTCCGTGCACCTCAGCCTCTAATCATGCCAGCCACGTGACCATGGAAACATCTTCAGACAGCACTGGCTCTTCGGCTTGGAAACGGAGATGAGCATTGCATCCCTAGAGTCATATTCGACTGGTTTCTGAGCAAGGGAAACCTTTACCTTGACTAGGAGCCTGCCAGAATAATGGACACTGGTTCACAGGATAAAACTGATACTAGGCAGAAAATACAGTCAAGGTTCCAGACTGACTCCCTCTCCATGGCAACCAAGCCAAATAATGGCGAGGTCTGACAGTTTCTTCAAGCTAAAGAGTCCCAAGCGCTTCAACCTTTCTTCATAGGGAAAGTGTTCCAACCCTTTTATCATTCTAATTGCCCTTTTCTGCACTTTTTCCAATACTATAATATCTTTTTTGAGGTGTGGTGACTAGAACTGTACACAGTATTCCAAATGAGGTCACACCATCAATTTATACTGGGGCATTATGATACTGCCTGATTTGTTTTCAAGTTCCTTCCTAATAATCCCCAGCATAGTGTTGGCCTTTTTTTATTGCAGTCACACACTGTCTCCACATTTTCAGTGACTTATCGACTACGATTCCAAGATCTCTCTCTTGGTCAGTCTCTGCCAGTTCAGACCCCATCAACGTGTATTTATAGTTAGGATTTTTGGCCCCAATGTGCATCATTTTTCACTTGGCTACATTAAACCCCATTTGCCACATTGACGCTCAGTGTGCCAGTTCTTGACAGATCTCTTTGGAGTGCCTCACAGTCCTCCCTGGTTCTCACCACCCTGAACAATTTAGTGTCATCTGCAAATTTAGCCACTTCACTGCTTACTCCCAACTCCAAATCTTTAACGAACAAGTTAAAAAGCATCAGACCCAGTACGGAGCCCTGTGGCACTCCACTGTTTACCACCCTCCACTGAGAAAATTGCCCATTTATACTCACTCTGTTTCCTATTCATTAGCCAGTTTTTGAGTCACAAGAGGACTTGTCCTTTTATCCCATGACTATTGAGCTTACTTAGGAGCCTTTGATGAGGAACTTTATCAAAAGCTTTCTGGAAGTCAAGGTACATAACGTCTATTGGGTCCCCCTTGTCCACATGTTTGTTCACCCTCTTAAAGAATACTAACAGGTTAGTGAGACAAGATCTTCCCTTACAGAACCCATGCTGAGTCTTCCTCAGTAGTTTTTGTTCATCAATGTGCCTACTAATTCTCTCCTTAATAACAGTTTCCACCAACTTTCCCGGTATCAACATCAGACTGACTGGCCTGTAATTTCCCGGATCTCCTCTAGAACTCTTTTTAAAGATGGGGGTGACATTAGCTATCTTCCAGTCCTCAGGAATGGAGGCAGATTTTAAGGAGAGATTACATATTTTTGTCAGGAGATCCACAAGTTTACATTTGAGTTCTTTCAGAACTCTTGGATATATGCCATCTGGGCCTGGTGATTTTCCTCCAAGATGATTTCCACAGCCAGAGAGTCCCACAACATACTGCCTATGGGCTTCACAGAAGGAGGTCACATTTGCCAGATACTAAATGCCTACAGGAATTCACTTCTCAGTGGGAATCTGGTCACTCATGGCGGTGCTCTGGTGCAGTAGCCATCCTCTCAGGGCTGAAACAATTGCTGTAAAAGTTTGGTGTGTCATCCCATATGCATCCATTGCTCATCATTCCACACACCAAGTACAAAGCTCTCCCAACAGTCCATGCTTCTCGGATGCACCCAATACTGATGGGGCACACGCATGGTTGCCCAGACATGTCATTACAACCTTGCTCAGTGGGAATTCCTCAGCGAAGCACCACAGCCAGCTATCTGGTTTGTCACTGCAACAGAATGCAAACCACAGTGGACCATTTTTCTTGTATGAAGCTTTTCCAGATAAACCAAGGATGCATTGCCTGAGCGTTGGAGGCATAGTATAATGACATGCACTAACGCCACCAGCACACTGTGCAGTGTCTCCATGGCACTCTCTTGGGCATTCTAGGAGAGAAAAAAACAAGAAAAACAAGCCGCCTGTGCTCACTGGCAGGTCCCCACAGGCGGCGGCCGCAGCAGCGACAGGAGCGGACTGAGGTTTGGAGTCTGACTGGCTCCGTCCTGCAATGTGCAGGCATCGGTGGCCACCCCTTTCATCTGCCGGCAGAGCATGCACCCTGTCCGTGGGCTCACAGCCTACTGAGGCTGGGCAGCGGTTTTATGGGCGGGTGGGCGGGACTACGGCACGGCATGGACAAATCACTGGGTATGTTCGGCCCAGCGCCGTGTCGGCCAGTGGTCAGGCTCTGTGGGCTGAGTGGCAGCATGTTCAGCCTACGGCTGAAGGAGGCATTGTATGTGGCCACCCCAAATCCACTTTATAATATAGAGAGATATCACAATAGCACATTCATAAAGGGGAGGCAGCAATGACAGCAAATGCCGAGATCTAAAATCCTGATTACTTTTGGAGTGTGCAGAAGAAATAAACTAACTTTGCACCAACTCCACCTGGTGAAAAAAGGCAGATGGGAAAATGTTGTGTGGAAGAAACACAGCCAAGTCAAATCTGCAGCTTGCGGATGGACTGCAATGAAAATCAGGAGTAAACCAAGCATGTGGAAAAGGTCTTAAAGTGCAGTAAGAACCATAGACTATGATAATGTAAATAAACAAACAAAAGTAAAATGGCGGCTGTGGCCCCGCAGAAAAAGCAGAAAGACTGCAACTGTGGGCTGTGTTTGTATGCCTGCAACCCTTTGTGAATGCTAGTAAGATAAGGATTTGGCTTTTTAATAAGTTGTAATATCCAGGTACTGCTCAGAATAGGACCTTGCATCGGGCTTCTATAACAAATAATTTGGCCCTGCACAGTTAGTAATACACTGATGTTAGGAAAGAAAGTTGTGTTTGCTCCATTAAAAAAGTAATTCTTTATGGGGGAATAAAAGAAACCCTGGATGATCTCCAACTGTCAACAAGATTATAATCAGCTAATTTGTCCTGATGGAATTTGACAGTTTGAACATTTTACTATAAGCCACCATTTCTCTCCTTCCTTCAACCACTTTCCCCTCCTCCTCCTCCTCCTCTTTTTGTTTTTTTGGCAAAGCTAGCTGGTGTGTATCACACAATGGCACTAGCTCCACAGTTGTAGGAGTACCCTACATACAATTGCCTTTGGGCATAAAGACATGTTGTTTCCTCATTAAGGCAGTATCGCAAAAGATGTTATTGACCAGTCAAAATGGAAGATTTCCTAATGAAGCTATCATTGATTGTCACATATGATACCTGTAATTACATGAAACATCTTTAAAAACAGCTTCGTCTTTGGGGGGTGGTTTTTTGTTGATGTTCAGGCACAAACCCTTCTGTTCTCTGTTGCCCCCAAGCTACAGATAGGTTTTAATGTTCATCAATCCCTCTCTACTTGGTTTCACCCACTCCCATCCCACACCTGCAAAACTAAAAAGCCAGTTCTCTTGGCTACTTCTTCCTTTCCATTTTGTCTTCTCTGTCACTGAATACCTACAATGATTTACAGCAAAAAGTGTGTGTGTGTGTGTTGTGTGTGTGTGTGTGTGTGTGGAACATAACATGAAGTTTGTTTCAACCACGGACATCAATCAGGCACCTCTTTAAAAAATATTTGGCCACCGTCAAAACCAACAGTGATGTGCCTGGTCAATGTCCTTGACTGAAAAGAGTCAAGGTCAGATGTAACTGAAACGTCTTCTCACACTGACACACCTCTGCATCCTCCGTTCAGTTGGTAGCTGCCTCCTCCAAGCCCTCATGGCTGCTGGGACACTGCCATTTCCTAACAACACCTACAGAGGATATTTCTACAATTGTTAAGTACATTGCAATTCCTTTTAACAGGTATGCCATTGTAGGTCAAGCCCATAACTGAGAATTAAGTAACCAGACTATAAACCCCCAATGATATGGTCACCAGCTATCAATGCTAATGAAGACCTTTGAAGAAAATTGGCATGGGACATGGCATATCTACAACCAGGGCTTTTTTTTGTAGAAAAAGCCCAGCAGGAACTCATTAGCATAATAGGCCACACCAAACAGTAGGAACTCATTAACATATTAGGCCACACCCCAGACAGCGCAGCTCCCTCCCACGATCGGCTTCCCCAGGGGCCCCGTGGCTTGCAAGGCACACGAGGAACCCGAGGGAAGGAAGGCAGGTTTTGGATTGGCTTCCCCAGCATCCCACAGCTTGTGAGGTGCCTGGGGAACCCATGGGGGAGAGGCTGTGGATGTGGCCAACTCAGAAGCCAGCCAGAACTCCGTTCTTGTGCGTTCCTGCCCCAAAATAGCCCTGTCTACAACAGTGAGTTATTCCTCAGAAGCAAGAAACAGTGTATAAAAGCGTAGGGCCAATGCAGAAGGACGCCCACCTCTGGAGGATTAGGGAAGGTGTGATCAGGTGAGCCTTACTCTGGCTTCCATCATGTTGGCAGCTAGTGTACATAGCTATAAATAGCTAAAGGATTATATGTTCCTTTTAGCTATTCAGCCTTCCTAACAAAGGGTTAAGAGCTGCAGGTGCAGGTATTAGCCCCAAACCAAAATGACCCAGCGGATTGTGGAGTGTTATGTTAGCAGTCCTGGGAGGACAGTATAGATAAGCAGAGAATGGTATAAAGAAGGAAGAGGTGGTGTGGGCTTTATTAGAGACCAGACTCGGGGGACATGGCCATCGCTGTGAGAAGTCCCCAGTGACTAACAGGGATCAGGGGCGTCACGTTTTAAAAATCCCAGGGGGGGCTCTTGCGTGCATGCACTTGCTTTGCGCGCACGTACACCGGGACCATGTCCCTGCCACCACCGCCTCTTCCCCCGCCCTGACTACTCCTGCTTCCGTCCCTCCCTCTGTCCGTCCAGGGGCCAGCTGGGCATTTGCTTAGCTGGCCCCTGGACGGACGGAGGGAGGGATGGAGTGGCCAGGCCAGGGGGGAAAGAGGCGGCGGCGGCCCTAGGAAGGGCCCGGGGAGGCGCAGCGGAGGGTGCTCCGTTTTCCTGGGGGGGACTCCTAGGGGGGGACTCCTAGTTGACGCCTATGATAGGGATGGATGAGACTGCTGTCTTTGTATTATGGACCATTTCTCCACCACCACCACCTTAATTAGACTCCAATCACCTAACGAAGATATCTTGCCTCTGTGAGCTTTTTTTGACCAAACCCCTTAAAGGATCCCTGCCTCTTGCCAGGGACCTGATGCACATACATAGCTTCATTATTTCAGGAAGGCAAATCCTACTGTTAAACCCAGGGGTCCTTTCGTAGAAAAAGAGGTGCAGGAGCTCATTAGCATAACTCATTAGCATATGCCATGTCCCCTGACATCACCAGAAGTGTGTCAGAAAGGGAATGTCAGTTTCAACCCCATTATATCCTATGGGCCATTGAAATCAATGGCAAAAACTCATAGGGTATATGAGGGGCTGGAGGAAAGGGGGTTTGAGGGAGCGGCTCCAAACTTGCAGGGGAGCTGCTGGGGCCTCTCCTCGAAATACCCACTAAGTCTCAAGAAGATTGGACCATGGGGTCCAATTCTATGGGCCCCCAAACAGAGCAATAGGATATGTGTGGACTGTTCAGCAGCTACCCTGCAAGTTTGGAGTCTCTCCCTCAAACCCCCTTTCCTCCAGTGGCTTTTAAAGTTGCCGCCGAATTTTGGCGGCAATTCGGCAGCGAGCTGAATCAGATTAGAGAATCTGATTCAGCCCGTGGCTGCCCTACTGGCCAGTCCTGAGCTGGCGGAGCTTTGCTCCGCCTCGCTCCAGCCCCAACGGACCCCTGGTTAAACCTTGTATCACTCTCTTCCAGGGTGTTAAGAAACAGGTAAGTGTAAGCAGCATTATCACAGGTGGTATATAAATATTTAAGAAAATAAGTAAGTAAATAAAGATGAGCGTGGTCTGTCTAGGTTTGTCAGATAGAGGTACAGGTTAGTAGAAACTGAGTCCAGTCTGGCTGCATTCTTAGGAACTCTTGTTTCATATTTTCATTACACAGAATGAGCAATAGGATATGTGTGGACTGTTCAGTGTGCCTTTGGGAGCTGCTAGGAAGTACAGATAAGGTCAGTTTTGAAATTCTTAAACACCAGGCCACCCCTACACACTAAGGCCGATCTTACAACTCATGCTTGAATGCATATTTAGATTTAGAATACCTGCTTTTCATAGGACAAAAATCTACATCAGCTAGAACAGATAGATTGGAGTCCAGTAGCAGATATTTGACAAAGGGAGCTTTGAAAAACTATACCCTGAATTTTTTTTATTATAATTTTTAAAATTATTTTTAAACACTAAAACTGAAAGGACACGGAGTATCACTAAAAAAACCAAAACAGAAAAAAGGGGAAAAACAAAAAGTACAACAAGTATTAGTATGGATATGTTACATTCTTAACAATCCTACATTATCTAAATACAATCTTGTGAAAATTAGTTGCTTTCTAGGTAAAGCTAGCTATAGTCCATAGTGTTCGTTTTCAGGTGTTCTGTTGTCATTCATATTTTGTTGAACTTTGGTTTCATTATTTACGTTTTTTCTTCTTAAGTTTTCTCTTAGTCTTTTGTGGTTTGGGAGCAGTCACTCCTTTCTCCGATTCTGAGGTCTCGGTTGTGCTACTAGTCTTGCTAGGGCTGCTCTAAGGTGCTACTGGACTCAAACCTTGCTGTTCTATTGCAGACCAACATGGCAACCCTCTGAAACTACATCGGCTAAAATATATTTTAAGTGAGGCCTCCACATATTTTTACTGTATAAAATAAGCTTCACACAATTAAAGGGTATTGTTAGCATCACTTGTGCGTAAACCGCTGGGTATAGTGAACAGGATGTTGAATTTGGACCCCAAAACCAAGCTTTATGTCTCTGTTCAGCTGTGAGGCTCACTGGGTGGCTTTGTGCCAATCAACATCTCTCAACATATTTCATGGGAATATTCAGTGGGATAACCCCCTGCACTCATTCCTTGGAGGAAGAATGAGATACAAACTTGTGAAAACCACCTAAGGGTACTTACAGATACACAAACGAAACAGATACACAAACGACCATGCAGTGGAAGTGCACTCAGTGCATTGCTGACAGATGTACTTATGCCACTGAGCATGGAGAAATTGGTCCTCTGAAGTCTGTAGCAGAGCCAACTTTGCCAAGTGCTGATTGATTGGCAGCTATAATTTCTCCTGCCACCACCCTTTGGAGCCCTTGCACAATGCTTTGCAAACTGATTCTGCTGAAGGAGAGAGAAAGATGAATGAATACAAGCATGGTTCATATGGCACCAAAAAACCCATAATGCATCTGTAAAATGCTGTAAAACTGCTCCAAGGAAGCAGAAATAACTTGCTAACCAAACTTACAGGAGTCTTGTGGCACCTAAAAGACGAACAACTTTTTACTCTAGCATAAGCTTTTGTGGACTAGAACCCACTTGGTCAGATGAATGTAGAGGGCCTTAGACAGACAGATGTACACACACATCCACATAAGTTATAACCAATCATGACTGGGAAAATTCAGGCTTGGTATGCTTAGAAAAAAACACACCACAGCACCTGCTATTGTAAGGTAGTTCCATATGCAACCTAAGTTGGCAATCCTGATCACAGCCACATGGAGATGAAGGAAGGAGAAACCTACACTTGGGTGGAGGGGCCATCAGCGTCCCAAGCAATTTCAACATGACCCATGCCTGGGGGCACTCTATCATTTGCCTAAAATTCTATGCTTTAACCCTTGAGAATTGCCTGACACGATGACATCACTTCTAGGTCATGCCGGGAGTTGCATCATCATGTCAGGGATGCCAATCAGTCACACCCATTATGCCAGCCACCTTCCTCCTGCCACCCAGCTGAGTGGTAGCAGGTAGAAGCAGTGGGGGGGGGGCATGCTGGAGATCTCACACCATTAGCAGAAATATAGCATTACTGTCTGCCAAAGCGGGCAACCTGGCCACCCTAGGTATGGGAGTACCATCTACCAACAAAGCACTTTGAATTGTGCACGAAGCGGGCTTCGTTAGGACACTGCTGCTGTTCCCATCTTTCAGATCAGAGCTGGATTTGTGCACAAACTAAGTCAGCTACAGGTTAGGCCCTCGGATTTCTATGTTTAAAAATTACTCTAAATTACTGTTTTGTAGTAATGCTATGGGGGCCTCTTGACTAGGCATAGCTTAGGACCTTGGCCCTTTTTCAGATAAGGGGGGGGCAGCGTGGGCTGTAAAATGTACAGGCATTTGGTTGCAAAAGATCACATGCACTGCTGCATGCAAAGGAAGCACCATCAAAGCTTTCCTACATAAGAATGGCTTGTGCCAATGATGGATACGGTGGTAGTCTTGGGTAGTGGTGGCTTCGATGAGCATAGGCGTCAACTACGGGGGGGGGGGCTTGAGGACTTGAGCCACCCCCAAAATTTCCCGGGGGGGACTGAGCCCCCCCCCCGGGAAAATGGTGTGCCCTCCGCCGCGCCTCCCTCGGCCCTTCCTAGGGCCGCCGCCGCCTCTCTCCCCCCCGCCTGGCCACTCCAACCCTCTCTCCATCCGTCCAGGGGCCAGCTAAGCAAATGCCCAGCTGGCCCCTGGACGGAGGGAGGGAGGGATGGAAGCAGGAGCGGTCAGGCGGGGGGGAGGCGGCTGCGGCGGGGACATGGTCCCGGCGCGCGCATGGAAGAGCCCTTGCCCCCCCCCCCGGGAGTTTTTAAACTCTACGCCCCTGTCGATGAGTAAGTTTCCATTAGTTTTCATGCAATCACTGAGAGCATAGTTTAAGAGGGGTGGGGGGAGGGAGAGAACTGAAATGCAACATGTTTGTTTGTAGAGCTGACAGAATATAGGGCATGATGGAAAGAACATAAATCACTGAGCATGTCTTTCTTTCCGTGGGCCTTTGATAACATCCTCTGACTGTGGCCAAATATATGTCAGTAGAATTTATTGTGGAACAGATGAAAAAAGCTGGAACGTGCAGCCTAATTAATAGGGGGTCGGTTTTTAGAAAACAAAAAGATCCTGTGTAAACCAGAAGAGTAATGTTTCTGCTTTCATTTTTACAACTTGTTACAAAACCTGCCAAGATACTACTAGAATAACTGATACATGTCTGGAGGGAAAAGAGAGAGAAAGTGGTGGTGGTGGTGGAAACACAGTTGAACAGGCTTTACAGATGGAGCCTTCTGTTCAGGCAGAACACTGGCTGAGTTCAGACTGGCAGTTTGGCCCGATATAGGCACGTTTCTCAAGCGGATTAAGAGGGCCAGTTCACACAGCCACAGTTGTCTGGCATTCCCGTGCTGTACTCACCCCGTCCTGAAGCGTTTTGATCCCGCTTTTAAAAAGAACCAGGTAAAAGCTGTGGCAAGCCATTTGGGTGCACGCTGATCCCGCTTCCTGGAAGTGTGGATGCAAATAAGCCGCAATCAAGCGGCACTGGTAATGTGAACCTGCTGATCCGGCATAACCACCCATGTGTGCTGTGCACTTAAGCGCACAACCGCCCGCAGGGACGCTTCCGGCTCACAGAGTTAAAGCTCCCAGCCATGGGATCCTGCCCCAATTGCTACTGTGCCTATGTGCCCGTGTGTCTAGGCGCAGGTTGGTGAAATGGACCAAAGCCGCGCACAACTGGGGCACCGCTGCCCGGGGCCACCCCGCAGTGCGAATGCTCCATTCCGCCTCCTCCCTGGTATGGTCCCGCATCAGTCCACACAGTGCGACCAGAAAGCCTCGCGATAACTTGGCCTGGGTCTTTTTGCCCCACTTCCCTTGCATTTCATTCTCCCAGTCTGTCCTCCACCACTGTCTCTTCCACGGTGGTTTTCCACTCCCAAGCGCAGACCTTTTGAATGATGAAAGAAGCAGAGCTCAGTGAGGCAAGGGGCAGGACTGGTACGGATGCCTTTTGGGCCCTGGTGCCACCCCTATGGAACAGCTGTCCAGAAGATGCGAGTAGGTCTCCTATCACACCGGGCTTTCTAAGGCTTTCTGAAAGCACTGCTAACTGGTTGGACTATTCACGCTCTTAACTGTGAAGCTATTTGGAAGCAGTGCTATTTGGGAGAGCTTTGGGGTGGGGAGTATAATATGCTGTGTTGTGGCTATTTCTCAAGTGGTTGAAAGTTGTCTTCTGTGAAGTTATGGCTCATGGTTTTGATTTTTCTATTAGTGCCATGCCTGCTTTTTTGGTGCTAGCTTGTTTCATAATCTGATGTGAGTCCTCCTTGCTGAGCAGAAAGGCAGTGTATAAATACTTTGATTAAAAATAGATTTACCTTCGTGTGCTCTGCATTGTTTAAATATATACCTACTGCCCACTCTGCTATTGACAGGAACAGAAAGTAAACACGTGAGAATCCCTGTGAGGAAACAACATGTGCGTCTGCATTAGTAGTGGAGAGTATGGGGAGAGGGGCAGAGTGATGCCTTTGCAACCTGTGGCCTGCCCTGAACTAGCCCTGCACTTGATATAGAGGTGACACCGCATCCCTCTATTTTATTTATCATGTACATATTTGTGACCGCTGCTTGTTTTCTTGGGTTGTTAAATGCTTCCATGTGTCTGTTGAGCAAGTGAGAGTTTTAATTCCTGTCTAAGAGGGGCTCCCGAAATTTGGCAGGGAGGATCCGCTAGGGATTCCTGAGGATGGATTTATTTACTTAGTGCATTTTTATCCCGTCCTTCCCCAAAGGTGCTCAGGGCCTCATACATGATTCTCCCTTTCTCTAGTTTATCTTCACAAGAGTCCTCTTGAGCTAGATTAAGTTGAAAGAAAATGAATGGCCAAAGGTCACTCAGAAAACCTGATAGGAGAGTGGGTATCCTAGTCCAACACTCTTGTCCAGGGGTCATTTCGAGCAGGAACGCCGTTCCGAGAGTAACAAGCCTAGGAGTGGGCACATAAGGTGATGCACTGTGGAAAAAAGCAAAAGCATAGTAACTTGATCTGTATTTTCATGCTTGTTGTAGGGTAGCTTCCCTGCAAGAGCAAAGGAAACCTGAAGGGTCTTTAGTCAAAGTGTAAAGCTGGCTCGCCAGCTCTGAGTTGGGAAATACCTGGAGATTTTTGGGGTGGAGCCTGAGCAGTGGGTGTTGCCTTCTGACACACTTCTGGTGATGTCAGGGGTGTGTGGCATATGCAAATGAGTTATGCTAATGAGTTATGCTAATGAGCTCTTGCATCTCTTATTTTATGAAGTGACCCCTGTTCTTGTCAGTTACGTTGTAATTATATCACAACTGGATGGAGGGATGGAGGGAAAGTAAGAGCAGGAAATATAGGATTAGGTTCCGGCATTTTCCTCCAGCGCAAGGAACCTTGCACTAACACTGCTAAGTTATAAACTTCCCCGTGAATTAAATAACTGCAGAGTTACCTGCTTCCCCTTCCTATAGCTGCAGCTGGCAAGCCACTAGAAGGAACTGGATGGGTGGGGACAGCAGTGCTGGCATTCCACTGGTGTGTGACATCGTTTCTGGTGCAAAACTGGAAGTGATGTCATCACATCACGGAGACATTCTAGGATTCTCCATGACTCAACAGCTAATCACTAGAGTTTTCTGCAGAACCTAGAGAGTTGCTCTGCAGTGATGATGTAACTTCTGGTTTTGCTCTTGAAGTGACGTTATGTACTAGGGCACTATCCATGCCCGCCTCCCTCACACTTCACCCTATTTTTTACCTGCCTGTTTGTGAAGCACTGGCAGGGGAAAAGAGTAATCGCCAGGTAATCTCATGACTTTTGTGAATTCTGAAGTGTCAGGAAAAACAAACGGACCCAGTGTTTCCACATGACTGTCTTTTTTTTCAATTTGGATTTATTTTTAGTTATTTTGTATTGTTCCCAAGTTTTTGTCATGTTTCATTTTGCAAGCCACCTCAAGCAGGTTCTCTGAAGAGGCATATAAGAATCATATTAATGAATGGGACATTTCCAGTTTGTTTTTTAATTAGTTCGTATCTGGAAGAACGTCCCCAGACTCCAGAAACTGAACCTGGCACTCTATGCATGCAAAAAGTGCTCTGCCATTGAGCAGGTATGAAAATAGTGTTCAGATCATAGTGTGCTATTCAAAATGGGTAGTTTTTATAATTGAGGCCCACGCTTGATGACAGGAAGCAAGAATGCTTAAATATACTTTATCTAAAGAAGAATCCACTTAACAGAGATAGAGTTTCAAAAGCTGTGGGAGTTGAAGTGAATGGTGATGAGATTATGATCATTGTTCCATCAAAACAAGGGCCCTTTTCATCCGACTACAGGAAAAAAAGAGAGGAAATCATGGTGTTCACAAGTTATCTATAATGTATTATCTATTCAACACAGAGGCACAATCCAAATAGCATTAAGTACTTCAGAGTACTATTGATTTCAATAGGAGAGTTCACCACATACTTAGATACGTCCCTTTCAAATCAATAGCACATAAAAGCATTTAACTTTCATTGAAATGTGCCCTAAATGAACTCTGACTGAACTTTAATCTGTAGCTTTTATAAATAAGTTATAGAGCCACCAAAGAAACTAGAAGGTGAGTTCAGTAAGATTCAACATTAATTGTTCTGTCAAAAGCTGAGAGCATACTTTTAGTAACTGATATTGATGGGGAATATGTTACGGGGAAATAAAATGGAATTCTAGAGGCACCATGAAGACTTAACAAAATTTATTCTAGTATAAGCTTTTGTGAGTCATGAAAATTTATGCTGAAATATATTTGGTCAAGATAGGTAGCCATGTTTGTCTGTAGCAGTAGAAAAGAGCAAGAATCCAGTAGCACCTTAAAGACTGCAAAATTTGTGGCAGGCTATGAGCTTTTGTGAGATAAAAGTGGTATCTGAAGAAGTGGGTAGTGATTCACAAAAGCTCCTACCCTGCCACAAATTTTGTTACTCTTTCAGGTGCTACTGGACTCTTGCTCTTTTCAACTCCCCCCCCCCCCAGTCTTTAAGGTGTAACTAGACTTCTGCTTCATTTTGCCGTAAGAGACTAACACAGCTACCCAACTAGAATTGTTATGAGGGGGGGAAAGCCCTAAGACAGCCAGAAGTAGCAAACATCTGATGACCACATTCTGGGGAGGGGGCAGCAAGAGATGGCTGTGCCAATCATAGTCTACCTGAAATCTCCTGTGCCGTTTCCATAGCTGTCCTTCTTCGCCCGAGACCTCGTAAGACAGGGGTCCTGTTGCACGAATGATACGGCCGGGCAACCAGGTGGGGCCGGTTGCATAGTTCCGCATGTATACGGGGTCCTCTGGGAAGAACCCCCAGGGTGCCTTCCACTGCTCTGTCTTCGCGCTGTGCTCTGGGGCATGGTCAGGGTGTAGACAGTCCAACCGTGTTGTCAGCTGCCGTCCCATGAGGAGTTCCACCGGGCTGTACCCTGTCATGGTGTGTGGAGTCGTCCTCTGGCCAAAAAGGAAGGCAGCCAATTTGTAGTGCCAGTCTCCCTTGTCCATTCTACACAAAGCCTCCTTCGTTGTGCAGACCATGTGTTCTGCCTGGTCATTGGCTGCAGGTGAAACGGGGCGGATCTCACATGCCAGATCCCATAATACTCCACAAAATCTTGGAATTCCCTGAAGGTAAAAGCTGACCCGTTATCAGTTACCAGTGTGTCGAGAATGCCATGGGAGCTAAAGATACGCCACATGGCTCGGATGGCTGCTTGGGAGGATGTCGTAGATACAGGGACCACTTCCAACCATTTTGTATAGCTGTCGGCAAGAAGGGAAAGCAGCTGGCCCTGAAAGGGGCCCGTGAAGTCCAAGTGGAGACAGGCCCATGGCTTGTGGGAGGATTCCCAGGGTCTGATGGGCGCCTGTGGTGGCTCTGGCTGCGACTCCTGGCATGCCCGGCACTGCTTGACCCAGTCCTCTATGGTGGCATCCAACCCCGGCCACCATACATAACTGCGGGCCAGGGCTTTCATTCTCATTATGCCAGGGTGTGTCTTGTGGAAAGCAGTGAGAACTCGTTCTCGCAAAGGAGCAGAGATGACTACCCTAGAGCTCCAGAGCAGGCACCCCTTTGTGCGTGGAGAATTCGGCCTGCCGGCATGCATAGGCAGCAAAGTCAGGGCTGGGACTGCTGGGCCACCCCCTCCCAACCCAGTTCAGGACCCGCGACAGGATGCAGTCCCAGGCAGTGTGCTGCGCCGCATCTCTCACCTGGACTGGGTGGCTGGGCAAGTCTTCAAGGAGGTCTTCATGTTGTGCCGGATCCAGGTTGCAGGAGGGCAGGGCCAGGCGGCTGAGGGCATCCGCATGCCCCATGGACTTCCCAGGATGGTGAACGAGGGTGTAATTGTATCTGGCCAGAAAGATTGACTAGCATAGGACCCTGGGAGAGAGCATATGTGGCATCTGTCTGTCTGCCACGAGGAGACCCAACAGGGGCTTGTGGTCCATTGCAATGGTGAATGGACGGCCGTACAAGAAGTTGTGGAACTTCTTAACTCCTGCAACTATAGCCAGGGCTTCCTTATCAATCTGCGCGTAATTGCGTTCAGCCGCTGACAAGGTTCGGGAGTAATATGCAACCGGGACTTCCTGGCTGCCAGACAGGCGGTGGGCCAGGACTGCTCCTACCCCATAGGGAGACACATCGCATGCCAGGACCATGGGCAGTGATTTGTCAAAATGCGCCAGGATGGCATTGGAAACAAGCAAGTCCTTAATGGCCTGGAAAGCTGAAGTGTGGCAGGGACCCCAAACCCACCTGGCATTTTTGTCAAGAAGCCTGTGCAGAGGCTCCACTACCGCCGCCTTGTGTGGAAGGAAGGCATGGTAGAAATTGAGCAGGCCCAGGAATCACTGCATCTCTGCCCGAGAAGAGGGTGCCAGGGCCTTTGTGATGGCACGCACCTTCTCCGGGGTAGGGTGGATGCCGTGGGCGTCAACCATGAAGCAGAGGAACTTTACCAACAAGACGCCCAGCTGACATTTCTCCCGTTACACCTTTAATCTCGCGTCGTTGAAGCGATGCAGCAGGACGCAAAGGAGGCAGCGTCAGGAGTGGCGACTTAAATGTCATCGAAGAACAGCTGGACCCCTGGAATGCCTTTAAGTAAGTAATCCATTAGTTCTTAGAAAACGCCTGGGGTAACGCTGACCCCAAATTGGAGGCGCCTGACCTTGAATGCCCCCTGGTGGGTCACAATTGTTTAAGCCTCCACAGTGGCATCGTCCACCGGCAGTTGCTGGTAGGCCTGAGCTAAGTCTAGCTTGCCAAATATTTTTGCGCCTGTTAGCAAGGCAAGGACGTGGCTTACCACCAGTACCAGATAAGCATGTTACTGTAATGCTTTGTTTAAAGTGCACTTATAATCAGCACAGATCTGAATCTCTCCATTTAGTTTAAACGGGGTAACAATACGGGTCTCCCACCGGGCATGGGAGACTGGTTCCAGGACCCCCTGGGCAACAAGCCGGTGATGTGCCCCTTCTTGCTGCACAACTGGCACTCTGCGTCTCAGAATCGGCAGGTCCGGTGGTTGTATGGGTTGCCACAGCTGGCATACGTGGCTGTGGCACTGGAACGGGACGAGGTGGAGGATGGGGCAGCTGACCTAGTTCTGGTGGTGTTGCTCCTGCCCGCGGCGGGTTGTGGTGCAGATGTGCGGGGGCAGACCTGTAGGACTCGTCCTCTTCTGAGGCCTCAGAGCCGGAGGAAACCGTGGTGCGATTAGTGGTTGTGGAGGAACCGGGTCTGTCCTTCTGTTTCGAAAGCACATGCTGCTTGGAAAACCTTTTCTAACGTGGTGTCAGGAATGGCAACCAGCTTTCTGCAAAGCTTGGGGCTGCGGATTCCCCATACAAATGCCATGAGGAGGTTGTCCTCAACCGACACGAATTCACAACTGACCACCAGCCTGCAGAGGTCAGCCATGAACGTGGCCACAGACTCACCGGTCCTCTGTGCTCGGCCGCAGAAGTCCAGATAAAACGTCATCAGTAAATGTGAACAAACATTTTACATTGTCTGATGATACTGATGAAATGTAGTATTATAAATATACCAGTATAAATTGTTTGCTGTTCCTTTAAATTCTCTTTCATTCCTGTCCTTATGTACCCTCAGAACATCCTAAATTGGAGGCTATTCTTCGACTATCATTTCCATTTCACAGATTGGTGGACTGCAGTTCAGAGTTAACTCACTCAGGCTCTCTTAGTAGTCTGTGCATAAGCAGGCATTTTAACAAAGGCCTCATTAATAATCTGGAGGAAATTGCATGGAATTTTACTTTTGATATCTACTGTACTGGTTACAAATAGATTAGATTGTTTTTGATGTGGCCCCAGAGATACAGATCTGCAAGTTACAGTGCCAGACCAGGATCTGAGAGATTCCAAAACCCCACTCTGCCATGAGGCTTGCTGGGTTACATTGGGTTAGTCCCTTTCAGCCTAACCTGCCTCACAGGGTTGTTCTGAGGAAAAAACGGAGGAAGGAATAATGTAAATCACCCTGAACTCTTTGAAGGAAGGAGAGAACAACATCCACTTAGATGAGACATGAGAAAGAAATTTGTCATGGCTAAATTACTGACAATCTGCGATCCCTGCTACTGTCAGCTAAACTTCTCAGTGGAGTAGTAATGAAGAAACTGTTCCTTTGGGTTCGTGATGATGGTAGTCTTCCCCTCAATGACTAGTCACAGTTCATATGGGAATGGAGTGAAAGGATCTTGGCATGAGGGTCAAATGGTACGCCCAGCCCAGGGGCACAGCTGGGGATTACCCTCAACCTCAGGTGGCAGGGGAGACCACTTTGGGGCGACTGCCCTTGTTGCCGGAGGGTCATCGACAGGCAGGCGGGTCAGCTGATGAACAGGATCCGGTACCTCATGCTGTGCCAAAGCATACTACAGCTGGGGGGGATGTATATGGGGCTAGTACTTGGGCATATAGGGTATAATGCCTTTGACACCCACCTTACCCCTCCCCTTGGCGCTGGGGCTGCAAACAGGTACAGACAAACCCTCCAGATATGTATCTATGTGTGATGTGGACAGAAAACAGCACAGGTCTAGTTTTTTTTATTGTTTGTGGGGCAGTGGGGGTTACATGTTTGAGTCCACACTGTGCAAATTCTCATTAAATTCAATTGGTTACTATTGACTAAACATTATGATGATCACATTAACACGCTGTTTATACCTGTTACATCGTACATCACTGTCAGAGATCGACAGATGAAAATTAAAATACAACGTATTAAAATCGTGTTCACAGCCTTTGGCATGTTCTGGGTTTGGCATTTCAAGCTGAAGTGTTTGCCCAGTGGGAGTGAATGCAAAAAATAATTAAACCCCAATTTAAAAAGCTACCTTAGGAGACAGCCCATAAGAAGTAATGAAATCTGCCAATTTATAAAGAATCTTCACCAGAACATAAACAGGGCTGCCCTGTTTATATTGTTCAAAGCAGAAATGAGCAGGAGATTATAAACACGTACCAGCAGCTTTCTCCCTTTTTATAAATGCTCACACCATGTTTCCAAACTGCTCTTTGAATGTGGAATTATACACAGCAATTTGGAAGTTCTCTAGCAGAACCCTGTAAGAGGGAAACTCTTAAAATGTTGAGGTATGCATATTGCGTATTTTGAGAAGGATCAGAGATTGTCTTGATTAGACCTTTCTGAGAGGTTGTCAACTCTGGGATGATAAATTCCCTGATATTGGGGGTGCAGCCTGGAGAGGGTGGGGTTTGAGGAGCCTCAGCAGGGTATAATACCATATATTAAACTGGCCACACCTCAGGCCCAGTCCGGCTGGCTCAGACTTTTGCGCCCCCCCCCCCCGGCTCCTCCTCCCATTACTTTCAGGGAAACTGATCTCTGTAGTCTGGAAATCAGTGGTAATTGTGGGAGATCTCTAGGCCTCAGCTGGTGGTTGGCAACCCTATTTGTGACCATGAGGATAAGGCTATAAGAAACAGAGTCCTCATGGACTTTTCAGCCACCTCTCCAAATGTACAACTTTTATAGAAGTGTGCTGGTGTAATGGTGATTGTACTGAGACCCCCAATGGCCATGACCCCCCCCCCCCGTGTCCCCTCACTGTCTCTTTCACTACTGAGCACTGCTGTAATGCTACAGCATGGCTTGGAATGGGAAGGGGGGGACACCCTTTAAAGGGCTAAAGAAGGGGGACAGCCCACGGCAAGCAAAATCTCCTGGGCCATTTTGAAAGTGGAAATTAGCTCTGCCTTCCTGCCTCTCCCTCATGGCAATATGGAGGCATCCAAATGGATACTCCACCCACAGCCATCCGGCAGATTCTCCTTTAAATGCAAAAAAAACCCAGATTTCGTTACTATCCACTTTAAAGGGGAAAATCTTATGAATGCCATGAGTCATGCTCAGAACGCTCAGAGAGCGCCGGTGTGGTGTAGTGGTTAAGAGCAACAGACTCTAATCTGGAGAACGGGGTTTAGTTCCCCACTCCTCCACATGAAGCCAGCTGGGTGGCCTTGGGTCAGTCACCGTTCTCTCAGGGCTCTCTCAGCCCCACCTACCTCACAGGGTGTCTGTTGTGGGGAAAGGAAGAGAAGGAAATAAGGTAAGGTACTCTGAGACTCCTTGGGGAGTGAAAAAATAGGGTATAAAATCCAACTCTCCTCCTCCTCCTATATTTCATGGGTTTCCTGCTTTCCACAGAAGGAAAAATTCCCTTGTGGAAGCAGCCTGTGAGGACACCGAATGAAAAAGAGCATTGTTATGTGTGGGATCAGTAGTAGGGAAGTGGCTTGAGCAGCCAAGCCATAGCCAAGGTTGGGGACAGAAGATCTGAGAGTGGGGAGTGGGGCCTCATGGGTGCAGTAGACTTGCACAACACTATGCACTTTCTAACAGAGTTGACCTGATCAAGAAAAGTGAGTGCTGTTTGGCTGAAGTCACACATACGTAACTGTTTACTAGACATTTGTTGATTAAACAATTTTTTTGTCATCCTGTGCCTATATAATGCGAAGAATGATGGCACGACAACTCTGCCATCTACACTATAGCTGAATGGATGCTGGAAGAATCAAATACTTCAAAATTCAGCCATTAGTGAAGTCTCCAAATGTTTTTCACCCCTCCTGTTATGTTTAACATAACATACCCGAAGGTCAAGTGATAGAAACAAGTTTCTATGACATCAAATTTCCTATAAGCCACTCTGCCACAGTTTTCACATAGGCAGCAACTTCAATATCAAAGCCACTCATCTTCTGCCTGCCTGAAAGGAAAGCAACTGCCATGTGTTTCCTCAAGACAGATGGTATCAGCTTTGTGATGGACAGTGAAATTCCCTATCAGCAGATGCATGTGAAGGGACTGAGGGTTGATAGCAAGAAAACCTTGACCTTTTTTTAGATGGTGAAGGTTCCTGTTGTATGTCATGGATACACAGGGGCTGTGTTCACACACACTATATAATCAACTTTCAATGCACTTTCCAACTGGATTTTGCCGCAGTAAAACCCAGTTGGAAAGTATACTGTAAGTGGATTGAAAGTGGATTATTTAGTATGTGTGACCACAGCCTGGCTTAGGCTAATCGGACACCCACCGAATATTCTGCATATGGACACAAAAATATGCCAGCTTAGTTTTAAAGTTTGTGGTACAAACTTATTTATTTATTTATTTAGAGCAGGGGTGGCCAACCTGTGGCTCGGGAGCAACATGCAGCTCTTTCACACATATTGTGCGGCTCCTGGCAGGGCGGCTGGGGAAGCAAAGGAGAGGCATGCTTTTTCTCTCTTTCTCCCTTCCTTCCTTCCTTCCCTCCTCCCTCCCATCTATTTGCTTTCCTAGTTTCTCTCTCTCTCTTTCTTTCCACTTCTTTAATTCTTTCTTTCCATCTCTCTCTTTTTCTCTCTCTCTCTCAATATCATTAGCAAACAAGTAATATCATTATCAATAACCGGTTTTCCTCGTTTGTTTTTATTTTTGGCAGTCCCATTTAACGTTAATAAAAAGCAAATTTGCATATTTTTAAAAATAAAAAAGTGTGTGTGATATTTGTTCCTTTCTTGCGGCTCTCAGACATCTGACGTTTATTCTATGTGGCTCTTGCGTTAAGCAAGGTTGGCCACCCCTGATTTAGAGCATTTCTGACCCTCAAAGGGACCAAATGTTTAGATTTGTGCAGTCTTTCTTACTATTATATTCTGAAGGGAGACAAATCAAGAGTTTAAACATTAGCCTAAGGTAACCAGATGTCCTCTTTTTTTGGTGTCTGTCCTCTTTTGGGCTCTTTTTAACAAACTGATGAAAATGTCCTCTTTTGGGGTTGGAAGGTTGGGAATATTCCTAGTTGGTAGCAATTATCGCAGTTTAAGTAGTAGAGATATTTAAAATGAGATCTGTCATCGTGATCGGTTGTTTGAAGTACTTAGTTGAGAAATACTCTTTTTTGCTTTTTCAAAATATGGTGATCCCTACACTAGCCATAATGATTAAGCTATAACAAAAGGAGAAATGATTGTCTTAAAGAACTGCAAAAGTCTAAAGCAAAAGTTCTGACCATGGATGTAAAAATCAAAGGGTAGTAATGCTCAAATTCGTCAGTACAGTTGTAGTACAGAATTTTGTTAAAAACATACAAAACAGTTGGTGCTTTGTGAAGTTGCATGGGCCTATCATATGGATAGCACTTTAGGGTACATTAATGCCACATCCACTCACCCATGCAATTTGGATAAAACTGATATAACAACAGCTACAGTTCTGGAATGATTAAGACCTGGTTCCTGTGTAGTCAGTGTGTCCAGCTGCAACCCACATTAGTTGGACCCAGTTAGTGTCTATTAATGGGTGGAATCATCCTGAGGTAATGAAAAAAAGGGGGAATGGACTTCCCTTCAGATGACTTTATTTTATAAAAACAATATTAAGGGGATTTCCCAGTTCAGTTCTAAGGAAGAGTGAATGCACACCTGTAAAGGCTGAAGATCATTGCTAATTTGGCATAGAATTTCCTTCCTGTTCCTAAACTTGCCGGAACATTTTGGAACACTTGCACTTTTTAAAAAGCCATTTTTTTGTTGTTGCTGTATAAGAATAATAATACAAAAAAATCCTACCATCACAAAACTGCAGTTTCCCACTGGTTCAGGTCTTAACACGATTTGACTTTTGTTTTTAGGCAAACACTGAAAATTGCTTCCTCCGCTTTCTTTACCTCCTGGCCTCAGTCTATGATTTATTGTCTGCCTCTCAAATGTGTCATTTTTGGTGATACTCTTTAACAATTACCACACCCACTGTACTGTGATATTGAAACAGCCCCTCCCCCCTGTGCGCACACACACACACACACACACACACACACACACACACACACACACCCTTTCACTACACTGGCTTATTGAAATGGCATATTGCAGAAAGCAACCTTGAGTATACAAAGCTGATAGACTATGGGCGAAGACAGACTTAAGTTCTGCCGCGCCTCCGCGGCGCGGCAGAACAAGGCAGGGGGAATTGCCCCCACCACGCGGCGTTCGCACGCCACCGCAAGGAAGCCACCTGCAGCGTCCAGACTGCGGGCGGCTTCCGCCGGCGGTGTGCAAACACTGCATGGCTCCCCCGGCCCAGCGCACATTCACACCCACGGGAAGCGGGTGGAACACGCGCCACAGCAGCCGGACACCACTTTTCAGTGGTGCCCGGCTGCTGCAGGAGGAGCACGGCGCCGGACGCGTTGTGTCCGGGCCGCCTTCTCTGGGCAGATGTGGCAGTCTAAACGGCCGCTCTGCCTCCGCTTTTAAAGCGGAGGCAGAGCAAGCCAGACTGCCAGTCTGTCCTCGGCCTATTATTTTCTTTGTATAAAATAATGGTCAGCCCAGAGTTGCTCACAGGATATTCACAGAGGAGGTGAACATCATAACTCAGCAGGAATTGGGAATGGATCTGAAATAATAAGATGTAGGAGCATTTTTGCATTGAGGGGAAGGCTAAAGCAATGGTTTAGTTTAGATTTGGAAAGCCTGATAGAAGAGAGTGGAGAAAGTAATCTCTCCCTCTCTCTCTCTCTCTCTCTCTCGCTCACACACACACACACACATACACACACTCATACACACAAACACACACTCAGGCCCTAGAGTTATCCAATGAAATATGATAGTAAGTTCAGGGCAAAAAAGAAGTAGTATTACTTTATGCAATGCATAATTAATTTTCAGGATTCATTATCAGAAGACCTGTGATGGCCACCACTAAGGTTTTTGACAAAAGACTAAATTCAAATACAAGTCTATCAGACCATTTCTGCACCATGGGCTTGCTGCTTTTTCCTGGCAAGTTGAATCCCCAGTCTGATGCTCCAAGTTTGTTGTACTCCTTCCACAAAAGAGCATTTCCTTAGGGGTATTTTCTTTGTATTTAGGACTCAAACCGTGGCATGTGTTCCGCACCTCCTTTGAAAAAGGTTTTGGTGGCTGTTTCGTCACCTGTTGCGTCACTGATGAAACCTCTCCTTCAAAATTTTGCATATGCATAGTGATGTTATTGCATTGCAAAAAAAGGGTCTGAGTGTTGGATCTAGGAAAGCTCAGTGGTGACTGGCCACTGGGATTTCCACTGTGGAGGGGGTGTTTGGGTCCATTTAAACTTTAAATACCCTGCTTGCCACGAGGATCCTCTATTCTGATCCTTAGTTCTCTAGTGTACTGTAGTTCGTTAATGTTGATTTTACTACATCAATGGACATGGCAGAAACAAGAAACTTAGACTGTCCATAGTGCAAACACTCTTGGTTTCCCTGGTGAATTTGATCCTACTCTGCCTCATGTCTTCCATGAATGCCTGTTCAGCCCATTTGCACCATCTTCAGAAGAGAAAATGCCTCCACTGTGCCCTCCACCCTTCCTGTGTCACCAAGTGTGTTTGTGTGCTTTCCCACTCATCTGAGGGACTCCCACCACCAGAAACAGAGATGGCATGCTCTCGCTGCCATGCTTTTTCTACAGCGCTATTGGGTCTACCCCAGAGGCCGTGACTGGTAGGATAATTTTGTTTGCCACATATGGAGTGATGAGGGATGGCTGTATAATTTCCAAATGACCCGCATGACTTTAATGGGAATTGTCTCTGTTCCGAGAGGAAGGCTGGATCGACAGCGAACCAAGAAGTGTGCCCCAGTTCCTGTTGAAAAGCAAGTTGTGGTTGCCATTTGGTACTTGGCAAACGCAAACACCTACCACAGAGTGTGAGAGCAATTTGGTCTGGGACTATCCATGGTGGGGGAAATTGTCCTTCAGGTGTGCTTTGCGTTGGGGGTGGAACTGTACAAGAAGGTTGTCTACCTGGGCAACGAGATCAGAAAGGTAATCCTTTAAAAAAATCATTGTGTTAATTGTGTTGCGCCACTACTATAACAATGCAATAACAGCCACTGGCTACTCCAAAAGCGACTGTGTTTAATTTGTTTTAGAAATTAAAACCCAACCAAAACATAAAGAGAACTTTGTTGACGGAGATTCTGACAGAGCAGCTGGGGAAGGGTGTTCACAGTGTTTCTTTTCTTTCTTTAGAGATAACAGGTGAGTTGTGCATCTTGGTTTCCCACACTGCATAGGTTCCATTGATAGAACACACCTCACCATTTATGCCCCGGGAAGGAAAATTAATCAGTATGGGAATAGGAAATATTTCTGCTCTGCCCTTCTCCAAGGGGCAGTGGACCACTCCTGCCAGTTCATCAATGCTGAGGTTGGGTGGAGTGGGAGGACTCACAGAATCATAGAGTTGGAAGGGCCCTCCAGGGTCGTCTAGTTCAACCCCCTGCATAATGCAGAACATTTTACAACTACCTTACCCCCCCAGTGACCCCTGCTCCATGACCAGAAGTTGGCAAAAAATCTCCAGAGTCCCCAGCCAAACTGGCCTTCCTACCATAGAGAACAATGGAGGGAATGGGGGCAACCTGTTTGGGGGCCTGTAGAATTGGACCCCCTGGTCCAGTCTTCTTGAAACTTGGTGGGTATTTCGAGAATAGGCCCCAGCAGCTACCCTGCAAGTTTGGAGCCTCTCCCTCAAACCCCCTCCCCTCCAGTGGCTTTTAAAGTTGCCGCCAAATTTCGGCAGCAATTCGGCAGCAAGCTGAATCAGATTGGAGAATCTGATTCAGCCCGTGGCTGCCCTACTGGCCAGTCCTGAGCTGGCGGAGCTTTGCTCCACCTCGCTCCGGCCCCAACGGACCCCATGCATTTATCCCTGTTGAAATTCATTCCTTTTAGCCCAGTTTTCCAGCCTGTCAAGATCATCCTGTATCCTGACTCTGTCTTCTACCATATTTTCTACCCCTCCCAATTTAGTATCATCTGCAAATTTAATAAGCATTCTCTCTATTCTTTCATCCAAATCCTTTATAAAGATATTGAACAAATCATGATGCCTCCATGTTTACCAGCTCCAACTTGTGCTCTGCAATAGATGCTGGGGTATTTGTTCCTGGCAACCCAACAAAAACTCTGGAAGGGGTAAGTGTTCCATCCCTGATGATCACTGTTGGTGCCTACCCCATGCAGCACTGGCTGATGAAGCCATACAATAAGGTCAACAACATGAGGGAGAGAAACTTCAACCAAAAACTGTGCAGGGCATGCGAAGAGTACTGGACTCGGGAGGTCAGGAACGGTGAAATCATGATGCCTTTATTGAGTGATTCAGCATGCCCAGTAGATGGTCAGATCAAGCATGCTTGCAGGGCTTCAGGGCCCTCATTATATGCTGGCCGGAGCCACACCTTCAGCTGCACCCAAAAGACCTGATAGGGGCTTAACATATGCGCATGTTTGTCATAGGTTCCCTGGAGGAGCCTTTGACCACATTGGCTCCCCAGGGAGAACCTAGGTCCCACATTGGTGGAGGCTTAGAATCCAGACGTCTGTTGTTCCTCCAGATTCAAGCTCCTCTCTCTGCCTGACCATGTGCTCTGGCCATGCAGCGGGGCCATTACCTGGGAGCACATGGCAGGCTGGTTGCTACACAGAACATACTACATTACAGCATGCAGTGTTGTAGAGTAAGCCTTTGGGTGGTTTAAGGCTTATTGGCGCTTTCTGCATGCCTTACAGTATTTATTGAAAATGTTACCACGGTTGTTACTGCTTGTGTAATTCTTTACAACATATGTGAAGAAAAGGGACATGATGTTCTCATTGAATGAACTGATCAAGCCACCCTGCTGTTGCCAGAGGAAGAAGAGGACATTGTGCAAGCCTCCAAGAGGCATCTTGGTGAGGGGAAGCCAGTGCGAGGCTGTCCTGGCAAACCTCAAATATGGAGATGAACAGGGAGAGAAGTGTGATGTCCAAAGCATTAAAAAAAACCCTTGTGTGCCCATAATCATAGAATCACAGAGTTGGAAAGGGCCATACAGGTCATCTAGTCCAATTCCCTGCTCAATGCAGGATCAACCTAGAACAGAGATTTCAAACTCATTTGTTACGAGGGCCCTCATAACATAACATAACATAAATATCATTTTGTCAGGCTGGGCCATGTGTGCCATGAAATGTAACACAAGGTATCACTGTTATAAACTTTATAAAGATGATTTCAGATGCCAAATGGCAATAGCAGATGTAATTGGATTAGGTATGATATGCAGAGGCAGGGGTCCTTTCGTAAAAAAAGAGGTGCAGGAGCTCATTAGCATAACATTTGCATATGCCACACCCCCTGACGTCACCGGAAGTGTCAAAAGGCCACACATCCCTGACGTCATCGGCAGTGTGTCAGAAGGCAAGAAGGGAGGGAGGGAGGGAGGGGGAAGGAAGGAAAGGAACAGGAAGGAAGGTAGGTAGGTAGGTGGGGGAGAGAGAGAGAGAAGGAAGGCAGGGAGAAAGGAAGGAACAGGAAGATAGGTAGGTGGGGGAGAGAGAGAGAAGAAAGGAAGGGAGAGAGGAAGGAAGGGACAGGAAGGTAGGTAGGTGGGGGGAGAGAGAGAGAAGGAAGGAAGGAAGGAAAGAAGGGGAAAGGAAGGAACTGGAAGGCAGGTAGGTGGGGGAGAGAGAGAGAGAAGAAAGGAAGGGAGAGAGGAAGGAAGGGGGAAAGGAAGGAACAGGAAGGTAGGTAGGTAGTTGGGGAGGAGAGAGAGAGAGAGAGAAGGAAGGAAGGGGGGCGCTTCTCCCCCCCCACTGGGGCCAGCGTTTCCCTTCCTCCCCCCTCTTGCTTGGGCCCCAGGGGCTTCATGCCTCTGGGGCCCGCTTCTCCCTCCCTTGCCCCTGGGGCCCGGGAGCAGTGAGTGGGGGAGGGAGGGAAGGAGGCTTCTCCCAGGGCCGCGGCGCTTGCCGCAGCCCCGGGAGCAGTGAGGGGGGAGGGGGCTGGTCCCGGGCCGGCGGTGCTTGCCGCGCCCCCGGGAGTTTGAGGGCTGGGGGAGGGCGGGGAGGCTGGACCCGGGGCCGGCGGCGCTCGCCGTGGCCCCAGGAGGTTTGAGGGCTGGGGAAGGGCGGGGAGGGCTGGGGGAGGGGCTTTGTTAAGTCCCTGCCCCCCACGCTCCTCTCTCCCGGAGCGGCACTCCGGCGTGCCCCGGCCCCAACAGAGCCCTGCACACACTGTAGGAAAGCTACAGCGTGCTCTTCTCGGACTTCTGGGTGAGTGGAGCAGGGCTTTTGGTGAGGGAGGGGTGGGAAGGGGAGGGGCTTGGATGCCAGCCGGCAACCCCAGTGAAATGGTTGACCCCAAAAGGGGTCCCGACCCCAAGGTTGAGAACCGCTGCCTTAATCATTTTAGTTGCCCTTTTCTGCTCTTTTCCCAATGCTAGAATATCTTTTCAGAGGTGCAGTGACCTTGGTTCTGAATAGTGTATTCCAAATTGTATACTGTATTCCAAATTGGTTCTTTATACTGTATTCCAAATTAGTCCACACCATAGATTTATACAGGGGCCAGCTATTATGATACTGGCTGATTTATTTTCCATTACCTTCCTAATAATCCCCAGCACTGCATGGCATTTGCCTTTTTATTGTAATTGTACACTGAGTTGACATCTTCAGTGACTTATCTACCATGGCTCCAAGTGGGTGATTGCTGATCTTACCAATTTACAAGGAAGATTCACCCTTAAAAGGCTCTCTTCAGAAGACCAAAGCTGCTGTGACATAGTAGAAGATGCAGTCTCTCATGAAGGGCCTTGTACATGGTAGCCAGTACCTTGAATGAACTCAGCAACTGATGGAGTGACTGCAGGACAGGTTATTTCCTGCTTTGCCCTCACTAGTGCTACCGGGTTTTGTACCAACTGAAGTACTCACACCAACTAGTCTCAGCTGGTCAGCTTTTCCTCAGTAGTCCTGATATTGTGTTTGAGTTTTAATTATGGTAACTTAACCACAAGGATAGAAATTGTCACAACAAAATACAGACCCCTGAAGAATCTTTGAATGTTATAAAAAGTATCCCCCCCCCAAAAAAAAACAGCCAGTAACATCTGGGGTGGGGATGAGGTGGGGCACACTCCCCAACAGCTTTAATCTCAGAACAACCAGGTTCTTTGACTTAGCCTTCCTCCCCCATCCCCAATAAAGCACACGGTAAGCTGCCTAGATATATTTGGGGCTTCTATACAAATAATACAGTACCTCTACAAATAATATGTAATTCAGTGAGAGAAATGGACCATAAATGCCAAATAAGCTCATACCTGAAATAAAACTTTGTTGGTCTTAAAGCTGCCAATGGACTCAAACTTTGTTCAATCAATCAATCAATCAAATAATAACTTATTTTACACAGATCACAGCATAAACTCAATTTAATGCCTGTAGAGTGTGCTCATCTGTTTTTCCTTTCAAGTGGCTGAGTTATTCAGAAGGTCAAAACCCCAACATTATCAGACACTACAGCTTTATAAAACATTACTAAAATCCTGTAAAGTTTTCACATAATGAGTTATTAATACTTTAGCATAATGAATTCAAGAGATGGGGGGGGGGGTTTGATGTGTGTTCCAGCCTTCAGTGGTGGAAATAAATATGTAAAACCTTTCCTTTGCAAGCAAATTGTCTAACATCAGTTGTTTGTCAGCCCTAAGAAGGAAAGGAACAAATTAATCAAATGTGGGAGCAAAGCACAACAAAAGCACAATGATCTTTACTTACACTAACTGATCAGAAGACTGAAGTTCAACCAAATCAGTCCCAGGCTGCAGCAACTCCTCCCCGCTTCATCCCGGGGGGCGGGGTGCTTTGTCGGATGAGAGTCAGAGCGGGAGCTGCAGGCTGAGCAGGCCTCCAAAGTGCTTTGACTGGCCTGGGCAGCAGCTAGGAGCTTGCACCCACACTCTGACTCTGAAGTGTAGCCAAAAAAAAAAAAAGCCTGCTTTGGAGCAGGCCAGGACAGCTTCTTGCCTGCGGAGGCCCTGGGAGTTTGAGGGCTGGGGGAGGGCGGGGAGGGCTGGGGGAGGCTGGACCTGGGGCCGGCGGCACTCGCCGCTGCCCCGGGAGGTTTAAGGGCTGGGGAGGGCGGGGAGGGCGGGTGGAGGCTGGACCCGGGAGGTTTAAGGGCTGGGGAGGGCTGGGGGAGGCTGGATCTGGGGCCGGCGGCGCTCGCCGCGGCTCCGGGAGGTTTAAGGGGCGGGGAGGGCGGGTGGAGGCTGGACTCGGGGCCGGCGGCGCTCGCCGTGGCCCCGGGAGGTTTGAGGGCTGGGGGAGGGCGGGAGGAGGCTGGAAGTTTGAGGGCTGGGGGAGGGAAGGAGGAGGCTTGTCCCGGGGCCGGCGGCGCTTGCCGCGGCCCCGGGAGTGTGAGTGGGGGTAGGAGGGAAGCGGGTTCTCCCCGGTCCCGCGGCGGCCTGCCGTGGCCCGTGAATGGGGGAGGGGAGTGGCTGTTTCCTGGGCCGGCGGAGGCCTGCCGCTGCCGAGAGGAGTGAGCGGGGGGCGGGGCTTTGTTAAGTCCCCGCCCTCCCATGCTCCTCTCTCCTGGAGCGGCGCTCCGGCGCGCCCCGGCCCCAACGGAGCCCTGTGCAGAGGGGTGGAGATATCAGCATTAGTGTGATATACAGAGGCATTGAGATATCAGCATTGGTAATGAGACAGGAAACCTAGGTTTCAATTTGGTGCAGGAGGATTCAGTCCAGGAGGATGCAAAGAATAAATGGAAATAAGTCTGAAGAAGTTAGGAGCTCAAGGATCCATGGGTCTAAAGTGGGGGGGGGGGGTCTGGCTTTAGAGGAGGGTTGAAAATCAGCAACCCAAGACTGGGGCAGACTCAGCAAGGGCAGCTGATGACATTGAGCCAAGAGATGGGTTCCCCAGCAGTTAGGAACTCAAGGATCCATGGGTCTAAAGTGAAAAGGGGGGGGGGGGAGGTCTGGCATCAGAGGAGGGTTGAAAATAAGGAACGCAAGAGGCATGGACCCGCGATACTTCCGGGGGCAGGGGAGCTCCATGTGGAGGAGAAAGCCCCCACAGGTAAGCCTTCCCCCTTGGGCACCAGCAAGGCCTCAGTGGCTCTCACCGGGCCAGCCGCTTCTCCCCCCACCCCCACAGGCTCCTGCCACTTCTCCCTCCCACCCACAGGCACTGGCGAGGCCTCAGCAGCTCTCACTGGGCCCACCGCTTCTCCCTCCCAGCCCCCCAGCACAGGTAGTGAGGCTTGGATGCCTCCCAACCACCGGGCTGCCACAGTTCCCAGCGTGTTCCCTGCGCATGCACAGGGAACACTCTTTTACTTTTGGGGGGATTTAAATATCCCCCTGAAAGTTTTTTTAAACTTTTTAGATTTTTGTACACACATGGGGAGTCCCCCAAGTGTGCAGAAAAATCTCCCTGCCCCCCAAGTGCTCCCCCATGTGGATTTAGATATCCACATGGAGGGGGCCACTTGGCTATTAGTATACAGATATAATTCCATTAGTGTCAAATAATGAATGACTGAACTGTCATCCAAAATATAACAGGGAGCAATCGGGGGGGGGGGGGGGAATGCAAAAAACAACACAAGCGTGAGGCAGCATAACCTACCCACAAAAAAACCCATAAATGAAATCAGGAAAGGAACAGAAGTTTGTAGGCGGGCATTCGCATGGGGAAGGCTACATGAAACCTTATTGCCCATTTTCTCCCAGCATTATAACGTTACTATATTATTATGAAATTAGCATTGTAATGCAATCAAAATTACATTTTAAAAAATTAGGAGTTTGCTCAGGGGACAACCTGAGGGGGGCAGGAGACTAGGCAGGATGAGCATGTGTCACTGATGACACAAAAGGAAATTATTCGAATTTTGTGTTTTTAACCAATCTTGTTGTATTAATATATATATATATATTTATATATACCCTGTAAGCTGCCCTGAGCCTGCCTCAGCGGAGAGGAATAAACAGAATAAAACAAAACCTAAATTCAGGAATTCCTCACTGGAAAACTGCAAGTTCAGATCCGAAGGGGCGAAATAACTGAAAAGTTAGGGCTGTCAAGTCCCCCCGGGGGGCGGGGAATCCCCCGCTAAAGGTGTCCCCAATCCACTGGTCTGGATTTGGCTGGCGGGTGGAACCCCACCCCTGAAGCAGCCTGATCTGGCCGACTGCCCAGCATGATGACGTCACCCAGAGGTGAGGGGGGGTGCAGGGAGGCATTGAAATGCCTCCCTCTGGCCTCCTCTGCCCGCTCACCAAAACGGGCGAGCAGAAAAAGCCCGGCAGAGGCTCCCCCCCCCCGCCTTTCCTAGCTCATTTGCCAGGCGAGCGAGCTAGGAAAGGCGGGGGGGGGGGTGCAGGGAGGCATTGAAATGATGTCATCACGCAGGGTCATCATGCCGGAACAGGAGCGGGACTCCCCCGCTCCTGGATGTAAGTGACTTGGATTAGGAAAACACAGGGTAACAGGGCACTAAATTCAGGTCTACTCCCGGGGAAGCCAAAAGTTGTACGGAAAATTTTACAGACTTCAGTTATTTTAAGAACTGAATGTTGATGCGAAGGTTTCCACTTGTGCAGAAATGGTCTCAGTGGCAATAACGAAATGAAGCGTCTGTTTTCTGAGGTATTGTATCTGTTGTGATACTGGGTATGATTTATTTTATTTCACATATTTATATTTAGATATTTAGTCCCCAGTGGGGATGAAAGTGGTGTATATCATCATTCTCACCTCTTCTGTTTTACCCTTAAATCCCTGAGACTGGAGCCTGAGGGAAACTGAGCTGGCAGAAAAATAAGAGCCAAGGATACCAGGAAAAACCAAGTTAATTCCTACGCAGGCAAAACAAAGCACCCAGAAGCTTTAATGCAGGGGTCTCCAACATGGTGCCCATGGGTGCTGTGGCACCTGCAGACACCTTTAATGGTGCCCACCAACAGTGTTCCCTCTAAGCTGAGTTAGTGTGAGCTAGCCCACAGTTTTTTAGCCTCCGGTTCACCCATTTTTGTCTTAGCTCAGGAAGGATGGCTCCAGAGCAAACTAATTTATGCAGTAGCCAAATTGCTTGCTGAAAAATGTAATGCCAGTAGCTCACAGAGCAGAATTTTTGCTCACAAGGCTCCACAGCATAGAGGGAGCATTGCCCGCTAAGTGCTTTTAAGATGTGGCTGGGACCAGGTAGGGCTTTTGCCTAGCAAGGCTTCTGATTTAGTATTGGAGATTTGATTGGCTGTACAGATTTTTTTTTAATGTTGCTTTGGCAACAGCGGCCACCATAGCACAATGATCTAATGTTACTGAAGTTAAGCTGTGGCAATCATTTTGTGGCTGGCTCTGCCTCCTGCAGCAGCCATTTTGTGGCTGCGCCCACCATGCTGTGTCATGGTGTCAAAAGGGCTTGGGACCCCTGCTGTAATGCCTTACCAAGTCAGCTGCCTGTATAGGCAAAGTCACCCTACATTAGGAGTCCCCAGCCATTTTGCACCTGCAGGCACCTTTGGAATTCTGACACAACTTGGTTGGTGCAGCCCCAAAATGGACACCACAGGAAGTGGAGCCAACCACAAAATGTCGGGGAGGGAGGTTATGCTTAACTCTAATGATAACTCTTCAACATTTCAGGCAGAAGCTTAGCTTAATAGGATGCCTTTTAAAATGAACATATTGTTTTAAAATATTTTCTTGCATACACACAGCTTACTTTCAGATACTTGGTGGCAACTGCTGCTGTAACAAAATCCTGTTACAAATTGGGGTGGGGGTGGGGAAACACAACTTCCATTGCTGGATGCATTTTGGCCAAACTTTCCTCTTTCAACTTCTTGATGTTGCATCATTTAAAAACAACAACAACAACATAGCTGCAGCACCAGTTGAGGGGGACAAGGCTTTTCTAACGAACAGGTACCCTACATATTGACCGTGTTGGACAAAACGTACTATAGGTTCTAACACATAAAACCGTAAATTAATCAAAGTGTTTTGTTCCTACCTTGGATGGATATGTATTAAGCTGCAGTCAATTCAACAGCCATCAATAGATATATAAAGTTCTAGTTAATACTTTTGATGTAACAGTAACCTTTATCAGTCCCAAGAGCATTTATTTACTACAACACTGCCAAATAGTTTGGATCATAATGCCTAACCCAGACATTCTATAGGCACTACCTAACATAAATCCAAAGGTTTCTGGCTGTATTCCCAGTTGCTTCTGACCATGCATCTGTATAAGATGCTGAGGACAAACAGTGGGGAATGGCTGTACCATCATTCCCTTCCTGTAAGCTTCCAGTGGCATTTTATTGTTGGGTTTCCAACTCTGGAAAGAAACAATTCTAGACTTGAATAGGATGAGAAGAGTAGAGGCTAGAGGAGTTGAAGCCAGGCAGGGGCAAACTTCATTTATCCAGGCACAGCCCCAAATTATAACACATACATACACTATCCTATCCCACATACAGGGCCGGTGCTACCATTAGGCCAACCTAGGCGGCTGCCTGGGGCAGAGACCTCAGAGGGGCGCAGAACTGACAGTCTGCATTACTGTGTAGGAGATCCGCCGCCAGGCCCAGCACCAGCAATTTCAAGTTTTGTGGTTTTCAGTCTTTCTAAAATGCATTTATGTTTGAAAATTGGTGGGCACATGGGGGGGGGGGGGGCGCCAGAAGGTAGCCTCGCCTAGTGTGCAAAAAAAAACCTGGCACCGGCCTTGCCCACATACAATATCAGAAGTTAAGAAACATTTCTGAAATGACATAAAGAGACCACAGAACAAATTTAGAGTCCAGTGCCATCTTTAAGACCAACAAAGTTCAAGGCATGAGCTTTCGTATGCACGCACACTTTGTCAAATACTTTGTAAGGATGGTAAGGTTCAGACTTATAGACAAGAGCTGAACAGCAAATTATCATGTAACATGATGAAGATGTTTTAAGATATGTGAAGAGAAAACTAAATAAAGAGACCACATTATGTTAATGGGATGGGAGCTTGGGCTGGGTTTCCGTGGTGGACAACAATGTGGCAAATGAAGTTTGGTGTAGTGGTTAAGTGCGTGGACTCTAATCTGGGAGAACCAGGTTAGATTCCCCACTCCTCCACTTGCACCTGCTGGATGACCTCAGGCAAGCCACAGTTCTGGCAGAGCTGTTATTGAAAAAGAGCAGTTTCTGTCAGAGTTCCCTCAGCCCCACCTACCTCACAGAGTGTCTGTTGTGGGGAGGGGAAGGGAAAGGAGTTTGTAAGCCACTCTGAGATGCCGAGTGAAGGGCGGGGTATAAATCCAATCTCCTCCTCCTCCTTAGGGCTGCCAAGTCGTGCCAGGGGGCGAGGAATCCCCCGCTACAGGGGTCCCCAATCCGCTGGCCCGGATTCGGCCAGCGGGGGGAACCCCACCCCCAAAGTCATCTGATCAGGACAACTGCCCCAGCATAATGACATCACCTGGAAGTGACGTCATCATGCTGGGCACGTTGCCAGGGTGATGCTCTAGCAATCGCCCCAAAAACTCTATGGTACCATAGAGTTTTTGGGCGATTGCCAGAGTGTTGCCCTGGCAACATACCCAGCGTGATGACGTCACTTCTGGGCGACGTCATCACAGCACATGTGCACTTTGCATGTGTGCTGAAGCCCCAGACCAGGGACAGGAATCCCCCACTGATTCCAAGGTAGGACTTGGTAACCCTCCTCCTTCTCCTCCTCTTCTTCTTAAATGTAGGTAAGTGTAACAAAGGAAAGTGGGATCAAAAATTCCAATTTAAATGTACGCTAATGGGGCCTGAACTTTCTGAGACCGAGAGGGAAAGAGACCTTGGGGTCATAGCGGATAGCTAAATTAAAATGTCAGCACACCGTGTGCCACAGCAGTAAAAATGGCAAACTCAGTGCTGGGAATTCTTAGGAACGTTTCAGTGGGTAGCTGTGTTGGTCTGCAATACAACAAGAGTCCAAGAGCACAAGATTCTCTGAAGCTCCCAACCCTGAAAATCTTGTTGGTCTCTTAAGATGCTACTGGACTCGAATCTAGCTATTCTTAGGAAAGGGATTGAAAATAAAACAGCCAACGCTATGATGTCCCCCTATAGAGCTATGGTGCAGCCTCATTTGGGATACTGTGTGCTGTTCTGGTCACTGCATCTCAAGAAGGATATTGCAGAGCTGGAAAAAGCACAGGTGAGGGGTTTGGAGCAAATTTTGTATGAGGAAAGCCTGAACAGCGTGGGAGTTTTTATCTCAGAAAAGAGACAACAAAAGAGGGGACAACAACACGAGTTTATAAAACTGTCATGGGGTAGACAATGTAGCCACTGAAAACTTTCCTTCTTCCGAAATACTAGAACTCAGTGGCATCCAGTGAAGTTGATGAGCAGTAAGACTAACAAAAGGAAACACTTCTTTATGAATAATGAAGATGTGGAACTGGCGGCCAGAGGATGTAGTGATGGCCACAGGCTGAAATCGATTTTTAAAAGGATGAGAATGATCCATGGAGGTTGTCTATCAGTGGCTACTAGCCATGGTGACTAAAGGGAATCTCTGCATTCAGAGGCAGTAAACCTCTGAATACCCATACCAGAAGGCAACATCAGAGGAAGGCCTTCGCCTGTTGTTGGCCCTCCAGATGTTTAGCCGCTGTATGAGACAGGATGCTGGACTAGACAGACTACTGGTCAGATCCAGCAGGGCTCTTCTTATGTTCGTATGTCCCCTGGGCCCTGATAGAGTGTATCCATATTCCTCATGATGCCTGGGCTATGGAGCCAGGGATGGGGCCTTGTGATATTTGGTGGGTCCACAGAAACTTGTTTAAAGTGTACAGCTTTAAAAACGTAAGGAGTTTACCTAGCTTCCTTTTAAAACAATGGGCCAGGCAAATATCGTTGCCTACAGCCCAGGAAAAAACCAGTCTGGCCATTGGGTTCCAGGCAATGACATTTTTTGCAGCTCATCCAAATAATAATAATTATTATCATCATCATCAACACCAAGAAATAGAATGTGTCCAGTCTGATTATTTTCCTGATCAGTTGGCAACCCTTTTTGCCTGGCCAATTGTTCAAGAAAAAACATCAATGGGATGACCCAATTAAGTATGAGAGGAAATTAACAAGTGCCTGTGCAGTATCCAAATGTTTTGTCCTGTTAAAATGTTTTTGTGGCTTTCTCCTGACGGGAGGCTGGCATGCAGTGCTGTAATTAATGTAAAATTAAACATTTTGTGCTATTAGAATGTTCTTGAGGGTATCTCCCAATTAACAAAAGACTGATAGGCGGTGCCTGAGCAGAAAGTAAGCAGTAGCAAGTGTAACAGTTATAGAAATTGACAGCGTATAAGAGGTTGACTTGTAATGGGGGATTTAGGCATTTTATTTTGTAGCAAGTTTACTTTGGTTACAGATTAATGCTTTGATACGAAGAAGAATTTTTAGAAAAGAGGAAAATAAGAAATCAGGAAACTTCTTTATCAACGTAGTTTTATTTGAATAAATTTACAGTTTCTACTCTAGATTCACACCACTGAGTCTGGTATTTCTTGCGTGGAACCTTTTGCATGGACTTAGATGCAGTGGACTCTATACCTTTTGAGCTGTTTGCCATTTACTTTATGCATTTAGACTGAAGAGCTTTCCTCTCATACTTAATTGGGTTCTCCAACTGACTTTTTTTTTCTTTTTCTTTATTCTATTTCTGGTTTCCTGTGGGACTTTCTTTATATGGCCAATGTTCAAAACAGAATGGTGGGCAACAGTGACTCTTAGGCTGATACAGGAAAGCAATTGTTTTAAGTTGCTTGAACCTGAGATATCAAACTGAAAAAAGAGACATATAAAACCAATCTCCTGGAGTCAGAACAAGGATTCAGCCTGACAACTTGTCTGTTCCAATCAGAACACAAGGCATGGAGTGGGAACACTGGAAGAAACCCATGGCCACTTTAGTTAGGGATCCTCACTACTCTGCGCCTGAAACAGGTTCATTCAAGTCCTTATTCACATACAACAGTTGGCAGAGTAGGGTTGCCAAGTCTGCGTTGGAAAATACCTGGAGACTTTAGGGGTGGAGCTAGGAGAGGGTGGGGTTTGGGGATGAGAGAAGCCTCAGCATGGTACAATGCCATAGAGTCCACCCTTCAAAGCAGCCATTTTCTCCAGGGGAGCTGATCTCTCTCAGCTGGAGATCAGTTGTAAAAGTGGGGGATCCCCAGGCCCCACCTGGAGGCTGGCAACCCTAAGGCAGAGTTTAAATATGCAAAGGAAGTAGAGCACTGGCTGT
Organism: Lepidodactylus listeri; assembly: GCA_029233225.1. Lineage (NCBI taxonomy): Eukaryota > Metazoa > Chordata > Lepidosauria > Squamata > Gekkonidae > Lepidodactylus > Lepidodactylus listeri. Next base: position 43,483,696 of record JARCFY010000003.1, read on the forward strand.
TTAGAGAAAAATATGTAGGTTTATTACAGAAGAACAAACTGTTATGGAACATCCAAAAGAGAGAGCCTTAACTGTCTAGCCTAACTGCTGTGAGAGGAACAACAAGAGCAGGAAGCTATGCAGGAGCAGGAAGTTTCCAGAAGAGCCAATCAGGAGACAACAAGGACACAGTTTGAAAACGTGGGGAGTCCCTAGTCTAGCTATGCTAATTACAAGTCCTTCAGCAGTCCCCCTGGAGGATGATCTTCAGATCTTCTTCATAAGGCTGCACGATAGACCCTGCATATTCCAACAGCAACAAATAAGGAATGTCCAATGCAAGCAGTGTCTCAGGTATTTATAGTACGAGTGACACATTTAGTAACCAAATCTAGAGACAGTACAAAGAGTTAATTCAGAAATAGTACAAGACATAGTGGAAATCATGCAGCAGTGCATGTCTGCATTACCATTTCCCTCTGACCCCCCTTTTTTCAGAAGTTTGTTAAGTCTTTAATCAGTACACAATTGCAACTTTTTAAAAGTGTGATTTGTTATTGCTATCAGCTGTGACCACCATTCTAATATTTATGATGATGTTTTAAACTTTAATTTTTATTGTATTAATTAAATATATATGGTATAAATGAAATGAAATGTTACCCGCCCAGAGCCCGCTTGAGGGAAGGGTGGGCTATAAATATGAATAAATAAATATAATAAAATAATTATTCAGGCTCTGAAGGCACTGTGCTACAAATGTTCCACTGCATGATGGAGAGAACAAAAGCAATTCGTTCTATATATATATATAGACACACATATACTTACATACATGCATACACAGATACAGATACCCACACACACTCTCCTTAAAACTAGACCCCAAAAGCGTGAACTTTTTAGCACTGATGCATCCATAGCTGTTATTCCCCACTCCACTGACTTGCCTAGGTTTAAGTCTGTCTTTCAGGTTTTACTTTTTCAGTACCAGGAGTACAAGGTATCACTTTCCCCTGCTGAAGTACCCTGACATAAACCGGTGTGTTGACTTGTGATATTTAACAAAAAGAACCTCTAACATTATGCAGCCACATACCAGCATGACATCTGTTGTAGGGAAAAGGTGTTGAGCAATGCTCATCCAGATCAAAAGTTCTTTAGAGAGTTATGTGAACTTTTTTTGAGAGAAACAAAGGTGAGGAAAATTATCCAAGCCAACTTTTGTCACCCTTTTGTCTTAGAATAGCTTATACAATATGCTGCTCGTATAGAGAATAGAAAACATGCTTTGACAGCCCCTCACATTTCCCTCCCTCAGAGGTTGATTTCCCCTCCAAAATTTTGTTTCCTTCTGTGACTGAGCTGCCCCAAGTACCAAGGTTTTCTTCGTTATCTTTGTTTGCACTGCCCTGTCTCAGAGATTAGCCCAGCCCAGCCCTGGAACCTGAGGGACAAATAAGCAGCCCTCTTCGGTTGAACCCCTTCAAATCACACTTGAGAGGATGTAGAAGTCAAACAGAGCAAAAAAATTTTTTAAAAGACGGAAAGGTCAGGTGTAATCAGGGAGCTGTTAATTTCAAATTAGTGGTTGTACAGACTAATTCTTTATACAGGCAAATTACAGTTATTGAAGATTTTTTAAATTATGTTATTATATTCTTAGTTATTGAGATCTTAATATCTAGACTTCTGTTATTAATCAGATTGAATTAAGTTTGTAAGTTGTGTTGGTTACTGCTGTAAGAAGATATTTTCTTTCTAAATAGTTTTTTTTAAAAACTCGGGCATTTTCAAGTTTGTAGAAAGATCTGTCTTGTCTGTTCATGACTGCAAGTGCAGTCTCTGGATTTAAGTATCTACAGATTTGGCCATGATGAGATTTTTTTTTAATTTTACAAAATTTATATCCTACTTTTCTGCACTAATAAGGGCCGCTAAGGTGGCTAACAAATTAAAGCACACATAACAAAATCACATCTTAAAAAACATTAAAGCCTACCAAAATGCATCATTAAAACAATGAAAACTAGAGCTGAAATACATGCAGAAACATTAAAACAATTAAAACATTAGGCAGGAAAGTGGGATCACTGAGAAAATGCAACATGAAACAAAAAAGTTTACACCTGCTGTTGGACGATGGCATCAGAAGAGAACAGATGAATTTCTTGGGTGAGATTTCCAGTATTTTGGAGCCATGACTGAAAAGGTCCTCTACCAGGTTGCCACCCACTTAATCTCGGGAGCTGAATGCACCCAAAGCAGGGCCTCTAAAGATGACGGCAGTGGTCAGGTAGGTTCATGGGAATTACATATATTGATATGAAAGAGACAAAGTACTCAACCTTCAAGTTACTTTGTTATCCTAACATAGTATAGATTCAAAAATTAACGCCTGAAAACAAAGTTAAACAAAACATACCCCACCTGCCTTGGTGAGGATGGGTCTAGTCAGGGCTTTTTTTGTAGAAAAAGCCCAGCAGGAACTCGTTAGCATAATAGGCCACACCCAACAGCAGAAACTCATTAGCATATTAGGCCACACCACTGACAGCACAGCTTATTAGCATATTAGGCCACATTCCCATGTTACCAGAAGAGTGGTCATCCAGCCACACCCACCTTTTGTTTCGTATTCTGTTTACCTTGTTTGTTGTCAAAACCAGGGCTTTTTTTGTAGCAGGAATTAATTTGCATGTTAGGCCACATACCCCTAATGTAGCCAATCCTAATGAGTTTCTGCTGTTGGGTGTGGCCTATTATGCTAATGAGTTCCTGCTGGGTGTGGCCAGCTCAGGAACCAGCCGGAACTCCGTTCCTGTGCATTCCTGCCCAAAAATAGCCTTGGGTCCAGTATGTTAGTGATCTGCACCAAGTAAAAGACTACGGGAGAACTACCTACAAACTATCAGAACTAGCAGGGTGCTCATTAGTGAAACCTTTATGGTACAGCCTGTGATACCAATGGCATTAATCTATAGAGAATGGGTATCAGAAAACCTTTGATGGTGCAGGAAGAGTGAATACTTTGACAAGGTAACATCCTTGATGAAGATATGAGCAAATAGTGTTTCCTCTGTGGAAGACTGTATTTTCATGAAATTCTTTATGAAAAGGAAATCCGTAGTACCTTTGGTTATTATTCTAGTCAAACCTGAGTCATATATTTTACCCAAGGTGTTAAATTAGCTCTACATCAGTTGATGGATTGATGTTTTCCAAGGTGTTTGTGGCTGTGCTGCTTTAACGTTCTTCACTGGATTGGACCAGTGAACCCTCTGTATGGCTGGAGCAGAGTCGTCTTTCCAGTCCATCAGGGGCCAGAGTTCATAATACCCTCTTTAAGGCTGAAGGGTGCTTTCCCATCCCTTTTTTTCCATATATGCTGAAAGGTCCTTGTTGAAGGCACACCTGTACTGGTCTTTACTGGGCTGGGCTATGTTATCAAATTAGGTACTCAGGAAATTGCTGCACCCATTACAGGAATGTCCCTCTTCCAAAAGAAACTGTGGCCATTGGGGTGGGGCTGGGGTTGCCCACGCCAGCGTAAAAAATTCCTGGAGATTTTGGGGGTGGACTCTTGGGAGGGGGAGGTTTGGAGAGGGAAGGAACTACAGCATGGTATAATGCCATAGAGTTGACCTTCCAAAGCAGTCATGCGCTCCAGGGAAACTGATCTCTGTTGCCTGGAGATTAGTTGAAATCCCAGGAGATCTCCAGCAACCACCTGGAGGTTGGCAACCCTAGGTGGGGTGGCATTCATGCTTTTTTCTATGAGGCCTGGGCCCAGCTGCAGCTGAGAATCCAGCATTGTATGTTGCATTCTAATTGCTGTTTGCAGTAGATTTTAATTGCCGTGAGCCTCTTTAGGAGAGAGGTTTTAGTTAAAATCTGGATAAAAATAAAATTAATGAATTAATAATTGGTCAATATATTATGTGACTAGAGCTTGATTCTTCCAGACAAATGAAACTTCTTCATAGTTCTTAAGCTGAGGTTGAAAAGGATCGTATAATCCTTTAAACACTGAACGGAAATTGTAAATAAAACACAGTAAGGCCCCCAGGGAAGGTAGCAGAAAGGGCAGAGAAGACTGATGGTAAGAATAAAGAATGCCAAGAACCAAAGAGCTCTGTCAGTTTAGAAAGCCAAAAAACAGCTCTACTCAAAAGAGGGGCCTTTATCATTTCATAGGTTCCGGGGGGGGATAGGAGGAGATTGCAAGAAATACTTTATGAGAGTGGTTTGTGCCACAAATGCACCTATATAAAGTGTATTAAGCTCTTGCTGATTTAGAGGGGAAATTCCAGAAGAAACATCGCTACAAAATGGACCGTCCTTTGCAGAACAAAGAATGCATAGCGAGATGTGACTTCTAAGTTCTAACACATTCAAAGCAGACCTCCGCTTCCTCGAGCAACTGCAAAAGTTTAAAGTGATGAACAGACAACTGTTGAAAGCAAAATTTTGTCTGCTTGATGGTACTATCTGACTTCCAGATCATCTCCCACTGTAGCAAAATAGGAGATGTATGAGACAAAAATGAAAGCTAGTACACTTTTGATGTGAGGACCAAGCAGGGGTCCTTTCGTAGAAAAAGAGGTGCAGGAGCTCATTAGCATAACTCATTAGCATATGCCACGTCCCTTGACATCACTGGAAGTGTGTCAGAAAGGGAATGTCAGTTTCAGCCCCATTATACCCTATGGGCCATTGAAATCAATGGCAAAAACTCATAGGGTATATGAGGGGCTGGAGGAAAGGGGATTTGAGGGAGAGGCTCCAAACTTGCAGGGTAGCTGCTGGGGCCTCTCCTCGAAATACCCACCAAGTTTCAAGAAGATTGGACCAGGGGGTCCAATTCTATGGGCCCCCAAACAGGTTGCCCCATCCCCTCCATTGTTCTCTATGGTGGGAAAAAATGTTACCTTTTTTTTCTACCATAGAGAACAATGGAGGGAATGGGGGCAACCTGTTTGGGGGCCCGTAGAATTGGACCCCCTGGTCCAATCTTCTTGAAACGTGGTGGGTATTTGGGGGAGAGGTCCCAGCAGCTACCCTGCAAGTTTGGAGCCTCTCCCTCAAACCCCCTCCCCTCCAGTCGCTTTTAAAGTTGCTGCCGAATTTTGGCGGCAATTCGGCAGCAGGCTGAATCAGATCAGAGAATATGATTCGGCCCATGGCTGCCCTAGTGGCCACTCCTGAGCTGGCGGAGCTTTGCTCCGCCTTGCTCCGGCCCCAACGGACCCCTGGGACCAAGAATACTCAGACAGGAGAACTGAGAATGAAAGATGAGGCAATTACAAACAGGATGATAAAATGGGTGTTCTGTCAAAAACCACATCACTCGTGAGAAAGAGGAGAGCAGAACATTAGCAGGAGAGGCCTCGGATGGTATTATCTCATCCAAAACCATATTTAAGAAGAGTTTAAAAAGAAATAAATAGCATTAAATTTAGTTGGCCTTCCTCTCAGAGCTTTTACAATCAAATTTTATACTCCAAGGTAGGCCTCACTAGGGATTCCCGCCTCCAGATGTGACCTGGGGATCCCCCAGAATTACAGGTCACCTCCAGATTACAGAGATCAGTTCCCCATTTTCTCTAGGGGAACTGAACTCTGAAGTCTGGAGATGACCTGTAATTCGGGGGGGGGGGGCAGGCCACACCTGGAGGCTGGCATCCCTAGTGAGGCCTACCTTGGAGTATAAAAATACCAGGAAAACTTGATTGTACAAGCTCAGAGAGAAAGGCCGACTGAACTTAATGTTCAGTTGTACCCTGCTGAGGTTGCTGACCTCCCCAGGCTCCACCCTAAAATCTTCAGGAGTTTCTTAACCTGGAGCTGGCAACCCTACTCCCCCACCCACCCACCCTGCTGGTGGTCCTTGGCAACCCTCGGCCTCCTCTTAGTGATGTAACTTTAGTGATAGAGGGCAGTGAATCTGTCAAATTATGGTTAATTCATTGATTCCCAAACGTTCCACTAGGCCATCTATTGTGCCGTAACTGTGGCTGAAGTATGCCTTGGAATGTTGAATCACCATGCTGGAAGCATCTACCATGGTATGCCCCTTAGAGCGCCAGACATTATTGAGCTTGCTTTCTTCATTGCCAATAAGTGACATCATCAGCATCACTCCAAGGGATAAAGTAAAGAAATAATCAGAATTCTTTTATTAGACCCTAGCATGCATCCACTTGTTTTTACCCAATAAAGCTCCATGTATGCTAACATTCAGACTAACATGAAACCATGATTAAATTAAGCTAACCTCTTTGCCAAGCTTTGTGTTTTGATGGCCAATTGCTATGATATTACAGATGATTCCCTAGAAATAAATTTCACAACAGAATTGCTAGCTATTCTGTGACCATGGATGGAGAACTTCTCATGAAAACATGTTTCAGGAGATTTACATTGTCCCAAACATAGACAGAATTTTAGAAGCAAAATACTTAGTTGGGGGTCATTTGGATCCCAAAACTGGTGAAATTTGCTAATACCAACTTCAGAAAGCTTATCCTTCTGTACACATTAGGCTGCTCCCCCACCTACCTGGGATTCATGGCATCCTTTCATTAGTAGGTGTGGAGCAGTGTGAATGTCCCATTTTGTCGACTGACCTGACTCACTGCTTGCAATCCACCTTGAGTATGTCTTCTATCTTAGAGAAACTTTTTCTGTCCATCCCCTCCCCCCTCCCCAGCACAAGTAATCCCGGGGGTCCTCTTCTCTCTCTGATAATACACTTCCCCACTTCACTAGATCAGCAACTTTTTTCTCTGTAACCCTGGAAGCATTTTTGGGTGTGACGCAGGGTTTCTTCCCCACTTAGAGAGGTCCACCCCAAAACGTACAATTATAATATACACTCTCCAAGGAACTGGAGCCACTGCCCTTAACATTTGCACAATCCATCACAAAAATCATGAACCCTCCACAGACTCACCAGACACATGCCAATGACCAGAACTCCTAAATCAGCCCTTTTCTCCCACCACCCCGTGATTCATCCACACCAATCCAGTCTCCTCCAGATCTCAATTCTGCTCCCACTGACTACTCCTTTCCTTGCATTTCAGTCCCACCTGACCTTCCACAAAGACACTCACACAGCCCATCATGCTGAGGTTCGAGCATGGGAACTAACAACTGGGAGACCCAGGTTCATAACCCTTAGGTCAAATCTACATCTGACTTTCCCACTGGAATCATTCTAGTTTCAAAAAACTCCATCTATACCTGTTTCCAGTTTCAAACCATACTTGTTCTAGTTTAAAAATTACTGTCTACATTTGTTAATTGCCCTCCTGTGGTCAAGCTAGCATTATACTGCTTTAAACAGATCCTGTTGCTTAGTGCTCTTCAGACCCGGGGGGGGGGGGAAACAAAGTGAAATTTGACACCAGTGTGAAATGAGTGTAGGAAAAGACAGCAGTCAAACTACTTCAGAGGGGAGGTGTAGATTTGACCTAACTCTGCCATGGAAGTTGCTGGGTGACTTTGGGCCAATCAATCTCTCAGCCTAAGGTCAAATCTACTTTCCCGCTGGAATCATTCTAGTTTAAAAAAAACCCTGTCTATACCTGTTTCTAGTTTCAAACCATACTTGTTCTAGTTTAAAAATCACAGTCTACATTCATTAATTGCCCTCCTTGGTCAAGCTAGCATTATACTGCTTTAAACAGATCCTGTTGCTTAGTACTCTTCAGACCCAGGGAGTGAAATTTGAAACCAGTGTGAAATGAGCATAGGAAAAGACAGCAGTCAAACTACTTCAGAAGGGAGGTGTAAATTGGGCCTTAGGTATCCAGCACAGTTGTTGTGAGAACAAAAACATAGATGGGGAGAATGATACTTGTAAATTGCTTTGGGTCCCCATTTGGGGAGAAAAGCCAGGTACAGACATCTAGAAAATAAAAATGATGCAACAAAACCTCATGAAGTCTTTCAGGTGGCTCAAGACTCCTGTTTTATCTTAGCCTCCGACTACACCCCTGCTCTTGCATGCCACCCCCCCCCCAAAAAAAACACAAACACTCATCACCTTCTCTCCCCCCAACAGTGACATTTCTCCTTTTCTCCCATGGTTTTCCAAGTACAGTTCCCACCATACACCCCATTGCACGCACTTCCGTTCCATGGTCATGTGGCCGGCATGACTAGACGCTGAGGTGCACAGAACACTGTTACCTCCCCATCGAAGTGGTACCTATTTGTCTACTTGCAATTTCTTGCTTTTGAACTGCTAGGTTAGCAGGAGCTGGGGCCAGACACTTCGTCATGCAGCACTCGGGTCTCGAACTGCTGAACTACCAACCTTCCACTCTGTAGTTCAGCGTCTTAACCACTTGAGCCACTGCAGCCCTTGTTACACTCTAGCATTCCTATTCCTATACTTCCCTTAATGCCCATTTCCATCAGCAGTTTTCCCCCTCACCATTGTCACACAAAATGACTTTCTCCCTCCCTTCTTCTTCCTTCCCTCCTCCCAAAGGGCTGCCTCTCTGCCACCATGGCAGAGAAAGAGCAAGAGAGGCGAGCAAAGAAAAAGAAGGTAGTGGTAACAGCAGCAAAGAAGGCGGCTTCTGCTGCTGAAGCAAGGGGGGAGGCCCAGTGCACACGTGCACTGACAGAGAGGCGGTAACCTCCCACCTCTGACAGAAGAAGAGAAGAGATTGGATGTATACCCAAGTGAGTCTCAGAGCGGCTTACAAACTCCTTTTCCTTCCCCTCCCCACAACCTATGAGGTAGGCGGGGCTGAGAGAGCTCTGACAGAAACTGCTCTTTTTCAAGAACAGAACTGAAATGTACTGGACTCGGGAGGCCATGGAGTGATTACAAAGAAGCTCTTTTTATTAGGTGGTCAGCGGAAGCATAAGGGAAGCAGGTCGGGGAGCCTGCTTATATTTACAGGTAAGCCACACCCCCAACCTCACCCCCCGCAGGGGATTGGGTAAACAGGGATTAGTTTCCCACCACAGGCTATCATAGGACCATTCGAATATCCTAAGCCTCTGATAGGGGGACAAACAGGATCCTAGGGTCTATTGTTACCTGGGGACTGAAGCTCAGGCTAGTATCACTTACCATCACAGGCAAACATGCCCAGATATGTCACAGGGTACATAACAAGAACTGTGCCAGAACTATGGCTTGCCCAAGGTCATCCAGCAGGTGCAAGTGGAGGAGTGGGGAATCTAACCCTGTTCTCCCAGATTAGAGTCTGCACACTTAACCACTACACCAAACTGGCTCTCTACCAAACTGGAGAGGTGGCGGCAACCACATGTACACAGCCTGGCCAAACCAAGAGAGGGAGAGGGAGGGAGGAAGGGGGGATGGACCCTTCAGCCAGTCAACCTAACACAGGTCTTTTCGCTGCTCTTGCTGCTGTTGCCACCACTCTTCCCCTTCCTTGCTTGCAGGCTGGATAATAGACCTGGATGGGCCCGATTCCAGGCCATATGTTTGAAACCGCTTTAAGCTGCTGGAATCAAAACAGTCCTTCCAGTTGCTGGCAACCTTTAGTAGGCCATAGGTGGGTGTCCTGCCTCACCATGCCATACCAAATAAAATTTCCAAGCACAGAAATGCTCCAACAAGCATGCTTTGCCTCTGGAATATTCAGAAGCCTCTCAGATGCATGTAAAAATGTGGTGCTGTGCAGTGTTCCTTCTAAGCTGTGCACGTGAGTGGCTGCTCATTAATACCAGGAAGTCCCACTCAGCTCAGCAGCAATCTGGAGCCACACAGGGTCTTGCACTGCCCACTGCCCATTTTAAGATTACAGCAGTTATATTCTGCTCAGGATGTGAACTGCTCCACTCAGTAGGGGGGGAAATTAAAGGGAACATTGGTGCTGTGGTAAAAATGTGGTGTTGTGGTGAAAATGTCACCCATGGTTCCCGGTACTTTACCCCAGAATGAATACCAGAATCCTGCTACTTTGGGGTCTGAAAACAAAACTCTTGACAGGAAACTTTCTGACAAGAAATCCAGCAATGAGACACATAGAAACCTTTGAAGCAGCTGGCAGAACTGACCTGGATGTGAGTATGAGGATGTGAGCTCGATGGGGATTTTCCAGTTGTGTTTTCGCTTGTATAAAGCACACACACTTTCACAGCTCATTCTCATTCTGAAGATACCACTGTGCTAGTCAGCCTCCCTGTCACAGAAGAACTTTAAACAGGGTGAACTGTTTAAAGAACAACCCACAAGATTTATTAAACAGTTATGTACACTGAAGCAATTCATCATTCACCTTATATGTGCACAACTTTTTATATAATTCATTATTTATAACTTCACAGTTCATTTGTCAGTGATGATGGTAAAATGTTATCAGACTTTAAGTTATAAGTCTTTAATAAAAGAGCATTACCAAATGAATGACTCCCATGTGCAACCCAAAGGAAGTTTACAATAAAGCATTTACATTGATTTCAAAAATATTAATGAATATGATTGCCAGTTCTAGTCTGGGAAATTCCTGGAGATTTAGGGACAGTGCCCATGGAAGGGGAATTTGGGGAGGGATTTCACCTAGAATCTATGGTATGCCATAGAGTCTGCCCCCTGAAGCTGGCATTTTCTCCAGAGGAACTGATCTCTGTAGTGTGGAGATCAGTTGTAATTCCAGGAGAACTTGGAGGTTAGCATAGGCATAGAGTACGGGGGGGCTCGAGGGCTTGAGCCACCCCCAAAATTTCCCGGGGGGGGGGGCTCAGCCACCCCCAGGAAAATGGAGCCACCCCCGGGAAAATGGAGCTCAGCACCCCCGGGAAAATGGAGCCACCCCGGGAAAATGGAGTTCTCCCCACCCCGGGAAACTGCTGCGCCTCCCTAGGTCCTTCCAAGGCCCGGCCGCCGCTGCTGGAGAGGGAGAGGGAAGGGGTGGCGGGGGGGAGAGGCACCGGCCGCAGCGGCTGGCGGACCTCGGAAGGGCCCAGGGAGGCAGGGCGGTTTCCCGGGGGGGGGAGAACATTGCTCCAGCACTAAGGAGCCCCCGCCCCCCCTGGATTTCCAAAAGTCTACGCCCCTGGAGGTTAGTTATCCTAATTCTGAATTACCTTTATTTCTTACTAGCCTGATACCCATGCTTTGCTATGGTATTTAAGTTCTGTAAATCCAGTTATAATAGTGATGATGTGAAGTTTGAAATGCAACATTTGTTGCATGAATTCTGATGGAGAAGATTGTAGTGTAAAAAATGAAGTGAGACATATGTACAGATTTTCCCCCCCTCTACTGAAGGACCTCTCTGTAGACCACATTGGTGGTTCTGCCCTCAGGCGCTAGGATCACCAGGCTGCTTGGTGAGCTCACTCTGGAGCAGGCCACATAAAACATTCCATGTGAGAAGCAGTCCTCTGTTAAGTCAACTGGGACTTGGGACTTGACGGTCATAGCAAAGCAGACCTTGAGAGGGAACTGCAGCTTCTTGAACTTTGCTGCATTCCTAAGTTGCCTCCTTCTGGTAGCACTGGTGTATCTAGGTCAACACCAGGAGCTTTCTTGGGGGCAGTAAGAGATGAGAAATAAGAGGGGGAGTTGGTCTGAGAGAGTGGTGATGTGGTAGACATTTCTTCAGGTTCATGAGGGAGGCATGGAGCGAAATGGCTCCTAGAAAGGTCCTTTACTGTCTCCCCATGAACGTTCATAAACGCAATTGCCATGCTGGCTGTTATGAGAAATGTCTATTCAGGAGTCTTGAATCGCTGATTTCTGTAACTGTCCTTTTTTAACTGTGTTTTTACCTCAGAATGTTGAGATCCGCAGCTGAGCAATCAGAGGGAAGTGGGTGCAAGCAGAACTCTGAGCTACACTGTTGGCCAATCAGAAGGGGGGGCAAGGAGCCTGCCAGGTACATGAGAAAAAATTGGGAGATTACAGATTACATTTTGCCCCTCTTTTACCCCCTTAGGGGTCATTTTTCTCAGATATCTCTTCATAGTGTGGGCTGATGTCATGGTAGGAATGCACTTCCCTTATTTTGGGTTTCTTGGTGCAGGAGTTTGGCCTAGGCACTGAATTGGGGTGGGGGGGTGTACAGGGCATACCCTTTAATTTTTTTATATAAAAATGCTTCTCATTTATGGTACATTTAAGAAGTGGGGCATAACTATGTATTCAAAACAACATCTGAGCAATTATATTAAGCAAGTTCATATGAACCAATTTACTAGAACCCACATTGTGAGAAGTTAAATAACCTAATACAGGAAACCATCCATAGTGGGTAGGAGTGTGGCTAAACCCATTGGGGAGGCTGGGCCAGCAGCTTTGCTAAGGTGATCTTGCTGGGGCAGCCTCACTGATGGATTAAGTACCCTGGCCCTGCTCCTACACCTGACAGATACCCACCTGTCTGGAGTTGGTGGGGAGTGCATTTAAAGACATTGAGGCTGGGCCAGCAGCAGCGCTAAGGCAGTCCTTTTGAGCAAGCCTCCCCAATGGCTGTAAGCATCCCACCCCGTCTCCTACACCTGACAGGCAGCTGCCTCTCAAGTGTGGGAGGGGAAGGGGTATTGCAAGCTATTTTAAAGGCTGGGCCAGCAGGATCATTAAAGTGTTAGTGCTGGGGTGGGCTCTCTGATGGCTTTAAGCACCCTGCACCCACTGCTGCACCTGACAGCCGCCTGTCAGGTGTAGGAGGTGGGGGAAGTGTGTTTGAAGCCAGCAGCATTGCTGCACCTCGCAAGTGGTTGGCCATTCCTGATTTCCTCAACTGTCTTTAGCTCTCTGCAGTCTCCTGTAACTGTTGTTTTTTTTAACCTCAGAACACTAAGCTCTGCAGCCGAACAATCGGGGGGGGGGGGGGGGGGTGCAAGGAGGTAGCAGCCTGGTAGCCACATAGGAAGCAATGGGGGAGCACGTTTTACCCCTTTTGATCCCCTTAGGGGTTGAATTTCTGAAAATCCCTTTTTAGTGAGCATCTACGTCATGGTAGGAGTGTTCTCCCCGAATTTTGTGTTTCTAGGTCCAGGGGTTTGGCTTGGGCATTGATTTTACAGTGAGAAGACTTTCTTTTATATATATAGATTACACTTCTAGGATGAGTTCCCCCCCACCTTCCCCGATAGGGTCCTTTGAATACCTTAGAGCAGATGCAAATTAAAGACAACTAAAACACATGAAAATAAAAATCCTGTAATACAGTTAAAAATAACAGAAATAAAAACACAATTGAAAGATAAACAACTAGCAGCATCCAGCCCCAAAGTTCCTAGATATTAGTTACCTTATTAATTAATTTATTAAGGCCATGGTAACTGTGATCAAAAGAAGAGATACAAGCATGGAAGAGAAGGACTGTGCACAAAGCCGGAGCCTAGCTTCTAGTTTTAACTACTGTTGCTGAAGCGCCTTTTAAAATTGAACAGTAGTTGCTTTATTTACTGCATAGAACAAGCAAAGTTCCACTAACATGCACCATTCTCTTCTACAACTAGGGAGAACTCCCCATTCATAACCTGCTGTCCTACTAAGGGCTGGTGGCATGATGTCACTTCTGCTGAATACCTGGATATGATGTCAACACAGTGTTTTAGTATCTGGGTATAACTCCATGGTTTTACCCGTCAGCTGGTACCCTGTCGACATCACATATCCCTTCTTTGCATTGTGGTTTTAGCTAGACTACAAATCCAAAAAGTGTTTACTGTTTCATTGAACAATAATCAATGCCATGGTATTATCTGCTGTTCAGCAAATAAATCACTTTTGGACTATATGACCAAGGAGAAATATAGTGTTAATGTTTAAATCTTCACAAATAATTGTATACCCTTTTATGGCTCCATTTACTCTTTTCTGATTGATTCCCCCCCCCCCCCCCCCCCGGACATTAATTTTATATCTAAAAAGCAAGGCTTTGAATCATGTTTTTAAAAAGTAATATTACTCCATGTGTCACTTTTTCCGGTGCTCATGATCACAAGTCAAAACAACTACTAAGAACATAAGTTTTGACACCCAGGTATAGAAATTAGAAAATCTAGCTGGGCTGTTCCAGTCTGGACATCATCACCAAACTGAATAATTTAAGCATCAAAAGTGGATGATTCATAGTCACCCAGGCAAGAGGAAGAATGTCTGCCCTGACACTGGCTGTTGAGTGCTGATACTATTAGAGTATGTTTTCTCAGCTCGCTGTGCAGATATGACTCAGAACATGTATAAGAATCAGAAATGCAGAGTTCCAAGATGCAATTTTTATAGCGTTCTTCTTTGCTCACATTCAACTAACTAAACATGCAATTAAATGGCTGTAAACAGTCATTAACTCACTTCTACAAAGTTTTAAGCAAGCTGCCTCCTGTGCCCACACCATACATTTTATTAAAGTAATATTTTAGTGTAATTTATTCACCGCTTGTCAGAGGTTGGAACAATTAACACAAGCAAATCTGTATACCCTAATCCAGTCATCTCATCCAGGTTCTGGTGCTCCCATATAAACATGGGGCTCCCCAGTCCAGAACAGCACAGTAGTGTACTAAGTCTCTCCACTGAAATATAGGATGATGAAGAAGAAGAGATTGGATTTATACCCTGCCCTCCACTCCCCAAGGGAGTCTCAGAGCGGCTTACAAACTCCTTTTCCCTTCCCCTCCCCACAACAGACACCCTGTGAGGTAGGTGGGGCTGAGAGAGCTCTTTCCCAAGCTGTCCTTGAGAGAACAGCTGGTACAGAGCTATGGCTTGCCCAAGGTCATCCAGCCAGGTGCAAGTGGAGGAGTGGGGAATCAAACTCGGTTTTCCCAGATTAGAGTCCGCGCACTTAACCACTACACCAAACTGGCTCTCAGGATCAGAGGGTAGCTGTGCTGATGTGCAGTAGAACAGTTAGGTTTGAGTTCAGCAGCACCTTAGAGATGGACAAGAGTTTCACGGTATAACCTTTCAAGCATCAAAGCTCCCATCATCAGACACCAGTAGGAATGGAGATCTCAGAGTCTCCATTAGAAGGTGGGAGGGATGCTGTTTGCCACATGGTGCTGTTAAGAAGCTTGTAAAGGATGCAAAGGTACAATGCATATTGTAATCAGCTTAATTAAGGCAGAAGAAAAATGCTTGGGAGGCAAAAAAAATTACCATCTGTAGTGAGGTAAGAATCCTGGCAGGGGGAGGGCGGTCTAAAATCTAATGAAATAAATATTCAGCCCTGGGAGGGCCGTTGTTCTGAACTTGTACATTAACTCAGGTTCAGCAATCTGCATTGTAATTTCCCTTTGAATCTTTTTTTTTTTTTGAGGACTGCCACTCTTTAGCTCAGCAGTGGAATGACCTGGAAGATTATAAAGGGAAATATAGGGAGGCATACAGATAGATACACATACACACACACTTATGCAAGACATACATCTGTGTGCTTCGATGAGAACATCTTTAGGATAAAACACCTCCTCAAGCAAAAAAGTATGCAGTCATTTTGTGCAATCAGAACCTTGGTTAGTGAGAAGTAACACTTGCAAAGGAGTTTTTAAGATGCTGAGTGATGGCCTTTGATGAACTGTCAACCAAAGGCAATAAACAGCCAACCTTCAAAGAATCCGTCTGTAATTTTGACATGGAATTTGTTACTAAAAACAGAACCATGGATTCTCTCTAAAGAAGTCAATTCTTCTTCCAAAAAGAAAGAATATATGTGAAAATAAGGACCTATGGGAAAACAGCAAATCCATTCAGCATTATTCCTTTTAAAAGTATGTTGTGCATATTGGAACATACTTGATTATTTCACTGTTGTTACCTTTCTGTATCAAGCTCTTAAGTCCATATTTGAAACCAACAGTAGATGGCCCACTTTTCACAGAAAGGAGAAATCCACATAGTGCCATAAGGAAAAGGAGCACAGCCTTCATTATAAACTTGGCATTCACTTGCGAGAACAAGTGAAAACATGACTCGGAAAAAGAAAGAATTAATTTTGTCCCAAAACGTATGGGAAGCAAATAGTCATAAAACATTGAGTCAGAGGGATACCAAAACCAACATGATCCAGAACATAAAATCATTGCAGAAATCATGAAAACAGTAGGCGTACAAGTATAAAATTGGTAAAGCATGACTATTTAGCTTTTCTTTTTTTTTAAAGTATCTTTTTTGCCCAAAGGAAAGACATGTGTGTTTAAGAAAGGTCTCTGAAAGACTCTTTATAAAAAAATCATTTCAGCAAATCCCCCCACACACACACATACACACACATTTAGAAGAATATAAGAGCAGGTTTGCTGCTCCATCTAGTCGAGCATTCTCTTTTAACTGAGTGGCCAAGCAGATGCTTACAGAAGGCCTACAGGCAGGACACAGAGGCCAAAGCCTCCCCCCCTCTTCTGGTTCCCTGCACTGCTAGTCAGAGGGTTACTGCATCTGCATATTATACAGACAGATGATAGAATGAATTTAGGCAGATCATGAGTGGGAGGGTGGGAAGGGATGAGCCAGCACTTTCTTACATGCCCAATGGTAATGCCCATTGCCACTTTGGGGGTCAGGAAGGAATTTTCCTCCAGGCCAAACCTGGAGGCTTTTTGCCTTCCTCTGGGAGCAGAGCAGAGGTCACAGGGGGAGTAAGGGGGGGAGGTAGTTCTGAATGTCCTGTGTTGTTGGAATAGATGACCCTTGAAGTCCCTTCCAGCTCTATGTAGATAGATAGACAGACAGACAGATGCCAATTCTCAACATTAAGAGAAAGCAAGAAAACAGAACAAAGCCAAGATAAAGAGGCGAGGCTATGTAGATCAGACCAGATTATGCTATGGATTAGGTCACTGGATTTAGAAGTGGACTTCTTTACTTTTTCCTATATATGATTACTAAAATTATGTAACTGAGAAGATGGTGAAATCTATTCTCCACTCAAGACAGTGCATGGCCCAGCACTCACCGACAGGGATCCCAGCAAGAGTCACATAACTCGGGATCCTGTCAGGGTGTTCCGTTCCTAACACATCCTTCATAATGATGGGTATTTTGCTAGTCCGGTAATTAATACATAACTGCACAAAGGAGGAACACTTTGTTATGCCTTTTGATTTCTGTTCTACCACATGGATGTTTTCTTTCAAAAACTATAAAATAAACTTCAACCAGCCAACTTTACTTTGCCTTTACTTTACAGCATACAATATGAGCTTCTGATTAGACCCCCTGAATGTTCCCGGATGAAGTTCATCTCAAGCACAACAGTGTTATCTGTGGTGTACACACTCACTCCACCACTGTCTCTGTTCACAGCTGTTGCTGATTTTTGTAGCACTTTTAAAACCCACAAACTCTTTTTGACCAGCACCAGTGGTGTGACAAAAGAAATGAGTGTGCACATCATAGGAAATGATGCCTCTCTCATTGTTCTGCTTAAAACATTTCTATCCTATCTTTCTCTGCAAGTGGACTCATAGGTTTTCAGGATTAAAAAATAATTTTGCAATTGCAGGTATAACATTGCTCACAGAGAGCATGATGCCTATGTTCCTTTGAAAAAATACTTTGTTATTGTGTTATTGTGTCATAATGTTGTAACGTTATTGCACATGTGTGTAAAAAGGGAGGTTAAAAAAGGAGCAGAAAATATGGGATGGACTGTGAGGGCAAAGACAGGGGAAAGGGAGGCAGGAGCAACAGGAAACCTTGCCACGGCTCTAATGCAAAAATCAGTCTGCAGAGCAGATTGCAAACAGCCACGGGCCAAAAGGCTAAATGGGAAATCCGTTCAAACAATCCAGGGCAAACTGCCCCGCATGGAACCAGCAGCAAGTGCCATGTGTGAAATCAGTCTTGGTGACTCTCCACCAGTTGAAGCGTAGACTGAATCCTATTCTGTAGAAACACTGAATTACTAAACGTTTTATGGTGAGCTGGAACAGCATGGTAAAATAAAGAGATGATTCTTTCTGTATCCTTTTGGTATCTCCAATTTGTTACTCCAGTCTGAGTGGTTTAGGTTAATACAAGACTCATTGCTTAGATCACCATCAGCTGAAAAATATTCAGAGAGGGATTATCATTAAAAAAAACAACCTGCTGACATTAGAGGAATACTTTGAAAAAAAACCCATCACAACAATCACATCTTAATAATTTTATAGTGTTTAAAGTTCATTCACACTGATACAAAACAATAAAATGGAAGCCCCTCTGGGTGGTAGAAACTGATGTCAAGTGACTCATAGCTGACTTATGGCAACCCCATACGGTTTTCAAGGCAATGGCCCTGTCCACACGAGCGAGATAAGCCAGACGGGAAGTGACACAAATTTGTGCCAGCGCAATTTGCGCCACTTTTGCAGGATCACACAGGTCCGTGGACCTGTGATGGCGAACCGCTGCTGCGTGATCACACGCAGCCGTGGGCGAGTTTTTTTTTCCCCCAGCTGTTTTCAGTGCGCTTATCTGCTTCTACAAGGGATCCATGACTTGCCTCTCCACCCTTGGGATCATCTGATGATGCACATACCGGGATGGGAGGGGGGGGGAACAAAAAGCCTGCTCCCCAATGCCACTTGTTTGCGCTGGCACGATCACACCAGGAAAGGTCAGTTCTGGGCTGTCGCAAATCATTTGAGACTGCCTTTTCACTGGTAGCTAAATAAGTCAATTCCTCACCGGGTCAAAGCGGTTTGCGACACTTTGACACCGGCTGCAGGACGCTTCCCAGATGTGCTTGTGTGATCGCGCCACTTTGAGCCGGCGGGGAATCGTCCTTCTTGTGTCGCAAATGGGTGCGTATGATCGCGCCCAAGAGACTTTCAAAGGTGGTTTGCGATTGCCTGCCTCTGCGTCACAACCCTGATATTCCTTGGAGGTCTCCCATCTAAATACTAGCCAGGACCAACCCTGCTTAGCTTCCGAAATCTGATGAGATCCAGCTAGCCTGGGCTATCCAGATCAGTAGGAAACCAATCTCCTTTTATTAGCCTGTTAAGAAGAGGATGTCTTTCTGCAGCCTGTTACACAGCAGAAGGCAATTAAGCAAGGTTGTCATCTTTTCTCTTGATTCTTCATGTGCTGCCGGGATACCTGACTTTTCAAGAACTTTTCCAGTACAAAATTTGACTCACCCAAGTCTAGTGGTGACTACTAGATGTCTCGCGGCCACGCAGCTCTACTGGCCTCAATGGCAGCTACCGCACAACTCACCTGAGTGATTTGCTACTGCACAACTTTTATAACTTGACTAGACTCTTCCCAGGGAGGGGCTGACAAAGGGAGGGAAGGAGGGAAAGTTGAGAACCAGTATGTTATAGTGCTTAGATTAGGATCTGGGAGACCCAGTTCAAACCCCATGCTGACATGGAAGCTTGCTAGGTGACCTGAGACAGTCTCTTTCTCGCTCAGCCTAATGTAACTCACAGGGTTATCGTGAGAATAAAATAGAGAACCATGTAAGTTGCTTCAGTTCTCCACTGGGGAGGCAGGAGGGATGTAAATTAAGTAAATAGTAAGCAAAAAAAGATAAATAATAACCAAAGCTGAAGACTGGGGGAGCAGATAAAAGATGGGTGGGTAGATAGGACAGAGAGAAGGATGCCAGGAAAGGGGAGACGATATAGGGGCTGCTTCAAGAAGGGAAAGAGGAAGAAGGTCATACAGGGGAAGATAAGCTCCACCGACCCGCCAAGTCCTTAGAGGTTCTCCACTTGTATAAGATATAAACAGACAGTAATTGTGGGTGGCACATTTCTCCCAAACTCCATACAGTTCTGATGTGGCTTTGTCCCGGTACATTCTTGCCCATTTTTCGCTACTGCAATTTGCATTTAAATGAAAAGTTTGTCTAATACACTTTTCCTTGCTTGCTTGTTCCACATGGTTTCCCAGTCTTGCTTGGCCTTTCACATCTATGGAAGATGTTGACAGGAAGCATCATTGCAACAGGGAACATAGTTGTAGAGTTTACCTTGATCTTGCCTCCTGTTCCTCTCTGACCAGAAGCTGTTCCTCTGCATTCCCAACAGTCCTCAAATTACATCTGGCTAGTATCCTTTTAAACTTAGGCAGCTACCATTGCATGAATGTTTGGATCTTCAGCTTAGTTCTTGAACTCATCAGTTTTGCCAAAACAAAATCAGTTTTACATAAAAAACCTACCACTAGATATTTAAATGTTTCACTCTAACCCACTAAAAGAGTGATATAGTTATTATCAGATGTCCTAATCAGATGTTGATTTATTAAATTCAGAACTGTATTAATTTCATGATGTGTAAAAATACTGGTAGCCTTAGCAGCTGCTACCTGGAAATTGTTCTGTTGGCCTGTTGACATGATAGTTTCATCCATAGTGATTGCTCTATAACCACAGAAAGAAACCGGAAGGGCATATGTGGAGCATTCTATCATGCTTCATTGGGGAAAAGAAAAGGGCTCAAATTGATCATCTGAACCATTTTTTATAGTTACTACATGTTGATCAAGGAGGAACTGTTTAGTCAACACTGGGCTTAGTGAAGATATAACCAGTTTTTGGAAATAAAATTTAACTGTCTATTGATTTTCCTTAATAGCACTATGTATCTGTGTCTTCTGTCCCTCAGTAGGGGAAGTAGCAAGAAGGAGAGACACTAAAATAAAGAGCCTATCCAAGAGGTGTTTGGTTTTTAAAAATTTGTATCTAACCACCCTCTACCAGAACTGGGATCGGAACCAACACAGCTATCATTAAAGCAAATAAAATATAACCATCCTTAAAATCCAGCTTGCCAACCATAAAACAATAGAAAAAATCAAACTTTAACAGTTTTAACAAGAAAACATTAAAATAGTAGTCAATCGTGTTCCATAAAACTAGGGAATAAGCAAAAGTTCCAGGCATCAGAGATAAAGCCAAGATCAACCAGATTTTTTAAAAATGAAGTTTCCATTAGAGTGCGGAAAGAAAAAGCATCACCTACAAATCTCGAAGAACAAATAAGTCTTCACCAGACACTCAGAAATCTGGCGCCATGCACACATTTAAATGGACAGCAATCCAGAGTTGGGATATCATGACTTAATAGGCCCTACTTCTAGTCACTCACTGTGTGGATTTTTTGAATCTGAGTCTACAAGATCCTGGAGCCACAGTGGCTCAGAGGTTAAGACACTGAGCTGCATACCGGAAGGCCTGTAGTTTGGCAGTTTGAGACCCTAGTGCCGCATGATGGAGTGAGCTCCGGAACTCCTGCTAACCTAGCAGTTTGAAAGCAACAAATTGCAAGTGGATAAATAGGTACTGTTTCAATGGGAAGGTAAACATCGTTCCATGCGCCTCTGCGTTTAGTCATGCCGGCCACATGGAAACATCTTTGGACAGTGCTGGCTCTTTGGCTTGGAAATGGAGATGAGCACTGCATCCCTAGAGTCGAATTCGACTAGCTTTCGAGCAAGAGAAACCTTTACTACAAGATCCTAGTCTGACACTCTTAACTACTTCACCATACTGGCTCTCACTGCAAAGCCTGCCAGCTATCATTTGTTCTTTTGATGAAAAGAAATGGGAAATATAGCTGTTATCCAAAGAGTTATTTTACACAAGCCAAGAGCCTGCATACAGATCAAATGTGATTTTTAACAACAGAAGCCATTGCTGCATCACAATATGCTTTTGAAATTCCCCTCAGTTTAAAAAATTATTTGAGAGGTGGTGTTGCTGTTTGAGAAACAGAAGTTTAAAGGCCTCCTGGGCATGAAAAATTAATTGGTTTCTGGCCTGGGTTTCATATGTAAAACCCCCACTCTTCAGACAGCAGGGATGGACATGATACGTCTACAATTAAGGAAAACACATCAACATTGAAATTTATTAGCAGGGAAAAAACTGAGAATGATTTAGCATCTAAGAGGGACAATTTACTGTAAATACAGCATCACATAATTTCTCATGCAAGTTTTAGATTAATTTATGAGTGTATTTCCCCTAGTTTCACTATTGGTGTGCTATGCCTTCCTACGCTGAACAATTTAAACACTTCTATAGGCTGCTCATGAAGAGAAATACAAGTTCAAGTGTAAGCTGTGTTCTTTGTATTTGAACCATATGGAATACTTTGAATAGATCCACATACCCGTATGTATAATTAAATGTATCTTGAATTCACATGATAACATATACAGAACTATGTGTACCTATACTTAAAAAAAGTATTCTGCTGTTGCTCTAGCAACAGTTTTTTTAAGTAGTGGATGGATGCCTGTTTTAGTGACTGAGGAAAGGTGCCCTGAATCAGTGATTGATTTATGAAAGACATTAGGGACACTTTAATGTGTTCCTTATATGTGACCGGTAGGGATAAGAAGAAGAAGAAGAAGAAGAGATTGGATTTATATCCCGCTCTCCACTCCCCAAGAGAGTCTCAGAGCGGCTTACAAACTCCTTTTCCCTTCCCCTCCCCACAACAGACACCCTGTGAGGTAGGTGGGGCTGAGAGAGCTCTTTCCCAAGCTGTCCTTGAGGGAACAGCTGGTACAGAGCTATGGCTTGCCCAAGGTCATCCAGCCAGGTGCAAGTGGAGGAGTGGGGAATCAAACCCGGTTCTCCCAGATTAGAGTCCGCGCACTTAACCACTACACCAAACTGGCTCTCCAGAGTACAAGTAGTGATCTTCCTGGATCCCCAGTTCTTGTAGACACCCATTGCAATAACCAGATCAAAATGATACATAAACAGACCAAACTGATGCACTGTGCATTTCTACTGTCTCAGTTGTATTGTAAGCAGCATCCAGATTGCACTGTATTTGAGAGCCTTTCCTGGGTAAAAAGCTTTGTGAAAGGATCACAACTAGTCATTAGTTCCTAGCTCAGACTATGGGAGTCAACAGGTACTGAAACATGTTAGACAACTGAGCTGGGTGCAAACTAGGTGATGCAGTGGTGGAAGAGAAGTGGGATTTCTTTGCTGCTTTTCACAGCCACCTTGCTGGTCTTCCAATGAGCTCAAAAGCACACTCTGTTAGATTCCATGAGGATTTTCTGCCAACATGAAAACATTCTAGACATCACCCAACTCCATAGTAAACCAAGGTGCCAGATTCTGCCTTGAGGGTGAGAGAGGTCGACGGGGGCGGGGGCAACTATGCTGATACCTTCCAGAAACTTCTCATTTTCAGGCTCCCATCTGGAACAAATGTGAAAATGCTTTTACATTTGTAGTGTATACAGGCACTTTATTAACATGGTACTAGAAATATTAGAGCGTGGAACATCATAGTTTAGTTCAGGGAGTTAAACCAAATGGTCCTTAAGCTCTTTTTTTACAGGGTTCACCATACTACCTTATTAGTCCGTGACTGGAAAATAAACTGGAGTCTAGTGGCACCTTAAAGACTAACAAAATCTTACTCCAGCACAAACTTTTACAGAGACTACAGTCTGCTGTCTTGCATAATGCAGAGGATCTTCACTAAACAGAAATTTATATATGAGGTGTATGAAAAAAAAACCCTTCTGATCTCTACAGACAGGTTAGTCCCTATGCAAAAGAATAAGTTAACACAAATCTGACGTAAAAATGGCAGTCTACCTGCAAGTACAGTTGCCTTCCAGCCAGAGTTGAGCGCTGGCTCCCCATGCACACCCTCACTAGTTGGATCGAGGCAGGATGTTGCCGCAGCAGTGGCTGTTGGCAGAGTGGGCAGGAGATTTTCACAACATGAAAACACTGGAAGAAGAAGAGATCCAATTGTGCCCAACCTGCTTATGGGAGGGGGTAGGGGGCTGACAAAGGTTTGGGGCAAACAGAAAGCTGGAACAAGAGCCATGGGCTGCAGTCTTCGGGAAACAAACATGGTTTTATTTCTATTGGAGGGGAGAAATCTTAGTTTTCAGCATCTTTGGCCCTAACATGTCCGGCTACCTCACTGAGGGTATTCATTTTATCCTTTTCAAGGGAAGAAAGAGCAAGGCATCTGCATTCAAGTCTTTAAAAAGGAATGGCAGAAAAGGGGCTCCAGGGGTCTGGTATCCTGATAAAGAATGGTTAGGTTAAGATTTTTTTAAAGGGTTCAACTGAATGTTATCTTTGAGATCTGTGATTAGGATCCCCGGCAAGTTTTTTAAGGCTAAAGCAGTACAGAGGTGATTTGGATCAGGGCCAATGAACTGAGCAGAGGGTTTTTTGTTTTTTTGTTTAAATCCCCTTCCTTTGACTCCCGTTTTCCCAATTTCAGTCCCACACCAATAGAGTCACTAAAGGTATCTGTCTGTTTATTGGGATATTTGGTTAATATAGCAGAGTTTGCCCAGTCATAGAAGCATGATATTGAGTGCAATAAAGAACTCTCCCAAGAAGTATATTGCAAAAAAGGTAAACTTACATTTATTCAAGTAGATCCCGTTCACATTCAGGTTGCAGTTGAAAGGAGAGAGAGAGAAACCTAATCTAAAGAGTACTTTCCCTATCACAAATAGCCAGCCTCTCCAGCATTATGCGTGTAGGAGTATGAGGGCATTGTACCTGCAGGAGAGACCCGCAGAGGCTGTGCCTTCATGGAAGGCCATGTAAAGTCAGTGAAAGAATAAAGCAAGAGAGGAGGGGTTAGAGGGCAGCTCCCAGGTTAACAAAGAGAGGCATCCCATTCAAGGAGATGACACCCATACACACTTAGCACCCCCCCCCACCCCCAATGTCCAGGCATGCTGAGTTGTTCACTCCAACACTGTTTCCCCCTATGGGTGTGTGAAGGAAAATGAGAGGGGCACAGGAAAACAGGCCAGGGAAAGGTTTAAAATAATGTCTCTCAATATCATGGCCTTCATCCAAATCCCCTCCACATTCACAGCATTAAAGAACCATGGGAGATGCTAATCACATGTTTAGGTTGGGCCTAACACTATGAGCTGGCATTATTTAGTGGTGAGAGAAATGTACCCTGCACATGTCCAGCGAGACTTAGAATGGTCCTGGCAGTCCAGGGCTAAAATGAAGTCTTGTTTGCCTGGTGGTTCCCTCTGAGGAGCCACAAATGCCTTCTGGAGAGTTCCATTTGCGGGGCTGTTTCTCCCAGGATGCTTAAAAGATCTGTGGACAATTCAGAGATAGCTGGTAAATTTCTGCAGCTTTACAAAATAGAAGCTTAAGGGCAAATTACGATCAGATTTATTCCAATTCAACTATCCTGGCAATAGTAGTTTTGTGAGGCCCTCTTTGCAGAGCAGTTAAACTGAGAGCCTGTGTGAGATACTGGTTGGAGTACCAACTTAGGATCAGGGAGACTCATGTTCAAATCTCCACTCTACCATAGAAGCTCACAAAATGACCTCAGGCCACTCATGTACTCTCAGCCTAACCTTCCTCATGCAGGGAGCAACCTATGTAGGTCTGCTCAGAAGTAAATTCATGAGTTTTTTGGGGGGGGGGGGGCGGGGGGGGGTTGGTCCATTTTTGTCAAGTGCATCCAGTATTTTTGCCAGAACCATCTGCCAACCGTAATCCCCCCCAAGGGTTAACAAAGGTTGTGGATTCCTTGATCATCACAGGTGATAACTATCTTAGTAACGCTTGTTAACTGGCTTAACAAAACTGGAGAAATTGCCCATTACTTCTACTGTGAGTGTTCTTTCTTGATTATGTTGAAGTTTTGCCAAGTTTTACATAATTACATTTCACTCTGTACTTCCCACAATTCATGGCCTCTTGATCCTGCTATTTATTATTTTTTTCCCATACCTTGTATATTAATGTCAGTCTGATGAAGTGGGATCTGGTCTACAAAAGCTTATGCTGGAATAAAATCTCATTCGTTTTTAAGGACCACCTCGTGATAGTGTTCTGAGCAGTTAAAATGTAAAAGGTTGAAATGTAAATTTTTCATTAAAGTAGCTTATGTTTTACAACACTAATCTCACTTTGTATTTTAGCACCAGCATTTTTCATGTGGTGTGCTGACAGTAGAAGAGGCATCAAGGAAGTGCAGTTACTCTAACCCACTTGGTAACAACAAATGTAGAATTTTCCCAAATAATAATGGGACTTGAATCCAACTATAATCCATTTCCCTGAATGATATTTCTATGGTCTTACAGGAAACATATAGTCTGAACCAGGGCTTTTTTTGTAGAAAAAGCCCTGCAGGAACTCATTAGCATAATAGGCCACACCCAACAGCAGAAACTCATTAGCATGTTAAGCCACACCACTGACAGCACAGCTGATTAGCACATTAGGTCACACCCCCATGTTACCAGAAGAGTGGTCATCCAGCCATACCCACCTTTTGCTTCTTATTCTGTTTACCTTGTTTGTTGTCAAAACCCAGGGCTTTTTTTGTAGCAGGAATTAATTTGCATGTTAGGCCACATACCCATAATGTAGCCAATCCTAATGAGTTCCTGCTGGGTGTGGCCTATTATGCTAATGAGTTCCTGCTGGGTGTGGCATATTATGCTATTGAATTCCTGCTGGGTGTGGCCAACTCAGGAGCCAGCCGGAACTCCGCTCCTGTGCATTCCTGCCCAAAAATAGCCCTGGTCTGAACCAAGTTTCCTTGTTTTTCAACTATCTTCTTGCACTTACAAATGCATGGTGAAAAATGAACATTAAGTTGTACTCTAATTAAAGAAATCTTAGCTGAGTAATTATACTGATTTTAATCAGTTGATCAGTTACACTTGGAAATATTTCTATATGAGTAAAGCAATCATTCTGAAGAAAAAGTCATGCTTTTTCTTCTGGTACTACAGCACGACCCCAAAGGCGTTGAGCAAGATGGCACTCAGTGCCATTAGAACGAAGGAATCAATTCCAGGCCTTTGCGGTGGAAGCAGGGACGGAAACACTGCCAGTGGAAATATCACAAACACAAGAAAGACAGAGGGAGTAGGACAGGGAAATACGAAGAAATGGCACTGGAAAGAAAATGAAGGTGTTGGTCATCGGTGTCTCCTTGCTGAGGGGGTATGGAATGTCATGTGTTCAGGCATGACCCCCTGGCCCAAGAAGTGTGGTTCTCGCCAGGGGTGAAAATTAAAGATATTACAGACAGGATCCCTAAACTCATCAATCCTACAGAGCATTACCCATTTGGGATGGTCCATGTTGGAAGCAATGACACAGCTGTGAACAACATCAAAAGCATTAAGGCTGACTATGGAGCTCCTGGGAGGAAGCTGAAGGGAATGGAAGCACAGATGGTGTTCTCTTCGACAGTTCCTGTCATAGGAAGGGGAATACAATGGAAACAGACAATAATGGAGGTGAGCCACTGGCTGCAATGGTGGTGCCGGCAGGAGCGATTTGGATTCTGGGACCATGGGCTAGGTTTTCTGGATGACAACCTACTGTCTGGCACACAATGGACTTCATCTGTCAAGGTCAGGGAAGAACATGTTTGGTAAAAACCTGGGGAGTTTCATCAAGAGAACTTTAAACTGACACTGCAAGGGGAAGGAGATGACCAACATAGGGATTTAAATGAAGGTGAGCAAATAACAGAGGCCCACCTAGGAGGGCTGGGTTTAATGTGGCCAAGGTGGGAGGGGGAGCCACACATGGAGACGCTGCCAGGCTCATGGAGCGCTTTCTCCATCCCTGCTTCAGCTGTGGGGGTTAACGAGGCCGGGAAGAGGTCCTCATGGGGGGGGGGGGGAAGAGTGTGAGATGGTGGTGCTTACATCAGGATGCACCACAGGGATTGCAAGAGTCCATTAGTGGACGGGCAGAGTAAGTCTTCCTCCTTGCCTCTGATCTCTGTGTTAATAGGAAGTCCTGCCAACTGTAACCTGTCGGCACACTTCCCTCCTGCCAGGGAGGATGCCGAGGAGAGGGAGAGAAAGAGGGATGTGCTTTCGAGGAAGAAGATGCTGCCGTGTGGCTGCTGGGAGAGAGGGAGTTTGAGCCTGGCTTTCCAGCTGGAGTCCTCCAGGGATGGGGGGGTCGATCCATTTCCTCTCTGGAAAGCAGCGTGGCTGAGCCAGTCGCAGTGCTGACTGCCCATCCTTACTCCTTGGAGGGAAAGGAGTGGGAAGTGGGATGCCAGTCTCTTGATCTGGGCCACCAGCAACACGTCCCAGCCCTTGGGGGGGGGGGGTCTTCAAGAATGACGGGATCATCACACAGAGCAGGAAGGGGCCACAGAGACCTTCTAGTCCAGCCTCCCTCCCCCCCCTCTGTGTGGGATCAGCCTAGAGCACCCCTGACAAGGCTTTGCCCAGACCGTCCACTGGGACAAGACCTACCTTCCATGAATCTAACTAACCCCTCTCATCCCAGGTTTAGATCTGATTGAAAATTGGGGGGTGCATGGGGGGGGGAAGCACAAGAAGCTAGCCTCGCATAGTGTGCGAAAAAACCTGGGGCCGGCCCTGTCTGCTCCATACATTTATCTAATTCCCTCTTGAAGCCGTCCATGCTTGTAGCCGCCACCACCTCCTGTGGCAGTGGATTCCATGTGTTAATCACTCTTTGGGTGAAGAAGTACTTCCTTTTATCCGTTCTAACCCGACTGCTCAGCAATTTCATGGAGTGCCCAAGAGTTCTTGTATTGTGAGAAAGGGAGAAATGTACCTCTATCTCTACCTGCTCTATCCCATGCATAATCTTATAAACCTCTATCATGTTACCCCTCAGACGTCGTTTTTCCAAGCTAAAGAGCTCCAAGCGCTTTAACCTTTCTTCATAGGGAAAGTGTTCCAACCCTTTTATCATTCTAGTTGCCCTTTTCTGTACTTTTTCCAATGCTATAATATCTTTTTTGAGGTGTGGCGACCAGAACTGTACAGTCCTCCAAATGGGGTTGCACCATCGATTTATACAGGGGCATTATGATACTGGCTAATTTGTTTTCAGTCCCCTTCCTAACAATCCTCAGCATAGCATTGGCCTTTTTCATTGCAGTTGTACACTGTCTCGACATTTTCAGTGAGTTATCTACTACAACGCCAAGATCTCTCTCTTGGTCAGTCTCTGCCAGTTAGGACCACTTCAACGTGTATTTATAGTTAGGATTTTTGGCTCCAATGTGCATCACTTTGTATTTGGCCACATTGAGCCCCATTTGCCACACTGATGCCCACTCGCCCATCCTCGACAGATCCCTTTGGAGTACCTCACAGTCTTCCCTGATTCTCACCACCCTGAACAACTTAATGTCACCTGCAAATTCACGTGGAATTCACTGCCACAGGAGGTGGTGGCGGCTACAAGCATGGATGGCTTCAAGAGGGAATTAGATAAACATATGGAGCAGAGGTCCATCAATGGCTATTAGCCACAAAGTATAGATAGGAACTCTCAGTCTGGGGCAAGTGATGCTCTGTAATCTTGGTGTTTCGGGGGGGCAACAGTGGGAGGACTTCCTGCTCCCACTGCTGGACCTTCTAAGGGCACCTGGTGTTTTTGGCCACTGTGTGACAGAGTGTTGGACTGGATGGGCCATTGGCCTGATCCAACATTGGCTTTTCTTATGTTCTTATGTTCTTAAATTGAGCCACTTCACTGCTTGCTCCCAACTCCAGATCATTAATAAACAAGTTAAAAAGCATCGGACCAAGTACTGATCCCAGCGGTACCCCACTGCTTGCCACCCTCCACTGAGAAAATTGCCCATTTATGCTCACTCTGTTTCCTTTTAATTAGCCAGTTTTTGATCCACAAAAGGACTTGTCCTTTTATCCCGTGACTACTGAGCTTACTTAGGAACCTTTGATGAGGAACTTTATCAAAACCTTTCTGGAAATCAAGGTAAACAACATCTATCAGGTCCTCCTTGTCCACGTTTGTTCCTCAAAGAAAACTAACAGGTTAGTGAGACAAGATCTTCTCTTATAGAACCCATGCTGAGTCTTCCTCAATAGATTTTGTTCATCAATGTGCCTACTACTAATTATTTCCTTAATAACAGTTTCCACCAACTTACCCAGTATCGACATCAGACTGACTGGCCTGTAATTTCCCGGATCTCCTCTGGAACCCTTTTTAAATATAGGAGTGACATTAGTTACCTTCCAGTTCTCAGGAATGGAGGCAGATTTTAAGGAAAGATTCAGGGGTCCGTTGGAGCGGGAGTGCACAGGAGCGCAGCTCCGGGAGTGAGGAGCCCAGGGGGCGGGCACATGACCAAGCCCCGCCCCCCTCCTCGGCTTCCCCGAGCAGTGCAGAGGCGCAGCACCCCGGGGAAAGCCCTGCTAGGGTCTTTATTGTTTTTAATGTTTTGTTTTAATATTGATAATTTTATAATTGTTCCTTTTATGACTGTGTGCTGCTTTTCCAGAGACTTGCTCAAGGTGGCATATAAATTTTCTAAGTATACCATTTTTTATCTGGGCACATGGCACATAAGTACTGGAGAAATTTCACCAACCCTTCAGCAGCTTCCACCCCATCAGTTTGGTGTAGTGGTCAGGAGTGTGGACTCTAATCTGGGAGAACCGGGTTTGATTCCCCACTCCTCCACAAGCAGCTGCTGGGGTGACCTTGGGCCAGTCACAAATTCTCTCAGAGCTGTTCTCTCATGAGCAGTTCTCAAAAGACCTCTCTCAGCCCCACCTACCTCACAGGGTGTCTTGTTGTGGGGAGGGGAAGGGGAAGGGATGGGTGGTGCACATGTCCTGGGTATCTCAAGTCTACTTGAAACCTCAAGTCTACTTGAAACCTAGTGGTTTCAAGGGAGCAGGAAGAGAATGAGGGTGTGTTCTTTACGCTTATTTTTATTGCACAAAGTATTGGATGGGGAAGGGAACGGAGGAAGAGCAGGTCAGTTTCACTCACCTGTGGAGCGGAGCCTGAGGGGTGGGTGTTGCCTTCTGACACGCTTCCAGTATGTTAGGGGGTGTGGCATATGCAAATGAGTTGTGCTAATGAGTTATGCTAATGAGCTCCTGCACCTCTTTTTCTACAAAATGACCCCTGGAAAGATTACATATTTTTGTCAGGAGATCCACAAGTTCACATTTGAGTTCTTTCAGAGCTCTTGGATGTATGCCATCTGGGCCTGGTGATTTATTAGTTTTTATTTGTTTATTTAAAACATTCTCCCCCCTCCTTTTTTTTTTTTTACAGTTTTTTTGTGTGTGCATGTACGCCCATGCCTGGAAGTCATGGCAACCTCTGGCAACTCCTACTGGGGCATGGAGGATGTTTAGAGAAGTGGCTTGATAACCTGCCTCCGCCTCCTGGCCTTAGCATTCTTTGAAGGTCTCCCATCCAAATACTTGCTAGGGTTGGCCCGGCTTAGCTTCCGAGATCTGATGAGATCAGGCTTGCCTGGGGCTATCTGGCTCAGGGCTATTTAAAACATTTCTATGCTGCCTTTCCACACGATTCCACCCAAAGTGGCAAACATTAAAACAAAACATTAAAACATTCCATACTTTAAAAAGTATTTAAAATACAGAAAAACTAAAATCTTTAAAACAATTGGATAAAACATAAACACATCAAAACACACAGACAGGGAAGAAAGCTAATGAGAGTCAGGGAGGGAATGCCAAACAAAATCTTCAACCACTGGTTGAAAACAGGGAGACAGAGGAATCTTCCTGGGGAGGGAATTCCACAGTTTTGGCAACATGAAGGTCCTTTCTAAAACTGCCACCCATCTGGCCTCAGATGGCAAGGGCACTAAAAGCAGGGCCTCCAAGGATGACTGCAGTGGTCAGGTAAGTTCATATAGGAGTAGGCAGTCCTTCAGGTATGCTGGCTCCAAGCTGTATCAGGCTTTAAAGTGCCTTGAATTAGGCCTGGAAGCAAACCAGGAGCCAGATGAAAAAAGGCTGGATTGATATGATCCCTAGAATCCATTCCAGTCAGCGTTCTGGCCGCATCACTCTATACCTAATTAAACAACCAGGTTTTGATAGTTGCAAACAATGTTTCATCTTTCTAAAGCAAGAGACCATATCAGCCGTTCCAATAACTCAGTGAAGGTCTTCTACAAATTTTTCTAAAAGTCTAGAGCTGGGCTTTCCCAGCATGATTGAATATAATCTATATAAGTGGTTGACTAAAGTATAAAAACAAAGTAACAGAATAGCTACATAACCTTTGGGCCAGCGTGCTCAGATTCATTATAATGTGGACTAGTGGGTTAAATATGGCTAACTCATGTCTGAACACTTCCAACCAAGCCCTTGTGAACACCCATGCCAGCTATACAGTGGGGGTATACTTAATAATTTCTGCAAGAAGGATAAGAGTTAACTTTGCTCTTCCATATTCGCCGGAATTTCTCCTACTACACTTTTGGGCAGACCTATAGCTTCCAAAACAACTGAAATTTTTTATTTCAACATTAAGTGGCTGCAGCCATAGCTAAAAAGCAGAAGTCCCCTTTGGGTCCCACATTTCATAACTGGCAAGTAAATTTATGGGAGCAAGATATTATGGGGATGATTATGAATGACCCCCTTTTTTCTGACTTTCCCTTGGTGTAGAAGCATTTTGATTACGAAGAAACCTGGGAACCAGCACAGGCATAAACTACGAAGGGGCTCGAGCCACCCCCAAAATTTCCCGGGGGAGACTGAGCCCCCCCGGCAAAATGGAGCGCCTGCCACTGCGCCTTCTTGCCGCCAGAGCTGCACCGACGCCAGAGCTGCTCTTTCCACCCACTCCTCCCTCCCTGCCTCCCTGAGAGCGGCGGCGCAGCGGCTCTGGCAGTGGGGAC
This sequence comes from Lepidodactylus listeri, assembly GCA_029233225.1. Classification (NCBI taxonomy): domain Eukaryota; kingdom Metazoa; phylum Chordata; class Lepidosauria; order Squamata; family Gekkonidae; genus Lepidodactylus; species Lepidodactylus listeri. Next base: position 43,516,273 of record JARCFY010000003.1, read on the forward strand.
ATCTCCCCGGCAGCAGCGGTGCGGCAGCAGCTCTGGCCGCAGTGGGGGCATTGTCGTGGCAGTAAGCGCAGGAAACTCCAGCAAAGAAGAGGACTTCCCCCCCTGCTGGCGAACTGTGAGTACTTAGCAACCCTATCGGGGGGGACTGCTTATATTTACAGGTAAGCCACACCCCTGACCTTACCCCCATGGGGGATTGGGTAAACAGGGATTAGGTTCCCACCAGAAGCTATCATAGGACCATTTGAATATCCTAAACCTCTGATAGGGGGACAATCAGGATCCTAGGGTCTGTTGTTCTTCTGGGACTGAAGCTCAGGTTCATGTCTCAGCCATGCGCTCCTGGTTAGTATCAATTACCATTACAGGAGCGCCTGGCGAAAATGTCCAGACATGTAGCAGGGTACATTACAGCATGCAAAGCAGAAACTTTCCTCTAGAGGCTGCTTGTATACATTACAACAGCAACAGATAAAAGTTTGGCAAGCATGGCTTTTCCCATTGTTCTAGTGCTGACAAAAAACCATACCTGATCATAGGCGTCAACTACGGGGGGGCTCGAGCCACCCCCAAAATTTCCCAGGGGGGACTGAGGCCCCCCCCCGGCAAAACAGAGCAACCGCCACCGCGCCTCCCCACCGCGCCTCCCCGGGCCCTTCTTAGGCCCGCCCGCCCACCGCCTCCTCTCTCCCCCTCACACCTGGCCATTCCTGCCTCCTTCCCTCTCCCTCCCTCCATCCAGGGGCCAGCTGGGCAAATGCCCAGTGTGATGGCGTCACCTGGAAGTGACGCTATCACGCTGGGCACATTGCCGGGGTGACGCTCTGGTAATCGCCCTGAAACTGTCTTTTTTTGCATAATACCCTGGAAAGGCATTAGTTGTCATAGTAAACTAGATGAACCAGTGGTGTGACTTGACACAAGGCAGGTTTATATGTTCAACTTTAGTCATAGCCTTGAACTTGGGGAAACACAACAAAGGTGTGCATTTTACATTTCTTTCTTTGAATAGCACCCCCAATGCCATATCACAAACTGCTTTTGAAAAGTTCCCTACATTTCAAAGACAATGGCATACCATGTGGCACTAGACACTAATGTTTGAAAAAAAACAACCAGGGGTCCGTTGGGGCTGGAGCGAGTGGTAGGAAAAAAGTTAACATTTTTTCCCTCCATAGAGAACAATGGAGGGGATGGGACAACCTGTTTGGGGGCCCATAGAATTGGACCCCATGGTCCAATCTTCTTGAAACTTAGTGGGTATTTCGAGGAGAGGCCCCAGCAGCTACCCTGCAAGTTTGGAGCCTCTCCCTCAAACCCCCTTTCCTCCAGCCCCTCATATACCCTATGAGTTTTTGCCATTGATTTCAATGGCCCATAGGATATAATGGGGCTGAAACTGACATTCCCTTTCTGACACACTTCTGGTGATGTCAGGGGACATGGCATATGCTAATGAGTTATGCTAATGAGCTCCTGCACCTCTTTTTCTATGAAGGGACCCCTGAAAACAACCATACAGCCAGGTTGGATGTGTAGAATTACTTGTATAAAACTTTGGATCTCACCCTTAGAATCCTCTTTTGTGTCAAATGTTAGTAATACAATATGTATTATTTACTGTATATCATTTGGACTAGGATGAGATGATTTGGAAAGTAAAAAATCTGGTTGGGGGGGTGAATCTGAAGGAAGTTCTTTCTGTGAAAGAAAACAAGGAAAGAGTTGTAGCTTGTGAGGAAAGCTGTTATAATTTCTGTTTTGTTTCTAAAACAAAAGTTAATTTATGTGCTTAGAATCATCATTATAAACTATGAGCCTTTTGGGAAGTTCTTGAAGAGGTTTCCAAATCAGCTAACAGAAATAACTGAAACAACAGCTTATCTTGAGCCCCCAAGCAGTGTGGGATACCAAGCCAATACCCAGGCAGATTGTACTACCTCGTGAGAATTGTTCCTAGGAAATGAGGAGTTAGGATTTCTCCCTGTTCCAGAAACACAGGGAAGGAGCTGTGGATGGATCTGGAAGTTCACATGAAATACCTTACTGCCTCCACAAGCGTTTTTGTGACCACAATACTGGTGACCAAGTTGTGAAAAGCCAAGTTATTGCTCCATTTCCTGCTCTGTGATTAAACCTGTTACCTCCAATCTCCAGATGTTAAGTATTTGAGGTTAGTTGCAAAGCAGGAAGTAAGGCAACAGCTTCACAAAACACCAGAATCTGACACCACATATCAACTACTGGTGACAGAGCTGGTTTTGAGGTGAACATACTCAAGAGCTGGAAACCTGGAAGGTAATCTAGAATTCTGTTTCTGGACCTAGCTAGTTCCTAATATGCCACAGAGGTTCCACTGGAACTTTATTCCATGTAATGTGCTTAAAACTGCAGCATGAGGCACGCCCACTTAAATGCATATTTGAATCTTACATTTACTGTGCACCTTACACAGTTCCTGTATAGAAGAAATTTCTGTATAGGTCCAAGCTAGCCAGATCTGGGAAGCTAAGCTGGGTGGGCCACAGTTTGTACTTGGATGGGAGACCACCAAGGAATTCTAGGGTCTCTATGCAGAGGCAGGCAATGGCAAACTACTCCTGCTCATCTCTTGCCTTGAAAACCCTATGAAGTCACCATAAGTCAGCTGCGACTCAATGGCACTTTACACACAAATTTAATAAGCAATTTATGGATGGGTATCCATATTAGCTGGTAGAAGCAAAAAACAGGGGTCTACTGTAGGGCTGCGAAGTCCCTCCGGGGGTGGGGATTCCCCCGCTAAAGAGGTCCCCAATCTGCTGGTCCGGATTCGGCCGGCGGGGGGAACCCCACCCCCAAAATGACCACTTCTGGCCAACGTGCCTGGCGTGATGACTTCGCCCAGAAGTAATGTCATCACGCTGGGGATGTTGCAGGGCGACGCTCTAGTAATTGCCCTGAAAACTCTATGGTACCATAGAGTTTTTAGGGCGATTACCAGAGCATCACCCTGCAACGTGCCCAGAGTAATGACGTCACTTTTGGGTGATGTCATCGCAGGGGGAGCGCGACTCCCCCGCCAGGAAGGGTAAGTGACTTGGCAACCCTAGTCTAGTGGCACTAACAGAATTTATTCCACCATACGCTATGAGCTATTGCACTTGATAAAGTCAGCTCTAACTCATGAAAGCTTATTCTGAATGAATCTTGTTAGTATCTGAAGTGCCACCAGACTCCTGTTTTATGTCATAGGTAGTTGGTAAAATATAATTCTACCTGTAGATGTTTCTGTTGCATGTGCATGAAGTGTTCCTGAGAATTACGCATTTTCGAAAGGTGAGGCCAAGTCACAACTACCCAATGCATTTCCTCACAGCGAAAGGCCAATATGTAAGACAGCCACATAATATAATTATGTTGAGTGCATGTTACTCCTACTTGTTAATGCTTTCCTACAGGGATCTTGTAATGTGTGGACAAACTTTTGTTTTGAATGGGTTCACATTACTGTTTGCCTCACCTGTCACCATAGTTTGTTTTAGATCAAACCACGTACAAAACAAACAAGCAGAAAATACCATCAAGTAGAATCCATCAGCTCTTTAGCTGTTTATTAAAGCCATTTTGATTGTCAGTAAAAGAACAATGGCACTGGCACTGTTATCAAAAGGAACTCCATTGACCTAATTATTTCCTTTGAATACCGTTTTGGTGAAATCTGGCTAGAAGTCAGTGAAAGAAAGTTTCAAAGGACACTGGAATTAGGTCCTGTAATTTAGTATTTTCGGCCCTTAAGTTTGCAAGACCTGAGAATGGCTATTAATGATAGGACACTTGGGAAGACATTAATTCATAGGGCTGCCAAGTCAGCCCGGGGGGCGGGGGATCCCCCGCTAAAGGGGTTCCCGATCCACCGGCCAGCATTTGGCCGGCGGGGGGAACCCCACCCCCAAAGTCGTCCAGCGAGGACGACGTAATGACGTCACTGGAAGTAACGTCAGCACGTTGGGGGCATTGCCAGGGTGATGCCCTGGCAATGCCCCAACGTGCTGACGTCACTTCCGGTGATGTCGCTGGGTGTGTGCGCTTTGCGCGCGCACCGGGAAAGCTCCTGCCCAGCAGAGCTTCCCCCCCGCTGGTAAGTTTGATACACTTGGCAACCCTATAGGGTCGCCATGAGTCGGAAGTGAGCTGATGGCATGTAACACACACAAACATATTTTAGCATTTTACTTTCACCTTAACATTCATGGAGTGCTTTTGAAACAAAAAATATTTCTAACCAAGTATATGAACAAATGGTATCCAAACTCACTGACTTCTGGGGCACTAATAGCTCAACCCTAAGGTTTTTTACCAGGAAGCATGCCCCATCAATTACATGGAACTAATTTTCATATAAATACACTTAGGAACAGGGCTTAAAAGTACTTTAGAGCGCCAAGCTATGAGCAATACCGCCTGAACTGAGAACTTCACATTCGTTTCAAAATATGAGTCATTTCTGTATTTTAAAAAAGTATTTTCTGCGCCATTTGAGAGCTTATCAGACATCCACCTACGACAGCACAACAGCAGTAGTTCTGCCAGAAGTGAGAAATAAAAGTAGAAATCCCATCAGACCCACTCTACAAAGTCAAAGAAAGACCACCTCCCTTTTCACTATCACCCACTGACAGCAACCTCTTACTATAATGAATGCCATTGCTTGAGCCTTCAAACTTCTAAATCAAATTATTTTTAAGCTCCATAGGAACATCCTATACTATTATATAACATTCCTCCAAAAATTTATATTCACTACATGCACACTCAGAGAGGACCTTACATACAAGCACTTTCCCCCAAAAAAACTGAAGCCCAAATGCACTCTGTACAGAATGACAAAGGGTTCCACACCACATACACTGAAAAGGCAAACACACTGCCAAATGCATGATACAATTATATATGTGTTTTCAAACAGGCACATGCTATAGATCATATGCCTATAAATCTGTCATACAGACATACATGCAGAAACATACACAATAGTGAATACAAAAATGGTACTGAACACAGTTGTGTATGAACTAAGAAGAAATTTTACGCTTATTTATGCATTGTACTCCCAACAAGAGAAAAAGACTGCAAGAATGTCCTTCATGGGAGACTTTCAGGTCCTCTTCAAGCATTCATTAGTTACCTGCAAATCCACAAAGACTTTTATACTAACTTTGTAGGCTTGTAAATGTAGAACTTCCACACATTCCTTTTGTAAACTCTCAAGGTCTTTTCAGATGTAAGACATGAGCTGGCTTCTCAGTATGATCTTATACGTGAAAATGTGAAATAGTAGAAAATAGTTATTCTCATAAATTTCCCCCAAAGGGACACAAAAATAGGCCTCTAAGGTTTTTGCTGAATGGTATTTGTGGATTCAGCTCTGGAAAAGGTACACAGATAACCTATTCCAGGGTAAAGACAAATTCCAGAGGGCAGTTTGTTGCAGACAAAATGACAGTCTTGCAGCACTTTAAAGGCCTACATATTTGTCGCGGTGTAAACTAAAGTCCACTTCATCAAATATAATAATAAATTTGTTAGTCTTTAAGGCGCCATTATGTACCGTTGCTCTATAATGTTTTCTTTTGTGCACGTACGTACTTATACATGTGCACATATTTTTGAAAATCATACCATACTTTTATACATATAGGTAGGGTTGCCAGCTTTGACAGGGGAAATCCTAGAGGTTTGGGGGTAGTGCCTGGGCATGGTGAAGTTTGTGGAGGGGAGGGAGAACAGCGGGGATGTAATGTCATCGTTTGCACTCCAAACCTGCCATTTCCAGGGGAACTGATTTCTGCAGTATGGGTATCTGTTGTAATTCTGGGAAGAACTCTGAGCCCCACCTTGAGGTTGGTAAGGTCACACACTTATTTAATAAAAGTATATAATTATGTTTTGCCTCCAGAACGTATGCACACTGGGGGATATTCCTGCATCTCTTATGACTATTCTTTTCAGTATGCTAATATTAGCTATGGTGAACAGAGGGCCCTCGAATGACAACAGAAGGCTCCAGTCCCCTAAAATTGACATTGTGCAGGACTTTGGCTGCATGCCTGTGGCTGTTCACCTTTGGCCCCACCCCTAAACATTCTTACTTCCTAACAAGCTGCGCTGAGCTCACTGGGATTTACTTTGATAGGACTGGGTGGTTCTTTGTTAAAGAAGGGTCTATATTTTTGTTCTTCTTAAATTTACTCTCTCAGGGCAGGACTATAAATTATATGAAGAAACTCAGACCTACTGACAAAGCCAATCAGATGCAAGTTAAGTTGTGTGCCACGTTATGGAACAAGAAACGTGTACAATACAAGGCTGTCATTTTCAGCAGTAGCCCAGTGTGTCTTATAACATGTGGTTCTGGGCACAGAGTATGTCTGCTACCAGGTGAAGACTTTTTTGCTTCTTTTGGAATTTGCTCAGCGATCCTTCCTCCCTAACCAATGTTTCAATTGCTGTTTTATACCTGTTTAAACTCGTTTTAATTGTTTTAATGTTATGTGTTGGGGGTTGATTTTAATGGTTTTAAGACATGATTCTATCGTGTATGTTTAAATCGTTAGCTGCCTTGCTGGCCCTTGTGAGGGCAGAAAGGTGCGATATACATTTTGTAAATAAATAATAATAATAATAATTATTATTATTATTATTAGCATAAGAGTTCCTCTTTTGCATCTCCTTTAATTATGATTCATTTCTACTCATCTTTCTGTGGCCATCTTCATTTCCCTGATGTTCTTTAGATCACAGTAATAACGAGAGACAAGTTTCACTTGAAATTACAATCACATTCAGTTACAGGTAGGCACTCTTTTCATATCAAGCCGTAAACTTGAGAGAAGCAGATGAAGCACTGAGTTTCTTAGTACAAAATTAAGATGTGGAGTTTATACCTGGACGGCACCTGTACAAGTCCCTGAGAAAAACAGCTGGTGCAGCTGTATCCAAACATTCTTGGAATCTAGCCTCCTACTTCCCTAGACTCTCATACATCTAATCATACACAGGCATGCTGAGAACTTTGTGTTGAATATGTACACCAGGTGAACATACCTGCTTTGACAGCTGCATCTTACCTCAGGCTGAGCCTTGGGTTGGTTCATCTTGTAGCCACTGTTCATCATCTCCCTTGAGCCTTGTAGCTGTGCAACAGGCCAACACAGACAGATTTCATTTCTTTGTCTTGTGGCTGCTTTTGCACCTGCACGATAGGGAAAATCAAGGGTTGTGGTTGGGTCCACTCATTAAGATGATAGGTTATTCAGTTTGCTTCCTTTACTCCTGCATGGTAGGAATCAGCTGTAATGTAAATGATCTGTATACACTGCTGGTTGTGGGCAGCTGCATAGTTGCTGGCATCTATTCACAGGGTTCCATCCTAAGGAAGGTCCTGAGCAGGGCTTTTTTTGTAGAAGAAGCCCAGCAGGAACTCATTAGCATAATAGGCCGCACCCAACAACAGAAACTCATTAGCATATTAGGCCACACCCCCGGCAACACAGCTCCCTCCCAGGATCAGCTTCCCCAGATGCCCTGCTGCTTGCGGGGCTCATGGGGAAACCAAGGGAAGGAAGGCAGTTTAAACTGCCTTCCCTCCCTGGATTGGCTTGTTCCCCAGGCGCCGCGCCACTTGCGAGGCGCCTGGGGAACCCGAGGGAGGGGGAGGCTGTTGGCGTATCCAACTCAGAAGCCAGCCGGAACTCCGTTCCTGTGCGTTCCTGCCCAAAAATAGCCCTGATCCTGAGCAAGAAGCTAACCAGTTTGAAAGACCACAAACCGGTAAATTTAAAATGCTATTCATTTTTTCAAGTAAAACATGACGTAGCACATGCAGGAAGCTGCAGCCAGGCCTGCTCCATGACGCAGGCGTTGCATAGGAAGTGCCAGGCAATCTGGGTGCTTTTATAGTTTAGATCGGGGTCTCCAACATCTTCGACCCTGCAGGCACCTTTTGAGCTGTTACACAGGGTGGTGAGCACCACCACAAAATGGCTGCTGCGAGAGGTGGAGCCAGCCACCTAATGTCAGAGTGAGGGTTATACATACCTCTGATAGTAACTCTTCAACATTTCAGGCAGAAGCTCTGCTTAGCAGGATGCCTTTTAAAATGAACACATTGTTTTAAAATTGTTGTGTATCAATATCGCGGTCGCCATGTGCTCGTGTAATGGCAACCGCCATGTGGACATTCACACATAGCTTGAATCTACCTGAGCTTCGGCCAGGTAGAACAATAGCCGGTTGGATTCTAAACGACCACCAATAAGATACTTAGGTTTCCCACCGGGAAGCGATGAACTGTAACCACTATCTTAACGTCCTATCAGGACATCTGGGCGAGGTCAGGGGTGTGCCTCCGACCAGGATAAAAGAGGGCTCTGAGCCCAGGGTTTCCATGTTCCATCTTGACCCGCAATAAACTACCATGCTGATTTCACTGTTACCGGCCTCCCGACTCCAGTACTTTTCAAAAATATTTTCTTAACATACACACTGCTTATCTCCAGTCACACAGTGAAGATCCTTGTGGTGTGGTGGTAGCTACTGCTGAGGTGGGAGCAGGTGACACACTGGGGACCCCTGGTTTAGATACTTGATTGTGTTCTGCATGCAAGTCACCCCTTTATTTTTACGGTTAATTTTTAAGTATCTTTTGATAATGCCAGGAGGATAAGCTGCAACTCTCATGAGGCTGTGCTAGAATACTCATCTGCAAACTGCTCTATATCTGGACAGACTAGCTGTCGGATGAACACCAAATAGCAACACATGGGACTTTTTCATGACAGTATCAATTTTTGTGTGATGGTAATCCTTTAAACCAAAGGTGTCAAACTCATTTGTTACAAGGGCTGGATCTTTTTTTTAGTATTTTTTTTAATTGATGAAGATTTAAACAGTATAAACATAATACGAGGGCTGGATCTGACATAAATGTCACTTTGTTGGGCCAGGCCATGTGTACCGTAAAATGTAATTCCAGGGACCAGAGATATAAACTTTATAAAGGACAGCAGCCGGCAAGCTGGTGTGTCCTCACTGGGAGGCGCCATGGGCTGGGGGACGTGCAGAGGAAAACCTGCATGGCTGTATTGTAGAGCCATTGGTGCAGTTCTGGACAGATGCCCCCGTACTGCCTGGGGGGGAACCCCTTCCGCAGGCCACTCCCACTGCTAATGCTGTGAGCCCAGGCTCCAGGAGAAAAATGCGAAGTGGCTGGATATGGCAAGCTTCCTCCTGCCCCCGAGCCACCAGAGAGGGACCAGGAAGATTAGTTGAACTAATCTGAGAAGTATTGGAGTCGGGAGTCCATGGAACTGTGAAACAGCTAGATCTTTATTGCTGGTCCGCATGAAGCATACAACCCAGGGCTCCCAGTCCTCCTTTTATCCCCTGACCTCGCCCAACTGGCCTGATAGGCTATTATCAGTCTATTTACATCTCATAGGTTCCCTGGGAGAAACCTAGATACATGATTGGTGGCCGGTTTGAATCCACCTGGCCTTTGTTCTGCCTGGCTGAAGCTCAGGTAGTTTCTTGGACATGTGCTCTGGCCACATGGCGGTCGCCATTACTGGAGCACATGGCGACCGCATGGTTAATACATAACATAATCCTTGTTGGCAGAAGCATGGGGGGGGGGGGAGACCCATGCACAACGCTGTGGGCATAGCAGGACCCAGGTCGAGCAAAGCCTGATAAGCCAGAGACCAATGGGGGAGGGGCCATGCCAGGGGTTCAGGCCAGACACTGCTGGCAAGCCTGCCACCCTGTGGCAGCAGCTGCCCCAGGCCAGACTGCCACATCATCTGCTGGGGAAGAGGCACTGGCACGCACAAGTGGCGGAGGCCCTAGGCCGCCCAGCAACCAGTATAACCAGAGATCGCTGGCACCGCCCCCCATGAGGCGGCAGCCACTTATGGCTGAAGGCTGCTAGGTGGTCCATGGGGGAAGAAAACCCAGCCACTAAGTCATGTGCTTGGTGGCAGGACTAGGGGATCGACGTACGGAAGAAACTATTGAAGAATGCCCCCCCAGGGGCCAAAGCACAGCCACTGCATGGAGGGCATGAATACAGTAGCGGTGCTGGCTGCCAGCAGGCCCTGGCATACGATTGTCCATGCCCTTGCCCCAGTGTGCAAACGCCAGTCTCCACGGACATCAGAGACAGCAGCCCCAGAGCTGCAGGCCAAGTGGAGAGGCATGTGACCTCACCTTGGAACCCCAAGCTGGCACGCAGGCAGTTGTGGCTGCCCGACTTACCAGTGAGGCTGCCACTGAAGTGAAGGAGTTCTGCTTGGCTGCTGCAGATGAAGTTGTTCTGCTGCATTGAAGCCACGATTGGAGCAGCTCCCCCCCCCCCAAGCAGCCAGATGTTTTGTCCCTCACACCAGTTGCTCACAGGCCAGATAAGGATGGGGCCCCCCACATATTTGTCACCCTTGCTTTAAACAGTTGACAGTGGTGAGCAGCCCAGGCAGAGGGAAGGTTATGCTTGACTGTGCACACCAGTCTCAGCAAGCAGACAATTGTGAGCAGTACACAAGCAACACAAGCTGGCCGTTGAATGGTCAGCCTCACAGTCTTAACACATAATCGTGAGGTATGGTGAATCAGCAAGTGCTTGAGCACATCTAATCATACACCACCAGGCGCAGCTCAAAATGGTGATGTCTATTAAGGCCTACATATATTATGTACCAGTTTTATGTTTTAGCTTTTGGAGGCCAGTCAATTCATGTTCCCTGTGAGAAGTATGGGAATTACAGAGCACTACACGGGCCAGTAAAATGGAAGTGTTTGTGTGGATACATGCAGTACGGGATTCAGAAAAAGGTACAAATCTAAGTTATTTTCATAATCTTGCAGTGATGACCTATTTATTTTCTCCAGATCAAGAGGACTCAAAACAGGCAACTTTCAGTGCTCAACAGAACTCAAAGCTGCATAGACATATACTTAGCAAGCTAGGGTGCAAAGACCTTCCAGACACTTGCCTTACTGTAAATTGTTTTAGTAAGGGCTTTGGAAGAGGAAGACAGAGAGGCTACGGTCATACACACTAAATAATCCACTTTCAATGCACTTTCCAACTGGATTTTACTTGTGTGTGTGAACTGGCAAAATCCAGTTGGGAAGTGGATTGAAAGTGGAATATTTAGTGTGTGACCGCAGCCAGAGATAATTCTTGAATTCAAGGGGAAACAACTGAACACCACTTAATGCCTACAGATGCACTTGCAAGTGGGAGCAAGTCAAGAAATAATAAGCTGTTACAATTTTTTTTTAAAGTATTCTGGCCAATTCTTGATCATATTGTATCGCTCAGCATACAATTTTGGACGACGTTCTGATTTACCTGGGGCAGCAAGAAACTGCACCCCGGCTCACCTAATAAGCCAGATGCCTAGCCGCTAGCCTTTACATCCAGCGCAGAACCATGGCTGTGTGGATTTGTGTTCCCCCTCCCAAGCTGCGTTAGATTCATAGTCTGAAACTCCACGCACAATTCTGCAGCTGCTCCTGTTGCATCTACAAGCGGGTGCATCCTAGCCACTCTTGGGCTGCAACAGTCCGGATGGGAGGGATTATTTCAAAACGCTGGGGGGGAGGCAGTCTGTCAGCAGCCGAATACTTAGCGGCTCCTTCTGCAATCCCTCCTCTTGACAAGCTTCGCCTTGTGTCACAAGCCTGCGCTCCCCAGCCTGTTACTTTTTCCCGAGCGCCTCCTTGAGCAGTTGCACCGCAGGCAGAAATCCAACAGGTGACTTTTCTCCCTCACGAAGGGGCAGCAACAGAGACAACTGAGCCGCGCTTGAATGTCTACTTGGGGGGGGGGGGGGGGGGGGAGCCACAAAAAGTATCATTCCTCCCCCAGGTATGAACCCGCTCACTGCCAAGCGTCAGCCGCAGGTGAACCTGGCAAGGAATAAGTTCCAGCTTTGACTAGAATTCCCTTGGCAAGCAAAACCGGGAGCAAAGCCAGAGAGACTTTTAGCCACTCGTCGTACCACGAGGTGGAAAGAAGGGTCCGTTTGGAGTGGTGCCTCTCTCTCTCTCTCACTCCCCCCCCCCCCCCACGGGCTGACGCAACCTGACATGGCGTCCCCCGTCAGCCCAAACCCTGCCCGTGGGAGCACCCGAGGCAGCCCGCGCTCTTCTGACCGGCGGGGGGAGTGGCGGCGGGCGAGTAGGACACGTCTCCGCTGCTGAGCGGGGATTGTGCAGCGAAAGGCGCCTCTCCCGCCTGCCCGCTCCGCTCCCTCCCTCCCTCCCTGCTCCCCCGCCCCACCCCCAGCTCCCTGCCGCCGCCGCCTCATCCGCGCGCGCTTAGAGCCACACACGGAGGGGCAAGAGCAGAATGGGGCTGGAAAGCGCTCCTCCGTGCCAGCAGACCCGCGGCCAGCAGCTGCCGAGGCTGGAGGAGCGCCTGCGCACTGCAGGGGCGCCAGATTTGGCGGGAGGGGGAGTGTCCAAAAAGCCCTTTGTTTGATGGTATCTCTGTTTACAGAGTTTACACTTTCATCTCAACCTGTTTCCTCCTCCCCTCTCCTCCTGAGAACTTTACAGCGGAGGAGCTCTTCTTAAGAGGCAAGAGACGCCAAGCACCTCTCCCAAGCGGCATTAAAGCCCTCTCCTCCCCCACCCGCCCTCCCACTTTTCGCCTTTCCCCCAGTGACTAATGCAAGGATGGCCAGGAGACCTAGGCACAGGTAAAAAATAATAATAATAATCCCAAACCCAACCCCTCTTTGCAACATGAATGCATTTTTTTTTTTGTTTATATATGTTTGTGTCTTGTCTGCTTCATCGCTGTAGACTTATTCTGGAAATTAACAAACTAGAGTCGGGTATGTTGTACAAGTTTAAGGAGGACTGCTCTGCCAGGTCCTTTGCACACCTGTCAACAGCGTGCATGAAAATGGTGCATTTAAATAAAATGCAAGGCTGACTCCGTGGAGGCTTTAGCAGCTTTTTTCCTCCCCTTCCAGCCACATCTCCTCCTCTCTCGCCGACTTCTCAAAAGTCTTACGCGTTTGGAAGAACAGGATTTTTGCAATGCGCCGCTCAAGTTGTGCAGAAAGGAAGGGGATTCTCCCACGCTCTGCGGGCCGAAATAATTAAATAAAGAGTTACGGCCCGTTCCCAATTTGCAAAGGGATCCGCTGCAATCGCGGTGAACTTTGGTGTGCCGCGATCGGTCGGGGCTTGAGGAGGCGAGCAAATCGTTTACGATATGCACTAAAGGGGGAAAATGTCGGAATTGTTCAACGGCTGACTGCAAGGTAGTCGATCCCCATTTTCATTCATTCGTTCGTTCATTCATTCATTCTTGGTAAACGTGCAATTATCGGGTGACAGGCGGCACGGAAGGCGATTCCGTTCCCCTCGTGCAATTGCCGAGAGTTCTCTTTCGGACCCCCACACCTTTCCCCACGGCTCTCGGATCCCTCCCCCGCCCCCTTTGAAAATATAACAGGCTAGCAGTGTCCTGTTGTGAATGGCTCCCTCCGCACGTTAGGACCCTTTTGCAATGTTTTCTAGCACGGCGTGGGACGACTTTGGGTGGAGAGGTGCACTAGAAAGGGAGAGGGGAAGGGGTGCTTGTCAAGAACTGTCACTCGCTTGCAGAGCCAACGACCGATCTTTCTTGGAAATGTTGCCAGATTTCCTGTTTCTTTGGGAGATCTTTGCCAACAGAAAACCGTGCGGGGCGAGTGTGTGTTTTTGTGTGTGGAGTCCCCATGAGAGAAAGCTCAGGCTAGGAAACGTAGGGGTCGTTTGGACGATATTGACGGGTGGAGGTAACTGAGACTACCCGCCTACCCCCCGCTTGGCTGCGCCTTTCCCTTCCCACTCCCCTCGAGCGGCGTGCAGCAAGCTGGAAGGGAAACGCAGCGCCGCGTGGTCGGGAGAAACTCTCACACAGTGCGGGATTGTTTTCTAATTATCTCGGGACAGTCGCTCGCCCACGTGGGGCCAGAACTTGCCTTTCTCTTTCGCCGTGCAGCGCTAACGATTATTCCCCTCCTTCCTTTTCACCCGATCGCTGCTTCTTCTCCACCCCTTTTCCCCCTTCGGCTTGGCTTGGCACGGAAAGCGAAGTCCTAACCTTGGGTCCCACACCCTGCAGGTTTCCCCTTCGCTTTCGATCTGCTCCTCATTAGGAAAGAGAATACTTGGGGGGGGGGGGGGGAGAGAGAACACGGAGCAGGTCGGTGTCTGCACGCCGGGCTGTGTGTGTGTCTGAGTAGTTAAAGAGATTTCCGCGGAACTAATTATGCACTCTGGGCTGTCCCGTTTCTGCAGCGCCCGGGCGCCGCACGATTCGCGGCCTCACATTCGCTTCCTTCCTGCAGGTCGGCGGCGCTGTGCGGGGAAGCAGCGGGGTATTTTCGCTTTGCATTTGTAAAGTTAGAAGGAAATTGGGGAAATGGTTCAGTAAGTGCCGAAGGCGCGGCCTTAGAAACGAAGAGGGACTTTTTAAAACGTAATGATTATGCTCGTAATAATACATCCGGTATTATATAGTGCAAGGCTAAGTCAGATCTCCTGGCTGAACCAGCAGGCGAAGTGCTCGGAGAGGGATTGCAGAACAGTCGACAGCTTCCCTGTTGAAACTGACAAGGAGGGAAAACATGAACTGAGAAGGAGAAAAGAGGACGAGTTTGCTTTCTGCTCTTCTAGCACCTGACGGGAGGGCTTGGCAAAGTGAGTCAGAAGCAACGAAAGTGCGGCTGCCCTCCGGTTGACTGATGCGCTGCCTAGTTTTCCTTTAAATCACCAATGATCGTGGCGGTGGTGGTGGGTAGTCGTAAGCGGCACAGCAGCAAATCACTTCCTCCCCACCCCCACCCCCTCTCTTGTTTAAATTGATTGCACAATTTGGTTTCCTTGGCAGAAAGTGTGTCTGCCATTGGTGAGTGCACAGCATTTAAACAACACTTTGCAGGTGGGGTCGCTGTTAACCCCTTCCCTTCCTTAAGCCAGGAGTCATTTCAGAGTTCCTGGCACACAATAGTTTGTGCCTGGGTTGCAGAAGTGCAGTTTATTTATTTATTTTTAAGGAGAGGTGGGGATCCCTTCCTGGATTTGCCTGTGCTGGTTTTATACTAAATAAACTGAACCGAACCTACTGGATTCGCCTGTGTTGGTAATGGGCTGTGTGAAATTTTGAATCACACAACTCTGGACAAATGAAGAGGATAGCAGCAACTCTGCTAAATAGTGTGCCAGTTCACTTAGAAATTTCAGGCTGCACTGTTAGCATCTTAGGTGGGGATAAGTTGCTCTGCTTTACTTCCTTTGAAATCATGGGACATACTTATGGTTCAGCCTGCATAGGATCAGGCTGTTTGCCACCAGCTTGTAACAAGCTCATTGAAAGCAATGGTGATTAAGTAAATCATAACTTGGTTCACTGGGACTTAGTCTGTAGTCAAATGCACACTTGCCTGCAAACGCAGTAGGATTTCCTTCCAAGTAAAGCTGCATAGGATTGCCTCATTAGTGATTAACTTCAGAGATATAAGTTAGCCTTTAAATTAAATTTCAAACCCTTGTTGAAATTCTGTTGACTCAGTGGCATACGAAACCAACCAATATGTTTGTAGTAAAGAGGGTCCATTGAGTTGTAAGGCGATTCCAAAAAGCGCAACTTAAATAGCACTTTTACTATGCGCGTGGTTTTACAAGCCCTGCAAGGTAAAATCACCATGGACCCAAGTATGTAAAGTGGCTGAAAACTAGCACTTAAGCAAGACATTCCATTAGTAGCCAGAGTTATATGACCAACATTAGCTCTGTAATGCTAAACCGTACTACTTTGGGCTGTGGGTGGGGGATTGGATGTTTGAATAATCCCCAATATACATTCTCCAAGGATATACAACACTAACAAGGGAGAAAGATTCTAGGCCAGTTATCTCTGTAACATGCTGTTTCTATGCTGTAAGGATGTTGTTGGTTTTTTAACAAGAGAAAGCATTCAGATGTTTGATCTACCACCTACAGTCCAAAGTGGTACAGTCCAGCAACAGAAGCATTATGTGATAAGTTATGATGAGTGGGCCCATGATTAGGCTAGCGAGAGCCAGTGTGGTGTAGAGGTTAGAATGTCAGATCAGGATCTGGGAGAGCCAGGGTCATATCCTCTCTCTGCCATGGAAACTTGTTAAGTGACCTTGGGTCAGTCGTGCTCTCTCAGCCTAACCTGTCTCACAGAGTCATCATGAGAATAAAATGGGAGAGTGCAGTAAGCCACTTCAGGTTGCCATTGTGGAGAAAATTGGGGTCTCAATAAAGTAAATAAATAGCCCTGACCTGGATAGCCCAGGCAAGCCCAATCACGCCAGGCAGGGGTCATTTTGTAGAAAAAGAGATGCAGGAGCTCATTAGCATAACTCATTAGCATAACTTATTTGCATATGCTACACCACCTGACATCACTGGAAGTATGTCAGAAGGCAAGAAAGGAGGGAGGGAGGGGACAGCTACTAATCCAAGCCTCAGAAATACCACTATTCTGGGAGGATAGCTTCAGTGGTGGCTGAAGCCTTCAGAAGGCTGGTCGGAGGAAGAAGGACCTTTCCAGAGGGCGGGGTCATTTTTCTGCAGCCATAACACAAGCAGGCATTGGCACCAACTCCCGGAGCTGCGCTCCCCCGAGCTCCTGCTCAAAATGACCCCTGCCGCCAGGTCTTGGAAGCTAAGCAGGGCCGACCCTGGCAAGTACTTGGAAGGGCGACCTCCATGGAATATCAAGGCCAGGACGTAGAGGCAGGTAACATCAAGCCATCTCTCTGAAACGTCCTAGTCCCAATGCGGTCGCCGGAAGTCACCATGACTTCCAGGCTCGCAAGTGCGTGCGCACACACAAAATACAAAAAATAAACAAATACTTTTTGTCCCTAATCCCATGACAGAACTTAAATTCGAAGTTAAGGTGACTCAAGTTGAAACCTCACTTCTGAGCCCATCCTGGCCACTATGTTTAACTATATCATTAACCACATACTCCTTTCAGCAGGCTTACTTCACACATGTCAGGATAGTTTAGTGATATAGATATTAAGGGTGGAGCTGGTGACTTTGTTTTGACATTCAGCTAGGCCCTTGGGTGGCCTCTCCATTTCAGCACCTGATTTCTGTAGATTTCAAAATCATGTGCTGTTCTGAGATAAAGTAGTGCTGTTTCCGTTGTGTAGACCCCAGTCAAAAGTTTTAAAGCTAAAAATTCATTTAAAAAAAATTACCTTGGAATTTTAAAATTGGAAATAGTTGGAAGTTTGCATTATGTCAGTCTACTGCCTCATAATAGAGCAATTAAGCACCACCCTATAACACACTACTTCTGAGTAATCCTATTGACCTCATTGATGCTCCTTCTGTGTAACTGGTTTGAGATTCTCAGCCTTAAATAGAAGATCTTTAATTGTTCCAATGTTAGCCTGGATTGTCTTAATTAGCTTATTTATCAAAATACATTTTAAAATGGTATTTGAACTTCATCCAATTCATATATCACTGTAATTAGCCCCAAACTATCCATATTTTCTTTTGTACTGTAGATACAATCTGTGAGTTGAGGTTTCAGAAGTCGTGTTTATATTTTGGAGATGGAAATAAAACATTGCACAACAATATTGAAGCAAGGCAATTCCTGTTGCAAAATACTTTGCTTTAATTTTACTGGGTAGGTTGAGCGTTGCTTATGAAAACCGGATTGCTTCTACTCAGCACTGTGTGTGGAGAAATTATTGACTAACTGATTAGCCCTTGGAAAGACTTCAGACAGGCCAGAAATAGGGAAAGTGTTGATAATGAGGTAATACGATCATTGATTCACTTGGGTGCTATGAAGGTTTCGGATTGTAGATGTGTTCTCAGTTATAGCTGTAGCTGGCCATGAGTTATGAGTTTGTTGATACTACTCTTTATTGACAAAACAAAGCGATCACTTGATGGCCTTGTGGTGTTTTGAGAGCCCATTGCCCTAGAATATTTTTAGGTTATGATTCTTTCCACTCATGCAGTGCAGTGCTGTCTGTTTTTGTTTGAGAATCAGACCTATTAAATTCATTGGGGGATGCTGCATGATGTACTTCTGTTTGCTCAGAAGTGATCCCAGTGACTTCACTGGGAGTCACTTCCTGATAAATGTGTTTGGGATTGCAGCCTTGGTCCAAAGTATGTGCACCTAGAAGAGAAACATGAAGTCCAGTGCAAGTCGGTAGGATTTCTGATCAGGCGTGCGTAGGATTCAGCTGCTATTTTATCATACAGTCACGATTGAATATTTCCCCATGTTTTAAATGCTCATCCTTCTTAGTAGTGAGGTCATTTTTCATCTGGGAGTTGAATATCCACAGTACTTTATCAACCCTGTGAAAAGCATGAAGCCCTCAGATCATATGACACAGTTTAGAGATTCTGAGTATGTACTTGGGCAAAGGACACAGGCTCTGTTCTCTTTATTGTCCTAAACATTGTATTTTAATTCAAAACCATCATTGGTTGAAAGGCTGCCAAATGTGTAATTTGCCACCGATCTAGCAGCCTGAGCAGGTCTAAACATGCACCGTAATAAGGAGGTTGCCAACCTTTTGCTTGTATCTGTGGATACCAAAAACAGCAGAACCAGTTCAGAATACTAGAACAGAATGTAGAACAAAATCTTGTAGGGCAAGTTTCTGAATGTTTACCCCCATAACCTTTACAGAGATTCTTGTGTTTTCCTATATTCCTGAAAATCGTGTCATTTCAAAAAGCCCCCCCGTGTTCCATTCCATTTTGCCTTGTGTTTTATTTTTCCAGCATATACAGTAGCGATGACGAGGATGAAGATATCGAGGCTTACGAACATGACTATGATGGTCTGTTGGCCAAGGGTGGAAAACGTCATTTAGGAAAAACCAGGTGGACCCGGGAAGAGGTAAGTAGCAGTTTGTGTCTCAAAAAGACAGAAATATAGGGAAAAAATCTGGTCTTAGTTGTCATCATAAGAGAGAAAGTGTTTGTTTTGGTTTTTTTGCTAATATATCCTAAAGGCTAAAGATTGTAAGGCGTATCCTTTGAAAAGAAATGGCATAGATAATTGGCGGACTTCATTGCCTGCTGCTCAGCTTCTCAGTTGTGGCCACCAGGTACGTTTAATGTGGCCCTCCAGGCATGGCAGTAGAAATAGGGGCAGGCAGATGGTGAGACAAGGGGCAGAGAATGACACACAGTCCAAGAGCAGTGGAGAATGGCTGCAATAGGAAAAAGAAGTAGGAGATTTGCTGATTTGCTGGGACCTGGGAGACCGAAGGGTCTGGATAGAGAACCATGCCTTCTCCACCCTGTGGTTTCCATGGATGCAGACCTTTCCCTTTCCTTATACAAGGCCATGGAATGAGATTCACTCCACTGAGTCCTGTGGGGAAAGGGGAGGCATGCTTGCTTCCCCCTTGTATGTTCTGGGGTTGGATTTGCAAACAAACCTCAAGTGATTTTGAGACAGTTGTAGTACAGGTGTTCAACTTGGCTTTATGTGCCTGATCCAAAGTTACTGAAGCCATTGAAAACATCATTGAAGAATGTTTATTATTCAGATTTGTGTGTTACTTTATGGCTAAGTTACAGTATTACACAGAGACAGGCCACGAGGTGATAAAACACGAAAAATTTTGACGTCAACCTTCAACTGCATTTGATAAATATCAAAGCCAGTGTTATTTGTCTTCAGTGGTTGCCATATGAGCCAAGAATGCTGTAAAGCATTTTAGAGTGGCAGACAGCAGAGCACAATTTACTGATCATCTTATGGATGGGTCTGGTGTTGATATATCAACATTAGTAGGTCTTTTCTCAAAAGCATCTGTAGATGGTTGGGATGTTGTTGCAGCAGTCTTAAGTAGTCTTCTGGATCCAGTGGTCTGCTTCCTAAACTTTTGGTAAGGGTTATTAGGTCAAGTTATCACAAGGCAGCAGTTCTTAAAGAATTTTCTCAGTGCGACTCCTCAGAAGTTTGGGAGAGATAATAGTTGGTCCACAAACCAAGGAATTCAGTACTAGGTTATACAGTGGCTAAAGATAAATGTAAACATTTAACCTCACTGTCCTCACAAATGGGGGCCACTGAGAATGCATAGTGGCATTTCATATAGTAATGTTGGAAAACCCCTTACTATACATGTTGGTCCAACATATGTAGCATCTCCACATTTCTGCTAATAATTGTGAGGGGCTGTAAGACAGGTGTCGAACTCATTTGTTACGTGGGCTGGATCTGACATGTCACTTTGTCAGGCTGGGCCAGGTGTGCCATAAAATGTAACACGAGGTACCAGAGACATAAACATTATAAAGATTTATTGATTGATTGATTGATTGATTGATTGCATATTTCTATCCCACCCTCTCCGCAAGCGGGCTCAGGGCGGCTCACAAGGTGCTGAATAGCAATAGCAGGTGTGATTTAATTAGGTGTGATATGCAGGATGTAGTAGGTATGGAGATGTCAGCATTGGTAATGAGACAGGAAATCTAGGTCTCAGTTTGGTACAGGAGGATTCTGTCCAGGATGATGCAAAGAATAAATGGAAATAAGTCTGTAGAAGTGAGCAGTGACTCATGAAAGGACATACCCTACCACAAATTTAGTAAGTCTTTAAAAGAGCTACTGGACTCTTATTATTTTCTACTCCTATTAGAAACCACAACATTGAAAAACCAGTGGGGGAACATTTTAACCTTCCAGGACGTTCAGTTGCTGTAGCAGTTCTCTTACAAAGGAATTTGAAAGGGAGATTAGAAAGAGAGACTGCTGAATGGTAACTGATAATAAAGCACAAGACAAGGCAAACCTCCTGAACTGAATTGAGACCTAGGTTTCTTCTCTCATTACCAGTGCCTGCTATTGTCATTTGGCATTTGAAATCACTGCACTCTCCAAGATATAAAGACAGATGGACTCACATTCTAGCTATATCTGAAGAAGTGAGCAATGACTCATGAAAGCTTCTATCCTGCCACAAATTTTGTTAGTCATTAAGGTGCTGCTGGACTCTTGCTCCCTTTCACTAATAAGGGATGCAAGCTGTGCTGTTAGGTTTTTTCCCTCCCCCATCTGTTAGAAATGGAAATGTTAGTTTTTTTCCCTCCCTCCATCTCTCGCTCTCTTGCTCTTGCTTTCTCGCTCTTTCCCTCCCCAGAGAAGAAGGGGGAAGAGCCCTCAGCCAATCAAAGGAAGGTTTTCTTTCTCTTCTCTGCCTGCTAAGCAGAAAATAGGATAGACTTGGGAAAGGAGCTGCGATGCGAGAAACAGGAAGGAGGAAGCAGCAGACAGTCAGTTACTCACGGGTTGGATAGAAGCCCTGCAGGGGGCAGATCTGGCCCTTGGGCTGTATGTTTGACATCCCTGTAAGATGTTATGTCTTCCAGCTAGAGCAGTTACGTACTTTTTAACAGCATTTGTGTAAGGACTGTAATAGTAAACTAGGCCACAATGTTGCTGAATTCAGTGGAAGGCCAGACTATCGGGAACAGAGGTCCCCAACCTTGACCCTGTGGGCACCTTTGGAATTCTGACATGGTGCGATGGGAGCAACCAGGAAATGGCTGCTCCAAGAGGCGAAGCTACAGATACAGAGGAAGTGCAACTGCAGGGGAGAAGGGGGTAGTTGTAAAAGTACACTGGGAAAGAGATGTGAGTATAAGATACAGTGTTCTGCCCTTCTCCAGTTCATCCCATGACAACTTTGTGAGGTAGGTTTTGTTGAGAGACTGCAAGTCTTAACTGTACAGCATGCTGTTCCAAGGTCAGTACTCTGAGGTCCTATCAAGCAGGTGTGCATTGGGACTTCCTGGCTGAAACTTAGATTCTCAGGCATGTGGGGGCTGATTACAAGTGGTATCACAGCACAGCACACCACTTGAAGAGAAGGGGTTTAAAGCCTTCCCCCCTCCTATGCTATTTTACCATCTGGAAACAACCCCAGGGGAGCAACTGTTTAACCACTGGGAAAACATGAGTTTTTCCACAGTCTAAATTGATACACACACCCCTCCCCATGCCTGAATGCAAGACCGATTTCCCACGAGGTGCTGCTCCGGCATCATTATTCCCTTTGCCCCGATTGCGTGCTTGAATTTCCCACTATTTGCCCCACGCTGCATTTTGACCCACGGCTTTGCCCGAATTCCCCCGCGGCTTCAGTGATCCCGTTTTTTGAGGATCACTGAAGCCGCAGGGGAACTTGGGCGACGCCATGGGTCAAAATGCGGTGCAGAGCAAATAGTGGGAAATTGGTCCAAGTTTCAACCTGGAACTTAAGCACATGTCTACTTGATCAGGCCTGGGATCAGTGTACTGTGTAGTTAGGCCCAGACTAACGGCCTCAGGGTCATCCATTCCCCCCCCCCCCCCCCCCCCGCACGCATCTGACATATTAACTGCTACACCCTAATGGCTGTTGTTAAAATACTAGGGTTGCCAGGCCCCCTGTGGCTGCCAGAGGGGGACTCATAGAGTTGCCATCTCCAGATTGGGGGATTCCTAGAAATTTGATGGAGCCTGGGAAGAACAGGGACCTCTGTAGGGTACAATACCATAGAGTCCACCCTCCAGAGCAGCCATTTTCTCCAGGGGACCTGATCTCTGTAGTCTGGAGATGATCTGTAATTCCAGGGATCCCTAGGCTGGCATCCCTAGATTTTTGTGATTCCTATAATGGTGTATTAATTAATTTCCCCTTTATGTCTGTTCATTCCAGTGCAGGGAGGGGAAAGGGAAGAGTTTGTAAGCCGCTCTGAGACTACAAGGGGAGGGTGGGGTATAAATCCAATCTCCTCTTCTTCTTTATGTCTGTTCGTTCCAGTTCAGTGTGATGGTGTCTGCTGTAATGTAACAGCACCAGTGTGGAATAGTGGATGGAGTGTAAGATAGGGGATAGAGAAGGGCTCGTGTGACTGTTGTGCCACATAACTGGAGTCCTTGGGCAAGTATCTACAGGTGAAACTACATATGTTAAAAACCCTTCTTTCTTTAAAAAAAATGCAGTAAAACTTATCTGTGTTCTATCACTATCAAGTTGTACATTTCCCTCCCACTTCCAGCCAATGATACAAGATGGGGAAGGGCTCAGAGCAATGATGTTAGAACACAGTTAAGTTTTACTACACACCACTGAGCGAGGTAACAGGTGTATGTGTTTGCTTCTTTGGGGTAGCAGGTCTGTGCTACTGTAATGTAGAGTGCTGCCTTGTCTCACACTAGGTAATTCTAAGGATCGATACTCATTGTAGGATGCTGTGTGCTCTCTTGAGAAAGGGTAGGATATATAGATAATATTCACTGCATCAGTAGTACACAGACAGGTTATATTCAGTGGTTGTTGTATGGAATCTTCTGCACTTGTCTTGCTAGTGTGGCAGTTCACAGCTTTGGTCCAAACTCTGGCTTAATTGACTGCAAATAGTAAGCCCTGAGTTAGTATGCAGGATTGCAACCTAAGTGTATTAAAATCCAAGCAGGACATTTTAAAAGAAGACTTAATTATTCAGATCTTTCAGGTCTTCGAGTCTTTTTACTGCATAGCTTCCAGTGCTGGTTCCAATTTAGGCTACTTGTTCAAAATACAAAGTCCTACTATTTTTGGTGAAATAATTTAAGTTGTACTCGCAGCCCAGAAACTTGTCTCCAGCACAGTTAAACTGGGGTATTTCCCTTCGCAAAGGCAGAGGCACCATAATACCAGTCAAGTCTAGTATTTATCTTTTTTTAATCTTTCAATTGGAACAAGCAATTGACTGGAGTTTATGTAGCCTTTTCTTGATGGCTCTTAGGATGAGAAGCTAAAGCAACTTGTGGAGCAGAATGGCACAGAAGATTGGAAAGTTATTGCCAATTTCCTTCCTGTAAGTAGACCTCATTTTCTGTTTATAACCACACATTTATCATTGGGCGAAAGGGGGAGAAGTTGTTTCATAATTACAGATGTGGACAATGCAATTATAGCAATTTGGGAGGCTTGCAGAACACTCTACCATGTACACTCATGTTTTAATGCATTTCTTTCACTTCTCATGTGAAATGGAGAAAGGAAAACGCTAAAAAGCCTTTGGGGGGATTTTATATACAACAGATGGTTGGTACATCGTATATATCAGTGGAACAAAAAAAAACCCTTCGAACAGAACAGAAATTGGCTTTACTCCATAGGGACTGCTACTTACTCAGTGCAGTTTTGTTAGTAATTTTTTTTTAATGTAATGGTTGAAATGCTGCAGGTGGACGTTATTATTTTTGGTAACTAATCTCTTACGATATAACCAAGGTTCTAGTTAAAAATTGCTAGTAAAAAAAAGTAAAATACTATTAGTTATTATGAAAAAGTTTTACAGTTCTTTTACCTATTAATGGTCTTTTGCTTATTATTTTTGTTAATTCTGATGTGAACAAAAAGATTTTGTGTCAAGCAAGCAAATACTCAGATCAATGCTGTAAAGCTACAATACTGAGATAAATGTGGGGGGGAATGGAAGTTTTGCTTCTGTCTGTAGCATTGATTGATGTAATTGTTTGAGGGGAAATGTTGTTATTGTCGTCATTCCGTTAGAATCGGACAGATGTGCAGTGCCAGCACCGGTGGCAAAAGGTACTAAATCCAGAGCTTATCAAGGGCCCATGGACGAAAGAAGAAGATCAGCGGGTAAGTAACTTTAAAAAAAATAGTACTGGTTAATTGGCAGGAAATGTTTTGCCTACATTCATATGTATTGAAATAATATCTGTGCTTATTTAGGGTCTCTTGATTTATTTCCACACACTAAATAATAATCTTCAAAACCTTTCAGTTGCTGTTGGAATCCAGCACTATAGGTCACTGCTGAAGTGAACTCTCCACAGGAGGTCTGCTATAGTGTGGTTCCCAGGTCAACAATACCATCCTAAGCAGAGTGACACTCTTCTACGTTCCTTAAAGTCAGTGGGCTTAGAAGGGTATAACTCTGCTTGAGATGGTACTGGATTCAGGAAGAACCCTGTCTTATGGTTCAACCATGGTATCTTTAGGTAGCTACAGGAAATCCACTATGTTTGAGTCTCAACTCCTCTTATTTCTCATATGGTAATAACAGTAGGGCCATGTCCTGGATGGCTCAGGGACGTAGCCAGTGGGGGGTGGGGAGCAGGCAGCACCCCCCATCGCATCAGGGGTGCCCCTATCAAAACACCTCCCACCAGGGCCATAGCCAGCCGAGGGGCACAGCACCATGAAGATGAAAAGCGGCACACCCCCACGCTGGGCCAGGGAGCCAACCTTTTTCAGCGGGCTCATTGGAGGAGGGAGAGAGGGAGGAGAAGCTCCTTACTGCCAGCAGCTTGGCGTGGCGAGCAGCTGAGACCAGGCGAGAAGCACTAGGCTGCTACCATGGCTGGCTGGAGAATCCCCTCTGAGGCAAGGCAAGCAGGGCAGGAATCAGTGAGCCACTGCAGCCTTCGCGCGCTCGCTCTCTCTCCCCAGAAAAATTCCTAGATATGGACCTGCTCAGGCTAGCCCAGTTTTCTCAGATCTCAGAAGCTAAGCAGGGTCAGCCCTGGTTAGTACTTGGATGGGAGACCATATAGGAAATCCAGGGTCACTATGCAGAGGTAGGTAATAGCAAACCACTTCTGTTCATCTCTTGGCTTGAAAACTCTATGGGATCACTGTAAGCCAGCCACAATGACAAAAGGGTTGGAACACTTTCCCTGTGAAGAAAGGTTGAAGCGCTTGGGGCTCTTTAGCCTGGAGAAACGACGGCTGAGGGGTGACATGATCGAGGTTTATAAGATTATGCATGGGATAGAGCAGGTAGAGAAAGAAGTCCTTTTCTCCCTTTCTCACAATACAAGAACTCGGGGGCACTCCATGGAATCGCTGAGCAGTCGGGTTAGAACAGATAAAAGGAAGTACTTCTTTACCCAAAGAGTAACACATGGACTGATTTCCCACAGGTGCTGCCCCTTCCCGGGGTCGTTCCTCCGTTTGCCCCAGTTGCCTGCTTGGATTCCCCACTATTTAGTGCGGGGCGCATTTTGACCCAGGGCTTCACGCGATTTCCCTCACGACTTCA
Source organism: Lepidodactylus listeri (assembly GCA_029233225.1). Taxonomy (NCBI): domain Eukaryota; kingdom Metazoa; phylum Chordata; class Lepidosauria; order Squamata; family Gekkonidae; genus Lepidodactylus; species Lepidodactylus listeri. The sequence goes on from JARCFY010000003.1 coordinate 43,542,403, forward strand.
GTGATCCTGTTTTTTGAGGATCACTGAAGCCGCGGAGGGAATCGCGTGAAGCCCCGGGTCAAAATGCGCCCCACAGCAAATAGTGGGAAGTTCAAGCAGGCAAACGGAGGAAGGACTCCGGGGAAATCGGTCATGGAATTCACTGCCACAGGAGGTGGCGGCAGCTACAAGCATGGATGGCTTCAAGAGGGAATTAGACAAACATATGGAGCAGAGGTCCATCAGTGGCTGTTAGCCATAAGATATAGATAGGAACTCTCAGTCTGGGACAAGTGATGCTCTTTATTCTTGGTGCTTGGGGGGGGTGCAACAGTGGGAGGGCTTCTAGTGTCTTGCCCCCGCTGATGGACCTCCTGATGGCACCTGGTGTTTTTGGCCACTGTGACAGAATGTTGGACTGGATGGGCCATTGGCCTGATCCAGCATTTGGCTTCTCTTATGTTCTTAATTTGGCAGCACTTTCCACCAATAACGGTTGGACAACTATGTAGGAAAAAGCTGCTATAAAGGGTACCTACACACTCACCATTTTGTCCTGCAGATGTTTTGCAATTATTCCAATCTCTCTTTGTTTCGAGCATAATGGTAGCCTTCCTTACAAGGGTAGTATGAAAGTTGTTGGAAATGGGGATTGGATCCACTGAAGCGTATCCACAGACAGAAGAATATAGGCCTGCAGAGCACATTTTTTTTGCCTCTCCCCTCCCCTTGTAACATAAAATGCCCCCCTGCATTTAGGGGGGGAGGGAAGAAAAATGCGCTGCCAGACTCTAGTGGATCTAAGCCTGTGGGTATTAATCATGATCTTGCACTGGAGGGAATGTCTCTTCTAAGATGGTGCCAGGTACAACTTGATGTGTACATCCCCTATTAGCAAGACGCGTTTTCAGAAATACTGTTCTGTACAAATTTATGCAGGTTTGATCTGTCACTTAGTTAAAAGATACAGTTTAGTCAATTTTCTTTAACTGGGCAACATCTCTAATCTTTACTGAAGCAACAGTGTGTGATTACAGTCAGGCCTCTCTGTATAATACTGGATGTTAGAGGTGGTGTTTCTGTGCTTGTTTGAAGGTGATAGAGCTCGTGCAGAAATATGGCCCCAAGCGTTGGTCTGTCATCGCCAAACACTTGAAAGGAAGGATCGGGAAACAATGCAGGGAGCGGTGGCATAACCATTTGAATCCAGAAGTTAAAAAAACCTCCTGGACAGAAGAAGAAGATAGAATAATTTACCAGGCGCACAAGAGGCTTGGAAACAGATGGGCAGAAATTGCAAAGTTGCTGCCTGGACGGTAATGACATAGAGGAGCAGGTTTTATTTTAAAGGAAAGAAACAGCTGGGGAAGGAGCGGTAATGCTGTTTCTTTTGTCTCCTTTAGCTTAGCAAAGAAAATGTGCGTTAAAAGTCAAATGTTGCTACTGATTAATTAATGTATGTGAATGGTTTCGTGGCCAAATCAGACAGGTTACACATTATTTTGTGAGCTCATTTGAAGTTTAGAGCATTTTAGGGAAATTTTCCCATCTGGGTAATGGAATAAGCAGCTTGAGGAAGTTACTGGGTCTTCTCTCTAAAGGACCAGGCAAACAGCCTGAGATTACTTAATGCTGAGCAAATTCCCAGGATACCCTTTTAGGTCAGCAGTTCTTCACCTTTAGCAACCTAAGGCCCTCCATTTTGAATTAATTTTTTGTGGAAACTCCCCCCACACACACACACACACCCTCTCCCATCCTGCTGGTACCAGCCACACAGCCCCTTATCAAAGGGCACACACCAGGCCATGCGTTTCCCATACTCCGTTCTCAAAACAATACATTGAGAACCACATCAGCCACACTTTAAAATCAAGTTTAAGGAAAATATGTTTGTATTGTCTACATGGCCCACACTGTCAGGTCACAGAGGGTAAATGATTCTGTAGGATCGGGATTCCACAGTCCTTTCACAGCTGCTCACAGAAATTGAAAAAAGCCTGTCTACACTGGTAGTCAGTCGAAAACTCTGATTGGCTGTTATTATTTATGGTCAGATAGTGGCATCTCCCCCACCCCCCTGGTGATTGCAAGTCATGGTGGCAGCTCTACAAGATTCCACCTTTTCTTGGTGCTTGTGTGAGCCTCTCTTTATGAAGGAAGGCAATATTGTATTTTATTGTAATACATATTTGTGGGAAAGAAGGCTAACTGAACTCCTCTATGGAAAGGCCCATGAGTGCCACCCAACCCGCGTTCCAGAAGACAAGAATGAAGCAGCCCTGTAATAAATCGAAAAGTACTTCTTGAACTATGCTAATATAACCACCTAAATTAATGCTGAAATAATACAGTAGTCTAAGCACCCTGAAAGACCAGGTTGCAGGTGAAAAAAAATCCAGGTTGCCTTTTTTATGGCCATCCTTCCACTGAACATGACCACCAACATCCTGCCAGCTCACACTATTCTAGTATGTCTGTCCCCGTAGTCCAAAAAGGAATTGATTCACCGTGAATAGACATGAAGACAGATGTCCTAGAGTGCCCACAAACTGCCCAGTTGTCAAGGGTTGATGCCAGCCATCCAGAGTGAGTGGCAGTTAACCTGCAGTAACCACAGACGGATCCTGAATCCCAGAAAAGCTATGTTATCTATTAATCTGTTTATATGACAGTTTTCAGTTCTGAGTTGTTGCTAAGAAAATTTCTTAGCGAAGGGCCACCTTGCATTGTCTCTGCACAACAGTGGAACTGGGGAGGAGCTGTGACTCGGTGGAAGAGCCTCTGTTTTGCATGCAGAAGCTCAGTTGCCCCAGTTCAGTTGCCAGCTTCTCCAGTTAAAGGGACCAGGCAGTAGGGGATGTGAAAGATCTCTGCCTGAGCCCCTGGAGAGCTGATGCCCGTCTGAGTAGACAATACTGACCTTGATGGACCAGTGGTCTGATTCAGCGTAAGGAAGCTTCGTGTGTGTGTGTGAATGCGGGAGAGTTCCATTTGGAATGGCAACACTTTTCACAAGGTGAAGGGCTTGATGTACTTCAGAACTATGAAACTGGAGCAGCATAGGGATATGGGCTACAGCAGGAAGGCTTCATTTCCCCAAGCAGAGATATATTGAGACAGAAGAATAATGAGAGTTGGCCTCAGCACTGGAATCAGGAATGCAGGGAAGCCTTTGTCAAAATTTAATTTGTTTATTGCCAGTTAATTACAGGGGACTGCTGATATAGAGCAGACATTTTGATAATGACAAAAATCAGTTTGTTGTGGGCTTGTTAAGGCATGTGAAATCACTGACCTGTATCCTATCATTCCACTGAGCAAAGTTTGCTCAAAGCCCTCTTCCAGCCTAAAGAGACTTCCTCCACTTAACTGGTTCTTCCACTAATGGAAGAGGGCCAGCATGGTGTAGTGGCTAAAGAGTGTAGGACTCTAATCTACAGAACCAGGTTTGATTCCCCACTCCTCTGGATGCCCTTGGGCCAGTCACAGTTCTCTCGGAACTCTGCCAGTGACTGTTGCAGGGAAAGGAAGGGAAGGCAGTTGTAAGCTACGCTGAGACTCCTTAAGGTAGAGAAAAGCAGGGTATAAAACCTACTCTTCTTCTTTTCTAATGGAAGAGCCACTTTCCTGCAACCTCAGGTAGGATACCTCTCATTAGGACATGTTGTGATATAAACACTATTACATTGCATTGGATGCTGCTGAATGTTTATGAAGCAGTTTCGTGTTAATCTGCTGCCTCGGCCCATCTTCTTTGTTAACACTATTTTTGTATGCCTGTCTACTTGCGCAGAACTGATAATGCTATCAAGAACCACTGGAACTCTACAATGCGTCGAAAAGTAGAACAAGAAGGTTATCTTCAGGAGTCCTCGAAAGCCAGCCAGCCTTCAGTAGCTGCCAGTTTTCCGAAGACGAACCATTTAATGGGCTTCACCCCCACTACACCTTCTGTGCAGCTGCCAACAGCCGCTCAGACCACACCTACCAGTGACTACTCCTATTATCATATTTCTGAGACGCAAAATGTAAGCTGGTAGGAACAGTTCATTAAGTTGATTGCATTAAGTTGATCCCACAGTGGCCAGCCAGATACTTCAGGAAACACGACAACTAAGGCTAACTGCCCTTTTGTTTGCCCCCCCCCCAATTCCAGCCAGGAACTGGTATCCAGAAGCTTACTGTGTCTAAGTAGGGGGCGTTCCATTTAGCTATCATGGCTAGAAGCCATTGATAGACCTGTCTTATCCTTACACACAGTGATGAATCTTACATGTCTTTTTAGAGGAATGAAGAGGAAATGCCTGGCAAGTTCAGTCTCTGGGTTATGCTACCACCCTATGGTGCCTTTATAACAGGGAATGTTCAGTTGCGGAGGATACCGAAATGCTCCCCTGAACTTCTGGCAGCACAGTTTTTGTTTTTGTCCCAGCAGGGCCAAAAAAACAAAACAAAGGCATGCTGACTAATCAGTGCCACCCTGATAAAGGTTTAGGCTATTTAAGGAGCCACTAGCATCTATTTTTGCGGGGGGGGGGGTGTTCCCTTGTGGAACTATAAATCATGCCATGGGTCTGTGTCCTGCTGTCTTAGTTTCCCATGCAACACAAGCCAAAGCTCAGACTTTGATATAAGCGGTTGGATTTTTTAAATAAACAAATACATGCTTGCTATACTATAATTCAAGACACACAGACCCATCTTAAAGGGCCTTACTTCAGTTGTTTCATACAGAACGCAATACTAAATTTGTTTTGAAGAAATATAATGATCGGTGTACAAAGCATAGACTGTGCTTGATGTTTAAACCAGCCATGCTATTGGAAGTTATGTAAACAGCACAATTAATTTGGGCTTTCTTTGCTTTTTGGTCTAGGTCTCTGCTCAGATCCCATATCCAGTAGCACTGCATGTAAATATTGTTAATGTTCCCCAGCCAGCTGCTGCAGCTATTCAGGTAGATAAGTTTAAAAGATCCATTACAAGAGTCGATGTGGTATGCATTGCACATGAAAACTAGATACAAATGTCTTACCTTGCCAAAAATTGTCGAACGCTTAGCTCGTTACCGTGGCAGATGATGAAGTGAGGCTGGTGCGGAAACAGTGTTGGCTTCCTGCTAACTGTGGTTCTCGTAAATCAGGATTAAATCAGTTAAACTCCTCACTGTTAGCAACAGCTAAGGATATACCAGGGCTTCCCTTGAATCAGGATGGTTTTGCTCGGCTTTAACCTTGTGAGGATGAACTGTAGTTAAGGGATGGAAGTAGAAAGGAACACGCGTTCCTCATGTTCCAGCTTGCAGTCGTAGGCAAGCATAGAGCCACTGTTATGAGGGTACCAGCAAAAAACCGAAATGGGGCTGGGGAAGGAATTTTGAGTTCTTCAAACTAAATATGGTGAGGCAGACTAAGCAAATTAGCTGTCATCTCAGGCTTCACGGTTTTCTTTTTAAATGCCTGTGCAAAAAATTCCACAGGTGATTCAGGGGGTTTTGTGTTCTGTGGAGACTACAGTGGAAGAGGACTTCGTTACCTCTCCGGCTAGTTTGGCTGCGATTCCACAAGATGACAAGCCATCATCATTGTCGTAGTTGCAACATTCAGCCGGGCCTTTATCTTGTCTTTTCCCTTAACTCTTAATTGCAGAGACACTATAATGATGAAGACCCTGAGAAAGAAAAGCGAATAAAGGAATTAGAGTTGCTACTAATGTCGACTGAGAATGAACTAAAAGGGCAGCAGGCATTACCAGTAAGAAATGTCCCCATGTGCTTGGATGGAGGGATAGCAGCTTTACCCCAGTGCTTCTCTTTCTTACATTTTTCCCCCCTTTTGCTGTTCTTCTGACACTAATCAAGGCTCTATATTTCCATTTGAACAGAATAAAAACGTAACAGCAACTCTTGAATGCATTTTCTGCACTCCCCTCTCGAAAATACACTAGTGCATAATTTCTGGCATATTTGCTTTCGTATACTAATCGATAGCCATGGTGGCCACTGCATGGGTTCACGTTTTCAGAGGAGTGGCAACCAGTACAGCTCCCTCCACTAGCTTTTAAACTGGGAGGACGAATCTGTGCTTCTGAGAATACTGTGTAATGAAAATGTAGTGCCTGTTCTTCAGATTTTCTTCTCCGCTGTATTTTTTTTTTTTTATCTCCGGCTGTATAGTATGCCCTTGACCTGTGATCCTCAAACCCCTGACTTCAGTCTAGTTTAGGGTGGTCAGTCTTTTTTAGCAAGTTTGTCACAAGTAAATCTCAATGGATGAGGCAGTAATTCCTCTGATGGTCACTACAGCTCATTTCCAATCCTGCACCCCTTCTCTCCCCTGATCCCAGCCTTCACATGGTTTTGTCTGTAGTCTACCATGCTGAACAGAATAGGAGAGACGGGGTAGGCATGCCGGCATGACTCTGACATAGCCTTAGGGACTTTCCTGTTGCTTCCTGGAAGACCACAATCTACTTCTGGCATCTGTGCTGCAGATTGGACTCACGTAAAGTTCGGTTGGCCCAGGAAGAAACCAGTGTTCTAGCTCAGGTAGTTTGAGAATCACAGCCCAAGTATTGTCAAGATCTGTGCATGTTCGGTAATGTCTGACTGTGAAGAAAAGTAGATTCCGTAACTGCATGTATGAGACCGGTGCTGGCTATTACTGAATCCCGTATATGTATTTGTTTAATTACTTATTTTCAGTGTGTAGGTTGTGGAGATAATAGCAAAGCAGCTGACAAAATAAATTAATATAGGAACGGCAGAAAAATTGACGAGTGATAGCCAGCAGAGACTTTGTATGAATAATTAATCCAGATTAATAATTAATTTATTTCCAGTTAACTGTACGATGACTTGTGCATGACATGCCAGTCTGGCCCCGTCTAACTTATAGTTCATATTTTGCAATTTCTTCTCTTGCATGGTTACACTGGAAGGACACTTCTGTTAATTTGCTCTTCTGCTTTCCTAACCACGTTGATTTGACAGCCTTTTCATCGCATTGGTGTAAGCTGTAGTGCGAGACAGGGACAGGAGGGAGTCTAGGTGAGGTGTAAAAACAAAAAAGAAACCCAACTCTGGATCAAATCCAGATCCATGAAAATCAATGGAAAAATTTTTCCCAGTGACCTCAGACGCGTTGTCGATTTCACCTCCTTTAAACTCCCGAAGCCTTTGGACATGGATGAGGTTCAGCCTGAATGAGAGGAATCTTGGCAGCTCCCTGCTTCTCATAGCAGAAAAGAAAATAGTTTCAGGCATTTTATGGAGTTAGGAGGAGCAACCTATGACCATAGCAGTATACTTATTAGACTGTAGATACATGCCCAGGATGCAGGGTTTGTTGCACAAGATGAGGTAATGCCAAAAGGAGAGCAATAAATTTACTCCCCTTTCAAACAAGCTCTTGCTGCACTGATGAAAGGAAACATCTTGACAACTGTTTCATAGGCATTAGATGCTTAGATGATGCAACCACTTTTATCTTTCCCTTCAACAGCCATCTGACACCTTGTGCAATTTCACTGCTTAAGTTCCCTTCTGCCTCTCTCTCTCCCTTCCTCTTCTTCCCCATTTCCCCCCTTCCTTTAGACACAGAACCACACATCAGATTACCCAGGGTGGCACAGCACCACAATTGTGGACAATACCAGAAGTAGTGGTAACAGTGCACCCATTTCCTCTTTGGGGGAGCAACACCACTGCACTCCATCTCCACCTGTGGACGATGGCTGCTTGCCTGAAGAAAGTGCCTCACCTGCACGGTGCATGATCGTCCACCAGAGCAACTTCTTGGATAATGTTAAGAATCTCTTAGAATTTGCAGAAACGCTTCAGCTAATAGATTCAGTAAGTAGAATGGTCATCTTCTAGTGTGTGGCTGGTGTAGGACTGGAGATGTATGCTGTTTCTATGTCTTTTATATGGTCTTTTATATGGTCCTCCTGTACAGGCAATGGCTTTTGCCATTGCTGTACAATTCCTCGGTGTAGGGTTTTTTTTACTGCAGTTACAAAACACTCCTAGCCCAGTTCAGCGTATGATTACTTGGAGGTCAGTCCTGTTGAAATAAATGGCAATTCTAAGTGAACATGGGAAGGATTGGGCTGTTAGTTTAGTTTAAGCAGTTTGGGGGGGCTTTAATATTTATCAAGCACCAATAAAACAGCTCTCTTGTCAAAACTATTATTTTGTATTGGGACATTTGCTTAATATAGCAGAATTTTGCCCAGTTGTAGAAGCATGATATTGAGTGTAGCAAATAAATCTCCCAAGAAGTATATTGCAAAAAAAACGGGGTAAACTTAACGTTTATTCAAATAGATCCAGTTCACATTCAGGTTGTAGCCAACAGAAGAGAGAGAAGCCGAATCTAAAGCGTATTTTCTATATCGCAGGGGGCCGGCTTGTCTGGCATCATGTGTTTATTTGTTTTATTTATTTATCACATTTATTATCCCGCCCTCCCCGTGAGTGGGCTCAGAGCAGCTTACGAGGTCGGCAGACATGCCGAATCAGCATAAAACAGTTAAATACATTAAAACAAATTGAAACCATCCAGATACAATAACGGTAAACGATTCCCATATAAAGTGCTCAGAGTGCTGGTTATTACTTCAGATTGGTAAATAAAGATGGCGCGCTGTCACAGGCGATGCTTAGTTCTTCGTTCCAGATCAGCTGTATTCCAGCCTCATGTCTTTTTTGGCTCCTTCGTCATGCAGGGCCAGCCTCTTGTCCTAGATGTTGGTGGTAGTGGTGGTCAGCTCCTAGTTATAAGCCTGGTGGAAGAGCTCCGTCTTGCAAGCCCTGCGAAACTGCATAAGGTCCCGCAGGGCCCTGATCTCCTCCAGGAGCTCATTCCCCCAGATAGGAGCCGCCACTGAAAAGGCCGTGGCCCTAGTTGCCGCGAGCCTGGCCTCCTTAAGACCTGGGATTGTCAGCTGATGTTGTGACGATGGCCATAGTGCTCTCTGGGGTATGTGTGGGGAAAGGCGGTCCCTCAGGTATGTTGGACCCTGGCCATATAGGGCTTTAAAGGTAAGAACCAGCACTTCGAAGTGAATTCGGTATACTATTGGCAGCCCGTGCAGTGCTTTCAGCGCAGGCCAGATGTGCTCCCATCTAGGGAGACCCATCAAGAGCCTGGCTGCGGCATTCTGCACTAGCTGCAACTTCCAAATCTGCTACAAAGGCAGCCACATGTAGAGAGCGTTACAGTAGTCTAGCCTCGAGGTGACCATCGCATGGATCACTGTAGCCAGGTCGTCGCAGTTGAGGAAGGGAACCAACTGCCGAGCCAGTCAAAGATGGAAAAAGGCCGACTTAGCAGTGGCTGCCACCTGGGCCTCCATTGACAGGGAGAGATCCAGGAGCACTCCCAAACTCCGTACCTCCGGCGATGGCACCAATGGCGCCCTGTCGAAGTTCAGGAGTGGGATCCCCCTCCCCAACCCACTCAGGCACAGGACCTCCATCTTCGCTGGATTCAGCTTCAGCCGACTCAGCCTGAGCCAATCAGCCACAGCTTGCAATGCCCGGTCCAGATCTTCTGGGCTGGAGTTCGACCGGCCACCCAACTTCAGATAGAGCTGGGTGTCATCAGCGTACTGATGACATCCCAGCCCATACCTCTGGGCAAGGGGGCGCATATAGATGTTAATCAACATCGGGGACAGCACCGCCCCCTGAGGGACCCCACACTCAAGTGGGTATCTCTGGAACTGCTGTTCCCCGAGCACCACCCTTTGTCCCCGACCTTGGAGAATGGAAGCTAACCATTGCAAGGCACGCCCCGGTATCCCCTCATCGGCGAGGCGGCAGGTCAGTAACTGAGGGTCGACTGTCAGATGCAGCCGACAGATCTAGTAACAACAGTACTGTCGAACCGCCCTGATCCAGATGTCTCCGGAGGTCGTCAGTCAGGAGGGCGACCAATGCTGTTTCCGTCCTATGTCCCTGGCGGAAGCCGGACTGGAAGGGGTCTAGGACGGAAGCGTCACCTAGAAAGCCCTGTAACTGTATCACCACCGTATGTTGGGAGTATGAGGGCACTGTATCTACAGGAGAGACCTGCAGAGGCATGTGTCCCCAGGAAAGGCCATGTAGAGAGGGTGAGAGGACAAGAGGAGAGGGGTCAGAGGGCAGCTCTCAGGTTATGACAAAGAGAGGCATTCCATTTAAGGAGATAACACCTATACACTCTTAGTGATGTAGCCCCTCCCCCATGTCTAAGCATGCTGAGTCACTCACTCCAACACTCCCTTTTGACTCTGCATGCCATCGAGGTTCACAGTGTTCGGGTTATCCCGCAGGCCTTGGTATTTGTCTCCTGGTAGCAGTTTAGTGAATATGTCTGCTGTCATTTTCTCAGTGGGCCAGTAGTATAGCTTGACAACTCGTTATCCCTGCAGGGCCCTTACATACTGGTTCCTTATTCCAGTGTGTTTTGTCCGCACGCTGTTCCTTTCTGAAAGAGCTAGGGCTACACAACTCCGGTTATTCTCTAGCAGTGGAACTGGCAAAAGTTCTTTAAAACCGGAATCCTCCAGTAACATTATAAACCACTCTAATACTTGGCACACTTCAGAAGTGGATACAAATTCTGCTTCAGTAGATGAGTGAGCCACAATTCCTTGTTTACAACTTGCCCAGCTTAAAGCACCACACCCCCTTAGAAAACTACATAACCGCTAGTGAATCTTAGGTCTGATCTTTCTCTAGCCCAGTCTGTGTCAGCATATCCCAATAGTGTGGGATTATTAGTTGCTAACAGTCTCAGTCCAATCCTGCACTCCAGTCCTTTCTGTTGGGTGCGCGAACTCTTCTGGATAATATACTTACAGCTGTTGCAACGTCAGGTCTTATTGTCATCACTAAGCATAGATGCTTGCCCGTGGCAGCTCTGTAGTTGTTGTTGGGTGGCCGTGGTTCATCATTTTCTTCGTAGAAGCCTGATTCCATTAGTGTGGCCATTGGATTAACACCTTCCGGGCCCAGGCTTTGCAATAGTTCTGGTATCTCCTGCTTTTGAATAAGAAGACTTCCATCTGGTTCCTCTTTGATCTGAATTCCCAAGTAAAAGTTAGCATTGCCTAGGTGTTTAGCTTCTACTTCCTTGTTTAGTTGGGGTAGCACAGTCATTTTAATTTCCATGGCAAATAATCAGTTCACCAGCATAGGTCAGACTAAATGCCCATCTTCCATCTTTGTGTCTACTGTAAAGATAGGGGTAAGCTTTGCCTTGTCTGAAGCCCTGACTGAGTAGCATCTCAGTCAGTTTATCTGACCACGCTTTTGAGCTTGTTTCAATCCATAAAGCCCCTTTTTAAGTTTATAGACTCGATATTTATTCTTTTCATCTGTAAACCCTGGTGGCTGTTTCATGTATAAGTCTTCCTCTATTTTGCCATGTAAAAGGCAGTCTTAATGTCTAAGTGTTCTGATTGGAACCTTCTGGAAGCTGCGATGCTTTGGAGCATCCTGATTGTGAAATACTTTACAACTGGTGCAGAATTTTAGTCACAATCTGATCCATAAATTTGAGAGAATCTCTTTGCCACTCAGTGTCACTATTTGCATCCTGTTTCGTCTTAAAGACCCACTTACATCCTATGGCATTCTTACCCATAGGTAGTTCAGTAAGACTCTATGTGTTCTTATACAGTGTGTCCATTTCTTCTTGTTCTGCTTTCCTCCACTTGCTTGCTTTTGGTTCAGGCATTTGCTGTTAATTCAACCCATGATATTGGTTCGTGTGATAGCAGTGCCCTTGCAAAGTAGGTTAGTTTCTCAGGTGGAATTCCCTTGTTGGGTCACAATGGGTGCCTGAAGTCCAGGGTCTCGTCTGCCTCCACAGCGGTCTCCGACTCTTCTGGCTCACCTGTGGATTCAGTAACTCCTGCCTTCACCACCTCTTTTGGTTGAGCATCTGGTTGTGCCTGCATAGTGACTGCACGTGTTGGCTCTGGGCAATACACCAGCAGCTGGTTGTGGTTGTCATCTCCCTCTGGACTGTCATCTGTCACAGCAATCTGGTTGTTCCTTGGTTGCTCATCAAACTGCACCACTCTGTAGTAATTTGGTTAGTGTTTGGTTCTAGAGTTGTGTATCCCTTGCTCTCTGGAGAATAGTCTATAAAGACGCCTTCTTCGCCTCTGGGTTCTAGTTTGGATCTCTCTCTTTTTTGGTATGTGGGCCTTAGATTCCAATACTCTAATGTGTTCTTTGCTTTGCTTTCTGTTATGCCATAACTCATAAGGAGTTTTCTCTGTGGCTTTCGTTAGCAGTCTGTTTAGCATGTAAACTGCGGCCATTGCAGCTTCTCCCCTGAGGGAAGGCCTGAGTCAATTAGCATGCATCTGACCATGTCCATTATAGAGCAGTTCTTGCGCTCAGTGACCACATTCTGTTCTGGTGTGTGGGCTACAGTAAGTCTGTGCTGGAGTCCATGATCCCTTAGGACTGTCTGCACTGATCTAGATCTGTACTCACCACCATGGTCAGACTGGATGGCATGGGGTTTCCTGTTGAACTTGTTAGAAACCATGGCAGTGTACTCTATCAGCTTCTGCTCAGTTTACGATTTTTCCTTCAGCAAATAACACATGGTATATCTTGAAAAATCATGGTTATTTCCAGTTGGTGCTGGTTTGATGGGCCCACGTAAGTCAGTGTGAATTAGCTCAAGTGGTTGCTTAGAGCATCTCTGAATTTGTTGTGGAATAGAAGGCTGAGTTGCCTTTTCCTTTATGTAACTTACACACAACTGATTATCATTGGGACACTCAGTTATATTGGTACTTGTTACCAAGATCTTTGTTTGTAGTTTCAAGATGGTTTCTGGGTCACAAAGAGCCAATCTCCTGTGCCAAAGCTTCTGGGGCTTCTGGTCAGCAGTTGTCTTGGCAATACAGGCCTTTGGTTGCTGGCGATCCAGCCCAAAGACTCAGTTTCTGATAATATCTGTGGAATATAGTTCACCTTGGCATGGGACAGTACATATGTTATTCTATGGCAAATCCTTTTTCTGAGAGTGTGGGCACACTTAGCAGATTTGCCTTTAAATTGGGAATGTATAAAACATCATCTCAGAAATTTCAGTTCCAGCATCATTTATTTGGCGATTTAGTGTAACTTTTCCTTTTCCTTGTACGTCTACTTGATCTCCATTGGCTAGGTGTACTTTTTCTGGAGCATTTGTATCCAGTTCATCAGACAAATTAATATCTGATGTCATATGTATGAAAATACCACTATCAATTAGCCAAGGCTTGTGTTTTTAATGTGTTTGCACTTAATGAGATATGCAATAATTAAATAGCTTTCTTTGGGAGAAACCTTTCGGTCTCTGTTTTTGTGTGTGAGGTTGCTTGCTGGTTCAGACATTTGCACTCCTGTTGAGCAAGCACTCCTTCTGGATATGACCTGGCTTGTTACAATTGAAGCAGTGAGGGACATTGCTTTTGTCTTTGAGGTTGGGCTTTCTGTGGTCAGTTGGCTTAGCTCCTGCCCCCCTTGACCTGATCTCAGACCATGTAACTTGAGTCATTCTTGCTTCTGTGCTGCTCATGATAGCTATTCAGGATAGGCTTCAGTCATCCCTTTGGCAGTTTCTTGTCCTTTTATGTGCACCAATTGGGAGTTAGTATACTAATAATTAAATTTTGTGCTTTACTGTCTGCATTCTTGGATCTCATCATCTCATTTTCAGGCCCTGAAAGTCATAGAGGAGTTAATGAAAAATTAGCTTTTTCGTCCTTGAGCTGGTGCTCAGTTCTAAAAAGCCACACATTGAAACTATCTCCGTCAAGTTTCTCTAGGATTGCATATTGTTTCATGGTTTAGCAATTCAAAAGGGAAGAGTGAGAGAGAGAAAATTCTGCACTCAGAGCTTGGGGCCAGTTGTTAAGCCAATTCCAGGCATCTTTCGTTCTTGCCAGCAGGTGGTGAAGCCTTGTAGTTGCTCAAGCAAGAGAAAAACAAGAAAAAATCCTTTTAAACTTTAAAATTAACTCTGGGCACCCATAACCCTATTGGGATATTTAGTTAATATAGCAGAGTTTTGCCCAGTCATAGAAGCGTGATACTGAGTGCAGTAAATAAATATCCCAAGAAGCATATTGCAAAAAAAAGATAAACATACATTTATTCAAGTAGACTAATTTCTCATTCAAGTTGCAGTCAAAAGAAGATAAAGAAGTCTGATCTAAGGAGTACTTTCCGAATCAGTAATGGCCAGCTAATCTGCCATCATGTATGTAGGAGTATGAGGGCATTGTTATTTACAGGAGAGACTTACAGAGACGTTTGTCTCTATGGAAGGCCATGTGCAGAGAGAGAGAGAGGACAAAGCAAGAGAGAGGAGGGGTCAGAGAATAGCTCCTAGATTAAGACAGAGAGGCATCCCATTCAAGGAGATAACATCTGTACACTCTTAGAGTGATGTAGCACACACGCGCACCATGTCCAGACATGCTGAGTTGCTCACTCCCAGCATTTTGCTCATATGCTAAATATTCAAAGACAAGTAATATTATGTAATTCTTATTCTGTTTTTTGGTTAGTTGTGTATTTGTGTTTTTATGTATTTCTGCCCACTGTTAACCATCCTGCATCCCCAAAGAAAGGCAAGATAGAAATATTTTAATAAATTATATAGGGAGCTAGAACACATAAAATCTAAAAATAAGCTCTGTTTGTAAATGGGCTTTTAAATGTGATGCCAAATTGTGAGGGGTTTTTTTTTTTAAATGGCATCAAATGTGTTTTTAGTTCCCTTCCTTATAGCTTGGTAAACTATCCAGTTTTTTGCTTCTTTGTGAAACATTCACTTCTGGAAAACTTCAAAAAGCCACAGGGGATATTTGACAATTCTGAGTTCCTCTTGTAGGAACATTAATATAGGGTTCCTTAAGCATACTGTTTGAAGCCAAAGGCTTACTATTAACAAATTCACTATAAACACTGATATATCCCTTTTCACAAGAATCATACTGGTATGAAAGCAGATGGGTCACACAGCACATCTTTGTGTGACCAAAGTGGAAGGGGAGCACTTGCTTCATATATGCATAAGGGGAAAAAAATTGCTCCCTTAAGGAATCCACCATTAATTTGGATTCCTTGCATTCCCACATTTAAGAAAAGGTCAGAACTGTGTCAGACTGAATCACATACAGAATGACTCCCCCCCCTTTACTTTTGATTCCCTTTTATTAAAGATGTTAAATTGCTGGCTTTTGGGGGAGGGGGGGTGTTAAATCTGGGAGCTTTGAATACTGTCTCATAGTGTCATGCCTCCCGCCGATTGTTTTCAGGATCCTTCATCATGGGGTGATCTCAGCAGTTTTGAATTCTCTGAAGAAACAGACACTTCGCCTGGCCGAGTTCCCTCAGGCAAAGCCCCACAGCTTCAGCAAACAGAGGCCAGTGCATATAGGCCCGAAGGACAGCCTCTCTCAAACTGGAGCAAAACCATGTTGAGTCAGGAGTGGCTTGGCTTGCCAAAGTCTTTGACTGCCTCACAATGCGGCACAGCTCCGTTGGTCATTCTGCGCGCCAAGAGGCTGCAGCCCAGCCACTTAGCCAGTGGCCATAATAAGTCCTTCCTATTTGCTGATGTCAGCAGTTCAACTCCCAAGCGTTCCCCTGTCAAAAGCCTGCCATTCTCTCCCTCGCAGGTAGAGCAAGATTTCTACACAGATGTTACTAATTCTCAAAAGTCAGCAAGGTGTTAATGACATAGACAAACTAACCTTCCAACAAATGACTAATTGTTTTATATGCACTGATTGTCTCCAATTCATTGCTCTCCTTCACTGATTAGTCTAGGTTACCAGCTTCTAACTGACAATTTGCTTTTCTCTCTGTGTTGAATTCTTGGTGGTGTAGAAGGGGCTGGCTTATTCGCTTACCTTCTGCTTTTAATTCTTCCAGCTAACAAAATTTACCATCATCTCAGCTTGCTATGGCTGTTTTGCATTGTATCCCTTTCACAGTATGGTTCACTGACTCCCCACAAAATTCAGACTAAAAAGGTGATAAATACTCTCCAAATTGCCCTGTAAATTGATCGGGGAAAATCAATGATACATTATTGTTTATTAAATTATTAAGCATTATATAAGGTGCTACTTCGGATAGAAAGAAATGTGGTGGTGTGTTCTACAGTTAGCCTATCTCACCAAAGTCAGTGAGACTAAGCAGAGATGGGTGCAAGTGGTGTGTGAGTTTCTACCTTACACATATACCCAGTTTGAAATAGGGTTCATCACTCCAGCCACTGAAATGCTGTTTCCTAAATTCTGCAGCACCAGACTTCTTAACAAACTGAACTTCAGCATTAAAAAAAAAACTTTTAGGACCTGTACTGTGAAAGTGAAGCAGTCTGTTTCCACAGGGAAAAAGGAGTGTTCATATTCTTTTTTTCCCCCTTAAAGTATCTAATTGTCTTTTCCATGCCCCAGAATTCAGTGCTCTTCCATGGGCAAATTAAAAAAAAAAATCATATTATCAGCCATCTTTTTATAGGTGAATTCCCATTGACGTTCAGTGGAATAAAATAAATGTTTGTTTCTATAAATAATCTTGGAACAAAACTAAAGAAATATATTTTCATAAGCCAAGCTGTAGAAATACAAACCTTTGCATTGGGAGTAGTTTCTTGTGTCATCCTCTTACCACATGATCTGACACTAGTAGTGATGCACGCTGTTTATACCACGAATCAGTAGACTAGAAGCACTCCTGTTCATTTGTTTAGCAGTTATTTCTCTCCACTCTTCTGGTTTTGCTGAATACAATAGTTTTGAGAAGACAGATTTGTACCTTACATTGTTGGTTTTTATCTTTGCAGTTTTTGAACACCTCATCCAGCCAAGAAAGTCTAGACTTAGCCAATCCCACTCTAACTTCCACTCCGCTTTGTTCTCATAAAGTCACAGTTACAACACCACTTTACAGAGACCAAGCATTTAAGACACAGAAGGAAAATAACATGTAAGTTCTCATTACATTTCTAAATGCTTACACTAGCCATATTATTACGGCATGGATTCTGCCTATTTTCCGGGGGGGGGGGGGGGGGCTTCTCCATGTACTTCAGTGAGAGGGCACCCATACCCATTCCTTTCTGTCTGCACTTGGAACTGCTCCTTTCATTTAAATTAATAAGGAAGCCATCTGTGCAAAGAAACTTTATCAATGTATCATCTGTCTATTCAGTGTGTTTTATCCCATCTTTTCTCCAAGGAGCTCAGGGTGGGGTCCCTTCCCCATTTTGGCCTCACGACAACCACCCAGTCAAGTAGGTTAGGCTGAGACTGTTGACTGACCAAGATGATGCAGCTTCTGAATGGCAGGGCCAATGGGATTTGAGCCTTTATTCATGGTCCAGCCCTTTACCACCACATCACTCTGGCTCTTGGCTTGCTCTTGCAAGGCCTCAGGACTTCTGTTTAGAGCTGTATCTTATTACTATTACTTCTTTGTACAAACCGCGGTTGCACAGCTATGCATATTCACTCTACATCTGCATTAACACCTGAATCAGTGCAACCCGTTGCAAACAACACTCCAGTTTACACGATCAGATTTCCAAACATTTCATCTGTTCAGCTTTGTCCGGTTATTTATATTGTGCTTTGGAATGATGTTTGTCCTCTTTGTTGTGAAAATAACCTGGAATGTAAGAAAAGAAATATGCTTCAAGATGAGATTATTTCACGTATGCAATATAAGCCAGCACGCTGTAGTCATTAGGATGTTGGACTAGGAAGTCCTTCTCTTGGTGAACTCAACTAGTGTCTCATCCTAGCCTACCTCACGAGGCTGCTGTCATGAGGATAAAATGGAAGGGGGAGAATGATGTTGTAAAGCCACTTTGGGTCCCCATTGGGGTGTAAATAAATAAATGCAGTATGTACTTTATTTACAAAAGAGATACATATTTGTTAATGTGAGTTGACCACACCGTTTTAAGTTTGGCTTTAAAAATAATATGACTATTTATAATAATTTCCAGGTGGGCAGTCATGTTGGTCTGAAGCAGTAGAATAACTTTAGAGTCCATTGGCACCTTTAAGACCAACAAAGGTTTACTAAAGGTATGAGCTTTCATGTGCGTGAAAAAATGGGCTTGCACACGAAAGCTCATACCTTGAATTAACCTTTGTTGGTCTTAAAGGTGCCAATGGACTCTAAATTTGTTATAGTATTTATATGACATCTTTCCTCTGTGTCAAAGTGCTTCATGTACATTATTACAGTAGTCTGCACAACACCCACTGTTAGCTGTTCTCATTGCCATATTCAAAATGGGGCTGAGTCTGAGAGAAAGTGACTTACATGAGATGGCCCAGTGGAGACTGTGGCTGAGGTGAAATTGGACCTTGGGACTTTCTGGCAGGCAACTCCTTCTCTTTATTACTATGCTAATCTGCATTGGAGTCACAGTAAAGAGATTTAGACCGTTCTCTGTAATTTCCCCTTTTTCTCCCCTTATGTTCACATTGTGGTTTCAGTTTCAGAACTCCAGCTATCAAAAGATCAATACTGGAGAGTTCTCCAAGAACACCCACTCCATTTAAAAATGCACTTGCAGCTCAAGAATTCAAATATGGACCCCTAAAGATGCTGGTAAGTTTTTTTTGTTTTTTTAAACCAGTGATATGAATAGGATTCCCATGAAGATGCTGTTACGTTGCTTTACTATGTGCTTGTTTCTTCCATGTAGCCTCAAACTCCAAGTCATCTTGTAGATGACCTGCAGGATGTTATCAAACAAGAGTCTGATGAGTCAGGCATTGTCTCTGGCCTACGTGAAAGTGGATCCCCTTTGCTGAAGAAAATCAAGCAGGAGGCAAGTAGAACCATCTTTTACTAAAGCCTGTGTTATACTTAGCTCTGTTTGCCACAAAAGGTCTGCAGTTTACTTGCTGCAAAAAAAATAAAAAAAAATTGGGAAACTCAGTTCAGAAAAAGAAACTTGCTGTATTCATTAAGAACAGAAATGCCGATGACTGTTTGTCAAGATGGCCAGAAACTGAATTAGTATTTTCAAAGCATTTGAAAACTTTATACCAGGAGTGTCAAACACGCACCCCGGGGGCTGGATCAGGCCCCCAGAGGGCTTCTATCAGGCCTGCAAGGGACTGGCTGTCTCCTGCTTCTTCCTCCAGTTCTGCTGCTGCTGTTGCATCATAGCTTGCTTTCCTAGACTCTCTCAATTACTCAGGAGAGATAGATAGGCAAGCTTCTGCTCCCTGCACTGGGCTGAGGCTCCTCCCCCTCCCAGATTGCTCCAGCACAGACATTTTGATGCAATAATTCAGAGCAAGAAGGGTCAGTTATCAGAGACTGTTAAATAAACAAAATATTGCAAGAATACTAATGTTTCAGGCATGTTTTTATTTTAAGTTTAAAAAAATCTTTGTGTTTGTGTCCTTTATAAAGTTTATATCTCCGCTACCTGGCATTACATTTTATGGCTGAGGACAGACTGAAAGTCTGCCGCGCCTCCATGGCGCAGCAGACTAAGGGCGGGGGGAATTTCTGGCGTGGCGTTCACACGCCGCTGGAAGGAAGCCGCCCGTAGCGTTCAGACTGCGGGCGGCTTCCTACGGCAGCGTGCGGACGCCGCGCGGCTCCCCCTCCCGGCGCGCGTTCACACCCGCTCCGGCGGGTGGAACACGCGCCGCAGCAGCCGAGCACCACTTTGAAGTGGTGCTCGGCTGCTGCAGGAGGAGCGCGGCACCGGACGTGATGCGTCCCGGCTGCCTCCTCGGGGCAGATGCGGCCGTCTGAACGGCCGCTCTGCCTCCACTTTTGAAGTGGAGGCAGAGTGGCCGAGACTGCCAGTCTGTCCTCAGCCTATGACACACATGGCCCGGCCTGACAAAGTCCAATTTATGTCAAATCCGGCCCTCCATAACAAATGAGTTCGACACCCCTGTTTTAGAGAGTTGGGAGCAAACAGAAATGATTGGAGCAGCCATTTACTTCTCTGAAATGTTGCAGGAACCACCCGTGCGTGGTAGTATGAAAAACAGGATAGTAAGCTGAATGGACCATTGGTCTGAGACCGCTGTAGTTTTCCTGTTTTCCTCTTGTTTTTGTGGTAAACAGTAATGTTAGTTCCTGATTTGTTTCTGTTGAAGTCAAGTGAGATACTGCTTATTAAAATTAGCTGTTTTTAGCCTTTATAGAATTGTAATCATTTGCATACAACAAAAATAAAGTTTTCCCCCACAATGTGAACCAGTTATTGAAAACTTCTCTATACTGTTGTTGAAAACTACCCTATAGGATGCAGTATTTAAAAGGCTTATGTGTAATTGGCCCTGTTGTCTTTGTTGAGGTTTCTCAGAAACCAGGAAGTTAACACATGGAGCCTTAACAATCTGATTGCCCAAGATTGTTCCATGCAATAATTTTAATCGATGCCAAGTATGAAATAGTACTTTCCATCTAGACTTCTGTTGGTGGACGTGTAAAAAAAACAAAAACTTTCTGGGCTTTAATATTATATTCTATAAAAGCTATAACAAGCATAGACTTACCTTGCTCTCCAGAAATAATACTACTTGATCTTTGGAACGACGTAGATATTTCAAAGGTGCAAAAAGAACTGATATCAATGCAGTTAATGGCTGCCAAGTCAGTTATCACTAGTAACTGGAAGAGCACAAATTCACTAACCATTCACCAAAGGTATGTTAAGGTCTGGGAATTTTACACCATGGAAAAAATAGCAATATCAGTGCCTCCTCATAACACTTATAAATCGCAATCATACTTTTACTCAAAATGGTTTCCATTTGTACAGGCAACATTTAACAGTTACATCCCTATTAGTACTATGCCAAAAAGGTACTTAGAAATCATTTCATTGTTTTGAACTCATAGATAATAATGCTGACTGTCAGTGTTACCAAAAGTTGGTTATAAAGTTGATAAATTTCTCTCGTATAATGTTATCATTTACGCTTATATATTTTAGTTGTTGTGTACCATGTTTGTCACTGTTACAAATTTAAAAGTTATAAATAAAAATTATAAAATAAAATAGACCTCTAAGAAGGCTGAGTGAAATGGTCAACATCAGATCCATGAACGCGATGTTATATTGTACACAGGTTGACTATTAGAACGAGTACGTCTAATTTAAAGTGTAGGCCAAACTCATTTGGAAATCTGTTTGCTGTTAAGTTGACATGGGAAAGTCAGTTGTTGCGATTTAAAATATGGCTCTCTTTCTGCTTCCAGGTGGAGTCTCCAACAGGTAAAGCTGGAAACTTCTTCTGCTCAAACCATTGGGAAGGGGAAGGTCTGAATACACAGCTTTTCACTTACACGTCAGCTGTGGAAGATATACCGGTATGTATTACTGTCATGGATCCTGCTGGGGGGGGGGGGGGGTGCTTTTTGGAAATTTTATACATTCTGAATTGGAGTACGGAAGTTAATAACTCAGGCGCCAAATGTGGCTCAATAAGACATTTCCACTGGATGGCTCCCATGTGGTAACTTACAGCCTGTTTGTGCTGCAGAAAAGGGGTGCCATTTTTTCAAGAGTAGAGACTGTGGCAGCCTGAATGGAACTTCTTGTTTATTCCTCTTCTGAAGCCCAAGAAAGAAAAAAGGCTTGACTCAGCTGCATGGAAATCTCGTTGATGACATATGTGTGCAATTGCCCCCACTGAATCAGTGCTATTACAAAGTACTTAACATTGACTGCATTGTGCCCAGTCCCCCCATCCATCATTTCTTCTTCATATTTTATACATAAAAGTACCATATTTAAGGTGCTGAAGCAAAATTCTGGCCTTAATTGGATCACTATAGGGTTTGCTAAAGTCAGTGGAAACAATAGGCAACAAGAGGTTTGCTACCGTGATCAGATTCCTTTGTAAAACACACAGCCTACTTTTTAATATACATGAGAATACAATGTAATGTACACTGTTTTCATTTGCATTTGAAGTTAGCTTATTGGTCTGTCACTTTCTCCATCTAAGTTCAGTCCATGTGTGTATGAGTGTTAGTTTTGTTGGACTGTAAGTATTGTTACCCAAAGGCTGAGAGTCCCCGGGTAGTATATATGGCTGTATGATTATTTTCAGTTAAACAAGCTGCCTAGGTTGAAGCTTATACTTAATAATGCTGAAAGTTTTCATTGTAATACTCTTAAGCAACAATCCTGTGCATGGTTGATCAGAAGTAAGTTTGACCAAGTTCAAAAAGGCTTACTCCCAAGCAAGTATATACACAGAGTGCTGTGGTAAATATTCCCCAGCAAATGTTTTCAGGGGTCATTTCGTAGAAAAAGAGGTGGAGAAGCTCATTAGCATAACTCATTTGCATATGCTACACCACTGGAAGCATGTCAGAAGGCAAGAAAGAAAAGAGAGGGAGGAAGGGGGAGAGAGAGAGGAAGGAAGGAAGAGCTGGCCGAGAGGGGACAGCTACTAATCCAAGCCTCAGAAATACCACTATTCTGGGAGGATAGCTTCAGTGGTGGCTGAAGCCTTCAGAAGCCTGGTCGGAGGAACAAGGACCTTTCCAGGGAATGGGGTCATTTTGCTGCAGCCATGACACAAGCAGGCATTCCCCTGCGAGGGAAGTGGTGGGGCTGGCACCGACTCCTGGAGCTGCGCTCCCCTGAGCTCCTGCTCGAAATGACCCGTTTTTAGTGAAAAAATACTTCAGGGTGCTTGAAACTTTCCCCCAAAAAACTTCCAAATGTTAAGTCTTTCCCAGCATGCTCACAGCTATTTGCAGCCCTGTTCAATGACAGTTCTAAGGCCCTTGTTACCCTTCACTGCTTTTTCTTGTTCCTGGAACGATGACCTCAGCCAGGTAGAGATTATATGGTGACCACTGTTCAGTCACAAGAGCTTGTAGTTTGTCATATTTGGCTATCTGATGGCATCACAGAACTGTTCACAATCAGGGAAACGTCGCTCCCTTCTCTCTGGGTGGAGGGAGCTTTGCAAATACTATTGGCTCTTTTTTCAGCCTTACCCCGCCCTGGAAAAAATGTGGAAGGAGGGGGAAAATAAAGAGTATTCCAAGGAAGGAGGAATGTTCACGATCCCTCCTATCACCAAATTTGGCTGAGTGTTGGTCAAAGGACTACATACCGAACCTGAACTCAAATTGCTTGCTACTTCATACTCCAGATTTATATGTAAAATAATCCCATTTGGAACCTCCACCCAGAAAATTGTGCAAATGGCAGTATTAATCTTTTAATGCGACTGTGCATGGTGCCTTTTTAACAACATCATTGAATGTATTTGTTCATTAATTAATTCTTCTTTTATAATGGCTACTGTTGGTGTTTGTCTTCAGAATCTGCTTACCAGTTCTGGTTTAAAGATGCCTCCATCAGAAGAAGAGGAGAATGCCCATAAATTATTTGCTTTGCATAGAAATAGATCATCAGGTAGCCCGCTTCAGGTAACAAAAAAAAAACCTTTAAAAAAATTTTTTTGCAGTACTGATCTCCTTACACCCTGCTTTCAGATACAGTAAAGGTGTTTATTACAACTAAGAGACTCAATTAATTTTACAATGGAAGGAAATTGTGTATTGTGTAGTGGAAAAATGCTGAAGTTGCAGTTGACTAGGGAATATGTATGTATGTATACACACACACACACAACTGACTGATGTTGGGTCTACCATTTTCAAACTGGAAAAATCAAAGAGCAGGAAGTGGTAAGGCAAACAGAATACCTGACCTGTTGACATTTTGGTACAGTCATTCATAGGTTACATTCCTTTTCTTTTACGAGTTTAGCATCCTGTCAACAGAAATGAAGACAGAGATGTTCCCCTCTCACTGTTATTGCTTGCTTCATTTTTACATTGGTCAAGTATGCACTTGTACATAACTGATTTTCCTTGGCAAATATTTCTCATGCGTGAGTAATTTACTTCTTTGCAAGTATGAATTGCAGCCCAGTTTAATGGGAAGACCATTTGGAACAGCACAATGGAAGTAGTAGCCAAGACCGAGCTCTGGGCTGGCTCCTGCAGAGACATTACCCTGGCAGAAGTGGATCTTTCCATACTTTCCCCTTCGCTCAGTAGCCCCATGTGACCCCTAAAAAGATGCTGTGGGGGTGGGGGACTTGCAGTCAGTAAGTCACATGGGCTGGGAGGCTGGAGTCAAGAAGAGAATGAGGCATAATTGTCCTTTCTTCCTCTTCCATCAGTGAAGTGTCCATAGCTTTCAACACTGTATAAGCAGCACTTGAGGAAGAAATGTTCATGTACTCCTTTCTTGAGGTTAGATTTGATGTGTCTGAAATGATTAATGACTACACAGCATTCCAAGAAAAGGATGATGCTAGTGCTGCTTAAATGTGGGATTTGGTAGGCCGTAGAACACAGTAGCTTGCCACTGACTTTGTGTTGCTGCACAAATAAACAGGAAAATAATTACTTATATGCTAATAACTGCCCCCAAGTTAGGTTTTTTACACAGCTTGGTCTTCACTATTGCCTCTTGGAATTCTGGCCAAGTGCCTAAGAAAGTCTTTAATATGTGTTTATTACATTTGTATGCTGCTTTTAAGCCAAGATTGGCTCTCAAATCAGCTTACCACAATGAAAATTTGCCACAAAGATACATAAAAATCCCAGAGCAAAGAATTACAACAGCACTCGGAATTAAGCTAAGCTAAACAATCTTGTTCTCAGACTAATTCCAAGAGGCAATAGTGAAGACCAACATGTGTAAAAAACCTAACTTGGGGTCCCTACAAATTTCAGTTAGATGGAACTCACATCCAGCCCTCACGTGAACACCCATAAATAAATCACCTCTGCTTCTACAGTGCTGAGCCAAGAAACATGTTGTCTATTTTATTACTGTTGCTTAGGCAAATAAGTACATTAGGACTAATTATTCCTAAAGTGAATGACGTAAAATTGGTTTATTACCGTAATTTGAAATTTGCATTAGTCTTTTATTTGTTAGCTTAGAGCTGATGAATGGTTGATGAAAGAACTCCACACACACACACATACACACACACTCTCTCACTCACCCACTCACTCTTTTTGGTCCACGGAAATCTTGGAGTTATCCTGTGCCATGGATCTTCAAGCTCAGTACGAGGTTATGTGCACACCATGTCCCCCATGTCCCGTCTCAGATAGGTGACTGTGGCTGTCAGCAAAAATAAGCCTGCTTCTAGATGGACGGGATAGGAAAAGAGAGTGAAGTGGCTGAGGCCCTGTGCCCCTTCACAGCCTCTCTGGTAGTGAGTGGCATCGCCTCTTAGGAGGAGAGCTTGTGCAAAATCTTGATT
The DNA here is from genome assembly GCA_029233225.1 of Lepidodactylus listeri. Classification (NCBI taxonomy): domain Eukaryota; kingdom Metazoa; phylum Chordata; class Lepidosauria; order Squamata; family Gekkonidae; genus Lepidodactylus; species Lepidodactylus listeri. Next base: position 43,567,711 of record JARCFY010000003.1, read on the forward strand.
CCTTTCCCACTCCCACATGTCCCAAGTACGCAGCTTTTGTTCTTACACTACATGGGTTGCCATTCCTGGTGGTTCATGACCAGCACTCATAATGAATAAACTGTTCTGTCGGAGCTTCTGCTGCATCGTTTCTGCTCTAATCCTTTTCCATAAATGTGAGTGCTGCTGGCAACTCATTGCAGTTGCATCCTTAAGGACAACAATAACCAAAGCAGAGTTAGCTATGGCATTTCCTTTCGAGATGTAAATAATGTGACACTCTATGAGAGAGCCTTCGGATTGTAGTAATCGTTCCAACATCACATACTGAAGGATGAGTTTTCTGTCTTTAGAACCATCATGATACCATTGTCACTAGCAGTACAAGCCTATGCATGTTTACTCAGAAGCAAGTTTGTGGGGAGGGGCTGTAGTTCATGGCTAGAGCTTCTGTTTGGCATGCAGAAGGTCTCAGGTTCAGTCTTCAGCAACTCCCATCTAAAAGGATGAGGTGAATGGTGATGGGAAAGAACTCCACCTGAGACTCTGAAGAGTCACTGCCTGTCTTAAGAAGAAAATACTGCCCTTGGTGGACCAGTGGTCTAGTTTGGGGCAAGACAGATTTGTGCTTTCTCTCTGTCCATTTTAGTCAATGGGGCTTACTCCCAGGTAAGTGTTCTTAGGATCGCAGCCTTAGACACCAAAGTGATCCTATGGGCAAGGGGTGCTTTACTGGATAAAGCCTCTGTGAAAATACAGTATTAGAACATCAGGGATCCATTGTCTCCACTCCAGTGCTGTATACCAAGGCCTCAATTAATAAATGGTCTGCAGTGCTCCGTCCCCAAAATTACAGAAGTAGAAAGAAAAGTAGTCAGTCTCATTAGACATGAAGCCCTGAAACTCTCATAGGAGTTTTACTTCCAGAAGCATCTATGGCAGCCATTCTGTTTTCAATATCTTGTCTCATTGTAAAACAATCAGGACAGTGTTCTGCTCATTTGCTGTAATTGCAATAACTTCAGAATTTGCTGTAATTGCAATAACTTCAGAATAAAGCTTACAAACAGATGCAAGAACTGAATGACAGTAGCATGTGTAGTGAGTCCAGAGGTACCTTTAAGACCAAAAAAGTTTTATTCTGGGTATAAGCTTTTGTGTGCATGCACACTTCTTTAGATACATTGAGACAAAGTCATCAACCATTACATATAGGTAGCGGGTGAGAAGAATGTTGCCAGGAAGGGCTAATTAGAGCTAAGATTGGATTAAGGCAATTGGTAAGATCTGTGCTTAGCAGCAGATTAGCATACAGCATGATAGAAGCTTACAAACAGATGCAAGAACCGAATGAAAGTAGCATGTGTAGTGAGATAAGAAACCAATATCTGTGTTAAGCCCTGGGGGTTCCATTGTCCTGAGTGCTGTTCTTTACCCAAAGAGTGATTAACACATAGAATAAACTGCCGCAGGAGGTGGTGGCAGCTACAAGCATGGACAGCTTCAAGAGGGAATTAGATAAACATATGGAGCAGAGGTTCATCAGTGGCTATTAGCCAGAAGGTATAGATAGGATCTCTCAGTCTGGGGCATGTGATGCTCTGTATTCTTGGTGCTGGGTGGGGGGGAACAGTGGGAGGGCTTCTAGTGTCCTGGCCCCACTGCTGGACGTCCTGAGGGCACCTGGTGTTTTTGGCCAATGTGTGACAGAGTGTTGGACTGGATGGGCCATTGGCTTCTCTTATGTTCTTATGTTTGTAATAACTTGTAATTTAGCAATCTCCCATTCTACTCTGTTTCTGAATATATATATATATATATATATATATATATATATATATATATATATAGCAATAAAACAGCTACCTTGAGGTCTCCCATTGAATGTCTTGGGAGGTTGAAGTATTCTCCAACAGGTTTCTCAGTCATGTGATTCTTGATGTCAGACTTGTGTCCATTTATCCTTTGGCATAGGGTTTGACCTGTTTGCCTTGTGTAGAGAACTGAAGGGTGTTGCTGGGATTCAATGGCATATACAATGTTAGAAGATGAGCATGTGAATGAGGCTGGGATGGTTTAGTTAATGTTGTTAGGTCCAGTGATTGTGTTGTCTGGGTGTATGTGGACCTGTGTGGTAACTTCATTACATTGGCATAAGACATAATCCAGCTCTGAAGTTTATTTTTTTTAAAAGCAATCCAACTTTGAACCTATGTGTAAGCATTGTTTGTGAATGTCACTGTTAGCCCAAAGAAGAATCTGTGTGTATTCCATGTTTGTGTTCAGAAATCTCCTGTGCAACACGTGTATAACACATCGTGTAATATATTTATGGTATGGTATAATGGTTAAGAATGTCGCATCCCCACTTGCGCCGTGGAAGCTCGCTGGATGACCTTGGGCAAGTCATACTCCCCGGGCCTAGCCTACCTCACAGTATTGCTGTGTGATTAAAACTGAGGAGAGGAGAATGATGTAAGCCGCTTTTGGTCCCCATTGAGGAAGACGGTGGGGCATGAATGAATAAAGTAAATATCTATTACACATCCAGACGTTATGTTTTCCCAGAGATTGCCTTGCAGGAATGACAATCCTGGTAGGAAAAAGCACAGTGTGCGAATCAGCATTTCTGTAGGTGGAGAAAAGCGCCTTTGCCCAGCCTTGACTTTACTGCTCTCCTTCCCCTAAAGGCTTCGCTTTTATTTAAAGTGCTTCAACTGGATATCCCAGTTAAAGCCCTGGCGGTTTGTTTACCATTCGCTCCTGCCTGGGGCAGCAGAAGGCACGTTACAGGATAAGGGAGATAACTGTGCTGCCAGAAGAAGGATGTGCTGGTAGGATTACTGGGGCAACAAAATGAACCAGGACTGACACGGCTGAGAATAAACCAGGCCTTGATGATTAAACATGAACTTAATGTAAGCTTATGGAAAGTTGCCTGCCTTTCTTACTACGTTTTAACTTCTAAGCATTTACAGCAGGTTTCCAGTGAATGAATAAAGCCATTGCTTAAGAAGTAGTTTCAGTGTGATGTTGGAAGTTTTTTTTTAGCATGTGTGCAATCCCAAGGAGTTTAGACCCACTGTTGCTGGCTTGCACTTCAGTCTTTGTGCAGAGTGCTTTAGTGGTCTGAGAGAGGGGGTGTGTAAGAAGAGGAAGGCCCTGCGTTCATACTTGTGAGCGTTGCCAAGCAGAGGTGGGGGGTGTCTGCTGCAGGCATGTGGCTGCCACGTATCGCCAGTGGTGCTGAACACTTCCCAGTAAAAACACAGCGTCCCTTTCTCCCTGGCCTGCTATTTTGTGATGGTGGTGTCTTCCTGTGTGCTCTCACAAGCAGCCACTAGAGTAAAGACTCTGGAGTCATAGTTTAGGGAGGGGGTCATTAGTCTTTCCGGCATCCCGTGTTTCAGCCCTTAAGAAAATTTAATTCTGAACTTGCTCCTGCTTGATTTTGCGTCCTAGCCGAGAGTAGGACGCTAAACAATATTGTTATTCAGTAACTGTTAACAATAATGTTTGACAGCATGACATACAGCTATCGGCATTCAGAGGACACCCATGAATGTCCTCAAAACCAGTCTTTAAACTTGTGTAGAGCACAGCTGTTGTTCCCCAGTAGTTAATCATAACTCTCAACTTTGGCCAGTGTCACTTCCCTAAAGTAGTATTCTCACCCAGGAATCAGCCACTGCGTTCGTTGGTCAGTATGTGCTAGATGTTACATGTGTAACTCTATTCAAGTGATAGCCCATTTATGAATAACTCGGGATGCTGGAGGTAGTACAGGCATGCCTGATGGTAAAGACAAGGCTGTTCAGTCTCTCCATCACCATGTGCAGGAAGATGGTAAGGGGACTATGGGCTTAAGGAAGTTTCTGAGGTTAGTTGATTTAGGATTGTTCTCGTAAATCAACAACCTTTGTTTATCCATGGAGAGAATCCCAGAACGTTGTAATGACAAACAGGGTAGTTACTATCTCTCTGGTTATACCAGATCTCTTGGGTTTTGCAGTGTATTCAGATCTCTACCCACTTCTGCATATCATAGATAATGAAACCAGGCGGCTGTTTATACAATATGTTGCCATGAGAAGAAACCGCCTCTAGACAAGAGCATCTGGGATGCCAACTTTCTGTTTGGTTCAGCTTGCATGCTTATTTATTTAAATGGTGACTTCCTCACTTTTCTTTCAAAAGAACAGACCCAGAGTGGGTTACGGAAAATTTATAAAACATTACAGTTGCAAATCAAAACCACTTCATGATCTTCGTACCTGGCCAGTTGATTCCATTGTTTTAAGACGTAGAGGTTTAGCTCCAGAACCCCTAGATGGCACGCGTTGTCTTTGTCTGTGCTCCACATCCCTACGAGAATCTGAACGCGCTCCATAACTGCGTTTTATCTCTGAGGAAGGAATGTGGCTCAGTAATAAGAGCGTCTGCTTTGCATGCAGGAAAGTTGCCGGTTCCATCTCCAGTATCTCCCTTTTGATCTGGTTGCAAGTGATGGGAAACACCTCAGCCTGGAAGAGCCTTCACAACCACTGCCTGTCGCAGCAGACTGTACTGCTAGACCAATGGACTGACTCAATAAAGAGGCAGCTTCATTTATTTATTTATATTTACATTTACATTTATATTCCACCCTCCCCCTGCCATGTGCATTCACTTTCTCTCTGGATCCTACTGAAGCCCTCCGTTGAGTCAAAACTCTGCAACTGTCATTGTCAAGAGTATCTAGGCGATTTAAAAAAAAACCCTATTGCATTATTTATTTATAATGTTAAGTTTATAGACCATCCTTCTCTGAGTACACAAAACTCAGGGCGGTGAGCAACAATAAAAGCATTTGTGCACCAATAAAACAACTCTAACCGTTAAATACAAATAACTAAAAATGTTCTCAGATGCCACTGAAACTTTAGAGTTCCAAAGGTGTATCACTGTCTTGTGGGAGAGGTAGAGGGGAAGAAGAAGGGGGGGGGAGTGCCAAGTATGACGGTACCCATCGCTGTCCTCAACCAATAGCCTGGCAGAACATTTCTGCCTTGCAAGCCCTGCGGAACTGCATCAGGCCCTGCAGGGTGCAGAATTTATTCGGCAGAGAGTCCCACCAGGTGGGAGCCCAGACTGAGAAGGCCCTGGCTGTGGTTGAGGACAGCTGGATGTCCTTTGGGCTGGGGATCACCAGTAAGTTGTTCTCTGCAGTGTGCAAAGCTCATTACCATTCATTCAAGTGCTGTTCTTATACTGGATCCACTTACTTTTGTTATTAGAATGTAAATAAACGCAGCATATGATTACCTGTTTACCAATAAACCAACCAAGCAATATTCTTTTTATATAATCAATTTCAAGGATGACTCAGCGTTCTCAGCCCTACATGCAAAGGTTAAATTTGGGGTGAAATAACCATTTTATCTCCCAAGCTTTTATCTGGTGACCATCTCCTATGACACTTTAATGAGGCACTGAGACTTCCTCCCTGTTCTGGAAGGGAAGAAGTTCTCCTCCACGGGCAGCCATTTTAGGTGGCTGCAGTGGAGAGCAATTCCAGTAGCACTTGCCTATCTCCTTGTCTGGTTCTGTCTTCCTGGCCCAGGGAGACCTTCTGTCACAAACCATCAGGTTATGTACAGTTGCTACGTGGCTACCTTCAGCAGCAGTGCCTAACCTTTTTTTGGCTCTTTCCAAAAACCTCTGCTGGTTTGGCAACGGCTGTTCATCCCTGAGCAGGCATTAGTCAGTGGTCTCCTATAGAATGTCAGAATTTCACTAAGTATGAGAAATCATATGACGGTAGAAGCATGGTATGGCATCTCTATGAAGTGAAAATTATGTCATACCTACCCTTGGTTGTTATCTGAAGAAATATTACCAAAAGTCTGGTTTTGTTAATTTGAACACTATAGTTAATTTGATGAAGTAGAGGTCCAATGTTGAGCTAAAAGGTAATCAAATGGTAGGGGGTATACCATGTCTGTAGTTTAGACACACAGTCTACCTGATTATAGACTGTGTTAGTCCGAAGCAATAGTACAAAGTTTTAGTCCAGTGGTGCCTTTAAGACAAACAAAATTTAATTCTAGGTATAAGCTTTTGTTTGTTGGTCTTAAAGCTGCCAGTGGACTCAAACTTTGTCATAGTCAGGCATTTTGGAAGCTGACTTCGCTTAACAACAGACATTCCACCTTTCCCCCAAAGTTGCCTTGGTCATTTTAAGGGAACATAAAATAACATGCTGTTTATTACTGTAAACACACGCAGCCTGCCCTTCAGTACTCAACAGAAGCAAGGGATTAGGTTCAAGCCTGTCCCTTCCCACCCTCACAAACATGGCAGATCTCCACACACACACACACCTTTTAAATCTGCATCCTGAGAATTGTGATGTAACAATTGCACTTAGAATTTGGAACAAAAAGTTGTATGGCCAGTTTTGTTCATTCCTGGCAAAATTACTGGTTCTGATATCAACACAGAACATGAAAACGTGCAGGAGACAAAAATATTTATCTGTATTCACAAATTCCATTGATTGCTGAAATGTTTACTGTGCTAATAGCTCGAGGCACAAAGAGGTATTTTGCATGTCTAGGGAACAAGCGAAGGATCTTGATAAAACCCTTGGTGTAGATATGTTTCTGTGTGCTGCAGTGTGCTGAGTGGAGCTTCTGACCTTTGTAAATTGAGAGCCAGTTTGATGTCATGGTTAAGTGCGCAGACTCTAATCTGGGAGAACTGGGTTGGATTCCCCACTCCTCCACTTGCAGCTGCTGGATGACCATGGGCAAGCCATAGCTCTGTACCGGCTGTTCTCTTAAGGACAGTTGTCGCAGAGCTCTCTCAGCCCCACCTAAGGAAGGGAAGGGAAAGGAGTTTGTAAGCTGCTCTGAGACTCCCAAGTGAGTGAAGGGTGGGATATAAATCCAATCTCTTCTCTTCTCTTCTTCTTCTAAATACAATGAGAAGAAAACTGTGTTAAATTATGCTTAAGAAGTGTGTTTCTATCATACATCTCAATTTCTTGTCCTTTGGTTTTGGATAGTGTTTCCTTCTGGTCTTGTGCTGCTAGGCACATATCATGGAAGACGCCTCAAAACACTTTTTGTTAATACATTTCAGAGGAAGCTGTTAGAATCTTCCTATTAAGCTAGGGTGCAAGTAGAGTTGCCAACAACCTGGAGGAAGAATGCCCCGCCCCTCTACCTGGCACTGTTTTTGCCATACCATAAAAAGCTTCAGCTGCCTATTTCCACTCTTCAAGCCTCTGTTAAAGGTGCAAGACATATTTTGTCCAGGTTGTCGGCAGCCCTAGGGGCAAGTGGGGCAGTTTAGTCTGACATTCAGCCCATAAGTCCAGCAATGATCTACATAGTGGGCTGTTATGAACTGCATTCTTTAAAAAGATTCCACTGTTGGTTTGCTTCTAAATCCTCCTAGCATGCCCAAATAAAAAGCTTTCTTCATATTCCATTTGATAATAGAAGCTTGAAGCTGATTCAGAATATTGGTTTTTAAATTGTGTACAAGTTGTGTGCTACCGACTGTGAATGGCTTATGTGCATGCAAGTGGCTGAACCTGAGTGAAATAAATACTGAAATGGTGACCAGGAAAGGATTTCTTCCAAGCTGTCACGGTTACCTGACTGCTCATTTTTCTGGCAATCAGAAGTTTATATAGTATGCTATGTTAGCAAGGAGATTTGTGTAGGAGACCCAAATTGTCGTTTGGTGGAGAGGGAGTGTTTATGTACATGTACTTTCAGTGGGGGAGTTATCTCCCCCTGCCATTGCTAGAAGCTTTAACCCCACTTCTCAGTGCCATGCACAGTGAACTACTCATGCTCTGAACTCAAGTAATCTAGGTAACAGAGACCCTGAGGAAGAGTGGAGCCACTGCATCCACGAACTTAGATATGCAGAAAGGATTGGGTTGTGTCCCTGGACAGGATTGCAGAATGCTACTCTAATATGTCTAATCTTCGTTGGAAACGTCAATCCAATGTTGGTACTTACTATCATATGTGGTGGCAATGTTCGAGAGTACAAACTTTTTGGCGAATGATTCAGAAAATAATACTGGAAATCATAGGTGTTAAGTTATTACTGACTCCTGAGACATGCTTGTTAAACTTAATACCAGAAGGATTGAACCACCAGGATGTAATTTTTTTTATTTATACGTTGACTGCTGCTAGAATAATATGGGCAAAATATTGGAAAGCTGACAGTACTCCCACTATAGACGAGGTAAAATATAAGCTAATGGATTTAGCTGAGATGGACAAACTGAGCTCAGTAATTCAAGGAAAAGATAAAAGTTTTTTTTTCTTGACATATGGTTGAAATTTTATGTATGGATCAATGTATGAGTAGGTAGTTAGACTCAAAGAATTGTATCAGAAATCATATATGCTTAATGTTGTTAAACTTTATAAATAAAACTTCTTTTTTTAAAAAAACAAGTGTTTAATTTTTCTTTTTCTTTCTTAAGCATTTTAGCAGTGCATGGGATTCGGCATCCTGTGGAAAGACAGAAGACCAGCTGACCTTCTCCGATCCAGGACGCAAATACATGAACGCATTCTCAACTCAAACTCTGGTCATGTAGAGGGTCTTCCAGCTAGCATTATGTTTTCTTTTCAAAACACTTCCAGTTGATTTAGGATTTACCATTCCTGTATAGGAAACCTTTTTTTGTGTGAATGGGAGAAAAGCCTTTTTTGTTGTTGTTATTGTTGTTGTGGTACAACATTTGGGAGCAGCACAAAGTGCATATAGTCACAAAAGCATATATCTATTCAAGTTGGATTTCACCCAACTTTAAAAAAAACCCTCTGTTTATTAATGAAGCTTGCCTAAGTTATTAGGTATTGAGTGTGATTACCTTAATAATATGAATGCAGATTTTTTTTTCTTTTTATTAAAAATCAAATCATTTAAAAAATATTCGGAGATCAAATGCACCAGTATTAATTTAGTGAGGCGTTCCCATGCCAGTGAGGAGTTTTGCAAAATGTTTTTTTTTTAATTATTATTTTCTTTTACGAGCTGGCACTCATCAACAGTTTATTTTAAATCATTGAACGAATGCCTTGGCATAAAATTCTGCAAGAAAAGCATTACTACCAATGCTCATTTAAGAGAGGGGGGGGGGAGTGGGAGGCCATATCGAGATGGTGGATACGGTTCCACTCACTAGAGCTCTAGACCTGTTATATACATGTGTGTGTTGTTGAGTTTTTTTTTAAATAGCTTGCTTCTAAAAATTATTACTGTACGAAACATAGTTTTTATGAGAACAAATTATATTTTTTATTCAGTAATTTAATTTTGTAAATGCCAAATGGATACTGTGGGTTTGTTTTGTTTTGCTGCTACAGTCTTACAGCATATAGATGGCTACAATGGGGGAAGGGGCCATAGGGGGATACCAGAGAAGGAGAAAACCTGGGGGCTAGCTGACCTGACTATGCACTAGCGTTTCTGAAAAATGATTTGATTTCCTCACTTTTACGAGCAATACTTCAAAACACTTGTTTGTTTGTTTCGGGAGATTTTATGTACATGTCTCTATGTATTCTGATGACTTTGCAACAAGGATTGCAAATTCGAAACATTTGGGAGAACAGAACTTGGCTTGTGTCTTCTGCTGTCGTCTACTGTTTAATCTACATATTCCCTCATTTGGATTCCATACACAAAATCCAATGTTTTTTTTTTTTAAAGTATGGTCTTTGGACTGCCGTCTCCAGCCTCTACCAATTCTAAGGGAAGGTTGTTTCCTTTTCTAACTTTGCTGCCTTAACGAATAGAATTAGGTGCAGCCCTGATCTGCACTTAATGTTTTTATAATACACTGTACTGCCTTGTAGATAAATAAAGCGTGTCATTTTGTAAAAATTTACATTTGTTTAATCTCTTGCAATTGAGTTGAGTGTTATTTGTCAAAAAGCACTACCTTGCTACAACCCCCAAAATATTGTTTGGTGTTTCCATCCCAAATCGGCAGTCTTGGACCCATCCCAGATCAATGACTGAATTAATATGCCCTAGAAGTCCATTTTCCCTATTGATTAAAATGCCTGTCTGATTTAATACATGCCCATAGCTGTCAAGAGTGAAGGACACACACACAATGCAAGCAGAATCCCAGTCAACACTTGTATTTCTAAAAAGCAACACAATGGAACCTGTTCCCATCTGCTTTTAATAGTTTTGTAGCTGGGTATGAATGCCAGACAGATACCATGGACTGCCAAAAAAGACAAATAGGTAGGTTATAGATCAAACCAAGCTTGAATTCTCCCTAGAAGCTAAATTGACTAAACGGAGGCTTTTGTACTTTGGTAACATCATGAGGGGAGTCAATGGAAAAGACAGCAGTGCCAGGAAAAGTTGAAGGCATCAGGAAAAGAGGAAGACCAAACATGAGATGTACTGACTCAATGAAGGAAGCCACGGCCCTCTGTTTGCAAGACCTGAGCAAGGCTGTTAATGATAGGACATTGGGGAGGACATTAAGTCATAGGGTCGCCATCAGTCAGAAAAGACTACACAACACACATGGATACTGGTACAAAGTCAAATAGGTATCAATTTACAAACACATCAGCTTCAGCAAGGGTGCGTTCAGATGGCTCTTTTGAGCGGCGCCGGTCACGAGTGCCTGATGGATTTAAAGTACAGGTCCAGACCTCAATATCTGGGAATCGTGCTGCTTTCGTTAGTAGCCCATCGATCCCCATCAGGCATCCGCACTTAAAAGATAGTGCTTAAAATCCGGTCTAAAGCTGGCCAACGGGCCAGTGTTGGACTTTCCACCATCAGGTCATTCCACCAGAGCACAGACAGCCCATAGAGATGGTCTCCAGACCATCCCAAACAGCCGTCATTTAAAAAAACTTAGCGATGCATGCATAACCGCTTGGCTTTTTTTCACAGTGCATCACCATATGTGCCCGCTCCTGAGCTTGTTACTCCCAGAACGGCGTTCCTGCGTATTCCTGCTCGAAATGACCCCTGCATATAGTGTAAACTTTGCAGAAGCTGCTAATTTTAGCATTATTTATATAGTACTCCATACTTCTACAGTATTTATCATGCTGATTCTCACCACAACGCTATAACGTTGATCACTATTTTCCAAACACTGTTTCCCAAACTTTAGTTTCATTGTGCAAGGGAGATGGCAGAATTATACATAGAACAAGTAATGTCATGATTAACAAGTTCATGTTCTGCCAGGTGTTTGGTTGAGGACAGTGACGGTCTTCCATCGGGCTGGCACTCCTGCTTCTCCTGCCTCCCCCCCTCCCATGAGGCAGTGGCATTCTCTAGCAGTTTCACCGCCATCTTTTTTTTTTGGGGGGGGGTTATTTATTTATTTGTAGTATTTTAAATGTTTACTCTGTAAAGTCTTCTTGATGTACACTGCCCTGAGCCCTGTCCCACAGGGAATGGTGGTTTAAAATCACACTTAATAAATATCAAATGTTAACTATGGCACATGATTTTGGACATCTATGACTAGGTGCCTCAATGCGAACTTAAAATTCTAAAAGCAGCCACAGGAAGACTTGGGTGTGATGGGGTTAACTTCCTTTGTGCCATTCCCCTGATGAAAATCCACCCCCACCCCCAAGTGTGCAAGACCCAGGAGAGGAAATGACAGCTGCAACCTGAGTTGTTTCTAAACTAGTCCAATAGCAGCTTGGGGAAGAAGGGAGACTATTCTCTCTGCTTCAACACAAGAACCCCAATGCAGTTCAGCTCCTTCTCCCTTGTTGGCTGTTTTTCTGAGATTAAATTATATGCTGATCATGGATTCCCAAAGTCATGAACAATTTGGCCCTGTAAACTTCTTTACAGACTATCACTGAAACAATCCTTTTCAGTCAACTCAGCATAGTCCAAGGTATTACACTGAATGTGGATCTTAGAATGAATTCCAATCCTTGCCCAATTAGTGTCTCCACTAGGAGGTTCTAGACCAGTGGTTCTCAACCTTTCTAATGCCACGACCCTTTAATACAGTTCCTTATGTTGTTATAAAATTCTGCCAACACACACAACAATGAAGCTACTTTTTCAGATGTTTTCTCTTGCATGGCAGTTAGCACCAAACAACTTTAATACAGACTTTAGACACACATATATTTGCAAGCTATTCCCAACAAGACACAACGAACACTCAGGCTTCAGACTTACTTTTCTTCAACAGAAGATGCCATGAGAAAATAAAGGTAGGTGGGGGGGAGAGGCTGTTGCAGGTAGTGGGGAGAGAGAGAGAGAGAAAGGGGGGGAGAGGGGGAAGGAAGGGGGGGCTTTTGCCGCTTTTCCTGGGCTCTCCTGCTACCCCCAGGGGCTGTCATTCCACTCTCATGGTCAATCATTCTAGTCACAGAATACTCCTGCTACCCCCAGTGGCTGTCATTCTACTCTCGTGGTCTCATTCTAGTCACAGAACACTCCTGCTACCCCCAGTGGCTGTCATTCCACTCTCGTGGTCTCTCATTCCAGTCCCAGAACTCTCCTGCTACCCCCAGGCCCTGTCATTCCACTCTGGGGCCTGTCATTCCAGTCCCAGAAGGCTTCTGCTACCTCCTGGGGCTATCATTCCAAGCTGGGGCCTGTCATTCCAGTCCCATGGGGCCTGTCATTCCAGTCCCAGAGTAGTCTATATGGGCCCAGAGACCCTAATAGAAAATGCATTCCACATTTTCTTTGCAACTCTACTTGTACTGTAATGTATTTCAGTGGAGCCCATGCAAATCAATTGGCATTCCTGGCTCCCATTATTTCCAATGGGCCTTCAAGTGTTTCCCATTGTTTCCAATGGGCAATCCTGTCCTTTTAGTACATCTCTTTCTGGCATGAGCAGTCAGAAACAGAAAAAAAATTGATTTCTTTTTAAAAATAAAAGCAAAGAAGTAACAAAGGACGGAAAAGCTGGAGAAATTCAAAAAGGACTGGGGGTGGGGTAGAGGAGAGCTGAGTTGGAATCAAACTTTGCTCTTGGAGCAGGAGGGCGAAATGGAAGCCACATTTTTGCTTCAACTTTTTGGGCACTGAAAATAGTAAGAAGCCTGATTAAAGATATATATTGTTTTTAATCCACAGTTTTTTCTACTACTGTCTCTTTCTCTCTCTGTCCATACACACACACGCACACTCCTTCTTTCTTTCTACTTTGGTGTTCAAAATAAAAAGGAGGGGGGGGTGGCCACCGGAGGAGGGATTTCACCCTGTTCCCCAAGGATTTCTACATTTACAACACAAAAGCTTACCAGAAGATGCAGAAGTTGTGCAACCTGGAGAAGCAAAACTTTTAGACAGAGGACTCTGAAACCCCGCCCCACACACTCTGTAGGAAAGCTATGGCGTGCTCTGCTCGGACTTCTGGGTGAGCAGAGCAGGGCTTTTGGTGAGGGAGGGGTGGGAAGGGGAGGGGCTCAGATGCCAGCCGGCAACCCCAGTGAAATGCTTGTTCGACCCCAAAGGGGTCCCAACCCCCAGGTTGAGAACCGCTGTTCTAGACCCATCTGGGCAACAAGTGTCTGCCAAACATCCAAAAATATGTTGCTGCTCCCTGGCGTCCTGCTTCTTCAACCAATTTCCCCATATCTGTGAAAAACTGGGAAGGGAAACGGGCGGAGGAGATAGTCGCAGCCTGTTTCCTGACATTTTTTAAGCTGCTTGACAGATCCCAGATCCTCAGGCTTGCCTAGAAGCACCCAGTTCATCACCTAGTTGAACAAGGATCTGAAGTCACATCTCTTAGGTCCATGAGCAACATAATTCCTTGGATCACTTTGGCTGAAAAAGGATTGATAGTGGTATTTCCAGTGGTATTGTCTGTAAAAACCAATACACAGGCTAGCACTTAACATGCGTTTGTCAATCACACCATCACTTGTTCTCTACATGTAATTCTGCCGTCTTCTTTGCAAAACAAACTTATCACTCTTCTTTTTATTTTATTTTATTTCATTAAATGTATAGCCCTCCCGCCCCACATTGTAGGATCAGGGCAGGTAACAATAGATACGTATCTGCAATTAATGCAGATTTACAATTTTAAAAACATACTACAATAATCAATTTAAAATCCATAAAAGCTTCCTTATTCCACTAGAAGATCAGCATTAAAACAACAACGCACCTCAGCAGCGGATAATGTGGTCCCAGTCTGGCTTCCAGGATCTGCAGTCACGGGGGGGAGGCCAATCGGATGCACGCCCGCTGCCTCAACTAAAGGCCTGGGGGAAGAGCTCCATTTTGTAGGCCCTGCAGAACTGTGATGGTAGCTCATTCCACCAGGCAGGGGCCAGGGCCAAAAAAGCCCTGGCCCTAGTTGAGGCAAGTCGGACATCCCTTGGGCCGGGGACTGCCAGGAGGTGTTGACTGGCAGAACGTAATGCTCTACGGGGCTCGTACAGGGAGAGGCAGTCTCGAAGATATGCAGGCCCCTGGCCATATAGGGCTTTAAAGGTAAGCACCAACACCCTGAAACAGATCCGGAATTCTATAGGCAGCCAATTCAGGTCACACAGCACCGGGCAGATAAGTGCCCTCACAGGCAATGACATTAACACCTGTGCCGCTCCGTTCTGCACTAGCTGAAATTTCCAGAGCAGAGTTAAGGGAAACCCCACGTAGAGAGAATTACAATAATCTAAACTGGAGGTGACGATTGCATGGATCACTGCAGCCAGATCGTGGGGGGTGAGGTATGGGGCCAGCTGCCTGACCTGCCTCAGATGAAAAAAGGCAGACCTCGCAGTGGCGGTGACCTGGGCCTCATAAGAACATAAGAGAAGCCAATGTTGGATCAGGCCAGTGGCTCATCCAGTCCAACACTCTTGTCACACACTGGCCAAAAACACCAGGTGCCCTCAGAAGGTTCAGCAGTGGGGGCAGGACCCTAGAAGCCCTCCCACTGTCCCCCCTTGGTCAAACACCAAGAGTACAGAGCACCACTTGCCCCAGACTGAGAGTTCCTATCTATACTTTGTGGCTAATAGCCACTGATGGACTTCTGCTCCATATGTTTATCTAATTCCCTCTTGAAGCCATCCATGCTTGTAGCCATCGCCACCTCCTGTGGCAGTGAATTCCATGTGTTAATCACTCTTTGGATGAAGAAGTACTTCCTTTTATCTGTTCTCTATAGTCAATGAGGCCTCCAGGAGCACTCCTAGGCTCTTCACCTTCGGCATCAGCACCAACGGAGCCCTGTCAAAGGCTAGTAGTCTAATATCCGATTCCAGATCCCCGTGACCAAGGTGCAGGACCTCCATTTTTGTTGGACTCAGTTTCAGTCTGCTCTGTTGTAGCCATCCAGCCACAGCTTGTAACACCCTGTCCAGATGTTAAGGGGTGGAGTCTGGGTGGCTGTCCATTAGTAGATAGAGCTGGGTGTCATCTGCATACTGGTGACAAGCCAGCCCATACCTCCGAATAATTTGGGCAAGGGGACACATATAGATGTTGAGTAACATCAGGGAGAGGATCTAAGTGAGCGCTGCTGAGACAACACCCCCCCGCACACACACGCGCCACCCTCTGTCCCTGATCATGGAGAAAGGAGGCCAGCCACTGTAAGTGTAGTTTCCATATCCCCACATCAGCAAGGCAGTGGGTCAACAGTTCATGGTCAACCGTATCGAACACCTCTGACAGATCTAGAAGAATCAGCAGTGCTGAGCCACCTCAATCCAGATGTCTCCGGTGGTCATCTACCAAGGTGACCAACACCGTGTCCATCCCATGAGTAGAGTAAAAGCCGGACTGGAAGGGATCCAGGATGTTAGCATCCTCCAAGAAAGCCTGGAGCTGTGTTGCCACCGCCTTCTCCACTACCTTCCCCAGAAATGGTAAGTTGGATCCTGGACAGTGGTTGTTAAGGACTGTGGGGTCCAAAGATGATTTCTTTTAGGAAGAGGGGGACCACTGCCTTCTTTAAGCTGTCTCAACTTGTGTTGCATAACTCCAGCTGTCTCTCTCTTCTACATTCAGCTTCCTTCTTAGGCACACCCTTCCATTATATCGTTCGGTTCATGGGAATCTCCTTCATGCAGTTGCTGATTTCTGACCATTTTTAACCCTCTTTTAGTCCCACTCTTGTGCCCATCAAATGGGACAGATTGGATCATGGATAAAATCACTTTGCTAACAGCTGGAAAGGTTCTCAGGGTCAGTTCCCTCCGTTTCAGTTCAGAACCTCCTTCCCAGAATCAGAGTCTATAATGTACAGTTTATAGATGCCATCATAATTTATGCCATGTCACAGCAGTAACCACAAGGCAAGTATTTCATTGGTAGCAACTTCACACTACTAAAGAACATTCTGTTTTGGCCATTTGTGGTGATGTGGAGACAACCATCCTACCTGGTGGATCAAACGTGTTATATAAAGAAGGTTCAAAGTTCAGTCTCTGGCCTTTCTAGTTAAAGGAATTTAGATAGCTTTCTCTGTCTATGTTTACAGCCAGTTAGAATAGATGATGCCAAACTAAATGGACCAATGCTCTCACTCAGTACAAGTTAGCTTCATGTCTTTGTGCATAGTCTGATGTGTCTCTCAGAGGTTTGCCAAGAGCATGTGCAATACATTCTCTAATTAGTTATTTACATTCTCTAATTACTTAACATTGGTTATTTTCCAGCTACTTCCTCGAGTCTCTTTATGATAGCAAGATATGTGGAGCTTATGTGACTTCCAGAGGAAACAAAAGTACCTCTATTAAGGCCCTGCTTGTTTCTGCTTGAGAAATGAGCGACCACATATGAGCTAAACAGAGTAAATATGATTATTAAATACTGCTTTTAATCCTGTTTATTTTGTCCCTTGGCAGAGCAAGCAGCCATTGTCTGGAGTTAAGGACAATCTGCGGTGGGATTTTGGGTAAGTGACTGACAGTGGAACCCTATGCATGTCTGCTGGGTTCTTCCCAGATGTGTTTTAGAATTGCAGCCAAAAAAAGGCACTATGGGCCTTTCCTTCGACTAGCGAGACTAGTATCTTGATTTAGCAACAATTTAATAGTCTGCTCAGTACTGTTCTCCCTACATGTTTCAGTATTATGGTCCACCCTAAGCAGATTTGTAATCAGGTAAATTCAGCAAACCTACAGAAATTACAGCCCACCCAAGGTAAAAAGCTATGAAGCCAAATCATAACCAAATACATTGATTTCCATTGCCGTAAAAAAAAAAAAAAACAGTGCTCAGGATTAAATCCTAAAGCCACTGGGGAACTTGAGCATGCATTTTTGGAAATCAACGGACTTTAAACATGCTTAATTTGGGCTGGATTTTGCTAAACAAGGTGTATGTCAGTGGAGAAGCTAGGAATATAATCAAGGTCTGTAGGGTAGCGTAGTGGACTAGGATCAAGGCGTTTCAGGCTCACATCACCAGTCAGCCGTGAAGCTCACAGGTGGCCTTGGGCCAGTCCATTTCTCTCAACCTGACCAACCTCACAGGGTAGATGGGGGTGGGGATGGGAATGGAGAGTCGTGTACACTTTGGAAGAAAGGATGTAGTTGAGAGCTCTGTTCACCAGCAAAGCTTAGAACAGAGAGCAGAGAGCAGAGTCAGGAAGCAAGGAGCAAGCAGGGTGGGATAACAGGGATCCAACAGTGCTGAAGGGTAAGCAGTATTCAGGGGATATTCTTACCACCAGGGCTCTTTTTGTAGAAAAAGCCCAGCAGGAACTCATTAGCATAATAGGCCACATCCAACAGCAGAAACTCAGTAGCATATTAGGCCACACCCCCGACAGCACAGCTCCCTCCCAGGATCGGCTTCCCCAGGTGCCTCGTGGCTTGCGGGGCGCCTGGGGAACCCGAGGACGGGAGGCAGTTTAAAGTGCCTTCCCTCCCTGTGTCAGCTTGGCTTCCCCAGGTGCCCCGGCAGCTTGCAAGGCACCTGGGGAACCCGGGGAGGGGGGAGGCTGTAGGCGTGGCCAATTCAGAAGCCAGCCAGAACTCCATTCCTGTGCATTCTTGCCCAAAAATAGCCCTGCTTACCACCCACAAGGTAATTGTTGCTCAGCCAAAGACTTCAGGATGAGACGGAGTTACTTACTGAAGCCAAGATTTACACAGAATTCTATGATGTGAGATTGCCCCGGTGCTAAACAAGAGGAACAGGATGTACGCAGGCGCCATGTAGCACCTTTAAGGCCTGAAAGGCTGTTCCTGCAGCATGAAAACCGTTTAACTTCCAAATTCAACACTGAGATAATAAAAGAAATGCCAGCCCTTGTAGGAAGACTTCATTTGCATCTCTTCAATGTACCAGTGTGAAGTCTTGGGATATTTGTTTAATGCTGGTGCCCTTCCCAGAAGTGCACTGTTGTGATTCCTGGATTACTGGCAAAAAGTGGTCCTGCAGCGTGAGAACTCCACTCCCTCCTCCACTTGAGACCCCCTTGGCTAGTGGTGTCACCCTCTTATTTTGGGCTTAGTTGTTTTAATAGGCACCCCCTTTTACAGCCTACGTGCCAAGGGGATCTGAAACTTGGGGAGTCTCCTTAAGACACCTGGGTACAGCCGTGACGACACTGGAAAATCCCAGGGACAAGAGGGGAAGGGTGTGCTGGCATTAGAAACTGACTTAAGTGCAGTCTCTCTCCCAATTCAGGGTAATATCATTCTCAATAACAAAAGACTTTTCAATGCTGGAATATCCTGGCATACGCCAGAGGTGTCTGCCCAGTCCAAGGAATATGTTATTACATTAACCAGTGCCCAGATCCTCTTTTTCCTTTTTTTACTCAGTCAAGAAGGACACTCAAGTCATTAACTTAACTCTCCATCCTGTTTCAGGAACTAACTTGACTTGTCCAGACTTTTGCGTCAGTGCAGATTTGGCTCACTTCAACCTAATTAAAATATTTTAATCATGTTGCCTAACACCCAGGGTCTTTGCGCCCCTGCAGATTTGGCTCACAATTGCCTGATTAAGGTATTTTCCCTACTTTTCCCCACCAAAGTTTGACAGCAGTCAACTTTAAAGCAGCCAGTGACACTCAAACTTTTTATCTTGACCCAATCCAAAGCCAGGATGGCCCGAATCCCATCTACCCTGGGGATCTTCTGTCCATAAAAGAAGGGCCCCATCCCATAGTAAATGGTTCCTCAGATCCCTGGTCCAGAACTCTGCTGGTCAGAACTCTGGTTCCCTGATGAGAACTCCTGCTGCAGTTTGTAGGCTTGAAGAAGAAGAAGAAGAAGAAGAAGAAGAAGCTATTGGATTTATACCCCGTCCTCCACTCCCCAAGGGAGTCTCAGAGTGGCTTACAAACTCCTTTCCCTTCCCCTCCCCACAACAGACACCCTGTGAGGTAGGTGGAGCTG
Source organism: Lepidodactylus listeri (assembly GCA_029233225.1). NCBI lineage: Eukaryota > Metazoa > Chordata > Lepidosauria > Squamata > Gekkonidae > Lepidodactylus > Lepidodactylus listeri. The sequence goes on from JARCFY010000003.1 coordinate 43,587,060, forward strand.
AGAGAGCTCTTTCCCAAGCTGTCCTTGAGGGAACAGCTGGTACAGAGCTATGGTTTGCCCAAGGTCATCCAGCCAGGTGTAAGTGGAGGAATGTGAAATCAAACTCGGTTCTCCCAGATTAGAGTCTGCGCACTTAACCACTACACCAAACTGGCTCTCTTTTACTTCTTGCTTAGTTGGCTCCTCACTTTGATCCTTGGACCTCAACTGTGTTTGCCCCCAGAGCTCAGCAGACCTCAATCTCAGGATCTCAGGTTGTATGTCCCTTTCCTGAAACTTCCCAGTTTCCTCCCTCCTACCTTTTATTATAAGTGTGCATGTGTGTGTGTTTACTTAGGGAATTAGTTCTCAGGAGCCTAGTGTAGGTTCTTTACACTTTTATTCTTTTTAATTTTATTTATTTTATTTTGTGTACAATAAAGCTATTTGTTTGTGTTTACAATCACTCACTCTGTCATTCTCTTCCTTCATAATTTTACTTATGGGTATCCCCACTGAGGTCCACCTTGGTATTACAAGGTCCTGTGTTATTTCTTTCTGGAACCCTTTTACAGCTAATTTTCCCTTCTTTCAGTCCAGTACGGGTAACAGCAGGGACAAACACCAAAGTCGGTAGTTCAAAGCTGCTTGTCCCTGACACTGGGCAGTGTCTTCTGACCTTCCTCTAGTTTAAGGAATCAAAAGTTGGAGGCAAGCTCCTTAGAGTGGAAGAAGGTTTTAAACTTTGCTTTGTGGACTGGATAGGGTACAGGCCACTGTGTCATAACCACCTCTAGTTGGACTTGTGTCTCCTGGCTTAATTTTCTGATTTTTTCCCCCTCAGGTACATTCAGGCCCGTAGCTACAGTGGGGCATTTCAGGGACTGCCCCCCCTGACGTCCTACCAAGGCCCCCAACTTTCACCCAGTGGACTCTCCTCTCTGGGCCACCTGGAGGACTCCCCACTGCCACCCCTTTCCCAAACGTGGCTTGCTTCCCCATGTAGGCAAGCAGAGTACGAATGCCGCCAAAGTGAGTTTTTAAAATTTTTATTTTACTTTTTTATTTTGTGACATCAGTGCCCCCTGACTTATTTAAAGGCCCCCAGAATTACAAAATCCTGGCTACAGGCCTGGGTACATTGTGTACTTATGAACCTTCCTTTCACTTTCTCCTATGGTAGGCAGTGTGAGACATTAATGTAGGCAGGGGGAGGAGCAAAACCTATTAATATCTATTACTTGATTATGTGAGAAAGCTATCGGACAGCTCTGTGCTAACACTGGCTCTGGGTACAAGTAATATGGTTGACTATCAGTGCAGTATGGTAATCCACTGGAAACAGTTCCAGCTGCATCCAACATTACGTCAGCAGTTCTGAGTCCCTAAATATCTCAGTTGCCCTGGAGAAACAACACAAGACATTGTGATGCCAGCCCGATCGTGTAACATGTCACTGATAGGGAAATCAAGTACCTGGAGTTTCAGATTAATTTGGCAAAGTATCCCTGTGGCTGATACTAACAAATAAAAAAAAAATAGAGCCTGCAACTTATTACCTGAAAAGAAAACGTTGCCCCAATTCAGCAATCCGTTCTAAATTTAAGAACTTGCAAGCTGCCACAGTGTTCTGTGGAGGAACCAGTCTGCGTGCACACGTTCAGAGATAAGTCCCCGCACTGATATGAAGGGGATGTGCCATGTGTGTCAGAGTTGTCCAGTCAGATGCACACAGGAACCTGGACTGAGGCACGTGTACCAGTAAGATTTTACATTGGTATTTGTAAGACATGTGGATCTAAGATGTTGCCTTTTGTTGTTATTGTGAGGAGCCATTCATTACTGAGTACACTGGTTGGGTCTGGGGTCCCCACACTGTGTCTTCCCAGTAACAGTTACACATGATTTGCAGGTTCTCTTTAGTTCCTATGAATGCAGTGCCTGATTCAGGTCACAAGTGCAGCATGCATTGAAGAGGGGGCCTAGTTCCACCTCTATGATCTCGAGGTAGCCACTATTTGGCCTCTTGGGGAAACCCAAGAGTATCCATGTAGGCTTCCCAAGGGGCCTCCATAGGCCAAATAGCACACCCCTGCGACCATTGCAGCTCAGGAAAATAGTGCAGAGGGGAAGTTTGAAGTCCCTTCTGCACCTGTGTCCCAGTCATGATCCAAATTATGCATCACATACACAGGAAGAGAGGAGAACTTGCTGGGCCCAACCTGTGTACTACATAAAGCGTAACCCACCCTTCCCATGAGCCCTCAGTGTTGGCCCTCACTGTTGGCCACAGCTACTTGAATAACTCTCTACAAACTTTCCAGCCAGTATCTTGTACTTAGATATAACTAGACAGCTACAGTGTATCTGAAGTTCATGGTCCCTTCTCTATACCATCCAGGAATCAGTCTGTCTGTCTGTCTGTCTATCTATCTATCTATCTATCTATCTATCTATCTATCTATCTATCTTTCTTTCTATCTTTCTATCTTTCTTTCTTTCTCTCTCTCTCTCTCTCTCTCTCTCTCTCTCTCTTTCTTTCTTTCTTTCTTTCTTTCTTTCTTTCTTTCTTTCTTTCTCTCTTTCCTAAACTATAGATATATATAACTTTACATTTACTTTAAAGCTTATCATAATGAAAAGTTTAGTTAGATCTCCTAGTTTTCTTGCAGTTGGTCCCACTTCACGAAAATGGCTTAAGCTTGAAATATTTCTGTCACTTTATCTTTTTTTTATATAAAAAGCCGTAATTGCAGCCTCTTCAATGAATGAAAGTGATGATACAAGCACTGTGCTTCTCAGCCCCAAATACACCTGTTTTCATCTCAGCTGTTGCTAGCTGGCACTGCACCAAAGCTGCACCTTTCATATGTGTTTGGGTCCCTCCCATAAACAGTATGCTGCAAACCAAAGACCCCCAAACACCTGTGCCCTACATTTCTGCCTGAGGCACCCTACCCATTTTAGAAAAGCAAATTTACAACAAGAAATTGGGAGTCTCGTTTATATCTGAGATTCTCATATATCTGAGATTTGCTGTCCATCAAGGGGAAAGGAATCTATTTTCCCATGCCTCTCAAAGTGAAATTGATATATTCCTCAGGAGGAAAGGGATCTATTCTACAACTAAATTTGTGCTGCAACAAATAGCAGGAGCATTACATTTGGAAGTAACACAGCCACAACTGGTTTACCCATAAGAACATAAGAAGAGTCCTGCTGGATCACACCAGTAGTCCATCTAGCCCAGCATCCTGTCTCACACAGTGGCCAGTCAGTTCCTCTGAAGGCCCAAGAACAAGTCATAGAAGTCGAGGCCTTCCCCTGATGTTGCCTCCTGGCACTGGGATTCAGAAACTGACTACCTCTTAACATGGAGATCCCCTTCAGTCACCATGGCAGTAGCCACTGATAGACCTATCATCCATGAATCTGTCTAATCTATTCCAGTGGCCAACACTACATCCTCTGGCAGCTAATTCCACATCTTAATCACTTGTAAAGAAACATTTCCTTTTGTCCATCCTGAACCATAATCATGACCTTGTGGTAGTCAGTCTGAATCCCTTAATCATGACAATTTTCACTACATAGTGTGGCACTGGCCATGTGGTGGGTGTAAGTCATCCCTAACTGGGATCTGATCCCACCCCAAGTTCTTTCACAACAGCTGCCTTTGCCATGTAGACCTTCAGCTGACATGAGAACTTGATTGAGGAGTAACAAGGGAAAGAAGGACCTGGGGTACAGCTTATTCAGTTCTTTTACCCAGTCATCAGCCTGCTGCTGAAAACAAAGTCAAAACCATGCATTCCTGTATTCTTGGATAAAGCCACTTAGGGGCAGAGCAAAATAATTCTGTTCATCTACCATGTACAGACTATATAAGAACTTAAGGAAAGCCCTGATGGACCAGACTCATGATTTATCTAGATGGCATCCTGTTTCCCACAGTGGCCAAACCAGTTGGCCCAGAAGTCAACAAGCCTCTCTCTACTGCTTGTCCCCCAGCTACTTGTATTCAGAGGCACTCTGACTCTGAATATGGAGGTGCCTTTTAGCCATAGGTGGACTTACCTTCCATGGATGTTTCTAATTCCATTTTAGCCACTGCTGCTCAGACGTCTGGTTGCACAGCAACAGTAGAAGCCAGTCCCCGCCATTTCTACCCTGATACATTATTAGATGCTATTTGTGATCTAAAATTAGTAATGGCTTAAAGCGGTTTTTAAAAGAAATGCTTCTGCTTTGAAATATTCTCATTGATCCTCTCCCCCCCCCCCCATTCCAAGAGAGTGTGAGAATATTCTTCAGATGATTTATTTAAATGAAGCCTCTTCTTGCGCTTCCTCAAGAACAAGAAATGACCGAGTCCATTTCAGAAGGGGATTCAAACAAATTCACTTTCACACATGCTAAATAATGCAGTTTCCATTCAATCCAGCGACCATTTGCAAATGGATTTTGCCATTTCACACAGTAAAATCCAGTTGCAAAGGGCATTGAAAGTGGATTGAAAGTGTGTTGTTTAGAGTGTGCAAAGTGTTACATCCGTCTCTAGTGACTCCCCCTGAACTTTGTCAGAACTAAGATAACGAATTAGGCAAAATCCTTGGTGGTGGTCAGGGACAGTCTGCTTAAGGAGAACCTCAGAGTAATGCTGGCAGTTAATGGTCTTGACATGGTCCACTTCTGAGAGATAAAATGATACCGCCAGACCAGCAGGACTGGAAGCACATAATGAAATGTGACAATGCCCTCAATTGTGAAGAGTCCGAGAGAGTCTTAGTAGTTTAGAGCAACATTTGCATAATCACATAAACTTTAAGGACCCACTGCAAAACTGACCGAACAATACTTCCCATTGTTGAGAGCTACAGCTGTCCATGCTGATTGGACAAGGAGTTGGGCCAGGCTGTCTTCTTCTTCATGGCCATACGGAATCCAAATGTGAAAATCCGGGGGGGGGGGGGGATGACAACAGCCCAGAAAAGCTTTGCTCCCCAGGAACATCTGGGTTGCAAATCTCTCTCAACATCCTATCTTTCTCTGTGATTAGTCTTATCTAAATAGCATCGCATTGAGGACCACAGCATGAGTAAAAGAGACAACACACACACAAAATCGCTTATTAAAATATTGCAACACTATGAGCATTGTTTGGGGTATGTTTACTTTTGGCTCTGAAGTGGTGCAGTTAGGATGTGATTGTTCTGAAAAATAATCTATACATCACAGATCCTGGAAACATAATTGCTGGCTTTAAAAAATACTTAAGGGGGAAGGCTGTATCATATGCATTTAAATCTTACTTTCCATAAAACCTCATCCTCTTTGAAAGTGATAACAGATATGTCACTTGGCAGGCAAGAGTTGAGAGGAGGCAATATTTACTTACAGCAATTTCCAACTTCATGCTAATTGGGGCAAAATTTACATGAAGACTCACTGTGGCTCCTAAGAAATAAATTAATCAACAGCTCTCCACAGAATGTGATTTGGCAGAAAGAAGTTAACTCACATCCAAAAGAAAAAAGAAAAAGAAAATGATTTTTAGATATTTCCCAGATTCTTGCTTTGTTGAAGATGGTGTTTAAGAATTATCTCTCTGTCCCAGAGGTCCTTTTCTGATTAATTCCAGTTGCAGTCACAACTACATAGAATAAGGTGACTTCTGCTGTGCAGAAGCAAAAATTATATAGTAAGATTCTACTCACGACATGACACAGTAGACCACAGTCCCTAGTTATTTATCCAAGTAACTTCCTTATTCAAAGTTCTTCATGTAGGAGTTGCAAACTGCTTGAGTTACACAGAAGCTTGCACCTCTTCTGTTTATAGACGTTTGCCCAGTAGAAATTATTGCTTTACCAGTTTATATATACTACTCACTGGGACTAACATGCTACAAAAGTTTTCAAAGTAAGAACAAAGAATAACATTCAACAAACCTGGGACTGGTTCAGATTTTCTTTGAATGAGTTTCTACAACACTCACAGGACTTTGGAGTATGATGCAATATATGGACTACAAGACCATGAAGACTGTGGAAATTTCACTGGTATAGATGTTTCCACAGACAACGATCCAAGACAGAAGTAGACATTCTTGAAAACCCATTTTTTTCTCATGGTCTTAAGAGTATCTACTGCTCGTTATGGCCTTTACATGAATCTCCATAAATGGTAGAACTCAATGGTAGCATATAATTAAAAACATCAAATATAACAATTCAGTCAAAACAATGAAACACATTACAGCCACCAAAACACAATGGCAAAGCAGATCAATCAGGAAAAGTCCCATATATCAAACCTCCGTGGATTCAGGGGCACACTGAAGGAATACCAGTGTCTAACATATTGGGCTGTGCATGTTTCCAGTGGAGTCTCTCACAGATCCCTCAGGGACCTGAATTGGGACCAGTGCTTTTCAACTTGTTCATAAATGACCTGGAGTTAGGGATGAGTAGTGAGGTGGCCAAGTTTGCAGATGACACCAAATTATTTAGGGTGGTTAAGGCAAAAATTGATTGGAAAGCGTTCCAAAAGGATCTCTTCAAATTGGGGTAATGGGCATTAAAATGGCCAGTGAGATTCAATGTGAGCAAGTGTAAGGTGATGCATATGGGGGGGAAGGATCCCAACTTCACATATATACTGATGAGATCTGAGCTGGCAGCAACAGATCAAGAAACTGATCTTGGGGTGGTAGAGGATAGCTCAATGAAAATGTTGACCCAGTTTGTAGCTGCTGTGAAAAAGGCATATTCCATGCTGGTCATAAATGGAGCAGGAATAGAGAATAAATGGCAACTATCATACTGTCCTCATACAAATCTATGGTGAGACTTGGAATATTATGAGTAGTCCTGGTCATTGCACCTGCAAAAGGATATTGTAGAGCTGGAAAAGGTGCCAAAAAGAGCAGTTGAAATGATCAGGAGGCTAGAGCAACTGCCCTGTGAGGATCGGTTAGAACACTTAAGACTGTTTAGCTTAGAAAAAAAGGCAAGTAAGGGGAGACATGATACAAGTCTATACAATTATGGAGAGAGAAAACAGGTAGAAGCTTTCCCCGCTCTCTCATAATATGAGAACCCAGGGTCATCTACTAGAAATGAAGGGTGGGAGATTCAGAAAAGACAAAGAAGAAGAAGAAGAAGAAGAGATTGGATTTATACCCCGCCCTTCACTCACTTGGAGTCTCAGAACGGCTTACAAACTCCTTCCCCTCCCCACAACAGACACCCTGTGAGGTAGGTGGGGCTGAGAGAGCTCTTTCCCAAGCCGTCCTTGAGAGAACACCTCGTACAGAGCTATGGCTTGCCCAAGGTTATCCAGTCAGGTGCAAGTGGAGGAGTGGGGAATCAAACCCAGATCTCCCAGATTAGAGTCCGCGCACTTAACCACTACACCAAACTGGCTCTCAAAAAAGAAGTACATCACATAGCACATAGTTAAATTATGGAATTTGCTGCCACAAATGGCCACCAACTGGGAAGACTTAAAAAGGACAGTGTGAACAGAATGCTGGACTTGATGGGCCTTTGGTCTGATCCAGCATGGCTCTTCTTATGTTCTTATGAGTCCAACATCCGGCAAGCTCTGCAAGGGTATTTACTTAAGCAATACTTGTTAAACACAATAGTGTTTATTCTGCTTCACAATTACAAATCCAGCCCAATCTCTTTCCTATAACTTTTGGAAAGCTCCAAATTGGCTGACCTAGACAGAATTTGTTTTGCTCCTCATGATGGAGAAAGAGCAGGAGATGCCATCTGCTGGCAGTCATTCAAAAGGAAAAGTTTGTTTTGATACTTCAGAAATGAATGGCTAATTGAAAAGGCCTCGGGGGAAGAGGACTCCTGAGTCTAACTGGCTTATGATACAATATGGTGATTCCACTGCAGTGCAGAAAGGACTTATCCAGACGAGCCATTTAAAGTCTGTGTTTGAGCTTTTGCAGGGTAAGCCTGCAAGCCCAGTTCAAGGAAAAAGTTCAGTTTACCTGTATGGATGGAACTGCCTTTGCTGCAAAAGAATAGCTTTGCTAAGGGAAATAGCCAGACCAGCACCTGTTCCAAGGACTGAAATGTGCCCTCTGACCCCTCTTCTCTCACACTGGGGAATTTCACACTACACCTTTAAAAACGGTACTGAATCGGCTTGGAATAAACCGGTACAGTGACGGCTGTTTCACACAGCCCTTCCTCTACCTTTTTGGAGCTGTCTTGGGCCGAGGACAGACTGGCAATGTGCCCCGCTCTGCCTCCGCTTCTAAAGCGGAGGCAGAGGGAGCGTTCACATTGCCACATCTGTCCTCCGGCGTCGGCGCAGACTCACCTGTCCGCAAGGCGCCATCCATCCGCTTCAGCCGGAGACCACTTCTAACTGGTCTCCGGCTGGAGTGCCGCGCGTCCCTGCCGCTTCGCGGCAGTCTGGACGCGTCGGCAGCGCGCCGGAAGCGGGGGTGGAAGTCTGGATGCCCCCGTGTCAGCGCGCCTCCGCCCTGCCTCCGTCCCGGGACAGCGCAGCCTGTGGGAACAGGCTGCGCCGGGCTGCTTTTCGCGCAGGGCTTTTGGCCCTGCGTCTGTCCCGGGGCGGATCAGCAGTCTGTCCTCGGCCTTGAAAGTGGTTGATCATTTCAGATGGCCGCTTTCTTTTCGCCCACGTGGGCGAACTCCGTGAATTTTTTTGAAAGAGCCAGTTTAGAGCACTATAGCGCTATAGCAACCCCATTGGAACGCCTGGTCTCAGTTGGCTCAGTGGAGCCCAGGCATTCCAATGAGGTTGCTATAGCGCTCTAAATCGGCTCTTTAAAAAAATCATGGAGATTGCCTGCATGGGCAAAAAGAGGTGCAAAAACACTCATCGGAGGAGGAAGCGCTTCGGGGGCATTTCACACAGCACCCTGTAGCGCTTCAGGACTGGGAAAAGAATAGAAGAATGCTTGGGAAGAGGTTTCAAGGTAAACCTGCTCAGAAACTCTTCCCCAAGGGGAGAGGCACATTTCTGTCTGAAAGTCTGCTGTTGGAACAGTAGCAAGCAGGCAGGCCAGGATGAGACATGGAAATTGCATGGTAGCTACTTGCCTAGTAGTTGCTGTTAGGCCCGATGAGTCATCCCCTCAAAGGCCAAAACAGGCCCCCCACCCACCTTTTACTGACAGAAACCAAGGCTTCAACTGGCAGTAAAGTTGTGTTTGACTAGCCTAGCAGTGGCCACATGGGGCACTTACCTCTTACAGCCCTGCAACTATTATTTTGTGCACTTTAAATCCCTTAATGAGTGTATGAGACTTTTTTTTTTTAAGATTTCAGCCTTTCTGCAATCAGGGTCTTTTCTCTTGCCCATGGCTCTGGTATCCCAACTTAAGTATTCACAGATGGAGCCACGTTGAGGTATATCTGTATGGATGCAAGAACCCCCATTGCATCTGCTCACTAAACTTCAAGACAGGGTTGTGTCAGGTGAAACATAATAAGAAACCATTCAAATCTTTTTAATATGACTTCCCCTGGAGGAAGTAAATAAAATACATTTATTTCCTATTAAATCTATTTTGGGAAGGCCACCCCTGCTGCTTTCGCTCTGCTTGACAAATAAAAAAGGTGCTGCTTATGTTGAATAAATGTAGTGTACAGTCATCACAAAGTGCACCTGGATTTAGGGGAAAGGTAAAGATTTCTATCACTTACTTATTGTGTATGTGGTGGGAAGAGGTTCAAGGTCTTGTTTTAGGCCAGTATATAAGAGAACAAGGATTTATGATAAGGATAGGAAAGGAGGTAATTCATGAATATCCACATTAAAGGTGTTTGAAGGAGTGGGGAAAGTGTAAGAAAGAGAAATATGAGGACATCTTTCCTCTGCAGGAACAAGGGACATGTTGGCCAGGAGGTACGTCCTTGCCTGTTTCAGTGCTTCAGGAGCCAAGATGGGAGCTATGGGGCTGAAGCTACTGGGCAAGCTGAAAGGCATCTTTAAGGGCACAAATGAATATTCTTCTGACCTAGATCCCCTATCTGGAGGGTGACCTGGGTAGGAGAACAATGACAACTCTTGTCCTCTGGACAGCTTTACCTGACTTTGAGTTGAGCCTCAGTATTCAAACAGTGAATACAAAATAATGTTTTTCGACCATGTCAAAATGTTGTTACCCAAACCCACACTGCTGGAGAACAAACATCTGAAATGAGGCAGAGGAAATAGGTCTGCAAGCTATTGCGGGACTCATAACTGAGTTCTAAAAAGGGTGCTTCTAACTTTTTTTTTTGCAAGCCAAGAACTCACAAAGCTATTTAATCATGATCCTAAGTGTTTGTTCAGTTGAAAGGAACGAAACTCCTATTTCAGGGGAAAAAATTCAGATAAAGGAATCCTGTGAGGAGGAGGGCAGTTATCCCCCCCCCCCCCCCCATGTTTCTGACCATATGAGCTCTTGGGGTATGAAAATACAGTCACAACAAATGCTCTTAAAATATATATTTAAAAAATGTATATAATCTTGGATATACCCAAGAGCAGGCTTTTGACCCTTGCCCACTGGAGAAACCTGAACTGATGCCCATGATTCAAAGGCCACATGAATTAAATCTACTTTTGTCTCTTCTTTACAAAGCTTCCCCAGTTGCCAGTGAGTATGACTACAGTAGCAGGTGGGGCTTTTTAAATTTCTGTGTTCTCAAACAAAGGCAGGACATAAATTCGCATGTTCTTTGTGAGGGGCTGCTTTGCCAGCCACAGAGAGTACTTCTGATGTTGTGGAGAGATCCATCACTTCTCATTAGCATACGTGAACAAAAACAATAGCTCTCTCATCGAGGAAGTACATCACACCCCTGTGTAGAAATTAATTTATACAAACACGGCCCTTCCGTGTACAGTTGCCCCATTTAAGGTTGCCCCCTCCCCCCCCAAGAGAGCTACGGAAATCTTGAAGTATTGCTTCTGGGGGTAGAAACAGATCTCCCAGCTCGCAGCTAGGTGCGCCGCCCCTCGCCTGCCTGGCTTGTGCAGCTTTGCTGGGCTGAGTGGCAGAGCTCTAGACTAACTTTGATCCCTCGGGAGGTGAAGCGGAACTTGGTCTTCACTATTAAATTTTTTTATAGATAGCAAAGTCCATCCTTCCACCTGCATCCAAAGCACCAAGGCAGCTGGCAGAACAAAGCATGCGAGCAAAATAGCTGACCAGAATATGTCTGTCTGCAATTGCCAGCATCCAGGTGCAGTCTTGTTTTTATCTCACTTGAGGGAGTCTCTCATGATTGTCAGTGTTTTACAGTGACAAATTAACTCTTTCCTCCCCTGAGAAGGATTGCTGAAACATGCTTATGTCTCTAGAGCTGTAGGAAGGATTCCAAAACCTCTGTTGCTCCTTGATTAAAAGATAGTGAGTAGAAGCATTCCTCACCTGTCTTCATTTCCATGCCCCTCTCTGAACATTTCACGTATATCTTTTTGCAGTAGGTTCCAGTTGAAAGAAAGTGTTTCTCCACATGACATCAACATTTTAACTTGTGGAACTCATTCTCACTAGCATGGTGGTTCAACCAAGAGCGTACCTGAGGGAGCCACCTCTGGCCACTACCCCCCTGCCCCACTGTCTATGCTGTAGTCATTAGAGTGTCAGACAAGGATCCAAAAGCCCTGGGCCTGAACCTCCCTTCTGCCATGGAAGCTCGTTGGGTGACTTCCTTACTCCCTCACAGTCTAACCTACTTCACAGGGTTGTTGATATCATGAGGATAAAATGGAGGAACAGAGAAGGATGTTGTAAGCTGCTTTAGGTTCCCATTAGGGAGGAAAGGGGGTATAGGTATCTAAATAGATAAATAAAACCTTTCATCATCTCAGCCTCTGCACAGGAGCCACAGCAGGTAACTCTCCTCCCCTCCTCGGTGTGGCAGGTTGTGTATGCACAACAGGGCTTCCTCAACTCTCAGGCCTTGCACTGGGCACCCACAAAGTATTGTGCTGTTTTTAAAAGAATCTGGGGAATGAGCATCAGTCAGCTGCTGGTTGGTGATGGTGGCGGCAAAGGCAGTGGTTGTACAGGCTGCCATCCCCCAAAACTGGGTGCCTCAGACACCTGCCTCATTTTGCCAGCCGTGCTGACAAAAAGGGTGAAGGCCCACTAGTTCAGATGGCTTTTTCAAGCATTTGGACAAACGCACATAAAATAGCTGGCTATTAAGCATGATCGCTAAGTGGAACCTTTGGAGACCAGGGTCCATGGGTGGACTTCAGGGGGTCTGTGAAATGGGACCAAACACATGACTTCTCTTCAGTTTTCTTCCTGTTGCTTTCAAAATTGTGTGTGTGTGTGGGTCTTTCTATGTCAAATTATGTTGTTTAAGAAATTGTTTCACGCCAAACAAGTGTAGAATAGCATGGGATGCTACTGTAGGTGGCTAGGTAACATCCAGTTTTTATTGTTGCCATCTAGAATACTTTCCCACTGATAGTAATTAGAGAAAACATATCATGCCCTTGTGATTATGGACTTCTGTCTGTGTTTACATCAGGTCACAGTGAATTTTAAGGTAAAATTTTAGTCTTTTCAGGTGTTCACTGATACATATCCTTTGGTTTTACTTTCACTGCCGAACATGATAGGACACAAAAGCTGCAGTGCTTCTTGTGTGGCAAGTCTGTTGCTGATGGAAGCATGAAGCCAACAAATCTGAAGGAGCACCCTACACCTGTCTGTCCTGAAAACACATGGGACAGTGTGGATGCACAATGGCAGCTCGTCTTGGAGTAATAATGTTCTGAACACACAACAGGGGCTAGGTAGCACCTTTATTCCCAGTCTTGTTAGCAGAACTGGGCCTTGATGAGATCCAAAAAATGTTATACCACACATATCACAATACAAATGAACATATAACCACTTAGCAGAAAAGAAAACCCTACCACTCTTTAGTTGCTCCCAAACTCATCAAGCTTTTTATAAGCTGACCTGCTTTGGGAAAATAGCTTAGATCAAGATGAATAGCCAAAGTCACCATTTTTTTCTCATATACTGCCATTATTTCTATAACGCTTTACCCAAGTAGCAAAAAAAAAAAAAGATAGAAGGTTTTTTGTTCAGGAAGTAAACAATAAAGGATTCAAAAATCCCAAAGAAAAAAGGTGATGACTTCTCCAAGTTATTATTTTAAGAGTAATCCTGCTAACTTAAGGCAATTTCAAAATGGCTAAGAGGTGCACACAAACCCTATTGGTTTATTAGTGAAAGTAAGTGTCCCAGTGGCACTCAGATATTCTGCAAGCTGTTGTTAAGAAGAAGCATCAGTTATAGCAATGTGTCATCACATGTATATTCAACTTATGTGGCAGAGTTAGAACCTTCTAAGCCCAATTACATTATTGGATTTAGAAGGGTGTATTTCTGACTAGGATGGTGACGAAAATCTGGAAGATCCAACTAAAATAAGCCACGCACAACTTGGAGAGACCTGGAAATGGTCACGTTGGTTTGTGGCTTGGAGCAGAGGAAGAAAATTTACACGACTGACACAATCCACTCCAGTATCACTGACATCTATATATCTAATTCCCAAGTGCCCCCCCTCATGCGGATACCTAAATCTGCGCGGGGGGGGCACTTGGGGGGGAGGGAGGTTTTTCTACACACGGGGGCTACTCCCCCCGTGTGCAGAAAAATCCTAAACGTTAAAAAAACTTTTGGGGGGATATTTAAATCCCCTCAAAAGTAAAAGCGTTCTCTGCGCAGGCGCAAAGAATGCTTTGGCTGGGTGGAGGGCTTGGTGGGTGGTGGGCCTCGCTGCCACTGCCGCTTTCAGGGAGGGAGGAGGCTCGGAGGCTCGGCATGCCATCACTGCCACCGCCGATTCTTGGGAAGGGAGGGGGGAGGGGCTTGGCGTGCAGCCGCTGCCAATTTTTGGGAAGGGAGGGGGGAGAAGGGAGGGAGGAGAGGCGGCTCGGCGCACGGCCGCCACTGCCACTGATTTTCAGGAGGGAGGGAGGGGGAGGAGGCTCGGCGCACGGCCACCGCCAATTTTGGGGAGGCGAGGGGGAGGAGGCTCGGCCTGCATCTGCCACCACCGCCGATTTTGGGGAAGGGAGGGGGGACGGAGGAGGGAGGGGAGGAGGCTCAGCATGTGGCCGCCACCACCACCAATTTCCGGGGAGAGAGGCTCACCTCCCCCCCCCCACGAGTATTGCGGGTCCTATTGCTTGTTTCTTCTAATATTTTGAAGCAGGTCATGGAGGAACTGGCAGCTACAATATTTTCCTTAAGCATGCAACTTGATGAAACTACTGATGTTTCTCAGTAAAACCAGCTCCTGGCTTTCATTCGTTATGTGCAGGCTGACACCATCAAAGAAAAATTCCCATTTTGGGGGGCCCTTTTGGAAACTACAAAGGCCAGTGACGTCTTTAAAAAACGATGAAAATTTTCTTTGCCAAGGAAAACTTTGACAGGAAGAAAAGTCTTGGTTCTCCATGCACAGATGCAGCACCTGCAATACTTGGCAACACATCTGGTTTTGCTGCTTTGGTGAAGAAAGATGTTCCACACGTCATCATGACTAATTGCTTTCTACACTGGCAGGTACGGGCATCAAGGACTCTGCCAACAAGTCTTGTCTGCTGCCATAAAAGTCATCAACTTAATCAAAACCAGGGCCTTGAATTACTGACTTTTCAAGAAGTTTTGTCAAGAAATGGGAGCAGAATATGAAGTTTTTCTCTACTACACAGAAGTCTGCTGGCTTCCCAGAAGACAAGCCTTGAAGTGCTTGATTGAACTTTGGGCAGAAATTTCATTTTTGTGAGAGAAAAGAAAAGCCCGCTTTCAGAAACATTTGACAGGGATGAATTCTTTCACGGCTTGGCTTACTTGGAGGATATTTTTGGCCATTTGAATGAGGTAAATCTTTTGATTGAAGGCCCTGCAGTCACCATTATGGATGCCACTGAAAAACTATGAACAGTTTTGGCCAAGCTGCCACTCTGGGAGATGGGAGATGGACAATTATGCAAACTTTCCATTGCTGGAGGAAGTGTTTCCACAGGCTGAATCAAGAGCGACAAAGCCTTGTCAATGTCTCTGCAGGCAGAAATCTGCTGACACCTGGAAACACTGCAGAACTCTTTTAAAGGTCACCTTCTCAGATAACCTAAAAACTATAACATGGATTCATCATCCTTTCCTTGCTGACATAGATGCAATCAATGATGCAGACCTTGCCAAAGATGACCTCACTGACTTGAGGACAAAGGATGCAACATCTGGTGGCTCAGCATCAGAAGAATGCTACTGGAAGACAACTGCTCACTTCTCTGGCATTTGTGCTTGAGGGTGCATCAGGACTCAATCTTGTCCTTCATCTACATGATGCTGCTGGCAGAGGTTGTCCAGAGATGTGGAGTGATATAACATTAATATGCTGATGATGTTCATTTCATTGTTTGGTGTTTTATTGAGTTTTATTAATAAAACATTATATTTTGTGTGTGAATTGATGATCGCTTTGGTTAGACGGAAGCCATCTGGCTGAGAGGTGGAATAAATATTTGTTAAACGAACAACTTAGGTAGTACATGCAGAAAGCATAATAGAATCTGAGAAAATAGAATAAACAAAATAGAATGAACTATATATTATATCAACATTTTTAAAAAGTTTTCAGCTGAATTTATTTCATGAATGATAAAGTCTGGACAAGATATTTTGGTCTGGGGATATTCAATGAAAGATGGGAAAATGTTGACAAGCTTCTGTGTTCCTTGAAGACCACTATTTGAGCTCTGGATCCTTGTGCAACCTGGCCTCTAAAACCATTAATGATTTCTTAGACTCTATTATAAATTAATTACTAACTCAGGGCATGGTCTCTCAGTTGCTCAAAGAGGCGCTGATCCACCTGCTATTTAAAAAAAAAATTAAATCCCTGCAGAAAAATGTTATAGCTAATTATTGCCCTGTCTCTAATCTGCTCTTCCTGGGCATAGTGATTGAGAGAGTGCTTGTAGACCAACTCCAGGTCTTCTTGAATCACTCATCTGCTCTAGACCCTTTCTGAGTCTGCTTTCAGACCAGGCTACAGGGCAGAGATGGCCCTTCTGGCTTTAGCTGACAATCTCTGTCTAAATGTAGATATATATGCAGTAAACGTCCTAAATTGCTTCCTGGTTGTTGTAGTTAAAAAGCTAGCAGTAAATAAATTGGAAAGGCAGGGGTAATGCTGAGTGGGAAGGTGGAGATCTTGAAGGACATTAAGCTCCTTACTTTCGAATAGGATTCATCTGACCCTTGCTGACTCAGCTCAGGGTCTTGGGGTTGTACTGGATCCACTATTATTGCTAAAGGAACAAATTAATGTAGCTTTAAAAAAAGACTTCTTCCAACTCAGCCTAGCCTGTAAAGTAGCCTCTTATCTCAATACCGATGATCTGGCCACCTGGATCTATGCCATGGTAACATCGAGACTACTGGTAGGCATTCTACATAGGTCTCCCCTCAAAGTCAGTTTAGAGACTCCATTCAGTACGGAATGTTGCAGCTCAGTTTTTATTGGGAGCCATGCAGAGCATGCATATGACTCCCATTCTGCAGTAATTCCACTGGCTGCCCATCAGATACCGGGCTCAGTTGAAGGTGCTGGCTGTCACAAAGCCCTCCCTGGCCCCGGTGCCTCATATCTGTGGGATCGCCTCTCCCTCTATGTTCCTCCACAACAGCTTCACACATTTGAACAGGGCCTTTGACACGTGCCACCCTGCAAATGGGCAAAATCAACAACTGCCCTTAGACATACATTCTCTGTTGTCGTTCCCCCCCACCACCACTTATGAAATGGTCTGCCTGAGGAGGTCAGGAAAGCCTCCATCCTCCTGGCTTTCCAGAAGCTATGCCAAACTGGATTATTCAACAGGACTTTTTGCACAGGAAAGAAGCTTGGGGCAAAGGGTTACGGACTCTAGATAATACTACTACGAATAGTTTATACTATCTGTTGCCATAAGTAGGCTCCTACTATGTAATTTTTGCTTTCGTTTAATTTATAATGTTAATACTTATGCTGTGCTTCACCTCTGGTTGGTTCCCAGATCTCCACAAGTCAAACTGCATTGCCTACTGGATGTCCTACTCTATTGATTGTGCCAGTTTATTCTGTGTAATCTGCTTTGAGTCCCAGCAAGAAAGGAGGACTATAAATAACATAAATAAAATGAAATAAATATTAAAAGATTCTTACAAGATGTTAATTGATGTTAAGGGGTGTGTATGTGTGTGTGAGAGAGAGGTTATTGCTTTGGATTTGACAAAGTGGATCTACTGTACATATGGTGGTCTTGTCCAGATTTTAAACATTTATGGAAAACAAATGAACAAAAGAAAGGTTAATGATCACTAGAATTAAGGACTGATTAGTGATTTTTTAAAATAATTTTTATTTAATTTTTCAAAATACAAACATGAGTACAAATATCAAAGTGGCTTCAATAAAACTGATTTACAAAACATTCAAACATTCTTTAAACAACTACCAAAACTTACAAGATAAACAAAACAAAACAAAACAAAAAGATAAACTTAGCACATGATCAAATGGTAACAAACTTAACACTGGAAGAAAAATTATACGTCAAACTTAACATAGTGACCAGTATTTGTTAATAAAGGATTGCTGGCTTGTCGTGGTTCTTTCTAGCACATAAGCAAGGTTATTTAAGATGGGATGCCATCTACCATAAAAGGCCAACTTATCAGAAGACGGGTCTTGATTCGTAAGCCGGTCTGAAATTTTGTCCATTAAAAGGTTGTCCCAAATTCTGGAATACCAAAGTTTAATTGACAAATGAGATGTGTTTTTCCAGTTCTGGGCGATGATGGATTTCGCAACTGAAAGCAAAATAGTAATTAACTCTTTACTATGTCTAGGGACTGATTAGTGATGATGCCAGGTTATTAGAAATATATTGAAAATTCAAACGATTTTAACCTACTCACAGAAGCAAGCATTCTTATCATGAAAAACTGGAGATCTAAGAATTTTCTCTTGAATATATAATTTGCCTTAAATAAATAATTGAATTAGCAAATCCTTGTGAATCACTGCCCTTTCAAAGATCACATGCTGTAGAACACAATTTAGAGAAGGAAAGTTACAACCTACTGGTATATTCTCTCTCTCTCTCTCTCTCTCTCTCTTTCTCTCTCTGATGAGAGGGGATTTACAATTTATACACAAAGCTAAAAGAGCCAGTGCAGAAGGAGAGGCATAAGCTGAGTGATCACATCATGGCCTGGCCTGGCTTTCCAGCACCACCCATTCAGTCTTAGCGGCCTGGCCATCTTCTGCTTCAGAAAGCCAATTGCTCAACTTGATGGTGTTTCTGCTTGACAGAAATGGGGAAGGACAGCATTGTTGAGGCAGGGACGGGCATACGACTCTGGCCTTGGAGATTTGATCGGCCTGCTGCGAGCCATATTCTATATCCCAAATAATTTCAAAGGAATTAATTAAGCGGCAAACGCTGCATCTACCATAGATGCCAGCAATGGAAGCTTCACTGCTGAGACACACAAAACGCTCCCTCCTTCCCTGCATGGGTGCTGGGGAATGGAGAGAGAAAAATGCATTAAACTATGGAGCCATGTGCAGCAATTCATCCATTATGACGGTGTCTGAACATTCCCAGCTTCAGTCATTCGTCCCCCATAACCTTTTATCTCTGTTTATCTTGATTCAGAAGGAGTTTAGGGGATACTTAAAACAATAACAAATAATTATTTTAGATACTGGGTGCTAAAAAGCAAAAACATGTTAGACCAACTATAATGTGATTGAAAGGTAAGCTCAGGGCTGTGCATCATTATAATACTTGGGCTCCCCCCTTCACATTGTTACAGTACCCCCTGAATTGTATGTCCTGTGCTGATGACCTAATTCCAAAAATAATGCATTTTTATTGACCACCAGGGGTCATTTCGAGCAGGAGCTTGGGGGAGTGCAGCTCCGGGAGTTGGTGCCAGCCCCCCCCCTACCGCGGGAGAATGCCTGCTTGTCTCATGGCTGCAGCAAAATGACCCTGTCCCCTGGAAAGGTCCTTGTTCCTCTGATCAGCCTTCTGAAGGCTTCAGCCATCCCTGAAGCTATCCTCCCAGAATAGTGGTATTTCTGAGGCTTGGGTTAGTAGCTATCCCCTCTCTGCCAGCTCTCTCTCTTCTCTCTCTCTCTTCTTTCTTTCTTGCCTTCTGACATACTTCCAGTGATGTCAGGGGGTGTGGCATATGCAAATAAGTTATGCTAATGAGTTATGCTAATGAGCTCATGCACCTCTTTTTCTACGAAATGACCCCTGGCTCCCACTAAGGTCTCTCCCATCCCCAAACACTGCCTTCTCCAAGCTCCACCCCTAAATCTCCAGGAATTTCCTAACCTAGAGTTGGCAGCTGTATGGCTAAACCATAGAGTTTGGAGTCAATGCTAGAGTGTCACCCATTACACAATGATGTTATTTTTTGGTTGCGCCTGAAGTCATGTCATTGCACCAGGGTCACTGATTGCCCCCAGAACAGCTGTCCCTGCCTCTCCCATCTCCTGCCAGTTACCAGGCCATGTCTGGCAACCCTAGGCCAAACATGCTAAGCAAGATAGGGTTTGGTATTTAATGATGGACAACAGGACAAAGATATGGGAGCAAAGAGACATTCTTTCATGATCAGATAATTATCTGTAATTTTATAGACTTACAGCCACCTATTTTCCTCTGCAGACGTAAACCTGGTGGACCTGGATGATTTCCTGATTGTTCTGGGAGACTTTCCAGTGGATATGGCTAGCAATCCTACTGAAGCATTGATGTATCTCTTGAATGGAGCAATGACCGAGGCCAGGATATAACCACTCAGTAGCCCCCTGTCCTACTGCCTGAAGCCTATGCAGCTATGGGGTTTTCAGATGTACCATGAATATGAAATGGGAGACGCCATTTCACCTAAAGCAAAGGTGAAAAACTTGGGCCAAAATTAACCAATTTCAGGCTGAAGCCATTTTAGGGCTTACACTTTGGCAGTGTTGAAGAAAGAGCTGCCTGATCTCAAGTTACAACAAATACAAATGTAATAAAACAATAGTAGACTAGATCAAGACAGGTAGCCGTGCCAGTCTGTCTGTAGCAGTAGAAAAGGGCAAGAGTCCAGTGGCACATTAAAAAAGAACAAAACAGCTTTCGTGTTCTGAAGAAGTGAGTAGTGGCTCACAAAAGGTCATAACCAGCCACAAATTTTGCTAGTCTTTAAAGTGCTACTGGACTCTTGGTCTTTTCTAATAATAGAGTAGGAGAGCAACCAAAATAAGAAGAACCCATTCATGTGAGCAGCAGATTAAAAATCCCCAGAGTTCTCAGAAGAATCAAATCAAGGACAGAGCCACCCTTGGCTCAACCAAAAAACCATGGAAAGAGGATAGTCTTTATTTTGCTTCCTTAGGTACCAGAATGTGTGTATTGAGGCCTAAAACAGTCTGTTTTAAGATAAGACTTGCCAAGCGTGCCCAGTGACCTGTGGTATATTTTGTAGTGATGTTGACATGTCATCAGCCCGGGTACTCTGGTGGAGGCTTCCACAAATAGGTGGTGAAATCTGGCAGTCAGTTCTTAGGATTTCGCGAACGTCAGAACACAGCTAAGTTACAAGAATGCATTCCATGATAATACATGTTAAACTAACATTCCCACAGGGATCTCATTACAAACTAATAACAAACAAGAAGAGCACTTCAGAATGCAATGTCTTTTTGTTATTATTGCCAAAACATCCCTGTGTCTGAAATCTGGGATTTTACATTCCTCATCAGCCCCCTTCTTTCAGAAGCTTCTCTATTTGAACACGTTGTGCTCATTAGTTACACACTGTATATTAAATAGGGAAACAGAAACTTAGAAGGGCCATTTTGCATATGCGGGTGTGGTCATACTTCTGTTCAGGGTAGGAAATGGTTTATTCCTTCTGTCATGGTGATTAGATGGGAGACAAGGATAATGCCTCAAAAGTCCTAGATTGTGCAGGAACTGTGTCTTTAGCACCATGGTGATAATCTAATGATGCAAAGAACTTGAACACTTTTCAATTGTATCAGAACAATAGCTGCTGTCAGCATAGCATAGGTAGGTCCTAACAAATGACACACCAGAGTTGCACATAACTCTTGTCCTGTGCTGTGTTCCTTGTTGTGAAGCATTACACCTCATTATTTAGTCAGTGAGTTTTATATATGGGAGAAGTTAACAAATAAGGACCTGCTCAGTGAGCAAATCTCTCACTCTGGTACTGGACTAAAAGCAAGACCAGTGATAAGATCTTTGACCTCCATTGACTCAATAAGATATTTCACTGTTCAAAAACATTTGCATGAAAAAAATGTTCAGAACACAAAGTTTGTCTCTGATACTGGTAACATTGAGAGTATAATCGCCTGGGAGCAGGGACCAGAGTGGGGACAGCTTATGTTGTTCTGTGAAGTCCTATGTGCATTATATACATACAAGCATAACTCTTCACTAAAACCTACTCTTGATGTTTCATGTCACCCTCGTCATTGAGAAGAATTCTGCAAAGTGCTCAGAGCCCTTTATGCTCCCTTACCAGGGATCTCTGTAATATACTAGCCGTACATAGGGTTGCTGGGAGGGGGGGGGGGGTACAGGCACTTACGAGGTGGGTGGCTCACTGGTGACATGCTGATGTTTCTGGCAACGTGCTAACAATTTCCTTTTGTGTACTGGAAGTGATGTCGCTGGCGATGACAGGGATGCTTTGGCATTTGGGCAAAACCTGTGACGGACTGAGCTTTTTAAAAGCTTAGAAGTGCTATACAAACAGCTGGAAGTGTGAAGGGTTAATTCTTCACAGAAACAGAGAGCCTTGAGTGACAGGCTGCTCCAAGCAATCTGATTGGTTAACATCAGCTGAGCAGAAGAAGACTTGAGAGCTGCATGCTGAAGAGAGAGTCAGTCAGATTCCTGCCTTGATTGAGTTGAGTCTGATTTCATCTTTAGCTGAGAGCAGTTTTGCACAGAGAACTGGGGGGAAATTGGCAAGAAAGTTTGGGAAGTTAGGTGAATTAAAACAGGGAGTTAGTTCTGAAGAGTGGAGAGATGTCTTGTCTGGTGTGGTTAGAAACTGGCTGTAGAAACCTTAAGAGTCAGTTAAAAACTCAAGATGAGTACTGATGTTTCAAGAGAAGGAGTTTGGGTACTGGAAAGAGTGTACCAGCCTTCTGGAAACTAAAAGAGTCAATGAATACTCAAAGAACATATACTGGAGTGTTAGGAAAACACTGGAACAAAGGCCTCTCAATATAAAGATTTTAAGTAACTCTGAATAGCTTAAGATACTCTCATTAGCCTGAAATATAAGAGCTAAAGTCTGTGCATATACTGATTTTACCTCAGAGTTATCTATATTGAGTTACCTCAGAACTTTCAACCCCTAATTTTACCTGACCTTTTCCCTCTATGTTGAATAAAATATTTTGTTAATTTTGAATTTCAAAACATCTTAAGTGCCATTTTCAGTAGTGTAAATTAAATGGAGATCCCGCCCCTTCCCTCAGATTCCTGGGCTGAGCCAGCAGTAAAATATCATACTGACATGGGGAGGGACAGCCAAAGTTCTTCAGGAAAGAAGAAAACAGACCATTAGGGCTGCTCAGTCTGAAAGGGAGAGAAAAATGGAAGGAAAATCTGGCCTCTGAGGGAAGGAAGTGGACAGGGGGGTCATATCAGATCCCCCAGCAACACTGGGTGCACAGGGAGTGATGTCAGTGTGCCACAATGTTACTGACCCCCCCATTTTTGCACCATCCCCCCACACTGGCCAGCTAAGCAATGGTGGGGAATGCCCACTGGGAGCACCATCACTAGTTAACCAAAAATCAACAATCTTACAGTGCTACTGCTAAGGAAGGATAAAACATGGAAGCTAAAACATTCTGGAACTATAATGCCTGGTAATGGAAAAATTACTGTCTGACACAGGGAACCCTAATTTTGTTGAACCCAGCAGGTTAATTTTAGAATTGATAACAGGTAATGTGTGTTGCAACAAAATGGCTGCTATGGTCCAGTCACAAAAAGATTGGAAGTTCCAAGTTAGCATCCTTCAGTGATGGAGGCACGTGCCAGGGCTTTTTTTGTGGGGGGGAGAGGTGCCCGAACTCTCAAGAAGGAAATGAGGTTTTCAGTCTGTATACTGAAAATTCATGAACTTTTAAACATTTTCAAAAAAAATTTGTTGAACTTTTTGTTCAACAAAAATTTTTTGTTGAACTTCTGGTGTATCCTCCCAGAAAAAAAAACAACCTGGAGGCAGCTGTTTCCAAATGGGTGCTCCCTGCAGACCCCACTCCCCGGACTCATCTAAAATACCAGTGATGTGGAGGAAAGTCAGGACTGGGTCTTTGCTGCAGAGAAGACCTGCCATGGGGAAGCAGCATGTGGGCACTAGGAAACACATTGGCAGGCACCATGGCCTCACATTGGGGCTCACTGCTCTGACATACTTAAGATCTCCATCTTAACACTAACCTCTGGGGTTGAGTCCAGTGGAAGCATCATTCGGGGTGGAATTTTGGATGACAGCAGGAGGAGAGAGGCAAGAAAGTCCCACTCTGCCGATATAAATCCCTTCTGTCAGCAGAGGTTTTATGCCAGATCCAGCCCATGCTGTGCAATGCAGCAGGATTCTTTACTAATGGCAACCACATCCTCCAGGAAATAGCAATGCACGAAAGCCAGGCTGGTGATTAAAAATGTGTCATCTTCCATATACCACAAAAGTCCTCCTTCCAAAGCACCCTTTCTCAAGGGGAAATGATCTCCATCATCTGGAGATCAGTTGTCATAGCCGGAGACCTGCAGCTACCACTGTTAGTCTTTAAGGTGCCACATGGCTCTTTGTCGCTTTGGACAAACAGACTAACATGGCTGCTCTTGCGGGATTAGTTGTTCCCTTTTGGTCTGGAGAGAGGAGCCCAGGTGTCCTAACAAAGAATGCTCAGAGGTGTCAGCCAAACTATAGTGCATGGGTGGCTCTACCCTGAGAGACTGTGACACAGTGAAGGTGACTCACAGGTTTCAGCTGGAACATTTTTCATGGTCTCAGACCCGCACACCGTCTGACATACTGCGCTTACTCTGGTTCCTTTCCTAGAAAGGAACCACCAGGGCAGGAGGGGGATGTTTGTTACTACTTTAATGATTCATGCAAGGGGTGGGTTATAAAAATCTACTCTGCATGCTGTTGTTCCCAAGTTTATCCAAGTACAGTATGCAAACTCTCACATGTAGTGATGACTGGGGAGGTGTGGCTGGCCTATCTTCTTTCCTGTCAGTACCTCCGACATGTATCCTTTTATCTCTTGATCATAATTATCTCTTCATTTATGAATGTAATAAAGCCTGGGAGAACAGAGAATCCTTCCTCTTTCCAAGAGAACAAAGACTCGAAGGCGTTCAGCTGTTCTGGCCGCGCTCCACCCCAGCCTGAAAGCAAAGACGGCCCGATATGATATTATGACTATTCTTGCAGTGTGTGAAACAACAAGATCTCAAGCAGCTAAAACCCAGCCTCCTCCTGTGCCGCAAAGTTTCTAGAGTTGAAGCAACACAGGAGCAAGCGGAGCTCGTTGTATCCAAGACCACCTGAGGCTACCCTCAAAACCCAGGGCTGTGAAAAGCCCTTTGCTGAACAGTTTCCTAGGACTGCTTATAAGTCGTGGTGATTTGATTCCTGCAAAGTCGATGTTTAAAACTGAACTTCCCTTGTTTGTAATGCCTGTCTTTTCCTGTGCTGAGCCCTCCATTCCAGTCATGCTGGTGATTTATTTGCCATTTAAAATGAGCAGTGTTACAAGTGGTTTTTGCATCTGCATAGCTGTTGCCATTCATAGCTCCTGTTGGCACTTGCTCCCCCATTTTACTACCGTGCTTGGATTGCATGTGCTCAGGGGCATTGTGGGCAGGTTAGGCAGCATTTAGATTCAGCCACGTTTGAGTATATGTGTCGTTTCTGTACCTGACAATTGATGGCATTCCATCATGTTGGTGTTTCCTGAGAATTTATAAGGCTGAATGATCATTCTCGGGCAACAGTGTCAGAACGTGCAAAGAGTTTGCAACCCAGTTTAGAATCCTCAGTGAACATGAACATGCTTGGTTTTGGGAATCCAGCTGGCAAAATGGGCAAGTCTGGAACTAGGCTTGCCAACCTCCAGGTAGGGCCTGGCGATCCCCCGCTATTACAACTGACCTCCAGGCGACAGAGATCAGTTCCCTTGGCGGAAATGGTGGCTTTGGAAGTGGACTTTATGGCCTTATACCTCACTAAGCTCCTCCCCTTCCCCAAACTCTGCCCTCCCCAGGATCCCCCCCCAAAAAATCTCCAAGCATTTCCTAGAGTTACCATCCTCCAGGTGGGGCCTGGGGATCTCCTGCTTTTACAACTGATCTCCAGCTGACAGAGATCAGCTCCCCTAGAGAAAATGGCTGCTTTGAAGGGTAGACTCTATAGCATTGTACCATGCTTAGGCCCCTCCCCTCCCCAAACCCCACCTTCTTCTGGCTCCACCCCCAAAGTCCCCAGGTATTTTGCAACCTGGACTTGGCAACCCTAGCATTTCCCCACCCAGACCTGGCAACCTTATCTGGAATACAAGAGGGGCAAGCCATGGAGCTTCCTCCCCTTCTCTCTTCAGCAAGATCAAGACAGCTAAGGAAAAGTTCCTTTACTGTGGACTATTCCCCCCCCCCCCCCGCTGGACAGATTGAATGTATGGATGGTAGGTGGGGGCGGGGGCAGGGTGGCTTTACATACAAGAATATACATACACAAAAGTTTCCCACTATATTTTTAACAATTGCAAATCTAGTGTTGTGCTGGAACATTCCCTCCCCTTTTGCCACAAGCAAATGAGCCTTTCTCTGATAAATTCTTCAGTTAAAAAAGCAAAGTTTTAAATAAATGGGACAAATGTTCCAGTTCATGATGATTCACCTAGTTTACATGAAATGCTCTTGCAAACAGTCTTCTCCTGCAACATTTCAGTGACTAGCAGGTAGCCAGAAATCAGGAGCAGGTCTGGTTCAAATCAGAGGAAAAAAGAAGAGATTTGAATTATTACCCTACCCTTCACTACCCGAAGGAGTCTCAGAGAGCAGTTTACAACCTCCTTTCCTTTCCCTTCCCCTCCCCACAACAGACACCCTGTGAGGTAGGTGGGGTTGACAGAGCTCTTTTGAGAACTGCCCATGAGAGAACAGCTCTGATCAGCTTGAACCAAATCATGTGTGTGAGCTAGGGTTGCCAGACACCCCCCCCGCCCGGAGACAGAGGTCCCCCAATGCCAGGCCCTGCCCCTCCAGCCACCAAACAGCTGGCCAGCGAAAAGATTTACCAGTAGAAAGAAGGCCTAGGCCACATTGCCAACATCACACAGGAAGTGATGTCAGCACGCTAATGACTTCTGGGTGACGCTCTGGTATTTGGGCAAAAAAACTGTGGTAGAAGCCAATTTTGCCATGGAGTTTTTGCCAAAATACCAGAGCATTTTCCAGAAGTTGCTGGCATGATGATCTCACTTCCTGTCTGATGCTGGCAATGTGGCTTTCCTCTTTGTATTGGTAAGTCCCCCCCCCCCATACTCTGTCAGTTGCCAGGAGGGACCTGGTGTGAGCCATACCCATTTTGGTATATATCCAGTCAGCTGAATCAGCTGTAGGGATACCTGAAAATCTAGTTTGTGAATCAAATCTAACAATGATTGGAAACACTTGTACAAAATCCTTAAATCTCCAGTCTTTTTAATCTTCTGGCTGACAGCAGGCTGCCACCAGTCATACTAAGTGCACACACAAGATTTGCAAAAGCTGGTTTGTGCATGTGAGCTAGTCATTTTTTCTCTCAACACAATTCCTTCCTTGTAAGGAGCTGCATAGCTAAAACTCAGCATGAGCCAGCCTGTAGATAAACACAACCTGCAGCAGTCACCACAAACACTTATTTGTTTACAATGTTTCTTAGGTGTTCTTCCCACAACATGTTCAAAGCAGCTTGATCCGTGGCCGATCATGGAAATGTCTTTGAACGATATATGCCCATAGGCCTAATTGAGCTTACTCTGTATCCGTATGAACAGGCAAGACTGCATGGGGAAGCTAAGCACCTATCTCCCATCTGGGACCAGGGCTCAAGTCTGAGCTAGCACCATTAAAACTCTGCAGGTGGACAAGGATATATTCAAGAAGTAGTTTCTAACAAGAGAAGATTGGTAGGAACTCTTTTGGTGCCCACCATGACACACTCCTAATTCACTCCCCATTTGTTCTTCATTGTGTGCACTTTTCAAATGTCACTTTCTCATTATGTCATGTTACCAAACCATCATGATGAGGATTAACCCCCTCTTTCCCCCACCTTCTTTTTATAAGCCTATTAAAGGCTTATGTGTGTTGCTATAACACAGCTATAGAAATCATTTAAAGGCTGATGTCATTCACAATCATCAAAGTCGTGAGTGTGTTGTGACAAGTTAGAGTAACTCATTACGTGAAAAGTAAGCCCTGATGCAAAATTAAATCCTGCCTCTGTTGCTTAGAGACAAAGGTGTTATTAAAGTTCTACAGATGACATACACAATCGTTCACATGAATGGCTGATGGCCTCCTGTTGAAATACATGCATGGAGATAAATTTTATCACTGTATATGGCCAATTACCAGTGTAACAAAGATGAAATGTAGATGGAAAACACACTTACTTCTAGAAAAGAGCAGGAGTCCCGTAGCAACTTAAAGACTAACAAAATATGTGGCAGGGTATGAGCTTTCGTGAGTCACTGCTCACTTCTTCAGATACACTTATCTTTCTTTTCCACTACTTCACCCAAATCCATTCCACATATGACTTATTCCATCTCTTCAAATCTCTATGCAGGCTTTAAGAAAACAGAGCCAATAATTTGTGTACAGTGCACTCCTATTACCCACTGGCCTACTGGTTCTGTGAAGACTTTCCTCCTCGTACTTTATGTTTATGGTGTGCTATAAAGCAATTTGACCACCATAGTCTGCCCTGTGCTACTTCATGGGCAGTTGTGTTCAGAAAGGTCGTAGAATGGTTAAACTGGCCTCCTTACAAGTGATGAACTACTGCTAGGCAGTCTCTGATGAGTCCCAGCACTTCAGTCCTAGGGTTCTGTCAAAAACAGTCTGCTAAGATAGTATTTATTGTGATATTGTGTGTACCATTAAAGATATTTGCAATTGCAAGGTAAACCTGTTAGCTTGCTTGCATATCTCCCACCTAAAACAGAGTCATCATCCTTAGCCCATTTTTGAGCAACAGGGTATTTTGAACCATATCTTTTGGCTTTCTGCGTCAGTCCTCCTGACATAGGCACTAGCGGATACATAGAAGGCAGCACTGATGAATGCGTTTCAGAAGGAGGAGGCAGCCTGAGGCCACAGCCATTTAGTGGGGCTTACTCCCAGGAAAGTGTCCTTAGGATTGCAGCCTTAGTGATCTGCAGGGCTCATTTCATAGCAGGAGCTCTTTTGCATATTAGGCCACACACCCCTAATGTAGCCAACCCTCCAAGAGCTTACAGAGCTGTTCTTACAAGGGCTACTGTAAGCTCTTGGAGGATTGGCTACATCAGGGGTGTGTGGCCTAATATGCAGAGGAGCTCCTGCTATGAAATGAGCCCTGTCTGGCTTTCTTTTGCAATTCAACTTTACTCATTCAAATAGCCTGGTGGAATTCTAAATGCTGAGCTTTCTAGAAGCTCAGGAAAAAATGCTTTTTTTATATATGGTCACTTGATGGTTGTGGTGTAATGCTGTAATCAAAGATAAGGCATGGGGAAACTCTTACAATATCCCCTCTGAAAAATAATGAAATCTTCTGGTCTTTCTTTTTTTTTCAAAGGTTGGAAGATTCTGTTGGGAGAACCGCTTGGCAAAATGTATTTTTTAATTCATGTTTTTGTCTGTCCATTCCCACCCCCCGCACACACCTGTTTTCCTGGACAGGCTTACCTGCACTTCATATGACTACAAAGTTTCAAACACATCTATGGTAGCAAGTCTGTCGCAAGTGAATTGGGAGTTTCAGTTTGCCAGACCTGTCATGGTAAATTAATTACAGGATGTTGCAGAAATGGCTATGTTCCAGCAGCATCTTGCACAGTTTAATATAGCCCCATTTCCCCATTTCATTGTATTTGTGGTTAGATAAATCCTCAGAAAATTTACAGCTGCTGCAACTAGTCTTCTGTACTCCCGGCCCCTGTAACTATAGAAGTGTGACTAAAAATGGACATATTTTTTCATGCATTCATGTATGTCTTTACTGGTAAGAGGCACTGTTCCATAAAGAAAAAAACATTTGCAGGCTTTTAAAAAATCAAGTATTTGCACTGAAGCAATTAACACTGTTGATCTATCTAAATAATTGTAGTGTAGATGCTTATGCTCTACAGCCTTTTTATTTTAAAGGTACTTGTTGCAGGTCAGGCATCACACTGAACAGTATTCTCCAACCTTTTCAACACAGGTGTTGAGAAGTATTCTTTGTTCCCTTGCTTCCCCACTGCACCATGGTGAATTTGTGCACCTCCTGGATTTCTCCCAGCTTTTCTCTGATCTTCCCCAAATTTGCTTTTGCTGTGAAATTTGGGAAAGATCATAGCAAAGCCTGGATGGCCCACATGTGGACTGGAAAGTCTGGATTTGCCTGGTCCCACCCAGAGCAACTATTTCTCCTGCCCCAGTCCCTGTGATAACCATTCCTCCCTGTCACCAGCGGGCTTTTCTGGTTTTTAAACCAGCAACGGAGTATCCTTATAATACTATAACAATGTGTCAATCAGATTTTCTGAATCCCCAGCTTTTTTTTTTTTTAAAGCAAGTCTCTAGCCCCTTTTGTTGTAGAGAGATTTTTTCATATTAGATCTTCACAACAACAGGAGCTAGAGACTTACTTTAAAAAAATGAAAGCTGGGAATTCAAAGAACCTTATACACATATTGCTATAATAGTATGACAAGATTCAATTGCTGATTTTTTTAACAAAAGAAGCTCAAGTGATGCAGGAAGGGGGATGGCCGGAGATTGGGGCATGGAAAATGCAGAGAAATCTGTAGCAATAGGAGAGCCACATAAGCCTGCTCTAGAGTTGCCAATCTCCACGTGGTACCTGTTGTTCTCCTGGAATTACAACTGATCTCTAGACTACACAAATCAGTTTCACTGGAGGACATGGTAGATGTAGAAGGCGGACTCTATGGCATCACATCTCCACCAAGCTTCCCCCTCTCCCCAAACTCTGCCCTCCCCAGGCACTACCTCAAATGTCCAGGAATTCACCAACTTGCAGGTGACACATCAGGAAAACATGAATATGTGGACTTTTACTCCG
The DNA here is from genome assembly GCA_029233225.1 of Lepidodactylus listeri. Lineage (NCBI taxonomy): Eukaryota > Metazoa > Chordata > Lepidosauria > Squamata > Gekkonidae > Lepidodactylus > Lepidodactylus listeri. The sequence continues at coordinate 43,617,502 of JARCFY010000003.1, forward strand.
GTAGCCAGCCTAATAGCTTTTATGAGATCACTGATATTTGCTGCTCTAATGCCTCTTCTTTGGCTCAAAGCAGTTTTACCCTGAAGCCCTAGAACTGGAAGAGGCCTTATCTGACCCCCTGTTCAATGCAGGAACTACAAAGCCAGGGTGCCCCCAACAGGTGGCTGCTTGGAGACTTTTTGTGAGAGATATCCCACCATCCATAGACAGATAAATAAACAAGATAGCCAGTCAGTGTATGAGCCTAATCTTCAGAACTCTTTTACAAAAGAGTGAATATTCCCTCATGCTAATAACCCTGGACTAATATTCTGGAGTCTGAGGAATGGGATCTAGAAATTTGAATTTTAGTGACAAGTACAGGGTGAATAGTAAGAAACTGAGTACCTTTTTACTCAGAAGGACCTGTGAATTAAATGTTGTTGTTTTTCTACCAGAAAGAGGGGACCACGGATACCACCCAACCTCATACCACCCAGAGCACACTCATTTTGCAGGCTCCTCACACAGAACTGTCTTTCTTGTGATGTTAATTTTTTTCTTCAGTATTTCTCTCCACAACACAAAACAATGCATTTCTTAATGCATATTTTCACTACTGAAAACAATCCCTCAGAATTTATGCAGCACTAAGTAGACTGGCACATTCTTAAGTTAATTTCTTCAAAGCGTTCCAGATTCAAATATTGAACTGGAACTGTGATTCTTCTTGTCTAGCTACCCCTTTCTACTGTAAATTGTGTGCCCTACTGGGCAAAGTAGCCATGTTAAATATTTGCATCTGTTTACTGATTTTAAAACCCCCCAAGACAGCTGCTGTACTTGTTACTGGTAGAGAAAAGCTATTTTTAATCAGACCTGTATGATACTGAAATAGAGATACAGGTTAAGAATTAAGATTGATACCTACTGCTTCAAAAATGATTGCCAGCTGAACAGTTCCTTTCTAGGACAGAACTCTTTCCTACTTACATTTGGCACCTGCTAATGTTAGTTGTACATCTCAAGTTAGTGCAGTTTTGCGGGTTTCTTTAAAGAATATCCTCCTATTTGTGTTTACAAAACAAGTGTTTTTGCTTTATCCTCTTCCCGCCTTAGATTAAGTATTTCCTATTCACCTCAGTAATTAGAGCAGAAGGATGTAGTGAAAGACGTGCCTCATTATCAAGTTTGTATCCCTGGTCTCTCCAGAATGGCTACCATGCCGGCTATTTTTCATAGCTGTCTGCTTTAGCTTGTGTTGGACTATTGTTAACCCTAAATGATCCTGACATTCAATTCTTCCTCAGACAATCAGGTCCAGCCGGTGGACTTAGTTCACTAGTCAACAGAGACTCTCAATTGTCAGGTTCCCCTGTGTTCTCATTAGCCCTTGTTTGATTGTGATCCACCCCCTTTTGGCTTTTGAATTAAGCGATGCTACGAGGACCATGCTTCTGATTTGCAATGTCTGCTCCTTAAGGCAAAACCCAAATGCAATTTGATGGTTGTGGGAGAGGGCGAGGGCAAACATATCTGCTCCTCTCTTCCATTTTAATGGTTCGCTCACATGCTGTTCACTGGGCTTCTGCTAGACATGGACGAGTGTTGTTTTTTCTTCAGAAGAATCCCCCCACCACCACCATGATCACCACCACACACACACACAAGCCAATCTTTAGCTTTGGGGTGGGGGATACAGGATAACAATTCATGAAGTGAAAGATGAAAAAAAGAAAAAGCACACTTCTCTGCTAAGCAGATTGTATCCAAAAGGTCTAAATTTTCCACAGCTCCAGTTCATTTCAATGGAACTCATGTAAGATAGCTTTCTGGTGAGTTGTGAGAGTAGAGGATTTAACCTGTTTAATGCTTAACGTTATTTCCTATAATTAACTCTTGTTAGTCGAAAGTGTTTTCATGAAACCAGGTGAAGGAACTCTTTCATTTGGAAATTGAATTTAGTGTCTAGAGGCTCAAAGCAGGCAGAAAGTATTTGTTCAATGAGAGAATGCCACACTAAGATTTTAAACCATTTTGCAGTTATCTTAAAAACAAAGGGGCTCTGCTTGGGAATATGAAGTTTTGCTGTTTAACCAGAACACTGTTATACAATGATGTCTGTAATCTAACTGTATACATGTTTGTAAAGCTGATATATAGTGATTGTGTGTTTTACAGGCATACAAACAGGATTTGTAAACTAGGAATGTAAATCTGACAAAGGACAAATCATATGTGTGGGTGGATTTTGAATATCAGATCAGAATTTATTGACACTTGCAAAATACTTGACACCGCTCTGAGCCCGTTTGGGGAGGGTGGTATATAAATCTAATAAACTAAACTAAATAAACTAAAATGCAAACTGTATTCACTAGGTTGCATAGATAAAGCTATGATCAAATTTAACACCACTAAGAACAAAACATACCCAAAATGTACTGTGCACTCTTGGTTCTTTCTAATCCTGCATAAGATATTCTAGGGTACAGATCACAACTATGTGCAGATAGCCACGTATCTGAGACATTGTGTGCTATAATTTATTATGATGGGGTTTTTTGGAGGGGGGTATCAAATCTGTGGTACAAGAAGGATCAACAACTTTATAACGTATTAGTAATCTGTTCAAGTCTGTTCCCCCCCACATACACACTTCTTGTTTGTTGATTATTCCATTGGAAGTGATCAAAGGTGGGGTTTTTTTTATTTTCCTCCACCCTTAGGTAATGGATGGTTTTGTTTAAAGACAGGTTCTTTTCAGACTACAAATACGCATTGGCATTTACTCATGTTCAAGGACAAGTGTCTTAATAATACAATATGCCTTAATGTGATAATTTTAGATACTGAAAATCATTCATGCTGTTTTGTTCACTTTGGGTTTGTGCACTTGAGATGATGAATAAAGGCAAATAGCTATTAATTCAGTACCTAGGAATGCAAAACAGCAGAAGAATGCAACTCCCATAGAAAGGGAGAAAAGGTGACTGCAAACAAAACCCACACTTTTGCCATAATGACAATAGCAACTTCTGTGTTTTCAGCCTCCATCAATCTTCACGTTGGGTCTTTTATCTGATTTCTCTCCTTAATTGTGATTTGGAGCAGTGCCTTGGACAAGACTGCTGCTGCCTCTCCTCTCTCAATTTGGAAAGTGTGGCAAAGCACTGCTATTCAGCTCCAGAGCCGTGAACATAATTGGAGCCCCAGTTTGCAAGCATGAAAGGAGGCGCTGTGCCTTTGATGACAACTACAACATCTCCCCGGTGTTTATGTGAAGTGTTATTTCTGTCTTCGGCATCCACAATGTCAAATTGATAGTTAACAATGCTTTCTAAATGAGCATCCAGACCTTGGCTACTGCTCAGCTCTCCCTGATATGTAACGCAATGTCATGTTCAACTTGTTACTTTCAAAACCCAAAGATGGCCGGAGATTTTGTTTAAAGAAAACATGAAATGAAACATGAACTTCGCCAACAGCAGGTAGATGAGACGGGCCAGCATATTAAGCAAGCATTGATGTCCCGGCATTCAAGTTTAGAGACCTTGTGAGTGCAGCCAGCTAAACTTAAAGCAAAAGAAGTATCATTCCCATTATTTTACAATTACATAAGAATCTAGGAAACTGGTATTTCATTAGTTACTGGGTTTATCACCTCCTATTTCTACAGCAGGAGGAATTCCAAACCCTTGTCTAAGCTGATAGGAGGCTAACAGCATTTCTTTACCTGAATCATCATAGCATTTATATAACATTTCTTTACAATGTTTATATGTGAACCTTGAGAGTTTTACACCGTGGCCTTTCGATCTTTCAAATAAACAAACAAATACATAACTCCTATTTATTTATTTAAAATATTTATACTCTGACTTTCTCTAGAAGGGCCCAAGTCTTACAACAACCTTGTGTGATAGGTCAGTATTATCTTCATTTGCACATGAGGCTGGAAGACTGGCTTGCTTATGACTACTTAATGGTTCTATGGCTAAGATCTGAACCAGGATCACAGCTCACATATTTGGCCCCAACACAATAACAACTCAAAATATCGCTCCAATCCAGCTGCAAGTACAGGTTTACTTCAATGGAGGAGAAAGCTCTGTCTGAGAAGAGAGAGAGAGAATGAATGAATGGGAAGGCATCCACATACAATCTCTAAAGGTTTGGGGAAAATGAGTTGCTGAAAACAACATGTCTGTAAGGCAGGTCAAGTACTATTATCCCTTTTTGCAGGTGAAGGCCCAAGTCATAAAGACATCATCTCCCAGACAGAAAACATCTCTCCTATATGCTACCCTTGCAGAAGACTTTTTTTTAAAGGCAATAAACTGAGTTTTAGGACAGAGAAATATGTTTATACATTTCTGCTCCTTCCAAAAATGTGCAAGAATGATAACATAATATTTGGTAAGTAATCCTTTGCATCTGGGTGTATTTCACACTTCAGTGGTCAACACTGTTTTCTCACTTCTTTTTTTAATGGAATCAAACGCCATGACTACTAAAAAAAGGGCTTTCTAATTTTATGTTATTTATTGCTACAGAAAGGAAGGGGGCAGAATTTCCTAACACAGTATAAATAACTTGGTCATCCGCAGTCAACATATATACTCTAGAGGACCGTAAATAAAGTCACCGGAAATCTTCATTAATAAATCTTTCACAACTTAATGCTTTTTAATTTGAAAACAGTTACACCTGAGCACAAAAATATACTTACATAAAAATATACCCTTACCTACATTTTGATGAAAAACAGTCAAAACAAAGTAAACTCAGTTTGGCAACACTGCTTGAAGAACTTTTTGCTTTAACATATAATACAGATTTCAGTTAAAAACACATAAAAAACATTTTTGCATCTTTTAGTGATGGTGGCTAGTTTTTACTCATTTATAGATTCAGGTACACAAACATACAAAAGTGCTGAAAAAGCTAGAAAGACCTAAGAATTTATTTGGAATTTATTTTTAGAATTTGGGATTTATTTTGGACTTTTATTTTTTCCTAGTTTTTGAACTCTTTCAGAGTTACCATATATCAATCAACAACTACCGCATGTCTTTATTTGAACCTTCCAGAACCAACTCATGTTCCAGCTCTTCTCACAACGGTATCTTCAAGTTTAAAAGAATATTTCAAGCCTGAATATTTGATTACATTTTTAAAATAACTTGTTTTACTTGTAAAGAATAATAACAATATATTTTACTTGTAAGGAAATACCAAATTCATGTGTGACACTTAATTTTTCTGAGTTTCATTGGAACACTGAGTTCCACTATGACAGATAATTCATGCTCTTTTACTTTTGGATCCTTGGCCGCCCACACCATTAAAAAATTGTCAGTGTATATGTTTGACAATACTTCATGTTTTCCACCATGTGAGAGTTATTGTTCCATACTAAAATGTAATGCCATATTTTTCTTCACTTCTTTTGAAATGTGAAACCAGCATTCAATACCAAAATTGAGACTAGGCTTGAAGAATGTCTGGGTCAAAGGCATCATTTGAAGTTCCACTTGCCCTTGTTGCTTTCACAGTCCTTTTCTTCTTCTTCTTCTTCTTTGTTAGGTCTTTCTTAGATTGCTCCTCAACACTATTAGATGTAAAATCATTATTTGCCAGGAATTCTGTTTCATTCATTTGTATGGTTTGCTTCTTTGTCTTCCTCTTTGTGTCTCTATGCGGAAATTCGAGTAAAAAGACAGCATTAGAGCTTTCCCAAATCTACCAAGGTCCAACCAGGGTTCTCCAAAAATTTCAATTTTAGATGTCATTTATGTGGATTTATTGCCTTCCATAAGATTCCCTTTTTGGAGGCTAAAATGGTTGCTCTCACAGTGCTGGGGCATACAATGCAAGAGCAGGAAAAACTTGTCTAGACATGCTCTCCGGCTAAACTGACCTTTGCCGAGTACAATTCTCTTCACACAATTGTTATAAGAAGCAGCAGACAATCTCTAACACCAGCGTCCCGAAAGCTCAAGAACCTGCCTATCTGCTTGTCCAAACAGCATAACAATGATACATGTATACTAATCAAGTTTGCAACTCTTCTGTGAGGCCCCTATTCCTTGCTGCTCATTAAAATATTGAATAGTTTCAAGTTTTGTCTTCTTGACTGCAATATAATATTTTATATATGTGTATGTTTGTGTTTTCAGTGGTAGGTTCACAATAAAAATGTCTTATTTTACAGTGCCATAAAATATGGACAGTTCTGTAATTTTGACAAATTCGTATTTGATCTTTCCCCAACACTAGTCTTCCTTTTAGATCACATTAAAAATTGGCTCCACAGTTACTTATTCAATGAACACAGATTTTTAAAAAAATCCCTTAAGAGATTATTTTTGGACAGAGATACACCAGAAATCCCAAACCTGATTAATTAATATTTGAGATTATAAATGATTAATACCCTTCTTTTTCTGTAAGGCTAACATGACATATGAGGGGAGGGGGAACAAGAGGTCCTGTGGCCACCGTGCACCCGATCGAGAACGGGGCCTGGGGCTGCCATCAAATTTAGTTTGGCTCCTACCTTGATGAAGTAATTGGTTATGCTCTTCTCCAAGGATACAAACTCTAGATTTGACTTATCCACATTTGCTTGGCATTCCTTTGGTCTAAAACCATAAGTCGGTCTTTTGCTCCAATGGATATTGCTCTGATAGTGCAACTGACACTCTTATTCTAGCATGACACATAACAAGTTGTACCTCTTAACAAAGCAGCTGCACACAGTGCTCAGAGCTCACCCCAGCTCGACCATCAAGAGAAAAGGAAACAACATCACTGGCCATTTCCACATGAGTTACCTGCCCCAGCTTCAATGCTGTTGGAAGGTAGGGTTTTTTCCTACCTCCCCACAGCACTGTGGTGCATCCTTGAACTCCCTAGGATTCATTTCCCTGGCTTTTCCTAGGTCTTTTTCAAGCCTGTATTTCTGCAAAGTTTTGGGAAAGATAACAGTAAAACCAAGAAGGTTACTGTGTGGGTAGAAAAGTTTGAATTTTCAAGCCAACATGGAAGCCATTTTCTCTAACCCTTTCCCTGCGGGGGCCATTTCCTCCCCACCACCACTGAGGGGCTTTTTTTTTTTTTTGCTTTTGTTCTGTAAAATCAGCAATTTTATAGGACTACATTGATAGTACATCTCTAGTTTCTGCCATGGGAAAGGCAAGAGCTGGAGATTTACCTTTTTAAACAGATGAAAGATGGGAATTCACATTTATTGTTATTCCTGTACAATAAAATAATATGAAATTGCTGATTTTAAAAAAAAGATTTTAAAAGCTCCACTGGCCAAGGGGAGGGTGGTGACTGATGGTGGGGACTGGGGCAAGGAAACTGGTAGGAAACCTGACATGTGGAAGCCCCACTGCTGCTGCACATTATGGCAGCTTTACTGGCAATGGGGCAACCCTATGCATCTAATCTCATGTGGAAACCACCATAGTTTTTAGGTACATAGGAGGACATTTGCACTATGCATCTCACATCATCTTTGGATAGTCTACTGTAGGAAAGCCTTCTTTCGTTTTTCTCCCCTTAATGGCTTTGCTAGAGCAATTTGCTTCATTTTTGGGTAACACCCTAATTTATGCTGCGGGCACACACACTAAATAATCCACTTCCAATCCACTTCCCAACTGGATTTTGCCAGTTCACACAGTAAAAATCCAGTTGGGAAGTGCACTGAAAGTGGATTGAAAGTGGATTATTTAGCATGTGTGACCGCAACCTTAGTCTGTTTTAAAGAGCTACAGGAAAAAGAAAAAGAAAAAGAAATTTTCAGCATTTTCCAAGCAGTAAAACAAACCGAACAGGGTGCTTTATACAACTGGTTGCTTACTGTGGGTTCAAGGATTCTGTGTCTTTTTCTGAAACAAATCTTAGGTCTCCTGACTTGCTGATGATTGCTGACGTCTGCAAAAGAGGAAACTTTAATCAGTAAAGGAGAATAGAGATAGAAAAAAATGGGGTCAACACGTGTACAATGAAAAAGCCACGGGCTTCCTGAATGAGGAGAGGATATACCTCGCTTCACATAGAAGGTCTTTCACCCATGAAATTCTCACACTATGTGGTTAAAAAGAAGGAAACAGTCCTTCAGCTTTAAAAACCCCTTGAAATGTTCAGGTGTTTGCAGAAAAAAACAACAACTTATGAGTCTATGCTTCAATGAGTATTAAACTTCTCTTCAAAAGATTACAGTCATTTTCAAACATTCTGACAATGAAATAATAACCAACAACATTTTGCAGGGTGAAGGGGTGTTTTTTTAACAAGTTGGCACACCAGTACTGGATGTTTGAAAATATCAGTTATATTCAACACAATTTTTAAAGTAGGTGAATTTTATTCATAAATTATAAAAAACACACAAATTAATCACAAATTTCATTAATTTTTTAAAAAGCTGTCAATGGTTGGGGGAAAACAGCTCAGCAGCACTCACACAATCTACAATAGAACAACAAAAATATAAGTTACGGATAATTTATTGTATAGTTGTGTTTGACACCAATGGGAGACAACCCAGGTGGTTTTAACTAATTCATTCTACTAGTCCCTGAAGAGGAAAGCAAATGTGTGGTTCAGAGAATCTAATGCTAGAATAGGGAGATCTAAAACCATCAAGAAAACATCAAGATGAGATTCTGTGTTTTGAACTTCACGTGTACTTTGCGTTTTCTGAGGTGGGATGTTTTATTTTGGGTGTATTGCATTTGAGCCCTGATCTTCCCACAAGATGCTCAGGGCAACAGTTGCAGCATTCTCCTTGCAATATCCTCAACAATGCTGGTCCATTTGGCAACAGTTCAGTCCCAGGCATTCTCTGTGGTTAGCCCATTGCTCTGGAATGGTCTACCCAGAAGGGGTATGGTAAGAGCTTTCACTTACCGCATTCAGAAGGTGTGTCAGCTCGGTTCCAGATGGCATTTGAAGCAGGATAAACTGTGTTTATCATGTATTAGTTTCAACTTGCTGGACACTTATGGTGACTGCGTCCTGCAGCTGCCATATTAGCTGCCTCAAGTTTGCAGAGATAAAGCAGGGTATGAATATTTTAAATATATAAACATCCACGAGACGCTTTCTTCTCCTTCAGTTTATCCTCATAAACAACCCTATCAGGTAAGCCAGACTGAAATAAAGTGGCTAGTTTAAAGATAACTGGCAAGCTTCATGGCTGACTGGGAATGTTTTGATATGGTACAAATACAAAACAACCGTGTGTGTGTGTGCGCGCGCACGTGTTTTTAAAGAAAAGAGACTTCCTACCATATATTCCCATATACATGGGTGCCTTTTGGAAAGTAATCACAAAACCTATACCCCTCCTATATATCATTCCCCCCAACTCTCATGCTACAATCCAGTCCATAATCCAAAGAAAGGTCCTTTGGTTACGCTCAAGTGACTTCTGAATGCTTGTTTTGAACCCTGACATCACAACTGGTTCAGAAACCTTCCCCCAGGTTTCAGAACTCCCCCAGATTGCCATGTGGTGTGAAGGTGGTATTAAAACTCAAGGGGCATGTGGCATAAAGTGTGCAGGCCTATAGATAGCAAACATAAAGTTGTACTCGTTATATATTCATGTTCGGCAACATTAGCAGTCCTATCTGACAAATATTTGGATGCCTCAGAACAAAGACTTATTTTTATCTGCTACATTGGTTTTATGTGGCGTGCTCTCTTTCCAGGCATAGGGTCCCTTTCCCTTCCACGGTGAATCCCATTTACACTACTAATTGTTTTATGCTTTGGGATCTTGTGTGCTCTGGGTTTTTACTGGCTGGGTTATATTTTTTTTTAATGATTAGCCACTTTAATGATTTTATATTTTTATGAAGCTATCCTCCCAGAATAGTGGTATTTCTGAGGCTTGAATTAGTAGCATTCCCCTCTCTGCCACCTCTTTCTTTCTTTCTTTCTTTCTTTCTTTCTTTCTTTCTTTCTTTCTTTCTTTCTTTCTTTCTTTCTTCCTTTCTTTCCATAGAGGAATTGTTTGATTAGTATAAAGAATGTGCCTTACTTTCCATGAACTATTTTAGAATTAATTTCTTAACTGCTTGAATGCATTTCACAAACGCTGTGTTTTCATGTTTTCAACAGAGTGAGCATTGTCCTCTATGGATTTTGTGGTGAACTGCAGGTCTCTGGCCCTGGGGCACATACACTTTCAAAAATACATAAAAACAGTAAACTTAAGCTGAATCCAGGTAAAGAAGAGATTCTGCTGGGTGGCTCAGCTGACCACAGAGGTGGTGTTCAATCTGACTTGGATGGGGTTACACTGATGCTTAAAGATTACTTCTGCTGTTTCAGGATGCTGTTAGATCAAGCGCGTATGCCGGATGCTCAGGTTACATCTGTGGCCCAAAGTGCTGTTTATCAGCTTTGGGTGGTTTACTAGATGCAGGTCCTCCTGGACAGAGGCAGCCTTCTTGCAGTTATCCATCTTCTGAGAACCTCCAGTTTAGATTACTGTAATATACTGTATGCCTTGAAGTCTATTTGGAAACTTCAACTAAGAGGGCCCTATCTGTGGCAGCAACCCATTTCTGGAATGCCATTACAGTCACAGTCATGTGGTACAAGAGTGTTACCTTTAAGCCTCTGAGCCTGCGTGCGGGGAGAGCGGCCTATAAATCTAATAAATAAATAAATTTAACCATCAAGTTAAAACTGCTTCATTCATTTGTGTACTTGATAGTTGATTCCCCCCCACCCCTTCCTAGGCTATCTTAAATTGTTTTATTCGGTTTTAAGGTAACTGAGCTTTACTGTTTTGTTTCAGTGTTGAAAGCCACAATATAAACTCAGTCACTATAAGCTTTGTTTCTTATTTTATGGTCTGCCTTTCTCACAGAAGACTCAAAGTAGATTTCGAAAATTATAAAGCTACTGCAAATAGAATAGCAAAACTATGTACTAACTTTACAAACTACCATTTTGCACATTCTATAGCATGACATTAGTGTGGGAGAAATCCTGACCTCATCAGGCAGGCTATTCCAGCAAGGAGACACAACAGACAATGCTTAGTAGGGGTCCCAATGCACCGGTGGGGGCAGGGGATCCAAGTGGCAGGGGAAGGAAAAAAACGTAAAGACCTTGTAACATTGCATTATGTCACTTCCAATTTAAAAAATGTAAGTAACATAGGGTGGCTCTAGGGAGCACCACAAACATTATGGCTTTACCACAGAGTTTCTGGCAGTTCCCTAGCTCTAGGAATCACCAGAAACTGTATAGTTTTACCATAGATTTTCCAGAAATTCCTAGAGCTATCTATGTCACTTCTGGGTGGTTTTTTTTAAAACTGGAAGTGATGTGGTGCTACAGCCAGCATTGTGGGGGGCCCATATCGCTACCCACAACTCTTCCATTATGGCATGGCCTGGCAAACGGTTGGTTTGGATAACCTCTGATCTCAACTGTTTGCAGGTAAACGCCTTCAAAAGGCCTTGCTCAGATGAACAAACCAGCTGCAATGGAGCATACCAGGATATGCAGACCTGTAGATATGTGGGGCCCAGACCATGGATGAAACTATAAGTAATAATTGGCATCTTAAATTGAACCTGGAATGCATCAGTAACCAAACAAGTGACTGCAAAATAGTTGTAACGTGCTCATTCTGCCTAGCTCCTCATAGCTGCCACATTCTGTACCAAATGAAGTTCTTGTGTGTGTTAGAAGAGTCTGTCCTCCAGTTAAAGTCAGAATAGAACTGTTTTAAATAATAAATATAATAGTATGACGCTAACTAGGTGAGGCCTCCCTCCCTTGGTATATGGAACTGACATAGCTGGGCCAAAAGTCCCATGTTTGCTACACTAAGGCCTCCAGCGCCTGCTGTCCCTCACCCCCCCCTTTACTTTGGTGAATATAAAGATCCTTGTGCATGCAGATGACCCCCTAGTTCACTGCAGCACTGCAGCAAATCTATGGGTTCAAAGGAATGGTAAACTCAGAACTGCATCTTTCCTTGACAGAGATTCATAAATACTTATGGGAAGGGAGGTTCCATGCGTATAAAAGATCTTGTACCTACCTACTGAAGTTTACTGGCTGGGGGTCTGCCGCTTCAACAGACTAATAGTGGGAATGTTCTAAGTAACACTACCATATTATATCCTGCCCCCTCCCGACTGGCCTATAGGGACAATTTTAGACATACTATAATGTTAAACTTCCTAAACTCAAAAGCTGCCATGTAGCAATCTAAATATTGAACGCCAGCACAGTGCAGTGGTTAGAATGCTGGACCAAGACTGTGGAGACCTGCATGCTGATGTCCACTGTGCCTGGCTTGAAGTTTCACTGTGTGACCTTGGGCCAGTTCATAGAGCTAGTATTGGGTTAAGAGGGGAGCCCCTCTTAAGCTCTCCTGAGGAAGGGCGGGATAAAAATGTGACAGATGTTTGGCACCTCCTTCCTATTAATGCCACGTGTGGACAGAGATATGGACAGCTTTAGTCATGTTCTATAGAGAAATGCCTACAAAATTCTATAGATGTAAAGGTATTATCTAGGCTACAATCTATGACCCCTTTTAAATATGTAGATGGGCATCCTGCTACATCCGCTACTGTGCCCATCCCTTGTGGACTACGGCCTTAATACATTTCTGAGCAATTCAGCAAATATTTAGTGCAGCTACAGCTAGAAAGAAGCACAATCCATTCGCCCTTTAATGTTATGAACGTTGTAGACGTTCTTACTAAATTACTGAGTTAAATAATTTGCAACAAATGGCTTTATTGTCATCAACTTTCACCTCTCATTTTTAACCATATAAAATATTTTGCAGGATAAATAGCAGATGGTTATTATGTGCGTAGAACAACTTCCAGAGTCACACTGTGAGAATTGCCGAATCTATGCAAGTCCATGCATTAAAATTAAGATATGCCGAAAGCACTTGGCAATTACCCTGCTTACCACAAAAAAAGGAAAATGCAATCCTGTATCCCATAATGTACAGCATGATGCCCTCCCTGCCAAACACTCACCTCAGGCACAGCTGGTGATGCTGCCTCTACTGGTTCAGTGCCCAGAAGGGGAGGGGAATCTTCTGCTACGCCGGAAGACAGCTGTTCTTCGTATTGGGCTGCAAATGAATCATAAGTCGCTCAATGTGAAAGCCTCTCAAGGGATCTCAAGAGTTCACAGAATCCAGAGAACTCTGCTCATGGAATGGGGCTTTCCTGCCTTCTCTGCTTCTGCTACAAACCCGAGCCCTGGAAAGCTATTCCTGAGGGGCTGGGTGGGTGGGTGGGGGTTAGGAACTGGCATGGGAGATGATACAAGGGGATGCAGGCAGAGGAGGTAATGTGTGGGAAATCGGTCCCCTTCCTCATGTGAGCAGACATTCATAGTTTTGGTAGCATCAGCGGAGGTTTGGATCCAACCCATAGACCGATTTCACACAAGCTGCTGCTCCGCTCCGCTCTTCCCTTTCCCCCGATTGCACATGTCAGTTTCCCACTATGTGTTGCATGGCCACATTTTGACCCGCAGCTTTGCCCGATTTTCCCTGTGTCTTCGTGATCCTGTTTTCTGAGGACCTAGAAGACGTGGAGGAAATTGGAGCAAAGCTGCGGGTCAAAATGCGGCTATGCAGCATGTAGTGGGAAATTGATGTGTGCAATCGGGGAGAAGAGAAGAGCCAGCCTGGAGCAGCTGCTTGTGGAAAACCGGTCATAATGTTCTTGGGATCAGTTCTTCCATTACCTGCCAGTAACTTCTAAAAAAGTCATTCAGTATATTTAATTCACCAGTTCAAATCACTGATTTCCATAGCTCTTCCAGGACTGTTTTGTATGATACAGACAGGGATGTTTGGACTGTCTTTACACACCAATACACCGAATATTGTAATATACAAGCAGGGACCCATGAGAAATTCATGGGAAAATTCTCCTCTTTCATTCCTTCTGCATTCCCTTCTTCTCTAACACGTCCTCCCCACTTCCTCTCCTCCCCTGCCACTGCTTTTCTGCCAAAGTGAAATGTGGATGCCACAATGACCAAAGTCAATCACTTTTTTAAATTTGAAAAACTGGTGTAGGATCAAGTGGCAGTAGCTTTGGGGGCTTTGTTTTGCTTGTTAGAGAAAAGCAGACATGTGTGTGTATTTTCCCCCTTACACTGGGAGTCCCGGGCAAGAAAGAGGGTAAATCAGAAATGTATTTAGTAATGTGGCAGTAGATGTGGGAAGCTGGACATCTGAGAGAGAGAGAGAGAGAGAGAGAGAGAGAGAGAGAGAGAGAGGACAGCTGCTGCATGAATCTCCACTTGTAGTATCACCTCCATTCAATAGTGAGATGAAAGAAGAGCCCCCGCCCCTCGGCCAGAAGTGCACAATGGGTAGGATGGGGTGTGGGAGAGTCAATTCTTATGGGGTCCCTCATCACGTGGGCACTTCCCTGTATGTGTGTGTGTGTGTGGGGGGGGGGTTGGAGTGGCTTTTTTTAGTCATTCAACTGCCCACTGCCTCTTCCTCTTGCCTGCTGATGCTTATCCACCTTCTCTCTCTGATTTGGACTGGGGCAGCAGCACCTCCTTCTCACAGCTACCCCTGCTTCCTCTTGCCTATGTTCTCCTCTGATTGGGAGGGGCTGAGGAAGCAGAAAGAAGAAGAAGCAAATGCTAGCAGAACCACCACCACAGTCCTTCCACCCACCTGCCTTTCCCTGGTGGAGCTGGGGAACAGCAGCATAGCTGGGGAAGAGAGGAGAACATGGCGCTGCTCTTGGCTGCCCACTTGCACACACCCTTTCTTATCTGGCTGACAGTGGCTTCTGCTGCCATCAACCTTCACTGGCCACTTGCTCCACTGTAAGCAGAGCCCCTGGGAGGTTTGCACCTGCACCAGCTACCCAGAGCCTTGTGGCTCTAAGTCCGGGGAGGGGCAGCCCTGAGTCTGCCTCAGCGGTGGACATGAAAGAGGCTCCCGGGAGGCTGGGAGCTGCTCAGCCCCTGCCTCCACTGCTTTCCCTGTTCAGCCTGCTGGCTTAGAAGCTCCCAAAGCAGTGCCAGTCCCTGCCACTTGTGAAAGGAGGTGTGTTGTGTGCATATGCAGAGACGATGTTCCTCCACTTGGGAGAGATTTCAATACCCCCGTCCATTTTTTTTTTAAGTTTCAGATTTTTCTGCCAGCCTGGGCAGTCCCCCACATTTGTAAAAAAGTCTCCTTTGTGTCAGAGTGGCCCCAATCCATGGATTTAGATAATCTGCAGATGGGGGCCACACATTGCTATTAGATATATGGATGGAAGGGAGAGACACACGTCTGCAAACAAACGCTTACCCAACAGCAGCATTACAAGGAATGCATGCTCAACAGTTAAGGTGACAATACACTCCTAGCTATTGATTTATTGGAGACAACTGATAGATGAACATTTCTTAAAGGGATTGTTGAACAAGATGCTATCATGTGTGGACACTGGGGCGTGGCTGCACCTGTTGGTGCAGTCCTCAATATTTAGTAATACAAACGCTTTTCAAGGGGAGAGACTCTATAAGGATTATGCTGAGAGATTTAAGCTTACATACAGAGATAACTGGCTCCCTTCTTAGAGGAAGCAAGTGAGCTGAGGCAAAATTTGTACTGTTTAAAAAAAGAACAGGATATTTATAACGCTATTTGAACTCAGCCATAGGGGCAGATTAGAATGTATTCTGCATCATTTGAAAAGCTAACTCCAATTTTTACTACAGCTGGTCTGAAAAGGGCCGCTGCTCGAGATTTCCAGTGGGCGTGCCCCAGAACAGGATTCCTCATGCACTCATGAGCCCTTTAGTTCCACCTGCATCAGCAGACCTTCCTTTCTAAAGAAAATGTTGCTCACTGTGCATAATATGGGTTTTAACCACTCTGCCTCAAAGGACTGTGAAAAAATTCTCACCCCCCCCCACCCCCAGTATGAAATATATGGAAAATAACTGTAGGGTGAGATCACTCAAAGTATCTTCTGTTGAACCCATGCCACGCAAGTATAGATTTGCAGACTGCTGGTTGCTAATTTAATTGTGATAGTCAAGCAAACATGTTTCCATTCTGAAACGTAACCATTCAGAAAAAAAAGATTGTTTTTAAATTTAAACAAGTACACTCCAATCTTACGCTAAGGTCTTTTGCAATTTCATTTGGCAACGTAAGTTGCTTGTGGAGTTTACTTCTGAATGTGTCATATCTGACTGCATTAAATTCAGCACTAGCATTATCTGTCTGGCTAATAAACATCTTAATTTCTTTTACATAACACAAGTCCTAGATGATTTGCATGAACAGTATTCATTATTTTTGTCCTTAAGCCTTGTGGTGTTATTATTCTGACATCTTTATACATGAGTCCATCATGCACACTTAGTTCTTCTACATGGTTGCAATAAGCACAGATATTTGTCTTCTGGAACTATCTGGTCATCCTTGCAAAATAATATTTGTATGATATCCTTGGCAGTAGGTATTTGAAATTCCTTCCATTTCAATTCTGAGACTGCCAAGACAGACATCATGTACATTAACATCAGCCTCCTCAGAACTCGCTCCTTATTTTCCCACAAATATTGTGCACTAGTATCTGTTAAGCTTTTGCCTAGTCTGCACACCTCTTGTTTGTGATATTTCTTTAGTGCTAGTAGCCATCTTCTAAAATTACCTCCAATAGTTTGTAGCTTGCTTTTACAGTATATATTTCTCCTAAAATTTACTTCTAGAATCTTGTACATCCAAACACTATGCCAAAATTACATGTTTTCCATTTTGGCATACCTCTGTTTGGAAGTATATTCAGCAGGTTATATTTCTGTAGCAATGTATCCATCCGAGTCCATAGAATTTTATTTATTTTTATTTATCAAAATATGTGTACCCCACCTTTTCTCAAGACTCAGAGCTGATGCTGGGAATTTACTGCAAGAGATTTCGAAGGCAGAAGAGGGCACTGGAGGCAATGTCACCCCATCCCCATCTTCACTGCAACACCCCACTGTGTCCTTGAGGCTTGTTCAACTCAGTACCAGTTTTTTTAACAGTTAAAGGTGGTTGCTAGGGGGAGGGGGGGGGACAGCAGATCCATGTCTGTGAGGATCTCTCATTCACATTTCACAGGATTTAACCCAACATTTTCAAAGAACCAAGCAGGAGCTTCAACCATGCTGCCCGTCAACATTTGAAGGCTTCCTCAGAGGCCTCCTTCAACTGACTCCAGAAAAGTTGCTTAAGTTAGGGGAAGGATTCAGATTTTAATGAGCAGAGTGGCTGGATTCACCCCAGTATCAATGTATCCCTCTGCCTTTACCCAAAGCATCCCTCCCTACGACCCATTTGCTAACATACAAGTGGAAAGTGGAACAGGATACTGTGCTCAGGGTGGCATGTAAAGAATTCCATGGACATAGCTTAATACTGAAGTGGGTGTACAGAATTCAACATCCTAATAATCTCAGCCTTTCTTTTCTTTTTTTTTAAGTTAAAGTATCTACTTTCTAGCTGTTTTGAGCACAAAGACATAACTGAAAAAAAATATGTGGGTAAATGAGGACTCAGTGCAATCCTAAACAGAGTTATACCCTTTTAAATCCATTGACTTCAAAATGCACTGTAAAGTGCACTTCTAGTGATCAGGAGGCAAAGTTTCACTTGGCCTTCCCTCTGACTAACAGGGGCCACAATAAATAATGTAAAGCAACAGAAGCACGAGAGAGGGCTTTTTCTCTTTTGTTGCAAGATGTGTAGAATTTCCTCCTGGCGTCCATTTGCTGCGCACCAGCCCTCTTGAACGCCCCCCCCGGCTTTTGAAGTAATATAACTATTATTTTTGTCACCATTGCTGGATTTCCTATTTCTATTTTTATTCCCATTGCTGAAATTTTGCTGCTGCAAAATGCTATGTAAAGCATTAAGCTGATTTTGTTGCTTTCCTTATATTTTTTACAATGCTAAGAGGCTTTCCAAACAGCAAATAAATAGAGGTCACCTGGGCATTTGCTTAATTTGCAGAAAACATATACCAGAGTCTGCAAAAGTCAGTCTTCCTTTGTGTAGAATTTTTTTTCTAGGAACAGAATCCACTTTGTCTTCAGTGTTTAGATCACAAAAATGCTGAGTGGAAGAATGTACAGGATGTTAGGTTCAGATACAAGACTGTAGGCTAGGAAATCCTCTGCCTTCAAATCTTGGAAAGCTGCCACTGTACTAAAAAAGACCCACAACTTCACGGAGGAGAGATCCATGGCCATGATGGGGTCCTCCCTGCTCAGAGGCAGTAAATATCTATAAGGCCAATTGTTGTGGGGCAGCAGGAGGAGGAAACTTGAGTCTCAGTCTTCCTTTTGTGGGTTTTCCACGACATCTGGTGAGCCACTGCGGGAACTGGATACTGGACTAGATAAGACAGGTAGTCTGAGCCTGCCGGCTCTTCCAAGTCTTTTGTTCCATCACATTTGACAGCAAAAGGTTAAGGACAATGCCACAAGGCAGTTCGCATATAGTAGATAGGGTTGCCCACTCCGGGTTGGGAAATACCAGGAGATTTTGGGGGTGGAACATGTGGAGGGCAGGGTTTGGTGAGGGGAGGGACTTCAACAGGGTACAAGATAGGGCTGCCAAGTCCCCCTGTGGGCAGGGAATCCCCCACTAAAGGGGTCCCCAAACCACCAGCCTGGATTCCCCACCCCTGAAGTGCCCCAATCCGACCGACTGCCCCAGCGTGATGGTACCATAGAGTTTTTGGGGCAATTGCTAGAGTGCCGCCCCGGCAACGTGCCCAGCGTGATGATGTCACTTCCGGGTGATGTTATCACAGCGTGAGCACGCTTTGCGCACACACATAACTCCCGGATCCCCTGCCGTTGAAAAGGTAGGACTTGGCAACCCTAATACAATGCCATAGAGGCCAACTTCCAAAGAGGCCATTCTCTCCAGATGAACTGATTTCTGTTGCTTGGAAAGCAGTTATAATCCCAGGAGATCTCCAGTCACCACCTGGAGGTTGGCAGTCCTAATGGTAGATCATTATATTCCTTTTATACATACTTTTCCAGCTTAAGAAAGGAGATTGGCCATTGTGCATTACTTTGATGCATCATATTTTCAGAGGTGCAGAATGGCAAGTTTTTGATAATTAGTTAAGGTCCTAAAAGCATACCATACCACAGAGAAACAATATACCTACATTCTCCAACCACGTAGTTAGCTGGAAAATAGCCTTGCTGTCCATTCATTAGGATGCCAAACCACCAGTTATCATTATCTTTGTATAACACTTGGATAATGTCACTGCAATGGATGGTTAGCTCATCTGATCGATGCGCGGTGTAGTCATAAAGAGCCACTACCTAAAAGAGAGATAAGACCGCCACAGCTTTATCACAACTGTACCACAGAGACGAAAGGCCAACATTCACTTCCTGTTATAGAAAAGTTGCTGTAACCAAAGCTACAGTGGTGAAAGCTGAGGCTGTTTCAGGTTTTGTTAATGGCGCAGAGGCTGGTGGGAACACAGCAGGAGAAATAAGATAAAAGGGGTTGTGGGATTGTAGAAAGGGTTAAGAGTAACCAAAGGCACCAAGATTAGCTTCGAAAACAGCAGCTGTTTCTTTTATAAGCAAATAAAGTTTGATACATTTGCTTTCTTAGAATTGTTATACCATTTTCAGAACCCACTTTTTGGAGTTTATCTACATGCAGATACAAAAAAATTTTTTTTTTTTTAAATGGAATAAAAACTTGCTTCAGCAAAAGAAGAAGCTCTTCTGATGGCTCGTCTGAACTAACTGGAATATGTGTTTTTTTAAATGTTGTGAAGAATGGATCATTTTACTCTACAACATTAGTGGTCAAACCTTATACTTTCAAGGAACCCTTTCCACGCTGACCTGTCTGCTGAAGATCCTCTGCAAACAGTAGAGAATCGTGGAAGAGAGAATACAAGCTTGTTGGAGATCTTCAGTGGTCCAGGTGAAGCAAGTGTGCCTTCAAGAAAATATTTAATATTCCTCGCAACTGCATGTTTCAAGGGAAGGCGGAAAAAGCCATCCTTCAGGAAGATTTGTCCACCATTTACCGATCCTTCAATTAAACACAACTCTAGCTATATTGCAGAATACAACTTAACCAAACTTTCTGGTTAAATAGAGAGAATTCACATCCACTAACCAGTAGGTTCCTGTTTTTTCTCGAGAAAAAAAAAATGGATTGCTCTTAATTAACTGGCAACATTTTGGAAGAGATTGTCTCATTTTTTGAACAACAAAAAAAAAATGATAAAGTGTTTTGTGCTCTCAATCAGATAAAATATATTATATTGCTGTGTACATTTTAAAACTTATCTTTTTAAAACTAGCAGCTGGCGTGACATTACAAGATTTGCATTCTTCTCACCAGCTTCTGCTTGCTATTCCTACCCTGAGGAGCAAATCCATCACTCAAGTACATTTTTACCCCACCCTTCCTCCGAGGAAAACTCAGGGTGGCACACATATTTCTCCCATCTTACATGCTGTCCTTACAACAACCATGTGAGGTAGGTTAGGCTGTGAGTGAGCGATTTGTCCAAGGACACCGTGAGTTTTGTGGCTGAGGAACTATTTTAAAAGTTCAAAAAAGCCACTAGGAGAGTGAACATGAATTAGACAGGGGAAGCAGTGCTCTGGCATACTATTAAATATTTCTGTTGCATTTTAATAGCTATAGTTCATTCCACTGTTGATGTTTAGAAGTTGGCCCCATTAGAAAGTCCACAATCTGTTGCTGGGCAGACTAGGGCCTCCCAGAGACAGGGAGGAAAAAAGGATGAAAGAGAAAGAAGAGCAGAAGTGATAAGAAGGCCAGAATAAGAATAAAACGGAGTGCTGTCTTTTAAGCAGTGCCATCCTAAGCACTGATTTCAATGGACTTAGAAGGACATAACTCTAGGCAGGGCTATTTTGGGGCTGGAACGATCCAGAATGGCGTTCCAGCTGGCTTCTGAGACCGCCCCTCCCCTCCCTGCCACTGGGCTCCTGCCTCCTCCTCCACTGCTGCTGCTTCTCCCAGGGCCGGCCAAAGCCCCTCAAGCAAAAGTTGAAAAGGGGGGGGGGGTCCTAAAAGCACCCGACTCATGCAACATTCAAAAGGGGGCCCTGAAACAAAAGGGGGCCCTAAAGCCCCCCCGCCCAGCCCAGCGTCAGGGTCCCCAAGCGGTGCCCACCTTGCCCTTCAGTGCTGGAGGGTCATCCAGTGTGCGAGGAAAGGTGGCAGGCATTGCTACCACTGCAGCGCCCTAGAAGAGATGTGTCTCCTGCTGGAGCCGCTGCCGCCTGGCTCAGATGAATGGCCCTAGCGGGCTCTCTCAGCCCGGCAGCACATGGGGGCTTGGCGGTTCGCTGCAGGGGCTCTGCTGGGGAGCAATGGAGTCGGACAGCCCGTTGGAGCCGGAACACAACGTCCTGGGCAAGGAGCCGTGTGGGAGCGCCAAAGTTTGAAAAGTGTCTCCTCTCCCCTCCCTTCACTACCTGCTGGCCCCTTCTGCTCCCCTCCCCCCCGGAGGCTCAAGCGGGGAAAGGAGCGAAAGCGAAGAAGAGTCCATCCTCCCCCATGCAAGTGCCGGGAGGCATCTGGGGAAGCTGTTGTGTAACCCAAGCCACAGATGCGTCCACAGGGGGGAGGGAGAGGGAGGCGACCCTTGCGGGGGCTGGAGAGAAGCTGGGAGCTGCGGATCACAGCCTGCCAGATGCTTGTCAGCCCCATTCAGCCCCCCTGCCATTGGCTGAGCTGCTAGGGAAAAAAAGGATTAGGGCAAACATTCAACCTGCTCTGTGCAGAAAAAGTTAACAAGTAAACAGCACTGGTCAAGTACAATATTCAGGGGAGGGAAGTGGAAAGTCATTTTTGCTGAAGACCAGAGTTCACGCAGGAGTGACCATGTGAAGGAAGGTGCAGAGACAGGGCACTGGGGAAACACAGAAACATGGAGCTGGAAGGGTCCACAAGGGTCATCTAGTCCAATCCCTTGCACAACACAGGAAATTAACAGCTACCTCCCCCCACCCCCTCAGTGACCCTTGCTCTGTGCCAGGACTGGTGGTGGTGGTGGTCTGGTTTCTTAAGGACAAGCAGACATTTAGTAGCAGGTGAAGCTCCTGCTCTGCATCTCCAACCAGTGGAAGTGGGATGCAAGCTGCATGTGTCCTTCTCCTCCTCCATCAATATTTGCTACAACCTCACTGTCTCCAGGCTCCATCCCTCAAGTCTCCAGGAATTTTCCACCTGGAGTTGGCAACCCTATCTCCTTCCCAGCCAATCATCAACCTCACTCTTCAAGTTTCCATTTCCCCTCCCCACAGCCTCCACCGTGCTCTGAAGCCTTGACTGCTATGTCACATTGGCTGTCATAAAGGGTCCATCTCAGCAGGGTATAAGGAACTAGAGTCCACTATTTTCTGCAGGGGAACTGATCTCTGCCATCCCGCTTTTATAATGGATCTCCAGCTGACAGAGATCAGCTTCCCTGGAGAAAATGGCTGCTTTGGAGGGTGGACTCTATGGCATTGTACCATGCTGAGACCCCCCCCCTCTCCAAACCCCCCCTCTCCTGGTTCCACTCCCAAAGTCTCCAGGGATTTTCCAACCCAGACCTGGAAACCCTATGATGGAAATACCTGAAGATTTGAAGGGGGGGGATCCTGTGGAAGGCAGCACTTTTTGGGGGGGGGGATGGAAGGACTCAGCAAGCTATAATGCCATAAGGTCGACCCTCCAAAGCAGCCATTTTCTCCAGGGGAACTGATCTCTGTCATCTGGAGATCAATTGTAACAGTGAAAGATCTCCAGGTCCCACCTGGAGATTGGCAACCCTAAGGGGAAAGTCAGCCACACAGCAGGGGGTTGAAGGGAATGGTTTGATGGTTGCTGGCCCACCTCACTAGCCAGCCAGCCATGGTGGAGCTAAGCAGGAGAAAGAGCCTGAGGAATTTCACACAGCCAATATGTTCCATTTCAGGAACTCTTCAGTAACGGTTTCTGTCAGGCATTTTACACAGAACTATATTAGTACCGGTTCCCTTACGGAACATATTGGCCCTTTCACACAGAAACGTGTCTCTCCCATTGGGAAAGTGTTCCTGAGCCGGTTTACCTTGAAACCTCCTCCCAAGCATTCTTCAGTTCTTGTACCGGTCCTGAAGCGCTACGGGGTGCTGTGTGAAATGCCTCCTGTTTCTGACAGTTTATTCTGACAGTTTATTCTGGGCACACTAGCAGTGTGCGGGGGAGGGGGTTATGCTGAAAGTCCATTGTCTTTTCACTGACAGAAGCAGGCCACTGAGGGGACAGTTAGACCCACCTGGCAGTGGGTGGAGAAGAGTGAACCCAGCACCTAGTCGGTCCTTTCCCTTCGCTGGCTCCCTCCAGAGTGAGGCCGAGACGCTGGCTGGTGGCTCTGTGGGCAGGACTGAGGCAAAGCAGGGAGAGAATGCAGCCAGTGGCCAGGGACCCCCTTTTGAGTGGCAGTCCATCCAGCCAACTGATTTTGGCGCCCCATGGAATCTTGAAAATGGCTTTATATAATAGGAAAGATGCTAGAAGTGTCCGAGGTAGAATTGGGGAGTTGGAATGCTTGGTGTTGGAGGAAAACATAGACACTGTGGGTATTTCAGAAACTTGGTGGGATGAGGAAAATCAGTGGGATACGGTGGTTATAAATTATATCGGAAGAATGGGGGGAGATAGTTGGAGGTGGGGTAGCTCTTTATGCCAGAGAGGGTATACAGTCCAGTAAGACTGAGAGGGTAGGAGAATTGGATTTGCTTCTGGAAATGCTGTGGGTTGAATTAGTGGGCCCAAAAGGAAGCTTAACATTGAGAGTTTGTTATCACTCACCAAATCAAAAGATAGAGGAGGATTATAAAATGATGAATGAATTCAAGATAGCGGCTAGACGAAATAACTGTGTTGTAATAGGTGACTTTAATTACCCACACATTGACTGGGTCAATATGTGTTCGTCGGGAAAAAGAGACTGAGTTTCTAGACACTCTCAATGACTGTGCTATGGAGCAGATGGTTACAGAACCGACCAGAGGAGAGGCGATCCTGGATTTGGTCCTAAGTAATGCCCAAGACCTGGTGAGAGATGTTAAAGTGATTGCACCGCTTGGGAACAGTGACCATAATGTTATTGAGTTCAACATTTGTATAAATAGGGAGTTGCCCGTAAAGACTGACACAACCACTTTTAACTTTAAAAGGGGTAACTTCTCTGATATGAGGGGATATGTGAGGAGAAAACTGAAAGGAAAAGTAGAAAGGGTCAAAACCATTGGGGAAGCTTGAAGACTATTTAAAATTACAATCCTAGAGGCTCAGAGAAAATATATACTGTGGGTTAGGAAAGGCACAAATAGGTACAGAAAAAGGCCTGCATGGTTAACAAACAAAGTAAGGGAAGCTGTAAAAGGTAAGAAGGATTCCTTTAAGCGGTGGAAAGCTAGTCTCAGTGAGGCTGATAAAAGGGAACACAGGCTGTGGCAAATAAAATGCAAGTCTGTGATCAGGCAGGCAAAAAGGGAATATGAGGAGCATATTGCAAAAAACATAAAGACCAACAATAAAACTTTCTTCAAATACATTAGAAGTAGGAAACCAGCCAGGGAAGCCGTGGGGCCCCATGGATGACCCATAGGGAAATGGCTGAGAAGCTAAATGCATTTTTTGCCTCTGTCTTCACTGTGGAAGATGAGAAGTGCCTGCCCACTCCAGAACCACTGATTTTGGGAGGGGGGTTGAAAGACCTGAATCAGATTGAGGTGACAAGAGAGGAGGTCCTACGACTGATAGATAACTTAAAAACAAATAAATCACCAGGCCCGGATGGTATACATCCAAGAGTTCTGAAAGAACTCAAATGTGAACTTGTGGATCTCCTGACAAAAATATGTAATCTTTCCTTAAAATCTGCCTCCATTCCTGAGGACTGGAAGGTAGCGAATGTCACTCCTATCTTTAAAAAGGGTTCCAGAGGAGATCCTGGAAATTACAGGCCAGTCAGTCTGATGTTGATACCAGGTAAGTTCGTAGAAACTGTTATTAAGGAAAAAATTAGTAGGCACATGGATGAACAAAATCTATTGAGGAAGACTCGGCATGGGTTCAGTAAGGGAAGATCTTGTCTCACTAACCTGTTAGTGTTCTTTGAGGGAGTAAACAAACATGTGGACAAGGGGGACCCAATAGATGTTGTTTACCTTGACTTCCAGAAAGCTTTTGATAAAGTTCCTCATCAAAGGCTCCTAAGTAAGCTCAATAGTCATGGGATAAAAGGAGAAGTCCTTTTGTGGATCAAAAACTGGCTAATCAAAACGAAACAGAGAGTGAGTATAAATGGGCAATTTTCTCAGTGGAGGGAGGTAAGCAGTGGGGTACCACAGGGATCAGTACTCAGTCCGATGCTTTTTAACTTTTTTATTAATGATTTGGAGTTGGGAGTAAGCAGTGGAGTGGCTAAATTTGCAGATGACACGAAGTTGTTCAGGGTGATGAGAATCAGGGAGGATTGTGAGGCACTCCAAAGGGATCTGTCAAGGGCCGAGGACAGACTGCCAATCTAAAGTGGAGGCAAAGCAGAGGGAACTGGAGCGGGGGAAAAAACCCACGGAGCTGGCCGTTCACACTGGCCAGAGCAATGCGGATCAGCGGCAATACGGAGCGTTCAGACTGCCACGGAGCGTTCAGACTGTCGCGTAGCCAGCGCGCGCGGCTTGTGCTTGCCGCTGCTTTTTTTGTTTTCCGTTGATGTGTTTCGCATGTGCGCACATGCGCATAACTTTTTGCCGGTGCGTTCACACTTCCTCCGGATGCCTCCTGCTTCTTCCAGTTCACACTGTTTGGAAGCGGGAGGCATGTGGAGGAAGGCCCCTGAACACCAGAAAAACCAGTGTCCTGTTAAAGCGAAAGGAAAGCAACTGGGAGACGGGTAAGTACGCAACGGAGCCGAGGGACAGATGCGCATGTCTGAACGTGCTCCTTTCTTCCGTTTGCGAAGCGTGCCTGCCCCGCTTTAGATTGCCAGTCTGTCCTCAACCAAGGATAGGCGAATGGGCATCAATGTGGCAAATGGGGTTTAATGGGGCCAAGTGCAAAGTGATGCACATTGGAGCCAAAAAACCTAACTATATACACGTTGATGGGGTCCGAACTGGCGGAAACTGACCAAGAGAGAGATCTTGGAGTCGTAGTAGATAACTCAATGAAAATGTCGATACAGTGTGTGACTGCAATGAAAAAGGCCAGTGCTATGCTGGGGGTTATTAGGAAGGGAACTGAAAACAAATCAGCCAGTCTCATAACGCCCCTGTATAAATCGATGGTGCGACCTCATTTGGAGTACTGTGCACAGTTCTGGTCGCCACACCTCAAAAAAATGTGGGACAAGCCAGACATTCAAACCCTTTGCAGCTAACAGACATCCAAGGCAATTCTGCCATTCTCAAGGATGAAAGAAAATGGACCATCTCAAAACTGTTCAAGATTAAGAAAGAATCTGGTAGACAACAGTGAAGACTGGCAACTCAGAATACCAAAATTTCTCTTACCAGCCAGTCCTTCTTGTGCCTCTCGAGTATTTATTTATTTACTTACTTAATTTATACCCTGCTTTTCTCAACAATGGGAACCCAAAGCGGCCTACAATGTATAAGACCAAGCAGATGGCTTACAAGACATGAGGCTTTTGTAACTGACTTTTGATTAGAGTTTGTGATTCCATTGTATTTTATATTTTACTTTAAAGAAGCAGGGTGTACTGTATTTGGATTTGATACACATTTGTTAAATTAGTGATGAAGAAGTTTGTCCCAGAAAGTCCCCAACTGTAGCTGGTAGACTAAACCCCTTTATACCGAAAGAGAAAAAAAGGAGGAAGGAGGAAAAAAAAAGAAATGGAGGAGAAAGGAGGACAGGAGCTTTAAGGAGGTCAGAAGAATAAAACCTTGTGTTTTAAAATACTACCTTGTGTAGTCTGCTTCCCTTCATCAAGACACAAAAACCTCCTTCTGCGCTGCCCTGTTCCTGCTCCAGTTCACCCTCCTCCCTCCCTTAGCTTTGGACTGAAAAAAAGAACTCACGCAAGAGATTCTGATCACAGATCTCGTATGTCATGTCTAAACAGACAGAACATCTGCCTTGAGTCCATGTGAGAAAGCTGGACTATAAATAATGTCAATAAATAAAGTACATGGCCTTGAGTGTCAAAATACAAGAGTTATTGGGGGATCCATGACTATGTTTTTCAACGATTTTTTTTATTGGAGAGGGGGGATCAGAACTGGGATCACAGACGGCAGGGGGCTGGTAACCCTTTTCTTGTGATGTATTTCTGACATCCAGTGCCTCCCAGCTGAATATTTGCCCCAGTGGGGGGAAACAGCCTGCATGTTTCTCTCACTGGAGGAATGTATGAAGCCAGAGATGCAGCATAATCTGAATTCCTCCCATCCTGCAGCTACTATTAACAATAGAAATGTTTACAGATCTCCCTGTATCTCATCTAGGTCGATGTTGTGCAAAATTCTGCCTTACAACTTTTGCTACTAACAGAAAATCTGTATCATTATAAGAGGAAGCTAGATAGAACCAAACAGCATTTAAAAAATAAGGTATACAAATGTAATAAACTGAATCACTATTGGATGGTTTTCAACTTGTGATGAAGTGAAAGCAGCAGAATTCTCTTTTAATGGAGTTGTTTTCAAAAACATATCTATTAAAAGACCTGTGATGGATCCTAGGACCATTTTCACCATGTAAATACGGTGTGTTGCTCAACATGGCTTAAAAATATTTTGTTTCCCTAGGTTTTAAAATAAAACAACAACAGACTTGGCTTTGAATATATTAGCTACATTCGGATTTGAGATACATTTATTAAATCAGTGATGAAGAACTTCAGGTCACTTTAGTCGAGTTAACTGTGTGTAATCTTTAAGTCTAATAACTGTTCAGTCAGTACACAACAGAACAAAGCAATTAAAAAAACTGCACAGAACTTACTGTTTCTTGGACGGGGGTTGAATTAGCATCTCCTTTCATATACAATGAAGTTGGAAACTCGCCATTCTAGAAGAAAGTGTTCAGCGTTAACAAGTTGCATTCAAAAAACATCATTCTCAAATCAGTGTTCAGCTTGGAGTCAGAAATGGGCTGGATGTGGGTGAACATAACATCCAGGATCTGGGACCATTGTCTCTTGGAAGCTCATACCCCCCAAATTTTGTTGGTCTCTTAAGATGCTACTGGACCCAAATCTAGCTGTCGATTCAGATGAGACAGGGGTCCTCTGGGTTAATGGAAAGGCAGACCAGAGACTTCAGATCCTTTCTACCTTGGATGGGGTTATACTCCCCTTGAAAAGCCAGGTTTGCAGCTTGGGACTGCTACTCAACACAGCAGTCGCCTTAGAAAACCAGGTGGCTACAGTGGTTTGTTTTTGCCCAGTTTACGCTGGTGCATCAGTTGCATCTATTTCTTGTTCAGTCAGATCTAGCCACAGGATCCATGTCTTAGTTACATCTAGACTGTACTAATGCAATGTTTTGTACTTGGGGCTTCCCTTGAAGAGTGTTTGGAGGCTGAAGCTAGTGCAGAAAGCTATGGCTAGACTGCTGGTTGGGGCCAGCTATTGAGAGCCCATGACCCTGATATTACAGCAATTACACTGGCTACCAATCCACTCCCAAGCCCAATTCAAGGTGTTGTTTTTGATCTTTAAAGCTCTACATGGCTTGGGACCAGGATATCTGAAGGACCATCATCTCCCATGTGTTCCTGCCCAGGAATTAAGAACACAGGGAGAGGACCTCCTGACTGTCTCATCAATCAAAGAAGATTGCCTGGTGGGTACAGGAGAAGAGGGCCTTTTCAGTTGCAGCTTCATGATTATGGAACAGCCTCCCCAAGGAGGTGCACCTGATCTGTTCACTTTTGATCTTCAGGAGGCAGCTGAAGACTGTTTTATTTAGGACTGCATATGGTTAAGTTTATTAGCAATCCTGACCTGTGGCTTAAATTTTGGTTTTTATATTTATTATGTATTTAATATATTGTGCAAGTCATTTTGAGCTCTGCAAGAAAGAAAAGGCAGCTGAATCAGTATTTAAATAAATAAAACACAGAAATTGTTGGATTTAGTGCAGTCGCATTTGAGAGAGAAGAGAAGAGATTGGATTTATACCCTGCCCTTCACTACCTGAAGGAGTCTCAGAGCAGCTTACAACCTCCTTTCCCTCCCCCTCCCCACAACAGACACCCTGTGAGGTAGGTGGGGCTGAGAGAGCTCTTTCGAGAACTGCTTGTGAGAGAACAGCTCTGAAATAACTTGTGACTGACCCAAGGTCACAACAGGAGGGGGAATCAAACCTGGTTCTCCCATATTAGAGCCCACGCTCCTAACCACTACACCAAACTGGCTCTCTTGCGGGTACTGCACTATATGTTAACTATTAAGAGGTATATTTGTAGCCAGTACTAATTAAGTCTTTAGGGTAACCCTCTCCATCATTTGTCAAACATTTCACTTCCAAGGCAGTCAGTATTAATACAGCACATATGTTAATTTAGGATCTTTGAGCTAGTGTGGATCACCTTGCATTTCCCTACACAGAACTTCATCTGGGCAACAACGTGCCAAATGAGGTTGAATGTAGGCAACGGCAAGATTATGAACATTGGAAATCTCCCCCCCCCCTTTTAAATGTAGGCAGATGTGGTCTGAACTACATGGAACAGGCAGATTCCATACTGGGGATTACTAGGAAAGGGACTGAAAACAGTTAGTACTGTAATACACTGACATAACAGATCTATAGTGTGCTCCCATTTGGAATATTGTATATAGTTCTAATTGACATATCTCAAAAAGGACACTGTGGGGATGCCAGTCCCCTGGTGGGGGAGGGGATCTAGATTTTTGGGGCTCCCTTCAGATGCTGGCCAGCTGGCCGGCAAGGGGAAGCCCCGCCCCCACAGCCATCCGTGGCCCCACTTGAAAAGAGTGGGTGCCATGTGCGCCTGCCCTGCAAGCTGCAAATTTCTGGCTTGCAGGTCTTTCCAAGCAGAGGCTGCTGGCTCCTGCCCTGCAAACCACGAATTCGCAGCTTGCAGGGCAGGTCTGTGTGGTAGCTGCTTTCTCCCCATCCATTTAAAGGAGAAGGCTCCCTTCCTGGAACGCCCCCCCCCCCAAAATCCCCTTGCCGGGGAGAAGATGGGACCTGGCAACTCTAGGACTCCTCAAAACTGGAAAAACTACAGGGGCTCTGGCTCCAGCCTGGGGGAACACTCTCCCAACTGAGATCAGGGCCCTGCGGGATTTGTTGCAGTTCCACAAAGCCTGTAAAACGGAAATGTTCTGCCAGGCCTGTGGCTGAAGCAGCAGAGATCCATTGGAGCTTCCCTATCCCACTTTTGTGCCATCTAAGTGGTGCTATTTGTGTTCTCTGCCCCTGTCCAATACCCAGCTCCTTCTATGGGCATACATACGAAAGTTCTCTGGGGCTACTTACTAAGTGTCCTTGATTGCCATCTTATGCACTATTTGTTGCTGTATAGGTTTTTAATATGGTGTAGATAGTGTTTTGTTTTATCTTATAGTGTATATTGACCGTTGTAACCCACCCTGAGCCCTGCTGTGCAGGGAACAGCAAGCTAGAAATTCAACTAAACAAACAAACAAACAAATAATATAATTAAGGGGCTAGGGCCACAATCCTGAGAGCAAGCCCTACTGAATACCATGAGTCTTAATTCTGAATAAAGTTGCTTAGGCTTGCTCCACAAAGCACCCCTTCCTATGAGAAAAAAAACCTGGGGAAACTATATTATTTCCTCTTTCCCCTGCTCCTGGCAACCCCCGTATCCTCATATATCTGTGCTTCTGAGAGATTGTGCCAATAGATGTAATCCACAACAGGTCTCCTTAAACAAAAACTCCTTTATTTGCAGAAAAGATCTTGTTGGTGAAAATACACTTCTTCTGTTAGTAATGCCCAAGCATAGAAATACAACAATTATACTTGATATGAAATATGGCCCCATAACATATACTTGATATGAAATATGGCCCCCATAACATCCACCAATCAATTCGAAGAATTATTGGTGCCAAAATATACTGGCTCACTGTTCCCAAGGAAAGCGCAGCAAACTAGGTTCTCAGGAAAAGACACTGTTGAGATTTTTTAGGGCAAATGTCCCCAAGGAAAAAACCAAGCAAAGGAATACATAACACCTGTGAATCTTATAACACGTAACAGGAGGCTTTTTCGCTCAAGGCCATTAGCTAGGGAAAGGCGAGCTAGAGATAAGAGAGGAGGAAAAACTAATGAGCAATGAGCATGCGCAAAGCAAAGCAGGCAAGCAAAACTCGCATTCCGGAGGTGGGGGTCAAGTCCCCAATGCGATCTCCCGGCCGGGACCTAGAGGAGTCGAAATAGGACTAAAAATAAAGGCAAGGTTAATTGGCCATCAGGATAGGTGATAAAACCTTAGGCATTGATACATAAAACAAATTCAGCAGTCTTATTGATAAGGACAGTCAATATAAACTTATGGCAGTGCTAACTGACAGCTTCCTTCTCTCCTCCCTGCCCACCAATGTACCTCTCATGTGCCCTCCAGCTATATTTATTATTTACCCTATTTACAGCCTGTTCTTGACCCCAATGGGGACCCGGAGCAGCTTATATCATTCTCCTCACTTCCATTTTGTTCTCAGAACAACCCTGCGATGCAGAGAGAGTGCCAAGAGTGAGTGACTGGCCCAAGTGTTTCAGCACTTGAGCACCATTTCGTGCCATACTCATGACATTTTTAAATTGCTCATTTTAGGTTGTAAATGGTGGCACCGTCCCCGCAATGGCCAAAAGGACTCCTCCATCATGTCTAGTTTGGCCCTCAGCCTCTTTTCTCAGGGCACTTTTCTCTCAGCTAGGTTCCAATACCAGAAGTAAGTCAGGATGGGAGAAAAGCACTTAGTGAGAGGGAGGGACTGAATGGAGGTAAGCCAGGGAGAGGGGGGAAGGATTTTGCACTTCTCACCTCCACATCCTCTTTGGTACAACTTAAAATTGTATGCTCAGTTCTTCGTATCTAAACAACTGAAGCATATCTCTGTTTAAACACATCTCATCATCACATTTCTGGTTAAACTAGAGAACGATTGGCATTTACTTGTTAGTAATTACTCATTACCGCCATGCAGGTCTGAGCCTATTCTTTAGTTTTCTCTCCCTGATATAAGGGTTTGTACAATAGGCAACACCGCCGCAAAGGCAGTAACTTTCACCTGAAGGGAGGGAGTGGCTCGTTACTCAGGATGAGTCATCATGATGATTATTATTGCTATTCTCATTATGATTCTCCTTTTAAAAAAAGATATTTATGAGCTCTCCAAAAAGCCCCATCAAACAACCTTGAGCTGAGGTAAGCTTTAGGAAATAGTAGATTAAAAACTTCATCATGCCCTGGGATATTTTGAATGGTCCCAGATGTTGCATTAAAGTTTTATTAAATGTAGATTCAAAGGGCTTCCACTTACAGGAATATTTATTTTATTTTTATTGTATTTGGGAAACTATGTAACCTCCACAAGGGATGACAGGAAGATGGTTAGTGTATCGTTTTTACACATTTAAGTTATAAAACCGGCCTCTAACTTGCCAATAGAGCGATTGTCAGGGTCCGTTTTTGCAACCTGAAGAATCAGTAACTGCGAAAAAATGGTGACTGGACGGTAGATGCATGATGAAAACTGACTCAGGATTTTCCAAAACCAGTGGAACTACTGAAGATTTAGGGAAGTGATTATTCCATAAGAAGGCCACTCTACATCCCCTTTCATAGGAATGGTTTCCATACAAGACAGACTTTCTTTCACTCTGTTCCTGTGCTTGTAAAAGCAAGCTAGAATGTAGGGATGTCAACCAGGTTACTAACAGCACAGTGTTCTCATTATATACAGGTTTATGCCCATATAAGGTAGATCCACACACTATAGTGCCATGTGAATGTTGCCTCCATGGGATACCTATTCAATATGTTCATAATATAGATCACCTTGCAATGTGGATTAGTTCGTCATGGAGTTTTCAAGCCTCTGTCAGCTGATAAGAGATAAGGCTGGTGACAAGAGGTTTCTTTACACAATAAGGGTGCATCACAAAGTGATGTGTTCTAGACATTACAGCTTCCACATGGAGAAGCTCCCTCAAACATTCCAGGCACTTTTAATGTTACATATTACAGACTTTCCTTCTATTTGGTAATTTCTTTACCAACATAGCTTTCATTAAAGTTGATCTTGTTCCTCTAGTCTAGTAAACTCACATGTGCAACTGTAGCTTGTAGAACTGCTAGGATTACGAGGCCATGACTGGACACTGGTAGGAGCTTCATGGGCAGGGATGTGGCAGGGGGAAGGTCAAGGCTATGTAAAACCACAGAGTTTTTGGTGATTCTTAGATGAGCGGCATCACTTTCAAATTTTCCCTGGAAATGATGTCAGTACTCTTTAGGAATCACTAGTTGTTGGAGATTCTTGGTGAGGCAAGAATCTTGGCTGTTGGTGATGGTGTGATGTCACTCCCAGGGAAATCTGGAAGTGACATCACACCATCACCAACAGCCATTTTAAGAAGATTTCTTTTTCCTGCTGGTTGCTGGAGTGCCAGCAGGCAGATAGCAACCCAAATTCATATTGTCGTACTAGATGTATAGCCTGCTACAGAAGGCAGCAGGTAACTGGTAGATTTTGATATGTACTATTATTTACATATAACTTCCATGAACATGTCTAATGTAGGGTGTGCAATTTCCCTCCAGTATTTTTCAGTTTGGATATATTGGACCCCCCCCCCCCCCCCAATACCAGATCCCAATACCGGCTAAGTATTTGGATCTGGGATATTCTGGAAATTTTACAATAGACCTGAGAAGAAGAAAAAACCCTCACAGTAGCAGCAAAGCCACACACACACACACAAAACAGCTGGGGAGCAGGAGCAGATTGCTCCCACCACCCTGCTCCCACCGCTCAGCAGGTTTTTTTTGGCTGTCTTCAGTCCCTTTAAACGGGGCATATTTTAAGGGACTGCAGAAGAAAGCACAAAAAACAGCTGAGCCGGTGAGGAGCAGTCTCCCCATGGGCTCAGTTGTTTCAAGCTGTCTTGTGCAGTCCGTTTAAACTAAAGGGACTGCACAAGACAACCAGAAACCACTGGCGGGAGCAGGCGCTCCCAGTCGCTCAGCTGTTTTTTTGGGCTGTCTCATGCAATCTCTTTAAAGTTTAAAGGGACTGCACAAAACAGCACAAAACACCTGAACGGCTGGAGCAGGCACTCTCCCATAGCTCAGCTGTTTTTCAGGCTTTCTTTTGCAGTCCCTTTAAACATGTCTCCTTTAAAGGGACTGTTGAAGAAAGCCTGATAAACAGCTGAGTGGTGGGAGCAATCTGCTCCCACTGACTCAGCTGTTTTTTGGGGTTTTGCCTATTTTCTGGTAAGCCACCCTGAGGCTGTTCATTGGGAGGGCGGGGTATAAATTAAATAAATAAATAAATTCGTGAATATATCCGGGATTTTTCCGGGACCCCCCCCCCCCCCCCCCCCCCCCCAAAATCCCAAATACCTTTGGGATGTTGAAATATTCCCATAAGGTATTTTTGGTTATATTTTCAGTTTGGGTAGATCCGAATTCACACCACTAGTCTAATGCCCAGCTGCAGTTGACTTTATATAAAAAGCATTCTTGTACCTGCTTTACAGCTGCAGTTGACAGACATCAGCATCTTTATCTATTATAGTTTTATCCTATCCTTCCTCTCACGTTCCCCGTTTTAACTCATTCAAGCAAGTATCCATATTAAGCAAGGATGGCAGATATAGAGGAACTGTTTTTATGCTAGGCTTTTAAAAGTTTATTACTATATTATTTTCGGGAAACCACCAAAAGGGTTTTTCTGAGATGAGAAATAAATGTCTTAAATCAATGTGCAGGTAATTTCTCCTGATATGGGATTGTCACCAAAGAACAACATGTGCACCAGTACTCCATTGATGCTCAGGGGAGTCTCTGGATAAGGGGTGAGGGTGATATTTCTACAAAAAGTTTTTTGTAGAGTTTTTGTAATAATTTGCTTTAAATTTAAGCATTTTTCATTATTATAAACTGGCTTTGATTAGTTGTTACTGAAAAGTCCTACTTTTGGACTACAGCAGCCCATAAAATTTCAGAGTAACATATTTGTTTGAATGTTTGGAGATGTCAGCCCAGAATCTCTGTTGACAGTTTTAGACTAAAGAGGCAAGAATCCACTATGCTCTTTATGTTAAACGTCTTTATTTTTAATGGTGATGGTAGAAAACTTCTCCTAACATTATGTAAATTGATGGCCTTTAAAGTTGAAAGTGAAGTGTTTCTGATTAAGGAAGAATGGATCAAAATTGTTTTGGAGTATGTTTGAATAATCTTAGCAATTGAATTATTTTACTTACTTTTCCATTCATTCCTTTAAAAAAAATTCCTGTAGGCTTTGTCACAGCAGCTGTGTTTGCATTTCTTTTTTGTGTTTGTACATTGCAGAACTCAATAAAGTGCAGCCTGGCACAGCTTTTCCTCTAGGAAGATTATAGATTCTCATGCTCATTAAATGCTTGAAGGACTATAATCAAATAAGGATCATAGTCCTCTGAAAAGCCAGGGAAGCAACAGTGGTAGCACCAGCAGTAATTTAATGATCCATGTTGTATAAAGACCAAAGCGTGCACAACAGTAGTTTTGTTACTTCTTACATTGATAGCATTTTAACTACTGTCACTCTTGGGTTTTTTTCTTCTCAAATAGTTTATAAGCAGGGTTTTTCCCCACTACAAAATGCATAATGAAACCTGAAGTCATTTGGGAGTTTTGTCAGTCTGCTCTATCCAGAGTTCAGCTCAGCTGGTTTTAACAAATCACCGATACCTCTACAAAGAAGTAAAAATAATGTTGCCATGTCTCGCAGACCAGTTAAGGGGATGAATAAATAAAATATTGCCATTAAAGCACTTTAAATGCTATCTAGCTAATTATAGTTTCAGTTAAGTCCCGTGGATTTTCGTGGAAGAATTAACCATGTGTTTATCAGCCTATTAGTTCCAGTGAGTAAAGTGTAAGTGCTTAATTTTAACCGGATTGTGCCTGCAACATAAGGCAGCCCATTTTTTAAACTCAGGAAGTTTGAAAACACAGTGTTTGATGCAGCATTGTTGCCTGAGGTTCAAGGCAAACAAACCAAAAGTGCTGCTGGGCTGTTGTGCACTTGGGTACACCTAAAATAATTCTCTGAATTGTAGCCTAAATCCAGGGCTTGTTTAACTGCGGATATGAGTGAGTTCACACAATTACCTGGTTGAAAATTGTCTTTGTGTGATGGAGCAGAAAGTGGTGTCATATACACAGAAGGATGTAAAACTGTGTAAAGCAAGCAGGTATGTAGGCCTGATGACTTGAACTCCCCCAGCCCCTTTCTTGATCATGGAAATTGGGTCCTTGTCAATGTAGTCCTCTGCAAAGAGTGCCCGTAATTTATATACCCTTAAGTACATTCCACCATTCGGAAAGCATCATAGATTGATTAATATGTGAACCATCTTTTATGCTATTTTAACAAAGACTGGCTGCCCCATACTGGGAAACACACAGTTTTCCATCATTGCTGGCAC
The DNA here is from genome assembly GCA_029233225.1 of Lepidodactylus listeri. Lineage (NCBI taxonomy): Eukaryota > Metazoa > Chordata > Lepidosauria > Squamata > Gekkonidae > Lepidodactylus > Lepidodactylus listeri. Next base: position 43,654,261 of record JARCFY010000003.1, read on the forward strand.
CCTTCTCTTTTCTTCCATTCTGCCCACTTTGGCCTCCTCCCTAACCTGCCCACTAGATAGAAGAACAGTCCAGAGTAGGTTTTGGATTAAATTATGGATGCCATCTGGAGGCTATTAAATTAAGAATAACTGAATATTAATTTTAGTATGTAATTTTATATTGTTTTTAATTGTTGTAAATAGCCCAGAGCCTTGTGTACACAGGGACTGGGCGATCCAGAAATAATAATAATAACAACAACCACCACCACAATAACAACAACAACAGAAGATATAAAGCTAAGGATTACTTAAGAGATATATTAGAAGAGCAGGAAAAGACCATTAAAACATAACAAAACCTGGAAGAATAAAAATGTCTTAATACGGCACCAAAAGAAAAAGAAAATTGATATGCAAGATCTTTGAGGCATTACATAATCATGTGGCACCACAGAAATGATCTTTCCTCAAGTGACCATGCCCCTATTTTAAAAGACAAGGTTCAGTCCAAATCCTCAGTTTGTGTCATGCGTAACCGTCACATGAGTCACAAATGACTTGTGGGTTTTCCTCAGTCACATGAGTAGTGGGTTCTCCTCAGTTCTCCTACATGGAACGCCTGAGTCATGCATGGAAAATTGGCTTCAGCCATCCCCCGTATATAATTTTCCTGACCTGAAATGGTCCATGGGATGTGCTATTTGGTCTGTTGGTGAAACCCACAATATATATGTGGCTTTCTTCAGTGGGTCAAGAAGCATACCCCCAGGCTTGTTCCTGGTTGGGAAAATGGCACAAGGTGTGTGTGTGGGGGGGGGGCTTGAACCTCCTTTCCATACATGCCATTGTCCCAATCTGAATCAAGCACTACACACTCACAACTCCTATGTGACTGTTACACAGGTTGGGCTGCCAATCCCCAGTTGGGGGCAGGGGATTCTTCAGTTTGGAGCCCTTCCCCCCACTTTAGGGCTATCAGAAAGTGGGGGAGGGATAGCTACTGAGTGCTCCATTATACCCTATGAAGACCAGTCCCCATAGGCTATAATGGAGAATTGATCCATAGGTATCTGGGGCTCTAGGGGGAACTGTTTTATGAGTTAGAGGTGCCAAATTTTCAGCATAGCTACTGGTGCCTCTCCTCATAAAACCCTCTAAGTTTCAAAAAGATTCGACCAGGGGGTCCAATTCTATGAGCCTTCAAAGAAAGTGCCTCCATCCTCCATTATTTCCAATGGAGGGAAAGCATTAAAAAGGAATGAGGTCCCTTTAAATGTGATGGCAGCTCACCCGGAACTCGCTTCGGCATTCCCTCTCCCAGAGCCTCTTGGTAAGTCCCCCACCTGCATGTCAGCTTCACCTGGCAACCCTATACACAGGCCATAGGGTGAATTGGCTCTTGAGAAGACAATCTCAGAGAGTAGGTAGGTTCATATGGAAGTACATTATAATTCAGATATCCACGTAGGGCTTTGTAAACCAAAACCAGCAGTTGGAATCATGCCCAGAAACAACCTGGGCCCTAGAATTCATTATTTAACAATGGTGAAATGTGTTCAGTTGGATGAGTCCCAGTTAACAATCTGGCTGCCATTTTTTGAAACTGCAGAGGTTTCTGAACAGTCATCAAAGGCAACCTAATGTATAGCGCATTGTAGCAGTCTAACCTACAGCATATATAACCATGGCCATGCTCTCTCTACCCCAAAGTGGCTATCTTCTTAAGTAGATGAAGGTGTTACAGAAGTCATTTAGAACAATTTCCCAAGATGCAAGCTTAATCCTTAAGGAAAAATGCAACCCCATCCTGTAAAGGTTGAACACCACCTCCATCATTAGCTGAATCACCCACCAACAGCCCCTCTTATCTAACTTCAGTTTATTAACTCTTATCCACCACATTACTGACTTCAGGCATTTGTGCACATGATGGTGATCAGCACATAGATTGGTTTCCCTGCTCTGTAGTGAATTGGGATCCTCTGCTTTTATGACAACTCTGTCAGCATACACTGAAGTTCTGCAAAGCTTGAGATAAGAGTCCTAAAAGATAAGTCAAAAATTAAATCTAAACATTTTGTCGAGGAGACTGAATCAAATGAGGAAGAAACACGGATTTCTAGAAGAATCCTTTGTGGATGTCAGACACTCAGTGGTCAAGGAAGCACCTTAAATGCAGCATTTAGAATTTTCCAATGTCAGGTGCAAGACAGCTAATACAAATGACAGAAAAAGTCCATTTTTCTTTCCTCCAAAATTTGCTGCAGCAGAATGACATTTCATATCAAGAAACAGAAACAGGAAATATTTGGGATACAAATCTTTTCAAAGGGGCGTTATATACTACTACTGACAACCACAACCAATGCCTATGCCTAATAATTATTTTAAAGCACATCGAGTCCAAAATATAACTCTGATTTCATACAGATTATACAACTGGTAACAACAAAATGGCAAATGTTAAATTAATTTCAATGTCAACTGAAAATGCAATTAATGAATATCCAAGCCAAACTCCAGCTGTGATCTCTTTTCCTCATTCTCCTTAGACACCTATCCAAAGACATACCAAGGATACAAAATTCCATACTTAACTCTAATGAATTACAAGCATACTGTGCAAAGATAATATTGGATCTTTTGTTCCTTGACTTTCAGGGAGCAACTATAGGAGGCAGAAAACCTACACGGATGATTATTTTCTAGAAGACAGTCCTTTTGTCACTGGAGCAAAGTATAAGAAAGCTTCTGTACAATGGTGACTTGTGAAGAAAGATTTTAAAAGTTTAAACCCTTTTTTTATATGCAAAAAGAAAAAAAAATAGAACTCCTTACCGTGTGTAGTCCGGCTGATAGTGTTCTGCTAAGAGGATTTCCTACTGGGACGAAGCTCCCTGTGAAAAGACAAAACTGTGAAATTTTGCTTGTTATCCCCTTTCAGTCTAATAAATCATTGTATTTTAAAAAACATTATGATGGTAGGATACATTTCACAAAACCCTGAATAAAAAAGCAGCAGCTTCTTTTAGTCCAAACTATGCTTCCTCCAGTCAGGAACAGTTGGAGGGTTTGTCTAACTAACAGACCTGACACTAGGTTAGCTAATCCAATATTTCCATTTAAATGACTTGGAAAAGTAGCGCAAGCAATGGCCACATACCATTTCAGGCCCTGAGTTGACACTATTATCTAAAAGCAACACTATCTTTCCTTGTCATTGAATCTTTGAGACATGCACACAAAGCTCCCCCCCACAGCAGAAGTGATAACAACACCTCTTCATTGCATTACTCATTTTATCTGAAAGAATAGGAATAAGCTATTCAGTGCATTTGCCTTTGATCATATGACTTCCTGGAACCACACATCTTGCTGTTTATTTTATTCCAGCTCTGCACAGCACATTTAAAAAAGGATTTATTTATGCCTTTTGTCCTTTTGCATTTATTATTATACTGACTACTAAGCTCAAGCAAATCTTTTCAGTATCTATGGCTTAATATTTTTACACTGGGAACTGTATGTCTCTAAGAAAGAGAACATCTTTTAAAGACAGACATTTTTTTAAAAAAGGGAGGGCTCTCCTCTGCAAATTACAAATGTGGTATTCCAATAGGCTTACCTATTGTGTATACAGAAGCAAAGAAAATAGAAAGGAAAATTGAAGTCCAATATGGCTATGCCCCCCTTGCTTTGATGACATGACCCACTGAATGACTTTCATATGCAGGTTCACCAGCAGAGTCTTTAGATCCTTATGCTGGAAAGTGGAAATAGTATGTATAATGGATGGGCCCTAAATGCGTCAGGAACCTGATTTCATCACAAACATCATCTGGTTCACGGTTCCTGAGCTGAGGGTTGGGTGATTGTGCCTGTAAAGAACCCCTCACAAACCTTCATGGTTTTTACGTAGGTTCATGTAGTTTGTGTAATAGACATCCTGGCGCTGATCAATTAATCACCAAAGCAACACAGGGATAGAATTCTGCAGCCCTTTGTGGCCTTAGAAACACCAGTAATGGCTCTCTAAATACCAAACAAAAGTGGCCATTATGGGACCTGGGGGCATGGAGGAAAGTGTGAATGAGCCCAGGTTGGGGGTGGAAGGAGATGAGGGAGAGGTGGAGGAGGGGTGTGCAGGAGAGAGAGGAGGGGGAAATCTGAGGCTTGGGGGAGAGAGGGGAAGGCAATCTCCTTTTTACAAAAATGGTGGGAACTTCAGGAAACCAGCCCATGAGGCAGTCAGAGGGAGGCTGGCAGATGAGGTCAGGCTAAAAAGAGGAACCCCAGGAGGCCCAGAAGGAAGAGGGGCAATCTTCTACCAAAGAGACTCAGCTGGAGACTCGCTACAGGTTTGGCGTCTCTAGCCCACAGGGGGGCCATTCTACCATATCAAGAATCTCACAAAACAAACTGGTTTGGTAAATGGGACGGTTTATGGTTCATGGTTCGTGGGGTTTCATGACCTAGGAACCGGCACAAACCTCCATTTTCCCAGTTTGTGTTCATCCCTTGTATATATGTAGCCTACTGCACCCACAGGGCATGACTAGTCAATCTCTTCAGGAAGACAATGATTCAGCCCTTTATAAGAAGCACTTGGCCCACAGTTTAATGGAAATGATGGCAAATTAAGCTCACTTTCCTCACCCCTTGATACAATTTCTGAAAAACTTCTACTTTGTGAGCTACTGGCACTTAAGTAGTGAGTTAGTGATTTGGCTGCTGCATAAATTAGTGTGCTCTGGAGCCATCCTTCCTGAGCTGAGACAAAAATGTGTGAGCCAGAGGCTAAAAAACTGTGAGCTAGCTCACACTAACTCAGCTTAGAGGGAACACTGCTTGTGAAGTAGGGAAGGCAGAGAGAAAGTGATTGCTACAAGAACATTGACTGAGATTCATGACAATAGAGTAGTGATATGAACCCTGGTCTCCCCCGTGCTAGTTCTGCATGATGACCACTGTGTGTTACCGGCTTTCATCATCATGTATGTGTAGTAGCTTTCAGAACAAGGAAAACTTGTATGTCATTATATGAACATCTTATTAATTCTTCATGAACTTGACACTGCTGAAGAAAGAAGCTTGAATTCAAGAACAGTCAGGAGACAGGGGAGCCAAAACCAACCCTATTGCAAGTGAGCCAGAACTCCACCAAAATTAAAGAGAGTATACACCCGCCCCTCCTCACCCATCAAAATACATGTTATGGTACAAGCCAAAAAAGCAAGTAAGTACGACACATAGGCACACACAGTTAGGTGCTCTAGGTGATACCTGCTTATTAGATACCTAGATTCTTGACTCTGGGAGTTTTTAGGCCAAAATTATTCAGGTGCATTGGCAGGTATCCATGGGAAAGCTTGCACAACCTCCACCTGCACTTTGCCTACTTTAAGCCAGTAGTATTAGTCACACTCATAAGAGATTTCCTCACAAATATTTGAGCACTGGAAGCTATTTATATATGTAATTAGATGGCACCACCTCAAAGAGCTACCTTGCCCACGATCTTAAAAACCCTTGAGTTTGAATATGTCCGCACCCGTGAGTAGATTGAATGTTAATAGGGTTATGCGTGCTCCAGTTATCTAGTTTTCTATTCATTTACATCTTTGCTGGATGTAAGTCTAAATAATAATTATACCCAGTTCACAAAGAACACAATTCCGTTTAAAGGAATAGTGTTGCATATGTTGGGGTTTAACCACTAATGGTACATACTGTGAATTACTAAATAGGCTTCCAGTGAGTTCTGCACACACTAGTTCCATAGCCCTACTTATTGGTACACGTTGAACACAATCCAGAAATAGTAAAGCACATTGAAGACCCACTGATTAGACTCACACTGAACATTATTGTTCAAACAACTAGACTTAGAAGTGCTGATGTCTGGCTAGATCATGGCTGTTGTATTTTATACCACTGAACACATTCATCATTTGTAACTGGTTTCATAAACTGTGCAGTGAGACTCTGTAAAGACTTGTGGACAGTCACTAGGAGAGATATAAATTCCTTCCTGTTCCCCCCCACCAATAAAAGCTCGAACAGACAAGCTGATCCAAACCCCACTCTAGATATCATGCTGCATTTCAGTGACTGTTTTACTAATTATTTTAGAGATAGTGTTGGAATGCCCTGTAATTTAGATGGCATTCTTGTTTCCCTTAGCATCTTTGCCATGGGAATCTTACAACAAATCCATGCTGATGATGACAAGGATGATAATACTGATTTATAGAGCACTTTAGATAATTAAGTACTGTACAAGGCATGCCTCGCTCAAAGGCTTAGAACAAGGCTCTTTCCCCCATCCTTTTGCCTGTCTCAGGTCTGGAACAATTGAGTAATGCCTATCAATCCAGGGTTTTTTCTGTAAACTCAGACCACTTTTACTTTGATGTTGGGGTGATGTTTAAGGGTGGCTTTGTTTTTCCGTTAGATGGTGGCTATGAACAGGTAAAGAAGCACATGTGCAAACTATATCACATACATCTCCGCATAGCGGGAAACACATATGCACAGACCAAAAAAGGCTGAGATGTATAACTGCTTTAGGATGAATCAATTTATCAGTATAGTATTTTCCGCATTACACATTTTTAAAAGATAATCTGACCATGAAACAGAGAAAAATTACAAAGGTGACAACTGTTTCATAAGGCTGGGGGGGGAAAAAGTTGGGAAGACATGATTATTAATTCTGAGAAGAGAAACTGAGGAGAAAATAACAGTTTTCAGATATCCCAAGGGCTGCTAATGAAACAACAGATTCTAAACAGCAGCTTGGCCACGCTTCAAGGTGCTCAGTCAGTCTCAGGTGTCCCTATGCCCAAGAGCATCTGGTATATCCTAATTTGATGGCTGCTGACTGTGCTTCTGGGGGGCAGGATGCAACACCAGTGGCTGGGTGCTTGGCCAAAAATGGGCTTGGCCAAAACATCCACAGTTAGTCTGGTAACAGAAGTCAGAACGACTAGTCAGAGGAGGAGTTAGAGCTAGGGGCTGATGAGGCAGGGGCTGGGAGAACAATGAGCAGTTGCCAAAGAGCTCCACCAAACAATCAGCTCAGGAGGCTGACACAGCAGGCTGAGTTGGGCTGACAACCTTCGTTAGGACCTGGAGACCTTCTGGTATTACAACTGATCTCCAGATTCCCCTGGAGAAAATGGATGGTCTGGCGGGTGGACTCTATGACATTACACTCTGCTGAAATCCCTCCCCTACCAAAATCCTGCCTTCCCCAGGCTCCACCCCCAAATCACCAGGAATTCTCCAGCCTGGAGTTGGCAACCCTAGGGCTGAGCCTTAAGCAAGCGGAGGGCAGGGACTGGGCCTTTCAACCACCAGTTCAGCCATCACTCGGATGACTCTGACAAGTGTGAAGGAGTGCATGCGTGAAGGAAGAAAGCACCCAAAGACTTCCAAGGCCAGTATGTAAAAGAATGGGCTAACATTCCATCCCAGATTGGTTATCCGTAACCAATGCTCCCTCTAAGCTGTGGAGTCTTATGAGCAAAAATTCTACCTTGTGAGCTACTGGCATTAAAGTTGTGAGTGAACAATTTGGCTACTGCATAAATTAGTTTGCTCGGGAGCCATCCTTCCTGAGCAAAGACAAAAATGTGTGAGCCGGAGGCTAAAAACTGTGAGCTACCTCACATTAACTCAGCTTAGAGGGAACACTGTCTGTAACCAAGCCTTGTAACTGAGTGAGCAGGGATTGCCTTATAAGCCTTTCTGGTTCTGAGCTAAAAGATCCAAATAGCATCTCCTTCCCAAACCAGTTTACTCAGCCTCATGGTAGGGTAGGCCTTTGGGCTAGGCTATACAGCTTCTCAAGGTACAGTCAGGTCAGTGGATTCTATGGCAAATTATATCAGAAAACAGAGATAATCTATTAAACTTTCATGAAATTATGCCTCAGAACTCAGCAACCAATAAAATACTCAACTTCTCCAAGAACATGCAAGGAAAATACCCTATCAGACAAGTGAAAGCTGCCAATTTAAGTCTTAAGATCCAATTTTTAAAAGCTTTTAAAATTGGCTCATAAGACTCCTCTGCTAAGTGAATAGCAAACTAAATCAAGACAGCTTAAGAGGTAATGATGAAGTATGTGCCTCGTTACCTAGTACATTACGACTGCCAGAAGTCAGCAAAAGATGCAGTCTAAAACACTGATTGAATGGTTTAGAGAAGTAGTTTTCAGTTCTTTCAGATCCAGGGTCCACCTTCAAATTATTTCATTAAGCTATAGCTAAATTTACTAAAAAGTAGTGCTACACTGATACACATTCAGCTGTAAGACAAGGCCACATTTGTTAATGTGTAAGGAGTTAATTCTCTTTTCTCTTTGCCTTTTCCACCATATTTGGCTTGGGAAATGGTCCAGTGGCAGTTGAGCAGTACTTGTCTTTAAATACTGTAACTTCCTGAGCTATGACAAGCAACAACTCACTGCCATATGTCTGTGTGTCAGAAGGCAGGCAAGAAGGTGATAATGATACAACAATATAATTAAGCACTGCTATTTGCAAAGCTATTACTAGGGTTGCCAGCATATAGGTGGGGCCTCGAGATCTCCTGGAATTACAACTGCTCTCCAAACTACAGAGGGCAGTACCCCTGGAGAAAATGGACGCTTTGGAGGGAGGACTCTGTGGCATTGTACCCTAATAAGGTCCCTCCTCTCCCAAATCTTGCCCTCTCCATGTTCCACCCCCGAATCTCCAGGGGTTTGCAACCCTACCTCAAGTTTCACAGGGGAGGGACTCACACAGAATAATGTATGAGAAAACTGCAGGGAAGAAATTAGGCTAGATTCAGCCCACATCTGGACACTACCACAGGATAATGGAGTGGTTCTGTTACTTTAGGTCCCCATTGTGAGTTTACATCACATCTGTGAAATCTGTGGATTCCAAAGAGGGCCAAAAGGGTTCAACAGGCCTCCGAGGCCATGATATACTCCAGTAATAGCAGTAGGAACATGCTGGGGCAAGAGGTATCTGACCTGGCTGCACCTCTCCTAGCACTGAGTAGACCCTCCCACCAACTGAGACATTCAGATGAGACTGTGGGTGATGGAAGCAGCTGGAAGGCCCAGTCCATACCAGATATTTCAAGGCAATTCTGTGGTCCTGATGCCACCATTAGGAGTTTGCCAAGGCCTAGAGCAGGGGTGTCAAACATAAGGCCCGGGAGCCAGAAGCAGCCCGCTCAGGGCTCTTATGCAGCCCGCAAGTAACTAGTGCAAGGGAGGGAACAGGAGACTGCTTGAAGGGAAATGGGCAGAGCCACTCCGATTGTGGCTTCAGCATGGCGGAATAGCCTTGTCTGCAGCAATCAAACAGCGTGAGAGCATCTGCCTAGTGCTGCACCACTGGCTCTCCAGTCTGCCCATGTGGGTTTTCCTTTAGACCCCCCTCCCAGCCCATGAAGACTTGCAGCAAGGATACACCAACTCGGAGCTTACTGGCTGCTGTCCTTTAAACAGTTTATGTCTCCGGGACCTGGCATTATGTTTTATGGCACACATGGACCGCCCGACAAAGTGACATTTATGTCAGATCTGGCCCTCGTGACAAATGAATTCGACACCTCTGGCCTAGAGAGCTCTTACAGTCTGCATAACCCTGCTTACCTCAATGGGACTCATTCCATCAACCCCTCTATGCATTACTTAGTAACATACCATGGGAATAACAGGTCCTGTACGCTCCTGATGATGAATGCACTGGGGTGTAAGAAGCCCTTGCAGCGCTTGTTTCTCCTAGCCTACACTGACCCTTCACTCCTCTTATCCCGTAATAAGTAATATCCCTGGGAACATGAATCACGATTCCTAAGTCATCTGAAAAAGGATTCATTTTAGACATTTAGCAAATTAATGCATCAGCTATGTATCAATTGGGATGTGTGCTCAGATTCTCAATAAGCCATACCTCATACAAAATAACAGGCTTCACAAAAGAGTTAAAACACATACTAATTTGATGCTGTGCACATTACTCATCCACTGTTAAGACCTTAATACAAGTATACACTAGTGTGTATACCTAACCCCATAACAGGCCCAGAGTGCATGCACTGGACCTCACATTTGCCTAGGAGCTTTGTAGATCCCAAACCTATGCCTGTAGAACCCAGGCATGTGTGTAGAACCCAACCTATGCCTGTAAAGTTTCAATGTAAATGTGATGCCCAGTGCATGGATGTCAGCCATGCAGGGCCATGAAGAGGGAGGGTACCATTGGTACAAGATTCAGGGGTGCCTTGGTCAGTCTAGTGGCCCCTGGAGCCAGGCAAATCATATGATTTTCATATCATGTTTGAGCTGGAGCTTGTTGGTGTGTGTGTGTACAGAAAAACTTTGTATGTGGTACCTCTTGGCAGCCCCGTGGCTATTAGAGATGGGACCGTCTGGTATTCTCCCTCTATTCTTACAATTAAAACCTACTTAGGGTTAGTGTCAGAAAAGAAGCTAGGAGATGAAAGCTGAAGAGAACAGTCAAGAAGGGGTAAGCTGGTTCAAGGAGAGGCTACCGTATGATGCACAATATTATGGTTTCTAAGAACTGCTTGTCAGCAGTGTTCTATGAGACCTAGCTTCCATTCCAGAGTTCTTGGCAGAAACAGCAAAACAATTCTCAAATACATCCCCTTCTGAATCCCCTTACCCCCAAATACGCAAAGTAAGTTAAACTTTGCAGTTTCAGTCACAGAGGTTAGATTTGCATTCCTGAAACATTTAAAAAAAACAAAACCAGAACCCAGAGCTCCCAGCTATAATGAAGTAAGAGCTGTTACATCAAATGTAAGAGCAATAAAAGCCAAACTTTTAAATTAGAGATTAGAATCAAGTATATTTAGTATCTGACACACCCACCTAATGATTCTTTAGTAATCTTATGGAATGGCCACTGCACGTTTTCTCATAAATGTTAAAATCTCTAGAATCATGGAAGATGCAGGAGTGGATTAAGGACCCGAGGCTTCTTCCCATTCAGCGTAATATCAGAGGGACTGGCTGCAGAACCAAGTGGGATTTTTTTAGTATATACTCATTCTCCCCTATATTTTCTTTTATTATTTATTTATTTTTGGGATTTATATCCCGCCCTCCCTGCTTTACGGCAGGCTCAGGGCGGCTACCAACAGATTCGGTACAAATTTAAAATCATAAAACTATATATAAAACTTACACTGCACGGCAGTTACAACCATACTGTGCCCCCAATACAAGATGGCACCACTTCATTGTCTATATCTGAGCAGTGTTCCAGATGGTAACCGACCGGGCGGTGCAAGATGGTCCAGAGTGACAAATTACGATGGAAGGGCCAGGCTAAGAGTATCGGGCGGCCCCTACTTGAAAGCCTGGCGGAAGAGCTCCGTCTTGCAGGCCCTGCAGAACTGCAAGAGGTCCCGCAGAGCCCTAATGTTGTCCGGGAGCTCATTCCACTAGGATGGGACAGCCACCGAAAAAGCCCTGCCCCTTGTAACTGCCAGCCGGGCCTCCCTTGGCCCTGGGAGAATCAGGCGATTTTGGGACCCTGACCACAGTGCTCACTGGGGTACATGTGGGGAGAGACAGTCCCCCAGGTAGATAGGTCCCAGGCCATATAGGGCTTTATAGGTCAACACCAGCACCCTGAACCTTATCCGGTATGCTATAGGCAGCCAGTGCAGTGCCTTTAAGGTGGGCTGGATGCGCTCCCGCATGGGGAGGCCCATCAGCAGCCTCGCCGCCGCATTTTGCACTAGCTGCAGCTTCTGGATTTGGCACAAGGGCAACCCCATGTAGAGAGCGTTACAGTAGTCCAGTCTTGAGGTGACCAAAGCATGGATCACCGTAGCCAGGTCGTTGTGTTCAAGGAAGGGAATCAACTGCTTGATCAGCCATAGGTGGTAAAAGGCTGACCTTGCAGTGGCTGCTACCCGGGCTTCCATTGTTAACAAGGGGTCCAGGAGCACTCCCTAACTCCTAACCTCCGACGCTGGCACTAGTAGTGCCCCATCGAAGGTCGGGAGAGGGATCCCTACCCTTGGTACACTCCAACTCAGGCATAGGACCTCCGCCTTCGTCGGATTCAATTTCAATCGGCTCTGCCTAAGCCACCCAGCCACGGCTTTCAACGCCAGATCTAGATCACCCAGACTAGAGTCTGACTGGCCGCCCAACAACAGATAGAGCTGGGTATCGTCAGCATATTGATGACAACCCAGCCACGCCTCCGGGCAATCTGGGCGAGGGGGCGCATATAGATGTTAAACAACATTGGGGAAAGTACTGCTCCCTGTGGCACTCTGCAAACCAGCGGGTGTCTTTGGGAGAGCTGTTTCCCGATCGCCACCCTCTGTCCCTGGTCTTGGAGAAACGAGGAAAGCCACTGTAAGGCCAACCCCTGAATCCCAATGTCAGTGAGGCAGTGGGCCAGTAGCTGATGGTCGACTGTGTCGAACGCCACCAACAGGTCTAACAACATCAGCACTGCCGTGCTGCCCCGATCCAAGTGCCTCCAGAGGTCATCTGTGTGGACGACCAACACCATCTCTGTCCCATGGCCTGGTCGGAAGCTGGAATGGAATGGATCTAATATGGAGGCGTCATCCAAAAAGCCCTGCAATTGGTCCGCCACCGCCTTCTCAATTAGTTTACCCAAGTAGGGTAAATTAGATACCGGCCACTAGTTGGCCAATTCGGCCGGATCCACTGTTGACTTTTTCAGCAGGGGGCGTACCACAGCCTCCTTTAGAGCCCTAGGAAACATCCCCTTTGCCAGGGATGAGTTGATAACTTTCTTTAGTGCTCCTCATACCACCTCACAGCTTGATTTAATTAGCCATGATGGGCACGGGTTGAGACTACAGGTGGATGGGCGGACCGACAGGAGCGGTTTGTTGACCTCCTCTAGACAGAGTGGATTGAAATAATCCAAAATATGACCAGAAGATGTGCTTGGAGCCTCAAGTTCCGCTACTGTATCAGTTGTGGCAGGGAGGTCCCGGCGGATCGACAAGACTTTATTTGCGAAATAGTTCCCAAAAGCCTCACAGCCAATATCCAATTCCCTATCATTTTGTCTGCACTTTGGCAGTGTCGTTAAAGATCGAATTGTCCTAAATAATTGGGCTGGGCGGGAACTCACGGACGATATCTTCGCAGCCTTGACAGCCATCCCATAGGATTTCATAAACGTCCTATAAGATGCTTTTGCTGCTTCATCAGGAGCACGACATCACCGTCTCTCTAGTAGTCTGAGCTCCTGCTTCATCACCCTCAGCTCCCATGTATACCATGGGGAGAGCAATGAGCGGGGGCCCAGATGGTGCCGGGGGCAATGTTGTTGATGGCCGTCGATAGACAATGTTGCCAATCCTCGACTTGCTCATCAACAAGTTGCCAGGGGGCCTCGGATCCTGTAGAGCTGCCTAGAATCACATAGGATCCATTTGACTTCACGGGTGAGCTAAAATAGGCTCGCCACCCAGAGTTGGAGCGGCATATTCACCCGGGCCTTCAGAGCTTGGTGATCCGACCATGGTACGACCATAGTCATAATCCGGTCCACCATAACCCTCGCCGCAAAAATCAAATCGAGTGTGTGACCGGCTCTGTGCATAGGAGCTGTAACAAATTGGGAGAGTCCTAGTGCTGCCATGGACGACACAGATCCATTGCCTGCGTGGAGGTCACGTCCTCAGCATGGATGTTGAAATCACCCAGGACTAAAAGTCGCAGGTGCTCAAGCGCCCAGCCTGATACGGCCTCCAGCAGGGATGGCAGGCTGCTCGTCAGTGCGTTGGGTGGTCAGTACACCAGCCAGGCAGCCAACCTCTCCCCAGCATCCCAGACAAAGCCAGCACACTCTATGCCCACAAGATTCAGCGGCAGGAGTGCCCTGAAGGTATAACTCTCCCGGATGAACAATGCCACTCCTCCCCCCTGCCCCTGAGTCTGGGATTGGTGGAGGACCGAGAAACCGGGTGGAGCCATTTGGGAGAGAGACACAGTCTCCCCTTCTCTTACCCAGGTCTCGGTCACGCAAGCCAGATCTACCTCCTGCTCTGACACAAAGTCATGCAGAATTCTGGTCTTATTATTAATAGATCTGGCATTGCACAACACCAATGTCGGAGCGGGGTTCTCCCTCCTGGCCCCACAACCAACCACCTTTGGGATGGGACACAGATTGGAAGGGGACCAAGCTCGCCCACATTTCCATTCCCTTCTCTTCCCTTCCACTTCCATCAGGTCCCACCGCCATACCTCCCCATCCCCAGGAGCACCAGGATCCCTTGGCTGGTCATCTGTCTGTTGGTGGCCTTTGCACATAAGCCTCGGCCGCCGTTGGATGTCCAACCAGCTTTGTTGGAATCAAATGCACTGGTTTCCCACACACCAGCCGTCAAGTACTAGACTGCTCAGTACACCCATCCACTTTGGTGAGCCCAATTTAGGGTAGTCTGCTCAGTATAGCTACAAGCTAACCTAGGCAATATTCAATACCACTTCCCACCCTAACCCCACAAACTAATTCCCCTACTCTACCTAAGTTATTCTACTCTAGTCAATAAATAAGGGGTGGGAACTAACTAAGAACTAAGACTACTACCACTAACTAAACTACTAAACTAATCCCCACTATCCTAGCTAAGAACTAAAAAACTAAAAGGGGGGAGCCTCCTACACCTGTCCCCCACCTCCTGCCTAAGCTGGTGTTACTGAAATTTCTCCCCGCCACTCTCGGTACCAGAGATCACAAATCCTGTAATTGAGGACGAAGTCCGAACCTGGCCACAGTTGTAAAAGGCCCAGCGGGGGTCTCCCTTTGCGCCAGTTCTGTAAGCCGATCCTGATATGTCGGCCACATACTGCCCATGTCCCAAACGCTGGTCTTTACTCCGCTCGTCATCGAGTCTCCTATGGGCTAAAGGTCATAGAGGCCCCGAAGGCCATGTCTGCTTAACATTTTTTCCCACCATAGACAACAATGGAGGGGATTGGACAACCTGTTTGGGGGCCCGCAGAATTGGACCCCCTGGTCCAATCTTCTTGAAACTTGGTGGGTATTTTGAGGAGAGGCCCCAGCAGCTACCCTGCAAGTTTGGAGCCTCTCCCTCAAACCCCCTTTCCTCCAGCCCCTCATATACCCTATGAGTTTTTGCCATTGATTTCAATGGCCCATAGGGTATAATGGGGCTGAAACTGACATTCCCTTTCTGACACACTTCTGGTGATGTCAGGGGATGTGGCATATGCTAATGAGGTATGCTAATGAGTTATGCTAATGAGCTCCTGCACCTCTTTTTCTACGAAAGGACACCTGCTCAGAACTCTCTCAACCCCACCTACCTCGCAAAGTGCCTGTTGTGGGGAGGAAGGGAAGGTGATTGTAAGACACTTTGAAGGTTGAGAAAAGTGAGGTATAAAAATCTACTCTTTTCCTTCCTTGGAATCAAGCCAGCAATTGACCTTATGCAACTGCCCAATGCCCTTATGGCAGGAGTGGGCAAACTGTGGCTCGGGAGCCGCATGCGGCTCTTTCACATATATTACGTGGCTCCCGGCAGGGCGGCTGGGGAAGCTAATATTCATTAGCAAACAAATATCATTGGACAAATTAATATCATTATCAATTTCTGCTTTTACCCCTTTTGTTATTATTTTTGGCGGTCTCATTTAATGTTAATAAAAAGCAAATTTGCTTATTTTCCAATAAAAGCAGGTAATATTTGTTCATGTCTTGTGGTTCTCAAACGTCTGATGTTTATTCTATGTGGCTCTTACGTTAAGCAAGTTTGGCCAACCCTGTTCTAGGTGGCTCTTAAACTGAGCAAGTTTGCCCACCCCTGCCTTATGGCATTCCCAGTGTCAGCCTGAATACTGACATCCTTAAGTATCATTCTTCACCGAGTCTATCAGGCAAAATAAGCCAGCACATCAGTCAAAAAGCTCCAGGTGGGTGAAGATTTTTTTTCTGGTTTTGGGGGAAACTGTCTATTCAAACAAAACAGACAACAGGTAAAATGCAGGCCACATGCCAAAGATGGAAGGCTCATGAACTGAGGGAACAGCAGAGGGAGGAGTGCAGTTGGAATAGCTCTTATCCCTTCCTCCTGTCACTCTGCTAGAAAGAGGAATATGCCAACAGAAATAATACCTAGATTTCCCCTCTTATTTCTGTGAAGTAAAACACATCTTGCTTTGTGTTTCTGTTGTAGGAGAAACAGCCAGGGTGGACAAAAGCCAGAAATTAAATAATAATAAATTGGGTTTTAATTTTGAAAAGAAATCAGTTATAATGATCTCTTTAAAAGACTGGTTTAAAATTAAAGGCAATTGTAATGCAAGCAAGGCTAGGCATGTAGGCTGATGTACAAAATATCATATATAGTTTAATTATACATTCAAAAGTGATATCATTTAAAAACCACAATTCTATGGTTCTGCATACGAGTACCTATTCCTAACATAAAGACTAATGTCCAATCATATAAATACAGGTTAAAATGTACAAATTATATCCATACACAACAACCAGCACCATACGTGTTTTGGCTAAAAGCCTTCCTCAGTGGTAAAATTCAAACTGAGCACTCCATAAATTTAACAAAAATATACATAAAACTCATCATATACAGAATGGGCCTAAAATGAAAGGGGAGGGGGAGAGGAGAAAAATAATTATCTATATGTGTATTGAGCAACAATTCTAAATAAATAAATAAATATTTTGAAATATATGGAACTGGTATAACTACCTTACTCACAGAGATTTTCACCTGTGGAGTAAGTGGTGATAAATATTCTTGAGATGCAACATGGGCAACTCATCAAGATGTACACTATTTCATATGCCCATGGATCTAAAATACTCATAAAGCATATGAGTAAACAACTGCAAGTTAAAAAGTCTCCTAAATTTTAAAAAAAAGGTATGTCGCTAACTGGAAAAATAACCTAAATGGTGCAATATTTACCCGTTTAGGCCCAATCTGTAATGCTCAGAGGTCCAATGAAGTGCTCAGGTACAATTAGAAAAGAATCAGCGCTATGGTAGTCCCCCCCTCCCCCCTGGAATATATGGGAAAGGTGGAAGATGTGATGCAACAGAAGAAAGAGAGAAAAATGATGACACTGAGGTAATCAGCAGCACCTGGGAGAGGAAAACTGTATCAGTCTACTTGCACTCCTCAATCCAAAAAACAGCCAGGTCCATCAGACACATAGCCAATCAATGTCTTCATTTAAACCTCTTGGCACCTGAGTATCCGACATGAAGATCCAGAAGGATTCTCTTTTCTTCAAAAGTTGAATTTGTTGTTGGTAAGCTTCTTGCAGTCGTATGGCAATTGTTCTGTTAGTGGCTTTTGCCTTAATACCAATGTATTCCAAAATTCTTCAATGACCAGAAATTATTAAATTAGATCCTTTGTTAATTGTAACTCTAGAGGTGTCATGGATTGTATACAGTGCCCATGCAATTTGTTGTAAGTAGGAATGACAACACAGGCAATTATAGTGAGAATAACTACCTTGCCACAAGGAGGCAAGCAAAATGATAGAGAATTTGCTATTGGCTGTGAGGCATTTGTGAGCTATTTTGCAGACAAAGCCACAGCATTCTGTCAGGACCTCCTGGCCGTAGTTGATACAGTAAGGGAACTAGAAGCCCTTTGCCCATCTTCTGGTCCAGTTTTTGACAAATTCAACCAATTCTCCCAGGAGGAAGTTGACAGGATCCTGATAGCTGTGAGGTCTACCACTTACCCCCTGGACTCGTGCCTGTCTTGGCTGGTCAAGGCCTGGTAGAACAGTCTTCAGGCTCCCCTGGGAGATATTGTTAACTTATCCCTATCTTCAGGGATATTCCCAGTAGGGCTGAAGGAGGCAGTGGTGCACCCTCTCTTGAAAAAGCCATCATTGGACCCTGCGTCCTTTGCCAACTACTGCCCAGTTTTGAATCTGCTGTTTCTGGGTAAGGTGGTTGAGAGAGTGGTGGTTAAGCACCTCCAGATCTTCTTGGATGATACTTCCATCCTGGAACCTTTCCAGTCCGGCTTCCACCCTGGCCATGGGATGGAGACCTCACAGATGACCTCCACAGACATTTGGATCAGGGTGGGTCAGTACTGCTGTTGCTCTTGGAACTGACAGCAGCAATCGACATGGTCGATTATGATCTCTTGACCTACCACCTCGCTGACGTAGGGATACAGGGAACTGCTTTACAATGGCTTTCCTCCTTTCTCCATGGTTGGGGACAGAGGGTGGCACTCAGGGAAAGTGTGTCTCTGTGATACATGCTAGAATGCGGGGTGCCGCAGGGGGTGATTCTCTCTCTGATGTTGTTTAACATCTAGATGTGCCCCCTCATGCAGTTGGCCCAGGGGGGTTTGGCTGGGTTGTCACCAATATGCTAATGACACCCAGCTCTATCTGCTGATGGATAGCTGGCCAGACTCCACCCCAGATAATCTGGACAGGGCATTAGGAGCTGTGACTGGATGGTTATACCAGAGCCAGTTGAGACTAAACCCAACAAAGATGGAGGTCCTGTATTTGAGTCATGGGGGTTGGGATCACGAATTCGGCTCCTGATGCTTGGTTGGGCGCCTCTGATGCCAGCACTGAGAGCAGAAAGCCTTGGGGTGATTCTGGATGCTTCACTTTCAATGGAGGCCCAGGTCACTGCTGTTGCCAGGTCTGCCTTTTATCATCTACAGCAGGTCAGGCAACTTGTTCCCTATCTCTTCTCCCAGGACTTAGCTACAGTGATCCACCCAATGGTCACTTCCAGGCTGGATTACTGTAACTCACTCTACATGGGGCTGCCCTTGAACCTGACCCCGAAACTCCAACTGGTGCACAATGTGATGGCACGCTCGTTTACAGTGTTGTCTGTGCGGGCACTCATTCAGCCAGTGTGACACCAACTGCACTGTCTACCAGTTGAGTACCAAATCAGTTTCAAGGTTATGGTATCGACCTTTAAAGTCCTACAAGGTACCTAGGACCAGAATACCTTCAGGACTGTCTCTCCTCATATATGCTCCGGAGAGCCTTGCACTCCACTGAACAACATTTACTGGTAGTCCTTGGCCTGAAGGATGCCTACTTAGCCTCAAACAGGGCCAGGGCCTTCTCTGCTGTGGCCCCTACCAGGTGGAATGTGCTCCCAATTGAGATCAGGGCCCTGAGGGACTTGCTACAATTCTGCAGGGCCTGCAAAGCAGAGGTGTTCCGCCAGGCCTCTGGTTGAGGTGATGGATTTTGTTACCATCTCAGCCTCCCTTGCCCATAGTAAGACTACAGATGCCTATCATCCTGCTAACATTTAATGGAAAGCGTATTGGGCTGCTCTGGACCAATGTTATGTTTCTTGCTTACCTGGTTTTTAATCATATATTTTAATTTTTATTATGAGCCGCCCTGAGCCCATTGTGGGATAGGGCAGGAAATAAATAAATAAGAATATCTGAACCCAGAATCTGCATCAGACAGCAAAAACTGCTAGCTCCGCTTGTGAAGCACTTCATGTCCTTGGGAAATACAGATAAGCACCTTAAGTTCTGGGTCATAGAAAAGCTGCAAATGTACTCTTCACAACAAATTCGACCAGCCTCTTAAACTTCAATGAACTGATTTCCATTGCTGATAAAGAGGGATTTTCTTCTATGACAGAAATCACTTTTCTTATGGTGAGATAAGCCCTTTCTGTGAGACTTTTTATTTATTATTATTATCCGTGAGACAATTTATATTGACAGAATTGTAAGGTTTTAAAGGTTTGAGACTTGACTGCAAGAAGCTTACCAACAACAAATTCAACTTTTGAAGAAAAGAGAATCCTTCTAGATCTTCATGTCGAATATTCTGGTGCCAAGAGGTTTGAATGAAGACATTGATTGGCTATGTGTCTGATGGACCTGGCTGTTTTTTGGATTGAGGAGTGCAAGTAGACTGATACAGTTTTCCTCTCCCAGGTGCTGCTGATTACCTCAGTGTCATCATTTCTCTCTCTCTCTCTTCTGTTGCATCACATTTTCCCCACCTCCACCTTTCCCATATATTCCAGGGGGGAGGAGGGGACTACCATAGCGCTGATTCTTTTCTAATTGTACCTGAGCACTTCATTGGAGCTCTGAGCATTACAGATTGGGCCTAAACGGGTAAATATTGCACCATTTAGGTTATTTTTCCAGTTAGCTACATACCTTTTCCCCTAAAATTTAGGAGACTTTTTAACTTGCAGTTATTTATTCGTATGCTTTATGAGTATTTTAGATCCATGGGCATATGAAATAGTGTACATCTTGATGAGTTGCCCATGTTGCATCTCAAGAATATTTATCACCACTTACTCCATGGGTGAAAATCTCAGTGTGAGTATGGTAGTTATTCCAGTTCCATATATTTCAAAACATTTTTTTAAAAAATTGTTGCTCAACACACATATAATTATTTTTCTCTCCCACCCTTTCATTTTAGGCCCATTCTATATATGATGAGTTTTATGTATTTTTTTTTAAATTTATGGAGTGCTCAGTTTGAATTTTACCACTGAGGAAGGCTTTTAGCTGAAACACATTTGGTACTTGTTGTTGTGTATGGATATAATTTGTATATTTTAACCTGTATTTATATGATTGGACATTTGTCTTTATGTTAGGAATAGGTACTCGTATGCAGAACCACAAGGTTGTGGTTTTTAAATGATATCACTTTTGAATGTATAATTATATATGATATTTTGTACATTAGCACTACGTGCATAGTTATAATTTAGTACTATTTTTAAAAAGTGTACTCCTGTTAATACCTCTCTTTATAATTTCCTGTATACTGAATTCTACTCAGTGTTTTCATATAGCCGGATTTTTTTTTTAAAAAAAGATGGTAACGGGGAAAATGAAAAAGCCAAGAACACTTTTGGACAAGTTACTCTCCCAATACGATGTCATATCTTGATTTTGCAACCCACAGCGACTGATGCCAAGTAGAGAGTAATGCTTGATTTAATCCACACCCTTGTATAATTTGGCTGACGGTACTTCCTTTATCCCAAAGGCACAGCAGTAATTATCCTAACATATACCAATTTCACATAAATATGAGTTATGTTCATTTGATAAAGCTTTTGGAATCTTCAAAGTTTTGATGCTATTGTGCTCCGTATTTCTATACCTTTCCAGTTAAATATTTTAATTAACATGCCTAGAAGTAACATGAAAAGGAACACATAATGGAGGAATCTGTGCAGTCTTGATTTCAATGTAAACAGAATCAAGCAAGCCAAATTTTTAAAAGCATACTGTCCTGACATTTGTATTATTACCTTTTGCATTATTATGATCAATCAGTTAAGGGAAACTAGAGTCAGCTTCCTAAGTGCAAGGTAGATTAACTGATGTGATTCTAGAAGTAAAAATAATCATATACACATTAACACATTTTGTGATTACAGGATTCCATTTACTATTCTACTTCAAAAATCAATCAGTTCTGTTACTCCTTTCACAAAGAGAATGCTACACCCCTGTATAACTTTACACTTGATTTCTGAACTCATACCATGGAGATTGTTTCCTATATACTCGTTTTGTGCCTTTTTATTGAAGCAAGATTCAATCAGCTTCCTGGGCATTAGCTCAATTGTCCTCAGGCAGCTCTAAATTATGCTTAACTTGACTGGCTTATACCAGTCCTAAGAATAAGGAAATTATTGAACATTGGTTCTGCCTGGGGAAATGATCCCAAAGGGTTAATTCAGAAACCTTTTTCACACAATCAGTCCAGGGATTTATTTATTTGGGCATTTCAACCTGCTTTTCTTTACTCAGTGTGGACTCAGTGCAGGATAATGGCTCATATTCTGCCATTCCGATTAGCAAGTCTTCCTCAGACTTAAAGATAATTCCTCCAAGTGGTTCCTCCTTTGGCAGAAGAACCATCTAAATTGCAGGAAGGCTCCTTAGGCTTGACTAAGACTTCAAACTTTGCTGAGTGGACTGGTAGGATTCAGACCACTGAATGCAGAGTCAGACATACAGAGCCTACTCAGACAAAAAGTATGCATGGAGGGCTAATGTGTGTGTGTGTGTGTGTATGTTAAGTGCCGTCAAGTCGCTTCTGAGTTATGGCAATTCTGAATTAATGACCTCCAGAACATCTTATCATCAACAGCCTTGCTCAGGTCTGGAAAACTGAAGGCCATGGTTCCCTGATTTGAGTCAATCAGTCTCACGCTGGATCTTCCTCTTTTAAGGGAGCCTTCAACTTTTCCTAGCATTACTGTCTTTCCCAGTGCGCCTTCTCATAATGTGGACAAAGTATGATAGTCTCAGTTTAGTCACTTCAGCTTTTAGGGAGAGTTCAGGCTTGATTTGATCTGGAACCCACTTATTTGTTGTTCTGGCAGTCCATGGTATCTGTAAAACTCTCCTCCAGCACCACATTTGGAATGAAATATCTTCCTGTCTGCTGTATTCATTGTCCAATTTTCACACCCATACATAGTGATGGGGAGTACTATAGTATGAATTATCTTGATCACCAGCAACACATCCTTACGCTCAAGAATCTTTTTTAGTTCCTTCATGGTCGCCTTTCCTAGGACAGCTAATACACACAACCTATGACTGTCTACTACCCCCCCACCTGCACATTCATTTTCCCTGAGCTAGCTGTGTGAAAAGAGCCACAGAAGTTGTATGTAGGAATAGCAAAGTCACAGTTTAAATAGATTGCTTTAAAACAAGTTTATGAAGGTTGCAATCAATAATCTACTCATTCTACTCCAATCTCACTGATTAAAAGTGCTTCACTATAGTAAACAGCTTTTTAATTTCAAGAGTGTCAGACTAGACCTGGGTTTGAATCCCTGCTCAGTTCAGTTCAGTTTTGTTGTGTAGAGCCAAGGGCCATTACAAACAAGAAAAATGTGAAATAACAATGGGTAAACAAAACAATAAAACTGAATTGCTACCATACACTGTTAAAAGTTACTATGGCAATCTTGCCCTCTTCCCTCCCTCACACACAGGATTTTTCCTTTGCTTCTTCTTGCTGAGCAGCCCCTATATCAATTTTCTTCTTATTTGTTGGTTTATGGCTGTCCCACCCTGCCATGTTATTATATATTTTGATGCTGGCCCAGCCCAGGGACTTGAGGGAAGAGACAAAATCACCTTCTTATATTCTACTCCTGTAATAAATATTGGAATATTTTATTTAACTTGTAGAGGAAAAGGTTTGGTGGAACCAGGGGTAGGATGTATGAGGTGAACCGGTAATAAAACTGAGGTCACTTTGTAATCACACTAAATCCAGATGACACATGGACAACAAGTGTTTTTGCTGTTCAGCAAAGTTTTTGAAACTTTGAGAGGCTTTGAGACCCCAGCGCCAAGGGGAGGGGTGAGGCGGGGGCCAAAGGCAAAGAGGCCCTCCATATCCAACCACACAATCACCCTGTTTACACTTCAGTTGAAATAATACACCTGCACACAAAGTTTTCAGAGAAATGTGGAATAAAATTGGCCACAACTTTATTGATTACAGCTGTAGTCTGCTTTGGCACAACATGGGGTACTGGTTCCAGTTAATCGACTGACCCGCCTGCCAGTCCACTGGTAACCTCGGGATGACAGGTCTCTGGATCCCACAAGGGTGGACACCCTGAGGTGGTCTCCCCACCATCTGAGTGTGAGGTTAATCCCTGGCCGTGCCCCTGGGCTGGGCATACCATTTGACCATGACGCTACGATCCCTTATGAGGATCCCCAAACTCACGAAAATGAGCACATAGACCGGCTTTCCTGATAATGGATCCAGCCCCATGCTGATACCGCCACAAAAGCTGGCCCTCAGACACCCGACTCCTGCCAATGCTCCTACAGCTGTAGCCAAAGGTGTAGGGCCTCCCTAATGCCTTATAGCCAATACATTCATACCCTAGCAAGATAAGTGAATCCCACTGGTATGAACCAGGGCATCCAGGCATAGTGAGATTCCCAAGGCCTCCATGCTTCTCCGTAGCTGGTCAGTCAGCTAGCTCGGCTCTAGCCCATCCTACTAAAGGAGTTCTACCGGTAGTTTCCTCTTATCCACCTCAGTCTGGAGTGCCAAGTGACAGCCTGTGCAGTCCCCCAGGCTGCCCTGTTGTCTTACTTGCACATCTGGGACTTGCAGCACCCATTCCAGGCCGCACTGGGATTGCATAGCCATACCAGATTCACTGCCTCCTCAGAACAGTGAACCTGAGGCATGCCATGCCCATTCTAAGCCAAGGTCATCTAGTCAGCTGCCCAGCTGTCACACCAGTGCACCCCATGTCCAGGATTCCAGGCAGAAGTCACCCGCACAGTGACTGCCAATCCACACCAACAACCGTTACCTCCTTAGAACTCCGCACCAAGCTTTGCTGCCTCCCTGGAGCCCTACACCAGCTTCCGGTGCCTCCCTGGAACTGAGTAAGGCATTGTTAACAGTTAGCCACCAAGGTGTCTCACCAGCGAACCTGGGACTCGCAGCGCCTGTTCCAGGCCCAGGTCACCATCACATTGACCACAGGTCCATCCCAATTTTCAGTGCTGCCCTGGAACTAAATAAGATGTTAACATTCAACTGCCCCTATGCAGCCCAATGTAAGCCCTGCATGGCACCTGGCTGCACGATGGCTGTAGCCCCAAGCTGGCAGCTGCGACTGCTGCCCGGATACCTTGTGAGTGGAAAACCGTCCCTGCTGGGAACACATCTGTAGCCTCCACCGGGCATGGGCCTCACCCTGCCAAAGTACCCAGCTTCAGGTGAGCCCCGTGCACCTGCTGATCAGTTTTAAACCTCCAGAGGACCATAAATGCCCCCTAAAAAAAAGTACCAAAGTAAATGCCACCTCGCATAGAGTGGCTCCTGTCCTGGGACTAGTGCAGACTCGAACATTTTTGCTGCAGCCGTGACAGGGCATTGAGTGTCAAGGACCCACCCTGGTCAGGTGCTCAAGGGGAGAGTCTCCTCCATCCTCTCCCCACCTGTAAGCCAGCAGTTGCACAGGTTGGCGGAGCCATGTGCTTTGCCAGAAGAAAAAGCAGACAAAGCCATGAGAAAGGCAGGAACAACCCTTCTACACTGTCCAGGCAACTAGACCGCTAGTGTCTGTGGAGAAGGCCAGGAAGGCTGCTAGTGCTGAACCCCTTGGGAAATGGGTCTGGTTAGCTGTTGTTCCACAGTGCCAGGCTGCAAAACCCCTCCTCCTGAAGGTGAGACCCAGCCTCTGCGATGCTGTTACTGATGCCTGCCACCTGGTGAGCTGAATATGTCATGTTAGTGAACAAACACCCGAGGCTGCTGTGATCCATGCCAAACCTGGAGCTACCCATGCATCAGAGTGTATCTGTATGCTGTTAGGCAAGTCAAGAGGTTGCTGCCCCTGTTGACCCCATTAGAGGTCCCTCCAGGGTTACCACCTGGCTGGCGATTAGGATGCCCTACTATTAATGTTCGCCCCTTCAGTGTACCTTAGAGCTTACCAGGGCCTGGGTAACCAGGGCATGCAGCGCCAGCAGCTTGTCCTCCAGCAGATGGGACCACCGTCAACAGGATGTAACTGAGTGCCCAAAAGAAGTTATTAAGTTGACCCTTGGAATTTCCATGAGCCAGCAGAAAGGGGCTAGCTGGTTCAAAGACCACACACACCACTTTGCAACCCATGGGCTTGGCCCCATTAGGAGGACCCCTTAGAGCATGCCGAGTGGTGAATGACCAGTGATGACCAAGTCAGAACTCACCCAAAGCTACCGTGAGGACAACCCTTAGTTGTCTGAAAAGGGGCTGCCCACGGATGAGGTGCCACTGTCCCCCCCTTGTGAGCACTGTGGGAGGAAAGCTGCCTGCCCTGACAGGGCAGCTGATCATTGGTCGAGCGCGAGCAGGACTTGGTGAGGTGGCAGCCCAGCCAGAACTCACAGCTGTGTTCAAATATTTAGTGGGTCCTCTGGCAAACGGCACTGATTACCCTGTATGCCCAGTCCCATTGAGAGGGCCAGTCGTGTTCTGCAATGCCTGGTGGTGGAAAGCCTCCTCAAACTCCAATGCGAGCACCCTGGCCTTAAGCACGCTATCCACATGGGGAAGTGCCACCCCCTATTTGAATGGCTGCCACCCACCACCCCTTGTATATTTGATACCCCACCAGCCAGATGTTAAAAGAATGCTCAGGCTTCTGTGTTACTTCTCTTCTCTATCTCCCTTAAGAGATGGATGGCAAATGGGTCACCCACTTCTCCATTTAGGATGCAGTGAAGGAGGGTGGCATCAATGCCAGCCCGTTCAGCCCTAGGGCCCCCGGAAGCTTGTGGTGCCTCCAGCATATGTCAGATGGCCAGAGCTAACAACCCCAGGTACCTGAGCTCTTGTTCCCAATAATCTGTCTTAGGCCATCTGCAATGGCCAGGGCGCCCCCGCCCCCGACACCCAAGACCCTCTGATACGGCCAGCATCAGGTCATGCAGGCGCAAGCTTCCTGCACTTGCTGCCAGCCCACCCCCTCCACCTGGCAAGAATTGTCATGGCTGCCGCCCTCCCTGTGGGGCTGCAAACAGGGCTCTGGGTGAGTCTGGGCCCCAGCTTCTCTTCAGTATCTGCTTTAACTTGCAAGCGTAGGTTTTTGAGTTTCACTGACATGTCACGTTTAGAAGGCAGAAATGTACAACAAAGTTCCCAGAATTCTTCTCTTCACACAGACCAATGAATTACTCCTCCCTTTAGAGCTATCTCCCTTTTTACCGGACAGGGATTACTTCACTTCACTAGAAGCTCTGTTCCTTTTCAGTTTGAATGGGGATCTTCTATGATCCTCTCAATCCTCTTTGCCTCTTTCTCAGTCCTCAGTCAGTGCTAAACTGTCTCTTCTTCAATTGTCAGTTCTTAACTGACGCTCTCCACAGAATCCCGTTTGAACAATGTCATTCAAAGGTTCTCCAACTCTGCAAGGCATTACCTCTTGACAGTCTGTCATAGTTATATTTTCATAACAGTTAAACAAAAGGGGTCCTTCGGATGTTCGTCCAGCAGGCTATAGAAAAGAATAACATTTTGCTGGCCTAGTCTATGAACACTAACTGCGATCGAATTTTCTTGGCAGCTAAGGCAAAAAGGGCAACCTTGTAGGAGACTACTGGTTCCTCATCAGAGAGGAGAAATAAAGCTTTCTCCATTGTGGTGCTTGGACCTAAGCTAGCAAGAATAGTGACTAAGAATTTTTGCCTGGGAATTGAATAAAGCAGACAGGCCAACAAGTAATAACATAGATATTCTAGTTCTAAGGCTCTGCAAATACATAGACACTGATCAACTGTTTTTTTGTGTACAGTGTCCTGCAAGTATGACAATTTGCATTGTTTGGAAATGAATAGATGTGAAGGCTGAGTTAAGTTTGTAAAAGGTAATCTTGGGACAGATAATGTGCCCTAAAAGGATCTTTTTAAATTAATTTAAAGCAGGGAGAGAATTTAGGACCTGAAATATACGCCGATCAAAAGTGATGTCATGCACATATACCCAGGCCCTGCAATTGAAATCAGCCTGGGAGGCACCACAAACAACATCTGGCAGTTTATATAGATGGAGAATTTTATTGTAATTGGTGGACCATGTAGAATATTTTTGAAATAGAGTGAAGCGAATGTTAGAGAGATGACTAGCTGGAGCACTCCTCAATTTGTGCCAGTAGTTAATTAGGGCTATGTGCACATGACCCCATTTGGATGGAAGGCCCAGTTCAGCTCTCAGCAAGGCAGATGGAGTATTTGGGGGGCAGTGATAAGATCTTTTTCAGGTTTTAAATTCTCTCCCGGTTAACAACCAGGGCATCATTCCAACCCCATATCCCAACACCAAAGAGGAGTTGGGCGATTACTTAGCTCTGGAAGAGTTTTATGGCAGGATCTACCAGGAAGCCCCCTTTAGTGCAACAGGATGGGCTGTTGATTTTGTAATTTCTAAGTGAGCCTTCTAAGAAAGTGTGTCACTAAATGTGATTCCCAGGTATTTGAAGTTTCTGCAGTGGTCAACTGGGAAGTTACCAAGAGACACTGCATTGCCTTGTTCCAAAGACCATCACCTTGGTCTTTGAACAGTCGATGCTGAATATTTCCTCTTTACAATAATTGCTGAGCTTAGACAGTGACCTTCTCAACCAATATGAGTTAGAGACAGCAGAACCATGTCAGAATCCCTACTCATGCCATGGAAGCTCGCTGGGTGACCTTGGGCCAATAATACTCTCTCAGCATAATCTACCTTACAGGGTTGTTGTGAGGATAAAATGGAGGAGAGGAGAGTGATGTAAGCTACCTTGTGTCCTCACTGGACACAAAGGCAAGGTACAAATGAAGTAAATAATAAATAGATGCCAGTCAGAGGTTAACGTTTTTATGGCAGCTATATTAAACAATGATGGTCCCACATATCCCAGATCTAAATTTATTTCAAAAGCCATACTTCTTAATCCTCCACTCTTTTGCATATTCTTCAAAGAATGTAAATGAGCACAAGTGGGGGGAAAGGCACATATAAAATCATGTTGAAAATTAATGGGTTTTATTACCCATTATTATTTTATCTACACGTTCTTGGAAGTAAGCAGGAATTCCTTCAGAGTAAATATCTATAGGATTGGGTTGCATATCAAGTAAACAGGAATTAGGTCTGAAGATGCAGCAAACTGCTTGAACTGACTAAATTAATAGACAGTTCTACATAACAGCAGCATTTTCTTTTCTTTCTAGAGCCTTATTTTTATTTTTTTGTCCAGCTAAACTCAAAAAACGTCTTTCATGTTATAATGAGTTGATGACTAATTAAAGTTAATGATGATTCTTAGTAATAATATTATTGGAATTTGGCACCAATTCAAGAAAAAATGGTGCCAATTTTTAATTTCCTTGTCTATCCTTTTCTAAAGGCATACCAAGATAACTTAATGTGTTGTCAAAGGCTTTCACGGCTGGAGTTTATTAGTTGTTGTAGATTTTCCGGGCTGTATGGCCATGGTCTTGGCATTGTAGTACCTGATGTTTCTCCAGCAGCTGTGACTGGCATCCTCAGAGGTATAACACAGAAACATGGAGTACTCTCTGTGTCAATGTGAGAAGAAAAATGGTAGGCAGGTAATTTACATCTACTCAGGAAGGTGGGGTAGGGCTGAGTCATTATCTTGTATGAATTTCCCTTGCTGTGACATGCTAATGGAGGAGCTTTCCTGAGGAGGTTCTTTTGCATATGGATTGGCTGTTCATGAATGGATACATTTCCAGACAGATTGTCTCAGCTCAATTAAACAGTTTACAAAACTCCAAGCAACAGGGGAGTGAAATCCTCCAGCTTTGGAAACACCAATAGGAGTCCTCCAAAGCTTAACAGGCACTGCTGCCTGCCAATAACAGAATTCCCATGTTGCTCTATGGGATGAGAAAGCTATATATCAGCTCAGCTTCACTCTCTCTCCCCTTTGGGTTGTTGGCACTTACACAGAGAGGCAGGAAACTTGTTAAAAGCAGACTAGCAGAGCACATTTATTTATTCCCTTCTGTTTGTGAACTCCCCTCCCCTGCTGGGGTTTGGATGTTAAGGGGACTCAGGGCCACGCAAGAGAGACTGGGTCAGATGACAGCCTTGTGTGACCAGTACTTCAGGAGATCAGTGTTGGCAAACTCAGGGGACAGTGAGGTATTCCCTCACCATCACCTCTGCCAAATCCTCCGCCACTGCATGCCTGGCATCCGCACCACTGCTGACCTCCCAGTTCACTACTGACAACCAGTAGTGGG
Source organism: Lepidodactylus listeri (assembly GCA_029233225.1). NCBI lineage: Eukaryota > Metazoa > Chordata > Lepidosauria > Squamata > Gekkonidae > Lepidodactylus > Lepidodactylus listeri. The sequence goes on from JARCFY010000003.1 coordinate 43,684,093, forward strand.
GCTTCTCACTGGTTGGGCTCTTTGAGGCAGAGGTGCTGGGCTGCTGCTGCTGCTCCTCCTCCCTAGCCTCTTCCACCCACTATTCCCTCTGGCCATGACTGTTGGCCTGTAGCCTCCACACTTCTTTGAAGTGATGACTATTCTGTTTTGCAAGAGCTTTGCATTCAGGAGAGCAATGCTGCCTTTCACTTGCTATTGGCTTCAAATTCCCCGAGAACATACTCTTCTTGGACCAAGAGAGAAAGACACAAGCATATGACCAGGCCAGAAGATATTTGAAAATGAGGCCTCTGTATTTTATCCTTGCCTTGAGTCACATGATATTTATTATAAAATCATTTCTAATTGGCCTATTTTCAGTATTAATTGGAGGTAATGTGCGATATATATGTTCAACCACTGAGGAAGGCCAAATTGGCTGAAACACGTATGGTCCTGGACACACGTTTTCTGTTTAATACCTATGTATAATTTTTATCCTGTTCTGAGGCTACTATCGATCCTTTGTTTTGATCTAATTTGTAATAAAGACATGTATTTTGATATATTTGATAATATTTATGTTATCTGTTAACTGATAGTATTTGGCATTTATATTTGTGGAGAACAGGTGGCTTCAGTGTGGAGGCCAGTGCCCAGTCCAGCTCTTGAATCAGGGAGATGACTTGCCCTAGGCTGGCTGCATGGGTGCACAGCACGTCAATGGAGTCCTGGAAAGGCTTGAGGACACTCACCATTTGGGAGGGTCAGCCAGTTGTTGGAGCTGATGCTGAGCTCCTCTCCCCCATACAGGATGGTCATGGAGAAGATGACATCCTGCGTGATGCTCTTTTGCACCACCAAACTCGCAATCAAGGCATAGGTGGTGTTCCTCATCCTTCTCGCACAGCAGAAGGGCAGACTTGATACTGCATGGGAAGTGGACAACTAGGTGCCAGCAGGTCTCAAGCAGGGACCACATCTCGAGGAGGGCAGCATCCCAGGTGGCCTTGACAATGCTCCCCAACCCCATAGCATCCTTCACCACCACCTGAAGTATGTGTACCAGGAAGACGATGCCCTTGAGGTGCACATGGTTCACTTCTGCCAGCACACTGGAACCAGTATCCATGACCATGTAGCCGTGGACAATGTTGCCGCTGCCCACCCACTCCCTCAGGCTACTCTATCATAGGGCAATGATGTTTTCCGCCATGTGGTTTGCATCCATCTCCTGCACATGGAGCAGAACCACTTTGTAGCCTGGTGGCAAGACTGTCCCTACCTGGGGTCTGAGCCATGCCCCGACTGTCCTGCTGGCTGCTCCAGAAGTCTGCCGTGAAGTGCACAGTTCTGCCTTGCACTCTGGAGACCTGAGTTTTGACCATCGCCACTGCAGCCGGTGAAAGGCTACGTCCTGCACAAGGAAGAAGGGTTGGCCATCCACAGCAATCATCTTGCTGACAAGGCGAGTGACTGCTTCCTGGGCTCTCCACATAGCCCTTTTGACCACTTGCACCCATCCAGATATGAGACCTAGCTCTCTGCCAAACAGGGGTCATGGGGAGGAATGCTTCCAAACTGTGGGCTCCCCCCCATCACTGCTCTCAGAGTCCTCCTCTCCAAAGAGTGTTAGCAACTGCTAGTGTCTCCCAGCAGTGCTAACAACTATTTTGCCTCTTTGGAGAGCCCCAGGAACAGATCAAGGAAAGGTGGGTCTGAGACCCCTGGTGATTCCCTGCTAGGGCTGGGCTCCAGTGGCCTGGCAGGATGGGTTTGGTGGCTGGGGACGAGGGCCTGTGGTACACAGGGGGTGGAGGACTTCTTCCCCCCATAACAAGCACCATTTGCACCCACTTTCACCTTCATGGTACACAGAGGTGTTCAGGAATTTTAAGCAAGACAAGGAGTGGCTTTTAACATTTTGTTATGCATAAACCATATTATGTAGTACTGGGAGCAATCCTGAGAGCTTGTTTCAAAAGCCACTCCTCTGCTTGTTTCAAAAGCCACTCATCTGCTTCCTTCGCTTACATGGTGTGGCTAGGGTGTTGCCAAGCTGTCATAGGGTTATTTGGGGGGATCCCTGTTGGAACTCTGGTGGATGTCTGCCTTTCTGTCCTTCAGAACCTGCCTTTGGAGACTTGGGGGGGGGGTGCAAGCATGGGGGGGGGATGCTTGCCTTGCTTCCAGCCTGGCAGTGGGAGTCCATAGACTCCTGTAACTTGCAGCTGTCTTTTCCAGAGAGAGCACTGAGGAGACCCTTTTTGGGGGTCCATATCTGGGACCCCAGAAATGTAATCCCCCCAACTTGGAGAGATTGTAGAGGAGTGAGCAGCAGAGTGAGGTTCCCTGTGCATTTGTCTTGTGTGTGGCTTGCAGGGGGTCCATTCTATACACTTTTGAACCTGTGCCTGACATCTCCCCTGAAAGCTCTTTCCTGGCTTGACCTTAGTCCTGTTGAGTTTGCACTGCCACAGTGGCACTGGTTCTGCTGGGCACATTGCACTGGTTCTGCTGGGCTTGTAAAAATGCCCCCCAACCTTTAGTTTCTACTGCAGAGATTCTCTGAGACTCTGATTTTGTTCTGCAGGGCTTCTACTGCCCTTGCTTTTTTGCTATTTTTTCCCTCTATTGGAAACAATGAAGAATGGGGGCCCCTTCTTGGGGGGGGGCTAACTCAGACCCCGTAAATCCAATCCTAACCAAATGTGGAGGGAAGGTAAAAGAGAGCGAGCTGGAGACTGTCTGTAAGTTTGGTGTCTCTAGATTGCACATGATCCATTCTATACACTCCTGAACCTCCGCCTGTCATTTCCCCAGAAAGCACTTTCTTTGGGGGGCCATAACTCAGACCCCGTAAATCCAACCTTCACAAAACTTGGAGGACAGGTAGAGGAGAATCACCTGGAGATCCCCTGTGAATTTGGTGTCTCTAGCAGGCCGGGGGGTGGGGGGTCCTACCACAACACAAACCAAACTGGTTCATTTATTGCCAAAGTTTGTCACAGTTCGTGGTTTGCGAACTGGGCACACCACGAACCGAACTGCATTTTCCCAGTTCATGCCCATCTCTAATTATTTGTCTGTTTTTAAACATGTGGAAAGCTTAATGGACTGTGGTAGTGGAAACAATCTCAGTAGCACCACAGACTACAGTTCAGCTGTGGTAATAAATCCTGTGCTCATACACTCCACTCATACACTCCCTCCTTCTTTTCAAGACCTGCCCCCTTCCTTTCTATGTTTTATTTGTACACTGCAAGTTAATTAGTAATGTTCAATGTACTGCAAACCATATATTGCCACTGCATTGGAACCAGCAAACTTTGTTTTGCAGCCCTGGTTTGGGGGACAACCACAGTTTTTTTAAAAATTCAGATTTAACAACGAACTATAGTTTGCACTATACTGGACATCTCTAATTGACCTGCAATGTGTAAGGGGAGGAAGGAAGAGGCATTGCATAAGCATAAAGCTTGTTCATGTAGATCTAAACCATGATTTGGCATTACATCTGAACCAATCCAAAGAGTGAAGCAAACAATGTAATATTATGCGCAAAGCCCTCTTTTCCATCCCAACAACCAACAGATCATGGAATAAAAATTTTACCATCCACTTATCCTGAACATTTTGTAGTCCAATACTATGCAGTCCCTATTGGATGTGCTCTAAAATCATACACTGACACCAGCCCTAGAAAAGCAGCATGTCTGTTAATTAGGCCAAGAAGTTTTGTTGGGACTTGCGTGCATCAATCCAGGGCATCTTGTCCTGGAAGCCAACTTGGCTGATCCCTACTAAGCCACACTACGGGCCAGGAAATATTCAGCATCCTTATAAATATTGGTAGAAGAATATTGAGCAAACCCCCGAATTGCAACATGTAGCTGCTCTGATCAAAATTACTGACAAGGCATAGTTTAATAATGGGAGAAGCTCCCAGGAGAGGCCATTAGGTAATCAGTGTACTTGAGGAGTACACAGCATTTGGTTATCTGACTTGCTCTCCTTGGAATGACCAGGTAAGTATGTCCGCACTCAGTTTAAGTAGGGCTGCTTAAAGCCAACACAGGTCTCAATATCATTACTCCTTCTGGGACTTCCCTTCCTTACCATCCAGACCCAACCCAAACTTTATATGAAAACAAATTACATGACTTGCCTGATTCCATGGATGACCACTCTCCCTCCATTTGTCCTCGTAATATTTCCCCTCAATATCCCTCAGTTTGACTTTAAACACTCATCCTGCTGCTGGTGACATATTTAGCTCAAAACTACACAATATTACTTGTAGTTGTAACCGTGTCGTGTAAAAATGAGAAAAAGGACTAGAAGGATCAAGAAGGATAAGAAAATGACAGACAACAATAAATGTAGACTAAAGAACAAGAACCAGAAATATAGCTGATCTAGTCCCATCTTCTTTCCTTATTCATGCATTTCTGATTTCTCTGGCTGCCTCCTTTCTTAGGGTTCCTTTCGTTTCTTCACCTATTCTTCCTTAGTTGCCTCTTTAATCTTTTACCCTCAGGACCTTTTCTGGAGGCTCTTATTCTTCGGCCGATTGCCCGCTCATCAAGACTTCCTCAGAACCTCCTTCCCCTAAGCCCCCTCATGTGTCATCAACACCGTGAATGAATTACTGCTGGAGATTTCACACAACCACCACCTCAATGCTTTATCACATTACCAAAGAGATTTCAGGGCAAAAGCTGCAAAACAGAGCCAAGTGGGTGGCAGGTATTGCCCACTCCTACGTGGAAGGGTTTCTTTCATACTTTTCATACCTGACAGTTTTTGATTTTACTGTTTGCTTGCAACAGCAATTTTTTTTCAAGCACTTAAAATGTAATAGAGGGTTTTAATTGAAGTTCTTAGACTCTTCGGAGGAAAATAAAATAAATCCCTTTGATGCTGCTTCACTTTCCTGGGATGGAAAGCCCCTTTTGACTATCAGCTGTGCTAAATGAATGAAGGAATCTAATTGTTCTCAATTTTGCCAAAGTGTTTGCTTTAGATACAAGAACCATCATGTCCCTGAACCACTTAAGTTTGTAAAGAGCTGGTATTCCATTCAGTGCCATCAAGACTTCAGTGCATCTAAATGTACAATAGGTTATATGCATAGTTCTTGCACTAATTACAGCTTTATGCCTAGAGTATTGCACCAAACAGAGAAATGTAATTACACCTATGGCTGTTCCTATGCAGAGATATTTCCCTGCATGGACAACAGAAAGCCCCCAGAGCAAAAACGAATATGCAGACAACATCAAGCCCAATCGGTATATGACACATCTGGCTTCCATTTCCACCCCCCTTTACCCTGGAGTAAATAGAAACCTCATTTTCCATGAAGTAAAGGAAACCTGAGTATGGCTGCCAATGGAACTACAATAGGGAGGGGAGCAGAGCAAAGTACAGTTTTTAAAATGGCAGTCTTTAGGTAGATGAGATTAGCTATTGTGCAGCGTTTGAAATGATGACTGCCTGCTAAATTATTGCTCCAGAAGAATGCCAGTCCATACATTCTAGAAATAAGGGCCTCCTACAGGCCAGCTGGAAATTCTGCTTATGAAACCATTCACTGTTGACATACTAAGAACCAATGAGAACTCAGCATCTATTCCAAATTCCTTTATAGTATATACATCAAGGAGGCAGAAATAAACACTATTCCTGGGAAATTCCTTTTGTGCAGGGATGAACAAAATCCAGATTAAAACACTGACAGAGGCATTTCAATAAGGATTAAAGATAGGCTCCACATTTTGAAAGACAGTAAAGTAACTTGGCATATAAAAGTAAAGAAGGCGACACTGATCACTGCTGCATATTCCTATTGTGAAATATAGCAATAACCAAACCAAAACTAAGATTCCTTTCTTCATCGTTTATAGTTGTTGGTGAAAGATGTGCAAAATAAATGAATTTTTCCCACGTGGCTATAAAAACAACTCTTACGAGGCATTAAGATCATAACAATGCAGTCCACAAACCAAAGACAGGAAGTAAAGTGTCGCCTAAACTTTAAAGAGATTTTCTCATGGGAAAAATCTATAAAGCTATGTACCCCAAAAATATCATACAGCATTTATTTCCTGGAATTCTGGTTTTTAAGTTGTATTAGCAAGATGAATTAAAAGTATATTTCTGAGATATAGCTTTTATTTCCTAAGATCCCCCCCAACCAACACATATTTTGCTTTTAATAGGTGCTATTGTATAGGCTCAGTTCTCTCATTCATACATGATCCTTGGGTTTTTGCATTCACTCCTTTCTCTGACCTGCCTGGATTACCTCCTTTACTTACTCCTTCTTGGGAAACCATAGTTTGTCATTATACCTGAACCAGGCAAACTATGTATTGTTGTTTTAAACACAATTGATGGTTCGTCTGGTTTACACACAACAGCAAACTGTGGTTTGGTGAGAAAAAGTAAAGGAGGGAGAGAAAAGGAAGAAAGTGTGCATGAACTAACCACTGGCTTACAGTGTGAGTCCACTGAAGTCTTTCATGACTGCAGCCTTGGAAGATCAAGAATGTTTCAACCAACAATTGTGCTATTATCAACACTACAGACACACGCGTTCAGTTTCAGTACTATCTCATGCAGAGCTGCCCCACTCTAAACCCATTAATTTCAAACTTCTTAGACTGGAGTAACTCTGCGTAGGATTGCACTGTCCGACACACCAAAAGGTCATCATTTGAAACTGGAAATCTCCCAAAGTACCCACAGTACAGCAATGGAAGGTGAAAATTTGGCACAATTTAGTTTCAGATAAATTGGCGACGCAAATACTGTTAATGGATAACACGCAATTGAGTAATAATTTTCTGGATAAATGGTTTAAATTTTTTGTTTATATAAATGCAAACCAATCGGAGCAATATATGATTCCTATAAGGTATAAGAACATTGTATTCTACTAACAGGAATATAATTCGTGTTTTGTTTTATATATGTTGAATTGGTTTTTCAAAATATTTAGTAGAATATAAAATATTATAGTAGTTGATAGTTTAATAGGTTGAAGTTTTAGTTATTAGTTGTTATGTTATGGTGTTTTAATTGTATAAATTTTGTACTTTGTAAGACAATGTTTTTGACAACAGCGAGATATTGTATTGTTGGTTAATATTATAACTTCTGTTGAAGAAAAGAAAAAAATTTAATTGCAAAAAAAAAAAAGGTCATCATTTGAAACTGAGCTGCTGCCAAGGATGCTATCTTTGGCCCCATCTTTAAAATGAAGAACGATATTTCATCTTGCCTTAAAGAATTACTAATTATTGTCTACCATTCTGATATATTTTGCCCAACTGGACAAGCCTTTAGTTTGGGGAAAACCCGAAAGATGTCCACTGGGGCTTTACCTGCAAGGCCTGCCAACAGCCTGGAGAAAAAAATGTCCTGCCTCTTTAACAGAGATTTAATGAGTGGAAAAGGGCAGATGGAACTTTTCTTGGAATGGAGGCAAACAGTACCACCTGGTAAATAACACCTCACGAGTCTCTGTTAAGAGGAGACAACATTTTTTTCTCCACCTGTTGGCAAACCCGACATTGCCATGAATGTGAAAGCCTCTACAGACTGCTGTCACCACCACTCATTGCTCTCTTTGCTAATAAATAATACCACCACAAAAGATAAATTACATAGACTGGGAGTTAATATTTTGCAGCAATCACCTGAATCAATAAGAACAATGAAGGGGGGGGACTGCTTATCTCCTGTTTTTCTCTTACCCAAAATGCTTTCACAGGAGCCACATGATGCTGTTCGACTAAGCTCATTTAATGTACCACAGCAGCGCCCCAATAAGATGAAGAAAAAGAAAAAAACATGTTACCACTTTGGGTAGAAAGAGGATACAGCGGAATCCGTGGTTCGCCTAGTGTGCTTGCCAGTCTTAATCTGGAGTGTGGTGAAAGCAGAGATGGACTCGGAAGGCAGGAACGGGAGGTGGCCTACAAAAGGAAAGCTACACTGTAACTTCCTCAATCAGATACAAGAGATAAAATGCAAAACATTCACTTACAGCAAAAATGATTATTAGGTCAATGCAGAAGAAGGTTTCTCTCGAAGACACAAACAGAAACTTTTAAACAGTTTGCTTTTTGAAAAGGCAGATCTATACGGAAGATTTTGAAACTACCTGAAAAGCAGATAAATTAAAAGATAACTGCCTTCATCCTGCTTTCTAAAGAAACACACCAAGACTTCCTGTTGGCAGTCTTTTGGTTTTAATTGTTATATCAACATTGCGGTCGGCAAGCTGCAAAAGTAATAAATATGTCTATCTATTATAGACAAAAAGATTTCTGTATTATTATATAGTGATGACTTAAGGCCAAACGATATGTGATACTTGTACAGTTGCCAGCTGATGCCTGTCACCTAGCGGGAGACTGGGGGCAGAGACATGGGGGACACTGCCAAAGTAATGGTGTTATGTTCCAGGGCAAACCTGTAAGAGATGTCATGCCTCTCTAGGATTCAGCGGAAACCTGAATCCTAGAGTGGTGACACAGTAATTTTATATTACTTTCTTCCCCCTCACCACTCCTTGGTAGGCTGCTAGCAGAAGGTGTCCCACTACAGAGGAAGACCTGGCAACTCTGGATACTTGGAGTCTGCAACTGATCACTTAATTGTAATTTAGGCTCCAAAAGCAGTCACGGGAGAGTCAATACTAATCAGGGTTACAGTTCTGCAGTGGAAGAGTTAATATTTTTCCTCTGTGGCTTTTTTCAAGAGACACCCCCCCCCAACTGATATAGGACCTATAAAGTTTAATTCTGGGTATAAGCTTTCGAGTGCACCTTTACCAAATAGGTATCTGATGAGCTGTGCATGCACACGAAGCTTATACCCAGAATTAAACTTTGTTGGTCTTAAAGGTGCCACTGGACTCAAACTTTGTTCTGTTGCTTCAGACCAACATGGCTACTCACCTGAATCTGATACAGGACCTAGAAGGGATAATAAAAAAGATAGGTACAATACGATTGCCTGTCTTTTTCTCTGACTGGCACTCATAGCAGCTTGGGGGTGGGGCATTCTCTCAAGGAAAAATCATAGAGGCAAACCATTAAGCCCTCCCTACCCCACTACTCTGGACCCAATCCAAACTGTGGCCTCCCTTTGAGTGCTTTGTTGAGCCTAAGTTACTCATCAGGAGAATCTCAATGTCCCATGTAGCTTGGCCATTAGTTGTACTGACATATTTTAATTAAGTTTGAGCCCAGTGGCACCTGTAGGACCAACAAAGTTATACCTTGAATGAAACTTTGTTGGGCTTAAAGGTGCCACTGGACTCAAACTTTGTTCTGCTGCTTCAGACCAACATGGCTTCCCAACCTGAATATATTTTAATTAAGTTCAAGATGTCTCTCAAAAGATATAATTTCTTTTGTCAGAGTTCTTAATTTTATTTAAAATACTTCAAATCCACTATTGTAGTGGTAATGTTTTAAAACAAAAAAGTCAAATGACAATAACCAATTGCTGGAAAATAGCAGAACATTAAATGTTAAGCACTGAAACTGTTAAAGGCCAGATTAGCAAAACAGCAATAAGCAGAAACAAACTGCTTTCACCAAGAGTTGCCAACCTACAGGTGAGATCATGAGGTCTCCTGGAATGACGACTGATCTTCAGACTACAAAGATTGGTTTTCTCTGCAAGAAACAGCAGCTTTGGAAGGTGGATTCTAGGGCATCACATCTCTGATGCGCTTCCTCCCTTCCACAAACTCTATTCTCCCCAAGCACCGCTCCCAAATCTCCAGGAATTTTCCCAAGCCAGAGCTGGCAATCTTGCTTTCATCTGGTTCCTAAAAGGGCAATATGGATTGGTGCCAGGCAAATGCATCTGGGGAGATGTGTTAGAGGCATGGCATGGCATAACAGGAGAGAACAGGCCCTGTTCCCAGGCCCCGTCCATCCATTTTATCTTAGCCACTTCTCCACAAGGTGTGCTCAACTGAACGATAACTTAATATATATATTTTAAACAATTAAAATCAGTAACAGCCAATCAATAAAAAGAGTGGAACTGTAAAATAAACAAGGGGGGAAAATACAGACTAGGCAGTTTAAAAGGAACCATACATCGATTTTGTTCTTGAGTAGTCCAGGGAAAAAAACAAATTACAAAAACCAGCTAAGACAATGTCTGAACAAAAAGCCAGATTTTCACATACTGAATCGACTTTAAAATGCTAAGTGCTGAGCCTACAGCTGTGATGAGGGGACTCGACAACTGAAACACAATCTCAGAAAGGCCCCAGTCCCTGGCTGTCAGCTTTGTTTCAGGCAAAGGGGTATGATGATTGGGAATGATGATGGGATCTAATGATGGTGACAGGGGGTTAACTGGGGGACAGGCCAATATGGGGGGAGACTTTTCTTGGAACGGTTTGAGTTCTCACTTCTAAACCATTCACCGAAGTGGTACTGAATGGCTTGTTTAATCAAATATCTTGGCCACCATTTTTACTTCAGAAAAAAAATTTCAGTTTTCCAGGGGGAAGAAACCCTTCAAAACATTCAAGTGCATCTCACTAGCTTAAGTATTTCTGTGCTTCTCAAACCTCTTTGATTTGTTAGAGGAAGCAGAGAGAATCAGGTTGTTCCTGCTTTTAAAATATCTGATGCTATGAACTAGGCAGGGGTGCCCTGTGGTATTCAAATGTTGTTGTTGTTGTAAAGTTCAAGAACTCAGAATTGTTCAAAACAAATTCTTGAACTTTTGCTTAGCCTCTCTTTGCTCCACCTACTACACCTCTCACCTACTACACCTCCCTAAACTTCTTGGAACTGAGAAATATAATATTCATTACTTGGAACCCTGTAATGAAGAATTCTGGGAAGGGGCTGTGACTCAGTGGTAGAACATGTTTTGAATGTAGAAAGTCCCAGGTTCAACCTTCAGTCAAAGGTTCTCAGGTAAGAGGTGGTGGGAATTACCTTTCTCTGCCAAGATCCTGGAGAGCTTCTGCCACTCAGAGTAGGCGATATTGAGCTAGATGGAAGAATAGCCTAGCTCACTATATCCTCTTCGATAACCCTCCAATTCCTTGAATTATGCTTATTACAACAGTATAGGTTTATATGGGACTTATTCCCAAGAAAATGTTCTTAGATTGCAATCTTCATCCTTGGGGAAGAAGGAGCTCTACACTGGGTATCAGAAGACATTACAAGTGGAAAGAAGAGACTGCCTAAAATTCCAAATGCCTCCTATTTGCCTCCCAACGTTCTGAACATTTCCACAGGATCTGCAGATCACTCAGAGTGGTGTTATCAATCTTGATTAAGAATCACTGACCTAAGATATGTATATGGATGCTCAGTCTGGTTGTGATTTAGTTCTTGTTAGCTAAGGAAGGCCTTCTTGTTCTTCAATTAAAAATAATGTCCACAACAATTAAGAAGGCTGTTATTCTAAGGCTATGCCAGACAGAAGACTTTGATGTTAAAATAGATGTTCCTACCATCAGTTCTGTAAATGCTATATTTTTCTCTGCTCTGTACAGGTGTGGGGTTGGAGCCTAATATGCATGAAGAGAAGAAGAGGAAGAGATTGGATTTATACCCCACCCTTCACTTGGAGTCTCAGAGTGGCTTACAAACTCTTTTCCCTTTCCCTCCCCACAACAGACACTGAGGTGAGGCTGAGAGAGCTCTTTCAAGAACTGCTCTTTCAAGAACAGCTCTGACAGAACTATGGCTTGCCCAAGGTCATCCAGCAGCAACAAGTGGAGGAGTGGGGAATCAAACCCGGTTCTCCCAGATTAGAGTCCACGCACTTAACCACTACACCAGACTGGTGTAGTTCATACAAGGAGTTCATACAAGCGAATCTCCCCCATTGTAAGCTGCTCTGAGACTCCTTCAGGTAGTGAAGGGTGGGGTATAAATCCCTCCTCCTCCTCATAAGTTAGATGTTTATGTACCACACCATGCCTATTCGAGGCTGCAATTCCTTTCCTTCTTCATGAGTTCTCTTTTTACCAAGCTGAGCACCGTTTTCCTTGCATGAGAAAACTGAGGGAACATATGCATTGAGCAGTTCCGTCCTCTCTTCATCATCTCTTAAAATTCAACTTTCCTCTGCCCACAGTGGGCCTACCATTCCTTGTCCTTTTTCTCGCTCCAAACATCACCAAAGAACCTTTTTTATTCTGTTTAGCATCTCTCGCTAGCCTAATCCCATAATGAGCTTTAGCTTTTCTAACACCCTCTCTACAATAGAGTTGCCAGGTCCCCTGGTCAATCCAGCAGGGGGATTTGGGTGGTGTTCTGGGGATGGGCAGGGATGCCCCCAAGCCCCACCCCCAAGCTGCGGCCATTTGCATCCATCCCTCTCCCTCCCTGCTAAAAGCCTAGATGGTCAAAAATGCCATTAAATGGAAGATTATCATGTGATTTTTTTTGTTACAATTTTACTTGTTAGGAAGAAAAGAAGTAAGGCTTGCTTGCCCCCTAGTTTTGCAGCAGTCACGGTCCAACCCAGCAGTATAGTACGGGTTCTCATATTAGCCCCTTGCTATAACTGCAGGCATCTCCAAACAGACTTCAGATTAATAGTTGCTGTTTGTTTCATTCCTACTTTAGTTTCATTTTAAAAAACATTTTAACTGCAGGTTGACCCTGGTATTGCAGCATAAAAGCTAAAGAGAAGAAAGGTTCAATGAATTATCACCTTCGGCAGGAAAGCCGCCATGCAGTCAAGAAGCCTGTCACAGTTCCATCTACATTCCTAAGGATCAAATCTCTCAATATTTCCTTGGCATGAGAGAGTACGACATCCTAACCCCAATACTCTCATTCTTCAGAACCACTGAAGAGCTATCAATATGGGAACTTCTAGTTCATCCATGAAAATCTCATCTATGCATCTCCGTGCCTCTCTTGGCCTCTCCAGGTTAGCAACCTTAGCCACAAGGCCATGAACTTGTTCCCTGAGAACTAGCTCTTTGTACTAATCATATACCTGCAGCTTGTACATAATGCTGGATAGCCCACATTCCACTACAAGTTTTCTACTAGTTTCTGACTGGTTTGGGTTTTTTTCCCAACATATTAAAGGAAAGTTTTTATTGGGAGCTATTCAGTTATCCATGACTGAAAGGAACGAGGCCTACTGCCATGGCTACCTTGCCCTATTGCCTAATTCACAAACTCCCTTGCTTCTTTCCCTTTTTCAGACCCCCTGCTGCTATGACACCTTGACTCTAGGGCTCATTTGCTCACCACCATTAACCCCGTGTGGGGAAAATAAAGGTGCCCTTTCCCCTCAGGACTTTGGGTTGGGGAAGGGAGGTGGAGGTGATTTAAGATGATGGCCTCCTGTACTTACCCACATAATATGAATTAGAGATGCATAACTGTCTTTATAGCTACCTGCTCTCCTGATAACTTTTACAACCCAAATTTAAAGCATGGCTTATATCACAAAATCCCAGTATATGTGAAGAAGGCCTGTAGAGGGAAGGAGATACCCATTTCCCCGCCCCCAATGCACATCACTGTGCTCCTTGAAAATCCACTCTGGAAAGTCTCATGCCACTCTGGAGCTTGCTTTTAATAAATGGTGGATTGAAGAAGGGGGGAAGTCAATGACACCCTAACACCTCTGCGTATGGAAGTGCCTTCTGTTTATGTAGTACAGTATTTGGATATAGTTATGTTTGTGCAAGTGGGCACTGCTGGTGCCTTCCAAGGGGCTGCGTCCCCAATGGGATGACTTCTTATGTTATTACTTGTTAGATACAAATCTGCATAATTAGAGACAGAAAAGCCAAATGGAGGTATAGCTAGGGATTACCTAAATTTTAGGTATGTATTCTGATACCAGGAGGGAAGGTGGCATTGTATAGCCCAGTGTTTTTCAACCACTGTGCCGTGGCACACTGGTGTGCCGTGAGATATTGTCAGGTGTGCCGCGGGATTTTTTCAATGAAAGAAATGTGCCTTCCGGGCTGACCTTCCGGGACGCGTTTGCGCATGCGAGAAAGAACAGTGGCGCGCTCTCGCTGATTCCGCTCGCACGCTCTGTGGCCGGCCTGAGGTAGGAGGGAGCCGCCGTTGAGGTGCAGTTCCCCTTGGCCTTGCGAGGACTCGAGGGAGGGAGGGAGAGTGCCGAGGGGCTCTGTCTGTTCGTCCACCCGACCTGCCAGTGCCACGACGGAGGCAGCAGCCATGAGCGACCAGGAGCAGCTGCTGCAGCGAGCCCGCCTGGCCGAGCAGGCGGAGAGATACGACGATATGGCCGCGGCCATGAAAGCGGTGAGTGGCTGGGGGGGAGGAGGAGGAGAAAAGGGGGTCCTCCTCAGGAGACGCACAGCGCCCCCCACGGGCCCCGCCGTCACAGCCTCTGCTTGGCCGCGATGGAGCCAACGCCCTGGCTCGTCTCCGCCCCCCCCCCCCCCACGAGCCTCGGAGGGGGCAGCTGAGCCTTTCCAGGTGAGGGCTGTCTTCTTCTGCGTGGCCTCTCAGCCCGGAAGGTGGAGGTGGGCCTCCGTGGGTCCCGCTTCATGGCTGCTCTTTTTCCGTCTCTGGCCCTGGCGCTGATGTTGGTCACCTCCAAGCCATGTGTTGGCGGCGGCAGTTGGGTGATGCCCACCTGCGTGTTGGAGAATGAGCAGGGCGAGGCGGCGGACTCGAGCGGCATCCAGTTCGTGGGGGCCGGAGGCAGGCTCGCACATGGCAGATGGTTTTAAATGAATGAGGAGGACTCGTGTGCTGAATCAGAGTCATGCTAGACCTGTGGATGTTAATACAGAGGACAGGAACATTCGGTACCAAGGGCATTCACTCCTCCAGCAGAGTAAGCTGGTTTCTTCCAGTGCCTGGCTCCTGGGTTGTGTGTGTGTGTGTGGGGGGGGTGATTCGCACCAATACATTCCAGTAAACATGAATATGTTTGATGGTAACAGCTAGCTGTTTCTGTCAGGGTGGGGTTCAAATCAGTAACTGTCCCTCAGCGAAGAATGGGTGTACTGTGTTTCTCTTCAAATCACTTATGGTCAGCGGAATGCCGTTCACATAAGAGTAAGAGTTTAAACTCTCTATTTGAAAAACTTTAGCAGAATCGCAGTATTAAAATACATCCACATTATATTTCTTCTGAAACTCAGGTCAATGTTATGGGAAGGAGCCATTACACTTTGGATCTGTAACTTACGATTTCAAGTTGAGTGGCTATTACGTGTATTTGTAATACTGCCATAGTTAATACTTGAGCTGAGGCAACTAATGACCCATTTATCTTGTATTTCAGTGTTTTTCAACCAATGTGCCGTGAGATATTGTCAGGTGTGCCGCGGGATTTTTTCAATGAAAGAAATGTGCCTTAGCTCGAAAAAGGTTGAAAAACACTGGTATAGCCCACGGGTGGCCAAACTGCGGCTCGGGAGCCACATGAGGCTCTTTCACACATACTGTGCAGCTCCTGGCAGGGCAGCTGGGGAAGCAAAGGGGAGGCATACTTTTTCTCCCTCCCTCCCTCTCTTCCTTCCTTCCCCCCCATCTATTTGCTTTCTTTGTTTCTCTCCCTCTTTCTCCCTCTTTCATTCTTTCTTTCCACCTCTCTCTTTTTTATCTCTCTCTTAGACAAATAAATATCATTAGCAAACAAATATGATCAGAAAGATAAATATCATTATCCATATCTGGTTCTACCCCTTTTATTTTTGGCAGTCTCTTTTAATGTTAATAAAAGCAAATTTGCTTATTTTAAAATGAAAACCTGCGTGTAATGTCTTCAGCTCTCAAACAACTGATGTTTATTCTAAGTAGCTCTTAAGCTGAGCAAGTTTGGCCCCCCCTGGTATAGCCTGACCTCACCAGATCTCAGAAGCTAAGCAGGGTTGGTACTTGGAAGGGAGACCTCCAAGGAAGATTCTGCAGAGGAAGGCAATGGCAGCCCAGCTCTGCTTCTCACTTGCCTTGAAAGCCCCTTGCTGGGGTTGGCATAGGTAGGCTATGATTTGACAGCACTTTAGACACACACACACAGTCTGATACCATCATTTAAAAATAAACTGACCTTTACACTTTCTCTATTTTCATTTAATAGCCTAGCATGTAAGAACACTACCTATGAGACAATTACAGTGATGCAATTAGTGTTTCTGAAATGCAGGCTGTGGGAAAGAATTGCTAAACATCTTTTCAACAACAAGAAAAGGTTGGCTAAGATAGCCAACAGCAGTCAACTTATTTTTTCACAACACACTTGCTTGCTTAATGCAAACACACACACACAAAACCCCACCACAGTTCTATCAAAGGCAGTTTACTACAAAGCCTGGGTTGAGTAAAAGCCCCACGTAGAAAAAGTAATGTTTTTTTTAAAAAAAAGAAAAAAAAACAGATAAAGAGATATTTCTGCCAAGTTTAAACAAAGCTGCTTTGCATCTTCTTTTTGCATTATAGCAGCTCCATGTAAATTATGCAAATATTCATTTTCAGTGGGCCTAATTTTCATGTAAAAAACCTGAATTGCACACAGAAATAAAGACAATAGTTCAAGACTGAACCAGCGAACAATTTCTCTTGCTATTTCCCCCTTGATAATTCAGAGTTGTAACCTTTTCAACTTAGAGAATCCAAATTTTCATATATGCTTGCAAGTCAAATTAGGTGGCAAAGTCAGCCCTGTACTTTGGACTTTAGCTTTTCAGGTTTCTTTTGAAGTTTTATGGCTTTAGGACATGACATTCTTGAACAAACAGCAATACTTAAATCATGATTTTTGCCAGACTATGAAGCTGACAATAGCCATCTATGAGAAAATCTGCCTTCTCTTTTGTTCAATATTGGAGTAGTTCCCCATGCAAAACTACTTCAGTATAAAAACAGTGTCATAATATTCCATGCAAATGTGAGCTTTGGTCCTGCATATATGATTTTCAGCAGTTTTATGAGTCATGTGTTGTCCTCAGACCAACAACCATATGAAAAGGCCAGAGACAACTGGGGCAAGAGAATGATTTACTGGGGGAAAAATGGTTTCGGAATTTTTCTAAAATCCCTGATGCATCTCAAGGATCTGTATTCTACCTCAAGGGCAATCAGAAATCAGTCTGCACCTAGCCATCAGAGAAAAAGCTTCTGTCTTCAAAACTGGCAGCCAACCTTACTCAGAAGCTTTTCTATGGCTACCTGTTGCATAACTGTGCAATCTGGCTCCACTGTAGGAAAAGATTACCATGGGGTTCAGTATCCAACAAAGACAGCTTTGAGTCTCAAAAGCTCATACCCCAAACATCTTGTTGGTCTCTTAAGGTGCTCCTGGACTCAGATCTAGCTGTTTTACTGCAGACCAACATGACTACCCTCTAAAATTAAACTTGGCTCAGTAGGCTGCTGTAGCACCTGCTGGCTCTGAGCACATCCCAGAATTATGGAGAACGGAAGGTCTGTAGATGTCCTCCATTACCTCTAGCTTTATGCTCAATACAACTTGCTTGTTCTTTAGAATACATATGAACAGGAATGGAACCTTTCAAGAGCTGTCCGGAGACTTGTCTCCTGATACTTTTCCTGCCGTAACGGTGCAATCAGACAGGAGAACACAAAGCAGACACCCATAGGCGTAAACTACGGGGGGGGGGGGGCTCGAGGGCTCGAGCCACCCCCGAAATTTCCCGGGGGGGGCTCAGCCACCCCTGGGAAAATGGAGCGCCCAGGCCAGCTGGCTGGCCGGCTGCCGCCGCCACTGCCTCTCCCCCTGCTCTGTTCCTCCCTCCCTCCGTCCAGGAACCAGCTGGGCAAATGCCCAGCGTGCTGGACGGAGGAACGGAGGCAGGAGCAGGCGGGGGGGGGGAGGTGGAGGGGATATGGAACTTGTGCCAACAGGCGTGGGTTGCTGCCTCATTTGCCCGCCCGCCGGCTGCTGCCGCCGCCACCTCCCCCCCCTCGGGACTGGCCTGGCACGCTGGGCAGTTGCCCAGCGGGCCCCATGGAGGCAGGAGTGGCCAGGCTAGGCCAGTCTGGGGGGGGCGGCAGGGACATGGTCCCAGCGCACGCACACACAGGAGCGCCCCCCCCCCCGGGGATTTTAAAAGTCAAAGCCTCTGCAAACACCGAAAAAATGATGAAGATTTTCGATTATTGTATTAGTCTTCTAAATTATTTTTCACATGGAAATATGTGCACACTGATCCTTTAGTTGGTTAACAGGAAGAGAAAGATGAATTCAGAACCAGCATAGGATGTTTCTGGGATGAGATATGGTAATTTTGAACATCACAACTCTGCCACTCTGGGCCACATGGAAATAGATGGCAACCACAACAGAGTCAACAAAGGTGGTGGGTGCAATCACAACAACGCAAGGAGCAATGGATATCTTGAGTATACTTACAAGGGCCTCACCCATTTATTAACCTCTAAAGTACCAAAACAAGGATGCAGAAAATCCTGTGCACAGATGGCCCTAAAGCAACAGCAAAACTCTGATAAATCAGCACTGCACAATGAGACAGACTGGCAATCTCTTACTGCAACATCTCTTTACAAAATAACTTTCCACATATATGAGAAAAACCCAGCAGTGACATGACATCCCTGACATAAGAATATTCTCTGCGAGGAGAATCTTATTCTTTTTCAGTTATTGATGTTAAGTTGTGTCCATGTGAGATTTTTCATGTGTTCCCCTTCCTGCAGCAGTCCCTTTTGACCCCTCAGGAATAGGGATGGGCACGAACCTAAATTCATCACGAAAATCACCCAGTTCATAGTTCGCAAGACGAGGGTCATGCAATCGTGCCTGCAACAAACCTCCCACAAACCTCCATGGGTTTCACAGAGGTTTGTATGATTCGTGTCAGCAGTTTGTGCAGCAGACATGCTGGTGCCAATCAGTTAATTGTCAGAGCAGTGGGGGCTGGACTACTGCAACAGGGCTGTGGTGAGATGGTTAAAGCAGAGTCAACTGAGACTGAATCCAGGAAAGATGGAGGTTCTGTGGCCGGGTGGGGGGGAGCCTCGTTTGGGTTGACAGCTCTTGATTCTTGAGGATGTGCGTCACTGGCACAGACTGTTAGGAGCCTGGGTGTAACTTTGGACTCCTCCTTATACATGGAGGCACAGGTGGCAAAGGTTGCCAAGCTGGTGCTTTTTCAATTACACCAGGTTAGGCAGCTGGCTCCCTACCTGTCTCTCCCCAGCCTAGCAATGGTCACCTCCAGGTTAGACTACTGTAATTTGCTCTATGTGGGCCTGCCTTTGCGCCTGACCCGGAAGCTCTAACCATTCCAAAATGCAGCCACGTGGTTAATACCAGGACCTCTTGGACAGCACACACCCAAACAGTGCAGCGTGACCTGCACTGGCTTCCAGTGGAGCACTGGATCAGGTTCAAGGATTTGGTTCTGACCTTCAAGGCCCTTAATGGTGAGGGACCCACATACCTTCAGGACTGCCTCTCCCAGTATGCCCCTGGAAGAACATTATGCTCAGGGAATAAGAACCTCCTGGTGGTCCCTGGCCCGGGTAAAGTCTGGCTGTTCTTGTCCCTATCTGGTGGAACTCTCTGCTGGAAGATATCCATGCCCCGCGGGAATTACTACCTTTCTGCAGGACATGCAAGGCAGAGATGTTCCGCCGGGCCTTTGGTTGAGGACAGTGACAGGGCACTCTCAACCATTTTCCCAGGGAGGCTGGGGAGGTGAATTTTTTCTGCCATCTTATACTTGTACATGTATACTCTTTTATCTATCAATGCCTATTGGCTGGTTTTAGATTTTAAATTGAGAACTTGTATATCATCTTGTTGTAAGCTGCCCTCAGCCCTACTGTAGGGAAGGGCGGCCTAGCAAATCTAATTTAATAAGTAAATATATAAACCCTTCTGCAGCCCTGGAAATACCAATATAGTGGCCCACCAAACACCAAACAAAAGTGGCCTTTGTGGGACCTGGAAGCACACAGGAAAGCATGAAAGAGCCTGGGTCGGGGGGTCGAAGGAAATGAGGTAGAGGTAGAGAAGGGGTGCGCAGCAGTGCAGGAGAGAAAGGAGGCAGAGATCTGAGGCTTGAGGGAGAGAGAGGAAGGAGATCTCCTTTTTGCAGAAGGGACAGGAACTTCAGGAAACTGGCCCATGGGGCAGTTAGAGGGAGGCCAGCAGATAAGGCCAGGCCAAAAAGGGGGAGCCCAGGAGGTCCAGAAGTTGAAGATCACAGGGTCAGAAGGAAAAAGCGTGGTGATCGCCTTTTGACAGAAGTGGTGGGAGTTGCAGGAGACCGGCCCATGGGGCAGTCAGAGGGAGGCCAGCAGATGAGGCCAAACCAAAAAGGGGGATCCCAGGAGGCCAGAAGTCAAGGATCACATGGTTGGAAGGAAAAGGAGGGTGATCTCCCTTTGGTAGAAAAGGAGAGCCAGCTGGAGACTTGTTGTGACTTGGTGTCTCTAACCTGCAGGGGGGCCATTCTACTGCATCATGAACCTCACAAAACAAAATGGTTTGGTAAGCAGGAAGGTTTGTGGTTCATAAGACCCCACGAACCATGAACCAGGATGAATCTCCATTTTCCTGGTTTATGCCCATCCCTACTCAAGAAGTTAATGTTCTGATGACAGATGAAAAGGGTGGGGGACAATCTCATCTGCTTTTCCCTCCTCAATGTACCTGACCCACATTTCTTCTTGTCACATGGACTTGCGACTTCAGGCTTCATGTTTCTGAGGGACAACAGGAACAGCTGGAGGAAAGGGAACCTGGGAAAAATCTCTGTCTACCAGAGCTTTCTGCTAGAAGAATGGATACAAGCCACTGAGTATTTAGCTACTTCAGGATTTGCAGAAATAATCTATACACTTCATTATCTTGGAATTAGAGCGGCTACCAATATGACTAAACTATGATGTCACACTATAAAGAGTGTCTTTCTAGTAAAATATATTTAACAAATATCTACATTAAACTAGATAGCCAATCAGTCCCATCAGATAGTAAACCTGAGGGAACCCAGTCATTTAGCATTTTACATCCTGCTCTCCATAGATGAAAAAACAATTCAAAACACAGAGGGGTATTTAATGGGTTCTACAAGAAAAAAGGAAATTATTATCTGAATGACAAGAACATTTCTGGTCACATAATTCTATGCCTCCATATATGTTCACTGTTCTATGTAGCAAAATGATAAAAAGGAGCTACAATGATAAAAAGGAGCTACAATCAAGCTGCTCCTTGTGTTCAAGTACTGCTCCTTCTAAAAAAGAACAACATGGATTATACTGATGCATAACTTTAATAAGCTTTGTTTAATGCTTTTAGTTTCTGAAAGAAGTGGAGATGGATATTGAGGAATAAAACACTTTCAGATAGAGGAACTCATGCAGTCTGAAAAGCCTACTGTCGGTGAACAATTCACTAAGGGTAATCTGACAGCAAATGGGGTGGGTGG
Source organism: Lepidodactylus listeri (assembly GCA_029233225.1). Lineage (NCBI taxonomy): Eukaryota > Metazoa > Chordata > Lepidosauria > Squamata > Gekkonidae > Lepidodactylus > Lepidodactylus listeri. Next base: position 43,705,517 of record JARCFY010000003.1, read on the forward strand.
GAAACCATTGCCTCTACACTTCCCTAAACTACAGGGCAGGGAGGACGCCTATAAGCAGAGAGAATGCCACTATTGCACCCATTCTCTCTAGCTGTTTATGTCTGCCAGCAAGGACAAACTACTGTCCCTGCCTAGCAAGCACAGTCCCAGAAAACAGGAAAAACTCATACCAACACAGGACCTCTGTTTATGATAATCCACAAACCATTCCAAAACCAGTGAACTAGAGCAACAATAGATGGAAAAACAAAATTATGTAACCTGAAATGCCATTAGGGATGATCCTATTTGGCAGAAACATTGCTAACTGGCTAGACAATGTCCCCGACATGCACAAATTTGGTAAATTACTGTCTCCCCTCTCTGCCCACCCCTCCTGCTCCTTTGAAAAATGAAACTAGACAGAAGAGATGTACAAATATGCCCTTTCAGATGTTTATAATATAAAAATCTGTAATTGATTAGTTGTACTAAATATTGTAATTGTGCACCTTCAATCAAGTTTTGCACAGGTCTTCATTGAATTCTGAGACATTTATGGCGTTTTCTTTCAACAGTATAATGTTTTCATGCATGTGTTTTTCCTCTAGTAATAACAATATTGACATATACATGAAGCCTTTTCATCTTAAACTATATTGATCTCAGTATACACTGTTAAGTTGTGCCCACACATGATTTTACTGCTTTCCGCTAAACCATGTCTGAATTTTCTGTCATGTGTTCTTGAAAAACAGAAAGGCCAAATTAGTTTTCCTTCAGGAACAGGAATAAAATTCAATTATCATGCTCTAATAGTCTCTGATACTAATTAATATTTCCTGTTCCATTGGAAGTGATAGCAGCATTGTGCTATGTTAGGGCCAGTCCTGAGGCGCCCAACTTGAATTTTTAAAGGGACTTTTAAGGATGTGGGAAGACAATGGCAAAAGTCTTTTCCCATTTGAACAAACAGAAATCTGGGTAACAGGAAACTATTGGATTAGACTTGAGAAGCTTTACCAGTGAAAGTCAGCACTGAACAGCACAATTCTAAGCAGAGTCATACCCTTCTAAGTCCACTGACTTCAGTGAACTTAAAAAGGAGTAATTCTTCTTATGACTGCACTATAAATGTAGGTCTCTGAAGATACATTGGAGGTTCAGAGAATCAGGTGATGTGGACTGTTTAGACAAATGCTGCTTAGACAAGGAAGTTACAGTTGCCTTATCAACTGAATGAATGGTCATGCCTACAATTATAACACCTTCAAATATTTTCTTGAAAAGTGAATGGGGAAGTACGTTCACAATATTTTGGGAAAGTCCATGTTTATCCAAGAAGCTCACCAAATGGCCCAACACAGCTCACTTCCTCTCAGCCTCCTCTACTTTAATGATTATTCCAAGGATAAAGTAATATGATGATACGTATTGTAACTTGCTCTGTCCCTTTGAGATACAGACACTGAGATAAATAACTACACCATAGTATGCCAATTGCTCACATCTTCTGCATTATTAATATTAAATCTGATCTATTATACACAGTGACTCTATAGATATCACACAAAACCAGGGTTTAATTAAACTAACTATGGTTAGTATTACTGACCAAATACAACCACTCCACTAACTATAGTCGGTCAGGGTATGTTAACCCAGGGTCTGAAAATACTGTCTGAATTTGGTTTATTACCTACAGCCTAATTATTCCATTTTACACATCATCTCAGACATCCTAGCTCAGTCCTGGCTTGTGCTTTAACACCATCATCACCACAATCCAGGCAAAGGTACCAGCCAGCTTGGTTAGACAGGCAAGTAGAACAGCAAAGGCAATGAAATCAGTATTGGTCTTGGCAAACTAGGATTTGAATCTACATGCTGGAACTTGGTTTTACAAACTAACTATAGTTAAAATGGGCAACATTTCTGTATATGTCTGAATCAAGGAATTATGTTTGTAGGACATAGCCAGGTTTGACATATGTTAAAACCTGTTTGTTTATTCACATATATACTAAATGCAACAGAATTCACGGAAAGTGACTAGACATCAAAACACCTAAGAATCCTGGGGTAACTCAAAGACAAACAAACTTACCATGGCACAGACTTTTACAGACAGGAACATGTTTTATCACAAACAATAAAAGAGCAATAGTCAATCATAATAATTACCAAAAATACACTTAAGCCGGCCCAATAACTGGATGCTTATCCGAACAGAAAGGCTATCACCTGCCTCTGGAAGAACGATACTGCAAGACTAGCAGAAATCTTTGGAGCTGAAATTCCATAAACCCAGATATTCTCAAGGTGGTGCTTGAGAAGGAACACCTAAACCAGCAGCAAAATGTATACAAAGGAGAAGTTCTCTCCAAGGTGTCAAGACATTTACAATGAGATAAAAACTAAGGCCAAGGCCAGTGATGCAAGTAAAGTAAAAAAATATTTTATTACTCAGCTAAAAATTCCTATGCAATCCCTATGCAGTTACGCTGGACTAAGCCTACTGGATTCAGCAAACTTAAGAAGCCGAATTCTGCACAGGACTGCACTGTCAGGCATAAGAGGCAAAAAATTCAAATCCTGCCTCCCCTCCACGTAGAGCAATAGTAAAAGCCCCCACAAATTAACATATTGTGTACATCTATTAGGGCACGCAGGGTATGTTCGACACTCCATTTGGAAATTGCCCTCCCGATGCAACTGCCAAAATATTCTGATCAATTGACAGTCCGAAAACTAAGAAGAGCTTTTACTTTGGCAAGACTGAATGTTCTTCCTTCGGCAGTTTTGGAGGGTAGATATAATAAAGTATCATACTCTAATTGAACCTGCAGATGCTCATATGATAAAATCAAACCACTGAACATATGATTATGGAGTGCCCTATATTCAATGAGTTGAGGGCTAATTTAGTCACCCCTTTACTTAAAGATATGAAACTGCTAAATGTGCAAGCCCAGGTGTCATGGCTACTATCAGATACAAATGATCATGTCAGCCTCTCAGTGGCAAAATTCATAGGGGCAATAATCAAATACAAGAAAAATAATACTAAGTAAGGTCTTCTAACATATTTTTTTTGTTCTAATTTCTGCTTAAGGTGATAGCCAGTACTAGATAGACAGACAGCCTAATTCTGCACAGGACTGCACTGTCAGGCACAAGAGGCAAAAAATTCAAATCCTGCCTTCCCTCCACATAGAGCAATAATAAAAAAAAAACCCAAAACAAATTAACATACTGTGACAGAATCCAGTTTCTGTTTAACTTTTTGCATTCTCATAGATACTCTTGAAATGCTGGCAAATTGGTCAGGTTGAGGTATTATTGAATCTTTCTGTATAGAAATATCTGCAGAACTGCTAAGAAGCTGTGGACCTCTAGGCGATGCTGATGAACGCAGCCCTCTAACGTCTTTCACTAGTTCAGCTTCTCGCTGGGCAACTGTGGAGGGGGGGAAATTGAACAACACTGAGCTGATAATTCATAAAACTGTTCCGAAGACTTTACAAAACACAGATGCACATAGGACACAAGAACTAGATTGTGGAAACGTAATGCAAGAAGAGTAGTTTGAAAGCTGATTTTCCTTCTCCATTACGTTTCTAGACACATACATTAGGAACATCCAGTAGGCAATGTATTACTACAGTCTAGTCCCCAGAAACTTCCCATCTGCTATGACAGGGGTGGGCAATTGTTTTGGCTCGGGGGCCACTTTGTGGGAGCGGAGGTTAGCGGAGGGCCGCACCTTTTTAAATGATTGCATTCATTAGTTAACTTTGCATTTCAGAAAAGGTATAAATTGTATCATAAAAATCAATAAGTATAAATTAAATAAAATAGTGGTAGTTTTATTCAATTTATTTATTGTGCTAATTTCATATCATCTATAGCTGCAAGCATATTTAATTTTAGAATCAGTTTAATGAGACAAAAGTACCCTATCTCACCACGTGGCTGACTGTCTTGGCGGGCCGCAAAAAACTCTGTGGTGGGCCGCATGTGGCCCCCGGGCCGCTATTTGCCAACCCCTGTGCTATGATGTCAGTCACTTTCTTCCATGAAACCAAGCCAGAGGGAAGCCAGAAGTGTAATAAGGAACAATTCTACCAAAGCCTCTATGCTGCTCACATGTATGCATGCATACTAAGGTGGGGGGGGGGGGATAACAAATCATTTGTGTACTTTGGCACACAAAAGTGAATCAAGGGTAAAGTCAGTGTGGCTGGCTATTTCTCAAATAAAAACATAACCTCAATTAAAAAAATGAACTGCTGACCACAGACCCGAACAGATTTGTGTTTTTTCCTGCTCTTCTTTTCAAGATATTGATTTCATTTTATAAACTTTCAAAGTAGACTAGGATTATTTATTTAATCCATCCATTCATTTGTTCTCTACCTTTCTCCCTAGGGGGGTCCTAAAGTGACTAACATTGTTCTCCTCTCCTCCATTTTACCCTCACAACAACCGGTGAGGTAGGTTAGGCTGAGAGACTGGCCCAAGGTCACCAAACAAGCTTTCATGGCATAAGTGAGGGTTCAAATCCTGGTCTGCCAGCTACTAGTCCAGCACTCTCAACCACTACACCACACTGGATAAAAAATAGAGCGCCAGTGTAGTATCTTGGAGACCTGGGTTCGAATCCCCATTCATGTCAGGGAAGCTTGCTGGGTGACCTTGGGTCAGTCACTTTCTTTCAACCTAACCTACCTCACAGGGTTGTTATGAGGATAAAATGGAGGAAAGTAGAACAATGTAAACTGCTTTGGGTCCCCACTGGGGAGAAAAGCAGGGTACAAATGAATAAGACAGTCAGAGCCACTTGGTACTGCATGGCTGAGCAAGCATTTGAATCTGGAGTTCTAATATCCAAGTACAATAACACACCACACAAAGCTCATGTCTATCTTCACAGTTACTGAACTGGATTTCTCTTCTTCATTTCAGGTATTTTGAACTCACATTTCTCCAAAAAAAGGAATTCAAGGCAAAAAATTTAAAATCACTGTAAAATAGCTCTCCAAACAGATCAAACAGTACTTAAGAGTCTACATATATAACGAACTAAAACAGATTCAGATGGCTGGAGAGCATATGGCTACTCTTAGCCCTTAAAGAAATTATCCACCTAGTGAGAAGGCCCTTCTAGAATAACTGCTTTACAATGGCACTGGAATGCTAACAACATGCAGGGTTCCCAAAGCATTCAGGGAGGCCACCCCATAATGTAGGGGCCACTGCAGAAAAAGTGCTTGTTCAGGCAAATAACGACTGACTCCACCTACATGTTGATACTGTCCTTGATAAGAAGAACAGAACTGCTACCCTGGAGTATACAGGGATAGCTGCCTTGCAGATAAATGTTTAGGAAGAACAACAATTTGAAACTTCAGCTTGAGGGGCTGTCTGCCAATGAAGCACTTTCATATTTCCCTCCCAAAACCTTCTGGTATGTCAGAAATAACAGCCAATTTATTAGAAACCCAAATCAGAAAAAGTGAGAGTCCTATATAAAAACAGTTTGTGACTAATTCTAACAGCTGAAGCTTAGAACTCCCATTTCACTTTCCAACAATGTCTCCATAAGGACACATCTATACCAAAAACAAACCAGAAATTTCTCGCATTGCCACTGCAAGCAATGAAGCTAACAGCAGGATTGTGAATTCTCCTTCCCCCGCCCTTTATCAAGGAATTATGTGGTTCAGAGGACTGCGTTTCTCCTTTGCCTTCCCATGCTGGCACTGCAAACCACTTTCTTTATATCGTCACATGGGGTAGGGTACACTGGGGCACAAGTCTGCATGAACATCTTTAAATTTGTGGTAAAGCAGAGGGACCTGATCCTACAAATTCAGAATGGTAAACTCAGAATGTACTTGCTATGTTTTCACTGTAGTAACACCTGTCTACCACTAGAGGCTGCTGGGAAAGAGACAATAACCTCTTTTAGCCTTTCTCTGCTATTATCTAGGAGCAGCTAAAGCTGTTCTGGTATTTTATTGGCACTAAAGTCCCTAAATCTGCTTTATATCATTATTTCTGAAACAATTAACAAGGTGGGTGCCATCTGCAAGGACTGCAGGCTTAGTCTTACAATGTTTGCAGAGAAAATTTAAACATAGCAGGTAAGGAAATAACTTTGGCAAAACCACTGTTCTGACCACTAGGTTCTGCTTAGTAAACCACAAACACAAGACGAGCAGCCAGATCCCACTGTTAATTGATGGGTCAAACATTTTTTAACTACAGACTGATTCAGAGTTAAAGCTGATTGGGATGTCAAGCAGAGTCTCACAATGTGAAGTGATAGTGCCATCCCAAGCAGAGTGATTCTCTTCCAAGCCCTTTAACTTCCACACACTTAGAAGAAGGTGTAACTCTGCTTAGGATGTCACTGTTAAATCTTCTGCAAGTGAAATGGGCACAGAAATGAAGGAGGATGTCTGAGGGCAGAAAGAAAATAACATTCAAGGATTGCTGCTTGTCATCAGTTAACTTCTTAAAAATAGATCAAAAAGCCTTCATTATGTATTTACGTTACACTAAAGAGGCATAAAGTGTTCTTACATTACCTTTGTAATCATAAATGTACACAAGTATTGGGTGGTTTTGACCAAAGGCACAAAATGACACCATATGCTCACGTGGGTGAAAGGCAACATCACGAAGGGGAGATGAGAAGGAAAGGTCAGAATACATTGCTACCTGATCACCTATAAAAGAAAAGAAGCCATGACAGACCGCACTTTATACTTTTCACCATCAGCGTGGCCATTTTGTAGGCCGAAAAGTTCCTATGACCAACAAATGCTTCTAAAATTGTCAAATGTAATTTAAAAAAAAATTTTTTTAGTTAACTTGATGCCAACTTGAGCCAATAGGAAACACAATATATAAATGTTTTAACGTTAAAAGAAAAATTTAAGAACTTAACCAGGGAAGTCAAGAGAGGAATAATTCAAACATATATTCATTAAATATTTGTCAGTGTACAGAAGAACTATATTAATAAAGGTACTGAGGAGGCCCCATGTCTCAGTAGCAGAACACATGTTTGGTATGCATAAGGCTTCTGGGTTCAATTGCACAGCATAGCCAGCTCAAAAGCATGAAAACCCTTCTTGCACAATGCGTGAGAAAAGGCATATACGCAATATAGCACCTGGTCGAAGCAGCTTGTTTTTTAACATAACACCTGCAGTTGATCAAAGAACTTTTCTCCTTCAATTTTTGATGCTTGTTTCAATAAAGTACATGCTTCACGATCTAGACGTTAATTCCATTTTTGCATTGCTCTAGTAAATACTCAAATACCAGTATTTTATTTGTCCATAATTTTACTCCTGTGTAATTTGTAGAGCACTTCTAATTAAAGTTTACTTTTAAAACTATATTATCGGAGAAATATACATTCATCACACTTCATAAGCCTACAAAAGGTTTTAATTCTGTGACCACATTGCTGCTGTATCTAAGACTAAGATCACAGGTACCTTACAAAGTACAGGAAGCTGAAATGCAACTGCCCATCTATCTTTCTGCGTGACCATCAATCAGTTCATATGTCTAATATGAAGACATTAAAAACTGCCTGTTTTTTCACACATCAGAGACCCACACATTCAGTACTGACTTTTTAACATATGCATAACAGTGGCAGAGGTGCTAAGAAGCACTTTAAGCATTACTAATCTTTACCCATTATGTACACTGACCTGGATGACCTAGGCTACTCTGATCTCATCTCAGAAGCTAAACAGGGTCAGTCCTAGTTAGTATTTGGATGAAGAACCACCAAGGAATTCCAGGGTCACTACACAGGGGAAGGCAGTGGAAAACAACCTCTGTTTGTCTCTTGCCCTGAAAAACCTATAGGGTGATCATAAGTTGGGTACAACTTGACAGCACTTTACATGCACACACACACACACAATCATTATGTCTTTGCAAAGATACAATTAATTCACTCCAATTCAAATGCAAATTAATTATATTGTTCCCCCCCATAGCAACATACATCAGTCTGTATTGCACTGCATTCAGAAGTAGTTGCAGCAATTATTGCAATCACAGTGAATGGAAAAAGTTCTACTCATTGAAAAAAACTAATCTTGCAAGTTGCTGACATTTTACACTTCTCCAGTGACACTACTACGGACATCTTACCGATGTTATTGCTAGCACACGTGTAGTTAAGAAGGAACGATTGCTACTTTGATTCAGGAAACTGTGTAAACCAATCTTAGAGAACAAATTAGAATAATAAGGTAAGGACATCAAACACTACCCCTCTCTCACTAGCACACAAGGCACCTTTATAAAAGCACCATTCATTTAAAAATAATAAACCCAAGATATTCTGTGGCTAATGGAAGACAAGAATAATAGCAATAATCTAATACGGTGGCGGGTTTTTTAGTGCTGTGGATTTTTTAAAAAAAATATAACATACAGGACATGCCAAAAACAATGCAAACAGTATAATGAAATACCACAAATGTATAGGGCTAAGATTTTAAAAGGCAAAAAAAAATCATTAAACATTCACAATAATTATGTGCAACATAGTTCAAAAGGGTAGCTCCTCGGCTCAGTGGGAATAGGGAACCATGAACAGAGGTCAAAAGCTGCATTCAAATGCTAGGTAAAGACACAAACTCCTGTTTTGCCATGATAAGAATTCACACAACTTGAGGACTGTGCTCACATGTTCCCCTCACTCCTTCCCTCTTATTCTTCTCCTCCCCTCATGCACAGAATAGAATAGAGCAGTGATACTCAGTGGCTTGGAAACCACAGGTGGCCCTTTGACATGGCACCTATGGGTCTTCTGACCACCATTCCCCATTGTACCACCTGCCCCATGTTTCAGGAGTGTGGGAAAGGTCCTTGTGTGGTAGGATTTGTGGTTTGCAGGTGGTTCCTACTAGGGATGTGCACTTGGTTTGTTCAGACTGAATGCACCCCCGAAAATGGCCCATTTGGCCCTCTTTTGGGCAGCCATGGGCCAAATCAGATTCTCTGATCTGATTCGGCCCACTGCTGAAATCCAGCAGCAATTTGGCAGTGGCTTAAAAAGTGGCTGGAGGGGAGTGGGTTTGAGGGAGAGGCTCCAAACTCATAGGGTAGCTGTTAAAGCCTCTCCCCCAAATACCCACCAAGTTTCAAGAAAATTGGACCATGGGGTCCAATTCTATGGCCCCCAAAACAGGTTGCCCCCATTCCTTCCATTTTCCCCACCATAGAGAACAATGGAGGGGATGCGGCAACCTATTTAGGGGCCTATAGAATTGGACCCCATGGTCCAATCTTCTTGAAACTTGGTGGATATTTTGGGGGGCAGGCTCCAGCAGCTACCCTGCAAGATTGGAGTGCCACCTTCAAACCCCCTCCCCTCCAGCCCCTCATATACCCTATGAGTTTTTGCCATTGACTTCAATGGCCCATAGGGTATAATGGGGCCGAAACGAACGTTCGGCTGGCGGAATGTCTCCCAAATCAGCTTGCATTGCCGAAACTGACATACGGGGGTCATTTAGTGGCCAGAACAGATGCTGCCTGATTTGGCCCAATCTGAATCGGGCCATTTTTTTTTTTTTTTGCACACCCCTAATTCCCATTTTGAAACAGCAGCCAGCAGAATGGGTAAGCAAGCCTCCCTCATACACAGGCCTCATGCCAGGAAAGGAAGTAAATGTAGCTCTTTTGGTTGATGGTAATTGCAAATTCCCATCCAAATACTATCCAGGGCTGACCCTGCTTTGCTTCTGAGATCTGGCAAGATTGGGCTAGCCTGGGCCATTCAGGACAGGGCAGAAAAAATATACCTACATGTTTTTTTTTCTGGAACCTGATTGAGAAAAACAAATATACATCTCTTTAAGTATAACAGTGAAGTGTACTTCTAATTACGTTCTAGAAAAAGTAACAGCTTTGCCCCAGATTTCAGACTTTGGCATATCATGCCCTATTTTCTTCAACAGGTCAAAGCCAGGATGTTGACTGGAGTGGGTTGTAGGGACCATATCATTCCAGTCTTGTCCTGTCTGCACTAGATTCACTTTAGACTCACTTCAAGGTGTTGACCTTTAAAACCCTATATAGCTTGGGACCAGCAGACCTAAAAGACCACCTAGTCTCTCCCAAACCTATCCAACCACAGCGGTCATCTTCTGAGGCTCTATTTCAGGTGCCCCACCTTCTGAGATTGGACAGGTGGCAACCCAGAAGGAAGACTTCTGGGTCATGACAACAAAACTCTGTGACTCTTTCCCCTGACACTGTCACCTGTTCTCTTCTGTTGCCATCTTCTGTCAGAGAGTGAAGACTTCTGCCAGAGGGTGAAGACAAATGTGGCTCTCCGTGAGCTACACAGTACCACTGGAAAAGAACGTGTGGGAGTTTCAAATGCCTGAGCAAATCAGAAATTGGCTTGCCTCCAAATCCAGACATCGAACCTATATTTAAAGAATCATTAAAGGAAATACTAGATTCCATTTCCCAAGATATCAAATAATCAACTCTCATACCCGTTTCTGGATTCCAGACATATGCTATACCATCTTCACTTCCAGAAAAAAGAAATGTCCCACATGGTGTTAAGGTACTGCAAATTTTCTCACGATAATTTGTGGCACCAATATATTTCTTTGTGGCAAAACTAAAAAGAAAAATAAATGAATAAACAAACATTTCCCAAACACAGCTACTACTTTAAAACTATCTCTGACACCTTTTCACTTTTTTGGACAAGTCATCCAAAAATTTCAATTATAAAGTGAAATTCAGCTTATTGTGAACTATTATTCCAGGACAGGGCAGGAGGACACCTTGGTGCTTCAGGATGGTCCTCCTTTGGAGACGTGACACAGATTTACCTGAGAGAACAGACAAATATGATTAAGTAATGCTAAATTAAACTTCAAAACAAACTTGTCTGGTCCACCTTTGCTATGGCAAAGGAAGACAGAGCGATGCTGCAGGTTCTCCACTCCTTCAGGGGAGGTGGAAGTGCTCTCTTGAAGTGCCACTTGGGCATTTCTCGGAAGTGCTACCTGTTCCACGTGCAGAGCCGGAGAGACAGGCACAGATCAGGAGTCTTAATGCGTGGATGAGGTGATGGTGTAGGGGGGAAGGGTTCAAGTTTGTTAGGCACTGGGATGCTTTTTGGAACAAGAGGGAGCTGTACAAGAGAGACGGTCTCCACTTGTCCAGGGAAGGAACCAGGCTGCTGGCACTTAAAATCAAAAAGGTGGCAGAGCAGTTTTTAAACTGAATATTGGGGGAAAGCTGACAGGAGATGTAAAATCTCTGGTTCGGGATGGTTCATCTCAAAGAGATGAAGGGGTAGCTGTTACTTTCCTACAAGGAAAGGGATTAGAATTGCTCTCTGAGACTGTGACAAATGATAGGGACTGCCTGGCAAGGTCTTGAGGCAGCAAGAGGAAGGTTGTGGGTTTAACATGTAGGGGAAACTATAGATGTTTATATACTAATGCTAGAAGTGTCCAAGGTAAAATTAGGGAGCTGGAATGCTTGGAGTTGGGGGAAAACATAGACATTGTGGGTATTTCAGAAACTTGGTGGGATGAGGAAAATCAGTAGGATACGGTGATTCCTGGTTATAAATTATATCAGAAGGATGGGGGGAGAAAGTTGGAGGTGCGGTGGCTCTTTATGTCAGAGAGGGTATACAGTCCAGTAAGATTGAGAGGGTAGGAGAATTGGATTCGCTTCTGGAAATGCTGTGGGTTGAATTAGTGGGCCCAAAAGGAAGCTTAACATTGGGAGTTTGTTATCACCCACCAAATCAAAAGATAGAGGAGGATTATAAAATTATGAATGAATTCAAGATAGCGGCTAGATGAAATAACTGTGTTGTAATAGGTGACTTTAACTACCCACACATTGATTGGGTCAATATGTGTTCAAGCTGGGAAAAAGAGATTGAGTTTCTAGACATTCTCAATGACTGTGCTACGGAGCAGATGGTTACAGAACCGACCAGGGGAGAGGCGATCCTGGATTTGGTCCTAAGTAACGCCCAAGACCTGGTGAGAGATTGCACTGCTTGGGAACAGTGACCATAATGTTATTGAGTTCAACATTTGTATAAATAGGGAGTTGCCCGTAAAGACTGACACAATCACTTTTAACTTTAAAAGGGGTAACTTCTCTGATATGAGGGGATATGTGAGGAAAAAACTGAAAGGAAAAGTAGAAAGGGTCAAAACCATTGGGGAAGCTTGGAGACTATTTAAAATTACAATCATAGAGGCTCAGAGAAAATATATACTGCGGGTTAGGAAAGGCACAAATAGGTATAGAAAAAAGCCTGCATGGTTAACAAACAAAGTAAGGGAAGCTGTAAAAGGTAAGAAGGATTCCTTTAAGCAGTGGAAAGCTAGTCTCAGTGAGGCTGATAAAAGGGAACACAGGCTGTGGCAAATAAAATGCAAGTCTGTGATCAGGCAGGCAAAAAGGGAATATGAGGAACATATTGCAAAAAACATAAAGACCAACAATAAAACTTTCTTCAAATACATTAGAAGTAGGAAACCAGCCAGGGAAGCAGTGGGCCCTTGGATGACCATGGGGTAAAAGGTGTAGTGAAGGATTGATAGGGAAATGGCTGAGAAGCTAAATGCATTTTTTGCCTCTGTCTTCACTGTGGAAGATGAGAAGTGCCTGCCCACTCCAGAACCACTGATTTCGGGAGGGGGGTTGAAAGACCTGAGTCAGATTGAGGTGACAAGAGAGGAAGTCGTACGTCTGATAGACAACTTAAAAACAAATAAATCACCAGGCCCGGATGGCATACATCTGAGAGTTCTGTGAACTTGTGGATCTCCTGACAAAAATATGTAATCTTTCCTTAAAATCTGCCTCCATTCCTGAGGACTGGAAGGTAGTGAATGTCACTCCTATCTTTAAAAAGGGTTCCAGAGGAGATCCGGGAAATTACAGGCCAGTCAGTCTGACATTGATACCGGGTAAGTTGGTGGAAACTGTTATTAAGGAAAAAATTAGTAGGTACATGGATGAACAAAATCTACTGAGGAAGACTCGGCATGGGTTCAGTAAGGGAAGATCTTGTCTCACTAACAGTGTTCTTTGAGGGAGTAAACAAACATGTGGACAAGGGGGACCCAACAGATGTTGTTTACCTTGACTTCCAGAAAGCTTTTGATAAAGTTCCTCATCAAAGGCTCCTAAGTAAGCTCAATAGTCATGGGATAAAAGGACAAGTCCTTTTGTGGATCAAAAACTGGCTAATTAAAAGGAAACAGAGAGTGAGTATAAATGGGCAATTTTCTCAGTGGAGGGAGGTAAGCAGTGGGGTGCTGCAGGGATCAGTACTAGGTCCGATGCTTTTTATCTTGTTTATTAATGATTTGGAGTTGGGAGTAAGCAGTGAAGTGGCTAAATTTGCAAATGACACGAAGTCGTTCAGGGTGGTGAGAATCAGGGAGGATTGTGAGGCACTCCAAAGGGATCTGTCAAGAATGGGTGAGTGGGCATCAACGTGGCAAATGGGGTTTAATAGGGCCAAGTGCAAAGTGATGCACATTGGAGCCAAAAGTCCTAACTATAAATACACATTGATGGGGTCCGAACTGGCGGAGACTGACCAAGCGTCTGGGAGTCGTAGTAGATAACTCAATGAAAATGTCGAGACAGTGTGCGACTGCAATGAAAAAGGCCACCAATGCTATGCTGAGGGTTATTAGGAAGGGAATAGATAACAAATCAGCCAGTATCATAATGCCCCTGTATAAATCGATGGTGCGACCTCATTTGGAGTACTGTGTACAGTTCTGGTCACCACACCTCAAGAAAGATATTACAGCATTGGAAAAAGTGCAGAAAAGGGCAACTAAAATGATAAAAGGGTTGGAACACTTTTCCTATGAAGAAAGGTTGAAGTGCTTGGGGCTCTTTAGCTTGGAGAAACGACGGCTGAGAGGTTACATGATCGAGGTTTATAAGATTATGCATGGGATAGAGCAGGTAGAGAAAGAAGTCCTTTTCTCCCTTTCTCACAATACAAGAACTCGTGGGCACTCCATGAAATTGCTGAGCAGTCGGGTTAGAACAGATAAAAGTAAGTCCTTCTTCACCCAAAGAGTGATTAACATGTGGAATTCACTGCCACAGGAGGTGGTGGCAGCTACAAGCATGGGCGGCTTCAAGAGGGAATTAGATAAACATATGGAGCAGAAGTCCATCAGTGGCTATTAGCCACAAAGTATAGATAGGAACTCTCAGTCTGGGGCAAGTGATGCTCTGTAATCTTGGTGTTTGGGGAGAGCAACAGTGGGAGGGATTCCTGCCCCCACTGCTGGACCTTCTGAGGGCACCTGGTGTTTTTGGCCGCTGTGTGACAGAGTGTTGGACTGGATGGGCCATTGGCCTGATCCAACATTGGCTTTTCTTATGTTATGTTAGTCCATCCCGACGGGCTGATTGCGCACTGGAATGATCAGATGGGGGAAAGTCTGCCACTGGCCTGTCGGCAAGCATTAGACCAGACGTTCACCAGTATCTTTAAAGTACAGCTCCCTGGCGGAGCTCGACAGGCTGATCATGGAAGCAGCACATTTCCCAGATGTCACCGCCTGGACATTCCCTTCAAATCCGGCAGGCACTCATGCCTGGGTCGGATCTAAAGAGCCATCTGATTGCGACCTTAGAAGGTTATAACTCTGTACAGGATTACAGTGTTAGTTGGAAGCACACTCTTCCCTCGGGGAAAGCATCTAAATTGACTCTCTTTTGTGACTACAGTGTAGGGGCATCCAATAGAAGAAGAGAAGAAGAGACTGGATTTAGATCCTGGCCTTCACTACCCGAAGGAGTCTCAGAGCAGCTTACAATCTCCTTTCCCTTCCCCACAACAGACACCCTGTGAGGCAGGTGGAGCTGAGAGAGCTCTCTCAAGGACTGCTCTTGAGAGAACGGCTCTGAAAGAACTTATGACTGACCCAAGGTCACACCAGCAGCTGCATGTGGAGGAGTAGGGAATCAAACCCAGTTCTCCCAGATTAGAGTCCGCGCTCCTAACCACTACATCAAACTGGCTCTCTAGGTCCAAGAATACTTTTCTTCCACTGCCCAGGAATGATACAGCAATTTAAGCTTTTAAAAGTGTGTGTGTGTTAAATGGAAAAGAAAAATAATACACATCATAGCAAAATAGTAAATTAGTCTTAAAAATGGAACTTGGAATCTCAAGATGTTTTGCAGTGCTTACATTCGAAGATCCATAATTCTCACAGTGCTGTCTCTGGCATGGATCAATAAACGCCTTCCATTTGGATGTACCTCCAAGTGGTTGATTGGGGTCCCTTTAATATCATCTTCTTGTATTTCCTATAAAGACAAAAAAGCTAGTGGAAAACCTAAACACCATACAGTACATTCCACTTATTTTATTCATTTTAAAGCATACAGGTCACCTTTCTACTCAAATCGGCTTACAATTCAATTCAAAGCACATCAAACCAAGAATAAACTCAAAAAAATTATAAATCATTTTTTTTTTAAAAATCAGTATCTTAAAATGCATGTTCCATTTGCAACTGGACAGAGATCTGACATCTTTCCCTACTCCTAAAGACAGAAGGGAACATGGACAGGTCAAGAGAAGAGACTTCCACAGACAAAGCACACTTCTACAGGTCTTCACCATAATTATATGTAACTGATAAAACACATCTCTGTACACTCCCCCCCCCCGGCATCAAAAATACCCATGCCATACTCCTGATCTTTCAAGGAAAGAGCAATCCCTTCTGTATTATAAAGATTTACTATTAAAAGCTGTTTGTCACTGGTCAAATCTCACGGTTGTTTCCTGTATTCATAAATGGCTCCAGCCGATACCTTCCCCTTCGTACTATTAAATATAGTGAATGCAGAGAAATCAGTAACAATAGGACTGAAAACAATTATTGTTCTCTTGGTTTCACTCAATGTAACTGGTATAGGAGTAGATTATAAAGTAGTTTTATACTTGAGACATTCCAGAGACAGAGAAAGGAAAGAAGGTAAATAAAATACAGAAAAATGAAGCCATTTTTAAAGCAAGCATTTCATTCTTGGACAACAGGTCTGTATCCCAGGTTACTAGAAAAACATGAATCTTGAATGTTCGAACAGGTATCTAGCTGTATATCTAGTACATCTTTATCCTTCCCTTCCTACAAGGAACTCAGAGGTTCTCCTTCCCCTCATTTTATCCTCACACGTACTTTGTGAGATACATTAGGCTATAAGAGAGTGGCTAGCCCAGGTTCACACATCATGTTTCATGGACAGTTCTAATTCCCCAGATCCTAGCCCAACACTAACCGACTGCACCACTCTGGCACTGGAAGATGTTTTGACATGAAAAATTCCAAGTAAAAGTCAAATACATACAAAAGATACAAATGGGCAAAATATCAGTAAAATGTAACCACCTTGCCAGTGTGTGAAAACTGCTACGTTTTTCAGCAACAAAGATCTTTTAATTCCCAGTAGCCATTGGGTACTATAAATATAAAATAAGCCCAAAGCATTCTACTAACATTCAATAGCTTTTATAAAAAATTGGATGTCTTAAACTAATACCTATGGCTTACGTAAAAGTTACTTTGCTAATTTAATTTCAATATATACCTTATCAATCCCCCAGTCCTGGATCAATGATTGAGAACTTCCTTTAATAATAGTATTCCAGATGATTATCAACCCTGCACTATCTCCAGAGAACATGTGCAGTCCTAGAAAATAATAATTGGTGAATTTAGTATGATAAACTAGTAATTTTGGAATTAGCTGTATACATCACAATGAACAGAAAATTTGTTTGCCAACAGTGGGCAGAAACACAGCATGTTTTCTGTGCTTACATGCTCCACTCGTACCTCCCTTCTCTTGCAGCACGTGGCGCTTGACTGAAAACTTTCTGATCTGATCAAGATCCAAGTCATTATGATGTCTGAAAACAGACACCCCAGCAAACTGGAGTTTGTCACCCAGCCCCCAAACTCAGATTCTATACCTCAGCTTAATTCCAGTTTAGAATCTCAGTTGGGGGGGGGGGGAATTAAACAAACCCCAATTTGCCCCAGGTACATGCATTTGGATGTCAAGATGACCCAAGAAGTTTTCAATCAAGCTCTGCATGTAAGAGAAGAAAGGTTAAGAGAAGCATATGAACTCCATGAAAAATAGCAAGAGACTTCTGTTTAAGAGTAGGCCAAGGGTACGCAGATACTACTTCAATATTTCTAGCAGCAAATTTTTAAACTGCTAATTCTCAAATGTATACTATTTACTTATTTACTGGGGGAGAACATGAAAGTGATCGCAAAAAAAATTATCATAAGTATAATCAATCTTAACCCTCTCAGTTTCAGCTAATATCTTCACTACTCTAAAAATTCCCCAAAAATTTTTTGCATACCAATAGTGCAGTACTAGTGCAGTACTGGTGAGCAAAGTTACACCATTCTAATTTCATTAAAGTCAACGGCCTTAAAATAATTCTGTTTAGGACTAAACTGCTAATCTCTTCTGTCCAATTTCAGGTCTTGTTAGTGACTTTCACTATCATGTATTTTGAGCAATAAACTCCTAAATGGTTTGGGGCCAGGATACTTCAAGGACCACTCTCTCCTGTCCTATAAAGCCCACCACAAGCCTCCTCACATCCTCTGCTCTCTGCTCCCTAGTCTGCAGAGGTGAGGCAGGTACTGACCAGAGACAGAGCTCTTCTTGTAGTGGCACCTCATCTGTAGGCCATCCTTCCCCTTAAGGCCTCCCTGGCACCTACCCTACTCTCTTTTAAGTGCCAGACTAAAACCTTTTTTTAAACCATGCTTTTAATTTGGGGTCTGTTCTTTTTTATTTTGTTTTATAAATCTGCTTCTAGCCTGAGGACAGCTATGATAATCATTTAGGCTGCCACAGGGTTCATGTTCTACGATTCCCCAATGTGGTACCTGTGAGCACTATGACATCTAACAGTACTTCCCTTGGTGCCCACAGAAATTTTCAGAAAGTGGGTGGAGCTACTGCAAGGCCGGTTTTGCTACTGACTGCCCTCTTTCAAACATGTTGGCCACTGCAGGATCAGGAGGACTGGTAAACATCTGGGCTTTCTTAGTCAGTGATGGCAGTCACATGGGTGAGATAAAGCGGGGGGGGGGGAAGCGAGGCTATTTGCGCCGGAGTAATTTGACCCACAGTTGAGCGATCACACAGTTCTGTGAAGCTGCAGGCACAACTCACCACTGTGTGATCAGACGCAACCGCGGGCGAGTCGGGGAGGGGGGGGGGCTTGTCATTCATTTCTGATTCACTTAAACAGGGGGGGGTTGATGAATCGCATCTCCACCCTGAGGGCTTCCTATGGCAGTATGCGATGATGCACATACTGAGAAGGGGGAAAAAACAACGGCAGGGCGTCGGAATAGCCTGATCAGACTATCCCAGACGCCATGAGTGCGTGCTGGAGCGATCACCAATGTTCCCTCTAAGCTGCGGAGTCTCATGAGCAAACATTCTGCTTTGTGAGCTCCTGGTATTAAAGTTGTGAGTAAGCGATTTGCCTGCTGCATAAGTTAGTTTGCTCTGGAGCCATCCTTCCTGAGCGAAGACAAAAATGTGTGAGCCGGATGCTAAAAAACTGTGAGCTAGCTCACATTAACTCAGCTTAGAGGGAACACTGGCGATCACATGGGGAAAGTCCATCTGTGGCCTGTAGCAACCCGTTTGATACTGGATTTTCACTAGTGTTTTTTCACTCCGCTTCTCCGGCGGACCAAAACGGCTTGCTGATGGGTGCGGGACGCTTGCCAGATGTTCTCTTGCAATCACGCCCTTAAAATCTGACCGGGAGTCATGCCTATTGTGTGGCTAATTCTGCATGTGATTGGGGCCAGTGTGTTGTTTCATTCCCCCTTCTTCCCAGGAGGTGCAAGTCATTCCATTTGGCTCCAACTCTTGAGGCAGCCATTTTGGGTTTAGCTCTACTTCCTGTGGCAGTCATTTTGGGGTGGCTCTCATCACTCTCTCTCAAAATGCCAAAGGTACCCACAGACTCAAAAAGGTTAGAGACCCCTGCTCTAGGCTGTTATAGTCTTTAATTGCGTCTATGGATTTTTATTTGTGTTTTTAATAGCGCTTCATTTTAATGAGCTACGTTTTCTGATTTTATCTTTTCTGTTGTGAGCCACAAGCAGATCTCTAAAGCAGTGGCAAATATACGCTTTAAACAAACAACTAGATAAATAATTTTATACCCAAAAGATGCACTTTCATTTAGCCCTTGACAGGGCACTGTGGATTGATGTTCTGTAAGAAGCACTAGCATTGAGTGGGTTAAGATGTGTGAGGTTAAGTTCTACTGGGCTATATAACTTTCCTCCAGGCTTAATTACAGCTACTGAAATACAGGGACTCTTTATGATTGCTTTAAATTATAAGGCATTTCTCAATAAAAGGTCTGTGAACAAAACTATCAGGATTCTCATCTTCAGTTCTATATCTGAAATACAATGACATAAACAACATAACTGCCAATTTCACTTCAAGGACACATACGAAAATGCAATGTGACACCTACCTTCTTTATCAAAACACAGTGTATTGATAAAACTTCTGTGACCATCAAATTCTTGCAGAAGCTGACCATGAATTTCATTCACTTTCGTATTCCAAACCCTAATCATAGAGTCATAACATCCCGTCACAACAATATAACCCGCTACTGGGTGGAACTTAGCTGTGTAGACAAATGAAGGATGAGGGAAAACCTTCACAGCAGATGTAGCCTGGGCTTCAATTTTCCACATTCTAGAAGGACACAATAGTTAGGCAATAAACACTTGCAAAAGGTACATTATGTTATAACAATGTTTTAAAATAGGCATATACATTGTTTTAAAGTGTGGGTACACGGCTTCAATATACCTATATGCACTCAGGGTGTTGTTTGTACCTTTCACAACAGTAGGGACACATTTATCCCTTCCTTATTCCTCCTCCTCCTGGAATATACAAGTGTGAAGTTGAAATGCCCAAACAGCAGCAGGATTACTTCTAAACACCCCACTCTGCCATGAGCAGTAGTACACTCAAAAGTAGATGCCCTCGCAGGAAGAGATCCAGCCCACTATTTGAAATAAATCCCTTTCAAACAAACAGATTCACTTTCAATAAAGGGCTGTAATAAACCTGTTACCTGGGGTGGAGGGCAGAGCAGGATCCTTTCTGAGTGATAGGCTAGAGCCAATCCCTATCAGTGGCCGAGTT
This sequence comes from Lepidodactylus listeri, assembly GCA_029233225.1. Classification (NCBI taxonomy): domain Eukaryota; kingdom Metazoa; phylum Chordata; class Lepidosauria; order Squamata; family Gekkonidae; genus Lepidodactylus; species Lepidodactylus listeri. Next base: position 43,725,824 of record JARCFY010000003.1, read on the forward strand.
CAGAGTAAACACTCCACCCAGACACTTCATGACAACTTCATAAGTGAACCCCATATTCTTCATGTTTCTTCAAATATGTGAGGAGCATCACAGGAAGTGTAGTCCTCTATAATACAGGACTTGCTTCACCTCAGCCAAACTATGAAACAGCATTAATCAATAACTCCAGCCAGGATAGGGTATAAAACTGCATCAGCTTGTTATAGCACATACCAAGAAATCAAAAGTTGCACCAAGTACCATTTTACATATTCTCAGCCAGTCTCTTGTTCTTAGAGCTCACACAAATGGACCAGATTTGTGGATTTCCCCGCCCCCCCCCCGCCCCCCGTGTAGGATAAGGGAAAAAGAATGTGATTTCTGACACTTTCTCCTTTTTATATATATATATATATAGATATAGATATATATATATAGAGAGAGAGACAGTGACAGCTGTCTATATATATATATATATAGAGAGAGAGAGAGAGAGAGACAGCTGTCACTGTGCTTTCAAAAGTTTAGTTATAACAGATCCAGATCATGGTATGTAACTGAGAAGCTTCTGATTAGAGAAACTTATAACAGAATATATATTTTATAATTGCATTTTTTGGATGAGGAAGCCTCTGTAGAAGGAATTAGGATGCAATAAGAATGGGATGCCATTTAGAAGCTGCAAGGCCACCAAGAGCGAAGGTTAAGGTGGTTCAGAACCCCTTATCAACAAGCTCTCCCCTCTGCGAGCCCAGGAAGTCACCCAGTGTTCTGAAGACAACATAAACAAGTGAAATTACTGACACCACTGAGCGATGAATGGAGTCAGATTGCTTGTATGATGTTAACTGCCTGGTACCAGTTAGAGACCCTTTAATGTATAAACTATATGTGGTGTCATTTGGGGTATGACCTTCTGCTCTTCCTGGTTATGGCAGAATACAGCTTTGGAATTGCTGGAGTCCTAAGGCACTTATCAGCCCTGTATTCCCTGTTATGAATTCATTAAGCAAGATATTCATCTAATTCACTGGACTCCGACCGTGTGATTCCAATTTGGCAAAGGGCTCACGCAGGCACAGATTTGTGCTTCACTAGCAAGTGACATGTTAAATAACACGCATTTTAAAATCATATTATTTGACTGAAACACCATAATAAAGCGTGAAACAGGTAGTCAGTCAGCATCTCACTGGCTGCAAGAACGGGATTTGTCATTCATAAAATAGTTTGAATCCATGACTGTGAGATCCACATCAAAAATGTTATTAACATATTATTTCAAATATTCATATCCTATCAGTTTCACTTATCGAGTCTTACAATATGATAACATACAATGTGACATCTAAGCAATAAGACCATACAATAATTAGAGAAAAAGCTGTCTCAAAAAGCACTGGTTTCAGCCTGGAATAGAAATAAACCAAAGCCAAGTCACACCAAAATGAAAACAGTCTTCACCCATTTCCTGAATTATGTCCCTGAAGACGCCATATAGGCCTCCCTCTTGATGGTATTTCACAACATTGATTCTGCCACAAAGAAAGCCATGTCTCATTGTTGCCGCATGATGAGGCCACACAATGCAGAGCCACAGGTAGTTTTCACATGTGAGCAGGCAGTCCATAAGATACCCTGGACCAATGCTCCCTCTAAGCTGTGGAGCCCTGTGAGCAAAAATTCTACTTTGTGAGCTACTGACATTAAAGTTGTGAGCAAGCAATTTGGTTACTGCATAAATTAGTTTGCTCTGGAGCCATCCTTCCTGAGCTAAGACAAAAATGTGTGAGCCAGAGGCTAAAAAACTGTGAGCTAGCTCACACTAACTCAGCTTAGAGGGAACACTGCCCTGGACCTAGACTATTCAGAACTTTCGAGGTTGAAACAAGCACCAGCTGTTTAAAAAAACGGAGCAATTTGCTCCAAACAGCTTCCCCAGTTAGTCACAAGAGCACTAGGACCTGGCGCTATATTATCAGATTTGCCTTCATTATTCTTTTTTGTCATGAACAACTCCTTTTATTAATACAACACAAAGTATTTTCTTATGGTCAGGTTCTTTTCCCTTAGCATTTGCAGGTATCTATTATCCCATTCTTATTCAGTTTTTCAAAGGCTATAGAATTGCTTTAATCTTCAAGGCAGAGCAAACAAAGCAAATATTACTAAAACACGTGGTTAAATTATGTAACACAACAAGAACAAATAGAGGCAATTACACAGAAATGTATGCTATATGTTTAAAATTTAAGTGCCAAAATCAGTTAATACTAACCTTGCAGTGCCATCTGAGGACGCAGTGAGGAGGTGCTGACTATCTTTTGACCAGCAAAGATCATAAATAATGTTCAAATGCCCATAAAACTCCCTCAAGTATTGTCCTGAAGGAATTTCATACACTAATCAAAACACAAAACAGGGGGGGAAACGTTTACGTATACGTACAACCATGCCATTATTAATATTAAAGAAAGCAAAGGAAATTATTTGCATTTAAAATGAATTTGAAGTGTATATTTCTACCAAAATTAAACTCTCCACCGTGTACAAGTTGATACAATTGATATTTGCAGTAATTTCAATGATGAAGTTAGATATTGTCCCAAAGTCAAATCACTGCCTATGTAACAGTTGAATTCCACTGGCTCCTAGTTTTCAGAACACAAGATCCGGTAGTCAAGGTAAGTTAATTATTTAAGACATGCATGGAAGTGTCTACTTCTACCCACTGGCTGGTGACTATGACATGTGTGCATTAATCCTTTAAATTAGGGATTGTGGCAGCAACAGAACTAACCAGTGTCACACCAGATAAACCCAGCAGGGTTTAAAGGCAGAAACAAGGGCACTAGAAGCCCAGCAGAACACTCAAAAGTGCCGGTTGGGCAGGCACTTTTGCTAGCCCACCTGAACCAAGGCCAGCCCAATACACAGAAGCCCAGTAATGTTTAGCTGCCATTTGCGACAATGGCACTGGGCTCTGCTGCTGGGCATTAGTAAGCTGGCACTGGGTCATGCTGCTGCGCAGCCACTACTGCACTGTTTCTGCTGTCCTGCAACCCCCTCCCCCTTGCTTGGATTCTGCGCTTGACATCAGTCCTGTTGAGCTGGCCTGGCATTTGCCACAATGGCACTGGTTTCTGCTGCTGGGCACCAGTAGGTTGGCATTGGGTTCAGCTGCTGGGCACTAGTACATTGCACTAGTCCTGCTATCCTTACAAAAATGCCCCCCTTACTTCAGAGATTCTCAATTCTCAGATCTGACCTTAGTCTTTTTGGGTTTTGGTATTGCCACACTGGCACTGGTTCTGCTGGGCACATTGCACTGGTTCTGCTGCTGGCCTTGCAAACATGCCCCCCCCCACTTCCCTTTCAATTGCAGAGAATCTCTGGGACATTCTGCTGGATTTGTATTACCTTGCTATTTTCCCCCATTAGAAACAATGGAGCATGGGGTCACCCTCTTTGGGTGCCCATAGAATTGGACCTCCTGGTCCAATCTTGTTGAAACTTGGGAGTTCTTTTGGGGAGAGGCTCCAGCAGATACACTGCAGATTTGGTACCTCTAACTCAAACCACTCCCCCTGGCCCCCTGAATATACCCTAGGAGATTTGCCATTGAGTATAATGGCCCCTTAGGGTATAATGGAGTAAAAAAAAATGGGATTCTTCAATTAATTTGGGATTCTCTTATTGGTAAACCTAATCAGATCAAAGAAGCTGATTTGGCTTAACTAATGCCTGAATCGTGATTCGGGTATTAATTTGGCTCAGAAATGCCGAATGCACATCCCTATGCAGAACTGGCATCCTGGAGAGACATTAAAGCAAGGGCATTTCCAAATCAACCCTGCTACTGTAAAATATTGTATCTGTCTTTACCTGTAGTTCACCTGGCTTAGATTGTAAGCTGTAAGAAAGGAGTGCGTCACTTCCATATGACATACAACACTAGATAAACATTTAAAAATTTCGGGACACTGGTGAAGGGGAAGGATTCAGTGACTCATACTTGTCCAAACAACCACTTGTATTGGACTGGAAGAAATGAAAAAGGTCACCCTGCTGTTTAATTTGTCTTCCTGTCAATAAAAATTTGGCATGGTGAGTAGAGCCCATGCGCTTCTTAGAAGCAGCCAAACTCCCTCAGACATGAAGGAGCCTGCGCGTTCCTCAGCAGCCAAATATTCTTCTGCAGGAAGGCCTCATACTTGAACGTTCTTGGATCAAGTCTCTGATCACAGTATGTTATCTTTTATGATGACATGAGCCATCACAGAAAAATACAAGCATACCATCTTATTCAAGCAGGGAAAAAAACACCTCTCCTGGTTTGTGTGTGTGGTTCTGAACTCTCCATTTATGCTTAATTTGGTGGCAAATCTTTCGCTCTGAATAACTCACATCCCTTAACATTAAAAGAGCAAAACCCACTCAGCAGAAATAAAAACAAATCTAAAGTAATACAAAATCAAGCTAGAGGGAGGAAACCACTGACACACAAAACACAGCAAACATCACTTTAAAGTATGGGAGAATAAATCCATCTTCACCAAGTACTGGAAATCCAGCACAAGGTGAGCCTCCAAGTAGAGAGCATTCCAAGACTGAAGTACCGCAAAAGAAAAGCCCGGCTCCTCATGGCCATCCTCTAGAGCCAGTTTGGTATAGTGGTTAAGTGCGCGGACTCTAATCTGGGAGAACCGGGTTTGATTCCCCACTCCTCCACTTGCACCTGGCTGGATGACCTTGGGCAAGCCATAGCTCTGTACCAGCTGTTCCCTCAAGCACAGCTTGGGAAAAAGCTCTCTCAGCCCCACCTACTTCACAGGGTGTCTGTTGTGGGGAGGGGAAGGGAAAAGGAGTTTGTAAGCCGCTCTGAGACTCCCTTGGGGAGTGGAAGGCGGAGTATAAATCCAATCTCTTCTTCTTCTTCTTCTTCTTCTTCTACCTCTGAAAAAGGAGGGAGGCTGAGAAGAACCTCAAATAAAAAGCCTTAGGCTTACTGACTTTCAATATGGCTGCTCAATCTTAGAAGCTTCCGCCAACAAATAAGTTACAGAAAATAATTATTAAGTCTTCCAAATGCCCAAACCCAAACAGCCTCACGAGTAAGTGGAAGACACTCCAGCTCGCGCACTGGGGGAAGGGGTCTCTGATTTCCCTCCCTGCAGCAACCTCACACACTGCACTGTATCTCAGGCATTGCAGAGAGTACACCAAATTAGAGGAAGCTCTTTCGTATGGCTCAAGGGCATGTAGTAAGAAGGTGAACACTGGAAAATCCCAGACACATACACTGTTGTATGCATGGCCAACGGGATCCTGGCCATCATCACAACGCAGCAAAATGCATGTCTTAATGCAAGTTTCTGAAAGCAAAAAAAACGGAGGGGGAAATGCTTCCTTTGTGGCTCTGCCTTAAACTGAAACATACCCATGTATCGCCAAATTGAATAAATAAATAAATAAAACTTACAAATAACAGGATACCCATCTCTTCCTGCGCAAGCTGCTGCTAGTGTTCGGCCATCCTCGGAGAAGCGAATACAGAAACATCCTGTATCTCCTGCTCGCAGAGAAAACAGATGCTTGTTTGGTATTCGACAAACCTGCATGACCAAACAAAACCATTATCTGCACAATACACACAATATATAAAACAGTTGTAAAAACTAGTGTGCCTGACCACATGTTTTTTTTATCTTTGGGATTCTACCTAGGATGAAATCAGGAGCAGGGCTCTACGAGTGTTAAAAGATAATAAGAACCTACAATTATTTAAGGGCAGGATCTCTCTAACCATACAAGTAGGTCCCACAATGCAGAATGATCTGAACCACTCATCACTTTCTCCATATACTAAAAAGTCTGTCGCAGAAGGGGGAAAGAATATGTGAGCGAGCTCAAGGCCAGCTTCTAATCCCCCAAGTAAAATGCTGAGGGAAAGCAACACAAGCAGGCCCCAGTGGACTAGGGAATATTTTGGACATTCTGCTGTATGCTGTTTTTTTAATTAGTATTATTTTGGTTTGCTGTTAAGCAATTTTCTTTATTTGATAAGCACATTTCACTGCCGAATTCATGTTTATTCTGATATTAGCCCTGATGTTACTGTTTATTTAATCAGTCCATCTTTCTCACAGAGACTCAAGGTAGACCACACAGTGCAAACCAATGCAAATTGATAGGAAGAGAAATCTAACAAACAACACACTAGGACTAGAATTACAGAAATCTGAAACAAGCATAGAGTATTAAGACATGATTCATTCAGACACAGTACAAAAATAGCATTACTTTATTAAATACAATATGGAAAAATTGTAAAGCATCAACAGAATATAATGGTATGGCAGCACAATAATTCAAGCAGCAAACGGATATACATCCTGTTCATAGCAGTACAGTCCACATCTTCTTATTCATAAGCACCTTTCTAAACCATCGTTATAGCCCAATACCTTTGTAGAAATACCCTCCCAAACAATTCTGTTTTACACAGTTTGCAGAATGACAGAAGTGTGGGGAGCCTTCCAGATTTCCACAGGCAGGCTATTCCACAAGAAGGGTGCTACAAAAGAAAATGCATATATATAGATGGGTGTTGACAGGGCTCTATCTGTAGAAGAAGCCCAGCAGGAACTGATTAGTATAAAAGGCCACACCCAACAGCAGAAATTCATTACCATATTAGGCCACACCCCCGGCAGCACAGCTCCCTCCCAGGATTGGCTTCCCAGGTGCCCCGTGGCTTGCGGGGCACATGGGGAACCCGAGGGAAGGAAGGCAGTTTCTGGATTGGCTTCCCCAGGTGTCCCGCAGCTGTGGGGCACCTGGGGAACCCAAGGAGGGGAGGCAGTTTAAACTGCCTTCCCTCCCTGGATCAGATTGGCTTCCCCAGGTCCCCCATGGCTTGTGAGGAGCCTGGGAAACCCGGGGGGGGGGGGAGGCTGTAGGCGTGGCCAACTCGGAAGCCAGACAGAACTCCGTTCCTGTGTGTTCCTGCCCCAAAATAGCCCTAGGTGTTGATCTTGACCATTTGCAGAATACAACCTGCAATAGCTTCTGAACAGATGAGAGAAGTTGCTATCGTGAAGCATAGGAGGAGAGGCAATCTTACATATATGATGGTCCAACACCATGTAGAGTTTTGTATATTGTAGCCAGTACCTTGAACTGACAGGCAGCCAACAGAGACTGTAGAATGGGAATATGCACACTCCACCTAGCTCCTGATAACAACTGAGCTACAGCATGCTGTACCAACTAGAGTCTCCAAGTTGACTTCAAGGGAAGATCCATGTAAAGTGCATTACAGTATACTAGTCTAAATGTTACCATGGCACAGATCCAGATGGCCAGATGGGTTGAGTGCTAAATGTCCCTAATTAACATGGAAATCAAAGCAGTAGCCATTCTTCATGAACACAGGGTGGGGCGTGGGGGTTGAATAAAACCATTCATATGTTCCTACATCTGAACTTAAATTGCACATAGCAGTTAACTAGAATTCGATTATATCCCAGAAACATTTCCAGTCCTTTCAAAAGGCTTGCATAATACTTGCAGGTAAAATGTTTATATACATATTGGTCTGGATAACTCTGGTCAGGCCTAATTTAGATATAGTTCACTTAAGAACTCTCCTAGCCAGAGGTACCCCTCAGTAATGCTATAGGTTCATTTAGGATATAGTACACAAATTAATAGTCTTAGATAATATCTGCTTCCAATCGCAGTTTTTAAAAAAATTAAAGCATAATTACTGTGTTCTTAACACAGACTAAATCTACAAAGCAATTTATACCTTCTGTCCATCATTGTTACATCATTTATACATATGCATAAAGAACTGCAAACTCTCACCTGTCCTGGAAGTTTTGACCATTTAAATGGTTCTTCCCTTTTCACCTGTTGTACAGAATCATCGGCTTTTTTACATACATCACTCTGCATGTTCAAGAATGATGGAGAATGATATTCCTGCTGAATAGCCATCATGGAACGAAAAGAAGGATCTACCTACAAATTGATAGAATATGTACTAAAAGAAATACTTTTTCACAGCTGAAAATATTACATAAAACAATGGATGCATTATGGCACAACATGGAAATGAAAAGAGGTGCTAGGGGAAAAAATGACATATTAACATGTCCCAGACCACTCCATGCCATTCAGAGAACTGGTTTACCCATGTGTTTACAATAATTTCATTTCTACCTCATCATCTGACGGCTTGTAGCTGAAATGTCCAAACAGATTCTTTTGCAAAAGCCCAGAGCTGACTCACTAAAAGAGAGTTTTCCTGTCAGAGGAAGCTTATTCCATCCATGGAAGACTTGCAGAGCGAAGGGAATCTTTGGCTCCCACTGTGATTGCAGCTATGTTCAGTCATATAAAAGTTCTGTGTAGCAAAGGAGGAGTTCTCGGGAATATCTCTACCAGACGCATAATGGCAAGCCTGAGCTTCTGTCTTCCTCAATGTACAGGCATTTAAACATGGGCGTGACCAGAGGCTCTTCTAGCAGCACACAGGGAATTTATTTATTTAAAACATTTCTGTCCCACCTTATTTCCTTGGAGTCAAGGTAGAAAATACTACAGAAACCAAGCTGATATACTTCCACAACCTCAAAAATGGAAGAACCTGGGGGAAATGCCTATGTCTGGCAACATAAGATCACCACCAAAATAAAGGATCAATCAAAATTAATCCTCTGTGTGCCAATGCATATACATTTAAAAAAAAAAGTTTTGGTATGCACTCGGCTAATTCTGAAGAGGTCTCTTTTTGCTATTGTTGTTGCTATGATACAAAAGAGCACAAAAACAGGAAAAAAATCAAACCCCTTCAATAATCGCCCTTTTGAGTGCCAGAATATTTTAATAATTTTTTTAATGCTTTACTGCACACAAAGTAGTTTTGAAAGGAGCAGTCATGGAAATAAGCATTTTACTGTGGTCACAGATGTGCATAATTATGAAAGGGTAAATGAAAAAAACTTCTCAATGTTCATGGTTTTCCATGGGGGGGGGGACAGAAAAGAAAATAAAGACACCAAAAAAAGTACAGGTTTCCCTTTGCTTTTGCTCCAAAGAGCAGTACAGTGGGGAGGACCAGATTCAGCTGCAAAATCTGCTTTCGCGATCATCCACAAAATGGATTAAAACAAAAAATAATGTGCCATATGTACATTCTTTTGTGTCAGATTTCCATTGCACACCAGTTCATTTCAGCAGCACATCTCTTAAGTTTCAAAAGGGAGAATGAGGAAAGAAACTGTAAATCTATTTCTGCTGCCTTAACCTTCTATAAAATTATGCTAAATATTACAAAAATAGTATTCAAAGTACCAGAAAATTTTATATCTGTAAGAAAGCCTTCTAGTTGCTGTTTTTTTACTACAGCTAATTGCAAAGACAATTTTTCTCAATTTCACATACACAGAAAAGTCTTTAATAGGTTTTTTTTAATGCATAGGCAACTTCACTTACATGATCTGGAAGCTTAATGCCCTTTATAGACACATACAGTGTGGAAGGATAATGGTTTCTGGGACACTTTGCCCACCAGTCATAAACTTCCACAACATTCAGTTGCGTCCTGGACCTTGGAGGAGGACAATATAGCTGAAGGCGTAGTTTTCCACCAACATTCAGAATTCCATTTGCACCTACAAGCTGAAAAGGTGAAGTCTTTGAAATCAAAACTTCTAACTCAAAGTTACTGAGTACACTGGCACACTTAATAACTAAAGGCAAAAGAGCATGATTCTGCAATAATCTAGAGCCATAATATAATAATTTGCTAAATTGGAACATCAAGTATAGATAGCAGATACAGATTTTTTTAATCCACATTTTTTATCCACAAGGATGTACTTCCATCACATCATTGTGAAACAAATCCTCTGATATCTGTTACTGTAATTCACTGGTTGTATTAACTGGCATTCAAAATTAATCAATCAATGGCTCATTTGAACAGGGAAACAGCACCTTTGTCCATTTATTGCTGAATCATTTAAATGATAAATGGCTCCTCTGTTCATCAGACATTCAGAGGCATGGCCATCACCACAAAATGTAATGAATTAGCACTTACCATTCCATTTATGATATGATTGATACAGCAAACTAGTTTCAGGTACTGGTGCAAACAAGGGCGTAGATGTTTCGGGGGGGGGGGGGCTGGGCCAGAGTTGCTGCTGCCCCCCCGCAAGCCTGGAGCTCTTCATGGGTGCCTCCAAGGCACTCCCCCCCTCCACAGCTCTGCCATGAGACCTGCAGGCAGAGCAGGCTCCAGGGGCCCAAATGGGCACTAGCAGGAGCAGGGCTGAGTTGCCTCCCATGATGCCTGCAGCAGCTGCTGGCGCACAAAGTGGGGACTGAATAGTGGCGTGTTTCTCTGGCTGGCAGGTGCTTGAGATGAGCTGGCTCTGCAAGAGGCAGCGGCTGTGGCATCACCTGAGGTGGATGGCAGCAGCAGCGACAACCTGTCAGCGGGCAGTAAGAGCGGGCTACCCTATGGCTCTGGTGTGCGCGCCGCCAAGTTCACCGTGGGTCTTTTTCGCCCCTGAGCCCAGGTTGGAGAAGGAGGTAGGGACAGGTGGGAGTGGGGGAAGGGGAGAGAAAGCCAGCTGGGCTGCCCCGGCGAGGCGAAGATGAGGAGCAAGCAGGCCAGGCCCTTTGGCGCACCTTCTTCTTGGGCTGCATGGTCGGAGGAGCGGGAGTCAGTTTAGAGGGAACACTGGCTAGCACTGGTTGTGGGGACTGAAACTTTTAGGGGGGCAGCCCTCGAGTCCCCCCCCCCCTGTAGTTTATGTCAATGGGTGCAAAGCCAAATGGGTGGAGGACATTGTAGTTGTAGCCATACTAGAATCTGGGAGACCCAGGTTCAAATCCCCACTCCGCCATGGAAGTCTGGTCAGTGACCTTGGGCCAGTCACATATTCTCAGCCAAACCTACCCCACAGGGTTATTGTTGTGAGGATACACTGGAGGAGAGAAAAATGTTGTAAGCCACTTTGGGTCCCCATTGGGAAAAAAGGCAGGATATAAATGAAGTTAAAATGCTTTTAAATGTAGCAGAAAAGGGAAACATGTCATGTTGAGGAATGTGTTTACAGTTATTTACTATCATCCCTAGGACATCAGAATTACCTTGGTTAGCTTTAGCACTAAATACAGAACTGTTTCTGAGTTTATTTTTGATACAATATCATCTGGATATCTGGGTAAAATGTTTCTGCTACAAATAAAAAAATCTTAATACCTTCAGAAATGCCCAGCAGATTTTCCGAAAACCACTTTCCTGAATTTGAACATCAGAGTTGGCCTTGGCATCTCCCATACTTAAAAAATCAAGAATCTGGAATTAGAAAACATGTTGCATAGAGTTCATATACACACAAAAAATATATCAACTATTTTGCAGACAAGAACATTAATTTTAAAAAACTATTTAATGTGGTAAACTGATCTTTGGCATGTTCATATACAACACAGAAACCAAAATTTCTACTGTACTTGATGAATCTCAGATCTCACCACTTGGGTAGTACAGTCAGAAGAAACAAATGGGTACTGAAGGTCATGATAAAGGTGTTCTTAGAAGGGGATCTACAAAAAGCTTCTCAGCAAGGACTGCCCTACTCAGCCTCCTTGTCACCTTTTCAAGCTCCCAGATACCCCTGCTAGGCTATTCCACAAAAATAAGAAAAGTGGAATTTGAAAATGGCATTAGACTTTGCACTGCTATTATTATTTGACCTGACAGCAGCCTTTGGCATGGTTGATTATGATCTGTTGACCCACCGCCTCACCGATGTGGGGACGTGGGACAACCCTGAAATGGCTTGTCTCATTTCTCCAAGGTTGGGGACGGAGGGTGTCACCATGACACCCTTTGATGCGTGGTGTTCCTCAAAGGGCAATCCTCTCTCCAATGCTATTTCACATCTATACGTGCCTCTTGGTACAGAGTTTAAGGCTGGGTTGTCAACAGTATGCAGATGACACTCTGCTGTATCTGCTGATGCGTGGCTGGCCGGATGCCACCCTGGAAAATTTGACTGAGAGTCTGGAGGCTGTGGTTGGATGGCGGAAGCAGAGCCAGCTAAAATTAAATCCACCTAAGACTGAGGTTCTGTGGCTGGGCTGGGGGGATTGGGGGTTGGGGTGCCAACTCCCAGTTCTTGAAGATGTGCCGCTGACACCAGCACCGACAGTCAAGAGTTTAGGTGTGATTCTGGATGTCTCCCTTTCGATGGAGGCCCAGATCAAAAATGTGGGCAGACTGGCGTTTTTCCATCTGAGCCAGGCTAGGCAATAGGTCCCCTTCCTGTCTCACCTTGACTTAACCACAGCGATCCATGCAACCATCACCTCCAAATTAGATCACTGTAACTTGCTCTATGCAGGGCTACCCTTGAGGCTGACCCGGAAACTCCAACTGGTCCAAAATGTGGCAACGCGAGTTCTTACGGCAGCCCCAGTTAGAGCCCATATCCAACCAGTGCTCCGCCAGCTGCACTGGTTCCAGGTTGAGTACCAGATCAGGTTCACAGTTTTGGTATTAACTTTCAAAGCCCTAAATAATCTGGGACCAGCGTATCTGCAGGATTGCCTCTCCTGGTATACCCCCCAAAGAGCACTGCACTCAGTGGGTAACAACTTACTGGTGATCCCTGGCCCAAAGAGTATTTGGCTGTCCTCAACCAAAGCCAGGGCTTTTTTGGCCTGGCTCTGGCCTGGTGAGCTCCCTGTTGAGTGAGACCTGGGCCCTGCAGAATTTGATGCGGTTTCGCAGGGCCTGTAAGATGGAGATGAGGACAAAGATAGTTCTATCTTGGATGACTTCCTTTACCTCTCCCATCAAACTATGATATCTACTCCTTCCACAGAGTAGGGGCCCTATGCTGTGCTTCCCTTTTATGTGCCATCTTATTGGTGCTAGTATTATTATTGTAAGAGTTGTTGTAAGAGTTTTAATTTATGAATATTGTTGTTACCCACTCTGAGCCCAGTTGTACAGGGAAGGGAGGGCTATAAATCTAATATATAAATAAATGTAATCAGTCAACATTGCTGTTTGCAAATATCCTACTTAGCATGCTTTTCAAACACACTATGCCATGAACATCAATTAAAAATACAAGAGCCTTTCTAGGATTAAAGACAACACAATAAAGTCCAAAATTTTATTGTTCCATTCTGTACCTCAAAGAATAGGATTGTGCTCGGACTTTCTTCAGAATCTTGAAGAAAATAGTTGAAACGCTCATTGAATATGATCTGTTCCTCCCACTGTGGTAGTGTTGATTTAAACCGTCTGAAATCATAAGGCTGGGTCATAATGGGAAGAATATGTCCTACTTGTTCTTGTTCGTAAAAAGATGAAACTGCTCGATTACTGTATAAAAATAATAAATACTGTTCAGTCCGATTTTCTTTGACTTTTGACAACAGAGAAAAATATCTACAATTTAAATAGATAGTCATGCTAGTGGGGAAAATAATTTTCTATGTTTTATTGCCAACTGGCCATAATATGTTTCAATCCCTTTTTTCAGCTATTTGAAATACAAACCAGGGCTCAATAAAGTGCAAGAGAAAGCACGACTGATTTTGGCTCATAGACAGTATGATGTTTTTGTATGGAATACATAATGACAATAATCTGGAACTTGGTGAATTGACTTTGTATATTTGTCCTTACAAGCATATGCATTTTTCGGTGTTTTGTTCAACTACTGTAACATATTTTTTGCTGGTTAAAAGATGACCCTCAGCTGAGATAACATAATGGAGGTAGGCTGCCTATCATACTGACTGAGAAGTTTTACAGGTGAGTTGGGTAACATACAACCCAGCTCCTTTTATGTTTACTTAAAAGCATCCAGCCTTACTCCCTGCTTACACAGGATTGCATTCTTGAATGGGTCCATCTAACAGACTGATCTCTGATCTTGACATCTGTCTCGAGTCCAGACTTGACACAACTCCAATACAGGCTGTTTTATAGGTTTTCCTGCACCCTAGGAATTGTTTTCTAACTCAATGAAAATTTAGCAGCAGAGACTCAAAACTTCTCTCAAAGCCAGACTTTGGACCACATTTCCTGTTCCTACTTCATGGAAATCTTGGCCTGCCCTTTCTGAATGTCCCAAGACCATCCATGCAGAATAGATACTCCTGGGGTTGTATGTCTATATACCTTCTCTTCCAAGTAACACAAAAGCTCTCCTTCCTGTTTCCATCCCCTTTACATTCATACTGCTAAAATGGATGTTCTGTTCTCTTACTGAAAAAAAAACTAAATTGGGTTGTATCTTACCACTCCTTGGCAGGTAGAAGAGGGAGGGAGGAAGGGAGATTTTAACCTGATTCCCTTCTCCACTGCAATCTTCCTAACCCATAATGCTTTTTGCCTGTGGTGGTTTGCTTCCCCCAGCGATGTCTTTTACAGGATCAAAATTGGCTGCTGGGAAAGCAGGAATGCTGGGGGGGGGGGGGGGGTCCACTTTCACCAGCAGAACACAGATAGACTACAAAGCATTATCACTTGCAATTTAAAAAAAAAATCTTCAAATTTTTATCCTGAATTCAAAACACAAATTATGAAATTTGAAATGCATATTTTGGCATGAATTATTACTCTATGTGACACCTTAAGCAAAGAAAAACAAGTTCTAAAATAAAATGGAAGAGAGCACAATGTTGTAAGCAACTCTGGTTCCCCATCAGGGAGAAAAGTGTGGTACAAATGATTAAATAAAGGGGGGGGGGACCAGAATTGTTGTGATATAGAAATAACCAAAAGGAAACAAGGGAGAAATTAAGCCGTGTTAAGGAAAGTACATGCAATCACCTATGTTCTTTCTTGACATACAGACCAGTTTTCTGATCAATCACATGAATCTTAACCATGGGATGGGATACCATGAGATCAGTTTTGAGTCGATCACTTCGATGGATGTAAACACCCAAAACAAGACTATCATCAAAAGCAGGTTTTGATTCTGGTGGAACACTTCCAGCAGCTACATATGGTGTATTTTCTTCTGCATTTCCTCCGTTTTCTTCTAATGCTAGGAATAGGAAAAAGAGTACTTCTCATGAGTTAATTATCATTAAAGTTAATCTATGAAAACATTAATCATAGCATCATAGAGTTGGAAGGGATCTCCAGGGTCACCTTGTCCAACCCCCTGCACAATGCAGGAAGTACACAAATACCTCCCCCCACCCACCCACAGTGACCACTGTTCCATGCCTAAAACATGACAAAAACCTCCAGGATCTCCAGCCTGGATAAAAGTTGTTTCCTGACCCCAAAGTGGCAATCAGCATTTCCCTGGACATGTAAGAAAGGGCCACAAGAACTAAGCACTGATGCAACCTTTCCTGCCCTCCCTCTCATGATCTGCCTAAGTTCACACAATCAGCATATTGCTGTCAGATGGCCATCTAGCCTCTGTTTGAAAACCTCCTAAGGAGAAGAGTCCACCACCTCTTGAGGAAGCCTGTTCCACTAAAGAACTGCTCTGTCAGGAAGTTCTTCCTAATCTTTAGCCGAAAATAGTTTTGATTTCATTTCAACCTGTTTGTTCTGGTCCGACCTTCTGGGGCAACAGAAAACAACTCCATACCATCCTCTATATGACAGCCCTTCAAGTACTTGAAGATGGTGATCACATCACCTCTCAGTTGTCTCCTCTCCAGGCTAAACACACCCAGCTCCTTCAACCTTTCCTCACAGGACTTGGTCTTCAGACTCCTCACCATCTTTGTTGCCCTCCTCTGGAGATGTTTCAGCTTGTCTATATCCTTCTTAAATTGTGGTGCCCAAAACTGAACACAATACTCTAGGTGAGGTCTAATCAGACTAGAGTAAAGCGATATCATCACTTTGCGTGATCTGGACACTATACTTCTGTTGATACAGCCCAAAATTGCATTTGCCTTTTTAGCTACTGCATCACACTGCTAACTCATGTTCAGAGTATGGTCTACTAAGACCCTTAGATCCTTTTCACATATACTACTGCCAAGATAAGTCTCCCCCATCCTATAATTATGCATTTGATTTTTCATACCTAAATGCAGAACTTTATCCCCATTGAAATTCATTTTATTTGTTTTAACTCAGTTTTCCAGCCTGTCAAGATCATCCTATATGCTGACTCTGTCATCTACTGTATTTGCTACCCCTCCCAATTTAGTATCATCTGCAGATTTAATAAGCATTCCCTCTATTCCTTCATCCAAATCACTGATAAAGATGTTGAACAAAACAGGTCCCAGGACAGATCCTTGAGGCACTCCATTTGTCACTCCTATCCAAGAGGATGCAGAATCATTAACAAGCGCTCTTTGGGTACAGTCTGTCAACCAGTTACAAATCCACCTAACAGTCATAGAATCCAAACCACATTTTACCAATTTGTCAACAAGAATATTATGTGGAGCCTTATCAGAAGCCTTACTGAAATCAAGATAAACTATGTCTACAGCATTCCCTTGATCCAGCAAGGTAGCAACGTTCTCAAAAAAAGAGATAAGGTTGTTTGGCATGAATAAATAAACCAATAAGCTAATACTGAGCTTTAGCGTTCCTAACTCTTTCTCTACAAGCACTGGTTATTTGTTTATATTCATCCTTGGTTATAAGGCCCGCCTTCTACTTTCTAAATGAGTCTTTTTTATTTATCAAGTCTTTAGAAAGCCATTTATGGAACCACCTTGGCTTCTTTAGGCTCCTCCCAGTTCCCCTTCTCATAGGAATCGTTTGTGATTGTGCCTTCAGTATTTTGTTTCTAAGAAACTCCCATCCTTATTAAACTCTCTTCTTCTTAAGTATTTCTGACCATGACTCAGCATAACTTTAAGCTTGTCAAAATTTGCTTTCCTGAAATCCAACCTATATGTCTATGTACAGCTTTTACCTTTCCCAAGACTGAAATGCCAAAATTACATAATCACTGCTACCCAGGGTGCCCACTACCTTCACCTCATCAACCAGTTCTTCCGTGTTGCTAAGAATCACATCCAAAACAGCAGATCCCCATTTCCCTCTCCACTTTCTGGAAACTGATATTGTCAGCAAGACAAGTCAGGAAATTATTGGACCTTTCATTTCTAGCAGAGCTGGACTTTTCAACAGATATCTAGGTAACTGAAATCTCCCATGGCCACCGTGTCCTTTCTCTTTGAGAACTTTGTAATCTGTTCTAGGAGTGCCTCCTCCAAATCCTCTGCCTGGCTTGGTGGTCTATAGCAGACACCCACCATGATACCACACTTATTTCTCACTCCTTTTATTTTTACTCAGAGACTCTCAATCCTAATATTCCAGTTGTGAGTGTCATCCCACCAAGTTTCAGTAATGCCTGTTAGGTCATAGTTCCCTTCCTGTATTAGGACTTCCAAGTTCCTCCTGCTTGTTTCCCATACTCTGTGCATTAGTGCAGAGGCATCGGAATCCATGTTTTATGCAACCTGAGGTTTTCGTTTCTGTACTTACATGTGAGTTAATGTTATCTAGCATACGTGCCACTCCCTGCAAAACCTTAGAGTGCTTATCTCCAGTTACTGGCATCATACTGGGCTTTGCATTTTTGTCTCACTTCCCCACAGGATTTAGTTTATGGGGGAGCGAGACTAAAATGCTAAGAACATGTTAAGAATTGTTAAGAACATTATCCAGTTTTTTTATACATAACATATTATGAAGATAAGTTCCGTATATTTCATTGATTTGTTTACATCTCTGTCTAAAACAAGTTATTGAACACTAAGCAGATAATGAATTCTTTTTGCTATGAAATAAACTAGTAATGAAGGTTTTATTACTAAAAGGACAGCCAGCTTATATGCTATGAAACAGCCACTACCTGAGTGATCTTTTTTTACAAGAACACAATTCTCAGAAGATGCTGAAACTTCGTTGAGCAGTTATTTTAGACATTTTCAGCCTCCTCATTACCAGATACCTTCCAATTAAACTTCCATTTTACAACTGGTCACATGATGACACCACTACTGGATATTGTTATTCATAGTATATGAATGAGGACGTATTCAGAAACTCCTCTAAAACAGAGTTGAGAATAAATTGCACATTCATTAAGCTAACAACAGACAGGTTAAGATGACTCATGAAAGCTCATACCCTACAACAAATTTTGTTAGTCTAAGGCGCTACTGGACTCTTATTCTTTTCTACTACTAATGCACAGTTTGTTTTCTACCTAGATTGCATGATGCCCATGGTCAACTGGTTATCAAAACAATCCATCATGAGCTCATATTCTAGTTTTGCCTACCACTGGCCATCCTGGTTTATAAGGCATGCTATGATGTACAATTCCCTCATGGATCACTGCCTTGACATGGCAAGGGGGCTTGTGTGGTTCGATGAGGCTGTGGACTGTGCCGTGGAGGGCCACCCAGGACGGACAGGCCACAGCAGAGAACTCGGACAAAGTGTGATCCACTGGAGAAGGAAATGGCAACCCATTCCAGTATCTTTGCCAAGAAAACCCCATGGACAGTAACAAAAGTTTAAAAGATATGATGCCAGAAGATGAGCCCCTCAGGTCGGAAGATGTCCAATATGCTACTGGAGAAGAGCAGAGGGCAAGTACAAGTAACCCCAGAAAGAGTGAAGTGGCTGGGTGAAAGCCGAAAGGACGCTCAGTTGTGGATGTGTCTGATGGTGAAAGGAAAGTCCAATGCTGCAAAGAACAATACTGCATAGGAACCTGGAATGCAAGATCTATGAATCAAGGTAAGCGTGACGTGGTCAAAAATGAGATGGCAAGACTGAACCTCGACATCTTGGGAATCAGTGAACTAAAGTGGACAGAAATGGGCGAATTTAATTCAGAAGACCATTATACCTACTACTGCAGCCAAGAATCCCGTAGAAAAAATGGTGTGGCCTTTATAGTCAACAAGAGTGTGCAAAAGGCAGTAATGGGATACAATCTCAAAAACGACAGAATGATCTCAGTCCAAATCCAAGGCAAACCATTCAACATCACAGTAATCCAAGTCTATGCCCCAACCACTGATGCAGAAGAGGCTGAAGTGGACCAGTTCTATGAAGACCTACACCTCATAGAAGTAACACCCAAAAAAGATGTCCTCATCACAGGGGACTGGAATGCTAAAGTAAGAAGTCACAAGGTAACCGGAATAACAGACAAGTTTGGCCTTGGAGAATAAAATGAAGCAGGGCAAAGGCTAACAGAGTTTTGTCAAGAGAACACGCTGGTCATAGCGAACACTCTCTTCCAACAACCTAAGAGGTGACTCTACACATGGACATCACCAGATGGGCAACCAGATTGATTATATCATTTGCAGTCAAAGATGGAGAAGCTCTATACAGTCAGTAAAAACAAGACCTGGAGCTGACTGTGGCTCAGATCATGAGCTCCTCATTGCAAAATTCAGACTTAAACTGAAGAATGTTGGGAAACCCACTAGGCCATTCAGGTTTGACCTAGATCACATCCCTGATGAATATACAGTGGAGGTGAAGAATAGGTTTCAGGGACTAGATTTGATAGACAGAGTGCCTGAAGAACTATGGACGGAAGTTCATGACATTGTACAGAAGGCAGCACTCTCCACCATCCTGAAGAAAAAGAAATGCAAGAAAGCAAAGTGGCTGTCTGCTGAGGCTTTACAAATAGCAGAGGAAAGAAGGAAAGCAAAAGGCAACGGTGAAAAGGAAAGATTTACCCAACTGAGTGCAGATTTCCAGAGAACAGCAAGGAGAGATAAAGAGGCTTTCCTGAATGAACAGCGCAAAGTAATTGAGGAAAACAACAGAATGGGAAGGACTAGAGATCTCTTCAAGAAAATTGGAGAAATCAAGGGAACATTCCATGCAAAGCTGGCCATGATAAAGGACAAAAGGATTAGGAAAAGATGGCAAAAATCCTTCCTAACAGAAGCAGAAGAGATTAGGAAAAGATGGAAAAAATACACAGAAGAACTATACAAGAAGGACCTCAATGTTGTTGACAACCACGACAGTGTAATCACTGACCTCAAGCCAGACATCATGGAATGCGAAGTCAAATGGGCCTTAGAAAGCATTACAAAAAACAAAGCTAGGGGAGGTGATGGTATCCCAGCTGAGCTATTCAAAGTCCTAAAAGATGATGCTGTTAGAGTGCTGCACAGTGGCCACAGGATTGGAAAAGGTCAGTTTACATTCCAATCCCAAAGGAGGGTGATGTCAAGGAATGCTCACACTATCACACAATTGCACTCATTTCACATGCTAGCAAGGTCATGCTCAAGATCCTACAAGCTAGGCTTTAGCAGTACATGGATAGAGAACTGCCAGAAGTACAAGCTGGGTTTCGAAGAGGTAGAGATCAAATTGCCAACATTCGCTGGATTATAGAGAAAGCAAGAGAGTATCAGAAAAACATCTACTTCTGCTTCGTAGACTTTGCTAAAGCCTTTGATTGTGTGGATCACAACACACTATGGCAAGTCCTTAAAGAGATGGGAGTACCAGACTACCTCACATGTCTCTTGAGAAACCTGTATAAGGATCAAGAAGAGACAGTTAGAACCGGATATGGAACAACTGATTCATTTAGCATAGGAAAAGGAGTACAACAAGGATGTATATTGTCACCCTGCTTATTTAATTTTTATACAGAGTACATCATGCAAAATGCTGGCCTGGATAATCACAAACCGGAATTAAGATTGCTGGGAAAAAACATCAACAACCTCAGATACGCAGACGATTCCACTCTATGGCAGAAAGGGAAGAGGACCTCAAGAGCCTCTTGCCAAGGATGAAAGAGGAGAGCACAAAAGTTGGCTTGAAACTCAACATCAAAAAAACTAAGATCATGGCATCCAGCCCCATCACTCCTTGGCAAATAGAAGGAGAAATCATGGAAACAGTGACAGACTTCATGTTCCTGGGATCCAAGATCACTGCAGATGGTGACTGCAGCCATGAAATTAAAAGACACCTGCTCCTTGGGAGGAAAGTGATGGCAAACCTAAACAACATAATAAAAAGTAGAGATATTATCCTGCCAACAAAAGTCCGTATGGTCAAAACAATGGTATTTCCAGTAGTAATGTATGGCTGCGAGAGTTGGACTATAAGGAAGGCCGAGCACCGAAGAACAGATTCTTTTGAATTGTGGTGCTGGAGAAGACTCTTGAGAGTCCCTTGGACTGCAAGGAGATAAAATCAGTCAATCCTAAAGGAAATCAACCCTGACTGTTCCCTGGAAGGCCAGATACTGAAGCTGAAGCTCAAATACTTTGGCCACCAAATGAGAAGGGAGCACTCACTGGAGAAGACCCTGATGCCGGGAAAGATTGAAGGTCAAAGAAGAAGGGGACAGCAAAGGATGAGATGGTTAGACAGTGCTATTGATGCAACAAACATGAAATTTAGCAAACTCTGGAGTACGACAGAAGACAGGAGGGCCTGGCATGAAGTGGCCCATGGGGTTGCAAAGAGTCGGACTCAACTGTGTGACTGAACAACGACGACGTACAAAACCATATTTTGTGCATATGCCAAACTATTCAAGTAACCTGTTTCTGTAAGCGCAGTGTGATCTGAACTACAGCAAGCCTGTTGTAGTTCAGATCAGACCATGCAAAGCATCTAGCATGGACATGTCAACAGTTCACTTTTGTCATCTATGCTTGCTTAAAGGATAGAGAATCTAGTCATGCAAACCTTTTTTTGCTTTTCTTTTTGTTTTTTTCCCTTTGGATTTCTGTTTACCAGTGTCCCCTTCCAGCTGTTCTTCTTCTCTTAACATGTCATTCTCTTTGGGCACTGGTTTCAATTGTCTTTCCAATGATCTCCTTTTGACGGTTCCTTCTTCCTCAGGGTCATTCTGTAGTTCAGAAAGGGACATTGCGCTGCAATGAAGGAAGTTCCACCATTAGCAATTATATATTTGGAAACATACACACATCCTAGATGTCAATAAAGCAGTGACTATAGCTGTCAAAGATACAAGTAAGGAACAATGCTCCCTCTAAACTATGGAGTCTTGTGAGCAAAAATTCTACTTTGTGAGCTACTGGCATTAAAGTTGTCAGCTAGCGATTTGGCTTCTGCATAAATAAATTTGCTCTGGAGACATCTTTCCTGAACTGAGACAAAAATGTGTGAGCCGGAGGCTAAAAAACTGTGAGCTACCTCACACTAACTCAGCTTAGAGGGAACACTGGTAAGAAATACTTCGCCACCCCCTTCCTCTCCCCTAGCAAGTAGCTCAGATTTGGTAGAGGAAAAAATAAATATTGTATGGTTGGGACAGTGTCAGAACTCTGAGAGTGCATAGTCCCCACAATTATTATTTATTTATTATTTATTAATTTAGATTTATACTCCACCTAGCCAGCAAGGCCGGCTCTAGGCTGCTAACAACCGATAACCCTGAAAACAACCGACAGCCCTGAAAATCTCTCCCCCTGCCCACTTCTGTGATGACCGGGATTCAGGTATGCATCACCCCTGGGGCGTTGCACATTTGATAGGGCTACCGCTGGCTACAGGCCTATTGGTATTATGCCAAGGCTTTTCAATGGCCAGAGGTTTGGCTGGCTGCTCTGCCCCTCCTGCAGCAAATGAAGTCTCATGCTTCATTTGACTTAAGTTATGGATCAAGGGAAATCAACCCACAGCCTAACTTACTGTAACTCTTGCTTTTGTCAAAAACAGTCAAAGAGGGGAAGCCTTTGTGCCCTGTGTCAGAGCTATTTTTGGGGTGGAACACACCGGAACAATGTTCCAGCGGGCATCCACCCTGTCCCTCCCCTCCCCTCCATGCGGAGATCAGGCATCTGGCGCTTTTCAGCTCCTGGTAAGTGCTGGTCCAGCAGAGCCCCCCCACCCCCGCGCCAAGGCGTGCAAACTAGGAGAGGCGGGGGGATGCAGAGAGGCATTTAAATGCCTCCCTGGGGCTTCCTCTGCCCTCCTGCTGAAGCAGGCAAGCAGAAGCCCCGCAGAGCCCCCTCTGTCCCATTCCTAGCTCATGCGCCTCAGTGCACAAGCTAGGAGAGGCGGGTGTGTGTGCAGAGAGGCATTTAAATGCCTCCCTGGGGTTTCCTCTGCCTGCCCACTGAAGCAGGCAAGGAAGAGAAGCCCCGTAGAGCCCGCACGAGCTTGGGGGAGGCTGCAGAGAGGCATTTAAATGCTTCCCCGTGGCTTCCTCTGCCTTCCTCTTCCTCGGTTCCCTATAAGTGCAGGGAGCCAGAGGGAAAGGGGCACGCACACCTTCTGGCTTCCTGCACTTAAAGGGGATCCCTTTAAGTGCAGGGAGCCAGCCTTGCTGGTGTGGGGTGGTGGTGGCTTGAGCAGGGGTGGGAGAGCCTCCCTCCATTCCCATCTCTTTGCCCTCTTCCTTTTCCACCTTCTTTCATTCTCTATTTCCTTCCTTCTTTCCTTCTCTTTCTTTCCCTCCATCTTTCCTTCTCTCTCTCTTTCTGTGCTGTCAGGGGTGTGGCTTAACATGCTACTGAGATTCTGCTGTTGGGTGTGGCCTAGTATGCTAATGAGTTCCTGCTGGGCTTTTTCTACAAAAAGAGCCCTGCCCTGTGTTATAAAGGTTTGGGTTCTTGTCAAAAACAGTTCAACGCCTTTCGGTTCCATTTTATAAGTCTAAATCAGTCAAACAAGAAACGTGCTTTGTAACTGATACACTTTCTCAGGCTCTAGCTCTCCAGTAACTTTGTTACTATAAAAACAACTAGGCCATGCATACCACTGAAATAAACTTGTTTCATAGTTGTTTTTTCCCAAGTCTACTGAGTGGTTCCTTAAGCCTATAATCCCCTCATAATAGGCCAAGTAAATGCCAGGTGCCACCCTGAGTATAGGCATTGCCCTCACTGAAGACTAGAAGACAAAGCAGTCTCGAAAGTCTCATTTGTAAAAAATATAAGTGTAAAAATATACGTTTTTAGGGGTGAAATTTTAAGTCCCTAATTTCTAGGTATGGGAATAAGGTGTTGTCACAGTCCCCAACTTCAAAAACACATTACTGCCCTCAACCAATCTTTGACCTAGATATGTCTTCAGAAATGGCAGCACCACTGTGACTTTCCCTATAATAATTTCCAAAGTGGCAGTTAGAGGATTCTTTCCCATCTTAAAAAAAAATAGTTTAAGATTTACATTCCACACTGATTATCATTTACCACTATACCTCGTTTCAGGCTCTGATATAACTGGTACTTCTTTTTTCTTTTTCTTGTTTTCGCCCACTTCATTGTTCAATACCACTTCATGGCTCTGAACATGGGAGGTGAAGTTCGACATCTGTTCTTTAAGTTTCTTTTTAATTTTCTTCTTAATTGCATTTACCTCCTCCTTAGCCATTTGCTGCTGATAGGCTTGAATTAGCTGTTCTTCCTCATCAACTTCCAATCTCTCTCTCACTTCATTCAAGGCACTTCTTATGCTGCTGTCCCCCTTTTGATGAGGTACATCTGCCTGGAATACACTTCTGGGTTTTTTCTTTGAAAAAACATGAATCTGTTTTTCAAAACTGTCCAGTGTTGTTTCATACAGGTTTTCTTCCTCATTAAGTTGTTCTTTTTTTTTCTTGCTAGACCTTGCTCGCTTGCTTTCCTCTCCACTGACAACATTATTATTTATCTTTTCTGCCACTGAGGTTTTGTCTCTGAGCTTGTTTTTTGTAAACCGTGGACTCCTTTCCTCTGGGATATAAGTGTTATTTGTAATTACCTCATCATTTCCACTTTCTTTAGCTAGATCAAGGTGATTTTTGAATGTTTCAAGCTAAAATCAAAACAAGACAATGAAAAGACATCTACCTGTCAATTATAAACATCTACATTATTATATTAATAATTTTGTACATGACTAGTTTTACACAGTTATAGCACGAATTGAAAGTCTAAGTGTATCTTTACTTTAAGGAAGAATTAACAGATGGCATTCATATAACACATGAAAAGGTTTCAGATTTGAGCAGCCTTTTTACTGCAGCCTTCCAAGAACATTGTTAGAAGAATCCCTTACATGTATTCTAGAATCTCTGTGAAATTGTTGTGAATCCATATGTCAGCTAGCCATATATTTAAAACAAGCTAAACCCAAGAATCATGCCATGTTTGTGTCTGAGGGGTAGCATGGTAACTGACCACGTGGACTACCTCACTGAAATAACATTTAATAACATGAATTCACAATTTAAAAGTTGGCAATAACTAATGTGTTTTAAAAGTTCTATTTATAGACACTTATTTTAACTACAGCTGATTTTTAATCACATCGTTTTACACAATCGTAATGTGATTTTTTTATGTTTGGGTAGCACAACTGCATACCCAGGGAGATCTGACAACAGACTGAAGACTCTAAAGACTAGTCTTGAAACTCTATAAAATCATCTCCCACAAAGACAGCTTGACGCCCCAAGACCTTCAGTCCCCAGGTTACGGCTTGTTCCCCCTTTTGCACATGCGTACACCTGAGTGTTGTCCCAGAACTGATAGGAAGAGACTGAATTAAATTTACATCAAAGGGCAGTGAGTCATGCCAAAAAGGAAAGAAATGTGGGGTAGCTCTGTCAATCACGCCAAAAAAAAAAACAACTTTAAGAATCGAGGGCCATTTCCCCCTCGATTCTTAAAGTTACTTAAAGTTACTTAAAGTTACTTTAAGTTACTTAAAGTTACTTAAAGTTACTTAAAGATCAAGTTATCCTCTCAGATAACTTGATCTCAACTTAGGATCCAGATTTCCAAAACAATAAGTAACAGGCCAATTCCAGCAATTTACTCAGTATTTAAACAACAGGACAGGAAGGTTCCAGACCTTCCCCAATCATGACAAAGGATTTCTTTTCAGGCTGGCTCATCCTTGAAAGGTCACATTTTTATGACTCCCACATTCATCCCCTCCTTAGTCTCAGCAAATGGGTATAAGAAGTTGCCCCTCAAACCCAATATCTGTAGCCAGTTTGGGACTCATCCTGTTACTCCGGCCTCATGGTTGGCCTCTTGCTTCTCTGCTTCACACTGTCTCTGCATCTTCTTCACCTGCTTAGTCAGTTTTAGCTCCCAACACTGCTTCTTTGCCACCAAGGACACACACACCCCTTCTTTCCAGGAGCAGGCTCATATGTCTGTTTTCCCCTCCTTTCAGTTTTATACCCCAGTAGGCAGGCAGTTTTGCGAGGGAAAAGTTTTGTGCTGTATTTCTTTCTGTAATTGTATTTTTCCTCAACCATATTGCTTAGATTGGAGGGAAGGCAGCATGGCATAGATTGATCTTGTAAGATCTCTGAAGCTAAGCAGGGTTGGTATTTGGATGAGAGATCACCAAGGAAGACTGCAGAAGAAGGCAATGACAAACCACCTCTGCTTCTCACTGCCCAGAAAGCCCCTTGCTGGGGTTGCATAAGTCAGCTGCCATTTGACAGCACTTTACACACACGTTGCTTAGGTCACTTCTGCTTTTAAATAAACCCCTTTCAGTTTAAGGTTGTTCTCCCCCTCATTTTTCCAAGAGTTGATCTGAATCCGGACCTTGGTATATGCAGGATCCCAAGTACTGAAGGACCCAAAGTACATATTCTGTGCTGTTCTATGTTGTTCTGTGCTAACATGGGGATGCCTTAGCACGTTAAGGCCCTGACACATGTAGACCTATTTGAGGAACAAGCTGGTGATCATAAATTTGGGAGAACAAAATTTGAGTCCAGTAACACCTTAAAGACCAACAAAATTATAAGCTTTCATGAGCCCTTTTTTGTAAGCTGTCCCACCTTCTGACCTGGATATAAGGGCTGATAGATCTTCATTACTATCTCTACCTGATGAAGCGAGCTTTGACTAAAATTTTGTTAAAGACCATCTTAGAGCTACTGGATTCAAATTTTATTCTACACCTACAGAGTAACATGGCTACCCACCTAAAAATAAATTTAGAAGAGGTTCAAAGCCTCCATCCACTATGCCCAATAACCATGACCTCTTATGAAAGCTGCTCAGATGAAATATGCCACGATGCCCTGGCCACTATGAAAAACAGGATGCTGGTACAGAATAGCAGCTTATATTCTTCCCTATTTCTTAGCTCATTCCCTCTCCTTACCCTACGTTCCCAAATTTAGTCTCTCCTTGGTTTGAATGATGTTTTTCTAAGGATAGCAAAGAATGTGCATTTCAGTAGAACACTATTCCAGTTCAAGGAATTGATAAGAGCTTGGTGACAAAAACTGTGTAGAAGAGAAACTTATACTGGACTTCTGAGTATACTGGCACTTAAGTAAATGACTGTTCCTCTTACATAACTAAAACTTCAGCATACATTTAGAGTTGCTAACTCTGGCTTGAAAAATTCCTTAAAGATTTGCAGAGTGGAGCCTGGAGAAAGGAAGGGAGGGGACTTCAGCAGGATATAATGCCACAGAGTCCACCCTCCAAAGCAGCCATTTTGTCCAGGGAACTGGTCTCTTTTGTCTGGAGGTAAGCTGAAATTCCAGGAGATCTCCAGGCCCCACCTGTAGTTTGGCAACCCAAACTGACATTGTTATACTATAGGAACTCTCCAGCAGTAGTTGTAATAGACTGAAATATCACTGAACAGAAGATATAGGAGGGAGTCCTAGTTTCTTTTTATCATTTTATTCTTGGAGCCCCACTGCAATTTAATGTTTAAGTTGTGTCTATTCTTGATTCTGGAAATACAATTTATATAGAAGAAAAAAATTACTAGGTGTGTTTCACATCACCACTTGTATTAGTCTTCTTGAGCTTGAATAAGGGGTGGTTAGTCTCTGGGACTTAACAGTTTACGGTATCCAACTTCAAGAATGTAATCCAATTTAAGAATATAATTAATCTTACCTGGTATCATTTGTTACCGATAAAGTAGAAGAGCTGTCAGCGTACCTACCACAAGTCACATTTTCCTACTTTTACTAGCATGGCATTGTGCAAGATTTCTTGCATTCTAACGTGACAGAGATACTAATCAACTAACTAGTAAACCATTGGTACCAATCTTCCTTATCAATTAATAAGATACATAAAAATTACAAAGGATAAATAATAACAATGGGCTAACGGTATGGTATGCACTTCAAGTCGCTTTCCACTTATGGCAACCCTATGACCTCCAAAACATACTATCTAACTGCCTTGCTCGGGTCTTGCAAACTGAAGGCCAATCCACCTCATGTTGGGGCTTCTGTTTTTCCTACTGCCTTCAAGACTTCCCAGCATTATTATCTTTTCCCACAAGTGCTGTCTGCTCATTGTGGCCTTACTATCTCCACCATAAATAGACAGGTACCAGTTTTGAATCTTACAGGAGCAGTTTTGAATACGAACCCTTAGTATATGGGTACAAACAGACTGAAATTAAATCTAGAAAGAAATGAAAGTGAAGGTTTATGGCCCCTGTGACACCCTCTCTGTCCTGAGAAATGAACCCTACAGGGAATGACTTGAATTTCTTCACACTACTTGTTTTGTTCCCAAACACTAAAAAATAAAGCTCGGTTCAAAGCTCTTCATTGATGTGTTTGTAAATCTATAAACAGCCACAGTTCACCCAACTCACCGCAATATTTTCCTGAGTACTTAATGTTTTCTTCTTTGACTTCTTTTTATCTGTTAGGCCAACATGACTTCTGAATATCTCTTCAAAGCGAACCTTGGTTTTCGCCTTGGCCTCACTCTCCACTATAAAGATCAGGCAACAGTTTAAAAGCTTCAATTAAATTGTTATAAGTGAATTCAACCATCAACACATCGATCCAGTGATTCTCCTCCATGCATTATATGGATGTAATGAAGGCAGTGTGCACAGAAAGCAGGCATGCCCACAACTTAGTACACCCATTTTCTCTGCACTAAAGGGGGGAAAGTCATTTGCAAAATGGCTCTGCAGTTTGATTCCTACACATACAAGATGTTGCAGATGGAGACATTATGAGAATGTGGCACAGATTCACAAACAGCTACCGTGTATTTAAGGATGATCTCTAGGTCACGGCTCAGGTTTGCAAGCAACAAGGAAACATACTTGTCAGACAAAATTTACCAATACACAGTACTCACTGTGAAATCTGTCAAAAGTGCAGTAACTTACATAACACACAATAAATTCTCACCTGCTGGCATTTTCAGGTCTCTATAAAGAGCAACTCAACATGTCCTGGTTTCCTTTGTCCAAGATCTGTATTCAATATATAAAGACAGGATACTTTAACAGGATGCTAATAAAGATAACTGAAAAAGTACAATTAAAGATTAACTACTGGTACTACAGGGATATTTTGAATGCATGTTATTTTGGTTTGTTTCACTTGTTCTCAGAACAACTGTTCAAGATGTCCATAACACTTTATTACTTTACATTAGAAACGAAGCTACTTCCAGTGCTTCGTTTAACCAACAGTAATGCCAGGCCATCAGATGGCTCAAACCGTTCTCCGGTGCCTCCAAGTGTGCTATGGAAGTGCCCATTTCTTGAATAGCAAGCACACCCCCACACTACTGCATGGCAAAGCCTATTATTACAGGAGAAATTCAAACGCAGTTTGTTATATGGAATGGGAAAGGTTTGCTCTTCAAAGACAAACAATCAAAAGTTATCCTCAGAGTGCACAAGCAACACAAGGATCCTAAATAATGCAATTCATCTACTTGCAATTAAATAACGTACTTTCTGTCATTGACAGTGTACTCCTAAGCAGAGTTACACCTTTCTATGCTCAATAAAGTCTACCCTTTCAGGTCATAAAAAGGCCACATGAACAACTAAAAAAAACCCCAGGAACAGTTTGCCCTAAAACACACACACACACACTTATTTCCAGAAAAAGAAACTCCTGGATGATTGTGCCCATTAATCCTAAAAACAATTAATTGACATGATCATGGGGGAACCAGAGAATTTCTCTTCACACTTCTCTAAAATTCTATCAA
This sequence comes from Lepidodactylus listeri, assembly GCA_029233225.1. Classification (NCBI taxonomy): domain Eukaryota; kingdom Metazoa; phylum Chordata; class Lepidosauria; order Squamata; family Gekkonidae; genus Lepidodactylus; species Lepidodactylus listeri. The sequence continues at coordinate 43,755,800 of JARCFY010000003.1, forward strand.
GCAAACTTTTGATAAGAAGCACAATCTCCCTAATGGCGATTTTTAAAAGGCTCTAGCACCCCCTGCTGAAGACATGATATAACAATACTTTAAAGCATTTACATGGATAGGTCACCCAACTTGATAAACGGTAATAAATACTGAACAGCACATTACAGCCAAAATTAAAGAGGAGTACCTTAAAGGTTATCAGAGCTTTTTTCCAGCGGATTTTTTTCACGAGACCTGACTTTTGTAAACAAAACTTTTGTTAGTCTCTAAAATGCTGCTGGACTCCTGTTTAAATCTACAGCAACAGACTGCCGGGGCTACTCTTGATGCACTACAACCAGTTACGGGGCACTGTATTTGACCTTGTCCAAAAGGCCAAGAAGCAAACAATTAATCCCCAGTCATTAAAAGACAGCCCCACAGAGAAAACTAACATACTTCCAGAATATGATTGGGGTTAGATGGGTCTCTGAGGAAAGAAGAAAACACTGTAAGTGCAGGGCACTCAGTGGTCCACCTCACTGTAGTGCATGTTGTAATTTGAGCCTGCGGGAGTAGAACTGCATGCAAGGAAGGTGAGTAAAATCTGCCATCTCATTGTAATTGTAGTTTAGGTTATAATAATATAGCTGGTTCTCTGCTGACCATAATGCTTAAGAACTGAGCATAGCTGCTTCTAGTTGTACTAGTCTCTCTTTTGCCATGTTCCTTCTCCAGCCATCTCTGTGCTGTATAATATCTTCAAGCCATACTGCAGCAATAGCCACTGCATGGAAACTGTTTTAGTGTTCCTCATTGCCGAGTGATAGGCTGTTCTTATAAACAGCCCTCCATTTTTTCTCAACCATGTGACAAGTGGCTTCACAAAAACAGCTTCGTGCCTTAACAAGTGGTGAGCCATGGCACAAATTTATTTAATTCTTTTATACCCCACCTTTCTCCCCAGAGGGGGACGCAAAGCAGCTTACATCATTCTCCTCTCCTCCATTTTATCCTCACAACAACCCTGTGAGGTAGCTTAGAATGAGCGCGAGTGGCCCAAGATCACCCAGTGAGCTTCCACTGCACACGTAGGGATTCGAACCTGGGTCCTCCAGATACTAGTCCGGCACTCTTAGCTGCTATGCCACAAGAAAGAAGCTTACTCTTGTCTTCCTCAATTAAAAACAGCTTTCACATACCACCTGCAATGTACAGGCTTGGTACGCTACAGTTGTGTCCAGGGCTCATTTCGTAGCAGGAGCTCCTTTGCATATTAGGCCACACACCCCTAATGTAGCCAATCCTCCAAGAGCTTACAAAGCTCTTCTTACAGCGGCTACTGTAAGCTCTTGGAGGATTGGCTACATCAGGGGTGTGTGGCCTAATATGCAAAGGAGCTCCTGCTACGAAATGAGCCCTGGTTGTGTCCCATCTGCCAACAAAGAATGCTGCTAGTACTTCAGTACAACTCTTATGCTGCTAGGTCAGCAAAGCATTCTAGTATGACTTATAATGCCACTGAAGAACAACAGCAATATGACACCGTATCTATGGAACAGGCACATTCTGATGCGTTTATTTGATAGCAAAACAATCCAAAGGATAAAATGGCATTTTGTTCTATCATTTATGCCACTGGATTAAAGACATCTTTAATAAGAGGCTCGCAATGAACAATCAACTCAAATATTTATTGCTGAATGTAAACATTTTACAGTTAAAGTCTGTCAACCGATTGGAGGAATATTTGGGGGTCACTGTTAATATACCATGAATCATGATTACTGCCAACATGGTATATCTCTTCCCTCAACTTTATCTAATATAAAGGCTAGAATTTTGAACTCAGAATTAAATGTTACAAGTGGGGCTCCACAGGAAGTTTGTGGGAGTGGCCATCCCATTCCCCTGCTTTGTCTCTCCCCCTACTTCTCTGTCTCTCACCCTCTTACTCTTTCCCCTGGGCCTGTTACCTTCTCTCTCTCTCTGCCCCACCTTATCACTCTCTCTCTTTTTGCCTCAACCCTGTTTCCTTCTGCCCCTTACCCCATCACTCCGTCCTTCTGCCCCACCCCATCATTATTCCTTTCTGCCCCCTACCATGTCACACTGTTTCTCTTTCTGCCTCTCCACTCCAGCACTCTTTCTTTTTCGGCCTCCCCAACCTCATCACGTTTTCTCCCTCCTACCCCATCATTATCTCTTTCTGTCTCTCTGCCCCCACCCCATCATTTCTTTTGCTCTCTTTCTGCCTTACACCCCAGTCACCCGTCACCACCAGCACACCCGCTGCAGGGACTGATGTGGCGTCTTTCATACGCACACACCCTGTTGCCATTCTCAGCGCTTACCTGGTGTGGCTCCAGGTGGGCCCACTGAATCCTCTCCATTGCCATACTCAGCAGCTCACCCAGCGCAGCTCTAGGTAGGCCTGCTCAGACACACACACACACACACACCCCACTGGGTGAACTGCTCTCAGTGGCTCACCCAGTGGGGCTCTCAGCATGCCCACTGAGGCTCTCCCCCATCACTGCTAGGTCTCCCCCCCCCACTAGGCCCACTGACAGAGGAGAATGAGGTAAGAGCATTGCCAGCACTTACTCAGATGCTTTTGTTATTTTGGAGAAGGGGGGTTAAACTCTCCATTTTTTTTTCTAAAGTTTCAGATTTTTCTGCAAATTTGGTGGGCCCCCAAATCTGCAGAAGTATTCATTTGCTTTTTGTGTGGCCCCAATCCTCAGATTTAGATAGTCACAGATAGGGCCATACTTGAGAAATAGATATACAAATAAGAAATACAAATGGAAGCTTGGTGCCAAAGCACCCTCCCCCCAAATGTCTAATTTAACAAATCCCATGTCCTGGCATCATAATGGTGTACACTTCCCTGTCTTACTCTACACATCTGGAAAGGTTGCGGAAACACACCATAATGACATCCAGTCACAAGGTAACTGTACTAGCAAATGTGGAATCTATCTTGTAGCATTTAATTCTTCCCTCAGATAGCAAGATACAGAACTTGTTAAATTCACAAGTTGTTTTGTAGCAATACCAAAAATCTGAGTAAGCCATACATATTTTCAGTATTAACATGGTATTTATTTATTTATTTTGATCTGTATCCCGCCCTTGCTGCCTACACACAGAATATTTACTTTAAATCTAAAAACTGAGATATCCTTATTAGCACAATCCTTCAGGTCACCACAGAGAGTATTTAGGGTTGCCAACTCCAGGGTGGGAAATTTGACAGTGGAACTTGGGGAGGACGGGGCTTCAGGACAGGAGGGACCTCGGTGGGGTATAATGCCATGGATTCCCCCCTCCAAAGCAGCCATTTTCTCCAGCAGAACTGATCTCTGTTACCTGGATATCTCCAGGCCCCCCCTGGAGGTTGGCGACCTTAATGTGGGCAGCAAAATCACTGTGCTGTTGATTAATTTTTGCAGGCTCTTCGTGTGGCCTTTTTTAGATCTTATAATAGAACCCAGCAGAATACACAGTGACTCAACAGGCTTCCTTCGCCAGCAGCAAGTATTACCTAAGCCCTACTCTTCTACAAACTTCAGCTTTTTGGTTCCATGCTAGCAAAAGCAGCTAGAGCCCCAAATCGTCAACAGTGTTGATTGAGCCTGCAATCATAATGCAGATGGATTACATAATGCACTAGACAGAAACGTCAACATAGAAAGAAAGCGTATGTGTAGATATAGCCTCTTAAGCCAAGTAACCTAAAGAAGATAAGGATGTTCACCAAGCATAAGCCTATCCCAAAATAGACATGATTTCCTCTTATAGTAAACTCCAGTCGCTAAAAGAAAGCCTTGGTTTCAAATAAAAAAACTTGCTAACCAATACAAAATTATATCCAAAAAAACCCCCAAAACCCCACAGCCACAATGATTACATTAAAAAAAAATAAAATGGAAAAGGCATAGTTCAAAATGCAGCACTTTGTCATTCCAGGTAATATCTAATGCAATAAAAAATGGATACACAAATGCAAGGCACCCTGAGGGGAGTCCCCTTCTCTAGAGGCCTTCCTGTTCTTAAACATTGTCAATCCCAGAAGGGCAGCTGTGTTGCAACCCCAAAACAGAGCCTTGTGGCAGATTAACAAATTTATTGCAGCATAATGTTTTATGAGTCAGAACCCAGCATCTTCACCCAAAGCGCGCTTTGGCTATTGAAAGCTTATACTAGTCTTTTAATACCTCACAAGACTCAGGTGTTTTGCTAACATTACAGATCTGTTTTACATCTTGTAACAGTCATTCTAGACTGCAGTTCCATGCATTATCATTTGTGTTTACAGAGGATACACTAGTAAGACTACCACAGGTATGCTGAAAGATACAGCTTGCAAAATAAAACACTGCCTTTATGTCTCAATTGTATAGCCAAGAACAATTCACACAAACGCTGTAAATTACATCACAAATGTCTACTGTCCTTACCCCTATAGATCAGCAGCTTGGAACGATAATCAGTGACTTCCGAAGACTACAGGTTCTCTGGAGAGGCAGCACAGATGTATAGACATTTTCTAAATAAATAAACTCCTGATAAAATAAGTAAGCTCAGTTAAGTATTTAAATCTTTTTTTTATTCCAGCACACAAAGTAAATGCACACTAAATTTCAGTATATGTATTATATTATATTATATTAGCAGTTGTCAATATATACATAAAATATATACATATACTTGTATATATATATACACACACACACACATCTATATATCTAATAGCCAAGGCGCCCCTGTGTGCGGATATCTAAATCCGCGTGGGGGGGGGGCACCTGGGGGGCAGGGAGATTTTTCTGCACACGTAGGAGACTCCCCACATGTGCAGAAAAATCCTAAAAGTTAAAAAACCTTTGGGGGGATATTTAAACCCCCCCAAAAGTTAAAGAGCGTTCCCTGCATATGCGCACAGAACACTCTGGGAACTGCCGCGGGCCCGGCGGCTCTGTGCTGCGCAGGCCTCGTTGGGGCAACCAGGGGCGGGGGGGAGAGAACGGCAAGGCCCGCCAGCTTTGTGTCACACAGGCCTTGCCAGGGCAACTGGGGGTGGGGGGAGAGATCGGCAAGGCCCACCAGCTCTGTGCCACACAGGCCTCACCAGGGCAAGCGGGGGAGAGATTGGTGAGGCCTGGTGGCTCTGCACCGCGCGGGCCTCACTGGGGCAACCGGGGGTGGGGAAGAGAGATTGGCGAGGCTCTGCGCCGCACGGGCCTTGCCGGGGCAACCGGGGGTGGGGGGGAGAGATCAGCGAGGCCCGGTGGCTCTGCACCACGCAGGCCTCACCAGGGCAACTGGAGGGAGATCGGCGAGGCCCAGCGGCTCTGCGCCACGCGGGCCTCACCAGGGCAACTGGGGGCGGGGGGGAGGCGGGGGAAGAGGAAGCCTTACCTTCGGCTGCCACTCCACTGGAGCTCCTTCTCTCCTCCCCCCCTCCCCGCGGATCCTGCCTCTTGTATGAGTGAGTGTGTGTGTGTGTGTGTATGAATGTGTGTATGTGTATATATATATATATATCATTAATATATTAGCCAATACATTATTAGGCAATCTCAATAGCATCAAAGTTGTAATATAATATACTCTATTATGCCACTGAACAACAACAGAGGCCCAGCTATGTGCCCACATCCACTGAAGCTAGGTGGGCTTGCAGGAGTTTCCCAGTAGTGGCACCTATTCTTTGTCCATGCAGGTGCCATGATCCATAATCATAGCAGTATTGTATTGTTTATTGGATGTCTTATGCTGTCTGACTGAATTGTTATTTATGTTTTGTAATCCCCTTGAATCTCAATAAGAAAGCTGGGCTAAGTGAATGAATGAATGAATGCACCCGCTGCAGACTGCTTCTACAGCCCACAGAAGCCAGAGCCACTTGTGCTGCTGCCACCCAGAGCCTGTGGGGTGCACCGAAGCAGGCATCTATTTATGAAATTCCCATCCCCACAGATTGTCACTTGGAAGGAATCAACCCTACATTTCTTTAGGCACTATGAAATATCTTTTCTTTTTTTGTTTCTGACCAGTGGTTCTCAACTTTTGATTTTTTTACATCCCATCAATCACTCTATCACAGAATCTGTGTCTCACCGTGATAGAAACACAAAGCCCACTTTTCCAAAGAAGGACATCGCCATGTTTATAGGTATTCTGTTATCACTACAAGCATGCCAAAAGGCCACAGATGGACTATTCATGGCAGGTAGAGTTGGGAGGAAATGGCACATCATGCCTTCAGGCAGACTAGGGACAGAGGGAGAGCAAATTCTTAGTAACCTTGTGTCCCACTGAGGCTACTTCTGCATCCCACCAGCAGTACACATACCACCATTTGAAAATAGCTGTTTTAGACCCCCCACACACACACAATACTTTGGGGTTGGCTGTGGCTCAGTGGTGGAGCATCTGCTTTGGATCCAGAAGGTCTTAGATTCAGTCCCTGGCATCTCCAGTTGAAAAAGTCAGATAATATGCGATTTGAAAGACCTCTCTGTGAGGTCCTGGAGAACCATCTCTGCTCAGAGTAGATAACCTTGATAGACCAATAGCCTGACTCAGTATAAAGGTAGCTTGGTGTTACAGTTGCTTTTAACCACCATGTCTTTATGAATTATGCCCTATGGTGGTTTTAGGCTTTTAATGCTGTTTTTAAGACATTTTGATTTTATAACAGATTTACTGCTGATCACTACTGTTATGAACGTCTCCTTGGTTACAAATTTCTTAATAAAATAAACAAATGATCGCGTTATATACTGCTCTGAAATTTCATAAAGGAAATAAGACAGAGAGAAATTAAGTTTTAAGCTGACGCTGATCTTACCTCTTTGGAAGTTATTATTATTATTATTTGATTATTCTCCTGATGTATATTTTATTTTTATAAGCCATCTTGTCTATTCTACTAATAGAGAAGTAGGATAAAAACTCTTCAAGCAAACTGGCAGATACATCTAGAAAGCCAGTAGGTGCCAATGAGTTGTTCTTTGATGGCCCTGAAAGATTTTGTCATGCTAGCAGCCAGAAGCAGGGAGATGAACAAATAAATTTGTCCTTTCAGCCCATATGTAGGGATGATGCTTCTAATGCATATTTATAACTGGGCATACCAGGGTGTCTCTTACAGCAGTATCCTATGTAGTACGCCCCAATAACATTAGTGCAACTTGCATCTGAATAACCATGCTTAGAATGATGCTGTCAAAAGACTACAGCGGTGATCCTATCATCACATACTTGGGCATAAGCCCCACAGGACTCGGTGGGACTTACCTCTGAGCAAGGCTGGGCAAGTATTTAAAGTGGGATCTAAGTGAGTTGAAGAAGGATCTGCCAGAATCTTTGTCTGCAGGCCCCTGTTGGTTCTGGGCAGACCCAACAACACTAAAAACCCAAAATAATTCCAGAAAGAGCAGAATATGGACTCAAAAACACACCAGCATGCAGGGGTGGGGGTATCCTGTATCTCAAAGCAAGGGGTAGGGGTACTTTTCTCCTTCCCCACTTTGGGGTAGCCTGCGTTTCTTCCTCATGTGCCATCCCCACCCCCTAATTGTGAATAAAATAGCCAAATTTGGGGAAGGGGAGTAAACAAGCGGACTTTGAATTCAAAAGAAAAACTGGTACATGCTCACAGCACTATAGGAGCAGTTTAAGCTGCCATTCCTGCAATCAAAGGTGGACTGGCTACTGGGAAGAGTCTTCCCCCATGGCCACTCAGCTCTGCCCCTCCCCAGGGCATCCCCAGTCATAAAAGAAGGGCAGGTGTTATGGTAAAGGATGCTGCTGACCTGCCCAGCCTTGCTGCAGTGAGGGACAGGATGGGGCCACCCGCCTGACCATGCCATATTGGGATGAGGCCACCCCTATGCTGGAGAGGGATAGAAAATGGTCTCCTCGCCCAGCCAGCGACAGGACAGGGCCACCTGCATAGCCTCACTTCACCTAGCCAGAGACAGGATGGGGCGGCCAGTCCTGAATGCAGAGTGATGAGGGTGCCTGGTCTGGCCTCACTGCTGCAAGAGAGGGCAAGGACAGGACCTCTCTCAGCAAGGAATAGGATGAGCCGCCCGGCCTCTCCTGTCCCACCTGGGCTCTCCACAGCAAGGGACAGGGCAAGGCTGTCCTATGCAGCCTCACCTCACCGAGGGACAAGACAGAAACCTGGCCTCACCTCTCCCTTTGCGGGACACAACGGGGTCAACCTTGCCCGGCCTCGCTGTGGTGAACAACAGGATGGGGTGTCCTAGCTTTGCTGTGGTGATGGATGGGGCCACTTTGCCTGGCCTCACCAAGGCAAGGGACAAGGCCATCCCACCTGGTCTCACCTCTACCAGGCAGCCAGGGATATAATAAAGCTCCTGGCTTCCAGGTGGATCAAGATGGGTAGCCATATTAGTCTGTCTAGCAGTAGAAAAGAGCAAGAGTCCAGTAGCAGCTTTAAGACTAACAAAATATATGGCAGGGTATGAGCTTTCAAGAGTCATTTTTCACTTCAGACGTGAGCAGTGACTCACGGAAGCTCATACCCTGCCACATATCTTGTTAGTCTTTAAAGTGCTACTGGACTCTTGGCTCTTTTCTGGCTTCAAGGGATGGGGCTGCCTTGCATAGCCTCACCTTCCCTGGCATAGGATGGAACACCCCCCCCCCCCCCCGGCCTCACTGCAATGATAAAGGGGGCAGGACTGTCCCTCCCAGGCTCCCTTCGCCCTTCCAGGGATGGGGCAGAAGAGTCACCACCAGTGTTCCCTCTAAGCTGAGTTAGTGTGAGCCCGGCGCTCGCTCACAGTTTCTTAGCCTCCGGCTCACTCACTGTTTGTCTCAGCTTAGGAAGGAGGGTTCCAGAGCAAACTAATGCATGCAGTAACCAAATGGCTCGTTCACAACTTTAATGCCAGTAGCTCACAAAGTAGGAATTTTTGCTCACAAGACTTAGAGGGAGCACTGGCCAGCACACAGCTGATCACTCCTGGACTGTCTGGAGAGAGACCGGACGGTCCTGCCTTACCCAGGTGTCCTGGGCAGGCACTGTGTTGTCCCTCCTGGGAAGGGGCAGGGTCCAGGGCGGGCTGGGGTGTGTGTGGTCCATTTCTTCCTCCAAGACGCCCCCTGCCCATAAAGGGGGGCCCGGGGGACTCGAGCAGGCTCTCTATGCGAAAAAGGGATCCATCTCATGCATTTGCAAGTTTTGCAGCGACGGAAAGCGCCGTCCAATCGCAGCTAATTTATGGCGACTCCGTAGGGTCTCCTACCCGGGACGACTGGCGACTAGACGGCCGGGGGAGGACCCAACGCCTGTCCGGCTTCCTAGGAACCCAATGAGAAGGGGCAAAGGGGAGGAGGGGGGGACGGCACTCACAGTTCCCCAGGCTCTCCCTCGCAGCTTCCGTCTGCGGCCGCCTCAACCGACTGCGACCCGAGGCCGCCACTGGCACCCTCCGAGCGAAATGGTCTCTCTCTCTCCCCCCCCCCCCCTTCCTTCTACGTCTCATCTCTCCCCTCCCCGCTTGCAAAAATGGTTTCGTCTTCAACAAGCCGCGGCTGCCAAGGAAACAGCGCTCTCTTTCTCAGCACGCATGCGCAAATGCTTACCGGGGTGGTGGGTGGGGGGAGAGGCGTGTGGTTGTCTCTGGGTGTAATTGCGACTTCTTAGAAGGGGGTCCGCCCTTCGCGTTTCTTAGCTTAAGCTACTGTCCCAGATGCAAAGTTATCTTAAAGTTAAATCTGGGCTATTTAGAAAAAATAAAATAGATTGCAGGCTGTAATGTATAAGGAGATAAAACACAGCTCCTTCCCCAGGCAGGTTTGTCTGTTTCCCTCTATTACCGTCTTCTGCCTGTTATTGGCCCTCCTCCCTGGTTCTCTTGTTACGTGTTTGTGTGCTTGTATGCTTTATTGTATTATTTTAAGTGTTTTATATACACATATTTTAAATTATGTTTTCATATTGAAATGTTTTAACGTTTTAATGTTCACCATCGTGGGGACCCTATTTGCATAGCTGTTTTTTAAATAAATAAAAACAAAAATCATGCTAAAAAGAAATTCAAAAGCGCCAGTTATGTTTTATTCCTCCAATTGTCCTCTAGGTGGCAGTGAAGTTCTATTGAGAGGTAGACTTATTTTCTAACGAACTTGAATTTTGACCTAGATTTTACTAGATCCGTCTAGGATCAAGTCACTAATCAGGTTTATGGCGCTTCTTTCAGTGTGACTTCCTTCTACACCTTAGGAAAACTATAATGCAGGAAGCATCTGACCCACTGACAATTCCCCAACTTTATACATTCAAAAATAAAAGGTCATTATATATTTGTTGTTATGTTCATGTAGAAAGACCCATTTGAAACTGATGGACTTGCTTCCCAAAGTTCTGTAAACAAAATACTTTTTTTCTTTCCATCTCTAGGTTGAAAAGATGGTGTAATCCCAAAATGGTTATGGTACTTTCATTGCAGAGAGGAAGTCCACTGTAGCGAATTAAAAATGAAGTCCAGCAACATCTTAAAGAGCAAAATTTATTCCAGCGTGAGCTTTCATGAGTCACTTCTTTAAGGCAACACTGGATTTCTGTTTTTTTAAGGTACTTTTATACCAGCTAAGATGCTGAAATTGGTACATACACAGTCCAAAATTCCATAATGGCTGGCAGAATAATTACGGTGGCACTTTGTAGTGCTTCAAATAACCTGTCGACCAGCCACAGAAGAGCAAAACAGTGCTGCACACCACATAAAATAATGCCGTTTCAGATCTTCAGCTCTCTGAAAAAAATCTATTTCTGTCTTCAGTTCCAAGGAGAGGCATGAAGATGATAAATGGTCCAGAAAACAAATATGTGGAAAAATGGAAGGAACTGGTTTTTATTGACAGCTTGGAAAAAAGATGCCCTCAGTGTGTCCATGTTTCTAGCATGCACACTCTCTAGTACTTAATGTTATGTCAGGATAAAATCAAATAAAACTTGGCTCCCAGCTCAGTCTTGATTTACTCGGGTTGGAGTTTAAAATTGAAGATGGTAGAATTAACCTTGGGGGGATTTTGAACTATGACAGCAGTTTTTCCAAGGGGCAGAGCACATATTTTCAGTTTCAGTGCACATGAACCATAACCCTGAAAACTCGGGATCTGAAAATATGTGCATTGCCTCTTTCAGACACAGTAGCAATCACGTGTGTCAGGAGAATTGCATGAAGCACAGTTCGCTGGTATATATGGTAAAACATAACAACTGAAAACGGCTAAAGATGGGATACTTTTTTTAAAAACCACATAAATATCCCCATTAACCTTGACAGCTGCTTTGTTGGTATCGTGTCTGAGCTGTTGAACAGCAGGAGAACATTGGCTACCAGTACAACTGTCTCTAGCTACCCTTCTTCAGCACAGATGTATTATGCTCGAATCGGGTGGCTTCAGCAAGAACAAAGCACCATCTGCTTTTGCTCACCTCTGTCTCATTTCTGAGGGGCCTTTAATGGGGACATCTGTGCTGATGTGATAATGTATATTTTTATAAAACTATTTTCTTACATCTATCACAGTTTCATATTAATTTTGTAACGTTTCATACAACCCAGCCTGTGCATAGTTACTCTGAAGCATTCAAGACCTCCTCTTGGACGGAAAGCATAGGATTGTGGCCTCTCACTAATGGCACTTACTCATGAATAAGCCCCATTACACTCATTGGCACTTACTTTCAAGTAAGCATTCAAAGGTCTCACCAAGACTTATTTTTTAGTAAAGATATTTCAGATTGGTATTCAGAAAATAGGTTTTTAAATACAATTTTAATTTGATTTCCCCCCTCATCTAACCTTAAGCCTTGGTAGTCTGAGCCCCAAGGGGGATTATGATGCTTTGTGACTAATGCTTCACACATGGATGCATTTGTAACTTAGTGGCTATCTGGAATGGAAGCCGTAAATGTGAGCCAGAAAGGCGGGGTTGTATTCTCTTGAAGCACTTCTGGGATGTCAGGCTAGCTTGGAATTCACTGGCCAGAATCCTGAGAGTGATCGGTTCAAACGCCTCGCAAGGAATCGGTGCATCTGAGTGTGTTCACATTAGTTCTTGTTACATGCATGTTACTAAAGAGGAAACTAGAAGAAACTGCAAGTTTTGTGGAATCCAGAATAAAGGGGAAATGTAAAATTGGTACCAGCACTGATGTTGAAAAAGTTTGTAACAGCAGCTTGCCATTTAAATTTCCAACACGTCCTGATTTAATGATCTGTGGCTCACTGGTACAGCAGATGCGTTGTATGCTAATGTAAGTACTATATTCAGGGAGCAATCATAAGCGTCTCTACTCAGAAGTAAGCTTCACTTTGTTCAGTAGAGCTTACTCCCAGGAAAGCATTTTTAGGATTACAGCCTCAGGTGTTGGGAAAGAACACCACCAGTCAGAGTAGGTAAATCAATGGACCAGTGATCTGAATTCATACCAGGGAGCTTCATGCAATTCTCTTTCTAGCATCTTGATCCTCCAGCATGGTGCTTGAATGCAGGACATTCTGAAAGACTGGTCATTATCTTGACCTTGACTCATCTGAACTTTTTATCCCCACTATGACTCTCTAATAAGCTGGTTAGACAGATGCATCTTTTCGATGCATTCTTACATCCTTTCATTGTAAACTGCAGACCTCACTGAAAGCCATTCTTTGTTCTTGTTATGGGACTAGAGCAGCAACAGCTGCTGATCACAATTGCTTAGCAAAGCAAAACTATAGTGCATCACTGGCTTTATGTCAATACTTAGCAGCAGGGGTCCTTTCATAGAAAAAGAGGTGCAGGAGCTCATTAGCATAACTCATTAGCATATACCACATCCCCTGACATCACCAGAAGTGTGTCAGAAAGGGAATGTCAGTTTCAGCCCCATTATACCCTATGGGCCATTGAAATCAATGGCAAAAACTCACAGGGTATATGAGGGGCTGGAGGAAAGGGGGTTTGAGGGAGAGGCTCCAAACTTGCAGGGTAGCTGCTGGGGCCTCTCCTCGAAATACCCACCAAGTTTCAAGAAGATTGGACCAGGGGGTCCAATTCTATGGGCCCCCAAACAGGTTGTCCCATCCCCTCCATTGTTCTCTATGCTGGGAAAAAGTGCTACTTTTTTCCCACCTTAGAGAACAATGGAGGGAATGGGGGCAACTTGTTTCGGGGCCCGTAGAATTGGACCCCCTGGTCCAATCTTCTTGAAACTTGGTGGGTATTTTGAGGAGAGGCCCCAGCAGCTACCCTGCAAGTTTGGAGTCTCTCCCTCAAACTCCTTTTCCTCCAGTGGCTTTTAAAGTTGCCACCGAATTTCGGCGGCAATTTGGCAGTGGACCCAATCAGATCAGAGAATCTGATTCAGCCTGTGGCTGCCCTAGTGGCTGCTCCTGAGCTGGCAGAGCTTTGCTCCGCCTCGCTCCAGCCGCAAAGGACCCCTGCTTAGCAGTGTAAAAATAAGACAGTTCAGGAAAGACATAGCAAGCAACTGATCTACATTGTGAGCAACATGGTCAATCAGTAAGAGGTAAGGAAGAAAAGGGGAGCACACCAGCCTAATATACCAGCCTCATCTCTGACTCCAGTGGACATACACGTTGCCATATCATCCAGTGTGATAGGCGTAGGCCAGGTACACGTATTAATCTTGGATTTTAACTGCTTCTCTCTTTGTGTTAAGTGCTGTCAAATCACTTCCAACTCATGGCAACCCTATGGCACTTTCTGCTTTAATCTTCATCAGTAGTTGTTCCAAGTCTTCACTATTTTCTGCCAGTAACATGGTGTCATTTGCATATCTCGAATAGTTAGTGTTCCTTCCACCAATTTTCACTCCACCTTCATCTAAATCTAATCCAGCTTTCTTTATGATACGTTTTGCATATAAATTAAACATAGGGAGATAAAATACATTCTTGTCTGACATCTTTGTCAATTGGAAACCATTATGTTTCTCCATATTCTGTCCTAACAGTAGCCTCTTGTTCAGAATACAGGTTGTGCAACAAAACAATCAGATGCTATGCATACCCATTTCCTTTAAAGCCAACCATAGATTTTCATGATCCAGCCAGTCAAAAGCTTTGCTGTAATCTTGGAAACACAAGCTGATTTTCTTCTGAAATTCTCTCATATGTTTCAGTAACCAATATAAATTTGCAATATGATCTCTAGTGCTTCTTCCTTTTCTGAATGTGGCATTTCTCCTTCCATATATGGCAAGAGTTTGTTGTAAGATTTGGAGCATAACTTTGCTTGCATAAAAAATTAATGCAATGGTCCGATAGTTGCTACAGTCTTTGACATTTCCTTTATTTTTTTGGAGTTGGAATGTAAATTGACCATTTCCAATCTGTGGGTCATTGCTTTGTTTTCCATATTTTTTGTTATATATATTTTAAAAGATTTTGATTAACTTTGTTTCTGTGTCCTGGAACAGCTCTGTTGATATTTTTTTCTCCTAATTGCTCTCAGTGCAGCTTTCACTTTACTTTCTAAAACTGTAGGTTCTTCTTCAAAAGATTTTTCTTGAAAGGGATCTGTCATCCTTTCATCTCTTTTGTATAGTTCTTCAGTGCATTGTTCCCATCTTGTCTTTATTTTGTCCTGTTCAGTTAACATATTCCTGTGTTGATCTTTCAGCATGCCTAACCACTTAGCTGCTTATATGGACTAAGTGCACACTGAATTAGATGATACAATGATGCCTGCAGTTGTCAGAGGCAGAGGTGGTATGCCAGGTGAGCCAGATGGTGCTGCCCTACCTCCACATGAAAGGCAGCTATATGGTCACCCACACACACACACACCACCGCAAAAAAGCCCATAACTGATTTCCAAACGGGCATGAGTTTTCTGTTGCACCCATGTTTTTTGTCTTTTTTTCAATCTGCAAGTGCTTCTGTCACTCACTGCAATATTCAGGGCAGTTCTGTATGTGCAGTGCCATATTTTAGGTGAATTAAATAAAGATTAAATACCTTGAATTTCTTCAAAAGAAAAATAACTCACAATAATGAGAAAAAAGCATTAAAATTATAATCGGGAAAGCATTACCATTTTGAGCAATTTAACCCACTCATGTAAAAAATACTGCCTGAAAGATGGCTTGTAAGCATCTGGACTTTCTTTTTCCTAAGTCAGCCTGCCCACCAATTCAGATCTATTTCTCATGCCATGGTCTGTGTGTCACTGCCCCCCACCCCGACATTGAAAGGGAGGAAAGTGGCAAACAGAGACTGGATCTTTTCTTTCGTAGCACCTCAGTTGTGGAGTACTGTCCATCAATAAGTTTATCTGATGCCGACCTTCTTGTTCCAGTGTCAGAAAAAGAAAATTCTATTTGTCCTTGCTATTGGTTGATTGTTATCCTGACCAGCTTAGTTAACTAAATTTAGATTTTTAGTTGCATTTTATTTTGCCCAGTTGTAATTCCAGAAGAACTCCAGTCCCCACCTAGAAGTTGGCAGTTTTGTTTCTACCAACTACCTGAAAAACTCACCTTCCCTAACCCAGCCAGGGTGGAAACAGTATTGAAATGGACATGTCCATCCAGATAGTTCTTTCTTTCCTAGATGCAGGTTATGGGCCAGGGGGCATAGATCAGAAAATCAGCAACGGTACTAATCAGTGGTTCAGGATGAGTGGGAGTATGGATTTAGTCCCTTCCATTCTTTTCTCTTCACAAAGCAACTGATGGATAGGAAATATGCGTGCAGACCTGCTGGGTGTATACAGAGCTGGACTGGCGCCAGTGAATATTACAAGAGAAATCTGACTTGGTTTGTTTCAAGCTTAATTTTTCCTTATCACATTTTCACACTCCACAATGGAACTAGCAAATAAGTTCTTCCCCCCCAATTGGGAAGTTTAGGATTAATTAACATTTCAGTGCTGCTCTGTTTTCACATTCTGCATGAAAAATAGATTCATCTTTCCAACCAAGAAGAGTCATTTTATTGTTTCCTTACACTTCCAGATCTTAGATGAAATGGCATATTAGTCACTGGCCCAAGATTAAGGAGCATGGGTTCTGGGAACATTTCAGACTCCATCCTTCCTGCTGGATTTATCATATCAGCTGTGTCACTTCAGGTTTGCTGAGGTCACATGCAAGCTTGCTCGGAAACACTGAGGTTATTACGTTCTGCACATGTAGACAACTTTTAGATTTTTTTTTTTTGAAAATTAATAAATCTGCACAGCGTTCTGAGAAACATTTACTGAAACCAACTTTTAGCATAAGGCGTGTCAATATAAGTGACTCGATGGAATATTTTCTGGCATATGTCTTCAGACAGAGTATCTGTGAATGTTAAAAAGTTTATTTTAAAATGAGAACAAACAGTTAATTATCGTATGGCAGCGGGGGTAGTATAGCCAGGAGATCCGAAGATTGTCTGACAGCCTGAAACTCTAGCTCTTTTTGTGGTGAGCTAGGTTGGGCTGAGAGAACTGTGACTCACCCAAGGCTGGCTTCAGGTGGAGGAGTGGGGAATCGAACCTGGTTCCCCAGATTAGAGTCTGCCACTCTTAACGACTGCACCAAGCTGGTTCTTTCTCTGCTTAGAGTTAGCAGCCATAAATGCATCCTGACACTGGTCAGGAGGTTGCACATCCTGAATATAATTGATTACTATATTTTACTCTTGGAAATTTATTTTCCCTCACCTAGATTGTCTAGTGTGTCTGGACATTATCATGTGGCACATTTCTGGTGCAGAAGTAAGCAGTGTATAACCTCTGAGTAGCTCATCTTGCCTTTTCTGTGCCTCCCAAAAATCATGCAGAATCACACCGAATGTAGCCCATTTGGAAACTGAAAATGGATATTAATATATCTAATTCTCAACATGACCATATCTGTAGATACTTAAATCTGGAGACTGGAGACAGGAACAGACAAGACAGATGTCTCTAGAAACCTGGGAAAAGAACCAAGTTTGTGGGGGATGGGACAGGACTGAAACCTTTAAAAGGGTGGGGGGGTTAAAACCATCCAAATTATAGAAGCATATATAGTTTTAAGAACTGAATGCCCTCAGAGGCCACTGCTAGACAAGCACAACTGTGTTGCCAGCCATCAAGCCTTAGGTTCTGTCAGTAAAAGATGGAGGGGGGGATTTCCAGTTTTGGCCACTGAGGGAGGACTTATCAGGACCAGGACCAGCGGCAACCACTGGGTGACTTTTATGACTCACCCATTCCCACCTGCTTGCTACTGTTCAACACCAGCCACTCCAAGGCCCCACGATAGCCTGTGCAGGGTAGTAAATAGAGTTTCACATTAGGTTCTGGGAGAATCCAGGTTTGAATCACCATTCCGCCATGGAAGTCCACTGAGTGACTTTGGGCTAGTTACAGACTCTTAGGCCCAATCCGCATTTACTATGTCAAACTATTCCATGTTGCTGTGGTGCCGGCTTCCCATTTGGCTCAGTATAAAGCTCTCCTCTGTCTGCATCAGGACGTGTTTAGGGAGAGTGCACGAGAGAGGGGGGAGAAGCAGCCTCCCAGGGGCGCCGGCAGGGTGCTGCGCTGCAGGGAGGAAACGGCACTTGCGACCCCACCCCGAAAGTAAAAGGGGGTGACCTGGCAAAGAGGGAGGCGGGGGAGGGCAGGAAAGACAGAACGAGCTGGGTAAAAAAATACAAAACACCCAGCAGTTGCCAGGGAGGGTGTGCTGGGGACTGCCTCTGAAAATAACAAATGGTTCAGGGGTGGGCATGCTTCCAGCCCCCCCCCCCCACCATATGTTCTCAGAAAAATGTTCCCTTGCTGCTTTAAATGCAGACAACTGGATTTTCAGCTAACTTGTTTCCTTTGTAACAATTTGTATATCTCCTTAGAAAAGATGGGGGGGTGGGAAGAGAGAATTCAGCTCCAGTTGTCTGCTTTTTGCTCAGAGCAGCTCAACGGTGGGGAGGAGCGATTGTACCACCTTAAAACGACATTCAGATAAAGCAGTGAGATGCTGTAGTGACATTGGAGTCACTACTAAATGGCCATAAAATGATGCATCAAATGTAGACAGAAACTTGTGAGATGATGGCTGAGGACAGACTGGCAATCTGGAGTGGGATGAATCCGGAGGCAAAAGCTGCGGGGGAAAAATCCCTCGGGGCTGGCTGTCCACATTGGCCAGGACATTGCGCAAGGATGCCATTACGGAGCGTTCAGACTGCTGCGGAGTGGCCCCAGGTGGGCCAGCCTCCGCAGCTCGCGATAGGGCTGTTTCGGCAATTTGCGCATGTGTGCATGCGCTCATGTGCGCATATGCGCATGAGCGCTCATGCGCAAACTGGCAAAATGCCGCGTTCGCACTGCCGCCTCCGCTTGCCTCCCGCCTTCTTCCAGTTCACACTGCCTGGAAGCGGGAGGCAAGCACAAGACAGCCTCTGGACACCGGTTTCTCCCGGTGTCCTTCTAAAGTGCAAGAAAACTGGCTTCAAAGCGGGTAAGTGCGGAAGGGAGCCGAGGGACAACTGCGCATGTCTGCACAGGCTCCCTTCCCCCTATCCCGGGGCAGATTGCCAGTCTGTCCTCAGCCGATGTGAGATCATTGGCACAATGGTGGGAAATACCAATGCAGATTGGACCTTAGCCTAACTTACCTCACAGGGTTGTTGTAAGTGTAAAATGGAGGAGAGGAGGCTGATGTAAGCTGCTTTGGGGAGAAAGACATCATATAAACTAAATAAATAAAGGAAGTATATAAATAGTAAATATAGCCGAAAATGGGAGGCAGATAATAGGTAGGTCTGTGGGAAGGAGAGAAGGAACCGGGAAAAGGTAAGAATATGGGGTCTCCCTGAAGGAAACAGTGTGGGAAGGGGTCCAGGGGAGAATGAAGTGTCTCCCTGCAAGTCCTTGCAGGTTCCTCAACATGAAACTGGGCCCAGCCTGGCAACTGGCAATGTGCATCTTGGCCAGAGTTTTCCTGGGGTCAGGCTGCTGGGTGGGGGAGGGAAGGAGGAAAAACTGAAGATAGGGGACAGATAAAGTTAGATTTGCTGGCAGGGAGGGAGGAAACAGGAAAGGGAAAGAAGTGGGGTAGGAAAATGAAATTACCCCCCCCCCCCCAAAGTCCTTGCTGGTCCCCCATGTATTAGAATTTCCCACTGGATGCAATCCCAAATAATTCCTGGAGGCTGGGCTAGCAAAAAAATTACAGATGTAATGGCTGAAAAACTGGGAACATTTGCAAGAAACCTTATGAAGGCCCTAAGATTTGTCTTTCCTTCTGTCTGTTTGCAAAGGGCTACCTTTGGCCATTGCACACTTTTACAGTGTGTGTGTGTGTGTGTGTGTGTGTGTGTGTGTGTGAAAGAGAGAGAGAGAGAGATCTTAAATCTGGCTGATTAATTTCCTTTCTCAAAACCAATCAGATTTGCCTTTTCTTCTACTCTTTTTGCAAAGGGCAACTTTTAGGCACTGTGCAATCTTAAATCTCACTGATTAATCTTCTTTCCCAGAGGCAAACTAGCTGTTGCACCAGTTTCCCTTAATGAAATCAACCTTGGGAGGTTGGGGAGAAGAGAGTTATTTTCCTATCAGCCGTTTTTCTGTGCTCACACACACAGGGAGAAGCTGGAGAAGTAGATTTTTAGCAGAGAAACAGTAAATACCCCCTCCCCACCATGCGCCCATGCAAGTTCTTCTCCTCTCAGTGATAGCTTGGTGAGGCCACTTTGCCTTAAGAAAAATGTATTAGGGAAAAGTTACAATGCATTTGCAAACAACAGCTACTTGGGCTCTTAGCTTCTCAAAGTATCTAGCTGCCAGGTGCGTAATTCCTGTTCAAAGAACCTTTTCTTTTATCATTTATTCTATATCTGAATGCTAATTAGGCCATACAGCAACATTTCTTACGGAATGGTAAATCCAGGTCATACTGACCAGGCGTCTGATTACTTGGCATATTGGTAGCGCAAGGGATGCCAAACATTTCAGGGAAAATCCTGTGTTTAGTTGCTCTTTTAAAAAAAGAAGTGCTAAACTTTGTCTTGCATCTAATCCTTTGTGAAGCTACAATCATCACTCTTTACCAAAAGACAAACTATTTTATGAACACCAAATCAAGATTCAGTTACCAGAGACCCACTTTCGCAATCAAGTTGGCACCAGTGGATCACTTCAGCATGGCTAATTTTCTTTGAAGCAAACTTTTAAAACAGCATCTGAGGGGCTGCTCAGATATTAGTCAGTCCTCTGTATTTCAGGACATGTGTGGCTTCTCTCGTGCTGACATGTTAAAATGTTTCGCAGAAGAGCAGAGACAGCTGCAGCCAGCAAATTTCCAGTCTCGTATAAGACATTTTCCAAGAACCATCTTGAAACTGAGGAAGCTGCCTAATGTCATATATAAAATGCTAGTTGAAATCAGCTCGTTCATTTGGAAAAGCTTAATCTATCCCCGGGGGGGGGGGGGGGGGGTTGTGACAATGGGTTTCTGCAAATTTCCAGCCCTGGGCGGTTTAAAGTAAAAAAAAGTTGTGTTACTAGGAAAAAAAGATTTTGACTGTCATAAAACAAGGTGTTTAAATTTTATCATGATACACATCCATCAACACTTCATAAATCACTAGAAAAAAAATTGGATGTTATGAGCTAAATCTGTGTGCTTTTTGGCCCACAGATGGGATTTTTGAATCCCAGTCTTTTAAATGCAAAATTACATATATCTGGAGAACAAGGCACAAATAAATTAGCTGGCTTGAGCCATGCATAGGGCTGTTTGCAAGAGACATATCACTGTGCCATATCACTGTTTTTAGAAGAGTATGTTTCTTCCTCATGGCATCTTATTCCCACCACACAGATGACAGAATTTCTATTGTCAAAGGTTTGAAGAAAGATACAGATCTTGACCTCTCTTCTACAGAATGGTTGGATAAGTTTTCCACCACAGATGTGATGGAAAAATCTGATCTTGTTTAAACAGGAAGTACTAATTGAAAGTGGATGGGATAAATGAGACACATAAAAGAACAGTGTGAGCTCTTAGAGAAAATGTTTTCTTTCCTCTCCAACTTTTACGTTCTCCACAGACTGCACAGGACTCAGCTTCTTTGCTCTACAATTCTATTAGCAATTAGGATAACCGTTTTGTGGAGCAGGTAAAAAGTTCATCCCTCCCCACACACACTATCAGTCCTGAAGCCAGAGTTTGGGCCAAATCCCATGGCCACAGCCCACACTTTTTCCATACACCCAACTTGCATCAAGAGAGGGTACCTTGTATACTTCAAGAGGCAGGATTTGGCCTAGATCCTAGCCTCCACTTAACAAGAACATTTTTAAGGACACTGAAATATACTGGGTTCAGGCGCAGCGTGATCAGCTCATAGTTTATTAGTGATTCAGCAAGAGAAAGAAGCCGGGTATTTATGCCTGAAAAAGGTTACACCCAAACTCACCCCACTCCTAATATTTACACAGCGTTGTTTCCCAATCGGTGTTACTCTAGGATCCTTGTCTCCCTACTGGTTCATTCTAGGATCCTAGTGAGCCTTTCTTATGCAACCTCAAGCTAAGACCTTTCCGTACAGTACAGGCTCAATACATAACAGACACTTTTTCCTATTTCCCTCTCCACAAAAGTGTGATGAGTTTGGGTGGAAAACTATTCATTCTCAAAGTCCATCAGACTTACCAGTTCCCTGATTTGAACTTTAATCTCTTTCCCAAGTAGGTTTCACAAGAATGCTTTGGTCACCTCAAAAATGTCTTATTCAACTCCGAGTCCTATGTCTACTGCTGTTCCATCAGTCTCCATTTTCACGATTTCTCGAATTTAATTTATACTAAACACATTGGACACATCCTCTTCTTTCAGTAAACTTTTCTGCGCCTCAGTGTTGCTGCTGTTACCTGGTGAGTTGAATCCCCAGCTGATGCTCTGGCTTTGTGCCACCTCTTCTGCAAAAGGGCATTTATTTCAGGATTTTTTTTTCCTGAATTCAGATCCAATCTTCCCCATGTGTTCCACACTTCCCTTGAAAAGGGGTTGTGCAGCCATGTTGTCATGTACTTCATCAGCGACAGAACCTCCTTGCGATTTTTTTTTTGCACATGTGCAGTAATGTCACAACATAGCATTGTAAAAAAAAAAAAAAAAGGCTGGATGTATTCTGGGGAACAGCATGGTTGCCACCATTTCAGATACCCCTCCTCCTTCTTAGTTGCCAGCTAAGAAAATGGCTGGCGATCATTGAACTGGATGCACCAATTCAGAACAGTGTTATTCAGTAATTATGAAGCATGCTAAATGTGTCGTCATGTACATCGTCAACGACGGAACCTCCTTTTGTTTGTGTTAGGGTTGCCAGCCTCCAGGTGTGGCCTGGGGATCTCCCGCTTTTACAACTGATCCCCAGCTGACAGAGATCAGCTCCCCTGGAGAAAATGGCTGCTTTGAAGGGTGGACTCTATGGCATTGTGCCCTGCTGAGGGCCCTCCCCTCCCCAAACCCCGCCTTCTCCTGGCTCCACCTCCAAAGTCCCCAGGTATTTTCCAACCCGGACTTGGCAACCCTAGTTTGTGTGTGTGTGTATACAGTAATGTTATAACATCATAACATTGTAAAAAAGGCTGGATGTATCATGGGGAGCAGTGTGGTTACTGCAATTTCAAAGGTCCCCAGCTCAACTAAGAAAGTGGCCGGCAAAGATTCCCACAAAATCCTAATTAAAATAGTATTATATAATTATGTAATTCCGTTATTTTTAGATGTTTAAAAGACTGACTTGTCATTGAAAACACACTGGTAGCTATAGGGGAAGAGAAGGGGGAGGAGAATGAAGAAACAATACAAGTGCGAGGTGATAAAACCTACCCACACGCAACAAAAAAAGAAAGCAAGAAAAGGAACTTCACGAATGTGTAATTGCAGAGAGAAGATTACACGAAACCTCACTGCCCGTTTTGCCCCAATGTTATAACGTCGCCATATTATAATTAAAAAAAAATAGTGTCATAACACAATGAACATTATGCTTTAAAAAAATTAGTGGATCCCTCAGGGGTAGGGCTGCCAAGTCAGCCCGGGGGGCGGGGGATCCCCCGCTACAGGGGTTCCCGATCCGCCGGCCAGCATTCGGCCGGCGGGGGGAACCCCACCCCCGAAGTCGTCCAGTCAGGACGACTTCCCCAACGTAATGACGTCACCCGGAAGTGACGTCATCATGTTGGAGATGTTGCCGGGACGACGCTCTAGCAATCGCCCCAAAACTCATATGGTACCATAGAGTTTTTGGGCGATTGCAGGGGTCCTTTCGTAAAAAAAGAGGTGCAGGAGCTCATTAGCATAACATATTTGCATATGCCACACCCCCTGACATCACCGGAAGTGTCAAAAGGCCACACATCCCTGACGTCACGGGCAGTGTGTCATAAGGCAAGAAGGGAGGGAGGGGGAAGGAAGGAAGGAAGGAAAGGAACAGGAAGGAAGGTAGGTAGGTGGGGGAGAGAGAAGAAAGAAAGAAAGAAAGGAAGGAAGGAAGGAAGAAAGGAAGAAAGGGAGGGAGGAAGAAAGGGGGAAGGAAGGAAGAAAGGGGGAAGGAAGGAAGGAAGAAAGGAACAGTAAGGTAGGTAGGTAGTTGGGGGGAGAGAGAGAGAAGAAAGGAAGGAAGGGGGGAGAAAGGGAGGAAGGAAGAAAGGAACAGGAAGGTAGGTAGGTAGGTGGGGGGAGAGAGGGAAGGAAGGAAGGAAGGAAGGAAGGAAGGAAGGAAGGAAGGGGGGCGCTTCTCCCCCCACTGGAGCTGGGGTTTCCCTCCCTCCCCCCCCTTGCTTGGGCCTGAGTGGCATTAAGCTACTCAGGCCCAGCTTCTCCCTCCCTTGCGCCCCTGAAACAGCTGAGTGGGGGGAGGGAGGGGGGTTGCTCCCGGGGCCGGCGGCCAGCCGTGGCCTCGGGAATGCTCAGTGGGGGAGGGAGGGGGGTTCTCAGGTGTCTCAGTTGCTCCGAGCGCTCGCTTTGGAGGGAGCGCGGCTTTCGGGAGCTGCAGTTTGGGCCTGCCTTGGTCCGAGGCGGCGGGCGGCGCGCTTCGGGCATTCCCCCTTCTGCTTCTGGCGGAGGTGGTGCGTTGCTCGGCAGCAGTGGTGGAGGCGCGATTGGGGCGGCCTCCCTCCCTCTTTGCAGTGGGGAATGGTTCGGCAGCGGTTGCGGCACGCACTTGAGCACGGGGGGCTGGGCCTGCCTTGGCCTGGGCGACGTGGACAGCGGTGCGATCCGGCGGCAGCTCTCTTCGGAGTGGGGCGAGGCGGCATGGCGGTGGAGTGCGCTGCGTGGCGGGGGCTTGCCCTGCAGACTGTTCTCTGCCGTGGTGTGGCGGCGGGGCGGCACGTGGCGATTCGGTGGGGCATTTGCCGTGTCGGCGGTGCCTGCTGTCCAGTTGGTGCCGAGAACCACCCTAGCAGCCCACCGCCTAAGCGCTGAAGCCCATGCCCACCAGCAGGGCCCCTTCCTCCCTCCCCTCCAGGCCACCCAGGCTTTCGGGGTGAGTGGGTGGGGTGAAACTGCTACGGCGGGTTTCAGCCCCCCCTTTCTCTCCCCCCCCAGGCCTCCCAAGGCTTCCTGGGTGAGCGGAGGTGGGGAGATGGACAAACTTCTGGGAGTCCCGGCCATCAGCGCTTCTGCACGGGACCGTTGGGGTGGGTTTCGGGCCCCTTCCTCTCCCCCCCCATGTCAGCGCTTCACCCCGGGAAAGCTAAGTGGGGGAGGGAGGGGGGTTCTTGCCGGGGCGCTGCCCGGGAAAGGTGAGCGGGGGGGGGGAATGGGCTTTTTCCCGGGCCGCCGGCGGCCTGCCGTGGCCCGGGAAGGGGGAACGGGGGGAGGCTTTCTTCCAGGGGGCGGGGCTTTTTTATGTGTCCGCCCACCGGTAAGTCAGAAGGACTTGGCAACCCTACTCAGGGGATGACCAGAACGGGTAGGAAGCAGGATGAACATATGACACTGATAACACAGAAACAAAATTCACAATTGGGAATTCCTCACTGGAAAACTGTGAGTTCAGATCTGAAGGGAGAAAAATCACATTAAAAGTGGATTCAGAAAATGCGGGGTGAAGAGGCACTACATTGGAATCTACTCCTGGGGAGGCAGAAAGTTGTGCGGAAAGTTTTACAAACTCTGATTATTTAAGAATACTGATGTGGAGGTTTGCACTTGGTCAGAAATGGTCAATAAGAAGGTTTTTGGAAAGGCAGGATTCTAGGCAGGATTCTCTGCATACCAGTGACCTTTTAAAAAGAATATAACTTCTGAGGAAAAAATTCTCTCTAGAATTTATCACATATCACATATCATTATACACTGACTGTACAACCAATAAAATGTATGTTAAGAAATTGGAGAAAAATCTAACCTCTAAACTACCTTATGAGTTTTGGTCCTTTCTAAGATGAGACTGTTATTAGCAGTTACTTTAAGGCTGGTTTTACATCTGCCTTTCCTGCTGGAATCATTCTACTTCCAAAAAAACTCGCTCACATCTCTTTCAAGTGTGAATCTGCATTCCTTCTCAACTGTCCATATCTGCTAATTGCCCTCAAGCTCTCAAGCTGGCTTCACACCTCTGTAAACAAATCCTGTTCTTAACAGCACTTCAAAAGAATGACCCCTTTCACTCCAGTTCAATCAGATGTGGGCATTCCCCTACAACAGCTTTGACACCAATGTGTTACCGGTGCAGGGAGCGCTGGAATGAAGCTGCTACAAAAATGCACATGTAAAATCAGCCTTAGTATCAGATAAAACGGTCTTAAAATTGCAACCCAGTCACATTTGTCATATTTGTTTTTTGAGGATCACTGAAGCCGCGGGGGAATTCGGGTGAAGACGCAGGTCAAAATGCGGCGTGGGGCAAATAGTTGGAAATTCAAGCACGCAATCGGGGCCAAGGGAAGAACGACGCCGGAGCAGCGCCTCATGGGAAATCAGTCCAAGTGTGGTATAGCAGTCATGCGTTTCAGACTAGCATCTGGAACACCCAGGTTCAAATCTCCACTCATGCCATGGAAGCTCACTGGGTGACCTTGGGCCAGTCACACCCTCTCAGCCTAACCTACCTTACAGGGTGGTTGTGAGGATAAAATGAAGGAGAGGCGAATGATGTAAACCGCATTGGGTCCCAACTGGGGAGAAAGCTGGATATGAATAAATTAAACAAATAAATAAGAGTTGATATTAGTTAACAATTGCAAAATTGCCCATTCATTGAAGATTGAATGTAAAGCAGAAAAAAAAATAACAGAAAACATAGTTTCTAGTGTGTTAATCCATATTTTGGATTATTTCAGTGTAACGATGTGAATATTGAACGGCTAAACTTGACAGAATTATTTGTGGATGAATGTCTTGTTTTTTACATGTATTTATTTATATATTTGTGTGTGTGTGTGTGTGTATGTATGTGTGTGTAAAGAACTGGTTTCCATTGGGACTTGCTTTCAAGTGATGAATTTCAGTTTGGAGTGCCAGGCAAAGAGCAGGTTTTGTTTCATCCTGCATTATGGCATGCCAATAGGCACATCTGGTAATTTGTTGAGCACAACCCCCACCCCACCCCAAAAAACACTCTCACACACAATTCTGAACCAAGAAAACCTTAGTTTTAGGGATGCTGTTAACTTTAACAGGAATACAATCAACATTTCAACTTACCTTGACAAATCTGCTTGTTTAAATGTGGGGAAAGCCCTAAACATATAACCCCAATGTTTTTGCCCAAAGGTTGAATCAAATGCTTCCTGACTGAGCAGCAGCCATATTTACAACATAATGCTAATCAAAGGCAGGTAACATTAGCCGGGAAGAATTCATGAGTGGGGAGAAAGGATGTTTTAACACTTAGATTGCCTCTGAGTTTCTCCTACAACCTATTTCTCACAGCAATTTTTTTTTCATTTTGCTACAGCTAGAGTCTGAGACTAGAAATAAGAAGGGCGGGGGTCTGGGGAAGAGGTGTGACACTGAATTGTCAGGTACAGGAAGAAATCAAGCAGGCCTCTTTCACACACTGGTTGTCCCTTGAAAATGCCCGCTCCGTGCTCCCAACCATGTAATTAGTCAGAAAACATGTTTGAAGTACATATATTTGGTTAAGTGTGCTGGGTTTGTTTCCCAACCAGGTTTGATTCCCCACTCCTCCACTTGCAGCTGCTGGATGACCTTGGGCAAGCCATAGTTCTGTCAGAGCTGTTCTCTCAAGGACAAGTTCTGGAGAGAGCTCTCTTAGCCCTGCCTACCTCACAGGATGTCTATTTTGGGGAGGGGAAGGGAAAGGAGTTTGTAAGCCTTTCTGAGACTTCAGGTAGTGAAGAGCAGGGTATAAATCCAATCTCTTCTTCTTCTACAGTTCCCCACTCAGTGTGTACCTAATTTAACATAAAATTGTAACACACAGCTGGTGTTTTCTGCCTTAAACATTCTGCACCTGCAATTCTGTCACTGCATTTGTAGGACTGTTGCTGTACCCCATCCTAAGTACCTGAATACCTCACAAATGCAGGGAAATGCGGTATTGGAATCTTGAAGTGGTAAAATTGATTGTATTTTTATAAACTTCAGGGGGTGGGTTTCAGCTTGGGGGAGGGGAAGTCCATACAAATACAAAATTATTGTAGTGGGAAGGAAGTTTCTCTCCCTTTCCCTTTGTTTGTCGTTCTGGTTTTCTGCATACCATGAAATTTCAGCATGGGAGAGCACTCCAAAATGGCATCATACTTGTGGCACAGTCCATTCTATTATTTCAGCATTCTGCCCCCTTATTTCCTGCATGTGTATGAACCAGACCTTACCTGAAAATACTGCAAGGCAGGTAAAAGAAGCCAGCTGTATAGTTCCACTGTGCTGGCTGTCCCTGCACCAGAGCTAATGCCTATGTAACAGTAGGGCTGATTGCCGTGGGGGAAACACAGGGAGGGAGATGGAATCTGCATGATTAGTATTAGTGCCACGCTGCAACAACATTTTCAGATTGGACCTGGAAGTGACTTGCAGCATCAGTTTGGCACTAATTTTCACGGATTCTCCCCCCCCCCCCCAGTTTTGCAGTGGGAATGGCGGGTCCCAGGTCTCCCTCGGCGCGGCTATGCAACTGTCATGAATGATGCTACACACTCTCAGCAGCAAAGTCAACTGCAGAATAATACCATTAGAAACAAGGGCAAAGTGGAGTAACACTTATAGGGTGCGTTCAGACGGCATGCTGGAGGTGGTTTAAATCGCCCCACTTCGATGCATTTTTTAATACTCTGGACAATTGCAATCACACTTACCCCACTTTATCCTGCCTCACCACACAGTCACACGCTCCCCGGCGTCTACACTACCAACGTGCAGGAGCGTGTGTCGGATTTTTAAAAAATTTTCTCTGCACATGCGCATAACCGCTTATGTGTAGAATAAAAAAAATTTACCTTTGCGCATGCGCAGAACCACTATTTCCACTTCAAGCCAGCCCCTCTAACATAACACTTCCCTTTAAACTTTTGACCCAAAACTAGCCAATGCATGATCACTAATTCATCTAAACGCTAAAAAGATTGACCGTTCAAACGTTGGTTTTATAAACACCGGAGCAGAGTTCCGCTTATGCACGTATTGCTGATGCACAAAAAAATAGCAGGCAAAAAGCGGAAGCCTCTGGCTTCCACGCAGGGAGGGGGGTTTAAACTCTTGGAAGTGGCTCGACGATGGTGGAGCAATCACACATGGGAAACTGCACTTTCAACCAGGAGAGCTGAGAAAACACCACTTGGGACCTGGTAACAAAATACTACGCTTTGCTCTGGAATTTGCTCTGGAAAGCGATGGCTGGGGACAGGAGGCAGCTGATGCTGTCTGAACGTACACATTTGATCTGTTTTTGGAGAGTGTCAAAGCCGGATCAAACGACGTGTCGGAATGCACCAATAGAGACTTCCACCCCATCCCTGGCAACTCCCTCATCTAGCAAACAAGATGTCACTTGCCAACAGAGTCCAGGCATTATCAACGTGCATAAGGCACAAATCAGCACAAAGAACGTTGGAAATACTGTGACAATGCCACACTTCTCAGTACACATACACCTGTCCCCCATACAAGAATGGAAAACAGTGTCTTTTCCATAAGAACCTTATGGCCCAGTATTGGAAGTGTTACATAGAGAATCCAGAGGCTTCCAGGTAGGGTTACCAGTCTCCAGGTAGAGCCTGTGTTGGAACTCCAGTAGATCTCCAGACTACAGAGCACAGATCCCTTGGAGGAAATGGCAGCTTCAAGGGGTAGACTCTTTGGCATGCCTGCTGAGCCCCTCCCCTCCCCAAACTCACCCTTCTCAGCCACTGCCTGCAATCCTCCAGGAATCTCCCAAGCCAGATTTGGCAGCCATATAAATCCCTGGAGAAAGCTTTGAATCCTTCTGTGAGACTAATGATTCTGTATACACAATGCTAATAAAACACATGTCATGAAAGCAGGAGCGCTTGGAGTGGGAAGGGGGACTCAACAAAGATGCCCTTCCTGAGAAACAGACAGCTCTACATGATGTTGGGGCAATCTGAGGCTGCAATTTGCATTTTATGGACTGAACAATCTGTTTGAGCTCTTACACCACTTCTTCTTCCAATATAATATTGTACCATCATAGGGAAACTTCACACCTAACAAAGTTCTATTCATTTCCTGCAAGGCCTCCAACTTTGTACAGTTTCCTCCCTTGTGCCGAGGATCTTCAGTACACTGGTGTAATTTTTCATCTGCTGGCAAAACATTGTGGTCTGCCCACATCCAAGGATGGGGGTCATAAGTATCTCTATATCTAACCTTCCCTCTGTGTCCCATTCTCCAAGCTGCACTTCTAAATTCTTTAGTGTTCTGGTTATTGTGAGAGTTCTGAAAAGCAGTTAGCGGTTTATTTAAGTTAACTGCAGGAGGCAGTATAAACAAAATCAAGTGTGGATATAAATAATTAGTAAATGCATTCAACAGTTTTAGTTACTAGGAGTTATTTTAGGGTACTTCTTAACAACATTCTGTTGACCATAATAACACCCGCTCACTGTCTCCCAGGGACAGACTCTTTATCTGGACGGCCAGTCCTGAAGGCCACCTTGCCCTTCTATGTGGGTGGGAGAAAGAAATCTCAGGACTGGAATAATATTTACATTCTGTGACTGCCATTGTGACATATATAGGTGGGAATACATACTCTAGCTGGTGTTACACAGACGCTCCTTCTTTTAGTTACAAGGGAACTAGCTGCCTGAAAAAGAAAGACAATTAAATGTTCATCCAAGATTTGACATTTATTTCTCTTTATTGCATTTTGGGGAGGCATAAAACATAACAAGGCATCAGAGGGTGAAATTTACTGAAGGAGCTACTCCAAACATTATAAACCATTTCCAAACTTCTGGAAATCTACTCTCTTCTCAAGCCCTGTATCTCTGTCTAGCTGGCTGTTTTTAATATGGCTTCTATCATAATTCTGTGCTAGGGCTGGCATGCATTTTGCTCAGAATACCACTCTAACCTTCGTACCTGCTTTTCATGACCATGTGTGTGTGTGTTGAGTGCCATCAAGTCACTTCCAATTTATGGGAGCCCTATGAATCACCGACCTCCAAAACATCCTCTCATCAACAGCCTTGCTCAGGTCTTGCAAACTGAGGGCCCTGGCTTCCTTGATTGAGTCAGTCCTTCTCATTTTGGGTCTCTCTTTTCCCCTGCTACCTTCAACTTTTCCTAGCATTACTTTCTTTTCCAGTTACTTAGTTTTATCTTCTCATAATATGACCAAAGAATAGCTTCAGTTTAGTCATTTTAGGCTTCTAAGGAGAGATCAGGCTTGATTTGATCTAGAACTCACTGATTTGTGTTTTTGGCACTCCATGGTATCATACAACTCTCATACAACACCACGTTTCAAAGGAATCAACTTTCTTCCTGTCAGGTTTCTTCACTGTCCAACTTTCACAGTCATAAATAACAGGGAACACTATGGCATGAATTAACTTGATCTTGGTGACCAACCACACATCCTTCTAGGGTTGCCAAGTCTTACCTTCTTTTTAGCAGGGGAGTCCCAGGTGCCATCCTGGACGTCATCAGGTTGGGCATGTTGGGGGCGGGACCACTACCATTCAAGGGAAAACCCCAGAGTTTTCCCTCAAATGATAGAGCGTTGATTTGGGGGTGGAGATTTGCGGGTGGAGCCTTGGGAGGTTAGGGTTTAGGAAAGGGAAAGACCTCAGTGGAGTATATTACCCAGCCTCCAAAGCTTCTATTTTCTCCAAGTGAACTGATCTCTCTAGTCTGGAGATCAGTTGTAATTCTGGCAGACTGGAGGTTTGCGACCCTACCTACCCTCCATCTCACAGATAGCCGTTTGGCCCCCTGTGTGAGTGTCTGGTTCGCATTGGCTGAATCCACCAGAAATGTTCTTGGAAGGAATTCATGAGCAGCCTGTCATTTGTTCTCAGACTCTCTTCCGAGGCTAGGGGGAGCCTTGCAAGCCAAGTGAGTCACAGGATGGGGGCTGAGGAGACAAGGCTTGTGTCTGCAGTAGGGAGAAAAAAGAGGTGATACTACTTGACTACCCCCCTTTGCTCGGGTGCATTTTGCTTGCCAGTCTCTGCCAATCCTCTGAGACAAGCTCTCAGATAAATGACAGGCTCCTTGAAGAAGCAGAAGGCAGGGAAAGATCTGCTCTGCCAACACCTTCTGGGCACTCTTCTGATCGATCCAACCCTTCCACTTCCTGTGCCTTTTTTGGGTGGTGGTGGTGGGGGAAATCATAAGAACTTGTTCTCTCATGTGGAAGGCCCATTTCATACTAGAGGCTGTTTGGGTGGTAGGGACAGGGTTGTTGTTGTTCATCCACCATGCTCTCATAACACAGCTACGATGACTTTAGATTCAGAGTTCTTCCTTCAAAGATTCAGGTGAGTGGCCATGTTGTTCTGAAGCAGCAGAACAAAATTTGAGTCCAGTGGCACCTTTAAGATCCACAGAGTTTAATTCTGGCTTTAAGCTTTCATGTGCACGCACGTTTCTTCAGATACATTGAAACAAAAGTCACCAACCATTACATATAGGTAGTAGGTGAAGAGGGTGTTGCCGGGAAGTGCCAATTAGAGACAAGATGCATATGTAATTGAGCAGTAAAAATACCTAAGACTGGATGAAGGCAATTGGTAAGACCCTTAAATAGCAGCAAATTAGCATACAGTAGAATAAAGGAGTTTACAACAGATGCAAGAACTGAATGATGTTAGCATGTGTGGTGAGGTAAGAAACCAATCAGATAAGAAACCAATATCTCTGTTAAGCCCTGGGGGTTCCATTGTCCTGAGTGTTGTAATAAACCAGGATGCAGCATTGTCTCAGGCATAGGCACTATCACCGTATATAGGGACTCTATTCTAAGACCCTATGCAATCAACACTCCTAGTTATGTGTGCAACACCACGGATTTTCTGAGGAAAATATAATCTCTGAACAGCCTTCCAGAGAATACTATTTTAGTCATCACGGATGTGGAATCTTTGTACACCAACATCCCACACAAAGATGGATTACAAGCTACAAGGAACATGATTTCTGACAACACCACAGCTGACTTCATTACCAAATTCTGCCATTTTTCCTCACCCATGACCACTTCAAATCTGGTGACAACCTGCTCCTTCAGAACAATAGTACAGCCCCAGGCACCTGCATAGTCTCACAGCATACATCTTCATGGCCAGCTTGGAGCAACACTTCCTAAATGCTTGCCCACCCACACTTCTCTTATACCTGTGATACACTGATGCAGGGCTTTTTTTGTAGAAAAAGCCCAGCAGGAACTCATTATCATAATAGGTCATGCCCAACAGCAGAAACTCATTAGCATATTAGGCCACGCCACTGACAGCACACTTTATTAACATATTAGGCCACACCCCCATGTTACCAGAAGAGTGGTCATCCAGCCACACCCACCTTTTGCTTCTTATTCTGTTTACCTTGTTTGTTGTCAAAAACCAGGGCTTTTTTTGTGGCAGGAATTAATTTGCATGTTAGGCCACATACCCCTAATGTAGCCAATCCTAATGAGTTTCTGCTGTTGGATGTGGCCTATTATGCTAATGAGTTCCTGCTGGGTGTGGCCAACTCAAGAGCCAGCCGGAACTCCGTTCCTGTGCGTTCCTGCCCAAAAATAGCCCTGCACTGATGACATTTTTATTCTCTGGACACATGGCAAAGAAGCCCTTAACAAATTTCACCAGGCATTCAACAACTTTCACCCCACCATCAACTTGACAATGAACCAATCTGTTTTCTGAACACTACTATACAAATACACGATGGATGCATAGGCACCCTCTTATAGTGGAAACCTACTGCCAACAAATATATCTACACTAGGAACAAGGCCCATTGTGGAAATAAATATAACAGGCTCAAGAAAGAGGCTCTGGGAGAGTGCCCCAGCCTTGGGCACTCAGCGTCAATTTGCTGTTGTGACCTCAGCAGGGTATAATGATACAGAGTCCACCATTTTCTCCAGGGGAAGATCTCTGCCATCTGAAGAGCAGTTGTAATTCAGCATGATCAGGGTGGAGATTGGCAACAATGGTTTCCCATGAGGGAACGGATGGTTTTAAGGGTGGAGTCGATGGCACTGAACCTGTCTGAGGTCCCACCCCTGCTGAAACCTCACCCTCTCCAGGGTCCAGCCCTCAAATCTCCAGGAATTTCTCAACCTGGAGTTCGGAACCCTACCTCCCAGCCAACCACCAATGTATTGTTATCTGCCTCCTGGCTTCAACTTTCCATCTCCTCCCCCCTCCCCCCTAGAGAGCAGTTGTAATTCTGAGTGATCTCCAGCCCCCACCTGGTGATTGGCAACAATGGTTCCCCATGAGGGACTCGCTGGCTTGGAGGGTGGAGTCTATAGCATTGTACCTGTCTGAGGTCCCACTCCTCCTCAAACCTCACTGTCTCCAGGCTCCATCACTCAAGTCTCCAGGAATTTTTCACCTGGAGTTGGCAACCCTATCTCCTTCCCAGCCAATCATCAACCTCACTCTTCAACTTTCCATCTCCCCCCCACATCCTCCACCATGCTCTGAAGCCCTGACTGCTATGTCACATTGGCTATCATAAAGGGTCCATCTCAGCAGTGTATAAGGACACAGAGTCCACCATTTTCTCCAGGGGAACTGATCTCTGCCATCTGGAGAGCACTGGTAATTCTGAGTGATCTCCAGCCCTCACCTGGAGATTGGCAACCATACTTCCCCTGGAGGAAAAGTAGTCTTTCTCTGCAATGGGGACCAAAGCAGCTGACATTATTCTCCTCTCCCCCTTTTTGACTTGCACAACAACCCTGTGAGGTAGGTTAGGCTTAAAGTCTGTGATTGGCCCAAAATCACCCATTCAGCAAGAACCTGGGTTTAGCAGCTCCTGCTCTGAAGCGCTGACTGTTACACCTAGGGTAGCCAGCCTCCAGGTGGCGCCTGAAGATCACCAGGTATCACGATTGAACTCTAGGCAACAGATCTCCCCCCCCCCCCCGGAGAAAATGACTGCTTTGGAGTGTGGCCTGTATGGCATTCTGTTCAGCTGGCCCCAATTAGTTTTCTCCCAAAGGCCAACATAGGTGTAGAAACGGGCTTTCAGAGAAGCAAACTTGGTTGCCTAGCAACAGGCACTGGGGGGATAGTTGCAGGCTCTGATAATGTAAATACCTGGAGATTTGGGGGGTGGATCCTGCGGAGGGCAGCATTGGGGGGGATAGAAGGACTCAGCAGGGTATAATGTCATAGGGTCTACCCTCCAAAGCAGCCATTTTCTCCAGGGGAACTGATTTCTGTCATCCGGAGATCAATTGTAACAGCAGGAGATCTCCAGGTCCCACCTGGAGATTGGCAACCCTAGGGGGAAAGTCGGCCACACAGCAGGGGGTTGAAGAGAATGGTTTGATGGTTGCTGGCCCACCTTATTAGCCAGCCAGCCATGGTGGAGCTAAGCAGGAGAGAGAGCCTGAGGAATTTCACACAGCCAATATGTTCCGTTTCAGGAACTCTTCAGTAACGGTTTCTGTCAGGCATTTCACTCAGAACCGTATTAGTACCAGTTCCCTAATGGAACATATTGGCCCTTTCACACAGAAACGTGCCTCTCCCGTTGGGGAAGCGTTCCTGAGTCGGTTTACCTTGAAACCTTCTCCCAAGAGTTCTTCAGTTCTTGTACCGGTCCTGAAGTGCTCCGGGGTACTGTGTGAAATGCCCCCCGTTTCACAATTTATACTGACAGGAAATTGGGCAAGCTGGCAGTGTGCAAGGGAGGGGTTATGCTGAAAGTCCATTGTGTTTTCACTGACAGAAGCAGGCCACTGAGGGGACAGTTAGACCCACCTGGCAGTGGGCGGAGGAGAAGAGTGGACCCAGCACCCAGTCCTTCCCCTTCGCTGGCTCCCTCCAGACTGAGGCCGAGACGCTGGCTGGTGGCTCTGTGGGCGGGACTGAGGCAAAGCAGGGAGAGAATGCAGCCAGTGGCCAGGGACCCCTTTTGAGTGGCAGTCTTTCCAGCCAACTGATTTTGGCACCCCATGGAATCTTGCCACTTGAAACAGCTTTATATAATTAGAAGACCATTGTATACAGTCAGGCTCTACGCTACAGCCATATCTGTCCCAATCCTACAAACAGAGATTCCCATCTGAGAAAATCAGAAAAAATAATAATCTTGGAAGACACATAAAATGAAGATCAGCCTGAGGCAGGAGTGTTTGTATACCCTTCTAAAATTTGGAACAAAAAGCCAATAACAAAAACCCACATTGTAAATAACATGGCTGCTTCCTCCTCTGAAAAAATCCTCTGTTGTTTCTGTTGTGTAGTGAGAGCTTCAACTGAACACTCATTATTAGAGAGGCTCCTCACAGCTACATTCAAATTGGCCGTCCTTGCTGAGCCAGCCAATCAGGTTATGGAAGTGTAAGTCAAGCAATGCAAATGAAGGATTCTAGCAGCTATGTTTCTATTGGTTAACTTGCATTTTGTGGAAGAGTTTTGGGCTGGGGTTTTTGTATATAGTTGCAGCTTGCCATCTGTGTTGTATTTCTAAATAAAAGAGCTATGCTGAAATCACTATAGCCTTTGAACCCACTACTTAACAGTTTCATCATTGTATTCCTTTTAGGGTTGCCAAGACCCCCCAGGGGGTGGGGAAACCCCCGCTCCAGCAGCCCGTTGCTCGTCGGCTGGGATAGGGCTGCCGGGGAACCCCACCCCCAAATTGCCAGGCTGAAGGGACATGCCCAGTGCAATGACATCACCCGGGGGTGACATCATCGCGTCAGGCACGTTTCGGGGGGGGGGGACGCTCTGTAATTCGAGTTTTCCCTCGAATTACTGAGGTCCCGCCCCAATGTGCCCGACGCAATGATGTCACTTATGGGTGATGTCATCGCGGCATGCGTGCCAGAAGACTCCAGGAACAGAATGGACTCCCCCCACTCCTGACAAGGTATGACTTGGCAACCCTAATTCCTTTACTGCAGTTTTTGAAATGTATTTTGTTTAAGCTCTGCACTTCTCTCCACCACAGGATTGCCAGTTTCTTGCTCTTCTCCAAAACAATTAGGAGTGCTTTTATTACCTATCTATGTATTTATATAGAATATTTCTATGCCACTTCTTCAAAGTACCGCTTGTGGTGGCTTACAATTAAAAACCACAATATAAGACACAAACCATAAAAAATACACGCCATTAGACCTAAGCAACATAAAAACTATTCCTAAACAGAGCAGAACATTTAAAAATGGATAAGATAAATCCCTAACGAAAACCCTGGGTAAAAAAGATGTCCATAAAGTTGGCTGTTCTTGTAGCAGAATGCGAGTTGTAATGAAAATAGGACGCAGAGAACATTTCATTTGAGCCAGTGTAGTGGTATAATAGTTGAAGTGTTGGATCTGGGATACCCAGGTTTGAATCCACACTCTGCCACAGTAGTTTGCTGGGTGACCTTCAGCCAGTCACATACTCTTTACCTATTCTACATCATAGGGTTATTATGAAGAGAAAATGAGAACAATGTAAGCTGCTTTGGGCCCTCACTGGGGGAAAAAAGAGGGGCATAAAAAATTAAATAAAATAACATTATGGAAAGTGAGGGAGAATCAAATTGGGACCGCCATGTTGAGTGACAGCCCCACGTTCTTAATATTGCAATGCCCCACTAAGCGTTTTGTGATAGAAAGAACTGAGAAACAAATCCTCGTATCAAATAGACAAGAGAAGCTGCAGCAGTGATTATTTTCCCTTCTTGTGCAGGTAGTTAAAGGCCATCTTGATAATGGGAACTCTGATTGGTGCCTCGTTGACAGAAAGAGTATAAATCTTTTCTCACCCACTTAGAGTATTCATAATGATAGAGAAGCTTTTTAGCTTCTCAACTGTCTAGTCATTCCTTTAAGTCTGATGTCTGGCATTATTTGAAAAAGTAATGTGAATATATGTTTCTGTCTAAGAAGACTCACATACTGTGACGCCCTCAGAGCAATCCTAGAGTTTTCAGATGTTCTCTCAAAAACAGACATGAATATTATCAATTTCAAATTAATTTTTGCTGTGTCCTCGGACTAAGGCTTAACTCAAGAGTCAGCACCTATGCCTTTAGTAAAAAAAACAACAACCCTGTGATATGTGACACATGATGCAGGTAGAGTAAGAACATGTTCTTTAAATATCAGTCAGTCACTTCTGGTTGGCTCTAGGTTAAACTGGCAATTTTCACTGATTTCCATTTCGAGGTGTGCATCCCTCACATTGTTCCTCAGGGCCCCCTGTTCCCCAAGAATTGCACTTCATAGAGATCTGTGGGCTACAGAGAGGGGAGAGGCAGGAAAGTCCTATTCCACTGCTAATAATTTAGACAACTAGTTTTCTTCTGATTTAATTTCTATCAATAAGCAGTTTAAAAACATTTACAGTGGTCATGACTCATGAGTAGCGATGTGAGCTACTGATGATATAGATGGACATTTTTAAGTTTCTGAAAATACCATCCAAAACAGAGTTACACCTTTCTGTGGCCACTGAAGTCAGTGAACTTAGAAAAATGTAACTTTGCTCAGGATGGCACTACAAATCACCATTTCTGCTGCTATGGCTAGTGACTGTAATACTGAAAGACTGTTTCCAAAAACTCACAAACCTAAGTAGTGGGTTCAAAGGTTATAGTGATGTCAGCTTAGCTCTTTTATTCAGAAATACAACAACAACACAGGTGGCAAGCTGCAAGTATATACAGAAGAAGAAGAGGAGGAGAAGAGATTGGATTTATACCCCACACTTCACTACCCAAGGGAGTCTCAGAGCGGCTTACAAACTCCTTTCCCTTCCCCCACTCAGCCCCAAAACACGCCCACAAAATACAAGTAACCAATAGAAATACAGCTGCTAGAATCCTTCATTTGCATGGCCTGATTTACACTTCCGTTATGTGATTGGCCGGCCCTGCAAGGGTGGCCAATCGGAATGTAGCTGTGAGAAGCCTTTCTAATAATGTGTATTCAGTTGAAGCTCTCAGTACAGAACACCATCCATCTTTCCTATTATATAAAGCCGTTTTCAAGATTCCATGGGGCGCCAAAATCAGTTGGCTGGAAAGACTGCCACTCAAAAGGGCGTCCCTGGCCACTGGCTGCATTCTCTCCCTGCTTTGCCTCAGTCCCACCCACAGAACCACCGGCCAGTGTCTCGGCCTCAATCTGGAGGGAGCCAGCGAAGAGGAAGGACTGGGTGCTGGGTCCACTCTTCTCCTCTGCCCACTGCCAGGTGGGTCTAGCTGTCCCCTCAGTGGCCTGCTTCTGTCAGTGAAAAGACAATGGACTTTCAGCATAACCCCTCCCCCGCACACTGCTAGCATGCCCAGAATAAACTGTCAGAAACAGGAGGCATTTCACACAGCACCCTGTAGCACTTCAGGACTGGTACAAGAACTGAAGAACGCTTGGGAGGAGGTTTCAAGGTAAACTGGCTCAGGAATGTTTCTGAGTGAAAAGGCCAATATGTTCCATAAGGGAACCGGTACTAATATAGTTCTGTGTAAAATGCCTGACAGAAACCATTACTGAAGAGTTCCTGAAATGGAACATATTGGCTGTGTGAAATTCCTCAGGCTCTTTCTCCTGCTTAGCTCCACCATGGCTGGCTGGCTAATGAAGTGGGCCAGCAACCATCAAACCATTCCCTTTAACCCCCTGCTGTGTGGCTGACTTTCCCCCTAGGGTTGCCAATCTCCAGGTGGGACCTGGAGATCTCCCACTGTTACAATTGATCTCCAGATGACAGAGATCAGTTCCCCTGGAGAAAATGGTTGCTTTGGAGGGTAGACCTAATGGCATTATAGCTTGCTGAGTCCTTCCTTCCCCCCCGAAAAAATGCTGCCCTCCACAGGATCCACCCCCCAAATCTTCAGGTATTTCCATCATAGGGTTGTCAGGTCTGGGTTGGAAAATCCCTGGAGACTTTGGGGGTGGATCCACGATAGGGTGGGATTTGGGGAGGGGAGGGGAGGGACCTCAGCATGGTACAATGCCATGGAGTCCACCCTCCAAAGCAGCCATTTTCTTCAGGGGAGCTGATCTCTGTCAGCTGGAGATCCATTGTAAATGCGGGAGATCACCAGGCCCCACCTGGAGGTTGGGAACCCTATTCCATCATCAGAGCTGACAACTTTCCCCTCAGTGCCCATTGCTAGGCAACCAAGCTTGCTTCTCTGAAAGCCCCTTTCCACACCTATGTTGGCCTTTGGGAGAAAACTAATTGGGGCCAGCTGAACAGAATGCCATACAGGCCACACTCCAAAGCACTCATTTTCTCCAAGGGAGGGGGGAAGATCTGTTGTCTGGAGTTCAATTGTAATGCCTGGTGATCTTCAGGCTCCACCTGGAGGCTGGCTACCCTAGGCGTAGCAGCCAGTGCTTCAGAGCAGGATCTGCTAGACCCAGGTTCTTGCTGAATGGGTGATTTCAGGCCAGTCATAGACTTTAAGCCTAACCTACCTCACAGGGTTGTTGTGCAAGTCAAAAAGGGGGAGAGGAGAATGATGTCAGCTGCTTTGGTCCCCATTGCAGAGAACGACTACTTTTCCTCCAGGGGAAGTATGGTTGCCAATCTCCAGGCAAGGGCTGGAAACCACTCAGAATTACAAGTGCTCTCCAGATGGCAGAGATCAGTTCCCCTGGAGAAAATGGTGGACTCTAGTTCCTTATACCCTGCTGAGATGGACCCTTTATGACAGCCAATGTGAGATAGCAATCAGGGCACGGTGGAGGCTGCGGGGGGGGGGGGGGGGGGAAGGAAACTTGAAGAGTGAGATTGATGATTGGCTGGGAAGGAGATAAGATTGCCAGCTCCAGGTGGAAAATTCCTGGAGACTTGAGGGATGGAGCCTGGAGACAGTGAGGTTTGAGGAGGAGTGGGACCTCAGACAGGTTCAATGCTATAGACTCCACTCTCTAAGCCAGCGAGTCCCTCATGGGGAATCATTGTTGCCAATCACCAGGTGGGGGCTGGAGATCACTCAGAATTACAACTGCTCTCTAGGGGGGAGGGGGGAGGAGATGGAAAGCTGAAGCCAGGGGGCAGATAACGATACATTGACGTTTGGCTGGGAGGTAGGGTTCCCAACTCCAGGTGGGGAAATTCCTGGAGATTTGAGAGGTGGACTGTGGAGAGGGTGAGGTTTCAGCAGGGGTGGGACCTCAGACAGGTTCAGTGCCATCGCCTCCACCCTTCAAACCACCTGTTCCCTCATGGGAAACCATTGTTGCCAATCTCCAGAGGAGGAATGGAGATCACGCTGAATTACTACTGCTCTTCAGATGGCAGAGATCTTCCCCTGGAGAAAATGGTGGACTCTGTATCATTATACCCTGCTGAGGTCACCACAGCAAATTAACGCTGAGTGCCCAAGGCCAGGGCACTCTCCCAGAGCCTCTTTCTAGAGCCTGTTGTATTTATTTTCGCAATGGACCTTATTCCTAGTTATATATATATATCAGCACAACCCCTTCCTTCTCCTCCTCCTCTTCAGCCACCTGACTGCGTAAACATCAAACATGGCAAAACTAGTGTGGGTAAAAGCTTAACAGCTGGCTGATAACTTTAGATTTCATACAGACACATTTTTTAAAAAACAGACACCTAAAAAAATCACTGTGCACCTTGCATAATGGAATGTACTTAGCTAAAACAGGAGGGTCACATACACAATACAAAACTAAGTTGTATTATGTGTCTGTAATGTGCAGTCTGAACTATATTTAGCCATTTGTTACTGTTCTATGTGGCGTGTTTTGAAAAAAGGACACTGGGTCATGTTAGCTGATCTTAGCATGCTGAACTATTGTGGTAACTTCTTTCATGCACCAGGGTGTCTCGTGGGCCACAGACACGACCACAAAACCAACCAATGACGCAAATCAGCAGCTGACATAAACAAGCTGAAAGAACCCAGAAAGCCAGCAAATAAACCTACAGGAATTACTTTTTTAAAGGCAATAACATTTCATATTTCATAACAGTGGAAATGCTCTGAAATTCCCCATGTCTTGCTTTACAAATGCATTGCAAGGGGCAGGTTTGTGGTCTGCTTTTTTGTTGTGCGTGTTCTTTTCGTTGTCTGCATTCACTTTATTTCATGTGCCATCCAATCCTACACTGGTTCACTCATAAGAGCTACTGGGCTGGATCCAGCCAACTTTGTCAGTTCAATCTTGCTCAGTTCACTTTCTTACTATAGTCTCAGTCCCGTGTGGCTTTTGTCCATGCATGCTCCATGATCTGTAATCCTAGTACTATTGCATTATTTATTGGAGGCCTTAAAGCCGTCTGATTCAATTTTAAAAAATATAGTTTGCAATATGCCTTGAGTCTCAGCAAGAAAGTCGGGCTATAAAGGAAGTGAGTGAGGGAGAGAGTGAATGAGTGAGTGAACGAACGAACGAACGAACAAACAAATGAACAAATGAATGAGTATACATGCTGCAGAACGCTTCTATAACTTGTTTTGTTGTTTTTTGGTTTTTGAGTGTGTGTGAGTGCACCTGGAACTTG
Source organism: Lepidodactylus listeri (assembly GCA_029233225.1). Classification (NCBI taxonomy): domain Eukaryota; kingdom Metazoa; phylum Chordata; class Lepidosauria; order Squamata; family Gekkonidae; genus Lepidodactylus; species Lepidodactylus listeri. The sequence continues at coordinate 43,797,917 of JARCFY010000003.1, forward strand.
TGGCGACCTCTGGTGACTGACCCTTCCTGGGGGCCTGGAGGATATTCAGAGAGGTGGCTGCATAAAGCCTGGCCCTGCCTCACAACTGCTGGTATTCCAAGGAGGTCCCCCATCCAAGTACTTGACAGAGTTGACCCTGCTTAGCTTCCAAGATCTGATGAGATCGGGCTTGCCTGGGCTATCCAGGTCAGGGTAGCTTCTACAACTTGTTGATGCCTGGGCAGAAAGAGAGCTGCTGCTGTCCAGAGACTGTGGGATGCCCAGGATCTGGTGCCCCCCTTGCTTGTTCCACTGGCCCTGAGCTGAACTCTGATTAAAAGCTGCATTTTCCCCAGTTGCCCCAAAGAGCTCATTTATCATCATGCTTACCACCTGGGGCAGCAAAATGGGCTGAGCCACCCCTGAAAACACATTTCCAACTTTATAACCCAAAGACATTGGCCAGCATGCACTGATCTGAACTTTATATTACTCATGTGTTCTGCTGCATAACAGTGTTGGGGGATATACAGATAGATGCATTTTTAGTTGGCAACATTTTTCAAAGAAGCCAAGCTCAACAGTATAACATTTACTAGTTTAGTACTAGAAATTAGCCATATGTTGTTATTTACAACTCTCATTGGACTTATAAGGAGAATAAAGAAATATCTATTTCCAAGGAAAACAATTCCATGGAGTTATTTGGGAATCTGGTCACAGGACACAGTATAATTATCATAAATTGCAAGTGGAGATTTTAAAAATATTTAGAGTTATGGTCACAATTAGTGTGAGGGAAAGGCCATGGCTTAGGGTTGGAGCGTCTATTTTGCTAGCAAAAAGTCCCAGATTCATCAGTTAAGAGAACTGATGTTAACTGGTCTCAGTTAGTTAACAGAAGAAGGAAAAGATCTTCCTCTCTCTGAGATCCTGGAGAGCTGTTATCGGTCAGAGTAGACAGACTGTACTAAGCTAGGAGTGCCTCACTACGGTGCAGCATCTTATGTTTATATCTTATCTTGGTAAAGCAGCAGGAATCAAGATGAGTTTGTTATTTATACTGTTTTTGTTTATGAACACTGCATTGTGGTTTGGATATCTGGGACAACTGGTAACAGGTATTTCCAACTTTGCATGACAAGGGAAACCACCTAAAATAGCAATAACTTCTTTATTGAAAAATAAGTTTGATAAAGGAGTGGCTCTTTCTAATACCATACTTCTAAATTCTGGATTATTATTTTTTTTGCAGAACAAAAGAAACTAAAGCCCATCTGACTAGGCTGGTCTGGTTTCAAACTAGAAGGGAAAAACTGACAATAATAGTATTCTATCTGCACTCAGTATTTATCTACTTAGTATAGATTTAACTGTAGATGAAATCTAAATCTAACTTTGGTGTTTTGTACAATAAATGGAAAACTGAAATTGCAGATAATTTGTTGCTGTTGATGTGCCAAAATACAAATAAAGGTTTTCTCAGAGTAAATTTAAATTTTAAATATAATATTGGCAGTGCCATCTTTTGCAGAGTTACACCCTTTTAAACGCATTCTAACTCTGCATATCTGAAGAAGGGAGCAGTGACTCACAAAAGCTCAAACCCTGCCACAAATTTTGCTAGTCTTTAAGGTGCTACTGGACTCTTGCTCTTTTCAACTGCTACAGACAAACACAGCTACCCATCTTGATCTAACTCTGCTTAGGATGGCATCATTGATTTCACTGTTATTTAATGCCCTTATGATTCCTCAGTTGTCATGGGCAACAATGTCTTTTCATATATTTTGAACATGTATAATCATGGAGATGTTTTGCAAACAGATAAGTTATGATACACTTTATAATCCCCAAATGGTACCATGGGATATTTAAAAGGCATTGTTTGGAAATGATTGTGAACTAGTAACCTGTTTATAGACATTTTTAAAAATGTGTATTGCCTTTATTTGGAAATCTTCTACGGCACTATTTTTAATAGCCTGTATAAAAGAATCTGGACGGGAGTTTTGTTTAAATATTCTACAGTAGAAAAAAAGAAGAAAAATTGCTGATAAATGGATTTTGTTTATATTTAATAATGACTATACTGATACAATTGAACTATATATATATTCTCTCTTTTGCAAGTATTATCTACCTTTCTTTTTGACTTTATGGTAAAAATGTTTTGTAAAATGTTCTTGGGATATATTCCTGGACTTTTAAGTATTGAGCAGGCAGCAATGAATCCAAACAAACAGGCTTTTATTCAGTGACATTGTTCAGCTCAAAAGACAGCTCTATGAGAGCAGCCCTTTCATTTATACTGTTCCAACACATAACTTTCAACAATGTAACTATATACAAGCAATACTGTTGGACCCAAGCAGGGCTCAGCGATTGGGTATCTAGGGCCCCGTCCACACTGTCACTTTTGTTGCTCATTTCTCCCTATTGCTTCAGGCTCCCCCACCCCCCATATGTTTTGTTCTCTCTAGTAGTCCCAGAGGGAGCAAAACACATGTGGAAAAGGGGGAGGAACCCAAAACAATAGGGAGAAATGAGCAGCAAAAGTGACAGTGTGGACGGGGCCTAGATTGGCTTCAGGACCAATGGGAGTCTTTATTAATCAGCCAATAGGAATTGGAGCTTTAGGATACCAGAGCCCTTTCCAAGCTATTACTGCTTTATATTCTAAACACAAACACAACAAGGACATTACCTAATATTGAGAATGAACGGCTTTGAGGAGGCATTAGTGGCTGCAAAGAAGCTAGTGACTAGAATATTTGTTTTTCTATGGTAAAGTCCAAACTAGAGGAAATCATGCATCTTCCCAGAGTAGGAACCATATATGCCTCTGGTTCATGTTGAAGGATTGTGCAAATTACTTTATGAAGGAGGTGTACATTTGCTTTCCATACTTCCAGTGAAACATATCAGACTGGTGTTGGTTAGGTTATGGTTTTATATTGATAGGGAAAGTGTAGAAAAATTAGGCTTGAGCTGAGGAGGTAGGGGAGGAATAGAGATAAACATAACACATACGTAACATGTACATATTGTAAACATGTACATATTCTAAATGTAGCATGCACATATTCTAAAGAGGATAGGATCTAGAATGAATGTGGTCTTTCTACTTTATGCCATTTTCCCCTGAGGTTTAACTATGTTCACATAATCGTACAATATTGGCTGGAGATCTTTTGAGACAAAGATCCTCATGAGATTTCTGTTATTTCCTGTTTTTGATTGGGCTAGAAATACAGTATGAGAAGAAGTCTTTCTCTTGACATGGTATAAGGTTACATCTTGTTGGAGCCAACCAGTTCTACAGTACAGAAGAAAAAAAATAAGGAAAAATCTAGCCAAACAAAAGTTAGAACTTTTTCAAATCTCAAAAGTTGTATATTGCTTTAAGGCAGTTCACCAGTACTTGAGTGCAATTAAACAGTAATCTCCTTGCTGTTTTAAAGTAATTATCATTTTTTAAAAAGTTTCTGTGCAGAATCATCATCACACTATCTTGGTTATCACTGACACAGTAATAATAATAATCAAGCATCTCTTGTATAACAAACATTACATGCAATTTCTGCTGAGCTGGAAATTATAACTTTCTCTTTTAAACTAACAGAAATTGATGTTAGAAATTACATTTGATTACATAATTGCCCCATGCCTATTCAAAACCCATTAAAAACAAAATACTTTTTTAAAACAAATTTTGTTCACAAAAGCTCCCATTGGATGATATTAGCAAAGAATGAGAGATCTCTTCTCCCAAGTTTCTATCAAAACTCTGACTGACTTGTTTGTAAGTAGAGTTTGCTAGCTATTTATGTAAACTGAGCATTTTAGAAGCCTGTTATTTCCACCTTGCTGCACACGTGGTTTCACTGTGGTGAATTTTGTACGTAAATGAGGTTTCTTTTGTGGCTTCTCTGCAGAGACTGGAGAGTTGGATTATGCAAAAGGTAACAGGACCTTTAACTGTTCTAGATAAAGAAATTATCAGAGTTTCTATCAAGTTGTGCTACTTACAGCTATTCTCACCATTACCCATCTAAAGGCTTAGAAAACACTGCAAAAGTCAGTATCTGAGGGTGGCTTTTGCTGCAGGAAAACACTGAGAGATTACTAATTTGCAATCACTAAAGCAGAAATAAAATGTTTCAAACTGTTATTTAAAGTATATGCATATGCTGCAGCCACAACTGCAACCTTTGACAGATTACTGCTGCAACTCTGTGGGGAGCAAGCCCCCATTTAACGTAACAGGATTGGTTTCCAAGCATGCATGCAGAACATTGCAGTGTTCTAATATTTTCTAAATATGATGCTGTTTTGTGCTACAGAATGCCACGGCTTTTTAATATTTTGGGTTGTTTCCCGTGTATAATAAAAACAAGTATGGTTTTTGAGATCCGGTTCTGGGCTCAGCGATGGCGGCTGTGTGAGTGAATCGCGCCTCACACATATGCTATACCTATAACTCTTCTAGGTTTTTTCACCACCACAAATTTTCTCTTGGAGGGAGACGTTTGGCAGGGAGCTTTAATTCCGAGGGGTGGCAACCTCCCCCTTTTGGTTTCTTTGCTCCAAAGCAGGGAGTTACAAGGAGCCCAACGAGATGTGTCCCATCGAGCACAAGAGGGGTGCTGGAGTAACCTGGAGTCTGCACATATAATCAACCAGACTGAAGACATAATCGAAGCTAAGTTGAAATATAACTGTTAAATTCTACTTACTGACAAGAGGAAGAGGGTGGGCTAACAGCATAGTACTGAAAAGCTGAATACTCCTGGTTCACAGTTAAAACTAGTTAGGGTCCTCCCTAGTAAAGTGGCTATCTTTGTATGCCAGAGAGAGCAGAGGGTTGAAAGGGAACTGTCTGCTAGAAGGCAGGAGTAGAAGTCTAATGAGAATACCTAGCTTTAGTTTAAAATAAAATCTAAAAATGCTTCCCCCCCCCTCCTTGTATGTTCCTTTAACAGCGCCATCTTCATGGCGGTGACAGGGTGGAACAAAGGGGAAGTTGAGAGGCGGTGGAGGCAAGTCTGCAGGGTGGAGTCCATGGCTGGTTGTAGGATGGGGAACGACAGGACGGTGCGCGCAGACAGAAGAGAGGAGATACGCAAAGAATGTACTCAAAGAGCAGAGTAGAGCAGTAAAGACACGTAAACTACATAGCGAGACGGAGACGATGTACAGAGATGTAAACAACATACTGGGCCTAAACAACATAAGCAAACAACGTATCAGAACGGAAACAACGAAGGACAAACAAGCAACGAGACGGAGACAACGTACCAAGACAGAGACAACAGAAAACGGCACAACTGAGAGGAGGAGAGAGCAATTATACAGCTGAAAGGAGGAAGAGGGGAGAGACGACAAAGACTTACTAGACTCATTAGAGGCTATGCAAAGAACGTAAAAAAGCCAAAGGACATATAAAAGGGGAGCTTAAGGAGTTTAAAGAAGCTACATTAGAGAAGGCAGATTAGGGGAAATTAAAAAAAGAAGATAGAAGAGCAAGGAAGGAATTAAGAAAGAAGGCCACGAAAAGAGAAATAGAAAGAAATAAAGAGGAAGAATTTGAAAGTTATAGAACAGGTTGGAGGAAGAGGAGTAAAATCTTTATAATTCCAACTCTAAAAGCAGGGCAGGGATTTTATTTCTTTTTTCTTCTTTTTTTTGAGATAACAAATATAGTCAAGTTTAGGTTAAAATAGTTAAAGATCCCAATTTAAACAGTGTTATTAATATTATTTAATATTTATTTTATTATAAAATTAAATTTGAAAAACCTATTTGGTACAAAGATTATTGATGGCCACAGGTGGAAGCGGATCTAGGAAGGCCTCGTTAACGTCACCAGGTCAGATAGGAGGCACTAGCCAACTGAAAGCTGCAACAATGAATATATCACACTCTTTTATGAAAGAGATTAGGGCAATGATCCAAGAGAGTGTAGCACAGATGCTTAAAACAACAATAGAAAACACTCCCTGCGCTTATAAAGAAGGAAGTGGAACCAGTCATACAGAAAGAAATAGAACCCATGAATTGCAAAATGGAAGAGATAGCTAGTAAAATTAATGTGGAGACAGAGGAAATTAAAAAACAAATCTTGGAAAACAAGCAGGAAATACAGAAATATACTAAAAATAATGACAAAACTAATAGGAAAATACTTGAGTTAGACTATGAGACACAAGAAATAAGAACTAAAATAGATAAAATGGAGGAAATGTTAATTAATTTAGAAATGGATAAGGCAGCGTTAATTCATAGATGCCAAAATATTCTAGAAAATTTAGGTAAAGACCTAAAGAAGTGGCAGACAGTGTAGTAGACCAGTTAAAAATAAGATCCAAAGAAGAACTTTTAGGAGAGATTGAATCTATATATAGAAGGAATTCCTCTTACGCTAGAAAACATAAGGTCCCCAGGGAAGTTCACATCAAATTTTATAAGAGAGAAACAAGAGACAAGATACTTAGAGCCTCATTGGAAAATAAAGTAGTTATACAAGGTGACGAGGTGAGATTTCTTAAAGAAATCCCGTGGAGAGTAAGAGAAAAAAAGGCAAAATTACTATGTGTTAACCGATCTCTTGCAAGCTAAGGGGATTGCTTATAGATGGCAGCTGCCAGAGGGAATCCTTTTTGAATATGATGGTAGAAGACAAAGATTAGATTCGATATTTAAAGTAGAAAATTTTCTTGAGAAATTTGGAGAAGATCTAGGCTGGCAGAAAGACGAAGAAGAAGAGAGAGAGGAAGATTCAGATCTAGATCTAGAAAAAGATAAAAATAAAGAAGAGCAGGCAGAAGAAAAGAGAATAAAGTTTTGTCAAAAAAGGAAAGGAAGAGACCAGGTATGATGCCATTTCAAATGTTAACTAGATATCGGTACAAGGCAAGGGAAAATAAGAATAATAATGGAGAAAATCAATAAACTTCAAATCCTTTCTATAAATGTGAATGGATTTAACGGCCCACACAAAAGGAGGAGGGTTTTTCACCAGATCACAAAACATAAAGCAGATATAATTTGTTTACAAGAGACTCATATTAAAAAGGAGGATGTGAAATATCTAACTAATAAAAAATTAGGCCAATCCTTTGTTGCTTCAGATATCATTAAGAAAAGGGGGGTTGTAACTTATGTAAAAGATCATTTGCATCTGGAGCTCTTTTATACCTCGGACGATGGTAGGATTGTTGCTGTTGTTATATCAAGACAAGGTAGAGAAACGCTAGTACTCAATATATACACACCAAATCAAACTCAAGATGCCTTTTTTAAGGAAATACAAAAGGTTCTTTCGATAAAAGAATTTAGTAATATTTGTATAGTAGGAGACTTCAACGCAGTGTTAGATCCGGAATTGGATAGAAAGAGTCAGAGGAGGGGTAGAAAAATAAGAACAATATTACCTAAAATTTTCTTGCAAATCTAATAGATGCATGGAGGACAAGGAATATAGAGAAGAAAGATTATACTTTTTACTCTGCAAGACACAAGTCGTGGTCTAGAATAGATATGGTATGGATGACAGTAACAATGTTAAAGGATTTAATAGAAGTTGATATTTTGGCGAACACAAGTAAGAGTTAAAATATTGGATCTAGCAGAAATGGATAAATTGTCTATCATACTGCAAGGGAAAGATGATAATGTACATAAGATCAGATGGTTGAAGTTTTATAAATGGTTGGAAAAAGATGTTGCCAAATAGACTCCAATTGTATTTGTCATAGCAATATGTATGTAAAATAACCCATGTGGTGTAAAAACTATATAAATAAAACTTACAAAAAAACCCCAAACAAATACGGTTTTTGTATAAAGTGCTTTCTGTGGTTTCCCCCCTCAGTCTTTCTGTTTGTGTTTCTATCATATCAATGTTTAAATAATTCCTTATTTTGAGGAACCATTTCTCTATGGATTGGTATTTTTTATTTCCCTGCTGTACTCTCATTTGTACCCTAGCAGCAATCAGTAAGATGGGGGTCAGCTTAGCTCTGACAGAGGGGATCTAAAAATCTATGTATGTAATTTAGAAGAACAATTTTGGAGTCAGAATTATATTTTGCAGTGTGATGTTTCTTTTATGTAATAGAGAACTCTGCCCCCCTTGGGGGCAGGTCCATCAGATATAAATTCCTTCTCTCAAGCAATTCCAAATTTATTTGAGCACCGTTTTAGTATGGAGTGTGACTAAAATGGCATCTATGGCATCATTTCCCTGCTGAGTTCCCTCCTTTTCCAAACTCCACCCTCTCCAGGCTCCTCCTCCAGTTCTCAAAGAATTACCCAACCCAAGAGGTACCGTCTAACTAATATTTTGAATGTTGTTCCTTCATATTGAGGCATTCCAGGTATCTTTGGTAAGTAGTCTTTGTTTGACCAGCTGTTCAAACGGAGGTCAGATTTCTTTTTCTTTATTTTTAAGAAGTAGCATTTGACACACATGAGCTATTAGCAGGTTGATACCATGGGACATGAGTCCATTTTATTTTGAAGCTTAATTCCTGCTTAGTTTTGCTTTTGAGCATGATTTAATTGTTAATCTTCTTATCCCATTTTTCAAAATTGTATATTTAAGATAAAACAAAAGTCCAGTGGCACCTCAAAGACTAACAAGATTTACTTCAGTAAGAGCTCAGCTGTGGCTCAAGAAAAACATAATGAACAAATCTTGTTAGTCTTCAAGGTGTCACTGGATTTTTATTTTCCTGTAACAGACTAACACAGCCACCCCTTTGCCAAGCACATTTAACGTTCCTGACTAAAAATGCAGTGAATTTTTAAATGGGGATGCCAGTGAAGGATTAGAAGACGAGTGTCTTTCATCCTTCCCATAAGTTAACTGTGCTAGAGGTATGGGGGCTATTCATGTGGGGCCTGTTCTGTTAAGTTTCTATGACTAATTTTTCCAAGGTTTGTTTCCCAATTACTTTTCTTTCCAGGTAAAGGCATTTTGAATCTTTTGGATTCTCAATATAGTATAGCACTGTTCTAAGCATCTACTGGCGTCTGCTGGAACTGCAGCCAAGCAAAGAGCCACTCCTGGCATCCACTACCACCACCCCCAGGCAAGGAGCCACTCTCAGCATCCTCCATCATGTCAGCCAGACCCCAGCTCCAATGGTAAGTGCATTGTCTGCACATGCACAGTTAATTCATTTTTCATTTGGGGGCAATTTAAACCCCCAATAGAATCTCACTAAGATTAGGGATATTTCTGCAAACCTAGGGAGTGTCCTAAGTGTGCAGAAAAATCTTTTTACCCTCCATCTACTCTTATCAGCTGAAATAAGTATCCATAGATAGGGGCACAGTTGGGAATTATATATATAGATTATTATTATAGATTTGGTTTAACTCAGGGGATTAGCCTAAGGAAATAGAGCAAAATAGAGATGGAGGAAAAGAAAGGTCAGGGAGCCAGTGTTCAGGAAAGGATGGACTACTTTGGCTGCCTAGTGTCCCATCAGATGATGAAAACACTCCCACTACCTCCCCAGTAACTTCATCCAGTCTGCTTTTTTCTTTCTTTGAGCCTGTATAAGAATAAAGGAGGAAGATAGTAAGTTCAACTTGGTCATCCACATGTGCCTGCCTTTCTTTTGAGAGATACACATTCAGGAAAGGATGTTGCTGGTAAACCTATGTATTTTTAGAATCCATAAGAGAGGTTTTTGCATGAGCACTGACTTGCTGAGTACAGAAAATCTTTCCAAGATCAGCTAGCTGTTATCCACACCCAAATTTGTCCATCTCTGGAGATTATGTCTGAATAGAAGGATTTCCTGGAATGAATGAACTGGCTGGGCATATACTTTAATGTTAATAAATGACTTCCAGGCAGCTATGCAACATATATCAGTTGTCAAAAATCATCATAATAAAATTTATTCTTTGCACTAAAGGTGAAGTTGTATCAGTGAGCTGTTTAGTAAGAGAGGAGAATTCAGCGCTTTTTTCTGTAGGAACATGCCAGAACGCAATTCTGGAAACTCTTTGACAAAATTCATTTAAAATTGTTTAAAAGTTCCTGCGTTTTCAGTATACAGATTGAAAACTTCATTTCCCTCTTGAGATTTCTGGCACCTCTTTTTCAAAAAAAAAAAAAGCCATGGAGGAGATGGTAAAGTCTTGAGACTAGCAATAATTTTAAGAGAGCTGAATGTAGTTGGAGGATATAGGCACATATTTATTTTGTCCCAGTCTATCATTGCTTAACCACATTTTACAGTGTTTGGAAACAATACGATAATCTACCAAACCTGTTTACAAGAAATGAAACTGGAATGAATCTGCCCATCATGAGCAGTGATCCTGCTCTCATTTTTTTTAAAGTTTCATATAAATTAAAACCACAAGTACATAAACATCACCATATTAATACTAACAAATATTCAATAAATGAATAAACATGCTATTATGAAAGCTATTTAATGAATAACTCTCAGCCAAAAGGAAAAGGAAAGAAGAGGGGGAAAAGGAAGACAGACAATTGCAATCCCAAACAGGTACCTCTGTTTCTCTAAGGGAAATTTTTCTGGTTCCCATTTCCCAAACAATAGAAATATTTAATTTTAGAGAGAAAGGAAGTGACAACAATATTAGGTTCCCTTGCATCGTTATATATTCATACAGTACATGCTTCCATATGTGAAACCAGAAGATCAAATACTGAAGTATTTGGAAATGTTAAAATATAGGATAGTGTTTACATCTCACAATACAAAATGATATCTACTAGTAGTGTCTTAACGAGATATTTATTAGTTCTTTGCTGCCTTCAATTGATTAGTTATTATTCAAGCCTACTTGAGGGACCGCCTTTCCCCATATAGGCCCCAGAGGCTACTGAGGTCGGGCACCCAAAACCGCCTGACTTGCCCCGGTCCAAAGGATGCCCGGTTGTCGTGTACTAGGGCCAGGGCTTTCTCGGTGGCGGCCCCTTACTGGTGGAATGAGCTCCCAGATAACATCAGGGCCCTGCGGGATTTGTTGCAGTTCCGCAGGGCCTGCAAGACGGAGCTCTTCCGCCAGGCTTTCAAATAGGGGCCGCCGCCGGGGAGAAAGCTGATTATACCATCTCCCTGGCCCTGATGATCGCACCCCATTGCAGCTACTCACCGGAGCGCTAAGAAGCCGCCATCTTGTGTATTTATTTAGAATTTTTAAATGTTGATGTTTTTAAATTGTAAATCTGTTTTTATGATTTTATATGTTGTTAGCCGCCTTGAGTCGGTTGTATAACTGACAAGGCGGGATATAAGTGAAACAAATAAATAAATAAATAAATAAGTTTCCAATCAGAATTTCTGGATAATACAATGAAAACACAGCATAAAGTTGTATTTTATCTTGGAATGCATTATTCTAGTAATTTATAAATAATATCTATTTCTCAATAAATGTATTACTACCAGGGCTCAGTCTTGGTATAATAAGTTAATTTAATATTAATGCAAAATCCTATATTAGCTTATACTAATCTATTAGTGGGGGTGGATTCCCCCCTGCCCATGTGAGGCAATGCAAATATGGTGGAACCCAAAATGAGTTCCAAATCATCACCTCAGATGATGTTTTTAAGAAAACCCAACAGAATTTCCTTTGGCTCATATGGTAAAGTACACCTCGTCATATCTGCTATTGTAGCAGAACTTCTTTCCGGAATTGTCCTATACCATGGCATTGCCAGAAGACATGTGGCAGGTCAACTCCTGAGTTCTGGCATCACCAGCAGATACCTAATACTGGGTAGTCAATAAGTCCCACTTTAGATGGTAAATATGTTTTAACTTGCAAAGGCCAATGGCCATATTCAGTAAAGTTTATTACCTAGCTAAAAGTGTAGATGGTATCAGATACCATTGGTACTGGATTTTATAAATATTTTCTCTCATTTCAGATTATATAGTACAAGCAGGAGGACCTGTGATACCCTCTGGGGTGGGGGGGAGAAGAAGCTCCAAGTTGAGGAGGAGGAAGCACCCACAGGTGAGCCTTCTCCCCCACCCCGGCACCGACAGTGAGGCCCAGGCCCGCCAATACTTCTCCCCCCCCCCCACAGACACCGATGGCGAGGCCCGGGCATGCTGATATCCCCCAGGCATCAACAGCGAGGCCTGGGCCTACTGATCTCCCCCCCCCCCCCAGGCTCTGGCGGTGAAGCCTGGACGCCTCCCAACCGCCAAGCCCGCCACAGAGTTCCCAGAGCATTCTCTGCACATGCACATGGAATGCTCTTTTACTTTTGGGGGGATTTAAATATCCCCCGTATAGTTTTTTAAAGTTGTTGACTTGAGTCCCCCAAGTGTGCAGGAAAATCTCTCTGCCCTCCAAGTGCCCCCAATGTGTGTATTTAGATATCCACACACACAGGGGCACTTGGCTATTTGTATATAGATTAGAAAGGTTTTTGGACCAAATCCAATTCCAGTCTTCCTTTGAAATTGTCTAGTTCCACCATAGGGACCAGAACGTTCTGATATATTAATATAATGAAACCTGCTTTCAAACCACTAACTTTAGTACTGGGCCTAGCACAACACTGGAGGTAAGTGAACATTTATATCCATCTCTGATCTCATTGTGCCATTGTCAGAAATGATTCTCTACCTTCAGAGCAGGATAAATACTTCCTCTCCATAGTATATAGGAAACACCGTTCTTAGGTAGCAGCTCCCAGTCATCGCAGCACTTTATTTGGGTTTCATCTTTTATGTCTCATACCACTAATGAATGAAGGATACGCAGTGCAGTTTGGCATTTCCTCCTTTACTGTGCAAGCCTAATTTTAAGGCTCAAGATGCAGACAAGATGCATGAAGATCTGTGATTGCATCTTCCCCTATGCTTGTTGAAACTGAACACAGACACATATGCACACAGGCAAGCACAGGGTGTTAGTATTCCTAGAAGGGACAGTCAAAGAGACAGTGCCTGTCATTTTTCCTGCCTGTCATTTTAACTTTCCAGGGCTAGTAACAGCCAAGGAAAGGCGGTGGTTTCAATCAAAACTGCGGAGGGGAAGGGCCCCCTGCAACTGCAATTTACCTACTAAAATGGATGTCTCATCATCACATCTGCAAGTTTGCACAGCCTGTCACCTATTATCATTCCAAGGCCTTAGAAATTTTGCCTAATACTTACATTTGGTGCATCTGGCTAACTTCCTTGGCCACCCTGCAGAGTTCTCTGAACTGAAAACCTTCACTAGCCTATTAAAAACCTCTGTGCTCAAAATAGTTTCCGGGATCATTGTGTGATGCCATCATTTGAAAGTCAGCAGGGGGAAAGCAAGTGTTATGTATGCATACATATGACCATAAGATCTGCAACAGGCAAGCAGGTGTTGGGCCAGTTCCCAGTTGATTAATCTGGCCAACAGCTGATGGATTCCTGTTTTAAGGACACTATGCGCCGTGATCTTTTCAGAGAGTCTTCCTAGTGTTGTACCTTTGGAGAAAAGTTGATTAAAGAGATTTTCGGGATAACAAAGAGCCCAAGCTGGGATGTCACTTACACTGTTTCCAAAGGCAGCAAGGCTAATCAGTTTTCTGTGAGCACATCTGAGGGCTACTTTGCATGTGAGTTTTTAGACACAGTATTGGTCGTAAAAACTGTAGACATGTTTGACACTGAAGGCAGCCTGAGCACATCAATGGTTCTGTACGCTGATGGTTGTGCAGTTTTCTGCCTTTAGAATCTGTTGTCCCATCCTCATCAGTTTATCATTTCCACTGGTCAGAAACTAGCTTGTTTTTTATGAGCCCATTTCTAGAATTCATAGTGTCATGCTCTTAATGATACTAATGGTAGCACAGCGGAGCCTGGATGCCGCCCTCCCATGAATCTCATCTTAGAATGCCTGAATTCTGCCCTGCCATCTCCTTTCCTTCAGCCAAAACATATTATTGTGTACTGGGTTTGATGCATGGAAAGCCCAGACTATGACGAAGTGATCATCATAGATTTATTGAGTACACAACAAGTATGCAATACTGGCCGAGATGGCCAACTATATACAACTTCTAGGACACACCCACAAGTCCTATTGGCGGGTTTGAATTTCCCGCCAGAGTTCTGATTGGAGGGCTAGTGGTGGTCTAGGATCCTAGACCCCTATTGTCTCTTGGAGTCAAGCTCTGACTGTACGTGACTGGCAACCAGTGGTGGTCGGTGGACATAATACATATTTAGTGGTTGAAATGACCAGAAAGCCTGCCCGTGATACTACCACTCTTCTCTGATGCCTTGAAAACTGAAACAGCAGCATCCTGAGCACTGGAAAGCCTGGGATATACAGTTCCCCAGGATACATGGGTACTCACTGGGGACATTGTTAGAACAAAGAGTCCAGTGGCAGAAAGTAAATAAGCAATACCAAACATGAGCTTGCAACTTATAAACATCCTTAATATGGCATTTCAATTAAGTACTTCAATTTTTTTGGGACCACTCCCAACTGCATCAAGTATTGGCCACACTTCTACAAAATTTGAGGAAGGAGGATTATTTTTAAACTGATTCATTTTATACATAATTCTTTCTATTATGTACATCTCCCATATCTTACGATGCCATATATGAAGTGTAGGTGCATTTGGGCATTTCCAGTTAGCCACTAAAGATGTTTTGGAAGCTATTAGAAGATACGAGATCTGGTCTTTCCTAATATTTGGGACTGTGCTATCCTTCCAATAATTAAGAAACAATATATCCAGTGTGAATGGGACAACATACCCCGTTATAAGGAACATTTGGTCCAAAATTGTCTTCCAGGATTGTTCAATTCTCTTTGAAGTCTTGAATCAAGATCTACTAATCTTGTAACATTGGCTTGTTTCTCAAATTAAAAACAGTATTGTCTGGTTTTAGCATGAACCATTCCTGGTTCAGGAATGATGTGAAACGTGACACCAGTGATAACAATTTTTTCCTCCTGGAATTCCAAATGGGCAAAACAGCTACTAGGAATTGACTGGCACCTTTAAGACCAACAAAGTTTTGTTCAAGGTATGAGCTTTTGTGTGCATGCACACTTCTTCAGTGGGAACATCAGATACTCTAAAAATTGCTCATTGCATCTGGGGCATGCTCACAGCAGTATTTCAAGAGCAAGGAACTTTTGGATCCTTAATTTCCACAGTTTCACATCACCTCTGAGCACTCAAGTAGCTTACAAATATATAGGCCTCAGGATTCCTTGCTGATTTACTGTAGTTGCCAGCCCTAGCTAGCATGTTGGTGTGGGGATTTGGGGTAGAGACAAACTACTTCATGGCAGAGCAACAGGTGACGCCACTTCCAGCACAAAACTGAAGCTTGGGAAAAACATTTTGATACCTTATATAAAGACCAACAATAAACACCACCAATATATGATTCTCTAGTAAATAACCCAATCTGGCCACCAGTCACAGTCAATGAGATCACCTCATTATTATCACAACTGAGAAACGGTAAAGCCCCAGGAAGTGATTTCATTGTTGCAGAGCTACTTAAATCGCATGTAGACTGGTGGGCTCCAATATTAGCTAATCTATTTACATTCATAGATCAAACAGCTCAAATACTGAAGGACTGGGGTTTAGCCATTAGAGTCCCTATATACAAGAAAGGGAACAGAAATGATCCAAATAATTACAGATCAATAAGTCTTATGAATGTCATTTGTAAACTATATACCAAGTATTTATGCCTGAAACCGTGCAAATGGTTAGCTCAAGAAAACCTACTAGAAATCAAACAAGCAGGTTTTTCTCAAGGTCATTCAACCATCGATCACTGCTTGGTATTGGATTATTTTATTCGCAAACATGTATTATCTTATACCTTATAATACCTTATGATACCTTATATAAAGACCAACAATATACACCACCAATATATGATTCTCTAGTAAATATCCCAATCTGGCCACCAGTCACAGTCAATGAGATCACCTCATTATTATCACAACTGAGAAATGGTAAAGCCCCAGGAAGTGATTTCATTGTTGCAGAGCTACTTAAATTGCATGTAGACTGGTGGGCTCCAATATTAGCTAATCTATTTACATTCATAGATCAAACAGCTCAAATACTGAAGGACTGGGGTTTAGCCATTATAGTCCCTATATACAAGAAAGGGAACAGAAATGATCCAAATAATTACAGACCAATAAGTCTTATGAATGTCATTTGTAAACTATATACCAAGTATTTATGCCTGAAACTGTGCAAATGGTTAGCTCAAGAAAACCTACTAGAAATCAAACAAGCAGGTTTTTCTCAAGGTCGTTCAACCATCGAATACTGCTTGGTATTGGATTATTTTATTCGCAAACATGTATTATCTCCCAAGAAAAATTTGTATGCAGCCTTTGTAGATCTTAGAGCTGCTTTTGACACCATTTCTCGAGGTAGACTATGGGCAAAAATAGGTGATACATCCATTGATAAAAGATTGTTATATCTGATTATTAAACTCCATGAGAACAATGAGCTCCAAATAAGGTACACACAAGATGGCAGACTGTCCAAGAAAATCTCTGTGCAGAAGAGTGTCAGACAAGGTTGCCTTTTAGCGCCTTTTTTATTTAACATATATGTTAATACATTGATCCAGTGCCTTCAGACAATAGATGTCCATGCTCCCAGGCTTGCAGGAAAAAAGGTCCCAATTATGATGTATGCTGATGACGCTGTTCTCCTATCACAAACAAAAATTGGCCTAAAGCGTGCTATAAAAATTTTTAGTGACCAATGTGACAGTGAACTCCTTTCAATAAATTATTCCAAATCGAAAATCATACACTTCAATATACATTTCAGGAAAACCAACTGGGAAATCAAGGGGAACACAATAGAACAAGTTAAGAACTATCAATATTTAGGAGTCATCTTTACACACAATGCCAACTTCAAGGCCAATGTGATTTCTTCAGCAAATGCTGCAGAGAAGAGTGCTAATGCAATCCTTAGGGTTATTTTTAGAAAAGAAGGTGCAGAATTTATACCTGCAGCCTTGAAACTCTTTCAAGCCAAATCCTTAACCCGACTCTTATACGGATCCCAAATGGGCTTGACTTCTAATGTTAAGATCTTTGAATTAGTTCAATCTAAGTTTCTCAGATCCCTATTCAATGCACCTAGATGTACCCCTAATGTTATTCTCAGACTGGAAGCTGGTCTTCCCAAAGTGGAACTAAAAATCTGGGAGCATGCAATATATCTTATTGGTTAAAAATTCCTTTTGAACCAAAGGGTTTAATTCCTCTGTTGTTAGCCTCTGACCCTTATCCAACCTTGTCTTCAAAGGTTACTGATAAAATTAAACTGATCGGGCTGGAACCAGAAGCCCTGTTTGATATATGGGGTTGAATAAAGCAAAAGCTTTAGTAACTCAAAGGCTAACTGATATAGAGTCCCAAAATGATGAGGCAATACTTCCGTTAAGTTATAGGAACTTGAAAAAGAAGCTGAGTTACACAGTACCCTCTTACCTTTTGGACATTACTTATGAGAGATACAGATGGGCATTTTCAAGAGCACGATTCGATAAATTTCCCTTTGCTGTGTTATAAGGCAGATTTTCCCATCTGCCTATGCAGCTGCACTGCTGCCCCTGCTCGAGTAATGTGATTGAGTCTGTGACACACATTCTTCTGTACTGTGAATTTTATCAAGAAGAAAGACTCCAAATACTTTTTCCTTTACTCTCCAGATTAAACCCGCTACAACATTATATTGATTTCTGCCCAGAAACTCTTCGGATCTTTCTGTTAGGAGATAGTCAGAAACGCATATCTTATGCAGTACCAAAATTCTGTGTATTAGCCCTCAGGAAGCGAAACTGTTTGACTAAGGAAATGTTAAGTGCTGGAAAATGAATTAGAATCTTATAATTACTGTTAATGCTATTCTGTTTTATGTATCAATTTTTAAAACTGTTTTTTTTTTCTTTCTCCACTTTTTTTATCTTTGCTGGTCTTTTGACCGTAATAAAGCTATGTATATATGTAAAACTGGAAGTGATTTGATCACATCAGGGCAGCTCCAATTATGACTTTTGTGAGCCCTAGGCACTTTTGCCTTCATGGACCCCTCCCACCGTAATAATTTCAATATTAAAAATTATTTTTGATATAACTTTCAATACTTCAACATTTTCCCCTGTTTTAGGCAAAATGCAATAGATTTTTGTGGACCCTAAAATTTCATTTTTTTTTTCTGATGTGAGAAAAAAATCAAAACATTTTCTTTATCCCTAAAAGTTCATTTTTTCCCGTCAGATTTAAATGAAATTAAATAGTTTTGTGGGCCTTTAAAAGTATCATGGGCCCTAGGCACTGTGCCTACTGTGCCTAATGGATAAGTTGGCCCTGCATCAGGGCAACCCTCTAGATTTACTCAAAACTCCTAGGTGAATCCTATGGCATTATGCTGAAGCAATGTCATCACTTCCGATTTAATCCTAGAAGTCACAACTGACACCACAACTGTGTAAATGCACAGGGGGGCAGACGTGTGGCAGAACGCAGCCCAAACCGATGCTTGTGGATCGACACCTAAAAAATGAGAGTAACTTGAGTCTGTGAAAAAGCCCCACATTTATAAATCCCACTTGGTCTGTTGCTTACCTTCTTTCTCACCTTCAGGCAACCCTCCCCTCCGGGGGGGGGGGGGTTGTCCTGAGAATGCTGCTGGCTGAGTGTTGCTACTCATATGGTCCACTTGCTATCAGTCAACTGCAGTCATGGGAAAGAAGAAGCCTAGGGCAAGCCAAGCACCTCACCTCTTGCTCTTGGCTGAGAATCATCAAGGACCCTCACCTTCCTTCTTTCTGTCCAGCCCCTTCAGTGTGTCCCTTAAATTGTATTTTGAAAGAAAACAGATCATTTATAGTCCTCCCCACTAGTAAATTTGCCGTTAGGAGAGGCTGAAGTTTCTAAAACACATTCCTGCAAAGAAAGTCATCACTACAGAAGGGATGTGGATAGAATACAGATGGAAGGGAGGAAATGTTCTTAGAAAGCTCCATGAAAAGCTGAATCCAGTTGGAATGCAATGCATTTATGTTGGTCTCTGCTTCCTTCTCTGTATGTAGGCGGACAAGTGGTATAGTTGTTAATGAATGAAGTGGGATTTCTGCATTCACACTGACGTGACAAACCAGTTAATAAACCAGCGAACATGGTTTAAAATCCCAGTCTAGCATCTACCAACAAGCCACAGTTGGGCTGCATTCAGTAAGTCAGAGTTTAAGAAATTGTGATGGTTTACTGTGGCATCTGAACATAGCCATTGTGTACCATGACTTCACATTCCTCCTCTATCATCAATTAGGTGAGGCTGGAGCACTGCCATTGACAGGGGTGACCAAAAGATCCCCCAGTAGCTCAGTTCTATTCCTAGGAGGAGTTGGGATAGCCTCAATCCCCAACAGAATAGACTGAATTTTCAAATGCAGATCCAGGAGTTTAAGCCATTAGGAAATGGTCTGATGAGTGCCGGCATCACTTATCATTTTAAAGATTGTGGACAGGAGCAAATGTCTCCTGGAGATCTTGCTTTTATATAACCAGTGCAGGTACTGCTAGTTGCAAGTTGTACTGTTCTGCCAACATCCAGAATAGACAATACCTACAGAATAAAAAACAACATATTCCCTGGGTCTATCTTTTAAAACTGCAGGAGCTTGTTAGTGAGCTGCTGTTCACCACGGCAGCAGTATCAGTGCTTTCTTCTGTCATTCTCAAATAAACCAGTTCTTGCCCAGACAACTTTTAAGACTACAGTGTGAATCAGTGATTTGACAAGGGTTTCTGGTACAAATCTTTCCGATCATCTACCACCTGATCCTTTTAAGCTGGTGATGCTGGGGATGAACCTGGGATCTCCCACAAGCAAAGCAGATGCTCCATCGCTGAGACACACTCTCTCCCAAGTAAGTAATGGCTCAAAAATTGGACAGTAACTGATGTTAGGTGGAGGAATGAGGTTGGATAAAAGTGAGGACTGGCTGCAAGGTGCTGGGAGAAAGGGAGGCAACAGACAAGAGAGCTTGTTTCTAGTATAGTGGAGACCTAAAAATGAGCCACCGGGAACTTGTTGTCTATGTATGGTAGGCAGGCATGGGATGGGCTAGCACAAGAGCCCCAGAAGGTCTGGGGAAGTGTTGGCCCTGTGAGGCCAAAGAAACGCTGTGATGATATACTGGAGTATGGATACTGTCATTACAAATGTTTGTACTGCACATAAGAATATAAGAAGAGCCCTGCTGGATCAGACCAGTGGTCCATCTGGTCCAGCATCCTGTCTCATGAAGTGGTTAACCAGTTCCTCTGGAGGGCCAACAACAGGGTGTAGAGCTCAAGGCCTTCCCCTGGTGTTGTCTCCTAGCTCTGGGATTCACAGGATTAATGCCTCTGAATGTGGAGGTTCCATTCAGTCAGCATGGCTAGTAGCCACTGATAGACCTATCCTCCATGAATCTATCTAATACTATTTTAAATCTGTTTATTCCTGTAGCCATCTCTACATTGTCTGGCAACAAATCCCACATTTTAATCATTCTCTGTGTAAATACATATTTCCTTTTGTCCGTCCTGAATCTACTGCCAATCATCTTGACTGGATGCCCTCAAGTTCTAGTATTTTGAGAGAAGGAGAAACATTTCTCTTTGTCAACTTTCTCCACACCATACATAATTTTTAAATGTCTATCATGTTCCCCCCTTAGATGTCTCTTTTCTAAACTGAAAAGCCCCAGACTCTTCAGCATTTCCCCATAGAGAAGGTGCTCCAATCCCCTAATCATCTCGGTCACCCTCCTCTGTGCTTTTTCCAGCTCTGCAGTGTCTTTTTTGAGATACAGTAATCAGAACTGTACACAGTATTCTAAATGAAGCTGCACCATAGTTCTATATAGGGGCATTATAATACTGGCCATTTTATTTTCAATCCCTTTCCTAATAATCCCTAACACAGAGTTTGCCTTTTTCACTGCAGCAGCACACTGGATCAATCAGTGAGCTATTGACTATGACCCCAAGATCTTTTTCCCTCTCGGTCTCAGCAAGCTCAGACCCCATTCGCCTATACTTTTTTTTGTCCCAGTGTGCATCACCTTGCACTTATCAATGTTGACCTTCACTTGCCACATTGTCACTCACTCAGCCAGTTTGTGGAGATCCTCTTGGAGGTCTTCACAGTCAGCCTTTGTTTTCACCATCTTGAATAATTCTGTATTATCTGCAAACTTGGCCACTACACTACTCACACCAAGTTCCAGATCACTTATGAATAAATTAAATAGTACCAGCCTTGTGGGACCCCACTGCTTACTTCTCTGCGTCGTGAGAACTATCCATTTACTCCTACTCTTTGCTTCCTGTCATTTAACCAATTTTTAATCCATAAGAGAACCTGTCCTCTTATTCCATGACTGCTAAGTTTACTCAGGAGTTTTTTGTGAGGTACCTTGTCAAATGAGTTTTGAAAGTCCAAGTATATAATGTCTATTGGGTCATCGTTGTCTACATGCTTGTTCACTTTCTCAAAGAACTCCAAAAAGTTGGTGAGGCAGGACTTTCCTTTGCAGAAGCCATGCTGATTTTCCCTCAGCAGGCTTTGTTCCTCTATGTGCCTAATAATTTTATATTTGATTACAGTTTCTACTAATTTGCCTTGGACAGATATTAGGCTGACTGGCCTATACTTTTCTGGTTTCCCTCTGAATACCTTTAAAAAAATTGGTGTAACATTTGCAGCTCTCCAGTCTTGTGGTACGACAGGTGAATTTAATGATTTACATATACACACCTTGTCTCCTTAGACTCAAGGCATGGAACAAACAAAAGTGGCAAGAACTCACAAACAAAAAAATAAGTCCATCATTTTAAAAATGTACAAGTTTAAAAGAACAGCCAAATCAATTTACCATTTGAGAAGAAGGGACTATATGGAGCAAAATCTGAGGATTTCTGGTAGTGGGGGCTTACTACCCTCCGGGACAATAAGCTTTTTGTTAAACTGTCCAAGTGTGATTTCCACAAAACCAAAATTGACTTTTTTGGGTACCGAATCTCATCCAGAGGTCTCGAGATGGATCCCGCTAAGGTATCAGCCATGGCAGGCTGGGAGGTTCCCAAAACTAGAAGGCAGCTACAAAGCTTTCTAGGATTTTCCAATTCCTACAGAAATTTCATCAATAATTCTGCTCATTATAGCCTGCCCCTCACAGACTTATTGAAAACGAAAGAGAAGGGGCAGGAAGCCGCCAAACTGGGGGCCTGCTTGCCATGGACTCCCGAGTGTCAACAAGCGTTTGATAAGTTAAAGCATCTCTTCACTTCTGAACCCATCCTTGCTCACCCTGATGAGACTAAGAGATTTGTTGTTGAAGTAGATGCTTCGGACGTGGCTATGGGGGGGCGATTTTACAGGAAGGGGTGGATGGGAAACTGCATCCCCTGGCGTATGTGTCTAAAAAATTTGGGGAGACAGAGCGAAATTGGGCGGTGTGGGATAAAGAAGCAGCTGCAATCCGGTTAGCCTTGACCACTTGGAGACATTGGCTGGAGAGAGTGCACCAGCCGTTTGAGATATGGACTGATCATAAGAATTTGGAGGCTTTGCACACACAATGCTCCCTCAATGCCAAGCAGCTCCGCTGGGCAGATTTCTTTTCAAAGTTCAATTTCACACTTCGCCATTTTCAGGGAGATCCAACTCCCTAGCCAACGCTCTCTCTTGTTTACCCCAACATGCCTCTCAAAAGACTGAAATAATAGAGGCTATGTTCACTCCTGAGCAGTTGGGAGGAGCCGTGCAAACCAGAAGCCAGACTAAATTACAAGTTAACCCCGCGATCTCTGAATGGATCGTTAAGTTTGTTAATGTGTATTTGGAGGAGGATATTTGTGAATTCAAAGCTTTGCCTTCAGTGACACAAAGCCCTGATGGGTGCTGGTTTAAAGACCAAAAGCTGGTTGTCCCCACAGCCCACCGAAAAGACATTATGTATGCAGCTCATGAATCTAAGTTGTCTGGACACTTTGGGTTTTTAAAGACTTTACATTTGCTGCAAAGGCAATTTTGGTGGCCAAGGATGTGGGGGTATGTTTCCACTTATGTTTCATCTTGCCAAACCTGTTTAATGAGTAAGTCCCGAAGTGGAAAACCTCCGGGACTTTTACAGCCATTGGAAACCCCAAACGTCCCTGGGAGGTCATCTACATGAATTTTATTACAGATCTCCCCCCCAGCAAAGGGAAAACTGTGATCTGGGTAGTAGTGGATACCTTTTCTAAACAAGCTCATTTTGTCCCCTTTAAAAACTTGCCCACGGCAAAGAGTCTGGCGAAAGCGTTTGTAAACCATGCCTTAAGCGCCATTGTTTACCTAAGAAGGTAATTTCAGACCACGGGACACAATTTGTCGCCAACTTCTGGTGGGAGCTTTTGCACTTGATAGGGATCGAGTCAACTTTAAGCAGTGGCTACCATCCAGAAACGGATGGACAAACAGAAAGAATTTATCAAATCTTGGAGCAATACTTGAGATGTTACACTAACTATCAACAAGACAACTGGATAGATCTCTTACCATTTGCAGAATACAGTTATAATAATGTGGTGCATTCCTCCACTGGAGTGTCCCCCTTCATGGCAGTGGGGGGCTTCGAAGGGGTTCCTCTCCCTGACCTAACTCAGGAAGCAGAAGGGACCGAGTTTGCCCAATGGTGGAACTCTTTAAAAGACTCTTGGCCGTTAATTGCCAAAACTTTGGAGGAAGCCAAAGCTGATTATAAGAAATATGCTGACAAAAAGAGGGATCCTTTGAGACCTCTCCCCTGGTTGGGGCCTCTCCATCTATGTGTCTACAAAAAACATCAAAGGGCTACAACCCAGTCGAAAACTCGGCTGGAAATGCATGGGACCTTTCCCAGTAGTGAGATGCCTTAACAATGTAACCTTTGAACTGAAACTGCCTAAATCATTGAAATTTGTGCATCCTGTTTTCCATTACAGCCACTTGAAGAAAGATCCTGGACCGAACAAATGGAGACCCTCCTCTTCCTCTCCTCATCCTCTGATGAAGGACAATCAGCCTCACTATGAAATTGATCATATCTTAGACTCTAAGATGAAACGGGGTCATTTATTCTATCTTATTAAATGGTTGCATTTTGGTCCTGAGGAAAATGAGGGGGTAGAGGAATCGCATGTTCATGCTCCTGATAAAATCCATGCTTTTCATAAATTGTATCCCTTGAAACCTCGGGGGGGGGGATTTATTATTGGGAGGGCAGAATGTCAGCTAACTGCCATGATTTCATTCCAATAACTGTATGACTGCTTCAAGGTGTATTTACATGATCTCCGAAAAGATCACAGGCTTACATAGGCTTTCCCCCCAAAGTTTGGTGACAGGTCCCGCCCGGGAGTTCGCACCAGGACCATGACCCCCTCCTCTGGAATGCATGCTCCGCTCGCTTGCTTGCTTGCCTCACTTGTGCATGCCCTGACTCAATTACTTGCTTCCCTGGTGTTATCTCTTGTGTCCTGTCCTTGAACAGGAGTGCCTCCTATTCTGTGTGAGCCAAATTCACTGGTGTTATGTATTCCTTTTATTCATGTCTTGGGAACTTAGCTTTTAGAAATATTCAACATCATTATTTTCTGAGAACTCCTTTTCCCATGTTTTCTATGGGCACTTCAGGCCAGTATATTTGAGCACCTAAAATCCTGTCTAGTGATTGGAAGACAGCTCTTAAGCCATATTTCATATCCAGTATATCAATACATGTAATCCCTAAGCACAGCATTACTAACAGGAAAAGTGTTTGACTACCATGATCTTTTCTACAAATAAAGGACATACTGCTTAAGGAGACCTGTTGTGGACTATATCTATTGGGACATTCTCACACCGAGAGACCCATGGAACTGGGCAAGTTATATGATTTATATTTATATGGAGTTTGGACTGAGTCTGAATGAATGAGACACTGGGGTTGCAGACACACACACCAGAAAAAATGGGGGACAGAGTGAGGCTATTTCCTCCAGAGGAATTTGACCCACAGTTGCATGATCACACCTCCCTTTGAAGCTGTGGGCACATTCTGTCAGTGTGTGATCACACACAACTGTGGGTGAGTCTTTTTTTGTCCCGTTTTTTCCCCATGCGCTTAAACGAGGGATCGATGAATCAGACCTCCACACTGAGGGCTCCCTATGGAATTTGCAATGATGTACATACTGTGAAGGGGGGGAAAAACAACAACACAGAGTTGAGATGGCCTGATCAGACCATCCTGACGCCATGAGAGAGCACTGGAGTGATCAGACACAGGAAAGTCTGCCTGTGGCCGGTTGCAACCCTTTTACTACTGGATTTTCCCCAGTGTCTTTTAACTCCGCTTCTGAGGCAGAGCCAAACGGGTTGTTGACGGCTGCCAGGCACTTCCCAGATGTTGTTGTCTGATTGCGCCCTTTAAATCTGCCTGGCATTCACACCTATGTCGGGTCTAATTGTGCATAAGATCGCAGCCTGGCAGTCTTTAAGCAACAGCTGAACAAACACTTGTCAAGGATACTCCAGGCTGATCCTTTATTGAGCAGTAGGTTGGACTAGATGGCTTGTGGGTTGGACTAGATGGCTTGTATGGCCCATTCCAACTCTGTGATTCTATGATTCTGTGATTCTATGGTTCAGAGTGGAAAAGTAAATCTTTGTCTAACACTTCTGGTAGTTTTTGGGAACATTTTCTGTAAGGTCATATGATTTAATACATGCCCCAGTCTTTTAAAATCCTGCTTTATTTCAGATTTCACTTTTCAGCTTCCACTGTGCCCTCCTAAGCAGAAGTACACCTTTCTAAAGCCTTTTTAAGACTTCACTTGTCTTAGAAGGGTTTAACTCTGCTTAGGATGGCAGTGCTACAGTGTTATCCTATGTACGCTTACCTGGGAGTAAGCCCTACTGAAATACAGTGGGATTTCCTTCTGCAGAAACCTGTGTGGGTTTGCACTGTTGGTGCTCTATGCCTTTGTATTTTTTCTTCAAACCACTAATCACAACTTCGGAAAGTTTTCTGTCCAACTTTCAGAAATGGTTTTTTAAAACAGCTAAACAAAGTACAAAAAAAGAAATTTCAACTAAGTACACACTATTTAGGAATACTGCTATCTGCAACAATTTTCTATTCTATATTATCTACCTAGTACCCACCCACATGCATGTCATTTTGAAATGTTCCACAGTATCTTGTACATGTATTTTCTCTTTTTTACAAAGACTAAATAAAACTGCATATCCTGGTGTTATTTTAAATAGAAGACTAGCAAAATATAGGGAGATTTTTGCAAAATGGCTCTCATTTTGTGTTCCATTCCAGTGGGGGGAGGAAATGGAAAAGAAAAATCAGGGGAGAATTCAGAATTGATAGAATGCCATTTATTCACTGCCTTCTTTATTATTTAAACACCTTACCATAGGCCCAAAAATAATTACCTAAAGCAGGGGTCCTCAAACTTTTTAAACAGGGGGCCAGTTCACTGTCCCTCAGACCGTTGGAGGGCCGGACTATAGTTTTTAAAAAAAAACTATGAAGATGGGCTTTTTCTTTGGTTATTTTGCGGGTAGGGAAGGCGCGTGGGGGGGAGATGCGCAAAAAGGCACCGTTGACGGGGCTGTTGTCTTTCCCTCTCCAAAGAAACAAAGAACTCGGCATCCTCACAAACTTTTTAAGGCAGCAAGCCCCCAGCTGCTTCTCCCTGAAACTCCACTACTGCAGGCATCATAATGGGAAAGAGAAACCTCTCTCTCTCTCTCTCTCTCTCTCCCCCTCTGATTCCCAGCAGCACAAAAAGCCTCGAAAAAGACCCATGCCCAGCTCTTGGGACTGGCGCAGGTCTCCTAGCCGGCTGAGAGGCCTCTCAGCCAGCTAGGAGACTTGGGGCCAGCCGGAGCGCCTGCCACCCCACACTTACCCTCTTCCAGTCTTCCTTTTGCCTCCTCCTAGCTGACTGGAAGCAGGGGGGCGGGACTTTGTCATGTGGCCCGGGACGAGTCGGCTGCAATTTTTCCGCTGCTTTGTGTGCTGCTGGGAATTGGAGGACAGGCAGCGGCACACCCGGCGGGCTAGAAAAATGCCCTCGGCGGGCCGCATGTGGCCCACGGGCCGTAGTTTGAGGACCCCTGACCTAAAGTATGGTCTCATGTGCAACAGGGGTGAATATCTGAGAAATTTGGACTGTGAAAATAACACACACACACACCAAAAAACCCAACACATGAATTGCCAGGAAAATAATCAGACATTGTAAGACACACACAATGGATGTAGGGTTAAGAAAGTATCAAGAACTGCAAACATTCATCTGCAGGTCATCTGGCAATAGCAACTAAAGTCAGGGTACAGAATCTATGGAGAAGAATAAATATGAAAAAAACAACTATAATGTGGAACTGGAGGGAGAAGTTATGTATCTGAAGATCATAGTCTCGACTGTCAGCTCCTTTGTTAAGAAAAACTTTGGCACATTGTTACTAGAGAAGTATTGGGGGAGCTGGGTGAAGTGGGAGAAGAGACTTGGAGCAAGTAAGCCTGTATCTCAAACCATGACACCAGTGTAATTACAGTAGCCCGTGTCCTACTATGCCACCAAACAAAGTTCCAAGCCTTCCTCTGGCCCAAGGATCCTTCCACCAACTTAACTTGCTCTTCTACCACTGTTACTTCATTCAGTCTAAAGTAGGATATGTGGAATTAAGGCCATCTCCTCCTAGGTATGTTTGTGCCATCAAGTCTTAATCCATTTATGACAACTCCGGGGAGGGGTTGTCAAGGCAAGTGAGAAACAAAGGTAGTTTGCCATTGCCTTCCCCTGCAGGGTCTTCCTTGGTAGTCCTCCACCCAACCATCGCCCTGGCTTAGGTTCCAAGATCTGAACAAGTTCAGACTATACCATACCATTCTACATTCCCTATCCCTCTCCTACTGAGACATAATATAATGAATATTTTAGGCAGCAATTTTATACCACTGCTGAACAGGGGAGGGCCACAGTGTTCTTGTTTTTACTTCATTTATATCTTGCCTTTCTCCCCAGTTGGGCCCAAAGTGGTTTACATTATTCTCCTTATCTTTATTTTATCCAGACTACAACCTTGGGCAGTAGATGTATGACTGACCCAAGATCACCAGGTAAGCTTCCATGGTAGAGTGGGGATTCAAATCTGGGTCTCTCAGACCTTAGTCCAGCACTCTAAATAGTACCCCATACTGATGTGAGCCCCTGAGTGTGAACCGATGGGCCCTTAGCTCTTGGCTTGCGGCTATTAGCCCATCGCTCTTATCCCTCAGGATCTGCTTCCTTTGTTAGGTATATTATTTGAAAAAAATGTATTTTGGTAGCTTTCTGTGAGTCACTCTGGGACCCTTTAGGAGAAAGAGTCATAGCAATACCATAAATATGAAATAAGAAACCATTCGATACTAAGCAGGGAGTTTGGCATCTGACAGTGATCCCAAATGGATTGCTGTAATTTCAGTCAGATGTATGATAAAATAGTCTGGGTATTCTGGAAATGAATAAAGACTACAACTAATGAATCTGAACCTGTGTAAGAAGTATAATGCAACAAACACAATTATTAATGGACAAAACTAACCAAATATGAATCTGTATAAAATGTCTTTGTATACCCCCTTCCCCAAACACTACCACCACCTCTGAAATATCATGAGTGTTTCAGACTAGTATTACAGCTGTAGAATTAGAGCCAAAACATGTTTTCCAACCCCAGGTGTAGTGCTCTCCAAGGGCAACAGTTCAGTTGTCCTGGGAAACTACTCTTTTCCACAGGGAAGATTTTGAAGATTGCACTGATGCTCCTGATAAGCACAATTCTTTACAAATGTGTAGCTCCTCAGGGCTGTTGACTCCAGGCAGATATGCCAAGGCTGTTTTCTCTCTTTTGCCTAATCCCTTAGCTAAACATGTATATTTTTTTCTCTCTCTCTTTAAACTGAGAAACAGCTGGGTGAAGCACTTGTTAACTATTGTTGGATGACACAAATGCACTGCTTTCTTTATCTATTTAGTGTTCGTTTTACACAAATAGCCTTGAATGTGTTCTTCATTTTGACTTAGGCAGATTGTGTATGACATGAGAAAGCACATTTTTGAAAGGTCACCGTGACTTTCTTTGGAGATTCCTCTCACAAAGTATTTGGGCAATGTCAGCTTTCCATCATAGAGGCTCAGCTGGAGATGTTGTACTGTGTATAGTTGTGAACAGGGGCACTAGAATATGGCACTCTTAAAAACACACCTAAAATACCTGTAGCCTCTTTTCTGTTCTTGAAATACAGTTATCAAAACCTCTGTATTTAATATTATCTGTCTGTTTCCTGAGTACTCATGGCTGTGCCATACCATACATATCTGCTTATTCAAACATCTGACTGTCTAATGTCAATAGGACCACTACAGTGTAAAAGCACTGACTTTGGCTAATTGGTAGCCCTGGTATCTGAGGGGCTGGCCCAACAGGGAGCAAGTCCTTAGAGAGAGCATCAGGCCTCTGATGAAAAAGTGTCCAAGCAATTGTTATCTAGCACAGTGAACGTAAGAGAGGGCATAAAGCCATCCTGTGGGTTCAGACCAAAATCCATGCTTGCCTCCGAACAACAGGTAATCAAAGAATTATGCTGTGTTGGAGGAAATGGGAGGTACCATTTAGCTATCATGGCTGTGAATAGACCTCTCCTTCCTCTGGGAATCTGTCTAATTCTCTTTTAAAGCCATCTCAGCCAGTGGCCATAATCACATCTTGCAGCAGTGAATTCCATTAATAACAACAACAACAATAATAATAATAACAACAACAACAACAATTATTATTATTATTATTATCCCACCCTCCTTGCCAAGGCAGGCTCAGGGCAGCTTACATATAGCCTATTAAAACTACTAAAACACAAATTTACATAAAACCAGAGAATATAATAATAAAACATCTTAAAGTGCTAGTATCATTTATAAAAGATGGCAGTCGATGTAGCATCCGAAGTAATCAGCTACAGCACAGCACAGTCAGGAATATGGCAGGCTGTTAATCATGGTTTACATTAGTACTGGTATTAGGGTCAATATTAGGGCCAGGACCTCAGTATTGGGGGGGGGGGCTCCCTAGTCAAAGGCCTAGCGGAAGAGCTCTGTTTTACAGGCCCTGCAGAACTGCAAAAGGTCCCGCAGGGCCCTGATGTCATCCAGGAGCTCATTCCACCATTACAGAGCTGTCCCAGAGAAGGCCCTGGCCCTCGTCGCAGACAGCCTGGCTTCTTTGGGGCCCAGAAGGGCCAGGCGGTTTTGGAACCCCGAACGTAGTGCTCTCTGGGGAACATGTGGGGAAAGGTGACCCCTTAGGTATGTAGGTCCCTGACCATATAGGGCTTTAAAGGTGAGAACCAGTACCTTGAACCAAATTCGGTATTCTATAGGCATGTGAAGAAGTACTTTTCTTTTCCTGGCCTGAATCTACTGCCAATCAATTTTTTGAGTGTCTCTAAATTCTAGTATTGTGTGAGGAGAAAAAAAAATCCTCTCTATCTTTCTCCATACTATACTTAGTGGTATAAAGTGTTCTCATATCACCTCTTTCCCTCATAGGAAAGATATTCTTGTTTGATCATTTTGATTGCCTTTTCGAACATTTTCCAGTTATACCAGATACTAGCAGAAGTGCCTGGGAGACCAAAGATAAAGATGGTTGAAATCTGACAGTGCAAGATTTAGCTAAGCTTAAATGGATCAGATTTCTGTGCTCCCAAAGGAGATGCTGCTGGTGAAAAATTTAGTTCATGCATAGGAAACAGCCCAATTTGTACCACTGCAAGTCAGCCACACATATGTATCAGATGAAAGTTGGCTTCTTCCTCTAATTTGAAGTAGGAACTGGGGTAGATGACCATATAAATGTTTTTAGGGGAAATTTGTGAGGGAATCCCAGCTACGTGAAAGTACAAAGAGCCCCATCAAGTAAATGTAAAAAGGCAAAGCAAGGAAAGGATAGGAAAGGAATTCACAGTTGTGTGAATTCAGCAATAGGGTGAGGAGACAAGGCCCTAAAGACACCCACCTACACCCACACACCATCTGTATATACGGTTCTGAATGTGGCTCCTGAATAAGGATTTTAAAAATGGTGTCATGTACAGATGGGCAGTCTCCTACAAGTCTGGTGGGGAGAGGGAATCCCTAGGTTTGCACAAAAATCCAAAAACAGAAAAAGCGGGAGTTAACTTCCCCCAACTGGAAAAAAACAATATTTGTGCAAGAGCAGGAATCGCAACTAAAACAAATTCTAAAGAAGATTTCGTGACGGTTGCAATATCTCAGTGGAAACTTGGCTGATACTGACTGGTGGAGGGTGGGGGGAGGCTTGTAGTAGACTGCTTTTGTCTCCAAGCCTTCCCTTCTGCTGTGACCAAGTGATGGGGCAAGGGTGTGGGACAGACCTGCTTTCCCCTCCACTGTTCCTTCAGGTTGCTGGTGGTAGCAAGGAAACAGGAAACACTTCCAGCTGCAAGGTTCTCTCTTCCAGCCACCACAGGTTAGCTGGTCAGAGTTTGGGGTTGGAGCAAGCAAAGGCCAGACATCCACCCTACCAGCTGGCTGGAGGGAGGAAGCCTGGAGCAGAAAAAGTGTCCTGTCTGCTCTCCTCCCTGACAGGCCAGGTGATGAGAGGGGCTTGTAGCAGAAAGTGTGTCCAGTGCTTCCAAACCCAGACCCCAATCAGTGGGAGACAGATGGCAGCACCTCCGGCAAGTAAGGGTGCGCGCTTCAAAAATTATGCTTTTAATTCTGCATGGTATTGTAGGGAAGGACATGATTATTGTTTCCATTAACTATCAGGAATGTTGTTATCATATCAGAAAGCCATGTTGGGAAAAATTTCTATTTTGATTAAAAAAAGATGTCTGCCGATCATTACCGTAGAGGAAATAGGCTTTCTGGAGTGGCTATTTTTTAAGGTAACGACACCAAAAGTTTATGGAAACTTGTCCTCCCTCTCTACTATTCACACACGCCCACACCCAAATTTGAAGTGAATGGATCCTGAAGAACGTGCCCCCATCCACCTTCATCCCCATCATGTCTTATACAAGAAAAACGAAGGAAACAATGGAGATGAAGATGAATAGGGGATGCCGTCTTCTGGGATCTGTAAAATTAGGCCCCTTTGCCCAATTCACTTCAAAAAATTTTTGGGGGGGTCTTTAGCTGACAGGGAAATGTAGATTCCCTAAACTTTTAGCGTCATTTGCTTAAAAACAGCCACTCCAGAAAGCTGATTTCCTTCCCCAGAGTAATAATGGGTGAACATCTGGTATTAATTAAAAGGGAGTATTTTCCCCAAAGAATATCGACATACTATCAAAATCAGATTAAAACTATAATCATGGCCTTCTCAACATTGCAAAACAAAATTAAAACAAGAATTTTTGATGCGCAGACCCTCAGCAAAATCTACAAATAAAATTACTTAACATAGTGCAAGGTTTTGAATTCTCCAGATTCTCTAGATGTTTCAGGCTATGACCTTGAATGGTTTTTGTCCTGTCACCTCATGCAGCCATGCCAGAAATCACATGCCACTAGAGGGCAGTATTTCCAGGCCAAGGCCCACTAAGCGGGGGGGGGGGGAAACATGTCACAAAGACTATAATAAATAAATAAAGACTGTAAATAATGAAAGGTTTACGAGACTAAGGGCCTGGTAAGTATGCAAATATAGACTGGCTTATTATGAAGAGGCAGATATTACCCCAGAGGGCCGATATCTAGATGCCATATAGCCAATCAAATGCCATGTTCCATAACTATTGGGCACTGCATTGATTAGTATCCTTTCTGAAGCCAATAGACTGCACGAAGCAAAGGCATAGTCCAATGATGTGTGAGCACTATTTGTTCTATCTACTTTCCTCTCTCTTTTTCTTCTGAAAGCACAGTCCTAGAAGATAAAACTGAGACAAAATTAGCTACATACCTTCTTTGCCTAATTAGCTGATTTGCTGGGGAAGGCCTTGGTGCCGATTCTTTAATCTGTTGCATTTACTGAAGGGTTTTTTTTGGGGGGGGGGGGTGTCTGTTGTTTTGCTGTGGTTTGGATTTGCTTTACTTCTGTTAAGTTGGTGTTGTGCTTTTAAAACAAAAATTAATTTTCAGGTTTTAATAAAAATAAAATTTAAATTCAGATTAAATCACAACCTAATTTAGATTTAAATCAAATTGAAATCACATTACAATTCATTATTAATCATAATAATTTAAATTTTTTAAAATTAGTTTTTAAGAATGAGTTGGGGGGGGGGTCCTGGGGAGGAAGGGTTTCAGGGAAGACTAAGTAGAAGAGTGGTCAGGGTGGGGGGAGGGAGCAAAGGTGGAGTGAATTTATTTTTCTGAGGAGGTGGAATATTTTCCATGAAAGGAGTTTTAACAACCTGGTTTCTCCAGTTAGAAGAAATATGTCATAAGCATCCACCCACCCGCAAAGGAAGGAAACAGAAAAGGTGGGATAGAAGAGATGGCAAAATGAACACAGCCCTGGCACAACATGAAATGTGATGAGTTGTTCAGGTCCAGCTAGATGTCAACACTGATTTTTCCACATGCAAAAAAAAAAGTCATCCAGGCTGGATAAAGTGGTCAGATATTCCCAATGAACACCAGGGGTTTGTTTGCTGCTCAGCCAAGGCTTCCATGCGATTCCAAATTCTAAATGTTTCCTGTTCAGTAGCCAGATGGAAAGGAAGTTTCATGTGCTTCCTGGTTTTAGAAATGGCACAGTAAGAAGGGCAGCCAGTAAAAGCAAATATCAAAAGCTTTACAAAAATACAATAACTTCAACAGCTTTTGTTTCATCCTACTTGAAATGCATTGTTGGTGATGTAAGTATATCTCGATTTTAACTGAAGAACTCAGACTTGAAAAGCCTTAAGATCCCCCCCCCCCTTTTCTTTAAAATGCATCCTATAATTTATTTCCAGATGGAAAGAAAAGGCATAATACCATCATTCCTTTATGCCTAGACACCCAGTCATGTATGTATTGTTAAGCACAGTCACTGACAATGATAAAAATTGGTCATGATAACCTTAAAGATTTCTATCCTTTTTTGGTAGATCAGCAAGCTGAGTAACTGAACTTAAGACCAGAGCAACATATCACATTTTCCTTATTAGGTGAAAGCTTCATACCATAACTATTAACTCCAAGTACCAAACTAGATATTATGGCATCCACTGGTCAGCCCTATGACTGCTGACACCATTTTAAAAAGAATTTGGCCATTTAAAAAATGCCTGTGATACAACAGGATCAGGCAATCTTGTCCCCTCCTTGCACCTTTTCAAGTGCCTCACAGCTGTTTCAGTGTTTGAAATGATGGGGGGACAAGATTGCCTGGTCCTGCTGCACCTTGCAGCGTTTTTAAATGGTCAGATTATTCTTTAAAATTGCATTGGTAGCCAGGAGTCAGACTTCTGGCTGCCATAACGTCTAGTTTGGCCCTGAGGAAACAACTCTTAAATTTGCTATACTCTTGTTCTAGTACATATGTTCATCAGGGCAGGGGCGTAGACTTTTTAAATCCCCAGGGGGGGCGGGGGCTCTCTCGTGCGCACGCACAAAGCGTGCACGCGCGCTCGGGACCATGTCCCCGCCGCTCTCCCCCCCCGCCCCAGGGAGCCGCCGCCGCTTCCCTCCCCCGGGCTGTGCCCACCCGGCCGCCCGCCCGGCTGCCCACCACGCTCCCCGCCTCCCTCCCTCCCTCTCCCCGCTCACCTCGGGCGGCGGCGGCGGTGGCATAAGATTGCTGCTGCTGCTGCCTGCAGCCAGGGGCCAGTGCGTCGCCCTTGCGGGCCCCCGGCTCCTGCTCCGCCTCGCGCGCCGAAATTTCCCGGGGGGGCTCAGCCACCCCCGGCAAAATGGAGCGCCCGCCGGTGGCCAGTCAGCCGGCCGTCACCGCCTCTCTCCCCCCCCCCCCGCCGCCCCAGGGAGGCAGGAGGGCAGGCCAGGGATGGGGGGGAAGGAGAGGCGGCGACGGCCGGCTGACTGGCCACCGGCGGGCGCTCCATTTTGCCGGGGGTGGCTGAGCCCCCCCCCCCGGAAATTTGGGGGGGGGCTCAAGCCCCCCGTAGTTGACGCCCATACATCAGGGAGAGTTGTACCTCGAGATAAAGGAGGCTTGTCTCTGTTGCTACAGCCAGACAATTGTTAGGTGTCCCATCACATCCCTCTTGAACCCGGCTTACCATCATGATCCTCCACCCTGACCCTTGACCCACATTTCGTTCCCTGGAAATAGGAGTGTATGTGGGTGTAAATTAGACATTTGTCCTTGGGGTCTAGTATAGAGTTGCCAGCCTCCAGGTGGGGCCTGGAGAACTCCCGCTTTTACAACTGATCTCCAGCTGACAGAGAGCAGCTCCCCTGGAGAAAATGGCTGCTTTGAAGGGTGGACTCTATGGCATTGTACCATGCTGAGGCCTCTCCCCTCCCCAAAACCCTCCCTCTCCTGGATCCACCCCCAAAGTCTCCAGGTATTTTCCAACCCAGACCTGGCAACCAGTAGAATCCTGGGTGTTTTCCTGTGTTCTGTTTGTTCAAAGAACATTCAGATGGTTTCAGCTTGGCTTTGTGCATTAAATCTAAGATGAAACATCAACTGAAGTTGTGACTTGTTTCTGTGACAATTTCCCAATTACTTTTGTATGCATTATTGTTTGTAGATTTTCTGAAATCTGTGAATCTGGATATAAGAGGGGGGGAACTGCCTTCTTTTGTACGGCGGAATAGCTTTTTGCTTTCCTACATTTTATTCTTTTTTAAGACGGAGACTGCAGTTGCTGTTGAAGAGAATATATTCACAAAGTAGATATCACTTCAGACTGCAGATGCGGAGGGAGTCATAGAATGTTATTTCCCTCACAAAGAAACATACAGAATATTAGCATGGGAAGAAGGTAAGGCTAACACTATTATGCTTAACATCTAGTTTTTGGTATAAATGTAATTGTGTATGGAGAAGCATTAAATCATGTGAGCTGCCAGTTAGTATGCTGAAATGGTACAATTCATACACAGGGTATCCAGTTCATATCCCTTTTTTCTGAAAACTGTAACTTTTTGGAAGGACTTTTTAGGTAGGAATACCAAAAAAAATGGTGATTGTTCTATTTGCCTTTCATCTCCCCCTTACATCTTACCCTGGAGTTGAGTTTTTGTTCCCATTTCTATTGCTATCTCTCTAACCTTTGAAGAAGTTGCATTATTTCTGTTTTTGCTTCCTCAGTAATAAAAAGGAAACCAATGTTTACATTTCTGAATTTAGCTAGATTACAGTGCAATCTTAAACAGAGTTATACTCTTTTAAGCCTATTGATGATTTCTCAGAAATAATGTAAACTATTTATTTATTCATTCATTCATTCATTCATTCATTCATTCATTCATTTATTTGACTTATATCCCACCCTCCCCGCCTCTCGGCAGGCTCAGGGCGGCTAACAACATATCATGAACATTAAAATAATAAAATACAGTATAAAACATATGCATATAAAATGTTATACAGTATCCTTCCCACTAATGGCGCTACTTCACCCACCCCAACAGCGTCAACAGGTGCCGATGGTCTGGACAGCGATGTTCGTTATTCAGGCCAGGGCTATAAACCCATGGCGGCGGCCCTTACTTATAGGCCTGGCGGAAGAGCTCCGTCTTGCAGGCCCTGCGGAACTGTAATAGGTCCCGCAGGGCCCTGATGTTCTCTGGGAGCTCATTCCACCAGTGTGGGGCCGCCACCGAAAAAGCCCTGGCCCTTGTTGCTGCCAGTTGGGCCTCCCTGGGCCCTGGCAGGACCAGGCGGTTTTGAGAACCTGATCAAAGTGCTCGCTCGGGTACATATGGGGAGAGGCGGTCCCTCAGGTAAACAGGTCCCTGGACATATAGGGCTTTATAGGCAAGCACCAGCACCTTGAACTGGATCCGGTATGCTATAGGCAGCCAGTGCAGTGCCCTTAGGGCAGGCTGAATATGTTCCCCCCGGGGAGTCCCAACATCAGCCTGGCCACTGCATTCTGCACTAACTGCAGCTTCCGGATCTGGCACAAGGGCAGCCCCATGTAGAGAGCGTTACAGTAATCCAATCTTGAGGTGACAAACGCATGGATCACCGTTGCCAGGTTGTTGCATTCGAGAAAGGGAACCAACTGCTTAATCAGCCGTAGTTGGTAAAAGGCTGACCTTGCAGTGCTGCTACCTGGGCCTCCATAGTTAATGAGGGGTCCAGGAGCACTCCCAAACTCCTAACCTCCGGTGCTGGCACCAGTTGTGCCCCATCAAAGGTCAGGAGGGAAATCCCTAAGCTCGGTCCATTCCGACTCAGGCATAGGACCTCCGTCTTCGTCAGATTCAATTTCAGTCGACTCTGTCTAAGCCAACCAGCCACGGCCCCCAAAGCCAGGTCAAGATCTGCTGGACTAGAGTCTGACTGGCCACCCAACAATAGATAGACACCTTAGGTTGAACTGTTTGCTGTAGAATAAATATTTTTCCACGTAGGATACTCCATATATGATATAAGGAACCATAAAACTGAACCTATTTACACTGAGGATGAGTTGAAATCACGTATTAAATTTAATTTGTAAACACTTTTGTTTAGAGAAAGTAATAAATATTGCAACCAGCTTTTCTCTGAATACTCAGTACAGCACTTTTGAAAAATAGTTTGGGACAAATTGATTCAGCAACCCCTTCCAAAGTATAGACACAGTGAAAACTATTCACTTTCTCAATGATTTTTTTAAAAAGAGGGCCCTTCCCCCACTCTAAAGTGAAACAATTATGTAGTGAAACAAACACATACACACGCTAGTCATGCCATTGCAGCAATAACCACACAGTAACAGATTTGGATAATCTAGAATGCAGCCTGCTTATTAGTTCTTTCTCTGCTTGAAAATGTCATGACTCTGAGGATTATATCCTTTGCTCCTGGGATAGCAGTGCTGGATCACTCCAGTTAAGCTGAAATATCTAGATAGTAATGAACTGTTCAGAGTTCACAGGATGTTCACATTGGCCCAGTCTGCATCTGCTATGTAAAGCTGTTCCATGCTGCTATGGTGCCAGCTTTCCATTTGGCTCAGTATACAGCTCTCCTCCGTCTGCATCAGGACACTTGTTTAAGGAGACCACGCGGGGCGGGGAGCGGCCTCCCGGGGGCACTGGCAGGGCACTGCACTGCGCTGTGGGAAGGAAATGGCACCCACAACCCCCCACCTGCAGAAAGTAAAGGGGGGTGACCTGGCAGAGGGGAAGATGGAAAAGGGGCAGGAAAGACGGAATAAGCTGGGTAAAAAACATGAAACACCTGGCAGTTGCCAGGCAGGGTGTGCTGGGGACTGCCCCAGGAAATAACAAATGGTTCGGGGGTGGACATGCTTCCACCCCCCACCTCCCAAAATATGATCATAGAAAAATGTTCCCTTACTGCTTTTAAACACAGATGACTGGATTTTCAGATAACTTGTTTCCTTTGTGAGAATTGGCGTATCTCCTTAGAAAAGGGAGGGGGGAGAGAATTCAGCTCCAGTTGTCTGCTTATCGCTCAAAGTGGCTTGCAGGTGGGGAGGAGCAATTGTACCACCTTAAAACCAAATCCAGATAATGCAGTGAGAGACTGTAGTGACGTCAGAATCACTACTAAATGGCAATAAAATGATGCAGATAGCTGATGCTGAGACGAAATAGGAGAGTGGATATGGCATGAGATGCAGACAGAAATTTGTGGGATCCCACAATGTGGGATCGTTGGCACAATGGTGGGAAAGACCAATGCAGATTGGACCTTTGGCTCTGTTTTTTCAACAAAGGATCCAGAGCAGATTTCTTTTAAATGTACTAACCTCGCTGTTCTCACAATAATGTTTGTATTTATTGATCACAGTTTGTTTCCTGATCTGTCTATAATGTCAAAGATGAAAAATAACATCAATACAACAATTCAGCTGTGTTACATATCAAACCCTTCAATAAAATACAAAAATTAAATATTTAGTAGGAAGTGTGGTATTAGAATTTTTTGTTTTTGTTACATAATGAAAAAACAAAAACCATTTTTCCACAAAACCTTTTTTTTTTAGCTGGATGATCAACATCAATAATCTGTTGTGCAAGTTTATCTATAGCTATAATGTCCCAAATTTTTGAGAACCATTGTTTAATGGTTGGAGTCCGCTCTGACTTCCAAACTTGTGCCAATAAAGTCTTAGCTGCTATCAGCATCAATGGTATTAATTCTTGGGATGATTGTGAGAAAGCTCTCTCCTCCCATAGGTTAAGTAAAATAGATTGTGGAGTATTGGGTAACTGTATACCCAAGATTTCATTTATTTTTGAAACTATTTTTCTCCGGTATTCTGTCACCTTTGGGCAAGTCCACCAACAGTGAAATAATGAACCCACTTGACCACAGCCCTTCCAACATGTATAATTTTTCTTTATTTTGGCATGGAACAGTTTGCGTGGAGTAATATACCATTTGGCAATCAATTTATAATTCTGCCATCTAATATTTAATGATCTTGAAGAATACAGACTAGATGTCCAATTTTTTTTCCACTGATCATGATCCAACTTTACTCCCAGGTCTGTATGCTAAGCTTTCTGTTGTGTAGTTGTTTTATCCCAGATTTTCTGTGCTAATTGCTTATAAAATTTTGAAATTATTCCTCTGTTGTCCACTATCTCTTTGTCTATCAAAGATTCAAATGTAGTAAGTTGTCTATTGATACTTTCTACCAAGTTATTACTTGCTAGCATATTGGTAATTTGATGGAATTGAAACCATGGTATATCAAATCCATATTTTTCTGCTTATTGGGACCATTTTTGTCCCTTCCAGCATAAATCCCTAACTCTAAATTTCTTTCTTTGTCTCCAGTTTAGGTATGATCCAGTCAAATGTCCTGGTGGAAACCACTCCTGGCCTAAAAATGCCACCACCGGTGACACCCTTGGAGCCAAAATCGTTCTATATGTATCCCAAATTTTCAAGGTATTTTCTAAAAATCTACTCTTTTCTATTGTTTGTAGTCTTTCTTTTGGCTTAGCCCAAAGGGTTTCATGCATATATTTAGGAGCAACATATGCCTTTTGGATTTGAACCCAATCCTTTGTTAATTCTGAAGTCACATAATATAATACATATTTCAATTGTGAGGCAACATAGTATAATTTTAAATTTGGAAGACCTATCCCGCCCTCCTTCAATGGGCGTGTTAAAAGCTGAAAATTTATCCTAGGTTTTTTATTATTCCACAAAAACTTTAAAATCTTTGTTTGCCATAAATGCAATGTTTTATCTTGTATGTCAATAGGTAGGTTTTGGAATAAAAATAATTTTTTTGGAAATATTATGGTTTTTATTAACTCCACCTTTTTCAAAAAGGATAGGTTCAATTTAGACCAATTTTGTAAAGAACTAACCATTCCCTGTACCATGAGTTCAAAATTATACTTAAATAAGTCTTCTAGCTCTAAGGGAATATGGATTCCCAAGTGTCTCCAGGCTTTACCGACCCATTTAAATGGGAAGGTAGCTGCTATTTCTTGCTTTACGTTTGGCAATAAAAATATAGAATATAGTTCTGTTTTAGAAAAATTTATAGTAAATCCAGAAATTGCACCAAATTTACCTAACTCCTCCATAATATATTTAAGTGATTTAACTGGATCTTGAAAATAAATTACTGTATCGTCTGCAAATAAACTTAACTTATGAATTTTGGAATTTATTTCAATACCTTTAATATGTTGATTATTTCATATAGCAAAAGCTAGGGATTCCAATGAAATAGCAAACAAAATAGGTGAGAGAGGACATCCTTGTCTTGTACCTCTAGAAATAATAAAATCCTCTGATCTATGTCCATTAATAACCATATGCGCTCTAGGGGATTGATATAATGTATCTATGGATCTCAGAAATTTAGGGCCAAATCCCATAGTTAATAAAAGTTCTTTTAAATATTGAATTTCTAATTTGTCAAAGGCCTTTTTGGCGTCAAAGGCCAAAATGGCTGAATTTAGCTTATTAGTTTTACAATACTGTACAATATTAAGGGTTTTTCTTATACAATCTGTCAGGATCCTTCCTGGTATAAATCCTGCTTAATCACTGTGTATATAGTTAGGCATTATTCTATTAATTTGGGAGGCCAAAACAGTTGAAAATACTTTAAAGTCGTGGTTTAAAATCAATATTGGTCGATAGGACTCCGGCTTAGCCTTGTCCTTTCCTTCTTTGGGAATTACTATTATTTCCGCCTCTCTCCAAGACTTGAGTATGTTACCATTTTCCATTATGGAGTTACAAGTACGTGTCAGTTGCTCTATTATTTCCACTTTAAATTTTTTATAAAACTATTGGAAAGCCATCTCTCCCCAGTGCTTTGTTATTTTTAATTCTATTAACAGCATCACTCACTTCCGTATTTGTTATAGATTATTCAACAGTTTCAAAGTGGTCTTCAGTAAGTTGGACTTTAAAGTCAATAGAGGTTACACCCATGTCATTATTTAACAGGATACCTTCAGGTATTATTGAGATTAAGGCCTATCTAGAGTACAAAAACTGCTTCTTTTGTGAAACTTTTGCAAAACAGGTCATGGAACCTTGGCAGTCATTACCAGACTTATCTCGGTGTGGTCTTGGGGACTAGAGAGCTGAGTGTGTCAGGCTTGAACAGAGGGTAAGCAAAAGACTTGCTTGAAGTTTCAGGCTCCTGCTAGTCTTCCATCTAGAAGTGGACTATACCGGTTGCCAATAATCTTTCCACAAATATTTACTGAGGTTTTAAAACTAATTTATTCTGATCAGCTGAATTATGTATGAATGTAATAAAATCTCTTCTTGGAAAGTCAAATTTCTTTGTTCCTTCTTTGGCCAAGCTTCTGTCATCTGTGTGTGTGTGTGTGTGTGTGTGTGTGTGTGCGCGCGCGCACGTATTTGCATTCCCTGCATATTTCTGGCTGAACTGAATTTTGGCACTCATGAAGTTACAACTACCTTACCTGAACCTATGGCTGGAACACCTTTGAGTTTTCACTAACTCCCACATGTCTGCATCCTAACTGTCTCATTTCAGAGTGATAACAATGGGAGGCAACAATTTCATTATCACATGGGTTCAAAATAATTAAACCAATATCCATTTCTCAAGGGCTTTTTTCCTTTTCCCCCTTCCAGAAGTATTTTTCAGCCTTCCTCCCTTTCTGTAATGTCTAGGTTACACAATTCAGCACACTGACATAATTACAATGGGTGTGCCTTGCTTGCAGCAGCCAATGAATGCTGAGGAGTGGGGGCATGGATATGAGCATCATAAATTGAAGCCCTGAAAAAGCTCCCTCCCTATCCCTCTCTCATTCCTCTTACTAGAAGTCCACAAAATCCCAAGATTTGTAATACAGCAACATACTCAGAAGGTGTCTTCGTATAACAGGACAAGTGATTTTTTTTTTAAGTGTTACACTACTGTCCTCAGTTCACAAATCCTGTCACCACTGCTCGGGTTTGGTGCTTAGAAGACTGTGTCCAAATATGAAATGCAATTGCTATGCACATCTATATACATATAATTCAAGCAAGGGTATAATCCAGTCCTGATAATGTTTGTGTGTTTTTTAAATGGCATGTGGCATAAAGTTCACATGGAAACGCTTCCTATCTGCCTCCTTTTTGCATTATTTTTTTCAATAACCAGGGCTATTTTTGGGCAGGAACGCACAGGAACGGAGTTCCAGCTGTCTCCTGAGTTGGCCACACCCAGCAGAAACTCATTAACATAATAGGCCACACCCAACAGCAGAAATTCATTGGGATTGGCTGCATTCTGGGTATGTGGCCTAACATGCAAATTAATTCCTGCCACAAAAAAAAGCCCTGGGTTTTGACAACAAACAAGGTAAACAGAATAAGAAGCAAAAGGTGTGTGTGGCTGGATGACCACTCTTCTGGTAACACGGGGGTGTGGCCTAATATGCTAATAAGCTGTGCTGTCAGGGGGCATGGCCTAATGTGCTAATGAGTTTCTGATGGTGGGTGTGGCCTATTATGCTAATGAGTTCCTGCTGGGTTTTTTCTACAAAAAGAGCCCTGTCAATAACCATCCCTCGGTGGATGGGAGTACTCCAGCTCAGGTCAGAGAGCTATTGCTGAGGGAGCTGCTTTTTAAAAACCGAATCAGGAGTGTAGGCAGCTCCCATACCTACACATTAACCTCAGTGACCTTGCTCTCACCAAGCTCCTCTCTGCTCCATCCAGGGTCCTGTCTAGATCCATTGGCCATATCAAACTTCCCATTTTGCAGTGGCAAATGTGCTGTTGTCTTTTTACCTATTGAGACAAACACTATCCGTTCTGCCCCAGATTGAAAGCATCTGTGAAATGTTGACGTCAGTGGCATTTTCTCCAGATTCGGTCATGACCAATGTTCCCTCTAAGCTGAGTTAGTGTGAGCTAGCTCACAGGGTTTTTTGAGCCTCTGGCTCGCAGATTTTTGTCTTAGCTCAGGAAGAATGGC
The DNA here is from genome assembly GCA_029233225.1 of Lepidodactylus listeri. Taxonomy (NCBI): domain Eukaryota; kingdom Metazoa; phylum Chordata; class Lepidosauria; order Squamata; family Gekkonidae; genus Lepidodactylus; species Lepidodactylus listeri. The sequence goes on from JARCFY010000003.1 coordinate 43,841,581, forward strand.
TCCAGAGCAAACTAATTTATGCAGCAGCCAAATCACTCGCTCACAACTTTAATGCCAGTTGCTCACAAAGTAGAATTTTTGCTCACAAGACTCCACACTTTAGAGGGAGCATGACTGGGGGTCTAGCTATGCTGTGGTGAATTTAGATGTGTTTCAGCTTTGACCTCACTGACAGGCACACCAGAATCTCATTTTAAAAATCACAAAGTGAAGGAACACAGGCACAGTGCAAGCAATTGCCACATGGAACATATGACTCAAAATACATGGCAAGGGGAGAGAAGATTTAAGCCACACAAAATGAGTGTGCTTGCAGTTCATCCCCTTCTGTGGTCCCTCGGGCCCTGTATGCTTCCTATGCATGTTAAAGGCTTAGTTCAACTGTCCTTGGTTTACACTCCAAGTGCCTCTGATCAGTTTAGCAAGCTATATATCACTTTTATGAAGAGTTCTTTCTATGGAGTTTCCTGTGCTTGGCACCCCGCTCTGTTATTCTTCCTTCACGGCAATGTATCTGATATCCATTCTGCAAACTATGTCAACACCATTCCACGTTGGAGCTCTTTCTTCAGAGCTGCTCTCTCCCTTGCGTAACAGGTGTTTGAGTCTTTGCCATTTTAGCCCCTTGTATAATGCATGCTACACGTTTTACTGCTTGTTTGTCTCCACTTTGTTGTCTCCCTGCTCTTGTCTGAATGAGCTTCATTCGTTCACCGTCCAATTATGAACAAAATGACTCCCTCGATGAACAAGATATCATGCATTTTTAAATGGATGTGGAGTGGAAATTAAGTGCATCTAATCTTTCATACACCAATAATTTATTCTCTTGAGTCCACTGCCAGGCTCGCTGGCTTCTCAGATGCATTCAGTTCTCTGCATGGCAGAATTCCAGACAAGCAAGGCAGCTTGGCTTTCCCTTTTGCCAGCTACAGGGCCTTTCCAGACTCCAACCCTCTCACTGGGAGGATATTGCCTCCCTTTAATAGTGCTGTGCTTGCATTTGATTCATTAGTCTATGCCTGTTCCCATGTACTGAAAGTGGCAAGCTAGCCTTATTGGACAGGGGGACCTTGACAGTTTGTTTAAAAATAATGCAGGGGACATCCCTTGGGTCCCAGAAAGCCTGGGACTAAGGTGGGGGATATAAATACTTTAAATAAATTTAAATCAATAAATTAATAAATTTTCCAAGGGGGAAAAACACTAACACAAAAACCAATCAGGGTGGGGGACAGATAAAAGGGACATAAAAACCGGTTGCCTGTAATGTAATAGGTCTAGCTCAAGAAATGTTTCCCTCTTTAATTTCTGACCCTCATACCCCAGCCCATTTCCTTGTTCTCATACCAGTGGATGCCTCTGGGACCAGGGGCATAGAGTTTTGGAAATCCTGGGGGGGGGGGGGCGCACACGCTCGCTGGGACGATTTCCTCCCCCCCTCTGGGAAACTGCCCCGCCTCCCCGGGCCCTTCCGAGGCCCACCAGCAGCTGCTGCCGGTGCCTCTCTCTCCCCCCCTTCCCTCTCCCTCTCCAGCAGCGGCCGCTGGGCCTCGGAAGGACCCGGGGAGGTGCAGCAGCAGGCGAAATTTCACCCCAGGAAATTTCGGGGGTGGCTCAAGCCCTTGAGCCCCCCCGTACTCTGCGCCTATGTCTGGGACGTCTGCTCCCCCAGCACCACCCTCTGTCCCCGACCTTGGAGGAAAGAGTCAAGCCATTGCAAGGCAAGCCCTTGAATTCCAGTGCTGGTGAGGCGGTGGATCAGTAGCTGGTGGTCGACCATGTCGAACGCAGCCAACAGGTCTAACAACACCAGCACCACCATGACGCCTCGATCCAGATGCCATCAAAGGTCGTCCGTGAGGGCGACCAGTGCCGTCTCCATCTCATGGCCTGGCCGGAAGCCAGACTGAAATGGGCCCAGAAATAAATAAATTGGATATAAATCCAAATAAAATAAACATAAACAAAAGTGAGAAGTCCCTGTCTCATTTTTACACCTACCATATTTTAGTGTGCTACTTCAAACAATCAATGAAACAAAATTATCCAGGAAGCCAAGCCATGATAAACAAGCTTTAAATGTTGTTCACCACAGTCTGGAGTGGCAAATGATGATACTGTATGACAACAATGGTGGCAGTTTTGCAAAATTCCAAGTAAAGTTTGACACCAAATATATTTATATAAAATCAGAGATTTTTACTTTCCCAAACTAGGCAACCATAGCCAGTGTTCATGGAAAAGGAGCTGATACATCACCCTAAAATCTTGTAGAATATTCTTTTCAGACAAAAGCTGCACGGAACAAATATATTGGTTCAGTTTCTTTTGATCTGTTTCAGTCGTCAGTACGAATAACATTGTCAGCATTAATTATCCAGTTCTGAGTTTACAGTTGTTTCCGCTTAAAAGGGGACAAGAGTAACATTCTGTAAAAGTTGTATCCTCTGGGTAATAATACACCATGCCAAAAATGTTGCTGTCTCTGTTGCCTCTATTGACAGCTTGTAATGTTTTATTACAGAAGTAATCCTCTGCAAGTCATGGCGAGAGTGCCATTCTACAGGGTTGTATTTGGAATTTTATATTGTGCCTCATACCTTCACATCTATTTTATAGGCATATGCAGGCTAAGCTCATGCAAACCCCAAAGAATCCCTGCAAATTCTTTCTTAGCATTCTGCCCAGAAAGTTTTTGTGTGGTTGTCTTAATAAAAAGAATGGGGAGAACACAAAATGTTCTGTGGTGCTGTGGCCCAACATGATGATAGAAATGAAGGAAAACATATTGATAATTAAATAACTGAATCAAAAGTCCTAGAATTCGAACAGTAAAACCCCTGCTTATTCTCTCCTGCTTTCTTTGAAACGAACTAAGTTGGAAATTAAATGAAGTAGGAGTCCAGTGGCACCTTTAAGACCAACAAAGTTTTATTCATTGTATGAGCTTTCGTGGGCATGGACACTTTCTCAGATACAAAGCTCATACAGTGAATAAAACTTTATTGGTCTTAAAGGTGCCACTGGATTTATACTTTCTTCTACTTATTCAGACCAACGTGACTACCCACCTGAATCTAAGTTGGGAATTGTTATCAAAGAGGTGAGAATTTTGACTTCCGGTTCCGCCTTCCCTGGTAGCAGACGCAGGGCAGAAGAGCTCCTGTAAATCTGTGAATTTCTTCAGATTACTAGGCATAAAATCTGCCTTTTTTCTTACTTGGAGAGTGGAAAAAGCAAGGAGCTTATGGACACTTCCTAGGGGGGAAAGGCAATCCTCCCGGGGGGGGCCTCCACGCTTCTAGCAGTTCCTGAAGAAGAGTACCGTCATCGCGAATGAACGGGAGACGCAGGGAATGGAACCACGAGAGAGGCAAGACATATAAGGACCGAAAAGAGACTTAAAAGATGAGTATACTTAATCTGTTCTAATTATTTGGGGGAAATTAATGCCCAAAACCATACAAAACGGCCCAGATAATAACGTGCGAGTGAGAGAATACTAAAACTTAACACTAAGCCCCCAACAAAACCGGCCAACATAAACTTGACTAAAGCAGGGGGCAACTGGAGGAAAGGATCGCTGCACTAACTTGTTTTTCCGTTTTCTTTTCTTCTCTCATCCCTTTTCTTTCTGGAGGCGCGGCGTGGTCCGGGAGAGACAGAGGTCTTCGCGGGAGTAGGAAGGAGGAGAGGGGGGCGTGGTGCCGAGAGCCAGGGAGCAAGACGCAGGCGCACTGAGCGGTGAATGACTTGCATCTCTACAGCGTCTACGAGGAAAGCGGAGCGTCTACGAGAGAAGCGGAGGAGTGGTCGCGTACGTGACGTAGAAGATAGGAGACGGCGAAAGGCAACGCTACGTAAACAACGTAACTTTGCAGGCTCTACGTAAGAAACGTAAACGCGGAGGAGACAGAGAGACAGAGAGACTTTAAAGAGACAGTAGCAGAATAGAGCTGAGCTATAGAGCTTGAATACCGGAACTGACTGAAAGTAGAAATATAGAAATATAGAAATATAGTGAAAGTAGAAATATAGAAATATAGTAAAATAATTTAGATAGACCAGGGGGGAAAATATATATATATTATAGAGGACCTTGCACTTCTGGTATTTGTTAAAAGGGTGTGTATTGTATAATAGGAGGGGGTGTGTATTACTGTATATTTATTTTCACTTAACTGTGTTATTTCATAACGGTGTGAATTAATTGTTATAATTATTGTATTGTTTAGCTAATCTGTTAATTTGTGGTGGAAATCAGAGGATTTGGGAGACCTGAAAGCGAAAATAATTAATTAATTAATTAATTAACTCAAACTAAGCAAGAACAAAATCAATAATTGTAATTAACCTAACGAGCAGTCAATTAATTAAAACTTAGACTTATAAGGGAACAATTGATTAACTGATTAAATTAAAATAATTAAATATAATCAAATATATAATTAAACAATTAACTGAATGAATTGATTATTGTTAGATAACTGAACTACTACATTAAATTATAATTAAATAATTAATTGAATAAATTGAATACTATTAGATAACTGAACTATTATATTAAATTACACCTAATGAGACCAGCTCAGCCATAAGCTAGTTAGGGGGAAATTTGGGAACAAAACCCCAGAGTATATTTAGTTATAATTAATTATAATATACATTAATAAGGTATAAGAACATAAAGAGCAGACAAAGCTTCACTAGAATAGGGGAACATACCGGTCTGCAGTAAACATTAGAAGAACTCTATTTAATGGCTTCTGGAAGTCAAGGACCCTCAAGAAAAAGCTCAATACCCTCGCCGTCTTTACCGAAAACCTTAACCCAAACCAAACTCTTGACCAGCAGTATGAGCCAATCAACAAAAGACACAAAGGCCATGATTGATGAATCAGTTGCAGCAGCCATAAAAGCGGTCATGGAAAATACACTCCCAATGCTTATGGACAAAGTAGAAGAGAGACTACCTGTACTGATCCAGAGAGAAATACAGAAAGAAACGCGGCAACTGGGCAACAAAATCGATGAAATGACCACTCAGATGAAAGCAGAAGTTGCAGAAATCAAAAAACAAGTTGGAATAAACAAAAAAGAGATCCAAATATTAATGACAAGAGAAAAACAAACCCATGACAAAACAAGAGAACTAGACCTAGACATGCAAGAGCTCAAAGCTAAAAACGAAAGGCTTGAAGAAACAGTTATTAATCTGGAGATGGATAAGGCCGCCATGATTTTAAGATGCCAAAACATCCCAGAAAAAATCGGTACAGACCTCAGAGAAGAAATAGCTGCAAACCTCACAGAACAATTAAAGATCGGAGACAAAAAAGATCTGATGGAAAATATGGAAGCGACTTATAGAAGGGGCACAGCTTATACGAGAAAATACAATCTCCCAAGAGAAGTACATATAAAATTCAGTAAAAGAGAAACAAAATAAAAAATATTAAGAGCCTCATATGGAAAAAAAGTGACGATCCAAGGGGAGGAAGTAAAGCTCCTAAGAGAAGTACCGTGGCGGGTACGAGAGAAGCGAAGAAACTACCAGCAAATGGCGACCTTACTACGAGAAAAAGGAGTGGAGTATAGATGGAGTCTACCAGAAGGATTGATTTTTGAATATAGAGGTAAAAGGTACAAGTTGGACTCAGTATTCAAATTGGACAATTTTTTGGAAAACTTTGGCAGAGAGTTTGGAGTAAATAAAGAAGAAGAGGAAGAAGAAGAAGAGGAAGAATCACAATCGGAGAGAGAAGAGGAAGAGACAGAAGAAGACAAAAAGAACCAAAGTAGAAAAAAAGGAAAGAAAGGCTCCACAATACCTTCACAAATCTTAACAAGAAAACAGCTAAAGAACAAAGCAAAAGAGCAAGAGAAAGAAAATGGAATGGAGCAATAAGGAATTTAAGATCTTCTCAACAAATGTAAACGGCTTAAATAGTCCACAAAAAAGAAGACGAATATTACATCAAGCCTCTAAGTTGAAAGCAGACCTGGTGTGTTTACAAGAAACACATGTTAAGAAAGATCATATAAAATATTTAAACTATAAAAAGTTAGGTACACCTTTTGTTGCGGCAGATAAGGAGGAAAAAAAAAGGGGGGTAGTAATATATGCGAAAGAATACTTACACCCAAAAATGGTTCATTCTTCAAAAGATGGTAGGATTATAGCCATAACCATAATAAGACAAGGAGTAGAATATCTAATAATAAATATTTACGCCCCCAACTCAAATCAAAATATTTTTTATAAAAAAATAGCAGATATTCTGGCAGAAAAAGAGTATAACAAGATATGTATTATAGGAGACTTCAATGGGGTATTTGATAAAAGCCTAGATAAAAAAACTCAAAACGGAATATCAAAAAAGAAAGGACAAACTTTGCCTAAAAATTTCTTGCAGATAATAGAAGAATATAGCTTATTAGATGCTTGGAGAACTAAGCATCTAAAGGAAAAAAACTATACATATTATTCAGCTAGACACAGGTCATGGTCTCGAATTGATATGGCATGGGTGTCCGGGCCGGTCATGATAGAGATGACTGAGACGGACATTCTCCCGTTGACATTTGCAGATCATAACCCAATTATGTTAAGTATGAGGGAAGTAAAGAAAAATAGAAGATGGACCATGAATAGATACATACTGAAAGATCAAGGGTTTGTAGAAAAAATGAAAGAAGATATAAAATACTTTTTTAACAGAAACATCCAACCAGATGTATCAATTAACATAGTATGGGATGCCTTCAAGGCATACATAAGAGGGAAAATGATTAGCCATACATCATGGGTGAGAAAACAAGAGAACAAGGAATATGATTTATTGGTTGAACAGGTTAAAAAACAAGAAGAAGAATATAGGTTAAGGCATGAAGAGGGAACTAAAAATAGGATAAATTTATATCAGCATAAAATAAACTTATTATTAACCAAAGAAATAGCAAAGAAAGTAGAACATAACAAAATATTTTTCTTTGAAAATGCCAATAAGCCTACAAGATGGCTGGCATATAGATTAAAAAAGGAAGAAGTTCGAAAATCAATAATCACTTTAAAAGATGACAAAGGAGAAAATAAATATCTGATGAAAGACTTAAAAGAGATAGCTGTCAAATATTTTAATAATCTGTATAAACAAGAAGAAGAACAAGAGGATCAAATTAAAATCTATTTAAAAGAGAGAGCTAAAGTAAAGACCTTCACGAATGATCAAAGAAAGATTCTAAATGATCCAATATCTATCTGTGAGATAATTGAAGCAATTAAGAGGCAAAAACAAAACAAAACGCCAGGTCCTGATGGGCTCCCAAGTGAATTCTATCGGATTTTCGAAAATCAAATTACTATGGTGTATAAAAATTTGGTAAAAAATATAGGGGAAACAGGCACTACCCCAGACTCCTGGAAAGATGCATTAATAACATTAATCTTAAAAGACAAGGATAAAACTGATATGGTGAATAATTATAGACCGATCTCATTATTGAATGCCGACTACAAAATATTCGCAAATATTTTGGCGGAAAGATTCAAAAAGATATTAATACAAATCATTAACAAAGACCAGGTAGGCTTTCTTCCAAAAAGACAATTGAGAGAAAACATAAGAACACTAATTAACATTCTTGAATACTACGAGGCACATCCAGAAAAGTCGGCAGCTTTAATGTTTATGGACGCTGAAAAAGCGTTTGATAATTTATCATGGAAATTCTTGTTAAATAAACTAGAAGAATCTAATCCAGGAGATAAGTTTAAAACCATGGTAGAAGCAATCTACAAAAAACAACAGGCCAGATTGGTAATAAATGGAGACATATCACATGAAATAAAGATAGAAAAGGGAACCAGACAGGGATGTCCACTTTCACCTTTGCTATTTATTTTTGCATTGGAAACTCTCTGTGACAAAGTAAGAGAAGAACAAGAGATAGAGGGACTTAAATGTAAAGATCAAATATACAAACTATGTGCCTATGCTGACGACCTAATGTTTATCATGGAAAAACCAGAAGAGTCGCTTACCAAACTCTTAAAAATAATAAATGAATTTGGTAAAGTAGCAGGATTAAAAATAAATCTTCAAAAAACTAAAATTCTTATGAAAAACTCTACTAAAGAACAGGAAAATAGATGTCAGGAACTTTCCAAAATTACGGTAGTCAAAAAAGTTAAATATTTAGGAATTATTTGTACAAATAAAACGAGTTCACTTATTGATGATAACTATAAAAAATTAATAACAGATACGAAAATAGATTTAAATAATTGGAAAGATTTAAAATTATCATGGTTTGGAAGAATAGCGGCGATAAAAATGAATATTCTCCCCAAGTTTTTATTCCTAGCGCAAAGAATACCACTGCTAAATGAGAAATCAAATTTTTATAAAGAATTTAACAAATCAATTAAAAAATTTATTTGGTCTTCCAAAAAACCTAGAGTTAGATGGAAATTTCTACAGGACCAAAAAGACAGAGGTGGAGTTGGTTTACCAAACTGGGAGATATATGGAAAGACAGCGGCACTGGTTTGGGTGAAAGAGTGGATAAAACTAGAAAACCAAAAAGTCTTAGCTCTAGAAGGGCATGACCTCTATATGGGGTGGCATGCATACACATGGTATAATAAAGAAAAAATACATTCCAACTTTTCTAGACATATGCTAAGAGCAGCACTTATGAAAAACTGGCTAGATATCAGATATAAATTCTACACACAGATTCCTAGATGGGTCTCACCCCTAGAAGCATTTATTAAACCCTCATTATTAATCCAAAATAAACTATTGAGTTATGAAAAGATATTAGATGAAAACGGAAACATTAAAACAAAGGAAAAACTAGAGGAAGAATTTGGAATCCAATTAACCTGGTGGGAAGCCATACAGTTAAAATCCAGATATAGAGAGGATAAAAAAATAGGATTTAGTGAAAATTTAAATGAATTAGATCAAATTTGGCTAAATAATGATGATAAATTAATTAAGAAAATATACAATCTACTTATAAACTATGAAATGCACGAAGAGGAAGTAAAACCAGTAATGATAAAATGGATGCAAGATATAGGTTATAACATAGAATTAGATAGATGGGCCAAAACCTGGAAATCAGTAAAATTACTGAAAGCAGTAAATTACAAGGAAAATATTTACAAATTATTCTATCGCTCATATTGGTCTCCCGATAGGTTAAATAAATGTTTTAAAAATGTGTCTAACATGTGTGGGATGTGCGGGAAAAATAAGGGCACATTTTTTCATGTTTGGTGGACTTGTGCTATTGTAAAAAAATTTTGGGAAATGATAAAGAAGATGATCTTCGAAATTATGGATATTGAAATAGATTTAGAACCAGGAATCTATTTGTTAAATATGTTACCAGAGAACCTATTGAAAACGGAACAAAAACTTTTGGCATGTATTTTGACGGCAGCACGTATTCTACGGGCCAAATACTGGAAACTTTCAACTTTACCGAACAAAGAAGAAGTAGTTCAAAAGATTTTGGGATGGGCAGAGATGGATAGAATGTGTTATTTGACTTCGGTAGATAAGAGAAAAGATCCAAGAGATACCTGGTCCAAACTATACTTTTGGTTGAGATAATATATGTACTCTCACTTTGAGAAAATATGAAGTTATATAATGTAAAAGATGTGGAATGGAAACTTAATAAAATATATATATAAAAAAAAAAAAAAGAGGTGAGAATTTTTTAAAAACAACAACAACACTGCAATAATAATGAGAGGCTGGGACTCCTTATAAAGCTGTGCAAAGTTACATCCTTCTAATGGGCTTAAAACAGTGTAGTTCTGCTTAGGATGGCACTATAAGGATCTCACCAGGGAAAAAGTATTGCTTCATTGATGGATTTTTCTTCATGCAGCAGCCGTTTGTATCTCATACAATGCTGCTTTGGGTCGGTCTCTTAACTTTCAGATCAGCTTTTTGGAAGAGGGGGGGAGGGGACTGCTGCAGGGGAAAGACTGAACAATTTAAACACAATTCATTACCTCTCTGAACACAGCAGAACCCTCCACGCAGCAAGAGACAAAGAAAAAGAAGAGCACCATCTCTATTTTTAGTAATGCTTTTCCATTTAAAGTACACTAGGGATGCCAGCCTCCAGATGGGACCTGTGGATCCCCTGGAGTTACTACTCATCTCTAGACTACAGAGAAAATGGCTGCTTTGGAGGGTGGACTCTATGGCATTCTATCCTGCTGAGGTCCCTGTCCTCCCCAGGTTCTACCTCCAAATCTGCAGGCGTTTCCCAACCTGGATCTGGCAACCCTACCTCCTCAGTCCCCACTGGTGGCCAGGGAGGACCTGGTAAAAGCAACTCTGGAGAATAAAGTATTCTGATGAAACATTCCCCTTCCCCTTAGGCAATGTGATATTCAGATCCTGCACATTTATTGGTTTGAAAGCATGTTATTCTTTGTCAGGGGTCCGTTGGAGCAGGAGCACACAGGAGCGCAGCTCCCGGAGTAAGGAGCCCAGGGGGCGGGCACATGACCAAGCCCTGCCCCCTCCTCGGCTTCCCCAAGCAGTGCAGAGGCACAGCGCCCCGGGGAAAGCCCTGCTAGGGTCTTTATTGATTTTAATGTTTTGTTTTAATATTGATAATTTTATCATTGTTCCTTTTATGACTGTGTGCTGCTTTTCCAGAGACTTGCTCAAGGTGGCATATAAATTTTCTAAGTATACTATTTTTTATCTGGGCACGTGGCACATAAGTACTGGAGAAATTTCACCAACCCTTCAGCAGCTTCCACCCCATCAGTTTGGTGTAGTGGTCAGGAGTTGGACTCTAATCTGGGAGAACCGGGTTTGATTCCCCACTCCTCCACATGCAGCTGCTGGTATGACCTTGGGCCAGTCACAAGTTCTCTCAGAGCTGTTCTCTCATGAGCAGTTCTCAAAAGACTTCTCTCAGCCCCACCTACCTCACAGGGTGTCTTGTAGTGGGGAGGGGAAGGGATGGGTGGTGCACATGTCCTGGGTATCTCAAGTCTACTTGAAACCTGGTGGTTTCAAGGGAGCAGGAAGAGAATGTGGGTGTGTTCTTTATGCTTATTTTTATTGCACAAAGTATTGGATGGGGAAGGGAATGGAGGAAGAGCAGGTCAGTTTCACTCACCTGTGGAGTGGAGCCTGAGGGGTGGGTGTTGTCTTCTGACACACTTCCGGTATGTTAGGGGGTGTGGCATATGCAAATGAGTTATGCAAATGAGTTATGCTAATGAGCTCCTGCACCTCTTTTTCTACGAAATGACCCCTGTTCTTTGTACGAATCAGTGTCCCACACCATGATACAATAGATATCTTACAAAGCTTGAGAAAATTACTTCCAGGCAGCACGAGAAAGGAAGAAAAACCACTGAAACAACTTTGACTCAGCCTTTGTTTTTCCCAATACATAGACATTTTCCTTACCTGGGAAAAATATGTGGTGCTCCGTGGGAGAATGACCTAACATACTAAAACAACTAGAAATTATCTGAAGTCTCCAATAACCCATTCATTGTGGTTTAAAGCCTGAATCACATCACTTGCCAATAGGGCAAAATTCATGTTGGTTTTTGAAGGGAATACTTATTGATTTAAGAAACATTGTTTTGTATTATTCTCCTCTTTTTTTCTCAGGGCTCCACTAAATCTCATGGTGCTAAAAACTACAAACCCAAAGATGAAGCCTTGCTCTTGAAGACTTTAAACATGAACAGGCAAGATAAATACACGATGAGTCTGAAGAACAGAGCACAGAAAAACCAGTGGAGGCCTTAAAACACATATCCAGGTCAGACCAGGGGCATAGAGTTTTGTAAATTCTGGGGGGGGGCTCTTTAGCTCGCTGGGGCGATGCCCCCCCCGCTGGGAAACCTCCGCGCCTCCCCGGGCCCTTCTGAGGCCTGTCAGCCGCTGCTGCCGGAGCCTCTCTCTCCCCCCCCACTCCTTCCCTCTCCCTTCGCCGGGAAAAGAGGGAGGGAGAGGGAAGGATGGAAGAGTGGCCTGGTGGGGGGGGGGGAGAGGCACCGGCAGCAGCAGCTGCCATCCTCGGAAGGGCCCCAGGAGGCGCGGTGGCAGGCGCTACATTTTCCCGAGGGGTTCAGCCGCCCCCCGGAAAATTTCGGGGGAGGCTCGAGCCCTCGACCTCCCCCCCGTAGTCTACGCCTATGGGTCAGACATTTGTCAATTCCTGGGAAAACTTACATTTCTGCCCCTTCTTGGCACTGCTGTGAATCAACCCATCCTTCATCCCACTCTGTCAGTCAAATTCCAGTATTTATTATGCATTTATGTGTAATAGTATATTTATTTTAAACAATTATACCTCTCACTCTTGGCTACTGCTGCTGAGGTGGCTTGCAGCAATCTGACGAAAACAATTCAAATGGAACAAAAAATTACATAAAAAGTCCAAGGCAAACTGTAACATAAAAACAAAAGAAAAGCATCATAAAATCCATTTAACAAGAAACCCAATTAAATAATGCAGTCAGAACTTTAAAAGTAGGAGTTTGTCATCCATTGGAATCAACTTTTTATGCATCCTTCTGTGGAAACCCTTAACAAGCAATAGTAATTTTTGCTGGATTGGAAGCCGTCACTTGGTTTTCACGTTATCTCTCTATTCTTTAAATTGCAAGATGATGTTATGCAGAGTGGCTTAGATAGCACAGAAATTGCCAATAAGTAGAAAATGTTGGATTGAGTGTCTCAGTATTGCACTGTACCTTTTGTAATGGAGTTAAGAAGGCATCCTGTACAATTTGCAAACATTTTCTGTAAGCCCATAGCTGGGTTTATTTATTCCTCTTTTAGTTTGGTAATAATGTTGAAATACTGAAAGTGACAACAAAGACTTTTTAAAAACTTCAGCCCAGATTGAAAAATTAACATACCCAACCACTGTCATCTCCCAAGACCCTCCTTCAGATGTTCTCACCTTATTTATTTATTTAATTGTTTGTTTGTTTGTTTAATTCAATTTCTAGGCCACTCTCCCCGCACAGCAGGCTCAGGCTTCTGAGATTAGGTGGGTGGCAACTTGGGAGGGGGCCTTCTCAGTAGTGACACCAAAATTCTGGAACTCTCTTCCCTGGGAGATTCACTTGTCCCCTTCTGTTGCCATCTTCTGCCAGTAGGTCAAGTTTTTTTCTGTTTTGTTTGGTGATCCCTTGGTGATCCCTTCTTCCTACCCAGTGCTTTAATTGTTGTTTTATGTTTTTATATATGTATTTCAGCTCAGTTTTTAATTGTTTTAATGATGTGTTTTGTTAATTTGTTATGGTTTTTAAAATGTGGTTTTATTGTGTATGTTTTTAATTTGTTAGCCAGATAGATAGATAGATAGATAGATAGATAGATAGATAGATAGATAGATAGATAGATAGAAATGTACTAAAGCTGCAATCCTAAATACATCATTTTGGGAATGAGCCCCATGGAATAAAATATGATTTACTTCCAAGTATATCTGCCTAGGACTACTCCCTGCACACTGATATTGTCACTTGGTTTTAAGAAGAGCCTTGCTGGATCAGATTCTTTTATAGTGGCCAGCCAAATGCCCTTGCCATTATTTTAATCTTTTTCTTAGTTTTTCAAAAGTATGGCTCTGGTGCTAACTAAGAAGCAGAGGCAACAGCTTTCATCTTGTTTAGCTCAAGCAAACAGGAACATTTCTCAGCTGTGAAATCTGAGGGAAGTTACTGCAGGGTCAGGCTGTTGGAAGTTGAGAGTGTGGGCAGTGCCCTTCCCCCCTCGGCTTTTTTCACAGTGTGGTGAAGGAAAGACATAGTATGCACGTACATACACAGACAAACAGAGCATGCAGTTCACACAGCCACATTCCTTCCACTATCTGCCAAATTATATAACCCTTTTCACTTTCATCTCCAGATGGAGTTTCTTACCCATTCCATTATCCAGCTGAGACTTGCTTCTCGGAACTAGGGTGGAGAGAGTCAGTAAAAAAATAAGAAGAGAACTTCTTGAACAGAACAGAACAGGACACAGGATGGTTTGCAGTTTGCAGATGTATTGTCTTGACTTCTAGTCATACATTTGGAAGTATTCCATCATTTTACTCAAGACCCAAAGCTGCCAATCTTGTTTAACTGACTGTCTTAAAAATAATTTATCCTGAATACTGGCAAATTTATCCAGAAAAAGACAGCAAGGAACAGATGAGATGTTATTTCCTCATTCAGTTTATGAACAATATTCATTTTGGGGGTTGATGCACAGTTATTTTTTTAAGCAGTAGTTGTTTCTCCAAAAGGACACCCAGCCCAGCTGTTTTCTAGCTGTTTTCCAGACATAAAACTAGATTGGAAAGAGACCAGTTCTCAAGTTAAATTACAACCACGTGTAGCCCCAGTCAAGCCAGGTCCTGACAGAGATCAGAGAGGGGATTTAATCCTCCCACTCCCACATAATTTTGCTAATTTAAACTTGCCACCTTGCACTGTTATTAGCCCTTTAAAAGGAAAAAGACAGGTACCTGCCTTTACCCATCTGTTTTCTTTAACAGTCTATGACAGTGCAGAGATCCTGGTTTTCCTTTGGAAACCTCCATGTGCATGGCTGTAATCTGGCTTTAAAAGACACTGGGAAGATCCAATCACAGATCTTCCAGCATCATATTTGTTTTGACATGTGTTAATATGTTGCAGCAAAAAGAAAAAAGAAACAAAGATAACGGCTGCAGTCTTAAACCTACAGGGTTTAGAAATGAGTTGCATTAAAATAGACAAAAATTGCTTTTGAGTAAATCTGATTGGATTAAGTTGAAAGAATGTTCTGGTGCACAGAAGATAACTTTCCAGTTGTACAATTCTATGATTGTATAATAGCGTTCTTAAACTCTGGTCTCAGAATGCTTTCAGCTGGTCACAAAACTATGACAAAAATAATAGAACAAAATAGCTTTGCTATATGAAATGCGCCAAAAAGGAGAGCAGTTATTTGTAAAGCCATAAGAAAATGATGTCTTGCGTGCGTCAGAACATTCATGGTTCTTTATTCAAATAGGCTGTCCTTGCTAATGGATTATAGTTGTTTTTGAAATTATGGTGCATCTCTTCTTTTCCACGGGCATTTCTGAAATAAATAAATACAGTACCATTCATTGAAATAAGGAACAGGAGGCAATCCTGGAGGAATATGTGGAGGAACTAAACATTTCTTTGGAGTCTCCACCACAGAGCTTGTGATTCTGAAGAGGCAAGTTATTCCCAAGAAAGGCCGAATCCCTCTACAGTAGGACTGCAAATATTATACAACTGTGTACATTAGGGTGAGGGCAAATTAGTAGGCATAGCGTCATATCCCCTAAATTAGATAAGCAACCTGCTAGCCTCCTCACTGCATCTGAAGCCAAATTGATGTTAGATCACAAGGCTACCAACTGTGGCCTTCTGCTGCGTCTGGACTCTTTTCAACGCGATCACATGAGTATTTGTGCTGGTGCAGGAGAACATGGACTGTGCTGTGAGTCCCCATAATGGTGCAGAATGGCTGGTTTTTTAGTACTAAACAACGATTTGTCCCAAAGTAGACTTGTAAGAGAAAAGTGAAACTGCAATCAGATCACTGTGTACTTCAGGAATCTATATATCTAATAGACAAGGCGCCCCCTGTGTGCAGATATCTAAATCCACACATTGCGGGCACCTAGGGGGCAGAGAGATTTTCCTGCACACTTGGGGGACTCCCCAGGTGTGCAGAAAAATCCTAAAACTTTAAAAAACTATATGGGGGGATATTTAAATCCCCCCAAAAGTAAAAGAGTGTTCACTTCGCATGTGCAGAGAATGCTCTGGGAACTCTGCGGTGGCCCGGTGGCTGAGAGCTGTTGAGGCCTTGCTGCTGGTGCCCGGGGGAGGGAAGAAGGATTGGTGGGCCAGGGATGGGGGAGAAGGCTCACCTGCGGGTGCTTCCCCCTCCTCAGCGTGGAGCTCCTTCTCCCCCCCCCCATGAGTATCGTGGATCCTTTTGCTTGTATTTTCTGTTTGCCCTGACCTGGATAGCCCAGGCAAGCCCAATCTCATCAGATCTTAGAAGCTAAGCAGGGCCGACCCTGGCAAGTATTTGGATGGGAGACCTCCAAAGAATGCCAAGGTTGGGAGGCAGAGGAAGGCTATCAAGCCACTTCTCTGAATGTCCTCCATGCCTGAGTAGGACTTGCCAGAGGCCGCCGTGACTTCCAAGCATAGGCACACACACGCACACACAAAAATGCAAAAAAAGAATATTTTCTGTTTCTTATTTGGTTAAATAATCCCCCTGTTAAATAAAAATGGGCAGAGAATGGGCAGCAATTCAGTTGGAAAAAAGGGGTGAAATGTGCTCACATAACAGCAGATGCTGAAAGCATAAATTCTGCTTTGAATCTGTGGGAAATAGGTTTGTGCTGGCTTTCTGAATGGCTGAGATACGTATTTCAATGAACTCCTGCAATCACAAGTCTTTAGCATATTGAAATAAGGAGGATTCGGCTGAAATGTTCTGTTATTCTGCACATTTTGTTGACGTTTCACAGTTATAGGAACAAAACTAGATACAGGCTTTATCCAAACAAAACATTATTCAAGTTAATAGAGCTGCTCCAGAAGCACACTCGTGGTATTCTGCTCAGATGAACAATTTTCTCTCTTGCATCAAACTGAGTGAAAACCATTTCTGTGAGTTTGCAACAGAGGCTGGCCATGTTCAGTGCAAATTGACTGGTCCCCATGTCATCAGTAATCCACATCTTCATAACCACAACTGTAGTTTTGCAATTTAAAAAATGTATTTCTTCAAATAAAAAAAGAAATGAAGGCTTACTTGAATGAAAGTTTATGGTAGTGCTTAATTCTTTTGAGTAAAAAAATGACTAGGTCCCCTTGAAGCATGTTGGAAGGGCAAAACTATCGGCCATGTACCTTTCAAATCACGGGCATGGATGTCTGTCAGTTCAATTGAAATGCTGGGAGAAAAAAGGTATTGTGATCATTGTTTCTGGAGAGCAGAGTGGTAAACAGGGTGTGTGATTGAACTGACATTTTCTTACACCACAGAAGTTCCTTCAGCAGACTTGCAGACTCCTTTAGAAACAACAAAGTTTTGCAAGTAGTTTGCCAACCAACACTAGAGGGAAGTTCTTCAGAATTAAGATGAGATAGGTGAAGACACAGTACATGCATAGAGCTCACCACACGGTTCTTTGGACTGCAGGCTACGTTGCTTATCAATATCTATCTGAACTTACTGTAGGAAAGCGATAACTGTCATACATTGGCCCAATTATCTGTCAGCTTTTGTCCCCATTCCTTGCTTATTTATTTATTTATTATTTAATTCTTTTGTGTGTGTGTTTTGTGCATGTGTGCTTGTGAGACTGGAAGTCATGGTGACTTCTGGTGACCCCTAGTGGGGCTAGGACATTTCGGAGAGGTGGCTTTGATATTAATTGCCTCTGCGTCCCGGCCCTGGTATTCCTTGGAGATTTCCCTTCCAAGTACTTGCCAGCGTCGGCCCTGCTTAGCTTCTGAGATCTGACAAGATCGGGTTTGCCTGGGCTACTCAGTTCAGGGTGTTGGTGTTGTTGTTTTTAAACATTTATTAGCTGCCTTTCTTCCTAAAGGAGCTCAAGGCAGCTTACAATATAAATAGAATACATAAAAAGACATAAGATGGAAATTTAAAAAACACTACTTAGGACTTTAAAGAATCACATGCCCTGAAGAAAACCATCTTCAGCTATCTCCTAAAGATCAAAAGTGAAGGGGCCAGGCACACCTCCCTGAGAAGGTTGTTCCAT
This sequence comes from Lepidodactylus listeri, assembly GCA_029233225.1. NCBI lineage: Eukaryota > Metazoa > Chordata > Lepidosauria > Squamata > Gekkonidae > Lepidodactylus > Lepidodactylus listeri. The sequence continues at coordinate 43,859,425 of JARCFY010000003.1, forward strand.
ATGTGTGTGTGCCCCCAACCCTGAAGAAGCCACTGAACATATACAGACATTCCAGCATATCCCATAATATCTCTGCAGAATCCAACTCAAACAGTTGGTATGTGTTGTAGGCGGGAAATCCCGCTTAAACAAGGTAGAAGATAGCAATCAAGAAATGGTGTTCCCACTGATTTGCCAGGCTAAATGTAGACTACTTACAAATCTGTAGCTAAAAGTGCATGTCACATGCCAGTTATTATTAGCCATGTCTCAAGATATCTAATTCCAGAACAGTAGTTGCATTACGGCCTTTTCAAATGCTATGGCTGGTGATGAGCTAGAGATGCTTCCATGAGTCAGTGATTCTATGGAGGGTTGATGATGTTTGAAAGACGCTCACCACGTGGATTTCCCTAGTCATAGAGAGCCTTCATATCCAGCAGCTGCAGCCACCACAATGTGAATTTATTCATTTAGATTAGTTCTTGGCTACCTCACCAGAAGAAGAAGAAAAACCACCCATGACAGTTTACAACAATTTAAAACACATACAAATAATCAAAGTAATAAAACAAGCGCTAACAATTTTAAAACAGAAAGGAGAAGCAGAAGACATTAGAGCAATCAGGAAAACAGGACAAGACAGAGAGAGAAAAATAATAGCATGGCAGCAGAAATTATTAAAGCAAAGGCACAGCTTTGACACAACACATTAAATTGTACTGTTTCAGTGTGCGTAGTATTCAGCAGGCAAGGAGCCAATCTGTTCTAGAAACAAAAGGATCCAGATAGATTCTCCCCTTGATGACATGTTGATCTTCTCACACTATTTGTTACACAACATAGCATTTTCATTTCTGTTGAAGCAAGAGCTGGCAGAAGTGAAAGACGGACAGCATCTGATTTTAAAGGGAGTTGAACGATATATCTATTGAACAGAAAGAGATGACAGCTAGTAGCAAAACAATTGGCAGCGAAAAAAAGTTCTAAAAGTCACTTCCAACTCAATTCTTTTTCTAATCTGTTTCATATCTTACTGTGGATGCGCAATCAGTCTCCATTTACCCAGCTTTTAGAATAGAGGAACAGGCATCTTGAACGCTGAGTTGGATAATTTTACATGATTCTCCATGAGGAGTGTTTCTGGGGCTAACTTATGGGTAGCAACATCTAGCAGGGAAGAGTGAAAGAAGTGAGGCCTTAAATCAAGAAATGCAGACCAAATTTCAAAACATCGGGCCAAAGGGGATGAGCTGCTGGCTTGAGAGCACAGATGCATTTAATGCATTTTATATCTGTTTTAATGCTTATTGTATAGCAATGCTTTTAATTGCTGTTTACTCACCTGGCATCCTGAGATGCTCAGGAGAAAGTGGGCTTATAAATATATTTTTTAAAAATAAATTCCCATTCCACAGCAAGCTGAGAAAAGAAGTATATGAAGAAAAGGGATATAAAGCCAGTTCTCCATCTCTCACCATTGCTGCTGTGACAGACCACCACCAACCACCCCCAATAGTCGGGGGAGGGGCCAAGAGAACCCGCCTGTCAATCCTGTTGTCTTAGAAAAATGTTTAATTTATGATAGTCAAAATTGGGGGAAGTACAGAAGCACAATGCTTTTATTGTCCATTTTTTAGCTGCATTGTATTTTTATGGTCTGTAAACTGCTTCAGGCAATTTTTTTCTGGAGAAGCAAAATAGAAACGCCCCAAGATAGATAAATCATTGTAGTGTATCACTACCACCTGACAGCAGCATAAAGTCTTTCCAGAGGTTTTAAACTAAAGGCAATAGGGTGTGGCTCAATGGTGGAGCATCAGGTTTTGCATGCTGAAAGTCCCAGGTTCAATCCCTGATGATTCCAGTTAAAAGAAGACAGTTTTAACCATTTTAAAAGCATTTTAATTCTTAAAAAATTTGGATAGGACACATGGTGCAGTGGGCCAAGCATCTCTTCTCTCCCCCCCCCTTGCCTTTTCAGGTGCAGAACCCCACCCCCACAAGGTCTTTTCCCTTGCAAGCAGTCCACTAAGTCCCCTCATTATCATGACTTTTCTTTTGTCTGGTTTGAGTTTAAGTTTATTCACCCTTCATACAGAACTTAGGCATGTGTTACATACAATTATTAACAAGACAGTAAAGCCATAATATAAAAATATAAATATAATATAAGAGCCATAATATATAATTCATAAATGCTTTGTAAGGTGAAAAGATACATTTATGATTAAGAAAATATTCTTCTTGAAGAAGAGTGAGGCTACTGATCCATGTGAATTAGACAGAAAATATACATAAGTATGTATTTCCTTTGGGGCTGTATTTTTATTTTCAGTTCACTAATGTCCTACTCAAGTTTTCCTTCAAGGCTTTGATAGATCCCTCTAATGTACTGGTTTTGGAGACTTCACCATAATTCACAATTACCTTCTGTCACGTTTTTAATTAGTTGGGTTATTCCAGTTAAATTTTTAAAATATGGTTATTATGGCTTCCTACTTCATTTGCTTAAACAGAATGCTTGGCTCTCTGTTCATGCATAAGGAAGAGTGGCTATTGCAGTGTGGTTTCCACAGGGTCACACTGACATTTTATTCACCAGCAGACTATTTTATGCTCCTGTGTATATAATCTAATGACGTGGCTTGCATTTTGGTTTGGCTCTGCCTGTAATTTTTTTGGCAGCCGAACTGGTTAAAGGGGGAAAAAAATTACAGCATTTGCTTCGTTTAACAAAACACAGCTTCTAGAGCTTGATCTCAGCTTAGGATCAAATGCTGGTGTCCAGTTGTTGTTGCTTTTTTATGGTTGCTTTGGGTGCTGGTTGCAACTGCTACAGTTGTTCTAAAATATTTGTAGTAGTTGTTGTTGTTAAAAAAGGCAAGGGGCAAAATTTTCCCTGCTTGGTTACTTCCTCAGTGTGATTCCCCCACCCCACCCCGATCATTCAAAATCCCACTGAGTTCAGTTGTTGGCCAGGAGGAGGAAGAGTTGGATTTATACCCAGCCCTTCCCTTGAAGTATAAGAGTGGTTTACAATCTCCTTCACTTTCTCTCCCCACAACAGACACCCTGTGAAGTAGGTGGGGCTGAGAGAGCTCTTTGAGAACTGCTCTTGAGAGAACAACTCAGAGAGAACTGTGACTGATCCAAGGTCACCCAACATCAGCACGGACGAGTGGGGAATCAAACCTGGTTCTCCAGATTAGAGTCCGCCACTCTTAACCACTACACCAGATTGGCTGTCAGAACAGAGCCACTTTTTGTCTATTGGGCAAAATAGTCTCATCTCTTCTTTTCCTTTTCTTGAAAATCTCTGAACTAGAGTTTAGGTAAATTACATTGCTGAGTAGTATCAAGTTTTTTCAACCAGTTAATTTCCATATGGATAGACACTAATTCTCCATATGGAGAAATGCAGTAGTTCTATAATGCAGAAATATATGATGCCATTTATTTAATGAAGTGCATAGCCACTTGAACCAGGTCTAGAGATAAAAAACTTCCTACCATAATCCTACTTCTTCTGCTCCTCTGTCTATGAAGGCCTAGAATATCAGACTCTGCTTTCTACAATTGCAGCCACATCCTAGCAGGGTTCAGTACAGTCTTTCTTTATACTGGCAACTAACATTTCTCCTCTAGGAACAAAGTTCAAGTCCAGTGGCATCTTCAAGACCTAGGGTTACCAGCCCCAGGTCGGGCAGGGGTTCCCCCACTCCTGGGAGCTCAAATCCACCCTTGGCCAGCTTTGGCCGGCAACAGCCCCTTTCTCTCCCTGCTAAAAGATTTAAAGGACCCTCCAGCTGTTCAGCAGGCCACATGCTCCCTGCCGATCAGCTGAAGCCCTTTAAATCTTTTAGCAGGGAGGAAGAGAGGTGGCCGTGGCTTGGGGGGCAGGGCTTGGAGGCATTCCCGTCCACCCCAGAATACCCCACCCCCCAAATTCCCCTGCTGGATTGACCAGGGGACCTAGCAACCCTATTAACACCAACAAAGTTTTATTTTGGGTATAAGCTTCCATGTGCATACACATTTCTGAAGCTTATACCCAGAGTAAAAAATTGTTGGTCTTATATGTGCCACTGGACTCAAACTTTGTTTTGTTGCTTCAGACCAACACAGCTATCCACGTATATCTATTTCTCCCCAAGCTTACCTAAGGGCAATTCTGGACAAACATTCAAATTAACCAGTGGCAAATCTGCACCACAAAAATGGACCGTATTTAGATTTCACAAACAAACACTAGTCTCATTACAAGAACAAGCCCTGGAAGTCCTCAGGCTTATGCCTTCCCCCTCTCTCCTTCCCTCGTCACACACAGAACCAAGACTGAATATTTTTAAAAAGGCATGGATTCTAAAACAGGATTAGACCTAGTGCTGGTTTTGTAGGCAAGAAACAAACCACAATTTGTTAAAGTTCCACAATTTTTTATTATCATAACAACTGCAAGATGGCTCCATCTTGACTTCATGCAAGGAGGGAGAAAGGAGACACAGGGAGCGTGAACAATAAAAGCCAGGGGTCCATTGGAGCGGGAGCGCACAGGAGCGCAGTTCCGGGAGTGAGAAGCCCAGGGGGCGGGCACATGACCAAGCCCCGCCCATTCCTCAGCTTCCCCGAGCAGTGCAGAGGGGCAGCGCCCCGGGGAAAGCCCTGCTAGGGTCTTTATTGTTTTTAATGTCTTGTTTTAATATTGATAATTTTATCATTGATCCTTTTATGACTGTGTGCTGCTTTTCCAGAGACTTGCTCAAGGTGGCATATAAATTTTCTAAGTGTACCATATTTTATCTGGGCACACGGCACATAAGTACTGGAGAAATTTCACCAACCCTTCAGCAGCTTCCACCTTATCAGTTTGGTGTAGTGGTCAGGAGTTGGACTCTAATCTGGGAGAACAGGGTTTGATTCCCCACTCCTCCATATGCAGCTGCTGGTGTGACCTTGGGCCAGTCACAAGTTCTCTCAGAGCTGTTCTCTCATGAGCAGTTCTCAAAAGACCTCTCTCAGCCCCACCTACTTCACAGGGTGTCTTGTTGTGGGGAGGGGAAGGGGAAGGGATGGGTGGTGCACATGTCCTGGGTATCTCAAGTCTACTTGAAACCTGGTGGTTTCAAGGGAGCAGGAAGAGAATGAGGGTGTGTTCTTTACGCTTATTGTTATTGCACAAAGTATTGGATGGGGAAGGGAAGGGAGGAAGAGCAGGTCAGTTTCACTCACCTGTAGAGTGGCGCCTGAGGGGTGGGTGTTGCCTTCTGACACACTTCCGGTATTTTAGGGGGTGTGTCATATGCAAATGAGTTATGCAAATGAGCTCCTGCACCTCTTTTTCTACTAAATGTCCCCTGATAAAAGCACAGTACAATCTGCAGTGAAAAGTAGCCATGAACTACCAAATCAGCAGCAATACAAAGTAATGTAAAAACACTCAGTGGCATAAAGTGTGGCATAAAGCAGATCTTCACATTTCAACAAAAGAACAGGAGAGTAGAAATGTGAAGGCTGGGGGGGGGGGACACCAAGAAAAATTATGAAACAATCAACCTGCTACCCCATTTTTTCCTAATTTTCCCAAAAGGAAACAAGCAAAATGAGGGGGGGGGGGGAGCATGGGAAAAATGGTGGAAAAGTTCCCTTTGGAATGACTAAAATGGTTTATAAGACAATGTTTTATTCATTCAAAATACATGGTGTGATTATTTTAATTAACACAATTTGTAGCATTAGATAATATTTTGTGTGTATTCTATGTGCATATAAGTGTATTTTCAAGATATTTGCTGTTTAAATGTGACTAAGTATGTCCACAATTAATATGCTATATGTTGGTTATAATACACTGTTGAATAGTTCAGTATATTCAGTGCCAAAAAAATTAGCTCAGTATCCAAATAAGCTTCTAGTTTTATTCTGACTGAATGAACGATTTCTGTCCAAATCATACACCTTACTGTGTTTACTACAATTTGTGTATATGTCTGTGTTCAGAATTTATATTTTCCCTCCCTCTCATATGACAAAAAACTAAGATACATCATGTACTAAGGTCCACAGCTCTCTCTTTAGTTCTGGGCAAATTTGCAGTATTGTTTGCAAAAAGTAAGGCATTCATACTTGTAAGTGTCATAAATATGCAAAATAGTACAATTTTATATGTTAATAAAGTAATAACTAGCCTACTTTATATTATTACAATTTTAGGATCGATAAAAATAAAAAATATATATTGCATGTATTTTAATTTCTCCCCAAATTTTCATTTTTTTCCTTTAAAAAAACAAAAACACATTGTTTCTATGGCTTCAAAATATCTAGAAATTTTCCATTTCTACAGAGAGGAGAAGCCAAATATTGGTAACGTATTCCATAATGTGCAAACAACAGCTGAGAAGTCCCTGTCTCACATCATGCCTGCTAACTTTACTTCGTACAGTAAAATTGGCGACAGATCTCATATCTCAGGGAGGTTCTTATGGGTTGCAGCAGTCTTTCAGGTACTTCAGTCCCAAGCTATTTAGACCTTCGCTTAACAACAGCATTATGACCTAGGCTAGGAAGCAAACTAGATGTCAGTGAAATTGTTAAAACTGTGGCAATATATTTTCTGCACAGTGGCTTCCAATTATGAGCTCCCTAAGTCTTGTATTTTATGTCATCTGCTTTATAAGAACAAAAGGGTACTCTGGTTCTTATGAATGTGTTCTAGGGTTAAAAATCTTCAGGTGGGACCTAGGGAGCCAGTTTGGTGTAGTGGTTAAGTGCGCGGACTCTAATCTGGGAGAACCGGGTTTGATTCCCCACTCTTCCACTTGCACCTGCTGGATGACCTTGGGCAAGCCATAGCTCTGTACCAGCTGTTCTCTCAAGGACAGTTGTCTCAGAGCTCTCTCACCCCCACCTACCTCACAGGGTCTCTGTTGTGGAGAGGGGAAGGGAAAGGAGTTTGTAAGCCGCTCTGAGATTCCAAGTGAGTGAAGGGCGGGGTATAAATCCAAACTCTCCTGGAATTACAACTGATATCTAGAGTATAGAGATTGATTTCTCTGGATGAAATGGCACCTTTGGAGGGTGGACTCTATGGCATTATATCCCAGCACAGCTCCCTTCCCTCCCAAATTTCACCTTCCCCAGGCACCACCTCCAAATCTCTAGGAATTTCTCAAGCTGGAGTTGGCGACCTTAGACTGTGTTAGCAAATCAATGCAGTGGCATCTTAAAATTCTAGATTTTAGATTCCTTGATTTATTCTTTATAAAATGTTGGGCTGCTTGCTTGCTTGCTTGCTTTGCATTTGTGTCCAGTGTATTATTTGTGAGCTCCCGTTCCTGGGCCCAGCTCCTGCCAACCTAGCAGTTTAAAAACAAGAAATTGCAAGTAGATAAATAGGTACTGCTGTGGTGGGAAGATAACAGCATTCCGTGCACCTCGGCATCTAGTCATGCCGGCCACATGACCACGGAAATGTCTACGGACAGCGCTGGCTCCTCGGCTTGGAAATGGAGATGAGAACCAGCTCCTAGAGTTGGATTTGCCTGGCTTCTGAGGAAGGGAAATCTTTTACCAGTGTATTAATGCCAGGAGGATTCAAGTCTGAGACTTCTCACTTCATTTTTCTCTTGAAGGCAGCACTGCATTGCTTTGAAAGACAGCAAGAAATGAGAGAATGAATGAGAAAGTAATTTAGAGCAAAAGTCTGCTCACATTCTTAAGCTTGCTAATTGAAGCAATTAGCTAGGATAAATGAGCATGAGATGGGGATTTTTAAGCCATGTGCACAATTGATACTTAAATCCATGTTTTCATTTCCACGTTTGTAGATTGAATGAGGACGCTACTACCATGCACATTCCAATTTAAAATAGTGGTCTGGTACTTCCTGTCTAGGGATGCCAGCCTCTCGGTGGGACTTGGGGATCCCCCAGAATTACAGCTCATCTCCAAACTACAGATATCAGTTCTCCTGGAGAAAGTGGCTCCTTTGGAGGGTGGTCTCTGTGGCAGGGTTCCTATATTTTGAAATGTCCCAACTGCCTACTTTAAACAAGTGATCACTATGACAAATCTCATTTTATACAATTTAAGCTGTGATAATTGCTACTAACTAGGAATATTCCTAACCTTCCAACCAAAAAAGAGGACATTTTCATCAGGTTTTTTTTTTTTAAAAAAGGGCCCAAAAGAAGATATGTCCTGTAAAAAGAAGACATTTGGTTGTGGTAATCCTACTCTATGGCACTGTACCCCACTGAGGTCCCTGTCCTCCCCAGGCTCCACCCCCAAATCTCCAAAAGTTTCCCAACCTGGCTCTGGCAGCTCTACACCCCATCTGCTGCTGGGGGGGGGGGGACCTGGCAACCCTAATACTATCTCAAATAAACAGCCGGTTGCATCCCCTCACCTGTTTCCAATGATGGAAGGGCACAGGGGCGTAGACTTTTGGAAATCCTGGGGGGAGGCGTGCGCTCACTGGAGCAATGTTCTTCCCCTCCCCCGGAAACCGCCCCGCCTCCCCGTGCCCTTCCGAGGCCCACCAGCTGCTGCCGCCGGTGCCTCTCTTTCCCCCCCGCCACCCCTTCCCTCTCAAGCCCTCGAGCCCCCCCGTACTCTACACCTATGCAAGGGCATGTCCATTCTATCATGGAGGGTTGTGTGTGATTTCTGCTGACGCCTCCCTCCCACCGCAGGCAAGCAAAGCACCATTTACCTTTTTGCTGAGCAGTGATTATGTCCTCTTTTCAAAGCCTTGGAAGGACTAAATGAAATTTCTTCTCCTTCCATTTCTCCTGACCACCATTTGAGATCTCCATTCTGCCGGGAGTTAACAGATCCACAGTTTCCTCAGCAACATTTAATAATGAACAAAATTAAAGGCTACTAAAAAAAATTAATAAACTTCATTAGGTGCAATTCTCAAAGTGTGTATATTGCCTTAAAGGGAGACCCTTCTGTCCCTTTTTCATACTCGCCCTTTCCTTCCTTCCTTCTTTTCTCTGCCCTTTTGTGCCCCTGCTCCAGCTCTCATCACATTTTTTCCCCTCTTGGTTGCCAAAAAAGAAGTCAGTGTCATTCTCATGGAGAATACGTGTCCATGGCTAGTTAGCCAGCCATGCAAGGACATGAACAGTGACCTCCTGATACTCTGTGTAGGCAGGGTATGCATTCTAGCACTCCCCAGCTACCTGATGCCCTAAAATCAAATACTGGCAATCTTGCAGCATGTCAAAGCGAGAAAGGGAAAAGGAGGATAAGGAAGCCGGTGGTGAGGCGGCAGCAGCAGCAGCAGCAGCAGTAGCAGCTGCTTGTTTTCAGGCAGCCTCGCTGGAGAGCTTCTCACATTCTCTCGCTCCCGCCTCTCCCCAAATGTTCAGCCTGCTGTGTGCGGGCTTGGTGTTTACAGTTCAGGCCTATGGAGGAGGAGGAAATATTTTGCCTATTGTTCAGTGACGTCAATGGCTTCGCTCCCAGTCACTTGAGGGACTCTAGTGCTTAGCAAATGTCAGAACAGTGTGCTGCTACAGCATGTGCCTCCCAACAGCCTGCTTACAGCATATCTTTCTAAGACCTCAGTCTGGATCGAACTGGCGAATGTGAGGGAAGAGGTATGGAAATGGCACATATTTAAGTTTGTTACCCATGAAACAGCTATTACTATCTGGCAATATAGCGGGGGGGGGGGCGGGGGAGAGAGTAATTATGGGCAGATTTTTATCCAGCAGCATAATAATAACTTTCCAATGTCTTTTTTATGATGTGAAGGAAAATAGTTAATTTCACAAATATCTCTGAAGTCCGTAGGTATAATTTGGCATTTATAGGAATTGTTTCTCAGCTGTGATGCGCTGTTATCAAGTGTTCAGGACTGAACTGTGACCTTCCTCTGTTTTTCTCCTTCATCCTCAAATGAAAATCTGGAGATGGAAATGTACTTGCAGTTGTGTGAGAAAAATAATGCAATTGTCATTGAAGCTTGGGAGTGATTGAAGAAAGCTAAAACTCAATACCAGACTTTAGCAAATATTGCATTTATTATTTTTAAAAAGCCTTTGGAAAAAGGCACAAAAAAAAAAATCTTTCTCCGAACTGCAGTGGCAACTTACGTCTTGGCAAGCCACTTATGCATTTAAACTGCAAGTAAATCATGTGGAGAATGTTCCCACTTCCCAGGTGTAATCGTATTTTCTGTACAGGTCAGAAACGTGATTAAGGCTGTGATACTAACCACACTTTCTTGGAATCATGTTTCTTTGAAATGAAAGAGACTTCACTTTCAAGAAAATACTTTTAGGCCTGGGTAAAAAGGCACCATTAGGAAGATTAATGTAATTTCTGAAAGGAACTTTAATGAAATTCAAAGGCGCTCAAGAAAAGGCTTACCATGTTGTCATGTTATAAAGCAAGGATGCCAACCTCCCTGTTGTGGGGCCTGGAGATCTCCCAGAATTACAACTGATCTCCAGAACACAGAGATCAGTTCCCCAGAAGAAAATGGCTGCTTTCAAGGGTTAACCCTATGGCATTATACCTCACTGAGGTCCCTCCCTTCCTCCCCCCCTCCCCAACCCCCCCCCCAGGTGCCACCCCCAAATCTCTAGGAATTTTGCAACCCAGAATTAGCAACCCTAGCAGCATTTTTGTGTTTACATGATCAGAGGCTCTTCTTTAAAAAAGAAGAAGAAAAGAAATGTCAGGCTATGAAGTAGAATAACGTCCACAAGCTAGAATAAAGCAGTAGGCACATTTGGGGCAATCAAATGGTTCCGTATCCATTGTTAGTTTTGTTGGGGGGGGGTCTGTATTCTTGGGGACTTGCCCTCCAAATGACATACCCAAAACGTTTATCCAATTTACCCTTAAAGGCATTGTCAGTGAAGGCAGGTTCTGTCTGTAGAATGGAAAGTATCTGATAGGTCTACATTGGGGTTGAGTAGGAAATGAACTTGGCTGAGCAATCCACCTTCCAATTTTAGTCTAATCATGAATGGAAAACAAAGTCAGCCAGGGTCAATGCGTGTTCTCCAGCACACGATCAAAACTTTTTTGTGCTGAGGGGCAAAAAATAATGTTGAGAACACAATGTTGAAAAGTAGATCAGAGAGGACAAATTTAACTACATTTACCAACATTTATCCAAGACATCAGTTTCTCTCTCTCTCTCTCTCTCTCTGCCCCCATCTGCTTATTTTGCATAGGCTTCAGCTGCAACACCTCCATGAATGCTGCATGACAGAATTATTAGAGACAATGCAAAATTGCTGGTTAAACTTGTTCTTTTTTTTAAAAAAAAAAATCCTACATACTTAGTGAATAAGAATGATGATTTGAACCCAGGTTTCCTCAGTTCAGCACTGTAACCACTGTACTACAGTAGAATTGTATGCTGAACAGCAAAACAGTGAGGAATATTTCAGACCGCTTGGATACCCCCTAATATCCAGTAATAACACAAGGTTGGAGCCTTTGGCAGGATTTGGCAACGTTCTGCAGACAGGAGAGCTGATCTCTCTTTCCTGCTTTCCTGCAAGTAGCTTAGTCATATTCACAGTTCTGCTTTTTATATCGGAGTAGCATTTGAGGAGCAAACTAGCTAGGCTGTTATTTTATGTCAAGAGAAAATGGGCAAAGTAGGGAGGGAACGGTCAGCTTCACTTGTCGGGGAATATGAGTGAAATGAAAAACACTATACAGATAGGCAGGTGTAAGGGGGCTGTATGTCTTAACCTGGGCTTGCAACAGTCAGGCCCCGGTACCTTGACTTCTGTACTACAGGCAGAGTTACCAACTTCCAGGTAAGTCCTGGAGATCACACAGAATTGGAACTGATCTCCAGATGACAGAGATCCATGCCCCTAGAGAAAATGGCTGCTTTGGAGTGTGAACTTTGTGGCATTATACCCCGCTAGAGGCCCTCTCCTCTCCAAATCCCACCCTCCACAGGAATCTCAAGGAATTTCCCCAGGAATAACCAGAGATCTCCCAGCCCACAGCTCATAACCCTAGCTAAAACATTCAGAAGACCCACATGCATAAATACATTAAAACATTTTCTCCCAGACTGGGGACTAAGGTTGCCAGCATTCAGGTGGGGCCTGGAGATCTCCCGGAATTGCAATTGATCTGCTGCCTACAGAGATCAGTTCCCCTGGAGAAAATGGCTGCTTTGGAGGGTGGATTTCATGGCATTATACGCAACTGAGTTCCCTTCGCTCCGCAGACCCTGCAGGCTCCACCCCCCAAATTTATTTCCCAACTTGGAGTTAGCAACATTACTGAAGTCCCTCTCTTCCTCAGGGTCTGTCCTCCCCAGGCTCTGTCCCCAAATCACCAGGAATTTTCCAACTCAAAGTTGGCAACCCTAACAACAGGCAGTCTACATCACCTACAAAGCTGAACTCTGTGCTTCAAAGATCTGTCTTGGCTGCAGTATCTGCTTTTCCTGAGCACTCAGGGCCAAGCTACCCATTACATTGTTCACAAGTTAGCCACTAGGAGTTCCAGCCATATTGAGCTGGAGTTCCTGGTGGCAATTCTATTTCAAAGAACTTCAGGGGCCTAGGGTTGCCAAGTTCCCCCGGAGGGCGGGGAAACCCCCGCTCCAGCAGCCCATTGCCTGCTGGCCAGGATCAGACCACCAGGGGAACCCTACCCCCAAATTGCCGGGCTGAGGGGAATGTGCCCAGTGCAATGATGTCACCCAGAGGTGACGTCATCATGTCGGGCATGTTTCAGGGGGGACGCTCTGTAATTCGAGGGAAAACTCTATGGTTTTTCCTCGAATTACTGAGGTCCCGCCCCCAACGTGCCCGACACAATAACATCACCTCTGGGTGATGTCATCGCGGCGCGCGCCCAAAGGGTGTGCCACCAGAAGTATCCCAAATGAGGAAGGACTCTCCCCCGCCGAACACCAGGTAAGACTTGGCAACCCTACAGGGGCCTCATTCAAGTACCATAACACAGCGGGAGAAGAGCTGGCACCTGCACGTCTCCGTGGCTAACTCATAAACAATGTAATATGTAGCTTGGCCTTCAGAGCCAAACTAAATGTGACAGAAAACTCATGGCAGAATGAGTTCACCATCCTCATTTTAAAGGGATTTTAGAAGGTTGCAAGGGGCACAGCACAGAGCTCCTCCCACCCAGCGCTGTCAAAAGAGCTGGAGGACTGCACACACACCACCACCACAGTTGTTTTGGTACTTGAAAAGGCATGGGGGGAAGGGGAGAGTTCCACCCCACAGGCCCAATTGAGCCCTTATGACATTTTAAAATTCCTTTACAATGTTAACAGTTCTCCATCATATTTGTTTAGCCCTTAAGGCAGCCATTCGGCCCTCAATGAGCCAAGTTCTCATTATTTGGCCCTCAAGGCAGCCATTTGGCCCTCAGTGAGCCTCAAAGGGCCATTTCATGTCCAGCAGTCCCTATAAATCTGGACCCTCAATGCCTGCTCTTCAGTCTGAGAAACTTGCCTTTTGGGTAAAGACACTGAGTAGGAAGTACCTGGTCGCTTCCTTGGAACTTGACCAGTACCAGTTTCTCACTCTGCTGCTGCCTCTGGCTCTTCTGAACTTCAGTTACTGTCTGAAACCTGATCCTTGTATAGTTTTGACAACGTACCTGCTTCAGAATTGACAGCCAGTTCTCTTCCCCGACTCCCCAGGTCGTGTGGCCTGAACACCTGGAGCCTGGCTCTTGCTAAGATCTGAGACCAATCTTGTTAAGGGAGATTGTTATTATTACAGGCACGATCTCTCACCAAGCTGCTGATGGTCTTTGATGAGTCATAAAGGAAACAGGGTCTCTTTATCTTTTGGTACAGTGATGCTGTGCTGCTGTCTGGTCCTTCAGAGTACTGCAACCACAGCAGTTACTCTGAAAGAGATGCTGCTCACCCAAGCAGCGGCCTCTTATTCTAGCATCCTATAGCTCCCCAGTTGTCAGTGTGAGGCCATAGGCAGTTAATTAATTAATTTAGAATATTTATTTACCCACCATTCTTCTGAATACCTCAGGACCCAAGGTAAGTAACAACAATATGAAAACAATTTTATAAAACAAATATTAAAAATAACAGGTATAAAAACATTAAAACCAGACTAAAAATGCCTTTACGAGTGTGTTCAGATGGGCAGCTAATCCTGCCATTGGCCCGGCTGTAATTTGAGATGGATCTTTTTTGATGCACGACCAGATAGCCTGCCTGTGAAGCTCTTCGCTGCACTTGACGCCTGCGGTGGATTGTCTAGATGGCATCTACCGCGAAGAGCCCTGCAGTTGGCTTTTTTTTTAAAAAAATCCTTTATGTGCATGTGCATAGGCGCCTCACCATATATTTGCACATACTAAAAATGGTAAAAACATAGCCAGCGGTACCTTCCTCTAGGTACTGTTTCACCTAATAAAGTTGAAAAGTTCAGGGGACCGTCAGAAATGTAAAATTGTTTGGATCGCTTGAGCAGAGCTCTGGGGAGGTCACTTGTTTAAGAGGTTATGCACACATTGCTAAGAGTTTTTTTTAAATGGTGGCCATTCGGGATGGTCTGGAAACCATCCCAATGGGCTGATTGCGCACTGGAGGTATGACCTGATGGTGGAAAGTACTGCATTGGCCTGTTGGCCAGCTTTAGGCCGGACTTTAACTAGTATCTTTTAGGTACAGATCCCCGATGGGGATTAACGGGCTACTAACAAAACTGGCACAACTCCCAGATGTTGAGGTCTGGACAGGTACTTTAAAACCACCAGGCACTCGTGCCTGGCGCAGCTCAAAAGAGCCATATGAACGCACCCTACCTCTCACCAGAGATATTCGAGTCATGATGGGCTTTAAAGCTTGAATAAGCAACTTGATTTGGGCCTGGAAACTAATTGAAAGCTAATGTAGGGCTCTCAGATAGGATTGGCATGGTCCCCCTGGCTAGCCCCAGATTTAAAAAATGAGCTGCTATAGTTTGCACCTGCTTCAGTTTCCAGATTTACTTCAAGGACAGCACCATGTAAAGCAAGTTACAATAATCTAGTCTTGAGGTTAATGAAGCATATATCAGCATACCTAGGAAAGATACATGCAAGGAGGCAGACAGCTTCCTAACTTGATGTAGCTGGGGGAAAGCATTTTTTTTTTGGTCTTGGGTCATGATCAGATGGCTCTTTTGATCCGACCCAATTTAAAGGGCACATCCAGACAGTGACATCTGGGAAATGTGCCGCTGCTGTGATCAGCCCATCAATCCCCACCAGGGAGCCGTACTAAAAAGATAGCGCTGAAAGTCTGGTCTAAAGCTTGCCGATGGGCCAATGGCGGACTTCCCCCCGTTTGGTCATTCCAGCGCGCAGTCAGCCTGTGGGGATGGTTTGGCTCCAGACCATCCTGAATGGCCGCCATTTAAAAAAATTGTTAGCGGTATGCACATAAACGTTTAAACGTGTGATGGCCACAGAGCTCCACTCAAACGTTCCGGACAATTTCATGTTTCTAAAGGTCCCGTGAAACTTATGAACTTTGTTAATTCAAATGGTACCTAGAGGAAGGTACCAGTGGTGGTGCTTCTAACATTCAAGTCTGCGCATGCCTAGAGATGTAAAATTTCCAGAAATTTTGAAGCTTGGAAAAAACCCCAGTTTTTTCTGTTTTTTTCCGGAAAAAAACAGAAATTTTCAGAAAAATTGAAAAAAAATGCTAAATTAGCACTTCTTTTTTCTTTTCCAGATTAAAATTTAACTACCTTAGCCTGCCAGCATCATCTTCATCTTAACTACATTTTAAGTTTGTTCTCCCTTAGCTACTTGACCACTTCATTCAGATACTGGGCAAGGACAGGCAGCAACAGCCAGTGGATTATTCAGGGTAATATTCAACTGAGTACCCTCATCAAGCCAACCAAAGGGGCTAAAATAAGGGCACAGAGAAGATGCAAGCAGATAGGGAAGTTGGCAGACTGGAAGGAAGGAGAGGGAGGAAGGGGCAGGCCTAGAACAAAATTAGGGCGCCAGACAAACAAAGGCAGGTAAAATCCCAGTCTAACCTTGAAGTGCCTCTTGTGAATCACAACAAAGCCTTCAGCAGCTTCACTTTCAGGCAAAAGCATCTAGAGCAGCCCTGTAGCTAGACAGTTTTTGATGGGGGGGGGGGCGGCACTGGGGGCATGATGTCACTTCTGACATCACAAAAAATAATAATGTCCAGGTTGCAACAGAGGGTGGCCAGGTCCCCTGGCACACTCTTGTACTGGAAGCTGGTGAACTCTGGAATTGGGGCAGCCACCAGACAGCCTTCTTGCACTCCAGGTCCAAGTTGAAGATCTTGTTGCTGTCCCAGTCAAACATGTACTCGCCGGGCCCTTACGGTGGATGCCATCTAGACAATCCTCTGTGGAGTCCGCGCGCAGTAAGGCGATTCATGGGTGAGCTGTCTGGCTTTGCAACACTGGATTAAAAAGATCGAGATAAAATTAGAGCCGGGCCAATGGCGGGATTAGCTGCCCATCTGAACGGGACCTTGGACACATTTTTCCCCAGGAGGGGGAGAAGGAGAAGAAGAGTTGGATTTATACCCTGCCCTTTACTTAGAATCTCAGAGCGGCTTACAATCACCCTCCCCTTCGTCTCCCCACAATAGCACCCTGTGAGGTAGGTGGGGCTGAGAGAACCCTGAGAGAACTGCTCTTGAGAGAACAGCTCCAAGAGAACTGTGACTGACCCAAGGTCACCCTACTGGCTGCATGTGGAGAAGTAGGGACTCAAACCCAGTTCTTCAGATTAGAGTCTGCTGCTCTTAACCACTCCACTAGAGTTCAGTACAAATCCCAGTTCTTAACAGAGTAACTGAAAACTGCACTCAATTAACAACAGGAAGAACAAGACCATATGGTTGCCAGCCTCCAGGTGGGACCTGGAGTCCTCTTGGAATTACAGTCAATCTCCAGATGACAACAATCAGTTCCCCTGGAGAAAATGGCAACTTTGGAAGCAAGATTCTATTGCATTATACTCTGCTGAGGTCCCACCTCCCAGCCCTACCTTCCCCAGGCTCCACCCCCAAATCTTCAGAAACTTCCTGACCCAAATTTAACAACCTTCTGTTACTTCAGGACCATAAAATATGACTATGGACATTTTTTCTGGCATGAATTTATCACAACTAGCATATTAAAATATAGTGTATCCAAACAATTATTACAATTTACTTTTTAAAATAATATTTATTTGTAATTGTAACAAATGGAGCAACAATCTCCTGAACTGTTTACTAGTTTATGTGGAGCAGACAAAAAAACACCACAAAACAATTTTTAAAAACCCAGAAGTAACAATTATTCATATTTCCTCTCCACAGTATTAAATAAAAAAACCCCATTCTCATAAAAAGAATTGAAGGGGGGAAGTGTATAGAAGGGGGTGTTGGACTAAGTTTCAATGAATGGGCATGAAATTTAATCAGAATCATTTTCTGAGCTGTAATTATCAGTTTCAGTCACTGCTTCTGCAGCTACTCTGTTGTGTCTGTCATTATCACAGTTATTATGGACCCCTAAAAACTATACTTTCAGGTCCTTTTTGTTGCTTAGACTCGATGGCATTATACCCCAGTAGGTCCCTCCTTGCCCCCCCCCCCCAGTTTCCCCCCATCTCCAGGAATTTCCCAATGTGGAGTTGGTAACCCTAATTATCATTGTGTTTATGCTATCTCCACCAGGCAGCAGGTCCGTTGGTGACCCCATTTATGTTTTCAGTTGTGTTGGGCCTACTACACGTCCAAACCAGGCTGTGGTCTTTCCCGTAATTGCGACTGTATGCTTTGATTTGTCATGGGGAGACAAGCAATGCAAGGGTCTTTCATTGGAATTTCTGACTCTCCTGCAGTCTGCCATTTTCTCAACTTTGCCCCTTCTGAAGAGGAGCAAGACCCATATTTCCTCTTCTTGACTATTAAGTGCTATAGTTGTGGGGTTTTTTTTAATGTCAACAATTAGTCAGATTTTAAATATAAGTGTGGAGGAAGGAAGCTTGTCATCACTCATATGGGAAACAATGAATTGCACCCAGTTGCCTGATAAGAGCCCTTTCTTGTCATAATATAAATAACCAGATGCTGTTGGGAAAAATAGTCAAAATACTTAAATATTCAGAATTTCAATGGATCTTTGCTTCACTGGAGAGGAGGCATTTCTTTCTGTTTAAAAATGCTTTATTTCTAAGGGTAAGGGTTCACAGGACACCTACAAAATAACAACATATCTAGGAGATCCATTTTGCATCCTACTCTTTACAAAGCATGGTCAGACAATAATGGAGAATCTGCTTCTTCTTGACCCCTAGAAGGAAGTCACCTGATTACATTAACCAGTCAATACCAGTAAACACACCTAGATTCCCAGGGTTACAAAGCATTGGCTGCCTGCCAAGTTTCCTTCCAGGTCAGCCTAAACAATAGAACTGAAGGTAAACAGATTAACCCTATAGTGGCTGGAATCTGAACCTTGCAACCTATACATTTCCAACAGACACTTGGCTTCTTCAGTAGCCTTCAGAGAGAGGGATGGGTTTGAAATCTGTCAGCGTGATGATGATGGATTGTGAGAAGTCTATGAATTAAATGTTGCTCTGGTTCTTTAAGGAAAAACATGTGCCATGCCTTTGGCTGAAAAGAGTGGAAAGTTATAGTACAGCAATTAAAACAAATGAAGAAGCAGGTGGGGAAGGGGAACATTTCAGCAATAAACCTCTGAATACCTGTGCCTGAAGGCAACATCATCAGAAAGCCTCAGCCTCTATGCTCTGTTTTTTGGCAAACCAGGGTAACTGATAAGCTACTTTGTGAGACAAGATGCTGGACTAGATGGACCACACTGGTCTGATCCAGTAGGGCTCTCCTTATGTAGAAGGACAATCTCACAAGGTTCTATTAGATTCATACTTGGAGATGGAGCAAACTCAGATCTAAAAGGTGTTGGTTAAGTTTGGTACAACAGCCGCAGCTCTTCCTTGAGGGCCATACAAGCCATCTAGTCCAGCCCCCTGCTCAATGCAGGATCAGCCGAAACCATTTGTCCAGCTGCTGCTTGAAGACTGTCAGTGAGGGGGCACTCATCACCTCCCTAGGTAGCCAGTTCCACTGCTCAACTGCTCTTACTGCAAAACAAAACAAACACACACCACCACCCCCGAATATCTAGATGGTACCTTTCCGCTTGTAATTTAAATGCATTATTGCAGGTCCTATCTTCTGCTGCCAACAGGAACAGCTCCTTGCCCTCTAAGCGACAGCCTTTCAGATACTTAAAGAGAGCAATTACGTGCCCCCTCAACCTTCTCTTCTTCACACCGAACATTCCCAGGTCTGTCAGCCTTTCCCCACGGGGCTTTGTCTCCAGGCCCCTGACTTTCCTTGTCGCTCTCCTCTGCACCCACTCCATTCTGTCCACATAGTTTTTGAAGTGAGGCCTCCACAACTGCACACAATACTGCAGGTGCAGCCTGCAGTGTATAGCGGAACTATGACATCTTGTGATCTGGGTGTTATGCCTTTGTTGATACACCCCAAGACCCCATTAGGCTTTTTTGCCAATACATCACACTGACTGCTCATATGTAACTTACAGTCCACCCATATCCCAAGACCTTGTTCACACACACTGCTACCTGGAAATGTATCCCCCATCCAGTATGCATGCTTCTCATTTTTGTTACCCAGATGTAGAATTCTGCACTTAACCTCGTTCAATTTAATCTTGCTCACATCCACCCACTTTCCCAGCGTGTGCAGATCTTGTTGAATTCTCTCTCAATCTTCCAAGGTGTTCGGTACTCCTCCTAATCTGGTGTCATCTGCAAGTTTAATGAGTAGGCCCTCCAAGCTCCAACCCCTCATCCAGATCATTTATAAAAATATTGAAAATTACTGGGCCCAGAACCGAGCCATGTGGCACCCCACTGGACACCTCCCTCCATTCAGATGAAATGCCATTGATAACTACGCTCTGAGAGTGGTTCTCCAACCAGTTCCCTATCCACCTAACTATCCTAGAGTCCACAGCCCGCTAGTTTACCCATCAGAACATCATGGGGAACCCTGTCAAAAGCTTTACTGAAATCCAGATAAACAACCTCGACAGCATCCCCATGATCCAGTAAGTCCGTCACTAATGATAGATCATTATAACATTATAATACTATAGCAATATATTAACTACCAATTTTAGTGGAGGGAAAATGGTGCCCACGGGGTTTATGGGTGAGTCAAGCAAAATGGTGATATTGTGTGTGGGACCTGAAAAACTGTGCACCTTCCCAGCCATACAGTATACAAATACAGTTTCACTGGAGTCTTTCCAAAGAGATTATACCAAACCTGGTTTGGGAAGGATCACAACAAACTGAGGGAAAGATGGCAAGTGGACGATTAAAGGATGATTAGGAATGTTGTATGGACAGCTCCTCTCAAAGGTCCAAAGGATCTCTGGCCACTTCCAGCTGTTGATGACAGCACATGAAGCATGTAAAAACAAGTTGCAAAGATTATCAGTTGCCCCAAAAGGAGCTAAATTTGAGGCCCCCTTTGAGCTTGGTGACCCTCCTGGCTTCCTCTCAGGCCCAGTCTGGATGCTCCCAAAGAGGACCTTGAAGGGGACTGCTTATGTGGATACATGATCTGGGATGGTCCAAAGCTTACTGTGGGGTGTAGAGGTCCATACAGCCAGGAACCAACTTCATCCACAAACAGCACATTAATTCTTTTAAACTGATCTGACTATACCAAGTCAAGACTGGGTACAGAGTCCAGACGGTTTCCTGTTGTGATTTTCTAGGGTGTTTTACTTTTCTTTTGTCTGTCAGCCTTGTACCTTTTGTCCCCTCCTGCCAGTCTACACTGTTGATCCTTCTCATTTCCCTTTGAATGGATTTCCAAATAGCCTGCCTATTATGGGTTGGATCCAACCAGCTTTTCTACTTGATCTTGGCCTATTATCCTCCTCACTGAAGCTCTAGTCCCATAGCCTTTGCCCATATGGGTACCTCGATCCCTAAGGCAGCTTTTATGGTGGTCCCTAGCCACCGCCACCCTTTCCCCAGCTTTTGCTTTTTCAGCCGACTGCACAGACCTTCCTATGATTCTGTTCTAGAGCTCTCTCCAATAAGACTAACACTTTGGCCCCTTGTATAGACAGTTGTTTTCAGACCGGTGCCATCTGGAGCGAAAGGTAAAACAAGCAAGGAAGATCAAGCATTCTGTCTTATGTATTCCCAGCCAGGAAGAGAAAAGCTCCCTTAAGGATAGAGGAGCCAGGGGCCTGTTGAGAGGCAGCAGCCCGAAGTTTGATTGAAGTATGGCATTAAGAATTAAAGGCACACAGGAGGTGTTGAGAAGATAAGTATGAGCTGGAGACTGTCTGCAAGAGTTCAGAAGTGTACAGATTCTAAAAACACAGAACTGCAAAGAAATAGTGCTGAGCCATCAAGTCTATGTCATTTAAATGCACCAAAGTTTCCAGATTGCTTTGGCTGGCTTTATTCAAAAGGTGGCCCAAGCAAGCACTTTTCCAAGAGTGGAATATCAGAGCATGTCATGGATCAGGAAGGGGGTCCCTATACAACGCTGTGTGTGGGAAGTCGACGAAGAGGCTGCTGTCAGGATGCCTAACTGCCAGCATGCAGCATTAAGTTCCTTCAATCAAAATATATGCACATAAGCATAATATATTTTCCAAGTATAGTTTTTCTGGCATCTGCTACACCTCTAACGCTTTGAACAATTTAGGCACGTCTATGGAAATTACTGAGAGCATTGAAGTAGCACATTTTGTTTGTGGAGAAAAGGATTTGCTGTTCTCTACTTTTTCAGGACAAGAAAGAAAAACCCTCCCAAGCTGAAAATGAACTCTGTCCTTAAAAAGAAAAAGAAAAAACATTTTCAGAAGTTCTGTCCCTGTTCAGAGGACATTAAAACAATAACTTCATTGTCAGCAGCTGAACAAACTCCATGAAGAAGAAAATTGGGAAACTCTTTCTTTTTGTCTGGTTTGTAAGAATGTGCCCAAACACACATCGCTTAGGGATGGACTGGGAAATTTGTGTCATTTCCTATCTCTGACCGTGGTGTAAATGTGGCAGCAGCTGCTGTACCCACACCTGGGTGCCCCTCCTTGTGAGATAGTGTCCGTTGTTTTGTCCTTATGAGGACAGTACAGATGCTGGCACAGTGGTTATTGCGGCATTTTACACTGCCCTCCTCATAAGGGGGATATAACATTCACTACCTCATAAGGGAGGCAGACTGAATGCGAGCACTATGGCTGCTGTTGGGCTGTGTGCAGGGGCAATGGCAGCTGCTGCACTCATACAGTCTCCTTTACAAGGAGGAGCTTGTGTGGCCCCTGATTTCCCTCCCCCGAAACAGCTTTTAATTTAAAACGAACAAAAAAGTAAGAATTTGAACATAGTTTATAGTTTACCTCAGAACTTAATGCTGTTTGGGGGGACTGTATTACAACTGTCTTCCCCCCACACTACAAACAGCTGCTTGGCGGCCATTTCTACTTTGGGAAAGGATGCCAGAAGGAAGAGCTGAACCCCTCCTTCTTGAGCACTACAACCGCTATCATATTTAGCTTCCTCAAAGCTTCCGTATGAGGCTTAATCTGATGTTTTCCAGTCACAGACCCCCAGTTTACCTGAGGTGAATACACCCTGCTTCAGAAACAGTCCTGCAAAGGCTCCTTCAGAGTAAAGGAATATGACACAGAGCTAGTGGAGAAGGGCCTTCAGCAGAAGTGTAATTGAGGAAGGGATAGAACTCAGGCAGTGAACCTTAGTGTGGAAAGCTGTTGTTACAAATCCTTAGATTTCCATATTTTCGTCTATGAAATGATGAAGGGTATACACTTTCAGTTTTATCCACCTTTTGCAACAAAACAAACTTACAAATACCTTTCTCTTTGAAAAAAATACCTTCTCCCTTTAGTTAAACCACAGGCAAATTCCTTCACCTTAGAATGAATCGTCTTTGGCTGTTGAATCGTTAAGTATAATTTTTGTTCTTGTTGTTCATAGGAGCATAGGAATGGTGACATTTGGCTTCACCCCTGTTGCTGATGCTGACCTGATGCTAGCCATTGCCAGGATAATTCTTTTCGATAGCACAATGCAGAGTAGAGCTTCAGTGAAGAGTGAACATAATGGCAAACTGGGCTGGAGGGATGAACATTGAGTTCTGGAGTGGTACCAGAGCAATTAGAAATTTTACACAGCAAACACAGTTTGTGTATATATTGCCCAGCCAAATGAGAATTTTGGAGGTCTTTCATATTTAAAAACCTCTAGAATATCATTCCATATGTAGTAAGTGCGACTGTAGTATTACAGTCTGTGTACCTCTGATGGAATCCACATTTTTACAATATGGCAGGATATAAACTTAAATAAATAAATAAATAAAACTTTAAAATCCCATTCCACCCCCAAATGATATACCATTTAATAAACTGCAAACTGTGTTCAGTCAGGGTGCTGTTGTTTTAACCCTCAGAATAATTTTTTAAGTTTTAGTGATTAACAAAAAGCAATTAAGCAAAGAGTCAGAAAGGTCATCCAATACTTACAAGTTAATTTCTGTGAATGCCTAAGCATATGGATAATCCATCATCTAACTTTCATAAGGTATCTGGCTTTGGCACATAGGAAGTGTTTTTGTTTAATTGTTCACATATTAATAAGAGGGGATGTAATTGTGGTGTGATTTGCTGATGAATTTCTATATCTTTTCCATTTTAACTCCCAGCATATATTCATCTAATCCATGTCTGTGCCTGAACTCACCAGGATTCCACATGTTTGGCAGCAGACGTTTGTACAAACTTTTCACCTCCTGATATTTCCCTAATGGGACTTTCTTTAGAAATCCAGCACTGGTAGCTTAGAAAGCAATTTCAAAGTAATCTCTTCTGCACGACTTTCTAATTATTAACTGTACAATGCTTAAAGTTATTGGTGTTATTTCTTTCAACTTGTCATAGCTGTCATAAGAACTAGGTTTTTATAATATGCTGCAGCAGCAAAAATGCATTCCAGCTTCCCTTAAAACTGGTCATGGGGCAGCTCTGTTTTGTGCTGCGAATTTGTAACTATTTCCAAAAGAAGATGAAAGCTTCCTCAGGCTAGACACGGAAGCCTTCAAACTTCTGTCTAAACATTCCACACAAGTTACTAAGGAACAAGCTGCTGAAGCCATGGAAAACTGCCTCCCTGTGTCACATTCGCACCTTTCTCTACTCTGTAGTTTCGTTTACTTGTGAGGTGATATTGTCATGTCATGTTTTCCTGTCCCCACTCTCTGCCATTGGCGGCTGCTGGCTTTAGACTGGAAAACACGCACAGTGATGTAATTTCAAAGGTAAGCAAAGCTACATACAATAGGGCAAAAGGGAAGATGTGACGTATGGAGGCCATTTTGGCAGCGGTTTTTTTTGCCAGTGTGGTGTAATGGCTAGAATGTGTAAGACTGGAAGACCTGATTTCAGATCCCAGCTTACTAATAAAACTCCATCGATGACCTTGGGCCAGGCCGCTTAATCACATCAGAGGGTTGTTATATAAAACAGGAGAGAACCATGAAAGATATCCTAAGCTCCTTAGAGGCAGGATGGGGTTAAAAGAGGTAATAATGATAGAGGTGTAGGATGGATTCAGAGTCTTTTTCATAAATCATATGTTCTGGAAATTCAGAAGAATGAACTGCCTTCCAATGACTTTTTTCATTATGCAGGGTTGTGTATCTGTTTCCAGCCTCACCCATCCCAATGAAAAACATCTATTTTTAAAAATTCATTTGGACAATGAAAATGAATGCAATATGTTCATTCATTGTCCTGGAGCTGGGCAGTCTGTTTAGAGTTCACAGAGGTCTGACAAAGGGGGAAAGACTCTTTTGCCTCCTCCTTCCTTTCACTTCTGCAACTACAGGAGACAATCTTGGTAAGCAATCTTAAGTAGAGTTATTCATTGGAAAACAACTTAACCACTAGAAGTGCCCTTGGTAAGATCAGTTTGCCAAATACATTTCCCCCTTCCCCTTCCCTTTATTTATTTATTTATTTTTATTTATTTAATTTATATCCCGCCCTCCCCACCTTTCGGCGGGCTCAGGGCGGCTACCGGCATACCATAAAATATTATCAATTTTGTACTTCGATGGGGGGGGGGGGGGGCGATGACTCCTGTGCTCCTGAGTGAAGCTGTGCTTACTCCAAAAAGAATTCACTTAGCAATTTTTTAAAGGTCAAAAGCCAGATCAAGTCTCCTAAAGAGAAATGGCCTTATGTTAACTTCACCCAAGAGCTGTGACCCACAGTTCCATCTGTTGATTATGTGTCTGTAACAGTACATTAGGCAGATTTCCAATCAGATGCCTGTGTCACATCCAAAATACACACTATCTAAATGAATGCAGCTCTTTAATAAAGGATTTTAAAAAATGTTTTAAGACCATATTTTAGTTAATGCAGTTCAGGAGCAGATACAAAATAATTTGGCCATGCCCTTAAGCTGCTTTCTCTTGGATTTTACTGCGTCATAAAACGAAGCTGTGAAAGATGGTAGCTAAAAATATATGATAAATTAAGAGCTTCCTGCAAGATTACCGCTGTATGCTTGAAAATATAATTGTGGTTTCTGGAACTCGTGGCTGTTCATTTAAAGGATTCAGATAAAGGAGGAAACTCTCATCAAATGTATTCTAATGCCAGAGGTTTTAATGTGGCAAAAAAGAAAGAAAAAAAGCTATTATCTGTTAAAGCCATCATGTAAAGAGCTACAAGCTCCCCAGGATACTTCAGAGAAGAATGAATTAGGCAGGACTGCGGATGTAAATGAAAAGTTGACTTCCTGTTTGCCAGCTGGTAAAGACCAGACTTAATGCTTCTTCTTTCAATATGAGCACAGCTTGCCTCAAAAAACAAAACTCGAATAAAGCACGCAAAGTCATTTTTAAGGATAATGCATTAGCGATAATGCCGTCAGAGCAGCTGTCCATCGATTCAAAAACATGATATTAGGCAAAGAAATATATCCACAGGAGCCACCCATATGATGGATATTGCAGATGTAGATCAGTAGCCAATGAACTTCTGAAGCCAGGGATGGGTCATGCCAGACTTGAACAGAGAAACTGATTCTGACATAGTTTAGCATCCATGAAGCAAGCAGAGCCAAGGCTTAATAATGTTCTGGTTTCACTTCCTAGTACTAGCAATCAATTTGTTTGTCATATCAAGCATTTTCTTGTGTGCAGGTATGAACTTGGTTCCAGTGGCTGAAACTGGTCCAAACATAAACTTGGATTTGGCAATGCTTAGGGAATGCAGGTACACGTGGAATAAGGAAACCGTTAGCTGGGAGATTAAAGAGAGAAGTTTATTTTATTTTACAGCAAAATAAGGATCTGCAACAGCCAAGGACAACTGTTCACTCAGTACTCAATACAGGTAACAGATGCAACACAGATGATTCAGATCTTCTGTGTTTTTGTTCCAGTCCCACAAAAGCATTATAGCGCTTAAGCCCTTGCCTGAGGTCTTTTTACTTCAGTATTTAAATGATGTACTAGGGATCTCACCAACCTTTGTATTTCCAGCTTTAAGTGCTTTAGGAGGGAACTAGCTTGCTGCTTAATTCTCCCCTCCTCCACGTGGCCTGGTAGCCTCAGCTGAGCCCTTAAGGAGAATGTCATAGCCCTCTTTTGAGAGGTACATACCATCAGGGCTCATTTCGTAGCAGGAGCTCCTTTGCATATTAGGCCACACACCCCTAATGTAGCCAATCCTCCAAGAACTTACAGAGCTCATCTTACAGGGGCTACTGTAAGCTCTTGAAAGATTGGCTACATCAGGGGTGTGTGGCCTAATATGCCGAGGAGCTCCTGCTACGAAATGAGCCCTGTATTCCATTGCCCAAGTACAGGCAGCAAAGCAGTCCTGTGAATACATTCTGGTCAACATGTGGAAGTTGGGGGTGGGATCAGCAAGCTGAATTCTATTCAACTGACCCAGGACAGTTTAGTGTTTTTTTTCTTAAGACAAGAAAGAAATACATTGTGCTTGGGGGCGAACTAAAATTTTGGTGGGAAAATCTGCCTGAGAGTTGGGAGGTGACAGGGGACCGTCATAACTGATCTATCACACAACATGCAGGCACATGCAAGCTTCCTAGAGATTTAGCATGGATGAAGGAGGAGGAGGAGATTGGATTTATACCTCATCCTTCACTCGGAGTCTCAGAGCAGTTATGAACTCCTTTCCCTTCTCCTCCCCACAACAGATTCCCTGTGAGGTAGGTGGGGCTGAGGAAGCTCTGACAGAAACTACCCTTTCAAGGACAGCTCTGACAGAACTATGGCTTGCCCAAGGTTATCCAGCAGCTGCAAGTCAAGAAGTGGGGAATCAAACCTGGTTCTCCCAGGTTAGAGTCTGCACGCTTAACTACTACACCAAACTGGCATGCACAAGATGAGGGAGCTAGGGGGGAAATGGGTGTTATAGAAGGCTTCAGGGGCTGTTCAAGGCAAATTGGAAGTAGAGCATGGAAATGTGTGAATTATGTGTCCGAATGCAAGTATTCCAAACACTTATTGGCAGATCTGTTTTATCTCAGAATGTGTACAAGCAGAAGGGGCTCTGTGCTGTTGGTGTAAAGGGACATGGGCTGTGGTCACACTGGTGGCTTGGTGCAGTATGGTGGTGCCTTAGATTGTACCAGTTCAAAGTGTAGCAGAGCATTCCATCCAGACCACACACCCTGTGGCAGGTTACCCACACAGCTGTCCTGTGGGGGGGGCATCCATATTAGTGTTGCGCTTCAACCATGGGATGAGCCATAATGGTGGGTCTTATTTAAATGCAAGTGGATGGATGTGCATATGCACTCATGTGCATATAAGCAGCAACTAGAAAAAACAGTGGCAGAAACGAATTTGCAAGTTCAGACATCCCTTCCAGGTCCCTTTCACTGCAGGAGAGTTCGGACATCAGAAAACCTGGAGGGATTACCGAATAACCTGTTAATACTGGACTTTCCCCAGTACATGTTTATTCTACTTCCATTGCAGAATACCATGGGCTGTTGACAGCTGTGCCATGGTAGGCATGTTGTCATCTAGAGGGGCCCATTTATTTCGCTCAGGTAATGCTACTATAGCGCCCCAAACTGTGTGTGTGACCACAGCCATTGAAAGCTGAGAGAACTGGGTTTAGAATACTTGTTACTGGATTTTTTATACATAGCCCATTCTTGCCTTGGATAGATGAGTGGCTTCCATGAGACTCCCAATGCTCTCCCATCCCAGGGCTTAATTTCAACTATACACCAGCGTATTCCTATTCACTGGAATATTCCAATTAGAACGAATGTGTTCACAAATTTTCACTTGTTTATTTATAACTGTCTCCCTCCTACATCTATGAGCCAGGTAGTTAATTTATTCTAATTAACTGGTTTCATGGCACATTTAAAAGTATGCCCTCCCCCAGGATGATAATAATAATAATAATAATAATAATAATGAATAAGAGGCAAAAAAGCCCCTGGAAAAGACCAAATGGCAATAATTGATATCAGTTTCTCTTGTCTTACAAAACATGCATTTGCATTTCTGCAGTTTCCCGTGGCAACCCTCTAATATCACTGAATAGGATGTCCCAAGTCTACACTCCATTACAGCAGACTGCTCTTGTCTCTGCAAGCTTTAAAGAAACCCTAACATTTGCACAACGGTCATATTTCTTGTACAGAAATTATGTCAAAAGAAAATTATGTTGACTGCTTTTAAAGCCGAGTGACTGGCAAGTTCTGGTAAAAGTCCATTGCTGAGCAGAATGTAAAATGACGGCATGTAAGATGAGCTTTACTAATTACAGATATTTCCTGTTGTGAAGATCAAAACTGATTGCTGTCCCTTTAAGTCCTAAAGGAAGTCGTTTATACTAGACTGAATATTGGCAAAGGGGAGAATCAATGTGCAAAATCAAAGGGTTTTGACAAGGTGTTGTAGGCAATAGAGACCAGTGGTAGAGCTTTCAAAACTCCTTTGAAAAGAGTTGTATGTAAGTGAAGCTTAGGAATGCTTTCAGTGTGTCAATAGTGTAGTCTTGTATTTGATACTTTTAAAAAAACCCTAACATGCAGCTATTGGGAGTAGAGTGTATGAGATGGGGGGGAGGGGGGTACCTGCTTACATACCTCTATTTGTTCCTGTATTTTTTTCCCTGGCAGCACAAACATTAGTCAGGACAGAAGTAGGATGTGTGTGTGAGGGAGGGAGAGTTAAAACCTCTTTCCCCATCGCTGCCTTTTTCTGCTTCTCTCGTTTCAGCACTTCTAATAACAGCCTCATGTGAAAATTTAGCTACTGAATCTATTTCAATCCAGGGAACCCCCCCCCCCCCCATAATTTTCCATATTTCTATGTCAACCTGCTGTTAAAGGTATAAGGGCAGAGCCAGGGGGGGAAAAGGACGGCAACTGTAGATCTACAATGGGGAGTGGAATAACCAGAAGGATGCCGATTTGCTCCTGTGCCTTCAACAGCAGTCTAATATGCGAAGATTTGGCCGGTGAGGCTTTCCCCTGCATGTTGATAGTGAAAGCCAGCATTATGTGTATCAAAATTGTTAAAGCATAAAAGCACTATCAGCAAAATATTTTTTCAGTAGTAAATCATCTGTTACCTGGGCTAGGGGCCTTAAGCAGGTCTCTGGGGAAGCAGCGTATACATTTTCTAAATAAATAAATATTTTTCTTTATTTAGCCAGGCATACAGCACACCAGAGCTGAGATTTCTGGGCATAGTGACCTTATCTCCATGGCCTGGACAAAATGCAGGAGATTCTGAACATCTCTTCATTACAAGTTGATAGGAACAATTTGTGTCCTGACATTGCCAAAGCCAGAATCCTGACTAGTACAACAGAATATGGGAAAGCAACAGCTCTTTTGTGGGGTTTAAACACTGTTTCAGCCAGTTTGGTGTAGTGGTTAAGAATGGCAGACTCTAATCTGGGAAATCAGGTTTGATTCCCCACGCCTCCACTTGAAGCCAGCTGGTTAATCACAGTTCTCTCAGAGCTCTCTCAGCCCCACCTACCTCACAGGGTGTCTGTTGTGGAGAGAGGAAGGGAAGGTGATTGTAAGCAACCCCAAGACTCCTTTGGGTAGTGAATGGCATGGTATAAAACCAACTCCTCCTCCTCCTCCTCTTCTTCTTCTCAGACCATAAATGAAGTAGGTCAATAAACAAACATGTTCATGTTTACTAGATAAATCCATTAGTGTACTCTCCCCACCCTTTTCTAATCATACAGTGGCCACTCCACTCCTCTCCATGCAAAATAAGTACACTATTGAAGACATAGCTTCAAGTAGCCCTGAGTCTCTGGACATCAGCATCTATTCTAGTCAACTGCAATGAGGTGTAGCATTCAAAGGGCAAAACAGGGTTGTTCATCCAGGGCTTAGGAGATCTGTTGCAGTATGGCTGCTGTTGCAGGCTTTTCCTGCCTGCCATACTTCAGGTGGGGTTTGGAAATCTCGTAGAATTACAACTGATTTCCAGATGTCAGAGATCAGTTTCTCTGGAGAAAATGGCTGCTTTGGAGAGTGGACTGTATGGCATACCCTGCTGAGGTCCCTCTCTTCCTGAAAACCTGCCCACCCCAGGGTCTATCACTAAATCTCTAGGAATTTCTCAAACTAGAGTTAGCATCCCTAGTGTGAGTGGGAAGGTTAGGGGCAGAGACACGGGGAGGGGCAACATCAGCTGTGCCACTACATCACTTCTGGGGAAACTCAGAACTGACAATAGGGAGCTCTAGGTTTTGCAGTGACCCTTCGTGGGGACATCTGGGTCCAC
The DNA here is from genome assembly GCA_029233225.1 of Lepidodactylus listeri. Classification (NCBI taxonomy): domain Eukaryota; kingdom Metazoa; phylum Chordata; class Lepidosauria; order Squamata; family Gekkonidae; genus Lepidodactylus; species Lepidodactylus listeri. Next base: position 43,890,311 of record JARCFY010000003.1, read on the forward strand.
TTAAAGCTGATGAGGTGAGATGCTCAGTAGCAGGCCCGATGTAGGCTGCTCCTGGCCTATGATGCATCCAGTATGGTAGGCCCAGATCAGGCCACCAAGACCATTTCCGCACAAGTGCAAACCTCCACACTGGTGTTCTTAAATAATCAAAGTCTGTAATATTTTCAGGACAACTTTTGGCTTCCCCAGGAGTAAATCCGAATTTAATGCCCCATGACCCCGCATTTTCCGAATCCATTTTTCCTGCAATTTCCCCCCATCAGGAATTCCTGAATTCAATTGTTTCCTGCTGCCCTTTTGTGTCATTAGTGTCACGTGTTCTCCCCACCTCCTGCCATCCCCTCAGGTTGTCTCCTGAGCAATCTGCTAATTTTTTAAATGTAATTTTGATTGCATTATGACACTAAGCATGGTATTTAAAATTTAAATAGACCAAAACACCGTCCTCCTCACAGTGGGAATCTCAGTGGCCAATCACAACCAAGCTTTCCTACATCCAACATTCAGATCCTTTGTTTACAATGCAATGATGTTACGTTACTACACATGCACAATTTTCCCTCCAAAGGAGAGGTTTTGTCAGTAACACAATAGATAATGAAATGGCTGCCAAACCCCTTTTCAAAGAAAGTGCAGAACACATGCAATGGGTTGAATCCTAAATACAAAGAAAATACCGCAATGCTCTTTTGCGGAAATGCTCTTTTGCAAAAGGAGTGCTGCAAAGCTGGAGCATCAGACTGGGGATTAAACTCTCCAGGAAAAAGCAGTAAGACCATGGTGCAGAAATGGGGCAAGAGAGCTAACAGGAGCAACAGCAGAAGGGACACATGCCTTTCAGAAGGTAATACTTCCTATTTTATTTTATGTAGGTTATTCAATATATTGCGGATGTAATATTTTGTTAAGTGTGATTGGTTCTTCATGCTTATAACTTGTCTATGGCCCTTTCATGGAACAGAACCACTGCCCCATGGGCAGCTGTCCATCCTGCCCTCTGAGGTATTTAGGCATCATTGGCCTGCTGAGTTTCTCCCCAGCAACATGCTGCTTTCCAGTTTTTCTGGCCCTCAGAAGGGTTCTCTCTCCCTCTTTTGATACAGCTGCCACCAACTGTTCTCTGTAGGAATTACCAACCAGACTCCCAGCTTCCCTTCCCTTTCATGCCATTTTAAGGCCACACCTTGTGCTTGCATCTCCAGCTACCCAGCAACTGATTAATGTCATGGCAGAGCAGGTATGACAATTAACATGGGTACAACTTACTGTACTTGCTCATCACTCAGGAACTGTGATTTTCCAAGTGACCACCTGCCTTTTCCTGTTGTCCATTTTAAGTAGCGTGTTAGAACAGTTGAGATCCATGTGGTACAGAGAACAACTACCAGCATTCAAAATTATAAAGATTTATTAAAAATAAAATGTCCTCATGCATACTCTAAGCACAGCAACAGATGGCACAGGAATTAAAAATAAATTTATAAACACATAGCTCCTCTGCCCCTCAATCTGTACATGCCCCGGCTGATCTTATTCTAAGGTGGGCCTCAGCTTTAGTTGGCTGGGAGGTAACTGAGCCTATCTGTGCTGCTGGTAGGTACTAGAGGTCCTGCAGGTTGTTCTCTGGCCAGGATAATGCAAGGAAGTCCTATACTCAGAGCACTGCTCTAGATCCATGGTGGGGTTGCACGCAACCAGTCTGGTGCTTCACCTCCTTTGTACTATGTCTGCTCAGGCCTTCTGCTGATGTTTTTCCTGTGGAGGGGAGTAGCTCCTGAGGAACTACAGGCCCAGGATTGCATCTTGCCCAGCGGTGGTCTGGTGGCTATCTCAAGGGCTGTGGTGAGGTCACTCTTGCAGGCTTTGGCAGGGTTGCCTCTGGTACTGCTGGAACATGGTCAGCAGGAGGAATGTGCAAGTAGAAGCCTCCCAGTTTGATTCAGTTTGTGGTTCAGTTAATTTTTTTTAAAATCTGCTTATTTGTATTTTGAGAAAATAAAGCTGTACATTATAATACAGTGAGAACCAAAGATCAGTTTGGGTTCACCAATGCAGACACAAGCAGTTATAACATGAGAGAGCAGTAACATTTGGAATCAAACAAAGAATTGAAGCAAACATCATCCATTAAGGTCCTCTACAAGAAGACCCTGCTAAAGGCAATGTAATATCTACATTTGAAGGGAAGGTCAAATTCCCTTGAAAGACCTGTGAAAGGAACAACCATTGCTGGCATGCAAACTGAACCTTAGGAAGAAGTCTTAACTTTGATTAAAAATATATAAGATCTTGATAAAATCTTTTTTGGGGGAGAACTTCATATTTCAATAAGTATTCCACAATTGACGGTTCAGTTACGAACCATGAATCGAACCGCATTTTCCCAGTTCATGCCCATCCCCAGCGATAAATGGTCAGAAGTGTGAAATGGAAGTTGACTCTGGGGCTGGATCCACCATCACAGATAGTAACATATTTTTACAGCTATTCCAGGACCATTCTCCCAAATTACACAGATCAAGATGTCGCCTTCATGACTACAATGGACTGATTGTTCAGATCCTTGGAAGCTGTGATGTAGATATTTGCTATGGACCTGTGAGGCTGACATTACCCTTGCTAGTTACAAAAGGGTAAAAGCCTGCTGGGAAGAAATTGGTTCACACCCTTGGGAATCAGTGCTCAAGGAGTCCATAGTGTCTCTCCAGCAATACTGGAAGAACTGGCATCTGAGTTCCCATATGTACTCACTTTGGCATACAAAGGTCCACCATTACTTTTTAAAGGGACCCTACAATAATGCCTATTTGTTTCAAGGCCTGGAATGTTCCTTTCATCCTGAGACCAAAGATCGATTAAGAACTTGATCGGCTCATTCCTAGCAACTCGCACAACCTGGGCCATTCTGTTGTCTTGAAACTAAATGGCAATGTACGTATTTGTGGGGATTACAAATGTACTGTAAATAAGGCACTCAAGCAAGACCCATATCCAGTGCCTGTTATAAACCAGTTGTTATCTGTTCTAGCTGGAAGAACGGTTTTTCTAAACTGGACCTTGCTCAAGTCTATCAGTAACTGATAGTGGATGACAAGGCTGCATATACCCAAACCATTATTAAACACAGAGGGGTTTTTCATGTGAAACACCTTCAATTTGGAATCTCAGCGGCACCAGGAATCTTTTAGCACTTTGTGGAAACTTTATTAGCAGATATTCCTGGGGTTGTGCCTTACTTCAGTGATGTCTTAATTATGGTCTCCTGTGAGAAGCAACTCGTAAATCAACTCAATAAGGTTCTGCAGAAATTTGATCTTTCAGGCTTCACAGTTAAGAAAGATAAATTGATTGATTGATTGATTTGATTTGATTTGTATCCCGCCTTCCCCGCAGGCGGGCTCAGGGCAGCTCACATAGTTGGTATGCAATGATCATTAAAACCACATAAGAACATTTAAAACAATTCAGATACAAATAAGATTATAAAAACATAAGGTACTAGTAATAATTCCTTAATTCCTTAAGATGACATGCAAAGAATGCTTATAAACAGACAGTTTTCCAGTTCAATGATCTTCCTGAGTTGTGCAATGGCATAGGCCAGATGTTAAAGCTGAGGGCCAGGATCCATAACCATGATTGTTGGTGGTAGTAGTGAGGGCAGCTCCTTAGTTGAAAGCCTGGTGGAAGAGCTCTGTCTTGCAGGCCCTGCGGAACTGTAATAGATCCCACAGGGCCCTGATCTCTTCCAGGAGCTCATTCCACCAGTCTGGAGCTGCCACTGAAAATGCCCTGGCCCTGGTAGTAGCGAGCCTGGCATCCAGTCTGTTCTGAGACCCCAACCGCAGTGCTCTCTGAGGTATACATGGGGAAAGGCAGTCCCTCAGGCATGTCGGACCTTGGCCATATAGGGCTTTAAAGGTAAGTACCAGCACCTTGAAGTGAATTTGGTACTCTATTGGCAGCCAGTGCAGTGTCTTCAGCGCAGGCTGGATGTGCTCCCATCTAGGAAGGCCCATCAGGAGCCTGGCAGCAGCATTCTGCACTAGCTGCAGCTTCCGAATTTGTGACAAGGGCAGCCCCATGTAGAGGGTGTTACAGTAGTCTAGTACTGAGGGGACCATTACGTGGATCACTGTGGCCAGGTCATCGTGGCCGAGGAAGCGAACCAACTGCCTAGTCAGCTGAAGATGGTAAAAGGCCAACTTAGCAGTGGCTGCTACCTGGGCTTCCATTGTTAAGCAGGTATCCAGGAGCACTCCCAAACTCCTAACCACCAGCACTGGCACCAATGGTCCAGCCCTACCCCTGAACCGCCCCAGCTCACGCACAGGATCTCCATCTTCAGCTTCAGCTGGCTCAGTCTAATCCAACCAGCCATGGCTTGTAGTGCCTGGTCCAGATCTTTCAGTCTGGAGTCTGACTGGCCACCCAACATCTGATAGAGCTGGGTGTCATCAGCATACTGGTGACATCCCAGCCCATACTTCCAGGCAATCTGGGCAAGGGGGTGCATATAGATGTTGAATAGCATTGGGGAAAGTACTGCCCCTTACAGCACTCCACACTCCAGGGGGTGCCTCCTGGACTGCTGTTCCCCTAGCATTACCCTTTGTCCCCGACCTTGGAGAAAGGAAACAAGCCATTGCAAGGCAAGCCCAGCTAGGAGTTCCTTGTATTGCCAGCTAGGAGTTCCCTGTATTACATTTCTGGGATGCAGCTGGTATCCACCCTACAACAGGATAAGTTAAAGGCAATACATGATGCCCCTAGACCAAAATGCAAGGAAGATCTTCAGACTTTTCTGGGACTCCTAAATTTTTATTATATATATATATATATATATATATATAAATATAATAGCAGAACCCCTTCATTGCCTGTTAGATCAAGTTGTTCAATGGAAGTGGACTCACAAATATGAATAAGCTTTTCTGAAGTTGTTCGCCTCTGACTCTGTATTCACTCACTATGATGATAAGAGATCTTTGTCAGTTAAATGCGAGGCATCAGCAGTTAGAGTTGGGGCTGTCCTCAGTCACATACTGGACTGGAATCCATGCCGGAATTTCCTCTTCAGGCTGCACAGATTGTTAGAAAGACAACGAAAGATCCCATCTTGGCATATGTTCTCAACTGGGTATGGAGGAAGTGGCCCACAGAAAAACTGGCTGAAGCCATTTTCATCCCATCAGTATGAACTGTCAGTTCATCAGGGTTGTCTGTTATGGGGAAACAGGGTGGTCATTCCAGAAGTAGAACACTGATTCATACTAAGAACTCTACATGCAGCACACCCAGGTGAAGGCACTGGCCAGAAGTTATGTGTGGTGGCCTGGGCTAGACGCTGATATTGAAAGGGTTGTAAGTGAGTGCAACATATGTTTAGCTACCAGCTGCAATCCACCAAAAGCTCCAGTATTCCCTTGGGAAGTGACAAAAAAAGCCTTGGTCTCATCTTAGCATAGACTTTGCTCTTATTTTGGTGCCCATCCTCTTTCTTAAAAAAAAAAAAAAAAAACACCTGATGAAAAAGTCCACTTTTTGGTTTAGAAGTTTAGGAATATTCCTAGTTAGTAACAATTATCACACCTTAAATAGTAGGGTATTTACTGAGATTAGTCATAGTGATCACTTGTTTGAAGTAGTCAGTCAGGAAATATGTCCTCTTTTTTGCTTTTCAAAATATGGTAACCCTACTTTGTTGGCCCCTCCCAGGGCAGAACCTTGCTAGTTACTGTGGATTCATTTTCAAATGGCTTGTAGTAGCCATCATCCCAGCTGTAAACTCAAATGCTGCCATCACAGTTCTCTGTCAACTTTTTGCAACTCATGGAATGCCAGACATAATCATTTCAGACAACGGCTCTGTTTTCACCTCTGCAATTTTCTATGACTTCGCTAATAAAAATCTCATTAGGGCTAGCATACTGGCTCTATGTAGACCTGGGCAAATGGGCAACCAGGTACAGACTACAAAAGATGCACTGAAAAGGCTAATTTCTGGAGACTGAGCAGCCAGATTGGCAAGATTCCTGTTGACACAGCACGTTACACCCTGCCCTTCAACTGGGTCCAGCCCAGCTGGGTTGCTTATTATATGTTTTAACATAATATTGCAAGCAACTTGCAGTCTGAAAAAAGAACAGGGGCTGTATTCTGCTTTGACATCTAGGAATCTGCATTCCTTCTCTCCTCAGGAACCACTATGGGCTTGGAACTATGGAAACGGTTCATGGTGGGTTCCATCTAAAATAGTGAAAGTCACAGGGCCTGTCTCACAGTTAGAATTGCCTTTCATCCAGTGGGGGGCTCCTCTTCATCGGTAGTGACATAATCATGCTAGGGCCATCATGTGGTGACACTCTGGGATATGGGGCAAAAACTCTATGGTAACCAGAGAGTTTCTGCCAGAATGCTAGAGCTTTGCCATGCAACAGCCTCAGCGTGAGGACAACCTCTTCAGAACTTCAGAAACAGCTTATTATTCCAATAGCCAAGTTACCTGCCCTAAAGTTACTGTTAATAAAGAGGCTTTCACCGAAACAGAACTGGGTGTTTGTTGTTTGCTCCACTACAAAAAAAGAGGCACAAGATCTAATTAGCCCACCCCCTACATGTGAGGCCTTTGCTGGCCCTGGAGTTTCAGCTGGAACCATGGAGGCAGACAGGGAGGACCAAGCAGTTACAGAATATTGATACAGAGAGTACTCCATCTTTCTTTGTTACACCTCTGAGGATGCCAGTCACAGCTGCTGGCAAAACATCAGGTACTACAATGCCAAGACCACAGCCATACAGCCTAGAAAATCTACAACTAATGAACTCCAGCCATGAAAGCCTTCGACAACATATTAGTTGCAGAACTGTTGGATCCCAAGCTGAAAGTGGGCTGTTTTATTATTATAATATATTACTAAAATATATAAACGAATTATAATCTTTAGCACTTGTACATCAATGTTCAAAGCATTTTGCATGCATTATATTGTAATCTTTGCAACAGCCATTATATATAATACTTTAAAATACCGTAATACAGTTTACTAATAATTACTCGATTACTTTAGAAATTAATCATAGGATGTATTCAAGCATGAATATAAAAATCCTAGTTCTGTGTGTGTTTAATCAGAAATACATTTTCATAGGGTTTTTCAAATAGTGCAGCTTTTATATCGTATGGACATAACAGTTGTTTGTATCAAACACCAGGCAGTACTCTGAAAGATTCTGGGTCCACTCCAGAATATATGTACTTCAAACAAACATGGAGACAACTATAATGTCTCAAAGCATTTATACACATACAATAAATATGAATAGAACCCACAATGAATGTGAGGGAATTGCACCTTAATCTATTCATATCGCCACTTAATTTATTACTGCTTGTATATATAGTCCTTCAATCATCATCAACCCAGATATTTTTATTCCGCCTATCAGCTGCCACTTCCTTTGTTGCTCAGAATCTGTCCCACGACAGTGAAATGAATGAATCAAAGTGTAGCATCTACTCATGCTGAGTGATGATGATATACAAGTCCCAGTAACACTACTGCTCTGAGACATACCCCCTTTTCATTCATAGCTAGGCTATAAGCACAATATAAGTGATTCCATTCCAGATTATGTGTAAGATGCACAGAAAATGTTTCTGGTGGAGAGGGGAAATATTACTCCCCCCACCTTTTTTTGGTTGCTAGCCTAACATATATTTAACAAGCCTGGTGCTCACTGAAGTGCGTGCCACTCCAACTGATGTTAATCACTAGTGGCAGTCACTCATTGCAATAATCAAGAGTGTTAGAGGTTACATAAATGAATGTCACCCCGAGGAGAGAATATGAAGCAGGCTGCTTCCATTCAAGAAAGACTGATTGAGAGAAATGGGGGAATTGGGAAACAGCTAGACTTTAAAAGTAAAAGGAAGGGAGTGTGAAAGAGGTTCATTACCCTGCTCTTTCACACATAACAAATCAGAAAATACATGGCATCTCAGCTGCCTAGTCTTCAAATGGGGAGAATAATATCTAATTAAGATACGCTTAAGCTTGCTGGGTGACCTTGGGCCAGTCGCTTATAACAACCTGTCTCACAGCATCCTTGTGAGGATAAAATGGAAAAGAGAAGAACAATGTAAGCTACACTGGGTCGCCATTGGGGAGAAAAGTGGGGTACAAATTCAGTAAACAAACAAATAAATGTAATATTGAAGGTGAATGTATCTTGTTCACATAATACAGTTTTGGACAGAAGTATTCTTTCTGCTTTTGATAAACAGAGGGAAAGAATGGATAACATTTTTATACTCCATGTTCTTTGAGCATTAGGATGTTGAAGATACCACCACTCATTGGTGGGAAGCAGGCCTGCCAACCCCTCCATGTCTCGTAGCTACTCCTCCTGTCCCAGGACAGTTTAAGGACCATAGTGAAGATCATGGTGTTGCCAAGAGGTCGCCATTTTTGTTGGCCTTTCTCTTCTGTCTTGGAGCCGGATTCTCTGCTAGACACACATGGGCAGAGTTTCTGGCCATTTCCATAACAAAATGTAGAGTGAGTGGGACCAAGTGAGTAGGACCAAACCTCTGTCATCTCCCCCTTAGTAGTCTTCTTTCCTAAACTGAAAAATCCCAGTTTTGAATTGAACATAGAAAAGTTGCTCCAACCAGTTCATCACCTTGTCTGTCCTCTTTGGTACTTTCCCCAGTTCTGGGATGTCTTTACTGAGTAACAATAAGTACAAAACTACGATGTTACTATCCTGAATAATATGTTGTCATCTTCAGACTTGGCCAGTACATTGCTTACCCCCAATTCCAGATCATTTATGAAGAAATTAAACACCACTGATCCTAAAACCTATCCTTGTGGGACCTAACCACTTACTTGCCTCCATTGTGAACAGAATCTTTTAAAAAATCAAGGGAAAAATAAATCTGGCTCTTATTGTGATAATGGCCACTTCCGCACTGTCATTTTTGTCACTCATTTGTTCCTATTGCTTCAGGGTTTTTTCTCCCCCAATATGTTTTGCTTTCTTTAGAAGTCCCAGAGGGAGCAAAACACAAAAGTGACAGTGCAGAAGTGGCCAATGTTAACTAATGTGAATTGCATTATTTTCTTTTGTAAGAACGTAAGAACATAAGAGAAGCCAATGTTGGATCAGGCCAATGGCCCATCCAGTCCAACACTCTGTCACACAGTGGCCAAAAACACCAGGTGCCATCAGGAGGTCCAGCAACTGGGCCATTCATTCTTAGCTGAAAATGACTAACAAAAACGTATAAAATACAGAAGTACAGCACGTGAACTAGTAACTCAGTGTTCTTAAGCCGTGGCAACTACAATTGTTGCTTCTGTAAATGAAGATGTGTGGAAAACTCGTACTGGGAAATGTTGCCTGCCTCTAGTGGAGGAAGTTTTATCCCACCTTTGTTCAGGATGGTTCCATGGTTTCACTCAGTTAACATGGGCAGCAGATTCTAAGTTGCTGCATCTTGAAAAATATTATTTCATTCTCTCTCTCCCTCTGTGTGTGTGTATCGGACTATTGCTGACTTGCCACTTCCACATGAGATTGACTGTCAAATCCCTGCTGATCCTTATAGTGTTTCTGAGTTAATCTCTGAGCATCATAGAGTTCATCTTCTCCCTGTCAGCTATGAGCTTTTAATCTGGGTCATTTTTAGCCTGATTATGAATCTTACTGGTTGTACAGTCTGCCCTCAGGATTGCATGTGTGTAAAATGCTGTCAAGTTGTAACCAACTCATGGCAACCCCAACAAGGGGCTTTCAAGGCAAGTGAGAAGCTGAGGTGATTTGCCATTGCCTTCCTCTGCAGAATCTTCCTTGATGGTTTCCCTTACAAATACCGATCCTGCTTAGTTCCTGAGATCTGACAAGATCGGGCTATACCATGCCACTTTCCTGCTTGTCCTCAGGATTATATATCAAGAAATACTCTAATATTTTCCATCAAGACATGCACATTTTGGTCCTTTCCAAACATAATATGTGTGTGTATGTGTGTGATTGTTATAGATACAACTTTGTTGCACACAGCACAGTAATTACATTTGGGGAGGGGGGCTGTTTTATGGAGAAGCAATTTTGGTTCTTTGCCATGCAGCTATTCTAGAAAAAGCAGATGTCCCATGCATGACTGTTAATGGCATGACCTCACTTTTATCTCAGAGGTAAGAGGAGAGGCCAAATTGGAATTAAAACAGGCTGTGACCAAAATAAGGTTGTGCAAAATAGGCACCCTCCAAAGCAGCCATTTCCCCCCCAGAGGATGTCATCTCTGTAGTCTGGCAACCAGTCAGCAACCCTTTCTAGTAGACGACAGCCTATCCCTGAGATTTAAACACACTAGTCTGTGGGTATACAACTATATGGATCCAGGGTAGATGGGAGCAATTGGGAAAGATAAGGTCTAAAGATAGCACTAGCAGACAGTCAGCGGTTATAATGCCCATTAAAAAAATGAGATTGCTCAATTGTCCAGATTAAAATTCTCTTCCTCACCATCTCTGAAGAAATTTTTCTGGCTCAGATGTAAGAGTGTTCCTATGCTTTAAGAGTCACTTAGAAAAAGGAACTCTGTCTGCTGTTGCTTTCCCTGGGGAAAACAGCACTGGCTGAAATGTTTGGTTTTTTGTAATGCTTACAGGTATCCCTCAAATTAAGCAGCCTGGGGCCTTTTCATCTTTCCACCCAGCCAATAGCAGAGAGACACAGACAGCAGTTGAGGACGTGTGTCTCTGTTTGGAGAGTTTTTTGTACACATACATGCAGTGAAAATCTAAGGGGAATTATGAAATTGCTTATTCGCCAAGTAAGTCTGCAAAGGGCAAAGCCAGGACCTGCTCTGGAATCTGCTGCAGGACCTTTGGCGTCCCTAATCTGGAAGGTTTGTTTTCAAAGGAAGCCAGTCCTCAAATGTGTTGAACATTGGTATGAATTCCACATATGTGCATGAAGCTTGCTCAGGAAGGCACGCACTTCAAGAATCTTTAGTCCACATTTGTCAGCATCAGTTGCTCCACAGCTTCCTGGCTCCGGTCCACAAATATAAATTAAATTATTTGTTCAGCTGAAATGAAATTTTGGCCCTGCTCTGATTGTTACCTGATATTTTTCCAGAAAAAAATAGCTGAGCATTTATACAATTGTTTGAATGTTTTTCATTAATTTGTCATTGACAAATTGTCAACCATGACTGGTTCTAACTTTTGGTTGCAATCCTGTGTACGGTTACACACACATAAGTCACAGGACTGAAGCCTCTCTTATCAATCATGCCTTACCCATCCATTGATTAGAATCCTGATCCCAAACAGGGAGCTCCACTTCTGTTGCCTTGGAATGACACTGTATTACCTTTCACAGTCATGTAATAATAAACATCTGAGCTACTAGATTAAGTTGAAATGGTGTTCCATTACATGGGTGTGACTGCACACGTTGGTTCTTGCTTCAGTGACCTTTCAGCTTTCACTTCATATGGCATGAAATTAAGACCATCAGTGGGATGATGTTATCATGAGGCCGAAAATCCCCCACTGGCAATGCAGTTTATACTTTTAAAGTCTGTTTATAGATAGACCCATTTCTTATTTGAAAGTTACGCATTGTGGGGGACAATCAGCATGAGCTGGATGCGGGAAAAACCAGTCAAGCAATTATACTGGCCTATGAAATGAAGATACTTTAAGTAGGCAGGTAATTCTTTGTAAACTGGTATACAAGAGCCTGAATCATTTGTGAGGGAATGCACTGCAGAAAAGATGTTGTGGTGCTTGTTTGTGTTTGGGGGGCATTTGTGGGCACGCGGGGGAAACAAGATACTAGACCAGATGGTCTTTGGACTGAACTGGCAGGGAGTTTTAAATATGCTTTTATGCCCTTGAAAAGGGAATTCTGAGGACAGAATTCCCTCTTCCCACTCTTTTTTGATTTTAGTATTAAAACACTTAGCGCCACTACCTATGTACATACATAGAGAGCCAGTTTGGTGTAGTGGTTAAGTGCGCGGACTGTAATCTGGGAGAACCAGGTTTGATTCCCCACTCCTCCACTTGCATCTGGCTGGATGACCTTGGGCAAGCCATAGCTCTGTACCAGCTGTTCTCTCAAGGACAGCTTGGGAAAGAGCTCTCTCAGCCCCACCTACCTCACAGGGTGTCTGCTGTGGGGAGGGGAAGGGAAAGGAGTTTGTAAGCCGCTCTGAGACTCCCTTGGGGAGTGGAGGGCGGGGTATAAATCCAATCTCTTCTTCTTCTTCTTCTTCTTCTTCTTCTACTGTACTATTCTGTCATTATTAACACACACTTTTCAAAGGGAAGTTAGAAAATAATTCCTATTGGAGATGTTTGGTCTTGTGTATGGTCTAATAACTGGTACTCTGGAATCTTTTAGCTTGCCTGTGTCTCGGATAAGTAGTTCAGTTGCTCATACAATGCTTGCCATCTCTGCAAAGCTTTCCACATTCTAATAGTTACCTCCTTTCTTTCCCCAGACACATTCTCTAGCCATTTACACAACCTTCTCTGGCCTTTTAATGCCATTTGTTTGCATAGCATTGTGGGATTGATTTTAATCCACTTCCATCTGCTTTTCTTTGATTTTCCTTGGTACTGAGTTAGGCAAGAAGAAACTGTATAATCTTGAGGTTTGTTTGTTTGCTTTTTAACTGATCCCTATCATTCTCTCAGTATGTTACGCTTGTTCAATGTTTCACTTTTTTTGTCATTATCAGATGCAGATTTCTGCTCTGCCCCAGAGACATGCTGGTGATAGGGGTATCACTATGTCATCAGACCTTGCTCTAATTCTGTAGATAACTTTTTTTTGCCATCCAATGTATGTGGCTTTCTGTACCTTTACAAAACCAGAAGATTAATACCCCCCACTTGTTACACACTCCCCACTTCTCCAAGAGGGGAAAAGTTCCAGGGGCAGTACTTACCTGAACTGGCTCCCTGAAGCTTATGCTATTTTTTTTTGGTAGTATCTTCTTTATTTACAAATGTATGAGTATGGCATTGTTATGTATTGTGGTATATGGATAGTTTGAATTGCAGAGTGAGCCTCAGCTTCAGTCACAAGCTCTATAGACTCTCAGTATCCTAATATCAACAGCCTGATTGGATGCTGTTGGGCAATGGACTAATCAGGGAAGACTATGACTTTCGGCGAGAACAAACCCTATTGGTCTTAAGCGCTCACTTATGATTGGACCTTACTGTTCTAGGGGTGTGGTTTAGCCTGTTCCAAAGTCGAGATAAGTTGGGGTTGTTCTGTGTGTTCTCTGTGTTGTTGTGTTCTGTTCTAATAATCTGAAATCACTAGTTGAAGAAAGAGCTGCCTGGTCTCAAGTTACAACAGGCATAAATGGAGGAAAAGAGGCACTCTTGCAGATCTACAGATTCACTATCCTGCAGCAGATTCCCACAGAGACAGGTTCTGCTTCGCCAAGGTGCTGCAGCCAACTTGCTGCCACATCTCTCTGCTTTCTTCTGTCTCTTTCCAAACTTCTCCTTCTTCACTTACCAGACAGACCTCCAATCTCCCTTCAGCTAGGGGGATCAGATTCTTTAAGAGAGCCTGTGGGAAATCCTCTCCTAACAACTGGGACCTACTGAGAAGCTACTCAGAGCCATTATCCTAATGAATGGTCTGCTAACAGCTGCACAATATTTACACAAGCGGTGGTTCTTCAGCATCAAATAGCGGCCAACTTACGGCAACCCTGTCAGGGTCAAGGCAAGAGACATTCAAAGGTGGTTTGCCATTGCTTCCCTCTGCGTAGCAACCCTAGACCTCCTTGATAGTCTCCCATCCAAATACTGACCGACCAGGCCCAACCCTGCTTAGCTTCCAAGATCTGATGAGATTGGGCTGGCCCGTGTTATTCAGGTCAGGGCACAAACCATAGTACGGTTGCCAAGTCCTCCCTGGCCACTGGCGGGGGATGGCAGGGTAGGGTTCCCCGCTTTAGGCTGGGAAACCCCTTGAGATTGGGGGGTGGAGACTGGGGAGGACAGTGTTCTCAGTGGGGTGCAATGCCATAGAATCCACCCTACAAAGCCTCCATTTTCTCCAGGGAAACTGATCTCTGTAGTCTGGAGATGAGCTGTAATTCCAGGGAATCCCAGGGTTCCACCTGAAGGATGGCACTCTTAAACAGTAATACCTTTAAAATGTTTGCTACAAATTTTGACTTCTACAATGATTGGGTAATTGTGAGGATCTCAACAGAGTTCTTCAGACCATGTTGTGGAATCTAAATTTGAGAGGAAGAAAGCTCCAGTGTATGCATTCTATGGCATCTGCATTTGGACTTCACAGTAAACTGGAGTATGATTCAAGGCTTCTGAAACCAGGAAGAATTGTGTTGTGCCACGAGGGGAGATTACAAGCACAACAACAAGCCAGTTCCGTGCCCACCAGGAACAAACCTTGATTTGTGCATGATGAATGAATTGCCTATTTGACACTTCAGCTGTGTTAAACAACAATTATGAACTGTTTTGAAACTACACATCCGTCCAAGACACCCCTTTCATAAAGCACTGTGGAGATCCAATGTGTGTCTGCTACCACAGTTAGCCAAATGTATTGAGTTTAAACTTTTTTGAAAATAATTTGAAATGTGATAAGAAGAAAGAGGAAGAAAGCATATTTTAAGTTATTATTCCTGCACATTGACTAATTAGTTTGAAACATAAGAAGTTATGTGTTCCCTAACGAGTAATGAATCCAAAGGAGCAAAAATAGTCAGAAATCTTAGGATCCATACAATGTGAGTAGGAGTTGGGTTACAAATCTCCCCAAGGTGCCTTACATTATAAAGCAGTCTCCTCATGTCCTGAAAAATTTACTGGAAATTATTACACACAATGCTTCTCCTGCAACATGTCACTATCTCTGCTGCATCTGATTCCACTGGATCCATCTTATTCTGGTCTTTAAATTTAGATTTTATTTAAAATAATTTTAAAATTCCAGTGCATGGCATATTAAGCTGATGCATCTAGTTTGAAAAATAAGCACCAGTCAGTCTTAATAATTCAGTAAACAAAATGATTCTGGAAACTTTTACTTGAAAGATTTCACCAGCTGAGCTTTACTGTTCTCTTGGGAGATCACATGACATAAGCTTTTACTGAACTTGTGGAACATGTTGAAAAGGATCCTTTTTTTAAAGTTATCTTGGGCTCTAGTATTTCAAGGATTCCCCCCCCCCCATCAGAATCACAGTGCTTCACAGGGCTCTGTTAAGGTTCATCTTTGCTTAAGAAAGGTGAATCAGAGATAATTTTCTGCTTCCACAGACAACATCTAGTCCACATACAACACCATCACAGTTCAGATATTACACAGTAGTGATGCACAGGACTTACACCTTTATATCCCTCTGATTGCCTAGTCCTTTTAACAGTGTTTAGATTATAAGTAAATTATTTTATTAATGAAGGGATTTCCCAAAACATTATCAGGAATTTACTCTTCTGCCCCAATAATTGTTCTAAAGTTGACTAGGATTTAAAATAAAATGCATAGTATCACAGTGCCTTTGAATAGATCTAGAGTGTGGCAGTGTTTGGAATATTGTGGATATTGTAGAGCTCAAGCAAAGCATGAAAAAGAACAACCCAAATGACCAAGCGATTGGAACACCTTCCCTATGAGGAAAGGGTAATGAAGGGTTTGAGTATTTTTAGTTGTAAAAGAAGATGATTAAGAAGAGGAATCCTCTCCGGTGGGAAGGGTCCCGCTGTTTAGGGAACAAACTGTGTGGACATGACAGAGCCTTGCTGGGCCAGCCTCTCGCCTGTGCGGACTGCAATGCCGCCCTTCCAGTCATTCCAAAGGGCGTTCGTGGGGGGGGGGGCTCTGTGTGTGCGTGTATGGGGGGGTTAGACTGACAGCGGAGCATCATGCCAAGTCACCAATCGGTGCCAGTGCGCAGGGCTCATGGGCGCCCTCCTTTCCCTTGCCCCCCACTGGCATCTCCCCCTCCCTCCCCCCCCCGGTCCAGTCCTCGAAGGCAGCACAGGGCAGAGGAGGAGGCGGGGGTGGACTTGTTGGAGCAGCAGCTGCAGGTCACCTGGGCTGCGCCTTGGTGCCGCCCGCTCACCCAGCACGGTTGAGAAGCGCTGCTGCTGCTACGTATAAAGCACTCTGGGCTCTGGTGCTGTCTCGCCAAGTCTCTCACACTTTCAGTCTCTCTGCCGCCCCACTTGCCAGCTGCACCCCTAGGCGGCCGCCTAGTTGGCCTAGTGATAGAACCAGCCCTGGAAAGGATTACCTAGATAAGCATTATCTAATCACAGTGGGCAGAAAAAAGTTAGTGGACACCATCCCTCTCCTACAATCGTAGAATTCAGGATCAGCCAATGAGACTGATAGGTGGGATTCAAGACAAGATAAAAATACATCTTCACTTAATGTAACATTAAATCTATAGATTTCACTGCCATAAGACATGGTGATGGCCTCAGGTTCAGATGGCTTTGAAAGAAGACAAGACAAATTCCTAAGGATAGGACAATCTGTGGCTGTTAGTCATGTGACTAAATGCAACCTCCATATTCAGAGGCAGAAAATGTAATATTAAAAAACAGCTTTGCATTATAAATTTCATCACTCATAAATTGGGTGTGATATTTTTAAACTTTCAAGATTCTTGCCAAAGTTTTACTACTGGAGCAATAAGAACAATGATTGCTTTATTAAATTTCTTGATGCATTTTACTCTGTAGTGATCCAGGTAACAGCTGTTAAGGCAGTCTGCTCTTTTGTGATAGTACCTAGCTATCTGTGTATCATAAACTATATTTTAAAGCACAGCAATGTAGCTGTGCAATGCTAGTTGCATATTCCTAGCAATTTCTGGTCTGTGATGAGGAGAGGATACATGGACTGAAATACGTAGCACTAGATATTGATTAAGGGGCTCTCTTCCTGATGCAAAGATCAGGTGTGCTGTATTCCCATATTCCAGATTTTCAGAGAGCTTCACACTGAGTTCACCTTGGCTTAGTCCATGTGGCTAATATATGGAGTAATGCATGTCCCCTGTAGGCTGTGCAGTGGCACTGTTGCCTTCTTGCAGTACGCCTGTAGTGGGTCTCAGGAAGAGGTAAAGAGAAAGCTCTTCAGTGAGACTGACCTCCCAACCAGAGTCATTGAGCAAGTTTCATTTTGAGAGCCAGCATGGCATAATGGTTAAGATGCTAGACTAGAACTGAGAGTCTAAGGTTTGAATTCCCACTCTGCTATGGAAGGCCATTCTAAATAATAATCCTAAATAAATTTCTAAATAACATGGCAGAGTGAGAATTTGGACTCAGGTCTCCCAGGTCCTAGTACAACATTCTAACTACTAAAGCGGCTTACAGTGAAAACAATTTTTTAAATGCTGTTATTAATTATTAATATGCAGGGGTCCTTTGGGGCCGGAGCGAGGTGGAGCAAAGCTCCGCCAGCTCAGGAGTGGCCACTAGGGCAGCCACGGGCCGAATCAGATTCTCTGATCTGATTCGGCCCGCTGCCGAATTGCCGCCGAAATTCGGCAGCAATTTTAAAAGTGACTGGAGGGGAGGGGGTTTGAAGGAGAGGCTCCAAACTTGCCGGGTAGCTGCTGGGGCCTCTCCTCGAAATACCCACCAACTTTCAAGAAGATTGGACCAGGGGGTCCAATTCTACAGGCCCCCAAACAGGTTGCCCCCAAACAGGTTGCCCCCATTCCCTCCATTGTTGTCTATGGTAGGAAAAAAGTAACACTTTTTCCCACCATAGAGAACAATGGAGGGGTTGGGACAACCTGTTTGGGGGCCCATAGAATTGGACCCCGTGGTCCAATCTTCTTGAAACATGGTGGGTATTTGGGGGAGTGACCCCAGCAGCTACCCTGCAAGTCTGGAGTCTCTCCCTCAAACCCCCTTTCCTCCAGCCCCTCATATACCCTATGAGTTTTTGCCATTGATTTCAATGGCCCATAGGGTATAATGGGGCTGAAACTGACATTCCCTTTCTGACACACTTCTGGTGATGTCAGGGGACGTGGCATATGCTAATGAGTTATGCTAATGAGCTCCTGCACCTCTTTTTCTACGAAAGGACCCCTGTTAATATGTGTTTCTTTTCATGACATTATCAGACACTTGGCTGTCTAATTTAGTCATTGTGAGCGGGGGGTGGTGGTGGCTGGAAGGTGGTCAGTTAACTGAAATGAACGGCGGTTCTGCTTCCCTTACTGTGGCGGCTGGGTCTAGATCTGCTGCCAGTGCTTGGCCAGGCAGCAGGCTGGCAGGCAGAGAATTTCTCTCCCCTCTCATTTCTCCTCCCCTGGCACTTTTCCCAACTCAGGATTGTATTTTCCATGCATGGCTGATTCTTTTCTGTTTGTACCTGGGCACTCCGTTGGAGCTTTGAGCACGGCAGATCCGGCCTAAGTAGATCCACGGGCAGATGAAATACTGTACATCTTGAAGAGTTGCCCATGTTGCACTTCAACACTTATTCCACAGGTGAACATCTCGGTGTAAGGTCCATTCTGTGTATGATGAGTTTTATGTATATTTTTGGAAGGCTTTTAGTCGAAACAGGTTTGGTGTTGGTTCTTGTATATGGACACAATTTGTATCTTTTAATCTTTTAACCTTTTACAATTTTTATCTTTTAACCTTTTGTATCTTTTAACCTTTGTCCAATTATATTAGAATTAAGTACTCATATGCAGAACCGTACATAGGATTGTGGTTTTTAAATGATGCTTTGGCACTTTTGAATGTATAATTAAATTATATATGATGTTTTGTACATTAGCTCTACGTGCGTAGCTCTATTTTACTTTCTTTTTCTTTGTCTCAACGTTTCTGGTTACCGTTCTGATCCATGGCATCACACGTGTCAGAAGAAGTATCTGAGGTATGGAAGGCAGCCGAGGGGGTGGGGGTCTGTGCTGGCCAGCCTGCGACAGCCTCCTCTGACCTGGCTTGATACAGGCCCCATCCCCAACCCAGTAAAGGGTGGGACAAGGACAGAAGACGAGTAAAGCAAATGCCAACACTAACAGTGGCAATGATGAACGTAAAACAAATGAAGTTTTCTGAACTGGGAAAAAAAAAATGTTCACCCCCAAATGGATCCAGAGAAAACCCAAGGTATGGAGTGGGCATAGCCTGGGAAAGACATCTGGGACAAATATACCCAAAATATAATCGAGAAAGAAAGCAGAATCTGATTTAGATTGCAGAACTTCCCTTTAATTTACCCTTCCGCCGACCGAGAAAGAATATCGGTTTATCCCAGCAAGCGCCTGCAACCTTCTGGCTCACACCTTCCATTATCACACATCTTTATTTTCCCAACCCCATCCGCTGACCTTTTCCTCTTTACATCTTGATGGCATATGCTGGATCTGTCCACCAGTCTCTTGACTTAAAAAAAATAAAAACCCATGCAGAATCCTGATCTGAATTTTAAAAGAAAAACCAGCTCTGGTTTGTTTCCTAGAGTCGGGTGGCAGCTCCGCCGAAATCACTGTCACATTCTTCCCGTAGTAGTCCTTTAAAATTAATAGCACATGCAGAGGAAAAACTAAACCCCTTTGACGTCACTCGCGAAACGAGGAAACATAAACAGAGAAGGCTCCACTCCAGCAAGCTCGCAGGGCTCGAGCTGATTGGCCCGCCTCGCCGAGCCTGTGGCCGTTGACAGCGCCTCCCAGCCAGGCACGGCCTGCCTACTTGCTGCTTCGCGCTCAGCCACTCGGGGACTGCAGCAAGCGCCGCGCAGCTCTTAGCCCAGCGCTGGCAGAAAAGTGCAGGCTCTTCGGGTGATCTTCGTGGGCATTCCCCCCACCCCCCCAAACCCCCCCACCCCTCACCTTGCACCTCACGTGTGCGTGCGCACCTTTCTCTCTCCTTCCCTGTGCGCCTCACTTAAATTTATTTTGCCTCATCCTGGATGCAGTTGCTGGATCCTGCAGTACAAGTCTTCATGAACAAGCTGCCCCGCTTACAGATTTCACGGCATTCAAAGGTCACAGATTTGCCACTATGGTTAAATGTCTTGTTTAATGGTTGAGGTATGTACAGCAAGTCCAACCAGGCTGTGGAATGGTGTTTTTGAAAAAGGGGGGTGGGGGGGGGGAGAGGGTGCCTCTGCCGAAGTTAATGAACGAGGCAATTGTGTTCTGAAGGTTACCCTACTGATTCTTATGTCAGAAACTGGAGTGTATGTGTGTGTGTTTTTAAACTACCTTTTCCCTCGTTGTTGTTGTTGTTGTTGTTACCCAACGCCATCTGATTCATGAAACTTGTGTGGATTTTAACTGTACTGAGTGCAAAAGGCAAAATGAAGTCTTCTGGAACAGTGACACTTAATGACCATTCAGAGATTGAAAGGGTGCTTCCCCCCTCACCCAGTTGTCTTCAGTCCGGTATTTCAGTGGCTTGAGTAGAACCCCTGTAAATGACTAGATGTACAGGAACAGATAACTTGGATTGGGGGGGGGGGGAGGTTTGGATAACAGGGGGAAAGGCGCACGGGGGGGCATGGAGATGTGTAGCAATATATTGTCTCAGTCACTTATGTTGTGTGACACACATGTAGTAGCATCCTGATGCTTTCAGCTGGTTTGGAGTTAGGGATGCTCTTTAACTTTGCTGAAAGAGAAATGGGCTGTACAGAGCCCAAGAACAGGCAGGGGAAGCTTTGTCCAAAGAGTCTCTTGGGGGCTCATTTGGTGTCACGTATGCTCAGCTGGTCGTCGAGCAGCAGTCTGTCGCCTTAACTTGAATGACGGTTGCAGCATGAAAGTGATCTGCCCGTGTGGTGCAGGAAGCAGGAGCAGTGGCTCAAAACAGAAGTCACATTGTTTTCAGGAGCATAGTTGCAACATGCGCATGGAGAAACCGGTCACTTGAGAGATGTATGTTTAAAATGCCTTCGAAATAGCCAATGATTGACACTAAATTAAATTAAAAGATGGCAGCGAGGTATATTGTCTAATAAATGGTTTAATCACACTACAGACTCACTAAGCTGTTCCTTGGGGGGGGGGATGTTGCTTCCTGTTTGTTGGATTCTTGTTCATAATTTCAAAGGCATTCATGGGCAGGTGACACGTCCAGAAACGTTGAATGCATTGCCCTGACCATGCTTTTTGAACGGTTAAGTGAGGAAGAAGCAATGAACTGTACTTGATTCATAAGTACTCTATCAGTTTAGGAATAGCCAAAATATTAGCTCTGAAATGCAGACTATCTGCTATGTGCTGTGAATGGACAATTGCTATTCTGCAGTGTCTGGTGTGGGGGGGAAACAAGGACTTAGTGTATTACAAGTGCATAACTGCAGCTCCTCCATTTCCTTTGCTGTATCTTCGTGGATGGCTGCAGAAACAAAGAGACTGCTGTCACTAATAAATCGCTTACTGACATGTCTCATCTACTGGGCTAAAGCATCCCTCTTCCTTTTTTTGACTGTCAGTCCACAGTCAGTTTTTATTAGCTGAACAGTTAGCTACAGATATCTCCTCCCTGCTGCCAGTATCCCTGCGTTTTCTTCTCCTGCCATGCAAGACTGTTTATGCTGCAAAAGCTAGCTTGATCCAGAAACTCAAAATCCTGATCCTTTATATTTCCACTGTGTGTGAAATGTGCACTACTTTGTTTAAATTATATCTTTATAGAGTGTTAATGGGGAAGCCAGAGAATTCTATATGGAACAAAAAGTCTTCAAACTTTTTGAACTTTCTGGTAATCCCTGGATTTGGAAGGCGTCAGCTTGCTATGGTTTAATAAAAAGGGTAGTTGTCCTTTTTGGAAAAAAAATGTTTAATATATGAAACGAACAGGGCACGGTATGAATCAGTGACGAGGATTGTAACTTGAATTCTCTGCTCTGTTACCTCGATTTGAAATTTAGCAAGGGTAAGTTTCACTGAAGTTAATGGCATTTAAGTTAGTTATTAAAAGGGTAACATTTCCTACTGTCAGAGATAAGAGGATGCTGTTTTGTTGAGCTGTCCCCCAGTCGCTTATTAAGTATAAGAAGAAGAAGTGAAGAGAAGAAGAGATTAGATTTATACCCCACCCTTCACTTGGAGTCTCAGAGTGGCTTACAAACTCCTTTCCCTTTCCCTCCCCACAACAGACACCCTGTGAGGTAGGTGGGACTGAGAGAGATCTGACAGAAACTGCTCTTTTTCAAGAACAGCTGTGCCAGAACTACGGCTTGCCCAAGTTCATCCAGCAGGTGCAAGGGGAGGAATGGGGAATCAAACCCGGTTCTCCCAGCTTAGAGTCTGCACACTTAACCACTACACCAAACTGGCTAATGCCGCTTATTCACCTGGTAAGACTTCCTTGCCCTGACCAGAGGCAGCCAGTTGTATGGAATAGAAACCTTTTCCAGTCATTTCAATGACATGATGTTATCACATATTAGAATAAGTGGAAGAGACAAAAAGAACTTAACACAACAATGTTGTTTTCAGCACAGCAGCCACCCAATATCACAGACATTTAGGTCTGCCCAGATTTCGCCCTTCCCACAATTTATTTCAATAGGACTGAAGTGCAACAAACTTTGACCAGACTGGCAACATTGGGCATCTTTGAGATAGTCCTATGCCAGTTTGAGCAGCACTCCCCTCTTTCCAGATGTTTGTTCTACACATTTTGATTGTCCCCATGTTATCTGTAAAATGATACTATATTGCATATGCCTGCAAACAGCCTCCCCCATACACACCTACTACCATGACCAAACTTTGTAGAATGCATACTAAATGGTGGTGGAAAGTGCTGGCAAGTTGCCTCCCCATGGTGTTTTCAAAGCAATAGACGTGCAGAGATGTTTTGCCATTGCCTGCCTCTGCATAGTGATTCTGGATTTCCTTGGTGGTCTCCCATCCAAATACTAACGAGGGCCAACCCAGCTTAGCTTCTGACAAGATGGAGCTAGCCTGGGCCATCTATGTCAGGGTCCATACTAAATACAAGAACCAAAACCAAATAAGGACATAAAGTTATACTTTGGTGAGACACAGAAAACTGTATTCAGGTATACTGCCTGAAAAGGAGACTCCTAATCCACTTGTTTAAACTTGGACCTTTTGTTATTTCAAATGATCACAAGTACAATACCTGTATTGGCATAGTAAATTTAACATGCCATTTAGGATCAGCATATAGAATTAAAATCCATACATAAGTTAAAACATAGATACATAAAATTATATAAGAATCAATGTATAATAGCATTAGATTTGGCTTTAAGAATTTCTTCCAGAAATTTTGCAACCACTCTAGTAATTTCCACTACCGAGTCATGTAATAAGAACCAGCAATTGACCACAACATTCTTAAGATCAATTACCTGGGATAAATTTCCAAACAATTCCCAACGTAAATTGTCATTAAACTGACACTCAAGCATTATATGCTGGATTGATTCCGGAAGATTCGTACTACAAGGGCAAAGTCTCTCATAAAAAGGGGTTTGATCTCTCACAGAGAACCTTAGAGGGGAATGCGTTCATCCCAGCCAACATAAAAGCTCTACGTTGGGAAGGACTCTCAAGATCGTGTAAGTAATGGGACATTATCCCATTACCCAGGCTGGGTATCTAAATTTAAAGGACAGCAATCCTAAACAGAGTTACATCTTTCTATTTTAATCGATAAGCTTAGAAGGGTGTAACTCGGCTTAGGGTTACAATATATGTGATTTTGGCTGTGCTCCTAAGAACCGATTCCTGGGAGTAAGCCCTGTTGAATAAAATGGGGCTGACTTCTAAATTGACTGGTTTAAGATTGCTGCCTTCACAAATGTGGATGAAGCCCCTTTAAAGCTGCCTCTTCTGTGTTTCCAAAGCAGATATGGCAGCACAATGCACTGCATCCTTTCACAAACACATGGGAAACATTGGGTCATGAGGACATTATATATGCACGCACACACACACACAGAGTCCCTTGATTCCTGTCCCTGCCTCATCATCCATGCTAAAAGTAAAGCCACTAAAACTAGCTTGTATGATTTAAATATTTATCTTCATAAAGATCACATTCCTTGACTTTTAATATAGGCTAAAAGTTAGAACCAAGTCCCATAACCACACATACAACGCCGTGGAAATAGAGGCTGCCTCAGTCACCCATGAGTCCTCTGCTGTAACTTCCTATATAATGTGAAAGAGCCTGAAGAGCTTTTGTATATAAGCAGCAAAGCTGAGCCTTTTCCGTGTGGTGGTCGTATGTTCCAATCTTCCGCTGCCAACAGGACAGTGCTTGCTAACACTTTTGCTAAGGAGAACCAGCAACAGACATTTGGTTTTGCTCGGGAGCTACCCATTAGTTTTCCTCTTATAAGAAAATCATCTCCCGGTAGCCTCTTATTCTGCGTTATCTCTGGACTGGGTACTTGATGACCCAGACTTATAATTGCCCCTGTTATTCATCATTAAATCTGTCTCTGGGCTGTTCAGTGAAATTTACAAGATCACAGGGATCTCTCTATTTCTCTCTATAGGAGACTTTTTCGTTTTGCCTGGCATACCCCCAGTAACAGTTACTGGCTCTCTTTCTGGAGCTGTTTATTAATATGTTTTTAATTGAACTGTTTTTATAATTTTAAACATATTGTTAATTGATTTAAAATTTTTATTTATTTATTTTTACATTTGTTTGTGTGGATCCTAATTGGGTGGAAAGGTGGCATTAAAATGTTTTCAATAAATAACAAAATAAATAATGTAGCATGGCTTTTCCTGGTGCAGCAGTAGCAGATAACGGTGGCAGAAAAAAGGAATAGATAGGTGTGGTTTTCTTAGCTTCCATAAATCTGGCCATGATTTCCCTGGCCTTGTCATTTTCACTGGAGAGCAGAGGGGGAAAGATAAAAGGAGGGGTAAGTCAGCATCTGTGAATCTAATAAGAATTTGCCCCAATGTAGTCACTAAAGGGCAAGGAACAAGGTCTCTGAAGGAGATCTGCATCTGTCATGGCTTTCCTTGCTTCCCTTAGGAGAAAACGTTAAAATGTAAAAAAAGGAAAGAAAAACTGTTCCCAAATGTACAGATTACTTTAAAAAGATAGGTGGCAGATTTAAAAAAGCTGCTCTGTTGCAATATATTTGTTCATAGGTGGCACAAGTAGAGGAGAAGTTTTAAATGCAGCTTAAAATGAAAAAGTACTGTGTTTTGTTGCAATAAAAATATAAAAACCCTTATATATTTAAAACTGTATTTCACATATACACTCCAAGAGCCGAAAAGAGACTCAGATACACCTTGAGTATCCTATGCGAAGCTTATGCATCTTCTTTTCTTTGAAGACTACTTGCTCATAAGAAAGACTATGAACATGAGTGAATCCTAGTCCTTGTATTCATGTTTCTGGGATAGCAAGAAGAAGAAAAAGACAATTATGGGTATCTATCAGTGCAATCCTATGCAATGTTACAGCCTTCTAGGTCCATCGTAGAAAATAGGCATAAGGTGCAACTCAGTGCAGTGCGCATTTGCTACTGTGTTCCTGTGACCAAAGATAGTAGCAATGAGGGGAGGACAATGAGAGCAGAAGTGATCATAGGATGGGAGTGGCAAACCTAAACCAAAAGGGGTTCAGCTCAGACTACATGTGTGGGTAATGCTTTGTTTATATGGTGGAGAAAAGGACATTCCTTCCTACCACGATGCTCCTAAGTGAGCATGCTGAAGCACATATATCTAATGGCTCAATCACATGATCCCTTTGAAGGGAAGGAAGAATTGCATAGATGTGCTTCTGGGTAGAGTACCCGCTTCTCTTATCAGGCAGTTGGGCATACTCATACTTCTGCCTTAAAAACAAAGTGTGACCTTGATGTCTGAACTAGGAAGACATGGTGCCAAGGTCCTGCCAGAGCATCAGACAGGGATGAGACTACATGTCACATGATCACAGGAGTGCTCAGAATATGGATAAAGAATGAACTGTAAGCAAAACCATATACAAGAAGACTGAAAATCCAGGGTGCAACAACAAATGAATATTAACTGCTGGAGATGCATAGAAGCTGAAGGAACCAGTCAGGAGTTGATAGCAAGGCAAAAGACAGGAACTGATGATATAGGTTTAAAGACTCTTTGGATACTATGCCACGTTGAGCCTGCAGAAGAACACAAGTATGGCCCACTAATACCGGCTAGTCGTGCCCGTTAGCATTTGAAAGGAACCTGATCAACTTCTCTATAATTATTCGGTATAGCAGTTCAACTCCTGTTGAGTTCATTTTGTTCACCTTAATTGCCAGTAATGTGCTTACTGAGGTTTGTAGTGCAATAGGAAGAACAGAGGAGAATCAGACTACAGGCTTGTAGACAGGACTGGAGAATAAGCAGGAAGCTAGTTCTGCCTTTAGTATCGGTAGAATTTGCCCCTTTAAACAGGTGGTGTTAATAGAACTGACATTCACAGAGCACTAAGTGGGCAATTTGTAGAAAGTATTGTTAGGACTTTTGCCCTTTAGAATTAACATGTGTGACTGGAAATAGTTTTTGATGATTTCACTGTTGTCATCTGTTCCTTCATTTTATCTGCAAAAACAAGTGTTTGATATAATTTAAACATATTTAATATATTTTGAGACCTTGCTTTCTGAGACAAGCTGGGTGCTTCCATTAATCCCAGTGACATACCTTCTGTATTAGCAATATGGAGTTCAGCCTAAGAGTTCATCATATGTTATTCATTTATTATATTTGTATCCTGCCTTTCTTCCATTATGGAACTTGACACAGTGCACATAGGATTCCCAGGATTTCTCCGATCTTGGCACTGGCTATGTTCATACCCACGTAACTTCTCAAAGAATATGTTGTCACCTAGCATCAGACCATACTCTGGGACCTAAGCATCCTCAACAGATGTCAGTTTGACCAAACATTTCTTGTAGCCAAGGTGGGAGATTCACAGCTTATTCACTGCTGAATTGTGCTTACATTTGGAAGCTTTGTATAATGGGTTTAGGTTCAGTCTCATCTTCCTGTGCTAATCGCCACTACTGATTTTACCAAAAGGATGGGATTGGAGACTAAAACACATTTAAAAATACATGCAGAGACAGAAGCATGAAGTTGCTGTTGTTTTCACACATTATATAATGTGAGAACTGCGGTTGAGGGACAGAGTTTTTAGAAGTTTCCATTATGAAAAGAATTATCTCAGGACACGAATGCTGTATTTGTGTCATGTTTTATTGAATAAACAGTCTTGAACTGATTAAAATGATTGCCTTGAACGAGTTATTGCTCCAGGCCCAATCTTACATTATGGGGCTGTTGTATGAGTACGACTAGCATCAGAATGCAGAATTTGAGTCGGTATAAGAGTGGAACGTAGCTATCCTTTAACTGAACTGGCATTCAGCTGCAGTTTTCATTACTTTTAGTATTGGTGTTATTTACAAGTAGAGTCTGAAAGGCTTCAGTCTTAATAGAATAGAGTTGGGTTTTGAAATTAGACTGAGATTTTTCAAGCCACCATTATGACCAACATACATGGCACTTTAGAGACATGGCCCTGCTCTAACAAACTTACAGTCCAAGGTCTGATACTGGTGAAGTAAAGAGCTTCCCAGTGAATCTTTACATGGACCCAGGGTATTGTTTAAACTCTGCTGCACCCCACCCAATTGTTGTGGTATGTTCTTTATTAGGTTTAAGCACAACCGTTTTCTGGAAGTGCTGCACGACTTTCTCATTTGTTACTGCTTTTGATGGCCAGAATGAAGCAGGGGAAGAGCCATTTTTAATATAATTTTATTCAATGCATTGGTTTTAATTGGGTATTTTATTGTTATCTTGACACATCGTTATTCATGGCCCAGAGCATTAAGGGTAGAATACAGCAAGAGCTAAAGAGAATTCCCTCACTTTGTACATCAGTATGACAAAGGAAGGCCAAAGACTTCATCTGATACATAACTATTAAAAGTACAGGAGCTGGGTTGACTGGAAATTTGACATAGTTTATCTGCAGGCTGATAAAAGAATCATGTCACTAAAAACTGTTCGGTTGCTTGTTTTGGTCCTGGAAGGCACTTGCCAGCGGTCTCAGTGACAGAAGAAGTGTTGCAAGAATGTTTCCCCTGCAACTAGCACAGTTTTTAAAAAATTGTATGTGCCCAATAAAGTGAGGGCCAGTGGCCAGAATGGGTGATGAATCATTTTCAGAATGAAATAAAGGTGGAAGATCAAGCCTTGCTGCCTACCCTGATCCTACCAACCAATGCCCAGCTTAGGAATGAAGCCAACTTTCAGGCATCAAGTGAGTTTGCAAGAATAGACCACAGTCCAACTGACTGGGGAAAAGGGGACAAAAATGCAGTGCTACTACTCCCACACCTGCCTAGCCAAGTGGTGGTGGGAAGGAGAGAGAAGACTGTGCTTCAGTCAGACTGGATAGACAAGATGGAAATGAGTATCATGGGGAAGTGAAATAAATCTTAGTAGAAACAGCGAGTCATGCAATGCAAGATGCAGTGTTTCCCGAGCATTGCGTACAGTTTGGTAATATTTGTCTTGTCTGCAGAAAAGCCTGTTTTCCCCCCAACCCTACTGCATTTTCTAGTCAATAGCATGTTTCAAGTTGTAGCTGGAAGAGAAATGAATTTCCACAGATATGCACAGAGCTGTTGCAGGTTACTCTTAGCTAGCGCGTGTGATATTGTTGGAGCCACATAACACATGCTTCTCGATCCCTAGAGAAGTATTTGCCTTTAGTTAGGTGACGAAAAACCACATATGCACATAAACGCATATGCCACTTTTTTTTAACTGCAAGACTAGCCGGTTCATGAACATTTTCTGATTTCTTTCTTTCTCTCTCTCTCTTGTTGACTTGAGGGGATTTTTGCTCTTCAGCACTAGAGCCAACATCTTCTGGGTTTTGAAATGTATTATAAAAGAACTAATAGGCTTTTTTCACTCCACAGCAAGACTATTCTCTCCTTGTTTGTATGGCTTGCCAGCTACTAAAGCAGGACACGGCTGGAGTTACTGTAGTGAGCAGAGAGGGGGAAATCAGTCTGAAAATGCTACGCCTGTATACATCCAGAGAAATATGGGAGGGAAGGCAGTGTGTGAGTTGCAACCCCCTAGAACACAAATTATTTTATCGTTTATTTGTAGTATTTATAAACCAGTGAAAGTTGCCTGAGGTAGCATACGAGATTTTTTAAAGAAAGAATAATATAAGAACAACAAGAAAACAAATAATAAAAGTGTCATTTGCAGTATACATTTGGGCATCATGGAAACACTGTTTGTGCTAAAATGCTAATTTGGTTGATCATATACAGAGTGAGAATGATACAGTCATGATCTGCTATTTTTAATTTTTTAATGGATCCCCCCTTTTTTTAAATGAAAAGTTTTTATTAAAAAAACATATCGGGAACATACTTACTTTGAAAAAAACCACATAAGGAAAATACATTGTTTAACAGCAGGCTTTGGAGACATTAAATACAGTTGCAATAGATGTCCCCAAAGTTTCCACTGATCCAATGTCTCTATGGATGCTTTTCAGTTTGTTCAGCCTAAGGAAGTGGACGGAATCCTTGGGAAAAGGAGGCCCACCACCGCTCGCATTCTTGAGCCTTGTTCACTGTGGGTACTTTAATTTGACGAGGAAAGTCTGAGGCAGCTAATCAGGGTTTCTTTGCAAGAAGGTTCTCTTCAAAATGGTTCACGGGAGGGGAATTCATACAATTATCAAAGGAGCCATCCTTAGACCCCCCCCCCCCAATATTTCAATAATTTCTGTCTGCTGTTAAATTTATCCTTCCTTGGCAAGGTATCCGAGAGAGTGGTGACAGTGCAACACCATGAACAGATGATCTCCAGCTTTCTTGTTCTCTCTGGCAGCCTGGTTATGGAACTGAAACTGCCTTGATAGGGGGAGGACATCCAGCGATGTGGAGTACAGCATAACCGCCTGTTCTTGATGGGGTAGTGCTCACCCTGCAAAAGCAATTTTGGAATTTCACAGTAGTTTTGGTTCCAAGTTTAGAAATAGATGACAGGAGTAGTCGAGATGTCTGTTTTCTAGTTTAGGCTGGTTTACCAGCTGTGACTACTACTGGACTTGTCAGATCAAGTCTCAGTTATACATGGTAACATCCTTGGTTACATCCAGATTAGACTGCTGTAACATGCTGTATATGGGAGTAATTTTAAAAACAATTTAGAATCTTCCCTTTGTACAGAACATGGTGGCAAGAATGCTAATAGGAACTCACAGCAAGGATTATATTTCCACAATTTTACAGAAACCATACTGGCTAACTGTTTGTTTCCAGACTCAATTCAAAGTGCCAGACTTGACCTTTCAAGGCCTAAGTGGACTTCGACCAAGGTACTCGTCACAAATAGTTTGAGATCAACTGTTGTGGCCTTGCCTTCTCTGCAGGCTTTTCCTAAGTAAGTTGGAATTGGTGGTAGGGGGTTGCCAAGTCCATCCGGACAGCCGGTAAGGGATGGGGGTGGACTTACCGGGAGCTGGGAGTTTCATTACACGTTTCAGTGACATGCTTACGTGACTTTCAACATGACCTGGAAGTGCCATAGGCATGGGGGGGATGTCAGGGTGATGCTCTGGTTTTGGGGCAAAAATTCTATGGTAGAATTAGCTTCTACCATAGAGTTTTTGCGCAAAAATCAGAGTGGTGCCTCAACATCCCCGATGTGCTTTTGTCACTTCCGGGTCACATTGAACTCACATAGGCACATTACTAAAATGTCAGGTGTTCCTTCCTTGTTTTGGGGATAATTCTCCCCAGCTGGCCAGCTGATCAGCAGTGGAGAGGTGGATCTTGGCATTGGGGAACCCCACCCCCACTGTGGGGGGTCTGGCATCCCTAACTGGTGGGTATGCAACTGGGGGTTTTTTTTGGCTGTAGCTCCCAAGCTCTGAAATTCCTTGCCCTGTGAACTCTGGCTGGCCCTCTAATTGTTGTCCTACTGGAATTTAATCAAGACTGTTCTCTTCTGCAACAGTAGTGTTTTTAGTTCACTTGGCTTACTTCTGTTTTGGTTTTTCTTAATGTCTTATTATTCTTTTATGTTCATAATTGTTCTGTTGATGTGATCTTTAATTGCTGATTCTGTTGGGTTTTATTGATGCTTTTCTACAGTGGAGGATTTGAATTTGTTACCGCTACTCATATTTTTGTTGTCTTTTATACTGTTGTGTTTTTATGTTTTAATCTGTTGTTCTGAGACAGGGTTACCAGGGCTAGCAGATAACCAGGAGGCAGGGACATTGGGTGGGGGCAGTCGTCAGCAACAGCTTGACATCATTTCCAGGAAAAGTTTGGAAGGGATGTCAGTCTCCTTTAGAATAGCTAAAGACTCTATGGTGTTTCCAGGAAGTGACATCATTTCATCAGTGCTTCGGTGCTTCCTACTACCACTCCCCTAGAAGTGATGTCATTCCTGTGTATGTGTGTGTGTGTGTGTGTGTGTGTGAAGCACTGTCAAGATGCAACCAACTTATGGTGACCCAGCTAGGGGATTTCAAGGCAAGTGAGAAGTGGAGGTGGTTTGCCATTGCTTAGGGGTGTCAGGTCCTACCTGTGATCCGGGGGGGGGGGGGCTCCTGGATTCTGCCCGGGATTTTCTTCGTGCAACATCAGGGGAAACGCTCTAGTTTTGAGGCAAAACTGTGTGGTTTTTTAAAATTCAAAACCATAGAGTTTTCCCCAAAATTAGAGCATCACCCCTCAAAGTTGGCTATGCAATGACTTCACTTCTGGGTGATGTCATTGTGTTGAGGTGATTTCCCTGTTTGGGGGTGGGGCTTCCCCAGCTGGCCATCTGGCTGGTGGTGAATCAAAGCCCCCAAAATCGGAGGAACCCTCACCCAGACAGGGGGTCTGCCAACCCTACCATTGCTTTCTTCTGCAGAGGCTTCCTTGGTGGTCTGCCTTCCAAGTATTGACCCTGGTTAGCTTCCAAGATCTGACAAAACCAGGCTGTACCATGCTGCCTTCCCTCCTGTTATTCCTCTCTAGGAATCACTAAAAACTTTCCATCAATTCCTAGAGAGGCATGAAATTCCTTCCAGGTTTTTCCTGGAAGTGACATCACACCATTGCGTGACAGCCTATTTTTTGATGGAAGTTATTGTTTCTCCCAGTTCCATTTAACAGATGGAAACTGATTTTGAAAATAAGGGACTTGATCAAGATCGTTCTGTTCGTATTGTTAAGCCATCCCTAGGAATCTTCTGCAAATGCATCTATGTAGTGACAATTCTACAACATCCAAACTGTGATATAATTATTCCATCTGTAGCCCCCTCTCTGCTGTCAACGCACATTCCTGACAGTGATTGATACTGGGGAACAACTACATGTTTGTGTCGAGTGCCTTCAAATATGTAACCTGTTCACAGTATATATGGATTGTTCTTTTTTTATAATAATTGGATCATTTGTTCCATTTAAAAGTACAGTGATTTCTTACATTAAATGTATGGTGTCTATTGCTGCCATTTCTAGATACTTTTTTTCTGGCAGTCACCTTACCCAGCATGAAGTGAAGGCAAACCCTGCCTAAATTCACCTAATCCAGAAATTCTGAGGGAAGGGTTTCTAGCTATGTTGGCACAGTACGGAGAATTGAAGGGAGAGGGTTAATCCCCTTTACTGTTCAGCAGGCTTTGGAGACAGAATGCCTTTATTATTGCTTCTGGGGGCCTCTAGAGCACGCTGCAAAGTGAGAGATCAACATTGTCCCTTCAGATTCTGTGGCACTCAGTGCAGATGATCTCTCACATTTTTCCTGGCTACAGAAGCACCCGGGGCAAGGGGGAACAATTCTTTCTTCCTCTGGGTATCTCCATAGTGAGAGAGACTAGTTTCTCTCCCCCCTTCCCCTTTAGTCGAATAGCCTCTGCAGGCTTTCTCATTTTATTCAGATGAACAATCTATCCAGCTAGGCAGGTCCTGAGATTTCAGTCCCGTGAGTAAGTTCCATTGAATAACACAAGACTTACTCTTGAGTAAACTTGCTCAGACTTGCTCCCTCAGTGATGACTTTCAAGGCTTCCTTATCCAAAGAGAATCAAACCCTTTCACCACTGTTTCCAATAAGAGTAATTAGGAGGACTAAAACAGACAAAACTTTCTTCAATAAACACTTTCTAATGGAATTTTTAAAGTTCCTGGTTCACCCTAAGGATACAGCCTACTCCTGGAAGCCAAGTGTACTGATAATTAAACAGGTAGAACAGGATTCCTTTCCCCCCCTCCCCATGCTTTCCCTTGTTAGCATGGACCAAGCTAGGCAAAAATCACACCCAATTGTAGAGGAAATTTTTTAAAAATATTATAAAGCAGATACGGATTACAGAAATAAAACTACTGAGAAAGCAAGATTGGTTTACACCTTATGATCAAGGTAAACGAACAAATATGAAAAAGATGCATCATCTTCAACATCATTCTGAAAACATATCCCTAATTATGAGATATCAAGAAAGATGAACCTGAGTTTCCAAAATTTAGTTTATGATCAAATTATAGCCATAAAATAAGTAATTCCACTTTTCATCTGGCAACTTTCCATCTTTAATCTGCTCTTCTCTCTTTTCTGTGTTTCTCCTACTCCTGCCTTTTAACTAAAGGACTTCACTTTTCTTTATTTTGATAAGATCTTATTCTTCTGCCAGCTGGAAATGTCCAGTAACTTCAGTTCCCAGAATCATTTGGATTCCATCAACTACCTGACAGTTTACTATACCTCAGGAAAGAATCCTTTTTCTAGGCCGCTGTTACATTTCTGCCCATAGCAGGATTTCCAGCTAAAATAAAACTGGTTAAAACTAGTTTCTTGCCTTCTTTATGCTACCTGGAAAGGCAAGATTAGGCTAACCTCTGAACTTCAAAAGAATGCAAATTATACATTTACCTCATCCCAGATGGGGTCTTGTGAGGTTACTTGTGATCTAAGTATCATTTTATACTAGAAACATTGGGATGGGGAAGTATATCAATGGTAACCATGTGTAATGGCTAGCTAGCCGGGATAGCAAAAATTTCGGAACCCTGTATGTATGAAACACTTGAAGGGTGCAGCTGGAAAAAAAAGAAATGTGCTTTACACAAGCTCTCTGTCAACTAGACTACACCAACTAGAAGCAGATTGGCCATTAAGGCCTCTGGAAAAAGTCCCTGTGGGCTGATGACTGGGGAGCTCCTCCCCCACTGGGGCTACCCTGGCCCCAAGCAAAGGGCTGCCCTCACCCTATTTGGTGGCCCTTTTAGTCAGTGCTGCAGTCAGTGCTGAGTGAGCTGATAGCCCATTCCCCATGTGGGGCAGTCAAACCACTGTGGCAGTGAGTGAGCTTGCTGCTCAGGCCCTATCCAGGGTGAGTGGGTAAGCAGTAACTGCCACAGCTAGAAGCCAGCTTTTGCCTTCCCCCCCTTGATTGGGAAGGCTGGGGCAGAGCAAGGGGTGTGGCCCTTTCCAGGGCTGTTTTTGCTTCTCAGTCCATCCCTGGCACTCACTCAAAAGGAGGAAAAGGTCACCATCACAGTTATAAATGCAATTCGATATAGTTATAAATTATAGTTAGGATGATGCCTAGAACAAAAACTTAGTTCACTTAGCAGATGTTTCCCTTGGCTTTCCTTGGCTTGTCAGCAAAAAGTTACCTGCCACATGCCAAAGGGGAACTGATCTCAAGCATCTGTTGGGGTTGGCATACCTACATTGTTTTTGGAGGTGAGGACTCAGGAGAAGCCACTTACCCAACTGTGATGATCCAGTTGTGAAATCTTCTGAAATTCTGATATTTTTTTCAGTGTCTTTCAGTCCCACCATGATAGAAACAGAACTCCTCCTCCTTCCAAGAAGGAGATTTATACACTTCCAGATATTCTGTTATTATATTTACTGTTTAGAGTAAATTTCAAGAGCATTAAAAATTCCAGAATTTTAATGGGTAATCCCTGGCAGGTAGGATCACCAGGACAGGGGCAATGGGGGATTAAGAGAGATACTGTGAGTGTCCAAGGTTGCTACTGGAATGCCAAAAGGTAGGGTTGGCACGTCACATTTGCAAGTGACATGGTGACTGGAGCAGAGTGAATTTGTAGTAATTGATATAAAAACCATGAATACCACCTAGATTATATCTGTGTCCCA
The DNA here is from genome assembly GCA_029233225.1 of Lepidodactylus listeri. Taxonomy (NCBI): domain Eukaryota; kingdom Metazoa; phylum Chordata; class Lepidosauria; order Squamata; family Gekkonidae; genus Lepidodactylus; species Lepidodactylus listeri. Next base: position 43,925,541 of record JARCFY010000003.1, read on the forward strand.
CCAGTGGTACTTATCACCAGTTGACAACCACTGTCTTAATACATCGTTCTGTGTCTTCTTACAACAGGTCCCTTGTAACATGTACCTTGGTGCAAATACATAGGAATTTTCTGCACTCCTTTTGAGGGTATATTTATTGCCTTCTATTAAAATAGAGTCACGGTTTTTAAAGGCTCATATATACTCTAATTCTGAGGGCATGCAAGTCTGACAGACAGAATGGAAAAACAGGTATCCCTGTAAAGAGTTGGAAGATGTGGATGAGAACCACTAAAGGAAGGGAGCAGTCAAGAACAGTGTTTTATTGGTGAAGATTTTATTTTTCCAGACTTGTGTGCAGAGATATGAACTTTCTGGAAATTTTGAAGTTGGGGGGGGGGGGGGGGGCTGGGTAAACCATGACACCTAAATTCATGTTAATGCTTTACTAACATAAAATGCATCGTTTATAACTTGGCAGACAAACTTGAACGGTTGGCACATTTATGGAATTTAAATATCTTAATTTTCTCATGGAAAATTCTATATATATATCTGGTACTTGAGAGAGCTTCGGACTGCTGCATTCTATACTGCCTTAGCACAAGTTCCTTAGTTTTTGCCATCTGAAAGGTAGGAAAAGTAAGCTGAAAATAAAAATGTTGATTTTTATTGTACATTTAATTGTTGGAAACTGCACTGAGCCCTGCTTGGCGGGGAAAGGAGTGGGATATAAACCAAATGAATAAATAGAAGAAGAGTTGCTTTTATACCACACCCTTCACTACCCAAAGGAACCTTGGAGAAGCTAACAATCACCTTCCCTTCCTCTCCCCACAACAGACACCTTGTGAGGTAGGTAAGGCTGAGAGAGCTCTGATAGAACTGTGAGAGGCCCAGGGTCACCCAGCTGACTTCATGTGAAGGAGTACTAGGGAATGAAACCCGGTTCTCCATATTAGTGTCCTGCTGCTGTTGACCGCTACACCAAACTGGCTCTCTAAACAAACAAACAAACACAAAGTAGAAAAGAAAGGACAAGTTTGGACTGTATAATAAAACTTTTGCACAAAATAACTGTTGCTAGCTCTGAAGGCATGGTGATAATTTTGACATCTATTTTGTTAGTATTAGTATAAAGGTGGTGCATGTGGCCTTTTACAAAGGGACATAAGAAATGGCAGGTCCCGATGACATGCTTCTATGCATCACAAAACCAAAAGATTCTCTCCCTCATCTACAAAACCAGCATTAATTTGAAAATTAATCAATCTAAATCCTGCATCCTAACTACCAACTTATCTCCCAGCACAATGGAACATCTTCAAAGATCCTGTGATTTTCAGCGGACACCTACCTACCTCTCCTCTTTCGGAATCACAACCACAAACCTTTATTGGCATAACCTATCTTGGAATCAATATTCTGTCAGATCTCAACAGCTTGTTGAAATATAACCAACTCCTGAAGTTTCAAGGAATACAGTCTGATCTCTGAAACTCACCCTCTTCTGCCCAGATATATTTCATTTAATCAAATAATTTGTCCTCCCTAAAATTCTATTTCTCTTTCACACTATCCCCATTGCTGTACCTCTGAATTTATTAAATCAATGGCAGTCCACACTCAGTAGGATCTTATGGCAAAACAAGCACCCCAGAATAAGCTTTAATACGTTGCGGAAGTGTAACAAGCAAGGGGGACTCAGCTATCCAGACATTGTCGAATACTACAAATCATCTCTGCTGTCAAATGTGGTCAAAATGCTGAGGACAACAAACCAGGGGTCATTTCAAGCAGGAGCTCGGGGGAGCTCAGCTCCAGGAGTTGGTGCCAACCCCCCCCCCCCGGCAGGGGAATGCCTGCTTGTGTCATGGCTGCAGCAAAATGACCCCGTCCCCTGGAAAGGTCCTTGTTCCTCCAACCAGCCTTCTGAAGGCTTCAGCCACCACTGAAGCTACCCTCCCAGAACAGTGGTATTTCTGAGGCTTGGATTAGTAACTGTCCCCTCTCTGCCAGCTCTTTCTTCCTTTCTTTCTTGTTTTCTTTCTTCTCTCCCCCCCCCCTCTCTTTCTTGCCTTCTGACATACTTCCGGTGATGACAGGTGGTTTAGCGTATGCAAATAAGTTATGCTAATGAGTTATGCTAATGAGCTCCTGCACCTCTTTTTCTATGAAATGAGCCCTGCAACAGACCATCCGGACTGGATAAAATCTCTATGACCACTGCTTTCCCAGAAATCATTAGCCTATGAGTAGCAGCTAAATCCACAATAGCTCTGCGATGGAAATCCACATCCACCCCTACATTGTCTTTTTGGTACAAAAGGGTTTGGGACTGTTTCATTAATGGAAAAAATAATTGATGGTCTTCATCAAACAGGAATTTTCTCAGGGCAACGGATTTGTGGAAAAATGGTTTCCATTCCTAGATCACATTTCCAAAAATGACATTCAACCTATGAATCCAGTCTATTTTAAGATGATCCAATTATGATCCACTCCGCTTCTCTTCCACATACCACTTCAGTAATAGTTCTGTTGTGTATGCTGTTCATCTGTGCATCCTCTTTTACCACTACTCTTACTTCTTACTTATATATTAATTATTTTCTCTCCCCATTCTCTGTTCCCCAGTTATAGAGAATTTACCCACCATTCACTACTGAGACTTATTATGATGTTTGTAAATGGTTTCTGATTTCCTGTTTGTAATTACTTTTATGAAATACCAATAAATATAATTTGGGGGGAAAGAAATGGCAGGTCCCAACTTGTCAGGTGCCTCATCAAAAATGTAGAAGCATCCTTTAAGTTCAGGCTGGGGTTGCCAATCTCCAGGTGGTAGCTGGAGGTCTCCTGCTATTACAACTGATCTCCAGGTAACAGAGATCAGTCCACCTGGAGCAAATGGCTGCTTTGGAAGGTGGACTCTATGGCATTATACCCAACTGAAGTCCCCCTCCTCCCCAAACCTCAGCCTCCTCAGGCTTCACCCCCAAAATCTCCTGTTGTTTCCCAAACTGGAGCTGGCAACCGTAGTTCAGACTCAGGTATGGCATTAAGAATAAAACGAGTACTTCCTAGTGGTAACATATTATACCAAATAAGATGGAAATTGTACTTAATATCCACGGTACACTGTGTTTTAGCAAGCTGGGCCTTACAACTTAACAACTTCAATTTTTAAGTTTTCAGTGTTTTGATGTTTTGAGAGATGGACATTATGTGACAGCAACCCCATATGTGTAAATATATGGCATCTTCCGTGAGTGAAATGTGCTTTCTGGTCTTTAAGAAAGACTACATTTTTTTTAATTGATTTTTCCTATATCTACAACTAATACGCTACAATCTAAGCTACATATACCTTATACAGAGAGTACTTTATCATTTGCTTAATACTACCATGTTACATAATATAATTATGAAGCATTTAGAACCTTGGATAAATTTCAATTATTTTGTTACTGCTACTATAAAAATTATCAAAACTATTTGGCACGCACGCCCACCTAGAGAAATACGGTTAATTAAACAATTTAAAGAAAGACTACATTTTGAAACTAGTCTTTCAAAAATTCTTTGGCAGTGTATTTTCCCCAGACCCCATGGAAAGGGGCTGGCTTATTTGGCTTGCTCATTATCATGCTATGAACCCGTTGTTACATAATACAAAACACATGTACCTATTATCCACTGTCAAATGTTGAATGGTATGCCTTTTTCATAGGAATCTTAGGATAGTTTCCAAGACATGTAAAACTGACTCACACTGTAGTCCTCAAAGCGTATGGCTGCTACAGACCCCACTGAAGAGAATGTGGCTTTACTTAGCAAATGACTTTGAGAATAAAAGCCTCAACTGAAAAAAAGAGAGGCATAAATAACAGGAAATGTGGCCTAGGAAAAAAACACATGCAAGTGCACAGTGGGAAAATATAACCCCCCCATTTCTTTTCCAGAAGATATTCTACTGTAAACATGAAACCTTTTTTTAAAGTGTCCTCTGAATATAAAAAGCAGTTTGGGAATTAGATCCAGAAGCTGTTCAGAGAGAAAACTGTGTTGTGAAATTCTGAAAACATACATGCAGTTAAAGTCCTCTGAATATAAAATGATGTGGACATCAAAGGGAAATACTGTATGTCTATGAGCTAAGAAAATAGGGGAAAAGAAAAGAACAACCAGTTAAAACTGGGGAGCACCAAGAAGTCAAAAATTTTTTTGAAAAATTATCTGTTAGAACTGAGGGTAATTTTGCATAAATACTTTTTTAAAAGACTTTATTTATGAAATTTTTCATAGCATAACATAATACAAAATCAATAACCTGTATAGACGTAGGATTAAAGAAATGTAGAAATGTAACTTAAACCTTACAAAAATATCAACCTGTTTATAGACCAATTTTTTTTAATATAGTCTAAGATGTTTTAAAAGTATACAAGTTCCTGGTAATAACGATTATTAGGAATAAAGTTTCCCTCTGATACATATGAAACCATTGGAAACCATATTGCTTGAAATTTGCTTAAAGAGCTACCCGAGCTAAGTGCTGCATTCTGTGGTGCAATTTTCCCTAAAAGAAAATGTTCCAGAAGTTTATTCTTCCAGGCGTCCAGAGAGGGGGCTTTTTCATCTTTCCATTTTTGCGAAGTAGTAAGTCTACAGAATAAAGTCAGACAATAACAAATTTTGTTGGAAAAAGTGCGGTGCTGTAGGAGATTTTTTTACATTGCTGGTGGCAATACCCAGTAATTCATAACTTTTGGCAACAGATCATCGACCAAGTACAACACATAACCGGAATTCGCTTACCTGATCTCCCGGACGTCCTCTTGCTGGACTTCTGGTCAAAACCTATAGAAAACGGAACTACTGCATTAATACCTTACTTGCATAAATACTTGAAATAAATAATAATTTGATATTTAGAGGTGATTATATTTTTAAACAAATTTCAAAATATTCCAAAATTTCACTTTGAAAATTTGACCAACGGGGTGCTTTTAGAAGGCTAACAATGAAATCCAAACAATACTTTTCTGGGAGTAAACCCCACTGAGTATACTTCAAAATGATTTTGAGTAGTTCTGCATAGGGTTGCACTGTATTTCTCAAAGTCTCATTGAATATAAAGTAATCATGTGAAGCAGCAATTTGTAAAATTCAGTAGTTCACTGTAGTTATCTTCCTAAATACACTACATTTTAAAAATACCCTGATTGGGAACACTGAAAAAGATCGAAGCAGAAAAAAGTATCCTGACCTGGGTAGCCCAGGGCAAGCCTGATTTTGTTAGATCTCAGAAGCTTAAACAGGGTCAGCCCTGGTTAATGGTCGGATGGGGAGACCACCGAGGGTGACTGTGCAGAGAATGACAATGGCAAATCATCCCTGAACATCTCTTGCCTTGGCAGCCCTATGGGATCACCATAAGTCGGCTGTGACTTGATGGGTGGGGGGAAGTACCTGCAGATTTTTATAGACATAATACTTGATTTTCCCCAGAATTTATTTTGATTCAACCCATGGATTATCCAGACTTGTGTGCAGAGATGTAAACCTTCTGTAAATGTTGAAGGTATGGGGGAAAGCCATGGTGGGGGGGACCTGGATAAACCAAAAAATTGGGTGAAAATTGAAAAGTACACAATACTTTCTTATGACACCTAAATTTATGTTAATGTTTTAACAGCACAGAATGCATAATTTATAACTTGGCAGATAAAATTATATAGTTTGGCACATTTATGGAATTTAAATATCTTAATTGTCTCATGGAAAATTCTGTGTGTAACCAGTACTTGAGAGCACTTCAGACTGTTGCATTCTGTTACCTAGTTAGGGTTGCCGGCTTGGGGTTGGGAAATACCTAGAGATTTTGAGGATGGAGCCTGGGGAGGATAGGGTTGGGGATGGGAGGGACCTCAGCAGGGTACAATGCCATAGATTTCACTAGGGATGCCAGTCCTCAGGTGGGGGTGAGGGATCCCCCATTTGGCAGGCTCTTGTCCACTGCCAGCAAGCTGGCTGGCGGGGAAAGCTCCACCCCTAGACACTGCCCCCAACAGCAGCCACCAGCGGCCACTCCTCTCTCTCCCCTCCTGAAAAATTTAAAGGGACTTCCAGCTGATTAGCGCAGGCACCTGGCTTTGCCGACCAGCTGGAGGGCCCTTTAAATCTTGCAGAAGGGGAGGGAAAGGGGTGGCCACTGGCCACACACCTGAACTCCAAGCGGCAAAATCGCTGCTTGGACTTCAAGCATGCACCCCCCCTTGCTTCTTGCCCAAAGCATTTAAAGGGCCCTTTTAAATGCTTTGGGCAAGAAGTGGGAGTTGCGTGCGCTTGCACTCCAAGCGGCAAATTCCAAGTGGCGAACTCCAAGTGGCAAACAGGCGTGTGGGGGTGGGGTGCTGGTTCCCAATGTGATGATGTCATTTTTGTGTGATGTCATCACACTGGGGATGTTCCCACTTCCTCCAGAAACACCCCCCCCCAAAAAAAAATCCCCTGCTGGAGACTAGGAAGGACCTGGCAACCCTAGATTCCATTCTCCAAAGCAGCCATTTTCTCCAGGTGAACTGATCTCTGTACCTTGGAGATTGGCAGTTCTGTATACTTTAAGAAATGGTACGAAATTCTGTTAGGGTTACCATATTTTGAAAAGCAAAAAAGAGGACATGTTTCCTGACTGACTACTTCAAACAACTGATTACTATGACAAATCTCAGTGGCTTGCCTCCACTGGGGGACTATAGGGCAGAACCCAAAAAGAGGACATTTAAAAAAAAAAGCCCAAGAGAAGATGGACATCAAAAAAGAGGACATGTCCACTAAAAAGAGGATATCTGGTAACCCTAAATTCAGTGCAAAATTGATTAAGGTTATGGATCAGGGGGAAGTTCCTGCTGTAAGAGCTGAGGCCTGCTTCACATGGACTCACAGCCATATGGGGCCACTTCTTTGTAGCACATGGGTGCAGTATGTGTGTGAATACTGGAATTGAGAGAGTGGGACCAGTTGAATGGCTCTTTCGTGCCCAATTGTCACCTTATGGATCTATATTTGGAAAAGTATATTTGCTCTGTGCTTCAACATGTAGGAAAAGGGGAGTCAGAGGCACTCTTTGAGATGCTGAAATAAAAATAGTATTCCAAAAAGAGTACTAACCAAAGAAAGGAAAAATATTTATAGAGATCAGGGTTTTAAAAAAAAATAGTTTAAAATGTCTGTACCTTGAGAATTGATGTCCACTTTGTAAATGACAATTTCCCTACAAAAGTAAAGAAGAAAAAATAAACTGGTATGTATAGTTGTGTGTGATATACTTGGCAAAAACAAACACAGAAGTGTGCAGACAGATTTTTCTTGTATATCATTGTATATCTGTGTAGAAAAAACATGTTTGACATAGCCCTTAGTTCAAGGAATACATGGATAACTTAATTTGTTCATGCCTGTTTGTTCATATTTGATTTGTTCTACTAAGGATTGGTTCAATCAGGGATTTTTGCCTGTTTGTTTCTGAACAAACTGGAAGGACAATATATCTCTAAAACTTTGCCAAAATCAAAAGAAGCAAACCTACAGTCTTGTCCTGTTCCCAACTAAGACATTATTCTTTGCCAGACAAATAGTAGTAATGATTTCTTGTTATTTTTTCAGTGTCCACCTCCAGCTTCATTGCAACAGCTTTACTTCACCTTATTTTAACGAACACGAAGGCCACGATCTCCCATTAATGTATTAGGAAGCCGTTATAATTCAAAACAGCATTTGGCAATCTTGTTGCCCTTATGGCTCTCTTTCCTTTCCTGCAAGCCAGCCATAGTCATGTGAAAATAAACCCCTGCGCAGTCTTCAAACTGTCAGCATCCTCAAATTAAGTAGTAAGCAATTCCTAGCAACTGCAGTTCTTCTGACTAAGAAAGTGTCTAGTGCTTGTCCTGACTTAACTTCTCTGGCTCTCTCTTGAGGCATCCTTGGCTACTCCATACATTTGCAGAACCCTCAAAACCTTTCGCAAAGACTGTGTACAGACGATAGCTTTGTGGAGATGAGGAGGCAATGTTGTATGTTTGTCTTATCTAGGCCTGTCAGGTCCCCCTGACGGGGGATGAAGACATAAGGTGGGCAACTCTAGATTGGGAAACTCCTGAAGATTTTGGGATGGATGCTGGGGAGGACAGGGACCTCAGTGGGGTATAATGCCATATTGTCCACCCTCCAAAGCATCCATTTTCTCTAGGGGAAATTATCTCTGTAGTCTGGAGATGAACTGTAATTCCAGGGCATCCCCAGGTTCCACCTGGAGATTGGCATCCCTCGTTCTGTCTTGTCTTAGGCTATGCTAGAAATTGGCTACACTGCAACTTCTCTGTGCATGACAGAAAGAGAGAGAGAGAGAGTTGTTTGGCCATGCATGCACACTGCAGGACATCACTGTAAGTCCCTTCTCCCTGAGGAAACCATTACGTTTTAGTGAAGTTAAACAAAAGAAGGTTAAGTTACCACCATGGCCATCCATGTTAAAGCAAGGGTTACAAGATCCACCCTATTGCCCTTTCAGAAGACCTTCTTTAAGAAATGTTGGAAACAAGTAATGATCCTGAGAGATTAACTTCCCCTGATACAAAGATATTACCTAAAATGATACCATGTATAGGTATGCAATATTTGTGCAGTCGTAACTCTGTTTTTTATAAAGAAGTACTGTTTATTTATTTTGGGGGGAACTCAGTTTCTCAGGCTCTTATGATAGTAAGATGTTTCAGTTATTTAACAGAAAAAAGCACGTTGAAATGAGAGTGGGGAGAAAAAACCCTTTTATTTCAATCAGCTGAATCATCATACGTTTTTAAAAATTAAGCACGTTTATGGATGTCCGGAGAGGCAGACTCTTTGCTTGACAATTCTCGACAGAATTCTTAAACCACACGGGTATGTTAAAAGGTTTCAAACAAAAAAAGAGAGATTCTAATGCTGGAAAATGGCATACAAGTCACGACTCTCACATTTACACACCCTTGCTATTTATAACATTCCAAATTGGCTTTCACAGTGGATAAGTAATATTTATATTAGAGCAATAATATAGAATACAAATGGGAACTTTAACATGCAAAAAGTCGGCAGTAAAATAATTAAAAATAGATCCTGGAGAGATCCTGAAAATGCAGAACAAGTGCTTTAAAGATTCATGGGCCCATGAATAGACACTTGTCCAGAGTGCAGCACACCAATATTTGGAAATAGTGTCTGGGAAGGTAGAGTTTGGGAAGGGAAGGGAGTACAACAGAGCTCAGTAAAGATGTGGTGCCAAAGAGTCCATCCTCTGGAGTTGCCATTTCTTCCAGAGACTAGTTGTGATTCCGGAAGAACTGCAGGCCCCACCTGGAGGTTGGTTAACCCTTGTATATAAAAATAGGGCTGCCAAGTCAGCCCGGGGGGCCAGGGGATCCCCCGCTATAAGGGTTCCCAATCCGCCGGCCGACATTCGGCCGGCGGGGGGAACCCCACCCCAGAAGTCGTCCGGTGAGGACGACTTCCACCGTGTAATGACGTCACCTCCGGGTGACGTCAGCACGTCGCCGTGGCGCGCGCACAAAGCGCACACACCAGAAGAACTCCCGGGGGGAGAACAACTCCCCCCTGCCGGTAAGTCAATCCTACTTGGCAGCCCTATATAAAAATGATGCTGGGTTGTTGTTGTTTTTAAATCCCCTAAAGCAGGGGTGGCCAACCTTGCTTAACGTAAGAGCCACATAGAATAAACGTCAGATGTCTGAGAGCTGCAAGACAGGAACAAATATCACACACAAGTTTTTATTTTTAAAAATATGCAAATTTGCTTTTTATTAACGTTAAATGGGACTGCCAAAAATAAAAACAAACAAGGAAAACCGGTTATTGATAATGATATTACTTGTTTGCTAATGATATTGAGAGAGAGAGAGAAAAAGAGAGAGATGGAAAGAAAGAATTAAAGAAGTGGAAAGAAAGAGAGAGAGAAACTAGGAAAGCAAATAGATGGGAGGGAGGAGGGAAGGAAGGGAGAAAGAGAGAAAAAAGCATGCCTCCCCTTTGCTTCCCCAGCCGCCCTGCCAGGAGCCGCACAATATGTGTGAAAGAGCCGCATGTGGCTCCCGAGCCACAGGTTGGCCACCCTTGCCCTAAAGAATAAAGAGCAGTACTTTTAAAATTTTCTATAAAGATCACATTTAAATGAGCAACCTAACTCTCTTTCATTTTTAATTTATGTTTGTTTTTCAACCTTTGTTTCTGGTGACTTTTCTCCATCTGTGGCATGCTGATTTCTACTCTGAGCAAGCCAATAAGCTGCACACCATTTACTTTTATTACTTACATCTTTGGAACATATTATGTCACTAAGAGGATCTGCTTGCAGGCTTTGATTAATAGCTGGGTTTAGAAGCAAGACATGTTAAAAGTGAGGGAAAGGAAGTTCAGAGATGTGTGGTCTCTAGTTTTAATGCCCTCATGATGTAGTTTGCTGTTATAACTAAAAAGTACCTTGTAATTCATAGGATCCTGTTGCAAGTGACCTCCTAAAAGAAGAGGGAGTTATCGACCAATTTTTCATTTTGGGAACCAGTGCCTGGAGAAACCATCTTTTTTTCCAGTGGAGGTCTTTTAATTCAGCATGAGTTTTTATTTTAAAGACACGGTGTATCATAAATAAATCTCATCTCATAGATCCCCATCAGTCCAGTTCCAGCCTGCCTCACAGGTTGTAAGAAGTAGTGTGATTTAACAGTGCAATTTTAAATCCATTGAAGTCAGTGAACTTAAAAGGATGTAACGCTGCATAGAATTGTACTGCCAGTGTGGAGTAGTGGTTAGGGCAGAGGTGTCAAACTCATTTGTTACGAGGGCCGGATCTGATATAAGTATCACTTTGTTGGGAGGTCCACGTGTGTGATAAAATGTAATGCCAGGTACTAGACATTTGAAGTTTGTAAAGGACACAGGCAAACCCAATTAACAATATTATTTTTACTCAAAATACAAAAATCCTTAAAACACTAACACTGGTAAGCTCCAAGTTGGTGTGTCCTCACCGTGTTCCCCTGTTCACCCCACAGTGAGCAGGATATAATGATGGGTAGGAGAACCACACAAGCCACTCCTTTTTTAAAAAAAAAATTAATACAAATCAAAATCAATACAAACATACAAATATAAAACATTAAGCAGAAACTATGAACTAGAAACTGTAAACTACAATTTGTACAACAGTAAACTATAAAGCAGTGAAAAAATAACATTAGATAATCCCAGCCATACTTAAACCATAAACTTATTGATCATTATTACACTGCAACTTTGATGTTATTAATCTAACCAGTATACCTTAGTTTCCTAGAAATGTACTATTTGTCTATATAAGAAATTCACAGGGATTATGCCTTGCTCAGACATATATTGTAAGACCAGATACCATGTTGCTAGAAATTTAGAGTGTTGTTGTTGTCGATCTGGATAAGGAATAGTATTAGAGAGTTTTGCCACTATAAATTGATCCCAGATTCTATCATGCCAATTAGCTATAGAGGGAGAGATCAGTTCTTTCTATTTTGCAGCAGGCACTCCTGAGTTCCTTGGAGGAATGGCAAGGTGAAAACATTCTAGATGGGTAAGATTCTGATATACTGTGCACCTGTGTTGTGGATTGAAAGCAATTGATTTAGAACCCCAATAAATGTATTTAATCGTATGCAAGACTAGGTTTTTTCTGAGGGATACTATAAAAGGGGGAGTATCTTACATTTCCATATATATTAGTTACTTTTGTATATATAGCACTTTTAGGAGACGAGCCATCTTCCTTGCAAGTAAATAAGGTAGTTTTTCAGCACACCCCTCCATATGACCAGCAGCTCAGCATGGTTGCAATCTGTCTCTCGTTCTTCGTTTCCTCTCTTACTCCATCCTACCTCTGAGGATCTTGAGGAGGCACACCAGACTCCCCCCTCCACTGGCCTATCCCCCCACGACCACCAAGCTTGTGAGCTGGGACAGGATGAATGACTGGCCTCGGGTGACCCAGGCAACAGGATCCTGGCTTGGAAGGATTGGGGTTCTGAACCTGGCTTTCCCAGATCCCACAGAAGCGGCGAGGCTGAGGGGAAGGCCTGACAGAGAGGCTGTTTCTGAAACCTCCAGGGAGTGCTTATTGTCCTCCCATGATCCCTTTCCCCTCATGGGCTGAGAATGAGGGCAGAAGGGAGGTCATCGTCCTCCACCCACCCCAACACTCTTTCTGCATCCTGGCTCCAAGGTTGTTCAGACGTATGGCAGTGAGGCCAGGATGTCTTTCCCCTCAGAATGGTATGCACAAGACAGCCATTCACGTGCCAGCCCTCCTTCTCTTCTCTCCCCCACCAGCCCAGTCCCTTTATTGGTAAACAGTCCCTCCATACGCTCACTCTCGCCACCCCTCATGGTCATTGTTTGAAAAATGCAAAACTACTTGGTGCTGTTGTGGCAGTGCTGGCTGCACAGCTCCCCCCCCCCCCCAATGTAGGTCAAATCTACATCTGACTTCCCTGCTGGAATCATTCTAGTTTCAAAAAAACCCATCTATACCTGTTTCTAGTTTCAAACCATACTTGTTGTAGTTTAAAAATTACTGTTTACATTGGTTAATTGCCCTTCTGTGGTCAAGCTAGCATTATACTGCTTTAAACAAATCCTGTTGCTTAGTACTCTTCAGACCCAGGGAGTGAAATTTGAAACCAGCATGAAATGAGCGTAGGAAAGACAGCAGTCAAACTACTTCAGAGGGGAGGTGTAAATTGGGCCGTAGTGGCTTCAGCAATTCTCTCTGAGCTGTAGTTGGAGGAGGCAGGAGGGGGAAAAACATCACACCTCCTCTTTCTCCATGTTTGCTGCCATTCCTCCAGCACTATTTTACCTCAGTGCCTTAGCCCTCCCCCCTAGCCATTTCTGTTCTATTTCTTGACAGCTTCAAGCACACACATCTTATTGTGTGCGCCCATTCACAGCAGTTGCTTGTGGGACAGATAATAGCCCTGGATGGCCAGTTCCAGCCCATGGGCCATTTGTTTGACACCTCTGGGTTAGAGTGTCATACTACCAGCCTAACCAACCTCCCAGGGTTGTCAGAAGGATAAAATGGAGAAAGGGAGTTTACTGTAAGTCACTTTGAGTCCTCACTGCGGGAAAAACTCAGATGTTAATAAAATAAAATAAATACTGTATTTTAAAAAATCTGTATATCTAATAGCCAAGCTCCCCTCTCTGTGCGGATACTTATTTCATGGATCTGGGTCACATGGAGGGTAAACAGATCTTCCAGCAAACTCGGGGCAGTCCCCATGTTTGCAGAAAAATCTAAAATGTTTTTAAAAGTATACAGGGATACTTAAATCCTCCCCAAAGTTAAACTGCTTACTCTGCGCAAGCACAGAGGATGGACTTACTGAGGCGCGGGGAAAGCCGTTGGAGACACGAGGGAAGCTGTCACCGCAATAGCTGTGCACCCCGCCACTGGGACAGCCCCCTCTGAAGACTATAGCTTCAGCCAGCAGGTTTGGGCCCTATACTACTGAGTAAAGGCAGCTGGTGGCACCCCTGGGAAGGAAGGGCAGCTGATTGGCCAAGGAGCCAAAGGGGCGGCAGCGCCTCTCTGGGAGCCAGCCTACATGCCCTCTGCTGCTGTTGCCGCTGCTGCCCAAGCTGGCCCTGCGGCTGTCAGTTGCATCTTCAGGCCCCCTCCCTCATGCAACCAGATTGGGGATGTTTGCTGGCCTGCAGCTGCAAAAAGAGAGAAACAGAAAAAAGTGGGGTTCTGTGAGACGGGGGAAGAGAGAGAAAGAATACGAAATTGTCTGTTGGGGGAGAGAAGGAAAAGAATGGGAGATTGAGGGAGGGGGGAAGAAAGAGGAAGGGGAGATTGGGGGTAGAGAAATAGTAAAGAGAAAGAGGGGCAGACGGGGTGGGGGGGAAGGACACTGAGAAGGGCTGGAGTAAGAGGGGGTAAGATGTATAAGTGGCGAGAAGAGAAATGGGGTAAGAAAGGATTGCTAGAGAATGGGGTAGGAAGGAAAGCTGACATAGAAGGGGTGAGAGGAGAAGGGGACATGAGAGAAGATTAGTAAATAAGGGGTGTGTGCAGAAAGAAAGAGGAGGGTACTTTAACAGTGAAGGAGGGAGAAGACAAAAAGGTAGGGGAATGCCCCGCCTCAAGTTCCTTGCAAGGACTGCCTGCAACAAAGACTATGGTAGGGCCACAACACATTATGCAACATTTTGTTGCAGGTCCCCTTTTTTATTAAATAAATCAAAATAACCCATATATATTTAGCCCTTTTTATACTAAAAAGCATTACGGGTGGGGGAAGCAAGTGTAATGTGAAACTACATAGATCTTTATAAAAAGTTCCAAGCAGCAGCTGTTTTGTAAGCCAGAAAAAAGAAAAGATCAAGACACACACCCCGCCAAAAAAACCCCAAGTTGCCTAGAATTTCAGTATTGCATTATGACCTTAATACACACACACAGAGAGAGAGAGAGGGGAGAGAGAGAGATATGTTTCCTTGAAGGAAATATTCCTTCCCTGATAGTAGTAACAAGATGGGGCACCCACGGTACTCGCAGGGGGGAGTATCCCAGTCCTCCTGCCATTCCCCTCCCCTCCCTGGGGCAAGCAGCAGTGGTGAGCCCCACCATTCCTCTTGCCACCCCCCTCCCCGGGGCAAGTGGTGGCGGCGAGCCCTGCTGCTCCTCCTGGCACCCCCCTCCCCAGGGCAAGTGGCGGCAGTGGCGGCAAGCCCTGCCACTCCTCCTGCCACCCCCTCCCCTCCCCAGGGCAAGTGGCAGCGGCCCGCCAAGCCTTCTCCCCCCCAACCAGTGACAGCGAGCCCTGAGCGGCTCACAGTTGCCGGGCCGCTGAGTCTCCCCCACAACAGCCAGTGTTCCCTGTGCATGCGCAGGGGACGCTCTTTTACTTTTCAGGGAATTTAAATATCCCCTGAATATTTTTTGAAAGTTTTTGGATTTTTCTGCAAACGTGGAGAGTCCCCCATGTATGCAGAAAAACCTCCCCCCCCAAGTGCCCCCTGCGTGGATTTAGATAGCTGCACGGAAGGGGCCACTTTGGAATTAGATATATAGATAGTTTAACTATAAGGGAGAGGCGACTGCACCATCTTTATATTCCTTGTATCTTCATGTATATAGGGAAGAACCATAGCAAACCAACTATTAAAATATTTATAAACTATAATATTTGGGACAATATTGCGAACTATTTAACTGTCTTGATCAAATATTATATCTGCTAATGGTGCATTTACTATTTATTGGTTCTTCACCATCCTCAAATAGTATATAATTGTTCACATTCTCAACAGAATTTCCAATAATGATGAGAAACAGCATGAAGTTGTACTTTATCTTGGAACTTACTAATGAATTTGGTAAAGATTTTCTCGAATATCTGATAACATGATATTGAAGACTGATATTTCCAGCCCCAGATCTCTGTTCTGTTTATACTGTTACTCTGTTCTATTTATACTAGTAAATGTGTAATTTCACTACAGGCACCATCAGGTTCTTATATATTAAACCACTTAGATCTTTTGTAATGTTTTCAACCATTAAAAATTAGATTGATTCCATTTTGGATGGCTGTTTCATTGTAAGGCTTGTACAGTACT
This sequence comes from Lepidodactylus listeri, assembly GCA_029233225.1. Taxonomy (NCBI): domain Eukaryota; kingdom Metazoa; phylum Chordata; class Lepidosauria; order Squamata; family Gekkonidae; genus Lepidodactylus; species Lepidodactylus listeri. The sequence continues at coordinate 43,941,234 of JARCFY010000003.1, forward strand.
AAAATAAAGGTGGTCTTATATCGTCCATTTTTTCCAGCTCTTTTTTTCATAGGACAACATCTGATTTTTGTAAAGAACATCATCCTCAGAAGATAGAGGTTACAAGATTGATATTTCCTAGGTATTTTATGTTACGAACTATTTCATTATTATAAAATATGGAGATCAGTGAAGGAACACCCGCTGCTAGCTTCTGCTGCCACTTGCACTATATTTTAAGGATAGACAAGGTAGGGAGATTTCTTTGCTCCCATACCCTTTCTTTGGAACCACAAAAAGTTACATAACGGTTAACTCACGACAGCTTTGCTTTTCACCTGGTGTATTTGGTTTGTGGAAGGGACTATCATAGGAAAAAATGGAAATGTAGAGATGTTTCATCTGCTTTTAATAGCAAACAACTGTACTCCTTTACCTTACAGGGAAGAGGTCATAACTTTCCTTAAAAATCTCACTATCTACTATTCTACTTTGCTCAGTTATCAGGAAGCAGGCATAAGAAATCACATAGCAAGGAAGTCTGGCTATGGTCCTGCATGCCCTGTTTCCGTGTCTGTTTTTTTCCTGTCAGGAACAACTAATCCGCCATCACTGGCCTAGTTTGGGCTATACACAAGGTCCTATCTAAGTAACAGTATTTTAAATTGCAGTCACTGGCAACCATAGAGAGAGGCCAAGCTAGCAGACTCTTCTTCTGGATTCTTCTTTGTTAGGGCTGCCAAGTCAGCCCGGGGGGTGGGGGATCCCCCGCTATAGGAGTTCCCGATCCGCCGGCCAGCATTCGGCCGGCGGGGGGAACCCCACCCCTGAAGTCGTCCAGCCTGGACGACTTCCCCAGCGTAGTGACGTCACCCGGAAGTGACGTCACCACGTTGGAGATGTTGCCAGGGCGATGTCCTGGCAACGGCCCAACGTGGTGTCGTCACTTCCGGGTGACGTCACTGGGCACGCGCGCAAAGCGCACGCGCCAGGGAGGCTCCCGGGCGGCAAAGGACTCCCCCCCGCCAATGCGTAAGTACGACTTGGCAGCCCTATTCTTCGTGTTGTGAAGGAATTTTAACCTAGGTACGCTTTCAACTAAGTATTCTCTCCTACACAAAATGTAAGGTGTTAGAATTGTGTAAATGGACTGTATGGAAGAATATATTTCTGTTTGGTGGTACTACAGTTGCCAACTCTGGGCTGGAAAATTCCTGGAGTTTTGCGAGCAGAGCCTAGAGAGGGGAGGGACCTCAGCAGGTTGTAAAGCCCCAGAGTTTACCCTCCAAAACAGCCATTTACTCCAGGGGAACTGCTCTCTATAGTCTGGAGATCAGTGGTCATTCTGGGAGATCTCCAAGACAAGAACATAAGACTAGCCAGCCTACTGGATCAGACCGGTGGTCCACCTAGTCTAACATCCTGTTTCCAACAGTGGCCAGTCAGATGCCACAGGGAAGCCCACAGGCAGGGCTGGTAGGCAACACCTCTTCCCAAACTTTCTGCTCCTGAACATTTGAAAATCGTAAGTACTCTAGTTACTCGAAGGGAAGACAGCCCGGAATGTAAGACGACCACCCCTAAAAATGTTATATGCAAAAAGTTTTTTAAAAAATAAAAATCGGATGTACCTATAATTTGTATGCATATTTAGTTAGGCCCCTTTTATGGCCGACCTGGAAATAAATCTAGCCTAGCATATGAATAATCACTGTATTCTGTCTCCTTGCTCCAGTCACACACGTACTTGGAAGCGGCTCCCATATGCAACCAACAAGTGTGTTCAGCATGGCAGTCTTAGAGAGGAACTCATTTGGCTGCTTTCCTCCCCCCTGTCCCCCTTTGACCTGCCTCTCTCTCTTTTTGTCTCTCCTGTCATGTCCCCAGTACATATCATCATCAAGGACAAGTGGCTTCAAACATCTCACGTGGTCTTGGGCAGCAGGGACAGTTCTGAATATTTGCTGACGTAGTGATTGCTCTTGCTTTGCTGACATATTGGCTTATTTTATCCTCTTACTATTCTTGGTACTGACGTAGGTTTAGTGACATACCCTGGAATGTCAGCGTGGACTAATGTTACTGGCTTAGATCATTTGTCATTATATAGCCTCTAGAACATTGTCCCATCTTCCAATTCCATTGCAGAAGCAAAAATCCTTTGATAGCTAGAGGCTTATATTAAACTCCGGAGAGTTCATAAGTTTTTCGTTATTTGGACGATGGATTTTTGTTAAAAACGTGGAATGTTTTCAATGTAGATTAAGAAACCAGGACTTTCAAGGTGACCCCCAAATGCAGAAATCAGATTAGTGTATTACTGTATAAATTCTTTCATATTCTAAAGAGGTTTCTGTTTTGCTGCCCATTTACATTTCAAATTGCCTTTTCTGTACTGTGCATAATTGTTGGCAGATCAAATAAATCATGATGCAACTTTGACGTGAGAGAACTGAAACACTGGGTATAGTTTTGTGCTTATACACTGTAATCCCACTGGTCTGTATCCCCATCCTGAAATTTTACTGTGAAACTGATTCTACAAAATCTTTCAATAGAATTACTTCTCAGCTTCCATCATGATGAGTCCAAACTTAAATACAAAGTACACAGCAATACATCTTAGGCTGTTTTTACATCTGACTTTCCCGCTGGAATCATTCTAGTTCCAAAAAAACCTGCCCACACTTCTGTGCGGTGTGAAACCGTGCTGCTACTGAAATGTCCACATCTACTAATTGCCCTCCTGTGGTCAAGCTAGTATTCAACCAGCTTGATTCTCCTTTAAACAATTGCTGTTATTAGGGCACTTAGACCCCCTGGAGTGAAATTTCACACCACTGTGAATTCAGCACAGGAAAAGACAGCAGTCAAACTACTTTAGAGGGGAGGTGTAAAATGACCCTTAGTTTAAGGGTAAATTACCCCACTCCAGGAACACTAGGTCTCTGTGTTCATACTATGTATTTTTTAATCAGCATATACAAGCAAAGCAATTTGAGAGAAAACAGATTCAAATACAGGGCAGCACAATTACTGAATTTGCAAAACAATAACAGGAGTGCCTCTTTCACTGGGCCAGGCTGTTGAGAGCCACCACAGGCCCGAGAGCAATTTCCTCTGGATTTCCATTGCAGTATCCAGACACAACACAAATACCATATGATATGGCTTGCCCAGCTCCATGGACTTCCAGGGGAACTTGGGCCTTTGGAAATTTGTCCTCCTCGCTCCTGCCACTCAGTAGCTTTCATCCATCAGTATACGAGTTATTCTTACAGTCATGGTTCTGCTGAAACAGTGCAGAGAAATACTGTAACCATGCGTGAGATGAAATTGCAGATCTAGGCAAGGGTCCTGTACGTAAAGAGCCTGAAACTATGGCCCAAAACTTCTTTGATTGATTTAGAACAGTTGCTTGATATAGTTGTTCCCATTGGTTGTTAAAAAACTCAATCTTCTTCTCTTTCAAGCTCTCCTGTAGCTGTTTTTTAACCTGGGAATACTTTGGAAGGAGGGCAGGATCATTAGAAGCTCGAAATTGGCTATAGATATTACGTAGTTGGGACTTTAGTGCTCTGCACTCTGCAGGATACCAAGATTGGGTGCCCCCACTATTCTTTTTTGTAGAATGATTAGAATTTGTACAAAGTGCCTGAGCGAAATGTGAAATCAAAGTGTTATGAACTGAAATCTTTAGAGTAGGTTCCATATTATCAATTAGAGAGGCTCTAAGGGCAAGAGTAGGTCCAAGTTTAAGTAAACTGGAGGTAACCTAGGTGGAATGGTTGTTCCACCGGATTTTTAATAAGATTTCTGGCTCAGAGGTCAGAGGATTAAATAGATAGGGAAGGTCGGCTAAAGAGCTAGTGTTGAGGGTTAAAATCAGGGGGAGGCATCAGTATACATTCTCATCTTAGTTAACTGTAGCCAAACTCTTCACTCTTCCAGCCCAAATTCAAACTACTGAAGGTTGCCTGTCTGCCTTCCCCCTGCACAACTTTGAAAGATTCTTTGAGGTATTCTCAGACACTAAGGAACCATTATGCTTCTATTGTCTTCGGCTAGGAAAGTACTGTTCTGCAAAATCATAGTAACAGGTATTTGCAACACAGCCAACCTAATAACAATATCAGAGGGAAAAGGTATGCTTCAAAACTTTGAATTAATATACGAAAACCTTTGGAAGACATAAGAACAGATCTTAATTAAAGCTAAGTACCAACAATACATTCCATGGTTGCAATAGCTCTATAGCAATTTAAATGTACAATCACAATGTATTCAAATGATAAACAAAATATAACAGTCGAATTTGAACAGAAGTTTCATCCAATATATAACACTCTCAAAAACAAAGAAACATGGTTCTTCCTTCTACTCTTATGGTATCGATATATCTAATTCCCAAGTGCCCCATGTGTGTGGATATCTAAATCCGCACTTGGGGGGCAGAGAGATTTTCCTGCATACTTGGGGGACTCCCCAGGTGTGCAGAAAAATCCTAAAAGTTTTTTAAAAAACTATACAGGGGATATTTAAATCCCCCCAAAAGTTAAAGAGCGTTCCCTTCACATGCGCAGAGAACGCTCTGGGAACTCTGCGGCTGGCTGGCGGCTGAGAGCTACTGAGGCCTCGCCGCTGGTGCCGGGTGGGGAGGGAAAACTTACCTGGAGCTGCTTCCTTCTCGATGTGGAGCTGCAGCCTTTAGGAATCCTCCCATGAGTATCGCGGGTCCCACCTCTTGTCTATATACTAAACCCCAAGTGCCCCCTGTGCGTGCGGATATCTAAATCCACACATTGGGGGCACTTGGGCAGAGCGATTTTCCTGCACACTTGGGGGAATCCCCAGGTGTGCAGAAAAATCTTAAAATTAAAAAATATATATTTGGGGGATATTTAAATCCCTCCAAAAAGAAAAGCGTTCCCTGCACATGCACAGATGATAATAATAACAACAACAACAATAATAATAACAACAACAATAATAATAACAATAAGCCCCAGCTATGATGGATCTTATTCGGCTGAATAAATACTGAAAAATACTGATAAGGTATTTTTCAGATATTTATTTGGTTCACCTTAGCCAAATGCACAGCCAGTTTGGGGTAGTGGTTAGGAGTGCGGACTGTAATCTGGGAGACCTGGGTTTGATTTCCCGTCTCTTCCACATGCAGCTGCTGGTGTGACCTTGGGTCGGTCATAGGTTATTCAGAACTGTTCTCTCATGAGCAGTCCTTGAAAGAGCTCTTTCAGCCCCACCTATCTGACAGCGTGTCTGTTGTGGGGAAGGGAAAGGAAAGGAGATTGCAAACTGCTATGAGACTCCTTCAGGTAGTCAAGGGCGGGGTATAAATCCCATCTCTTCTTCTTCATCATCCCTAACAGCTATGCCATCACCACTTCGGAATATTTTCTGTTAGTCAAAGGACTACAAAATTGAACTTTGGCCATCTCAGAACAATGTCTTAAGTAGTTTCATACTCTTCACATTATAGTTTTCACATGACATTTGGTAGCTGTTGAATAATTCATAACAACTTTAAACTGCTGTCCATTTTATATTGCTGCAGGTGATTACCTAAAACAACATGAGTTTGGGGAGGATGGATTGATCTGTGAGACTAAACCTTCCACGTCTTTTCCATTCTGTACATTGCTTTTGTAAATTCACTGAAATGATGCATAAAGTATCCATAACCCTCCTGGCTGCACAAAGACATTTGGTCTACTGCAGAAAGGGCATAATGTAGCCAAGGTTAAGTATTTCTGAGTTTGCTGGGTTTATTGGGACACTATTTCCCACTGAAATAAAGGGCCTTAAAGGTGCTTAACTTTAGCCATTAGTAAATGTTCCAATACAGGGGGTCCATCCTTTAATGCCATTGTTCCTGAGCAATGTTCCACAAGCTTGTTTTCATACAGTGTGCAGCTGTTTCTTGTATCATCCGTACTAAAAATATTTACTTCAGAAATACAGAGAGTATAATTGTATTGCTAGGGTGCTTTTAGGAATACATCTCCCAGGGTAGCAGTAGAAATCTCGTTTAAAACTGAGACAGGGTGATACACACAGCTATGTGGTTGTAGAAAACAATCCATCATTGGTGTACTAGTAAACAATGTAACATAGTGTACAGTCCTTTTCAAAGTCTGGGTTTGGCAAATCTTATTATGTTGTTAAAGATTTCCCACTTTCTGAATGAGCTCTGTATAGCCAGTATTCGTTAAGCACATGGTGTTACAAGGCTAATTGCATGCAGATGTGTTCAGATCATAGGATGGGCACTGGGATTATTTGGTGAGCCTGCACTTTGCTGTAAAAGTCAGTTTTTATGGATGAAATGTGAGACATTTATACAAAGCGCAATATTATTTATTTAAGAAGGAAAGATGAGATTGTTAGCATGCCAATATGCCCTGTTTCCAGGGGGAAAAGGGGAAAGCTAATACTATGCTGCATGGAAGGGGGACATGATGTTTTGGCTTGTTTTGGCTTGTACAGGGCTATTTTGGGGCAGGAACACAAAGGAACAGAGTTCCGGCTGGCTTCTGAGTTGGCCACACCTATAGCCTCCCCCCCCTTGGGTTCCCCAGGTGCCTCGCAAGCTGCGGGGCACCTGGGGAAGCCCAATCCAGAAACTGCCTTCCTTCCTTCGGGTTCCCCATGCGCCCCACAATCCACAGGGCACCTGGGGAAGCCGATCCTGGGAAAGAGCTGCGCTGTCAGGGTTGTGGCCTAATATGCTAATTAGTTTCTGCTGTTGGGTGTGGCCTATTATGCTAATGAGTTCCTGCTGGGCTTTTTCTACAAAAAAAGCCCTGGGTTTGTATAAAACTCTAGTTGGCACTATAGGTCTATTCCCAATTTTTTAAAACTGTATTTTATTTATTTAAAACAGCTTTATCTCCATAAACTCAAGGCAGCTTTTAAAAAATATTATATGTTGGTTTTACTGTTGCTTTTGTAGTTATTTTACCAAACTGATCAAGAAAATTTTAAACTAAACCCTCCAACTTTAATTCCCAAATACACTAAATTAATATGAAGAGTCTGAAATGAGACATTTCACATGAAATCACACCTATTTCCCTATAGGGATTTTTCCTTAGGTGGAACACAACATGCCGCTGCTTTATTTGGGAGCTTCCAAGTGTTCTTTTTGAGAATAGCTTCATAAAGAGAAAGTGGTCTATGTGAAGGTTGTGTCTGTCCAGCCAATCCAGACGAGGGGCAGAGCTCAGCACCCCCTTCCAGACAGCAAAGCTAAGCTCTGCCCTCCCCCAACACACACACACACGTTTATGGGCCTTACTTTTTCTTTAATAGACGATGGGCATCTCAGCTGTGAACCATCTCATCAGTTAGAGGGGATTCCTGAGTGGCAGGAAGACCCAGGAAAATCTCATTGGTTCTTTGCCTATGAGGGGGAAGAGGGTGGGGAGGAGGGGGTGCAGCGGAAAGTGGTACAGGGACAGTAGCAAATGAATGCTGTCCCTTGTTTGTCTCTAACTTGCTTACTGCTCCTTCTGCTACGGGGATTCAGTTTCACTCCCCCTCATAAAACCAGCCCATGTATAGGTTTTCAGTTGCAAAACTGCATGTTGTAAGACTGTAAAACCCAAGGCTGACTATGAAGAGCTCCAAGTGCATCTCCACAAACTGGGTGAGTAGGTGACAATGTGGCAAATGAAGTTCAGCGTTGGTAAGTGTAAGGTGATGCACATGGGGACAAAAAAAATGCCACATTCACGTATAGGCTAATGGAGTTTGAACTTGCTGAGACTGAGAGGGAAAAAGATCTTGGGGTCATAGTGGATAGCTCAATGAAAGTATCAGCCCAGTGTGCTGCAACAGTGAAAAAGGAAAACTATATGTTAGGAATTATTAGGAAAGGGATTGAAAATAAAACAGCTGATTATTATGCCCTTGTATAGATCTATGGTGTGGCCTCATTTGGAATACGGTGTACAGTTCTGTTCCCTATATCTCAAAAAAGACATTGCAGAGCTGGAAAATACAGAGGATGGCAATGAAGATGATTAGGGGGCTGGAGCACCTTCCCTGTGTGGAAAGGCTGAAGAGTCTGAGACTTTTCAGTTTAGAAAAGAGACAACTAAGATGGGGCATGATAGAAGTTTATAAAATTATGCATGGGGTGGAGACAGTTAACAAAGTGACATTTCTCTCCCTCTCCCGAGATACTAGAACTGTGAAGGTGATGGGCAGTAGATTCAGGATGGACAAAAGGAAATACTTCACAAAAAGTTATTAAATGCTGCCTGATGATGTAGTCATAGGAATAAATAGCTTCCAAGTGGGATTAGATAGACTTATGGAGGATAGGTCTATCAGTGCCTTCTAGCCATGGTGCCGGAGGGGAACCTCCATATTCAGAGATGCCAAAACTCTGAATCCCAGAGCCAGGAGGCAACATCAGGGGAAGGTCTCGGTCTCTATGCCCTGTTGTTGGCCCTCTAGAGGAACTGGTTGGCCACTATGTAGGACAGGATGCTGGACTAGATGGACCATTGGTCTGATCAATCAGGGCTTTTCTTATGTTCTTAAGACAACTGTTTCATTGCTATGAATTGATTTGGCCTAAAGGGATGGGAGCCAGGTCCTGTTAATGTTACTGCAGGGAAGCAACCTTGGTTAGTGCTGCCCTTGGAGCTCTCATCACCTGGAGGTCAAGGGAGCACATGACAACGTCCTGATTATGAGAAAATTATCATGGATCATTTAATTCTTTACCTTCCCATCTGCCTCCTTTTTTTTAACTAGACAGCTGTTAAAAATTCAGGTGACCCAAGGTCACTTTATACAATTCACACACTCAAATGGTAAACATTTTCAGCTCTCTTTCATCCTTCCCACTGTTCCAGTGCAGGTGCCCAAACTCATGCACCACCACAAGTTTTGCTGGGAGAGATCCCCCTCCTAACCTTGGTACTGGGGTTCCTCCAGATGATCCTTACTGGGCTTCTGAATGCAACACTGCCAGCCCTGGCATCATGACTCTGCTTGAATCCCTGGCACTGATTCTGATCAGTTTTGCCCCATTGCCATCCTGTGACATTCCATTCTGCTCCTACTGATAAGGAAATTAGATGGCACGGGCAAAAAAGTTTATTCCCTGACCGTACTGTGCCTGAAAATCGCCAATTATTTGGTCTGTATGGCCAGCTACCAGAACTTTCTCTGAGAGAAGATATCCAGTGCATTGGACTGTGTTCCAGATGATGAGAAACATTTCACTGTGATCTTGAAAGATGAAATTCTCAGACTCACTGTTGTATAATTTAACAGAGTAAAAGGGAACCACACAGCATGCATGTGTAGACAGTTTACTAAGAAGTTAGGGAGGGTTACATAGGAGGATAAAAGACAATAAAACAGTCTAGCTGACTAGCTACATCTTTCTAGAGACTGTCTTCTCCATGATGGAATCTCACATCTGATCTTAGAACAAAGGGAGGAAAGGGAAGGGAACAAAGGGAAGAAACCCCAGATTGTGTATGTGGGGAATATCAGGTTACATCACCAAACTATTGATTAGCCAATGACCAGGCTAAAGGTCACTATTATGAATAAGACCTCCTTCCCTACCGTGGGAAATATGTGCATGACAGTTCATTGGTCCTAAGCTAACTAATTAAGAATTACCATACAATAACAGGTTAACTCTTTCATGACATCAGGGAAAGAACTTGCAAATATCCCAATGCTCACTAAAAAACAGATGATTATCTCCTGGCATGCCACTGACTGTGGTTTGAGATCCATGGCTGCTGTCTTATCTTTTATCTTTATCTTCACGCAACATGCTTAGCTCCAGAAGCTGAAGTGATACTTGCATTTGAGGGAGAATGCTTGTTCAGTAACAAGGCCAAATATACTCTGGAGAGAGTGCAGAAATGCAACATGACAATATAATCCATGAGTCTTGCTACAGCCACCTGCAAGACCTAAATGCAGAAAGAGTAGCCTGGCTACTTGTGTCACAGAAGACCATTGCACCCCTCTGCAAATTGTCTTCTCGCAGGTCTTTCTCAGTGACACCGTATATATGCCTTCTCTTCTCTAAACCTCAGTCTTAGCATATAAAACATTTGAAAATTCCAAAAAGAGTTTTTTGCTTCCTTTGGTGTTGTCTTTCCACCAGTTGCCTCCATGCCTTCACTAACACCTTCCAGCATAAAATTTGACAAATGAGTCCGTTATCATTATCAAGCTAATACTAATACTGAAAGCTTTGTTTGCTTCTGTCTTTCATGCTGTTAGCTGCCTTGAGCAGGTCTCTGAAGATATGGCATATAAATGTTTAAATAAATACCAACTTCAGGAATGCCTACTTCCATATCTCAGTTGGACCACAGTATTGCAATTTTATTTGGACTCTCGCCTTCCCCAAAGCTCACCAAAGTGCATAGCAATTATTGCAGCACATCTCTGGTATCAAGGGATAATAATCTTTTCTGACATAAACAACTGGTTCCTCATGGTGTCATTTCACTTCTCCCTTCTCAGTCATGTGCAAAAGGCTCTACATATACTGTTTACTCTGGGCCTAGGTGTCAATGTGGTGAACTCATAGCCTTTCCTGCTAAGGATCATTTCGTTTATAAGATTAACTCTGGACTCTGTCTCTCTCCCTTTCTGGCAAAGGCTTCCTTACCTTGGACAGGACCTTCACCTGCTGAATCTTTGTTGTAACACCCACCACAGACAGTAGAAAGATTTAGTAGTTATGAGGGCTTATGAAGTCTGCCAGGATGAAAATAAATTTTCTCTAGTTGTGGTTCAACCACAGCTTTAAGTCCATGCAAGACTCTCAAGAGAAGTTTCTATGCATTCCATCTCTGGTGGTCAAATCCCTTTTCTAGTGATCCCACCATCAACACTTATGTCAAAGGGTCACTTTTATTCCAGTTCACTTCTGACAACAGTCAAGCAGACACCTTGCTTTGGTGGAGTGGTACTTGCAGACACATCATTAGCCAACAGCCAGCTATGGACACAAAAAAAAGTTCCATATCAACCCTCTGGAGCTAATGTTGTTTGCAAATCACTTTGTACCTTCAGGCTGTAAGATGAGCTAGTGAAGTAGGACTGTGTCCTCTGAGGTTGCTGGATGGTGTGAGACGACACTAGGAAAAGTCTGACGAATGTATATTCTTGAGTGTAGAAACTGGCATTCAGTAACTGTTCTCAAGATATGTTGAAAACATGGTCCTAGGGAGATACACTTCCAAAATTCACTTTGGTGCATGCTGCCACAGGGCAGAATGGTGGATTCTGTTGGTCTGTTTCCTGTTGGCAGCTTTCTGCCTATGGTAGTTCTTTCCTTTTGTTCACATGTGTACCGCAGGTGTTGTATAGTCCCAAACTACACATACCTATGCTGTTTTCTTCTACTACTAATGATATATTCCTGGGCCTGCAGTGTCATTTGCTACTGCATTTGTTTAGGTCCCAGACTGAATCCTGTCTTCTGGTTGTTACAGAGAGTATTATTCATTATGTTCATGGGCTTCTTGCATTGGAATAGGTTTTGTGATCTCTGTCTTTGTCCATTGTTCTCTGTGTTTCCCCAGAATTGCCAGCATAGTACTTACCTGTGGTGTTGTCTCAGGGCAATGCTGTATGTAGCAGGTAGCCAAAACTTCTCAAATACATGTAGTTACCAGCAACTTTTGATATGGCTATTGAGGATAGCAGTTTGCTACATTGATTTTTATAGGACATGGTGATGTGGTGACTACTATGCACTTCTGACTACTTTATGGATCTGGAGAAGCCAAAGGGGGGCAGGTGCAGGATATAAAATTTATTTGGCTCTTGTTGATCCCAGTGCATTTTGCAGTAAGCTCCATCAGAGGATCTTCTATAGAAGTTTTCCAGTTCCCACCTTGATTCTACTGTTCAAGGTGGGAACTGGAAAACTTCTGTAGAAAACCCCCTGACAAAGCTTACCGCAAAATGCGTTGGGATCCACAAGAGCCAAATAAATTTTATTTTCTGCACCTGCTCTCCTTCATCTTCTCCATTTACTGGTGCAGCCACCACTCTTCCTGAATACTTTATGGCTCTACCAGCAGCCATAGCTAAGGACCAATTTGAGAACCCCTGCTCCATGACAGATAGTTGGGGGAACTGTGGTAAGTCATGCCCAGATTTCCACAGTTCACAAATTACATTTCTCTGCATGCATGTATGATTACAAATGGTTGAGCCTGTTCAGAGCCAGTTTGGTGTAGTGGTTAAGTGCCCGGACTCTAATCTGGGAGAACCGGGTTTGATTCCCCACTCCTCCACTTGCACCTGGCTGGATGACCTTGGGCAAGCCATAGCTCTGTACCAGCTGTTCCCTCAAGGACAGCTTGGGAAAGAGCTCTCTCAGCCCCACCTACCTCACAGGGTGTCTGTTGTGGGGAGGGGAAGGGAAAAGGAGTTTGTAAGCCACTCTGAGACTCCCTTGGGGAGTGGAGGGCGGGGTATAAATCCAATCTCTTCTTCTTCTTCTTCATGTGAAGAATACACACACGTATTAATACAGCTTCTGAGTTCTGGAGTTCTTCTTAGATGGCTTTCTTTCCAGTAATGGAAAAGCACATAGAGCACACCATAGTGAGTTAGGTCAATGGTTTACCCTAGTGCCATGAATGGGTAGCAAATTAACCACTTCAAGAGCGTATGCAGTGGTCTTCAGAACCAAGCTTTCTGACCTGTTTTTTTTAACTGAAGGACATTACACAAGCGAATCATTGCTAGTACTGAGCTTTGATCCTCCCAAGAATACAGTATGCCTTGGAGAATGCCACTTTAATTTTTTTTTCCTATTTAAGGAAGTGAATCACAAGTTTTGAAACTATCCCAAAAAGCCACAGTGAGAAGCTTCCATCTGTGGGATGACGTCACTGTGGGATTTCTACCGAACTTTATGTTCTGGTAAACAAAACTACTGTGCCAATCACCACAGGACAGAAAGAAAAAAAATCTGTAATATACATTGCCGATGTAACTGCTTATCTCTTGTTAAGGTTGAATGTAAGGGGCTCAGAAAAAAAAAAGGAGTCCATTGGGATACCATAAAAATGCAGAGGGATTGTCTTTCGAATTAAGGTTTATAGATTAAACTAAAGATGCCCTTATTTTTATGCTTGAGAACCTGTCTTAGTGTGAAAAAAACCACACAGACAGTATAATAGGCTTGTGTTGCTGTGTGACTCTAGGCAACAATTAATTCTGCGGGAGCCATTATAACCTTAAGGAAGAGAGGTGTCATGTCCAAAACCCACCAGTGATGGCCTGGTGGACTAACATCCCCTATTTTGTTTATGTACATATCTAGATTACTTTTCAGCAGTGTTCTCTGTAATACATGCTCAACGCTTCTTCCAAGATGGACAACGGGGTCTGGTGAAGAGTAACTGCATTCTAAGGCTGTTGGAGTAACTACGGTAGGACTGCACTGTTAAAAACATTAAAATGCATTACAAATAAGCAGGGGCGTAGAGTTTTGTAAATTCGGGGGGGGGGGCTTTTTAGCACGTGCGCAAAGTGTGCACGCTCGCTGGGGCAGTGCCCCCCCCCTGGGAAACCTCTGCGCCTCCCCGGGCCCTTCTGAGGCCCGCCAGCCGCTGCTGCCGGAGCCTCTCTCCCCCCCCCCACTCCTTCCCTCTCCTTTCGCCAGGAAAAGAGGGAGGGAGAGGGAAAGATGGAAGAGTGGCCAGGCGGAGGAGGGGGAGAGGCACCGGCAGCAGTAGCTGCCGGCCTCGGAAGGGCCTCAGGAGGCGCGGCGGCAGGCACTATGTTTTCCCGGGGGGGCTCAGTTCCCCCTGGGAAATTTCGGGGGAGGCTCGAGCCCCCCCCCCCGTAGTCTACGCCTATGCAAATAAGTAAAATCAGTAAGTCACCAGTAAAAGAAATAAAAGCCATGGTGGTGGCAAACTAGCATAATAAAATGATTCTAGCAGGGGCGCTGAAAACTATTTAACCAAAGCTTATTATGCCGATGCAAACCGGAGGGCTTTCACCTGGCACCTAAATCTTAAATGGCTAAGTGCCTGGCAAATCACCTTCACCAGTTGCCACTGTCCTTCCCTTCTTCTCACTTTCATACTTAGAGGAGGAATGTAGACCCCAGTAGAGGGGTGGGTGGGAGAGCGGCAAGCCTGTCCTTTTTTTGCCCCCAGTAAGTACCCTGCAGAGGGGAGGGGAGGCATAATTCCTTGCTTCTTTTCTTACTCCTGTGCCCTCTCTCCCACCTTTCATCCTCCTTTCTTAGGAGAATATGATCCGGCAGTTTCTATTAATGCTTTAGCCCAGGGCACATGGTCTTATTTTTCAGTTTCAAGACATGATCTGAAAAATGGGAATAAGGCTTGAAGTACCTACAAAGGTTGCCATCAATTGGATTGTTTGAACTCTAACTCTATGTTGGCACAAAAATCTTGTTGGTCAAACAAATGCCAGTTTGTAGATATGAGTGCAGTTATTGACTGATAAAAACGCGCAGTGGAGGGAATGGCTGCTATCTTTTTAAAATGTAATCAACAACTTGGAACTCGCAGTAATAAAAACAATATCTTACCTGAAAGCAGGAGCCATTAAACCTCATTTTTCAACATAAACAATCTGCCATCCAGAAGTGTATAATGAATGGCTTACATCCTTGGGGAATGCATTTCAACCTCAGAGAATGCCTACCTAACAGAGAGAGCAAGACTTTCTCCCAACATTTTAAATAGTTGAAATAGCTGAAGGTATTCCTGAAAATAAATTGGAGACAGGCTATATAGCAATCTGTAGTCTACACCCAGAACCTTGAATTATGCCAGCGGTAATTTAGGAGCTCATCAGAAAGCAGGTGGCTGCATTTTGCCCTGGGTGAAGTTTGCAGTCACTTGAAAGGTACAAAGAATACCTTTCAGTAACAGCCCTGAAAGGTTACCAGTATGTCAGTGGCCAGGTCCCTATTCTCCAGGAAGTAGTGAAGCTGATAAATGAGACGGATAAAAGATATCTCTATCTAGAGGTGTAGAGCTTCCAGAAATTCTGAAGCCATGGGGAAGAGAAAGCTGGTGTTTCTCTTTTTTGGATGAAAATGGAAATATATGCCGTGCTTACTTTCCTATGAAACCTGTTTTTATTTCACTGCTTTTAACAACATAAATCGTTTATAACTTAGCATGTAAAACTATACTGTTTTCCATACTGATAGGGTTCCCAACCTCCAGGTGGGGCCTGGGGATCTCCCGCTTTTACAATGGATCAGAGAGCTGCTCTCCTGGAGAATATGGCTGCTTTGGAGGGTAGATTCTATGGCATTGGACCATGCTGAGGTCCCTCCCCTCCTCAAACCCCACCATCTCCTAGATCTACCCCCAAAGTCTCCAGGGATTTTCCAACCTAGACCTGGCAACCCTACATACTGAGGAATTTAAAAGTATAAATGTCTTAGTTTCCGAGAAGCAAAACTGCCAATATACCTAATACTTGAGAGAGAACTACAAGCAGCTGATTCTATGCTACTTTAGCACCTGGGAATAGAGTTGCCATCTCTGGGTTGGGAAATACCTTCAGATTTTGGGGATGGAGCCTGAGGGACAGCAGAGTTTGGGCATGGGAGGGACTTCTGTGGGGTATAATGCCATAGAGTCCACCTTCCAAAGCAGCCATTTTCTCCAGGTGAACTGTCACCTGGAGACTAGTTGTAATCCCAGGGGGCCTCCAGCCACCACCTGCAGGTTGGCAACCCTATTTTGAAAGGAAAAGTAAAGGTCTGACTCAGAAAAACATGTCTTAAAGTATTTAATTCATTCACAAAGAGAAACTATTCCATAGGAGTTCTTTTCAGTGCTCTCCAAAATGTCTTCATTGTTCCATCAGAGATGGAAGATATCCTAAATGGAAAAAGATGTTTTCCCTAGATTTTTCCAGGGTCTTCCAATCTCTAGCCCTGTGTTAATCACACCTTTTGAGAAGTGTAACATTGGGGCTTGGTTCTTCTCTTATTACACAAGACACACAAAGCATAACAACATGAATTTTATGTGGATCCAGCTTCAGTTTCTTAATCTTCATCTGGTTCATTATAGCATACGAACGAAGTAGAAAACTGGATCAATTTTTAACCTTGATCAGTTTTTTAAAAGTATTTGTAAAAAACTTTGGTTTTTTTTTTTTTATATAAATTTTTAATTGATTTTTCTCTATGACTACAACTATAACGCTACAATCTAAGCTACATATACCTTATACAGAGAGTACTTTATCATTTGCTTAATACTACCTTGTTACATAAAATAATTATGAAGCATTTAAAACCTTGGATAAATTTCAATTACTTGTTACTGCTACTATAAAAGTTATCAAAACTATTTGGCAGGCACGCCCACCTAGAGAAATACGGTTAATTAAACCATTTATAATACATGTGCAATGCTTAATAAAACAGTTTAATCACTATTTCTTCTTTCGTCCTCTTCTTGTCTTAACAGTCTCAACTATTTTTGGAGCTGCAGCTCCCTTTTCCGAGTCAGACACTTCTTCTTCACTCTTTGAGCTATCAAATCCATACATGCTTTCTTGCGAGGCCAGTGAACCATCTGAGTCTCTCCCAGTTTTCTGCTCTTTGCTTTTTTCCAGAAATTTTTTCGCTTGTTGAACAGAGTCAATCTTATACTTCTTATCTTTGATGCTGAAGCATAGTCCTTCTGGAGTATTCCAATGATAGATGATAGACTCAGACTGGAGCCAAGATGTCAATTTTCCATAGGCTTTCCTTCTTTTCCTTATTTCAAATGGGATATCCTTCATCACTTTTACTTCTTCTCCCAGGATCTTCAGAGCTGCTTTGTTTGTGGTCCTAAGCACCACGTCTCTTGTAGATTTTTTGGAGAACCTTATCATAATTTCACCAGGCAGGCTTTTCTTTTTAGTGTAATCTGGATAGGTTCTGTAAACCATATCCATATTGCTTTTTATATCCGCTGCTTTCATGCCTGTCACTGGTTCAAGTGCTTCACTTAGCAAATTTTTAAGGTCTTCTCCTGTGTTTTCTGGCACATTCTGAAGTCTTAGGAAAAAATTCGATCTATCCATTTGTAATTTCAAAAGCTGATCGTGATGGAAGGCCTTTTCCTTCTCTGCCTTTTGTAGTCTTGCGTCTTGGTTTTTTACTGAAGTTTTTACTTCCAGAAGTTCTCGCTGCAGCTTCTCTGTGGATTTATTCGACTCTTTTAGTTCTAGCTGCATTTTGTCCATTTTAACGTTGAGAGCTGTCATTTGGTCCACTAGAGGTCGCAATAACGAGGAGAACACCGCACTCATCTCCGTGGTATCAACCTTTGAACTCGGAGCTGTACTTCCTAGTTTGGGGGAAGGTTTCGGTTTCCCCGTCATTGTTGAGACTACGCTCTTTGTTTATAGATAGATAAGATGAACGAAAGGAGCAAATTTTCAAACAGCACTTATGTCCTTCTAAAGTTTATATCTCCAAGTGAGCGATGCTGCCATCTAGCAAGGCGGATGGGCTTTTATTCCTGCAGTAACGCCACATAAAGAGTCTCGTAAGTACGCTAGTCCCGGAGAGGGGGGTTTTTTCACTCCTCCCGCCGTCTTCCCGCTGTGTTCTCCCTCTGAGGTGGAGGACATCTCCTTGGGTTATTCCCACCATTCCTTTAGGGAGGCAGGAAACACTTTTTCCCCCTTCCTCTTGGCGCCTTGGGAATAGCCCCTCCTCCAGTTTGTTTCCTGCCTTTCAGGGAGCAGCAGCTAGCAGTCAGGGCTCGCCTTCTGACTACTAATTGAGTTTAGGATTTATCCACAGACCTTCCTCTTTTAGATTCTCTTCTCTTTATCTGCCTTTTCCCTCCTTCTCCATTATTTATTTACCTCACCTGCTCAATTCTCCTGCCGTTTTTCTGAGTTCATCCTCCTCTCCCCCCCCCCCTCAACAAACAGCACTGGGAAGATTCGAGGATCCTTTCCTCACTGAGGCCGTTATCGGAGATGGAGACGGCAGCGGAGCACTCCGATGGTTTTTCCTCTGGTGAGGACGAGATCTCCGCTGCGGCGGCCGCCTGTGGGGCCTACTCGCCTTCGCGGCGTTCTTGTGCCACCCCACCGGACCCGGCGGAGGCAGCGGCAGCCGCGCTACGGACACTTAAGCGACCACGGACTCCAGAGGGAGCTGAACCCGCCAAAATAGGGCGCTCCGAAGAGGGCGGTGGCCATTTTGGTTTTGCGCCCCGATGCCCCGCAACCCAGACGAGCCTTCTGCCGGCGTTTCGGACGATCGACGGAGCAAGTAAGGCCTCCGGTTCGCGTCATCACGGGCCCGATCCGACCCGGGGAGGGGGAGACTCAGACTCTGAGCAGATATCCCCTGGGCTTCTAAGGGTGGTCAGGCAGGCCATGCAGGCTGAGATGTTCTCCTTCTGCGCCAAAACAGGCCTAATGGGCCACAGTCAAGCCCCAGTCCCTCCTCCACCGGCTTCCTGGGCCCCCAAATCACCCCAAACTGTGCAGCCCAACCCCCACAACATGCATGGAGGGAACCAGCATTGGGAACAGGGGGAAACCACTTCTTCATTGTATGACGATAAGGAGGAGGGTGAATTCCTCTCTGAAGAAGAGGAGGAAGATCTAAAAATGCCTGAGATCTCCAGTAGATTTTTCAAGGCTGAGGATTACCAATACTTTCTTACCAAGGCCATGAAGGCTCTAGAAATTCAGGAGGCTCCTGTCTCTGAGGATCAGGCCCCTGTCAGACCCAAGCTTAAATCCAGATCCAAGGGACTCAAAGAATTTTTTCCCCCAGAGGAGCTGGTGGAGAAAGTATTCCCATTTCCTGAGTATTTTGAGAGACAGATTAGGTCAGCTTGGGACAGGCCGGCAGCCAACAGGCAGTTCCCAAGCTTTGTACGCAAGTTGTACGCCCTACCCACGTACACCCGCGACTTGTTACAATCCCCGGCAGTGGATGGACCAGTAGCAGCTATTCAATCCACTGGACTGGTTTCTGAAGATGGTCACGGTTCCATACGCGACCCCATTGACAAAAAGGCCGACGCCACACTAAAGAAGATATATGAATCCGTCTCCATGATGGTCAGGGCAGCGGCTACAGCATCCATAGCATCTAGAGCGTCTATTGTCTGGCTGCGTAAACTAATTCAACTTCTTCCAGAAAATAACCGAGGTCTCCTTGAGGGGGCCACTCGCATCCTGAACGGAGCTTCCTTTTCTGCAGACGCCACTTTGGACATCCTGACTTTTGCTTCCCGTGCAATGGCATCTACTGCGGTGACGAGAAGACTTCTCTGGCTCAGAGCGTGGCAGGCCGACTTCCAATCTAAAGTGATGGTTTCCGCGTATCCCTTTCAAGGTGATCGGCTGTTCGGGGAGGCCCTGGAGAGAATTTTAGTTGAAACAAGAGATAAGAAGAAGGCTATGCCTAAGAATTTTCGGCAGACAGACAGAAGGACCTCGCAGTCCTTTCGGACCCAACGTTCCTTGCCCAGATTTCGTCAGGAACAGAGGAAACACAGCTGGACCAACAGCAGATCGCTCAACAAACGCGGAGCCTTCAACTCCAGATTCCCCAGACCTCCCTTCAGCCACTCCTCAGGCGGGGATTGTGATCCCAAGGCCAAGCAGGCGTGACTATACCACGGTGCCAGTGGGAGCTCGACTTCTGCTTTTTTCGGCGGCCTGGTCAGCAGCTCAGGCAGATTCTTGGGCACAGGAGATCGTATCTCAGGGATACTCAATAGAGTTCCGGTGTCCTCCCCCAGACAGATTCCTGATTTCACCGGTCAGCAGGTCAGCCGCCAAGCAAGCATTAGTCGACAGAGCCCTCCAACATTTGCTGGACATTCAAGCCATAGAGACGGTTCCTCGATTAGAACGCGGTCTCGGCGTCTATTCAATCCTCTTCCTGGTCCCCAAACGGAACGGCGACTGGAGAGCCATTCTCGACCTGAAGTTTCTCAACAGGTTCATTACTCTTCGTCGCTTCAGGATGGAGACTCTGAGATCAATCACAGAGAATCTACGGTCTGGAGATTACCTCTCATCAATAGATCTCACAGAGGCATATCTCCACGTGCCAATCCATCAGTCGCACAAGAGGTTCCTGCGCTTCTGCATCCGAGGGCGGCACTTCCAATACAGAGCGCTACCCTTCGGGTTGTCCACGGCCCCCAGACTTTTTTCCAAACTACTGGTGAGCCCGGTAGTGCACCTCAGAAGATCAGGAATACATGTCCATCCCTACTTGGACGACATCTTGGTCAGGGGCCACGACCTGGAGACGGCAAAGCAGAACACCACACGCACTCTACAGTATCTTCAGGATCACGGATTCGTAATCAATTTTGCCAAGAGTTCGCTCACACCATCCCACAGGATAGAGCATCTAGGGGCGATCATAGAAACTTCACTCAACACTCTTTTCCTCCCTCTGGACAAGGCCAACAAAATTCGAGAGATGGCATCTACGGTGATGCGGAGTTCATCTACAACCCTGATGACTTTGGCGAAGTTATTAGGACTGATGGTCTCATGCATAGATTTGATTCAGTGGGCACGACTTCATTCCAGGCTCCTGCAGCGCTTTCTAAGACCTTACCAGAGACAGATCATGGAACGTCGTCCCATGAATATACTCCTGCCTGCCTCCGTCAAGTCTTCTCTCCTATGGTGGACAAGCCTCCTGAATTTGCAGAAGGGAAAGGTTTATTACACGCACTCCCACTCCGAGATCTTCACAGATGCCAGCCTCTCGGGCTGGGGCACAGTTCTGGAGAAAGATCCAGTCCAAGGACTCTGGTCCAGGACAGAAAGTCTTCTTCCAATCAACTTACTCGAGCTGAGAGCGATTCGTCTTGCCCTACTACACTTTGGACAGAAAATTATCAACAAGCATGTTTTGATCAGGACGGACAATGTGGCAGCCAAAGCCTACCTCAACCACCAGGGAGGCTCCAAATCAGCGGCACTACAGCAAGAGGCAGCACGAATCTTCAACTGGGCCGAGAGGAACCTAGCTTCGATCCGGGCCGAGCATGTCCAAGGGATCCACAACGTACAGGCCGACTGGCTCAGCCAGCAGACCTTAGACCAGGGTGAATGGTCACTTCACCCGAACTTGTTCCTCTTCATTGTCAGACATCTGGGCAGGCCTCTCGTAGACCTATTTGCATCTCTGTCAAACCATCAACTCCCTCGGTTTTTCACGAGACACTATCACAAGAAGGCGGAAGCAACGAATGCCTTAATATCTCCATGGCCTCCCGGGTTGCTGTATGCTTTCCCGCCCCTTCCGCTGATCCCGAGGGTCATCCGTCGGGTGCAAGAGGAGAGAGCGGAGATCATCCTCGTGGCTCCCCTGTGGGCGAGACGACCGTGGTACTCGACGCTGGTGGAGCTATCAGTACACCCCCCGTTACAACTTCCACAGACGCCGGACATGTTGAGACAGGGCCCAATCTGGCATCCCCAACCAGGATGGTATTGTCTGACCGCCTGGCGGTTGAGTGGAAACAATTTTCCAAGCTCGGATACTCGTTCCAGGTCACGGACACGATCTTGACATCTCGAAGGCAGTCCACTATTCGAATTTATAACATGACATGGAAGGCATTCGTAAGATGGTGCAGAAGAAAACGTGTCGATGTCCTATCACCTTCATTAGCATCAATCCTTTCCTTCCTGCAGGAGGGGTTGGAATCCGGACTAAAAGCAGCCACGCTTCGCAGACAGATAGCGGCACTCTCTACCGTTCTTCCGATGGTAGGGGGGTATAAGCTGTCCAAACACCCCCATGTTCAGCTGTTCTTGCACGGAGCCCACGTCAAATCTCCGCCACAGATTCATCGTTTTCCCACGTGGAGATTGAACATCGTGCTGAGAGCGCTGACCAAATCTCCCTTTGAACCCATCGGGGAGATCCACTTGAGATGGCTACGAATGAAGGTGTTGTTCTTAATAGCGATTACATCAGCTCGCCGGGTCTCGGAAATTAGTGCCCTCTCGACTAAGCCTACCCTGTGCATCTTTCACAAGGACAGGGTGGTTCTGAGGACGGACCCCACCTTCCAGCCCAAGGTAAATTCCATTTTCCATCGAACGCAAGAGATCTATCTCCCAACCTTTTGTCCAAGGCCTACTCATCCCAAGGAGATCATCTGGCATACCCTAGATGTTCGGCGGGCGTTGAAGGCTTACCTCATTAGGACGGAAATGATTCAAAAGACGGATTTCATGTTCATCAATATTTCACCGCCCAGAGTGGGGAACAGAATGTCCAAGGTCTCCATCAGTAGAGTGATCAAGTCCTGTATAGTAGAGGCATACAAAGCATCTGGCCTGGAAGTACCGGTGGGGATAACCGCGCATTCCCTGCGAAGTGCATCGGCTAATGCGGCTCTAGCCAACAGAGCAACCATCGAGGAGGTGTGCAGAGCAGCGACCTGGTCCTCGGTTTCCACGTTCATCCGTCACTACAAGCTTAACACCATTGCTTCAGCTTATGCTGCATTTGGGAGACGAGTTTTACAGCACATCATTCCGGCAGCTGACGATGATGACCCACCCATTTAGGGGGACACTGCTTTGGGAGGTCCCAAGAAGATGTCCTCCACCTCAGAGGGAGAACGACCATTGGGAACTTACCGTGAGGGGTCCTTCTCCTCTGAGGTCAGGAGGACATCTCGGCCCTCCCTCTATACATCATCGTCTCTTTCCTTTTTTCTGATTTTCACTGTGCTGTACTCTTCTCTTATATTCATTCTGTTTACTTACCTTCGTGTCTATCCGGGGGGAAGGACACGGGGTTTTTTCAATATTTAATAGTTTAAATAGTTGAGTTAAACAGTTTTAAGTAAGGAGGGGCAGTGACAAGTTAGTTCAGTTTAAGCTACTGCTGACGGAGTCCCCGAACTGGAGGAGGGGCTATTCCCAAGGCGCCAAGAGGAAGGGGAAAAAAGTGTTTCCTGCCTCCCTAAAGGAATGGTGGGAATAACCCAAGGAGATGTCCTCCTGACCTCAGAGGAGAAGGACCCCTCACGGTAAGTTCCCAATGGTCGTTCTGCTTTTCTTACTTCAGACTCACGTTTTCTCCATGCGTAACTGTCAGTTCCAGCCTCATTGCTTCGCACTCTCTGCTGCTTCTCGGATTTGCGCTTTCAGTCATACGGCTCCCACGGCGGGGGAACCTATGGGGGTGATGAAAAGGGATCTCTATCCCTCGGTTGCCACCGTAGGGAGAGATCCCCTTCGGGCCACCCCAGGCAGAGCCCCCTCACTGGGGTCTCTGGGGGCTCGGCACCAGTCCAGAGCCCCTTCTTCCCACCGGGTACGGATCGCGCTCCCCGCAGATGCGGAGGAGCACGTCCGCCATGCTCGCAAGTCTTGCCGGAAGTCAAAAACTTTGGTTTTTTAAAGTATTGAGAGTCAGGAGACAATGAATCAAAGCAAGGCTTTTATTCTAAGCATTCAGCTCTGAACGGCTCTAGCTAGAGCGGCACCTAAACTTATAGGTGTCACGCCCCTCCGTGTCGTCCCCGGGCGGCACGCC
Organism: Lepidodactylus listeri; assembly: GCA_029233225.1. Classification (NCBI taxonomy): domain Eukaryota; kingdom Metazoa; phylum Chordata; class Lepidosauria; order Squamata; family Gekkonidae; genus Lepidodactylus; species Lepidodactylus listeri. Next base: position 43,964,809 of record JARCFY010000003.1, read on the forward strand.
CGTCGCCGTGGTGCGTTCGGTGGGGGGAAGGTGGCTGCCCTTGGAGGCAGGAACGCAGGTCAGCTTCAGGCCTCAGATTGGCGAGGGGCGCGGGTTAACGGCACCCTTGAGCGCCTTCTCGCCCCGGGAGCAAAGGCTCTCTATGCTCAGGGCATCACTTATTTTCTCTCTCTCCCTAGCGACGGCCCTTTTCCATCAGTCCTGCTCTCTCTCTTTCGCTGCCCACCTTTGCTTCTCCCGTTCTTCCTCCCCGGCCGTTTCCCCCACACGGCGGAGCCACATGGCGGGTGACCCCGCTGGCGCGGATCGAGTGGGGGGGGCGGAACCCGCGGGGTGAGAGTCCCGGGATGGGACACAGGATTACAAAAGTGAACTATATACAATGTAACTATATACAAGGGGTCTTATTTGACCTAAGCAGGGCTCTATGTGGCTTCAGGACCAATGGCTGGTCTTTATTGTGCGGCCAATCTGAACGAGGGAACTATGATACCAGAGCCAAAACCAGACAACATAATATGAACTCAGAACATAACAGTTTTATTTTAAAATAGAGCCCTTTGAAGTGGGGATTGGTGCTCAAACTGTGACCTGTCATCCCACTTACACCTTTTGCTGAACACGTTTGCATGCTTTCATGTACAGAGTATTGGGGACAAAGTGGGAATACCCATATTCAAATTGCCACTTAGCCATAAGGCATGGAGAGAAGAAATATGGGTACTGGATAATTTTCCAGAACGTTTTCTGAAATATGTTGCGACTGTAATTTTTCTGCAAGGGGTGATACCTGGGGTAAAAGCATTGGGTACCTTTTAGTATTCACATTCTCTACTTTTTGCTGGACTGTTGTGGAGAGCAAATTAAGCAAAAACCTGTATTCTACCTTGCGCTCCTTGAGCAGATAGGTCTCTCAGTCCCACAAAACTAAAATCCTAGCACTATTGGTGAGATGTGCAAGAGAAAACAAAAGTCAGCTACCCACAGAATATTGGCTGCACTCCATTGTTGTAATACTAATCAAACTCTGGTTAGTCTGTCAGAAGTATATAACGTATCATAGTTCATTTGTAAATCAAGTTGGGATGTAGTCTCACACACTAAATAATCCACTTTCAATGCACTTTCCAGCTGGATTTTGCCAGTTTATGCAGTAAAATCCAGTTGGAAAGTGCACCGAAAGTGGATCGAAAGTGGATTGTTTAGTGTGTGTGACTGCAGCCTGAGGTCCTTTCTGCAGTTATCTGCCACTCTGGATTTTGGGCGATTCTGCATTGGCTTTTCCCTCCTTTGTTTTTAGCAAACCCACGCTGGAACAGAAATTCCCCTCTGCATTGCATGCTGCTTTCACTTCCTTTGATCATCGGATTTTATGGTACCCTCCGCACTGCAACCCTCTTTCACTTTCTTTTATCATCAGACTTTATGGTACTGCCTGCATAAATGTATGGCTGTTCAGGGTGACTTTGCAGTCAGAATGGCATTGCCCTGAGGTATTTAAATATGGTTTTGAGCTGCATTTTTTCCTCAGTGGAGAAAATGTGAAGCAAATGCTAGATGCAGAATCACCCTTGCTCAGTGTTTGAGTCAAGGTAATTTAAACCTGCGGCAGAACAGCATCCCGGGACAATAGCAGACTGAAACCAGGCTGACCACTGCAGAATGCAGAAGGTGGACGGAATGGAATAAAAAGGAGGTTGAACTTGATTTTAGTGCAGAATGGGAAAAAACCCTGGATTAAAAAGAAGATTGAATTTGGTTTTAGTGCAGAATTGCTTGGAGGACACCGCAGTTAAAATGGATTAAAAGGAGAGTGCAGAAAGGGCCTTAGTCTCATGTTTGTCTCCAGAGGCGTCGCCTTTTAGAATCCCCGGGGGGGGCGGTGGCTCTTGTGTGCGCACGCGCTTCGCACCATGTCCCCGCCGCCTCTCCCCCCCCCCGGGCCTGGCCTGGCCTGGCCACTCCTGCCTCCATGGGGCCAGCTGGGCAAATGCCCAGCGTGCTGGCATCACCCAGAAGTGATGCCAGCACACTGGGCACGTTGCCGGGGTGACACTCTGGCAATCGCCCTGAAACTCTATGGCACCATTGCTAGAGTGTTACCTCGGGAACGTGCCTAGCATGCTGGCATCACTTCTGGGTGATGCCAGCACGCTGGGCATTTGCCCAGCTGGCCCAACGGAGGCAGGAGTGGCCAGGCCCGGGGGGGGAGAGGCAACGGCTGCTGGCTGGTGGGCCGGCGGGCGGGCGAGCAGGCAGGCAAGCGAGCGGGCGGGCCTGGTGGACATTTTGTTTTGCCGGGGGAGGCTAAGGCCCCCCCCCCCCGAATTTTCAGGGGGGGCTCGAGCCCCCTGTAGTTGACGCCTATGTTTGTCTCCTTCCTCACCTCCAAACAGCATCCTTGGGAGCTATTCTGAGCTACCCTGCATTGCTAGGCTGCTGGGTGAGTCCCAATGTGTATATGGCCAAATCACTATTGATTGGCTGCCATAAATTGGGAGGGAGCTGCAGGGAGGGAATAAACCTCTGTCTCCTGGATATTGGCCAAGGGTTGTGATTATTTGTCCCCCTTGGCTTTGTCTAGTTATTTCAATGAATTCCTGAACTTTTAAACCCTGAATAGTTTACAGCCTCCTTTCTCTCTTGCTAATTGTCAGCCACTCTTCCCTCCCTGTCTAGTCACTTCAGAGCATCCCCTAATCTATATTATGAAACAAAACAGATATTTAACAGCTCTATTCATTTCTCTCTTGCCATTTTGCTGCCTTTTAATTCTCCTTTGGGAGAGGCTGAAGTCTGTGACGCTCACTCCTGGTTCTTCTCTAGTATGGGTCGAAGGAACATAGAAAAATGCATAAGGAAGAGGGAGTGTCCTTAGAAAGCTCCATAGAGCAGCAAGCAGCAAGAATTTCTGTTTGTCTTTGCCTCCATTTCTGTATGCAGGAGACTAAGAGGGGAGGTGCTACTGAGCAATCTGACACCAATAGTTAACAAGTCAGGAAAATCAAACAAAAACAAACCTGTAGATTGAAATTGCAGGTTAGTAGCCACCAGAAAACCTTAGCCTGCATTCAGACATCACATTGAGCTGGAACTGAATCATACCATGATTTATAAACAATGGTCTGCCAGAGTATGCCAGCCCCATCTACTTCCCTCCCTCAAAGGCATGGTTTTCCCTTCATTTTCTTTCCCTTTCTGACTGAGCAGCCCTAGTGGTCTGTTCTCTTCTTTCCTGAAGAACTCTGGCTGTCCCACCCTATCTCAGTATGATATTTCACTGCTGGCTCAGCCAAGGAACCTGTGTGTGGGGGGGTCAGGATCGCCTGTTAACTTGAATCACTGAAAATGGCATTTGAGATATTCTCAAATTCAAAATTAACAAAATATTTTATTCAACATAGAGGGGAAAGGTCAGGTGAAATTGGGTTGAAAGTTTTGAGGTAACTCAGTATAGATAGCTCTGAGGTAAAACTAGTACATGTAACATTCACAGTTACTTAAATCTTTATATGAGAGACTTTTGTTCCAGTGTTTTCCAAACACTACAGTACACTTTCTTTGAGTATTCACTATTCCTTTAGTTTCCAGAAGGCTGGTACCCAAACCCCTTCTCTAATCATACCAGTTCTCATCTTGAGTTTTAACTGACTCTTAAGGTTTCTACAGGCAGTTTCTAACAACACCAGACCAGGGACTGTACCTGTCTTCAGAGCTAACTCCCTGTTTGACTAGGTAGGGAAATTCTCCCCTCACTAGAAGATCTATCCCCTTTCTTTGGCCCAAATGGGAGTTTTCGCCTACTTCCCAAACTTCCTTGCTAACTTTTCTCCAGTTCTCCATCTGTGTTATACTGCTCTCAGCTAAAACTGAAATCAGACTCTCAGTACTCAGCTCAGTCAAGGCAGAAATCTGACTCACTGTCCCCTCAGCATGGAGCTTACACCAGACTTTTTCTGATCAGCTGATGCTAACCAATTAGATTGCTTGGAGCAGCCTGTCACTCAAAGCTGTTTCTGTGAAGAATAAATCTTTCAGTCCTTTAGCTGTTTGTACAGCACTTTTAAAAAGTGCAATCCATCTTTCTGATGGTACACCATATCTTTCTGATGGTACCCCCAACATACTGACAATGATTGTAGTGTCTGGGCAAATTTACTTCTACGTATTTCATGTAGTGAGATTAGTATGCTGTTTTCATTGCATCCAGTAGTAATCTTTTCCGATCTATCTATAATCTACATTATCCACTTTCCAGGGAATCTGGTCCTACTCCATTCACACAATCACATAATGAAGTCAGGTTTCCCCCTGTTGACCCATCATGTAACCTGCAGTGTATTTGTATTTCTCAGTTCCATCTCCAGAGTTTGGCTGTAAATTACAGCCCTCTCTCTGACCTTCTAGCTAAACCACATCAGGCTTCTTCAGTCTCTGCCAATGAACACGGTACAAAGACTTCAAACAATAGGATTCAGCCATCTCCTGGTGAGCTGGTTCACTATTCCCACTGAGTTCAAAGCACACAAATTCTCTTTTATTATGACGTGCAACAAGAAATCGCACAGACAAGAACATGACTAGACTACTAATTAAAAAGTGTTTTCTCTTTCTATACATATTTTCATAGCAACAAATTGTTCATGCTATTAGCACAATGTTTAGCAGCAGTTTGTTAAATCATGACTACCAATAGTAGATTTCCACTAGATTACCTAATCCTTAAATTGCCTTACAGGTGTAAATGGGATGTACAGAAACATTTATTCTTACCAAGTGAAAAACCAAAGGATTGCAAATGAGTATTCTCCAGGAATTTCTGCAATAAGGAAGCCAAATCTCTGTTATCAGATAGTATATATAATGCATATCGTAATATAACTTGCATAATTTATTTTGATTTCATAATTTGCAATGTTTGAAACATTTTACTTTTAAGTTTAAAAAAATTAAATCTCACATCTCTTGAATATTGATCTGAACAACAGTGCTGTTTCAGTGTTAATATAACAAAAATGTGAATGTGCAGAACACAGAATATTTTGATTATTTTCCTTTCTACCATTTGTTCACATAACACCATATATCTAACGATGCCATAGACAATGTGATCAATGGATCCACAAAATGGAACTGGGAACAGATGGGGGGATTTCTCTACAAACTGAAGGAAGTCCCAGGTTGCAGAAAAATCTGAAATCTAAAAAAATATAGTGGGGGATTAAAACTCCCCCAAATAATAGAAGAAAGAATGTCTACTGAGCTTTTATTGTCATTTTGAAGGTTGCTGTGCAACCACAACAATATTGCTGAGCTTTCCAAGCCATGGACTCTTTAAAGCAAAGCCATGGGGGGTTTCGGGGGAGTGCCAAAACTTGGATGCCAGAACAGTGATGGAAAGGGTTCCGTCCCCTTCCTTGTCATGTCTGCTCATGGAAGAGGACCCACCAGGGACAGGCTCATCAGTGACCATCAGAGACTCACTATCCACACCTGTTAGCCTGGCTGCAACACAAGAGCATCAAGCCCTGTGCCGCTGGCAGCCACTGCACAACTGGGCCCAACACGGCACTTCTGGCAGCCACTGTGCAACTGGGCCTGGCACCAGTGGCCAATGCACAGCTCAGCCAGATATCCTGGGGAGAGGTTGCCGGGGGAAAGAAAAGCTGAAGATAGGGGAGCAGATAAAAGTTGACTCATGGGAGGGAGGGAGGGAGGGAAGAAATAAGGAGAAAAAGGGGTGAGGCTATTGAGGTTGCCATGGAAAAGAAGATAGTGGGGGCCAAGGATACAGAGAAAATGAGATGTCCCCACAAACCCCTGAGGGTCCCCTGCTTGCAAAGATCTACCTACCAGTCTCTCTGAATTTCCAGTTTTTGCTTTAAAAAGGCCAGTTGGCTCTTCAGGGAAACTGGTTGGCCACTGTGTAGGATTTCCATCTCTGAGTTGGGAAATTCCTGGAGATCTGGGGATGAAGATCGATAGGGTGGTGTTTGGGAAGGGGAGGGACCTCAGTGAGTCTACCCTCCAGCTGTTCTCTTCAGGGAAGCTGTTCTCTGTAGGCTGGAGATCTGTTTTCTGGGAGCTATCCAGGCCATATTTGGGGGCTACCATTGTGTGAAACAGGATGTTGGACTAGATGGGCCACTGTTCTATCTATCAGAGCCATGTAATCTAATTCTAAACCATGTCGTGGAGATTATGATCAATAGATACCCAAAACTGAGCTATAAGGACAGATAGGGGAGATTTCTCTACAAACCTGAAAGAAGTTCTAGGTTTGCAGAAAAATCTGAAATCAGGATCAAAACTCCCCCAAATAATAAAAACAACACCAATAGCTTTAAAAAATAAATACCCACTGAGCTCACGGTGGCCATTTTGGCAACCACAACAATATTGCTGAGTCTTCATAGCCTTGGTTTCTGTAAAGCAAAGTCATGGGGAAATGCAGGGTGGCCTTAGAGGCTGAAACGGTCCTGGAAAAGGTCTGATCCTCCTCCCCTGTCATTCCCCCGATGGAAGATCTCTACAAATTGGTTGAGTGTACAAAAATGTAGCAAATGAAATTCACTGTAGGTAAGTATAAGGTAATGCATATTGGAACAAAAATAATTTCAACTCTAAGTACATGCTAATGAGGTCTGAACTTGTTGAGACTGAGACCTTGGGGTCATAGTGGATAACGCAGTGAAAATGTTGACCCAGTGTCCTGCAGTGATGAAAAAGGCAACTGTGTGCTGGGGATTATGAGGGAAGAGATTGAAAACAAAACAGCCAATACTATAGTGCATCTATGTATACATCTGTGGTGTGACTTCATTTGGAATGCCATGTGGATTTCTGGTCACTGTATCTCAAAAAGAATATTACAGAGCTAGAAAGGGTATAGAAGAGGGCAACCAAGATGGTTAAGGGGTTAGAGCACCTTTCCTATGAGGGGAAAGGTTGAAAAGTATGGGACTTTTAAGTTTAGAAAAAAGATGGTGAAAAAAGGGCATAATACAGACTTATAAAATTGTTCACAGGGTAGACAGATTGGACAGAGAATTTTCTCTCTCTCTCCACATGCAGAGGCTTTGAATACCAATGCCAGAAGGCAACACCAGGGCAAGGCCTTGACCTCTGTGCTCTGTTGTTGGCCCTCCAGAGCAACTGATTGGCCACTGTGTGAAATGGGATGCTAGACTCGTCTGATCCACTAGGACTCTTCTTATGAGGACTTATGAGGCAAGAACAGGCTTGGCTGAGACCTAGGGTTGCCAAGTCCTACTTACCTAATGGCGGCGGGGAGTCTTCCTTGGCCCGGGAGCTCACCCAGAAGTTATGTCACCACGTTGGGGGTGTTGCCAGGGCGACGCTCTGGCAATCGCCCCAAAACTCTATGGTGCCATAGAGTTTTGGGGCGATTGCCAGAGCGTCGCCCTGGCAACGCCCCCAACGTGATGACGTCACTTCCGGGCGACGTCATTATGTTGGGGAAAGTCGTCCTAGCTGGACGACTTCAGGGGTGGGGTTCCCCCCGCCGGCCGAATGCTGACTTGGCAGCCCTACTGAGACCACTGGAAAATCACCACTCACAGAATTCAGCCTGACCTGCAGGCAGTCACTGTGCAACTCAGCCCAGCCTTGTCCCAGCCCAGTGGTATTGGCTACCATGCAACTAGACCTGGAGGCGGTGCCCACTGCACAGCTGGGCCTGGCACCAGTGATTACAGTGCAACTCAGACAGCCTTTTCGCAGAGAGAGATTGCCAGGGGAAGGAAGGAGGGAATGGTGAGAGCAGGGGACCACCTAAAGACAGGGTGTCTGGTAGGTGAGGATGAGAAAAGGAATTAAGAAAATGGGAGATGCAGAGCTGCCAGGGAAGGCAAAGAGGAAATAGTGGGAGAGAGAGAGATACAGGGGAAAATGAGATGCCCCACAAGTCCCTGTGATTTCTTCATTTGCCGCTGTTTTAGTAAACTCTGTGGTGCTTGTGTGGATCATGAAAGCAGCACAGTGGGCCCACCCACAGACAAGGCAGGTACCTCTACCTACTTTGGGAACTTCCCATAGAAATATATGACCTTGTAATTAAACAAAACACTCTTCCAAAAGTGTCCTGGACGAAATATACTCAACAAAGAATGGCTAATTGAGAGGAGCTAAGTGTCCCTGAAAGGGGGCATTGTGGGAGATCAGCGCAGCCCCCTGACACCTTGCAGTAGGGTTGCCAGGTGAGGCTGACAAGTAGGCGGGGGACTTACCCGGAGGCTCCAGGAGAGGGGAGGGAGGCTCTGGGAGAGGGAGCTCCAAAGCAAGTTCTGGGTGAGCTGTCGTCACTGCGTTCCTTTTAAGAGAGCCAGTTTGATTTAGTGGTTAAGTGCGCGGACTCTAATCTGGGAGAACCGGGTTTGATTCCCCACTCCTCCACTTGCAGCTGTTGGATGATCTTGGGCAAGCCAAAGTTCTGTCAGAGCTGTTCTCTCAAGAGCTGTCCTGTCAGAGCTCTCAGCCCCACCTACCACACAGGGTGTCTGTTGTGGGGAGAAATAATGGATGATGGGGCACCTTCTTTGGGGGTTCATAGAATTGGACCCCCTGGTCCAATCTTTTTGAAACTTGGGGGGGGGGGGTGTTGAGGAGAGGCACCAGCAGCTATGCTGAAAATTTCATGCCTCTAATTAAAAAAGCAGGCCCCCCCGAGCCCTAGATACCCACAGATTGATTAGCCATTATACCCTATTGGGTCTGGTCTCTACTGGATATAATGGAGTGCCCAGCAGCTATCCCCCCCTCCCAGCAGGGAGGAGCTTCAAACCAGGGGATCCCTTGCTCCCAGCTGGGGATTGGCAACCCTACCTTACAGAATCCTGGACAGGGAGATTTAGAGGGGTGGAATGGGATTTTAATGTCATTGCTCCCCTTCTGTGATTTTCCTCAAGCACCCCTTTTGTGAGCTTTCAATTTCCCAAGTCAATATGCCTTTGTATTCACACAGATTAAATATGGGGAAATTACTGATACTGGGGAAAGTTGTCTTTTCTTCTAGAGGTCTGAACATTTTCCCCCATCATATATTGCCAAGGGATTTTACATTTCTCCGGGGGTGGGGGGGAGGTGTTGTGCTGTAAATATGAATTTGTTTCCCTTTTGATGCATGTAACCCACTTTGCTAAGATAATGCTTTTCTGTGGAGAGTATTTCCTTTCCAGATTACTCAAACAGCAGTGTACTGGAATGTGATACTTCTGCATTTTTGTTGTTCTTTGCTATATGGAGGGTAGATGCCCAATTGTCTTGAGCACCAACTGCATATTGTTTATGTTATCATTAATGAAGAGCGATGCAATGTATTTCCCCTTCTTTTATCCATGTAGTTCTACTGCTGAAGTTTCCTACAGCTGCCTCAGCCTACTTAGGACAACAGTGGCCAGATCAAAGTCTCTTGAACACATTCTTAGATCATATGTGGGTTTATCTATGTACATCACTGACTACTAATCTTCACTGTTTGAGCAATGAAAACTGAAAGGGAAACATTTGTTTGCCATATTTATGAGGAATCCCCCCCCCACACACAGTTAGTACTGAAACATCCTGACCCAAGGTACTTTCAAAGCTCTTAAGTGCTCTTCATTTCATTTGTAATGCGGTGAAGTGAGGACAGTTTTTTGAGTCCACTAGACATCTTCAAAAGACAAGTTTGTAAGGTGTCAGACTGCTAGATTCTTGGGAACAACAGTCTGAGTTCACTTCAGAGAGGCTTGCATTGTGAAGAGGCAGCCTTGGCGATATATTCTGGTGACTAGAATGCTGTCTTTAGTCCCTTTAGTGGAAGGCTGGGAACTTTTCAATAATTAATCTTCATTATGAAAGGAACCTTGAGTTTATCCAGTGTTTTAGTGTCTTTGGCACAAAAATGCCAGTAGCCTTGGATTCTTCCAAGCAATGTACAGTGCATTGTCCAGGATATTTGTAAGGGCCCTTTTCTAGGCTGCTTTTGTAACATTCCTCTTCAGTAATAAAAAGTGTTGAAAAAATGGGGAGGCAAGTGTTTCATGTCCATTTGTGCCTTTTGCAGAAATTCATCCCTCTTTTGCAGGGTTTAGGGGAAACATGGTCATGACATCCGGCCCAATCCCCTCCTGCACCCCATTGTCCTAATCAAGTAACGCATAAATGACTAACTGGAGATAAAATGCAGGTGCGTGTGTGCACTGGGATGCTGACATTATTGTTTATATTATTTCTTAAAACATTTACATCCCACCTTTCCCAAAAGAGGCTCAAGATGGCTCACAAACCAAGAAGAAGAGAAGAGAAGAAGAGATTGGATTTATACCCCACCCTCCACTCCCCAAGGGAGTCTCAGAGCGGCTTACAAACTCCTTTTCCCTTCCCCTCCCCACAACAGACATCCTGTGAGGTAGGTGGGGCTGAGAGAGCGCTTTCTCAAGCTGTCCTTGAGGGAACAGCTGGTACAGAGCTATGGCTTGCCCAAGGTCATCCAGCCAGGTGCAAGTGGAGGAGTGGGGAATCAAACCCGGTTCTCCCAGATTAGAGTCCGCACACTTAACCACTACACCAAACTGGCTCTCTTACAGCAATACGACAATAGGCAAAAGAGTGGGAAACAATATATTATTAAAATAGTCAAAGGCACACAAATCCTGTCTCAGATCAATTAGAGTAGGTTGCAGTTGTTTCCTTTAAAAATAAAAGGTTGGACCCAGTGCAAAATTTCTATTTGTGCTTGAACATCTGTGCAAGTGGAAACACACAAGAAAGGCTGCAATAGCCACTTGCTCTGAGTCAGGCTTACTGTGTGCCCACTTGCATTTCTGTTTGTGGAAGAGCTTCTGCAATCAGTTTCTGTGCACTTTAATATACATGGAGGAAAGCACTAGGTGCTGCACAAGATTCTGCATAAGCAAAACTACACTAAGCCCACTTATGCTTCTGATTGTACATCACTAAATCCAAACCACTGTGTTTATAAGACAGCCAAGTCATGAAAGTATGTGGGTTGCTGTCTCAGATTAGTATCTGCAATAATATCCTAAATCTAGCAGTTGTATATGAGCCCCTCTAATGATTGACTGAGGTCCTTTGATGTCTGTCTTCCTTAGCTTGGAAATAGAGAGTATTTGCAACCATCTTTGAGTGAGATGTATATTCAGATGTACATCTGGTATTCATACATATGCTACCCTAACTAGCTTGAATAACTGGGTGTTACTAGAGATGGATCTAAACAAGTGTCTTATGGCACAGTGCTGGTGGGAAATGAAATTACCAACAGTTTGCACATAGCTATGTCCGGCTGTATGGGACTACGATGCCATCATGTTCACTATGTAATTTGTGACTGGCAGGAACCATGCAATGAAGACACCATTCTTACTGTTTTAAAAAGGATGTTGAGGCAAGAACAGATGTGGGAATGAAATAATGGCTGCAAATAGGCACGAAAACAATATGAGCGAGAGCAGAAGGGTTTTTTTCTTGCAAAACCTTTCCTTTACCCAACAAGTTTCACAAAGAAAACTGAAATTTAGGCAAGTTTGGTCTACCTCACTCCATTTGAGCCTTGGAACAATGTCAGATTTAGCAGAAGCCCCTAGTGACAGGAAGGAAATGATTACTTTTTAAATTGTCCTCAGTTTCCATTTTCAAAACACAAGTATGCAGAGAATCTTATTTAGAATAAGCACTCTTCCAATTCAATATTAATTTACTCCCCAAAGTATTATAATATACATGGTATCTTTCCAGAAAGTTCATAACAATGTAAGACTGCAATGTTTAAGTGTACTTACTTGGAAATAAGTCCCACTGGAATCAGTAAGACTTATTTCCAAGTTTCTCTGTTAGAATCAGTGTGTTTGTGAGGCCCTGGTCAGCCACTTTCAAAGAGACTAAAGGGTAGAGGGTGGCCTCTCGACCCACAACCCCTAAAGTCACGAGCAAACTGATTTGACATGCCTCTTCCCTCTAGGGAAGGTGGGGAATGCAGCCAATTTCACTGAGCTGAATTTGGCTTCTGGTTGCTGACCCTTCTTTTCAGATTATAAATTTGCTCACAATTAGGAACCATGTATATTAATATTGTAAAGATACTATGAAATTTGTTTCCTTATTGTAATTACTCAGGATTGTCTATCCAGAGTTGGTAAGCCATCCACAAGTATGAAGAAGGGAGACAAAAACTTGTATAGAAGCTAGGATTAGCTGATGGGTACATGGAGGCAGCTGCTTGCAGCAATGGCATGACATCACTTCCAGGAAAAAGCCAGATATGATGTCATGCCTCTCTAGGAATCACTGGAAACTCTTTGGTAAAACCATGGGATTTCCAGCAATTCCTAGACATGGCTGCCATCCCTTCTAGCTTTCCTCCGGAAGTGATGTCATGTTGTTCTCCTTACAGCCATTTCTAAATAAAAATCTCCCCCTGCTGTTCTGAATAACAGCGAGAAATTGAGGGGGGGGGGGGAATCTGGCAACCCTGATGGCATCCTTACAATACAGGTGTGATGTACTATATTTAAAACACTGTTTTCCTAATACAGCAAAATCAGGGAAGGGAGGTAAATAGTTAATTCTGCTCTAGAATGTTGAGTTTGAGTGACAGGTTGGTCTTGTTCCCTGATTGGCCAGTGCCAGCTGAGGGAAATACAAGATCAGCTGTGTGCTGAGGGGAGAGTTAGTTCATTTTGAGTTTAGTGAAAGTTACTGTTCAGTAAAGTGAAAGTTCAGCTAAAGGAGCAGATATCTGAAGAGCCTGACTAAAAAATCTGTCAGGCAGGTTCACCTTTTGAATAAACTAAATTGAATAAACTAAATTTTGAATAAACTAAAAACATAATCTGAGGAAGAATTCCATCTAAGAATTCAGAGTCTAGTGTCAGCTTACACTGAAGTATGTTTTCACACAGATGCCAAGAACTGGGGTGTTAGATTTTGGCAAAGAGTGACTGGACAGCAGGCTGAAGCTCCCAATTAGGCCAAAAGGAATAGGATTATATTTTCAGGGAAGAAATGAGTCCTGTCCAGTTATACAGGGAACTGGCACTGAGGCAGTCCCTGGTCTGTTGTGAAAGGAAATGGTTATAGACTACTCATGGGAAAAAAGGCACTTTGTGATTTCAGAAAAGGGGAAAGAATTTGATATACTAAAAGAGTGACCTTTCTAGAAAACCTGAGCAGATATTAGGAAACTATATGCAGAAACATTGTAACTGAAACTTAAGTACTCGGTCAACCATCTCTCACTGGTACGAACCAAGAATTTGTAAAAATAAACTGCTACAACACTGTCTTGTATGTCACCTGAAATATATACTGTTTTACCAACAACGTTTACCTCAGCCTTTCCAATTCCTGACTACCACATACCATCCCTGCCTATTAAATAAAATCTTTATTAATGTTCATTGTACACAGTCTCCTGAAGAGGGCTCCTGTTTTCTCCTGACAAGTTCCTGGGCTGGGCAAAAGCCAAATTAGATTCTGTCACAGGGTGGGACATTCAGATTTATAAAACTGCAGATATTATCATGCTACTGGGGGCTAGCTCAGTACCTGAAGGGAACTAAGAATTTGGTGGGGAAAATCTGTCTCAGAGTGGGGAGAGTAACAAGGAATCCATCATAACAGGTTTGTCTGTATTGTACAAGTATGGCTGTTTTCATGTTAGAGAAGATATAAAAGGCAATGAAAAGTGAGGGGCTGATAAAGAGCTTCTGAAGGTGAGCCCCTATGGAAGGAGAGCAGGTGTCAGAATAAGTTATGTTCTCCTTGTCCAGAAAAGGCTTTGTTAAAGAACTAGGATTTGAGACAGGATTTCAAGGAGGAAATTTATTTGAAAGATCTGTGGCACTGGCAGTAGCACAGGAAAGACCCAGGAGTGAGAGTGTCTCTTTTGTGCCTCATGTAGCTACTATTAATATTTTTGAGTAGGAATATAAGGCTCTCTAAGGCAGTATTTTTCAACCTTTTTCGAGCTAAGGCACATTTCTTTCATTGAAAAAATCCCGCGGCACACCTGACAATATCTCACGGCACAGTGGTTGAAAAACACTGAAATACAAGATAAATGGGTCATTAGTTGCCTCAGCTCAAGTATTAACTATGACAGTATTACAAATACACGTAATAGCCACTCAACTTGAAATAGTAAGTTACAGATCCAAAGTGTAATGGCTCCTTCCCATAACATTGACCTGAGTTTCAGAAGAAATATAATGTGGATGTATTTTAACGCGTCCCGGAAGGTCAGCCCGGAAGGCACATTTCTTTCATTGAAAAAATCCCGCGGCACACCTGACAGTATCTCGCGGCACACCAGTGTGCCCCGGCACAGTGGTTGAAAAACACTGCTCTAAGGTATGGGTCTTCAACATTTCTAAACCTAAGATGCACCCCACAGGAGCCAATGAAATGCAAGCATAAGACAGGAAGTAATGTGACACCATAAGCCACGTTACAGGAAGACAAGGAGCCAGTGTTATGACCTCACCAAGGTTAAGCCTGGGACTGTGGGTAGCAGATCAAGGAGAGGAAATGTAAGTCAAGCACAAGGGACTGTACCATAGTGAAGAACAAGTAAAGAGTCATAGCCTTGGAAAAAAAACTTTTCAGTCGCTGAGTGACTTCATCTGGCTTCCCTGCTACTCCTCTCAGTGTGCATAAAGCAGATCCTTCCAAAAATCAGCAAAAATGTTGCTTTACAGGGGTTTAGGCGGGACTGTGCAACCTACCTGGGGATCCTAATCCATGGGTTAAAGAGCATTGCTCTAAAGTATCACCAGACCTCAGAACTCAAAATCTACCAAAGGATAATAGCAAAGTTTGGGGCTCAGATATTGCAGTTTCCTCGTCTGTAATCATGAATGCATATGGTTTGTTGTGCATTTAAATGATGACCCATAGGGATAGTTTGTGGGATATATTGACCAGTTGCCATCTTCCAAATATAAAATTCTCCCCCCAACTCACTTTAGACATTAGTCTCCTTGCCTCTTTGATCACTGGCCACATTAATTTGTTTCCAGATTACTGGAAGCTCTGAGGCTTAAAGTGGTATGAGCCCCCAAAACAGTCACATTACCAGCAAAATATAATTTTTCACATAGTGAATTTAATACTGCAATGGATGTTTCCTAATGTACTAACAGAGGAGGCCCTGATGGGTTGTGAAATACCACATAAAACACTAAGAAAACATTATAAACCCCAACCATAACTTTGTTATCCTTTCGCTGGACTGCATTACATCCAGATGGCAAAAGCAGCTTTACTAGGAGGTTTCTTTAATGTTGGTGGGGTTTTTTTGTTTGGCCATAAATAAAGGCTGCTTTTAATGTCTGATCTTTCTGAGGTACATTTGAATGAGGGAATAAAATTATATGATGGATCTATAAAGGCAAAGTTGCCATACTTTCTAATTTTTCTTCTGGAGGTATCTCATTACTCTTTGTTCTAATCTGCTTCAAGCATGCCTATCTGTCCAGATAAGAGGAAGATTTAAAATTATTCTGTTGTTCTGAGTCCAAATCTTTGCTTACATGTATTTACTTGAAATGAGTGGGCATAATGTATGTTTATGCAAAATCCCAGTCATAGCCAGTTCAAGTATTCCTGTGCAGTCACCACCTAGAAAAGTTACAAATGAAGCCTGATGCTCCAGAAACAAATGGTACAGCAGTGGGCCATCAGTGTTGAGTTTTATGTTGATGAGGTTTTTAAGAAATTCAGAACTGAATCTTTACAGAGTGTATAGAAATTTATGTCAGTAAATTGAATTTGAAATTAAATTTGTTGATGTTATTTATAGTTCACCTTTCTCACTTGGACTCAAGGCAGAGTGAGTCAGTACAGTCAACAGGATGGGACATTCAGTAACCAGTGCAATGGGAGTTAGGTTTGTAGAACCAACCAGAGGTCTAAAACCAGAACTGAAGCAAAGTATAAGTATCAGCGTGACACATTAAATCTTGCAAAAATTACATAAATAGGGGCCTAGTTTCAGTAAGCTATATACAGCAGTATAGACCACAGTCCCTCGTCATTTAGCCAAGCAAGTCTGTAAACCATTTTGTGCAGTGCAACCCTATTACCTGTGAAGAAAGGCCCTCTTGAATACTTCAGTTTTATATAATGTGTGGAAAGCCAGGAGAGCAGGCGTCTTCCTGACCTTTTCAGAAAGGCCATTCCATAAAGTGGGGGCCACAGTGTAAAGGGTACATGTATGGACAGTTGTTGGTTTTGCACATTTGTAGGTTGGCACCTGCAGAAGACCCTGCTCAGATGAGTGAAGGTGTGATGGCAGAACACAGGGTGGGGCTGCCAGGTCTTTTCGTCACTCCGGCAGGGGGATTTGGGGGGGGGGGGTGTTCTGGGGGGGGATGCCCCCAAACCCCACCCCCAAGAGCAACCACCTGCCTGGCCACCCCTCTCCCAAATGGCCCACTGACCAGCTGGAGGCCCTTTAAATCCAGCAGGAGGGAGGGAGCGGGGTGGTCGCAGGCCAAGCGTATGGCCCGCGAATGCCCCTCTCCCTCCCTCCTGCTGCTGGATTTAAAGGTTTATCCAGCTGGTTGGAGGGCCATGTGGTGCCTGCCAATCAGCTGAAGCCCTTTAAATCAGGCAGGAGGGGAGGGGGAGGGGTGGCCAGGTGGGTGGTCACTCTTGGGGGCAGCCACCTGGCCAGGGCGAATTGAAGCCCCCAGAAGCAGGGATTCTCCCGACTGGACCTGGGGGCTGGCAACCCTAGCATAGGGGGAGATGGGGTCTTGCAGATAAAAAGGTCTAAGGGCTTTGTGATAGCCAATACCTTAAATTGAGCCTGGTAATCAATGGGCAGCCAGTAGACTGATTGCAGAATGGGAATAATATACATGCACCATTTAACTCAGATAATAACCAAGCTGTGGCATTCTGCACTAACTGGAGTTTCCAGGTTGATTTTGAGGGAAGACCAATGAACAATATATTAGTCTAGTCTTGATGTTACTGTGGTGTGGATCCAGGTGGCCAGGCCAGCCATATCAAAGTAAGGAGCCATCTTTCAGGCTAGGCTTAGATGGAAGAAAGCCTTTTTTTAATAGCTGCATTAACTTACTTTGCCACTAGTAACCTTAGGTCCAGTATAACCCCAAGGATCTTAATTGTGTCAGCAAGGGTCAGCTGAACTCCAGGAAAAGTGGGAAAGACAACATCCTTCAAGATCTCTGCCTTCCCAGCCAGCATTATTTCTGTCTTTTCAGGGTTTAGTTTCATTTATTCACCTTAGCCAATTTACCACCACAGCCAGGCAGTTATTCAGGACCTCTACTGCATCACCAGGGGATTTGGATAAGGATGTGTAGAACTGGCCCTGACATGGGGCGAGGACAGACTTGTATTCTGCCGCGCCTCTGCGGCGCGGCAGAATAAGGCAGGGAGAAATTGCCTCCACCGTGCGGTGTTCACATGCCGCCGGAAGGAAGCCGCCCACAGCATTCAGACTGTGGGTGGCTTCCTACGGCGGCGTGCAAACGCCGTGCGGCTCCCCCTCCCGGCGCGCGTTCACACCCACCAGAGGCGGGTGGAACGCACGCCACAGCAGCTGGGACACCACTTTTAAGTGGTGCCCGGCTGCTGCAGGAGGAGCGCGGCGCCGGACGTAATGCGTCCAGGCCGCCTTCTCGGTGCAGATACAGCAGTCTGAATGGCCGCTCTGCCTCCGCTTTTGAAGCGGAGGCAGAGCGGGCCAGACTGCCAGTCTGTCCTCGGCCATGGATAGCCCAGGCTAGCCCAATCTTGTCAGATCTTGAAAGCTAAGCAGGGTTGGCCCTGATCCATGCTTGGATGGGAAACGACCAAGGAAACCTGGGGTTGTTATGCGGATGCAGGCAATGGCAAACCACCTCTGAACCTCTCTTGCCTTGAAAACCCCGTGGGGTTGCCATAAATCAGTTGTGACTTGACAGGAAAAAAAATAGACCTGGATATAGGGCTGCCAAGTCCCCCGCTTGGGCGGGGGAAACACCGATTTTTAGAGCTTACCTCCCGCTTTTCCAAAGATGGCCACCGGGGGGACAAAATGGCTGCCTTAAAAGGGAAATGTCTGCAGAGAGCCTGCCCTGCATTAAAAAGCCTCGCCAGACATTTCCCCTTTAAGAAGTCAGCAAGAGAGCTTCTTCCACAGCAAGAGAGCCCCGCCCAGAGATTAAGGAGGGACTGAAGGAGCTGCTTTTGCATGTGGCTGGCAAGGTGAGTTTCTGTTCCAGCTCTTTTCCTTCTCTCTCCCTCTTTCTTTTTTCTGTCTGTCTGTCTGTCTCTCTCTCTCTCTCTGTCCCCATCCAGCAGAGGTCTATCAGTGGCTATTATAGCCACAAGGTCTAAATGGAAGTAAGTGCCTCTGCTAGTTTTTTCCCCTTCTCTCTCTCTCCCTCTTTCTTTCTTTTTTCTGTCTGTCTGTCTGTCTCTCTCTCTCTGTCCCCATCCAGCAGAGGTCTATCAGTGGCTATTATAGCCACAAGGTCTAAATGGAAGTAAGTGCCTCTGCTAGTTTTTTCCCCTTCTCTCTCTCTCCCTCTTTCTTTCTTTTTTCTGTCTGTCTGTCTGTCTCTCTCTCTCTGTCCCCATCCAGCAGAGGTCTATCAGTGGCTATTATAGCCACAAGGTCTAAATGGAACCCTTTGGCTGGGGCAGTGAGGCTCTGCATTCTTGGTGCTTGGGGGGCAACAGTGGGAGGGCTTCTGGAGTTCTGGCCCCGCTGCTGGACCTCCTGAGGGCACCTGGTATGACACAGAGTGTTGTTCTGGATGGGCTGTTGGCCGGATCCACTGTGGCTTCTCTCCTGTTCTTATGATATGAAAATCATATTCAGCACTTGTGTAGCACTTAGTGCTTCATATTCTGCTGAGATGAGGAAGGATTCAGTAGGGCCGTTGCTCAGTGATAAGAGCATCTGCTTGACATGCAGGAGGTATCAGCCTCTTCAGCTAAAAAAGGATCAGGTAATAGGTGACATTAAAGATCTCAGCCTGAGACCCTGGAGAGCCACTACCAGTCTGAGTAGTCAATACTGACCTTGATGGACCAATGGCCTGATTCAGTATTAGGAAACTTCATGAGTTCATGTGTCAGCATGTGGAAGCAACATCACAGGATGTGACATCACAAAATGATGTCACTTCCTTTCTCCTGGCTCCACCCCCAAAGTCTCCTGGCTCCACCCCCAAAGACCCCAGATATTTCCCAAGTTGGACTTGGCAGCCCTACCTGGATATCAATTGGATATTGATGGAACCTACCCTAAAGCTATGATCGTTCTGCCAGCACCACTACATTGCCTCCATGCTGGTTAGTTTAATAGAACTCTTCCTGTGTTTGAAGATCAGATGTTTTGCTTTCTGGTGGTGTTTTTTCTTTTTGTCCTCTAAAACTAAGCAAATAGAAGAGGTTAAAGGATATGCTTGCTCTTTGTGCATGAACACACAGCCGTCATCACCTAGAAAGGCCACTGGCTGCAAATGAAACAGGATGTTACAGGAACAAATTTATTCCTGTGTAAACTTCTGGAGAATTCATTATGTCAATAAAACAAAGAGATCCATTGGTAGGATCTTCTCAGTCGGTATAATGTAGAAACTGAGGGTAGAAACTGGAAGTTGGGAAGTCTCCAGGTTAAAATATTGCCTCATCATGGCCTCATTCAAGCCACTAATCTCTCAGCCCTCTTGCCAGAAAAATGGGGAGGACAGTGTCAGTCCTGTACATGTTGGGATTAACATAGAAACCTTCCAGTATTGCTTATCAGCACAGTTCCAGGTTTAAATTTATATGGTACATTGTTGCAAGAAAGAGATGCAAATAGTGCTAACAGGCATGCTGTATTCTTGAAAATTTATGGTTTTGGTGGGGGAAAGGCCTGTAGTAGCCACAACAAAATGGACTCAAGTGAGCTGCTTGCTATGTTAAATGTAGTTACGCTGGGCAACACCATAGGGTCTGAATTCACTGTGCCTTTGATCAATGCATAGAGCTTGCTCAGTCAGCTTCTGGTAATGTCAGAGCCTAACAACTATAGTTGCCAGCTCCAGGTTGGGAAGATTCTGGAGGGGGTGGCTCTTGGAGAGGGCAGAGTTTGGGGAGGAAACTCAGTGGGGATGTGATGCTATAGAGTTCACCCTTCAGAGTTGCCATTTTCTCTGGGGGAACTGATATCTGTGGTCTGGAGATCAGTTATAAATCCAGAACTCCAGGCCCAACCTGGAAGTCTGCAACTCTACCTAAAGCACATTACATACATGTGAGCGCATAACATTAGCCTAGCAGTTGTATTGCCTAGGAAAAGGAATTTAGGGAGAGGGCAGTTGGGAGTGAGGAAGCCATGGACTGCTTAACCTTTCCCCCCACTTGCTTCTCTGCTCCATATTGTCCTCCGGCCCAAGCCTCCAGATACATGTTAGCAAAGGCAAAGTGGCCACTGAACTCTTGTTTCGTGTATATTTCATGCATATAAATAAGTCCAGTCACCTCAGAGTGGGGTGATTGCCCATGTCCCCCTGAACTAATCCATATTTGTCAAGGATCCTGTGGTTGCCATGCATACGAAATCATCCTTGATCTACTGTGTTATACAGTTAAAGTATACAAAATTGGATGGTCGTTCTGAAAACCCCTAATGTACATTTATAGCACTGGATCAAGAAGCAGTTGTTTTACTACTAGTGCATAGAGAAAAACAGATTTTCATTGTTAGAGTTTTTAACCATCAGTCTGTTCTTGTTTCCTTCATTTTGAGAACTTTTATAATACTATTTTGGGTCTCTAAGGGTGGGGTGGATATCACGTTCAGGTTCTAGGTGGGGGTGTCTGTAAATTTTCTTCCAGTTTTGTAGCTGGTGTTGTTGACTGCCCCCATACAACTTTTGCTGCCTACCCTCATATTTTTCCAAATTTATACTGGAGGGGGGGTGGCATTCAGTTCTGAGAAGCAGCTACTTATCTGGGATCATTGGATCATTATTCTGTATTATTTGGTGGTGATTGGTGTTAATAAAATATTTGCTTTTGCTTGTGGGGGGAATCTAGGGGGCAAAATAAATGTTTAGTATGAGTCTGGTCCCCCAGATTTATATCCGTTTATAGCCAAACGTTACTGTCTTGAAATAAAGTTTGCAAGCAGAATCATGGTGCCAGCAAACAGGGGGCTTCAGCTTTCCTCCTGGGCCATTTTACTGAGACAAAATGGTCCCGGGAAGCACTATTTGCAGTATTCTGTACATATATAGCCCCATGATGTGGCAAATAGCACCCCCTGGGTCATTTCAGCTAGGGAAAATGGCATGGATAGGGAAGGCTGAAGCCCCCTTTCCCACGCAACATGGTCTTGCTCCAAACTGGGCTCTGGCATGCCTGCAAACTTTGAAATTAATAATATTTGGCTATAAACTGTTACCACCTGGGTTTGGGGACCCCAAGACCAGACTCACGCAAAACATCATGTCTAGTACAGCCCTTTAGTTTGTTTTCTCCACTGGTTTAAGAGGCATCCTTGCCTCACTTAAGGGTAAAAAAACATTGGCACAGGCTTAGTATTGTGATTGGCCTGAAAACTCAGATATGTGCTTCTCTTATCTTAAACACTGCTTGAGGATATTTCTAAATGCTTTCAGCTGCTTGTTATCAAAACTGGCAAAACCTAAGCGCCTCTCTCTCTCTCTCTCTCTCTTCTTTCTTTCTCCACGCTCCTTGTTATTTTGTGGCTTCAGATGGCCTTTTGGAAAATTGTTACATTTTGATGTTCTGATTTTCATTCAACGCTGAAGTTATTTAATTCCATGGCCTGCTTTACAATTTTGAAAACTGAAGGGAATAAAATAACATTTGATTGTTAGTTTCACTTGCAGAAGCATCTCATACTGGAGATGCAGTAAGTCCTTTACAAATACTCTTCTGTTCAAAGTAAATTACCCATTTGGTCACATGTCGGAGAGGCATCCCACAAATATTTGAGTCGTGGTATTTGTAGAGAAGATCTGGATTTATTATAGATGCTACTGTATATAGCATGTTGAATTTTTGTTATTTATAGACGTGGGTGCACTTACTTTAAATGGTTGGCCTTGGGCAAATAACCCCAAAATTCTTAATGAGTAAAACCAGAATAAAAACCAAGGAGGAGATGGTGTGAGATTAGATTGAACACATAACCCAGTATGGGCTTCTGTGTTTCCAGTAATTCCATTTCATATCTTGGTATTGAGTCCTTACAGCTAGCACTGAATGTATGTCATTTGTCAATAATATTGAAGCAATGCAGTGAAAGTTTCCTACACTCTCTATGATACATTGTTAATTCCTGTATAATGATTAAAATGATGGATGGATGGATGATGGGTATTTGTGGCTTTCTTGTCTATTGTGAAATACTGAACCCAAATTTCCCACACATCTCAGAAGGGATTAAATCACCTCTAAGTTTACCAATTTAAGATTAATATAACCTGGGTGTCCAGCCGAGTATTCTGCTCTTGTTATGTTGTTACACTGCCAGCATCAGCATGTGATCCACTCCAATATTTTATTATTTATTTATTTATTATTTATTTATTTGATTTCTAAGCCGCTCTCCCCGCGATTGCAGGCTCAGAGCTTTCATGACTGCTTTCATGACAATACTTGTAATGTATGAAGCGCTAGCAAGCAATGTGGATCGTTCCCCACCTCAGCAGTACCCTGCCTGTTGAGAAAAGTTCAGCCCTATTTCTGCTGTTCAAAGGTTAATGGAAATCAGCCTTGGTAACCAGCCAGAATGTGTGGTTATCAGAATCCTGCCCTTCCTTCAACAGGGAACAGGCAGAGTGTTATCAGACCTTCAGAGGTACCTGAATTGACTCTGGGGCCTTGTAAAGTTGTTCACTTCTGCACATAAATGAATGTGCTGGGAGTAAGATTGCCAACTGTTAGGTGGGGCCAGGAATTACAACTGATACCCAGCCTAAAGGTATCATTTTCAATAACAGGGTTCAGAGAATGGAATCGATGGCACTGAGGCTGTGGTCACACGGCCCTTTAAATCCGGGAGCCCTCCCAGATTTAAAGGGGCCGCATTGTTTTACCTCGGGTTGGGATGTACACATATCCCAACCCCAGAGGCGGCGGGCAGCAGCAGGCGGAGGAGGAGTCGGCGGGGGGCGGAGTCGGTGAAGGAGTCGGCGGAGGCGGAAGAAGCGGCGGCGGGCAGCAGTGGCACTGTGAGGTGTTTGGCGGAGGAGGAGGCAGCTGGTGGCGGCGGCAGCTGGCGGTGGCCAGGGGCCGCCTGGTAAGTTTGGGTTCCCCCCCCCCTTTTGCACTTGGGTGCTTGAGTGCCCAAGCACCCAAGTGTAAAAGGGGGGGAAAATGGAGGACGGGACCATCTGGACAGCCCTCTCTCGCAATGATTGCGAGAGAGGGCTGTCCAGATAGGCGCAATTGTGGGTTCCTCCCGTGACCACCAGGAAAAGACTCGATTTTCCTGGGGTCGGAAAACGCAGGAGGAGCCCGCATTTGAGCCCGCTTTGGTGCGGGACTAGCTGCGGCTGTTGTGGAAGGTCCCTTTAAATGCGGGAGGAAACAGCAGTTCCTCCTGCATTAAAGGGCCGTGTGGCCGCAGCCTGCATCTCTGTTGAACTCCCTCCTCTTCCCAAACTCTACCTTCCCTAAGCCCCACCTCCAGCCTGTAATTGGCGGCTCTAGTAGAGAAGTGTGCCTGCAGGCCCAGTTCCCAACCTTCATGTAGTCAAGATGCATAAGATAAAAAACAGGAAGACAGTACCAGTCCGTAGACAAACAGAAGGGATAATGGACAATCAATTTATTCTAGGAGTTCACCTGCTGAGTTTCAAGGCAGTGCTCTTTGCAAAAGATATTTAGGGTTGCCAGCCCTGGGTTAGGAAATACCTGGAGATTTGAGGATGGAACATGGGGAGGGCAGGACTTGTTGAGAAAAGGGACATCAGAAGGGTATAATGCCACAAAGTTGTCCCTCCAAAGCAGCCATTTCCTCCAGGCAAACTGATCTCTGTAGTCAGTTGTGATTCCGGGAGATCTCCAGGCCCCACCTGGAGGCTGGCAACCATGGGTATTTTCCTGCTGTTTCTACAGTGGGCACAGAGGCCTGCACCCATAGGCAAGGACAGGGCCAGCTAGGGCAGTCCTGATCCCCTTTCCTAAGGATGGCTTTCTAGAGAAACAAACAGTTGCACAGAGCTTGCATATTTTGATATTCGGTTATCCTCTCCACACTAAGGTTTAAAACAAATAATTCTTCATTCTCATCAGCTACCTCTCTATCTTGAATTTTCTTTCTCTGCTTTGAAATAAAGAAATGTTCATGCTTCATCTACAGTCTGTTGTCTTAAGCAGGTAGCTTCCAGTAATCTTGGAATATAAAATCACTGTATATGTTCCTGGCAAAGAAATATTTAAACCGCAAAAAATAGGTACAATTAATTAAACATTAGCTTCCACCGTATAATATTTACCTATT
Organism: Lepidodactylus listeri; assembly: GCA_029233225.1. Taxonomy (NCBI): domain Eukaryota; kingdom Metazoa; phylum Chordata; class Lepidosauria; order Squamata; family Gekkonidae; genus Lepidodactylus; species Lepidodactylus listeri. The sequence goes on from JARCFY010000003.1 coordinate 43,989,320, forward strand.
TGTTTGGACTTAACATTTTTAACAGCTTATTATTATGGTTGCCAACCTCTTGATGGGGCCCAAAAATCTCCCAGAATTAGGACTTATTTCCAGCAGACAGGGACCAGTTCCCCTGGAGAAAATGGCTACTTTGAAGGGTAGATTCTATGGCATTACACCCTTCTGAGTTCCTGCCCCTCCCTCCACAGGCTCCACCCCCAAAATATCCAGGTATTTCCCAACCCAGAGTTAGCAACCCTAAATATATAGTCTGACCATGAGTGTATGTAAAGTACCGGGAAGATTTTTTAAAGGTACATAAGATCCTCAAAAATCAATGGACATTCTAATGTAAAATTGATATGAATAATAACTTCTTCCCAGAAAAATCACTCCCAATGCATACGTTTAGGGTTTGCATCCTGTGAGTTACAATGCTATCAGTAAGACACTCTACTCAGTCCTTTGCTAAAGAGTCAATGTGGTCTCCAGTATGTCCTGAACATACTTTTTTTCTGAATAAGCCGTAACATAAGATCTATGCAGAGAGCAGGAATAAACTTTAAGGCCATATCCCATAGCTTTGGCAAAATAGGGCGATCTAGCTCTTTATTCTATTTATTCCCAACACTCTGCATATCGTATTTATTAATTAACATCAAATATTTACAGACAAATTAATCAACATCAAATACTTATAGACAAATATGTTAAATTAGCTTATGTTTTCTGCATCAATTCAATTAAAGTTTCCAGGAGCAAAGGGGACTCTGAGGCACAATGTTGCAGGGCCAGATTTAGTACAAACAGATGTTGCAATTGTAAATATTGCCATTTAACAGAAATTGACAAGACAAGAAAATGACAACACGAAAGCAACCAGCTTTCTTCCAACTCAGTTAATGCTGGAGGTAACAGGAGCATCATTGATGATGCTCTGTGCTAAGGGATTAACCACTAGAAGCCCTGGGTGACGTCTAGTTGTGTCTGGCACTCTCTTCTCCAGTTGCCATTCCAGGGTTAAAAGAAGTGTCTGGAGGCTGTGGCAACGTGGTTTGTTGGCAACCCAATTTGGAGACTAGAGATCCTAGTCCACCATTCTCCTCCAAGTAGCCCTCCATTATTTACCTCTAGGCTGTGTGTTTCAGGTTGCCTGCACTTATTTGGGTGTGACTTTGTGATAGATGTAACACAACCAAACCCTGGCTACATGGATCCTCTCCTAAAATATATTTTCCTAGAGAGTTTGAGTTGGTGGGGGTGGTTTAATGTTAATAATTGACAGCACCATGGTGGCTTGGCAAGCAAATGTGAAATTGTTTCAAAAAGAAAAACATTCAAGGTATTATGGTTTTCAAGGTAAGGAACATTTATCATAAACACCAGCAACTTTACAGTTACAAGTTAAACTGACCATAATGACTATGAACACAGCAGCATTTACCGAGACAGGATCTTCAGTGCCCTTCAGAAAGGGCATTCAAAACAAAGGCAAATCCTAGCAAACAGTGGCCAGTAACACAAAGAAAAGACCAAAATGTTAACTTAGGCCCCTTTCAAACAGCCATTGTAATCCATTTTAATAGCCGGTTGCTAAGGGATTTTTGTGTAATTTCAGACACAACTGTTTAGCAACCAGCTGTCAACAGATTTTATTTACCTTTTCAAACAAAGCTGCAATGCAGGGTTGAGCCGTTTTTTAGGTAAACTGCTTTTTTCTGTTTTCACCTCTTTTTTGCACCTCTTAATAGCTTTAGTCTGCTGTTTAAAATGTCTGCTGCACTTCCAATAGTGCCACTCTCCCGCCCCCCGCCCTTTTTCACTGCACGGTCTTTCCCGGCCTTTTTAAAAAATCGTTCTTATTTTTTATTTATCAAATTTATATCCCGCTCCCTCACCCCCAAATGGGACTCAGGGTAGCTAACAGCATATAAAATACATCCCCCAAAAGACAATACAAAGATACAATAAATAATCTTTAAAATATAAAACAATTAAAAATTTAACCCAATTAGTTGACTGCTATAGTACTAGACCAAAATAGCACTTCAGTGCTGTAGCAGGACCATTAAGATTAGTTGCTGCAGTTTTGATCTATTGCTATAGCACTCAACTTTGAATGATTTCAAAAAACCTGCAAGAAAGATGGCACTGCGAAAAAGGGCGGGGGGGGGGGAGTGGCACTGTTTGAAATGGTCAGACCGCTTCAGCGGTGGCTCATTAATGGAAGGAAATTCGCTGTATGAAACCCCCATCCTTGTATCGCTTTACTCGGAACTGGGCCAACCAAGGATAACATCCGGTTTAGAACAGTAATGGGAAAGGGGCCTTAGAGAAGTGCAGGGCTGCTTCTTCCCCATATGCTCTTTGGTTCTGGTTGCTTTTTGGCTTCATTCTCTTCCTCTCTTCCTTCTCTTTCTTCTTCTTCCCTTTGCCAGCCAAGATCTTCTCCATTTTGCTCAAGGAAATTGTCCAATTTGAAAATAGAGTCTATTCTCTGTCTCCTTCCTCGAAATTTGAAAAGCAAGCCTTCTGGGACCAGCCATCTGTACGTGATATTTCTTGTTCTCAGTAACTCCGTTAGCGTCTGATATTTAAACCTCCTCTCTCTGACCCGCCACGGTATCTCTTTTAAGAATCTAATTTCTTGTCCTTGCATGGTTATTTTATTCTCATTGGCTGCTTTTAAAATTCTTTCTTTCACTTCCCTTCTATGAAATTTAATGTGGACTTCCCGCGGCACGTTCCCCATATGCTCTTCAATGGCTCCTATTGCCTCTGCTCTTGATGCTTCATTTCTCTTGTCTTGGGCCTGCAAAGAAATTAGCACTTCTCTCTTATGCTGCAGGCCAGACTGACACAGGGGAAAGCATTTTAACCCATATCTTTCCAACAACTTAATTAACAGCTTGACAAACTCTGTCTTTATAATCTCCTAAAAAAGATTTTTTCCCTGGTAGGACCGATCACATACCTGCAGGCCAGACTGACTGAGGGAGTGGGGCTCTTGCAGTTGGTAATATGTGAGCTTACTGCCCATTTTACTGAACTGCCCATGCTCTGTGACCTTTTGCTTCCAAGGTCCTAAAGTGTAAACCTTTTAACAGAAATCAAATCAAATGTTATAAGTTAAAATGACACGGGTTACATGTAATTAGGCTACTTCTGTCCTACGATACCAAAGGTAGGGCGTCCCTTCATAAGGAGAAAGGAATTAAAGAAGGAAGTATGATGTTGAAAAGGGGGAGGTGGATTGGGGACAGCGAAAAGCTAGAATTGAGGAATAAAAATCACAAGAAAGGAGAAAGGCCAAAACCCTTACAAGGAATAATAGCCTTAGTGTACACCTTTTTGGTGCCTCAGTTTGGATGGATGGGGCTAAAAATTTAGGTTTCAGTAGTAATGAATGAAAAAATATGGCAATGAAAGGAATATGTGTTTTTCCTAGAACAGTCTCCCTGTAGTTTCCCAGAGAAATATAGCAGCTATCTTTCTACTCTGGCACCCGTGAACATCAATGTATATCTTTCAGCACAGGAAATTTTCTATTCTGTTAAATGAGAAATCAGTAGGAATAAAGAAGCCTATTAAATTCTGTGAAATGGGGAAAGGAAAAAATGATTTTCTTAACCAAACAGTGTTGTACTGTATAGTCCATTTCCTTTTGCGGTAAACCAGAGCAAAATGTATTGCATTCTTGGAAAATATTGAGTGAGCTCACCGGTGCAGAGAACAGCCTTGACTCCTAAAAGCATACTCAAGGGATGAATCCGTTTTCCAAGGGAAGTCTCCTATTCAGTTGGTGAAAATTTTACTAGTCCAGTTTTAAGTGCTTTAGAACTCCAGTGCTGTGATAATTTCTAAATGGTACAGAAAAGAGCTAGATTGGTACCGCTGCTGCATAGTTAAGTGGCTATTTTTGGCTTTCAGCACCCATCTTTTTAAAAAATGGTCATATTAGTTTTGATTTTCAATCCAAATTGTAATCTGGATTAGAGAATTCAAAAAAGTAGACTCTGAAATGTCTTCTTAAAAAAACAAACAAACAAGCACACATATAAAGAACAAGCAAGTATGATAACCAGGGGTCCTTTCGTAGAAAAAGAGGTGCAGGAGCTTATTAGCATAACTCATTAGCATAAGTCATTCGCATATGCCACGTCCCCTGACATCACCAGAAGTGTGTCAGAAAGGGAATGTCAGTTTCAGCCCCATTCTACCCTATGGGCCATTGAAATCAATGGCAAAAACTCATAGGGTATATGAGGGGCTGGAGGAAAGGGGGTTTGAGGGAGAGGCTCCAAACTTGCAGGGTAGCTGTTGGGGCCTCTCCTCAAAATACCCACCAAGTTTCAAGAAGATTGGACCAGGGGGTCCAATTCTACGGGCCCCCAAACAGGTTGTCCCATACCCTCCATTGTTCTCTATTGTGGGAAAAAGTCTTACTTTTTTCCTGCCATAGAGAACAATGGAGGGAATGGGGGCAACCTATTTGGGGGCCCATAGAATTGGACCCCCTGGTCCAATCTTCTTGAAACTTGGTGGGTGTTTCGAGGAGAGGCCCCAGCAGCTACCCTGCAAATTTGGAGCCTCTCCCTTAAACCCCCTCCCCTCCAGCTGCTTTTAAAATTGCCGCTGAATTTCAGTGGCAATTCAGCAGCAGGCCAAATCAGATCAGAGAATCTGATTCGGCCCCTGGCTGCCCTAGTGGCCACTCCTGAGCTGGCCCCAATGGACCCCTGGTGATAACCACTTGCATTTACTTAATAGTCCAAACTGGGAAAGGGACAGATGTTCCTTTTTCCAGTTGTCTAGTTACTATGGATACTAGACTAGTATGTTGCTTTTGCATAATTCGCTGTTCTCATCCCTGCTTCCTACTTCTCTGTCAAAAGAATTCGTGTATATGTGCATAGATATTAACAACGGAATAGCCAAACTACTATCACAGCCTTACAGGTAGATAAAATGTTGAAAAGATAAAATGTTGAAAGAGCCTTCCCTAAAAGCACATTGGAAGGCAAACATCATAGGATTTCAGCTGTTTAATATCTCCTTCAGAGCCATTTTATTTTTCAGTTTACTTCATTTATATCTTACCTTTCTCCCCGGTAGAACCCAAAGTGGCTTATGTTGTTCTCCTCACCTCCATTTTATCCTCACAACAACCCTGTAAGGTCGTTAGGCTGAGACTATGTGACCAAGATCACCAGCAAATTTCCATGGCTTAGTGGGGATTTGAATATGGGTCTCCTAGATCCTAGTCTGACTTTAAACACTACACCACACTGTCTTTGATAGAACAAGAGCAAATAGATGATTAATTTTCCAGAAGAAATTTGAAGCCAGCTTTGATCTAGCTTTTTCTCTCCCCCCCCCCCCAGAGATCTAGCCCTATTGACTGCTTGAGGCTCCTTAAACCATATTTTTTTTAGCCATAAAAAGTATGTGCAACATTGATTGATGCGCTTTGCAGGCAGTATGATGCCTCTAGATTGGCCAGTCCTGGCCTTTTGCCCTTGTCTGCTCAGCATCCTGAGTTGTACTTCAGGCTTCAGCTACATCACCCCATTTGAGCCTAGGCTGTGGTACAATTAGCCAACTGTATGCTGCCAACTGCTATATTTAATCAGTATAAGGAGCAAGGGGCCTTGGAATGCCTGTTCCTTATTCAACAAGTGAAGTTGACAGTCGGCAGAATCTCCTCCTCCACTCCAGTTCTGTACAGGTGTAACTATTACAAAGATGCAAAGGGGCAGGAGCCCATAACTTAAACGAGGTCTTTCAGAATAGTTAAAAGGGTTCTACACGCCCACCATCGTTCTTGATTTTTTAAAAGTTCTTTGCTACAGCTGTCTTTGATGACACCCGCTCATCTTCTGAGGTCCTTGGAAGTTTGGTGGACACCTACCAGGGACTGAACCTCTTAAACTGCAGTGCCCGGACTGCAGAACGCCCTCCCTAGGAACATCAGTCAGACATCTATTTTACTAGGTTTTCTGTGTCTGTTAAAAGACCTCGTTATTTAACTCAATTTTTTGTCTCATGTGGCTATCTGTATTTTGTGGGTTTGTTGGCAATATTTGAGCTGATGAATTGCATTTGTTGCTATTTTCACTTTTGGGTGAGTAGCTCTGTTGCCTTTAAACTTTTTTTTAATGTGTAAGCTGCACTGGGGACCTCAAATGATTGAAAGGCAGGGTATTTTAAATAACATTAAATAGAAATCTACATTTGGGATTCATAAGAAAGGCAATGATGGCTATTTTTTAAAAAATGCAACAAAAAAATTCATTCCTTTCATTTACCTAAATTCACCTTCTGTGTCTACTTTGATTTTATAAATATCAGAAGTTACAGAAAACAAATCTGAACAAAACTCTTTACAATATTTCCATGTCTTACTGTACATTTATTAAATTTTAGAAATGTATTTTTAAAATAATTGTCTAATATTTTCCCTCTATTGAAACTATTAATCCATAAGAGACTAGAGAAAGTCTACAATGCGTAACACTGCAGTTATAGCATTTCAGCAGGTGTCATTCACACTAGAAAACTTTTGTGCACTTTGTACCACCGTATTCCAGTAGTAACTCTAATTTTTCTCCAGTTCTCACAGAGACATGACATTGTTCAGGCTTCTCCATTTGTTTCAGAGGGTGGGACCTCTCTTCCTTTGCAATGGAATACATATGTGGAGCTGCCTCACATAGTAAAACCAGTCCTTGCACACATAGGAGATTCACATGTGTGCACTGGATCGCCCAAAGCATATGCAAAAATCTTCTGTATTGAAGTAATTATGCATTTAATGTTGGATGTACTGAAGAAAAGAGGTTTCCTGTTGATATCCCATCTAGTACATGGTTTCCAGTGACATATTGTGAAAAAAATTATCTTCTGTTACTATATATGATTTAATTGTGGCCTGCCCTTGTATTCTGAACAAAGGTTATATATATCAATTGTTATCATCAATCAAAGCATTGCTCTTCTGATTTTATGATCATGTTGGGAGATGAAATCTCAGCAGGCCTCCATTCTCCAAGCTTTCCAACTACATTTCACACTTAAACATATTATTCTGATCTTTTAAAATCTTATTGAAACCCAGACTGGGGTTGCTAGGATTTTCCCTCCTTTATTTCCTCCAAATGAAGATGTAATTACGTTTCATGTTCAAGGTAAGAGAAGGAGCTGTGAGAGAGTTATCTTCTCTTACTTATTAAAAGGATTTTTCTTACTTATGGCTTTGGCTTCTCCAAAGTTCTCTGACTGCAGAACTCTCTATGTGGTCACATGGCCATGTGGGAAAGAAAGGCAATCAAGGGTGGAAAGATAAAGGGGATTAACTGTGCCTCTGCTGAAAGAACCTGTATTAAGTATGTGTGTTTTTTTTCCAGAGGTGTGGAGAAATCTCATTTGATAGTCCAGAGCAGAATGCCAAATGTGTTCGCATGCTAGGTAAGTGCCTTCCATTCTCTTAATCTGGTCACCGCTACATACAGAAATATGTGCTGTTTTCATCAGGTTAAATGGAACAGGAACAGTGTCTAGGGCTGTCTCTTCCAGCTTGGGGATTTCCTGGAGACTTGTTGGGGGGGGGGGGATGGGGTTTCTTGAGAACGACAGAGTTCAGAGAGCTGTGACATCATGTTTTGATACCACATCCTGGTAACCCTAGCGGTGGCATTTTAGAGACTAACCAAATTTATTCCAGCAGAAGCTTTTGTGTGTCAGTGAGTGCTTTATCACATGCATGACATGTATATCCATTAGGCCAATACAACTGAAAGGTGAGGGAAAGTGATGTTGCTAGGGTTGCCAGGACTGGGATGGAAAACATTTGGAGATTTTGGAGGTGGAGTCAGGGAAGGGTAGTGTCTGGGGAGGGGAGGCCCCTCAACATGGTATAATGCCATACAGTCCACCCTCCAAAGCAGCCTTTTTTCCAGGGGAGCTGACCTTGGTTGTCTGCAGATCAATTGTAATAGTGGGAGACCTCCAGGTGCCACATGGAGGCTGGCGACTCTAGGTATTACAAAGACAGGTCAGTTTAAAACAAGACAGAGTCAAAAGAGTAATCACTTCACTCAGAGTGAGAGAGGAAGGGCCACTCCCAACTGTTGTTAGATAGGCAAAGCAGGATTAATTTTAAAAAAAAAACTAATTTAGGAAAGGCCAGGCAGAAATAAGATAAGCAGATCCAAGAGTTCTACTTCCATAAATTCTATATGGAAGGGATGGGTTGTGCAAGATATTAGCATAATGACTGAGAAATCCAAAGTCCTTTTGGAGACCTGGTAGGGAAATAGTCTTGAACTTATTAATTAATTCTAATTGTGCTGTGGTGCACTGGATTCTCCCTTTGGCATTCTTTTTGGGAGAACACTACATTTTAGATCAGCAAGAGAATGCCTTGGAAAGTTAAAATTTCCACCCACCGTTTTCTGAATGCTGTGGTTTTTAATGTCATATTTGTGTCTATTTATAAACAAATCTGACATTTTAAAAATTCCACCCTTTACCCCCCCTCCCCAATCCCTCACTGGATATATTGGGCTAATGGATATACACTTGACATATTTGATGAAGTGAGCTCAGCCTCACAAAAACTTATGCTGGAATAAAGTTTGTTTGTGGTGGCACTCCTGTTCCCTGCTAACGCTAAAACCCGTCTTGTTTTAATGAGGTGTTTCTTTTCTAAGAGTGTTTGAATTTTAATAAGGTTAGTTGGTAGCCATGATACTTCTGGATGTACAGCTAGCTGTGGTGAAACTGGTATGAATACTGAATGCATATGAGCACTAATTGATCATAATGAACCCTCAGTTCACTTGTAGAAAGTTGTTAACAGAATGATTTCTGGCTGCTGCTTATGAAATCTCAATGCAGATTGTTGTAAAACACTGTCTAGGAATGCACAATTAACAGCTTTACATCTGGACAGTCTAAAGAGTTTAGGTCCTTAAATGGTTGGTTTTAATTGTCTCTTTCTTTTTAAAATGGCTGTACATTCACAGTACCGTCACTGTAATGCTGTGACTACATGCTGATTTAACTGAGAAGTAAATTAGGATTCTATTAATGTTTGTTTAGAAGGAGAAATAATAATTGTGGCAACTGAAAGTTTCAGTATGTATCCATTTTAAAAATGTCTTGAGAATTTCTAACTATTCTACGAATCCATATTTCATGCAGTTTGTTGATCAGTCTTTACAGTTTTCACAAAAAATGTTCTCACAGTTTCTTGTATTAGTGACAAATAGGATAAAGCGGACAGAGGTACTAATAAAACTGATTAATGTCAATTATAAAATTGTGGCTTTTAGTCAAAGCTATTTTTTGTGGAAGAGCATTCCGTAACCAATGGTTCACGAGTCAGGCAGTGTAATCAATGTATACTGTTCCATACAATTCATAATTTACATTATTTAGTTATAAGAATTTCATTTCATTTATTGACTGTATTTATTGACTGGCTGTCTTTAAGGAGCTGCTGGACAAACACTTGTCAGGGATGCTTTAGGCTGATCCTACATTGAGCAGGGGGTTGGACTAGATGGCCTGTGTGGCCCCTTCCAACTCTGTGATTCTATTATTCTTTGATTCTGTGATTCCACCTTTCTTACTGAGACTGAAAGCAGATTACACAGTGATTGGCAGGTAGTGGAGTGCCGCAGAATGGTTGCAATGTGCATGGCTCCATTTAGCTCCTGATAATCATCAAGTGGTAGCATTCTGTACCAATGGGGGTTTCCAGGCTGACTTCAAGAGCAGAGCTATGTAGAGTGCCTTCCATATGTACATAACCACCATCAAATCACAACCAACTTATGGCAACCCCAGCAAGGGGCTTTCAAGGCAAGTGAGAAACAGAGCTTTCCTCTGCAGAGTCTTCATTGATGGTCTCCCGTCCGAGTACTGACTCTGCTTAGCTTCCAGGACCTGACAAGATAGGGCCATACTATGTCACCTTCCCTCCCACAGAATCCATTACAGTACTCTAATTTTGATGTTACCATGGCATGGATACAGGTACTAGATTGGCTGAGTCAAGTAGGGTTGCCAGCCTCCAGGTGAGGCTTAGAGATCTGCTTTTACAACTGATCTCCAGCTGACAGAGATCAGCTCCCCTGGAGAAAATGGCTGCTTTGAAGAGTGGACTCTATGGCATTGTACCCTGCTGAGGCCCCTCCCCTCCCTAAACCCCACCCTCTCCTGGATCCACCGCCAACCTTTCCAGGCATTTTCCAACCCAGACCTAGCAACCCTAGAGTCAAGATAGGGGTCCAACTTCAAGATAGGGGTCCAACTTCCAGGCCTGATGAAGTTGGAAGAAAGCTTTCCTTGCAGCTGCATTAACTTGCTTCTCTAGTATAACCTCTTGGGTCCTCACTGAGTCATCAGGGGTCAGCTGAACTCCATCAGAAGTAGGAAATACAATGTCCTTGAAGGCCCCAGCCTTCCCAACTAGCAGTATTTCTGGCTTATCAGGCTTCTGCTTGAATTTGTTCTGTCTTAGCTGTTTAACCATAGCAGTCAGGCAGTGGTTCAGGACCTCTACTGCATCCCTAGGAGGTCTGGATAGAGGGATAGAGAGCTCAGTGTCATCAGCAAATTGGTGGCACCCAGTTCTGAAGTTACATATGATTTCTCCTAAGGGCTTTTCATAGAGCTTGAGTAGTAATGGCTGGATAAGGCTGTGCCCTTTGAAACACTGTAGTATAAGTTCTACACTGATGACAACTGGTCTCCAATAGAAACTCTTTGAAACTGGTCCGTGAGAAACAATTTAAGCCAGTTCAAAGGACATACTCTGATACCCTAGAGAACGCAAATTCTTGATTGTATTGAATACTGTTAAAGAACCATCCGATTAAATTGATTAGCTGGTTAAATGTAGGCATGCTATCAACTATGACATGAATATGATAGCCAGGCATGCTTACTTTGCTCAGCCCCCGCAATCAGATGGGAGGTGAGCTCCTAATTGTATTGCATCAGATTGTCTCAATGGTCATTGTCAAAGTTGATTTCCAGCAGCTTTGTGCCTGTACAGTGGGGTACCTGGCAAGGTCGTTGTAGGTTTGGTTGTGAACCCTCTGAAAAGGTTGCTCTGGCAGGCACTTCCTTTTTCAAAAAAGCTGAAATGGACACTATTACATACCTAGTTAAAAATGAGCATATGTAGTTAAAGTGACCATTGCTTTATGGCTGCTTTGCGGCATTTACAACATTATGCATTTGCACAGTCAAATGGCTTTCCGTGTCCTCTCTTCTGATGAAGCTGCCTTATGTTGAATCAGACCGTCAGTCTGTCAAAATCAGTACTGTCTACTCAGACTGGCAGTAGCTCTCCAGGGTCTCATCATCATCATCATCATCAGGGTCTTATCCTCTCCTACTTGAGCCTTTTAACTTCTGCATGTCAATCAGAGGCTCTGCCACTGAGCCACAGTGGCTCTGCCACTGAGCCACAGCTCCTCCCCAATATATGTATGTATGTATTTATTTATTAATTAAATTTATATCCTGCTCTCTCCACCAAAGGCAGGCTCAGAGCGGCTCACAGCATAAGTTAAAATCACAATCCATTTAAAATAAACATTCCACATTAGACATTAAAATACTATCCATACAAGATTGGCGGCATTTCAATTCAACCTGCAGGTGGGTCCGAAAGGCATTCCTTTAGATCTCTGTATGACCACACACAGGTTGGCAGATGGCGGTGCCAAGAGACGGGCTGGCAGATGGAGCTGGGCCAGGGCTGAGATGTTTACCTTGGGCGGCCCCTACCCAAAGGCCTGGTGGAAGAGCTCCGTTTTACAGGCTCTGCGGAACTGCATCAAATCCCGCAGGGCCCTGATGTTCTCCGGGAGCTCGTTCCACCAGTACGGGGCCGCCACTGAAAAAGCCCTGGCCCGTGTTGTAGCCAGTCGCGCCTCCTTCAATCCGGGGAGAGCCAGACGGTGTTGGGACCCGGACCGTAGTGCTCGCTGGGGAACATGTGGAGAGAGACGGTCCTTCAGGTAGACAGGTATGCAGTGAATGTGCTAGAAGCCAAACCAACACAGACAGAAAGAGTGTTTGTTTTTCTTACACTTGGTACGTTTTGCCTAAATTTTGTAGTCAAGTTTCTTTTTCTTTTTAGCGTTCTGTTGATTTTTTTTATACATAGAAGTGTCTTGTGCTGCTGTTCTCATAAAACAGAAAAAAGGCACAACAGTTAATAAGCTCAACTTAGAATTGTGCAGGCCCAGTTCCATCATGTTCCCCGGGGTTCTTCTGTGTCTCCTTATCCCCAGATGACATCACGAATGCCAAAAGAATCTCTAGAGCAGGGGTGTTAAACCTACGGCCTGTGGGCCAGAACCAGCCTGCCCAGGGTTTTAATCCGGCCCATGAGTAGGGTTCTCTCCTCTCCCTCCTCCCGATCCCATACTCACCCTTCTGAGCTCAAGCTGCCTCTGGGTGCAGGAAGCAGAGGGCAGGGCTGCCAAATTCTCCAGTTTGCTCAGCCTGTGAGTGCATTCCTCTCTGCCGCCCAGCCACTGCTCCCAGCCTTGGTCATCCTCCTCACAGGTAGGGACCCCGGGGCATCCTTCTGCTGTGATCCCTTGTGCTTCTTCTTGTTGTTTTATTTTTAAAATTGCATTGCCAAATCCCACTGTCCCCCCACCTTTCCATTTTAGGCAGGCATCTTTTAAGGGCAGTGAGAGGGGGGAGGTTTGGGACCAACCACAGTTAAAACATAGAGTTCTACAAACTCAAAGAACTCCAGTTTTGCTGAGAAATATTAGTTTTAACCAGGGGTCATTTCGAGCAGGAGCTCGGGGGAGCGCAGCTCCAGGAGTTGGTGCCAGCCCCCCCCCCCCCCGTGGGGGAATGCCTGCTTGTGTCATGGCTGCAGCAAAATGACCCCGTCCCCTTGAAAGGTCCTTGTTCCTCCGACCAGCCTTCTGAAGGCTTCAGCCACCACTGAAGCTATCCTCCCTGAATAGTGGTATTTCTGAGGCTTGGACTAGTAGCTGTCCCCTCTCTTGCCTGCCTGCCTGCCTGCCTGCCTGCCTACTTCCAGTGATGTCAGGTGATGAACAGGTCGACCCAGCCCTTTCTGCTATATTGGTAGACCTGGTAGACTATATTGGAGCGGGGGGGGGGGAATCGCCATGGGGGAGAAGATGACTTACCTAGGGCTGCAGCCTTTAGGAATCCCCCCCCCCCGGTGAGTATCGCGGGTCCCTGCCTCTTTTTTTACCACATTTCCATTTTAGGCCAGCATTTTTTAAGGTTTTTTTGGGGAGGGGGGAGTTTGGGACTAACTATATTTAAAATATAGAGTTCTACAAACTCAAGGAACTCCAGTTTTGCAGGGAAATATTAGTTGTAACACACACACACACACACACACACACAATGTGGGGCTCCAATGTAATAACTCCACTACCTGGCATTACATTTTATGACACACATGGCCCGGCCTGACAAAGTCCCATCCGGCCCTCATAACAAATGTGATTGATTGCTCTAGACAGTTGTTTTTCAAAGAAAAAAATACCAGGGTTTATTGGAAAAATAATTTTAAAGCTCAGGATTTTTATTCAGTTTCCCAGTTTGGAATTCAAGCTTGCCTCTCCTTGAAAGCTATTCATTTTTTTCCCCTGAGGCTGCTCCTCTCTTTTTACTTATGCTTCTCCCACCTTGCGTGGTCTCAACTTTTCCATTCCACAAAGCTGAGCACTGCACTCCTCCTCACTCACAACTCTTGGATCCCAAGATCTGTCCGATGGTCTAAAGGTAAGGTCATGGGCATTTTACTATATACATTATGATAGTGATGATAAGCTTTCCTCAGAAATATTGCTTTGTATTTCAGGTTCCTTTTTTCATTTATCGCTGTATAAAACACCATTGTTGTTTCTCATCAGTTCAGCATGAATCGTGCTTTTGAGGGAGCTTCGGTTGTCCAAAACTTGGTAGCAAAGGTAACCATAGCAACAGGTTTGTCCTGTGCTGTTGCTTCTGTTTTTCACACAACTCTTGTACTGCACACTAATAGCTTCGTGCCCAACTTCTTTGTGGAGGGTCTCCTTTCACTTTTTGGACTTAGCTGCTTTCCCCACCACCAGTTTCTCACTGCACACTGGAAGCATCCCACCTTCTTTTTCTACCCTGGCATCAATGCAAGAGATAAGCTTTTTCATCACAAATCTCCATTTATTTTGCTCTTCTATAGTGAATGATACCTACATTCTATTATCCGTCTCTTTTTGTTCCCCTGATTGTTATTTGCTGACCTTTATTAGTCTTTTCTCCATACATTGTTTGAAGCAACGTTCAGTAAAACAGCTAATTTGGAGTAACATTTTAAAAGAAACATTTGTAAAAATGTTATGTCATATTGCCAGCTGCCTTACCTACTGTACGTTCTTCTTTTGTTTCTTGTGCCGCTGGCCTCCCATTTCACTGTGTCCATCTTTCTTTTTTGCCTGAAGTATCCTGCCCATGCTGATAACTTTTGTTGCCAAAACCAGATCAGGGAGTCTGTAAGAAGTGCAATTAGCTTGAAGGCAGCTTGTAAGCAGAACTGGGGTCTGCTGTTGTTCACAAGACTCAGAGAAGCAGCAGAAATCATGTTCTCTAGAGTGGTTGACAGTGCTTTTTGCTCAGGGTGAAAAATGTGAATACTGCTGACCCAATTAATAGTTGTTGAAAACCATAGCCATTAACAGGGGTGTCGACTTTCTTTTTCCCCGGGGGGGTGGGGGCTCGTTCGTGCGTGCATGCTGGTAGAATGTCCCCGCCGCCGCGAGCCTCTCTCTCCCCCCCCCCCCGCCCGGCTCCCCTGCACTCCCTCCCTCCCTCCCTGGGCCATCGGGGCAACGTGCCCAGCGTGATGGCGTCACCCGGAAGTGACGCCATCATGCTGGGCACATTGCCAGGGCGACGCTCTGGCAATTGCCCTGAAACTCTATGGTGCCATAGAGTTTCGGGGTGATTGCCAGAGCGTTGCCCTGGCAACGTGCCCAGTGTGATGGCGTCACTTCTGGGTGAAGCCATCATGGTGGGCATTTGCCCAGGAGGGAGGAGGAAGGAGGAGTGGCCAAGTGGGGGGGAGAGGAGGAGGCGGCGGGCCAGCAGCGGGCCGGCCTGCCTGCCTGCCTGGGAAGGGTGCCTGAAAGGCACGGTGGGCGGTGGCAACGGTGGGCGGCAGCAACGGCGGCCAGCCAACTGGCTGGCCCGGCAGGCACTCTGTTTCACCAGGGGGGCTCAGTTCCCCCTGGGAAATTTCGGGGGGGGCCAACCCTTGAACCCCCCCCCCCCGGAGTTGACACCTATGGCCATTACCTGTTTTGAAGAGCAGGCAAATTTGTTATGTCAAAATGCAATTGTGCTGAAGAACAGGAAGAAAGGAGGCTCTCCTGCCTTGTCAGTAGGCTTGAGTTCTTGTTAGAAGTGGCATCTATAGGAGTTTATGAAGGGCTAAGGTTGCAATTCATTGCCAGGTGTAACCTTAAGTGAGGAGGGGCTGCTACTATTTGCTGCCAAGCATGTGTTTTGACTAAATGTTTACATTAGCGTTGTTTACTGCAGGCTGCTCCTGAATAATGTACCACTAGCATTGCCAGCCTCCAGGAGTGGCCTGGGGATCTCCCACTTTCACAACTGATATCCAGCTGACAGAGCTCAGCTCCCCTGGAGAAAATGCCTGCTTTAGAGGGTAGACTCTACGGCACTGTACCTTACTGAGGCCCTTCCCCTCCCCAAATCCCACCGTCTCCTGGATCCACCCCCGAAATCTCCAGGTATTTTCCAACCCAGACCTGGTAACCCTATGTACCAGTTGTAGGCAGCTAGTCACTCAGTGGTCATAACATGTTTCATGAGTTGCTTATCCAAGAAATGCTTTACCCTTCTTCCTGGGAATATTTTATGTCACAGTGTGAGGTAAAGTACCACTGTTTCCTCCCAAGGGTTAATGTGAATAGTAACAGGCCTGTTCCAGCTTGCAGGTGTCAGTAATTGGGACTTCCGGCCTACAAGGCTCTTATCATCTTCAAGGCCGGAGTAAAGAATGTGATAATTAGCTCTTCTTGGGAACCTGTGGTCCACTGGATGGAGGGGGAGAGCAGGAGCGATGGCGTAATCTTCTAGAGGGTTCCACTGGGAACATACCCTGATTGGGTTTGGACACCTGGCACCAGATGGCTTGAGACTATAATTGGACTACAAGCTAAAAAGAGGCTATGTTAACTTCATGAGTTGGTGGGCTGAGGCCTGGACTATGTTGAGCTTGCGTTGCAATTAACAGCTACATAGAGAACGCCTAAGCTTTTGCCTTGGTCGTTGAGACTTTAAAATTGTGCCATCTAATACCGGTTATCAATGTATTAGAAAAGTTAGCTTATTTTTAGCTGTAAGGCTTTAAGAGTTTGTGTTCCCTAGAAATCGATTTATTCTTTAAGTATTTAAACTTCCTATACTTATACCAAAGTCTGATTTATTGTGCACAGTACCCCTGGGAACCCATGAGGTTCCGGCTTGGACTCTTTCAGATACAGTATCATAATAGGGTTGCCAGGTCCCCTCCTTGCTCCAGCGGGGGGATTTGGGGGGCATTCTGGGGTTGGGGGTGGACATTGTGCGCAGGATGCGCTGGTATTGGGGCGAAACTATATGGTTTTTTTCACCATCAAACCATAGAGTTTGCCCAAATACCAGAGCGTCCCCATGACATCCCCGACATGATGACATCACTTCCAGGTGACGTCATTGCAGCAACATCCCTGTTTAGAGACCAGGTTTTCCCCTCCAGCTAGGTGGTCCACATTGAGAAAAGCCCCTGAAATCGGGGATCCCTGCCTGGACCTGGGGGCTGCCAAGTCTATATCATAAAACCCCCAGATCCTGTAAACCTTGTGAGAGTTATCTCAGAATAAGAGCCATCTGCTAACAGAACTGATAGCCTCAGTTAATCCGTATGGAGGAAGAGGAAAATATGAGTTAAAAAAGGATGTGAATGCAACATTTTCAGTTGGGGGACAAGTTTAGTGTTGTTATTACAGATTTTTGGACAATTGTTACAAATAGTCTATTATTTAAATGCTGTGACATTTCACCCTGCTCTTGCCCGTCTTCCCCCCCTCCCTGTGCTTGCTCAGGACACACACAAAATCTCCTCGAGTTCTCACAGCTGACACCAGGTACCCGCCTCTTGCTGGGCTCCGCAAGTTTTCTCTTCCTTTCGATAAAACTGTAATCCCCGAGTCCATGGGCTGCTGCGGTTAATCTTCGTACAGTTCCTCTTGTTCTGGGCTCACTCAATCTTCTTCACTCAATCCTAGCCACTGCTGTGGAGATGCATTGGCTGTTCCTGAGTCTTTTATTCCTTTACAGTTTTGTCTTTCCTCTGTTCTTGCTTTGCCATCTGCTGTTCCTGAGCACTAGAACAATCAATCAATCCATAAAATTGGGTTGGATCCAGCACGAGGAGTGGGTGAAGACCACACAAGGAATCAGTCTTCCCTGATTGATCTTGAAGCATATTACAATGCTTCCCAATGCTGATGGGCATTATTTTTTCCTACATTTCTCTCTCTCCAGTAGTCCTTTCCACACCTGGGAAAGTTTATTTCAGGAGTCACAGGAGCCACATGGAGTAATAGGGAGGTGGTGAGCTCCCCCTCACTGGCAGTCTTCAAGCAATGGGTGGCCAAACACTTGTCAGGGATGCTCTAGGCTGATCCTGCATTGAGCAGGGGGTTGGACGAGAGGGCCTGAATGGCCCCTTCCAACTTTATGATTCTGTGGTAATAGTCCAACAGGTCAGGAGGAGGCTGCATTAGATAGGGGGAAGGTGACAAAATCACTCCCTCCCACCTCTTGCGTGAGCAGACCTCAACTGGTGAAAGGAAAAAGGGAGTGATTTCATCCCCATTACAGTTTCCTGATTTGTGTGGCTATTACTCCACACATGCCCCCATGACCCACAAAATAATATTTCTTAGGTGTGGAAATGGCTGCAATGGAGAGGGGGATATAGAAAAAAATGACACCCTTCAGCATCTTCCACTGACTGATCACAGGATCCAATCTCTCTCTCTCTCTCTCTCTCTCTCTGTCACGGGCTGGGTGCCAGTAGGTCAGGAGCCAAGTCAAAGTCCGAGACAGTCCAAGGTCAAGCCAAATCAGAAATGAATTACCAAGTCCAAAACACAAGCCGAAAGCAGAATCAGTCCAAGCCGACGTTAGAGAGGGAAACTCATGAGCAAACCAGTCCAAGGAGTCAACCAAAAGCTGAGGTCAAACAGAGCCAAAGTCACAAGCCAGAAGGTCCAGAATCAGGTTTAGCTGATGCGAGCTGAGTGGGTGCAGAGCTTAGC
The DNA here is from genome assembly GCA_029233225.1 of Lepidodactylus listeri. Classification (NCBI taxonomy): domain Eukaryota; kingdom Metazoa; phylum Chordata; class Lepidosauria; order Squamata; family Gekkonidae; genus Lepidodactylus; species Lepidodactylus listeri. The sequence continues at coordinate 44,007,691 of JARCFY010000003.1, forward strand.
CAGAATGACTTGTTGCTAGCACAAGTTGTTGGTCTTTGTGCTGTGCCTAAATACCCAGCCACTTCCTGTGCTTGTTAGCAGCTGGCAGCGAGGTCCCGGCTCCTCCTAAAACTCAGGGCTGAGTGATCTGCGACCACGCATGCGTGCCTCTTTTCTCCTAGCAGCTAAGTCTTGCCTGGATCGTGACCTTAGCCGTTCCACCCGAGGAGGTGAATCAGGTGGGCTTGGGCTTGGCTGTGGCTCAGCTGCTGGTGGTGCTGGGGTAATGCCCTGAGAGGTGCTTGCTTGAGCCTCCTCTGGTTCAGGTGGAGGCTCCTCTGGAGCTGGGGACTGATCCTCCACCGCACTTAGGTCTGCAGGAGGCAGGTCTTCAAAGGCACTCCTGACACACTCTCTCTCTCTCTCTCTCTCTCTCTCTCACACACACACACACACCCACACACACACACACCCACACACACACCCACACCCACACCAAGATGGTACAGCTGTCTGGTATTGCTGGAACCACTTAAAAAGGATTAACCTGGGAATAATTTTGGCGTAGCTAGTAAGTAGACAAGTACTGGGCAGAGTAATTGAAAATTCAGGGACTGCTGTGTCGAAGGGGTTTTTTTCCACATAGATGGCTGTCTAGCAGCAGCCTTTCAGTTTCTGTGACTTAAACTGATGCCAATTAATTACAGCTGTTAAGTACCGAATAAAAAGACATCCAGTGATGTGTCAGCTAATCTAGTCTGGCAGCCTATGTGGGTAACCGGACCCCATGGTATAGTCATAGCCAGAAGGACCGGAATCTGCTTCTCAATATAAATGACTGCAGATTTCCCTGCAGCTTCTCACAGAAGGAAAAGAGTAGCAATTTTGGATCATTGCCACATTCTCCAACCAAGGATCACTGACCAAAGAAAGCTTTCCTTCCTGCCACTCTTACATATAGCTGAAAACAGTCTCTTGTCTGATTTACACAACATGAATATACTCTGCAGTAGTTTATGCTGGATGTCTTGTGATACGTTATCCTACTGAGCAGTTAAAAATGTGTGTCATAAGCTGTACAGATTTAACTTTGAGAGATGTTGGGGAAGGAGCTCAGTTATGGCACCTCTACCAGTACATGCTAACAATAATTTTACTTTTAATAATGTAACATTTGCATTGCATTACACTACTAAAATAATGAGGACCAATCGGAACATCAAATTTTCATGTTAAATCTTCATAAAGTCAATCCTTTTTACTAGAAATGTGAATCCTAAAACAGGAGATAAATCTCTAATGATTACAGTGAAATAGGGGGTGGGGTTCCTTAGGGAAATTTATCATTTTTTTTTCTGAATGAAACTGATGACAGAAATTGAAGCATCAGAATAGCCTCTTTTAAAAAAGATGATAATGCAAGCCATGGAAAAATTAGACAGACATGAATAATGTATTCCACGCTTGGAAGACTTACAAATTTTTGCATTCCATGAGCAGATAGTTAGGACTGGACCCATGCCATGGCTTGGCATTCAACTTGCTGAATGTGCTGTTTGACACACACACACACACACACAGACACACACACACACACCCCATCTTGTGACTGGCAAGTAAGGCAATCAAGTCCAATAACATTACAAGAGGTTGCCACCAACTTATTTGGCTCTGTGGTTACCAAGATGAGTTCAGTACGCAGTAAAAAGAGGAATTTTGCCCATAGAGCTCTCATTCCTTCTCTATAATCAGTTCTGTATTCTGTACCAGCTTTGTTGTGATGTACTTTCTCTGCATTTGGAAAGAGTGCCAAGTCATACCATCATGTTATCCTGTTTGTCAAGACTCCTGAGGTGGCTGACAGTCAAATTGTCAATTAAGCTGGCTAAAAACAACAGCATAAAAATTAAAACATGGATCAGAGCCAATTTAAAAGGATCACAGTATTTGTATCTAAAGAAGATTTCCACAATCTAGAATAATGCCGGAAATCGTCCAAGTTGTGGAAAAGGGAGGAACCTAAGCAAAAGCTTGGGTGAGTAGTTATCTGATGACTGACCGTGTAGTCCTAAACAAAGTTACATCCTTATTGTTTGGATTTAGAATCTGTAAAATAACTTAAGCTAGGTACCAGACAGATAGGAGTGAGAAGGGGACCAACCGCAGAGAAGATAGGAGTGGGAAGGGGACCATCTCCCCCTTACTTCCAAAGTAGGCAATAAAGCGTCATTAGAAGATCTGATTAACTGTTTTGCAGTTGGAAGTAAATGGTATTGAACAGGGCTCTTTTAGTAGAAAAAGCCCAGCAGGAACTCATTAGCATAATAGGCCACACCAAACACCAGAAACTCATTAGCATATTAGGCCACGCCCTGACATCACAGCTTATTAGCATATTAGGCCACACCCCCGTGTTACCAGAAGAGTGGTCATCCAGCCACACACACCTTTTGCTTCTTATTCTGTTTACCTTGTTTGTTGTCAAAACCCAGGGCTTTTTTTGTGGCAGGAATTAATTTGCATGTTAGGCCACATACCCGGAATGTAGCCAATCCCAATGAATTTCTGCTGTTGGGTGTGGCCTATTATGTTAATGAGTTCCTGCTGGGTGTGGCCAACTCAGGAGCCAGCCGGAACTCCATTCCTGTGCGTTCCTGCCCAAAAATAGCCCTGGTATTGAAACATATACCTGGGTCTCCAAGAGGTAGTGCAAACTTTTTATAGGATGTTCCTCTGTAGGCTTGCCATTCTCCTGCTGGGGGTGGAGGGTTGCCCGCTTTAGGGGCCCCTGATCTGCTGACCTGGATCCGGCCGATGGGGGAAACCCCATCCCCAAAGTGCCAGGCATGTCACCAGGGGACGCTCTAGCACTTAGCCAAAAACTCTATGGTACATCGTGCCTAGCATGATGATGTCACTTCCAGGAACAGAAGCTCCATTCCCCCCCTCCCCCCAGCAGAAGATAGGGACTATTCCTCTGTGCTGTTTAGCTGATAACTTCATTTCTAGTGTATTAGTCCATGTTCTGTCTCTAGGACAGAACAAAATTTGGTAACATGCTAGAGAGTTGGGCAGGGAGTAGCTCAAAATATTTTTTCATTACTCAGAAGTAGCTCATTAAATAAAAGGTTTGACACCATCAGTTGCACTGTACAGCTTCATTGCTTCCATTTTGAATTTACAGTATAAGAAATCACAAAGGACAAAGTAAAGAAAAGTCAAATGTTGGGAGTTTGGGTCAGGGAATCTGAGGTGAGGATATAAAGTGCAATGTGTTCAGTTACCAGTGGTGTTAAGCAGATAGCAAGCACTTGCAGATGTCTCCTGGATGAAAAAAAAACTTCTTGACTTGGTTGATTATCAGGAAAAAAAACAGTAGCCCTGTTCACATATTACACTGCATGTAAGTGAGACTGCATGTGCGTTCACCATATCTTCTGAATGGAGCTTCTAGAGAGAGCCCTAAATCCATTATATTCAGAAGTTGCACACCATCTTTCTATCCAAGTAGCCATTTTATTGCTTCGTCTCAGTAGTCGGCTAGCAGTCATTAAATGCTGAAATTGCAAGCCGAACCTGTATAGGTGCTCATGTTTAAATTTACTAAATTCTCATTGTCCCTTGATTCCAGTGTATATTTACACTGTCCTTCCTGTGGACTTCTTCTGTGGACTATCCTTCCTGTGGACTTCTTCTGGGCATGTTTCCACCATGAATGTTTGGGGGAAATTCACTTAACAGTTGTGGGACACAGTTATATGATTGTCTTTTTCCATTACCAACTGAGCGGCCTAATTGCACTTATATTTGGCAACAACCGCATAGCCAGTTTTCTGTTTGAATGGTAAAGTACACATGTGCACAAGGTTTGCAAACCTGGTTTCTTGAAAAGGTAGGCATGTTGGAGACAACTGTATACAGCCTGGACTCTCTGGAGTACAACAAACTGCATTTGAACAATAGTTACGTACAATGCTCGTTGTGCAAGTAGGTAAAGGAGCCTGCATGTCCACCACACTTTTATTGTGTAGTGTGTTTGGAACTGTAGCAGATCCTTCGGTAGACTCTTCAGGGAATCACACTAGTCATCAGCCTTATTATTTAGGAGCCAGAAGAACTGAAACCCATGTGATTTTAATTATTAACATATTTTCATCTGTCTTTTTTAGAAAAGAGGAGGAGGAATTGTGGGAACATAAATCTTTTTGTCTAATCTCGTTTGCTGTTGTCCGTAGGAAAACAAACTAAAGGCCTTTGAAGTCTGCATAATATCTGCTAAGAGAAAAAAAAATCACACCATAGTTATTCTCTGAAGAGTTTGGACAGAAAGTATTCTCATTGGAAACTTCCATTTTATTTCAGTCTCCTTTCCCCAAGCAGTAATGGGATCTATGCTCTGTCAAACAGCAGCCATTTTAGCTACCATTGCTTCTTCGAACTTCAAACTTAAAATCAAACAAGCAGTTTTGTGTAATTAGTAAAATAATCTAGGGCATCAAGGGGAGATGAGAATGGGAAGAGGTCTTGGTAGGCAGAAGGTTTTTAATACTGTTGAAAAAAATCAGCACAAAATATTTTTCTGTTCAAAAACATTAGGCTTGCCAGCCTCCAGGTAGAACCTGGAGATCCCCCAGAATTACAATTGATATCCAGGTGACAGAGATCAGTTTTCTGTGTGTGTGTGTGTGTGTGGCTGATTTGGAGGGTGGACTGCATAGCATTAGGCTCTGCTGAGTTCCCTCCCTCCTCAAACCCCACCCTCCCCAGGCTCCATCCACAAAATCTCCAGGAATTTCCCAATCCAGAGTTGGCAACCCTAACAAACATAGATTAGGCACGCGTAAACCAATTGAAATCAATGGGATTAAAGTTGTCTAAATCTCCATTGAACTGAGCCAAGGTCTTAAGGCTTCTAGGCCTCCCATTGTGGCAGGAGGTCTCCTACTGGCAGCCCTCTATGGCCACCTCTGCTGTGGCCAGACCTGACATAAATGTGACTTTGTTGGGCCGGACCATGTGTGCCATAAAATGTAATGCCAGGTACCGGAGATACAGACTTTATAAAGGAGAGCAGCTGGTAAGCTTCGAGTTGGTGTGTCCTCACTGCGAGGCCCCATGGGCTGGGGAAGGTGCAGAGGAAAACCCACGGGAAAGCCAGTGGTGCAGCGCTGGGCAGATGCTTCTGCACTGCCTGGGGGGGCAAACCCTTTCCCCAGGCCTCTCCCATTGCCAATACTGTGAGCCTGGCCCCCAGGGTAAAAACGTGACGCTCCCCCCCTGCCTCCAAGCCACAGACCTGCTTCTTCAGGGGGAGTGCAACTCTATCCAGAATAAGAGACATCTCAGTTCCCGGGTCAGCCCTTTTGCTCACCAGTAGCACTCACCAGGGTTAAACTTCATTAGCCTGCATTTACCCCCAAAATACTTGATATGTTCAAGTTCTTAGGGTCAAGTAGAGTTGCCATTCCCCAGTTCTGAGCTGGGGCTCCCCTGGTTTTGGGGCTTTTGCCCACCGCTGGCCAGTTGGCCAGCAGGGAAACCTCACCCCCAAACAGTGACACCAACGTGCTGATGTCATGTGGAAGTGACATCGTGTTGGGGACGTCGCCTGGTGACACTCTGGTTTTGGGGCAAAACCCTTTGTTGTTTGGAGCCTGATTTACCATAGAGTTTTGCCCCAAAATGAGAGTGTCATCGCACAATGCCCCCGACGCAATGATGTCGTTTCCGCATGATTTCGGCACATCATGTTGTTCCACCCTGGAAAGTTCCCTCCCAACCCTCCACTGGTGCAGACATCAGACTGGGCAACCCTAGGGTCAAGACATTTGAGCCAGTGGGGCAAAATCAGTTTAAATCTAACAAACTAGCGTAATTACCACAAAGAGTAATTTTCAAAAGTGAGATTATTAGTATTGTTATAAAGCCCAGAAATGTAGAAATTGTCAACAAACAAGGGTTGTATTAAAGGAGTTTTAGTCTGAAGAGTAAAGATGAAACACGGACAGTGTTCTGGGCTTTGCTCATATTCTGTCTAGGCATTAGCAAGTTCCCCTGTCTCCATCTGGTGTCCAGGGTAGTAATGCTTCCTGGTCCTATATATCTCTCTTCTCCAGGCTGAAACAGTTTGTTTTGCATCAAGGCTGCAGTGGCCACTCACCAAGCAGCTGACAGCCATGGTGGCATGCCACCTCATTCACCCGTGCAACTTCTGTTATGGCTTCCTCCAGCAAACCAGTCAGTGCAAAGCCTTAGGCAGCCCTATCTGCTTCCCTTTTCTCTGCCTCTCCCTCACAGCTGATAGAAGTGCAAGCAGCTACAACTGTGCTGGACTGGAAGTCTATTCCCAACTGAACGTATGCCTGAAATCTTCATGCTGCCATGATGTAGCCTAGGGGCACTGAAGACTCATTCCATCTTGTTTTCTCATAATGTAACCACTCTTGGAGACGCTTTAAAAACTTTCCTCTGGTAAAATGGCTTTGAAATCCCTCAGGTTTGTCCAATATTCTTCAGTTAAATGCCAGTAACTGCCCAGATCAACATCCTACTAAATATACACAAGCTCTATGTGTAATGCAGGCAATGGTGTATTTATAAGGAAAGCTGTGAAATTTACTAGTTGCATTTACATTAAGGTGCATTATAAAAAGCACTGAGTGGGTTGAACTGTGTAGATTTTTGACAGGTAAGGCCCAAGTACTTCACACAAAGTAGATTTTTGACAGGTAAGGCCCAAGTAAAGAAGAAGGCTAACACGTGCTTGGGGTGGTTAAACAAAATGTAATAGAAAATGCTTTGAGGTAGAGGAAATTGTGCTTTGTTGAGGGGAATTACTGGAAAGGTAAAAGTAACAGTATTCTCTGTATTAGAAAATAACTGGCAGTCTTTCACAGACTGGATGCCTAACCTTGAGGTTATCAGTACATAGTTACATCCTATGCTTGGAAGGCAAGGCAAGTCCATCCAGCTTTCAGTCAAAATCCTATTAAATAGGGTTGCTGTTCCCCTATGTGCCCACCACAGGTTGGCTTCTTACATCCGGTGCTTTTTGTATGTTCTTTTCCTGCTTGGGGTCTGATGGGACTGGACATGTGAGAAGACATTTATGGTAGGAAGACCATGGTCATCTAAAACTGCCCTCTGAAGAAATCCACTTGTGCCATTTACTGCTCATGTTTTGTGGTGTGGTGAAAGAGTGGCTTTTAAGGAACGCCTTTGAATACTTTCCTAACTGATGTTTCTGCTGTCCTGAAATTGGCCATCTGATATGTACAGTTGTCTGTCTGGTAGTGTTGCTGTTTTTGCTGTCTTTTTTTATGGTGATGAATTATGTTAGCAGCTTTGATGGTTCCTGATCACAAAGTGATATATATATATATATATATATATATATATATATATATATATATATATATATAGGCACAATGGTGATACAGCAGCTTTGCAAGCTCTGTTTGTGTAATTCATTTAGGAAGTGACTACCAATCTACTAGCACAACCACCATTTTGCTTACTTCTGGGTAGTAATGCTGTACTGGAGATGATAACTTTGGTGATGTCACCAGGGGTCATTTCGAGCAGGAGCTCGGGGGAGTGCAGCTCCAGAAGTTGGTGCCAGCCCCCCCCCCCCCCCGCGCGGGGGAATGCCTGCTTGTGTCATGGCTGCAGCAAAATGACCCCGTCCCCTGGAAAGGTCCTTGTTCCTCCGACCAGCCTTCTGAAGGCTTCAGCCACCACTGAAGCTATCCTCCCAGAATAGTGATATTTCTGAGGCTTGGATTAGTAGCTGTCCCCTCCCTCCCTCCCTCCCTCCCTCTCCTTTCTTTCTTGCCTTCTGACATAATTCCGGTGATGTCAGGTGGTGTAACATATGCAAATAATGTATGCTTTTTTTTAACATTAATTTTTATTGGAGTCAAAACTTAACTTACACACATTACATTGTCACTCTATTACAAAGACCCCTTTTTCCTTTTCTTCTCCCCCTCTCAGTGACTTCCCACCTCACCTACACCCTTATACGTCCACCAAATATAATATAATTCTATATTATTTTCCTCTTACAGGTAACTCACTTATTTCTAATAGTGTTAGTATATTTGTATCTATATATCAAAAAATTATTATTATTTATGGACCATTCATTAATCATTCAATAGTTAGACAGTGTAATGCAAATAAGTTATGCTAATGAGCTCCTGCACCTCTTTTTCTACGAAATGATTCCTGGATGTCATACTGTTGATGCACTGCAAAGTGTCTTGAGGATGATGTGCTATGGCATATGCACATCATTTCTTTTACTCCACTGCTGCCAATCAAATCTTGCAAGTTGTTGAAAATGGGGGGAAAGCACCATTTATTTATTTATTTATTTCATTTTTATCCCACCTTGCCGGCGAACTGGCTCATAAGGGCATGATCTAAGCAGCAATGCCTCTTTCAAACTGTTTTCAGCTCTGCAAAATAAACATACTAGCTTGGATCCTAAGCAGCATGAGTGGAGTCACCCTACAGGAACGCAACTTCCCCACCTCCACTCTGACTGTGGCCTTCTTTACCCTCCACCCCATCATGCCAACCCAGTTAACATGAAGGAACAGTGTGTGGGGCAAACTGGGAGTATGCAGCAGGAGGGAGGAATTGGCAAATATCACCTTCCCCTCCTTTGTAGATGGAAAGACCATTCCATCAGAGGAGCTGCCCCTATGCTGAAGGAACAGCAACATAGGATCCAAGATATTTTGCTTCAAGGTTTAAAATACAACAGCAAAAAAACAAAAACAAAAAAACCCCTCTTTTATTGCAGGACAACTTAAAGAGATAAGATCTTGAGTGAGTGGCTGAGTGAAAAATCTATAAGATTAACTATGAGCTGTCCAAGAGAACATCTGATCCTTTCCTTTTGTACCCTTAGAAGCTCATGGATTCATGAATCCTGAGCAACAGAATACACTTATTTCTTATTTTTAAATGCAAGAGCGAAAAGGACTGAGAGAAATTTTGCAATTGGTAGAGTGATCTTAGGATCACTGAGCAAAAAAGCCAGGTTTTCCGGGGTATAAGGGGCGATTGGTTGATTAAAGGCTTCTTGGCCTTTTGGCTAAGATCAAGTGTAGTGTAGAACATTCTTGTGTCATTCCTTACAGGTGATTGACACATTAATATGAACAGATGTTACAAAGATCATAGATTTCTGTCCATCTGTAAAAAGCAAATTGCATGTGCGCACAGCTCCAGTTGGTTCAGGGCTATGCAGGGTGAAAGATTTAACCCTTCAGTCCATGGGTTGTTTTGCTAATTGAAATTGGGCTGGGCTACCTAAAACTACTGATGTTTTAAGCAGGAAAAGACACACTTTAAAAGGATGTGACTTTCCCCCTTTAAAATGCTATTAACAGCTCCTAATTCTCTCAATCCATTAATTTGCCTGTGGTTTCAAGGGCCTTGAAGAAGGCAGGAAATAGCTGCCAATTGTATATTACTTGACGTACGGCCTATAAAAATATAAACAGATGCTGAGTGCACATGCTCTTACCTGCTTTGCAAAAACGCTTTCTCATGTTTGTATCTGGCAGATATCAAGTAAGTGGCTCTTAGGAGGCAGTTGTTTGCAGATGGGCAAGTCCCACATTTATTGCCTGCGTTACTAACATCCTTATACAATAGGATCCTGAACTACAGAAGGGTACTTCTGAAGCAGAGAGGATGATGTGAGGTAACTAGTCTAACACCCCTTCTCCAATGCAAAAGGCAAGGGTATGTGTGACAGTTTCTGCACCAGCAAAAGGGACAACATGGGAATGCCCTTACACTGCCTGTTGCTTTCCCCCTGATATTCTCTCCCCTCAATGGCTGTCCTCCATAAGAGGGTTTTGTAATAGAGAAGGGACTGTCATACTGTTGTTACATATGGTACAATGGAACGTACTATCTGACCACGAAATATGAAGATTGTACGGTTTCCATTTATGGTCCCAAAAACTTCTATTGTGCCTTTAATAATTCAATATAAACAAATATGTGCCTGATGAAGCTTTCTCAGTCATACTGATGAAATAAGTTGTACCCCCTGCGTGCTGTTACTAGCCCTTTAAGGGATTTTAATAATAAAAAATAACACACAAAATTAAAGCAATGAGATCATAATTTGAGAGCGAAAGCATGGTTAATACACTAAAAATAATTAAAGGGAAATCACAAACAGGACAGAAATGAAACTAAGCATAAGACCAAAAAAAGTATAACAGAAAAAAAGACCCTGCCTCAACAATTAAAAACAACCAAGGCAAAATCCACCGTCAGCAACCCAAACAAATACCCGGGAAAATAAAACACATTCTCACCTAGTGCCTAAAATTACACACACTGAGCAACTGATGAACGATTGTGGTAAGGGACACCCACAGAGAAAGACAACAGAAAAGGACCTGTCTATAGCCACTTGTATCCCCTTAGATGTCTGTGCACATATAGGGTGCAGTCACACACACTAAATAATCCACTTTCAATGCACTTTCCAACTGGATTTTGCACACAGTAAAATCCATTTGGGAAGTGGACTGAAAGTGGACTGAATGTGGAATATTAGTGTGTGACTGCAGCCTACAGAGCAGCAGCACTGAAGATTACATAGGCTTTTTCACTACCAAGTAATTGTTAGTAGGTCCATTTATGTAAGGAAGTTCTATAAATGGCTATTAGCCGTGACAGGAGAATAGTAAAAGCTCTGATTGACAGATGTTGGGGACAGTCCATAAAGATGGATGTCAGATTAGGCTCTGCTTGTGAGCTCTGCCATAGTTGGAGATGAAGACACAGCCAGTGTCACAGGAGGGCTTAGATGGTCACATGGTGAACAATGATTGCTGCTGGAGAGCCCACTGACAGTGGAATTTCCTCTTGCCGGCCACCTGGGGGGTCTTCTGCCCCAACCTGGGGAATGGAACGTAATGAAAAGCTGACACAGAGCTGAGATGGCTTGATGGTACTTGGTGAAGCTCCAAGATGTGTACAAGAAAAGACTGAGAGTTTCTGGCACATTGTACTTCTTAAGATTACCAAAACTGGAAATTACATTCTGAGGTAATTTTAAATGGCAGGTCAATGATGAAATCCTGAAGCAATTACTTTTTAAAATAAAATTCGAAATGTGTCTGTGACTTCTAGTCTTAATAAATACGGTATTATTCTGTTGTGTCTGTTTAATTCTTTTTTAATGAACTAGCATGGCCCATGATGAGATACAAGTTTTACATTCTAAGTGTGAACAAAACACCATGTAATCACATTCTTTTCCATGTCATAACAAAACACTGCCCAGTAATTATCAGCCTTGGCACTGGCTTACCTACAGCATGTGCTGTATTGGAATTGAAAAGTGATCAGTGAGAACCACGTGATGATCGTTCTAGACATGGGCCTTTAAGGCTAGGTTTTAAAATTTTCATCAGTCATCTTTAATTTAAGCCAGGGGTGACAAACATGTGGCCCGTGGGCCAGATCAGGCCCTCAGAGGGCCCCAATCTGGCCCTCAAAGCCCTGGCTGTTTCCTGCTTCCTTTTCCAGTTCTGCTGCTGCTGCCATGTCACAGCTTTCTTTATCAATCTCTCTCAATCACACCAGAGAGATAGATAGGCAAGCCTCTCCTGTGCAGTTGAGAGAGTCTGGTAAAGAACTGGCTGAGGCGCCTCCGCCTCCTCCTCCCAGGGGGAGGGAGGGAACAGCAAGAGCTTGTTTCCTGGCCAGGCTGCAGGAGACAAAGGGAAGCCTTTCTTTCCTTCCACTGGCTGAGGCTCCTCCCTGAAGGAAGGGAGGGAATGAGAGACAGCTTCCTTTGTTGGGCTGCCTCAATCGCACAGGAGAAATATCAAGCACCTTTAAGACCAACAAAGTTTTGTTCAAGTTATGAGCTTTTGTGTGCCTTGCTCCAGTGTGTGTGTGTTTTGTTGGGCTCTTTATGCCAGGGCTCTCCTGGGTGCAACTGGGCTCCCTTCCTCTTTTCACTATATTCATGCCCTCATAATCCAGTCTTTCTCAGTAAGAAAGCAATGTGAACTATTTTAGAGGAAGAATAATAACAAACCAGTGAGGTGTATTAGGCTGTGAGTATGTGTTCAGACCAAGTTCACTCAGCACATTTCCTTTGTAGGAAGTTGTAGTTATTTCTCTGGGGAAGAGAAGACTATAGTTTTGTAGACAAACACATAGCTCTTAGTCTTTGTCAGGATGCCTTCTCATGTTCTTGACCAGCACATGAAGCAACTTATGTACAAAAGCTTGCAGTGCCCAGCCATTTAATGTTTTCCCCTGGGTCCTAGGCTCAGATCATGGAGAATAAGATTTCTCTAATGACTGTCAATGAGTCAAAAGTAGTTTTGCAGCTTACAGATACGCATGTGAACAGCATACTCAAGATTGCTACAGCACAGACATTTTGATGCAGTAATTCAGAGCAAGAGGTGTCAGTTAAATAGACAAAATATTGCAAGAGTGCTAGTTTTAAGCATGTTTTATTTAAAGTTTAAAAAACCTTTAATTGTGTTTGTCTGTGTCCTTTATAAAGTTTATTTCTCTGTTACCTGGCATTACATTTTATGTCACACATGGCCAGGCCCAATAAGGTCTCATTTATATCAGATCCGGCCCTCATAACACCCCTGATCTAAGCCGTGTAATCTTAGGCCCAATTTACACCTCCCCTCTGAAGTAGTTTGACTGCTATCTTTTCCTACACTCATTTCACGCTGGTTTCAAATTTCACTCCCTGGGTCTGAAGAGTACTAAGCAACAGGATTTGTTTAAAGCAGTATAATGCTAGCTTGACCACAGGAGGGCAATTAGTGAATGTAAACAGTAATTTTTAAACTAGAACAAGTATGGTTTGAAACTAGAAACAGGCATAGACGGGGTTTTTTGAAACTAGAATGATTCCAGCGGGAAAGTCAGATGCAGATTTGACCTTAACCAAGTCACTATAGCTTTTTCTAACCTACCTCTCAGGGTTCTTTTGAGATACTTGTTTATTTACTTCATTTGTACCCTGTGTTTCTTCCCAGCAGGGACTCAGAGTGAGAAAGGGGCCCCGATTGTAGTCTCTTGCCCAGGGCCTACAAAAACCTGAAATCGGCCCTGGATGAAAGGGATTGACTAGATGGGACTTTTGATATGATCCAGCAAAGCACTTCCTACATTCTATACTGGAGCTCAAAGAGGCAGGAAAGATATGTTATATTAGGCAACTCTCCAAACGATTTAAAACTTCATCTGTAGGGGCGGGGGGTTATTTTCAACAGAATTTCTGATTCCACTATCTTGGGAACATCTTATCTCATTTCCAGGCAAATGAGCATACAAGGACTTCATGGCTTTCCTCTGCCCATTATCATATGCATGCCCCATTTACTCTTGCTGCAGAGTACTTTCTAGGAAACAATGTTAAACTGGAGTTCACACAATGTGCCAAATTGCTCAGGGCAAGCTGTTTGTCATCCTATATGAAATAAGTATTAGAGCTCTCTGTCACGTTACAGTCTGTCTCTGTTTCGACTGCTGTGCCAAAGGGGGGGCACTAAGAGGCTTATACAACTCAGGCTTCATCATTACTCAGGTATATAGATACATAAGCAATAACCATGCATAACTCTAGAAGAAAGTAAGCAATTGCAGGCCGGTTGTTTTCTTCAATTTGGAAAATTGGTGACTCTTTGCAGCTTGTTTTTTGTATCTCACTAGTCTTACTGGCAATGTGTAAAAGACAGAAGGATGCTTGATGCTTTTCTTCCAAGTTAATGTGCTTACCATCAATTTACCCCTTACTCCTTCACGTCACTGAGAAGCATGGAACCCTGTAGCCTTCAGTATACTTTACTTTTTGTCCTCCTGCTGCTTCATATATAAATAAAACAGGCCAGGAACTAGTCAGGTAACTATTAATTATTTATTTACAATATCAGACATACCGATGATTTGCTTAATTTATACCCCACATTTCTCTCCAGTGGGGACCCAAACATCATTCTCTTCTTCTTCATTTTATCTTCCCAACAACCCTATGAGATTTGCTTGGCTGACAGAGTGTGATTGGCCCAAGGTCAGACTTGTATGCATGGGGGTGCCTACGTGTGCCCAGCACCCTCCCCAAACAGCCTGGCACCCTCCCCAAACAGTCGTGGCTCCCCCCTTCCCCCTCTCTGTGAAGCGCCCGCCTGGCTTGCCGAAGAAGGGGAAGTGTCTCAGCTTGCTTGCTGCCAGTGCAGTTGTAATGCCTGAGCTGCTTTGGGAGGTGGAAGATGAAGTTCCTATCTTTCTCTCCTCTCGGATTGCCTGCAAAGGCAGGGTGTGTGTGTGTGTGTAGGAAGAGGACAAGAGGAGAATAGCCAATTGGCACCCGGGGTTAAGGGGCTGCTCAGGGGCTGCTACTAGCTAGCTAACGGAGACAGGTTGTGTCTGTAAAACCTCGAGGGGCTCTCCCAGCTCCTTCAGCAATGCTTGCCAAACATCTTCGATCTTCTGAGGGGTACGCTTTGATTCTGGAGCAATGCACAGTGCTTCAGAGAGAATACAACTCCCAGGACACAAATCCTGACCTTTCTGTGGAATACAGTGCTTCAGAGTGGCTCAACAGCCCCTATGTCCACGAACATGATGTCCAACTCAATACAACAATGAGAACCATCAGCGGATGTATTAAATCCACTCCGGCCTACTTGCTACTTTCATTTCACTGCCCAGCATCTCCAAAGGAAAGATGCTCTTCTTTGTGAATATAGAAAGACCATTGAAAACAGAGAGTTGCCCATTCACAAGGACATGGCTGATGCAGACCTACCCAGACTAAAGTCCCGACACCCAGCAATAAGATCTGCACATATCCTGCTGTCACAAAATTTTGATCTAGGGAATGCATGTTTACAAACATGGATACAATCAGTTCTTCCCAATATCCATAACCCGATAAACACCAACAAAAGGCCTGTGAGATTTGACTTTCCACCTAAAGTATAGAAGATGGCTAATAGAATATGAACAGGCTTTGACAGTTGGGCAGACCTGTTGTTTAAATGGGGCAAAATACCAGGACCCGAATGTGACTGTGGTGCAGCCCACCAAACTATTTTCCATCTGGCACAGGAATGTGAGTGTCATGCTTTCCAGGGAGATGTGATGGAGCTCTTTGAACTCTCCCCAGCTGCAATTGAGTGGACTGAACATTTAGATGTTAGTCTTCACAGGGATTGCCCAATCTGTCTGCATACCCATTGTATCTGCTTGGTTATGTATTTTATATTTTATATTATTCTCTGCTTCATGTATGTAACTCTGCCATACAATGAACAAATAATAGAGTCCACCCTCCAAAGCAGCCATTTTCTTCAGGGAAAATGATCTTGGTGGTCCGGAGATCAGTTGTAATAGTGGGAGATCTCCAGGTGCCACCTGGAGGTTGACAACCCTAGTTCTTGGCTATGGCTGGTTATGGCCTCACAGGGCCCAGCCCAGGCCTTGCCTATGTTCTAATAAAGTTGTATTCTGTTTTGGTACTGGGTGCTGTGATTACACTGGTGACGAGGATAAAGCTGCAATGACCGTGGCAATGTATGGTGCCATGCCAGAATTTGATGGAGTAAGCAAATGATCTGAGTGTGTTGAGAGGGTAGAACGTTTCTTTAAATCAAATAAGGTTGAAAATTCAGACCAGCAGAAATCTATACTTTTAACTGTTTGCAGATAAAAGATGTACTCTGGTAAGAAAGCCGATAGCACCTCAAAAGCCAGGTGAGAAAACTTTGAAAGAATTGTGCATTCTGGTAGAACATGTAACCCTTCAGCCTTCTGCAGTGGTCCAATCCCTTAAGTTTCGTAGACTCGAGCAAAAATCTTGTGAAACTATTTCTGAATTTGTGATGGAGATGCATTATTTGCCTGAATTCTGTGACTCTTGAGCTTCCCTAGACTAGATGCTGTGTGACAGGCTGGTTGCAGGCATACTTGATCAGGCAATTTAATGCTCTCTGTTGAGGGGGAAAGATCTTGATTTTAAAGCAACCTTGGACATTGCTGTGACCACAGAAATGGCTGTGCAGTAAGTGCAGGAGTTACAGAAGAGAGAAAAAAGAGGATGCAACAAGATTGAATCATGTGGCAACATGTGAATCTGGTCTGGTACCGAAAGTACAGCCTCATGTCCTCTCCATGGACAGGCAGCAAGAGTTTTCTGTCCAGAACAAGACAGAGTGCTGTTTTTGTTTTGGTGCCCTACACAGGGCTATTTTGGGGCAGGAACGCACAGGAACGGAGTTCCGGCTGGCTCCTGAGTTGGCCACACCCAGCAGGAACTCATTAGCATAATAGGCCACACCCAACAGCAGAAACTCATTAGGATTGGCTACATTAGGGGTATGTGGCCTAACATGCAAATTAATTCCTGCTACAAAAAAAAAGCCTTGGGTTTTGACAACAAACAAGGTAAACAGAATAAGAAGCAAAAGGTGGGTGTGGCTGGATGACCACTCTTCTGGTAACATGAGGGTGTCCAGGGTGCTAACACATTTTGACCCTAGACTACTGATGTTGCTGGCTTGTGATATCTCCCAGTATGGAGTGGGGGGCAATTTTGTCCCATATATACCCAGATGGCTCAGAGAGACCAACTGGATTGGCATCCCATAACATGGCTCCAGCAGAAAGGAATTATTCTCAGCTTGACAAATAGAGCTTGGCAGTTACTTCTGGACTCAAAAAGTTCCATCACTATTTGAATGACATTGCATTTACTGTCCTTATTGCTCACACTCTCGGGTGAAAATAAACAAGGACCTCCAATGGTCTCAAGTAGGATGCAGTGGGGGACTGCCTAATAGTACATTAGCTGCCTATCAGTATGAGATTAAATTCCTAGCAATTCCAAGCAAATTCCTTAAATGCTAGTGCACACACAGTAGATTGCCATTGCCTGACTCCTCTGCATGAGTACCAGGAGATCTGATATTACTTGTGGAACTGATGATTGGAACACCTATGACAGGTAAGTGCATCAGCAGAGAAAACATGCAGAGATCTGGAGCTGGCATCCATTTTGGGATAGATGCAGAATGGGTGGCTGTGCAGAATCCAGATCGAGGCTTTACAGCCACTTTTTCAAAAACAATTGGGATTTCATGCAGGATGCCTCAAGTGGGGAAGTAGAATGATAGTTCCTAGGAAACTGAGAAAGCAGGTTTTGACTCAACTTCATGAAACTTACCGTAGTATTTCCAGAATATAAGGTGTGGCCTGTGGCTTGGTTTGGTGGCTGGGCTTGGATCATGACACTGAGCAACTGGTGGGATAATGAGCCTGTTGTCAGGAAACTCATTCAGCACCTCCAGCTGCACCAACCCACCTCTGGGAATGGCCAGATACTCTTGAGTCCAACTGCATGCTGACTTTGCAGGCTCAGTCAGAGGTAGAATGTTGATGATGACAGTGGTAGATGCCCACACAAAATAGTTGGAAGTACACGTAATGTCTTCAATCAATGCTGCGGTCAGAGTGGGACATCTCAGACAAATATCTACCACTTTTGGTTTGCCTGAAATTTTAGTCACAGACAATGCCCCAACCTTTACAGAGGCCACTTTCTGGGATTCTGTGGAATGCAATGGTATTCAGTACATACGCAGTGCCCCCTATCCTCCTCCTCCAACTGGCAGATCCAGCAGTGCAGTCTGTGAAGATGGGTCTGTAGCACATAGGACATGTGCCTCTTGAGACTCAGCTAGACAGATTTCTAGTGTGATATTAGTTGCTAGCTGTGGCTGGTTATGGCCTAGCAGGGCCCAGACCAGGCCTTGCCTACGCTCTAATAAAGGTTTGTTTTGTTTTGGTATCAGGTGCTGTGGGGTTATTACCCATAAGCCTTCGCAGATCTAATTTTCTGGATAGATACAGCGCTGAGCAGATACTAAGACATCATAAACTTTACTTTTCCACAGTATTTTCTTTAACATTGGGGGGGGGGGGGGGCTTTCCCAATTAAAGATGCTGAATGTTCCCAAAGTGTTGTGGCACCTCATTGTCTCAATGTACCTTCTGTTCTGCATACACATCCATTTATATTATCATCTTTCCTGTCTCCATCTCAGTCTCATGTGCTCACCACATGTACTTACCATTTTGAAATGAGCCCCAGGCGTTTCCCAATATTGGAATGATATTAGGCCAGTGTTAATGTATACCATTATGGAAAGAACAGGAATACAAACATTGGCTTTCTCCTTGCTCTGCTCATTTACTTAACCATCAACAGCTGAACTCCTGATGAAGCCCTTGGGAAAACCTGTGAATTAGGAGCTCTGGAATCATTTATGTTGTTGACATGGGGGAAGGAGGTTATCACTGGGAAATTACTTCTGGGGAGCAGGATCAAAAATAATAGGAGAAGGCATGAAGGATCTTTTACAGGTTTTGTGGGTCCTGACTGATTTGTTGTGGGAGAAGTGGCAGAGGCAGAAGGCCAAGAGAGCTAAGAGCCAAGAGAGTTCTGTGCCAAGTTAAACCCTGGCTTTTCTCTCCTTTCAAAGAGAACAGAAGAGGGAGATGGAAATTACAATGAAAATTGGAGCATTAGGTTAATGAATGCCATGCAGTCTGCAGTACACTGGCAAGATGCATGTTGGATATTTCTTTTATCATCTGGCACATGATTCCTATGCTATGTAAAATCAGTGCACATGGGGAAAAGTGAGAACATGATAGCAGGCTCCATCACCGACCAGTGAACATGTAGATTTGAAAGTCTGCATAGTGTGCGCATGTTCGATGTATGTATGAGAACTTGGTGACAGCCCTATGCACTTGTAATTATGTAGGTTCTATAAAAATCCTCCTGGTGTCAGCAGTGGACAGAGTGAGCCAGATGCTCATGCCTACCCCTCTATAAAATAATTGTGGGTTTTTTTTCTCACATTGCAAACTTCACACCACAGTAAAGTGGAAAATGGCAACTTTATTACTTTATGGTGATGGATTCTAAACTCTCACCAAGGTGCCAAGGGACAATTTGCCCACTCTGTGTTAACAGCAGATCAGTGAATATCAAGGTGATTTTTTTTGGAATTTCTGCATATTATAGGCTCAACAGGAAAAGGTCTGGTAAGCATTGTGTTGGGCAGAGTGACAGAAAAGTATGGATTGTTGGTGTCTAATATTTGTGGCCAATACTGTGATAACGGTGCCAAAGGAATGCAAGCCATTGTTCTGGGAAAATATCCCCAGAAATTCTTTGTACTTTCTCCCTACAACTGGAATCTTGTATTGATGCATACTGCAGACAGTTCTGGCCAGGCAAAGGAATTTTTGTAATATCACATCACATTTATTCATTTTTTTCTGAAGCAACAAAATGCTGGGAAGTGGCTTTACAACACTGTGATTTTAAATCTTGTTCTTAATGTGTTATGGTTGCGATCACACACACAATTCGCCCCAACATAGGTGTGAATGCCGGGCGGATTAAAGGAGCATGATCAGACGACATCTGGGAAGCACCCTGCAGCCGTCAGCAACCTGTTTTGCTCCACTGCAGAAGCGGAGTTAAAAGACACCTCAGAAAGTCTTGTAGCAAATGAGTTGCTATGGGCCACAGACGGACTTTCCTGAGTCTGATCGCCCCAGCGCACTTCCATAGCATCAGGATGCATCTGATCACACACTGGTGGGCTGTGCCCGCAGCTTCCAAAGTCCGTGTGATAGCACAACTGAGGGTCAATTTCCACCGGAGGAAATAGCCTCGCTTCCCCCCCACTGTATCTCGCGTGTGTGACCACCACCTTTATGTGTTTTATCTATGCTGTAAACCATGTTGTGCTCCTAAGAGGGAAAGGCTTAATAGGTCTTAAATCTTAATAGGTCTTAATAGGTAAAATCCTAATTGGTCAAGAGCACCACCTCGAGTGTCTGGGATCTTGGACCCCTGGAGGTTTCCATTAGATGACCCCAAAATCTCAAAAAGTTAGTTCAAAATTGAAGCGAAATGCTTCCACATTGTCCTCTTTTTGAAAATGTGGATTTTTTTTTGTTCCATTCAAGTAGTTTCTCCACTTCTCTGTGGAAGCAGCAATTCTGCCTTTAACTGTATTTCCTTCATTTCCATGTTATAAATTTCTTTTTCATGCTCCCTCTCAGCTTCCTTCTCTCTCTCCTGCTGTGGCATCATAACTTTTTCTTGTTCTGCTTGAATTTTGGCTAATCCCTTTTCAGCTTCTACATTGGCTTTTTCTGCTGGAAATTATTCTTTTTTGGCTTCAATTCTGGCTTTATCCCTCTCATATTCTATTTTTGCCAGTACAATTTTCATTCTCATAATTTCTACCACCTGACTAGGATTCTCCTCAGCGGTTGTCTCCTGTCCCTGACTCTCCATGTGCCTCTCTAGGTCTTCGTGGTGGTGCCATTTCTGACAGAAATTCTATAGTAATTCTTCACAAATTTATAAAATGTTTTCTTATTTTAGTTTGTATCTGTGGTGGGACAAACTAGTTGTGGATTTGTTTGTTTGTTTTTGTATCACGGCACTGTCACCAAGATATGATGACCTTGCCCACTTCCCTCCCTCAGAGGCAAGATTTTCCCTCTGTTTTTCCTCTCCAACTGAGCAGCCCTATGTATCGATTTTCTTCCTTTCTGAAGAATTGTGGCTGTCCCAACCTATCCCAGTAAGAAATTTTCCTGCTGGCTTAGCCCAAGAACCTGAAGGAAGGGTTGAGATTACCCTTAGACAACTGAAATGGCACTTGAGGCTTTTAAAAGTTCAAAAATAACAAAATATTTTAGTCAACGTAGAGGGGAAAGGTCAGGTGAAATCAGGGGTAACATTTCTGAGGTGAATCAATGTAGGCACAAGCTACAGCACATATGTTTCAAGCAATTGAGAGTTTCTTAAGCTATTCACAGTGACTTAGAATTTTTAAAATAAGAGGCTTTTGTTTCAGTGTTTCTCAAACACTCCAGTGTACTTTCTTGAGTATATTTGGTTCTTTTGGTTTCTGTCCAGTACCCAAACTTCTTCTCTAAACACACCAGTACTCTTCTTGAGTTTTAACTGTCTCTTCAGGATTTAAAAGGCAGTTCCTAACCGTATCTGACCAGTTCCTAACCGTATCTTCAGAGCTATTTCCCTCTTTTAATTGGGCAAGGAAATTCTTCTCTCACTAGAAGACCTATCCCCCCTTTTGGCCTGAATGGGAGTCTTCGCCTAAGTCCCCATTCCTCCTGCCAACCTTCCCAGTACTCTGTCTGTGTTAAACTGATCTCAGTCAGGGCTAAACACAAACCCTATCAGTACTAAATCTTTCTTTGTCAGTACTAGATTCTTCTCAGTCAGGGCTGAACCCAAACTCTGTCAGCACCCAACTCTTCTCCATCAGACTCAGTTCTCCCACTGTGGAAAGAATAACAGCCGTGCGTCTCTCCCAGGTATAAATCAAGACGTTTCAATGATCTTCAACAGCAGCTGGTCTGCTGGATGTCTTTTGCTGCAGTTAATTTCTGTTTGGAGGTCTATGGACACTATCTGTGTATGGAATTACTGAGGAGCCTACTGTTTGTTTTTGAACATGTTATTTTTGTAAAATATGCTTAATTGCTATGAGCAATCTGTTGGATGTGTGCTATACATTCTATTGAGCTATGACCACTAATCCTTCTTAGTACTTCAATGAATGCAATATACAGTTTTGAGCATATATAGTTGTGAATTGTGGATGGTCTTCCCTTGGTAAGAGTTATTTGTGGCTATATTTGTATGCTAAGGGTTCCCTACTGTCTTTGGTAGTATAGAGCTTAGCTGTAGACAGTGGATCATTTAGCATGTTTAGGATGATGACTGAGTCCACAGGAAGTTGGGTAGGAGTTAATAACCCCCTCAACTTCTTGTTACTGCAAGGAACTCTGCACATACTCTGAAGAACCTGCTAACTGTATTGCTTTCCATTTGAAAATCTCTGTGGTGTTATTTCTGTGTGCCTTTCCCTGTTTCGTGTTTTTTACCCTTTTTACCACCTTTTGAACCCAACAATCCTTTTCTTTTTTCCTCTCTGTTTTATAATAACCTGTTTATATATAAAGGCAATTTTTTTGGCTTCATTTAGTACAATTCATTTATCTGGGATATTCCTTTTAATCTCTTCCACACATACTAGACAGCGTGGGTATTACGTAGGTGATTATGAGGTATTCCCTAGAGTTTCTACCCAGTCACTTTGTTATTGCTCTAGTACTGTACTGGAAGAGTTTCTTTTCATCAGGTCTAGATGTTCTCAGGAGGTACTGAGTGGTGTCACCTGGTTACTAGGGTGCTTTCCAGGGAAAGCCCTGGTTTAAGAAAGTTTCCCAGCAGAAAAACATAATTTCCCCCTTCCTACCATAACACTTTCAGATCAGTTTCACACAGTTGCCACAACTAGTTGATGCATTAGAGGTGCTTTTTCATGGTACACATTTTGATCATTATGGGGACACTTGGGCAAAATATATACTAGGCCACCTTTGTACACAATTAGGGCCCTCAAGGCAGTGAACAGTTTTAAAAAAAGATAATACAAATCAATTTTTAAAACAGTATATATGTATAGAACCAACAATTAAAGATTTGGATTGTGATATATGTTAAATGATTAAATTAATTGTATCAAAAGTGTAACTCTTGGTACTTGGTTAAAAAAAGAGTGATGCATTTCTCAGGAAAAAAAGGTTTTATTTTCTTGTATTAGCTAAGTTAGGCTCCTGTGATCCAATGTTGAGTGATAAAATTAAGTTCCCTTCTTTTTACCTGATGATTCCAAATAAACATCTTCAGGATGTTAGGTTTGTTCAGTTGCATAAGCATTTTGGATGGATATGGATTGGCTTCCTCACTTTCACTTATGCAAGTGGCGAAACCTTTCCACAAACCTTGAGACCGAGGTTTCTCCAGAACAATATTTTTATTGCTTTCACACAAATGATGCCAATTTTTTTTTGAATAGCTCACCAAATAAAATCATGGAAGGCATGTTTTCTTCTGGTTTTATACAAAGTAATAAAAGTAACTAACAAAACACAATTTGGTATGATTTCTTTTTACCATATGAGGAAATTGAAATGGTAGAGGGAATGGTTGAAAGAGAAAAGGCAGAGCCGAAGGGGAGGGGGGCAAATGGATGTTGTTAGAAGAGAAAGGGGCTGAACCAAAGGGGAAAAGGGTCCCAGTCGTACTCTATTGAACAGTGCTCATGCAGACCTGGAGTTGGCCCTGGAACAGAGCATGCTGCCACAGTCTGCTCCCTCCTCAACACAAACATGTGCATGGTGCAC
The DNA here is from genome assembly GCA_029233225.1 of Lepidodactylus listeri. NCBI lineage: Eukaryota > Metazoa > Chordata > Lepidosauria > Squamata > Gekkonidae > Lepidodactylus > Lepidodactylus listeri. Next base: position 44,031,007 of record JARCFY010000003.1, read on the forward strand.
TACATCATGTTAAAGGTGCTATAATGATGCCTAGCTTGCTTTATAGATTAAAGGGATTATCTATTGCATTTTTGTTGTACCTTCCTCCAGGGAGCTCAAAGTGACATATGCAGCTGTCCCCTTCTCCATTTTATCCTCACAACAAACCTGTACAATAGGTTAGCCTGAACGAGATTAGCTTGCCCAGGATCTCTCGGTGAACTCCATGGCAGAGTGGGAATTTGAACCTGGCTTGACTGATCCTTGTCTCGCACTAGGATTGCCTTATCCTTGCTGGGGGCGGGAGATCTCCTGCCCACACTTCAGGAGCCAGCAGGACAAAAAAAAAGTAAACAAACAATGTTGGTGGTGGCATGACATCACTTCCAGGAAAAATTCTGAATGTCATACCTTTCTAGCAGTTTCTAGAGAGATGTGATGTCACTTCCAGATTCCCCCAACAATTCCTAGAGAGGCATGACATCACTACCAGGCTTTCCCCAGAACTGACATCTTGCTGTTGATGACAGCTACCCCCGCCCCCATGCCCCCTGGTTTTTCACTGGTTGCCAACTCTGTCTTGCACTCCGTACCACACTAGCTGCAATATGTACAAGATAAATGTTTTAAAGAATTTTTTGACCTCACTCCTTTTTATCTAGTCTTTCTTCAATTCTGGAGCCTAGATGTGAAATAACCAGCAAATAGCCCTTTACTTCCATTCATGTCTGTTAGTCAGAAATAAAACCTTTGTAATTTTACACCCACAAAGTGTCTTCTTGTTATTTCCATTTTTCCCCCTGCACTGGCTTAAGAGAGAAATTTAGTTCAGCATAGTTCTTTCTCTGGTAGTCCATTATACATACAGAAAAAGTGGTTGTCTCTTAAGCATATACTTTGAATTTTTTTTTACGGGCTTTTACGGGATAGATTTAAAAGACACAACCAATTACTCTTACTCTGATGCAGTAATGTCAAACAATAGTAAAATTATAGCTGCAGAGCAACTTCAGATTTCCCTGAATAGCCGGACTTCCAATTTCAGCGACTTGAATGGCAGGCACGCTCCATCGGAGCTCCTATTGGGGTGGCCTGTAGCCCAGCAAATGGGAGGGGTGTTGGATGATTCTGGGGGGGCCCTGGAGCCCTTGTAGGGGGCTTCTATTCTGGGGCATGAGGGGTGCCTCTCCCAAGGCGACGGCCAAGGGATTGAGGCTCCCCTTTGCTCCAAAAAGTTCTGTCACCATGGCGCTGTCATGGCACCAAGAGGGGCATTCCAGACTGGCGAGCAATGGATCAAGCATATAAATGAAGCAGCCCTTGCCAGCGGTGTAGCAATCAACGAAGCATGAGTCAAACAGTCCACTCAATTGGACAAGTGATCAAGCACACCGAAACCCCCCAAAAAAAGTTGCAAGGGGGAGGGAATGGTTTGTGCCCCTCCATTTTAAATGAACTGAGTTTAAATTGGGGGACTCGGCTTGCTGGCACTGCAGAGGAAAATCGAGTGGAGCGTAATCCCTTTTAAAACGGACTCTTTAAACAAACTTTCTCTGACTTTATAAATTTTCCCAGAAAGTAAACAATGACTGGCAGAGGGGAGAAAATGGCGACCAGAGCAAAACCCTCTCCGAAAACTACATCTTTAACACTTCCGGTTTCTAAACCAGAAGCTACTGTGGACTTTCCTAGCATGTTATCTACAGCACTGTGCTCTCTGCTGGATCAGATGACTAACTTGATCCAAAACTTTGATGCACTACTAAAACAGATTAAAGAAACAGATTAAAGCAAAGGAGATGGCTAAATCAGTTAAATTAGTTGAAACCAAGACAAAAGTAATGGACCAAAGACTAAAAGTGGTGGAGAAAGAAAGAGCAACTGACAAAGACCAACTTCTAAGACTACAAATGGAGAAATCAGCATATGTTCTATGATTTCAAGGTGTCCCTGAACAAAAAACTGAGGATCTGAAGGAAATCTTAAGTGAAGCATTAGCCCCAGTAACAGATTTACTAGCGGATTTCCTACAAAGTGAGATGGATATGATCTATAGGACATATCCTGATTTTGTGAAGAAGAAAAACCTATCTGGGGAGATTGTGGTGAGATTCTCTAAGAGCTCTATAAGAAATGTGGTGCACAAGGCCACAAATGGGACAATCTTAAAAATCAAAGACGTTGAAATTAGAGTCCTGAAAGATATTCCATTTGAAATAAGGGGAAAAAGGAAGCAATATAAAAGCTTGACAAACTTTTTGCCAAAAAACTCCACCCCTTATAGATGAATCTTTCCGGAAGGACTTGTATTCAACTGCAAAGAGAAAAATGAAAAGATTACCTCTCCTAAAAATGCAAAAACTTTTTTGGAATTGCAACAAAGATCAACAGCAGAGAAGAAGAAGAAGAAGGCATTATACATGATGTGGAAAGCTCCAAGAGTACAATGAATAGCTCTTCAGAGGACTCTGAATCTGACAAAGGGGCAGTTGCCCCGAAGCACCTGGCAGTCAAATGGGACTCTGATAAACCAAAACGAAGAGGGCAGAAGGGGAAATAATATTTTGTCTAATTTGAAAGTTTGAAAAATTTAGACTAGCATTTGCTTGATTTAACCTAAACAATACCAGCTCAAAATAAGAAAGCATAGTATCACGCTTCATTATACCATTTATTAAATATAAAGGAGCTCTGTTTAACCAATGTAAAAGAAGAAATTTTATGATCCTTGTTAAGTTTTTTTAGTGTTTAGTTTTGTAGTGTGGTAGGGTTTTAGTTTTGTAGTATTTGTAAAAAAGCAATATTTTTTTTTTAAAAAGATTTCCCTAAACAGCCATTCTTGATCAAGTTTCCCATGTGTTATTGTAAGAAATTCTTAATATTTAACTTATTTGCTACCATAATATATCCTATTGTGTTGGGGAGATAAGATCCCTGAATTCTGGTTAAATTGAGGATCTGCATTTGGAATCAGAATGTTCATTTCAGTACATTGACTGTTCTCTGTATTTGTAGTCACAACTGTGAAATGGCCTTTTCTCAGAAAAGTTCTCTGATATCACTGAACTGGTCAAATAATCCTTTATCAGAACACAAATGGTTCTCATTAACCCACAGCCTTTCTGGTGGGGAAAAGGACATATTTCCAACTGGCTAAGTCAAGAAGAAGAAGGAGAAGAAGAAGAGATTGGATTTATACCCTGCCCTTCACTCACTTGGAGTCTCAGAGTGGTTTACAAACTCCTTTCCCTTCCCCTCCCCACAACAGACACCCTGTGAGGTACGTGGGGCTGAGAGAGCTCTTTCCCAAGCTGTCCTTGAGAGAACAGCTGGTACCGAGCTATGGCTTCTAGCCAGGTGCAAGTGGAGGAGTAGGGAATCAAACCCGGTTCTACCAGATTAGAGTCCATGCACTTAACCACTACACCAAACTGGCTCAAGACCTTGTATCTAGAAAGTTTCACCATCGGCCCTTTCTGCACCGCTGTTTATTCAAGGTACCTACTGGTATCTCCTCACAGCCAGCCATAGTGCTTTCAGTTCCAGAGAACTGGTTAAATTACATGTTGTCAGATATGCACATGCGCGCGCACACAGAGAGAACCAGCTAGCTCATTTTATCCTGTTAATTTTTAGGACCTATTTGTGTGACTGAGCCTGAAGTTTTTCAATCAGCCTGCATTGATCTTCATTTGTGTTGTCATGGTCATATGGCATGCAGAGTTCTCACACTAAAATCAGCACCAAACAGCTTTTGTCACTGACTTGCACTTTCTGACCAGCTCAGGCAGTGTTCCACACCCAAGACTGCTTCTGCAGCTATTTGTGACAAGAAGCAAGGCCAGTCAGAGCTTACCTTCAAACAGAAGCAAGTTCTAGTTGCATCACATTGCTGTATGGCTGTAGTTCAGTGCACCAAGGCAAATAAGCTTAAATGCCACTTAATCATAACTTATATTGCTTGATGGGAGACAGGGGTGAATTAAACACACTCTCTCACGCTCTTCCAGAAGGAAGGACCGTAGAGACCTGTTTATGCCATCAAATATAAGAAACCAGCAGACAAGCAACTGAAACCTGGGAAATAAAAAGGCTTGCAACCATGCGTTTTATGAATGGATCACCACATCTGGAATGCTACCCAATATGATTGTTTTCTTCATAACCCCTTTGTTCTAAGGGTCAGGATATCCTGGTGCTAAGCTCTGCTGGAAAATAATATAATTGCAACAACAATGTTATAATACTTAAGAAGGAGTTCATTCTTCATGTCAGTTTGACATTACAGTATTTACTATGGCAAAAGCATGTTACAATGCAGCACATTAGACAATATTTGAGAAGCCCTGAATAAAGACGTCCATCTCCTGTTTGAGGTGGGAACACTAAGGTAAACATGGCCAAAAAAAGATGCTAGGATGGTGGAAGTATCATGCTGGTGCTTCTGATGATCTTGGCATCAACAGGATAAACTTGTATATTCTTTTTTTTTATTTTAAAAAATCACCTAAGGATGTTAAAATTCAATCTCCTCTGTTTTTCCTCCTTCCTCTATGAACAAAGATCCTGTTTATTTGCAAAGTGTATTTTTTTTCCTAGAAAAGGACAATATGTTTAATTTTAGCCTGAATTAAAAACACACACACACACACACACCAAACCATGGTATGGTAAGGTTAATATCCAAATTAAATGCGTTTGCAGTGATTTTAGTATACAACTAAAAAGACAAACGAACCCTAAGGAAGATGGCAGGCCCCTCGCCCCCCAACTGCTGAACACAGTATGAAAGCTGGATTCTAGGTCACCCACTTTTGGTTCTCATAAAAAAAAGTTTTGCAGTTTTTGAATTGTTTCCCAAACCTGTCAGACCTTTCTGAGCAGAGGTAGCAGTGAACAAAAGAAATGTGTGTATACTGAGGCAAGCAGTACCCCTCTCTGTATATAAATCTGCAAGACTTTAAGGTGCCATATGACTCCTTTTTGTCTTTGTTGCAACAGAGTAACACAGGTGCCCCTGCTGGAATTTAAAACAATAGCTAAGGCTGTCTTTAAAATATTTCATGAGTCTAGCCTAGCTTCCTTTGTGAAAGAGGTAAACATATCAGTGGCCCCCTAGACACCATGCAGTCTTATCTGCAGTTCCACTCAGGGCAGCATACATGCCCTTTCTTAATCTTATAGTCAATAGTAATGGCAGAGACATAATTCCTTGCATAAGGCCACCCACTGAACGTAGATTTGAACGCACACCTCCATTGCAGCTATGTGCTGCATGCATCCCTTAATGGAAACAATGACTTCCCTCCCACAGCTCTGCAAGTGAATACTAAAGAAGCAAACTGAGCAGAAGAAAGGGGGCAGGTAACTCCTGCCTAAGGTAGGAGTACTCTTCTGTAGATCTAATCAACCTGGTAATGGTATTTTCCTCACAGAGGTCTTAGTGAAGTGTTGCTGGAATCTGTGCTGAGATCAGAAGTACATTGTCTAAGGCTGCGGTCATACATACTAAATAATCCACTTTCAATCCCCTTTCACTGCACTTTTGAATTGGATTTTGCCAGTTCACACAGTAAAAATCCAGTTGGAAACTGCATTGAAAGTGGGTTGAAAGTGGATTATTTAGGGTGTGTGACCGCAGCTTAAGTTACACCAACAGCATTCCATCAGGGAAGTAAGATTGTGGTTGGGTACACCAGTGAGGGAAGAAGAGGGAGTGACATAAAGGCTCAGATCAATGGGATAAATTAGTCACTGGATTTTGAGGTTGAATAGCTTTTCTTGGATTAGCACTACAGTGTTCCTATGTACATAGTTTATAATTTTATGTTTTGCTGATCTTTGATCGTAATAAATTGAATTGAATTGAAAAAAATATATAATTTTATGTTTTGTCATTTATAAGCTACTTTGAGTGCCATAAGACCAAAAGCTGAAAAAAAATATCAAATTAACAGAAACAACCAAGAGTCCTGAATCCCCTGTCTAACCAATCTATGGCTTTCAGCATGGACTAAAGCCCACTTTAACAGACAGATCTGAGGAAGTGAGCCGTAGTTCACAAAAACCTATGCCACAATAAAAGTATTATGGTGCCACAGGACCATAAGGTGTGTGTGTGTGTGTGTGGGTTGCTTCTACAAGAAACAAGTAAATGAAGAAAGACATAAGGAAAAGGCTTATGTGGTACTTTGTAGACTAAAAATAATAAATAATGCCCATTAAGAAAACATCAGTCACCCTTTTTGTTAGAGAAAACATCTTAAACCCAGCTCCAGCTGTGACACGTGTGTCCATGGAAGTGTGAGAGGGCTGCTTTGGTTTTCTGTCTTTGAAGGTTAATGCACTAAGTCCACACCAGTGGATATCCTCACATGAACTTTACTCAGGTGGAGTGAGGTGACAAAAAAACCCCCACCCAAATCCATAATGAAATCAAAAGAGCTGAATTTCAATAGTTTCTTTTCCTCTTTACCTTTGTTGAGCCATGGAACCTCTCTCTCTCTCTCTTTAAAACTCAAAATAAGCCTAGTTTGTTAGATATTATACCACTTCTGGATCTTGCTGCTTTCCTGATTCATTTCATTTACAGTTCATTCTGGAATGTGAATCAATGTTATTTCCTGTCCAGCTGAAGGGCAGATGAGGTTATAAAGTGGCTTGATTAATAGTCTGCTCTTCAGATTTGCTGAGATTGAGAACCAAACAACTGGGAAGAGGAAAGGAGGGGAGAGGTTATTTAGTTGAATTACTTGGCACATAAATTCAACTACTGTCTTCTTAACATCTTCATTGTCTGACGGGCATTAGTGAAGGGGCAAAATGACCTTAAGAACTAGTCTAGTCAGAGTGAGGTAAATTTCAATGGCTTCTCTCAAGGTCCTCCCCTTCCATACACACACTCCTTCCCCACAGGAAAAGTGCTGGGTACAGCTTGGCAAAGCTCTTCTGTGTGAAACGAGCAGCTGCTCACATCATAAGGTCTGATTATCACAGAACTGGTAAATAAAAACTTTCCAATAAGCTGTAGTTGAGAGTAGTTTTGCATGCTCTTACAAATATCTTCCCAGTTTCCTTTTTAATGCAAACTTTAGGCTGGGATTGATCAACTGTTCTTAACTGGAAACCTGAGAGGGGGGCAGGGGAAAGGGACAGGAACAAAATTTGCATGTATCTATGAGAGGGAACCGTTTCAGAACAGCTACGAATGGGAAACTTTGAAAACTACATCCCCCCACAGACTTTTTCGGCTGAACTTTAGGAGCAACAAGGCTGCTGTGAGCCTTCAAAAACTATCTCTGTAAACTGGGATGATGATGTGCGGTGTTTTTATTTTTCCTGGAGTCTAAGGAGTTTTCCTTCCGAGTAGCAGCCGCCTTCTCTTTAGAGGATGCCTGTGCTGAATAGATTTTTCAACGTGTTGGACATGGGTAGGCAGTGGAGAACTGAAGACGATCTGATGCCCTTAACCGTGGACAGCCAACCCTTCGGCCAACCAAGGATCCTAGCTTGGGAGCTGCCTGAAATGTTCAAAATGGTAAAGCTAATTTGGAAGTCAAAAAGTGATTTCCGGGGAACAAAGCAGAGAGGAGTTCTAGAAAACGAAGATGCTCCGAATAGTTTATCAGGTAAACTTAAAATGTTATAATTTGTGCACTGTAAAATCAGATGCATTTTTCTAATTAATATTGCAGGCTTCGTAATATATCTACTAAATCGATGAAGCATTATGCACATGAGTAAATTCATGGGCACCTATTTGGGAGTGTGCTTTTTTGGGAAAGCATTTAGGTATTAAAGAATTAGCATTGTAATGTGGCACTTGTAAGTCAATTTACTTAAATTGACTTATAAGTCAGTTTACTTTGTATCAAGTGGAAAGAATATCTGAGTGCAGTTGCTCATGAAAAATACGGGGTAACATTTCCAGAATCACCAAGAACAGGCTGCCTGGGACTTCCATATGCTCAGATTCCTACAGGGGAATGTTTGTGGAGAGGTAATCTTGGTGCCATTTGTCACCTTGTGAGCAACTCCAACCTAAATTTAAGTATTCTGAGGAAGCAGAGTGGGAAAATAGTAGATTAAAAAATTAAAATACACAGTCCAGCCAAAATTAAAATCTTTTCATCAATTGGATTTCAATGTTCAAGAGTTAAGTATGTACTTATACTTTCCCACAGAAGTCATAGGGATTTAAATGTGTGCATAGCTGTGGCTAGATAATACCCAAACCATTTTTATTATTTGTTTCAAGGTGTTTTGGCTGCCCTTAGCATTCTGAGGTGTGGTGGGGTAAAAAATCAAAATGGACTGGCTTGAATTTGGGAATCAACATTTCTTTTTGGAAGTGGCGTTTTTGTTGTTTTGAATGTATATTCTTTAGACCAGTAAAAATGTCACAATACCTTTCAGAAAAAGGAATGTTATCTGAGTGACTGAGGGAATGTATTCGTTAGATCTCAATTTAGCAAACATTTTCAGATGTTATAATACTGTTGACATATTTGTATTTCTATTAGAGTGAAGGTCAGGGAAATCAATAAGATACCTTTGTGAAATGATAATTTTCAGAACTTCATTCTGAAGTTCTCTTTAAAAATAGAGTAATGTCATGGTTAAGTTAAAGTTTTTTGTGTTAGATTTTCTTGATTATTTTTGCTCAAGCTGATTAAATCTCATGGGGTTTTTGATAAGATTGTTTGATTGTAAATGTTTATGCATAAGGGCCTTGTTTTTCAAATGTGTATATGTGTAGTTGCTTTCGTTGTGATGTAAGTAGCCAGTATGTAAGGATTCTGTATTGAACATTTAATGTGCTGAATTGCCTTTATGGTGATCAGGTAACCTTTGATTTATTAGATTAATGAGCTAAAGAATGAATGCAAAATATGTATATTTAACACACTGCAGAGTTCACCATGTGATAAATGCTAAGGGAAGAAAAGAGGAAGATACCCTAACTCTACCATCACCATTTTATTTCTGTCTGCTGTACTGACTCTGACAATGCTCTGTACATATATGTATATATAGGCTTGCAAAAATATTCAGATGTTAATGCCACAGAAAATTCTGTGCTTCTGTGAACCTATCTGGAGAAGCTTCTGGAGAAATTTACAGTGCAATCCTAAGCAAAGTTGTTCTTTTTTAATTCAGAAAACTTCCTTTGCTTTTGTTATGTTTATAACCCGATTAATGGTTTCCCTTCCTCTCCCTCCCACTTCCCTTTCTGTCCAGATCAGGGCTCGTGCTGAGGGTAGGGCTGCTGGAGTTTCTGTGGCTGCTGCCAACTTGGCTAAGACAGGTTAAGCAGAGGGCAGGTAGAGACTCTCCCCCCATGCTTCGGGTGCATTATAAAGAATATCTGAAGTTCTGAGAGAGCATCTCTTATCTGCTAGCCGATTAGAGTTGCCAGGTCTCTTATGTGTTGCAGTGGGGGGGAGTAGCTCCCTGTCCAGGACACTCACACACGCGCACTGTGATGACGTCGCCCGAACGTGACATCATCACACTAGGCACGTCGCTGGTGGATGCTCTAGCATTCAGCTTGATAACACTATGTTACCAACTATGTTACGTGCTGGCCTTGTCGGCCTGATCCGGGCACTTTGGGGGCGGGGTTCTCCTCACCAGCCAAATCCAGGCTGACAGGTCGGGGGCCCATTAAGCGGGCAACCCCCCCGGGGGGGGACTTGGCAGCCCTATCCGATGTTTGGTGCCCAGTAGGGTGGCTGACCCCCAGGTGGGGCCTGGAGATATCCAAAATTACAACTGATCTCCCTACTCTACATAAATCAATTTCCCTGCAGAAAATGGCTGCTCTGGAGCATGGACTCTGTGGCATTATACTGAGGTCCTTCCCCTCCTCAAACCCTCCCCTCACCAGGCTCAAGCCCCAAATCTCCAGGAATTTCCCAACCTGGAGTTGGCAGCCCTAGACCTGTCCACATGATTTGGCCATCTGGCAGCAGCTCCTGCACCAGCTGTGGCCTTCACAGTAAAAGTAAACTATACCAGTAGGGAAAAACAATATGGTGGCTAGGTGTTCTCCCTCCACATTGGGGATTAAAAGCAACTGTAGGGGGCACATTTTTGATCAGGGAAATAGTACCATCTTGTTTACTTACTGGAGCTACAAGTTGTTGAGAGCGAGGCATATTTTGTCACGGAAATGACATGAGGGGAAGTGCTAACCCCTTTTTCCCAGCATGTGACTCTGATCCATGTTGGGTTCCCTAATTTTCCATAGCCAAAAAGGATGTGTTGTGAAAAGTAGTAATAAAACTCCAGCATCATGTTTAGTTGGACTTCCCTTATCTTTAAACTAGACAGCCAGGTGCTTGAATAACAAAATGAAACAAATGGGTAGTATTTGTTATGGTCTCCTTCTTCTCTGGATTTTCCAGGTGTGTGCATGTGAGATTTTACACAGGCACCCAGGACTCTTGGACCCCAGAATACCCTTTTGGTCAATTCTGCCAGCACCTAGAGATGTTAAGGATATTCATAGGCTGCTCTAAACCAAATAAAACAGTAAGCCCAGTGGCACCGTAAAGAACTTTATTTCAATATGAGCTTTCTTGAGCAAGCCAGCTAATAATTCCCTGGACTGTCATCTGTGTGTGTTTTGTGTAAGATAGGGATCCCCCCATTTCTCCCTTCTGGTAAAGTGCCCTGAAGTAACTAGCATGTGAGGGAATAACAAAGAAAGTATCTCACAGAAACCAAAGGAAGAAACTAAAAAAAAATAAAATATTTTATTGTACACACACACACAAATAATGAGAAAATAAGAGGTTAAACTACAGAATACAGAAAACAAGTAACCATGTGGTCTCTTGCTACCTAAAATTTACAAGACTTCAGAGAACCCTCCTTCTTGGAGATGGGCCACCTTTCCACAGCAGGCATATGGGCCTGGCAACAGTGCCAAAACTTTCTCCGTTCCACCTCATATTTCAAGTGGTTCCTCAGAAGCAGGATATTCTTTTTCGGCCCTATCAAAAAGTGGGCCTTCCTTCCTTCCTTCCTTCCTTCCTTCCTTCCTTCCTGCCTCCCTGCCTGCCTGCCTGCCTGCCTGCCTGCTTTACAAAACTGCCCATGATATACAAGCAGCCAACATGAGGTTGCAATATGCAGAGTTCATGTTGGCGGCACAATCTTTTTGTGGTCAGAAGGGAAGACTAGGCCTGTGTATGTTGAAGGCATGCTATGAGAGCTCAACAGTCCATTGCAGGAATCCCACAAACTCTGAATCAAAGACAACCAGGGTTAGCATGAAAACTTAGCTGTGCTTCTGAATCATGAGAAAAGATGCATCATTTGAAGGCTGCAGGTTGTGTGAAAGAACATGTGTATTGCTTTTGGCAAGATTGCTTCTGACCCACAGAGGCTGCAGTCACACACACTAAATACTCCATGTTCAGTCCACTTTCAATGCACTTTTCAACTGGATTTTTACTGTGTGAACTGGCAAATAGGGCTGCCAAGTCCCCCGGTAGGGCGGGGGAAACACCGATTTTTAAAGCTTACCCCCGCTTTTTCAAAACTGGCCACCAGGGGAGGCAATGGCTGCCAGCAGGAACGCAGCCTGAACTCTTAAAGGGGAAATGTCTGTTGAGGCTTTTTACTGCAGGCTCTCTGCAGACATTTCCCTTTTAAGAGTTCAGGCAGAGCGAGCAAGAGAGCCCCGCCCAGAGATTAAGGAGGGACTAGGCTCTTTCTACAGAAGGGCGTGCTTTTGCATGTGGCTTGCAAAGTTGCTGCTGGAGTAAGCTGCTGGGGTAAGCTGCTGGGGTCTGCCAGCTCTTTTCCTTCTCTCTCTCTCTCCCCCTTTCTTTCTTTCTTTTTTCTGTCTGTCTGTCTGTCTCTCTCTCTCTGTCCCCATCCAGCAGAGGTCTATCAGTGGCTATTATTAGCCACAAGGTCTAAATGGAACACTTTGTCTGGGGCAGTGATGCTCTGCATTCTTGGTGCTTGGGGGGCAACAGTGGGAGGGCTTCTGGAGTTCTGGCCCCGCTGCTGGACCTCCTGAGGGCACCTGCTATTTTTGGCCACAGAGTGTTGTACTGGATGGGCTGTTGGCCCGATCCACTGTGGCTTCTCTCCTGTTCTTATGATATGAAAATCATATTTAGCACTTGTGTAGCACTTAGTGCTTCATATTCTGCCGAGATGAGGAAGGATTCAGTAGGGCCGTTGCTCAGTGATAGAGCATCTGCTTGACATGCAGGAGGTATCAGCCTCTTCAGCTAAAAAAGGATCAGGTAATAGGTGACATTAAAGATCTCAGCCTGAGACCCTGGAGAGCCACTACCAGTCTGAGTAGTCAATACTGACCTTGATGGACCAATGGCCTGATTCAGTATTAGGAAACTTCATGAGTTCATGTGTCAGCATGTGGAAGCAACATCACAGGATGTGACATCACAAAATGATGTCACTTCCTTTCTCCTGGCTCCACCCCCAAAGTCTCCTGGCTCCACCCCCAAAGTCCTCAGATATTTCCCAAGTTGGACTTGGCAGCCCTACTGGCAAAATCCAATTCAAAAGTGCATTGGAAGTGGATTGAAAATGGATTATTTAGTGTGTATGACCATAGCCATAATATTGTGGTGAACATGGGGGGAATGAGTGGTTAGGTTGCTGTAGCTAAGCAGCTGTGCTGCCTTGAATATTGGTAATCAACACAGGAAAAACAATTAAACATTGAGCTTTAAAAAACTGGTATTAATAAAGCCAGGAAGTGAATAATATCCTCTGGAGATGTGCACTTAATATTTGATTGCTCAAACTGGGAGCAATTTTTATTAAAAAGAAATTAAATCAGAGGTTTTTCTAGGGAGGTTATTTTGGGTGGAGACAAAGCTGTGTGTGATTTCAGAAGCCGATCATCTAGAGAGGGGATGGGACAAACCGAGCAGGATTTTAAGTTTTATGGGGCCATGAGGAAATGAATATTCCTTGGTCAGAAAGGGGTGAGCTAATGCTAAACAAACTGCATTTTGTGAGCAACTAATACTGGAAAACATTAGGGAAGTAAGCAATGCAGGACAAATAGTGTTGTTATCTACTTGATACACTGAGATGCAACTTCCTTTGGTGAGGTTAGATAGGATGCTGTTCTCTGTTGGGCTTCTAGGGACTCCTTGGGTGCATTCAGATGTGCATATTTGAGCCTTCTCGAAACGCTTCGAGCTGGCTCAGATGTGCGCGTTCAGACAGCCACAGCTGCCTCCCGTCCCCAGCCATCACCTACCGGACCAAATACCATCTCAAAGCGTAGAATTTTTGAGACCAGGTCCCGAGGTGGTTTCTCCTGTCCTCTTCCGGCTCAAGCCGCCTTTTCCCTGTGTGATCCTGGAGCCGTTGCCGAGGCACTTCCGAGTCTTAACACACACACCCCGCGGAAGCCTCTGGCTTCCGCTTTTTGCCCACCATTTTCTTTTTTGCCTTGCCAAGGTTCGCATAAGCGCTTTTACACCCCCTGGGGAATTTTTTTTTTTAGATGGCCACTACCACTGCATTTGGGATCCCACGGAGGCCAGTGTCAGGCAAGAAGTTTAAAGGGACATTTTCTTTTATGGCGGGGAAGTCATAGTGTTTGCTCAACTTCTGCTCGCCCCCTTTGCGCATGTGCAAGCTCGTAGCTCCAGGTGCTTGCTTATGCGCATGCGCAAACTAAAAAAAACAAAAAAAAACCTCTGTGTGATCGCGACTTAAAAACAAACCACATTGAGGCGGAGCCCATTTGAGCTGGCTCCTCACACTGTCTGAACGCACCCCTTAAGTTTGAGGGGAAACTGTGTCATTGTAGGCAGGATTGGCATACTTGTATTCTGTGGAAACAAAAACAAACATGATACATTATTTTCACTTTTCTGGTTTTATGTAAATAGATACACTCACAGAGACAGGTAGACAGGAAGATAAAAAACTTACACACACATTCAATGTTCAAATAGGAAGGGGGAAGAGACAGCGACCGACTTCATTCTGTACTTCTAGATTCACTTTTGAGAACTCATTCATCATCTTTTTAAGATTTGGTAGATCTGTTCTTCCCATACTGTAGCAATGGTCATTGTGAACTCTCTGCCTTCTTGAGGACCATCAAGCACTCTCTCTTTCCTGCCTTCATGTTTAAAGGCTTGGCAAATTTCTGTCTCCACAACAGGACAGATACTTACAGTAACTACAAATGCTGTTCTATATGATAAACACCCAGAAGTGTGTACTTTACTTTCAGATGCCATCAGGAAGTGAAACATCTTAGTGGTCTCTCCCTTTTCCTGGAGATGTTTTAAAAACTCCACTGCACAAATGTTTCCCAACAACTACATCAATACAGGGAATTATGGCTTTTGGCAGAGCAGTTGTGACTGTGTGGGGATTTATCTTTAAATTATCAAACTGATTGGAATATATATACAAAGAAGCTCTTAGAAACAATCTTTATTTTCCTGAAGATTATGCTGTCCTAACCCCTTACCTCCTTCCAAACCCCCTTTGGAAGTCCCTCCCCTCCCCAAATTCCACCTTCCTCAGGTTCCACCCCCCAAATCTCCAGGTATTTCCCAACCCAGAGCTGGCAACTTGGGGTGTGCATTCATTTATCCAAGCCGGGGGGAAAAACAGGTGGATAACAGCTGGGGTATTTATCCAGCTATCCAAAACAGCCAAGCCTGAAAAATCCCAAGAATATTCTGGATTTTTCAGGGCCACCAGATAGTTGGCATTAAAGAGTGTTCAAAGGGTTTGCAGTCCCTTTAAATGCCTTCCGGGTGAAGCCACGGCATAGAAAAGACATTTAATGGGATCGAGCCCTTTAAATGCCTCTGGAGTTCAGCTGTGGCTTGCAAAAGGCATTTAAAGAGACTGTGTTCCCTTTAAATGCCTTTCCCCCTCTCCTTTGGAAACGGTGGAGGAAGAGGGCACCTTCTTTGGATTTTTGAGAGGCACCAGCAACTAAGCTGCAAATCTGGTGCCTCTAACTCAAAAACAGATCTCCACAGATCCCCAGATACCCCCAGCTCAATTCTCCATTATACCCTATGGGGACCATTAACTATAATGGCCCCCATATGGTATAATGAAGCAAAAAAAATTAGCAATCCCAAATATTTCCTGAATCTGAATACCATATCGGTATTGGGATGCGGAAATATTGGGAAATATCAATATTTTCCAGGTTTAATATAAAGGTAAAAGTTTTCTTTGCTCGAAAGCCAGTCAAATCTGACTCTAGGGGGCAGTGCTCATCTCCATTTCCAAGCTGAAGAGCCAGCACTGTTCTAAGATTTCTCTGTGGGTCATGCGGCTGGCATGACTAAATGTCGAGGCGCATGGAACGTTGATACCATCAAAACAGTACCTATTGATCTGCTTGCAATTTCTTGCTTTCAGACTGCTAGGTTGGCAGGAGCTGGAGTCAGAGATGGGAGCTCGCTCCATCACGTGGCACTTGGGTCTCGAACTGCCGTGCTACCAACCTTCTGGTCTGCAACTCAGTGTCTTAATCTCTGAGCCACCGCAGCACCTTAGGTTCAATATACCCGAACCCAAAAATACCGGTGGTGGTGGTGGGGTTTGCACACGCCTACTGGCAACCCTGCTTTACACATAGAGTTGCCATCTCTGTGTTGGGAAATACTTGGAGATTTTGGGGGTGGAGCCTTAGGGCAGAGTTTGGGGAGGGAAGGGACTTCAATGGGGGTTTAATGCCATAGAGTCCACTTTCCAAAGTGGCCATTTTCTCCAGGTGGAACTGATCTCTGTCACTTGGAGATCAGTTGTAATAGAAGGAGATCTCTAGCCACCACCTGGAAGTTGGCAACCCTACTTACACAGAAAGATGTATGAATAAATAATGGGTTGGATCCTGCAGTATGTCAGTGGAAAGCCTAGTCCCATATGAACCTACCCAATCATTGCGGTCATCTTCAGGTAGGGGTGCCAGCTCCGGGATGGGAAATACCTAAAAGATTTGGGGGGTGCAACCTGGGGAGGTGGGGTTTGTACCCCACTGAGATCCCTGCCCTCCCTAAGCTCCATCTCCAAATCTCCAGGAGTTTCCCAATCTGGAGCTGGCAGTCCTACCCCCCACCCCACCCCACCCCTCAACGATGGCCAGGGGTAGGGTTGCCAGCTCTTGGTTGAGAAATTGGGGTACAAAGCCATAGAGCTCACCCTCCAAAGCATCCATTTTCTCCAGGGAAACTGATCTCTGTAGTCTGGAGGTAAACTGTAATTCCAGAGGATCCCCAGATCCCACCTTGAGGCTGGCATCCATAAGTGAGCTGTAATTCCAGAGGATCCCCAGGTCCCACCTTGAGGCTGGCAACCATAAGTGAGTTGTAATTCCAGAGGATCTCCAGGTCCCACCTTGAGGCTGGCATCCATAAGTGAGGAGGCGGAAAGGACCTCAGTAGGGTATAATGCCATAGAGTTCACTCTCCAAAGCAACCATTTTCTTCAGAGGAACTGATATTGGTCATCTGGAGATCAACTGTAATAATGGGAGATCTCCAGGTGCCACCTAGAGGTTGCTAACCATAGGCTAAGGGGACCTGGAAACCCTATCCTTACTGCAGCCTCCTTACCCACATGGCTGTTACACTACCTGATCCTGCAGCCCCAGGAGTAACCCCCCCCCCCCAGGGTCAGAAATGGCTGCTGGAGGGAGGGGAGAGACAGGCAAGGCCTTGCCAAGCCAACCCTATGTACATGGACATATGAAATTGCCTTATACTAAGTCAGACTGCCCTACCCTGGATAGCCTTTCCCAAGGCTGCTACACTGTCCTTTTCAGCTCATAATGCCAAAGGTTGAATTGGGGACTTTCTGTATGCAAAGCATGTCCTCTGCAACTGAGTCATGGTCCCTCCCCTCTCATGTCTGTTTTGATCCTCTAGAGTTATCTGTTTATGGCAGAAATTAAACTCTGAAGTATACAATGGCAAGTGCTGTTTACATGCTAATTGTGATCAAATTTAAGAGCCAGATTACTTGCTTCCTTTACTTCACTGAAACACCTCTGTGTGTGTGGTTTAATTAATGTCTTACTTAACTGTGCCTGATAGTAGGTATTTTAGATATCTACAAAGCAGTGACGCCACAGATTTGGTTGAAATCAGAGCCCATCAAATTCTATTATTGGCATCAGTGACTTTTAGTTGACCTTGCATTTAATTTATCTGGCATGTCCACGTTTAATATCTAATGTGTGTCTGGGGGGGGAGGGGGCACTACCACTATTCCAGACATGCTGTGAGGTTTCCATTTAACTAATCTTAACATTTTGTTTCTCATGGGCAGATACGTTGACAAAGATTTAAATGATCTATGGACTGTACAGTTCACCAAGCACCACTTCTGATTCTGTCTGCATAAATATTGTTAAAACTGATGGCAGTTATGTCAGTGATACTCGGTGGACTGCAGGGCTCTTTTTGTAGAAAAAGCCCAGCAGGAACTCATTAGCATATTAGGCCACACCCCTGACAGCACAGCTTATTAACATATTAGGCTGCACCCAATGTTACCAGAAGTATGGTCATCCAGCCACATCCACCTTTTGCTACTTATTCTGTTTACCTTGTTGAAAAAACAGTTTTGACAAAACCAATAAAAACATTATTTTCTGTCCCATCTATACAAAATCTCACCTGAACCAATATCTTATGTCCAACAATTATTCCCACACTGGATTGGAATCAATTCCTAAAGGTTAGGTTCCCATGGAAATCAGCTTGCCTTTCTGCAGAACTAGTACGCTGAATATGATTTTTTAGGGTTGCCAACCTACAGGTGGGGTCTGGAAATCTCCTGGAATTACAACTGAGCTCCAAACTACAGAGATCAGGTCAATGGCTGTTTTGGAAAGTGGAGTCCATGGCATTATGCCTTGCTTAGGTCCCTCCTTCCCCCAAACCCCACGCTCCACTCCCAAATCTCCAGGGATTTCCTCAACCTGGAGTTGGCAACCGTAGTTCACTGGCAGAACAATCCTAGGAGCCAGTTTGGTGTAGTGGTTAAGTGTGTGGACTCTAATCTGGGAGAACCGGGTTTGATTCCCCACTCCCCCCTCTTGCACCTGCTGGATGACCTTGGGCAAGCCATAGCTGTGTACCAGCTGTTGTCTCAGAGCTCTCTCAGCCCCACCTACCTCACAGGGTGTCTGCTGTGGGGAGGGGAAGGGAAAGGAGTTTGTATGACACGCTGAGACTCCCTTGGGTAGTGAAGGGCAGGGTATAAATCCAATCTCCTCTTCTTCTAGGTTTGTGGATGCACTGGACGGGAGTAGTTTATGGACTATTTTATTCAAGGTACAAAATTTTATTCAAGGTACAAGATTTCATGTGCCACCCACACTTCTTCAGATGGAAGAAGTGTGCATGCACACAAAAGCTTATACCTTGGATGAAACTTTGGACTCCAACTTTGTTCTGCTGCTTCAGACCAACATGGCTACCCATCTGAATTATTATACTATAATACTTTTTACAAGCAATTATGTACCAGTGGAGTGGTTACCATGCAAAGTCTGTCCCACAGGTAAAATTATCCTGTGAATAGGTGGTCTTTACCACATAAAAGTATCACTACCATCACAAGATCACCAATCGTTGGAAGTCAACTCCTCAGAAGCAGAAATCTCTCTTATTAGGTTTAAGAATATCATCTTTGCTGGCCCATTAAAGGCAGATGTCAGCCCAGTGGCAGGAGAAGGAGGACAATCATCTTCATCAGAAACTCTGCCCACTTTTTAAATTTCACAAAACAGGCAATTTCCAAAGTGCTGCTGACCATGCTCACTTTTAGTTACAACTCTGTTTATCTGCAGATGTCCCCCAAAGTCCCCCATGCAACAGTCAAGTGTTCTCCCAACACACACAACAATGAAGCTATTTTTTCAGATGTTTTCTCTTGCATGGTAGTAAGCACCAAACAACTTTAATACAGACTTTAGACACACATATATTTGCAAGCCATTCCCAACAAGACACAACAATGAACTCAGGCTTCAAACTTACTTTCCTTAAGCAGAAGATGCCGTGAGCAAACTAAAGAGATTCTCAAAAATTAAAGATATCGTCAAAACCAGCATTTCCTGGGCTCGCTGCTTTTTTACATCCCCTCTTTTCAATTTTTTAATAAAAACACAAAGAACAAAATAAAACAGAAAGAAAGAAAGAAAGAAAGAGGTAGATGGGGGAGAGAGAGGAAGGAAGGAAGAGAGGGGGGAGGGGAGAGATAGAAAGAGAGGTAGGTGGGGAGAGAGAGAGAGAGAAAGAGAGAAAGAGAGAAAGAAAGAAAGAAAGAAAGAAAGAAAGAAAGAAGAGAGAGAGAAAGGAAGGAAGGAAGGTGGAGAAGAGAGAGAGAGAGAGAAAGGAAGGGGGGAGGGAGAGAGAAAGAGAAAGGAAGGAAGGAAGGAAGGAAGGTGGGGACAGAGAGAGAGAGAGAGAAAGAAAGACAGCCAGAAAGAAAGAAAGGTGGAGGGGAGAGAGAGATGGAAAAGAGATGGGGGAGGCACTTACTGGAGCAGGGAGAGCGATGGGACATTGGCAAACCAAATGCAGAGCCAGGCCTTTCAGTGCAAAGAGCCCAACCCTGGTGCTTAATCTCTGGGCGGGGCTTTCTCCTGCTGGCTTTCTGCACTTAAAGGGAAAGCGCCAGGTGGGGCTTTTTCCTGCCGGCTCTCTGCAGGAACTTCCCCTTTAAGTGTAAACAGCTCAGGCCCGGCAGGGAGGGGGCGGGGCAGGCTCTGATGCCAGCCAGAACGGTGTTCCGGTACGTTCCTGCTGAAAAAGAGCCCTGGTGGACTGTGCTTTTAAGTAGCAAAGGCAGAAACAATGGATGTTGCTCAGCAGCAGCACTCGGCTGACTGCCTTCTTCGGGGATTTGAGAAGTTATGGGTTCTGGTTTTGCAGGATACTTGCTCATCCTCAGTTACACACAGAAAGCCCATCTGATTTTGATTATTACCATCCCATTTTCAGAATTTTGCAGGAAAATAATTTGTGTAAGAAAAAAATTAATTCTTGGTCATGTCACATAGCAACAAAAATATGTATCCAACCCCAGTATTGTGCTTTAAACTACTTTGCACGCACAGCTGCAAAATGCTATTTCATTAAGTCCAGATTTATCAAGTGAGTGCCAAATATACTCATGACTAGAATTCAACTTTATGCTCACCTCAATTCTCTCTTTGATTAATGCTACAATGAGGTTCTTTATTTTTTTCTGATCAAGGGTGCTTTATTTTTAGGTGCATGCTGTGTGGCTGGCAAAGCAGCATTAAAGGCTTAACAGGGTTTCCTAATTATATGCCCTAATTCTGATAACAAAAAGTGCAGAACGCCCATTACTAATGAAATGTTCATTTCATTCAACCAAGCTTGCCTCTACAGACCTCACAAGCCTTTTCACTAATATTTCTGTAGGCACCATGTAGCCAGAAATGTGCTTGTGTCTGGCTTTGCTTACTGTGCAGCACTAGGAAATTATATGGTTTGGGCAAGGTCAAATTACTGTAGAATTAGGGAGAAATGTATACTCTATATTTAGCTAGCCTGCCCTATATACACAGACACGCACATGCAAGAGCATACTGTTTATGTGCAACCTCATGAACAGGACCAATCATAAAGAATCAATTAGTGGAAATCTGAGAGTAGCCAGTTCAAGGAAATCTGAGCTACAAAGCTCAGATGCCACCCATGATTCAGACTTCATCTCATGAAAAATATGGTCTTTGAAGGTCTACCTAACAGGCTCCAAGCACAATTGGACAGCACATGCCTGATAACAGTGATCTTTGGAGCATGTTTCCCAGTGCAAGGCCAATTTACTTTGAACTGAACTGATTAATCCAAGGGCACTTTTGCATATTTTATTTATTTAAAATGTATTTTTTAAATTATTGTGTTTCTTTGAGGTATAGCATCCAGTTACACTCTCATCAAGCCAATAGGGCAATGAAGTGGGGAATATCCATGAAATACTATGACAGCATTACTACCAAAAATATGAAGGATGAGATATAAAGCCTGTGTTGCGTTTTCGTAAAATGTAACCAGCAGTACTCTGCAATGGTTCAGTCACTGGGTGGTTCCTTTGACTGGAGATAGAACTGAGAATATTTGTATGTCTGTGAGTAACAGGGCTTTTTTTGTAGAAAAAGCCCAGCAGGAACTCATTAGCATAATAGGCCACACCCAACAGCAGAAACTCATTAGCATATTAGGCCACACCCCGGACAGCGCAGCTCCCTCCCACGATCGGCTTCCCCAGGTGCCCCGCGGCTTGTGGGGTGCATGGAGAACTCAAGGGAAGGAAGGCAGTTTCAGGATCGGCTTCCCCAGGCGCCCCACAGCTTGTGAGGAGCCTGGGGAACCCGAGGGGGGAAGAGGCTGTAGGCGTGGCCAACTCGGAAGCCAGCCAGAACTCCGTTTTTGTGCGTTCCTGCCCAAAAATTGCACTGGTGAGTAACATAAAGGTAGAAGGCACTGTGAATTATATTCTGACATGTCCCTTATCAGGCAGCACGGCTAAGAGAAGATACCCTCTTATCATTTGTTTATTCACAAACTAGGAGGCGGGCTCAACCCCCTCATCAGACTAGGCAGCTGCTTAGGGCAGCACAATTCAAGGGTGAGTTTTAAGGAAGGAATTAGGATTACACTGGAGAAAGTCATAACAACTGAGAAATAAGCCAAATAAGATAAATATGATGATGTATCTGACGGAGATGCGTATAGGTAGTAGCCAGCCATCTGGCCTTTAAAATAGGATACCAGCCTCCAGGTGGTGCCTGGAGTTCTCCCAGAGTTACAACTGATCTCCAGACTACAGAGAAAAGTTCCTGTGGAGAACATGGGCACAAGAGGGTGGGTTCTATGGGATCACGTTGCCTGTGAGCTCCCTGCCCTCCCTGAACTCGGCTATCCCCAGGCAATGCCCTAAATCTCAAGGAATTTCCCAAGCCCGAGTTGGCAGCTCTGATGGAAAGCCCTGACCCAGGGATGCGCAACAGCTGAGAAACAAGCTGTGTGAGACAGAAGTTGAAATCTGCCTCAATGAATTCAAGTAGAAGCTTCTTCAACTTTTTGTGTATAGCTCTTTGGTGTGTGCTCTGCTGATGTCTCACAGGTGTGTGGGTTCACAGTGTTCTGGTGCTGCCCTTCTCCAATATGAAACAGCATTTTATTTCCCGCAGCTTGAAGGGGATACTAAACAGGCAGGCACTTCACCAATTCACTCGTGGCTTCCAAAGCTTCAGCGGATCTACAGTGCAATTATGCAGAATTATCAGGATCTGAGAATGTGGAATCAGAAGGCATGTTTTTGTTTTCTTTGCAACTGCAGGCCTCCCGTCGCTCTCTCTGGACAGAATAATGCAGCCAACTTTGTGCAGCAGAGCTTTGAGCTGGAGTGGCCCCTTTCCAGAACTAACAGGAACTTGAAATAAAGCCCATAATTAAATCCACATTATTTAGGATCACAGTGGCAGCTTCTCTCACTGTACTTTATAATTCCACTGGGGGGGGAGATGGTAAAATGGGATAAAAGAAAAAAAAAGTAACATTAAAAAATAAAAAGAAACTTTGTATGTATTAGAGAGCATTTTGACTAGATGGAAGATAACCTATAAATGTGTAAACCAAAGACTGGGGATATCTCAGCCTGGGATTAAATTCAGATGAGTTGGATTCTGTGACGAGGGAGATATCCCCTTAACTCTGGTGTAATTGCAAGCAAATAACTGTAAGAAGATTTTGGCTTTGATCAACCATCCATTTAAACTGGTATAATTCCTCTTAGTGTGTATTTGGTACTCTTTCCCCATTGGTTTGTTGTAGCTTCCAGTGCCAAAATTGCTTTATCAAAAATATGTCCAGAATAGTCCGGAATCCAGTATTTAAGGTACTCCTATCTCATCAAACAGATCTAGGTGTTAAAGGATAGATGGAATAACAGTGAGCTTCTTTGACTTTCAAAGACAGCAACGATATATTTATGAAAAATGGCAGCAATGAAACAATAAATGTCGGCACTAAACAGACAGATTCATCTGGGGTAGCTGTGTTGCTCTGAAGCAGCAGAACGAAGCTTGAGTCCAGTGGCACCTTTAAGACCAACAGAATTTTATTCAAGCTATAAGCTTTTGTGTGCAATGCATGCATACTTCCTCAGATACAGTGAAACAGAATTTCCTCAACCATTACGTATAGGTAGAGTCCAGTATATTTCAGTTGCCTCATGTGCAAGCATTAAACAGAATTGCCTGTTGTTGAAGTAAAGTATTCTGATACCAGGACAGGGCCTGAGGTCAGCGGACAAAGGGAGATGGCATACATGAGTTGGTCCCAGTGCTTGTTAGCAGATCTGGGAAGTGGGGTAGGGTTACCAACCCTAAAAATTCCTGGAAATTTGGGGATGTGGAGCCAGGGAAGGGCAGGAATTGGGGAGGGAATTGAGTTCAGCAAGGTATAATGCCACAGAATCTACCCTCCAAAGCAACCATTTCGTCCAGAGGAACTGATCTCTGTCATCTGGAGATCTGTTATAATTCCAGGATATATCCAGGCCCCACCTGGAGGCTGGCAATCTGAGAGCTGGAGCCCAGCACAGTCTGTCCATTTAAAGTATGTGGCTTAGGAGAAAAAAAGTGGTTTTCAGCTTTCTTCAAAGCAAACAGCCCCCCCCCCCCTCTACAAAACAGTGTTCTCTGTTTATGGTAACTATGTGGATTAAATATAAAACTACATTGATCAGAAATGTACTGCCAACCAAAAGAATTAAGATCTTCAGATGACATTTCATATTTAATATACTTGAGCACCCGTGAGGAATTCACAAGAGAGCTGAAGAGGGAAGCAGAGAGACCACTGTCCCTTTCCAAACTGCAGAAATTCACCACATGGATTTGCAGCTATACTGTACACACTAGTTCCTGGTGGAGACTTGTGAGTAAATGTGCAGCAAGGCCCGATTTGGATCAGGACCACTGCACAGGAGAAGGATTAGAGTGGCCAGCTCCAGTTTGGGAAATTCCTGGTGTGGAGTTGTGTGAGGGAGTGGTTAATTGAGGGGAGGGACCTCAGGAAGGTGTGATTCCATAGAGTCCACACTCCAAAGCAACTGTTTTCTCTAGGAGAACTGATCTCTTTGCTCTAGAGGTCAGCTGGAATTCCAGGAGGTCAGCTGGAATTCCAGGTCCCACTTGGAAATTGGCAACACTAAGAAGGAATTCCTGCCTTCTTCCCATGCTGTTTTTGACAGCTGAAACAGCCTGGAGGTCATGGGGGGTGGCGGAGGAGCATAATTTGCAAATAACGCTTTCTTCTGCAGCCCTCAGGCGTTGTCAGCTGCTGAAAACAGCACAGGGGAGAAGGCAGGAATTCCTCCTTCTCCCACACAGTGGTTGTGATCAGGGCCGCAATATGATTTTTGTGGCCCTAGGCACTTTTGCCTTTGTGGCCCCCTCCCATCATAATAATATCAATATTAGAAATTATTTTTGATATAACTTTAAATATTTCAGCATTTTAATTTTTTTTACTGTTTTAGGCAAAAATTAATACATTTTCATGGGCCCTAAACATTTTATTTTTTTCCAATGTGAGAAAAAATTAAAACATTTTCTCCAACCCTAAAAGTTTATTTTTTCCTTCTGATTTTAAAAGAAATAAAAACATTTTCATGGGCCCCGAAAACTGTGCCTGCTGTGCCTAATATATAAGTCAGCCCAGGTTGTGATCCAAACCATGCAATGGTGTGCATTTACTCATGAATTATCACTGGGGACTTGTCCCCAGGGGTCCTTTCGTAGAAAAAGAGGAGCCGGAGCTCATTAGTATAACTCATTAGCATAACTCATTAGCATATGCCACGTCCCCTGACATCACCAGAAGTGTGTCAGAAAGGGAATGTCAGTTTCAGCACCATTATATCCTATGGGCCATTGAAGTCAATGGCAAAAACTCATAGGGTATATGAGGGGCTGGAGGAAAGGGGGTTTGAGGGAGAGGCTCCAAACTTGCAGGGTAGCTGCTGGGGCCTCTCCTTGAAATACCCACTAAGTTTCAAGAAGATTGGACCACAGGGTCCAATTCTGTGGGCCCCCAAACAGATTGCCCCATCCCCTCCATTGTTCTCTATGGAGGGAAAAAATGTTAACTTTTTTCCTACCATAGAGAACAGTGGAGGGAATGGGGGCAACCTGTTTGGGGGCCTGTAGAATTGGACCCCCTGGTCCAATCTTCTTGAAACTTGGTGGGCATTTCGAGGAGAGGCTCCAGCAGCTACCCTGCAAGTTTGGAGCCTCTCCCTCAAACCCCGTCCCCTCCAGTGGCTTTTAAAGTTGCTGCCAAATTTCAGCGGCAATTAGGCGGCGAGCTGAATCAGATTAGAGAATCTGAATCAGCCCGTGGCTGCCCTACTGGCCACTCCTGAGCTGGTGGAGCTTCGCTCCGCCTCACTTCAGCCCCAACGGACCCCTGCTTCTCCCCATGGTGTATTCATGCAGTTTGTGTAGTCTGTTTGGGCTGTTAGTGGAAGTTGGTGTAATAACAGTGTTGCCAATATGCACTTCCAGACCCCTTCACCAGGCTTCTACTAATGAGCTCAAGACAAAGAGCGACTAGGTGACCTTGCTTCCATTGCTGGTGTTGAGCTGAGGAGGTGAATGCCGCTATGCCATCTTCATCAAGTGAACTTATCATGGTCAGGAGGACTGAAGGATGCCACTCCTTTGCCACTGGACCAGTTGCTGGAGCCTTTGCTGTATTGAAGCACAGTGTCTCACACTCTAGGGCTGGACAAAACACAGTGATGAATCAACAGATAATTTAGAATTCAGAGGTGTCCACTGCTCAGAGAGATCCTATTAATCAACAACTTGTAATAGCTTTCCAGTCAACCAGATGGCCCGTAGTAGTAAATACTGCACTTAGTAGCCAGTATCTGCAGTGTGAAAAGAAACATGGCCCTCTTGTCACCTCCTGTATCCTGTTCTGTACACAGAGGACATTGTATCCTCCTCAGTAGAAAGACTTTTATTAACTGTGGGAGGAATTATTTCTAACGGCATTTCCCAGACAGGCTGCAATGACTCAATTCTCAATGTACCTTTCAAGAGAAACATTTTTCAGGCCTCTGGAAGTCAGCCATTAAATGTCCATAACACCTTAGGCACTGTTTTTCAGCACATCTTGTGGAACCCTAATTGGGGTTTTCATAATACCACAAAATTTCAGGCATTCCTTTGAAATAAGAACGAATGCATGCTATGCTATGGGAGTAAATGAAAAAGATGTTATCTTAAAAACACCATTTGTTATCTTTTATACAGCATGAAAAGGAAACAAGACTGTATTAGAATTTCCTCAACACTTTAAATGTCAAGTGATTCTGTACTTACAGCAATACTATATAAGCAAATTATTTAAAAATTGTGAAACTATGATTTGAGAGAGAATTTTTACATGACTTTCAAAACTTCCAACCCCCAGTTTCTACTTCCCAATCTGAATCTTTTATCTTAGCTGGGTTCATTTCGAATAAAGGGCAAGTACACAATCTAACAGGTGCAAATTATTTATTTGAATTTGTAATTCCAATTAGAATTTTTTTTATTTCAATGCATTTTGAGCAATTAGCTCTTTATCACCCTTAAAGAATACATAAATATACTTACAGATAGCTTTTCGCCAGGGAATTGTGGAACAATTAAGCTAACTGCTTGGTATGCATTGGGATCTTCACACTGGAATAAATAATTTGCCCCCTCACCTGCAGATTTGGGGGAGGGGTTGTCCTGATTTGTGGTGGTCTTTAACAGTTCTAAGAAGTACAATTTTCTTTTTTGTGACTCTGTATATATTCAAGGTTTATCTTTTTGAATGACAACGATACGTTCTTAAATGAATTTCTCTCCAGCAGATAGAGTGCTAGCTCTGGGTTGGGAAATAACTGGAGATTTTGGGGGTGGAGCCTGAGGGTGGGATTTGGGGAGGGGAGGGTCTTCAGTGGGGTATAATGCCCAAGGGTCCACCTTCCAAAGCAGCCATTTTCTCCAGGTGAATTGATCTCTGGATGTACACCACACTGATCCCTGTCCTACAGGGGAGGGCAGTTTTTAAAAAACTAAGTAGTAGTAGTAGTAGTAGTAGTAGTAGTAGTAGTAGTAGTAACAGTGGGAGATCTCCAGCCACTACCTGGAGAACTGCAGCCCTGCCAGCAGAAGACTTATGAGAGGGGTTTCCTGATGATGGTGCAGACATCACACTGATATCACTTCCAGTGTGACCCCATTTAACTGCAGAATTTTGGGCAAATGTCAGAGTATTGCCCCAATGGGATGACCTCATTTCCAGGTTTTGCCAGTTTATCCTCCCCCATTCCCTCCTGCTAGCCCAGGGAGCAGTGGCTTGGGAAGAGGGATGCCAGAAGGAGCTCTCTTGCCAAATCGGGAGACCTGGAAGCCCTAATTATTCTATTTCAGCTCTGTAGGGATACCTAGTATGGATGAATAGGTATGATGACTGCATGCAGTTATTTTGCTACGTTTAAGCACACATCTCCTTTTTGTCTCCAACAGTGAACCTCTAAATACCCCTAGATGTTTACAAAGCAGAATAATTGTAATAGCCATCCCATGATGTTAGCACACACAATACTTGTGAAATGTATCTTTTCGTGCTGTCTTTCCAACTTCAGCAGCTCCCCAACTTGTTTTAGCAAGTGGCAGGCAGGGTTACATCAAAGCCATTAAATTCAGTAGGTTGGATCTAGTGCGAAATTTCCTCTTGCACAAGAGCTCTACTGCAGAAACTCAAGAAAAGGATCATTGTAGCTGCTTGTGCTAAGTCAAACTTACTGTATCCCCAATTGCATTTCCACTTGTGCAAGTTCTTTTGCAAGCAATATCTGGACTTTATAATACATAAATCTGATGCAAGCTGCACTGCATTAAGTCCGCTTAAAAGAAAATAAGAGAAGCCATGTTGGATCAGGCCAGTGGCCCATCCAGTTCAACAATGTGTCACACAGTGGCCAAAACCCAGGTGCCATCAGGAGGTCCACCAGTGAGGCCAAAACTCCAAAAGCCCTCCCACTGTTGCCCTCCAAGCACCAAGAATACAGAGCATCACTGTCCCAGGTATAGTGTTTCAGCTATACATTGTGGCTGACAGTCACTGATGGACCTCTGCTCCATATCTTTATTCAATCCCCTCTTGAAGCTGTCTATGCTTGTAGCCACAACCTCTTCCTGCAGCAGTGAACTCCACATGTTTCCGCTTGAGCATTGCTGGACCCAAGCCAATGAACAGAATTACTGAAAACTTCTGGCTTTCTGGGGCCCAACTAACCTATTTGTTGTTTCTTAAGAGTTATTTTAAAAGACAGAACATTAAAGATGTGATAACTTTCTGGGTACATGTCCACAAAAAATTCTGTTTGTTCTAGTGGAACATTCTGCTTTGGAGGGAGGGAGCCAGTGTGGTGTAGTGGTTATAGTGTTGGGTTAGGACTTCAAAGATGCAGGTTCAAATCCCCACTCACTGAAGCTTGCTGGGTGACCCTGTGCCAGTCCCCCTCTCTCAGCCTTTCTCCCAGGGTTATTTGAAAAAGTGCACCTTGCACACGAAAGCTATTACCTTGAATAAACCTTTGTTGGTCTTAAAAGGTGACACTGGACTTTGAGTTTGTTCTCAAGGTTATTGTGAGGGTGAAATAAAGGTGGGGAGATCAATGTATGAGCTTTGAGCTCCTTGGAAGAAGTACAGGATAAAAAGGTAATAATTAAATAATAATAAACAAAAGCCAGCAGCATGACCCTCATTTAGAATAACTTTTGTATCAGGGATAGGGTTACCAAGTCTGGGTTGGGAAATACCTGGAGACTTTGGGGGTGGAGCCAGGAGAGGGCGGGGTTTGGGGAGGGGAGGGGCCTCAGCATGGTACGATGCCATAGAGTCTATCCTTCAAAGCAGCCATTTTCTCCAGGGGAGCTGCTCTCTGTCAGCTGGAGATCAGTTGTAAAAGCGGGAGATCCCCAGGCCCCACCTGGAGGCTGGCAACCCTAATCAGGGATATTCTTGGAATTAGTATGGCTGTGAAGCCATGGAGTATCCATCCATCAGGATTCTATCCAGATTGTTCTAAAGTGCTTTCTTACAGATAACACAAGTTGTCATCTAACTACCCAGGCAAGACTGTTTTCAATGGAAAAATATATTGACTATTTGGTCAGGTAAATGGCTCCACAATAGTAATATTATCAGAGGCAGAGGCATAAGCTAGTTTGAATGTGTGTTATATTGGGGAATTGTGGGGGGAGTAAGAAAATACAGTTTATTTTAGCCTCCTGCAGTGTGTGATTCTGTCCAGAAACTGAAAAGATCTTAGGAGAACAGACTATGTACCAAAGACCATTGAGATTAGAAATGAAAGCTCAGTTTGCCAGCAAGTGTTTGCTCCAAGTCTCCATGTGGTCAGTGTTGCTACGGTTGGTTGAATCAGTGGGTTGATTTATTTGTGTGCCATGTTTTGTAGGGATTTTGTTAAGACATAATAGGTCGCTAAGCTGGACAGGAATAAGGAGCTCCTGGACTGAAACATTCACATCACAGACATGATCCATTTGTACAAAATGGGTATGGAGAAAGAACCTGAGTTTCTTCTCTGAGTGGGGGAAAAAGGTTTGGGAGGGGTAAATTATCAAGCTTTTGTTCAGCAATGCATATATCTCATATTCATAGCTTCTGACAAAAAGAAAATGAAAGTTCTATAAACAGAAGAAATTCTGCTACTAAAATTAATTACAACCCTGGTTGATTTTATCCAACATTCTCATGTTTAAATGAATGCCTGACTTTTGAGAGGTCTTAGTCATTCATAGACAGAATTTTTGTCATGTATACAGCAATGCTGTATTAAGGCTTGCTCTTGGAATTAGTCGAAAATTAGTCTTCAAAGGACCACCCAGTCTCCCAAATACTCTTATGGTCCAGTGCTAAAATAGGTTGCTGCAGTGAACTACTAAGCAGTACAACCTTCCTGTTGGAAATTGTTTCAAGATGGACCAATTTTCCATCATCAGTGTGTCCTTGAAATTGTTGTCATTAGCCAAATAGTTTCTCCCGCTCCCCAAAATCTGGACAGAAATGAATCTTTATAGTTGTGGAAGACAGTGATGTGCCTCTACAGCGCCCAAAATGAAATATTTTACATGGTGGAACAAAAACATCAGAACATGGATTCATGCAAAGTTAAGATGAAAAGTCAGATCTCCCTTTCTTGTAGTCAAATAGACAAATACCCTGCTAATAACCTAGTTTTAGGAATTACATTTTTCTTGCTTTCTGTTATTAACACAATCCTGGCTTGTAAAAAATAGACAGACCTAAAGGGCAATCACCTGACACTGAGATATTCCACATGGATTACCTGCCCGTTCAGTGCTTTGGAAAAGCAGTCATCCCCCGTCCCCCGGATTCCCTACAGCATGGTGGTGTATTTGTGCGCCTCCATAGGTTTCTCCAGCTTTTCTCTAGTTTTGCTCAAACTACTTTGCTCTGAAGTTTTGGGAAAGATCATAATAAATCCTGGATGGCTGCTACGTGGGTAAATAAATTCAGATTTTCTGGCCCATGTGCCAGCCATTTTCCCTGACACTGTCCCTGTGGCAGACATTTCCTCCCCCCCCCCCCCCCGGGGGTGCTTTTTATTTATTTTTTTAAAATCAGCACTAGAATATCACTGTATCGATATACCATTGTAACAATAAGTGTAGCAGTTTCTCTCTGTATTCCTAGCTTTCATTTTAACTCTCGGTCCGGGGCAAGTGATGCTCTATATTCTTGGTGCTGGGGGGGGGGGGGCAATAGTGGGAGGGCTTCTAGAGTCCTGGCCCCACTGGTGGACCTCCTGATGGCACCTGGTATTTTTGGCCACTGTGTGACAGATTGTTGGACTGGATGGGCCATTAGCCTGATCCAGCATTGGCTTCTCTTATGTTGTTATGTTCTAACTAAGGCCTATTATGCAAGGGGTTTTTCTCTTGCTTTCACTGTAAATGTCCATTGGGCATTCTTTGTAATTCTGCATTCCCATCGCTTTCATGTCCGTCCGTCCCCCCCCCCCCAATTTTGCATTGTTTTTCTTCCCTTCAGTGCTTAGTTCACTTTCTGTTCGCTGTTTTCCCAGGTTTTCTGAGAGTGGTTTTGTGGCGGTCTTTCTCCTTGCTTTACTTCCAAGTGGAAGGTAATTTAAAAGCATACAGATTCCCTTGGGTTTTCTCCCTGCCCTTTTCTGGCCCCTCAGAGGCCACTCCTCCACCCACATTGAGGTTGTTCCTCCCACTTATTGGTCAGTTTTGCGCTAGGCATGTTTTTGGAAATAAGAGAGGATGTACTATACGTTTATAAAGCAGGCTCCTGCCGCTGCTTGCAACTGGGGCTTGGGCAGCTGGTTTTCAGTAGTAGTGGTGGCTCCCACCCGCCTCTAATGTGATGAGTGCCACTACTTGCTTGGTCCCAGCAGAGGGACTGGCAGTAATTCTGGGGGCCTGTCCCGGAGTTTTCCCCAGGGGCCCAGAATTACTAAGACCATCTCTGCCTTTTTCATTCTGCTGCTAACTGAGCCAAGATCATAAGATCATAAGAAGAGCCCTGCTGGATCAAACCAGTGGTCCATCCAGTCCAGCATCCTGTCTCACACAGTGGCCAACCAGTTCCTCTAGAGGGCCAACAACAAGGCATAGAGGCTGAGGCCTTCCCCTGATGTTCCCTCCTGGCTCTGGGATTCAGAGGATTAGTGCCCCTGAATGGGAAGGTTCTCCTCAGTTACCATGGCTAGTAGCCATTGATAGACTTATCCTCCATGAATTTATCTAATCCCCTTTTAAAGCTGTTTATTCCTATGGCCATCACTACATTCTCAGGCAGCAAATTCCACATTTTAATCACTCTGTGTGTAAAGCAGTATTTCCTTTTGTCTATCGTGAACCTATTTCCCATCAATTCATTGGATAACCTCTAGTATTTTGGGAGAGGGGAAAAGAGTTATCTTTGTCAACTCTCTACACTCCATGCATAATTTTATAAACCTCTGTCGTTCCCCTATAGTCATCTCTTTTCTAAACTGAAAAGTCCTGGACTCTTCAGCATTTCTTCATAGAGAAGGTACTCTAACCCCCTAATTATCTTGGTTGCCCTCCTCTGTACTTTTTCCATCTCTGCAATGTTCTTTTGAAGATATGGTGATCAGAACCGTACACAATATTCCAAATGAGACCATACCATAGATCTATACAGGGGCATTACAATATCAGCCATTTTATTCTCAGCCCTTTTCCTAATAATCCCTGACATAGAGTTTACCTTTTTCACCGCTGCAGCACACTGGGTTGACACTTTCATTGAGCTATCCACTACAACTCCAAGATCTTTTCCCCTCTCAGTCTCAACTAGTTCAGATCCTATTAGTCGCAGTGTGCATCACCTTATGCTTACGAATGTTGAATTTCATTTGCCACATTGTCAACTACTCACCCAGTTTGTGGAGGTCCTCTTGGAGCTCTTCACAGTCAGCCTTGGTTTTCCCCATCCTGAATAATTTTGTGTCATCTGCAAACTTGGTGACTACACTACTCACCCCTAGTTCAGATCATTTATGAATAAATTGAATAGTACTGGCCCCAGTACCCATCTTCATGGGACCCCACTGCTTACTTCCCTTCATTGTGAGAACTCTTTGCTTCCTGTCATGTGACCACTTTTTAATCCATAAGAGAACCTGTCCTCTTATCCCATGACTAAGTTTGTCTTTGGTGAGGTACCTTGTCAAGAGCCTTTTGAAAATCCAGGTATAGAATGTCTGCTGGCTCACCATTGTCTACATGCTTGTTCAGTTTCTCAAAGAACTCCAAAAGTTTGCTGAGGCAGGACTTCCCTTTCCAGAGGCCATGCTGATTTTCCCTCAGCAGGCTTTGTTCCTCTATATGCCTAGCAACTCTGTCTTTGATTACAGTTTCTACTAATTCACCTTGGACAGACATTAGGCTGACTGGCCTATAATTTCCTGGTTTCCTTCTGAATACCTTTTAAATAATTGGTGTCACATTTGCTACTTAACAGTCTCTGCTGAACTGTCCACTACAGTCCCAAGATCTTTTCCCTCTCAGATACTACCAGCTCAAATGACACCAGCATAACTGATAAGCATCAGTTGCCGCACATCGCCCACTTACCCAATATAGAGAGATCCACGTGGAGCTTTTTTTGAGCTGTGGCAATCAATCACACTCTTCATTATCTGCTTTTGTTTCGCCATCCTGGATAATTTGATATCATTTGCAAACTTGGCCACTTTGCTATTCATCCCCAATTCCAAACTAGTTCTGAACAAAATAAACCTCACCAGTCCCAATACTGACCACTGTGGGACTCCACTGCTCGTTTTCCTTCATTACAGGAACTGCTTATTTATTCGTACTCTGTTTCCAGTCGTTTGACCAATTTCAATTCATAAGGGAAACTACTGTCTTACTATTTTGGGGGGCATTTCTGGAAGGGACGTGGACGTCCCCAATGTGATGATGTCATGCAGAATTGACGTCATCACATAGAGGACCACTGCCCCGCACACCTGAACTCATTGCTTGGATTTCAGGTGCGCACCCCAGCACTGTTTGCAGGAAGCAGGGGTCACACGTGCCTGCACACCAAGTGGAGGACCCTTTAAATGCTTTTTGCAAGAAGTGGGGCACGTGCCTGAGCTCCAAGTGGCTAATTGGAGTTCAAGCATGTGGCTGGTGGCCACCCCTTTCCCTCCCCTTTTGCAAGATTTAAAGGGCCCTCCAGCTGATTGGTGGACCATGTGCTCCTGCCAATCAGCTGGAGAGCCCTTTAAATCTCACAGGAGGGGAGAGAGGGGGTGGCCACTGGTGACCGCTGTTGGGGTTGGGGCTTGGGGGCAAGACTTCCCCACCAGGCAGGAGCCCACAAAATTGGGGAATCCCCCAGCCCCACCTGGGGACTGACTCCATACCTCTTAATTGCTTGGTTTATTCAGGAGTCTTTGCTCCTTAACCTTTGGGACCTTATCAAAGGCTTTTTTCCAAAGTCTAAGCATATAGTGTATCACCCTTAACCACAAGCTTGTTAAATTTCAAAGAAACACAAAAGGTTGGTTAGGCAGGACTTCCATTCAGATGAATTCGTTTATTTGCTTAATAATTCTTTCTTTAATAGCAGTTTCTGCTAATTTAACTGGAATAGGCACTAGGCTAACTGGCCTGTAATTTCCCAGATCTCTTCTGCACCCACAAGATGCCAGCAAACCCATCCTTCTCACTCACTCATTTTGAATGTGGCAGTGATTGGAGCTGCAGTTTAGTGACAAGTTACATATACTGGTTAGAAGATCAACGATTTCATATTTGAATTCTTTAAAAAACCTGGGGGATTTGCCATCTGGACTGGAGACTTAGTAGTTTTTAATTTAGCTATCATTTCCGTAACTTCATCTCTTGTTCCCTCTGTGCCTTCCCAAAAAACAGCACAGGTATCTGTCCTATATTTTCCACAGCAGAAACAGACACAAAGAATTAATTTAGCATCTCCATCTGTCTTCCTTAAGTAATTCTTCCATTCTTTTGTTATTCAGCGGTCAAACAACCTCTGCCTGGTTTGCTACACCTGATTTATTTGGAAAAAAAAAACCCACTTATTATTTGCCCTAATTTTTTAGTAATCTGTTCCTCAAGTTCTTTTTTTTTTATTGCTCACCTTATTTTTTATTGCTCACCTTTTTTTTTGGGGTGCCCATACCTGTTCTCCTGTTTAGCTCATTCAGATGAGCCTTCCAAGGATGCCTTCTGCTTTTATAGCTTCCATAACTTGGGTCATTAACCACATAGCACCCTTTTAGACTCGGCAGATGCTTCAATTAATGTGGTTTCAAATAGCTTCTAAGCATGCCTGGAGGATTTTGACTGTCTTGATTTTCCGTTTCAGCTTTCTTCTGACTAGACTCTTAATTTTGTAAAGTTTCCTCTTTTTAAATCAAATGTGATTGGTTTTGGACGTTGCGGGAAACTGTAAGTGTTGAGCTTAATAGCATTGTGGTCACTGTCCCGGGTCAGTGCAGCAACACCTACATCTATACCAGGTCTCGAGTTCCACTCAGAACCAATGTTCCCTGTAAGCTGAGTTAGTGTGAGCTAGCTCACAGTTTTTTAGCCTCCAGCTCCGGAAGGAGGGCTCCAGAGCAAACTAATTTATGCAGTAGCCAAATTGCTCACTCCCAGTTTTAATGCCAGTTGTTCACAAAGTAGAATTTTTGCTCACAAGACTCCAGAGTTTAGAGGGAGTATTGCTCAGAACCAAGCCCAGAGTCTCTACCCCTCTAGTTAGCACCAAAATCAACTGTTCCAACACAGTCATTTATGAGGCCTTGTTTCTGCAGCATAACCTAAGCACACATATACTCAGCCAGTGTGAGGGTAGTCTCTGTACTGAATCTAGCCCCATAAAAAAAAAAGGTCTGATTTTAAGTTATTTCTGCTTTCTATGGTTCCCTCTGGTCTCCGGAGTTTAAGAATTTGGCACTGCTTTTATCTACTGTATCATATACATATCAGCATTAATCGTTTACCATATGCAGCATTTGAGGCTTGGAGACTGAATGGGTGCCCTGTGCAAGAAGGGGATCCAGGCAGTTTGGTACATATGGCTGGCTGAAGGTAGCGGCAGGAGTCTCATCTTCCCTCACCACCCACTTCATTGCCATGACCAGTTCTGCCTGTTTGGGTGGCACATTGTCACCTCAGCTGTGACAAAAGCGCTGACTGGACCACAGTGAGGTCCTTCACCAGAGCATGCACATGAGAAAACCCAATATACAAACTTAGAAAAACTTAGATTCAGGTGGGCAGCCGTGTTGGTCTGAAGCAGTAGAATGGAGTTCGAGTCCAGTGGCACCTTTCAGACCAACAAAGTTTTATTCGAGGTATAAGCTTCTGTGTGCACTCACACTTCATCAGATACATTGAAATAAAAAGCAGAGGAAGACAGTTGCTAGGAAGCACAGCTGTGAGATTGCTTCAGCCGGAAGTGCGTGCAGCAGCAACAGAGAAAATCCTGAACCGTATCTTCGCCAGAAAATGCCCATTGTCATCCTAAACTCCTGAGTCCGTTTCTATTTCCGTTTATTAACAGGTTTATCTATACAGCTCATGGGCAAAACTAGAAAAAATGTTGTACAAACTTTTAAAAATAAAGTACAATAGAACCAATCTCCCCAATCCAAACAACTCAAAACTAACAAAATCAATGGTAGAGTCAAGTGATTAAATCAATCTCAAATGAGTTAAGAATAGACTAATCAAAGAAAGTTTCAGTGTGGGGATCAACCTATATTTAAATAAGTGTTACGGAGTCTCAGAGCCAAAAATACATGTATTGATTTACTGGAAGAGAAGCCGTTGCTCAGTGATAGATCAAATGCTTTATGTAAAGAAGTGGATTCCATCCATCTCCAGTGCAAAGATCTCAGTTTATAGGACTGGGAAATTATGTTGACTGAGACCTTCAAAAGCTGTTGCCAGTTAGAGTAAACAGTATTGGGCTATAGACCAATGATCTAACAATATAAGGTAACAGGGCAACAAACAGCCTCTAGCTAAACTTCGGGGGGGGGGGGAGTTAACTGTTTGTGCCACTTAGGGCTGAAAGGAGGAAGCAATCTTCAAGCCATCCACCAGAGCAGTCATGGCAGATTGAGAAAGGATTCCAAAAACTAAAACTGGGCGAGTCATTGCTTCCCCGTGCGTAATGTCCTGTCTACCATGTCACACCTTGTAAAAAGAAAGGCAAAACTTTGTAAAGGAAATTTCTTCGCTAGATTTAATCAGTGTGCAGCCATCCTGCACTGATGATACCCTTCCCATTTATCGCCCACTACCCTTACATTTGCCTCTCATCTTCTTTTTGGCAAGAGCATGATCCTTTTTTTAGGCAAGAGTTGTTGAAAAGATCCTAGGGGGAAAGATGGCAGGGAATGGGGCGGGGGAGAGAATTGTCTTAACAGTTCTGTGACAGCTGTAATATAATGTAAATTATTACTTAATGGAAAGCAATTACACAGCGCTGCCTCCTTCCCAAAAGATTATCACACAAAAGAGGCAAGATGTTGAACTTGCTGCATAGTGTCGGAGCAGCTGATTATCTCTTATCTTACATAACATAACAAGTGAGACGTTTTAAAGATGGCACAATAGCCGTGACACGCAGAAGAACATCATGTTCCCAGCAGCAGAATTTCTCTTTCTTTTTCGTAACAAATCTACACTGTCACTTTTATAACCCAGCAATGTTGTCGCTTCTTGTGTGCACGTGCTCTGATTCTTCAGAGGTACATTCTTCACATTGGAAAGCCTGTTACTGGGGTGCATGTAATTTTAATCTGCCATTTAAGACTGTACTATACATGCTGTTGCTATTGTTGTTCCTGTAAGAATGTTAATATTTATGTTGTTGGTTGGCACCATCTTATGTTACTCCTCTGAAGTGACAGCATTTTGGAAATGTGCCAGTGACTCTTGAAGCACTTTTCTACCATTAACAAGCCATCCCTCAGAATGTACATTTCCCCCTCCGAAGCTTGTAATTTTCACGCGGCTGTAGGGCTGAAAACAGAGGTTGAAGTGGCATTGCCAAGAGTCTTTAGACAACAGTGCAACGTACAGTTTATGTTCTTGCTATTTTGGAGCAAAGCTATAACGAGTATGGCTTTGTGACAGGGTTCCTCTTAGCCACATCTGAGTGTGTGGGGGGGACCACGGACTGACAGTCTGCCACAGGCTGTATTTGGCCTATGGACCACCACTCACCAACCTCTCCATTAAAACACATGTGGGTTTAACTCAGCAGGGCCGAACGTAATGATGCTAATGGACCAGTCTTATAGCTTGGTGTCGTAGTGCTGATGTCTCTGGGCCTGGATTAATGAACCTTAGGATAAAAAAGTAGTTGGGAGTGGCTATGGCTCAGTACCAGAGCACTTGCTAAGATCCCAGGTGCAGTCTCTAGCATATCCAGTTAGAGAACGTAAAGAACTAGGAAAGACCTTTCCCTCCCTGAGAACCTGGACAGCGGTTGCCAGTCTGACTAGACAATACCAAACTAGGTAAACCAGTGGTCTGACTCAGTGTGAAGTAATTTTGCATGTTTGGTTTTGCAAGTACACTAAACTGAATCCCCATCCGTAATCAAGGCAATGAGGGAAGGGACAGCCCCCTCTTGTTGCTTATGCAGCATCCTATGGCTTTGTCTCCCTTGCCCAGTCTAGGATGCTGGTGTAAGCAGCCATTTGCAACCCAGCTGCTGTTGTAAATTGATAGAACTGGGTTTCTTGATGATAAGGCTTGGATGCTGATTGGTTAGATCGAATTACGTTAGTTTCACTGGACTGTGGACTGGCCTTTATATACAATTACCAATTTCCCTTGTCTTCACGCTGACTTAGTCATGACTGGGCCTGTTCTATTGTTAGCATGCCTTAATTCAAGGTAAGAGATGTTCAGAGGTGGTTTGCCATTCCCTTCCTCCACATAGAGATTCTGGACTTCCTTGGGGGTCTCTCATACAAATACTGACCAGGACAGACCCTGCTTAGCTTCCAAGATCTGATGAGATCAGGCTAGCATGGGATCTCCACATCAGGTGCTGATCTTGGATGGTTTATTAATGTCAAATCTACATCTGACTTTCCTGCCGGAATCATTCTAGTTTAAAAAAAACCCCATCTATACCTGTTTCTAGTTTCAAACCATACTTGTTCTAGTTTAAAAATTACTGTTTACATTGGTTAATTGCCCTCCTGTGGTCAAGCTAGCATTATACTGCTTTAAACAAATCCTGTTGCTTAGTACTCTTCAGACCCAGGGAGTGAAATTTGAAACCAGCGTGAAATGAGCGTAGGAAAAGACAGCAGTCAAACTACTTCAGAGGGGAGGTGTAAATTGGGCCTTAAAAAAATTCCCAGCATATGGGTACAGCTTCCTAAAGCGTGGACAATGTCTTCAAGGTAGAATAAGTAGAACTCAGGGCCAGAGGGACTGCCCATAATTCTTGGAAGGTAGATTGGGTTGTGGTAAATATCTGCCTCTCTCCTGGTTGATTTGGCCATCCCAAATGTGTTTGGGGATATTATAACTATCCAGGAGTCATTTCGAGCAGGAGCTTGGGGGAGCTCAGCTCCAGGAGTTGGTGCCAGCCCCCCCCCCCCCACGCGGGGGAATGCCTGCTTGTGTCATGGCTGCAGCAAAATGACCCTGTCCCCTGGAAAGGTCCTTGTTCCTCTGACCAGCCTTCTGAAGGCTTCAGGCACCACTGAAGCTATCCTCCCAGAATAGTGATATTTCTGAGGCTTGGATTAGTAGCTGTCCCCTCTCTGCCAGCTCTTCCTTCCTTCCTTCCTTCCTTCCTTCCTTCCTTCCTTCCTTCCTTCCTTCCTTCCTTCCTTTCTCTCTCTCTCTCTCTCTCTCTCTCTTTCTCTCTCTCTCTCTTGCCTTCTGACATACTTCCGCTGCTAATGAGCTCCTACACCTCTTTTTCTACGAAATGACCCCTGTAACTATCTCATCTTTCTGCCTCTGCATTACCTTTGTTGAAAGTGTGTGATTGGTTCAGAAGAAAGAAAAGCAAAGTTGATTTGGGCTTGGGAAGCACATTAGAAGGTTGTGGTGGTCTCACATTCCTCAGATAAAACTGGCAGAGGATAGAAAGAGAAATTGCTTACCAAGTGTATGAAAGCCTGAAAGGTATTTTGTAGAAAGATGTTTGGGAGCTCTTATTGAACAGCGTCTCTAGTAAAACCTGCTGGCTGAAGAAAGCTGGCATTATATAATAGACTTAATGTTGAATATGGACTGGGGTCCTGTTCAACCATGGAGGTGATCTTGGGCCAGTGACTTTTGCTCTGTCAACCGAACATACATTACTGGGTTGTTGCAAGGTGATTATAACAGTGAAACCACATGCATGCTATCCTCTTAAGTACCTTGGAATAGGGTTGCCAGCCCCCAGGTGGGGCCTGGAGATCTCCCACTTTTACAACTGATCTCCAGCTGACAGAGATCAGCTCCCCTGGAGAAAATGACTGCTTTGAAGGGTGGACTCTATGGCATCGTACCATGCTGAGGCCCCTCCCCTCCCCAAACCCCGCCCTCTCCCAGATCCCCCCCCCAAAAAAGTCTCCAGGTATTTTCCATCCCAGAGCTGACAATGCTACCTTGGAATGACATAACAAAAATGTAATGTGGAATAAGCAATTTGAAGTGGTTACACAATACACAGCTTTCTTTGGTTACAGAGCTAACTGTGGTAATTTCTCCTAGCTTTATGCATAGGAATCAACTGCGGGGGGGCTCAGGGGCTCAGGCCACCCCTGAGATTTCCTGGAGGGGACTGAGTCCCCCCGGCAAAACAGGGCGCCCGCCTGCCTGCCCGCCCCAGCCGCCGTGCTTCCCTGTCTAGGCCTGCTCCCCCCCAGCTCCCCTGAACCCACCCGCTTGCTCGCTGCCTCCCTCCTTCCTTCCCTGGGCCATCTGGGTGACTGCTGGGGCAACGCTGTAGCAATCGCCCCGAAACTCTATGGCACCATAGAGTTTCGGGGTGATTGCCAGAGCATCGCCCTGGCAACGTGCACAGCATGATGACTTCACTTCTGGGTGACATCATCACATTGGGTAGTCACCCCGAATGACCCAGGGAGGAGCGAGTGAGTGAGTGGGTTCTCGGGAGCCGGGAGCTGGGAGCCAGCCGGGTGGGCGGGGGAGGAGGAGGCTTTGGAAGTGGCGGGGACAAGTGTCCCCCTCCCGGAAAATCACAAACTCTACACCCCTGGTTTTATGTTTTGTTGCTTTGGTCCAGCTGCAAGGGAAGTTGATTTTCTCTTCTGCTATCCAGTTCTCATCTGCACACTGGCCCTTTGAGAATAGGCTGTACTCCAGCAAGGGATATCTGGTTCACCCGAGTGATTTATTATATGCATGAGCTACATTGTCAATGTTATGTGTCATCGTCAAAGTCCATTTGAACCAGCTGGGGAGTCAAAATTTAGAGTTTGCTTCGGAACATTTTTCCTGGAAGGATTTTAGTTGTAAAATACATGGTCAATTCTTAAAGTAGTTCTTGACGAACAGGAACAATGTTTGTGGTTATTCCTTTCTGCCACACTGCCTGTGAGACATGGTGGACTGCAGTTATTTAGCTGTGGTGTTTTGTCCCACTGTTGTTTTTTTGCCCATGGCAACAGGTTTATGTGGTTTCCTTGTTGCTGCTGTGACTGCCAGTACAAGGCCAGGCTTTCATAAGCAAATAGTTCCTTTCACTGCATAGATATCCCTTTCCTCTTCTATCTCCCCAGTGAAAGGAGCTAGAGCAGAGGTGTCAAACTCATTTGTTAAGAGGGCTGGATCTGACCTAAATTTCACTTTGTCGGGCCAGGTCATGTGTGCCATAAAATATAATGCCAGGTACAGGAGATGTAAACATTGTAAAGGACACAGGCAAACCCAAATTGACGATATTATTTTTTACTCAGAATACAAACATGCTTAAAACATTAACACTCTTACAGTATGTCCTTAAAGTATCTCCCTGATGCCCACCCTCCTACTTCCACTGCCCATTACTCATTAGCACTGG
This sequence comes from Lepidodactylus listeri, assembly GCA_029233225.1. Classification (NCBI taxonomy): domain Eukaryota; kingdom Metazoa; phylum Chordata; class Lepidosauria; order Squamata; family Gekkonidae; genus Lepidodactylus; species Lepidodactylus listeri. Next base: position 44,072,715 of record JARCFY010000003.1, read on the forward strand.
GACACTATACAGGGACATAATGCACCGCCTCTGTCTTCTGGCAATGAAGGTAATCAATTGCTTGAGGGTCAGATAAGAGCCCTGGACAGGCCGGTTCCGGCCCACAAGACTTATGTTTGTCATCCCTGAGCTTTTGTTGTTCAGTTGCACAGTTGAGTCTGACTCTTTGCGACCCCATGGACCACATCACACCAGGCCCTCCTGTCTTCCGTCGTGCTCCGGAGTTTGCTTAGCTTCATGTTCATTGCATCAATAGCACTGTCTAACCATCTCATCCTTTGCCATCCCTTTCTTCTTTGACCTTCAGTCTTTCCCAGCATCAGGGTCTTCTCCGGTGAGTGCTCCCTTCTCATTTGGTGGCCAAAGTATTTGAGCTTCAGCTTCAGTTTCTGGCCTTCCAGGGAACAGTCAGGGTTGATTTCTTTTAGGATTGACTGATTTGATCTCCTTGCAGTCCAAGGGACTCTCAAGAGTCTTCTCCAGCACCATAATTCAAAAGCATCTATTCTTCAGCGCTCAGCCTTCCTTATAGTCCAACTCTTGCAGCCATACATTACTACTGGGAATACCATTGCTTTGACCATGTGGACTTTTATTGGCAGGGTGATGTCTCTACTTTTTATTATGCTGTCTAGGTTTGCCATCGCTTTCCTCCCAAGGAGCAGGCATCTTTTAATTTCATGGCTGCAGTCACCGTCTGCAGTGCTTTTCAATCCCAGGAATATGAAGTCTGCCACTGCTTCCATGACTTCCCCTCTATTTGCCAAGGAGTGATGGGGCCAGATGCCATGATCTTAGTTTTTTTTGATGTTGAGCTTCAAACCAACTTTTGCGCTCTGCTCTTTCACCCTTAGCAAGGGACTCTTGAGGTCCTCTTCACTTTCTGCCATTAGAGTGGTATCGTCTGCATATCTGAGGTTATTGATGTTTTCCCCAGCAATCTTAATTCTGGCTTGTGATTCATCCAGGCCGGCATTCTGCATGATATACTCTGCGTATAAATTAAATAAGCAGGCTGACAATATACATCCTTGCCGTACTCCTTTTCCTACATTAAGCCAATCAGTTGTTCCATACCCGGTTTTAACTGTCGCTTCTTGACCCTTATACAGGTTTCTCAAGAGACATGTGAGGTGGTCTGGTACTCCCATCTCTTTAAGGACTTGCCATAGTGTGTTGTGATCCACACGATCAAAGGCTTTAGCATAGTCAATGAATCAGATGTTTTTTTGGGTACTCCCTTGCTTTCTCCATAATTCAGCGAATGTTGGCAATTTGATCTCTACTTCCTCTACCTCTTCGAAACCCAGCTTGTACTTCTGGCAATTCTCTATCCACGTACTGCTGAAGCCTATTTTGCAGGATCTTGAGCATGACCTTGCTGGCGTGTGAAATGACTGCAATTGTGTGATAGTTTGAACATTCCATGGCATCGCCCTTCTTTGAGATTGGAATATAAACTGACCTTTTCCAATCCTGTGGCCACTGTTGCATTTTCCAAATTTGCTTGCATATTGAGTGCAGCACTTTAATAGCATCATCTTTTAAGACTTTGAATAGTTCAGCTGAGATACCCCTGAGCTTGAGACTTGCTTTATTTTTAATTAAACCTGAGGATTCAGAGAACCTGATGTCACAGTATTACAATGATATTCAATTGCTGATTTAAAACAAAAACAAAAATCCCTTCCCCTAGGGCAGGGGAGGAAATGGCAGCAACAGAGACAGGCAGGGTAAATGTCTGTCATGTGGATGGGGTTGGAAAAATTTGAACTTTCCCACCCAAACAGCAGCCATCCTGGCCTTGTTACGGTCTTTTCCAGGTTTGTGAATGAATGGAGAAAGGCCAGGGGAACACAGGAGGTGCACCACGGAGCTACAGGGAAGCAGGAATCCCCCCCCCCCCCGAGATTACCTTTAGAGGTTTCCAACAAGATGTGGTCTCCTATTGCTGCCAGGTAGCTAGGCATAGCCCAAGCTTCATTTCTCTAAGCCAAGTCCAAACTTGTAACATGGGCTCCCTGATCCCTTCTCTGACATGCATTCTCATGAGTCTTGGATTCTCTGACTCTGTTCCTGCTGAGTTGGATTCTGTGACCCTGTTCAGCTAAACCTGCCTTCAAGGGAGTAGGACTTCCTCCTGTTGAGAATAGCTTTTTCGGATGGAGGAAAACTTGGTGGAGGTTGTCGTGAGATCCAGTTCCCTTTTTGCTGAATATCAAGAGCGTATCAAAGTAATGAGTTTGCAGCCAGATATGGGGGTGCCATTGGTTCTTGATAACTGTTTCCATTCCACCCTCACCATGCAGGGAGCTGGTTTTCAGACAATCAAAACAGACAACTGCAGTTTATAATTTAGTTTAATTTGACTTCTACTTCAATTTCCAAGCTGAAGAGGATCACCAAGGGCAGTTGTGTGTGTGATAGAGAGAGAGAGAGAAAGGAATGTACGCATGAAAAGGGCTGATATTTATATAATAGGTGGCAACTGTTGAGGGATAGCATTTCGGGAATTCTGTGGGTAGTGTCCGTCCCCTTCCGCTTCATGAACAGATGGGGAGTTCATAATTTCTGTACAGGATCATTTTTATGATGAATATACCATTTATAATGTTGTTATGGCCAATACAGACATTGTTCAGTTTTGTTTTTTTACAAAGTGCAGAATCCATAGATCTACCAGTAAAATAGACATTTCCCATTTTTCCTAGGGCCAGGAGATACTCAGAAATACCATAAATGTGTAATGCAAGTCGCTACGACTGGAGTAGGGACTCCATAGCAATTGTCAATTCTTCTTCTGCTCCTACACTGATCTCTCCTACAGAATTCCAGTTTGGGGCCATAATAGGAATAACAAGGACTATGTGTCTTGTGTGTGAGTACACACATACTATTTGTGGATTTTTTAACTTCTTGGACAAAGGAGAACATTGCCTTTCATCTATACCTTTGTCGTCTGCAAATATGCCATGGAGTTTACTGCTGATAGAGAGGCTGAAGAGCTTCTGTTTGCGAGTACAGCATATAACGATATTTTTATGAGAATGTATGAATCATTCATGGACTCTGTTACCAAATTTTCAGACAACACACCTGTAAATGCTCAAATGAACAGAACAAAATAAAGTGACACTCCAAAGAAATTACTTGCCTGATTGAAAAGGAGAGAGGCTAGGCATTTGGACAAGTTCTGACATGTTGTGACATGTCTGTCCTATATTTCTGCAGATTTTTTTTCAGCTTTAATTCCAGCTACCTGCTGATCTGCTCAGCTGCTTCATTAAGAGCAAGTTAGTGTGTAGATCGTGGATCTGAAGAAACTGGAGCTCAACTCAAGCAGTTAAAATTCCTCACTAAAGAAACAAATGGCAGTTGAATGCAGTGGTTGAAATCAGCGGCCTGAAGGTGGTTTATGCCCCAATCCAAGCATCCTTCTAGATCCTTAATAAATGTATTAATTTCCGTACAAGCCAAAATATGTGGTTATAAAGGCGGAGGGCAGACTGGCAATCTGGAGCGGGAGGACTCGGGAGGCAAAAGCTGCGGGAGAAAAATTCCCCGGGGCTGGCCGTTCACACTGGCCAGTGTATTGCTCAAGGATGCTGTTCAGACTGCTGCGGAGCAGCCCTGGTTGGGCTGGCCTCCGCAGCTTGTGGCAGGGCAGTTTTTGGCAATGTGCGTATGTGCACATGTGCACATGAGCGCATGAGCACTCATGCACAAATTGCCGAAACGGCATGTTCACACAGCCACCTCCACTTGAATCCCACCTTCTTCCTGTTCACACTGCCTGAAAGTGGGAGGCATGCGGAAGACAGCCCCTGGACACTGGTTTCTCCCGGTGTCCTCCTAAATCGAAAGGAAACCAGCTGCAAAACGAGTAAGTGCAGAAGGGAGCCGAGGGACAGCTGCGGATGTCTGAACAGGCTCCCTTCCCCCGCTTCTCTATTCTAAATTCAGTTCCTCAGCTAGCTACCATCACATCCCTTTCTCTGTGCCATGGGTACATCCCTGCCCTGTGATTTCTGAAGACATCTGTTCTATACTTTTTTTTTTAATTATGGATAGGGACAGTGAATCAGTGGTAGATCACCTGCTTTGCAAAATGGAAGCTCCCAGATCAATTAATCAAATTAAGCTTCATTTCCAGCTAAATGATGTCAGGAAAGTAGGTGGTACAAATTACCTTTCCCTGCTTGAGAAGAAATGCTGCTAGTCAGAGCAGATAGCATTGAGTTACAGGGACCAAAGGTCTGATTCCATGAAAGGCAGCTTCACATACTCAGATGGTTTCTCTAGAGAAGCCATTGCTTACACCCATACTGGTTTACAAGTAGGTTTATGTGGCCAGAATGGACTATGCGGAACATTTTCGAATGCTATTTTTTAAAAAAGGCTTCCACACAGACTCAGGGAAATAGAGAATAGTCTATACTTCTACAACTTCATTCAAAATTGTGCAACCCATGCATGTTTATCGTTTTGAACTGAGTGATGGCTTGTGACCAAAGACATTCAAGGCTGCAGTCTGTGAGCTCTAGCCCTGGAGTAACTATCGGTTAGATTACTTCAAGATCGGCAAACATTTTCAGCTGGAAGTTATACTTGATGCGTCTGTTTTGCATGAAACTTTTGGGAAAATTAAAAGCCATGTTCACAAGTAGATCTACCGCTTGGAATGGGATGACTTACGGAGAAGTGATTGTAAATATGTCTGGCCAAAATAAATATCCTCATTGTTTGCTCATCCATGACCTGTACCTTGTGAAGCATTGGTAGGGAGAGTTACAGTATGAGAAGAAAGCACTCTGCTTTGCATGAAGGGCATGGTAGGCTGTGGTGAGTCAGAGACTGCAGTCTGCAGTCTTATCTTCACACAGAGTTGCTTGCCCAGGGGCTGCTGTGTTCTGGAATTCTAAAAGGTTTATGAAAAAATATCATAGCCCAGTTCCTGACATCTCCTATAGTTTATTTCCAAAGACTATTTGAAGGAGAGGCTAGGGGATTTGATGATTCAGCTAGGAGCCTGCTGAACTGAATAGTTAAAACAATGCATTGGTTAATAAAGCACTGTACATTCTTGGCTAAACCCAAAGCTACAGGCAAACACCCCCCCACACACACGCATCGTTAGTGCCTTGCCCTCTTGTTAGTAGGTATGAAATGCCTGGGAATAATTTCTGCTTCGTTTTTTACTACCTCCTACCACTAATATCATCATTCTTTCTTTCTTGATGCTATTGTAGCAGTAATTCTGATTCACCATGAGTAACAAAACTACTCAACTTTAGTGTTGAATCGGAACAAAAAGTGCCTGGCTCCGGAGGAAAGGGTGAATGGGGAGTCTGTTCACACTATTTCCCTAATCCATGTCTGTCACTGGTGTGTTGAAACTGACTAGACCAAATTACAAAAGGCTTCTGGCTCAGTCAATGAAAGACTATTATTAAATGGCCAGGTATTTTTCAGAATACTTTCAACTTGCTTTAGCTGTTAGGTTTGTCGCATAGGCATCTATGCAGCTTGAATGCCCTTAACTAGCTCACACTCTTCAGGGCTTGGTCGGCCACTGTTAGTACTTGGATAGGAGACCACCAAGGAAAGTAGGGTTGCTGCACAGAAGAAGGCAATTGCAAACTACCTCTGTTCATCTCTCGCTTTGAAAACTCCGTGGTACTGGGGTTGCCGTGAGTCAGTTGCAAGTGAAGGCATACAATTATTATTATAGCCCTGACCTGGATAGCCCAGGCTAGCTTGTTCTCATCAGCTCTTGGAAACTTGGCAGGGTTAGCTGTGATTAATAATACTTGGATGGGAGATCACTAAAGAAGTCTAAGGTTGCTAAATAGAGGCAGGGAACATCAAACTACTTTTGTTTGTCTCTTGCCTTGAAAACTCTACGGGGTGCACCGTAAGCTAGCTGTGACTTAAAGGTATTTTTTTAAAAAAACGGGCGTCTATCCAGAAAATGCATAAACAGCCATCCTTTACCAGGATGTGCCCTTAGCAATTGTACACACTATAATTACAGTACAGCAGTCTCTGAGTATCATCTTGAAGTGCTAGTACCAGAATTCCCTCCCCCATGTCTGTAGAAAATGAGTTTAAAGTGGGTTAAAGCGGGGGAAGTATGGATTATTCTCTCTCTCTTTTTTTTTTTGTAAAAAATTTTATTTTTCAAAACATTAAAAATAATACATTTATCTTATACAAATCCATTTTTCCATATTATATAACATTTTGTTCTGTTTGTATAATTTTGTTTTTATCTTGTATTGGTGGTTTCCCACCACATCTGAAGCATAACACATTTTCCACTTTATCCAAAATAGTAACACTTATATCTATGTTTACATATCTGGTAACGGTCATATTTCTTAAAAATACTTATACACTAATTCTTACTTTCTATATTCTTATATAATTCTAAAATAAAAAACAACTTCATTATCTAATTATCCTTAATACATTCATATACTCTAATTCTATTGCTTTATGTTATTATAACCATGTATAAATGCAATTTTTCATGTCCCAGTATTTTTCAACATATTCTTTCAAATCCTTCCAATCTTCTAAAAAGGTCTCTGAGTACAGATCATTCAATTTTCTAGTCCATTTATCCATTTCAGCCATATATAACAGTTTTTTCAACCATTCCCACACCTCTGGTATTTTTTCATTTTTCCAATTTTGTGCATACACCATTCTTGCTGTTGTTATCATATACCATATTATTGTCCTTTTCTTTACATTTATCTCTTCTAATTTAAGTCCAAGCAATAACATTTCAGGCAACTTCTTAAATGTACATTTCAAAATTTTTTCCATTTCTGCATGTATTTTTGACCAATAAATCTTTGCTTTATCACAAGTCCACCACATATGATAAAAAGAACCTTCTTTCTTTTTACATTTCCAACATTTGTTAGACATATTCTGACCAATATTTGCAATTTTTTTTGGTGTCATGTACCATCTATACATCATTTTAAAACAATTTTCTTTTAAGTTATAACACGTAGATATAGCATTTTTCCATAAAAATTCCCAAGATTCCATTTCAATGTCTTTGTTAAAGTTTATCGCCCATTTTACCATTTGTTCTTTTACCATTTCATCAGCATTAAACCATTTTAGCAAAACTTTATACATTTTAGAAATCATTTTTTCCCACCTTCCTCCCAAACTTGTTCTATTTCATTGTTTTTTTCCCTAAAGCCGTGTTTTTTATCACTTCTATACATGTCATATATTTGTCTATATCTTAGCCAACCATAATCAAAGTCCATCTGATGCTGCTCCTTCAATTTGAAGTCTTTACCATGTCTTGTTAATAAGTCTCTATACTTCAGCCTATCTTGTCCTTTGTACCGTGATGCTGGATGCAAAACTTCTGCGGGTACAATCCACATAGGTATCTCTTCTGAAAAAAAGTTTTTATATCTTGTCCACGTATCCATTAGTGTTCTTCTCAAATAATGATGTTTAAACATATTGTCCATTTTTGTTTTACCATAATACAAATATGCATGCCACCCAAATCTACAATCATGACCTTCCAGGGACAATAACTTTCTATCTTGTAACATAGTCCATGTCCCTACCCAGGTCAAACATATTGCATCATGGTATAACCTTAAGTTTGGTAATTGAAACCCTCCTCTTTCTTTAGCATCACACATTATTTTCATCTTGATTCTTGGTTTTTTCCCTCCCCACACAAACTTAGACAATTCCTTCTGCCAACATTTGAATGTTTTTACATCTTTCACAATTGGAATAGTTTGAAACAAAAACATTAATCGTGGTAACACATTCATCTTGACCACCGCAATTCTACCCAGTAATGACAAATTTAATACATTCCACTTTTTAATATCCTGCATAATTTGCAACCATAATTTTTCATAATTATTTTTATAAAGATCAATGTTTTTCATTGTTAGGTTTACACCTAGATATTTTGTCTTTTTCACCACCTCACATTCTTTAAGGTTTTGTAACTCATTTTGTTTCTTATTTGACATATTTTTGCACATCACTTTCGATTTGTTCTTATTTACATAAAATCCTGCTAAGTCACCAAACTCTTTTACTCTCTGTAACAAATATGGTAGTGTGGACAAGGGGTCTTCCACTATAAACATCACATCATCTGCAAAGGCCCTATATTTAAAAGAAAAACCTTTAGTTGTTAAGCCTTTAATATCTTTGTCTTCCTTCACATTTAACAGTAGAACTTCTAAAATCCAAATAAATAGCAGCGGCGAAAGTGGGCATCCTTGTCTTGTTCCTTTTTCAACTTTAAAATCGTCTGTCTTTTCAGTATTAATTATTAAAGAGGATTTCTGCTCTTTATATATTGCTTTGATGAGGTTAAGCATATATTCACCAATCTCAAGATGTTCTAAAACTTCAAACATAAAATCCCAGTTTAAGTTATCGAACGCTTTTTCCACATCTAAAAAGAAAAAGCCCACTTCCTTTTCAGGGTGTTTGTCGTAATATTCTATAGCATCCACTACTACTCTTAGATTATCCCTTATTTGTCGATTAGGTAAGAACCCTGCTTGCTCTGTTTGTATAGTCTCTTTAAGGTGCTCTTTTAGTCTATCCGCTATAATCTTAGCAAAAATCTTATAATCATTATTTAGTAAAGAGATCGGTCTATAATTCTTAACATTAGTCAAATCTTGATTTTCTTTCGGGATCAATGAGATGGATGCATCTTTCCAGGTTTCTGGGACCTCACCAGTGACTCCTATATCGTTCATCAATAGCAGTAACACCGGTGAAATTGACTCCTGTAACGTTTTATAAAACTTCGCTGTAAATCCATCCGGTCCAGGTGCTTTTCCTAATTTTGAGTCATTTATTGCATTTTTAATCTCTTGTAATGATACTGGATTGTTAAATAGTTCTTTAATTTTCTCTGTTGGTTTTGGTAACTTTAATGTTTGCAGGTATTCTTTAATCTTTCTTCTGTCTTTATTTTCCTTCTTAAAAAGTTTTGCATAGTATTTTAAAAATTCTCTTTTTATTCCTTTGTTGTCTATTATCTCAATATTATCTCTTATCACTTTAGTGATAAATTTATTTTCGCGTTTTTTCTTTAATTGCCATGCTAAGTATTTTCCGGGTTTGTTTGCACCTTCAAATGCTTTTTGTTGGAGTTTTTTTAAGTTCCAGTACATCTCTTGGTTCAGAATAGCTTTTGCTTGGTCTTGTAGCATCCAGATTTCCTTTTGCAGTTTCTTTTTCCCTGGTTTATTCTTCAGTTCTTCCTTTGTTTTAATGGCTTGTAAAATATTTTCATATTGCTCTCTTTTCTTTTTATTATCTTTAGCATTTAGCGATATCAATAGTCCTCTCATCACTGCTTTATATGCATCCCATACGGTTTGAATTCTTACTTCTTTCTGCATGTTTACTTGGAAGTATAGGTCTGTTTCTTCAAGTAATTTTTTAATTATTTCTTGATTGTCTAGTAAGTCCTCGTTTATTCTTCATCTCTTTTGTTTTTTTACCTGCCCAGCTGTCCATAAACATGGATTATGATCTGAAATTATTCTGGGTAGAATTTCCACTTTTCTTGTCTTAAAGGTTAAATTAGTAGTCATCCAAATCATGTCGATTCTTGAATGTGAGTCATGTCTATTAGAATAAAAGGTAAAATCTTTTCCTTGTGGGTTAGCTTTCCTCCAAATATCTTCCAGCTTCTCTTGTTTTATCAGTTCAAAAAAATTTTTTGGAAGCTTCCCTAATGTCTCATCCTTTCTTTTAGAGCACCTGTCTAATTTATTATCTACAGTTCCATTGAAGTCCCCTAACATCATGATTTGATTGTAGTTTACATTGTCCAATTCCATTTGTAGTTCTTTAAAAAAAATTTCTTTGGTTCCATTCGGAGCATAAATGTTCACAATCAAAGTTTTCAGTCCTTGTAGTAAAATTTCAATAGCTAAATATCTTCCATCTTTGTCTTTAAATATTACTTTGGGTTCCAAATCTTTTTTGACATATGTTACAACACCATTCTTTTTATTACTTGCTAAAGAATAAAATTCTTCTCCCAATTTTTTCCTTATTAAATATTTGTGGTCTTGTTTTTTAAGATGAGTTTCTTGTATGCAAATTATACTACATTTTTGTTTTTCCAGCCAATGACCTACCATTCTACATTTTTGGGGTGAATTTAGTCCATTTACATTCCATGTAAGTATTTTGTAATCCATCTTGATATATTCTTAAATCTCTCCAAAGTCATCTTTATTCTCTCCCAGGAATGCGTACATTTCTTCTGTACTTTTAATCACTACTCTGGTGTTGCCATAATAAAAGCTTAATCCTTGAGGTATTTCCCAACGAAATCTGATTTTTTTCTCCTTTAGTTTATCCGTCAGACGCTTGAATTTTTTCCTTTCTTGCAGTATTGCTCTGGGCAATTCTTTCATTATTATAATTTTCTTTCCATCTATTACAAAAGGATCAGTAAAGCACTTCTTGTAGATTTGTTCTTTCGTTCTTTTCATTGTAAATTGGACAACCACATCTCTTGGTATGTTTTTATCTCTTGCATATGTAGAATTAACTCTATAAACAAGATCCATGTGTTCTTTAACAACTTCTTCCTGTTCTTGTAAAAAATCTGCTATTGCTTCTTGCATTCTTGTAAAAATGTCTTCACTCAATTTTTCCTCAATCCCTCGAAATCTCAAATGGTTTTGCATATCTTTATAATACATCATCTTTTCCATCCTCTCATTCTCTCTCATTGTCTTTTGGGTGCTTTCTTCCAGTTCTTTTACTTTAGTTTCTATATCTTGTGTTCTTGTGGATAATTTTTGAAATTCTGCTTTTAAGTCCATGAAATTTTTGTCTGCTTGAGCCGCTATATTATTCATTTTAACATTTACCTCTCCTATAGCGTCTAACATTTTCTTTTCCATTGCTTCCATAACGGCTAGTAGTTCTTTTTCTTTTTTTGCTGCCATTGTAGGAGAGGACCATGTAGCTGCTCTCGATCTTAGTCTGCGGTCCATCTTGTCTCTTTAAAAAAGATCGATTTTATCTTGTTTTCCAAGTCGAACACAATTTAGTGCATTCAAACAAGCTAATCTTGCCAAGTCAAATGATGTTGGTTTCAGCCTTCTAAGTTATATAGTCTTTGAGATATTGCAGTTTAAAAATTTTGTAAATCCAAAATGGCGGGCGCGACTTCTCTATGGTTAATGTCAAAGGTTATAGTCTTTTTACCTTACTTCTGGCTTGCCATAGTTTCCTTTTGTCCCTTCCTTTTGTTTACTTGTCTGCTCTCTGCACGTCACTTCCTGTTGTGGTCTTTCTGGTCCGGCAATATTTAGAGTCCCCTTTACCTTCTTCCAGTTCTTCTCCTTTTCCCTTCTTGTCTGCTCTTCTAGCCGTCACTTCCTGTCTCAGTCCTCACATCTTAATCTCGCGATGCTTAGTTCCCTTCTCCCTCTTTGTCTCGCGATGCTTGGCTCCCCCTCCCGACTCTTCTTAACCGCAGGAATGTTAAACAACTTGTTTTTTTTGCTTTTTAAGTTCAAATTCAGCTTTTTAGCGCTTCAAAACTGCACTCATCCAATCTACAACAGTCTATTGCTTCACCCGATCTGCTTTTCGTCTTTCAAAACGCGGTAATGGTAAGGCAAAAGCTTTTTTTCCGTTACCTTTTGTTGTCACTTCGCTTCAGATGTGGTCCCAATGTTTAAACTTTGTCTTCTTTGCTAAGGAATCAGGGGAATTGGAGGTTTTATGCTGAATTTATCAGCTCAGCTCGGCTCCTTAGAGATACTCGCAAGAATCCTCTTCGGCTGCAGTGCTCAAGGTATCGGAAAAGTCTCCTCCGAGACTTTCCCTTCACCGAGGTTGCTCAAACCTGGATTATATTGCTTGCTGGTCCTCACACTACCTGTGTGAGGTTGCGTCAGGTGGATTAATCCACCCAAGCTGTCAGGAAGAGCCGCTGTCCGCCTTGTGCATTTGCAAAGCGTGTCAGACCTCCATTCCTCCGACCAGAAACCCGGATTATTCTCTCTCTCAATTCCTGGAATTCTGCTCCCTTGAAATCTGTTACAGAACATCTTCAGGCTGAATTCCCAGGACTGGAGAGGGATTCGGGGATCTTAAATGGGATGGAACTGCCACAGTGCATTTAGCCTTCATGATAAAGCTGTCAGAATTCCTGTGAGATTTACTGTGATAATGTATATGGACTCTAAAAGGACAATATAAATGCTAAGTCTGGTATTTTCATGATCACAGGGAAATACCATATAGAAATGTGCAGATAATTGTACTAAATGTATACTGCTGCCCTGTTTTACTAGCTATGTGTCAAGATGAACTTGCGGTTCAATCCTGATTTTGAAATTTGAGGTACTCTTATATGGGAAAAATGGGAAAAATTTACATTAGATCAATTAACTGAACAAGATGATTTATTGCCCTTTCCAGTATTGTTGTATGGATTTATACTGCCTAAGCTTCCCCATCTTCTGCTTCCGATTATGTAATCTATTTGATTTCTATATTGGCCACTTGGTGAAGTCTACATATATAATCATCTGTTTGGATTGCCTGAAACATGTGTTCCACAAGACTGGTTTCTTTTTTCTTCTTTACATGGGGATTATGCAGTCTGGTGTTGATACACATAGCAACACCTTGTTTTATTTAAAGATACATAAGTGAAGTTGACAAGGGTTCTTTTCCACCCCCAACCTTAGAACTGACCAAAGGTATAGGAGGTTGAAGGGGGGGAGAATGATATCAGTGAGACAGACAGTTTTTTTTCTTCTCTTTCACAGACATGGGGGGCAGTGGTAAAATTGACATTGAGATACATGAGCAGGTAATGCAGAAAGATGATGCCAGATTGTTACCAGTTGCATCTGGGTATGTTTACATCTCAGATTAAAGCTGGATATGGCTTGTGGAGAAATTTGAGGCAGGAAATGCACAACTGTAGTTAGTAGCAGTGGATATGAATTGGAGCATGGGGTAGGGGAAGAGATTCCTAGGTAATAAAGTGTTTGAAAATGCACGTATGGTTTCAACCCAAACTTGAACTTGAATAATACATCTGACAAAAGCAAACTTCCGATTCTGTCTATAACAGGAAAATTTAAAGATCACGATGTATTGCACAATCACAGAGTAAAATTTATTTAATCCAAGCACAAAAACGGATGTGCATTTTCAACAATCTGCAGGACTACTCTTAATCTAAAGGTGATTTTTAAAAAGACTTTCACAGATATTTCAAGAAATTGTGAGGTCACAGTTGCTTAAATTATCAAAAATTAATGGTCCAATGCTGTGCAAATAAATTCTTAAAATAGCATCCACCAAGTGTTTACTTGATGTAATACCACAAACCTCAACAATGGCCTGGAATTGTTAGTAGTTAATATTTTCAAGCAGCCACACCAGTGAAAATGGCTCATGTGGCAGAATGCCATGGCAGAAGCCTTGCTCAGGTATTAGATTGAACTGCTAGCGGGGGGATGCAGTTCCATAACACTTAACCCACGCTGTAAAATAAACTTCAGACTCTAGCACATTGGTGTGAAAAGTTTTAACCTGAGCATCTCTCTGTTGTGCTAGTCTTCAACTTGCAGATAATTTTAGTCAAGGGAACATTTAAAAATATGATCTCCTGTCTGCAGTGTAAAGAACTGCAGTCCATTGTACTATCTCCATACACTTACTACCACAATCCCATTCCTAGAAAGTACAGTTGGTACAGAGTGCTATGGCAAGAATGCTGACTGGAGTGGGTCATAGGATCTATATCACTTCAGTGTTGTTCCATCTACACTGGCTTCCAAGTTGTTTCTGGGCCCAAGTCAAACTGCTAGTATTGACCTTTAAAGCTCTATACAACTTGGGACCAGCATACCTTGGCCACTATGGGATCAGGAAGGAACTTTCCTCTAGGCCAGGGATCCGGAAGGTGTTTTGCCTTCCTCTGGGCATAGAGCAGGGGTCACTGGGGGAGTGGAGGGTTGGGAGGCAATACTCTCTCTCTCTAAGCTGTGGAGTCTCATGAACAAAAATTCTACTTTGTGAGCGACTGGCATTAAAGTTGTGAGTGAGCAGTTTGGCTACTGCATAAATTAGTTTGCTCTGGAGCCATCCTTCATGAGCTAAGAGAAAAATGTGTGAGCCGGAGGCTAAAAAACTGTGAGCTAGCTCACACTAACTCAGCTTAGAGGGAACACGGAGGTAGTTGTGAATTTCCTTCTTTGTGCAGGCGGTTGGACTAGATGACCCTTGAGGTCTCTTCCAGCTCTATGTTTCTGTGTTTCTTAGGGACACCTACTCACATATGAATCTACTCAACCATTAGTCATTTTCCAGAGCCCTACTTTGGTGGACCCTGTCATGTGAAGCTAGACGGGTAGCAACCTGTGAAGGGACCTTCTTGGTTGTGGTACCAGAACTGCCCAATTCCTTTCCTAGGGAGATTTGTCTCTCACCTTCTATCGTCTTCCTCCAGTGGGTGGAGACTTTTTTCTGTTTTGTTTGGCATTCCCTTACTGACCCTCCTTTGTGATTATATTTTAATAGTAATCTTAGCAAATATGGCTGAATCTTAGAATATTTATCAGTGATTGGAGCTGTGAACAGGCAAGACAGATCTTTCTACAAACCTGAAAAGGGCCTCAGGTTTTCTGAAAAATGAGAAATCTAAAAAAGTGCATTGGGGTTTTTTAAAAAAACAAAACAAAAACAAAAAAACCTGGAAATAGAAAAACGAATGCCTGTAGCTTTAAGCAACTGATTCTCTCAGTAGACGTTGCTAGGCAGCTGCAGATTCTAGGCTTGGTTCTGCCAGTATAAGGCAGAGGTAGAGGGCAGGGCCCTTTCTAGGCCTGTTTTGGCTTTGAGAGAGGACCCACTGGGGCTGAGCCTGGCTAGGATTGTCAGTTCCAGACTGGGAAATTTCTGGAGATTTTGTGGTGGAGTCTGAGGAGGGTAGGGTTTGGGGAAGGGAGAGGCCTCAGGTGGATATAATGCTATGGAGCCCACCCTCCGGAGCAGCCATTTTCTCCAGGGGGACTGATCTCTGTTGTCTGGAGTTCAGTTGTAATTCTGGGAGATCTCCATGTCCCATCTGGAGGCTGGCAAACCTAGGCCTCTGGTGACTTGATACTACCCAACTTCCATGACTCAACTAGGCCTGGCTATTTGCTACTGTTCAACAGCAGCGGTTAAAGCTTCACCTCTCAGGGTTGTTGTGCAGATAAGGAGGAAAGGAGAATAATGGAAGCTGTCTTGGCCCCCACTGTGGAGAAAGATGGGGTAAAAATGAAGTAAGTAAATAATAAATATATCTGAAGATGGGAGGTGGATAAAAGGTAGGTTGGTGAATGGCTGAGGAGGCGAGAATGAGACATGGAAAGATATGGAGGATATGGAGGTTGCCAGGAGGAGGGAAAGAGGAAATAGTGTGGGGAGGAGGATAAAGGGGAGAGTGAGGTGCCACCCCACATGTCCTTGAGGGTTCCCTAATATGCAAGTGGGCCTAGTCCAGTGGCTGGCACCAGAAAACTGGGCCACATTTTTCCTAGGTAAAGTCTGCCAGTGGTGGGGAAAGAAAAAGCTTAAGACAGAAGAGCAGATAAAGGTAGTTTGGCTGTTGGGTGGGAAGGAAATTGGATTACCAATTCCAGGTTAGGAAATATGTGGAGATTTGGAGGTTGGACCCTGTGGAGGGTGGGGTGTGAGGAGGAGGGACCTCAGAACGTATAATGCCATAGAATCCACCTGTCAAAGTAGCCATTTTCTCCATGGGAACTGGGGTTGCCAACCTCCAGGTGGGAGCTAGAGATCACCTGGATTCACAACTGATTGACAGATGACATCAGTCTGTTCCCGTGAAGAAAATGGCTGCATGGAGGGTAGACTATGACATTATAGCCTGCTGGGGTCATTTCCTGCCCCAAAACTTGCCTCCCAAGGCTCCACATTCAGAAATCTCCCAAACTGGAGCTGGCAACCCTAAAAGAAGCAGGAGAGAGTCTGTGGAGGCTTTCAGGAATGATGGGAAAGAGGAAATCGTGGGGGTGGAGGGAATGAGATGCCTCCCACAAGTCCTTGCGGGTTTCTGCTTATCTATGTATCTAATGCTCAACAGTACCCTCTGCCTGTGGATACTTATTTCAGAGGGCACACTCTTTCCCAACAGGTTTTTCTACAGACTCAGAAGACTCCATGGGTCTGCAGAAAAATCTAAAAAGTTTTTTAAAAAACCTTGGAGAAGATTGCATCCCCCCATACATTTTGAAATGGCTGCCGCAGGGATCTACTCCAAGCCCCGCTTCATCAACACTGAGAGATAGACTGGCTGATAGCCAGAGAGAGAGCAAGACAGAGAGAGATAATGAGTGGGAAGAGGGGAGGAAGCAAAAGCAAAACTGGAGCTGGGATTGGGGAGAATTCCTTCTACAGTATGAATGGACAAATGGCAGAGGGACGTTTTAAAAGGACAAGCTTCTCACCCCTACCCCTTTTGCTACAGGCTCCACTGTCCTCTTAAAACTTTTTTTGGGGGGGAGGCTTCTAACTGCTTCTCACCCTTCACCTGCTTGAGAAAGACTGGCTGAGAGTGTGTGAGAGAGAATATGGGTGGGGGAAGAGGGGAGGAAGCAACAGCAGTACTGGAGCTGGGATTAGGGAGAATTCCTCACTGCCACTTACCCATCTCCAACACTGTTTTTCCTGCAGTATGAATGGCTAAATAGTAGGGGAAAGTTTTAAAAGGACATCTGAGCCAGCAACTGCAAAGCCTTGCAAGCGGGAAAGAAGGATCAGTCTCACCCCAGTCTCTGTAGCTGCAGGCTCAGCTGTCCTTTAAAAACATTCTCTCTGGCTTCTAACTGCTTCTCCCCGCCCCCCCAGCTTGGGCACTGCTTCTTCCCACCACTTCTTTCTTTGGACTGACTAGAAGCCAGAGGGAAGTTATAAAAGGACAGCTGAGGCATCATTAATGGATGGGTGAGCACAGTGACTGAGGAGGCGGGATTTCCTCCAACCAATGTCCGTTTGTACACACCACCTTTTAAAATGTTTTGGCAACCTTGATAGACAAATCAACTGCCAAAGATAGCTATGGTGCTGTGGGTGAATGTGGACTCATCTCAGGCTGAAGAAGACTGAAGCCCTGCAACCACACAATTCTCCACAATAAGGTGAGAGACTGAACAAGCAAAGGTGCCTCAGGCTGAACCATTGATAAACAAATGGCTATTTAAACAGCTGCTTTTGGCAAGGGCACTCAGAAGGAGAGTGGCACAGGACACCTGTAGCACCTCAAGACCTGCAGTACCCAATAATAAAAGCCAAGGCCAAACATTGTAAAATGTAGGCATATACTTAAAGGAACTAGTCTTCACCCGTGGACAATTATATATTGCAATATCTAGAGTAAAATGCTTTGAAAATCAGCCTGCTCACAGTGCTTGCTGTGATGTGCTCCACTTGAAGTAGCTTTCGAAGGCCTCTCAGAAACTTCAGCTGTTCCAAAATGCTGCGGCAAGAGTGCTGACAAGAGCATGTTGCAGTAATCATGTTATTCCTATACTTAAAAATATTTATTTCGCTTGGTTAATGGGGAGGGGAATCCTTCTCCATGTGCCCTCTGTGTGGGTGTTCAGGCATGCAGTGAAGATGTGGCTGTTTCGTATTGTTCTTAGGTGAGTTTATTTGGTTGATTTATTCAAAGACACCTGTGGTCCTTCTGTTGTGTGTTTAAAGATCCAGAATTGTTCAGTATATCTGATTTTATTTGTGGCTGATCTCATTACATTTAGGTAGTGATTAAGATTATTTACTGTATACGTTTTATGCGACTTGTCTAAAATATATTGTGAGATATTTTGTACTTGAGGAAAAACAGGAAAGATATTGTGTTAAATTAAATATTTCCTGTGTCAGCGAAAGCAATCTTTCTTGCAAATGTGTATTAAATGTTTAAGGGAAGCAGGAAGTCTTCTTGGACTTGGAACAAAAATATCTCACTCTCCCTGCCTTGGTTTTCCTGTCTGTAATATTACATTGAACTCTATGAATATGTATGGAGAATTATCAGTGGCCTACTATGCATGGGTGTTTTGCCTAGCTTTTGCCGCACATCTCCTGTGGGTTTTCTTTTTTGGTGTGCATGGATTTGCCTCCCTTCAGTGCTCAGTTTGCTTTCTGGTTGCTGTTTCCCCAGGTTTTCTGAGAGTGCTTATGTGCTGGTTTTCCCCTTGCTTCACTTCCAAGCCAAAAGTAATCCAACAGCATATAGATTCCCTGGGATATTTCCACACCACCCTTTTCCTGCCCCTTGAAGGCCTCTCCGCTGACCACAATGAGGTCATTCCTCCCACTCTGCACCTTCTGCTATCCTCCCACCTTCAGTGGTGTACAAGATCTATTTCCCCCTAATTTTAAAAATTTTATATTTTTTTTAACAAGCGGAAAGAGACACTGGGATGAGAAGCCTAAAGCTTTGAAAACATTTTCCCCTTAAATGCTTCAGTGAACAAAGTTTGGGGAGGAACCATTTTGGCAGTCTCTGGAAGCCTAACATTAAAATGGACGCTGAGCCACATGGACCTTCTGCAAACTTCCAAACTTAAGAAACCCTTGGGATAGAGAAAAAGTATGCAGAGTGCTGACTTGGAGACATAGCAAAGTATCTATAGTGCACCATGCCCAGCCTGTGCAGGCAAGTGTGGCTCTTCCTAGCGAGGGACTTTATCACCCCAGAGTTCTGTGGGTGGAAGATGGCACTGAGCCCCCATAGCCAATTTGACCAGCTGCTGGAAGACACAAGCACCCAGCTGGAGGCACTTGAGTGCAGGAAGGTCATGCTGCTGGATGGGCCAGCCCTGTGCTCTTGTGGTGAGGTGAGCGGCCAGCCAGAGGGCTCCGTGCGGCTCTTGCTGGACCCAACCAGCTTCTCCCTGGAGGATGAGGTGGTGCAGCTGGATGGCAGGAGGCTGAAGGTGATGGCCAAGTGGGAGAACCAGAGCTGGGTGTTAGACGGCTGCTGTGCCTGTGACTCCTGGGAAGTGCTGCTGCCTGACAATGCCAACCTGAAGGCCATGGCCTGCGCCCTGTCTGCTGAAGGGCAGTTCCGCATCCAGGTCCCTCACCTAGCCCAGGAGAGGCTCGTCCCCATCTGCTGCGTGGACAAGGCTGTCGGGCAGGGGAAGTGGGTGGAGGATGGCAAGGAGGTGCCAGTGGAGAAGGCGGGTGGAGGGGGAATAGTGACTGTGGGAGAGAGGACCCTTGGCAAGGACAGGCTATGGTGTTCGTTCTCACCTCCGTTGTGCTTCCTATGCTGCCCCATTCCAGCAGTTCTGTGACTGTCTAGGCCGAGAGGAGCCCCGTTGTTGGAGAGGCTTGTTGCATGGCTGTTAGATTCTAGTCTGGTGGCAGCTTAGAGACCAATGAAAGTTTCAGGAGCCAACAAACTTTCCAGAGTCAAAGCTGTCTTGTAGCAGAAACAGACATCTCTGAGTCCTTTTATTCCAGCCAGAAGCAGGGAGGGCTGTTGTGGTTTTTGTAGGTTTTTAGTACTTGTCAAGAAATAGATTTGCTGTTTTTTCCAATGCTATTTTTCACTCTCCTTCACTTTCATTATTGTAACTTTGTATATTGACTACGGTGTATTAGTATTTTGATTGCACAGCCATAGACCATGGTGTGTTGTGGTTGGAATGTCTGACAGCTGTTCGGAAACCAGAGTCCAGATCCTGCTTGGCCATGGAGAGAAAGGATGGGGGGGAGAAGACCCACAAGGACAGTTCATGGCAGATCCTGCCCCCTCTCCAGTTTTCCCTTCATCAATGCTGCACCTATCTGGCATGCAAATTTGCAAGGAAGGACAGGAAACGCTTGTTACTGTGCATCTGCGCTAGAGCATTGGAAGGGCTTTAAAAAAGAGAGAGAGAGTACCAGAACTCTTAAGAGGGAAATGAAGTTTTCAGTCTGTATCCTGAAAACTCGTGGCCTTTTAAACATTTGAAAAAGAATTTTGTCAAAGAGGTTCTGGAACTCCGTTTCAGCATGTTCCCCCAGAAAAAATGTACTGGGCATCAGCAAAAATACCCCCCCCCCAATTTTTTAAAATTTAGTGGCACAAGGCTTTTTTAATTTAGCGGCACAAGTGGGGAGGGCCAGATACAAATCCAATAAATACATAAATAAATTCTGCCAGGGGATTCCTCCTCTATACAAATTGCAACCCTGTGCACAGTGTGGTGGAGTTGCAGCCATCTTTGCGCAGGTACGCAATTGCGTAAACGCCCCCCCCCCCCCAACGTCACAAGTGATGTTCCACCCCAATATAGAAAAGGGCTATTTTTTTTTATTATAGCTGTAAAATTAATACACTGGAGGAAAAAGAATGGTGCGCAAGGCAGGCACAGAATCTGAAGCCAAGATTAAAGGCTTACTGCTCTGAAAATCTGCAGTAAGATGTGCATGCATCTTAGTGTTTAGTTTGAAAATGCACTGAAGTGCAATGTACCCCTCCTGCCACATCACAATGACAGAATAGCTGTATTCATACATATGACCAAATCTCCTATTATAAATGTCAGTCTCCAAGTACAAAAATACATACAATAAAAGAACGGTCAGTATAAAATAAAAATACTTCGTATTTGAATACAGGATCTCGTCTTGGTCATCTATAACATTAACAACTCATCCCAGCCATGTGATGATAATGCATAAACAATCCAGATTTGTACAGATGTTTACATAATAAATAAAATGCATTATATAATGAAGCAAAGAAGAAATATCTTATGGATGGTCTGGCTGCATTGTTGCCATGGTAACTAGGTGCATTTTACCTGTTGAGCAATCTAGCTATATCAGGACTATGTGTACTTTGAACTTAATAAACAATAATTCTGTGCCACTGTAAAGTACTGACTTCGGAGACGTGTTGAGTGATTAAAGCTCATAGTTTATTGAGAGGTCGAGATAAGAATAACAAACTGGACTCACAAGTCCGCTTATATTTCCCTTCATGATTGCACCTATGCACACACCCAACACCCGTGACTGGTTATTTACATGCCCCTGCCACCTATAGGTCTCCCTACAGATTGTGGGCTTCCCCATTGGTCCTGACTAGGATCCTCCGGGTCTATTGTCCTGCGATTGAAGCTCGACGGCTTCTCCTGGCCACGTGTGTGGTCAACTGTGTGCACGGTTTAACAGCCAGGACATAACACCCCGCCCCCATGGTTCAGATTCCCCCTGGCATATGTAGTCCCGGAGGTAAGCGGGTTGCTTCCGCTCTTGGGCGGACCGGTGTACTGCTGGAGTAGGGGTTTCCCAAGCTGGTGTTGGTTCTGGTCTCTCTGGTCCTGGTTGAGCTGGGGTTGTGTCGGTTAGTGCGTCCTATGACTTGGTTCATGGGGGGATCCTGTACGGAGGAGAGCTGCCTTCCTCAGCTGAGACTAAGTTGTCTTGTGTCGGGACGGCCATGCCTGGGGTGTTGTCTGTGTCCGGCAGAGATTTCGGCGGTTGAGGACTCCCCATTGTCCTCATCCTCAGGTTCCTCAGGCAGTACCCAGTGCCTGAGGTGGTCGATGTGCCACTGCCACGCCTGTCCATCTTCCATGGAGACCTCATAGGACAAGGGGCCTGTTACTCGCACTACCCTGGCCAGGACCCATTGGGGCCCCTTCGCGAAGTTCCAGGTGAAGACTGGGTCTCCCGGGAGGAACCCTCTTGGAGCAGATCAGGTTTCCAAAGTTGCGCTGTGGTCCGGGGCC
The DNA here is from genome assembly GCA_029233225.1 of Lepidodactylus listeri. Taxonomy (NCBI): domain Eukaryota; kingdom Metazoa; phylum Chordata; class Lepidosauria; order Squamata; family Gekkonidae; genus Lepidodactylus; species Lepidodactylus listeri. The sequence continues at coordinate 44,094,539 of JARCFY010000003.1, forward strand.
CAGTCAAGGCGTAGGCAGTCCAAACAGGTGGTGAGGCGCTGGCCCATCAGGAGCGCCACGGGGCTGTGCCCGATTGTGGTGTGAGGAGTTGTCCATTGGCCGAAAAGATGCTATTACCTAGGACATCAGTGATAAAAAATTAACATTTCTTTATTAGGACTTAACATACAGACTCTGTGTCCAGTGCTGCTCTTTAGTCTGGAGATCAGTTGTAATTCTGGGGAAACTCTAGGCTCCACCTAGAGGTTGGCAGCCCTAAAGGAGAGGAACTAAATTAGTAACTTATCCTAGTCACACCTTTTTAATGATGTACATGTGCTTACAGTTGTACTACATCTGGGCCCCGTCCACACTGTCACTTTTGTCGCTCATTTCTCCCTATTGCTTCAGGTTCCCCCACCCCCCATATGTTTTGTTCTCTCTAGTAGTCCCAGAGGGAGCAAAACACATGTGGAAAAGGGGGAGGAACCCAAAGCAATAGGGAGAAATGAGCAGCAAAAGTGACAGTGTGGACGGGGCCCTGAAGTAACAAGCTGGAGGAGGAGAATAAAATCTTTTATGCAGCCATAACATGGTATTAACATGGGAAAGAAATGTTCATCGGTGGTTTGCCATTGCCCATCTCTGCGTAGCAACCCTCGTTTCCCTTGGTGGCCAACCCTGCTTAGCTTCTGAGATCTGACAAAATCAGGCTAGCCTGGGCTTTCTAGGTCAGGGCATTGCAAACTTACTGTATATAAAAATAAAGGACCGGGTTTGTTGATAGACATTTCCCCCTTCCCTTAACTATTCTTAAAATAGAGAAATAGAAACATATCCAAACATTAAGTGTCAAGGAATTCCTAAACTGGTGGAGGACCATCCATGGTAACAAACCCCAAAGAGATATTAATAGAGACAGTCTTCTAGAGCGACTTTTAACTCCATCGGCCATTTAGATGAGGATGGAATATCTTGACTCCCCAAATCAGCTACGAGCATATGACATTGAACTCACCAGGGTTACCCCTGGGTACAGAAAACAAGGGAATGGATTATTTCTAGGGTAGCCAGGTCCTACCTTGCTCCTGGCAGGGGGCTCCAGGCATTGCTGACATTGGGGGATGATGCTCAAGTTTTGGGGCAAAACTCAAAATTTTTTTTGCCCTTGAAGAGGAAGGGATTGGATTTATATGCTACCCTTCACTATCTGAAGAAGTCTCAGAGAAGCTTACAATCTCCTTTCCCTTCCCCTCCCCACAACAGACACCCTGTGAGGTAGGTGGGGCTGAGAGAGCTCTTTCGAGAACTGCTTGTGAGAGAACAGCTCTGACAGAACTTGTAACTGACCCAAAGTCACACCAGCAGCTGCATGTGGAGGAGTGGGGAATCAAACCCAGTTCTCCCAGATTAGAGTCCGCGCTCCTAACCACTACACCAAACTGACTCACCAAACCATGGAGTTTGCCCAAATACTAGAGCGTCATCACCACCCCCGACGACATCATGGCATCGTTTCTGGGTGATGTCATTGTGACAGGGACATCATGTGGCGATTTCCCTGTTCAGGGGTGGGGCTTCCCCCGCAGGCTAGCTGGCTGGCAGCGGATTGGAGCCCTAAAGACCAGGAGATTCCCTGGCCGGGCCGAAGGTCTGTGAACCCTAATTTATTTATAATCTTGCAGCGCCAAGAACTATATGGCCTATCTCTAATTACCATCTTTAGGGATATGTAACAGTCAGGGTTTAGAGGATTGTGTTTTGTTCATATTTCTTTTTATCTTTTGTGCTTGAAAATGCAGTTTGTGCTTTGTATTTTTTATTAAAATTCTTTTCATTTTTAATGCAGTCATTCTGATAGCTGTAACTCATGTTTAACCCCTGTTCAGTCCACATGTACTAGGAGCAGAAAGGGGAGGGAACAGTGGTTTAACTCTGCTTCACTAGAAGTTTGTTGTCCCCTCTCAGTATTCAGTGCAGAAGAACAAGAAGATGCCAACATGGAGCTAAGTCTTTAAGCTACAAAGCAGCCTAAGTTGCCTGAGCTCTAGCCTTCAGTCTGGAAGCCTGAAAGGAAGATAGGTTAAATTGGTCAAAAATATATACACTTGGGGGTGGGGTTGACAACGTGGAGAAGCCTCGCTTGGCACAAGATCCAGGGCAGCTGTGTATTTTCCTCTCACCAGCACCAGAGATTTGTGCTCACAAGTCCCATTTCTTCACAGAGACCTACTCCCAGAAAAGTGTTCTTACAATGGCCCTGCCAGAGAGCAGTTCTAAGCAGATCTATTCAGAATTCTACACAAGTCTATTCAGTGGGGCTTATTTCCAGGACAGTGTTCTTAGGATTGTGCCGTCAGTCGTGACTGGCATAAATTGATCTGGGGCCACAGAGGACTGCTTCCAAACACTGTAGTTCCTTTAAAGCATAATAATAGTTGTACAATATCTATGAAAATGTGTTGGAATCCAAAATGCATGTGAATTTTGCAGGTAAAATTTGTGATGAAGAAGAGGCAGGAATGTGGTTTCCTGCTTGCAGATCTTCAGTAGATTCTGCTTGAGCATATATCGCTTCTGCTTTGTATTCTTCAGTGGATCCTTATCCACAGTGATATGGTTTTTCTGGGGGGGGAATTCAAATGGCCTTGTTTAGTTTGTTCCTTTGACTTGCATTTAATAAACAAAAATTTAAAAGTACTCCATGTTAATTTTGTGCTCCAATACCAGTTAATATTTAATTAGGGGAAAGTATGGCTTAGGAGTTATGTTCAAAACTTTCTATGGAAAATCATTTTATTTGAATAATACTTCTTAATTTTTGAAGACAGTATAGTATGTGCCTCCTTTACATTTTTTTAAAAAGAAAACCTAAAGACACTGATAAGTGTTGACTCAGTAATTTTAGCGAACCACCAGGACTGTGCATGATACACCAAGGTTGTGGTTGTCCTCTTATCTATACAGTTGGTTGTCCTCTTATCTATACAGTTATCTACAGTTATCTATTTCAACAGTATTTATACTGTCTTCCATGGAGGTCACTGATGCCCCTCAGTTTCACCCTCTGTAGCATGACTTTCATTACTTGTCTGTTGCCTATGAGACCGGTGATTACAATACGCTTTCCACAATGTGAGAGGAAATGTACAGATGAGAAGTTTATCTTTGGTTTTGATTGGACTTGCACATCTAATCAGATTTATGCATAATTTGATATTTTTAGATTTGTTTTAGAATTTGGATTATTATATGTATTTGTGGTTTATCCCCCCCCCTCAACTCCACTTATAAATCAATAGAACGTAACAATACTCTTTCTCATCGTTCCTATGGATGATCGCCTGCAAAACAATAATTAGAACTCTGAAACTAAAACACTTGCTGTCACAATGACAGCCATCCGTTCATCATTATCTAATGCGATGAAATAATAAATGTTTAGCAATGGAACATTTTCCGTGGAACATAATAAACTGGAAAATTTTCTGCCCCACATTTCTACTTCTCCATGGAATAAAAACCAGATGTTAGAATGACCTACAGAGCCATGATAGCAATGTTCTTTTAAGGAACTGTTCAGTGTATAATGGTAAATGACTACAGAAGAAAAAAGCTTATTTCAAATTGTGATGTTATTGTTTACCAGTTATGGATTACAAGAACACTGAATTGAAGAATTACTTCTTGGGAGGGAAATGACAAAAGTTTCATGGACTATGGCAGTGTATGGGCAGTTGGCTGTTGCACTACTCTCATTAATTTAACTGAAACATCCAAAGGAACTAATCCTCATGACTGTGCTCTAAAGTTTTGATTTATTGGTAATTATTATCTTGGAATACACACACACACACACACACACACATATATGGAACATATATATATATATATAAGCGTGTGTGTATTATTTGTTAGGTATACACATGTTCACTTACATTTTGCAATTCATCTTATCTTAACCTTTCAGCTTAACCTTTTAAATATCATTTAGTGTAGCAGGTTTAACTTTATTTCCAGGCAGATAATTTTGATTATGTTAATCTGACTCCTCAATACAATTTACTGTCTTTTTAAAAAAAGAGTCAGTGTGTCTAGTATTTATTGGATTGTCATGTTTTACAGGAGATGCACGACTGAGAGATCAGACAGGGGTTCTCTCTGAGCGACGTGGTTCCTACCCATTTATAGACTTCCGTCTTCTCAACAGTAAGTACATCACTGCTTGGGAAGTGGGATAATACGGTAATGTTAAGATGACAATTGAAGTTGTATTTATATACATACTCATACACACAAAGTAAGAACTATTTTCTGTACTCCATGTCCACTAATTATGTTCTGTTTTGACTTTGTAGGTGCTTTTGCATTTGTTTTCACAGTATATACAAGGAATACCCTAAATACTGTTTAATGTAATTGCCGTTGTAGAAGAAAGGCAAAGTCAGGATGTTGGTGAAATTTAACCATCAACTGTTAGTCTTTGTTGGGTCTACATGTTAGGGTTGCCAGGTGAGGGATGGGGGGACTTACTAGGAGCAGTAGGGAGGCCCAGGCTATGTTGCTAGTGATGCATCAACTCCACTTCTGGCATATACCAGAAGTGATGTCATCACATTGAGATGTCCCTGCAACACTATTTGGGCAAAAGCTCTATGGTAAAAATGGCTTCTAACATAGAGTTTTTGCCCAAATACCAGAGTGTCACCCGGATGTTACCAACATGATGACATCACTTCCAGTACTTAACGGAAGTAATGTCGCCACGTTGCCGGCGATGTAACCTGGGCCACCCTCTTGTTCCTGGTAAGTCCCCCTGCTGGCCAGCTGATTGGGGGCAGGGCCATGGGGGGGATCCCCCACCTCCAGCAGGGGCTGGCAACCCTAACACATGTTCACCTATGTTCTGCAGTTCATCATATCTTAACCTTTCATTTATGATCTACTTTTAAAAAACCTCTTCCCACCATTCATCTGCCTACAGCCATATTCCACTGCCTATTATTGTGATTCCTACTACTGACATGCAGCATGAATATAGGAAAATACAGTATACAGTTGTGTAAGACATCATGCATACAACATTCCTCTTCAAGCATATCTTCTCATAAAAGTAGGAACATGAGTTTCAATGTCTGCTTGCTGTTGGCATGAAGTATTTCTGGTGATTGATCCAAACCACAGTCACTGACTATAATGAAGCTGTTTAACTGATCTTTAAACAATGTTTTCAGATGATAGAATGGATTTAGTCCATGGATTTAGCTATTTGGCGGTAGTTTCCACAAATCATGTGTTGGGTAACTGAACATTTATGGGGGCCATTCTGCGATGCCCAAGAGGAAAAGTTTTTTCAAGGCATGATGGAAAAGCCTCAAATCTGCATTGCAGCATTTGAAATGGACACTAGGAGGTACTGAAGACATAATAGATTAGATACTACTGGCTGCAAATGAGATGCACTCGAGGCGATTAGGATAGAAAAACAAAAATGGCTATTCTTTGAAAATATAAAAACCAGCACTAATCAGAACAATTGCATCCCTTTTAAGGTAACTTCCCTCCCAAAAAACTCTAACAGTTCTTACATTAACAGTTTTAGATGATAAACTGGTTAAAGAGACCATGGAAGCCAACTTGGGTAGCATGTCTAGTGGATGGAGGATATGTTTTTGCTTCTCTGTCTCAGTTTTTTTTTAAAAATACCTTACAGAAAAGTGTAGAATCTTTGCAGCTTCCTGAAGTTGATATGTGAGAAAAACTAAGGCAGTTAAATAAAGCAGACAAAATGTGCTATTAAAACCCTAGTGCCAGATGCCAAGAAGTTTTAGAGGCAGAAATTCTGATTAGTTCTGGAACATTTATGGAGTCACTTTCCTTCCATAAATTTGTGGGATTCTGGAGCATGATTCACCCACATAATGTTCCAAGTGTTTTACAATTCTTTATTCTGTTAGGGAGAACTGTGGTTTGTATAAACTAAACAGAGTCCCATCTGTGGAGGTACAAGGCACTCTGTACACTGTCTACTGTAAATTTCAAGTGCTCCAGTATCGAACGTTTACTTCATTCACTTTTTGTTTTATTGGCGCTTAGCTTAGCTTGGCTTCCACCAAAGGATTCTTACTGGCAACAATAATTTAATTCTCTGAGTGACTTCAGTTGTTTAGTGAGTCACTCAACCAGATCCTTTCAGTGACTCATGCTTGGTGATTAAAATTATCTTTCATTACCCTACCATGCAGTCTGTCAATGACTGATACAGCACATTTCTTGATTGCCTTAATTAGGATCAAGAGGGAATTCCATACAGTGCAGTTGCACTGGATTGGTGAATTGCAGCACAGCACAATGTGAAGAGAACTGGATGTGCTTCCACCCGGTCTATGATTCAAACTGAGAAGATATTATTAAGCATCGAAAAGCTTTAACCCAACCAGGAGCTTAGATTTAGGAACAATCTTAATTTAATCCACTGTCAGTACATATCAGAAACACCAAGAAAGCTCCACATCCTATATTAATTATTTTCACTCCACAAAATTCTCCTGCAAGACATTTTTGTATATGCAAATCCAGGACTGGAATGCCAGTCGGGTTTTACCAGCAGTTGGTACTGCTCAGTCTTTTTATATCACAGACTTAAGGACGGGTTGTTGGTACGGTTCTGCCACTGCAGTGACATACTGCCTGAAGGTGTGCCCCCTTTCTGCGCTGTGCATACTTATGGAAGCCACCTGTTGAGGGAGGAAGAGTTGCTGAGGCAATACAGAGAACAGGTACATGTGGAGGCATGGGGAATCATTTGCAGCACTCACAGCTTGAGAGAAGAATTCTACATTATTATTTTCCTTAGCTCCCTTTTTGTGCAAACCACCCTGTTGTGGGGTTGCCCACTTGTTTCCTAATGTGAGGCCAGAGAGATATAGTTGCGTGCCCTGTCATCTAAGATATAGGTATCCTGGCTGGGTTTGATGTAGTGCTTGGGAAAGCTGTGGCTGGCTGCAGGCTTAGTTGGTATCCTTAGCTGCAGTGTAGCTTGGAGGTGTGGCAGGAAGTTGCCAGAGGGCTCTGTGTTTTCAGTCTGCTATTTCATTCTTCTATGGGAATTTTCAGAGTTACACCAGTGCAAGGGGCAGGGAGCAAGCTGGAAAAGCTTTGGATATACCCATCTGAGGTCCCTCCCTCCTCAACCACAAGCCTCCCTGGACTCCACCCCTCTAATCTCCAGGAATTTTCCAACCTGAGTTGGCAACCCTATCTCCTTCCCAACCAACAGCCAAACTACCTTTATCTGTCTGTCTGTCTTCAGCTTTCTGTTGCCTCTCTCCCTGCAACATCTGTCTAGGAAAACTATGGTATTTCTCCACAGTGGGGACTGAAGCAGCTTACATTATTCTCTTCTCCTTTTTATCCACACAACCACCCTGTGAAGTAGGTTAGTCTGAAAGTATGTGACTGGTCAAAAATCACCCAGTCAGCTTCCACAGAAAAGGTGGGGATTCGAACCTGAGTTTCACAGACCCTGCTCTGAAGCTCTAACTGCTACACCACACCGTCTTTCATAGGGTGGCTGCTGTTGAACAATAGCAAACAGCCAGGCCTAGTTCAGTCATGCAAGTTGGGTGCTATCAAGTCACCAAGAGGTAGCTTCTAGGTCTAGGGTTGTCAGCCTCCAGGTGGGACCTAGAAATATCCCAGAATTACAACTGAACTCCAGACAACAGAGATCTGTCATACTGGAGGCAATGACTGCTTTGGAGGGTGGACTCTGAGGTATTATAATCAGCTCAGGCCACTCCCCTCCCCCAAACCTGCCCTCCTCAGATTTTACCCTCAAATGTCCAGGGATTTTCCAGTCTGGAGCTGACAACCCTAGCCAGGCCTGGCCCCAATGAGTTCTCCCTCAAAGGTCAAAATATGCCTGGAGAGTGCCCTGGCCCCTCCCTCTGCCTTTTTAATCACAGAAACTGAAGCCTGGAATACTGTGGTAGCCTAGCAACAGCCACTGAGAGAATCTGTTGCTTAAAGCAACAGGTGCTCCTTTTATCATTTTTTTAAGCTGCCCAGTGTAATTTTTTTATATTTCACATTTTTCTGCAAACTTAGGGCCCTTTTCAGGTTTGTAGAAAGATCTGTTTTGCCCGTTCACAGCTCCAGTCACTGTATTTAAGTATCCAATAGGAAAAAGCCACAGCACAAAATAAGCAATAGTACTTGACACTTCATTAAAAATCCCCCAAACAGAAGGAGCACTAGAAGCCCCTCCCCCCGACCATAATGGTCAGAGAATTTCGTATGGCAGCAAGTGGTACCTTAAAGAATGCTGGGCCAGACAAAGAATATCAGACAGGCCATCAGTAAATGTCAGGGGCAAACAGAACATGCAGTGGTAATAGATAATATGCAACAAACCCCATACTGTAGGGTTACCATATTTTGAAAAGCAAAAAAGAAGACATATTTCCTGTCTGACTACTTCAAACAAGTGATCACTATGACAAACCTCTTTTAAATACCCCTGCTATTTAAGCTGTGATAACTGCTAATAACTAGGAATATTCCTAACCTTCCAATCTCAAAAGAGGACATTTTCCTCAGTTTTCTTTAAAAAAAAAACAACCCTTAAGAGGATGGACACCCAAAACAGAGGACATTGGAAACCCTACTGTACTCAGTGGATAAGTATGGAGAGGATGTTCAAAACTGCCACCAAATAGTCTGCACCAAACAGTAATCCTCCTGGCCACTCATCAGTCCTAAAAGGGCTGCTCTGAACACTAAGATGTTTCACAATGAAACAGCAGTCATCCAGGATTTAATCTTGGATTAAAAGATCAATTTTTTTGTGCATCACAGAGATTTAGTTGGATGAAGATGGAGGAGTAGGTCTCTCCAGGTTGCACACTGAGGAATCTACTTGTGGCATCTGAAGAAACAGTTACTGGTACACACTAAAGCTTATGTAGGAATAAAATTTGTTTTATTTAAACTGTCACAAGACTCCTACATATTTTTGCTATAACAAACTATGAGTCTTCATTTCATTTTTGGTAGTGGTGGGGATCTCTACCTCTTGCCACAAAATAACAAAACTAATGTTGAGATAGACAGACAGACAGACAGATATATTCTATAGAATATTTATATTCTATAAAGAAATGTCTCATCAGTGGCTTTGCAATCACAGTAAAGAATAATTTTTATAATCTAATTAAACATTTTACATCACTTGGACTCTACTTTACACAAGCATCTCAAACCATGAGTTTTACTAAATATGTAAATTCCCTTTAAAACAAGATTTTTGTATATGATGAGTTGCTAAGTTTGTTACCTGACCTTCTGTTCCAAGGAAGAGGGTGTATTGATGATAACACTGAGGAGACATTCCAAATGACACAAGGAAGAGAAAAAACAAAGTGAAAGGACCATTAAGATGATAAATTAAAAGTTGGGTTTTCTGTTATTACAGGTTACGTTCATTTTCCTTTAAGGGGAACAAGAGCTATTTCCTTCCACTAACTCTGTAATGGCCATATTTTTAAACAATTATCCTATTGTAATGCTCCAGGTCAGGAGTAAGTTTCTAACTGGAGACATTCAATCTTAAATTAATTGGGTACTGTGGCATTCTGAATGTGCAGGTTTACTGGAGAGATGGCATAAAAATCATCCAAGTAAGTAATAAATAAAATGTCACTCTGTGATAGAACTGCTTTTACAGCTATGATTTAGTGGTCTTTTAGAACCAGTGGGTTATAAGAACAATCTGCAAAGTCCCATGTTCTTCCATACAGTTTACTCCCAGGAAAGTGTCCTTATTACTGCAGCCTACACCAATGAATTCAGAAGGGTTGCTAGCAGAGTGCTGACAGTCAGTGGGAGGTTTAGGAGGTGGGAAGAAGCAAATGGGTGTTGCAGTGATGCAATAATGTCGATTGTGGCACAAACCTAGAAGTGACATCATTGTTATACTTTAGGATTCTCCCAAAATTCTATGGTCTTGCCATAGGGTTTCAGTGGAATCCTAGACTGTTGCACTGATGAAATGATGTCACTCCAGGTTTGTACCAGAAGTGATGCCATGACACTTATTTTTTCCCCTCGCCACTCTACTGACTGGTGACAGGCAACTAGAATTCCAGGGCAAGCAAGATATCTGGCTGCCTTAGAATTCAGCTGTAGATTTATGTTGTACATGAGGAACATAAAGCCATTTTAGATGTTTTCTGCATGGGTTATCTGGCCCGAGTTGAATGCTTTTGGGAAGCAGGGTTTTCCCCCCTGCTTTCCTACAACAACATGGTGCATTCATGCACCTCTGACAGTTTTCCTGGCTTTTCTCTGATCTTTTGCAAATCTCCTTTGCTCTGAAATTTTGGGAATAATTGCAGCAAAGACTGGATGGCTGCTGTGTTGGTGGGAAAAATTGGGGGTTTTGGCCCACATGACAGCCATTTCCTCCCCCTACTGCTAGAAAGCTTTTTGTATATATATATATATATATTTAAAATGGGCAGTAGAGTATCAGTATATGAATATACTATTGTAACAATAAGTATAGCAGGGACAGCAGTAGAGACTTACTTTTCAAAAAATGAAATATCTGGCATCTTTCCCTGCAGAGATATAGGGGAAAATGCATATCTTCTTAAGGGGAAGGGCTAGAGACTTACTCTTTTTAATGAAAATATTGCAAAAGCCCTGGTGTCCCAGGGGAGATGGGGAATGGCCACTTTCAGTGGGCTGGGGCAGGGAAAGTGTGGGGAAATGTGCCAGGTGAAAGCTCCTTTGCTGCTGTACTTTCTCTGTAGCCACATCAGGAACAAAGAAGTAACAAAATCTCATCCTTGTGTGGAAGGCACCTTAAATGTGGGGCATCCATAATAATAGAAGCATAAATATCTATTTCAAGACATGAGTATCTAGTGAAACATAAATATTTTGCTATGACAATACCCAAATTAAAAAATCAATGCATTTTATACACATGTGAGCACATATATGTTTAACACTGTGTTGGGTAATGCCTGACTGTGTTGTCCAAAATGGACTGTTGAGAGCTGACCCAATATATTGAGTAATCAGCCCATATATTGTGTGTGCTCTGTGGTTCCCCATATAAGTTTCAATGTCTTTCCTAAGGTCCACCATTTTTCTTCCAAAAGAGACGGGGGCAGTTGTGTTTGAGCAGTTTGAATGAAAAATAAATTAAATAATAAGAATGGAATGAAAACTGCAGTATTTCACAGTGCCATACACTCCACATGCAAAATTCTATAAAATATTAATGGTGGTGGTTGCAGGCCCTGGTTGTTCTTGTGTTAGAGTTACCAAACTCTATGTGATGGCTGGAGATCTCCTGGGATTACAACTGATCTCTGGGCAACAGAAATCAGTTCATCTGGAGAAAATGGCCCAAACCCCACCCTCTTCATGCTACACCCCCAAAATCTCCAGGTATTTCCCAACCTGGAGCTGGCAACCATATCTTGGGTTGTTCTCAACCATACTGATATCTCAAGATGGGTAGATACTAGTCTGTTTGTAGCAGTACTGGACTCTTGCTCTCATACTGATATCTGGATTTTAGTTTTCACTGAAATATCACAAGGCTAAACATAATTAAACCTCTTTGTTCCTAGATTCAGTTTTCCTGTCAAAAACATGAAAACACCCATGCTTAGATGTTCTGTGTATTCCAGAATTTATCATTTGTTTTATCATTTTCCTTGGGACAACTAAATGTGGTCTTAAAAATGCATTTGTTTTCTCTTTGGACTGGAGAAAAGAACCACAATGCCTGTGCTTTAAAAATGCATCAACCACGAGTTGACCTTCCCTGAGTTCTAGCTTGTTGGTTTAGTGAAGTTCTTTGTACCAATTGTTTTTCCACAGATACCATTTACTCAGGGGAAATTAGCACAAAGAAAAAGGTAAAGAGACTGTTAAGCTTTCAGAGATATTTCCATGCATCCAGGCTCTTGCGTGGGATCGTACCACAAACTTCATTGTATCTGCTGGATGAAGACTATCTCGGTCAAGCAAGGGTAAGAAGTATACAGATTTAGAGATTTTTTAAAACTTACGCTTCTAAACCAAAGTGCAGATTAAATGAAGTACACCATCTCTGGGTTGAACTCTCATTCAGATTTAGTGCCGAGGACTTTCATGTTAAGAGATCCAGTGTAGAATTCCTGGTTATTTTCCTAGGCGTACACATGTACTAAGGAGGCTGACGGTGGTTCCTTATTCCCAGTTCTTTATTCATTCCTTATTCGTGAGTGATTTGTGACTATTTGTGAGACCGCGTTTTGGACCAGGACACAGCATATGTCCCCTCGAAGGGGAGAGTCCGCTGAAGATGGGGGTGCATGAAGTGTGGGGGTCCAAACCTTATTTTGGGTGCAGAGGGCACGTCCTTATTCAAATCTCCTTTGAAATACAGGCCTCTGGGAAGCACTCTGAATAGAGGCTTGTGGCTTCAGAACTAGTGTTTGGACCGGGCATCACTGCATGGAGCATCACTTGCAGGGGACAGTCCAGAATGTGGGGATGTGTCATTTGGGGTGGTCCAAAGATTGTTTTGGGGTGCAGTCTGGCCCCAGTGTCTGTCTTTGTGATTGTCCTGGGGGCACCACACTTTGGAGCCTCTGGCACAAGAACCATGCTTTGGACCAGGACGCAGCATATGTCCTCTCAAAGGGTAGAGTCCCCTGAAAATGGGGGTGCATGATGTGTGGGGGTCCAAACCTTATTTTGGGTTGTAAAGGGCAACCAGTTCCTTACTCAAATCTCCTTAGAAATAGAGGCCTCTTGGAGTCACTCCAAATAGAAGCTTGTGGCTTCAGAACCAGTGTTTGGACTGGGCAGTGCTGTGTGTCTTCTTGCAGGGGACAGTCTCCAGAGTGTGCAGATGTGTCATTTGGGGTGGTCCAAAGATTTGGGGGGCGTGTAGCCCGGCCCCAGTGTCTGCCTGCATGATTATCCTAAGAGCACCCCACTTTAGAGCAGCTGGCACAAGAACCACACTTTGGACCAGGAAACAGGATATATCTTCTTTAAGGGGAGAGTCCTCTGAGTGTGGGGGTATATGATATGCGGTAATCCAGACCTTATTTTGGGGTTTAGAGGTTTCCAACTCTCCTCAGTGTTTCTGGATGAATTCACAAATAACTTATGAATAAGGAATGAATAAGGAACCAACTTCAGCCTCCTCGTGTACTAGAGATATGAGGGCATGGGAAACTTTCCCTACCCCCCTCCCAATTAAAATAGAAAATTGGGGGTGTGAGTTGTGTAGAGAAAATCAAATTCAGATTAGAGAAATAGATCTCAGTTGATATTTTTTTTCTACTGGGATGGTGTGGAATATAGATAAAGTAAGGAAATAGATATGTTCAGCCTGGTCACTAATTTTATCTAAAGTTACTATGACATTTGCTAGCAAAGAGTTTAATGTTTAACTGCATATCCACATTAATTGCCACTACTTAGCTACATTACATGAAGTTTTGTTTTCTGATAATGCTGAGCTCTGCAAATGGCTGATAGGGAAGTCCTTGGGCTTGCTTGACTCCTCCCTGCTCCCATTGAATGTGCAAGGATTGAAGCGTTCCTGGCATAGAACTAACTGCAATTGCCATGACATCCAAAACAGGACCTTTGCAAATTGTAGTCTGAACTGACCAGGATTTTAAAGCCGAGGTCTTTGGGGCTTATTATTTGACATTTGGATACAGTCAGTGTCTCTAGATCCAGACAAAAAAAAGCATTTCTATGAGTGCAATACTTTCTATTTTCTACTTTTATTTTATTTCTTTATCCCCCAACAATATAACTGTGCTATATTTAGGTATGTTTAATTCCCCCCCCCCCCAAAAAAATTCCTTCAGTGTGGGTGGGGAGGCCTGGAAAACTCCGGAGGTTTTTGGTGAAGTCAGAATTTCCAGAACTGTTATATCACTGTTAAATGTCTTTATAATTTACCATTTCATTCCTTCCAAAGCATGAGACTCAAATACTCTCTGTGCAAAACAGCAAAACTCCTTCAACCCTTTTAGTTTAAAGAAGCTGAATGGCATTTTGTCCTTCATGGTCTTCACTGAGGCTTAAATTGACTAAGGCGCAGCTCTGGAACATGTGAATGAATAATAATGCTTTTGAGAAGGTACAGAGTGCATTTCCTTCACCACTGACCCCACCTCCACATGCCTGAGATTGACTGGGGAGGGGGGTTCCCCCCAAATCATAAATACAGCTTCTGGCAAGCTTGATCTCTGTTCTTTATTTTAAAAAGAAAAGAAATTAAGTATTAGTTTTAATGGTAAATTGCTTGGGCTTAGTTTGCACAAGCCATAATTCTGCATTTCATATTTACATTATATTTCTATTTCCAGCACATGCTATCCAAAGTGGGAATGTGGGATTTTGACATTTTCTTGTTTGACCGCTTGACAAATGGTAAGTTGTAAAAAAGAAAGAACCCAATTCTGAAATCCATTTCAGATAGCTGTACTTAGTTGGTTCTCTCATTAAATTTTTTATTCCTAAGAGTTTTTCTTTTTAAATGTCAGTATGAATTGAGGGGTGTAGAAATGTGCATCAGTTCTACTACATCATCATGATATTTCATGGAATTGTCTTGTACAGAACCTGATGGTGTGTGCAAATTGCTGAGAGATCTCAACCTTCTTTGTTAAAACAATATAAAACAAGTTCTTCGTGGCTCTCCTCCTACCCCAGGAACAGCATTTCAGGGGTCTCTGGGGCTACCACAGGAGGGTGGATATCATCAGATTCACTGCCCTCTTTCCATACATGGCAATTCTAGGGTGGATCCAGCCCTGAGTTTGGCAGTAGTCTTTTCTCTCCATTCTCCTAAATCCTGCTAAAAACAATAGTTCCAGGGCTTTTTGTAGAAAAAGTCCAACAGGAACTCATTAGCATAATAGGCCACACCCCAAAGCAGAAACTCATTAGCATATTAAGCCACACCCCTGACAGCACAGTTCATTAGCATATGGGGGAGCTGGGAAAGCACAGGGCAGGCATGGAAGCTTGCCTGTTTCTCTCCTAGCTTCTCCGCCCCACTTCAGCATTGCCTTTCTAGTCTCCTACACTCCTCCCCAACGAGACGGCCAGGGAAAGGTGCTGCTGAAGTGCCTGGGATCTGAAAGAACTTTAGCATCGCCTTTCTAGTCCCCCCCCCCGAAAGATTGGGAAGGGAAGCAGGCATATTTGCCTGGCTGCCCTTGGTCTCCCCAGCCAGCCCGTCAAGACATGGGTAAATGCCTTTCTCTCCCTCCCCCAGATTGGGTAGGGAAAGAAAGGCATTTTCAATGTGCCTGGGTTCCCCTCCTGATCTTCTCGCACCTGGAGAAGATCAGGAGGGAAACCCAGGCACGTCTGCATGCCTGCCCTCTTTCCCCAGCCTGTCCACCGCAGCGAACAGGCTGGGGAAAGGAAGACAGGCATGCACATATGCCCCTTTCTTCCCTGAGCCTCTCTGCTATTGCGGAGAGACTCGGGGTACTGCGGGGGGCATGGTTAAGTGCCTTTCTGTCCCTCCCCCAGATCAGGGAAGGAAAGAAAGACGTTTTCAACATGCCTGGGTTCCCTGCCTGCCCTTTTCCAGCTGCAACATGAGAAGGGAGAAGGGCTAGAGAAGGGAAGGCAGAGAGAGGCTTTTCCTTGTCAATTTCACTCTCAGCTGACTGGCTGGGAGTGAAATTGACAAGGAAATCCCAAGGGGTTCTGCAGAGTGAAAGATGGCATTTTAACATGCCTCCTTTCCCTCTTGTGTATAACATGGGGAGGGCAGCGTGCTCTGTAGCCACACATGCCAGCGGTTTTGGCTGTAGGCGTGGCCAACTCAGGAGCCAGCCGGAACTCCATTCCTGTGCGTTCCTGCCCAAAAATAGTCCTGGTCTTATCCCACTTATTTTATGCCATAAACCCAGATGTAGCATTAGGAATGTAACTAACCTAAAGGATATATTTTCCTTTTCCAAAAGTGCTTCCTTATTATGGAAAGAAATATTTTCTACTTTTAGCTTCTGAGACTGAGCAGGAGAAATACCTAAACAAACATCAATTCCTGTTTCCAGAATTTGCTGTTTGAGTGTATCAGGAATTCTTACATTCCTGAATCTGAATTTGTCAGCACTCAGAGATTTAACACTGATGGCTTTTGTAAATGAGTGAAGGTAATGTGATGGTGGGAAGAAAGGACCATAAAATTTTTGAGTGCCAGTTCGACCTGGACCCCAAATGCAACAGAAAAGAGCTCTTTCATTGTACAATGGAGCATTTTAAAAAAAACATAAAATTCAATGACTGTTTCTGTGAGCTCATAAGACATGTGCTTCATTCATGTGTTTGCTTGTTAATTTAAAAATTAAGTAAAATAGCTAACAATTGATTTCTCAGTAATTTGTTTGGCATCAGAAACAAATTAGCTTTGTATAAATGCTGAGGATAAAAATAACTGAGATGAAAATACTATTGAAGTTTGCACGATGATATAATTCAGTGGTTTTCCATCTGTGGTGTTAGAAACCCCATTTTCCCCCCTGAGCTGTTTTTTTGGGGAGGGGGGTTCCTTCAGAGACATAATAGTGGGCAAGTTGTTCAAAAGACAATGGCTTATTAGTTGTTACCCATCTTCCCTTGCATGGTACAGCTATGGATGGACAGAGTCATTGATCAGCATAGAACCAGGATCCCTTATGAACTCAAATAATGCCCTAAAACATACCCTAGAATCTTTTGTGATACACCGGTTCCATGACTAAAGCATTTCTTTTAAAGTGGAAGTACTGTTCTGGGTAGGATAGGAAGTGCTTTACATCTGCCACACTAGATCAGCAGTCTGCCCGGTCATCTCTCCAGGTTATGGATCTGTATTGGCTCATGATATGGGCAGGTGATCAGCGGACTAGGCTTAGCGCAGGTGAAACAGAAGCAGAGCTGACAAGACTGCAAAATCAGTTATTGGCATCATTACTATGAAGCTTGCTGAAGTGAAGTTCTACCAGATTAACAGGACACTTTCTGTTCTCCCAGGAAACAGCCTAGTAACCTTGCTGTGCCACCTCTTCAATGTACACGGGCTTATCCATCATTTCCAGTTAGACATGGTTACATTACACAGATTTTTAGGTGAGTTCATTCTTAGGTGAGTTCATTCTTCAAGTCTCTGCTATGGAATATCTGTAAATACCAGTATCGCCATTATTTTGCTATGGCAAGTGGGAAAACGGACAAGAGAAATCTACGCAGTGTAGCATGACCTCCAAGCAGACAGCAGTTGGGTGGTCATCAGAGTGAATGTGGGCATGTGCCTAGAGCCTTGGAGCAAGGATGTCTTCTCCCCAGCATTATCTTTTCAAGCAATGAAAACTGAACTGCTGGCTCCACAGCCCATTTTAATAACTGTTCCTATGACGTATCCTAACTTGTGCCTATGATACGAAAACTGAGTAATAAGACAGGGAAAGACCACTCCTCCTCACAGTCCACTTAACATGTCTCCTACGAACAAAGAGGTAAATGACACATTACATGAAAAGGCATGTAGTGAAAACCTGTACAAGATTTATTAATGAGAGCAGCCTTGGGCCAGGGGCCG
This sequence comes from Lepidodactylus listeri, assembly GCA_029233225.1. Taxonomy (NCBI): domain Eukaryota; kingdom Metazoa; phylum Chordata; class Lepidosauria; order Squamata; family Gekkonidae; genus Lepidodactylus; species Lepidodactylus listeri. The sequence continues at coordinate 44,112,153 of JARCFY010000003.1, forward strand.
AGGGAGGATGTAATTTGAACAGAGATGCAGCAAGACATGATTGTAAACATGCATGCAAAGAAAAGCAACAGGGAGATGATTTTGAACAGGAAAATGGTCAGCAGGAAACAAATAAGCTTCCCCCTTCCAAAAAAACCCCCCTGCAGCCTTCTAAAGCTACTTTACACTTTTAAAAGGTCAGGACTATATTAAAATAGATTTATTTATTTAGAGTATTTGTCTGCCATGTTCTCAGTCAAACTGACTCTCAAGGCAGCATTTGCATGTAATGTGCACTCGTCCCGAAAGATTATAGCAGCACCAGAGTACAGCAAACTCACCAACTCAAAATTCTTCATTCTCTCCGTATACAATTCTAATTTTGTGGCATGCCTTCATTAACCTCTCAAGAAGTGTGCCTATCCCATCAGTATCTAGGCTACAGTTGTTGATCATCTGTAGCCAGGAGAATCTTATCCTTAATACTTACTTGACGCTTTTTATATGTTTTCGACAATTCGGTCAAGGATTTCGACAAGTGAGCATTTATAGCCCAAATTCCAGTTGAATGTTAGCTGTTGTCTTATGCCCACCTAGCCAGGCCAAGCAATCCTGTAGTTATGCCCTGTCTATTCAGTATTATAATAGATGATAAATTAAGCACATTTTTAAACTTCACAGTTTGGGTGCTCACCCCCTCCTCACATGTGTTCTGTTCCTCAGCTCCATATTATGGCAAAGCATGTAGTCCCCCATCCCTTTTAGTTCTTCCTCACTGGGCTACTAATATCTAAACGTCTGCAAATTGCTGAGACCCGTGCCCTCTCATACCCACACTGAGAGTTATCTTAATTTAGTTTGTTTAAAATATTTTCTTCTAATCATCACTCTATTTGCATCTTCTCCTCTCAGCTGACCAAGATTGTTGCTCTTCCCCACCGCGCCCCTCCCCTCCCTAAATCTTGTCAGTGTGGAGCAGCAGCAGCAGCATTTATTTATTTATTTATTTCATAAGATTTATATCCTGCCCTCCCCGCCAATGGCGGGCTCAGGGCGGCTAACAACATAAAATAACACAAGCAATATCAAAAACTGTTAAACTAGAAGCCAATAAGCAGCCCCATTCCTTGAAAAGCAGTCTGAGCCTGAGTAAAGTAAAGATATATGTGTGCAGCACAATAAAGGACAATAGGGAAGATCCTGCCCTGGCAGGACCGTAGAGACCCGGCTTATTTGAAAGGAGGGCTTTCCCTATCTCCCCTGGATCATCACAGTCATATTTCCCTAGTCACAATTCAGAATAGCTCTGCCTCACTTACAGTGGCATCCTTCCAAAGAAGGAAAATGTCTGACAGTTTATGTAATAAATTCCTAACAAAGTGCTGGGTTAGTGTGACATTTCCTTTATTTGTCCTCGATGGCTTGAAATTGGACTACCACATGGCACACCTGGGCTTCAGCAGCAGAAACTGTAGAATTCTCACTTGTTACGCTAATGGGAGCAGAGAGAGCTGTAAAGTTCTCTGCCAGTTTTCCATTCTAACGTTGGAAAATACAAGTGATTCGTATAATAATTAGAGAGTCGGTGTTTGTGTGTGGGGGGGGAGTTGATAGCGCCAAATGGAAGGCACCAGGCTATGGCTGCTTCAGTGCTGCCTCTTTAAGGTGACTTCAAGACATCTGTTTTTTGAGACTTGATAAAGTTATGTTGACCTGCACTGTGAACAAAGGTAGAATTCTTCCCATAAAAAGTCATCTGCTGAGGTCATAAGAACATAAGAGAAGCCATGTTGGATGAGGCAATGGCCAATCCAGCCCAAAACTCTGTGTCACACAGTGGTCAATACCCAGATGCCATCAGGAGGTCCACCAGCAGAGCCAGAACTCCAGAAACCCTCCCACTGTTGTGCCTCCCCCCTAAGCACCAAGAATACAGAGCATCACTTCCCCAGACATAGTGTTTCATCTATACCTTGTGGCTAATAGCCACTGATGGACCTCTGCTCCATATGTTTATCCAGTCCTGTCTTGAAGCCGTCTATGCTTGTAGCCACCACCACTTCCATGTGTTAATTACTCTTTTGGGTGAAGAAGTTCTTCCTTTTATCTGTTTTAAGTCCATTGCTCATTAATTTCATTGAGTGCCCACGAGTTCTTGTACTGTGAGAAAGGGAGAAAAGTATTTCTCTATCCCATGCATAATTTTGTAAACCTGTATCTGATAGAGTCTATCATGTCACCCCTCAATTGTCATTGCTCCAAGCTAAAGATCCCGAACCTCTTGGATTCACTCTGGATTCACTTCTTTGGCACACATGCACAGGAGCCTCTGGCTCTTCAGAGCTGAACCTGAAGTGCGGGAGTAAGCCCTTATAGAAGCAGAAAAGACCTGTGTTGATGTGACCTCTTGTGTATACTGAGTGTGTTCATAAGAACGACTGCACTGCTGTCACCTTTTGTAATGCATGGGATCAGTGTGTACTGAGCTGATCATATCATGTGGCTTTCAGTGATCAAAGATGCTGAAAAAGTATGACTAAATAATGCCAGAAAGAGATAGGAACCCTTCTGCATGTAGTAAGTCAAATGAATGACAAACTGCACTTATTGGTAAGGGGCCCTTCCTTCTTGCTTACTGTCACAACATTCAGTAATTACATCATCATAGATGTTGCTTCTCTCCCCTCAGCCAACACTATTTATTTTTCCTCTGAATGGGTGCTTTCATTAAAAAGCAATAAAGGGCTGATTTATAAACTAGACCTCAAATCCTCTGAGTTCTGAGGAACCTTTTCTAGAGTTTTTCTCCCCACTCCCCTCTGAGACAGTCTCATAACAGTGCCAAGCCATTAAAATTCTAGAAAGAGTGCCATTCTGCCAAAACCGAGGAATAAGCACCATTTCAAAAAACAGCCATAAATGTATTTTAATCTCAGATTCAAATGACAATCATGATTTGGACACAGGAGAAGCTAAAATGTTGACTCCCCCCCCCTTTTATTTGCAGTTATGGTGCAAGAAGATTATCATAGCCAAAACCCATACCACAATGCTGTCCATGCTGCTGACGTCACACAAGCTATGCACTGCTACCTAAAGGAGGCCAAGGTAATCATCCTCGTTTTCCTTGAATGTGTCAGATCCAGGATTTCTCTCCTCACTAGACTGTGCTTGTGGCAGAGAAGTCTTTGATAGAGTTGACTACAAAGGTTGCAGGCTGAAACGCTCAGTTGTCAGGGAACTAAACGTTCTGTAGCTTCTGTAAGGAAAGGAAAACTTGTCAGTTTGGGTGAGATTTAAATGTTTCTTGGGATGGACGAGGACTGGGTGGTAGTCTCAGAGCATAAGGAAGTTGAGAGACAAGGGAAGCAAGGCAGCCGCATGAAGGGCAGAATGGACTGATGAAGAAGAATCTGAGAGAAGGGCATGTGGAGGAGAAAGGATAGCAGGAGCTTGAGGAAACTATGAAGAAAGGGAACGGAAGAGAAGAGAGCATGCGAGTGACTAGCAGGAGCTTTGAATGTAAAAAGTACCAGGTTAAATCTCTGCCATCTTGGCTTCAAAGGGTCTCAGGGTCAAATAAAATGCTTTAAGTTAAAGGCAAACAAGAGGCTCCCAGCTCTATACTACTTGCTATGCTACTTGTGACCTGTAACCATAAGACCAGCCTTGGAATTAAAACAACAGCTGTGGCACTTTGTTAAGGACCTTTCCCCTTAGTTTCAGATCTTCAGTTAAGTCATTCACAAACGATATCCAGCAACAGGACAACTGGATCCTTTCTCTCTTATACACCATCATACATTAAATAGCGCTGCTCTCCTTGTGTTGTGATAGGGTGGACTTCCTAAAGAGTTGGCCAAATTTTAAAGAATTTTGCTCAAAGGTAGAGAGCCTGGCTGAATTGTTTACTTAAGAGCTTGGTCTTTCTAGTTGAAAGAAATGGGTGGCCTTATTTGTGAAACTTTTGAGGCTTTTAATAACTGGCTTCTCAATTATTTTTCCATTTAAAAGTCTGTAATTGTGAGATGTGTTTATATATGATGCTACACTATAAACTGAAAATCTTTTATACTTTCATAACCATCATGAAAATGAACTGAATCGTACTCTCCTATGAGATATGAAACCTGAGCAATTTCATGGGCATGAATTTGCTTAATTGTGCATATAGTAAGAGGCATATTTCACTTAACTCTGCATTAAATTTTCTGTGGTACAGCTTGCTAACTTCCTCACACCTCTGGACATTATGCTGGGACTACTGGCTGCTGCAGCGCATGATGTAGACCATCCAGGAGTCAACCAACCATTTTTGATAAAAACCAAACATCATCTTGCCAGTTTATACCAGGTGAGAATGCCATTCAGTGTGTAGGAAATGGTTTCAGGGCGATATTGCTTGTGGCCAACTTCTCCCCCCCATCCCAATTTCTAGTTGGCATTCCATAGAACCATCCCAGATGTAGAAGGAGTTTTCATTTTGTGATGGCAAACAGTTCCAGCAGTCATTTTACCATATGCACAGTACAAGAGAACATACTGAGGAAAAAGGGTTGGAGCCAAATGTAGGGTTGGATCCAGACTGAATTAGTAGTTTCTGCTGATTCCCCTTCCCACTTCAAATCCCCTTCTTGTCATTCCTCTCAGTCCCCTATCCCCCCAAGAGCAGCATTTCACAGACTTTAATCAGCTGCAGTGGTGAGCTGGGAGGCAGGAAATCTCCATTCTGGCCCTGGAAAATTTACTCCAGATCCAGCCCCATGTATTTGTATGTAATAGCTATGTTTTCAAACACCATGTCTGCTTTCAGGAGTATAACCACAACTGTGTAAATGGTTCTGTGGAATACAGTTCAACTTTAAAAGCCCGTGTAGCTGTGAAAGTGCAACTGAAAGTCTGAGGGAGATGTTTCTGGTGCCCCATAGCTCTCTCCTGGCAAAACCAGACTACATAGTACAAAACAAGAGAACTTTATGCAAGGCTGCATAATTTTCATGGGCTGCTGAGTTCAGGTCATTTTGTCACAAAATTTGGATTGCCTGGGTGTGGGTTCTAAGCCTGATGTATGGATAGCTGTGGATAAAATGATTTTTGAGGTTTCTTCAGAATGCAGTGATGAAGCACATTGGTACAAGAGAGAAAATACATGTAGGAAAAGGAATTTAATATATCCTCTCCATTTAGATGAGCAAGAGCCCAATATTGTATTCTTTTCACGGTGCCTGCAGCTCCCAAGTCTGCTCTGTATTGTTAAAAAATAATGTGAGAAGCAGGTCCCAGTCAGCGATTAATTTTATATAACTAACCACTAAGTGCAGTGATCCATCGATCCCTTTAAATTTTGCAGGAGGGCCAGGTGGCCGGCGGCGGGCAGGAGCCTGGGAAATTGGGGGATCCCCCACCCCTGCCTGGGGACTGGCATCTCTAACTGTTAGAGTTTGACTAGGATCTGGGAAACTCAGGTTCAAATCTCCACTCTGCCATGGTGCTCAATGGTTGGCCTTAGGCCATTCACACATTCTCAACTTAACCTGTGTCACATGGTTGTTTTGGGGATAAAATGGAGGACAGTAGAATGACGTAAGTTGCTTTGGGTCACCATTGTGGAGAAAAGTGGGATATAAATGAAGTAAATAAATAATAAATCTAGCTAGAGATGGGGGGTAGATAAGAGGTAGGCTGGTGGTTGGGTGAAAAGGAGAGAAAGAATCAGGGAAAGCTGAGAATATATGGGGGCTGCCAGGAGGAGAGGAAAGAGGAAACAGTGTGTGTGTGTAGGGGGATACAAGGAAAAGTTATGTGCCCCCCCCCACAGGTCCTTCAGGTTCCCCACTGTGCGATTGGACCTAGCCTGGCTGGAACCAAGCAACACACTGCACAACTGGGCCCAACTTTTTCTGGGTAAAGGCTGCTGGTAGAGGGAAGGAGGGAAAGCTGAAGACAAGAGAACAGATAAATGTAGGTTTCTGATGGGTGAGAAGGACAGAAAGAAGCAGGAAAAGAGGATTGCTATGGGGCTTTCATGAAAGGGAAAGAGGAAATAGTAGGGGAAGAGGAAAATTTATTTTATTTATTAATTTAACTTATACCCTGCCCTCCCCACAAGCAGCGCCCCCCCCCCCACAAGTCTTTGTGGATCCCTTGCTTGTTAAATCTAAAGGTGTAAAAAGTGTGTGATAAAATCAAGTGTGCACTGACTTTTGTTTTGGGGCCTGCTAATGAGGCAGGCATTTTAAATGGAAACCCATTCTCCCCTAACATTCTTTGATAGTGAGGTTAACCCCACCCTATGCCCACTGAAATCAATGGCCTTAGACCGGAGGTACTCTGCTTAGGACTGATTGCACTGTTAATTCTCTCTTTTTCTGTTTGAATATAATGTTACTACCTAACTGTAAATTTGGTACTTCAGGGCTGATGGCAGCAATTAAAATGACAATATGATGATAAGCTCTCCAACAAGAATCAGTTAATGTCAACAAACAGGAAAACACCCTCCAGTGTTTTTGTTTTTAATTGCCTGTGAAAGTTAGAGGCAAAGTCTGCACAAGATAACTATGCATTTTTCACACTGGAAGGGGATTCCCAAGGTTCTTGTGTCGTTTAAGGCCCCCCTGCTGTCCTTGTAGCATTAGAAGCTTGAATCAGACCTTTGTACTCGAGGAGGCGAGTTATGGTCCTTGGTACACGTTGTTCCCATTTGGAAATTTCAGATTGTGAAAAGCGTTTTCATCATGTAGAAATGACTGTATTGGGTAAATTACATTTTCTTATGGAATCAAACATACAACTAATCATACTGTACACTTCAGCAGTGGCACTCAGTCTATGGAATAGCTATTTTATTTGTAACCAGAATGTTCACAACTGGACTTCTAAGCTCAATGAACTTTTTTGTTTTGTTAACTTAAACTTGTCTTTGGCTTCTGAATTACACCCACTGTGAGCCTTCTAATATAAACCAAGGTAACACTTGCTGCTTATGCATGTCATAGTGGTAGATGGATTGCTGCCCTTCAGTGTTATGTTAAGCTGAGGTCTATATATTGACCTATAGGCCACAAACATACTTTGGATTTGCGTTTTCATGAACAACGTCCCTGTCTTTCACAGATCATGTTTCAAGTAAACTGTTACTCATGGTAAATGTTCTACCTATCACATCGGTACAGCTAGATCATAATGAATCTGTGTAGTTCTAGGTGTGCTTCCACGGGTCTATTTTACCCAGTTAGCAAGAAGATAGGAAAAAGCCACCTAAGCAAGTTAGTTTGAATGTTGTTGTTGTTTTTTTATAGAGGAAGGGTTAAGCTCAGTTTCTTACTTTAGATTAATTTATTGTGGCCTAGTGGGGTCTTGTCCGCTGGCTACTTTCTTTTAAAGTTAGCATCCTGTGGGATTCCCAGAACGAGATGCTTCCTCCTGCTGAGATTTGGCGTACGTGTGAATATGGAGACAGATTCGGGGGCAGGCATGATATTTTGGAACACAAGTTACTACACAAAGGCTGAGCCTGGGATGGGGGGAAAGAAGGACAGAAATACATTTGAAGATCCTTCCCATCCACAATTTTGCCTGTGACTTTTAAAATGTTAGCCGTATCTGCAAAGGCCATGCAGTTGTCAAACAGCAGCTTGCTTTTACGTCACAGGCTTATATAGTTTCGCTTAGGCATCTATCTCCACCCTATCCAGAAGCCCTGACATTTAGAGGAGTTTGGAGTAAGGCCTCGATGCCAGCTGCATATCGGGAACTTAGCTGTGGCTTGTCAAAACAGATAAGAAGAAGTTGATCAGGTCCTAGGAGTACCTATCTCACAGCCTTCGCTCTCTTAGCCTGGCTGTTCCTTTATCTTAGGACAGAAGTACAATTTGAACTGTTACACACATGATGTTTCTAGGAGGGAAATCATGAGGAGGGAGTAAAGGTGAAGAGACGGAATGCTTTAGCGTTGTGAATTGGTTCTGCTGCAGCCCTTTGTGACTAAGAACACTGATACAGTTCCACTGAAATCAAAGCAGAATGTTCAAGTTAGACATTATTGCAGAATGGGAACTGCTCATTCATGCTCAGATTCCAGACCATGTTGGTAATATCTGTAAGAGAGGCCACGTAGATTGGGCAGGATGTGGTTCACCCTCTGCCAATGTCATTCTGGCTGCTGTCATCTAACAGGCTACCAGCTAGTATCTGATATAATCGATATTATTATAATAAATCTCCAAGGTTCTCAGGGACTTTAGAGAGAGAGCGACTTCTGGGCTACAGGTGAAAACACAAGATTTTTCAATTGCTTTACTTATTAGATAACTCTATGGTGCGCATGGAGGGGAAGTGGGTTGACAGATGATGATTTTTCCTAAAGTGAGATTTGAACGAGGGGACCATGGTGAAACTCGACAGAGGTGTATTTATTAACAGTGCCTTTCTGATTTTCCCTTGGGCATACAGGCGGCAGCAGAAGGCCTGTAAAGTGATTTAACTAGCACCTCTGACTTCACTATCAAAGAATGTTAGGGGAGACTGGGTTACAAAAAGTAAAGTAAGAGTATTTTAAGGACTGGAAGATTTACTCGGGCAAAAACTTTCATAGACCAGAGCCTACTAATCCATGGAAATTTATGCCACAGTAAATTTCATCATTTTTAAGATGCCATCAGACTCCTTTGTTTGCGCTGTGGCACACTCAGCTACTGTCCTGAATGTTGTGAGCGTTATGTATGCTTGCTGAAAGCACGGAGTGCGGTTATATTGTTTAAACCAAGTTCTCCCTGCCCTGCTGCAACCCAGATAGCTGACGGGCAGTATTCCAAGTATCTATGTATGTGGAGCAATTAGCCTGAGGAATCAAATGTTCATTAACCAGTGGCACATGCAACTGAATTTTATCATAGTTTGTATATTTCCACCTTTCCCAGAATGTCTCTGTATTAGAAAACCATCACTGGAGATCTACAGTGGGCATGCTTCGAGAGTCCAGGCTACTCGCACATTTGCCAAAGGAAGAGAGGTAAGCTCTGTCTACTGTAAAATGGACTAAAATGGTTATTGGAAGAAGAATCATTGCTTATATAGTGCCAACCAAGTATTGCATGTTGCTTGAGCCTTTTTCCTTGGGTCCATTTGGACAACCCTCTCTAAGGTAATAAACATATATGCCTGGTAAGACAGCTCACAGCTGAATTATCTTGATACAGGGCAATATAAAAGACCCACTATAAAGAAAACAGGCATACAAGTAAGTGTGACAGCAGCAGAGTCATAATCAAATAATGAATTATGCTTTGACATGTGGACAAAATATTGGAGAAAAATTACAAGAATCTTGGTAGCTATCTTTAGCTGTGGTCAGACTTGCCATTTGGTGCAGAGGGGAAGCGAGCCTATTTCCCCTGATTGAAATTGACATGGCGTTGCGCGATCACACATCCTTTGCAGCTGTAGGCTCAGTCCATCACTGCTTGATCAGACGGCATGTTTGGCTGAGTGGGTTTTTTTTCCTTTTTGTTTCCCATGTGCATAAATGAGGGATCACACCTCCGTGATGAGGGTTTCCCATGGAGTATGCAGTTATGCACATACTGCTAAGCAAGTGGGGGGGGGGGGAATGGCACTGAACCAGGATGGAATGAGCAGACCATCCCAACATCATGAGGAATGCTTGAGCAATCAGACGGGGCAAGTCCATCTGTAGCCCATTGGCAAGCATTAGGACTGGACTTTCCCCGGTGTCTTTTAACTCCACTTCTGTGGCAGGGCAGCACAGGGTGCTGATGGTTGTGGGACCTTTCCCAGATGTTGCTGTCTGATCGTGCCCTTTAGATCCATCAGGCATTTGCAGCTGAGTCGTATCTAAAGGCACATCTGACCATGGCCTTTGTCTTTTTTAGCCTTCCTAATTTTGGAGAAAAATTTAGAACAAGAATAGTTCCAAAACTAAATCTTTTGCTCTCTGTTGAGCTTCCAGGGTTTTTTCCTTTCTAGTTATGTTGTTGTCCTTTTCTTATCACAAAGCAACTAGATTGCACCCTAATTCAGAATTTGACCACTGTGGTCATAAAATCATACTACATCATAAGAGGTGTTACTATATCAGATGGTTCTGTCTCAGTATACATTAGCAATTTCAAGATTTTAAAACACATCCTGCAAATACCAGCTAGACATAGAAAGGTGATTTTGCCCCATTTCTTGCAGGCTCTATTGCAGACTTCTGACTTGCACCCAAGTCCCATAACCCCAGGAATCAGTTTTCCTAGATGAGAAGAGGCTGCTTGAGTGAAATACAGGAAAGATCTATACACACCTGAGTTTTCTGCTGATAGATTACTAGGTCCAACATTGATTACATGGGGCATATAATTAAACTGTATATAGGTTATCTCAGAATGATGGGCTGTTCTTCTTGCTTGCCTTTCCCCCAAAACAGGAGAATCAATACTTGCATGTGCTGTGTTTTACCAAGTGGATATAACAAATGTATGCTGTGAAATTGCCAGACATTTGATACCCATTCTTTCACAAACATGACTATTATTCAGTCCTGTTCAATATTTGACTTGGGTGGAAAGAATGAGAGACTGTAAAATAAGGGAACACCCAATAAATCCCATTCCACCACCAACCAGAAGTTTCCAGTACAATATGTAATGTGGAGGTTAATTTTCATGGTGTGTTTCACACAGGACCAATGGGATTTTCCTTGCTGTAGTGAGGATCATGATAAGCCTGAGTCCAGGTTTTGGTGGGAAGCAAGGTAACTGTAATCCCTGCGCTAGTCCCCATCATTTCCCACCTCCAAGACTACCATAATGCCCCAAGGAGTTTTCTTCTGAAAACCATATACTTTCTGTCACTAGGCACCCCATAATTGCTCCTGTGCCAGAATAGAGAGAGGGAAGAGTAAGTGTTTGGTGTATTCTCATAGGTTGGAAGTGTTAGCCTGACTGCTCTTTTATGTTATTAATATTTGGGGAATATTAGCTCTTAATAATCAGCAGTAGGCATTAAGGAATCTGCACCATTTGTATACAGAGGCTGGGCCTCTCTCAGACCTCCCAAAAAGAGACAGAGAGACTCAAATGAAGTTAAAAAGAGTCTATAGTTTACTTAATAATAATAAAAGTGAATCATTCAGATGTTGCAAAAATCATACATTCAATCATACAGGTCGAAGAAGTAAGATAGAATTAAAGAGATGGTTGCATGAGCAGGAGATTGTTGGTTTCCTGTAGAAGGCATATTTACCTCTCCAGTAGCTGGTGTAGTCCTGGAAAAATTAATGAATTAGGCTGGGAGAAAGATTGGGGGGGAGCACACGTGCTGAACCAGCAGCAGCATGTGTAGGCCCTTGGCTGCTCAGACCAAGAGTCTTGAAGGTAAGGGAGGGCAGGAGGTCATCGAAGCAAGAGAGAGAGCTGGCTGCTGGGAGCTTTATTTTATTGGGGGGTGGTCTCTGGGGGCAGGCTTGGCCAGATGCCTGTCCTGAGACCACCCCTTGCTGATCCACCCAGTAGCTCTTGCCCAGTAGGAGAAGGGGGGTTGGGCAATGTTAGATTCTACCTGGCATGGTCAGAGGAATACCTGGGGCCAGAAGCTGACATCATCGGCTAGGAGCATTGTCTTGTAGATGGGATTAACCTTTCTGAGCAGCCAAACCAGTTTTTAGCTGGTCGAGTCCATTGTTTCACTGGTCAAGGAATGTTGGGGGGGGGGGGGGGGGTTGCAGCCTGTGATGTGTAGAGAACATGTAATGGAGTTCATGAGCACATGTCTTTAGCCAGAGGCAAGATGGCTATTTTCTGTGTGAGTCTCTTTGTGTGTTAAGAGAAGCCTCCTGGAGTTGGCAGCCTTGGAAAACGCTGTCTTAAGCCTCTGCTGGAGCTGTTTGCAGTTGTTTTCTCCTTGGTTATTCTTTCTAATTCCTCTCACACAATTAGCAGTCCATTTATCACTTATGAATTTATCATTCATAAGAGTGCAAAAGCACCTTGCTGGCTTACAGAAGGAAGCATGTATTGATTCCACCCCAGAGTTCTTCCTTCCTATCTGAAATTGACTCCAGGCTTCATTAGGCTGTGGCAGGAGAGGGACGCATGGAAGAGGCTATACCAGCTCTATGGTTGTGCAGAACTGGATCTGCTAAATAAAAGGAATCATTACAGTGACTGGAGTCATCAAAAACACAAGATGGAGAGCGTAACTTGAAGACTTTTGGTGATATTGGTATTAAATGATCCCTTAAGAATAGCTTACTATTTCTTTTTTTCTTTTTTGAATTGCAGGCATGACATTGAACAACAGCTGGGTTCTCTGATCTTAGCAACAGACATCAATAGGCAGAATGAATTTCTGACTCGTTTGAAAGCCCATCTCAAAAATCAGGATCTGAGATTAGAAGATGCACCAGATAGGCATTTTATGCTTCAGGTAAATGCAGACTACAGAGAACAGAGAAACAAAAACAAAGTTCTGTGCTGGATGCTTTTTTGCATTACACCCCAAATACAAATGACATATTGGTTTTTCAGCTTGAGTAACATGCTATATAAACACTTTCCTAACCATCTGTTTATTGTCTTGGGAATCTAGTGCTAAAGGCAAGCGCTTGTGAGCAGACTTTTTCAGTATCCTAGCTCCAACAGTCAGTTGCAGCTTCTGGAACAGGGATGCTAAATGCCTATCATCTGGCTGAGATAACTTAAGAATTGCAATAATTATCAACATAATAGAACTAAAAAACAGCAAAGAGTTTTGTTGTGGAGTACAAGGAAGGGGCTGGAGGGGAGCGAGAGAAGTAAAACCAGTTATGGTTTTGGCCACACACACCAAGGCTTAATTTCCCTAAAACATCATGCTGCTTATAGAAAAACATCTTTAACACTGGTAAAGGGGCTCAATCACTATCTTGATACCAACTCTGATAAAACAATCTCCTGGCTTTAGAATTTAATCCTCGTCTCTTGTTTTTTCCTCCCTTTGTCTCATTTTTCATTGTTGCTTTTCTTTGGGACTCGTCTGGTATGACACTTTACATTCGTGGTGTGCTGTTCAAATGAGTCCTGTAAGCATTTGCCGAGAAACATATGGGAATTTTTCTGAGCCTCAGTGCAGGAGCCAGACTTGGCAGGAAAAAATGAAGATCCTGCTGACGAGGAAGTTGCAGTTCCCATGGAATGATTGCAAACAAATCAAAACTAGCTTTGGGTATGAACCTAATTCGGTACCTTTCTGTCAGAGTCTAGCTATTTTTGCATCTGCAAGCTTTTGCCCTAAAACAATATTTGGAATTGGGTCAAACCAGATGAGACATTGGGAGTTCCATGCGTAAAGCTCCCAAGTGGTTTAAGAAAAAATAGCAGTCATGTAAGGCAAGGGAGGTTAACTGTCCTCTCCCCCAATCGCTTTCCCCACTTGAAAAGGCCTTGTGGGCAAACATATAGTTTCTGTATGTTAAATAGCAGCTCCATGGGGGTATTTTAGGCCAGGAAAGCAGTGTGAGAAAAAGTACCTCCAGTCCCCCATGGCCCTGATCCGAACTGGGGTCCCACACATCTGCTATTATTGTGTTGCCTGTAAACAACATGCCAGCAGTATTTTATATACATTTGGACTTTGGCATCAAAATACAGGGCAGGTAAATAGATCACTAAATTGCACTGACGTAGGCCCAGTTCCAAATATATCAGGGGAAACTTATTTGTAGATTTCACACAAAAGGTTGTGTATAAAGAAGGAATTGTTATGACAGCGACTGAACAGATGGGGGAAGGAAGATGAGAATTTCTTCGTTCCTTTCTTTCACCAGAATTCAGCTAAGAAATCACCTAAATATATACCCAGGCTTTATGCATTCTGGTTTCCATTATGGGAAAGCAACTGGTACTGTATTTTATGGAATGTCTTCACCATTATGGCAACTGAGGTGCAGGAGAATAACTACTATACAGCAGTGTCCCATTCCACCACAATGCAGCCTCTTAGAAACACCTGCCATTTTAACACCACACCTTTTTTTCACTCAGCCATCTTATTACCCCACAGACTGAGTTGTATGCCAGGAACCATTTTACAGCCTGCAGTAAACTTTATGAACCGTACAGAATTAAATCATAATGCTGCATATTCCTGTGCAACCTTTAATGGCTAATAGTTAACTATGAAAGGGATACAGAACACTCCTATAACAACTTAATTGCCAGCTATTAGCCCACCAGTACAATGCCAGTGCGATGCATTGAGGATGTAAGGATTTTTCTCTCATAGCTAAGGATTGCCGTGTCTTTAACAGCTGCCAGCCATATAACAGCAGATGAAGCATTCCATGCTACAAAGAGCTTCTCCTGTGAAATTTCTGCTTCTCAGACAACTTGCTAAAGGCAGAGGAGCCTTGCTGGCGTGGGGGGGACGGACAGACGGGACTTTCAGCTCAGCAGTGTGGGCTATTTTCCCCCCACTTTTGTTAGCTGTATTCACCAGTCCCTGAATAATTTTTAAACTGCCATGTTCCACTTGCAGAGAAGTAACTATATTAATAAATTGCTTCTTGCTTGGCTGTTCTTCAGAAGGTAATGACAAAACCAAATCTCATTCAAATTGCTTGTTCCAGCAGCACTACAGAAATGAACTGGATCTTTGGAATAAGTTTGTGCCATCATTATTAACCTGAAAGGTACCTTTTTGCTGGTTGGCTGCTTATCCAATGGAACAAACCTAAAAGATAACCTTCCACTCCAAATAGCTTTTAGCAACAGAAAAAAAGCCTAAGTAATTTGTTTCAAATGAAAAATCCATTTGAAAACTATTTAATATATTTGCTAATGTAGAAGAGACAGAAAGAAATGATCACAAAGTAGATGTTATTTCTTCCAAGAAAATAATACATAGACTTTACTCTGTCTCTAGCCTCTCTCAGCCTGCACTTATTTTTCATTACATATTAGTAGTTTATGTTCCCATGTCATAACCGTATTTGCATGAGTAATAAAGCAAAACAATGACCTAAAAAGCCCATATGGTATATATGGTCAGCAAGGCCATTGGTCATCAATGCTGCAGCCAGAATGCTGGCTGGAGTATGTTTTAGGGATCATATCACTCCACTCTTTTTCTATCTACACTGGTTCCCAATCAGTTTTTGGGCCCAATTCAAGGTGCTAGTACCTTTACATACCTATGTACTTTTACATAGTACCTATGTGGCTTGGGGCCAACATACTTTAAGGACCACCTCCTCACATATGAACCTACCTCACCACTGCAGTCATCATCCTTATCTGAGCATCCTCACCATCTGAGGCTAAATGGGTGGCAACCCAAGAAACGGTATTCTAGGTAATTTATTTATTTTCATTTATTTATTTACTAGATTTTTAGTTGCTGCCCACCCAAAGGCAAAATGCAACATTAAAACAACATTAAAACAGACAAGAAATGTAAAATGTTAACATTAAATTATTAAAATCTTAAATTATTAAAATATGTGGCCAGCATTATACCACTAACAAAAACAACACAAGCATGTGAATTATACACCAAAGGCCAACCTAAATTATTCAGCCTTGCATGTCCTGTGAAAACTAAACAAGGCCAGCAGGGCATGGATGTCATCAGAGAGTACATTCCACAGGATAGGGACCACAACTAAGAAGGCCCTTCCTCTGATGACAGCTAATTAGGCCATCCTGGGACCAGGCACCTGCAAGAGCCCCCCAGAGAATGACTGAAGGGAACATGGAGGGGGGGTTGTAACAGGAGAGGTGGTCCCATAGGTATGAGGCTCCCAGACCATTAAGAGCTTTAAAGGTTATCCCCAACCTGATGAATTCTATCTGGAGACTAATTGATAGTCACTGCAGCTGCCACAAAATTGGATTAATATGAGATGACCGTGATGTTCTGGTCAGCAACCCGGCAGCTGCGTTCTGGACTACCTGCAGTCTCCAAAGCATTTTCAAGGGTAGCCCTACAGAGAGTGAATTATAATAGTCCAATCTGGTTGTGACAGTTGCATAGATCGATGTGGCCAGACAAATAAGGAGCCAGCTGGTGGGCCTGGCGTAGGTGAAAAAATGGCAACCATGGTGTTGTTTATCCAGTGATAGCACAGAATCCAACAGTACCCCGAGGCTCTTTACAATCTGCAGCTGTCAGCCTGACACCACAAAGTCTCAGGAGTGACTCTCCAGCTAGCATCTCAGTCTTTTCCAGCCACATGACCTCTGTCTTGGATGGATTTACCTTTGGCCAGCTCCTCCTTAACCACTGGACTGTCATATCTAGCCAGGCCTGAAGTCCAGTTGAAAAGGGTCAAGGACAGATGTCTCATCCAGAAACATCTGGAACTGCTCGGCCACTGTTCGCCCAGTTACCTTTCTCATGAAACGTAGATTAGACACTGGGAGTAATTGGCCAACTCCTTTTTTATCTAAGGAGGATTTCTTTAGCAAAGGTCTAAGAACTGCATCCTTAGGGGAGCTGGGAAACTAAGGACCACTTATAATCTAAGGGCCACTTATGACTTCATGGCCTGATTTTACCAGCCATGTGGGGAAAGGATCCAGGGAGCAGGTAGTTAGCTTCACAACTGTCATGGCACCAATACTACGCAAGTCCCTCACTAGGAAGATTTATCTGTCATCTTCTAGCTTATTTTTTTTCAGCAGGTTTGGTGCTCCCTCACTGTTTCAGCGGTTGGTGTTTTAATTGTTTTACATATGTACATATTTTTAAAAGCTTGTTTTAATGGGTTTGATTATTTGCAGTCTAAGGTACCTAAAAATGTTTTAAATAAATCAGTATTCAGTGCACACACTACAACAAAGTGATGCCCAGCTATTCTTACTTTAAACCCTGGATCTCTGTCCATCTCCTAGGCTTTCTTATAGACTTCTCCTTATAAATATCATCAAAGTGCCAAAACCACAAAACCAGCAGATGCTAGAATCAGTATTTTCTTAGTTTGCTGCCCCCCCAACTCAATTGCTTGAAAAACGGAGGCATTCTTGATTTCACTGCTTCTGTTATTACCACTACAAAGATAGTATAAACTCTCTTTTTAATTTGAAAACTTGCGCTCTGAAATAACTCTTGGTGATACAAGAGGAACTTCAAGTGTTAATGGGTAGTAAGGTCAGTGCAGACAGTAATGTTGGATGAGGAACATGTTTACCACCATTTTGGGGTAAAGCTAGAATTATTTTGATAACCAGGGAGACACACCTATTAGGAAATGTCATCCTACCTGAGTATGTCAAGTTTTTAGGTTGTTAGCAAATAAAATGTATACTGAGATATATGAATGAATACGAAGTAAATTTTATGGTAGAGCAGCTACCGAAAAAGTAGGGTTTTTTGTTAGACAGAGCTTTTGACTCTGTTAGAGAGAGAGCTTTTGACTGAGTTGAATAAACCTTTAATGTGGAAACTTATGGATGGATTTCAGTAACTCAGTGTGTTATACAAGTCGAAGTACAAGTGATATACAAGTCTAAGCACAGAAGCTGTTCCAGATCATTAGGGCATTTACATTAGGACATTAAGAGTAAAAAATATCAGCAGCAATTCGGTTGTGAGAAGTGGAGAGAAATTCGGTTGTGACAAGTGGAGAGAAACGATGAGGAAAGAAGTGGAAATAAATTCGTGTAAACTGAGATAAAAACCATTTCCGTTAAGTCCAGAAGACAGTTATAATAAAGAGCTTACTCAGTGGAATGACACCCACTGGAAATTTTTTAAGATGTGTGGGAAAAACTGCTGGTGGCATGACAATACCAAAGGTGACCTTTATCAGGAATGCAGATTTGGCCTAAGATCAAGGGGAAAGTCTGATCTCCCCCCCACCGGAAGCTAATAGGTATCAAGGGCCCTAGGGGACTAGCTGTAGTCTGTTATTTGAATACGCTGCAAAAGACACCTCAGACAGAAAAGAGGGCTTCACTTACCTGTCAGTGTTGTTTATCAAGTGGTCCTCTGTGCAATCCCACAAATTAGGATTTGCATATTAGATCATTACTAAGTGCAGACTATATCTGCATTATGTGATCAGTTAATATGTACTGACAGATCCAACTGCTGCTAACAACTGTGTTTGTTTGAAAAGGTACTTCTTCAACATTGCTTTTGAACCTGTGGATGTTTATTTTGGTTGTAGTGTGTTTTGTCTCCTTTTGCTTTGTATTTGAATTTGTGAAAGGTGCAGTATAAGGAAGATAATGCTTTAATGCAGTGTGGTATTACAGGTCTGAACAATTCTTGTTTCAACGAAGGCAATGACAATTCATCATGCAACATCAAGCTTGCAGTGCACAGCACTGGGAGACCTGTCAGGGACAATATGTTTGGCTTCACCATTCATGCCATGTTGCCCTTTCTTTTCAGATTGCACTCAAGTGTGCAGACATCTGCAATCCTTGCCGGCTCTGGGAGATGAGCAAACAGTGGAGTGAACGAGTTTGTGAGGAATTCTATAGGCAAGGTCAGCAGGCTAATAGAGTTTCACCTTGTGCTCTGAGACAGTGTTGTTAAAGAGAAGGGGTGATTATACCCCAACCAACTCTGCCTCCTCACATGCTCATTTGAAATCTTCATTTTCACTGAATAAGTGGTTGTGGTTGAAGAGAAAAAGCAACTTAATACATTCATAACTATTCAGTTGCCCTAACTAACCTTGTACAAAGATTCAGGTAGGTAGCCGTGTTGGTCTGAAGCAACTGGACAAAGTTTGAGTCCAGTGGCACCTTTCAGACCAACAAAGGTTAATTCTGGGTATAAGCTTCCGAAGTGTGCATGCCCACGAAAGCTTATACCCAGAATTAAACTTTGTTGGTCTGAAAGGTGCCACTGGACTCAAACTTTGTCCTGACCTTGTACAATAATGCTAATAAACCCACATAAAAAAGTAGGGGAAAGTGTTGGACTTCCCTTCAAGTAGGTAGAACTCTTAAAAATGTTGACTCCTCCTGTTCCAATACCAGTGACAGCATAAAAATGCAAAAGCAACCATGCTGCATCATATCAGTGGTCCATCTAGTCCAGCATCCTGTTTTGTGGTGGCTGATCAGATACCCCAAAAGGCATGGAGAGCAAAGCCTCACCTGGTTGTTGCTCTCACAAAAGGAATGTGTTGCTTCCTACCTTTAAAGCCCTAAACTGCTTGAGGCCAGGGTACGGGAAGACCCACTTCCACTTATATTGTCCAGCCTATCCGTTAAGATTCTCTTCTGAAGCCTTGCTCCCTGTGCCCCTTGCCTTCAGAGGTGAGGCTGGTGTTGACCAGAAACAGCTTTTTCAGTGGTGGCACCTTGGAATGCCTTCCCCTGTGAGGCTTGGCTGATGCCCAACTTACTCTCATTAAGGCAGCAGGCTAAAACATTCCTATTTAGCCAGACTTTTAACTAAGGATTTTTAAAAAATCGTTTATGTGTTGTATCGCCTTTAAGAGTGTCAGCTTATTTTTAGTATTATTTTAATGACTGTGACTCTCATAGTCATAAGCCACTTTGAGGAGACAAGGAGGAATTTCACACAGCCAATATGTTCCGTTTCAGGAACTCTTCAGTAACGGTTTCTGTCTGACATTTCACACAGAACCGTATTAGTACCGGTTCCCTAACAGAACATATTGGCCCTTTCACACAGAAATGTGACTCTCCCGTTGGGGAAGCGTTCCTGAGCCAGTTTACCTGGAAACCTCCTCCCAAGTGTTCTTCAGTTCTTGTACCGGTCCTGAAGCGCTACAGGGTGCTATGTTAAATGCCCCCAAAGTGCTTCCTCCGATGGCAAGTGTTTTTGCACCTCTTTTCGCCTGCATGGGCAATCTCCATCATTTTTTTTTAAAGAGCCGATTTAGAGCGCTATGACGCTGTAACAGGACACCAAAACAGTGTCATAGCGACCCCATTGAAATCCACTGAGAGCCAACTGGAGCCCAGGCATTCCAGTGGGGTCGCTATGACGCTGTTTTGGTGTCCTGTTACAGCGTCATAGCACTCTACATTGCTTCTTTAAAAAAATGACGGAGATCTCCTGTGCGGGCGAAAAGAGGTGCGAATAGAAAGCAGCAGTCTGAAATGACAAACTGCTTCGAAGACAGCTCCAAAACAGTAGGGGAAGGGCTGTCTGAAACAGCTGTCACTGTACCGGTTTATTCCAAGCCAGTTCAGTAATGTTTTTAAAGGTATCGTGTGAAATTCCCCAAGCTATCTGGAGAAAAGAGACAGGGTAAATCCAATACCATCATCGTAGCACCCACCCAAGAAGAGTGGCCACAGGGGTGTCTTGGCAGTTTTACTCCCATTTCTCCATGACCCGTTTGCTCTTCGCGGGGTGCCATGACAGTCTTACTCTCCTGCCTGAGCTGCTGGGCCTTACCCTGGGGAGAGAGCAAGAAGACGGTAAAGGAAGCAAAGGGTGCACAGGCTCAACAGAGTTGGGGAGAGACAAGCCTGGTAATTAGAAAGGGTATAGTTGTATACGTAATATATTAATGCATACAAACAAAGAGCTGATGCATCTTCAAAATAAGCAGTAAAACATTTTCCTCCGTTTTGTTAGGTGACCTGGAGCAGAAATTTGACCTGGAAATAAGTCCTCTTTGTAACCAGCAGAAAGACACAATCCCTAGTATACAAATTGGTGAGTATGCTTTTCTTCCATTAGAGTGTCCTTCACTGGATCGCAAAAAATGAAACGTAAACAGATTGTTGATTTAAAAGTTACCCCAGTAGAGATTATTTGAACAAAGTCAAATTGATTTTGCAAACAGCCCTGCAGACGATTTTAGTCCGCATTTAACAAAGGACTTGAGGACAAAGTAGCCTTTAGTTCCTTTTTCAGTCCCACGATCCGGTGTAATGTCAGATGAACAGGACTCAAGATTTTAAATGCCACGCGTGATACAGGGTGGAAATTTTTCTGATGCTATATTTTTCTGTGGGACATTTCCTGCCCTGCATATGTAAATATAGTCTGTTTATCTATATTTGTCAGTACTGTTGTGCCGCAAATCAATCATGTTAGATGGGCTAAATGTAGGATATGAAGAATGGGCAAACTCCAGTGCTTATACATGGTCCAGACTTGTTCATGGCATATTTGCCTGCTTGTGCTAATATTTAAATTATTTACTTGAATCAGAAAACTTTCCAATTCATATTTTCTTGGAAAACCCACACCACTGTATGCAACTGACTAAAATAAGATCTCAGGCATTTCTGAAGCTGGAAACAAACAATTGTTGGAGGGGCTTCACTTATGAGGCTCACATTTTTTTCATTTGTCTCATGGTTACCTCTGGTGAAACAGTTTTACTAGCCTGAGACAGCACAAAAATATGAAAAACCTGTTTAAACAGATATAACAGGTGTTTCATAAGACCACTCAGTTCCAGAAGCGTTTCCTTCTTTATACCACAACAAAACACTGCACAGTAAAACTTGTTTTTACAAAGATGTGGATAAAAAAAATGGTTATTTGCTAGGAAGCTGCTAGCTTGCCTGTTTTCTTCCACCTCTAAACAGTCTCATCTGGTTAGCTGCATTTGCTTAGCAGTGCATTGACTGGAAGTATTAAGAATGTTCATCCTACAAGTAAGCCCCAAACTGACATGTGGAGAGGAATTCTCTTCCCATATCCCAAACTGAACACATGCATTTTCTCTACAGGGAGACTTTGCATGTGATACATACGCTAAAAAAATCCACTTTCAATCTATTTTCAGTGCACTTTCCAACTGGATTTTGCCAGTTCACACAGTAAAATCCAATTGGAAAGTGCATTGAAAGTGGATTGTTTAGGGTGTGTGATCGCAGCCTATATGTAGGTTTCTGCATCTGTCACACACTCTGTCTCTCTCACACACACACACACACTTCTGTAGGAGAGGATGGCTGGCCTCCAGTTCTGGACATTTTAAACAAGCAGCAGCACAGTTCCCCTGCACATCTTCCCCTTGCACAGTATAAAACGTCTGAAGCCATCCTAAAGGTTCCAGAAGCTGGCATTCTCCTCAGAACTACGGATACTGAATACCTGCCAGTTCAGCTCACAACCTGTTTGCCACTTCCAGTCCAGAAGCTGATTAATTGACAGGCTGTTCAGATGTGTGCAACCTGTTCATTCCATTCAGCATCAATAGGCCAGCTGCATGGGGAATCTGGGGCTGACTCCCATTAGTCCCCTACTGGGTCCCAGGGTTACTGCAACCCAGAAGTGGGGGGGGGGGGGGAAGAGAGATAAGCAGCTGACTGAAAGAGCTGGCTTCTGATGTCTCGGCCCTGGAAACTTTGCTACCTACCAGCCTGTTGCTGGGACACAACAAAGTGGGGTTTGGGGGGGGGGGGGAAATGGGGACCAGAAGCTGATTTACAGATGAACAAGATCAGAAGTGACTTCTGATTCACTCCCCCTCCCATCCCAAAAAATCATTATTTGGACGAAGGCTGAGACACAGCAAAGTTAGC
Source organism: Lepidodactylus listeri (assembly GCA_029233225.1). NCBI lineage: Eukaryota > Metazoa > Chordata > Lepidosauria > Squamata > Gekkonidae > Lepidodactylus > Lepidodactylus listeri. The sequence continues at coordinate 44,134,595 of JARCFY010000003.1, forward strand.
GATCAGAGCCTCCATGCTGTGTTTCAGCCTTCCCCAAACATAGTGTTGGGGGATGGCATCAGAAGCTCAATCCTAGCTCACCTAGAAGAATTTCAGGGTTTGGGGAAGCAGAAACCCAGCCATTTTTTTGGGGGGGGGGGGGAGAGACTAGATCAGAACCCCATTCCCACTTGATCCCCTGATTAACTAGGCGTTGGCTTATGATCCCCCCCTCCCAGCGTTGCTGTGACCCAGCAAGTCTAGCAGCAGCAACATTTCCAGGGCTGGGTGATCTGAAGATGATTCTCAACTGTTTGGAGGATCAGTGGGCTGCTCCCCCAGTTGCTATCTCAGGGCAAAGACTGGACCCAGCAAAGATTCCCGGGAAGGCAATTGGAAGCAGATTCCCAGCTTTTGATAGTCCTTCACATTGTTCTTTCTGATCTGTTCACTCGTAATCTAATTGTGAGTTTCGAACACAATATGTTTGGCTGCTGAAGAGCTTCGCTGCCGAAATTTTCAGCATCCCTACTCAGAACCTCAGTAGGCTATTTGCACAGATCTTTTACGTCTAATCAGTGATTTAAAGTACAAAAACTAATGTGTAATTTATCTGCCTGTTAACTGATTGATTTGCTGAACAATCCAATTTAAAAAAAAATTAAACATCATGTTTCTGATCATGTGCTTTCCAAGTAAACAGAACAGTTATGATTTTCAGATATCATGCCAACTGTTCAGAATGAAAAAGCTTATTCTTGAAAGAAGAATATATGCTTTTCTCTGAGCCTTAGGACACATGAAGTTGGCTCAGCTAAAATTAAATGATGATTCTAGTTTCTTGTTTTCCTTTGGGCTACGTAGGCTGACCTTACCCTCAAAGTCAAATTCACGACTTTTCTAATGTATCTTAAATCTGGAGACTGGTGCCATGAACAGACATGACAGATCTTTCTGCAAACTCAGAACAACAACAACAACAACTGGGTTTGCAGACAAATCTGAAATGTTTAAAACATACACACAACACTGTGGGATTTTAAAAACTCCAAAAGAAACTCCGACATTGGTGCTGTGTAACGCCAGGTCGATAAATAATAAGACCAAGGTCCTTAGGGATTTCCTAGTAGATCAAAAGGCTGACCTGGCGTGCGTGACCAAGACCTGGGTGCGGGAGGGGGAGACGGTAGCTCTCTCTCAGCTTGCCCCCCCGGGTTTCTCGATCCTACACCAATCGCAGACTAGGGGGTGGGGGGGAGGAGTGGCAATCTTCATTCAGGAGGCTTACTCCTTCAGGGTGCTCCCGCCGGTGGAGATCGCAGGCTTGGGATGTGTTGGTCTGGTGTGGGAGGCTGTAGAGTTTGGCTGTTTGGTTGGTGTACCGACCGCCTAATGTACCATCTAACAGCCTGCCGTCCCTGATGGAGGTCGTATCAGGCTGGGCGTTGGAATATCCCAAGCTACTGGTTCTGGGTGACTTCAGCGTCCATGCCTATGACACAGCTTCCACTCAGGCGGCAGATCTAGTGTCGTCCATGGCAACACTAGGACGCTCTCAAGTCATCACAGCCCCCACGCACCGGACCGGGCACACACTTGATCTGATCTTCGCGGCGGGGGTCACAGTGGATCGGATTACTGCCTCAGCAGTACCATGGTCTGACCACTATGCTCTGGGGGCCCATCTGAGGGTGCCACTCCGACCCTGTTTAGGCAGCGAACCTATTTTAGCTCGCCTGCAGAGCCAAATGGACCCTATGAGGCTCCAGATGGCTCTGCGGGATCCGATGCCCCCTGGCGGCTCATTGGATGAGCTTTTGGAGGACTGACAGATCCGGCTCTCCATGCCATTGATTAGATCGCTCCCTGGTGCCCCCTGTGCCCCCATAGTAGGCGCACACCCTGGTATACCCAGGAGTTGTGGCTTATGAAAGGGGAGTTATGACGGCTAGAGAGATGGTGGCGGCGTGCTCAGGACGAAGCTACAAGAAGATCTTATAGGGCATTTATGAGATCCTATGAGATGGCAACCAAGGCCGCTAAGAAAGAGTTCTATGTGGCCTCGATTGCATCCGCGAGCTCATGCCCAGCCCAATTATTTAGAACAATTCGGTCTTTAACAGCTCTGCAGCAGGGCAGACCAAAGGTTAGGAAATTGGATATAGGCTGTGAGGCATTTTCGAGCTATTTTGTGGATAAGGTCTTGATGCTCCGCCGTGACCTACCCCCCACAGTTGAAACAGTAAGTGAACTCGAGGCCCCACGCGCGTCTTCGATTCCGGGGTTAGATGGGTTTGGCCAGCTCAGCCTAGAGGAAGTCGACAGGTTGCTCATGACGGTATGCCCAACCACATGCATCCTTGATCCGTGCCCTTCTTGGCTCATTAAAGCCGGCCACGAGGGGTTTCAAGGTGCAGTCCGGGAGATTATCAACAAGTCCCTTGGTGAAGGGCAATTCCCGGACACACTCAAGGAAGTGATGGTCCGCCCTCTCTTGAAAAAGCCAAATCTGGACCCAGCTGAATTGGCCAACTATTGGCCGGTATCTAATTTGCCATATTTGGGCAAATTAATCGAGAGGGCGGTGGCGGTACAGTTACAGGGCTACCTGGATGAGCTTCGGTCTTAGATTCCTTCCAGTCTGGCTTCCACCCAGGTCATGGGACGGAGACTGCACTGGTCGCCCTTACTGACAACCTCCGGAGTCATCTGGATCAGGGCGGTGTTGCAGCGTTGCTGTTGTTAGACCTGTCGGTGGCGTTCGACATGGTCGATCATCAGCTGCTGACCCGCCGCCTTGCCGACGTGGGGATACAGGGGTGGGCCTTGCAATGGTTCGCTTCCTTTCTCCAAGGTTGGGGACAAAGGGTGGTGCTAGGGGAGCAGCAATCCGCGAGGCATCCACTTGAATGTGGAGTGCCTCAAGGGGCGGTGCTTTCCCCTATGTTGTTTAACATCTATATGCGCCCCCTCGCCCAGATTGTCTGGAGGTATTTGGCTGGGATGTCACCAGTACGCTGATGACACCCAGCTCTATCTGATGTTGGGCGGCCGGTTGGGCTCCTGCCCAGAAGACCTAGTCCGGGCATTACAGGCCATGGCAGGTTGGCTCAGACTGAGCAGGCTGAAATTGAACCCGGCTAAGACAGAGGTCCTGTGCCTGGGTCAGAGTGGTCTGGGGGGGGTCCAGCTCCCAACCTTCGGCAGGGTCCCATGGGTGCCCACATCAGTAGTTAGGAGTCTAGGAGTGCTCCTGGATACCTCCTTAACTATGGAGGCCCAGGTAGCAACCACTGCTAAGTCAGCATTTTACCATCTGCAGCTGGCTCGGCAGTTGGTTCCCTTCCTTGATTGCGATGACCTGGCCACAGTGATCCATACTATGGTCACCTCGAGACTGGACTACTGTAATGCTCTCTACATGGGGCTGCCCTTGTCGCAAATCTGGAAGTTGCAGCTGGTGCAAAATGCTGCGGCCATGTTACTGATGGATCTCCCTAAACAGGATCACATCCGGCCTGTCCTGGTAGCACTGCACTGGCTGCCTATAGCATACCAAATTCGCTTCAAGGTGCTGGTGCTTACCTTTAAAGCCCTATATGGCCAGTGTCAAACATACCTGAGGGACTGCCTTGCCCCACATGTACTCCAGAGAGCACTTCGGTCGGGATCACAGCATTGACTCTCGGTCCTGGGATTAAGGGAGGCCAGGCTTGCTGGTACTAGGGCCAGGGCCTTTTCGGTGGCGGCTCCGATCTGGTGGAATGAGCTCCCGAAGGAGGTCAGGGCCCTGTGGGACCTTATGAAGTTCTGCAGGGCCTGCAAGATGGAGCTCTTCCGCCAGGCCTTCGAGTAGGAGCCGCCACCATTTATTTTCTATCAGCCATCTCCACTACCACCAGAGATGAGGGCCGGCCCGAGTAAAGTCACACTAGGTCACAAAAGAAATTGCAGGATGCCATCTGATTTTAAGCTGATTTCCAGCACTTTATTGCGAGCACTTTATTGGTAATTTTAATGTTTTAAACTATTTTAATTGTATTTTCAACTTAGTGTTATGCCACTCTGTAAGCTGCCCTGAGCCTGCTTGCGAGGAGGGCGGGGTAAAAATGCGAAATAAATAAATAAATAAATAAATAAAATAAGAATATCTGTAGCTTTAAGAAACAAATGCTCTCTCAGTGACCAATGTGGCCATTTCTAGGCAACCACAATAGCATAGGGAATCTTCAAACTGTGGTTGCTGTCAGTAAAGGCAGGGGGAGGAGGCAGGGCCCTTTCCAGGGCTGTTTTGGCCTGAGAAAGGACTCATTGGTGGCAGGCCACCTACAACTTTACTAGTATCTGACCTGCATGACTCACCCAGGCTGAGCTACTTGCTACTATTCAACAGCAGCCACTCCAAAAAAAGTAAATTTGGTACAGTAGTTATAGTTTGAAATTAAGATCTGGAAAACCCAGGTTCAAATCCCCACTCTGCCTTGCTGGGTGACCTTGAACCAGTCACTTTTTTCCACAATCTAACCTATCTCACAACACTGTTGTGAGGATGAAATGGAGGAGAAGAGAATTTTAAGCTGCTTTGGATCTCCCTATAATGGAGAAAGGTAGAGTAAAAATGAATACTGTGAAAGGCAGATAATAGAAAGGTTGCTTGATGAGTGGGAAGAACAAAAGGAAGTAGGAAAAGGAAAGAGGACACAGGGGCTGCCAGGAGGCGGTAAAGAAAAAATAGTGATTGAAAGGATATAGAGGGGGAAATGAAGTGCCCCCCCCAAGTCTTTGCAGGTTCCCTGCTTGTCAGTATATCTAATCATCAACATGGCCCCATCTACGTATACTTAAACTGGGCACTTGGAGCCCTTTACAGACCAGGAAGAACTATTTACAAACCTGAGAAAAGCTTCAAGGTTGTGGAAAAATCTGAAATCTAAACAAAAACCAAAAGGGGGGGGGTTTAAATCCCCTGCAAATAATATAAGCAGCAGCTCCTGTAGCTTTAAGAAATAATTACCTCAGAGACAATTGCTAAACCACCAGAATAGTATTGCTAGCATTCATGCCTTGGGTTCTGTCTGTAAAAGGTAGGGAGGTGGGGGCAGGGCTCTTTCCAAGACCATTTTGGCCTTTGAGGGAAGACTCACTGGGACCGGGACTGACAGCAACCGCTGGCTACTTGCTACCATGAGACTTCCATGACACATCCAGGCCCAGCTGCTTGCTACTGTTCAAAGTGCAGCCACCACATGAAAGCCAGTGTGGTACAGTAGTTAGAATTTCAGACTAGGATCTGGGTGACCGAGGTTCGAATCCCCACTCTGTTGTGGAAATTGAGGGACCTCGGGCCAATCACACATTATCCACCTATCCTAACAGCATTCTTGTGAAAACATAAGAGAATGATGTAAGCTGCTTTGGGTCCCCATTGTGCAAAAATGTGGGATAAAAATGAAATAAATCTAGGTCAGCATGCGGACTTGGATAAAGAGTGGTTGGCTGGTGGGTGTGAAGGAGAAAAGGAAGCAGAAAAAGGGGAGAAGATATGGGGTCTGCCAGGACAGAAAGGGGAAACAGTGAGGAGGGGGAAAGTGAAGTACCCCCATAAGCCCATGCAGGTTCACCACCATGCAACAGGGCACAGGCCCAGTGGCTGGCAGCCTCTCTCTGGGGAGAACCAACCACAAACAAGAGAAATACACAGTACAGAATCACCAACAAAAAACCAACTGTGTAATGAAATCACAACCAAGCATGGAATGTAAAATAATTACCATAAATCTTAACATGTAGAAAACATTACCAGTAATTTATATAAATCCAAAAAGGAGACACCACTAACAAACATAAAGTCCTGAAATGCTAAAGAATCAAACTGGTCCAAAGTGTTCACAATCAATCTCAATGATAAGTAATGAAGGAAGTAGCATGACCCGATAACTTCATTTCCAAGGTGCTTGGCCAGTGTCCACGTTATTTTTGGCCGGTTACCAAGCTGGCTGGTTTCCCAGCTACTTCCAGCTGCTGACGTGTTGCCGGCTGCTAACCACGTGTTTGCTAACGAAGCTCTATCAAAGCATTCTGTAAATCCCATTGGCCATTACGTGTCAATTCAAGATAAAATCTAGGTCCAAATCAGTCAATGTTCTGGCTGCTCCTGAAGAACCCATGTCCTTCCAAGCAGGAAGAAAGCCAGTTTGGTGTAGTGGTTAAGTGCGTGGACTCTAATCTGGGAGAACCGGGTTTGATTCTCCAGTTGCACCTGCTGGATGACCTTGGGCAAGCCATAGCTCTGTACCAGCTGTTCTCTCAAGGACAGCTGTCTCAGAGCGCTCTCAGCCCCACCTACCTCACAGGGTGCCTGTTGTGGGGAGGGGAAGGGAAAGGAGTTTGTAAGCTGCTCTAAGACGCCAAGTGAGTGAAGGGCGGGATATAAAAACAATCTCTTCTTCTTTTTGATGAAACTCTTGCATTTTCCATTTTCAGCCTGTCCAAAATGAATGGGAACAACCAAACTTATATTTCTCCATCTGAATTATAATTAACCAACTACCTAAGGAAGCAATTATCGCTAGTCCTCATCCACTACTGTGGCTGCAAAGAGCCAAACCATATATCTATAGATATCTATGTCCCACTCCAAGCTAGTTAAGTCCCTGAACAAGAATATCAGGCCAACCACCAAGACAGTATAGTTTCCTGGTTAATGAAGGGCTCTGGAAATGCTGTAAAACTGTAAGTCATTTTATTTTGGCCATTTTCTATTGACTTTACCAACAGAAGTAGCGATGTTGCCAATGTAACAAAAAATAACTTTTAATTTTCAAAAAAAGGGGGGAGGAACTGGTGTGGAGGTACTTGAACCCCAGTGCCGCAATTTGCATATCACCAGACTACAGGGAAATATGACTTGCAGCCATGATTTCCGACTCCTTACGAGGTTGCTGGCTTAGCAGCAGAGTCCACTTGGTGAATGATGCCGTTGCTGATATGACTTGCCTCGTGTTTTCCCCCAGGCTTCATGACCTACATTGTGGAGCCACTCTTTGAAGAATGGGCCAACTTTACTGGGAACACTCCCTTATCAGAAAACATGCAAAATCATCTGCGGAGGAACAAGGCCAAGTGGAGGAATTTACTTCACAAGCAACACAGCAGTACTAGGAACACTGACCACTCAGGTCAAGGAACTGAAAACGAAGAACAGACTTTAAATGAAGGAGAAACCCCATAGTGGCAGCTTCACATTTGTGCTGTAGTGCCACCGCCTTTCACAACTGTGAACAAAATGCTAAGGGTCCGTTGGGCCATCGTTAACCAAGCAGGAAGGGAGGAAAGTAGGGAGGAAAACAGAAGATATGGGAGTTCTCCCCAGTAAAGCCCACACTTCTGGGTTTGATGCTAAAGTTGAATCCCACTTCCTCATCTTAATAGCTGAAGCCATTCATCACTTCTGATCATGAACTGCTTAAATGAGAAGCTTCATTCAGTAGTGCTGAAACTGGGCCAGTAAAGTGGGTGCCAACTACCAAGAGGCTTTAAGGGGACGGGCAAGACCAGTGCACTCCTGGTTATCGGTTTCATTCACTTTAGAGACATACTGTGACGTGGCTCTCTGAATGAAGGCCTGAAGCAGTGTACAGTCTTCAGTCTGGCAGCTGGGCCGCACATCAAAATCACCACCAGCACTGTCAGAGGAAATCTGGCCACACAGAAGGGAAAAAGAAGTGTCTCATTTTAAATAATTAAAGCCTTTTTAATTTTTGTATTTGGTGCACTGGACAAAGAATCCAGAAACCTTGAACTAAGATTATTCTGTGTACTCAAAGCTTTTTCGTGGTAGTGCCCATTTTGTTAATCATTTTATGCCACTTTAGATACGACTGACATTCTTCTTCTCACTGCAAGAACAGTTTTCCTAGCAAATCAAAGGGAAGAGTTGTACAGTCTAAATGTTCCCAGATGTCTCTTTGGACAAGTGTATCCGTGATCCGTTTATATTCACACATGTATGTCTCCTGTATATATAAAGCGCTACTGATTCCCATGCCAAAATACTGAAGTATTATGGGAAAGCTATCTGTATAAACAATGGCACTGTGAACAAAATACTGTTAGTTTTAGTATCTGAAGCATTTGTAAATATGTTATAGACTATTCATACTTTTGTTTGCAGATAAAGGCCTTAACTTTTAGCATCCTTCACTTTCTGACGGTTACCAAACTCCTGTCATTTCAGTGTGGCCTGCTTTCACTTGTCCAGGGTTACGTAAAAGTGGTATGTACCAAGGCAATCTTTTGGGAAGCTTAATTTGCATTCCTCTGCATTCTTCTTATCTAACAAAGACACATCTCAACACAATTGCCTAAAGCAGAAAAGTGAAATCTAAACTGATGTCCACAGAGATGTTATAATAGTTAGAAACACAAGGGCACGTTACAGGGATAGAATGGTCTTGAACTGGACATTAAGGTGTTAGAATAGTCTTTCCAATGACACAACAAGTAAAAAATTACATAGATTAACAACTTTTATGGGCATGTGCCTCGTTTGTAAGCCGATTTGGCTCTTGTCACAATGAAGAAAAACATTCTTTCCTTTTTCTTATTACTAGCAACAGTAACTTGGGAATTTCCTTTCCATGAACTTTATTCTTGAAAAGACATGGTTAAATCACCCAGATAAGTTGCTAACTCTGGTTCAACCTTTTTCATTAGTGTGGTCTTGTGCCTTTTGGTCAGGTGAGATTTCTGGGTCCGGTTCTAATGAATTATAGTGTTCATTCTGTCCTATATGACAACTTTTTACTAATGTAGCACTATACTGCCACATCCATTCGGGAACATTTTTGCTTCCATTTTTCTCACTGGTTAATTACACTACCACCAATGCTCCCTCTAAGCTTTGGAGTCTTGTGAGCAAAAATTCTACTTTGTTTGCTCTGGAGCCATCCTTCCTGAGTTAAGACAAAAATGTGTGAGCTGGAGGCTACAAAACGGACCAGTGGATACTCACCGTGAGGGGTCCTTCTCCTCTGAGATAAGGAGGACATCTTGATGGGTGTTTCCCACCCTTTCTGTAGGGAGGCAGGAACTAATTCTTCACTTCCTGTCCTCTGGTGGGATACACCCCTTCAAGTCAGTTCGGGGACTCCCAGAAGCAGTAGTCAGCTGTAAACCAAAGGCTAACCATAACTAGAAAAATATGAACATAATTAGTCTGAACAGTAAACAGATAATGTGGCTTGAACAAGACAGGAAGGAAGATAAACTTCAAAATTTAAAGAAGGAAGACGATGAAATCTTGGGAGGGTGAAGATGTCCTCCTTATCTCAGAGGAGAAGGACCCCTCACGGTGAGTATCCACTGGTCCGTTCTCCCTCTGAGAGGAGGACATCTTGATGGGACCTCCCATAGCAGTGTCCCTTTAACTGGGTGGGACATCGTCTTCAGGCATGAGAGCTTGCTGCAGGACCCTCCGGCCAAAGGCTGCATTGGTCGAGTTGTAGAAGTCGATCTTATAATGCCTGACAAAGGTAGAAATGGAAGACCATGTGGCTGCCCAACAGGTTACTTCCACCGAGGCTCGGTTGGTGAAGGCTGCGGAAGTCGCTGCACTTCTGATGGAGTGGGCCGTGATACCCGGAGGAGGGGTATCTTGAGGGCCCTATAGGCTTCTGCTATACATCTTTTGAGAGTGGCACTGATGGATGCTGTGGACATTTTGTTGCCCTTGTTGGGGGGTGAGACTGAGATGAATAATGATTCCGTCTTCCAGAAGGAGCTGGTGCGATGTAGAAGGCTTTAAGTGAACATCTGACGTCCAGACAGTGGCACAACTTTTCCTTTGGGTGGGTACGGTTCAGGAAGAAGGACGGTAGGCAGATCTCCTGTGAGCGGTGAAATCTTGAGTTGACCTTCGGGCAGAAGGAAGGGCCGATAGTGAGGACTACTCTGTCCTTATGGAAGGTGCAAAGAGTCGGTTTGGCGGAGAGGGCCCCAAGCTTGGAGACTCTTCTGGTGGAGGTGACAGCTACCAGGAACAGGGTTTTCATTCGCAGCCACGTCAGAGGAATCTCTTGGACTGGCTCAAAGGCTGGTTTGGCTAATGCAGAGAGAACCAGGTTAAGTTTCCATGTGGGGAACCTGTGGGGAACCGGTGGGTCCTTAAGTGATGCACCCTTCAGAAAAACGGTGGATGGGAGGGTGTCTGGACAGGATCCAGCCTTCTACTCTGGGAACTACGGTTACCAAGACAGGTACCTGACAGCGGAGAGTGGACGCCTTCAGACCCGAGTCGTGACCGCCCTGAAGGAAGGACAGAACACTGGACAAGTGTGGGTGTAACAAGTTGACCTTCTTTCTCCTGGACCAGCGAACGAAGGCCTGCCAGGTGGCATTGTAGATCCTCTTGGTGGAAGGGTGCCGAGAGGCTAGCATGGTGTCTGTTACTGGTCTGGAGTAGCCTAAGCTGAGCAAGTTTTGCCGTTCAACTTCCAGGCGATCAAACGGAGCCATGCAGGATCTGGGTGCCAGATGGGGCCCTGGGTTAGCATGTCTGGGGATACTGGGAGTGTAACGGGGCAGTTGCCATGCTCTGGAGTTCCAAGAACCAAGGTCTTCTTGGCCAATACGGGGCTACCACTATGATCTCCATTTGTTGTTTTCTGATTTTTCTGAGGAGCTTTGGTAAAACCGGAGTCAGAGGGTAAGCGTACATGAGACCCTTGGGCCATTGGGAGACCAGGGCGTCCGTCTCTTCTGCTGTTTGATGGTATTATCAAGAATCTGGCAACCCTGTGGTTGAGTGGAGATGTGAATAGGTCCACCATCGGACGACTGAAGTGAGATGTTATGAGGTTGAATAGGTCCTCTTTGAGGGACTATTCCCCTTCCTGTAGTGTCTGACAGCTGAGCCAGTCCACTCTGGTATTCAGCGAGCCCTTGATGTGTTCCGCTCTGATAGATAGTATGTTGCGTTCTGCCTAGGACAGGAGCTTCAGAGCCTCTCGATGGAGTTTTGAGGATCTGGATCCTCCTTGGGTATTGATGTATGCCTACGCCACTATATTGTCTGTCCTGATGAGGACATGATGACCGGCGATTTGTTCCCTGGAGTGGAGGAGGGCTAGGCGGATGGCCCGAAGCTCTAACAGGATGATGGGCAGAAGTTGTTCTTCCTTGGACCATAATCCCTGTGCAGGGAGGTGGAGGAAGACTGCACCCCATCCCAGGAGGCTGGCATCCTTGACAATCTGCTTCCAGTCTTGACATAGAAGCTGTTCCTCTGGGATAGATATAAGTTGGTTTTATTCTAGAGGGCAGGCATGAGAGGAAGCTGGCCACAGGCCTGTGGAACTCAATGCCAAGAATGCCTGAGCTCAAGTATTTAGCCTGTCATGCAGCACTCAGGTCTCGAACTGCTGAGCTACCAACCTTCTGGTCTGCAGTTCAGCGTCTTAACCACTTGAGCCACTGCAGCCCCTCTTTCATGGCGTGATCCACCAGGATAGGCTGGCCTTGACTAGGTGAGGGACTGACACGGGGAGGTCCTGTTTTTTGCATTATCCTGGATTGGAAGGGCCATATGAGTTATTGTAATGGTCTGGCATGGAGGCACGCCCAGGGCACGGAGTCCATGCAGGAGATGAAGGGGCCCAGTAGTTTAGCCAGGGACATCAGGGTGGATTGTCTGGCCATGATGATTTGTCGTGTGAAGAAGCGGATCTTGTCTGCCTATGTTGAGGTAGGAACATGCAGTTCCGAACCATGTCTAAGATGACCCTGAGGTGCTCTAGGGAGTGCGAGGGGTTCAGGGAGCTCTTCTGGAGGTTTACAAGAAAGCCGTGTGCTTTCAGGCAGCAGATGGTTTCCTGAGTGTCTTTGTGCGCTTTGTTTCTAGAGCTGGAGCGAATCAGCAGGTTGTCTAGATAGGAGAGACATGATGCTCCCTCTAAGCTGTGGAGTCTTGTGAACAAAAAATTCTACTTGAGAGCTACTGGCATTAAAGTTGTGAGCTAGCGATTCGGCTATTGTATAAATTAGTTTGCTCTGGAGCCACCCTTCCTGAGCTAAGACAAAAATGTGTGAGCTAGAGGCCAAAAAACTGTGAGCTAGCTCACACTAACTCAGCTTAGAGGGAACACTGGACATGGGTGCCTTGTTCCCCAAGGAGGGCAATGGGATGGATGAGGATCTTGGAAAAGACTCTTGAAGCAGTGTAGAGTCTGAATGGGAGCGCCCTGAACTGCCAATGTTGGCCTAGGGCGAAGAATCGGAGGAACCTCTTGTGACCCGGGAACATGGGGACGTGCAGATATGCCTCTATGAGATCGATGGAGGAAGGAACTCTCCCAGTTGTAGAGCCCCTGAGATGGATTGCAGGGTCTCCATTTGGAAGCGTCTTAGTTTTACGAATCTGTTGACGTATTTTAAGTCCAGTATCGCTCTACAGCCGCCGTTCCTTTTGGGAAAAGGAAAATGGAACAAATTCCCTGTCCCCATTCCTGGATAGGGACAGGTTCTATGGCTGAGATGGTATACAGGTGTTGGACAGCTTCTATCGTTTTTTGTAGCTTGGAGGTGTCTTTGATCAGGGGAGAGGGAACAAAGTGGTCTAATGGTGTCGTCTGGGAACTAAAAGGGTAATTTCCGAATCCCCTTCTATCAGGCCTGCCCAGGGTATGTGGCATCGCCTTTTCTTGTCCCTAGTTTCTATTAGGATTTTGTCTAGGGAATCTCCGAATAGGCAATCTCCTTGGAATGGGTAAGAAGTGACGGTAGATTTGCTGCGCAGGTCCGCTGGCCAGGCCCTGAGCCAGAGGGTACGCCTGGCAGCCACCACTGAAGCCAGAGCCCTGGAAGAAAAAATCATGGCATCGAGCGTAGCATCAGTGGAGAAGGAGGAGGCCTTGAGAGGGTGGTTAGCTCCTTCAGTGAGACGCTTACTAGACAGTGGGATAAGCTGTATTAGTTTCCTGGACCAGGCAATGGCTGTGTGGCCCACGACTGTGGCTGTAGCGGATGCTTTGATGGCCATAACGGAGGCTTCATGCACTTACCTGAGTGCAAACTTGGCCTTGCGGTCTAGACTGTCTCTGACCAGGCCATCGCCATCCTCGGAAGAAGGCCCGAAGTCTGGAGCGCAATAACAGGAGCATCCACTAGAGGGACCTGTACAAGCTTATTAGTAAAAGATGGTAAGGTATAGAGCTTTCTCACATTAGGTGGGCAGCGTTTGTTTGCCATGGGTTTGGACCATTCCTTGACTAGCTGATTTTCTAGAATTATGGGAAGGGGAAGACCTTTTCTGCCCCTGGGGTCCTGGAGAAGTAGTCTTTGCTCCCTCTGGGTCTGGAGCCATCAGCTTTTGAGGATCCAGCTGGGTCCTCTCCCTGCAGCTTTGGTTGTAACTCTAATGCTGACAGGGATTTGGAGAGGAGGTAAGGATATTCTTCAGGTTTAAAGAAGCACATGGAGGGCTCTGGAATCTCCATGTCCTCTTCCTCCTCCTCATCAGAGAGGAATTCAGCCTCTTCTCTTTCCCTGGTATCCCCAGTATCACTGTCCTCATAATTAGGTGGGATCCAGTGATGAGGGACCCAGCCGGGGTAAGAAAGTTCCTTCCTAGCTGCTTTAGTGGGCCAGCGAGGTCTGTCTTCCTCCTCGCCCTCTTGGTATTGCCTGTCTGGCACATCTCTATGGGGTTAGTCCTGGTGACAAGGGGCCCCCCATGAGTGGATGATCAATACCTCCTCCCACACTGCTTGTTTAAGGGCCAGGAGTAGGGCAGGGGAAATAGTCTGTTCTCCATCTCCGGAGTTACTCACGAGTAGACCTTCGGCTGGTGTGTCTCCCAAATGGGGCTGGTGTGCGACCTGGGCATTGGGAAGCTCCTGCCCGTCGTCGCTAGTCATGTCTGGGTTTATGGATGCGGCGACAGCCGCTCCGCAGCCTTGGGCCGCCATTTTCTGTGGTCTCCCGGGATCGGGGCAATTCAGAATGGCACCTGCGCAATCATCCACGTCTTTCTGGGGCCGTTTTTTGGCGCGCTTTTCCTTCTCGTCGCTAGTCATGTCTGGGCTTATGGATGCAGCGACAGCCGCTCCGCAGCCTTGGGCCGCCATTTTCTGTGGTCTCCCGGGATCGGGGCAATTCAGAATGGCGCCTGCGCAATCATCCACGTCCGTTTTTTTGAAAAAACATTTAAGAAAAAAGGTTTGAAAAAAGTTTGAAAAGGTATGAAGAAGAATGGAAAGTGAAAGTACAAAAAAGGCACGAGTGGCCACTAAGTGCTGCTCTCCCTACTGAGGCAGGAACAGAACTGACTTGAAGGGGTGTATCCCACCAGAGGACAGGAAGTGAAGAATTAGTTCCTGCCTCCCTACAGATAGGGTGGGAAACACCCATCAAGATGTCCTCCTCTCAGAGGGAGAACTAAGCTAGCTCACACTAACCCAGTTTAGAGGGAACATTGTCTATCAGCATCATTTGCAAACAGGTGATCGATGACGCACAAGGCTTTGCAACAGGGAGGTTCCAGCAAAGGAGTATAAAGTAGCACTTAAGACAATGTTCCTGCATTGCTAAGAATAAAAATTCCATTCCTATCAAGGAAACTCTTTTCTTTTTAATATTTCTCATAAGTGATGGACAGGAATTGTCTGTATTTCTCATCTTGCCTTCCTGTCTGGTAAAATTCTGATAAATATGTTTTATGGAAATGCAACAAGCATATATACCATACAGTTCTAATCCAGTCAAGCCATCAACTAAAAAGCACTTTCTTGGGGGACATAAGTATACACATTGCACTTTAACTGAAAGATCCTCTTTTCAGTAAATATAAATTCATCCTAATTTCACATTGTAGAATTACATTAAAACCAAAGCATTATGCAACTACAGTGAAGGAGTTTGCTCTAGGTACCCAGCTGAATTTCAAAAGAGAGTGAATCCATACAAATACATTCCAGCCTAAACTTCATTACATCAGCAGAACACTGAAAAGAAAATAACTATGTGTTACGCCATGGAAAATCCAGTTCTCATCTAACCAATATAAGAGATACCAACATTATGAAATATTATGTGCTGTCTAAACTAGAACACATGAAAAACACAAATTCACAATGGAGCAAGAGAATATCGATTTCCTTGGCAAGTCAAATGAAGAGTAAACTATTGTGCGCATAAAAGCTGCATGCTCCTCCTTACTGTATTTTTTGGAAGAAATTATATAGAGCTTTAAGTATACAACTTCGTTTCTAGCTACAACGAACAGGGCAAGGATTCAAGAACTACTGCACAATCCCATTACAAGTTTGTTGAGACACTTAAATTTTCTTAAGAAATGGTGCTCCTGTTATATGAAACATTCAGAAGCAAATTACTTTGGATCCAAAGCGTTGCCAGCAGAGTATAGTTGGTCAAGTAGTGTTTCCCACCTCCCTACTCCTTGCTGCCGCCTGCTGAGCCCTCACTGGTGGGAGGGAAGAATCAGAAACAAAATTGCTGCCTTTGCCAAAGGCAGAGTCATCCTGCTGGTTGAACAGGAATTTTGGATCCAGTTAGGCCTATGACAGCTTCTTAGGACCAGTTCACACAACCAAAAGCTTTTCATGCCTCATCTCCTCAGCTACTAACAGTACCAGACTGTAAAGAGTTTCGTTGTTAAGGTTATGGTGGCAATTTTAGTTATACCAGGATTTAATGAATTGCAGCTAATATGGGAGTGGGGCCATCGCTCAGTGGTAGAGCACCTGCTTTGAATACAGATGGTCCCAGGCTCAATCCCGAGCATCTCCATTTTAAAAGGCAAAGGAGAAGATGATGAGAAAGACCTCAACATGAGACATGGAGAGCTGCAGCCAGTCACATTAGATAGTGTTGACCTTGGTGGACCAACAGCTTGACTTGGTCTAAGGCAGCTTCATGTGTATAGTGGAAATATTAGACCTTACTTGGATTCAATATCAGACTTCACAATGTTTTCATGTGTATCAACTGGAATAAAATATGTTCCAGAAACAGGAATTAAGATGCCAAATACCAAATCAATGAGGTCCATAAAAGGAAGTTAACAAGAATATGAATGAAGAGCATACTGCTGATTACTAACCTGCACAGGAATATCCAAGCCACAGAAACATAGACAGAAACATAGAAAGCAAGCCTCATGGCTCAAATGAGAGTTTAGGCTATGAAAAACTTATGGTAAATTCATTGCTGTAATATTAAAAAAAACTATTATAAGAAATTTAACCCACATTGTCTTTGGAGAAGGAAAGCATCATCTCAGTAAGCTTTATGTAGGATGTAGCAATAGCTCCGACCTCCGAAAGAGCTTAACAAAAACTTCCCAAAATTTTCACCACCAGGTATTACAAGGAGAAAAACAGGGTAATAAGGAACTAATTAAGTCTACATTCTTCTTGACCTTTATTATCTGCCACAGTATCTATATACAATTTTGAAGATTTATCAGAAAACAAGATAGGAAAGAACAAATAGATAGGGCTAGGTGACCTATGTGTAAGTCGTTTCCCCAAATTTCTAGAGATTGCCTGGTCAGACTCTTCTTATTATTGGTGGCAAGTGGGCCATTTTCTACACGGTACTGACAATGAACTTCAAAACCCTGGCTCAAAACTCTGCCCAAACTATACTCCAAACCTAAATTCTAAGTGTTAGAAGCCACACTGATTTCCAAGAAACATAGAGAGCATAAATACGTGTAGAAATTGCAGCCTTTTAAAATATAAATGAATGAAACCTACTGCGAGATGATGGCCCAGCCTCACATTAACCCAACAAGAAGAAATGTTTCTCAGGGCCAGTCCTCATCATCTTTTCTCCCCCCTGTGGAAAAATGGCAGCAGAAACCCCTCAGGGTTTGTTCTATCACAAATAATTTTACTGACTAAGTCAAGTACCAAGCACAGGATATTATTCCCTGGTCAATGTGGGTTCCTTCTGTGTTATGGGTCTGAGACATTAATCTGTACTAAAACAGACTTTTTATTATATCACAGATGACAAAATAAAACAAATGCAAAAAAAAAATAGAACAAGCAGTACTGCAGATAATTTTATTTTTGCATTGGTGCAAGTATTTCAGCAATCCATCTGGTATTTTAGGTACACAAAATTTTACATGCAGAAACTAAAGTTTATCTTGGGGAGAAAATATATTGTTAACCTTTATAAACAAAGATTCGTAAAACTATATGTTTACTGTCGAACACACACACACCCCTTATGGGCCAAGTCATGATCCCACAGCCAGTGTCTGCTGGCTTCATGGGACAAAGATTTAGCTGCTAGATGCATGTATGAACGTGTATCAAGCAAAGAGAAAGCAATAGATTGTGCAAAATGCTGTGACTGCTATGCAGTGATGCCAAGAACTGAAGAGACATAACTGTATCTTTTTAAACATATTGTATTCATGTAAAAACCATCTAATAAAGAAGGGTGTGTGTATGCCTCAAGCTTTAGCTAATGTGGGAAAACATTTGTTTTATGCTTGCAAAAACACTGGGTGTGTTAAAATGTTTCAGGTGCTGCTGAAAACCGCTCTATAACGGTGGCCCAGTTCATGTACCTGAGTTTTTGAGTGAGGCTTCCTTGCCATTGCATTCTGTATGGTTTGGTTGGAGTGCTCCACATCTGAAGGAGGGATCTCATACAGAGCTACAAATAAGATTTAATACTGTTTTTAGCCCTCCTTTCCAACAAGCTTGAGGATGGCTTAAATTTCCATCATCAAAATACCAATCAAAAAGAAGCAAACTATTTAATATTTGAAATATGCTTTCCTGCACACTGTCAACTAAAGGCCCATTGAAATAAAGCTGCCATAAAGACCTTCTGAGAAGGCAGCAAAGATGGTAACTTCAGCAATGGGGTAGATCCAACCATCTTCTCAGAAGCCTCTCCCCGACCCCAGGAGCCCTCTCCAAGATAAGTGACTCTTTCTCCAGCAGAAGAGCCACACAAGTTAGGCAGAAGCTTCTTAGGCTGGAGTCAGTCTTCAGAATGTTGCTCACTGGGGTGGTAGGACAGGGTAGGGTCCACCCCACCACTTCTGACAACTGATTCCATGTCACAGGTGCTATGTCACAGGTGCTATAGAAAAAGCATGAGAATTGACAGCCAAACAGCATTCTATTCACACCAAGCACACAAACCTATGTACCAACAGTAATGTATGAGTTCATATAGGGAGAGATGGCACAGTGTAGGTTCTAGGTTATGAAGAACTCTTAAGGTAAGTAGTTGGGTGTGCAATTTTCAGCAGAACAATGGCTGGGAAGAAAGTACTGAACAGCTCTTCCCTTTCTTACCCATCTTCCACTTGATCAGAGCTCCCCCCACCCTGCAGCTGCTACACCTGATTTTTTTTGGGGGGGAGGGGGAACCAGGGTAAGGATTCCAGAGGAAGAGGAGGATACTGACTCCAAAGACTGGATAGCAACAGCCTTTTACTTCTGCCACTTGCTGTTTACTTTGTGACAAAATAGTGGACTTGATTTCCACTGAGTATTATACTGATGGTCAACAGGCAATGTTTGTAGCATCACAACCCTAAACCAGAAGTTAGTATACACTGGATTTTGAGAACCCTCATAGCTTAACAGCTCAAAAATACAGGATTCATCCAGACTGAAGACTATATTCTTTCCTCCCATTTACCATACTTTTTATGATCTACCTTGGGCCATTAGCAAGAATTGTAAATTAATGATTACCTGAAACTCCTCTTGGCGCAAGTTCTTAGACTACTATCCTACTGAAACTAAGACCGCAGTCCTAAGGGCACATTACCTAGGAATAAGGTCCATGAATAACACAGTAATAGTCATATTTAGGCTTGCTCCCTAAATAACATATTCCTTTCCTGTTTATTCTTGCCTCAGCTTTCTTTTGTCATCTTCCCCTTTTCTCAAACATTTGCAGGCTCTTTGCAGCAAGACTTTGCCTTCTGGAATTCTAGAATGCACCAAAGCACATTAGTTGTGTTAAAAATCATAACAGCACCAGTGATAACTATAAGGTTATCTATTCATCTGTTAAAGTTTGAGATACAGTGTGGTATAGTGGTTAAGAGTATTGAACTAGTACCTGGGAGACCTGGGTTCTAATCCCTAATCGTACCATGGAAGCTCACTGGGTCACCTTGGGACAGCCAAACTCTCTCAGCCTAACCTACCTCACAGGAGAAGGGGGGGAACAGTGTAAGTTGCTTTGGGTCCCTATTTGGGAGAACGGTGGGGTACAAATGAAGTAAATAGATGAATCAAGCTAAAGCACAACACATATATGTAGGTGGTAATGCTGTCTTATTTGTGTCCTCACTTTTAGGGGGAGGGGGAAATCAACATTTCTTTTGGATCCATATCAGGGTATATGCACTGAGTTAAATTAAAATATTTTATTCAGGGTTATATTTTTAAAAATACAATCAAACTTTAATCTCCCCTTATTATAAAGTCAATTCCCTACTTAGGAGCTTTGTTACTTAAAAATGGGTCATTTTAAAAAATGTTATGTTTTGAGCCCTTCAATAGCAAAATCAGAAAATCAGAAGGGAACGTAGAATAAATGGAATTATCATTTTCAAAATGCACTGCTATTAAAATATCAGCGCTACCTGTTTCAATATATTGAATTAACATCGGAACACTGCAGCATAAACCAATGGGATTATACAAAACGGGAAACCTAAAATACAAAGCGCAGTTTTAAATTATGGCAGAAAAAACAGGAGGTCTTGACTGACCCATTATTACGTTAAACATTGTTTTATTCATACACTATAATAAACCATAGCTTGTTTAAACTGTGGGTTTGTGCCAAGTGACTCTGCTTAGTCTAACAGACATAAGTAACAAATCTCAGTTTAGTATTTCTGAATACACTCCACGGCTAGGATCAAGCTACAGATCCTTCTCTCACCACCCCCTGTAGCCATTTCATCCAAGGAACATTGATTCCTGGGGCTGTGTGAGACCTGCTTGGGGTAACAGCCATTCAGGTCAAGGGGCTTCAGTGAGGAGAAAGGGGATAAAATCCCCATTCCTGCCTCTTTGCTACTAAGAGCTTAATCTTTCACCAGCAAGCCCCGCTGAAAGGAGGAATCAGTGTTACCTCCTTTTCTCTCCTCAGTACAGCTCCCCAAACAGCATGGCTGTTACTCCACACAAGTCCCATGAGCCTGGGAACCACCTTCCCCCAGAAAGGAACAGCTGCTTGGAAGGGTGGGAAGTGGTGAAAATACACAACCCTTGCACAAGCAGTCCACTGAATCCAACCCCATATTTTTATGCGGGTTTAAAACAGAAGATACAGCAGACCTTTTCTATTAAGTAGGGTAAACAGATAGCAACAACTACAAAATGACTGAACAATTATGAGATTATATATAATCACAAATTATGTATATTGCATACAAAGAATTTCAAAGGTTGTACAACTTTTATCAAGGATGTTATTTATATATACGCTTACTGGCTTTTGTAAGAGAGTTACATATCGAAGCTATAAGAAAACATGCATTTTGTATCTTATAAATGAAAAAGCACCCACCTTTTCCATTTCCTGTTATATTAAACACAATGGCCTAGAGCACTGTTCTACAGGATTGCAGTAAAATGAAGGAAGAGTATGGAGATAAGAGGTATAACTGCTGATACTTGGCCTTAGGCACATGAGCCCACAACCATAGGGCGTTGCCTGTGGACAAAGAGAAATCTTGCTTCCCAAAACTTTTGAGACCGGGACATTGCCCTTATGTATTTGAAGTTCTATGTGTGTCTATAAAGCTGAGAAACTTTGCGACATGTTCTTCTGTAGCTTAACAGGCCAAAATGTAACATATTTATCAACATGGGAGTTGGGGAACATACCCTATTCTTTTTGGAAGTCCGCATATAGACTACTCAATTCAAATACCTGGGAATGACTTTTAGTTACAATCTATCTTGGAAATCACATCTTTGTTCACAATGGAGACTGCTAGAACAAACTAAAATGCACTCCTAAGGTTTTTCTATACAGAGGGTGGGTAGTATATACCGATGGCCATCAGAGCTTTTAATGCTACAACAGTCCCCAGATCTTACATGGGGCTGCCATCTGGATAGATGAAGTTTCTGAATCTTTGGATAATATACTTGTCCAGTTTCTTTGCAATGAATGAATTGAGGGCCTGCCTGGGGCTGCTTTCAAATTAAGATTGAAGGCTTTCTTCTCATCGTGTAATCCCTTAGGAGGTCTCTTGGATGTACTAAAGGATAACTTTAGAAGTACCTGGGAAAGATGTATATATAAGAAGCTTGAACTACTGGGATTACCCTCCATTATGCTAAATAATACAACATGATAAAGCTTTGAGACTAATCAGGATAAGGGAATCTAATCTTGACTGGGCTATTGCGTCATCTTGGGCAAGGCATTTATGTTCTGCTCTTTCCCTAGGGATTCCTCCCCCTACAGCTTTACCTGTGTATCTAAATTCTCTTAAAATCCATAGCTATGGATATGCGTTTACCCTTGCCAGATTAAACACCTAGCTGTCTGCAGAGTCAATGGGGTGTTCTGTGAATGTTCCATTCTCTGATCAACTATGTGATTGTGTATCTGGAATTATTGAGACGTTGGATAATCTGTTGTTATTCTGCTCTCACCGGTTAACCACCAGGTCCATCTGGATTTGCCCGATTTTGCTTAAATACCATCTGCCTGTTAGTTAATTTTGTGTTCAAGAAAAATAAAAAATGTAAATTGCAAAAAAATCCCCAAAAAACATCTACCTATGGAATCTTGGGTGGTATCCATCTTGGCTTATTCTGACCCCAAAATAACCTATCCAGTTGTAAAATATTTAGCTATAGTGACTTCCCTGAAACAGCAGAGAAATATCTGTAATTAATTATAAAAATTATAAATCTGATATATTTGGCTCTGATAGTAATCAACTTTGATTCTTATTGTAGTTTGTAATTATACAAGGTCTATCCCATCTTAATCTGTTTTTTAAGTACTATTAATCCACTAAAATGTTAAGCTCTTTTAAACTTGATTTTATGATCCTAGGGATGTGGTGTCCCTTGTGTACTCTACTATGTAATTTGATCTGTTTTGGTTTTAGTTTTATGTAATATCCCTTTCGTTGTTTTAAATTGTTCCACTAAGCTTAAGACTGTTGGTCAAATGAGCTAAATAAATAAAGTCAGAGCAGGAAGTCTGTGTATCCAGGGACCAACATTTTTGGAAAACTCACAACTATGAAAACAGAACTGTTTTTTGGGGGGGGTGTCTGGTGTTACAATGCCCCCTAGTGGTTTATTACATACTTTTATTGCTTCCAGAAATGTTCTTAGCATCCTGCATCTTATAAGAGTAAAAATTAAATACATATAGTTCAGTAAACTAGTCTATGTTATGTTTACCTCACACAGATGCTCAAATGGCTTCATATGAAGCCAAAAAGAAGAAAATGTTTCTGGACAAGGAAATCAGAACCAAAATTCACCTTAGCCAGTTGCAGCTATCCAGGCAAACAATGCAATATTACCAAGGCTTTTCATTCAAGCCACAGCTGTTTGGAGCAACTCCAACTCTTCAGATGTTACTACACTAAACCAAAAAGAAATCTGCTATAAAATGGCACTAAAATTTAGTACATCTTTGTGCCTTCGCACTAGTATGCCACGCAAGAAATGAGAAACACAATTGTTCTGCTTGCCTCACCCAACTTGTGCTATTCTGCAGGTACTGAATCTTTTGACTTAATAGTTTAAAAATAAATAGTGTTTTCCTGAAAAAACAAGTACTGCACTCTGTCATCAGCATAATATAAATGTCCATATTTTTTGGCAAACACTATGCCTTTTATTATACATAATACAGTACTTTTTAAAGTCTTATTATATTACAACTGATTTTCCAAATACAAAAAACTAGCCGACGAAGGAAAGCATATTTCCTTACTTCAAATATTGTGTGACCCTCACTGGTTTTCAGTCAATGAAAAGGATATTTAATGCTTTCTATACATCATTGGTTTAAATAGAACCCACTGCAAATCTGTTGCTATTAAGGCTAACCTTTGTATTCAAATTGCCCACCTTTTAGCAAGTATCAAGACACTGTTTGTTCTGGAACAGCCTATAATTCATCAATGTAATCATTTTTCAAAATGGTAAAAAGCACTACTTAGTGCTTTTGTCCATGCAGCCATAGCCTCAGGAGGTGTGACTTTATAGAAAATGGCTGTTTTCCAAAATGTGTGTGCATTGATGGTAAACATGAAGCAACAGTATTTAGAAAGAAGCCACTTTCATCTCAGGAGATGAAAAATCTGGGGGATTTTCCCTCTCTGTCTCTTAAAAGAAAGATCCAGTCATGAAAAAAAAATTGAACTTACTGTGAAGAGTTCTTCTCCTCAGTGGAATGGGAGGTATCCTTACAATGGATTATGCCCCCCAACTGCTCCTTGGGTAGGCTTGAGGCAAATTAATTTAACGAGCTTCCCAACTGGCCTAGGGGTGAAACCCCCACTACATGACTTGCCAAGCTACTTGGTCTGGATAGCCTCCAAGAGAATACAGAACTAAGACATCCAGGACATCCTGAGGAAGGAGAGAAGACACATGAGGAAAAAGATTGTTCCCTAGGAATTCCCCAGGGTGGGAAGGATACATTCCAATCCACAGATCTTCATGGTAAGTCCAATGTTCCTTTCTCCATCAGTGGAGGAGGGCATCTTTATGATGGGATGTTGAAAAATCTTAGTAATCCCAGATGAGAGACTTGGAAGAAGCACTGGGGAACAATCTGTAGGATGACCCTTTTGCCAAATGCTGCCTCACCGAGGCACAGAGGTCCAACTTATAATGTCTCACAAAATACAGCGACAGTGGCTGCATTACAGATCTCTTCAATGTGAGCACAAGAAGAGAAGGGAGCTGAAGTCGCTGCTGACACCAGAAGGGCCAGGGAGATGCAGGCTTTAGTTTATCTAGCTAAAGCAGACTTGTATCCTCTTATGCCCAAATTCCCTGTAAGAGACAAACAGGAATTCTTAGCGATAGAAGGGGGCTCTGCATTTGATGTAAATCTTGAGTGCCCACTTGACATCCAACTTGTGCGGATCCCACCCCCCTGGGAGGAATGTAGGAGAATCTCTTGATTCCTGTATTAGAGAAAGTCCTGCTGTGGTGCAAGGATTTAGAGATTCACACCCAAGATGGCCAGGGAGCAAAACAATGTAATTTGCATAAACCCTGCCCAAGGAGCAAATTGGGGGCGGGGAACCCATTGTAAGGATGCTTTCCTCTACTGGTGGAAAATGGCCTGCCGCAAAGCTGAACTACATGAACAGAAACTGGTCAAATCCCAGACGCTTAAGTAGTATGGGTGCGCACTGGGCTGTGCAGAACCTTAATCCCAGGTATGCCTATGGCTTGCCAGAGAACTGCTGGCTGTGGCAGAAGAGACAAAAGCCGGTTTTAGATAATACCCCTACTTTGTATGTTCCAGGAGAAGATCGTTTTGGATACTTCTACCATGCTTTTCTCCACTGAGTGTGGACCTGAAGCAATTTACAATATAAGAAAGCAACAGGCTATAAATGCATACACACAAAACATAACAAACCTAGCTGGCAGCAAAAAACGAATCACAGAGAGGGAAAAGAGAGCAAGTGGTAAAAGCTCTGCCCCTGGACAATGGCAACAGCCTTTCTCCATGTACCAAGACACTGTTGGCTCCAGAGCAACCTAGAATTCCATCGTGAGCCACCAATGTAACCATTTTTCCTGCTAATTTTAAAAGGTAGCGCATATTTCTTCACAAATCTTGAAACACACTGAAATCTGAAGTATTTGTCATACAGATGGAGTACGTTTAGTACGTAGTCCATGACTGGGGTTTTTACAATATGTATGTATTTATTGTATTGTTTTAACTGGTTGGTAGCCGCCCTGAGCCCGCCATTTTTATCCCGCCCTGAGCCCGCAAGGAGGGCGGGATAAAACCCCCCAAAACAAATAAACAAATAAATAAATAGTCTATACATAAGGTATTTATTTTATAACCTGAATGTACAGGTGTACAAAATAGTTAACAGTAATATTAATATCATGAACTTCAAATATGCATATGAAAGCAAGCAAATTTTTGTGGTTTCTTCGTATCTTTTTCTGTATAAAAAGAATACAGAATTAATTTCCTTTGCTGAAAGCGAAATAAATACCACCAATTTTGGAGACCAGTATTTTGATGAAGCCAGATAAAATTAGGCACTGACAAACTGTTTCTTATTTCTTCTTTTTGAGAAATACAGGCATTTAATTGAATAAACGAGCAAGAAAGGAAGCCTCCCTTTTAAGGACAAAGATTCAAGAACTGTGTTGTCTAGGCAGATGGGAATTGCTCCCACAGATGGCCTGATCTCCTTGCATTTCTATCTCCCCCTCCCTGTTTAACTGTTTCTTACTTAATATAACAAACATACCAACTGGATAAATATACATCCCAGTGGATTCACATCCATATTTTTGTTTCCATTCTCTTGAGTCATATTCACCTACTAAAATGTTGCATGCCAGCCTAAAAAGTTTATATAAAACTAGTAAGTATTCCAGCTTATAAAATATTGCATGAAACAAATTCCTCATTAAGGAAGCTGGCTGCTGGAATACGTCATATAACATTAAGTGTTTAGACGTTATTGCCTTGTGCCATACAAACTGAAATCTATGAAACAAAGACGAGGACAGCCTTGCCAAATGCAACTGTGCTAAGCGGTTCCAAAAAGTCTACAATAGGGGTTATGCAGGAGTTCTTGCTTTTGTAGCCTATACCCATCTGAATTCCTCGGCTCGAATCCATGACTGTTTGATATTTGGCTTCAAAATGTGACGGCCAATCTGAAACCAAACACAGTTCAGTTAGTATTTTTAAGAAAAGATTCAAGGTTAGAGTTGAATAATTTTTATACAATATTTATGATTAACCAGAATAAGAAACAGTAACATAAGTGAAGATTGCAACCATATACCTGTTTCAACCAAGCTTTTTTTTTTTTTTAAAGATTGCTTTTATGTTATTTGGAAAGGGTAATTCTGTATGTGCAATTGCTTAACATACCCTGCTGATTTAGGACTTTTGCATATTACCTGTAAAAATAAACTAATTTAGCCAAACAAAGTACATAAACCTGAACAGATGTAGTGAGGCTTTACTCATTTTTTCATACAACAATGGACTACATTTAAGATGTGCTCAGCCATGTCCCAGTCCAATATGGTAACATCTGTTGCTTATTCTAAGAGATTACTGACTTACTTTTAAACTTCATTTTCTACTGCCTCTCTGTCATGGTCTACTTTACATGTACTCAAGGTGGTATGAATTTTTCCAAATGCATCTGTCAGTAAATGACCAATCTGCTTCTGAGTAGCTCACGTGACTGTACGGTGATGTTTCACACTCAAATACATTTGTTTTAAAGACATCACCAATTTCGAGGACAGCCAAATCAGAAAGCTCAGAATCATGTTTTCCCAATGGAAATCTACTAGATAGCAGGTGGAAAGCACACCACTGATAGCCCTCCTATCTTAGAAAAAGTGTTAAAAGCACTGCTAAAAATATTTGTGTTGACTGTCAATAGAAAGGAATCTGCTCCCTTCTTTTGGATGCTAATATGGAAGCATAGTGCGGGTGTACTGAAATGTGTGAATCATCCCACATGAAAGCTGTCATTAAGTGAAACAATTAACAACCAGTTTTAGACACATACAGTGCAAGACTTGTGTTTGTGCAGGTGTAATACTGCCCTCATCCCTTAATCATGGTTGCGAGAACTTGTAAAGGGGCTAAAGGATCTGGTTTCTTCCCCCAGCCTATTCTCTCTACAATTTCCCTGTGCCAGCTTAACAGCACAGTGAAACTTGTATCATACCACCCACATCCATGCTCATAATCCATTATTTGAAACCAAATGTAAGATTTTGCTCTTTTCTGAGACCCCTTATATGTAACTCTTGTAAAAACACCTCTTTGTAGTGTTCTGAGGTGACTGCCGTCTTGCCTTCCTTAGTGTTTCCTACTTACTGTTGCTGCCACCAAAGGCTCTTGCCATAGAATTTTTAGTTGGACCCAAAGAACAGGATGACTTAGTTATATCTGGTAGAACAACAGAGAGGTCAGAGTGTGGGGATGGCTCTAAGGTAAAAAGGGAATCTTCACTCTAAATAAAACAGTTGTTTTCTCTTAGACATAGTTTTTTAGAAGTAAAACAGTTTCAGTAAAGTTCATAAGTGTAATGGTTTCAAATCTTCTTTCTCTAAAATTCCTTCACTAGACCTAGTCACAAAGGCTTACTTTCTCACTTGCCATTTAGGCCAATAACTTCCACAAAGAACACAGATTTCTCTCACACTTCATACTCTTCACCCACTCAACTCTCTTCCCCCCATACCCCCTTTCTCCCCTCTCTCTCACACACAAAGCTTCTCTGAACAAACCAGTCAATTCTGTCCCCTAGGGTATACAGCTACCATCCAATCATAACACATTTCAATCCTCCATCTGGCCTCTGATCTTACTCTAGAGGCCTACATTTTAACCTACAGCAACATCCATGTAAAACCCCACATTAAACCACAGAAATAAAACATAAAACATATTTATATACTGAAACACCACACCAGGGTTTTAAATGTGTCAAAATTCCTGTATCACGAGTCAACACTAATCAACACAAAACAGGCTTTGAAGAGGAATCTGTGTTCAAAATCTGTTTAAAATGAACTCTGGTAAGCACTAACCATGATGAATATTGGTGAAGGCATAACAACAATAGTTAAGGGGAATGTGTGCAGTAAAGGGGAATAGATGAGCATCTTTTATGATCCCATGATCAAGGAGGGACCAAAAAAAGTGTGTGTGCCCTAAACAACCTGAAGTATAGTTCCATGCATTTCTTTTCTCTCTACATTTCAAGACACATTTCTCCAAGTCAGGCAAACTTTTTAAAAGATGCTTTTAAAGAGTTTCAGGTTGCAATCATAAGTATTTAAAAGAAAGCTCCACTTGTATCTCCAGGACTTAGCATACTTCTGCATAAACATACTTCATATTAGAATGTAAAAGCAAACCAAAACAGCTGCATCAGCCGCAATCTGTAAAACACTCACATTTGAAATTGATACCATAACAATTTGATTATTATTGCAATATATATGACTGTTCACTGTTCATTTAACTATGTATGGCTATTTTCACTACAAGAGAAGTGTGGAAGGAAGTATATTCTTTGTTTCCTGAACTAAAACGTTCGTATGATTTGTAAAAGCAGGGTTTGGATAATTTAGTATATTGCTGTATATCCAAGTCCTTCCAACCTGGCTCTGGACAGCAAGGGCCTCAGGCCTTCCTTTCGTCTCCTTAAAAGCAAATTTTGCAGCTCCTGAGGAATAATTTTGACATCAACGCTATTTACATACAAAGAACACAGTCTTTTTTTAAAAGTCAGATACGTACTATTGGGGTTTCTGGACTGGAAAATGGAGACGCATCAGAGGATCTGTTCTCTTTATCAAATGAATCATCATCATTGCTGTGGGCTGCAAATTTCTCTTTAAGAGCTTCAGCTATTAAAGCTGCTGGATCCCACTGAACTCTAATTACTTTCTTTGTTCTGGGTAGAGGCGTACCTCCTGGCGACCTGAAAAAGGAAAAAGTGTTTCCAGTCTTTAATGAAAGTATTTGCTGCTCTTGGTTTGTAACTACGTGCAGTAGTCCTGGCAGTCACCTTTAACTCCATGCATTTTCCTTTGTAGAACTGAGGATATTCTCCTTGGCTTTCTGTGCACTGTGGTCAACATTAAGTAAATTTTATTTTATAACTGTCTATAAAATGCTAATGCTGTCATGCCCCTTCAGCCAGCAGTTCTCTCAAATTTTAGCAAATGAAGGACCCCATTTTGATTTTTTGCCCTGCTCTCACTAGCAAGTAAGCTTCTTTTCAATGGGCATAGGGCAAGCCATGCATATGTACTCCATGGAAACATCCATATGCATATGCAAAACAACACAATGAGAACCATATTAGATACACTTTAAAAGTTCTCATCCACCTTACTCCTTAACTGGAACAGACTTGGTGCTGGACACAGCAAGAAACTTAATAATTATCGTATGGCAGAGGGTGTAGTATAGCCAGATCATCTGAAGATTGGCTGGCAGCCTGAAACTCTAGTTCCTTTTTTGGTGAGCTAGGTTTATTTTGGGGGCTGAAAGAACTGTGACTGACCCAAGATCACACAGCTGGCTTCAAGTGGAGGAATGGGGAATCAAACCTGGCTCTCCAGATTGGAGTCCACTGTTCTTAACCACTGGCTTTCTTTATACAGATGTTATTTACCAAGAGAAGCCATCTGAACATAGGAGGGAAGGGATCTGGAAAATCTTTTAGAGTTCTTTACAGAACCAGGGAAATACCAGTGTCCCATACAACCTGAACCTCTGGAATTCTACTGAAAACCACCACTTATTGTCTATGGATGTAAGTTCTCGTTTTTACAATCTTTTGTATTGTAAAATACAGAGTGAAAAACAGCTCAATTTTATACTGAAGTTAAGTGGGACTGTCTTAGAACTATACCTTCTTGGTGTCACTCAACTAAATACCATTCCCAGGACTGAACTACTCATTCCTGGTGACCAATCAGCATATTTGCTGGCTAGGATTCTGAGGCAATATGGATGCTAGGCGACTGCCTGAGGTGGTAGCTCTTCACATTCCTGCCCTTTGAAAGAGGGAGAAGCTAATTCCCTCTCCGTCCTCTGAGGCACTGAGGCACTACCCCTGTTCACCAAAGACTGTGCAGGCTCTATTTTTGCATTAGCAGCTGGGCACAAGAAGGACTCTGTCCTTATAAAAGACTTGCAGACCCCTGAAGTGGTACTCCCATTTTGAGAAATGTTGCCTTAAGCTGCATGGTAGTATTACAGTAGCATAAACAGCCACTCCAGTCCTTGAACACTCCAGGTCAATCCAATCCAAATACCTTTACTGGCATAAAAAGAAAAAAAAAGTACAACATGGCAAATTTATAGAGCGTTTCAGTTATAAAAACCATCAAACTTCAGAAAAGCTAAACTTTTGCTCCCTGATCATTATGGCAGCCAAGAGGAACCTTGCAACTGAACTTGTAGTATGGGAACATTGGTCAGATAGTAAAAGGGATACTAACTTCGCCTCAGATAGACCATGAAAGTTAGACACAATAGGTTTAATGATACAGTTCCACACTTCCCCATCAGAACCACAATGAAGTAAAACATGGGCTACTGTTTCTATGTGCCCTCCTTTACATGGACAAAATCTTTCTTGATAGGGAGTGTTGACAAACCTCCCAGACAATACCACTGAAGGTAAAACATTGAGTCTTTTGGCGTAACTGGGGTGAGTTAATCTGGGAAAGGTAGGCAGCAGGCAGTCTATAGTCTGGAAAGATACCAAATGCTAAAGAGCAGCAAGTTTTGTTTTCAAGAGAACAGAAAGGCTGTTTCTCAATATCTAGAGTCCTCTGTTTCAAAATTCTAAATGCCTGTGTTTCACCTAACATGCACAGGTTGTCCAAAGAGACTCCTATGGAATGTATTTTCTTCTGGATCTGACTATACCACTTGGAAACAAAAGAATCAGCTAGCATCATATGAATATAGCTAGCAGGTTCAGCCCTAAAGTGTAGACGTAGCCAAAACTTTTAAGGTTAGTAGCCATGCCCTCGTCTCTATCAGATGCACTCCAGTCTCTAAGCACATTGTAGCATAGCTAGCACAGTTGGGAAACCTCAAAATACGGCATAGGAATGTTGCCTGAATTTGCTCAAGCTGCATATTGAAGGCACTAACCCAAATGGGGATCCCGTATAATACCTGAGAAATTGTTTTGGCATTAAAGACACGAATGGCAGCTGGGACAAATTGATTGCCCTTTTTATAAAAGGAAATAACCACTGCAGATGAACCACGCCTTGCTGAAATGACTGCTTGCTTGTGTTGTTCTGTCCAATTATGGTTGTATTGGGAAGAAACCCCCAGGTATTTAAAAGATTTCATTTGTTCAATATTACTTCCTTTGACATGCTAGCTTTGTGGGTTCTAAGACTTTGAGAATACTAAGATTTTGGATTTCACATACTTTGTGGACAGAGAGTTTGCCTCACAATAGGAGAAGGCAAATAGCAGACGCTTGAGACTCTTCTGCGAGCGTGATAATATAACAGCATCAGCAATAATAACACGTGACCCAAGTTTAGGGGAATGACCATCAATAACATTTAGAGAGGGAGCCAAATCATTCAGAAATAAATTAAACAGGTAGGGGGCTAAGATACAACCCCGTTTGACTCCCCGGTTGGAGGTGATTTTTGAAGTTAATCCACCTGGGCCGTTGTACCGCAGTTTACAGCTATTAAAACAATACATTTTACAAATAAGGAAAAGTACGCATTTGTCTAGACCCATATTATAGGCCCATAGAGAGCCAGTTTGGTGTAGTGGTTAAGTGTGTGGACTCTAATCTGGGAGAACCGGGTTTGATTCCCCACTCCTCCACTTGCACCTGCTGGATGACTTTGGGCAAGCCATAGCTCTGTACCAGCTGTTTTTTCAAGGACAGCTTGGGAAAGAGCTCTTTCAGCCCCACCTACCTCACAGGGTGTCTGTTGTGGGGAGAGGAAAGGAAAGGAGTTTGTAAGCCGCTCTGGGACTCCAAGTGAGTGAAGGGCGGGGTATAAATCCAATCTCTTCTTCTCTTCTATTACCCAGTTTATTCTAAAGAAGGTCCCTGGGAATGGAGTCAAATGCCCCTATTAAATCAAGGAAGGCTAAAAACAGCTTTCTCCCCCTGTACCACTGTATTTCTCTATCAGATGGTTAAGAGTTATATAGTGGTCCAGAGTAGACTTGCTGGGGCAGAATCCGATCTGTTCCCTACTCGGGAGATTTTGGCTGAAGACAGACTGGAGATGTGGCCCGCTGTGCCTCCGCTTCAGAAGTGGAGGCAGAGAGGCTGTCCGGACAGTCGCAGCTGTCCCCCACTGACAGCGCACACTCACCTGTGCCTGAAGCACGGTCCTTGCGCTTCAGGCGGAGACCCCGGGGAACCAGTCGCCAGCGGCTGGGTGCGTGCTGCTGCCGCTTCCTCTGGGTGTGGATGCGCCAATGGCGCGTCACACGCGCCGCCGGAACTGTGAACAGGCTGTTCTGGCAGCCGTGGCTGCGCATAGCCGCAGCTTGGCGAGGCAGCCATGCACCTCCGCCCCATGCAGCCAGTGCGAATGGGGCGCCCTGGGCTGCTCTTCCCGCAGGGCTTTCGGCCCCACGGCTGTTCCGGGCCACATCTCCAGTCTGTCTTCAGCTTCTGCTTTTGCATCCAAGAAATGAGTTTTTCCCAAAGGTGTCTTGCATATAATTCGCCTGCTATGTTGAGCAGACTAATTGGGTGGTAATTCTCCAGTATTTGTGGGGCACCCTTCTTATAAATTGGGACAGTAATGGAATTTGTCCATGAATCAGGCAAGCTCCCTGTTTTATCAATCATGGTAAAGAGAGTTGCCAGGGGAGAAGCCCACCAGTCAGAATTGTTTTTAAATAGTTCTGGAGGGATCCCATCTGGATTTATCAATTTGCATCATTTGTAAAATGAAGCTAGCTGATTTTGTGTGTGGATCCTAGTCCTCAACTATAATTTGTAATGTAAATCACAGAAAGTATGAAATGGAATGGTTTATATTTTTAAAATATCTCAATCACACCTCACAGAACATAGCAATATATCTGTATTATGTTCTGTATG
Organism: Lepidodactylus listeri; assembly: GCA_029233225.1. Lineage (NCBI taxonomy): Eukaryota > Metazoa > Chordata > Lepidosauria > Squamata > Gekkonidae > Lepidodactylus > Lepidodactylus listeri. Next base: position 44,167,455 of record JARCFY010000003.1, read on the forward strand.
TATCCTAAATATATAATACATGCATTATAGATATTTGTCGCAGGTTGAAAGTTTACGCAATAATGAACAGACTTCAAAGCCAAAGCCAATATAAAAAATTCAGAATCAGTTATTGGCTTATCAGATCTCTTAAGATCACCTGTACTTAAAAAGACTTATTTTCTATACTAACAAAAAAAGATGGGGCAGGATCCAGCCCCAGCTGTAGACATAAAAAGGTCCCCCCCACAAATTCAACATTACCCTTCTGACTTTCTTCATTACTGAACCAACAGTGCATATGAAGTCAGTTTTAACAGACACTCTAGGTCAGTGTCTAAGATTCAAGAAACCCAACAATTTTATCGTCATCAATAACACAGCCCTGTATGTGGATACTTAAATCTAGAGATTTGAGCCATGAACAGTCAACACAGAGAAAAGCCCCAGATTTGCAGAAAGATATTAAGTCTTAAAAAAACAAAAAACCCCGGGACGGGTTGGTTCCCTCCCTCAAATAAAGCTTTCAGAAATGAATGCCCTCAGTGGCTGTTGCTAGGTAATCTCAAAGTATTGCCAGTGTTCCAGCTGTGGTTTCTGTCAGCAAAAGACAGAGGAAAGGGACAGAGCCCTTTCCAGGGCTGTTTTGCTTAGAGGCTAGGCTGGCCGCAGCTACTGGGTAACTTGCTATCGTCTCACATGCATAACTCATCTAGGCCTGGCTACTTGCTACTGTTCAATAGCAGCCACCCCATGAAAGCTAGTGTGATACAGTTGGTAGCATTTTTGGCTAGGATCTAGGAGATGCAGGTGCAAATCCCTATTCTGCCATGGAAGCTCACTGGGTTACCTTGGGCCAGTCACACGTTTGCAGCTTACCCTACCTCAGAAGGTGCTGTGTGAGGATAAAATGAAGAAGAGGAGAATGATGTAAGCTGCTTTGGGTCTCCACTGTGAAGAAAGGTGAAGTAAATCAATGAGGTAATGAAGTAAATCAATAATAAATATAGCTGATGATGGGGGAATATATAATGTAATTCGTGGTTTCTCCAAAGTTGCAATGGCCAATGGCTATATACAATAAAATATTTGACTGACTATAAAAGGTGGGTGGGTGGATGAGTGAGAATGATAAAGGCTTCGAAGCATGGGATGTTGAGGACATGGGGTCTGGAGGAGGTGGAAAAGAGAAAACTGTGTGTGGAAGGAAAATTGAAGACGGAGCAAATAAAGGAAGATTTGCTGGTGGGTAGGCAGCAAGCATGAAAAAGGGAGGGGCTAATACAGGCTTTCTGGGAAGGGAAAGAGAAAGTAGCAAGAAAGGGAAAATGAGATGTCCCCCTGCAAGTCCTTGCAGGCCCTCCACTTGTTTTATTCTAACATGCATATATTGCTCCACTTACCTCTCAATAGTTCTTAATTTGACCTTATTTATATCCTTCAGAACATCTGCCATACTGGGAACAGCCTTAGTCTCCTGACATCCAGCCCTGTTTGCAATATCTTTGTTCTTATTTGCTGCTTGACGCTGTTTTATAAGTTCAGTTGTTGAAATACGGGAACCAGATTCAGATGGCAGCACGTCTGGAAGTGGTGGTGGCGGCGGTGGAATGACTGTGCTACAAGAAGAAATGGGAACTGGTGTAGAAGTCATTGCTGACTGTGGAACGGTACTCCAGGGAGTATTCACAGTGCCTGAACCTATTGAGAACAAATATTAGTAGATCAGAGACCTGAATATTTCACGTTACAATGTGTAGATGAGATATGGATGAATCCTAGATCAATCACTTTGCTTATTTTTAAACACACCTACACAATCTGCAATCAGAGTGGATACAAATGAATAATTTTTAAAAATTAAAAAAAATCAGATTTTTAAGAGAAAAAAGCTTTTTTGGGGGGAGGGGGGGGAATCTATCTAAAGACAACTTTCTATTTAAGATACATTATATCCCAAAGGGTTTTCATCATGAAATAAGGATTAATTTTTAATTATGTAGCATGAGACTGCACAACAGAGGAAAGGTTTCACCACAAACTGCCATTTTCTAATTGGCTCCACCCATCAAGGCACCATTTTGTAGCTCTCAAGGCTGTTGAAAAAAATTAAGTAGCTCCCAGAAACCTAAAGTCTTCCATGTCCTGTTTTATGTGTCTCATTCATATAACTCCATTGTTATTTCCCTGTAATTGATCAGAAGGGTAAACTATGCATATTAATCTTAAACAATTGGTTTTAATTTAACACAGTGGCCCTAAACAGGATTACTAAATGAAGAAACTATCAAGAACAGCTTTATATAAATGTCACTATGTAACTGAGCATGTAAGAAAGAGTAGGTCATGGACACAGACTTACATGACTGATAATTTCTTGCCCCATGCACTGAGACAACTAAAGCAATCTGTGCACGAAGATGACTTAACTCTTCTTCGAGTGCAGAAATTTTTTTGATTGCATTCTCGTTCACCACAACAGTTGCTTTGGGTGACTTTCCTCTTGAAGATGCTGGCAGAGGAAATGAAGATAGAAGCCCAGATTCTGCCTGTTCATCAAATCTAAAAAAAAAAACACCAATTTACAGCTATGAAAAATACAGAAATAATCACTCAAAACTTCAAGCTCATTATGATAGAGAGACATGAAACATATTCATTTTAAAACCGCATAAATTCAAAAAAATTGTGCCTTATGTTTTCTCATCTTACATAGCACCATCCTTCTAAATTTTTCATTACAATTTTGTAAAGAAAAAATCTGGTATTAACAGTTACACTTGTCTCCAATACATGCAAGAGGCCTTCCTAAAATATCAATTTACCAGAAAATTCCACAGCCTAGCTGTACAATCCGAAGGTTCAGTTGCACTGCTCAAAAGACTGAGGATCCCAGCCATTCCCTAAGCCATAACTTGAAGGATTTACTGTTGGCTAAAATTCTACACTGTGTTCATACCTGGTGAGGCTGATACTACTCCACTACAGTAAAGGCCAAAAATGGGAAGTGTTGTAATGTGATGAAGGAACAGAGCTTAATCAGCTCCTAAGCCCCTTCATGCCTTTGCAACAGTAATGCATAACATCTATAAATGAGATGGTTGTGAAGGCCGGGCACTTTCCTCAGTTCCCCACCCCCACACCTCCCCATAGCAGTGACTGAATCATTTTTCGTTATGCATAGGTTGCAAGTGGTTAGTAAGGCAATGTTAAAAAAAATCACTGTGCTGGACTACTGGCTACTATTACAGAGGAAGCCTGGGAAGGCAGAACAGGAATCTGAGGTAATTTAGATTGCTTTCCCCCTCTTTTCCTTGAGCGATTCACACTAATACCTTTCCACAACACAAAAAATAAGTTTATTGTTTCTTCTTCAGAAGAGCTTTATGCTTAGCAGTTTAAGGGATAAGTCACGGAATGGAACAAGCTATCAGCTGTTTACAGAAAGAGAAAGCAGAAGGTCTGCTATAGAAAAGTTAGTTCCACGCACACGCAGCTTTATAGAAATGACATGTGAGAGGAGAGGATTTTTCTTGGAACTTCTCACTAAACCAAGAACCTCAGAATCTTAACACAGAGTTAGCTTGTTTCTTGGGATGTTTCCCTCAGTCTCCTCATATATCACTAACACATTATTTCCCCACAGCAACACAGGATACCTGCTCTATTCCTGCCTCTTTATTGTCCTTTGAGCGCTATGTACCTAAACTATAGATGTCTGAAACCTATTTCGTCACCTGGTGAAACCTAGCTACCAAATTATTCTCCTGGGAGTTTTCCCTGCCTCTTTGTCACCTTCCCAAGCCCTACTTGAGGTGATGGCGATCTTTCCATTCACCTAACTTCCCCCCTTCCCTCCAGGCCAAAACTTCCACAGGCTCTCAGTGGCTAATGCCACTGTGTATCTACACACTCTCCCTACAGAGAGAGATCTGCTGTGATGCCTGGAGGAAAAAACTAGAGGCTGTCTGTCACAGTGGTATTAGACAAAACACTCCAACCAAGCTCAATACGGAACAAAAACCACTGTCCCTCCTGCTGTGCCTGTACAGCACAATGCAGCACAAGATGCTAGCAAATTCTGCAGCTAAGCACAGCTTACAAACTGGGGCATATAAACCCATGAGAAAGGTTTCTCATGGCATGGGGCAAAGGCTGTCACTCTGGCACTCCTGAAATGGCACTTTGCACACGAAAAGGACACTTTGCACAAACAGCTAGTATTGACAAGTATATGAACATGATTCTTCCATTCAGAAACCTGTTACTATGATAACTCAGGATATACATTCCCATTACCCAGAAGATTATTCAAGCAACGACTTGTTCCAAAGTATAAGGATATTTGCAACAAAACAAAACACTAGAGAATTCTCAAAAATACGTTGATTAAAAAATTACTGACTGGTTCCTGTGCAGAGTTATTCTTCTGGAAACAAACCAGTTTTACTTGCCTAGATCTAGCAGAAGGCTCACTACCATCATTTGCAATCCACAAGACATCAGCAAGAGAGGGGGTAACAGAACTAACAACGCTATGATGCTCAGAGTCCAAGGAATTCAAATGTCGGATCAACTAAAGAAACAGAGAAAAACAGTCAAGTGCCTAAAAATGTCAGTTAAAAGAATTAAAGGTAACTGAAGGTAAGCTGCAAGGAAATATTTTTAAACTATATTCATTTTAAAAGGTATCCTGTTCAAGCAAAGCTTCTGTTTGCAATGATGAAGAGTTACTATTGGAGTTAAGCGTTAACCTCACTCCCTTTCATTCTGTGGTTGGCTCTACTACCTGCAGCGGCCATTTTGCGGTTGTGCCTACCAGCCAATATCAGAGTGCCAAAGGGTGCACACAGGCTTAAAAAGCCAAGGGATCCCTTGAGTTAAACAGTGGAATCCAGCTTGATTCTCACTGAGAACGGTGTGTAAATAACTTAAATATATTTTTAAAATTTAAAAACCATCACGTGGACAAGAGACAGCTCAAGTCTCCCATGAAGCTGCCTTATATTTATTTATTTACTTGTTATTTGCATTTATAGCCTGCCCATCCTGAAGGTGGACTCAGGGCGGGCAACACCATTAGAATAAATACAATTTCAGTGTAAAACATTAAATATTAAAACACGATAAAACATTGTAACAATTAAAACAATGGGTACAGCTTGAAACAGCGTCAGGCGGCTATAAAGTTCTGGCCCGATGGTACAAGGAGTTAAAGGCCAGTTGTTGTTGGTCAGTAGACAGGTGACAGAATGGACTGAATTATACTGAATGGACCTTCAGTCCCATCGAATTCAGCACTGTCTACTCAGACTAGCAGTAGCTCTCCAGGTTTTACAGTGGAGGTCTTTCACATCACTAACTGGCTGATTCTTTTAACTGGAGATGCCAGGGATTCAACCTGGAACATTCTGCATGACAAACAGATGCTCTCCCCTCTGAACTGTAGCCTCTCCCAAATAGCTTCCAGGAATGCAGTAATACATTGTTTCTATTTCCTCAGTTTTGACGTATTTTTCCAAATCATAAGCAATACAGTTCCAGCAAAATCCTCTTAAGGGCTGCCTGCTACTCATTTTCCTTAGTTATTACATGCCATATAAAACAAAATGCATGAATAAGACTTTGGACTTAAGGCAAGACATTAGTACTGAATTCTGCAATAATCCTCAAACCTGAAAGTGAGCCCTTGGATAAGGGGATAAGGAAAGAATTTTTCCCAATCTGCGAACAAAACTTCGGGTAGATCCATATTTCTTTGTTTCCCAAGACCAGGACATCTAAGAGAGAAGATGATTTTTCAACCTTAAACGCAAACAGGGCTCTCAGCTGATTAAAGCATTTTAGTTTTAATTACTAGTTTTTTATTTAATCAAATTTACATAAATGTGCATACAACCAAAACAACAGCAGAAATACACTTTCAATTTATTTTATTTTCAGGCAAATAACACTCCTACAGAAATGAAAAAAAAATAATAACATTAACAAGAGAAGCTTTTTTTTGAGATATGAAAGAAGCGCAAGCTTACAATTCAATCAACAAACTTAACATTTATTATTAAGAGCAGGGCTATTTTGGGGCAGGAACGCACAGGAACAGAGTTCCGGCTGGCTTCCGAGTTGGTCACGCCTACAGCCCCCCCTCCCCCCGAGATTCCCCAGGCACCTTGGAAGTCACGGGGCACCTGGGGAAGCCAAGCCGATCCAGGGAGGGAAGGCAGTTTAAACTGTCTCCCCGCCTTGGGTTCCCCACGTGCCCCGCAAGCCACGGGGCACCTGGGGAAGCCAATCCTGGGAGGGAGCTGCACTGTTTGGGGTGTGGCCTAATATGCTAATAAGTTCCTGCTGTTGGGTGTGGCCTATTATGCTAATAAGTTCCTGCTGGGCTTTTTCTACAAAAAGAGCCCTGATTAGAAGGAAAGGCCATTATAATTTTTTTATACTCCTGTTGTTAGTAACAAAACCAGAACCAAAACATGCATTTTGAAAGAGGAGAAGTCTGAGAGGGACCACTTCCTAGCCATTAGTAGGTGAGAGAAGAAAGTTTCTGCTGGATTATATGGCATGGATTCAGACAAGTGTCCCTCAGAACAGGATTTCAGGGAGCATTTTGGACTGCTGTGGGAGGAGAAAGCTGCACTACACAGGCAGGGATCTGTGGAAACACAGCTCTGGATCCAAGCCACTGCCTTTAGTTAAGAGACTACTAGGTTTGGAACTCATAACATGCTTCCAATCTCACTGCTTTCTATTCATTTTGGAGGTGGTTCTCCACTGCAGAGTACGTGCCTCATCAGGCACTTTTCAGCTCACTGAAAGATATTTTTTCTGATGCGGGCCAATGTGCCTGAGGAATGCATGCTCAGCAGTGGACTGCCTCTGCAGTGGACAACAGGATCCAAGCCTTCATACTTACAATTTGTTACTTACAGAAGCATGCTACCTGCTTTACAACTGTAACTCCTTACCACCCAGACTGGTTTGACCATCCTCATAAACAGGCTTCAGCTAAAACACCTAAAAGCATATTTTTGGGCTTACTGCTCACCTACCGGGCTGGATGACATTAAAATTTTATTACTCTCCTCTGCTTGGACCACAGCATTTCCTCCCTTTCCCTTAACAAAGTATTACAGGACAGCCATTAACCAGTTTTAGAAAAGTAACACAGGAACAAAACTACACTTCAAGGAACAGGGAAAAGATACACAGAAAAGCAGCAGAGGTATAACTACTTGTGGATAAAGGTACGTTAAAAATCCCAAGATAGAATGTTAAAAAATTTAAAAGGGAAGATAATCACAGTGGTAAACTGCAAAAATCTCAACCTATGGCAGTGCAAGGAAAGGGCTATGGAACAAAGAGTGCTGCAAACTATATAGTCAAAACCTGCCTACTTTAGGAACACTACCAACAACGAGAGAAAAATGTTGATACCCTCACCAAATAGCTTCTTGAGATGGCACATAACTGTTGGAAGCATACTGCAGAAAGGGTATTTAGAGGACGATGAGACCCAAACATTTGAGCAATACCATAAAGACAAGCTTCACACCTTTGTAGGACCTGCCAAAATAAAAAAGCATTCACCAAAAAGAATCTCACTGTTAACATAAACCCTTTACACAGATATTTTTCAATCTGAACGTAAACCGTGCCCTCAGCAGAAGCTAACATTAACTGGTCTGAGGTAGCCCAATTAAAAAATTGTCTAGTTATAACACTAAACCTGTTGTCAAGTTGGTTATGATCCTTATCCAGTTTCAATACAAAATTTTCATGAAACATCTCCCAATCCCTCACCTCATTCAGTTCAATAATATTTACTTACCAGTTCAGGAGGAACGCCATAATATTCTAGCAGTTGCCTTAAGAGGCTCAGTAGCAGAGACATTTACAAAACCATGTATTCATTCAAATTCTGGAATAATTTAGTAAGCATCTGCCACAACGGCAAAAAAGAAAAATATCATATTTAGGGTGACAATATAAATTCAGTTTAAAATTAAAACAACAGTTTTTACAAATATACTGAAAGAGGCTCAGTTTCTAACATCTTAATTTAGAAAGAACTGAATGATGGGGGCGGGAAGACCAGGGGCTCTATTGCCATATAAAGTTGCCAACTCCGGGCTGGGAAATTCCTGAAAATTTGGGGGTGGAGCCTAGGGAGGGTGGGGTTTGTGTGGGAAAGGACCTTAGTGGGATATAATTGCCAAAGAGCCCCCCCTCAAAAAAAAAAGCAGCCATATATAAACTTTGTTAATTTAAAAAGTTAACTTCTATACCGTGGGGAAAAGCTGGATGGAAGGCATTCACAATGGATCATGGTGTCCTTAAGTTTTTCAAATTTTTGCAACTCTAGTTTACAAACTGAATATTTCACTAGTACTTTGTACAGTATACTTCCAATCAGAAGCATTTGGCTCCAAGCTTCTGTGTTATTATTGTGAGCTATTTTCTCTAAACTCATGTTACATTCAAGTAATTTTTAATGGGGCCAAGTACAAATATTACAGGGTGGGGGGGACTGTATTCAAAACTTTAGAGAAGCATATGAGGGCATTCAGAATGTTAGATAGCCCCTTCTTCCCAGTTGCAATGGCTTCTAACAGCAAGTAAACACTACAGTAGACATTAAACACAAAGATCTCATTAAATATATGTTCTGGATCTGTATATCATATGCTTGTATCGTAAATGTACCAGTATCCAGCCGTGTGTGTGTGTGTGTAAAGTGCTGTCAAGTTGCCACTGTAAGGCAGGGTTGTCAAACTCACTCGTTACAAGGGCTGCATTTGACATAAATGGGACTTTGTGGGGCCAGGCCATGCATGTCATAAAATGTAATGCCAGGTAGCAGAGATATAAACTTTATAAAAGATACAAACACTATTAAAGATATTATTTTTTACTTAAAATACAAATATACTTAAAACTCTTGCAATATTTTGTTTAATTAACAGTCTTTGAGAACTGACATCTCCCAAACCTCACCCCCCCCCCCTAAAGACGTTTGCCTAAAATGAAAAGGTGGGGTTTGGCAATGCAATTTTAAAAATAAAACATCAAGAAAAAGCACAAGGATCACAGCAGAAACGAAAAATATAAAATGCTGTGAACCCAGGAATATCAAATGCCTGGGCCTTGCAAGTCCTGTCCCCCCACCCCCTCTACTCAGAGTGGAAGTGGCTCTCCAGTGTAATGTCTCCCTTTGGCTGTGGGTTCTCAGGTTAGAGTACTCACTCAGGCACCTGTTCTCAGGTCCACTCAGCAGACACAAGCTGGCTCAAAACATCAACCCTGTATTTGCAAAGAGACAACTCCATCAAGCAACAGCTTCAACTATACAAACACTGGAAAGTGAAACTTCTTGAGCTCCACCCCACTGAACTATATTGCAGCACAGACAAAGTTGCAAAGAAAATGTGGAATGGATTTCCCATTAACGACTCTAGGCCCAGACTACCCTGGGACTGGAATGATGGCCACCAGAGTGAAATGACAGCCCCTGGGAGAAGCAGAAGCGTCCTGGGATTGGAATGAGGGCCCGCAGAATGGAATTCCATTCCTAGAATGCTGCTGCTATTCCCAGGGGCTGTCACTCCACTCTGCGTCCTGTCATAACAGTCCCAGAGCACTGTTTCTATTGCTAGAAAGTCCCAGAATAGTTTATCTGGGTGCAGAGACCTTAATGGAAAAATCCATTCCGCATTTTCTTTGTAACTTTGGCAAGCCCAGAAGAGCTTCCTGCTGAAGCAGGCAAAGATAAGAAGGAGGGAGCTGGGAATTTCAGCAGCCTCAAGCTTCAAAGGGTGAGGACAGGAGGGTGAGAAGGGGGGAAGAAAAGAGCTTTGGGCCTGATTAAAGCCATGGGTGGACCACTTCTGGCCTACGGCCTTCCCACAGGGTTATCAATGCAAGAAACGTTCAGAGTTGGTTTGCCATCGCCTGTCTCTGCACAGTGACTCTGGACTTCGTTGGTGGTCTCCCGTCCAAATACTAACCAGGGCCAACCCTACTTAACTTCCAAGATCTAACAAGATTGGGCTACCTTAGGCCATCCAGGTCAGGGCATCTCACCCCCTACAAACAAAAATTACTTTAGTTACACTTCCGTAACGTCCTGTTCTATCTGCTTCCCTTGTTTCTTTTTTTTTCTTTTTTTTTTTAAATAAATAAACTTTATTGATATTTATATAACATACAGCATAGGTGGTTGTTTACATAGCTGTTACATTGTTCAAAAATAGTTGACATCTAAAATAAAGCATTTAACAATTTACCAATAGACAGTTTCCTATTCCTATTTCTATTTTCTTATACTAACCTTTGGTTATTCCAATATATCTAGTAGTTGTATTTCTAGTATTTTTAACATTGAATTGGGTTGTTCACGATTGAGTGTTATATAGTGTGCAAGTGTTTCTTGTAAGGAGTAAAGATTTAGTGTATTATATTAGTATTAGATCTTTACAAAATTTGTTTTGTGGCAGTGTTATGTGTTTAACAGCATAGTCATAGAAAAGATACCATTTTTCTATGAAGTTTGTAGTTTTCGGGTAGATTTCTGTTTGATGTAGTCGGTATGTTATTTTTTCCATTAGAAACTGATCCCATACTTTTTTCATCCAGAGGTTTCTTTCAATCTTTTGTGTGGATTTCCAGGTTTGCGCTACTGTTGTTTTTGCTGCTGTTAATAAACTACTGATCAGGTCTCTCGTTGATTTAGAGATAGTGTCTTCGTGCCACATATTTAGTAATATAGTTTCTGGGTTTAAAGGGACCGTATAGTTAGTTATTTTGGCTATTTGAGTTATTACATCTTCCCAAAAAGTGTGTACAATCTTACATGCCCACCAGCAGTGTATATAGGAGCCTTCTTCTCCACATTCTTGCCAGCATTTGGAGGATTGTGTGTTTGATATTTGTTTGATTTTGGTAGGTGTTAGGTACCATTTCGTTAGAATTTTGAAATTTTGTATTTTGGTTGTTATTGATGGTGTTTTGATTAATGATTTTGTCCATATCATTGACCATTGTTCTTCTGAGGTCTGTTGACAGTCTCGATGCCAGGAATCTTGATATGCTTCCCTCGTTTCAATCTGATTTAACCTATCTAATGGCAGTAGAGAATGGCTCTCTCCCACTCTGAGTGAACACTTTTTGATTGGCTCTGACTTAAACCAGCCTCCCTTTGTAACATTGCTCCCTCCCCCACTATTTCCTTGCTATTGTAAATATAAAAGCATTGACCTAATGGATGTATACAGCATGCATCTGATATAGTGAAGTCTGACTCACAAATACTATTAAGAAAGAGCCCCACTGGCTCTTAGTTAGGTTCTAGGTGCAACAGCAGATGCTGCATTTTCTATGAAGCTCTAGAACCATTTATATAAAGACAGCTAAGAATTTATTTCAGAGAATATTTGGACAGGCTGAGCTATTTCCATTCTTTTAACAAGAATCATTGTAGTTATGTGACTGTTTCTTTAAAACTGTATTGGTCTGAAAGTTTTTAATTGTATTTTAGTTCACTTTAGAAAGAAACCCTTGAAAGATTTGTTAAGGTCCTAATTTAGTACTAAGAGACAAGCTTGAAATTAAAATAAATTAAATGCAAAGGTCCACTAAGCAGTAAGGTTACTTTTTACTTCCCACACATCAAAGGGCTTTTCCCACAACCTGTTGGAGCTCTTTCGCACATTACACTATGGAACAGTCACTATACATTTCCCAAACCACCATATTACATAAGTGGTTCTATATCTTTGTTGATACAGCATATTATGTTTTAGTAGCAATGACAACCTCCAGGTGGGGGCTGAAGTTCACCCAAAATTACAATTGATTTAAAGGCAGCTTTGGAGGGTGACCTCTATCATATTTCTGCTGAGCTACCTCCCCTCCCCAGACTCCACCCCCAAATCTCCAGGAATCTCCCAAACCAGAGATGGCAACCCCACGTTTTAGGTATAAATGTGGGCCATGATACCTCTACCCCCATACTGATAGGTTCCAAACACCTATCACAGAGATCTGCCTACATATGATTTTCCTTGGTTTATGATGGATTTTTCAAGATCATATCATCCTTAAGTGAAAAATCCAGAAAAAGCCAGGGGAGGGCAGGGCATAAGAGTTTAGGAAGGTGTTAAATCATACGCATAAAACTTTCAAACTAAAAAGCCTTATTCAGCTTCCATATTTCTAATGTTAATGCATCAAGAGACACAAAAATATAAAAGCCTGACTAGAGGGTTATAGAAATGTACAAGCTGGTGGACCCGCGATACTCGCCGGGGGGGGGGGGGAAGTGAGTCTCTTCCTCCTCCTCTCCCCCGGCGCGCCGAGCCTCTACCCCCTCCCCCTTTGGCAGCTTCCCCCCTCCCTCCCTTCAAAACGGCAGCGGCGGCAGTAGGGAGACTGCCGTCTGCCGAGGCTCCCCCCCTCCCCGAAAACGGCGGCGGTGAGGCCTCACCGCGCCGCTTCCCACCCCCTCCCCTACAGTGGCCAGAGCTTTCTCCACGCATGCACAGAGAACGCTTTAACTTCTCGGGGGATTTAAATATCCCCCGAGAAGTTTTTCAAACTTTTTGGATTTTTCTGCAGGCCGGGGGGTCACCCCCCACCTGCAGAACCCCCCCCTTCCCTCCAAGTGCCCCCCCCGCACGGAATTAGGTATCCACACACGGGGGGGGGCACTTGGCTATTAGATATATAGATGGTAATTTTGTGAAAACCACTAATTTTGCGTGAAATTTCCACTGCCCTGTGGCACATATAGAGAACAGAAAAACTGTTGGCCCTAGAACTCAAAGACTGTTAAAAGAAGGCAGCGAACACGTCCAAACCAACAGATATGTAATTCTTTTTATAAGTCCCAACCAAAATATGACTAAAAAGAATCCTATTGCCCTCCTTTGCAATCCGTACCTGCATTGTTCCTCTTCCCCCCAGTCTGGTCTGCTGTCTGAAACTGGGGAAGAAACTATGAAATCTGCCATCTGTCTCTTTTAGATTTGTGGTTCTAGTTCTATTCATATATCTTATCTTATGTTTGAATGTTTTTATCATTTTGTACATCTCCCAGAGCCCTGCAGTAGAAGGGATTCGGCTATCCACAAGATGAATGAATGAATGGTGGGATCTTTTAATCTACATTCTTAAGCATGTTTTCGTTGTCCTGTCCCCATTTTTATTTTTTCAGGGAACATCCAGCCTAACCTAATTAAGAGTTCGGTGGTATACCATTTTAGGGCAGGCCTAATTTTAAAGTGTTATTTCACAACATAGGCTTTTATCTGGAATAAAAACTTCGCTGGGGTCTTAAAGGTCGTTTCTCATCCTACAGAGAATGACGCTTCCGCAACAGCGTTCTGCCACCCACCTGATTAATGTGCGGAAGAATAACCAGAGTATGTGCAGCACCAGCTTCAGAACTAGTGGGTAGGGAAAGGAAGAAAACAAACCAATGAACTCTCCACGCCCCAAGCCTCGGCCGAACCTCCTTCTTCACCTCCCACCGTACCGCAAGCCCACGACCCTGCAAACGTAGCAGCCACCTCTATGCTAATTTACTGCTCACCCTCTTACGTGTATGTATGGACTGGTAATTTCCATTTCATTGCATCTGAAAAAGTGTGCGTGCACGCGGAAGCTTAAAGCTTTGTTGGTCTTAAAAAGCCAGCACAGGACTCAAACTTTGTTCTGCTGCTTCAGAACCACACGGCCGCCCCATCTGAAGCCACCCCTAAAAAAAACTCACCCACCTCGCGAGTCCTTTTTGAAGCGGCAGCAGGGAAGGGGACGGAGCACGAGCCCTCCAGACAAGATCAGTTGCAATCAAATTCTAGCCCTCCTTCGCTTGATTGGAGAAGCCGCGAGGACGTCACCGCTCGCCTCAGCCAACCCTCCAGCCCGGAGGGCGTAGTTTGTACCAGGGGGATTGTGGGGGGAGGAGGGAGTAAGTGACGTAGATATGGGGAAGACAAGGAAGAGAGAGAATGGCGTTTGTTTTATTTTTAATAGTTATGTTAGAGGGGGAGCCGTGCTAGTCTGTTGTAGCCAACGTTCCCTCTAATCTGAGGAGTCTTGTGAGCAAAAATCCTACTTTGTGCCCTACTGGCATTGAAGTTGTGAGCGAGCGATTTGGCTACTGCATCAATTAGTTTGCTCTGGAGCCATCCTTCCTGAGCCAAGACAAAAATGTGTGAGCCGGAGGATAAAAAAACTGAGCTAACTCAGCGGGAACACTGGTTGTGGCCACACAAAACTGAAGTCCAGTGACACCTTAAAAGATTATCAAGGTTTTTTCCGGCATGTGCTTCCGGTAGTTGCAATTTACGTCTTCAAATGCAAAAAGGAGGGGGGGGGGAGTAATGTTTTCATCGGGAGGAGTGATCCCCCTCTATTGTGAAATGTATGCAAGAATTTTGAAATGCTAAACATGGCACACGTATCTTTTTTGCTGGTCTTGCTATAGTACGTGGTAGTTCTTATTAATCCTTTTCAAGATGATCATGTACCGAAATACCCATGAACTAGGAGTGGGCTCCTTCTCACTAAAGTTCATGCTAGAATAAACATGGTCAGTGTTTAAAATGCCACTGGACTTTTATTTTTGTTTTAAATAGGTCATTCTTATTTTGAGCCTTTGTGCTTACCCTTCTTAAAATTACTCATAGGCCATTTCTGCGCTCTCCTCTTAATCCAGGTTCACCACTGTGTCCTCCAAGCAATTCAGCACTAAAATCAAGTTCAACCTTTTTTTTCTAGGTTTTTTACCCATTCTGCATTATATTACCTTCCTTCAGTGGTCAGCCCAGTTTCAGCCTGCTGTTGCCCTGGGTTATTTGGATGCTGTTTTGCCCTGGACTTAAATTGCCTCAACTCGAACTCCCAAGAAAATCCACAGTGGCAGGCAAATGTGGAAAGGACCACCAAGCAAACAATACGTCTTAAGCCTTACTCTGTTCCTTCAGAATGTAGGATGCTCCTGCTGGGCTCTGTAGACTTTAGCCTGTCGTCGGCTTGGATACAGACGAACAGAGAGAAAACAATTCAGTCCACTTTTAAGCTACACAGTCCATAGTAGGTGGGTACAGTGTGATGTAGTGTGGTTAGGTTTTGGACTGCTGTCTCGGAGACCCAGGTTCAAATTCTCTCTGCCATGGAAGCTTGCCTTGGGCCAGTCACATCCTCTCAGCCTGACCTACCTTACAAGGTTATTGTGAGGATAAAGGATGGCTTTGGGTCCCCCATCAGAAGATGGGTATATAGTGAAGAGCCATATGCAGACAGAGCAGTGACACCCCTCTCTTAAAGAAAGGTAAGTGGGATACTAGAATAACCAGTAGGTAAAGGGAATGGCAAGCAAAAATTTGCATGGGACTAGGCTTCTTAGAGATGCTTTACAGAAAACAGTGTGATAGAGGCTGGCAGTAAGCAGTGTAAACCATGCTCAGATTGATATTAGTGCAATACAATAATCGCACAGGGGTGTTTCTGTATTTTTTTGATGCTGTAACATCAAGAAGTCTACAGGTAAATAAGGTGGATGTTTCAGTAATCCATATAAACACAGAATCTTAAAAAAACTGTTAAGAATCTAGCAGTGATGCAAAAATACAGAGTCTAAAGGGTTGTGTTCCCCTGTATGCAAATAGCTGAAGCACAAGTTTCATTAGTACATGACATTCAATATGGGTACCACCAAAAAATGCCCATCCATCTGGCGATTACGTCAATATGTAGTGAGACATACTTGCTTACCACTACATTCCCCCACCCCCAAGATTTGTGCCTTGACACGCCAGGAATTAATTCTGAACTTTATATATGTGCTTAGTAAGCTGTAAATTATTTCCATAAAACATGGAAAACAGAGGGGAAGACAGAGTTATCTAGTAAGCCACTGGCCCTTAAAAATTGAATCAGTATCTAGTAAGCAACAGGCTTTCAAAAATTGGATCATCATCAGGTACTAGAACTTGAGTTGTTGAGATGCAAGGAAACCTATTTTCTCTCTTACCAGATTACTAAAAAATGTCACTGTTAGCTTTTGCTAACATTTTGCCATGCCTGTTCCCGAGTTTAAGTTGCTAACGTCTTTTAATCTTTTATCACCTCTTGTGATTTCTACAAGACACCCTTATCCAGTCACCCCCATATCCCCCACGTCTGGGAAACTGCAAAGTCCCCTGGGAACATGCCCCAGGTGTTTCTTTTTTTCTTTTCAGGCCCGCATCTTCTCTTCATGGTGCTCACCTTTGTACACATGAGCAAACTGCCCCATTTTCCTGCCACATAAAGTATGAATTAGCCACTCCTCTCAAAATGCACGGTCTTTACCTATAGCATCCAAGTGTGGCAACTTCTTCATTCTTCATCAGCTTGCAAGCAGGGTCCACGTGACAGCACACAATACACCGAGCGTGACATTCACTCTCTTCCCGTCCTGTCAAAGGCGTAGGGTTTTTAACTTACCGGGGGGGGGGGGGGGGGGGCCTTGTGCGCACACACACGCTGGGACTATGTCCCCGCTGCAAGAGCCCCCCCAGCCCGCCTGGCCCCCCTGAATCCACTGGCTCCCTCCCTTCCTTCGCCATCCCAGCGTGATGATGTCACCCGGAAGTGACAGCATCACGCCGGACACGTTGTCGGGGTGACGCTCTGGCAATCGCCCCGAAACTCTGAGTTTCACTTCAGGGGTGGCCTGAGCCCCCCGAGCCCCCTTGTAGTTGACGCCTATGTGTCCTGCTGCATCTTTTACGCCCCCATGAGAGAAGTGACAGAATACCTTCTGAAATGTTGTTGAGAACTGTCTCTCTTGTGCCTTCTTTTAGAAGTCCTGTCCCATTCTGTCACTGTGCACCTAATGATGAATGCAACCATCTGCCTTTTTATTGCCTTATTGACCCGCAGCCATCTGCCTTATTGATTATTGAGTTTTAGCAATGTATGTAGGTGGTGCCATGCCCCCAATTTATTTGTGACTAACAATGATGTTGCTGCTAACACATGATGGATCAGGTTTTTTTTGTATCACCAGCTATCCAGTAATGCTAACATTTATCTTTGCTTGATATCGATCTCTTTCATAAATCTTTGTTAAGATAGGGAGGATGCAGGTCTCAGTGGCGGGACGCTTGCTTAGCGTATTTAAAGGTGCCATCAAATTTTCCATAAATGGCATCTCAAGTTGAAAGGCTCTGAGACAGTAGGGATAAAAAATAACTATGGTACTACTGACCTAAATGGACCACTAAACTTGGTGTAAAGCAGCTCTCCTGCACACACACTGCCTCTCCCTCCTTTCAATATGAACAATGATAGTAATGCATATTGAACACTTTTTTCTTGAAATTGCATTGCCTTGTATTTTGGGGCTGAAGCCTAGCCTACACATACAGCAGGCGGCACTGAGGCAGCAAGATGCTGAAGAATGGATGGTACTACTTCAGCCTAGAAATGAGGGATTACATTTTCCAGAGTTCAGAAGTCAGTTTTCCACTTACAGGGAACACCACTGCACATGAAGATACAAGATATAATACATTTACAGGGACTTTACATGGGGAAAGCATTCAAATGTAACTATCCATGGCTACAGTTTGTAATGGTACATTTTACCAGCTCAGTATTTTACTGTCATGAGTCCTGCTGAGGATGCGGCCCCGGCTTCAGCAGAGCCCACACCTGACCTTGATGAATCTTTGGAGCTCACCAACGTATCCCTACCACCTGTCCCAGCAACAGTGGCGGAGGAACAATGCCTGACAGGCACCCCCCAACTCGCCTCCTCTGATGGTGCGCTTGCAGAACCAGCTCAGGCAAAACTTAGCATCCCGGCGGAGGGAGGCGCACCTGCAGGCGGTCCCTCAGCCCTGAGTTCTAACAGAAGCCGGGATGCACACACTGAGCACTAATTAACCCCGGCACCTGAGGGGTATTTAGCTTCCCCTCCTGACGCTGGTTCCTTGTGCCAGCAACTAGTCAGTTTGACGACGCTCTGCACCTCCCTCACCCGTGCTCCTGATTCCTGATTCGTGCTTTGAATTCTTGGCTCCGGCTTCCAATGACTACACTCTCGGTTTGTACTTCGGACTCTGTTCTTTTGGCTCCTGCTTACTACCCCTTGATTCTGACCTTGGATTGGACTTTCGTTCTCTCTCGCCCTACCTGCACCCAGCCCGTGACATTTACTACCTGCTGCATATGTATAGTATCCCATAGTGAATATGGCCTCAAAGCATTCTAGCAGTACAAATAACTAAAAGGTCTGGTAAAGTGTTTTAAGTTTTCACATTTTAAGTCGACGTGAATTTGGACTTCATTCAGTTTATGGTTTGACTATGTGGTTTCGATATACCGAATCAAATGAAGCTTCCTTCCCAGAATGTCTATAGCTTAGACATCAACCAACAGCTATTGTGATGTTTTTAATGATATGTAATAACAGTCTAATGTCATTTGAGAATTTTCACATCTTTATTCCACTGCAGACTGAAAACATGACGGAGATATCCCATTTTTTTGTCAGGTTATTTACCAAAGAAAACCCACAGAAAAACAAAGAGACTATTTTACAATCTGGGGGAAAGACTTATACACATAGTAGCTGGATCAATATTGCCATGTACTTCCTGGCCGACACTTTCACCAGAAGCCAAATGAGTCTTCCTTTAATGTTCCTGCAGTAATAATGCTGTTTCACGATCATTATGCACTCTGCTTAAATGTTATAAATGGCTATCTAGTGTTTTACAGAAGACTATATTTATTATGCATGTAAATTCTGAAACAACATACTGAAGCATGCTTGTGTTAAAAGGTAACTTTTTCACTACAATTTACCTCTTTCTGTCGTACGCCTAAAGGTACGTGCATTTGGAATGTAGGACAAATCTTCTTTTAGAAAAGAGTGTGCAGAAGGTCAAGCTACGTTTAGTGCTGTTGCACAAACAGTTGAGGCATTTCCCCATTAGCAGTAAGGGTATGTGGACGGAGAAACGTAGCACCTGTTAAGCTACAGCTCTACTTGTCAGATCTAGATCTGTTCAGAAGAGAACTCCCATCGTGGTCTAGAAATGTGAATGTATGAAATAATTAATAAAACCCCAACACCAACCTGCATATACCTCCTACTTACACTCACTCTTCAGAAAACAGGATATACTAGTTTTCAAACCTAATTCACAATCATTTCTGTGAAACCAGATTGCAACCAATTAGCCTGTCAGTACTATTCACATGTTGACAAGATTAACTAAGTGGCTTGAGTCACTGTTAACTGAAATATCAGTATCCCACCCCAAATCAGACCAAGCAATTATTACACTACAATTTAAATGTAAGCCACACAAACAAACAACAAAAACTAAGGAAAATACTAACTCCAGCATACACTTGAGATTTAGTACTGATTTATTTTTTAAAAATGCTGCCTCAAGATTTAGATGTGCAGACCTAAGGTTTACTTCAGAATAAAACACAGTTGTGGAAGGGCAATGAAGTACAGTTCTCAAGGTTTCAACCATATTGTCTGGACAATGCAAAATTACATTGCTTATACAAACAGTAAATATTTTTAAAAATTGATCATGACAAATAGTATTTTTCTACTTGCTTCTGTATAATCATTAACAGCTACTATTTAGTGAATCACTAAAGAATTAAAACAAAAACCTAAACTACTCTCCAATGGTAAAATTTAAGTAAAATGCTTACATTCGTTTGACGACAAATAGTCATAGTAAAAATTCTGTGTGGATGGTGCATAAACTTTCAGTTGGAACGGGTCTTCAGAGTTATTCCTGTGCAAAAGATATAGAATATTTGCACTATATTATTACAGAATTTTAAACCACTTGAAATTCAGGTAAGAATGTTACATTTCATAAAGCAAGAAAATCTTCAAAGCCTTGAGAAACCAGAACTGCCTACCTTTTCTTCTTTGCGTCTCTCTTTGTCTTCATTTTCCATTGTTTCTTCTTCTTCTTCCACAAGCCCATCCCCTTGGTATTTGTCATGAGTCCACTTTGGACTGCTACCTGATTTTTTGAAGTTAAATCTTCCTCTGCCACGCTGGAAAGTGCCCCGGCCTCTTCCTCTTTTGGCCCAGTAATCCACACCATCATCTCTGTCGTCATGCTAGAACAAATATGGAGTGAACAAAGAAAATTAAAGCACCAACATGCTTCATTGAGAGCAGCTTTCAAAGAAGCACCTCAAATTACTCAGCCTCCAAGTTTGTAGCTGAGTGATTTGTTGTCAGCATTCTGCAATACACACACACACACACAGTTCCCTTACTCTTAGGCCTCTAGGCCCATCAAACCCAATGCTATATATACACTAAAGGGCAGAAGCATCTTCCAGTTCCACTACCTGTGATCCTTTAACTGGCAACAGAAGCATGCGCTCTCCATCACTGAGTTAAAGGCCCATCTCTAATTAATCACTGATTTAATGGGAGAGAGAGTTATACTGGTCCCAGCTCTGTAGCTTATTCCTAGAGATTTTAGATGCAAATATATATATATATATTATAGCTCGAAAAAAATACACTTTAACAAAATGTTCTAAAGCTTAGCTTACACTGCTGGAAATAATCTGTTTAACTGATCCATCCTTGAAATGCTGGATTACATCCACTGATATTAGTATATGGATTGTAAATACTGATTTGAAATTTTTTTTTTACTGTATCAATTTTTTGGGCAAGGAACTTGATAAGATTTTTCCTAGGGGGGAAAATATAGTCAAAAGACCACATTCATCCTTTGATTTTCCATATAAGAAGATCTGCCAAGTGACTACCAATCACAGTCTAGCCTATGCAGGTGAGAGAGAACAAACTGACTTTGTTCTCAAAACCAGTGGGCTGCATCTGGAGCACAGCTGAGAGAAGGCATGGGTAATTACCTCTCTACACACTGGGATACATACAGCCCAGGAGACCAAAGGTATCCTTAAAAGAACCCCTTTGCCATTCATTGCTATGAGACAAAAGTGCTGCACTTCACACTAGTATTGAGGTGGGAACTAAACTTGCCCAGCACTGGGTGGTCTGATCACATAAGTTCACATTTAGGAACAAGAAAAGCATTCTTTCTTCAAAGCCTGAAACCAATATTTGGTTTAAGAAAATAAGTTGCAGGGCAAGATTTGAAAAACACCCCTTACAGAGATTAGCTCAATGACAGATGGGAAATTAAAGGAGCAAGAAAGAGTGAAACTCTTCTTTCTTCCACAGCCTTTCAAATTTGAAGAGCCCTTGCTAACTCTAAATAATGACAATACATCGTATAGCAGCAAGGGAATTTTTCATATGTACGTGTGTGTGCGTGTGTGCTCCTGAAAGTCATGGCGACCTATGGTGACTGACCCCTACTGGGGGCCTGGAGGATATTCAGAGAGGTGGCTCAATAAAGCCTTCCCCCACCTCCCGACTGCTGGTATTCCAAGGAGGTCTGCCATCCAAGTACTTGCCAGACTTGACCCTGCTTAGCTTCCAAGACCGGGCTTGCCTGGGCTATCCGGATCAGGGCTAATACAAGGGGATTTCAAAGGTTACAACCAGCATTATTTAGAAGTTACTTATGTAATTAGGATAGCTTTAATCTCTACAATTTATTCCCCACAGAGTTCTAAAGCTACTCAGATGGAAGTATATTCAGCAAAGGTAATATCTGAATTTTTATATTGCAGCCAGTATTTGATAGAGCTCTTCCTTTCAAAAAGGACAGATAAGAAACTGTTTAAAAGAAATTTCTTCTGACGCATGCCACGGATTTTCTTATGCAGATAGATATTGAAAGGTCTGATGCTGTCAGCATAACTCCTTGAAAGTGACAGAAGTAGCACTAAATTTTGGTTCCATGAAATTATCTATACAATATGCTTTGCGAAAAGATTCATGCATAACAGTATGGCACCCACCAAGAAGTATTTCTTGCTTTTAGGGGTATATTCAGGATCCCATTCCTCCTCCTTCGGTCTCTTTTGAAAAGCAGTATTTGAGTTACTGGGACCAGTATTTATTCCAGCAAACACGCCTCTGGCTCTTCCTCTGCCCCTAATTCGAAACTGATTGACCAAAGCATTTATGTATTTAATTAACTTACACAAAGCAAATTATATAAATCTGAATTACATTAACCAAAATGCTTTGTTATAATCCTTCATCTAACACCAGACATAAAAATGAATATGCTCAAGAATCTTTGTGTAGAATTCTGCAGCTACTTCAACACAATTGTATTTACTGTCCAGCAGTTGTGCATTTTTGTGGTTGGGGGACAGTAGGTTTATCTAGGACACCCACTTTCATAAAGCAGTATCGGATAATTAAAAATGTCTGCTTTTGAGTATCCACAGCATAGTTGCAGAGATCCACTGTGCCTGGCACCACAGCTTAAAAGCAAGCCACGAGGGATTCCATAGAGAAGCCTACGAAAGGAGCCAGAGAAGCCAATCCTTTCCTGCCTTTTCTCTCCTCTGACAGACTGCTGCTTATCCCCAAAATCCTCTTAGAGGGGACCCTCTGTGAACAACATGAACAATGGATGCAGTGAAAAGAAGGAAATCAGGTGAAACCGCCTCCTCCCAGAAACAATTTCTCCCAATTCCCCTTCTTCACTGCAACCTTCCATTATACAGTGAATTTTGTTCGTGAGGTTTCCCCAACCCTCAGAAAATGGCAGGGAAAGATCAAATTCCTCCCCAAGCTTTTTTGTGGGACCCAACTTTTACGTTTGAAGAAATTATACACATGCTATAGTTACTAATGCTCTCTGGGCCTATGTGTCTGAGATCAACCCCAGCCATTAGTCTGGTGGTCTACAATATTCAAAAGTGGGGAAAAAAAGAAAGCAGATCCTAGAATTTTAAAATGTATTTGAGTTAGATACGAGAGACTTCAAAAGGAAAAAATAACTGTACTTAATTAACTAATTTTGAGAAACAGTCTTGACCTATTTCATTACTAGACTAGCAAAAGCAATTTGTTTTGACCTACTTGTTGCTTCTTGTTACATTCAACAGCTTTATTATCTCATGTAGACTTCTGCAGTTGAGACTAGTATGCAGCCCAACGCAGCATAGAGAAAAATGATATCCTGTCCAGCTAACTACCTACTATGTAGATCTTGGGGAAGCAGACCTCTGCAGAGCTACTAGAAACGACAACACTGTGTTGTGTGGTGCTAAGATGTGTGTAGGGGGATAATACAAGAGAGGTAGAAACACTGCCAGGAAGCAGCATACGATGCAAGGAGTTGCAACTTTTAACAATGCAATCCTAAGCAGAGTTATCTCTTCTAAGCCTGTTGACTTCAGTGGACTTAGACATGGGGTATGCTTATAACGGTACCGTTAAGCTTATGTACTTGATAAAATCAAGACGCTACAAGAAGGTTTTTAGCTTTAGAGAGCACACAATAAAACCATTAAAAAGTAAAGCACGAGAAACTGAAGTCTATGTTTTAAAATCTCGTAATTTTAAGGGCCTCATGCTTACAATTTCAAGATTTACTACCTTTGCAGCTATGTGGAACTTGGCAACCAACCACCTTTCTTGTTGAGTTCAGTCTGAGTGGAAGTTACCCTTGCTTGGTTATTCTTGTAATGATATATATGCAATAAGAGAAGATCATACACCTCTCCATCAAGACACTTCCATGTTTAAAACACATGCACCTTTGGTGAAGCAGAAAATGCTGTAGCCAGTGTCACAGAACAACTGTTTTACATATCAGTCTGTCATACCAGTATCATACAACAGAGGATTTCCCCAGATTATTTATGAACATCACAGCCCAGATTGCATAGTCCTCCATTACTATGGTTAGGTTGCTTTCCCCATTATAACTGAATCTGTAAGGCAATACTTTGCCATCTCACCAAGAGTGCCTTGCTTGAATTATACTATCGGCATATTGACGTATCTTTGAACTCCCACAGTATGCAGATAGTTACTATTTTAAAGTTATACTGCTGCAGCCTTCATCAGATTCTTTGGTATTCACTTCAGTATTAACTGTAGACAGACTTTCAAGACTCCCAACAAAGGTTTGTGAAAATTAAAAAGCAAGCTGCTGTTGCCTATCGCTTTTGGTTTAAAGTCAGATTTTCTCCACAGTTACCATGAGAGAGAGAGACAGACAGACAGACAGACAGCAAAGCAAAGCTGCAGAAAAGTCCGCAAAAGATAAGCTCTAAAAAGAAATATGAACTAGTGTAATAAAACGAGTGAAGGAATTAACACAGCAAAGTATGTGGCTGCTTAGTTTAGTTAACCCTGCCAACTTTTTAAACTCAGAACTATGCAGAATATTGTGTGACAACATATCCCTATCCACTTGAGTTTGAACAGAAAGCGTTTTATGATGAACACCCCATCCCTGGAAACTTACATTTCCAAGAAGGAAGAACTTCCTCCTATCATATACTTTTCAAATAAAAAACAAACCACCTCTGGAAATTTAATATAGTAATTTTTAAAGCAGAAAAAGCATAGCAGAAACTCACGAATGTGCCTCTAGGTCTTCCAACTCCTGTAAAACCAGAGTATTCTTTTTGTTCATGATGAGGCTTAAACTCTTCGTCTCTTTCTTTCTTGCATTCTTTTTCTTCTCGGGAACTGGATGAAGAGGAAGATGGGGAGGAAGTTGAGGAAGATCGAGAACGGTCTTGCTCTCTTTTTTGTTTACTGAAAAATAAGAAACCATACTGGTTGCTGTAGAATCCTACACAACTGCTTCCTGTACTCTCAGAGGCTACCCTCTCCTCTTGTTCGAGACTAATGTGCAGTTTTATAGTATTACGCTATCCGTCTTCCATCTATAACTTTTTTTTAGCAGTTTATGGCTCCTTAACAGTAGTTGCTAAGCAGAAACAGCTAGTTAGCTAACAAAACTGTATTTTATTTAAAAAATATGCAAGGAAGAATCCTGAGAGGCAATGTGTCTGAAGTGATGCTATTTCATTCATTTTCATATCTTACCAAGAATAGTTTAAAAAACTGATTTTGCCCTTTCACAATATGGGCACAAGGCACAGAATTAGTCAGCAACTGATACATGAATGATCATCAGTGTAGAAAAGCAAACAGAAAACAGGTTCAAATAAATCCATGATTACACAAGTGGAAGAGCAAGAAAAACAATGTATATATGATCTTTGTATTCAACTCCCCATGCCAAAGACATCTGGCACTGATTTGACCATATTTATATATATTTATATCAAGCCCAAAAGGTGGATATAACTTTTACAATGATACACTGAATAAATTGCTTTTAAAGACTAACCTGTTTAAGTAGACCCCATTCCCTGTCTTGAGAAAAAAAACCTCTCCCCCCTCCCCGTGTTAACCTTATAAATCAGTTTTAAAAAAATCTCAGTCTGGGTGTTATGAGTTGAAAAAGTGCGGAATCAAGCATAACGAACCAAAGTTCTTACACAAACTGTTTACAGAAATGTACTGCATTGAAGTCCAACCTCCTGATGTAGCCTGGATAATAGGACAGATTAATTTGTCATTTTTTTTCAGTGTTAGCTTGCTATTCCAAAGTTTTTGTCCTCATCCACCATAAGCCGTGTAAAAGACAAATACATTTTTGCTGTAAAACAAATAATTTTAATTGTTTAAACTTAGATGTTCCATTGTACAGCGAAAACTGAAAGCAATTAAGCTTACATTTACAAAAGTCTAATTAGAAACTAAAAACCTAGTTAGAGCAGTTAAATCTTTACCTGTCTTCTTTGTAAGGTTTATACTCCTTGTAATCTTTTGGAATTTTCTCCTGCTTTCTTGACCCACTGGATTCCCTGGAACCTTTAGAGTCTCCCCGTTCTTTACTTCGTTCTTTTCTGCGACGGTCGATGTCATGTCGAAGGTCAGCGGCGTCACACTTTAATTTTTTATCTCCCTAAATCAGAAACATTTCAGGGAAATTGTTTCAGCACTCAAACAGTGACAGGATGTGGCGTTAAGTAACCTCTTACTTAACTATGGGTAGCACCCTCACCTCACCCTGGCAGAAGGTACGTCTACTCATACAAAACCAGAGAGTTCCACATTTTCTGTGGCTTTCCTCCAGTAGCTGCAGCCACCTGTGCTGCATCTTACACCATTCCCAATGGTGTGTCCCCCCCCCCCCCAAGTGGCTTTCTGGGGAAATGCAGAGGCTGCAAAAGAAAGAGGGATAAAGGAAAGTGTGGCTGTGAGCTCTGCTCACAGTTCTGTCTTATTCATTTAGAATATTTAGGTATCTTTTTCATGCTCAAAGCAGTTTGTATCCAACCCACTACCAGCAACTGGACACTCCTTTCCCCAAAGCAGCCTATTGAAAAAAAAAGTTAATTTCCCAAGGTCAAGCTAAAAGTCTACAGGAACAACACTTTGATACAATTTCTTTTTTGCTGAAACAGAAAGGGCTGAATTCACCTACTCTGTGGAAGAAATTGGTAATAAATGTATTCTCTACTTGCCAAGAACAAGGAATACAGTATTTAATCACTGCATGTCAAATTATTAAACAGTATGATTAGGCTGCACAAAACTGACCCACCACATCCATCAAAAATTATTAGAAATGGAACAGGCCCAACATGACCTAGGGTATAAAAACACAAAACAAAATCTTAAAGGAAAACAACCATGGGGAATTATCTCAGATTACACTGAATATTTTTTTTAAATAGACACTAAAATAGCATCAATTTGAAACCTACTTTCTGACTTTCTTCTTTAAAGGCTCTCTCTTCTCCCGCTAAACGGGTGTGTTTCCTCAGGGCACTTGGAGAGATGTCAATCCTCCTAAATGCAAGATTTTTAAAAGTAATCATTATGGCTGCCAATATTCATCTCTCTCAAGTGGAAAACTGGAAACACAAAAGGAAAAGTGCCATTGTGCAATCCAAAAATCAAGCTTGGTTATTACTTTTTAAATATACATTTCCCCAAACACAGAAACATTCAAATAAATCCAAAGTATCAACAATTATACATTTCAGTGAACTTTTAAAAACTCTAACACAATATAAACCAGATGTCTTAAAATTTCTGCAGTACAGAAATGCCACTGAGGAAATTTTCACCCTCCAATCAAGTGAAAGCTGGACAAACACTGCATCCAGGAAAAACTGTAATTCAGTTATGTTTCATTGATTCAAAAACACAATCAACAATACAATTATAAACTATGTTTAAGAATAATATTTGCTTGTACAATCTCTTCTTACCATTTAGCAAATTTAGGCCAGAATCCAAAGAATTAAATTAGGCTCACACAAGAAATTTAGAGTGGAACTTTTCATTTACTTTCTGTGAACAGCTGACCCTCATGCCATATCACACAATGCTTTTGAAAACTCTCCCCAGCTTCAATAGTAGTTTGCCTTGTGGTATGAGAGGCTGTTACTGGAGAAGCAGAAATCTCTTTGGCTTGACAGATTGAGTTACATAGTTTTTTGGATCCTGAGCATGAAATATAAAATAACCCCCATATATACAATTAACATTTACACTGAATAAAATGATGGTGTGTAAACATGTCACAAGTATTAGTACGTATTTCACACAGCATTTTCTATTAGTAAAGAATATTAACAATTCAGTATGTACTACAATGTAGATACTGAAACTTGCATCAAAACCTCTGCTCCATTCTTCTTGCAATTTTTTTTTTAACTTAAGAGAAAAATAAATGGGTGGTTTGCTAAGAAGTAATATCTAATTTGATACATGATTGGATATCGGTTGGTTCAGGAAGGAAAGTAGCATACGGAGCAATAAGATACCACACCTGTGAATTTCTGGACTCTTTTGCCGGGTGCTATGTTCTTCAGTAGACTTCTGATAAGCTGTGAACCTCTCACTAAGGGTCATGCCAGCCGACTTGAAATATTGTTCTGTTGGTTGTAGAGGACACATACTGTCTAGTTAACATAGATATGTCTATACATGATACCCTAGTCGAATGCAGAACAGGCAAAATAGTTCATAAAATATGGCAAAGGTTAAACTTTATTTTCAACCTGTTTCTCGGTGAACGTCAACAAGCAGCAACTACTACCTTTTACAGTTTTGCTTACATTTATGTGCTGCCAGTACATTTATCAAGGCAAGAACCATATCTGTGTAATAGGAAAAATGGCTGTTTACACTGGACATCTTAAAGGTTTGCCAGCAGAAAAATATTACAATGCATCATTAGAATCTGCATTAGAACTACAACATTTTTTAAACGGTTATCTACTGCATGAAGAACTACAGAAGTCTTGATTTGGTAAATTAATAATGCCATCCTACACACACTGATTTGGAACTAAGCCACCTTGAAGTCAGTAAGACTCACTTCCAAGCAAAAATATATAGGATTGAGCTGCACAAGCCGTTACTTAAACACACACATACACAAACGTATTTTCTTTTTTTCAGAAGAACGTATATTAAGGAAGACTCCCATAGCTGAATATGTTTAAATGTCTGGCATCTTGGCAAACTTGACAGTTTATTTAAAGTTTTTTTTTAAAAAAAAAATTAACCAGTGACCATTAAATTAGTAACAGAACCACTGCAGTTTGAAAGACCAGTTCAACAGATGTGTTTAAATGTAGAATAGAAAAAAAAGTATAAAATTATAAAGGATTATGAAATGTCACATATAAAGCAAGCTATCCGCTTAACAGTACATCTGTATCAACTTACCGCCCAACATCCAGCACATCTCTCATTACCAATCATTAAAACTTGATATGGCCACTACAAGGGTAGTGCCTCAATCA
Source organism: Lepidodactylus listeri (assembly GCA_029233225.1). Taxonomy (NCBI): domain Eukaryota; kingdom Metazoa; phylum Chordata; class Lepidosauria; order Squamata; family Gekkonidae; genus Lepidodactylus; species Lepidodactylus listeri. The sequence goes on from JARCFY010000003.1 coordinate 44,196,237, forward strand.
TAATTCCATCAAACACAGGAATTTGAGCTAGCAACTCAGTTTTTTGTGCCATTTTTGCCAGGAAGATAGAAGGTTCAACTTTGCCTGTTTGTGCATCTGTTATCTTTCAACAGCTATTTTACTTTTGTAATATGGATTTTGCCATTTCAAAACACATTCCAGGACCTAGTTGCAATGAAAAAGAAAATATCACTGGGCATTTTCAGCTCTATATAAGTAAAGAGCTGTTCAGTCTAGCTTCATTGCACCAATAATGTAAAATTACTACAGTTTTACCAAAAAGTGATCCACACATTCTTTTTGAAATGTGTAGAAATAGTGAAATAACTCCTGAAGCAAATCATGATTTACACACATCAATAACTTGGCCACAGACTATAAAATAGCTAGCTATCTGGTCATATGCTGTATTTTATACACTACATTAAAATAGTCCGTTTAAATTATATATTTGCCATCATAATGTTGAAGGATTTAATTCATAAGCTCCATTTATTTACTTCAACTCTTAGTAAGAAATTCAAAAATTTGCTATTTTAGAACAGTATAAAACCAGACAGTTTTCCAAGTATTCCAGGCAAAAATCTTCTTGGCCAAATATGTACATTGAAAGTAATTCCAGATCATCAGAAGAAAGGTAAGCAAAACATGCTTTGTGTTATCAGTGTGGCATAAATTGGAATGTTGGAAGTTCTGCTTAGCACATTGACAAAGATCACAACAATGCAAATCCTTGAATTTGATTATAACCTGTCTTCTGGTCTAAAAGGCTTTCTAGCTCAATTAATGGGGGGGGGGTTTCTTCCATCTTTTTTGCCTTCTTCTGTAAGGGCGGTTGTTCTAGCTTTGATCTAATCATGGACTTTCTTATCTGATTGTTAAAAGCTCTTGTCAAGTGAATTCCAAAATTCCTAAAACACCCTATATTAGAAAACATCATAGAGGGGATTTTAGGTGAAAAAGAGGTCAGAATATACTGTTTTCCACAAATAGGGTCTTGAATGTTTTTTAGGTGTTTCAGATCTATGCAAGGGACAGGCATGCCCAACAAATAAGAGAGATGGCACAAACTATTTCTTTCCTACCAATTTATCCTTCTGCCCTGACAGGGAAAGATTGTGGCCACCACCTGAAATCTACCCTATTTTTTGCTCCATAAGACTCACTTTTTCTCCCCAAAAAAGTGGGGGGAAAAGTGTGTGCGTCTTAAACCCCCCTCACCTTTCCCAAGCCACGGCACCGAGTGGAGCTAGGTGCGTCTTATGGTCAGGTGCGTCTTATGGAGCAAAAAATACGGTATTTAATTGTAGTCTATCCTTTTCTTCAGGGGCAGACATAGAGAGGGTGTTACCCAGTGAGGGCTTCCTCTTTGCAGGATGTTTTCCATTAACTACCTTGGAGTAGGGGCACTTCCCCAAAATTTGAGCTGGATCATCCTGCTTCTTTATGGAAGAATTCAATAAATAATCAGTTATAAATTCCAATTTTTCGTATATTCGTTTTAAAAGTATCGGCTGTTATGATAGTCTGAGTGGCTAATAAATCAAGTGCATCTGTTTTCCTTTTGATTTGGGATTCCGTACCTACATTTAATAAAGAAGGTCCATCTTCTGGATCCTGATTTAAACTATGTCCCTCATTCACACTGGAATCATTCTCCAAAACCTCAAACCTGGCTCATAGCCAGGAATTTCTAAGTCAGGGGGCATTTAAATTCCTTGGGGAGCACTGGCTAATTCAATTAAACGTAATTTAATTAACTTGATTGGTGCGGCGCAGGGGGAAGGCAAAGAGAAGCCACGGCAGCGCAGAGGAGTTCACGGTGGCCGCTGCATCTTACCAGAGAGTCAGGGGATCTGGGCCGAAAGGAAGTCGTGGGACCTTGGGATGGAAGTCAAGGGCTGGGCCCCAAAATGCCCCTCTGTAGCTATGGGCCTGCCTCAAATGTTTTTTAGGAGAACTGAGGGCAGTTTATTTATTAAAAGTTCTCCAATCTACTTCACTTAGCTTTTATAAAAGGTTCATCATCAATCTGTCCAGCCTGTTTTTCTACGCATTTTAACAAATGAAAAAGAAAGAGAACAGCCCCCCTTCTAACCTAGGTAATAAACTAGCCAAACTTGTAGTCTTCAAGGGGGAAGGAGAAAATAGCCAGACAAGCCAAGGTCAGCCAGCCTCTAACTTAAAAACACACACTCACTAAACACACCTTCCAACTACAAAGAATAAAATAACTAATAGGATTGTAATAAAATAAATACAAACTAGTAACAGCCTAAAAGGAATGAACCAACCTAAACTGAGCTCAACTGAAAAGAGTTTAACATAAAACCTACATGCAGCTGCAGCCTTCCCCTTCCCAACATCCAACATCAAATAATAAGGAAGAAGACAAAAAAAGGTTGTCAGGGTTTAAACTAATAAATCTTCTAGGTCTTCAAGATAGTCAGGAGACCACACAAAAAAAAGATAGAATAAATAAAGTTAAAGAACTGCTAGAAAAGCCCCACCACTCCTACATGATGAAATCTAATAGGGAGTGTGACAAGGAAACCAGCTGAACCGAGAAATAATCGCCCACAAGGCGAGGGGGGGGGGGATGAAAAGAGTATCTAAAATAGACTTATAATGAGCAGAAAGAAAACAGAAGCAAACAGAAACGGAAAATTAGAGGAGCACAGCCAGACTTGCACTGGAAACCGGAAGTCTGGGTGGGATCTTTGACAGCTGACTTATAATACAATATTTAACTACACAATGTTTAACCTGTATAACTAACATTTACCAGAATGCTTCCCAAACTAATGGTTTCTTCCAACTACAATGAAAACAGTAGCTCCTGAAAAAAAATAGTCATAAAGCAAAGTAAAGAGAAAGTTAACAAATCTTAGTTATTCCTTGCTCTGACTGAGTGATTGTTCCTTCGAGGTGAGCAAATTGCCAGATTTACTGCTCAAGCTATGTATGACACATAGTTAAATTAATGTTTTACATTTCTGTTAAATTAATGTTTCTACATTTCTGTTAAATGACATCACGTTTCTATCACTTTAAAAAAATGGCTGACAAAATATTTTCATGGCCAAGGTAAATATTAGAATGTTTTGGAATACATACTAAATGTACTTAAGCTTTCTAGTCAAGAGAATAATGCCTGGTACATTTTGCATTCTCTCATCCTGAGGGACCAGTTACAAGTGCTCTAAATTCAGATATTAATATTAGTTCACATGCCTTGGATTACATATGTACATTTTAATGGTCTCGAAGTTCCCTAGTAATTTTGATGGTCACTGAATACTATCACTCTCTCAGCCCCTAAAAACAAGTCTAGTTTACCACTAGCACAACGCTAAGAGCTAGAACTTGTGAGTGCCAGACAATCCTAGGATCTCCTGGGTATTTTACACACAATGCCATAAAATAATTATTATTACTATCAGTCCCAAGCAATCTTATACATAAATTTCAAAATTCAACAATTTATGGCTTCCATGCTTTCCTTTACAGCCCACTTCTATTCAGATTGCTAATGCACTCTTCCTTGCAAACTTGCAAGCTAATCAGCTAGCTGCCACTCTGTGTAGTTCATCTGTACAAATGCTGTGCTAGTCTGTATCTACTCTCTAAGCTTTTTGAATGACGCAGGATTGATGTCATGTCTACTATTTCTTGGCACAGGCCGGGGGAGTCTGTATCAGGGAAGGGGCCCTGCTTTGGGAAATCAAGGGTATGTTGCATTACTTGCCATTATTCATACTCCTGACAAAATAAGGTATGCATACACATGCTATTTGTCCTCTGGCCAGCGCTGCTGTTACTCACATTTTGAGGATACATGTTTTTGGAGCGCAGCCTTCCAAGGAGTATAAGGAAAAATCCCACATTTAGCATTATAGACAGAACAACTAATTTTACCACCCCTATATCTCTTCCATGCAACATCATTTATCTTTGGTGCTATGCTATCAGCACACATTTAGCTGGCTGGCCTAAGTACCCTGTACAGCAGCAAGGGATTGGACTGCTGACTGTAACAGTGTAGGATGGAGACTGATATGCTTGCAGGTCTACTCAGTGCCCTAATTTAGCAAAGCTGTTTCTTAACATTAGGAAGCGCAGGAGCATTAAGTTGAGACTGCATAGTATCTACTGAGCATGACAATGTGGAATTAGAAATTGTAACTAAAACTTGTACTGCATTTATCCCATTTATTATGCCATTTACTACCATAAATCAAAATAATCTAGAAGATAAAACAAAATTTCAGCAAATTATGGCTACAATCCAAATGTGCATGCATATTATTGATTTACTTCATTCATACCCCACCTTTCTTTCCAATGGGAAACCAAAGTGTCTTACATCCTTCTCCTCCCCCATTTTATCCTCACAACAACCCTGTGAGGTAGAAAAGGCTGTGTGTGTGTGCGTGTGTGACTTCCATGGCAGCATCCCAGTCCCATGCTAACCACTATACCACACGGGGAAAGAGTTTGTTTACAACATTTATATCCTACGTAATTCTTAGATGGAAACGTATAAACAGCAGAACAACAGTTTGTGAGAAAGGTGCAACTCAAAATAATTCTGAGGGCCACCTTTGTATTTTTACTAACTCAAGGAGACTGCATCTCCTAATGTGAACCTGTGCATGAACTTTCCAGTAGACCTTGTTTCATACTGTACCACAGAGGGAGAGGAGAAGGGTTCTGACTCACCCATAGACCTCATTTGTTTTCCTTCTGTCCTGAAACAGGCACCTGGAAGAGGTCAGCCAGGCACCTTCTTCGCTTATTTTGCTCGAAGACATTTTTGTTCCAGAGGGCTTTTTGCTGATTGCAATGGGCATTTGTTGCAGCATATTCAGTTGTTAGGTAATGATTTTATATCTTAATGCTTAACAAGTTTTATGTTGTTCCTACTTGTCATAACTAACCTTGGCGCTGAAAATATCTTTTAAATAAATAGTGCTACATTAAGGCATATGTATTATAACTTAACTAGTTTTTTAACCCTTCCTCTGTTATTTTTTTCCTTCTGTCCCATACAATGCTGTTTTCTCTGCCTTCGCATGTGTCTGTATCCTCACTTCGCTCATTTATCCCTTTTTCTCTCTACACTCCTTGTGCCATCACAGGTGTATCTATACTCCAAATTACTCAATTTTTTCGTCATTTCCCTGTCCTTCTCTACACACGCCTTTCAGTTATCCTTTCTTAGGCTCTGCATCCCATGTGCTGCTTCTTCCCTTTCCCTATCTAATTTCTCTTATCCCATCTCAGCCCTCCCCCCGGCCCCAACTTTGAGTTGGGGGGGGGGCAGGAAGAGATGACACTGGCAGCTGCCTCCCCTTTTGATATTTTGGTGGGGATGGGTTAGGTCTAGAGATGAGAAGGGCCAGAAAAAGAACTGTTTCTAATCTGAAAACTGGAAACTTTTAGGAAACACTGAAAAGAAACTATTAAGATATTCTCTTTTAGAATAAGAAAAATGCTTCTTAAGGGAAGGTTTTTCTCACTCGAAATGTACCGTATGCAGTTTGAGGGATCTTTGAATTTTTACAATGGAAGACATGGGAAATACTGAAGAGCAATGAGAAAAACCTCCTGTGACATATTTTCTCTTTTTGAGCAAGAAAAACCTTGTCTAACAAACCATTTCACTCATTCCAGATGTAGAGCATGAGGAAGTCTGAGAACACTGAGAAGCACTGGAAAAAACTTTATACTGTAGACATATACAAAATTTTCTAAATGTTTTTGTTTAAATGTAATAATTTGTTTAACTATAATACGTTATTAAAGGTCAGTGTTTTTATGAAGTTAGTATGTTCTGTACACACTACTGCCCTTGAAGACTGTCTGGAAGTGACAGCTGGTATGTTATGCTGCAGCCGGAATGTTGAGTAGGCCATAGGAACTACATCACTCCAGTTTTGTTCCATCTACACTGGCTCCCAGTTTGCTTCTGGACCCAGTTCAAGATGGTAGTAGTGACCTGTACAGCTTGCTGCATAAATTACTGTAGTCTGCACTGGAGCCATCCTTTCTGAGCCAAAACAAAAATGTGTGAGCCAGAGGCTAAAAAATCTGTGAGCTAGCTCACACTAACTCAGCTTAGAGGGAACACTGATTATAATGTCTCAAAGGTTTAAATGCTGAAATGGTTTAATTATTCACAGCCTTGGAGACCCTATTTGGGTTGAAAGGCAGCACAGAAATGTTTTAAATAATTTTTCAAAATTAATATCCAAACATACTGGTAATTTCTGTTCAAATAATATAATTTATTTTATGTCAACTTTTAAAACTCCACAGATATGCTTATGCATGGCAACCAGCAACCCTTTCTCAAGTATTGGTTAAACTTGCAATTTTTCCTACAGAAAATGAAAATTATACTTTTAAATGCCATAATTATGCCGAACACTACAGTTTTATATTCTATATTACCAAGGGGTAATGGTTCTTGTCCATTAAGGGGTACGGAGGCAATAAACGCACAAGCAGTAAAGGAAAATAGATAAGATTTAACTAAAATCTCCTATGATTCACAGAAAATCAAATCAGAAGAGTTATCGATAAAAGATATTATCGATAAAAGATACATGCTCACACCCCTTCACCTTTTTAGGAACCCTGGCCTGGAAACAGGTGGACCACTTTAACTGAACCCCAGGATGAACTGCAGACCAGAGCTGTGCAGTTGGCCAGTTCAAGTGGCCTGCCCATTGTCATTCCAGCATTCCTGACAAGTTGAAGAGACATGAGCACGTGTCTGCCATTAATAATCTACTGGTTTGCTTTCTGTGAATTACAAAAGATCTTAATTAAATCTATTTTTCTTCACTGTGTGTATGTTTATTGCCTCCATATCTCTTAGTAGACAACAACCACTGTTCCTTGGCGATCCATATGCCAAGTTGTAAGTGATGCCTTTTATGTTGTTCAATCAGTAAAGGAAGTTTAAGTTTGATTGGAAAGTAACTGTTGCATAGATTTCAATCTTCCCCCCAAAATTACAATTTTTTACATACATACAACAGAAAAAAGGTTTTTTTCTGCATGTGGCTTCAAAATTACCAGAAATTTTATATCTCTAAGTGGGTCTTGAATGTTCTCACAAGAATGGTGGAAAGAGAAAGGATCTGGAATTCCCCCAGTAGGCCACAAATTGGAAAGGACTCACAAGCTTCATGTTACACTACCTGGCCTTATGACAATACTGTTAGTAATGTGAAGCATAAAAGTCACATTTACAACACTGGCATAACTCCATTGAAGGTATGTAATACTTATAAAATTTATACATTCATTTTGGAATGCTGCACAATTTTATAATGTCTAAGCAAAACAGAAAGATGTATAAAGGAACTCAACACAAAAATAGAAAGGTTGGAATTTTGCACAGACTGCATTCAATATCACATAATGCCATATATTGCTTGCTTTGTTTATTAAATTAAAGGCATACCTTTGACGTGATGGACTAAGGACACAATGTGCTGAATAAATGACTCTGATGTGCTTTTGCTGGCTTGTGGTAGCTTAATGTGGTCAAAGATGGATCGGAACTCTTGCTCCTTCTTGACCGAATGGACAAGTGTACTAGCAAGCAGCCTGTCTTTAGTCAACGATGCAGGTCTATGAAGCATAACACACAAAAACCAGAGGTTTATGACAGAGCAACTTTATCATGGATAAAGGAAAATTATTACAGGCTATGATAATTACCTGTTTGAATCATCAAGTGGCACTGGGGCCATTTTAAGTTTCACCTCAGGTCGATGGGAGTCACTGGCTATCATTTTGATCCTAAGTGGGCTCTCCTCCCTGAACGTAGATTTTTCTCTTGCGTCCAAATTCTTGTGCAGAGGGGGGCTATAATCAAAGAGTTCCTTGAGCTTCTCAGACTTTACCTGCTCAGGTGACTGGGTTTCTTTCTTCATCATTCTGTCAGATATTTTCTCTTCTTCCTTGTGCTTATCTTTTAGTGAACCAGGCCTCTCTACTACGTAACTAGTTGTCTCTTTAAGCTTATAGCTTTTATCTTCTCTAAAACCTTCACTCTCTCTATTTGTCTTCATAGAGATTTTAGACTTGTACTTGGAGCCGTCCTCCTCAGTATTCCGGTGAGATGCGGCAAAGCTCTTACCCTGATCTGCCAGAACAGACTTCCTGAACTGCCTGTAATCTTCCGTCTCCTCCGTGTCCTCCCCTTCAGAATCATTAAACTTTTGTTTCCCCGACTCTTTATCCATATAGTATTCCAGTGCTTCCTGATCCTCCCATTCTCTTTCTCCCTCTGTCCTGCCTTTTTCTGATCCTCTCTCCTTCGGGGTATCTTTCTCCCTAGTATTACCTCTATCAAGCAGGTACACTCTAGATTCTTCATCTGTGTACCTGTGGATACCAAACAAAAAGATGACAATTTCTAACTGCCTTCATTCCAGTTCAACAGCATTCATCTTCTGGCATTCCACCACCACAGAATTCAACAACTGCCTGTATTAATATGCTTATTATAACATTTTACACACTTGACTATAAAAAAATCTATCAAAAATTCAAGACTTTTCAGTGCTGAAGTAGAAAACAGTAATTCTTGGGACATTTAAACCACTTCCTGCACAAAATCCTGTTCTTCTATGCCCATTTTACACTGACAAGAAAGATAAAACTACTTTCCTTTGAAACACACTTTTAAAATCTGATATTCAGTGCCATGCCTGACTAAGACAAGTTGTAGGCAACACATGTAACAAGTACAGAAAGTACTGGTTTGTTTCTCGGCCCGATTCAAAGTGCTAGTTACTTCTTTTAAAAGTCTACGTGGTCTAGAATCAGATCATTATCATATATTCTAATAGCTAAGTCACCCAAATCTGAGACTACATAAATCCAGTGATGGGTGATGTGAAGAGACGACAAATTTTTCAACAAACCTGAAAAATGCCCTTTAACTGAAGAAAAATCTGAACTCTAAATACATTGGTGACAAGATAAAAGAACCCAAAATAAAAGGAGCACCTGTAGATTTAAGAAATGGAAGCCCTCAGTGGCTATTGCTAGGCAACCACCCCATTTTGGGCTTGGTTTCTGTGAGGAAGCAGGGCCCTTTCCGGGGCTGTTTTAGCCTTTAAGGGAGGCCTTATCAGGGCCACACCTGCCAGCGGCCATCAGGCAACTTGATACCACTCAACTGAATGACTCACCTAGGGCTGGCTGCTTGCTACTATTGAACAGCAGCCACCTAATGAAATCCAGTGTGGTGTAGTGATTAGAGCTTCAGAGCAGGGTCAAATCACCAGTCTGACATGGAAGCTCAGTGGGGGATTTGGGGCCAGTCACATGCTTTCAGCCTAACCTACCTCACAGGGTGGTTGTGAGGATAAAAAGGAGAGGGGAATGATGTAAGCTGCTTTGGTCCCCACTGGGGAGAAAGGTGGGGTATAAAATGAAGTAAATTAATAATAAATATTGCTGAGGATGGGAGACAGATAAAAGGTAGGCTGGTGAATGGCCAAGGAGGAAAGAATGAGGCAGGGAAAGGGATTGCCAGCAAATAGTGTGGGGAGGGGAATACAGGGGAAAGTGAGGTGTCACCCCACACATCCTTCAAGGTTCTCTAACATGCAAGTGGGCCTGGCCCAATGGCCAGCACCACAAAACTGGATCATATTTTTCCTAGGTAGAGGTTGCTGGGGGGAGGGGGAGTGAAAGCTTAAGACAGAGGAGCAGATAAAGGTGGGTTGGCTGTTGGGTGGGAAAGAGACAGGGTAACCAACTCTGGGTTAGGAAACACCTGGCGATTCGGGGGCTGGAACTTGGGGAGGGTGGGGTTTGAGGATAAAGTGATCTCAGAAGAGCATAATGCCATAGACTCCACCCTCCAAAGTAGTCATTTTCTCCATAGGAACTTGGGTTGCCTGCCTCCACATGTGGGCTGGAGATGAATCACAACAGATCACCAGGTGACACAGTTAAGTTCTCCTGGAGAAACTGGCTACTTTGGAGAGTAGGCTCTGGCATTATATCCTGCTGAGGTCACTTCCTGCCCCAAACCTTGCCTTCGAAGACTCCCCCCCCCAAATCTCCAGGAATCTCCCAATCTGGAGCTGGCAATCCTAAAACAAGCAGGAAAGGGGAAGAGTCTATCGGAGCTTTCAGGAATGGGAAATGGAAATAGTGGGGGAGGGTGTAATGAGATGCTTCCCACTAGTCCTTGCAGGTTTCTGCTTGTATATCCTAATAGCAAAGTCAGCTGCAAACAGGCAAGCAAAACCTTTCTGCAAACGTGAACAACGACCCAAATTTGCAGAGAATTCTGTAATCGTTAAAAAACCCACAACTGTGCCATAGTAATCCTAGGCAGAGAAGTGGGGGTGAATGTGAAGACACAGGGGCAGATAAAGGCTGTTGGGTGGGAAGAAGAGAAGAAAGCAGGGAAAGGGGAGAGGCTATCGGGGCTTTCAGTGAAGTGAAAAAGGAAATAGTTTGAAAGGGGAAAATGAGATGCCCCCCACAAGTTCTTGGGGGTTGCCACTGGTAAGGTATGTTCTCATAACAGCATGCCTAGAACGCCTACTGTAAATGAATGAAATAAAATATAAATAAAATAAATATCAAATGAGCTTAGGAGACCCTTCTAAACTTAAGGAATAGAGGTTTTCCTCCTGTGACACCTTGACCTTGAAATGTCTTCTGCAGACATCCATCCGGCAGAGAACTAACCTTTTTGGTGTCAAGACTGTCATTACTCCAGACTTTTCCCAAACTGGGTTATTATTTTTTTTTAAAAAAATAATTAAAAACAATCTGCACTGTTTTTATTGTTACATTGTCCTTTTTAATACTGGCCCCAACCCCTTTTCTTTCAGAAACACTGGTTCAGGCTTGAGGCCTACATAGAAGTTACGCAAGCTTCTCTCTCTTTGAGAACTCGAGATTTATGTTGACTGCAGTTTCAGAGAACAAGGGAAGGGGGGAAGGGAGTCCACCCATGTGCTGGTGAGACCATTAGGCCTAGTGGTTTCCAGGCCAAAGAATCTGGGGAGGGAGTTTCATCTACGCATTCAATCTTGTTAGTGCAAGGACCCACAGAGAGGAGAAGGTGCTTGCTTAATTAGGTCTGGTACAGCTGCAGAGTACATGGTCTCATAATGGCAATATACCTGATTGGGTTTGGTCACTTGGTTAGCAACATACCTTATTGGCCAATTTGCATCATTTGGTATACATTTGATTGGTCAACTAGAATCATGCCAAAGCCAGTCGTTTGCATAAAGGAAGATCCTTCATTCTAGCAATTTCCCTTTGTCTGGATTACATCTATCTTTGGGACACCTCTTGATTCTAGACCAGGTGAGCCAGGATGGCTGGAACACCTGCTTTGGACTTCAAAACTGTTGGGCTCTGTCTTGTCAGGTAACATCTGGATTTAGAGAACCAATGCTTGTATGTGTGCTTAGGCTGGATATTCCACTTTTATTATTTTGTCCTTGCTTTTCACTGCTCTTATACTGTATATTCCTGCAAATCTCTTTAATAAACCTTATTCATTATACTTTGTGGTGCTTTTGGATTTCTCCCAAGGGGATTATAAAGTTATTCCCAAAGGGATTATAAAGATAGGACAATAGATATATTATAAATTAATCCAATTTGGGCATATTGTAGATTATCTTTGATAAATTAGTTTAAATGTTATTCCTTCCTTTGTTATGACATTCTGTATAAACTTGTATTATGAGAATTAAAAGCAAAATATTTTTTTAAAAAAATATAAAAGTTATGCTTTGCAAAACAAATGGCCTCTGGGAACATCTCAATCCAAAATAGCTTGCGTGAACTAGTTATTCGGATCTGGAATAAACAGGTTTAAATCCCCTCCCTGGAAGCTCACTGGGTGCCCTCAGGCCTGTTATGTACTTTCTACCTAACTGACCTCAAAGTTACTATTGTAAGAATTAAATGAAGGTAGGGAGAAAGATATTGTAAGGCACTTCGGTTTCCCCCTGGGGAGAAGAGGGAGCATAAATAAATAATAAAGATGAGTTAGGTGAAGATACCTTTAATTCAGACATAATTAAAAATGTTTTTTGAGATTTCAAATGCTGAGCAAAAGGCTCTTAACGATTTAGCCTGCATAAGATGCACCCAGTGTTACATCTGACCACTGCTGCCGGCCCTAACCTTTCTTTCTCTGGCTTCAGGTTCCAAATGACACCATTCTGTCACTGCTGTGGTGTCTTCCCTTGAATGTGGTTGAAAACACTGACCATTATGTTTTGTATTGTCCTTTTATACTTATCCCATAGACGGGTTCTTCTCTGGGTTGCTTATCCTTATCAATTAGAAAGTAGATCCTACGAGAACTAATATGATTGTGCCAGAATCTATATTCTACTTGGGCACGCATGCTTACTGCATACAGAAGGATTATTTACTATCACAGCCTCATAAATTAGTATCTTCAGACCACATCCATAATTTGGGGGGGGGGGGGAACTAAAGTACCCTGGAAATATTTTTTTACCCTATATTTTTAAACCTGTGTTTTTATCCTTTTCATGCAAGATGGTTTGTATGTTTAAATTACCTTGTGATAACCAGTAGTCATAAAGCTATAAAGTAAACGACTTACCACGCCATAATGAAACTTGTTCAAAAACTGGATATGCTATATTGTAAGCCACTGACCAAAGTTGCCACAGGAACAATAGAATGTAATTTTGAACATCTACCCTTATAGATACCAGAACAAAATACCAACTTACTGAATTTCTAATCTTCAGATCTATTTTCTCACTACTTGCTATCATTTTATTACACATTAAAGCACTGCATACTTTTTATTCCTGTACATGGTGGTTTAAGACAGTCAATACAGAAAAGTCAAAATATTTCAAAGACAAAATGAATAGAACTCTGGAGTCCTGAGGCCATCAGTTCCCAACTGACCATCTTTTGCAAAGCATTTTAAGAAAGCCACGAGCATAATGCAAATATAAGCACAAGGACTTATCAGCCCGAAGATATAAATAATCCTCAATAAATAACCTGATTCAGTTAAATCTGAAAAACCAAACTGATTCCTTAAATTTCAAAGTCTCAAAACTTAAAGGTTCAAAGTTCGTGTTTCATAATATTATTTCCTTTCTAAGACAAGTAGGTTTTCATACTGTGCTGCCTGAATTTTTATGCATCTGAAACAGCAAGTTTCCTAAAATGCCGAAAACAATCAGGTCAACACTCTGAACAGGATTTTCAATAAACAAAAAAGAATACGGTATGTTTTTTTTTTCCTTCAGTGGTTTCATACAAGGCCTGCAATAATATGTTTCTTTCCTTTAGCCTCTCACTACGAGCACAAAGGCCAACCCACTCGACTAAAGATAAGGAAATCCAATTATGGCTCTGGCCCTGACACAGCAAGCCCCATGACCCTAAATGTTGTTGCTTGGAAAGTGCTCCTACATTTGTTACTGAACCAGTGTCTAAATATAAGCAGAATAAAGTTGGCGGAAATGCATAGTACACAGCCCAACATAATGTAATTATCCAGTTCAAATTACCTGAACAAGCAACTTCATTTTTGTAGTTATGGGTTCCTACCTTTTCAAGAATTTTCCACCCTTTGCACTTTCCTGTTCCCCAGCCTCTGGATAAAAAGAGCGCATGCGAGTCTCCTCACGTGGAGCATTCTGTGATGCGACTGCTTTTGCAGGACTTCTTCTTGCAGGAATGTGGTGTAGTGGGCTGTTCTGGGAAGGGCTGTAGCGACTAGAACCATTTCCCAGGGAACCAGACCCAGACCTCTCAGGGCTATGCTGAATGGAATGTGAGCGCTGAGGTGTGTCTTTTCCCGAGTGAACAGTGCTAAGTAACTGAGCATCAGAGCATGAAGAACTCTGACTAGGTGGGGAAGCAACAGAATGACTGTGGGGAGACCGTGGACTGTTATCATATGCTGAAAGTCCAGGCCAAATATCACCTGAAGCCGCTGATTTATTGAAGTCATCTAAACTGTCAGATGGGTCAAATGCACTTTTGTCGTCCTCTTGTGATTTATTTTTTAATGGGCTGTCTTGCAAAGCAGCTCCCTCAGTTTTCTTTGCTTGCTTTTCCGATGATCCACGTCTTTTGGAAGAGACGGGTGATTTGCTGTATGGAGATGATGACCGAGACGAAGAGGACCTTGGAGATCTGGAAGATCTATATGATCGGCGAGATCTGCTGCGAGACCTTTGGGAAGAGACTGATCTTCGCTTTGGACTTCTAGAACGTGAACGGCCCCGTCTAGGACTTCGGGAGTGCCTTCTATTCCAGACAGGTCTGTAACCTCCACGATGATATCTACCTCCACCTCCTGGATAATATCCTCTACCTCTTCCTCTGTAACCATAGGGGCGTCTCATTCCTCTATTATTTCTGTAATCTCTGCGATAATCTCTATTATAAACACGATCTCTACTGCGAGATCGTGAATACGTCCTAGACCGAGACCTAGAACTAAAATTTATGGATATTTTAGTACAGGAAGAATTCAAGCTCCTTTTAAATCAACCATCAAAAAACCTGAGCAATAGTGTCCCACTCACGCTGGAAGTCTATTCTACTACCCTTTTCAACAGTCATCCCCCCCCTTTCCATACTAAAGGTGTTTTCCCCCAATTTTCCAGTGAGAATAATGGAAATTTGTGGGAGAATTTAAGAAAAAGTGAAATATTTTCTACTTTGGACTGAATGAAATGTACACAAGGTTTTACTCAAGGACTGCCTAAATAATATCTGTCCCTCTGTCTACCACAAAAGTATATTCCCTATTTTCAACGTGTTGTTAAAGCAGGAAAATACTTAAACATAAGTAATGCATAATTTCAGTTTCCCTCCAAATTTCTATTTTCCATGGAGGGGGATGTCCCCCCCACCTTTGGATTCAAATTTTCCAGAAATTTTCTTTTTTTCCACAGCCATCAGTTCCTCAACTTTTTGAAATGTTTTCTTAAAAAATTCCGTTATTGCCCAAGTTCTTAACAATAGAAAGAGATTTCTCCCCAACTCAGAACAGTAGTCCAACAACTAGCAGGCAACCTATGTATCAGTGTGTGTGCATGTGTATACACATACACACACCTTCTCTACAACTGTTTTCTATTCAACTGTAGACTACAAATATTAGCAACTAAAGCATTCAAACAGAATATTCTCAAAGCATTCAAACCACAGAATCTGCAATTTTTAGCATATACTGGGAAGTTCTACAGACAACAGAACTTGCTTCCAAGCATAAAGAAGCCAACCAAAAGCTTAATGTTTAAAGAAGTTCAAATACAAGAGATTTACCTGTATCTCTTTTTTCTAGAGTGTGATCTTGACCTTGACCTTGAACTGGACTGTGATCTGGACTTTGATCTTGAAGAATGGGATCTAGTGTTAGAGCGACCCATTTTCTGCTACTGGTTTAACCTACCCAATAAAAATAGGTCAAATGAATCGTATTTTACAAAAAATTAGACTGTTCAAATAATTTGTGAAATAAAATGTTTTAACTTCAGAAATTATATTCTAATAACTTATCTTAACCTAAATTTAACACAAAAAGACAACACTTTTTAAGCAATTCAAGATTAAGAAGAATTTCTTCTTTTCACAGAACAGACGTTTGTAAGCTAATAGCCAATTTCGCAAAATGAAAACTTCCTTAAAGAATAACACTTCATTTTTTTTTTACTTTCTGGAGAATTCAGTACTATACTGTATGGACAATAGCAACATTGATAATTCTTCACCACCATTTCCCACATCAATGTACCTTCCTCAAGTAGTTTTCCTCCTATCCATTGTTCATTTCCTTGATGGAAAGATCTTAATTGACCACTTCCTACAATGAATCAACACTTTCCAGCAACTTTAATCTCTCAAGTACCATGCTCTGCCTTTTGACTTTGACAGAGAAAACAACACTAACTGCATATTCCTTTTATACTACTTATGATTAGCCAATGTTGAAACATTAGCATAAGTCAGAGCTCAGGTATGAACTACTTACCTTCGAAGTATTTTTCTCAAAGGTAGTACCGGAGTTTTACCAGAAAACCAATGTGTATGTAAGACAGTTAAGCCAGGAGGCATTACACCACTATTTTTACTATAATACTATTTTATTCAAAAATGAAATGTTTGTGAATAGACAAAACTGCTAGATCAGAATCTTTCTTATCCTAACTTCCTAGACACTTGGAAATGCTTTAAGCTTCCTGTTGTTTAAATCTTAATGTTTATGTTGGTGCTGAAGGACAACAACCTATCCCCAGCCAGTCACTCAAATGGCTCCTCTATCCTGTCTATCATGGTTTTATAGCTGAGTTTACTTAGAAGAAAACAACAAGTGACAGTAGACTGAAATTTAAGCTGTCTGCAAAGTGTTTAAACCTTTAGAGACTAAAATATTGGATCAATAGTTAATGTGTCATTCTTGAACAGCCACTTCGATATGAAGTGATGGAACATCACCACCTTCCCAAAGAAGTCTCCTGTGATCCTCGAAAAGGCAACACTAGGAGTAGGGGGACCCTATGGACAAAAGGCCATATGGAATAAGACACTGCAGTGAGGAGGCGGAATTGGACAACCTCACCTTCCTTTTCTGCTGGTGGTAAAAGATGGTGGAGGACAATTTTGCCTGATTCTTTCTTTTCCTAACAGCCCTCTCTCAGATGACCTTTTGTCCAACATCACATTGCCAGAGACCAGTGGGAGTGAGGGAAGGTAGGAAAGATGCATCTACCACACATGGTTCAGAACATTCATTTTATATTCTGGGCATGGTTGAGAGTGGTACTTTCATGCTGGGAAGGATAATGAATTTGTATTCACTCCCTGGCAAGTTTTGTTTTCCTTCATGAGCCTCACTCCACTTTCTCCCCTGGTACACTTTTATATTTTTAATTCCAAACTAATTAAGCTACACGTCCAGATAAAATTGTTGGACAAGCAAGTAGATAACACAGGAGTGAAAATGCATACATTTCCAGAAAATGCTCATTTTGTTTATTAAGCAACTACCTTTAAAGTGCTGACAGATCTTATGGCAATCGGGGGAGAGGGGGGTTTGTACTAAAAGCACATATTAATTCATTGGCTTTAACCCCCCCCCCTCAAAAAACCTACATGCTACATTCTGTAAATTAGCCATCTTGAGAAAACACTGTGGAATAAAATCCAGTAATGTTTAAAATTATTAGCCTGAACACAGCCTTAAAACAACAGAATACTTGTCTTACCTGGCAATCCTGTACGTCAGTAAAGAAGAAATTTACAGTTCTTAGTATGCACTCAAATATCAAATCCTGTTCAAAAAAAAAGTAAAGGTATTTTTACTACAATCATTTATCATATATCATATATAGCTTTTAGCATATAAAGCTTGAAACAAACAGAACCTGTCATTTCAATATTAGTAAATTTATAAATTTATCTTGACTCTTTATGTAACAGCCCTGTGGATTTGTTGATTAAATAGCATTTAATTTATCAGCCCTATGCAATTCATATATTAATGTAAGTACACAACTTTACTTGCTAACGCCACAATCCTAGTATACATCTAGCAACCACTTGCACCCAGCAGTAACTATCTGGTACCAAAGATAACTATGGAACACTATATATACCAGCAGTCCAGAGGCAGACAGCCCTGGGCTACCGTGGTGCTGCTCTGACATGCCTCTCCAACGGCCCACCTTCCCAACAGATGGTCAGCACAGATTACTTCCTTGGGTGAATGACGACGCCCCTGAATCTGAGTGTCTCTTATCATTACTGAAGTAACAGAAACAATGACACGTTCAAGTCAATGCACGCTGTTCCCATTCTGATTCCAGAAACCGTGGATGACACTGAATATGAAGAACAAGAACAGGAAATGCGCACACATAAACTAGGCTTTTCACGCGCCACGGCCAATCCAGTAACAAAACCGCACAAGCCTACCATTACTGGATCAAAGATATGCCCTCGCTGCTTCCAACCCTGGCCTTTTAAACGTTTTACATAAATGTAAGTGTTGATGATATGTCTAAGACAAAATCATGGTTAGGAATATCTGAATACCTGCCTATTTTTCTAAATTTATAGGGTAGCGGTCTCTGGAAAGAACACTGCTGTAGTAACCTAAAGCACCGTATACTCAACAGGCCTCTACAGCCTATGGCTGCTCAGTAAAGAGCACATATACGATGCACGTGTCTGCAAACACGTCCGCCGCATTTCACACTGTTATAGGCTTGCAGGTGTTGTTAACCAACAATAAATATTTCTTATGAATCTCCACCCGGGGGGGGGGAGGGAGGACGTTAACCGACGAGCTCCCCCACAGTCGCGCGGAAAACCTGGAAGCCACCAGGCCCGCTCTCCTCCCGTCCCTCCTGGCGGATCAGTTGCCGCAGCGACGTGGGCCGGAAGGGGGGGGGGCAGCTCAAACGGATCAGGTGTCGCTGCCGCGCAGCAGATAAATCAGAAACCAGCGGGGCTCTCGCGCTCCTCCTCCTCCCTCCCTCCCTCGGGGGCCAGACGTTCCGTTCCTCGGAGACCGGCGAGGGCGCGGCCCCGGCCCAAGGGGGCGGGGGAAGGAGGGCGCAGGAAACGCACCCCCAGGCCGGCCTCCGTAGCTCCCCCTCCCCCAAGCCGACCGAGGAGGAGGCCCCTCCCCCACCGCCGTTTAAAAAAAAAGAGGTTGCAGAAAGGGGAGGAGTCCGGCCGCGCGCCCCGAAGGAGATCAGGCCGCGGAACGGGGGGAGGGGGGGGAAGCGACGGGGGCTTCGTTGCGCCTGAACGAAAAACGGGCACCGAAACCTCCTCAAGGGAAACCAAACGAGCGGGTGGGCCGGAGCAGATCTCCGTCGGCAAGCGAAACAAAACAACAACAAAACAAAACCCCTCGGCGGGCTCACCCGCTCCGGGCGACGCCTCACGTTCGACTCTACCGCTCGGCAGCCATTTCCCGTCTCCGTGAAGGAACAGAAAGAAGAGGGAGGAGGGAAACCATAGAGAAACCTGTTTCTGCGACGTTAGCCTCTCGCGGTGCCGTCACTTCCGCTCCAGGTGGGGGGGCGGCGGGAGGTGCTTGAGGCAGGAAGTCCGTCTACGGGCCTGCGCCCTCAGAACCTGCCCGCTGGGGAAAACGGGGGGGGGGGGTGTCTGCGTGACGTGCCGGCCCTTGCCTGGGTTCTTCATGGTCTCGTGATATCACCGGTGGGGGGGGGGGAGGAATGGGCGCTTCGGGCGCGCAGGCCCAGTCGTGTTATTTCTGGTAAAGGGAGGTTTCTGCGTTTTGCTCGAGTGGGTAAATTGACCGCGGGGGCGTGATTTGCGAAGGGTATGGGGCGCCTTCTCGTTTTCTGTATGCTGTTCATTAAGGCAAATCATGTATTAGATTTTTGGATCGTGCTGTGTTTTTTTTGCAAGAAGCATATACTTTTTCCTCCAGTTGTTGTCCCCATGAGGTTGGTTAGGCCGAGGGCGATTGGGCAGCCCAGTGGACCTCATGATTAAACGGGAATTGAACCGTGCTGGCTTACATTTCTCTACGCTCTCTTCTGTATATATGTCCTGCGTTTCTCAGAAATGTCCAGGGGGAAACCTGTAGCCTTACAACAGCTCTGTGGGGTAGGCTGGGCTGAGAAATAGTAACGTACAAGTGGGGGCAGTTTACTTTCCCCTGTATCTGCTCCACAGTTTCCACTTTCCGTCCTTATGGCAGCCCCATAGCCCGTCCGCTGTCTGTGCTGCTTTCCTTCCCTTGAAGCAGCAACCCAACTTTGGTTATATTTATTAATTGCATTTATTATATCTCCCCTTTTCTTCCTAATGAGGACCTAGGGTTGCCAAGTCTGGGTTGGAAAATACCTGGGGATTTTGGGGGTGGAGCCAGGAGAGGGTGGGGTTTGGGGAGGGGAGGGGAGGGGCCTCAGCTTGGCACAATGCTATAGAGTCCACCCTTCAAAGCAGCCATCTTCTCCAGGGGAGCTGATCTCTGTCAGCTGGAGATCAGTTGTAAAAGCGGGAGATCCCCAGGCTCCACCTGGAGGCTGGCAACCCTATGAGGACCCAAAGAAGCTTACATCATCCTCTTGTCTTTTATTATAGCCTCACAACAACCCTGTGACCTTCCATGGCAGAATGGGAGGTTTGACGAAGGGTCCCACATCCTAATTTGAAACTTTAACCTCTACACTGCACCAACTTTTGTGCAGTAGCTGCTGCTTAATAAAAACAACTTTGTGGCCCTGATGAGTCCTCCCTCAGATGGCAAAACACCCCTGGAAAGGGCCCTGCCCCTTTCCTCTGCCTTTTATGGGCAGAAACCAAGGCTTGAAGGCTGTCAATATTGTGGTTGCCTAGCAAACCCTCCCCCCCCATGACAACTGCAAAGAACCTTTGTTTTTTTGAGGCTCAGGTGCAGCTTCTGTTATTGGGGGGTGGGGTAGCATCCCAGTGTGTTTCTTTTTTAGCTTTCAGATTTGTCTGCAAACCTGGGGCTTTTATCTGGTTTATAGAAAGGTCAGTCTTCTCTGTTCATGGCACCAGTTTCCAGATTTGTATCCACAGATGTGGCCCCAATGAGAATTAGATATATTGATCTAAGGCTGAAGAGTGAGTGTTTCACACATCCAAGCCCACAACTACATAATACACTGCTGGATTTTTTTTAACTGCAATTCTATGCAAATCTGGGAGTAAGCACTACTAAACATAGGAAGGAGGAATGCATAAACATGCATTGGCTGAGCCTAAGTCTATCCAAAAGGTACATCATGGGTAGATCCAGTGTTTGAATATGAACATTCTTGCTCCCAAAGGCAGAAAAGAGTACTTGCCTAAACCAGTAATTTGTGTTACATTGTGACATGTCTCCATCCTGAATGTCATGTTTGTGGTAGCCTTGGTAGTTTCCAAATAGGAGAGGTCTAAAGCAGGGGTGGGCAAATTGCAGCCCGTGGGCCACATGCGGCCCGCCACAGAGTTTTTTTGCAGCCCACCAAGACAGTCGGCCACGTGGTTTCAGTCAGGCCTCTGTTGGGCCTGGAGCACAGAGAAGTGGCGCTCTGGGAGTGAAGTCCAGGGGGCAGGCGCATTACCAAGCCCCACCCCCTGCTCCCAGCAGCCCTGTTGGGCGATGAGGAGGCAGAAGAAGGAAGATAAGTTACCTTCCCTCCCCCATCCTCCTCTTCCTGGGGCCACAATGCTCCGGGGAAGCCCTGCCCGCCCCCACCCTTGCCTTCCCCGGGCCACGCCAAAGCGCAGCGCTCCGGGGAAGCCCTGCACATTCCCCCTCTCACCTTCCCCGGGTTGCACGGAGGCGCAGCAGGCAGGCAGCTGCTTTCGGCGATCTCTCTCTCTGTCCCTGTCTCTCTCTCTCTGACTCTCTCTGTGTTCCTCTGCATGTGTGTGTGTCTCTGTGTGTGTGTCTCTCTCTCTGTCCCTATGTTCCCCTGTGTGTGTCTCTCTGTCTCTGTTTGTCTGGCTGGCTGTCTCTGTCCCTCTGTGTGTGTGTCTTCCTCTCTCTCCCTATGTTCTCCGTGTGTGTCTGTCTGTCTGTCTCTGTCTGTCTGTGTGTGTGTCTTCCTCTCTCTCTCTCCCTATGTTCCCCGTGTGTCTTTCTCTGTCTCTCTCTGTCTGTCTGTCTGTGTGTCTTCCTCTTTCTCTGTCCCTATGTTCCCCTGTGTGTCTCTCATTGGGGCTTATTCCCCTCCTCCTCGCCCCGAAACTTGGTGGTGCTGCTGCAGCTGCGCAGCGCAGGGATCCCCAGGTGCCCCCACATGCCAGGCATTGGAGCAGGGCCAGGCTAGCCATGGAGACCCCCAGCCTGGCGGGTGTGCACATCGCTCTGTCTGCCGGTCTACATATATTTGTCAGCAAAGTTTTTCTTGCATGAAGATCAACAAGAGTAAATATAGATGCTCTTTGACAGACATTAACTTGCAGGCTGTGATGAGAATCTCAACAAGCAATCTCACTCCTGATTTCATAAAAATTGTAGAAAAGTGTGATAGGGTACATTTGTCTCATTAAACTGATTCTAAAATTAAATGTGCTTGCAGCTATAGACGATATGAAATTAGCACAATAAACAAATTGAATAAAACTACCACTATTTTATTTAATTTATATTTATTGATTTTTATGATACAATTTATACCTTTTCTGAAAAGCAAAGTTAACTAATGAATGCAATCATTGTAAAAGGTGCGGCCCTCCGCTAACCTCCGCTCCCACAAAGTGGCCCCTGAGCCAAAACAATTACCCACCCGTGGTCTAGAGTATATTAATGCTATAATTGTATAGCTGGTAACAACTGACAAAGAAATCAATGCACTCCAATACATGTATGAATTGGCAAGGAAGCAAGCAGAAAAAGTTTAGCTATGGAAATCTGCATTTTTTTTACACTATGCTTCTTTGTAATTAGAATTTCATACAGTAGAAAAAGTTGGCAGTTTACAGCTATACCAGTTTACAAGCAAGTCCCCCCAAACATTGCTAGTTTTGTTGCTTGCTTAAAGATACTTCTGTTAGTTCCTGACCTGGATAGTCCAGGCTACCCCAATCCCATCAGATCTCAGAACCTAAGCAGGGTTAGCCCTGGCTAGTATTTGGATGGGTGACCTCCAAGGAATACCAGGAGCATGGGGCAGAAGCAATGACAAACCACCCTGAAATGTCTGTTGCCTTAAAAACAAGTCTAGCTCACCATCTAGTGGTGCATAATGCTAAAAGAGCTGGAACTTCTGGCTGTCAGACAATCTTAGGATCTCCTGGCCATACTGCACCCACTACCATATTATAATTAATTAATTTAACTTCTGTTAGTTGTTTGAGATTCACCATGAGCATAAAACAGAGAAAAGAGACTCTCTCCCAATTTTGCAAAGTGTCCTTGCTTGGAGAGAGTAGTGATTGCATCAACAGAGCAATCTTAAGAAGGGCTACACAAAACGCTACTCAACTCTATTCACTGGGGCTTTTGCCCAGGAAAGTGTTTTTAGGATTGAACTATAAGTGTTTCTTACTATACATTTTGAGTATTTCATTTCAATGATTCCAGAAGGTGAAAAAATAAGATTCAAAAAATGTTCCCCAAGTTTCCAAATTTTTACACTCTAAAAATTGAGAATATCATCAGAGTTTTTCATGCTGCGCAATCAATGAATGGGATATTTTTCTCCAAAAGAAAGTACATCACTCCCCAAAGCTTCCCTCTTTCCACTGAACTGGTTTTTTTCTCAGACTTGTTCATGCTTTACATTTTGAGTGAAAAACTTGCTTTAAGCAGTATTTCATTCTAAGAGAGAAAATATTTCATAGGCTTCTCTTAGTGTTCTCCCAAAAGTCCTTAAAAACATGCTTTTCCCCTGCATTTTTTTCAGGCCTTCACATCTTGAATGACTTCATTTCCATGAAAGGTACCTAAGCAGAGATATGTCTGGTCCCCCCAAAACAAATTAGCATGATACGACTGTATTACGGTATCTTGAGCATCATGCCCCGCTACATTTGTACAACACAACCAAAGTGCACATTCTTGTGAGGCTTGCTAGTAGATAGCATGCCATGAATTTGCATGTATTACAGTGCTGTAGCAGCACAAACTACGTATGTCTTCATAAAAACTGCAGCTTTTCAGAAGTGTCGTTTTCTGTGATTAAATCACAGAACATAACACTTTCTCTGACACCATGAATGTGTATGTCCCAGTGTTATCTACAGTATGCCTGTTGAAAATAGTTTGAGCATGTTAGAGTATGTATAAACAGCTATCTTTGATGTGAACTTGAAGCAGGTAAAACTGGAAACATGATTTACTAGCCAATTTGCATTATAATATCAAAACTGGATACCTTGTGCTTATTTTAAATACATTTTTTAAAAATATAACTTTTATTATTATATCATTGCAAAGCATTCCAACATCTTAGGTTACAAACTATATACTAAAGAAATTAAAAATTATCAAATAATAATAAGAACTAAATAAACAAACAAATGTCATGATCTTTGACAAATATTTTATGAAGCGCCTTGCATCATTGCAGGAACTAGCATATACACACTGCAGGGCTGCTGTATATACCTTTCCAAAGCCAGCATGTGAAGTAACCCTTAGAAAATAAACATTATACTTCCACTCTCAATTAATGGAGTATAGCAGTAGATGGCACTCTTTGTTTAGAATCATCACTGAACATTTAGCATTCCTTGCTGCAACCATTTCATGAACAAAACCAAGAGGCAGAAGGAGAGAGTTACTGTATTTGCTGAAAGTTCAGATTTGTATCTGAAAGTTCAAGTTTATTTGATGGCTTTTGTAGGACAAGGGTAAAAATGTGATTTTTGAATGTGATTTCTGACGCTTTCTCCTTGAGATATAGATATCTGTCACTGTGCCTTCAAAAGTTTAATCATAATAGACCCATATCCTCGTATGTAACCTAGAAGCTTATAGCAGAGCGTATATATTTTATAGTTGCATTTTTTGTATAAGAAGCCATATTAAGCAAAAGTATTATTAAAAGCCTCTGAAGATGGAATTAGGATGAAATAGAAATGGAATGCATAAGTTTCAAGGATGCCAGAGCAAGTTTAATGTGATTCATAACCCTTATCAGCTAGCTTTCCATATGCAGGTCAGAAAGGAACCCAGTGTTCTGAAGACAAGATAAACAAGTGAAATTACTGACATCACTGAGAGATGCACCGAGTCAAATTATGCTTGTATGATGTTAACTGCCTAGTACCAATTAGAGACCCTTTAATATGTAAACTATATGTGATGTCATTTGGGATTCAAGACCTTCTGCCCTTCCTGGTTATGGCAGAATACAGTTTTGGAATTGCTAAGGTGGTCAGCCCTGTATTCCCTGTTTTGAATGCATTAAACAGATATTTGCCAAAGAAAATAGGTGGGGAAAAATTTCCTGACATGAATGATGAAACGTTATAAATTAATGGGGAGGGGCCTTTACATGCCCCTAAGTAGAAGTTCTAAAAAAAAGAAATGTATAGACTATCAGTCATAAAGTGAAAAAGGTGCCAGGATGGCGTTGTGTCCTAAAAGTTCTCAAGATCTGATGCTGATCTCTACAAGGTCTACTCATTTTACTGCAAACAAGAACATGAGGAACCCTGGGGAGGTTTACATTACATTAATCCAGGGCTCTTTTTGGGCCGGAATGCATCGGAACGATGTTCCAGCTGGTGTCCAAGCCCGCCCCTCCCCTCCCTGCCGGCAGGAAAGGGCCCTGTGCTCCGGATCTCTGCACGGAGATCGAGTGCGAGACCTGAGCTCCCGGCTCTTTGCACTCAAAGGGAGGTTTCCCTTTAAGTGCAAAGAGCCAGCGAGAAAGGGCCCCGCACTCCGGAACTCTGCACAGAGATCCAGCGCGAGGCCTGGCCTCTTGGCACTTTGTACTCAAAGGGAGTTTTCCCTTTAAATCCAAAGAGCTGGCGGGAAGGGGCCCTGTGCTCCAGATCTCCGTGCGGAGATCGAGCACGAGGCCTGGGCTCCCAGCTCTTTGCACTCAAAGGGAGCTTTCCCTTTAAGAACAAAGAGCTGGGGGGAAGGGGCACCGGCTGTTGCAGCTCTCTCCATCGGGCTTGTTGCCACGCCTACACTCTCCCTGCTCCTGGTAAGTGCCTTCCCCCCATCTCTTTCTTTCTTTCTTTCTTTCTTTCTTTCTTTCTTTCTTTCTTTCTTTCTTTCTTTCTTTCTTTCTTCTCTCTCTCTCTCTCTCTCTCTCTCTCTCTCTCTCTCTCTCTCTCTCTCTCTTTCCCTTCCTTCCTTCCTTCTTTCCTCTCTCTCTTTTCTCCCTCTCTCCCTCCCTCCCTCCCTCCCTCTCTCTCTCTCTCTCTCTCTCTCTGTCTGTCTGTCTGTCTCTCTCTTGTTGTTTCATTTTGTCCTTTGTGTTTATGTAAAAAAAAAAGAATTATTGGAAAAGGGGATGGATGTAAAAAAGCAGAGAGCCCAGGAAATGCTGGTTTTGATGTCTTTAATTTTTGAGAATCTCTTTAGTTTTCTCATGGCATCTTCTGTTTAAGAAAAGTAAGTTTGTAGCCTGAGTGTAACTAGTTCATTGTTGTATCTTGTTGGGAATGGCTTGCAAATATATGTGTGTCTAAAGTCTGTATTAAAGTTGTTTGGTGCTTACTGCCATGCAAGAGAAAACATCTGAAAAAGTAACTTCATTGTTGTGTGTTTTTTGGCAGAACACTTGACTGTTGCATAGGGGACTTTGGGGGACATCTGCAGAGAAACAGAGTTTTAACTAAAAATGAGCATGGTCAGCAGCACTTTGGAGACTGCCTGTTTTGTGAAATTTTAAAAGTGGGCAGAGTTTCTGAAGAAGATGATTGTCCCTCTTCTCCTGCCACTGGGCTGACATCTGCCTTTAATGGGCCAGTAAAGCTGATGTTTTTAAACCTCCTAATAAGAGAGATTTCTGCTTCTGAGGAGTTGACTTCCAACGATTGGTAATCTTGTGATGGTAGTGATACTTTGATGTGGTAAAGACCACCTGTTCACAGGATCATTTTACCTGTGGGACAGACTCTGCATAGTAACCTCTCCACTGGTACATAATTGCTTGTAAAAATATTATAGTGAAATAATTCAGGTTGGTAGCTGTGTTGGTCTGAAGCAGCAGAACAAAATTGGAGTCCAAAGTTTCATCCAAGGTATAAGCTTTTGTGTGCATGCACTCTTCTTCCATCTGAAGTGTGGGTGGCACATGAAATCTTACACTTTGAATAAAATTTTGTACCTTGAATAAAGTAGTCCATAAACTACTCCCGTCCAGTGCATCCACAAACCTAGGGTTGTTCTGCCAGTGAAGTAGGGTTGCCAACTCCAGGTTGAGGAAATCCCTGGAGAGTTGGGAGCGGAGCCTGAGGAGGGTGGGGTTTGGGGGAAGGGGGGACCTAAACAAGGGATAATGCCATGGACTCCACTTTCCAAAGCAGCCATTGACCTGATCTCTGTAGTTCGGAGCTCAGTTGTAATTCCAGGAGATCTCCAGACCCCACCTGTAGGTTGGCAACCCTAAAAAATCATATTCAGCGTACTAGTTCTGCAGGAAGGCAAGCTGATTTCCATGGGAACCTAACCTTTAGGAATTGATTCCAATCCAGTGTGGG
Source organism: Lepidodactylus listeri (assembly GCA_029233225.1). Taxonomy (NCBI): domain Eukaryota; kingdom Metazoa; phylum Chordata; class Lepidosauria; order Squamata; family Gekkonidae; genus Lepidodactylus; species Lepidodactylus listeri. The sequence goes on from JARCFY010000003.1 coordinate 44,223,435, forward strand.
AATAATTGTTGGACATAAGATATTGGTTCAGGCAAGATTTTGTATAGATGGGACAGAAAATAATGTTTTTATTGGTTTTGTCAAAACCGTTTTGACAACAAACAAGGTAAACAGAATAAGAAGCAAAAGGTGGGTGTGGCTGGATGACCACACTTCTGGTAACATGAGGTATGGCCTAATATGCTAATGAGCTGCACTGTCAGGGGTGTGGCCTAATATGCTAATTAGTTCCTGCTGGGCGTTTTCTACAAAAAGAGCCCTGACGAGCAGTATAACTATTGGGGAGGGAGTGTCTTGTCAAACCCTGTAGGGCTTCCAGATGCATTTGGCTAGGTATTGCTGAAAACAAAAAAACCTGGATCAGGTAGATACATTGTCTGATACATCAGGGCTTGTTTTATTGGGTTAAAAGTAAAAAAAAAATCATTTGCCTTGGAAGCACAGAAGCTTTACACAGTATCTCTGATCCTCCTTGTTTCCCAGTTAAGGGGAAAATGCTGTCCAAACAAATTACAAAGTTAATCTGATTCCAAAGGTAACAACAAGAGAAAGAAATTTTTACTTACAAAAATAGAGGCACATCTGACATGACATATTTGTGTAGGTACGGTTAACTTATTCTTCTAACCCTTTCCCTCCCAGATCCTCTTGCATGCAGAGTTACAATATCCAAAATGTTTATGTTCTTACAAGGAGGAATAAGGCAGAGGGAACAAGGAAGAATGGATGAGGGGAGAGAAAGTGCTGGTGTGCATGGGAAAGGGAGAGCATGCTTCTGTGAATCTGTGGAGTAATGTGGCCAGAAAAGATCAAAAATAAATTCTCTCCTCTCCCACTTTTACCTTATCCCCACCCATTGCAAACTCCTTATGGGTTTCCACCTGTTTTAGATGTACATTATTTGAGACAAAAAAAAAAATCACTCGTGCAATACTCCCTCTAAGCTATGGAGTCTTATGAGCAAAATTTTGCGAGCAACTGGCATTAAAGTTGTGAGCGAGTGATTGGGCTGCTGCATAAATTAGCCTGCTCTGAAGCCCTCCTTCCTGAGCTAAGACAAAAATCTGTGAGTTGGAGGCTAAAAAGCTGTGAGCTAGCCAGGGGTCCTTTCGTAGAAAAAGAGGCGCAGGAGCTCATTAGCATAACTCATTAGCATACCTCATTAGTATGTGCCACGTCCCCTGACATCACCAGAAGTGTGTCAGAAAGGGAATGTCAGTTTCAGCCCCATTATACCCTATGGGCCATTGAAATCAATGGCAAAAACTCATAAGGTATATGAGGGGCTGGAGGAAAGGGGGTTTGAGGGAGAGGCTCCAAACTTGCAGGGTAGCTGCTGGGGCCTCTCCTCGAAATACCCACCAAGTTTCAAGAAGATTGGACCAGGGGGTCCAATTCTATGGGCCCCCAAGCAGGTTGTCTCATCCCCTCCATTGTTCTCTATGGTGGGGAAAAATGTTAACTTTTTTCCTCCCATAGAGAACAATGGAGGGGATGAGACAACCTGCTCGGGGGCCCATAGAATTGGACCCCCTGGTCCAATCTTCTTGAAACTTGGTGGGTATTTCGAGGAGAGGCCCCAGCAGCTACCCTGCAAGTTTGGAGCCTCTCCCTCAAATCCCCTCCCCTCCAGTGGCTTTTAAAGTTGCCGCTGAATTTCGGCAGCAATTTGGCAGCGGGCTGAATCAGATTAGAGAATCTGATTCAGCCCGTGGCTGCCCTAGTGGCCAATCCTGAGCTGGCGGAGCTTCGCTCTGCCTCGCTCCGGCCCCAACGGACCCCTGGACCTAGCTCACACTAACTCAGCTTAGAGGGAACACTGAGTCACTGCTTACTTCTTGGTATCTGAAGAAGAGAGTGATGATTCACAAAAGCACATACCATGCCACATATTTTGTTAGTCGTTAAGGCCTACTGGACTCTTGCTCTTTTCTACTGCCATAGACAGACTAACATGGCAGCCCATCTTGATCTATTCATATAATTTAAATAAAATTTTAGAAAGGTTTAAAGCCCGGGTGTGATGGGAAAATACCAGGTGGCTGTTTCATTGCCTCCGGGCCTAGCTGACGGCAGGTGGTAGCTAGGAACTGGAGAGCTCTCAGCTGGAGCTGAACCTGTGCCCAATGGAAAGGGGCCTGATGGCTGCCTCTTCTTCCCTTGGACTCAGCGATGGTGACTGGCAGCTGTGGGGAGGAAGCTCCCCTCAGGTAGAGGTGGAACCTCTAACTGTGGAAAACAGTGGAGGAAAAAAAATAAATATTTAAGATGTTTTAAAATTGTCACTTTTGAAGGCATTTTTCCATGTATGCAGCTCATATCATGATGTCACCCTAACCCTCCATACTTTGAATGTATGAAGAAGGAGCTGGTTCAGTGTATATTTGCTTGAAATTAGGAGTCCAATGGCTTTTTTATGTACACACATTCTATACCTGTCCATATACCTGAACTGGTGTTTGCAGAGGAAAAACGTAAACTAATTTTTAACTGCTGTGGATATTTCCCCCCACCCACCCACCCCCGCCGAAAAAAAAATTCCCTGTCAGGAAGTATTCAGAGTTATTACAAACTGGCTGCCAAGTCAGGTAGTGCTATTGTTTCTGTCTGAACTGCGGTAGAAACTGGAATTACCTGTTTAATTTAGCTCTCTCTCTTTTTTTGCGTGTGCCTTCTCTGATTGGCAGATCAGCTGCATAGGCAGGGACAAACAGCTATCCTGCCTTCACCTGTGATATCATTCTACATATGCTTAGCCTTCCTTTGTTTATTGTCCCGGAGGCTGTTGCTAGTCTAAAAGAAACCGTTGTGCGTAGTAAGAGCATTCAAAACATGTTTTGCTTGCTGCAAAACAAAGGCAGGCTCTGAACGTACAGTTTGTGTCGGATCATTTTATTTTTCTGTCATCCACATCAAGAGATGGTTGATCATGTCTGTCCATGACCCATACTTTTTAATGTATTTTTTCACACACACACAAACACACAAGTTGCACACAAAGATTTTGCTCTGCTTATCCCATTTCTTTGAGCGCATGAACCTTTTTTGTTTTTGTTTTGCAGCAGGTCTAGATAATTATGTCTGATCTTATCTAGACCAAGATCTGCAATAAAAGGGAGCACTGGAGCAAGAGCAAAAACCAAAGGCGGCTGGGGGGGCGGGCAAACTCCTGAACTTTGTACTTCAGTTCTCTTTGGTTTCTGCTGGATCCAGAAGTCTAGGATGGGTCAACTGTGTGCCAAGTGTGCCCAGCTGCTGTACAATCTTGTTCTCTCAGTGAAAACATTCTCCTCCAATTTGGTGCAGGATGTTAAGGAGTGTTTGGCTCAGATCCGTGACTGCTCCTGCCTAAAGCGAACAAAGTTTGAGACCAGGCAGCTCTACAAGCCTACCCTTCCACATCATGAAGAGGTGATTGCCCAGGAGTTTCTGCAGCACATTGAAAGAGGTAAGAAGTTTCTGATTTTGGAGAGCGGGGCAGCTAAGAGCGGACAGGTGTTTGTTTGTCCAAGGCTGCCTTCTATATGTTTATGCAGTTTGGTGATCATAACCAGTACAGAGCACAGATTTGTTTGTTTTTCTGCTGGGTAATAGTGGGAGGAAAGGGGTACCGATACTTCAGCAGCACCAAACTGTGTTTTGAAGAAAAACCAAAACTAGGCCCCTCTTCCAGATATGTTAAGCTGCTCTCTGCCTTTTAAAATCTGCAAAAGTACACAAATGTGCCTGAGTTCAGTCTTGCTCTGTAAGGTCCTCTGTCTTGTCCATCTTATGCAAGTTTTCCAGACAGGAATTAACACATTCCAGGTTTTTTGTGCAGCCCCCAGGTGGTCCACAATAAAAGCTCAATGAAAGTAGTAATAGTAGCAACAGCAATCTTGGAATCACAAATACTTTTCTCTTACAGGCATCTCTAGTTGTATTGGTGCTGTACTTCTCTGCTGTGTGCCCAAACACCCCCCTTTTATATGATTAGTACCACATTTTTTGCCCTCAGTCCCAGTTCTTCCCAAAACAATGACCTGCAAAGTTAAGCTCTTTAGCTTCCGAGAAGTTAAGGATCCTTATACAATGTATATGATAAAGTGTATGTTCTGAACAGGGGTCATTTCGTAGAAAGAGAGGTGCAGGAGCTCATTAGCATAACTCATTAGCATAACTTATTTGCATATGCTACCACCTGACATCACCGGAAGTATGTCAGAAGACAGGAAGGAAGGAAGGAGACAGATACTGATCCAAGCCTCAGAAATACCACTATTCTGGGAGGATAGCTTCAGTGGTGGCTGAAGCCTTCCGAAGGCTGGTTGGAGGAACAAGGACCTTTCCAGGGGACAGGGTCATTTTGCTGCAGCCATGACACAAGCAGGCATTCTCCCGTGGGGGGGGGGGGGAGGCTGGCACCAACTCCCGGAGCTGAGCTCCCCCAAGCTCCTGCTTGAAATGATACCTGGTTCTGAACCTTCATTGCTGGATCTGAATTTCTGATGATGCAGAGTTTGCAGGAGTGTGGTCATAGGAACATTATGTGTAGTGGTCGATACTCCCACCACCCATTCCCAGTCACCCCAGCAACTTTTGTGCTCTGTCCACCCATATCCTGCCCTACCCATGCAAGCTGCATGGCTTATCAGATGCTGGCCATGATCTGGGGGAGTGTGGAACCCAGTTGGGGATGCTGCTCACATCATCAGGCCACCCGCCTCAGCCCCCTCCCTGTGTGTGAGCTGTATGCTGAAGATAGCTGAGATTGCTAATGAATGAATGACGAGGTTGGTAGCTCTGCATAATAGCTCCTCTGTATGTGTTCAGTTAAAGGAAAAGATTCACTGTCCTAGTCTGTAAAAAGAATACATTTTCTTGACTGTCTTCTAATAATATGCCACATATTTGAATGCCATGTGCTGATGCTTATTTTGGGCTCATCCCAACTGTGCAAGGACTTTTAGTTTTTGCTTAGCATAGGTGACAGAGTTGTAATCTAGATTGTTTTTGTTGACCTGTGGTGGCTTGATATCATGTGAACCTACCAGGCCATACCCCAGATCCTACCCATACCAGAAAAAAAGATATTTCATTAGTTGGCTTGGAGAAAAATAAAGTCCAATATCCTATTCCCAACAGTGGCTACAAAATAATCTCTCTCTCTCTCTCTCTCTCTCTCTCTCACACACACACACACACAATAGTACAGAATTCATGGCTTCAAAGTGTTGCTATAGCTACTAGCTTAGCTTTATGAAAGAATTACAATACCTAATGGAGGATAAGCCTAGTCATAAGTAATGAAATCCATTGATAGCATGTAATAATTCTGATGAAGCCCCATACTAAGCATGAGCAGTTGGACATAAATCATATTGATTTTTTGTACATATAGATAGGATTGCATCCTAAATCTTACTTTAATGTTTACCTTCCCCAAACAGTGTTATTGATATACAAAAGCAGACAGTCAACATTTACTGAACTGTACATAAATATAGTCTGTGACACACAATTGCAAATGCTGCATTAGCAAAGTGACTGAATTTGTGACTTATTTATCTGCAAAGAATATGCAAGTAATTCTTTCCTCCTTGTCTGCACAACTCGATTCTGTGCTTACAGATGTCTCTTAATATCCTTCACAAATTAAGACTGATTAACCTAAGTATATGTTCCTTGTGCACTTTGTAATTTAACTAGATAGATTCCCATATGGTCAACTAATCTTTTCTTGACATGTACTAAGAACTTCAATATATTAGATGCTAGCAATGGATTTGCCAGGTTAATCATTCATTATCTAAAAACTGTTTATTATGTGGGAACTGCTTGGAGATAATTTTGTTGTCCCTCTATAGATTCTGTCCTTATCAGATTTGTTGAGCTTGTTCCACAGATGCTCCCAAACCCAAAAGGAACACATGAGTGAAGTCTCAGTGAGGAGAAAAGTTCTTTAGATATTTATTGCAAGAAATACCAGAAAACAGTTAGGCCAAAATTGCCTGTCAAAAATTGACTGCTTTCTGAACAATATGAGTAAGTACATGAAGTTTTATATCCAAAATGGCATAGGCAAAAGATAACATACAAATAATCATAATTGGTTACAAATGGTAGAGCATCATTTCTGTAGGCATACATTCATTGGACAGTTGCAGCAAAAGGTGTGACTATGTAATATCTTAAATGTTTAATGAATCTAACTTTATTCAGCTTTAACCAAGGATTCTCTACACCCAAGCAAAAAGTGTTGTTTTCAGATAGGGAACTGAAGCCCTTGCTGACCCAGACATCGCAAAGTTTTACCCTAAAGAATTTAAACCATGAACTCTGTAGTTGGAGTAAAAAGTAAAGTAAACACCTCTGTTAGAGAGCCCATCCTCCCCTGTCTCATTAACACTACACTTAAGGCTTATTAGAACTGCCAGACAGCTAAAGCAAGTATTCCAGCCAAGAAATTTTATAAGAAAAAAATATGTATTTTTCGTCTGCTAGCATCAGCTGAAAGTCCACTGAACCTACAGAGAAGAGACCTTACAATTTAACACTCTTATTAAATCTGAATAAAATCTTAATATTAAACTCTACAGAACCAGAAAAATATAAATATATGAATATTCTGAATTAAAAATCATTACATATTCTCGTCCATGCCACAAGCGGTTGGTGGTGTGCCATATTTGATATTTTGGTGGGTAAACACTATTATTATTTTCTAAGGGTAGAAATCTGTGACAGGCAGTTACTGGAAATCTTCCCATCAGTTTGAAAACATAAGCGCTGCCTTGCTGGATCACACTAGGATTCCTTTCATTGACCACTGGTAAACTTTTGGAGCTGATATTTTTAATGTTCTCCCATTTTTGGATCTGCATGCTACTAATAAAAAGTGCCTTGAAACATGTACAGAATGCCAAGATCACTCCACTGACAAATTCCACCCATTCTGCACATCTGTGTAGCAATGGGGACATCTTTTACATTTATTTTTATTTTATTTATCACATTTTTATCCCGCCCTCCCCACGGATGGGCTCAGGGCAGCTAACATTTATAGGCACGTTGTGCCTTGTGTCAAATCAGCATAAACACAACTAAAAACATACTAACACATGAGAAGCCATGAGCATCATCAAGCTCCTGTGAGTTTAAATATTAAAACACATTACATGGTATACATTCTTGAATCAATTTTTTTAAAGGAGAAACACATACCCAATTTCCCCCTCCCAAAAAATATCATCATTTTTTAAAGGTCAGGACAACTAGTTCCCAAATGTATGCAGTTATTTTAAAAGCACCAGCTACTCTGCCTTCTTAAAAATGTATCCAAATTTTAGGACTGTGAATTAGAGAGTTCCATCAGTTATGATGGCTAATATCCATTGATAGACATATCCTTCATGAAATTGTCTGTTTAGTCTTCCTTCTGGTCCGAGGTATGGGAGTACCAATTGAAGACTCAAGCCCTGGCTGTGTGACTGTGTAGGTTTCTATTGTATGCTCCTTATTCCAGATTTTCTCCCATATTCTGTGTAATTAACGGTTGCTCCTAGTTGGAAATACAGTATTAGTGGAACTGGGATTTGAAATGCAGAAGTGAAATTGAACTGACTCTCCTGTTTGGAGTTCATTGTTGTGAGTGCTTTCTAGTTGGGAAGTTTTTTTTCCTACACTTGTTTCAAGCATATTTGCATTGTTTCAGTGGAGTTCAACGTCCTTTTCTTCCCATAACTATTTCCTTCTTTGCTGTCAGAACCATTTAATCTGATGAGCTATGGCAACACACATGATTCCGCTGATGGATGTCACCGTGCTTTTTCTGATAGGAGGAAAACAGTGAACAATCGTGTGGTCCATTACAAGCAATCAGATTCCTTCCTTCCAATCTCATGGCTTGTAATGAACCACATGATTGTTCTCTGTTTTCACCCCATCAGAACAATCAGATTAAACAGTACTGAGGGAGGGGAAAGGGAAATGAAGGATACAACACCAAACAGAAGAAGATGAAGCAGAAGCCATGGAGAACAAATGTGTTCACAACAGTATAAAAATGATACAGATATTTAGCAAGAATTTTTTTTCAGTACAGATAGGTTCATTGCAAAGTAAATATCAAAATTAGAAAATATTCAGTACAGTAAATGTAAAGTCATATCCGTTTTGCTATTTCTACTGCTTTAAATTTTGTGCATTTCTGACTTTTCAGATCTAAAATTTCTTCTGATACAAGTTATGATAGTTGTGTTAACTTATATTTATTTAGGTTTTGAAATATCACCACTTGGCGAGGTCTCCCTGTCTGCTCTGAAGACGCTGGCATTTTCCGAGAACCCTGACTTGCAGCAGTCTGCTTCTCTGTTTTACTTACAAATAAGCCAACACTGTAAGTAGGATCTATGAAAAATACTTCTTGTTTAATATAGAAACGTTGAAGAACAGAGTTTTCCTCGGCAAGCTAAGAGTCCTGTGAGGAAACATCTAAAACCCAAATATTGTGGATTAGTTTAACTGTGATCACTTGTTAACATTTCACTCATATACAGAGAGCATAAGACGCTTTCCTGGGCTCTGAAGTTGTGCCACCTGAAGAGAACCATGGGTGGCAGCTGGGTCAGAACGGAAGGCGAGTAAAAGTACTACTAAAGGGCAACTACAAGGGTTTCCTTTGGATAAGGACCATGGGGGAGATTTTTACACCCACACACATACCCCATAGTGTGGCTTTACTAATAAAAACCAACTTATCTGCCAGCACAGTAATTAGCCGGTAGAAGGAAAAATATGGGCAACCCATCTTTTCCCTTTCCTAACTGCGGTCAGTTTCAGTCAGCAAAACCATACCACAGAGAAGAATTAGAAATACATTTTGGGACCCAGTTGTAATTGGGTCTCTGTGCAGCTGGTATTAGCAATGAAAAATATTGGGGGGGATCCCATCACACGTTTCCTGGTGTTTCATCTAGTCTGACCCAGGCTCCAAGAGCAGCCTGAACCAAAGGAACTGTAATTCTGTCCTCTGGCTTGCCATCATAAGGTTGCCAGCCTCCAGGTGGGGCCTGGGGACCTCCTGCTTTTACAGCTGATCTCCAGCTGACAGAGATCAGCTCCCCTGGAGAAAATGGCTGCTTTGAAGGGTGGGCTGTATGTCATTGTACTATGCTGAGGTCCTTCCCCTCCCCAAACCCCGCCCTCTCCTGGCTCCACCCCCAAAGCCTCCAGGTATTTTCCAACCCAGACCTGGCAACCCTATGCCATCATGATGGTAGAAGAAATAGAAAATAGTCCCTCAAGATTCTAGGCCTGGTGTCTGAAAGAAAGTCAAAAGTAATCCATTTGAAGAATGTGCCAGTTTTCTTTTAGCCTTCAGGTTTTTGTGGAATATAGACTCTATCTCTTTCAAGTTTGTTTCAGTGCTTTATTTAACACAAGTGGGGACTGGCAAGAAACTTGTGGGAACAGCTATCCCATTCCCCCACCTCTGCTTCTTTCCATCTCCCCCTACTTCTCTCACACTCTTTCTCCTTCCTGACACCCCTTTTCTTACTCTCGCTCTCTTTCCTCTCCATGCCTGTCACTTCCTTTCTGACCCCACCCCATCACTCTGCCCCTGTCCCTCTCCCAGCTTCCCACCTACTTCCTCCCCACCACAGCAGCAGTGGCATCAGCTGCTCTCCAGGGATCACAATGGATTGCCCAAATACAGAGATCAGTTCCTCTTAGTGTTGCCAGCTCCATGTTGGGAAATTCCTGGATATTTGGGGGTGAACCCTTGGGAGGATGAGGTTTGAGCTTGGAAGTGACCTCAGCAGGGTATAATACCATAAACTCCACACTTCAAAGCAGCCATTTTTTCCCGGGGGAACTGATGTCTGTCATCTGGAGATCAGTTGTAATCCCAGGAGATCTCCAGCCGTCACCTGGAGGTTGGCAACATTAGTTCCCCTGGAGGAAAGGACTGCTTTGGAGGGTGGAGTCTATGGTATCATATCTATCTGAAGTCCCTATCAGCCAATCTATGTCTCACTGTCGATGTGGTGGGGCCTGGAGTAGATCCCTGCAGTGGCCATTTCAAACGTATTGGGGGAGGGGGAATTCAACCCTCCCAGAGGTTTATTTTTACTTTTTGGATTTTCCTGTAAACCAACTGAGTCCCCTGAGTCTATAGAAAAACCTGTTGGGGGAGAGTGTGCCCCCTATCTGCAGAAATAAGTATCCGCACGAAGAGTGGACTGTCGAGAATTAGATATGTAGATTGTGTATACTGCAAGATTCTGCACGCTTCTGTGCTCAAAAACAAATGAATACACAAGTAAAGACAGACAATAGGACTTGACCTGAGTAGTTTCAAGTTATGCATATATTGTCCAGGCTTCAAAGGGTGTCTCATTTCTGTTCCTTCAGTGGAGTAATGCTGCTTAGAATCGCACCATTCGTCTAAAGTATTAATAGAGCCATCCCTGTCTTGATTTACACCACTTGTTCAAACTTCTACCAACATATTCAGGATAGTAACAGCCATGCATTCTATAGATGTTGCCAACTTGGATGTAGTCAGTGATGATATGGTACAAACATAACCAGATCCAAGATGGCAGCAATCATGGAAGCTGTCTCTTTAGATGTAGCAATGCAGGCATGGTATGGCAGTAGTGCTTATGTGGCAAAACTGGAAAGGGTTATCCTCCAGTCACTGGTTCCCAAACTTTTTGGTATGGTGACCCACTGATTTTTTTGTCACGTAAATGTTGGACCAAAGGTTTTTGACAACCATTTTTTTCCCTATTTTTTTTTGGGGGGGGGGGGAACCATTGTTTCTCATTTTAACTGCAAGTTTGCCTATTTTATAACCATTACTTAAGCTTAAGAACAAAGTTTGAGTCCAGTGGTACCTTTCAGACCAAAAAAGTTTTGTTCACGGTCTTCGTTGGTCTTAAATGCGCCACTGGACTCAGACTTTGTTCTGCTGCTTCAGACCAACACGGCTACTCCATCTGAATCTATTTAAGCTTAAGTTATTCAAACAGAAATTTACTTAACACACCTATTAATGTAGAATTTGTTGAAATATTGATTGCATTTACTTAAGTTATTCAGTTTTTCAGTGCAAATGTAAGAACACAACTATTTTATTGTAGGTTATAGCTTCATGAGCTATAAAAATTATACATGCAGCAAATGGATCTTGTTGAACTTTGATGGCTACCAGATCTCTTTATTATTTGCCTATTTAAATTTTAAAAATATCTCCAACAATTCATGTCTTCAACACCCCTGTCAGAATGCAAAATCCTATGCATGTCTACTCAGAAGTAAGTGTCTATATTCAACAAGACTTACTCCCAGGTAAGCTGCAAAAACAGGTGAGTGGCAGGGAACAGCCTGCTTCATACCACTCATTTGTTTGGATTTTTAAGGGACTGCACAAGACAGCCTGTGAAAGCCCAAATAACAGCTGAGCATCTGGAGCGCCTGCTGCTTGCCACTCAGCTGTTTTGGGCTGTCTTGTGCAGTCCCTTTAAAGTTTAAAAGGACTGCAGGTACTCCCCATTGCTCAGATGTTTTTCAGGCTTTCTGCAGACCCCATTTCAAGGGACTGCGGTCCCTTTGAACAGGGCTTGCGGGGCCACAAAACACGAACTGGTTTGGTTCATGAATGAACCTCCCAGTTCGGTTCGTGGTTTGTCCATGAACCACGAACCAACACAAGATGCATTTTTCCAGTTCATGCCTACCCCAAGGTACATGTGCTGCTTTCCTAGCACACAAGCACAGCTGCAGCTTCAGCCTGGCTCGCTACAGGCTGCTGGTTGGCTGCCTGGCTGCCTTGTTATGCCCCACCTTCTCCACCTCAGAGATGCAGCATGAGTTCAGCTGGACACCAGGCAATAAGGGGAAGGAAATAGCCACCATAAGCCAATAGGAGCTCGTGACCCTATTCAGTAGGCTTTGTGACCCACTTGCAGTGTTCCCTCTAAGCCAGGGGTGGCCAACCTGTGGCTCGGGAGCCACATGCGGCTCTTTCACACATATTGTGCGGCTCCTGGCAGGGCGGCTGGGGAAGCAAAGGGGAGGCATGCTTTTTCTCTCTTTCTCCCTTCCTTCCTTCCTTCCCTCCTCCCTCCCATCTATTTGCTTTCCTAGTTTCTCTCTCTCTCTTTCTTTCCACTTCTTTAATTCTTTCTTTCCATCTCTCTCTTTTTCTCTCTCTCTCTCAATATCATTAGCAAACAAGTAATATTATCAATAACTGGTTTTCCTCGTTTGTTTTTATTTTTGGCAGACCCATTTAACATTAATAAAAAGCAAATTTGCATATTTTTAAAAATAAAAACGTGTGTGTCATATTTGTTCCTGTCTTGCGGCTCTCAGACATCTCTATGTGGCTCTTACATTTATTCTATGTGGCTCTTACGTTAAGCAAGGTTGGCCACCCCTGCTCTAAGCTGAGTTAATGTGAGCTAGATCAGTTTTTTAGCCTCTGGCTCACACATTTTTGTCTTAGCTCAGGAAGGATGGCTTCAGAGCAAACTGAGGACAAATCTACATCTGATTTTCCCACTGGAATCATTCTAGTTTCAAAAAACCCCGTCTATACCTGTTTCTAGTTACAAACCATACTTGTTCTAGTTTAAAAATCACTGTCTACATTCGTTAATTGCCCTCTTCTGGTCAAGCTAGCATTACACTGCTTTAAACAGATCCTGTTGCTTAGTGCTCTTCAGACCCAGGGAAAAAAAACAAAGTGAAATTTGAAACCAATGTGAAATGAGTGTAGGAAAAGAACAGCAGTCAAACTACTTCAGAGGGGAGGTGTAGATTTGGCCTGAGTTATGCAGCAGCCAAATCGCTTCCTCACAACTTTAATGCCAGTAGCTCACAAAGTAGAATTTTTGCTCACAAGACTCCACAGCTTAGAGGGAACACCTCTAAACCACCTGCAGGTTGAGATACGCTGTTTCATATCATCATCAAGGTAAATTCAGGTGGGCAGCCATGTTGGTCTGAAGCAGCAGAACAAAGTTTGAGTCCAGTGGAACCTTTAAGACTAACTAAGTTTTATCAAGAGTGTAAGCTTTCATGTGTATCCGAAGAAGTGTGCACGCACAAGAAAGTTTATACCCAGAATAAACAGGTCCAGTCTGCACTGATTTCCCACCGTTGTGCAAATGATCTCACATCGCCTCACAAATTTTTGTCTACATTTGATGCCGCATCCACTCTCCTATTGTTCCATTTCAGCATCGGCTGTCTGCATCATTTTATGGCCATTTAGTCATGACTCCAATGTCACTACGGCGTCTCACCACCTTATCTGAATGTAGTTTTAAGTTGGTACAACTGCTCCTCCCCACTGTTGAGCTGCTCTGAGCAAAAAAAGCAGACAACTGAAGCTGAATTCCCCCCCCCATTTTTTCTAAGGAGATATGCAAATTGTCAAAGAAAACAAGTTAGCTGGAAATCGACTCATCTGCATTTAAAAGCAGCCAGGGAACATTTTTCTGTGATCATATTGGGGGGGGGGGGGGGGGCTGGAAGCATACCCACCACTGAACCATTTGTTATTTCCTGGGGCAGTCTCCAGCACACCCTGCCTGGCAACTGCTGGGTGTTCTGTGTTTTTTATCCAGCTTGTTCCATCTTTCCTGCCCCCCCTCTGCCTCCCCCTTTGCTGTTCACCCCCTTTTACTTTCTGTGTGGGGGGGTTGCAAGTGCCGTTTCCACCCTGAAGTGCCCCTGGGAGGCCGCTGCTCCCCCCTCTCTTGTGCGCTCTCTCTAAACACATCCTGATGCAGACAGAGGAGAGCTTCATACTGAGCCAAATGGGTTCAGGATTCCGGAAAGTCCAGTATTTACAGATGTCAGCGCTTCCAATCTGCATTTCTGGCTATCCGAACTCCCTTCTTGTGAAGTCAAGCTGTTTGGGAAGTTTGAACCTTCCCTTCCATTTCCACCTCCCTTTTTGGGAAGGATCAGGTAGCGATGTTTGCATTAACGCATAATCGCCCCTGGTGTTGTCAATCACCATGGCCATGCACTGAAATTAAGGGGACTACTCTCATGTAAATCTGCACTTCACCCCTCCTATGTGCTCCACGGAAGACAGGCAAAGGGAAGGAGGCTGAGAGGGGCCAGAGAGATCGTGGAGCTGTCTAAAAGGAGCCAGAGCTTGGGATACACACTTATGCACACGGGTGAAAGACAAAAAAAAAAAAAAAGAATGCCGCAACCAGGGCTATTTTGGGGCAGGAACGCACAGGAACGGAGTTCCGGCTGGCTTCCGAGTTGGCCCTGCCTACAGTTGTCCCCCCCTCAGGTTCCCCAGGTGACTCAGAAGCCGTGAGGCACCTGGGGAAGTTAAGCTAATTCAGGGAGGGAAGGGAGTTTCAACTGCCTCCCCCCCCTTGGGTTCTCCAGGTGCTTCACAAGCCGTGGGGTGCCTGGAGAAGCCAAGCTGATCCAGGGAGGGAAGGCAGATCCAGGGAGGGAAGGTTCCCCAGGCGCCCTGCAGCTGTGGGTTGCTTGGGGAAGCCAATCCAGAAACTGGTTTCCTTCCCTTGGATTCCCCAGGTGCCCCACAAGCTGTGGGGCACCTGGGGAAGCCAATCCTGGGAGGCAACTGTGCTGTCAGGGGAGTGGCCTGATATGCTAATGAGTTGCTGCTGTTGGGTGTGGCCTGTTATGCTAATGAGTTCCTTCTGGGCTTTTTCTACCAAAAAAGCCCCGGCCACAACAATCTGAATGATCGACCATGGGGTGAGCGCACAGTGAAGCCAGTTCAAGGTGGGATGTCTGATCAAAATTTCCCGCAACTATTTAAACTACCATAAATAGAGGCGCGGCCAGATTCCACCAAGCCTCCAGCATGACCACAGCCCGAGATTCCGAATGTGTGAAACTGTGCCTCCGTGTGAGAGCTGTGTACATGGCCACTATGCACGTACTCTGTATTTTCTTGATTTTTCTCATTATGCTCATTGGCTGAGGCATAATCCATCTATAACATTTTATTTATTTATCTGATTTTTAATATTGTTTTGTTGTGTTGCTTACACGATTAAAAATGTTTCGGTGGAAGCAAAATGTTAAGATTACGTACCTGCTGTGATTGCTGTGACCATGGCAACACATTTCAAGCCATTGTGATCCCACAGTTTGCATGACTCCCTCACAGAGATGCTGGTCCACCCAACTGGCACCTGTGTAAACACACACCTTGGCAGTAAGCATACTGGTGACTGCACACAGTTCCACAGTATTTGTGTGAGGTCTCCCAAGAATTGCAAACTAGAACTACTTTCATAACCCAAAATCTATCTACTTGCAGTCCAAGTAGTGGGGTAACAGTAGTGGTTCTCAGCTGAATGGTGTGCATACCATCAGTAGGATGCAGAAGTAGCCAAGGAAGGACACAGGATTTTCATAACAGTTACTAAGAATTCACTCTACCTCAATTCCCCTTGTCTAACTTGAAGTGTGACATGAACTGCTGACTGAACCTGACATGGATTTTTCTCCTGTGACCTTTTGGCTGGCTAGTAGTAATAGCAGAATGTTGGTAATCATGTAAAGGTCCTTCTCAGAGAAAGTAGGACTTTTGTTTCTATCAATGTGGGGATCCAGGTTCTTTGACAGAGTGACTGGTGGAGTGTAAAATACTAGAAGCAGAGAACCAATGGTATAGAGCAGGGGTGTCGAACTCATTTGTTATGAGGGCCGGATCTGACATAAATGGGACCTTGCCAGGTGTGTCATAAAATGTACTGCCAGGTAGCGGAGATATAAACTTTATAAAGGACACAGACAAACCCAATTAAAGATTTTTTAAAACTTTAAAGAAAACATGCTTAAAACACTAGCAATCTTGCAATATTTTGTCTGTTTAACAGTCTTTGATAACTGACACCTCTCCTCTTAATTATTGCATCAATAAGTCTGTGCTGTAGCAATCTTGAGTATGCTGTTCAGGTGTGTATCTGTAAGCTGCAAACCTACTTTTGATTTATTGACATTTATTACAGAAATCTCATGCTCAGTGTTCCTAGCCTAGAACCCAGGGGAAAACATGAAATGGCTGGGCATTGCAACCTTTTGTACATAAGTTGCTTCATGTGCTGGTCAAGAATATGAGAAGGCATCCTAACACAGACTGAGGGCCATGTGTTTGTCTACAAAACTATACTCTTCCCCAAAGAAATAACCACAACTTCCTACAAAGGGGGTGAACTTGGTCTGGACACACAGTCTCAGCCTGATCCACCTCACTGGCTTGTTGTTATTCCTCCTCTAAAATAGTTCACATTGCTTTCTTACTGAGAAAGACTGGATCATGAAGGCATGAATACAGTGAAAAAGGGGGAGGGAACCCAGTTGCACCCAGGAGAGCCCTGGCATAAAGTAGGAAACAGCCAGGGCCTTGTGGGCCTGATTGGGGCCCTCCAAGGGCCTGATCCAACCCACGGGCCGCTTATTTGACACCCCTGGTATAGAGCACCTAACTCATGTTAATTTCAGAGAGTGAGATACAAGGCAGATATGATTATGATTTGAATGTTCTTTTCCTGAAAGTAGATGATCTAATAAACAGCATGACTGTACTTTAAGAAGGGAGAAACTTCCATGATTGGGGTTAATGTTTGTAGCAGCCAGTGTATTGTAGAATGAGCATATTTTGTGGTACACAGCATGGTGAGTTTGCAAAAGCAAAGTTGTTAGGAAGTCTTTGAGGTCCTCTAAACATTGAAACAGGCTTGGTGGGCAAGATTACTGTTAGTTCCAAAGACTTCGGTACTAAAATATCTTCAGGACAAGAGCTCAGGAAAAGCACCCTTTCCGCATTTCCTTTCACTCTTGCAGTGAACATCCAGCTCCCTACAGAGCATTTGGAAACATATTATGCTCTGCTGAAGTCTAATGATTTGGAGGTTCAGCGGATTTCATCGTTGTCACTTGTCACTTTCTTACTCAAAGGAAATGGTGAGTTAATTATCAAGAGATCACTTTCTAGGAATGGGAAATGTAATGCAGACCTAATGTTGCCTGCTTTCCTCAGAGGAATAGGAATTGCTAAAGCATTTTGGGTGGAATGGAGCTTTGCTCCAATAATACTTTCTTTAGCTTTTGGATTTTCTTGGTGGGTTTTGCTTCATGTTCTAAGAATGGTCATTTTGGGAAGCAGGAAGATCTTTTCTCCACGTTGTATTGTCTAGGGACAGTGATCTTTTACCACCTCCATAGCACATAGCTGAAGGAAGGACATTTGTTGAATAACAGCATTTTTAAAAGTTTTAGGTGGGTAGTTGGTCTTAAAGGTGTCCCTGGACTAATACTTTGTTCAGCATTTTGAAAACTATTCATGGTTGCATTTATCCATTCAACAGTACCCAAAGAACATGTGATCCAAGTGGATTTATTGGAGCCGATTCTCGAGCTGCTTGAGTCAAATGATGCCACGGTCCAGTGTAATTCCTGTGCCTGCATAATGATACTTGCTGTCTCAGGTGAGTGTGATGAATGAAGATGTAATGGATGTGCAACCGTCAGGCTGTGTGGAGTCCCACCTTGTGATAGGAGTGAAAATGGTTTTGCAGCAATGTCCAGAAGATGGGAACTAAGCAACCGAGGAAGATGGTGAGAATGCAGAAAATGTGTGTTTGGAAACTTTATTTTGCTTTTGACGGCCACAATGAAGGGGCTCAAGTGCTATGCATGGCACTGGAAAGTGAACAGGGTAGCCAAATGAGTTGGGAGAGCAGAACTGGACAAAGCAGAACACTGAAACCTTTTTTTATTTCAGGGTTCAGTCAACTTATTGTACTCAGGATCTTCACCAACATGCAGTTTTTGCATGTGCTCAGCAGTGTGTATTCTTCTCATAAACACTCAGGGCGGGGGGGACGGGACCTGAAAGCATTATCTGGAGGTGGAACCCCATTAGGCAGGTGACACTCAGCTCTTTATCTTTACTGGTTGCCCTCCAAGCGACTTCTTATTTTTTTAGTATGAAGTGAATCCACATTAATCCAACCATGAAGAAGAATAAGTGGAGGAGGATTGGACTAAATTTTCCTCTTTCCAGTCCTCCAAAGCATTCAGAACATGGTTCCTTCCTCTCATTTTATTCTCCCAAGGACCCTGTTACATAGGCTAGCCTGAGAGGGTGTGGTTACCCACTGAATTTCGTGGCTGAGCAGGAATTTGAACTCGGGTCTACCTTGCCCTAGTCCAACACACTATGCACGCCCTCCCTCCCATCTGTATCTGTGACATTGATCAAGACTAACCATGAATAAGAGGCAAGTTCACCCTCTCACTAGCTACTGCGTTGGCTTCTTTCTGCTGTTCTCCATTTTTAAAAGAGAGTCTTTAAGTTCTCAGGTCCATGGAAAAACCGATTTTGATGTCAATTACCAGAACAAAAACTTTGTCTACTTTATATAATTCCGCACCACAAATACTTTATCTTGGGAAAATGCGTTTACATTTACATGTTAATGATGCCATCCCTTTGGAGAACTCATTGTTCTAATCAAAACAACAGCTTAAAATGGTATCTGCCTTTTTATAAAAGAGTGATCTCAGAATAGAGTAGAAATAATGTAAGTGCTAAAATTATCCTAGTGTCACGGGCTGGGTGCCGGTAGGTTAGGAGTTAAGCCGGAGTCCAGGACAGTCCGAGGTCAAGCCCAATCAGGAACGAGTTATCAAGACCAAAACACTAAGCCAAAAGCAGAGTCAGTCCAAGCCAGGGTCAGAGAGGGAAACTCACGAGCAAACCAGTCCAAGGAGTCAACAAAAGCCGAAGTCAAACAGAGCCGGAGTCACAAGCCAGAGGATCCAGAATCAGGTTAACTATTGCGAGCTGAGTGGGTGCAGAGCTTAGCCGAAATGACTTGTTGCTAGCACAAGTTGGTAGTCTCTGTGCTGTGCTTAAATACCCAGCCACTTCCTGTGCTTGTTAGCAGCTGGCAGTGAGGTCCCGGCTCCTTCTAAAACTCAGGACTGAGTGATCTGCGACCACGCATGCGTGCCTCTTTTCTCCTAGCAACTAAGTCTTGCCTGTATCGGGACAGTAGATGTTCCACCCGAGGAGGTGAATCAGGTGGGCTTGAGCTTGGCTGGGGCTCAGCTACTGCTGGTTTTGGGGTAACACCCTGGGAGGTGCTTGCTTGAACCCCATCTGGTTCAGGTGGAGGCTCCTCTGGAGCTGGGAGCTGATCCTCCACCTCACTTAGGCCCGCAGGACGCAGGTCCTCAGAGGTCCTCACGACACCTAGTCTGTTCCCTGTAGTCGGGGTGGTCTGAGCTCAGCTCTGTATGCACCGGTAGAAACTCTGCTCCTTTAGGAAGTGCATTCCTGGGCCCAGCTCCGGGGGCTGGTTGTGCAGCTGAACGAATCGCTGATGGGTGGTACAGAATCAGCTCCATACAAATGCGAAGCTTGAGCAGTGCACTAAGGACAGCATTTGATGAGAGTATAGGAGGGTTTAGTATGGTGTCAGAATTAGGTCATTTTGCACCACAAAGGTGCAGGCACCGAGTGTCCCTCCTGCTTTCCTGCCTTATACTGAGTCAACGTAGTGGGAATTGCAGATGGGGCGGGGGGGGGGGGGGGAGAGTTGCTGATCTGGAAACCAGTCCAAGAAGAGGTGTTCATCAGTACAACTCAGAAAACTGTCAATCCTTCAGAATATTCTACTCTGATGTGTCTGAAAACATTGATGGGAAGCATTGTTACAAACAAAAGTACTTAAAAACAAGTTCATTTCAAGGTCAGCATGTAAATATAAAGTGAAAGCATAGCTGGAATGAACTGCAATGTTCCACATTTGTTTACACTTCACTCCCACCCCTGCAGACAATTCAACCAATCAATCTTAAAAGTTACAGAAGAGTTATATCCATTGATTTCAGTCAACGGCTTTTCCACATTTTTTTCCAGCTGGTTCTGGCCCCATACTGCTTCGGTTTATCCCCAGATTTCCGCATACATTTTTGTGCTTTTAGTTTTTGCTTTGTTTGTTTGTTTGTTTGTTTGGATGGTTATTCCCTTGAGTTTTTTTTCTGGTTCTTTTGAAACCACTTTAATCTTGATCTTTTTCTGGAAGCCAGTTATGAGTCAGCTTTTTCTTTGAACATAATGTTTTTGTTGGTTTTCTTTGTCCCACCCATGTCCACCCTCCTCTAGCACACAAATGACTCACTCTCCTCCCCTCTGCTCTAAAGATGAGTGGTTTCAGTCTCTATTTTTAAAAAATGCCCTAAAATATTGACAGATCAGTGTAGTGTTGTAATGATAATTAAAGCATGTTCTCTGAATTCCCAGTTTTCATTTAGGAAAACAACAACAACAACCCAAAGTCTCTACCCAAATGGTCCCCAAATGTTTTTGGGCAACCGTCCCCATGGATACATAAACTCATCCCCAATGCCCCCAGTGCCCCAGTGCACTGGAACAGTTGGTCACCCCAAGACTTTGTTCTGAGTGGTGGGTCTCAAGACCTGGTGGGAGATGTAGAGGTTGTTACACCAGTTGCAGACAGTGAACACAGTGTTATTAAGTTCAGCATTCAGGTCAATGGAAAGTTACCCCCAGAGTCTAAAACTGTAACATTTGATTTCAAAAGAGGGAACTTTACAAAAATGAGGGGAATAGTTAAAAGGAACAGAAGGGGAAACAAATTAGAGGGAATATTGGTTAGTAGATCAACTAGCTCACATCTGAGTTCTTAAAGAATTCTCAGGTGTATGCCGTCTGGACCTCAAAACCTCTTTTTGCATGCCTGATGATTGACTTACAATTTTTTTGCCAGAGCCTGTAGTCCCTCCTGTTCAATTCACTGGGGCGGACCTTCCACTTTTTTAAAGAAGCCTTTTTACTTTTTATAGCTTACTTGACTTGCACTGTTAACCACACGGGCCTTCTTTTAGACTTGGTAGTATCTTTCCTAACCTCTGGAATGCATTCTGTTTGGGCATCAATTAGTGTGGGTTTAAATAGCTTCCAAGCATCCTTTAGGGATTTCGACTCTCTTGTGTTTCCCTTCACTTCCTTTTTACTATTCCCCTCGTTTTTGCAGTTCCCTCTTTTGAAATCAATTGTTACAGTATAATAACATTATCTGCTTTAGTAATCTCCCTTATTTCCTTCTCCGTCTCACGATCAGCCTCCTAGTATCACACATCTGAGTCAGGATCCTTGCTGGTGCTGTTGTGGCTATTGCAGATGTGGCTGTGCTGGCCCGGTTGTGCTGCTGGGGTCCATACAATATCATCAGGTGTAACTTTATACAGTGGTGCCGAGAGGCTTCTGGTCTTCTGCACCGGCACAATGATTTTGTGAGACTTTGCCAGTAGTCATTGTCAGCTAGGGTATATTGATAGCAGTTATTTTCCAGTAGGAACAGCTTCATTTTGGTCCATATTGTATGCAAACCTCATCACATTTATTTATATCACTGAAAGAAAACATATTTGGCATTTTTTCATAGGCCCAATCTGCATTTAGCATTTTCTCCACTGTCTTACCAAACCCACACTGGAACAGAAATTCCCATCTGCATGGCATGCCCCTTTCACATTGATTGATTGGCAAATTTTATGGCAGTGTCCAGACACCTCTCGGTTTTATGGGGGCTGTCTGCATAGATTTATGGCTGTTTTATGGCCATTCAGGGGTGACTCTGCAGTCAGCACAGCATTGGCCTAGGGTATCTGAATGTGGTTTTGAGCCACACCTTTTTCTGTTCCTGTGTGGGTTTGGTAAAACTACGGAGCAAATGCTAGATGCAGATTGGGCCTATAGTCTCTGCCTTACATCTCTATACTGTGTTCAGATTGTTCCTTATATAGCATTCTTCGGTACCGCCTACCAAAATAACTAACTTTCTGAATTTCTCTTATCACTTCCCAGATACCAACCGAGAGGCAATTGCTTCTGCAGGAGGAGTTGTACCCTTACTTATTCTTTCTAAATCGTATGATCCTAGAGTCCAACAATATGCAGTTGGAGCCATTTTCAACCTAACGCAATCAGGTATTTTGAACCGGGACTCATTTCCATTGTGTCAAATGCAGTCACTTTCCAGAATATGGGAAAGGAAATTATGTTGCCAAAGTTAATTATCTTTAGAAAGTTACATGGTTACGGAGGCTTTGTTTTTCACCGGTAGTTACGATGATCGATTAGGAAAACAACAATCCCATTGATCTGCCTTTCAGCAGGTCCTTGGTGCCCACTCAGTAAGCAGATAAAGTATGAAATACACAAAGCCAGCTGCCACCTACGCAAGTTTTAATGAACACTCAGCATCGCACAAAGATATCCTTATTTTGCAGCATGCAGAGTAGAAGGCACATTTGATGTCTTATTCTGTTCCTTCTGGCATTTCTTGTCAGTGTTACTAATCAGGACAGAGTCATGAACAACATAAAAGAAAACAGAAAGTCCTCTCAAACAGTTTCTATCCTGAATGCTGCTGCTGATCAACTGTTTCTTTCTAATATCTCCTCTTGTAGGAGGATATAATGCAAGGGGCTATCACTGCTGCCAATTCTGGGAGGCATCAAGAGATTTCAGTTAGTGCAGGGGTGGCCAAACTGTGGCTTGGGACCCACATGTGGCTCTTTCACACATATTGTGTGGCTCCCAGCAGGGTGGCTGGGGGAACGAAGGGGAGGCATGCCTCCCCGACCGGTCTTCCCTTTCCCAGCCACAGTTGTGTGGTAATTGCTGGGTGTGGGTCTGTCACAGTTGTGTGGTAATTGCTGGGTGAAGCCAAATTGTGTGCTGGTTCCCAGGCCCAGTTGTGCAGTGCTCACTGAAATTGGCCTGGCCCAGTTGAGCCACAGTCACCAGTGTCGAGGCTGGCCTATCCCGGCTGTGTGATTGCTGTTGGTGCCAAGTCAAGTTGTTTGAGTATTGAGTCTCCACCGGTTACTGCTGGGCCTGTCACTGGTGAGTTCTCCTCCATCAAAGGACATGATGGGAGGGGGAGGGGAGCTTTTCCAGGGTTGTTTTAGCTTCCATGCCCAGCCTTTCTCCGCCCACCATGGCTTTGCTTTACAGAAAAAATGGCTTGGGAGGCTCAGCAATATTGTTGTGGTTGCCTAGCAACCTCCAAAATGACAACTGAGAGCTCAGCAAGCATTGTTTTCTTAAAGCTAGAGGCATTGTTTCTATTATTTTGGAGAGTGTTAATTCTCCAGTGCATTTTTTAAGACTTCAGATTTTTAAAACAAACCTGGGACTTCCTTCTGGTTTGTTCAGAAATTCCCCTTATTTGTCTCTAGCTCTATGCTGCAATCTCTACAGTGTGGTTTGAAATTAGATACATGATGTCTTGGGCAATCCTTTCCCATCATTGGTTACAGCAGGATGAACCCAAAGAACACATAAATCTTTAATATTAATTTCGTCAGTTCACTGTTATTACATTTTTCCAGGACACGCAGTCTGTCTGTCTGTCTGTCTATGAGCTTTTGAGACTCAAAGCTCCCTTTATCAGGTATCTGATGAAGCAAGGTTTTACTTTTGAAAGCTCATACCCCAAAATCTTATTGGTTTCTAAGGTGCTACTGGACTCGAATCTAGCTGTTCTACTGGAGAGCAACATAGCTACCCTCTGAAACTATCTGTCTGTCTGCCTGCCTTCCTTCCCTTTTCTTTAGAAAATGGTCTAAGTTAACCACAATGTTTGGTGTCCTTACCCACCCTGCCAGTGGGTGGATTGTCCTGACCAGGGGTCATTTCGTAGAAAAAGAGGTGCAGGAGCTCATTAGCATAACTCATTAGCATAACTTATTTGCATATGCTACCACCTGACATCACTGGAAGTATGTCAGAAGGCAAGAAAGAGAGAGAGAGAGAGAGAGAGAGTGTGCTGGCAGAGAGGGGACAGCTACTAATCCAAGCCTCAGAAATACTGCTATTCCGGGAGGATAGCTTCAGTGGTGGCTGAAGCCTTCAGAAGGCTGGTCGGAGGAACAAGGACCTTTCCAGGGGACGGAGTCGTTTTGCTGCAGCCATGACACAAGCAGGCATTCCCCTCCTGCTCGAAATGACCCCTGGTCCTCACATTGTTACTATTCAGGAAAAAATACAGGTATTGGAAACTGCAATAGAACTGAACCATATTGCTTTAATTTGTTTCCTTTAGGAAATGCTGTCTTTTTAGCTGTTAATTCACTAGCATCTACAGAGTGATCACAAAGGAAGCTGAGTGATCGTTAGCCCAGAATATTTTGTGTGAAGTTACAGGCTCTGTGTTATTGGTTTCCATTTCCCTTGCAGAATGGGTGCAGCAAATTCTGTGTCGACAAGGTGCTCTCCCCGTTCTCATCCTTTTGTTAGAGTCTCCTGATTCAGAAGTTCAGGTAAACTTGACTTTAAAATATGAGGTTTTTAGATCTTCAAAATCTTTTTTTTTCAGTTCTGCAGAAATAACACCTATAAGATTTTAAATACTGTCAAGATTGAAACTGTATCCTCAACTGTTCTTACCAACAGAGGGTGGGGGGAGGACAAAATGGCTTGTGACATTTTCAGTCATCCCATAAAATTAAGTGGTGTAGACAAATTCTGGCTGCTTGATGGGAAATCTAGCTTGGGGGTAGAGAGGAGAGAGATATGTGACACCTGGGACCTAACAGGCAACCTCTTGAGTGAAAAGAAGAAAGAAATCACTACTACTGAAGGCCCAATGATCTTGTTCCACAGGTGGAATTTGTTGTAAGGTCAAAAGAGCACAGGGCTTTGCTTTCAGTTTGCAATAATCCCTAAATTAATAAAGACAAAGCCATCAAGATGTACACAAATGCTTGATTTGATTTTTTTGCCTTGAGTCTGAAATAGATTAGTGCCCAAGTGTAAGCAAAATGCAAACATATGATTTGGGATGCAGATTTTTGTTCTAAGAAGCTGTAGAATTATAGAGCAACTCATGAGGAGTGCAAAATATGACACCTGACAGAAAAACTTAATTTATGTTCTCTTTCCAGAGATTCAGGCCTCCCATGACCTGTGGTACAATTTTAGATATTATTTGAACTGTTGGACAAGACATAATCAATGTCATCTACCCATCCCTAATCTTCTAATTGCTTTCTTGCAATGGGCACCTCTTAATAGAGATGCAACCCTGACAAGGCAACTGGAATGGGGGGTGGGAATCTTTTGTTTAGAAATACCTCTTCCCTCCCCTTTGCGTGGCGTTTGACTCTAGTGGTGTGCTCTCTCCTTCTCCAGAATAAAATGTGCTTCTTAGCTGATATTCTGAGTTGAAAATGGCCTACTCAAACCGTTAGTATCTTGGAGATAATTAGGGCTGTGGGATGAGTCATGCAGTCATCCTACTACCAGTCCAATATACGATAAGCTTTTAAGGTCTCTGATCACTTAAAAATGAAGAGAGCCCTAGTGGTGTTTGAGGCTCAGGCTGGGAGCTCCAAGGTTCGCAGAAGTCCCAAGGAAACAATATGCAAGATCCAGGTTAGCTTACAAGGAAATTTTAATAAAGCATCAAACTTAAGAGATGATGGCAGGCTTCAATCTGCTGGGCCTCAAACATATACAGCAAAGCCAGGCAGAACCTGAGACAGCATACATAGCTAAAACTAAACATCTTATACCCTAATTGCTGGCTACAAGTCAAGAATAACATCACTAAAGCTACATTCTAGGGACTGAGAGATCTTGCACCTGATACTCAGTGGTGGAGGAAAACAAGTCAGCCTTCTAGATAAGAACATGGGAGACTGTGAATCAAAACATTACCTTGGGAGTGGCCTGACGGCCATCCTCCCAAACAAATAGAGGTCAGGAGCAAACAGAACTCCAAGATGGGGTAACAGAGGCTATACAAGTGGTTAAATTAGTGTTGGAAGAAAAGTACTGCCTCCAATCTTGCATTTGTGCCCTCCTGCCCACCTTGGCCAGGGCTCCTGACTATAGTTTGAGAGCCTATGCCGTAAGCATTTTCAACTAGAAATCTGTGGGCCTTCCAACGTCTGTACTCCATGTACTCCATAAGCCCACCACATGGTGCTTTAGTTCCCTATCTTCTGTGCTTACAGTACTATAGCTGTGCTGCTCTAAGCAACATTGCAACAAACTCTCAGCACCATGAAGTGATGCTGCAAACAGGGGACCGATTTCTTCTGCAGATGCTCCTGTTTCTCCTCTCCTCTTCTGTGGACAAGGTAAAACTGTGAATTGCATGGGATTATGGAGTAGGATATTACTGACCAGACTACTGTTTTTCTAACTTATCTATCCTATGCCTATTTATTCAGAAATTTCCCATTTATTTCAGTGGAACTTGCTTTGCAGTAAGCTCGCTCAGGACTAGGGTTGCCAAATCTAACTTACCTTATAGCTGGGGGAGTCCGGTCCTCTTTGGGAGGCTTCTGGCATGCATGCAAAGCACACCCCCCCCCCCCCCCCGTGATGGCATAACCCAGAAGTGACATCATTGCGTTGGGCACGTTGTGGGCGGGACCTCTGTAATTCAGGGGAAAACCATAGTAAGTAAAAAAAAGAAAAAAGTAAAACTTTTTTCCTGCCATAGAGAACAATGGAGGGAATGGGGGCAACCTGTTTGGGGGCCCGTAGAATTGGACCCCCTGGTCCAATCTTCTTGAAACTTGGTGGGTATTTCGAGGAGAGGCCCCAGCAGCTACCCTGCAAGTTTGGAGCCTCTCCCTCGAACCCCCTTTACTCCAGCCCCTCATATACCCTATGAGTTTTTGCCATTGATTTCAATGGCCCATAGGGTATAATGGGGCTGAAACTGACATTCCCTTTCTGACACACTTCTGGTGATGTTAGGGGACGTGGCATATGCTAATGAGTTATGCTAATGAGCTCCTGCACCTCTTTTTCTACGAAAGGACCCCTGCTCATAAGAGAGAGACTGAATAATCTTACAGTTATCAGATCTCAGTTCCCAACTTTTTTGTGCTATCTAGCTTGGTTTAGGTGAATCCTGAAGCCATGCTTCTTTCTTCACCCTAGGCTACATTGCCTCTCCCTCTTCCAACCAAAAGAGTCCAGGGCCTTTCCTTGGCCCTTCAGATTCTCCTGGATTTCCTGGCATTTCAAGCAGATCCCTCAACAGAGTACTTCCCTTTTCCTTTGAAGCATCTCAAACCCCTCCTCTTCTGGCTGGTGGTCTCTTGGATCCAGAAGATTCCAGTTAATCCATTGGTTATATGGAGGTTCTAATGACACACAGAAAAAAAAATCTGTTTGAGTATCCCCATATCATTTCCACCCAAGTAGAATGAAAACTCTAGCTAGAAAAAAGGACTAGTCTTGCCTTGTATCATCACAGAAAATGTTGTGTACATTAAACTTTACATCTTTGACATATATCCCAGTTAACCAGAATATTGTGTCAGAGGGGCCACGCCTCAGTAGTAGAACATCTGCTTGGCATGCAGAAAGTCCCAGGTTCAATCCCCGGCATCAAAAGGGTGCCACCAAAAGGATCAGGTAGCAAGTGAGGTGAAAGACCTCTTCCTGAGACACTGGAGAGCTGCTACCAGTCTGAGTAGACGGTACAGACCTTGTTGGACCAATAGTCCGATTCAGTATAAGCCATTTTATGA
The DNA here is from genome assembly GCA_029233225.1 of Lepidodactylus listeri. NCBI lineage: Eukaryota > Metazoa > Chordata > Lepidosauria > Squamata > Gekkonidae > Lepidodactylus > Lepidodactylus listeri. The sequence goes on from JARCFY010000003.1 coordinate 44,251,035, forward strand.
GGTCATGTGTTCATGTATGCCTATTCACCAATATTGCCCATTAAACAACTTCAGCTACCAGCTTCTTGGGACAAAACCACAGAAAGCCGGCTGCTGCTTATCAGAGTAGACAGTACTGACCAAGTTGGACCATTAGTCTCACTTGGTGTAAGGCAGCTTTCTGTGTTCAACTAATGTGAACCAATCAACTTTAGAACCAGTATAGGTATTGTTAATGTGTTGTTTTATGTTGCTTTCGTTGAATTGTTTATATTGTTTTGACATCGTTGTTACTTGTCTTGGGTCCCAGGATCCCCAGAAGAAAGGCAGGTATATAAGTTTTTGAAAGAGATTAATGTTGTTTTTAAAAGCTGAGAGTCTTGAGTATTTTCTCTTGCATTCTGATTTGTTTATTTTCTGCAACTAGGTTTCAAACCAGGCTTGTGTTTGTCTCAGGAATTTAGTCACAAGTGGTAAGTAAGGCCCTAAAACAATAGCTTATTTATTTATTTATTTAATTCGATTTCTAGGCCGCTCTCCCCGCACAGCAGGCTCAGAGCGGCTTACACATTTTAGTGGACCAAGTCCACGGTAAAACAATAACATTAAAACTTTCATCATTAAAACCATACAATACAGTACAAATTATTAAAGTGCTCACAGTCTCGATGGCGTACAGTCTAATGTTGGGCGCACGCCGAGGTCGTCGGCGACCAGATGGTAATATCTGGGCGCACGTTGGTAGTTGCTGGTGGCAGGGGGGGTACACGGAGGCGGCGGCCCCTATTCATATGCCTGGCAGAAGAGCTCTGTCTTGCAGGCCCTGCGGAACTGCAATGAACATGCCAGTGGCCAGTTGCACACAGATTCTTTCCTGTGTTGTTTTCTGCTGTATAGTCTCTGAGAATAACCTTCTCAGATCGCTCTTTGTCCATTTAAAATCTGGTTTCAGTCATTTGTGTAGCAACAGCTGTTTTATTGAATAGATATTGTTTGGCAGATTGAGAGAGTAACAACCCTATTGTTATAAGTATATCAGCAAAAGTGTACTACTGTTCCGTCTATTTAATGTTATGATTTTTATTTCATTTATGCCCCACCTTTCTCCCCAATGAGGGGGAGGAAAAGCAGCTTACATTATTCTCCTCTTCTATTTAAGGTGGAGAAGGTGAGCATTAACCATACTCAATCAGAAAAGCACTTGAATAAATATTTATTAAATTAGAGATATTTCAGTATATTACAATGTCCAAGACACATTTCTGCTATAGATAGTATAAGAGGTGAGAGCTTCACACATGCTGTAGTAGGCCAAATTTAGCATTCTTTTTCTGCTTTAATCACTCTTCAGCAAAACTGCCTTCTTAATTCTTTTTCTCACAATAGCTTCTGAAGGCTTGTCTCATACACTCACAAGATGAGTTAAACTCAGGTTCTTAATGCTTTTGTGGATCCCATATTAGTGGTGGTGGTTGTTAGTGCCCTTTCCAAAGATATTACATCCTGTGAGGATGAGACTCAGATACCCTTTTGTCTTCTCCCAACTATGTGGTAGACACTTATTGGAGAATAGAGTCCATGTGGCTGGGACTGCACACCCCAGCCATATAGGTGGATCATTGAGGTATTTTTAATGGGTTTTGTATACTATTAAAAATTGGAAATTGGCAGGCCCATGGGAAAGTCCAGTCCTATGGGTCTGGATCCTTTAAAAATTTCCCCTACTTGCATGAGACTTACAAATAAGTGGATCTCACATGGCTGTGAGAATGTTCATCTCTAAACTCTGGCCAACAGAGTTATAGGCAGATCAGATAGATCTCCAGGAGCTGCCAAAACTTCTTAGGACGGAGCAAGCTAACCCATTGGAGTGGCCAGGCCTGCTTCTTTGGTCAGAACATAAAAACATAAGAGAAGCCAATGATGGATCAGGCCAACAGCCCATCCAGTCCAACACTCTGTCACACAGTGGCCAAGAATAACAGGTGCCATCAGGAGGTCCACCAGTGGGGCCAGAACAACTGTGAGACTCAGCTTGCAACCACAGACTTGCCTGATCTGCCAGTTGTAGCAGACTTTATCCATTCCTTTCTTTGTTTCATCCAGCTCTTGCCCTGGTTACTCTTGTCCAAACTTGGCCACTTGCGTACAATCACAGTGATTTGGCAAGAGCCAGGCTTGACAGGGAGTCTCCATGTTTTGCATCAGCACCAGCTTCCAAACACCACGGGGCAGCCCCCGCCCCCATGTTCTTGTTACCACGTTACAGTATAATGAAAGGATATTGAACAATAGTTGCTGGTTGACTTGACAAAAAGGGACCACTACTCTCAATCATCCCATCAGTTTCAGTCCTTGTCTTCTGAATATAACTCTCACAACCAAGTAGCCATAGCAAACTTTGGCTGTATGGCAAAATGTCTGATGTGTGGACATCCTGATGTGTCACTCCTGCCCTCAGCTTCCTAATGGATCAAGTGATACAGAGTAAGGGCAGCAAGGAAGAGAAAAACAGAGGGAATGGAGCGCTAAATAGAGATTAATGGAAACTGACAAGACAAGCCTTAGGTTCTTAAGGGAGGAACTTCAGAAGAGAACTGGAATGACACTGTCCCCAGATTAAGGGTGAACACACACCGTAGCTGATGTGGTCTAGTTTCCTCTGCAAGTTGTCTGAATATGAAATACAGAATAAAGTATTTCCGTCTTACCACAAACGTTAAATTAAGGAGATGCTGTTTTCGAAGGACCTGGGTTCTATAAGCTCTTGCTTGCATTCTCCCCTTATGAGCAGCACTTAGGAAGCAACCCTAAGCAGGCCTACTCAGTAGTCTGTCTCATGTCGTTCAATGAGGTTTGGTCCCAGGAAAGTCCCCTTAGGACTGTATCCTTAGTACCAATATCCCTCAAATGAACCACCCGTGTTTTGCCAGACAGAAAGGTTGGTTCTTAATGGAAGATGTTTGCGCAGCTGCATTTAGACACATACAAATGCTGATTGCATGCAGTTGCAGAATAAGGAGAACTGACATCTTCAGATGGGTTAATTAAAAGGCTATGTTTATTTATTTACATCAGTCAAAGGGATCTGTGGTGCCCACAGGCCAAACCCTATTCCAAACCTGGTCACAGTGGGGGCCATTGGTGCAATGCCAAAAAAAAAATTAGGCCTCCTCAGTTTGTGCATCCCTGATTTTATAGGTGAGGCCACCTTAGCCCTGAGCTTTGGGCTGTTATAGCATACAGCTCAGGCTGCTCCTTGCATACCTTGTCCCCCTAGCTACTGGGTATGTGGATTGAAGATAATGGCACTCCCCAAGGGTTTCCTGTACCAGGTCCAGGAAAGCCCCAAGTCTTCCAAGCAATGCTTCAGAGTGCTCAGTTGAGTCATACTGTGTACACTCATTGCTACCACCATTACGGAATACTAATTCCTAGGTATTACTGAAAATCAGTGGATTTCCTGTTACTATTTTCAGAGTACAATAGGCAACAAAATCACATCCAGTTTAGTGCCAGTCCCCTGGAGGATGAAAAATTCCTATACAGCCCCCCCCCCCCTGCCGGCAACTGGATAACCATCTTGTACCCACTCTGAAATAAAGAGAGAATGGGTGGGAGAGATACCAGTCCCTATATGGCCTCCCCCCCCCCCCCCAGTGCTGGGCACAAGAAGGCAGTGCCAGGCTAGCTAGCTCTCCCTTCTGCCAGCTGTGGTGACCCTCACACCCCTATGAGGGTGGGGGTCCCAGAATGGCCATCTGCTGTGAAATATATCTGTTCCTGCTAAAAGGTATCTATTGTTATCTAAACCCCTGGGCTATATTAGTCCTAAAGAGAACACCTTTAAAGAGTGTAGTCCTACTCAGAATGCTACTTAGGTCTATTCAGTGGAGCTTACTCCCAGGAAAGTGTTCTAAGGATTGTACTGTTAGGGGACCAGGACTGCATGGCAGGATGGACAAGTGGCACTACTTTAAAATGACCCTTCAACAGGCCTACCACCCTGTTGCACCAGCAGCAAGATTCGCTGACCTCCTGTGGTAGGACAAATGACACACTTCCTCAGTTCCTCTCAAGCGATCAAACCAATGGCTAGTTGGCCATTTAGAATGTTGCCCTGGAGTATGAAGAATGGAGACCCTGACGTTATAGCAGTCTTAAATTACTTTGTCAATTGAATGTCCTTTAGATTAATCTCTTCATCTTTCAGGGGGAAAAATCTTGTGGGAACTAATGAAATGTAGCAAAATGGTCATCTTTCCCTTTTCTACAGCTTCCATTAGGTGTGTTTATAGCTATAGTAGAGGCTCTGACTCCATCTGCTGGCTATTTTGGAGAAAAAACACGATAGAATGATCTGCTGAAGGAAATAAGTCTGGAGGGGGAATTACTTTCTGCATGCTTACACTGAGCAAATGCCTATATTACATTACTGTAAATTTGGGACAATTAACATTATTATGCAAACATTTATGCAGATGCTGAAGATTTCACTTGATAGTTTAGTCATTCAGAACACTGGTCCCAGATATTGTCAGTGTCCATCTGTATATCTCATTCTGGTTCTTCATTAAAAACACGGGGCCAAAAATGTAACCTCTATACCGATATAACATATTATGGCCCAGTCTATAAAGCCTAGATGAACTCATTTGATTTGTTCAGGTTGAATTAAGTACTCCTCTCTCACAAATCCTTCCTGCAAAAGAACTCCTGTGGATCTGTACATGCAACCTTGAGCTGCCTTTTCATTTTCCAAACAGAGTGTGTTCAGGTCAGTCTTATTGCTATGGGCATCCTGCCCCGCCTGCTCCCGCTCCTTGATTCGGACAAGATGGAGGTTCCACAGAATGTCATTGTTCTCCTCCGAATGCTGTCCCAGCACCCAGCCAACCAGGTACTACCAATTTCTTAAGACCATTACCCCTGTAAGCTTTAGACAACTGTGCTGTGTGGTAATGTTCAGAGGCTCTGTGTGTGTGTCTGTGTGTGAGAGAGGGGTGTGCTAGATACCAGCAAAGGTCACTATAGCAATGTGTGTGTTAGAATCAAAGATTCATAAACAAACTTTCCACTGCAAAAAGCTGAGCCTTCTTCTGAAAACACATTTTACATTTGTTGATGGCTTCCATTAAACTGATCCAATGTATGATTTCAGGCAGACCTCTTCTCTTCAACCTCAGATTTGGAGTTGAAGCATTAAAAGTGGATTAATTAAGGACTTAACTAGATATTACACCCACAGGCGTATATTTAAATCCTGCTGACTACTTTTAATAAGGAAAAGCTGCTTTAGGAATTTGTGGGTCGGAGTGGAGGAGCCGAGGTGCTTAAACCTTTGCCCACCTGCCACTTCCCCACTTCAGTTTGCTTCTCCAGCTGCCTTTTCCCCCTGTGGGGTTTGAGATATGAGCTTCCTATGGTTAACAAATCTGGCATCCTTCAAGGCACCATGGGACAGTTGCAATAATATCAGAAGAGAATAGAGCCCAGAAGACACCAAGATTGTCACACCTGTCCAGCACGGATCATGGCCTGGCCATTTTTCACACCAGCTCCATTCCAGGGAAGTAGCGGAAAGAGTCTGAACTGCCCCAAGAAAGGCACAAGCAAGCTGTGAGAATAATATGACATTGTAAGCCCTATGTCAGGTCTAGAGGCACAGTTTAGTCATTCAGAACACATAGCCGGCAATGTTGCAGCTCTTGCAGTACATCTAAGGTATGGTTAGAGGGCGAAGAAGGGAACTCACCTGTACATGGAACATCTCCTCTAACAGAAGGGAATGCTGCAAAAGCAGGGGAGACTGTGGGCAACTCCTCTTCATTTCAACAGAGTTATGCAGGAAACATTCCCAAAGCACATTGTAGCAACACTTGGAAGAAATATTACCTTCTCTCTCACATACATGACAGTGCTGTGACGCTGCGCAAAATATAATAACCGTTCAGCTCCCAACAAATTTAGTCTACACATAACACTGTTTCCGCGTAGTCTTTTGGTAGTGCGTTGCCTACCAAACAATGTTTTCATCAGCTGTTGTTTTGACATACTTGTGCTGGTGTCTAGGTTGAGATTTTTTTAATGGCAACTTGCTTCTGAGGCCTGTCGTGAATAACCGTTCCTCATTTAGATTTTCTTCAAAAAGCCCTTGCGATGGGTACAATACCCTTTTGGGACTGGAAAGCTTTTTTGGTTTGAACTTCTATGCCGATTCTTCTATGCAGTAATAAAACTGGGCTAAGCAGGGACAGAGTCCTGGGAAAGGAAAGGCCCGTTCTGCACTTTTTAATCCATGTTCACCGTGGTGTCCTCCAAGCAATTCTGCACTAAAACAGAATTCAGCCTTCTTTTTAATCCAGGTGTCCCCCCCCCCCCCAATTCTGCATTAAAATCGAGTTCAATCTTCTTTTTATTCTGGGTTTCCCCCTATTCTGCATTACATTACCTCTCTTCAGCGGTCAGCCCGGTTTCAGCCTGCTGTTGCCCTGGGTTATTTGGATGCTGTTTTGCCCTGGACTTAAATTGCCTCGAATTGAACACTGAAAAAATCTGGAGTGGCAGGCAAATGCGGAAAGGACCAAAGACTTAGGGAGATGCTGTGCCTGATTCAGAACCATGGCAGATAATCACAGGTCCAAAGTCACAGTTCAGAGAGAACCAAAATACAAGCTGTCACCAAGAACATATTATACAGCCTGGAGAGGGCATGGCAAAGAGGCTAGAATGTGGGGGGAAATGGAGAGAGAAAGGAGAATATGGAGATCCTACAAAGAAGTTGACCCTCCAGTATCTGTAATGGAGAGCGGTAATTTGATGGGTCAGGGCAAGAGTGAAAGACCAACTTCTTGGTATTTCAATCTGTCTTGGCCAATCCAGATGTCTCTACTTTCTATAAAATCAGCTGTTCTGTACTGCATGTATGGTCTGCAGAGGGCTCTAAATCATGGCCATGTCCTAGCTGAGTCCTTGGGGTCCATAGTTCAAGGCACTATACAAGGTCCATCCCCTGGCATAAAAATTCAGTGGAAATAAGAATGTTTTATGAGTCTTGTTTCCCAATTATCCCCTCCATATCTCTTTATTCATACTTGTACTGTATCTCTTATTGTATCGCAGTGTATCGCCAGAGGTCTTTTGGGAGCAAAGAAAGGGTGGGAATAAGCTTCGACAATCATAAACGCATCCAGTTATAATCTGTTATGTTGACATTTTCTTCTTCTGAAAGTGAATCTTTATCTTTTTTTTTTTTACTGTGCTGAATGAATGCTGTAGCCGCTACAGCAATGAAGGAAGTGATCTGGGACAGAGAAAACCTGAACAATTAGTACTTCATCAGGCTTTTCATACCTCTGTTGGGTTAGCCTGGTTTATTCAGACAAGCAGCTGATCTTCTATTGCCCTCCCATCCTTTAGTCTGTTTTTTCAGTCCTTTTCAAAGCTTCTCATTCTGACCTGACCTGAATTCCAGTGAAGCAGAGAGGGTGTTCTCCATGGGAACAGCTGCAGAAAAACAAACTTTTGCTGGGCAAAGCTAACATTTCCCACCACAATGAACTATTGCTTCAGTGTTGCTAATGCCCCTCCGTGTTTACAGTGAGGCAGAAATCATCTGCTCTTTGGTTACCTTGGGTCTAAATCCTGAACAACTTCATAGCGTCACCATCCCTTAACAAACACGATTCCATAATTCACACAGACCAGTGAGAAGGATATTACTTTCTGCAAAAATACAGCTTCAGGGCCGGTAAAGTCGAGGCATCTGCTCTGGAGGGTATTATAGTGATGTAGTGGTATGGTGAATTCCATTGAAGACTGTTTGAAAGTTTCAGCTAGTTCAAAATTCAGCAGCAAGATTATTATCTGGCATAAATTTCAGAGCACCTTATTTCTCTTGTGCTAAAGGACTTAACAGTGGCTAGAGATTCATTTCAATTGTAAGTGCTGGTTTTGACCTTTAAAATCCAACAAAGTCTGGGACAAGGGTACTTGAAACGTGTATATACAAGACCAGGTTCTTTCTGTGATGGCACCTTGTTTACGGAGCGCCATACTATCAATATTCAGCTGAGTGTGCTGTTTCTTGGGGCCAGCTAAAGACTGTTGATGAAGTGTTTTTAAAAGGGAAGTTTAATATTTTGCTTGTGTCTTTAAGCCCTGAGCTGGATGGCCCAGGCTAGCTTGTCAAACCTCAGAAGCTAAGAAGGGTTAGCCCTGGTTAGTACTTGGTTGGGAGATCACCAAGGAAGTCCAGGGCTGCTACTCAGAGGCAGGCAATGGCAAACTACCTTTGAACATCTCTTGCCTTGAAAACTCTATGGGGTCGCCATAAATTGGTTGGGACTTGAGGGTACTTTCCATTTTGATTTTTAAATGGTTTACAAATTGGTAAGCCACCTTGAGTGCCTTTGGTGGAGCCAGATAGAAAATAAATAAAGGGGATAAGGTCATCAGTAGAGATTGTGTGTGGAAAGTTTGTGGTAGGGTATGAAAATGGAAACCTGAACGGACCAGTGGATGCACATGAACACCTTACCACATGCTGATGTGACTCAAAGACAGCTGATATAGTCTTTTTCCATGGCAGTCTCAGTTAAATTGGCCATGAGAATAAGTCCTAGATCAATTAAGATATATTCCCAAGGATGGAGAAACCTTAAAGATAAGGACAGAGGGTGGAAGTAAAGCTGAAAAGTGTTGTGGGATTCAAATGGGAACCTGTACCAATATGTAGATGCCTTACCCATTAGAGCCATAGTTTAATGGGAATAGCATTAGGAATAAATCTTCTTGTGTTCCCATAGCCTTGTTTTGATTTAGCTCCTGGCACAGAAGGAAGAAACAGCATACATGAGCTGAGTTCCCTGCAGATCTCTGGCAAAAGGTATCGTGGATCAATAGCCTGATTCACCGGTGTCATCTTTTCCGTGTGTCAGCCAGGCCATTTACATTGGTCTACTCATCCCTGCCTTCTAATTCATACTACTGCTTCATATACTGAGCGACATCTGGGCACAAACACTAACCTTGCTGCTGTGTTTAAGGAAGGCAAGCTTATTCCATCCCTGCTGATTTCTTAGTAGCAAGAAAAAGTGGATCCCATTCTGACTCTCAAGACCCTTCCCTCTCCAGCATGAAACCTTCCCCCCTAACCTTTAGCACAGTTTGGCATTACATATACATATGCATCATTAAATAAGAATTCCTCTTTAATACAGTGACTCCTGATCCTGTGTTAAGGGGGAACTTTGGTTAGTTTTGATCATAATTAACATCCGTGCTCTTGTAATGTTACTCCAGAGTTAAGGATAAGGTAGGGGAGAGCCAGTAGCAGAGGGGAGAGGGACTGGGGAAAAGAAGCACGCCACCTTCCTACCTGTGGTCTTATTGTTTTAACATTTAATAGATCTGCATTGACTATGACGTTACGTAACAAGCTCACTTGAAATACTGGGGCTGGTCACAATGGCACCACAGAATCACATCACATTGCAGTGCAGCTACCTTTATTTTCCAGAGACTAACTGGCCGTGTTGCATTTTGCAGGATGCTCTAGTGTGCCATGAAGTGCTGCAGACTGTGGGGAAGCTGCTGTTTACTAGGAAAACCGATCCGGCGATTATTGGTCATGCTGCCTGTTTTATCAAAAATCTAAGCTGTCCCAAAAGCATAAGGGTGAGAGCCAAGTTTTTCTTTCAGGATCCCTAATAGTTCTGCACATTTCAGGCCTTTGTACATCCAGTTAAGTGTTGCGCACAGAAGACAGTATAAAAACAATCTTGCTGCTAAGAAAACCCATTATATTTTGTACGCCGGAGATTTTTATAACCCTCACTTTGGATTTCTTTATCAATACGTTCTTTCTTCCCTAGCCACTGAATGCGTTTGAGTTCATAAACCAAGAAGGCATTGCCTTTCCACTGCAAGAAAAGCGGATGCATTTGGCTGAGATCCACCCTCACGCTTCCCCTCCCACATGTGCAAGCAGGACAGGGGCAAATTTTTATTTTGCTTTATGGGTGCTACTTCAGAAGGCCTCCTTTAGTAATGGATGGGGACTTTGAATTTCTCATCCACATCATTGCAAGCTATCACTGACAGGGAGCTGACATTTGAGTGGGGCTTAACAAGACCTTATGTGGAAGTAGAGCAGTTATTTGAATGACTTCTGCTTATGTGGACTCTATAGCTTCCCTTGTTGGTGCCTTCTGTTTTGGAGTTGTGGCTGGCCTCTGTTGGCTCAATGGGCCTTTCTTTCATGGCTCTCAACCTAAAGAACAGCCTCCCAGAACAGTATGAAGAGCACCTACCCTGTTAAAGTTTTGTAAGTTGGGTAGGCAGGCAAGCTTTTGCCTAAATCTCTGACTCCTCTTCTGTTTCTGTTGATGTGCCAATGAATGTTTGCTGAGTTTTAGGGCCCTTGATGAGCATTGGCAATGGATGTTTTTATGAGAAGTGGGCCAGTTCTTGATTATTGTTGCTATAGTTATCAAACTCCAGGTTTCTAGACTCAGGGTATTGTGCAAAAAATAAACAACCCTTAGTATTTATAGTTTCAGTGTGTCCACTTGAAGCCCCCTCCCCCAAAATCATCAGCAGTGCTGTTTGCTCTCAGCATATGATTAACTGACAGGGTGTTGACACAGGAAAGTCACAGGCACTCAATATGGTACTGAGTACAGTCATGAAACAGATTGCACCTTGCTAATGGAAGGGAATGTACTATCCCACCAGAATCACATAAATAAGCAGGAAGATGTCCTATCCACACTGTGCAATGCCAGTGGCATTTGTACATGGCAGATGTACATCTAAACCCCATTTGTAGGCCATCATGAGAGGGGCCCTGTACACGTGGTTCACTTGCTAGTAAAGGAAACTGGATGCAGGTCTGTTTGCTGGATGCAGGCACCCAAGCAGAAGATGTGTGTGTGCCCTATTCTGTGTATGGATCCCTGTTCAGCAGGGCACATGTGTACAGAAGCCTGAGAGGGAACAAAAATCCTAAGAAGGTCTACTTAGAAGTAATTCCCATGTTATTCAGCGGGGTTTACTCTTAGAAAGTGTTCTTAAGATTGCAGCCTATTTCCATGTATATGTTTTCCTTGCTGGATCAGTGTGCACGTTTGTAGAATTATCCATTTGCCAAGGCACCCTGTCCACCCTGATATCGTTGCTCAAAATCAGTTCTGGGGATATTTTTCCATTTAATATATGAGAGTATTTCCTCCCATCTCTGTGAACCTTGTAATCACCAAAACTGTTAAAATAGTGCTTTTAAAAAATACCATATATCTGAAATGTCCTTTAAAAATCACAGGGAGCCCTGCTGTGCATGGATAAATAACTTGAGAAATGGCACTAATGACTCTTGCTGTTTGTTTCACCACACACTTGATAACATCTTGAGATATGCTGGGTGTTGGAAGCCTTATCATTGCAGATTTACTCTGGATTCCTTACTTTCAAGGACATCAGGACAGTGTGTGAATGCTCCTGGTGAGAGAAGGTGGTGGCAACATGCAGCTTAATAGAATGTTCATTTGCATAGACTAAATCCCTACAGGTGCCTTTGCTGCCTTCCTAAATGGCTGAATAATAATAATAATAATAAGAGATACAGACTCAGCTGCCCCCAGGGGGTTGGCTTCTGTAATGGAAAACAGGAAACTAAAATTAATTATTCAGATCAAACCAAGAAGAGAGGTCCAGAGTAAACTGGTGCTTGTGTCTGCCAACAGACAACATTTGTTCCCTCAGCTTAGATCATCTTGACATTTGTAACTCAGTTTCCTGTAGTACTGTTCATCCCTGCATTGGTCAACCCCTCTCTTTTCATTTCCAATCCCATGAATGGTTGTTCCCGGGGGGAGGGACTTACATGTACTAATAGCCAAAACAGCCAGATGACTGTTTTGGGGAGGCAAAGGAAATAAGATGCCCCCTTTTGTCTCATGCATGAATGGAGCTCTGCTTGTGGAAGAGCTCTGCAGTGCAGGAGAGGGCAGGATAGAAATCCAAATAATCAAATAAATAAAATAAGAAAGGAGTGATTTGTGTCTGTGGATTGTGGGATCTAGCCCTAGGATACTATTTTCCTTTCCTCTGTTTTTCTGTCCTTTGTGGTTACTTGCAGGGGTCATTTTGTAGAAAAAGAGGTGCAGAAGCTCATTAGCATAACTTATTTGCATATGCTACACCACCTGACATCACTGGAAGTATGTCAGAAGGCAAGAAAGAAAGGAGAGAGAGAGAGAGAAAAGAAAGAGCTGGCAGAGAGGGGACAGCTACTAATCCAAGCTTCAAGAATTACCACTATTCTAGGAGGATAGCTTCAGTGGTGGCTGAAGCCTTCAGAAGGCTGTTCAGAGGAAGAAGGACCTTTCCAGGGGATGGGGTCATTTTGCTGCAGCCATGACACAAGCAGGCATTTCCCCATGGGGGGGGGGGCTGGCACCAATTCCCGGAGCTGAGCTCCCCCGAGCTCCTGCTCGAAATGACCCTGATTACTTGGCTATGCTAGCATGAGTACTGGATTAGTCATGATGACGACCAAAGATGGTGGTAGCCAGAAAAACACTGCTGTAAATCAGTTCAGCCAATCCAATATCAGTGTCTACTCATTCAGTAGTTTTCCTTGAGCTCCTTTGTCTCCTCTCCACCCTTCCCTCCCTTTCATGATCAGAAAGTTGTGGTTTTGTTTACAGACAGGAAAATCAAATGTACATAAGCCTTTGTTATAACTGGTGTAGCTTAGTGGCATAGTTGAGTAGAAATTCTCCTCCTTTAGGGAGGGCCCAGTGGTAGGGCACCTGCTTTGCAATGCAGAAGGTCTCAAGTTCCATTCCTAGGATCTCCAGTTAAAAGGATTAGGTAGTAGGTGACTTGGGATACCTCCATCTGTGATCCTGAAGATCCACTGCCAGTCAGAGTAGACTATACCAAATGAAATTGACCAGATGGTCAGATACAGTATAAGGCCAGTTCATGGCTCATATGTGTCACTGTACTTTTTTTGAGAAGACTAAGAGGTGTATAAACCACCAGGCCTTTGATTAGGAACCGCTACCAGTAACAACTGAACTGTGGTTAAGGCCCTCTATGCTATTACCAATAGCCTGTGATATACTGGATACTGACTTTGGCCACACTCCTTTGTCATCATCTTACCATGGCCTATTGGGATCACTGTATAATGTTATACCACCACTGGCACTTTATGTACATGAGTTTTATGATGTTTATTATGTGTTTTAATGCTTTTTAATTTTTTAATGTAAGCCTGAGCTTGCCTGCTGGAGAGGGCAGGATATAAATCAAATCAAATCAAAAAATAAAAATAAGTATTATTTATTTTGTGTTATTTACAGAAAGTCGTTGAAAGTCCTTGTGTTGAAGGACTTCTTCAGGCTATCCATGGTGTTGAGTATCTGGATGAGGAAGCCCTTCACTGTGTGACATCCTGTCTTGGCGAGCTGGTGAAACATGGTAAGGGGCCATTTGGAAGGTTTTTTGGGAATAAGCCTCCTTGAAAAAAATAATATAGGATTCTGAGGAGACCTGGTAGGGATTGCTCTCTTTGTCTACAAGTGTGTGTATGTGTTGATGAATTTCAGTTAACTTTATGAAATAGTTTTACTAAGGATCACTATGGGGTCCTTGAGTGCCCAAAAGCAATGGTAGAAACCAAAACAGACATTTTCAATCCATTCATTTCCAACATTCTACTCCCCCTCCCATTGTTCTGCCAGTGCCATTATTCTCAGCTATGCACTTTTCTGTTAAACAATTTTTACTTTCTCTGTGATGTAGTCATTAGTGTTCCCTCTCCTTTCTGTCACCAGAAGTAGGTTCAGTGCGCATCCTGGAACTGATGGATGAACTGCTGTTGGGTTGCCTTGTGAAACTGGCAGGCAAAGTGGAACAAACAGAGCCTTCTTTCCAAGCTGCCGTCATGATCAGACACCTGACACAGCATGGTACAGAATGGATCGACCGAAGTTACATTTTTCAAGTCCTCTGATTGTTGGTGTGACTAGCAAAAATCCCATGAAATGTACATAAACGATAAAATGTGAGAGCTTGCAGCTTCAGATTTTAATTATAAAGGACCTGTATTCAAGGGTTATTTCGTAGAAAAAGAGATGCAGGAGCTCATTAGCATAACTCATTAGCATAACTTATTTACATATGCTACACCACCTGACATCACCGGAAGTACATCAGAAGGAAAGAAAGAGAGAGAGAGAGAGAGAGAGGGAGAGGGGGGTGAGGGTGGGGGGTGGGGACAGCTACTAATCCAAGCCTCAGAAATACCACTATTCTGGGAGGATAGCTTCAGTGGTGGCTGAAGCCTTCAGAAGGCTGGTCAGAGGAACAAGGACCTTTCCAGGGGACAGGGTCATTTTGCTGCAGCCATGACACAAGCAGGCATTCCCCCGTGGGGGGGGGGGGGGGAGGCTGGCACCAACTCCCAGAGCTGAGCTCCCCTGAGCTCCTGCTCGAAATGACCCTGCCTGTATTTATTTTATTTTAAGCCAGGCTTTAAATAGTCTCATAGACTAATAAATAGTCTCTGGAAATAACTGATTTTGTATTTCAGCTTCAGTGCCACGGCTGTAAAAAGAATACAAGCTTAAATCACATCAGGCAGGAGCTGCCAGTCTTGGGATCACATTTTGCATCCTTGTCTTATCTGAAACCCACCAGTCAAAAGGGCCATTCTCTTCCCTTTTCTTACATTTGAGAGTTAACTGTGTGATTCTGAAATGAAGGGAATTTTTAAATATAGCAGATATGGCATAAATGAGAGGAGTAGGAAATGTTTTGTACTAGAATGGGCTCTTCAGTACAGAAGTAAATCTTGTACGAAGATAGCAACACGTCATAGAGCTGCTCATGTATTTGCACATCACCAATACAAAGTATGGCATGATGATTCACTTGAAAAGTCCACAGGGCCTTAAAGCTTATACTTGAGATACAGAATCATTTTGTATATTAGGACTATAGCACTTAGTGAAGAAAGTTCTTTAGGAATCTTGTAATTAGGAATTTTCTCTTTACAGATATGGAATCCAAGGCATGAAGTTTAACATTCAAGTCGGTATTGTGTCTGTCAAACAGTGGCACAAATTCACAAGATCACCCATATTTCATCATCCTTTAATAAAAACTAGGAAAGGAAAAAAGCATCATTGGACATATGATACAGTAGCAACATTTCCATTCAGTTGTAATTCATAAGAATTTTGCCTGGCGTGTTCTTGTTTGGTGATTCTTGTTTTCTCCTTGTGAATTGCATAGGGGAGGTGCTGCGTCTGCTGAAATCCCACATAAGCAAGATTCAGCAGTACCTCATGAAGTATCTTACCCACCAGGAGACTCGCTTTCAGCAGCTGGGAATATCTACACTCTGTCTGCTACAGAAAGGTACATCCCATATTTATCCTCAGTACTTAGATATAATTCCATGGGTGTCTGTGCTATAGGAAAATAACTCATCTCATCAGTATTGAACAGAAGCATCACAGCCATAACACACAGCCTTTTTAAAGGTCATGGAGATTTTAATTAGGCATCCAGATGGACTCACTGATAGGGTTTGTTGCAGGCTTTCCACTAGAATTCTGGGAGTAATCACTTCCAGCTCTAAAAAATTTAAGAGAAAAAGCAGTAATCTTTCAAGAGAAAAAAAAATCACAAGGGCATGTAGTGGAAGAAGTTATAGTTAACTGATATTTGTTTAGCACCCAGGAAACCAGACTTTTTGACTTTTGTTTTAGTGTAATCTGGAGCATAGGGTACACTTTCAAATATGAATGTAAGGGTCAGTAGAAAGGGTGATCTTCGCAGCATGTAGGCCTGCATATGTCCTGATCCTTAATTTACTTACTCCGTCTGTGGTCCAACTTTCTCGCCAAGACTCGCTGAGAATGGCAAAGGTGCAGGCATGGGTTGGGGATGTCAAAACCAGAAAGCTGGCCTGAGAGGGTTCCAAGAGTAATCTTGGAGCATCGCAAAAGGCTGCAAGCACAGCTTGAAACAGGAGGAGTACCAGCTATTTGGGAGGAAACAGGTGAATTTAGGAGCATATAAGAAAAGGACAGCAAACCCAAACCAGCCAGATTCTTAAGAGACACTGATAGTTGACCTGTTCAGTGTAATATGATGATCAGGATTGTGTCTTAATTCAGGTACCTGATAAATCAAAATATGTAATATAATGTAAATTCAGGGTCTGATAATAATTTGGTTCTATTTTTTCCACAGTCACCTTCTTATAAATACAAGAGCGTGTGAGCATAGTGCAAAGAAACACTTTGAAAATTCTTTCATTTCACTTCCATTCCTTTTGGCCTTTCATGACTTTCTAGAAGATCAACCAGAAACTCGAGGGGGATGGGGGAAGGGTCAGAGAGGCTTCCTGCATATCACAGCCCCTCAACTTTTCAGCTTCTGTGCTGTGGGACACAATCCCACTTGCTTACCTCAAGCAAGTATTGAGCAGTAATTGCATGAGAAGTTGGATCCAACCAGCTTCTTTCTGATGGTGAAAAAAGGAAGTAGGGGGTCTCCTTTGACCAAACCAAGAACGTCATCCTGGTGGGAATTGCATAAACATATGGGTTGGGGGCTGCACCAAGGAAAGGGAATTAGGCAGGATTGAGTGAAACAGCCCAGTGGCTGCTGCACACACAGAAGTTTTCTGCGGGAAGTCTTCAGCCCACAGCACCTGAATTCTCACTTCTTATTTTCAGATACGGAGTTTTCATCAGCATTCAGCCAAAGCCAGCTGAAGACACGCCTTGATCAAATCTGTCAACAAACTGAAGAAATGCAAGAGCTTCTCAGGATGGCTGTGGGCAACATGGACACATGAGAAACTGTTCTGCTCTTTTTTGAGAGGGAGAACAGATGTTTAAATGTCACAGGCTTGACTTCAGATGTTGAAGATCCTGTGTGGCCTCCTTATAGCTTCATGACAGGCATCTTGTTTGAGATATAGGTGTCTTGCCTCATTGCTGTGTCTCTGGGAAGGCCCAGAGCCAGCATACGCATAATGCAGTTCTTCCTTCCAAATGGCCGCTAAGGTGTGATTCACACAGGCATGTTTTATTGCTTGATTACTCAACACTCAAGTTGCAAATGGGTGTGTGACTCCACTGGAAAACACTGAGGTGAAATGAAGTTCTATCTATGGTGTTTGATCATGCATGCTTATGTGAACCAGCTCTAAGGATATATATATATATTTGTTACCCATGCAGGCTGAAGCTTTGCATCATCATTGCTGACTCATTCCTAAACTGAAAATGCCTACACTGGCAGATTTGTCAGTTTGGGATCAACTCTGACCACAAGTAGTTCATTGAACTAGGCAAATAGCAAACATGCAGCACACTTTTCATACTCTTAGATGGTCTGATAGCCTTGAATAACTGCCAAAAGGTTTGAAAGTTGGCAGTATTCTTTTTCACAGCATCCAAACCATCTGCTCCCAGATAGCAAACAAATAGTAGATGCTTCCCAAGTGAAATTGTCTTAACAATAACTTTGTTGAAATAGACATTTCTAGCATGAAAAATGTGCTAGCTGGTAGTACTAGATGCTGCCTATTTTTGTTTACACATGAGTGCCCATTTTCTCAGTCTGAAGATACATTACGATGGGCTCTTCAGGTTCTCCATCAGGATTTTATTACATAGTCATGAGCATGGTTTTTTGGCACTTAACACTAGCTAGCTTGTGTGTTCCAGGATTTAATAAAAATTGTTTCCCATTTTTCCAAAATGTTACACTCTTGATGACTGTAATATGAAATTTACACATTTTAGAAAGACCGAACTCCTTGATCTTCATTGTGGTCTTTGTGCAGTCCCACACATGGGACTGCACACGACCTCGACCGGAAAATATTCCAGAGTTGCCTCAGAAAAACTTTGTGGTGGGCTCTCTTCCCACGCTGGGGAGCAGACACGCATTGCGCATGCCTGGAACAGGGGAGAGAGCCGCCTCCCACTCAGTTCCTTTTTCACCGCCCTTGCGTTCACCCCTCTGACTGCTTGCTTTTCAAAATTGCCTCAGCTGAGTTTTTGTCTTCGTTTTACTATCTTCTGTCTATTAAAAAAAAGTATTATTCTTCATTTCTTTCCTCCCTTCCCCTTTTCCCCATTAGGGAAGGTATTTTTATGGGCCGCACCCTGTTTTTTTAAGGCGTCTTGCCATTGCCTGGCTAAACTCCCCTCGAATGACAGTCATGACCTGTGTTTAGTTTGTTTTAGGGAATTTCACGGTGTTGAATCGTGCTTGCACTGCGCAAAATTTACCAGGCAGGTGCATAAAAATTGGGCTGTCCGTCATCGTACTCTGCCCTTTGCCCAGCTATGTCTTCGGTAGCTTGGCACTCCTCCTCAGCCCCAAAGACTCAGCAGAAGAAGGAAAACCCTCAAAACCAAAGCAGAAGGCTAAAAAACACGATGACAAGACTTCTTTGCCCTTGAAATCGCAACCTTTGATGTTGAGTACCATCCTGAAGCTCAATTCAGTAGTGATATCGGGTTTGTCGATATTGACACTGAAGGTTACATCGCCACCAGTGATATCTCACAGGGTCAAGACTCATCCTCTTCTTTTGACACTGATTCTTTCGTCATCAGCGAACCATCTTACACCTGGTCAACATGATAGGTCTCCGGTGCAACCGTCTGCTGACTCTGGTCATGACTCCTGGACCTCTAGACGCTGATCTGCGTCCCGTGACTCCTACCTGCCTATCCACATTTTGGATGAAGGGGACACTTTATGAGAAGTCGATCACCTTAATCACACTATGATCACAGGAATTGTGCTTATCATAGATTGTTGTCCCAGTCTCCCTCATGATCTGATTATCGGTCTTGGTCTCCGGACTCCAGACGTCGCAGGTCATACCCTCCTTTCTCCTATTTGGGGTCCCCGACTCCTTGTCGACACTCAGGAAAGAGATTGATTGAATGTTCATTGATGTCGTTCGACTGTCTCTCATGGTAGACGTTCTCTATCAGATGCTTCTATGCATTTGCCCCCCACCTTCCATCATCAATAGACGTTTCTGCAGACAGCCTGAAGCGTTCTCCATCTGAACCTCGGTCTCGTCCTCAGCCTGATGGCAAAGCACCTGTTGAAGTCCTGCAGACTCTACGCTCGCCATCTCCTGATTTGCTATCTGAGCGTTCCATATCAGGTGATCTAGAGCCAGATCTCATATTGATTGACGATGATGGTTCTCGTGCTGGTTCTCTCTCACCTACCGAAGGCCCCAAAGCTTATTTGGAGCTTATAACCAGAATGGCGACTGCGCTTCACGTGCAAGGCACAACTGATACTCCTGCAGTCACAGATGTGGTTCACAAATTGGTCCAAGTGGATTTGCCGCCTTCTACCATTTTGCCACTGCTCCCAGCTCACCTTTCTGCTTTAAAGGAATCCTGGGATCGCCTGGCATCTGTACCCCCACTATCCAAGAGATATGATGCCATCTATAAGATTCAAGAGTCCTCTGGAAAGTTCCTCTTTAATCATCCTTCATTGAATTCAATGGTAATTCATTCTTCTTCATGATCAAAGCAACCTTGACAATCTCTCCCTCAGGACAGGGAGGGTTGTAAGATAGATGCCATAGCTAAAAAGACCCATTCTGTCGCTGCCATGAATATTCACATCGATACCTATCTTTCCTAGCTTTATGCCTATGCTTTTAATGTAGCATCAGTGGTGCGTCCGATCCTTGATACCATACTGGAGAACGCCCGAACTATTTTATCTGCTGCGCTGTCAGAAATATGTACTGTCTCTAAACAGCAAATTAATTCCATCAGACATGCGGTCACTTGCTCTTCTAAAGTTCTGGCGTCCTCAATTGCTCTTTGACGGCATGCATGGCTCAGGAGCACATCTCTTCAACCTGATGTGAAATTCAAAATTGAGGATTTACCATTTGGTGGTTTCCCACTCTACTACAGACAACACTCTGAAAGCAGTAGATGATAGCAGAAAGAAGGCTAGGAACCTAGGGGTGACTACCTCAACTCCCCAGTGCCCTCGATACCGACAATGGAAACCATACGATGGCAAGCGCCAACCTTCTCCTGCTGCCACATCGCAATGGAGATGTCGACTGTCTGACTACCATCATGCCTCTCAGAAACCTAAGCCTTAGGTTCCTAGGAAGCCTGCCCATGTGAAGCAATCTATTTGACCGTCTTGATCACCTACTACCACCATCACTTTCTTTTTCCCCTCCTGTATGGACCTGGCTTTTCCCCTTTGTTCCAGTTTGGGAGAGAATTACCAATGATGCTTGGGTCCTCACCATCATATGGGTCAGGTACGCCATAGAGTTCATTTTGCACCCACCTTCCATCACTTTGTCATTACACCTCCAACTCCGTCACTCTGTCTGGAGGTCAGTTCTCTTCTCGGCAAGGGAGCCATCGAAGTTGTCCCAGAGGTGCAATGAACTCAAGGCTTCTACTCCAAGTATTTTGTCATTCCCAAGAGGGACGGTGGTGTTCAGGCCATTATGGACCTGCGGGTCCTAAATCACTTTATTCAGTGCTGAAAGTTTTGAATGGTCACGTTGCAATCCATTCTTCCATTCCTTCTGAAGGATGCATGGCTGGCATTGATAGACCTTCACGATGCTTACTTTCATGTCACAGTTCGGCTGCAACATCGATGTTTTCTCCGTTTTGCCATCGGGACTTCCCATTACCAGTACAGGGTACTCCCTTTTGGCCTGTCAACGGCACCCTGTGTTTTTACGAAGATGATGGCGGTAGTTGCGGCAGAACTCCATCGCTGAGGAGTTATCCTTTATCCGTACATTGACGATTGGCTTCTTGTGGGATCCACAGAATCTCAACTTTGATTGTACATCCACTCTATTCTCACTCTGTTGACTGAATTAGGTCTGTGTGTCAACCCCACAAAATCAGCTCTTCAACCAGTTCAGATTTTACAATTCCTGGGAGCTCATCTTGACGCTCTCAAAGAATTGGCTTTTCTCCCAGAATCCAGGGCCAAGGACATAATGTCCCTTGTAACGACCTTTATGCAGCAACCCCATCAGTCTGCACGGTTGATCATGAGGCTTCTGGAATATTTTGCCTCCACAGTGTTTGTGGTTCCTTTTGCCAGGCTTCGAATGCATCCACTTCAACTCTGGTTCATCAGGAACTTCAATTCTCAACGGGCTCAGTGGGATATGATGCTCTTGATTACAGGTAATCCACATTCTGAAGTAGTGGTCTCTTCCTCAGCATCTGCTCATTGGCATGCCCTTTCGACATCCACCTCTGGAGATCTGCCTGTCAACAGATGCATACCCCTGGGGTTGGGGAGCCCAGTGTGGGAATCTGTGTGCAAGGAATGTGGACTCTTCAAGAACAGCTTCTCCACATAAATGCTCTAGAACTAGCGGTGGTGCATCGAGCCCTACTCTCGTTCCAGTGCTGACGGGTAAGGTGGTCCAGATTGCCTTGGACAACATTGCCACTGTCTTCTACATAAACAAACAGGGTGGAACTGCATCGCTTCGTCTGTGCTGCCAATCTGCCATGCGTATATGGGAGTGGTGTCTTCACAACTCCATTTCAATCATGGCTGTACACATCCTGGGGATCCAGAATGTGCAAGCCGATCTGCTAAGTCGCACAATCCCACAGGAAACTGAGTGGTCTCTCCATCCCAGATTTTTGTGACGCATTTTTCACCTCTGCAGTCGTCTGGCCATAGACAGGTTTGCCACCTGGGATAATGCCCATTGTCGGTTGTTTTTTTGCCAGAGGTCGACCGTCCTCCTGCTCTCTAGGGGATGCATTCCTCCACAGGTGGAACAGGAGCCTCTTTTACTTCTTCCCCCCGTTCCCACTGATTCCATGGGTTCTTCAAAAGATTGTCGGGGACGCAACATCCTGTATTCTAATAACACCATGGTGGCCTCGGCAGGCGTGGTTCCCCCACCTTCTCCACCTCTCGAAGGGTCGGTTTCTACCTCTACCTCGAGTTCTGGACCTTCTGTCTCGAGACAAAGGAGAAATCCTGCACCACAATCTGACATTCTTCCGTCTTATGGCACGGAGGATTCAACAGTGGACCTTTCCTCCACACATTTTGGAGATCTTACTCAATGCTCAGAAACCATCAACTCGTGCCTTGTACCAAAGGAAGTGGTCCCACTTCACACTCTATGCTCAGCAACACTCCTTCGATCCCTTTCAGGCTTCCCTGCCCAACATTTTTGTATACAGTCTCCTTGAAGGAGTCTGGCCTTACCTATTCCACTATGAAAGTGCATCTTGCTGCCATTTCTTCTAATCATTCCCTTTTATCCAGGGTTCTACGGTTTTCTCTCATCAACTCACCAAATCCTTTCTGAAGGGCCTTCTTCACCTCTGTCCACCAAGGAAGCCGATGGTATTGTCTTGGAGTCTCTCCTTGGTTCTTACTCGATTGATGGCTAAGCCCTTTGAGCCTATGGCTTCCTCTGACCTGTGTCTCCTATCCTGGAAGACAGCATTTTTGATTGCTGTTACTATGGCCTGTTGAGTGGGAGAGCTTGCTGCCTTTAGAGCAGACACTTCTTATACTATTTTCCATAAAGTCGTCCTCAGACCAGACCCTACCTTTCTACCTAAGGTAGTCTCCGCCTTTCATCTGTCTACTTCTACTCTGCCAACCTTCTTTCCGAACCCGGCTGATATGGCTCAATGGACACTATACTCTCTTGATGTCTGTAGAGCTCTCTCTTTCTATCCCCACTGTACTAAATCCTTTAGGAAGACTCAGAGGCTTTTTGTGGCATATGTCCTACCACATAAGGGTGAGCCTATCTCATCCCAAAGACTATCCAAATGGGTAAGCTTGCCCATAGCCCTTTGCTATGAGCTTGCTAATCAACCCATACCTACCTGTATTACTGCTCACTCCACGAGAGCAGTATCAACGCTGATGCCTTTCCTGGCCGGCATCCCTTTGGAAGACATCTGTGCTGCTGCCACATGGTCTTCCGGCTTGACCTTCATATCACACTATGCACTCGATGTTCGAGCCCGACAGGATGCTGCATTCGGCCAGGCAGTACTGCGATCTCTCTTTGCATGATGCTCCACATCCTCAGGTAGGACCTGTAAGTTAAAATCAGATGGTTGTCTCCTAACCTGTTTTATTGTCTTTTCAGCTGCCAGCTCCCTCTGCCATCTGGTTCAGCTCGTTAATCACCCATGTGTGGGACTGCACAGAGACCATGACAAAGATAAACAGGCTGCTCACCTGTGACTGATGATCTTTGAGTGATCATCTGTGCAGTACCACAATCCCACCCATCCTTCCCCATGGCTGGCATCTCCTGATCACTTAGCATTTTTGATGGGACTTACCGGTAGTGGTCGAAGGAACTGAGTGGGAGGCGGCTCTCTCCCCTGCTCCAGGCATGCACAGTGTGTGTCTGCTCCCCAGGGCAGGAAGAGAGCCCGCCAAAAAGTTTTTCTGAGGCAAGCTCTGGAATATTCTCCGGTCGAGGTTGTTCGCAGATGCCCAACCCATGTATGGTACTGCATAGATGACCACTCGAAGATCATCAGTTACAGGTGAGCAACCTGTTTTTATCCAAATTCACAGCATGGCCCCTACCTCCCAATTGAGGCTGTGTACATAATACCTGGCAAAGAGCATCTAGCTAAACTCCATCTCAGTTCTACAGACTACTTTTGGTGTTTCATTTAATGGCAGCTTTGTAATTTGTCTCTGCAGCAACAGCCAATGGTTCCACCAAATATGACCTGAGGCATGCTCATAAGTAGGGATGGGCACGGACCGGAAAACTGGAAGTTTGTGGACAGTTGTGGTTTGTGAGTTTCATGAACCACAAACCTCCACAGGCTTTTCCAGTTTATGAATCAGTTTGTGGCTCATGAGGTCCGTGATCCAGTGTGACTCGGAAGTGATCCAGTGTGCCATGAGTGTGCTCAGGAGGCATTCAAAGGGTTCCCTGGGTGCCCGCATATCTGGCCCATAGACTGCTCCAATAGATCAAATGGACCACCTAAAAAAAATCACAGTCCTTGGGCAGTCCATCAAAATTGCAAATGCATGGACTGGGCAAATGGACCACGAACTGGCCCCCGGTCCATGACAAAATTAGGTCCGTGGACCGGTCCATGCCCATCACTGTTCATCTCTGTGCATGATGATATTCCTCCTGTCATCTTATATGTCTCCAGACCACCCAAACCAAAGCATGACTGAAAAAGAGAGCTATACAGTCCTTTGCCCTGGTTATTTTCCACAGTGTACATAGTTTGGGAATACATTCGTTAGTAAGCCTTCCAAATGTTAACATCTGTTTTGCAAAAGTGTTCTAATGAGTACAACATTTAGCAGTGTGGCTACATAGCTGCGTTGTAAGGCTGTAACTGTGTAGTGAGCATTAGAAGAGCCATGTCACTTGATTCAGGGTAGGTATGTTTTATACTGATCCAATTTTTTAAAAAAGGCATCCTAGTACTGGACATTTTCATCCTATTATAATATGTATACTGGAGATAGATGCATAGCAAAGAGAGACAGACAAACCTTTTCCTTTCCTACTCTGTTACCACTGCCCTTTATTAACAAAAATTGGGAGTTACTGTCCATTTGGATTACTTGCTTATGGACTTGCTTCAGCTACTACTGCTCTTAAATGAAGCTTTCATGAATGGCAGCTCAAACTAGATCATTTTCTAGGTGGTAGCACGGTTTGGCCACAATCTAACAGAGTATGCAGATTCATTTAGCTTTCTCCTCTGATATTTTTAAAAATAAAATTAGCCTTGATAAACTTTTTTTTAATTGCAGTGACTGTCAATCTCTTTTGTGGGAGCGGAGGGGTTATATTGTCCAGCCTTGCTGCAGTGTGAACTTTTCCTCCGTTCCGTCCAGCAATGCTGCAGAGAGGAGGAAGAGGAGGAGGATGAAGAGGGGTTTGGACTTGCCGCAGGGCTGATTTTTGTGTTTTTTAAAATCTCTTCTGTAATCGTTTGAATATTAAACTTTTAAAAATAAAACTTTGCAAGCCACTGTTACAGATGCATTATCATAATGTGGTCAGAGCTACATGATCCTGCAAGATCAGAATTGTATAGGGAAGTGGGCTGTTAGAACATAGCTGTTGGGCTGGGCTGAGAAAGAAATGGCAGTTAGCAGGCTCAGATTTAAAAGATTCTAAATGGTTCTGTTTATACCGATAAGACAAAGTTATCAACACAAGATAAACAGTTAATCTATGTTCAGCTAGTTGTAGCTGAGGGAAATTAGACCGAATGTAGGAGGGCAACAACCTCTCCTCTCACCCCCATCCTAGCAGCTCGACCCTTCCATCCACCTGCCAACTCTTTTTTCTCCACTGCTCTGCCCACCATTACTCCTCTCTGCTATTCAAATGAATACATTACCATCTTGTTCCAAATGCTACCAATTGATGTAGATGAAAAGGTTCTAAAAAGAATAGCAAAAAATGATAAACAATTTTATATATAATGGAAAGAAACGAAGAATAAGATTTAAGATATTACAGGATGAAGAAGAGGAGATTGGATTTATACCCTGCGCTTCACTTCCTGAAGGAGTCTCAGAGTGGTTTACAATCTCCTTTCCCTTCCCCTCCCACAACAGGCACCCTGTGAGGTAGGTAGGGCTGAGGCAGCTCTCCTGAGAATTGTCTTTGAAAGAACAGCTCTGAAAGAATTTATGACTGACCCAAGGTCACACCAGCAGCTGCATGTGGAGGAGTGGGGAATCAAAACCTGGTTCTCCCAGATTAGAATCCCTGCTCCTAACCACTATACCAAACTGGCTTTCCAAAAGAGCACACCTGGCAGTACTGAGTATTAAATTAATACCACCAAGCATCTGCATTGGTTTGGATCTCAGACTGGATTACAAATCCAAATGAGAGGAATACTAAATTTGAAATAGCCAATACAAAGGAAGGAATCCACAATTATTTATGCCTTAAGAAGTCATTAAAAACTATTCAAAAAACCAAGATGGCAGTCACATTTTGAGGGACGGATTATTTAGAATATGGTTTCAATGTAAAATAAAATAAGTCCGCCCACTTCAACATTGACATCTCCAATTAATGCTGATTGTGACAGAAGTATCAGAAAATAAACTGATCATATAAGTTTTGATTATATGACAAGACAAGGAAAAATTAGATCCTGGCAAGAAGTTCAAAACAAAGGAAAGAACACCCAGTGGCTAATACTACCAAATGGTATCCAAATATAAAGAACAAATAGCAAACAAAGGACGTTGCTTAAGAGAGAAAATGGCCTATGAACTACAGGATTACAGGACTACTGAATTACTACTGAATGACAGGAGATTTAAAACATTTATTAGGAAGAATATATAATATATAAAATGCTATTGCAATATGAAACAGAAACAGAAAAAATGAAAGACTGTATGATTAAATGGATTAAATTTTTTTGAGAGAATATTTCTATGAGCCAGTGGGAAAATTTATGGACTAAAGAAATCAAATTTACTGAGTCCCAAATGCTAAAGGAGAATTGGTATAAAAATTTTTTTAGATGGCATATTACACCCGAAGAAACTGCAAAAATCAACAAGAGTTATAATGGAAAATGTTAGAAATGTACATCTTATCATATGTGGTGGACAAATAAGACAGCAATATTGGGTAAAGATCCATGAGGAGATACGAAAGATATTAAAATTTAAGTTTGCGATGGACCCAAAAGTATGTTATTAAATATTTTACAAAGTAATATGACAAGAACACACAGTGAACTATTTAAATATATGGTAACAGCAGCAAGGGTAATATTTGTGTCTAAATGGAAGGTGGAAAAATGCCCAGAACTGATGGATTGGGAATACTTTTATGGTTGCCTAGCAATGGCCACTGAGAATATTCTTTTTTTTTTTTTTTTAAGATTTCAGGTTTGTAGAAATATTTGTCTTGCCTGTTCATGCCCCCAGGCTCTGGATTTAAACACCTACAGATTTGGCCACGTTGAGAATTAGATATAATTAGATATCATATTTAACAAGTGCAAAGGCTGACTCAAAGCTCCTCTAAACTGAACACATATAAAGCTGCCTTATATCAAGTCAGACAGCCTTAGGTCAAATTTACATCTGACTTTCCCGCTAGAATCATTCTAGTTTAAAAAAAACCCTTTCTATACCTGTTTCTAGTTTCAAACCATACTTGTTCTAGTTTATAAATTATTTTTTACATTCGTTAATTGGCCTCCTGTGGTCAAGCTAGCATTATACTGCTTTAAACAAATGCTGTTGCTTAGTACTCTTCAGACCCCCTGGAGTGAAATTTGAAACCAGTGTGAAATGAGCTTGGGAAAAGACAGCAGTCAAACTACTTCAGAGGGGAGGTGTAAATTGGGCCTTAGACTGGCAGTGGCTCTGCAGTATCTCACATAGAGGCTTATTACGAGACCCTTTTAACTGGAGATGCTGGTAGGGTTGCCAGCTCTCCCCTGGCCACTGGCAGGGGATGGGGGGGTAGGGTTGTGAGATCCAGGTAGGGAAACTTCTGGAGATTTGGGGATGGAGCAGGGGAGGGGGACAGGAACCTCAATGGGAACAATGCCATAGAGCCCACCCTCCAAAGCATTCTTTTTCTCCAGAGGAACTGGCCTCTGTAGTCTGGAGATGAGCAGTAATTCCGGGAGATTCCCAGTTCCCACCTGGAGGCTGGCATCCCTAGATGCTGGGGACTGAACCTAGGATTTTCTGCATACGAAACTAAGCTCTACCATGGAAACATGGCTCCTTCCAGACTACTGGTCAAAGAAGACTTGTTCAGAACCTGACTCCATCAACTGAGAAGAACAGGGTGGCTTACATGTACAAGAGCCCCACAGTATACACACCAGCAAGCTGAATCGGACTGACAACCATTTCATCCCATCCTCCTGATCCTGATAAAGAAGCTAAAGTACTTCCAAAAAGAAAGGAACACCACATCACCTCTCTTCTTAGAATATAGTTTGAAAGCCATATCCAAACCTTGCTTTATTCCTAGTTCTGACTAACTCCCAACTCATCTGATCTGAGCTGAAATTTCCACTGTTCTACTCACCTTATAAATGACAAAATGTATTTGTTGAAAATCTCAACAGCAAGCTGTGCATCAACACAATCAGACATCTGAAAATTACAAATATTTCATATGATGTTTACTAGAGATAATACAGACATACTACATAGTTTAGTCATAGTTAGATCAGAATTGGCTATTATAAAGCTATTATCAATTATTGGTTGAAAATTTGGTTAGGTTTAAGTTCAAGTCTTTTCACCATGGTTTATGAGGAAGGGTAAAGTAATCCACGGTTAAGCTATATATTGAATCTGGTAGCCAAACTCAAATTCTCAAAAGATTACGTAAGAGGGCTTGACTTTTTTGCAGCAAAGAAATTAATTAAACAAAGATAAAAGTTAGATAAAAGTGATAAAAGATAAAAGTTAGATAAAAGCTAGATAAAAGTGTCCACATGGATGCCGCACTGTTAAGTACTTTGAGAAAAATAGAGGAGGAGGAGGAAGAGATTGGATTTATACCTCACCCTTCACTCGGAGTCTCAAAGCGGTTTACACACTCCTTTCCCTTCCCCTCCCCACAACAGACACCCTGTGAGGCAGGTGGGGCTGAGAGAGCTCTTTCAAGAACTGTCCTTTAGAGAACAGCTCTGACAGAACTATGGCTTGCCCAAGGTCATCCAGCAGCTGCAACTAGGGGCGTGGGGAATCAAACCCAGTTCTCCCAGATTAGAATCTGTGCACTTAACCACTACACGAAACAGGCTTCTCTTTACAAGCAACTTGCACTTTCTCCTCTAACCCTTTAATCTTGCTTTACTGATTTATCAAATTCTAAGCATAGGAAAGCATTTACCAAAGGACACTTAGATACTTTACAACTGGAGATGCGAAGGAGCCGTTGTAACAGGATCCCCTATAAAGAATGTGTCTACACTTGCGACCAGAAATCTATTGAAGATCTAGGCCATGTGATCTTCCACTGCCCAAGATTCACATTAGAACACAAAAGATATCTTGGGAGTATTTTATTATGATAACCAGGGAGAGCGGACAATGACAGACTAATTATATAGCTTGCCCACAAAAATAAATGGGTAACGCTGCAAATGATAAAGGCCTTGCTAA
This sequence comes from Lepidodactylus listeri, assembly GCA_029233225.1. Taxonomy (NCBI): domain Eukaryota; kingdom Metazoa; phylum Chordata; class Lepidosauria; order Squamata; family Gekkonidae; genus Lepidodactylus; species Lepidodactylus listeri. The sequence goes on from JARCFY010000003.1 coordinate 44,280,264, forward strand.
AATCATCCACTCTAAATGTGGGCTGATGGATAAACTTGTGTATTATGTTGACTGACTGATTGAATTGCTGCTGACCTTAACTCAAATTGCTGATATGTTTTTAATAATTGTTTATAAAATTATAATGGATATTAAGAGTTTTAATTGTTACTGGGATTGCTCTATTATAGCTTTGACAGTGATCTATAACATTTAGCCTTGGCCCTGACTTATAATATTTAGAGCCATCGCTGCATTGGCGGAAGATCTTGAGCTAATAAGCATTCTGGGAAGTAAGCCATCTTGAATGGGAGCCAACTTCAGCACTTTATGATACTGTATTATACATTGTTTTAGCTGTTTTTATGCTGTTTTACCTGTATTTATATATTGATTGTAAGCCGTCCTGAGCCCGCAGAGCGGGGAGGGCGGGGTATAAATAAAACAAATAAAAATAAATAAATTTTGGAATTTTTGATGTTATTTGCTAAGGTTATGACTGAGGCTGTGGTCATACGGCCCTTTAAATCTGGGAGCCCTCCCAGATTTAAAGGGGCTGCGTTTTTTTACTTCGGGTTGGGATGTACACACATCCCAACCCCGGTGGCGGCGGGCGGCGGCTTGCAGAGGCGGAGGCAGCGGAAGAAGCAGGCAGCAGCGTTAGAGGCGTGCAGCGGTGGAGGAGGTGGCTGGTGGTGGCTTTTTTTGGCGGCGGCAGCTGGCGGTGGCCGAGGGAGGCACCCTTCCCAGAGCCCCGCCGGCCGCCTGGTAAGTTTGGGGTTTTTTTTGGTAAGTTTGGGGTTTCCCCCCCCCCCTTTTGCACTTGGAGGGACACGATTTGGACAGCCCTTTCTCGCAATCATTGCGAGAGAGGGCTGTTCAGATGGCTCAATGGTAGGTTCCTTGCGCGACCACCAGGAAAATAGTTGATTTTCCCGGAGTCAGAAAGCGCGGGAGGAACCTGCAATTGAGCCCGCTTTGGCGTGGGACTAGCCGCGGCCAGTGTGATCCATCCCTTTAAATGAGGGAGGAAACAGCACTTCCTCCCGCATTAAAGGGCCATGTGGCCGCGGCCTGAATGCAATAAATTTGATTTTTAGTCATTTAAAATATAATCTCTATATACAGGAATTATAGGAACAGTGGAATTGGGTGTTTTACTCCCTGTAGTAGCCAATAAGGCCCTCATCATCTCATTGAATTTCCAGCATAGTACAGTTTGAGATGACCTGCACTAAACCAACTCAGACTCCTCCCCCATAATATCCATGGGTTCTATGTGCAACAACCACATGCCATCACTTCAAGAATGTTCTTCTATTCTTGTGCAAGGATTGCCAGAACACCCTTGGCCCCCAGCAGGAGATGTATGGTTGCCAAGTGCTTACCGGGTGCCGGAGGGGGGGGGGAGTCCTTTTTTCTCCGGGATTTTCCTGGCGCGCGCTGTGATAATGTCACCAAAAGTGACATCATCACGCTGGGGACGTTGTCAGGGTGACGCTCTGGCAATCGCCCCCAAACTCTACGGTACCACAGAGTTTTGGGGGCGATTGCTAGAGCGTCGCCCCAGCAACGTCCCCAGCATGATGATGTCACTTCTGGTGACATCATCACAGTGGGGCAGTTGTGTTGACCGGACGACTTCGGGGGTGGGGTTCCCCCTGCCAGCCAAACCTGGGCCGGTGGATTGCGGACCCCTGTAGCGGGGGATCCCCCGCCCCCCGGGCTGACTTGGCAGCCCTGAGGGGATGGGAGGGGGGTAGGATAGCTAGTTCCAGGTTGGGAAACTCCTGGAGATTTGGGGATGGAACCTGGGGAGGACAGGGACCTCAGTGGGGTACAATGGCATAGATTCCACCCTCCAAAGCATCCATTTTCTTCAGGGTAATGATCTCTGTAGTCTGCAGATGAGCTGGGGATCACTAGGTCCCAACCTGGAGGCTGGCAACCCTATCTTGTGCTCATGAGCTCACTGGATTGGCCTGAATAAAGCAGAAACAAGCACAAAATCAAGTTTACAAATGTAGATTTTGACCACATTTTTCTATGATTTATTTTGTACTGAACAAAATTAATAAATACATTATCTAGGATAACAACAGGTTTTCATCTCATCCATGAAAAAATAATGCTTTCAATTTTTCACATTTTAAAACCTGCTTTGTTATTTTATTTTAAAAGAAAATGCAAGACAACAGTAGTGAAGCCTAAATATACAGAATGTCCATGAAGGAGTTACATTTACAAGAACCTGATACAGAAGCCTATTTTGCCCCCATAATTAAGAGTTCTCTGCAATAATATTTAAACCAGCTGGTTTAAATAAAAACACCCCAGTAACCCTACTTCTAGAGCAATGAGGTGTTTACTTTTCAAGTATTTAATCAGTAAAATGTAAAAGATTCCTTGCTGATTTTACATTGTACCTTTTAAAACCAAAACTCCCATCCTCAAGACAGAAAAACAAAACAGAAAGACAACAGGTCCATTAACCTGATCAGCCTGTCAGAATCCCGTGTGTCTTCAAGAAAGCAGAAACTATCCATTTTGCTAACCAAAGGAGAGTGCTGGGAAAAAGCAATTTATGCACATGGAACATGATTTTTTTCTAGTGGTGAAATCTATGTGATAGAAAGATAATCCAGGTCTATTCCCAATAAATTCTTCTGCTGCTGGTTTTACTACGGTCCTTAAAAAAAATGTTGTCCAGTTGTCCAAGAAGTCTTTAGAAAACTCGAGAGTGCAAAAAACACAACACTCCTTCATAGCATGGAAGGAACTCCACTGGCTGCAGAGATGCTTACTTCGCCTTTGGTAATTCAGAAGCAGAAATCAGATAACTTCTGTAAGAAAAAGCCAGCAAAGAACAGATTTAGCAGATAAAATTGATCTTCATAATGTGCAATAACGAACACGGTTGTATCAAAGAACAACGGCAGAAAGTGTTGGTTGCTGATGGCAACCATATTTAAACAAGGACAGGCTCTAATACCACTGAGACACTGGGTAGAAAAGGGGGCATTTAAAGATTCATTTTACTATGCAAGCAGAGGCAGTCTTAGCAAACACCCTGTTTGGGGCCACATTGTATTGGGAGATACAATGGCCGCGGCTTACGCTTACCTTGCGTAGGGGCTCAACCGCTCCTTGCCTGGAGCCAGAGTGGTGCTTGGAAAGGGGGGGGGGCAGTGAGTAAGTAGGGAGTCCCATCCTGGAGCCCTAAACTTTTGCTTAGAGCCCCAGAATCACTAACAGTGCAGAAATGAGAAAAATTGCCTGAACCTGTTGAAATTCCTACTTCTGCAGATTGTTTAACGGTATAGCAACACTGACCTTCGCATCTAGTTATTATATTTCTTCCCTGATGAAGCACTGTACAGATGTTCAATTACACATATACACACACAACGGCATCAGTAGGTCTGCAAGAATCCTGTGTTCATGGAAGTGGATACACTTGTCTTTTCCCCAAAGGACTGGGAAAGTTCCCACCTCTCCCCCCCACACACACCATTCTCCATCACATGTAGGGATCTGAGGCAGACCTCCTGCTGAACAAGTAGAGCAGCAGGATCCTGCTCTTCTCTGTTCACATTTATTATATTTGTGCCATGGAACGGTTGTCCAAGGGTACAGTCTCAGGTCCTGAAGAAAAATACCTTAGGGAAGGTTAAGGAAATAATTACTTGAAATCAATTTTTTTAAAGTGAATAATCCATTTCACCTCCAAATAGGTGTCATGCATTACCAGGAAGTCTAATGAAACTAGCCATCTGTTCCTCAGCTCTTTCTCTTCTCCTTTTTAAGCTGCAGGCCAATATAAAAGGCTGTGACAAATATGCAGTGCTTCCTTCCACATCCTGAAGCTGTATGTAATACGCTGAAAGTCACTGTTTTTAACGCAGATAATAAATCACTAACGATAAAAAGATTCAGTCCTCTCATAAGAGGAGCTTTAAACACACAATTAGACAGCTGGGTCTTGCCACAATACAATACAACAGCCCAACAGGGTCTACATAGGCGTGCTGACTATGTGAGGCTGTGTCCCATTCGGATTGGTTGCCCGTTAGTGCTTTTGTTTACTGTTCTGGAATAATCTTCATTGAGTGTAATAAAAATTGGATTCTTTGTTCTGAGGAAGTTCAAGCTGAAGAAGCTCCTGACGAAATGGAGGATCAAAGCCGGCATCTTCGTCCTTCATCTGAAGATTTGTTATCTTGACTGAAGATTTCCTTATAAGAAAAGTCTAATGTACTTATACACGTAGACCCTGTTGGGCTGTTGTATTGTATTGTGGCAAGACCCAGCTGTCTAATTGTGTATTTAAAGTTCCTCTTATGAGAGGATTGAATATATTGTTAGTGATTTATTATCTGTGTTAAACAATGACTTTCCCTTGGTTTGTGTATTACTGTGATTATCATTGATTTCTGTAATACACTGAAGCCAGATGTTTCTTGGATTCCTCTCAGATATCAATTACAAATTAAAACAGGTTTAAGACATTTAAAGCAAACTTACCTGCCGTCTGATGCGTTTGAACGTTATCTACCTGAGGCAACGGCCCAAGTGTCCCCTTATCTTCAAAGGCCAAAATTGGAGTCAACGGAATTTCAGAGCTATCTTTCTCATCGTTGTTCAGGGCATCCAACCTTGATGGTTTCGTTCCCATAGGTAAGCTGATGATCTCTTCAAAGTTTGCATTCTGCATAGACACTCCATTTTCATTTGCATGTTTTCCTGGGTTGAGATTACTGAGAGAGAGGAATATGATCAATTAACACATTTTTGTTTGTTTGTTTGTTTTGTAAGAAAGTTTTTATTTTTCAAAACATTAAAATTAATACATTTGTTTTATACAAATCCTTTTTTCCATATTATATAACATTTTGTTCTATTTGTATAGTTTTGCTTTTATCTTGTATTGGTGGTTTCCCACCACATCTGAAGCATAACACATTTTCCACTTTATCCAAAATAGTAATATTTATCTCTATGTTTACATTTCTGGTAAGGGTTATATATCTTTAAAATACTTATATACCAATTCTTATTTTCTATATTCTTATATAATTCTAAAAAACAAGTTCATTATCTAATTATCCTTAGTACATTCATATACTCAATTTCTATTCCTTTATGCTATTATAACCATGTATAAATGTAGTTTTTCATGTCCCAATATTTTTCAACATATTCTTTCAAATCCTCCCAATCTTCTAAAAAAGTCTCTGAGTACAGATTATTCAACTTTCTAGTCCATTTATCCATTTCAGCCATATATAACAATTTTTTCAACCATTCCCACACTTCTGGTATTTTTTCATTTTTCCAATTTTGTGCATACACCATTCTTGCTGTTGTAATCATATACCATATTATTGTCCTTTTCTTTACATTTATCTCTTCTAGTTTAAGTCCAAGCAGTAACATTTCAGGCAACTTCTTAAATGTACATTTCAAATTTTTTTCCATTTCTGCATGTATTATAGACCAATAAGTCTTCGCTTTATCACAAGTCCACCACATATGATAGAAAGAACCTTCTTTCTTTTTACATTTCCAATATTTGTTAGACATATTTTGATTAATATTTGCAATTTTTTTTGGTGTCATATACCATCTGTACATCATTTTAAAACAGTTCTCTTTTAGATTATAACATGTAGAAATACTCATTGCATTTTTCCATAAAAATTCCCAAGATTCCATTTCAATGTCTTTGTTTAGGTTTATCGCCCATTTTATCATTTGTTCCTTTACCATTTCATCAGCATTAAACCATTTTAACAATACTTTATACATTTTAGAAATCATTTTTTTCCCATCTTCCTCCCAAATTTGTTCTATTTCATTGCTTTTTTCTCTAAAACCAGATTTTTTATCACTTCTGTACATATCATATATTTGTCTGTACCTTAACCAGCCATAATCAAAGTCCATCTGCTGCTGCTCCTTCAATTTAAAGTCTTTACCATGTCTTGTTAACAGGTCTCTATATTTCAACCAGTCTTGTCCTTTGTAGTGAGATGATGGATTTAAAACTTCTGCAGGTTCAATCCACATAGGTATTTCTTCTGGAAAAAAGTTTTTATATCTTGTCCACGTATCGATTAATGTTCTTCTCAAATAATGATGCTTAAACATATTGTCCATTTTTGTTTTACCATAATACAGATATGCGTGCCACCCAAACCTACAGTCATGACCTTCCAGGGACAATAACTTTCTGTCTTGTAACATAGTCCATGTCCCTATCCAAGTCAAACATACTGCATCATGATATAGCCTTAAGTTTGGTAACTGAAACCCACCTCTCTCTTTAGCATCACACATTATTTTCATCTTAATTCTTGGTTTTTTCCCTCCCCACACAAACTTAGTCAATTCCTTCTGCCAGCATTTGAATGTTTTTACATCTTTCACAATTGGAATAGTTTGAAACAGAAACATTATTCTTGGTAACACATTCATTTTAACCACTGCAATTCTACCCAGCAGTGACAAATTTAATACATTCCACCTTTTAATATCTTGCATAACTTGCTGCCATAATTTCTCATAATTATTCTTATACAAATCAATGTTTTTCATTGTTAGGTTTACCCCTAGATATTTTGTCTTTTTCACCACTTCACATTCTATAAGATTTTGTAATTCAATTTGCTTATTATTTGGCATATTTTTACACATCACTTTCGATTTGTTCTTATTTACATAAAACCCAGCCAAATCACCAAACTCTCTTACTTTCTGCAACAAATATGGTAGTGTAGTCATAGGGTCTTCAGCTATAAACATCACGTCGTCTGCAAAGGCTCTATATTTAAAAGAGAAACCTTTTATTGTTAAGCCTTTAATTTCTTTATCTTCTTTCAAATTTAGTAACAAGACTTCCAAAATCCAAATAAATAGCAACGGCGAGAGTGGGCATCCTTGTCGTGTTCCTTTTTCCACTTTAAAGTAATCCGTTTTTTCAGTATTAATTATTAAAGAGGATTTCTGTTCTCTATATATTGACTTAATAAGATTAAGCATATAGTCTCCAATTTCAAGATGTTCCAACACTTCAAACATAAAATCCCAATTTAAATTGTCAAACGCTTTTTCCGCGTCTAAAAAAAGAAAGCCCACTTCCTTCTCCGGATGTTTATCATAGTACTCTATAGCATCCACTACTACTCTTATTTGGCGATTAGGTAAAAATCCTGCTGTCTGTATAGTCTCTTTAAGATGTTCCTTAAGCCTATCAGCTATAATCTTGGCAAAAATCTTATAGTCATTGTTTAGCAAAGAAATTGGTCTATAATTTTTAACATTGGTTAAATCTTGACCTTCTTTCGGAATGAGTGAAATGGTTGCTTCTTTCCAAGTCTCCGGGACCTCACCTGTTACTCCTATGTCATTCATTAATAGCAATAACACTGGTGAGATCGAATCCTGTAGTGATTTATAAAACTTAGCTGTAAATCCATCTGATCCAGGTGCTTTCCCTAATTTTGAATCATTTATTGCATTTTTAATCTCTTGTAGTGACATTGGGCAGTTAAGTAGTTCTTTGATTTTCTCCGTTGGTTTTGGTAATTTTAATGACTGTAGGTATTCTTTAATCCTTCTTCTGTCTTTATTTTCCTTCTTAAAAAGCTTTGCATAATATTTAAAAAATTCTCTTTTTATTCCCTTATTGTCTATTATCTCAATATTGTCCCGTATCACTTTAGCAATAAATTTATTTTCACGTTTTTTCTTTAATTGCCATGCTAAGTACTTTCCAGGTTTATTTGCACCTTCAAATGCTTTTTGTTGCAATTTTTTCAGGTTCCAGTAAGTCTCTTGAGTCAAAATAGCTTTTGCTTGGTCTTGTAACATCCAAATTTCCTTTTGCAGTTTCTTTTTTCCTGGTCTGTTCTTCAGTTCCTTTTCTTTTATTTTAATGGCTTGTACAATGTTTTCATATTGTTCTCTTTTCTTTTTATTGTCTTTAGCGTTCAATGATATCAATAATCCTCTCATAACTGCTTTGTATGCATCCCACACAGTTTGAATTTTTACTTCTTTTTGTATGTTCGCTTGGAAATATAAATCTGTCTCTTCATGTAATTTTTAACTATTTCTTGGTTGTCTAATAAGTCCTCATTTATTCTCCATCTCCCTTGCCTTTTTATTTGCCCAGAAGTCCATAGACAAGGATTGTGGTCTGAGATTATTCTAGGTAGAATTTCAACTTTTTTTGTCTTAAATGTTAGATTAATAGACATCCAGATCATATCAATTCTTGAATGTGAATCATGTCTGTTAAGAGTAAAAAGTATAGTCTTTCCCTTGTGGGTTAACCTTCCTCCAAATATCCTCCAGCTTTTCCTGTTTTATCAGTTCAAAAAATTTTTTTGGAAGTTTCCCTAGTGTGTCGTCTTTTCTCTTTGAGCGCCTATCTATTTTATTATTCACAGTCCCATTAAAGTCTCCCAACATTATGATTTGTTCATAGTTTACACTGTCCAGTTCCATTTGTAGTTCTTTAAAAAAGATTTCTTTAGCTCCGTTGGGGGCGTAAATATTTACAATCAAAGTCTTCTGTCCGTGTAACAGAATTTCAATAGCTAAGTATCTTCCTTCTTTATCTTTAAATATTAGTTTAGGTTTCAAGTCTTTTTTGGCATATGTTACCAGTCCATTCTTTTTATTACTTGCCAATGAAAAAAATTCTTCTCCCAACTTTTTTCTTATTAAATATTTGTAGTCTTGTTTCTTAAGATGGGCCTCTTGTATACAAACTATACTACATTTTTGTTTCTCCAGCCAGTGTCCTACCATTCTACGTTTTTGGGGTGAATTAAGTCCATTTACATTCCATGAGAGTACTTTGTAATCCATCTTGTTGTAGTCTTAAATATCACCAAATTCTTCCTTGTTCTCACCAACAAAGGCGTACATTTCTGCTGAATTTTTAATCACCATTCTGTTGTTACCATAATAAAAACTCAGTCCTTGTGGTATTTCCCAACGAAATCTTCTTTTTTTCTCTTTCAGTTTGTCTGTCAGACGCTTGAATTTTTTCCTGTCTTGCAAAATTGCTCTGGGCAATTCTTTCATTACGATAACTTTTTTTCCACCTATTTCAAAAGAGTCTGTAAAACATTTCTTGTAGATTTGTTCTTTTGTTCTCTTCATTGTAAACTGAACTACCACGTCCCTTGGTATATTTTTGTCTCTCGCGTATGTAGAATTGACTCTGTAAACAAGATCCATATGTTCTTTAACAACTTCCTCTTCCTCTTGTAAAAAATCTGCTAATGCTTCTTGCCTTCTTATAAAAATGTCTTCACCTAATTTTTCCTCTATACCTCTAAATCTCAGATGGTTTTGCATGTCTCTATAGTGCATCATCTTTTCCATTCTGTCATTTTCCTTCATTGTTTTTTGAGTATTTTCTTCCAGTTCTTTTACTTTAATTTCTATGTCTTGTGTTCTAGTGGTTAACTTTTGTAATTCAGCTTTTAAATCTATAAAATTTTTGTCTGCTTGTGCAGCTATACCATTCATTTTAACATTTACCTCTCCTATAGCGTCTAACAATTAACACATATTATTGATGTACTACCTCGATTTTATAAATATATTACATTATACACTATTAACAAAACACCATTCGTTATAGAGCAGATATTGTTTGCAATGTCAACAGCGATGTCAACAGCAAATATTTAGCACTTTCAAAGCATAACATAATCTGTAACCTGCAAGGTCAGTGTATTAACAGTGTATTAACAACCTTGTATCACACATCTATTTTTTAAAAATAAATAACCAGCAATTTCCTTTGCTTTTGGTACCAAGCACTCTCATCTCCCTGTTTATAGAACTGGAAAACACAGTCCCTAATTGACATCATCTGGTGTTCAATTTGAAAAGACAGAAAACAGTTACACACACCGATAAATACTGACAGCAGGTGGTACTTGCTATTAATTTGAAACACAATCAAACCTCAGCCAGCCATAGTTTTGCCTTGATAGGCTGGCAATATTTCTGTTTCAGGGGATTTAATACATGATTGGTTTTCTTGCCAAGAAGCAACTTCCTGGCTCAGCACATAGTTTAAAAAGAGTTTGGGTTGGCTGTCCCTATTATTTGGGCACAAGCTCATGGATGTAAGCAGAAAAGGCTGCACCACCTACCCCTGTCTCCACCAAGGGCAGAAGTCTGCAGTCTTCAGTATTTTGCAGGTCTGCCAGGGTGGGGGTATAGAAGGAAAGCAAATGCTCAAAAAACTCCAATTTGAAAAGAAAAGAAAGATTCCTACTGTAGTAGCCTCCCAAACAGGTGATGGGGGAAACACTTAAAGGCATACAACTTCCATATACATAACACCCACTGTACTTTTCTTTGCAACAGAAAGGGCTACGGGGAAGGGAAGGGAGGAAACACCCCACTTCTGAAGGAGGATTGCATTGGAATGCAAACAGAGTTCAGAGGTCTAACAGGAAGAGTACAGGGAGAGTTTTTACCCTGAAACAGTTCTGCTAGCTTAAGTGAATGGGACTTGCAACACACAAAGTCAGAAAAAAGGAAATGGCACTGTATTTCTTTGCTGAACTGGCAGTAGACATGTGCTAGATACAGCAATCTGTCGGGGCTTTTTAAATAAACTGTGTATTTTTATCCTGTCAATTTATATTGATTTCTGTTATTTTAACTTCTGTGTTTATTACATTTTAGAAGCTATTCCAAGAAATGTGTTCTGGCTGACAGAAGTAAACTTTCCTGCATTCATGTTCCTTGGAACATATCACATTGTTTTATTTTATTGTGGTGGCTATGGGGTGGGAGGGGGGGGGGAGAAGCCTCTAAGACAACAGTTTTCTGGATTAAAGAAAGTCCAATTGCCCCATTCTAGTGTCTCCTGTAGATACTTTAAATCCCAACTGGCCACAATCAAATAAAAAGGGAGATAACAAGCTTTGATTAAAGATTGGTAGAGCGTAAGCTATGTGTTCTCAAAAGGTCTCTTATTTGGGCGCCTGCTGGACCAAGGCTGCAATTATTTGTGAGGTAAACAGAAATTGCTTTAAGATATTTAACTAGAAAGTCAAGACACAGATGGAGTCAAACAACAAAGATTTATTTAACAAAAGATATTTAATACAGTAAATGCTTTGTGTGGATGGCTTCAATATATAAAGTAAAACTAGCTCTCAGCTCCACCCCCCAAAGGTGACAAGATTTTCCTACAATGAGAGTAACTAGTTGTAGCTGAGTCTGAAGTAAAGTAAATAAACCCTGAAGGGAGAGCTAACAGAAAAACTATGGGCTCTTGCTGATGATGGTTAGACTGTCTTAAGTGGGTCAACAATCAGCAGGTAACAACCTGAGAACCACAACTGGCACACAGGACATATGGGAAGACATGGTCTTTTAGACATACATGGTGGCCTAGGTTGTGAAGGGCTTTAAAGGTCATAACCAGAACTCTGTATTGAACTTGAAGACAAACTGGCAGCCCATGTAGCCGTTTTAAGATAGGCAAGGCATGTTTCCACCAGCCAGCTTCTAACAATAGATTGTGCTGTCACATTCTGAGCCCAGGTTCTGAGTTGTATTCAAGGACAGCCCAACATATCGTCCATTACAGTAAACAAACTACACGCTTAATAAAAAGCAAAAGAATATCAATTTGCACCCAGGTCTCACTGGTCATAGCCCAACATTTTAACCACTACTCTGACTGGGTTTCCTGATGGTGCTTGGAATTCTCAAAGCATTACATGGATGTTTAAAGATGCCGTGTGTCACCCACACTTTGTGTGTGTGGAAAGTATGCATTTCTTGAAGGTAGTGCCAGTCCCAGCCTCTCAATGAAGAAAGCATCTTCATGTGTAAGAGAGTGCCTGATACACAAAAGGTACTTTATTTTGTTTTGTTCTCTGACTCTGTTTTTTTCCAAAAACTTTTTAACACTTTGGTGAGAACTTAAGAATAGCCCTGCTGGATCAGACCAATGGTCCATCTAGTCCAGCATCCTGTCCTGCACTGTGGCTGCAGCTTGCAAGAAAGACTGAGCACTCTTTTCCGAACACTGGAAAGCAGACATTAGTAATTTATTATCTATAGTAGCTTTTATTTTTCTTATCCACCACTGGAGGCACACAGAATGAGAAAAGGACTTTTAAGTTTCTCATTAAATTTTAAAGAGTGTACTCTTTGCTACCAAGCAGCGCACTGTGCTTTCAACAAATGCTTCCACTTATACAGCAAACTTAACCCCACAAGAGATGGTATCCAGGGCATTTGAAATGCAGCAGTGGAGTAAGTGATAAAAAATACTGAAAGAAACACACAAAAACGGGAATATAATTTTATTTAACGTACTTGCATTAAAAAGAAGAAATCACCTAACATTTCTCAATTAACATCCACTCCTAAACAACATTCTCTTACTCACCTGTCTACATTTGCTGTGGGCTGATGTGAAATGAGCACATGGGTGTGGGTGACCATTTCCCCATTGCGTGGAGATTCTGGCACACACGGAACCTGAGAGTTGATCACAGGGCTTAAGGGAGATGAAGGGCTGGTCACTGGTAGAGGGGGAAAAAGGAAGAGGAAAAAGGTTTCTCATGTAACCTTTTCTAGAGATAACACATTTGTTTAAATCTAGACATGTGCACAGAAAGTATGTACGTATGTATGGAAGTTGCCTATGCTCATGTTCAGATGTGCTCTTTTCCTTGGTGCCATGGTATTCAAATGTGAGGCCAGGATAAAGACAGGTTCCAGGGTCAAAATCTAAGAAGCCCTGCTTGAATTTCCTCAGCATTAAAGAAACAGCTATACAATTTTCAGCTACTTAACTTTGTGGATTTACAAGACTATCTACCGTAAATCTTTGTTTCTGCACTCCTTGCTCAGAATTCATTTCAAGGTTCTTTTTTAAAGTCACAAATGGAAGTAGACTGCTAGCAGCTTAATCACATTTGGAATAACTGATTCTCATAGTGTACCTACCAATGTGTAGAGCTGAATATTTTGCCATGCTGATTTAAACTGGTTTCCGCCCTATTAATCATCTAAAGCTTTAGTGAAATAGTCTACCAATTAAGACGTGCACCAGTAAACCAAGTAGAAATCAAAAGCGATACCTGCATCTTTTGTTATCTCCCCATTTTGCTGTTCATTTGACTTCTGTAAAAAAAAGTAAGTTAACGTTAAAATGCTGCACTGAGAACAAAACATATCCAATCATTTCTATGAGAAATTGAAAATGTACCTTCTCTGCAGCTTCTGTTCGCCTAGTTCTTTTCATAATCTCTTCAAGGCGCTATAAAGAAAATGAGGGGGAAAGCCTCAGTCTAAAAATAATAATTTTGAAATATATGAAAAGGACCACAGAAAGAAGGGAAGTGATCTTTGTCTGGTTGTAACAGAACCATTCCAGTTCATAGACACTTACACTGATCTGAATGGGTTCAAATTTTAGAAAAGTTTAAATTATTCACAATAATTACTGTGAATTATTCACAATAGTGTAAGTAGCACAGGTCTGCCATTGTCAGCTATGGAAATGGGAAAGCCCTGTTTGCATTCAAGCCTCCACTGGATCATGTACTATATTTGCTGTTACCTTCTTCCTTTCTAAACGCTCTTGTTCTTCTCTTTGGAAATGCTTTTCACGCTCTAACCGGATCTGTTCTTCTCGTAATCGAGCTTCTTCTTCTTTCTAAAGGGATGGCACAGGAAATGAAAAAATAGACTGACTTATTTATTATTCATTTACTTAAAAAAATGCCATGCTGCCTCTCCAGTGAACCTGCCCAAGGCAGCGTAAAAAATAAAACAGCCTAAAAGCAGACTATAAAAATATTAACATCAAATCCCTTAGTTTAAAGCCTGGGTAAAAAGAAAGGTTTTGGCCTGGCAGAGTAGCGGACACACAAAGGCAAGCTTCAAGGGGAAAGAGGGTTGCCAGGTCCCCTCATCGATCTGGAGCGGAATTTGGGGAGCATTCTGGGAGGGACATCAAGTGATGTAATGACATCACCTGGAAGTGATGTCATCACATTGGTGACTCCGGGAGTGACGCTCTGGTTTAGGGGCAAAACTCTATGGTAAATTTGCCCTCAAACCATAGAATTTTGCCCAAGAACCAGTGTCCCTGCGCAACGTCCCCAACATGATTATGTCACTTCTGAGTGATGTCATCACACTGGAGACTTCATGCAGCAATGTCCTTGTTTAGGGGTGGGGTTTCCCCTGCCAGCCAGCTGTTCCATGGTGGGGAGAAGCCCCCAAAACTGGGGGATCCCCCGCTTGGACCTGGGGGCTGACAACCCAAAAGGGAAAGGATGTTTCACAGGCAAGGTGCCACTGCCAATAAAGCCCTGTCTCTGGTTGTCAGCTAGGAGGATCTTTGCTGGTGGATTGGACAGCATGGGAGAAGGCAGTCCTTCAAGCATCCCTACCCCAAGCCACGTAGGGCCTTAAAGGTGAGAATCAGCAGCTTGAATTGTGACTGGAAGCAGATGGGCTGCAAGGGCAGATCTTTTCAGCATTAGAGTGACACAATCCCTGTATCCCACTTACACTAATCACTACCAGAGGTTCCCAAACTTATTTGGCCTTAACCCCCGTTTCAGAAAAAAAATTACTCAGTGCTCCCCTGGAAATCTACCTTCAAGAAGTGGACAAAAAGATGCAGGTAGAGTCCACCATGATACACGCAGCCAGGCAGGCCAAGGCAGGCATAGAGCAGCAGCTGGAGGCCTGAAGCCAGAGGCCAGCAGCAGCAACAACACAAAAGCCCAGCAGCAACACCAGCTTTACAAGGGTGCCCATGCATTTGCAATTTGCAAATGCATGGCTGTGATTGGCTGTGGGGACCCCTCTTCGCCTCCTCCTCCCTCCCTGATCCCAGGGAAGGCAGGAAAAAGCTGTTTTAGGTAGGTTCTGGACGCTTCTTTCTTTATGCTTCCACCGCCCCCTTATTTTTATGCTACTACCGCCCACCTGGACCATTCCAACACCCCCCAGGAAGCGGTATGGCCCACTTGGGGAACCAGTGCTCTAGACTATCAACAACATCACCTTATCTGAGCATCACAGTTTAACTAACTTGATACTTATTTCTAAAGTCCAATTAATACAATCCAACAAGTATAAGAAATTAATGCATATATGCAGTTTGTAGCATTTTTTTCTTTTTCTTCTATAGAACAGGCCCCACTGGGCTATACTCAGGGCTCATTTTGTAGCAGGAGCTCCTCTGCATATTAGGCCACACACCCCTGATGTAGCCAATTCTCCAAAAGCTTACAATAGCCCCTGTAAGAACAGCTCTGTAAGTTCTTGGAGGATTGGCTACATTAGGGGTGTGTGGTAGGGTTGCCAAGTAGGGTCTACTTACCGGCAGGGGGGAGTTGTTCTCCCCCCGGGAGCTCTTCTGGCACGTGCGCTTTGCGCGCGCGCCACGGCGCCATGATGATGTCATCACGTTGGGGGCGTTGCCAGAGCGTCGCCCTGGCAACGCCCCCAACGTAATGACGTCACCTCCAGGGGACGTCATTACACTGGGGAAGTCGTCCTCACCGGATGACTTCTGGGGCGGGGTTCCCCCTGCCAGCCGAATGCCAGGCGGCGGATCGGGAACCCCTATAGCGGGGAATCCCCCGACCCCCGGGCTGACTTGGCAGCCCTAGTGTGTGGCCTAATATGCAGAGGAGCTCCTGCTACGAAATGAGCCCTGGCTATACTAAAAGCAGCCCTCAACTGGACAAGGTTGGGGAGAGGGGGAAATAAAGACTGGTTCATAAAAAGAAAATAAAATCTCACTAAAATGTAATCTCAGAATCTTTTTGCATCATAACCAATGTTCTTCACATGATTTCTCAGACTAAATTGAGATTCTAAATTCCCTTCTGAATTCCCCTGCCCTCTTCTTCATAAGATTAAAATACCAGAATTACTTGAGTGCTGAGAATATTTAGCTTTTCTGAGGGTAGACATCAGCAGGCCGCCTTGTGACTCAAGGGCCCTAGGCACTTTTGCTTTTGTGGGCCCCTTCCTCCATAAAAAAATATTTAAAATTATATTTTATGACTGTGTTGGTATAAAGATAAATATAATTCAGGCTGGATTATAGTTGTCTTTTTACCGATGTAGTTGAAGTATGTATTAGGGTTGTGGAGGTCTTCCAACTCTAAAAGTTCATTTTTTTCCTTCTGATTTTCGTGGGCCCTGTTGGTAGAGTTTAAATATGCAAAGGAAGTAGGGCACTGATTGTTTAGAGCAAAATCAGTAGTTTATTTAAAGAAGAACAAACCGTTAGAGAACACAGAAGAGAGACAGCCTTAACTGTCTAGCGTAACTGCTGTGAGAGGAACAACAATAAGAGGAAGCCCTGCAAGAGCAGAAAGTCTCCAGAACGACCAATTAGGAAACAGCAAGGACATAATTTGAAATTGTGAGCAGGCCCTAACCTAGCTTTGCTAACTGCCAGTCCTTCAGCTGTCCCCCTGTAGGGTGATCTTCAGATCTTCTTGATAAGGCTGCACGATAGACCTTGCATATTCCAATAGAGGAAGAAGAGATTGGATTTATACCCCACCCTTCACTACCCAAAGGAGTCTCAGAGCGGCTTACAATCTCCTTTCCCTTCCCCTCCCCACCACAGACACCCTGTGAGGTAGGTGGGGCTGAGAGAGAGCTCTGACAGAAACTTCTCATTTTTCAAGAACAGCTGTGCCAGAACTACGGCTTGCCCAAGATCACCCAGCAGGTGAAAGTGGAGGAGTGGGGAATCAAACCCGGTTCTCCCAGATTAGAATCTGCGCACTGAACCTCTACACCAAACTGGCTCTCTACACCATACAGGCCCTAGGCACTGTGCCTGCTGTGCCTAATGGTTAAGTCGGCCCTGGACATTAGTCGGCTGTTATTCTTGTTGTGGGTATCTAACACCCAAATGCTTTGCCTTTTTATCTAATTAGAGAATTATGGATAGCTTGCAAACAGCATGTTTAAGCATTCAGGATAACGGATAGAAGGAATATGGCTGAACTCTTTCCCTGCAGTTTTATACTGATTATATTCCACTGGTTTGTCTTGGGCTTCTTTTGTTGGCAACCACTTCTGGGTGAGGACAGGAGGAGGCAGGCACACCATCAAAAACCTGTGGCATCTCTCCGCCTGCTAGTCCTCGAGAGCACCCTATGGGAAGAGCTGAGAAAGGTAAAATGCCAAGCTGCCCTTTGAACTGGAATGCAAATATACATTTCTGCTGGCAAGGGAGAACAGACACAACTGACTGCAGCTCCTAGCTGATCACAGACTATGCCTTGACAAACCTTCATTTCAGAACCTTAAAGCAATTAAAGGAACATTACATGGAGTGTTATGAGAGGCAGTTCAGTCTCACAGCAAAAAAGTATCATACCAGAATCAGGTACACTTATGATGATACTCCCGCATTGTCATGATGCTCACCGGGCAAATCTGGATGTGTCTGTCTCTCTGTGTTGGGTTTGGAGATTATATGAATTTATGTCTAAACAAGTACTTGTCTTCCTGCCTTCCCTTTTGATTTAGGGTTTCCACATACTCAATAAACCACACACTCATCTTTCAGCTATCTGTGCAAACAACCACAGACAGGTTGGAAAATCGCAGCACACCTGCTTCTGAAGCCGTTCCATTTCCTCCCTCTCTTTCTGTTCTTTTTCCTCAGCCAGACAGCGCAGCGCTGCTTCTTTCTCCTGCTCCAGTTCTGCCTCTCTTTGCTTCCGCTCTGCCTCCTGCTTATGAGCCTCTTCCTCTCGACGAGCTCGCTCTTCAGCTATCCTCTGTGCCAGCTCCTCCTTCTTTTGCCTACAAGCATCCAGAACAGAGTCAGACCTACGTATGGGATGAGGAGCTCAGGATAACACAGGGCTATAGGATTGTTTTGAGAAGCAAAAACGTTAAAAATAAGTAACTGTCTTCAATGCTCAGAAAGAGCAAGATTTAAACGTCCGAGAGAAAACTGTCTGCCTTTCTCTGACAAACTCAGGGGGTTTACAGAGATTTCCCAGGAAGTCTCCCATTTAGGCAGTGACCAAGCCCACACTTACTTAGGCTTCAGCAAGGACAGGTGACTGCCTCACATGCTCTCCCAACTCACCCTGGGACCACAACAGCAGACCACAGTGACAGCTTTACAGAAAAAAAAGGAAGAGATGATTCTCCACTATAACTCAGCTCTTAGAAAGAGACAGAAAGGTAATACACCTGGGTATACTGCTAAGCTTGCCATCTCTCTATGGAGAGACAGACTTGCTCTTCAGACAGACAACCCAAGGTAGACACAACAGACACTTCTAGAACTAGACTTCCTCACATTGCAGAGAGGGGAACGTGCAGGGAGATACTGATACAGAGCCCTTTGAGCCAAGTAGTCTCCCCGGGCACGCTGCTGTTGGGGCTGTCTTTCTGAGCATTCGAACCTGCTTCCTTATTTCCAAGGCAGTTTAAAAGCACAATTCTAAAGCTAGCAGGTTTCACTATGCTTATGCCCAGCCTTGAATCAACATTTCTCATCCTTACCAGGGGTCATTTTGTAGAAAAAGAGGTGCAGGAGCTCATTAGCATAACTCATTAGCATATGCCCCCCCCCCCGACATCACCGGCCGAATGTCAGTTTCAGCCCCATTATACCCTACGGGCCATTGAAGTCAATGGCAAAAACTCAGGGTATATGAGGAGCTGGAGGAGAGGGGATTTGAGGGAGAGGCTCCAAACTTGCAGGGTAGCTGCTGGGGCCTCTCCCCGAAATACCCACCAAGTTTCAAGAAGATTGGACCATGGGGTCCAATTCTACGGGCCCCCAATCAGATTGCCGCATCCCCTCCATTGTTCTCTATGGCGGGGAAAAAAACGTTACTTTTTTCCCACCATAGAGAACAATGGAGGGAATGGGGCAACCTTTTTGGGGGCCCGTAGAATTGGACCCCCTGGTCCAATCTTCTTGAAACTTGGTGGGTATTTCGGGGAGAGGTCCCAGCAGCTACCCTGCAAGTTTGGAGCCTCTCCCTCAAACCCCCTCCCCTCCAGCTGCTTTTTAAACTGCCACTGAATTTCAGCGGCAATTCAGCGGCGGGCCGAATCAGATCAGAGAATCTGATTCGGCCCGTGGATGCCCTAGTGCCCACTCCTGGGCTGGCAGAGCTCCGCTCCACCTAGCTGCGGCCCCAAATGACCCCTGATCCTTACTAAAAAAAAGACTGACCACAAACATGACGTGAGCAGGGGAAAAAAGACAAAAACTACCAGTAAGAAGATAATTTGACTATGTGAGATGATGGTCTGAAGCACCTTAATAACAGAGGCAGACCACTTCTTCAAGAGAAATCAAATTTCAGCTGAGCTGGAAGAGCTGGGTGTCAGACATCTATGCTGCATAACCCTAGCCAATACATTTCTGCCAATGGACACAACCACACATGCCACACAAAGCAGTGTTTACTTCAAGAAATCGGCAACATCTCATGGGAATGAAGGAAACCACACAGCTTCACTCCTGGGAAAAAGTGGCCCATAAGGAAGCACCCCATCTGGTGGAATGAGCTCCCGGAGGAGATCAGGGCCCTGCGGGATTTAGTGCAGTTCCGCAGGGCCTGTAAGACGGAGCTCTTCCGCCAGGCATATGAGTAGGGGCCGCTACTTCCACCTTCCCTCCCCCTCCCTGTTTTCTCCGTGCAGTATACCTACCAAAGCCTGACCGCTATTTGTACCATCTGCCACGAGGAAAAAAGGTGCTCCGAAGCGATTAGGTTGCCGCCATCTGAATTTTTAGGATTGAGTGTTGAGCACTTTAGATTGTTAATTGTGTTATTGTGTGGTTTTAAACATAACGTTTTATATTGTTTTAAGTTTTAGTATGTTCTTTGAATCCTGGGGTACCAGGTCTTGTACGCCGCTCTGAGCCTGCAACTGCGGGGAGAGCGGCTTAGAAATCAAATAAATAAATAAATAAAATAGATACAAATGGCAGTGTCTTACAGTTTGATCCAGAAACCATTAAAGGGAAATATTATGTACCAAGCTCAATTAGCCCCAGTGGGGAAAAAATGGACTAAACTTGCTGAAGTTAGATGATGAACTGCTTCAAGTTAAGTAGAAACACTGGGATACAAGCCTATTTAGTCTCCTTGGTAAACCACTGCAGTTAATGGCTGAGATCCAAAGACAGCGCAAGCCAGTTCCATTTGCTCAAGGGAGACTTGTACTTGTGTTTCTCAAACAGCAAATCCTATGATACATAGCAAATTGCTTTTGAAACCGAGGCTTTTACAAGAAACGTGTGATTTGACGAATTTTCAAGAAAAGGTTGCGAAAACCCCACTGCACATACCAAATCCCTGGGACACGCCGTAATCATCTCTTTGGATTCCAGCCAGCAGATCCCGACAGTTCAAAATGCAAAGGCTCTTATTTCTCTGGGCTGCAGATCACATAATACCCAGAACAGCTAGGACAGTGGCAGCTACTCAGCGGGTGAAACACAGTTCACCTCCATCACTTGCAGAAGACAGATGACTATATAGACAATGTACTGATTACACAGATCAAAAGACAAGAGGCCTTTGACAAGCACCTTTTTTTGGCCTTATTAGCTTCAGGGTCTACAACTTGCAAGGGAATATTAAAGACATGATAAAGTGCATCTTTTCTGCTGAGGAACTGGAGAGTGGTCACCTTTCGGTTGCTTCCCTCTCCTTTCTTTCTTGCTCTTCCCGTTCTCGCTGCTCCCGGGCCAGTCGCCTTTTTTCAGCAAGCACTCTGGCTGCTTCCTCTGGGTCCGTTGTCCCTGCAGAAGGCTTGCTGTTGGGAGGAGACGGCCAGGCAGCTGAAGCAGGAAGGGACAGAACGGGGGCAGCACCTGATGAAACGAACACACCTTTACCATCCTATTCAGTCAAATTTTTATATTCTGCCTTCTCCCCAAGATTCCAGGTGTCAACGTGCCAGAAGACAACAATGCAGATCAAATATATTAAATAGTAGTATCTAGACAGTTATCAGCAGCCATGGACTTGATAAAGTGACGAAAATTCAAGAACAAGCTTACCAAGAAGCCCTATAGAAAAAGCTCCATCTTTCAAGACATTCTATGACTTTGTATGGACGGGGCCTTGCTAATTTTCTCAGTAAGACTGCTGCACAGTGTGGGAGCAGCAGCAGCTCCGAAGACTCAAGTGCAAGGAGAAGCAGATCAAACCATTCTATGACATACTGAGCAGGCATCAGTCATGAATGTAACTGGTCAAATAGGCGTTTAACAGTTAAATGAATTATCTACACATTTGAACAGGATTGATATATCAATGGATGGCCTTAGTAATTCTGGCGCCCTGGGCAAATGTCAGGGATGGCACTGAGTGCAAGGGGGGGACAATCAGGGCAGCATTCCCCCTCCCCCTGCAGTTGCCCAAGACCATTTCTCAGCCTAACGCTAACATACCTCTCAGGGTTGCTGATGTGAGGATAAAACAGAATTCTGTACGCTTGTTTAGAGTCCCCATGGGGGAGAAATGCAGAATATAAAATATCTAAATAAATATTTGCAGAAGTCCAGAGCAGGATTGATCCAAAAACTTCAAACCTGATTTAAATGTCTACCAAGCAACAATGAAGTTATGAGAAAGAGAACTTCTGAACATGTGCCGTCATGTGACTGGGCAGGCTGCTAGCCAAGGCAGCCGGTGTGTGTTTCGCCTGGTTTCAATCACTCATTTACAAATGCAGCTGAGTCCCAGACGCAATATTTGCTTCTGCTGCTGCAGGAAGCGGCTTGTATTGCTTGGCCCTTGCCAGCACAATGGGCATGAAGAGCACTTTGAATATTATTGGTAATATTCCTATTAAATCCTTATACTTTTTTCCCTTTCACAATTACTCCCAATTTCAATAAATCAAAATGACACTAAAAAATTGCACAACGGAATGGGGGCTACATTGAGTGAACAGAGAAAGAACGCAGCCCAAGAGGAAAATGGTGAGGCTTACTGTTTATGGTCTCTGGTTTACTAGGTCCTTCTACATTTGCAGCCTCTCTGGGATTTGGGATTGCCTTCCCATTGCCCGTCTCTTCTTCAACTGCCTTCCCAGATTCCTGATTTTTTTCTTTTTTCTCTTTTTCCTTTTTCTTCTCATGTTTGACAGGTCGAATGTTGCCAGGAGAAGGAGGCCGTTGCTGAGCAGAAGAGATTCTGGATGATCCAGGTGTTGTGGTTATTTTTTTGGGTGTTCCAGGCAAAAAAGGCAAAGACCTGGAGGCATGCCTATTTCAAACACAAACGCAGCAATGATGATACTAATCATTTTTTGTTGTTTAGATTTTAATGATTTTTTTAAAAGCCTACCAACAATTAGCAATGTTTACATGTTCTCCTGTTACATGAAAAGCCTAAACAGAGTTACTCCAGTCTAAACCCACCGATATACTGGAGTAACTCTGAATAGGATTACACTGCAATTATACTTATCAGGCAATATTTTCCTAGTAGTTTTCATTAAGTTCATATGGAGGTTACTGAAATTCTCCAGCTGAAATATTTGTTACTGTGAAAAATGGCTCTGTTTAAAGGAAAGTTATTATCTATGCAATCCATTTCTATGAGCATTCTCTATTGTTCTAATTAAAACTTTATCAAAACAGTTCTCAAAATGAGGCATATTCCATCAAGAAGTTACTTACCAAGCAGATGATTTACTTCTAAAAGTAGAAGGTGAACGAGCTCTTTTTTTGCCAGATGGATTAGACAATGAGAGGCCTCTTTCCTTTTCTTTTCTGCTTGCCTAAAATTTAACAAAAAGGATAAAGCAGCCATATCACAGGGCATGCAAATCCATAATATATCTTTGGATGTTTTGTTCATCTTAAATTTAATCACAACATTGCATGAAGTTAAGGTTGGACTATTAGCTGTACCACAATAAGGCTGTGGGGAAAAGAAGGACTTTATGAAGTGAGATGGGTTTTGACCAATGGGTCGCAGTATCTGATATGGACGGCTAATACTGCCAGAAAGGCTAATTTTTGAGGAAGTGCTCTCCCTAATATCCATGACCTTTTCATATATATTATTTATTTATATTGAGATCCCACCCTCTCCACAAGCGGTCTCAGGGGAGGTTACACAAGTCAACTCAGCAAATGTAATGACTGCAATATACAATAAATAGGCTTAAAATAGTTACAACAGAATTAAAACAATCTAAAAACAGCCTTGGTTGGGGCATCAGATAGTTGAATGATCACTCTGTAGACGATGCTGAGGTGGAAACTAATTCAGTGGAGTCTCTGGATATCTACTCACTATATTCCTGTATCATACATCTAATTCAGTTAGCAGTTTTGTTTTTGTAGAGTATCATGCAGCATTGCCTTTCAATAAACCATTTACTTTGTATCAGCAACACTCTGGAGCCTGTGTCTCCCTACTGACAGTTGCATTACCCACAGGAAAATAAGAACCCAAAAGAACAGAGGCCTCCTGCTTAAGGGAACCGAATCAATACCTTTAGCACCTGTGATACATACTAGCAATCACTAGAATAATTTGGGGGTTTTAGGCATTGGTACAGAATAATTACTGTCTTTAAATAAATAGCAAACCACACCATTTCTCATATTCTACAGAAATTTGAAAACAACTGTTCCATCTCTGAAATATCCATAGTGGCTAGTCAGTCTGATTGGGAGGCGGCTGCTGGGAAGTCAACCACAAATAGAAAGTAGTAAGAACCTGAGCATTAGAACATAAGAAAAGCCAATGTTGGATCAGGCCAGTGGCCTATCCAGTCCAACAGTTTGTCACACAGTGGCCAAAAATACCAGGGCATCAGGAGGTCCATCAGCAGGGCTGGGACACTAGAAGCCCTCCCACTGTTGCCCCCCCAAAGCACCAAGAATACAGAGCATCACTTGCCCCATTGTTCCTATCTATAACTTGTGGCTAATAGCCACTGATGGATCTTTGCTCCATATGTTTTATCTAATTCTCTCTTGAAGCTGTCCATGCTTGTAGCTGCCGCAACCTCCTGTGGCAGTGAATTCCATGTGTTAATCACTCTTTGGGTGAAGAAGTACTTCCTTTTATCCATTCTAATCCGACTGCTCAGCAATTTCATTGAGTGCCCACGAGTCCTTGTATAGTGAGAAAGGGAAAAAGTACCTCTTTCTCTACCTGCTCTATCCCATGCATAATCTTATAAACCTCGATCATGTCACCCCCTCAGCTGTCATTTCTCCAAGTTAAAGAGCCCCAAGTGCTTTAACCTTTCTTCATAGGGTGATTTATCAGTTTTTAAGTTGTCTACCACCTTTCTTGTCATCTCAATTTGACTCAGATCTTTCAACACCCCTCCCAAAATCAGCAGTTCTGGAGTGGGCAAGCACTTCTCATCTTCCACAGTGAAGATAGAGGCAAAAAATGCATTTGCATTCAGCTTCTCAGCCATTTCCCTATCATCCTTCAGTAATCCTTTTAGCCCTTGGCCATCCAAGGGCCCCACTGCCTCCTGGTTGGTTTCCTACTTCTAATGTATTTGAAGAAAGTTTTATTATTGGTCTTTATATTTTTTGCTATATCCTCCTCATATTCCCTTTCTGCCTGCCTGATCACAGACTTGCATTTTATTTGCCACAGCCTGTGTTCCCTTTTATCAACGTCACTGACACTAGCTTTCCACCACTTAAAGGAATCCTTCTTACCTTTTACAGCTTCCATTATTTTGTTACCAGTCACCTCATTGCATCTAAGCAGCTCCCGTTGTCTATAGTTTACATGATATTGCATGACATTACTTTACCACAGTCATAATGCCACGTGCCCTGACCAAATCTGAAAATACCTACTGGATGGAAATAAGTGAAAGCTGAATAGAAATAAGCAAACACACTTACCCCTGCCGACTGTGTAGTCCTCCTACGTCCAACATCAAGTGTTGCACCAAAAAATTTTGCTCTGTCTGCTGGATTTCGACAGCTTATAGCCTTGAAGGACAGAGGGCTGATGGGGCTGCATGATGCTGAACGAGGACAAATGGGGATGACTGGGGTGTGGGTTTTTTTTTCATTATATATGTGCAAACAAAACAGCAGTGGTGTTATGAAAGGCAAGCCAAGAGAAGGAAGGAAGGAAGGAAGGAAGGAAGGAAGGAAGGAAGGAAGGAAGGAAGGAAGGAAGGAAGGAAGGAAGGAAGGAAAATGAAGAAGATATTAATACATGCAGAAGATAAGACACACTTAACCCAGAACCATCACTTGATTGTCTGCTGCGAATTTCTTGCTAAACTTTAAAAAGATCTGTGTCTGGGCACACAGACACACATCAAGAAAATTAAATTCCATAATAAATGTAGCATTTAATGAAATAGTGTTTATGGAATAATTTTGTTTTTAAAGAAAAAAGGAACTAGAAAAAATCCAGTTTATTTCTTTTGTTGAAAGTTTGCATCTGACATAGTGCCTTGTGGGTATAGAGTTATGGTACAATTAAACGGCCTTCACCATTTTCTGTATTTATACACCCATATAAATACTGCTTAGTTTTCTAAGATTAATCCAGTGATTCAGTAAAGTCAGTAGTTTTAGACACCAGTTCAGAACTTGAATTTGTGCCCTGTAAAGTCAGGGTCGGAAGGAAGTATTCTGAAACATAATTCCGCTTGAGGAAATCTGAACAGATACCAAATGTATGCTTTGTTCTGGCACAATAATACATTCAAGTAGAGAATTCTTATTTCTGTATAAGTTGGCCCATCTACTATAGGGAGACCCTCAAAGACCTTGCCTTAAAAAAATCATGAAGTGATGGTTCTGATAATGTATTACTGATATGAACAGACTGGCTTATACATTCATATTTCTAGTAGATTAGTATTAACACACCCAAGAAGAGTCAAATCAATTTTGTGTACTAGGACTAGGTTTGAGGCCCACAAAAAAGACAGAGAATTATTACAGACACCAGATATTAGCATAGATAGTATATTAGATCAGATTAGGGTTGCCACTCCCATGGCCATGCCGGGGAAACCCACGATTTTCAGGGCTTCAGTCCACTGCCAGCCGGCAGGGGAAGACCCACCCCTGAACAGGGACGGGGATGTCGTGCAATGTCCCTGGCACAATGTCACCTGGAAGTGATGTCACTGTGTGGGGGCACTCTGGTATTTGGGCAATATCTATGGTTTTAGGCCGAAAAAAACCATACAATTTGCCCAAATATCAGTGTCCCCGGCGCAACATCCCTGGCGTGATGTCATTTCTGCACAATATCCCCACCCACCCCTGGAACACCCGCCCCCCCAAAGTCCCCCACTGCAGCCATGGAAGGACCTGGCAACCCTAGATCAGATATTAGCAGAGATGATACACCAGTGTCAATAGAGATCAGTAGTACAGTATTTATTTATTTAGAACATTTTTATGCTGCCTTTCCAGGAATCTGCTCTTGGCAGCTAATGAAATAAAAACTAAGCATTAATTAAAACCTAGCATTTAAAAAACCCCAGCCAAGCATAAAACATGGATAATAAAAACAGACCAGAGACAGTTTAAAATAACAGTTCCCAGGCAAAAACTGTGTTAAAAAAATCAACCCCTTATATAAAAGCCTGGGTGAACAGAAATATTTTGGCCTGATGCCTAAAAGAAAGCTCTGTAGGTGCCGGGGGAGCCTCAAGGGGAAGGGCATTCCACAAGCACAGTGCCACTACAGCCATCTCTGAAGGTGGAGGCCCAGAGAGCAGGGCTTGTAAGGCAGATCTTAGCTGTAAGGCTGGACAATACGGGAGGAGGCAGTCTTTCAAGCATCCTGGCCCCAAGCCCTTCAGAGCTTTAAAGGGAAGAATCAGAACAGTACTTCACATAAACACCCTGATTCAATGGCATGTGCAGAGCAACTAGAACTGGGTGTCCCAAGTCCTTTCTGAGAAAACTCCAACCAATCAGGTGTTTAAGGGAGGACGAGCAGGGGAGGTACTGATTCAGCTCTGCACCCCCCTCAAACTGCCACTATCTGAGATTTAAACTTTTAAAAATCAGATTTGGGAGCACAGCATGGCTGCTGGATGGGAGTGGGGCTGTGTACTCAGCATTAAGTTTCACACGCAGCTCCTTTCCCACTTAGTACCCCTCACTGTGTCAGGCTTCAGTTATACCAAAACAATACATATATAGTACAATTCAAGTCCCTGTCCCAGCCTGAAAAATGTCAGGAACATAAAGACAAGGCAAAGCTTTGTCCAAGCTGAAATAATGTCTCATGTGTTTAAATCATGAACTCTGCATTATTCCAGCATGGAAATGAATTTATACCAGATTAATACAGCCACCAACGATTTGTAAACACGTATTAGGGAGTGGGGAATTATGGGGTGGGGAGAAAGAGTGGCTGCGGAACCCTTTTCTTATGCATGTGCCACATTTCCAATTCATTTACAACTGTGACTATGCAAACTGGCTCTCAGTCGCCTAATAATTCACAACTCATCTCCAGGCAATGTACATGCAATTAAGCAATGCAGTAATTTGTATACAAACAATTTACATTTTTAACTGTGAGCAGCCACATAAGAGCCTTTCCTCACTTCTAGCAATTTCACACAGTGGGATTATACTTAAATCCTAGATTCGCCAGACTTTTCTAATACACATAGGCTAGAGTTAGATGTCTCTTTGAGCAGCTGTTAAGCCAACAAGGGCACAAATACTGCCTTCCTCCTCTTCCTTCCCTCCTCACACAGAGAACCACACTCCGAAACTACAGCCAGGTTACCTGTGTTGTACAAAATCAAACCCATGGGTGAACTGGATTTCATTTTCCCCATCTCCCCAAACTGGGTTTCCAACCTGGATTAAAACCTTGTTTTCAAGGGGTGGAAAGAACTACCCAGGTTAATCTGTGCACCTGAGTCTGTATGTCACAGGCAGCCAGAATTAATTCCCAACTGGGGTCTCTGCACGAGACAAGAATGGGGAACAAGGCCTGCTCAGCAAAAGCACTCTCCAAGCTATCAGAAAACCATTTTTTCTCACTATAACACCTTCTTCAAAATATAAGTTTTCAAAGCAAGTAACAAAAGGATCCATTTTTATTTGCTTGATTATACACTAATATCATAGAAAAGCAGGATGAACAGAGGACGCAGTCACATGGGCGCTTCTGAAAATAGCCCTTTTGTAAGGAAGCCAGTAAGGTTGCCAGGTCCCCCTGGCCACTGGTGGGGGGTGGGGGGGTAGGGTTGTGAGATCGAGTTTGGAGAACTCCTGGAGATTTGGGGATAGAGCCTAGGGAGGACAAGGATCTCAGCAGGATAGAATGCCATAGAGTCCACCCTCCAAAGCAGCCATTTTCTCTAGGGGAACTGATCTCTGTATTCTGGAGATGAACTGTAATTCTGGGGGATCTCCAGGTCCCAGGTGGAGGTTGGCATCCCTAAAGCCAAGGCAGAAAATGTCTGTGTGGAAACAGCCTGAGTTGCACAAGAGTACAATTATGCTCTGTTAGCTAGAAGTTTTCATCTCTGCAGGATCAAAGTGCAACTCTGAACGTTATGGAAGTACTATATATGCATTTAGTAAATATTTGGTTATATTCTGAATGTCCATTAGAAATTCTTGGGCTAAAAGAACAAGGGAAAGGGCAGATTCACAGAGCCGAAGCAACCACAACATATACAATGTCTGTACTATTCACACGAGAACTATTTTAAAGTCATCATTCTATGGGTTCTTTAGACCTTACAGTAGTATGTTTTCCAGCAACGGAATTATTTTTGGTTAAATTAGAGAGAATACTGAGAAAAACAAAGAGGTTCAAAAATGAGAGGGGGCAAGAAGAATGGCAAAGGGATGCGGAGAATTCTGCACTACTGTCTGAATCTAGCCACTTAACTCTAAAGTCAAACTAACTTGACATTAATCCTGGACAGACTTTAATCCTCCCTCCCAAAAATTCTCCCCTCCCCCCCAAAAAGGCATAATGAGGTAGAGAATTAAAGGATTAGTCCTTTATCATTGCTTTCATTTTACCTGCATCTCCTGCCAAGGTTGCTGCGCTTTTACTTCTAGCCAAGAAGGAATGTGTTGGCGTCAGAAGTCTGCTCACGATGTTGTTCTCCCAGGGACTGAGCTGCAACCGCCGAGCTGAATGCCACCACAGAAGCAGGAAGTTAGATCACAAGCTTTCCACAGAATAGCAGGTTTCATAGGATGCAATCACAACATATTGCTCCCCTGTCCCCACAGAGGATTACAAATATTAGCAAACTACTTATTCCAGTTTCCTTTTACTGTGCATTTCTATTTTGGTTTTATCAGCACACCTTTCCTGTCAACTGCTGATGCCATACATTGAAAAGTGTTTAAAAGGACTAAAATATTATTATTATTGTTATTCCTAACCAGATTAAGTATATTGGGTTGATATACAATACAAACATCTTTTGTTTACAACCACCAGAGTTTTAACAACTATCGCCACGATAATATTATAGGTGCTGTGCTGGATCCAGTCGAAAAGCTCACAGAAGCATTTGGTGGAGTAGATCTTTTCTTACTTTCGCCCTACCCAAGCAGCCTTGCTGTTTCTCTCCCAAAGCTCAGAAGAGTCTTGCAAACAAAATGCACCAAAACATATGGTGCTGCAGCAGTAAGGGATAACTGGAGATAATGGCCCCCTGCTCCCTTTTCCACTGACAGGACTCTCTTTAGTCTGCTTTCAGATGGGAATGTTATGACTTTTCATATAGAAAAAGAGCTCTCAGAATGAGGAATGCATTCACAAAAGTGCTAACCACCATATCTGAAAATGCATGTGTGACGGACTGCACTTTTAAAAGCCCAGAAGTGCTGTGTAAACAGATAAAAGGACTGTGAAGGGTTAATTCTTCACAAAGCCAGAGAGCCTTGAGTGACAGGCTGTTCCAAGAGATCTGATTGGTTAGCATCAGCTGAGCAGATAAAGCCTTCTGAACTGCATGCTGAGGAGGAGAATTCAGTCTGATTTCAGCCCTAGCTGAGAAGAATCAAGTACTGACAGTTTCGGAATTCAGCCCTGAATGAGAGCAGTTTAACAAGACAGGGGAACTGGGGAAAGTTGGCAAAATAGTTAGATGGGAAGTTAGATGGAGACCCCCATTCAGGCCAAAGAAAGGGGTTAGATCTTCCAGTGAGAGGACAATTTCCCTATACAGTCAAACAGGGAGTTAGCTCTGAAGTTAATTGTTACTATCATGTTGTAAGGCACCTTGAGCCCTATTTGTAGCAAGTCTAATTAAATGAATGAATGAATGGGTCCAGAAATCCCTGGTCTGGTGTCATCAGAAATGGCCTTTAGAGACCTTAAGAGTCAGTTAAAAACTCATGATGAGTACTGTTGTTTCAAGAGAAGGGGTTTGGGTACTGGAAAAAGTGTACCAGCCTTAGGGATGCTTTGAGCAAGAAGGGGGGGGGGGCTGAACTCCAAGCAGTGAATTTGCCACTTGGAGTACAGGTGTGGGGGGCACTGGTTCCCAATGTGATGATGTCACTTTTGTGTGACATCATCACATTGGGGACATCCCCGCCCTTCCAGAAATGCCCCCAAAGTCCCCCGCCAGGGACTAAGATGGACCTGGCAACCCTAACCAGCCTTCTGGAAACCAAAAAAGTCAGAGAATACTCAAAGAAAGTGTACTGGAGTGTTTGGGAAAACACTGGAACAAAAGCCTCTCAACGTAAAGATTTAAGTAACTGTGAATAGCTTAAGAAACTCTCATTAGCCTGAAACATAAGAACTAAAGTCTGTGCATGTACTGATTTTACCTCAGTTATCTATATTGAGTTACCTCGGAAATTTTTAACCCCTGATTTCACCTGACCTTTCATCTCTATATTAAATAAAATATTTTGTTATTTTTGAATTTCAGAACGCCTTGAGTACCATTTTAATTGTTTAAGTTAAAGGGGGCTCCCAATCCTTTCCTCAGGTTTCTGGGCTGAGCCAGCAGCCAAAATATCGTACTGTGACAGGGTGGGACAGCCGGAGTTCTTCAGCAAAGAAGAAAATACATTACTAGGGCAGCTCAGTCAATAAAAGGAAGAAATGGAGGGAAAATCTTGCCTCTGAAGGAGGGAAGTGGAGGGGGGGGGGTGTTCATAGTATTCAGACACACACTTCCTTTACCAGAACTACCACATATAATTGCCTCTCAATTTCCCATGAAAGTAGCTATGAAATGGTACAGCCTAATGCTGTAATGGTCGTTACTTACATTTTAGTGATATCTGACAAATGTGTGCACTTTTATAATATGAAAAAGCAAACACACGTTGATAATCAGATCCTTAAACCCTAAACATTTTCAGAGTATCACATGGGCAGAAGGAGAGAAGAAAATCCTCAACAAAACAGAATTATCTTCTTCTATACAGTTTAGACCCTGGGCATATTTTCTCCACCACACATTTCTGAGCTTTAATTTTATGAGCAGAGAAGTAGATTTATAAAAGAAATCTTGGTCTTTCACCCACAGGAGGCTGCCTGCATAAATGCTGTTATGCAATGAACCACTTCAGTACAGATTTTCAATTAACAGAACCATTTTCCAACAGATCACATAACCACAAAACACAGTATGGATGTTTCCTTAAAAGCATATCAGTTGTCATTATATTGGATTGGGGGGGGGGAGCAAGGGAAGCACACAATTTTCTTGCTATTTTGTTTTGGCTATTATGGAAGTTGACAACATGCTCTCCATTACTTCTTCTGTGCCCATTCATGCTGGTGTTGTACATGTTCAAGAGTGAAGAAATCACTGAGACCAAAAGAAACTAAACGTTGTTCCGTATGGTTCTTCTGCCATTTATTGTTCCTGCCCCCATCCTCCTGCTAGCGCCTTGAAATTCAGAAACCACTCATTCACATCTGCTAATATGGGAGTGTTCCAAAAGTATTATTAGCATAGTTACTGATCAGAACAATATAGTCACATATTGGAAAAGCTAAGAAGCAGTTGTATAGACAAATGGCCAAATTAATTATAAATTAAAATTGAATTACTACTAAAAATTGTGAATTGTAAAATCATTAAAATTACTAAACAAAATCATGTGCTGCACACATTATTTATTAAGGAATACTACTTAATTTTATGGTCATCTTCTGATAATGGTCCCCCATTCTAAACAAAAGACCTGTGTGTATACTTCAAATATGAACATGAATTTCTCCTGTGTGAACTATGACTCATATATTTCAATGGGAGGAGCATATATTCATGCACAAAAGGCATGCACATGACCACGGCTCTTTTTCTAGCAGGAACTCCTTTGCATATTAGGCGACACACCCCATACGTAGCCAATGCTCCAAGAGCTTACAGTAGTGCCTGTAAGAAGAGCTCTGTAAGCTCTTGGAGGATAGGCTACATTAGTTAACATTCTTTCCCTCCATAGAGAACAATGGAGGGGATGGGACAATCTGTTTGGGAGCCCATAGAATTGGACCCCGTGGTCCAATCTTCTTGAAACTTAGAGGGTATTTCGAGGAGAGGCCCCAGCAGCTACCCTGCAAGTTTGGAGCCTCTCCCTCAAACCCCCTTTCCTCCAGCCCCTCATATACCCTATGAGTTTTTGCCATTAACTTCAATGCCCATAGGATATAATGGGGCTGAAACTGACATTCCCTTTCTGACACACTTCTGGTGATGTCAGGGGATGTGGCATATGCTAATGAATTATGCTAATGAGCTCCTGCACCTCTTTTTCTATGAAAAGACCCCTGCCTCTTATTGTGTAATTTTCTTTTCAAGGAAAGAGAGCTTGTGCAAGTTCCTTCCTCCCAAGTTATAATGCTTGCATGAGCAGTAACTTAAGTATGTCATCCAGGAACAATATTATATATGAACAGAGTCAGCTTCTATGCCTGGGAAAAATTGGTGAGAACGTTAGCCTATTCTCAGTAACAAAATATATGTGGATGCTTTACTGAATGACTACGACACTGGTGGTACGATATAAAAAAATGTTGATGAATAAAACTAACAACAAGCCTAATTAACTTCTCATAATCAAAATAATAAGGAAGAACACCCTACATCCATTTCTGCAGGTTAAACATCAAGACAACCACTGATACCTTTTGCATGAGCAGAGTGAAACTACTTGGAAGGTGAATAGTTTTGAACCAAAACCACTATACCAAAAAGAAAGTTATAATGTGCTATTACTTTCTAGTAAGGATATTTATGAAGCGGTTCTGATTGGTTCCCATAAAAGTATGCAAAACAGATTTTAAATACATTTTGCAGAGTTTTTCTTAAATGAGGCCTCAAGATCCCATTTAGTCTTGCTTGATCTCCCCTTTTAAAAACATTTTCCCCACTGAATAAAATATATGCTTATTTCAGAAATCTAAACTCAGTTCTAGCAGCTAGCTACGTCTTGCAAGGGGCTCTTTTCATAGTCTGGTGCTACAGTCACTGGACAGAAGTAGCCATCTGGAATTGCCCTCTGGAGGATATTATATCGTGGAGGAAAATCTGTGCTGCCATAAAACTTGGGCTTGGCAAACAGTGCAACTGATGCTGACTGCAATATAGTTCCTTTCTGGGTGGGTACAGCTCTGTATGATTTGTGGAAAGCAGATGGGCACAGAGCATACATGTAGTGTTCAAAACAAGGACTGTTTAGGTAAAGCTCAGCAACTGGCTCAAATTGTCATTATTCATTCTCACAAGATTTTTTCCCCCATTCATCTCGTAGTGAAATTTACAAATTAAAAAGAGGGTCAGGTACCATCCGTTACCTATTGAGAAATGATGGCTGCAATCCTTTCCTGAGAGCAGGCTCCAGTGAATAATATGGGATCTAATTCCGAGTAGACCTGCTTGGGATTTCTCCCTAAATGTCCTTCTGGAACTCTTCATCAGAGTAGAATCTATTCAGTCTGTTCATTTCTAGACATGCTTTTTGCACCTCAATATTGAAGCTATCCTAAGAGATGAAGGCAGGGGTACAACTGGAGTGGGCTTTGAGGGGCAGTAAATTATTTAAATGGGAAAATTTTAAAGCACATGCCCCCACCAAAGGAAAAAGGTTTTGTGCAACACCATAAATGTCACAAGAGCAAAGAGAACACACACAAAAAACACAATCTACACACATGCAGTAGCAAATTTGACTAGAAGCAGCAAATACAGTGACTAAAGTTCTTTATATAGAGTTGCCAGACACATTTGTATAATTGGGGATAGAGATTAAGCAGGTGATAATTCTAACCTTTTCTAATTAAAAAGCTCTGTACTTGACAATCTTTAAAATTATGTTTAATTTTACACATTTGTCAAAGGATGCCTATGCCATGTTTTTACAAGCATTTCAGACCCAATTTGTATTCAACACAGTGATTCAAAGAGTGCACAAGATCTGTTCCACACAGCTTATTCCTTAATATGACTGCTTCATAGTATAAGTCAAACTGATTTTGAAACTTAAAAGGGGCTTTGCCCACTGGATAGCAAGGCTGCTAGGGCGGACACAGAGAGAGAGAGAGAGAGAGAGAGAGACCCAAATTGTACAACTTGTAAGTTTTAGCAACTGATCAAGCAACATGAAGAATGAAATTCTTTACAACCCAAATTTCTCATTATTGGATTGAATTACTTCTTTCTACTAAATGGAAATTAAACTTTGGGTTGCATTGCATGATCTGTCAGTGGAAGGCATTAAAGCTCACCTTCCCTCTGCCCTGGGAGCCACTTCTTTCTTCAAGGAATTTATTCCTGGGGTTGTGGGAACTGTATGGAGTGCCATGTGGGCTGCAGTAAGGAGTGGGAGGAGGGGAAATCTTTCCCCTCCCTATTGCAACCTCCTGACCCATGTGGCTGTTAGTCCACACAGGACCCACAACCCTGGGATTAAACTTTCCCAGGGTCAGAAAGGATTGCTGTGGGGAGGGGAAAGATGGCTGATCCTTGCGCAGTCACTGCACAATGCTTGTGTGGGATCCAACCCATTCAAATAATATATGGCAGGGCTTGTTCCTTGTCATACTCAAGCAGCACACTATTTTTGATCCTGACATACTTGCCTCAAAATGTTCTCAAGGACAACATCATCAGGCCTTGCCACAATCTTGCAGAATTCTGCCACAAGATGGCAGAATTAATGACACCCAGCTTTCCAGAACCCTAACCACATTCCAGATATGGGAGCTGGGAACCTGAAGGACTGGGCAAGGAACATCACTGAAATTCACCATCTGTTTTCACAGTAAGCAATAAGTTTATTGCATTCATTTTGCATGCTATATGATGGCTTGCTGACAGCAAAATGTATGTGAAATAGATTAAGGACAGTGGGGAATATGCTTAAGGAGCACACTTTTCAGGAGCAAAGCACACGGCATACCTACCATTCCTCTCAAATCTCATTATCAGCTGTAAACTGACTCATTTATCTATCAGCAAATTCTGAAGCAAACTACTGACCTTATATCTTAATATGTTCTATTGTAAACCTGAAACAGCCAAACCTTAGAAAAGAGTTCTTACAAAGAGAAAATTTCTGAAAAGTTAGCAAATATATAAGAAGTGAGAAACTGCTTTTCCTGAATATAAACACCATTCTGAAGAATTGTGCTTTGCTGCCTAAAAGGTTGCACAGCCAGATTAGTAGCCCTAAGGTAACATTTCAAAGCTTAATGTTACAGTATTATAGCAAGGCATACAAACATGACGTATGCACACATATACCACCATACATGCAGAAAAGCACACACAATTATTAAACAGAAAAAACACAGATTTTCAGAGCATTATGTTCAACGAATGTTTGAGACCTTCCAACCAGTTTCACAATATAACTAAAAATCTAATCATTCTTTTGTCCCAAACTGTAGTTCTAACTTCAAACAGCATACAATATCCTTGGATATTTTGCTTAACATAAGCTGTATCACAAACATCAGTTTGTTAGAGACAAACTTACCGATCTTTCCTTTTACTTTCTAATAAAGTAGATGAAATACTGCATGGTAAGTGATCACCTAACCACCTGATATCCAAGTTCCTTCTTTTTAAAGATCAAAATATAATTTGGAATAAGGTTTGCCTCTAAAACCAAGCCAACATACCAAAATCAATAGTGCTTAGCCGCTTTATGTCAGCAATTTTACTATGCATAAGAAATTCAAAATTTTTGTTTGTTAAATTGTTAAAACAAAAAAAGAAACACCAACCATATGAATGTGGTCTAGTGGTCATGGATAAATAATAAAATGGATTCCATGCAATGTGGAATGATGCACTGATTCTCTAGTTTTAATTCATTTACTAAAAAACCTGACAGAAGCACTGCTTTTAGCTCTTGCTAAATGTACGGATCCAAGCAAGTTTTGATATTTCAAATGTGTGATGCATGGGGGGTTTTTTTCTTGCCAAAAATGTGGCCAACCGTTCAATTCACTTTGTGTGAAAATCCTTTTAAAATTTTTCTTTCCTCCTTAAATAATGTACCATAAAGCGACCTCAGATCTTCTTGAAGTTTTTCAAAATGGCCACGGTCACAAAACAGAACATTTTAGTCCTTTCCTTTTCAGGTATTGTTGGTTTGTTTTTTTTCAAACTGTACCTCTGTCTGGAGAATTTAGTAATGTTGCAGATGAGGAGGAGAGCCGCTTGTTAATGACTGGATCAACATGTTTCGAAAGGTTCATTGTTGAAACAGACCGCCTGTCTGGATCTAAAACAAATGGAAATAATGCTAATTGGCAGCCTACATGCGGTAATGCAACCTCCTAGTCCTCTAGAGGGAACAGTAAAGAGGGTGACTCCCCCCCCCCCTTTGTTGCTTAAAAAATAGGAAGATTTTTCAAGGGAAATTTTATAGGTGACTCAAAGAATGTGCACAAGGTTATTTAATCTCAAGTGGTAGCACTAGTCATTCAGTCTGGCAAGAATATAAACTTTTAGTAGGTGAAGCTGAATGAATTGATCATAAACAGTGAGATTTTCAATTCCATCTTGCTGTGCTTACAGGAGGAGGTCCTGAGTCGGACCTGCACAAAACAGAAAAACGTTTCAAAATATCTGAATCCTTAAAAAAAAAAAATAAGGAAAAGGCGTCCATTGAGCAAAGCAACCTTGTGAACCACAATGTTTATGAACTGTGATGATGAATATGAGAGAGAAAAGGAGAGAGCAAAAGGTTAGGCAGCATTCAGCCCTAAGAATTCCTGTAGATAAATAATATTACGGAGGACTGATCTCCATCAGCCAGTTTTCATGCTTTTAACAACACTGCTGATTTCCAGAGCTGGAAAAGGCTCTGACAGTCCAATCTTATGCAGAGATATTTCAGTTTAAATCCATACAATCTGGAACATCTCTGCATGGGACTGCGCTGAGAACTTCTTTAAAACAATATACTATATTTTGAACTGTACCACACATTCTTTAAGTCACCTGGTAACAAATTGGTAAGCTTGAGGAAGACAGCAGGGGCTATCGAACAACTTTAGTCTATCTAGCAGGTGTTAGGCATGCACTGAGTCTAAGAGGATTGTTTAGCTACTGATGTTGTGGTCCTATTCTGGGGAGATATCTACTGGTAATGAAATCAACAAATCACAGTGATTTATGTACCGGGTTTTCTAGCACCACCCAGAGGTCTGAAGTGGTACTCCAAGCCTGCTAAATCGAGAAAGGTGAATGATGATTCAACAAAATAACCTAGGGACAGAATGCAAGACAATGATTTCCAAAAGAAAGGAGAAAAAAAAAGTTAAAGAACAGCAAACAGACAGAAGCAAACAGACAGAAGCAAAGAGCAGAGGCAGAGCATTGCTATGGAAAAGCAATTGTTTATTGATCCTGCAGCACAAGGAAAGTATTGATATCAAGTTCTTAGCCTTCATAAGAGCAATGATACACATATTCACTCTGTGAGTTATGAAGACGTATTAGTGTGTTTGCATGGAAGGACGAGAAAAGATTTAGCAGACACATACAATTTCCTGCGATTGAGGAAGTATTTGGGGAACTGCTTAAGAATTAAAGCCCCCTGTTAATATACTTACTGATAGACTGGAAAAATATTAAGAGGAAGAATTATATTATTACTTGACATTTCAGCAAACACCAGCATCTTCAGAGGGAAGATAGCAGCTTTCTAGCAACAAAATACATCCTTTCTCTTTGTTATTTAAGATTTCCCATTGTATAATGTTCCTAAAATACTCATAACGTCCAGGAAAATAAATGCATGTTGGTGTTTTGTTTTTTTTAGCTTAGCTTAGACAGATTGTTGGCAGACAGACAAGATCACACAGGCACAAACAAAATTAAGCACAAATACAGATGGAGTTAAAGCAAGTGTTAGTTCAATTTCTTTTTTGGCTCAGCACAAAAGGTAAGAAGCGCATACATATAAAGCCTACATTAAAGAACTCAACATAGTTTAGTCTGCAGAGAGACTTCCTCAAAGAGACCATCATATACCTATGTCAGCAAAAGAACATAGATGCTACCTGAAACACCAGGTACCCTTTTTTACCTGTGTTATTAATGCTGCTGTTGCTATGAAGTGTACCTCCCCAGGACCACCTATTTTGCCTCTGCTTCAGTTTCTGGCTCCTCTCGATTGTGCGTCGCACCACAGCTTCATGTCGCTCCTTAAAAGCAATGAGATAAACACAGGACACATGCTTTATGAACATGAGTGTAAAACCAACTTGTTCATTTCTAAGGAGTACACAGACAGCCATTTTGAACAAGGATGGGTGTGATTCCAACAGGCATCCACCATTCTACAGCAGTCCATTTGCATTGTCAACTGCCAAGCGCTAGTGGTCCCACTATTTCAGGGTATCTGCAAACATGCAGGGGAGGCACGCAGTAGTTAGCTTTGCTGGCACTGCATTGCACATGCTTCCACAGTTCAGCACTCAAAGGCTAAGCAGAGCATTAGGTACAAGCAACAAAAACCTGAAGGGTTTGCTGTGCTTTTCCACCTCTTTCCCAATTACAATGTATTGATTTTTTTTTATTTTTCACATTTTTTTTAGATTTTTTAAAGTTAGTGAACTTTTGTTTGAAATATAGCAAAAAATGGTAAAGGATTGGAAACAAATTGGCTGGGGCAAAAACAACCCTGAAGTAATAATTTCTGAGCCTATCTATGTTGATTTCTCAAGAGCAGATTCATCTTTCTCATCAGTCTCCTCCCCTGCCCTGCATCCAATGAAGTAGGTTAGAACACCAAGTAAGTTTCCATCACAGAGTGGGCATTTAAACTTGGGTCTCCCAGATCCTAGAATAACACTCTAACCATCACACCGCATTGGCTTTCCATTTCACTGAACAGGTTACCAGACACTGCTAAAAGGTCATCTTTAATCTTTAAAAAAAAAAGCCAAAAGGGTTTCAGATATAAACTATGTTTTTCAATCTCAGTCCCACAGATTAAAATTTGACGTTCACTAAAAAATTCGTTAGCTTTAGCTCCAATTAAAACTTGCAGCCCTAATAAATATTTAGGAGTCTGTAAACACCAGGAGTCCTGCCAAAAAATCCATTAAGTAGATATGCAACTGAAACACACAGCCAGAGAAAAAGGAATTCATTGGGTTTAACATTAACAGGATAACCAAAAGACACAGAGAACTAGATTGTAGCTAGCCAAATACAGCATAATCCTAAACCTTCTCTTTGAATGGTTTAGGATGGCAGTGAACCCTGACACTAGTGTAATTCTGAGATGGGTGGCACAAAAGGGGGAAATGCCAGTACTACACTAGTACAACCTCTGTAAAGGTAAAGGTTTCCCTTGCTCTAAAGACAGTCGAATACGACTCTAGGGATGCAGTGCTCACCTCCATTTCCAAAGCCGAAGAGCCAGGGCTGTCAGAAGACGTTTCCGCGGTCATGCGGCCAGCACGACTAAATGCCAAGGCGCATGGAACGCTATTACCTTCCCACCGAAGTGGTATGTATTTATCTACTTGCAATTTCTTGCTTTCGAATTGCTAGGCTGGCAGGAGCTGGGGCCAGAGAGGGGAGCTCACTTTGTCATGCAGCACCCGGGTCTTGAACTTCTGGTCTGCAGCTCAGCATCTTAACCACTTGAGCCACTGCAATACAACCTCTGTACTGGCACGTAAATAGAAGGCTTCAGAGTCAGGCCAGGGATTTTTGTCCCAGCCTTCACAAGCTGCACCACTCCCATGCCACATCATTATTTCATTTGCAACTATATTCCCTGCCCTGATATATATGGCTAGTTTTGAGACCACAGCTGCCAGAGGCTTTCTACGGTACTTGGCTATGTATTTCAAGAGAGAATAAGCCATGGACAAGCAGATATGGTCCAGGTTAGCCATATGGTGCTAAACACTACTGTGGTTGCAGCAGCAAAGTTTCCCTTCAGTTCATATACAAAAATTTTTGTTGGTTAGCAAACAGGCCTCAATTACTACTTTCACGTATGAACTAATGCAGTACTATTTTCATGGTAGATTGGTTAATTCTGAACTATCAGTCCTTCAAGCAAATTGGTTGTCACCGCTACATTTCCCTAGAAGTCACTAGTACTTCCTGTTGCAAAAGTCCTCTTACCTTGTCCTCTTCTATTCTCTGTTTTCGTTTCTCCTCAACTGCAGCTCGTCTTCTCTCTTCTTTCAACCTTTGCTCTTCTAATTTCTTTTTGCGCTCTTCTAGATGCTTTTCATAATATTGCCTTGCTCTCTCTTCTTTTTCCAGCCATGCAACTTCTCTTGCCGCTAGACAACAAAACAAAAACAATTCAATATCATTTTATCTATTTATATTGTCCTATCATTCACCTGGTTTGAATAGCTTTATTCCTACTCAGATCTTGCGCAATTTAGGTCATTCAAGCCTATTGAACTACTGTATGAAGCAGTAACCTTACCTAAACAATATAAAATCAGTAGATAAAAATATTATATTGTATTTTCTGTTATAAAATATGCAACTAAAGTCCACTGATTAGTGTTATGCGTTACTCTTCTACAAACTGCTGATAACTTGAATCCTACCATCCAAACAGTGGATATGAACAATAAATTGGGATCCTTTGGGAATAGGGTTGCCAAACTCCAGGTAGGAACTTGAGAGCTCCAGGAATTACTACTCCAGAAATTACTACTCCATACTACAGAGATCCTGGAGAAAATGGCTGCTTTAAAGTATGAACTCTATGGCATTATACTCCACTGAGGTCTCTCCCCTCCCCAACCATCGCCCTCCCAGGCTCTACCTTCAAATCTCCAGGAACTTCCCAGCCTGGAGTTGGCAACCTTATTTGGGAACACTAAGAAAACTTGGGAACACTAAGAAAACTGAAACAATTATGCAATGAAAAGGCTACCCTGAGAAGCTGTGGAAGTTCTAACACTAGAACTTTTTTGGAAGAAGTTAAATCACCACTTAATAGATGCTTAGAAATAAACATATGAGAAAACATGCAGAAAACAGTTGCTATCACAAATTTCTTTGAGTTTTGAGCAAAATTTATGGTAGCGCTAACTTTTTTTTTTGGCATTGAGTTTTGGATTACCATATTACATTCACTTTATTTTCAAAAACATGACCTTGGGTAATAAAAGTGAATAAAGTCAGTACTGGGATTTCTGTATAGATTAGTGGTATTATTCTAAAGTACATTGTACAGCAGTACTTAGCAACATATTGTACAAGACTTTTAAGAAAATAATTAAAATTGAAATGATAATAAGTTGTATTCATTGCCATCATGGACAAACATGATGACTGAATGCAGCCTTACTCTCCCAGTACAACACCCATTTTGTTGGGCAGCTTGCATTCAGTTGACAAACTAAACTGGAATTTATCAAACCACTGCTTATTTGAAGCTCACTATCAGTATATGACACTCAAATTATTCGCTCATTGGCAGGCCAGCAAAATATGATGGCATTTTAGACAAGATTTGTCTAAAGGCCTATTGCTTTAATTTCATCAATTTCATCTGAATGGAGTTAGACTGTTTGTAGGGTTGCCAGGTGGGAGGATGTCACATGATATCCCCGATGCAATGACATCACCAGGAAGTGACGCCATTGTACCAGAAACATCACACAGGGATGCTCTGGCACTTGCGTGAAACTCTATGGTTTGTCGCCCTCAAAACCAGAGAGTTTGCCCAAATAACAGAGTGTTCCTGTGTGATGTTTCAAGTGCACTGATGTCATTCCTGGGTGATGTTATCATGTCAGGGGCGGTACTTCCAGATTTTCTAGAAGTGGCCCAAAAATGTTATTTGGGCGCAGGAAAGTCCGCTCCCAATTGGGGGATCCCCCTCCCGGACCGGGGGGGCTGGGATCCATAACTGTTTCTGTGAGAGTAAGCAACACAGAAAATAATTTAATTTATGTCATACTTTTAGCAAAACCGTTTGCAATTTCCACTAAAAACATAACCACTTTAAATCAATATATTTATTATATCATTGTTTTAAGTGTATTTATAGGGAAATGGTATGTGTGTTGAATTTGTACATGCATCTTGAACGCCTACATTTTCTCAGTCTTTTAAACAAAGGCCAATACTCTAAACACCAAAATTTGTGAATCATGGAACAAATGTACATACGTGTATTATGAGGCTACATAAGCATAACCCTGCCTTCTATTATATGTGCCAATGGATACTCAATCAGCCATTTCAGCTACATAGACAGGGAGTTGACATTCCAAATATCCCCACATCACAGGTACATGCTTTGTAAAAAAAGAGGAGTCCCAAAAGGTGAACATTCAAACAATTAAATATTTCCCCCCATCTAAATGGTAGGATATTTCTTTCAGATAAAATACTAAACTATTACTTCAGTTTGCAAATACAAGAGAGACTGGATAAGCTAGACTGATTCTGATTAGGAGGCACTTTTCAAAGGTGACCCCTTGAAAAGCTAGTTGCTATAGATATTAGACAAATCTTGCCTAAAATGCTGTCACATCTTGCTGACTTGCCAATGAGAGAATAATTTGAGTGTCATGGACTGATAGTGAGCTATGTATTCTACTCTGTATGCCAAAAAAGTTTCAAATTGTAAAAATACAAGTTTTAACCTTACTGAAATAATCTTTCCCCTATCTGAGCAAACCCCTCCACTATTTAAAAATCACTACCACTATGAATTAGACACAACACAATCCAAGGTCATAAGATCTATATACTAGCTTGCAGTCATATATTAGTATGAATTTAGATCATAATTATCCAAATAAACTGAGGCAGCTATCATCTTTGGCTATGCCTTATTTCAGCGCACAAATAACTCTTGATTGAGACAGCTTGATTCTCGAATAAATGACAGGTTTATTGTAACCTGTACTGCAACTGAAATACCTTGTTTGAAAAATGTGTTGAATATAATATTTAATATTATATAACATTTATTCAGTTCCATGAAGGATAATGTGTTTAAAATTGGTGCTTATTAGAACTTTTATCTGGATTTATGAAATTATATTGTTTATGATAACAATATCTTTTTTTCCCTGTGTGCGTGAGGGTGCACGTGTGTGTCAAAAATACAGGTTGCTTACCTGTAATTGGAGATCTTCGAGTGGTCATCTGTGCATTCACACCTCTGGGATATAGTGCGCCTGCGCCGATCCCGATCGGTAATCTTCAAAGCCTAAAGGATTTTCGTGCCAGCTCCCCGGTCACGTGCACGTCCCACTGCGCATGACCCGGGGAGGGGCACGAGGATCTCGCCAGTTCCTTCTGACCGCTGCGATTAGCCACCCAAACAGGTAGAAGGGAGACCGAAAGCAGAGGGGAAGCAGGGCGGGTGGTGTGAATGCACAGATGACCACTCGAAGATCTCCAATTACAGGTAAGCAACCTGTATATCTTCTTCGTGGTCTCTGTGCATCACACCTCTGGGAGAATAGCGAGCAATAAATACACCACATACCTGGAGGTGGGTGCTGGAGGTCTCACATCTGAGCTGCCTGTAGAACTGCACGGCCCACCACAGTACGCTGATGGACGCGGACATCTAGGGCGTAGTGTTTCACAAACGTGTGAGGAGACGCCCATGTTGCAGCATTGCAGATGTCTCCCAGGGGAATGCCTTTGAGAAATGCTGTGGACGTAGCCACGGCTCTCGTGGAGTGTGCCCGGAGGGATGCCGGTAATGGCCTCTTAGCCAGGAGGTAGGCAAGTTTTATCGTCTCTACTATCCACTTCGAGAGTCTCTGAGACGATAATTTCTGTCCCTGTCTGGGCAAGGCATGCGTGACGAAGAGAGCTGGAGACTTGCGAAACGGCTTCGTCCGATGCAAGTAAAAGGAAAGAGCTCTCTTGACGTCCAGAGAGTGCAGGCTGCGTTGTGATGGGTCCTGAGGATCAGGAAAAAACACAGGCAGCGTGATGTCCGCTCCCACATGGAAGTCCGAGACAATCTTGGGCAGGAAGGTGATATCCGGAGCCAGAGTAACTGCTCTATGGTGAAAAATGAGATACGGTGGGTCGCAACGAAGCGCGGAGAGCTCACTTACACGCCGAGCAGACGTGATAGCCACCAGAAACGCTACCTTCCACGAAAGAAGCTGGAGGCTGCAGGAAGCCATGGGCTCAAACGGTTTGCCCATTAACTTGGCAAGAACTAAGGGTAGGTCCCATGCTGGGACCGGTGTCCGTACTGGTGGATAGAGGCGACGCATTCCCTTCAGGAATTGTTTCGTGGTCGGATGAGAGAATACTGAGTATCCCCCAATCTCCGGATGGTTGACGGAGATAGCCGATAAGTAAACTCTTATAGAAGAGTGGCACAGTCCTCTATCTGAACAAGATAACAAAAAACCAAAAATATCGTTAAGGGTGGCAGGAACAGTAGGCCGCCCTATTGAAGTTAGAAAGGCTATAAACTTGTTCCACTTCGCCGCATAGGAACGGCGCGTGGACAGCTTGCGTGAGTTCAAGAG
This sequence comes from Lepidodactylus listeri, assembly GCA_029233225.1. Lineage (NCBI taxonomy): Eukaryota > Metazoa > Chordata > Lepidosauria > Squamata > Gekkonidae > Lepidodactylus > Lepidodactylus listeri. The sequence goes on from JARCFY010000003.1 coordinate 44,325,248, forward strand.
AACCTGTGCAATGCGTGAGTCTATATCTGAGGTTGAAGCATCCATGCTGTTAGCTTCAACTTGGGAACGTCGTGATGGAGTACCTGACCTCCGTGCATCCAGAGAAGGTCTGGGAGCGTCGGGAGGTGAAGGTAGATCCCTAAGGAGAGATGAAGGAGCGTGGGAAACCACAGTTGTCTCGGCCACCACGGTGTGATGAGAATCGCTCGTGGTTGCTCTGACATCAGCTTGTGGATTACCCTTGGTATCAGAGGAATCGGGGGGAAGAGGTACAGGTGTCTCCCCGTCCACTGAAGCAGGAGGCCGTCCCCTAAGGACGCTGGATCCCCGCCGGCTCTGGAGCAAAAGAGATGGCATTTCTTGTTCTCCCGAGAGGCGAACACGTCCACTGAGGGGTGACCCTCCGATCGAAGATCGGGGTCAGGTAGAGAGGGTTCAGTTCCCAGTCGTGTAGGGATGCTCCTCCTCTGCTCAGGAAGTCTGCTTGAGTGTTTAGCAATCCTGGAAGATGATTCGCTACAAGGTGGATGCCGATGGATTGGCACTCGTCCCAAAGCTCGATAGCTAAGCGGCAGAGTCCACGGGAAACCGTTCCACCCTGTCGGTTGATGTAGTACATGGTGGTTGTGTTGTCCGTGAGGACAGCCACCGTCCTTCCCGACAGGGAGTTGCGGAATGACCGCACTGCATAGAGAACTGCCAGGAGTTCTAGAAAATTGATGTGGTTGTGGGCCACAGACGGGTCCCACTTGCCGCCCACACCAACACCATCTAGGTGAGCTCCCCAGCCCCATAGGGAGGCATCCGTGGTGATGGTTGCCGAGGGGGGCGGGAGTCGGAAGGGTGCACCAGATAGAAGATTCTGGGGTGTCAGCCACCACGTCATGGTTTCCAGAACCTGTTCCGAAAATCGGAAGAGTATGGAGAGAGAGTGGATGCTGGGACGGAAACGTCTCAGGAACCAGAGCTGTAGTGGTCTCATCCGTAGCTTGGCGAACGGAATCACCGCCGTGGTTGAGGCCATTAGGCCTAGTAGGCGAAGTATTTCTTTGGCTGTAGCCTCCTTGCTCTGTTGGACTGAATGGAGGAGAGAGGTTATATCCGTTGCCCTGTTGGGGGGCAGAAAGGCCCTGCATTGCAGGGAGTCTAGAATGGCTCCGATGAATTGTACTCGTCTGGACGGTATGAGCATGGACTTTTTGATATTTATCGTTAAACCTAAGGAGTCTAGGACGCTGAGGGTTGTCCATATGTGGTCCTGCAAGGTTGTCGCGAAGGGGGCGACCAGTAACCAGTCGTCCAAATACGGGTAAATCTGAATGCCTTGAAGCCGTAGGTGGGCAGCCACCACTGCCATAAGTTTCGTGAAGACACGAGGGGCCGTAGAGAGGCCAAAAGGAAGGGCCTTGTACTGGAAGTGGCGCGGACCGACCGCGAAACGCAAAAACGGTCTGTGAGACGGATGGATCGTCACATGGAAGTAGGCGTCCTTTAAGTCCAGCGTCACCATCCATACGTTGGCTTCTAACAGTGGTAGGATGGTCTGGAGGGTGGTCATGCGGAATTTTTTGTATGTGATGAACGCGTTTAGGTTCCTCAGGTCTAAAATGGGACGGAGTCCGCCATCCTTTTTTGGTACCGTGAAGTAGCGGGAGTAAAACCCCTGCTGGAGATGGTGTATGGGTACCGGCTCTATGGCGTCCTTGGATAGAAGGGCTTCTACCTCTGATGACAGGGTGTCTGAAGGAGGGGTGGCCACAAAGTAAGGTTCCTGTGGTGTCTGGAAGAACTCTATCCGGTATCCTTCTGCTACTACGGATAGGGCCCACTTGTCCGTGGTTATAGCTTGCCATGCAGGTAGGAAGGGTGCCAGACAGGTGGGAGGGTCGGAGCGCGTGTGGGAGTCAAAGACTCTGTTTATTGGGTCTGGGGGGTTTTGCCTTGGAGGCAGAAGCTGTTGGAAAGCGTGGTTTGTGGCCGTAAGGCTTCTGTTGATAAGCAGAGGGTGCAGGTCTTTGCCATTGTGGCTCATTGGGAGATCTTTGTGGTTGTTTCTTTGACCAGGATCTCTGCCAACTTTTCTGCTTCTGTTGCCGTGGTTGAGAGACACCTAAGTTACGTGATGTCTTCATACTTTTATCTAGGTCATGAAGGACTGTGTCTGTGGTGGAGCTGAACAGTCCTTCGCCTTCAAAGGGGAGATCTTCGACTAGCAATTTTGTGTCCTGAGGAAGCGCCATCGACCTCAGCCAAGCATGTCTCTTGAGGGCAACTGCCGAAGTGAGCGTCTTCGAAGTAACATCAGCGACATGTTTGGAGGCATTCAGCTGGTGTTTGGCCAAGACCATGCCCTCTTTTTGAATCTTCCTGGCAAGGCGTTGTTTGTCTTCAGGAAGATGTGCCAGGAGCGGTGTCATCTGCTCCCATAGGGAGTATTGATATCGGCTCATGCAAGCCGTGTAGTTTGCAGTTTTTATACCTAGTGCTCCTGCAGAATAAAATCTTCTTCCGAACGAGTCGAGTTTTCGTCCTTCTTTGTCAAGGGGGGAGGAATGCCCGCTGCGGCCCCTAGTTGAAGGTGTCACCACAACTGAGTTGGGTTTGGGGTGGATAAATAAAAATTCTGCCCCAGGTTCTTGGAGCTTGTACATGTGATCCAATCTCTTACTCGAAATTGGAGTCGACGAAGGGTGTCCCCAGGATTCCTTAGTGGTGTTAAGAAGCACCGAAATTAGTGGTAGGGCTACTGCTGTGGATGTATCCATCTGCACTATGTCAAAGATGGCATCGGTAGCGGCGGGGACCGGCTGGATGGTAGCCAGGGCCAGGGAGTGGGCCATTCTCTTGATGAGCTCCCCACAGGACTTCACGTCCTCGGAAGGGGAGATCGGAAGGTTGTCAGCGACATCGGGGGATGGTGACGGGTGCATGGGAGACTCCTCTTCGGAATCGGATGAAGCGGAGGAGTTCGGTACCGACAGGTGTTCGGAGGGTGACATAGGGTTCGACGGTTCCGGTTGATACGGAGGAAGGTCGACATCGGGTGGGGTCTGCGGTATCGGCATTGGAATTGGCATCGGTGCCGGTGATGGTTTCGGCATCGGTGACGGGAAGGGTCCCGGAGCCGGTGGGTCTCGGCATCTTGAGACTCTCGACGATGTCGACTGGCGGTCCCATTCCGCCGGGTACCACTGCGGTGGCGGAGGATACGAGGAGCCGTATAGGTACCACCATTGCCGGACGTCCCACGGCACCGACAAGGGAGGAAAACGCCAGTCTCGTTCCCCTCTCGGTGGCGGTGACGGATCAGGTCCGGTCTCTGGACTACTTCGAGGGACTTGTGTCAGCTTGATGTCGGGGTCCGAGTCCGTCAATTGGATGGGTCGCGGCATCGGGGAGACAGAGCTGCCCCGGGGTTACTCGCGCCCGGAAGGGTCAAGCTGTGGGGACCCACACTGGGTCACGTCGGACGCGGCCTGCGTCGACTGCGCACTCGATTTCTTGTGCTTGTGCTTGCCCTTTTCCTCCTTGCCCTCTCTGCGCTCTTTTGCAGGAGTTTGCGGCATCGGGAGGGATCTTTTCGTTACCGACTTATCGGTACCGACGGTGCTCCTTGTCGGAGATGGTGCCGGGCCTGTTGGGGCCGATGGGGACGTTGCTGAGGCCTCGGTGGCCGACATCTTTGGCGATAGAGCTGCTTCCAGGAGCGCTACTCTCAGCCTCGCCGCACGGTTCTTGCGTGTTTGCTTAGAGAAGGCAGCGCAGCTCGAACACGAGTCGACCCGGTGTGACTCGCCCAAGCACAGGAGGCAAAGAGCGTGTTTGTCTGGAGGTGCTATTTTACTGCCACAGTCCCGACAGCGCTTAAAGAAGCCCCACCGCTGGGCCATAGGCCGAGCGGGGAGAAAGACGAGGGAAAACCAAGAGCGAGTCCGTAAACAGTCCGAGTTCAAGAGAAGGAGAAAAATCAGTCCGAAAAAGGCTTTTTCCACAGGGGAAAACGAAGTACTACCGACCGGAGCGAGAGAGGGGTCCTCACGACGCGGCAGTCAGAAGAGAACTGGCGGGATCCTCGTGCCCCTCCCCGGGTCATGCGCAGTGGGACGTGCACGTGACCGGGGAGCTGGCGCGAAAATCCGTTAGGCTTTGAAGATTACTGATCGGGATCGGCGCAGGCGCACTATATCCCAGAGGTGTGATGCACAGAGACCACGAAGAAGATCTACTGATATCCTTTTTAATCTATATATCTACTGCTCAACAATCCCCTCTGCGTGCGGATACTTATTTCTGCAGATAGGGGGCATATGCTCCTCCAACAGGTTTTTCTACAGACTCAGGGGACTCTGTGGATCTGCAGAAAGATCCAAACAGTTAAAAAAAAAGCCTAGGGGAGGGTTGAATTCCCTTCCAGTACCTTTTGTAATGGCCACTGCAGGGATCTACTCCAGGCCCTGCCACATCAACAGTGAGAGATAGACCGGGGGGAGGACCTGGGAGCATTCCTTCTGCAGTATGAATGGCTAAATAGCAGGGGGTTTGGAGCCAGGCCTGGGACTAGGATTGCCCGCTCTAGGTTGGGAAATTCCTGGAGATTCTGTGGTGACGTCTGAGGAGTGCAGAGTTTAGGGAGAGGAGAGGCCTCAGCTGGATATATTGTCACAGAGTCCACCCATTTTCTCCAGGGGGACAGATCTCTGTTGTCTGGAGTTCAGCCGTAATCCTGCGGGATCTCCAGGTCCCACTTGGAGGATGGCAAACCTAGGCCTAGCAGCACCCTCTGCGTGATTTGATACCACCTGACTTGCATGATTCAACTAGGCCTGCCTGCTTGCTACTGTTCAACAGCAGCCACCCTATGAAAGTCAGTGCAGTATAATGGTCAGAGCTTCAAAGTAGGGTTTGTGAGACCCAGGTTCAGATCCCCATCTTGCTGTGGAAACTCACTGGGTGATTTTTGGACCAGTCACATACTTTTAGCCTAACCTACCTCATAGGGTTGTGTGTATAAAAAGGAGGAGACAATAATGTAAACTTCTTTAGTCTCCACTGTGAAGAAAGGCCATAGTTTCCTCAGTAAAAGCTGCAGGGGGAAAGGAGATGGAAGTGCCAGGAGCGGGATGGGAGCTGCAGAGCGATCCAGGGAGCAGAGACCATGGGGGATTGATCTGCAGCCGCCGACTATGATACGGTGGAAAGTAGCGCCAGCTAACATACAGGACTTTTTAACACTGGCCCGAAGAGACGAGGAAAGAGTGAAAATACTGTTGCACTGATGGTGAGGGGCATCAGTGCAGATTCCTCTCCACCCCCCCCCCCCCCCCCGAGGTTCCAGGACCGACTGGCTCAAGGAAGACACAACAGACTTAGGAGTCTACTATCACTCAAAACTGTACACCACTGCCACCTGCAGACCAACTACTTAACAACAAAAACCGTCTGACTATTAAAGTGTAAGGAAATTTTAGGCTTCTTTAGACTTAATGGATTGGGGTGGGCTAGGGATATTATATTGTTTGATTTTTTCCTAATTAATTGTGGGTCTAAATTAATGAATGAATTTATGGGGAAATTCTGCAGGTTCTCTTTTTGGACTTAATTAATTGGGGTGGGTATAGAGGCTATTATTGTTTGATTATTATTAGTAGTAGTATTTTGCCTAATTGATTGTTGGGTCTAATACAGCATAACAAAATAAAACAATGAGCCAAGTATACAGTTCTCACAAAACAGACTTAAATATCTAGGAGCTATTTGTTTATAAAACCTAGAGAAAGACTTTGAATGTATAAACAAATTACAAAAGTTATTTCACCTTGACATACTTGGGCCTAGCTCTTCTGTTTTTTGTACAGAGTTTAGTGTTTTCATGTAACTAGAAATGATGTTTCTTGCTGACTTGCTATGCTACAAAACTGATGTCAAATTGCCATAAAGGATATTGCTTTAAAATCCGACAGAGATCAGTTCACCTGGAGAAAATGGTCACTTTGGAAGGTGGACTCTATGGCATTATACCCCATTGAAGTCCATCCCTTTCCTAAACCTCCCCTCCACAGGCTCCATCCCCAAAATCTCCAGGTGTTTCCCAACACATGACAATAAACTCCTAGGAACCTGTAAATGTTTGGAATTATTTCCATCACTAGGAATAAGGCCCGCTGTGGAAATAAATACAACGGGCTCTAGAAAGAGGCTCTGGAAGAGCGTCAAGGCCTTGGGCACTCAGCGTCAATTTGCTGTGGCAACCTCAGTAGGGTATAATGACACAGAGTCCACCAGTTTCTCCAGGGGAAGATCTCTGCCATCTGAAGTGCAGTTGTAGTTCAGCATGATCTCCATCCCTCCCCTGGCGATTGGCAACAATAGTTCCCCATGAGGGACTGGTTGGCTTGGAGGGTAGAGTCTATGGCATTGTACCTGTCTGAGGTCCCACCCCTCCTCCAACATCACCGTCTCCAGGCTCCATCCCTCAAATCTCCAGGAATTTTCCACCTGGAGTTGGCAACCCTATCTGTTTCCAAGCCAATCATCAACTTCACTCTTCAACTTTCCATCTCCCCACCACCACAGCCTCCATCGTGCTCTGAAGCCCTGGAACACTTAGAATTCTGAGTGATCTCCAGCCCTCACTTGGAGATTGGCAACTCTTCTCCACCCACTGCCAGGTGAGTCTAACTGTCCCCTCGGTGGCCTGCTTTTGTCAGTAAAAAGACCATGGACTTTCAGCATAATCTCCTCCCCCACCCACTGCCAGCTTGGCAACCAAGCTTGCTCTGATTAGGGAAATACCTGGAGATTGAGGGGGTGGATCCTGTGGAGGGCAGCATTAGGGGGGGATGGAAGGACTCAGCAGGGTATAATGCCATACGGTCTACCCTCCAAAGCAGCCATTTTCTCCAGGGGAATGGATCTTTGTCATCTGGAGATCAAATGTAACAGCAAGAGATCTACAGGCCCCACCTGGAGATTGGCAACCCTAGGGGGAAAGTCAGCTGCACAGCAGGGGGTTGAAGAGAATGGTTTGATGGTCACTGGCCCACCTCATTAGCCAGCCAGCCAGCCAGCCATGGTGGAGCTAAGCTGGGCTGCGGTCAGATGTGCATTTTAATCCACTGTTGCCCCGCCTCTAATTGATCCAGAGTATTTTATTACAGAGAATACTGATCAGACTCACCTCTTTTAGCACTCTTCAAAGTGCTTTTGTACCATTCTTGAGCGATCGGACGCATATCAGACCCTGCAGCCAAGAAATGTTGCTGCCAGCCATTTTTAAAAGTATTTTTTCCCTCGAGCATGCCCAGAAGCACTGCTATGCCTTCTGGGATATGTAGTTCATGGGGCCATCGGCCATTTTAAAAAAGTTTACTCTCTAGGTAACCCTTCCCCAAATCACAGGAAAAAGCTGAAGTACAGAAGTGTTTTTATTTGAAAGTTTCTATGCAGAAAACAATGTTTAAAGTAGCCCCTGTGGGTGTGGGGGAGAGAAAGAGTGCTGCAAAGAAGCAGTCGTGTGCACTTCGCTAACTACTGAAAAAAATGGCCGCAGAAAAAAAAGAGCCCTGTCAGAGCTGCCTGATTGACTGGGTGATCAGACAACAGGAAATCTGGTTTGAAACCAGCTCAGGCCAAAAAGACCGGACTTTAACAGGTATCAAATAAACATGCAGTAAAGGGGCGGGGACGGGACACAGACAACTGGGACACAACAGAGAGATATTGCTGTGTGATCGTGCACTTTAAATCCATCAGGGAACAGCAATGGCAACAGATCAAACTGGACTTCTGATCATAGCTCAGGAGAAAGAGCCGTTTCTTAGGGTTGCCATCCTCCAGGTGGGGCCTGGGGATCTCCCGCTTTTACAACTGATTGCCAGCTGACAGAGATCAGCTCCCCTGGAGAAAATGGCTGCTATGAAGGGTGGACTCTATGGCATTGTACTATGCTGATGCCCCTCCCCAAACCCCGCCCTCTCCTGGCTCCACCCCCAAAGAGTCTCCAGGTATTTTCCAACCCAGACCTGGCAACCCTACCATTTCTATAGTTTATTCTGACTGGAAAGTCAGTGGGTGGGGGAGGGGGTTATGCTGAAAGTCCATGGTCTTTTCACTGTCAGAAGCAGGCCACTGAGGGGACAATTAGACCCACCTGGCAGTGGGCGGAGGAGAAGAGTAGACCCAGCACCCAGTCAGTCCTTCCCCTTCGCTGGCTTCCTCCAGACTGTGGCCGAGACACTGGCTGGTGGCTCTGTGGGCGGGACTGAGGCAAAGCAGCGAGAGAATGCAGCCAGTAGCCAGGGACCCCCTTTTGAGTGGCAGTCCTTCCAGCTAACTGATTTTGGCACCCCATGGAATCTTGCTACTTGAAAACGGCTTTATTATATAGGAAAGACAGTCATATCTTTATTAGCCAATTTAATACATAGCTGTGGATTATAACCTTGAAAAAGAACATGGAGAACCAAAATCAATTTGCCATTTTTCTCATTATTGGTCTTACTCCTGTTTTTATGGACTCCAAGTACACAAGTCTGCAAAATTCACCATGTGTTTTGATAAACTCTACAGTGGGAAACAATATAATTTATATATTTATACCCTACTTTTCATCCCAATATAAAGCAAGCAACCGTTTACACACAAACAGTCAAGAGTTGCCTACTCCAGCTTGGGAAATTCCTGGAGGTTTGGGGGTTGTATCTGTGGGGACAGAGTTTGGGAAGAGGAGGAAGCTCAGCAAGGATGCAATGCTATAAAGTTTACACTTCAAAGCTGCTTTTTTTCTCCAGGGAAGCTGATCTCTGTTAGTCTAGAGATCAGTTAGTTCCAGGAGAATACCAGGCTCCAATTAGGGTTGCCAGATCCCGGTCCGGGAGGGGGTTCCCCTGATTTTTCGGACTTCTGCTTACCACCAGCTGGCCAGCAGGGGAAGCCCTGCCCCCAAACAGGGATGTTGCACAGCAACATCCTCGACGGAAGTAATGTCAGGAGGTCACACAGTGATGCTCTGCTTTTGGGGCAAAACTCTATGGTTTGGGGGCAAAAAACCCAAACAGTTTGGCCCAAAATTCAGAGTGTCACCATGCAACATCCCCGACGTGATGACATCCCTTCTGTGTGGGGACATCACACAACATCCCCGTCTACCCCCCAAATGCCCCCCCCCCCATCCCCCTGCTGGCAAGCTGAGGGGACCTGGCAACCCTAGCCTCAACCTGGATGTTGACAGCCCTGACACATACAACTAGCTACATCTAGGATGGGGGACTGGAGTTCTCCAGGAATTACAACTAATCTTCAGACCGCCCCGCCCCCCCCAGAAAACAAGAGGAAGGGTGAAAAAACTAATACATGAAGTATCTCAAGGCAACTAACTATACAGACATAACATAGAGAAGACTCCTAATGCAGGGACACTTGAAAGAGTAGACAACCAGAGAGAAAAGGTGCAATTCAGACCAAAGCTGATAAAATTGAAGTAACACACAGCACAGACCTTGCCCTGGACATGGCCTTTGGGGAAACCTTAAGACCTAACTAACACCCAATGACACAATGTTGAATGATCATGAAGAGAAAGCTGGCATTAAAACCAAGGCTCTGTCCGGAAAACATTAAAAGCTGCTACTGACATTTTAAAAGCAACCTTCAATCTTCCTCAGAAATGGCCCCACAAAGGACTGTGCAACTATAGCTGACAAGACAGAAAAGAGAGATAAGCATACTGTTGGCACAAAATGGACAGACCTGATTAGTTTCTGGTGTTTATTATATACTGTTTTTATCAATTGCAAAGAGCTGATGTAACAGGAAAGAGCTGTCTTCTGAATAGAATGTTCAGTTGATATTGGGGCAAATGTTGCAGAAGCAGCCTTTTTGGGGTCAGACAATAAAAACTGCTTGTTTAGTATTTAATTAAAATACGCTTATAGTGATTTTGTGATGCTGCACTAACCTGTCCCCTGAAAAACAAATTCTTTCAGTCTCTTAATTTGCCAGTTTAAAGTCATTTTATTTAGAGAATTTAAAAATACTCAGGAAAGTATCAAAAGCGCTATCATATTTTTTTCTAGGCCTATGACACTAGTTCATCCTTTAGAACTCGCCTCTAACTCCCCTCTATGTACGTTCAGGAAAGTTCATACTTTAGACTGCCAGTCTCTTCGATGCTCACGGACTACATTTAAGCAAGTAATTCTCTTGTAGTTCTCAAATCAAATCTTAGAATCAGGAATAATTTTCCAAAGCTTTACTGTACTAGTTCACAGTCTCACTCTGTCAGTAGATCAGTAGTATGTGGAACTTGCCTCTTTAAGAGACAGGCTTAGGTCCTACGTGGAACTCCCTCTCTTCACATGAATGGGTGTGTCTTCTAGAATATACTAGGTAGAACTGAGTGGTTGGTAGTTAGGACTCCAGCCCTCCTGTTGTTCCCTGACTTGCTGTTCTGAGTATCAAGGAATGTTTTTGAAGATATTCTGCCTGCTGCTTCTCTCTGGCTTTAGGGCAGACCATTTACTCCCCTCCACAGTGAATACACTTTACAGAGGAGACAAACACCACAAGATCTACATGACAGACAGACATATACAAACGTAGGCCATTTTAACTATCCTGCTTCCTTGCCCAAAGAATCTTGGGAATGGTATTTTGATGAATACGCTGACAGTTCTCTCAGAAATCACCTTCTACAAAAACAGAGCTAATGGGCAACAGATGAGGTGAAACGAATATTAAATCAATTTAAGGCCGTAATTGCGAATGACGTTCCTAGGAACACAAGCCAAACTGGACTCAGTATTGTACAGGACCAGAGTGGAAGTATATTGTCCCAAACGATGGAACAGAATTGTAAATCAGTCTTCCTGCTGGCCATCAATTGATTTGGAAACCCAATACAACCATATTAAAAACTGCTTTCTCTTTTGCAAACTATTCCTATTTGCAGCCTATGCTTGGACCAAGGTGCTACTGGACTCTTGCTGTTTTGGACAATTTGAACTGCCTTTCTGTTTTATTTGTTTTTAAAAAGAGACTCATACTAACAGTAGTAAGGTTTTAAATGACATGCCAAGTTTGTAAAATAGGTGACTTCCTTTGAGTGGCTAATAGTTACTTTAGAAAGTAGGATGAAATTTGCTAGACAGTATGTAGAAACACCTAGCCTCGGGCAACGTTCCTTCTGTTAGTTAGTGGCTAGGTACATTTCCAGGAAGAAAAGAAGAGTATTCTCACTTAACACCTGCCAGTTGGCAGTCTGGGCTGGGTGAAATGCTCTGTATGAAAATGTGTACAGACAGGAAAGGACATCAGCACTTGCACACTAAATGAAGTGTTACACAATGCCACAACTCTTTCAGTTTGCTGAGGCAGACTGAATATTTTTAGAGTTCTGGGGTGACTAAAGCAATTATCTGCTGTCCTTTCAGGGAAGAACAGCAGGTACAAATATGCAAGAGCAGTTTACAGAGAATTTGGCAAGAGGTCTACCGAAAGAGAAATGGATGTTTTTGCTAATAAGGGAAAAAATACTACTCCTTAGTAGTATTCTTGCTCACAAAGCTATTACGAGTGAAGCAGGTCCCTAACTCTGTTCCTCTGCAGTGTCCTGCAGTTCAATTTGATCCTGACTTTTCACATGGCTAAAGGGGTCTGGAATGACTGATGAATACTCGGTGTAAAGTTCTGGTCACCACACCTCAAAAAAGATATTACAGCATTGGAAAAAGTGCAGAAAAGGGCGACTAGAACGATAAAAGGGTTGGAACACTTTCCCTATGTAGAAAGGCTGATGTGCTTGGGGCTCTTTAGCTTGGAGAAACAACGGCTGAGGGGTGACATGATCAAGGTTTTTAAGATTATGAATGGGATACAGCAGGTAGAGAAAGAAGTCCTTTTCTCCCTTTCTCACAATACAAGAACTCGTGGGCACTCCATGAAATTGCTGAGCAGTTGGGTTAGAATGGATAAAAGGAAGTACTTCTTCACCCAAAGAGTGATTCACATGTGGAATTCACTGCCACAGGAGGTGGTGGCGGTTACAAGCATGGATGGCTTCAAAAGGGAATTAGATAAACATATGGAGCAGAGGTCCATCAGTGGCTATTAGCCACAAAGTATAGCTAGGAACTCTCAGTCTGGGGCAAGTGATGCTCTGTATTCTTGGTGCTTGAAGGGGGGGCAACAGTGGGAGGCCCCAATGCTGGTCCTGGCCCCAATGCTGGTCCTCCTGAGGGCACCTGGTGTTTTTGGCCACTGTGTGACGGAGTGTTGGACGGGATGGGCCACTGGCCTGATCCAACATTGGCTTCTCTTATGTTCTTATGAATTAAAAAAACCAAACAAATCCACGTAAAAATTGTTGTTCTTCATTGGCTGGCAATAAATAAATAAAAGGACTAAGAAAAATGGAAGTGCAGGAACATAAACAGCAACACTGCTACTTTGCCTACTTCTGAATGAGTGTGGCTCAAATGTATGTCCCAACACAAAAAGAGAACACATAGTTTGCAAACTCTGTAAATGGATTTAGGATTTGTTTCCCTACTTCCTCTGCCTCTAATTTTATAACAGTCATCTGTACTCTGAAACAAATGCAATTATGCTTTATGGTCTAAATATAGGAAAGAGCCGATTCTTTAATTAAATTGTGAGAAAATCATACTGCTTCGCTTTTTCCCCCTCCTGTTTCAAATGGGAAAGCCAAAACATCCACAGGGTCAGCGAAAGGGGCCATTAAGATCTATTTGGCATATGCCATGTTGTCAGGCCTCATACTAAGGAAGACACTCCTTACAAAATTAATAATGGCAGCAGCAATTCTTGGTATCTACATTTACACTTTATATATGGGGGTTTAACTGAGCAAAAATCCTTCCTAGGGCTGCCAATCTCCAGGTGGGGGCTGGAGATCGATAATTATAACCAATCTCCAGTCTACATAAATAACTTATTTATTTAAAACATTTACTCCACTTCTGCTGGAGAAAGTGGCTGCTTCGGAAGGTGGACTGCATGGCATTATACCCTACCAAGGTCTCTCCCCTTCCAGGATCCACCATCAAATCTCCAGGTATTTCCCAATCCAGAGTTGGTAACTCTATTTCCTTCTGCCCATCCTATTAGTCTTGCAGTTCAGATGCATCCATAAGGCATGCCAGACACAAAATACTACTGTGAAGTTCAATCTTGTCAGAAGTACTGAAGCTTCGTTTAAAATGTGTGCGTTACGACAAAGGAAAATGGAATTCCCTGCAGATTTGCTTGGTTTAGGAGTCTTCCATCAGCAGTCACTACAGATCTTCCCAATACGCAGGGTTGGGGTAAGGTACGTTTCTTAGGCAGCGCTGGGCACTGGAACATGAAGCAGCAGGATGTGCTCATTCTGCCTGCTGCAAAGTTCAGTGCAACAGAAGAGATGCCGTCCTGAATCTTTACAGCACTAGGGAATGGAGCAGTAGTTTTCAGAGCAACATTAGCAAGACAGCCTGTGAGCGTGCTACAGGATGCTCTGGCAAGGACAGGTGTGGTTGAAAGAGAGTCAGCGAATGCAGTGGCTTGGCATTTGGCTTTCTAAAGGCATGTTAAATTTGGCTATCATCATCATCACCACCACCACCACCACCACCACCACTCCTGAGTACAGGGCGATTTACAACAGGTTAAAAATATACAAAAATACAGATTAAAATCAACAAATCAATTATTTGATTTAATAGTCTCCAGATGGCACCCATAATTTATTCTAAAACCTACTCTGGACTGTTCTTCTACCTCATTGGCAGGTTAAGGAGTACGCCAAAGTGGGTGGAATGGAAGAAAAGAGAAGGGTGCCAGCTATGATGGAAGACTCTTGCTGTACTCACCCAAAAGCCTGGCAGAACATCTCTGCCTTACAGGCCCTGTGGAACTGCATTAAGTCCCGCAGGGCCCTGATGGAAGTTGGCAGACAGTTCCACCGGGTCGGAGCCAGGACCAAGAAAGCCCTGACTCTGGTCGAGGACAGCCAGATATCTTTGGGGCCAGGGATCACCAGCAGATTGCTCTCAGCAGAGTGTAACGCTCTTCCGGGGACATACCAGAGGAGGTGGTCCTGAAGATACACAGGTCCCAGACTGCTCAAGGCCATAATGGTCAATACCAACACTTTGAATCTGACTCAGTATTCCACTGGGAGCCAATGTAGCAGACGCAGCACAGGTTGCATTATGTGCTATCTGTAGCATTCCCTAAAGGACTTGTGCTGCCACATTCTGCATCAGCTGGAGTTTCCAGGTCAGTCTCAAGGGAAAGCCAGAGTAGAACGAGTTATGTTGACAATATATATATACAATATACATGTTATTACATGATCCATTTCATTTTCCCCCCTCCAGGGCTCAGTATTTTCCAACAATGCAAATGTTAGTTAAATATACTGCATAAAATCAACAAATCAAAATGCAAGAAACAAAACGCATGAATGTACAAGCTCCAAGAATGACAAAATAGAGCAGAAAGCAGGTTTAAACATGGAATCGTGACAAAATAGGATTCCAGTAATCAATTTCAAAATGAGATAAAATATAAAGAGCATAATGGTCACCTTTTCCCCCTATCTTAAAAAAAATACAAGCAACTATTGCTGTAGGCATTAAATTTGAGGATTTACTATAATTATGTTTTGTAGTTAAGTACCTTTTGACTCTCAGATAGGATAAACTCGTCGTATCAGTAATTAGACTTGAAATCCTTCCTGAAATCACCTTGTTAATGTTATTTTTGTCACATTTTATGAAGTACAAGGGAGCTATTTCAGCATGCATTATATTAGTATAAAAATAGAAAAACATGCCAAAGATTAATGTACTTATTGAATTTATGCTGCGGGCAGCAAGAAGAGAAGCTTGCTATTATATACTGCGCATGAAAGTCACCTCTGTATGGATTATCAGCAAATGGCCAGTGAGACAGGCAGAATCCCTGACCACTGTTGGGCAACCAAGGAGGAATGGAATTCCCACCGTGAGTACTGAACAGCAACTGTGAGGCAAATGGTGTCTCAGAATCTGCCCCAATTGTACTGCAGCAGTGGCCAGAAGTTCCATCTAGCAGATTTATTCTCTAGCTTTTCATTATTCATTACTCCCTTTCGAACTTCTATTTGCAAACAGGAAAATGATGTGTAGTGAAGCGTATTGTGTTTTTTTTTATCAGCAGACACAAACACAGACAGAAATCTGGGGAAGAATCCACTAAAGCTCTGTATTCTAATCCTCCCCTACATCTGCCAGCAAGCCAGCTCAGAAACCCAACCCAGAGAAAATTACAGGTAGAACTTGGAACAGTATGGGCTATGCTGTGGTTAAGTAGCATGCCTAAGAGAGTGCAGTGTGTCTCCCATGCTTTGCACATAGAGGATACTTTAGCGTCCCACATGGGATTGTGATCCGTACATGGTGGCTTGCCAAGAGTCAGAGCAGGGCCCCCAAAGATGTGCTAGAGTACATCTTATGTAGAATGGAATTGCTCTACTTATTTCTATGACAGAAAATTACAAGATGGGTCAGAGGTCAAGCTGTATTGTGGTGAATATCTCCCCCCCCCCCCCCGGCTTCTATAGCTGTTCCTTTCCCTTTGACATGACTCTTCTGTTTTCACTTGCCTTCTCTCCTGCAGCCGCATCTCTTTGCCTTCCTGTCTCATCAGCAGAAATTCTAGTGGTAACAAGAGCCACACAGACCAAGCATTTCCTCACATGCTTCCCAAAGCCATGGCAAAAGCTTTCCAAAAAAAAGGATGCCTTAATTGCAGATGGTAAAGGGATAGCGGTGGCTTTTCATACCTGCAGTTCCTGTTCATCTGCCTAGCCCTGACCAAGACTTCCTATATGTTCATGTTCCCTGGTAATGTAATTGAATTTACCTCTTGGGATATTTATTTCAGTCTTCTGAGCAGCTTAAAGCAGCCCATCAAGAAGATCACGACTGTCAATACCAGAATGTTAGTCAGTTTAGGTCTGTTCAAAAATGGCAATAAGATTTAATTGGTGGAGGGCACAACAAAAAAACCTTTGTCTGCATGCTCTCTTCCACCATGTGTAACATGAGCCACGGCCCAAACACATGCTTATGTAATTCAGCCATGCTTGTACTCCACCACATGTAAGATCTACACAACCTGCAGTATGGCAATAAGAGGACCTTAAGATTTCAAGACCTAACTTCATGGAAGAAAGAATATTTTACATATAATTATACTCTTTCACTATGGTGCTTGCTTTGTCATAAACATCAAATTATAAGTACTTTATAACCTATGAAAACCCTTTGCTATAGTAAGCACGGCCCTCCCCTGGATGGTCCAGGCTAGCCTGATCTCGTCAGAGCTTCGAAGCTAAGCAGGGTCGGCCCTGACTAGTACTTAGATGGGAGACCAGTAGGGAAGCCCAGCATTGCTAAGCAGAGGCAGGCAATGGCAAACCAACTCTGGATGACTCTTGCCTCGAAAGCCCTCGAATTCAACATGAGTAGAGTTCAATGTAAGTCGGCTGCAACTTGACGGTGGGGGGACTCACCTAAAATTTTTTCCCGTTCCACTCTGCGTTCTCGCGCAAGTCGCTGTCTTTCATCAACTTTCAGTACTGGTGCAGAGTCTTCAAAAACAGGACAGTAAAATGTTTAGAAATCTCAAATTAGATGTACAGGGTTCTAAAAATCAATTAACAAGCAGCTTTAAAGAAGCACAAGCAGTAGTAATTTAACCTGTTTAAGAATTTGTGAAGTCCAACAGATCCACAAATTAACAATAACTCTTCTGTGCCTAAACAAAAAACATTGTCATGCATGGTACTCAACCAGTTCTTAGAATTCTCACTTGTCCTTCCGCAGGGGGATAACCCTGTGCCTGAGCTGCCTGAAGTGTGAAGGGGTTTCCTTCCATACAAAAAACCCACCTCTACATAAAAAACTGTTATGCCAAATCAAAGAATTCTAATTTAGCTTTATCCCTGACATTGTTTTGTTTGCTGTGGTATTTTGGGTTTGTGTAGAGGAACACTCAGTTATGTGAGCATACACCAGCTGTCGGAAGTCATACAGCTCAGGTATAATTTGCATCTATGAGAATGAGGGCTAATGTCAGGCAGACTAAATTTTCCATCAGCAGACTGGAACATTCATGCTTTTCTCCTCCCACTTCAGCCCATTTCCATAAAATGCTGTTCCTGGGGGAAAGGGGACCCGAGGAAGACATGAGGACATGCAGTGAGAAAGGGGAAGTGTTGGAAACTGCCAATTTTTAGTATGGATCCATCCAAGGCTTTTTTTTTCCCCCTTTTTGAAAGAGGCGCCGGAACTCTCAAGAGGGAAATGAAGTATTCAATCTGTATACTGAAAAATCATGAACTTTCAAACATTTTCAAAATAATTTTGTTGAAGAGGTTCTGGAACTCAGTTCTGAGGTATCCCCCAGAAAAAAAGCCCTGGATCCATCCTGAAGCGTTTTGGAGGTAATCAACAGGAAGCACAGTTTATGGTTGCCAGTCTCCAGGTAGAGCCTGGAAATAAGAATTACAACTGATCTCCAAATGACAGAGATCAGTTCCCCTGGAGACAGCGGCTGCTTTGGAGAGTGGACTCTACGGCATTGTACCATGCTGAGGCCCCTCCCCTTCTCAAAACCTGCCCTTTCCAGGCTCCATATCTCCAGGAATATCCAGCCTGCAGCTGGCAACCCTGACTTTAAATCTTATACTTGAGCAGATTATATACAAAGAATGTCATCTCTGTATACACTGTGGAATTTGTCAGAAAGATACAAGAGTGACAGGAGTGACATGTCGCCCAGTAAAGTACAGGTCTCTAATCTGTGCGGTAATACATAAAGCACTTCTAAGTAACATGGAACTTTCTTTAAAGAAGCAGATGCGTTTTCTTCTTTTGGCGCATGCAATTGATCATGCTGTCTTATAACTTTTGTTTTAAGAGAATACAAATGAAAGATTAATTGCTTGGCAGTACGCCCAAGTGCCAGCAACTGGGCAATGGCTACAGCTGACCAGCTGACATCCTGTCACTGACTACATAAAATGTAAGATATGTGAGGAGGTAGGAAAGTTTCACAGGGTATGTGACGCCTTTGTTTCCCCCTATTTCCTATGAGCCCTCTTTTCAGTTGAAAAGCTTTCCAGTCTGAACAAATGGCACTGAGACAGTTGTAAAACTTGAGCATGTTCTCTAGACTGTGGGACAGAAATCTTTTAAATAAATAAAAACTGACAGTGTGGATGGCAAAGAAGGAAACATAACTCTTTACAGATTCACTTTGTCATTGCGCGTCGAGGGCCTTAGGGAAAACAAGAAAAATGTGCCGACAGGGCCTCACATGGCAAGGTCAATATTTAAAGTAGAGCCCAGCAACAAGTCAGAGCTCTGGAACTTGTAAAACAACAAAAGAGACAGCCTTCAAAAATGGGTGCCCCGTTAAGCATATGGAAGGTTTAATTTTAGTGACACCAGCGCTCAGAGATTAAATCGGTTTTCAGTGCCAGAATTTGTGTACACTCACACTCACAGAGCTGGTCAAGGTACGAAAGTAAAATCTGGATGTTTTTCCTTTTCAAATGAGCATCAATTGTTTTAGAGGAATTTAGCTGTAAGGGTGGCATTAAAGAAACTGCCAGAAAGCGCATGCAACCGACTGATTTGATTTATTAAATTTATTATCCTCCCATGAAAATCCTCTACTAGATCAAGCCCTGAAAGTGCTCCCTAGGGAATGGGAGAAGTGTGCAACTTTGCCAACTGAGTGAAATACATATCTTTTAAAGTGTGCGTATCTGCTTAATTACCATATTCATACCCAATTCAAAACTTCAGCGGTCCCTGATAAACAAAAACTTTCACTTCCTTGCTGGTTATTGCCCAGCTCTATTGCTTATTGTTCCTGAATTGTGCCTAATAAAGTGTGTGTGTTTTGTATCAGGAAAGCACACTGTAACAAAATTACAACGCTGCAAAAAGTCATCTTCTCATAATATTAATATTGCTTAATATTAACAACTTAAAATCAGAGGTGCATATATATGCCTGGCAGTAAGAAACCATGTCAACATTTTTGCTGTCATATTATCTCTTTCATGTACAACTCAAACTAAAACCTAAAAGGAAACTTGGATCCTAGAACTCTCTAATAGGAATTATACTACACCAAAAGCCCCAGAGACCACAATACCCAGCCTATTTCCTTTTCTAAGTGCTTGTTTGACAGCCATCCCATAAAAGATAATTAGGAGCAAGCTTGTTGACTCTAAGTCAGTCCCATTTTATTCAGTGGGGGTTCTTCCCAGTACAGCCTTCTTAGGACTGCATCCTTATTTTACCAAGAGTAAAATCTCATTTGTGTAAGTTTAAAATGCATCGGTGCAGCATTTGCTTCTCTTAAATGTTTATGTTTTATATTAGAAAATAAAGTAACAGACAAGCTTCAGCAGCACCTGAAGAAATACGAGACGGTAAACAATACACTATTTTTTTAAATGAAGGAGTTTTAAAATACTTTCTAGGTAACAAAAAGCAAAGAAAGGTAAAGATAAAAATAAAAACTATACCTGGCTTAGCTCCAGTATTGTTAGTGTTCTGCCCAACAGCAGCAGAGGAAGGACGGTTAGATGAAGCAGATTTTTTGTCTTGCGCTTTAGAACTTTCAGAAACTACAATTAAGAGAGAGAGAAAAGATTCAGTTAACCACACTACTTCTGCATCAAACCACACTTCTATTGTTGTTTACACAAGGAAATAATTTGGTGTAACTTCCCATCTTCCTCCATTATTTTAGGGGATCCTATTAGTTATAGTTTGTATTCTGTGGTACATGCCATCAATTCACAAATGTGAAATCCACTTCTCATTACAAAAATTCACGCAAGAATCTCAGAGTCCGCTTAACACAATAAGTAACTTTCTATTTCAGTGTTGTTGAGAAAATGTTTGGGAATAGATCAAGATGGATAGCTGTGTCAAGTCTGTCTGTAGCAGCAGAAAAGAGTAAGAGTCCAATAGCCCCTTAAAGACTAACTAAATTTGTGCCAGGGTACAAGCTTTCACGAGTCACTGCTCACTTCTTGGACAAGGTGCTACTGGACTCTTACACTTTTCTATTGTTCGGGAACAGGTCAGTTTTATTTAATGATATTTATTTATTTATTTGATTTATATCCTGCCCTCCCTGCTGAAGCAGCCTCAGGGGGCTAACAGGCCATTTGGCTTCATAACAATAAAACAGTAAAACAACGAAAATCATTAAACCATTTAAAATACATGCAAAAATACATTTCAAAGTCATTTAAAATGCCAGAAACCAAGGACAGTCTTGTGGACAGGATGCCTGGTTAGCGAATGGGACTTTAGCCTTGGCTGAACTCACTGGCAGGGAAATTTTCAGAGGAAGGCTCAGTCCAATCTCCAGTGCCTAAAGACAGTGCTTCAGTAACACCTTGAACCTACTACAGCTTGGAAAACCTAGCAGAACAATTATGCTAAATGAGCAAAATACAGAAATGTACTCAATTTGCTCATTATATAGGCCACAGATATGTGGTTACCTTGGACCAAAATGGCAGTTGTCTCTCTGCTCTTAATATAAGAATTTATACACTTTAAAACTAAACAGCTGCCTTTATTTCCCCCTCCTTGCTATTCTCTCTCTCTCTTTTTTAATGAGTTTAATGCTTCATTGTACCTAGAAAAATGTGTATTTGTCAAACCATTCTTTCCTGTAGCTGTGGATTTGGAAAGATTTCTACTGAGAATTAGGAATGAATACATCTCAATGTATAGTCAGCCAACTCAGAAGTTTACTAGGAAGCTTCATTTGCTTGGCAGTATTTTTTTAATTACAGATGTTTGATTTAAATGCATCAGTGTACTGTGAAGGGATTTGTAACTGAGATTGCAGTGGCTATCTTTATCTTTCATCTCTCTATCAAACCCTCATCTAGGGTGATAGGAATCACACTGTGATGTGGAAAAGTCACAAACCACTGATGACTCACAAAGCTATTTTATCCAGGCCTCAATGGTTCCAAGGAGAGAAAACTAGGTGAAGCTTCTACTCATACCTCTTTTTTGACTCTGCTTCCCACCACACCTATTTCATCTTTCCTCCCCTCATCTGGTCCTCCCATCATTCTCCGCTATCTCTTCTCTAAAGGCTCGCTCTGTTTCCCACTGCATATCAAATACTGGATGGCTAAAATTCTCAGTGTTATAAGAACGGGACTATTAAGCTGCAGAGGCAAGGAAAAAAAATCAAATTCTATACACAAAATTACAGCTTTGTAAAGTAAATGTTTAAGTTGTAACTTTGCTGGGTTAACATAGGCTTGCAAATTCAGTTTTCTGTTTGGTTTTCCCATCTGCCAGGCCAGCAGCAGGCAATTCCCATACTGGCGTGAGGTAGCCAAGAGAACAAGGAAACTTTTCCTGTGACTCCATGTCCTATCCATAGTCAGTGGAATTTGGAATGAACATTATGAGGTCCAGTAGGCTACAGAGGAAAAATGCTGTCTTTTGTTGGGGAAATTTTTGTCTTGAAAAAGATTTTTAGATTGGAAATTTGGGGATTTTAAATTTTTTTTAGATTGGATTGGAGTAAGACTTCAATAAAAGAGTCCACAAAACAATAAGGTCTACCTAGCCCTGACCTAAAACAGAAACCTGAAAACTTAAGTGATAGGCGGATTAGCTTTAGTCACCATCATAGATGTTATTTGATCAGTAGCGGTTAAGACAGCTTTTATTCCAACTATATGCTTTCCCTTTTGTAACCAATGACTTTCTTTCTTTCTTTCTTTCTTTCTTTCTTTCTTTCTTTCTTTCTTTCTTTCTTTCTTTCTTTCTTTCTTTCTTTCTTTCTTTCTTTCTCCTTATGGTGGTCTGTCTGCACTTACACAAAAGCCTAACTTGGCTCACACTTACCAAGACACAAAGAGAAGGCAAGGAGCCACTGTCTGGCACTAAATTCCCACTGTACCCCACTGAGGCCCCTGACCTCCCCAGGGTCCACTCCCAAATCTCCAGAAGTTTTCCAACCTGGATCTGGCAACCTTACCCCCCCCCCCCCCATCCCCTGCTGGTGGCCAGGGAGGACCTGGCAACCCTTGGAAGGACAGCTCTTAATTTAAAGAAGACTCTCTTAAAAAGGAAATAGTGGCTAGGTGTCAAGAGTACTGGACAATCTTATCTCCAATTCACAGGGGTCATTTCATAAAAAAAGAGGTGCAGGAGCTCATTAGCATAACTCATTAGCACAACTTATTTGCATATGCCACACCCCAACATCACCAGAAGTGTGTCAGAAGGCAACACCCATGGCTCAGGCACCACCCCAAAAATCTCCAGGTATTTCCCAACTCAGAGCTGGTGACCCAGCTTTACTACAAAGAAACACTACAAAGAAAATTCCATGGTCTCTTCCTACTACTCTTTGCTCTTCCTACTACTTTGACTAAAGACACTTTAGGTTTCCTTTGCTCTTGCAGGGAAGCTACCCTACAACAAGCATTAAAATACAAATCAAGTTAGTATGCTTTTGCTTTTTTCCATAGCACATCACCATATGTGCCCACTCCTGAGCTTGTTACTCCCGGAACAGTGCTCCTGCTCAAAATGACCCCAGCCAATTCATATTCTGGTGGTGGCAGCAAAAAAGAATCCTATATGTGTTTGGCAGAGTGGAACAAAGCTGGAGAAGTGAATTGTTCATTAGAATCTAATGGTTCTGGACCTAAATCAGCTGAATAAATTCCACATTTCCCTCATTTACATGTGGAACCCCTTCCATCACAGGAATAAGCCCTGCTGCCAATCAAAACGGTCAGTATTTAGCTGGATGTACCATTACCCTGAATTTAAACTAATTTTGGTCATTCCTAACTCACACAATTATTTAGACCAGTGGCTTTTTAAGGAAGCCTAGGGTTCCTTGGAAGTTCAGCAGGGGCTTCTAAATTAGTTCTGTAACTTTCCTGAAAGACTATTTGCCACCTTTACCCCTCCACCCATGTGATTTGGTGCTACTGGAGTGTGTCTAGAACATGCTAGTGAGTACTTAGTTAACATGTGATGATAGGGTTGCCAGCCCCCAGGTCTGGGTCTTCCCCACTTCTGGAAGCTTAAATCCGTCCCCGACCAGATGGCTGCTGGGGGAAGCCCTGCCCCCAAGTCCCACCCCCAAGAGTGGGAGGGCGTGTAATCTTGAGACAGGCACTGAATAACATGCACTGAATACAGCACTAAATAGGCTTAAATTATAACTCTGTAGCAGAGATTTGGCTATTTTATTTATTGTATAACACCTAATGTACTTTTTAGGTACTTTATAAATAAACAAGAAGGCTAAAAAGATTATGAAGCAAGAACAAAAAATTCAACAACAGAAAATATTATATAGAACTATCATAAATCCTGTATTACAGAAAACAGAACTCTTAAAGTGCAGCTGCAACTCAAAAGAACTCAGAGGGCATTATTAATATGGCAAAAAATCTAAATCTTTGGTTACAATTCTTAGAAAAGGAACATACCTAATAATCTCAATCTCAGTTAACAAAAAAAAATCACATTAACTAAATAGGTAGCAGAAAAATTTTAAATGTTCTAGAGATTTTTTATATTATTCGGAACAATCCAACAATGAGGCCACCATTAGGTTCTTCAAAAATTATTTTCTATTTAAAAATGAATAGTAACAAGGCTCTGAGACCAGTTTTACATATAATACCTTTTCATATAAAATTAAAATTTCCTGACTACTGTAATTAGTAAAATTTCCCTTCTATATCAGCTTCCAGCACCAATTGAAGTTCAAATATTTTTAATACCAAATCCAGGTAAAGACCATACTCAAATGGCCTCAACCAGACTGATCTCCTCACTTGATAATGGGGAAGAAATCATGGTTAAATACATCAAGAACATGGCAGCTACAGGCCTGTTTTAAATCATCCTCTATCCTTTGATCTGGTGGATGATAACAAACTCCCAGAGTTAAACTTCCTTTTGGGCACACTATTTCCACTCATAGCCTTTCTGTAAGTGAATCTATTTCTCTTACATTCTCAATCTTAGTGGATGCGGTATACCCTCTCTGACATACAGAGCTACTCCACCTCTGACCCTTCCCTCCCCATCCTTCCAATATAATTTATATCCAGAAATCACTGTATCCCACTGATTATCCTCAAACCCACCAAGTTTCTGAAATGCCCACAAAGTCTATGTTCTCCAAACATTCCAGCTAAACTAAACATTTTTATATAAACATCTCTAATTTCCCAGACACATTAGGCTTGCAATCTTTCTTCTGTGGCATCTAGACCTTGTTAGATAGTCAATACTGTTTGTCACCCTTTCAGTGGCCAGTCCTAATCCATTTCCCTCTAGAACAGTAACAGTTACCCCTTCATCTCTCAGAGATGAGCCATCCCACACCAGAGACATTTCATCTCCTGTCAGATTCCACCCAAGATTTGGTTTAAAAACTGCTCTGCCCCTTTTTTGATTTTAAGTGCCAGCAGCCTGGTTCCTTCTCATGACAAGTGGAGTCCTGCTTGTTCCAAGCATCCCAGTGCCTAACAAATGTAAACCCTTCCTCCCTACACCATCATCTCATCCATTAACTCAAACTTCTAATTTGTGCCTGCCTAGCTGACCCTGTGCGTGGAACAGGCAGCACTTCTGAGAAGGCTAACTTGGAGGTCTTGGCCTTGAGCCTCCTGTCTAGCAGCCTAATTTTTTCCTCCAGGACCACATGACTACATTTCCCCACATCACTGGTGCCAACACGTACCACAGACCCCAGCACTGTCTATAAGCCTATCTAGACCATGTGTAATGTCCACTACCTTTGCTCCAGGCAGGCAAGTCACCATGCGGACAGTACATGGGTTCACAACCCATCTATCTATTTTACATGCCTAAAGATCAAATCACCAACTACCAAGACCTCCCCCCCCCCCCCCGCCGCCTAGGGATGGTTCACGAAGGATACCTGTTCACCAACTGAGGAAGGGGTTCCTTCTGAGCAAACATCCCCATTTTCATCAGCATGGTGCCCTGTTTCCCCTAGCGCTCATGCTCCCTGGCAGTGGTGGGGCTGCCATACTCAGAGTGTGACACATCTAACAAGTCTCCAAGAGTTTCATCAGTGTGCCTAACTAACTGCTTCTCCAGGTCAGCCACTTTGGCCTCAAGGGTGTGAACTTGTTCCCTGAGAACCAGGAGCTCCTTGCACGGAGCACACACCCATGACTTCTGTACAGCTGGCAGATAGTCATCCATGTTACACTCAGTGCAATACAATGGATAGCACCCAACCCCCTGAGGGCATTCTACCATAATTGCCTTTTTATCCCCTTTTTTTATAAGACTTCCTATTTATATAGATCTGTTTGTGGAAAGTGTGCTTACTCTTTTAGGGATGTGGAGAGACTAGTGCCCTGGCTTCCTCACTCTGCTGCTGAACTCGCAAATAAGATCCGAAGGATTTATGGGGGGGAAATATTATTAAATATTAAAATAATGGTTCACATGATAAAGAAAGCACAAAATACTAGTTATGCTACCTGCTTTTTCTGGACACAGATAAGACTTTGACAAGGTGGAACAAGTACTTACATCAGGTTACTGAGAATTTCAGTGTAGGAGTAGATATAGATAGATATATGAGAAATCAGATAATTGTATCTGTGTGTGTGTGTGTGTTTGTGTGTGTGTGTGTGTATTCTTGTGGGGGGGGGGAATTATTCCAAGAGGAAGTCATCAGTCCTCTCATCTCTTGTTTGTTCTAATGATTAAGCCTTTTGCTACTGTCATTCAGGATAATGAAAAAAAATCTATTGAATATGATTTGGTCACTTTTCTTCTAAGCTCTATGTATGCAGATGAGATTAATTTGAATTAATCCATTTGTATGGTACCAGGTTATAAAGTGATTTAATCTAAAACAGAATGGGCTGAATTTAATACATCACTGTCTGTCAGAAGTAACACAGGCATCTTTCACATTGCCTTAAAAATTCACATGCATTACCCGACGTTAGCATGTTTTTTTTACTGTGTTCAGCCAACTTCATAAACATCCCATCTCTGTCACATATCTTCCCCATTTTCCCCTTCCTAATAAAACTGGTTTCTCCCACAGTTTTTCCCCCAAAAGCAAAATGTATTCACAACAAAGCCTCTGCTCATAATCTGAACTAAGTTTTTTCTGCGTTGGTGACCGCTGGCGCAACCCACCTGCCCACAAAGGAGTGGGCAGGTGTGAGTGTGTTTTTAGTTTGCATCCCAGTGGGGAAATGTTTCAACAATGGAAGGTGTCTGTGTTGAAACAAGCAATCATTCACACTGGGGGCACCTACCCTTGAGTGTGTGTGCAAGCGCACATGCATCTGGTCTCCTCTCTCTGCCTCTCTTTCTCTTCTTCTGCAGCCTGGGAAAGCCGGGATCATGTTCTCCTTCTACTTTACACTCTCATGTAAGATTGTCTCTTGTCCCTTTGTACCTTTCTCCCCAGTGGGGGAAAACCCTTCTTTTCTTTTTGTTACA
Organism: Lepidodactylus listeri; assembly: GCA_029233225.1. Taxonomy (NCBI): domain Eukaryota; kingdom Metazoa; phylum Chordata; class Lepidosauria; order Squamata; family Gekkonidae; genus Lepidodactylus; species Lepidodactylus listeri. The sequence continues at coordinate 44,351,833 of JARCFY010000003.1, forward strand.
TTCTTTTAATGTTTTCAGTTTTAAAATGTCAGGGGCCAAATGATTGAACAAATAAATTATATTTTCTGCTTCAGAGTTGCTGTTTGAGAGCCTCCTGTGACTGACACAAGAGTAAATGCACTGAAGCCAATGGGGCTACTCGTAAGTAAATCTAAAGAATTGCACTCCCCCTCTGTATTCCAAGGAGGAGAGGCAGAGCAAATGAGGCTGCTGGAAAAAATGCAAAATAAAACCCACCTGGAACAAGAGGGAACCCATGAGGGGAAGTCTGAACTGATCCCACCAATAGCATGATCATCAGAAGAAGCACAATATATGGAAAAACACAAAAGGTGGCTGCAGCCCGAAAAAACCCACAGTTAAAACTAGGGCTGCCAAATCCCCCGGTAGGGCGGGGGAAACACCGATTTTTAAAGCTTACCCCCGCTTTTTCAAAATTGGCCACCAGGGGAGGCAATGGCTGCCAGCAGGGGAACGTCGGAGTCTGCCCTGGCCTCTCCCTGCCAGGCCTGAATTTCTTAAAAGGGAAATGTCTGCAGAGAGCCTGCCCTGCAGTAAAAAGCCTCAACAGACATTTCCCCTTTAAGAGCTGAGCGAGCAAGAGAGCCCCGCCCAGAGATTAAGGAGGGACTAGGCTCTTTCTACTGAAGGGTGTGCTTTTTGCATGTGGCTTGCAAAGTTGCTGCTGGAGTAAGCTGCTGGGGTCTGCCAGCTCTTTTCCTTCTCTCTCTCTCTCCCTTTCCCCCTTTCTTTCTTTCTTTTTTCTGTCTGTCTGTCTCTCTCTCTCTCTGTCCCCATCCAGCAGAGGTCTATCAGTGGCTATTATTAGCCACAAGGTCTAAATGGAACCCTTTGTCTGGGGCAATGATGCTCTGCATTCTTGGTGCTTGGGGGGCAACAGTGGGAGGGCTTCTGGAGTTCTGGCCCCGCTGCTGGACCTCCTGAGGGCACCTGGTATTTTTGGCCACTGTGTGACACAGAGTGTTGTACTGGGTGGGCTGTTGGCCCGATCCACTGTGGCTTCTCTCCTGTTCTTATGATATGAAAATCATATTTAGCACTTGTGTAGCACTTAGTGCTTCATATTCTGCCGAGATGAGGAAGGATTCAGTAGGGCCGTTGCTCAGTGATAGAGCATCTGCTTGACATGCAGGAGGTATCAGCCTCTTCAGCTAAAAAAGGATCAGGTAATAGGTGACATTAAAGATCTCAGCCTGAGACCCTGGAGAGCCACTACCAGTCTGAGTAGTCAATACTGACCTTGATGGACCAATGGCCTGATTCAGTATTAGGAAACTTCATGAGTTCATGTGTCAGCATGTGGAAGCAACATCACAGTATGTGACATCACAAAATGATGTCACTTCCTTTCTCCTGGCTCCACCCCCAAAGTCTCCTGGCTCCACCCCCAAAGTCCTCAGATATTTCCCAAGTTGGACTTGGCAGCCCTAGTTAAAACCAGCTGGTCTGACATTTGGGTGCTTGTGTGCATTGAGATCTTGATCTTGAGGTAGAATGTATACATAAGTACATTATTTCAGGAAGGGGTGGGGAGCTAATGTCCTGGCAGACGTTGCCAGTCTCTTGGTTTGAAAGAATCGCTGTTGTAAAAATTGCTCAAAGTATTGTTTTTATTAATGTAGCTGTTCCAGTTAAATTAGTTATTCTTGCACTTTAGAAAATGAATAAAAACGTGGGATGATAACCCCACAGAGTATCATTAAAAACAGTAATGTGCCCTATTACTTAAGGTGGTTTGGGCACACCTAATATAAAACTACATTACAGAGCAGTTAGAACTGACAGATAAGGAGTGGTTTTGTGGAGGATAAAGGCATACTGATCTTGGAATCCTCATTGGAAAACAGCCTAAAGCTGAGAGATTTTATTTCGTTGGTTGGGAAATTCCTGGATGGTTGGGGCTAGAGTCTGGAGAAGGCAGGGCCTTGACTGTGGTAAAATGCCATGCAGTTCACCGTTTTCTTCAAGGGAATTGGTCTCTATGGTCTGAAGATTAGCTATAATTCCAGGAGATAAATAATTTCATTATAAACTCTACTATCTACTCTAATGTAAAAGATTTATTGAACAAAGCATAATGGTCTGATTTTTTTTTTAAAAAACCCTCTTTAAATCCATAATGAGTAACAATCATATTTCTAGCTCAGCCTTATCCATTACTAAATTTAGATACAACTCCTCTGAGTGCCAAGCTAGATGTTATATTTTTTAAAAGAGCTGAGTTCTGCTCTTTTTAAAAAAAAACGTGTAACATCTAGTTTGGGCCTAAATCACATGAAAAAATGGGAGAAAGATCTACAAATCAGCCTGATTTTTATAGGAATGTAAACAGAGCTGGGAGAAAGTCACTATGTAATTAATTTCAACGATTCTGACAGAAAACTTTTTGTAAAATACTTCTGCAATGATATCCTATAGCACAAAAGCTAGTGATTGAATACATATCTATCAGATGCATGTTGGATAGGTGTTTTGCAACATGCTGGCTTAACCTTTGCATTTTGGGAGTGTCCAAAAATTAACTGCTTTTGGTAAAATGTAATTCAGTAAATTGATGATGCCTCAACTGGGATGCCAAGTCTGCCCAGGGGGCGGGGATCCCCCGCTACAGGGTCCCCAATCCGCCACCCCGGATTTGGCCAGCGGGGGGAACCCTACCCCTTCCCCGGTGTGATAATGTCACCCGGAAGTGACATCATCACGCTGGGCACGTTGCCGGGATGATGCTCTAGCAATCGCCCCGAAACTCTATGGTACCATAGAGTTTTGGGGCGATTGCCAGAGCGTCGCCCTGGCAACGTCCCCAATGTGATGATGTCACTTCCGGTGACATCATCATGGTGCACGTGCTTTTCACGCACGCCTAGAAACTCCCGGTGCTGAGAGGACTCCCCCCTGCCGAAAGAACATAAGTACTTGGTAACCCTATGGCTCAGACTAGTCAGAAGCTAAGCAGGGTCAGCCCTGGTTAGTACTTGGATGGGAGACCAACAAGGAATTCCAGGGTTGCTATGCAGAGTCTGGCCATGGCAAACCACCTCTCTTCATCTCTTGCCTTGAAAACCCCACAGGGCTGCTATAAGTCAGCTGCTACTTGATGGCACTTTCCACCTAGGCCACATTGCCAGAGTCATACAGGAAGTGACATGATCATGATGCAATGCTGCTGTGACACACTAGTATTTGGGCAAAAACTCTATGATAAAAACAACTTCTACCATATACCAGAGTGTCGCCCGGATGTTGCTGACATGATCATGTCATTTTCTGTGCAACACCGGCTATGTGGCCTGAGGCTTCCTCTTTCCTCTGGTAAATTCCCCCACCAGCCAGCTGATTAGTGGTAGGGAGTGGGGCCTGGTGGCAGAACCCCTGTCTCTACTGGAGGGGACTGGCGACCCTAGTATTAATTTGGCTAGAGGACAACTTGCCATGTTCTAGTCAATACAACTAGGATTGTCAGGTAGGCAGTCGTGGGTAGCCACAGCCAGGCTGCCAACTGGATCATCCGGACCTAGCATACTATTTACATTACTATCTTTGTACTCAACAACACTGTCTCTGAGCTCAGCTCTGAACTCCCAACAGTTTTACCTGTACCCTACACAAACTGTAATCTGAGATACAGCACTACTTTTGAAAGGTTTCTCTTCTATATTCAAGAAAGCTTACAATGATGAATGACCACAATCTTGTACTGCAAAATATGCTTTATAATAAGGATCGTGTTAAACTGAATTAATTCCCTAGGGTATCCCTCCAAGAGGAATCAAAGCAATTTGTCTAGCTTCCATGAATGCTTTAATTGTAAAGTCTGAGCTTTACTCAGCCATACAGGTTTGGTATTTTACTCTGCACATAAGATCTTGTATTTTTTTCCCCATCCTGGATTCTATTTATAAGATCCTTTGTGATATTTGGGCCCTCCATGAGAAGCTGTGGTTGGACAGAAGTCCACTTTGCATAATTTTATCCTCTAACAATGGTGGAGGGAAAACTATGGATGGTCTAGTTCATACTGTAGGCTGCCAACTCAGGGCCAGTTCGCCACCCAAGCCAAGCAGCCACTTGAGCTACCAGACAGTGACGACTCCTAACATTCTTGCTAAAACAGATGATACTCCTGATACTGCCTGAGTCGGGTACAGTCTGCAGAGGCAAGCACTGAAACCTGACAGGGCAGCACAGGAGGAGGTGGTCTCCTACGTGTGCTGCCGTCACCCAGGTCCAGGATGGGCTGCATCAGGAGCCCGTGCTGAACCCTTCACAGGGCTGTCCCCCTCCAGGTGGGGCCTGGAGATCTCCTGGAATTAGAACTGATCTCCATGTGACAGAGATCAGTTCCCCTGGAGAAAATGGCTCTTTTGGGTGGTGGATTCTAAGGCATTTTACCCCACTGAGGATTAACCCCTCACCAAACCCCTCCCTTCACAGGCCCCTCCCCAAAAATCTTCAGTAATTTCCCAATCCAGAGTTGGCAACCCTAGACCTTCAGGGGCAGCATGAAGGAGGGTGCTTGGGGTGAATTAATAGATTGAAAAAGCCCTGCAAAAGCTTGCACTATTTCTCCACTATGCCTTTCCGGCTCCCATTCTAACTGAATGTGTAAACCAGAGTTCAGTCTGTCTGTCTGATTTCCTATTTTTGGAGGAGGAGGAGGAGGAGGAAGAATTGGTTTTATACCCCACTCTTCACTATCCAAAGGAGTCTCAGAGTGACTTACAATTGCCTTCCCTTCCTCACAATAGACACCCTGTGAGGTAGGTGGGACTGAGAGAGCTCTGAGAGAACTGTGACTGACCCAAGGTCACCCAGCTGGCTTCAAGTGGAAGAGTGGGAAGTCAAACCTAGTTCTCCATATTAGAGTCCACGGCTCTTAACCACTACACTAAGCTGGTGTAGTGTACTTCCTGCCAATTTAACGTGCAATCTTGTAAGTTATCTGCACCCACTCCAAGGTGATTAATTAGGTCATAATTTGGAAGAGCCTTGTCTGATGTACTTGATAGAAACCAGGAAAGCCAAAAAGAGACACACACAAGGAAGAAAAGATGTTGAAAAGGACCACTTTACTTCAAGAAAATTTTGTCCATCAGACAATTTAGTATCAGATTATCACAATCATTCACAAACTGTGAATGGGACCCACTACACATATGTAAGAGGGAGTCAGGTATTGACTTCAACTCCATACTTGCTAAAATGTGGGTGGGGTGAATGTCCTCTCAAAGAAGGCCCTCACTAATCTACACTGGGTATGCAGGGATGTACTGACCACCAAGGCCACTGAAAAAAGTCCCACTTAGTCAGTAGCCTGGGGGAGCACCCCGGCCCCAAGCAAGGAGCAGCCCTTACCTCATTTGGGGTGACCCTTACCAGAGTACATGGGCCCTTTGTGGGGTGGGCAAGTAGCTGCTGTGCTGAGAATCAGCTTTTGCTCCTTTCCACACCTGGGGGGGGGGGGGGGGAGGCAGGGCCTTTCCAGGGCTTCCCAGTCTACTCCATGGATAGGGTCTTGCTCATCATTCCAAAAGTATTTTGGAACAAGGCACCCAGAAAGAGCTACTGCTATCTTCTTAAAATGTTTTTCTGTAAAAAAAATACCAAATATCTTTTCTTTCTGCAGATGTAATTTTGGATGTATCCTGTGAACTTTCCTATGACTATGTAAAAATGGATAATCATATTATTTTACCCCTAGTCTCAATTTTTAACAGCAAATTCAAGAACCGGTCACAGCAGTATAGAATTAGTATCCACTTGCAAGTACAAGTACATGGTAAAGAACTGTGCTCAGTGCTCCCTCTAAGCTGAGTTAGTGTGAGCTAGCTCACAGTTTTTTAGCCTCTGGCTTACACATTTTTGTCTTAGCTCAGGAAGGATAGCTCCAGAGCAAACTAATTTATGCAGCAGCCAAACTGCTCGCTCACAACTTTAATGTCAGTAGCTCACAAGACTCCACAACTTAGAGGGAGCACCGGCTCAGACTGCTTTGATTTACTGAAATTATTGTAGCTTTTATTAAAAGAAGAAGACTGGATTTATACCCCGTCCTTCACTACCTGAAGGAGTCCCAGAGCAGCTTACCATCCCTTTCCCTTCCCTTTCCCACAACTTTGGTTTCAAAATGAGTTGTTGTATGAGCTTGCCTTGGGATATTGCAGCTAAGGAAACAACATGCTTGTAAAGTGCCATGTTTAATTTACATAGATTAAAGATCACAGCTACTTTACCTATAAATATCTCTACACTGCATAAAATCAGACTGAATGGTTATGAACTACTTTAATTCAAAAAAGCCACTGAAATGCTAGCATACAAATTCATATCCTATGTTTCTCATGGCTAGCAATAACTCATGTTGTGTCATTATAGGAAGATAAAACATTCCAATGAGATCTTGATTAAGTCAACACAAACACAAAAAGCAACAAAAGAATTCATCTATCATCTGGTATTAGACTAAAGCAACTGGTGCAAAAGTTCCCAAAGGTATATTATTCAGTGGCAGTAACAGCTCAGAACACAATAAAATTTTATTTTGTAAAAAAAAATAAATCAAAATGTGTTCTTAATGTATTTGTCTATTTAGATGCCAACCGATCAATTGTGACTCCCCTCCCCCCTTTCCCCTTTGCTGTATATTTATACAAGTCAGATACATACAAAGGTAACATTTGTGAAGTTAACAGAGAAAGCAAATCTGTACATTTTATTTTTTCTGGATCCTGTATTTGAATGGGGGTTCAGCTGCTTCCCATAGCATTTCAAGTTAGTGAAGCTCCTTATACAAACCCAGTTTCTCTGTTTTTTTAAAAAAATGTACATGGTATTCATTCTGTGGATTGTGAATTGTTATAGTCATCGCCACCAATACATGTGCACATCGTATCTTATGTTTAGGGTTGCCAACTGCAAATTGAGAAAATCCTGGAGATTTGGGGGCAGTGCCTGCGGAGGGTGCTCAGTGGGGATGAGACACCATAAGGTGCCATTTCCTTCAAAGGATCTGACCTCTGTAGTCCGGAGACCACTTGTAATCCTGGAAGAACTCTAAGCTCCACCTGGAAGATGGCAACCCTATTGTATTGTCTCTTTTTTAAATAATTTTTTTATTAATATAAACAGAGTAAGTATACAAGTCAAAAACTTATTTCATATAACAAGTGGGATGACAGTGTATCAAAGATATACAATGGCCGAGGACAGATTGGCCGTCTTGGCCGCTCTGCCTCCACTTCAGAAGCGGAGGCAGAGCGGCTGTTCAGACGGCTGCATCTGCCCCCAGGAGGCGGCCCGGCCGCATCGCGTCCGGCGCTGCGCTCCTTCCGCACCAGCCAAGCACCACTTCAAAGTGGTGCTCGGCTGGTGTGGCGCGCCCCGCGCACGCGGTCCACCCGCCGGAGCGGGTGTGAACGCGCGCAGGCAGGGGCAGCCGCACGGCATCCGCACACCACTCCAGGAAGCCGCCTGCAGTCTGAACGCTGCGGGTGGCTTCCTCCTGGAGGCGTGCGAACGCTGCGCCGAAATTCCCCCTGCCCCATTCTGCCGCGCCGCGGAGGCGCGGCAGAATGGCAGTATGTCTTCAGCCAATGTATCATCTGTTAATATATAGTAAGTCAGTACCTGAAACTGTCTATGTATGAAAGCAGTGCATAGAAACTACTTAAAAGAAATTTGCGTGGTGTGTGTGTTTGATTTCTAAGAGTCAAAAGTGAAGCCAGGAGGCATAACTCTTGGTTTTGTAATGGTTCAAATAATACCAACTCATTATTTGGCAATACATAGCAAGACTTGGACACATGCTTTCCCTTCTACCCCTGAAATGCCAAGATATCCTTCCATGAATTCTCTTTTGCATCGAACCATAGTGTGATGGAAAACCTATACCTCAGGGCTTGATTATTGTGCAAACTATAAATTTCCAGTTTGGGACATACAACCATCCCACAGTTTGCTACAAAAAACCGAGGGATAGAACTGGAATGAGTTATGAGGAGAAGACTAATGCTCCATCATGCAGAGATAAGCCACAATTTGCTGTTACATGTAAACAAAGCCAATACTGTGTTGGTATTTACAATACAATACTGTATATATCAAATTATTTTTCACTTTTCTCCAGGGATTCTAGATGGTTATCAAAATGGCAAAAGTTCAATAAAATAAGATGTAAGATAACAATGACTACCTAATCATAAGATGTGGAAATGTTACATATTGCCAGTTCAAATTAAACCCATCAAAATAATACATATCCTTAATTCAGATTAAACCCATCAATTCATATTCCGCGGGCAAAGGAAAAATGTACACTTCAAAATCATTATAAAATCAATGAAAGGTACCACGAGTCCCTCAGATGACTTGAACAGAACTCACTTGAACAAATCTCTCTTTTCACATACTAAAATGAATGACATTGCACAATCAAATACAGTCTGTATACTCTCTTTCCCTAACAGGCATACTCACAGGAGTGAAATAGTTGTTACCACTGCAGTTTTCTAATGATCTAAACATTTAAATATGAACTGCAACATTTGCTTCTACGATCTGTAAGCAAGGCCAGTATTATTATATCCATTTTCTCCATGGTGATAACAACAGTGAAACAGCCCCAAGGCCAGGGATTACATAACATCAGCACATGAAAATCCACTATGGTGCTGAAAGAAAAACAGCTGAGGCAGCCTCTCCCCAGCCCTCCATAAAGATCTGCGCCCTGTGGTAAAGGCAACAGACATACCTAGGCAAAAGAGTTCATACCATCAACTCCAAAGCAGATAGTTCATGGTCTAAACATTTTTTTCTAGAAATTTTTGTTTTGTCTTTGACAAGCAACATGGGTAAGAACTGCGCTCTACCATGTTTCTCTGACAGCTGGGAGATAGTGGTGAGGAAGATTTTATATAACAATGTGAAAAAAAGAACGAGAACCTATATCATAACACTAAGGATACAAAAAAAACATGAGTAGGTCCAGTCATAGACAGAAATTGACAAGATTCTCCGGACTGGTTCCTCGTTTCGATTTCAGCAATCTAGGCTCCTTCCTTTCGACCATGATGGCCTGTGTGACGTTCGTTAAAATGTACTAGCTTGCTTTGTATGGAATTCACCTTTGAAGTGATATCCTGTCTATCGATCTATTGAATGCTTCTGTGCAATTCATCTTCCCTTTTGGCTTTGTATGGTCCGTTTTCGGATGAAGATTGCTGAAATCGAAATGAGGAACCAGTCCAGAGAATCTCGTCTATGACTGGACTTACTCACGTTTTTTTGTATACTTAGTGTTATGATATAGGTTTTCGTCCTTTTCTTCACATTGTTATATAAAATCTGTTTAGCGTTTGCACACAGCTTTTTCTTTTCTTGTTCACTCCCATGGTGGCATGCCATAAGACTTATTCACTATTCTTTCAGCCCATATGCTAGTCAGAGTGAAATAATGTGCTGGAGCAGTGCAAGACCTTTTCCCCACTGCTAGATAACTTTATGTATGAATCAGGTCCTCCAGGTGAATATCTAATAGCACAGAAGCACTTGGGGACAATTTGTCCCCCTCAAAAAAACAAAAATCAAAACCCCGGTGAATGCAAGAACTAGAGGGAGGGAAGTGACTTGTTTGGACACCGGATCAGAACACACACCCACACACACACACCCTGGAAGTTTGGAACGCCCCTACTGGCAAAAAAGAAACAAAAAGGCAGAGCAAGATATATACCACTGTACACATTTATATGCAAAAGCTCAATATGAAGGCAAAGTAAAGAGCTACTTTACTACATCTCTGCTTGCCTATATGCTTTTAGCAACTGCATTCTAAAAGCCTTTTAGAACAGTTGCATTCTGCCATTCTGGAAAACAGCAGCCAGTTATTCACAATTCTGTTAGCCTGAACAACATTATAGCTGATTGTACGTCCTTTCAACACATTTAATTCTTATTTAATGCTTTCTAGATTCCATGTGTTCTAGCCAGGTTATGTAGCAAGTTGCACAGCTGCTGTAGTGCAATGCCAAGGAAGCTGTGAAAAAACAATTATTTCAGTACTACTTCCAAAATACTGCTAGTATTCCTGACAATTAATAATATTGGCCTGGACAGGTTCACATAATCTCCAGTTTCCTACCCGTGATACTAAGTGAGGGGGGAGATCATGTGCTGCAACCAGAAAAGGAAAAATCCGTTTGCACAACCCCACAAACCTATCTGTGGGAAACTACAGAGAAGCAACATCAGTACTAGATACAAGAAGACACATGCATTTGTTGTATTTATATTGCACTGTTCTCCTGTGGAACTGAAGGAGGTGTCCTTGAGGTCCTAAGCAATGTTCCCTCTAAACTGAGTTAGTGTGAGCTAGCTCACTGTTTTTTAGCCTCCAGCTCACACATTTTGGTCTTAGCCCAGGAAGGATGGCTCCAGAGCAAACCAACTTATGCAGGAGCCAAATCACTTGCTCACAACTTTAACACCAGTAGCTCACGAAGTAGAATTTTTGCTCACACGACTCCACAACTTAGAGGGAACATTGGTCCTAAGATGTCTTTCCTTTCTGGTGCTGACTGTCCACATACTGCATGTTTACCCTGCTCTTTCTCCAAGGAGTTCACAGTAGCTTACAATCACCCTTTGAGGCAGGTTAGATTACATGAAAGAGACAGAGACAGAAACATACAGACAGAGACAGAGACAAAGAGAGACACCCAAGGCCACCCACTGAGCTTTAGGGATTAGCAGATATTTGAACATGGGTTTCCTCAGTCTGAGTACAACACCCTAACTACTATACACACTGATTAGATCAAGCCTACCTAGCTTCAGCAACACATACTTTCATCATCATAACAACCATGTAAGGGAGGTTAGGCTGAGAGTGTGTAGCTGGTTCAAGGTCACCCAGCAAGCTTCCATCAGGGTTACAAGCCCCCAGGTTTCAGTGGGTTTCCCCGTTTTGGGGGGCTTCAATCTGCCGCCAGGAAGCTGGCCCGCCGGGAAAAACCCTACCCCCAAACAGAAACATCATTGTGCGACATCCCTGACGTGATGGCATCACTTCTGGGTGACTTCATCAAGCTGGGGACGTTTCACGGCAACGCTCTGGTTTTAGGCCAAACCCTATGGTTTTGAAGCCAAAAACCCATAGAGTTTTGCCCCCAAACCAGAGCATCACATGCGACATCACCATCATCACTTTCAGGTGACGTCATTGCATTGGGGACATTGCACATGATGTCCCGTCCATCTCCTGAACACCACCCAAATTCCCATGCCACGATGGCGCGGGGACCTGGCAACCCTAGCCTCCATGGCAGAGTCGGGATTCATATCTGATTCTCCCAGATCCTAGTTCACATTCTAACCACTACACCACACTGGATCTAGTAATCTACTACATAATTGATTCTACTATTATGCAGTAGAACAATATAATACCGGCTGACCTGCAGTTATAGACGTTGGCTGACCTGTAATTATAGAGGCCCTTTTGAAATAAATTGTAATAGGTCAAAATATATCAGACAAGTTTTGTGAAACAGAACCTATGCATTGCAGCAGTTACAAAATATGGAGCAAGTCTCCAGGAGTTACCTATAATGCAATTACTTGTTTTTCTTTATTAAAGATATTCTGAGGTTATTGGAAGCATTAAAAAACAGATGCATTTCTTTTACTTGAAGATTATATTGGAATTATATTATGTGCAGATTATATGCAGAATATCCCTGTTTATTCTTTCATCAAGCACCCCAAAGAGAGAATCATTCTCTTCTATCAGAAATTAAATACATATCTCTTCATTTTATGCTTATCAGAAACAAATCATGCTCATAAATATTTGATCAGACTATCCTAAATCAAATATATCAAAACTTTAACATTCCAACAATTCCTTCATAGCTCAGTCCTAACCAAATGTGCTTGCAAAGAAAAAAAAAAGGAAGAAATCACATACCATCTTATTACATCATCAGCACCAGGAAGCACATTGGAGAAAATGTTTATTATTTTTTAATCTTTTACTATGCATGTGTTTACTGGCTTGACGCTGTAATAAACTCTTCATCTATCTATCTACTATGCATGTGATTTGAACTGCAATGATCCGCCAGTGACATCTTATAACTTTCCACTGCAATACCAGTAAAATTTGTTCTAAGATCACATTTCTAGATACAAAGCCTATCTATCCATGTTCTCTCCCACAAGTAATTCCTATCTTCCAACACTACCACATACCTGTTCTCATTCTGCTCCAATACTATTGGAAGGAACCACATGGGCAGGCCAAATTACACTGCTTCCAGCAAGCCACACAGTTCTTACAGAAAAAGCAGCCTTGAAAGAGGAAGTAATGTTCACTTCTTTTCATGTTCATCCATAAAATATTGGCGCAATGTGGAAAGGCTAGGGTTGCCATCCCCCCAATGGGGGCGGGTTTTTTCCTGCTTTTGGCCTCCCCAATCTGCCGCCACTCAGCTGACTGGTGGGAGAGCCCTGCCCCCCGCCAAAATGTTAGGCGTGATTACGTCTCCCAGAGGTGATGTTATCGCGCAGGACACATTGCGGGGGGGGGGGGGGGGGATGGGACGCTCTAGCATTTGAGAAAAAACTCTACGGTAATCAGGAAGAAGACAGGAGCCCCCACCCCCCCGGAACACAGTAAGGACCTGGCATCCCTAGGGAACAAGTTATTACTCATTAGTTTTGGATCAGAATGTTCATTGATTTTTGAGGATGCTTATGTACTTTTAACTATCAGCCCATCTCTTAGAGACTAGCTGATGGTCAGCAAAAATGGACCCTCTGTGCCCTTACTACAGCTAAAAGACTCATATTACAACACTGGAAAGATAAATGCCCACCTCCAGTAAAGCCCAATTTATACCTCCCCTCTGAAGTAGTTTGACTGCTGTCTTTTCCCAAACTCATTTCACGCTGGTTTCAAATTTCACTCCAGGGGGTCTGAAGAGTACTAAGCAACAGCATTTGTTTAAAGCAGTATAATGCTAGCTTGACCACAGGAGGGCAATTCACGAATGTAAACAATAATTTATAAACTAGAACAAGTATGGTTTGAAACTAAAAACAGGTATAGACAGGTTTTTTGAAACTAGAATGATACTAGCGGGAAAGTCAGATGTAAATTTGACCTAAATCAATGGACTGAAGACCTTAGAACTCTATCAATACCCTTTCACAGATTATAGCCTACTTCTTAAGAAACAATGGGTTTACGCCTGTTTATTTTTCCTGCAACAGACCAACCCATTCTGGGCTACACCCAGAATGATCTTATGCTAAAATTTTGATCTCACTGTCAGGATCTGCTGCAGCTGGGTCTGAGCCCACAGGTGTCTCACTCTCCAGGGTTGCTTTTTGTTGGGCAAGTACCCTAGGATAGAGCATCAGAATAGAGCACGAGGTGGGGTTTTCACTCAGTTTCCTCACACTGCTCTGCCAAGTACCTATTCCCACCTGCCAAGGGATGGGTCTGGCCCTTCCCCCCTGGCTGCTCCTGGGCACACTTTTTAAATTCTTCCCAAGGGAGGGCCAACCCCAGGCTCAGCTAATCCTCTCTCCCCAACCCAGTCCTGGGGAGTGACAGGATCCTGGGCCTTGAATTTGTGAGCTCACTGGCCGTTACCCTAAACTTCTTTAAAGAGCTGGCTTCCCCACCTGAGCTCCTCTGAGACGGTTAGCGCTGCCTGCTGTCCCGGCCCCCTAGCAGAGCTCCCCTGGGTCTCAGTGCCAGGGTCACCTCTGGGAGAAACTCAGCTGGGTTGGCTTCTGCCGCTGAGAGCCAGCTGGGCTCCTTCAAGCCAGCTGACTCCTGAGTAGGCTCAGTCAAGGCCATGCCCTGCTACTCTTGACAAACAACTACCCCGGCTTCAAGGCTTGCTGGTGAAGCGCACCTTTGAGGGGCTTGCAGTCCTCTGGGGTAAGCGCAGGGACAGTGGTGTTGACCCTGGACACATGCATAGGTTTGACTCCACAGAATCTCTTAATTGTTGATATCACTTAGCACAACATATGAAATGAATATTATATGTACATTCATGCATTTCTAAAGTTAACTTTAAATATTATTTTTACAGTTGCTATATATTATAATAGTCTTCTTAACTTCAGTATCAAACACACCACACCCACTTGCTAAATGACTTCTGTATGTGTGTGTACAAAGTGCTGTCAAGTCGCAGCTGACTTATGGGGACCCTATAGGGTTTTCAAGGCAAGAGACTAATAGAGGTAATTTCCCACCGACTTCCTCTGCATAGTGACACTGGGATTCACTGGTAGGCTCCCATTCAAATACTAACCAGGGCTGACCCCCTGCTTAGTTTTGGAGATCTGACAAGATGGGTAAGCCTGGACCATCTAGGTCAGGGCTACAGTATAATGTAGTTTGAACAAACATGGCAATTGCTCAAAGATCAGCTAGGTTTTATTATGGTGCCATGACTGAAGGACCACCTCTTCCCATATGTCCAGCCCACCAGTTAAGATCTGAATCACAAAGCCCGCTTTTCTGTGCCACCACCTTCATAAGTGAGGTGGGTGGGAACCAGAGATATGACTTCTCCAGCAGCGGCACTTCACTCATGGAATGCTGTTTCCTTTCAGGCTCGTGGGGCACAAACTTTGCTTTCTTTTAGGCACCAGGCCAAAATGTTTCTGTTCACCTGGTCCCCCCACCACCTGGTGCTGGATTTTAATTGATTAATTTTATTACTAGCTTGTGAGTCATGTCAGGCAGGTTCCTGGAGAGGCAGCATAAAAAATTTAGAAGTAAAAAATATTAAAGACCGTACCATACCGGGGGGGAATTGGATTTAAAAATGTGGCAACACAAATATAAACTACTTCTAAGCTCTTCTTTCTTCTGTACTGAGGGCCCAACTATGGAAATATTTTAATGAGTTGGGATGCTCTGAAATGGGGCTGTCTCATCTCAGGAAAATGGAGCTGGGCAAAGTAGTGGCCCCTCCACCCACACTGCAGTTCCGAGCAAAATCAGGGTCCCAAAAACTTTTAAATGATACTCCCTGCAAGTAGGGCTACCAGGTCTCCTGCTATGGTAGGAGAATTCCATCCAAGAACTCCTGCTTCCCACTGCAGCTTGGTCAGCCAGAAGGAGAAAAATTAATTTTTTAAAAAATTGCCATTGGCATGATGTCACACCACTCTAGGAATTGCTGGAAACTCTACGGTTTTACCATAGAATTTTCTTGTGATTCCTAGAGCAATGTGATGTCACTTGTGTGCCAACAACACCCCCCCCCCATCTCCTGCCAGGTGCTAGTCACTGGCTGACAACCCTACCTGCAGCTGCTGCAGAAAAAAACAAGTCATTGGGTGCGAGCACACGGCCCTTTAATGCGGGAGGAAGGGCTGCTTCCTCCTGCATTTAAAGGGGCCGACTACACGGGCCGCAGCAAGTCCCGCGCTGAAGCGGGCTCAAATGCGGGCTCCTCCTGCATTTTCTGACCCCGGGAAAATCAACCGTTTTCCTTGGTGTTGCAGGAGGAACCTGCATTTGAGCCATCTGGCCAGCCCTCTCTCTCAATCATTGCGAGAGAAGGGCTGTCCAGATGCCCCCCCCATTTCCCCCCCCTTTTACACTTGGGCGCTTGGCCACTCAAGCGCCCAAGTGTAAAAGGGGGGGAAAAAAACCCAAACTTACCAGGCGGCTGGCGGGTCTTTTGCCGCTTCTTCCGCTGCCGCCTCCTCCTTTGCCGCTTCTGCCGCCACCTCCTTCGCCACTTCTGCCACTGCTGCCTCCTCCTCCTCCGGCCACCGCAGGGGTTGGGATGTGTAGACATCCCAACCCGAGGTAAAAAAATGCGGCCCCTTTAATCTGGGAGGGCTCCAGGATTTAGAGGGGCCGTGTGACTGCAGCCATTGTAACAGAATTCAGCATATCAAGTAGATCTAGACTAATTATACCGCAATGCTTAGCACGTCTCACATATCTCAGGCCCTTCCTTTAATTAGTTAGCACATTGTTCAGATGAGTTTCAGAACAATCAAGCATTTTTTCCTTCAACTAAATTTCAAATACTGGGTGGTCCTTCCTAGGGCTGCCAAGTCCCCCGGTAGGGCGGGGGAAACACTGATTTTTAGTGCTTACCTCCCGCTTTTCCAAAGATGGCCACCGGGGGGACAAAATGGCTGCCTTAAAAGGGAAATGTCTGCAGAGAGCCTGCCCTGCAGTAAAAAGCCTCGCCAGACATTTCCCCTTTAAGAAGTGAGCAAGAGAGCTTCCACAGCAAGAGAGGTTCCGCCCAGAGATTAAGGAGGGACTGAAGGAGCTGCTTTTGCATGTGGCTGGCAAGGTGAGTTTCTCTTCCAGCTCTTTTCATTCTCTCTCCCTCTTTCTTTTTTCTGTCTGTCTGTCTGTCTGTCTGTCTCTCTCTCTCTCTGTCCCCATCCAGCAGAGGTCTATCAGTGGCTATTATAGCCACAAGGTCTAAATGGAAGTAAGTGCCTCTGCCAGTTTTTTTCCCTTCTCTCTCTCCCTCTTTCTTTTTTCTGTCTGTCTGTCTGTCTCTCTCTGTCCCCATCCAGCAGAGGTCTATCAGTGGCTATTATTAGCCACAAGGTCTAAATGGAACCCTTTGTCTGGGGCAGTGAGGCTCTGAATTCTTGGTGCTTGGGGGGCAACAGTGGGAGGGCTTCTGGAGTTCTGGCCCCGCTGCTGGACCTCCTGAGGGCACCTGGTATTTTTGGCCATTGTTGTGACACAGAGTGTTGTACTGGATGGACTGTACTGGATGGGCCGATCCACTGTGGCTTCTCTCCTGTTCTTATGATATGAAAATCATATTTAGCACTTGTGTAGCACTTAGTGCTTCATATTCTGCCGAGATGAGGAAGGATTCAGTAGGGCCGTTGCTCAGTGATAGAGCATCTGCTTGACATGCAGGAGGTATCAGCCTCTTCAGCTAAAAAAGGATCAGGTAATAGGTGACATTAAAGATCTCAGCCTGAGACCCTGGAGAGCCACTACCAGTCTGAGTAGTCAATACTGACCTTGATGGACCAATGGCCTGATTCAGTATTAGGAAACTTCATGAGTTCATGTGTCAGCATGTGGAAGCAACATCACAGGATGTGACATCACAAAATGATGTCACTTCCTTTCTCCTGGCTCCACCCCCAAAGTCTCCTGGCTCCACCCCCAAAGTCCCCAGATATTTCCCAAGTTGGACTTGGCAGCCCTAGTCCTTCCTCAGTGACATAGCTTGATCAATACAAAAGTAAAACGAAAATTGTTTTCAGAAGAGTAGAAGTGTTGGTTATTATACCCCGCTTTTCACTACCTGAAGGAGTCTTGAAGCAGCTTACAATCACCTTCTCTCCTCTCCCCACAACAGACACCCTGTGAAATAAGTGGGGCTGAGAAAGCTCTGAGAGAACACTGACTGACCCAAGGTCACCCAGTTGGCAGCATGTGGAGGAAGTGGGGAATCAAACCCAGCTCTCTAGATTAGAGTCTGCCATACCTAACTACGACACCAATGCACAATACTGCCTTGATTGAAACTAGGCTGTCAGCCCCTAGGCAGGGCATTCCCCCACCTCAAGCTCTCATTTTCTGCCTCCACTCCAACCAGCAGCATAGTGTGTCTGGGGAATTAAAAAAACAACAACTCACCAGAGTAACAAGCATGATGTCCTCATTTCTGAAGAAAACCATAACTGGAAAGCTACTGCCATTGCTTCCAGATTTTCCCTGGAAGTAATGTCACCATTTTCATGCTGTCATCTCCCCCACCCTCCCACTGGTTGCCAGGCTCGGTCTGACAACTGTAGCTGAAACTGGTTCTTCGTCTTCTTTTTTGCTAAGAGAAACAGATAAGCTAAACTAGGACTTAAAATGCTGACAATTTTGCCCTTTTAAATTAAAATGTTGCCTCCACAGCAGGTAAGTACTAATGAAAGCAACTGCCAGCTGGCACTTTAATTGTCTAAGCTAGGTCTCTGCAATTATCCTGGGCTAACAACTCTTGAATTCCCTCCAATCTGTTTGTATGTCAGAGACTAAATTTAGGGATGAAATGACAGTGAGTCAACCAACCAGGCCAAGACTAGGAACTTCAGAGTTACCTCTCTTGCCTCCAGCCATTTAAGATCATGGAAATCACAGCAGGGTTATCATAGGTTGGTAGAATATAGAATTCGATGAAGAAATGTACTGACCTACAAATGACCTAAAATAGAACCTGTTTTTTGGCATGTAGAAGGAGGCAATGAGAAATTGCTTCAGGGCATCAAAAATTTATAGTTTTTTTGTTTTTGTTAAAACCAAGGACAATTAACGGATAATTAGTGACTTTAAAAGTGAATATTGCAGCATTAAGTTAAATAATAGTCAAATCACAGATTGCTGCAACTAACTGTATGAATCAAGGTTATGCATCTATTGCTGTTAAAAACTGCTGAATCTAGGTTTATAAGTGTACGCATATTTGGGTATAATAATTCTCTCTGGGAAGTAGAAGAAAATCCAGAGTTATGGCTGAGACACAAAAGGCAATTTAATTAAAATGTCGCTGAATCATTTTCACACACACAATTGTGTATCTGAAGCTGGTGTTAAATACACGGAGACAGTCAGATTGCTGTGTCCTTGCACTTCCCAGAATTAGTGACAACAAAATGTTTTCTCTGAATCCAAGAGCATGAACACCAGCATTGCTCTATGCCTGACATGTAACATAAATTATACTTGCCACAAAAATCATAAATATTTTAAATTCCAACTATTTCTATGCACAGTCTGGTCTGTAAGAATTCCCCATCATCAGAGCAAAATCCATCAGCAGTACTCTTCCTCTTCCTCTTCACACAAGTAGGACATGTTGGTTCTCTACTCTGTCGTTGTTGTTTTTAAGTACATCAGCCAGACAACCAGGGGTCCGTTGGAGCAGGAGCGCACAGGAGCGCAGCTCCGGGAGTGAGGAGCCCAGGGGGCGGGCACATGACCAAGCCCCGCCCCCCTCCTCGGCTTCCCCGAGCAGTGCAGAGGCGCAGCGCCCCGGGGAAAGCCCTGCTAGGGTCTTTATTGTTTTTAATGTTTTGTTTAAATATTGATAATTTTATCATTGTTCCTTTTATGACTGTGTGCTGCTTTTCCAGAGACTTGCTCAAGGTGCACTGGCATATAAATTTTCTAAGTATACCATTTTTTATCTGGGCACATGGCACATAAGTACTGGAGAAATTTCACCAACCCTTCAGCAGCTTCCACCCCATCAGTTTGGTGTAGTGGTCAGGAGTTGGACTCTAATCTGGGAGAACCGGGTTTGATTCCCCACTCCTCCACATGCAGCTGCTGGTGTGACCTTGGGCCAGTCACAAGTTCTCTCATGAGCTGTTCTCCATGAGCTGTTCTCCAAAGACCTCTCTGCCCCACCTACCTCAGAGGGTGTCTTGTTGTGGGGAGGGGAAGGGGAAGGGATGGGCGGTGCACATGTCCTGGGTATCTCAAGTCTACTTGAAACCTGGTGGTTTCAAGGGAGCAGGAAGAGAATGAGGGTGTGTTCTTTACGCTTATTTTTATTGCACAAAGTATTGGATGGGGAAGGGAATGGAGGAAGAGCAGGTCAGTTTCACTCACCTGTGGAATGGAGCCTGAGGGGTGGGAGTTGCCTTCTGACACACTTCTGGTATGTTAGGGGGTGTGGCATATGCAAATGAATTATGCAAATGAGTTGTGCTAATGAGCTCCTGCACCTCTTTTTCTACGAAATGACCCCTGCAGACAACCAGCTGTATTTCACTAAACAATCCCTTGCTTTGAAATGTGGATAATGCCTCAGAAACAAGTCTCCTAGTAGCTGATCCAGTATGGAGCCTCTTGTCCTACTGTCTTGTCCCCCTTCTATCAAACATTTTAATTAACAGTCACGTTACAGTTTTCCTCTTCTTCCTTCTCCAGCTTGCTGTTGTCTATGAGGTAGCCAAAGGACTCAAACAACTGGAGGATGATTAATCACTGTAAATATCTTCTCCCACAGAGTTTCAGGGTCATTCAGGGTAAAACTCAAACCCCTGCTTTTAGATGACTTGGTGCACCAAGCCAAGAGTTCTTTTCAAAGATCTGGTGGGATGTCACAGTGTACACAGAGGGAAGACATAATTGAAGAATCAGTTTCTAAATCACCAGTTCAGTATCTGAAGCTTTAGTTTCCTATCCTTCAAAGTTTAGCCTCTTGGTGAATTAAAAAACAAGAGACTCTTAGCTCCTTTTAAAATGTATGGATTGATTACTTGGAGCTGGTATTGCTTAGTTAAGTGAATAATTGTGATGTACAACACAACCCTATCCATGCTATTAGCCAGCCATACTCCTGTATTCAGAGTATGCAATACTGCATGCCTAATTTGTCCAGATGTAGTGGCGAGGTCCTCAGGTATTTACATGGGTTGAGTATGTTGAATTTAAGAATTCAGCAAAGTCCTGTCATACACAGGAGAACACTGGTTT
This sequence comes from Lepidodactylus listeri, assembly GCA_029233225.1. Classification (NCBI taxonomy): domain Eukaryota; kingdom Metazoa; phylum Chordata; class Lepidosauria; order Squamata; family Gekkonidae; genus Lepidodactylus; species Lepidodactylus listeri. The sequence continues at coordinate 44,372,360 of JARCFY010000003.1, forward strand.
CCCAAACAATTTATTTTTCTCCTGCATGGCTCTCTTCCCTTCCTGATTTTATACTAGGGTTGCCAGCTCTGGGTTAGAAAATACCTTAAGATTTGGGTGGGGGTGGAGCTTGGGCAGGGTGTGGTTCAGGGAGGAGAGGGACCTCGGCAGGGTATAGGTATTACAGTCCAAACGCTGAAGCAGTCATTATCTCTAGCAGAACTGATTTTGGTTGCCTGGAAATCAACTTTAATAGAAGAAGATCTCCAGGAACCACCTGGAGGTTGGCAACCCTATTTTATACTCCCAATAATCCTGTGAGGTAGGTGAGGCTGAGAATGCAACTGGCCCACAGTCACCCAGTGAACAGTGGAGTGGAGATTTTAATCTGTGTCTGCTAGGTTGCTTTTATTAAAAATTAGGTTGCTTTTATTAAAAATTATATTCACCATTGGTTTTTCTCACTGGCTCCCCTTTAATAGCAAAAAATACCTAGGAGCCAATGAAGTTAGTCTTTTAAATGTACCACTAGTCAAGCAGAGACACCTCCACTTGGGGAAGAAGTAATAGGAGGAAATCAGCCTCTGGATGTGGGTAACATTTGAGAGGGAAATGAGAAAGATGTAGCAAGCAATTAAGACTGCATCTGTACAACTTCAAAAAATTCCACCCAATAATCTGAAGCCTCCCATTTTGACTTTGCCAGTCTATTCCTACCCCCCAGCTAAAAACCCAACAGTAGAAAGTATTTTATGCAATATGGTTAATCTCACAATGTATGTTGTGAATCCCACCCCACCACAGAACTCATGAGATGACCCTGGCACTAGCGTCAATCGTACGCTGGCTTCTTGTTATTTCTGCCCAATGCCTTGGAGACAACCATCCCAGAAGCTGTTAATCAGTAAATTAACATAACTAATTCTTAGTAGATTAGACGCTTAGACTTGAATGGGTCTTAGCTTATTTTACAGACTTTTTTCTTCTGTTAAAAACAGCTTTTGAAAACAGAACACTTCAGATAGTCTGAAAATATGGCAGGAAAAGCTGCACCGATTGTGTTTATAACTGAATGTGGTCAAACAGTTGGCCAGGGCAATGTGATCGACTTGCCATTTGGCAACTAGCAGAATAACCAAACTGCTCACTCCCTTAAAAAAAATCAGTACAATAGTAAATACAAGATAATTTGGAGTGTATTCATACTAGACTTCCCCTGAAAAGCAGACCAGGGGGGCAGATGGGGGCTTAAATACTTGATTATTCCAGAAACAGCATGAAGATGACTAGGCACAGTGACAGCAGAGAAGGATAGGATACGAGCCGCCTTCTCCTCCATTTCCCCTACACTCAAAGACATTACCAAAACACAAATGTGGTATTTTGCTTATTTCTAGGGATGACTGTGAAGTCGAATTAGATTTCACAATCAAATTAGTATCTCTCTCCCCCCTCCATGTACACAAACACTTCTCACTGCTCTTTGAATAAAACTCTCATCCATGGGATGTCCAACAAGCAGCAAGACAAACTTTGCTTTTTTAAAAAATAATTTCAAAAGTTTTTGTGGGCGTATACTTCTATGAACCCACAATTCACTGGGAACTGGGTATGGTATCTTTGGAAGCCAGGGTAAATGTAAGAATTCTTTCTTATTGGAGGAAATGCTTAAAACGTCCCCAGGATATCCTAGGTGTCCAAAGTTTTATATTGCTTTTGAAATCCTCCAAAAGATTAGGTGACCACCTGACCTCTATTTTACTGAAATACTCAATTCCAGACGATATATGGGACAGTGAAAGTCAAAAGTCCAAATTGAAGGAATGGGTATTCAACAAGGATGGGCTTTTGAACCACCAAGCAGTGGTAAGTTGTCGTACAGCCCCCTTGTATAGGATATTTAAAAGAGATCACTGTAGGACTGTTTACCTTGAGAAATTAACTACCCTTGATCTAAGAAGGGCTTTTACCGCCCTAAGGTTTCATGCCATACCTTCAATGGTCTGTATTGGTCGCTTCTTGGGCTCCCCTGCTGTCTCTAGAATATGTCAATGTGGCGTAGGCGAAGTGGATGATGTCGAGCATTATATTATGAGATGCTCTTGGCATGAATCACTTAGGCAAAGGTTTATTTACCCCATTATACCTCTGCATAATGGAATTTCAGATCTGGACATGACTGTTTTTTTGCTCTCTGATAATGACACATATATTACCAGTTTGCACTGGCGGCAAAAAAGATAAGACTAAGTCTAGGATTGACAGCAAGTTACTGAAGGGCTTATCCCATTTTGGTGTATAATGTCTGTTGTATTTTGTTTTATCTGTTTTATTTTATTTTGTTTTGTTATGGCCAATGGCCAAGACAATAAACTTGACTTGACACTTGACACAATTCAGTGATCCTAGAGAAGATTTCCTGGTTATTATTAATTTGCACAAATGCAAATTGCACAGCCAAAGTCTTAAAATGTATGAGAAATGCTCGTTTAGTATTCTCCAATGTAATGCTGTATCCCATTAGAAATCTGAGTAAGTTTTCTCACAGACACACTGGAGCACATTTTCCATCTCAGGATTGTGGAAGAATGTGATGATGGCACCCCCCCCCCACCCCATTATGGTCTCTGCAGACCTTGGATCAAAATCAAGGGCGGGGTGAGTGGTAAAATAAAACTTGGAGAGGGGACTTGGGAACATTCCCTCTCTACTTCTAGGGTTCTGCTCATCAAAGTTCAGGAACTTTGATACAACATCTTCAGATCAAATCCTCAAAAGGATGGTTCTGGGAAAAGTGAACATCCCTACTCATTTCTTCATTTGCTAAAGGCTCTAAAATAGCTGTTTTAAACACAAAGTCCAGTATATGCACTCTGTTGTACATTGAAATCTAAATTCCATCCATGCAGAAAGTACTGTCAGTCCGTTTCTAGTCCCATGTCTCAGTGCTGTCTAAAGTACAAGTAACAGCTCAGAGTAAAAAGGAGTCTTTAGGTTGCTAAAGATTGAGACCTGAAGTGACAAAGCAAAATTATTCCTGAAATATGAAATGATATTGGGATCCTAATGATCACTGGTGAAGTTGAGAAGGCCATCACTAAATAAGCCAGTTGTTTGCTATAGTACTTCCATTATAGTATAGGGCTGTGGTTTCTCAGTGGTTAAGGCACTGAGTTGCAGACCATAAGGTTGGTAGTTCGGCAGTTCGAGACCCGAGTGCTGTGTGACAGAGTGAGCTCCCGTCTCTAGTCCTAGCTCCTGCCAACATAGCAGATCGAAAGCAAGAAATTGCAAGTAGATAAATAGGTACTGCTTTGGTGGGAAGGTAACAGCATTCCATGCACCTTGGAGTCCAGTCACGCCGGCCACATGACCATGGAAACATCTTCAGACAGTGCTGGCTCTTCGGCTTGGAAATGGAGATGAGCACTGCAACCCTAGAGTTGGATTTGACTGGCTTTCGAGCAAGGGAAACCTTTACCTTTACCTCCATTATAGTATTTAGATTTTCTAATATGAAAAAGAAACAAGTTTAACAAAGGAACAGGCTTTGAAATGAATTTGGAAAGTTCCTGAAGTGAATCACCCTTCAGGGACTCTCAAGGAGAACGCTGAAGCTTTCTCCCACCTTCATACATATAATTATCACAGTGCATTTTCAGAATATTTAATACACTTTAGACACTGCAACAGGGCTTTTTTGTAGAAAAAGCCCAGCAGGAACTCATTAGCTTAATAGGTCACACCCAACAACAGAAACTCATTAGCATATTAGACCACACCCCTGACAGCACAGCTCCCTCCCAGGACCGGCTTTCCCCAGGTGCCCCGCAGCTTGTGGGGCTCCTGGGGAACCTGAGGAGGGGAAGCAGGTTAAACTGCCTTCCCTCCCTGGCTTGGCTTCCCCAGATGCCCCGCGGCTTGTGAGGCGCCTGGGGAACCTGGGGGGGGGAGGAGGCTGTAGATGTGGCCAACTCGGAAGCCAGCCAGAACTTCATTCCTGTGCGTTCCTGCCCCAAAATAGCCCTTCACAGCAATAATATAAAGCATAAGAATACTGAAACATCTTTTCTTGTAAAATGTAATAATAAACTCATAAACCTTGTGGATCTACATAACACACAAAACCCCCTGTTACTTAAAGCAAAGGCTTCTCTTGAAGATGGTGGTATCAGAAATTTCCGTATGTTTACAGCCATTCATGTGGTTGTACCAATATGACTGAAGAGTGTATATCAGGGAAGTATTCTGAGGTAGCAACTAGGCTGTAAAGGCAACATAGATGTTTTCTACACAGGGACAGGTTTGTGTGGTGTACAATCGGGCTTCCACATAGCAGGTTTCCTCATATTTTTAAGCCCCAGTCCCCTGCTCCCAGGGGATTTTTTCATGTGTTTTTTTAAAAAATTGGGAATTGACATATTATAGTGTCATAATATTGTAATAATCAGGTTCTTTTGAATTTTTTAAAGGCAGATATATGCCTTTCCCTGCAAAATAAAAGGGGCAAAAGACTTTAAAAAATAATAAAACCTGGAAATTCAGAGAAAGATAGACAGACGATTGTAACATTATGGCACTATAATGATATCCAGTTGCTGATAATAAGACAGTCTTTGGAGGGAGGGGAAATGGTCGGAACAGGGGACTGGGGAAGGGAAAGTGGCATCCACGTGGACAAGACCAAAAAGATATGGACTTTCATGGCTATATGGGTGCCAGTCTGGATTCCCCAAAATATCTCAGAACATCAGGTTTGGGAAAAGATCTCAGGAAAGACAGGTAAAACATGGGAAGCTCAGAAGCACAACAATGCCATATGGAAGCAGGGAAAATCCTCCCCCACCACCCCTTTCACATCCAAGCCAGGGCAAACAACCCATGTGTGAGTGACCAAAGAAATTATCTCCTTGTCAGCTTTCCAATTTGATATAAAGATGCAGAGATCTGGAGAACAATTCTGCGTTATGTCAGCAGAATGTTTTATTTCTTTACCTCGGGTTGGAATGTGAGTCCACTATACATGTCCATTCTACACAAACTATATTGGACACCTGAGGGATTTGTATTGTGCCCATTTTGGTAGTTGGATTTTTTCCCCACAATGAATGTAAAAAAAAAAATTATGCCTCTAATATCTGAGGCAAATATTGATCTAATTCTCAGCTATAAAGAGTAGGGGCCTATAACACCTAGGAGACACTACAACATCTCTAATTTTGTAATATTGGTATGCCCTCATCACTTCCCTGAGAAATTTCAGAGACAACTTTACACGTTTGAATTTTTGTTGATGAACACTGAGGACTTATTTATTTGCAAATGTATAATGGAGAGCACAGGCAGAGACAAAGAGGCGCTCCCCAGGGCAGCAGATTCATTACCTCACATTACCTTTACCCACAATATATACTGGAGTTTCTTCACATCTAGACACACAACCTGCATGCATTTTCCCCTTTCCTCCTGTTGTGATGGGTTTGTTATCTTATTCAAGGACTCAGAGCTAACAAGAAACCATATAACAATTGTCTCCCATTGAGATGATATTCACAGACAGTAAGGACCATGAACATACTTTTATTCAAAAGCACCATCTATCATCAGGTGACACTTGAGGCGAAAACAACAGTGTCAGATCCACTTATAGTAATCCAAGAGCAAACTCACTATAACATAATGTATTGAATGGCTAGAAAGCTATATTCTATCAGTTTACAGAGCTGTTAATGGTCTATCAATAGTGATATTTTTGCACACATCAGAAAAAAGAGCAAAAAAAATATTTACTTGCTAAACTCTATTGGCAAAAAGTGTGCAACCAGTTATTGCCACATTTAATCCATAGAAGAAAGGGTAGGTTTTGATTTAACCAACCACAACTTCTGTGGAGCTTATGTGTCAGCATGAGCCACTTGATTGCTAATTTATATTTTGAAAATAAAACCAGGATATAGAATCCCATACTCTACAGCAGGGGTGTCAGACATGTGGCCCAGGGGCCCCATGAGGCCCCCAGAGGGCTTCTGTCAGGCCCGCACTGGATCTGGCCATCTCCTGTTTCCAGTTCTGTTGCTACTGCTGCATCATAGCTTGCTTTGCCAGATTCTCTCAATTGCTCAGCCATTTCATGTTTGCCCCTGGGTCCTAGACTCAGAACTCTGAGCATGAGATTTCTGAGGTGAATGTCAATAAATCAAAAGTAGGTTTGCAGCTTATAGATACACACCTGAACAGCATACTCAAGATTGCAACAGCACAGACATTGTGATGTAATAATTCCAAGCAAGAGATGTCAGTTATCAGAGACTGCTAAATAAATAAAATATTGCAAGAGTGCTAATGTTTTAAGCATGTTTTTATTTTAAGTCAAAAAAAAATCTTTGTGTCCTTTATAACGTTTATATCTCTGCTACCTGGCATTACATTTTATGACACACATGATCTGGCTCAACAAGGTCTCATTTACGTCAGATCTGGCCCTCATAACAAATGAATTTGACACCCCTGCTCTACAGTCTCCATGTACACTGGGTTCTCCTTTCCAGTAGTAGATTCTCCCACACTCAATGAAAAGCCAGCAAATCCAAGGCATTACCAGAGGGGAAGACTTGGCCACACACCTATTAACATGCAGAAGGACACTGCATGCTTGTATTGGTCTCCCTGGGTACCAAAGTCAAATTCTATTGTTTACATCTTCTCTTTTATATGCAAATATTCCAAAAATAAATCTTGGGATTCAAATTTTGTTTCATTTCTAGTTATCCAAGATATAGCCTCCATTCAGGCAGTGTAGTGAGGGAGCAAAGGTGCACAAAATGAAACTTAGGTGTTTCTTTAGAATTTATACAGGTTAGTGCTTGAACATAATTCTGCAATCATAAAGGGTCATTAGGTCAAAGTGTAAAATAAATCAGAGTCTGCTGTTATTTTTTCTGTTTCTTCCATTTGTTTGTTTTATGTCTCTAGGTAGATTAAGGCAAAGAGTAGTGCAACATCTGTATGATCAAAAACTTCTAGTATATGTCTGTGTACATCTTTCCAGTCTGTGTACATCTTTTTCAAGCAGAAAAATGCTAAGCATCAGGGGTCCTTTGGGGCCAGAGCAAGGCGGAGCACCGCTCCGTCAACTCAGGAGGGGAAGTAGGGCAGCCACTGGTCGAATCAGATTCTCTGATCTGATTCGGCCCACCGCCGAATTGCTGCTGAAATTCGGCAGCAACTTTAAAAGCGACTGGAGGGGAAGGGGTTTGAGGGAGAGGCTCCAAACTTGCAGGGTAGCTTCTGGGACCTCTCCCCCAAATGCCCACGAAGTTTCAAGAAGATTGGACCAGGGGGTCCAATTCTACGGGCCTCCAAACAGGTTGCCCCCATTCCCTCCATTGTTCTCTATGGTGGAAAAAAAGTAACGTTTTTTTCCCACCATAGAGAACAATGGAGGGGATGGGGCTACCTGTTTGGGGGCCCATAGAATTGTACCCCGTGGTCCAATCTTCTTGAAACTTGTTGGGTATTTCAAGGAGAGGCCCCAGCAGCTATCCTGCAAGTTTGGAGCCTCTCCCTCAAACCCCCTTTCCTCCAGCCCCCATATACCCTATGAGTTTTTGCCATTGATTTCAATGGCCCATAGGGTATAATGGGGCTGAAACTGACATTCCCTTTCTGACACACTTCTGGTGATGTCAGGGGACGTGGCATATGCTAACGAGTTATGCTAATGAGCTCCTGCACCTCTTTTTCTACGAAAGGACCCCTGCTAAGCATACTTACATAGCACGTATGGGATACACAGATATGTTTTTTGTCATGCATGAGAAAAAGTATTCACCTTTATTGCACAGTATCATGATGGAAACGCAGACTTAATTCTTACTATGGGATTTTAACCTTGGGCCACCGTCTGGTCCAAGAGGCTTATATGGATTCTGTGACTTACTTTAAATCTGGTTATGTTAAAAACAGCTGCAGCAGGTATCAAGCACATTCTCAAGCATACTTGACTAAAAATTAGAGTTGGGAATTGTCCTGGCTATAAACATTTTTGAAATATAAGCTTTTTGAAAGAGACTGATAATTTGCATAAAAATTAGCATTTGTTAATCACATTTCAACAATCCCACAAAATGATTCCTCACTGTGTTACTATGAAATAACAACTCAATTTCTATTAAGATCAGTACTGTTTACAAGTGTAAATTATAGCTATAAATATATCCACCTTCTGGTAGAATACATTCATTCCACTCAGGTGTGAATATTTCCTTTTCAAAAACTCTGATTGCTAGGCAACATAGACATTCCACCCCCAGCACTACATTTTTCCTGCTTCCCTCCCCATAAATGTTAGTATAGTCACTTCGAACCCTTCCATGTTTCCGTACTGCTTCTTTTTTCTTCAAGGTGGTTCTCCCAACAAGGTCTTATCCTTCACAGGTTTACAATGGGACACTCACCAAGGAGAAGAAGAAAGCCAAGCTATAGCAGTCCTTTTAGGCTTCCAAACAATCTGACAGGTCTTATGAAGCCTACTGCTACAAGCCCAACAGGCCTCATTCCATTAAGTACACTCCACAAGATCCCATAGTACCCCACTATGCAAAAAAGTAAAGATACATTTCCACTAATGACAGTCTCACAGGCAGCCACCTCCTATCCCTTGTCCCCTGTCAGAAACAGGTTGGCATAGACACCTGGCAATATACTCTGAAATTTATCAATAGTTTGATGGATAAGGTTATGGCCCTGCCAAATAGAGAAACACCATCTCACTCTACAAGCTATGTATCATCTCTTGTATACATCTCTTGTTTCACAGAATCAGAAATATTCCGGGGTCTATTTTTCCCTAGTATTAAATGGGAAGGGACGTAATGGTGATTTTGGACCTCAGATGGCTCTACAGAATCCTAAAGAAGAATCACATCATGATGGAAATCATTATAGCTGAATGGCAACCAGTGACTCAGACACAGATTCAGAAGAAGGGGCAATTCCTAGCCCCCAGCATAGACCGAAATACCAACCTGATGTAAATCACAACTGAGTCTAGGATAAGCAGACCAGGGATCCTATGAATTAGTGACCTCCAAAACATCCTATTGTTAACCGCCTTGCTCAGGTCATACAAACGGAGGGTCATAGCTTCCTTGATTGAGTCAATCCATCTCATGTTGGGTTTTCCTTTACTCCTGCTGCTTTCAACTTTTCCTAGCATTATTGTCTTTTTCAATGAGTCTTGTCTTCTCATAATGTGACCAAAGTACAATAGGCTCAGTTTAGTCATTTTAGCTTCTAGGGAGACTTCAGGTTTTACCATAGAGTTTCCTACAATTCCTGGAAAGGAGTGATACCACTGATGACTGCCCCTCCAATCCCCCACCCCGGTCTCCTGTTGGTTCCCAGATCATGCTTGCCAACCCTAGTGCTTATGTAACAGGTCTGTTTCAATACCACAGTTGCTTCACAGGAGCACACTGAGAGAAGACTGTTTTGTACACACACAGATTCTAGGCCAAAAAAGTTTTTTCCCAGGTAATGACCAGCACCTTGATTTCAACTCAGAAACAAATAGGCAGTAGGCAGTTGGTATAATGTATTTAACACCAATGTAATGTGCAAGTTATGGGTAGCCATCTCCACATAATGAAAGTGCAGCCGCATTGTGCACCAGCTATAGCTTCCAACTGTCTTCAGGGGCAACCAGGATTCCCATCTTCCCACTGAGGATGGGAGATCTCTCTCCCGCCCCCCGCCCCGCTCCTGTTACTGCCATCACTCAGCTGGGCCACTAGAGACAATGCCTGGGGAAATGAGGGGGTGCAACTTGTGTCAATGGTGCAATGACATCACTTCTAGCATAGCCTGGAAGTGACATTATCATACCGGATGATACTGTAGCATTCAGCTAAAACTCTATAGTTAAACCACAAAAGTTTCGGACCAATGCTAGAGCATCATCCATCTAGATGCAATGACATCACTTTAGGATTGTGCTGGAACTGATGTCACTGTGGAAAGGTCACTGATTACACACACACACACACACACACACACACACACACACACACACATGCAATCATCTATGCCTCTCACATTTCCTGCTGGTCACCCAGCTGTGCGTGACAATCCTATGTATAACTAACGTACAGTACATTACAATAGCCTAGCCTCATGTTACTGTTATATGGATCAGCATGGCCAACGCAACCAAGCTCACCTGACAGGCCAATTTTCTTCCTAAATGGAGGAGATGGCAAAAAGCACCCTTTGCCACTGCATTAGCCTGCTTTCATGTAAAAAAAGCAGAATCCAGTACTACTCACATGGTTGGGGGGGGGGTTCCAGTGAGGCTCCAAAACAGTAATTCTGGGGAACTTTGGGTGCAGCCTAAGCCTGGGCAAAGGGGAAATACCTTGCTGGTGGGGACATATATGGTAATAAATAATCTCTGTTTATCAAATTGTCTTTATACTGTCATCTATAGTTACCTGTTGTGGGACCTGAGAAATAATTTCACCTCATCAAAAGAAGGGAGATAAATTTTATTGACAAGCATCCCCTCCATCTTCTATGGATTCAGATTCAGCTTGGCCAACTTTAACCACCTGATCACAGTTAAAGGCACTTTAATAATTAAATACAGAGCAGTGTAGTATCAGCTTCAACTTCTGAATTGTTCCTTAGATCAATACTGATAAAAGAAAACTAGTGTAGAAGCCATTAGTGTTCATTTACAAATTGCTCCGAAGCAAATTAATCTGAAACAATAGTATATTAAAAATCATACCCATCATTAGTACAAATGGCTTGGTGAACATGCTTCTTGTTCCATTTCAGGGAGGGCACATTTCACTCACCAACGAATGAGTGAATGGATTAATAATTTATTATGGTCAAAGACATGAACAAGGAAGCCAATGCACACAATGAGCTACTCATGCAAGTAGTCTGAAGCAAAACAAGCCACGTGGTACCATTCATGTGTTGGATTGAGTTAAAGTAGCAGAGATGAGAAACTAGAGCTCATCCTTCGACATTTTATATCCAGAGAAATTGGGCAGCCCCAGTCTTTACTGACAAACACCCCATTGACCTTTGTAGGCAAAGCAAATGCTACAGACAGACCTGTACTCTGCATACAGCCCTCGAGTCATCATTTTGTGGGAAATCTATTAAACCCAGATCTAAACCCACTCTAGCACTGCATCAAATAACTTTTGGCTGGGTTGAAAGTAGGGCTATGCAGATGGCATCTAGCTTAGGGAACCACATGAAAGGGCTACAACGTAGGACGTTCTTGAAAGAACACAAAATTTTATACTCACCCAAAACAAATACTACATTTGCTCAAGTGTTCCTGTAAGATACAGACTCTTCCCTTGGTCCTTCTGCACAGAGACCCTGATATAATGGCCATTTCACTAGCAGTAATAACCACAATGAATTTTCACCGATCTCTTGTCCATTTATCATTATCTAAACAAAGGCAACGCATTCTTCCCTAAGGGTCTGCTGAGCACTTTGTGCCACCTCCTCCTCTCTAATTTTCAACATGGCCCCACCTGTGCATACTTAACTAGACTTTGGGACCATGGACAGACAAGATGGATCTTTCTTCAAACCTGAGAAAAGCCCCAGGTCTGCAGAAAAAACTGAAATCTAAAAAAGTAAAAATACATAAAGCCTCCAAAGTGATAGCTGCAGCATTTGCAGCTTTAAGAAACAAATGTCTTCTGTGGCAGTTGCTAGGAAACCATAACAGTTTTGCCAGCTTTCAAGCCTTGGTTTGTATCAGTACAGGCAGGGGAATGGGGCAGAGCTCTTTCCTGGGCTGTCCTGGCAACTGAGGGAGGACTCTTTCAGACCAGGTCTAGCAGCAGCCACCTGGTGACTTACTATCATACAACTTGCACGAGTCATTCAGGCATGAGTGCTTGATGCTGTTCAACAGCAGTCACCTCACACTGTAGAGGAAGTCAGGGTATAAATAATGTAAATGAATAATAGATATAGCTGAAGATGGGGACAGATAAAAGGTAGGTTGGTTGGTGAGTGGGAAGGAGAGAAGGAAGCAGGAAAAGGGGAAAGGATATGGGGTCTGCCAGGAGGAAAGAAATACTGTAGGGCGGGTGACATAGGTAAAAGTGAGGTGCCTCTTACAGGTCCTTGTAGGTTCTCTAAGGTGTAACGGTGCCTGGCCCAGCCAGCACCACACGACTGGACTTCCCACAATTGGCACTGCACAACCCAGCCAGAATCAGACCCGTAGGCACTGGGGGGGAATTTGGGGGGTGGTGCCCCCCATGGATGACCCCCAGCCCTCTCCAGTAGGAGGGCAGCATACCACACACACCTGATGCACCGCAGCCTGGGCGGCTCTTCCTAGTGCTTCCTGCTCAGCCACAACAGGAAGCAGGAAGCAGCAAGAAGAGCAAATGTGGTGGCTGGGCTGGCTGGTGCAGGCACAGTGAGATGCTGGGGTGGGCCACTCTCTAATGGCCCTCCCTGGCACCTCACTCTACCTGCGTCAGCCATTCTAGCCACCTCACTGCTGCTGGGTGAGCCAAGGAGGCAGGAGGGCAGGGCAGGGGGTGGCCAGCAGAAAGAGGCCTCATGATTCTGTTTGCTGCCAGCTGCCCTCCTGCCTGCCTCCTCCTCGGCTCTTCTTCTCCCTCTCCAAATGGAGAGCCCACTGGCTGTTACAGATGCAGGGAGGTGCCAGGGCGAGCCATTAGAGAACAGCCTGCCCTGCCACCTCACTGCGCCTGCGCCAGGCAGACCAGCCACCATGTCGGCTCTTCCTGCTGGGCCTGCTGGGAGAGCCTCTGCCTGCTAGGAGAACTGAGGAGGCAGGTGGCACAGCGGTGACCAGAAAGAGGTATCCTGCTGCCTGACTGTCTCCTCCTTGCTGCCTCAGCTCACCTCCCCCTCTGAAGGTGAGTCTTTGCCAGGTGACATCACTAGCGACGAACACCACCTTGGGAGCATGATGCCTGCCAAGCCCCTGCCCCAAAATGTTCTGGGTATGGGACTGGCCAGAGTTTTCTTGGGAAGAGGCTGCTGGGGGGAGGGAAAACTAAAGATAATGGGGCAGATAAAGGTAGGTGGGCTTGTGGGTGGGAAGGATAGAAGAAATAGGACAAGGAGAAAAGCGAAGATGCTATGGGGGCTTTTAGGAAAAGGAAAGAGAAAATAGTGAGTGAGGAAGGAAAAAAATAAGATGACCCTTGTGGGTCCTCCACTTGTCCAGAAAGTCCTTGTGGGTCCTCCACTTGTTTTAATACTGTTAGCAAACATTTTACTTTCAGAGTGCATTCCCATCTTTCCTTCCCAGACAAGGATCGTGTTCCATAAACCATGCAAGGGTATCCCCCTGTTTTCTTCTGTTCTGCTTTCTAGAGAGAAAACAGTCCTCCTAACTGGGCTGTTCAGATGCACACAGGGAACAGAAGAGACAGGCCATAGTGTAATAAGGGTACCCTTGGCCATTTGACCTCTAATAAGGGTACCCTTAGCCATTTGACCTCTAATAAGGGTACCCTTGGCCATTTGACCTCTAATAAGGGTACCCTTGGCCATTTGACCTAGCACCTTGTGAAAGGATGTAGGCTCTCTTTATTCTCCTCTGTGTCATTCTCCTCTGCCTGCTTAACCTCTTTTCTCAGGCTAGATTAGGACAATTTTATTTTTCACTTGATGCTAATTTCCAAATAGCCCAGCCATTTGATTTCCCTACCACCACCACCACCACCAAACTGCAATTCACCTTTACATGGTCTTATCAGAATCTGCAAGCTGCAGCTATTAATGGGAAGAAATCCTGTGTGGGATGAGATTATCTCTTTTGAATGGTTTGTAAGCAGGTAGCCCAAATCCACCTTCAGTGATCAAAGACATAGATATAAGTGCCTTAAATGTTCTTTGAAACAGAATTAGGGATGCCAGCCTCCAGGAAGGGACCTGGGGATCTCGTGAAATTACAGCTCATCTCCAGACTAGAGATCGGTTCTCTTGGAGGAAATAGCAAGAGTCCAGTAGCACCTTAAAGACTTAACAACATTTGTGGCAGGGTATGAGCTTCTGTGAGTCACTGCTCACTTCTTCTGATACTATCTGAATGTAAGAAACCTTATCTGAAGAAGTGAGCAGTGAGTCACGAAAGTTCATACTGTACCACAAATTTTGTTACTCTTTAAGGTGCTACTGGACTCTTGTTCTTTTCTACCACTACAAACAGACTAACACAACTACTCATCTTGATCTATCTCCCTGGTGAAAACAGATGCTTTGGAGGGTGGACTCTATGGCATTGTACCCCACTGAGGTCCCTGTCTTCCCCAGGCTCTAGCCTCAAATCTCCAGGTGTTTCCAAACCGGGATCTGGCAACTCTACCCCCACCCCACCCTGCCGGTGGCCAGTGGGGACCTGACAACCCTAAAAAGAAATTGCTGATACTAAGATGACCCTTATTCTGAATGGCTATGGTGGGAAGCATTGGTACTTTATGTAACAGCAGAATTACATCCAACTTTGTCTCTTCATGCTTTTTCAAACTATCATACACGTGTCGTACATGTTTATTTCAAAGAGCTAGTTTTTCCACTACTGAAGGTCTCACCTCATCATACCAAGCCACTACATGTTCATATTTGAGCCTCCTAGAAAGCAGCACCATCTCCCAGGGACCTAAAACTCACAGCAGATCATGTTGTAAATCATGCCCGCAAGTACCTCTTCAAACAAGACTGAAACCTTCTACACACAACCCCTCCACGCATTGACTGGATGTATGGGCTGCGGGGATGAGCACACTGGCCTTGTCCATCCCCTTTGTCCTCTGATTTTGTGTGATTGTTAGCTTGTGAACACGTCATCTAGGCACGGAGGAAGGGTCCACATGCAAGCAGATGCCATATTCACAAACTGGCAATTGTGCGGAGGCTCATGCCCTCACCCACTCTCGACATGCTCAGTCAACACAGGGATGGTTTGTTCCATATACCAAAGAGTTCTATAAACCAAATTTTCCCATTCACTGATAACTAGACGTCAGGAGAAAAGATTCTAGCCCAGTTTCAGTCTGCAGGAAATTCTTCAGGTGAGGCAAAGCTTTCATACTGGAGAGCCAGCATGGCATAGTGGTTATAGGGTTGCCATTCCCCAGTTCTGAGTGCGGGATCCCCTGGTTTGGAGGCTTCTGCCTGCCGCTGGCCAGTGTGGGAAACCCAGCCCTCAAACAGCAACATTGCCACACAACGTCCCCAATGCGCCAATGTCACACGGAAGTGACATCATCGCCATCGGGGGTGTCACACTGTGACACTCTGGTTTTGGGGCAAAACTCTTAGTGGTGGGGCTGTCACAGCATTCACCCACTCAGCAGCCTCTGCCACCTCCGCCCAGCACAACTTGAGCCTCTCCAACACTTCTCTCAGTAGGCTGCTCTGCACAGGGGGGTGGCACTCGAGGCACAACTTTGGCTCTCCCTGGCTCTGGCGGCTTCTTCTGGGGCGCCTTCTTCCCTCGCAGGGGAGCATCTTTCCCCTGCTGATCCCACTCCTCCCCCTCAGGGGTGACAGCTCTTCTTCTCCCAGGAAACAGGGCTACCGATTTTCCTCCCCCCCACGGCTCCTGTGGTGAGCCCAAGTGGCTCTCAGCCGCTGGGCCACCACAGAGTTCCCTGAGCATTCGCTGTGAATGCACAGGGAACACTCTTTAATTTTGGGGGGGATTTAAATATCCCTCGAAATTTTTAAAAAACTTTTTGGATTTTTCTGCACACAGGGGGAGTGCCCCCCGTGTGTAGGAAAACCTCCCTTCCCCCCAAGTGCCCCCCCGCACAGATTTAGCTATCCGCACACAGGGGGCCACTTCGGAATTAGTATATAGATAATTCAAACACGTCACATCTAGAAGGCCTCCATTTTCAGTGATTAAACCATGTTTTGCTTACAGCCAGAAGTTATATTCTTTTACATAAATGGGCATTTTACTACACTGCTGTACTTCAGTTACTATATGTTGTTTGTAACATCCATATTAATCAATGTAATGTGGATTCATTTTAAGTAAGAGCAATTCCTGAGCTGATCAGGAGATTAAACATAGTGACTGTTCACATCTGGACAGCTGGATTAAGGCTAGAATAAAAACAAAGCTGAAGTCTCAGCCTACTTCAGAGTAAATGTTTATTCACTGAACAACCCCCACCCATCCCCCATTTCCATGCAATCTGTTACTATTTGTAGCCTTTAAGCTCACGACAGGAGCTGAGGACAGGAGGGAGCTATTCATAGAGAAACCAGTCTAATACCTAAATAGAGAATTGGTAGTTTTGAAAAACAGAATATAAAACATTATTATTACAAACCATTGTGGTGTAACAGGTAGGACTAAGACCCAAGTTCGAATCCCCACTCAGATCTGAAGCTTGCTAGGCAACCCTGAACCTAACCAAAGTCGCAGGATTGCTTTCAGGATAAAGTGGAGGTGAGGAGAAATGTGAATGCTGCCCTGAGATCCTTGGAGGAAGGGCAAGATAAAAAATGTGATGATACATTATTCAATTTATGTCACTTCACCATGGCTTTAATTAAAAAAATATTTCAAGTAATTGTCTAAAGAATATAAGTTATTAAATGATATTATTGTAAATTAACAAAGTATGCAGACAATTAGATGCCATGTTTTGAAATATTTTTAGAATAAATTTTCAGATTTGTTTTTTGCTCATGCTGCAGCCACTCAATTTGTCATGGCTGACTCCTACAGTCATTTAAAAAATTGTTATTTGCACCAATAAGGATGTGACTTAAAAGAGTTTTCAGAATGGAGACAGGAATTCTTTCTACAAACCCAGCACAGTACTCCACCAATATCTCTGTATCTCTTGGAAATTAACCAGGAACAGTCAATACAAAGAGTTTAGCTGAATGACCATTAATCTGTAAGACTTCTTCAGAAAAGAAGGAAATATTTTTGACTGTTACCATTCTTAATTCAAAGCACAGTAAGACCTACCAGCAGCCATTTCGCTATAACCTTCACTGTCAGACATCTAGACTCAGTGGAGATTACAGTGGAAATTTTTTCACTTTAGAAGTATATAAAAATTACTGCAAAACATTGTTCTCCAAAAACAAAAACAGCACACTAACTCATTCTGACACATACTATTGCCCAGCGACTGCAAGTGTTTACAAATGGTTGTCCTGCACGTCTGAAAACACATCCAGAAAACAAAGCACAAAGAGTTATTTTCGTACTTAATAAGTACCAGTTCAAGGCTAATGTACAAACGGATCAATTTTCTTAAGAAATGTGGAAGCAGGGCCCTTACCAGTTTCCTCCATTACTTTATTCAAGTCCCTTTCCAAGGATCTACTGTGGCTCCATGGTATGCCTCATATCAGACCTTTTCTGGAAATTAACCTTAAATCCATGCAGAGATGAAGCCTGGCTGGTGGTAAACCAATCCAAGGGAGGAAAATCAAAGGGTTTGTGCAAAATATCTTGACTGTGCCACTTCAGAGCTACCAACAAAAAACCAGTGCAAATAAAACAGCTCTCTCAGCAACTTATTGGTGCGCAGGGAGCCCTAGTCAACACTGCCCTCTTACAGTTCCTGGTTCAGCATCTGATCAAAATGGAGTTTGTCAGTCACTTCCATGAGATTATTCATGGGGACAGGGAAGGGAGGGAGAAGGGGGGGGGAGAGAATCTATAGAGCCTTTCCCAATGCAGTGCGTCAGTATTATGAGCAGCTTAGCTGAAGGTAAGCCTCAAGGCAACTGGTTAGTGGTCCTGGCAGCTGTCTACCACACTGCTTTGCTTCTTAATTCACAGCATAGTCCACATGTTTAAAAGAGAAACAGACTCAATATGCTGGCACTACAGCTTCAGTCCACCTTTCAATAAAAACCTACTGAACTGCACAGAAACTTATGGAATTAAAAAAAGCCCTACAATAATTAAAATAAGGAATTTCACTTAGGGGCAATCGTATTCATTTCCAGAACTAATGCTTAAGTTAGAGCAGAGGTTCCCAAACTTATTTGGCCTACCGCCCCCTTTTCAGAAAAAAAAATTACTCAGCGCCCCCCTGGAAATCTACCTTCAAGAAGTGGACAAAAAGATGCAGGTAGAGTCCACCACGATACATTCAGCCAGGCAGGCCAAGGCAGGCACAGAGCAGCAGGAGCTGAAGGCCTGAAGCCAGAGGCCAGCAGCAGCCACCACACAAGAGCCTAGCAGCAACACCAGCCTTTCAAGGGTGCACATGCATTTGCAATTTGCAAATGCATGGCTGTGATTGGCTGTGAGGACCCTTCTTCACCTCCCCCTCCCTGATCCCAGGGAAGACCAGGAGAAGGCAGGAAAAAGCTGCTTTAGATAGATTCTGGACTCCTCTTTATGCTTCCACTGCCCCCTTATTTTTATTCAACGTCCCTCAATTGCACTCAAGGCTCCTACTGTCCACCTGGACCATTCCAGTGCCCCCCAGAGGGTGGTATAGCCCACTTTGGGAACCAGTGAGTTAGAGATTGGACATCAGAAGTGTTTAATATATGAAAGAGGAGATGCTTAGTGGTTAGAGTACAGGACTAAGACAACACAGGCCCAGTTTAAATCCCCACTCAGCCATGAAGCTCACTGGATAAACTGTATTTCAGCTTAACCTACTTCACAGAATTCATGTGAAGAAATGGGCGGCTGAAGCCTTTCATGGCATGCAGGTAAATAACATTGCCTGCAGGTGAATACTATCCGATAAAACTTTTATTAAAGTGGCGGACTTCTTTTTTTGTTACCAAGCCGTTAACCACACCATGTCCTTGGGGATCGATGTCCCTTGGTCATTACAGCATTTTGTTCTTCTCGCCAGCTGTACCTCTCTCTTGCCTACGCACGAGGAACTCTGGGACTAGTGGGTCTTGAGACAGACATGTCACGTAGGGAAGCATAATTCTATCTCTTCAACTACTGTACCAGTTTAACTGCGCAAGCACACACTCTGGGTTTGGTGTGGGGGGGAAAGAGATGCCTTCTGCAAGAACTTGCAGGTTCTTGCTTGTCTGTGTACATACACCACACTACATGGTGCTTGTGGCAGTGGATATCTATGCTACCCTTGGAAACGACCATATTTCAAACTGCTTTTAGACACTGAAGCACTTGGCAAGCATTGCTCTGTAGGACAGGACTCTTCTTTAAATGGATGTAGATTTTACTATTTCAAATGCCTTTTGTAAGTCCAAGATCAGTATATTTCTTAAGAAAAAGAATCTGCTTGATAACTTTTCTGTGTTCAATTAATTAGAAATGGAGTAGGCTTCATAACTCCGCCTACTCTTCTGTCAAAGAAACAGCTTAGTTAAAAGCAATATGGTAAGTATTAAGATATAATTGATCTTAAGCACACCAGTATAATTCACTAGCTTAGGGTGAATTATTCACAATTGGCTTTGACACACATAAGGGGTACAAGTATTTGGGTTTGAGGATTCCCCACAATCACAGCAGCTGCCAATGAAGGAACATATGGTACAATGCAGTTATGTGAAACTCTACCCCAAGTGGAGCGACTAAGCAGGGCGAAGCTTTGATTGCAGATCAGAAACAGAAAGCGTGGCATAACCAGTTAACTTATATGACTGGACCAGAAGCACACGCAAGTACAATTCAGCCTCAGTGGGCTAAAGTGAGTAACACTGTCAAAAATGGGAAGCAGCAGAAGCCACTTACTTGATAGTTGTAACAGGCTATTTTAAATATTCAAGATCATAAATATTGTTCTATGTTCCACATACAGAGAGATTGTTCTGTGATCCATCCGTTTCCCTGCTACCATCAAATTGCTTTTGAAATCTGGAGTGCTGAGGTCAGTTAGAGCCCAATAAAAAATGGGGGGGGGGGGTGATGGGGAAACATGTCCAAGGTACTGGGACGAATATTTCAGTGACCTGAATATGCTGAACATTTTCATTTCATTCTACAATAGCTACTTTGCCATGACGCTGCAGTACGTGTAACATGATAGAGTGTAATGGATATTCTTTTGTATGTGTGTTTGCACACACCTCCAGAAGGTGTTGGGTTGAAGGAAAAGAAGTTAACAAGTAATGTAAAAGTCTGTGAAACACCCTAGTAGTTTACATGAAGAATAATCACAGACCACAGGTGCCTACCCTGTACAACCGTATCCACTGCAATATAAAACTTAACGCAAGTTCTCTTTTCAACATGACATTGGAGTCGATGTCCAATACATTTTTTCCAGTTATGACAATCACAATCTAACTTGACCACAACATTAGATTACTGAAGTATTTTTAATAAATACTTGGGTTTATATGTATCAGTAACATGCATTGTACTTTAATTGTGAAGTACAGCTAATTTATTAGAAAGGTGCTCAGTAAGGTAGTTCAGCTTTGCCTGGCAACCAGCAGAAGACTTGGTGGAGGGGGGCATGTGGGGCATTGGCCAATGGTATGACATCACTTCTGGAAAACCCCAGAAGTGATGTCACAGCTAGGAATAATAAAGAACTCTATGGTTTTATCATAGTGTTTCAGCCAAGTCCTAGCAAGGTGCAGCATCTGGGAAAACCCAGAAGTGACATCACACGGCCAGATGACATCTTTAAAAAAAAATTTATTTGTCTCCCTCCTCTGTTCAGAGCAGTGACGGGTAATGCCTGCTGGGAGCAGGGAATCCTCCACCCCCACTGGGGTACTGGCAACCCTCGGACTTGGTGGGACAATACGAGATATGAAAGTATAATGTATATTTGGTCCAATCTGTTCTTCAAGGTGGGCTGCATACATTGTTCTCCTCACCTCCGTTTTATCCTCACAATAACCCTGTGAAGTACGCTATGCTGAGAGTTACTGGCCCATGATAGTAAGTTTCATGGCAGGGGCTTGATCCAGGCCTTCAAGCTCTTAGTCTAACACTATAAACTATATATACAATCCTATATTGGTTCTCATTTTTATTCATAATCACTGCGATAAACCAAGACACAGAATATTAAAAAGTATGGTAATTCAGCCATTCCCACACCGAATTCCACTTTGCATCTGAATGGATAAAGAATAATGTCAGTCTTATTTAAAACAAGAGTAAATATTATAATGTGTATGTGTACATTTGCTTACGAAACAAAGTATTTCTCCAAAACACACACTAACTCTGTGGAGAGTATCTACTGCTCCAGTACCTCAAGACAGAAGGTCTGTGGCCAAGAACAGCTGTTCAGCATGCAAAAGCAGTTGCAGATTGTCCTAGAACACAGAGATGTAGGACATGGCTCTGCGCAAGCATGGAAGCAAATAAAAGGACTGCTTTACTTACTTCAGTCACAGGCAAGAATAACAAACAAGAATCATCAAATGCTGCTGGCTGAGGCATTGCTGGGAATGGCCTTTTCATGAAACTTTTACTAAAAGTTTGCCAAGCATTTTCTGGTTGATTTTAAAGGTACATAAATAGTTATAATAAACTTTATGAGGAAAATTTTATGAGGGAAAAAGGGAAGATATTCTAAAGTTCTTTCAGATGACAACATATATTCCTTCAGGAAACACTAGAGTTATGAGGACCCATCTTTGAGATGCCTGAAAGGACCATCCCTTTGACAGGGCTGGAATAACAACAGGAGCTGTCAAGGGGTACATTCAGATGACAATGTTAAAGAGCAATGAGCCCGGTTATATTTAAACCGAAAGAAATTATAATGCAAAATGTAATCTAGACGTCATTTCAGTCACCTGCTTCAGCGCGCTGCTGTTCTGTAGTTGAGTGTCCAGACATTGCCCCGTTCTAACTGCAGCGCCCGTGTGATCGCCATTTTTTAAAAAAATTGCTGCATGCGCATAAGCAGACAAGCAAAGGAACATCCCCCCCCCACTCGGGCACGCATGCGCATTGGTGATACACATGTGCAAAATGTTTTTTTTTAAAGGCAGCGGTTGCAGTCTTGGTGTGCAAGGTCACGATCAGATCTTCGGGAAATCAGCTCCAAAACTGCATGGATCATCTGCCACCGGACTTTCTCAGGTATAAAAAAACCCACGGAGAATAGTTGGGGGGGGGGGGGGGGGAACGGTAGGCAGACGACTGGGACATGACAGACAGATGTTGCTGTCTGATCGTGCACTTTAAATCTGTAAGGGAACAGCAAGGAGAGCGAATAAAACTGCGCGTCTGAACACGCCCAAGGAGTGCACAGTGAACACAAACTCCAGGAGGTCCTGCTTAGCTAATTATAGAGAAGTGGAGAATACAATAAGGGTTTTCTCAAGTTGGCCTGTCAGATAATTGTTCTGTAAAGCTCTTTCTTGTCTGGAATCAAGAAAATACATATCTTGCTTCTTTCTCTACTTCTCCTTCTTCCCCCTCCCAACACTACATACAGGAAATCTAAGACTAAGCACCACAACTAGCTGGGGGGAGAGGCACAGTCACTCCTATAGCCTGTGAGGAGAGTGTGTTTAAAGATGGTTGCATGAGTCACAAGGACGCGTCTCTTGAAATCATTCCCCCCAAGAGGTCCCCCAGGCTGGACCTGTCTGTTTTTAATGCTATACACTTATACATGACTGCTTGCACGTCTGTTTGAACCTTGTGACAAATAACCCCAAACTCTGAACCAGCATGTTCTAAATTCTGAAGCATAGGCAAATATTCATAGTTCATTAATATATTTGCTTCTTTTGAATAGTATGTGCTACTTCTGATAGACATAGGAAAGGCAAAGAACAAGGAATCTTCAACCCTGAGGAAAGCTGCATCGGCTCATCCTGTTTTCAAATTCTGCAGTTTCACCAGGCATTACCCACACACTAAAGGCTTTGAAATGAAGGAAGAGGTTTTCAGAATGCAGAATGAGGTGTCCAGTGCCATCTTCTGTACGTTCCCAAGCAGGGGTCATTTCGTAGAAAAAGAGGTGCAGGAGCTCATTAGCATAACATATTTGCATATGCTACACCACCTGACATCACCGGAAGTATGTCAGAAAGCAAGAAAGAAAGGAGAGAGAGAGAGAGAGAGAGCTGGCAGAGAGGGGACAGCTACTAATCCAAGCCTCAGAAATACCACAATCCTGGGAGGATAGCTTCAGTGGTGGCTGAAGACTCCAGAAGGCTGGTCGGAGGAACAAGAACCTTTCCAGGAGACAGGGTCATTTTGCTGCAGCTATGACACAAGCAGGCATTCCCCCATGGAGGGGAGGGCTGGCACCAACTCCTGGAGCTGAGCTCCCCCGAGCTCCTGCTCGAAATGACTCCTGTTCCCAATCAATGCTCACTCTAAGCTGTGGAGTCTTGTGAGCGAAAATTCTACTTTGTGAGCTACTGGCATTAAAGTTGTGAGTGAGTCATTTAGCTACTGCATAAACTAGTTTGCTCTGGAGCCATCCTTCCTGAGCTAAGGCAAAAATGTGTGAGCCGGAGGCTAAAAAACTGGGAGCTAGCTCACACTAACTCAGCTTAGAGGGAACACTGGTCCCAATGCTGCAGAGTTTCCAGAAAAATTCTTTTGAGGGGATTAAAATATCCCCTGTATTGTTTTTAAACTTTTAGGATTTTTCTGCACACCTGGGGAGTTCCCCAAGTGTGCAAGAAAATCTCTCTGCCCCCCAAGTGCCTCCAATGTGTGGATTTAGATATCCGCATGCACGGGGGCACTTGGCTATTAGATATATAGATGGCAGCACTTCAGTCTCAAGAAATGATGTACAGCATTTCCCCCTCAAGTATTATGCATTTCCCCCTCTATGTATTATTGTTCCATTAATATTAATGATACTAATTGCATTACAGCATTATTAGTTAAACATTTTTGCTCTAACATGCAATTTTCCCACGAAGAATAAGAGCTCATGAAAAAGCAGCTCCTCTGGTATCTTTGAAGCTTATTTAAAGAGACATTCCAAGATCTATAATTACAGTATTCCCTGCAGGTGATAATTCATTGCAGCAGACTATATCCCATAATGAAAATGTTTCTTTTTTGCAGGTGGTTCAACCAGAACTAGAACCTTGTATGGCCTAGCTATTTCATTCTTCATTCAAAAGCTAGAGGATTATTGAAGAGCCACCAATATTAGACAGATAGGTAATATAAAATATCACTATTGTTAGAAAACATGACTGTTGTAATTTATATAGCACTTTCAGCCTATAAAATTTTAAATTTCTGATTTCTGTCATTATTTTAAACACTAATATTCCAATTTTAGCAGAAGGATAACTGAGACAGAGAGATGATGACTTATCAGTGGCCACCTAAACAAGTCTGGAGCAAAGCTGGAATGTAAAGATGGCCTGGTTGACACTGGATCTTGCACTCTACACTTTATATAAGAAAGTACCTAAATTTTGCCATGTCTGAGGGTCTGTAAAGCATCATAATACCTCTCTGGGGTATTGCTCACTATCACCTCTAAAATCAAGCTGGATGTAAGCCTACTGTCCCCCTGCCAGCTCTCTGAATTTCCGCTTAACTAAATCAAATAAAGAAAAGAGAAGAGAAGAAGAGATTGGATTTATACCCCGCCCTCCACTCCTCAAGGGAGTCTCAGAGCGGCTTACAAACTCCTTTTCCCTTCCCCTCCCCACAACAGACACCCTGTAGGTGGGGCTGAGAGAGCTCTTTCCCAAGCTGTCCTTGAGAGAACAGCTGGTCCAGAGCTATGGCTTGCCCAAGGTCATCCAGCCAGGTGCAAGTGGAGGAGTGGGGAATCAAACCCGGTTCTCCCAGATTAGAGTCCGCGCACTTAACCACTACACCAAACTGGCTCTCAGGTAGTTTAACTAAAAGAGTTATAAAAAACACTCAGTGGTGCAATGTATGTATAAATTAACGTTCATCAGGACTAAAGAAACATAATTACATTTAAGCCAGGTATAATTACTGTATTCTAAGATACTTCTCAAGTGCCACAATTTAGAACTCAACTAATGCATGGTTAGAAAATCTGGCTTTCAGCAAGTAACACTTGACCACCTGCTTAAGACAGCACAACTGAATGAAGTTTTGGATTCCAGCAACCAGGTCATAATAATATTACTGGTCTATTTAACCTGATCCAGGATTCAGCTTGCAGACAATTTCTTGCCTTAGGCAAATGCTGGTTTCATCACCTTTGCTGTGGTCAGGCATCTCTGTAGCCGGGAGTATGAGAATTAGAATTGGGCATGGCCGCCTTTTAATTCGTCATGAATTTTGGGCAGTTTGCGGTTCACAAAACGATGTTCATGAACTGAAGAACTGCCATGAACTTCCAAGAATTTTGATGCAGTTCATACAGTTCATGAAGAGCAGAAAACGGGGTTAAAACGGTTCTGAGCTCTGCTGTTTGGTTTAAATGGCTCCAAGTGATTTTACTCCCAGCTTTTTGCTTGCTGTGGCTTTTAGTGGTGAGCAAAAAATAGGGTGAAATGGCTGGGAGATGTCCCCTCTCTGCTTTCTGCTGGCTGCAGCTTTTTGTGGGGAGCAGAAAGCAGGGGGTTAAACTTTGTATGGCTCACAAACCAATCTGAATGGGTTCAGTTTGCAAACCGCCCTGTTGCTTTGTGGTCCAGGCATGAAAAGGGTGTGCATTTGGCAATAGCCGAATTGAAACAATACCTGAAAAATACCGACAAGGTATTTTTCGGATATCACATCAGAGATCTGTATTCGGCTACTGGTATAGCTGAACCCGAAAAAGCTGATACTATCCGGCTTTTTTCCAGGTTCATTTTGCTATACCGAAAACAAGTTCTCATTTAAACCTAACAGCCTGAGCCACCAGGCAGCTGTTGGGTTTAAATGCCTTCCTTTCCCTCCCCCAGATCGGGGAAGGAAAGAAAGGCATTTTAAACATGTCTGGGTCCCCTGCCTGATCTTCTCTAAGTGCCCCACAGCGAGGGAACCCAGGCATGTTTAAAATGCCTGTCCTTCACTTCCCCAGCCCACCCACTGCAAAGGGTTGGTTGGGGAAGGGAAGGGCAGGGCAGGCATATTTAAATGCCTCTCTTTCCCTTCCCCAGATCGGGGAGGGGAAAGAAAAGCATTTAAAACATGCCTGGGCTCCTTGCCTACTCTTCTCCAGCTACTCCTGTCAGCTAGTGAAGGGAAGGCAGAGAGACCAGGCTTTCCCTGATCAATTTCACTCACAGCTGACTGGCAGGGAGTGAAATGGACAGGGAAATCTGTAGGGGCTACCAGAGGGAAAGAAAGCATTTTAATATGCCTCCTTTGTCTCTGGTGGTGTATATAAGACCCAAATATATTTGGGAATACCAAATATTTCGCCAGTCTGAATACTTAATCGGTACTGGATTGGGGAAATTCAGCATTTACCGATATTTTTCGGGTCTGATATACCTGAGGCCGAAAAAAATGCAGTTCATGTCCATCCCTAATGAGAACAAGAAGCCGGGATTAAGGTCACTTTTATGTGTCACATGAAACTGTAATCAAGACTGTGGTTAATAAATGAGCTCAAACCACGGATTCAGACCCTGGTTCAACAAACCCTAACAATCATTATTAGACTGGCCCACATTCAGACAATCAAACTAACCATGTTAATTTAATTGAATTATGGTTTCACATTATGTCTGAACTGAGTTGTTGCTGATAATTACTCCAAGCAGAATTATGAATAGATTCCTAAACAAAGCATTACAGTGCACAACACCAGCCACCTTCAATTGAACAGGGCTGTGAATGTCCAGATACAATATTTAGGATTTGGTTTCTATCCCAACTATCAGAGGATTAGTTAAGAAGGATGAAGAAAGAACCTAGGGAGCCGGCAATCACACCAGTTGGAAAAATCTTTGAAACATAAAATAGAAGGCAGATTCCAGAGATATTAGGTCACAGAAAGGTACAGTACAATCCATGTCAAGTCTAGAAAAGTCAGAGATGGTAAACTGACCTGCAAACTGAATTGAAAACCTCCAAATACATAATCAGGTGAACATGTTTGATATTTACAATGTTATTATGGGGGGGGGCAACAGAGGTTTATAAAATTATGCATTGGGTGAAGAGAGGTGACAAAGAGAACTTTTCTCCCTCTCCCAAAATACTAGAACTTGAGAGCCTCCAATAGAGTTTGCTGGGCAGTAGATTCAGAATGGACAGAAGGAAATATTTCTTTACACAGCAGTGACTAAAATGTGGAATTCGCTGCCAGAGGATGTAGTGATGGCTACAGGCATAGACAGCTTTAAAAGGAGATTATACAGATTCATGGAGGATAGGTCTTTCTCTAGCCACTAGTCATGGTGACTAAAGGGGACCTCCATGTTCAGAGGTAGTAAACTTCTGAATCCCAGTGGCATGAGGCAACATCACAGGAAGGCCTCGGCCTCTATGTCCTTTTGCTAGACCTCCAGAATAACTGATTGGCCACCATGTATGGGAAAGGGTGCTGGACCAGATGGGCCACTGCTCTGATCCAACAGGGCTCTTCTTATGTAATGTTAAATAATAAATTTAACAGGAAGGTCGCTTAGAGTTTCCAGACTCACCTAAAGGTAACCTGCTGATAAAAGGCTGTGATTTTTACGTTCCAGTATAGCTTTACAGACTTCAGAAGAACTACTGTTAACATGTAGATATGCTATACATTTATTTTGGGTTTCTTAAATACAGGGAAAAGCTATTAAATCACAGACACTCTCAGCTGCTTGTTTATTGTATTGTAGCCTAAAATGTACTATTCCACACACTTTTACTCTGACCATCAGACTTATGCTGCAATAATCTGTTTGCCCCTACACGAAAGTGAACTGTGTACAAAAGTGAGTCCACAGCAGTTTTCACTGCTGCATTACCTGGATTCAGCAGAGCAAGCAACTATGCCCACATGCTTTGAATAAATTCACAACCTTAATGCAATGCCGCATCCTTTCTTTATTTCAGCAAGGCAACATCTCATAGCAAAAGGTCTCCCCATTGGGTTTCAATCATCCATTGTTCTATACTAGAAATGCCCCCCCCTTTTGCATTGCAAGCCTTGCACCTGCTCACTATGCAGCTAGCACTGACAAAAACATTTTGACCTGACCTTTCCCACCAGAATGAAATACTATAGTTACTAACGAGAAAGCACACTGCACGAAATGCAGTCTTCAGTAGTCAGATAGTCTCTACAAACAGCACAAGATGAGTCCTGCCATTGGCCACATTAATTTTTAAACAAGCCCTACAGCTTCCTATATATCCCAAAAGGCGACAAAGAAAAGTTCAGCTGTGCAAGCTTTTGAAATATATTTCACAAAAAGCAATCAATCAAAGATCTGTCTGGCTGCAGATGATGTGTTAGGTCACATATGCCAAGAACAGAAAAGTAGAACTCTGCTCCTACAGTCATCTTGTGGAGGGAACTAGGGCAAAATCAAGAATCTTATATGCAATGCACTTCATTCATACCATGCATGTTTATTACAAGATGCTCCTTTTAAGGTTGTGGCTAAGGCTACAGCATATAATGATGATGTCCTCTAAATAAGATTACCTCACTGGAACCACTATAAGAGGATGTTATATTACAATATATATGCAGGCTATTTGGAGAAAAAATTAGTGAATTGGATCCTATGATTTATTTATTAAATTTATACCTCGCCCTATCCCACACGTGGGCTCAGGGTGGCTTACAACATGTAGTAAACCAATAAAACAGTAAAAGAAATAAAACAATCGATGGCACAATAAACAATATCATTAAACCTCACGCCTCATATCAGGTGAATATAGGTGCTCCAGCGCCCAATAATATTATCTGTCAGCAGATGCTGAGAGAGGGGCCATAAACAGGGGAGGCCAGAATGGTTGAACATCCAGTTCCTCAATTAAAAGCCTGGTGGAACAGCTCCATTTTACAGGCCCTGAGGAATTGTAACAGGTCCCACAGGGCTCCAATCTCAAGTGAGGGCACCTTCTACCAGTTTGGGGCAAGGGCTGAAAAAGCCCTTGCCCCGTTTGAGGCTGAGCAGATGTCCCTCGAGCCAGGGATCACCAGGAGGTCTTGATCAGAAGAGTGTAAAGGTCTCTGGGGCTCATATAGGGAGAGGTGGTGAGTCCAGGGGTCATTTCAAGCAGGAACGCGCAGGAATGCTGTTCCAGGAGTGACAAGCCCAGGAGCAGGCACATATGGTGATGTGCTGTGGAAAAAAGCAAAAGCATACTAACTTGATCTGTATTTCCATGCTTGTTGTTAGGGTAGCTTCCCTGCAAGAGCAAAGGAAACCTGAAGTGTTTAGCGTTTAGTCAGGAAACCTGAAGTGTTTAGTCAAAGTGTAAAGCTGGCTCACCAGCTCTGAGTTGGGAAATACCTGGAGATTTTTGGAGTGGAGCCTGTGCAGTGGGTTTTGCCTTCTGACACACTTCCAGTGATGTCAGGGTTGTGTGGCATATCCATATAAGTTATGCTAATGAGTTATGCTAATGAGCTCCTGCACCTCTTTTTTTACAAAATGACCCCTGGCCATGGTCACATAGGTATGATGGTCCCAGGCCACATAGGGCTTTAAAGGTCAAAACCATAACCTTGAAACGAATCCAGTATTCAATTGGCAGCCGGTGCAGTTGGCGCAACACCAACTGAATACAAGCCCTCAGTGGCGTCGCTGTCAGCAGGCATGCTGCTGCATTCTGCACCAGCTGCAATTTCAGCTGGTAGCCCTGCATAGAGTGAGTTACAGTAATCCAGCCTGGAAGTGACCATTGCATGGATCACTGCAGCTAAATCCTGAGAAGTGAGACAGGGAACCAACTGCCTGACTAACTAAAGATGATAACAGGCTGATCTGGCAGCCAAATTGACCTGGACCTCCATGGATCCAGTATCACTCCAAGACTCCTTACCTGCGGCGCTGGCACCAGTGGTGCACCGCTGAAGACTGGGACCCTGATCCCCAACTCTAGTACTCCATGACTCAGGTGCAGGACTGTTCTTATTTACTCTGCCCTTCCTCCTCTGTCTCTTCTCTTGTGGAAGAGGTATAGTCCATTAGAAGAAGGCAAATTTTTTTTTGCACAAGGAAGCCTCCACCCTTAATGGAACAGAATCATAGGGTTCAACCTGCTGTTGTTTAACAAAAACTTGGTTTTAGAGATCACTGAGTGGGGAAAAAATATAAGCAATACACTGCTAGAGATGTAGAGTTTTCAGAAATTTTGAAGATGTTGAGACGGGATACTTTTTTCCCCCTTGGGAAAAAAAATGGGGGGAAACTTAAATATTTCTTTTCTTCTCAACGCTTGAACTTATTACATTATTTTAATGTAAAATGTATCACTTAGAACTTAGCATATAAAAGCTGAAATGTTTATAGAATGTAGAGTACAAATGCTTCCCCCCCCCATGAACTAGAAAAACAGAACTTCAGATTATGTACCCAATGCCACCATAAAACACATATCTTAGTCTTTGCCATCTCATATAGTCACAATAAGACTATCTAATATACTGTTATCCATAAAACCAAAAATAGCTGAACTCTTAAACAGTGTCCTACTACCCACTTGGTGGTGGGTGGACAGTGTCATCAAGCTGCAGCTACCTTATGGAGACCCTGTGTAGGGTTTTCAAGCCAAAACAAAAACATAAGTAGTTTGCCATTGCCTGCCTCTGCATAGCAACTCTGGACTTTCTTGATGGTCTCCCATCCAAGTACTAATCAGGGCCAACTCTGCATGGCTTCTGGAATATGATGATATACAAAAAAAAATGTGAACAAAAAATAAAATAAATCACATTTATGCAATATTTATGTATTATATATTTATATTTTATGCAATATTCATGTATATGTCTACAGTATACACACGA
The DNA here is from genome assembly GCA_029233225.1 of Lepidodactylus listeri. Lineage (NCBI taxonomy): Eukaryota > Metazoa > Chordata > Lepidosauria > Squamata > Gekkonidae > Lepidodactylus > Lepidodactylus listeri. The sequence goes on from JARCFY010000003.1 coordinate 44,403,184, forward strand.
ATTACATTCTCTAATGCCACTGATTGTTTTACTATGCTTTGAGTGAGTAAACCCTTAGCTTAAAAACATTTCATTCCTTCCAAAAACGAAAATAATTACAGGAGTCTCTCCCCTCCACTGTGTTTCCCCCCGTTACCAGTTTCCTCAATGGAAAAAGTGAAAAGTCGGGAGAAATGGGGAAAGAGTTTATTTCCAAATTTTTGGACCTTCACATCCTTTCTGTTAATACCATGAAGTTAATTAACTCTTGCTTATAGCACATCATGAATGTACCTACTTAAGTATTCCTTAACTGTGGACTGGTTCCCATAAGTCAGCAGAAGGAAAAACAGATATTCCCACAATTTCTGGTGTTCCCAACAGTCTTTCTACTAGGTATGTTCCCTATGTTCAATGGACCTTGCACCCTTCCTAGGTCAGAGGTCCCCAACCTTTTTGAGTGTGGGCATCTTGGGAGTTCTGACACAGGATAATGGGTGGAACCACAAAATGGCCGCTGTGGGAAGTGGAACCAACCATAAAATGTCCACTATAGGAGGTAGACACACACAAACACAGGAAACCGAAATACAGGGGACAAGGAAAGTATATTTTTTTAAAGCACCAGAAAAGAAGAGAGAGGGAGAGAATAAAACAAACACTACGGTGTTTAGAGCCAACCTTGTAATTAACACTGCTTTGGTAAAGCCCTTCAGCATTTATCTTCTCTGGCAGCACCACTAATAATTTACACAAACACTGTAAAGGTCTCCAACTCTCCATACTTCCATTTTACACATGGGAAATGGAAACAACACCTTGCTCAAGCCCTAGGATTGCCAGGTCCCCCAGGCCACCAGTGGGGGTAGGGCTGACAGTTCCAAGTTGGGATACTCCTGGAGATTTGGAGGTGGAACCAGGGTAGAACAGGGACCACAGTGAGGTACAATACCATAGAGTCTACCCTTCAAGGCATCTTTTGTTTCCAAGGGAACTGCTGTTTGTAGTCTGGAGGTGAACTGAAATTCTGGGGGATTCCCAAGTCCCACTTGGAGGCTGGCATCCCTAAGGCCACGCAATGAATTCATGCAGCAGAAGGGGACTCTTGAAACCAGACCTCTCAGACCAAGTCATTTATCTTCATTTGCTCTTACCTGGCCCAATAATACTGAAATTCAGCAAACAGAAATGCTGAAACGAACTCTTGAACACCCAAGATAAAGATGATCAAAGTGATGTCAAACTACAAAACTGACTGACGGGAAAGCATAACAAGGTACATTAAACATTCCTACATTGAGCTCTACCAGCCACACAGTTACAATGGACAGGCTTTCATAATTCCTAATTTCTAATTACCTGAAACTACAACATTCTAGTGAGAGCTATAAATGAGAAAGCCAATGGTTCAGTGACGGGGGAGGATGGAGGCTTCCTAAATACTAGAAAAAACACAGCTCCCTTCATATTTTGTACTATGAATCTGCCTTGCAGTTGTTGATTTTGTTCTATATAGCTCCATTTAAATAGCCTTCCTAATATTACAAAATAAATGTGTGTGTCTATATATATAGATGTGTGTATGTGTGTGTGTAAAGCAATCGGAGTCATTTAAATTGTAGATTTCAGCTCACACAGCCATCTCTTACTAGCATTCTGTGCCAGGTGAATGATGTATTTAATTCTAGTAAAATGCACTAGATAAATAGAAGCCTGCTGCGCTTACCAAGAGGGATGCCTTTGGGGTACTTCACACAATAGGTCAGCAGTATACAGAAGCACTCCCAACCTGACCTCGGCAATACTTAATGCAGAATAATGGCTCATGCAAAACAATCATCTATAGATACAGCTGGGAGCACTTCTTCCAGCTACTGGCTACAGAAGCATACCACTGGATGACGGAATGTGTTTGCCTATGTGAGTATCACAGACAGCTGGCAGATTGCTTACAGGAGAAAAGTACTATGTACACGTCTCCTTTGACAAGTCCCCAAATAACCATTCCAGCTTCCTAAGCCTCAGCACCAAATGTTTAAATGCCTCACAGTTAACCCTAGATTAGACACACTATTTTGCATCTTTTTCTTTATGCAGCCTAGCTAGGACAATATTCTCAGTTCGTTCCCACATCAAATAACTATCAGTGATTTAAGTTTTACTTTTAAATGTAGGGTCAGCATACACTAAGCACAGTTGCCTTGTCCTTGAGCCGCCTGCAACTAAACCAAAAAAGAGGCTGGAAACACAGGGCTAAATCCAAGGTCCCATCAGAGTCCATCATTCAGCATTGTAGGGAGACATAATAGCTGTAAGGAAATGAAATCAGATGCCTGCCATCCTGTTATCTATCTACCAAGGCCAGTTCAGAATCTATTTATGGAAGAAATAAGCACATACACTTCTCAGAAGTGGGTTCCATCTCTGTTTTTTTCAGCCAGTAAAACAGCAGCAATAGATGCAACACAAAATACACTGCCCAGAGGGTGTGGGATTCAGATGAAGACTGCATAGTGGTTTTTGGGGGGAAATTTCAGCACCAAGCTAGAAGCTTATTTAAAACATTTTTATGCTGCCTTTCCACCCAACTTAGGGTCCCCAAGGCAGTAAATACTCAAAAACATTAAAACCACTGTATATGTGTGTGTGTGTATACCACACAATTAGAAACAACAATTAAACAAAAACACAAAAATAGGAAAGAGTGAGGGATGCCAAACAAAACAGAGAAGTCTTCACCCACTGGTGGAAGACAATGATAGAGGCTGACAGATGACTCTCTCTTGCCACCCATATAACCCCAGTCAGATGACAAGGGTACCTGGAGCAGATACCCAGAAGATAAGTGTAGAGTAGGTTTATATGAGAGTAGGAAGAAAATCTTATAGAATGTTTATGTTTATTTGGATTTATATCCCACCCTCCCCTTAATGGATATCGGGATAACATCAAAAGGCACTAAAAGCATCTAGTCTGAAATCCCTAGGTATTTTAATAATTCTGAAGACCACTTCATACATGTCCTATATGTGCAAGTTAACCATGAAGTGGAATGCAGTATTCCCATTCACCACTCCCAACTGTGCATCTAACCCATAATGAAAACTAGGACCTACAAGCAATGAAGTGGGACTTTCATTCTTGTTACACAACATTCTGGGAATAGGAAAGAGTACACAGGTAAGTTTCTGTGTCTTGGCCACATGTGAATTAGCTCTGGAAAAATATGAAAGATTTACACAGGCAGATGAAAGAAGCCTGTGTAAAGCTGATACACTATTTTTTGTTATGTTTTTAGTCAATGTGGTTTCAACAGAAAAAAATGGCAGGAAATATTGTCCTTCTAATAGTCCTTCTATTATAGAGACTGAAGAGGTTTTGCAATGCACAATTGAGTGTGGAACACCATGAGCTCTGCCAAAATACTGTAATTCTGCAGCTGGCTATTGTTGCCCTATATGACTTACAGATGGCTTTTACCATCTGCTATTGGTGAGTATATGGGTTTGTGTGTAATAGGTTAGTTCTCCAGATATGCCTGAAGCTCAACAGACAAGGACAATACAGCCAACATTCTTGTAAACGTTAGTCTCTTAGGCAAAAAGAGAGAGAATGAAAGAATAAAGGAAAGGAAGGTCACAGACATTGTTGAAATATAAAATGGCAGGAATGAGGAATCACTCAAAGTCCTTCATGTGTTTGTGTCAGGGACTAAACATTTGAATCAGCCCTTATTGTCTAACTGCATCCATCTGCACAAAACCAGAATCCCTATTTTCCAATTATCCCAATTTGATTTGCACTTCCCTTGTAGCCTCATTTTAACATAATCCAATGATAGACTACATCTGTTTATCTGAATATTGTTGATTTCCCCTCCCCATTCCTGCTTCAGTCTTTCTGAATAAAAGACAGTTAGGCTGCATTAATGCAGAAGGGAACTTTGTGCCTAAGGATATTTAATTAATATATTTCTTCAATAGTAAAGTTGCATTTAGGTGTTATTGGACTTGAACTCAGTTCAAAGGAGTAAGAAGCTTTATTCTCTCTGATGCTACATTTCAAATCAAGGAAGCAAATCTGCTACATCCTAACTCAGGTGATCCACCACAGACAAATATACTGCAGTACATTTTCAGCAGTATTGTTTAGAGCTTGTTATATTTAAACATGAATTTAAGCTTTTTGGTGCTCTTGTTTTGATGGGGCTATTCCTTCCAGCCTAAGCTTACAATGATTTATCCACACTGCTTTATTGAAATAAAAAATCTGAATTGGGAAACAAGCAACGTTATTAGAGAATTAGGGATCACGTTAGCAAAACAATTATCTTTCATCTTATCTACGATTCTTGAAAAAGTTAGTTTATTTATCATATTACTTCCTTTACTGTGACATCAGAATTAGATGGCTGTTTCATATTCTGGATCAAATTAGCTCTGTGCTACTGTGCAAAAGGCCCAGGAAGGGTTGCCAGGTCCTTCTTGGCAACCAGCGGGGTGGGGGAGGTGGAATTACCGGCAATGGGGGAAGACCTAGGCCAGTGTGACAGCGACATTGTCACTGATGCAGGGACGCACATACTGGTGGTCAGAAGTGCACTGGATATTAGTTGGCCTGGGTAACTGCACCAGCTGGGTGGTGGGCTTTTGATGCCACTTCCTGCATTCATAAAGCCTATGGGTCAAGGGAGAGAGCAAAACAGGATTGCAGATATGCCAAGGGAGAGAGCATAATAGGGTTGCAGACCGCCAGGCCTGGAAATTTCCCAGAATCACAACTGATCTCCAGACATCAGAGATCAGTTCCCCTGCTTTGGAGGGTGGAGTCTATGATGTTATTCCCTGCTCTTCCCCAAACCCTGGCCTCCCCAAGCTCCACTCCGAAATCTCCAGCAATTTCCCAACTCAGAGCTGGCAACCCTAGAGCACGGGGAGTAATGAGGTAAGGGGGATGGTCTGAAGGGTAATATAAGAAGGTGAAGAAGCAAGACAGGGTTGGTGACCACTGCAAGGAGGAGAAGGGAATTGCAAAAAGGTAAGGAGAGTAAAGTAGAAAGGAGATTGAGTGAGGAAAGGAGGAGGCTGAAGCTCAGAGGGTGGAAGGAACCCAGAGGGAAAGCCCACATGAAGAAAGCTTACTAGGAAAAAGAGGTGAGTAGAGGAAATGAGCATCTCTGACATGAGGAACTGGACTTACTCATAAACTAAAACTTTGGAAGACTGGCCAGTGAACAAATAATTTTTAAAGCATGGCCTGACATGGGTGGTACTATACTGCTTGATTGCCTTGCCAACAGGCCTGAAGAAAATGTCTTCTCCCTTTAATGGATGTTTAATATGAGGAAATGGACTGCTAAGGCTTCTCATGGCATAGAGGTAAATAACATCACCTGGTAAATAACATCCCTTTAACCTCATCTAAGGGACAAGACATTGCTTTCTCCAGGCAGCTGGCAACCCTACAGGCTGATACTATTATAATGACAGACGTGATAAAGTGTGCCTGTCACACACACCCCCCACTCACATGAACCCTCTAAATTTTAAGTGACAAGCCATCAGATATTGCCAGATGCATACAAGATGGCTGCAATAAAAAGTTACATGAAGACTTCAGTACCCTGATAAAAGGGAGACAGGTACACTTAGCACTCTGCGTGAACCAAGTTTTATAATGTGAACCAAGACATACATACCAGCAAGCTGAACTCTGGATTAGCAAATGGCGACCATGCCAAGGAGCTGTGTCAGCCCTTACTCTTGCCCCACCCTTCTGTGCATCAAGCAGATGTCTGCTTTCTGTTTGTTTGTTTTAAAGCAGCATATTTAATGTTCTCTCAGACCTTTTGAAAAACAAATCCACAAACATTTTTAAAATAGTTACAAAGCCACTGGAAGAAGGGGCATCAGCAATGCCTCGTGCACTGCCTAACAGAAGAATAACACCATCAGATTTCTCGGTTCAAAATGAAACATGTGGGAAAACCCCAAAAGCAGTTTTTTCACAGCTTCCCCAGAACAAACAAACAAAAATTGGTTGATTGGAGGGTGGTGACAGTGCTTGAATAAACAATTCTATAACTTTTGAGATATCCATCTTCAACTTTAAAAGCCAGATTTATTTTTCTGGCTATTTCAAGCAATACTATTTTGTTTTTGCTTTTTTAAAGATACAACACCCTTTGCTTTCTACATCAACAAACCTGGCTGACCCTGAAGTGCTCCTGTGCTGGATGCATGTAGAAGCCGAGAAAATAGGAAGGCACCGTAATGGCCATCAAATGTAGCTATGGGCTAATTCAGAGGACAGAGGCACACATTTGGATAATCAGATTTTGCCCAGGCTCAGATGAGGAACACAGTTTACAGTAAGGGGCAGGTACTATAGATGCATGGTGCAAACCACCAAGCACTGCTAATTATCTTCTTTAGTAGGCGCGATAGCCACAACTTCATTCTGGGGGAGAAGCCTATGTTCTGGGGAAGTCATTTTTATATGTTGCTTGGTTTGGATCTCTGTGGTGTGATGGAGGGTCAGAAGCAGGGATTTCGTAGCAGGAGCTCCTCTGCATATTAGGCCACACACCCCTGATGTAGCCAATCCTCCAAGAGCTTACAGTACCCCCTGTAAGAAGAGCTCTGCAAGCTCTTGGAGGATTGGCCACATTAGGGGGTGTGGCCTAATATGCAAAGGAGCTCCTGCTACGAAATGAGCCCGAAGAAATCAGGAGCCCTGACATCACACAGACTGTCAATGACACCTATGTCATGAAGTGACTGAAGTGACCCAGCTATACCTGGCAAAGTAAGGTTTAGGCACAACTTTCATCTTATTACAACAGCACTGGAAAAACAGGTTTATCCATACGTGGAAGGGAGGGAGAGTTTATGAAGAATAGAAAGGTACAAAAAGGGTTTATGAGTAATTGAGTTAATGCTATTTATGTGGGTGTGTTGGGACGGGAATAATAATTGCTGCTGTAAAAGAATGAGGCACTTATTTTCCTTTAAAGGTTAAGAAAAGGACCTCCAGATGGGCAGTGCTCTGAAGATTTCATCAGGTTCTAGATTACTTCAGCTCCTATCATTTGGCCTGGCAGAGGCAAAACTCAGCATCTAAACTGATAAAAGTACTGACCCAGCAAAGATATAAAAGAAGTGAGCCAGCCTGTCTCTTCTGCTTCAGTGGGCTGCCAGCCAAGTTTGAGATGGAGAAACAGATTACAGTTCCATATCTTGATCGGCTTATCTTCTCTGAATTTCAATAGCCAAAGCCTTCACTTGTCATTTTTCATAATTAATGTTCTTGCAAATTTCTCTTCTCTACCTTCTGGGATACTGTATACAAAATATGAAAACCAATGCAAAATAAGCACCCTAAGTTCATAAAACGAGTTCTAGTTTCTCTCTCCAACTCCCTATCCCCTTTACATTTTCAGAACAATAAGGCTACAGTATACAGTATGATCTAGATGTTCATAAAAGAACCTCCCTCCCCTTCTAGATAAATAATACAGGTTAAAAACACAATCAAACACTATCATTACTACATAGGCATCAGATGCTAAACCTCTGTGATCACCACCGATATCCCTGCCACACACCAAAGGGTGGGGGCCCTTTGTTTGATTTTTTTCTTCATCCCGTAGAAAACAATGTTATTGTTTAGCGTTCCAACTCACATTTGTCCTTGTCTACTGAGGAAAAACTATTTCCCCTTAATTCATGTCTAGTCAGTAAACAGGAGAAAGAATTGCCCTGGAATTCCTGTGGAGATTTTAACAAATTCATTTAATTTAAAACATTTCAAGGCGACAAGAGCTGAAAGACTCATTACAGAAGCCATGCATAAGCTTGTTAGCACTCAGTTCTGCCCCAGACATTTACAATAAGCATGTATGTGGATGCGTCTTATAATTTTAAAGGCTGTGAACATATACCCATATCTGTAAAAAGCTTTCCAGAATGCTTATTACATTCAAATACTATCGTTGGAGCGTTTTGAAAAAAGGTTTGATTCAATAGCTTCGAACAGTTCAGTATTAAAATGGTATCTAGATTAACAGGTAGGAACACAAAAGTGAAGGGACTGTGGTAATTAATGGTCCGCTTCACATGATGTCATCAATAGTAAGCAAGTCACCTGAACACCTTCAGATTTCCTCCTCCCTCAGTGAATACGGATTTAGAGGTCTGCTGACATATTAGAAAGGTCAGAAACGTGATATGAACAATATTTTCTAAAATAAGGGACATCCCTTATATGTTGCGAAGATGGGATAATGTAAAGTAAGAGGCTAGTTTCAGATCATCCTTCAAAAGTAGTACCCAAGCTTTGTCACACAGATCTCTCCCACCTGATATAAACAAACCTTTTCAAGCTTGTTACCCAGGATACTACACATGAGTGCTAGCCACACAAACTAGCCAAAAAGCCTTTGGGTTTAATACATTAATACAAAGCGGCACTACCAACCTCCAGGTGGGGCCTGCAGTTCTCCCAGAATTATAATGGATCTCCAGACTACGGTGATAAAATTCCCCCGGAGAAAATGGCAGCTTTGGAGGCTCCACTCCTACATTTCCAGGAATTTCCCAATCTGGAGTTGGTAAACCTAACACAAAGCCTTTTTTAAAAACAACTGTAGAGCTGATTTACATGACTGGGGATATGCGGCTTTCTTTCCTGACAAGTTTGTTTAAACCAAAAAGCATCAAATCCAGGTATCAGAACTTCTCTAAGCAACTGTGTACAAAAAAAGAGGGAGGGACAGCAAGAAGCAATAGCCCAATGTTCTAATACAGTAGTGTGCAGTAAATTTCAAGGACATCCTTAATAAAGCAGAGGGGATAACAGAATTTTTGAATCAGTAATAGCTATTTGCCCTTTATCCATTTATGCATCTGCACTGCATTTTGTTATGACTGTAGTATCTACAGAAGGGAGAGAAAGCATGGTATAAGCCGATCTCATCAGATCTTGGAAGTTAAGCAGGGTCAGTACTTGGAAGGCAGACCACCCAAAAAAACTCTGCAGAGGAAAGCAATGGCAAACCACCTCTGCTTCTCACTTGCCTTGAAAGCCCCTAACTGGGGTTGCCATTAAGTTTATTGCAACTTGACAGCACTTCATGTATGTATACACACATCTACAAAAATGGGCTAAATGCATAAAGCTACTGAACCGTAGAGAAAAATGTTGTTAAGCAGGTGGCAATTAGTGTTACCATAAGTGAGGAAACCGCAAGGACTTACATTACCCTGTATCCTTTTCCCCGTACTATTTCCTCTTTTACTCATCCTAGCAGCCCCCATGTACTGTCCTTGTTCACTTCTCTCTTTTCCACTCATTTTTTTTAAGTTTTATTGATTTATTTATCGGGGGTACAGAGGAATAAAACTGTGCTCAAAAATCCAATATCAAACAAGGGTTACAATATCACTTTAGAAGGTATGAACTGCTTAAAGAGTATTAACAAAGACACAACTAGGGATGGAATGTGACCTATTAACCATTTTGATGCCTAATACAAATAGTTGTACATTTGCATATATAAAACAGAAACAGTTCTATCCTAAACTGAAGCGCTTAATTACAGGAACAAAAAAAGTCAGGAATTATTTGCCCAGTGTAGCGGTAACAAACCAACCTCATCATCAGCATAGTTAGTGAGTAAAGGAGACCATTTAGTCATTAAACTCTTCGTAACATCTAAGTCATCTGCATATGCCATCCAATCAGCAATTTTGCCGTAAACAAAAAAATCCCAAACTTTGGCTAACCAAGAAGCAATAGAGGTTCTTCCAATTGACTGCAATTGCATATTTTGCAGCAGTAAAAAGAATACCAATTAAATCTCTAAGTCCTGCGTCAATTCGCATTTTCGGCCGCAAGTTAAGAAGTATCAGCGAGGGATCCAAAGGAATAGAAATCTTAAGCAACTTTTTAATTTCCTCTCTTTCCCACTCATAATCAACCTTTCTTTTACACGGTCCCTCCCTGAAGACATCAGCTTTACTTATTATTTATTTTCTTCATTTATACTTCACCTTTTTTCTCAGTGGAGACCCCAGAGCAGCTTACATCACTCTCCTCTCCATTTTATCCTCGCAACAGTCCTGTGAGTCACATTAGGCTGGGAGAGAGGGACTGGGCAAAGGTCACACGGCAAGCTTCCATGGCAGAGTGGGGATTCAAACCTGGGTCCCCAACATCCTAATCTGAAACTCTAACAACTACACCACACTGGCTTTCATATGGTAGCAGCTGTTGAATACGAGCAAGTCACATAGGCTGAGTGACTTCTGTAACCTACATGATAGCAAGTCGCCTGGCAGTTGCGGCCAGGCCTGGCCCCAAAGAGTCATCCCTTAAAGTTCTGGAAAGGGACCCCCCCGCCTTTTACTAACAGAAACCAAGGCTTAAAAGCTGGCAATACTGCTATGGTTGCCTAAAAAATCCTAAAATGGTCAGTGAGCTTCTTAAAGGGACAAGTGCTGCTTTTATTACTTTGGGGGGTTTTAACCACCCATTTTTTCAGTTTTTTCTCCAAACCTGGGCTTTTCTCAGGTTGTAGAAAGATCTGTCTTGTGTGTTCATGGCTCCAAGCTCCAGATTTAAGTATCCACAGACAGGTCTATGTTGAGAATTACATATATTGATGATAGAATAAACTGGTCACCAGGCCGCTAAGTAATACCAGTATAGACTGAATAGCATTTTTTGGTTTCTTCTCCATTAAAAAAAAATCAACAGCATGTTGTCAACAATGTTGTCGTTGTGTTAAAGAGGTGAACACAAATGCAAACACTGGGATTTTGAGAACATACTAGATCATAAGAAAAAGTTGGGGCTTTTTTGTTATTGTAACGTCTGGTACTGAGTACTGGCACCTTTTCTCAGAGCTCTCCCAAGCCCTAATCCTCATGCACCCACCTGCCCCACTCACTAGAGAAAGAGACAGGAGGAGATTCGTTGAAGCAAGCATGCACAGAGTCACTGAGGAGGGCACCCAGAGACCCAAACTGGGGCAAGTGCAGAGACCTGAGTGTACGACAAGCTGAGCTGCCACAGCTCGCAGATATAGACTTGGGTGAGCACAAACCTGGGTGGCTAAAGTCACCACACCTGAGTCAGGTAGGAAAATGAGCCTGGCCATCACCACCCTGCAAGCTGGGTGGGTGGGGAGCTGCCTGTTCTTTTCATTCCTCCTTTATGAAATAGGGTGGGGTCAGGTGATGGGAGGCCAGGTGATGGGCCAAGCTGCTGCAAGACCAGGCAGGCAACGAGCTGCAACTGTGAGCCAGGTGGGTGCAGCATGGTATCTGACCATGGTGGTGAAGGAGTTCAGAGGGGAAGAGGCCAGATGGGGTGGAGTCAGGGGCAGAAAAGTAGCTGGCAGTCACGTGCTCTTCCCCCCCTCTTGGGCAGGGAAGGTTGGGCAGGCAAAGATGCTGTGCAGGGGCAGGCAGACTGGGCAACAGGACAAACTGCTGTGGCCCCAGACCAGCAAGAATCCATGCTGTCCTGCAAAACAGGTAGGTGTGGAGCTGGCAGAGGAAAAGGCTGAGCAGGAGTAGCAGGCAGTGTAAGAGCCAGCAGCAGAGAAGGCGGAAGTGGCAGTTGGTCACCTGTTCCCCTGATCTCTCCTCGTCCCTCCCTCCTTTTCGGGGTATGAGAAGTGAGATTTCTTAGTTCTCAAGCAAAAGATTAATGTTCAAGTTAAACTTTTGAGCCTTCCACAAATAGGGCTGCTAACTTTCATTTTTTAAAATTACTTTTTAGTCAGTAAGTTTAAAATTCACACACATACTCTGGGGAAAAGAACCAAAAGATGCAGCATCTTAAAATTGTTTCATAAGATGGCAATATAAGAGACAATATAAAAATTAGTAACACTGTGAGTTCCTTTGGGGGGAGGGGGAGAGCAAGTGAGAACACTTCCTCTTCTCCTGTTTTGAAAATAATGTCACAAATCTATTGTCTGACAGAATTCATCACTATCCCCAGTCTCTCATTTTTCCTATGGGAAGAGACATATATTTCTTAAGAACCACAAATCTAGTGGTGTTGGATTTGTAAATTGCCACCATTTTAGTGGGTTTATTGGTTTTACTGTTAAATTATAAATTGAATTTGTATACTGATTTTAAATGTTGTGAGCCGCCTAGAGCCACTTTGTGCTGGCTAGGCGGGATATAAATTCAAACAAACAAACAAACAAATAAATAAGATACAGAGCTTTGATAATTCCATTAGTCCTAATGGGCTGCTAACTTTTCAATGTGCCCTTGATCCTGTGTCATTAAGAGTAGTTTGCCTCATTCAACCACCAGGTTGCCAACCTCCAGGCGGGGCCTGGAGTTCTCCTTGAATTACAACTGATCTTCAGACTCAGGAGGTGGTGGGCTCTCCTTCTTTGGAGGTTTTCAAACAGAGGGTAGATGGCCATCTGACAGCAATGCTGATTCTGTGAACTTAGGCAGATCATGAGAGGGAGGGCAGGTTGCATCAGTGCTTAGTTCTCGTGGCCCTTTCTTACATGCCCAGGGAAATGCTGATTGCCACTTTGGGTCAGGAAGCAATTTTTCTCCAGGCCAGTTTGGCTGGAAATCCTAGAGGGTTTTGGTCATCTTCTGGTTGTGGAACAGCGGTCACTTGGGGTATGTGAGGGGGAGGTATATGTGAATTTTCTGCACTGTGCAGGGGGTTGGACTAGATGACCCTGGAGGTACCTTCCAACTGTAGGATTCTACAGAGATCAGCTCCCCTGGAGAAAATGTCAGTTTGGGAGGTGGACTTTATGACAACATATCACCTCCCCAGGCTCTGCCCCCAAATCTTCAGGAATTTCCCATTAAGAAAAATTAAAGTACTCTTTTCTTAAGTGAGGGCAGCAACAATTCCCCTCTTCCGGTGTAGCCTAGTCAGCCCTCTAAAATGTTGTTCCTCCATATTAGAGATCCTTCAGGAACAACCTAGTGGGGATCTGGAGGAGGAGGAGGAATTGGCAGAAATTGGTGCAACCTTATATAAGAGCAGTGGCACTTTTTAAAACAAAAAAGCACTAATAAAAGTGATAAATAAACAGGACTGCCAACCCGCAGGTTGGGCCTGGAATTCTCCCAGAATTAAAACAGATCTTCAGATCATAGCAATCAGTTCTCTTGGAGAAAATGGCTGGTTTGGATTATGGACTCTATGACATTATTCCCAGCTGAGGTACCCTCCCTTCCCCAAACTCGAGGGGAGCATAGAATTACCAGAGGTAACAATTAAAATCAGGAGGAGGAAATGGAACTTAGAGTCAGCAAAGCAATTAAGAATGTCTCCAATGTTTTTTTTCTTGTCACCAAAAAAGTTAACTGCTTTGATGCCAAGAGGATAGCAATGGAAGGAACCATGACAGTAAAGACCCGTTTCCCTACTTAAGAGAGTGGGAGCACACACAACAGTGCCTCGGGAGATTATCCTGGTTGACAGACAAGTTTATATAAAACCAGGCAGTTCTCTAAATGGGACATTTATAGCTCCAGATGGGACATAAAGGACAATACTCCTAGCAACCAGTCTTCATCTCTGTCTTGTAATACTGCATGTGTTACTAGATACGGAATCAAAGCCACATTCATAGACACTGTTGCTCTTATGTTATGTGTTTTTAATCTCTCAAGAAAATCACACGTCACAATCTGTGTCTCAGTACTGAATTTTCTCTCTAGTAAGCATGTTGAGAATCTCAGCCTCTATGTATTTCACACTCCATATTTTGCTCTGTCTCAATTTAGAATCTCATCCGATTCATCAAATTGTTTAGCTGGTGCTTCTTAAGGGTTTTATGTATTAATATTGCACTGAAATTGACAGATGTTGTGAACTGTATCGTATTTTAAATTTGTGTGTGTTTTGGGACTGCTGTAACCCACCCTGAGCCTGATGCGCAGGGGAGGCCACACTAAAACAAATTCAAAATAAATAAATAGCCTGTATTGGAGCAGGGAAAATGGTATTTTGTAGGTTCCAGCATTGTCATGCCCCCATCTGCCGACTGGCAGATGCATCAACACCACAGGGACACTAGATCAACCCACCCTTTAAAGGGGGTGTAGGTAGTCTTTTAAAAAAAAATTTATTTAGAGGAAGATATGACATAGTAAAGGCATAGAGTATTAAATGTATCAAAAACAGTTAAACTTTGTAAAGACATTTTCACATCTACCAACTATAAGCTATTGTTAACATTTAATCATAACACTACCCAAAGGGGCTTGCAGTCTGCAAAGTAACTAAACCCGAAAGGTAACCCTAGCAAAACTTATTTGCTGGAATTAGGGAAGGGTAGGTAGTCCTGTAGAAACTTCTTTTTAAAGAGTGAAACCCAATAAAGGAAGCATAGTCTGGACAGGAGTTGGAAACTAATCCAAACAAAATCACAAAGGTTCAGTGGCTAACTCATCTGTTGGCTCCAAACAGTATTATTTACAAGAATATCATTTACCATTTAGGATTATAATTATTAGACACTGGAGTAGCTAAGGCTGTTCTAAAGCAGGTAGTTTTATACACAAAAGACATTAGGTAGGACTTATGTCATTTGAAAAATTATTTTGCAGGCACATTTTAAAGAATGGGGACAAGTGCTCTGAAATGCACAGCCTGTAGAAGTTAACTTTACTGGAACCAAAGTAGCTGACACTCTGAAACAAACTGGCCCTAGATAAACATGAGAGTTGTGTAAATAAGAGCAAGTCACACTCCAATTAATTGTCTGGGTTGACTGACAAAGGTAAATAAATGGTCGCCAAGTCAACAACAAAACTGAACATTATGAAGTCCTACCTCCTTGTTAAACATCAAACAAAAATCTGACAGCTAGTTTTCATGCCTCTAAAACATTAACAAGGAATTTTTAACTTAACATTGTTGATTACCCTTTCTAGAGATGCAAAAAAAGGAATTATAACAGTCCAATCCATGTTCAAGTCCCTGGGTAAAGATACCAAATTGGTTGCAGGTGATCTAAATCTTACAAATCCTGTATGGAGCAAGGCTAGAGATGTTAACTCAAGATTTTATCCAAGCAATGGTCTGTGAATTTTTAAGATAAACAATATTTGTGTGGTAACTTAAAGACTCACAAAACACTTTTTAAAGTTTAGATTCCTTCCAGAGCCTAGTTTGAAAGCTGTGTTTGGGGCCAGATGTTTTTAGAGGACTTAAACCCACAGTTTTATATAATAAACTATAATAATACAACATATACTATCTCCAGCAGCAAATTTCACACAGCTTTAGTTCACTTAGTAGGCTGGAAAGCTCCAATTTCTCAATTTTAATCCCTTAATTTCATCTGGCATGTGCCAAAGGAAAAAAACAAGCAATATCTTGTAAATGGAAGCCAACAGAGCTTTCTAGTCCTGGAGTTTTATCTCTAACAGACCACGTGACTAAAGGTCAGGTTTTGTGCATGTTTTAAATATATGAAAACAGCAGCTCACCAAGGTTAACAACCCAGAACCCACTGCATCAGAATCTTACCCCTTCATAGTTCACAACACAGAAAATCAGCCAGCACGCAAAAAGATTTACTCACAGTCAGAATAGACAGACCATAGCCATTGTGGACATTATACAGCACATCTAACAAAACATACGTGCGTGCAGTGCTGTAAACATACTCTAGGCAATACTGGCTCCCCTGTATAAGCAAAACCATACCTTTTGATCGTTTGGGATGGTTGTTTTTTTGCTGCTCATCCTCCTCATTAATGGTGAACAAGACAGGTGTATTTGGCCTTACGCTTGCCTTCTTCAGTCTTTCTTGACGGACAGCAGTTGCCGAACCAGGCATATTGCTGTTTCCTAGCTTAGTACAATATACAGATTTGCTTCGCAGCTAAGCTAGCTGCATAGCTGCTTGTTCATTTGTAAAAGATCCCCTGTGGGTAAGCAGTGTGCTAAGAAATGCTAACATCCACTTGGCAGATGAGGGCCTGCAGTTTCTTCCACCTTGACGGAAAAGCTTTAATTAAAGGCACACGGGGTTTGGATGCCGCCTCCTGTTCCTCGCCGCCTTAACCTGTTCAGTCAGATCCCACGTCGTCGTTCCTTCCTGATGCAGCACCTTTTCCCTCTCCCATAGCTTCTTCCCAGCTACCGCACACTGAAATATTCAGCACGCAACCCAAGAGGAGAAAATATGATACGCCACTGTTAACAGTTGCCCTGACAACAGTGACATATCCTCATCAAAAGGGAAGTCCACGGATGTCGTCTCCTCAGCTGCAGGAAAGCAGCCTGCCGGAATGTTCCCTGTATGCTGGCTGCTGCTGAGGCAGAGTGAACCAGCATAAACGCCGACACCACGCAGCAGGCTGGGCTACTCCTTTTTCCCTCAGAGACAGGCAGAGGATGGCTAGAGCTCCTGCTTGTGCAAGCAGAGGAGTTCTGAGGCCGGCAAGCCTCCAAGGAGGTATGTGGATTTAGCCACCTCCTCCATTCATAAGCTCCAATGCAAGATAGGTCATGGCTTCACAAAAATGCTTTCCCTTTCCTTGTACAAGGCAGATAAATGTGTTAAGAGACAGAAATATCAGAGTGCATTTCCTTTTTAAAATTCTAACTAGAAAAGGAGAAATTCACATCTTCTACATACAACTGATATTCCCTGTGGGTTAAGTTTTAAATTAGAGCCGAACAAAGGTCGCCAATAACAGCAGATGCTGATGCTGAGAGGTCAAAGTACCATCCAAGTTTTCCAGTAGATAAAGCATAACAGGACAGTCTCCTTTGATGTTTATGTACACGCGTTCCATAGGAGGCTGCAGTGCACTGTTATCTTTCTACCTATTATTATGTACGCTCCACGAACAAGGAAGTTCCAGAAGGTTTGCATTACAAAACACAGCTTATAAAAGAGTTTTACAAAGGCAGCTTTATTCGTTCTCGAAGACCAATGTGTTGCAATAGTC
The DNA here is from genome assembly GCA_029233225.1 of Lepidodactylus listeri. NCBI lineage: Eukaryota > Metazoa > Chordata > Lepidosauria > Squamata > Gekkonidae > Lepidodactylus > Lepidodactylus listeri. Next base: position 44,420,136 of record JARCFY010000003.1, read on the forward strand.
AAATTAAAGGAAATTTAGTAGACCTTAAAAGTAAAGCATAAACATCAAGAGAATTATTTTTAAAGGGTTTCCATATTTGCATATTTACAGCCAAAAATGTCTCAGGGCATCACTGTAAAAGATGTCAGATTTTGCGATAAAGAATCATGGTCAGATTCAAGGGTATTTAGGATATTTAAAATTGTATATCCTTTTCTATACTGATCTTCCCAACAACAAACTAACCTACTAATTTATCTACAGCGGTTACACATTTTGATTTTTTCAAAAGAGTACGAATACCCTCTTCCCTTTAATAAACAACGCTTTCATGCCATCCCTCCTCTACTATTCTGAGAGTGGCAATAAGAACTCTTCCCTTTTTTTGCCAAGGGGAATGTTTTGCCCCTTTCCTCTGGGACATGTTTTTTTTGCAAACTAAGAAAACCATAATGAAAAAAAAGACCATGAACCTTTAAAAGTGTTTAAAGCTTTGAAGTGTAAAACTAGCTTGCAAACTATTAGGGGAGCAGAGTGACTGCTGTCAGAAAACTCCTCTTTCTCCAATGTTTTCTGCATCAAATACATGCGGAAGATATGCATGTTTGCGCGTCTTTAAAGAATGCGGTATATGCCTATCAGATTTCTCGAATCTATGTATGCCGGTGTTAAAAGACAAACGTACGTGCATATTTTATTTCCAGAAATCGTAACATGTAAGTGTTGCCCAACTACCCCACAGAGGAGGAGAAGAACTGTTTGAAGATAAAAGCAGTCATGTAATTTATTATGGTATTATATTGCTGTTCAGAAAGTGGCTGTTTAAGGTCATCATGTCCAAAGCCACTCTGAGGGATTCTTGCTTTGGAATGGGCTCTGGGGCTGAACACTCACACTCCAGTTTATCTCTGGCAGCAGAAACCATTAACAAGACTATGAGTTTCCAGGCCAGTCCCAGAGCGCATTCCAAGCATATCTTAGAATATATTTCACAGGATGATCCAGCTGAATGTACAGTCACATCTACATCAGGCTTGCATTCCTTCTGTCTCACAGAACAAACTGCATTGGGAAGTTGCATGGGAAAGGTGCTACAGAATGCGAGTACAGCTTTGCTTTTGGCCATAAAGTGCTACCAGCCAATGTGGGACAGATTATGGACTTATTACGCTGTGCAAAATCATCACATCTAAAGCAATTCCTAGCCCACTCATTGTTCCTTCAACAGCATTCTTTCATTCCACAGGGAAAGATGGACATTTTACTCAACTTCACTATTTGAAAGGATGCAATGTGCATCTGGGGGAAATCTGCCCTGCGCACCGTGGCCCCCACCCCGGTCACAAAAAGACCCTTTAAAGGGTATTTTTGCGAACTGAGCGTGCGGCCCACAACTACCTCTCTCCCTTCTGCTAGATTTAAAGGGTCCTCAGCTGATTGGTGGGCCACGTGGTCCCTGCCAATCAGCTCAAGCCCTTTAAATCTGGCAGGAGGGAAGGGAGAGGGATGCCTGGCTGGGTAGTTGGGCTTGGGGGGTGGGGCTTGGGGGCCAACCCCACCCACCCCTAGAATGCCCCCCAAATCCCCCTGCTGGAGCGAAGAGGGGACCTGGTATCTGGGGACCCCAGCTTCCACTGAGGGGCCTGGCAACCTTAGTTATCTCCTGTTTTCTTCGTTGGATGACCCTACAACTAGAGTCTCAGTACTTACTGATCACTCTCGGCTTGGCAAACCCTTCTCTCACACTGTGCTGTGGCCTCAGACCAAGGATCCTCAGCTCTAGGGCACGATGGCTTCCCTCCCAGGTTCCTCCTTGGCCTGGATCTACGGGTCCAACCTGTTACCACTGAAGCCAATTTAAAATGGCATTGACAGCCACAGGTCAGAACTGTGGCTGCCATAATGTCTAATTTGTCCCTTAGAATAGACAATGCTGACTTTGATAGACCAGTGGTCTGACTCAGTTTCATGTAGTCATTTGAGGCAGAACTTTCACAAAAGTTAAAGTATGAAGACTAGATGTATACCAAGTTTTATGTTCTGAGATTAATATTTCAGAATATTGGCTGGGCAAGGTATTTGAGAACTTACTTCTTGGATGATGTCATAACTCTCTGTTGTCAGGGGTAGCAAAAATAGTCCAAGGTCCATCTTACATAGTCATCATATTCCATACACGCAGAGCTCCTGGATTCAGTCTCTTTGCCACGCTCTTGTATAATCATGAAACAAAAGCCAATGAATAGGCCTTATGGATGGAAGGATTTGGCTAAATGAGTGAAGGTGAACTTTGTTTCAATGATTCCTAATTTTTAATAAAGAAAAAACTGCCCTCTAATCTGGGACACAGCCAGTGAGGCACAACCTGGTATCTGATGAAGGGAGCTTTGACTCGGGAAAGCTCAGACCCCCAAAATCTTCTTGGTCTTGAAAGTGCTACCGGATCCTAATCTAGCTGCTCTAATGCCGACCAACATGGCTACCCTCTGAAACCTGCCAACTGTTCCATGTAATCCTCCTAGAATCTCTGCAAAATACGAGCCCTCATTCCATTCCCCATACTCATTACCATGACAAGCATTTGACTAGTCAACAAAGTGACAGATGGAATGACAGAACTCTGAGGGGTCAGCCTGCCTCAGAACTATCGATGAAATTCACAAGAGTTATGACTTCAGCAGGGAATTGGCAATCCACACATAAACAAAAAAGCAAAAATGACCCTAGCTAGTTCTGCTCCACTATATTTCCAGTTTCTTTCAGTCTACTTTCTCCTTGGGCAGTACCTCAGCTTGTTCATCTGTACTTAGAAGACTCAGCCTGGTGACACAGAAAATATAATGAGGCAGAAAACTCTTTGAAGAAAAGGGTGTGAACCAAATGTTAACAAATAAAACCCTTCATGATACAATTTGCCTTCCAGTGAATGTCTATTCAGATGTGGCTCTGCAATCTTTAAAAGGCTACTTCATTTCCTAAAATCTTACCTCACAGACATGTATATATACCACAAAAAGATATATACTTGAACAGAGCAGAACAGTCTGCTACTACAGATAGCACAGCCATGTTCAAACAGGCACATTTTCCCATGTCAACAAAAATAATTTTAAAAGATGTATGTTTTTTGCTTAAACTAAATGACCCAATCTCTAGAGCCTTTTTATTGTTAAACAGCAATTGCATGGGATGCAGGGCATTTCAAATCAGGCCATGACACACGGGTAGAGATGACCTCGGAAGACATAAACATAGCAAAGGGCCGGGTTCACCCAAGATACAACCATTCAGGGTCAGGGCCACTGGAGTGAAGGGGTGGAGACCATGTGCCCAAGAACAGAGTAGAGGAGTAAAAATTAACAGTCAAAAGAAAACATTCTATTCGTTTAAGGTATACAAGCATTCCATGTGTTTACTTGTGCTAGTAAGCAATACAGCCACATATGCTATAGACCAATAGATAAACACACCACAATGCAGATGAATATTCTGCTTTGAACATATAGGGCATATAATTCAAACAGGTGAAGGCACCTGTAGTTTACACGTTTACTCATATCTACCACATGTATGGGACGTGTATGTCATTAACAAACTAAGTATTTGGCATTTAGATCCCATTCATGGAAATCAGTTCACCCACTTTAAGATGTGAAATGCTGATTCTCAGAATCTCTAGTTCAAAAGTAATCAATGAATCGTTAGCAAAGAACTCAAAATTCATGCAGAGCTGGTCTTTTAAGTAAGCGAGCCATGTTGCATAACTAATGAATCTACAGCAGGGTATTCAAAACCCATGCAAAGCAGATGATCACTCAAGAAAAAGCGCCAAAACAGAAGACATGACTCCAGAGCATACAGTCATACATATACACATAGCCAGGGTTTTTTTTGTAGAAAAAGCCCAGCAGGAACTCATTAGCATAATAGGCCACACCCAACAGCAGAAACATATTAGCATATTAGCCACTCCCCTGACAGCGCAGCTCCCTCCCAGGATCGGCTTCCCCAGGTGCCCCATGGCTTCTGGGGCACCCGAGGAGAGGAGGCACTTTAAACTGCCTTCCATTCCTGGATCAGCTTGGCTTCCCCAGGTGCCCTGCAGCTTGCGAGGCACCTGGGGAACCCGGGGGGGGGGGGAGGCTGTAGACATGGCCAACTCAGAAGCCAGCCAGAACTCCATTCCTGTGTGTTCCTGCCCCAAAACAGCCCTGCACATAGCATTTCTCTTTCCCCCTGACCTCGGGTTGCCAACCTCCAGATGGTGGCTGGAGATCTCCTGGGATTATTACTGATCTCCAGATGACAGCGATCAGTTCATCTGGAGAAAATGGCCTCTTCAGAAGGTGGACTCTAATGGCATTATACCTCATTGAAGATCCTCCCTTCCTCAAATCCTGACCTCCGCACGGTCCACTCCCCCAGTCTCCAGAGATTTTTATTTTTCAAGTATTATTAATTTTGTACCCCCTTTGCCTGTTTGAATTTATAAATTTGGTGTGTTTTTTTAAGTTTAATGTTTTTAAATTCAAAAATGAAACTCAAGATGTACACTTTCTTACAAAGAAAATCTTTCACAAAATCTAAGCCAATTTACAACTCTATGATTAGGGCATTACATATTCCACAAATGTACACGTACAGTGTTATAAACACTCTATTTGTCGTTAAAACTCTGTCCTAGAGGAATGACAGCTTTCCCAAGACCAAGAAATTCTGCATTACCCTAAAGATGAACATGTTTTTTTTTGAAAGCAAGAGCTCACAGTTCACTTTTCCAGATATAGTTTTTCCAGATGGGGGAAGGGAATAGTTTAGTGCTAGAACAAATACTTTGTATGCAGGAAGTTTCTCCATTCCAAGTAAAAGGATCTTTGGTAGGAGGCCTTGGAACAATTTATAGTTGAGATCCTGCACCTTTCTGGTCATCAGAACACACAGTCCTGAGTTTATCAATGGTCTGACTCCATGTAAGACAGCTTCATATGCTACTACAACTCTCTCATGAGTAAGCCCCGTTAAAATCTATGAGTCTTTCTTAGTTGCCAGCTCTGGTTTGGGAAATTCCTGGAGATCTTGGGGGTGGAGCCTGGTGAAGGTGTTGTTTGGGGACCAGAGGAGAATCTCAACAAGATATAATGCAATAGAGTACACCTTCCAAATCAGCCATTTTCTGTAAGGGAATTGATCTCTGTAACCTGGAGGCAAGTTGTAACACTGGGAGATCTCCAGCCACCACCTGGAAGCTGGCAAACCTAGACTTCTTCCTCTGATTAAATATGCATATAATCAGAACTGAATATCACTGAAGCTTCCTGACCACTGAGTATGGGAAAACATTTTAGCTTTTAAGAACAATTCTTCTGCCTGCTGCACAGCATATAATGGGGTCAAACGGGTGCTACTTATCTTGGTGCAACATATTTTACCCCCCACCCCCTTTTTCTAGCTGAGGAGACCTGGGGAGAGAGAAGGGAGCAAAAAAGGCAGCTAAAGATAGCTGAAGCAGAGAAGCTGTTTTTCAGCTTTGGCTGAAAATGAAAGTAAAAATAGGCAGTCAGCCTCCAGTTGTGAACCTCTTAAAAATACAGTGCTGCGATTGCCTTTGCCTTAGAAACTGTTGAACAGTTAACGATTACCCTCTCTCGTGTTCTACATTTGCTACTTACAGAGGTGACAGCTTTAAAGCAGTCAGTCTGGAAAACTTTTACTGCCAGTGACAGTCATGCAGCAGAAACAGGGGACAAGTGAAACAAATAATTGATCAACCACTTAAATATATACCAGGAGTTAGAATAGTTGGGTCCTTTTGGGGGAAAGAAAAGTATGGTCCATTAAGTAAGCACATTTGGTGTTGTCTACCATAATCAAAACAAAATGGGCTTCTCTTTTGAATAGAAGTATTTTTACAGAAATTTCAACTTACTTCAAGGGAAACTAAACAGCACAAACAGCAAAATTTAAAGTTGCTTCATCATAGCACCAACAATGATATTATCAAAGAAATTAGGTCCCTCTGTCTATTAATTTCTAAATGGTATCACCAACTAAGCAATTAATGTGCAAGTAGAAGAAGAGCTGGTTTTATACCCCACTTTTCACTATCCAAAGGAGTCTCAGAGCGGCTTACAATCACCTGCCTTTCCTCTCCCCAAAACAGACACCCCGTGAGGTAGGTGGGGCGGAGAAAGCTCTGAAGGAACTGTGACTGACACAAGGTCACCCAGCTGGCTGCATGTGGAGGAGTGAGGACTCAATTCCTCAGATCTGAATCCATGGCATTTTCTCGTAAGAAATGTGTGAGCCACTGGTGCCTTTACCTCCTTCCTGCTCCTCTCCGGCACCCTTAAGTAGCAGGCTGCAAGGAACTGACACACTCCAAGTGACTCAGCAGTTTTTCAGGTGACTAGGGGTCAAAATGGAAGGGGACTATTTTGCCCTATAAATATCCAGTTCTGTCCCAGCTCCTCCAGGTGGGCAATTTATCTCCAAAGCAGGGACTGAGCTTCCTGCCTTGCTTCTGAATATTTGGTTACAGCATGCTTTGCTCCCATCCCAATCACTCTCTGACTGTACTTTAAGCTTGACAGACCTAGCAGCAAGCATTTAGGGTCGAGTGAAAAGTGTCAGGGCCCAAGCCTCCCAAAAATCCAGTCTTTGGGTCCAGCAAGTCCTTTAGTTCTTCGGGCCTGTGCAACTAGCTGTGGTCATGCGAACAAGGTACTCCACCCATGTTTGCCATCAACATTTGCTCTGCATGTTCCGCCACTGAGAACAGTGACCAAATAATGTTGCCAGATCAGATCTATCAAGGACTCCTGTATCTTTAAGAGGTGATTCTTACATAGGAAAGCAACTTCCATGGGTACAGAAAAAAGTTGTCATTTGTGAAGCAGCCATAGGAGTTGTGTAGACTCAAAGGTTTTACCAGGTGTAGCTTTTCGTATTGTGATTGTACAGTGAGGAAGGGAGGAAGAATCTTCCTTCCTGTACAACTCAAAATGTACAGGAGCTCACCGAGGTAGGGTTAGCAACTGCTTTGAGAAAAAATGCCTTGTCCCTTTAATAAAGACTTGAGAGCTCCCGTCTCTGGCCCCAGCTCCTGCCAACCTAGCAGTTCGAAAGCAAGAAACTGCAAGTAGATAAATAGGTACCACTTCGGTGGGAAGGTAACAGCATTCCGTGCGCCTCGGTATCTAGTCATGCCGGCCACATGCCGACGGAAACATCTTTAGACTGTGCTGGCTCTTCGGCTTTAGAAACGGAGATGAGCACTGCATCCCTAGAGTCAGATTCAACTGGCTTTCACCTTTCACCTAGAGTCACCTAGAGTCACCTTCAACTGGCCTTTACCTTTACTAAGAGATACTTATTCGCATGCCAGGAAAAGCTTCAGCTGCTCATTTCTACACATTAAGTTTCTATTAACGGGACAGGACATGTATCTCCAGGCCCACAGGCAACCCTGCTCCCATGTCTCTGGCACAGGTAGGCCCAGTATCAGATTCAGCCCTGGCAACTCTTCATTGTGCCAATATGTAGCTCTCCCACTATATATTTTTTAAAGATTTGACATACACTCATGGCCACTTCTTCCATTATATTAGTATTTTTAACTATGCAGAGTTTCATAATTCCGAATGCTTTTTTCCTCCTTGGGGAACGGGGGACGGGACAGTGTATGAGAATAAGGTGGGCTGTCCAACCAGGTTTGGCAATTGGATTTTTGCATAGCTTTCAAGTTGGAAAGACCAGCATGTTGTCAGATGGTTTCATAGCTCCTTCTCAACTGAGACACTTATTAAAGAGACTAAGCCTTATTATCTTTGGCACAACAAATCCCTTTCCAGTTCTGAAATAGAGGCCAACTTTTTCTTTATACGCCAATGGTCTCAAAGACCATTTTGCACAATTTCAACATAGGAGAAATTTGAAAGCATACATTCATTTATGTATGTCATGATGAGACAAGTGTAGTTCAGATGCCACAATACTGCTGCATGTTTGACACTGTGAGGAGAAGCAGCCTAGTATGAGCTTCAGGCTATTCTCATATGCTACATGCCATTTATTCAACTATGTGTGTACTTTTTTTGCATATGCGAATCTCATACGCTACATGCCATTCACTGGTTATTCCTCGTTTTCATCAAAGTGTAGCTAGCCATTATACAGTAACTAGAAACCTGTTGTGGTTTGTGCTTCCTGCAAACCAGGGCTGAAAATGGGAAAAAGTGTGGCTTGCCGGACAGAAAAAAACCACAGGTTCCCAGTTTGGACACTCTTGTGTACTGGGTTCGATGCATGGAAGCCCAGACTACGACTTAGTAATAAGCATTGGTTTATTGGGTACACAACTAACATGCAATACCGGCCGAGATGTCCAATTAAATACAATCCCTAGGACACACCCATGAGTCCTATTGGCGGGTTTGAATTTCCCGCCAGAGTTCTTATTGGAGGGCTAGTGGTGGTCTAGGATCCTTGACTCCTATTGTCTCAAGGAGTGGAGCTCTGGCTGTATGTCACTGATGCCCTGTGGCGGTCAGCGGACATAACAGGAACAATGTTTTGCCTACAGCCTGGAAGCAACTAATTACCTTGCCACACACAGAGGAAGGAGGATCCAGTGAATAAAACACAGCCTTATTCATGCAGTGACAAACCAAGCTTTGACATTATGCCTGAACCAAGCCATAGTAAAAATTATTGCAAAACACAGTCCTCGGTATAGATGCCCAGACCCCCCCCCCCCAGTGGGGACAGGGGTCTCCCATGTTCAGACCCCATCTCTCCGCTACCAGGCAGCTGGCTGGTGGTGGGGAATTATGCCCCCCCCCCAGGAGAAATGCCAGAAACTAATGTGACATGCCTACATAACCCACAAGTGATGCAGGCTTGTCAGGGAGCAACACTCAGGTTTTTGAGCAAAATGCTGTGGTAGAAGCTAATTCTTCCATAGGGTTTTTCCCCAAAAACCAGAGTGCCACCCCCAACATGCCTGTGTCATTTCTGGGTCATGTAGGAACATCACGTTAATTTCCAGCATTCCTCCCAACTCCCGGTAAGTGTACCCCCATCCCCTGCCTGGCAACCCTAGTCCTTGGTCACCAAGAAAAGAGAAGAAGAGATTGGATTTATACCCCGCCCCTCACTACCTGAAAGAGTCTCAGAGTGGCTTATGATCTCCTTTCCCTTTCACTCCCCACAACAGACACCCTGTGAGGTAGGTGGGGCTGAGAGAGCTCTTTTAAGAACGGCTTGTGAGAAAACAGCTCTGAAAGAACTTGTAACTGACCCAAGGTCACACCAGCAGCTGCATGTGGAGAAATGGGGAATCAAACTAAATTCTCCCAGATTAGAGTCTGCACTCCTAACCACTACACCAAACTGGTCTTTCCCAGGCATGAAAGTTTCCCATTTTGCTTCAATGGAACAACTATACGTGTACTTTTTTTTGCATATGCAAATCTGCTTCTTGTCTTGAAATAAAATCTCTTATGGTTTTCCATTTTTGGTACTTTGCATTGTTGATACATTATTTAATTTGGTACTTTGCATTGTTGATACATTAATTGTAAAACTTTTATTAAAAATCCAAAAATATGAAAGTTATCCCCAGGGGTCCTTTTGTAGAAAAAGAGGTGCTGGAGCTCATTAGCATAACTCATTAGCATATGCCATGTCCCCTGACATCACCAGAAGTGTGTCAGAAAGGGAATGTCAGTTTCAGCCCCATTATATCCTATGGGCCATTGAAATCAATGGCAAAAACTCATAGGGTATATGAGGGGCTGGAGGAAAGGGGGTTTGAGGGAGAGGCTCCAAACTTGCAGGGTAGCTGCTGGGGCCTCTCCTCGAAATACCCACTAAGTTTCAAGAAGGTCCAATCCTATGGGCCCCAAAACAGGTAGCCCCATCCCCTCCATTGTTCTCTATGGCGGGAAAAAATGTTAACTTTTTTCCTCCCATAGAGAACAATGGAGGGAATGGGGGCAACCTGTTTGGGGGCCTATAGAATTGGACCCTCTGGTTCAATCTTCTTGAAACTTGGTGGGCATTTCAAGGAGAGGCCCCAGCAGCTACCCTGCAAGTTTGGAGCCTCTCCCTCAAACTCCCTCCCCTCCAGTGGCTTTTAAAGTTGCCACCGAATTTTGGCGGCAATTCGGCGGCGAGCTGAATCAGATTAGAGAATCTGATTCAGCCCGTGGCTGCCCTACTGGCCAGTCCTGAGCTGGTGGAGCTTCGCTCCGCCTTGCTCCAGCCCCAACGGACCCCTGGTTATCTCACATGGAACAGCACATGCAGGCTTTTAGATGAGCATGAACACACATGATTTTACATTAATAATGAAAATAAATATTACTTACAACTTAAATGAACTAGTGCAAGCCAGATTTCATTGACATTGAAAGCAACCCCCTCCCCATTTAATAAGAATACTACATGTGATTACATGGGGAATCTTTTGCATGCAAATTCATTGGAAACTGGTTTGTTGTTCTAGTTAGTTAAACATTTTAATTTGGAATATTTTTAGATTTACATTTAGTAAAATATCTGAAATAAAAGAGAGAAAATACATGCCAGACTTCATTAGGGCAAAAGATACAGCTTTTGAGGATGAAACACTTCAATCAGTTATTCTCTTATCACCTCAAAACAATCAGTTTTTTTGTTTGCTTTTTTACTAAATGGAGGGCTTTTTAAGCTCAGCAAACAGGGATTTTCCCCATGGTTTCCCCTCCCCATTAGTTCTGGCCCCATACTGCTTTGGTATATCCCTTGATTTCCACACAAGTTTTTGTGCCTTTAGTTTTCACTTCAGTCCTCCCCTCTTCTGATGACTGGACTGTTGTCATCATCAAACCACTCCCACTCGTCAAACCACCCTGAAAACAAGAGGTTTCATTGTTTATTTTTTAAAGGCAACAAAATATAAATATAATTCTGTAAGTATAGGTCAAGAATTCTCTGCTTTAATTTTTTAAAAGTAAGCCTCATCCCTTGCGGAGATATAAGTGCCTCAACAGGCTAGCGCTATCCTTCTGTTGCTATATATATTTGAGGCTATGTGAGTTAGAAAGACAGTGGAAGTTTCACCTCCTCTGTACTTGCACTACATGAGGAATTTAGTACGGATAAGGAATGCTGCATACTTTCCAGGATATGATAACACCTTCACAATGAAAAAGGCCCTCCTACCCAGCATAATAAACTCTACTATGTCTGGCTTTTCATGTGAACACTGCAAATAAAATGTTGGGGCAATTCCTTAGCTCACCATTCGCCTTAGATAGCAAACTTCATGGATGAGCACCTATCAGTCATGCAACAAAATGGGACCACCCACAAGCAAGGTGTGGGCTACGGTATCACTTTCTGCTTCCTTAAAAAAAAAAAAAAAAAAAAAAACTTGCTCCCAAGGCCTGTACCGGCAAAACTGGTTTTGGTAGCTGCATGAATCCAATAGGCAAAGTGGTCTGAACTCTGGTTTCAGATGTGAATTTATCACCACCAAAGTCATCAGAGCAATATCTATACCCAAGGTGTGTGTCAAAGAAAAGGGTTAATCGTTACTCATTGCCCTGGGTTCCAAGACTGAGAAAGATAGGTTCAATTTTTTTTAGAATTAAGATATTAGCTAGTATTATTATCCCATCATTATAACACCAGAGCAAACTGCAAATTTTGGCAGAAAATGTGTGCCTACCTATGCATGTGCAACATCCACTGATTTTAACAGAACCAAGGTGCAGAATTAGCTACAAGGTTACAGCCAATTAAAAAGGTAAAGGTAAAGGTTTCCCTTGCTCGAAAGCCAGTCGAATCCGACTCTAGGGGGTGGTGCTCATCTCTGTTCTAAGCCGAAGAGCCAGTGTTGTCCGAAGACATTTACATGGTCATGTGTTTGGCATGACTAAACACCGAGGTACATGGAACGCTATTTCCTTCCCACCAAAGCGGTACCTATTTATCTACTCGCAACTTCTTGCCTTCGAACTGCTAGGCTGGCAGGAGCCGGGGCCAGAGACGGGAGCTCACGCCATCATGCAGCACTCGGGTCTTGAACTGCCGAGCTACCAACTTTCCGGTCTGCAGCTCAGCATCTTAACCTCTGAGCCACCGCAGCCCCTTTATGTCCAATTATACTGACTCAAAACAAACCACATTTAAGAAAACTAACAGATATTTCAATAATCTATGCAAAAAGCTGGAATGCATTGCTTGTTCTCAAAAATATTACCTAAGGTTGCCATGTCCCCAAGGGATAGGGGAGGATAGGGTTGCCAGATTCGGGTTGGAAAACTCCTGGAAATTTGGGGATGGAGCCTGGGGAGGACAGGGACCTCAGTGGAGTATAATACCATAGAGTCCACCTTCCAAAGCATCCACTTTCTCCAGGGGAATGAACCTCTTTAGTCTGGAGACAAGATGTAATTCGAGAGGATCCCCAGGTCCCACCTGGAGGCTGGCATCTTTACTACTATCACCTATAAGAAACAATCTCTGTTTGACAACCTCTCCTTTTATTTGAATGTCAGGAGTGCCACCTTGTGGTATCATGACTACCTAGCTGAACTCAAAACACCTCAGTACAGAGCAAAAAGCTAAACTTAACACAGGCAAAAACAACATTGAAGTAATACTGGTGTGTTAGTAGTTCATATATTTAATACCAGGTCTGGCTTGTCATACTGTTGAGCCTGGGACTTTAGACAGGGTGACCTCTGCACCTTGAGTTATTAATGATATATGCAGGTCCAAGCAGTTAATTACGCGCACACACACACACCTCATTTTAATTTTAAAGCACTGCATTTATATTTTATGATTCATTATTCACCTTTTGTTTAAATCTGTAAACATTTTTAAAAGCTGCTGTAATGTTCCAAGGATTAGGAGGAAGGAAGTGGATTCACAGGATCACAGCATTAACCATTAATATGCCCCAGAAGCAGATCTTCCTAACCCAACCCAAATCTGCAGAACTAGTTTTTTAAGAACTTACAACAGAGGGAAAACTAAACTGCCTCATTGTTCTCTCTGTACACACTAAGGAGTGACCAGACTATGGCATGAGCAATTTAAAGCTATTGACATGATAACAGGCTATAAACGTAAACATAGGTCCTGGATTACAGTGAGCAACCACAATACACACTGTGAGTGGCTGTGTATGCCTGTTTGTTCATTTTCTCTCTTGCTTGGATCCAGCACAAGACTTCTGCTTGGGCTACAGCTCTTGTGCAAGCAAAAATACAAGTAAAACTTCACAGCAGCCGCTTATACTACGTCAAACTTATTGTTATTCCCATTTGTGTTTGCACATGCACAAAATGTTGTGCAACGCAAGAAGAAGCAAAAAATGACCATAAATCTGAAGACAGTGCAAGCAGCCCTGGTAGTTCCCAGGAAGCCAGATTCTGAAAACAGAGCAGAAGCTCCTAGAACTCTTAAAGTCAAGCTGATTTATGATAAAAAACAAGGACAGAAGATAATAACAGTATTGTAATGTTTTAGAACTTTGAAAGCTCAAATGTTAAAGAATGCTGACTGTAATGTATCCAAACCCAGGCTTAAAATAGCTTTATATTAGTAATAAGACACACAGTATCATCTTATGTTCTTTACTATTACTTCTAAACTGTAGGAATGACAAATGTATTTTTTGCGTGATATGATCCTTGTTTCATTTTTTAAAAAAAATTGGTTAATCTTAGCTTTCCTTATGTTTCCCTTCTCTTTAGTGTTTGTAGAAAAGCAATAAAAATTCTTTTTTTTAAAAAAAAAAATATCTTGTGCAACTAATTTCTGGGCACAATAATATACAGGGAGGAAAGTTTTAGGTGTTGCTCAAGATCGTGCACAAGTCGAATTGCACCAAGTCCATTTGTGTCTCTGCTTTGCACATTGCTGGATCCAAACTACTCTTCTCATGAGAAAGCTAACGAAACAGGTGGGACTTGGGATCCAAATGCATGCAGGGCTGAACTGCAAGTTCCCATGAGTAATATTTCACTTCCATGGGCAAAGCTCATTCACAGACGCAAACAAGGGATGAAAGCTTTCCAAACCCTGAGCTATTTATACTACAGGATTAAAAAGAAACAAAATTATGTTCCTAAACGCTTGGCATGCCATCCTGCACACAGGTACAAGTACACAACTCCCACAGACTTTAATGGGATTTACCACCACGTAATGGCATACTGGATTACAGTCTTGAAAGGAAAAAAGCTTTAACTAGCAGAAAACGTATTAAAATGTAACTCCAGATTCTTGCTTGCTTCCCACACGTCTGGATGACCTTCGATACTGTACAGCTTTTGCTAAGCATCTTCCAGGAAGGAAAACAAAATTAATGATTTCCTGTGACTGTTTAAAGCTTTAAACAAATAAGGTTTATAATATTCATCTTATTATGGCATGGGCCATCCAATGCAAAGCATTTTTGACTTCCATTGTTTTTTCTAGAGGTGCAAGTCACATCTCTGCAGGATACCTGGCAACACTGATTCAGCCCCAGCTTCGCAGGGCTTTTATGTTAGCTCGGTTTGATGTCTTGCCCTCAGAGGTGCTATCGGGAAGGTTCAAAAAAATCCCCTATAGAGATAGATTGTGTCCATGTGGGATGGGGGATATTGAATCTATTGGGCATGTGCTTTTGCATTGTAAATTTCATGATGATATACGTGTTCTATATATCGATTCGGTGATGGCGCCTTATTTGGGTCAACCTGAGGAGTGTATAATTGCTGCATTGTTGTCTTCCCAGAGTATGGAGATTCTGGAGCCTGTAGCTAGTTTCTTATTGGAGGTGTACAGGAGGAGAGGTCTATAGCAAGGTAGACCTGGTTATCTTGAGGTTCGCCCCTGCTGCATTGTATGAATTATGCCAATAAAGGTATTGTTTGTTTGTTTGTTTAGAGGTGCAAGTACATTTTCTATTGAAATCCAGATGAAGAAACAAATTGGTACAGAGGGAAACAGAATCTTTAATAATTGTACAATCCCTACATGTTTTGTGTGCAGCTTCATCAGGGGGAATCTACTGAAATAATAAAAAATGTAAGGGCATATTTGATACATCTTTTTTTAAAAAATAAGAAAACACAGGATAATTCCACAGAGCAATGTACAGAGTGCAATGCATAATTAGTTGTTAATATTAAGACAACTGAACCAGCACTAACATATACTACATATTATTATGTATTTAAAAAGGAATTACAATCTAAATTGTTTGTTAAATAGGACATTAAAAAGCCATACTGATCTTTCAGATTCTTTTTAGTTCCATTCCCATACATACATTTAAACAGAGTGAGTTGTTCAGGCTAGTACATTTTCTGGACACTACTGTAAAATACACAGTGGACGCCACCTTAATACTGGTAAACCTACTGACCGACAAACATGCCATCCTAAACATACCAAACAATTCATTGTATACAGCCAGGTTCTGGGCTACAGCTGCATCTGCTCCAGTCCTACAGACAGAGATTCTCACCTGAGGAATTGACCACAACACTTTTTGGAACTAAAGTACCCACCTAATGAAGTCAAGAAACAGATTAACAAAGCCAGAATGGTACCCAGAGAAAACCTGTTGCAAGAAAGACCCAAGAGAGACAATAACAGAACACCACTAATGGTCACATAACAGCTTTCAACACAGAACAGTCAAATACATCATCAGTGACTCACAGTTCTCTTTCACAAGTACTGGGGGGGGGGACCTTTTCTTGTGCACAGACAGCCCCCTAATCTCAAACAACTCCAGACCTACAATAGTACAATATCTAATTTGAACATGGACACTGGTACCAGAGCTTGCAATAAAGCCAGATGCCAACTTTGCTGCCACATACACCCAGACAAGGTGTATTACAAATTACAAATTATTATAATACTCAGGAAAATGGAACCCCCAGGGCTTAGCAGAGCTATTGGGTTCTTACTTCACTACATATGCTAAGTCACTCAGTTCTTGTTTATACCTAGAATAAACATTGTTGGTCTCAGAGATGCCACTGGACTCAAACTTAGTTCTCACATATGTTTGTTAACTCTTATTTGTATGCTAATTTGCTGCTATTCACAGGTTTTACCAACTGCTTTAATCCAATCTTAGCTATACTTACTGCTCAGTTACTTATGCATCTTGACTCTAACTAGCCCTTCCTGGAAACTATGTATAAGGCTTAAGGAAATCTGTTTCAATTTATCTGAATGGGTGTGCATACACACGAAAGCTTATATCCAGAATTAAACTTTGTTGGTCTTAAAGGTGCCACTGGGCTCAAACTTTGTTCTGATTAAGAATATCGTTATAAGAATATTTACTTTGCAGTAATCATCACTAAATTCAGTGGGACTTATTCCTCAGTTATAGTTACACAAAGGACAGGGTGGCACATCTAGGGTTTCCAGGTCCCTCCTGGCAACCGGTGGGGGATGGGGGGGGAGTTACTGGGAGTAGCAAGGAGCTCCATCCAACATGTAGCGACGTGTCTACATCACTTCCCACCAGATCTGGAAGTGATGTCATCACATCTGGGTCATCCGGACAACACTCTGGTATTTGGGCAAAAACTTGATTGTAAATTTGGCTTCTACCATAGAGTTTTTGCCCAAATACCAGAGTGTTGCCCTGACAACCCGGATGTTGATGACATCCCTTTCAGGTCAGGTGGGCAGTGATGTATACATATTATTGCACATTGGATGGACTTCCCTGTTTTTTGGGGTAAGTCCCCCCCACCAGCCAGCTGATCGGTGGCAGGGCAGTGGGGCCTGGCAGCAGAGGACCCCCACCTCCACTGGGGGCCTGGCACCCTAGGCACAACACATCTCATCAGTTTTGTATTTTATTTGAATAACTATCTCCTTCCATATGTCTCTGTGCACCGACTACAGTCCTCAGGCAGCCATTTGTTGGCTATACTACCACTTAGTGGCCCATCTCGCATCAACCATAGCATGGGCCTTTTTCATCATGACTCTTGCTCTATGGAATGAGCTTCCTGAAGAGGCGAGGGAGCTCCCTGGAAGTCTTCAGAAGACACTCCAAGGCCTGCCTGTTTACCAGAATAACTTACTTTTGAGGGGGTTTCAATGACAGACATCCTTTGAGAGGGGGAGAGATTTGAGGATTCTTATTTTTTTTCTGGTTTTAATAGGAAATGCTTTTAAACTATTATTTTAAGTTACCTTGAACCACAAGGAAAGGCAGGGTATAAATGTTCTAATAAATAATAACTCTAGTCCATTCACCAATTATACTGCATTTTCACGTACTTTGTGCGTGTCCTTTCTCAAAACAATCCAACAAAGCAGATTGAGCTCCTTTTTCAGATACTGAGACCCCAAAATGATGACTTGCCTAAGACATCATTATGGGCACACCACAGAAGACAACTGGAATCCAATTATTTTTTAAACATAAGTCCAATTCTGTTTTTTTACTTCTTATGTTTCTCTTATGACAGAAGAGTTGTCTACAGTGCAGGTCTGTATGTTCTAAATAAGTAAAATAAATAATTCCAGGTTAAGGTAATTGATACCCCGAAGAAGGCAGAAAAGGGTACCAGTTTCCCTAGTGGCATGTAACATGATTGGGTTACTTGCTTGACCCATTGGATGACTTCACTAAACATTTTCAGTTAATTTAGCCTAGATAACAGAAGTCTTGCTCCTCCCTGCTTTGTGGTGTGATGTGTGTTGCAAAGTGTTCAGTATGAATAAACCAGCCTCCTTATAAACAGAGGAATAATAAGCAGCCTTTAAAGTCTCTGCTTACAATCCTTCCTGTCTGTTGTGGGAATTAATGCAGAATAACTTGTTTTTGAAGCTATCAAACACTTGACTTTTTAGAATGTCATAAATACTAAACTGATAACGTTGCAATATTTTACATGAATGGAGGTGCTTAACCAAACATTACCTCATCCTCCAGTTCACCTGTTTCCTTTCAATCTCTCTGGATTCTTCACTTAGCTCCTCAAGAGACACCACAACATGATAGTGTTCCCCTAGAGAACTAAATCAGTTTACCCGCCTCCTTCATAGTCTAACACCTGTTCTCAGTAAGAAACGTAATAAAGGAAATTTTATGTAATTTCTGAATGGTTTGTTCTTGTGGATGGTGTCATAATGAAGTCTGTTCTGTTATTTCCTATGATGAAAAACAATCAACATCATTTCTTGACTGGAGACCACAGGAAAATTCTGGAATACCATCAAATGAGAACATTACAAATAGTCCCCTTAAGGAGGAAGTAGTAATAAGAAATACTCTACAGGGTAAAAACATCATCAGAATGTGTGATGGATCTATGTGTGCATACATTTGAGTGAGCCCTCAAGCATTAGATTCTGTGTCTCCCCTCAAGGCCTGTATGGGCAGAGGCTTCACAGGCCTTGTGTGTGTGTATTCATTGCAGTCTTACAGTGTGTGATTTAATATTCTCCATCTCTAAGTGTTCTCTCTGAATTGGAAGCAATAAAGAGACATATTATTGAAGCTACTTAAATCTCCTGTGGGCTGTCTAATGTCTAGAGAGTCTGGGAGGCACTGTCAGCATGATAGTGTTATGTCACTTCCAGGGAAACCTGGAACTGATAAAATGACTCTCTAGGAATTACTGGAAACTCTAGAGTAAAACCATAAAGTTTCCAGCAATTTCCAGGGAGATGTCACATCACTTTGGGGGGTTCCCTTAAAGTGATGTAACACCCACAGTTTTTTTAGTTTATTTTTCGCCTGCCGGCTGACACAACAATGGTAGGCAGTGGGGTTGCCAGCAGGTAGCCATCTGGCAACCATAGAGCCGGTTAGTGAGCAAAACTGAAGGGTGATCTGATAATATCTAGGGGTACTATCTAGGAAATACCCTATACTAGGGTTGCCAACTCCAAGTTGGGAAATTCCTGGAGATTTGGGGGTGGATCCTGAGGAGGGGAGGGACCTCAGCACAGTATAATGCTGTAGAGTCCACTCTTCAAAGCAGCCATTTTCTCCAGGGGAACAGATGTCTGAAGTCTGGAGATCAGCTGCAATTCCAGGAAATCTCCAGGCCCCATGGGGAGGGTTGCTGTCCTTACTGATAGAGTCTACTTTTTTGGCAGGTTTACCTAAATAGGTTTGGGTAAGTTTGCTCAGCATATTCAGTTCCAAACATTTGAATTTTGACGGAGCGGGCTCTATGCTTTGGTGCATCTATTCCTGCAAAAGATTGAACTGCAGCATGTGCTGTTGGCCATTTGACCTTGGGTACTTCCATGTCAGACTTTTAAAAACTCAGCTCTGTTTCCACATTCCATCTGAATTTCTCTGCCATTTTGACATGCTGCTTCCTAATGTCTGCAAAAGGTCTCCCAATTTATCTACCCATTTTCATCTTGCCCTTCCTCTAGGAAGTGGGGATGCCAGCCCCCAGGTAGGACCTGGGGATCCGCCAGAATTTCACTAATTTCCTGACTACAGAGGCATAGGTGTCAACTACGGGGGAGGGGGGGCTCAAGGGCTCGAGCCACCCCCGAAATTTCCTGGGGGGAACTGAGCCCCCCCTGGGAAAATGGCACGCCCGCCGCCACACGTCCCCAGGCCCTTCCTAGGGCTGCCACCACTGTCTCTCTCTCCCCCCCCCAGCTGCCTCCGTCCCTCCCTCTCTCCCTCCGTCCAGGAGCCAGCTAAGCAAATGCCCAGCTGGCCCCTGGACGGATGGAGGGAGGGAGGGACAGAAGCAGGAGTGGCCAGGCCGGGGGGGGAGGCAGCAGTGGCAGGGACATGGTCCCGGCGTGAGCGCACGCTTTGCACATGCGCACGAGCCCCCGCCCCCCCGGGATTTTAAAACTCAATGCCTCTGTACAGAAGTCAGTTCCCCTAGAGAAAAAGGATGCTTTGGAGCGTGAACTCTATGGAATTGTATCCCACTGCGGTCCCTGTCCTCCCCAGACTCCATCCCGAAATTCCTAGGAGTCTTCTAGCTAAGATCTGGCAAACCTACCCCCCATCCCCTGCTGGTGGTCAAGGGGAACCTGGCAATCCTATGAGGAAAGGTCAGGGTGGTATATATGGTCAGGGGCCTGCCTACTTGAGGGACCGCCTTTCCCCATATCGGCCCCAGAGGTTACTGAGGTCAGGCACTCAAAATCGCCTGACTTGCCCCGGTCCGAAAGATGCCCATTTGACTTGTACCAGGGCCAGGGCTTT
This sequence comes from Lepidodactylus listeri, assembly GCA_029233225.1. Classification (NCBI taxonomy): domain Eukaryota; kingdom Metazoa; phylum Chordata; class Lepidosauria; order Squamata; family Gekkonidae; genus Lepidodactylus; species Lepidodactylus listeri. The sequence continues at coordinate 44,440,336 of JARCFY010000003.1, forward strand.
CTCGGTGGCGGCTCCTTACTGGTGGAACGAGCTCCTGGATGACATCAGGGCCCTGCGGGACTTATTGCAGTTCCGCAGGGCCTGTAAGACTGAGCTCTTCCGCCAGGCTTTCAAATAGGAGCCGCCATCGGGCGGAGGACTGAGTTTTATCATCGCCCTGGTCCTGTTGGTGCACCCCTGCAGCCTTGTCTGCCAGGAAACTCTGAAGTCGCCATCTTTTGTAATTGTATTTTAATGTTTTAACGGTTTTATATTGTAAACCTTTATGGTAATTGTGTATGTTAGCCGCCTTGAGCCGGTTCGCTGGCAAGGCAGGATACATATGGAATAAATAAATAAATAAATAAATACATGGTTCTTCCCTTCCCAACAGAATGACCGGTGGTCATCCAGTGAGCATCAGAGTTGTGTGAGAATTTGATACGGATCTCACAAGTACTAGTCAAACAGTTTAACCACTATGCCATATTGGCTCTCCCTTCTAACAAACCTCATGCCTGATCCTCATGATTAATTGTTGAACAAAGCTCTTTCTAAACCACCATAGAGTTCCTTTTTGGCTAAACCATTTCTCCTCTGCCACTAGCTGAGATTCGCTTAGCTCACCCCTACCAGTGGTATTGCACTCTGATATGTTAATACTTTCCATCTCTTCTGTCAAGCATGGACTGAAAACTCTGTGGTATTTTCACAGATGCCTAAAGTTTAAACAAACTTGGGACCAGGTACACGGAAGGTGTGGGTACAGAGCAGAACTGCTGAAGGAAAATTCAGGAGTGGAGCACATTCATTTGGGAGCAAATATCCTTCAAAAACCTTGATGCTAGATGACTTAGGAGTTTAAAGGTAAGAACCAGCACTTTAAATGAGGCAAATAAATAAAATCATGTTTAAAATGATATAAATAAATATTCCTGTCAGTATCAGAGGGAGAATGCCTCTTTCTATTGGAGTGTGGGCGAGAGAATACTTGTTCCGCAGACATCCTGCCTGTGGGCTTCCTAGAAGCAGCTGGTTGCCTGCAGTGTGAACAGAATGCTGGACTTGAAGGGCCTTTGGTCTGATCCAGCAGCACTCTTCTTGTGTTCTTAAGTATTATTATTATTTACTAAATTTCTGGATTGCCCAGTCCCTAAGTACACAAGGCTCTGGGTGATTTACAACAAGTTAAAAACAGTACAAATTTCAGATTAAAACCAACAAAACGATTATCCTTAATTTAATAGTCCCCAGATGGCGTCCTCAATTTTAATCAAAAACCTACTATGAGCTGCTCTTCTATCTCATGGGCAGGTTAAGGAGGAGGCCGAAGTGGGCAGAATGGAAGAAAAGAGGGTGCCAGCTATGATGGAAAACCGTTGCTGTCCTCAGCCAAAAGCCTGGCGGAACATCTCTGCCCTAGAGGCCCTGCGGAATTGCACGAAGTTCCACAGACCCCTGGTGGAAGTTGGCAGAGAGTTCCACCAGGTCGGAGCCAGGGCCAAAAAGGTACAATTCACATACTGCTGTTCTTATTGAGACTCAAGGTATACTATTGTTCCATTGTAAAGGTAGTTCTTTTAAACTGACATGTTGTGTTTGCAGTACCCTAAATGAGATAACTGACCCACCAAAAGTTTCCACCCTTCAAAACAGCCCCAAGAGACCTGTGATCATCACATGACTGACTGCAGCCAGATTTCACCTGCCAATGAAGCACCATAGGTAGTGTGTCAACAAAAGCAGATTAAAAGATGTCCCAAGCCAAAGAAGAGGCCTGAGCCTCCAGGTGTAGGTCTAATAACACCCATAAACTACAAACTTGCTCCTTTAAGGAGAGTGCAAACCCATTCAGGACTGGCTGTTCTCCTTAATTCACAGCACGTTATATTGTGCTGTCAAGCTCCTTCATACATAAGGTGCTTCATACTTATGAATTAAGGACCTCAAAAACATTATCTCATTAACAGATCTTGCAGTCTGACTGACAACATGTTAGTCTTGACTGAGATGCAGTTTGTTGGCCTTCATTCATTCCATTACTGCCTCAAGCACTCATTGAGGGCATCCACCAACTCATCAGTCTCTGCTGAGAAGGGGAAATGGAATGGGTTTCATCTGCATACTGATGATATTTTCCTTCAAATCTCTACACAAGCTCCTTCAAACAGATAAACAACATCTGGGAAAGAACAGGGTCTTGTGAAATTACACAGCACAAATACCACAAAGCACAATTTCATAAACCAGTCCACCAGATAAGACTGAAAGGACTGGAATGCTGTGCCGCCGCCCCCCCCCCCCGCCACACCCATCTCAGCTAACCAGCCCAAGACAATTCTACGTTCTATGTCAAAAGCTGTTGAAAATCAATAGAGTTAAGGATCTCATTGTTTATCTATCAGATTGATTACAGAGGTGTTTTATTTGAAAATCATACTGAGTTGGGCATTATCCAAGAATTGCTGAAGTTTTGTGGAAAACTCCCCAAAGCAGATATTTGCTCAGGGTGATTGTTCTTCTAATCACTTGGGTCCAGGGATGGCTTCTTCAGGAAGGGTTTCATGACTACGTCTTTCAAGTTTGGTATCTCCTTTAGCAAGATGCCATATATATATATATATAGGTACCAACCATTTCATTCGTAATGTCAAAGCTTAACTCAGAAATCTGAGTTTGCTTTGATACAGTGGCCTTTATTTGCATGGCTTGTTAGTTTTACACTATCCCTCCTAATTCTATATTAAAGAGCACACATCTTGGTACACAGCTTTATCTTCCTAAAAATCCACTGAATGATTCTTCATTATGCTATATTTAGATCACTTATTTTTATTTCTAAACACATCTCTAAAAAGCATACAATATTCGACAAAAGGCAATGAATAGAGGAAAACAGCACACACTTATTTCAGTGTTTAGTTTTTCCAGTACCATTGATATGATATGAATAGAAGCAAACACAGAAGTACAGAGCAGATCACATAACATGCACTCCCCGAACTGCTGGGAACACTAACCATCCTTAAAATTAGAATACAGTGAACCTAGGATTGGCTAGCTGCACTGGTAGCTACTACAAATTAAATGCAAAACCGTTAATCATGCACACCATGCCACAGCTCTGGTAAAGGTGTCTTTGGGTGTACATTCAAATTTATTGCCATGAGTCATTCCATTAGGGCCAACTAAAATTATCCATGCATATACTTCCGTAGCGGGTTTGACTGTAAGTACACACCTGCCTTTCAGTAGAAAGCTTTCAAATCAGATTAACCACATTCTGTAGAAATCAGGATGCTGAAAGCTTATGCATTTAGAGTGTCGACAGCCAACCAATAAAATCCGAGAAGATTTTATTTGTAAACACCATATATGTGCTACTTTAAATCAAAAAGGAGTAAAATGCCAAGGTGCCACTTGATCCACAAAGGAGAAAGGTCAGTCGAGAAGCTGCGAACCCTGACAGGATGGAGAGGCAAGAAGGAAAGTAAACAGGGACATAAGTACATTATTGTACAGTGAGGCCAGTAATTAAACACTCAATTTAGGGGGGTGGCACTCAGCACTCTAAGGCAGGGCGTATTTACTTAAGAAACACAGCTGTTGAGGTTAAGGGTCTGCAGGAAAGGATAGAGCTAAACCAGGGTGGACCCACCTCCCTCTTCTTATAGTTGAAGAACAACTTCAGCATAAAAATAGTACGTGAAGGTACCAGAAGGTCCAGATCAACCAAGGTGGGGGATGCAGGACACACACATTGCTGAGAATCCCTATGGTATCATACAATCTTCAGGGTATACATAACTCAAGAGAAGAATGCATTTAAGTATCTCTCAGTTCCCTCATAAGAAGGACTGGTAATTTATAAAGCCACAACCAAGGGGATGCGGTGGCTGCTTTATGCCAATCTGCCTGGCCAATGCAACAGCAGAGGTTATAACAACCCCCTCCTTGTTAGCTAACTGGCTTATTTATGCCACGTTCTACCAATAACATTACAGCTGGCTTAACTCCAGCAGTTTTGGCATCTCAGGAAGGGCAGGCCTGATTTCAGAAGCTAAGCAGGGTTAGTACTTGGAAGGGAGATCACCAAGGAAGACTCTGCAGAGGAGGGCAATGGCAAACTACTCCCCTGGAAAGCCCCTTGCTGGGGGTCACCATAAATTGGAGGTGACTTGATGGTTCATGCGCATTGTGGTGCACACACATTGTGGCATCTGCCTTATCCCCCCCATCAGAAACTGATTTTCAAAAACGATGAGTCGCAAAAAGAAGATCAGTAGGAACACAATATGCTATTCCTAGAGACAAATAAACAGACAGGACTGGAAGTAGGGGATTCTACTGAAGCCCACCGTCCTGGCCCAGCCCCTTGCAACAATGGAAAGGAAGGCTGCTGGCAGGTGTTCTTGTTTCCGGAAGGCCACCTGTGTCTTCAGCAGGGGCATGGCAGATATTCAACAGGCACAGCTTTCTTCCACCTCTCTTCTGGAAAACAAGCCAAGAGTGGAACGCCAGCCTGACACTCAGCGGAGAAAGGAAGCACAGCAAGCCCTCCCTCGCAGTAGTTTTTCTTGCACGTCGTCAGCCCCCTCTCATATGAAACCGGGCTCCTCTCGTACAAGTTTCTGGGGTTTTGTAAGCCCCCCCACCGCACCCTTCCAATCTGGCTCCAGATGACGGAGCGGAACCTCAGCCCTTTTGCCCGAGACAGGGGGCGCACCACGCAATGACCGCGACGGGAAGGGACGGGGCGAGAAGGCCACCCTGGAGGACTGGGGTGGGAGCAGCAGCTGTCCGAGCGAGAGGCGGCTGGCCGAAGCAGCCAAGCGGGGAGGAGCCCGCCTCCCTCCCGGGGCACAACATCCGGCTTCTGGCCCGGGAAAGGTGCCGTCCGGGGGGAGGGGGGGGCTCGGAATCCTGGCGCCCGCCGCGTCCCCAGCCCAGCCCAGCCCGCGCAGGTGCACCTGCCTAGCCTACCCTGCCCCACCCCGGAGGGGGAGGCTCGAGAGGGCGCGAGCAACTCACCTGCCCGGGCTGAGGAAGCCCCGCTGCTCCTCCGGCCGGCTTCAGCACCACCTCCTCCTCCTGCCTCCGCCATTTCGCCTCCGCTAGCTCCGCCGCCCCGCCCCGCCCAGCCCAGCCCCGCGGCGCCTCTCCGGCCCTCCCTCGGGCGAACGGAACGTGGCCCGGGCAGGTGAGCGGGAGGAAAGGGCGCGCGCCGCACAGCGCCAGGCAATCTGGCCGTCGGCGGCGCAGGCGGGGAGGAGCGGGTGGCGAGGAAGCGCCCCCTCGTGGGCAGGTCGCGGAAGGCCCTGGTGCTGCGCTCGGCTCGGCGGCTCCGGCGGGGCCAAGGAAGCGTCTGCACGGTCGTGATTTCTGCTGGCCGCGCAGAAGGGGGAAGGTTATTCCCAGCCTGAATAAGGCGCGCGCGGCCGTGTGTGTGTGTTCCCACTGATTGGATTTTTGCTTCTCATGTAGCGTTTGGAGCCCGGGGGGGGGGGGGGGGGGCGGACGGCGGCAGCGGGCAGAGTGGCTCTCCTCCTCTGACCCCGCAGATTAACATTCCTCTCAGGGTTGGAAGGATGTGGTTCCCCAAACCGTTGACACCTCGGTTTCCTTGACGATGCATCTCGCGCTCCCACCCAGCCCCCGCGGAACTGAGCGCTCTCCCCCCCCCCTTCCGATTTCCTTATATTGTGTCAAGCAGACGCCTGCGGTTGTTTACAGCGAGCGCCGGGGGGGGGGGGGGGCGGTGGGTCTGAGTTTGCACGACGGCGTGGCTCCAGTGCCGCCGACCAGCCCTTAGTCGTCCCCATCCTCATGTAAACCCCTCCCTGGGAAGCTTGTAAACCCCCAAAACTCTCTAAAGCAGGGGTGTCAAACGCATTTGTTGTTGAGGGCCGGATTTGACATAAATTGGACTTTGTCGGAAGGGGCCTTGTGAGTCATAAAATGTAATGCCAGGTAGCGGAGATATAAACTTTATAAAGGACACAAACACAAAGATTTTCTTTAACTTAAAATAAAAACATGCTTGAAACATTAGCATTCTTGCAGTATTTTGTTTAACAGTTTCTGATAACTGACACTTCTTGCTCCGAATTATTGCATCTAAATGTCTTTGCTGGAGCGATCGGGGAGGGGGAGGAGCCTCAACCCAGTGCAGGGAGCAGAAGCTTGCCTATCTATTTCTCCTGAGTGATTGAGAGAGTCTAGGAAAGCAAGCTATGATGCAGCAGCAGCAGCAGAACTGGAGGAAGAAGCAGGAGACAGCCAATCCCTTGTGGGCCTGATAGAAGCCCTCTGGGGGCCTGAGCCAGCCCCCGGCCTGCATGTTTGACACCCCTGCTCTAAAAGATGGGTTGTGTGGGCCTTGAATGGATGGGAGCCAAGGGAAAGCAGCAACTGATGCTAAAGCTGCGCCTAGCTCCACAGGGAGGGTAAATGGATGTCAACTCCTCAGTAGCCACACTCTACAGTCTAGATACCATAATGACTGTTTAAATCTTCCTGTGTCCTTGGTGCTCAGATTCATCCCACATCTTTGATTTTCTTTATTGTTGTGATGCTGGAAGGCTCACTTTAAGCGTCATCCAATCAAGAGGGGAAGACATCTGTGGGCATTGTTTTGTAGGATCGACATGGTGAGATCATTGGCCTTCTCAGAACAGCGGTCAGCTACCCACTTCAGTGATATCTTTTGAGCAATTCTCTTGCAAACATCAAACCAGGAATGTAATAAAGACACAGTATCCTGCCCCTTCATAAGGGTGTCAAAACCACAGCCAGGTTTCCTAGGGGTGTGTCTGTGGATTGGTCACTTAATTTACAGGGACATTTCCTGGTGGGACATTGCCCTAAAAGGCCACTAGTGGGCAAGAGCAAGCACAACAGCTTATACACTCATAATGGAGTGTCTTAAAAACCACCTTAAAAACCATTTGGCTCAGACCCTTCACTGGCAATGGCAATTCGTGTCATTCACCAAATGCCTCTTTCCCACAGTGGGGCCCGTTTGTGGGAGAAAGCAAGTGGGTGAGCTAATGCCTGTTGTTCGTACTACTGGCCCCAGCAGAAGTGACACCTACAGAGCTGGCTTGTAGTGCCACAGGGGCTGCTCTGCTTAACTTCATGGTCATTTTTGCTTTCCAGTCCATTCCTGGCTCGAGGTATCTCCCTCACTCCATTATGAGTGTATAAGCTGTTGTTTCAGGCACGTGTGTGTAGATATCCTACTCCTTCCAAAAGCATTTGTCCTTTGTGATGTGTGTCCTAATAATCTCTTTATATCTTTTACACAACACTGCCCTTGATGGTGATTTGTAAGCTACAGTTGATTCAAAATGCAACCATCTGATTAATGTTGAGGTAAAGCTGTATCGTTTACACCAGGTTTCTGTGAGTTGCATGAATGGACAATTTGCTACTGGGATATATTCAGAGTGCTAGTGATTTAAAGCTCTTATGAGCACTGGCCTGGAATACCTGGAGGAGCATCTTCTCCCCTACATGCCCTCCCACCCATTGAGAACTGCAGAGCGTTGCCTGCCCGTGTGTTCAGTTAGTATTAGGCTAAAGATGACTTCTGAATATTAATTCTCAGTTGCGGTCCCTAGAAGTTTTGGATCCAGTTGCTTGCTGAGACCTGTAAGATCCAGAATCTCATTGAATTCCATTTGTTCAGGTCTTGGAACCATATGGTGACCGCCTTATTTGTGGTTTTCTGAAATGAGGGTTGGATCCCAGCTAACATTTCCATGGGCGCAAGGATTTCCACCCAGTTTCCTCATCTTCTTTCTGAGGCACCCTGAAATGCCCCACAAATCGTGCTCCTGGAAAAAATGAGACCCCTGGGAACAAGATTTTGGGAAGCATCTTGGGCTGAAGCGGGAGTGAAACAGGAAAAAAAATGTTATGCAGGCGGAAAATACTTGTGCCCACAGAAACATCCAGCCTGGATCCAAGCCTATAATTGTGGCATGGAAAGTTTTCTTTAAATGCAGTTGTATTATTTATTTAGTTGTGACTTGCTTTGGAAATTGCTGGAAAGTGAATCAAATACATTTGCATATAACAGCTTGGGGGGGGGGGGAGAAGGATGGTAAGCCTGGCCCCCTTAACCAGAATTAAATGTGGCTACAAGCCCTTTCAGATTTACTCACCTGCTTGTGTCTCTTTCTAAGCACACTGGCAAACAAGTGAGAATTCTCATCAGAAGTCCTCTCCCTGTGTGGAGGCCAAATTGTAGGCAGCATTAACATTCCTTCACCAGCTTTCCCCAGGCCCTGCCACACCCGTACGCTAACACTGCATTAAAATTGGACGTGAGGTATTCTTTCCTGTGCATTAAATTATATTAGCATTCAGTGATAAATAAGCTCCAAAATGGCATCACTCTCACACCTCCATAGGAACGGTTATGCCAAAAACCCGAAGCCTTTCAGTCAGGAAATAATAAACCATCTCATGATGTGGGTGGTGTATTTCTTCCTACACAGCTTGCTTTCATGCACACTGTCACCATGTTTAGAACATTTCTTCAGCAGTTTATGGTGCCACAAATTAGTATGCCTGCTGTGACCATAGCACATCCATGTTCAGGGTTAATATTAGAGTTCCACTGCACTATTTTTCTGACATGTGCTGGTAGAGAAATCCCAGTGAAACTGCATTTGCCTTTTTTGCAGGAAAAATGACAGGCTCCAAGGCGTCGAGTCCTCTCTTGCATGTGTGAATTGTTACACAGAAATGGTGCTTGACAACAGGGAAAAGAATTAACTGGGAGGAGGTAACTTGTCATTTAATAGAACTGCCCACAGAACTTCGGTTATCGTTCAACAGTATTATTACTTGCTTTGCTGTTATGTAATATACTTCAGCAATTTATTCTACTTGTACAGAGATCACATTTGTAGTCTAATCCTATGGGCTCCTATTACACAGAGCAAAGGAGGTCCTGGTTCTTTCTGTGTCTGGGCTTCATGTTGCCACTCCCCTATCCCGTCGTTATCATGTTCCTTCTGTATCAGGTTTGCAACTAAAGGCTTGGGGGCATGGCAAATGGATTCCTGGACTTTCTTCCTTTTTAGCAGACCCAGGCCACATCTTCTCAAATCACACTTTGATTAGAAGGTGCCTTCCATTTCAAAAGCAATTTGCCATGTTGCACTAGGAGAAAGGAGGGAAGGGGATAAATAAGAAATGTAAGTCTGGTCAGGCATGCAGGTCAACTGTATTCTGCCCAAAGAGGTCTTGAACTGCTGTAGCAGTACATCTTCCACTAGTGCCCTGGAGCAACTGCCTAACTCACAGTATTTACCTGGTACAGCAGTTCTTACAGTAAATCACTGTTCATCACTTGCAAAAACAGGGCTGAGTCACATTTTTTGTGGGGAAGCAAAACATCAAACAGCTTTTAAGCCTGCTATTGTTACTTGAAACAATAACTATGGAACAACGTAATAGTGGGGGAACTGTTTTGATCTTTGTTATAGCCAACACTAAAATTTTGGATACACAGGCGTTGTGCTGATAATTTTATTCAGGGATTCCATACATCTGGCCAATATTCCTCTCTTGAACACAAGGAAGCAGGAGAGGCTGGGGCTCAGTGGTAGAGCATCTGCTTGGCACGTAGAAGGTCCCAGGTTCAATCCCTGGCACCTCCAGTTATAAAAGGACCAGGTGGTAGATGATGTGAAAGACCTCTTCTTGTGACCCTGGAGAGCCACTGCCAGTCTGAGTAGACAATACTGACCTTGATGAACCAATGGCCTGATTCAGTATAAGGCAGCTTCATGGGTCTTCAAGCACATAAACAGTCACATCTTGTGTATGCTGACGCAGAGCTTAACAACATTTTCAGTGGGAGATCTGTGAAAACACATTACTGAAATCCACCTGCGGAGATCTGCCAATCTGCTCACAGCAGCAATGGAGAGAACTGGGTATTTAACTCTTTTCTCCTCTGCTGTTTTCTTGTTTCTTTCTTGTTTTTTTGTTTCCTCCTCTGCTGTTTTCATCCTCATTTGACCTGTGGCAGTGTGGTACCTGTTTTATTCTCAACTAGGAGTATGGACCGTTGTGGGAAGAAATACAATGGGCTCTAGAAGGAAGCTCCAGTTGAGTGTTCCGGCTGTGGCTGGTGGGGCAGCAGAGGGAAGGGTAAAATAGAGGGAGGCGAGCCATGTTTATTTCCTTCTGCTTAGCTATAAGGCAGGGGCTGTCTCAAGTCATTTTAGTATGGGAGGACAGCCTCATGGTAACCCGATTGTAACTGGAGTAATATTGAATGGTGTATATTCCCTTGTGGGTGTTAAGTATTTGAAGGCGGGCCATTTTTGCTCTGTGCCTGATATAAGAATACCTTTCTTCACTTTGGTTCTATGTTATTGGTTCAGATGAAGATCTTTTGATTCAAAAGGGGACACTATTCCGGAGATTCTCGTCTACCAACATACAACAGACCAACAAATCTTTGTAGTTCTTTATTTATGTACAAGTTATGGATTTTGTAAAAGGTTTCCTTTCATTATAAACATCGTTGGCAGCATATACACGGCTTCATTTTTGTCGCTTTCAGTCTCCATTGTCTCCAGGAGAACTGATCTTGGTCATCTGGAGATCAGTTGTAATAACTGGGAAATTTTCTGTAGGGGAAATGGTGTGCTGTGGCTGAGGAACATGGTGATTTCTGGGAGATCTCCAGGCCCCACAGGGAGACTGGCAACTCCAGTGACTGTTTAAGGGAAGACTGGGATCAATACTCCCTCTAAGCTGTGGAATCTTGTGAGCAAAAAACCTACTTTGTGAGCTAGTGGCATTAAAATTGTGAGCGAGCAATTGGACTACTGCATAAATTAGTTTGCTCTGGAGCCATCCTTCCTGCGCTTAGACAAAAACGTATGAGCTGGAGGCTAAAATACTGTGAGCTAGCTCACACTAACTCAGCTTAGAGGGAACACTGATTGGGATATGTATTTTACCTCAGGACACATTCAGTGACTCCCAACAGCAACAGCAAACTGTTTAGAATGTTAGATGCAAAGGCCAATAAGGCTGCATATGCAAATCACTTCTGTGTTCTGACTGGCATTGGGGGGGAGAGGAACAGCAAACTGTTTAGAATGTTGGAGGCGAGACTCAGACAATGCAGCCAGTGGATAGGGACAGCATCTAAATGACACATCATAGAGCCAACTGATTTAGGAGTGTGTGGAATGTTCAGAAAGTGCCACCCCACTACTCAGTTATATATAAGGCGAGATGGCGGTATTATTTTCATTTTTCTTCATTTACCCCTGAAGAAGTGTGCGTGCACCCAAAAGCTTATACCCAGAATAAAATTGTGTTGGTCTTAAAGATTCCATTGCACTCAAGCTTTGTTTCATTTACCCATTTGTTGTAATTCAAGCCTTTCAGTAATGCCTTTAAAAACATTCTCGAGATGTGTTAGAACTGTACATTTTTCTTTATTTCTTAAATGTATGTCACAATTGATAGCTTTAGAACAAGCTAACAGTACTATATGTAGTTCAGGCATATGTATATGCAACTGGTACAGTTCAGTATTACATAACACTAAAAACAAATGCATTGAAAACTGGGAGTTAAGTTACTAAAAACTTAGGTTTGAACATTTAAAGTGGATTCTAAGTACCAACAGTTACATTGTGCATACTAGGAGGAATGAAAAGCCACCAAATAAGTTATACATGATAATTCCACTCCAGGCTATGAACACACATACACACAAGGATTTTGAGAAACGTTTCTGGCTAAGGCCCTATCCTGCCACACAGTTTTTCACAGCATCAGCCCTAAAAAAGCTCCAAGCTGTACACAAGCCACCCTAAGATGGAAATGACGTGCCTTCTTTCTACAGGGAGAAGGCCAGGTTCACTCTCATAATTTACCCTTGCCTTTTCACAGGTTCTGACATATATACAAAACAGGAAAAGTTAATTTTCACATTTTGGTTTTGTTTCAATGATGCAAGAATGACACAAAATCTTACAATTGGTCTGTGTAAGATAAACATTGGCTTTTCTTAAACATAATAGCTGTTCCAACATTTTAGAAAAAGAGAAGTTTCTATATAAAAAAACCAAACTAAAATAATATTTAATGTTGTGGACACACTCCTTCCAGACTTAGGAGTAGATGCAGCCAGAAAGCTGCAGTGTTCTTAACAATGGTAAACAAATACTGGATTAAAGTGCAACAGCATCTCTTTGACAAAACTCTTGCTCTGTGCCTCAGGAAAGCTCCAGTTCTGCGTGGAGACAAAGGAATTCTTTTCAGCAAGGTCAGGTGTGCTTCTCTCGGAAGTCAGTGATCGCCTTCCACAGTGTGCATAAAATCCCACCTCTGTAACAGAAAATGGACTTTTTACTTACAGCAAACAGGTTTGGGACATTCTCCAAGCTTTAGCAAAACACATATTTTAAGTTCCCCATGACAACACAGTTCCTAGGTGATACTAAAAATTCTCTGTAGTCTGGAGAGAGTCACTTGTGAATATTTTAATGTAAGGTAAAAAGTGTTGCTAAAACAATGAACATTCTTATTCTTGACAATTCAGGCTTTAAATCTTAATTACAGGTGAGGAATATGCAAAAATACCAAAGTTAAAACATTAATATAGATATCTCTGTATTAACTATTGCATGAGGAATGAGGAGGAGTGGGAGAAAAGAAGCAACCAAGATGATTAAGGGGTTGGAGCACCTTCCCTAAGAGGAAAGGCTGAACAGTCTGGGACTTTTCAGTTTAGAAAAGAGACAACTATGTGGGGGGACATGATAGGGGTTTATAAAATTATGCATGGGATGGAGAGAGTTGTCAAAGAGAATTTTTATCCCCCCCTCTCCCAAAATACTAGAAGGCATCCAATGAAGCTGATGGGCAATAGATTCAGAACAGACAAAAGGAAATACTTCTTTACGTAGACAGTGATTAAAATGTGGGATTCACTGCCAGAGGATGTAGTGATGGCCACAGAAATAAACAGCTTTAAAAGGGGATTAGATAGATTCATGGAGGACAGGTCTATCAGTGGCTACTAGCCATGGTGACTGAAGGGAACCTCCACGCTCACAGGCACTAAACCTCTGAATCCCAGTGTCAGGGGAAGGTCTCGGCCTCTATGCCCTGTTGCTGGCCCTCCAGAGGAACTGGTTGGCCACTGTGTGAGATAGGATGCAGGACTAGATGGATCATTGGTCTGATCCAGCATGGCTCTTCTTATGTTCTTAAGTAAGCCAGACATTATCTCCACTTTTATTTTAAGAGCAATACCTGGAGGCCCAGGGACAGCAGCCTAAACAGCCCTGGTTAGCCCGATTATGTCAGAGCTCCAAAGCTACACAGGGTTAGCCTTGGTTAGTACTTGGATGTGAGATCACCAACGAAGACCAAGGTTGCTATACAGACGAAAGCAATGGCCAACCATTTCTGCTCATCTCTTGCCTTGAAAATTCCATGGTGGGAGTTGCCATACGTTGGTTGCGGCTCGACAGCACACTTTTGCCCTGAACTGGGTGGTCCAGGCTAGCCCAATCTCACCAGAAGGTAAGTAACATAGACCCTGGCTAGCATTTGAATGGGAGACTAGGGAAGTCCAGGGTTGCTATGCAGAGGTAAGCAATGGCAAACCACCTCTATTTGTCTCTAGGCTTGAAAACCCTATGGGGCCATCATAAGGTGGCTGTAACTTAATAACATTTTCCACTACCGCCAACTTGGAGAGACGGGGAAGTCAGGAGACTGAGGATCATGTGGGTTGCACTGGTACATTTAATCTATAGAATATAGAGAGCCAGTTGGGTGTAGTGGTTAAGTGCGCGGACTCTAATCTGGGAGAACCGGGTTTGATTCCCCACTCCTCCACTTGCACCTGGCTGGATGACCTTGGGCAAGCCATAGCTCTGTACCAGCTGTTCCCTCAAGGACAGCTTGGGAAAGAGCTCTCTCAGCCCCACCTACCTCACAGGGTGTCTGCTGTGGGGAGGGGAAGGGAAAAGGAGTTTGTAAGCCGCTCTGAGACTCCCTTGGGGAGTGGAGGGCAGGGTATAAATCCAATCTCTTCTTCTTCTTCTTCTTCTACATGTACAGAACACCAAAGACAAAACAAATAACCCTCCAGACCCCAGTCATGAGCAGAATTTAACCAAGATCTTTATTTCCCACCCACCCCTGACTTCCATCAGTTTTCTTCTATCAGTAACATAGCTGTCAGAGTGTCAAACTAAGGTTTAGGAAACCTGGCTTTAAATCCCCCCAGCACCACAAAACTTGCTAGACCCTGAGTCAATATATCCTCACAGGGTTGTTGTGAGGATAAACTGGGGAAGGGAGAACAATGTATACACCTCTGAGGGCCTTGGAAACAGGACAGAATAAAAATGCACTACATAAATAGATAGTATCATTATTAGTAATTATTCTATCTGTACCGAAGCCAACAGCAAATGTACAGGATGGGATCAAGCTATGACGGATAACGATCATGCCTGTCAACTGGACTTTCTAGTAGAATGTTCTAAGAATGGATACAGCATAACAATGTTAGATTATAAAATCAGTTCATAAGATGACAGCTTTGTGCAAACTTTATCTATATGAATCCTTTTTCTGTTTAAATAGTCCTCTATCCACATTACTGCTAAATATATGCACTGGTTTTACTTTAGCTACCTTACATACTTTTCAGTGAGTAAAAACTCAGCACTATTTGTATAAAGTCCAGTACATACAGATTTTACATAAATATTCAATAAATGTTGAAGCATGGTATCATCAGTCACAGAATCGTATAAATAAAAGTTCATGGCAATTATTGTTTGTAAAAAGAGCAATAAGATCTTTGGAATAATTAATACCATGTTATCTGTGTTTAAAAAGGTAAAATTACCTGAGCCTAAGGCATTTTAGATCATCTCGTGTAACATAGCAGAGAACGTCCATTAGTGTGTAGTCTTCTGCTAAAAACTAAAGCAAGAAGTTGACAATGAAAGTTGTATTGGCTGTTCTACCATTCTGGCACTTTTTCAAAGTTTTAAACATTCTTGATCAAATAATAATTTACTGGTATAAGAAATGCATATATCTCAAAATGTACACTGAATATAGTTTTTTAGTACATCAATTTTGAAATGGCTGTAAAAATAAGTTTCTATTCTTTTGGATGGTCTGCACTTGAAAATCAAAAGGTAAATTCACATGATAAAGCTATATTATCAACAAAGTTGAGGATGCTTAAATTAACTGAAATCAGTTGGCTTAAGGTTACAGTTCTTTCTGCTGGATTATGGCCATAGTATGCTACAAAATACTTAATTCTTCCATAGCTACTCTTTCACACACACACACACACACTCATAGCACACTGCATAATAAAACAGAGATAATAACCACCAATAAACAAAGGAGCAGGAGATATCCAACCTACTGAGAAGTTAATGATTATTTGAAAGACAAACCATTAGCCAACCTTCACTCAGAGGTCAATAGACTGGATTTTTGTGACTTCCAAAATTCACAGGAATAGAGATCATGGCATTTAGAAATGAATACCTAGACATTATGGGGGAATTATGATGGCTACTGATCCCATTCATTTAAACATTAAACAACTAGAGACAAGTGATGTGGTATCACACCAAAAATTTGCTGGAAGAATAGTAACCCTTTCTACACCTTCTGTACTTTCTTCCCACATCATCTTTATCCCTTCACAACTGTGGCTAAAACAACAGTGAAAGTTTTTTTCCTGTTTGGTCACTGAGACTTAAGGTTTGTGGAGATCACAAACCAAACATACCTAATAAAATATCTTTCCTACCCTGTTTATCGTTTCTTCATCTGCACCATGAACTTGCAGCCAATTAGTGAGATCAGCATCTTCAGCTGTTCTGCTAGTGATGTTAAGGTGTGCAACAGACAAGCCAGGGATATCTAGAACAATTTTATTGAGATAAATAAATTAGTGTCTTTCTATGATTACATAAAACCATGCCATTTTCATTAAACTTCCCAGCTCTTGGGATACAAAATTTCACATCATGTACCCTGTAATTATAAATGGAAGGGATGAAAAGATAGGCAGGGTTGCAGCTTTTACTTAGCCGGCAGGTTCAATGGAGCTCCCTTATAAGAAACATTTTTATTCATGGCCATTCTGTAAATAAAATGCAGTTGGCTAGGTATTATTTTAGCAGCTATAACAGGCTGGACTAGCCTGATCTCATCTCATTTTGGAAGCTAAGCAAGATTGACCTTGGTTAGTACTTGGATGGGATACCACCAAGGACAACCAGGATTCCTATGCAGAGGAAAGCAACGGCAAACCACCCCTGCTCATCTCTGGCCTTGAAAACCCTTTGAGGGGCGGCCAGAAGTCAGCTGCAACTTGACTGCACTTCATTATTATGTACTATTTTACAATTTACTGTCAACGGTTATAAAAATTGCAAGCAAAAACAAGAGAGAAGGATTCAGCTAGCCATGAAAAAGTTATATATCAGTTTACATGTGTAAGGGAGTGTGAGCTCAAGTTTTGTGAATTAATTATAGGTTACTGCTTGTTAAGAGGTTTGTTGCATGAATTGATTCATGAGGTCTTAAGGATTCTGACACTGGATTAAGGGGAAATCCATGTACCCAGCCTTTCTGTTCCCAGTAGTGATCAGCCAGATGCCACTAGGCAATCAGAAGCAAAATTATAAGGCCAATGGCCTTCCCTGTTGAGTGTCAAATGCTTGGGACACACAGCATGGAAGGGCTTTATGCCCTCCTTCTGGGTTCCCTCTTGGCATCTGCCTGGCCACTATTGAAAACAGGTGCTGGACTAGATGGATCTGATCCTGTCAAACTCATCTTATGATCTCATATTTTCCTTTTGGGAAAAAAAATGATTTGAGACGTCAAAACTTTTGAAAAAAGCAAGTCAATAAAAATTCACGCATAAAGAATAATAAACTTAGGGCTGTTTAGCCTAGAAAAAAGGTGAGTAACGTGAAACACGATAGAGGTCTATAAAATTACGCATAGCGTGGACAGAGGGGGGGATTTTCTCCCTCTCATAATACTAGAATCTGAGGTCATCCACTAAAGTTAAAGGGTGGGGGATTCAGGACAGGCAAAGAAAGTGATTCTTCACACAGCACATAGTTACATTGCGGAGCCTGCCACCACAGAATGTAGTGACGGCTGCCAATTTTGAAGGCTTCAGAATGGGAGTGGACAAATTCATGGAGGATGGGGCTATCAATGGCTGCTAGTCATGATATCTACCCCCACCAGTACCACTTTATATAAGCAAGGGGGGGAGGCTGCTGTGGTAGTCACCCTGCCTGTGGGCTTCCCAGCAGCAGACAGTCGGCCACTGTGTGAACAGAATGCTGGACGTGATGGGCCTTCAGTCTGATCCAGCATGACTCTTAAAACCGGGCTTATTTAAAATAAAAAGAAAAATCATAAATATTTCTGCTATTTTCTAGGGATATATAAATCCTGGTTCAGAATGAGATTTGAATTTGGAGAACACTTGTTTTACTGCAGCTCTAACAGTACCTGAAATAATAGGCGTGCTATGGGCATATAATACTCTTGTTTCAACGGGCTTACTACTGGTTAGCAAATGTGATAAAAGCACTTTTAAGCCTGCAGACAAAGTGACCAAAAAGAGGGGGGAAGGGAGGGGAGGAGGAGTGCCTGGAAAGGCTCCAAGTGTACCAGCATTAATTTGAAATAAATTTCTGCTTTTGTGGAACCATTTGTTTTTGAAGATTCTAGTAAAGCACCTATTGGCTGAGTCCTAAGCTTCAGGTTTTCGATTTCATGTTCCTTTTCTTCTATTGCTTGATGCAACAAGGTCTGGAATTCTCTTTCCTTACGCACTAGCTCCTCTAGTAGTCTGTTTGGAAGACAGAGAGAAAAGGGGAGAATTAAACTTCATCATGTGTTTGCCAAGTGCCTATCAACATCAGTAAAAAACTACAAACCACAGTGCAGCATTAGCAATTCCCAAAAGTGATTTCAATATGTTTGTACGCTGCCAGTGATAAACAAAACTACAAAGCACAGACTTTCTGCACTTTGAAAACACAGGGGACATCTATATGCCCATTTCTGAAGTTCCCTTAAAACCTACAAAACTTACTTCCAAGTAAATACATTTACTGTGTAGTTTCTATTCTGTTACTGTTCCAGGAAATTCTAATAAAATCACATTGAATAAAAAAAAATCAAGTCAGGTAAAAACACTCTCTAGCCTCTCCAACGATTTAAACTAAGAATTAGCACCCATAATTAAGTAGCATACTCAACTGCCTACCTAGGCCGAGTCAAATGGTGCCATTGTTTGTTACTGTCGGTTTTAACTGCCTACTGCAACTGGATTTTATAACTGTTATTTTATATATTGAATCGTGTATCTACAGCTGTTGTAACCTGCCTTGAGCCTGTTTGTGGGGGAGGGTGGGCTAAAAGCCCAATCAATCAATCAATCAATCAATCTGTAATGGCGAGCTGAGGCAAAGCTTGAAATGAGATTAAAAAAAGGAAGTGAGATAGTTTTGCTTCAGAGTAGGTGAACAGAGTCCATCTCTCAGATAAGGGGTTAACATCTTCTTGGGGGAATCTGCAGCAGGGCCTCTTGGAAACCATAAAAGGTAAATGGTGTGTGTGTGGGGGGGGTAGACCATCTACAGTGGTAGCAGTGTGGGAAAACATTGCTTGAGTGGTAGACAGGACAGCCTAGTGAGCACCCTGAGGTATCACTTTGGAAGAGGTTTGAAAGGGTAGAAGCCTGGGACCTCATTGTCTTCATGGACCTGGGACAGGAACCACTTGAGAGATGCCATTAGCTCTGACCCATAGGCCTCGCGGATAAGGGGACAGGATGTGACACGCCTCCCTTGAGCACTGAAGAAGCCTTGGCAAGAAGAAGCATGAGCTGAGCATGATGACTCAGGGCTCAGAGCCAGGGTGGCCTCATCTGTAAGATCAGGGATGCACAAACAGAGGAGTCCCCGTGACTCTGCTACACCCCACTGAGTGCCCACACTGCAATTAGGCTGGGAATGGGGTTTTGGCCTGTGTGCACTGCAGATCCCCTTTTAGTCAATATAAAATAAAATTGGAAATAAGATGCTTTGCTTAAAAGTAAGCCAAGAGGCTGAATTTAGCTGGTTATCCAGTCAATATTTTTGAGTATATACCTGTGTAAACTATTTGCTAATAAGCATGAATTATCTATTCCCATTTAGAAATAATGGGTCAGATATTGGTCAATACCAAGAGCAGACTTACTACAAATGACCTCAAGTCAGCTGTCAATTATGTCAAACTAAGGTCACCCTGGTAGCAGATCAGCTGTATACTATATGTATGTCATGCAGTTGTAATATGTGTGACAGATGTTATCACAGATCTATATGCAAGACCCTCTCCCCCTTTCATTTTACTTTTGCTTATCATCAGGTATATTTATCTCTGTTTATTTAGCTGTCTGTCTTATGAGGAACACATTTGTTTCAGTTAGCGCTACAGGCAGACCAAAATAATTGCTAGCATTTGTGTGTTTATCTCTTATGTAATGCTGCAAGGTGGGTTGGTGTCATTAAATTCATTCGTTCTAGGTAAAAAAAAAAAAACAAGCACCAATTCCTACAATACTATCTGGACAGGTAGAATTCTGCTTCTATTAATTTTTATGCGACTAAGATTGATCAATCAAGAACTGCAAAATTCCTGATTTAATATTCTCAAGATCCCACTATTTTATATACTGACATATTTAGAACTGTTTAGCTCCTTAGACTGTTTCTTCTGTCACTGAAGTTAAAAGGAACAAAAGCAATGTTTTCTAAGGAACTGCTATCCAGACAGTCAGTAGTTTGAAAATTAAAAAGATACACTGATGGACGATTTTACAAAAAATTGTGTAATTTAATCATGAATTGTTAAATGGCAGCAATTTAGCAACCCTTTACCTTAAAAAGTTTGAAAACTTTACGTTCTTGCCCTGACTTAGCTAGAAGCAGGACATGCATGAAGCAAGCCTCTGTGTGTATACTCCTAGCTGAAGGGTAAACAGCAAGGGCAGATAGTAGCATTATGGATGCCTCCCTCTCTGATGCAGCACTGGGGACAAAAATATTGATGCAGACTCATGGGCTGCACTGTTAGCAGCTGGACCCCTTCTCTTGCCGAGGGGCAGCTTAAGGCAAAAGCACCCCTCTGCACATTGCCCTGAAACTGTAAGGGTAGGGCACTGCCTGGGCCAAAATGGATGCCAGTCAGGCAGGGAAAGCAGTTTAAAGGCATGAGAGAGGCTGGCTGGCTACTTCCCCCTCCTAACCTTGGAGACATGCACGGCTCAGAACAACAGGTCACCCAGGATCTATTGATACACTCAGGAATAATCTCATCAACACCCAAGCCTGGCTCCCCCTTCATCCATTATCTATTCTATTCACCTTCCCCATCATCCTTCCTGCACCGGTGCTTGTAGGGCCATCAAACCTCCCCCACCTCTTTGTCTACCTTCAGTAGAACAATCAGTTCATTGTCCTTTGGCAGTGAGTCAACCTCCCTCAGGATGTTTTGCCCTATAAATACGTCAACCTGCTGCTTCAACAGTGTGTGTGTGTGTGTCCTTGGATTCTCCCCCACCCCACCCCCCACCTATGTGGGGGTCCTCTCGCTTCCCAAAACACTGGCCATTTCCTCTCTGACTTGCTGCTTCTACGGACCTCTTCAAGGCCGGTAATTATCACCCATCCCTACAACGCTTTCCCCTTTTCCTCCCTGATTTTTCTAGTTAATGCTTGTATGTGTTTGCTGTGTGTACCCTTGTTTTCTGTCCATCCATCTCCCAATTTGTTCCAATAAACACCTTTCTCATAAAGAACTGCCTGGTTATTTCCAAGAGTTCTCATAGGGACGAATCCCTGTATTCATAGGTAGAGGTCCCAGTTACCCGCCTCTCTCTCTGACTCCAAGCTAATTCTCCCAAACTAAGTAGAGACTGTCTATTTTGGGTAACAGCATCACTATGGTCCTGGTGACGATCTGTTTGGGAAGAAGAATGGACAGGGATGGCTCTGAATCAGACTGGGATGCCCCTGTTGTGCTATGCAATCATGTGATGCAATTTATATGACATTGCATATGCTCTGACATTGATCTGGCCTTTCAGAGAACTGATTCTGCACTGCAAATTACTATTTAGAAGTTAGATATGAACACAATTCATAATATTGGTGTTGCACTGTAAATATGAAGGGAATTCACTAGGTCTCCAAATGTTAAGAGTTACCTATTGGTTTCCAATTTTAGTCTTCCAAGTTGAACATTGAGGGATCTCTGGGCCGCCTGGGATTCATGGGATACTGTAGAGCTGAGGGTGCTCACACCCGAGGTAGCTATGTTACCATCATCTAAAACAAGGCAAGGTTGCTGAATTGTCTGGCTTGGAGGCTGCCCTTCATGTTCTTCACCTTCAATGTCATCCTGATCGGCTGTATCACTCTCTGATGCCAGACTGAAGTGTGTCCTCAGTTCTGTTATGAAAAGAAAAGTGTTGCTAATTATCATACCACTTAAATGAGAGGCAAGCATTATGGATTTGCAACCTATGTCCTTTAAAATTGCTATCTTTCTGGACAGCATCTGAAGATGATGGGTTGCACCCATCCCCCAAATGGCACTGAGATAAAATCCCTGAGAGAAGAGAGGATAACATACTGCAGGATTGATTATATTAGGAAAAAGACAAATCCATGATGTGAAACGGTGCTGATCATCAGAGAAGAATGGAACAGAATGTTTATAGCTCACCACCTTTGCTAGCCACATACCAAGAGGAAATGAACCAATATCACACTAGTAGGTGTGCTCAGCTGATGAGTAGCTACTTGCAGCAGAAATAATGGTGACTGGACTGATAAATAGCAACATCATCTTAGTGATCTGGCAGCTAGGGAAGGTGACTGTATGAAAGAACACTTCCCCAGCTGCTTCAGAAAGCCAAATTATTACAGGTTGGTCTATGTACTCCAGAACTTGCAGACTTCAGCTTTCTAGGGTCTCTGATGGAGGTGTTTCTCAACTAACTGCCTCTGTTCTTTTTAACTGGAGATCTGAGGTTAGAACTTGAATGCAAATCTTGTTTACTACAGAGCTGTGCCTCTTCCCCAGCTGGCTGATTGTATGCTTGTTTAGCTTCCTTCTGCCTATCGAAAGTTTCCCCATGGATCTAGTTTTTCTGCCTAGATCATCTGAGGAGGGCCCTGATTTTGAATAATTAGGCCAATGGCTGCAGGGAAGTAAGATAAAGAAACAAACACAGCTGAAACTACAATTCTGAAGACTAATTTTGAAATGTAAATGCTCTTTCCATGAAGCAGGTTTGGCAATGTTGTGCTAATGATAGCTGTAGTTTTGTGCTTGTTTACAGTTTGAGCATGGAACAAATAAACCCCTTTGAATCACATGCTGTACAGGGAGACGGTAGCTTCAGCACCTAATACAACTAGTTCAGAGCCTGACTAGTGTTTGCAGTACATCTAACAGGCAACACAGTCTTGTGTCTTGTTAAATGCTTGGTGTGGCTGCACACAGAATGGAAAGCTTTAGGGATTTTTCAAAAATAATCTCTAAAGCTCTTTCCTAGTCACTAAACTGGAGCACTTTTTCATACAGCAAATGCTTTCATCTTTCCCTCCTGGCTTCAGGGGCTTATACTTTTTTCAGGCATCTGACCTCAGTTACGTTCTTCAAACAATAAATCCATCAAGACAAAACTGCATGAGACCTACCATTTTTCATTCTTCTACATTCTGTAGCATTTGTTAAAAGGGACATGTTGCTTTCAAAAAAGCACTCAAGAGGGCTGAATGATGAACAGATTTTGATCATTTTATCTTGGGGTTATGTGTCACAATGAAAGCTGTTTTTTAAGTGGATTGGCCACCGCATTTACTAAGCAACCTGGGAAATGTGCAGCACAACGTTGTCCCGATAATTTTTCTGAAAGATACTGGAAAACAAATCGGTGCCTAGATGGCTTCTAGAGTAGATTCTTATAATACACTCTGCATGGGGTTGCTCTTGAAGACTCTCCAGAACTGCAATGAGTCCAAAATGGTGCTACCCAGCATTTGTTGGGGGTGAGCAGGAGAGCCCATTACACTGGTGTTTCAACAATATAATGGCTACCTGTATGTTCCCAGGCACAATTTAAGGGCCTTGTTTTTACCTTTGAAGTCCTAAATGGTGTGAGTCTATGTTATTTCTCGGGATTTCTGTTCCTGGAGATCGGTCCTCCTGCTCTTTGACAGATGCCCATGTGGTCCCACTCAGAATACTGTGACATGTGGGTGCAAATCTGACATTCAAAAGGGGAAGAACCTTTTCATTGGTTACCCGTACACTGAGAAAAGGGTTCCCTCCAGGGCCCAGCTTTCTTCTACAATTAGCTCTTTTCAGAAGCGTATAAAGATTTTCTTTTAAATATCAGAACTCAAGTTATGCTAAATCGAGAGCTGACATTTAATCGCTGAGCTGTTTTTAGATCACTCAGAGAGATTTTTTAGATAGTTGCTACCATTGTTTTCAGGTGATTGTAGTTAGAGCATTACTGGTCTTCACTGTGTTAATACTAGCTTGAACTGTAAACCACCCTGTGAATCTTTCTGGATTGAAAAGCAATGTAAAAGTTTATTGTAAATAAATACAATAAACATTTTACAGGTAATACTAAGCTTGTAAAATTTGTGGAGAAATAGAAGAGTGCAAGCTTGAAGAGTTTTAATGAGGCTTACAGCTTTAGGATATTTATAGTTCAGTGTGCGCTGTCCCATACCATCACCACTGGAAGTATACTGCCTTTCAAGCATACTTTATGGTTGGTATATATTACAGACCCACACAGTGTATACATACTAAAGCTGAAATGTTTGAGGCAGCTGGCCATTAAAAAACAAATGAACCTATGTCCAGATTACAGATATATAGGATGAAGGACTATTGGCCATAGCTCACTGCTGTTAACATATATGTCATGAAAAAAAAGACACCCATCTATTTCTAACATTACAGTTTTATGAATGAGATACGCAATGACACTCCCACTGAGATGTGTACAAGATGATTTTATAGAAGAACTTCTTTCTATAGTAAAGATGCTTGGAACCAAAACTATAGAGAAGGAGGCCGATATTTAAGCAAATAGGCAACATCTCACCTAAAGGCCTGAAAGCCTGGGTAGGGAGAGACCATAAAATTTCAAGGAAAAAAGGATTCCACCCACCCCCCCAGACTTTTTTCCCTACTTTGGAGAAATGGACACACTTAGAGGAGCAGTGAAAAAAATTCTTTGAAATATTTTCTTTTCGAATGAGTGAACTGGTTTTTAAAATAATTTATGCACTAATATGTGTTACATGGAATTTTTAATGCTAGATAATCTACAACATCAGAAAATACCAAGTGGGGGACACACAAGGACTTGTTGGGGATATTTCATTTTCCCTTCTCCCCACTATTTCCTTTTTCGGTTTCCTAAAAAACCCTCATAGCCTTTCCTCATTTCCTGCTTCCTTCTCTCCTTCCCACCTACCAGCAAAGCTACCTTTAATTGCCCTCCCATCTTCAGCTATATTAATCACTTAATTTATACTCCGCCCTTCTCCACAATGGGGACTCAAAGCAGCTTATATCATTCTCCTGTCCTCTCAAACTAATCCTGTGAGATAGGTTAGGCTGAGCATGTGTGACTGGCCCAGGATCCCACAGTGAGCTTCCATGGCAGAGTGGGGATTTGAACATGGGTCTCTTAGATCCCAGTCTGAAACTCTAACCACTATAGCACACTGGCTTCCATGAATGAGTCATGCAAGTCAGGTAGTACAAAGTTACCCAGAGATTGCTGGTGGACCTGGCCCTGATGAGTCCTTCCTCAAAGGCAAAAACAGCCTTGGAAAAGGCCCTGCCCCTTCACCTGCCTTTTACTGTCAGAAATCAAGGCTTGAAAACTAGCAGTACTGTTGTGGTTGCTTAGTCACAGCCAATAGCCACTGAAAGGGCATTAGGTGCTGCTTCTATTGTTGGGGAGATTTTAATCCCTCAGTGTATTTTTTTTTAGCTCTATCAAAAGATCTGTTTCGTCTGTCCACAGATTTAGCCATGCTGAGAATTAGATACGTTGATTCCCGTGTATACTTTAGACATAAACAACATATTTCAAGGATATATTTATTGTTTGAATATCAATAATTTTGGCATCGATTAAAACTCTACGGATTTGATTATTATACATTATTAATACTTCGCTGTTTTCAATTTTATAAAGTTTAACGTGAATTTCAAATACGCTGGTAGTCCTATTGTGTAAGACTGTTTCTGTCCATATAATGCTTCAGTTTGTTTATTACAACATTTGTTTTCCAATTTCAATTTTTATTTTCTCCTATGTCTGATAAGACATAGATAATGTGCTAAGGTCTCCCCGCCCCCCAACTTCCAGTAATTTATATTGCCAGTCTTACCTGGAACCAGAATTGTAATAGCAGTCTGCACTGCTTTGCGAATTATGCTGTCCAGAGCAAACATCCAATGTGGCTTGATATTGTGATTTCTGAGAACTTTATTTACCTGGGAAGAGACACTGCAGTTAATACATTATTTTTAATGAAATTTTTATTTTTAATGAAAACATTATAAAAGATAAGAGAAATTTAAGTTTGGGTATACTGTATCTTTCCCTCCTTTGAGTAATTCTATGCTCTTCAGAGGCCAACTGAGCCATATTGTTTGGAAATGAGAAAGGAACTCAATCTTTCTAAAGCTAGAAAGAAGATAAAATTGGATACACTTAAGCTTATATCCTTAGTAACTGACCTTATTCTCTGACAAGGATGGCCCCGGCTAGCACAATCCCATCAGATCTCAGAAGCAAAGCAAGGCTCGCTCTGGTTAGAAGAAGAGATTGGATTGGATTTATACCCTGTCCTTCACTACCCAAAAGAGTCTCAGAGCAGTTTACAATCTCCTTTCCCTTCCTCTCCCCACAACAGGCACCCTGTGAGGTAGGTGGGGCTGAGAGAGCTCTTTCAAGGACTGCTCTTGAGAGAGCAGCTCTGAAAGATCTTGTAACTGACCCAAGGTCACACCAGCAGCTGCATGCAGAGGAATGAAGAATCAAACCTGGTTCTCCCAGATTAGAGTCTGTGCTCCTAAGCCAATACACCAAACTGGTTAGTACTTAGATGGAAGAATACCAAGGAAGTTCAGGATTGCTGCATAAAGCAGACAATGGCAAACCAGCTCTTGGAAACCCTACAGGGTCAACATAAGTCGGTTGCAACTTGATGGGACCTTCTACCACCAGCTGACTTTATAGTGGTCTGTTGTAGAAAATATTAGGATGATAAACTGATCATTTATCTACAATTTAGTCAACTGGATTAGTATAATTATTATTTGATTACATTGAAATAAATGCCCATGACTAGAACATCAATATGGGCACCTTGTTGAGATACTGAAGCAAGTGTAACAAGGTAGATTTATCTATTCTTCATTAGAAAGAAATATAACGATCCACGTATTCTCTCTTCCTTCTCCTTTCTCAGCTCCAATTCCCTCTTTGGTTTCCTAGCTCATGGTAAACTATACTTTGCCTCCAAAGTACAGCTTGGAAACCAGTTAAAACCAGTTGTTTGCTATTCTTCGGAAGCAAACTATGGTTTGTTAAACAATTGGTTTACATGACATGGAATGTAATGAGAACCAGGAAGTTAGAGACAGCCTCGGTGTGCAAGGGAAGAAGGAAGTATAAAATTTCACCATTATATCTACAGTAGGCCAATATTTGATATTTTCTATAACAGCAACACTTCTAAAATTAAAATATTTTCAGAAAACAGAACAAAATGTTAAGGACAGAGGGCCACTAAATAAATGTTGGCCATCAGGAAAATTGTTTTGGGTCACACTATCTCCAAAGTATACCTACAATTATATAATTTATATAAAAAAGTATTGATGATATAGGACATAAATGTACTAATATATTCATTTCATAACTGAATGTAGGTAACATCTGTAGTGGTACCCATGTTCGCTATAAGAATAAACCTAACTAACCAGGTTCAATTTTTCAAGGTGCCCAGTACCTTTCAGAGGTAAACTGCCCTCACTCTATGGTAGGGTTGCCAGGTCTGGGTTGGAAAATACCTGGAGACTTTGGGGGTGGAGCCAGGAGAGGGCGAGGTTTGGGGAGGGGAGGGGCCTCAGCATGGCACAATGCCATAGAGTCCGTCCTTCAAAGCAGCCATTTTCTCCAAGGGAGCTGATCTCTGTCAGCTGGAGATCAATTGTAAAAGCGGGAGATCCCCAGGCCCCACTTGGAGGCTGGCAGCCCTACTCTATGGTCTGAGGATTTACGCAGGCCCAGTGCACCAGATGCCAATGTGCAACCCGATGCCATTACCTCTGCACTGAAGATGAGTCCAGATATAGTGCGAGCATAGCTATGATGAACAGTTAGTAGCCTCCTTAATGGGCACAAGTACTTCATTTAACTTTTCCACAGTTTTTATCATTTACATGGTAATTTAAAATATTTTAAAATATTTTAATAATCTGAATGACAGAACTTTGTAATCAATTTCTGATCTTACAAATGCACCACATTACTGTACCATAAAGAATCTGAGGCTGACGGTGATTTAAGGACATTTGACTATTTTCTGCAGTTAGGAGTCTAATATAAAACATGCCATTTACTGGCTTAAAAGACCATTAGGTGCACTGTCTATTCAGTTTCTACCACACTGTTCCTCTAAGGATCTCAGGGGAGTCTACAAGGTCCTCTCGCCCAGGGTTCATTTCGTAGCAGGAGCTCCTTTGCATATTAGGCCACACACCCCTAATGTAGCCAATCCTCCAAGAGCTGACAGTGCTCTTCTTACAGGGGCTACTGTAAGCTCTTGGAGGATTGGCTACATCAGGGGTGTGTGGCCTAATATGCAAAGGAGCTCCTGCTACAAAATGAGCCCTGCTCCTGCCATATGTCCTTACAATGAACCAAAGGAGGCAAATCAGGCAAAGAGAAAGTGATTGCCCCAGGTGACACAGTGAGCTTCAAGGCTGAGCCAGGAGTGGACTTTCTCGGGCTCAGTAGAAAAAAAGCATGATGCAGCCCATTTAACCTTCCTGCCAGAAAAAGCCTGTGGCATCGTAGCCTATGACTGCAAATCTGAGAATACTTTGAATACAGCTAAGTAGACCTTCTTGGGATGGCACTGTAAATTGCCCACTCTCAAATATTATTTTACTTTAAATTGTTCAATTTGGGGCACCGTTTAGCAGAAGATGGTCACAAGTTCACTTAGAAATAAGGCCCCAGTGTGTTTAGAGGGCTAAAAGTGGTCCCCGTCCCATTGTTTCTAGTGGGGCTTTGTCACAACTAACTTCTAATATTGTTGTTCGTGAATTGAGCAAGTTCATCAGAACACTATCTACAGGAAGTAGCAATGTAGCAGGAAAAAAGTGTACTTACTGCATCCTGAAAACCAAAGAGTACCAACTGAACCTGGCTGATGCCATGACTGTCAAAGTCTAGCTCCAATTTCAGCTTTGAAAGTGTACTTGCAATGATCTTGCGATCCGTTGACCTGACAAATTCTCTTAGGCTGGCAACTAAAGTTGTGATGTGTTCCCATTTCAGTTTAGGCTCTTCAGCTCCCTGGTAGAACAATAAAGATTAGCTAATTACAGTTGCATAATCACGAGGGAAAGAATGACGAAAATGCAGAAAGCACATTTTGCTTAAGCCTTGTTGCTGTGCAACTTCCATTTATACATGTCAATGAGGTTTCCACAGGAAAGCCTATTACAAATGTTGCAGCTGGCTAATGAGTGGGTGTGACACACCCCCAGTGTTCTCATGGCTGGGTGGCATATGAAACAGAAATTACGTAGCCCTTGATCGGAGGAAAAGCCAAACGTGAAGGAAGGAGACAGGGTTTCATAATGATGTGGCAGGTCTGGGACAGAAAAAGTTTAATTGGCAGCAGTGTGTGAAAATAAGGTCAGCACTAGAAAAGAGATTCTGTAGACAGAGTGGATATAAAAGATCTAAAGAACGTAGCTTGACGGACAGACTTATGGAAGGCTGTTGAAGCCATCGTGAAGCATAGTTTTTAAAAAGCCGCAGAAATGGAAGCAAAAGAATAGGATGCCATTACCAGTGATTATGGAATTAAGCTTCCAAGCTGCAAAGTAGATCCATTAACACCCATCATCCACTAGGAGCATTTTCATGACTACTCTAGAAAATGGCAGTTCCATTCCCTATGCCAGCTATGGCTCCTGTAAGTACCGAGGGGCTCATAATAAATGGATGTCTGCGGTTGGCAGCAGGGCCATCGGAGGAGAATGCCCTGAGCACCACGGCTTCGCCAACTGCCTTGCCGGCCCACCTGAGCTCAGCCCCTGGGCAAGCCTGCTGGCCCCGACAAGACAACTTACAGGGGTGGTGGGAGACAGTGACGGCCGGGATGCTCCTACTTACCTTTTTCTACATACTACAGTTTCCCCCCAGAAAATGCCTATAACAAATGCTTCTGCTCCTGAGAATTAAAACTTGCCTTATGTGTAAATCGGAACTTTCTACATTTAAGTGTACTTAGATATGCATTCCACCACTATAAAAGTTTCCCAATCCAAACACATTTAATGCTTTCTAACCTCCTGACTGAAAACATACACATGTGAATATCACATAAGGGAAGCTGATGTTGGATCAGGCCAATGGCCCATCCAGTCCAACACTCTGTCACACGGTGGCCAAAAATACCAGGACCGATTTCCCACAGCCGCTGCTCCACCCCCGCTCCTCCTTTTGCCCCGATTGTCAATTTCCCACTATTTGCCGCATTTTGCCCTGGAGCTTCGCCCAATTTCCACCGCGTCTACTCGATCCTCAAAAAACAGGATTGAGTAGACACGGTGGAGATCGGCTGAAGCTCTGGGGCAAAATGCGGCCATGTGGCAAATAGTGGGAAATTGACATGATCGGGGCAAAGGGAGGAGCAGGGGTAGAGCAGCGGCCATAGGAAATCAGTCCAGGTGTCATCAGGAGGTCCACCAGTGGGGCCAGGACACTAGAAGCCCTCCCACTGTTGCCCCCCCCCCCCCCAAGCACCAAGAATACAAAGCATCACTTGCCCCAGACCGAGACTTCCTATCAATACCATGTGGCTAACAGCCACTGATGGACTTCTGCTCCATTTGTTTATCCAGTTCCCTCTTGAAGCCGTCCATGCTTGTAGCTGCTACTGCCTCCTGTGGCAGTGAATTCCACATGTTAATCACTCTTTGGGTGAAGAAGTACTTCCTTTTATCTGTTCTAACCCGACTGCTCAGCAATTTCATGGAGTGCCCACGAGTTCTTGTATTGTGAGAAAGGGAGAAAAGGACTTCTTTCTCTACCTGCTCTATCCCATGCATAATCTTGTAAACCTCTATCATGTCACCTCTCAGTCGTCATTTCTCCAAGCTAATGAGCCCCAAGTGCTTTACCTTTCTTCATAGGGAAACTGTTCCAACCCTTTTACCATTCTAGTTGCCCTTTTCTCAGTGCTATAATATCCTTTCTGAGGTGTTGACCAGAATTGCACACAGTATTCCAAATGAAGTCGCACCATCGATTTATACAGGGGCATTATGATACTGGCTGATTTGTTTTTAATTCCCTTCCCAATAATCCCCAGCATAGAGTTGGCCTTTTCTATTGCAGTTGCACACTATCTCGATGTTTTCATTGAGTTATCTACTATAACTCCAAGATCTTGTCAGAATCTCTGGATTCTAACAAAGGCTTCTGGGGCTTATTGGACTTATTACTATCTATGTAACCCATGTAACCTATCCTTGCATTCACTATGTAACCCATGTTTGATGTTTGAGGTTTGTTTGTTTGACCCATGCTATCACTTTGCATTATCCTTTTCCATTTCTTTATGGCCCTGGCTGGGGCTGGTTAGTGTAACCATTTGTCCCGGAGGGTGGCGACTTCAGAACATGAGAACAATCGGCCTCTCACCCTCGCGCCTCCGCATTCCTTTCCTCCCTGCCAGGGGAGACGGGGACCAGTTTCTTATCAACGTGCGAAGGCCTTGAAGAAAGCTATTTGTTATGTGAAAGATGGTTACATCTGAGGGGTCTGGTTTAAGAAGGGAAATTTACTGCTTCACACCTAACCTTTTTCCTGTGGGAAGCAAACGGTCAAGGGACCTTTAGCCCGCGGTTTTTCCGTCCTGTTGATTGGTTACCTATGGGCAATTCAAACTGTGCTGGAGGGTATATTAGTCCTGCTTCTATTGTATGTGTTATCTCTGACAATAATCCGAGGACCTGTAGCAATGTAGTAATTGGAAATAAAGAACTGTGTTTCATCAACAAAGATCTGATCCTTGACTACTTCGAGCAGAAGCCTCACAGATCTCTCTCTTGGTCAGTCTCCGCCAGTTTGGACCCCATCAACATGTATTTATAGTTAGGATTTTTGGCCCCAATGTGCATCACTTTGCACTTGGTCACACTGAACCCCATTTGCCACATTGATGCCCACTCACCCATCCTCAACAGATTCCTTTGGCGTTCCTCACAATCCTCCCTGGTTCTCACCACCCTGAACAATTTCATGTCATCCGCAAATTTAGCCACTTCACTGCTTACTCCTAACTCCAAATCATTAATGAACAAGTTAAAAAGCATCAGACCCAGTACTGAGCCCTGCAGTGCCCCACCGCTCACCACCCTCCACTGTGAAAATTGCCCTATACTTACTCTCTGTTTCCTATTAATTTGCCAGTTTTTGATCCACAAGAGGACTTGTCCTTTTATCCCATGACTATTGAATTTACTTGGGAGCCTTTGATGAGGAACTTTATCAAAAGCTTTCTGGAAGTCAAGGTAAACAACATCTACTGGGTCCCCCTTGTCCACATGTTTATTCACCCCCTCAAAGAACACTAACAGGTTAGTGAGACAAGATCTTCCCTTACAGAACCCATGCTGAGTCTTCCTCAAGAGATTTTGTTCATCAATGTGCCTACTAATTCTCTCCTTAATAACAGTTTCCACCAACTTACCCAGTATTGACATCAGACTGACTGGCCTGTAATTTCCCGGATCTCCTCTGGAACCCTTTTTAAAGATGGGGGGACATTAGCTACCTTCCAACCCTCAGGAATGGAGGCAGATTTTAAGGAAAGATTACATATTTTTGTCAGGAGATCCACAAGTTCACGTTTGAGTTCTTTCAGAACTCTTGGATGCATGCCATCCGGGCCTAGTGATTTAGCAGTTTTTAAGTTGTCTATCAGTTATAGGACCTCCTCTCTTGTCACCTCAATTTGACTCAAGTTTTTCAACACTGCTCCCTAAATCAGCGGTTCTGTAGTGGGCAAGAACTTTTCATTTTCCACAGTGAGGAGAGAGGCAAAAAATGCATTCAGCTTCTCAGCCATTTTCCTATCATCCTTCAGTACTCCTTTTACTCCACTGCCTCCTTGGCTGGTTTCCTGTTTCTAATGTATTTGAAGGAAGTTGTATTGTTGGTCTTTATGTTTTTTGTGATATGTTCCTCATATTCCCTTTTTGCCTGCCTGATCACAGACTTGCATTTTATTTTCCACAGCCTGTGTTCCCTTTTATCAATCTTACTGAGACTAGCTTTCCATCGCTTAAAGGAATCCTTCTTAACTTTTCCAGCTTCCATTACTTTGTTTGTTAACCATACAGGCCTTTTTCTATACCTATTTGTGCCTTTCCTAACCTTTGGAATATATTTTATCTGAGCTTCTAGGATTGTAGTTTTAAGTAGTCTCCAAGCTTCCCCAATGGTTTTGACCCTTTTTACTTTTCCTTTCAGTTTCCTCTTCACATGTCCCCTCATTTCAGAGAAGTTACCCCTTTTAAAGTTAAAAGTGGTTGTGTCTGTCTTGTTGGGCAACTCCCTATTTATACAAATGTTGAACTCAGTAACATTATGGTCACTGTTCCCAAGCGGTGCAATCACTTTAACATCTCTCACCAGGTCTTGGGCGTTACTTAGGACCAAATCCAGGATCGCCTCTCCACTGGTAAGTTCTGTGACCATCTGCTCCATAGCACATAGAAACTCAATCTCTTTTTCCCGACTTGAACATGTATGACTTATGATGTGCTTGCACAGCATTTTCCAGGACCTATGCATTTATTTTAATACATACAGTCCAATGTTAAATGTACCATTTGTATTTGTTTACCTGAGTTAGGGCTTCCATCAAGTTCCTCACCACTTTATCTTGGTCCTCTGTTAAAATTCTGTGAAGTGTGGCTCTCCGTTCACTGTCTTTTTTGAGCATGAAGAAGCCAGAATCCTTCTCCTCTGGTGAAGGAGGAGCACTGTGATCCTCAAAATTCTCGTCTGGGATGCTGTACTTACAAAACATAATGTTAAATAATGTAATAAAAACAACAAAAGGTAGTTTAAATAGTTCTTTCTTCATTTATAAACTAACACATATGGATGTTACCTTAGAAAAAGAGACCTAAGCCCTTTTGCATCCTTATCTCCACAGGACTTGGCTCTCATTTTAAATGAAAATGGGTCAAGCTTTAATTCAGTGTCAGGTGAAACTGAACCATATTCACTGCTGCTGCTTGTATCTTCTACCAGAACAGGAACAGGCAATGATATGCTTCGAAGATATTCTGTTCATCAAAGGGGAAAACTCAGAAAATTATTGCAGTTAAGGTCTTACACAGAAATCTAAATTATAATAATCACTGAATGTGATCTATTTTTACACACACACACACACACACACACCTTTCTGCCCAATTTAGGGTCTCCAAGGCAAACTATCAGAACTTTAAAACAGCTGGCTCAGTGTCATCTATTCAGACTAGCTGTGATTCGCTCCTGAGAGAAAGAGTTAGATTCAAGTCCAGTAGCACCTACAAGATTTTGGAGGTGTAAGCTTTCAAGAATCAAAACTTCATTAGTTGAGGATCCAATGATTCTTGAGAGCTTCTATTCCAAACATTTTGTTTTTCTCTAACATACCACTGGATTCAAACCTAGCTCTTCTACAGCAGAACAACATGGCTGTCCTTCCTGAAATTATTACACAAAGGCAGGGTTTTTCCCAGCGCCTGCTACCAGAGTTTGCAAGGATGAGGCCTCAAATGTCCTGCATGGAAAATTCATGCTCTACCGAGTTACAGATGTTCCCCAAAAATGAGTTTGTGAAGAATTATTTTCACAAATGGCCTAGGACAATATTCTTAGACCTGGATCCTTCATGTGCTAATATCAAAAAGTCCTGCTGCATTCAGTATTTGGGATTGCAAATTCAAGAGCATAAATTTTAAACATGAGTAGACTAAATAAACCCAAAACTCAATCAAACCTTTGGTTTCTCTGACCCTCACTGACAGAGTTTGTCACTGTGGTGGTTTGTGAGAAAATAAACTCCCCGATGTCTTAGAACATTTACAGATTTACAGATTTCATTATGTGTATGAGAAAGATCCAAGTGTTAACCTCACCATTTGATCCAACTGAAAGTGCTGTAAAAAAGGGGAGGAAATGAAATGTTAAAAATATTCAAGACTTATGAAGAGTAGAAAAACTAACTTTATCAATTACTTTTTTTAAGAATAAAAGGAACCGAGTATCATATACAAAGTTCTATTATTTTAAAAACTGTCAAGTACTTATTAGGATAAAATTAGTCCTGACTCATGGCTCAGCTTTGTAGAAACCAGCGAAACTGGCTAGTTAGGTCTTATGTCCTCTTGTTGAAAAAACAAGTTAGTTCAACAAATGCTTTAAAGGCTTCATTATCATTTTAACTTATTTTTTTCAACACGAGGACATGAGATCTAACTAGCCTGTTTCACTGGTTCAACTTAGTTCAACAAATGCTTTAAAGGCTTCATTATCATTTTAAGTCCAAGTTCATAGCTGAAAGCCACATTTATTTATAATTTTAAGTATGCTAATGCGATCTTAGTTGTATTTTTGCTTTGAAGAGCTGTGATTAGTGGCTACGTTAATCACTACTCAAATGATCTTAAGTTCTCCCTGCTAGACCTAAATATGTCTTTACCTGTTAGCTTTGATTGGGACTTTCTTTTTCTGCTTGTGACTTTTAAGAACTCATCGACAAGAAGCTCATTAGCACAGGTTCTCTTGTCTGGATCTGGCTCAAAGCAGCGTAGTATGAAGGCTTTTGCCTCTGCTGACATGGATTCAGGAATCTCTGGGTGTATTTTGAACATTCCAACCTAATAAAATATAGATGGAATAAGAAACAATCAAGGTTATGTTAACTCATGGAGCATCCATTCCACATTATCCATTCCACATTATGTTAACTCAGGAGCATCCATTCCACAGACTATTCATTCATTGCCTGTTGCCAGCTTCCTCTGATTTTTTAATTCTCTCAGAGGCCCCTTTAAGAGTACAGACAAGAAACATTTTAGTATTAAATTTTCTTCTTCTTTTTTAATTCAAATAAACGACTATCACAAATGCATTTTCAGGTCCAAACTAGATGTAAAGGTGGCCGTGGGTCCTGCTTCTGGATTACCACCATTTTAGAGACATATCCAGCCATTTAAAAATGTCACAACAGCCCAGTCCTGATCAGGCTTGCAGTACAGTGGGAACAAGCAAAACGAGGGAGAAAAAAGAGGGAGAAAAATTTCAACCCAGAACACACTGGGTAACTTAGGAGGTTACAAAGAAGAAGAAAATCTTTGAATGCAGAAATATCAAGGTCTGTTCCAAAAAAAGCTAAAATTGTTATTAAATCAAACAATCTTTAATCAAATGGTAAATATTAAAAACTGTGCATAAAAATCCATCAGCTTTAGTTACATGTATCAGTACCTTACTCTAGTAGGGAAAAAACATTTTTGTAAAATTACATTTGTACGCATGGAGGTGTCACACATTTATGCACACCTTTTCCATGACCAGGTACAGTTATTTATAACATCAAACATGTGCACTAAACATGTTTTGGCTGTGAGGCTTTCCCTCAGTGGTTTAAATTTGTATAATACACGACATACAGTGTATTTATTAAAATTACAACGAGATTCTTTGATTTTATCTTTTTTGGAATTGACTTTGATATTTCTACATACAAAGTTTTTCTTCTTTTTTTCAACCTCTTTTGTTGGCTTGTGGTGCAGTAAGACCAGGGGATCTTGTTTCTCCCCCTGTGCCTTTTTGGATTCTGAAATAATCAGGATCAGCCCCTCACGGGATTTTTAAATGGCTGGATTTGTCTCTAAAATGGCATTGGCAGCCATGGGTAGGCCCTGCGGCTGCTGTAATATCTAGTTTGGCTCTCGCTTTCCCACTAACCAGTGTATTATCTCATGCATCTTCTCCAGCTCAGCTTTTTAATTAAATTAAAGAATTGTTTTCTTTGATGAAAAACCCTTATCTATGCTTATCTATGTGAGTATAATCTCACCTTAAACATTGCTGCCTGTGGCTCGCCCAGTTCATAAAATGGAGGTTTTCCTGTGGCCATCTCGATAATGGTACAACCCAGAGACCAGATATCAGCTGCCTTCCCGTAGCCTCTTGGTCCTTTATCAATGATTTCTGGTGCCATATACTGAAGAGTACCTGTTTAAAACAAACATTCATTTCACTTAGGTAAGAAGTTTTAAAGGTAATGGCTAAAAATGAAAGAAGAAAATGAAATTTCTAGCCTTTATAAAAATCGTTCTGAATGATATTTCGTATGTGCTTTATTCAAAGCAATTAACATACATTATTTGTGTATTCCCTTCAGGGCACATTTAGTAGCAGGAGCTCTTTTGCATATCAGGCCACAGACCCCTAATGTAGCCAACTCTCCAAGAGCTTACAGAGCTCTTCTTACAGGGGCTACTGTAAGCTCTTGGAGGATAGGCTACATCAGGGATGTGTGGCCTAATATGCAGAGGAGCTCCTGCTACGAAATGAGCCCTGATTCCCTTAAACATCACTGTAGTACTATTAACTTTGTAATCAGGTAGGAAGGGGAAGGGGGAGAGGCTGAAAGTTAGCAGTTTCCCTAGTACCCTTTGAACAGTACATGGCACAGGCAAGATGAGAATCATGGACTTCCTATTCATAGCTCTCAGCTCGTATCAAGGTTCCTATCTTGCTTTCTACAGCGATACTGTTTCCCAACAACTTAAGACTGTTGAATCACAAAAGGTAAAGGGTTGGCTCCTATGAGTTTGTTCCGCTAGTAGTGGAGCCTTCCCTCTGGTGCAAAAATCTTTTCTTGGGCATAGGATGCATTTTCATGGGAGGAAGATGTTTTGTTCCACAGGAAGGCCATTACTAGAATTCACAGGCTCCAACCCAGGGTTTTCTCCAATTCAGCAAATCCATTTCTGTACCAGCGCACTGTATTGACTAGAAACTAGTGTATAATCTTAACACATTCCTGAATGCTTTTCCTTTATTAGGAAGAACACATACCAGTGAATGTTTCAGTACATGGGTTTATTCCAGCAAGTCTCTTTGATGTTCCAAAATCGGAAATCTTTAGCACTCCACTGTATGTGTTAATAAGTACATTGTCACCCTAAAGGAAAGAACATTTGGGATAATTATATTCTCCAACATTTAGTATTACAAAACAGATTGCAATTAAAACAAATGCTTAAATACATAAATTACACAAAAGAATTAACAGCACAATCCTAAGAGGGAGCACAATTGGCACAAGGAGCCAACTGACTTCCACACTGGTGTAACTGGAATTTACGTCAACATAAGGGCTGTTTAAACCAGCGCAGGGCATGATTGCCACTGCATCATCCCGTTCCACCAGCACAGAGGTGCTGAAGCTGCATAATGGTGGACTGTCAGCACGAAGCCCTGTGACAGCGCAGACGTGGGGATTTCAGAGGGCATGTCTGCAATTAGTGTTTTCAGGGCAGGAACACCCCTCCCCTCCAGAACACATGTAAATTTGCACTGGTAAAAATGGGGGTGTAGCCCACTGGCACCCATGATGGGCTAAATAACACAACATCCCATGCTGCTCTGGCCATGCTCACAAGGACCATGCTGCTGTGGCCATGCCCACCACCACAGGATGCTGACCAAGTGGGCACCCAATCAATACCCTCCTCCATGCTGGCCATGCCTCTCTGCAGCACCCAATCAGGCCCCCTCACACCCTACAAATGGTTCCAGGAGGTTGCCCCATAACCACTTAAGTAGGGCATGTGGCATGGAATGCTGTTTGACAGCTCTCTATTGTGCGGATTTAGAGCAAGCACACACCTGCCTTGGTGGCAGGAACACAGAGAGGGCACTTAGCAACCTTGGGCAAGCACATGGCAGGTAAACAACATAAGAAGAGTGAAGTCCACACTCTGTGGCTGACCACTCCCAGATTTTGGCCACAACAGGTACACCAAGTCCTCTGTCAGCATTCCAAGGAACAGCCACCCACCTACACACACAGGTAAGTGCAGCACCCCCTCCCCAGCCCACAACCCCCCTTGGCCAGCAACAGTGGCCACAAGCCACAATGTACATGCCTCCCCAACCCAGCAGCTGCAGGGTCCAGCAGCAGTCCACCAAGGGCACATGGCAGGGGGACAGATGTGTCAGTAATTTAAAGTACCCTCATGGATCACTTAGAATCACCAATACCAAAGTAAGCTGGTGTGTTCCAAAATATACCTGGACAGAGGGCTTGCAGTTAAAATCTGAAACTAAATGCGTTTTACAATTGACCCATCAGCTTCATGTGCACTTATTCATTCACATATATAACCCACTAATTAAACGGCTAATGTTCAGGAATAGCAAACCATCCATTTTATAAGGACGTCAGTTCAAGATAGGGCATTAAACAAAGCTACTTGATGCATCCATAAGATAGAAGGGATTTTAACTAGCATAACAGTTCACTCCAACTGATTTCAGCAAAAGCCTCATAATTGAATCTAGTGCCCCTCTACTCTATTTAATGCTTTTTTAAAAATCATTTTCATTCTGACCCACAGGGTCATTCTTTACTCTAGCATAATCCTTTTTTCCAAGTAATCCACATATAAAATTCCTAGCAAACTTCTCACCTTTATGTCTCGATGCACTATTTGATTATCATGGAGGTATTTTAATCCTTCAAGAATCTGTTTGGTATAAAAACCAATAGTCTGCTCATTATCTTTTAATGGCCCCCATTTTGATCTCAGAAGAGCAGAAAGGCTACCTGTGGAAAAATTGTCAATAAAAATGAAATGATCACCACCACCACTACTTAATTCTGGCAAATAGTTTCTACAGCTTCATTCAGATGTCATAGACAAATGGCAATCGATCCATTGAAGGCACCTGAAATATCTAGGCTCATCCACTCCCTCCCTACACCTCTCATACCAAGGCTGAAGAGTTCCTGGCTTTGGAACCTTTCAGTCTAACCAAAAGTTGTTGTGATATCCAAATTCAAACATTTTTTAAAAATC
Organism: Lepidodactylus listeri; assembly: GCA_029233225.1. NCBI lineage: Eukaryota > Metazoa > Chordata > Lepidosauria > Squamata > Gekkonidae > Lepidodactylus > Lepidodactylus listeri. Next base: position 44,479,897 of record JARCFY010000003.1, read on the forward strand.
AGGGTTTGTTTCTTGCCCCCAGACTTGGACTTTAAGCCAGAATTATACTGTTTAGAGTTCCTCCTGCACAAGCAGGAAGGAAGATGGACTTCAAACCATTTACTGTAGCACAATCAACACGACCCCGAGGACTTATTAAAGGAGAAAAAAAAAACATTTCGAAGAGAATCCCCCCCATTTTTTTCAGGGGCAGATCAAAAGACCAAATTATTATAAGAGTACTGGAGAGTCTGAGAGAAATCATTCTCTTCCGATATTACCTCGCAGAATTTAAAAGGCCATGAGACAGCTGGGTTTTATCTTGTGAGCTTCTTTCCTAAGATATCCCCCCTCTTTTTAAAAAATTAAGCATTTGTAAAAAATAATATGTGTAAAGACTGGGGTACTACTACAGTTGCAGTCCCCGACTCGCCAAGAAGACTGGGGAGAATATATTCTTGGTTGAAGCAAGGTAGTGTTTAGATATATTAAGTGCGTTCATACCTGTTGCCACAGGTTAAATTTAAACAGACAGCTCTGGAAGTGGCCACATGGAAACTGACTTGGGAGAGTGTGGCACACTTCTGCTTCTTCCCACCTTCCTCACATTTTGGTTAAAAGGGGAAGCTCTCTGTACATTAATACTATTGACCAAGAAAATTAGGGAAATGCTTTTTCAACATATCTCGTATGAACGTTTTCATGTTACAGTCTCTTACCGCCTGGCACCTGCTCCATGAATATCTTAATGAACCCATCTTCACTAAACGAACCAAGGTACTGTACAATATTTTTGTGTTTGAGGTGCTTATGTAAAGCAATTTCTTCATGCAAAGGCTGAGAATACCTGAAAGAAAGGGACAATTTAGAACATTTCCATCAATTTTGTTTATTGTAGGCGATTCAGTACAATGTAACTTATAAACCCATCCTGTGACAGCAATTCTGATAATGCCTACTTTAAAATAAACTGGCACAGGAAATTGCCCAGGCAATGTTTGTGAAAAGGAAATAGGTTCCTAACGAAATGATAATAAAGAACAAACAAGCAAGGCAGAAAGCATGAAGGCTAAATAAATCAACTGTCCCACCGGGCGCAGAAAAATAAAACTCAAGCTTATCTCTTTGGTTGGATAATCCGACATAAATGAAAAGCTTTTAAAGTGGGAGGTTTATAGGAAATGTCAACCATGGATGTTTGCCTTAAGTGCAATAACATTTTTCTCTTCATGGAGAGGTGTTCAATTTCCATTAACAGTCTACTCACATTTCCTATCTGGCTGAGCATTTCACTGTGTTATTTTTTTTTCTCGCAAAACTGACAATATGCTGTTCTGATGATAACTTTGAGGCTGAATTTGAAAAAATAAAAAATGAATAACTGTTCATGTGGATAGTGTATTATTCACTCCAATGCTGCATTACCCACATGAACAGACCACTTGTGTGAACAGATTCCCTTTCTCGGGGTGGGGGGGAACTGACAATGGCTTAAGAGCGAAAGGGTTGATCTTCTATACATTCATATTTTCCTAGAGTACCATGTTTTATGATACTGATCGGGGTCAGCCTTCTTCCATCTTAAGCATTTTAATCTTGTTGAAAAACTTTAGACACCAAACTTTGAAATATAACAAAACAACTCCACTTTCAGGGACAGTCATTTGGCAGTCTTAAGGTGAAGAAGAAGAAGAAGAAATTAGATTTATACCCTGCCCTTCACTCACTTGGGAGTCTCAGAGCGGCTTACAAACTCCTTTTCCCTTCCCCTCCCCACAACAGACACCCTGTGAGGTAGGTGGAGCTGAGAGAGCTCTTTCCCAAGCTGTCCTTGAGAGAACAGCTGGTACAGAGCTATGGCTTGCCCAAGGTCATCCAGCCAGGTGCAAGTGGAGGAGTGGGGAATCAAACCCGGTTCTCCCAGATTAGAGTCCGCGCACTTAACCACTACACCAAACTGGCTCCAAACAAGGTGCAGTATGCTTCTGCACTTTGGGACAATGATGCACATTCACAGAAGGAACTTCCACAATATCTTTTGGAGAAAAGAGCCTAGACACCTTCTATACACCCATCTGAAAGCTACAAGACCAACTAGGAGTAGGGGAAGCTTTCATGACCTTCTGTCCTTAAAACTTCAATATATGGTTATAGTTTCTGAGAAGACAGCCTTGTATGTTATATAAAACTACTGTATCCTGTCTACTTGAAAAAATCGAGTTATCCTCCTCCCTGGCCCCCAAGATTAATGGCTGAGGCCTTTATGCAGGAATGAATAGTGCCTGACATGAGACTAGTGGGGACTCGGGGAGGGGCCTTTTCAGTTGCTGTTGCTGCTACAAAGGAGGAGGAGGAGGAGGAGGATGACGAAGATACCCTGCCCTTCACTCGGAGTCTCAGAGCACCGTGTGCAGAGGACTGAGATCTTTCTACAAACTTGGGGGAAACTCCAGGTTTGCAAAAAAAGGGGGGGGGGACCCTGAATTTGTAAAACAGTAAATTGTATGTTGCCGGGGGGGGGGGAGAGAAAAGTAAAAACGTTTTACAATGCTGATATCGTACAAGATTTTCCTCATGAGATCTTGACAGCCATTTTGGATTGGCTACTGGACTGTTGCTCTTTTCTACAGCTACAGATCTAAAAGTAACTCTTCTACCAATTTTTTTTAAGGAAGAACAAAACATGAAAAGTGCACAATTAGAACTCATTAGGAATTTAAACACTACATCTTCTCCTAGCTTAAACAGAGACTTTAGGTTCCCTTACTCATTATAACTGCTAATAGTACAACAGGATCCACGCTTCAGGGATGTTTACTGGTACTCATCATGTAACCATATCATGATGCTGCATCCTACTGTAATAATTTGCAGATGTTAGCTGGTTGATACGTCACACTGCTTATTCTTTGATCAGACTGTATGTTCAGGTGGGTAGCAGTGTTCCCTCTAAGCTGAGTTAATGTGAGCTAGCTCACCGTTTTTTAGCCTCCAGCTCACACATTTTTGTCTTAGTTCATGAAGAATGGCTCCAGAGCAAAAACTAATTTATGCAGTAGCCAAATTGCTCACTCACAACTTTGATGCCAGTAGCTCACAAAGTAGAATTTTTGCTCACGCGACTCCACAGCTTAGAGGGAACATTGGTGGGTAGCTGTGTTGGTCTGAAGCAGCAGAACAAAGTTTGAGTCCAGTGGCACCTTTAAGACCAAAAAAGTTTTATTCTGGGTATAAGCTTTTGTGGACACTACTATAAAAATGCACAATGGATGCATAGACACCAACATCGCTTTTACTGTGATCATCCTCATAAAAATTCTTGCAAAAGATTTTTCATTTCTTGCATCTGAGGAAATGAGGTTTGACCCACAAAAGTTTATGCTGGAATAAACTTTGTTTGACTTTAAGGTGCCAGTCTACTTCTGTTTTATTAGGCTGACTGTTACGGGATGTCTAATACAATTTGCCATGTTTATTTCCTATTCTGAAGATGACCTGGCTAAGTTCTCTACTGCTTTCTTACTCATCATCCTATTTTCTTAGCTTTGGAAAGCATTACCAGGAGTTCCAGAAATAGCATGTGGTGGTATTTCTCAAACGTTTTGAAGTCATGGTGAAATTAAACAATACACGCAAATGTGCATAACCAAACTCTGACAGCAGTTTTGTTAGAGAAAAGCTGCTTTAAGAGGAGACAATCTGAGGGGGGAGCAGCTTAACCTCTTCCTTGCCCACTGCTTTCCCACTTCACCCTTCCAAATTGTGTTCTCCCATGTGAAGTTTCAAACATGCGTGGGTGAGGATAAGCACATTCTTAGAATACTCGGTAGGGGGAGCAATATGTGGTGGCAGCGGAAAAGTGACAAGCAAGGGAAGAGTTAAAAATACACCTCCGCCTCTGGTCTTCCTCTTACTCAGAGCCAAAGGGGTACACCATTTTTAATGGTACACTATGCCTGTGCGACCCTAGATTTAAATTTTTGTTTGTTATCAAAAACTCCCTAATGTATTCTATCCTTAAAGGAAATGTGGGATAAAAATGTATTAAATAAAATAAGCTCCTCTGCTAAAAACACACACATGCATACACCCCACTTACTTCTGGGTCGTGCAACAAAGCACCATCAGTCTGTCCCTTGAATGACTACACAGAGATCAAGACCAGATACACAACTGCAGCTCTCTGATGTATATGTGGATTTGTGAACCAAACATTAACTCTGGCGAGATATGAGATATACAGCAGAGCATGTCTGACTCCTACTCCCTTGTGCGACCTCCCACAGAATAATATAGACCCTTCCTTGAAGAGTGAAGGTTTCACTAATCAAATGATTCTCTCCCCTCCTGGAACATCAGTTCAGCCAATTCAGAGCGACCATTACCACAGCTGAGAATGTAAGACATATGAAAATTTAAAGAGTTGATAGTATCTGTTGAAGATGTTAATTCTTTCCCACAAGTAACACAGCACACTGGTATATATCACACACCTGTAAACAGTAGTGTTTGTAATCATCCACCATTACAATACCTGCTATCTCTTTCTGGGATTTCTTTAATGGCAATTCTGACTTGATTGCTCAGATCTCGTCCCGCGTAAACGATGCCATAAGTGCCTTTCCCCAAAATGACTCGTTCACCATTTTCATCATATTCATAGTCATACTATGACAGAAAGAAAAGTAAAAGAGGGAAAGAGATTCCAGTACGTATGTCATTTACATATTGTTCTGTGCTACAAGGCTATATGATAAGAGCAGCATGAAAACCAGGGACAGAATAAAATAATTGCTGTCAGCAGTGAAACTGGCCCACAGCAAACACCTTACAACAACTATGCCTTCCAATACTGTGCAACAATTCTACATATGACTTACATTTAACTAGAAGCTACGGGGGATGCATCGCTGCTGTCTCCTTGGCAATGTGTAGTACAAAGACACTCATGACATCACATCATTGCACTTAGTGGTTACTATCAATGAACTGGAACACTGAATATCATAGCATCACATATATATTTCTTTTACTAGGAGAAATGTGAGAATTTGAAGCAACAGTGCACCTTCATAACATCTTGATTGGTGCTTAGTTTATTGCAGAAATAGGTTTTTTTGGCTTGCTGTTGCAATGCACTAGGAACCAAGTAGAGCCAGTGTATATGAAATCTAGCATATGAGAGGCTCCAATAGTAGTTATAGGATATGCTTACAGGTGCTGCTGAATGGTGGTGTCACACCAACTTGCCAAGTGACAACTCCTGGTGTACTTGGATTCTAGACACTCAGATTATATAAAAACATGTTGAATTCTCTCTCTCTCTCTCTCAAATGACACAGAGGATTTCATACATCAACTCAATGTTTTGTTCACCAAGAAGTTTTTGGGCCTTATCTGCAGTGACCTATAAACTGTCACGGCAAAAGGTCTTCCACCATGTGTTGTGGTATGACACCACTGACACTTCTTCAAGAGAAAAACAGAGCTGCAAATTCTTATTGGCTGAAGATCCCATTGCCTCATGTTGGAAATTAAATGGAAATTAATGGAGAGTGGCCATGTGTAGAAACAAAGGTGAATCACAGTGTGCAGAGCTATGTGTGTTATGTGCCAACACGTCACTTCCAATTTATGGTAAACTTCTGGATTAATGATCTCCGAAACTTCCTATCATTGCAGGTCTTGCAATGGAAGGCTGTGGCTAAGCTATGTAGCAATATAAAACAGTGTAAGAGGAATGTAGGATGGGAAGGGGTAGAAGGGCTACAGTTCATAGGTTGTGTGTGCGTGTGTGATATCTGAGCAGTTTGTCTGGCATATTAACAACTCCTCAGATATTCCAGAACTTTAAATGACATTCTTCATATGAAAGAGATAGAAGTTCCATTTGCTTCATTTATTCAAAATAACTAAGGCTAATTGTGCTAATAATCCAGTTAAGAAACACGTATATTTCATTCTGAATCACAAGAGAATTTGTATGAAAGCACTCTGCTCTTTGTCTTGTTAATCATATTATTTGAAGGATTAACTTGAAACATTCCCTTGGAGTTACCATTTTGCCCTTGAGAGCTCAATTCCCCAAAGGTTAGAAGGAATACAAGCCTGGCTCTTACCTCCAGGGAGTCTCCATCACATTCTCCTTCCTCTGTGTTTTTCCCTATCTCTTCAGTAATACTGTTAACCATTTCAAAAAATCTGTACACAGAAAAGCAGAAGACAATGTTACAACGGAATAAAACCTGGTATCTTTGTTACCTGCTTATGACGGGTTATTTTATTTTCCTCTGTAATCAACAAAAGGATTCTTGTTCTGACACATGTTATTCAAGAATAAGTGTGTAATTTAACAAGACTGTACTACCAAGAACAAACCTCTGCTCTGAATTATATCCTAGCTAAGCAACCAAAATGAGCTGTCATCCCATATCCTGCTTAGCTGTTGCTCTGTGGATTGTTTCTTTACCATTCTCCATTCTAGCCATCTTCTGATTTAGTTTGGTGCATTTGTACATTGCCACAGGTTTTGCCTCTATCTTCCCTCCAAGTTATTAATGTTCCATAGCACATATGTACATCGAAGCACCACACCCCTTTCCCAGTCTTCATGTGATTAAACTACTGCATCAAGATTCCTTTTCTGTATTATGACTAAAATGAATGCATTAATAAATCACAGCGCAAGAAGTAATCCTGATGCAACCATAAGAGTACATCAAGATTTCATTTTGCGTGTGGTGGAATTAATGCTCACATGAGAATCAAATGTGAATCAAAATTTGGCAAACTGTACATGTTCATTAGTTTGAACAAATTTCAGAAACAAGAACAAAAGGAATAATTGCAGATTGCTAACACACTGAAGCTGCTCTGCAGGCCAGGTAATTCTGAGCCCCAAAATCCAAAGAGAAATTAAGAAGGGGCAATTTTGTAAGCATATCTATCAAACATCTCTTTGAACTCAACTTCCTGCATTTACTTGAAACATACGAATGCTAATCAGCTAAATGGCAAGCACAGCTTGGCCTTCCTCTGCTGCTGTCCTTTTTTTTGAAATTCTGGATAATTTTTATCTTTGAGTGTTCTAGCTATCATTTAAAACCCATTGTACACATTGCACCAAATGAAATGATAAATGAAAAAGACCAATTCTGGACTGTGGCACTTCAGACAAGCATGAATGCACATGCAGAGGATCATTTTGGAGTGCTATTCCATGTGAAAAACTATCAACACAGAGAGAAACATTCCTTGGTGCATTACCGTATTATATGGAATGAGGTTTTTGAATGGGGGGGGCATTAAAAAAGTGGTCCTCTGTCTGAAGCTTGAATTGAATAGCCCCAAATTCTACCACTTCATTCTGTATAATATGTAGAAACGCACTTGAAAAAGAATGTGTTAACATTCCCAAGTAACAAGCTGCCTTAATAAGATTTTTACTGCTAACTTATCTGTGGGTGCAAATTTATTCTGAAGATGATCTGTACTATGACAACATATCCTTTTTATCCTTGCTTTAGCTTTGGGAATGAGTTACATAACAGCATTCACATACCCCCCGGCACAGGCTGAACACAACTTGTTCAAACCCACAAACTTAGGCTGGATTCCTAAGCAGCTATACTTCACAGGACCACCTTCAAGCAAGGTGTGTTGATGGCACATTTTCAAAAAATGTTTTATATGGATGCCTCTTTGGAAATGATTCTAGGTCATTCTAAGGATGTAAAATACGTGCATACACCTGATTTCAGTCTAAATAGGTTGGAGAAAGAAAGCAACACTGTGCTTAATTTCATATTACATTCTCAGTAAAAGACATTTTGCTGAACACATACTTTTTGCAGTGGTGCTCTGTACAGAAATAGATTTGGAAGTCATCTGAGTTGTGCAGCACATAAAGGAAGCAGCATCGTTCTTCAAATTTTGAAATGCTGAAAGAAAACAGCAGCATGGGTTGCTGATTCTGACACTACGCTTCAGGCAGTCTTCTGATTTCAACAAGAAAATAGAAACCTTTATATTTATATTATAAAGCTTGTGAAACCACTATTTTCTCCAATTAGTTATTTTTAATCACCTGGTAACTACACATTGGCATAGTTCAGATATAAGGTTCTGGATCCACCAAAACATGTTTTCCTTCTGTCCCTTCTTCGTTATAAAGCCATAATTTGCTATTACATGCAAATTTGCACAAACCATAGCTTGCACAAACAGGATCAGACCAGGGTTTTTAGTTCTGGTTTCTAGGCAAACTGGAATTTACAACTGCAATTTGTGTAGTATTTATTTGATAGCAAACTATGATTTGCTGAGAACCAAAGGCGAGAAGAAATCCAAGCTGGGGGGGGGGGGGGGGCGGAGTTCGCAAACACACCCAGTTCTCCAAACCATGGTCTGGAGGATCAGAAATGTTACATTTAAAACAAGCCATTCACTCATAAGTTTTCTCCAAGGATATTTGTAATTTCCCCCCCACAGGAAGATATGTGAATATTCTATCCAAAAAACAGGTTTAAACAAAACTGTATAACAAAAATCAGCATGCACATACTATATTAGTATTTTTTTTTGCTTTATTAAATTCACACAAAAGACCAGAACAAGGTCCTTCCAGGACATTCAATGGGTGACCTCAAAGTAGCTGTTTTATTGCAAAGGAACTTCAGAAACACACTGGGAAATTGCTGAGTTGCAAGTTACTACAACACTCAGAACAACTGAATATCCACGGATAAACAGGGATACTGGTTTCTTATCTTAGTACTAGGGATGGGCACGAATTGGGGAAATGGTGGTTTGTGGACATTTAAGAACATAAGAGCAGCCAATGTTGGATCAGGCCGATGGCCCATCCAGTCCAACACTCTGTCACACAGTGGCCAAAAACACCAGGTGCTATCAGGAGGTCCACCAGTGGGGGCAGGACACTAGAAACCCCTCACTGTTGCCCCTCCCCCCCAAGCACCAAGAATACAGAGCATCACTTGCCCCCGACTGAGAGCTCCTATCTATACCTTGTGGCTAATAGCCACTGATGGACCTCTGCTCCATATGTTTATTCAGTTCCCTCTTGAAGCTGTCCATGCTTGTAGCCGCCACCACCTCCTGTGGCAGTGAATTCCATGTGTTAATCACTCTTTGGGTGAAGATGTGCTTCGTTTTATCTGTTCTAACCCCACCACTCAGCAATTTCATTGAGTGCCCACAAGTTCTTGTATTGTGAAAAAGGGAGAAAAGCACTTCTTTCTATACCTGCCATATCCCATGCATAATCTTCTAAACCTCTATCATGTCACCTCTCAGTTATCGTTTCTCCAAGCTAAAAAGCCCCAAGCGCTTTAACCTTTCTTCACAGGGAAAGTGTTCCAACCCTTTTATCATTCTCGTTGCCCTTTTCTGCACTTTTTCCAATGCTATAATATCCTTTCTGAGGTGTGGTGACCAGAACTGCACACAGTACTTCAAATGAGGTTGCACCATTGATTAATACAGGGGCATTATGATACTGGCTGATCTGTTTTCAGTTCCCTTCCTAATAATCCCCAGCATAGCATTGGCCTTTTTTATTGCAGTTGCACACTGTCAACATTTTTGGTGAGTTATCTAGTACGACTCCAAGATCTCTCTCTTGGCCAGTCTCTGCCAGTTCAGACCCCATCAATGTGTATTGTGGTTTGCCGGACACTACGAACCATGAATCACCATGATTTTCTCATTTTCACAAACCGGTTTCACAAACCAGACTTATGCAGTAGAACACCCTGGTGGGCTAGAGACACCAAACTTGCAGCAATTCTGCAGCTGACTGTTCTCTACCTGCCATCCAAATTTGGTTAGGGGGCGAGTTACTGTCCCTTAAAGCAGGTGCCCCAGGAAACTGTACCTAATGAACCCCTTGCAAGCTAGAGACATCCAACTCACAGCACACCTCTCCGGGATGCCCCTCTACCTGATCTTCAACTTTGGGGAGGACTGGCTGCTTGGGAGCCGAGTTGCAGCCCCCAAAGTAGATGCCCCCAGGAAAGCTCTCTCTGGGGGCATCACAGCCATGCGCCAACCCTTCCCCTTGTGCCCAGGACAGGAGGCACCAGTCAGCCAACCTTGTTGGGGGCATGGATTCTGGGGGTGGGCGGCCAACCCTTCCCATTGTGCATACAAGTGGCTAAAATATCTTGAGTGGCCAAAACATCCAAGGGTGGATGGGTGGGGGGTGCAGCTCCATGGGGAGGAACCCGATGGCCACACCTGAGCTGAGTCCCTCTGCCTGGCTGTAGCAGTTAGACATGGAAAGGATGGAAGATGGCTAAAGTATCTCAGTTGGGGGGGGGGGTGCAGCTCTATGGGGAAGAACCCAGCAGCTGCACCTGAGACACTCCCTAGCAGGGAAAAGATATGGAAAAATTCACCCCCTACTGGAGTGTCTGTAAAAATTAACAGATGCTAAATTTGTAATATATTTAGGTTTCCTCCCACCCAGAGGAGGAGCCCAGTAACTAGGTCTGTCAGCTAGGCAGTAGCAGACAGACAGGTGTGGGTCAGATCGCTGGCCCCATCAGACACCAGGGGAAAGGTGTGAATAACTCCCCCTGAGTGGTGCTGTGTGGGTGAGGAACCCACTGGCTGAGTCCTTCTGCCCGAATCTGGCAAAGAAGGACTAGTACTTCAGAGCCCTGAAGCAGCAATTGCTTTCAGTTCCCCTTCCCTCTCGCCCTAAGATACAGTTCTTCTCTCCCTGTTGCTGGCTGCAAGCTGAACACAGCTGCATCTGAGCTCAGGGGTATATAAGCCTTCCTGCTCCTATAGAGCAAAATGGGAGCTCTCTAGTTGGCCACCAGAGCTGCCTAGCAAGCTTTGGAAGCCCAGGATTGGTGTTCCCAGAACTGCAGAAGGTCCACACTCTTCCCTCCTCCCCGTTGCCTGTGGAGTTGATTGATCGGCGCCAGGCTGTATGGCCCAATGAAGCACCCACAAAGCGCCATGACTCACCAAAGCAAAACGACACAATCGCCTGAAGCGGATGTTCAAGACGCAAGAAGAGGAGCGAGCCTTGACAACTTTTGCTTCGTGTGCCACTTCATGCCCATCCCTACTTACTACAGATGCTAACCTCATTCACTCCTTACATCTGTAGTCTTGCCAGTCCCCCAGAAAGGACATACATCCTCTTTATTTTATTTCTTATTTGGAATAATAGATTAGAATAGTATATTGTAATGTAGTGTAATGTATAGTAGAATGTACTGTAATTTGAAATGGTAGATTGGAATGTATTTCTCTGGTCTGGGATCAGGGGAGATAACTCTACACAGACAATCGCCCCACTTCAAAAAAGATGCTATAAGGTCGCTTCCATGCTTGAAAAGAGTCAGACGGAGAGTAATAGCAGGTTCTCAATTACACTTAGCATTCCACAGTTAAGGATACATCTGCCCATCAATCTCCAGTTCTGACATATTTATTTCCTTCACTATGTTCTCCCCCAGAATTAAATCCAAACAAATGGTAACCATATAAATTAAGCTTGTTATTCCTGTTTGGTCCTTGAATCTGTTAAACATCTCTATTATGTTGTATGCTAATTTACTGCTCATCCTCTACCTATAAGCATACACTGGTAACTTCCATTTCATTTTATCTAAGAAGTGTGCATGCACACAAAAGCTTATACCTTGAATAAAACTCTGTTGGTCTTAAAGGTGCCGCTGGACTTAAACTTTGTTCTGCTGCTTCAAATCAACATGGCTACCCACCTGAATCCACACAAAAGACCATTTACTGAAAAGGCTTGACAAAACTGACATGGCTCTAGGTGTCTACGATTTAGCAAAACTGGCTGTTAGAAAAAAAAGAGTTCTGACCACTTTCCAAAGATGATACTGCATAAGTGCTGTGTCATGATGAACACACAACTTCAGTTAATCACAAGTTGCACATTTTGGAGCAGTTCCTTGTGACAAACACTGCTCTCCCAAGAGGAGGCTCATTTATTTATATAAATGACTAAGAGGCCACACCATAGGCGTCAACTACGGGGGGGCTCAGGCCACCTCTGAAATTTCCCGGGGGGGACTGAGCTTCCCCGGCAAAATGGAGTGCCCGCCGGCCACCCGGCTGGCTGCTGCCGCACTGCCACACTTCCCTGCTTTTCAGGCCCCATGGAGTGCCCACTGCCACCAGAGCCTCTTCCCCCCCGCGCACCCAGCTCCCCTGCACTCCTTTCTCCTTCCCTCGGGGGCCATCCGGGCAAATGCCCCGCGTGATGGCATCACCCGGAAGTGATGCCATCACGCTGGGCACGTTGCCAGGGCGATGCTTTAGCAATAGAGTTTCAGGGCGATTGCTAGAGCATTGCCCTGGCAACGTGCTCAGCGTGATGGCATCACTTCCGGGTGATGCCATCACGCGGGGCATTTGCCCGGATGGCCCTTGAGGAAAGGAGGGAGGAGTGCAGGAGAGCCGGGCAGGGGGGAAGAGGCGGCGGGCGCTCCATGGGGCCTGAAAAGCGGGGAGGTGCGGCAGCCGGGCCATTTCGCCAGGTGGGGGGAAGAGGCGGTGGCGGGAATATCGTCCCGGCACACACGCACTTTGCATGCGCAGGAGCCCCCACCCCCCCCCGGGAAATCAGAAACTCTACACCCATGAGCCACACTTCTTTCTGACACATGCTCCATAGAATGGTATAGCATTTTGATTATAAATGGGAAACAATGCTTTACATTTCTCAGTGGTTCCTCTTTAAAAAGACTGCAGATAAACCCTTATCTTTCTGAGCTGTGCACCTATGCTCCCAGACTCAGTGTCTGCTTCCTTGTCTCTGTCTCTTGTGACTTTTCTCTGCAGACTGAACTTTAACAAAGTCAGGTCAGACTTCTAATCCTAAAAAAGGTTAGTAACCATTCCCGGGTTTCTCACACAGAAATCTTTGTGCATTTTGAAATGCAAGGAGCCATCTGAGGGCACTATAGTATAAAAGTAGGGTTATTCGATTTTTTAAATAAATAAATAAAAGCACCACAGCTGAACAACAGCTGCCTGATAGTTAATTTTATTAAACCTGTTTTCAGAAAGGATTGAGAAGTAAATAGCAAGAATTTCTGTTCTCTAAACCTCTACACATTTGGAATCAGCAGCTGATATTGAAACATAGAAAAATGTGAAACATTTCTTGAAGGTGAACTGCAGTATAACAAATATTTCACAATTTTTATAATTCTTTTATATTAACTTGGAGTAATTGTCCAATACATCTCTTTTTTCCCCACAGCTGTGAGTTAGCTGATTTCAAAACCAGATTTTTACAGATGATGACTTAACCTCTGTGACTAACAACAGTTGTTGATTCTTCTTCCAAACAGTGTTCTCAACTGGCTTAGAAAAAAAGGGTACATGGTTTACCTAAGGTCACTCAAATAACAATGACCTACATACAAAGATGAAAATCTGACCAAATAGTCCACTTATCATGTACTTGCATCAAGGCTGATTTCTGGATTCTATGTCCAAAAAAGCAGTTCTGAAGTTGATTATAAAATGCCTGTGGGCTGCACACCCAATTAATCAGGAATGCAAAGAGTTCACAGAATGCCTCTTCCCTTCCACCTACAATGTCCTGGAAAGCCTGCTACTGAGAGTCAGGGGACTGATGGGAACAGACTGGGATGTTGCATAGGTGTAGACTACGGGGGGGGGGGGGGGGGCTCGAGGGCTCAAGCCTCCCCTGAAATTTCCTGGGGGGGACTGAGCCCCCCCAGGAAAACATAGCACCTGCCGCCGCACCTCCTGGGGCCCTTCCGAGGCCGGCAGCTGCTGCTGCTGGTGCCTCTCCCCCCCCCCCGCCCCGCCTGGCCACTCTTCCATCCTTCCCTCTCCCTCCCTCTTTTCCCAGCAAAGGAAGAGGGAAGGAGTGGGGGGGGGGGGGAGAGAGGCTCCGGCAGCAGCGGCTGGTGGGCCTCGGAAGGGCCCGGGGAGGCACGGAGGTTTCCTGGCGGGGGGGAAACCTCCGCGCTTCCCCGAGCCCTTCCGAGGCAGGGGGGGACATTGCCCCAGTGAGCACATGCACAAAGCGTGCACGCTAAAGAGCCCCCCCCCCCCCGAATTTACAAAACTCTACGCCCCTGGGATGTTGCAGCAAGGAAGAGGAATGAGCAGAAACTGAGGCTCCCACTCCTGCACAACTCTTGCATCATTCTTGGAAGAGCTTGCATAAGAAGGAATTGCAGCATCCCATTCTGTTCTTGAGAGTCCCCTGACCCTCAGGACTGGCTTTTTGGAAGATTTAGGGGGACTGTAACTGGAAGGAAGAAAGGGGAGAGATCTGATCTATGAACTCAGTCCATTTACATTTCATTGGATCCAACCCCATGTTCTTATTTTTGGACAAAGAAAGGCCATAGTGCAGTTTCTGCTTCTCTCAATGAGGTCCCAGGACTCCAAACAGGGGAGAGAACCACATCTCCCCACTGAACGTCAGTCACCTGTGTGATTATGCAGTGATCTGTGAGATGCCTGAACTCTCTCAAGAGCTTTGGAAGGGCTTCCATCGTTAGAAAGCCTGGGGCTAAGACAAGGGGAGAATGAGTCCCTCTCCCCTTCTGTGCAAGGGTGCATCTAGGTACTGTAATCTACTGAATAAACCCAAGTTAACACATGCTGCTTCCTGCATTTCAAATGCCTCCAGTTTACTGGTAAGGCACCAATATGAGACGTTCAAATGCAGACAAGCACTATACAACTGAAACCCATTGTTCAAGTGCTGCAGATTTATGGATACTCAGGAGTTGGCACCATAGTTAAGAAGCCGTAGAAATCCTGTTTCTTAATCACTGCCTTCAAGTTTTTGGATGCATGCACTCTGCTAGCTATGATTATGCAAGCTGCTAAACTAAACTAAGCTGCTTTGAACAATACTTTTAAAGAAAATGTCTTTCTCAGCCAGTCACCACCGACACATTAGTCATCGCTTAGCATGAGATTGTCCCCTAAAGCAATTCTGCCAAGCAACAGGTATAAACAATGTTTACGGTGGTATAAACAGGATTTAGACATCTTTAAAATGAAGGCAGTGCTTTCATACCATCTTTTCATATGCTCTTCTGAAATCCACGATGGTTTCTTAGAAGTATTATATACCCTGGACATCTCAGTCCCAGGGGCAATTTCTTTAACTACCCCAGGTATAAAATGGTCTCTCCCAGAATCAGGGATTAACATCTTCTAGTTTTAACAGCTACATACATTTGATGCATTTTTATTAGACATTACACAACATTAAAAACAGAATGCTTCTATGACCTGCATAAATAATATTAAAACTACTGTGTGTCAGAGTGTTATCTCTGTTGTTCACAGAGTCTGAAGGCAATCAGTGTGATGTAGATTCTTAGGGTCAAACCACGTGTTAAGCAGGAAATGTGTAATCAGGTTTCCCAGTACATTTTTAAATCTTAAAAAGCAGCCAAGAAGCTCTTGTTTGTAGTGTGGTTATGTTCATGAGAGGGAGATGTGAGTATGTGTGCTATTGTTGACTGTTTCCACTTGCATTGTTTTCCCAGTAGATGTCTTTGCTTATCTGAGCCTAGTAGGGAAATAGCCAGGCATCCACACTGCACCCATCGTTTTCCATAGTAGGGCTAATATCAGCTCAAGGAGACAGATTTCTATCGGGAGCAGGGTTGCCAGGTCCCTTTGTTGTGCCAGCAAGGGGATTGGGGGGGGGGGGTGTGTTCCGGGGGTGGGGAGGATGCCATGCAACGTGCTGACATCACCCAAAAGTGACATCACTGCATTGTCGACGTTGCAGCAACACTCTGTTTTTTGGCTAAACTCTATGGTAAAAACAGCCTCAAACCATAGAGTTTTGTCCAAAAAGCAGAATGTTGCACCCGACATGCTGACGTCACTTCTGGGTGATGTCAGCATGTTATGCACAGCATCGTGGGATTTCCTCCCACCAGCCAGTTGGCCGGTGGCGGGCAGGAGCCCACAAATACCTGGGGAAAGATGTAAAAGCGATTGTGCCGCTTGGGAACAGTGACCATAATGTTATTGAGTTCAACATTTGTATCAATAGGGAGTTGCCCAACAAGACAGACACAACCACTTATAACTTTAAAAGGGGTAACTTCTCTGATATGAGGGGACATGTGAGGAGAAAACTGAAAGGAAAAGTAGAAAGGGTCAAAATCATTGGGGAAGCTTGGAGATGATTTAAAATTACAATCCTAGAGGCTCAGAGAAAATATATACCGCAGGTTAGGAAAGGCACAAATAGGTATAGAAAAAAGCCTGCATGGATAACAAACAAAGTGATGGAAGCTGTAAAAGGTAAGAAGGATTCCTTTAAGCGGTGGAAAGCTAGTCTCAGTGAGGCTGATAAAAGGGAACACAGGCTGTGGCAAATAAAATGCAAGTCTGTGATCAGGCAGGCAAAAAGGGAATATGAGGAGCATATTGCAAAAAACATAAAGACCAACAATAAAACTTTCTTCAAATACATTAGAAACAGGAAACCAGCCAGGGAGGCAGTGGGGCCCTTGGATGACCGAGGGGTAAAAGGTGTACTGAACAATGATAGGGAAATGGCCGAGAAGCTGAATGCATTTTTTGCCTCTGTCTTCACTGTGGAAGATGAGAAGTGCCTGCCCACTCCAGAACTGCTGATTTGGGGAGCAGTGTTGAAAGATCTGAGTCAGATTGAGGTGACAAAAGAGAAGGTCCTTCGACTGATAGACAACTTAAAAACTAATAAATCACTGGGCCCAAATGGCATGCATCCAAGAGTTCTGAAAGAACTCAAATGTGAACTTGTGGATCTCCTGAAAAAAATATGTAATCTTTCCTTAAAATCTACCTCCATTCCTGAGGACTGGAAGGTAGCGAATATCACTCCTATCTTTAAAAAGGGTTCCAGAGGAGATCCGGGAAATTGCCAGTCAGTCTGACATCAATACCGGGAAAAAATTAGTAGGCACACTGATGAACAAAATCTCTTGAGGAAGACACAGCTTGGGTTCTGTAAGGGAAGATCTTGTCTCACTAACTTGTTAGTGTTCTTTGAGGGAGTAAACAAACATGTGGACAAGGGGGACCCAATAGATGTTGTTTACCTTGACTTCCAGAAAGCTTTTGATAAAGTTCCTCATCAAAGGCTCCTAAGTAAGCTCAATAGTCATGGGATAAAAGGACAAGTCCTTTTGTGGATCAAAAACTGGCTAATTAAAAGGCAACAGAGAGTGAGTATAAATGGGCAATTTTCTCAGTGGAGGGAGGTAAGCAGTGGGGTACCACAGGGATCAGTACTCGGTCTGATGCTTTTTAACTTGTTTATTAATAATTTGGAGTTGGGAGTAAGCAGTGAAGTGGCTAAATTTGAGATGACATGAAGTTGTTCAGGGTGGTGAGAACCAGGGAGGATTGTGAGGCACTCCAAAGGGATCTGTCGAGGATGGGTGAGTGGGCATCAATGTGGCAAATGGGGTTCAATATGGCCAAGTGCAAAGTGATGCACATTGGAGCCAAGAATCCTACCTATAAATACATGTTGATGGGGTCCGAACTGGTGGAGATTGACCAAGAGAGAGATCTTGGAGTCGTAGTAGATAACTCAATGAAAATGTCGAGACAGTGAGTGACTGCAATGAAAAAGGCCAATGCTATGCTGGGGGTTATTAGGAAGGGAATTGAAAACAAATCCGCCAGTATCATAATGCCCCTGTATAAATCGATGATGCAACCTCATTTGGAGTACTGTGTACAGTTCTGGTCGCCACACCTCAAGAAAGATATAATAGCATTGGAAAAAGTGTAGAAAAGGGCAACGAGAATGATAAAAGGGTTGGAACACTTTCCTTATGAAGAAAGGTTGAAGCGCTTGGGGCTCTTTAGCTTGGAGAAATGATGGCTGAGGGGTGACATGATAGAGGTTTATAAGATTATGCATGGGATAGAGCAGGTAGAGAAAGAAGTACTTTTCTCTCTGTCTCACAATACTAGAACTTGTGGGCACTCGATGAAATTGCTGAGCAGCCACGTTAGAACAGATAAAAGGAAGTACTTCTTCACCCAAAGAGTGACTAACACATGGAATGCACTGTCACAGGAGGTGGTGGTAGCTACAAGCATGGATGCTTCAAGAGGGAATTAGATAAACATATGGAGCAGAGGTCCATCAGTGGCTATTAGCCACAAAGGACAGATAGGAGTTCTCAGTCTGGGGCAAGTGATGCTCTGTATTCTTGGTGCTTGGGGGGGGGGGGGGGGCAACTGTGGAAGGGTTTCTAGTGTCCTTGCCCCACTGGCGGACCTCCTGGTGGCACCGGGTGTTTTTGGCCACTGTGTGACAGAGTGTTGGACTGGATGGGCCACTGGCCTGGTCCAACAGTGTCACGTGGAAGCTTGCTGGGTGACTTTATGCCAGTCACACACTTAACCTACCTTAGCCTGAGGCCGCGGTCACACGGCCCCTTTAAATCCGGGAGGGCTCCCGGATTTAAAGGGGCCGCATTTTTAAACAGCGGGTTGGGATGTCTAAACATCCCAACCCCTGCGGCACCAAGATCGTCGGCTGCGGCGCTGAACTGGCGGCCGCGGTGGGAACAACAGCCGTGGCTCCGGCGGAGGCGGCGGAGGCCACGGGGGAAGAGGCAGCCGCCGCCGCTGCGGAGGAAGAGGCGGCCGCGGCGGCGGAAACCAGACGGCGGCGGAGGCGGCGGAGGCGACACCAGCTGAGCAGCAAGTGGCGGTGGCGGCCTCCGAGCCGCCATCCGCCTTGGTAAGTCGGGGTTGTGGTTTTTTTCCCCCCTTTTACACTTGGGCGCATGGATAGCCATGCACCCAAGTGTAAAAGGGGGGGTGGGGGGGAAATGGCCGGCGGGGCTATCTGGATAACCTCCAATGCGGGTTCCTCCCGCAACACCCGGGAAAATACTTGATTTTCCCGGGGTCGGAAAATGCGGGAGGAACCCGCATTGGATCCCGCTTCGGCGCGGGACTAGGGGCCGGCCGTCTGGTCGGCCCCTTTAAATGCGGGAGGAAATTGCCTTTCCTCCCACATTTAAGGCCCGTGTGGCCGCAGCCTAAGTCACAGGGTTGTTGTGAGGATAAAACAGAGGAAAGGAGAATGATGTAAGAAGCTTTGGGTCTCCACTGGGGAGAAATGTAGGGTATAAATGAAGTGAACAAACAAGCCATGCAATTCCCCCCTCCCCCTACACACATACTCTGCAGCCTAAAGCAATACAGGGTAGGACAAGATTTCCTTCTTCATTCTGCTAAACATACAAAAGGGCTTTGATGTTACTATTTCTACAGGAGTGATTCATGGTTCTGCTCTTCCCAATGCACAATGGTGTTCCCATATGGCTGCTTTCCCTTCTCATTAACTTTTTCTTCGCAAATTCTGTATCTCAGTATGTCATCCTACGTAATATTTTCTACTCAAGTGCCATACTTGTGCAGTATCGAACTCTAAGGATGTATGTATGTATACATGTCGCTGCCCTTGTCATATTCATAAATGGATTCAGTGAGCAGAACACAACCAGGCTCCAGTTTTCCACGGGGGGGGGGGGGGGGGAGAAATGCAGTCTCCCTGTGTGTTCTCTCTCAGCAAGGCAAATAACTCTGGGTGCTGTTTGAGACACTGGAGATTAGGGTGGAAATGTGAGAGATACTTACTCCCCCTGTGCAATGGTCCCAATTCGAATTCCAACCCCCACCACACAACTATAATTACAGTTTGTTGGAGACCCCTTCACATATCTTCCAGAATCTTGTTTAGTTTGCTTCCATCTCTCAGCCTAACCTACCACACAGAGTTGTTGCAATAACAGCATAGGAGAAGGAAGGGATAATACAGTGGTGGAGTGTCAGGAAGATAGGGAAAAAAAATAATCTTACCTTACACCTCTTATAGAATCAGCAGAGAAGTTCCATTCATGAATGCCTTTCTGTAACATGGAAACCAGCAAAAGTATAAACGTATATGGTACGTTTTAGCCTGCACTTTAAACCATTAGTGACTGCAGATTATTTTTTCCACTGTACTTATCATTTTCATAACTTCACAAGTCACCTTTAGAAAAACACGAACTTATACAAAAATTTCCCTAAAATCCAACGTTCTCTAAGCCTCTGAAACGTAATTATCTTTCTCTCTCTCCAAATCTCTGTTTTTCTCTGTTTTTAGACCATATCCCTTAGAACAAGGCAATCATTTCCAATTTACAAACCTGCCCCATGAGCTTCTTTTTAGATTTAAATGCTATTTAAATTCATTAGAATTGTGCTGGAAAAATTAATATGGCAGCAAAGGGGTTAAATTGTTTTTAAAAATCCATTCACGTTGCCGAGCCTCCACTGACATTTCTGAACTTCTAGTTTCTTGCAGATTTATGTGACCCCTTTAGCTGATGTTATGTTCTCAGGCAGTTGGATTTAAATAAAAAACAATTTTCCTGGTCATTCTGCCAAATTTTCAATCCACTGGAGTAAACATTTTAAGGGGGCTGTCCAAACCTGACATCTGTTCTTTGCTTACTGCATACAGTCAGTTTTTTAAAAAACACAACAGTTTCAGAAGTCAATCTCAGACCAAGTGTCAAGAATTAAGCACAGTGGACAGCAGTAGCAATATTAAACCCAGCTGCTACCAGGTATGGTATCTCAGGGTGGGAAGTCAGAAAATCTTGTGCTATTAAAACCTACAGAACAACCTAGAGC
Organism: Lepidodactylus listeri; assembly: GCA_029233225.1. Taxonomy (NCBI): domain Eukaryota; kingdom Metazoa; phylum Chordata; class Lepidosauria; order Squamata; family Gekkonidae; genus Lepidodactylus; species Lepidodactylus listeri. Next base: position 44,500,606 of record JARCFY010000003.1, read on the forward strand.
TTGTTTAAAAGCTAGGAAAAGTCAATGGTCCTGTCTACGCAAGTGAACTTTCAGAGTAAGACTTCCTGACCATGAGAGATTCCAGCCAATGAGTCATGCTGAACTAAGACATAAGTATGGTTCAAATGAGAGGGCAGCCTTGGACCTCAGACCTAAATTCAGATATCTTTCCAACAAAGTCATAGTAGCCAGGCAGTCTCAGTCCTACATCCTGAAAATGGGACTAACACCAACAAACCTCAGGCGGTTGTGTGGACTTGGATGAGATAAACCACAAGTGCTTGGATCCTATCACTGGTACATGGAAAGAACTGCACAAGCACCACATTGCATACCTTGAAAAGGCCTTTGCCCTCAACAGTATGCCAAGTAGAAGGGGTGCGGTGTTAAGGAGGGGACTTCTGCTTTCTCTTGTGCTTGTGGTCTTCTTCTACTAGTGTAAGAGTAAAAGGTGAGGACGGTTCCATCCTATCCTCCCTCTTTATTACAGCCCCCCCATGCACCGTTTGGCATTTTGTTCAGAGGATCTCAGCAACAGCTTTTGGGGACTGTCAACCATATTTTTATCTCACCCTTCCTCTGAGCAGCTCAGCACAGAAGATGCTGAGTGGAGAGAGGGAGGGATATCTGCTTTCACAAGTTCTTTCTGCACATGGATGGTAGGATCCCATCCAATGGCTACATGAACAAATCTTGGTTTGATGAGAATAAGCTGGATTCCCTCCCTCTGTACACAGTTGGGAAACTGAAGAATCAGTGGTCTGGAACAACTAGTAAGTTTATTGTGACATCTGAAGCAGGAGAAATGACCAACAAATTTGTTCTCATGCCTACAAACCAAAACTTGGGGGGGGGGTGTTTTAGAATTCCTGGTTTGTAAGCAAGGAAATATACTGGAGTTCGTCCTTTTGCCTGATTTAGATGACACAACAAGATCAAGTTTTTCCTAATCAACAAATCTTCAACTTCTACCTACTCATGAGGGGACAATGGTTGGTGCATACGAGCCCAAGGACTTCATGTCTCGTTTTCATTTGGATCCAAGATCCCCATGATACTAAGTAATGTGGGTAGTTTTCCCCACAACTGTGAGGGTTTTTTATAATCTAGCTAAGGTTATAATCTAGCTAAGAAGACCTACATAAAGGGTGCTGGTGGGTGAGGAGCTTTTTACTCTTTCTTCTTCAGAGTTTTTTTCCAATTAAAATATTTCAACAGATCTTCTTGGGTGGGGGGGGGGAGCAGGAGGGACAAGCACCCACCAGGGAATGATTCCTGCCCCAGCCTGGAGAGAAGACAACTGAGAGGTGATATGATAACCATCTTCAAGCACTTGAAGCACTGTCATATAGAGGATGGTGTGAAGTTGTTTTCTGTTGTCCCAGAAGGTTAAACTAGAACCAACGGGTTGAAATTAAATCAAAAGAGTTTTCAGCTAAACATTAGGAGGAACTTCCCAAGTTAGAGCAGTTCCTCAGTGAAACAGGCTTTCTTAGGAGGTGGTGAGCTCTCCTTCATAGGAGGTTTTTAAATAGAGGCTAGACGGCCATCTGACAGTAATGCTGATTCTGTGAACTTTGGCAGATCATGAGAGGGAGGGCAGGAAGGGTTGCAAAAGTGCTTAGTTCTTGTGGCCCTTTCTCACATGTCCAGGGAAATGCTGATTGCCACTTTGGGGTCAGGAAGAAATTTTCTCCAGATCAGTTTGGCCAGGGATCCTGCAGGATTTTTTTTTTTTTTGCCATCTTCTGGACATGGAGCAAGGGTCACTGGGTGTGTGTGGGGGAGGTAGTTATGAATTTCCTACATTGTGCAGGGGGTTGGACTAGATGACCCTGGAGGTTGCTCCCAGCTCTATGATTCTATGATTCAGTGCCCTCAGCAAGATTGATGTATTTTATAGAAATGAAAGAAAATCTCGGGGGGGGGGGGGGGAGCATGTGACAAATATCAGGTATAGTTAGGCAATCCAAGCATTTCCTGTGTCTTGTATACAGCTATATTGCTTTTAAGACAGCACTGCTGGAATAAACTGGGTGTTCTCAGCATCATTGTCCCTTGGTAACAGGGGTTGGGGGGTAGACATTACTTTGCTACATGTAGCATATTACGAACAACCTTTGCTTGACAACCATACCAGCATTAGTGAACAGTGAACTAGAGAGAAATTTAAGTCTTGTATGCCTCTCTGGCCCATGATTTGGGATTCTCCTCAAAAAATTTGGCTTGGCTGAAGGAAATCAGAAGATGAAGCACTACAGATTAAAAATTGGTATGCTTCTGTGCAATAAATCAGACGGATATAAACAGAAGCATAATTCTGCCCTGTTTTGCTTTCATTATGCTAATGAAGTCAGCGCTCCAGTTTAAAGAGAGTGATTAATGGATACAGGTAATGGATAATTGCTCTTAGTATATTCTTGGAGGGGAAAAAATGATATAAAGGTTTACTCTGCCAGAACAGACATATGGCCATGTTTGCATTGTCTTGAGAGTTTGTGTTAATCTATATTCAAAAGGTTGGATGTCTGCCAAGCTGACTGATTACGAAATCTATGGACATCTACACAAGAATTCACTTATCTTCACTTGGTTTTACCAGTGCTTTTATTCCATGGCAAAACATGAACATCGGTTGGCCCATCTTTTAAAGCTGGTTTTTTATATTTTGCTTCTAGCTTGACCACTTTTTAATGGATATCATTTTGGGCTGTTTAATGCTGTTTTCATAGCTTGTTTTAATATTACTATGCTTTGTCGTTTTTATGACTTTATTGCATTATCTTTACTATTTGACCACTCTGAGCAGGTCTGTGCAGAGGTGGCATATCCACTTCTTATAAAAATAAATAGGAAAAAGTAGGTAGAAGAAGAAGAAGAGAAGAGATTGGATTTATATCCTGCCCTTCACTCACTTGGAGTCTCAGAGCGGCTTACAAACTCCTTTCCCTTCCCCTCCCCACAACAGGCACCCTGTGAGGTAGGTGGGGCTAAGAGAGCTCTTTCCCAAGGTGTCCTTGAGGGAACAGCTGGTACAGAGCTATGGCTTGCCCAAGGTCATCCAGCCAGGTGCAAGTGGAGGAGTGGGGAATCAAACCCGGTTCTCCCAGATTAGAGTCCGCGCACTTAACCACTACACCAAACAGGTATATGAATTATATAAAATGTTTCCCATAAGTTGCTACAAAAGCACCTAGAAATGGTTTTCTGCTACAGTCACCTGTAGAAGAAAAACAAAGAACACAAGTAATACTACTTTACGGGTATTTCATTAAAAAAAACATTTCCATGCTTCCTGTTTTCCCCTCAACCCATTTAATTCACATCTTTTCCATTAATTTCTTTTAAAACTTCCAGACTTATGATCTCTTCTTATACTACCAACCACCACTTCGTTTTACGTCGAGCCATTTCACACATTACAGTCATGGGAGAGGATCCTACCCCTATCCTATCACTCCACTGAGAACAGTCTGAAGACTTCCTCTGGCCTAAGGAGACTTTCTTCAACTTAAGTGGCTCTTTCAATGGAGTAAGGTTCCTTGGGCTGGAGGAAGACTCTTTGGGGAATGGTTGGATCTATCCCATGGCTTGCCACCAATGTATATCACCAGAAAGACAGAGCCAATTCTGGTTTTCTGTCGAGACTGTTATGTGATAAAGTAGGCCTACTTTACATATTCATTATTTTAAAAAAGGTTACATACCTGAGAAGTACAATATCTCAAAGTCCATGTATAATTCCTTTCTCTAGACTCCTTTATGCCAAGGACACACCAGAGGTGTAAAGTGAGGTGCCTATTATTTACATCCAGAGTTTTCAACTGTTCATCTCCCCAGAGTCCTGATTCCAATCAAGGAGCTGCCTCTACATTACTCAAATAAGCCATTCTTCAAACTATCAAGTTGTGGCAGCCTGCACATGGGACACCAAAGCTACAGCTCCACTTTGTGGACGGAGTTGAGGAGATGTGATATGCCTGCACTATGCCCATCTGTTAGTTGTGCAGAACTCTGTGGCCTACTAATACAGTACCACAATTGTTCATAAGGGTGACATAACAGTGATGACCGAACAGTGACAACATGTTGTATATACAGAACCGTCCAAATATCCTGAATTAGTATTATGAGTATGCTATGGCTAACACTTCCTTTCCAAATACCCATGATTTCCTCATCTTTGGACTTCTTCCACCTCTGTTTCATTCCCTTGCTCTCTCAAATAAACACTGAAGGCTTAAAATTGTCTCCTTTATCCAAAACTTCCCCAATTTCCTTTAATCTCTTATATTAAGCAATCACCTGCTAGAAACCATGAAGTTACAGGATATAATTCACCAAGAAGATTCCATGATCTTTTGATTGCATCCACCCTTCATTCTGACAAACAATGTGGAGCTGGCTTACCTTATCGTCAGGCATAACATGCCAGATAGAGACTGTCTTCTCTTCAGCCTCACTGTTGGTGGAGAGATATGAGGGCTGGTAGATTTTTGTAGGTTCCAGTATTAAAACCTTAGAAAAGAAAATACAGAGAATACTACTAAATTGATACTATAAGTCATTAGTTTTTCCCCACAATGTCTAGGTAAAGCTCTAGAGTTTAGGTGTAAACATTTCTAGTTAGTACTTATTAATCTGGAGACATTTATGGGTAAATATACAAAAGGCTTATTACAGTTTAGTACAAATCACTTTGGTATTTTGTAAGGTAAACAATTTACTGAACACCTTCTGGATCTCACTTTATTATATGTTTTATTTTGTTCACTCTGGCATGTAAAATTCAGAAAATATTTGACTGAACAGGAAGCACAGTCTGCACTGCATGTGATCTATAAACAGGTTGCCTACCTGTAACTGATGATCTTCGAGTGGTCATCTGTGCATTCACACTGATGGGTTTCTGCACCTGCGCAGGAATCCTTCGGTATTGTAGAAAGATCGTAACGGATTTTCATGCCCAGCACCTCCGCGCATGCGCAGAGCCCCACCGCGCATGCCCAGAGGAGCGGATGCGGACATCCCGCCAGTTCCTTCTGACGGCTGCAACCAAGCGTGCTACTGAGGAGAAAGCCTGGCAGCAGAGGGGAAGGATGGGCAGGTAGTGTGAATGCACAGATGACCACTCGAAGATCATCAGTTACAGGTAGGCAACCTGTTTATCTTCAACGTGGTCTCTGTGCTTCACACTGATGGGAGCGTAGCGAGCAGTGTCCTACCTGGAGGAGGGAGCAGGCAGGCTGTCACTGAGAAGCAGCGGATAAGATATGGTGACCCACCGCAGAGCGGGCAGCTACTCGAGTGTCCAGTGCATAGTTCCTAATAAAGGGGTTCGGAGTAGCCCAAGTCGCAGCCATGCAAATGTCCATCAGGGAGGCACCTTTGACTTTCTGTCCTTTGGTATGGATAGGAGCTTTGCACCATAGCTATATCCACCTTGTAACCTGCTTTATCAGAGCTTTTACACCCTTTGTTATATTTCTTTTTACATGAGCTTAAATTGTGGTTTATCTTGATCATATCTTAGTAAACCTCCTCCTAGTAAATCATACAGCCTCAAATGGATTAAAGGACACAGTTATGTTTTCAGAATTTCAGAATGAATTTGAACACAGGAAGAAGGAAGGCAATGGAAGAAAAGCGAAATATGGGAAACTTACAAAAATTGTACAAGGTCAGTGATGGAGGAAACTGACATGAAATGTGATAAAGGATGGGGGTCCCCTAAAAGTTAATTGACAGCAGACTGATTAAGGCTGATTTGGAGAGCTGCAAAAATAATCATAGTCCTATGAATCACAGCCAGGACCAGAATAGGTGGGTTGCTGAATTATTTGTGAGGACGCATGTGGAAACCACAGGTGGTAGACAGCCGAGAGCAAGGGAGACATGAGGGCACTAGCATGGTGTAAAGAGAAGTACACCAGAAAGTTGTGGGCAGAACACAGGATGCATCTGACCTGAAGCTAGGCCACCTTGGTTAAAGAAGGAATCTATAACTAAGCAGCAGGAAAGCTCAAAGCACTAAGTATCATTACAGAGTATAGCTGCCTCTCTCCCTTTGACTTTAAAATTTAGGGCAATAACTAACAAGGGATCAAGGGAATGTGCAAGCATATCATGCATTCTGCAGCTTGGATAATGAAGCTGTGAAGAGACTGTGGATGCAGTCCCTACTAAAGCCTATTTGGGAATAAGAGTTGAAGAGAGCCAAGGCAATCATTGTACAGCTCTAGACAGGGGAACCCACCCCATTTCAGCCTGTGGTCACCACTGGAATTCTGTCATAGGGTGATGGGCATAACCAAAAAATGGCTACCACAGGAGGCAGAGCCAATCAGAGAATGGCTGCCACAGGAGTGTCAGGAAGTGCATTCCAGTAGCAGTTTGCCACCACTGAATTCTACTGAAATCAGCAGAACTTAATGAGATTTTGTCATGAACAAAAATATATGTAGTAATGTTATCAACTTCCACCTAAGTTATAAAAATACATTTAAATTGGAAAGGTCTTATGACTTCAGTAGAAGTTCTAGTTAGGTCCATTAAGCATTTTAGCCATGTAGCCCCATTATGTTTAGTCAGGAGCTAGCTCCACTTTGTTTTAGAATATCACTCCACTATTTGCACAGGTGAAGTACTTTTCATTGAGCCAATGTCTGCACTATACCAACAGCACAAACCAGATCTGCACCATGGTGTAATGTAACACAGAGGGTCAAATAAAGCTTCACAAAAGTAGTTAACATTGGCACATAATGGGCAGGGAGAAAAGGGGGAAATTAAAAAGGGACCTGAGAGAAGAAACCAAAGAGGCAGAGAGAATAAAATACGAACATTTATACGAAGAGGAAGCCCAAGCGAGGGGAAAAGAAGGGGAATAAAAAGCAGAAAAGGGAAGCTGAGGAAGGGGGAGAATCACACACAGGGCGGGGAGGGGGGAGGAAACCCAGCAGAGTGAAGAAGCAGGAGAAATTTAGAGAATATACAGAAAACAACACAGCTGGGGGGGGGGGGGTTTACACAAACAAAGTGGAACCTAAGCACAAGGGAGAAGGAAGAAATTTTTAAAAAAACGCACAAGGAAAGGGGGATGAGAGGGAAAATGAATGCAACGCAACACAGACAGGAAGAAGAGAAGAAAGGAGCAAAGGCGGTTTTCCTTTAGATTGTTCAGCCCCAGGCAGCACTGCACACTGCCCTCTCTGCCAGCTCCCCTCCTTGCCTGCTCTTCCCACACCCCCATGCTCACTCAGGCTGGCCAGCTCAGTTTCAGGCTGCAGAAGTAGCACCACTGGAGATAAGAGGAAGGGAGCAAGCTTGGATGGGAAGGAGACGGAAGGGCTTTTCTTTCTCTGTTCATACATAGGATACAGCAGGACCCTCAAGAGCTAAGGAAACCAGCAGGCTTTCTTTTCCTGTGTTTGCTAGCTGGCTTACTTCTGTCCTGGGCTGCAGCAGTGGTAGCTGGCGTGAGAGGAAGCCCACAGTTTTGGGCAGGAAAAGAAGGGCTTTTCTTTCCCTGCATATGCCAGTTGGCCTGCTCTCTTCCTGGGCTGCAGTGGTTGAGTCCAAAAGGAAAGGAAGGCAGGCTTCAGCAGGAAGGAAAGGGCTTTTCTCTCCCTTACTGGGGTCCTGAGCTGTAGCAGTGCTCAGCAGGAGAGCAACTCTTGTTACCTTGTGCAGCAGAGAACTTTGCTTTCACCTCCCTTCCTTCCCAAGCCTAAATGGATTGGAAAGGGGGTAACAGCCAAGGCTAGCGGCAACTTACTTTGCCATGCAGCAATAATCCTCCAGCTGTTGTTGCAGCTGCTTTGAACATCCAATCTGACCGCCCAATGGCCAGTCAGAAGTCCTGCTGGGGAAATGTTCTCCTGGCTCCATCCACTTTCTAAAATCACTTGGCAGGTGCCACAAAAGGCATCCACAATCACCACTGCTTTCACAGGCAACATGTTGGGGGCTCCTGCTCTAGAGAAACCCCTGTCAAGAAGGTTCATTCTTCAATTGGCTGTGTTTGGTGTAGTGGTTAAGTGTGCAGACTCTAATCTGGGAGAACCGGGTATGATTCCCCACTCCTCCACTTGCACCTGGCTGGATGACCTTGGGCAAGCCATAGCTCTGTGCCAGCTGTTCTCTCAAGGACAGCTTGGGAAAGAGCTCTCTCAGCCCCGCCTACCTCACAGAGTGTCTGTTGTGGCGAGGGGAAGGGCTTTGAGACTCCAAGTGAGTGAAGGGCAGGATATAAATCCAACCTCTTCTTCTTCTGTGCTTTTAATGGGTTTTATAATTGTTGTTTTGTTGTGGTTTTATCGTGTTTTATTTATATTGTAAGCTGCCTTGAGTTCTCCATGGGAGAAAGGTGACTAATAAATGTTTAAAACAAACAAACCCTGTAAAGGAAAAACAGGAGGGAAAATGTCAGATGAAAAAAGATTAAACCTCCTACTCTTTCCTCCTACCTACCACTTCCTGCTAGAAGCCATGCCTGGCTGGCCCCTGCTTTGCAAAAGAGAAGCAACAGTCATAAACTCTAGGATAGAGCCAGTCTGGTAAAAGACTAGAGATCCACATCCAAATTGCCATGAAGCAGTGCTCACTGGATTACTTTGGATTACTCACACTCCCAAGACTAACCCACCACATAGAGGTTGGTATGAAGATAAAGTGGAGGAAGGGAGAACCATGTGTACCACACACTGGGATCTTTAAAGAAAGGATGAGATAAAAACACAGTAGATGGATGCTGATAGTTAGAAATAACATGGTAACAGCTTTAATTTATAGTGGACCTTAATTTAGTGGGATATTAGGGGTGTGCGCTTGGTATACACCGAGGCAAATACAAATTGGACAGTCTGATTCGGCTACCAAAATAGCCACACTCGAATAAAAGCAGATATTATTCAGCTTTTATTTGGGTACTGATAGAAGGTCTCTTTAAATGCCTTCAATTCACTCATGGAGTCACGCCACCATGGTGAACTCCGTGAGTGAACTGGTCATTTAAACTTTTAATGCTTTCAGTTCATGTGTCAAGTTGTGCTGTGGTGGTGGCGCCAAGTGAAATTCTCTATTATGCCCAATAGGGACAGTCACCACAGGGTATATTGGAGCCCAGTAAATTCAGGTTTCCCGAATATTTACTCGAATACTAATACAATACCAATACTCGTATTTGGGAATATTTGGGAATACTGATATTTTTCAGGTCCAATAGACCCGAATCAGAAAAAAATCTAAGGTAGATCATGCAGACCAGATAGTGTGTTTCTAGCATTTTGTTCTTCCTTTTTCTGGCTATTTTCATGGGAATAGCCAAGAAAATTTATTTTACCCAATTAATTTATAGTAGCTCTGTACAGACTCCACAGAGCTGAATTTCTATGCTAAAATTTTAATAGAGATAAACTTTACATCATAGAATTCTAACATGTCTTTCTAGTTTTATAGGTAATTTAAGAATCTGGGGATCAGCAAACTTGAAAGACCACCTACTCCCTTATGAACCTACCCAGCTGCTACAGTCATCTTCTGAGGCTCTGCTTCAGGTGCCCCATCCTTCTGAGATTAGGTGAGTAGGAACTAGGAAGAAGGCCTTCTCAGTCATAGCACCAAAACTCTGGAATTCTCCCTTGTCTGTCCCTCTCTGTTGCTGTCTTCTGCCAGTGGGCAAAGACCTTTTTATTTCATCTGATGTTTCGTCAGTGAGCCCTGTGTTTTAACATTTTAGTATTTCATCCAGGTTTTAATTGTTTTAATTATGTGTTTTTGTTTGCTTTTAATGGTTTTTAAGATGTGTTTTTATTATGTATTTATTTAATTTGTTAGCCGCCTTGGTTACCCCTGATGAAGGCAGAAAGGTGGGGTTTAAATTTTGTAAAGAAATAAAAATAATAAACAAAATATCATTAAACAACTGCAATATTTATATGAAGCTTTTCTGTTTTTGAAAGTTAAAATGATTAAATGAACATTTTCCAAATAATCCTGAGGAAGGACAAACAGGAAATGAACAATATTAAACATTAATTGAAAATGTTTTAAAATATACTTACAGGAAATCTAACTACTGACACATCTGTCTTTGTGGCTTCAACCAGAAAGTCCATCCAAAAGTCCACAAGTTCATGTTTGGCAACCTGCTGTTCTGGATTCAGTTTCTTAAAGTGCTGATATATCAAAATAGTCTCCACAATTGACTTGAGATACCTGGAGGCAACCATCAAAAGTGCAACTATTTGTAATTTTACATGCTTTATTTGTACTAAATGTCACATTACCAAGTTGAGAGGGTTAGTAGCTTTATTGATGTCACAGGACAAAAAACCTAGTTATGTCTACAGGGAGCTTTCTCCTACTCCAAGATAAATGCTTTGGGACTAGTTTGATTAAAAGTTCACAAAAACAGGTATAAAATATAATTGGAAAACCTGGTAGAGACTCCTGTCATGTCAGCTTTACACACCATACCAGCTACAGTCCTTTCCTGCTACAGATAACACAGACATGCCCATTTCATGCTTCTCCATTTTAGACATTTTCACATACACACCTTTGTATCTCAAATTCCTATAGTGTTTTCTTCCAGGAGAGCCATATTGACCTCATGAACATGCCAATGTAGGGACACAAGGTCAATCAGGGCCTCAGCATGCACAATTTTTTAAAAAAATTACAATTTTTTAAATCAATTTTTTAATTTTTTTTTAATTTTACAATTTTTTAAATCAGGAAGATTTTGGTACAAATCAGACCAACTGTCGATCTGTTGCATTATTTTGGAACAGTGAAACAGATAGCCCCCAAATGCCTACAGGCAAGACCAAAGCCTAACAAATAGATATGAAGTCTCTCCCCGTTGTTACCTCCAGCAACTCAGAACTGCATTGCCTCTGAACATGGAGGTTCAATTGCATCACCTGAGTTATGCCATGATTTTACCAGATGTCCTTATATATACTGCCTCAGCCTCAGTTCCCCAAATGCAAGACAGGGAAAGTGCTGCTGTCCAACTTCACAAGATGTCTTTATAGATGTTGGCAGTATATATCAAGCACTCTGAACATCAATACAAAAACAATGTTCAATTTTAATAAAGCCATTGTTACTAGCTTATTGCATTGTACTGTTTATAGTTTTGTTGTATAATTAATTAATTTTATAAAATTAATTTCATAAGCCCGTAAGTAAAGGGAGAGGGAAAGTGCTGTGAATCTTAAGGCAAATATTGTATTAGTAGTATACTATAGGGCACATCACATGTAAACAGTGCACACAGGCCTCTTGACAATATGTGAAGCAATCTTGGGAATATGTATCTTGCAAGAGCCAGTTGATCTAAAGGAGCATATGTGAACTACACAACACACTGGCTCAGGGACAGAAAATATGCTCCGCATGTTTAACTGTGGGCAGCTCCAGCTGAGCTGAAGAGAACATCTTTAGGAATATCTGAGGAAATGCTAACTACTAGATCAGGGGTGGGCAAATTGCGGCCCGCAGGCCACATCAGGCCCACCACAGAGTTTTTTGCAGCCCGCCAAGACAGTCAGCCACATGGTTTCAGTCAGGCCTCCGTTGGGCCAGAGCACAGAGAAGCAGCGCTCCAGGAATGAAGTGTCCAGGGGGCAGGCACACTACCAAGCCCCACCCCCTGCTCCCAGCAGCCCTGTTGGGTGATGAGGAGGCAGAAGAAGGAAAGTAAGTTACCTTTTCTCCCCCATCCTCCTCTTTCTGGGGCCGCAGTGCTCCGGGGAAGCCCTGCCCACCTCCACCTTCCCCGGGCCGCTAACCTCTGCTCCCACAAAGTGGCCCCCGAGCCAAAAGGTGCGGCCCTCCGCTAACCTCTGCTCCCACAAAGTGGCCCCCGAGCCAAAACAACTGCCCACCCCTGTACTAGATCAAAACTTTGGAACTTCCTCTCCAGGGAGATTTGTCTGTTTCTCTCTATTGTTTTCTGCCAGTGCGTGAAGGCTTTTTTGTTTGGTTTGGTCCACCCCAATAACTGTTATAAGTCTCCTCCCTGGTTTTTGGTGTTATGTTTATATGTTTTTATTGAATGACTATATATGTACTTTATTTTAAATGTTTTTAATGTTGAAATGTTAGAACATCTGATATTTGCTGCCCTGGGAAACAGATCTGGATCAAAAGGTGGCATGCAAATGTTTTAAATAATAAACAAACAAATAAGTAGTACTTGGACAGATGACTCAATGGTCTGATTCAGGATGTCAGCTCTATATATTCTTTTTTTTTTAAGTTAAATATGATGCAAAAATACATGTATCATCACGAAAGAACAGGTTAAGGAAAGAAGTAATAACACATATATGATGATAGGAAGTATGTAACATATTCATACTATTAAGGGCATTAAGTCAGATCATAATACCCTCAAGAGACAACAACCAAACCCTCAGAAATTAATTCAGTCCTAATAGTGTACATTAGATGGAATAATCTCATTCTCAGCTAGATATTGTAGTATCGAGAGCCAGGTAACTACAAAGGTGCTGTTTGTATCATCACAGGAGTGGGGGTTTAGACCATCAGCGATCCTTCTCATAACAAACTGTGTCCATAAGTTTATCAAACCATAGTTCTATAGTTGGTGCTTCCTTGGCTTTCCATTTGAAGCAGTGACTAGCCTTGCCACTGCCAGTAGGGTAGAAATCATAGCTTTCTTACCCTTTCTTAGTGTGCAGTCAGACCACAGTTCTAGTAGAACTAGATCTAAGGTAGGAGAGATGACCTGACCTACCATTCTACCGATCCTAGTTAAAACATCTTGCCAGAATACCTGGACAACCAGGCAGCTCTTCATATTCAAACACATATGAACCCCTTTCTGGGTACACAGAGCATGTGAGATAATCCCTTTTAATTGACAAACTAGTCTTTCAAGCACTGTTAGACAATTTTCTAATACTTGTCTTTGTCAAGTATAGGTATCTCGACTCATTTGTTCTTGATTTCCTGTCTATAAGAAAAGAACCCCCCCCCCTCAAACTCAGTTCTTCCTAAATTACAGATTTCTTTATTCTGAATAACTATATTGTTATTAGAATTATTTCCCCAGGGGTATTGTTATTCGGAATAAATAATTCTTTTCCCATTGCACCATTTTTTTATCATCTCTTTGCTCCAACTGGTGCAGCCTTTCATTCTTTCCTCATGGATTACAGATCTAAAAGTAGCATTATAGTGGTCAAGAGCAATGCTCTCTCTAAGTTGTGGAGTCTTGTGAGCAAAAATTCTACTCTGTGAGCTATTGTCATTAAAGTTGTGAGTGAGCAATCTGGCTACTGCATAAATTAGCTTGTTCTGGAGCCATCCTTCCTGAGCTAAGGTCAAATTTACATCTGACTTTCCCGCTAGAATCATTCTAGTTTAAAAAAAACCTGTCTATACCTGTTTCTAGTTTCAAACCATACTGGTTCTAGTTTATAAGTTACTGTTTACATTTGTTAATTGCTCTCCTGTGGTCAAGCTAGCATTATACTGCTTTAAACAAATGCTGTTGCTTAGTACTCTTCAGACCCCCTGGAGTGAAATTTGAAACCATTGTGAAATGAGCTTGGGAAAAGACAGCAGCCAAACTACTTCAGAGGGGAGGTGTAAATTGGGCCTATGACAAAAATCTATGAGCTGCAGGTTAAAAAATGAGCTGGTTTACACTAACTCAGCTTAGAGAGAACACTGGTCAAAAGTACTAAGAACACGTACACTTAGGTCAAATCTGCATCTGACTTTCCCACTGGAATCCTTCTAGTTTCAAAAAAACCCATCTATACCTGTTTCTAGATTCAAACCATACTTGTTCTAGTTTTAAATAAACTGTCTACATTCCTTAATTGCCCTCCTGTGGTCAAGCTAGCATTTTACTGCTTTAAACAGATCCTGTTGCTTTGTACTCTTCAGAGCCAGGGAGTGAAATTTGAAACCAGCGTGAAATGAGTGTAGGAAAAGACAGCAGTCAAACTACTTCAGAGGGGAGGTGTAAATTGGGCCGTGTTTGACCATGGCAACAGGGTTTTCAAATTAAGTCCTATTTAGTTAGATCTAATCAAGAAACAGATTTCCCCCCTTTCCTTCTAGCTTTGTAGCCTCTCACACATCCTGCAAAGCTGCTCCTGAGTGTCTCATGAATAGAATGGGACAGAGTATGTGAGGGATGCATTTTGAGGAAAAATGAGCAGAAATTCTCCTCTTTGCCTCTTGTGTGAGCTCTTCCATTAATGGAGCTCAAGCTCTTTTGCAATGGGAGAAGGAGATGTCTGCCAATATGATGCTCTTCTTACTTTAGCTCCCTCCTGCTGTATCTCACTCTCCTCCAACCCTCAAGACCAGCTTTTTTGAGGGGGAGTTTAAAAGTTTGCAGGAGGAGAAGGGGGAGAGATTCGTTAACTCATTGTCTTCAAAGTCAATTGGATTCCACCCATGGTGTAGCTTCTGATGTCACAAACATATCTGTCCTCAGCTTGAAGAAAGGCTTGAACAAAGATGAAATTCTGTTGTTGCATTCAAAATCCACAAAGCACATACTATCATGTCCAAGAGATCACTGACACACATTTCAGATTAATTTGAAATTGTGCTCCATCAAGAATTAGTGACTCCATTGCTGGTGAGAAGGCTTTGCTTTAACCTCATGCACTATTCTCTCCACTATGGCATCTGCAGAGGTTGTTTAGTGCAGATACTTAAAATGTTGCTTTGCAGAATCAGTGATTCAACTGTCCTGACAAAAGACAGGGACTCTGCTAAAGAGGCTTTTTACACTGTGATAGAAAATGTGTTCTAGCATATACAAGCAAATCTTTCTCACACTGTCGTGTTTTCCTATTGGTACAAATGCAGGATTTGATAAATAAAAAATGTTTTCCATAAAATAGTAATTTCCCTTAATATTGACACAGCAAAAATATCTTACAGCTGAAGAGAAGCATCAGGTTCCAAATGAGATAGTATTTACACAAGAATGGTTAGAGAAGGTTAGAGCTAAGAGCTTGGGGAGTAAAAAAACAAACAAACGGCTAGCAGGACAAGGGTTAAACACTCCCCCCATCAATTCCCTGATCTAAATTTTGATTTTCAAAAACAATGCAGTCATCAGAACTTCAAAAACAGCACCCACAGTTAACATCTAGTTTGGCCCTTAGTAGCAGAGTTTTTCTGAAGGGGCATTGTTCAGACACAGCTAAGCACTTTTTACTCCCACTGATGTAGAAGATTTAACCATATGCTTCACTAAAGCGAAACCTTAAAGTACTTAACTTTGGCATGATTTTGCTCCTAGTTTATACAACAGAAAGGGGGAAAATACACTCTGGTGTCAGTAGCAGGCAGCTCCATATTTGAGTGATTAGTCAAGGACATTTTCTCAGATACAGTGGTACAGAACCTCCTCAACCGTTACTTATAGGGGGTGGGGCGGTGGTTGTTGTCAGGAAGGGCCAGTTAGAAGCAAAATGCATAAGTACTGGGTGATTATAGCTGAGACTGGATGTAAGAAAGATCTGTGAATGGCAGTAAATTAGCATACAAATACAAACACAAACAGATGTGGGAGTGAGGTTTGAGTCCAGTGGTACCAGAGAGACTCAGTACGTACACTCTTTCAGATTCACTGAAACAGATTTCCTCAAATATTACATGTAGGTGGGGGGGGGGGGGTACCTACATGTAATATCTGAGGAAATCTGTTTGAATGAATCCGAAGGACTGTACATACTAAAAGTCTCTCAGTTCTTGTACCCAGAATTGAACTTTGTCTTGTAGGTACCGCTGGACTCAAACCTTGTTCCCACATCAACTCTTGTATTTGTATGCTAATTTACTGCCATTCACAGATCTTTCTTACATCTGGTCTCAGCTATAATTACCCTAGTACTTATGCATCTTGATTCTAAATGGCCCTTTTTGACAACAAACCCCACCCCACCTCCTCTAAGTAATGGCTGAAGAGGTTCTGTTCCACTGTATCTGAGGAAATGTGCTTGCACACAAAAGCTTGTACCGTGAATAAAAATGTGTTGGTCTTAAAGGTGCCCCTGGACTCAAACTTTGTTCTGCTGCCTCAGACTAACACGGCTACCCCACCTGAATCTAGTCATTTACAAGTTTGATACAATGAAGCAAAAAGCATCCTTTGACCAGACTGTATAGTTCAGTGGACCAGCAGCATCCAGAGTTAAATGCCAATTTAGTCATGGGATTTCACAGATGACCCTTGCCAAGTTTTAGTCTAATTCCCAGAGTGGTTGTTACAGTTGTAAAGGGCTATTCAAATGAAACACAGCACTAGGTCTTTTATCCAGAAGAGGCAGCACTAACAAACACAGTCTAATGTTATTTGATCACTGGGAGGTCAACAGCTGTAGAGAAAACCAGTTTTTCACTGAACGGAAGTATATAGGTGAGATATATACTTCTCTTTTTGCCCCTCCACACATCCAACCCCAGTAGAAGTTTGCCATAGGTTTTAGCATGCTGTGAAATATTTCATAACATACCATTTGTTTTTCATTCTTTATATTAATGTTTTAATTTCTGGAAGCTGTCCTGAATTCATTGGCCAAGGGGCAGGGGAAAATACAGTAAATAAATATGAAACAAAATCGTGAAACAAATATGAAACAAAATATGAAACAAAGTACAACAACAACATGTGGGTGCTCTGGATGGGGAAATAACTTCATGGGCACAACTACCATTTCCCAGGTCCTTGTAATTCATTACCTTCTCTAGGGATGGTTATATACACAGAGACGCACCCCCCCCCCAACAGACATGAAACTGACTATGAAGTTATAGCATACAGTTGCTTAGCAACTGCAATACACCATTCTCATATCTGAACCTACCAAAATGACTGGCTTGTTTGCAGCTAAAGATGCTAAGGACAATAGTAATCGCGTGTAGGTATGTCCAGTATTTTGCTACCTGATACCCTCTGAAGGATAAATGCTATGCAGAAATGTCTCATCTGTATACGGTGGATGAGAAAACTAGAGAGTCAACACAACTAAAGAGAAAAAGAGGCCACTCAGTTTCAGTGTTTAATTGCTATTATATAGGCTGAAATGCTAAATTGGTCTGAGCTAATAAAGCAGGTTAAGAAGAAGAATCTGACAGCAGAACTGGCAGTACCTTGTGTTCTGAGCCAAGAGCTCTGGTGAACGTTGCCCTTGTTTTTGAAACGATCACATGACCTGACTGATTTTGGATACACAAGTCTGTTTTTAGCATGACGGAACTGAAATTTTCTAAGCAGCCATTCTTGACCATGGCAAGAGATGTTCTCTGCTATTTGGAAAGTGGTGTCAGCTTACTTTGGAATCGTTTTATATAAAAAAAATAAAATAAGAACAGAAATGATGACCTTGTTTCCACTCAGACAGGCTCTGAGCCAACTTTAAAAGAACACAGTTTCCTTGGACAGATCCACAAATCTGAGAAAAGAAAAATCCAATTGTTTCAGCTTTCCTGCTTCAGAAAACTGAGAGAAATATACAGTACAATGATATGCATTTTTGACGGTGCTAAATCTAGCATGTGCTGCTAGTGCATTATCTGTACAATGACTTACCATGCTGGTGTCTTCAATTTGAAAAGTTTTTCTGAGGCCTGAATCACTCTAGTATGATCGTTTGCCAAAACACTTGCTCCCAAGAAAAATCCCACTTCCCAATAGCTCTGCAGTTTTTCCAGGTTTCCCCTTTTCCCAAGCAGGCTGCTTATCTTTACTCCTGAAGAAACAAGACAGGCAAACATTGCAATCCGACCTTCTAGTTAATGCATACTTAAATCCCATTGAGCTTGTGTAACCATCTGCAAGGCTGACACTGGCACTCTCTCTTACTCTCATTTCTTCTCTCTCTTACTGCTCATTTGTACCCTAAGCCCTTAATGTATCAAGATGAATGAAAAAGTGAAAAACAAAACATGATTTCATTTGACTCTAGACCAGCATCACTTGGTGCACGCGACAGCTAGGCCTGCGAACAACTCAGAGAAAAATTGCCTTGATCTTTTAACAGAGGCTTAAATGTGTGAAAATGAGCAGCTGAAGCTTTTCATGGCACAGAAGTAAAGTTTATTTGCTTATTAATTCATTTATACTATGCCTTTCTCCCCAGCGGGGACCCAAAGTGGCTCGCATCATTTCTTCCCTCCTCCACTTTATCCTCACAACAACCCTGTGAGGCAGGTTAGGCTGAGAGTGTACGACTGGCCCAAGGTCACAAAGCAAGCTCCCATAGAGGAGTAGGGGTTCAAATCTCGGTCTTCCTATGTCCTAGTTCAACACTCGAACCCATTGGTACTCAGTCTGAGGCTTGTGGAGAAACACATTTGCAAATACCATCAACCAGAACAGCTACATTTACTACCATCCCTGGCATGAGCTCTACAACTCAAGAAGGCTCACAGCTTCCTCTTCTTTCAGTCGTGGCTCTACCCCATACCTGGCCCGCCTGGCCAAGAGCTTTCCTGAAACTTGGGGCAGATGCCGCGTTGGGGAACGGTGCTCAGAAGGGCCACAGGTGGCATGTCAAAGAGCCACATATAGCTCCCAAGCCACTGAGTATCACTGCTCTAACCACTACACCACAATGGCCAAGATAGCATCACCTGGTAAATAACATCTCATTAGACCTTTGTTAAAAGTGCAGGACTGTTTTCCTGGTTGCTGGCAATCCTCATTGTAGCTGGTATAAAGCACCCCCTTCTTTCTATGATTTTTCTGAGCATGTGCTGGTTTGGCTATGTTGTGTCCCCTTCAAATCTACCAGACAAACTCAGGGTTTTGTGCCAAAAGCTCGTGAGTTTTTGACTAGGAGCCACTAATTTCTTCTTGAACTTTCCCTTTTAAATTCTACGTTAGTTTTGTCAGCCCCAAAGATATTTTAAAATAAACAGTGAGGGTTAAGGAAACTCATATAAGTACTAGTAAAGATGGCAATAGGAACAGTCCAAAGAATAATGAATCTTCGTTTCATTTTGCAGGAACAATGCTAAATTAATGGACACTTCCCTGTAAACCAAAGAAGCTATTTACAACACTCATCTACTACAATAAGTATCTCTGTAATGCCTATATTAACCAGTGATGTTCACCAAGTATACAAATAATGGGCTGGTAATACGAATTTTCACTGCTTTTAATGTGGCAAATCACATATTCCTATCCTGAAAATCCTACTATTTGTAATTCGTAGCAGCATTCAGAGATAATTAAAGTTGTACAGGATATTACTGACAATACATTAATAGCAAATTTAAGAAACTTGTTTTCTGTTGTTCAAAAAGGACTGTAACAGGGGAAGCGGTGATGTGTTAGACTTTGCTTGACCCAGCCGAAGTCTCAGTACCAAGGCAGGACAGTGTCATCAATACACATCAGTGCAATACTGTAGCAAAGGGGTCCTGGTCCAGAATTAACTGTAATAAATCCCCCTATTATTTTATTGACTCTGTGAAAGAGAACTCTAACCCGTACAACTGGAGTCAGTCAAGTTTATGTCAATATAGAGGATCAGTGCAGAGGCCTGAGGAGATATCACTGAAATGGAAAAGCTAGCTGAAGTTCAGGATTACTCATGAACAAAGAAGTCTGGCTGCATGCATCGCAGCATTTCTGTTAAAACGAGAAGATGATGAAAATGCTGTCACAGAAGCTGGTGAATTTCCAGTGAATTATATTAATATTATATATTGCCAATTTTACGTGGCTCAAAATTATATTACCAACTTTCCGTAGCTCAAAAGAGGTATCAAACTGGTGCCCGGCAGCCAAGAGAAGCACTGCATAATTAATTCCTGACTGTAATGTTGGTTCTGACTCAAATGCCTTCTTGAACCTAGAAGAACAACAAGTTTATGTTTTAAAACAAGGCAGTTTTCCAAGGAGGCAATTACATTTTTGGTATTCTGAGAGCTGATCATCAGTTTACTCAAAGCGCTCAACCCTTTCAGGCACAAAACATTCTACTGTTCTCCATCCAGGCTTCATGGCTATTTTAAGAAGCCAACATTTATGACATCCTCCTACCATTTCCTCATGTGTTTGTGCTATTATGAAAAATATACTGCTTGTTAACAGCATTGGTATTTCGCACAGAGAACTAAAAATATAAAGTCTGAACATGAGCGTAACAATTCTCTAGGACCATTTATTCTAGGATTATGACTTCAATCCATCCAATTTAGACTGATGCATTTCTGTTTAAAAGCTGATTACTAGGGATGGGCACGGACCACGAAAATGTGGTTCAGGTCGTGGGCGAACCATGAACTGAACTGCAAACTCCACAAACCCAATCAGCTAGCATATGAACCAAACCAGCTAGCATATGAACCACAGAGGCAGCCTGCTCCCCCAGCTCAGTTGTTTCAGGCTCTGGATAGCTGAGTCATGGAAGCAGGCTGCTCTTGCAGTTCAGCTGTTTCGACTGGAAACACCTGCTCCCTCGGCACAGCCATTTAAACGGGCTTTATTGGGCAGCCATCCCCAAGGGCTTCCAGCCCAAGAAAGCCCCTTTAAACAGCTGAGCTGCGGGAGCAGTTTGCTCCATGCGGCTCAGCTGTTAAAGGGGCTTTTTTGGGCAGCAGGCACCAGGGGCTGGCTGCCCAATAAAGCCCCTTTAAACTGGCAGCCTTATGTGTGAGATGAAAGTGAAAAATGTCTTCTTGTGCATTAACAAAACAGTCGCTTAAAAAGAGCTCTTACCCACAGGGGGCATAAAGCAGTGGTTTAAATGGCTCCCAGCCATTAAACCAAACAGCTGTTTTTCATGAAGAGCAGAAAGCAGGAGTTTAAACCACTGCTTTCTGCTCTTCACAAACCACAACATACTGGATCAAAATTTATGAAAGTTCATGGTGGTTCTTCAGTTTGCACACACTGCTTCATGAGCTATGAACCAGCCAAATTTTGTGACGAACTTTAGTTTGTCAGCCAGTTCATACCCATCCCTGCTGATTACCCATACGCAGTGGTCTTATGACACTACAGAAATGGATGCAGATTATGTGGTACTCCAATGTGGGAGGATTAAAATGTATAAACAGGAGTTTTTACATTTGTAAACAATAACAGCCTGACCCGAAGCTACCCTGATCTCATCACATCTTGGAAGCTAAGCAGGGTCAGCCCTAGTTAGTATTTGGATGGGAGACCACCCAAGGATCTAAGGTCACAACACATCAAGCATTGGTCTTGCTTTGCAAATCCTACAGGGTCACCATAAGTCAGCTGTGACTTAACTCCCCTTTCCACCACCAAACAATAACAAACTAAAGGGTAGTATAATAACCAATGTTCATACAGCTCACTTCAAGTGTCCAAAGTGTTTCCCAATCATAATCTCAGTAAGCTTTACAACAACCTTGTAAAACAGGTCAGAATCATCTCCAGGTTGCTGATGGGAGAGAGACTGGAAGAATATTCATTTGTGTAAGGGCACCTCATGAATTCACATCAGATCATCCGTTTATTCAGTCTGAGGAAAGATTTCAACTGGGGACAGCCCTGCTCCGAGTTCAAGACTTTAAGGCTCAAGTATATGCTACATGCAAACTGGAGACAGACAGCCCTTTTTATGGTTTGAAAGGGCAACTGAGAATGTATAAATTGCAGGATGGACACCTCTCAGTTCTTTCCATAACCACCATTTCTTGGCCCCTAAATCTTCTCCTACAATAATTCCTTTTTTCTCCATTAGAACAAGTATTTCAAACCCTGAAGAGACAGGAATGGGCATGGGGAGAAAAGCTGAAGCAGAGAATGAATCGGTTAAAGCAACCTTCCTCCACTCCCACTGCTCAGCGTTTTATCACTCTCTCCTGAAGCAGTTTCACAGCTGAAAAAGGACTACTGGGCTATAGTCATACATGTAGTCTGGCCCTCAGCCAACACACTGTACCAGCCCTCCCGCCCCCCTTTTAAAAAGGCTGTTATATGTGTCCATGTTATTGACTTAACGATCTAAATTTTATTTTATTTATATATATAAATTTATTTATATATATAAATAAATAAGCAGCTCTCCCATTTGATTGATTGTGATTCACAGTGAGGCATGACAAAACAAGGAATGATGCTTTAACTAACAAAACATTCATTTCCAATAAAAAGCCCTTCCTCCTTCCCTTCCTCATTAACCATTAACCATTGAGCAGGTATAGACTGTTTCATTCGTGCCACACACATTTTGGCATCTCAGTCAGGGCAAACAGAAAGGTTTGGAAAGTAAACAGGTAGCTGGAAGCATTATTGAGTCTGCTAAAAGTTAACCTGGCCCTAATTTTATGAATAGCATTTAATTTCTTAAATGACACACTTAAATATTCTTCAGCTTGTATAAATCTTTATCAAAAATTAGTTATTTCAACAATATATTATTAGCAAAGAATAAAGTTCCACAAACTTCATGAAAAGAATAAACAAAAGTAAAAAAAATGAATTTATATAAGTCAAGGTTAACCCTTTGCTTATAAAATTAAAAATTCAGCTGGATATGTAAAATTCTCTGAACTTTTAAAAATGTATCTGTTTCAAATTATATTACTTCTGATATTTTATACAGAAGCAAATACAAAAACAAATTAGATCCAAACAGATTGTTTTGCTTTTTAAAATTTACATTTATGCAGCCAACTCAAACAAAGAAAAAAAATGATAGGGTATAAGACAGAAATTTCGGTTGCACAGAAAATAAAATACCACAGTGAAAATATGCTCACAATCGGGCTATCTTGGGGCGGGAACACCCCAGAATGGCATTCCGGCTGGCTCCTTAATTGGCCACACCTATAACCAAAACCTCTGACATGTGTGGCTACAGAGCACGCTGCCCGCCCCATGTTACACACAAGAGGGAAAGGCAGCATGTTAAAATGCTGTCTTTCCCTTTGGGGAGCCCATTGGGATGTCCTTGTCAATTTCACTCTCAGCTGAGAGTGAAATTGACAAGGAAAATCCTCCCTCTGCTCTCCCTTCTCTAGCTGACATGTCACAGCTGGAAAAAGGCAGGCAGGGAACCCAGGCATGTTGAAAATGCCTTTCTTTCCCTCCCCGATCTGGGGGAGGGAGAGAAAGGCATTTAACCATGCCCCCCCACACTTCCCCAAGTCTCTCCGCAATAGCGGAGATGCTCGGGGAAGAAAGGAGTATGTGTGCATGCCTACCTTACTTTCCCCCAGCCTGTCCACCATGGCAGGCAGGCTGGAGAAAGACAGAGAGGAAGGCATTTACCCATGCCCCCCCTGCACTTCCCTGAGTCTCTCCGCAAAAGCCTCTCTCCGCCTCTCTCTTTGGGGTAAAACTCTATGGTAAATTTGGGCTCAAACCATAGTTTTGCCCAAAAACTAGAGCATCACCATGCAACGCTGGCAGCATGATGATGTCACTTCCGGGTGATGTCATCATGCTGGGAAGAAGTTAGGACCTGGCAACCCTGGACTTCAGCCTTCTTAACTGGCCCAAACATGTATAGCAGAACGTCTGCCAGTAACATTTTGACACTAAATCATACCTGAGTTGTTCTCTTCAGCTTCTGTCCTTCCTCGCCTACTTCTTCCTTCCTTCCTTCCTTCCTTCCTTCCTTCCTTCCTTCCTTCCTTATTTGATTCAATTTGTATTCCACTCTCCAATGCCGAGTCAGGCCTACCTGACTACAATCTCCTGGAAACTATTAGCTGAACCCCACCCACTGCCAGCTTTCAGTCCATGTTTACATCAGCTACCAACACTGAGCACACTCAGGAAAAACAGATAGGGTAATGTCTCTTTTGGCTAGCCAATACAATAATATATAATGCAAAAAAAACCCTGTTGGTCACTACTAATATATCTATAATCACACTGTACTGGTATTAACAAGATATCTATTAATTCAATTGATTATTTTATTTTCAGCAACAAATGACAGTAAATTAGTGAAATATCTCTTTATACATGGGCAATGTTTTAAGCTTCTGATAAAACTTTGCCATAATGAACTTCCAGACATCAAGAAAATAAATGAATGTCAGTAAAAATAATAATAAAAAAATTAAAATCCCACCTATCAGCATACTTATAGGGTTTCCACATCTGGGAAACTCCTGGTGATTTGGGGGCAGTGCCTGGGGGGGAGCTTAGTGGTGATGGTATTCTAGGACTTCCACTTCTCCTGGATGCTACGTAGTCTACAGACTCCCAAAGCTGCTATTTCCTCCAGGGGAACTGGGCTCTGTAGTCTGGAGATCACTTGTAATTCCAGGAGGGCCTTAGGCCCAACCTTGAGATTGGCAACCATAACAGTGTACATTCTTGTCTTCAACTTGGAAGCAAGAAGATAATAAGAAAAGGCAGGAAGATAAGCAATATGGGACACAGTATGCTTCAAAAGACAATAGGCAGGCCTAACCTACCAACTTATTTTAAAGGTTGGCCCCAGTTTTCCTAGTTATTAATATCTGGGGTCTTTTTAGCCTTTTACTTAGCAAAGAATATAGAAATGTTTAGAAAATTAAACATCAGGGTTTTAAAAACTTCACATACTTTTAATTCCTGGGGCACATTATTTTTGTTTTATTTCTTTAATAATATTTATACCCTGCCTTTCTTCCCTCAAGGGGACACCAAGGCAACTAACAATAAAATTTCATCTTAAAAATATTAAAACCATCAAAAACATCCTTAAAACTATTAAAAACAGAGCTAAATACATACAAACACATAAATGAGGCAGGGATTACTGAGGGAATGCCAGATGAAAAAGTGGTGGAAGATAGGAACAGAAGGGAGGACAGACATGCCTCCCTAGGAAGAGAGTTTCAGAGTTTTGGTGCCACTACCTGTTCCTTCAAGGGGAGCGCAACCTCATCTAGAGCAGTCATCCAGACCCCATTCTGGATCTCACCCCCCTACCAGTAGCACTTCCATCTTGTCTGGATTAAGCTTAAATTAATTAGCCCGCATCCATTCCAAAACTTCCTCCAGACACTGGTTCAGGGTTTCTACAGGCTTCCTGAGATCAGCCAGAAGCAAGACACACAGGTGAGTGACAACTGCATATTAGTGACAGCTCAACCCAAATCTCCGGATGACCTCACCCAGTGGTTTCACATAGATATTATTATTTATTTATTTCAGTACAAAAAAAGTTAAGCCACCTTGTCAAGTGATACAATTTGATGTTTCACATAGATATTAAAGAGGGAAGCTTGCACGACCCCATAGGGCAAAGGCCGAGGGGTTGAGCAGCAGTACCCTAGCACCACCTTCTGAAACCTACTCTCCAGGTAGGACTGGAACCACTGCACAACAGTGACTCCCAAACCCAGCCTGGAAAAATGGTCCAAAAGGATACCATGATCAATGGTATCAAAAGCTGCTGACAATTCCAGAAGATTCAAGAGACTCATCTTCCCTTTGCCCATCTCCCAGTGCAGGTCATCCACCAGAGAGACCAAGCCTGTTTCAGTCCTATAGCCAGCCTTAAAACCAGTCTGGAAATGATCTAAACAAATGTGCCTCGTTCAGGAAAGCTTGAAATTTTACAGAAACCACCTTGCTCAATAATGTAATATTTCAGACTGGTCAATAGTTATTAAGATCTCCTACGTCCAGGTTAGGCTACTTTAGAAGTGGATACACAGCAGCCTGTTTCCAAGCTAGGCAGCCAGCTGCTGTCTCAAAGAGGCATTAACTACCCCCACTCCAGCCGATTTAAGAAGCCAGAAAGGACAAGGGTCATATAAGCAAGTGTGTGTGCATGCTAAGTGCCATCAAGTTGCTTCTGACTTATGGCGACCCTATGAATGAACAGCTTCCAAAACATCCTACCATTAACAGCCTCGCTCAGGTCTTGCAAACTGAGGGCTGTGGCTTCCTTGACTGAGTCAATCCATCTCTTTTCCTGCTGCCTTATTGTCTTTTCCAGTGACTCTTGTCTTCTCATAATGTGACCAAAGTATGATAGCCTCGGTTTAGTCATTTTAGCTTCTAGGAGAGAGTTAGGGCTTGATTTGATCTAGAACCCACTAATTTGTGTTTTTGGCGGTCCATGGTATCTGTAAAACTCTTCTCCAACACCAAATTTCAAATGAATCAACTTTCTTCCTGTCAGCTTTCGTCACTGTCCACCTTTTGCACCCATACATAACAAATGCAAGCAGGTGGTAGCTCTCTCTCTCATCATAGGGTTTTCAAAGTAAGAGATGATCAGAACTGGTTTACCACTGCATTCTTATGTGCAATACTTACCAGGGTTAGCTGAAGTGTCACTGCCATTGTCTATGAAATACCCTCCACCAGTGTCACCTTCTACTAATGCTGCTGCCCAGGAGCTACCCTTTAAGGGTTCCTCTGCCCCCCCCCACCACTGAAACTGTTAATTTTCTTCTGCTGATGTGGCCATTGATTCCTGAAGGGGCACGCATCATGGTCTGGTGTCTCAGCCGTGACCATTCCGCCTTGAGTGACTCTGCTAGGAGTTTAGCCTCTTGACAGAGTCCAAACTCTTTATGGTATTGCTCTCAGTTTCGCCGACACAAACATACAAAAAGCCCCAAATTTCCTGTCCACATTATGGTGGATTGATATCTGTGGCCTTATTATCTTGAGTTAAAATTCCACTCCTGACAGGCACTTTAAAATAACTTGCCAAATGGGAAAATATATTGATTCTCCCACCATCACCAGGTACAAACTATGAATCAGATCCAGCAGTCTGTCAGTGAAAGGTGCTGGTGGCCAAGGATCATTCTCACATTTCTCCCCTCCTCAGCTTTCCTTTCTGAACTTGGGAAAGTTTATTCCTGAGGTCCCAGAATCTACATGGCCTCATAGCCATGTAAGTGAGGACACTGGAATACAGAGGAAAAGGGGAGGGGGAAACTGTTCTTTCCTCCATCTTCTGTTCGCCAAACTCAACTGATAGATGACACAGAAAGAGCAATTCCATCCCCTTTGCCTTGTGTGTGTGTGTGTATATACAGGGTTGCGAAGAGTTGGACTCAACTGTGCAATTGAACAACAACAAAAAATATACACACAGACACACACAGTAGAGAACTTTCCCTACTGGATGCAATGCAGTCTCTGAAAATGAAACAACTGGTACAACCTACCACAAAAAAAGAATCCCTTATTGCTCCATACTTCACAAAGCTGAAATTCTTCTGAATGTTAAAGTTAGAAGGGTCACAAGGACTATACTTGCTGCCAAAATTTAACAGGATTTTATTGCTAAGAATGCAACTGTAAAGGGAATTGTAAAGAGGTCTTAACTATGTAGGTTTGTACTTTTTATTGATCTGTTAAAAGCCAACGGCTAAAGCAAATAAAACATTAATTCATCCTCCTAGTATTCTTAAGCTTACAGAAAGAGTGTGGCACACAGCCTCTTCCAGAAGCTGGAAGCAGTACCAACAGCTGGAAATGGAGTTTCACTGCTGTGGGGAAGCCTCAGAGAGCCACTCATGGAAATGCCTTTTCTGTTCAAACTTTGTGCAGTGGTGTCAATTGCTACAACTTTTTATTTCATAGAAAAACGAAAGCATCAAAGGTCCGATTCATTATAACGAAGTCTCATTGAAACTTATATGATGTTACCTGTGATTAAGTAAAGCACTCCTGTCTTCAATGAGATTCAGTCATTACTAACTTAAGCTGGATTGAGGAACAGATGTTTTTGCAGTTTTAAAATAAAAACAAATGGACATGGCAGTGAAGTGCTACTTACCACATGGTTCCTTGGTCTCTGCTCTCTGTGTCTGTAAATCCAGAATCCAAAAAAATATCTTTGTATATCCGTCCCACAAGGCAATACATGTCTGAAGCTACCTGGCTCTCACTCTCCACCAAGGGTATCATAATACCTAGAGCTTTCTGTCTATCTCCAGGTAGATTTCGTCTGTTAAAAGGAAAATAGAAACATCTCCAAGCTGGTCTTATTTCTCATGTGTTTTAATATCTGAGCACTTTACAGTGCTCATTGGTTTGACAGAAGCTGGATTTGGGACAAGAGAAGAAAACTGCATTTAGGTGTTCCACTTAAAAAATTAAATAGGAAATTCTTAAGTGTTTGCCTTTTCCTGCAAACTGTACCTGGCGGACCTCACAGTTTGCTGTAGTGGACATAAAACAGATAGTATCCTCTGGTTACATAAAAGATATTAGTTCTCTCTTGGCAGTACGATTCTCATTAAATCAATGATAAAGTGTGCAAAGAAAATGTGCTATGCATTCCACCCTATCAGCTGAAATCCAGTTTTCGTCTTCAGTATTCTAAAGCCCAACCAGGGGAGGCAGGAAAAGGAAGAACTGCCCGCAGTATTAGGCTTAACATGCTGCCGTCTAGCAGGATGCAACAGCCACAATAACAGGGATTATAAGGGACAACAGCTTCAAGGAATCCCAGAGGAAGACTAAAGCCAGCCTGAATCAGGCCATTTTAAATCTTGAAATCACAGTTTCTAAACCTGGTAACAGAAGGAGGTCAAAGCTCTGACCTCTTCCTCCTTCCTGACCCCCTTTATGTCTTGCTTTCATTGGCACTGCGTTGTTGCTTCTTGAAAGAAGCCATTTTGTTCTTCCTGTTTCCTGCCATGGGTATTGCCACAGGATATGGAATAGTGGCTTTCAGAAAACACAGTGGAACAGAGACCGGAGCTGGGGACTTTGAGGTACTTGCCTTCATGTCACAGGAATTTAAACACTGGGCACCACTGTAGCTTAGTATTTCTCTGAATGGTCTTCTGTAGAAGCAGTTCCTTTACTAAAGAGCTCCCTGAAGTGAATAGCTTGTTTTGGTTCACTCAGACCTTACAGCAACAGAGCTTATCATATTTTTCAAGCCTAGCAAGCTTCCTCAACTTGGTGTCTGTATATAGACAAAAACCACTTTCCTAAGCAATCCTTACTGGGAGAAAGAGGGAACAAAAATGCTTAAATTTACATAGTTGTTGTTATTAAATTGTACTAAATTATATATAATAAATGCAAATTATATGTGTATAAATATAAATTATATTAACCGTCAAATAAATATAAAGTAGCCATTTCACATATGCATATCCTTTGATGACTTGCAACCAAGAGTTGGTCTATAAATAATCACAGTACTATAAACATTAATTTAATGAGACAAAAGGGCATAAACTGCTCAGGTTAATTTGGGTAAATTATTCTGCTTTGGTTTGGGTGGGGTGGAGTATTGTATTGCATCTTTATTATTTATATGTTTGTATATTTATGGGTTTTAAAAAAAATAGTGATGCTTTGTTATAGATGTTTTAATTTCATGTAGTGAAGAACCAGGATAAAATTAAATTTTTAAAAAACCTTTAACTTTGGTTGGATTGTGCTTGTAATATTCCAGCTGGCATTTTCCTTTTGCCTGATAAAAATAACTAATGCTAATCTTTATTCTTAATAGATTTTTTTCATGCATTTAAACTGTATAATTCAAAGCACCAATTGAAAACCCAGCACCATTCTTCTAGAAATCAAATCTCATCTAAAATCTTGTCACACGGCTTGTTTGATTCTGAATAATGAATATTCATCCACGTTCAATTTTAAATATGTAAAATGTACGCACAATGTTATCCTCAACTGATGCAAGCAAAAATGTATCCAGGTGTCAGAGATAGATGGTATAGCATACACACTGGCATTAGTTACAAATGATTATCAGGTGTTTTATTCAAAATAAGCTACCACCTGTACAAAGATAGCATCTAAATATAAAAGGGATAGAGAAAGGTGCTTTGAACATGCTGCTGCTTGCAAGAAAGCCTTGCTTTCTGGGAAAAGTGGATGTTTTATGCTCCTCTGGCATAGCTTGAGTACATGCAACACCATCTGAAATCATATAAGAACTAATATTTAGACCTGCATATCAGTGTAAGGTTTGCCAGACTGTTCCCATCTTTGTTAGGTAAAACAGGTGAATTTGTGTTTTTGCCTTTTGAGTATGTTTCAACATTTGCCTCTTTGTATTCTTCTGTTTCTTCAACATGCTTTCCTAATCATAAGCAGTAAGGGAGGTAAAATATGGGTTTATCAAAACTGTCTGTCATGTTATGGAAGAAGGGAGGGGAAACAGGGTGGGTGGGAAGGAAAGAAGATTTAATTTGGACAGTAGATTCTACGAAATGATTCTTTAGAGAATCACACCTGTAGAGAACCAGCTTTTCAGGAAACAAGTTACATGAATGCAACAATAAGAACTGTAATTTTATGATGAAGGAAAAATCCTCACCTGTTCAGTGCAAATGCATAATGAAATTTCACATGATGATGCAAAGCCAAGTCAAAAGTTGGAAGTTTTTCTAATGTTTCTACCAGTTTGACAATAGAATCATAATCCTTCCAAGAGACAGAGAGAAAAGGTTGTTTAAAAGCCAAAAAGGAAAAAGAAGCATTAACTGTAGTCTGAACTACTATAGATCTTCGGACATTGTCTGAAGGGATATACTCAAGATTTCAAATGGTTTCTACAACCTTTATTAGATTACAGTACCCTCACATGCTGTCTCCTGCCTACCCTCTGCTACATCCCCAAGATGTTCCAATGCGCTGACCCTGGCAAATTTAAGACTAAACTTGACAGGTCAGCCTTAAGCCTTGAAATGGTTTCTTACCAGAGTTACCATTCAAGAAGGGCAAGTTAAACTTTGTTGGTCTTAAAGGTGCCACTGGACTCAAACTTACTTCTCACATCTGTTTGTTGACTCTTTTTATTTGTATGCTAATTTGCTGCTATTCACAGATCTTACCAACTGCGTTAATCCAATCATAGTGATATTCATTGCTCAGTTCCTTTTGCATCTTGACCTCTAACCAGCCCTTCCTGGCAACTGACCCCGCCCACCACCTATATGTAAGGCTTGAGGAAGTCTTTTTCCATGTATCTGGAGAAGTGCGCATGCACACGAAAGCGTATACCCAGAATTAAACTTAAAGGTGCCCCTGGACTCAAACTTTGTTCTATTGCTTCAGACCAACATGGCTATTCACCTTTGCACACACTGTATTCCCAGGTGTAAATAACAAAGATGTCTCACTGTTATAAGCAAATATTATGAAGTAGTAATGCAAGTTCTCTGCACTTCCCAACTTACATAGCTTTCAGGAGTATGGGTCACATACAGAGGAGGCCTTTGTGGCAGAATAAAAGCCTTTACAATTTAGCTGACAGGAAACTTACAACTTGTATTGTAAAGGTCCTCTCATTGTCACTTCTTAATGGTCACATGTGTTCCATGTTCAGCACATTCTTTTTATTAAAATGTCTTAATCTACACACATTAAATTCAAACTTTCCACTGCATATACATAACCCAAATAAATTAGGGTTTTTTTATTTCCAAAAATGATTTGCTGTATAAGTAAGCAGCACAAATATAATGCTAAAAAATCGATCATGTAAGTGAAAAATAATGGTTTTCATTCATTTGTTCATTCTAGTAAATAGTAAGCTGAAGCTATGTTACAATACATGCTCCTCTTTGATCCTAGATTTGTTCATTCAAATGGGTTAGTTTAAACCTCTTAAATATGAGCCATATGTTAATTAGGTTGTCCATAGGAAGCAGTATATATTGTCTTTCTAATATTTGTAGTGAAGATCTTAACAGACACAGAGGCTCATACAAGAGTAAGAGGTCCTTCAGATACCCTGATCCTAAGCTATTTATAAAAATAGTTTGAACAGAGCTTCAATCTTTTAACACTACCATAATACAGCCTAAGTTCTGTATAGTAATCTGGCCAGTGTATTCTGAATCAGTTGAAGTTTCTTAATAGATTCACTCTTATGGGTCTGCTAATTTTCAGGAAGGACCTTTGGGGCCACTTTGGGTGGGGGGACCTCATGTTGTGAGGGGATCTTAGAAACCAAGTACATGCGTGAATGGTTCCCACATAGTTCTTTATGTCAAAGCTGCGATGCTTATACAGTGTTCCTTAATATGTATAACTTTAAAAAAATCATATGGCTAGCCATTATGCACCCGTCGTTTTCTTCAGATTCAGGCACAGATGCACAAAGCTGTCACAGTATAAAGAAATGCATTTTTTCTTTGGATGTTTGAAATGAGCAAAACCTCCACACTGAGGTTTGTTCGTTTTTTTAAATCTTCTCTCTGGGCAGAATGCAGCCAGGAAGTGGGAAATCAGTTCAAATGTGCTAATAGCTTGAGCAGGAGAGACAATGGGATGGTTCCCCCCCCCCCCTTGAAGCAGGAAATAGAGGTTTGGAGAAGTTTAAACTAGAGGGGTGCCAGGAATAATCTCCAGGAAACACTTCTTTGACCTGGCATGACCTGGCCAGTGGGGGAGAAACAGATATGATAAAACTACTGAGAACCAGGAGAAAGTTCTTTTCCTTGGGTGCCGCGTTCACAAGTGTACACAGACCTCACCACTGGGAGGAGACAGCCACTAACCATGTGGTAACCTCAAGGTAATGGCAACTTTGTTGAGAGCTAGATCTTCATAAAGCTAAAAAGCATCTGATAGACCATGTATAGAGAGAGGAACAGAAGATTGCGTTTTTACTTATTTCTTTGGTATCCTTGCTCAACTTGGTGCTGTGCTGAAAGTATGCTTGTAAACTTTTCTTTTTAATAAATACTTCATAACTTATGATGCTGGGAATGGTTCTCCATACCACATAGACTCTTATCATCTTGGACACACTATTTTAAAAGGAGTGCCAGAAGGGGAAGGCAGGCAGTTGGCAAGAGGCCATTCCTCCAGGAATGTGCAAGGCTGTAACTGTCCCCTTGGTGACTAGGCGCTAGGCAGCAGGAGACACAGAGGCAAGGCCTCAGAACCTGGAAGGGAAGCTGGGAATCCTGACCCTCCCAGTAAGTAATTCCGGCAGAAGTTCAGGTGGTGATGGAGAGCTACCCTGAGAGTGAAAGAAAAGCCCCTCCAGGTGTGGAGAAAAGACCTAGGAGAGCAGGGTGGAATAGGGCCTTCAAGCCAGAGAAGGCATGTTCCACCACAAGTTCTATTGTTAAATCTGACAACTGTGTTCGTCACCCTACAATGAGACACAAGTGCCAGTGAACTATTTAACCTAAAGTTTTCATTATGCATTACTTTTTTCTTTATATTGGAAGACATGACCCCATTACTATCCAAGCATTTATTTGGAAAATTTTCTGAAATGGTGCCTGCAACAGGTACAATACACTACTGCCTGCAATATACTGATCAAATTAAATAAATAATTAAAATATTTAATTAAATAATTAAATTAAAAGAGACAGAAATAATCCATTTAAATTCAAATTCCTACCTGAATATCTCTGTATGATAACAACAAGTTTATCACAATGTCTGCGGACAGAAGCTCAATGTTATCCACCCTTTGTCGTATCCTTGCCAAATCTGCAGCCAGCTCTTTCCCTGTGTACAAATTACGAGCTTTTCTGATATCATTCAGAATTGACTCTCTGAAGTACTGGCTAAAAGAAAAAAAAGAAAATAAACAATATAAGCATTAATAATGGCTGACTCCCACTTGGACAGCTGCTTCTAGAGCAACCACTCTTATGGGGTACAGATGTAGATCTGTCATTCCAGTACTATTGTAAACATTAACTGCAAAACACAATCAGGAGTGGATTTCAGGAATGGAATAGAACATATGATGTGATTAATGAAGTAAAAATAATAAATCATGATCTGATTACTTGAGGCATGTGAAAATCACACAGTGGTCCTCAGCCTCTCAGTTACAGAGGGAATTTTTAAAGAATCATGAATCGTGGAAAGATCTCATAATACTGATAAATGAACAACTACGGTAATACCAAATGGAGAACAGCTCAATAACTAGAATGAGAAGCTTCAGAACTAGAACACACAGGGCTTTTTTTCTGGGGGAATGTGCCGGAACTGAGTTCTGGAACCACTTCCACAAAATCCTTTTTAAAATGTTTAAAAGTTCATGAGTTTTCAGTATACAGATTGAAAACTTCATTTCCCTCTTGAGAGTTCTGGCACCTCTTAAAAAAAAAGCCCTAAGAATGCACATAAATTTGTCCCCTTTACAACTGGCCTTGGTCATGTGAATCCAAGTGTCTTTACCTTGAGCTGGCCTGTGCTACTTTCAAAAGTTGAATAAAGCGATCCACCAAGGGTAAGCATATTGGCCCAAGCAATAATTCAAAGCTGGGTTGCATCAACTCAGTCAGTCCTTTCATAAAACTGCTGTCACAGCAGTATACTTTGTTATGCGGAGTTATCATATATGGAACAAATATGTAGTTGCCAGTGCACATCTGGAGAAATGGGGAAAAGACAGGTGCAATTAAATGGATTTATAAATATAATAATACATTATAGTTTAAAGAAATAAATGAACTGAAGTTTAAATTATTTTCAAAAGAACGTATCTCTTATACTAATAGCGACGTCAGATAGAATGTAGGATACTTAAATCCAGTGATGGGAGCTGTGAACAAGGAAGACAGATATTTCGACAAAACTGGAAAAGGCTCCAGGTTTGCAGAAAAAATGTGAAATCTAAAACAAAAAAATACATGGTGTTTTTTTTAAAACAAACAAACAAAAATGATAAAAGGAGCACCTTGTAGCTTTAAATAAAGGATTCTCCCAGCAGCTGCTGCTAGGCAACCACAGTATTCCAGGCTGGGTTCAGGTGAGAATAACGTGGGGGCAGCAGGGGCCTTTCCAAGCCTATTTTGGCCTTTGAGGGAGGACTCATTGGGGCCAGGCCAGACTTGAGGTGCCACCTCCAGGTTGGAAAATTCCTGCAGATTTTGTGGTGAAGTCTTGGGGAAGAGGCCTCCGCTGAATATAATGCCATAGTGTCTACCCTAAAAGCTGTCCAGGGGGACAGATTTCTGTCATCTAGCATTCAGGTTTAATTCTGGGAGATCTCAAGGTCCCACCGGGACGCTGACAGTCCTAGGCCTGGAAGCAACCTCAGGATGACTTGACACTACCCGACTTGCATGACTCAGTCAGGCCTGGTTGCCTCCTACTGTTCAACAGCAGCTACCCAATGAAAGCCAGTGTGGTATAGCAGCTAAAGCTTCAGAGTACGGTCTGGGTGACCCAGGTTCAAATCCCTTCTTGTTGTGGAAGTTCACTGGCTGATTTTGGACCAGTCATGTACTTTCAGCCTAACTTATCTCACAGGGCTGTAGTGAGGATTAAAAAGAGAGGAGAATAATGTAAGCTGCTTTGGTCCCCACTGTGAAGAAAGTTGGGGTATAAATGAAGTAAATGAATAATAAATATAGCTGAAGATGAGAGGCAGATAAACTATAGGTTGGTGAATGGCTGAGAAGGACAGAATGAAGCAGGGAAATGATATGGAGGTTGCCAGGAAGAGGGAAAGAAGAAAAAGTGTGGGGAAGGAGGTGTAGGGGAAAGTGAGATGCAACCCCACAAGTCCTTAAGAATTCCCTACCATGCAATTGGGCCTGGCCCAATGGCTGGCACCACACAACTAGATCACAGTTTTCCTAGGCAGAGGCTGCTGGGGGCGGAGCTTAAGACAGAGGGGCTAGGGTTGCCAGACCCCCCCGACTTAGTGGGGAGTTGCCAGATTTGGAGGGGCTCCTTCCTGCTTGCCAGGAAGTGGAGAGAAGCCCCACCCCCAAGAGTGACCACCCAGCTTCCTCCCCACCG
This sequence comes from Lepidodactylus listeri, assembly GCA_029233225.1. Classification (NCBI taxonomy): domain Eukaryota; kingdom Metazoa; phylum Chordata; class Lepidosauria; order Squamata; family Gekkonidae; genus Lepidodactylus; species Lepidodactylus listeri. The sequence goes on from JARCFY010000003.1 coordinate 44,536,289, forward strand.
CTTCCCAATAGCGTTTAAAGACATCCTTTAAATGCTGCTGGGGAGAGGCAGGGGCTGCGTGCCTGCACTCTAAGTCCCAAATACGGAGTTTGGAATGCAGGCGCGTGGGGCCTCCTCCCCGCCTCTCCACAGCAGCACTTAAAGGATGTCTTTAAATGCTGCTGGGAAGCAGCAGGGGCTGCGCGCCTGTATTCCAAGCCCCGAATTCAGGGCTTGGAATGCAGGCACATGCAGCCTCCCCCTCACCTCTCCCCAGCAGCATTTAAAGCCATCCTTTAAATGTTGCTGGCAAGTGGCGGGGGCACCACTCCCCAACATGATGATGTCATTTCTGTCAGACGTCATCACATTACAGACTCCCTCCAATAAGACTCCCTCCAGTAATACTCCGGTAACCCTAAGAGGGACAGATAAAGGTAGGTTGGCTATTGGGTGGGAAGGAGATAAGGTTGCCAACTCCAGGTTAGGAAATTCCTAGAGATTTGGGGAGTGGAGTCTGGGGGTGGGGTTTGAGGAAGAGAGGGACTTCAGAGGGGTATAAATGCCAAACTCCAAAGCAGCCATTTCCTCCAGGGTTGCCAACCTCCAGGTGGGGTTGGAGAGCATCCAGAATTACTACTGCTCCCCAGATGACAGATATCTATTTCCGAGGAGAAAATGGCTACCTTGGAGGGTGGACTCTAAGGCATTACACCCTGTTGAGGTTTCTTCCCTCTCCAAATTTTGCCCTCCCAATGCTCCACCCCCAAATCTCCAGGAATTTCCCAACCTGGAGCTGACAACCCTAAGGGGAAACTGATCTCTGTATTTGGGAGATCTGCTGGGATTCCAGGAGATCTCCAGGCTCCACTTGAAGGTTGACAACCTTAGAAAGAGACAAGGAAGTGGGGGAAAAGGAGAGGCTATGGGGACTTTCAGGAAAGGGAAAGAGAAAATACTGGGAGAGGCAGAAATAAGATGCCTCTCACAAGTCCTTATGGTTTCCCACTTGTTATAGGTAATTTTTATATTAAATATATTTCATATTACATATTTATTTATTTATTTGTATTACTTTTATCCTGCCCTCCCCGCCAAAGCGGGCTCAAGGTGGCTTACAACATAATAAAATCAGCATACAATATAAATACATAAAAACAGTAAAATCACTCAGTCGATCCCAGTTTCCCAATGGCAGCGCAACATAATAGGATGCATCAAATGCGTATAGTCCGGCGTAGCGTACTGCCTGTTCACAGATTGGCACCCAGCTCATCAAGAGTGTAATGCCTACCAGAATGCCCGTTGGAACAATTCCGTCTTCATGGCCCTACAGAACTGCTGAAGGTCCCGTAGGGCTCTGATCTCATTTGGGAGCTCATTCCAGTATATCGGTGCCACCAGGGAAAACGCCCTGGCCCTAGTTGAAGACAACCTGGCGTCCTTAGGGCCAGGAAGGGCCAGACGGTTTTGCATCCCTGATTGCAGTGCTTTCTGGGGAACACACGGGGAAAGGTGGTCCCTCAGGTAGACAGGTCCCTGACCATAAAGGGCTTTAAAGGTTAACACCAGCACCCTGAAGCGCATCCGGAATGCTATTGGCAGCCAGTGCAGTTGTTTTAGCACAGGCTGGATGTGCTCCCACATAGGGAGGCCCATCAACAGCCTGGCCGCCACATTCTGCACTAGTTGCAGCTTCCGGAGTTGCCCCAACGGCAGCCCCATGTAGAGAGCATTACAGTAGTCTAACCTCGAGGTGACCATCGCATGAATCACTGAAGCCAGATCTTCGCGTTCGAGGAAGGGAACCAATTGCCTAACCAGCCGAAGATGGTAAAAGGCTGTCTTGGCAGTGGCTGCTACCTGGGCCTCCATTGTCAAAGAAGCCTTCAGGAGCACTCCCAGATTCCGGACCCTTGGTGCTAGTACCAATGACACCCCACCAAAGGCTGGTAATGGGATCTCTACCCCCAACCTGCTCCAATTCAGGCACAGGACTTCTGTCTTTGTCAGATTCAACTTTAATCGACTCAGCCTAAGCCATCCCGCCACATCCTGCAGCACTCGGTCTAGATTTTCTGGGGTAGAGTCAGACTGGCCACCCAACAACAGATAGAGCTGGGTGTCATCAGCATATTGGTGACACCCAAGCCCATGCCTCCGGGCAATCTGGGCAAGGGGGTGCATATAGATATTAAATAACATCGGGGAGAGCACTGCCCCTGTGCTTAACATATCACAGTTGCCTATGGAATCTCCTTTCCCTTGAAGTTTACCTGACAGCTACCCTTTAGATGCCAGTCCAAAACATTTCTTTTTACCTAGACTTTACACCCCTGGTTCCCCATGTGGGCAATACCTTGGGGGTGCTGGAATGATCCAGTTGGCTGGAATGATCTAGGTGCAGGTTCACAAACTGTATCTTTTTGTCCACTTCTTGAAGGTAGATGTCCAGGGGGGGCGCTGAGTAATTTTTTTTCTGACAAGGGGGTGGTAGGCCAAATAAGTTTGGGAATCTATGCTTTAAACTAAGGGAGTTGATATTTTAAACCTATTTTACCTGCTATGCTGAGGAACATTTGATGAGGATCTTTTAGGCTGCTTAACATTTTATGCTGTTTTTATGCTCTGGCTATTTTTTTTAAAAAAACGGCTTTTATGCTGTTTTATGATTTTATCATGCTTAATTTGTAATCTGTATTGAATACGTTCTTGGGAGAGGAAGCATATGCATTTCTAAAATTAACAAATACAGCTTTACCATTTCAAAACACAGATTCTGGTGATAAGCTCAGCATTATACAGAAAGCTTGCACTTAAAAACAGAATGCCTACCTGCAACTGATGATCTTTGAGTGGTCATCTGTGCATTCACACTGATGGGTTTCTGTGCCTGCGCAGGAATCCTTCGGTATTGTAAAAAGCTCTTAACGGATTTTCACGCCCAGCACCTCTGGGCATGCACAGAGCCCCACCGCACATGCCCGGAGGAGCAGGCGCAGACATCCTGCCAGTTCCTTCTGACTGCTGCAACCAAGCGTGTTAATGAGGAGAAAGCCTGGCAGCGGAGGGGAAGGATGGGCGGGTAGTGTGAATGCACAGATGACCACTCAAAGATCATCAGTTACAGGTAGGCAACCTGTTTATCTTCGACGTGGTCTCTGTGCTTCACACTGATGGGAGTGTAGCAAGCAGTGTCCTACCTGGAGGAGGGAGCAGGCAGGTTGTCACTGAGAAGCACTGGATAAGATAAGGTGACCCACCGCAGAGCGGGCAGCTACTCGAGTGTCCAGTGCATAGTGCCTGATAAAGGTGTTCGGAGTAGCCCAATTCACAGCCGTGCAAATGTCCATCAGGGAGGCACCTTTGAGAAAAGCCATAGAGGCTGCTGTAGACCTGGTGGAGTGTGCCCAGATGGGTCCCGGAAGTGGAGTCTTGGCGAGTTCATAGGCAAGTTTAATAAGCTCCACAATCATTTGGAGAGTCTTTGGGCAGTGATAGGTTTGCCCATTCTGTGTGACGCATAGGAAACAAAGAGCCTGGGTGTTTTCCTAGTCGGCTTAGTACGAGCAAGGTAAAAGAGAAGCGCTCGTTTTACGTCAAGGATATGTAAGAGACGTTCTTGCTCAGAAACGTAAGAAGGGTAGAAGTCAGGCAAGATGATCTCAGATTGCAGATGGAAGTCGGAGACGACTTTAGGCAGGAACTAAATGTCCGGAACCATGCGAACTGCGTTCGGTAGGAAGCAGAGGAACAGAGGATCATGTCTGAGGGCTAGGAGTTCGCCAACTCGACGAGCAGAAGTGATGGCGAGTAAGAAGGCCGTTTTCCAAGCCAGCAGGCGGAGATCACAGGATGCCAACAGTTCAAATGGCTTCCGAGTGAGTGTGTGGAGGACCAATGAAAGATCTGAAGGTTGTGGTGGGACTCTGGTGGGTGGATAGAGATGGAGGAGGCCCTTCAGAAAGTGTTTTGAAAGGGGATGGGCAAACACAGAAAAGCTGTCAATTCTGTTGTGGAACGCCAAGATTGCAGACAGGTATACTCTCAGAGAAGAGTGTGAGTCCAGCATACGCTAGGGATAGGAGGAAATCAAAAATATGGGACAGGCCCGCAAAGCAGGATTCTATGTCAGATGAGGCTAGGTATGTACAGAAACGAGTCTATTTGTAAGCGTATGACTGACGAGTGGATGCCTTGTGGGAGTTAAGGAGGACATTCTTCACTCTACCCGAGAATACGGAGGGGAGACTCTCCACGCCGTGAGCTTGAGACAGAGAATGTCATGATGGAGGACGGGAGAGTTGGAGAGTATCAGGAGATCTGGTAGTGGAGGAAATTGATGGAATTTCCCATGGGCCAACGATAGGAGGACTGGAAACCAGGCTTGTCTGGGCCACCAAGGAGTGATCAGTATGCATTCTGCCGTCTCATGCACTATCTTGTGTACCACTCGTGTGAGTAGTGGTAGAGGTGGAAAGGCATAGATAAAATCGTGATTCCATGGGTAGAGTAGGCCGTCTCCCCGGGAGAGTAGGTTGATTCCACCCTGCATGCAGAATGCCGTGCACTTCGTGTTCTGGTGAGTGGCAAAGACATCCACGTCTGGGGTTCCCCAAAAAAGGAATACCTGGCGGAGGTGATTTGAATTCAGTTCCCATTCGTGATGTCTGGCATGTCCCCTGCTCAGGAGATTGGCGTGGCTGTTGAGGCAGCCAGGAATGTATGTGGCTCTCAGTAAAATGTCATTGGACGTGCTCCAGTTCCAAAGTCGGATTGCAAGCTGGCAAAGGCTGCAGGAAATTGTGCTGCCCTGGCGGTTGCACACCTGGGGAAGTACGTAGATGCTAGGATTTGTCCGGGGAGCTCCAGTTTGATGATCTCCGGGACCAGGGTCTAGACCAACTTTGTGGTTGGATTGCCAAGGAGCAGAAGACACCCCTAGTGTGCCGGAGGCCTTGATGCTTTTATCAAGGTCCTGAAGGATGGAATCAGTGGCGGCGGAGCATAGAGCTGTTCTTGGTCGGTCTCTTTTTTTTTTTAATTTATATTTTATTAAGATTGAAGTGGCAACAATACAAATATCATGGAATTTTGGTAACTTTTTCAATTTCGCTTATTCATGGATATCTATTCAACTTAAATTGTGTAACATCTGTCTTTTAAATCTATATACTTCTAAAATTATCACAAACTTATATTCACCTTCTCCACATGACAATCATGCTAGCATGGTAAATTCTGAGATAGTTGTTCCATAATATGTAAACAAATGAAGATCAGATTGTAACCTATTGGCTACTATCTGTGTTTTGTTTCATTCCTCTTCCATTTTCCATTCCTTTCCCCCCCTCAAAAAAAAGAAAAAAGAAAAAGAACCCCCCCTTTCAAACCATGATATTTGCTTAACTTGTTACAGGCAGTAAAATACTGAAACAATTAAGATGTTACTTAACTCAAATGGAAACCAAAGTAAGAAAGGAGATGAGTGCTTACAACCAATCTTGCAGGGTAGACCAGCTTTGTGGTATTGTATCCGTTGCTGACAAGTATTCTAGAATAGGTTCCCATTTTAACATAAAAGTAGATTTGATATGGTGAGGTGAAAAAATGTTTATTTTGTTTGTAATGTTTTCCATGAGAAACTGATCCCAAAGTTTCGCGTACCAAATTTGTAGTGATGGGGCAGCAGAGTTCTTCCAATAAGCAGCTATTGCAGTTTTGGCTACAAAGAGCAAAGTGTCTATGGTTCTTTTCATTTTGTGTGTGATGATATGTTGGGGCCAAATGTGTTCTTGGTTGGTCTCGAGGAACTCCTGTGCCTCCAGAATGTGGTCTGGTAGTGCCTCGTGTGGTTGCCAGATGGGGGAATCCAGAAGAGTGATAGTGGTCACCTCAGTAGGTGGTGGAGGCACAATCAAGGGAGTTATCGGTACCGAGGTAGCATCTAATGAGGGTGCTACTGGTTTGGAAACCGAAGTAGGGGCCTTACTCAAAGGCTTGCCAATGGCTGTGGATAGAGCCTTGTGGCGTTTTTCCGACTTATCCTTCTTCTTCTTTTTGATTGGCGTCGAAGCCATAGACTGCGTCGGAGCCTGGTGTTCCGATACTGGTCGAGTTATATCAGATGACGGCCTCGATGTCGACGAGGCCACGAAGTTGACTGTCGATACCGTCGATGTCGATGGGAAGGAGGTCGTCGAGGTCAATGCGGGAAGCAATGCCAACTCCAGTAAAGTGACCTTCAGGCGGGCTGCCCTATTTTTCTGAGTTTGCTTGCTAAACTTGGCACAATGAGGGCAGGAATCTGGCCGGTGACTTTCTCCGAGGCAGAGAATGCACAAGGAGTGGCCTTCAGGAGCTCTAATTTGCTGCCGCAAGCCGAGCATTTGAAGCAACCCCACTTTATAGCCATAAAGTAGGAAAAACAGAGATCAGAATGAGGGAGAGGACCCGGAGGCAGAAAAGGAAAAACCCCACTGCCAAGGAGAAAGAATTTTTTTTTTGATATTTTTTGACAGAAGAATATAGAAAGAAAGTGCTGAAAGTTAAGGAGAAAGAGTGAGGAGACAAAGAAAGAGAAGTGAAGGAGAGCTTTCCTCAAAGGACTCAGCAGAAGTTGTTAGCAGCGGTCAGAAAAGTATTGGCAGGATGTCCACGCCCGCTCCTCTGGGCATGCGCAGTGGGGCTCCGCACATGCCTGGAGGTGCTGGGTGCAAAAATCCGTTAAGAGCTTTCTACAATACCGAAGGATTCCTGTGCAGGCGCAGAAACCCATCAGTGTGAAGCACAGAGACCACGTCAAAGATAACTAAGTTAAAAAGGTAAAGGTTTCCCCTTGCTTGAAAGCCCATTACGATCCCACTTTAGGGGAGCGGTGCTCATCTCTGTTTCTAAGCTGAAGAGCCAGTCCATGGTCATGTGGCAAGCATAACTAAATGCCAAGGCACACAGAACGCCGTTACCTTCCCACTAAAACAGTACCTATTTATCTACTTGCAATTTCTTGCTTTCGAGCTGCTAGGTTGGCAGGAGCTGGGTCCAGAGACGGGAGCTCACTCCGTCATGCGGTACTAGGGTCTCGAACTGCTGTGCTACTGACCTTCCGGTCTACAGCTAAGCGTCTTAACCTCTGAGCCACCGTGGCCCTTGAAAACTAAGTCAGTGTTTTGTATAAAGTGACTTAAGTTTATGTTATTGAACTAACATCAATTTTAGAAATCATGCTTAATGCGTCATTTTTGCATGAACGGCTCAAACATTTGCAAGCTTCATTTTGTAGTGTTATACTACAGGGACAACTCATTGTACTGTGGAGGTAAGCATTACAAGAAAAACTCAAAGACGTCTTAGCTTGTGTTGTTGAAATACTGCATGCAGCATAACGGCAATTTTATTAGCAATAATAAATACCAAGAGTACCATTTTACACTAATAAGTATCTGACAAACAGAGGTGGGATAGACTATGATCCGCTTAGAGGAAAAAGATTAAAATTGACAAAGAAATACTCCGTTTTCTAGCCCTCAGTGGGGCATACTCTCAAGAACTGGCCAGGCAAAGACAGAAAGGATGGTTAGTACCAGAACTCGAATGACATGTTGAAATCCAGAAAAAACTGGACCAAAAATTATGCAACACAATATGGATCACATTAGAACTATTTAAACCCTCAGCTTTTGGGGAGGGCAACAATCTGTCACCTTGCATGGGAGTAAGCAGGAACACAATCTTATTAATTGTATTAGCCCAGTTCTGCTCTATTTCAGCTAAATGGCAAAACGTCAGTTTTTCAAGAAATAGCAGGGTGGGTGATGAGGTAATCCCACCCTTTCTCCTGAGCTGGTGAGTGCACTTTGGACACCCAGGAGCCTAAAGCCATGTCTGGGGCTACATCACCTGGGACTCACCTTCTAGTGTATATGACCTCCAAATAAGCAAGCCTAATACATAAACATGAATTCGTCCCTTTTACAGTAACTATATTAATTCTTTTTGGCCACAAAGATCCTGCCAGCTCTGGAAAAATTGCAAAATATTCACTGCAGATCCTGCCACTACTGCATTATAATTTAATATTATCTTCTCCAGTATTCACCATGCTGTACTTGAGAGTTGTTCTTGGTTAGCTTGATAGGGAAATTACTGAAATGAGGATGAGGATGATGAATCAGTGCTTTTATCTCCAGCCCGTATATTGTCGCTCTAGGAGAACATCCATAACAATCATCCTACATCAGAGGTATTATTGAAAGTACTTCTCTGCAAGCTTCCCTTCCCCCAGTCACAACGGATTGCAAAAATTTCATATAATTTTTAGCAGCCAAATAAAATACATGCATTAATGTTTTAATGACTCCCAATATACAGCAGGAACTTTATACTTACAAAAGAAAAAAAATGAAGCTTTGCTATTTAATTCATAAGCAACTGAACAGGCTCTGAAACAATTTATAAGATCATAAGGTTACTAATACTCCTTTCATTTAGATGCATTTTTTATCTGTCATCACAGGCTCAATTCTCACAGATGTTCTGGAAGTGATACACTTGCTCTGTAGCTATGGCTCTTAATGCAAAATTCTGAGTCTAATTTTGAGAATACCAGAATGCATAATAAATGCACTATTCCTAAAAAAAAATCATCATCAAAAATCAACAGAAAAACATTCACTTCATACCAAGTTCATGGAGCAAAAGATATGGGGGAGGGTATAGAACTAGCCCATGCAGAACAGAATATGGGGGGTGGTAGAAAGTGCCATCAAATCACAGCTGATTTATGGCAATCCCATAGGGTTTCCAAGGCAAGAGACATTCAGAGGCGGTTTGCCATTGTCCGCCTCCACGTCAAAGCCCTGGTATTCCTCGAAAATCTCCCGTCCATATACTAGCCGGGGCCAGCCTTGTTTAGTTTCCCACATCTGATGAGATTGCCTGGCCTGGGTATATTTAGCGATTATTCTCCATTTCCTAGAACATTTGTTTTTTTGACAGGGAAACAGTTGGCTGGAACAAGGGGCAATATACAGAAGATTTATTTTATACTTTCATGACATTAATAATAACATTATCTTTCAAAGCTTGGAAACCCGCACAGTTGTGTACAGATTACGCTCCCTTTTTTTTACCCTGTCCCTCTTTTGTCAGTCAGGTAAGTCAGGTATTATTTATTTATTTAGATTTACTAGGCCGCCCTTCCCGACAGGCAGGGCTCAGAGCGACTTACAGCAATGTTACACAGTCACATACAACTACATTAAAAACAGTTCAATAAATAACAACAGGTAAAAACAATATATATATATATATATACACAAACACACACACACACTTAAGATGGCGGAAAATCCTAACTCCCCAGTCTCCCTGGGGGGAGGGGCTATGAGAAATGAGGACCCACATGAGAGTGTCAGAAGAAGTCCCATCACTGTCCTTAGCCAAAAGCCTGGCGGAACATCTCCGCCTTGCATGCCCTGTGGAAAGGTAACAGCTCCCACAAGGCATGGATGTCTTCCGGCAGAGCGTTCTACCAGATACCACCATGACTGAGTGACAAAAGGGGGGGGGGCTGCGACAGAGAAGGGGAAGGAGTAGGTAAACCTGAACTACTCTCTCCTCCTTTACTCCCTAGCTTTCTACCCCCACAGAGCAGCCCAAGTCACATAATGAAAAAAAGCTCAACTTCCTGTTAGAAGCATCCTCCCATACTCTAGGGGGAAGAAGAGAAGGCCTCTGCTTGCTGAGCTGTAGCTGATATATTGCTGCATTCATGGCCAGTAAGGACAGCAGCATTGCAGCCTATAATTTTATATTCATATAGATGTAGATATAATTTCTATGATGCCATGAGTCCACTGATGTAAAAAGCTGTGATCTATGCAAGTTCAGTCATAGAACAACTGTCCTAGGAAGTTGGATCCAGGTGCTGATTTCTTCTAATAGAAAGTATGAGGTGATTTTCACCAATTCCCCTTCCTGCTGCAGATCTTTATGCTCTTTTTGGAAATTCCCTCCTAATGGTGGGAGTTGCAGTGGAGAAGGGAGAGAAGGAAATTTTGTTTCCCTAACAGAAGAGCATTCTGATCGCAGAAATCTCTGTCAGGATCCAACCCACTATCATTTCCAATAATACAAAAAGACACTTTCTGAATGAGAGACAACCAGCATAGGGGAAACTTTATTTTGTGCTGTGACTTAAGAAATGTAAAGTGATACAGTTCTATTTTTCTTTTTACTGCTGCTAAACTAAGAATTGCTTCACAAGGGTCCATGTAGCAAACATAAAATTTGTGAGGGGGCAGAGAAATGATTCTGAATATTTGTGGCATATGCACTGGGGTGACCTGACCAGCCACAGGTCCTCATCATCTTTACCTTTCACACATCATATGTCTGAGTCCAGTGGCACCTTTAAGACCAAAAAATACTCTATATCTGAAGATGTGTGCTTGCACACAAAAGCTTATACCTTGAATAATATGTTGTTGGTCTTTAGGGTGCCGCTGGACTCAAACTTTGTTCTGCTGGTTCAGACCAACATGGCTACTTGAATCTAACGTCATAAGTCTATTATGGGAAACTCAGCCCCAGCACTATACTAGTGTAGTATAGTGGTTACGGCTAGAGAGATCCAAGTTCAAATCCCATTCCATGAAACTGAATGTCTTGCAGCCTAACTTCTCACAGGAAGGTTGTGTGGATAAAAGCAGGGGGATTATCATTCATATCTTTCTGAACGCCTTACAGAAAGGAAGGGATAAAAATCAAACCCATGAACAAACAGGACAAATATGTGAAGGAGCTTTTATGGATGACTCTACTGGAAAGCTCCCTCATGGATCACTGCCTTGATGTGGCGAGGGGGCTTGTGTGGTTCGATGAGGCTGTGGACTGTGCCGTGGAGGGCCACCCAGGACGGACAGGCCACAGCAGAGAACTCAGACAAAGTGTGATCCACTAGAGAAGGAAATGGCAACCCACTCCAGTATCTTTACCAAGAAAACCCCATGCACAGTAACAAAAGGCTAAAAGATATGATGCCGGAAGATGACACCCCCAGGTCGGAAGGTGTCCAATATACTACTGAGGAAGAGTAGAGGGCAAGTACAAGTAACCCCAGAAAGAGTGAAGCGGCTGGGCCAAAGCCGAAAGGACGCTCAGTTGTGGATGAGTCTGATGGTGAAAGGAAAGTCCAATGCTGCAAAGAACAATACTGCATAGGAACCTGGAATGTAAGATCTATGGATCAAGGTAAGCTTGAGAAACCTGTATAAGGGTCAAGAAGCGACATTTAGAACTGGATATGGAACAACTGATTGGTTTAGCAAAGGAAAATGCTGGCCTGGATAAATCACAAGCAGGAATTAAGATTGCTGGGGAAAACATCAATAACCTCAGATATGCAGACGATACCACTCTAATGGCAGAAAGTGAAGAGGACCTCAAGAGTCTCTTGCTAAGGATGAAAGAGGAGAATGCAAAAGTTGGCTTGAAACTCAACATAAAAAAAACTAAGATCATGGCATCCAGCCCCATCACTCCTTGGCAAATAAAAGGGGAAGTTGTGGAAGCAGTGACAGACTTCACCTTCCTGGGATCCAAGATCACTGCAGATGGTGACTGCAGCCATGAAATTAAAAGATGCCTGCTCCTTGGAAGAAAAGTGATGGCAAACCTAGACAGTATAACAAAAAGTAGGGACATCACCCTGCCAACAAAAGTCTGTATGGTCAAAGCCATGGTATTCCTAGTAGTGATGTATGGCTGCGAGAGCTGGAATATAAGGAAGGCTGAGCGCCAAAGAATAGATACTTTTGAATTATGTTGCTGGAGAAGACTCTTGAGAGTCCCTTGGACTGCAAGGAGATCAAATCAGTCAATCCTAAAAGAAATCAACCCTGACTGTTCCCTGGAAGGTCAGATACTGAAGCTGAAGCTCAAATACTTTGGCCAGCAAATGAGAAGGGAGCACTCACTGGAGAAGACCCTGATGCTGGGAAAGATTGAAGGTCAAAGAAGAAGGGGACGGCAAAGGATGAGATGGTTAGACAGTGTCATCGATGCAACAAACATGAAATTAAGCAAACTTGGGAACACGACAGAAGACAGGAGGGCCTGGCGTGATGTGGTCCATGGGGTCGCGAAGAGTTGGACTCGACTATGCGGCTGAACAACAACTACTGGAAAGACACTGAAGCAGGCATATATAAAGACAATTTTATTCAATAGCAGAAAAATGAACTCAAAGTTGTCTGTTGCCTGAAACGTGAATAGTTTGAACCAGGAAGGCTTTAGAAGCCATGCCAGGGAAACAATGGGACCACAGCTGTAGAAACTTCCTACACGAATTTTACGTCTGGCACCTAGATTGAATATCAGTATAACTGGCTTTTTCTTCCTGTGAGATCCAGCACATTCAGTTAAAATTTCTCACTGATTTTAACAGCATTTTTAAAAGTTCACTACATCAAGACCTGTTTGTATAACAGACTCCTGTCTAAAATATAATCACTTTCTAACACATTTCCTGTTCCTGATACACTTGTGATGTAGCCACAGAAGAGAAATAAAAAAATACCCAGCCAAACTCTACCACAATTTCCTCTGCATGACTGTAACTGTCCGTAATGTACAAACAGAAACATAAAAATTATTTAAGTAAGACATCGAACAAAAGAGACAATCCACAAGCTTTCAATAACTAAACTAGTATCTTCACGTGATTCAAAGCTAGCTTTGAAGGAAACCATTCCCCAGCCTCAGTGACAGAGAGATGGTGATCCTCACAGACTGAAGAACAATTTTCTTGCAGCTTTATACCCCTTTCACATTACCCACTTCATGCAATTTTCACCACTTTCCAAATCCTGTATTTATTTAGTAATGTTTATCCTGCCCTTCCAAAAGTAAATACACACAAAAATACAACAGATACACAGAAAACAAATAGCAATATAAACCCAATCCCCCCAGAGGACTAAAAAGACTCTTAAAAACCCAGACTGACACATAAAACTGTAACAAACACTAAAAACCAGGATCAACTTAATGCCTTCTCAAAAGGAATGCTTTACAGGTCATTCTGAAGGCCAATCAAGATAGCTCTGTGCACTAGTTTAAAGTCGCCTACTCACAGTTTTTGTGCTATTCCCCAAAACTTGCTTGTTTATTCCCATTCCTCTCCAACACCACAACCCTGAGTCCCAAGACATTCAAGACAAGCTTCATGTTTCATCAAGAGGATACAGCTTTGTAATTAAAGGTTATGAAGTAATTGTTCCCATGTACATTTACATGGACTTTTACCATCATGTAGTCTGTGCTCATCAGTCCCGATGGTCCTGCTGGTCCTGATTAAAAGTGCACAGTGAAGGAGCACCAGCTTGATAATTTGTTGCTCCAGGAAATTTATGATTTTGTCTTTTCCCATGTCCAAACAAGGCCTTGGGCTACAACTTGCCACAGTGGGCTCCCCAGTGATTGATGCTGAGAATGGTATTGCCTTGTGCTGTGGCTCCTTGGTGGGAGCTCCCAAATCTGGTGATGGGAGGAGCTCCACCACAGAAAGGATCATTATACTATTTGTGGGACAAATTCCCCAATATGGCAATCTGGGTTTGAAATTGAGGCGGGGTAGCAGCCACTGCCAAGGCAGCCTTTTACCATCTACAGTTGATAAGGCAGTTGGTTCCCTTCCTCGAACGCAATGACCTGGCAACGGTGATCCACGCAATGGTCACTTCGAGATTGGATTACTGCAATGCTCTCTACATGGGGCTGCCCTTGTCCCAGCTTCGGAGGCTGCAGCTAGTGCAGAATGCTGTGGCCAGGCTGTTGGTGGGCCTCTCAGTGCGAGACCACATCCAGCCTACACTGATGACGCTGCACTGGCTGCCTACAGCGTACCGGATCCGGTTCAAGGTGCTGGTTTTAACCTTTAAAGCCCTATATGGTCAGGGGCCAGCCTACCTAAGGGACCGTCTTTCCCCATACATACCCCAGAGAGCACTGTGGTCAGGCACGCAACACCGCCTGACCCTCCCTGGCCCTAGAGAGGCTAGATTGGCAACCACCAGGTCCAGGGCTTTCTCAGTGGCGGCTCCTTGCTGGTGGAACGAGCTCCCGGAGAACATCAGGGCCCTGCGGGACCTTATGCAGTTCCACAGGGCGTGTAAAGCGGAGCTCTTCCACCAGGCCTTCAACTAGGAGTCGCCACTGGGGGGGGGGGAGTGGCCCCTGGAAGGCTGGTTGGTTTAATTTCTAGCCGGGGAAATCGGTGTTGGAGACCTCTGACCCTGGCCTGGGACCTTTAGGCTGCGCTGCTACGTGGGACGTCTGTATTGCCACTATCTGTGGGTTTTTATGTTAATTTTATGTTGATGGTTTTTAACCTTAAATTACGTATGGATGTGTTTTTAATTGTTGTTAGCCGCCTGGAGCCGACATTGCTGGACAGGCGGGATACAAATTTAAATAAATAAATAAATAAATAATCCAGGAAGGACTGAAGTAGAATCTTATTTCTGGGAGGGAGATGAGGCATGAAATCACCATTCTCAGGACCTTGACAATGATCAAAGGCATGACATAGAGCTGTGACATAGATGCCATGGTGTGTCTTTCAGGTAAGAGACAGATTTCAGTCTATGGAAGGATTGAGGACTACTCCCAAATGAAAGAGCAGCCAAGTTTCTTCCAACTGACTGAGCCTCCACGAGTTTTCAGGACAGAGACTGTGGCTTGCAGACAATGGCCTTGGAGAACAGTAGATAAGAATACTGACCAAGTACAGATACAGACAAGTTCCATCCTGTCTTGCAGATGCCACTTTGTTGGCTCTTATGCACTGGAGACAGGATGCTGTGAGCCATATGTGGTCTGCATTAGTAAAAACAGGAAACTTATCTGTCTGTACACAGCTTGCAAAAGTAAGACAGCATCTGACATTCCTAAAGTAAGGGAGGGCATAAAGAGAACAATGGGAAAGGGAGGGACTCAACAGAAGAGACTCAAGAAAACTTTGACATATTAAGGAGAAAAAGATGACACAGAGAAACAGCAACCTGGCATAAGAACTTGCGAAGACAATATGAGTGGGTAAGCCTAGCAACAGGCTTATTAAATGACATCCAAAGGTTTGCTGCTGGGAATGTATGATTTTGAATTGAACAGCAACAGAAATGGAGGAAATAGTTGTATCATAGAAAATGTAACAGAATACCGTTAACATTTCCATAGAAGTATTGAGGAAATAAACACATTTTCTTGGCACACAATTTAATGTAATTAAAAAACAACAACATATACTTACATTATTCTTCTGGCAAATGATTTCCTATAAAAAAAAAAGATATACAGGAGTGAGAAACAGTTTAACTGGTTAAGAACTTTGGCTTGGTCCCACAACCTTCCTTTCACTAGTGTTGCAATATGGATCCAAGCATTAGCAATGCTCAGCCCCTCCCCTCCTCCTGGCCCTTTGAACTGAATCTGAAAGTTAGCACAATGAGGGGAAAACTGCCAAGTGGGAACATTTTCATGAGAAAACGGGCAGATACAAGAAAGATTTCATCCCCCTGCACATGCTTCCCCCCAGCCTTAACACTCCTCTGTCTTCCTAGCCTTACATTTTCAAAGTAACTACCTGAAGTAAACCTACATGACATCCATGAAATGTACTGTGCTGTATTGGACCTGTTAAGGCCGAAGATGCACAAGAACTTGTTCTACATAATGAAGGACAACAGTGAGGAGAAAACAGCCTGGTGGGGGCATTTTCAGGAGAAAATAGGCAGATACCAGAAAGATTAAACATTCCTCTATCCTGCCTGCCCGCCCCTCTGTACATGCTTTCCCCCAGGTTCATATTCCTCTGTCTTCCTCTAATTTATATAATTCGTTTGGGGAAATGTGGTCAAAACTAAATTTCCCAGCCATAATAACACCACAGTCATGAATTGTGCTGTCTATTAATAAAGCACTATTTCCTTCCTGAGATAGGCTGAATGAGCTGTCCTGTCACAGGAATGGCCTATAAGGTTCCTTTGGGTAGAAGAAGAAGAGATTGGATTTATACCCCGCCCTTCACTCACTTGGAGTTTCAGAGCGGCTTACAAACTCCTTTCCCCTCCCCTCCCCACAACAGACACCCTGTGAGGTAGGTGGGGCTGAGAGAGCTCTTTCCCAAGCTGTCCTTGAGAGAACAGCTGGTACAGAGCTATGGCTGCCCACGGTCATCCAGCCAGGTGCAAGTGGAGAAGCAGGGAATCAAACCCGGTTCTCCCAGATTGGAGTCCGCGCACTTAACCACTACACCAAACTGGGTAGAAGTCTATACCAGAATCTCTTGGGTTTCATGTTGTTTGGAGTTGTTCTCTGTAGTGTTTCTTACTTGTCTATTGTTTCTTTGCCCACTAAAAGTCCACACATGCAACAAACAACCCAGGGATGATGTCTGACAAAAAAGACACAAATACGCAATAAAAAACAACAACAAACCAATTACTTCTTGGTAATGACACCTACTTTGCCACTTCAAGAAGCAAGTTTACATGGAACAATGTTACAAATAATGCAATGATGGGAAATGTGCTTAGTGGAGATGAATAAGGATTATTTCCTGGTTTGAAAGCAAGAGCGGGGTGGGAGGAGAGCTGGTTCCTAGAGCATAGGCAAAGATTGCTATTGGACTAAAGCATTCTTAGAGATGCTTTACAGAACAGAAAAGATCATGGCAACCACTTTCCAAGCGCAAACTATGTGGAGATTTCTGCCAGTGCATTAAAACAATCATGTAGGGTGCTTAAGTGTGACTTACTAAGGAGGCCCTTTCCTAATAAATAATAAAGGACTCACAACAATTAGTGTTTGGGCTGCAGAAACTTTATGGATTGTTAGTCAACATGTCAATTATCTGTAATGTTAATCTGTATATCATCAGTTAAGTAAATAGGTTTTCTTGTGCAGGATCTTGTTGATCTTTTGCTTTGAATTTTGACTCAGCATAGTTCGTTAATTATAAAAGGTTACTGACTCCTGACATAATGTTTAATTTTTACTTTGTTTAACACATCTTTTACTTCCCATATTATTTATGCTGTGAGGCCTTCTAGAACAGAGACAAGTTTCTTTTAATTCCTTTCCCCCAAACCTAGGCTTCCAAACACTTGCATGACCTGCTCTCATACTGATGAGGTAAGATATAAGAAAAATGTGATGTATTCATATACAGAACTAGGAAAATATGCTTATGAACTGACAGTCACGTTTTCACTTATGGATGCTTCTATGGCCAAAATGATGGCCAAAATCTACTCTGAGAATAAAAGATACTTCTGAGCAGGGGGAGGAGTTGAGGGGTCCTAATACGATAAAACGTTTCTGTGTGAGATCTTGCACCCCATACATGGGACATCTTGAGTCATTTACGAACTGCTGATAAAATATAATGATAAACAATACTAAGAAGTGTGTGAGTACAGAAGGTCTTGCCGTGCAATCGGAAATTACTGTGAATGACTCTTAGGTCCCATTCTCTTTTGTTCTACAGGGAGATCAATTACCTTCAGTGACTGCAGAGAGTCTGTGTTTGTGTCACAGTAGAGAATAATGTTGTTTGCCATGCTGAAGCTCTCTCTGACTCCAAGATGATAAAAAAGAGAGGGCTGACGGAAAGCGTCGCTCATCTCCACTACTGCAATATCTGCAAGAGAAAACAATATTATATACCACTCTGTTCCAATGTTGTTAAAATCCAGTACTCAGATATTTTGCATTAAGCTGGCAACTTCTCTCAGCAGCCAGTAAACATCTAGCCTTCCTCTTTAAAATCAGATATGCTTAAGATGACTGATTTTCTTCAGAAGGAAGGGATTTCCCCTTTTTTAAAAGTGTAAAAATTGAATCTTGAGTACCTACACCCGTGGTGGCAACTTCTCTTTGCAGCACATGGATTGAATAAATTAGCTAAGACCAATTCTAATGTAACATTTTGTATTCGTGGGTTGTTGTTTTTTGAAGCGGCCCCACAATTATACAGTATATATACAATTGCTTATACAACACAAAAACACCATATCACAACTATATCACTGATGGGTCCAGAAGATTTGTGGCTGTTCACAAAATGTGAAAAATTGTTTGCCAGACATCATGTAATGTTTCTGCACAGTTTCAAAATTATGTAAAAACTCGGTGGTTTTCAAACTTTCTTCCTTCAGAGAACCGTTTCCACAAAGTTTGTCTAGCCCAGACTCCCAGAAAATCATGGAACACATTCCATGGATACACCATCAGTTCATGCAGAATGCTGGCCAGGCTTATTGAGCCATAATGTCATCCTGCATAAACTGAAGATGAACCTAGGTAACCAGCATTCCCAGTGGCTGCACACTGGGACCTGTGATGGTGTGAAAGCTGTCCTTCAGAGAAACTTGACTCTCTCTGAGGAACCCTTGATACAGTCACAAGGATTTCAGGCTGCCCAGAATAGAGTTTGATAACTACAAACATTTTTGTACTTTACTTGTACACTGGGGGAGGGGATCAGATCTCAAAGGATTTTCTTACAGATTTTGTATGTGATCTCATCCAGGAGATCTGGCATGCTCTCACCACCAACAACATTATAATATAACTAGGAATAAGGCCCATTGTGGAAATAAATACAACAGGCTCTAGAAAGAGGCTCTGGGCAATTCCTGAAATTTCTGGGAAATTCCTGAGATTGTATGGTAAAGTCTATGGAAGCCAGGGTTTGGGGAGGGGAGAGGCCGCAGCTGAACAGAATGCCATAGAGCCCACCTTCCAAAGCAGTTATTTTCTCCCGGGGGGGGAGGGGGGAGATCTGTTGTCTGGAGTTCAGCTGTGATACCTGGTGGTCTTCAGGCTCCACCTGGAGGTTGGCTACCCTAGGCATAGGAGACAGCGCTTCAGAGCAGGGTCTGCTAGACCCAGGTTCTTGATGTGGAAGCTGACTGGGTGATTTCAGACCAGTCATAGACTTTCAGCCTAACCTACCTCACAGGGTTGTTTTGCAAGTCAAAAGGGGGAGAGGAGAATGATGTAAGCTGGTTTGGTCCTCATTGCAGAGAAAGACTACTTTTCCTCCTGGGGAACTACTGTTGCCAATCACCAGGTGAGGGCTGGAGATCACTCAGAATTACAACTGCTCTCCAGATGGCAGATATCACTTCCCCTGGAGAAAATGGTGGACTCTGTGTCCTTATACCCTGCTGAGATGGCCCACCCTATGACAGCCAATATGAAATAGCAGTCAGGGCTTCAGAGCACGGTAGAGGCTGCAGGTGGTTGGGGAGATGGAAAGCAGAAGAGTGAGGGGGAAATAAAAGTAGGTTGATGATTGGCCAGAAAGGAGATAGGGTTGCCAACTCCAGGTGGGAAATTCCTGGAGATTTGAGGGATAGAGCCTGGAGAGGGTGAGGTTTGAGGAGGGGTGGGACCTCAGACAGGTACAATGCCATAGACTCCACCCTCCAAACCAGCCATTTCCTCCTGGGGAACCACTGTTACCGATCTCCAGGTGAAGAGTGGAGATCACTCAGAATTACAACTGCTCTCCAGGAGGGAGGGCAGAAGTCAGCTGAAGTCAGAGGGGCAGATAATGGTAGGTTGATGGTTGGCTGGAGATCACTCAGAATTACAACTGCTCTTCAGGTAGCAGAGATCAGTTCCTCTGGAGAAAATGATGGACTCTGTGCCATTATACCCTGCTGAGGTTGCCACAGCAAACTGAGAGCCCAAGGCCTGCGCATTCTCCCAGAGTCTCTTTCTAGAGCCTGTTGTATTTATTTCCACAATGGGCCTTATTCCTAGTCTGTAATAAAGCTACAATCTTTTAACTTCTCCCTCATAATGCTGCAGTACCAAAGTCCTCCTTGGCTGCCTTCTGCTCCTACACTGCTCCTGCAGATTTTTTTTTTAAGCAATTGATAAGATGCTTCTTCTTGTGAACATGTCATCTGTCTCTCTTACCACAACATTTCCTCTTCCTACTTATTAAATAAAATGTGCTGATTTTTCAAAGAAAAAAAAGGGAAGCCACTGAGGCTACATAAAAAAATGTGAAGAACCACTATCTTTTCCTGGACAACGGAATAAGCAAGCAGGCTTCTTTGTTCTCTGTGACTAAGAGCATATTTCTATGTACAATTTATATAGACTTCTAGCCTACAAAAGGATTTAGGATGGTGAAAACCAAGCCTGTGAAGAGCTCCAGGAGGATCTATCCCAACTGGACAAGTGAACAACACTATGACAAATGAAGTTCAGTGTACTAAGTGTATGGAATACACATGAGAACAAAAACTCCCGACTTTGAAGAATATGCTGATAGGGCCAAAATCTAGTTAACTTGAGAGGGACGAGACCTTGGGGTAGCAGTGGATAAGTCAATTAAAATGTTGACTCTGCATGACAGCAGTGAAAAGGCGAACCCAAGCTGGGGGTTATTAAAAAGGGATTGAAAATAAAAATGCCAGTAATATAATGCATCTATGGTGTGGCCTCATTTGGAATATTGCGCACAGATTGACAACTGTATCTCATAAGGACATTGCAGAACTGGAAAAGGTTCAGAAAAGGGCATTCAAGATAATTAAGGGATTACCCCATGAGGACTGGGACTTTTCAGTTTAGAAAAAAAGACAATTGAAGGTGGAGACAATAAAGGTTTATAAAATTATGCATGGAGCAGACAGAATGGATAGAATCATAGTGTTGGAAGGGACCTCCAGGGTCATCTAGTCCAACCCCCTCCACAATGCAGGAAATTCACAAATACCTCCCCCTCCACACCCCAAGTGACCACTGTTCCATGTCCAGAAGATGGCAAAAAACCCTCCAGGATCCTTGGCCAAACTGGCCTGGAGAAAAATTGCTTCCTGACCCCAAAGTGGCAATCAGCATTTCCCTGAGCGTGTAGGAAAGGGCCACAAGAACTAAGCACTGATGCAACCCTTCCTGTTCTCCCTCTCATGATCTGCCTAAGTTCACAGAATCAGCACTGCTGTTAGATGGCCATCTAGCCTCTGTCTGAAATCCTCTGTTTGAAGGTTATCATATCACCTCTCAGTCGTCTCCTCTCCAAACTAAACATACCCAGCTCGTTCAACCTTTCCTCATAGGACTTCGTCTCCAGGCCCCTCACCATCTTCGTTGCCCTCCTCTGGGCACGCTCCAGCTTGTCTATATCCTTCTTAAATTGTGGTGCCCAAAACTGAACTCAATACGCTATGTGAGGTCTCACCAGAACAGAGTAAAGCAATACTATCACCTCCTGTGATCTGGCTATACTTCTGATACTAGCTATATTGGCTATACTTCTGATACTAGAGAAAACCTCTTCTCTTAGAACACCAGAACTAAGGAACACCCAGTGGAGATTATGGGCAGTATATTCACAACGGACCAAAGGAAGTGGTACTTTACTCAATCAGGGTTAAAATGTGGAATTCACTGATAGAGGATGCAGTGATGAACACAAGCACAGGAGGCTTTAAAAGGTGACAGGATAAATTCATGGAGGACAGGTCCATCAGTAGCTACTAAGCATGGTGACTAAAGGGAACCTCCAGAGGCAGAAAACAATGAAATACAAATGACAATATCTATAATAAAAATAATTAAAAGGCAAAAAAAAATGATGTATGCACTATGTGACTGCAGCCTGAATGATAGAACAGTGCAATAGGTAAAGCCAGAGCTTTTTTTGGCAGGCAGAGAGCCTAGATGTTAGGAGGCCTCCTGCCCTTTAGAAGGCCTGAAATCTCTAAATACACTCTTCCCAGTGCACCATTATATCATATGTTTAAAATACGTTATAATTTGTTAGATATTTCTAAGTGAGAGCAAAGCTTCAGCAACAGTCTAATCTGGTGCAAACTTTGGTGGCTCTAAGACCATTAAAAATGATGAGATGGATCGAACTCTGCACAGAATTGGGATACATTTTTTATTTTAAAAACAAAGTCATCATATTAGGGATGTCCCAAAATGCCCCCCAAATCCCTGCACAAGGGGACCTGGCAACCATACCCATATGCCATTATCAGGATTTTAGTCATTCCTTTAGTTCTATAGGCTGGGTCAGTGAATCTCTATATACATTTAAACGCCTGGGTGGGACAGACAGTGAAACAAAGAACAAGAAAAGGGACAGCCCAGCCAAAGAAATAGAAAAAGGGAATGTAGGAAGTGGGGAATCATTATAGCCCCTTATGTGAAAGCAATCCAGCATTTCACAATTAGTGGTACAGAAACCACAATTAGTGGTACAGAAACCACTTTATTTTGGTCCTATTGTGACAGTGATGAACAGAAAATTGTCTGTCCGGGCAAAAGGGGTAGGAAGGATATTAAAGTCAACAGAAAGCTTCTAGCTTATTATAGGTACACAGTATATTTAGTTACATGTCAGTGCAATATTTATTAACTAGTAGCAAAGCCCATTGTAGATTCAATACAACAGACTCTAGAATTATTTTGGCCTCGGCCTCCCCACCAAATGGCAGCCCTCCTATGCCCAGCACCAACTCACCAGGATCACAGTGGGGCGGGGCAGTAGGTGAGGATGGGGCCATCTGAGGGAGTGCCTGTGGCAGCTTCACAAGGGGAAGGGGCAGTGGGCGGAGACAGGAGACTGAAGGTATCCTACAGGTCAAGCGGTGCCTCCCAGGCGGTCCCCTCTAGCAGGGCAGGGCAGCACTCAGCCTCGTTTCCCTGGCTTGGAGCAGCGAGGAAGGGCCCCGCTTCAGCCGGGGGCTTGTCCACTGCGGCAGAGGGGAGACCTGAGGTGCTGAGGGCTGTGCTGCTGGGCCTCGCACACGGCCACTGATGCCCGGCTCCCCTGAATGGCCACTTGCGGTAACTGCTGCTGCCTGTACAGGAAGAACCATTGCAATCAACAGTGTTCCAAGCCTCAGCTTTCTCAGTCCCCAGCCACTGAAGCGTCCGTCCTGCCAGTTGCCTCATACGACACTGAGGCCGAGACGCTGGCCACCACTTCTGTGGATGGGACTCCAGCAACACAGCCAGTGGATTGGCACACCATTGGAGTGACAGGTCAGGGAGCCAAAGGCTGTGGGAGCATGTGGAACATTTAGGAAAGAGTCTCCCAAAAACTCAATTATATATAAGGAGAGATTTAATTTTCATATCACCTCTCCAGAATCCTTCTTGAGGAGACATATGCAAATTAACTATAGCGCACTAGCCTATCACACATTTCTTTCTATTGAAGCTCTTTAACAAGTAGCTAAATTAGCACTGTAACTATTAAGTATTTCAAATACTAATGCAGGGCAGAAGGAGTCAGGCAGACAAGAGTAACAGATGTAAGACTAGTTTCAGTTCTGTTTCTGACACACAAACTGCAGATTTATCATCAGTCCTAGTGTTGATTAGAGTTTAAACCTGCCATGCCCAAAGCAGAAATAAATGAGAGAGTAAAGAGCATATCCCATATGCTACCTGCTGGACTATCTGTGCTTCACAAGGTCAGAAGCGAACAATTATTAACAAACTTAAATAATAGACATGGCACATCAGCTATTCTAACTAGGCAACAGGACACTTCTCAGGAAAAAATGGTGCATATCAGTTCTTGGAAGCTTGTCCATTAAATGAACAAAGGTACTGAGATAATGGGTTTGTTTAAAATGAAAATTAATGCAGATACTTCTGGAGCATGGTGGGAATCTGTGGAAGACCATATTTATTGTCACTGAGCTTTGCTGCAGGATTGCTGGCTCTTTGATATTATACCTTTAACTGATATTGTTACAAGTCCTGTATGCTTCACAAAGAAAGGTGGAATATAAATAGTTCAAATACAGCATTGTCGACTGACTAGTTCTACATATCATAATATTTAAACAGAAATTACAGCAGAGTTCACATAAAAAGGTGTACAAGCTTAGCCTAGGTAACTGCCAAACTGCTCTGTTTTTGTTTACTGAATGGGTGGGTGGGTGGGTCTGGAATTAAGTAAATAGGATCCTTTGATACATATATTTTATTACCTATCCTTTATTCTACACATCAAGAAAATCACTATTAACCTATAGCTTATAAGCAAATGCAGCCTGTGTTTGTTAAGTTCTACAGTAAATCCAGACAATGTGATTTCCATATGGTAATTGGAACTACATCCTGACTTGGGCTGCGGTCACACGGCCCCTTTAAATCCGGGAGCCCTCCCAGATTAAAGGGGCTGCATTTTTTTACCTCGGGTTGGGATGTTTATACATCCCAACCCCTCCTGCGGCGGATGGCAGTGGGAGGAGGCGGCGGCAGGCAACAGCAGCGAACGGAGGAGGCTGCAGAGGGGGGCGGTGGGGGTGGCGGCAGATGGAGGTGGTGGCCGAAGGCGGCAGCGGAAGCAGCAGCGGTGGAAGAAGTGGCAGCCGGTCAGCCTCGAAGTGTGTGGCGGCGGCAGCTTTTTCTGCGGCAGCGGGGCTTTTTCGGCGGCGGTGGCCAGGGCAGGCACTCTTCCCCGAGCCCCCCCCCCCCGGCCACCTGGTAAGTTTGGGGGGTTCCCCCCCTTTTACACTTGGGCCCTTGAGTGGCCAAGCGCCCAAGTGTAAAAGGGGGGGGGGAAATGGCGGGAGGGGGCCATCTGGACAGCCCTGCTCTCGCAATGATTGCAAGAGAGGGCTGGCCAGATGGCTCAAATGCAGGTTCCTCCCACAACACCCGGGAAAACTGTTTATTTTCCCAGGGTTGGAAAATGCGGGACCAACTCGCATTTGAGCCCGCTTCGCCGCAGGACTTGCTGTGGCCTGTGTAGTCAGCCCCTTTAAATGCGGCAGGAAGCAGCCCTTCCTCCCGCATTAAAGGGCCGTGTGTTCACAGCCCAAGATGGCCCAGGCTAGCCTAATCTCACCCAGTCTTGGAAGCTAAGCAAGGTCAGCCCTGATTAGTATTTGGATGGAAGACTACCAAGGAATTCCAGGGTCACAATGCAGAGGCAGACAATGGCAAACCATCTCTGTTCTTCTTTACCTTGAAAACCCCAAGGGGTCCCCATAACTTGTCTGTGATTTGACAGCACTTTCTACCACCAACTGCAGCTAGTATGTGATAGATTGTGTGCTTGATAGTACTACACTGGGCTAGTTAACTTTATGCAGACGTTGCAAGTGAGTGAAATATTCATAAATTGGGGGGAAAAAGATGGCAGGTCACAAGAAACTGATATCACATCAGGGTCGACTTCACCTTTATGGAACAAAGGGTAAACCAGAGGGTAAATACAGCTAAAGACAATGGCATCACTCTGTTTATTTGCTTGGGCTGCCTTATCTTTTAGGAATGCAGCCAGACAAGTTCCTCACACTTAGGGGGTCTTATTAATTCCCAACCCAAGTTTTACATATAGAATCATTGCAGCATATTGGCAACCTATGAGCTACTGCTGTCCCAGCAACAGCAAATACAACAACCAATTCTTTCTTATTTCTTTTCCTTTTAATCCGATGACCCAATGGTCTTGGACAGAATCACTCTTACTAATACTATCCTCTCTTTCCATCCTTGCATAGAAGCCACTGCTGCCAGGAGTTCAGCCATGGCCAAAGTAATACTAAATTTAAAAGGGAAGACACAGAAACAAGAGAAACCTTGGAAACTATCACAGTCTGTATCCAAAGATCTCTCAAAGGGAGAACAGCTAATTCATAGAGTTGAGAAAAGAACAGACAAACTAGGAGCCCACAGCCAGCTCCACTGGTCTTTGCTGGAGGCCCATAGACACTTATCGACTGCAGTCACACTTAGCTACATTAATACTGATAGATAAGCTTCCTTTACTGAAATGAATGAGAAATCTTTGCATATGAGAGAAACATACAAATGTTTTAGTGTAACTGGATCTCTGGGTTGTAATTTTTAACAACCTGAGCACTTGATGCTACTATACCGGTATAAACTTGGATTGTATGTTTAATTTGTTTTACTTTATAAAACAGGTACTTCTGAAGGAGAGCTCTGGGTGACTTCAAAGCCCTTGCATAGCATTTTCCTATGCAGTTCTTGTGTAACTGTAAATGTTTGACTTTTCTTGTGTCTCTCTTTGTGTTCCCTTCACCCACCTGCCTCTGTTTACTGTCAATACAGCTGTTGTTTTATGTCATCTACGGGTTTTGCCTCCTATGAACATGTTACATTTTTAAATATATATTCTTCTAGGATGAGCTTTTCATCACATAATGATCACATTCCTTTCTTGGCATTTTCACTGTTAACTCATTCAATTCAGTTTCTGCACCATTCTCGCAAAAAAAGGTGCAATGTCTCCTGTCCTTCGGCATCACAACACCAGCTATGTGAAGCACATCAATTCACAGTTCTGCATCCAGCACTCCCTTTAATATAGGATTGTCTGCACTGGCTATATAACCACTATCACCCCCACTGTTGTGTGTTTGTTGCTATGCTGAACAGGAAGATAAAAAATTGGAGGAAAAAACCCTGAAATATTCAATAAAAGATTAAAGTGCGCCCATATTTCAGATTGGATTAAAATTGTGGCCTGATATCAGTGGCCAAAAGGAACAGAAAGTTGCTGGCAAGGAGGAATAAGGAGCAAAATAACTGCAAACTTTTCACAAATCGAAATAGGGATACTTCAGTATATGAAGGCGCATTGCTATGGGTGAAGTCTGCTAACATAGCAGTATAGTCTTGCAGACAATGGTGGGGCCAACACAATTCAGACTCAAATGGACTAAAAGCAGATGACAAAACCAGTGAACCAACTCTAAAATGCATGCGCATTACATGAAACTAGGTTAATAGTTCCATTGTACAGCTGAGACAAAGCAGTTAGTGACAAACCCAAGATCAAACAGTACATCCATGGCCCAAAATTCTTAAGCTGCAATAAGAACATAACATAAGAACATAAGAGAAGTCAATGCTGGATCAGGCTAGCGGCCCATCCAGTCACACAGTGGCCAAAAATACCAGGTGCCCTCAGGAAGTCCACCAGTGGGGCCAGGACACTAGAAGCCCTCCCACTGTTGCCCCCCCCCCCAGCACAAAGAATACAGAGCATCACTTGCCCCAGACTGAGAGTTCCTATCTATACTTTGTGGCTAATAGCCACTGATGGACCATATGTTTATCTAATTCCTTCTTGAAGCCGTCCATGCTTGTAGCCGCCACCACTTCCTGTGGCAGTGAATTCCACATGTTAATCACCCTTTGGGTGAAGAAGTACTTCCTTTAATCTGTTCTAACCCAACTGCTCAGCAATTTCGTGGAGTGTCCACGGGTTCTTGTATTGTGAGAAAGGGAGAAAAGTACTTCTTTCTCTACCTGCTCTATCCCGTGCATAATCTTATAAACCTCGATCATGTCACCGCTCAGCCATCGTTTCTCAAAGCTAAAGAGCTCCAAGCACTTCAACCTTTCTTCACAGGGAAAGTGTTCCAACCCTTTTATCATGCTAGTTGCCCTTTTCTGCACTTTTCCCAGTGCTATAACATCTTTTTTGATGTTTGGTGACCAAAACTGTATACAGTTCTGCCCCCATTGCCTGGACCTTCTGATGGCACCTGGTGTTTTTGGCCACTGGGTGACAGAGTGTTGGACTGGATGGGCCACTGGCCTGATCCAACATTCGCTTCTCTTATGTTCTTATGTTCTTATGTTATGTTCAGTACTCCAAATGAGGTCGCACCATCGATTTATACAGGGGTATTATAATACTGGCTGATTTGTTTTCAATTCCCTTCCTAATAACCCCCAGCATAGTGTTGGCCTTTTTCATTGCAGTCGCACACTGTCTCGACATTTTCACTGAGTTATCTACTACGACTCCAAGATCTCTCTCTTGGTTAGTCTCTGCCAGTTTGGACCCCATCAAGGTGTATTTATAGTTAGGATTTTTGGCTCCAACGTGCATCACTTTGCACATGGCCACACTGAACCCCATTTGCCATGTTGATGCTCATCTTCCCATCCTTGACAGATCCCTTTGGAATGCCTCACAATCCTCCCTGGTTCTCACCACCCTGAAAAACTTCATGTCATCTGCAAATTTAGCCACTTCACTGCTTACTCCCAACTCCAAATCATTAATAAACGAGTTAAAAAGCATCAGACCGAGTACTGATCCCTGCGGTACCCCACTGCTTACCTCCCTCCACTAATTGCCCATTTATATTCTCTGTTTCCTTTTAATTAGCCAGTTTTTGATCCACAAAAGGGCTTGTCCTTTTATCCCATGACTATTGAGCTTACTTAGGAGCCTTTGATGAGGAACTTTATCAAAAGCTTTCTGGAAGTCAAGGTAAACAACATCTATTGGGTCCCCCTTGTCCACATGTTTGTTTTCTCCCTCAAACAACACTAACAGGTTAGTGAGACAAGGTCTTCCTCAAGAGATTTTGTTCATCAATGTGCCTACTAATTTTTTCCTTAATAACAGTTTCCACCAACTTACCCGGTATCCATATCAGACTGACATAGTAGATGAGACAGAACTGCAAGACAAAGCAGGTTTTAAAATGTTGCTTGGGGCAGAAAGTCAGGGAGGTTATGAGTTAATCTTCCCTGGAAAGAAGAGTTTAAGTGATTGGCTGCTCTACTCACTCTTTGAGTAGCCAGCATCAGCTTACAGAGGAAACAAAAGAGCTGATCTGGAGAGAAAAGATTCATTCACCTTTTGAGTCTCTTTTGGTCTTTGTCTGAAATCTAACATCTGGATCAGTAGCCAGAGGGTTTAGCTTCTGATGGGAAAGACTTTCTGAGGGAGAATTCAGATTCTCAGTCAAGAAAGCTAAGACACTGCTTTATACAGATATATAGTACTACAAGAGGAATTTGGCAGGAGGTTTGAGGAGTTAGACAGAACTCCCAGACAAGCCAAATAGGAAAAGGAGTAATTGCTTCTTAGGGACAAGAACAGTAACTTCTAGCCAGTAGGAAGGGGTGGGGAAGAGAACCCTGGTCTGTGATAAAGGAGAACAGCTTAGACACCTCAAGAGTTACTGGAAAGCTATAATATCTAAGGAGAAAACCTAGATCTCTGAAGGGAAAAACCTAGAAGCACTAAGACAAATTGTCTAAGAAATTGTATTTAAGATTCTGTGTAACAGCTGAAATATATAAGCAAAAAAACCCAACCCTCTCACTGAAAAGAACTTGAAACTCAGAAATTAAGCTACAACACCTTCTTGAAGGTTCAAAAACTTCAATTCTGTATATATTAGAAAGTTTTACCGCAGCAACCTCTGTTCCTTGAATCCTCATATTTATATATTTCCTGCCTTTTTAATGAAATCGTTATTCTGTTTTGAAAGTTAATTTTGCCTCCTGTGTAATTTCATGAGGGTATTTTAAAACAAGACAGCTCCTGTATTTCCTCTAGTTATTGTGCTTGGTCATAATTCTAACATAATATCTGTGACAGGGTAGGACAGTTAAAGCTTATTAAATACAGAAGAAATACATGCTACTGAAGGGCGGCTCAGTCACAAAGGGGAACTAAAAATATTTTTGGCAAAAAAATCTCCCTGGGTGTTGGAAAAGAGACAGGGGTTTGTCATAGCAGGTGTGAATAAATGCATTTTTTCCTGGGAGGTTGGCAAGGAGAACAGCCTCTACTTTGTGTCTTAACAGGGTTTTTTTTTTTCCTTTGGGCAGGGAATAGGCAAGGGTAGGAAGTCTGGTCAATGGCTTTCCAGCTTACCTTTACCCATATGCCAGAGACATAATTGGTGGTGCAAGGCCTCCCCCCCCTTCTAGCAGGGAATAGAGATTTGGAGGTGTGAGGAGGCTCTCCAGGATAGAGATTCTTGAAGATCACCAGGAAGTGCCTCTTTGCCCTGGCCAAGTCAATGGGAGGGGAAACAGATATGATAAAAGCTCCTTGCAGGAGGAGGAAGCTCTCTTTTCCTGGGATGCTGAATCTGTGAGCACACACAGGCAGACCTCTCCACTAAGGAGGCAGCCATTGACCATGTGCTCTCCTGGACGGATCTTCAAGGGAATGGTAATTTTGTGGGGTTTTGTAACTTCCTAAACTTAAGGAGCCTGTCCTATTTTAACATCTCATGGGGCATGTATAATGAGACAGAGGAATTGCCCATTTCTTTTGGTTTCCTTGCTCAGTCTGGGGCAGTGCTAAAAGTATGCTTGTAAACATTTTCTTTTTAATAAATACTTCATAACTTTGGATGCTGGCTGTGGTTCTCTATACCACATAGTCCTCCACCATCTTGGACACGGTATTTTAAAAAGAGCACCAGAAGGTGGAAGACAGTTGGTAAATGACCATTCCTCCAGGGGCGTGCAAGGCAGTAATCTGTCCCTGTGGTGACTAGGCACTGGCAATGGGAAACAGAGGCAAGGCCTCAGATCTTGGAAGGAAAGCTGGGAGTCCTGACCCCCTCAGTGGGCAATTCCATACAAAGGTCAGGTGGGGTGGCTATTGGAGAGAGAAAGAGAGAAAAGCCTCTCTGGGGAGTTGGGAGCCCCTAGGAAGGCAAGGCAGAACAAGGCCTGCAGGCCAGAGCAGGCCCATTCTGCCACAGCAACTATTAACATAAGAATTACCTCTAATTATATACAGAGTACTTTTCCCTCACCATCTGTGCATAAGCTCTCCTTTACCTTTTCACACTTAGAATTAAAAAGCATAAAGATAGCGTATTTCCTATACTGATTAAAGCGCAAGAACCTAATTACTGATCTTCACCTCCATGACCTGCAAGTAGAAGAACAGAACACATATAGTCTGCTCCCTTCCACACAATGCAATCCATTCCTCATTTTCCATCCACCTTCCAGCTAAAAACCAGAGACACAAGACTTCCCTGCCTCTTTCTTACCACAAGCACACTTCCCCTGTCTATTTGCTCACATCCTAATTTAATTTATTTCAAGACTTTATTAAGGCTTAGACCAGGAACCTGCTCAAGGTGGCTCACAACTAAAACAAAACAATACCAGCATGTCAATAAAAAAACAAGGTGAGCCAGTAAAAAAATAAAATAACACAAGGCAAGCAAATAAAAACAAGTCAATAAAAACATGCTGGGGCATAAAAGCAAAATACAAACAGAACTGTCTAAAATGATATTGATAAAACAGTGGACAGACTATTTGTGGACAGGCTCTGTAAAATGAGGAAGTCCCAATTTAAGACTGAATTATACACTATGTTTGATATGTGACCGCCACGCGGGTTTACAGTCAAACCAGTTCTCCATGTGAACATTTTCAAGTGCATGAGGCTCTAATTCAGACTGGGACCACAGAGGCTGTGAGAAGGGGCTCCCCCACCGTGCAATTTTCCCAACCACAAAAGGCCCTGTGGGGGATTGCCCCACTGGTGGCTAAACATGTACTGCTGAACTACATGCGAAGTTGTCAGGGGGCCAAATATCCCATGGAGACATTTGGTTTTGGGAAAATGACTTGTAGGGGGAGGCAGGAGCCCCTTCTCCCCATGTTCCATGGTAGCATAAGCATTCCAAATTGGGGTCCTGCACACTTGAGAACTGAGTTCCCACTGGGAATCTGTGGCTGACAGTTGATGGTATATCTACACGACCATCACCTATCAAATGTAATGTGTAGTTTGGCCTAAAACAGGAGGGACAGTTCAGGGATATTGTACAGTCAGCAGATAAGATCCGGAATAGAATATGAGGTGGGAAAAAGAAAGAGAGGCAGCTCACTGACACGCAGTAAAAGCAATGGGCTATCAATGCTGCAAGACAGATGAGAAATAATTGATTTATAGGCATCCCTACGGTCCCTTCACGACGGCAGTAGGCACAACATTAATACTTATACCCTAAAAAGCAATCCTTCAGCAACCCACCCTCAGTTTGCTTTACTACACAACATGATCAAAATTTGAACATGATCAAAATTTAACAGAAACTTTCAGGAGCCTTGGCCAAGGAATTCTTAAGACGATGCTGATAATAATGCAACAGGTCAAAACGACCCAAACGGGCTGGATTTCAAGTTGGTCCCCATACTCACTCTTTCCCAAAGTCTCTGTATCAATATTCATATGCTATTGAACTGAATCCTTCAGTTTCGCAAAACCTCTCCCCAGAAAGTGCCTTCTTACTAACCTTCTTTTATCCTTTGCAATTAAGAGAGCCAGAGATGTCACCGAGGGCCAAAGTAGATGCCAGTGCAGCCAGTTACATATGCTTAAAAGATGAATTGCCCCAGTAATGCAGAATGAGGTGCTTGGATCCTAAGCCTTGCTTCTTAACTGCACTATGCCCTTTTCTACTGCAGGAGTGATCCTCCACTGCAGAACAGATTCCTTGTGCACTGTGAGCAAGAACACATCTTTCAATCAGTTGAAAAGAATCTCATGACAGAGAAAAGTGCTGTGTGATGGAGGACCACCTCCTCTGTGCACAAAGAATGACACAAGCAGCAAATGAAGCATGTCGGTGAGGACTACAGAACCCTTCCCTGCACACAGCTTCCTTCCCTGAAGGTCTGTCAGTTGCCCTCCTCTGATGCTTTTCTCTTCACTGGACCCTCATTGTTATCAAGCAGGGCTATTTTGGGGCAGGAACACACAGGAACGGAGTTTGGCTAGCTTCCAAGTTGGCCACACCTACAGCCTCCCCCCCCCCCCCGGGTTCCCCAGGTGCCTTGCAAGCTGCGGGGCACCTGGGGAAGCCAAGCCAATCCAGGGAGGGAAGGAAGTTTAAACTGCCTCCCCTCCTGGGGAAGCAGATCCGGAAACTGCCTTCCTTCCCTCGGGTTCCCCATGCGCCCTGCCGCAAGCCACGGGGCACCTGGGGAAGCCGATCCTGGGAGGGAGCTGAGCTGTCGGGTGTGGCCTAACATGCAAATGAGTTTCTGCTGTTGGGCGTGACCTGTTATGCTAATGAGTCCCTGCTGGGCTTTTTCTACAAATAAAAGCTCTGGTAACGAGTATGCTCATGAGTAAAGCACTTGGGCAGAAGAGCAGCAGGGAGGTATGGTCTTTGCCTTTAAACTGGACCTCACTCATTTTCCTGTACTATTGGGACAGTTCCATGTCTAAATTCATGCAAACTGCCACTGTTGCTTCCAGTTTGGCTTCTATGCCAGATTTTTTAAAAAGAAAGTCCAGATGCAAGAACACTGCACCAAACAGTAGACATAAAGCTATACATTGTGCTATACATATGCCGTAGCCCCACATTTTCTGAAGTCATGGTTTAGTTTGGCTGGAAGGCCATTTTGACAATGTAATGGTAGATAACATAATGCCCCATTTTTGGCTCATGGCCTAAGGATAAAAGGGCAGGGGAGAACCAACCTTCTACCCACTGCTACAAGTTCTACCCACTGCTACAAGTGCTCCTGTTATCTTTCCTGCTCTGGAGAGGGCAAAGGAGAGGGGAGGGCACATAGCGCCTCTCAAGATGTTACTGATGTCAATTCTGCAGGCATTCCAGATTAATTTACATTGATATAAAATATAAATTTCAAGCACAAAAAACACATGCATGGAACTGTCAGCTCAGTCAACACCCAGTTATGTATTAATTTAATTACTGGTTAGATAATATTAGTCTAACTCAAATTGCACTTATGTTTCCACAACAGAAAGCGGATATGACTCATCTGAATGAGATTCTTAACACCCTGCATGAAGGCTGCTCTACTTGGTAAAACTAGATTAAACAAACATGATAAACAGGTTTGCTTTCATTTCTCAAGGTGGCAGAGCTGCAGTTTGTGACACCAATGATTTAGTTCTTATTAATCTGTTTTGCAACCAAAAGCTTAAGTTGGAAGGGGGAGAGAGAACCACAGGAAACTTGTTTTGCATATTTAATTGTATGTTATATATTATTCTGCGAAATAGCTTTGTTTAAATAAAGCCGTAGCTTGGGGTGGAGGAGAGGCTATGCATCTATGGTAACAGCAAAATAATGATAACTGCTTGCATTTATGTAACACATTACCAAAGCCAGCTTGAGCCAGCTAGCCGCCTTGAGCCAACTTGCCCGGCAAGGTGGGGTAGAAATACAAATAATATATAATAAATAAATATAAACAAAGTGCTTCATGTATATTAGGGCTTTTCCACCCTCCATCGGTTCTGGCCCCATACTGCTTCAGTTTAATTCCCTAATTTCCAATCTGTGTGTGTGTGCGTGCACACGCATGCACATGCACACGTGCGTGCGCCTTTAGGGGGCATTTTTTGTGCCTTTCGTTTTTATTATTGCTATACTGCTGTAATGATAGGTCAAGCTGGTTCTCTAAATTTCCAGCTTTCATTTTCCCCCCAAAAAAGTAAATCTCTAGGTCCTCCCTTCTTGGCAATCTGCCCTTTTCCTTATTTCTGTGCAAGAGCAGACACTAGAGACTTACTTAAAAAAAATGAAGCTGGAAATTCAAAGAATCTGTTTGATCTATTATTGCAGCAGTACATCAGTATATTAGGGGCTGCAGTGGCTCAAGTGGTTAAGACACTGAACTGCAGACTGGAAGGTCGGTAGTTCAGCAATTCGAGACCCGAGTGCTGCATGATGGAGTGAGCTCCCGTCTCTGGCCCCAGCTCCTGCCAACCTACCAGTCTGAAAGCAAGAAACTGTAAGTAGATAAATAGGTACCACTTTGGTGAGAAGGTAACAGCGTTCCGTGCGCCTCAGCCTCTAGTCATGCCAGCCACATGACCACGGAAAAGTCTTCAGACAGCGCTGGCTCTTCGGCTTGAAAATGGAGATAAGCACCGCATCCCTAGAGTCGTATTTGACTGGTTTTCAAGCAAGGGAAACCTTTACCTTTACTATCAGTATATTAATATTCTAGTGCCATTGTTAAAAATGCAGCTGTGATATTGATATAACCATGTGTAAAAAATAAATGGGGGTGGCTATGATGCTGCCAAAGATGACAGCACCCTCTCTTCAAAAAT
The DNA here is from genome assembly GCA_029233225.1 of Lepidodactylus listeri. NCBI lineage: Eukaryota > Metazoa > Chordata > Lepidosauria > Squamata > Gekkonidae > Lepidodactylus > Lepidodactylus listeri. Next base: position 44,571,192 of record JARCFY010000003.1, read on the forward strand.
CCTGATTATATAAGGCATGTGCAGAAGATAACCCCCGACTCCACAACTGGGAAATGCAGAAGGAGTCAGATGTGTGGAAGAACCGTGCCCAAACCAATTCTGACACTTGTGGATCAACTGCCAAGAAAATCAGGAGTAAGTTGAGTTTGGGGGAAAGCCCTCAGTAATATGTGCAAGGACCCTGTAAGGCAGGGGCGGGCAATTGTTTTGGCTCGGGGGCCACTTTGTGGGAGCAGAGGTTAGCGGAGGGCCGCACCTTTTAAAATGATTGCATTCATTACTTAACTTTGCATTTCAGAAAAGGTATATATTGTATCATAAAAATCAATAAATATAAATTAAATAAAATAGTGGTAGTTTTATTCAATTTATTTATTGTGCTAATTTCATATCATCTATAGCTGCAAGCACATTTAATTTTAGAATCCGTTTAATGAGACAAATGTACCCTATCACACTTTTCTACTATATTTTCTACTATATTTTCTACTATATTTTCTACTATATTTCTACTATTTTCTACTATATTTCTACAGTTTTTTTGAAATCAGGAGTGAGATTGCTTGTTGAGATTCTCATCACAGCCTGCAAGTTAATGTCTGTCAAAGAGCATCTATATTTACTCTTGTTAATCTTCATGTCTTGGCGGGCCACAAAAAACTCTGTGGCGGGCCGCATGTGGCCCGCGGGCCACCATTTGCCCACCCCTGCTGTAAGGGAAGCCAGTATTATTGTTGTTGCACTGATAGGGAACAATGCTATTAAGTTCAGCATTCATATTATTGGAAAGTTTTCCCCAAAGTCCACAACTCGCTCAAAATAAAGTCCAGGGTCAGTTGCCCCTCTAGTTGGCTCTGTGAATAACTGTTCCAATGCACACTACTTGTGACAGAGCCAGTGTGGTGTAGTGGTTAAGAGCGTGAGACTAGCATCTGTAAGACCCAAGTCTGAATCCCTACTCATACCATGGAAGCTTGCTGGGTGACCTTGGCCCAGTCATATCCTCTCATCCTAACCTACCTCACAAGGCCTTTGAGAGAATAAAATGGAGGAGAGGAGGAGGGTGTAAGCCGCTTTGGGTCCCCACTGGAGACAAAGGCGGGGTATAATTGTATTAAATAAATAAATAAAATATTCTGCATGAATCAAGCACACATTTGCCCACTGAATGTGAAGGTAGCTGATGTCACCCAATATTAAATGTTTTCTGCTATAGTCAACTATATTATTTCCCTCTCAATTTCCAGTTAGTAAATCTTCACTTTTATGTAGTCCTTAGAAACTGGTATCTCCACCATAGTCCTCCCCTGGTCAAAGTCACATTGCCCTTGGTCCACTGTGACCTTCCCTGTAGCAGAGCACCTGCAAGGCCTTTTTGTTCCCTCTGCTCTTTCATGCTGTCTGATCAGAGACACTCCATCCTCCCTGGCCTGCTGCAGATTCTCCTTAAACAGGCCACCCTTCCAATTCCCTCCCCTGGACTGCTCCTCTACTCTACCCTTTTACCCAGCCTGAAGCCCTGTTTGACTGCAGCTAACTCTCAGGTGGCTCCCTTTCTCAGGCAGGGCTTGATGATGTGACTGGCTCCACCTGGCTGCCAAACTCTATTACTGAACCCAGAATCTGCCCTTCTCTGCCCATTCTGGGTGCACCCTGTCATGACTGCTGCAGCTGCCAGTTGTGTTGGGTTCATCTCAGCCAAGATAAGTTACCCCTGCAAGTCCAGGGCAGGTCCTGTCACTGGACAAGAGAGTTTATTCTCCTGATGTTTTCTAGTTTATTTGGCATCTGTGACAGACCCCCCGTTACTCTCCCCACTCTAAGGCAGATTTTCCTGCCAAAATTCTTAGTTCCCCATAGGTACTGAGCTGGCCCCCAGTAGCATGATAATATCTGCGACTATATAAATCTGAATTTCCCACCCATTGACAGAATCTAATTTGGCTTTTGCTGAGTCCAGGAACTTGTCAGGAGAAAACAGGAGCCCTCTTTTTAAATCCTTCGAAATGGCACGGGTGACTGTGTAACAGTGAACAATAATAAAGATTTTATTTAATAGGTAGGGATGGTATCAAGCAGTCAGGTATTGGAAAGGCTGAGGGAAACGTTGTTGGTAAAACTGTATATTTTTCGGTTAACAGACAAGATGGTGTTGTAGCAGCTTATTTTTTTTACAAATTCTTGGTTCTTATCAGTAAGAGATGGTTGACTGAGTACTTAGGTTTCAGTTACAATGGTTCTGCATATAGTTTCCTACCAACTGTTCAAATGTTCTGGAACGGTCACTCTTTTTGTGTAACAAATTCTTTCCTCTTTTCTGAAATCACAATGTGCATCCCCCCCCCGCTCCTCCAAGTAGTTTATAACCATTTCCTTCCACTACAGACCAGGGACTGCCTCAGTGCCAAACCCATGTAGGACTTATATTTCTTTCCTGGAAATATAACCCAATTCCTTTTGGCCTGATTGGGAACTTCAGCCTGCTACCCAGCCACTCTTTGCCAAAATCTCAAACCCCAGTTCTTGGCGTCCGTGTGAAAACTTATTTCAGCTTTAGTTGACGCTAGACTCTGAATTCTTAGATGGAATTCTTTCTCAGGTTATGTTTAACACAGCTAAGACCAGGAGTTTCTCCCTTTAGTCAAAAGGTGACCCTGTCTGACGGACTTTTAGTCAAGACTCTCCAGACAGCCACTTTTTACCTAAACTTTAACTTTACTGAACAGTGACTACACCTGAACATCAAACAACTAACTCTCCCATCAGCACACAGCTGATATTATATTTCCCTCAGCTGGTGCTGGCCAATCAGAGGAAAGGAGCAGCCTGTCACTCAAGCCCAACATTCCAGTGCAAAGTTAACTATTAACCTCCCTTCTCTGATTTTAGTGCATTAGGAAACAGCATTTTAAATGTAGTCTGTCACAGCATCTTTGGTATACAGGGCAATATTGTTCCCAGCGCTGTTGTTTCCAGAGACCAGACAAATGGATAAAACAAAAGTAGTTGAGTCTGAATCCAGGCAAAACTAAAAGGTAGCAGAGACTCTGCACACTCTAGAGAGAACAGGTTTGCCAATAATTAGGACAGCAATCCCCAGCATGATGCCCATTGGAACCTTGGAGTATGCTGATGTGTTTCCTGGTGCCCACTTGCATCACCATTCTAACCTTTCACATACCTTCCTTATCCCCTCTTACTCCTATTCACACCCACTCTCTCTCTTTTTCTTTCCTGTCACCTTTCACAATCCTACTTTAGGACCTAACTACACGTTTCACCACTTACAGTCTAGTAGACCAGACATGTGCAGAGAGTTCCATACCGAGAGTTTATTCCTAGGTGTTCAGGGGCCTGATTTAGAGGGAGGTCATGACACATGGGGAGAGGGGGCCTAAGCAAGTTTCTCCAAATGAACAAACTATGGCTCCTCATGACTGTTTCAGGACTGAAAAACAATGTAAGAAAGAGGTTTCAGCCCCCCTCTCCCACAAGCTGCAATCCTGGTCTGAACTGAGCACCATGTGCCTCGAAATTAAGTTTTAACAGGGAATCCCAAGCATGCATCTATCAACAGGACCCATGACAGACCTGACAACAGTCTAATGTGTAACTAGACCTTTATCCTTTCTCTCCCCCACTGTCTCTCAAACGTCTTTATCAACTCCTACCACATACCACTTTATCCAGCTGGGTTTGAGATATGCTGCAAGTGACAGGAAGATAGATACGTTGAGGTGGTGGCACTGGCAGAGAAGAGAAGTCAAATTTCAGTTTCCCCTCTTGGTCTGAGCAAGTAGCTGCCACTTAAAGGGTAACAGGTACCTGAATGCACAGCTTAGCTCAATTTACCACATTAGAGGCATGTGTTTACTTAAAACTACTTTGCCAAAATAACAGCATGAGCGCTATTATAATCTGGAGGTGTTCTGCACATGGCACTTCCCAACATTAGTGACTGACCTTGGCCCTGCCCCTATGACATTGGGGGGTCCCTGAATTAGGATATCTACCTTCCACTACTAGGTCAGCTTCACAAAATGCAAGTGCTTTCTCCAGCGCTGTAGAAATGTGCAAAGCCCTGGGTGACATGAGAGAAGCCCATGTTCTAACTTCTTCCCATGCCAAAGACCTTTTCCAGAAACTGGAGTCACTGAGAAGAAGACACAGTATGGGACCTTCCTTTGAGACAACTAGCTTCTTGTGTTACCCTCATGGCACTGAAGAAGTTCCACACTGTCAGCATTGCATAAGAAGAGGACTTTAGCCTTGGGCTTTTCCATTTTCCTTTTCCTCACTGCACAGAGAAAGTAGTGGATAAACTGAAGTGTTTATCTCAGTCTCCTGCTTCTGCATCCAGAAAGAACATTTTTTTAAAAACAAACAAACATACAGCTATATGAATACCACATTCAAATAAGCACATTATAACCCATTTAATTTGTACTTTCTCTCCACAGTGGGAAGAAGGATGAGCCCACATCTCAGACTGATAACAGGTTCAGTGTTATTCCCAGAGGATAAGGCATAAGCAGAAAGAATCTATGCATCTAGTCAATATTCTCTTTTCCTATATCCTAAAAATTCTACAACCAAGGCGACTACAAAAATGTTCAACTGTTTTTAGTCAAATGAGTAGCACAGCATTCCTTACAATCTTTCTGTTTAGAACACTGGCACACAGTAGAAACAAAAGATACATAAACCATAAACCATTTGAAACCATAAAATTTTCAAGTTATGGTTTATACATTTCCTGTTTACATACAGTTGAGTATTTGACTGACAAATGCTGGAACCAAAATTAATCTTCTTTATATCCACTGTGTTAAAATAAACTTATTTCCATTCCTTATTGGGGCCACATAATAAATCATTAACAGTTTCTTCACCACACTGGAATCCTGCTAGCATCAATCTCATGAAGCAAGATGTCTGTGTTATTATGCTATCCCACATTAAATTAGAAGAGCTTCCATACTGAGGACCTTTGGAGTATTTTATCTTAAAAATTCCTTTGCAAACACTGGAAAGGACAGAATGTGCCAAGGCTCAACTACTGAAATTCTAAGGGATTCACTAATGACACTTGTTTGATAGCTATAATTTCAGTCTTTACCTAAAACCTATATACTATGGGTATGATCAAGCGACAGTTAAATCAATATTAAGGTCAAATGATTCCAGATGAAGAGAGAGATATGTAATTCTCCAGCTGAAACACAACTAAAAGCGCTTAACTTTGGATGGAATGTGTCACACATAATTAAGATATGTAGTATTTAACTCTTGAACGCCCTACTATCATGAATTATTCTAACTCAATAACACTGACATACTGGTAATACACCGCAGCATACTGAGATACTGCACTCCTTTATGAATATTGTCACCAGAAATGCAGGTTTCTTACATCCTAGGACCACTGACAGTGGAACGGCAAAAAGCTCCCATTTTCTTTCTGCATTCAGCATGAATATGCAACACTTTCCTGCTGATTAATCATAATTAAAAAGTATGCTGAACATGTGAAATGGATAGGAAACAAAATCTACCATCTGTCTCCATCATGTCATTGTTTTTCCTTCTCTCACTCTCCCTGAAAAATTGGCCCATAGATGACTGTAAAATTCCAGAGGGCGAGTCACAGCCCGAAGACTCGTTATTTCAGTTGCAGTAGACTATTATGACTTTAAACTCCTACATACAAAGAGTAGCAAAATCACTGTGGCATAAATTTTCATGAGCCAGAGTTTACTTCAGTAGATGCCATAAACAGCAACATCAGTTACAGGAAATGGGGAAAAGAACTGACACAGCCTAGTCCTCTAGGACAAATGCAGGATTTTCACCTACTGCTCGTAGAACAAGGGAGATTAAGTTATTATTTTATAATTGCTGGTACTTTCCCATTGTATTTGTACATGAAGGCTGTCTCTTAAAAGAGTTAAAATGGCATGTAAAATATCATATTTTGTGACTGGGATACTCTCTTGCTTTTTGAAAACTAGACGGAGTGACTCTGTTTCTACAACACCAAGACATTTCCAGAAACAGTGTGCTAGCCTAGATAAGTTTATGGCATGAGCAGTATGGCATAAAGGACACATCAAAATGTACTAGATTTTAGAAAGCTGCCCGACCACTTGTGGGCTGGGAAAAAAGTATCTGCCCTGTTGCACCACACCAAACCTTGGCTACTGTGGGCATCAGCGTGTATTACAGTGCTACAGTTTTTCAAGCTGACAAAGGATGTTTTTGTGATCACTACAGGGGGAAAAAAAAGTTGCACTTGTCCCATAAGATAATGATGAATAGGAAAAAGCAGGCTTTAACCCAGTTAAAAACTAAAGAAGCCTGTGATAGACTCAGCGTGCCAAGAGCAAGTTCCCAAGCTATTTATTTGACTGCAATTATCAGTCTATATGGAGCCATTGCTGTCAGTTACCATCTCACCTGTCACTGCAAATCTGTGCCTCCGCTTATATCAGTCAGCTTCTCAGCCACACATCAAGGGGTCAAGTCTAACACATAATTTTCTTCCACAGAGGAAAGCTCATGGAGGAATATGTAGGGGAAATGAACACTGCCCAAATCCTATCAGAATGCAGAATTAAAATACGGGGTGGGGTGGGGGTCTGAGTGAAATATAATGTTTTTAGTATTTATTTATAAGATTTTTATGCTGCTTTTCCAACCCATATTGTTCACAGAAAACATATGAACAATTTAAAATATTTAAATTATAAAATAATTAAATAGAAACATGTTAAAATAACACCAGAACCAAGGAGGACGGCCAATAACTGTTATTTGGGGTACGCCAAATGGAACAAAAAAGTCTTCGCCCACTGGCGGAGGACACCGACAGAGGGAAACAGATGAACCTCCCTCAAAAGGGAGTTGCAAAGTTTTGATGCCACGACTGAGAGAGCCCTTTCTTGGGTCACCACCTGTCAAGCCTCAGATGGCAGAGTCAACCAGAGCAGGGCCTGTGAAGATAACCAGAGTGAGAAGGCAGGTTCATATGGGAGAAGGCTTTCCTTAAGGTATGTTGCTCCCCAGGGCATGCAGGGCTTTAAAGGTCAAAGCCCCCTAAATTGAGCCCAGATGCAAATTGGAAGCCAGTGTAGATGGAACAAGACTGGAGTGGCATAGTCGCTACAACCCACTCCAGGCAATACTCTGGCCACAGCATTCTGTACCAACTGCAACTTCTGTACTGTCTTCAAGAGCAGCTCCACGAACTTTCATTGTAGCTGTATTTGAAGAAGGGAGCAGTGAAAGCTCATATCCTGCCACATATTTTGTTAGTTTTTAAGGTGCTACTGGACTCTTGCTCTTTTTTACAGCCCCATGTAAAGTGCGCTGAAGTAATCTAATTTACATATTTCCATGGCATGCACCGCAATGGCAAGCTCTTTTCCTCCCAAGAAGGGCTACAGCTGGCTCAGCAGCTGAAGGTGGTGAAAGGCACCCATGTCCACCTCTGACATGTTTAGCCAACAGGAGGCCTGGGTCTGGGAGCACTCCAAGCTACAGACCTGCTCCTTTAGGGGGAGTGCAACCCCACCCAGAAAAGGGGATAACCTATTTTCTGGGTCAGACCTTCCCCCTACCAGTAGCACCTCTGTTTTGTTGGGATTTAGTTTCAGCTTGTTAGCTCATCCATTCCAAAACTGCCTGCAGGCCCCTGTTCATGGTTTCTACAGCCTCCCTGGAATCTGCTAATTGCAGGTGATAGAACAGAGTGTCATCTGCATATTGGAAGCAACTCCTCTCCCTGTGGCTTTACATAGATGTTGAAAGGCATGGGGGACTCGATGGTACCTTGTGGAGCCCCACAGGCCAGAAGACAGCGGACAGAGCAGCAGTGCCCCCCTCCCAGCACCATACTCTGACATCTACCCTCAAAGTAGGACCAGAACCCCTGCAGAACAGTGCCTCCCAGTTCTACTCCCAAAAGGCGATCTAGAAGAATATCATAATAGATGGTATTGAAAGCCGCTGAGTAGTTCAGGGGAATTAACAGGGTACCACTCCCCTGTGCATCTCCCAATGCATGTCATCCACCAGGTTGACCAAGGCCATTTCTGTCCCATAACCAGGCCTAAAACCAGGCTGGAATGGATCCAAACAATTTGCTTCATTCGGAAATCCCTGAAGTTTGCCGGCCACCACTTGTTCAATCACCTTGTTCAAGAATGGTACATTTGAGACTAGATGGTAGTTATTCAGCTATCCTGGGTGCTGAGTAGGTTTCTTTAGGAGTCAACATACCACTGCCTGCTTTAAGCAGGAGCAACCATGCCTCTCTCAGGGAGGCATTTACTGTCTCCCAAACCCAGTCCACCTCCCCCCCCCAAGCAGATTTAGCAGCCAAGAAGGGTAAAGGTCTTACAAGCAAGTGGTAGGTCTCAAACTGCCAAGAATCCTGTCCTCATACTCAGACTGCACAACCTGAAAGCTATCCCACACAACTGGACAAATCGACATCCAGGGACCATCTGATCCTGTTGCTGCTAATGTAGAGTCTAAGTTGGAATGTGAGAGATTTTATCCACAAAGGGCTTAGCAAAATGATGGCAGCAGGCATCCCAATAGGCCCCTGACCACCTGGAAGAGTTCTGCAGCTCTACACTGGGAGGATGCAACAGTGGAGGAAAAATATTGCTTCTTTGCTGCCATTACTACCCCACAGTAGGCTTTCAAATGAGCTTTAGCCCGTGCCTTGTTGGATTCATCTCAAGTCTTTCTCCACTGTCACTCTGACCATCACCCCTGTCTTTTCATCATCAGCCCCTCAGTAAACCAAGGGGCTGCCCAGGCTCTTAGACCTTAGAGAGGGTGCCTAGGTGCAATCATTTCAATTGCCCAGGTCATTTCCCCATTCCAAAGGTCAACCAGAGAATTGACAGGAGCACCAACCATATCATCAGGAAAATCCCCTAATGCCGTCTGAAAACCTACTGGATCCCTCAGGCTACAGGGATGGATCTTCTTGACTGATTACCCACCCCTGCGGAGTCTTGGTACCCCTGTAAGTCTAAACCCCTGCAGCTGGTGAACTGTCCATGACAACGGGATTATCTTCAATCTCTCCACCTTCAGATTACCTTCTTCCTGCCCAGAGCAAAACAGCAGATCAAGAGTATCACCTAGTACCCAAGACAAGCCCATGGAGACCACAAAATCCTGAGCTGCTCCCGACAAGGTAGCCTTAGTATGGATTTTGAAGTCCTCCAAGACAACCAGCCTAGGAGTCCTCAACACCATGTTCAAGACCACCTCCACCAGCTCAGGTACTGTACTGAGACAATTGGGTAGCAGGTGGGCAGTATATCAACAGAATCCAAATCCTGTCTTGCAGTCCTAGCACTAGGTACACATTCTTTTTTAAAATTGTGACAAACTTTTTTACATTGTGTCCTTTCTGGTTTTGGTACCAGAACAAATACAATGAAAACACTCTTTCTGAGAGTAACTTAGTAATCAAAGTTTATTATTATAGTAAACTGTGACTAGACGTGACTCCAAGCACTAGCAGCAGGTCTTTTTCTCTGTTTAGAAACAAACTTCATCCAAAGAAGATTTTTATAAACACACACACAAAACATAGTGACATCTGAACAAAACTCTGGCTAACCCATTGCAGCCTGAACTGCAGATGATGTGGGTGGACTGCGGAATCTTCCTTGAGGAAAACCAAGCAGAATTAAAACTGAAGATGTATTTATTCCCCAGTGCTCACTTTAGTAACTGGTCTAATGACTATAATGCTGGAGCTGATTTTCTGTTACTATAAATGTCAGATGTGGTGGGATGCATGTATTTTTGTACCTGGGTGGGGTAGGAAAGCCACTCAAACATCTATTAACTAGGAACAAACTTTCTTCAAGAGCAAAGGGCTGTTTCAGGAACAGAAACAAGACATGCCACAGTCTTAATATTTCAGCATAAAATGCAGGGAATCCTAAACAAAATATGAATACTTTTGTTACTAATGTTCTGATTCATACTGTTGGAATGCAGCAGCTCCCAAGGTAAGCAGCAAGGCATGATCAGAAAAATATCCCAGGAATTCAGAGGGCAACATTCACCATGTTTCTTCCACTCTTTCTGAGCATGCATGCTACAGACTATGGTCAACAATGAACTCCATACTGTAAGCATATGAAAATTATGTAATTAATCAACAGGATGCCAAGTGGCATGATTTTGTTTTACTTAATTAATGAAACACTGTTTATTGAAAAATGTTTAGAGAACTGAAGAGCCAGTTGTTGCTCAGCTGACGCAAGTAGCAACTACCCACCAACAAGCACTTAGGTTGCAAATGGTAACACAAATTGAGCTACTCATACAGCTGCCATATAGACCTAAGAAAGCTGCACATGTGCTCAGCATTCCCAGAACATGTTCTTGACCTCCCTTGGACTTTACCTCTAAGCCAATCTTCAACTGCCTCCCTGACTTCACTCCATGCCCTGCCTTGAATGATTCAAAGCTATAACAAGGGAAAATAAAAAAAGCAATATGACTTGCATCTAAAAAAGGCATACGGTTTTATTCATCTTGCTGGCATAAACGGACAAAATCTTCCAGGCTACCTGCAGCTATTTTCCTTTCTTCTTGAGACCAACCATTGAGCCTTCTGTGGCCACTGCACCATGGTCTCCTCCTCAGACACCCATGAAGGAATGGATGAGAGGAGCCAAGTCCCAGCCTGGCCAGACTAGGTTCTTCACAGATCTCCACGCAGGTCATTATATCAGGATGGCCTACAAAACTAGTATAGCTATTAGCAGGGGTCTGTTGGAGCGGGAGCGCACAGGAGCGCAGCTCCGGGAGTGAGGAGCCCAGGGGGTGGGCACATGACCCAGCCCCGCCCCCTCCTCAGCTTCCCCGAGCAGTGCAGAGGCGCAGCGCCCCGGGGAAAGCCCTGCTAGGGTCTTTATTGTTTTTAATGTTTTGTTTTAATATTAATAATTTTATCATTGTTCCTTTTATGACTGTGTGCTGCTTTTCCAGAGACTTGCTCAAGGTGGCATATAAATTTTCTAAGTATACCATTTTTTATCTGGGCACATGGCACATAAGTACTGGAGAAATTTCACCAACCCTTCAGCAGCTTCCACCCCATCAGTCTGGTGTAGTGGACAGGAGCTGGGACTCTAATCTGGGAGAACCCGGTTTGATTCCCCACTCCTCCACATGCAGCTGCTGGTGTGACCTTGGGCCAGTCACAAGTTCTCTCAGAGCTGTTCTCTCATGAGCAGTTCTCAAAAGACCTCTCTCAGCCCCACCTACCTCACAGGTTGTCTTGTTGTGGGGAGGGGAAGGGAAAGGGATGGGTGGTGCACATGTCCTGGGTATCTCAAGTCTACTTGAAACCTGGTGGTTTCAAGGGAGCAGGAAGAGAATGAGTGTGTGTTCTTTACGCTTATTTTTATTGCACAAAGTATTGGATGGGGAAGGGAATGGAGGAAGAGCAGGTCACTCACCTGTGGAGTGGAACCTGAGGGGTGGGTGTTGCCTTCTGACACACTTCCGGTATGTTAGGGGGTGTGGCATATGCAAATGAGTTATGCTAATGAGCTCCTGCACCTCTTTTTCTACGAAATGACCCCTGGCTATTAGGCAGTATAGAACTGGTTATCTAGTCAGCTGGACAAAAGGGACTACAACTACACAGCTCGGGACTCTGTTGAAAGAGGTAACTTACCTATGATTAGAAGTCTGGCATGGAGCTGAGCATCATATGCTGTTATAATAATCTGGCCACCATCCTGCTTGAAAGGGGGCAGACAGAACCACAATCCCAAGCCAACTGCATGCCACCTCCAACCATAGTGACCACTGCAAGCGCTACAGCACCAATAACAGACAGTCCCTGCCCAAGGCCTGTACAGGATACCTCTACCAGCTGCTTCCCCTCCTCTACAGATGCACTGGCCAGATTGCAGTTGAACAAAGCCACCCTACAGAACACTTCAGTGTCACCTTCAGGCAACTCCAGCAAGTTGTACCTACCAGTGAGTATACCAGGATCCCCTCTGGAGGTTATCTCAGTGCTTGAAGAAGGCAGAGTGCAATACATACAGCACAGATGCTGCAGAATGAAGAGTCTGGTACTTTTTATTTATTTATTTATTTTTCACACTCTTACCCCGCCCTCCCCGCAAGCGGGCTCAGGGCGGCTCACAATATGGGGTAGAAAAAGCAGAAAGAGAGTGCTTTGCCTCCCTTTCCCCAAACAGTAGAACACAAGGGCATCCAATGAAGCTGATGGGCAGTAGGTTCACATCTGTATACGACGTGTGAACCAAACTATTTTACTTTACTCCCTCTAGATAAATCCATTTCAAAGTTCCAGCAACTGACCCCTTCTGATTCACTGAGTAGTCAGAATGCTCACGACATTCCACAGATGACGTTTCATAACATCACAAAAAAAGTAAGCCACTGGCTTGGGTAGGGGTGTGGGGAGTTTCAGGAAATGCAACAGAAAGTTTTAATCTGTTTTATGCATACAAAGCAACATTTCCATTTTCCAACTCAAATCTCAGAGGTAAAATAGCATACCTAACGCAAACTGGAGCATTTGGCCACTGTGACATTCTTGAACCTTCAACATATTCTTTTCCATGCCAAGTTCTCCCAAGCATTCCATTATTACTGTTAACTACTAAGCTGCCCCAGCCAAAACCTATGCATAATGCAAGACTAATATTCTAGACCAGCTGGACTAGTTCAATTCTTCTGAGCCACTAATGCATACTTGTACATCCCCCAATTCTTACTATTTAAAAAAAACCTATATTTCTTCCAAGAGTCCTTATCAAACTAGAATTACACTAGAATCTCTCAGTAAATAGCACACACATACACATATTAAATACACATGCAGATTTATCTATAATGATAAAATATCACTGAGGATTATTGTTGCTGGAACTATAGAACTCTCACTGACAAAGCAATCTGCCAAACTTTTCTTTGTCACATAACTATCAAAGTTACAGAAGCACTCTTCGGGCCAAGAGCTGGCAACTCTAACTAGCATTGCAAAAGTAAAAGCAGCATCTTGAATTGCGTTGGCTAAAATAAGAGTTTACTTTAATCCCTATGAGTCAGAAATTAACTGAAATCAGAAAACTGCTGTGAGAACTAAACAATCATGTCATTGTAAGGAAATACTGTTCTGTGGTATGAAATGCCCACCAGCAAGATATCTTAGTCTGGTGATTCTGACTCAGTAAAAAATATTTTATATGTACTGACTAACCATTTGAAAAGATCTTTGTAAGTTTGTTAGTTGTTGCAGATTTTCCGGACTACGGCCGAGCTCTTTGTAAACCTTACAATCATTGCCATAGCGAGTTAATATATCTATTTAAGGCTCCTGTATATCAGAAAGTCCCCTAACATTTCCAATATACTGTCAGTTACTTAGGGTGCGTTCAGACGGCTCTTTTGAGCTGCGCCAGGCACGAGTGCCTGGTGGATTTAAAGTGCACATCCAGACCTCAACATCGGGGAATTGTGCCGTTTTTGTTAGTAGCCCGTCGATCCCTGTTGGGGATCCATACTTAAAAGTCCGGTCTAAAGCTGGCACACAGGCCAATGCCAGACTTTCCACTGTCAGGTCATTCTACCAGCGCACAATCAGCCTGTAGGGATGGTCTCCAGACCATCCCGAATGGCTGCCATTTTAAAAAACTCTTAGCGATGCACGCATAACTGCTTAAACATGCGACGTCCGCAGATGGTGAGGCACATATGCACATATGCAGATAAGCACAAATGCAGGTATGCACATATGCAGATATGCCCATGCACAAACAGGATTTAAAAAAAAAAAAAAAAAAAAGCCGACTGCATGCCTCCTTAAGGTGGATGCCGTCTAGACAATCCACCACAGGGGCACGGGCGGTAAAGCAATTCACAGGGGAGCTGTCTGGTCATGCAATGCTGGATTTAAAAGATCTAGATCAAATTACAGCTGGGCCAATGGCGGGATTAGCAGCCCGTCTGAACGCACCCTTAGAGAACCAATGAGAATCAACATCTCTTATTACTGGGTACCAACTCCTTCACCTGATTTAAACATGAAGCCAGTGAGGCCATGTGGGCCTTCATATAACGCGGTACAATACCCACAAGGGTCATGAATTTTTGGCATGCAAATACGTAGCCGCTTTCTTCCACCGGTTTCAGCACAGTTAAAATTTGATGCTGGGTCCATGCAATGTCACGTGCGGAAACACCCCTGCCTCATCACCCACATGTTTAAATCAGGCATGTCACACTCTAAGGCCTGGCTTACACAGGCAGCAGGTGTACTACTTTCAATTGTGGGAGGGTGGGGAGAAATATCATTTTGAATTGACATTTAAAACTTCCCGCACATAGAAAACACTACAGCAGGCAAAGAGCTGGGTTACAGCCTTTCTTCCTGATTTACTAATTTTCTAAATCTAGCCTTGCAGGCAATTTTCTACAAAGAAGAGCATTCAGTAGTTTTATCCCCACCTGTAGTATGAACTAGTGCAGTGCCTGCTACTGTTTTAGTGTTCTGCCAGGTCAGTCTGCTTTATTTACTTCATCTTTCTCACTGAGACTCCAGGCAAATTACGAAATTTAAAATACAAGTCAATCCAACAGCAAAAGATATCCAATGAACAATGTGACAGGATTCGATTTACAGAATTCGAAAACAATGCAAGCTGTCTAAGGGACAGCATACCATAATGCAGAAATGTAGAAGACAATGCAGTAAAAGCAAGGTTATACATTCAATAAACATTGCAATATACAATCCTATACCCTCCTGAGCTGTTCCATTATATTATATGGTTCTAATCCCTTTATAAAAATGCTCTCCTTAACATTTCCATTTTCCACATTTTGTGAAATGATAAAATGACTGATCTCCTCAGGAAGGCTGTTCCTCAAGGTGGCTGTTCCTCAAGGAGCCACAAGACAGAATGCACACGTAGGCTGTTGTTTACCTTACTCATTTGAAGGGTGACCATCAGAAGATTTTGCTCACATGAATGAAGCTCACACAGCTAAGTAGAGTATGAGAGGTGCACTAACAGGTATGTGGGTCCAAGGTCATGCAGGGCATTGTAGTTAACGGCCAGTTCCTTGAACTGAATCCAATAACTGATACATAACCAAAGGAGTGACTGTAGAATAGGTGTGACATACTATGCCCATAAAACATGGGTGACTGGGGTAGCTAGCAAATTCAGCTCCTTACAGTGCGTCTGAGGATGCTACTTTAGTTTCTCTTGTGAAAGTTAAGCACTGTTATTAATCTCAATGGGGAAAAAGGCTTCATTTATAATTGCTGTGGGATCAAAAATGTCCACCTTCTCTCTGGGTTGCCTAGTGTCTGGGTGACTGAAAGGAACCATGTGTACAGAAGCTGTGCCATACCATTGCACACATTTTAATAGTAGCAAATTTAGAAACTAGAGGGATTTAACCATCTTGTTATAATGTATTATGTATAGACTAGGAATAAGGCCTGTTGTGGAAATAAATACAACGGGCTCTAGGAAGAGGCTCTGGGAGAGTGCCCCGGCCTTGGGCACTCAGTGTCAACTTGTTCTGGCAACCTCAGCAGGGTATAATGACACAGAGTCCACCATTTTCTCCAGGGAAAGATCTCTACCATCTGAAGAGCAGTTGTAATTCAGCGTGATCCCCATCCCTCCCCTGGAGATTGGCAACAATGGTTCCCCATGAGGGAACAGGTGGTTTGAAGGGTGGAGTTGATGGCACTGAACCTGTCTGAGGTCCCAACCCTGCTGAAACCTCACCCTCTCCAGTGTCCACCCCTCAAATCTCCAGGAATTTCCCAACCTGGAGATGGCAATCCTACCTCCCAGCCAACTGTCAATGTATCGTTATCTGCCCCCTGGCTTCAGCTTTCTATCTCCTCCCCATTCCCCCCTAGAGAACAGTTGTAATTCTGAGTGATCTCCAGTCCCCACCTGGAGACTGGCAACAATGGTTCCCCATGAGGGACTCGCTAGCTTGGAGGGTGGAGTCTATGGCATTGTACCTGTCTGAGGTCCCACCCCCCTCAAACCTCACCATCTCCAGGCTCCATTCCTCAAATCTCCAGGAATTTTCCACCTGGAGTTGGCAACCCTATCTACTTCCCAGCCAACATCAACCTCACTCTTCAACTTTCCATCTCCCCCCCCTGCAGCCTCCACTGTGCTCTGAAGCCCTGACTGCTATGTCACATTGGCTGTCATAAAGGGTCCATCTCAGCAGGGTATAAGGACATAGAGTCCACCATCTTCTCCAGGCAAACTGATCTCTGCCATCTGGAATGCACCTGTAATTCTGAGTGATCTCCAGGCCTTGCCTGGAGATTGGCAACCATAGTTCCCTCAGAGGAAAAGCATTTTCTCTGCAATGGGGACCGAAGCAGCTGACATCATTCTCCTCTCCCCCTTTTGACTTGCACAACAACCCTGTGAGGTAGGTTAGGCTTAAAGTCTGTGACTGGCCCCAAATTACCCACTCAGCAGGAACCTGGGTCTAGCAGATCCTGCCCTGAAGTGCTTACTGCTATGCCTAGGGTACCCATCCTCCAGGTGGAGCCTGAAGATCACCACGTATCACAACTGAACTCCAGACAACAGATCCCCCCCCCCCCCCGGAGATAATGACTGCTTTGGAGGGTGGCCTCTATGGCATTCTGTTCAGCTGGCCCCAATGAGTTTTCTCCCAGAGGCAAACATAGGTGAGGAAAGGGGCTTTCAGAGAAGCAAGCTCTGTTGCCTAGCAACGGGCACTGAGGGGACCGTATTAGTGCCGGTTCCCTAATGGAACATATTGGCCCTTTCACACAGAAACATGCCTCTCATGTTGGGGAAGCGTTCCTGAGCTGGTTTACCTTGAAACCTCCTCCCAAGTGTTCT
The DNA here is from genome assembly GCA_029233225.1 of Lepidodactylus listeri. Lineage (NCBI taxonomy): Eukaryota > Metazoa > Chordata > Lepidosauria > Squamata > Gekkonidae > Lepidodactylus > Lepidodactylus listeri. The sequence goes on from JARCFY010000003.1 coordinate 44,588,141, forward strand.
TCTGTTCTTTGTACCGGTCCTGAAGCACTATGGGGTGCTGTGTGAAATGCCCTCTGTTTCTGACAGTTTATTCTGGGCAAGCTGGCAGTGTGTGGGGAGGGGGGTTATGGTGAAAGTCCATTGTCTTTTCACTGACAGAAGCAGGCCACTGAGGGGACAGTTAGACCCACCTGGCAGTGGGAGGAGGAGAAGAGTGGATCCTTCCCCTTTGCTGGCTCCCTCTAGACTGAGGCCGGGACGCTGGCCAGTGGCTCCGTGGGCAGGACTGAGGCAAAGCAGGGAGAGAATGCAGCCAGTGGCCAGGGTCCCCCTTTTGAGTGGCAGTCCATCCAGCCTACTGATTTTGGCGCCCCATGGAATCTTGCCCCTTGGAATTTTAAAATGGCTTTATATAATAGGAAAGATAGTCTAATAGGTAGAATGTCTTGCTTACTAGTTGTCCTTGCAATCTACCCATTGTTATAGAACCGACTAGATGTTCCAGAGTGCTACAGCAATGATATAATCATTGTTAATTAAATAAAGGCAGATCGTTCCTATATACAGTTATAGAATACTTGTAAATAAGCACTCCCCTAATCACCTTTGGCAAGAATCTCTTTCAGGCAACTAGGCAGGGGAGTTCTTGCAAATTATAACAGGGGTTTTTCTTTTCTTTTCTTTTTTCTTGGAAGATCATAAATTGTGTCGCAAATGACTAATATAGATACATGTAGGCTGGCAGACTAGTACACCTTTTGGGAGGAGGTTAACAAATCTTTATTTGCTAAACTACAGGATTCTGTCCATGTCAATTATATGCCAGAAGTCACAACTAGAACCTGAACATTTAAAAGAACTGACATAAGCAGGCATGGATCAGAAAGACTTGTAAGCAAGGGTGGGGGGAACCTCTGAAAGAAACATGAAAAGGGACAGGAAATGAATGCCTTGGTTTTAATTAGTACCACTTCATAAAACTTCATGTGGTGTAATTTTGAAAGACAGCCTTACATTAATGATGCGTTCTCACTGGAGTTCATTCTTTTGATTAAGATGAATACCAAAACAGCCCGATCCAAACCACTGGTGCAAATGGTAGCCCTATTCCATTCCAACAAAAGCAGTATGCAGCTCTGCCACACAGGACAGAAGTGCAGAAGAACCCAAATGAAGTCAGAGTTTCCTTACTAAGTACATGAAGCTAGTACAGACATTCACTAGACTTCATAGCTACATCTGGACTGAAAAATTCCATAAAATACCATTTGAAGCCAGTCTGGTGTAGTGGTTAAGTGCACGGTCTCTAAACTGGGAGAACCGGGTTTGATTCCCCACTCCTCCACTTGCACCTGCTGGATGAGCTTGGGGAAGTATCAGCTAATACTGCCATCCCCCAGGCGGGAGGTAGTATGCCTTCCCCTGCTGGGCCCGTCTCTGGAATGTCTCTGTTCCCATGCCTGCTTTGGCTTATTGCTTTCAGCACCTCCCTAACCTTGAGCGCTCAGCTCTCAGCCACTTTTGCCTTCCAGGTGCAAACTGTAATTTTTCCCGCTTTTAGCCTGAGAACAACTGACCAGTTTATTTGGGCGCAATTTTCCCTTTGTCTTGATTGGTGGTGTTACAATGAACTGACCTTTTGAATACACTATAATTATCCTGAGATTCCTCTGCTCTGCATTACTAACTCAGGACGTGTAGATGACTATCAGATCCATTTGCAATAAAAGATTTTCTGGTTAAGAACTACTTGTTGCTGATTGAAATCTATTAGACTCTCACAGGAAGCCATAGTTCTGGCACAGCTGTTCTTGAAAAAAAGAGCAGTTTCTGTCAGAACTCTCTCAGCCCCACCTACCTCACAGGGTGTCTGTTGTGGGGAGGGGAAGGGAAAGGAGTTTGTAAGCTGCCCTGAGACTCCCTTGGGTAGTGAAGGGCAGGGTATAAATCCAATCTCTTCTCTTCTTCTAGATGGAACTCTCTACTGTAGAGACAAATACTAAAGGTGTCAGCATCAAATGCTGCTTTGGTGCTGCATTTGAGCCCAGCTTCAGCACAACAAACTCATTCTTACATCTGGGTATGAACTTGCCTGTGGACTGGGGTGCAGCAACTCAGAAGATGAGTCTGCAATTTTGAAAAGAAGGTTCTTTGCATTTGACAATCCCCAGTGCACAGGGCGATGCTGTCATAATAATTAAAAAATAGGAAGTTTACAGAAGCTTTACCAGAGAGTCATAAGAGCCATCATGATCATTATGTTCTGCAACAGAACTGCGTAATCTCATTTTAGATTTATTATTAAAGAATCCCACAAGACAATTATGCATAAAGCCACAGGCTTTTCTCTCGCTGAATCATCTGTCACTGATCAGCAACATTTGCTGAATGTTTTTTATTACTGGTAAAGCAAGAATGTACAACTAAAAACCCTCTGAAGGGCACTTTTATACTTTTACTACTCTGTGGAAAAGCATTTCTGTTACAATTTTAACATAGTACTTTCTTTTATAACCCAACCTATGTGAACCCTCTTTTTCTCTCTGTGCCCCATAAAGCGCACTCTTTTATCTCTCAGTCCCAATACAGCTTTAACTGTCTCCTGTCCTCTCGTCACTATACAACTCATTCTTCTTCCTCTGCAACCCCCAGCATGACAGGCCTGCAGCACCTCCCCCCCCTCTCAGTTGCCCCCTCTCTTTTTCAGTTTCCCTACCCCTAAGTCTCTGCAGCCCTATTTCTAAGTTTCCCTCTTTTTTAAAAAAATTATGCACCCCGGGTGGAAGGAACCCCTTTGGCCTGCCATAGATATCTCTGCAGCCTCATTTGTTACCACTAGGTTTCTGTTGTCTGCACTCTTCTTTTCAGAAAATACTCTGGCACATTAGTAGTGAAGTGTATCAGACTAGTATCTGGGGGTCCTGGGTCTGAATCCCCACCCATGACACGGAAACTCATTGGGTGACCTCGGGCCAGCCTAACCTACTTCCCAGGATTGTTGTAATGAAAACATGGAGGAGAAGAGAATACTGTAAGCTGCCTTGGGTTCCCACTGTGGAGAAAGGCAGGGTACAATGAAGTAAATAAAATAGGTAAAATAAAAAAGATTAGCAGTGAAAGTCTTGTGACAGTGCTGGATAATGCGATCCACAATATTCCAGTTTTCTCATTTGATCATCTTTCTAAACTATCTCTCCCTCAAGCTCCTAAAGATAACAGTTTAAAATAGTAAGAAGTGCTTTATAAGCTTTTAGGTTCACAACAACCCGATCTGGCTGGTGATTACTGTTCAGATCCTACTGAAAGGGTACAGACTTGCAGAAATCCAGCACTGGGCTAGGATTTGAACCAAGGCCTTCAAACAAAATATAGTCTCCGTTACACTAGAAGTCAGTCCACAAAGAATGTTTCTTTATTTTACACTATATACACAAAGGGTGGCCAGTTAAACGAATCAGCCCAATCAATGGCCAAGAGGCCCAGCAGGAGTAGCCCTCAAATGCTAGTTTAGCACACCAACTGTCTGTATTTGCCTCCTTCTCCATTTTTAACAAACACACACATACCCCGTTCTGCGCTCCTTGGGGCTTTCTAGCCTTCCCTTGCACCCCTCACAAGTGCGTTGCTCTGGGCAATGCCCAACTACTGCAATTAACCTCCAGACAACCAAGATGAGTTCCTCTGGAGAAAATGGCTGCTTTGGAGAGTGAACTCTATGACACTATACCCTGCTGAGGTACCTCCCCTCCAAACCCTGCCCCCCTGGCTCCATCCCCCAAATCTCCAGATTTTTCATCGTTGCCCCCACTGTGGGGTATAGTGGCCTTAAAGGGCCATAGCTTCCTCCAGGATTTCCTGAAGCCCCAGGACAAGGATAGTACAATGAAGGTTTCCAGGCAGTGCCTGGTAACCAGCAAGAGGGTGGGGGTGGGGGAGGCAGAGTCTTGGGATGAAAATTAAAAAGAAAAATAAGGCCTCAGCTACTTACTAGAAGTTCTATTTATTGGAAGTTCTGACCACAGAGTTCTTGGCAATTCCTAGAGCTACCAGGAACTGACAAGAGCAGCTCTAGCAATTACCATAGAGTTTCTGGTGGTTACTTTAGAGCTCTTTTATCACTTCTAGGTAGCTCTAGGAATCATCAGGATCTACATGGTCAGAACTTCCCACAAGTATACCAAGTATGGTTGTTAACTACCACTTAGTACCTGGAGATCTCCCACAATTAACCAAGATGAGTTCCTTTGGAGAAAATGGATGCTTTCAAGAGTGACCTCTATGACACTATACCCTGCTAAGGTTCCTCCCTTCCAAACCCTGCCCCCCTGACTCCATCCCCCAAATCTCCAGGCTCTTTTCAACTCAGAGCTGGCAACCTTAATATCAGGCCTTATTCTTCTTTTCAAATTTTGTTCCCAGGATGATTGCACTCCCTCTTTGCCCCCAGTTTCTACCCACTGATCAGATGAACATCATCAGGCAAGGCTGGAGGTCTCCCACCATAAGTAGGCAAATGGGAACCCTGGGCACAACAGGGTTTGTTATGGTGAAAGCTGAGGCATTCCCCAATGCCAGGACAAAAGTGGTAGTAGTGTGCTGGTGGATCAGTCCCCTTCACTTGGGGTACCAACCAGGGGACTGACAGCCAGACCCTGTCCTGTTAGAAGTGGAACTGAGATCATGGGCTTGAGCTTGTGGTAACACCAAGAATGCCATCGTACCTGGTCATAGGCTGTCCCACTATACCTGGAAATTCATCTTCTGCGTGCTCACTGGCTCCTAGAGGACCACACATAAGCGGACTGGACATCTCATCCAGCATCTCAAATGCCTTCACCCAAGAACTAACTCTAATAGTTGTCTGAAGAACTATAGGGTGTTAAAAGTATTCATTTACATACAGTAGAAAACAAATACAATGAAAAAATGAAAAAAAAGCTGCCAATTTCTATCTGTTGTTTTGACCTACAGTTTGTTCAGATAATCATTAAAAGTTAGCATATCTCTCTGAAGCAATTCTGATGATGATGTCATCAAAATATATATTCTTTGGATGTTAACAAGATCTATAACACAGAATTCCTTAACACTCCTTAACCATTTTTTTTTGTTAACATAACCAGGATTGCTGAAGAGCAGAACGAGGATAGAGGCTGGTTCCTTCACTTTCAATATATATACAGAAAGAAAATGTTGTCTAAGGACCCATTCATACGATTAGTCTGGCACAGTGCGTCTGTGGGCTGAATGGGGACTGCTTGAGACATACGGAAGCAGTTACATGTCTTCTCACTCCACAACTCAGCTTTATATTTACTGCACCATTAGTCAGTACACTTTTGGGAGATGTGTAGCTAACATGGAGTGAGTGAGGAGCTCTGCCATGTGGTGAGGTAGCCATATTTTATGAAGTTTTTTCTGCTTCATTGTTGTTACCCGCCTTGGTAGAAAGGTGGGTTTATAAATGCTTAAACAAACAAATAAGTGCCAATTGTACTCTCACACACAAAACTAAGCCTTGGCTAGCACAGTTTGTGTACTCACCATACCAATTAAACTGTGTCATATGAATCAGCCTGAAGCCACCCCAGTGACATCGTGACCAGAAATAGAAAGATGACTGAATAAAGCATTATGCTCCTGGAAAAGCCCTTGGTGTGAACAAGCACAGGTACTTATTTCCAAAGACGTCCTGCCTAAAGTTGTATCACTAAAACAGCTATTCACCTTTGTATTATGCCCCTGGCACTAGAGCCTGACACAGCTATTGGTCAATTACTATCTTCTGAACCAAAGAATCATGTCACAACCCGAAAGGATTGTTACTTGGTCCTTCAGAACACATGTCTAATGATAATATATATAAACACACTAACAACTTCCTTGAGGATGAATTTCTTTAAAGCTACTACAAATGTAGGGAGCGTTTCACACTAAGCCTACCCATGGAGACTCACTGGAGCACTTCCAATGGGGCTTAACCAGAGGGGAGGTGTACAACAGCTAAGCCCCCATACCAGGACTCATCCCTAAAACACGCGATAACAATGAGAAGGCCTTTATCCATGTGCAAAGTGCTGTTTTAATTTGTGTAGAGTGTATTTGCAGAGTATATCTTTCTTGTTAATGTGTATTCTATCAGTGCACATAACTGCTGACATTACAGTTGAACTTTTAAGACAAACAGAACTATTTTCAGACAGATGTGAGATTTTGCACTTCAGAGTCTTAGAGGAGATAAAGTGGGGCATCAATACTTGGTTCCAAATATACCACTTGGAGATTTGAAGTGCGTATTCTGAAGAGCAGGTAGGACCAGCTCTATCAGTGACATGGTATAAAAAGCAACACAGCTTGAGGTAGGAAAAGGTAGAAAAGAGGAAGAGAAAATTCTCAGTACACACCGACCATTTTCAGAGGTGACGCTAAAAATGCCTTTTGTTAGAATGGAAGTAACAATAACTAGCATTTATATAGTACTTTTGACAATCATCTCCCTTGACATTACATTATCTTGTTGGAACAACAAGGCCATAAAGTCTGCAGTGCAGTTGCTGAAAGACCGTGGCCTACTTTGGGCCACAAAGTGAGTTCATTGCAGAGGTAACATTCAAACCAGGGAATTCCAGTTCATAGCTCTTAGGTGTCAGTAACATGGGATGCTGGGAGTTCTGAGCTCCTGGCCTGGCTCAGATCAGAGGGGCTGAGCCCTGGGCTATTTCCCATCATGAAGCAGCCCCAGACAGCTGCTATGTATTTGCCCCACTGGGGTAAGGTAATGGGTACCCATTTCAGGACCTGTATCTTCCCCCATTGAGGTAAACAGCAGCTCCCTGGGGCCTTCTCAAGATGAAAGAGCAGCAAAGGAGGGAGAAGGCTTAAACTCCTGCTCTACACCCTGCACATCCCCACCGGAGACAGACGCCTGGGCCCATAATTTAAAAAAAAAAGAAGCTGGGAGTTCTATTCACAAAACTCCCAAATATCACATACAGCTAAGCCCTCAACCACTATGCTAGAGCAGCTCCCTTTAGCAGGACGGAAAGCCGGGGGGGGGGGGGGCAATGTTAAGTCCAGCATAAGAGAGTTTTTTTACATTATCTTTTAAATGCACACCTAAACACATGAAGTGTACATGCAATAACACACCTGTGTTAAGGGCACACCTGTCAGGAAGTTAGGCTTGGCAGCGACTCCTCACTGAGTGTACTTATGATTGTACACCTGGGTTTGCTTCAGCAAATTACGCATTACCTGTATATCTGTGATACCTTTACCTTTTTTTTAACCCTATACAGCTGCTGATCCTGGAATGTGAAAGCAAGAACCAGCAGGAGTTTTCCCCTTTCCTCTCATGCCATATAGTTGCTGACAACCACCCTTCCCTTCCCAACTGTTTCTACGCTGGGGGTGGTAAGGGAATATTCTAGTACCTGTACAGTGCAGGGTAACCGTTTGAACTACAAATGCAGGAAAAACAAGGCCAGTCTTAGGTGTGAAACACTTTCCCTGCTACATTTGGATTTCCTGTTCAGGAACTGCCACCTTCCTCCCAAGCTGAAGCATCGTTTGTGTAGACAGCCTGATGTTCCAGGCCAATGAATCTCGAATAACTAACCATACCTGGGTCCTTAGCCACATCTAGTGCAGATTACAATGTCCAAGTCTGTAACTCTGAACATGCATTCAGAAGGATTTTGTGTATGTGGGGTCTCTAATGGTGTGTGTGTGTTGGGGGGGAGGGTGTCTATCAATGCCGCCTTTTTTTTTTTCTTTTTAAGGCAGAGGTATTGAATCCAGCTGATCAATCCCCTCTTCTGGAAAGGGAGAACAAAGCGCTTTCCAGGGTGTCAACGAGGCAGCCCCCTCCCCTCCCCCCCCCCCCATGACAAGCGTCGCTACTCAGGCTCCCTGCCAGGGGACAGCCCCGCTGAGCCTTGCCTCACCTGCATTATAGAAGCGGTCCAGCACAGCCGTCTCGCCGAAGTCCAGCTTGCCGAAGTGCAAAGTCTGCAGGTCGGCGCCGACCGCCTCGCACGCCTCCCGCAGGCTCTGCAGGGCCCCGCTCTCCGCCGCCTGCAGCAGCCCCGGGCTCGCCTCGTTGATCACATAGGACACCGTGGTCCTCCTGTTGCTGCCGCCGCCGCCGCCGCTTTTGGCCCGGGCGGCCGAGTCGGTAGCCGGGCAGGTCGCGCCGCTGTCCTCGTTCCAAAAGGTGCCAGGCGGCGGCGCGCCTGGGCCGGCCAGGAAACCCCGGGCCATCCCTTCGCCCGCCGCCGGCGCTCTTCTCCCGAGGCCATCCTCGAAGAGGAGCGGGTAGCCGCCGCCAGCGCCCGGCGGGCTGGGCACGGAGAAGCTGATGATCCCCTCGCTGCTGTCGCTCATGCCCGCGCTCACTTCTGCTTCCACAGGACGCGACTTCAGGCACATGCCATGCCGCCGCCACCTTCTCTTCCTCCCGACCTGCCTTCAGGGACGCGCTGCTGCCAAACGGCGGAGAAAGGCGGGCGGGAAAGGATTCCTGCCTCTGCCTCACACTGCAGCAGAGCCGAGGGTGGCGCGACTTCCTCCGGTGCCTGCCAGAGCCACCATGGCGTACGACTTTCCTGAGCTCCGCCGGCGCACCAGGTTGCCGATCAGCTCACTTGGCAGCTGTGGGCGCCTTAGCAGAGCATGCACCAGCCCGCCTCGTCCTTCCGACAGCGCCTCGTCTCGCCCGCTTGGCCAAACAAACCCCCGCCGGCTGCGCGAGCGCGCCTCTCACAGACACGCAGCGTGCAGCTCTCCAGAGACCTGGGTGTGTGTGGGGGGGGAAAAGCCCGGCCACTTGTTGCATTGCTACTGTGTACACGGTGCAGAGCCGCCAGCAGCCGGCCCACGACAAGCCCCGCCTTTCTGCCTCAACCACGCCCCCTGCCTAGTAGTATAAGAACTGCGCATTCCTGCGCTTGTAAACAGAACACAAGTCCTGAAGTTTAGAGGGGAGGATGTGCCCAGCTTCTGAAGCGGAAAGGCTCGTCGGTATTGTAAAGCGCCCTCTGCTGTTCCTCTCCCAGCTTCATTTTTTTTTTTGCCGTAGGTTGCTGCTTTTAAAAAACTCTTTGCAGAGGCTAGAAGAGCTGACCTCTCTGACGTTCCCTCAGACAGTCTATGCTCCCACTATCCATTTCCAAGTGGAATTCCATTGTGATTTCCTTCCTGGAAGAGAAAACGACAAACGTTACTCTAAAAGTAATATGAAATATTACACAAAGTTTAAACACTACTAAGAATTCTTATTTGACTTAACACCTGTTTAAATGCATCTCTCTTATTTCCTTAACATTATGCAGGGCTGCCAAGAGCCACCATGCCCCCCCTCCCCATATGACTGTGATCCAACCCAAATATCGTAACGAAACAAATCATGTGGCTTGCTATTACCATGAATCTATAGGGAAAAAAGAATTGTCCTTTCTGTCCATGCTTGTTATTCATTTGGTGGTGGGAAGTGCCATCTAGTCACAGCTGACTTATTGCGATCCCATGGGGTTTTCAAGGCAAGAGATGTTCAGAGCTGGTTTGCCATCGCCTGCCTCCACATCATGACCCTATTTACTTGGTTGATATCCCACCTTTCTCTCCAATGGGGACCAAAAGCAGCTTACATCATTCTCCACTCCTCCATTTTATCTTCACAACAGCCCTGTGAGGTACGTCAGGCTGAGGGTGTGTGACTGGCCCAAGGTCACCCAGCAAGCTTCCATGGCATAGTGTGGGTCTGGAACCTGGGTTTCCCAGAGCCTAGTCCGACATTTTAACCACTACACCACACTGGCAGGCATAACTCATCAGAGAATAAAGCTGGGAGACTCAATATTTGCCACCAGCTTCAGGATGGTTGTGGGAGCACCAGGTCCAAAACTGAAAGGCATGGGAAAATCCTGGCCCAGGTGAGACAAACCACCACCACACTGTGCTATTTGCAGTGGAAGCTAAGGGTCTCTGTGGTGGGCATAACTCAGAAAATAATGCTACGGGTTTGAAAACTGGCCACCAACCCCAGAATGATGATGAACGTGACAGTACCGAAAATGAAGGCAACTGGAGCACCCTGAACCAGGCTATCTTCACAACAGACAACATATAATAAGAGAGCTTTTAAGCAACCTGTCATGTGTCCCTAATACTCAGATTCCCGCACCCGCCATGGAAGGTTACTGGGTGACACACTCTCAGCCAGATCTACCTCACAAGGCTGTTGTGAGGATAAAATGGAAGGCAGGAGAATAATGCAGCTTTGGGTCCCCACTGGGGAGAAAGACTGGGTATGGTATTTGGTATAAACCTAATTTTAATGATATTAAAAAGATTACATCATTTGTCATATAGCAAAGTATATGACTACGAAGGGCTATCAGATCTTCCACCAGCACAATAATGATTAACAATCCAGTGCCTGAACTAGGAGTTGTAACTTCTGTTCCACATGTTTAACCTGGGTCAGATTTAACTGCTGTGCTGCATGTTGGAATGTAATGTTGGCCATCAACTTGTTTGTGGTTTTCTGCTGTTTTCTGTTATTTTAAGCTGTTTTTATGTTATACTGTGTGGTTGCTGTTTTGAAGTGTTGTGCGTCGCCTTGAGCCGGCTAATTGCTGGCTAGGCAGGATATAAATCCAAATAAATAAATAAAACCATTATAATGCATGTAAAGGGTGGAGGAGGGGTGAAGCATCCTTTTAATACTTTGTTAGATTATGGGGAAATATTAACAAAGGTTTGCTACTATACTGCTCCTAAGTACATTCTGTCACCAAGCAGGAGAGGGATGAGAAAGTCCTGAGACCAAGAAGTGAAAATAAAGGAGTGTGACATGGAAAGATTAGTTGGAGGGAAATAGGAATAAATGGGGGAAAGTGTGAAAAAGAGGGAGATTTAAGGAAATTCCTTAATTTAAGGAAAAGAGAGGGAAAGGTTGCTTTATCTTGTTGCAACACGCTAACTACCCAGCCCCATAGCTAGATGGTTTTTGGGGGGGGGGGGGGGAGACACGTCCCTTCTAATGTCACAAAAAATAATAAAATAAAAGAGCACCCCTGGAAGAGCGCAAAAAGAATGAGAACAAAGTAAGGAAGCTGATGTCACCTCCCCCCTCAGCAGACGAGCCATTCTCCTCCTTTGGGGGGCCTCCAGGCTGCTGCTGCAGCTCCTGGGCCCGTTCCCATAGCGTCTGACTCCCTGTATGGTACAGGGAAGGTCATGGCAGAGGAAGGGCCTGGGCCTACCCAGTGGCGTCCTCCCCTGCCCTATCCAGTCATGTACCCAGTGGGGAGAGGGGCCACACCCGCTTCTCCTGCTGTGAGAGAAACACACAGGGATTGCAGTGGGCAGCACATCTGCACACTGAAAAGCTGAACATGTGGAGCCGCTGCTGTCGCCGCTCTCCCTGGCTGCCTGCAGGCAGGGGTAAGGATTGCGGCACACTGGTGGGTGGGTGGGTGGGTGGGTCCGGCATCCTCCCAGGCTGGAGGCATTGCAGATTCAGGAGGGGCGCCGGCCCCACTGCCCCCACCGAGCTATGGCCCTGTAACTACTGCTTTGCAAGATATGGCTGAGCTGGGTGCAAGGAAAGGAAGAGAGAAAGGCTGGATTATTGGAGAAAATAGCCTTGGTTAGCAGGCTGCAGTCCGACAGTTAGTGTAGCAGCCATCAGCTGGGGTTGCTTGTCTTGCTTAGGGTTGCCAAGTCTGTTGAACTTACCGGCAGGGAGAAGTCCTCCACCGGCCGGGAGCTTCCCGGCGTGCGCACAAAGTCACCGGAAGTGATGTCAGCACGTTGGGGGCGTTGCCAGGGCGACGCTCTGGCAATCGCCCCAAAACTCTATGGTATCATAGAGTTTTGGGCGATTGCCAGAGCATCGCCCTGGCAACGCCCCCAACATGATGGCATCACTTCCGGGTGACGTCATTACGTGGGGGAAGTCGTCCAGGCTGGACGACTTTGGGGGTGGGGTTTCCCCCGCCAGCCCAATGCTGGCCGGCGGATCGGGAACCCCTGTAGCAGGGGATCCCCCGCCCCCCGGGCTGACTTGGCAGCCCTAGTCTTGCTCCATTGCTGGCTTGGCTGATGGGTTTAGCATGATCTGTTAGGCAAGTTTGCTTCAGTATTAGAGAAAGGCAAGTCTAGCCAATAGTAGCGTGCCTTTTGCTATGCTCAAGACTTCCCTGCACCCCTAATGGCTGCAGCCAGACCTGCATTAAAAAATAAATGGAAAGATGTTTGGCTGGATGCAGCATGACACCAACTTCAAGGGCCCTCCAGCTGACTTGGGCCCCCTGAATTTTGTCCCCCCAGCCCCCCTCTGTTGGCGGCCCTGACATTATGGCATATCTTACGCTTTATTTATACAGTGCCACAAGGACTAAGTTTACTTGAAAGCAGAATGTACTTCCAAGTGACTGTATACAGAGATGAAATTTCACAGGAATTGGTGCCTCTATAGATCAATGGCTGACAACGTGGGCTCTAGTCCACAAAATTTAAGCTAAAACTCAAGCACAATAGTATTAAGGGCCACAAGCCTCCCATGTCTCTGTCCCCACACATACTGCACTGTGCTTTCAGTAAATGGTATCATTAAACCTAGGTCAAGAGAACCAGGGGTCCGTTGGAGCAGGAGCGCACAGGAGCGCAGCTCTGGGAGTGAGGAGCCCAGGGGGCGGGCACATGACCCAGCCCCGCCCCCTCCTCGGCTTCCCCGAGCAGTGCAGAGGCGCAGCGCCCGGGGAAAGCCCTGCTAGGGTCTTTATTGTTTTTAATGTTTTGTTTTAATATTAATAATTTTATCATTGTTCCTTTTATGACTGTGTGCTGCTTTTCCAGAGACTTGCTCAAGGTGGCATATAATTTTTTTTAAGTATACCATTTTTTATCTGGGCAGATGGCACATAAGTACTGGAGAAATTTCACCAACCCTTCAGCAGCTTCCACCCCATCAGTCTGGTGTAGTGGTCAGGAGTTATACTCTAATCTGGGAGAACCGGGTTTGATTTCCCACTCCTCCACATGCAGCTGCTGGTGTGACCTTGGGCCAGTCACAAGTTCTCTCAGAGCTGTTCTCTCATGAGCAGTTCTCAAAAGACCTCTCTCAGCCCCACCTACCTCACAGGGTGTCTTGTTGTGGGGAGGGGAAGGGAAAGGGATGGGTGGTGCAAATGTCCTGGGTATCTCAAGTCTACTTGAAACCTGGTGGTTTCAAGGGAGCAGGAAGAGAATGAGGGTGTGTTCTTTACGCTTATTTTTATTGCACAAAGTATTGGATGGGGAAGGGAATGGAGGAAGAGCAGGTCAGTTTCACACACCTGTCGAGTGGAGCCTGAGGGGTGGGTGTTGCCTTCTGACACACTTTCGGTATGTTAAAGGGTGTGGCATATGCAAATTAGTTATGCAAATGTGTTATGCTAATGAGCTCCTGCACCTCTTTTTCTACGAAATGACCCCTGAAGAGAACTAAATGCTATAGTAAAGACAATACATTTGAATGCCTCCCATATAAAAATTCCACACACACAGAAAATCTTCAAGGACAAGGATTCTAGCTTAACCTTTGGCTAACAGGCTAGTTTCCCATTTTTCAACTATGCCACCCCCACCTCCAGCCTGAAATTGTACTGTCTAGCAACAGCTGCTGCTGATTGTGCAACAACTTCATTCTGCAGAAAAAAGAACGTTGGGAAATAGGATGCCTTTTTTGTACCATCCTGTACGCCCTGCAGCAGGCTTTGTTACAGGTTCTGCAATCCTTTGGAACAGTGAAAGCATGAAATTGAAAGTGCACGTGGCTGGGGGTAGCATGAGGAAGTGAGAACACACAGCTGACACAGATTGTTTCTGTGTGTCCTAGGCAACTGGAACCACTACTTTCCATACAGGAGAAAAAAGCTTGCCTGGAGAAAACAGTTGAAAAAAGACTTCTTTCCAGGTATATTAAGTATTTTGCTAAATATAATTGGTTGTTGAGCATATCTTTGTTATAATGTTCCTACCTGTTAGTTATCTAATTTGTTTGTTCTTTCTATAGTTTTCTTGTTTATGATACTGATAAAAAATAAAATAAAAAGTTTGACAGGCGCTATATCAATTTACCTACCTTGGCAACCATTACACTCTGTTCATCCCACCCAGAAGTGCAGTTCTAGCTTACCTCCTCGCGCTATACCCTGGATAATGCTAACTTCTGGCTGCCAGACAATCATAGGCTCTTCTGGCTACACTACACACAGGGAAACAGTCAACCAATCAAACAGTCCTTCTCAGGACAACTTGACAAGGGGTGTAGGAGACTTCACTAGATTCTGCCAAATGAATACTGAGGGTATAAGCAAGTCTAAACACCAACACTTGCCGCAAATCTTACAGTCCAATAAAATAGATTTAGCTCTTGTTCAAGAAACTCATCTTGATGATTAAAATCAATCCTGCCACAGTGGGATATGATGTTATTAGCATCACGTACTATCATACCTACAGCACGGTGACTTACGCCCAAAGTGACATTGAAAATGTGAAGCTGGTATTGACCAACGTCCACGATAACATCCATACAATCCTAGTAAAAGTTGGAGAAGTCCATGTCGTCAGTGTTTTCACACCTCCTGCAGATTCACGGCCAGCACATGTCCTATCAACCTATCCTCATCCCCCTGTATATGCTGGTGACTTTAACAGCCACCATGGAAATTGGAGTTAATGATAAGAACGGTGAGGCACTTGTTGACTGAGCTGAAGAACAAGGCTTGCATCTCATTTCCGATGCTAAAGACAGAGGCACCTTCAGATCAGCAGCATGGAAGAGAGTCCAACCCTGATTTAACATTTGTTTCATCTGACCAGAGAAGTCAGTCCTTGCCTATATCCAGACATGTTCTTAAGGCTTTCCCACACCATCAGCATCGGTCTGTAATCCTCGAGCTAAGAATCCAAATACCAGCTATCAGGTCTTTTCCAAGACCACAATGGAACTTTAAGAGGATGAATTGGAAAGGTTTTAGTGAAGATCTGGATATTTGTCTTGGATGGGTCCCTCCAGCACATAATAACTACCGCCAATTCATTGGAGCTGTTATATCTATGGTCAAAAGGCACATTCCTCGAGGATATTGGGAAAAATATACTCCAGGCTGGAGCGATCAGAGCAAGAGGCTGTATCAAAGTCTCCTTGACAGCAGCGGCCCAGAAGTAGCAGATGAACTACTCCGCGAACTTGACGCTGCACGTAGGAAAAAATGGACTGAAGCAACTGTAAATTTGGCTTTCAGGCATTCCAGTAGGAAAGTCTAGGTGCAAGCCCACCTGTGCTCTGAGGAAATCTGGAGGTAACATCAAAGCTGGGAGCTGCCCGACTGGTATCCCTATCCAGAGCTCCAAGGAATCGAGATTTTACAATTAGAATAAAAAAAAGAATTCCAAATTTTGAAACACACCTGCCCTGAAGATTGCAAGCTGTCAGGGGATTTCAGTGCTAATGAGATTTCTAAGCACTTAAGGACATCAAAAGTGGAAAGGCATCAGGCTTTGTACTGCATCCATAATAAGTTCCTGATCAACAGCAGCATGTCCATTAAGAAGTGGCTCACAAAATTTCTCACTGACATCACGACAAAGGGGAATTCAAGAATTCAAGAAAGCAAAGATAGCTGCTAATTCTGAAACCTGGAAAACCAAAACATCTGGCAGAAAGTTATAGACTTATTTCCCTTCTGAGCTCCTGTTATAAACTCCCCGAGATGCTAATCCTGAACAGAATCAGTGACAGAATTAACAAACATGTCCCTATAGAGCAAGGAGGATTTAGACCCCATCACAGTTATGAAGACCAGGTTCTCATTGAGGCAGGGTATCAGAAGTGTCTTAAGACAGCAGCAGTTTTTGTCAATTTGACTGCTGCTTATGACAGTCTGGAGGGATGGTCTGCTGTACAAGTTTTTACAAGTTTTCCCCTGCATAACAGTATTTAGACTCCTAATTAACATGTTGAGTGATAGAACTTTCCAAGTAATTATGGGTCTGTCAATCAGCAAGCAGAAGAAACTAAATAATGGTGTACCCCAGAGTTCAGTCCTCACTCCAGTTCTTTTCAATCTATACATCTCTGATGATACTGAGATGATATCCAGGAAGTTTGCTGATGACATGGTGATTGCAGTAAGGTACAAATCAATTGAAAGGACAGAGGAAATACTGACTAGGGATCTTGGCATTTTGGATGACTACTATCATAAATGATGGCTTATTCCAAGTTCAGGAAAAATACAATGCTCCTGTTTCCATCTCAATAACAATCTTGCCAACCATGAACTGAATGCCTACTTTAATGGCACCCGACTTATACACAACCATACACCTAAGTACCCTGGCATTACCCCGGACAGGATCTTGAGCTATAAACACCATCTTACCAGTGTAGCAGCAAAAACACACATGCGAAACACCTTTCTCCAAAAATCATGAGGTACAACTTGGGGTGCATTTGCTACAACACTTGGATGCTCAGCTTTAGGGTTGCTGTCTAGTACTGCGGAATATGGTGCTTCAGTGTGGCTCAACAGCCCCCATGTCCACAAACTTGATATCCAGCTCAATACAACAGTGAGAACCATCAGCATCCATTAAACCCCCTCCAACCTATTAGCTACCCACATTGTGCCACATTGCTCCCCCACATCTCCAAAGACAAGATGCTCTTCTTCATGAATATAGAAAGATTGCTGAAAACAGAAAGTTGCCTATCCACAAAGACAACAGTTGACATAGGCCTATCCAGATTAAGATCCTGACACCCAGCAATAAGATCTGGACAAATCCTGCAATCACAAAATTTCAGTCTAGGGAATGAATGGTTGTGAACATGGATGCAATCAGTTCCATGCAATATCCATAACCTAATAAACACCAATGAGAGGCCTGTGGGATTTGACTTTCCACATAAAGTATGGAAGATAGCGAATAGAATACGAACAGGCTTTGGCAGCTGTGCAGACCTGTTGTTTAAATGGGGCAAAATATCAGGACCCGAATGTGATTTTGGTGCAGCTGGCCAAACTATTTTCTATCTGTCACAGGAATCTGAGTGTCATGCTTTCCAGGGAGATGTGACAGAGCTCTTTGAATTCTCTCCAGCTGCAATTGAGTGGACTGAAAATTTGATATCAGTACTTAGGGGGATTAACCAATCGGTCTGCATACCTGTTGTATCAACTTGGTTATGTATTTTATATTATTAAATGCTTCCTGTGTGTAACTCTGCCATATAATAAATAATAAATAAATCCACCCAGGTCAGAACCATGGTGCAAACCAAGGACTCTGTTTGAATGGTAATGGTTTCCACAATCATGCACTATCTTTTCTATTTTTCCCATTCCTGTTAAGTTTTTATTTACACAGAGTTACACCCTTCTAAGCTTACTGACTTTAGTAGATGTAGAAAGGTGGAACTCAGAAGTAAGTCCTATTTTATTAAGTGGGGCTTACTGCCAGGAAAGTGTTCTGAGGACTGAAGCCTTTAGGGCAGGGTTTTTTTAAGTGAAATTCCAAGATGATGTCTCACATCTCAGCAGATTCTTGAGAGGTATAGTTGGTTTTAAAGTATCCTGCATAAATAGTTGTATAGATTTCCCTTTAAAACATCCAAGGAAAGATATTCATCAACAGGTTATTTCTTCCATGTTCTTTAAGATTTCCCAATTTTTTTAACTTGTGTCACAGTAACCCTAGCTAAACTAAAATGAAACCCTTAGCCTTTCTAAGCGTTAAATAGATGAAGAATTATTTGTGTCCTTCCTTGCACTGAAAAGGAGAAAATATTTTCTTACTGGATCACGGAAAAAAATAGGGGTCAGTGCCTATGCTTCCCTTGCAACTGAATGTACTTTTGCAAGGCCAATTTCACACTGGTTTAACACAATAGCTAGGGATGGCAGCCTCCAGGTGGAACCTGGGGATCCCCTGGAATTACAGCTCAAGAGATCAATTCCCCTGGAGAAAATGGATGCTTTGGAGGTTGGATTCTATGACATTGTAACCCACTGAGGTCCCTGTCCTCCTTAGGCTTCATCCCCAAATCTCCAGGAGCTTCCCAACCTGGATCTGGCAACCCTACCCTACTATTCCCCACCGGTAGCCAGGGGGGATTTGGCAACCCTAGCAACAGCTATTGCAATTATTTATATTTAAGCCCTTGATAGATTAAAAGGTTTTACCTTGTGTTGAGTCCTCAGTGCATAAGGCCCCTCTTCTTTCTTAAAACATTCTCATGTCAGATATGTTCCTCTTATTATATATGCAGTACTGTGTTCCTTTACTGATTCATGTGTTGTCTATAGATATTTAAATAACATTTGAATGATCACAGAAACTTAACAAGAATGGGGGGGGGGGGATTAGAGGATGGTTTCCAAAATATCCCACCCCACCCCCACCCCACTCACAGTGTGAGCTCCTGTGAGATTACATTCTCTGTTGCTACAATATGACTAGGGTTGCCAAGTCTTCGGAACTCACTGGTGGGGGGGAGTCCTCCTCCGGCTGGGTGTTCCTCCTGGGGCGCGCTGCTGGTATCATAGAGTTTGGGGCGATTGCCAGAGCGTCGCCCTGGCAATGCCCCCAACGTGCTGATGTCACTTCCGGTGACGTCATTACGTCGTCCTCGCTGGACGACTTCAGGGGTGGGGTTCCCCCCGCCGGCCAAATGCTGGCCAGCGGATCGGGAACCCCTTTAGCGGGGGATCCCCCGCCCCCCGGGCTGACTTGGCAGCCCTAAATATGACCAGCATGGTCATGATACTTCATGGGGCATGGTCTCCAAACACAGCCTTAACAAATGCTGTTGAATTGATGTACATCTAGGAATAAAACAGAGCAGAGGGTACAGGATAAACAAGAGTGAGGGGGAAAAATCTGGAGTACCTATTTTCGTTTCCTACACTTAGGAAAAGTAGCATGTGACTAAAAAGTGTGTTTGACAAAGAAGTAAATTTGGCAACATCTCCAGTTATAAAGAGTTCATGAATGCCAACTTTACACTGCAGGCCCAAGAGCTTACATGTTTGCACTGGCACAGCTCTGTTTAGATGTACGTAGCTGATAACTGGCAATGTAACAAATATGAGATCCATTCCTACGCAGTAAGGAGGGCACTGATCTCAGATTTGTGCTGAAATCCCAGTTCAGCTTTGCGTTTTGTTATCTCTCAGTTTCAGATGCCCAGCTGTAAAAAGAGAACAAGTCAAGACTAGTTTGACAATTGCCAAGGTCTTTCACATCCTGGAAAGCACTATGAAATCTGGAAACGATTTCTGCCCAGTTCATGCCTCTTTAGAAGAAAATTTCCATTTCTAATATAATATTGCTTCTTTGCTAAACCAGTCCAAGCCCACAATCAGGCAGTCTGATCACATGTGGATATACAGCAAACAATACCCACATCTAAAGCCTTTTCTGGAATTGTATCAGATTAGTTGCATTACCTGTATTAATAAACAATTACATTTTTTAAAAAATTCTAATTTTATTTTATGAGCTATTTTTATCTTTCTAAAACTGAAGTCACAGCAAATGAAATACATACTTTACCCCACAATTGTCTACTCAAGGTGAACTGGCCATTAAAACCACTGGGAAAAGTCCAGGTGAGCCAATAGCCTGGAGGGGATGCCTCCCCTCCAGTGACCAGCCTGTCCACAAGCAAAGGTACAGCCCTCATAGCTGTCACTGCAGTGAGCTGGCAGCCCTCAACCCATGTGGGACAGGTGAACACCAGTAGAAGTGAGCAAGCTGGCTGCATGAGCCTAGTGCAGGGTGGGTGAGCAATTGCGCCAAACAAACTGGGCACACGTGCCATTGTGGTGAGCCACCTTTTGCACCACCCCCCTCTGTTGGGCAGGGCTGGGCTGGGGTCCTTTCTAGGGCTGTTTTTTGCTTCCCGGTCCACCCCTGTGTTTACTTGTAGGCATTACAGGTATTATATCTAGTTCAGAAATAATCCCCACTGTGATCCAAGGAGACTTGTAGCCCGTGGGTACAATATATTGAATGCTGAAACACTTCTGTATGAGTCAACATGCATAAACGTGGGGAGCATAAAATATGTTGTGGTTTAGGGATTTTAGTTCTTCGCATATTTCTAATCAGAATTAGCCTGGTGCTGAAACACACCTGTAAACACCTGTTGGGCCATGCTTCTTCAGACATTTTGTGCCACCTATGCCGATCTACCATTACTGCCATATTGCACAAACATAGAGTAAAAACCTCTCTTCTGGAATATTTTGGGATAACTTGGAATCTAAAAGTTCCTTCAGTGTTATATGTTTTTTCATGGAAAGTTACATATTTTTAAAAACATGGTAGTGGATGCCATCTGCTGTCCCTTTAAGTAGACAGTCTTACCTGTAAGGGCGTTGTTGCATCTGACTGAGATGTAATTAATGCTATTAATTTTTTTAAATTATAACTGTTGAGAGAGACCATCACCTTTTATACAGCTAGCAGGCAGGTGATTTATACTCCAGTTTCTCTAGATTAGGTAGCGGCATACAGTAGTGTTTGTTAGCTGGGATGAGTATTTCTTCATTTTATTACATTTCTAGCCCACCTTCCCCTACATAGCAAGGCTCAGGGCAGGCTACAGCAGTATAATAAAGTATAGTGAAATAATCAGACATAACATAAACAATTGTTAAAATCCAATTTTAACATCATTTATGGCGCCAATTAATACAACTACACCTGAGTCCACTCCGCATATGTAAAAGCCATGTAAGATGGAAGTGCACCGGAGGCCAATACTGATAAAATCCACCACCTCAACCATAGGCCTGGTGGAACATCTGTTTTATAGGCCCTGTGAAACTGTAGTAAGTCCTGCAGGGTTCAAATCTCTCTTTGGCGAGTTGTTCCATCAGGCCGGTGTCAGAGCCGAAAAGGCTGTGGCTCTGGCTGAAGCTAAGCGGACCTCCTTCAAGCCAGGGAACAGGGACCACTAGCAGATGTTGATCCATTCAGCGTGACACTCTTTGAGGGACATACCCAGAGAGACGGTCCTGAGAAGGTCTTTCTTTACAGAATATGTTCATTCAGACTTCAAAAAGTCCAGCATGTCACTTGTTCGTTTGCTTCTAATTTATTTAAATAGAACATATGAGGAAAGAATATTCCTTCAGCCTTGCATGAATTGGTTTAAAATATGGCCTTAGTCATACTCACCAGCCTTGAGTCTTGGGAAATGGCATAAGATCCAAGTTTAAAATATTCTGCAAGCTTTAAAGCAGTCCTGAACTACTTGCGCAAGCCTGCTTTAGGGTTTTTCCAGACAATTTGCTGAGTCTTATCTCAGCATTAACCTCAGTCCAGCATCTCATTCTGACCCTGTGCAGTAGACGTGAGGGTAACGGCTACCACAGAGCACGCGCAGTGAGTTGAACTAGGACTTGGGAGACATGGATTCAAATTCCAATTTTGCCCCACAGCTCACTAGCAGTGCCATCCTAAGCACATTGACTTTAATCGCCTTTGAAGGGTATAACCCTGTTTAGGATTGCACTGTATGTGATTCTGAGCCAGCCACTATCTCTCAGTACCTCATAAATTGTCTGTGCTAGGGATTGTTACCAATCAGCCTTCCCAAAAATGGTTAGTACCAAAACTGAGCAAGGTCTCATACTTGTACAGGGCTCCCAGATTCATGTTCATATATGAGATGTCTTATGTCTGGCAACACTGTCGTGAGCTGCAGGCTTCTCTCTTGGAGATCGTGAAGCACACCACAAAAATCACACCACAAAAACCATGCCCTTCTCTGTTCTCAAGCCTGCTTGTCCCCAGGCTTGGGATAACAGCAGGCCACAACTTTGAGACTTCTTATGACACTTAGAGACGATCAAACTTCCCCCGCTTACTTTTAATTAAGAAGATATGTATGGATAATATTTGCCAGTTGCCAAGAGAAAAATTGGTTTTCTCAGTTTTCCAGGTAGCAAGGCCACATCTTGGATTCCCAGCAGAAATTGTTGGCAAACTACATTATAAGTTATTTATGATGAATCTTCGTATTAAAAATATATATTTTGGTTTATTTTTGTGGGTGAAAAGATATTGTTTCATTTTTGTGTACGCGCATAAGGCATTTTAGATAAAAAACAGTGCATCAAGAGAAGACGTCTAGCTGAGCAAAACTGTGCTTTTATATATATAAAAATGCTTCATGGTTGCATAACCCTTTTGCAAATCTCATTATTCATCCTGTTTATCTTCCAGCTACCTACGCACTTCAGCTTGAAACTGATTAAACCTTTCAGGATTGTTGATAATGGCAATGATAACTCGTCCACACAGAAAGTGCTTCAGGCTAATCAACATGGCCCTGGCTTGTACATGGCATTGTTTTTCATTCCAAATTCAGTGTTAGAAAAACAAATGCCGTAAAACATTCCCACTGAAACTTCTGGAGAGTAATAACTGATTAAAGTACACTGAGTCATTTGATTTATGTCATACACAAATTCACATGATGGAATGGTACAGATAGGAAGGCTTCAGTCCTATGCACACTTATTTGGGAGTAAGTCCTGTAAAGGTTAGTTGAATTTTCTTCCAAGTGAGCATTCATGGCACTGGGCTGCAAAGCTGCCAGTTGTTGCCTGCCCCTGAACAGACTGAAGGCTAGAGAACAATGTTTGAGTCCAGTGGCAACTTTAAGACTAATAAAGTTTAATTCTGGGTATAAGCTTTCATGCGCATGCACACTTCATCAGATCTCAAACTTTGTTCTGTTGCTTCAGACCAACACAGCTACCCACCTGGGGCTGAAAGCTGTCATCTTAACACTAAATCCGGGTTCTAGTTAAGGAAAATTATGCCACAGGAAATATGCCAGTCTTTAAGATGCCACAGGATACTTTATTTCACTTTATGGCTGCGGCAAGCAAATTCACTGAATCAGTTAAACTGACCTGTGTATAATCTGAGTCAGTTCCTACCTGATATGGCTTGGTCAACTCTGAGGCTTTATTGACATTTATTGATTAATACAAGGCAAATATAAGAGTTAATCTGTAAATTTATTTATTTACTTTGTTAATAGCCAGGCTTTCTTGCTGACCAGGCGGATTACGGAATATAAAACAGTGCAATCAGGCAGCATAAAGTAACCAATGAACAATACCAGCAACAAACTGCCTGAGGCAAGATATTATCCTAAAGGATACTGAAAATGAAATGAAGATGTAGTATTAAGAAGAAAACAGGAAATATATGCTGGTATTAACGTTCATTAATACCTTTTTTTCTTTTCTTTCCCGATCATCAAGCACTATGTATGTATGTATGTATGTATGTGTGTGTGTGGGGGGTGGAAATCTGCCTTCTTACTTTAATACTTGGGGGAAGGGTAAGTGAACGGTGGGGTCGTGGGGGGACAGCTTCCACAGAACCCAGCAGCATAGACCTTTCCGCCCAAATCAAAGATGGTGCAGCCAAAGTTCTTTCCCTCACATCTTTTTTTTTTTTAAGCTAAAAGCGCGCCGGGATGTGAAAGAAAGCGCCTACGAAACGCTTCACGCATGCCCATTAGCTTTCAAGAGAGGTCTATTGCCAGGGTTTCCCAAAGAGACAAGAATTCCACCCAGCTGTCACTTCCGATCAGAATCCTCCAAGAGTGGTGGAAACAAATAAGAACCGATTATTTTTAAGAACTGTAAACTAAATAAAACAGACGTGGGTAAAGGCTTCCTTTTCGTTGCTGCGCTTTGAAATAATCCTGCTCTCTGGAGAAACCTGCTCACTCGTTTGGCTGCTGGAGCTCTGAACTCCGGAATTCTTGTAAGAAAGAAAGATAGTTGGCCGAAAGGTGGGCGAGAGAAGAAGAAGAAAAAGAAGAAAGAATTAAAAGGGGGAGTCTGCATGGGGAAAACTTACAGCGAAATCCTCTGCAGAGAAACGCTACTCCACTGGCGGAATTTAAAGCCAGCGTTTCTTCACAAATATCCTACACAGAACTACAAAAGCGAGAGGTTGGCAGGAAACGAACAGTAGTTGGCGCAGCAAAGCCAAAGAGAGTCCCGTCTCAGGGTCATTTTCTTTAAGGTGCCCGGAGGACTTCATTTTCCAGGATCGGTGGGGTGAACAGAAGGGGCGGGGGGACGGGACTGTCCAGCACCCTTCCGAAGTATGTTTGGACATTAATAGTGTTGTGTTTTGTGTGTTGGATTATTGTTGCAGCAATGGCTTGAAAGGAATCTGGTATCCTGAAGCTCCATGTCCTATTGGCTGGTGAATAAAGACTCCCAGTGGTCCTAAAGACAATCCAGATACCCAATCGCTGAGCCCTGCTTGGGTCCAAAAGTATTGCTTGTATATAGCTACTTTGTTGAAAGTTATGTGTTGGAACAGTATAAATTAAGGTGCCGCTCTCATAGAGCTGACTTTGGAGCTGAGCAATATCACTGAATAAAAGCCTGTTGTTTGAATTCATCGCCTCCCGCTCAATACTTAAAAAATAATGAGCTGGGGAAATGTCCTGAGCCTTTAAAACAGTCTATCATAGGCAAAAGTTCCCTACATGCCGCTTTCCCCATCCCCACCACTGTTTTTCTGTAAGATAAGGAGAGGGGTGGCCGTGCCAGTCCACTGCAGGAAAATAAAACGGAGCTCTTGTGGCACCTTAAAGACAGAGGTGAGATCTCACTGATTCTCAAACTGTGATATAATGTTGTTAGCGTGTATTAGGTGCCACTGGACTTCTGTTTTATTTCTCTGATACGCCCACCTGTTGAACCGCTCACTTAAGCTTTTAAAAAGTACAGGAGCGCGTCCCCTCGGTATTTCTCGCCCTCTGGAGCTTCTTTCCTACTTCCTGATTAGAGACCGTAACTATGTTAAACCACTGACGAAAGGGAACCTCTAATCCCGCCTACGCTGAGGTTTCGCTTCATTTTCTATCTATTCCTCTCAATGCTCCCTCTAAGCTGTGCAGTCTGGTGAGCAAAAATTCTACCCTGTGAGCCACTGGCATTGAAGTTGCGAGTGAGCCATTTGGCTGCTGCATAAATCAGTTTGCTCTGGAGCCAGACTTCCTGAGCTAAGACAACAATCTGTGAGCCGCAGGCTAAAAAACGGTGAACCAGCTCACACTCACTCAGCTTAGAGGGAACCCCGATTCCTATTGTCCTTGCCCCGCACATGGAAGATTCAACGCGCCGCGATCGTGCACCGGAAGATGTCTCAAAAACTTGTAAGGCCGTAGCTGCTTGCTCCTCCCGGCCCTCAAAAACCAACACCTTGAGAGGCGGTTCGTTCGCCCACACCCAACATGGCGGAAGTAGTAACACTTCCCTCAGTTCGCCCTAGCGTCTGATATGAGGCGTCAATACGAGGACGGGAGCGGGCGCTTTTGAAGCCGGTCGCCACTGTTCATTGGGCGGGGGAAGCCAGACCCTCCCCCGAAGCCGGCAAGCGCAGCCCGGGC
The DNA here is from genome assembly GCA_029233225.1 of Lepidodactylus listeri. Lineage (NCBI taxonomy): Eukaryota > Metazoa > Chordata > Lepidosauria > Squamata > Gekkonidae > Lepidodactylus > Lepidodactylus listeri. The sequence continues at coordinate 44,613,624 of JARCFY010000003.1, forward strand.
CTGGCGGTGAGGCCATGAGCCACGGAGCTGGCGGTAGCAACAGGAGCGCCGGGACGAAGCCTCCGAGAGCGGGGGTCTTCCGCTTGCCCGGCCGCCACGGCTACGCAGTCGAGAGCTCGCCCTACCTGCCCGGGCGCTTGGCCTGCGCCGCCTCGCAGTACTACGGGATTGCAGGTGAAGCGGCGGCGGCGGCAGCAGGGGGCGCGTGCGCAGCAGCGTGCTCATTGGCCGCCTCTCTTCTCCTTCCTCGGTGCTCTGTCCCTTCCGGCCGCTGCTTGGAGAAATGTAGATTGCTTAGTAGCAGAAGAGTATAATTCATAACCAGTTAGTGAGTCAGTGTTCCCTCTAAGCTGACCTAGTGAGAGCTAGCTCACAGTTTTTTAGCCTCTGGCTTGCACATTTTTTTTTGTCTCAGCTCAGGAAGGAGGGCTCCAGAGCAAACTGATCCATGCAGCAGCCAAATGGCTCGCTCACAACTGTAACGCACAAAGTAGAATTTTTGCTCACCAGACTCCACAGCTTAGAGGGAGAATTGGTTACAGTCAGTTTGAAAGTTCACTCGAGTCCCACTGAGGGCGAGTAAGCGCGGATAAGGTTATAGCTGTGACTTTTCAGTATATGCTTGAAAGCTGCATTGAGAGACGATTGTGAAATGAGAGCTTGCAGTCCATAACAGTGTTGAAGGCAAATACATGTGTATTGGAAAGAAAGCTCTACCTATTTCCACGGGGTTTGTCTCCCAGTGAAACATTTCGGCTGAGTAGCGATGTGAATCTGCAGCCAGACGAACAACTGTGGCCACTTCTGCCCTGTCTTTTTTGTCACTCGTTTTTCCCGATTGCTTCAGGGTTTTTCCCCCTCGATGTGGTTTGCTCTTTCTAGTAGTCCCAGAGGGAGCGAAACACATGTGGAAAGGGGGGGGGACCCCAAAGCAATGGGGACAAATGAGTGACGAAAATGTCAGCGTGTGTGGCCTTTAAGCATAACCATAGGGTGCTGCAAAACTTTTTTAAAGTGTCTGTATAATTTTCAATCATGATCTTAAGCCTGTTTACTTGGAAGCAAGTCTTGTTGAACTGTCTAAGACTTGCATCCAAAATAAGCATGCATAGATTTGTAGTCTTAGATTGCAGATGAGGCATACAGTTACAGTGCAATCCTGAACAGTTACACCCACTGAAATCACTGGGTTTAGGAGGGTGTATTTTTTTTAGGATTACATTGTTAAGCATCAGTATAATTGGTGGAATTACTTGTCAATAAACTGACTGCTTCCTCACCTGTGTGTTACTTCTATTGCCGTTGTAATTTCAAAGACACACACATTGTTCACAGAGCTCTCATGTGGGAGTTTTCAGTGCAGTTTCCTCTGTCAGCCCCATGCAGCTGCCATTTTCTATGCATTTCTTCCTTGCTGCACCACTGGAGAGCTTTTTGCAGGCCTTATTGGAAAAAAGTCCTTTGGGGGTGATCAGGGGAAATGGTGGCTGTAAGGAACTGATGGCAGGAAAGTGGCATTGATGTGGGCGGGACCTCTGTTGGGGCAAGAAAATGCACAGCTTTCTGTCCAGACATGGCATGGTGACATACTTGGAACAAACAGGTTTAGGAAAGAGTGTATTGAGGACTAGGAAAGGATGTTAGAATGGGGTGTTGTGTGGATGCAAAGCGAAACCAGAAGAAAACTTCCAAGTGGGTGAAGCCCAGGTCATATATTACTCAGCCACATTTATAGAAAAGCACATACAATACATCTGTGTAACCTAGCATATGAAATATGCCATGGCAGCTTATTTATAACATTGTTCAGAAGAAAATAAGGTTTCAGTGGCACATGCCATGTATTAATTATTATAGTGTCTACTGAACTGCTTATGTCCTGTCTGAAACATTAATCCAGAAGCCTCTGATGGTAACCTGATAAGAGTATTTTCTGTTCTTCATCAGGCGCTTGTGCTTGTCTGTGTGCCCATCCTGGGTGCTTAGCTGTTGACATAAGAAATTTATCTCACATCCTGGAATAATCTCACAGTTTGCTTCCAGAACAATGTATCATTTAGTTGTATGTGCCCCACTCAGTACGAGGAAGAACTACCTGACAGCAGGTGTTTATAGTATCACTCTTATGCAGAACAGAAGGCCCAGTGAGCAAGCAGAGTTTGCATCTTATACTGTTAATATTGTTGTTGGGTCCCACCATAAGCAAGAGGATTGAAACTGGCCATACCCATTATTTCTCCTTTTACCAGATTTTGAGATAAAACTGGGACCTGTCATACATGGTGCTTTTGTCATTAATTGGGAAGTCCTCCTGTGTTGGTCCCAATGGCTAGGAGGGGTGTGTGTGTATGTGTGTGTGTGGTTGTGAACATGGCAATGATCCCATTCATTTCCATTGAGTTTGGGGAACAGAATACTTTGGATAGAGAGTGCCCTAGAGGTGGCTCAGGCTCTGCCATTGGTATGATCCTTTTGGTTAAACTCCCCCCCCCCTTTACTTCAGTTTCTTGCATGACTCTCAGTGTCCACCAGAATTTGATTCCTAGTTGACTGCAGTGTTGGGGAGTCATTATTGTTTTTGTTGATCTTTTTAGACTGTAAGAAGTGCCATTTTGTTACATAATAGGAAATGATTACATGTATTTGTTTGTAAAAGACATAATTATTTGTATCATGTTGTGGAGAAATGCCCCCCACTTCATAGATCACATTTATATTTCAGTAATTGGGTTTACACTGTCCATGTTACCGGAGCCTCTAGGCAAAGTTATACCTGGCAGAGAAGAAAAGTATAGAGAATGATTCATTCCTCCCCCAAACACCCAGTACTGAAAAGCTTTCGAATGCAGATAGCTCTGGCCAAATGAAGGTTGTCCCACCTTGGAACCGAAACTGCAGAAAGTCTAATGGCTAGATAGTCCCCCCCCCCTTGAATTACGAAGAGTCCGAATCAATGTTCTCTCTAAGCTCCATAATGTTGTGAGCAAAAATTCTACCTCGTGAGCAAAAAAGCTAGTCGCATTGAAGTTGTGAGTGAGTCTACATTTGACTATTGCGTAAATTAGTTTTTAGAAGATTATTTCCATAACCTTGTAAAAATCTCAGAATGAATTCACACATGGTAAAAAGAACTCTGTGTAGGGATGCACAAACACGCACTGGGTTGGCTTGTGCCTTGTTGACCAGTTGCAAACAGACATGATTTTTTTTGATGATCAGTTCAATAATTCATTGATCTGTTTATGGGTGTTTGACAGGTGGTTTCCTTGTATTCCTTATTAACTGTGCAATACAGTGCAGGTCGCTTTTTGTGCCCATGGGTTCTCACACAGCCTAACTGAGGTCTGCTACCTCCCCATCCTTGCTGCTCAGCAAGCAGTTGTTTAAATAAACAATAGATCACTTTCAAATCATACAAATCGGTCGTCATAAATCATGTGTTTCAAAAAATTCCTGCCCCTTGGTGCTCATTTAAGTAGACCTTGGTGATGCCAGTGGCTGCCAATCAGTTTGAATCAGCAGTGTCGTTATAAATGCACAGTTTTGGGGAAACCTGATGCAAACTGGTTCAGCAGGCATTCACGGCTAGTTGCGAAGAACCAAACACACCCAAGTGATTAGCTCACCTCTGACTGCTGCTTTTGAACACAGTAAGTTCAACAATTGAACATGTTTACAGAGAAATCTGCAGCATCTCTAATGATGTACTTTTGAGTCCATACTATGGGGTTGTTTTGGAAGAGGGGTTTGGTTGACTGTATCTGAAGTCCTGTTACTCCTGAAGTTTCACTGTCCATGCTTGAGCATCTTTTATAGTAGATTGACCTGGATGGCCCAGGCTAACCTGGTCTTGTCAGATCTCGGAAACTAAGCATTGTTGGCCCTGGCCAGTATTTGGATGGGAGACCGCCAAGGAAGTCCAAGGTCATGACACAGAGGCAGGCAATGACAAAACATTTCTGAACGTCTCTTGTCTTGAAAACCCCAGGTAGGGTAGCCATAAGTCATGATGCCTATATAACGTAGTTTCCCAACTGTCTCTTGTTTCAGGTTGTGGAACACTAGTAGTACTGGAACAAAGTGATGCTGGGATCCATCTGTTCAGGAGGTAGTACAGTTTTATACTTTTGCAGAAGTACTTTTTACTATAACTTTGACATTTTGTAGTGGTGTGTTCAGATAGAAGGAGACAAAAATATCATAATCCTGTCAAAAAGAGATGCTGCAAGGATCCATGCTACTTTTACAAAAATTCTGGAGTAATACACACAGTTCTTACTGTCAAGGTTTAAAATCAGAAGAGATGGGACATCTTCCTGATAGTTCCTATGTGTAACGATGTATTTTCAGTATGTTGTAACAGATTAAAATAGAAGGACAGCATATGGTGTGTAGGTTGAGCATAACTCCTGAAACACATTGTCTGGTCTTGGTTCACATTTTGAGTTCTGGCAAGTTTTATTTAAAATAATTATCTAGTTTTCGTTGACAGAAGTTTCTTTGAAGGACCTGAGCAGGATTCTGCAGAGATTGCTTAGGATTGCTCTCTTTAACAAATCCTACAGAATGGCTTTATTTGCCCTGGCTGCAAAGAAAATACGGGCCAACGCTGTTCCTAGGGGAACTAGTTAATTAGTGGGTATGCTGTGATTCAATTAACTGTTCATAACTTTGGTTTTATGGTTTTATAATATTTTAGACCAGGGTTTTATGGCTTTATAATATTTAGACTATATTCTATTTTATACTATTTTTATGTACTTTTTTTGGGGTTGTAATGGCCTATGGCTAAATACAATAAAATCTGTCTGTCTGTCTATCAAATCAAAGAAGTTTAAACACATCTAATGTTCCCTTGATTGTGACCATTATGTTTTGTCTTTTCTAAGACTACAGTTTCTTAGCATGCTTATTTGGAAGTAAGTCCCAGTGGGCTTGGCGGGTTTTACTTCTGAGTAAACATGAGATAGGGCGGTGGTCTGTCTACAAGGCCTTTAAATTCAGTCTCACATTTTAAAAGATAGTTTAGGGTAGCAGTTTTAAGTACAGTTATTTCCACAAAAGAGTGATGTGTTTAACAAGAAGTCATGGTGTTTCATGTTAAAAGCAGTAAATGCTGCTGTGAAGCACGTTTGGGTTTTTGATTATCGGTCTTGAGCAACTTGCTACTCTTTAATAAATAAATCCAAACCTATGATTGCCTTTAATTAACAGTAATCAGTCTAGCTAAATGAAGAAGATAGGGTCAACTTGAATTCATATGGTCATTTTTCTCCTGAATTGAAAGCAAAATATAGAGTTGAGGGATTAAAATCAGAGCCTTTGCTTTGGAATGGCTGTTCAGTTACGGTCAGTTTTTCAGGATCTGCTTTGTATGACCTCAGCGGCAAAAACAAGGAGGGTGAACATCAGAAGTGATTTTCTCAGTTGTGTTTAGACTGTGGAATCTCATTTCCTTCTCCAAGCATACTGCTCTTCGGACAGCATTTCTGTTTTACCAGGTCTCTTGTTGGATTCCCCCCCCCCTTCTTTTCCTTCCTTTCTAATAACTATGCTGTGGGTATAATTTTCTGATTGTTGTTCTGTGTTTTTGGTGTTTTCTGGTTGGCTGTTGGAAGCTACCTGAGGTATAGCATAGTGATCCATAACAGGATATTTCTCCAGAACTGATTGATTTCTGGGCCATGATACTTGACTCCGGCAACTCAAATCAAATCCTGGATGTGTGTTTGTGTGTATGTGTGTGTGTGTGTACACACACACAAACACACACACACACTTCAAAGTCGGTTTGGTATAGTGCGGAACACATTCTCCTAGTGTATTCCTGAAAAGATTAGAAAACATGTAGTAAACAGCTTAGACTTCGCGGTGGATGGGAAGACACTAGTCACCCACAGAGAATACAAGAACCGTAGGAGGATTCTGGAGGCAACAAAGGTTTGTAGACTGCAGGGCATGGGGCAATAGCTCTCGTGAAGTGCCTGACCAGATCTTCAGTCTGGAGGTTCTTTAACCAGCCCAAGTGATGAAAAGTACACACAGTGCATCTCTGTGTCTGTGCATCTCTCTAAAGGGGTGTAGGAGAGCAGAATACAGAGAGACAGAGAGATGGGAGGGGAGGCGGCTGTGAAGAATCTGGCTTGGGGCACCCAGAAGAAGTTGGGTTCATGAGAACCCAAGTTGTATTTCTAATTTACTACCCTCTGTTCTAAGGCGGAATTGCAGGAGGGAGTGCAGCACAGTTTGCAACTGATCCTCGTGTTATCTAGGAGTGGGTATTTGGTTGGTGTAGCCTTGCTGAGTTTCCCTCAGTCTGAACTACTTTAAGCACGTACGCTTTTCTCATTGTTAATTTCCTAACTTATTGTATTGCTATATCTGCCTATGGGCTGCCTGTCCTCTGGTACATCATGACGGCCGTAAAGAAGTGAATGTGTTTCTTAGTGGCTGAAGAAATGAGCTTCTAGCTTTGGCAAGTTCATGAAACTTAGTAAGTCACAAATAGCTGCATGAAAAATCTGTGAAACAGCTGCTGTATATTATAAAAAATAAACACCTTGTGTGTTCTTTAACAACCTCCTTCAGAAGGTCACATATCACACTTTCTTTTTTATCCTGCCCTTCCTCCAAGGAGCTCAGACTGGTGACCTCTGATCTAGGTAGAGTAAGTGGAAAGATAATGTTAGCCAGTGACACTTCATGGCTGAGCAAACTTTCGAACCCCGATCTTTGCACTCTTGAGCACTGTTTTTATTAGCATGTTTAAAAGTTGAGACTGAAAACTGTAGTATCTTAATTGTGTTAAACGAATTCTTATGTCATAATTTCTTATTGATGAATATTTTGGTTTCTTCCATTTAGTTTTGACTGGAATGATGGCCTGTTTGATGTGACGTGGAGTGAGAACAATGAACATGTGCTGGTCACTTGCAGTGGGGATGGATCTTTGCAAATCTGGGATACGACACAACCCACGGGTCCACTGCAGGTCTACAAAGAGCACACTCAGGAGGTAAACTAAATGTGTTGTCATGATTATAACGCTTCCTTTTCAGGAGACACTATTAACACAGAACCAAATGCAGGCCGACTGATTTAAGCGGGTAAACCAATGGAAAGGGTTTGGACATTATCAATAGAACTCTCTTTCCATCCATTTTATGAACTGTGTTTAGTTTCGGATTGTTCTATATCCTCCTAATCCTGTTCCATATTGCTCTCTGTTCATTAGTCCTGTGCCACATTTTCCTGCCTGGCTGAAAATAAAAATTATCCTAAAATTAACAGTTAACATTTTATGTGGGTATTAATCCATAACAAAACTCATGGGGAATAGTTGGAGACTTAAAAGCTGTATCCTCAGACAGTTGCAGTGTTGTGTCCAATACTGCAGCCCTTTTATCTTTAGAAATGGCACCTTATTTTTATTATTAAGATGAGGTAAAAGATAAATACATACAAAACTGTGAGATAATACAAGGTTTGTCGTATAGTTCAACATTAATAACTTTGGATTGACAACATGCATATTTATAACAAGGTAACTTTTGGAGTCAGTATACAGGGTCTTAATATATTGTTTGAACCATACAGAATGAAACACAACTATCAATCCTGTTGTGAATACTATATATGCTATTAAATAAAATAAAGTTACCAGCATGTAAGCAAGATTTGTACTACACACTACCACGTCCACATTAAGGAGGTTGTTGAAGGTATATTTGGTTGTTGATTAAGATATTCCAATATAGGGTACCACACTGTACTAAAGATAGCGGAGGCTGAGGGTCTGTCAAATCTCGTATCTATTAAGTGTTTTTGTCGGTCCATGGCAGGTAATTTATCTTTTCATCATTTGGAAAGCTGGATTGGATCCCACAAGCTTTCCATTTATTGTGGAGGTGGCTGATTTCACCCTGTTCTGGCATGGTTACTACAGTTCCCTGTGCAATGGTACACTATATTTAAAAGGGTCCCCTGACCCTCAGCAGAGGATTGGGAATGGGGAGATGGAGGGCTTGTGGGGGAAGAGAAGGTTGGGGGTGGGGGGGAAATCCAGCCTCATGAATTCATTGTATTCAACCTGCCATAGAAACAGTGTAAAAAGTCTCAAGTTCTATACATTCTAAACTGCCCTGGAAGGATTGGCAGAGATTGCAGCAATTGGTAGGCTGTGCTGCTCCTATATCATACAAACCTCTGCCTGGTAAAATGAGTTATTACTTATTGACTCTCGTAAAGATGGCTAACTTTTTTTCCTGCAGACTTTGCAGCAGTATGGCTTTCACGGAACTGCACTGAGTCATAATGTTCTGCTGGCCTTCTAATATCTGAAAATATTTCTGTCAGGAATTATAGCTAATTTTGCTGCAGCTACCATCTGCTGAGGGTAGTATTGATCATATGATTTACTTACCCAGTAAAAAAGAATAAAGGAGCTGCTAACTCTCTGAAGTTAGGGAGAAATTTGCTGCTTTGGGAAGACTTATTTTAAAACTGCTTTCAATGCCACCAATTTGTCTCTTCCTTTTCTGGAGACAGCTTCTCGGTGTTATGAATTCTACTGATTTGAGCCAAGTCCATCATATGGGGCTAGCTCAAGCACTATCAAGAAACTGCCTGGATGCACCACTTCTAGCTCAATGTTTTCCTTTCCTGCGCAGTGTCACAAGGTGTCTGTATGCATGTCGGAGCATCAGTGCCAGGGAACCGTTTCCCTTTGCTTCAGTATTTCAGGTTGGTCCTATCTCCTTTGCTGCATAGGCGTAGACTACGGGGGGGGGGGGGGCTCAAGCCTCCCCCGAAATTTCCTGGGGGGGACTGAGCCCCCCCCCGGGAAAACGTAGCGCCTGCTGCCGCGCCTCCCGGGGCCCTTCCGAGGCCAGCAGCAGCTGCTGCCGGTGCCTCTCCCCCCCCTCCGCCTGGCCACTCTTCCATCCTTCCCTCTCCCTCCCTCTTTTCCCGGGGAAGAGAGAGGGAAGGAGTGTTGGGGGGGGGGGGGAAGAGAGGCCCCGGCAGCAGCGGCTGGCGGGCCTCGGAAGGGCCCGGGGAGGTGCAGAGGTTTCCTGGCGGAGGGGGAGACATTGCCCCAGCGTGTGCGTGAAGTGCGTGTGCTAAAGAGCCCCCCCCCCCCCCGAATTTACTAAACTCTACACCCGTGCTTTGCTGGACCAGCAGTAACCACTGGGGCCGCTATACAATTGCACAGGAAAAGAACCTACGGTATATAGAACAGATGTGCCATGCGGCTTGGGAGAAAAAGAGGAGGGGGATTTTTGCTGATGTAAGCTTTGGATGTGCAAGATATGCTCAGTGTCCTTGACGCAAAGATAATGTATCCTTGTTTGTTTGTTTAGTGTTAATTTACCAGTTTAGTTTGGGGGAAGGTTCTGTTCCATATACTCTTAGAGCATAATAACAGCAATCCCCCTTCTCTCAGTAGCAGAGAGAGTTTGGTGTTGAGGTGGGATGTGTAGCTGGAAACATGTAAAACACAGTTATTACCCCAAAGATAATATATTCTTTTTTATAATATTAATTTGCCATTTTAATAAGGATTAACGTTGATTACTGATTACTTCTAGATCTATCAATACAGGGGGAAACAAGATTCCCCTTATGCCTTTGAAGGGAGAACTTAATGGCTTAAAGAAACTGCGTAACAGAATGGATGCTACAAGATATGTAAACGACTGTTCTGGTTCATTTAAATATCCTGACACAAAGATGATAGATCTCAATATGACCGTAGTTATCTTCTAGTAAACACTGACGGATAATGCTTTAGAAGAATGTCTTAATTTTTAATACATTTCTGTTTAACTTCATATTATTTCAGATATAATAGTGCTGGGATGAGAGCTTTCTGCTTTCAGGATAAGTCCCACTTCTTCCAACATCAGTAACATAAACAATTTTAATATAAGTTGTGTTAGCTGCTCTGGGCCTGCAATAGCGGGGAGAGCGGCCTAGAAGTCGAAAGTATAAATAAATAAATAAATAAATAAATATTGTATGGGTTGTATGTATTTGTTATCAGATGAAAGGTTAGCTGTAATCCTGCAGGCCACCAGGAAGGAAAACTTCACACAGCATTATACTTTCACCCCTTTTAAGCCATAAACAGCTAATAAGAGATGTGTGGGCAAGTGGGCTAGTGGATATTTCTACAAGCTAGCAAGCTGTGTGACTTGTATGCCAGGCTGATCAAGTCAACTGATTCAGGTGCTCAGGATGTGTCACAGGCACGTTAAGTGTGTTTTAGGTGGCTCCAGGCTGAACATGTTAAGTAGGTGTCGCATGCTCAGACGACTTTTGCTTACCCCATCGGGATTAGCACTCTGCAAATCCTGCATGAAGCTGACTAACCATGGGTGCAATCATACACACCCATTTGCAACACAAGAAGGACGATTCCCCTCCGGCTCAAAGTGGCGCGATCACACAAGCACATCTGGGAAGCATCCTGCAGCCAATGTCAAACTGTCACAAGCCACTTTGAGCCGGCAGGGAATTGGTGTATTTAGCTACCAGCGAAAAGGCAGTCTCAAATGGTTTGCGATGGCCCAGAACCAGCCTTTCCTGGTGTGATCACGCCAGCGCAAACAAGTGGCATCGGGGAGCGGGCTTTTTGGTTCCCCCCCCCCCCCAATTCCAGTATGCACATCATTGGACAACCCGGAGGGTGGAGAGGCAAGTCATCGATCCCTTGTAGAAGCGAATAAGTGCATTGAAAATGGCTGGGGAGGGGGAAACAACTCGCCCGCGGCTGCGTGTGATCATGCAGCAGCGGTTCGCCCTCACAAGTCCACAGACCTGTGTGATCCCGCAAAAGCGGCGCAAATTGCACCGGCGCAAATTTGTGTCAATTCCCGTCCGGTTTATCTCGCTCGTGTGGATGGGGCCTAAGAGTTCTTTTTTTGGGACTGTAAAGTTTTCTCTGTTTCAGCCTGTTGAGGTTTAAATTGTGCCTCTTAAGCCTAGTTCCTCTATATACCCTAGTTAAAATAATTATTGCTAGACATGGGGAGAAAGTAGTATTGCCATCCATTGAGAATATACCTAGCCCTCCCTTCTTTTAGGAAAAATGTGTGAAAGAGGGCAACCAGTCTGCAGTGATGGTGTCAGAACTGAGTATCTTAGTACCTATTTAGAGTGTTACATCCATCTGACAAAAATGCACACTTAGTGAGATCACAAACGGCCCTTGTGTTTGTATAGTTTCAGCTATTCTTCCTGGTTTCCATCTCCACGGTTAGAAAGTAATTTCTAGACTGGAAGATCTGATGCTTGTTTGATGTAGTAACTCAAATTTCATGAGGAATTTGCCATATTGAAATCCTTGTGGAAATTATAGGGAGGAGAGGGATGAGGAATCAAAGGATGCTGGTGTAGAGTGTAGTGACCGAGCATGGACTTCAAAAGTACCAGTTCAGCAGATATTTCTGTAGCCCAGTATGGTTTAGCTTTAGCCATCTGGAACCCAAGAGCCATCTTAAAAAATGTTTGAAAAGAAATCAACTATCTTATATCAGCTAAAGAAGCCTAGGGCTGGAGGTAAAAACTACACTTGTCTGAATTTTTAAAATTAGCTATTTCGTCTATTATTTTCTTTCACATATCTCACTAAGTTGATAATCTATATTGTTTGTTTTGAAACATTCCGTCCCGTTTTTATAAAATTACATTAAAGGAGGCTCTCAGTAAAAATACACAGGCATAACATTAAAATGTATAACAGAATCTAAAACTATAGATACAAATTTTAAGGTCTTCTGGAATTTAAAAAAAAAAAAAGCGGAAGGACTTGCAGTAAGTGTTCCAAGTATTTTGTCTATTGAGGTTGCTAAAAACAGAAGATAACTACAGAAATCTGTTCAGCGAAAACCTGGGCACATTCAGAATGTCAGTAGTTATCCAAGCTGTGGTGGACATGAATCCTTTTATCTGTAAAGCGAATTGGCCACTGTGTGTTTGCAAGGCACCTACTATTTGTTCCTGGGGGCCTAGCTGGGACAGTGTGAGGCAAAGTACTCCTGTTTCCTCCCACGGATTAATGTGAATAGTAACGGTCCTATTTCAGCTTGCAGGAGTCCGGCCTACATGGTTCTTATCATCGTCAAGACTGGAGTCAAGAATGTGGTAGTCAGCTCTTCTTGGGAACCTGTGGTCGGTCCACTGGATGGGAGGGGGGCGGCAGGAGCAGTGGCGTAATCTTCTAGAGGGTTCTAGCGAGAACATGCCTGACTGGATTTGGTGTAAACAGAAACAGAGACTTCCCAGCAGTAACATAAACAAGAACAAAAAGGCTGTGGAATGAGACGCTAAACCAATATTGTAATCAGTTATACTAAGAAAATTCAAATGTTTGTTGTAAAGCAAAATCCAAAAAGTATGGCAAGACAATGCAAATAAAGTGATATACGGTCACTGACAAGGAAAATACAAGGAAAATACAATGTGCAATCTGGTAGGAATTATACACAGGGGTCCGTTGGAGCGGGAGCGCACAGGAGCGCAGCTCCGGGAGTGAGGAGCCCAGGGGGCGGGCACATGACCAAGCCCCGCCCCCTCCTCGGCTTCCTCGAGCAGTACAGAGGCGCAGCACCCCGGGGAAAGCCCTGCTAGGGTCTTTATTGTTTTTAATGTTTTGTTTTAATGTTGATAATTTTATCATTGTTCCTTTTATGACTGTGTGCTGCTTTTCCAGAGACTTGCTCAAGCTGGCATATAAATTTTCTAAGTATACCATTTTTTATCTGGGCACATGGCACATAAGTACTGGAGAAATTTCACCAACCCTTCAGCAGCTTCCACCCCATCAGTTTGGTGTAGTGGTCAGGAGTTGTACTCTAATCTGGGAGAACCGGGTTTGATTCCCCAGTCCTCCACATGCAGCTGCTGGTGTGACCTTGGGCCAGTCACAAGTTCTCTCAGAGCTGTTCTCTCATGAGCAGTTCTCAAAAGACCTCTCTCAGCCCCACCTACCTCACAGGGTGTCTTGTTGTGGGGAAGGGAAGGGAAAGGGATGGGTGGTGCAAATGTCCTGGGTATCTCAAGTCTACTTGAAACCTGGTGGTTTCAAGGGAGCAGGAAGAGAATGAGGGTGTGTTCTTTACGCTTATTTTTATTGCACAAAGTATTGGATGGGGAAGGGAATGGAGGAAGAGCAGGTCAGTTTCACTCACCTGTGGAGTGGAGCCTGACGGGTGGGTGTTGCCTTCTGACACACTTTCGGTATGTTAGGGGGTGTGACATATGCAAATGAGTTATGCAAATGAGTTATGCTAATGAGCTCCTGCACCTCTTTTTCTACGAAATGACCCCTGATTATACAATAACAAAGATCCCAGGTGTGAACTTCATTTTGAATATCTTCTTCTTCAGATAGAAAAATATATACATGCATCTTTGTAGTGTACTGTATCACTGAGACTATATTAAAGCCTTATGAAAATTCTTGTGTTCATTCTTCTGTATGAGAATTTCACAATTCGTTCATATAATACCATTTACAGATAGGCAACCAGTCGCAGTCTTAAACACAGACTCCTTTAGCGTTACGAAGCTGGTGTAGCCTCATAGAAAGATGCAGCCTGGCTGACTATATGTAAGAACAGCAATAAATGACTGGATTTGGACCGTCACCTGACACCATATGGCTTGAGACTATAATTGGGCTAGAAGCTGGAAAGAGACCATGCTAACTTCATGATCTTGGTGGACCGAGGCCTGAACTAAGTTAAGCTTGCATTGCAACAAACAGCTAAGTAGTGAATGCTGAAGCCTCTGTCTTGGACTCTGAGACTGTAAGATTTTGCCATCTAATGCCTCGTATCAGTGTATTAGATAGAAAAGTTAGCTCTTTTGTTTTTTCAGCTATATGGCTTTAAGAGCTTGTATTGCCTAGAAATCAATTTATTCTTTAGGTATTTAATAAACTTAATATATTTTTATCGAAAGATGATTTACTGAGTACAAGAAGCCCTGGGAACCCATGGGGTTCAGGCTTGGACTCCTTGACAGACAAGTATTTTTTAATGCCAGCTCACAAAAACTCCAAACAACAAAACCATAACCCAATAGAAAGAAACCAGCTATTGAAGAAAACATCTGTTTTATGCATGAATAATGCTGTGTTTGTTTGTATACTTGTTTCTCTTCTTCTTGGAACGTTAAAATAAAATAAAACTTGTGAAAAAATTGAAGAAAACATCTGCCAGTAGTTCCCTGAAGAACCAGGGGGCTCTGTTTGAGTGTGCTTAGTCGCTATTGCATTTATCACCATCCAGTCGCCAGAGGCCAAGCAATTCTTTGACATTGCTGTCAGCCACACCAACTGGAAAAACACCAGAGCTGTCAGAAAACCATTTGGAACCATCCTTATCCAGGAGCAGATTATTCTAATTTATCTTACATGGTATTTGAAGTCTTTATAACTCAGACTGTTTAATTCCTAGTGTTAAATAAAGGGAAGATTTTGTTTGGGGACTTTGTTTAGCAACAGAATTCACAAAAGCAACATATGTGCAAGTTTTAGAGGGGTGTATGTTTTCATTCCTTTAATAATAAATATGGCCATTTGTGGAAGGACAGAAAAAACGTTCTGTATATAAATGATTAAATATGGTTGTTTTATTTTATATGGAGACTAAAATGCGTATATTACTTCAGGTTTACAGTGTTGATTGGAGTCAGACTAGAGGAGAACAGCTAATAGTATCTGGATCATGGGATCAAACAGCAAAACTGGTATGTTTTTACTTTTTGATCTTTGAATTATGTGTCATAATTAATGTTTTAAAAAATCATATGTTTATGTATATATTTCTGTTTATGCCTTAACTGGTGCTCTCCCTTGTTATAATTTATTGGAACTGGCTACACCAAAGAAGATAATATTGCAGTTGTTGCCGCATAATGTTCAGTGAGCTAATTATGTTCCTAGGCGACTTCACAGCATGGGGTTCCCTATATAGCACAAGACAAAACTTGCATTTTTTCTTTTAAAAATATTTTCCTGTGTACAAACACTACAAAAAATCTTAACAAATACTTATATACCTGCCTTATGTATACATTATATACTGTATGTACCTGTACCGCCAAGGAAGACCAGGGTTATTATGCTGAGTGAGGCAACAGCAAACCACCTCTGTTTGTCTCTTTCCTTGAAAACCGTACAAGGTTGCCATAAGTCTCCTGCAACTTGTTGGCACTTTCCACAACACACAACAGAGTACATTCATTAAAAAGGTACAAATATATATACAACCCTTGTTAATGTAACAGTAGAATATTACAAGTAGAAGAAAATAAAGCAGGGAAGAAGCTGTATGTAGTTAAATGCATTCTAATGCCTCCTCCTTCTAGAGCCAGTTTGGTGTAGTGGTTAAGTGCACGGACTCTAATCTGGGAGAACCGGATTTGATTCCCCACTCCTCCACTTGCACCTGGCTGGATGACCTTGGGCAAGCCATAGCTCTGTACCAGCTGTTCTCTCAAGGCCAGCTTGGGAAAAAGCTCTCTCAGCCCCACCTACCTCACAAGGGTGTCTGTTGTGGGGAGGAGAAGGGAAAGAAGTTTGTAAGCCCCTCAGACTCCAAGTGAGTGAAGGGCAGGGTATAAATCCAATCTCTTCTTCTTCTTCTTCTTCTTCTTCTTCTTCTAATACCTCTTCCTTCTAATCCATATTTAGTGGATTAGAAAAGTTTCCAAGTTTGTAAAAACAGGGGGCCAGGTTCTTACAGATTTGTCATACATTCATGGCTTCTGTGATCTGATATGTTTGTAAGTTGTGGTCTGATCCATAACCATTACAGAGTGGACCTTACCTAACAAGTGTCTTTTCTCTAGATTTTTTTTTTATTTCCATAGCAGGGTTCCTAATTAATATGCCATGTTCTTTTTAAAACCCCAGCAGGTACATCAATCAAACACATAGCCTGTAATGTACGTTATTTCTTTATGAACTAAACTCCAAGATCTTTTATTAAAAGCCAGACTTAAACTTAAACTGCCTCCACAACTCAACTGACAGAAAAATCCCAGTGATTAACTGCATGTGGGAGGGAGGGAGGCAGTGGAGTGAGACTGCAGTTTAATAGCTGTGCTACAAGTTAACACACACAGCTTGAGAAGGGTTTCACTCTACCTGTTGAGAACCAGAGGCTCCCCCATCAATAGCCAGAGACAACTAGTCTGACACACAGTCTTCCGGCCATCTTTCTTTGTCCATTGTTTATCTCCAGTTATCTTTTCCTTAGCAACTTAATTTTCTCTTATCATTGGGATATGAGAGGAACTTCCTGTTTGGCGATTCATGTTCTAGGGAGCCGAGACTGAACCAGAATCTGATGATGATTCTCCATTTTATCAGGAATTTTATAGTTGGACAACATCCTCATCAGTTGAGGGTGTGGGAGGCTATTTGGCCTTTCAGTAACACAGGGAGCAAGCCTAAGCGGGTCTACTCAGAAGTATGTCCATGTTATTCAGTGTGGGGCCGACTCCTGAGGAGGTGTCCTTAGGGACTGCAGCCTGAGTTGACTGTGTCCCAAAGTCAGTTACTGTTCCCTTGCTTGTAGGACTGGGTCCAGGAAGCATGGCGTCATAGACTTGCATTAAAAATTCAACAATGAGAAATTGAACCAGTAATCTAAAGCCAGTAAGAATTGATATAGTAGTATATTTTGTACTGATGTCTGTTTAAGAATATTCAGGCATGTGAATTATATAGAATGTCTCATCAACCAGGATGGAAAGGTAGCAATAGTCTGAGATGCATATTCATATAAGAAAGCTAAACATTATGTGTACATCTTTAGTAGGCTTTAGAGTCACACTCCTACACTGAAAAAGTTGCTATAATGGAGGATGACACCTTTTTATTTTGTGTTACTTTTAGGGACAAACATGGCATCAGCTGTTTATATTGATTTTTTTGCGTTGTTTGTTTCCTCAGTGCTATTGAATCTGTTCTAAAGCAGGCAATTTTCTGTGTTCAAATTGGTTTAGTTTTTAAATCTATCTAGATACATGGGATTTTGTTTCATAGTTGTATGTTTACTCAGAAGTAAGTTTCTCTGGGTTCAGTGAGTCCTCCAAGTAAGTGTGCACAGGATTCTAGCATGTTTTTGAAAGTCCAGGGCTGACAGAGTTAAACTAAAATAAATTCTGAGTGTAGATTAGACTTAGACAGAAAAATAGTTTTCCTCCCGTGCTCAGACATAGAGCATTCTGTCAGTGTGTGAAAATCTAACACACCTACTTATAATAATGCTGTTTGCTATTAAAGTGCCCATTTTTTCTGGACCTAATCTATATTCTAAACATGAGAGAATAAAGCGCAATGCATTGCCTGCAGCGATTACATTGTACAAACCAGCTGTTTGTTTGTTTATGTTTTATTTAGTGGGATCCTACTGTGGGACAGTCAGTATGTACTTTTAATGGCCACGAAGGTGTCATTTACAGCACAATATGGTCTCCGCACATCCCAGGCTGCTTTGCATCTGCTTCAGGTACACATTACAGTGCAATGGTACTCGAAGGGGAAACTTTTCCATTTGCTGTGATTATTTTAAAATTCTGTCCAACAGGTGGTGCTGTACATTATACAAATGTGAGGAGAAAAGATAAATGTGTAGCTTTAATTGGAGGTTCAGTTCTCTTTTTTTAGCTCTATTGACTTGTTCTCCTGACATGGATCAGCAATTGTCTCATTTCAGTGAGCTGATAGCAATTTTTTACACTGACATTTCATCGCAGTCTCCCCCCCCCCCCCCCCCAACTTTTGTTATAAATTCTGAGGTATTCTTCTTTTACTTGACACCTCTATGTCTCTAGGAGCAGCGTGCAAGTCAATCCTTGAAATTAAAAGTTTAGGTCAATAACACTTTGGGCTGTACACAGATGTGGTTTTTTTACAGTATGTCACGGGGAGGGGTCAACTGTTCTATTACTCAAGCTCCTGCTTTTTTCTTGTGTATCCCGCTGACTATTTGCAAAGAAAAATTGATTTAAATCTCTTGGGAGGCTAAAAATTTCTAAGTGATTTGAAATTGGACTTGGAACTGTAGTGCAAAAAGTGCACTGCCGGGGAAAAAAAATTTCATGACTTAAGAGCTATTCTTAAAATGTGCTGCCTCAGCATAGAAGTGTTCTAGATGGTGGCTGGTGATACTGACGCAGCAGGTGCAAGTCACAAACTGTTTTCCTGGGCTTCTGTAGGATGGTTGTGCCAGTGTTGTGCCAGCAGTCACTCGGATATCCAGTGCTGAGTAGTTGATTACCAGTTCTCAGACTGGTTAGTCTAAGTGCTGTTAATTAAAATGTGCTTTGTGCTGGCATTTTTGTGCAGGTAATGCATGGTTCTCTCACGCAGGTCAGGCCTGTGTCCTGAACTGAACTCTTTTAAGTATGCCAACCTGTGGGTGAGATCCTGGTAGCAGCAACCTTTGCCTCCGTAAAATAAGTAAAATGCACAAAAGAGTGCTCCTGGCATTGGGGTTATGCGCATATGCCCAGTGGTTGTGACCCTCTAAATAAATGCTCCTTCATTAAGAAGTAATGTTAAATTGGAAAATGTGCCAGATCAAAAATTTGACTCGTTCTGTAGTGGGATGAACTCATTGAACTAGACTTTTCATCCCTTTTTTCCCTTCAAGTCTCGCTGATTAATGAAAGGTATTATTGAAATAAGGCTTAGCTCATGAAGACAGAATACTGGCAACTCCCAGCCAATGCTTTTAACAATTTTTGTCCTCATGTGACCTTCGTATTTGCTGCTGTGATTTTTCTTAAAGGAGTGCTGTTAGCTTTTTGAAGCAACATCTTGTGATACCGAGGGTCAGGCGATTGGGCTAAAAACTCAGCTGTTACTGTTGTGTAACTTTGAAAAATACTGCTTCTGTAAGTTTACAAGGAAAAGTCCCAGTTCCCCCCCTCCCCAAAAAAGAGTTTTATGACTCAGCAGTAGAAAGAATCATTTCAAGCATTAAATGATCATTTCACTTTGCCAGACATTGTTTTTCATCTGTTTGGCTAACCTTTGGGATAAATACCCAGACGAGGAGGAGGGTGGAGTGTAAAGTGCCAACTTCGGCATGTTTTCTCGTTGTCTAGTGGCTACTGGAAAGGTCTTTTCCTTCTTCCCTGGATTGTCCTTTTATGAACAAACACTATTCTGAGTCAAAATCTTGGGTCACCTCACTAGTACGCTGTTTAGTCACTAATGCTAATAAGTAGGAAAGATCCAAAGAGCCACTTGGTGCACATCTGAAGGCTTGAACAGGCCTAGTGGAGATTTAAGCAGCACAACGATGTGCCACGTCAGACTGCTCATGAACTCCTCTGTAGTTTAAAAAACGGTGCACCTTATGCCAAGGCGGGATGAAGGGACACAAGTCTAAAGCCTCCTTGGCCCATATGCAACTAGTTGTGCAATTATTGGATCCCAGCCCATAGTTCAGAATGGATCAAAAACAGTAAAATCTGTGCTAAAAACGAATAAAAGGAATTTGGCTATTCCTTTTATTAATTTCAGGAAAAATCTGAGAAGTATTTCTGCACATTAGACCAAATTTTTTTCTGATTCACTTGCTTGTCTGTTCTGATGGTTGCCTTTCAGGAGCTAGTATTTTATTTTCCAGTAGTTTATATATGGTGTAGGATATGAATGCTGTCCCAGGGAGATTGGGTTGCCAGAGGAGACCCATCAGATCATTCTTTCAGAAAGAAAAGAATTTTTACCCCCAGAGAAAGTGCAGTTGCATATGTCTGCAGTTCTGTGAGTTTTACAAATCCATGCTGTGCATTAGGTAGAGTTTATAAGGAGCAACTCCTACCCTCACCCCTTAGTAACTGCAAACCATGTAGCAAATAAACTCATCCATGCCACCCTTCAGCTGAGGGAAGGAAGTAAAGGGGAAAGCAAAAAATGGTCGAAGGATGATTAATCCACAAGAAGATGGCCACATTAGTCTCTTCCAATCCATTATGAGTTTGTACAGTTCAAATTCTTAACAGCAGACATTCATACATTGTCTCTGTCTGCACTCCTGTATGTTTTTCTGTGTGCCATGTTCACAATCTGATGCTTCCAATTGTCATATGGTAAAGAGTGACTGGGCTGCTCTGATGTCACGCTGGGACCTGGTCAGCAATCCGTGTTGCAGTTTCTTTGGGTGTCATTGACATAATCATTTTGATGACACAGAGGCTGTGTGTGCGGCCCAGGGTTGCATCCGCAAAGTGAGGATTCTCCGTTTTTCTTCTCATCACCACCATGACTGCAGAGGCATTTGTGCTGGCAGTGTGGTGTTCACACAGGAATTTTGAGCATGCTTTCCTATGTCACCCACCATTTTCTGTACATTTTCCTCTGCTGTGCTTTTTAAAGGCTTAAAATAGGCCTTTCCTTCATGGATTTAGTAGTAGTATAATATAGTACTTGTATGTAACAGTTACTAGGTTGTGATGGTTCATATAATTATTTTTGCGTGTTGGCTTCTAACGTATGGGAGCGGTTCCCACGGATAATGTCATTTTAGTGACTGCATGCATTATTTTTACATGGAACTTTTTCTTAGGTGCTTCAGACCTCCAGGTCATACAGACAAGCAAGTTAAAATGCTCATAAATAAATTAGTTGAATGATGTCATAGATTTTGATGGAAAGCAGTTGGTCATAGCTGATAATTGCTGCTTATGGCATGTGATGTAAATGCTACAGATCAGTTATACAATAAATCAGTTTCTGTACTCTCCCGTGACAGTCTATTAGTGTGTACATGCACTGTCTGACAATGTGTATCTCCCCACCTATCCTATAAGCTGCTGTAGAGAGGCTTCGGTACGTTGAGTGTACAGGTCCCAACTTTGGTGCACCAGAGCTAAAGCAGTCCCTTTTCCTGCCCAGCAGAGCTACACTAACTGTACATGGAGATTTTCTTAATGGTAATGTGGAGGTCTGGTGCATCCCACCCCCCTTTGTCTGCAAATCAATAGGATTATTCGGCTGATTAATATAATAAATATTCCTGCCTCTTTTGAACATGCCTGTGTTGCTTGTCATCAGCCCATCCCACAGAAATAGTATCCACTGCCCTGATCTGGATAGCCCAGGCAAGCCCGCTCTCATCAGATCTTGGAAGCTAAGCAGGGCTGGCCCTGGCTAGTATTTGGAAGGGAGACCTCCAAGGAATACAAGGGTTGTGACACAGAAGCAGGCAATGGCAAGCCCCTTCTGAATTTCCCTTGCCTTCAAGCCCCAGTAGTGGTCGCCAGAAGTCAGCTTGACTTGAAGGCAAAAAAAACAAACAAACCTAGGAAGAAATAGTATCCACTAAATAAATTATGCAATACGTTGGGAAAGTGCTTGTAAAAACATGATTTGGCCTTAATTTTAGAAAAAAGAGGAAGCAGGTGTTCTCTGTTGATACTCTAGTGTTTATTTTATCCTAATTTTATTAATTTCTGCTATATCTTTAGCAGTCTTCTTTCCAAGCAATTGAGTTCTTGTTTTTAACTTCTCATTTAGAACATGCTGCTTCTAATGTTCCTTTAGTGCTTTTCTCTTGTGCTCTTTTCAGATGTCTTTTAGGGGTTAGAATGCTGGGCAAGGATCTGGCAATCCCAGGTTCGATTCTCCACTTTACCGTATGTCATGAGTACCTCGGGTGATCTGCCTTCTGCGGATCTAAGCGAGGTGGAGGATCAGCTCCCAGCTCCAGAGGAGCCCCCACCTGAGCCAGATGAGGCTCAAGCAAGCACCTCCCAGGGTTTTGCCCCAGCACCAGCAGCAGCTGAGCCACAGCTAAGTTTAAGCCCACCTGATTCACCTCCTCATGTGGAACATCTGAGATCCCGATGCAGGCAAGACTTAGCTGTGAGAAGGAAAGAGGCACGCCTGCATGGTCGCAGATCACTAAGCCCTGAGTTTTAGTAGGAGCTGGGACCTCACTGCCAGCTGCTAACTAGCACAGGAAGTGGCTGGATATTTTAGGCACAGCACAGAGACTACCAACTTGTGCTAGCAACAAGTCTTCTTGGCTAAGCTCTGCACCCATTCGGCTTGTGACTTGACCTGTTTCTGGAACCTCTGGCTTTTGACTCTGGACCTGCTTGACTTTGGCTCTGTTGACTCCTTGGACTGGTTTACTTGTGAGTTTTCCCGCTTTGACCCTGGCTTGGATTGACTCTGCTTCTGGCTCAGTGTTTTGGACTTGGCAATTGGTTCCTGCTTTGGTTTGACCTCGGACTGTCCCGGACTTTTGCTTGACTCCTGGCCTGTTGGCACCCAGCCCATGACACCGTACACTTTGCTGGGTGCCCTTAGGGTGAGAGTGTATAACTGACCCAGCCTACCTTACACAATTGTTGTGAGGATAAAATGGAGGACAGGCAAATGGTGGAAGCAGCTCTGGGTCTGCAAGGACTTGCGGGGGGCATCTCACTTTCTCCTTACACCCCTCCCCCACTTTCTCTCACCTGGCAGCCCTCAAACAGGCCTAAACAGCCCTCCTCCTATCACATCCCCTGATGGAAGAGGACTCACTATCTGCACAACTTGGCCAAGTCCAAGCCTTCTCCTCCTTTCCTGCTTCTTTCTTTTCTTCCCAGCAACCAACCAGTCTTTCTGTACCTGCCCCCATCTTCCCTCCTATTCTCTCATTGGCAGTGTCTCCCAAGGAGAAGTCCAGCAGAGTTGTGTGGAGGCTACCAGTGGACCCAGCTGAGTTGCACAGGCAGCAAGTCTCCAGTGGTTGTTGCTGGGCCTTTTTCCGTGCATCCTATTCCATCAGGGGATGTGACAGGAGAGGGGAATGGGATTTTTTCCACAGCTGTTTATGCCTCCAAGTTCATCACTACTGCCCCCATGGCTTTGCTTTAGAGTAGAGGTTCCAAACTTATTTGGCCTACCACCCCCTTTTCAGAAAAAAAATTACTCAGCGCCCCCCTGGAAATCTACCTTCAAGAAGTTGACAAAAATATGCAGGTAGAATCCACCACGATCTACGCAGCCAAGGCAGGCACAGAGGAGCAGCAGCTGAAGGCCTGAAGTCAGAGGCCAGCAGCAGGCACCACACAAGAGCCCAGCAGCAACACCAGCCCTCCAAGGGTGCACATGCATTTGCAATTTGCAAATGTATGGCTGTGATTGGCTGTGGGGGCCCCTCTTCACCTCCCCCTCCCCCACAGAAATAGAGCCTGCTAGAGACCCTCACCTACCTTCAGTCAGGATAAAAATTATCAGTCGAGAAGAGCTCAGCCTGACTATATGATGGGGGCAACTTCAGTTCTTCACAGAGACATGGCAAAACTTGACAAGGGATCTTTGAGTTCAATCCATAAGAAGAGGCTAATAGAATTTTTCTCCCCCGTCAGTAGTTTACTCCCTCTTCAGTTCCTAGAACATTATGAAGAAGATATCTGCTACAATAAGCTATATTTCATCTCACTCAGATAGGAGCAATAGAGGAAATTCCCACAACTCAAGGCTTCAAGGGGGGTTATTCTGTTCTATTTATGGTTCCCAAGATATCCGGGGGATTGGGGAACAATTCCAAATCTCAAAGGTCTAAACTATTGGGTCAAGAAATGCAAATTCTGGATCGAATCCCCATGACGTATCTTACAAGTGATTCAGCAAAACAATTTTCTGACATCATTGGACCTCCAGGAAGCTTACCTGTATATCCCTATTCATCTGGACCTCAGGCACTACCTTCGATTTTCTTATCAGGACAAACATTTCCAATATGAGGCCTTACCCTTTGGCCTTTCATCGTCCCTGAGAGTTTTCTCAGAAGTTATGATCACATTCATAGTGAAGCTGCATCAGATGGAACACTTATGAAATTCTGGATTACATTCTTATCAGAAGAGTCAGGGATGCTGTTACAGCCACCAGGAACCCCGAACAAACTGTAAATTTTCCTCAGGCACACAAATTCCTGATAAATTCACAGAAAAGTCACCTGTCTCTCATGAAAGGTATCATACACCTGGAAGCCAGAATTCCAACCCAACTGGCCAAAGTAGTCCTACTATGGGATAAGTAGCAAAAATAACAACCTTAATGAAAGAGATCAAAAAGAGCTGCTCTGTGGACTCTATGCATCTGTCAGCAGTTCTGTGTCTTATGATTTCAATGATAGACTTGGGCCCCTTCCCACTCCAGAGCTCAGCAGTGGACACTGTTCCCTTTCCAAAAGAGTGTAATGAGATGCAGACACAAACAGATCCTTTTATCTGGGAGACTGAAGAAGTGTCTAAAGTGGTGGACGCTCTCAAACAAACCTTTCCAAGGGGGTGAGTTACCTACAATCGCCTTATCTGGTGTTGACAACAGCTGTCAGTGCAAGGGGCTGGGGTCCAGTGACACAAGGAAAATGGCAGAGTGTGGAAGCAAGCCGCAGCATAAACTGACTGGAACTTTGAACTATGAGATTGGCACTGGCAGCCTTCCAACAGCAGCTAAAAAACAAATATGTGCTCGTTAGCACAGACCATATGACAACAAAGGCACACATCAGTCATCAGGAAGCACTAAATTGATGTCACTGCTCAGGGAGTCCATACTTCTCCTAAGGTGGGCAGAGAAATATCTTGCCAGGGTAAAAGCAGAACACTTCAAGGGCACAGTCAACCTGGAAGCAGTTTGTCTGGGCAGAAATGACCTGGACCCAGGGGAATGGAGCCTGAATTTTAAAAAAAATCAGCAAATAGCACTCAGATTTGGATGCCCAGTCATGGACTTACTGGTGTCTCCAACCAACTCCCAAGTATCCAGGTTTCTGACGAGGTTTCATGATCCCAGAGCAGAGGGAGAGGATGCATTGACATATCCTTGGCCAGAGGGTCTTCTTTATGCCTTTCCTCTGACCCCACTGATCAGCGGGGCCCTGAGCAGGATAAGGAGGGAAGGAGCAGAAGTAATATTCATAGCACCATTCTGGCCCAGGCTTCCCTGGTTCTCAGAACTAGTGCAGAGGTCAGCAGTTACCAGAGACCTCTTAAACCAAGACCCAGTTCTCCATCCAGACCCAGCCTGGCTCCAACTGATGGCTTGGAAGTTGAATGATCAGATCTAGTTAAACAGGGTTTTCCTGTGGAGATAGTAGAAATCACGTTTCAGTCTAGGAGGCCTGACCAAGCACGTTTATAACCACACGTGGGCAGACCTTTAGAAAGTGGGCAAAAAGCAATACCTTGGACCCACTGAAACTATTTTATAGAGATATTGTTTTGTTTCTTCACCGAGGTAGAATCAAGGTTTAAAATCAAGCACCTTAAAGAGACATGGCAGCCCTTAATGCAGTCTTGGGTCCTGTGAGATTAAAGAACCTTTTGGTAAATAGACACATCAAGTATCTCTTAACAGGAACTAGGCAACTAGCCTCTCCAGTGAGACACAGGTTTCGGACTTCGAGTCTCTCTATGGTGCTCCAGGACATCACGGAGGCTTGTTTTGAACCCCTGAAGTCCATAGATTAAAGGTATTTATCATGGAAGGTTGCCTTTTTAGCAGCAATTACCTCAGCTAGAAGGGTTTCTGAAATAGCTCTGTCATCCAGAAAAAAACTAAGGACTCTGACACTGTGGACAGATCCTGCCTTTGTTCCAAAGGTCATCTCCAGCTTTCACATCAACCAGCCGGTGATGTAACCTTCATTCTTCCCCAAACCAACACACCAAAAGGAAAAGATTTGGCACAAATTGAATGTGCTCTGCTCACTTAATCAAGTCAGAGCAGCTATTTTCAAACTTACGGATTCATTATTTGTCTCATACAGCAGTCAAAATTCGGCAAGAAGGTATCTAAATCAGCTGTTGCCTTTTGGATAAAGCAGTGTATCCATAAGGCTTGCAAGACACTGGGCCTTTCAAAGAATGTGTCAGCGCACTCAACCAGAGCTGCAGCCACTACAGCAGCTTTCTCCACCAGGGCTTCAGTAGTGGTGATGTGCAAAGCTGCCACTTGGGCCACCTTGTGAACTTTTGTTAAGCACTACAGAATAGACCAAATGGTACCCGCAAAGGCATCCTTAGGACAAAGGGCGTTGGCAACAGTTGGCAGAACAAGAGGACACAAATTGTTCCCATCCCTCAGTCTTAGCTTGAGTACTGATAACCAACTTGGATGACTTCCCCCACAGAAGGAAAGATAGGAGCCTACCTGAGATTTCTTCTCTTCAGTGGGGCAAAGTAATCCACTACCAAGCCCTCCCCCCCCCCGATAGATATACACTAAAGGACAAACAGAACTATAGTGGTCGTTTTTCATGTAAATAAAATATACGTTAACAGCTTTAGGATTTTATTGCCTCTAAAAACCTTTCCATTTACTGTGCTGGGTACTTAATCAAATTTTCTGTGTGTGAACATACACACAATTTGTGTATAACAGTATATACATTTATCCGGTTATGTGGGGTCTTACTTTATTTGGAAGTGTTTCTTCATATATTTATGAACTTTAGAAAGACAAATAAAGTGTGATTAAATATTTAAGGATTTGCTGTTGTCCATTATACTGATGAGAAAGAAAGTAGATTACTGAGCAAAGGAAATAATGGTCCTGTCTGACTGGCATTTCAATTAATTCAACATTAAATGCATTTACCATTTGGAAAGGTGCAAAGCACTTTGCAGAGCTGTTAATATAGCATTCGATCATCTGTAATGCTGTGGGTGCTTACCCAATTGAAACAGGAGATCATGTTAGCAACCAGGAGCTGTTCAAGCTGTATAGTCTTTTCTATTCTGTCCTGATGTCAGTACCACTTTCTGAACCAATAACATGGGCTGGGAGATCAGATGGAAGGGGCTGCTCTGGCTTAGGGGCCTGATAAATGTCTGGCTGACAACAAAAGGCAAATCATGTGGAAAATGTGATTAAAGAAATGACATAAATAACAAAACTGCATGATGGCTGAAAGGGTTTAGTGAGTCATTGTGTCGTTTGCCCAGAAGGCCTCTTTGTCTCTACCTGGAGAACAAAATGAGCATCACAGAGAGAAGATCTAAATGCACATTTGTGGACTGTCAAACATAAATCAGCATTGCTAAATGGTCCTTGACCATTCATTCTGCAGAGCTAAAGGATGTGATCAGTTGGTCCAGTTTACTGCGATAGCATCCTTTATGGAGTCAAACAAGGTTTATCGCCTCTTAAATCTACTAGCAAGAGGCTACTTACAAATCAGATGCTTACTTGGAAGAGGTACCACTGCATCTATAAACGGAAGCTGAGAGCTGCTTCTGCAAGTAGGCAAAGATCTGTGAAGCTTGACATAACTGCCAGCTATTAGCTTAACTGCCAGAGCTTCACTTTTAATGCTGCATTCATTTAGATCCTTAATGTGGTTATTAAAGCTATTTATTAGGGTAAATACAGACTATTTTGTTCCAGTTTTTCCAAGCATCAGGGAAAGAAAACATCTCCCTGCATCTTAGTAGAATTTTGTCACCATGATATTTTTCATCAAAACTAAGCCTGACTATTTCTAGTGAGGCTTTTTTCCTAAAAATTTCCCTGCCACTACTGTGGACCTTTCTCTTTTGAATTTGCACCCGAGAGTATCAGCACAGAGAAAAGCAATTGCAAGCTAGTTTGCTCTTGAATAAATTAAATCCGTTCCCCACATTTGGTGCTAACATTGTACAGCTAAGTAAAAGTTTGACAACAATGTTAATTACTACAGTGCATTGTGGGAAAGAATTTTAACCACATGAGGAATCTGGAGCTGCAGATAATCTGAGACATTGGCAGTCTCACAAGAAACCTAAGAACTTTGAATTGTTATACAAAATGTCAGCAGGGCCCTTCCTAAACTTTCCCGGAAATGGTTCTATACGTGCTTGGCTATACATCAGTCTTTAGGAAGTATGGAATATCGATATTTCTTTAGATCAAAAATGACAAGCATTTTAAAATAAACTAGGGGTGAGAAGGCCAGTTTTAAGTATTAGCAATTAAGGATGGTTAGAAAAATGCCCTGACCTGGATAGCCCAGGCAAGCCCAATCTCGTCAGATCTTAGAAGCTAATCAGGGCCAACACTGGCAAGTATTTGGATGGGAGACCTCCAGAGAATACTATGGCCAAGAGGCCAGTGGCAGGCTATCAAGCCACTTCTCTAAACGTCATCTGTGCCCCAGTAGGAGTCGTCAGAAGTTGTCATAACTTCCAGGCATGGGCACACGCACACACACAAATAAATGCAAAAAAATACCACCACCACCCCAAAAAAAGATGGATCGAAAATAAGACTGGTTTCTGTTTTTATAAGTAGCCCTCCAAGACCAAGAAGAAAATAGACATTTCAGTCTATTGGTTCTAAAACTCGCAGTGCCAGTAACCTAATGCATTGGTTTGGGCATACTAACTGTTCCTCCAGCTGTCAGGTTCCTGTCATGTTCTGCTTCCTTGTAACTTTCCCGGTCAGAGATCCCGGCGGGAGCTCAGCATCAGTTCCTGCTCTGACGGCTCAGTTCCCCCTCCTCCCCCCTCCTTCCCACTCCAGGCTCCTATGGGTGAGCTCATGTGTTTTGCTAGACTTCAGTTATCTATGTTGCTTTCTATTGTAACCTTGGGCAACTGGGCTATGCTTTTCCAGGTGTCTTATGCGGGGGCGGCAAGTAGCTTTCACACAGGGTCAGGGTGGGAATTTAGTTTCAGCTTACGCGCCTTTTCTTCCCTGAGAAAGTAACGGTAGATTTTTGGCGCTTGATTGTTTTCCTTCTGATTGGTACCTATGCTTATGTTCCTGTTTGAATACAGTATATGAATCCCCTCCCTACTGTATGTGGTATCACAAACAAAGCAAGTGTTCCTGAAAGACCATTAAGAAATAAAGACTTTGTTTTAAACCACAAGGCCTGACATTTTGGATCTATTCAGAAGTCTCACACCAACTCTTTGAGACATTATGCTGGCATTACATCTTAGTCTTGTGTAGCAGGGTGATGCACCAGTATGTTCATTTAGGACTGGCTGTTGAGACTCTTCTGGTTTCAAAAAAAAAGAAAAAAAGAATAGCAGCATGCAATGTCCTTGGATATTAGAATGACTGAAAAGTAACATAGATGTAGCTGGCAGTCACCTCTTCCATGTAAAATTTAGAACAAGAAGTTTTTATTGGATTTCATAACAGGCTACAAAAATATGAAGCTTATATTTGACTGGTTAGACTGCATGGACAAACTTAATCTTGTACAGAATTGCCTCAGGGCGCTTGCCAGTATGTTTCCTGGTTACAAGTAACAAAGTAACACCATGTATAATATTTACAGTTTACTGATTATTAGAATTTACTATCATATGGCATATGAAATTCCAACAATATAATTTTACAATAATTCAAGTTTGTTGTAGCCTTCTAATGTATTACTAGATTCTGTAAGAACATAAATCTACAGCTTATGGTTTTCATAAGCCACTTTTCAGAAAAGTATTGTGTACATGTGTATAATGTATGTATCTTTCCACTAAGTCACTATCAGGTGTGAAGATGATGATGATGATGATAAAATAAAGAATTAAAGCAATCTCAGCTTCCTGTTTCAATAAGTTTATCTTCATCTGTGCCTGAAAAATAGTACAGGGAAGATGACTGAGCAGCTTTTTGAGGAAGAACATTCCATAGCCCAGAAGAGGTTCTGCTCCTGGTAGGGGATGATCTTTTTTTGAGAGGGGGGAATCTGGAGCAAGACCACATGGGTAGATCTTCATACCTGGGGATAGATCTAAGGAGCAGTTTCGGAGGGTGACGGGGGATGTGGCTGTAGGACGATCAGAGATGGGGACGGTGGTACTTCCTATATACTGCATAAGTTTATGATATTTGTAGTTATACTGAAAAAAGTCACACGTAAGTTTGCTTTGTGTTTATATCAATTTTAAAAATTCAAAAAAAAAGAGAGAGATGGGGATGGTGCTGGCTGCGCGGCTCAGCCTTGGGCTCTTGCTTCTGGTGCGGCTCTTACCCACAGACAGGTAATGAGAATTCAACTGCTGCAACTCCCTTGCGCAGCAATTCAAGTTCAACTTCTTCTGGGTCATTGAGCATGCCGAACAATACTAATACCAGCACTACCAAGGGACATGGAAATGCCCTTCAATCAACTGCTGGCCTCCTCTTTTTCTCACTCTGTCTTCGATATATTTGCTAAATGGCTCATACCTAGGGATGGGGTGGCTTGTTTGCATGGGCAATATATCGGCATGTAAAATGTGATGTGACTATTTTTTCCCCCTTACCTTTATCCTAAGGAGGTCGGAACAGGAAACATAGCTCTCCCTCTTCCGTTTTTATCTTTACAACAGCCCTTTTTGGTATGCTAGGCTGAGAGGTAGCAGCTTGTCCATGTATACCATGAACTTGATAGCAAGTGGGCCTTTGAATCTGTTATCTCTAAGACTGCCACTCTGACATCTGCATCATACTGGCTCTTTGTGGGAGATGTAGGCCACAGTCAGAACCACCCGGATGAAAGTCAGGAAGCCTTAAACGATTGATTAAGGTATTACATTTGTATTTTTCTTACAACCCGTCTGGCATATTGCATAAGAAATTTGCAATTTCTGACACTTAACTTGCTACTGTAAAGAATATGACACAGCACTGGCTCTATGCAGTAGGGTAATTTTGAATAGTCTTGTAGCAAAATGTAACTTTGCCTGAGCCTGTGAAGTTCTGCTGCCAATCAGTAAACAGTACTGAAGTAGATGGACCAGTGGTCTAACCCAGTATAAGGTGGCTTTGTAGGTTCCTGTTTGATGCTGATGTTCATGGGTTTGTGCCAGTTGCATGGCTGATATGTAACAAACCACAGTTTGTTTGAGGATCTGGTTTCAAGTCCACTTTCAATCTCAATGAGATAAATGGACTATAAATTAAGTAAATTGACAGCGGTTAGAAGCAAGTTTGAAAACTATGATTTGAATTGTTGTGGTGCTGCGGCTAAACTGTCAAACCATCGTTTGAGATGACTCCCCATGAGTGGAAATGTCCTAATCATAAAAAAATGAATCTGGAAACCACTCTGGCAGCTTCATTGGCTGTTCTCCAAAGTATTTCCTTCTCCTTGCTTCAGATTAGCTACAAGCTTGTCTTCAGTCGCAAAGATTTCCAGTTTAAAGAAAATGACTATCTGAAGATCCAGTCAATGATCTGTCACAGCTTATGAGCTTCTTTCCTTTTTTTTCAATTTAACATTATTTATTTTCATACAAACGAACGTATACATTATATGATCATTTTCATGAAAGCAAAAACAAAGTAAAGCAGTAGTAATAATTATATTAGGGATATAAATCATCTGTATAATCAACAATCATGATCTTTATCGAACCCCTATTCCATAAAACCACAGAACATTATACCTGAATGTTTCCCCTGTTGTGTCCTATAACAGCCATATAGACTGGCAAGGCTAAGCAGAACAGAAATGCTTATTTATCTGTTTGTATTTTCGATAGTGTTTGTTTTCCTTGAATAGTTTTAACATGAAAGAAACTTTTCTTAGAGGTGGCAAAATTGTTAGCAAGTCGAAAGGCACTTTTTCATACATCTGTAAGATCTGGAGACTATGTAGTGTTTTACTCAAACCATAAACAACCATATAGCTATACAATACATACAATATTTTAAAACTCTTATAATGGTGTACATGTTTATTATTCCAAAACATAATAAAAAATGTCCAGTACATCAAGAATTTGTTCTCATACAAATTCTCACCACCCAAGATTTAACAAGTTAATGTAGTAAAATAAGCAGTCTTCCAAATTCGGTAAAGCCATTCAGATATTGTAGGGACCTCCATACACTTCTAGTAGCTGGCAATACACATTCTAGCAGCAATTATAAGATTGGTCACCGCCTAGCCAGCTAACGCTGGCTAGACGGGATATAAATCCCAATAATAATTAAATAAATAAATAAACTCCAAATCTGTATCTTCGATCACCTCTGTAAAATAGCATAACAGGATAACTTTTGGGTCAAAGGGAATTTCATAACCAATAATCCCATGAGTTATTTCCAATAAAAAGGTAAAGGTTTCCCTTGCTCGAAAGCCAGTCGAATACGACTCTAGGGATGTGGTGCTCATCTCCGTTTCCAAGCCGAAGAGCCAGCGCTGTCCAAAGATGTTTCCATGGTCATGTGACCGGCATGACTAGATGCTGAGGCGCACAGAAAACTGTTACCTTCCCACCTAAGTGGTACCTATTATCTACTTGCAATTTCTTGCTTTCGAACTGCTAGGTTGGCAGGAGCTGGGACCAGAGATGGGAGCTCACTTCATCATGCAGCACTCAGGTCTCGAACTGCTGAACTACCAACCTTCTGGTCTGCAGTTCTTAACCACTTGAGCCACTGCAGCCCTATTATTTCCAATACTGGGAACCAAAACCTCTTTATTCCAGTACTTTCCCGAAAGATGTGGGATTGATCTGCCCCTGGAGATGACCAGTATCTATGGGTATCTTGTAAATTCGAGCCAATTTATATGGGGTTACATACCAATAATACAGGACCTCTTTACAGTCACTGGAGATCAAATTCTTTGGTATTCTCTTCCAGATCCATGTCTACTCACTAGTCATCTCTTCTCCCAGCCATTGTTCCCATTTCCTCTGCTGTTTATCAAACGCTACATCTTGATTCAAAATTAATGTATACAAATCATGCGCTTCCCAGGTACCGAGCTAATAGTCATTTTTCCAAAACTTGTTTTCTGCCGGCATTTCCCATGCTTTTGAATCAGTGTTGAAATGATGTGCCTAATCTGGAGGAACTGAAATAATCACAGTTTTTCTCCCTTCATTTTAGTTATTAAGTTGCTTTGTGATTACAACTGACCAGCTCTTAAAGTCTTGGTTTAAAAGTGAGATTGGTCAATAAGAGGAGATATCATCTGGATTTTTTCCCTGATATCAAAATAACCACAACCTTGGCTTCTTCCTACGATGGGGGGAATCTGCTGAAGTGTATTAACTTTGCTTAAGAGATGGATAAGTGGAGTTTTCACTTGATTTACAAATATTTGTAAAATTCTGGAATAAACCCATCAGGGCCTGGAGCCTTATTCATCTTTAAGATTTTAATCACTTGAACTACTTCTTGTTCTTGAAAAGATGCTTCTAATTTTTTTTTTGACTATAGATATTGTGGGTATTGCTGATTTTTGACAAAAAAAAATCTTGGATCTCTAGTTCACTTGGGTTGCCTGGAGTATATAGATCCACATAATAAACCCTAAATTGATGCACAGTATCTTGTGACCTAATAAATGGCTGGTTATTTACTACGACTCTTGTTATGTTATTCTTCTTTTGCTCATTTTTCAGTAGTTTAGCCAAAACTTTTGAGGGCTTGTTCCCTAATTCAAACCACCATTGCAACCCCATGATTCTTTCTAACTTTGCAGATAAACATAAGGAACAGAGGTCCATCAGTGGCCACAAGGTATAGATAGGAACTCTCAGTCTGGGGCAAGTGATGCTCTGTATTCTTGGTGCTTGGGGGGGACAACAGTGGGAGGGCTTCTAGTATCCTGGCCCCACTGCTGGACCTCCTGGAAGTACTTGGTGTTTTTGGCCAATGTTTGACAGAGTGTTGAACTGGATGGGACATTGGCTTCTCTTATGTTCTTATGACCTTTGCATTTCTAACAGCAACTTAAGATATAACAGCCTCTCATATACTTGATCCAAAAGAGATCTTTTATGTTCCACCTCAAGATCTCTGATCTGCTGTATTAAGATCTCTGGTCTTCCAAGCTGTATTAACTGATATTTCTGACCTTTTACAAAAACCACACCCTATTATATAAGCTTTGAAGATGTCCCAAACAATAGGCCAACTAACTAGGGAGGGAATATTGAATTTAAAAAAATCTTGAATATCTTTACTCACATCAACTTAATCCTCTTCCCAATTCAATAATCATGTTCCTAGACTCCCAACTCCTAACACTTGCCTTGTTATCATATGATCAGAGGATTGTCACAGGTGCATGGTCAGCAAAAAACATGGGACTTATAACCGCATCATGACTCTGAGACATAATTCCTGCCAAGACAATATAGAAGTCTGATCTCAAATACGTTTTGTGTAATGTGGAATAAAATGTATAGTCCCTCTTTCCCGGATGAACAAGCCTCCAAGCTTCAAGTAATTTTTTTTCTTTGCACACAGAATGTGCTTCTTCCATCATGTATAAAGAATCCTCAAAAACCTTTATTATCAAAAGAAGTTATATGAGTGTTAGTATATGCCTGCAAAATAAACTGAACCATCCCTTTTGTGACATCATTGTTGTGCAATCTTTGGATCTGGGCCAATGAGAAAGGCCTGTTCTGATCTTAATGGACTGTATTTCTTGGTGTTTTTCTGCACTATTTGTTCCTTTAGACTGGCAGGGTTTCCGAATATTGTTACAGACCTTACCCCATAACCATCCCCTGGCTATAGCGTCAGATTGAAAAGCCATTATCTTCTTTGTTACTAAGCCAAAAAATATATGATTGAGTTACATGGGATCACTACGGAACTGTGATGAGAAAATGATTTACATATGAAAGAGCAACTACAGTTAACATTTATGGCACAAGCTATCATAATGCACATTATGATATGAACCTGAGCAACCAGATTCATATTTGGTAACAGTAGGGCTGATTCTAGATCATGAAATCTGGGTTGTATGTGTTATGTGCTGTCAAGTAACTTCTGACTTATGGTGACCCGATGAATTTACAACTTCCAAAATATCCTATCATTAACAGCCTTGTTCAGGTCTTGCAAGCTATAGGCTGTGGCTTCTTTTATGGAGTCAATTTATCTCATGTGGGTCTTCCTCTTTTCCTCCTGCCTTCAACATGTCCTAGCATTATTGTCTTTTCCAGTGACTCTTCTTATAACGTGACCAAAGTGTACAGTAGCCTCAGTTTAGTCATTTTAGCTTCTAGGGAGAGTTCAGGCTTGATTTGATCTAAAACTGGTTTATTTCTTTTTGGCGGTCCACGGTATCTGTAGAACTCTCCTTCAACATCACATTTCAAATGAATCAACTTCCTTTCTGTTAACTTTCTTCATTGTGCAGCTTTCACACCCATACATAGTAATGGGGAATACTATAGTATGAATTATCTTGGTTTGGGTTATGGGAATCGAATAATTAACAAAACAATATGGAGTGGGCAGTGTAAAAACTTTAAGAAATATTTGTCAGATTGCAACACCTCTGTCACAAAAGGCTAAATCACAGCTACAGGCCAATGTTTTGACAAGAGATGGGGAATTTTTGGATTACAAGTCAGTTCCTATCACTGGTTCTTTCAACTCAGCCTGTCTCGTAGTAATTTGCAGTATGCTTCTTTTGATCTTTGGTTTGCCCTGGTCTTCTGCATTATCATTGCCAAAACAACTCTTAGTTCTACTTAAACAATCCTTGGCTTGGAAGTGCCTGACCTCTAGATGTCCTTGGATTGCAAATATCTAAAAATACTTATTTTCCTTCCCTTCTGCATTACATCCAAATATGTGTGTGTGTTAGTCAGTTAAAGGATAAAGGCACACTGTTGGATATTTTGGGCAATGAAACGTGTTTTGTCACCAGAATCTGTCATCATATGATAAATGTCCTTCAAATACAAACAGCTTTAATCTTTATAATCCATTGTGTGTCCCGTTATGTCATATGGTGTTGCCCGTAGAACTGAAGACTTCTCCCTGCTGAAGGAACTAGAGATCATTTTTTCTTTTACATTTTTCTCACTTATTTGTTATTGTAAAATTAACTTTCCATTTGCTGAGTCTTTCTTCTCCATTTATTTTCCTTCTCACATTTCTTGCATATGCCACAATACATCTGTTCATATCTAAAGTGCCACAAGACTCATAATTTTCACTGCAACAGACTATCATGGCTTACGTTTTTTTGGGGGGGGGGGAGGATCCGCTGCCTCTGCAACCTTCTTTTTAATTTTCTAGCTCATGTCTGAGTCCTCTG
This sequence comes from Lepidodactylus listeri, assembly GCA_029233225.1. Taxonomy (NCBI): domain Eukaryota; kingdom Metazoa; phylum Chordata; class Lepidosauria; order Squamata; family Gekkonidae; genus Lepidodactylus; species Lepidodactylus listeri. The sequence continues at coordinate 44,649,659 of JARCFY010000003.1, forward strand.
CTGAGCTGCTCTCCATGACTGAAACAGCCTCCCACTAACATCTGCTAGTCTCACTTCCTCAGATCTTTCTGCTGAGCCTTACTTTACCTGCTCTTCTGGTTCAGCCTCCCATACTATATTCTCTTCCCTCCCCCCCCAATTGTTTAGTGTTTGCTGCTACTATATCCAGTCCAGAGGAGTAGCTGTGTTAGTCTGTTGCAGCAAAATTACGTAAGGGTTGGATAATGCTTTAAAGGCTAACAAAAATTATTTCAGTATGAGTTTTCATGAGTCAGAATTCACTCTTTTATATGCACAGAAGTGTACTTGGATTAGTTAAATACATTGCAGGAGGGTGGGGGATATTACCAAAAGAGGTTGTTGGGGGGCGGGGCAACTGAGGATGATGGTGGTTGTCTAATTCGTGAGCTCCTTCCCTCCTTCCTAACGATTTAACGGCAAAGACCACAAAAATGATCTCACAGCAGCGGAATGGGTAGGAATGATAGTCCTAAACTCCCTGCTCACAAAATAACAAAACAAACCGCACAGGATTTCTTTAAACCCTGGAATAATAAGCCGGAGCCGGAAAAAACAGACCCAGCCTCACCTAAAATGGCGGTCGCGTCACCCCTTTCCAGCCCATCGGAGCTCTCAGTTACGGATAAAAATCTCCCTTCCCTCCTACAACAAATGGAGCAGACGATTACTGAAAATATACAGATGTCCATTAAGCCGGTCAGGGAACAGTTGGAAAGCATACAGGACATCTCAGTGAAAGCCTCCGTCACGGCCGAAACGGCTTATAACATGGGGATACGGCTCAAGCATGAGATGAGGGAGTTACAAGAGAGGGAAATGGGCTTTAACGAGAGGCTCCTTACCCTGGAGTCTCAAACGAGACAATTTAACGCAAAATTCAGAGGGATCCCGGAAGGAGGAGAACGAAACTCAGATTTTATTTGTTTTATCTCAACTTGGTTAGTGTTTGCACTTAATTTAGAGGAGGGAGTGGTTCAGCTTATTGTTAAAGCTTATAGGCTGGCATCAACTTCAATTTCTTCTTTCCAACCAGAGGAACAAGACAGGGCTGTCCTCTGTCGCTTCTCCTGTTCGCTCTCACCATCGAACCTTTAGTAAAGGAACTGAGAAAGAACAACACCTTCCCTGGCATGCTGATAGCAGATAAAGAGCATAAATTATCTATGTATGCAGATGATGTCACGCTATATGTAACAAAACCCAAAAGATCATTGCCCATCATCTTCAACATCATTAAGCGGTTTGGAACAATATCTGGACTACATTTAAACGCAAACAAATCAGAGGTGTTTCCAGTAGGTCTTTCGAAAGAGATCAGAACAGAGTTTAAAAGGAATTATAGCTTCCAATGGATAACAATGGAATGGAGATATTTAGGGATTCAGATTCCGCTGAATATAAAAAATTTAACAGACTGCAACTTTCAGAGGCTGCACAAAAACATTCAAAACAAGATACAAGCGTGGAAAAAAATATCTGTCTCTAGCTGACAAACTACAATTGATTCAGAGCTTCATATTCCCTAGGTTTTTATACTTGTTCAGAGCACTCCCTATATCTCTAACAGACAAAGATCTAAATAAGTGGCAGAAAACCCTAACGAATTTCCTTTGGAATACATCAAAGCCCAGGGTGGATCAAAGACATCTGACGAAACCCACCTCGCAGGGAGGCATGGGAGTACCCTCGCTTAAAAGATACTATATGGCATCAGCAATCGCCAACATAGCAAGTATGCTACAGCCAAATTATAATGCTACATGGATATACATCGAACAGAGTTACACTTTGCCTTTCCTGCTTTCAGAAGTAATTTGGATGCCTAAAGTCTCAAGACCCAAAGCGATAGAGGGCAATGTCTTTCTGGAATCAACTCTCAGAATCTGGGATGCAAACAGAACATCACTTGTCTCTAAAATTTCTCCGATATCAGTATTCACTAACCAACCATGATTCCCACCAGGACAGGAAAGAAGAGCCTTCAAGAGGTTGACCGACGCAGGACTGTACAGACTGCAAGACTTAGTTAAAGGGAAACAATACACAGTAAAGAGTTTTTTGAGGAGCAAATGAACACCACACTGCCTTGGTTAAGATTTTACCAATTAAAAACCTTAACTGAATGGGCCGCGAAGCAAGGGACGTTCTCCAAACCAAAGACACTGTTCGAACTCACCATTAGTAAACTCTCTGAACAGAGGAAGGGCCTGATGTCAATTATATTCAAAATAGTGGCATCTTCCGAAAAAGAACATAACTCTAAAAATAAAGCAGCATGGAACAAAGACCTTCAGAAAGAATTAACAGCGGAACAAGGGGGGAATATATGGAACTCCCATGCATGCAAATCACAAATTTTTCCAATACGCCCACAATTCTTTAAAATCCAAACAAGGTGGTATCTCTGCCCAAACGTCTTCAGCATATGTTTCAGAATCACAGCTCTCAGTGTTGGAAGAGATGTGGAGAACCTAGTGATTTTTTCCATTGCTGGTGGATATGTACAGTCATCCAAACATTTTGGAAACAAATAATAATAGAAATTGAAAATATCACCTCACAACGTTTACCGTTCGACCCAGCAGTTTTGCTCCTCAATTTAGAAGAGGGAATTGATTCTGAGTTGGAAATAACCACGTTAACTTCCACACTGCTTGCAACTGCTCGCCTGACCATTGTAGCCTCTTGGAAAGCACCCACAGCACCAAGCATATCAGACTGGAGGAATAAATGCTGGGACTACTTCATCATGGACAAATTAGCGGACATTGTTGAAGGGCAGACGTCCAAATCCACAACATCTAACTTCCGTACGCAAATGGTTTTCATTTATTACTTATATGGCAGAACACAATATTATACTGGCTAACTCTGATTATATAAAGTGGCTTCACTTCTAAATACTCCTAGAAACTAGAAATTACAAATATTGCGGAACGCGGGTATGTAAGTATAAGCACTTAGAAGTAATGGTAACACTTACCCCAAACTTTTTCACTGCGAAAATTACAAGAACGCAGTCCGTGATCACTACTGAGCGGAGAGCAAAGAGAAAAGAAAAAATAGCTTTGTTTACCTGAACAAGGTTAGCAAATTTTATATCAGTCACGGTCATTAAAAATTACTTACCGTGGAAAATGCATTCTGTTTAGTATTGTATTAGAAAAAGGAAAAGAATGTTGTAAAAATTTTAAATGGTATATATTCCAATAAAAATTGTTTTTTAAAAAAACAAAACAAAAAAGGTTGGTGTAAAACGAAATCCAAGCCAAAGAGATATCAGCTTACCTTGAATAGGTGTGAGACACTTCTAACGAACAACCTATCCAGTCTGGACAACTTAGAAAATAAGTCCTCCATAACTGTAATTTTTGTCACTAAATACAGTGTCAGTGGTAGCAAAAAAATTTTTTTTAAACCTGGAAGTTTTAACTGAGGGCGGATTCCCATTATTTTGCATGATTAAGTTTAGCAAGGAAAAATCCCTTCTCCATCGTACTGCCAAGAAAAAAGATACTGCCATAGATCTATTACCCATCAGTGCTTCCGTGTCCCTGTTGGCGATCAGAGGGCAGCCCTATGCAGGCACAAAATATTCCAGTGTGTCATAACTGACGTGAGTTCTGGATGTCGGCATTGAAGAATGAATGATGAAAGCTAAGCAAAATATTTCACGTGTTTGTAAAGCCTTTCTAGTCAGCTGTGGACTGTCCTTTGCACATATGCTTGGGAGTAGTCTACTGATCCCAGTGAAACAGTTCTAAGTAAAATACACATGAGATTAGGCTGTAACTTAGTGACTGACCAGTCAGGTATTTAATATTAATATTATCATTTTTATACCCCAGTTTCCAGCCATGATTTGCTTCCCAGATGACTTATAAATAACACTCAGTGTAAAGATACAGTATACTATGGACTCATGGGTATGTGGATGGCACCCCTTTTTAGCTTCTGTCTGTTGTTGACATGGTCCAGATTCTAGGCTTTTCCTTCCAGGGGAGGGGGGAGTGCAGAAAATGAACTCAGGAAATTTCTGGCTCATAAGGAGGCCAACACAGAGAATGAACCCTTCTGTTGATCTACAGATACATAAATGGTTGCTGATTGTTGAATTTTACAGTGTATATTTTAATGTCAATATTTTTCATTGCAGCTGTGTCTTACTATTTACTGAGAGCCAGTATGAAAGCCACTGTTGAGCCAAGATAGTACTATATATTTTTTAAAAATTATATAGATAGATTAGATCAGGTGTGGTAGGCAGGTGGGCATACTCAGCAAATAAGTTTGCTATCCATTGTAGTCTTTGTGTGCATGTGCGTAAGACCGGATCAAAATAACTATAAGAGGAGTTCTGTTGTGAAATGCAGTTTTCCTTTCTCCTTTCTCCAGCCTGCTGTACCTTCCTTGTGAGGGCCAGGGAATTCTTGGCAGTTATGTGGAGCTTTGCAGCTGGCGAGAATTGACGCAGAGGCCTTGTGGAAGGGCTTTCTGCTTGTGGAAATAGCCCTTTGGAGCCATAATGAAAAAAGACTAAAGGCTAACAAGGAGAAAGGAAGTTGAATATTGGCTTGGATTGCTTTGCTAACACAATTAGAATTATTAGCTGTAATTATACAGTTTTCCTGGCAATTTTTATTTTGCACATGGTATTGAATTGTAAGCTTCCAAAGCTTGAACTATATATCCATGGAAGATTGAAATACTAAATATTATACTAGGAAACAAGCCTCTTAAGAGTAACTCATGCCTCTCTTCCAGGTGACCAGACTTTAAGAATTTGGGATGCTAAGGTGCCAAGGCTCCCAGTAGTAATTCCAGCTCACCAGGCTGAGATTTTAAGTTGCGACTGGTGCAAGTATGATCAGGTACAGTAGCCAGAAACAGTGTATTTGTAGACTCTAGGGACATTGTCTTTTTGTGAGTGAAACTGTTTTGTAATTATCATGCTGGTAATAATTTTGGAAACGTCCTACCATCATGAAAACATTTTGGTAGATTTTACTGGCATTGATTTAAGCATAAGCTTAACTGTTCCATTCATCAATAAGATCTGAAACACTTTGGCTAGGTCCTTACTCTCAAAAATAACTCAAAAATTAGGGGTGTGCACAAAAGAAATCAGTATTTTTCCGGTTTGGATCTAATGAACTCAAAAAATATTGGTATTTCCTGATATTCCTAAATCCCAATATGATATTGGGATTCGGAAAATGATCGGGATTGCCAAATTTATTGACTCGGCATTTAGAGGGATCGTCCCTTTAAATGCATTTTGCAAGCCGTGGCACAAGTGAACACAGAAGGCTTACACTTCTGGGTTCACTCGCACTGTGGCTTGCAAAACACATTCAAAGGGGGGAAGATGTGTGCAGTTGTGTGCAGATTGGCTTGGGAGGGGGGGAGATCCCAGGGTTAGTCCAACGTGCAAAAGGGGAGGGAGTGTGTTGAGCAGCCCCTCTGCATCAAACTGGCAACACTCCTCCCTGGGGTGCCCCTCTACCTGCCCTCCAAGTTGTGTGCAAATTGGCTTGGGAGGGAGATCCTAGGGGAGGAATCCTAGACTCCCTGTGGAAAAGGGAAGGGAGTACGTACAATGGCCCCCCTGCAAGCTAGAGGCATCAAACTGGCAGTGGACCTCCCCGGGATGACCCTCTACCTGCCCTCCTAGTTGAGTGCAGATTGGTTGGGGGGGGGGAACCTAAGGTTCCTGTGCAAAAGGGGAAGGAGTGTGTCAAACAGGCCCCCTGCAAGCTAGAGGTATCAAACTGGCAGCGGACCTCAAGATATTTTTCAGGTATTTATTTGGTTTCGTAAATATTGAATGTACACACCTAGTAAAGATCCTGAACCAGTGCTTTACTGCTGTAGTTAAATGGTTAAGGGTGAACAAGTTGAAAGTGAATCCTGATAACAGGGAGGTAATGCTGATTGAAAAGGCTGAGGTTGTGAGAAAAATTGTGTTTCCCACCACTGATGGGGTCCAGTTGAACCTTGCTGTTTCATTTAAAAACTTAGGGGTTATATTGGATCCAGCACAATTACTAAAGAACCAAGTTAATACAGCTTTAAAAAAAGGCATTTAGCCCAAAAGATGGCCCCCTACTTTGACTCAGCTGAAATGATAGATGAATCATACTATGGTTACTTTGAGGCTAGACTATTGTAATGCACTGTACATTGGTCTGCCTTAAAAGACAACTAAAACTCAAGTTGGTGCAGAATACTACAGTGCAGTTACTATCAGGCACCGTGTGAAACACGTATGCCACATCTATTCTGCAGACAGTCTATTTTTTACTGATCAATTACCAAGTTCAGTTCAAGGTTCTGACTATTACCTACAAAGCCTTTCATTGCTGTAGCTATCTTCTCCCACTATGCCCCTTTGTAACAGTTTTGCTCATCTGAGCAAAGCCTTCTAAAGCTGCCACCTTGCAAACAGGTAAGATTGGCAGCTGTCCATTCATGTGCATTCCTGGTGGCTCCCACCTTGTGGAATGGCCTGCCTGAGGCCACATGGCCTCCCACACCTCTGTCATTTTGTGGAATGTGCAAACATCAGTGTTCCAGGGGGCATTTTTTAAAAAGAGACTAAAACCATAGTAGAAAAAATACTACAGTCCTTTAGATAGTGGAGATCCCGGGCCAAAGATCAAGATGATAACTAAGTCAGTATGCCTACTTGGCCTCCCTTCATTAAATCCTTCCTCTGGGACCTCTTTCCCTTAAGCTGGATATGTGTAATTCTACATGTGCGCACTCTTCACATTTGATAGAACCTGTGCCTAGTTTTCCTATTCTATGATAAAATTCCTATTCTGTTATAAAATTGCCCTTCTCAAGAACCGTTCCCTCAAGAACCAGATATATGATAGGGTTAGAGCCCTCAGTCCATAGAAGCAAGGCTCATGGGTCTTTCCTGCATTTCTCTCCTGCCAGCTATCCTTTCCAACCTTGGGAAGTTTATTCCTAGGGTTTTGGATCCCCTGTAGAGGAGTAAACACATGGGTTGGGAGGATGTACTAGGAGGGGGGAAGATGATGAAATTGCATCCTTCTTCTGCTTCCATCAGCAGAACTGCATGGATGGAACAGGTAGAAAGGGTGATTTCATCCCATCCCCACTTGCCATCTCTTCACAAGTTCCTCACAGGTCCTGGCTGATCTGTTATCGTGACTTGTAAAGAAAGGGAGGGAGGGAGGAAGGAAAGAAAGAAAGAAACTTCCTTGGGGTCAGAAAGAACTGCTAGAGAGAGAGGGGTGAGTAGGAAAGATCTGTGACTGTCTGCATCTTCTGCTGTAAGACTGTGGACTCCGACCATGGTTATTGACACGGATTAGTATTGATATCTCTCTTAGTCATTATTCCTAAATGTTGCATTTGGAACTTAGCTTTTTATTTATTATGAACTAATTTTTGATGTATATTTTTTACCAGAACTTGCTGGTAACAGGTGCTGTTGACTGCAGTTTGAAAGGCTGGGATTTGAGAAATATCCGGCAACCAGTATTCAATCTCTTAGGCCATACATATGCTGTAAGAAGAGTAAAGGTAAGCTTTTAAAAATCTTCTTCTCATTTGATTACAGTGTACTGTTTATCAGTAATGCAGAGCACCTACACAAGGAAGTAAGTAACAGCAAAAAAAAAAATTATTTATTGGATTTATGGATTGCCCAATCCCTCCTGGTTCAGGGCTTTTGGTGTTGTACAATCATAATAAAGCATCAAACATACAATAAAATATTTAAATAACATTAAAACAATGATCTGAAGGATTCAGATGGTGAGTTCCAATTATTTCCAGTTTCAGACTGCCAACCACTTGGGGGGGGGGGGGGGCGGGGGGGAGAGTACAGAGAACAGAAGGAATGATACCAGAGATAATGTGGAAACTATTCTTGGGGCTCACCAGTTCCACATACCCAAGGTTTGGACTTGTGTGTCTTGAACAGCAGTGCTGTCATAACACTTTTGAAAATGAGGGATTTGGTAAGAAGTTTTGTGAGATGGCATTGGGATCTGACATTCAAAGAGAAAACAAAATAAAAACAAAAATTCTGCATCGTATTCCTTAACTAGCTCTTTGGATTCTGGTTAGTATATTGTTCAGATAAGTCACCGGAGAAATCAAATATTTCAAACATACATGTTTTTTAAAGCCCCAATTTATTTTATCTTCATTGAATGGATGAAGTGGACTTCTTTATGCTTCTCTTGGTATTTTCTGATGTTCTTGTTGCTTGAGCACTTAAAGAGGGGGGGCTGTTACTCAAGACAACATTGCTAGGGCGGGTTCTTTTGTCACCATTAATATATTTGAAAGCATTAAGTTAAAATTTCACTGTTCGGGAACCAGACATAAGGTTAACAAGAGCTTGGCTCCTGGTTCTTATCTCTGATGCAGCCTTTTGGAAGGCTTCATCTTCTGCTGTCTGTGCCAAGGGCTATAGTACTGAATCTACTGTCTGTTGCGGGGCAAATTATGAGAGACTGTTGTACAGTTGCCAGTTTGCAGACTTGAATCAAATTATCATAATGGCAGCATTTTTTCAAAATATGAAAGTCTGAGGTGAAAATGGCTGTACTCTTTAAAAGATTTTCCTGGGGTTAAGCCCCACTGAATAGACCTCCTTCGGATTGCTCCCAATGCGGCCTTGGTACTCTGAGTCTAGAATACTCTCTCTCTCTCTCTATATATATATATATGTGTATATATGAAGTGAAACAAGTTTGGAAGCATCTAATCACATGATCAGTTTTCTAACTTTTCTATGGATTATGCTTATGCTGCAAATTGGTTTTGGTCAGAAACTGACCTGGATCCCCACCTTTCATTTTAAAATATAGCAAGTTGCTAAGTCCAGAAATAGGAGACAGAGTGCTATGGCAGTATTCTGTTCAGTTGTTTTAGTGAAGAACGAATTCATTCCTACCTTCCTAGCCATGGAGTAAAGTCTCAGCAATGATAGACATGCTTGCTGCGTCTCTCCCCAAAAACCTGTGCTGTTGTCTAAGAAACAAGCAGGCAATGCTTCCTCTGGTTCTTCCCAGGCTTTTTGTGGTAGCCATCAGGAGCATATATCAGGCGGTTGGTAGGCTTTATAACAGTAAATGTGCTTATGGCAACTCTGCCTTCAGATCATTGTCATATAAGGGATTTAAAATCTACTCAAAATCTTAATTTATGGCAGGGCTATATTATGAAATAGATACTGTCATCTTCATGGTAGACCTCACACCGAGTAACATTACACCAGGTTTTGGATTTTGCTGTCTTTGATATTACATCACAGAACTTGATTCATGATAAATGTCTGTGAGTCTTTTATATTTCATACTGATAATACTGTTCGTGTTTTCCCCTCCTCTCTTTTCAGTTCTCACCATTTCACGCCACTGTATTGGCGTCCTGTTCCTATGATTTTACTGTGAGGTACAGTAATATTTTTAGAAAATGTCTCGCATATAATTCTGCCTTGTTCTGCCTACTGGTTCTTGCTTTCAGTCCCTGGACAGAAATTCCATGTCTTTGGGCTTGCAAGGCTGTTGCAGCAGAAGACATCTCTGTTACTGATTTTTAAAAAGGTTTTAAGAGAAAGAAGGGTTCTGCCTCAATTTACCTGGCTTTTGTTACAGAAACTGCAATTGTTAAGTGCGGGGTAGTTTGCTTCCCTAGCAGCACAATAGAAAATTTTTAGTAATTTGATATTGTTTTGTATTTAACAGATGGGTTTTATAACTTGACTTTTTTTATATTCTTATTTTTGTATCCTTGTATTTGGATCCATAAAAAATATGTCCTATGAAGATAATGTAACTGTAAAGGGCATGTGCAAATAGAAATATGGTTGTAATCAACATGCACAGGTACCTGAAAATTCCGTAGAAAAAGTTAAATTGGCGCTTTTTGATTAATAATAGTAAAAGAGCCCTTCAAGATATAGGCTTTTGTGCCTGAACTGGAAGCATATTCATCAGGTGCCCCTGCCTTCTCAAGTTAGGCAGGTAGCAACCTAGGAGAGGGCCTTGTCCACTGTGGTGCCGAAACGCTGGAACTCTCTCCCCAGAGAGACCCACTTGTTCCCTTCTGTTGATGTCTTCTGCCAGCAGCTGAAGACTTTCTTGTTTTGTCTGGCATTTCCTCAGGGATCCCTCCTTCCCGCTGCAGGTTTTAATTGCTGCTTTTATGTATGTGTATTTTATTGTACTGTATATGTATTTTAGCTTGGTTTTAAGTGTTTTACTGATGTGTTTTATTTGGTTTTAATGTTTTTAAGATGTGTTTTTATTATTTATGTTCTTAGTCTGTTAGCTGCCTTGGTGGTTCTTGATCAGGGCAGAAAGATGAAGTATAAATTTTGTAAATAATATTACTGAATCAAGATCCTGACGCCTTTAATTCAAACACAGGTTATGCCAGTGACTGTAATGGTTGCTGCTTGATTGCTAGATCAGCATAGTTAACACAAAACATATGGAGTAAAAAACATTCTACATGGTACCTCTTTTGGGAAGTACATCTCCTTCACTCCACCCCTCAATTTCCAGTGCAGTGTTACTGTTCCCTTAACTGCCATCTGGAAGCACACATCCTAATTTTCTCAAACAGCAGATGATGTCATAAATGCGTGCTTAAGCAGTACTTACAAATGGAGGCAAACAGACCCACACGTACCCTACAAGTAGAAAATGACAGGAAGAAGGCTAGATTAGAACCTTTCCCCCTGACATTTAGCCTGCATTCAAATGTGCAGTCCTCTAACCTTGGTCAAAACATACCTCTAAAAGATGGAAACTAGGATAGGCATATCATTCTTGAAGTTGCAGTATTTGCATTCATGCAGTACCTTAGATCATTGTCTTGGGCTTCTTCCCATTGTTAGTAACATGAGCGCACCTTGAAGTTCCTAGAATTGTGGAGCCTTCTTAGACAGGCTTGCAGTAAAATGGCCAAAAAGAAGAAGAAGAAATTGGATTTATACCCCGCCCTTCACTACCCAAGGGAGTCCCAGAGCAGCTTACAAACTCCTCTCCCCTCCCCTCCCCACGACAGACACCCTGTGTGGTAGGTGGGGCTGAGGGAGCTCTGACAGAAACTGCTTTTTTCAAGAACAGCTGTGCCGGAACTACAGCTTGCCCAGGGTCATCCAGCAGGTGCAAGTGAGGAGTGGGGAATCAAACCCGGTTCTCCCAGATTAGAGTCCGCACACTTAACCAATACACCAAATTGGCTCTCAAGAACAAGAGTGCTTCTTCCTTGTGTCCAGATAATTTATAATCTCTTCTCTGACCCCTCCCCCTTGAGTTTCTTCCTTCTCTTCCTTTTGGTTTTTTTCCCTTCTCTGTCCCCTAGGTTTGACACACTGGTCTTAGGTGTGAGCTGTCTATTGTCCCTCTGCCAGCTAGGGCCATTTACATTTGTAAGGCACTGAATTGTTCCGTGTCTTTGAGATGCAGTCCCAATTACTATAATTGTGGTGTGAGTTTTAGTATGGAGGGCATTTCTCCACAAGGTTTAAGAGATTATATGCACTTGTTGTCCTTGTAGGCAGTTGTTCTAAATTGGACACACAAAGACTCGCTTCGTAGAGTTGCAATTTTGGCATTTCCAAGTGTTGGTTAATAATATGTGGATTTTTCTGTTTTAAGATTGACTCAGTTGGAGATTTTATTGGCTATCTGCCATGACAGATGCTCTTGATAAAATAGCTTTTCAACTAACCAGTATCTTGCACAATGTGATGCCTTTTTCATAAGTGGAACATTCCAGAAATAACTTATTTGCCAGTCTTTTAATATCATCATACCATTATTTGTAATAGATACTTTAATCTGTTTTCTCTCACTATATAGTTGTATATCTTCGGGGGGGGGGGTTAGTATTAAGTCCATGAAGTCATAGGGTTTCTGTGCATTGTAAGGGTTTCCAATCTGATTTTGATAGAATACAGTTTAGCTGTAGTGATACTTGAGAAATCATAATTTGGAGTGAGAATTAATGGCAGTGCTTTTAGCTCTCCAAATAATCAAGGCATATTTTCAAATGTGAAAAGCTGCATCTTTGATTCTCTAAACAGATTTAAATATGTACCATTGTAAAAGAAAAGAGAAGACAATAAATCTAGATTAGGACAAAACTGATAATAATGAATTTTGCATATTTCGCAGCCAAGAAAATTCTGTTGTTCCATGTGCATGTTCATATAGATGGGAAAACACCTTGGTTTTGAAGAACGTTTTCTTATCCCAAAGACTCTTAAGATGCTCTAGTAGTTATCTGGTAAGGGCGGGGAAACACAGAAAAAGTTATATGGTTCACAAGTGTCAGGTCAAGGATTTATATCTAACCCTAGCTAGTATTTGCGAACACATTCTGGCTGCAGTCTTCTGCATAACTCCTGATAAAATGGGACATAACTCCTAAAAAACTGGAACATACTTATGCAGGAACAGAGGAAGGCCAATGACAGAAAAAAAATTAGTAGTGTTTGTCTGATTTAATGGATATATGCACATGTCACATTTGGAACCAAATGGCATGGTTGTTAACAGTTCCAACAAAACAGAACTGCTATTTCCCCCCCTCTTAAACAGGTGACGATCTCTAAGGAAATAACTCTGGGACATCACTAGTAGGTTTGTGTGTAGGGGCCAGAGAAGAGATGTTTCAAGGATGTAAACCTGAGTTTAAGGATTTTTGAATCTCATTTTTTCCCGGTTTTCTCTCCTTCCTTGTGGTTGCTATGTTTTATGGTTTTATTTAGAAATTGTTTTGTGTTTACAAAATACCTTTTGGCATCAAGTATACTGTGCCGTAATGCATGAATTTTAGCATAGTTTGAATGTTATGCAATGGACGGAAAATGCCAGATTGCAGCTTCTTGCAGAATTTGGCAGATGGCAGAATCTAGAAGACTGCATAATGTTTCTACAAGAATGCTTCGGTAATACTATAATTACTATGCAGGCAATACTGAAGAAGTTTGGTTCCTTTAGAAGAGAATGTGAAAGTCCATTTAATGCACAATAACGAAATGATATAAACCATCTGCTTAGTTGTAACTTGTTTTTGAACAAAAATAATATGAAAAGACACTATTATAGACACTTCTGCCAAAATGTTTTATTGCAAGAGATGACACAACAATTTTTAGGATTTTTAACCTCTGCAGTATCAACCAAAAAGTTAAATTAAGAATGTTATTTCAGAATCAGTTCTTGTGGAACACTATTCACTGAGAGAGGAGGAAGTTGCATTTTCCAGTTGTCCTCGTACAGCTTTGATACTTTACTGATTTATCAACCTTTACAACTTCTTTTATAGATGAAGTTGTACTAAGAAAGTTGAAAATATTCACTCTCTTGAGCACTGCATGTATGTTCGATTTATATTTATTAGATTTGCATGTTTACCCTGCTTTTCAGTTCTAGGACCCTAAAAATTACTTACAATAAAGCAAACTAAAATAGATATGTATTAAAAACCTTAAAACACATAGCATTAAAGACAGCAGCTGTGTAACCAAAACCAACCAATTTTGCAGCCATTAAAGGCTTGGTATAGAAGTATAGTTTTCATAATCACTTAAAAGCAAAAGTAAGTGACCCTGTCAGTCTCATTGCAAGGTCCTAGCACCAGCTCTGAAAAAGCTGTATGCCAATCTAATTGCTGACAGTGATAACATACGAATAATCAGCTCTGAAGCTGATCTCAGCTTTTGTAGACCCTGTGTAGCCCATGAAAAGGATTTTTTCAGTCATCATCCAAAGTCTGTCTAAGTGCTCCATTGGGCTCTGACTGGAGTGCACTGAGATTAGAATAGAGCCTCCATAAATGAAGCATCGAGTGGAATGAGCTTCAATCCTACCTCCTTTCCACCTCTCTCTAGAGACAACTCTTCTGCCCTCCCATTCCAGGGGCATTCCTTCTTCAACTGGAGGCTCATACAGCTCTAAACATCAGATTACATTGTTCCATGATATCTTTTTTCATATATCCTGCAATCACACCAGTCGGCACCCCACTGGGATGCTCTCCCCTGTCCATCCTCCAGTGCATTCCTAGGGTCCCTATGAATATGGGGGAGGGTATTCAGTGTCTACCATCTTAAACCCAGCTAAAGACCTTTAAAGTCTGACAGGATATTGGGAGCTTCAGGGTGATAGCAGATGTACTGAGAAAAGCAGAAAAGACAGTGAAAAACTTAGCTCAATAGCAATAACCTCAGTGTAAGAACCAACTTGTGGTGTCATAATCACATCAGCCAGTAGATAGTATTTTCAGTACCTCTGCAGGACTGCCACTTCCACTCAGCTTCATTTCATGTATAACTATAGCCAGGATTTCTTGTAACTGATAACTGACATGGAAATCTGAGATATGAGAAAATCTCCAGGACACTATGTCTGTGTAGAACATCTCTAGAACCTTCTAGAGTGTTAGTTAAGGTGCTGTTGCTCCTCCCATCAAACAGGAGAACAACGTATCTGCATATGCTCTTCCCACTGAGCAGGAAAACAGCCTATCTACATCGGCTGTGTTGTGGGTGGGTGGGATAGGGGTGTTGCTTTGCTCAGTTCTCTTCAAATTCTTATCTATAAAAATTCATTTGGGGTGGAGAGTACTTAGGTCCAGAATTACATGAAGAATAAGCTACATTTCAAAACAAAGCCTAACATTCATTTGAGGACCTTATACTCTTTTGATTTCACATTTTCATTTTGAAGTCATTGTAACTTAAATAGAGAGAATTTCAAGCACAGACTACATTGTTTTTTGACCAGTATGGATTTGTATTGGATAAGGACCTGGTCTATAACTGTGCCATGCAGTACTGCTCAACCACAGCTTCTCCAAATCACAGAAGAAAAATAACCCCTTGCCAGAGACTAGGGTAACTAGACTTACATCTCCTGGTGAAGGACTCGCACACGAGACAAGTGAGTTTGAAGGGGAAAACTCAAGTCTGCTCTCTGGCAGTGAGCAGTTTATTTTTAAACATACACAGACTTATACACCACGCCCTTAGGTTGCTGCGTCAGCGTTCAGTAGACAATAGGGTCAACATGGAATCAACATGAGGGATGAGGAGAGAATGAGACAACTGTCTCAGGAGCCTGCTGTTTGCAGAAGTTATTGTCAGCTTCAAGGGGACAACGCTCGATGTGTAGCAGGGAGGGTGGAATCCACATGAATGGGAGACATCTGTCTCGAGAATATACTATTTGCAGAAGGGTTTATACAATGCTCATTGTGTAGCAGGGATGGGGGAGAAGCATGGACTTTGACCTGGCTAGCATCCCAGTCTCAGATCTTCCCTACATCCTGGATGGAAGTTCTTGGAACAGCTGATCCATAGGTTTCTGAACTCCAAATGGTCTGGGGTTTAGGGTCTGGGGACGTAGCTGTGCAGCATCTTGCTGCACTACATGATAACCATTTTTGTGGACTGTGCCCTAAAACCAATCCAGAGGACTGATTGTGACACAGTCCTTTTTCTTTCCTGTATGGGAGGTACATCCACTGATTACTTGAACAAAATGTTACCACAGACTCTACGTGGATTTCAAACACAAAAAATCTATGATTACGAGGTAGTTGGATTCTAGTGTTGTTCTCATGGGGGGGGGGGGAATAGAAGGATCAAATTAGATTTTTATGTTCTGACATGATATTTTGCATGGGAAATATTACCCCTGAACAAAAATATTGTGTCAAAGTTAAGAGTCCTATGATTTTGGTATATGTTGTATAAAGAGCTTAGGGGGAAACATTTTTAAATAACCCTTAGGGGGGTTATATTGCTAATGTGTAAACAATACATTGATGTTCCTTTGGCTTCGGTGTACCTTCCAGCTGAATCTTGTGTGAAGGCCTTTAAGGTGGTTATTTGGGGGGGGGGGGGGGGTAATTAGGAATTGTATCCAGTATTTAGAAGCAAAGATAATTGATGGCAATCAGTTGAATAAAATAGGCTGCAGATATTTCATGAGGAAACAAACAGAGAATGCATTATTTCTGAGTTTGGAAGGTTTCTATAGTAGAGTTTGGAAGGTTTCTATAGTAGAGGTAGGCTGAGGCCTATTCTGCACATGTGGTTTTTGTCAGTTTTGACCCAAAATATTTTGACTATTTTTCCTTTTCCACATTTTCCTTAAATAAGTAGCTTCAATTTTTCATGTTTTTCTACAAGCACTTTTACCATGAGGTTTTTTCCTCAAGCTGATTCTGTGTTGGCTTCACTCAATGTGTGGAAATGCTCTTTTGGGGTTTCTTGGTTTTTTGCCACCCACTGATGCCCACCCATGCCCACATCCAACCTCCCTAATTGATTCCATGCCCCCCCTCCTGCCTCCCCCTTTTTCTCTGCCTGGGACTTTCTCACTCCTTTTTTAAAAAATTAAACATGCAAGATTAGCAATCGAACACTGAGGAATCTGTGTGCAGCAACTGATATGTAGATATTCTGGTTCATGTTTCTTAGGATGATTAGAAACTTGTATGACAGTGGATTTGTACATCACACTTTTAGATCCACAGCTTCTGGAAAAGTATGTCATTAACAACTGTGTGGTAAAGCACCTAAGAATCTATGTAAATGGTAACGCTAAAATGAACAATTCAGCATATTTGGTACTTGTCAAATCAATCACAATGCTGCTGTAGAACTATCTCTAGAAGATCCCTACCTCATCCATAATATATTTAATGACACTGCCCTCTTAACTTCTTAAACACTTTCCTTCTCTGTTTCCCCTCTAATTGCTTTCCTTTTACTTGGTTCATTTAACTGGGGGAGGGAGGACTTAGCAGTAATATCTCTCCTCCTGTCATGTAAGCCATGAGTCTTGGCTGCATAGTAACTCCAAGAGCTCTGCTGAGTCCAGTCTGCTGAGTTAAGCAGTCTGTCATATATTAATTACTTAATTTTATTTATATTTAAAATATGTTTCTCACAGAATCCTTCATGGAACATAAAGGACGCTTTTTATAGGATCTTGTTCAGAGTGCAGTGCCAGTTAATCTTCAGAGCCTGGACATTCAGCTTAGCTTGCTGCAGAATTGAAAGGAATGTGTGACTTGTTTGGTCAAGGGGTGTTAACTGAACCAGAAGATAAATCATGTCAGTATCTCTGTGGTGAAAAGCAGTCTCTGGATGAGTTCCGTGTTTTGATCGAAAATAGAATTTCAGACTGGACAAGGCTTAATGCGTTTTGCTTCCCAGATACTCTTGTGTATTTGCTGTTGACATTTTATCTGGTGCTATCATTAAAGAGGAAGAGAGTTGTTATTAACTCATATGCCCCTTACATAGGAATGAAAAGCGTAGACCTTTGCATTAAATGCTACATTTTGCCATAGGGACCTCTTTATGACAAGACATTTTTCTGAAGTCATACCAGGGGGTAACTGATCAAGCTTGGAGCTATGAGCCTTTGCTGTATCTTGCAGGGTGGGGTGGGGGGCTTGCTGCCAGTTGCAGTGAGGGGAAGCTGTAACTTCTGTTTTAACGCCCCTTCCCCCTTCACAGTTTGACTGCCAGCGCATTCAAGTAAAGCCTTTGCCTCTGCTTAGCAGGTTTAGCTGCAGAAAACAAACAAAAATCAGGAAAAAATGACCTTTGAATTTCTGACCAAAAACTGTGGTAGCATCAAAGCATTCTCTATATGATGTGCATTTCTCCTTTTAGATTTTTGAAAGGGATATGATTGTTAATTTCCATGGTTAATTATTAAATACACTTGGAAGGATGCACATATAAAGATCACTTATGAATGGGAAACTGTAGTGTAGGCACAGAGTTTTCCTGCTCACTGGAGCTTTTATTTTGATAAAGATCATTTATCTGCAGATGCCATTCCTCCCCAGTTGAAATGTGTGCCAGTTGCAGATATGGAAGAGTTCCATGTGCACGTGCAAGGTGCAGGGACACATATGGTGCCCTGCTACTCCTTACATCAAAAAACCCCTTTCAACCTTGTTTTCTCTGTTACTTCAAAGTGTACCTTTTTATGAAATCTTTTATTTATTCTCATAGTTAGATCTCATTCCCAATGGAAATGAAATCTAAGGGCATGTAATATGTTTGCTGATATCTGATCACCCTTAACTAATACCCGTCGTTTCTTTTCTAAATTTCAATTTTATGTATTTACTAGGAATAAGGCCCGTTGTGGAAATAAATCCAACAGGCTCTAGAAAGAGGCTCTGGGAGAGTGCCAAGGCCTTGGGCACTCAGCATCAATTTGCTGTGGCAACCTCAGCAGGGTATAATGACACAGAGTCCACCATTTTCTCCAGGGGAACTGATCTCTGCTACCTGAATAGCAGTTGTAATTCTGAGTGATCTCCAGCCCTCACCTGGAGATTGGCAACAGTGGTTCCCCAAGAGGGACTAGCTGGTTTGGAGAGCAGAGTCCATGGCATTCTACCTGTCTGAGGCCCCACCCCTCCTCAAACCTCACCCTCTCCAGGCTCCATCCCTCAAATCTCCAGGAATTCTCCACTTGGAGTTGGCAACCCTATCTCCTTTCCAACCCAACCTACCTTTATTTCCCCCTCACTGTTCAGCTTGCCATCTCCCCCCCCACCTGCATCCTCTACCGTGCTCTGAATCCCTGACTGCCACGTCACATTGGCTGTAATGGAGGGGGGCATCTCAGCAGGGTATAAGGACACAGAGTCCACCATTTTCTCCAGGGGAACTGATCAATGCCATCTGGAGAGCAGTTGTAATTCTGAGTGATCTCCAGCGCTCACCTGGAGATTGGCAACAGTGGTTCCCCAAGAGGGACTAGCTGATTTGGAGAGCAGAGTCCATGGCATTCTACCTGTCTGAGGCCCCATCCCTCCTCAAACCTCACCCTCTCCAGGCTCCATCCCTCAAATCTCCAGGAATTCTCCACTTGGAGTTGGCAACCCTATCTCCTTTCCAACCCAACCTACCTTTATTTCCCCCTCACTGTTCAGCTTGCCATCTCCCCCCCCACCTGCATCCTCTACCGTGCTCTGAATCCCTGACTGCCACGTCACATTGGCTGTAATGGAGGGGGGGCATCTCAGCAGGGTATAAGGACACAGAGTCCACCATTTTCTCCAGGGGAACTGATCAATGCCATCTGGAGAGCAGTTGTAATTCTGAGTGATCTCCAGCGCTCACCTGGAGATTGGCAACAATGGTTTCCTTGGCCGGGAGGGTGGTATAGAAATTTAAATAAATAAATTTCCCAGGAGAAAAAGTGGTCTTTCTCTGCAATGGGGACCAAAGCAGCTTACATCATTCTCCTCTCCCCCTTTTGACTTGCACAACAATCCTGTGAGGTAGGTTAGGCTGGAAGTCTGTGACTGGTTGAAAATCACCCACTTAGCTTCAACAGCAAGAACCTGGATCTAGCAGACCCTGCTCTGAAGCACTGATTGCTATGCCTAGGGTACCCAACCTCCAGGTAGAGCCTGAAGATCTCCAGGGATCACAACTGAACTCCAGACAACAGATCTCTCCTGCCCAGAGAAAATAACTGCTTTGGAAGGTAGACTTTATGGCATTCTGTTCATCTGAGGCCTCTCCCCTCCCCAAACCCTGGCTTCCATAGACTCTACCAGAAAATCTCCTGGAATCTCCCTACCTGGAGCTGGCAACCCTAGTCAGGACTGGTCCCAATGAGTTCTTCACAAAGGCCTGTGAAGGGTTTCCTTCCTTTGTCTGACAAAACCAAGCTTGGTTGTCTACTGTGGCAAAATAGGCTCCAGTTTACAACTCAGCTGTTTGCCTCCTACCCTCGTCCCGTGGGCGTATCTCACTCCTTAAGTTCCCTGCCACTAGTCACTGAATTGTCACTGCCTTTTTAGAGGGACAGTGAGACCCCTGTGGCCAAATCTCCCTATTTGGAGATGGAATCCCCAATCTTTGAGGGGTCCCTGGAAAGTTGCCAAGCCAAGGGTCTGGACTTTCCTTGCTACCCTGGGCTAACCCTTCCCTTTGGTATTGGCAGGGCAGGGGAGACTATGGGGTCAGAGCACAACACAGATTGTTGGTCCAAATAGAATAATTTATTTTAGAATTTACACAATTATGGAGCACACACACACACACACTATATAAGAGAGAATTTGTTTAAAACATTTTTATCCCATCTTTCCACCCTGTCAGGGTCCAGAGGGCAGCAAACATAAAACAACATTAAAACATTTGTTCAATTAAAAATTGTGTTTTTGACAGGATTGGGGCCTTCCTTTTGCTGAAATTTCTTAATAAAGAGACACGTAGACTGTTTGTGCTTTATACATAATAATGAGAGTGGATTATGATAAATTTGTGAGGATTTTTTCCCTAAGTGTTTTGAATTAGATGTGTATTAAGACATTAAGCAAAATAATTCAATAATCTGTTCCTGAATACTTTAGGCCATCAGAATTTCAGAATATCATGATGAAAACAACTTGAATCTATAGTGTTATTCATTAGCTAGAGATACTGGTTGATTATAGTGAAGTAGTATATACAGAAATTCTGTGACGGATTATGATTAATTTATGGACGCAGCACAGTCAGGCAGGAAAGCAAGGATCCATAAATACATTCTTATTGCTGGCCCAGTACCAGCCTAATAGCTTTTTTTAATTTATCTATTCACACAGCTTATACTCCTGTTGTGCACTGCTTGTGCCCAGTTCTTTCTTTATAAAAAAAAACTTAAGTGAAGCCAAAACCTCTAAAAATCTGCTTCTGCTTTAAAGCTGTAATTTCATTGTGTTAAAGACTGAATTTGAATGGAATAATTTAATGAATGGATTATTTTCCTTCTGTATTACATTCCGGATCTGGAAGCCTAAGATTTAGTAAGTGTTTTTTATTTTTGTTTTGTTTTTCAGAAATATGTAACGTTTCTTAAAATGTGATAAGTACTGTACACAGTTGTTCATGTAACAAAATTGTTAAAATGAAGCACAGAGAAGTCTAGCAAAAGTTGTTATTTAAATGTTTATATCCTGGATTTTTCCCTGAAGGGGCCCAAACCAGCAGACAGTACACATACACATATTATGATATTTCATGCTCTCAATGTATTTTTTGTGTGTGTGCACCTGGAAGGAGGCCCCACTGCTGGTCCTCCTGATGGCACCTGGTATTTTTGGCCACTGTGTAACAAGTGTGTTGGACTGGATGAGCCATTGGCTTGATCCAACACTGGCTTCTCTTATGTTATTATGTTCTTAAACTGAGTAGTGTAACCTAATACATGCACAATACCTGCATATAGAGTGGGATTTTAAAAAATTAAAATTCTTGATGGCCCTGGATTATAATTTTTATTGCATGTCTGCCTATGACAGGACTGTTAAAGCCTACCCAGACCTAGATAGCCCAGGCAAGCCCGGTGTAATCAGATCTCGGAAGCCAGTTTGGTGTAATGGATAGAAGCGCGGACTCTAATCTGGGAGAACCGGGTTTGATTCCCCACTCCTCCACATGCAGCTGCTGGTGTGACCTTGCGTCAGTCATAAGGGCCCTTACCCTATGGGAGAATGACGTGAATAAATTACAGATCTGAGCTTTTACCTCACGGGGCTTGGCTACCTCCATTTTAGTGATCTTTGGCATCCATTTGGGTGATTCCTATAATAAAGCATAAATAACCTCAAGCAGCTTTAGAGCATATGAATTTATTTATTATTTAAATAGATGTATGTCCTGCTTTTTTATGTAAATTTGCTTTTTATTAACATTAAATGAGACTGCCAAGAATAAAAACAAAAGGGGTTCAAACAGATATTGTTAATGATATTTATCCAATGATATTTGTAGGCTTGGGAGGGGGCCTTGGGAATGCATTTAAAGTTAGTTGCTTTCTTTCTCTGCTCCCCCCCCACACACACACCTCAAGCCTACCCAGGGAGGGGAACACTGGCTGGGGAAGGGAAGACCAATCAGGGAGGCATGCCTCCCCTTCACTTCCCCAGCTGCCCTGCTGGGAGCCACACAATATATGTGAAAGAGCCACAGTTTGGCCACCCCTGAGCTAGATTGACTCTATTCACAAACAGAAAAGTAGAGAGAAACTGCTCCTGGCTGAGCTCAGTGGCCAGAAAGAGTTTCCGGCTGATTCCGAATCCACTCTCAGGACCCAACTGCAAGAAGGGTTGGATGCTGGGGGAGAAGTCTGCAAAATACACGGTCCTGTCTCATCTGCATTCAGTCTTTGTGCCCTTCCAGATGTATGTCCTGCTTTTGATCTGTGGATCCCCAAATACAGAATTAAAACAATCAGCCCATCTAATCAACCAAATTAAAAAGAGGCTGCCATTGCTCTAATCCCAATAGGTTATGCCATTTCCTCCAGGTCATCAAATCAGGTCTTTTTTCAGATTCCACCTAGCCAAACTGAATGAAGGACCAAGCTCTCCTTCACTGGTAGCTTTCAAGTAGAGGCTGGATGAATATTTGTCAGAGATTCTCTTTAGGATGGTCCTGCATTGGGAAAGGGGTTGGACTAGATAGTCTGCATGGCCCCTTCCAACTCTATGATTCTATGATAAGAATATAAGAAGAGCCCTGCTGGATCAGACCAATGGTCTGTCTAGTCCAGCATCCTGTCTCAGATAGTGGCCAACCAGTTCCTCTGGACTGCCAACAATAGGGCATAGAGGCTGAGGCCTTCCACCATTGTTGCCTCCTGGCTCTGGGATTTGGAGGATTAGTGCCTCTGAATGTGGAGGTTCCCCTCAGTTACCATGGCTCATAGCCATTGATAGACTTAAGCTCCGTGAATCTATGTAATTCCTTTTTGAAGCTGTTTATTCCTGTAGTCTTCACTACATCTACTGGCATCGAATCCCATATTTTAATCACACTCTGTGTAAAGTAGTATTTCCTTTTGTCCGTCCTGAATTTACTGCCCATCAGCTTCTTTGGACGCCCTCAAGTTCTAATATTTTGGGAGAGGGAGAAAAAATTATCTTTGTCAACTCTTTCCATCCCATGCATAATTTTATACAATTCGGTCATGCCCCCTCTTAGTTGTCTCTTTTCTAAATTGAAAAGTCCCAGACTCTTCAGCCTTTCCTCATAGGGAAGGTGCGCCAACCCCGTAATCACCTTGGTTGCCCTCTGTACTTTTTCCAGCTCTGCAATGTCCTTTTTGAGGCATAGTAACCAGAACTGTACACAGCATTCCAAATGAGGCCACACCATAGAGCTATATGGGGGCATTACAATATTGGCTGTATTGTTCTCAATCCATTTCCTAATCTATATATCTAATTCCCAAGTGCCCCCCCCACGTGCGGATACCTAAATCTGTGCGGGGGGGGGCACTTGGGGGGAGGGGTTTTTTTCTACACACGGGGGGCACTCCCCCCGTGTGCAGAAAAATCCTAAATGTTAAAAAAAACTTTTGGGGGGATATTTAAATCCCCTCAAAAGTAAAAGCATTCTCTGCACAGGCGCAGAGAATGCTTTGGCTGGGGGGAGGGCTCGGTGGGCGATGGGCCTCGCCGCCACTGTTTTTGGGGAGGGAGGGGGGAGGAGGCTCGGCACACAGCCGCCACCACCGATTTCCAAGGAGGGAGGGGGAAGGGAGGAAGGAGAGGAGGCTCAGCACGCAGCCGCTGCTGCTGCCAATTTTTGGGAAGGGAGGGGGAGGGAGAAGGGAGGGAGGAGGCTCGGCGCGTGGCTGCCACCGATTTTTGGGGAGGGAGAAGAGGAGGTTTGGCGCGCAGCTGCTGCTGCCAATTTTTGGGAAGGGAGGGGGGAGGAGGCTCAGCACACAGCCGCCGCTGTTTTCAGGGAGGGAGGAGGGAGGGAGGAGAGAGAGGCTTACCTGCCCCCCGCAAGTATCCTACTGCTGGGAGCCCATGGGGGGGGGCGAGCAGCGGGCCCAGCAAGATGAAAGAAATGCCCCCTCCCCGCAAGTTTCTTGCGGGCCTCCCCTTGTAATCTCTAACATAGAGTTCACCTTTTTCACTGCAGGAGCACACTGGTGTTAGCCTGACTGCTCTTTTATATTATTAATATTTGGGGAATATTAGCTCTTAATAATCAGCAGTGGGCATTAAGGATCCGCACCTGTATATACAGAAGGTGGGCTTCTCCGGAACTCCCAAGGAACTGACATGAAACTCAAGTCAAAGTTTAAAAAGGGAAGTTGTTTACTTTGTAAGAATAAAATGTTTATACACAAATACTACACAACCATACACACAAGTACACAGATCTAAGAAGTTAGATAGAATTACAGAGAAGTTTGCATGAGCAGGAATATTGATGGTCTCCGTTGAGGGTGATATTTACCTCTATAGGAATCTGGCGAAGTCCTGCTGGGGGGGGGGGGGTGTGCCTTCGGACATAGGAAAAAGGAGTGTGGTTCTGAACCTGCAGAAGCCACGTGGCGGATCCAAGTGGTACACCCAAGGATCCGGGAGGGAGGAAGGAGAAACAAGCAAGAGAGGGGAAGAAAGTCTGACTCATAACTCTTGGGAAGCTGTATTTATTGGGGGGCGTTACCGGGAGGTTGGCAAGGTCTGAGACCTTCCTAGGAACGCCTATGGATGATCCGTCCTGTGTCCCTAGCCACTAAGAGGGTCCTATAGGAGTGGTCAATATTCAGATCTACCTGATGGTCAGGACAGGATGTCGACGTCATCTGCAGCTGGCACTGTCTCTAGATGAAAGCGGGCTCCGAGCAGCAAAACCCGTTCATCAGGAAGCGTCCCGCTGTCTTCGCACCCCTGTGCGAAGTTCTTTGATGTGCCAAATGGAAGGGAAGTTGAAGGAGAGGGCTCAAGCCTGTGTACGTGTATGGGGTTCATACCCTCATGGAGTTAGTGGTATGTGTCTCTAGCCATAAAGAATGACATGGCTCTTCATGTATGTGAGTGTCTTTGTGCTTTGTGACAACCTCCAGGCCTGGAGGTGGTAACCTCAGAAAATGGTGCTTTAAACCTCTGTCCAAAGTGCCTGCTGTCATTTTCCCACTGGTTACCCTATACATCAGTCCATCTCACATAATCAGCAACATAGTCCATTCACTGCTCTCATAGGTCCCCGTAAGAGTGCAAAAGAATATTGCTCTGGCTTACACTGGGCTGACACTTCCACTGAGCTTTCCACTACGACCACAAGATCTTTTCACCTCTCATCTCAGCAAGTTCAGAATCAATTAGCCTATACTTGAAGTTGGGACAAGAAATCTCAACTGGTGGTTGTTTTTCACTTCTTTGCCATGCACTCTGAGTACCTTATCTCAGAAGGGATTCCCTCAATAGCCAGCACTCTAATACAACAGTAAGCTATTTTCAGGCCCCAAGAGGATGGATGAAACCTGGCCCAGGTGATGCATTGCAGCTCAGGCCTGCACCACCAGGCTAACAGGCAGGTCTGGTTCTTGTTTCTTCCTCTCTGCAGAGCAGCCTCAGCATCATTGCCATTGCTTAGTAAGAGAACAATTCTAAACTCATTTGTATGAGACAGCATTTATTTCTAGCTCTTCTGTTCCTGTTTCTGCATTTTATAGGACTGATTTGCAATGAGCATCTTGACCCAGAGTGGTACACAGCACTCATTTACATGTTCTGAGAATCGCACAGGCATTTTCCTCATTACTCTGGCTTCTGTTTTTTTCAGGGCAAAGATTAAAACAGTGAATTGTATCCAGTGTTCCCTCTAAGCTGAGTTAGTGTGAGCTAGCTCACAGTTTTTTAGCCTCCGGCTCACACATTTTTGTCTTAGCTCAGGAAGGATGGCCCCAGAGCAAACTAATCTATGCAGCAGCCAAATTGCTCGCTCACAACTTTAATGCCCGTAGCTCACAAAGTAGGATTTTTGCTCACAAGACTCCACAGCTTAGAGGGAACATTGTAGCTGAAATCTCTTATACTTGGAAAACGTAGCTTGAGAATTCCTAATGAAAACAGCTCAGTAATTCACTGTACAAGTGTGTATATAGAATATCTAGTCATCTGTGAAAGTGAAATCTCAGTTACAATGAACGGCTACTAATACACCTTCGCAAAAAGTATAATCCAGAACAATTTTTATACTTTAGAAGTATATAAAGGGGAAAATATCGCCTCATCTTTGATACTGAAAAGTTTGACAGGTTTAAGAATGTTATATAAATGAGGTTATTTCTGAACTTCAGCAGTGCTTGAAATAACCTTCGTTCTGGAAAGTGCATGAAGCTTCTTTATATAAGTTAGGAAATGCACTCGAGCAGCAGGGAGCACATTCAGACAAATTCCTATATTAGTACCTGTAGGTGCTGTAGCAGTACAGATATTAACTTGGTATTCAGTATATTACAAATATAGTGAACAGGATTCCTGCTTTGAGTGGGAGCATTCAAAAGTCAAAATAACTCTCAAGATGTCTCAGGATGATCTTTTTTTTATCTGGTTCTACCTCCATAGGACTCGGGGCAGCGTACATTCGTCTGTCATGACTGGTCAAGGCCAGTGCAATTTGAGTCCTGTGAGTTCTGGTCATCAGCACAGGTCTGGAAGAGGAAGAGGTTCCATTGGTATTAACAAGGCAGTCCTCCTGCACTCTTTACGAAAACCTCACTATGCAAAGTTGACATTCTGAACTATAAATCAGCATCTCAGCTTCATTTTTTCAGGGAAAGTAGTTGGAAGTGGGGTAGCAGAGCACCTTTAGTTGTATCTAGCTAACACAAACTTCACTGACCCTTTTTTGGCCAGGGTTTTAACTTGGCTATTGAACTGGGACAGCAGTAGTGGCTCTAGACAAAGACTGGTCTCTGGATGCCAGCAGCAGTGAGATCTATTTCTTGATTCCCTGTGCCTTTTGACACTATAGGTCCAATCATTTTCCCCCCCAATTGGCTTGAACATCAGCTTCAGGTGAATGGACTGATGTTAATTATTTTTGCCTGATCATATTCAGAATGTGCTCATTTGGGACGATGATATACAAATTGACCAGCGTCCTTCAAGGTTTCTTGTTACACCAATGCTGATTTACACCTATGGAATGAATGAGAGAGGTCACCTGGGGCCTTGGAGTCCATCTAGTACAGCATCTAGCTTCCCATGGTGCCCAGTTTGAGGTATCTGGAAAGCCCACAAGCAAAAATTGAAGGCAACACCTTTTCCTTGGTGTTACTTCCAGAGGCAGTATGTCACTAAGCATCATGGCTTCATTTTTCCATAACGGCTAATAGCTTCTGAAAGCCCCTGTGTATTCCCCTTCGAAAATTTGGAAATAACCTTTTGGAAGCTCTTTGGGGTTCTCTGCGGTCTTCACAATCCTGATTAATTTACTGTCAGGCTTGGGGCCATGGCAGTGTTCATCCGTAGTTCTGGATCATTTATAAACAAATTAATTGGAATAAGTCCCATTACCAGTCCCTGGGAACTCGATTATTGTAGAGTTTTAAATCCTATTTCTAAAAAATGGGCATTTCTGAACATTAGTCTCTGAAATTCTTTAGAATTGATGTTTGACTGTAGGTCTGTTTTACAGCTTAAAAGAAATTTCTTATTTTGTGCATAAGGCATAACAAATATTCTTTCTTCAGTGATACATACTGTGCTTTACCAAAATGCACTGCTTTGGAAAACTGAGCAGTTTTAAGTGTGAGCCAGCTGTGTATATATCTCTGCTCTTTGGATATGTATTTGTTGGAAGAATGAGCTCCTTTCCTCTAGTACTAAGAGAATCTAAAGAGGGTGGTTGCCATAGCATACCTATTGTGTGGCCACCATTCT
Organism: Lepidodactylus listeri; assembly: GCA_029233225.1. Classification (NCBI taxonomy): domain Eukaryota; kingdom Metazoa; phylum Chordata; class Lepidosauria; order Squamata; family Gekkonidae; genus Lepidodactylus; species Lepidodactylus listeri. Next base: position 44,677,415 of record JARCFY010000003.1, read on the forward strand.
GGTCAGGTGATTTGCCGAGAAATCAATGACAACAGCTTCCAACAAATTAATTCAGTAGTCTCTAGTGTTTGCAGTGTTCCTGAACTGCTCCTATATTGCATTTTGCATAAATGGTTGCTTTCCACTCTTCCTTTGGTAACCACTCCAGTGGAGAACCAGCTATGTGCATTATGGGAAAACATTGCTCTTTGTTTTAAGCGTATTGTGTCTTATGTGAGGAGAGAGGGGGCATTCTAGTGAGGATGAAAGCCAGAAGTTGCTTCTGTAGTAGGAATTTTATAGAACAGCAGTCATCCCTCTGCACCACCAGGGCTCTTTCAGATTTTTTTTTAAAAACTCAGCAGTTGAATATTGCAATATCAATATAACGGTATAAAAGTAAGTTCACTGAATTCCCAGTTTACATATTATAAAAAAGTAATTCTTTAGCACTTTTCTTGTGGCATTATAATGTATGTAACTGCCGTCAAGTCTCATCTGATTTATGGCAAAGGGGCTTTGAAGGCACATGAGACACAGCAGCACATGGAGTTTCTTATATATAAAGGAGAAGAAGTGCATTTGCAAGACATCAGTGAAGTACTAGTCAGTTACTTTTTGCATTTGTTGATGACTGCAAGGGGCGAGTCCCTGGCAACAATTAGAATAACAGATGAGAATTGTCTTCCATTTAGACAGAGGGAGGGTACTGTTGCCATCTCTGCAAATATGAGAATTTTTTTTAAAAAAAATGCTAAAGGTATTGTGTTATGCCTATACAGTGTTACTCATGCTCGTTTTTAAAAAAACAGAAGAAAATCACTCACCACAGAAAATCACCCTGATGTAGAAGCAGCCCAGGTTTGAGAAAGATCAGGGGAAATCCAGGTAACCCTCCCAAAGTGCATGAATGTATCGTGATGCTGTGGAGAAGCAGGAAAAAAACCTACTTCCAAGCATCATGAAAACCTGGGGCAAACAACCTATATGAATGTAGCCTCTGTCTACAGAATCTGGATTTGTTCAGTGTAGACTCCATTTTGCCATCTTCAGTTTGCAGTCTGTTTGTATGCTGAGCAACTAAAAAAGCTTGAAAAGCAACTAAAAAGCCTGGTAAGTTAGACTGTATACTTTTGGGAATCTAATTAAACATTGGGTATTGTATTTCGTTGCCACAAATATGGGGGTCTTTTTTGTACCAGCACATTCGAGCATGAATATCTCAGTTGCCTCCATCTGTGGAATTATTATTTGTTCACTGCAGAGCTATAGAATTCTGAGAATCCTAACTACTGCTGAGAAATCTGTTCTTTAACAATAGAGGTCCAACTGCTGGTTTTCCAATTCCTCTCATTCCTATCTCTAAGCAGTTTTAGGACACACATTTTTAGCAGTTTTATCAAAAGAGATAGCACTGTGTCCAAGATTATACATATTGTGACAAATACAGCATTCCCAACCTTCTGTCCGCTGTCAAAAATGCAACATAGGGGATGAAGCATTTGCAGGGGAAATGTATTGTGAGGGAGAGATGCTCAGTCTTACTTCTGACTGTTGCTTTTTCTGTACATCTCCCACCTTCATCTGCTTTTCCTCCAGCCAGGCCTCTGTGGTATCCCTTAACAACAAAAGTTCTCATGGGGAATCATGCTGGTAGAAGGTGTTGCAGAGGGAAAATCATTCCTCAGCAGCAGCAAGCACTAGGTTCAGAGTCTTATGTTTGTCACAGTAAGGCTGTGTTCAGATATCACTATTTATTGGGGTTCATTACCACTGTTAGTTCAGTAGGCTACTGAATTGCTGCAGGAGTAGCCAGGTTCGTTTTTGCCCCTCTGCAGCTGAGATTTATGCCTTGAGGGCAGTGCTGCAAAACAAACTAGTTAGATTTGAATCTAACTAGACCAACAAGAGTTTCTGGGTGTGTAAGCTTACAAACCAGGATTCACAAGCTGGTGTAAAACTCCAGTTAAAATTCCATGTTTGTAGCCTCCCTATTAACCAGAGTTAGTTGGGTGGCCAGCATTCAGATGCCACATTAAATTGAAGTTTTGTCAAACTGTGGCTTAATGTTGAATCAGAATGGAACTGAAGAATAATTCTGCTCAGGTGAGGTTATTTCCCAATTTACAAATCAGTTTCTTTTTAAAGAAGGATCATTTTATTGTCTGTGTTATATTGAAGAACATATAGGTCTGGTCTAATAGAAAAATAAAAGTTATGCATTGTTTTTAGCTTATTAAATGTCCTAAGATTATCTTCGAAGCAGGAGTTAATAGTTTAGATTTGTAGAAAAAGTGTTATTCAGAAAGGGTTTGATGGCTTTCAGAAAATGTTAAGCCTATTCTGAATAATACCTTTTCTACAAATCTACAAAGGGTTTTCAGAAAGCAGTTCTTATTTATGTTCTCCAAACCAGCCAGAGGTGAAGCTCAGGTAGCGGTATTAGTTGCATGCTAGAGGCAACCGGGGAGAGGTCCTTTTCAGTTGTGGCTCTGAAACTCTGGGGCTGCGATCATACACACAATTAGACTTGACATAGGCACAAATGCCGGGCAGATTTAAAGGGAGCGATCAGACAGCAGCATCTGGGAAGTGTCCCGCAGCTGTCGGCAACCCGTTCTGCTCCACTGCAGAAGTGGAGTTAAAAGACACCGGGAAATATTCGGTAGTAAATGGGTTGCGACGGGCCACTTTCCCCGTCTGACCATTCCAGCATGCTCTCATGCCTTCGGAATGGTCTGATCAGGCTATCCTGACTCCATGCCGTTGTTTTTTCCCCCCTTCTCAGTATGCGCATCATTGTAAACTCTATAGTGAGCCTTCAGTGCAGAGGTGTGAGTCATTGATTCCTCATTTAGGCGTATGGGAAACAAACCACACACACACAAAAACGACTCACCTGCAGTTGTGCCTGATCACACACTGATGGGCTGTGTCCGCAGCTTCAAAGGGAGATGTGATCTTGCAACTGTGGGTCAAATTCCTCCAGAGGAAATAGCCTCTTTCCCCACTCCCGCTGTATCTGGTGTGTGTGACCTGGAACTCTCCTCAAAAAGACTCACCTGTTCCTTTCTGTTGCCATCTTCAGTCAATGAGTGAAGACTTTTTTTGTTTCCTCTGGCATTCCCTCTTTCCTGATCTGTTTTTAGTTGTTGTTATGTTTGTATGCTTCATTATATTGTATGTGTATTTTAACTTGGTGTTAGTGGTTTTTAAGATGTGTTTTTATCAGGGGTCATTTGGGGCTGGAGAGAGGTGGAGCAGCGCTCCGCCAGCCCAGGACTGGGCACTAGGGCAGCCACGGGCTGAATCCGATTCTCAAATGAAATTCGGTGGCGGCTTTAAAAGTGGCTGGAGGGGGAGGGGTTTTGAAGGAGAGGCTCCAAACTTACCTAGTAGCTGCTGGAGCCCCCAAATACCCACCAAGTTTCAAGAAGATTGGACCAGGGGGTCCAATTCTACGGGCCCCCAAACAAGTTGCCCCCATTCCTTCCATTGTTCTCTATGATGGGAAAAAATAATCTTGATGATGCCATTTAAAAACATTTTTGGTAGTATGGCTGAGAAATCTTTGGTGACGCCATTTTAAAACATTCTTGGTAGTATGGCTGAGAAAGACCTCTGTTTGAACCACTGGAATATTTCTGCCCGTGACAGTATATATGCAGTGTACAAAGCCAGCCAGACCAGTGCTCTGAGTCATTTGGGCAGCTTTATAGCTTCATATGCTGTAAAGCTGTCCTTATTTAATAAGAAGCTTCAGATTACTGTTTTTGCAGATTGTCCCAATGGGAGATCATCATGCCAGCTCTGTTGATCTAAATTTCCATACTGGGCTAAAGGAGATGCTTTCTTAATGAAGTACTTATTTATGCAGATGAGGCGAGAGAATTGTGGCAATAGGATTAATTGCATTTCTAAAGTAGATGGGTTTTGTTTTTAAAGGCGTCTGGCAGCTTCATGCATTTCAATAATCCGGCATCCCATTTTTTTTTTAACAAAAAGTTTTTTCAATTACCATAATTGTGTTCTTTCCATCTATAGAATCTGGGATTTCTCCAAGCTCGACCCTCTGCTTGAAACTGTGGAACATCATACTGAGTTTACTTGTGGCTTGGATTTGAGCCTGCACCATCCTGGTCAGGTAAGAGAAAATGAGGTTTCTATTTTTTTTTCCTGTGGATTTAAGTATTGTTGAATAGGGTCAGCATATAGCAGCTCTTCAGCTGTAAAATTGGCTCAGAAGAGGAGAGCACTGTTGGAATCTGTTAATTTAGATAATGTAATTACTTGTGAAGGTGTACATTGTTAGGAGATGCTACTGAAACATATAAAAAGTGAATGCGAAGCTGGCTGCAGAGAACTTGAAAAATTACTTCTGATCAGGTTTACAAGATCATAGGGTTGAATGCTGTCTACGGTATCCATGCAGGGAAGTGTGACTTTCCTACCTTCCCCCACCCCAAAATCCACTTGAAAAGCAGCTCCTAATAGGGACAGGTGCCCCCCCCCCCCCAGCTGCATGAGGGGGGAGTTGGAGAGCTGCTGCAGGAGAGGGATCCAACCCATAGTATTGGCTAATGTGCCAGTATTATACCTAAGTCTCCCCTTCTTAATTCCTTTAGTCATTACTGGACAAAAATAAAACATGAACACAAGGTTAAATGCAAATAGATGAGTATTTCTTCAAAGATGAACAGCATCAGGATCTCTGGTTCATGAGCTTATTTTACAAAACCTTTTATACTTCTTTTTCAAGAAATGAGGAACTGAATAAAATCAAATCAAATCACAATGAAGGCAATACAGGATTGAAAGAAGAAAAATAAAGTGCAGTCAAACTAGCAATTCATGTAGAGATTACAAATACAGAGCAAAGTGAAATCAGCACTATAAAATCCTACCAAGACACCAGAAGCTTACTTAAAAAGAAAGACCTGTAACCTGTTTACACTGTTAAAACAATGTTGTCTAGCTGGCTTCTCTTAATGCTTTTATTAGGGTATGTACAGTTTTATTAGCTAAAGTTGCTAACTGACATGATTGTGCTAGGTACCTTCAATTTGTCAAGCACTGAATGTATTTTTTAAAGATTGTGCAAACATTCCTCTATCCTTGGCTTTTGTGTTGCTCAGAAAACATCACTATTGAGTGAATGGGTCATATACTGCCCTAAAATATATTTATTATTGACCTGTGGAATTTCATAAGATTCTGGGGTATCTCATTTTTAATTTTTAAAAAAACAACAGTAACTTTTCTACAAATACATATTTTTGGCATAGCATTTAAAAACTGCTAAATAATCTATAGCAGATGCGAGCAAAAAGTCCAAATATCTTACAAGCCTTATGATTTTCAAGTTCAGAGATGAAGCTTTTCCAGATTTCACTTTCACATTTAATGGGAACATTGAGTCAGTTTGGAAAATGTATAGTCAGGAAGGAGTATATGGGAGGAGTGGGGTGGGGGTGGAACAAGGCTGTACTTTTCTGTCCTCTCTACTAAATGCCCCTGTTCTCTTGCAGCCCCACTAGATAGCCATGCGCAGAGCCTATAAGTATGGCCTGAACTACACCATGCCTAGGAATGCATCCCACTGCTGACAAACATTATGCCCACATAGTATAGTAATTAGAGTGTTGGACTAGGACCTGGGAAAACCTAGGGTCAAATTATCACCCACTATGAAACTCCAGACTCTCAACTAAACCTACCTTACAAGGTGAAGGTAAAGTGAAGTCGAAGAGAGAACTGTGTCTGCTACCCTGAGCTCCTTGGAAGAAGGGCAGAGTGAAAATGTACTAAATAAATAAATATTAATCACATAGTTTGACTTTGTTGTTTCAAATTGTTCCATAGTGTAACCATAGTGGTATTGAAGCATCTCACATCCATAGAAATGAGTGCTATAAAAGCACTTTCTAGAAAAGTATTTAGTACTAAACAAATATCTACTAGCAAGCCAATAAATATTTCTAGTAAGATCTGCAGTGATTTACATTCTGAATGCCTGAAATATTATATTATAATAATATCTCGGAGGATATTAGTATTTTCTGTTCTTCGTTTTAGGGAAGAAAGGTGATATGGATCAGCGCATTTTGTGAAAAAAGCAGAGAGTTCTTTAACCATGCATTTGATTTATTACCTAGAGGGTTTTTAGCCATCTCTATACAGTAGAAAAATGTTAGTACCATAGGTCCTGTTCATTATACCATTAAGGAAATCATTTTTCTAACTCATTTATAAAGAATTAAAACCAAAATCAACTAGATAATAAATGTTATTCCTCCTGTAATAGATTTTGAGTCAAGTGGCACCTTTAAGACCAACAAAGGTTTATTCAAGGTGTGAGCTTTTGTGTGTGTACACACTTTTCCAAGTACATTGGAATGGAAAGTAATGGTTCAGTCTCCATCATGTTACATGCTAATTTGCTGTTCAGCCTGTATATAAGTTTGAACTGTTACCCTCCATTCCAGGGTATTTGAAAAAGTGTGTATGCACAAAAAAGCTCATATCTTGCATAAACCTTTGTTGGTCTTAAAGGTGCCACTTGACTCAAAATTTGTTCTACTGCTTCAGACCAACACGTCTGATTACCGGGATCATTCCTCCTATAAACTAGTCTAAAACCTGAATAATATTCCATCAAGAACACTCAGTATTCTGACTTCAAATTAGAACTTCTGAATCATCAGAATAAGGGCTTCTCTTTGTTCAAGAAATATTTTTTGGTTAACAAAAGAACAGCATTCAGATTATCCCTTAAATCCCTCTGATAAATGTGTATTTTATTCACAACAATGATGGAAACCTTTGTAACAAGTCAGAGTTTACAAAATACAAGGAGAGAAAATGGGAGATTATGGAGCCCCGTGGTCCTTTAACTGATAAATGCTATACACAATCTGTACTAAATATTATCCCATTGATCTTGATGGTATTTAGTTGGGTTTAACCATTGCTCTAGAAAAGATTGCATCTCTGGGAAGAACTCATAGGGATTTTGTGCCGTAAGGGCTGTATACTTTGTATGCCAAAACCATGCAGTTAAGAATCTTGATTGGCTAAAAAAAATATTGGGGGAGGTGTCTTTGTTTATTAAAAATCCATGTGTCTTTTGTTTGCAAATGATTACACTAGAACTGTATATGACTTTAAGTTGGGTTCCAAGTAATTAAGGATAGGGGTTCAGGGTTTTGGGTAGCTTGCTCTCCTCTGTTCCCTAGCTGTCCTCCCAGATGGAACACTTTGCCTTTCGTCTCCTCAGTTACCAGCTACCCTATCAGTATCAAAATCAGAGGTCATTTTGTAGAAAAAGAAATGCAGGAGCTCATTAGCATAACTCATTAGCATAACTTATTTGCATATGCTACACCCCCTGACATCACTGGAAGTATGTCAGAAGGCAAGAAAGAGAGAGAGAGAAAGGAGGGAGGGAGGGTGGAGAGAGAGAGGGAGAGAGAGAGAGAGAGAGAGAAAGAAAGAAAGAAAGAAAGAAAGAAAGAAAGAAAGAAAGAAAGAAAGAAAAAGAGCTGGTAGAGAGGGGACCGCTACTAATCCAAGCCTCAGCAATACCACTATTCTGGGAGGATAGCTTCAGTGGTGGCTGAAGCCTTCAGAAGGCTGGTCAGAGGAACAAGGACCTTTCTAGGGGACGGGGTAATTTTGTTGCAGCCATGACACAAGCAGGCATTCCCCTGCGGGGGGGGGGGGGGGCTGGCACCAATCCCTGGAGCTGAGCTCCCCCGAGCTCCTGCTCAAAATGACCCCTGATCAAAATACTTAGATTTTTTTTTTGAAAATCCAAAAAGTTTTGATTAAATTTTGAAAATGTCCACATTTTTGTTTTGAGTGCACTGGTGGGGATTCCCTTGAGTAAATCCAACTACTTCTTTAACATTCAGTGAAGTAAGTAAGCCAGGTATTCAACCATATTTTAGGTATTGAAATTTTCCCTGAGTCTTTGTGAGCAGTTGCTATGGTTTGAAATCTCATTTTAAGATAGTATGGAATAAATAGTATCCATTAAATAAGTGGATGAACAGTCCAGTTCTTGCTTCAGTGACCAAATCCATCTTTTTCTGACTGAATGTTATTTTAAAGATACAAAGAAATATGGGAATATCTCTCTGCTTATCATTAAGAGCTTGAAATTCTGGTATTTCAAGCTGCTGTAGTAATAAGGCTGCATAACATTCAACAGAGATATGGGGGTGGGGGTGGGAGTGGAATGAAAATCCTGAAAACCCTTTTCTTTGGTTCTGTACCTAGTTATCTGGCCTGCTCTGTGTGCTATAGAAAGCTTTGGCTACCATATGTAAATGAATGCTTTCCGTTGAGCAAGGCCTTTTCTATAGCTGTTGTCTGCTTGAAAACAGGAGCAGGCACTTTGAAGGGGGGGAAATCTCTCTTTACATTCTCATATGCAAGTTCGTTGAAGTATGAGTGGCAATTCAATTTCTAAATTGCAGTTTTAGAAAAAGAATTTAAAGGCAGCAGTGGTAAGAATAAAAATCTATTTCACGGTACTGAAGAATGAGAAACTTAAAAAACATTCAAGTGTTACAGTGCACGTGTAAAATTGTTGAGAAGCATCTCTGGGATCAGAAGTGTAGCCTTAAACTCCCTGGAGTACAACCTACTTTTCCAAAAAAAAAAAAGTCAAAACTTCTTCAGATGTGAATGGAGCAGGATTGCACTCCTGTGCAGCTGCTAATTTTCTGGAGGGTCATTCTGAGAAGAATGTTGAGGGAGAAGGACCAAGGACCTTGGGACCCATCTCCCAGAGTTCCTAGAGGTATCTTCTGTTACAACTCCTGCTGCTGTGCCCCCAGTAACTAGCTGGGATCCAACCAGCTAGTGAAAAGGGACAAGTCCTTTCTGACCACCAAAAAGGTTATGATATTGATTGTGGGACCTGAATGTATGAAAGCCGTGTGGGATGGGGGCCTGTAGTAAGGAGGGGAATTGGGCAAGACTGAGTGCAAAAGATGGCTGGATCTCACTGTATCCATTGAGAGGCCATCTTTGCAGTTCACATCAGCTCTGACATGGAAGAGTGCTGAATAGAGCATGAACCGTAAGTAGCATGTCGGCCTTAAAGTTCTCCCATTTAGATGTGTGTGCATTTTGTTTACATTACCTGTACGGCGTGTCTTCAGCCATCACTTTATGACATACTGTTCAGTCCCACTCAGCACCCTTTTGTGCGTGAATAAACTGGGAACGAAGAACTAATCACTGCAACCAAGAAGACTGTGGACACAGTGGCGTCGTCAAATATGCAACCTTATAACTTTTTGAAGGAGATTCAAAGGAGCAAATGTATGGTAATCAGAGTTTTCAAAGATTGTTTTGGTGATTCCTGCCAAACTTTTTAATAGTGAGAGGTATCCTACCACTTCACTGAGCAAAGTTTGAAATGTTTCTCCAACAGAAGAGCCGGAGGAAATCAGAGGCAGGTTCCCCCTTCAGCCTAAGAGAGGATGTATGCCAGTATCTTCGAACAAGCAGTGATAAACCGTAGCGTATCATAACTGCTAGCATTAGGATCTTGTTAATTTTTTTCAGCGTAATAGTTTATTTTCATTTTCTAACAAATAAGTTCATTTCTGTCTGTCTGCATGAAGTTCTTTCTAAATAGTTGTTTTGGAAATGCAATTCTATCTTATCAGTAATTGCTTTTTAAAAGTGATTTGTCTAAAAAAATGCAACAAATAATTTCTCTTAGATAAAATTTAACCTGTTCCGTCTTCTTTTATACCAGTCCTAAGTGTATTAATTAATGTCCCACTAATAAACAGTAAGACTAGTGATTAGACACATTTAAGAACACAGTCACTTTGGTTCTGATTTTCTTAGCGCTTAAGAGTTCAGCAAGTATCAGCTATTATTGTAAATAATCTTTCCTCTGTTTTTAGGCACTGGAAAGACAGTTTATCATCCAGGTAATTTTCAAAAGGCTGAACAGATTACTCAGGGTACTGGAAAAGATCCGAATGGCAGAGCAAGACTGCACTGACAAACAGCTAATTGAGGACCTGTCAGAGGTGTAAATCACTTGGCAGATCATTGAAAATTAGCGTTAATGAATGAATGGCTACTAGCTTTAATTATGTTGGTGAGAACCAGCATTACTGATATGGACAAAGATGAATGTTTTAATAAAAAAGGGATTTCTTTAATGGTAGTGAAACTAAATTTTCCATGGATAAGGTAGATGTCCAAATTCTATGCCATAAGACTGGTTTGTACTAGTGCTGCAACCCATAAATTTAGCAAATCCTACAACTTACCCTTAGTGTGGAAACATCAGGAACAGTTTACTGATTACTGTTTGTGGTATTTATTACCAGGAGCAGAATTGGGAAAAACATAATTCCAGAACAATTCATTTTCAAAAGAAAGATGTTGACTATTCACTAGTCTGGAACTGTCCTTTGTTTCTATTATATGAAAGGTTGAATAGAGGGAGAAATAGAAATGACCCTGAAAGGACAATATACTTCCTACCGAAGTCTGTATTATGGCGCTGTTCTATACCATGTCCATGTGATGTGAATGATGTAAAACATAACACACTGAAATCTCATGGATTTGCCTTACCACTCTTATATTTTGTACCGGTGAAGATTCCCAATAAAAGAGTTGTTCAGATTTAAATCACCATTCTTCTTGGCAAGAAGCAATAGTTGAAATAAGGCTGCAGTCACACAGGCTAAATAATCCACTTTAAATCCACTTTCAGTGCAGTTTCCAACTGGATTTTACTGTGTGAACTAGCAAAATCCAGTTGGAAAGTGCATTGAAAGTGGATTATTTAGTGTGTGTGACTGCAGCCTAAGACTGGACTCCCATTTTTTTGTATTTTACTTGGGGAAATGGTAGTTGCAAGAAGTTGCAGCAGCTACAAGAAGCATGTATATTGTACTCTGGTATCTGTTTTGGTACTGAAAGCATTGTTTAAAAGCGCTCCTGAGACAAAACAAAGGCAAATGGATTGCTTGGCAGCCTGACCACTTGTATTTCTCAAAGGAACAGAAATGAACAGGGATATATTATGGGTCCACAGAGTTACTGGGAAAGAGTTCCTAGAAATTTGACAGTGCAACAGTATGAGTCCTTCCTCCAACAATGTCTAATAATAATTCTAAATGCAGATTTCACAGCATCTAATCACAGGAAAAAATAGATTTGTTTACAATTTGTTGGTTTATAGTATTCAATCAAAAGGGAGGGAAACTTGTCTACAACCCATTCTGTAACTAGAAGTCTATTTATCATCTTTCCTTAAGTAAAATAAAGAACCATTTTTAGTGAAAACAGTTTCCCAATTCATTAGCTTCAAGTCTTAATCAGCTGTTACATTTTAAAGCTTGATTTCAAGAAAGACCACTTAATACTATAAATCAAAATTTACCATCATTAATTCATACAACAATTTCCTTAATCTGCCTCTCTATTCCAACTTCCATCATTTTCTTTGTACCTCTTGAGAGGCTGAGAGGTCATATTCATTTGCTCTCTGGTAAAAGCTTCTTAAAGATACTGGCCCTGATCCAGCTAGTTAATTGTGACTAGGGCCCATTGAAACCAATATAGCAAATTGGACAGCAGGACTAAATCACAACTATCTTTTGCTGGATCATGGCCATTGAGAGCACTGGAGACTGCATAACAAAGTCACACTGTCATAATGAATATTCTGTCTGAAGCCTACAAATGTCTTCCATTCTCATCTGGTAAACTGAAGTGATTGTTGGCTAGGAGATGGAAAACAAAGAAGAAAATATTTTAATTCTGACAGTTATTTTACTACTTTTGTGTGGCAGCTGAATGTCCCAAAGTATCTGAATCTGGCCACTTTCAGAGTTGGGATAGTTTGTTAAATAGGCCATTGTTCTGTCTTGTTGTAGCTATTATAATGTTCTTTCTTGGGCCTGCTGGCTACCCAAAGTAGGCACTCTATTCCATCTGTTATTTCCTGATGCAGAAAGGGCAGTGTGTTATCAAAGATGTCGAATCCAAGTTGTTCCTATTGATACAATGATAAATAATAGGTATTTAACTGCTGATGAGCTTACTATATAATTAAGATAAATGGCAGTTTGACACTTAAAAACAATAGGAATACCACTTACATTGTGGCAAAGTGTAGTTCCCTGAATAAATTACCAGATTTTTAAAAATGTGCTTCTGTGGAATGTGCAGTTTGAACCCAATCTTAGTTAATCCAGTTTGAAACTGTTTTGTTTGGTGTGATGTCTTTCAGTACAATATCAGCTGTGTCTTGTCATCACATTTCTATACTGGTGCATATAGTGTGGCAGTGTGTAGAACTTGTGTAAGTAAAGTGCCTTTAGGATTTCTCTTCTTGGAAGTTGTGTATAACTTAGTATTTGTTATGCTTAAAGTGAAAGATGGTTAATGACCAGTTCAGATATTCACCAGCACCCCTTTTGTTCCTAAGTATAAAACCACAAATTCCTATAAAACTTCATGCTTTATAGGAATTTGTGGCTTTATACTTAGGAACAAAATTCGAGTTTGCAGCCTAACTTAATATTGTTCCACTAGAAGACCCATTTTTTCTTGTGCTACACTTCAGTTTTAATTTGTGCTACACTCATAAACAAACTGGAGCACCATGTGGATTCTATGTTTGAAAGGACAATTTCAGATATGTTGAAAGAATACAGTATCATATTTCTAGAAATATATGGCTGTGGTTGGAAATGGAGCTTTTTTCTGGCTAATGATGGATGCTTCATAGAAAGAAAAGCTTCAGTATAAGGTCTACCCATGTCAAAACCATTGAGTAAACCCATCATATTCATCACATACAATTTTATGTATCCTTGACATTAGTTTTATTGGTCTGTTGGCTAGCCTTATCTGGATAAGTGCTGTATCAATGTATGCCTGTATTTACATAAACTACAGTTTTGTAATTTCAGAATATACATGTGTGATGGACAGTAAATGGTAAATGCTGTAACCTGGTCTGAGAACCTTGAGTGATAGAGGATTTTCTTCAGCTGATAGTGGAATTCTTCAGCTGAAAGAGTCAGTTAGGAGTGGTAGTTGAGAGTTAATAGTTCAGAACTGATAGGGTTGCCAGGTCTTACCTGGCTGCCAGGGGGGGCTTTGAGGGGGCATTCCTGGAGGGTGAGGGGACATCCCCGACATAATGATGTCACACTGAAGTGACCTCATCACGTTGGGAATGCAGCCCCTTGGAAGGCCCAGCGGTGCCCATTTGCAAAGCACCATTTAAAGGGAAGGTTCCCTTCAAATGGGGTTTTACAAGCAGGGCTGGGCACCGCACGTCTTGCCTCAACTCCAAGTGGTGTTTTGCAAGTGGCGAATTCACTACTTGGAGTTCAGGTGTGTAGCCAGTGGCTGCCTCTCCCTCTCCTCCTGAAAGATTTAAAGGGCCCTCTCCAGTTGATCAGCAGAAGGGCCCTTTAAATCTCAGAGGGGAGGGAGAGGGGTGGCCGCCAATGGTCATTGTTGGGGTGGGGCTTTCCCTACCAGCCAGCAGGAGAGCGACTGGCCCAAAGAAAATCCAGCAAGCTTTGTGGCTGAAAAGGAATTTGAACCCAGGTCTCTCAAGTCTAAATTTAACATTCTAACCACTACAGAATATTAGCTCTCAAACTTACTGTAATAGACAGAACATTGGACTTTGCTGGCTCGGTGTGCCTTGGTTTGTCTTGCAAGTCACTACCTGGCTGAAATAACAGTGGGAATAATAGTGATCTGTACTCCAACACTATTGTGAGAATGGATGATATGATAAGATAAAATGATGCTTCTGATCCTTGTCAGAATCTGCTGATTCAGACAATGTATCTTGCTGCTTACAGCCATGTTTCACTTTGTGTTTGCTGCTTTGCTTTTTATAATACTGTATGTATGCCCTCATGAACTCCTATCATGTACCTGTATGTATGCCCTCATGAACACCTGTCATGTACCCCTCATTCTGGCCAGTATGTATTAGCATGTATGTAGAATGTGTAACCCCAGGTTTATGACCCTGACCGGCCTGGTTTGTGTAACTGTCAAAGCGGGAGGATGTCAGCTTCAAAGCATGGGAACAATGGGCCTCTCACACTCCTACCTCCGCATTCCATTCATCCCGGCTGAGACTCCAAGGGAGGACAAGTCTCATCTCTTATCAATGTGCGAAAGCCTCGAGGCCATGGATTGTTATGTGAACTGGTAACATCTGAAGGGTCTGGTTGGGAAGGGGAAATTTACAACTTGACACCTCACTTTCTTTCCTGTGGGAAGCAAACGGCCAGAGCCCCTTTTTGCCCGCCGTTTTTCCCTTGTAGTGATTGGCTACCTATGGGTAATTCAAACTGCTTAGAAAAGTATAATAGACCTGCTTTTGCCATCTGTGTCATCTCTGACAATAATCCGAGAAGCTGTACCAATGTAGAGATTGGAAATAAAGAACTGTGTTTCATCAACAAAGATCTGATCCTTGACTACTTTGAGCAGAAGTCTCACAATCCTGAGCTTTAGGATTATTTCAGTCTTTTTAAAAAGTTAAGTATTGTGCAGACTTTGATGAGCTGTGAATTGGTATTTTCTCCTTTGTTTTATTAAGTGATATATTGCCAAGCAACATACTCTCTCTTTTTAGGCTCACATGTTACTCCTTTTGTAGCATAGGTGTCTTTCGACTGATCACAATGCTTTATACAGGGATTGATTTACATCTATTAGACTTCAAGAGATCACAGATATTTATCAGAATTATTTCCTGTTCATGTTTTCTTTGCTGTCATTGCTTAGTTACGCTTCAGGTTTTCAGAGTGTTATCAGAAATGGAGCTGAACTGAATTATGCAAAATGGACTTTGGAAGTCTGCATTTTGTAGAAACCCTGTTTGCTCTCCCTGTGATCTGATGAACTTCCTCTGTTACTGTATTTGTGTTCAGAAGCTGCTCCATGGTTCTAATTAAGTTGATCACAGGTGGGAATTCCCCAAGGATTCTGCAGATGGTGTTTTATGTATTGTTTCCTCTCGGCAACTGGATGTACTAAAAGAGACATACCTGCTTTTAATTTCCAAATGTGATGCTTAGACGAAACCCCACTGTGTGAGTGTTGCAGTCTACAAAAAAATTAATATTGAAAAGGATTGTTTTTTTTTTTAAATTACACAAGGCACATTTCATGTTTGGGGAATGTGTTTCCTCAGTTTAAAAAAACAGCACACTGAATAATAACCAGGTGTCTTTTTTTCCTCAGCTTTATACCTTGCCGTACTAATTGGATTTTAAATTGGGATAATTTTGTTTTATAACAGAATAGTAATTTACAGGTATAGTCTTTGAGCTTTGTTTGTTTAAAGCAATATCCTTATCAGACAAGGACAATTTTATAAAGTATGTGCATTGCTTTATGTTTAACAGTGTCATTAACTTGATTTCTGTGGAAAGTTCTTCTGTGACAGTTTCTTTGGCCCTTTAACTGTGCCAGTACATTGTACATCATTTGGTTATCTAGCTGTCATTCTGGTATCTATCTATTCTTTCTTTCTGCGGTTTGGCTATGGAACTTTAATTACATTACTCCAATATGATTAATTTTGTACAGTACTTTCTGCCCTAAAATGTATTGGTGTTTTCTGAACCCTGATTGTAATTTCCATGGTGTTTGCATTTGCACTTACAAGCCTAATAAAATTCTGTTTATATGATGATGAGACTAGTTCAGTCAACATTCCATTCCCCTCAAGCCAGTGAAGTCCCACCATACTTTGCACTCTGTTTATATTTAGGAAAATCTGTGTTGAAAACAAGAAAAATAATGGCTATAGAGGCATACATTTTTGTAATGTGGGTAAGATGATGTGAATGCCTGAAATTTTACTCTGGTGAAAACCCTGAATTTTTGTATTTATTTTTTTGGTTCATGTGTCCTATCCAAGCCTTCCAAAAATTTTGCCTACAACAGTTTTCTGACCTCTTGCAAAATGTGCTTTCTGAACCATTGAGGCATGGCCACCTGAGCTGCCTTCTTTGCAAGATTATTTGGCGACCACTGTGATGGACAGGAGTCTGTCCTGCCCCTGAAGGGGAAAACAGCCACTCACTTGAGCATGTGGGAGTACCCCTCCAGCATCCAATCACCTTTCAGGAGGAGGATGGGATGTTGGAGGGAAGCACAGCAGGAGTTCCGTTCAGGTCTGCCTCAAGGAGAGAGCAGCGAGGAAAAGAGCAGACAAAGTGAAGGGAGCTCTGCTTGGTAATGTGGCAGAGTGGTTTGGCTCTGCTTCTGAAAGAGAGTACCCAATTGTTAGGCCTGTCTTTGGCTGTAAGCTAGGGTTGCCAGGTCCCCCCAGGGGGTGGGGAAAACCCCGCTCGATGGGTCGGTTACCCACCGGCCTGGATCAGGCTGCTGGGGGGAACCACACCCCCAAATTGCCAGGATTGTGGAGACGTGCCCAGCATGATGACATCACCCAGAGGTCATCACGTCAGGCACGTTACGAGGGGGTGCTCTGTTATTCAAGGGAAAACTCTCTGTTTTCCCCTCAAATGAAAGTGGTCCCGCCCCCAACGTGCCTGACACAATGACGTCACTTCTGGGTGATGTTATTGCAGCGTGTGTGCTTTGCGTGCGTGTGTGTGTGTAAACCGACTCCCAGAGACAGCCAGGATTCCCCCCGCTGCAGCTACGGTAGATCTTGGCAACCCTACTGTGAGCAGACCTTGTGCCATGTCATCTGATTCTTGGGAAAGGGGAGACTGGTGTGGGTGGAATCGTGCATGTGTTAGGATCCAACCTAGTGGCTAATGGATGAAAGCCTGTTTATGCTTGGAAGTATTAAAGAAAATGAAACTACTCTCTAAATCGATCTGCCTCAGCCAGATTTCTCTTTTGTTTATCAGGAGACCTGTGCTGCTGATCTGTTCCTTGAAACCTACTTGTAAATAAATAAATCTTCTTTGTTGTTAATATATAATTCCTGCCTCAGTGACCTCCATATTCTACTTGTGCACACAAAACTTACCTCACAGCAGTGAACCCAAAGCTTATACACTTGCTATCTTTAGAACACCTGGTATCTGAGGGGGAAGGTTTATAGTTGAATATAAACATGGTTCCCCCAAAATCATAGGAGGCTGGGATGGGGGTCCCCTCAGTTGATAGAAACGGACTGTTACAACCTCTTTCTTAAGAGGAAGGTGGGAACTTCCTCTCCAGTTGCTCAGAAGCGCTATACTCTTCTTAGCAAAGGTGAACAGATATATCATAATTAAAAACAGCCCATAAAGATACTGCAGTGGCCCAGATGGAGTAAGTAACTGTAGAATATGTACAATCAGGTGCTCAGAAACACCTGCCAAAATCAAATGTCTTGCACAGATTTCTGAAAGAGAACAGGAAGGAAGAGCATTCACAGACCTCATGGAAAATGCATATCAAACAAACCCTCTTGAATGTCCAGCCTCTCTCAGGTTTGAGCGTGACTCACTGAGGGCCTCAGCAGGGGTGTCATACAGGAAAATAATTCAAAGTGCTGGATCTGATTTATAAGGCCAGGGTACTTGAAGAACTGCTTCCTCACATACTGTCCAGCTCACCAGTTCAGATTCTTCTCAATAAGCCCAGCTTTCTGTACAGAGAGGTGAGGCCTACAAATGTGAGGCGGGTGGCAATCAGAGATGGTGCTTTTGCATTGGTGGGTTATCACCTATTGAATCAGTGGGAAAGAAGTGAGCAGTGACTCACAAAAGCTCATACTCTGCCACATATATTGTTAGTCTTTAATGTGCTACTGGAATTTTGCTCTTTTCTGCTGCTGCAGGTAGACTAACATGGCTACCCATCTTGTTTGGAATTTTGATAGAGAAGGCTGGGTGCATATTTTTCAGATATTTGAAGCTATGACCATTCCTATATTGTGTACAATTTTTGTATCAATCCAAATTTTAAAATCTGCATAGGTCAAGTATTGTTCCAAATTCTGATAGCCTTGTTTCCTGAATCACTACAGGGAAATTTCTCATCCTTTACTTTGAACTCAGTCAGAGTTGACCATCAGAACTTTCTGAGGTAGAATATCAAGAAAAAAGTTGCTGGAATGAGCTCCCCCATGATGGTTTTGATATTCTAGTCTTCAGAGTTATTCTTACCTTAATAAGGTGTGGGTCTGATCTTCCTTACAGCAATCACATATTACTTCATGAAAGTATTTGCTCATGACTCAGTTCTGCCAAATGGAGTAGAACAGTCTTTTAAGCAGGGGTCCTTTGGGGCCAGAGCGAGGCGGAGCAAAGCTCCGCCAGCTCAGGAGTGGCCACTAGGGCAGCCAAGGGCCAAATCAGATTCTCTGATCTGATTCAGCCCGCTGCTGAATTGCTGCCGAAATTCGGTGGCAACTTTAAAAGCAACTGGAGGGGAGGGGGGTTGAGGGAGAGGCTCCAAACTTGCAGGGCAGCTGCTGGAGCCTCTCCTCGAAATACCCACCAAGTTTCAAGAAGATTGGACCAGGGGGTCCAATTCTACGGGCCCCCAAACAGGTTGCCCCCATTCCCTCCATTGTTCTCTATGGTAGGAAAAAAGTAACACTGGAGGGGATGGGACAACCTGTTTGGGGGCCCATAGAATTGGACCCCGTGGTCCAATCTTCTTGAAACTTGGTGGGTATTTCGAGGAGAGGCCCCAGCAGCTACCCTGCAAGTTTGGAGCCTCTCCCTCAAACCCCCTTTCCTCCAGCCCCTCATATACCCTATAAGTTTTTGCCACTGATTTCAATGGCCCATAGGGTATAATGGGGCTGAAACTGATATTCCCTTTCTGACACACTTCCGGTGATGTCAGGGGATGTGGCATATGCTAATGAGTTATGCTAATGAGCACCTGCACCGCTTTTTCTACAAAAGGACCCCTGCTTTTAAGAATTACAGATATTTTAATCTTTAAGACAGTAGCCCTTATTTCTGTTTACTATCCATGTAGAATTACAGTAGTAGACCTGGCATTGTTTTCTGAAGTAAATAATTTTGTAATTTATGTAAGTATATGTTGTTTCACTACAGCACTGTAGGTATGTTCACTAAAGGGGTAGGCAGAATAATCAATGAAAATGATTAGAATCTGGGAGCCAATTGTAACAAATACAAAGATTATGTAGGCAGCCTTTCCTGTCCACAATACTATAATTCCTTTTAGCTTTTGTCTGTTTTTCTCCCAGCATCTCTCTAAAGTTAATTGTATTTTCTCTCCATAGGTGGCAGACTGTGCTTGGGATGAGACAGTGAAGATCTATATCCCTTCTTCATTGGTAATGTCTGCATAGAATGATATACTCCATGGAAGACAACACATTTGGAAGGAATTGCTTCCAGTTTCCCAGGGCAGGACAAAACAGTCACAGGATGTATTGGAATCTTGATCGCCTTCTTATTTCTTAAAACGTAATTTCATGTTTTCAGTGAAGACATTCTGTTAAGAGCAATTTCAAATAGCTTCTTCTGTAAAACTACATTGGGGGTACAGCAGAACAATCATGTGCTGTGGAGATGGATAGATGAGGAGGAGGGCAAAAACACTGGAAATCTTCTCTGTGGGTATAAGGGGCATGTGATAAGCAACCACGTAAATATTGAGTGCTTTAAACCAAGTGTCCTATATCTCCCGTAGGAAAAGAAACGCAAATGGTGCTGTAATTTGACCCCTCATCTTTGTTAAAATGTGGTGTTTACGACAGTCGCATTGCATCCATCTGATATATAAAGCATTCATTTGATTTCACTGTGGATACATTTTGTTATTGACCCTGTATTATAACATAGTACATACTGCTGATGAACAGTAAGTTACACACCCTTATCTAACTCTGCTTCATTCAACCTCTGTTTATTTGTTTTGCCAATCACATCATGTTACAGATATCCTTAGGATTCAAGCCATTACATTTTGAGGTTCAATTCCGATTCAGCTGTGACTGAAATAGCTTTCGTAAACCCTTAAAGACAAAATTCTGGTTCCTGCAAGGCACCACAAGGGAAGGACCCAAAGAGGTAATGGGGCAGCACCCCCTGGATTCCTGGTGGGGGGGGGGGGGAGAGATAAGTTGGTGGATGGAAAGTCAGCTAAGGGTGAGAAAGCAGCCATCTGACTCTTGCCAAGCCATGGGCTGTGGCAGGACTTCCCAAGACAGTTGAGTGGGTAGTTTTCCAGATGGGTAAGGGTTCCATCTGTCTCAGGATCCTGTTCATGGAACTTCATGTCTCCTGAATAAAATATGTGTACGTGTTCAATAGTACAAGTTTGAACAATGCCTCTATCTCTCTGTGTGTATACACACACGCACACGCACACACACTGGGTATATATTATTAACTTAATTTCAACCTAGTAATTATTTGCTTAGACTTTCTTTGATTAGTGATACAGGATCTCTTTAACTTTATTTTCTGATTATGATCCAAATGATCTCCAAGGGAGACATTTAAAGAACAGTTTGGGTCTTTTCCCTCTAGCTAACCTGGGGGGAAACAAAGGCTTGCGGGGGTGGGGGGTGTTGTTTGAGATCAGCTTGATTCCTGTGGTCAGTTTTGACCATCTTTGTGCTGTGGAAGTATCCAACATTTGCTGACTGTTTGTTAAGGACAAATCCCTGAAATTATGGGGGAGGAAGAGATTTGATTTTGAAATCTAGCCGTATTTGTAGGTTCCACACACTGAGGTCTGTACTGTTTTGGGGAAGACAAAAGTGTCACTGTTTTAATTATCATCTAATGCAGGTGAATTTCTTAATACATAGCTAAAATCTGATCGTTATGTACACTCCCATCTGGTAGCTAATGCAAGATAAATTTTATCATTCTAGTCTAGAAATCTGGGCATACAGTCCAAGTACTCAAGAGGTTCCAGTGATACACTTTTCTTCGTATCCATAGAAAAGCGATTCTTAGTAGAGGATCTTTTTGCAGGTTTGTGATCTCCTGGACTGGGACAGATTTCTGAATCTTCCTGTTTACAGGTCTATATGTTGTACTAAAAATGAAAGAGCTATTTTCTGTTTCCCTTGGTAGGATATTGCAAAAGATGTACAAGTGTTAGTGACACTCAGCCTGTGAACTGAGAAATTACGCAGAACCATAAAAAGTATTGCATATAGCTTTCGGTAATGCTCAAGGCAATAAATGCAATAAAACTGATAATTTCAAGCCTAAATAGTCCTTTCCTTTATTTCCTACCTCAGTAACTGTGCAAGCAACATGTAGAGACGACGGAGTAATCTAGAATATTCTGTAAATCTTGGTATTATGTAAAAGACAATTGGAAAAGTCAAAAGAATAGTTTTCAGCATGATAGGCTGTTATGAACGGAAAAGCTAGAGAAATGTTATGTATGAGAACATCAAAAATCTAAACTTATATCTGCAGCTGCCACTTTGATGGAAAGAGGTGCTTGTGCCTGATCTTTGCTCCAGCAGACAGAGTAAAGTCTTCTGTTTTGTTTTCTTCATTTACTGACTCCCATGCTGATGAGACCAGATGTCCTCTTTGAAAAATGAGAAAATCCAGCCATGAATGTGTGCATTAAATAAACGCAGTGACTTTTAACCTTAACAAATAATTTCTAAAGTATAAAAAGAAGACATGCATCTTGCAGCATAGTGAACAATGTTTCATCTGCAGTAATCAAAAGCTAATTTTTAATTCTTTAAGCGTGATCTCTCTTTTTTTTAGTAGCAGCTTTTAAGGATCACAGCAGTTGCTTATACTTCTTTAGCAGCTGCATTCAGAAGTGGCCTTTTAAGCACAAATGTCATTAGTGTTTAATCCTTATTTTAAAGGGCATGTTAAAGTTCTTTCATATTTTTTTCCTTTGCGTTTTTGCACATGCCGTGAAAATGTGATGTTTCTACAGAACTGCACTGAGTGTTTTATCACAGTATGCTTTTGAATTATTGTAATTCCACATTGAAATTAGTATTCTTAGGAGACCAGTCCAATCATTAGTTACGCTGGTACAGACTCTTTGAAATCACTGGTTTCATCTATGCAAGTGGCCAGTGAATCACCTCTAGGCAAGATTAAAAGTTATTTGTCATTTTATTTTTCCAAGTGGTGCCTGGCCTAATTTGTTCTGGGAATCTTTTAGAGAACTGATAGTGTCCAATAGGGCTGTATGACTAGTTTAATCAACGCTCTATACCAGTGTAATGTAATAGTTAAGCTGTCAGGTCAGGATCCTAGGTTAAAAACCCCATGAAGCTCACTGGGTGATCTTGGGCCAGTCACACTTGTTCAGCCTAGCCTATCTCACAAGGAGGTTGTGATAATAAAAAGAAGGAAGGGAGATCTCTGTATACTGCCCTGAGCAACATGAAGGATCAGTAGGGTGAAATGTTCTGGATAGGTATGTAGGTAAAAATCCTGACTCGGTTTCTCCAGGATGTTAATATCTGATGCTGTGGACAGTGTCCTTGGAGCCTGCTATGAAGCAAACCATCTGTGCTCTGGATTCTTCTTCCTCCTGGCTAATATTAATTTACCATGAGAAATTGGCTCAGGCCATTAGGCTGCTAGTGAAGACTCCTTGGAAAGATGGAATGGTCCCTGAGCTCTTAGAAGCCACTGTACGGTCTCTCCAGAATCTGAACCCCATCCTGTATCTGTTTGACTGCTCAGCAACTTCCTAGATCTGTGCCTCATATTCCTTTTGGGGGCAAATAGCATGGCAAGATGTAATGGATTAGATCTAGACCTACCTCTGTCTGGCTTCAAACCTAGCTTAGGGACAGGAACTGCCTTAGTCACGCTAGTAATGACCTTCCCTGGAAGACAGATTAGGGCAGAAGTGTCGAACTCATTTGAAGAAGAAGAAGAAGAGGAGATTGGATTTATACCCCGCCCTCCACTCCCCAAGGGAGTCTCAGAGCGGCTTACAAACTCCTTTTCCCTTCCCCTCCCCACAACAGACACCCTGTGAGGTAGGTGGGGCTGAGAGAGCGCTTTCCCAAGCTGTCCTTGAGGGAACAGCTGGTACAGAGCTATGGCTTGCCCAAGGTCATCCAGCCAGGTGCAAGTGGAGGAGTGGGGAATCAAACCCGGTTCTCCCAGATTAGAGTCCGCACACTTAACCACTACACCAAACTGGCTCTCCAGTTACGAGGGCCAGACCTGGCATAATGTCACTTTGTTGGGCTGGGCCATGTGTACCATAAAATGTAACGCCAGGTACTGTAGATATAAACTTTAAAAAGGACACAGGCAAACCTGATTAACAATATAATTTTTTACTCAAAATACAAACAAAAACAATTGATTCCTAGCAGTGAAAGCAATTGATTTACAGGGGGAACCCACAAAAGCCACAATAAATGTATTTATTCATACCCAAGACTAGTTTTTTTTACAAGGGATACCATAAAAGGGGGAGTGCCTTACATTTCTATCCAGTTGCTTGCAGGCCAAATAAGAGCCCTGGATGGGCTGGCTCCGGCCCCTGGGCCTTATGTTTGAAACCTTTTGATTAGGGAGTGAATATATCGATTTCCTGGGCCTTTCAAATGCCTTTTGATAACATCTGGAATTTCTGGCAAGTTTTGAAAAGGGGGTTCTGCCTTGTAGTAATTCTGTTCTTGTGAATTTACAGAAGGTGACATACCGAGACCGAACTGCTCTGTCCAAGAGAGCTGAGGAAAAAACTGCAATTTCCCCAGCATATTTAAAACATGGAATTACTTGGGAGCGGACTTGGAGGTCAATGCCATCAGTGTGTTGATGACACACAATTACAAGCCATCATGGTGTAGTGGTAAGAGTGTTGGACCAGGATTTAGGAGACCTGAGTTTGAATCCCCACTGCCATAGAAGCTCGCTGAGTGATCTTGGGCCGGCCAGTCACACACACTCAGCCTAACCCACCTCACGAGATGGTTGCGAGGATAAAATGGAGGAACTGCTCTGTTGGGGAGAAAAGCCAGGTCTAAATAATTAATTGAAAGTCATGTCTCGGCTCATATCCTATGGAGGTAGCAGAATTCCTGAGCAGATGTCTAGAATCAGTGATGGGCTGCATCTGGGCTAAGACACTGATGATCAATCTCAGGAAGGTGGAGCTTATGTAGGTAGGTCACTTGGTCAGGAATGGCCTGCTCTGGATGTGATGAAGAAGCAGAACCACTGCCTGGGGGCAGTATTCCCTCTAAGCTGAGTTAGTGTGAGCTAGCTCACCGTTTTTTAGCCTCCAGCTCACACATTTTTGTCTTAGCTCAGGAAGGATGGCTCTGGAGCAAACTCACTCGCTCACACCTTTAATGCCAGTAGCTCACAAAGTAGAATTGTTGCTCACAAGACTTCACAGCTTAGAGGGAGTATTTCCTGGGAGTGCTGCAGGACCTAGCAATACTGGTTCAGGTGGTAGCCATGGCTAGCTTCCCCCCCCCCCCCTTCCTTTGCTGTAAGAGCTGTTCCTTGAAAATCAGCATCTTCTGATTTATGCATGTTGTCATCTCTAGACTGAACTAATGTGCTCTATATAGGGCAGCCGCCATTTAACAGAAAATTTTGCGGTCATGACTGGGACTGGACATAGGAATGGTACCTTGACATGGAGAGGAAGCTTTTGTTTGGGAAATAACCAGAGTGGTTTTGTGGTTTTTTAAAAAGAACCTAAATAAAAATTAATTTTATTTGTAAATACACATCTGTATGTGTCTCAGTACTTAATGTAAACTGCCACATATCCTTCAGACACAACCACATCCACACAGAACTGTCTTGTATGTTTTTAGTTTGTAAGCATAATCAGTAACAAAGACAGCTGTGCTTCACAGTCTTACTGAAAACAGAACAAACTACTAGCTAAAATAAGTAATGATTTGTGAAGAGTTCTAACCATTCTTGACCATTCCTAAACATGTATAAATATACCAAGCAGTGCATGAGATTTTCAGGCTCATACCAGTTTTTAGCAGCAAAATGTAGTTATTGGACAGGAGCAAAGAGTTGGACAATGTTGTGGGGGCTGAGGAGCTACATGTATATGTTCTTTCGTGAACGCATTTTCAAGTCCCAGGGTAAAGGGATTTCTGAGCCTGTGTTTACACAAGGACAAACCTAGGACAATACCTCAGGAAGTAGGAGACAAAAAGAGATAGTACTGTTTTAATTGTTGAACAGAAAATTAACAAGAAGGAAAGAAACAGACTGAGAAACTCAATGCAATGTACTGAACTTGTGGAATTATTAGAGCCACAAGTCACTGGATGAACTATAGAATCACACAAGCATTTAGGGAATAAGCATTCAACCAGCAAATTGGATGATTCTGAGTGAAAGCCGTCCTACTTATGCTAGATGTGTCCTCCCTTGGGCTAGAACAGAAATTCAGAACCATCCCTTGGTGTTTCTACAAGTGTGGAGTGTCCCCAGAGAAAGCAAGGAGGTAAGTAGGGGGGCAAGGATTGGGGGTTCTTTTTGAGCAGGACTTGGAGAGGAGGAAGGAAATAGGTACAGGGAGCAGAGAACACTAGGTTGGGGGGAAAGAATTGGGAGAGGAGGAGGGAGCATATTAAAGAAGCAGAGCAATTTCATATGTTGCCCGATCCAGGAGCCTCAACATAGCTGAGAGGTCTGAAGTAGTGAAGGAAGGGGTCTCCATTCTGAGTATCCAGTGATGGAGGAGCAATCCTGGGATGAGAGGAAACCAAGCGTGCTGGCTTTAGGAGTGTCAGTCTTATACTCTTTTTACCTGGGTATTTACTATTGGGACCACAATGCCATTGGTCATAAGTTGGGATCTCCTTTGCTATTGGGTCAAACCTTTGGTCCCAACTGGTGATTGGAGGGGTTGGGGGCATTCTGTGCTTGAACAAACTTTAGAATCATTGGAGGAAGATGTCAGAATCTGAGTTGGCATTGGAAGATTTAGGGGGGTGGGGTTGTGAGGGGGTATTAGTGTATGATACATCTAGGTGATGTAATGGGAGAGGAAGCTGCGTTTGCCTGAGATTGTTTCGTTACCAGGGTGACAGGTGTGACATGTATCCCAACGATGGCCAGGAGATGGGTAGATGGTTTTGGCCCTGTATTTGATTAGGTTTCAAGCAAAGTCTTCATAGCGTGGGAGATTATTGTGTGGTTTTGGAGGACTGATTATTGTCCTGCAACCCTTATTAATTAATTATAGTCGGGGATTTCAGAGGGCCACAGCAAAGAATCAGCAAGTATCGGGCTATTCCCTTATGCAATGAGGTGTTAATTTACATACCACCTGGACTTATTTCTTCAGCTTGGATATCAAATCATGGCTGTGCTGTAACTTCAGACATCAGAAGGCCCAAAAATTCAGGGTGGGGGCTTCAGACTGTGCCCGCTAACCAACTCTCATGACAAATTAATTACAATTCTGGCACTGCCAGAAATACTGCCAGTATTTGGATTCCTTTGAAAATGGGCAAACTGTGCAATGTCTTCTGCATTGTTTGAGCAGAGTTGGGGAGGGCAAACCATATTTTGCTGCTCACAGAAGGCAGATGATAAACAATTGATTTTCCTTTGCGGGTATCATGCACCAGAGTGCCAATGACAATGTCCTCAAAAGGCAAGGTGACAGAGCCACTAACTTGATAATTTTTTTACAAGAAAAATGCACCTGGGAATTACCCTGGTAATCCAAGTCAATTACAGAATTATAGGGTTCCGTAGCAGAGTTCAATGTGTGTGAGTATCTTTTAAAGCCCTATGTGGCCTGGACATTCTTTTCCCCATACATCTGTACCTGTGCAAGTCTGTACCCTACTGTAAGTCACACCATTAGCACCACTTAAGGTAGGGCATCTGACTACAAGACACTTGCCACTAGACTCCAATTTAGTTCCCATATCTGTTGTTAGCTCCTTTATAATCTATATACCAACTTACTGCTATTGGCATGCCTTAACCTAATGTGTTGTTCCAATCTTAGCTGTATTTATTGCTCAGTTACTTAGGCATCGTGACTCTTAATTACTCGTCCTGGCAACTAACCCCCCCCCCCCCAATGTCTACATGTAACATTTGAGGAAATCTATTTCAGTGAATCTGAAGGATTGTACATACCAGATTCAATGAATCTGAAGGATTGTACATACTAAGTCTTTCAGTTCTCACCTGTACCCAGAATTGAACTTTGTCTGGTAGGTGCCTCTGGACCCAAACCTCATTCCCACATTTGTTGGTTAACTCTTGTATTTGTATGCTAATTTACTGCCATTCACAGATCTTTCCTACATCCAATTTCAGCTATAATCACCCAGTACTTACGCATATTGACTCTAAATGGCACTTCCTGACAACAAAGGCCCCCCCCCCAAGTAATGGTTGAGGAGGTTCTTTTCCACTGTATCTGAGGAAACGTGCTTGCACACGAAAGCTTATACCATGAATAAAAGTTTGTTGGTCTTAAAGGTGCCCCTGGACTCAAGCTTTGTTCATGATCACCTCAAAAGCTTTCATGGCAGAGTGGTAATGCAAATCTTGGCCGCTAGACCAAGCTGACTGTGAGTCAGAGCTCTGATTTAAGTGTGCTCTGACTTACAAAAATGTATGCTGGGAGGAATGTTATTTTGCTTCAAGGTGCCACTAGACTGCTACTTAACGTCACTGCTTTTACTCTTTAAAACACAGAGGCATATCCATTCATGGATTTCACAGTATCACCGTCAAGTTTGGCCTTTATGCAACATTTGCTAGCACAGACCATTACTTTACTTCTCCATTCCTAGTACATACTTTAAGTACATAAATATCTTTTCTCTATGGAACGGTGTGCATTCTCTGTCTGCCTCATCGGTGTCCTAGCACAGAATTTGTTACTAGCTGCAGACTCGGCATCCTGACAAACTCAGCCTTTTCTTTTTACAAGTCAGGTATCTACACACTTCTTTCCTGAAAAATCCACATGAAGCCTCTATTGCAAAACAACCTTTACCAAGTCTGTTCCTCCATTGATATGGCTCTCAGAACTCCAGCAGGGCAATGGAGTGCTTTTCCCATGCAGAGCGTTGCAGGTGGCTGTGTAGGCTATTAGAACCCTGGATGTGTTGGCTGAAGGGCACAGGAGCTAGAAAGCAAAGCATTAACAGCCTGTTTTGATTGCCTTGGTATGGAAGGGCTGTTTTATTTCCACTTGGATCCTTTCTGCCTGCATTTTCACATTTTGTATGACTTGGTCTCTCTCTTCTATTGGATGTACAATGGAAAACAGCAGCTAGTTTTCTTCAAGGGCCAATTGGAGAAGAAAGGGAAGGGTGGTGGCTTAATCCTGCAAATGCCCGCCTCTCGCAGAGTACATACGAGTGAGTTCTGTTGTCTCAAGGTCCTGCATCTTTCACCTTGAGGCTGGCAACATGAGCATCTCTCAGCCATGGCCCCAGAAGATGTAGTTGGTGACGTCTAATGATTTCTAATGTGTGAGCTAGTGGAAAGAATATAACCCATAAGCTTAGCCATTATTACTTTGTCATCTCCCACAAAGGGCAATGCGAAGCCCTTTGGCGGGGAAGCTTCTAAAATAACAACAGCCTGAGGGCCCCCCCCCCCAACCCACAGGAATGATTACTAAGCAAAACGTTGAAGGGAAATGTCAGAACCCATTTTGTTTGTTTGTTACTTTCACTCAGCATTTAGTCACTTTGGGTCTGTTATAATGGAAACTTAACGTCTTTGTTTTCTAGCAGTGGCCCTTGCTAAATATGAACTAATTTTATAACATTGGCTGTCAAGTGTACGGATAGAGGCACTTTGCCTCTGTACTGGCTGGCTGCTCTCTCTCTCTCTCTCTGCCTCCCCCCCCCCCCCCAGCAGACTTAGATTTACAGGGAAAAGAGATTTCCAGCCCTTTGACTACAGTGCCCCGGAGTGTGGTTCCTTAATGCAATTGAATGGCAAGGGCTTAATTGGCAGAACTGTGGCCTGTTTTCATTCAAGATCCTATCGACGCTTGTTGCTCTGATACTCTGCATTCAACTCTCCATTTGTGCTGGACACTCTCCCAGCCCATAATGCTCAGCAGGGCAACACAATCTGAAATAACAGCTAGGAAATCCTGAATTTGCATTAAGGCTACACTAAGGTTTTAAGGATCATTCTGGAATTTTCAGTAGCTGCACTCTAGGGTTAGGATGTGCATAAAGCCACAACGTTGGGGAGGGATACTACAAACCATACTAGCCCAACAGCTTTTGACTTGGGCAAGTTCTCTGAGTGCAATACCCATAAGACAGGACATAGGCATCAACTTCAGAGGGGCTGGGGAGCTGGAGCCCCCCCAAAAAACTTTTCCAGGACATGCTGAGCCTCCCCCGGAGACAATGGCCTGTAAGGTCTCTGGCCCAGCCCCCCCCCCCCCGAAATTGGAAAGTCTACGCCCTTGAGACAGGATATGGACTGGTTATGGAAGGTATACAGGGAGAGAGACCTGCTTCTTACGATTATGATATTTAAGTCATGATATATAGAAAATGCATTTTAAAGTACGCAAAGGTGGTTTCTACGCAGGGACAGGCTTATGTGGTTTCTCTGCTGCTGTTGTGTCAGCTGATAAAGCACAGTAGCTTCCATACGGCAGGGCTCCCTGCAGTTTCCCAGCCCCAGTCCCCTGGCATCAGCCATCCCCCCCTCCCCTGGGCCCCTGAAGCTTTTTTCAATTTGTTTTAAAAACAGTAATTAATGATATAATATCATAACTATAGGTGAAGGAGATGAAGAGTTGGATTTATACCCTGCCCTTCACTCTGCGTCTCAGAGCGGCTTACAATCTCCTTCCCTTCCTCTCCCCACAACAGACACCCTGTGAGGTAGGTGGGGCAGAGAGAGCTCTGAGATAACAGCTCTGAGAGGCTTGTGCCTGACCTGAGGTCACCCAGCTGGCTGCATGTGAAGGAGTGGGGAGTCAAACCCGGTTCTCCCGGATTAGAGTCCACGCTCTTAACCACTACACCAAATCGATTCTCTGAATTCCCAGCTTTCATTTTATGAAAAAAAAAGTTTCTAACAGCTGTCATTGGGGATGGGACTAGAGACTTGTGCTTGTTTTTTTTTACAAAATGAAACTGGGAAATCAGAGAACCTTAAATACATATTATTATAACATTATATCATTACAATGGTATTTAATTGCCACTTTCTTTTAAAAGGGCCCTCGGTGGTGGGGAGAAGAAATGGTCACAGCAGGGGCAAGGTTAGAGGAAATGGCTGCCATGTGGGCCGGCAAACCTAATACAGAGAGAGAGAGAGAGAGAGCAGCTATCAAGACTTGTGATCGCAAAACAGATTTGGGAAAGATCAGGGGGAAAGCTGGGGGAAAGCTGGGGAAACCCATGAGGTGCATAAGTAGTTCCACAGTGCTGTAGGGAAGCATGAAAGAAAACCTAGTTTTCAACAACATTTAAATCCAGAGCAGATAACCTGTGTGGAAATGTCCTTGTGACAGAGCCATGATGCGTGAACTTTTGTAGCTAGTTACTGCACAGTGATCCCCTGGAAGTTAAGAAGCGGTGGGTAGAGATTTTAAAAGTGGAAGAGGCAGGCAATGCTAAGAGTGTTGTGGCAGCCATTTTAAATGCAGAACACCCCAAACCTCAGCGTAAATAATTAGTATGTTTAACCTGATTACAGTGTAATCCTGAGCAGAGTTGCACCCATTTAAGCCTATTCACCTCAATGGGCTTAGAAAGATACAGGTCTGTTTAGCATTGCTCTGGTACTAACATTAATTCCATATCAATTTCTTAAAGTACTCAGTGCCCACCAATTAGTTATCAAGCCGGGAAATTCTATACTCAGTCTGCCAACCAGGAAATTAATGCAGCCATGGCTGACTGAACCAAAAACGATTGCTCTTAAGTGCAGAACTACATGTTACAATGGGCCTGCTGCCAATGACGGCAGCCCCCTGTCAGGATCTCCCCCCCCCCCCCCCCAATAATGTTCAGTTCAAATAACGCCATGTCCTGACACAATGTGTATTTCCTCGATCCGCAGCTCAGATTCTTGGGGGAAGGAAAATGCACATTCTTGATGATGCCCAGACATCAGTTAAGTTGAAATGTATATTACCAGGCCTGCGAGGAGAAACTCAGAACAGGACTGTCCCTTAACTTACACAACCGTAGTTCTGCTTTTATTAACAAGGTACAGAAATAGCAGGAATCTCTCCCTCTTCTTCCACTGGTGGCTGGTTCAGATGACTTTGAAAGGGAATCATACAAAGGGGGGGGGGGAGGTGGAGATGGTGTAGCAAAGAGGATTAGACCTCTAAATAGAGCCTCATATTTAGAGACAGGGTAACATTTGAGTGGTTGGGGAAGTAACAAGGAGGCAGACTTCCAGCCCTGTTTCTGGGCTTCTCAGAAGCATCGGACTGGCCACTATTGGAAAGAGGATCCGGGACTCAGGGACCCCTTGATGTGACCCAGCAAGGATGGTTCTGAATACGTGAGAGCACTCAAGACAGTAAAAGTAAATGGCAGGGCAGGTTGTCCACAAAGGTTCTGGCTTTTCATTCATGGTCAGTTAACTCTGTTTTTCATCCCTGGAAATGTACAGAAATGGATCTTTACAGGGCATTTTCTTTAAGGCATGGTGTGGCTGAAAATGCTTTCCCACCGGCCCAAGCTCTCCAGAGGGATCTTCATGTTGTCTGTTTCCAGTGTCAAAGACTTGGGGTCCTTTCAAAAACACCAACAACAAACCACTGGCAGAAGAGAACCCTTGTCTTCTTCCAGTCCAGTCTGTCTGTTTCATCGCAAAAGGACTGAATATTTTTGACAGCAGAATGACGACTGGGGCCCCGGTGCTCGGCTGGTGTGCCCAGCTGTTACGCTTTCACCCTTGTGGGCGTTTGGGCGGGGCGGGAGGGGTCATGAAGGTCCTTCGAGGTAATACCTTGACCTGCGGCATCGCCCCCTCTGGTGCTTGCCTACCTGGCCAGTCCCCGAAGGCAGGACTTTCTTTCTGTCCACAGGCACCGACGCACCGTGTCATTTTTAGCGCGTTATTTCACGGTGCGACTCCCGCCTCACCCGCTCACGCAGACGGGAAAGCCCTCTGCAAAAACCCACCTTTGCATTAACCCCGTGGGCAGTCACTGATTCCAGTTTCCCAGAAATCTTTTTTTGTTTGTTTGTTTGGAAAAAAACCCCGACGGCCCCACACTCCCACCGTTCAGCTTCTGGCCTCGCAAGGGTTAACTCCTGCTGCCGTTTCCAAAGCACCTGTTTCCGTAGATTGCAGAAGACCTACCAGGCAAGGTTGGATCAATATTTGTATTTCCTTGTAAGGACCCTACCCACATTTCATTTAATAAGGATGGATGGATATTCCATTAGTGTAAGTGAACGCTGCACGGGAGGAGGAGTGGGGCGGGGCGGGGGGGGGGGGGGCGCACCATAAACTGCAAACTGGGATTCGCGATCCCAGCCCAAGTGTGTGTGTGGGGGGGGGGGGGGGGGTTGCTTTATTTGTAAAAAATGCTGGGAGGGATTTTATGGGTGTCCCCCTTGCTTTGACAGAAAGAGAAAACTTAAAGCTTTCCCAACGATGTGGCTGTCACTGAGAGGGTGCAAGGACTGGGGGTGGGGGTGGTGTTAAACAGACCCCCTTCACTTTTAGATTCACCTTCCCCCCCCCCCCCCCCCGGTCCTTCCAGGAACAAAGCAAATCCATGATTCATCTCAGAGCAGCAGCAGCCTCCGCGGGTCAAGAAAGTAACATGCCCAATGCGCTCCGCTGGTCCCCGTTTAATTAAGGTAATGGGAAGAGCGCGGGTACCCAACCTCCCCCCCCCCCTCTGCGTCAGCAGGAAGAGCTGGGGGATCTCGGAGGCGGCAGCAGCAGGTTCCCGAGCCTGCAGAGGCATTTCCCCGCGGATCCGATCGCCCCCCCCCCCCCCGCCCGCCCACCGCTATTGATCAGCGCGTCCCCGTCCAGTCCAGCTGCTGCCGTCTGTCTTCTCTTCGGCGCGCTGCTGCGAGCGCTCCGGGCTGCCCGCGAAGTTGCCGCGGCCGTCCTCGCCGCCGCTGACGGCACGGAGCCCTCCTGCACCCGGGCGGCCAGGCAGGCAGGCAGGCAGGCAGCAGCCCGGCGGCGGCGGCGGCGTTGGGGCCGGGGATCGCCGCGGGAAGAGCAGGCGCCGGCGCGGCCGCCACCCCGGGGGGAGAGGCCGGCGGGGAGCGGCAGCATGCGGCTGTGCCGGGGCCGGGCGCTGGGCATCTCGGTGGCGGTGGCGCACGGGGTCTTCTCGGGCTCGCTGAACATCCTGCTGAAGTTTCTCATCAGCCGCTACCACTTCGTCTTCCTGACGCTGCTGCAGTGCCTGACCAGCTCCACGGCGGCGCTCAGCCTGGAGGTGCTGCGGCGGCGGGGCGCCCTGGACCTGCCGCCCTTCGGCTTCAGCCTGGCGCGCCTCTTCGCCGGGGTCACGGTGCTCTCCACCCTGCAGTCCAGCCTCACGCTCTGGTCCCTGCGCGGCCTCAGCCTGCCCATGTACGTGGTCTTCAAGCGCTGCCTGCCCCTCGTCACCCTGCTCATCGGCGCTCTGGTGCTCAGGAACGGCATCCCCTCCGTCGGGGTGCTGGTGGCCGTCCTCATCACCACCGTCGGGGCGGCTCTGGCAGGTGAGAGAGACGGCGGGGGAGGCGGCTGGGCCCTTGGCTCCTCCTCGCGCAGCCCCTGCGCCCGCACCCTTCGCAGGATCCCGCCGGGGCCTGGGATGTCCCAGGGCCACCCTCCACCCCCCCCCAACGCCCCTCCTCCCTCCCCCACCCCCTGCCGAACGGCTCCGGGCCTCCTGCCCCCAGCCCCCAGCCCCCGCGCAGCCACTTCCCGGCACCCCGGCTCTGTCACTTCACCTCCCTGTTTTCTCACCAGCACCAAACCCCCCCCCCCCCAATCCACATCTCAGGGACTCCTAGAATCACCTGCAGCACTCTTCATTGCCCCAGAGGACCTCTTCCTTCCCACCCAGGTCTAGTCCTTCATGCGGTTTTCCATTGGCCTAAGAACTTCTTGGACCACCCCCTACCCTACCTCTTCCATGCTTCTTGCGTTCTGACATCACCTCTATCCTCTCTAGAACCTCTGCTGAGCTGCAGGGCTCCATTCTACTTCCCCCAACCAGACAAGGGATGCAGCTGAACTTAAACACCAGGTGGTGGGAAGGAGAAAGACTGGGAACAAGCAGCTGGATAACCTCAGAGATGACACAGGCACCCCCTTCCCCA
Organism: Lepidodactylus listeri; assembly: GCA_029233225.1. Classification (NCBI taxonomy): domain Eukaryota; kingdom Metazoa; phylum Chordata; class Lepidosauria; order Squamata; family Gekkonidae; genus Lepidodactylus; species Lepidodactylus listeri. The sequence continues at coordinate 44,711,655 of JARCFY010000003.1, forward strand.
AATAATCTCAGTGAGGTGTCTTCTTTCCACCCTCTCAACTTCCTTGCTCATCTTCCGGTCAAATCATTCAAGAGTTTCTTCCTACCTGAACTTTCTAATCCTTATAGTCTTTCCTTTATATCCTGTTGCACTCTTCAAATGCTTAATTCCACTTCTTCATATGTCAGGAACACGTACCACCCTTCTTACCATCCTCTCAACAATGAGTTACCCCCCCCACCCCCACTGCCTCATAAACTCTTCAGCCCAACTGGAATTAACTGACTCCCTTCCCCTAACACTCCTGTTAGCTCCATTTTCTATCATCGCCTCCTCTCCCGCATTCTGGCATGGTCACATCATTGTGACTCTAATTTTTCCTCTCTTGATCTCAGTCCTTCACCACCTTCTCGTTACTGGTGTTTGTCTAAGGACTATTTCACACATGATGGGACACTTGAGGAGTGTTCCCTGTAAGCTGAGTTAGTGTGAGCTAGCTCACAGTTTTTTAGCCTCCGGCTCACACATTTTTGTCTTAGCTCAGGAAGGATGGCTCCAGAGCAAACTAATTTATGCAGTAGCCAAATCGCTCGGTCACAATTTTAATGCCAGTAGCTCATGAAGTAGAACTTTTGCTCACAGGACTCCACAGCTTAGAGGGAACATTGCACTTGAGTGTCTCTAAAGACAGGAATCCCCAACCAGGCACGGAATCCCTGGCATCTACACATCTCTTTACATCGGTAGACATATTCTTGTCTTCTCTGCATTAGTCCGGTATGTGCATTGGGCCTAAGTCCCAAAACATTGCAGTGTGTGAAGCAGCCCTAGCTCGTTGTAACCCCAACCTGCCCACACCATATTTAAAAGTCCCTCATCAATCCCTCCCTCCCTTCCATGTTTGTCATGAACCAAAATGTTGAGGAGTGTGTTTATGTTCTTTGCCATCTCGAGAGTTCATTCAAAGGCCTCTCTGACCAGTAACAACATAATATAACCTTCTTTCTGTTCTAATAGATAACCTCTGTTCTAAAAACGTGTGCACCTGTGTATACCTGCGACTTTTAAACTACTGTAATCTCATCCAAACATACCCCCCCCCCCCCCCCGTATTTCACTCATGACAGTGTACATGGATATAAATGGTTATTCCTTCAAGGAGACTATTTTGGTGTAGCGGGGAAAAAAATGTCATGTCTGAAGTGGCTCAGCTGGTTATTCCCTGTCTCTCTTCTTCCCACCACCCGGTGTTATTTGCAGCTGCCTGCCTTGTCTGTCGCATATCAGCTATTCAAGGATGAGAAAAAACTCAGGAAAAAACCCACAATATGGATCCTCTAGGGAGTGTCGCTGCCTCTAAACTGTAATTAAGTCTATTATCAGGGCCTTAATGGACAAAGGAGAAATTCTATTTAAAAATGACAGGACTGGCAGAGTTTATATATGTGCATTTAGGGCTAATTTTGGATTCTCATGCTCATCTCCTGTTCACTTCTGTGTTGGAGACTGGAGCTGGGCTCAGCTGAGTCTGACTAGGGACAAAGATCATGATTAAACTGTCTCACAGACTGCATGGACAAAACAATTAACCGGACTTCCAAGGGCCTTTGTCTGTTCTGTTTATCCAAAAGACAGCATGTGTGTGTATATGTTTGGGGTGGGGGTGGGAGGTTTCCCCTCCTTTTTCTGTCTTGGGATTCTTGCTTAGTTTGGAAGAATGTGGGAAGGTGATGCATAGAAATCTGGATAGAATTCGACGCAAAGATAGCAGGCAGTTTAACTTTTACACACACCCCCTTCATATAAATACTGACAGTATGGTTTTCTCCTTGCATGTAAGAGGGTATCCTCTGGAGATGGATTGTTCCAATTTTGCTACATTTTCATGGAAGGATCCAGGCGTTGACAGCTGTCTGAGAAAGGACACTGGGTGACATTTGGCTAATCTGTTTGGGGATCCCAGCTGTATTCAGATGAAGACCTGGAACCAGTGTCTTTGTTTACTGCTACTGGGCTTGATCCAGCATCGCTAGCCGGATAATTGTAGATAGTAGGAAGTAGGAAGTAGGAAGGACTTGAACACTGGTAGAAAAACCTGCTTGCTCAGTGTTCTTAATTGCAGTCATTTTCCCCAAAGCACCACAGAGGACAATGGAGGACTAAAATTGACTAGAAGAGATCCCGAGCATCTTCTGGTGTGGACAATTAAACTCCTTTATGGGGGGGGGGGCGGGTTCTTTCAAAGTCTACAGTGCATCCACCGATTTTTATTTATCTGAAACATGTCTATGCTGTCCCATAATGTAGTTCTCAAGGTGGTTTGTTCCCCAAAATCAATAAAATACAATAAAACCAGTAAACATTTACAATAAAATCAGCAGGCTATTCAAATAGAAACCAAACCTTAAGCAGCAGCAATGTCAAGCAGGTGATTGTTGATAAAGAAGCTAGAGGGCAAATAAAAACCATCAGATTATATAAATCGGACACTATATATAGATAGAAGGCTGTAAAAAAACTTCTTTCCCTGGCACCTAAAACTCAGCTGAGTAGGTGCCAGGTGAACAGCTGCAGGGGAAGAGTTCCACTGGCAAGGCACATAACAGAAGAAGCCCTGGATGATCATATACTACTAATTTTCACCAAAAAAAGGGCTCTGGGTACTGGAGATGGGATGCACCTTTCTCGTTATGGGCAATATCCTACTAGATGTCCATGATCCACACCCCCCCCCGCCCCACCGCCCAAATGTGCACATTAACGGTTGCTGCAGTGCTGATTATGTTTATAGTAGTATAGGCTTTTTCCTGGGATCAGCCCAAAATGCTACTAAATCCTGCCAAACAGGCTTAACTGTGGTGGGACACAAAATGAGCCTATGGAAATTAGATGGGCAAAAGAGAGTGGCCAACACGCAACTTAAAAATCTGTGGGAAAGCTCTTGTTCCATTAGGCACTGCTAGTTCTTTGGTGTGTCCCGCCCCCCCTCCCCCCCCCATGAATGTAAAGTTGATGGTGGCTCTGCAGGATTAATGACCCATCTGAGTAGATATAAGCTCCCCCCCCCCCCAAAAAAACCCCAGTATAAACATGAATTTATTTATTTATTTATTATATTTATATCCCGCCTTGCCGGGCAAGCTGGCTGAATGTAATATGAAGGAGACTAGAAGGTTTGTACCTGCATGCTAAAAAGAAAGGTAATTGAGGACAGTGTATAAAAGGGATGGGACACCGCCCCCCCCGCCCCCCAGTGAGATTTTGCATTTGTATTCAAGGCAAATGCATCCAGCTACTATCTCAGCTTCAAAGCACGGCTCCTTGCAACGGATGCAGCTGCTCCGGCACTTCCCATATTGCCAGCTCTAGGAGAAGAGGGATGGAACCTGCAGAACTGGCCTCTTCTCTTCGTCTCTGTAAAAAAAAAAAAGTTTTCAATCGGCAACATGCCAGGTCCTGGTTCCCCGAAATAAGGACACTTCTCACCTTCCCTGGGCTCCTTTATGTCTAATTAGTCTCACAACAATAAAGTGGGTTTTGACAACATCCTTAGTAACCTTTAAAAAAAGCTATTTATTTTTCCACTGCCTTTCCCGTTAACCCAAGACTTCTCAGTTATTTACCAAACTTTTAATTTACACTGATTTTTCTTCCTCATTTCCAACAAATTGGTTGCAGGAATGTGGGGTAGTTGGTGTCCATGAAGAGACGGAGGAGTTTTGTATTTTCTAAACTGCATTAAAGGAAGATCACAGTTAAGGTTTTGTTAACCTGTTTATATGCTGGCACCAACTTGGCCGAGGTTTATATAGGTAGTTCAGACCAGGGGTAGTTGTAGTTCCAGATATATCAAAGGCATATTTGAATGGGACAAATTATGTGTAATGCAAGATGGATTTCCTCTAAGAATTCCATCCATATACTGGAGTTCAGTGTATATACATATCAATGTGGTATAGCGGTTAGAACATTGCACTAGAACTGGAGAGACCTGAGTGCTAATCTCCACTTAGCCATACAAATTACTGGATGTCCTGGGGCAGGTCACGTTCCCTCAGCTATCTCCAGGTTGTTGTGCAGATAAAACATAGGAAAAGGAGGAGAACTATGTACCCTGCCAGAAGCTCCTTGGAAGAAGGGCAGGATAAAACCGTGTCAGAATAATGTAAGAATGGCCTTATTAATTCATTCCATGGCCAGTCCCCAACCTTCTGTCTCCAACAGCAGAAAGCCCTGTCCCTCTGGACATCACAAGCAGGGAACGATGACCATTCCCTCTGTTTTGACCTGACCATCTGAGAAGAAGTCCCCTTTAGCTTTCATGGCTAGTAGTCTTTGATCAAACTAATTTTATCATGAATCTAATTAATCTGAGAACGTTAAAGAATATGCCAAGTCCATGCAAACACATGTTTCTTTCTCTGCCAATATTGACAGGTGCAGGTGACCTGACTGGCGATCCTATTGGGTATGTGACTGGAGTGCTGGCTGTGTTGGTGCATGCTGCGTATTTGGTACTCATCCAAAAGGCAAGTGCAGATAGTGACTATGGGCCCCTCACAGCCCAGTATGCCATTGCTGTGTCAGCCACACCTTTTCTTATCATCTTCTCTTTTGCCAGTCTGGATGCTATCAATGTCTGGTCCTTCCCAGGATGGAAAGATCCTACCATGGCATGCATCTTTATTGCATGCGTCTTTATTGGCTGCGCCATGAATTTCACCACCCTTCACTGTACCTACATCAACTCGGCTGTAACCACCAGTTTTGTTGGAGTACTGAAGAGCATCGCAACCATCACCGTTGGTATGGTGGCATTCAATGATGTACAGCCCACAAAACTGTTTATAGCAGGTGTCGTGGTAAATACCATGGGCTCCATCATATATTGTGTGGCTAAATATATTGAGACCAGAAAACAGAGCAACTATGAAGACCTGGAGAAGGAAGCTAGGGAGCAGGAGAAGAAAGAATGTGATGGAGCTCAGCCACCATTTGTAATGGAGGAGATGTCCAAGGAGACAGAGCCCGGAGATACAACAGTAGAGGAGTCAGCAAACGAAAGCAGTCAGCCAAGCATAAAGGAGAAGAATGGCATTATGGGTGCAGCAAACATACCCACTATTCCAGAAGGCACCAGATCTGAAGGACTGGCCAAAAGCTCATTAAAGGATGCGTATCTTGGAGTGTGGAGGTTGGTTAGGGGGGCTAATTATATGAAGAAAGATTACCTAATAGAGAATGAAGAGTTACCAAGTCCTTGAAGAATAGTTTCTTAGCAAAGAGCAATCAAGGATACATGTATTTTAATCCTTGTTGGGGGGGGGGAGTACAGATGGATAGATGTTTTCATATCTTCACAGACAAATCTTCATTGTATATTAGGAAGATTTTATCTCATTCTGAAGGAACAAAAGCAGGGTGTTCATGCTTAGATTTAGTGAAATGCCATTGATTTTCATTCGTATGAAAATAGAATCAGATCCGGATCAGCAAAATAGACATTCTACCATTAAAAGGAGTTTAGTTTTATATCAACGAAGTCAACAGTCTATCCTTCACAAGGTACACCTCAAATAATGGAATTGCTTGAAGTACTTCAAAGCATGATACCCCTTAACCAAAAAACAAACAGATTTGTTAATCTACTACTTCAAATGTTCCACTGGAGCCTCATTGATTTGAAGGTTAAATGAATGGCACATGCAGAAAATGTGAGTGAGCTCTCTTACAGTTCCCACTCACAGTTTTCCAGATGTAGTTTGTACATTTCAAGCCTCACCCGTAGGTGGGCATTCCTTGTACTGACTGAACAGAAGTCATATCATAAGATCCTACTGGTAATTCTGCACCGTCCCACTTTCTATCTTCCCACTTTGTCTTTGCTGACAAGGTGAGAGAGGTGTGGGAGGGGGACTGTTTATACTCCAGGTTGCCTCAGAACTTTCTCAAGTAATCTATTCTAATTTTGTATTTATAGAAATAGACACACATCTATCAGTATGTGCACTATTTCATTTATTATAGAGATCAGAAGCCATATGTTATTATTGTTATTTCTCCTTCTTCTCCTTCTTCATCATCATCATTATCACAACATCGTCTACTTGTTGAGGTGTTGGACTAGGATCTAAGAGATCCACATTCAGATCTCCACTCTGCTATGGAAGCTTGCTGGGTAACCTTGGACGAGACATATACACTTAGCCCAACCTACCTCACAAAGTCATTGTGGGGGTAAAATGGAGAAGGGGAGAGTGCAGTGAGCCACTTTGGGCACCCTCTGGCCAAAAAACAGGGTATACATGAAGTAAATGAAAATTAAACACAAGGTTATGACATTAGAAAGATTATGAGGTAGAGTAAGGTAGTAATCTAACAAAAGTTTGTGGGAAAGTGTTGCTGAGAATCCGGATGCTGAGGTATTCCTGTAAACAAATTACAACTCTTTTGTTTCTTTATTTTATATTTAAAATGTTTATTAGCTGCCTTTCTTCCTTATGGAGCTCCAGGCAGCTTGCAACATAGATAAAATACATTTTTAAAAATTAAAACAACAGTTTTGGACAGCTAGTAACTTAATCGGATGCAGTCCTAAACAAAACTGTCCTCAAATGCCTCCTAAAGATCTAAAGTGAGGGGATCAGGCACACCTCCCTGGGAAGGTTGATCCATAGTTGTGGGGCTGCCGCTGAAAAGGCCCTCTCTCATGTATGCACCAAACAAGTGCATTTGATTGATGGGACAGTGATCTTAATTCCTGGAACATATGGGAGAAGGCCATCCTCCTCTTCACACTCCAGGGCTCCGTTATTGAACAATAAGGCCAATCCTAAACCGAATCATATCCTCCCAAGCCCACTGATTTCAATGGACTTAGAAGGGCGCACCTCTGCTTTGGATTGCCTTGATCACTGTACTGATGCTAGCCAAAAGGCAGTCTGAATACAGAAAACATTGAATAAGGTCAAAGGCATCAGAACACAAACTGCTGTTAAAAAATAAACTGTAATGTGTACTGTAGACAACACATAGAATGATAGCACAAGCTCTTGGGACATCTGATCCGGGACTTTATGAATTTTAGCCATGACCACACGATAGTGCCTAAACCAGCAATGTGTCACTTCCTCACATTGTTAATTACATTTTACCCCTAAAAAAAGAGCTCAGGCACACATGGTTCTCCCATCCCCCCTTGTATTCTATACTAACTGTGTGAGGTAGGTTAGGCCGAGAGACAGTGACTACTCCAAGGTCTCCCTGTGAGCTTCACGGCAGAGTAGGATTTTGAACCTGGGCATCCCCATATCTAGTCTAGCACACTAACGGTACACCCCACTGGCTTCCTTGAACACTGGCATTTGTTGCAGCCAATATCTGTGAGCTCACAGCACTCATGTTATGCTGCACGTACAATCACGGTATTGCTATATTATGAAGAAGGGGGCCAAAAACCACATGGGAGAAAGCCCTTACATGTCACTAGTACATGTACACTCTTCTGCTTGATTTCCTTTCAGGCATAAAAGCCTTCATGCAATGACTCTTCCTTTTCTGCTCCCACGTTCTCTGTGTCCTGCTTCCCACATTCACTACCATTTATTCAAAGACCACCCCTTTACTCTTCAGGCATGATAGGTTATCCTCTAGGCAGCCAGTTCTCTTTGGTCATTACACGGAAGGCTGATTTAAAATTGCTATAGCTGTATTGTCAGAGTAGTAAAAGCAAACAGGAGGCAAAAGCCAACAAGGAGTGTCCGTGTGTGTGAATATGACTGCCTTGTTCCCAACAAACCAGACTTTTCCTGCTTCTGCTCCTAGAGTAGGGTTGCCAAGTCTGGGTTGGAAAATACCTGGGGACTTTGGGGGTGGAGCCAGGAGAGGGTGGGGTTTGGGGAGGGGAGGGGCCTCCGCATAATACAATGTCATAGAGCCCACTCTCCAAAGCAGCCATTTTCTCCAGGGGAGCTGATCTCTGTCCGCTGGGGATCAGTTGTAAAAACGGGAGATCCCCAGGCCCCACCTGGAGGCTGGCAGCCCTATCCTAGAGTCCCAACAAATCACAAGCCAGCCTGTTCATCAAACTTGCAGGGGTGAAAGTTAACCAGGCTGAGCTGGTATGGAGTACTGGTTAGAAAGTAGCTGAAGAGGAACCTCCCATCTTCTGCCTCAAACCCCGTTGAGAAAGGGTGGGGGGTGGGGAGATGGTAAGTGATTAAAGGCACAGAAACCATGTGTAATATCTGTGTCCAGCAATATCAGCTAGCATTAGCATGGGTTGTGACAAGGCTTCAGTGACGCAAATGGGTTTGTGGATGAAGGACCCAGCGAGCCAAGTGGATATGAGTGAATTCAAAGAGATCTCTATCCATTCAGATTGCTGAGTGATCCCTCCAGAGAGCTGCTAATTGGTAGTGACGAAAACCGCCCCCACATAACTTTTAAAACTGGCCCCGGCTCATGCTAATCATTACAATTTGCTAGCACATCCTCTAGATGAAATGAAAGGAGATCTGAAAGAAACAGGACAAGACCACCCACGGCTCCAGAGCCAGGGTTTCTCATACAGGATGGAGGCCCAAGTGGTTTTTGAGCTATTTATGCCAAGACGTGATTGTTTATAATGTTGGATGGAAAACAGTATTTGTTAAATCAAATGTCATTTGTGGCCAGTATAGGTTTCATATTTGCACTGCAACGGATTCAAGCAAAGACCGTATTAAATCTTATAACCTGCCAGGTCAAATTTGTATGTTCATGATCTGGGCGTGGTAAGGAGAGAAAGGATGCAGAACTGAGGTCTTGCAGCAGGGAAGTTTATTCAAATCCAGCCCAGCCGTCTCTGAATGACAACTCTGTTTCTTGAAATGCTGTCAGGAGCACAAAGATGGCAAGACAAGTGTCCTAGAGACAGTGGGCCACCAGTCACAGCACCCCACCCAAGTCACTGTCTGTTCACATTTGCATAAACACACACATATTTCCATGGATCCTTTGCAGCATTCCCTTGCTGAACTCAACGGGAGCTACATGAAATCTGTGCCTGGTGTTGGACAATGTAATTGCTGGATGACTGTGGCAGCCTGAAAAAAAGATGTCACGCCAGGAACAACGAGACTGAGTATAAAAATGTACTGAAGTCCCAAGTGCCACTGGCCATGATCTGAATCATCCTGTTTACTTCTTTCTCATAGTCATAGTTCAGCGGGCCATAGCTGAATGATGAAACATTTGTTTTGCGTACAGATGATTCCTGGTTCAATTCCCCGTGTTTCCAGTTACAGGATCTAGCAGAGCTGGAAAAATCTTCTTCCTGAAGCTGGCTTTCAAATTCTGCGGCAGGGAACCCTGGGTCCTCTCCCCCCACCCCCCCGCCCCCAGCTGAGCTTAGTGACGGTGTATTTGTCAGTGAGACAGACGACACTAGCCGACCACCTTCTCTAACATGTATCTTGTCTGCCAAGATACGCATCTTGTGACCATTCTTTTCTTGTCATACCTAGGGCAGGAAAACATTGGCTAAGCTCATAGAATGAGATTCTGTCCCATCAGTGTGTTAGATGAACTAAATATGTATCCTAGAGGATCTCCAAGAATCCACAGGGATTTTTCTGCAGCCAAGTCAAATTTGGGGGGTGGGGGGAGAGATTCAATTTAGAAAGTTTAAAAACCACTTCAATGTATGGTATTGGGAGAGGCTGAGCCACCGACCTGACAAAGCAGCTATTTATATGTTTACATCTATTTGCATTAGTTGTTGCTTTATTATTTTATTGTATCAGTTTTAGGATTATTTATTTATTTATTTATTAAATAAAAACCATCCAGCCTGGAATACTGGAATATTGGATTATACGATTATCTGTAGATACATGTGCTACAGTAAAATTAGAAGGCTGGTTAGGAAAAGTGGAATATAAATATTTTAAAATAAATGAAAATTCACCTTTGTAATCCATGTAGGCTAATAGGCAGCAGTCATTTCAGGTCACTGAAGTGTGTTCAACAAGCCATGGAGCAGTCTTTTGTATTAGCTGAGTTCTGCCCATACAAATCTGTTACCCAGATGGCACAGTAAAATGTACTGCTGGATGCTTTCTGCTTATGTATGGTGATACCTTTCCCAGAGAGTTTGTGAGAAAGCCCTGGTTATTCTGCTTTTAAAAGTACTGGAATCATATGGAGACATCAACAGTATTAGATGGTTTGAAAATATGCCGGCGAATCTTTTGTACAGTGTAAAAACAAACAAGGAATATGTAGTTATGCTATATCTCTGTTAACATGGGTGTCTAAGAATTCCCTGCATTAAAAATGGGGATTTGGTAAATGCAGCCCAGTTTTCCAATGAAGGAGATTGTTGTAAAGTAAAATAAAACTATTGCCTCGTGCTGAGGCATTTTAATTGCAAAAATATAAGACTTCAATTAATCTGGAGAATGAGACATGGTAATAAAATGCATTGCTTTACAGAAGCCTTGTGTATTGTCTGATTGTCGGGGTGGTGGACTGCTGTCTGTGTGATTCATTCTCCCTTTCTAAGGTGATATAAACTCAGCCTTCTACTTGGATCCAATAAGGGAGATCTCTGGGCAGTAGCAGACTGACATGTACAGCCCATGCAGATACACTTCTGAATTTCCATCCATACTGTGAGGCTCATCTTAATCACATTCAACTGACTGCATGTGCCTCATGATGTAAATGGAAATTGTATTCTTATCTGGGACTGAGATTTGTCATTTGCAAGTAGCTGTACATCCCTGGATGGCTGGAGGCAGGATTGCCAACCCCAGACTTACCTGGGGATCAGGGTGAGGGAGATGGGAGCCAGCATGCACGCACATCACCAGTCCTGGCCAGCCACAGCAAGCACGGATGCTGGGAACACATGGCCTGACAGCTTGGCCGTGGGAATGCAAGCTGTGCCATTAAGGGTGGCCAGGTGGGCAGGACGACCAGGGCAGCCAGTTGAACAGGGGCTGCCATCATACTGGGCTGGCTGTGAGAGCAGGCAGGCCCAACCGAAAGGAGGGAGCCATGGGCAAGGAGGAGGAAGACACAGGGGTGCTTGACCCCTTCCCTTCTTTTGGCTGAGGCTGTTGAGGTCACATGGGGGCAGACTGTATGTGTGTGGGGGTGTATCGTCCCCCGCCAACAGCAGCACAATTGCAGATCCTCACATTGGAGGGGGGAGATCTCCGTAAATATTTAACTTTGTCAACGGTGTCACGATTAGGGAAAAAATTTTTTGGGGGGGGGGACCGCTACATTCCAGAAAGTGTGGGATCTTAAGGGGATTTTTCACAGGATAACGTGAGACCTGGACTGCCTTGGGAACCAGTTTCATGCCACTTATATACTTATATTCATGCCAACAATCCTATGGTAAATGTAAGGCGAGATGCCAAAGAGGTGGTGGCCAGAAGCCGATGCTCATGCTCTGCATCGCAGAAGTGACTTCCTACATTTATCCTCTGCCACTTGGTTACCATATTTTGCATGTGATTATCAATTGCTCTTGGCATGAAATTGGCTTCTGTAGGGCCATGTGAAAACGCGCGGCTTTGTTTGTACTCTAGGCAGTGGTTTCTTGGAACAGTTTTACCCAGTGCTCTTTGGCAGAAGAACTGTCAATCAGCTGCCATTGAGATGATCATTTCTATTAATAGCCATGGCTGTGGATCACAGTGCTTAAGATTTTCCCCACCACCCACTCTTTCTAATGTATCAAATAGTTAATGTTCTCCTCTGTACTGAATAGGGAGTACCACTCTTCCTCTGTAGACTGGTGAGCAGTTTCACAGGGCAACAGTAGACATGGTCTGGTGATTATTATGGGGAATGTCGTGCCTCTCCCTCCCCGCCTTAATTTTCCATGCCTACCAAAATAGGCATGTGGGAAATGGGAGAGACACACATTCTCCTTTTGCTGCAAGAATAAATGAGTGGTTGTGGCGCACAATGGCATTCTTCAAAATAAACATCATTTTTGTGTCAATATGCTATTGAACAGCACCTGCTGTAAGTGCCACAAAGCTGGGCATTAACAGGACTCAGGGAAGCTGGGCTGGCTGTCGCATTGTGTTTTAAAAGAAATTTTTACAAAAGGCATACAGATGTCCATGTGCTGCTGGCTAAGTGTCCTGCACCGCAACCATTGTTGGGGTATAATTTTTGGAGAGAGAGAGAAATGGGGCGACCACAATACTTTTTGTCTATTAAAAGAGCATCTGCTCTCGCAAATGCAAACTCAGTGGTCACAATCCAACATGGAATTAAATGGACTGGAGCCCATTGAAATCAAGTCATGGTTGGCTGTGGCCAGGGACTGCTTTCCAGTTTCTAAGCCAGAAGGAAAGAAAATGGGGTGTATGTGTGTGTGTGTGTGTGTGTGTGTGTGTGTTAGAATGATGAAACTAAGTTTTGAAAATACATTAATGCTTTATGGATGACACTTCCATTTTAGATCCCTTCCAGTCTGGCTTCCGCCTGGGACATAAGACGGAGATGGCATTGGTCGCTCTTACTGATGACCTCTGGAGGCATCTGGATCAGGGCAGTTCAACAGTACTGTTGCTGTTGGACCTGCAGGCCGCATTCAACATGGTTGACCATCAGTTGCTGACCCACTGCCTCGCCAACATGGGAATTGAGGGGCTTGCCTTGCAATGGCTTGCTTCCTTTCTCCAAAGTCTGGGACAAAAGGTGACACTAGGGGAACAGCAGTCCAGGAGACACCCGCTTGAGTGAGGAGTGCCTCAAGGGGCAGTGCTTTCCCCGATGTTATTCAACATCTACATGCGCCCCCCTGCCCAGATTGACCAGAGGTACAGGCTGGGATGTCATCAGTATGCTGATGACACCCAGCTCTATCTGATGTGGGGCAGCTGGTCAGACTCCAGACTGGAAGATCTGGAGCAGGCATTGCAAGCTGTGGCTGGTTGGCTTAGAATGAGCCAGCTGAAGCTGAATCCGGCGAAGACGGAGGTCCTGTGCTTGAGTCGGGGCGGTTTGGGGGTAGGGATCTGACCTTGGGTGGGGCACCATTAGTGCCAGCGCTGGAGGTTAGGAGCTTGGGAGTGCTCCTGGATACCTCCTTGACAATGGAGGCCCAGACAGCAGCCACTGCTAAGTCGGCCTTTTACCATCTTCGGCTGATTTGGCAGCTAGTTCCCTTCCTTGACCATGATGACCTGGCTACACTGATCCACATGATGGTCACCTTGAGACTAGACTACTGTAATGTTCTCTACATGGGGCTGCCCTTGTCATTAATTCAGAAGCTGCAGCTAGTGCAGAATGCCGCGGCCAGACTCTTGATGGGCCTCCTGGGCCCCAAGGATGCCAGGCTTGCTGCTTCTCAGTGGTGGCTCCATACTGGTAGAAGAGCTTCCGGAACAGATCAGGGCCCTGCGGGACCTTTTACAGTTCCACAGGGCCTGTAAGATGGAGCGTTTCCACCAGGCCTTTAATTAAGGAGCCGCCCTCACCACTACCATCAACAACTGTGGTTATAGGACCTGGTCCCAGCTCTGAGATCGAGCCATACCACCGTGCAACTCAAGAAGCTGGGAAACTGTCTGCTTGTTTACATCTTTTAGCCCACCATCTCAATTACTGAAGGAAGAATTGCTAGCACTTTATGATCTTATATTTTATTGTATTTGACTTGTTCTTAACTGATTTTATGCATGGAGGGCGGGGTATAAATTGAATTAATAAATAAATATATAAATCTAGTTTGATATTAATAGCTAATCTATATAGCTAAGAGTAATATGTGGCTCCCATCTGTGGATATCTAAATCTGTGGATTGGGGCCACAATGACATAAACAGATTTTCCTGCAAACTTGGGGGACCCCCAGATTTGCAGAAAAATCTGAAATCTTTAAAAAATACACTGGGGGCTGTAAATTCCCACCAAAAAGCTCTGTCTGTGTATGTGCAGACAGTACACTTACCGTTAATCTTCAGAACTGGCAGCAGTTGAAACTGGGAGAGGCTCCGGGCCCTGGCTGCAGTGGCGGTGGATGCTGGGAGGCGTTCCAGGCTTGGACCGGCTCCCAGACACTGCTGCAGTGGCAGCCAGGCTCAAAGGTGAATGGTGGGGGGTGGAGCTATGCCCCCCACGAGTCTCATAGCCCCACTTGCATTGTCTAAGATCATTGTATAGTTTTATCGCCGTCCTTCTTATGGATCCTTCTTGCCGCTTCTTGTGCCCCTCCTTCTGACTCATCTGACCCTACCTCCTCTGGTCCTGTATTTTTGCCACCAGTTCCTGCTGCCTCTTGCTTAGAGCAGCTATCGTTTACCACGAGCCCTTTAAGGCCACGGAGGAGGGAGAGCACAGCCTCCATAACGCTACTGTGCTGTTTTCCTGATTGCAAGGAGACCAGGACGGCTGAGGCTGTCTTGGCTGTCTCTCCCCATTTTGGAAAGCCACAGGCAGTCCAGATAACAGAGGAGGACGGGAGGGTAAGTGAGACAAGCATGTGAGACCTGGGGGTAAAGAATAGCCTGCTTTTCCATCTGGTCTTTGTAAGAAGCTGTAGTTTCACATATGTGTGGCTTCCTTGTACAACATGTAATTTTTTGATCTTGCAGAATGTGTCATCTTGAGTATTTTTAACCCCAAATATTGAAACAAGTGTAATGCTTGCTGGCTGGGTTGTCTCTGGCTACCTGGTTTTTAACCACAAGCTTCTCCAAATGAAGGGAAGAAGGAAGCAATCAACTCTCTGCCCATCAATTAGTTGCTGTATTCATGCTTGGTGAGTTCGCTGGAAGTCATCCGAAAGCTGCTCATTTAGTGCATAGTTACTGCTGTAATCGGCGAGCACGTCTTGTTTTCCCTTCCACCCTCTGGTACTTTGGAACCCTCTGGTAACTTGGAGAGAAATCTTTTTGAAGGGTTCAAGCCCAGGGCGAAAAAGCCCAACAAAGTAAGCAAGCGCAGGTTTGCCTGGAGGTGGAATGCCCCTACGTTCAAACCCTGAGGTAGAATTAGGCAATCTTTCAGTGGAATAAGGGCTATCAAACAGGCTGTAAAACAAAGGCTTCATTTCAAGCCTCTGTGATGTCAAAGAGTTCAGTGTTTGGGAGGTTTTGATTTTTTTTAAAGGGCAAGAATTTAAGTAGAGGATGCTTAATGCCAGTGCTTATTTTGTAAAAAGACAAAGTGCTGGTACTTATATATAAGGCTGCACTGATTTCCACCAATTCCCCACTCAGGACTTGGGAAGTCTCTGTACTCTGTCCTGGTCAGTACTGCAACGACAAAAAAGACCCGCTTAACTCTAGTAATCTGGTTATCTCTGTGCTGAAATCAAACACAGAATATATTGAAAACAATGGCTGTATTTTACTGATGTGCACACACCATGGTCCCCCCGCCCCCATCTATTACACATCACTAAGAAATCACAGTCTTATTTTTTAAATGGCACTTGAGGGAGTATCACATTGTATAAGACCTGCCCAAGACTGGCAGATCTTTGCCAGCAGGGGGCACTGTGTAAACTCCCCTAGGCCTTGGAGTAGAGCAGGGGTGTTGAACTCATTTTTACAGAGGGCCGGATTTGACATAAATTGTACTTTGTCAGGCCAGGCCATATGTGTCATAAAATGTCATGTCAGGTAGTGGAGATACAAACTTTATAAAGGACACAAACAGAATTTTTTAAACTTAAAATAAAAACATGTCCAAAACATTAGCATTCTTGCAATATTTTGTTTATTCAATAGTCTCTGATAACTGACACTTCCTGCTCTGAATTATTGCATCGAAATGTCTGTGCTGTAGCAATCTGGGAGGGGGAGGTGCCTCAACCCAGTGCAGAAGCTTGCCTATCTATCTCTCCTGAGTGATTGAGAGAGTCTAGGAAAGCAAGCTATGATGTAACAGCAGCAGAACAGAACTGGAGGAAGAAGTAGGAAACAGCCAGTCCCTTGTGGGCCTGATAGAAGCCCTCTGGGGGCCTGATCCGGCCCCCGGGCCGCATGTTTGACACCCCTGGACTAGAGGGAAGGAGGTTTCCTTCACCATTGCTCTCTCTGCCTTTCTCCTGACCCTGCTTCTGTCAACCTGAGGAGCAAGTGCCAGCATGGCGTCCTTGGCTAGTTTCTCTTTGCCTTATGATGGCCTGGCTTGTCCTGGGGCCAGCCCCTTTGGGAACTCCATCTCTCTCAAACTCCCAAGGGACCTGAGCAGTTCCTTGAGTGCACGGACTCTAGTTTGGGAGAACTGGGATTGATTCCCCACTCCTCCACTTGCACCTGCTGGATGACCTTTGGCAAGCCATAGCTCTGTACCAGCTGTTCTCTCAAGGACAAGTTCTGGAAAGAGCTCTCTCAGCCCCACCTACCTCACAGGGTGTCTGTTGTGGGGAGGGGAAGGGAAAGGAGTTTGTAAACTGCTCTGAGACTCCCTTGGGTAGTGAAGGGCGGGGTATAAATCCAATCTCTTCTCTTCTTCTAGCTAAATTAGGAGACAGCAGATGAAGCCTTCCAACTTCATTAGTTTTGCTGATGCTGGAGGAAGGCTCAGGGAGATGGTGACCACTTTAATTAATTAATCAATCAATCTCATTGAGGCTCAAGGTGGATTACACAATGCAAACCAATACAATCACTAGGATGAGACATCTGATAAGTAATATAATAGGACCAGGATTACACCAATTTGAAACAAAGGTCAGAGGATTATATATATGTTAAACTGCAGAAAACTATATGTAGGCATTGGCCAAGCAAGCTTTCGTGTTCATTTTTTTGTTTGTGTTATTTGTTTTTGTTCACAGCCCACTATTGTGTGTGACTGTCATGACTGACACACACAAACACACCTTTCATGGGTATATAGAAGAAATAATCCCCTGAAAGATTCCGCTAATTTTTATTGCTGGTAGTTCTGTGAACTTTTTAGTACATTGAGCTTTAGTTTAATTTTGCAAATCGTGCCTGAATGGGTTAATAATAGCTCTCCTTTTCATTTTAACTGGGTTGAGGCTGTGATGGAGGCCATGTCTTGGAATAACTGTGTGGCTGCCTCGGCTCGGCAACTTTATACAACTGGGACGAGGAAAAGCAAGATTTATATAAGCCACATAATATATATGGTAATATAAATCAGGATGCCTTCTAAAAGTATTAAAAAGAACAAGGGCTGAGCCCTGGATATTGGCAGCGTTTGCTGTCTGATTAATACAGTTTTAGTACCAAGATACCGATTTGAGAGGAAAAGCTATGCTGTACATATACCATCTACTAAAAATACCTTCCATATTACACAGAATGGAAATGATAATAAAATGCTTCAGGTGAACCTACCATAAACTATACGATTATGCATTTCTAATACATCTTTTATGAAATTGTTGTAAAAATGTAATACGTATCTATAAATTTCTTCAACTCCGGAATATGGTGTACTATGACTGTAATATATGATCCTCAAATCCTTTTGACAAAATAGTGTAGCAGTACATTTACCAGCTCTCTTCCCTCTCCTGTTCCAAACCTGAAACCACTGGCACATTCCCTGTGAACAAAGAAAATTAAGAGACTTGGGTCAGTGCATTTCTCATGGAAGATACGCATCACAATCTGAGAGAGAGAGATGTAGTACAGAAACATGGTACCACTTGCAGCAGTAAATGAGACCTAAGTTTGTGCATACAGCATTGCGAATCTCCTTATGGGAATATCCAAGGGGGGAAATTTTACACATATAACAGGCATGTTGTTGCCAAAATGATGTTTTGATTGTTTTCCTAATTTATTGCAGAAAAAGCAAAAGCATACTAACTTGATCTGTATTTTTCATGCTTGTTGTAGGGTAGCTTCCCTACAAGAGCAAAGGAAACCTAAAGGGCCTTTAGCCAAAGTGTAAAGCTGGCTTGCCAGCTCTGAGTTGGGAAATACCTGGAGATTTTTGGGGTGGAGCATGAGCGCGGGGTGTTGCCTTCTGATGCACTTCCGGTGATGTCAGTGTGTGTGTGTGTGTGTGTGTATGCAAATAAGTTATGCTAATGAGCTCCTGCACCTTTTTTTCTACAAAATGACCCCTGGGAAGATGTACAAACAAACAGACGCTGAACCTACATTCATCTGGACTCCAGCCATTAGAGCTCGAGAGCATCAGAACTGCTGAATGGGAAGAGGCCAAAGTTATTTCTAGTTCAGTGTTTTATTTTGAAAAATGACCAACCATACATTTCTAGAAGTTCACAAACAGGGCAAGAAGATGAAGGCCGTTCCCTGCAGCATCCTTCCAGCAACTTGTTCACTAAGGTATATTGCCTTCATATCCTGTCCCCAACAGGGAACTTAATGTGTACTGAATGGCTGCACATGTTCTGTAGTCAAGTTTCAAAACAGGGCAGGAACTTAGTGTTGGCAGGGTTTAAGTGTGCAAAGGAAGTGGCGCACTGACTATTTAGAGAAAAATATGTAGGTTTATTGAAGAAGAACAAACTATAACAGAACAGAAAGCAAAAACTAACCCGTCTAACTGGTGTAAAAGGAACAAAGAGCAACAGGAAGCTCTACAGGAGCAGGAAGTCTCTAGAAGAGCCTATGGGGAGACAGCAAGGGCACAATTTGAAAAAGTGGGAAGTCTGTAGTCTAGCTATGCTAACTACAAGTCCTTCAGCTGTCCCCCTGTAGGATGATCTTCAGATCTTCTTCATAAGGCTGCACGATAGACCTTGCATATTCCAGTACTTAGGAGGAAAAGCTTGAGAATGCAAACGTAGTTTACACCTCTGAAAACTAGATGCTGGGGGCTGAGGAACTATTTAGATATTGTGAATGACTGGAGGGGCTTCCATGGGGAGTGCTAGGGTGGATCAGATCAGAGGATCTTTGGGTGGGTGCAGATGTGGGAAGGGATGGGGGAGAGGCTTAGGACAGGGGACCATGTGGCAACCATATTTTTGGGATACATCAGCTACTACTGCTCTCCAAGAACTACTATCCCCATCCAGTTATGTACTTACACATCTGTTGTAATGGTTGTTATTGTATGCTCACATATGATATTAGATTAGCCTCAGATGTTACTGGCATCATGGTTGTGAGGGGAAATCATTATTTTCCCTCCAAAATTTGTATTTGCTGACAAACCAGTTTATGAAAATCTGCATTTTTATAAAGATGAAAATGATTCTCCAAGTCCCACAAATCATATAATATTAGGTGCGGTTTTAAAATGATTATGAGTTAGGTATCTACCAGGAGAACTTCTCCATTAATATTTGAAACCGCTATGGTGAGCTGGTTGGGCAAATGAAGATGTACTAGCAAAGAGAGTAATAAAAAAGAAGCTCAGTGACCCTACTTGACAACACTTAATGTTCAGAACCATTTGGAATTCAGCTTAAAGGATACATTGAGCTGACTTGACAATTTAATTTGGCATCTTTACAATGCAGACTTGAGAACATAAAGTGCCATAAATTGAAGGTTTTTTTACTGGCTAAGGAATAACCAGCTAAGCCCATTGGATGGAAGGCTGGTGCTCATGCCATATTGGAGTGGTCTGCTGTGAGGGGTATCTAATTTGGATGAGTGCTTTTGCAGCATCTTGGCACACACACAGGACACCCGTGGGGAATTGCCAGTAGATCCATATGCAATCAGTTCTATATATTCACACAGAAACCACTTTTTAAAAAAAATAATATTTTTTTTTACCTCAGTAAGATTTGCTGCCTAAGTAATGGTTTCAAACCATTATAACTAAACAAGACAGTGCAGAAATGATTCAAGCCATAAACTATACTTGCATTCTCAGTCTTTTCCTCCAAAGTAAATTTAAATTTTCAACTAAAAGATTTCATGCATATCACAGAGAGGGAGAGAGAGAGAGACAGACAGACAGACAGACAGAGCAACTTGTTTGCTGTTAACAGAAAATGAACATTCCATGTCTACTTTCTGGGCAACCGTCTGCATAGGCGTAGAGTACAGGGGGGCTCGAGGGCTTGAGCCACCCCCCGAAATTTCCGGGGGGGGGGTCTCAGCCACCCCCGGGAAAATGGAGCGCCTGCTGCCGCGCCTCCCCGGGTCCTTCCGAGGCCCGGCGGCTGCTGCTGGAGAGGGAGAGGGAAGGGGGGGAGAGAGAGAGGCTGGCGGGCCTCGGAAGGGCCCGGGGAGGCGGGGCGGTTTCCCGGAGGGGGGGAAGAACATCGTCCCAGCGCGCGCGTGTGCTTTGCACGCGTGCTGAGGAGCCCCCGCCCCCCCAGGATTTCCAAAACTCAACAACCCTGTGAGATAGGTTAGGCTTAAAGTCTGTGACTGGCCCGAAATCACCCACTCAGCAAGAAACTGGGTCTAGCAGATCCTGCTCTGAAGCACTGACTGCTACGCCTAGGGTAGCCAACCTCCAGGTGGAGCCTGAAGATCGCCAGGTATTACGATTGTACTCCAGACAACAGATCTTCCCCCCTCCCTTGGAGAAAACGACAGCTTTGGAGGGTGGCCTCTATGGCATTCTGTTCAGCTGGCCCCAATGAGTTTTCTCCCAGAGCCCAACACAGGTGTGGAAAGGGGCTTTCAGAGAAGCAAGCTTGGTTGCCTAGCAATGGGCACTGAGGGGAAAGTTGCCAGCTCTGATGATGGAATAGGGTTCCCAACCTCCAGGTGAGGCCTGGGGATCTCCCGCTTTTACAATGGATCTCCAGCTGACAGAAATCAGCGCACCTGGAGAAAATGGCTGCTTTGGAGGGCCCCTCCCTTCCCCAAACCCCACCCTCTCCTGGATCCACCCCCAAAATCTCCAGGGATTTTCCAACCCAGACCTGGCAATCCTATGATGGAAATACCTGAAGATTTCGGGGGTGGATCCTGTGGAGGGCAGCATTTTTTGGGGGGGGGGGGGAATGGAAGGACTCAGCAAGGTATAATGCCATAAGGTCTACCCTCCAAAGCAGCCACTTTTTCCAGGGGAACTGATCTCTGTCATCTGGAGATCAATTGTAACAGCGGGAGATCTCCAGGTCCCACCTGGAGATTGGCAACCCCATGGGGATAGTCAGCCATACAGCAGGGGGTTGAAGGGAATGGTTTGATGGTTGCTGGCCCACCTCATTAGCCAGCCAGCCATGATGGAGCTAAGCAGGAGAAAGAGCCTGAGGAATTTCACACAGCCAATATGTTCCGTTTCAGGAACTCTTCAGTAACGGTTTCTGTCAGGCATTTCACACAGAACCGTATTAGTACCAGTTCCCTCATGGAACATATTGGCCCTTTCACACAGAAATGTGCCTCTCCCGTTGGGGAAGCGTTCCTGAGCCGGTTTACCTTGAAACCTCCTCCCGAGTTCTTATACCAGTCCTGAAGTGCTATGGGCTGCTGTGTGAAATGCCCCCGTTTCACAATTTATTCTGACAGTTTATTCTGGGCACGCTAGCAGTTTGTGGGGGAGGGGGTTATGCTGGAAGTCCATTGTCTTTTCACTGACAGAAGCAGGCCACTGAGGGGACAGTTAGACCCACCTGGCAGTGGGCGGAGGAGAAGAATGGACCCAGCACCCAGTCGGTCCTTCCTCTTCACTGGCTCCCTCCAGACTGAGGCTGAGACGCTGGCCGGTGGCTCTGTGGGAGGGACTGAGGTAAAGCAGGGAGAGAATGCAACCAGTGGCCAGGGACCCCCTTTTGAGTGGCAGTTTGTCCAGCCAAATGATTTTGGCGCCCCATGGAATCTTGCCCCATGGAATCTTGAAAATGGCTTTATATAATAGGAAAGATATACAATTACACCACTGAGTTTACATAAATAAAGGTATAGTTAAAATTATATAAATTAATAAGGTATTATATTAAAGGCCAAAATCCAGGTCATAAAATATAAATCACATACAAAAATGCTAGAACTTATTCTGTCCTTGAGAGTGCATGAAAAAAAGAAACTCCCTGCAAATAAGAGAGATAAGATAAAGCTGTCCAGCACCTAACAGGTTTTGGCTCAAAATTTAAAAAGTCTTTGGCCGCGGTCACACGGCCCTTTGTGGGAGGAAGGTCTGTTTCCTCCTGCATTTAAAGGGACTGTCTACAACGGCTGCGGCTAGTCCTGTGCTGAAGCAGGCTCAAATGCGGGCTCCTCCCGCATTTTCTGACCCCGGGAAAATTGACTGTTTTCCTGGGAGTTGCACGAGGAACCCGCATTTGAGCCATCTGGACAGCCCTCTCTCGCAATCATTGCGAGAGCAGGGCTGTCCAGATGGTCCTGTCTGCCATTTACTGTGCCTAAATGAATGTTACAAACCTGTTCATCTCGCAGTAAGTCTTCAAAAAGAGTACAAGATCAATAGCAAATTGTCACTGGAAGAAACTTTACTATATTCCGGTGCCTAGTTGGCGCAATTTCTCCTTATTTTTTTTAACAAAAGCTGATGTAATTCTAAAAACAAGTTTAACCCTTTAAGTGTCAGTGTCCAGAATCCAACAATTCAGTCTGCTTCTTTTTTCAATGGCAGCCTTTCATCTTTACAGGTTAATTTCTGAATAGCCCCAAAAATAAAATCAGAGGGACCATGATTATTTTCAATAAAGTGTTTAGCTAATGGGGCATTTGTTCTTCTCAATTTAATATTACTTTTGTGTTCTGCTATGAGTGTTCTTAAGTTTCTAGCTGTTTTTCCAAAATAAAGTTTATTACAGGGGCACTGGATGGTATATATAATATGTGCAATGTTCCCTCTAAGCTATGGAGTGTTGTGAGCAAAAACCCAACTTTGTGAGCCAAAGGAGCTACTAGCATTAAGGCTATGAGCAAGCCTACATTTGACTATTGCGTAAATTAGTTTTTTTTAGAAGATTATTACCATAACCTTGTAAAAATCTCAGAATGAATTCTTTCAAACTATATTTTAAGAATTATTTAAACATTGTACATGAAAACAGAATCAAGTCAGATTTCATTTGTAATTCTGGGAGAATTTCAGGATCTACCTTGAGATTGGTAACCATAGGTAGCACCTTTCTCACTGGTGTGTTGTTTTTTTATTTGCATGGAGGTTTTGTTTTTTTTTAATGCAAAGGGACATTTTAATGCAAACTAAGCAGGAGACACCTTTGTCATATCTACCTAATTTTGTTTTATAGAAACCTAGCACAAGCATGTATCTTGACTTTCACCCATCCAAAGCTTGATACATGTCCATTTAAGAATTGCCTTTCTATTTTTCACATATGGGGATCAACAGTGGGAGAATGGCTGTAAAGTGTTTATTTAGCTTTCCCCCCATTTCTGGAAAAGAAGCAAACTAGGATTTACATTAAGAAACCCTAGATATCCACCTCTCCCTAAGAGCGGCCAAAGGGAGTTGATGGAGACAGTTAAAATCAGCAGTTAGTTCAACTGGGAATGAGGCTGGCTTAGTGAAGCTGTGGAAAAGACCACACGAAAGCTTATACCCTGAATAAAATTTTGTTGGTCTTAATGGTGCCATGATGGAATCCAGCTTTGCTTTCTCATGTGTGTAGGTGCTGTCTCTCACTCAGGGCTGGTACCAGGTTTTTTTTTGCACACTAGGCGAGGCTACCTTCTGATGCCCCCCCCAATGCGCCCCCCAATTTTCAAACATAAATACAAAATTTGAAATTGCTGGTGCTGGGCCTGGTGGCGGGTCTCCTGCACAGTAATGCAGACTGTCAGTTCTGCACCCCTCTGAGGTCCCCACCTCAGGCAGCCGCCTAGGTTGGCCTAATGGTAGCACCAGCCCTGTTCTCACTGTTTCCCTTCCCCTCCCTTTCTCCCCAAAGGAGGGGGGAGGAGACCTCAGCCAAAGGAGGGAAGGGGGTTTGGCTTTGTATCTCTCCCACGTGACTGAGGGAGGCAGCAGCAACCCCAGAGAAGGAAGCAGGAGAGAATTTCATCACCCTGCGCTCAACCAAACATCAATGAACTGCGGGCAAAAAATTAGTGCACCAGTGCACAGTAGCACAGCTTAGCAGAAACACTGAACATGTGTAGAGTTACATGTTGTGAAATCCTTTGGCATGTATTTTTCTTATATAAAGGGTTTCATGTTGCACGTTAATGTGCAACAATTACAATTTCCACAAGCAAAATGTCCCTGAGGAGGATTAGTACCAGATAGAACTGTTTGTTGACTAACACGTATTTGGGTGTTACTATAGACTTGATGTTCCCTCAGATTCTTAGTTCTCCTAAAAACAGTCATGGGTGTTTTTCCCACAGAAAGGGATATTTTTCTAGCAAATACCAATTTTGACAGTTACTGGGTTTTTTGACCCACACTCATATTATTATAAGAAAGACTGCATATAATCTGATCACAAGCAGTTTCCCCCTTGAGCAATTTCTTCCTATCTGATGCCAAGGCTTTTTGATAAGCAGACTGGACTATATGATTTGGATAACCCCTACTAGTTAAATCATGCTTAAGAGTGGAAGCTTCGCTTTTGAAGTCATAAATATTTGAGCAATTTCTTCTAAGCTGTAAGAATTGGCTAAATGGTAAACTATTCCTCAAAAGTTTAGGGTGGTGATTGTCATATCTCAAAAGGGATTTTTTCTGTTATTTTTTAAATAAAGATTTGTATAAATTATATGAGGGGCTGCGGTGGCTTAGAGGTTAAGATGCTGAAGTTGCAGACTGGAAGGTCTGTAGTTCGGCAGTTCGAGATCTGAGTGCTGCATGATGGAGTGAGCTCCCATCTTTGGCCCCAGCTCCTGCCAACCTAGCTGTTCAAAAGGAAGAAATTGCAAGTAGATAAATAGGTACCGCTTTGGTGGGAAGGTAACAGTGTTATGTGTGCCTCAGCATCTAGTCATGCCAGCCACATGACCATGGAGAAGTCTTCGGATAGCGCTGGCTCTTTCGCTTGGAAACAGAGATGAGCACTGCCCCCTAGAGTCGAATTTGACTAGCTTTCAAGCAAGGGAAACCTTTACTATAAATGCTGGGAGCAATGGCAGCAGAGGTGACAGCCTCCTCCCATAGGACACTAATTCATCCCTCAGGCATACTTCTTACAGCCCAGTGGGAGGGAGGAGGTGAGGCAGAGGTGGGGGGCAGTGCAAATTCCAGAGCAGGGCAAGGCTGGTGGTGGCAGATTGCCCTCCAGCCCCCTTCTGCCACCTGTCAGTCCACCCCAAAGATAAAAATTTGCCTGGGGAAGCAAGCCAGCATTGTTGAGGCCCTGGCCCTTGGGTACTTTTTTGGGAATGGGGTGGGAAACGGGAAATCACCCATCAGCAAGCTTGAGGCTCAGGACCTCAGGGTGGATGATAAGTGTGTGACCGACCCATGGGGTTGAATAGAAAAAGAGAGAAGCCATGATGGGTAATTGGGGTGTGGGTGTTAGGCAGCTTCTTTAAAGGTAATCTTCTCCTTGCGGCTGCTGCAGTGGTTCAGCACATGTGCAAAACAAAAACAAAGCAGAAAAGCAATCCTCAAATGTGAATCTGAATGGGTGCAAGTCTGGCGAGGAAAGGCTGAGGAAAACATCAGTGTGAACTGATCACACCAATAGTGTGATCATTGGAACTGCTATAGCACTGCCGAAATTGGAAAAGGCAGCTGCAGTCTGGAAAACACCTTTCTTAGTTGTCTCCCTTGCAAGTATCGCCCCTACTCAGCTTCCAAGATCTGGTGAGGTCAGCCTGGAATGTACTGGAGTCGGGAGGCCGGTGATAGTGAAATCAGCATAGTGGTTCATTGCGGGTCAAGATGGAACATGGGGACAAAGGGATGGGGAGCCACTTATATTACAGGTAACCACACCTTGACCGTCTCCCCCCAAGGGGGATTGGTCCAACAGGGATTATTCTCCTGCCAGGGCTATCATAGGTCCGTTCGAATATCCTCAGCCTCTGATAGGGGGACCAGCAGGATCCTTAGGTCCATTGTTCTCTGGGGAAGGAAGCTCTGTTGTTATCACATCCCATTACAGGTAAACATGCCCAGACACGTTCCCTGGCTGCAGACAAAGAATCAAGCACCGGACATAACACAGCCTATACCATGTGACCTTCTGTCCCTCTGTGATTTTAGGATGTAGTTTTGAAAAGGCTACTACAGCCCCGTTTTTAGTATGTTTATGATTCATTCCAGTATTTTGTGTGTGTGTTTAAATTGCTGCTGGTTTTATGACTTTCTTAAGGCTTTAGGAAGAGCTATTTCCAGTAAACAAGTGGGGGGCCTGTGAGACTCACGGAGGGAATCCCATCTCCCCCCCGCTTTCTCATCAGCCCAGTGCAGCCACCAGCTCCACCGCCTTCCCTTCCCCTGCTCTTGGCAGCTCGCCTGGGGCTGCTCTGGCTGGGCCCACAAAGGCCTCTTCCCACACTGCTCTTGGCGGCTCGCCTAGAGCTGCTCCAAGAAGGCTTGCCAAGGGTTCCTTCCCCTCTTTCCCACTCTTGATGTCTCACCTGGAGCTACTCTGGGTGGGCTCATCAAGGTTTCCTTCCCCTCTCTTGGTGGTTCCCCCAGAGCTGCTCTGGGTGAGCTCACTGAGGCTTCTTCCCCCTCCTCCCTGTGGTGGTGTCTGAGAGCCGCTTTGAGCCCCAAGTGGCTCCCGGTGTCCACCACAGCTGGACCCTGGGTGGCTCACAGAATCTGCCATGGCCAGACTGCTGCAGCTGCTGCCAGGCTCAGCTGCCACAGAAGCAAATTAAGTGTATCAGCAGACAACACTATTTAATTAATTTATTTTTTTACTTTACTTTGGGGGAAAATTTAAACATTTCAGATTTTTCTGCACTCTTAGGGAGTCCCCCAAGTTTGCTGAAGAATCTGTTTAGCGTCTGTGTGGCCCCAATTAACAGATTTAGCTACTCGCAGGTGGGGTCCAAATGTTGCTAATAGTATATTGATAAATGTTTGATCAATGAGTATGCTGCGTTTGCTGCTTCTTGTGTTTTGGGACAGATGCCTTGCTTGGATTATGCTAGACCCCTGCCACACGGATCTTGCTGGGCGGTGCTTCTCAACAAACTGAGGAACACTTTATTCAAGGGGCTGTAAAATCAGACCCTTTGCCCAGTTCACTTGAAACTTGGGGAATATTTAGGAGAGACATGGACTAAGCCCCTTGATATTTTTGTACCATTTGGTGAGAAAAAGCAGCTCAGAAAAATCTGTCTTTGGCCATGCATGGAAAACAATACACCGAAATCCAATCTGATCTTAATGAAAATGAAAATGGAACCTAACAAGGCTTTGTAATATGACAACATTTCAAAGACTTTTTTAAAATAACTGATACACCTTCTCTTTCTTGAATTAAAACATTTTTTTTTCAGGTTCACACCCCTAGTATTTAACTTTGTGCCTGAAAATGTCCTCATGGACCCACCACAGGAGAGGGCTTGCTGACAAGGCACAATAGTGGAACCCCCAAACATGGTGATGGAACAGAAATATGCGCTTACAAACATATGTCCTACCAGAAGCATTTATCTAACATCCATAGAAGCCTTTTTTTGGGGCGGGGGGATCACAGTGCAATCCTAAACACAGTTATACCCTTCTTTTCTATTGACTCTCCTTATGCTTGCACAGATAGAAACAAAAAAAATTGGGCATTATCTAGTCAAACTCGAGCACTTTGAAGACCAATGAATTTCAGTAGGATAGCCTAGCACATTGCCAGATCGTTCCTATTGAAATTTAAAGTGTTTCTCTTTGGCTGGATCATGCCTCCTATCTTGAATTCAGTCTGCTGCTCTACAGGCAGCCAGGATAAAGGCAGGCAAGGCAGGCTTAATACGATCATGATTGCCAAAACTAGTAAGCACAAGCTACAAGAGAAGCACGGCTGGAAACCCTTATTAGAAGGAATGGCACAAATTAGCCTTGAAGTCTGGATGTATGTTAGAATTCACCATACCATATCTGCTAAGTGAAGCATGGATCGGACCTCTCCCCCCCCCCCCCCTTCATTCATGCTGTGCTTTTGTTTCTCTACCACTGCAATGGATATTCTTGGCAGGAATTCTGTTAGCCGCTGTTTATGCCATTCCAGAGAACGGGGATTACTTGTTAAGGCTGAAATCTGCTCAGCATTTTGTGTATGTATAGTGCATAAGATTGGCATGGACTACATACAAATACAGGAGGACTCTGAAAAATTATTCATTAACACCTGGTATGGCCCTCTTTAGATATTGTTGCAATTCCAAACTACATCATGGAAGGTCCTCCCATTTTCAGGCAGCGACGCTTGCCTTTGCATGAATGCAAAAGAAAATTAACAAACAAGTAGTCTGTTATTGTTGTTGTTTTTGTTGTTATTGTTATTATTGTTGTTATTATTATTATTATTATTATTATACATTTCTGAATAGCCTAATCCCTGCTACCGCAATAGATAAAAACATAAAAAACCATAAAAACAAAATACATAAACAATATTGGTACAACAGATGTAAAAGAATCCAGATGGTGAGCTACACATATGGCTGCCAAGTCAGCCCGGGGGGCGGGGGATCCCCTGCTACAGGGGTTCCTGATCTGCCGGCCAGCATTCGGCCGGCGGGGGAACCCCACCCCCGAAATCATCCAGTCAGGATGAAGTCCCCAGCGTAATGATGTCACCCGGAAGTGACGTTATCACGTTGGGGATGTTTCAGGAACGACCCAGGAGGACTCCCCCCCACCGGTAAGTCACAAAGACTTGGCAACCCTAGCTACACATTACTTTGCATTCCAGACTGCCCTGTCACCTTGCGGGCAGGGGAACGGGAGGAGCAAAACAAGTCGGGAGAGCAAGGAGAAGGTGCCAGCCAGAGTGGAAACCATTGCTGTCCTCAACCAAACGCCTGGCGGAACATCTCTGCCTTACAGGCCCTGCAGAATTGCAAAGGATCCCGCAGGGCCCTGATATTGTTTGGCAGAGAGTTCTACCAGGTCAGGGCCAAGGCCGAAAAGAATATTATCAGACAGCAACTGGACTAGAATATTATCAGACAGCAACAGTGTAAATTGTAGAAAAGAGCAAGAGTCCAGTAGCACCTTAAAGACTAACAACATTTGTAGTAGGATATCAGCTTTCATGAAGAAGTGAGCAGTGGCTCATGAAAGCTCATACCCTGCCACAAATGTTGTTAGTCTTTAAGGTGCTACTGGACTCTTGCTCTTTTCTACTGCTACAGACAGACTAACACGGCTACCCATCTTGATCTATCTCAGTATAAACTGTGTATAGACTGTATGGCTGCAGACATATCTGCCTTGTCAGACTGCTGGGCTATTCTGGATCAGTATTGCCTATTGTCACTGGCTGTGGTTCTCCCGAGCAGAGAAAGGTCTTTTCCAGCATCTGCCATCTGAGATCCTTTAAGAGGCAGCACTAGGACTTGAACCTGGGACTTTCTGCAGGCAAGGCATGCATGCTACCACTGAGCCACAGTTCCTGCCCTAAAGATACTGAGGCCCAATCTGCATCTAGCATTTGCTCTGCTGTCTTATCAAACCCATACTAGAACAGAAATTCCCACCTGCATTGCATGCCACTTTCACTTTGATTGATCGTCGAATTTTATGGCAGTGTCCAGACTGCATGCCGGCTGTTTGATCTCTTGTTTTATGGTGGCTGTCTGCATAGATTTATGGCCGTTTTATGGCCATTCAGGGGTGACTCTGCAGTCAGTACAGTGTTAGCCCCGGGGTATTTGAATGTGGTTTTGAGCTGCATCTTTTTTTGTTCCAGTGTGGGTTTGGTAAAACAATGGAGCAAATGCTAGATGCAGATCGGGCCTGAGACAAAAAAACTAAAGCAAAATAAACCGAGCAAAGGGGAGACTGAAGAATATTTCCCTCCCCTCAGTCCTGTCAGTACACTTTTGATATAGCCCTACATTTTGTGATATCTGAATTTATCCTTATTGAAAACAAGGTGTTGATTCCTGGTAATATGTACCCAAAAGGTCAGTACTTGCCATATATAACTAGAAGAAGCAGAAGCCAGGGCTGGGACTATTGCAGATTATGAAACACTCCGTGAGCAGAAGGAATGAAGGTTAATATTAAATGTAATTTTAGTATTTACTGTTTGTGCCCCAATAGGACCCCCAACCTTTTATGAGCTTCAAAGCAGTAATAAGTGAACTTCACTCTGCTTGAATTGCATTTGGCTTAATACAAAGTTCCCCGGCAAGTATTTTTTAAAAAAAATGACCTGTAATGTTTTGACACATGCAGTCAGCCTCCCAATGTTTCTTAGGAGATGTAGCTGAGGTGAAGGCCAGCAGACAGCAACAGGTTGACGAAGTGATGGGGTGATGCTTCCCTGGGAATGATTAGATCGCTGGATCACAGACTCGACCTCCACATTGCAGTGCCATTTATGAGGCTGGAGGGAAGAGGCCCTGAGATGGTCAATACATAACAGGCCCCTTGTGGGAGGCTGAGGTCTAATGCTCTTGCTCTGCTCGCCTTGCATCACGCACCAGTATCATCATCACTGGCCTGAGTGAGCCCCCGTTTCATGCGATTTGGACTCTGGTTGGGGAGTCTACCTTTCTTTACCCAGGTGTACTTGCAAGACCCAGGGCTTGGAGATTTACTCGCATGCCTTCTGCTGAATCGGGCATTTGGCTTTCTTCTTGCTGAGTGCATCTCTGGTAGGTGCACCAGCTCTGAAGGGTAACTCCTGAAGATTTGGGGGGCAGAGCCCGAGGAGGGTGGTGTTTGGGGACAGGAGGGGGGCTTAGCAGGGGTGTAATAGAGGCCACCTTCTAAAGTTGCCATTTCCTCCTGGGGTATTGATCCCCACAGTTTGGAGATCACTTATATTTCTGGGAGACTTCCAGGCCCCACCTGGACACTGGCAAACCTCATTGCAGGGTGCCACTGAGGGGATGTAGATTTTCTCCAGCTGTTCCTTGTTTTCTGGGGAAGCCGAAGAACCTGCAGCCCATTTGCCTGGCTGCTCCTTGACTGAGTCTTCCACCGCTTTTCCTTTAGCTGCTCCCAAAGGAGTTCTTTTGGGTCCAGCTTCCAGCACGGCTGGCTTGTTGTCACTGCCAAGTCACTCTGCTGCCGGGTTGCCAACTGTTAAAATTGTCTTGGTTAATATATTCTTTCTACTTGTGTTCGTAAGTTATTCACGGAGTGTTTGAGTTTTGATACAACCTCCAGGTAGTGGCTGGAGATTTCCCAGAATTACAACTGATTCCCAGGTGACAGATATCGGTTCACCTGGGGAAAATGGCCACTTTGGAAGCTGGACTGTACGGTATTATACCCCACTGAAGTCCCTCCTCTCCCCAAACCATGCCCTCCCTAGGCTCCACCCCCCCAAATCTCCAGGTATTTGCCAACTTGGACCTGTCAACCCTACTCTGCTGTGCCATGAAATCTCGTGGTGGGGCACTTCAGTGCAGAACACAACATCATTTTTTAAAGCCTTAAGTCTCTTCCAGCTCTCAGGAAGGAAGGACCTCACTGAGATCAAGTAAACCTGGGGTTACAGTCACCGAGCCCTGACCTGGTACCCCAGCAGCTATCAGGTACTTCCTCTGCTGGTAGTGCACATGCAAAATAAGGACATTGCCTTGACATTCAAACAGAGCAGGAGTTGCAGGGTAAGGGCGCCTGGTTTAAAATAAAAGGGCTCTTTTTGTAGCAGTAACTCCTTTGCATATTAGGCCACAAACCCCTGATGTAGCCAATCCTCCAGGAGCTTACAGTAGCCCCTGTAAGAAGAGCTCTGTAAGCTCTTAGAGGATTGGCTACATTAAGGGTGTGTGGCCTAATATGCAAAGGAGTTCCTGCTACAAAAAGAGCCCTGAAAGTGAACATTCAGAAAATTCATAGTATAGTATGAACACATTATTTACAACCATTCTTAGCCTCACAGCACTCATAAATATAGAAAATAGTCCTGGCTACAGTGAGGCAAGCTCAGGACCCTACCGACCATCCTTGCAAAAAAAATTTTTTTTTAAAAAAAGCTACTGGGTTTCAATTTCTTCTAGATGTATAATTTAATTATGAAGCTTAAAGTAAAGCGTCTGGAAGAAACTATAAAGTGATATGACTGCTTCCTCTAAAATGGTACTATAGTATGCGTAATATCTCATCGTTTGGATATCTTAGGCCACAATATTCATTAAGATACCCACTTTGAATCACCACTTGCCAAAGCAGAAAGGTAAGGCTAATGGAGAAGCTAACAGCTGTACGAGAGAGATAAAGAAACTACAGAGAGCTCTTTAGAGGATAAAATGGCTGCCCAGGAGTTCCTTAAATCATTAAGTGAATGTTTTAAAAATCTCTTCTATGGTGTTTACGGCAACTCTCAAAGGGGAGTCTCGGGTTCTGCAATATGCGCCACAGCCAAGTGCAGCTATGTAGTAAAGAAAATGAACGTATTCTGTGAAATTTCACTGTTGTTCAGTCACCTTCCCTATGCATAAAAGTACATGCTGTTTGATCTGGCCTTTCCTTTGGATGCCAGGTGGTACTTGGCATAAAGCCCTCTTCACCAGATTAGGCTGCTGCCCCACCTGTGGTGCCCTCATAGACATATACAGCCTGGCCATAATAATCCATGCTCTTGGAACATTCGGGTTATATTACCATCATATGGTAGGGATGGAGTTGCCCTTGAAGGACATTTGGAACCACGAAGGGGGGTATGAGACGATAGCCTATTTGCCGGGGGAGGGGGGTTGATTTACTTTTTTAAATTAATTTTTCCAAAGCAAAACAGAGCATCGTATTCTTGGAGAAGCATTTTTTTTCTCATAAATTCAGACCATTCCTGATCAGAAGACAAAACATAACATACACATACCTTGTTTTAACAATCTACAAACGTTCAGAGTAGGAAAGGATATTAATGCTGTGAGCATCGTTGCCTTGCAAGTTATACGTGAGGTATAATCAGCTCTCGGGAGAATCTTAGCTTCCAAAATCACACGCATGTTCACAACTAGTCAACGCAGAGTAGAAATTAGATGAGAGAAGAATCAGTTTGAGATAAGCAGGTTGAGAGAATCTGTGTGCCTTGCTTCTGATTCTGCAAGGAAGGTCCGGTCGTGAATATTTGTCCCATGATACTGGTAGCTGGAGTAGCAGTCTTGGATTTTATCACCAGAGGGGGCTACTGTGCTTCCATAGCTCCTCTTTGCATGGTGGGAGTTCTCCTGGGGATAGTGGGAGCTCCAACCCCCTGCCATCTGCACAGTGCTTAACATAACCTGTGTCCTTTCTATAGGAGACACTGCTCCAACCTGTTGAATAAGGGACAGCTGTAAAGCCAGTACCAGGAAACTCTTCAGCAATGGCTGTTTGAATTATTTACTTACCTTGAAAGGCAAGAATGGGGAATCTCCAAGACCTATGGCATGGATGTCTCCACCTGCAGAAGCTTGACTTTCTTGCAAGGGAAGGGGCCATAGCTCAGTGGTAGAGCATCTGCTTGGCATGCAGAAGATTTCATGTTCAACCCTCAGCATCCCCAGGTGAAAGGTTCAGGCAGTAGGTGATGTGAAAGACCCTGAAGCCCTGGAGAGCTGCTGCCAGTCTGAGTAGATGATACTAACCTTAATGGACTGAAGGCTTGATTCAGTATAAGGCAACTTCATGTGTTCATGACTTCAAGGAGAGCCTCGTCCTTGTAACTCCGGTTGCAGGAATGTAGTTGAGGTTTCTGGGGTGTTTGTATCTAGACTAGCTGCAACAGAGTACTAACAATGGGAATACAACATTGCCATAAATTCATGATGCCTGCATACCTTCCACCAGTACAACAGGGCTTGCTAGCACTCTGATGTGCACCCAGCAGATACAAGTCAGAGACAGAGTTAAAACTTTAATGGAGTGAGCTGTGAACCAGGAAGTTCCCGGGCTCAAATCCTCCCATGAACTTAGAGGGTAGCCTTTGGCAAACCACTGTGTAGCCTGTAAACTAACTGTCGATCGGTGTAACTCCATCAGCACTGGTGTCCAAGTGGCTCCCTCATTAAACCAGTTGATTCCCAGGGTAGAGAGCCTCAGGGCCAAAATACACATTATGCGAGACACAAGTCTGTTCATGGGTTCCTGACCTGACTCTTAGTCACACGTTCACGAGGGGACTATCCTTGAAAAACCTCTTCATCATTCTGCACATCTTCAAATGTTGTGAGGGGAAAGAAGGGGCTTCATGCTTCCCTCTTGTACCTTTTTAACCAGCAGAAATGGGGGGGGGGGGCTGTGTTGCCTTTTCCTTGGGCTCCATGTGCCCTGGGATGGACACATGGAGTCTGTGGAAGGGGCAAACAGAACCCCCCCACACATCAGTTTCCATTGGTGAAGATGGCGTGGGAAGAAAGCCTGAGGCATCTCCTTGCCCCTCACAGTGTTTGGATCCCTGCAGAGCAATTGAGAGGTTTCCAGTGGTTAGGCCCTGCCTGAATGTATGACTAAGAATCAGGTCAGATTACCCATGTCCTGACTTGTGTCACACATAACATGTATTTTGGCCCTTATACTTCCAATTGCTGTTTTTCACGTTGAAGTGCCCTTCACCGTCAGAATATCTCTGCACAAACAGTCACCTCCAGTTACACCGTGCTTTGACAGGTAAATGAAATCATCAGGGGATACAGAGGGCAGAAAATACAGACTGGAGTTTGATGTGGCTTTGAAAGAGAAAGCGGAACAGGTAAGTTTTCCCTCCCTTTGAAAGATGCCTTTTCAACACAGATGAAAACAGACCAGAGATATAAAATATTGATACTAAAATGGTATTCCTGGAAAGCAATTATTATTAATTTAATCAATTCAGGCTTCTCCTGCCCGCCTTTGAATCCAGGTAATTATCGACTCGGGATGCACGGCTGTCCTCTGATCACAGCCATGTGAAATTGCTCTCCCAAGACAAAGCTCTCTCAGTATTGCATTAGATGTGGAGTGATTGAAGTCATCTTTCCTGCTTTGACATCAAGCACTCACTTCAGCGGCTTGGAATTTTATCGGTGCCTTTCATTTGGCCAAAGGACAAGCTGGTGGAGTGTCTCTGAACTGCAGAGTCTTCAGTGAGTCTGGCAGGAGTACTCTTGGGGTGGAATTATAGCGTTCCTCCGCTGGCTCTGTCCTTTTTACACTTATATTTTTAAATAGTCCACTTGCACACAGGCAACAGGGAAAGAGAGGCAGAATTCGTTTGTAGAAAGAAAAAGAAGTATTGGCATGTGATGGTGCGCACAAATGGCTGTGACAGTTCATGCAACAACTCACGTATGCAGTGCGCTACACTATTTTCTGGAGTCCAGTGGGACAGAGGAGTGCTTGAGCCCGTGACTCATCAGGGTCTCACTGCAAGGAGGAAGCTGCTAAACAGTAACAAATACTGTGTTCTACTGGCTTTGTGGGGCTGAGAAGTGTGGTGACTTAGAGGGGGCAGTATGGCATTCATATTTTATAAAGACTTATCAGAAACAAAGTCAACTGTAACTGATCACGTGGTATTGCATGATGAATGCCAAAGGGCCCCAGTTTGAAAACACCCTGCTTAAAAGTGGCTTTGATCATTTGGTCATTGTGTCTGATAGGTGTTTGTGATTACACTAACAGTACTTTGTGGGGCTGCAGTGGCTCAAGTAGTTAAGATGCTGAACTGCAGACCAGAAGGTCTGTAGTTCAGCAGTTTGAGACCTGAGTGCTGCATGACGGAGTGAGCTCCCGTTTCTGGTCCCAGCTCCTGCCAACCTAGCAGTTTGAAAGCAAGAGATTGCAAGTAGATAAATAGGTACCACTTCGGTGGGAAGGTAAACAGCGCTCCATTGTCAGGTATGCTTGCCACTTTCCCGTCTTCCCACTCTTTAGCCTGGGAGCTATCTTACGTGGGATTTATCCCTGGGCGGGGATTGGGGGGGTCTGTATGCCAGTCACTATATTTATCCTAACATTATTATCCAACCCCATTACTAACTCAACAAGTGTACCCTGAAAGAATCCCCCAATAAAGAAAGTCTTATTCAAGTTCCTTTGTGTGGGGTGAATTCATCCAGGAAGTCTCACAGAGAGTTAGTAATCACATTTTCTCTCTGGGGAAGCCCCACCATTTTTGACTATGTTGGAAGATGGTGGTGAACCCCCGGCATCCTCGAGGGACATGGTGGTCCCCATATCCATGGAAGAGGATGTCGTACCTCCTCGCACCACCCTGTGGGTAGACTGTCGACCCAGGGGCCTCCGGTATTCATGGACCCAATTCGGAATGGAACCAACAGAGACCTGGACCCCCTCCCGACAAGGGGGTCCTTGGGGACGGAGCTGAGCAGAGAACTGGGAGAAGGGGCATGATCCCGCGACTCCCGCCATCCAAAGAGACCCAAGTTTGGAGATTTGTGGTCCTATGTGGATCGCTGCATGGAAGTGATGGAGAATTTGTTGCAGAGAGAGATGACCGCCTAGCTGGAGGGATTACCTGGGATTGTCCAGAGGGTGGTTGACTGGGGGTCAAGTGCTGCCAGCTCAGATCCCTGCAGGTCAGCCGGTTCCAGTGGGGCCACTGGCACCTGGGCCTGTGCAACCCATGCCAGCAGGACCCCTCGTACACGTAGATCGCTGGCTGGCACCGCAAGAACTACTGGCCACTACATTTGACAGAGATCCGGCAAAACTTCAGTTTTTTATTATTGAAGCCAGACGGTTTCTACAAACCTGGGGCCACCTCTTCCCAACCGAGGCCAACTGAGTGGGATATATCGGTTCCCATTTATGAGAAGAAGCTGCTGATTGGTACATGAGCCTCCACAACCCTCCTGGGCCGAAACTGGATCATGTCAAAGACTTCATGTGGGCACTTCGAAGGCAGTACAAGTCCCAATGAGTGAAGAAAAAGCCCAGAATCAGATGAGGAGGCTCACCCAAGGGAGAAGCTCGGTCTGTAAGTATACAGCAGCATTCAAATGGATTGCAGCCAGGATAAGGGGTTGGCCTGAAGAAGTGTTGGTGGAAAATTACGGGCAGGGGTTGAATTTGGACTTGTATGAGACTGTTACGTAATGTCAACCCCACCACCTTGGCAGCCTGGATCCGGGCCACTGAAGAGGCCAAATCATGCTTCACACTGATAAAGATGTGAGCGGAGATGGAGAGTCCCAAGGGATCATGACCCTCAGCTCAGAAGACGAAGGCAAAGGGGCCTTTTAAAGACGTCCACAAACTGTGCCTTAAGAAGGGGTTGTGCATGCGGTGTGGCGAAGCTGGGCACTACGCCTCATCCTGCCCCGCCACCACGCTGAAAACGATGCCTTCCATTACCCCTAGACCCCTGAAAGTGATCCCGGGATCCAAAACCATGAGCCTTGCAGCTTGAGCCTGCTCCCGAGGAGGACAAAGTGGTGATCGTGGAACTTCCTTCGCCGGCGGGAAATGAGAAGGATATGTACTGAAAGGCCCAAAGCAACAGGTCCCTGTCTCCTCAGCACCGAAAGTGGTGAGCTCTCCTGCCCCTTTATTATATGTTGTTGTAACAGTTGTTGCCCCCCAGACCGGAACTCATATGCGAGTATAGGCTTTAATAGACTCAGGGTGCGCCCGTGACCTCATCAGCCCACTGGTGGTCGATGGTCTGGGGGTGGGGGTGAATTCCCTAGAAGAACCCTTATGGTTCACCCAGATGGATGGGTCAGAGATGAAGGAGCCTTGTCTCTTCAAAACCCATCCTGTGGTACTGGGAGTGGGGAAGCATTGGGAGGAATGGGCATTTGTTATAACTCCACACGCCCAGTTCCCCATGGTGCTCAGCAGCCCTTGGCTGAGCGGACATGATCCCTACGTTATGTGGAGTGAAGGAAGAATTTGGTGGGTAGCTCCCGTGTGCCAACAGCACACTTGGAACACAGTGTGGGGTATCGAGCCCTCCAAGGCACAAGTGTGTCTGGCAGCAGAGGATTTGTTACAAATACCTCCTGCATATCGGGATTTAGCGGAGGTTTTCAGTGAAATTGAAGCCAATGAGCTTCCCCCCCATCGGAATACAGACTGCGCTATCGAACTGTTGCCTGGGGTAAAGTTGCCCAAAGGGAAGCTATATTTGATGAGCCCCTCTGAGAAAGTGGAACTTCACAAATTGATAGACAAAAACCTACAAAGATGGTTCATTAGACCAGCTCAATCCCCCTTTGCCGCTCCAGTGTTGTTTTGAAAAAAAAAAGATGGGGGGTTGCGCTTGTGCACGGATTATAGAGGGTTAAACACAGTGTCTGCATCAAACGCTTACCCTCTACCTCTCATCAAAGACCTGCTGACAGAGGCTGCAAAAGGGAAAATATTTTCCAAACTAGACCTTAGAGATGCATATTTCAGGGTCCGCATCCGTGAGGGGGATAAGTACAAAACTGCTTTTAACACCCCCTTGGGTCAATTCGAATATTTGGTCATGCCATTTGAACTTCACGGCGTTTTTATGAACCTGATTAATGAAGTGTTACACAAGCACCTATTCAATGGGTCTTATGTTTTCTTGATGATATTTTACTATACTCTCCAGATGAGCAATCTCATATACAGTTGGTGCGGGAAGTACTGACCACCCTTAAGGAACACAAACTGTTTGCTAAATTATTTAAATGTGACTTTCATAAGACTGAAATTGACTTTTTGGGCTACCACATTTCCTCTCATGGGTTGGAAATGGACACTGCAAAGGTGAAGGCTGTCAAGGACTGAGAAGTGCCCCGCACCAGGCGGCAGCTTCAAAGTTTTTTAGGATTCGCCAATTTTTATTGCTCATTTATCAATAATTTTGCTGAATGTAGTCTCCCCCTTATGGAACTCCTAAAAACTAAAGGGAAGGGTGACGAAGTGGTTAAACCAGGGGCGTGTCTACATTGGACGGCTGAATGTCAAACTGCCTTCGAGACACTGAAGTCCCTGTTCACTTCAGAGCCCATCCTAGCCCACCCAAACGAACTTAAACAATTCATTGTGCAAGTGGATACCTCCCAGGTGGCAATGGGGGGGCTATCCTGCAGGAGGGAACTGATGGGAAATTACACCCGCTAGCATATGTCTCCAAAAAATTTGGTGGGATGGAAAAGAATTGGGCGGTATGGGATAAAGAAGCTGCAGCCATTCGCCTTGCTCTTACTACCTGGTGGCACTGGCTGGAGGGGGCAAGGGTTCCGTTTGAAGTCTGGACTGATCACAAAAACCTCGAAGCCCTCCATACTCAGCGCACATTAAATGCAAAACAATTGTGCTGGGCTGACTTCTTTTCCAAATTTAACTTCACCCTCTGGCACTTTCCAGGGAAATCTAATTCACTGGCTGATGCTCTCTCACGCCTTCCCCAATATGATTGTCGAAGAGAACCCATTATAGATTCCATGTTTACCCCCGAACAATTGGGGGGGGGGGTAGTGATCACCTGCAGCCAAACACATAACCTCACAAACCCTGCCAAGTCAGACTGGATTTCGAAATGTGCAAAAGCCTATAGCCAGGAGGAGGAAGCGTCCTTAGCCAACCTCGACAACCTTACCAAAAATCCTAATGGTTGTTGGTATCACGGCACAAATCTTTTAGTCCCGCAGATCCTAAGGGGTGAAATCATGCACTCTGCACACGAGTCCAAACTAGCAGGGCATTTTGGATACTTAAAGACTCTAAATCTACTGCAGAGACAATTCTGGTGGCCACACATGCGACAAGATGTTTCTGATTACGTCTCCACTTGCCAAACCTGCCTAATGGGCAAAAGACAGGGAGGGAAAACCCTGGGTCTTTTACAGCCACTTGAGACCCCTTCCTTACTTTGGGAGACCATTTCCATGGATTTTATTACTGATCTCCCCCGAGTAAAGGCAAGATGGTCATTTGGGTGATTGTAGATTTATTCTCTAAGCAAGCCCATTTTGTCCCTTTCAAGCAGCTCCCCACAGCTAAAGCTATGGCCAAAAGTTTTATGAGTAATATTGTCCATTTACATGGGATTCCAAAGAAGATTATCTCCAATAGGGGATCTCAGTTCATTGCCAACTTCTGGCGGGAGCTCCTGACCATCTTAGGGATCGAATTAGCATTAAGCAGTGCTTACCACCCAGAAACGGATGGACAAACTGAAAGAGTTAATCAAATATTAGAACAGTTCCTCCGTTGCTAGACTAATTACCAGCAAGACGATTGGGTTGAGTTGTTGCCTTTTGCTGAGTCTAGCTACAACAACACTATACATTCCTCCACAGGAGTATCCCCCTTAATGGCTACAGCTGGATTCGACGGTGTCCCATTACCCACATTAGACGCTGCCAGTCCAAGCCCCAGCCACCTCAGTGACTGGTAGAACATTTTGTGTGACTCCTGGCCACTTATTGCAAAAGCTTTAGAGGCGGCCAAAACTGATTATAAAAAACAGGCCGACAAATGTAGAGACCCTGGTTGGACTCTAGAAGAAGGGGAATCAGTTTATCTATCCACCAAAAACATCAAAGGGTTGCAACCCAGCTGTAAATTAGGTTGGAAATATGTGGGACCCTTCAAAGTGAAAAAGAAAATCAATGCTGTCACTTTCGAGCTTGAACTCCCTAAGTCTCTTAAAAATGTTCAGCCTGTTTTTCATTTCAGCCTACTGAAGAAGGACCCTGGATCGAATTCGTGGAGACCCCGTCATCCGGTTCCTCCTCCTCTGATGAGGGGTGGGGAACCCCACTATGAAATTAATCAAATCCTCGATTCGAAACTGAAACGAGGCCACCTTTACTATCTTGTTAGTTGGAAAGACTTTGGCCCTGAGCATAACGAATGGGTTGCTTCTGAGCATGTTAACGCTTCTGCAAAAATCCGTGCCTTCCATAAACTTTACCCACTTAAACATGGAGGTTGAAAGGGTTTTCGAGGGGGTGGTGTGTCAGGTATGCCTGCCACTTTCCCTGGCTGGAGATGGGATTTACTGAAGTAAATGAGATGATTCCACTCCTCCCCTCGTGCCCCTGCTGGAATGTACTCCCTCCTCCTTGCTTGCTGGTTTCACGGGAGTTATTATTCGCTTGCTAGCTTCACAGGGTTGTTATCTCTATTCAAGGTTACTGGTAGCTTCACATAGACATGGTTTATGTTTTTAACTTCTGTTGCAGGTGCCATCTATTACCATCTTCCCGCTCTTTAGCCTGGGAACTATTTTACGCGGGATTTATCCCAGGGCATGGATTGGGGGTGGTCTGTATGCCAGTCACTATATCTATCCTAACATTATTATCCAACCCCATTACTAACTCAACAAATGTACCCTGAAGAAAATCCCCCAATAAAGAAAGACTTATTCAAGATCCTTTGTGTGGGGTGAATTCATCCAGGAAGTCTCACATCCATGCACATTAGCATCTAATCATGCCGGCCACATGACCACGGAAACGTCTTCGGACAGCGCTGGCTCTTCGGCTTGGAAATGGAGATGAGCACTGCACCCTAGAGTCGGATTCGACTGGCTTTCGAGCAAGGGAAACCTTTACTTTTAACTTCCCACCTGGATATTCATTACTATGGGGATGGGAAACATTCCCCTACTGTGGCAGCCTCTACTCGCCCTGCAGAACACCAATATGTGGAATTGCTGTTAATAGGCAAAGGTGAGGATCAAAAATATGTAAAGGCTTGGATGCAGGGAATATTCCACAAATACTCAAGGAAAAGCAAATACAGCAACGTATTATTATCAAATTAATGTCAGATATTTTTATTTCATTCAGTCCATGAAAATTACAGAAAACAGCCACACACATGCATATGCCCGCGTGCACACGCATACATACAATGTTCTTACTTTTTGATTTGCTTGCAGGAAAAAGGGCATTCAGGTTCACTGCTCATTTGTTGAACAGGATCCAGATATTTTTCCTCAAGATATTTTTGGGACAGCATATTTCCCCACTGCTCCAACCACAGTATGTTGTTCCCAGGGAAATGTGGTTATTTCCTCAGCTTGGACTCAAGAATTTGGAACATGGAATGTGGTCGGGTCAGCAGCTCATGGGTGACAACGGGATATGGAGTGATTCTGAACAATCTGCAAATGTTACGAAACACTGAGAGCTTTGGGGGCAAATGAGGGGCATTTAAAATTTCATACAGCCCCTTCTCTCCATCTGCAGTAGCTTTTAACAGCAAGCAAAGGAAAAATTGCATGATATTTCTTATTACCTCACACTAAGGATAAAATCCCAGAGCCCAGATCCCCACCCCAGGCCCTTAAAAGAAGGGCACGCAGTGAGCAAGGATAAAACCTAACACGAAGGAGTTGGCTGATAGCCCTCAGGACCAAGGATCTCATTGATGCATGCCTGCAGTCAGTGTATCGTATGCACACATCATAAATGCAAGTATGTGACTCAACGTGCCTTCTCTGGAGTACTGTTTGTCATGATCTAATTTATGGCTTGTGGATTGTGAGGTAATTGGGTATAATGTTGAGGGCTTGGCCGGCGTGACTGGACCAAAGGTTAAAAACCACTGGGAAAGAGTCAACACCAAAGCTGACAATGAATAACAATGTCTGTCCCTCTCCAGCCTGTACTGTGTGTGACCTCAACATCCTTATGCTACAGGGGAGAGCTGCCAAGGCTCCAGAACCTACAAGGCATAAGGGGCAGTATGGATGAGTCCTAGGATTGCTGCATGTTCTTTAGTTCTTTATCCTATAGTAAGTAAATATTAATAGACAGCCAGCGGTGTAGTACCATAGTAAAGGTAAAGGTTTCCCTTGCTTGAAAGCCAGTTGAATCCGACTCTAGGGGATGGGGCTCATCTTTGTTTCCAAGCCAAAGAGCCAGCGCTGTCTGAAGACTTCTCTGTGGTCATGTGGCCGGCATGACTAGACGCTGAGGCACATGGAACGCTGTTACCTTCCCACTGAAGAGGCACCTATTTATCTCCTTGAAATTTCTTGCTTTCGAACTGCTAGGTTGACAGGAGCTGAGGCCAGAGACAGGAGCTCACTCCATCATGCAGCACTCGGGTCTTGAACTGCCGAGCTACCGACCTTCCGGTCTGCAGTTCAGTGTCTTAACCATACAGCTTAAATGTAATCCACTGCAAGGATAGTGTCAAGAGACAGAATACTGTTCTGAGGCACGTACAATGTCCTATTCTTACAGTCTCCCAGTGTGCTCCGTATTTTGTTCAAGTGGTATCCTCAGTGGAGGCTCCTCAGTGTTTCACATGGGAGGGTATTCAGACCGAGACATTAGCTGCACTGACAACTGAAGCAAAATTTACAGGGGACCTTGACCCTCTCAGCTTTTGCTGAAAGCACAATATGGCCTCACCAATGCAGTTTCCCCACTAAGGAATGAATAGCAACCACGCTCTTACATGGAGAATGTAAAGGATTACTTGTGCCGGGTGACGCCCAAGGTCTTTTTGGGAAGAGGCTTGCCTGACACCCAACAGTCTTGCTGACTGTTGGCTGTCGATTTGCTCTTCTGATGCTAGAATGTGATGGAACACAGGAACACACTCTCCCTCCCCCTCTCCTCTGCACATGCCTAAAATCCACCTTTATTCTAATATTTTGTGAACCTAACATCTAGCCACGTGTGCTATTTTCCTCATGTACATCTACTCATCAAAGTATTCAAAAGTTACTTTGGTTCCTCCTCCTAGACGTCTTTATTATTCCTGCGATGACATCCACTAGGTGGCAGCATTGCCTTCCTGAAAACAGCATCTTTTCCTATCCCTAGAGCCGAACTCCCCATTGGCGAGTTCCTTGGGTTCCTTTCCATGCCATGGTAAAATAAGCTGGAAAACTACTGTGCGGAATGATGGCATCTTTAATCTCACTCAAGGAAGTACGATGGGAAGATGGCAGGGCCTTTGTTCGTCCAGGGTGTGTATGTGAAAGAGCCGTGGCTCATCCTTCCTAGTCATTTAGCCTCTGCGAGTGCTGCTGTTGCAGACGCGTCAGTGGTACCAATCAAGTGTAGCTGCGAGGTTAGTAAGTGCAATTGCCCCATTTTGTTGTGGTGATTGTGGGTTTTTTTTTTTAGTAGGGCGTTACCAACTTTGAGCTAGGTCCTGTGGCTGTTCCTTCAACGTATGCAGTAATTAGCAGATGTTAATTTGTAGTCATGAGAAGCACCATTCACTGATTTCTGCAAACAGAATTTCTGCTTAGCAAAA
Source organism: Lepidodactylus listeri (assembly GCA_029233225.1). NCBI lineage: Eukaryota > Metazoa > Chordata > Lepidosauria > Squamata > Gekkonidae > Lepidodactylus > Lepidodactylus listeri. The sequence continues at coordinate 44,755,731 of JARCFY010000003.1, forward strand.
GAAAAGCACATCATGGTAAATCTCCCCCCCCCCCAAGTTGGCAATCACAGATGAGTGCCACAAGCTCGCTCACTGATGTCCACATCTCCAGTCCCCAGGAATCCCAGGGTATGATTGGAAAGCCCACAACACACCAGCCTGGATGACTCTGCTTGGGCCTCCCTAGTGCTTGGACAGGAGACATCCTGGGAATCCTATGTAAACTGTGTTGGGTCCCAAGATAGGGAAAAAGTGGGATTATCCACTGAGAGTAGACAGGGTCAAACTGACTTGGATCAAGCGAAGAGTTGGGGATCTTCTTGGACCAACTTGGCTTTTTTGGAAAGCCAGGCTGAAATAGTGGCTGGGAGAACCTATTATCATCATCCAGGGCTGGGCCTCATATGGACAGAGACATCTGTGCAATGGAGCTGGAACTGCTAACATTTATAACACCCAGGCTTGAAGAAAAACGTAGCTTAAGAAGAAGAACTTATTTGGGGTAAGATTCACCTCCCCCATCCTAAGGCAGCAACATCTGAGCATTCATAGCTGTTGTGGCAAAAGAAAACAACAGCAGGACAACATCAAGGAGGAAGGAGAGAGGACAGACAGCGGGAGAGCAGTGGAGGGAGTGGAGGGGAGCTGGGGCAAAAGGAGAAGGGGCAAGCCGAAAGGAACAAAGCTGTAGGTGAGGGACAGGATTTCCCACCCTCCCGAGAGCCCTCGCAGGTTCCCCTCTTGTTTATACCCAATGAAAAAGTTCTCTCCTTGTTTTGACTCTGCCAATCTAGCCAGATTAATATATTCATCTGTAGCCTCTTGACTGGACTACTGCAGCATGTTCTGTGGGAACTGCCCTTGAAGGTAACTTGGAAATGGCAACTTGTGAAGAATGCAGTGGCCTGCATTTTGGCTTGTTGGCTGGCAGGCATATGTATCGCTGATCTCACAACAAGAACACTGGCTAATGATAATGTCTCCAGAAAACAACTCCAGCTCTTCAAACTGAGGCTCCCTTATTGGAAGGACCACCTCTCTCTCTGTCCAGATCTGGCTGCTAACTGCAGCTGGCCTAACAGCTGCTCTTGACATTGCCTTCCTTCAAGGAGGTTCCATTGGTCTCCTTGGCCTTTTTGCTGGTGGTGTCCATCCTGTGGGATGGTGTTCCAGAGGAGGTGAGTGCAGTGTATATTCTCCAGTGAGGTTCTATGAACTCCTCAAGGCTGTTTAAATGACAGAAATTCTCTGGCTCAGTTCTGTTAGCTTGGAAGTTCATTTTTTTTTTCATCTTGGAGGAAATTGGTGCTGTTGATCTAGATCTGTGTTCATGTTTTCATTATTGTGTTCTGTGGATTGTATGCTACTTTGAGGATGGCGATATAAATTCTCTAAATAGTTGTTTCCCATCTCAGCTGCATCTTTTTGTATGCCTTGCAAACAGAGATGTTTCCTCTTTCCATTGTGTGCCCATGTGCTGTAGTGTATGCCTCTAGCCTACCCAAAACAATGCAACTGGGCAATCTCCCAACAGCAAGGCTTCCCCCTGCACCAAAGACAGCCCTGCCTACCCCTCACATGGGGGCAGAGACACTGCTGTTGCAGGTGGCGGGTGCTAATTCAGAACCAGCTGCCTGCACCGTTTCTGTAATGGGGACCCTCTGTCTCCTTACTTTCTTTGGTACCTTGAACAGAGATGGAATTTCCAGATGTAATTTATTTCTAATCCCATTGAACACAATGAAGTCTTCCTATGTCAAAGCACTCAAAACTCCAGAGAACTTCAAAGATTGGCGCTGAAGTGCATCTTATTAGTGAAGCACTGAACAGGCACTGATTCCTCTTTTGTTTCTGACACGGTACCATGATTAAAATATTTTCTTCAAAAGCATAGAAATAAAGTGGGATTTTAAGATTTATTTATTTATTTGCAATGTAAAGCAATAAGGTGGAAAACAGAAAGCATGCTAGACAATTAACCTCTGTCTCTCCTGGTACACTGAACACCTCAATCCAGTTTATTTGATTGATTTCAGACATCTGTGTCCCACTTCTGACATAAATAAAGATAGCTTACAAACAATCAGGTAGTAAGGTTGCCAGTGTATAGTTCAGAGCCCTAAATCAGGCAGTTACAAGCAGACTGAAAAAGAAGAGCCTTATGGACAGAGATGGGCTTAAGTGCTGTGGGGCAGGGATCTCCTGGGAGTCCAGGCCACAGCCTTTGAAAGGGGTGAGTGGAAAATTCCACACAGGAAGGGGATCCTGCTATAGATTCCCCCAGACATTAATTTTCCAATTGCAGGCATTTGCTGCAGTCACCAAATGACATTTCAAGGGCCCCCACCCACGTTTAACTTTTATCTTGCCATTCTTCCACATAACTCAGGGTAATATGCATGGTTCCCCTCATTTTGTCCTCACAAGAATCTTGTGAGATTTATTTAATTAATATTGCTATATTTAGACCATTTGGATGCTGCCTCTCCAGAGACCTGGTCAAGGCGGCTCACAAAATGAAAACAAGTACAATAAAATCTTAAGGAACACAATGATAAAATTGTCTCCCAAGTTGTCGTACAACACTCTAACTACCTTACCACATGGGCTCTACAGCCACTTTGGTCTCCCAGGACACTCTGGGCTGACTTGACAGTCAAGACTGTTCAACAAAAGAAGTTGCTGAATGAGTGTGTAGTGTGTAGTTTGATACTATCCAGCTAGGGCTGAATCACAGTGCATGGTTCTTTCACATAGTAGGTCCTTAATTAGGTTAGTAAGCCTAGTAAGATTGTTTTATCACCTATTACTGATGTTGTGAAAGGCTGGTTGGCTTTTCTTGTATAAACAGGATTCTGCTGGCATCTTTAAGACTAATGAGTTCTTATTCTACCGTAAGCTTTCATGGAACAAGCCCACATATCTTTTATATATTTGAACTCTGCAAAAGAAAAAAAAATCACGGAGTTATGTTTCATTGCCTTTTTACTTCGTTGTTTTCAATTTTTAATGTCCATGTATAATCTGACAATTTCTGATGAAGTGGGCTTTAACCTGTGAAGGTCTGTGCCATGACAAATCTGTTAGTAGGCTTGTCAGTTTCTTTCTTTTATTAATTACAACAATAATGGAATTTTTGTAATTAATTTTGTAATTAATATGAAACAATTTCCCCAGCCTACAATGAAAAACCCATGGTTTTCTTTCATTTTGATATCACAGTGATTTCCCCCCTATTATTTATTGTTTATACACTGGGATCCTGTTTTGTTTTTTTTACCTCCAGGTGGTGGCTGGAGATTTCTCACTATAGCAACTGATCTCTAGGTAAGGTGTTCTCTAGGGCATTCTACCCCACTGAAGTCTCTCCCCTCTCCAAACCCCACCTTCCTCAGGCTCCACTTCCAAAATCTCCAGATATTTTCCAACATGGAGCTGGCAACCCTACTGGGAGCTATAGCCCCTAGAATTATCTATAAGTGTGAGGTATTCCACTCCTGAAGTATATAGGATAAGACTTTACATTCCTCTCTTTTCCTAATGCCTGCCCTGCTTTGCCAAATTACTGCTTCCAGTATGTGCTCCCCTACTTGCTTGCTGTTCTTCAAATCTAATGTGCCTCAAGGACCTCCTGCTTTTGCCTGCCTGCCCAGATGTCATGCCCTCCTTTGACCACCAAATGTCCTTGCTTTGTCAGCCTGCCTCTTCCTTGTGCTACTGCCCTTCAAGGTAGGTGGCTACGATGCCAAATTCCCTCACTGCACGCTGCTTGTTGCTGTGTGTTTGGAATCCTTCCTATCAATTTTCCTGGCCTTTATGTTAAACATGAGTGCCTTTCATTGCCTTATGAAGGGCTGTCTGAAATTTGGAATTGTAGATGGCTTAGGGAAGTGCTACAGTCCTGCTGAGGTTTGGATGGAAAACCATGGAAGTACAGACCCCAGAAAGGGGAGCGGTTTTCATTGAAACCAATGGGAAATAATAACAAAATAGAATTATGAAAATGATACGATAACAAAACAAAACCACATGAAACAACCCAGTAACAAAACAGTCTCCCTTGGAATTAATAACATAAAATAGAAGAACAAAACAAACTCCCATGCAGAAGTCTATTTCTTACTCTTTCAGGTGCCATACCATATATGACTCTTCAAAGCTGCTATTCTAAGCCAAGGAAACTGCAGAGGGGGGGGGGGGCATATTGTAATAATTATATAAGCAACACCTCCGACCAGTAGGTGGTGCTGTTCCATTTCCTTGATGCTTAATTTATGGTTCAGTATTTTGTCTGTCCTTGCTGAGCTGGCTGAAGGAACGCATCTTCTCTTCTAATGTAGAGGGCTGTGCTGTTTGGATAACTTGCAATTGTTAATAATGTGTGTTCAACAGGTGGCAGCAGTTTCAAGCTTGTTTATTGCCTGAGGAGAAATTTACTGGTCACTCAGATGGGCCAGGGATCAGGAAATATCTGGCTGACTTTGTGGTTTTGGTCTCTGTGAACAAGTGGACTGGTCAGAAAGCAGCACAGTTTCTTGCTCCCTGGAGAGTGATGCCGAAGCATTTTACCAATAAGCAGCTGTGTATGGAAGATAGGAGGGCCTGGCGCGCTGTGGTTCATGCGGTCGCGAAGAGTCGGACTTGACTGTGCGACTGAACAACAGCAACATGGTCTTAAAAGGGTGTTATGAAGGTAGTTTGGCACTGTTTTAGTACTGACAAAGAACAGTAGACTGGGAGGAGGAAAGAGGGGGAATCGCTATGTGCTGCCTTACGTGCTCTGAGAAGGCTATTTGACAGTGCTTTCCCTGCTTCTCCTTGCCCAAATTATGTAGAACCTGCTCAGCCAGATGCAGCACTGGCAATGCAGAGAAGGGCCTATGTGCCACAGCAAGCCAGGGAAGAATCATTTGGGAAAAGCCTGCTTGTATATGAATTAACAAGGGAGCTTCACAGCCTGCTGATTAGAGAAGATACGATTTTCAATAAATCCAATGGATTATGTAGTATACAGCCTGTGAAAGCAGAAATGGGTGGTTCCTTAAAAGTACCTGCTGTTAATTCCAAGCTCCAGAGTGGCTCTCCTGTGACAGCGGCAGCCTTCCAAGAACAGCTTGCCACAGTGGAGAAGGCCGAGGCGCGAATACTTCGCAAGCAGTCAGTCGGGGTGGGGGAGAGCGAGGGGAAAGCGGAACGGATTGCTGGGGCAAGGGAAAAGTACAGAGCTATAAGTCACCATCTGCTAACTGATTGCTGGCTCCACCCAGGCCCATTGTTCAGCATGATTCTGTTTCAGAGGGGGAGTTCTGAATTAAAATGCTTAACAAGAAGGGGGACCCGCAATACACGCGGGGTGGAGAGTATTCCCCACAGCTCCTGGCCTGCAGAAGCAGGAGGAGCTCCGCAGGAGGAGGAAGCGGCAGCAGGTGAGCCTTCTCCCTCCTTCCCCCCTGGCACTGGCAGCGGCGAGGCTGAGTGGGCTCACAGCCGCTGGCCCGCCAAGGCAAGGCCTGAGGTGGCAAGGCCTGAGGCCCACCAAGCCTTCTCCTTCCTCCCCCTGGCACCGGTGCTGGTGAGGCCTGAGCGGCTCACAGCCGCCGGGCCCACCAAGCCTCCCCCTCAATGGCCAAAGTATTCTCTGTGCATGCGCAGGGAATGCTTTTACTTTTAGGGGGATTTAAATATCCCCCCAAAAGTTTTTTTTACTTTTAGGATTTTCCTGCACACCTGGGGAGTCCCCCAAGTGTGCAGAAAAATCTCTCTGCCCCCCAAGTGCCCCCTCCATGCAGATTTGGATATCCGCACGGAAGGGGGCAACTTGGCTATTAGTATACAGATGGGATTGACCAAGAGGGACAACTCACAAACAGTCAGCCCTTTGGGACAATGACTGGAGTAACAGGTGAGCTTCAGAGATGCACAGATTGGGAGTCTGCAGCTGCCAAGTCAGTAAAAGATCTGGGTGTTGATTTGGCATAAGTGACTGAAAAAGCTAAGAAGGAACTGGAACAGGAACTCCTTGAGTACAAGGGGTGTGTGCTCACCAACAAAGAGTGCGGGAGAAAGAAGGAAGTGTACCATCAGACTCTGCTGAAGCCATGGAGTGTGCCAGTAAAACAACTTTCATGTCAGATCCCTTTGGCATCTCAGGCTACTGCAAAGGAGAAGCTAAATTGTATGCTGGAAGATGGCTTAATAGAGAATTCTACATCTCCCTGGGCTTCCCCTACAGTGACTGTGAAGAAATCCAGTGGAGATTTGAGTATCTGTGTTGATTACAGAAGATTCAATAAGCAAATGGTTCAGCTGTCCATTCACCAACATGGTAGACATACTGGATAAAAAGTAGTGCAAGAAGAGAACAAAACATCTGCTTTTGTTACACCCTGTGGACTCTTCCAGTTCAGAATGCCCTTTGGACTTAGGAATACCTTTGAAAGGGTTGTTAATGACCTTACAAAGGTGATGAAAACAGAAGACATCCTTACCTACTTAGATGATGTTCTTATAAAACATGGGAGGTATGTTTGTTGCAGCTGGGAAGTCTTCTGGAATCATCAAAAGGCTCTGGATTTAAACTGTCAGGGAACTAATGTTAGTTTCCAGGGAGCTGCCTTGTATTCTTAGGGCCCATTTCCAGGGACGAAAGGTTGCAGCCCCCTCCTCAAAGATCTGTCCCAGAAACCCAGGAGCAGATCCAGAGATTCCTTCGTCTCTGAGGATTCCAGAGAAGATTGGGGAAAGATTTCTCAAAGAGAGCAGCACCACTATCAGCTAACAAAGATCAACTTTGTGTGGGAGGCAGAACACCAGAAAGCATCTGAGTCATTGAAGGAGGGGCTGCTTAACTATGCAGTCCTTAAGCTCCCAAACTCTTCTCACTCATTTATTTTAACCTGGGATGCTTAAGAAGGATCTGTTGCTTTCGTATTTGAGTGGTGGGTTTTTGCCCCCCAAACTGTGGTTCAGGGACCTCCTGGAGGTCCATGAGGGTAGTCCAGGGTCTCCTTTATAAGGACAGCAGGCAAGTCCTTCTTATACCCATCAAACTAATGTGAAGCCAGAGCTCTCCAGATGTTATGAAGTTGTCTAAAGGCCCCTGCTGTTTGAATAACTTGTTAAGTTATGAATAGAATATGTTCAAGTGTTACAGGGCAGCAGGTTTGGGTTACCGCAGCTCCTTTCCATGCTGCATTCTTTATTCTAGAGGGGGAAACTACATGCTACCTTGGGAGACGTGTTCAGATCTCGTAACGTGTAGGTCAATCTTAAAAAGGAACTATGTCATCCACCCCCCAACCTGCCTTGAGATGAGCACAGTAGTGGGAGGGTTCAGCTCATTGCCCTTGCACTGCCTTCTGGGTAGAAAGATAGCCGCAGAATGGAAGACTGGGATAACATCCATCCCTGCCTTTTACCTTACTGGGGCTAATAACAGCTCAGGACAGGGGCTGACTATCAGGGAAATGGCACAGTGGAGAAAGGGTTAATCCTAAATGGTAAAAGCCCTTGCTGAGGTCTGGTTCATACATGCAGGAGAATGAGGTGGTAGAAACCTGGGCTGAGAATGGATTGCTGTGCTTCCAACTGCAGGCGATAGGCCCCACAGGATCACATTCAGGAACAGAAGATCAGCTCTGCAAGCAACTGTTTGTGTGTGTGTGTTAGAACGTTCCTCCTGCTAGTTTTCTGTTGGCATGGATTTTGTTATGTGCAAGACCATAGGAATCCAGTGGCTGTGCAGATGTGGACTAGGACTGGGGAGGCCTGATCCAAGTCCTTGCTTGGCCACGAAGCTTACCAGGTGATCACTCTCTGCCCGCCTAACCTACCTCACTGGGTTCTTGTGAAGAAAAAGTGGAATTTCCACATCCTTGTATACCACCCTGAGTTCCTGGGAAGAAGGGCAGGGCAAAAAAGGGAGGGACATTCAGGGCTACCCAGCGCCAGCAGTCTGAAGTCTGTCCCAGCACCTTTGCATCCTGTCACCTCATTCTCCTGCATATGTGAGCCAGGCCTCAGCCAGGGCAGGGCAGAATGCATTAGAGTCAGTCATAAGGTGGAGTGAATAAATTAGGCACGCTCTCCCTGACTGAATGTTTTGTTTGCACTCATGGGTTTTGTTTATTTGAACAGCTTTTCAAGGCAGGTTAGGAGTGAGCTAGTTCTGCCCTGCCATTTGATGGAGGTTGTAGGGAAAGGATTACTTTAGAACTGTTGCTAAGCATGATGCTTGTTTGGACACACCCATCTTTCCAGATCATGATGTGCGATTATGGATTTTTGTCCTAGCCATTCTGACAAGCTAGCAGTCTCCTAGGACAGGTTTCCTCTTCCACATGCAGGACTTGAAAGCTGGCAGAACCAGTGTGTGCTCTGCCACCTTCCACCTCACCTCTCCCAGGAGTGACACCACAAAGCAGGCGCGGCTTCCTTCCCCCTTTTCCTCTGACAGTGGTATAGAAGAAATAAATTCTGTCGGCGTCGCTACTGCCGTACCCTCTAGCCAGTGGTGCCTGACCTCTTCGTTATGGGGACCCATGGATCCAAACTAACTTGGTATGATGACTCACTTTTTTTTAAAAAAGAGCATACACAAACCAATAAAACTGTGAAAGCCTGGGAGGCACTTTCACAGGCTTCGTGTATAGGGTTGCCATCCTCCAGGTGGGGCCTAGGGTTCTCCTAGAACAGGGGTGGCCAACCAGTGGCTCGGGAGCCACATGCGGCTCTTTCACACATATTGTGCGGCTCCTGGCAGGGCGGCTGGGGAAGCAAAGGGGAGGCATGCTTTTTCTCTCTTTCTCCCTTCCTTCCTTCCCTCCCATCTATTTGCTTTCCTAGTTTCTCTCTCTCTCTTTCTTTCCACTTCTTTAATTCTTTCTTTCCATCTCTCTCTTTTTCTCTCTCTCTCTCTCTCTCAATATCATTAGCAAACAAGTAATATCATTATCAATAACCGGTTTTCCTCATTTGTTTTTATTTTTGGCAGTCCCATTTAATGTTAATAAAAAGCAAATTTGCATATTTTTAAAAATAAAAACGTTGTGTGTGATATTTGTTCCTGTCTTGCGGCTCTCAGACATCTGACGTTTATTCTATGTGGCTCTTACGTTAAGCAAGGTTGGCCACCCCTGTCCTAGAATTACAACTGATCTGCAGACCACACAGATCAGTTCCTCTGGAGAAAATGACTACTTGAGAGAGTGGACCCTATGGAGTTACATACCCCCTGAGCCCCTTCCCCTCCCCATTCTTCACCCCCCCCCCCGGTGCTCTGCCCCCAAATCTCCAGGAATTTCCCAAGCTGGAACCGGCAACCCTATATTTAAATTTTAAATTGAGGTATTTGACTCTCCGGCTTTATGTTTTTACTGCCGGTTGATAAGATAGTTAGCAGCAATCATTAAGAGTATTGGATATTCATTAGGTGTCATTGTTAGGACAGGATATTAACCCAACAGCACTGGAAGTGTTGCCTGCTGCCAAGGTATCTGAGTGGGTTGCAGCCTGCGTGCCAACAGTCTGTGAATAGTGTGAAGAACAGCTGGCGATGCCTGAGCTTCAAATTCCAGTGCTCCTGGGGAGGGGGAAGAATAGCGGTGGGTCCAGGCAGAGAAATGAGGGAAGGACGCAGAGAAATAGGATAGCTCGGCGTCCTTCCAGCCTGTGACTCATCCCGATGGTTGTTGGCAGTGGGGCTAGGATGGATAACCCCCCTCCGTCATTGGTGTTGTGTAACACCAGGTCGATAAATAATAAGACCAAGGTCCTACAGGACTTTCTAGTAGACCAAAAGGCCGACCTGGTGTGCGGACTGAGACCTGGGTGTGGGAGGGGGAGATGGTAGCTCTCTCCCAGCTTGCCCCCCTGGGATTCTTGGTCCTACACCAATCATGGACTAGGGGGCGGGGGGGAGGAGTGGCAATCTTCATTTGTGAGGCTTACTCCTTCAGGGCGCTCCCACTGGTGGAGATCGCGGGCCTGGAGTACGTCGGTCTGGTGTGGGAGGCTGTAGAGAGTTTGGCTGTTTGGGCGGTGTACCGACCACCTAACGCACCGCCCAACAGCCTGATGTCCCTGATGGAGGCTGTATCAGGCTGGGCGTTGGAGTATCCCAGACTATTGGTCTTGGGTGATTTCAACGTCCATGCCGATGACGCGGCTTCCATTTGGGTGACGGACCTGGTGTCGTCCATGGTGGCACTGGGACTCTCTCAAGTCATCACAGCCCCCACACACTGGGCCAGGCACATGCTCAATTTGATCTTCGCTGCGGGTGTAACAGTGGATCTGATTACTGCCTTGGCAGTACCATGGTCCGACCACTATGCTCTGGGGGCTCGTTTGAAGGTGCCACCCAGACCCTGTTTAGGTGGCGAGCCTATTTTAGCTCACCCGCGGAGCCAAATGGACCCTATGCAGCTCCAGATGGCTCTGTGGGATCCGATGCCCCCTGGTGGCTCGTTGGATGAGCTTGTGGAGGACTGGCAGACCCGGCTCTCCGCAGCCATCGACGAGATCACTCCCCGGCACCCTCTGCGCTCCCGTAGTAGGTGTGCACCCTGGTACATCCAGGAATTGTGGCTTATGAAGGGGGAGTTATGATGGCTAGAGAGATGGTGGCAGCGTGCTCGTGATGAAGCTACAAGAACATCCTATAGGACATTTATGAGATCCTATGAGATGGCAACCAAGGCCGCAAAGAAAGAGTTCTATGCGGCCACGATTGCATCCACGAGCTCACGCCCAGCCCAATTATTTAGAACAATTCGGTCCTTAACAGCTCTGCCTCAGAGCAGACCAAACACTAGGGAATTGGATATTGGCTGTGAGGCATTTGCGAGCTATTTTGCGGATAAGGTCTTGATGCTCTGCTGCAACCTACCCCCCACAGCTGAAACAGTAAGTGAATTCGAGGCCCCTTGCACGTCTTCGATTCTGGGGTTAGATGGGTTTGGCCAGCTCAGCCTTGAGAAAGTCGACAGGTTGCTCATGACTGTACGCCCAACCACATGCATCCTTGATTCATGTCCTTCCTGGCTTATTAAAGCTGGCCACAAGGGGTTTCGAGGTGCTGTCCGGGAGATTATCAACAAGTCCCTCGGTGAAGGGCTGTTCCCGGAGGCACTCAAGGAAGCGATGGTCCACCCTCTCCTAAGAAAGCCAAATCTGGACCTGGCCGAATTGGCTAACTATCGGCGGGTTTCCAATTTGCCATATTTGGGCAAATTAATGGAGGAGGAGGTGGTGGCAGTGCAGTTACAGGGCTACCTGGATGAAGCTTCGGTCTTAGACCCCTTCCAGTCCAGCTTTCGCCCAGGCCATGGGACGGAGACTGCACTGGTCGCCCTTACTGACGACCTCTAGAGGCATCTGGATCAGGGCGGCGTGGCAGCAGTGCTGTTGTTAGACTTGTCGGTGGCGTTCGACATGGTCGATCATCAGCTGCTGACCCGTTGCCTTGCCGATACAGGGATGGGCTTTGCAATGGCTTGCTTCCTTTCTCCAAGGTCGGGGACAAAGGGTGGTGCTAGGGGAGCAGCAATCTGTGAGGCATCCACTTGATTGTGGAGTGCCTCAAGGGGTGGTGCTCTCCCCGATGCTTTTTAACATCTATATGCGCCTCCTTGCCCAGATTGCCCAGAGGTATGGGCTGGGGTGTCATCAGTATGCTGATGACACTCAGCGCTATCTGATGTTGGGTGGCTGGTCGGGCTCCCACCCAGAAGATCTAGATCGGGCATTGCACGCTGTGGCAGGATGGCTTAGACTGAGCAGGCTGAAATTGAACCCAGTGAAGACGGAGGTCCTGTGCCTGGGTCAGAGTGGTCAGGGGGGAGTCCAGCTCCCGACCTTTGGCGGGGTCCTGTTGGTGCCCACGTCAGTGGTTAGGAGTCTAGGAGGGCTCCTGGATCCCTCCTTAACTATGGAGGCCCAAGTAGCAGCCATTGCTAAGTCAGCATTTTACCATCTGCGGCTGGCTCGGCAGTTGGTTCCCTTCCTCAATTGCAATCACCTGGCCACAGTGATCCATGCGATGGTCACCTCGAGATTGGACTACTGTAACATTCTCTACATGGGGCTGCCCCTGTCGCAAATTCAGAAGCTGCAGCTGGTGCAGAACGCTGTGGCCAGGTTACTGATGGATCTCCCTAAATGGGATCACATCCAGCCTGTCCTGGTGGTGCTGCACTAGCTGCCTATAGCGTACCGAATTCGCTTCAAGGTGCTGGTGCTTACCTTTAAAGCCCTATATGGCCAGGGTCCAACATACCTGAAGGACCGCCTTGCCCCACATTTGCCCCAGAGAGCACTTTGGTCGGGATCTCAACACCGACTCTCGGTCCCAGGGGTGAGGGAAGCCAGGCTTGCTGGCACTAGGGCTCGGGCCTTTTCGGTGGCAGCTCTGACCTGGTGGAATGAGCTCCTGGAAGAGATCAGGGCCCTGCGGGACCTTATGCAGTTCTGCAGGGCCTGTAAGACGGAGCTCTTCCACCAGGCTTTCGATTAGGAGCTGCCACCACCCACCTACCATCAACCATCTCCACTGTCATTGGAGATGAGGGCTGGCCCGAAGGAATCCACACTAGGTCACAAAGAGAAACTGCAGGTTGCCATCTGGACATAAATTGACTACCATCACTGCGAGCACTTTATTGGAATTTATTGAATTGTTTATTTATTTATTTATTTATTTGACTTATAGGTCGCTCTCCCCGCAATGCAGGCTCAGAGCGGCGCACACAACTTGGCAAGCCAAGATATATAAAAACAGTTAAAATCCATTAAAACATGATAAACAATCAGAAACATTCAAACAATAAAAATAAAGTGCTCAATAATTTTTAGATGGCATAATATATGACCCCATGTTTTCTGGCTCCCGGTGTCAGTTGTCCCCCACTCCAGATGATGATAACTGTGGCTGGTTGTCGCCCATCTGGGCTGCAGTCATTGATGGTCATAAATGGGGGAGGAGGAGAGGAGAGGTGATGGTGGCCCCTAATTATAAGCCTGGCGGAAGAGCTCCATCTTACAGGCCCTGCGGAACTGCATAAGTTCCCGCAGGGTCCTGATCTCCTCCGGGAGCTCGTTCCACCAGAGAGGGGCCGTCACGGAAAAAACCCTCCCCCTAGTAGAAGTAAGCCTGGCTTTCCCGGGGCCTGGGATGGCCAGCTGATGTTGCGCCCCAGACTGTAGTGCTCTCGGGTCTATACGGGGAAAGGCGGTCCCTCAGGTAAGTTGAACCCAGGCCATTTAGGGCTTTAAAGGTAAGCACCAGCACCTTGAAGTGAATCTGGTACGCTATAGGCAGCCAGTGCAGTGCCTCCAGCGTCGGTCGGATGTGCTCCCATCTAGGGAGACACATCAACAACCTTGCTGCGGCATTCTGCACTAGCTGCAGCCTCTGGATTTGCAACAAGGGCAGCCCCATGTAGAGAGCGTTACAATAGTCTAATCTCGAAGTGACCATTGCATGGATCACTGTAGCCAGGTCAGTGTGGTCCAGGAAGGGGACCAACTGCCGAACCAGCCGCAGATTATAAAAGGTCGACTTGGTAGTGGCTGCTACCTGGGCCTCCATCGTCAGGGAGGGATCCAGGAGCACTCCCAGACTCCTAACCACAGGCGCAGGAACCAATGGTGCCCCGTCAAAGGCTGGGAGCGGGAGCCCCGACCAAGGGCCACCCTGGCCCAAGCACAGGACCTCCGTCTTTGCCGGATTCAGCTTCAGTCTACTCAACCTAAGCCATCCAGCCACGGCATGCAATGCCTGGTCCAAATCATCCGGTTCAGAGCCCGATTGGCCACCCAACATCAGATACAGCCGGGTGTCATCAGCGTACTGGTGACACCCCAGCCCCGCCCTCCGGACCATCTGGGCAAGGGGGCGCATATAGATGTTGGAAAGCATCGGGGACAGAACAGCCCCCTGAGGCACTCCGCACTCTAGCAGGTGCCTCCGGGACTGCTGTTCCCCTAGCACCACCCTTTGTCCCCGACCCTGGAGAAAGGAGGCAAGCCACTGTAAGGCAAGTCCCTGTATCCCCATGTCGGCGAGGCGGTGGGTCAGCAGCCAGTGATCGACTGTGTTGAACGCGGTCGACAGGTCTAACAACAGCAATACTGCCGCACCGCCCCGATCCAGATGTCTCTGGAGGTCGTCAGTAAGGGCGACCAACGCTGTCTCCGTCCCAAACCCCAGGCAAAAGCCTGACTGGAAGAGATCTAATACAGAAGCGTCATCCAGGAAGCTCTGCAACTGTATTGCCACCGCCCTCTCTTTTAATTTACCCAAATAGGGCAAATTGAAAAACGGCCGATAGTTGGCCAATTTGGCCGGATCCAGAGATGGTTTTTTCAGGAGAGGGCGGACCATCGCCTCCTTGAGTGCACTCAGGAACTGCCCCTCCGAGAGGGACTGGTTGATAATCTCCCACAGCGCACCTTGAAACCCCTCGTGGCCAGCCTTAATCCGACAGGAAGTTTTAACTGTTTATTTTAACCTGGCGCTGTGCCACTTTGTAAGCTGCCCTGAGCCCGCTCACGGGGAGGGCGGGGGGGGGGGGGAATGTTGATAAATAAATAAATAAATACCGTGACCCACTTTGGGGGGTCTATATTGGGACCAACATGTTCGGCATCACTGCTCTAGGCATCTAGTACATTTTCAAAAGCCCGGTTCTTCTTCGCGTCTTGTCGCTTATGCTCCACCTGCTGGTTGACAAAACGTTTAAAGAAAGCAGTAATTAAAGAAAGAAGAATGGGCCCAAGCACAGATAAATTCCTCACCACCTTCAGGCAAGGCCCCCTGAGTCACCTCGATGCCCGCTGCCTCTGTATCTTTTCTCGTGCCCTTTGTAATACCAGAAGCAGTGCAAGCTTTGTCCTTGAGCTGATGTCAGGAAGTCTGTGGTGGCACGCTTTGAGCCAAAATACAATAAAGGGGGAACTGAGAAGCAGATTCTGTTAGTTCCCCTTTGTTAAAGTGAAATGCTGATGATGAGAAACCAAATCGGTAATTACCAGCTTATGCTGGTCGCAGCAAAGAAGAATAAACCCTGAGAGGACAGCTCGGTGGTATTTCAGTGATCTCAGAAGGCCAGGAAAGGGGGGGGGGAATGGATAGGATGGTCAAGGCAGCATCAGAAAACCTGACACCAGAGGATTGAGGCTGTGTAGTCCCAACGTTTTCAGCATGTGTGATTTTTGGTTGTACAGATGGTAGATGCATAGGTGTACATTTATTTCATTTATTTAGAGATTTATGCCCTGCGTTCCTCCTCAGTGGGGACTTAAATAAGCTTACAGCAGTCTTCTCCTCTCCTCCATTTTCTCCTTACAAGAGTGTTCCTGTGAAATGGGTTTGGTTGAGAGGCTGTGACTAGCCCAAGGTCACCCAGTGAGCTTCCGTGGCCCAGTGGAGATTTAAACCTGGGTCTTCCAGATCTTTGTCGAGCGCTCTGAACTGCTACACCATGCTGGCTCAGACACGTCCCTTGCAGAACAGGGTAGCTGCAAGTTGCCCACACGCAGAGAAGTAGAGCGGATGCCAGCACAAATTCTTTCCTGATTTGTGCCCAGTAGGCAGGATAGGGTCGCTAGTATCCTTCTTGTGTAAGCGGACCAAATTTTATATGCCGGGGAGGAAACTGGGTTAATTTGGGAATGTGAAGGAGGAGTAAAAGTCAGTTTGAATCACTGTGCTCCTTCTGGGGGGTTGGTCCAACAATGGTATAATGTTATGCCTTAAAAAAAAAAAAAGGTTGTGTAACTTTGAACAAATTCCTCCAGGACAAGAGAAGGGTGTGTGCGCGCCCAAACAGTTACGGGCCACAGAGCATCTCCACTTTCCTGAGGGGAAACTGTACTGAGCTAAGAACCCTCCCTCAGCTCAGCGGTCTCTCCCAAAAAGAGGACGCTGAGGAGCTATGCTGTTTGCACTAAGGCCTCCCCATTGGCCACACCCGTAAGTAAGCCCTATATCTTTGAAGGTGTGGGGGCATGCACAGGCCACTCAATGTCCTCCTGATTGGCTTCATCCCTGCCTAACCATACAGTTGAGTTGCATGTGGCTGCATGTGTGGGGGAGGGAGATGAATGGGTAAAATGATAGTAACCTTTGAGGCCCAGCTGAGACAGACAACAACCTGAGGCTGTTGGTTCTTTGCTTCAGCAATATTTGTTTCCTACCAGCCCTTTCTTGTGGGGAAGTGTGCAGCCTGGAATCGAAGGCTCTTTCTCTTCAATCTAAGAGCCCACAGAAAAGTTCACTTTGCAGGGGCTTCGGCCTCCCTGCTGTTTCTCATTGCAGTGTCTTTTCCCTGCTGATCATTCAGACAGTTCCTAGGGCTGCCTGCTGTGAACAGGCTATTGTAGCGTCCTTTCTTGCTTGTCCACGTGGCTCCCTTCCCCCTGCACTGCACAGAAGAACTAGCCCTCTTCTCCGGAGACGCTGAGTGATGTGTTGATAGCATTGTTTGTGCGGAATCCTTGATTGTATAGTGGGTCTCAAACCATTCCCCAGGATGCCTGTCACCCATAAGCTGTGCATAGGGATGGGCGTTTGAATGTTTCTTGTCTGAGCATATAACCGAAAAATACTGTGTCAGTATATTTTGGGTATATTTGGGAATCCATGTAAAATTTGGGATTCTTGGGAATGTTGGCTATTGATTCCCCCCCCCCCCAATTCCAGAAATATTCAGGAATGTTCAAAAATATTTGGGGGTGGCATTTGAAGCCCCCCCCCCCCCAAGGCCTGTTTTTATTAATTGTACCAGTTTTCCAGGCAGTGGGAGGGAGGGGGAAGGGGGGCAGCTCTTCCAGACAATGGGAACACTAACAGACATTAGGGGGAGCATTTCTGTGCTGAAAATAAGTGAATAGGGTACCAAAAAATGTTGCTCTTGCCACAACAGCAGTAAGAACAAATCCCTCAAATATCATTAGAACAAGAGTTGTTAGAAAAGCAGGCGAGCAGGTCAGTTTAAAACAAGAAGTGGAAAAAAAAGGGGGGGGGGAACTCAACCCAAAAAATTGCTGCGAACCGAAAGGGTCAAGCTAACAAAAGAATTATCATAAAAAATATAAACATTTATTAGGGTGTACACATAAATAAAACATAATAAAATTAAAAGAGACAGTCCAAAGATCAGACAATTAAAACTTGGTTCATTAGGAACTGATTGCAGTACATATCAAACTGATGGATAAAACTTTTGACCTAAGGACCATATGTGTTTCGGCCCCTATGACACACATCCTGACGAATGGGACATTTGATAGCAGATTAATTTGGAGAATTTGCACAGCTACTACAGGCTCATTTTACAATGGAGTTGCTAGGAAGTTTGTGGCCTTTGCTGTTGCTATGATGGCTCTTTTTTCTTATCATTGTGGTTCTGATGCCATTGCTGGAAGATCATATGATACCAATGAGGTATGCTGGTGTAAGTTTGAGATAGTGGTGGCTGTCTTCAGGGGTGTAGAGTTTTGTAAATTCTGGGGGGGGGCAGGGGCTCTTTAGCGCATGCACAAAGCGCGCGTGCTTGCTTGCTGGGTTGATGTTCCCTGTCCCCCGGGAAACTGCTGGGCCCCTCCGAGGCCCACCAGCCACTGTTGCCATTGCCTCTCTCTCCCCCCCTGCTCTATGGCACCATAGAGTTTCAGGGTGATTGCCAGAGCGTCGCCCTGGCAACGTGCCCAGTGTGATGGGATCACTTCTGGGTGACGTCACCACGCTGGGCATTTTGCCTGGAAAAGTGGGAGGGAGAGGGAAGGATGGAGGCATGGCCAGGCCGGGGGGGGGGGGGGAGGGGGAGGCACTGGCAGCAGCGGCTGCCGGGTCTCAGAAGGGCCCGGGGAGGCGTGGCGGTGTGGCGGCAGGTGCTATGTTTCCCTGGGGGGGGGCTCAGTCCCCCCAGGAAATTTCGGGGGTGGCTCGAGTCCTCGAGCCCCCTTGTAGTCTATGCCTATGGCTGTCTTGGCTGGACCATAGGAGTGCCCTGCCCATTGTTTTAATTTTTACAGCGTTGTGAAGAAAGTCAGGCGCCATCTCTCCCTTGTACACATTAGATATCAGTAGAACGCAAATGCTGTGCTTGGGACCCATTTTCCTATCTCCAGCTTGACTCCACACACTCTACAGATCTTCAGCAGTTTGGCCTCATAAAGGAAGGCATCTTTCTTTTTTCTTTAACTTGCTTGCAGTCCCTTAGCCCATTGACAAGATGACTGAAACATTACGGGATACAGTTATCAACTGAGTTTGTATAGAGCACTTAGATTTTGCAAAAACATTATTTAGTATTGCAGTTGGCAGAACAGCAGTCAATTACTGTGGCTTGGCTCCAATAATTAATTAACATAGTTCCCATGGCTTCGTCTTGGAAGAAACTACTCTTTGCTTTGGCAAATGAATCACCTCCTCTTAATTTGCTGGCTGCTGTAACTATTAAAAGTTACTCCCTGGCCTCTCTGGGTTGCATGCTGACTTTGTAGCCACCTTTCTTCCTTACTTTGTCACACACGATATATTATGAAAATGGTGCAAAAAATATAATCATAAGTTATTAAGCTTGAATGTTTTGACCTAGATGTTCCAGACTAGCCTGATCATATCAGATCTCAGAAGCTAAGCAGGGTCACCCTTGGTTAGTGCTTGAATAAATGACCACCAAGGAAGTCCAGGGTTGCTATGCAGAGGCAGGCAATAGCCAACTACCTCTATTCATCTCTTGCCTTGAAAACCCTAGGGTGGTCACCATAAAGTTGGCTGCAACTTAACAGCACTTTGCACCATTAGGCTTGAATAGTTTATGTAGTGCTAGGATTACAAGATCCATGATGCAGTGTGTGAGCTATAATCAAACTATCATATGTTGATTGTATGCATATGCATAATGCTAGTGATGCCTGTCCTATTATTTAGCTAAATTGGGCATTATGTGAAGGGGGATAAGTTTAAAGATGCAGATAAATAGAAAATCATCACAATCCTTGTTTCAAGATGTTAACATTCCACATTCTGGGAGTCATTTTTTTCTTAATTGGACTCTAGTTGTTGAGTGACTTGAAATATGGCAAGTAAAAGATGGCAAGGCAGTCTAGTTTTCCAGGGTGATAAATCATAGATCTTGTAAGTAGCAAAGTGAAGAAGTGAACTACTTTCACGTCATGAAAAAAAAAATCTAGAACATGTTCTAGAAAATACCGGGTTTCCTGCTCAGAAACCAGAAACCTACTACAATGGCCAATGAAACAGCGAAACAGGAAAATGGAGGGCAGGGACCGATTTCATAACCCATCCCATGAACATCGGCTGGAGAGTCTACCAAGTGCTGGACTCCTTTGGATAAACCAATTCTGCTTGACTCCCCGTGCATAGCAACTTTGCCCTCTATGAAATTTAGAAGTAGAATTGTTTTCAAGTACCACCAGTAGCAAACATCACCTAAGATATTCCAGAGGCAATTATTCACGGAATGGCAACCTGTCAGCATCCATCCCGAACACACTGAAGAGAAAGCATGAACAGTGCTGGCTGTAGCCAAAGCAGCATCCCTCTAAGCCGGTTGACCAGTGTCCTTAGAACAGTGTAACTCTATTGTACTGTGAGTAACCGTACTCTTCCCTTCAGGCCATTAAATGCTCTTTCTTGGTGTGGCAATGATTTATTTTCCTGCAAGACGAGTACTTCTGTAAAGAAAAGTCTTGGGAATTAGAATCATTTTAAGGAGATGTCCCAGTAGTGGATTGCTTTTGATTTTCCATGGCTCTCACTGCTGGGATGTTTGATATGAAAAACAAATCTGGTTTTCTTAATGTGGTCGACGTGCATTTCCAAATCAGCCTGTGGTTCCATTAGCCGTAACTTCATGTAACCTAGCCTGGTAGTTCAGTTGCAAGGAACTCACCGTGCTGATGGGAGCAATCAGTGCTTTCCTCTGGGGAACAGGGCGCCAGCTTGAAAGTGTTGTTTTCAAACACGAGGAACAGTAGCCCTGACCAAAGGCAGAGCAGAGTCTTCGCCTGGCTCGGTGCAGCTTCTCATGTACACTCTTGTGGGGCACGCAGAAGCAATAAGTAATCTAATCAAACCGAACACAACAGAAGAGCCATCTGCTGCATTATCGCTCTGATCAGAAGTTAAGAGGAGAAGCTAAATTTACAAAAGCACCGTTAACGAGGCTGCTTGTTTGATTCCCTAAATAAATCTCTCCAGAACTCTGATGTCAGTGCAACAAAAAGATAATGTAGAGATACACTCTAACCACATTAAGAAACCAGATTCGTTTTCCATATCGAAAATCCCAGCAGCCAGAACCAAGTGAGAGAATTGTTGCTGTTTTGTTTTTGTTTTAAAAACCAACCCACTTCTGTGTCATCCCCTCAGCTGATTTTGATTACTAAGCCTTTCTGTTTACAGGAATTAGTTGGCTGGCTGGCTGGCTGGCAAGGAGAGATATCATTGTTATGCCAGGAAAGAGCAGCCGATGGCCAGAATGAAGGAGATTTAAAATGACCAGTCAGTCTATTAACTGACCATACCTTCAGGCCATAAGGTATCACACTTTCCACACACTTTCCACACACACACACACACACACACTCTCTCACACACACACTCTTGTTATCTCATGTGCCTTAGCTGATGAACGGCCACTGCAGTCAATTTACATGTCCGTATTTATGGATGAAATCACTATTTTGATGTAATGAAGCACCTTCCATCTCTCACCCATTTCAGCTCCTTGATTACTGGCTACTGGGGGATGAGAGCCAGCTTTATGTAGTAGTTAAGAGTGGCAGACTCTAATCTTGATTCCCCACTCCTCAACATGCAGCCAGCTGGGTGACCTTGGGTCAGTCACAGTTCTGTCAGAGCTCCCTCAGCCCCACCTACCTCACAGGATGTGGGGAGAGGAAGGGAAGACGATGGTAAGCTGCTCTGAGACTCCTTCGGGTAATGGAGAGTGGGGTATAAAGCCAACTCTTCTTCATTTCATCACCCTTTGCATCTCATTCATGGGATTTCAGATGTCCTACCACCAAATACCATTCAGCCACTAGTGCCGAGGATAAGAACAAAGACTATTTTCCCAATAACAATGGGTCCCAGCCAGAATCCCAGATTCCCATAATCAAATATTGTGCCCCAAGCTGAATAAAGTAAAAACACATGATAGGGGTTTTTTTTGAAGTTCAATAATAAAAAAAGCTTGAGCTCTAATAAAAAAGAAAGCTTAAATAACTTCAGCATGCCACAGCAGCTGGATTTTTTGGACTGACAGATTTATCAATTGCCAATGTACTAATTTTAATTAAAGCAGAGCTGTATAAGAACATGAGTTATGTTTATTTAAAACAGTAAAGCCAGTTTGATCTTGGATGGCAGTGAACTATTGGCATGAAAAGGGCTGAAATGAAGTATCAGAAGAATTCCCACCACTCGCTACCCTTGTAAATAAATGCAGGGCAGCGGCAGCAAAACTGCATCACTGGTGAAAAGGTGGAACTGAGAATCAGAAGAGAACGGATTCTGTTTCTTGCCTTCTTAGGTGCTGGCTTGCAGCGCAGTCCTAAGCGCAGTTGTCCATTGACTATGCCCATTGATTTCCATGGACTTAGAGGACTCAGTGAGGAAGGAGACAGGAGAAAGCTGAGCTTGGGATGCCTTCAAACATGTGCCCAGTACTGACAGCCCAGCCATCTATTTTAGGAGACCTGAGTGCTGTGCAATGGACTGAGCTCCCGTCTCTGGTCCCAGCTCCTGCCAACCTTGCAGTTTGAAAGCAAGAAATTGCAAGTAGATAAGGTACTGCTTCGGTGGGAAGGTAACAGTGTCCCATGTGCCTCGGTGTTTAGTCATGCTGGCCACATGACCATGGAAAACGTCTTCGGACAGCGCTGGCTCTTCAGCTTGGAAACGGAGATGAGCACCGCCCCCCAGAGACGAATGCGACTGGCTTTCAAGCAAGGGAAACCTTTTACTTACATATGAACACTGCCTGGTGCTGGCTGCCATGCACACGGGCAGAAGAGATTATCTGTACATAGAAAGCTGTGTCCTTGCACTGGTTCTTCTCTCTGAGCTGGTCCCATGAACCACTGCAAAGTGCACAGTTGGGAGCTACTATAGAATAGTTTGCAAAACAACAACAACCATCACCATGCTAAGATGTTTAAAACCCAAGGGTTCTTAAGTACCAGTACTGTAATTAGAAAAAAAAACGAAAGCAGCAAATGTCGCTCACTCCGCCCTACTCCCAAATATTATGCAGTACAAGAGTACTTGCCAGCCAAAGTTAAGCACTTTTAAATTCCACTTGTTTAAATGGGAAACAGGCGCAAATTTGTGTTGGATTCTTGTGCCCACTGTTGCCTCCTGTGCCTGACCACTGGCTTTCCAAACATTCGCGCTACAACCTTTCCCAGCCCTACTCCCTGAAAGCCTTTATAGGACTGGCTTTATCTATTATCTGTAAACCAGAAGGCGGATACTGAGGTATAAATCCTTTAAATAACTAAGTGGAGGTGCTGAGAACTGCGCTTTGGACTTTCTAAACTATAGACCTAATTTCCCCACATTTGGTGTCATCTGGAATTATTTCTGTGGAGGCTCAAAGTGAGTGTCAGCTAATGGGGACTAGTATGGACAAAGACCCATACCTCCCATCTTCTGCTTTGAGTCCCTAAAGGAAGACAGGGTGGGCCAGGAACTGACGTTTCTTTCATTCGTGTATTTAGGATGCTTGAAATTACATTTTATGTTTGGATTTCATCACTACAATATCAAGCCGTTTCCTTTCCTGCCTTTCATTTCTAATGCTCATTTTGTAAGACTTGCCGTTTATATAGTGCTTTAGAATAGTCAAACTGCTTTACCTACACAGTACCTTACAAGAACCTTGTAAACTATGCCATCCATTCTCAAGAAGGCAGTGATTAGACCTGATCTGAAACCGCCCCCCAAACCCCATCCCTGAACTCTACAGTGTTGGGGAACTTCTGGCCTGTCTCCACTCTTCAATTCTTGGGAAAGGTGCTAGAGCGGGTGGTTGCCTCTCAGCTCCAGGGGCTCTTGGAAGAGACTGGTTTTCTGGACCCATTTCAAACTGGCTTCAGGTCAGAATTTGAAACAAAGCCTATTGCAATGAGCTCTACTTGGGGCTACCTTTGAAGAGCATTCGGAAGCTGCAACTAGTGCAGAATTGTGTGGCTAGACTGCAGGTCAGGGCAAGCTACTAGGAGCATGTGACCCTGATACTACATCAATTACAGTAGCTTCACTGTACAAGCCAATTCAAGGGGTTGTTTTTGTCTTTTAAAGCCCTACATGGTTTGGGAGCCAGAATATCTTCCAGCCCAGGAATTAAGGAATTCTGACTGTCCCATCAGCCAAAGAAGCTTGTCCGGTAGGTGCAGGAGAAGGTGGTCCTTCAAGTACTCTGGCCCTAAAGGTAAAGACCGGCGTATTGAATTCTGCCCAGAAACTAACTGGCTGTCAGTGCAGATCTTTCCTGTATCCAGTCCCAAAAATAGCCTGGCTCCCACATTTTGAAGTTTTGTACAGTTTTCAGAGGCAGCCCCACACAGAGCATGTATTTAGGGCAGCCAAACCCAACCTGGCAACCAGTGGGAGAGTGAAGGGGTGGAAACATGGGGATGGGATCAGTGATCAGTGACAGTATGACATGATTTGGGGGGAAATTTGGAAGTGATGTCATACCTGTTTAGGTATCACCAGAAACTCTTCAGTAAAATCATACGGTTTTCAGTGATTCCTAGAGAGAACTGACATCACTTCCAGGTTTCCCCTGGAAGTGATGTCAGTCTTCTCTAGGTAAAGGTAAAGGTTTCCCTTGCTTGAAAGCCAGTCGAATACGACTCCAGGGGTGCGGTGCTCATCTCCATTTCCTAGCCAAAGAGCCAGCACTGTCCGAAGATGTTTTCGTGGTCATGTGGCCGATATGACTAGACGCCGAGGCACACAGAACACTGATACCTACCCACCGAAGTGGTACCTATTTATCTACTTGCAGTTTCTTGCTTTTGAACTGCTAGGTTGGCAGGGGCTGGGAGTAGTCTTCTCTAGTAAAGGTAAAGGGTAAAGGTTTCCCTCGCTTGAATACGACTCTAGGGATGCGGTGCTCATCTCTGTTTCCTGGAGAGGTGTGATGTCATGTTCAGCTTTTCCCCAGAAGTGACATCGTATCATTGGCTCAATGGCCTTTCTTTTTTTGTCCCATCACGGCTCACCCTGTCCCCGCCGGAGGACTGGCAGTCCTAAGCATTTTACTGTTATTTAACCTGGATGTGATCATAGCATGGATCACCACAGCCTGATCATCCTTTCTGAGGAACAGAAGGACCTGGCATATCACCCAGACCTAATAAAGGACCTGAATATCTGTCAGCCAGGATTCAACAGCATCCCCCAAGCTATGTGCCTGCTCCTTCAGGAAGGGTGCAGCTCCCTCCAAGACAGGCTGACTCCTCAAGCAACTACGTTGCTGACCAAGAACTCTTCAGTCTCAAATGGATTTATGCTAGAGTTTCATGATTCCAACTTCCAACATGTAATTTAGTCTTTAAAAATGTGTGTGTGTGTGTGGGGGGGGCGTAATGGATTGGGCCTGCTTCTCCTTTTTGCTCATCAGAAGAACCCCCTGACTGCTTTAGGCACCAGTGAAGAAAACAAGAAGAAGAGTTGGTTTTTATACTCCGCTTTTCACTACCCAAAGGAGTCTCAGAGTGGCTTACAATCTCCTTCCCTTTGTCTCCCCACAACAGACACCCTGTGAGGTAGGTGGGGATGAGAGAGCTCTTTCCCAAGCTGTCCTTGAGAGAACAACTCTGAGAGAACTGTGACTGGCCCAAGGTCTCCCAGCTGGTTTCATGTGGAGGGGTGGGGAATCAAACCCGGTTCTCCAGATTAGAGTCTGCTGCTCTTAACCACTGCACCAAACTGGCTCTCAAGACACATGAGTATCTGTCTTTTCCTTCCGAGTGTTTAAAGCTGCCTAGGGGACATTTTTGATTGAGAGTTATACCCCCTCCGTTCCCCTGTGTCATGACCATTGAAAAGTATTGGAGTCGGGAGTCTATGGAATAGTGAAACAGCTAGATCTTTATTGCTGGTCCGGATGAAGCATACAACCCAGGGCTCGAAGCCCTCCTTTTATGCTGGTCAGGGATAATCCCCTGACCTCACCCAACTGGCTTGATAGGCTATTATAAGTCTATTTACATCTCATAGGTTCCCTGGGAGAAAGCTAGGTACATGATTGGTGGCCAGTTTGAATCCACCTGGCCTTTGTTCTACCTGGCTGAAGCTCAGGTAGTTTCTTGGCCATGTGCTCTGGCCACATGGCGGTCGCCATTACTGGAGCACATGGCGACCGCATGGTCAATACATAACAACCATGGTTCCAATTCATATTGGATCTCCTTGTGGCTACTTTTTAGGGTCAAATTATATGTTGGATATTGCATTCAAATAACTCCAGGATTTCATATAATTCCATATAACTGTCCTTTTTATGAGCCGTGGTGTTTCCCTTTTGCAGAAGGGGGAAAACGCTCAACATGAAAATAGTTTGGTGTCAGCCTTACCTGTGACTAAGCATTGCCTTTTATCTCTTTTCTGAACTCAGGATTGACAAAAACTGATTGCTTTTTACCCAAGTATAATACAAGATAAACCAGCAGAGCTTTAAATGAACAGCTGAGATTTCTGGATCACAGGGCGTATTAAGAAATACAGCCCGCATGTCTTGACACGTGATCCTGAGCTGATGAAATCTTTACAGATAAATATCTTTCCCACCCCCCCACATCCAATCAATGGAACAAATTCCTGCCTTGCTCTCTCTTTCCTGTGATCTTTTTTGAGCAATGTTGGCATTTGACAGATGCTGATGTGATTTACTAGAAATCCTTGATAATTAGTTGGCATCAAAGCTGGTGGTGAGCGTAAACATATTGTTTCAGGACAACGTGTATCATCTTCACTACATCTATTTATTACAGTTTTATTTCACCCTTCCTGAAAGAAGCTCAGAACGGCATACATTTTAATCTCCACAACTACCCTGTGACTTTCGTGGCTGACTGGGGATTTGAATCTGGGTTTCCTAAGTCCTATTCTGACAAGCTAATAATTACACCATACTCTAGCCTTTTTCGGCGTTATATTTTTGGCACTCCCTCCCTTGGTTCCTGGGACAGAATGGTACCTACAATCCTACCGATACAGGCAATCATCACTTTGAATGGAAAGAGCAATGTATCTATTTTCAAGCTTTGGTACCTGCAAACACCTACCCAAAGCAAGCCTGGGTTTCTGATCATGCATACTGAAGCTGGAAAATATGCCCACTTCACTATTCCCACAAAATAATGACTGTGTGTATTGAGAAGATCAGGTAGCTCACTCTCCTAGTACAAAAGTTAGGAGCACAAAAACTATAACGACTGATAAGAGCTACTGATACCTTACTGGCATTTTTCTACTTTAAAAACATGAGAAGTATCTTGATGCTTAAGAACGTCATTTTTCAGACTTGAAAGCCCCACTCACCAGGAAGAAGCCTTAAGCAGGCATTTCCTCTATGCTTCTCAAGGCTGAAATAATTGGTAGACTTTTGTTCTCTTCATTACGCCTCCATTATGTCATCCAGTGAACAGAGCACAACAATGGGGGCTAAAAGCCAATCAGTATAACAGTTAATCATGTTGATAATTTGTGCGTTGGGTGAAAGTAATGGGAAACTGGTTCAACATGTAGATGTCCTTTAGGATATCCTACAACTGCAAAGAATTCCTTAGGCAAGACTAGGATCCTGAGGTGGGGTTGGAGCGTTCCTGAAGCAGAAAACCTGCTGAAACCAAGTAGGTCTGGGTTTAATCAGTACTTGAGTGGGAGACCAACCTTTGTAAGTTGCCCCTGAGCAATGCAGGTGGGGTAAAACATGATAAATAATAATGACAGCAGTTTAGTACCACAGACCAATGAGGACGATATGCTGTCTTTGTAGGGAAGATGCATCCCATCAGACATACTCTTGCACCAAGGTTTAACAATGAGAAACACTGATGGTAGGAGATCAATTAAAAAATAAACAAGGAGATGGATGGAGGACATCTTCCGAAGTGCTCTCTTGAGTCATGAAATCAGACTGCCCTCTTCGATTTATACTTGCCCAAAGGGGCTTGCTGAGTTAATCTGATGACAAGCAGGTGGTTGCAGGCTCCGCCTCCCATTGTAGCTCATGTATTCTCACACTTGTGAATTCTTTTCTAAACAATTCCCTCCATCTTTGGCAACATTAAAAATGGGCACAGTACAACATCAGGCATAAATAGTTTTATCTCCATTCTTCTGGGTGGGCATTCCTTAAACCTTAGGGCTGGTCCATGCATGCATAGCTGCCATTTGACAACTGCAGCATCCAGAGCCGACTTCTGCAAATGAAAGAACTTTCCCATCGTTTCAGGCATGAGACTTTTCAATAGAATGATCAGCCATGAGCTTCCAGTTATAACTAATCAAGCAATGCACCTGCATGCATGGACTAGCTCTTGCCTGTCCCATATTCATTTCTCTACTCATGTTCTTAACATTCACACTTGTGAAACATATGCTGAGAAGTTTCAGGTTGCCTTTTCAGGCTCGTGTCCGAGACACGAGCCTGAATACAACTACACATTAGCAGGGATGCTGATGTAGAGCCATTTCCCCCTGTCTGCGGTCTAACAATGTGAAGGGGGGGGGGGGAGAGGAAGCTGGAGCAGTGAATTCAGAGCTCTTTTGCAAGTTCCCACAAGAGCATTTCAAAACTACTTTGCTGAGCAGAATGTGTAGCATGCATGCATTTTTCCTCAGTATGCGACCTTGCATTTGACTCCATTAAAAGCCAATTACATGTAATTTACCCAGATTCTGTAACAAAACTCTCAGGCTCCAGCAAGTGAGTTCTTCTGTTGGCTCGAATTGTCCATGTAATTGATTATTCAAAATCATTCAAAGCAGGGGATGTCGCGATGCGTTCTAATAGAGAGGGGCCTGCTGTTGCTAACTCCTTAGGCTGGATGGAAGTGTCATGCCTGATAATTGGATTAATTTAAGGTGATCAGAATGCATTAAGTTAATAGAGGTGACTTCCTTCAGGATGTTACAAGTGTCAACACTGATTTACTCTTGCCACATTGATGAAAAATAGAATAGTCACATATAGTACCTTTCTAACTTGCTGCATCACATAGAAAAAAACATTGGGGAAGAAAGACAAAATATTAATTTCCCTTGCTGAAGTTACTTTGCCTGCTCATTTCCCCCATTCTCTGCAAATCCTACACCCCCCCCCCCAATACCAATTCCCCAAGACTGCAGTGGATTTCCTCATGCCTGAGACAGCCCAAAAGACCTGTACGCTTTGCTAATTATCTGTTGGATGTTACCCTCCAGCATACAGACCAGCGGCTTTGCGTTCGTCGTGTACGTGTGAAAGAAACCCTCACTGAGTGACAACAGGAGAGAGCCCCCCTCCAGCTATATTTACAGGCTCTGTGTAGCAGGTGTTGAGAAAAACCTTTGTCAGCTGAGACCCTGGAAGGCTTGGAAGGGGCAGGGGAAAGCTGGAGCTGCACTGTGATGTCGTCACTGGCCCATGGTGAGCATTATTTGCTACTCTCCAAACATGTGCTATGTGGTTCTGCTGCTGCCAAGAAACATTGGCTAGCAGTGAAGGCGGGACCCCTTGCCCCTCCCTTGGTCCCCACTCAGGGACTAACTGCACGTGATGCTGGAGTTCTGTAAGTGAAACTTTAGACAAAGAGCTGGGCCCTAAAAGAAGCCATCGAGGCAGGCCCCAGCAGGATTTTTAAAGTTGGGGGGGGATTTAAATTTCTTAGGGGGCACTGGCTAAATGAATTAAAGGAATACCCGGGTCCTTCCTCGCACCTGCCCACCACTCGGGGGCCTTGGGCTGGATGGGAAGTTGCGTGGCCTTGCCAGAAGTTGGGGGGGGGGCTAGCCCCGAGATGCCCCACTGTAGCTATGGGCCTCCATCGAGGGGTAATTGAACCGAGGTCAGGATGCTGGAGGATGACTCTTCTCTCTGTGCCACTTCCCATATTGCAAGTGGATTTCCAGGACTGATTTAAAAAAGATACCAGGATTGTGCCAGGCTTAAAGCAGCCTGTGAGGATGGGGACATTGTTGATGAGTGACACGGTACTGGGGGAAGAGTCAAATTCTTCGGTCCCAGAGTATTGCTTTCAAAGCTTCCTGCCCCCCATACGCCCTAGCACTTGCAGCATTATCTAAAAGCCTGGATCTCACTAAATTCAGTCTGTAATTGATCTTTGTTCAGACAGGGGTAAGGTCTTAAATGACCCCAAAATTTTAGATTCTAAAAGACTATTGTCTAAAGTAAGGGATCTTTTAGAAGAGTCAGACCATGTTATTAAATCATGAGAGCTATCAACAGCAATACCCTAGCACTGATGCAAGCATACAAGCAATGGGGTAATTTCTTATCATTTCTGGTAATACTGATGTTAGAAAGTAACTGGTGGTCCTTTCACACTTTTGCTTGTATGTGTGTGACAGATAAAATTCACTGGGAAAATAGGGTCCAGCAAGGTGAGTAGAAGTGCGTGCCCATACTAGTATATCTATCTCAAACATTTATTAGTTTACATTAAAAGAAACCACACAACATTTTAGGTGTACATCTATAGTAGCATAGTGTATACCCTAAAATGTGAATATGACAAAGGTGCAAACGTATGTATCACACAGGTACAGAGGTTGGGGAGCTGAGATTAGCTCCAGTGTAGCTATTAAGGTTAGCTACTAAGTACACATTTGATGGCAAGACAAAGATTGCTATCACAGAGAGTGACAGGTTCTGTGTATACACAGTGAATAATCCAGATTGACCAGATCATATACATGGATGCTGCCAGTAAGAAAGGAAGACATCTTGCATTAGAAACGATGGTATTAAAATACATTGTTTTCATACTACCTTACAAAGCAATGGCTAAGATGGTATTTTCTTAGTCTATACAAAATATTTGCTCCTCACTTGGTGGTATTTTATATCATATATGCACCAGGAACTGCGAACTAATCTGGACAATACACTCAACATGGGTAGATTCCATTTCCATTAGTCATATTTGTTCATTTATAGAAGTTACCACACGCATCTGGTGTGTGGAGTTGGTAGCCTGCAACCAAAAGAATCCCCCCTCAAAAATTCCATGATGATTCCTTGTATCTTTTGAGCCTGTTGTATTTTGAATATTTGAATCATAATCCTGAAGAATGAGGCTTTCAGTAGCTGATTTTAAACCATCTTAAAGAATGCAGACTTACCTAGCCATCTGCTTGTCTATGTTTCTACTTCAGGGGAGTGACTTCTACAAGTTGCTTCAGGAAGCTAATGATGACTTATGTGTAAGAAACCTCCAGTATTCAGTGTGGGT
Organism: Lepidodactylus listeri; assembly: GCA_029233225.1. NCBI lineage: Eukaryota > Metazoa > Chordata > Lepidosauria > Squamata > Gekkonidae > Lepidodactylus > Lepidodactylus listeri. Next base: position 44,786,217 of record JARCFY010000003.1, read on the forward strand.
AAGAACACGTTGCAATGGAAACCTTTTAAAAGAGATATTCTTTACACCACACACTTCAGATTAATATTGACACAGTCAACACTTGTGGCAAGAACTCATGCCAGACATCATGGGACCAACTTGGAATATGGTAACCCATATTGTGTAGACTGGTCTTAAATCCTACACATATTATGGGCAAGCAGGTTTCAGTGATGGGTGCAAATTTTATGAGACTCTTTTTGGGCCAGTAGTCAGGGTGTAAAATGGCAGGAACATGACTAAAGGCAACAAAGGAAGACATCAAAGTTTGAACTCCCAATAACCAGTATTTTGCAAGCAATCGCCTGGCTTTTAAAGTTCAGTATAAGCAAAATATTTTGATTTAAGCAGATTTACAGCCAATACGTATCATTACTCTGTTTAACTACCTTTTTTTCTGCAGAGACAATATCATACTTCTAGCAAAGAAGTCATCCAGAAGTTGGTAACTTTCTGTTTTGGCAACTAAATTCTGTTCAGGCTGAACAGACACATGGCATCACAGATTATCAAAACAGATGATCAAATGTTCCTGCAAATAACTTAGATAGCCGTCTTAGATCTGGAGTCGAATTCAGCATGCAATGTCATCTCTCCCCACTTCTCATGTGTTTTGAACTACACAACTTTAGAACAAGGTATTCTGGTTTGAATCAACATGATTCTCAAATACTTGCATGGTTGCAAGATGGCATGAGATGCACTTGGCTGCAGTTGTCTGCAGATCGGAATCAATGACCTTCTGTGGTCGGTCACCAGTTCTAAATTCTATAAACAAATGGTGCTAATTTACAAAGTTATTTTCTACATAAAATTAAGTACAATAAATTTGTGAGAGGAAGAGAAATGTGCTTAGGCTTGCGTTTGTATGTGTAGTCCCCATTGTTCTTTAAGCTGCCGGAGATAGACTTCCTTCTTTTCCTCCAATGGTTCATCAGAGTATGGTCTCTCATAAAGTCCAGGAAAAAGTCCTTTCCCCAGAGACTCATCACACTTTCTCTTTTCAATTATTTGTTCATGTATTTCATTTCTTAGATTGGACAATGAGGGTAGATAAAGTCGCCTTGTCTGGGGACCCCAGGTTACTATTAAGCTCTGTTCTTCTACGTCCTTTGCTGCCTGTTGGTCTTGGCTTGCCCATGCTACAAACTGGGGGCAGTATGGTGAAGCTGTGTACCTAGTCATGTCTGCAAACGATTGTGGCTCTTTGGGTATGGAGGCCACCTGATCCAAAAAGGGCTCCTTTTGATCATGTACCAAACAAATCTCTGTAACCATACCACATTCAGGATAGAAAGCCTGGTCTACCTTCTCGGTCATGAGATTAATCAAAGGAGGTTGGAGGTCACTGCATAGGCTTTCTGGGGCAAGCTCCATCTCATTCAAAATGAGTTCACTTAGTTTCTGCATTAAAAACACATTTGGTGCTCTCACATCAAATGGAAGATAGTAGGATGGTCCTCCTTCAGGAGTTGGTGACAGTGCTTTTGGGGAGTTGTGCAGCAGTCCCTCTAAAATGTTTTCTTTTAAGGGGAGCTCTTTTTGTTTGTTCTCAGCTGGGACTCCATCTTCAGCCCTCATGTCAAACTCATAGACCACAACCTCTTCGTTGTGGCTCTGGCTGAGAGTACAATGAGATCCAAGAGCTGTCACTGCTGGCCTGTTCCCATCTTGCTCGTTTTCAAACGCTTCAATCAGGCAAGCATCTGGGGAATGCTTTTCTTCTAGTTCTTCCTTTGAAGAGATCTCGTCAACATTGTTTCCATCACAAATCCCATCAGAGCTCTTGGCATGATCTAGGAAATGAGTGTTCTCCTGAGGGTTCTTGTACTCATCAACCACAGTGACAGTGATAAAGTTAACCACTATTTTTTCAGCAGGAACAAAAACATCTCTTCCCCCAAATTGATTACTGTGCTTCAAAATCTGGAAAAAGAATAGAATTACATTAAAAAAAAATAACAGAGAAAGCACTGTGAATCAAGTTTGTAATCCAACTAAACTAAAGTTGATAATACAGAACAAATTAGATATGCAAATAATTATTAGGTATAAGTGGACTCCTTTGTTTAGGCTTAGTTTAGTCTTTAATAGAAGGGTTTCACCTGAATGATGTTCTGTCACATTCTGCAGAACTTCAAGGAGCAGAATCCAAGGATGAAAAGGAGGGTGCTCCTCCCAGTTTCCCTGGTGTCTGGGGGGTCGTGGTGGTTAGAGTACCACGGGTTTATCATTATGCAGCCTGGAGAATCAAGGTTCTTGGGAAAAGTGTACCCACATTTTGCAAGATAAAGAAAATAAATGGAAGAAGCCCCTTCAAATCTAGTCCTTTCTGTGCCAAATAAATTAAAAACAAACAAAGCTGAGATTCTGAAGAGCTGATCATATTTTTTTAAAATTTCCATGATACAAGAAATGTGCATTTGTGCACTTCTGTAGCACAATAAAAAGCTAAAGAAAAACCACGTAAAACTGGCCCTTTGTTGCTGAAAACTGCAAAATTAAATAATAAAATAACACGTCTGCACAAACAGACACATTTTTTCCTTTCTGTTTTGCTTCTGTGGTACAGAAGAGTGCAGTTGTACATTTCTGCCAAATAGAAACAACCCCCCCCCTTAGGATTAGCCCTTTAGATGCCAAAAAACGAACCCGCTACCAAATGTACTTTTTTAGCACACAGAGGGATTTTAGCAGACGTGAGGGGATTTCTCTTCTGTTATTTTGCTTTTGCAACACATGAGTGTAGTTTTCCTGGGCACATGAATCTTGCAGTCACAGAACTCTATGAGATACAAAGGATTTTTTTCCCTTCAGTGTTTGGTGTCTATGCAGATACCTGAAAAAAACAACAACCCTGGAGTGTTGAGCAAAGAAACCAAACCATCACAGTTTAGCATGGAAAGACAAGGAGTGATGGTTTGTCCCCTTGGCAACAAGTACACCCCCCCCCTCTTCTTTTCTTTAGCATCAGTCCTTCACAATGAGCAACTATTTCCACTCCTTTGTGTAAGAGGGTTAAAAAAAGATCAACAAAAAGGAAATGGTATGCAGCAGGCAAAAATATTCAAGAAGTGACCCCAGCTTCATCCCAATCATTTCCAATTATCTACAGTCTCATTTCTTTCAAACGAATTTCCAGGGCCATTCTAAACAGTCACACCCATCTTAAGTCCATTGAAACCAGTGGGTTCAGAAGGGTGTAACGCTGCTGAGGATGGTACTTTGAGGGCCAGATTAGATGATACCACAGCCCCGAGTCCAACATGGGGATGCAGCACCATTTTAGAGCCTGGATTTTTACTTTCCAAAGCACAGTGAAGGCCTGATCCTGCTGGGAACCATGGCACAGTGCTACCACTTTCAAGAGCCATCCAGCTGTTTTCGACAGAAGCGGGTGGCTGTTTCAGGCTTCTGCAGCCTTCACTGCTCTCTCTTGCTGTTTATTTCTCCCCCAGCCCCTTTGTGACATTTCTACTGAGAGTCTCTTTCTCTTTGTCTGCTATGATTATGCTAGCCTGCTCCACTATAGTCTCTGCACTATTTCCATGTTACTTTCCATATGTATGCAGTTCTTCCATTCAAGGCACTCCATCTGGCTGTCCTTGATTCTGCTCACATCACTGGCTCTTCTCGACCCTCTCTGCTGCGATGGGGTTTTTGTTTTTTTGGTGACAGGATAAGTGCCGACACGCATCCGCCGGAGGAAAACTATGGGAAACCCTATCACAGGAAGCCCTACAGATTAAATGTAAACCAATTTGCACAGCCTATTGCTCCTATCCTCTTCTGCCAAGAATACCTGCACATGAAGATTTTTAAGCTGCATGACAAAAATCAGCAAGTTGAAGTGGCGCACATTTTTAAAAATGGGTTGTTTAGCCTTGGGTGGCCTACTTAGCCGAACAGATTGGTGACTAGATTTGGATGCTAGCTGGGTGAAACATTTAAGTACTGTGGTACTTTTACAAAAGCAGAATGCCGAGCCAAGTCATTTGCCTGAAGTGTATGCTGTAAATCCTTCTGAAGCATCATTGAATCAGACGTGAGTCGGGAGCAGTCTTGATCCAGTTTTGTTTAGAGCTTTTGCATTTCCTAATTAACTCTTTCCCTTAATGATGAATGAACCCATTAGTAATTTGTGGTCACTGACTCCCCCCCCCCCCCAATAACTCTTTGTATGTAAACATAGCCTTGCTTTTGGCTTTGTACAGCTTTCTGCCTGAGAACACTTCAGTCCTTGCTCATGGCCAAAGCCCCTGTTGCAAGAATTTTCATTTTGATGCTCATTAACTGAGCTGCTGGTTTGGGGGAAGACTGAAGCATAGGAGGTGAAATTTAAAAAATCCAGCAAACTCTGGAGGGGGTGTGCATGTTCATCTCAGCGGGAGGGTTCAATTCCTGGCTTCTCTATTGAAAGAGGATCTCAGGCCATAGAACAGAGAAGGCTGGATCTCTTGGAGATCCTGGAAAGCCACCATAGCCAGTCTTTCCTCTTCTCTTGGGGGAATGAGCTTCACTTCAGCCCAGCCTGCAGAGCAGGAGGAGAGGCTGACTGGGCTTTTCCCCTTCCCTAGTTATCTCACACGTGGCTAATCTTTCTTACCCTTCCTCCCTGCAAAATGCTTGCCACTACAAAGGTTATTGCACACGAGAGATAATGCGGAAATTAAAAACAAAAAACAAAAAACCAGGCTTGGCCAGAAGCTCTTCCTTGTTTGACTGTGGTTTTGGTTTCCCTGATAAGTGGGGGAAAGGCAGGGGTGAATGAGTGCTTCCAGTCCCTCCAGTTTCCTTGGCGTGTGAAGACAGCCAATGAGTGAGAGAGCCTTCAGGATTCTAAACAGGCAGAGCCAGGCTATTTCACCTATAATCACTGTAATCTGTAGCTTGGCTCCAGGGGAGCTCCTGGTCCTCTGAAGCTGTGTGTACGCCTGAGGCTCTTCCAAGCCGCAACAGCGCTGGGAAGACAGAGACGGAGGGAACTATTAGCTTTCCACTCATGCGCCATTATGCACAGAGCCTCTGAGCACATGTGCTGCTTTTGATATTCCTGAAATTCTGTACCTCAGCTAAGCCTCACTTCACAGCAGATATTTATTATACCCATGTGGAGGAAGTAACATATATGACAGATCATTGACACCTATGCCTAACGTTCCCGAGGCCCCGCTCAAGTAATTTCTCTCTCTTCCCGAAAGGGTGGGGAGTCATGGTGAGAAATTACATGGATTCTCCCAGGAATCTGGTGTCAGTGTCGATGCTTTGGCTCATACATTACTTCCCCCATGTGGCTGCAGCAAACGAGTGGTTCCACATGAGGGATTTTTTAAAGGCATGGACTAGAGTTTAAACATATGCAATGTTTTAAGTGACAGGACTGTAATGAAAATGGATGAGGAGAAGTCCTTACCAAGTTCTTAGGATAAGTTTGCTTCGCTGTGTGAATGTACCGGTATATACAGCAGCTTGGCACCAAAACAATAAGGACAGTTAAAAAGACAGGCAAAATATATCCAAATATGATTGTTGTTGTCTGCTTGAAAGTAGGATCTGTTAAGAAAACATAAAGGGGAAATGTGACAATCCATTCTCCAGATCAGCTGCTAGGAGCGTTTATACTGCCAGTTGCCTGAGGGAGTCCAAATAGGCTCTACTGAAGAGACTGAAAAAATATTGATTAGTAACTTTAAAAAGAAGAGAGTATGGCCATACCTGGTTGAGGTATTATAAAATATACTCATCTTTCCAAATTACAGTATAAATAAGGTTTTCAAATAACCATGAAAATTAGGAAACTCAGCCAGAATTGCAGAAGCACTGCTTGTAGATTCAGTGCTGTCATTTTGACAGCTCCCCCCCCCACACAATCCGTCGACACATAATCTAGCATTTTATGAAATATCCCTTCCAGAATATGTATGCAGTCAATAATTGCTTTCTGTAACTTCTTACTTGTACAGCTGGGTTAGATTCTTTTAAACTCTATATTTAGTCCGTTCTTCCCTAACAAGTTACTACAGTCTTTGCCAGCAGATTCTTTCATTGGCTAATTTACCCCAATTATTAGAGATACATAGACTGCTAATAAGGACTAAAAAGGGCTGACTTGCTTGTTTCTAATAAAAGAGTCAAAATTATGCTCTTCAGAATAAAATGAAAGCCAAAAAGGCCTCCACTTAATACCGCAAAGCTGAAAGCAGCAGGCAGTGAATGGGGGCCTCTTTCAATAACTTTTGAACCTGAAATGAGAGTGGTGGAGAAGAAAGGGGGGGAGGGGAATATGTTTTGTTCCCTTCACTGAATGGAGGTAAATTCAGGGCAGACTTCCTCTGAATGGGACTCATAGAGGGTAAAGGACAAGCAGCGAATGAGTGGTTGTGAAAACATAGGCAATTTACAGGCTGCATGGCTGGCCGGGTGGGTGGGAGTGGGTGTGTCCTTACCGCAACAGGGAGGGTACTTAATAGCTTGGTCCCTGGCTAACCAGTGGGTCCCTGGCTAACCAGCTCCAAGGACACAACTGATCGTAACAAAAATGCTATCAGTGGTATATAGAGATCTCTGTCTATAGCATGTGTGTAGGGTTGCCAGCCTCCAGGTGGTACCTGGAGATCTCCCAGGCGATAGAGATCAGTTCACCTGGAGACAATAGATGCTTTGGAGGATGGACTCTATGGCATCATACCCTACTGAAGTCCCCTTCCCCCAACCAGGCTAGGAATGCCAACCTCCAGGTGGGACCTGGGGATGCTCTGGAATTCCAGCTCATCTCCAGACTACAGAAATTAGTTCCCCTGGAGAAAATGGATGCTTTGGAGGGTGGACTCGGTGGCATTGGACCCCACTGAGGTCCCTGTCCTCCTCAGGCGCCATCCCTAATCTCCAGGAGCTTCCCAACCTGGATCTGGCAACTCTACCCCCTAATTCCCTGCCGGTGGCCAGGGGGACCTGGCAACCCTACAAAACCCTGTCCACCTCAGGCTGCGCCCCCCAAAATCTCCAGGTATTTCTCAAGCCAGAGCTGGCAACCCTACCCTGTGTGTATGTCCTCAGTTACCTATGTTATTCAGTATCTTATTTCTTAAGCTTATTATGCCTTTTTAAAGCCAGGTAGTTCCCCTTATGATCTGTACAGGAGAAGGAGGGAGGGGTCCCTTTCACATTTTTTTCCTCATGTTTTTGTCAGTCGCCAGGAATGACTTCATCTGATGTAAAAACGCAGTCTATTTTCTAGGCTTTGGCTCACCTTTCAGAGTATCAATGCAGTGCTCTTCAGAGAATCCGCTAAGCAGAAGCGGAGTAATGTATATCTGCACTGTGACGCAGTATCCCGTGTTGGGCTCTAGCTGCTGCACTTCCAGGCTGTTGTTTTTAATACAGAAGGTCCACTAGAAGAAAGATATGGCATTTCCACATATTAGCAACAGAAAGGCAACAACATTTGAACTGAGGGATCATTTGAGAACAGCCAGAGAGTTTTTAAAAATGCTGCCTCCATTCAGATTGCTAACTATGATATTACGACTGTGACACGACTACCCTTAACCTGATATAGAAGAAGATAACAGGGCATATATTGGGGAAGAAACTGAGTAATATAGTGAAAAGTAGGTATTAAAGGGTTATACAGTTTCGTATAGTACATTTCAAAAACAAACAAACATGTTCTGTTGTCACCTTTACATGCACACACATTTGCTTAAAAGTCTCAGTATCTCAATGAACGGTGAATCTGGGATCGCAGGTGAAAGGTGATGGTCTGTTTTTATATATTGTGTAATTGTATCTTTATATCCAGAGCTATTTTTGGGCAGGAACGCACAGGAACGGAGTTCCGGCTGGCTCCTGAGTTGGCCACACCCAGCAGGAACTCATTAGCATAATAGGCCACACCCAACAGCAAAAATTCATTAGGATTGGCTACACTAGGGGTATGTGGCCTAACATGCAAATTAATTCCTGCTACAAAAAAAGCCCTGGGTTTTGACAACAAACAAGGTAAACAGGATAAGAAGCAAAAGGTGGGTGTGGCTGGATGACCACTCTTCTGGTAACACAGGGGTGTGGCCTAATATGCTAATGAGTTTCTGCTGTTGGATGTGGCCTATTATGCTAATGAGTTCATGCTGGGCTTTTTCTACAAAAAAAGCCCAGTTTATATCTAAATGTAACACAGGTAGCAGAATAGAGCCAAGCATGAAGTTAAAAAGAAGTTTTACATATCTGGGGCAACCCTATGTTATTCAGAATAATAACACTTGATCCTATGACTACCATGTTAGGTGACCACCCTCAAGGGATTAGTTCAGTAATCTCACAAGAATTTAGCCTCCTTTTTTTTGTTACTTTGGTAACTTCATTGCCCTGACCTGGATAGCCCAGGCTAGCCCGATCTCATCAGATCTCAGCTGCTAAGCACAGTCAGCCCTGGTCAGTGTTTGGATGGGAGACCACCAAGGAATACCAGGATCAGGATGCAGAGGCGGGCAATGGGAAACCACCTCTGAACATCTCTTGCAACTTGACGGCAAAAAAATAAAATAAAATAAGATTTAAAAATAACTTCATCAGATGTAGGTTTGCCAGATCCATCTTTGGCCTCAAGATCAGTTTGTAATTACAGGAGAACTCTAGGTCCCATCTGAAGGCTGGCTGTGCTAGTTAAAAGCATCTGCCTGGCATTCATACGCTTGGCAAAGAAGTAAGTTTCCTCAGCCTAGCATTGGGGTTAATGGTGGGGGGCAGGCCTCCTGCTATGGTGGGAGACCTCCTGACCTAAGCTCGTTCTCTACAGCTACTTAACAGGAAATGAAGTGGGGGCTTTTTTGGTGCTGTGCTGACATGTGATGTCACTTCCAACATGAAACCAGAAGTTATGTCATTGTGACAGCACAATGCTCTAGGCTTAACCAGAAATTCCATGGCTTAGCCATAGAGTTTTAGATGTATCATAAAGTGTTGCCCCAACATGATGACACACTTCTAGTTTCACAGCGGTGATGCCAAAAGCTTGACCCCGCTCCCAAATTCACCTGCTGGGGTACAAGCTATGGCTAGCAACCCTAGGTATCAGATGGGTTGCCTGGTGACAGGATAAAGGAACTGACTTCTCTAACAGGGCTCTGAAGCAGCACCTTTTCAAGGTCTATAGCTATAAATTCTTCTCTTACCCTTTTCTTAATTTTTTTGTTGAATACCGTCACATTGTATTGCAGGCTGGGGTATATTTGATGCAGGTACTCTGGTTCCTCTCCCGGGGCTCTCCGCCATTTCTCAGGCGGTGTCACAATGACTGAAATAGAGTTTTCAGTAGAAGACAGGAAAAATGCAGGCGGATCGATTTTAGCTGGAAAAGAAAGTACATATAATTATGCATAGCAACAAGATACAAAAAAAACCCCAATCACATTCTCTTCTGCGTCTCTTTCTGTGGTTTATTTTTGTTACGAACCCTTCAAGTGATATGGATTTCTATCATGAAAGATTCCTGACAACTCCCCAGGGCCCTTAAAAACCAATTCATTTCACTTCCTAAAGAAATGCTAGTTATTAGGATCCCCAAATCTTTGAAACTATTTCCAAGGGGATTTTAGGCTTCTCATTCATAAATAGGCCCCATGCCCACACTGTACGGCCAACTTCTCTTGAAACTGAGGGGATTTTCAAAGGCAGTTTGTGATACGGCTTCAGGGGGTCCCCATTCATTGGAAAACAAGTTTTAAAATCCCATTGAGCTAGAAGAAATCCTTTGTGTGAGCCTAAGCAACTCCCAGCCATGTACTATAGTAATTTCATGTAAAAGCCTTGGAAATTATATAAATCATATGCAAACAATGTGCACATAATTCAAATGCACTGCAGTAAAATGAGGTCTGTTGGAACTTTCAGCAGAGAAAACAGATAGCATACGAAAGAGAATACGATGCAGAAAAGTGGGAAAGATGCACGCAAAAGTCTTGATAGGACCAAGAGTCACAAGCTACATAGCCCCAAGTGCTGTTTAATTCTCCACTGCAGATGGGTTAGTCCCATGCTTGGGTTGGATCTCCACCTGCAAGTAACTGCCTGATCTGAAGGGAAGGCATTCTAGGACAATAGAACCTGGTTTAATTATGCCTCTTTGCTCTATGAAGCATCAGTTTGCACAACTGCAATACACAAGTACAGACCAGCGTATGTTAACAAAATAGGGAGAAGAAGACTGTGACCAGCTGAGACCTGTTCTCACGATGAACAGTTCACATAGCCAATTGCCAGAAGCACAATGCAAGAAGCTGGCCCACTGGTCATATGAATTTGCTCCACACCATGCAGCCTTCAAAGATAAAAAGGAAGGGCAAGCAGCATTCCAGGGCAAATAGTAGCTAAGAGAAAGCAGTGATTTCAGCCCAATCGTACATAACACAGCCATCTATTGAAACATACTGGATTTCCCTGTCCATAATCTGTGTGTGATATGAACCACGTTTTATTTATTTATATATTTATCTGTTTCACTTAGGGTCCAGAAAATGAGGTTCTTCTGAATGTCTGTGGCTCACTGGAAGAGCATCTGCTTGGCCTGCAGAAGGTCCCAAGTTCAATCCCTCGCATCTCCAGTTGAAAAGACCAGGTGGTAGGTGTTGTGAAAAACCTCCACCTGAGACCCTGGAGAGCCACTGTCAGTCTGAATAGATAATCCTGACCTTGATGGAACAAGGGTCTCACTCAGTATAAGGCAGCATCATGAGTTCAATAACATCTTGTGTTCAAACAGAAAATGGAATTTCAAAGACTCCAAAGGAGTAGTATAACTAGGGTTTGGTGACGGGGGCACCCAGCCAACACCCACCCCGCACATGGACACAGAATTGATACCAAATGTCTAATCTTAAAACCATGTTTGAAGTACATCTGGAATGCACTGCCCAGGGATGCTCTTGCTTATATCGTTGTACCTGCTGTTGCGTGAGAAAAAAAAGAAGACGAAGAAGGTACAAGGGAGAACAGTTTATTTGACCTTTGAGATCTCAATGTGTTTTGCGACAAGCTTCATCAGGGAATCTAATGAAACAAAATTAAAATAGATACAATCACAGCAATACATGTTAATGCCAGTGTTGTGTCATTTAAAATAAACATATAAATAATTTGAAAAATTTCAAAAAATTAAATTAAAAATTATTAATTTAAGACATATCCTGAGCATGGTATAGGAAACCTAATATATTCTGTAGTGTGATACAAAAAAATCTGGACAGTTTATAACTGGAAGCCTTGTTACTTACACTGAAAAAGATAAAAGAACTGAAGGTAAATATTAACAACATATCAGAAAATGTAGACCATGTGGCATATTTCAAGCAGAAACTTCTCTGGCTCCCACCTTGGACAAATGGATACGATGGGTATAGATCATTGTAATTTATAACCAGGTATGATGCAAGAAATCTAGGCTCTCATTTAACCCTTAAAGGACTGAAGATCTCAAAAACGCTCAGCCACCATGACCTGATATGGCCCAAAAGCAGCATTGATGGGAGCAAAAGGTCAATGCTCAGTTAATCCACATACTTTGTGAATTAGGCAAAGCTCAATACAGTATGTAATCAGGACAAGTATAAAACGTCCAAGCTCTTGTTCAACCCATAGGGGGCTAAAGATCTCAGTCTAAGAATCCATTCTGCCTTCCTTCTCAGTAATAGCTTGTCACTGTGGCCTGGTTGTTTTTCGATAGCCCAGAAGACAATGTTTGTGATAAGATGATTATATTCAACAAAATGTAAAACCAAAAGTGCTTCTGTTCTTCCAAGAGAGATGTTGCTTTTATGTTCACAAATACATGTTTTTAAACACCCTGAGGTATTTTAAACACGTTAAGATTTTCCCTATATATATAGCTTATCACATGGCACCTAATAGCATATATCACTCCTTTACAGTTACAGTTCATAAAGTTCCTTAATTCATACTGTTTTCCATCTGTAGGATTTATGAATACTCCAAGATTGCATAAATATATATAGTACGAACAATTTCCAAATTTAAAATGACCCAGTGGTGGAGCTATACCTGGTTATAAACTGTCCAGATTTTTGGTATCACACTAGAAAATATGTTAGGATCCCTATACAATGCTCAGAGTGTATCTTAAATTAATTTGATTTAAATTAAATTAAAAATTGATCTTTAGTTTTTTATTATTACTTTGTATGTTTATTCTAAATGATATAATATTGGTATTAACACGCATTGATGTAATTGTACCTCTTTTAACTTTGCTTTATTAGATCTCCTGATGAGGCTTATCACGAAATGCATGGGGATCTAAAAGGTCGAATAAATTGCTCTCTCTTGCACCTCCTCCTCCTTTTTTCTCCTAATTACCACTGCAGCCTTATTTTCTTCCCTACCTGATGTTGCAACCATACTTACAAACAAATTGTCATGTAAACATTTTATCAGACACAGTACACTCTGAATCTATTGTAACATATCAGCTTTGGCTATCCTCCAGAATATTCCATCCCAGTTGTAAACATGTAACATTGCTTAGGTCTTTCCTTACTGTCTGTGAATGGATTAAACCGTGCAGATTCTGCCCAGCCGGAACAGTTGCCATTTGAAAAGGCTTTCACTCTGGCATGATATAGCTCCTTATGGTCATAAGTTTCATGTGAGAGGTCACACCAAGTATGACTGATATTTTTGCATTCTGAATTCTTAATCCATTTATCTGTGCCGTATCTACATTTAAAATGGTAGAGAAAAGAGAGGGAAACAGTTAGCACTCATGCAGCTCATCATCCATTCCCATAAAGATCAGTCCACAATTGCTAGGATGTTTCTCTAGAATGTTTCTGTGACCTTTTGTACTGAGCCCTCATACGTTCCTTGTGAGAAAGATTGCTCAGTGTAGTCAATAACTCTTGTGGCTAGGTATAGAAGAAGAAGAAGAAGAAGAAGAAGAAGAGATTGGATTTATATCCCGCCCTTCACTCACTTAAGAGTCTCAGAGCGGCTTACAAACTCCTTTTCCCTTCCCCTCCCCACAACAGACACCCTGTGAGGTAGGTGGGGCTGAGAGAGCTCTTTCCCAAGCTGTTCTTGAGGGAACAGCTGGTACAGAGCTATGGCTTGCCCAAGGTCATCCAGCCAGGTGCAAGGGGAGGAGTGGGGAATCAAACCCGGTTCTCCCAGATTAGAGTCCGCGCACTTAACCACTACACCAGACTGGCTCTCACAAAACAATTTATCCATTTTTTTATCTATAAAGTTTGTACCTTACTTTTCCACTCTGGAGGGTGACACACACACACCCATTTTATTTTCACCATGACCCTGTGAAGTCAGTGGCTGAGCAACAATGGTATGCTAAGGTCTCACATTGGTTGCTTCAAGATATTTTGATTTGGGGCTACTCTTTAAAATTTCACTGGCAATTGCCATTCAAAGTTGCTGTTGTTGTTGAGAAGACAGCAAACATATTTGGAGACTCCATTGATCCCTCCATTATATCCAGTTTGTCTTTGCCCAATTTTCCCAACTAAGGACAGCTGTGGGGGGGGGGGGGGGACACGACTAAAAATAGCTATTTGGTTCCCAAGTGATGGCAGAAGCCAGGCCCAGATGATGAGCAAGTCTGATCATCTTGCACTTATCCCTTGCTCTTTGGCATTCATGCCTCAGTGTCTTCCCACTTGAATTACTGTAATATGCTCGATGCGGAGTTGCCCCTGAAGACTGGTCAAAGACTGCAGCTGTTACAGCATTACGAAGCTTACATTTTACCAAGAGCAGGATTCAGGGAGAATGTTATAACCTATTTATTTCCACCCCCTTTAGATATTAGTTAACATCTGAACTCAATCAAAGTGCTGTTTTTTACTCTTCAAGCAACTGAGGGATCAACCCATTTATCCTTCCCTCAACTATAGCAGGGAAGCTTTGCTCCAGAGTCCATCCTTTTTGGTGGCAGGACTGATGGAGCTTTGGGGTATGTCTTCTTAGTAGTTGAACCAACTCTTTGGTTCAATTAAAACTTGGCTGCTTGGGAGAACTTTCCCAAAGTCTGGCTAGATGGTTTTGTTTCCACATTACTGTTGCAGCCAAGTTCTGGTGTGTTTCTTCCAGACTAGGGTTGTTGGCTTTACTTTTTAAAATTTGATTTTATTGTACCATGCCATGTTTACTTTGAATATTGTACCATGCCTTGTTTACTTTTATGACTTTTTTTTAATGACTATTCGTCTGACTTCTGGTTACAAAGGAATGACATTCTTACCTTTGGACAGAGAAGGTTATGGAAGGTTATGGAAGCAGCTAGAGAAGGTTATGGAAGGTTATGGAAGCAGCTCAGGGGTCATTTTGTAGAAAAAGAGGTGCAGGAGCTCATTAGCATAACTCATTAGCATAACTTATTTGCATATGCCACGCCCCCAGACATCACCGGAAGTATGTCAGAAGGAAGGAAAGAAAGAAGAGAGAGAGAGAGAAAGAAAGAGAGAAAGAGAGAGAGAAAGAAGGAAGGAAGGAGAGAGAGAGAGAGAGAGAGAGAGAGAGAGAGAGAGAAAGAAAGAAAGAAAGAAAGAAAGAAAGAAAGAAAGAAAGAAAGAAAGAAAGAAAGAAAGAGCGATCTGGCAGAGAGGGGACAGCTACTAATCCAAGCCTCAGAAATACCACTATTCTGGCAGGATAGCTTCAGTGGTGGCTGAAGCCTTCAGAAGGCTGGTCGGAGGAACAAGGACCTTTCCAGGGATGGGGTCATTTTGCTGCAGCCATGACACAAGCAGGCATTCCCCCGCGGGGGGGGGGGGCTGGCACCAACTCCTGGAACTAAGTTCCCTCGAGCTCCTTCTCGAAATGACCCCTGGAAGTAGGAGGGATTTTAGAAGAAACCCAAACAGTTGGTTGGGAGACTCCTGTCCTCTTTTGCTGAGCAGCCCAGTAATGTAGGGTAAAGAAACAGAACCTTCCTAATGTATTTACTTATTTAAATAACTTCTACAAAAAAATGCTCAAGGCTGCTTTTAGTAAAAAAAAAAAAAATCATAACAAACAGCCAAGCAATAAATAAGCTTTCAGAAGCCAGTAGGAAAACATAACACATGGTAAAATAACAGATGAGGAAAAACAGCAGGTAGCAAATCAAAAGATAAGAACAAGCTGGAGATCTTAATTAAAAATTGGGAAATAGAACTTTTTTAACTTGGCACCCGAAGCTCAGTATAAATGGTGCCATGCACACATCTCCCGGAAGCGTGTTTCAGTACCCAGGCACAACCACTGAAAAGACCCTTCTTCTCCAAATGTTTGAAGGCAGAGACACCTGGAGCTTTGAGACTGACCCGTTCATCATATGGAAGCTGGGCAGACTTTTTTCCATTCTGAAGTTAGGAAATCAGCTTTTTTTGTACTGTATCCAGAAACAAGATACAGTTGCCAAAACTATCAAACCATAACAGTGACTGAATCATAGCCAGTGTGCCAATTACAGGAAGAGCTTTGTGTCACTGATGCCACCTGGGCATCTAAAGTACGGTCTGGATCTAACAGTAACCCAAAGCAGGGACCGTGATTTATCTATACCTTAAGAAGATACCATTTAGCAGGCAAGAAAAATCAAGTTTCTTTTTTTGTGAACTGGCAGGGAGTGGGTGAAGTGGATAAGACACACAGTGATAGAAGGAGCCTTTGAGCAACAAGTTGGTGTTTCTACACTGGCATCCGTTTTCCTTTCCTCTACAGCAAACTGCCTTGCCTGATTGTTGTGAAAACAACACAATGGAAAACTTTGCAAATTAAAGGTACAACACAAATCATAATAATGTAGCATGGGAAACTCAAACATACATTAAATACTTCACTGTGTAGTTTACTTTTTCTGCTGCTATCCCTTCTGGTGGCAACCAATGTAAGACATTCTTCATGTTTTTCGAGACAAAATTGACATTCATAGGGCTGGGCAAAGTACAGTGTGATGCTGTTGGGAAAATAACAATGTATGAGATATGTGAACAACTGGAAAAGACATCTGCATTAACAAGGTATAGAAAAGTAGTTGTAGGGAGGCAGAGAAAAACGGCTATAATTAGGAAGACAAGGAATTGCGCAACACAGTCACATCTCCTCCTCTGATCACTGGAATCTTTATTCAGCCTCTCCTAGCATTTTGCCATTTCAAAAAAGATCCTGTCCTTCTGTCCACTAAGATTAGGCTAAGAGGCATACAGGGGCTCTTTTGCTGGTAACATCTCTCTCTCACTCTCTTTTTGGTCATCAAGTCATAGCTGACTTATGGTGACCGCCCATAGGGTTTTCAAGGCAAGAGACGTTCAGAGCTGGTTTGCCATTGCCTGGCTCTGCATAGCAACCCTGGTTTTCCTCTGGTGGTCTCCAGTCCAAATATTAATCAGGGCCAAACCCTGCTTAGCTTCCAAGACCTAATGAGATCAGGGCAGCCTGAGCCATCCAGGTAAGGGCTGTAACATCTTACCCATATAACTAAATTCCTGTCAGTGCTCAGTTTATCTGTACATCTACCATAAGTCGTATACCTATTCAGATATTTCTTAAAAAGAAGTGAGAGCTCTTCGGAGCCCTCATACGTCTCAGCTGAAAACTGTGGGAACAATCAGGAAGGTAATTCCACTGTCCAAGCTGAGGTACAGCAAATTCACCTTCTCCTCTGTGAAGACTCCCTCTTACAAAGTACTTGCTTATCATGAGGTATTTCAAGCTTTAGGTTGCAAAGGAAAAATGCTGACAAGAAGGCAACAGAAAAGATGCAGGAAGTGGTAGTAGAGCTCGCAATTACGAATTAAGCAACAAAAATCCAATTATAACTGAATTATTTCAGACGTATTGCCTGAAGGGCATTGCTAACCTTGTTCTCTGTGTTAGCGTTATCTAGGAATGTGCTTCTAGTGTAATTCTGTTTAATTTCTTCACAGCTAGTTCATGTTGACCAACTTGTTTGAAACTGGTTCAAGCTTCTAGCCAAGAGATACATCCTAGAGGGAGCTAGCAGCAATCAGCAGGACTCAAATGCTTAAACTGCCTGCTGTCGGTATAATAGGGCTTAGATATGCTTACTTTTTCTCAGGCTTGTGCCACCGGCATTCAGTTCCTCTTCCTGTTCCAGAAACAATAATTTCCTTTCCCCTTTAATTTGTAATTCTCCCTTGTCAATGAAACCTGTTTATGACAGCAGGACTCATCCCTGAGCCACTCACCAAAACAAGCCATTGGACTGAAAAAGACAAGTGAAAAGTGCATTGAGCCCACCCCAGTCAGAAGCAGGATTGCCAGCTTCAGCTTAAAGGCAGTTCCTGGAGATTTGGTGACAGTACCTAGGGAGGGCATATTTTGGGTGGGTGGGGGGAAAGGGCTTGGCAGAGATATAATGCCATAAAACCCACTCTCTGAAGTTACCACTTCCTCCAGAGGAACTAATCTGGGGAACTAGTCTGGAGATCAGCTCTAACTCCAGACTCCATATTACAGTTGCTAACCCTAGCCGGTTTCAAGGATTTATAACTTAGCAGGAAAAGTAAGAGTACTTTTCTTAGCAGGAAAAATATAGGTGGTTTCTAGATAGGGTCTCCAGGTCCCTCCTGGGCACCGGTGGGGGATAGGGGGGTAGGGTTGTCAGATTCCAGTTGGGAAACTCCTGGAGATTTGGGGATGGAGCCTAAGGAGGACAGGGACCTCACTGGGACACAATGCCATAGAGATCACTTCCCAAAGCATCCATTTTCTCCAGGGGAACTGATCTCATATTATAGAGATGAGCTGTAATTCCAGGGGATCCCCAGGTCCCACCCAGAGGCTGGCAGCCCTATTTCTAGATATCTTTCAGCAGATTCAATCCTTTAAAGCTGGTTCAGCCCTGTGGGCATTGCAGAGAGCCACCTGGCATGGCAGAATTCCAGGGGTGCCATACCAATTAAGGAAAGGATCTAGGGGGACCACAATCCTCAACCAAGCCTGAAAACAGCATGGTCTGAAGTGCTCACTTTCCCCACCTTTCTTGGGGAATTGGGAGAAGAGGCTCCCAACTAAGGAGGGAATATGTTCCTTCTGCATATAACAAGCTACAGCAATGAAAATGGAAAAATTAACTTTTGTCTTGGATAGCTAAAGAACTTGGGGCAGCTGTGTGGTCTCCACTCGGCAGAGACAATGTCAGGCTAGCATGGACTATGTACATCATCTGATCCCTGCACGGTGTTAACATACGTTTTCCTCATGCTGTGCTGACCCTCCCACTCCCCTGCATAGGGTTGCCAAGTCGTACTTACGTACTGGCGGGGGGGAGTCCTCCTTTGCCCGGTGACGCCACCCGGAAGTGACGTCACCCTGTTGAGGGCGTTGCCAGGGCGACGCTCTGGCAATCGCCCCAAAACTCTATGGTACCATAGAGTTTTGGGGCGATTGCCAGAGCGTCGCCCTGGCAACGCCCCCAACAGGGTGACGTCACTTCCGGGTGATGTCATTATGCTGGGGAAGTCGTCCAGGCTGGACGACTTCGGGGGGGGGGTTCCCCCCGCCGGCCGAATGCTGGCTGGTGGATCGGGAACCCCTGTAGCGGGGGATCTCCCGCCCCCCCGGGCTGACTTGGCAGCCCTACCCCTGCATAATTCTAGTTAATGCTGACTGCCAAAATGAGGAAGCTTCCATGTGGGAATTTCTCTCCACACAGAAAGCAGGAAGCTCCTGGATTAAAGGAGATTGTTCACATGACGCTGTCCTCATTCTGATCATGACTCACGATGTTCTCAGGGCTTTCCCTTTTAACCTGGAGAGAAATGAAACCTGTGTGTGTGTGTGTGTGTGTGTGTGCTTGCTGCTTTAAAAGAACTGGGAGGTGGCTGCAGGTAGAGCCTCCACCCTGGGGAAGGCAGGCGCAGAGCTAAGCTCCACTTTCAGAATGGCACTTTCTGTTCCCCTTTTCAGCCCTTCAAAGGCCTTTTCCCTTTTTTTCCTGTGGAGCTGCACAGCTCAGCAGGGAAAGGGGTAAGCAACGTTAAATAGCAGGAGTGTTCAGAGCTATAGAGGGTCATGGCACAATTGCTGTCATGTATGTGCCTGCACATGGGAAAAGTTAGGGTTGCCAACCTCCAGGTTGTGCCAGGAGATCTCCCAGAATTACAACTGATCTCCAGTCTACTCCAGAATTCAGTTCTCCTGGATAAAATGGCTGCTTTGGAGGGTGGACTTTATGGCATTATACCCCACTGAGGTTCCTCTGTCAAGAAACTGGCTTTGCCCAGCATAGGGTTGCCAGTTTCCCTCATTGCACTGGTGGGGGGATTTAGGGAGCATTCCAGGGGTAGGCAGGGATGTTACGTGACATCACCCAGAGGTGACATCAGCAACATCAGGGGCGACTAGGCTTGCCAGGTTCCCAGTCAGGGAATCCCCCACTTTTGCGGCCTCTGGCCCATGGCTGGCCAGTTTCCCAGTGGGGGAACCCCACCCACAGATGTCCCCACCCAACACTGACGATGTGCTGATGTCACTTCTGGAAGTGATGTCATCACATCAGTGACATTGGGGCGACACTTTACTTTTTGAGCAAAACTATGGTTTGGGGCCATTTTTACCATAGAGTTTTGCTCAAAAAGTAGAGAGCATCGCCTCAACATCGCTAATGTGATGACATCACTTCCAGAAGTGAAGTCAGTGCATTGCTGACATCCCTGCTCACCGCCGGAACACCCCCCAAATCCCCTGACCAGCAGGAAGAAGGTACCTGGCAACCTGAGGGATGATGCTCTGCTTTTTGGGCAAACTCTATGGTAAAAATGGCCTCAAACCCTAGAGTTTTGCCCAAAAAACAGAGCATCATCCCCCAATGTTACCAACACTCTGACATCCCTTCCAGGTGACATCAGCACGCCATATATGACATCAGGGGTGGGGGAAATTTCCTCCTGGTGGACAGGAGGCCACAAAAGCAGGGGATCCCCTCCCCCCACCTGGGGAATGGGACCTCTCACCCAGCAGTTTCCAAAACTTTAGTTCAGGCTTTTGGCCTAGTGAAATAATAGAAGACGTCTCACTAGGAACTTAATGATTTTGCATTTTCAGAAAGATTTAAGAGAGGGGAATTAGAGATAAGTGCAAGTGAGATCACTGGGGCCTAGAAACTTTAAGGCCAGACAACTGGGAGGGAGTTTTGCCTCCACACTCCATCTCAAGGAACTCTGGATTGGGGAAGGTGGCTTGCTTATTTGTGCCTCCGTGCAGCTGCAGAGTACATGGCCACGTGTCTATCAACAAACCTGACTGGACAGACCACCTGGCTAACAACACACTTGACTGGTCAATTAGATTCAGGCCAGTTGCTGACAAGTTTGGCATAAAGGAAAATCATTCATTCTAGTTTTGCATCTTTTCTAGTTTGGACGCCTCTTGATTTTTGACACCTTTGGGCCAGGTTGGGCCTTGTGTGGCTGGAACACCTGCTCTTGGACATTGGACACTGAAACTTTGCCTGGATTCTGTGTCTCAGTCTGATCAGGTAACATCTGGATTAGAAAACCAGAGCTCGTATAGGTATCTTAACCTAAGTATCCGAGGAAATGTGCATGCACACGAAAGCTGCTCATCCCTTGAATAAAACTTTGCTGGTCTTAAAGGTGCCACTGGACTCAAACTTTGTTCTAAGTATCTTAAGTGAGCTATTTAAATTGTATTATTTTCTCCTTGCTGTTCACTGCTCTCATATATTCTTGCACATTTCTTTGGATAAACCTTATTAATTTTATCCTGGTGTTCTTTGGGTTTGGTGGCTTTAATCTAAATCCAGTACTTTGGCCTTCACTGGCTACAGCTACCAGAATAATTGTTTTTGGAACTCAATTTGCAAGTGTCCCACCTTGTAGGGCTAACTTCTTGATCAACGCCCAGAAGGGCTAGAGATTCTGTCCCTTGGTCTCTGGCTGAAGGGTTAGAAAAGGGACTGGTGGTGGCTCATTTCCCTGGGATCATGAGGATTCACACCCCAACATTTTGTGTTTGTTTTGCCCAACCTATCTCTTTAAAAGTTAGGGTGCGATCACACATGCCAGATACAGCCGGGGGGGGGGGGGGGGAAGCGAGGCTATTTCCTCTGGAGGAATTTGACCCTCTGTTGTTAGATCACACCTCCCTTTGAAGCTGCAGGCACAGCCCATCAGCATGTGATCAAACACAACTGTGGTTGAGTCGGAGTTGTTTTTTTGGGGGGTTTATTTCCCATGCACTTAAATGAGAAATCGAGGAATCACACCTCCACACTGAGAGCTCCCTATGGAGTCTGCAATGATGTCCATATTGAGAAGGGGGGAAAACAACAGCATGGAGTTGGGATGGCACGATCAGACCATCCTGACGGCATGAGAGCACGCTGGAGCAATCAGACAGGGGAAAGTCTGTCCGTGGCCCATCGCAACCTGGGGATTTCCCCTGGTGTCTTTTAACTCTGCTTCTGTGGCAGGGCAGAACGGGTTGCCGATGGCTGTGGGATGCTTCCCAGATGTTGCCGTTTGACTGCTCCCTTTAAATCTGCCCAGCATTCACGCCTATGTCAGGTCTAATTGTGCATATGATTGCAGCCTTAGACACCCTTTCCTGCCCAAAGCCTGTCCCCTCACCCCAGGTTCCACCCCCAAATCTGCAGGAAATTCCCAAAGTGAACAGCCCTAGGAAAAGGGGGAGAGAGGGAGTTGAGGGAGCAGCAGCAGTGAGTGGAGTGGGATTTGTGGATGTGTGGATGCCATTCCTGCCTATTTCTGTGTACACTCATGAGTTTCCCCAGTGGGTCAAACAGTGTTCTCCTGAACAGGTCAGGAAAATGGCCACATGTACTACAGTCAC
Source organism: Lepidodactylus listeri (assembly GCA_029233225.1). Taxonomy (NCBI): domain Eukaryota; kingdom Metazoa; phylum Chordata; class Lepidosauria; order Squamata; family Gekkonidae; genus Lepidodactylus; species Lepidodactylus listeri. Next base: position 44,808,084 of record JARCFY010000003.1, read on the forward strand.
AATCTGAATCAGGCATCGTGCAAGTAGGAATTGGGGAGAAACTACAGACCCCAGACCCAACCTGCTCACTCTGTAATGTGCAATGTGTACAACTAGAGCAGAAAAACTCCACAATCCAGCCTTTCCCTGAGCTTTAAAAGCAGTTATTATAGGTTGTTCTTTCAGCATCACACAAGCACAGCAAGAATTGTTTTTCCTTGGAGTTAGTTTGGTGGTGCAGCTAGAATATTGAAAATCTTGCAACCTGTGGTAGGGTCAATCACACAGATCTTTCCCACAGAATTTGCACCCTGCCAGGAAGTTGAGTGCTGATTCCATGGGAAAGAACTTTGTGGCCTTGTCCCTTGTGCTAGATGATTTGCCATTTCTCTACAGAATATTTTTTAAAAAAAGGATAATCAGAAGTTTCTTCATAATTGATAGAACCTTTCAGATATTTGTTAGCAAGTTTCTGTCATTAGTGTTAGAAGCATATTGGTTGAATATGAAGTTGTATTTTTAAATTCAGGAGTCAGACAACGTCGTTTCAGCTTCTTTTTAAAGGAAAATTTGGAACTGCACAGTGGTACATGATTGCCATCCCTGATTTGCATATCATGCTCATTACTGTAACATGCCAGTGGAATCTACAGAGAATGTATTCAGCAGCCAGAGGAGAAATAGGCACACTTGATCAGAGTCTGGGCTTCTAGAGTGCCTGGACCATTCACCAGTCTGCTTTTACACCAGCTACTTGAATGTCTGAACTCCACAAATACGTTTTGGAACTGCACATTTTGTGTCTGGTCACAGTGTCACACATTTTTTTTTTAAAAAAGCCTTCGTTTACTGTATAACATAGATCTGGTAGGGTGGGGTGTGTTACTGAAGATCACAAGTCGACTCCAGCCAAAAAATCCTTTCAGTGTTCAAAAACAGAACACCTTCCCCTTCTGTTTTCTGTGTTCCTGGATGCTAACCTTTGTTTTAAAGAGGTGTCTCAACACCATCATGTTTAGTAAGCAGGCCTGTCTCTCAAATCCAGTGCCTTTCAACTGTCTCCATATTTCCCCTTGTTTGTCTGAACAAGCCCCGATCAGCGGAACAGTGAAAGGGAGTTGTGTGGGAAGAATTGGAACACTCTCATAAACCTCAAGTAGCGGACGATTGCAATCTCATGTTGCACAACTATTCCCTGGCAATAGGTTGCAAAATAAAGGCCTTTGAGATGTCCAACAGTACTCATTCTGATAGGTACACATGATAGGGTTTTTTCCGGGGGGGGGGGGGCGCGAATATCCTAACTCATGATTACTGTGGCACTACCTTGAATTATGTGTCTGAAAAAGTGTGCATGCACATGAAAGCTTATACCCAGTATTAAACTTCGCTGGTCTTAAAGGTGCCACTGTGTTCTGTGGCACTACCTGAAATTTTAACTAGCTCATAATGAAACCTCAAGTACTGTTTTTCTGATTAGGGAAGGATCAAAACAGATTTTAATACACCCCAGGCTCTCATAGTCTCTTAATGTATTTATATCTTTAGAACCAAAGTTGTTGGATGCTTTCCCTGTTATGTATAGACTGTAAGAAAGAACAAATGTAACAAGGTGTTTTTATCGAATAAACAACTGGGAATGCCAGATTCCAAGGAACGACACACCCCAGAGGAATACATGGGAATGATAACAGTGCCAGGTGAATCACTAAACTTCCAAAGAAACCACATTCCAATGCACCTCCTGGGAATATATTAGAAAACGGGCCAGAATGCCCAGGTGTGAGGCATCCCTGAAAACAAAGCTATCATATCACATGGGAATAATGCAGTCTATTTCATCACTATACCAACCATGGAAAATCGCCACTGAGCAGGGCTTCCTGCCATAAGCAAACATGGCAAAACAGATACGTGTACATTTGTCACAAACAATGGAGTAGACACAGTTTCCAACACTCAAGCAATAGCTGTGCAGAAAAGAAAAAAAACTTCAGGCGTGAAACAGCCGCTCTGCATGCCTAACTTTCTGCGGGCGTCCACAACAGGATGTTCCTCTGGGACAACTTTCCCCTGCTTCTGCTTTCTCCTGCCATTATTGTTAGAGAATCCTAGAACTAAGCAAATTTGGCTGGTACACGACGAGCAATGTGGCTACCGAGTGTGGCTCCACCCAGTTCACACAGTTTGACAGGAAGCAATCTCGTAATAAAAATGTACTTGAGGATCCAAGGAATATTCTTCTGTAGTCAAGGAGACTGACTATGAAGTTTCTGTCCATGTTACACTGCACTTGTTAAATAAATGTCTTCTCTTGAATAGGATAGTCATTCCTTCTTCCAAATCAATGACCAGTACAATTCTAGAACCTTTGTTTTGTATGCATTAAAGTACTGTTAGCTAACTCAAGCTTCTGAAACAGCTGCTACTTAAATGTTTCCTGTTTGTTCTTTGGGGATATCTGCCATTCTGTCCATTGGCTCTTTGTTAGACGTGAAATTCTGTGACCTTTTCTCCAGGAAATTACCGACACCATTATGTTTTGCAGTTTAAATACCTGTTTATACTGGGTGCCCTAAGGAATAAAACTATGGACTAGTTATGTTGCTAATCCCTCCCCTTGCCTTGTTGCCTTCAAAGACAGGGGAAATTGGCTCAGGTTTCCTGTCTTTTACTTGGTTGGAATGTCAGTAACCACATGCTTGTATGGTGCATTTTTGGAACTGCACACTAGAGACCCAGGCTTTGCTTTTGGCTAGGAGAACCTCCTTTAAATGATGGGAGGGACTAATGCTTCTGTAGAGAGTGAACACAACTCCCTGCTTTGGCTTGGCAAATGCCATCAATGCTATGCCAAAGTTTTGTTAGCTGGTTTCAGTTTCTTCTGTTTTTTAGATTACGTTCCTAGATATGTTATTATGCAAATATAGAAATGTCTTTAAAATATTGCTAATGTTTTAGACATACTCTGTATCTTCTAAGTCTTAAGTATCACACAATGTATGGGTTTTGGTACCTTGAGCCCTATGGATCCTCTCAGACAGTCATATCATTTTGCCATCTCAGCAAAGTCATAGGGCGCAGGGTGTCAAAAGCAAGAGGAAAAAGTCTGCTACCGGAGTAGTTGCCCTGCACGCAAGTTCAGGTTTTGCCCCCTTCTGTGGCAGGATTACCAGACTGTCCATCTGGAATCTTGTTCCCGGGGTATTACAACTCTCAAGAGTAACACTGCAGCATGCAGGTAATCAATCCAGTATTATAGAGATAAGAATAAAACAGCCAAGCTAAAGTTAATGCAATGCAAATCCATAGAACAAATATAATTAAATCCCCCAAATCCTCTAGAATTGAACTTCAGGTGGGATTAAAAACAGTAATTATATAATGGAACAATACCCGTGGAGAATAAAGTTAAATGCTGAAACACTTAGGGGAAAATTGAATATTGGCATTTTGAAGTTTGCAGTTCTGAGCCAGTATCATGCTTTAGTCCAGATCCTACTCTTCAGCAATCCTCTGGGCATTTACCTTATGACATAATATTACTTTTAATTTAACAGGTATATTGTAATTGGCTTTTGTATCAGTTTTAAAGAGCAAATAAACTCTAGCACAAAAGGAAGAATGGTCCCTTTGTATGGAAAAAAATCTCAGTTAATAGAGTGATACAAATATTAAAGATGATTTAAAAAATCACTTGTATATGATGAGATGGGAATATTTGGAGCCCCAAGAGAAGGAAAATGCTCTCACTCAAAAACGCCAACACTGATTGTTCTAAAAAAACACCCTGTAGTTTTTAGGAATGGTGTTCTGCAATTCAATGGTAAAATACCATATTAATTATTCTTATACTTATTATGAATGGTCAGAGCCAGATATTAGGCCAGTAGATGGTGTTCTACAATTCAAGATCTAGCCATGTTCTTGGGAATTGCAGATGTATCGTCACAGGATTCTTGGTGTTCTTTTGGAGCAGAGCTGGTGCTGCTGCTATTATTATTATTATTATTATTATTATTATTATTATCATCAATAATATTAATATTATTAATATTATTATTAATATTATTAATATTATTAATATTATTAATATTATTAATATTGCTGCTGCTGCTGCTATGCTATCAATGTGCTGGGCATCTCATAAGCAAAGAAGATGTTACCCGCTCTGAGCTGGTCTTCGGGAGAGTGGGCTATAAATTAATTAATTAAATAAATAATAAGTTAGAAGGCCCCAGCCTCAAGAGTTTAGGATTTAAAGAGGGACTGATGGGAGAAAGAAACCAGCCTGCATATTTTAAAAAGCAAGGGCACTGAGTTTGAGCTGGGTGTGGAAGGAGATGGGTTCAGCAAACGAGGAAAACAGGAATAACCCTAATTGCTCTGTGTTCTCTGATCTTATGGTATCTAGGGCGATCTTACAATTATTATTTAGAAGCCTGACGTTAGTTCCATGATTGGGACCACAAGCGCAAAAGTTCTGACTCACAGGTCCTCAGGGACTGCAGCAGACTGTGTGTTGAATACTGCCATACCATGGTAAGGAAGGAGTGAAACCAACATGAGCGATCCCATTTGCTTCTACCAAAACTGGGGGTAATGACTTGGATCTACTGTAATATCATTCTTTGAGGAGACTTCCAGAGTCTCCATCTTCACCTGCTACAGGCATGGGTTTGGTCTGCGCCCACACACGTGGTGTAGCTATTTTGATCTATTTTATTGCATCTGATCGTCTTGATGGAACAGGACAGCTGGTTTTAAACAATACGACCTACACACCTGCTAATCCCCACCCACAGATATAGCTGTCTAGGTTTCTGGCGTAGTTACAGATCACCTATGATTGTAATCAAAGCTATCCCAATACCATGATCAAGCCCAGACACTGATCATTCTATTGCCTGGAGCCATGATCTCTTTGCCCAGGAAAGGAAGTTGAATACTGACCCTTCCTTTCCAGAAAAGGGGCACTTCTTAATGGCAACCCCCCCCCCCCCATTTCATTTCTTTTTTAATGCTATACCAGTGCTAGCCATGTTTCGTGGTGCCTTAGTCCTCAAGTGAAGGGGGAAACTGGAAGCCCTCAGGCCCAGCAGCATCTGGCCCATGGGCCCTCCCCAATCTGAGCAGCAACTCCAGAGAAGTTCTGTCCGCATCATCAGGGGAAGAATGAAAACCATGTCAGTTTCACGCACTGCTTTTAAAGATAAGTAAACCCTAAGGAGTGAGCTCCAACTCCATGTGCTGAAGGCTGCTCTAGACTGGCTGCTGAGACAGAAGAAAATCTTTGTCCATTTCATCACTGCTGAAAAAAAAAAGCAACGCTGGCAGCAGGGGTCGAGTGAATACAGCTGGGAATACAGAGGCAAAATTATATCCTCCCCCCCCCCCCCCAATTTCACAGACTATTCCTGTGTCCTCAGAGAGATAATGGTGGCACAGGCCATTGGCATGCAAACAGAGTGGGCTACTTGTTGTTTACTCTGATCTCATAGCTCATAAGTGACACTGTGGGAGGCAAGCCTAATCAGGTCTACTCTGAAGTAAGTCATATATTATACAACAGGGCTTACTTCCAAGAAAGGGTCCTTAGGATTGCAGCATTGCTCTTTGCAGCCATGTGGCCACTGAGAGATCAGTATAGGAAGGGTGTTTTTTCTTGGTGGGCATCAAGAGGAGGGAAGAAGACATACACTGGGGCTTCTGCAAAAACCAGGGTCTGTCCCTTCCATCTGGTAGACTAACCAGAATATGTTATAAATTATTGTGGGTACCGGGGCATCTGAGTACATGCTGAATGCTGTCAGCACAAACGGGACTTGTAGGCTTCTTCTAAGTCCTCGGCATGCACTGAATCAAAACTTGTGATTTTGGAGGATTTTCTTTTTGCCTGTCCTGATAAATTAAAATTTGCCTTTGTCCTCAACATATTTGTATTTAAGATAACTGAGATATCTGTTGTGGATATCTTGTTACAAAACCTGATGTAGATCTATTTTAACCACAGTTTAAAGTCTAACAAGCATGATGGGCCATAGAAATTTAGTCTTAAACGGCCATCATTTCTAGTGGCTATTTACATAGGTCTTCTGCTGCCTCCACACTCGGACAAAGGAAAAGAAGATGCCTGGAAAAAAAAGTTTTCTAAAATGGGTGCAGTGTCACACTTCAAGAAACATTTATTCTACCACACAAAAGAAAAAATCAGAATAATTAATTATAATTCTAAGCAAAGAATGCCACTTGATCTTTTTGCCAAGTTTTAGTATGCAGCAATAGTTCTCATGGGAGTTTTATGAGCTTTCTGAAATTTGAAGTTGATGAATGATCTTCCAGTTCATGTGCCAACTTATTGAGTCCTATAAATAAAATAACTGATTCCCCCACCTCCCCAATTGCAGTTACTGAATCAAAACACAACACAGCCCACAAAATCGTGCAGGAATATATACATCACTCTTTCACACTGGGCAAGTGATCCTATGGACTTGCTGCTCCCACACATCACAAACAAACTACAAAAGTGAACTAGAAATCCCTTGGCTTCCCCTCCTTTTTCCTCTTGCATGGATTTAAATGAATAATTTTTTAATATAAATAAATTACTCTTACATGAGGATTCTCATTGTATCCTGGTATAACGATAAACGTGGAACAACAACAACAACAATAATGTTACCAGAACTGGAGAGGGATGCACACTTTGGTAATAGGTGGCACTTCACATTTTGTTGTAAATAAGTAGCAGGTAGGTAGCAGGTGTGCAGTTTTGCTTAGAGCTTTTGCAGCTTTCTTAGGGGAGATGGTCAGGCCTACGAGGAACCAGTGGTCCTTCAGAGTACAAGCCTGTATGAAGACCATCTGATTCTTATTTGTTGCCGCTTATTTTACTTTTGGTTTCCAAATTTCGACCTGGGGTAGCACATAGTGGTTAACTGCATGAGCTATGGACTGGAGTGCCTCTGTTTAACTTTCAGTTCTGCCATGAACTTGCTGGCCAGCCTTTCTTAAGCCATTAGCTGTCCTCCGCAATAAGGTGATAAGAATATGGGCATACCTTACAGGGTTGTCGTTTGAATGACAGATGTCAGAAACAGTTTGTTTGTGATGAGAATGAACCCCAAATCCTCAAGCTCATGCCCTCCCTCCTTCCTGCCCTCGTAGGCCATGCCAAAATGGAGGACATTCTTGTTTAAGAAGTCCTCAGTCTAACTGCAACTTGTTGTAGTGTCCAGTGAGTGTGCTTGAACAAACTGTTATGTGTTTCTTGCCGGCAGGCACACTGGAACCTGATCAGGCTAGGACATTTGTCAATCAAACATGGCTTAGTACAGGAAGAGAGAGGTGGGAGGAGCAAGGGAAGCACACGAGCACAGCGACAAGTTCTGGTTGTGCTCTACACGGGCAAACCTTAATTACAGTGTATTGTGACAGCTGAATGCAAAGTCTACCTTTCTATGTTAAAGAATGGAAGAGAGGCAAAACTATCTGTGCAAACTGACACGACGGATCATGAATTGTATTAAACACTGTATAAACCGTGACTGTCTAGAGACTTATCAACCAAAAGAGCACAGAAATGTCATTTCCACTGCATGTTTTGCTCAATAACTTTCAGATTCAGAAACAGGATATGGGCGCAGGGTAGGGATCCCTGTTCGCAGCTACCCTGACAACAGACGGTAGAGTGGTTATGAACCCCCCCCCCCCCCAAATAAAGAGTACCAGGAGAGGGAAGCTAAGCACTTCCCCTTTTTAACTTGTTGTGTTCTGTTGCATTAAGGATTTTTCTTCACAGGCTGGTCCAGTTCTAGCCAAGCTGACAGAAAAAGTGCTGAGTGGACCAGAGTGTAGCTTCACAAAGAGGGACAAGGAACATGCCTGAGCTATCCTTCCCGCTGGACTTTGTTTTTCCTTAAAGAATCCCCTACAACCATTGGTTTAGAAAGGAAAGGATGGATAGGATACACAAGTGTAAAGACCCGTGGGTTTCCCACCTCCCATCACACTGAGCTTGGCTTTTGGCCTTCAGGTAAATGATTTTTCTGGGTGTCCTTACATGGGTAAGGAGAGAGCCCAACAGAACTGCTTAATTGCACAACCGATTCCCTGCCTCAAAGCAGATACAAATTCAGTAAAGCAAAAGGCATGTAACTGCATGATCAAAGGCTTCAGAAGATGCTCTGGGATAGTACACAGGTTACAAATTGATATATTTTAATTTGTTATAGTAGCTAATTAGTAAACATGCTTTTTCAGGAATTGGAAACTTTTTCGTAGTGATTTAAATACACCAGATTACCCGGGTGGGCAGGCCTGACATCCAAGGGGCACCACTGGGCAGCAAGTTGGAGCTTCCACCCCAATAGAGGCAGCACAGCCCATTACCAACCAAAGGGAGCACCCCATTGTCCGCATCTCCTCCTGGCAGCTGCCACTCTCTTCTTGGGGTCCAAGCCCCACCACTGCCAAGAGGGGGAGTGAGCAGCTCTTCCTTGCCTCTCTGCCAGCCCCCCTCTCTCTCTCCCTCAGTCGGAGGTGGCAAGGAGCAGCTGCTGCCGCAGGAGCAGTGGAAGGTCCAACCCCATGGTGAGGGAGGCAGCAAGTGAGCCAGTTTGGTGTAGTGGTTAAGTGCGCGGACTCTAATCAGGGAGAACCAGGTTTGATTCCCCACTTCTCCACTTGCACCTGCTGAATGACCTTGGGCAAGAGGTAGTTCTGGCACAGCTGTTCTTGAAAAAGCAGTTTCTGTCAGAGCTCTCTCAGCCCCACCTACCTCACAGGGTGTCTGTTGTGGGGAGGGGAAGGAAAGGAGTTTGTAGGCCACCCTGAGACTCCAAGTGAGTGAAGGGCAGGATATAAACCTAATATCTTCTTCTTCTTCTATTTTAAGGGGGCTCACTGATGGTTCCCTCACCCAAGATATTGAACAAGCAAAGGTGGAAGGGCTTTCACATAGTGTTGGCAGTTGAGAGGAGGGGCAGCTCAACCCTCCATGAATTTGTCATTTCTTGCCTGCAAACCTGTTGTCCTCCTCAGCTGGATTTTGGAGCCCAGCTGAGAGGAAAAATTAATACAGTGGGGGGGCATTTGCAGTGGAGAACTGTGTCTCTCTCTGTGTGTGGGGAAGTTAAACACCCCACTTCACTTGCCGGTTTTTCAAGTGCTCCCCCTATTCTCTTCTGTAGTGATGGGAGCACGTGGCAGGACTGGAAACACCATGATTCTCTTGGAAAGTCACCTTTGCCCCTCTGTCCCCAAAATTAGGAAGAAAGAGTAAAGAGACTACATGCAGAACATCTTTAAGTCACTGCTGAATAACCAGAACCAGTTCTCATAAACCAGGGGTTAGGGGGCAGCATTTCCAAAGTGAGGACATGGCCTCAACAATAAGGTCCATTTAGAATGATTGTTTTTTAATCAGGTGGCTCCTATCGTGCTAGGTGCTGCACAATTTTTGAAAAGGAAGCCCATGCCTTATAATTTCTAAAAAAAAACCCCACAAAATAAATAGGAAACAGAAGGGAGAATAAACAATCATAACACAACCAAGTTTTAGAGGTATCATATGGGAGTAGGATGGAAACTGTGCATTATTATCTATAGAAATCTGAAATTAAGCACTGTTGGGGAGATTGTTTTGAGTAGTGGTTTTTGAACAACTTCATTCTGGATGTCTCAAAGGAAGCGATTTCTGTATGATTTTTCTAGCTTGGTATGGTAAAGGATCAAGGATGCTTCTCCAGTAGATGACCTTTAAACAACAAGGTCTCAAGGCCAGAATTTCCAGGTCAGCTCTAGAGCAACCAAGATTTTCAAACTGAAACTGTGTTTTAAGAATACCCATATCAGGTTCTTTTAAGTGTCTTAAATGTTTTATGTGGTTTAGGGTAGTTTTGCCAACAAATGGAAGCCGCCCTGCGCCTGTTTGCGGGGTGGGCGGGATACAAATGGAACAAGCAAATAAATAATAAATAAATTTTCTATGTGAACAATGTATACTGAGTATTGAAACATCCAACAGGTCAGCAATTTTTCAAAACAGGGGGATTTCTGTATCTGATATACATACCTAGCACACACTCATGCCCATGGCATTAAAAAACAAAACAAAAAACAGCTGGTGAAAAACACCAGCAAGGCAGGTGATCCTGGGGGATCCTGGGACAGGTCCTGACACACTGCGGAGAGATGCCTCCCCCCCCCCCCAGCACCTCTGGCATCCTGGCACTCAGAGAGTTCAAAGAGCCGCCCAGGATCCCTGAGCCTGGAAACAGGTGTGCTTGGCCTCCATCCGTGGTGACAAACGCGCTCTCCTGCCTATGCGAAGAAGAGACAAGTCGCCTGATGATCACCACCTCATCGGTTTTGAATCCGGCGCTCAAAGCCGGTTCCGGGACTCGAGTTCAGCCCCTGCCGCAGAAAACCCACCCTCGAAAACCCAGCCGGGGCCCCGCAGTGGCGCTTTCTCCCCGCAGCCAGTGTCCCGAGTCAGCGCTCCCTTCCTACGCCGCCGCCGCCGCCGCATCTGCTGCCGGCAGCTCTCCTGACTCAGCGAGGAGGAGGCAGGCTTCGTCGGGGTGGCCCCCCGGACGCCCGTCTGTCAGAACCGAGCCCACTCCGTGGTGGCCCCCGCCCCCCACAACTTGGCCCGGCGGCCAAAGCACGGACCAAAGAGCCTGCCCCGGGCGCGGGGGAGGAGGGGGCTGTGGCTGGAAGGAGCGCGATGAAAAGACCCCCCCCCCCGAAAGCCCCAGTGGGGGAGAGAGAAAAGTTTTGCCTACCTGAAGCCCCCGGGGGAGGCGGAGGGAAGAGGAGCCGCAGCAGGAGGAGGAGCCACAGAGCCGACAGCCGGGTCAGGGCTTTGGGGACGCACATCGAGAAAGGAGGTGGAGGGTGGGTGTGCGGCGGCGGCGGCGGCGGGAGTCACATGGCCGCCGAGCTCGTCTCTCCGGGGAGCCGGGGGACCGAGGCCGGAGCGGCGGCCCAGCCAGGAGCCAGGCGGAGGGCCAGCTTGCTTCTCCCTGCTGCCTGCGCGCATCAACTACCGATACTCGAAGCTGTTTTCTCATCCAGCCTCTCGGTCCCTCCTCCGACCGGGCAGGTGGAGCAGACAAAATACCCTCCGGGAAGAAAGCGTGAGGCACAGGTGCCAAACTCGTTGCCTTAGATAACGCGCAGGCAAACGGCAGCATGTGGGAGGGGGTGTGTGCGCTTGGGTGAGGGTCAACCTGGAAAGTCCACTGAGCCCTCCCCAGTCCCTCCATTCCAGCTCGGAGAAGCCCCCCCTGGAGAGACCCTGCCCTTTAGTCAGTGGCTGGCTCCCAGTGGCAGGTTCCCAGGACCTGTGCAGCAGAAGGAGATGGTGGAATGGACTGTACCACTTGAGAGGGCAGCTAGGGAATTACTACATGCTTCCCTTTGTAAAAGAAAGCTTTCTGCATATAGAAAGCTAGAACAACAGGGAAGCGGTTGAACTAGAAGAAGAAGAGATTGGATTTATATCCTGCCCTTCACTCACTTGGAGTCTCAGAGCGGTTTACAAACTCCTTTCCCTTCCCTTCCCCTCCCCTCCCCACAACAGACACCCTGTGAGGTGGGGGGGGGGGCTGAGAGAGCTCTGAGAGAACTGTCCTTGAGAGAACAGCTGGTACAGAGCTATGGCTTGCCCAGGGTCATCCAACAGGTGCAAGTGGAGGAGTGGGGAATCAAACCCGGTTCTCCCAGATTAGAGTCCGCGCACTTAACCACTACACCAAACTGGCTCTCCACTACACCAAACTAGAACCTTCCTCCCTTTGGTGCTAGGTTTTTACTTGCAGGGCATATTTTACCTGAAACAATGGCTTTCCCCATGCTCTTAAGTGGTACAGTGCCTCCCACTCCCTCAGGTATCTACCACCTCTCTCTGCTGAGGAGCAGGCAAAGAAGTTAGAAGGCAGCATGCCCGGGGCTCTCTTCAGAGGTACCTTACTGCTTCCTGTTTCTTAAGCCACAGTCCTTCTCTGTCACAGGCCTTGGCTTTTTCTCATTCACCGTTCACTCCCTAATCTGAAGTGGCTGTTCATTAGCAACAGTGGGCTACCTAACCCAACCCAGACACAAGTCCAAGGATGACCAAAGCCTGCAACCAACGCAGGTGCCAATTTCTGTCCCTATTTAATAGCACTATTACAGAACCTCAGCTGTACACCCCCTCCCCCAGGAGGTTCACTCATCTGTAGAATGTCAGCATTGCCACTGCCTACGAAAGATTTGTGCAAAATATTGAAGGGACATGTCACAAATGTGACATAACAATGGTGACATTCAGATACGGTTTCAGTCTTGCAGGCTGTATGAGTGACCTGAAAGCCGACATTTTTCAATAGAAGGATTTCCAAAGGAGACTGCGGTGCAAAGCTGCTGAATTGGAATTAACCAGGAAGCTTGACACTGTCTCTTTAGTTCCGGAGAAAGTCAGAAAGAATACTTTAACCTGTAAATTGTACTGACTCACTCTGTGTAATCCACCTTGAGTCCAAGTGAGGAAGGTGGACTATAAATGATGTAAATACAATAAATAAAAGATGTTACTGAAACGCTCGCTGAGTAGTGCGCTGTTGTGAATTGTCACTCTGCTTATATACATCTGAGATGTGACAGGCGGTACCTTCTTGCATGTCATTACCTTTTTATGCACTGCTGACAGTTTTCCCCCTTGATCCACTGTTCATAAGTGAAGCAAATAAGCTAATGCGTACCTGGGTGTATATATACTTTTTCATACACACTGAAATTCCTACAAAGAAATTTACAAATTCTTCTTGGAGTCTCATATATAGATTGCAATATGTGACGATCCTGTTTACGGCTAAATTTGATGCTTGGAAACTGCATGTGGCCTCAGCTTTCCAGCAAACACATTGATCATCAATAGATAAGATCATCAGACATTAACAATCTACACATTGTATTAACGCAACAAAATAGACAGGTGTGGCTTTGTCATAGATAACAATGGGCACGCAGTTTGCAGCAGGGAATTCGTGTATGTGCAGATAGCTGCAGAGAACAAAGAGACCTCGATTCTCTTGCACCGGTAAAGATGAAAGTATACATTCTGTGGGTCTTAAATTCTTCCCATGGAAAAGCTGGGGGGGGGGGGGAAATGTTTAATATGAGAATACCAGTAGAGGAACCAGGGAAAATGTCTTGTTAAATGATAATGAGAGAGGAAGCATTCTGCATGTAAGTAATGGCATGGAGGAAGGACAGAGAGGTAGAAACAAGGACACAAAGCAAGAAATCAAGTACGAGATAAGTCTTTGCATACCCTTTATTAAAGGGGGGGGACTAGAGTTCCTCAAAGGGGTACAAGGGCTCCCTTGTCTCCAAGACTGGCTGCTGTGCTGCTAGTTCATGGGATACGTTTGGGCCATACGCCAGTTTGGTGTAGTGGTTAAGTGCGCGGACTCTAATCTGGGAGAACCGGGTTTGATTCCCCACTCCTCCACTTGCACCTGGCTGGGTGACCTTGGGCAAGCCATAGCTCTGTACCAGCTGTTCTCTCAAGTACAGTTGTCTCAGAGCTCTCTCAGCCCCACCTACCTCACAGGGTGTCTGTTGTAGGGAGGGGAAGGGCTCTGAGACTCCGAGTGAGTGAAGGGCAGGATATAAATCCAATCTCTTCTTCTTCTGGAACAAAAGAGAAGCTCCACACTAATGAATTACATTGGGGGAATCAGAAGCATTTGATAACTCCAGTGCAAAAAAAAAAAGGTGTAAAGGTCCCTGGGCATCTCTCATAGGGTGTGAACTCAGACAGGATGTGCTGGCGGCTCCACCACACCGCCCCAAAGGGCTTGCTCTGAACTTCATTTGTTTCAAAGACCCCCCCCCCCCTGGCCAAGCCCCCACTGGTTCAAGTCCTCTAATGTTAGACCGAAAGGCTGGGGAGTACGTCTAAGCAAATAAGTCTGTACAGGGGACCTACTTTGAGTTGAGCAAGAGCTGGAGGGCCAGCAGCACTGATTCCACACAAGCTGAGACACACTTCGGCAGAGCCCTGCCTTGAGGCATCTCAGCTGCTCACTACAATTTGCCAGGATATTGACTTATGCACAGGTGTGCTTGAGGTGCGCGAGGGGAGAGCTTGATTCTATTTCAGTCTCTGTTGCAGCTTATATTCAGGGAGAGGAGGTTATGAAACTATGTGCTTGTGGCTCAGTTTGGAAAAATTTGGTTGGGGCGGATAGTAGTGGGGGTACTCGGGTTCAGTGGTCAGTTAGCTCAGCGTCCTGTTTTATCCAGTCAAATAGCCTGGAAGACCTACAAGCAAGGCATGGAGGTCAAAGCCTCTTCCTGCTGCTTCCTCCCAGCAAATGGCATACAGAGGTATAGTGCCTCCGATCAGGGAGGTTCCATTCAACTATCATGTATAACAGCCATAGACCTACCTGCCATTAAGTTGTCTAGTGCCACATCATGTGGCCGCAAGTTCCACACGGTAATTACATAGCAGGTGAAAAAGCACTTCCTTTTGTTTGTCTTGAGTCTGCTGTTCATGTAGTTATGCCCTCAAGTGCTCCAAGTTCTAGCAGTAGGGAACAGGAAGAAAAAGTTCTTTCAAGCCAGTTTCTCCAGACTGTACTTTTATAAATCTCTATTAAATCCTCCTTTAGTCGTCTCTTTTCTCAAGTAAAAAAAACCCAACTTCTTTTCTGTAGGAAACATGTTCCATCCCCTGATTATTTGGATTGCCCTTGTTTGCTCCTTCCCCAAATCTGCCATACTCTTTTTGAGATGGTCAACTGAAACTGTGTACACAATATTCTGAATGCAGCTGCTAGACAGATCTGTACCAGGGCATTAAAAAAACTGACCATTGTATGTTTAATTACTTTCCTGAAGGCTGTCTGGAAAACACAGTTGACTCATGGGCTTATATTAAGAATCCCTAGCATAGATTTTGCCTTTTTAACTGCTGCTGCACACTGAGCTTATATTTTCATTTAGCTGTTCACTGTGACCCCAAGCTCCGTTTCCTGGTGAGCTGCTTCCAGTTCATATTCCATCAGTTTGAGTTTTTTGCTTGACTGTGCATTGCTTTCACAACTTATATTCAGTTTGATTTGCCACATTGTACCCAGTTAGACAGATCATCCTCATCTATTTTTTTAACCATACAAAATAATTTGATGTAATCTACAAATTTGGTCACTTAACTGCTCAATCCTGATACCAGATCATTTATGAGTAAATTTAAATAGCACCAGTCATAAACTGGGTCTCTGTTGAACCCTGCTGCTTTCTTCCCTCCAGGGGGGGAACAGTTCACTTGCTCCTATTCTCTGATTCTTGTTATTAACACGTTATTAATCCAATGGAAGGGCATGTGCCTTTATTCCATGTTTTTAAGTTTCCTGAGAAGCAGTTGGTGTGGGATTTTAAAAAGTTTATCCATGAATATAATGTCTACTGCGTCACCCTTATCCACATGCTTCTTACTTGAAAAGGCTGGTAGGGCAAGATTCTGAAGCTAGAATCTATGTTTCAGCTATCACATTTTTTTATTTGCCAGACTGATATGCTTTGAACAGGAGGAGCCATTTTGTCATGGGGTTAAGTGGTGGGAAAAGCTTCACCTGCTAATTTTGTTTTATTTTATTTAGTAGGGCCTTTCTATGTCGCTTTTCTCCCTTAAGTGGCTCACAGATATGTACATAGCAGCACTTTAAACAATGCAGTTTATATGAACAAGGCAAACAAACACATCCTGGGTGGGGCCTCATTCACTAGGATGACTATAATAAAGTCCCAGAGTGCAAGCTAAGAGTTCCCTGGCTCTGGCCGTTCATCTCGTGCCTCTGGTCATGCCCAGGCTTAAGTACCTGCAAACAGGGGAGAAAACCAAGTCAGCCCAAATGATACTCAGCTACTGCTAGCAGGCTTTCCCCAACTTCCTTCCCTGTCAGAAGTACTTCTGGGCACACCCAGGCTTAAGTACCTGCAAATTACCTGTATGTCAGGCTCCCATTAAAGGTACAAAAGCAGAATCAAGTGCAAAAAGAATGGCAATATGTTTCAATATCTATCTGTGTGAATATGACATGATAAAGAAAAAGGAAGAACTAACACAGCTAGTAAATGCACAGGAATATTCGTGAGCTGAGTGCTTAAGCAGGATACCCTATGCGTTATGGTTGTAACTGATGTCTCCTGTGAATGTGTTAGTCCAGTTAATTAAAGCAATTCCTGTCTTCCTGATCTTCCAGCCACTGATCTAGTAACACATTTCTTTCCAGTCTAACCAGAATGCATTAATTGCAAAGGTGCATTCAGAAGACGGAAACTACACACATACGGCTGGAAACCCTCTAAATTAAAAATGTAAATAACATTCTTAGCTTCATTCCAAACAGCTTGATGCTGAGCTAGATGGATTAAACTGGAACTGGGCAAGAATCTGGCAGGATGGCACTGGGAGGCGTTTAAAAATCACAGCCAAATATGCTACACTTAAAAAAAAAGAAAAGAAATAGAATGCAATTAAGTTTGGATGGAAGTAGTCCAGTGGGTGATATGAAACACAAACAACAGTATTCTACTGCCAGAAAAACAAGCAGGGGAAAAAAAATCTCTTTGAAGTTATTAAATACACTACCTAACTTAAAGTACAGTTGGATCAGTATTTGTTTAGGTTATGTTCAGAACTATGGAAAACGTATTCGGGGTCCAGCAAAATCATTCTTGTCAAGAGGGGGAGTCTCCCCTCTACAGAGCGGCCAAACTCTCCTCGGCCTCCCACACTAGGCCAACACATTCAAGGCCGGCAATCTTTGCCTCAGGGAGTGGCCTGAAGGAGAAAGCCTCCCGGATGAGGTATGCCAGACACACACACCCCGCCCATCAGTCCGAGACTGGTGAAGGACTGAGAGACCTGGGGGGGGGGGTGTCGACTTGGAGCAATCGCTTTGCCATCCCTCACCCAGGTCTACTGCCTGTTCCACCAGATAACTCTGTAGAGCAGAGATCTTATTGTTAATAGACCTGGCATTGCACAACATCAGTGTTGGAGAAGGGTATACCATCCTGTCCCTACAGCCAGCATCTCTTGAGATGAGAGAGGTTGGAAGGGGCCTGAGCATATCCAGATCTCTGTCCCCTTCCCTTATTCCACCTCATCCCACTGCCATACCTCCCCCCAGGGCTGGTGCCAGGCTTTTTGGCGCCCTAGGCAAGGCTAACTACTTGCGTGCCCCCCGCTTACCAATGTCCAAAAACAGATGAATTCTAGGGAAAATTAAAAGCAAAAACTTGACATTGCTAATTTCCAAGCCCCTGCAGCATTCCCCTCGGCTTTCACAGGCTTGGATGGGGGGTGGCAAGCATTTGGCCTCTTTGCCGCCTTCGCCCTCTAATTGCCCTCATTTAGCTCCAGGGCCAGGAGGGTCACTCATTTCTCCCTCCCCGGCCACCCACCGGGGAGTCCCCGCCTCACTTCTTTCCCCAGGCTGGATGCATTCAGTAGTTCCTTGTCTGGTCTTGCATTTCCTGGGGCTCATGGCTGAGGAGTGCAAGTGAGCGGGAGCTGCTGCTGCAGCCCCTGCAACTGCCTGGAGTAAAAGCGTGGGAGAGCTGGGGCTGGTCAGTGAGTGAGTGTGAGAGCCTGCGGCCGGTTAGAGGGGCATTGATTGTCTGTTCTGCACCCCTCTCAGATCTGCGCCCTAGGCAGTCGCCTTATTTGGCCTAATGGTAGCACCAGCCCTGCCTCCCCCGCCCCATCAGCACTGAGATCCCCAGCCCCAACATAACCTCCCCCAGCAGATCTTATTGGCCTGACTCTGGGCCCACTAAACATCTGAAGGTGGATGTAATGTAGGATCTCTGTCCCAGTCCCAGTAAGCACAAGGAGATGTTCCCCTCCGAGTACTCCCAGTCACCCTCCCCAATATCAGTAATTCCCACTAAATTAACAACACTGATAATTAAATTCCTAGCTAAATACAACTTCGATCTCCAACAATTAATCAAATTAGCTAGCAATTAATCAATTAATTCATCAATCAAATTAGTTAGCAATTCATCAGTCAAATTTATCAATCAAATTAATTCATCAATCAAATTAGTGGGGGAAATCAGAAAAATTTGCCCTATCCCACTCTCACCCATGCCACTAAGAAAACGACCTAATAAATTGATCAGTATAAAACCCATTAATCAATTTATACAAAAACCTAAGACTAATTGATCTTTATTTGGGAAAAAAACCCAATCAAAATTAGCAGGAAAACTGATATGACAAGGTAGGGTGGGTAATACCTGAGGGGGTCTCAGTCTCACAAGGGGATGTCAATGGCCCACCAAAAGCAGGGACCCAGTAGGGATGGGCCGAGAGATCCTAGTCCGCAGTTCTCTCTTGCAACCCCAGCCTTCCCATTCAGTCCAGGGGGCTATAAGGGGCTGTCCAAGTCCTCCCCCCATTGGAAGATGCAGGCATCAGTTGATCTGTGCACGTGTTTGGTTCCCCCCAGGAACTTCTGAACTGGGATAGGAAGGCTCGATGCACCCTACAACGAGGCAGGAAAGACCAGTGGACAGCCAAGATGGTGCTGGTACAGCTGATGTGGGGGGTGCCACCACTGGATAACATTGTGGCTCCACAAGCCCCACAGATCAGCCCATGGCCCCCACTCCCCAGTTCCACAGCACCTGTAACTGCTGACCGGAGGCAGGGACACCGCCGCCACTCAGAACACTGCCGTAGGACTGCCACCGCCGCCAGATAGAAACATTGCTGGGCTGAGTCATCACTGCTGGCTAGGGCGGGAGGCATGGACTGCCATCGTTGGCAACAGGCACATCGCTGGGCTGCTAGGCTGTCAGCTGAAATGAGAGGTGAAGACACCACCGACCTGCAGAAATGTTGCTGCTCGGTCTCTGGGCCGATGATGCGGCCTCCTCTCAGGCTATGCAGATGATGTGACCTCCTCTCAGGCCATGGACCTAGTGTCATCCATGGCGACACTGGGACTCTCCCAGTTTGTTTCGACTCCCACACATCAAGCAGGCCACACTCTGGATCTTATCTTTGCGTTGGGGATTATGGTGGACCAAATTACTGCTGATTCAGTTCCGTGGTCAGACCACCTTGCTCTGAAGGCTCAGCTGGGTTTCCCTAACCCTCCCTGTTCAGGCAGCGAGCAAATTTATGCTCGTCCGTGGAGTCAAATGGACCCCAACAGGTTCCAGGAAGCTCTGCAGGATCTGATTCCCTCTGGTGACTTGTTAGATGTGCTGGTGGACGATTCATATTCTTGTCTTTCCAAAGCCATTGACGAGTTCACTCCTTGGCGTCCTCTTCGCCCTCGTGCCAAGCTAGCTCCATGGTATACCCCAGAGCTGCAGTGGATGAAATGAGAGCTAAGATGACTAGAGAGAGAAGGTGACAGCGAACTCATGAGGAAGCTACAAGAATATCCTGTAGGTCATTTATGAGAACCTAGGAGATGGCAGTGAAGGCCGCAAAGAGAAATTTCTATGCGTCCTCCATTGCATCTGCTAGCTCTCGCCTGGCCCAATTATTTAGAATCATTCGGTCACTGACTACTTTGCGTCAGGGCACATCAAATGCTAGGGAATTGGCTATTTACTGTGAGGCATTTGTGAGCCATTTTGCAAACAAAGTCTTGTCACTCCACTGTGACCTTCCATCCACAATTGATACAATAAGAGAACTGGAAGCCCATTGGCCGTCTTCAGGTCCAGTCTTGAACCACTTCAGTCTACTCTCCCAGGACCAAGTTGACAAGGTCCTGATAGCTGTTAAACCTACTACCTGCCTCCTAGATCCCTGCCCATCGTGGCTGGTTAAGGCCTGTGGCGATGAGGTGCAGATTCCTCTGAGGGAGGTTATTAACTTGTCTCTTTTAATGGCAACCTTCCCAGGGAGACTGCAGGAGGCAGTAGTCTGCCCTCTCCTTAAGAAACCTTCTCTGGACCTGACAGTCCTTAATAACTACCGCCCACTCTCCAATGTACCATTTCTGGGTGAGGTGGTAGAGAGGGCAGTGGCAACACAACTTCAGATTTTCTTGGATGAGGCTAAGGTCCTGGACCCCTTCCAGTCTGGCTTTCTCCCCACCCATGGGACAGAGATGGTGCTGATCACCCTGGTGGATGATCTCTGGAGACACCTGGTCCAAGGCGATTCGGTGCTGCTGATTCTTTTCGACCTATTGGCAGCATTCAGTATGGTTGACCATGAGGTGTTAATCCACTGCCTCACCGACACCAGGATATGGGGGCTTGCCTTGCAGTGAATAGCCTCCTTCCTCCAGGGTCGGGGACAGAGGGTGGCACTTGGGGGGGCATGTGGCATCCTGTAGGGATGTGGCATCCTGTAGGGAGCAATTCTCTCCCCCATGCTGTTCAATATCTATATGTACCCCCTCGCCCAGATTATCTGGAGATATGGGCTGGGTTGTCACCAGTATGCGGATGACACCCAGCTCTATCTACTGATGGACGGCCACCCGAACACAGCCCCAGGACGTGGATGAGGCATTATAGGCTGTGCCTGGATGGTTACAACAGAGCCGACTGAAGTTAAATCCATCTAAGATGCTGTCGTGGAGGATTGGGTCAGGGGATCAGGCTCCCAACCTTTGATGGGGCTCCACTGGTGCTTATGTCAGGGGTGAAGAGTCTGGGGGTGTTCCTTGATACCTCCCTCTCCATGGAGACCCAGGTAATCGCCACTGTCAGGTCTGCCTTTTTCTATCTGAGACAGATCAGGCAGTTAGCCCCATATCTCATGCAATGGTCACTTCCAGACTGGATTATTGTAACTCCCTCTATGTGGGGCTGCCTGTGACTCTGCTCCGGAAGTTGCAGCTAGTGCAGAATGCGGCAGCATGGGTGTTGACAGTGATGCCTGAGCAGGTTTGTATCCACCCAGTGCTGCATGAACTGCACTGGCTGCCTATTGAATTTTGGATCCGTTTCAAGGTGCTGGTGCTTACCTTTAAAGCCCTATATGGCCAGGGGCCAGCATACCTACAAGACCACCTCTCCCCATATGAACCCTGGAGGGCACTGAGGTTCACAAACCAACATCTCTTAGTGGTCCCCGACTCCGCGGGCATCTGATTAGCCTTGACCAGGGCCAGGGCCTTTTTGGCCCTGGCCCCCGCCTGGTGGAATGACCTCCCCTATGAGATCAGGGCCCTGCGGAACTTATTGCAGTTCTGCAGGGCCTGCAAGATGGAGCTCTTCCACCAGGCATTTGGTGGAGGCAGCGGACGTCCCCTCCTCCCCATCTTTTTGGCCCATCACCCATTAGTGGCCTGGTCTTGACTGGACATCTGATTAGACATCAGACTTGATTTAACAGCTGATCTCTCTGCTTTGACATGGCATTTTATGATATTATTATGTGCAAATCGTCATTTTAACATTATTTTAATTGTATTATTTTAATTGTTGTACACTGCCCTGAACCCATTTGGAGAGGGCAGTATATAAACCAGATCAAATTTTAAAAAATAGAATTAAAAAACAGGAGCAGCCTTGTTTGTTCACAAGGGGGGAAGGTTGGTCTAAGTGTCCCACTAAGGCTGCTTGAGCAGGGCCACCGGGTGGAAGAGTAGCCAATAGGCGCGAACAGCAGAATATTAGAAGAAATGACTGAGAATTGGAAATTTGACTATCCAGACGATCGGCAGCGATTTGAAGATGTGTGGAAAAGCCTTCATTGGTTTTTGTAGCCTATGTGTACCACTTGTATGCCTAAAGAGTACTGGTGTCATGCAGTGGTACAGGAGGCCCGGGTTCAAATGTTCATTTGGCTGTGAAGTTCACTGGATGATCCTGGGCCAGTCACTTTCTCTCTCTAATGTAGCTTGCATGGGAGGGTAAAACGTGAGGAGGGAAGTACCCTGTACATTACCCTGCTGTCCTGTAAGAAGTGTGGGATACAACCCAGACAGGTTGATTAGGAAGTAGGATTGGGTCCCTGCAGCTGGTGTACCACAGAATCAGGCCTATTCAGTGGGAATAATGTTGAAGTCTCTTAGTTCTCAACGGGAAGAAGATGGGGATATTTGGCTGCCTCAAGTTCAGACCAGTGTTCCCTCTAAGCCACGCACATGAGCAGCGGCTCATTCACACAGGAAGCCCCACTCAGCAGCAATCTGGAGCCGTACAGGGTCTTGCACTGCCCAATACCCATTTTAAGATTACAGTAGATATATTGTGTTTAGGATGTGAACTGCTCTGTTCAGTAGAGGGAAATAAATTAGAGGGAACTTTGGTTCAGATGCTGTCCAGAATAAATGATAGGGATGATGGAAATGAACAGGAATGAGCATGTAGAACTAGACTCAATAGTCCTGCAGAATTTGCCTAAGGTTGCCATGCCCCCCTGATGCGGGTGGGTTTTTCCCCACTTTCAGGGCCCCCAGTCTGCTGCCAGGAACCTGGTAGGTGGGGGATCCCTGGCATGCTTGATTTGCCTGGTGTGATGATGTCACCCAGAGGTGATGTCATTGTGCTGGGCACATCATGAGGGGGACACTCTAGCATTTGGCTAAAAACTCTATGGTGACCATAGAGTTTTTGGCCAAATGCTAGAGTGTCCCCTGCACAACATCTCCGGTGCAATAACATATCTTCTAGGTGATGCCATTGTGGCATGCGTGCAAAGTGCACATGCCAGAAAGTCCAGGGACCCAGGCTGGAGCTCCCCACTGGCAGCTAGGTAAGACCTGGCAATGCTAAATTTACCTCATGATAAAAGGTTTCCTTTCTCTTAATCTCTCTCTCCTTTCTCCCTCGCTCTATTTCTCTCATTCCCTTTAGATATTCTCACTCTTTACCTCATTCCCTTATGTGTTTGCCTCTGGTTCTCTTGCTTGCTTCTCTGCCCTCTTGAAGCTCTGTTTCAGAAACTGTCTCTTTCTGCCAACTGTGTCCTCCCCCCTCCCTTCTGCTCGCAATAGGGTTGCCAACCTCCAGGTGGTCGCTGGAGATCTCCTGTTGTTACAGCTGATCTCCAGGCCACTGACAGAGGGAGAAGGGGGGGGGGGAAATTCAGTGGGACCAAGTCTGTTGGAGGGCCCTTGAAGCTCAGCGTCTTGCTGCATCCAGTCAGATGTCTTTCCATTTATTTTAGTGCAGTTCTGGCTGCAGCCAGTAGGGGCGCAAGAAAGCCTGAGCACAATAAAAGGCAGTCTATTTTATTGGCTATTCTTGCCTTTCTCCAAGACGGAAGCAACGTAGGATCATGCTAACACGTTCATCAAGTGAGCCAGCACTGGTGCAAGACAAAACAGCACACTGATGGCTGCTATAATAATTGGCAGCCTGGAGCCTGCCAACAGCCTAGCCTTTCTATCTTCCTTACCTTACACCCAACACAGCCAGATCTTGTAAAGTGTTAGTTAGGGTGTTGCAGCAAGATTCAACAACCTTTCCCTCTCTTTTACTTAATCTCTCTCCCTCTTTTCCACACTTTTCTCATTCATTTCTATCTTGTTCCACCTAATTTTTCTGTGTCCACCTCCCCTTTATTTTCACTTGTTGATCTCAACACCGTCTCATCCCTATCCCACTTAGGGTTGCCAAGCCCCCCCCCCCCCCGGGGAGCAGGGAAACCCCTGCTTGATTGGCCCACTCCCCACCTGCCCAGATTGGGCTGCTGAGAGGAACTCCACCCCAAAATTTCCGGGCTGCAGAGGAGTGCCCAATGTGATGACATCACCCAGAGGTGACATCATCACGCTGGGCATGTTTCGAGGGGGGACGCTCTATAATTCGAGGAAAAACTCTATGGTTTCACCTTGAATTATAGAGATCCCGCCCCCAACATGCCTGATACAATGATGACACTTCCGGGTAATGTCATCGTGGTGCATGCGCGAAGCGCGCACACCAGAAGACTCATATGCCCTCAACTATTGCCCCAAACATGTGTTTGTGTATACACAGCCTGAAGCTTCCATGCCAGGCACACATGTGAAGGCCACATCCCCAGGCATCACTGACAACACACGGCAAGGCCAGCAGGATTTTTGTTTGTTTGTTTGTTTGTTTGTAAGCTTTGACTCCCACTGTCTGCCCAACCAGGGCCCCGAAGGCATAAGATGTTAAACAATTAAAAAGACATTAACTAGATACTGAATAGTAATATTTTTCTAGCAAATGAACTAAAAAGGGCTAAAGAAGTAAGTCAAATCTGACTCAACACCAGTCTTTTCAGATGTTTGCTGATACGGCTTTTCCTAGTGATGGATTTCACATTGGGAAACATATGACCGTGAGGACCAAGGAGTTTAAATTACTTTCTCCTGCTGTTTTACCAACCTGAATTTTCCACAGATTTCTGGGGGAAATGCTGACCGGACCAAAACAAAATTGTTCTTCAGCTTGGCCAAGAGGTATGATTGATGACTCAGGTTTTGTTAGACATGAATTTATAGATTTGGTATCAAATACTATTAGATTGTATTTAAAAACAGTGGTTCAACCTTATTTCACAAGCAAAGTTGTTGGAAGAGAACCTTCATCATCACTGAATTCCATGCGACACTTTTGTCTACTATAAATATAATAGAATATGTGGCAGAAAAAAAATATCCAGGGAAAAAAGAACGGTATTGTCACCGCCTTAACAGACCCCACACAGAAAGATATTAACCTAGTAAATTTTCCTGTAATAACCTAGAATATGCTGGGGGTGTTAATATGTGGGATATAATATAATTATGTGGAATTTTTCTGTTTGGGAAAAAACCCAACTCAACACTGGAAAAGTCCACTTATCACTGTATTCTCCAGTAATATGCTGTTTTGTGTCATCTTATGCTGAGCCTTGCTTTTGTTTGTGGTTTTTATTGTTGTTGTTATTATTATTATTCATTGTCACAGTCAGATACTCGGTAGACGATGTTCTGCAATTATTTTTATTATTGTTGTTAAATTTTTACCAAATAACAAGTTACAAAAGAAGCAAATAATCCTCAGATATCAATTTCCTATATCCAAAAATATGCATATCAAAATGAAACACTATCCACTCAGACAATTAACAATATATAATGACTGCTGTCTTATATTGTCTTCCCTTCAATGCTTACATCCTGGGATGCCTGGGTTGCTTTATTGTGTTCTTTTGTGCACCACATCGAGCAGGCCTGGAGAGGCAGCATACACATTTTCTAAATAAAATATACAGAATGATTTAACCATATCTATTTAGAAGTAAAACCCACATTCTTCTATGGTATTATTAAGCAAAGATGGAAGGCTAACCTTGGTTTTACTGTCCTGTTACATTAACAAGGATTGGAAACCAGGTGTGTAGAGTTTTGTAAATTCCGAGGGGGGCAGGGGCTCTTTAGCGCGTGTGCAAAGTGCGCATGCTTGCTGGGGCGATGTCCCCCCCGCCAGGAAACCTCCACGCCTCCCCGGGCCCTTCCGAGGCTCGCCAGCTGCTGCTGCTGGGGCCTCTCTCTCCTCCCCCCACTCCTTCCCTCCCCCTTCGCCGGGAAAAGAGGGAGGGAGAGGGAAGGATGGAAGAGCGGCCAGGCGGGGGCGGGGAGAGGCACCACCAGCAGCAGCTGTCAGCCTCGGAAGGGCCCTGGGAGGCGCGGCGGCAGGCACTACATTTTCCTGGGGGGGGGGTTTCAGTCCCCGCCGGGAAATTTCGGGGGAGGCTTGAGCCCCCCCCCCCCCCGTAGTCTATGCCTGTGTTGGAAACAATACAGCACAGGAAACTGAGGTGGTTTTAATTCTGGAGTGACATGCTGAAATCAACACAACGTGCAAAAACACACACACTTAGAATCAGAAAAAAAATGATGCTATTTGTCAAACAAGAAGGGTGGTCACTACAGTTTTCCGAATACAGTGGTATGGAGAGGATGCAGTGGAAGGCAACAGCAGGGAAGTTTGACCTCCATATTCTGCTGATTACACTTCTGAGGGCACCTTTCTATGTATACTGGATAAAGGCACCATTAGTCTGATCAAACCTGACTGCTCTTATGACCCAGATGTGTGAAACAGTAGTGTGGATCCCACTGAAAATGACAGAAAGATTTCTTTCAATAAAGTGCTACTTTTGTGCCTCTCCCTCCTGCTGCAGCCCCAAATTTCCCCCGACATGCAGCCCCTAGATTGCCTCCCCTTTCCATCAGTGTAAATCTTCTGCAGGATCCATCCCTATGCCTGCACCCAGAAACAGAATAACTGATTGATAAGCGTGGTCAGTAAGCCCAGCTGCCCCAGTGTGCTGACTATAAGAAGACCCTGGTTCTGAAATAAACAAACAGTATCAGGGGATGTGTGCTGGAAGATGTGCATTTACCAGTACCACTTTGAAAGGTCCAGCATTATAAAATGTCTTTTCCCCTGTCCTTAAAATATTTTTTCTGAAGTTCCAGGGCTTTTTCTACAGCAGGAACTCATTAGCATAGCAGGCCACACTAAACAGCAGAAAACCATTAGCATATTAGGCCACACCCCTGCCTTCCCTCCCTGGATCGGCTTGGCTTCTCCAGGATCGGCCGTGGGGCACCTGGGGAACCCAAGGAGGAGAGGCAGTTTAAACTGCCTTCCCTCCCTGGATCGGCTTGGCTTCCCCAGGCCAAGAGACCCCAAGCCAAGACTTGTGAGGTGACCCCAAGCCAAGACTTGTGAGCCTCCCCCCCCAGGGAACCCGAGGGGGGGGGAGGCTGTAGGCGTGGCCAACTCAGAAGCCAGCCGGAACTCTGTTCCTGTGCGTTCCTGCCCAAAAATAGCCCCGTGAAGTTCTATATTTGAACACACAATTCTTTAACATGTGCTTAAATTACTTAAACTGGATATCTTTGGCTGGCAGTAATGCATACAGTGCATAAGCAGAAAGGTTCCAGATACCCACAGGCAGGGCTCATTTAGTAGAAAAAGAGGTGCACGAGCTCATTAGCATAACTCATTTGCATAACTCATTTGCATATGTCACACCCCCTAACATACCGAAAGTGTGTCAGAAGGCAACACCCACCCCTCAGGCTCCACTCCACATGTGAGTGAAACTGACCTGCTCTTCCTCCATTCCCTTCCCCATCCAATACTTTGTGCAATAAAAATAAGCGTAAAGAACACACCCTCATTCTCTTCCTGCTCCCTTGAAACCACCAGGTTTCAAGTAGACTTGAGATACCCAGGACATGTGCACCGCCCATCCCTTCCCCTTCCCCTCCCCACAACAAGACACGCTGTGAGGTAGGTGGGGCTGAGAGAGGTCTTTTGAGAACTGCTCACGAGAGAACAGCTCTGAGAGAACTTGTGACTGGCCCAAGGTCACACCAGCAGCTGCATGTGGAGGAGTGGGGAATCAAACCCGGTTCTCCCAGATTAGAGTCCAACTCCTGACCACTACACCAAACTGATGGGGTGGAAGCTGCTGAAGGGTTGGTGAAATTTCTCCAGTACTTATGTGCCATGTGCCCAGATAAAAAATGGTATATTTAGAAAATTTATACGCCACCTTGAGCAAGTCTCTGGAAAAGCAGCACACAGTCATAAAAGGAACAATGATAAAATTATCAATATTAAAAGAAAACATTAAAAACAATAAAGACCCTAGCAGGGCTTTCCCCGTGGTGCTGCGCCTCTGCACTGCTCGGGGAAGCCGAGGAGGGGGTGGGGCTTGGTCATGTGCCCGCCCCCTGGGCTCCTCACTCCCGGAGCTGCGCTCCTGTGCACTCCTGCTCCAATGGACCCCTGCCCACAGGAAGTAGCCCTCTGTCTGGGTAGCCCTCTGTCAGCTCAGTTCAGTTTTCATTACAGTTTTCGTTACAGCCCTCAGTCAATTCAGAAGAAGAATAAAACACTTTTATAAATTAGTTATCTATGTAAAATCTCAGCATAAATCAGTCTGTCTGGATTGCCATCTATGGTTTTCTTGTTGTTCACATCAAATGGGCCGCTATCTCCACTTTTTAAAGATATAGACCCACACCACACAATGCTCTCTAGGAAGGCTCCTTGTACTAGCTTCCCCTTCTGTTTTTGAATACACACATTTCCCATTTCAATTTATTCTACATTTGGTCATTTTCTACTTCCAGAAATCAGGAAGTCACTTAACGAATGGTGCTGGGCCATTTTTCTGCAGTGATGGGTTTTTCCACAGTTTGTAATGATCTTGCAAGCCACCAGGAAAAACCAATAACGTGAGCTTTTAAGTCATGCTAAATTTGAGCGGCTGTGACCCCACGCAATGGGCTCCTTGGGGATTCTGTTGGAACTTAAACTGCAATCATTTTCAATATGGAGTCATTTTGCCCTGCAGGTGCAGCCGCGCACAAGCATTACTTTGGACTCTGAATGGCACATAAAGGCTTGTGAAGGATGTATTAGGCTAAGTATAGCACTTGCCATTAATCAGGATACTAAACAAGCAAAAGCTCCAGAGAATGAGCCCAGCTGGCTGTCAATTTATCTTGTTGTCAAAACAAGAATGATACTTAGAAATTCTTTGGCCATGCCACGACTTATTTAACCATCGATTAACAGAAGGGGCTCAATCCCTCCTCCAGTATTTTTCAAGTTGTTAGCATGGTTAAATCACAATTTGATCAATTGGGTGCATATCTTGTTATCTTTGGGAGAAGGCAGATGATTCCTGGTTTACTCATACAGTGTGCATAAGACAAAGCAATGATAAGACAGCGATATCTCATTAAAACCTGCATTCCTTTACAAAATTCCGGATATAAATATATAATTTAATTCATCTTTAAGTGTTAATTGTACAAGCTATTTTAATACACTTTCCCTCATTTTTTTCTGGGTCACAGGATACCAGTGGTGTACTAAGGGGTGTGAGGTCAACCCTGGGCACAGCTTTAGGAAGGCCTTTGAAGGGGGCCTTCAAAGCCAGCGTCATCCTGCTGCCTGCAGCTGAATGGCTACAACCACTAGGGGTGCAGGGACATCTGAGCATAGTAAAGAGCTCTAGGATTGGCTAAGCTTCCCCTTCTCCAAGACGCAAGCAGACTCCCCCCCCCCCCACGCACACTAAAAGAAAGGAAGAGGGTGCAGGAAAGAGGAATTTTTGGCTTATTCTGAAAAGGGTTTTATTAGATTTCTCTGTGTCTATTTGGGATTTTATTTTCTTTCAAAAAGACACTGATTATGAATTACAACACTTGGATTCGATTCCATTGTTTAATAACTGGAAGTAGATTGCTAAGTATTTAGAAATATGTTTAGGGTTCCATATGTTCCAGTTCAACACATCTCCCTTGCCCCTCCCAGTTCGCTGGCTGCCTTTCTTCCTTGCTTTTTAAACTATTTCATTATCATCACTAGCACTGAGTGGATTTTGCCCAGTCAAACACATTATTTGACTTGGAAAGATCACCCTCTCCATTTATTTATTTACCATTGTGAAACCCCCCCACCAGAAACCTAACAGCACAGCTTGCAATCATTATTAGTGGAAAACAGCAAGAGTCCAATAGCACCTTAATGACTAATAAAATTTGTGGCAGGGCATGAGCTTTCATGAGTCACTGTCCACTTCTTCAGATACAGCTAGAATGTGAAGTCATCTGTCCTTATCTTGGAGAGTGGAGTGATTTCAGATGTTGAATGACAATAGCAGGCATTGCTAATGAGACAGGAAACCTAAGTCTCAATTCAGTCCATTGTCTTGAGTTTCATTTCAGTTGCAATTCAGCAGTCTGTCTTTCTAATCTCTCTTTGAAATCCCTTTGTAAGAGAACTGCTACTTAGGTCAGCAACTGAATGTCCTGGTAGGTTACAATTTTACCACACTTTTTTTTTTTTTAAAGTTGTGGTTTCTAATGTCAGACTTATGTCCATTTATTCTTTGCATCCTCCTGGACTGAATCCTTCTGGATCAAATTGAGACCTAGGTCCCATTACCAATACTGATATCTCCACGCCTACTGCCTCTCTGCATATCACACCTAATTCAATCAAGCCTGCTATTGTCATTTGCCTGGGATTGCCATTCCACATCTGATATCACCTTTATAAAATGTATATCTTTAGTACCTGGCATTACATTTTATGGCACACATGGCCTGGCCCAACAAAGTGACAGTAATATCAGATCCAGCCCTCGAAACAAATGCGTTTGACATCTCTGCTCAAGCCCTTCTCTCTCCCTTTCCTTGCACCCAGCTCAGCCAGATCTTGCAAAGCAGTAGTTAGGATGTTGTAGCAAGATAAAACAGCCTTTCCCTCTCTTAATTTTTCTCCATTTCCACATGTTTCTCTTTCATTTTTGTCTTCCTTCGCCTAATTTTTCTGTATCTTCCCTCCCCGATCTCAGAAGTTAAGCAGGGCCAATGAGGAGGCAGGCAATGGCAAGCCACCTCTGAACATCTCTTCCCTTGAAGACCCTACAGGATCGCAATAAGTCAGCTGTGACTTGATGGCAAAACAACAACAACTGAGGAGGAGTGTGTTAAAAAATTATCCACTCTAGGCCCCAAATAAGCTTGGTACACCACTGCAGAATACATATTTGTATTATTTTATGTGTATGACAGTACTCTCTATTTGAGATGAATTACTGGAATTATTATTTTCTTTTAAAATTAATAAAGTATTTATGATAGTTAACACACTGCATAGGCTTTGGCTGAGGACAGACTGGCAATCTGGCCTGCTCTGCCTTCGCTTTAAAAGTGGAGGCAGAGCAGCAGTCCAGACTGACACATCTGCCTGGAGGAGGCGGGCCAGACGCAACGCGTCTGGTGCCGCACTTCATTCGCAGCAGGTGGGCACCACCTAAAAGTGGTGTCCCAGCTGCTGCACGCACATTCCACCTGCTTCCGGCGGGTGTGAACGCACGCCAGCCAGGGGAGCTGCATGGCATTCATATGCCGCCGCCGGAAGCCACCCGCAGTCTGGACACTGCAGGCGGCTTCCTTGCGGCAGCGTGCGAACGCTGTGGAGCAGGGGCAATCCCCCCCTGTTCTGCTGCATCATGGAGGTGCAGCAGAACACGAGTCTGTCCTCAGCCTTTAAAGGGTGGTTTACATAAAAATGATCCTTTTAATGTAAAAGTAAGATGTATTGCAAGCTTGATATAAAGTGATATGGGAGTTTTGTCTGTGGTGGTAACTCTGTGATGATTCATACAGATTGGCAAATTATCTATTGATGAGCATGTGTGAATCAATTATTGCATGAAGGCAATGTGTGAACCACTCCAGAGTCCATTCAGACAACGTGGGTAGTGGAAGAAAAATCTATTATCTATTGTTCCAACAAAAAATAACTTCCCTTTCTGTGCACTATATCCCATCACATAATGTCATGTAAAGAACATAAAAAGAGTGCAGTTAAGGTGAGATGTGGGAGAACCATGATTTTAAATAAAATAAAATAAATTTTATTTAAATCAGCCCTGGAGAAGGGGTTCATTTGGACTGGGACAAGTGAACATTTATCATTTCCTCCATGGATTTTCCCTGACAGAAATCTCACCGTAATTAGCCCTGCTGGAGTACATGTAAGCAAGAATGGTAAACCATTTTATTCAAATCACTAGGCAAACTCAGCGACTAAAGAAAGTATTTTTTCACAAAATGGATAATTTACACACGGAACTCACTGCCTCAGGATGTGGTGACAGCCACTAGCTTAGATAGTTTAAGAAGGAGATCAGACAAATGCATTCAGAAAAGCTCCCTCAGCAGCTACTGTATTTGCCTGAAAGGAAGACAACCCTGAATGTAAGATTCGCCTGACTAAACTTGAGGTAGTAAGGAAAACCAAATACCTAGGAATTAACCTCACAAACAGATGCAGTTCACTATATGAGGACAACTATCAGAAAATATTAAAAGAAATTAAGAGAGACCTTGAAACATGGGAAGGATTACATCTATCACTTTTAGGACGTATAGCATTAATAAAAATGAACATTTTACCTTGAATTATTTTTTTATTTCAAACTATACCTATTCTAAAAAATCAATCCTTTTTTAAGGATTTAAATAAAATGATATTGAAATTTGTGTGGCAATCCAAGAAACCGAGAATTAAAACTAAATACCTACAAGATAAAAAAATACGAGGTGGTCTAGGTCTACCAGACTGGCACCTTTACTATGTGGCTTCGGGGTTGGTTTGGCTGAGGGACTGGGTCAAACTAGAGAATTATAGAACGTTAAGAATTGAAGGCAGTGATTTACAAACAGGATGGCACACGGTATTATGGTATAGAGTAAAAAATAAAACATTTAAGCAACATGCAATACGTGGTGCCCTCCTAAAAATTTGGGAAGAAACTAGACATAAATTTTATAGGAAAATTCCACTATGGGTCTCCCCACTAGAGGCCTTTAGTAAACCGACGTTAATTATGGAAGAAAAAAACTTGTGTTATGCTGACTTGTTAGATACTAGACTACAAATTAAAATGGAGGAATACTTAAAAGATATAAAACTAACATGGTGGGAACTACACCAACTCCACTCAAGATACAAAATTGATAAGCAACAGGGATTTGAGAACGAACCAACAGATTTGGACAAAGCATGGCTGAGATCCGAAGAGAAAATGATAAAGAAAGTATGTGACTGTTTGTTAGAGAATAAAATGCAGGATGAATGGGTAAAACCAAATATGATTAGATGGGCACAAAATATAGGAAATAATATTGAGCTCGATAGATGGTCAAAAATTTGGAAAGAAAACCTAAAAATTACTAGGGCCAGTGCGTACAAGGAAAACTTAGTCAAAATGTTTTATATGTGGCACCTAACACCTGAGAAACTGTCTAAATATTCTAAGGGAATTCCAAACGTATGTTGGAAATGTAAAACAAATGTTGGCACGTATCACTATGTGTGGTGGACTTGCTCAAAAGTAAAGAAATTTTGGCAAATGATTAAGGAAACACTCCAGGAAATAACCCGAATTGAAATTCCGTTCATACCAGAATTGTTCCTACTTAATATGCTCCCTAGAAATATAACAGGAGACCAGAAAAAAATAATTCTGCATGGTATCACCGCAGCACGATTAATATTTGCAAAATATTGGAAGACTGAAAAAATTCCGAATCTGGAGGAATTTAGCACCAAAATGTATGAGATAATTGAAATGGACAACCTGACAATGAGATTAAAAGATAAAAGTGAAAAGGTATTTATAAGATCATGGAAGAAATTTTATGATTGGTATGAGAACAGAAGCAATATGTAAGAATGAAGGCAATTGTGAAACTATTCTTGATAATAATCCGGTTACCCTTTGTAATGAAATACAGTTGTAAAGTTGTATTGAAATTATGTAAAGAGTGAAAATTTGAATAAACAAATCTAAAAAAAACAACAACCCCTGAATGTAAGATTACCTCCCTAAAAATTTTATGAACAAAAAGTTTTACATTAAATTTCTGTACATACTTGTAACTTGTGAGTGTAACACAACCTCCCTCTTTTTCTTGATAGCACACCAGGAAAAAAGAAACCTAGTCTTTCTTTTGAGTATACACGGGATTAGTCATGATGACTGAATGTTTGGAGTATACCTCCACATGCCAGTTACTGGGGGCAACATCAGAAGAAGAAGAGAGAAGAAGAGATTGGATTTATACCCTGCCCTTCACTACCCAAGGGAGTCTCAGAGTGGCTTACAAACTCCTTCCCCTTCCCCTCCCCACAACAGACACTCTGTGAAGTAGGTGGGACTGAGAGAGCTCTGACAAGAAGCTGTTGGCAATTCCAGTAGAAAAATAATCTCTTAATTATTCATGGAAATAGTTTGTATGTGCTAGGAAACCTCAATCTGTTGTTTTGGGGTGGTTGTTTTTTGAGAGACCAGAGATGGACCTTTCCTACTTACAGTAGCATGCATGCAACTGGGAATCTGGTCTGCTGCAGTATACCACACACTGAGGAGAATTTTACTATACCCCTGCTTCCTTGTATATCCAATCTGTAGGAAGGGTATGATTTAAAAAACAACAACAGTGGAGTCAGATGACCAGGTTTCCATGTACTTTGGAGTAAATAGTAATCTGCAGTCCTTCTCATTGGGCTGAGATGGATTCATTTATTGAATTCCATGGATGTCACATGTTGGATTCCAATAGGAATCAATCACCACACATGATTTTGGGGATATTTCAAGAGGATATTAACTTGAGGCTGAGAAATTTCTCCCCAAAGCAAACCCATAGTGTGTTAAAATGTAATTTGATCTGTAGATATAAACCTGTTTTAAAAGGCCCAGCACTGCAGTTGTGCTAATCTTGTAACTGTGATGAGTACAAGCTTGCAGTATGGACCCATAATGTGGTTCATCTCCATAAAATCCAAAACTTTATGGCTTGGAAGCATAAATTCATGTCACAGCCTCATTCTTTCCAGATTATTATAATTCTTAGAGCATCACTTTACCATCTGCCTACCTATAGAAATTGCATACCCACTGAATTTGATTGTCAGAATCCCGAATCTTACAAAGAAATATGAGTATACCTACAAGCGTTTCTGTGTAGTTGGTGGCAGGATTCTCTTTTTAAAATCAGTAGCTAAAATGATCTATCATCCTGGACTGATTTATCACTCATCCATTCACAGTGGGAATGTCATCTGTAGTTTCCTTGACTTGTTATACGCTACTGGAGAACAACAAAGGCAGAATGCATAGCGTGAGAATCCTGGCACTGAAAGTCTGTTGAAGCAATATTGTCTTCCAGTTAATTCTAGAATTATGGTGACAGTTCTAGTAAAACACATGACATTGTGATTATATTGGCCATATATCTGATGGTCAGGAATGATATGCCTTTTCATGTTTGCCAGCACAGTGCATGGTAGGACCTTGACAACTTATATGGGGTCACTCACCGGCAGGTTTGCAGCACATCCTCACTTTTGTGGAGGCACAATATGTGTATAAGGCGTCTCACACAAAGTGGCTGTATAATTGACTAGCAGTGGTTTGTGAGTGTAGTAATTTGAACAACCCCATAGCAAACCACATAGAAATAAGCCTACATTAGCATGCTTAAAACAGTCATAATGATATGGTAAAACACTTCAGGCAATCAGCTAAGCCATGAGGAGTTCTGATGATTTTGGCCTGCTTGGCTGCTGTCATTTTTTAAGTGCTTAGAACTCTATTTTGGGAGGCAAAGCTTGCCAATCAGCCCATCCAACATGACATGGCAATGCTTAGTTTCCTCTTTCTGGCTCCTGTTTGTCACCCAGTTTGCTTATCCTGCTTGCCAGCCTGCCCTCATGGATCTCTCCCTGTAAATGTAAGCAAGTTTGTCATGAGGCAGAAATGTAGTGACTCAGCTCTGGAACATGATACCATTCGTGTCTTGTCTCACAAGTGGGCAAGATATCTGCAGAAGTAATCCACTTACGAAAGTGGGAACAGTTTTCAAAAAGGTCTGACTAGTAGGAGAGCCAGTTTGGTGTAGTGGTTAAGTGCACGGACTCTAATCTGGAAGAACCGGGTTTGATTCCCCACTCCTCCACTTGCACCTGGCTGGATGACCTTGGGCAAGCCATAGCTCTGTACCACCTGTTCTCTCAAGGACAGCTTGGGAAAGAGCTCTCTCAGCCTAACCTACCTCACAGGGTGTCTGTTGTGGGGAGGGTTAGGGAAAGGAGTTTGTAAGCCACTCTGAGACTCTTAAGTGAGTGAAGGGTGGGATATAAATCCAATCTCTTCTTCTTCTTTTCTTCTAGGTCTCTTCATGTCCATTTTCCACTTGATGCCTGCATAAGGCACCATTGGCTTGGCTAGAGCTAGTTCAGGTGGAACATGTAACCTATAGAGCACATGGCTGGAGCCATTTTGGATTTATGAAATGGCCTGAGCCTGAAACAAATGATTTGGTGCGATATGTAAGTTGGTGTGGCCCTGCTTGATATACAAATCTAGCCAGGCAGTAAAGACAGGCAACTGTCTGAGTAGTCTTACATTTTGAGATTTTAGGCTATTTCTGTCTGTCTCATATCTATGAAATACATATTTGCTTTAACAAGGATATCTAGTCCAGTATCCATGTTTTAAGACAGCTCCGGACTAAACTGCTTGGTTATGTCCATATTAGGAAGCAGAACCCAGAATGTTAGCAAACAGGTTGGTCCCAGGCCTTAAAGTAGTTCTTTCCAATAGCTTGTGGTTACTCTGGGGATATTCAAGTGGCCTTGGCACTCAAGGGGTGGAAGTATTAAAGACTTAGTCTGCATTAACTGCTTAAATTGTTAAATGGGCTTTGGCCTGGTGTTGACATGCAGCAGAATTCGATGGCAGGATGTGGACGCCATAGAATGGATGCTCCTCCCACTATCAGTGGGTGATCACATTTTTTAATACTTCCCACTGTTAAGAACTCCTTGCAGACAGAAGAGCATCAGAGAAAGATTCTCTTCAAGGTTGCCATGTCCCCTCTGGCCACTGGCATGGGATGGGGGAGGCAGGGTTGCCAGCTCATGGTTGGGAAACTCTTGGAGAACTGGGGGTGGAGCCTGGGGAAGACGGGGACCTCAGTGGGGTATAATCCCATAGAGTCCACCCTCCAAAGCAGCCATTTCCTCCAGGGGACGAGATCTCTGTAGTCTGTAGTTGGGTTGCCAGGTTCCCGCTCACCACCAGCCGGGGATGGTGGGGTAAGGATAGATTCAGGCTGGGAAACTCCTGGAGGTCTGAGGATGAGGCCTGGGGAGGACAGGGACTTCACTTGGGGTACACAATGCCATTGAGTCCACCCTCCAAAGCAGCTATTTTCTCCAGGGGAACTGATTTCTGTAGTCTGGAGATTAGCTGTAATTTCAGGGGATCCCCCAAGCTGCACCTGGAGGCTTGCATCCATAATTCTATCATAACTTTTTTCTCCCTGTTGTGCATGGTTTCTATGTGCAGGGAAAGTTTGCTTTGTTTTGCTTGGCAGGAGGAGCATTCTAAGCCAAAAACCATCACTGCAGTATGAAGTGTGCAGTTCATTCTCCTACTCCAGTTTCCTCTCCATCTTCTTTAACTTGTATGTGCAGACCAGGCCTGAGTCTGAATGCTTTACCCTTTTGCTAACAGGCCCAAGAATCTGAAGGTAAGGTGGGAATAGATTGCTTGTTTGCTAGCAGCAGCTGAGTACCAGGGCTGAGTCTGTGTTTTTTTCACCTTGCAGGTACTTAAGTCTGGGTGTGGCCAGAGGGCTAAACCAAAGGGCTCTTGGGTCTTAGCCTGTAGCTTCTGGCCTGGGGCCTACAATAGCTGTCCCAATGAACCAGGACTTGTCCAGAACATGTTTTGTTTGTTTTCTCTAGTTAAATGTTTTAAATTGGTTGTTTTGCAAACTTCTGTAAACTGTTTTGGGTCCCTGAGGAGTACAAAAATGCCCAAATACACAGTTTAAGAAAGTCCTTATGGTTTGAGTACTTATGTTAGCAGTCAGATCCCTCCTCTCCCTGAGGGGCAGTTTATAGCTTAGAGAGGCAGAAACTCCTTTCTTAATATATCACCCTAAACATTGTAAGTACAGGAGTACACTGCCTAGCCCAAAATGAGACAAAATGGATGTCAGTCATGAACAAGCCTGGGCAAGTATTTTGGAAGGTGAGTCAGAGCGGCTGACTGTCTACTGCCCCTTCCACACCCTGGAGAGATGCATAACTATGGGACAATGGGTCCATCAGGATCTATTGACTCACCTTGGACTAATCTCATCAAGTCGGAGAGCGGTGCGCATGCTCTAAGGAGTAAGAAGTCTTGCCTTCCCCCTCCACGACAAGACAGAATTATGAGCTAAAAGGAATGTAAATACTTCCACTAAAATGCTGAAAACAAGCCAAAGAGTGTCTAAGGCAATAAGGAACAGTTTGACCTGAGAATTTGGCAGCTGTCAGTGGTAAGAAAATATTTATTGAGCTTGCAAGATAAGAAGCAGAAATCTCCTAAAATGGCGGTTACAGTCAAAGCGTTATCGGAACAGTTGACTCAATTCCAAAGCCTAATGCTAGAATCACAAGAAAAGATAAGAATGGCAATCACAGAAGTTAAACAAGAGCTGAATCAAATGGCCTTAGAGATTAAAGGTATTAAGGAGTTAGCTACGCAGGCTGATAAAACTGCAAAGGGAAACAAGGAGCAAATTAGCCAACTGAAGAAACTTAATGCAGAACTTTCAGATAGAAGCCAAAGAGCCAAATTAATTATACATGGAATTTCAGAGGATGTGAATTCAATGCAATTAGAAAAGGGCATGTTGGAATGGTTATCAGAGCAAGGAATAAAATTAAATGAGGAACGATAGAACGTGCACATAGGTTGCAGGGCAAAACGAGAGGAGGGGAACCATGCCCTGTGATAATTAAGTTTGCGAGGGAAAAACTGCAACAACAAACATTTCTTGCCCTGAAGAAAAATAAAGAATTGAAGTATAAAGAGAAGAGAGTTTATGTAAGGCAAGACTTCTGTCAAGAAACATTAAAACAAAAGAGCCTAATGAAACCATATGCAGACAAACTTTTCCACAACAAGATTCAGTGTACCTGGGCATATCCAGCATCTATAGTCATTTTCAGAGATGCGAAGAGGCTAATTGCAAGAAACCCAACAGAAGCAGCAAAACTTCTAGAGAAACTAGGAATGGACCCCGGGGAGGCTATATCATTGGAAGAAAAAGGAGATGAAGCTACCACATGTCAGGACAAATGGCTAAGGACGTATTCATAGACACAGATAAGAAAAGGGAAGTATCCATAAGATAAGAGTTCATAATTAAGGAATATAATTAAATAGAAAGGAGGGGGTGTGTGCACGCCCCAAGGTATAGAGAGGGGATGATGATTCCTCCCCAGTTACAAGCTCTATACCGGGGACAAGAGGGAGGGGGAGGGGGAGAAGAAGGATGGGGGAGGTTGGGAAGAAAGGAAGGAAAAATAATAAAAGTTCAGCTGGGAAAACACGGAAATTTTAATCAAAAAGAATATGGTTAGGATGTTGAAGATGCTGACACTGAACGTCAATGGTCTAAGATCTGATCTTAAAAGGTACAGATTTGCTAGGTTTACAAAGCAACAAAATATAGATATTATGTGTTTGCAGGAAACACATAAAGCAAAAAAGGTTAATAAACCATTATTCAAGGACCCAGGGTGGGAAGTACTGGCTGAGGCAAGAAGTACTGCCAAAGCAAGAGGAGTGGCAATTTTGATACACAAAGGAATTATATTAAATTAGTAGACGTATGAAAAGATGGAGAAGGAAGATACCTTTTGGCTAAATGTACATTTCAAAACAGACTGATAACATTAATAAATATCTATGCTCCGAATAAAGGACAGAATTTTTTTTTGATAAAGGCATTAAAAAGAATGCAGAGATTTTCTGAGGGAGAAGTGATAATAGCAGGAGATTTTAACATGGATGTTACTAAAGACAAAATAATTAGTTGGAAAAAATGGAATTTGATAGAAGCATATGAAGCTTTACTTTCTCCAGTAGACATAAAACTGCTTCATGTTTGGATCATATAATTTTCCAAAGATCTAATAATTGGGAATTGAGAAGTATAATGACCCATCCAATATGGATTTCAGATCATGCCCCCGATAAGCATAGAAATTGATATAAAATGTGAACAGACTAAAAGATTATGGAGATATAATAACATGATTATGGCTAAAGAGAAAGACAAAAAATTCATGGAAAATCAGTTAAAACTATATTTCCTGGAAAATAGAGGAACAGCGGCCACAGATATCCTTTGGGATGCTGCTAAAGCAGTAATCAAGGGACAATGTATAATGAAGGAAAAGGAAATTTTAAAAGAATGGTTCTCTAATAGGAACAAAAAAATTCAAGAACTGGAAATGTTGCAAAAAAACCAAGCTAAGAAATTCTGCCACAATAGGCATAAATTAATTAAAGAACTTAAGGAGCAATTAGATTGTCTGGACTCCATGGCACTCTGGAAAAAACAAACTATGGTAAGGAATGAATTTCAGAGGTCTACAATAAACTCAACTAGGAGACTGGCAAATTATTTGAAGGGCAGAAAAGATAAGCAGAAGGTGGAAAGTATTAGAACAAAAGTTAATACGTCAGAATAAATAAAAACACACCCAAAAGAGATCAGAGAAGTCTTCCTAGACTTTTACAAAACTTTGTATGGGAAAAAGGATACAGTTGAATTTGAGGAGCAAATAGGAGTAGGGCATAACTTTGTGCGGCGCGTTCACACTGCCGCCTCCGGATGCCTCCTGCTTCCTCCAGTTCACACTGTTTGGAAGCGGGAGGCATGCGGAGGACGGCCCCTGAACACCGGTTTTACCCGGTGCCCTGCTAAAGCGGAAGGAAAGCGACTGGGAGACGGGTAAGTACGAAACGGAGCCAACGGACAGATGCGCATGTCTGAACGTGCTCCTTTCTTCCGTCTCCGCAGCGTGCCTGCCCCGCTTTAGATTGCCAGTCTGTCCTCGGCCTGACATTCCCTTTCTGACACACTTCCAGTGATGTCAAGGGATGTGGCATATGCTAATGAGTTATGCTAATGAGTTATGCTAATGAGCTCCTGCAGCTCTTTTTCTACGAAAGGACCCCTCCCTGTGGTCCATAATGTCGAAATATGGGATATGCCAATCATTTATAAAAACAATTCAGGAAATTTATAAAGAAGGCACAGTGGTAGTCAGGGTGAATAATGAACACACAGGTCATTTGGCAGTCTTAAGAGGAGTAAGACAAGGATGCCCACTTTCACCAGCCTTATTTAAAATGGCAATGGAACAATTGGCGGAAAGAATTAGGAATTCAAGTAGACTAGAAGGATGCAGGATGGGTAAAGAAGAGATGAAAATTCACCTATTTGCAGATGATATAATCATAATAATGACCAACCCCAAAGAAGGAATCAAAGAAATGAAAATTATACTTGAAGATTTTGAAGCATTATCAGGATTGAGAATTAATATAGGAAAATCAGAAATAATGTATCACAACGTGAATTTGGAGGAAAGGAAGGAAATTAATAAATTAACTAAAATAGGAATGGGAGTTAAGAAATTTAAATATTTAAGAATAGAAATTTATAAAAACATTAATAGAATAGTGGAAAAAATTATAAAAAGGCATGGGGCAAGATAACAAGAGAGATGGAAGAGGAAAACCCTGAGTATTACAGCTAGGATTAAAAGTGTTAAAATGTTTTGGATACCAAGATTACTATATTTATTCCAAACTACACCATTAACAATTAACAAACAAAAAATGGGCAATTGGAACACAAAAATAAGAGAATGGATTTTCGGTACCAAGAATTTTAGAGTTGTAAAAAAGTTAGTTTATAATCATAATTCAGAACTAGGACATAATAGCTTACTACGAAGCCTTCCAGCTAAAAGCACTATAGGAAATAGAACAAGAAGGAAACCAGAAATGGGTCAGGTTTGAAAATGAAGTAAATAAAGGAGCGGGTAGATTACAAATAAACAGGTTAAAGATCTTGAATTCGATATAGGACCTAGGGAAAGCACATTAGTAGTCTGGAGGAAATGGCAGTCAAAATGGTTAAAACGAACATCAAGATGGGCCCCATTAGAAACACAAGAAGAGGAAGATATAGATCACAGATGGTGGGAATTACTTAAACAAAAAGGATATAGTAGAATACAGGACTTACTGTCTGCGAACACTTTAAAACCACTTCAAGTCCTAGAAGAGGAAGTAGGCGCAAAATATTGGTTAAAAGTTGCAGGCTTATATACAAAAATTAAAAAGATAATTGAAAATAACAATATAGATAAAGAAGAACCAATGGAAGAAATATATAAATTAATGAATAAAACTAAAAGAGGAATAGCAGGAGTAATATACAAAAAATGACCTCAGATAAAGAAGGATTAATAGGTCATCTTCAAGGGAAATGGGGTGCAGAAACTAAATTAACAGAACAAAAAGTAAAAAAAATAATGGATGGAATTAAGGGAGTAAAAATACATAAGTTTAGGGAAATGGAATTAAAATTTAAGCACCACTTAATCCTTAATTCTATTTACCAAACCCATTCACTTTCCTGTCCAGTACTTGCAGGGTTATCAAGCTTTTCCCACACCATTTATTCACCTTAGATAAACCTACCAAGTTATTGTTTTTTGGACAAATACGTCAGCTTGCCCCAAGGTGCATTTTGCCCTATATCAAGAGCACCCAGCCATTGGTGCAGTGTGTGTGTGTGACTTGGATCCTCTCACACATCCCCACTTTGTTGGGTCTCTTCTCTCCACGAAACACTGATTTTGTGGCTTAACTTGCTACTTCCACAGACCTCTTTCTTCAAGACTGGTAATTATTGCTTTCCCTGAAATCACTTTCTCCCTTTCCTCCCTGTGTTCCTCTTAGTTAGCTCTTGTATATGTGTTTATTGTTGCATTTTGTTTTATTCTCTTTTTTAAATAAAAATCTTTCCAGTTGAACATCTGCAAAATCCCCATATACATTGATGGAAAATCTCAGTTACCCACTCTCCCTTTGTCTCCTTAAAGCTAATTCCCCCAGCTAATTGGGAGACCACCTCTTTGTGTAAGATTTGAGCTTTGAAACAACAGAAGAAGTCCTAAACCCTTAAACTCTTTTTTAGGGATCTTGTGTTCTCATCTCTGCCATCCAGTCGCCCTGGGTAGTTTGGTGTTCCAGTGGTCTACTTGACTAGCATTCACAGTAGAGAGGGATCCTCTTCTCCTCTCTGTGGTTTTCCATGTTGCTTTGGAAGCACCAGAATGGAGGAATGATGGGGGAAGGAAGAATACTGTGGTTCTCTCCTTTGACAGCATTTCTTCTCTGAGAATAGATGATGTTCATCTGCAAAGGAGCCCCATCATTCAGCCCCATCCAGGTAGTTTCTCCACACAGACGTGACAAGAGCATTGCATACAACAGACACTGCTATGGAGAAACAAGGGTGAAAGAGCTCCTGTCCGCTCACTGCTATGCTCAATTAATTGCACGAGATCTGTATAAGGCTGAACAACTGACAGAGATGGCTTCCTGCAGAGAGTTAGGGAATGTTCTGAAGTGAAAAGGAAAATTCTCACTCTCTTTTGCTTGTAATCCTCAGGGTGCTGCTGTTGAAAAGACCCTTACAGACTGAAGGTTCTCTTTCTTCCTCCTCCTTCCACTCTGCATATTTGGTCACAGCCTTCATCCTAGGAATGCCCCAAAGGATAGCCGCCTGATGAAAACTTATTGGTACTTGATGTGATGCTTTCCCTGATTAATACTGTGCTCAGTCAACAATCAGTTATTTAGCCATGGTAACAGTTGCCCTGTGACTGATTAAAATAAATGAGAATAGATGCACAGCTGATTTCTTGGAATACCTGGGTTTTGTTGGCTTTGGCTGCTGCCTGTGCCGTTGCCTTAAATCAACTTATTATTCCCTCTTGTGGTTGTGAATAGATATTTGAAGGTAACTTAGGTGTCTGCACTGAAATCTATGCTGCAGTAACATTGTCCACAATCTTTATATGAGCAGGTCAATGGATCCAGCCCCCCTCCTTGGTTTGGATGTAACAGCAAACTGTGGTTTACTGTAAAAGTGGGAGTCTTTCATTAGTGATTTTGCTGGGAGGGAGCTCATCTGCCAGAGGCTGTCCTTGATTTGTTGAGGCAGCAACATCCAGGGGTTAGCCATTGTGCCTGACCTATGCCGTGGAGCTAGGAGGCACTTCAAGGTTCCTCCAGTTTGAATGACAGCAGAACGCCCCAGACATGTGCAGTCTTATTAACATAGAGAAGGTGAGATGGTATCTTTTAAAAACGTTAACACTGAAACATATAGAATAGACATAGGAAAGAGATAGTATGGTGATCGTATAGGATCAACTATTGCTTAACCATATCCAGAACTCTTCTGATTAACAGCTGGTTTATGAAAGCTACTTGGTCATATAACATCTTCTTAGATTGCCATTGTTTTACATATGTCTTTAGGTCAAGACAAAATGGCAAAAGGTTACAATCAAAGGAGCAAAACTATGATGCTATCCTTACTTTTATGAAAAGAGATTCTGGAAAACTGGCACGCTACTTCTTTCTCCACTAAGAGTCACTCGTCTTCTGTGCTTAGCACAAACACACAGATGGCTTTTCTCACATCTTTAAAGAACTTAATTTAAAAAAAAGTGATAGACATTAGCCACATTGTATAATGCAGTAAATTATATTTAATTTTAATTCGGAGTGTG
The DNA here is from genome assembly GCA_029233225.1 of Lepidodactylus listeri. Taxonomy (NCBI): domain Eukaryota; kingdom Metazoa; phylum Chordata; class Lepidosauria; order Squamata; family Gekkonidae; genus Lepidodactylus; species Lepidodactylus listeri. Next base: position 44,852,295 of record JARCFY010000003.1, read on the forward strand.
GCCCAGTTTAAAGAAATAAAAGTTGCAGAAAAACCACTGTTGTGTGGTTTTAGGAACGTGCAATAATAGTCTCGGTTTAAGGTATTGCCCCATTGAAGTCGATCCCAGTTGGAATGGCCTGCTTTTCAGGACAAGGTGCGTGTCACCCCAGCTGAGGGCAGAATTACACATCATTTTTCCATATCTTTCTTTAGGTTTCTCTCTTTGGCAGTTTCCTGTGGCAAAGACTGCAGTTTCACATGGATCCTGGCATAGGGTATTAGACCCTTTCCCTCACTACATTGTTGTTGTTATCCATTCAGTCATGTCTGACTCTTGGCAATTCTATGGGCCAGCTCTCGCCATGTTTTCTGATCTTGTACTGTTTCTTTGAGTTGTTCCATGCTCAGGCTGGTGTTGACTCTTATGGTGTCTAGCCACCGTATTCTTTGGTAGCCCAGTTTCCTTTTGCTGATAACCAATCAAACCAGACTGCTAGGGACCAAGGGGATGGGACTGTGTAGCTTCATTCCCTTCCTGATGAAGTTGCATAGCTTTGTCCCCTTCCTGGCAACCAGCTGAAGCAACTGGATCTGCCCTGAAAATGATGCAACCCTGAAAGGTGAGCCCATGTTAATATAATTGTGTACTGTCAAGTCGCAGTCAGCCCATGGTGGCTCTGTAGTGTTTTCAAGGCAAGAGACTTTCAGAGGTGGCCTGCCACTGCCCGCCTACACACAGCAACCCCCCCCCCGGGCTGTTTCCCATTCAAACACCAACCAGGGCTGACCCCGCTCAGCCCCCAAGAGCTGATGAGCTCAGGCCAGCCTAGGCTATCCACATCAGGGCTGAGACAAACAGAGGCAGCCTCCCCCTGCCTGCCTTCACGTTCAACCTGGCCCCCCCAGTACTCTCCCATCCAAGGACCAATCAGGACCGACCCTGCCCAGCCTCCAAGATCTGATGAGATTGGGCTATTTAGGCTGCCGGGATCCTGTTACCAGTATCATCATGGAGTGCTGGAATGTGGGAGGGAGGGGGCACGGAGAGGCAGACACTTGCTTAAAGCCACTGAATGAGTTCATAATGAGCCTGGGACACAGAATTTATCAAACCGCTCTTAAGAGCCAGTTTGGTGAAGTAGTCAAGTTTGCGGACTCTAATCTGGGAGAACTGGGTTTGATTCCCCACTCCTCCACTTGCGCCTGCTGGATGACCATCAGACCCAAAGGTCCCCTTTCTTTGTTGAAAAGAAAAGAATTAAAAAAAAAACTTGGGGGAAAATGTGTTTCTCCCCTCCTCCAAGCTTTCATCTCTCTCCTTGAGAAAAGCTCAGTCCTGTGGTCTGTGTTCTCTTTGGATGCTGACCTATTTGGATGTCAAGGCAGCCCATACAGTGTAATCACTGTAAATATGGCAGTTGTGCATTTTCCCCACCCTGTTCCTTAGGTGCACACATCTGGGAGATCAAAGGGTATGTCAGGTATGATTCAAGACAGCAAGGTAATAACAGCTTAATTCTTAAACCACACAGCCTATTGAGAAACAAATGCTGTTCTGATGCTTTAATCCTGAAAAACTCAGACTTAGCCTATGCACTTAGCTTTAGCACGGATGTGCCAGTTGAGTGGAAGTTGCATGCTCTACAAGGCTGTCTGGGCAAAACCTTACAATGGATGGAATAGTTCTCTGGTGCTGGGAAAGGGGGGAGGTGCTGTAGACCACTTTGGCCCCACTTCTTCCTTCACCATTCTCTCTGTTGCCTAGAAATCCCTAGCCACCTCTGTAGGTCTATGGAGAACCAACTGCCCCCAAGCACCAGGAATACGCCTGGTTTGCTAAGTTGTGTCCTCCATGTGGCAGCTTTGAAAGTCTAACAGATGACAAAGCATTTAAAGATATTTGACATACAGAAGAAAAACCCATGGCAGGCTGGAACTTGAATTCCCAACAGGAGCAAAGCTGATATGATTTTGGGTTTTCATCCAGGACAGGATCAGAGATCCAGTCCTCAGTCTTTGCAAACTGTGGACAGAACAGGGAGCTGTCTGCACAGTTTCCTTCATAGAAGTTCTCCACTAAGAAACTCTGATGGTGTAGCGGTTAGAGCAGTGGATGAAGTTCTGGGCAACCCAGGTTTGAATCCTCACTCTACCATGGAAGCCTGTGGGGAGACCTTGGGCAAGTCACACATTCTTAGCCTAACCCACCTCACAAAGTTGTTGTGAGGATAAAATGGAGGAGAGAAGAACGACGTAAGCAACTTTGGTTCCCCATTGGAGACACAAACGGGAAATAAATGAAGTAAATAAAAAAGAAAAATAAATACAGATGAAACCAGTGGGAAGCATTTCATACAATTACAGGAATTAACAGTGTAGTCCTATAAGAGTTACTCCAGTCCAAGGCCATTGATTTCAATGGGATTAGATTGGAGCAAATCTTCACAGAATTGCACTATTAATTTATTATTTTATTTTATTTTTTATTTTATTTAATTAATGCCCCGCCCTCCCTACCAAGGCAGGTTGAGGGCGGCTTACACAAAATGCATAAGAATACAATTAAAATCCATCATAAAATCTATCATTAACAAGTCAGTTATCCTAAAATCCATAAAATCCACTATCCTAAAGTGCTGGAACAGTATTCAGATAAAGTGCGAGAGCAGAAAATTCCGACTGAATAATAGTCCACAGGTGACAGTCATAATGATGTTCCCACAAGCTCCATTGATCGACTTATTTATATAGTGAGGGCAGGCTAAATGTGGTAGGACCAGGGCACAGGGTCTCTTCTCGGGTGTCTCATGCAGCTCCTAATTGAAAGCATGGTGGAAGAGCTCCATTTTGCAGGCCCTGTGGAACTGTAAAAGGTCCCGCAAGGCCCTGATCTCTTCCGGGAGCTCATTCCACCAGTGTGGAGCCGCTACTGAGAGGGCCTGGCCCTGGTTGTCACCAACCTGGAGTCTTTGGGACCTGGGAAGGCCAACCATTTTTGGGCCCCTGAACGCAGTGCTCTCTGGGGAACATATGGGGGAAAGGCAGTCCCTTAGGTATGCTGAACCCTATCCATAAAAGGCTTTAAAGGTCAAAACCAGCACCTTGAAGCAAATCTGGTACGCTATTGGCAACCAGTGCAGTGCTTTCAGCACAGGCTAGATGTGTTCCCACGTGGAAAGACCCATCAACAGCCTGGCTGCAGCATTTGGCACTAGCTGCAACTTCTGGGTTTGAGACAAAGGCAGCCCCATGTACAGAGCGTTGCAGTTAAGGAAGGTGGTTGGTTTTTTGTTTTATTTTTTTTTGCAATCATTAGTGTGGTTGCTTCTGAAAAAATCAGGAAGCAAAAGTCCCTCTCCCTTTTCTGTCACTCAAACCTCAGTACAAGAATGTACTTGGTTGCTGTGCATCATTAAATTACATATCAAGAATGATTTTTGTTTTGTTTGCGTCCAGTTTGTGAGATTGTGCTTTAAAACCAAGGTGAACCCAATCTTATTTTGAGCAAGATACCTAGTTGCGGGATTGAACCTTACAACCCCCCTTTGTAAGGCTTGTCTACATGGGAACAGTCATAGTAGGACTTCCCCAGTCTTTGTTGTGAAGCTGGCAAAAAGACTGGGACAGGCTGTGCCTGCAGCCATAAGGCTGCTTTTTTCGTATTCTGACCCTCAGATGCTGCACACATCCACTATGAGGGAAAATTAACTGGATGAATTGCCTCACTTCTTGATGTTGAACTGGAAGCACAGTGTTATTGTGTGGGAAAAAATACCAGTTCTTCCATATCTAGACAGCTGGGAAGCTGGCCCCTCTGTGCTGTGCATGTCCAGTGTCCCTTTCCAAATCTGTTTTCTATAAATGCTTCTTTTTCTTGCTTGTGGCCAATAACTTCACACACATGAGCATTCCCACCACAAATTAAAGAAATCAGCATGGTCTGATTGACATTTTCAATTTATAAATGTCAGCTTAAAAGTTCTTATTTTAACTTAACCAGAGTTATGTCAACAGTAACCTAACCAACAATGTACTAGATTGAACTGAGGTTCTCTCAGTGATGTCTTAAGTATAAATGTTTATGTTAAATCTCCTCAAGCCCAATATTTTGCTAATTCACACCCAAAGCAGTCTATGAGTCTCTTCTGTCTAACAGATTTGTTTTGAACTTTGTGATTACCCTCTGCTCCCTAGAATGAGTCCAGTGGCACCTTTAAAAGAGCTTATACCTTGGTCTTAAAGGTGCCACTGGACTCAAACTTTGTTCTCTTGTAACAAAACTGTAATTAATTGTCCTTAATTTATGGTCTTTTCTGACATATATTGAAGTTGAGGTTTTAAGGCTTTGGCAGGGAGGGCGGGATACAAATTGAAATAAGCAAACAAACCGATTCATGTGTTTCTCAAATGATTCCAGTATTTGAGAAGAAATAATCTTCTGTCTGAGGGGAGTAAGTCCCATTTATTTTTATCCAACTATCATAATGAATCCAAGAGGTTGGGAATCTGTTCTTGGTCCACTTTATACCAGGCTTGTGACTGTCCTAAGAGAAATGCTATTCAGCCCAGGGAAGCAGGGCAGCTTCATAATACCATGAAAGATTAGAAACCTCTATCCCTCCTTTGAAAATTGGCTGCTGCAAAGGAAGTGTCAACACTGGTGTATTTCCATCCTTATATAAAATTGTTTACCACTTTTTGCCAACTTTTTAGCTTCTATTAGTAGTTGTTGTAGGCATAGTTGCTTAATAGGATGATGCAAACAGGTATCTGTGATAGAATCATCTTCCAAGGAGAAACATGTGCTGAGTTAACCATTGTATAAATTGCCCTTTCGTGTTTGAGCCAGTTTGGTGCAGTGGTTAAGTGCGCGGACTCTAATCTGGGAGAACCGGGTTTGATTCTCCACTCCTCCACTTGCACCTGGCTGGATGACCTTGGGCAAGCCATAGCTCTGTACCAGCTGTTCCCTCAAGGACAGCTTGGGAAAGGGTTCTCTCAGCCCCACCTACCTCACAGGGTGTCTGTTGTGGGGAAGGGAAGGGAAAGGAGTTTGTAAGCCGCTCTGAGACTCCAAGTGAGTGAAGGGCGGGGTATAAATCCAATCTCTTTTTCTTCTTCTTCTTCTTTGACATTTTTTATAGAACATTTAAGTTCTGGCACCCATTTTCACTGTATTTTTTCCTTCAGCTAGGGAGCCAATTGATTTCCCATTAAGGGTAATGGGAAAATCTCACATTGGTGTCATAGGGAACAGATGACTGTATAAACAGAGAGAGACATTCAAAGAATGGTGAAATCTGTTAAAGGAGAGAATCACATCCTCCGTGGCATCTCAGACAGAGGATTTAATAAGCCAACACCTAAGCATTTTTTCTCTAAAGGCAATTAGAAGAACGTTCTTTGAAAATACCAAGAATCATTATTGTCAGTTTTTGAACAATAAGTAATAGAAACAAAGGCATTGTCAGTGAGATGACATGCACTGACAGCTTGGTGACATTTTCTACATCACTGCATTTCATTGTTGTTACAGTGAGCCATTTCTGAGATCTTTCCACACCAAGATCTTTTAGCCCACCTCTTACACTGCTCTTCTACTCTCAGTTGAAAGCAAGGTAACAGCTATCGTTTCACATGATCAAATAATAAAAAAGGGTAAAGGTTTCACTTGCTCGAAAGCCAGTCAAATCCGACTCTAGGGGGCAGTGCTCATCTCCGTTTCCAAGACAAAGAGCCAGCGCTGTCCAAAGACATTTCCATGGTCATGTGGCCATCGTGACTAAACACCGAGGCGCACAGAACACTGTTACTTTCCCATCAAAGTGGTACCTATTTATCTACTTGCAATTTCTTGCTTTCGAACTGCTAGGTTGGCAGGAGCTGGGGCCAGACGCAGGCGCTCACTCCGTGACACGGCACTTGGGTCTTGAACTGCTGAACTAACAGACCTTCCAGTCTGCAGCTCAGAGTCTTAACCTCTGAGCCACCCCTTGAACATATAATACTGCACTTCTATTATAATACTGCAACAGACCATCCCCACAAACAAATGTTAGTGTGACCCCTCTTTTTTGTCACCTGAAAGCTAGTCAGGCTTTTTGCCTGCCTGCCTTCTCTTCCACTCTCTCAGTTGAACTCCAGATACGATAAAAGCAACATTCTAGACATTTTCACCATACCCGTTGCTTCTGTTGTCTGTTCCAGACAGGTTAACCTAAGGGATGCTTGCTTCATTCAATCAATTTGACACCTCATCACAGTCCTTTAATCTTTTTAAAGGATCAGAACTTGTGTTGTTAGTGATGTACCCCTCCTGTACTGAAACTTACAAAAAGAAAAAAACTGCTTAAAAATTGGCATTGGTTCCACTGCTACACACCAACAGAAATGAAAACATTTCATGCTGTAAGCCTGAGCAACATTCTCTTGGACTTTTCTGGTGATCTATGAGAGCAGTGAATGGACTATGCTGCCAGTTATGTGAGTTAAAATAGTGGACATGGTGACCAGTGGGAAGATGGTGGCAGATGCCTCCAATGAAGGTTTAAAGTGCCATTTTCTGAGGCAACCACCTCCAGCCTGGAGATTGTCACAAAGCACAGAGACACTCACACACATATACCACTAACTCCATGAGAGAACGAACTCCACACACGTACACAGGCTTGAACCCCCTCCTACAAGTCCTCTCTACATCAAAGGACTTCGCACGAGGGTGCGAAAACAGTGGGATGCTTCCTGCTGGACCAGTTCTGCTGCCTGGGACCCGCTTTCATCTAGAAGATCATGCCAGATGCAGCTGACGTCAACATCCTGTCCTGACCATCAGGTAGATCTAAATATTGACCACTCCCATAGGACCCTCTTAGTGGCTAGGGATAGAGAACGGACCATCTGTAGGCGTTCCTGGGAAGGTCTCATACCCTGCCAACCTCCCGGGAACACGCCCCAATAAATACTGCTCCCCAAAGGTCACAAGTCAGAGAAGATTTTCCTCCCCATTCCTGCTTGTTCTTCCTCCCTCCCTCACGGATCCTTGGGTGCACCACTTGGATCCGCCAGAGCCACAATCCCTTGTCCTTTGTCTGAAGATACTTTCCCTGCTTTTTCCATACGGACTCCACTAGATTCCTATATAGGTAAATATCACCCCTGATGGACACCACCAATTCTCCTGCTCATGCAAACGTCTCTGTACTTCTACCTAATTTCTTAGATCTGTGTAAACGTTTGTATGACTGTGTAATATTGCCTATGAATCTTTTATCATTTTTATAGTAAACACCTTATCTTTATAACTTTTTTTTTTGTAAAAATTTTTTATTTTTCCAAACATTAAAAATAATACATTTATCTTATACAAATCCATTTTTCCATATTATATAACATTTTGTTCTGTTTGTATAATCTTGTTTTTATCTTATATTAACGGTTTCCCACCACATCTGAAGCATAACACATTTTCCACTCTATCCAAAATAGTAATACTTATATCTATGTTTACATTTCTGGTAACGGTCATATTTCTTAAAAATACTTATACATTAATTCTTACTTTCTATATTCTTATATAATTCTAAAGATAAAAAACAACTTCTTTGTCTAATTATCCTTAATACATTCATATACTCTAATTCCATTACTTTATATTATTATAACCATGTATAAATGCAATTTTTCATATCCCAGTATTTTTCAACATATTCTTTCAGATCTTTCCAATCTTCTAAAAAGGTCTCTGAGTACAGATCATTCAATTTTCTAGTCCATTTATCCATTTCAGCCATATGTAACAGTTTTTTCAGCCATTCCCACACCTCTGGTATTTTTTCATTTTTCCAATTTTGTGCATACACCATTCTTGCTGTTGTTATCATATACCATATTATTGTCCTTTTTTTTACATTTATCTCTTCTAGTTTAAGTCCAAGCAATAACATTTCAGGCAACTTCTTAAATGTACATTTCAAATTTTTTTCCATTTCTGCATGTATTATAGACCAATAAGTCTTTGCTTTATCACAAGTCCACCACATATGATAAAAAGAACCTTCTTTCTTTTTACACTTCCAACATTTGTTAGACATATTCTGACCAATATTTGCAATTTTTTTGGTGTCATATACCATCTATACATCATTTTAAAACAGTTTTCTTTTAAGTTATAACACGTAGATATACTCATAGCATTTTTCCATAAAAATTCCCAAGATTCCATTTCAATGTCTTTGTTAAAGTTTATCGCCCATTTTACCATTTGTTCTTTTACCATTTCATCAGCATTAAACCATTTTAGCAAGACTTTATACATTTTAGAAATCATTTTTTTCCCACCTTCCTCCCAAACTTGTTCTATTTCATTGTTTTTCCCCCTAAAACCGTGTTTTTATCACTTCTATACATATCATATATTTGTCTATATCTTAGCCAACCATAATCAAAGTCCATCTGATGCTGCTCCTTCAATTTGAAGTCTTTACCATGTCTTGTTAATAAGTCTCTATACTTCAACCAATCTTGTCCTTTGTACCGTGATGTTGGATGCAAAACTTCTGCAGGTACGATCCACATAGGTATCTCTTCTGAAAAAAAGTTTTTATATCTTGTCCATGTATTCATTAGTGTTCTTCTCAAATAATGATGTTTAAACATATTGTCCATTTTTGTTTTACCATAATATAAATATGCATGCCACCCAAATCTACAATCATGACCTTCCAGGGATAATAACTTTCTATCTTGTAACATAGTCCATGTCCCTACCCAGGTCAAACATATTGCATCATGGTATAACCTTAGGTTTGGTAATTGAAACCCTCCTCTTTCTTTAGCATCACACATTATTTTCATCTTAATTCTTGGTTTTTTCCCTCCCCACACAAACTTAGACAATTCCTTCTGCCAACATTTGAATGTTTTTACATCTTTCACAATTGGAATAGTTTGAAACAAAAACATTAATCGTGGTAACACGTTCATCTTAACCACCACAATTCTACCTTATCTTTATAACTCTTGAGTCTTGTGTCAGTTCCTGGGAAGTCTCGGTGAAGCGCAGCCTCTGTAGACACAGGTGGAGACCCGCAACGCCTGCTGCATATTGTTAAGAGCTAACATTCCCTCAAATATTAATAAAGCAAAGAGCAGTCAGGCTAACAATGTATACAAGCAAAACAAAAGAACTTCATGTTTCCCCTTTTCCTGTCGTTTAATTAAAACATGTTGACCTCCTGATGATATTTCCTCTCTGCAATCAGACCTTAAGAGACTCTTGTTGGGCATTTTAAAATGGCAGTCGGAAAATGTGAGAGTGTTATCACCGCCAGTGCTGGCTATTCTTTCTGCAAAGTGCCCAGTAGTGCCTCCCCAGTTCATACATAACAGGCTAGCTCTATAATTTCATTTAGAGATGAAAATATCACCTCTGTGAAGCTCTGGAAAGGATGGGAAGGCAACATGGAAAACACTGGACTGAAATGATTTGGAGGCACTGTCTGGAAGTCTAGTAGTAACACTGTAAGTGGATGATGGCAATTAAGGAAAATAACCAATGCAAAATAAGGCAGAGTGGCTGGTTCCAAGGCTGCACATGTGCTTTATTAACGATCCTGGAGAATTCTTCCATATGTTTAACCATTAGCCAACAGAAGTGGGAGGCATATAATCGCCTTTGTTATACAAACTTAGGACAGAAATGGAGGGAGAGCTGGTCAAGACACACAGATTTTATAGCTTGATTCTATTAACATTAACACAGAAACGACCTCTGAAAGTTATTCTCACTTAAGTGAGCATGCATAGAATTGCAGCTTAGTTTGGATCAACTCACACCTTCTGTATCAACAGCTTGTGCCTCTATATGAAAACTTGAATCTTATTTTCAGAACCCTGATTCCATATGCTTTGTAAGCATCCATGACACATTATTAGAACTTCCCTTTTCTTTCCAGTATAGGATTACTGGCATATTATTACAGATTATTTTAAATCTTCTACTAGATTATACCCATTCTCTTTTAATGCAAACTTGCCATAACATTAGATATTCTAACGAGAGAACTGTATCCCATCACTGGTTGAAAGTGGGACATGAATGCAAGACTTCTAGGTAGTTTGTGTACATATCATTCTTCTCAGTCAAGAAAGAAATTCTGCTGGGACAGAGCATTTCAGGTAAATTCCCCTTTTCCAGCGGAGACAGGGAAATGGTTTATCATTAAAACAGCAAGAAAAGGTACACTGTAAAGTCCCATGCTGTCTGAACATGCAGCAGCCATACTTCACATGATCTTGTCCATGGGAATCAAACTTACATCAGTTTTTGGATGGAAACAGAGATGACATTATATTGTAGACATACTGGTTTACAGGGGGCGTAATCTGAGAGGGTGCCCTAAAAACTGCAGCTTTCACAAAAAGGCCCATTAGAGTTCTGTTGTCATACAGCAGTAAAGCCCTGTCAACTTTGTGCCAGAAGGTACCGATCTCTGTCTTAACCTGTATTGCTTATCTGTTACTTTGTACTTGTATGTACCCCAATGGACCTCTGGGTCTCCCTTCCTACTGCTGCAGTAGGAACTGGCATTCTTGTTTGGTACATGTGCAGGGTATGGAACCTACAGTGCGTGTGGGTTTGTCTATGGAAGCATCTTAATTTTCTTCAGATATTTCCAGGTGTTCTCTCTGATTGCTCCCTTTTCTCTGCTAGGTGAACATTCTGTCAGCTTAAGGAATTCTGATCATTTGCCGTGACAATTGGAATAATTACATTCAACATACGATATCCTGCTGGCTGCCTTTGCCCCAGGATGCTACAAAATTGGCATGTTTCCTTAAGGCAGAGGTAGGGATTTATGATTTCCTCTGTATGCATCACTCTTTCTGGATCTCCCCGTACGCTGAAGGTGGCATTTTTACAAATGGTTTGAGAGCTGATGGGGGAAGAAGCTTTCCCCATCTCCAGTCTCATTTTTAAGGCTGCTGAAAAAGTTTTGTGGAATATTAAGCGACAAAAGGAAACACACACAGTGATGTATTTATTTCCAACTACAATTTCAAAAAGAAATGCATCCCCAGCATTCTTTGATTTACTGGAGACAGAAGAGTGAGTGGCATGTTTCATTACATAGCTATTACTAAGAACAGAACTATGGACAGCTTCCCAGCTTTAGCTGGAATGAATTGCACTGGTATCAACGGCTGGGAAAGATAAAGCAACAGTGCCATCTGCTGACATTAGGAGACATCCAATGCCACATTTGAAGATTTAACGTTGTCAAAATGCAAAACAGTGCTTTAAATAACAATTAGTCAAGTGGGGATTTTAGTTTTTTAAATGCATGGTATTCTGGCTGCTTTCTGTATGTCACTGTGAACTAGAAACAGTGTGCATGGGAGGCAAAAGCTATATCAAATGTCACAATTGCTGTCTGCAGTGGTGGAAAGTGCCAAGCAAGAGGGGAGAAAAACCCACTTCGGTATTCAAAGTCGGCCGTACATAACATTGATTTCTTGCCAGCAGTTCACTGATTACATGAAGCTCTTTTGTATGAGGTAAGAAAAGCTCAACATCTTGTGAGGGAGCCCTCTACCCAGCAGTCTCTTCTGGTTAATATTGATGCAGATTTTGGGGGTTTATGAGTCTGGGCCTTTCTGTTCCTTATTTCAGTGTTGGTTTTGATATAGTTAACTTCTGTGCTTTGGTTCATGTATCGCATGAGCCTTTGTTCTCTTGCTGGCAATGTAAGTGTAAAATTGAAGCTATGCCCTTCAGATATACCTTTTGCCTGGATTCATAGCTTTCAGGGCCTCCATGTGCCAGACATTTATCCTAAATATTAGATTAGCACTGAGGGCTCAATACTACCTGAAAAGAATAGATAATAACAAGAAGTGGGGACCTGCAATACTTGCATGGGGGAGCTCCACGTGGAGGAGGAAGCCACCACATGTAAGCCTTCTCCCTTTCTCTCCCGCCCCCCCGGCACCAACAGTGAGGCCCGCGCAGCTGATCCGTCGGGCCTGCCAGGCCTTCTCTTCTCTCCTCCCCCCCACGGTGGCGAGGCCCCCACAGCTCCAAGTCGCCAGACCCGTCAAGCCTTCTCTCCCACCCACCCTCCCACTGACGGCGAGGCTTGCGCAACTCCAAGCTGCTGGGCCCGCCAGGCCTTCTCTCCCGCCTGCCCCCCACTGGTGGTGAGGCCCATGTGGCTCCAAGCCACTGGGCACCAAGCCTTCTCTCCCTCCCCCCCTGCAATGGCAGGGAGGCACAGTTTCTTCCGTGTTCTCTGCACATGCTCTTTTACTTTTTTGGGGGGATACTTAAATAGTTTTTTCTACATTTCAGATTTTTCTGCATACCTGGGGATTGCCAAGTGTGCAGGAAAATCTCTCTGCTCCCCAATTGCCCCTGATGTGCAGATTTAGATATCTGCACGCACAGAGGACACTTGGCTATTAGTATATAGAGTATGTATCTAGGTAAAAGTTCATTGCTGTTCTTGCCATTGGTAAGAAGGTGGAGTCTGGTTTCCATCATGGACCACCCCATTCTGCATGGCAACTTGCACTGAATCCTTTAGATATAAAATAGTATGAATTTGGATGTTTGGGGCTGCTTCTTCAACAACCCCTTCTGTAGGGCCTGGTGAGCAGACAAGGAACATTCCTTTTATTATTTCGGGGCCTTTTATATAGTACTGGTTCTATTCTTTGTTCATTTTACACTTTAGTTATTTCAATAAAATAGTATGTTAGCATGAAGCTGACCAGACTGTTTTTCTCTCAGGAGTGAATTCGATCCCTGAGGTAGTCTCACACCAACTCTTTGGACCCTTGGACCTCCAGAATCCCCCCACAAATATAATCATGATTAAGGATCTAATACAAACTACTGTGCACCCTGTGCAAAAAATAAAGTGTTTCGAAAGTAGAAATTGTTTTCAGATGAAAGACTAAATCTCACATGCTCTTCATCCCCTAGCACAAAAGTGAACACTTTAGGGCTAATCCTGGCAGTTTATTTTTAACAGCTGTTTGAAAGACAGGAAAGAAAGGCTATGTTATAGATCAGAGATTAAACCATAATTGGCTAAGTACATCTGATTTTCTAATATTAGCAAAGGAATGAAAAACTATGAAACATCCAGTGTTCAAATTAACTAGGAACGCCAAATGGATCACCATCCTGCTGTGAAGAAACAGATCTGCTTCTCCACCCCTCCCAGCACTGGAGGGGGGGGGGGCATCATCCCTTATCAAATGCTTGTATATCCGCAAGAGTAGTATCAAGGCAGGGGAAAAACTGATCAAGAACAAGGAAGAGCCGTAGGCACATAATGGGAAAGATACCTAGACTGTATAGCAGTCAAGCCACAATTTAGCTGCAGGTTCAAAAATACAGAAGGCTGTTTAAGTGCAAGAATGCTTGGGGGGTGGGGGGGGTGGTCCTGATCAATTGTGAGTCAGTCAGAGACTTGGGAAGTTCAGCTGTTCTTACTGTAGAGGTGTAAGTGAGCCCTGTAACGCCCATAAAGGATAACATCACTGATAGAAGAAATACAACTCTCAAGCTAGATGGAAGAAGCCTTTTTGAAAACCACAACTATAGAAGAGCATATTGTTGAAACTGGAGAACCTGTAAAACCCTTGCTCTTGTCCACTTGCTTTAATATGTTCTTCATCCAGCATCTGTCTGAAGTTTGGTTCCTTGGCCATTTTGATGCTACCCTGATCTTGGAAGGACACACTGTGTTGTTATAGCAAGAGTAAATTAAAGGAACAATTCAACCTGGAAAGACCTAAACGTAAATAACCCCCCCCCCCCCAAGCTATGCTTGATTAGAGCAGATATATAGGAGGTAGACAGAGCTGACCAGATGCTAGGCCATATGATAAACACCAAGAGTCATGGTGTAGTATAAAAATCGGGCATTTATGTGGTGCAGCTGGCTGTGCATAATCTTTTCCTAATTTATGAGGCTGGAGCATCTGGTGCATTGCTGTCATTTTATCATCCCCCCCCCCCCCCCCCCCCGAGTTATCTTTTGAGTATGAAAAGGCCGCCTTGCCGGTCAATGAAATAAAAACGCAATCAGGTAGATTCATTATTGCAACCTCAATGTTCATAAGAAATACCTTTCTGTATGGAACATATGATCTGAGAAGGCCTCACGTCGTTTCTGTCCTGATTTACTTACTCCTCATTCCATAGAGGGCTGCTTGCCAAGTGGTTGCTCCTCTTAGACTGTCCAAAGATGCTCACCAACATGAGGGAAGTAATTAGTTCGTAGCACTCAACCATAGAGTCAGGTAAATTCAGGCAGGTAGCCGTGTTGGTCTGAAGCAGCAGAACAAAGTCTGAGTCCAGCGGCACCTTTAAGACGAGCAAAGTTTTCATGTGCAAGCACAAAGACATGTGCGTGCACACGAAAGCTTATACCTTGAATAAAACGTGGTTGGTCTTAAAGGTGCCACTGGACTCAAACTTTGTTCATATGGTCAGGTAAGTTTTATCTTTTCCAGTGAACAAGCCAAAGCTGAAGAGTGAACCACACTGGATCAAGAAATGTGCTCCTTACACAGCAGCAGGGAACAGAGATAAGACCATCATAGGCTGGGGAAAATACACAGGAAGCATATGCTGAAATCAAGGATGGGGTGCGGTGTGCCATACGACCCTCTGATTACATTAAGAAAGTCATATGGGTATTAGTGCATATTGGATATTTGAGGATGTAACTGTCTATATTTTTGAAAAATCTGAAGGAGTCCATTTGGATTCCATCTCTGAATACAGAGTCCTCAGTCTGACATTACAAATGTTACCTTTACTCAACACATTGCTTCAAACCAGATCCCCAAGTTCAGTGATCCACAAAACGCATGAACTGGGCCATTTCATAGACTGTGCATGTATTAAAGATGTTCACCATCTGCAAAGACTGAGGAAACTCAGGGACCTCTGAAAGTCCGTATCTTTGAATATAGAAGAAAAATCCAGTTTGGGTTATTAGGAGGTCAACTAGTTCAGCACTTTCTTGAAGTATCAACATTCAGCTTGGGATTTTAAGTTCCTAGCATCTGAACAAATACAATTATGCAAATTCAGCAAGACTACTATTGACAAAGGGCTGCTGCAGCAGGAACTGATTTGGATAGTTGCATTAAACGCAATGATATGTACTCAACCATCCAGTGACCTCAAGGACCAGGACTTCCCCACTTCTCTTCTTGTTGCAGCCCACTGAGACTCCCCTAAGTTTTCTTCCAGACCCTGAAGAACAGCACAGGGGGGAAATCCTTCCACTGCGCCATGATCAAAAATAAAACTTCTTCTCATGTTTTCACATTTCATAATGCTTTAATTGTTTAAATCTTATACATGTGAAACACTACCCCACCACCGTGATTTTTATACCTACTACCCCCTACAGTGAATTAGTATTGGTTTCATACAGCTATATTCAGTCACATGCAGTAAAAAGGAAACTTCACATTATCGTAAACAAAGTTCTCAGCGGCAAACCAACTTGAAAGCCTTAAGATTTAAGTAAAAAAAAAAAAAGTACAAGCAGCATACAATAAGATACCCAAAAGACAATACATGGCTATGAAAACTGAAGGCACGACCAGCCAAAGACTAGTCTCACTTTTGAGTCTCACTGATTTTAGACAGGAGGGACTATTGGTCTCTAGCCCTTCAGTATCTGCTCTGTGACACTTTAAAAGGAAAACATCTCCATGGCTTTTGTGTTGCTAGAAATCTATTTTGAAGCCTTGCTTCCCATTCACGTTACAACAGCACTGTCAAAATTCTTCTTTAAACTACACTAGCTTGTCACATACATTTCACACCCCACCCCCCTGCCAAACACAGGAAAAGCCTCAAGACCACAAGAGCAGTGAACCACCCAGATTCAGCAGCTCAGCTCTGTTACTTAAAAGTATTTAAACCCATCATAATAAAAGGAACTATATACTACCAGAAAGTTCCTTGTCTTATTTGGGTACTCTACAGCATCCGGATTCAGTGGGCAGAACTGAGGGAAGGGAATATACAGAAGATTTAACAAAAATAAATCCTAGGTAGCAAACACAGACCTTGTGTCGAATAGGTTAAAATTAATGCCATTGATTCTCACAGGTCCTTTGCGGCTGCTGGCTAATTTGGGCTGCATCTCTAGGTCCTATGAACTTCTCAAAGTTAGTTTTTCAATAAGGTGGAAGGGAAAGTAAACAGAAAATTCTAACTTTAGATTAAATTTCAAATCAAATATTTTAATGAAGTGGCTACAGAGAATTCTGAAAACTTGACCAGAAAATGTTAAATGATTACAAAACAGGAAATGAAGAGCCACTATCTTATATCTTATTTCTCAAAACTGAAATAAATGTTTGTTGGGAGCAGCCCTCCACTTAACATTGGAGGACAGTAATGTCAAAACAAAATTGGTGAAAAAGTGCAATGTGTCCAGGAACTGTAGGGTGTAATATTAATTACACAAAGTCAGGAAAATCAGCTCTGTCTCCAGGATCATAATGCATTTCTAAAACTAACGAAGTACTGAGTAAACTCCGACCCCTATCGTATAGTTCAAGTTACTCCTACTACAACATACATATAATAAAGACAAAAGGAGTGTATTCCCCCCCCCCCCCCCGTAAATACTCCCTTGCAGACAGAAGATCAATACGTAAGTCATGTGGTAATCCATTCACTTCTGTTGAAGAGACCTCCACACACACACAAGGTTACCAAGCAGAATTCGCTCCATTGAGAACTTGGTGCTCTCATGTCCAAAAGTCATGTCAATTGTCCAGAGAAACCTGATTCAGCAGATACAGCAGGTACAATTCTGATGGCTACTAAGTGACAGTTTTGTACCCACATTTAGTATATCAGACTTTAGGCATTACCTCAACAGGTATGTCTGACAGATATACTTTCTCCTGTGGCTTTTACCTCATCAGTGGGCATCTATGCAACTGATGATTCAGAATGTATCCAGTGAGGCTTGTCGTATCCAGACACCTTTCTACATGCTTCTACGGCTGTGGGTTGTTGTACATCTGCTTTGGGAGCATCCCCAGTTGGAAGCTGGTTACAAATTTCTTCTTGGCCACTATCAGATTTAAAATAAGTGTCACTGGCTTCATGGCTTTGCTCACTCTCACACCTTTCTTCAGCTCTGGCCTCCTGGATGGTCTGGGATTCAATAACTATCTTGCTGGAGTCCTCAAGATCACTGGTCTCAGCTTCTGTAAAGTGATCTATCGGTTCCATTGGTTTTCCATCTTCACACACTGGCTTGTAAGATAAAGATGATATAATGGCATACTTCCCATCTGTTTTTGTATCAAAGCTGTTGGTGGGTTTTATGCTTCTTACTATAGAAACCTTAAAAATGTAAAGCAAAAGGAATAATTAGCTGCTAGGTACATTGTTTGACAAATAAACATACCCCATGGACTATTGGTCATCAAGCTGAAGAGCAGTATTTACTGAGTGCACTGTTTACAAACTATGTATGTTCGTTATATAATAAATGGTAACTGAATGTATTTATTGTCTTCTTCCCTCCCTGTCCTTTCTTCCTTTTGCATTCTCTACATAAAATTTCCATCAGACGTCACAGCCAAACCTGGCATATTCAGGGAAGAATACGTACATCTTAAAGCCAAATTAAAAGATCTCAAAGCATTGCAGCAGTCACCATCCTTTGTTTTGCACCGTCTCTGCTAGAATGTAAAATTCTTATGTCCTGTCTACTGTGCTGTTTGTACAGTGCTTAAGAGTAGTACACACTCAAGAACTCTGATACCTGTACAGTTTGGTGTAGTGGTTAAGTGCGCGGACTCTAATCTGGGAGAACCGGGTTTGATTCCCCACTCCTCCGCTTGCACCTGCTGGATGACCTTGGGCAAGCCATAGCTCTGTACCAGCTGTTCTCTCAAGGACAGCTTGGGAAAAAGCTCTCTCAGCCCCACCTACCTCACAGGGTATCTGTTGTGGGGAGGGTTAGGGAAAGGAGTTTGTAAGCCGCTCTGAGACTCCAAGTGAGTGAAGGGTGGGATATAAATCCAATCTCCTCTTCTTCTTCTATGGAAGAGAAAACTAGCCTGCTGTGCATTCACATCAGAAAACCTGAATTCAAAGTGGGATTGACAGCATGGTTCACAGAGAATTTTCTCTGTGTGTTCCATCAATTGTCAGTTGTTGTTATTGGACCAAAAGGACTTTATTCTAGGGCAAATGAAATTCTGATGGCTACTAAATGGCAGACCACCGGGCAACGATAAGGCATATCTTGATATTCAAAAGTGTGAACATTTTCATTAGCTTCCCAACACACCAAGCAACCAGTTCCTGTAGTTCATTACCCTGTTGTGTGAGCTGGCCTCCGGTTCTATCAGAGAACAAAGAAATGGGCTCATGGTTGTTACTCAATTAGAAAGATCCCAGAAAGGCCATTAGTTAACATTATAGCCACTGTCGACAGAACAGACTTCAGTGAGGTCCATCTTAATTTGATTTCATGTTGCTACTTCTCAGATGACCACTGAGCCCACAGAAATATCAAACACACAAGAGAGGTTCCAAGTTTCGCTTTTAACATATTTAAACAAATGTTCAATAGACACTACCATGGGACCTTACCTAACAGTGAAATCTTATGCAGACTCACTCTAACCCATTGAAAGCAATGGGATTAGACTGGAGTAACTCTGCACAGAACTCCACTGGTGGTTACTGAAAATGCTCAATTGTTTCTTCAGTGACTGATATAAAATTTTAGGCCAAGAGACTCTTGATATCAATTTGCTGTAGAATGTGGCTGAAACACTGCATGTAGAAGGAGATGTCACTAAAGTTTTCCCTGGAGCACATCTGATAAGAGAAGAGACAAGAAGCTTTAAAAACACATTTATTTGTGCTCAAAGGTGGTTCCTTCGGGTTGCAGTCCTACAAAACACTTCACAAGAAAGTACCAGCTTCTTCAGTGTCATGGTTTCTCTTGCTATGTCCTAGACATCAAATAAAGTCTATGTAATAGCCTGCCTTCAGCCATAAGAAAAACACCTTTGGGTTAATCATATGTAATCGTTGTGTTGCATGCCACCACCAAGACAGCAAGTGAGAATGCACGTGCCTGCCTTCACTACAAGACTGATGGGAGCAGGTACCTTATTGATGCTCCGTAATGCTATCTGAGATAGCTCTGCATGCTTTGCCTCAAAATGTGTGTCACAGTGTGAACCATTCAGGTGAATCTGTATACTGCAGCTTGCTCTTTTATCTAGTTAGATGGGGGTATAAGGCTAAAATCAGGACTAGGATGGGCACGAACTGGGAAAACGGAGGTTCTTCCCAGTTTGTGGGGTCCCACAAACTGAAATAAACCTCCCCCGCTTTGCGAACTGGTTCGGTTTGTGAGGTTCATGGATCTTCCCCTCCTTCCTTTCTGCTGGCAGCCGTCTCTTCTCCAAGTACCACCACCAGCATGGCCACTGACATGAATCCACCTGGGAGGTTCATGGGTCTCATTAGGGCGGAATGGCACTAACTGAGGTTTGTGAACCATGAACCAGGCCAAGTTCATGACAAACTTCATTTCGTAATTCAGTTCGTGCCCTTCCCTATTCAGGACACACCATGAGCTTGGACCTAGTCTCATACGGCCTCCTGGTTCCCTGGTTCCAGTAGGAATGCCTTTCTCTGTGTGTCAATCTGTAGGAAATAAATTTCATAATAAGGAATGCCTGAGAAGTCTGAAGAGCAAAAATTAAGTTAATATTTTAACAGAAAATGTTTTTATTTATTTATTAAAACAGTTATACCCTGCCTACCTTCTTGGCGCAAAGATTCCACTTAACATTACTTTTCCACCAGTTCATGGACTAATTGATAGTGCTGACACCTCTAGGATTATGGTGACACTAAGGTGGATAATAACCCACTAACACATGGGCTGATCCACTTGACGGAACAAACTGAGCATAGGGAACTAGTGCTTTTAAGCAGCCGAAGTGAAACTGTGATTAGCATCTTCAGTAAACAATAAAACATGAAATGAAACATCACCGAATTATTTGAAGACAAAAAAAAGGGATGACACTACGAGCAGTATTTCAGTACCACTGGTAATTCCTCCACTCTAACAGCTATGATCAGTTTGTGTTTATGACCGTCAGACAATACTTGTATTCAGTTATAATGATGCTATCTGCAAAAGCTAATGAAGTTTGAGTGAATACCAGAGGGATATGGGAAGAAGCCTTCTTCACTTGAACTTTGCGTGCTCAGCTGAATGTTGTCTAGTATCAGTATAAACAACAGAAATGGCAAAACTGAGCTTGTTCAGATATTAAAACACAGAACAAGAGATGTTGCAGGCTGCTAAACAGGACTCACCAGAGATTTGGGCAGTGGAATGTTTCTCCGCTTAGACCATATACGTGCCAACAATATTGCAAGAACCACAACAGCTGCAACAAAAACAACAACTCCTCCTATGGCAGCTCCTATTACACCTGCAAAAAATGAAAGAAAAACAGTCTGAGACATTAGCAGGACAGTGAATATCTTAATTACTACTATTATAGTTTGGATTTGGTACATGTTGCTAATAAGCAGGGATCCTATATAATGCCAAACAGCCCTTCCTTGGCAGGATATAGTATGTTATCTGCATGGTTCCACCAGGGAAGGCGCATTCCTGGAATGTTTCCTGGACTTTTGGCCAGTTTGGTTTGGCTGCCTAGTGCTTCGGTCTCTCCCCCTGGCTCAGGCTCCCTCGTGCAGCCCCTTTAAACATCTGGGCCAGCAGAAAGAAGGAGGTGAATCCCCCCCCCCGGGAGGAACTTTACCCCCATATTTAATCCTCTGGTTCCCCCCCCCCCAAGTGGCAGGGAGCAAAACTGAAGGATTAAATGAAGCCCCTTCCCGGGTAATACCGCCCCCTTTCTCCCAGCTGCAGTGAGCCATGGCTAGGAAAAAGACGGAAGGGAAGTCCCTTCCCGGGTAGTCTCCGTCCCCTTTCTCCTGGCTGCAATAAGCTGTAGCCAGAAGAAAGGGAGACCTTTCCAGGGCAATCCTCCCCTTTCTCCTGGCTTTAGCAACCCATGGCCAGGAGAAAGGTGAAAGGGAAGTCCCTTCCGGGGTTATCCTCGCCCCCCTTCTCCCGGCTGCAGTGAGCTGTAGCCAGGAGAAAGGTGGAAGTCCTTTCCAGGGTGATCCCCACACCACCAGTAGAAAGGAAGGGGAGAGATCTGATATCTTCCCTCTCTCCTTTCTGCTGGTGGTGGCTTCCTGTGGCCAAAAGAAAGGAAGTGGAGGAAGATCTCCCTCCTCAGGAGATTCCTCCCCTTCTGCTGGCTGGGGCTTGCCATGGCCTGCAGAAAGGTGGAAGTCCCTTCCCTGGAGACCCCCCCCTTCTGCTGGCCACTGTTATTCGGGCTGTCTTCTGTAAGCCTTTTAAAATTTAAAAGGGCTGCAGAAGACTGTGCTAAACAGCTGAGTGACAGGAGGCAGCTTCCTCCCCACCCTACAGCTGTTTTTCTGGCTTTCTTTTGCAATCCCTTTAAACTTTAAGGGAAAGCCACAAGACAGCTCGAAACGCCCTGACCTGGACAGCCCAGGCAAGCCTAATCTCGTCAGATCTCAGAAGCTAAGCAGGGTTGACTGTGGCAAGTACTTGGATGGGAGACCTCCATGAAATACCAGCAGTTGGCGGGGGGGGGCAGGCTTTATTCAGCCCTCTCTTTGAATATCCTCCAGACCCCCAGTAGGGGTCAGTCACCAGAGATCACCATGACTTCCAGGTGCACTCACACACACATATGAAAAATACAAAAAAAGACCAAAACAAAAAAGACAGCCCAAAACAGCTGAGCAGCGGGGAGAAGGCTGTTCCCACCCCTCAGCTGTTTTCAGGCTTTCTGAAAACCCCTTTTAAAGGGACAGCAGTCCTTTTCAATGGGGTTTGCAGGCCACGAACCACACGAACCGGTTTGGTCCATGAACGGGCCCTCCTGGCTTGGTTCGTGATTCAGCCACGAACCACAAACCAAACCACATTTTCCTGGCTCCTGCCCATCCCTATCCACATTAGAGAGCCAACGAAGCCATTGCTGGCTCTTGAGAATCTAGGCTCAGTGGAGAAGATGCCAAGTATCCCAGACTGTGTACCCGAGTGACAAGAATGACCGACCCTATCAAGAGTAGGAAGACTCCCCCCAGGTCACCAGATCTCCAACAATGACCTCAACCTGGTCTGTATTCAAAGGGAACCCACAGCAAAACTGGATAGGATTGTATAGTCCCAGTGGCAGCCAGAACGCTAAATCTGGAGGTGGCTGCAGCATCAATACTGAAGTTACATGGAATCAAGAATTTGAGTGATGTCAGCATCACCACAGGATCACTCCACAGCAGAATGGGGATGAGCCGGCATAGCAGCAGAATCTCCAGCCAGTCTCTAGATTCTAACACCAGGCACTCAAATCAGGCTTGGATACCTACTTGGGGCCAACTATTCCACATCACTGCAGTTCTTCAGCTCTTTGCCACTTGCTTCTATTCTTTCAAATTTCACTTCTAGTCCGGTGCTGCAACAAATACCGGGCTAAATGTACCTGAAGAAAACCTAGCCTTGAAACTGTGGCTTTTTCAATGTTAGATACTCTGGAATGAGCACAAAGCATTCATTTGGTAACTACAGAGGACCCAGACAAGGGCATTGCCTAACTGCTGCGATCTTCTGCTTTGTAGTGATTTTTAGGTTAAATGCAACTGCAGTGCCAGCCTGCCCAGTGCAGACTACCGAAAGCGTTACTGATTGACCTGCATTTCCTGCTTGCTGTCTCTCTATCGAACTGCTGACTGTTTATAGCGCAGTCTCTTCCCCATTAATGTCCAGCAGCCTTCCCTTCCCTCATTCCTTTTTTTTTTTTTAATTCATTTCACTTTTGGTCCTCCCTGACCTTTGCTTCCCTTGGGGATGAACACTTTGCAGATGACCGATTCCTCACTTCTCTAGTTGCTTCAAGCCTCTCTGCAGTGTTTCCTTTAAAAAACCCACAACACTGTCTGCAGACTATGAATTCTGGGCTCAGAAAGGGGATTAGAGAAGCAGCCGCCCATGTTTATCGAAACAAACCAACTCGTAATTCCCGAATGAGTGAGGAAGAGCCAGCCAAGGACTTGACTTCCGTCATGGACACTGGCTGTGTGCTACAGCTGGAGAGCAGAGCAAGTGTGCTGGGCTCAGCCTTCCAGTGCAGGCCCACTTCCCTTTTTTTTCCAGATTTGACCTTTTTTCACTTTGACTCAGAAATACACATTAAAAAAACCATTCCCAGTCTTGTGACAAAGTTGCATTTCACGAATACACAAACCCAACCAAACCACAAACTGGTGGTACTTGTCAGAACCTAACTGATAGAGAAACAACTGATTAAAAAAATAACTGCGACCATGCTGGGAGGACGGTGATGATTTGAAGTGGGAGACTACCAACTTGAGGCTGAAAATCCCCAGCACAATTTCAAGGAAGCAAGTCCCATTCAACTGAACAGGATTTACTGATGAGTAAACATGCTCCCCCCCCCATTGCCTCTGTCATGGGAACTGGTATTATGAAGTAGTGAAGGGAAATCTTTGGCCAACATTAGGCACTGTATAAATGATAGCAGAATACATGACGTTTCAATAATAAGACCCACCATGAATGCTGATCAGTCATTCTTGAAACACTGGGAAATATGGTAATCCCCTTCACCTAGGAAGATCCTGGCCTCAAAAAGTTCAAGGGGCCACCAGCTCTCCTAGAAACAGCTGTTCTTAAGATTGGGGGGTACAGAGGATTCACTCTGCTTGCTACGTTGAGCTCTTTTTACTGACACATGAACACTATGAATACTTGCTAGCAGGAAAGACAAGAATTAACATCCACTACTGATTTCGAAAATATATTTTTTTGGTGGGCACTCCAGGTTATCCATGGGATGGAAGGGTGATGATAAATCAGGCTGGATAACATGACTGGGATTTTATTTCCCCTAATGCCCCACTGCCAGCCACTGATGTGCACATTATGAGGTCCTTTGTGTCATCAAATAATTTTACCTAATTGGTGTCCGGAAGGAAAAACAATACAGCTAGCTTTTGATTCTTCACCACTCAGTGAATAGGCTTCTGAAATTCCTTGAACTGAAACACAGTATGTGAACCCCAAAGAAGCAGGAAGAGACGCAGTGCACACATCCATGTTGCAGTCATCCGGCTCAAACTGTGCAGCCTGAAAGAAATAACTTAAACTCAGAACTTTGTTTTGGGTCAGTTACCCTCAACAACTACACTAAACAAGAAGGGTAATCTAGCAGCTTTTCATTCAGCTAGATCCAGCGTGCCCTGACCGGGATGGCACAACAGCAACAACAAAAAAACAGTTCAGTCCTGTTTTGTCACTTGAGATTTGTTAACTGAGAAAACCCTTTTCCTGAATGGAAAAGCCATCCACTCCTGGTTCCTACCCCTCTGCTGTCCCCTACTTTTGCTCAGGCAATTCAGCCTCTTCAACTCTTCTTCTTTTTTTCTTGGTCTTTCTCCTGTTCCTCCTCCTCATCTGACTTCGCTCCCTTGTAACTTCCTCTCTCTTTCAGGATCTCAGAACAAGTTTAGTTCTTGCTCTGTTGCAGATTCTGTTCACGGCAAAGTGTATGATCTGCTTCCGCTCCCCTTTTATGCCATTCCGTCTGCCTCTGTGAAAAATTCTGATTCTTCAGTTCTGCCTGTTTATTATTTATGTAGCAAATGGATTTGCTGCCTCTCCTGAGTCTTATTTGAGGAAATTTACAATTAGAAACAAATACCAAAGAATCATAAAAACATCAAAATTATCTATATAAAGACAAAACAAGCCATTAAAACATGCTAGGGGCATAAGAACAGTATAAAACAACCACTGAGCATCTGAAAAATATTCACCAACAGACCTCATACGAGAAGTAGACCACAAAACAGCTTAAATATAAAGCTTCTTAGTAAAAAGTCTGGGTAAAAAAAGTCTTAGCCTGGTCCCTAAAAAGGCAGAATGGTAGGCACCAGGCTAGCTTCAATAAGCAGGGCATTCCACAAGCAAGGTGCCACTACTGAAAAAGCTCTGTCTCTGGTTGCCACCTACCTCACCTCTGAAGGAAGGGGCACTGAGAGGAGGGCTTGTGAGGCACAACTGGTGGGAGGCAACAATCCTTCAATCTCTTTGTTGTTCTTTATATACAGTCAACCTCTTCTCTCTTTTTTCAGCTTCTTTTCCTGTGCCTTAAAGTCTGTCTTTCTTCTGTCAGATAAATTTTGTGGCCATTGCTCAGTTTTTCCTTCCTTATCTTCAAATTTTCAATAGTGCTGACTACATTATACTTTTTTCTTTGAACTCCTGAGTTATTCCAATCCAATCTCTCCAATCACTACCCTTTTAATCTCTAATAGTTCCCTTCTGACTTTTTCTGTAGGTTTCCCAGGGCTGTCTTCCTTTTCTTTTCCCCATTCTTTTCCTTTCCTCTTTCCCCTTGACCCCATTATACAATTTATAATGTCAATAGCTATTTCTATGCTAACAGCAATTATCAGGGTTTTTTCCTCCTCTGCTGATCAGACTCCTTTTGCCCTGAGATCATATAGCTTGCTTTTTATCTTCTATCTCATCTTCAGTATTTTATGATTCTCTCAAACAGTTTCTCAAAACTGGTATGTCCTTTAAAGCTAGATTCTAGTATTATTGTCTGCCCTTCCCAGGTATGGAAACTTTTTTTGTCTTGTCTTCCTTTTATCCATGCCATTGCACTTCACCCTGGCTACAGGGAAGCCAAATGCATCTTTTCACCAACAACAGTAATTCTCCAAAGTAATCCATGAAATCTACTGAGCAATTACTAAACTCTTGTCTGATAAAAGGCATTTTCTACAAAAGCTGTAGAAATTGCCTCACATGCTAAACAGAGCACTGCGGTACCTGGAGAACTGGGGCTCACTACAACTATGAGGAAGTTATATTCTGATAATTGCATCAAAACTATTTTTATATTAGATAAGTTTAATATTACACATACCTTTTGTGGACTTCCCTGTTTCCAAATGAGTACTTTATAGGTGAAATCAGTGAGGTTTTCCCTCACACTAAGTGGGTACTTCCCACCATATGGCGTGAGAGGATGCTCAATATCAGCTATAATTACATCATCCTCAACAGAGAGGTTAAACTTTGGTGGTCCAATTCGGGCTGAAACAACAGAACTTATATTAATATGGATGTGCATGGCACTATACTAAGAAAGGCAATTCCAGCAAATTGAAAAGTATAGGTATATTCTGATAGTATTTTCAGCAACTAGTTTGTTGACAGAAACCAAGGCTTGAAAGCTGGCTGTACTGTTGTGGTTGCCTAGCAAAGGCCACTGAAAATGCATTCATTTCATAAAGCTACAGGCACTCCTGCTATTATTATTTTTTAAGTTTTTCAAGTTTTCCAATTTTTTTGAGAACCCGGAATTTCTGTCAAGTTTGCGGAAAGATCTGTCTAATTTGTTAATGGAGTTAAGTATCCACATATTTGGCCAGATTGAGAATGAGATATATTGACAATTAGTCTATTTGCTAATGTAAATTTGTAAGATGACATGTACACTAACAGAGCTGTACTATCAACAATGTATAAACCATCTGCTTAGCATGAGAAAGTCTGAATTCTGAACATCTCACATCAAAACTTACTGTATCTTTTTTTGAAATTCTCAAATCTACTCCATCACAATGGGGGGGGGGGGGTTGTTTTGGCTTATTTTCTCTAAAAAGCAATTTCCCAAGAAAAATAAACTGTATATACTTCCCTGTAAGAGTGAAGAAGCAAGATCTTCTACCATCACTACAACCCTGCCATGAAGACCCCAGCTAGGCTAGGCAAAATCTCTGGCATGGGAAGCAGAGCTCTGTCCCATACTTTAGGCATGCAATAGCATGCAGTTCTGTGCCACAGTGGAGTGGCATTACCTAGGTCTAAAACAGCACAAAAAAGTGAAGCTTCCTACCTGCCTAATCTCTCTCTCTTTGGGAAAGGAGAAGCCATTGTAGAAGACTCTGTTTTAATCACTAACATCGCTTATAATGACAAAAATCCCAAATCTAATGTCATTAATCAGACACTGCCACATTAAACAACATATCATGAGCTGCAGAGATAAAAGTATTGCAGTATACTACTTCTGAACAGTGGCTAATATTCAAGAGTGAAAATTTTATGCTTCAGTGGCAACTCACCATCCCTGAACGGACGAAATACTTCACTGTCTTTATATTCAGATTCACGTGATCCAACAAGAACTTTGACTCTTGCCCACAATGAAATGCATTCCTTATTGATCTTGTGGGTGAGGTCACAGTAATATTGTGATATATTTACACAAGAACTTACTTCTGTGTAAGTGTGACTACAAAAAAAAAAAAGGGAAACGTTAGAAGTTCATATTCAGCGCATTTAATAGTTTGTGCTTGTTACTGATTCCTTATAAGAAAACAACTAAATTCAAGGAAACAAAAAGTCAGGAAAAGCATAACATGAAAGACAAGGCATATTTGCAGTCAATATCAAATCCTCTTACCCATAGCATAGGATTTGCACAGTAAAGAGAGGCTCTGGCAACACGTTTTGGTAATTCCAGTGTAAGGAGGTCTTGAAATTATATGTTTTTATTTCAACATTTGTTGGCAGAGGCACTGAAAAGGTAAAGATTATTAATGCTTTAACAGAATTCAACAAAACCTGAAATAGTCACTAAGAAGCTCCTATATGTATGTGCCACTAGGTGTATGCCAATGATTCTTAACCTTTAAACCACTGTTGTCCACCAAGATGTAACATTACAATTGAATGTACCCAAAGTAATAAAGTAATAAAAGTAATAAAAAGCCCAAAGTAATAAAAAAGACTATATTGTACATGTAATACATGTATCTCAGGCATATATTCAATGAAATCCTAGAGACCTAATGGTCACCTAGAGCCTGATGATCACATATTTGCTATGTAATACTTTATAGGGGGGAAACCTGGGATTTTATTTTCAGTATAAGGATGTGAAACTACTCAACATTTTGAAGCCATGGAATAAAACCTGAGGCAGGCAGGAATTGAAATGTGGTGGGGGGGGGGGATTTTAAATCTTTGTAAGATTTACTATCCTATCAAACCAAACTGTACTGTTTGGCGTACTTATGTAAATTTAAAGTCTAAATCTTTAGTTTTGTACAAGTAAAAATGAAAATATGCCCAATATATGAAAAACAGCTGCAAGGTTCTGCACCCTGTGTTACCTTAGAACACATATTTTAATTTTTGGCATCTAAGAGGCTGGTGGGGAAGATGACATTAGAAAACAACGAAATAATGGAAACAGTCCAGATGAGACAGAGGTACTTTTGTTCAATGACAAAGGCTCTTGATGACCAAGGACTCAGCCTGTTCTGGAAGGGGTTGCAACTCCCCACTTAAAGAGGAGGTTTGTAGTTTGAGCGTGGTGTTGGATCATCTTGGCCTATGGTTAGAGACTTAGGTTTCGTCTGTAGCATGTCACCTTCAGCTGATATACCAACTGCAGCTCTTCCTTAAAATGTGTGATTTGGCCAAAGTGACCCATGCCTTTATCACGGGTTAGATTACTGTAATGCACTCTACATGGGGCTGCCTTTGACAACTGTTCAGAAACCTCAACTGGTCCAGAACATGGCA
The DNA here is from genome assembly GCA_029233225.1 of Lepidodactylus listeri. NCBI lineage: Eukaryota > Metazoa > Chordata > Lepidosauria > Squamata > Gekkonidae > Lepidodactylus > Lepidodactylus listeri. Next base: position 44,881,060 of record JARCFY010000003.1, read on the forward strand.
GCCAGATTATTGCTGGGAGCTAGATACAGGGATTATTGTCACAGCTGTGCTGAAAAGTCTCCACAGGCTGCCCAGCTGTTTTTGGGCACAACTCACAGTATAAAGCCCTAAACAGCTTGGGGACATGGTACCCAAAGGACCAACTCTTTCTGTACTGTCTAGGCTGCCAGCCTTGCTTTCGTATGCCTTCTTGCCTGAGGCTCGTCTGGATACTACCATACTTCCTTTTATGCACCAGTCCCAAACATTTCTCCCTGCCTAGACTTTTAACTAGGGGGTGTCTTTCAAGTTATCTGATGGTCTTCTCCTAGCCTGAGGCCTGTTCTATTAATATCCTTTCAGACTTCTCTGTTTGTTTTATGGAGCTTGATTCAAATCCAGTAGCTCCCTAGAGACTAACAAGATTTTATGGGGAACAAGCTTTCAAGAGTCAAACCTCCCTTCATTTCTTTGATTTATTTTTGTGCCCTGGCTGTTTTGATTGGCCTGGCATGTTTTTAAATGAGCGGTTATTTTTTATTTATTTATTCTGCTGATTTGTCTGTTTTATTATGCAATTTTGTGTGTGTGTGATAGTTTTTGATCGCCTTTGTTCCCCAAAGTTCTGAATGCTCAAGATTTGTAGAGCATCAGGTGGGAGGGTCACATTGCCCCCATTAACAACATAGTGTAAATGGCAGAAGCAGAAATGGAATGGCACTAGAATTGCTGTCTGCCCGATCCCACTTATTCAACATGTTAGATATATCACATCTAAATTAAATTCACACATAGCCAAGGACAACTCATCAGCTCCAGTGTAGCCCTCAGATATGTTCAGGCAGGCAGCAAAATCTTACTGGCCTGCCTGCATCAGCTGGGGCAAGCACCTGAATTGATCTGCATGAATCAGCCTTGAGAGAATGACTATCTGCCCTGAACAAGGGTTTTTACTTCCATCAGGGACTTTCCAAGGCACAGCCAGGCAGATAATTTGCATACCATTTCCACCCCATGAAAATCAGTTAATCTTTTAACAATATACAATACTTTGTTTTCCTTTCTGTATTAATGTACCCTGCATAATCTCTTTTTATGTCTCCATTTCCCACTCACTACAAACCTTTATGGTATAGAGACCAGGGTTACGACCAAACCCAGTACTATAGGGTGACAATCTCCCTTTAAAAGGATGGTTTTATAAATGTAAACAAATCTTTTCTTCATAAAGTGAACTATTTTGGCTTCTGAAGTCTTTTTGACTTGAGTTTTTTTTTAAAAAAATGCAATTTCAACCTCTTCCAGTCTTTCTCTGGCTCTGTGTTAGTTAGCAAAACATAGCACTGCTATATTCCTTCAGCCAAAGAAGAGCACTACGGCAGCTGTTCTTGTAATCCTCCTGCCTTTCCTGAACAGAGGCCAGAGAAAGCCCTGTACACAACCACCACAGAACTATGCTGTGTTTCCTCAGCTAACAAAATGCAGCTGTGCCACTCTCCCTGACCGATTTCCCACGAGGCGCTGCTCCGACGTCATTCTTCCCTTTGCCCCGATTGCGTGCTTGAATTTCCCACTATTTGCCCTGTGCCGCGTTTTGACCGTGGCTTCGCCCGAATTCCCCCGCAGCTTCAGTGATCCTCAGAAAACAAGATCACTGAAGCCACGGGGGAATTCAGGCGAAGCCGCGGGTCAAAATGCGGTGCGGGGCAAATAGTGGGAAATTCAAGCACGCAATCGGGGCAAAGGGAAGAACGACTGCGGAGCAGCGCCTTGTGGGAAATCGGTCCCTCTCTCTCCAGCCTCGGGGGCGGGGGAAGCACATTTGTAGTAGTACAGTAAAATCAGTGTCATCTGACATCCTTGGAGAAGTGAGGCTGCCAGATAACCAAACATGATGCTTAACCAAGTGGGGATCCACTGACTGCTCCTCCACAGCCTGATAGCAGGCAGAAAGGAGTAGGCAGAGGGTCCCAGCGGGCTCCTGGCCACAAACACTGCCCACTGGCCGGCCAGCAGTCAGTGCCCATGACCAGAACAAGCATCCCCTCCATACTGCTGATCAGCTGTGCAGTGGGGAGGAATTTAAAGGGCTGAGATGCATTCCAGCCCTTTATATCCTTGCATGGAGCAAGGGACCTCAGACTTGGGTGCTGCCTGCAAGCTAGCAGCACCAATGGCAGTGACTTAGAGCTAGAATACAGTGCTGGATCACACAGTGAGTGCTGAATAACACTACTGTAGTTGCATTCTTGTTCTATGATGAAATGTCACTACAATTTCATAGGGCACAGTAATGGGCAGGAAGAGAATGCCACTTGGATTTTCTTTTCTTTGGGGCAACTTCTACTCTTTGGAGCAGGCATGTTGGAAACGGCATTTAAAAAAAAAATTAAACTGTTTCTTGAAGATTGAAATAAATTACTATGCCGTACAGTAAAGCATGAAAACGACTACAAAATGATCCTTACGTTTATGGTGAATCAAGGATTGCCATTACAAGTCATCGGCTAATTTTGAACTTATCATTCAAATAATTAAAAATAAAAATAAATGGAGTACAAGCCAGTTTTAAAGATCCTTCGGCTACTTAATGGTAGATATAAGGGGTGTGATTAGTTATGTAGAATTTGGCTCTAGCAGTTGCGCTTGATACCTAACTTATTTTTAAAGAAAAAGAAGTAAATAAAGGAAAGAGACAGTAAGACCTACTGTTTTACAGACTGAAAGCCTCACATACCCCAGAAGAAAGGACAGAGGACACCCAGTATAATGGCAGGTAAGAACTCGTCCGGGGGGGGGGGAGGGGAAGTATGGAGCCACCAACATTAAAAGGAGGATCCTATGCACAAGGAAGAATGACAACAATATCCAGGGTGTGGTAAGGGAGGTCACTGCGATTGTGCATGCACATCAGTCCACAAAGACTAAACCCCTGTGCCTGTTTAAAAAATGAAAAATAAAATCCAGGACTTCCCCCCACAACAGCAAGCATATATTATGTTTTTATTTGTGAAGCTGTAAAAGATGCACATCTTTGCATTGTTCTTCAGCCTGCTGTACACAAAGGGAAGTAAAAAGTTTCTACTTTAAACAGTCTTCAGCTTTCATTGAGGAAGGAAATCACAACTGCGTGCACAACACTCCTTGCATTACAACTTCAGTTCATACAAAGCCTTCTGAAAACATGGACCTTTTCTCTACATCATTTTTTCCCTTTTATTCGAAGGGGGGGGGGGAGCCACTCCAACCAATATGAACCTGAAACGTTCTTCAAAGTTTATCCACTATGCTTCACCAACTTGTATCATGAAATCACTTCATCCAGTGTGTGTGTGTGTGTATAGTACACGCATACGTGAATGCATGAAAGCGTGCACTCAGTCTGATTCCCCCTCACTATGAGTAAGTGTACAATCTCACTCATCTTAAATCAGTACTGTTTTGGAATAGAATTATAAAATTAAGGAATGTGTCACAAGCTTAAGTGCTGTATTTTTCGCTCCATAAGACGCACCTGACCATAAGACGCACCTAGCTCTGCTTGGTGCCGTGGCTTGGGAAAGGTGAGGGGGGTTTAAGACGCACACACTTCCCCCCCCCTTTTTTTGGGAGAAAAAGTGAGTCTTATGGAGCAAAAAATATGGTAAATAAAATCATTCTGGTTAAACAGAGAACCTTTCTTTGCATCTATCACCACCTAACACACTGCACTACCAGATACCACAGGTAGTATCCATCCCAAATATACACGGTAAACCATAAAAATAGCTCTAATTGTATTCTCCCATGTAAAGTTAAGAGCTACCATGCACTTCTCTCAGTACACATGTAACACAGCATTTGGGTACGTTACTATGCCAGGGACAAAATCTGGCCACACCACTGACACTTGGTAGGGCTTGACTCTTACCTATATTCATTTATGGCATTTGTAGTACACATTTCTCACTGGGACTCAAGATGCACTGCGATCATCTTTCCTAAGGCTCATTAGAAGAAGAGATTGGATTTATACCCCACCCTTCACTACCCAAAGGAGTCTCAGAGTGGCTTACCATCTCCTTTCCCTTCCCCTCCCCACAACAAGACACCTTGTGAGGTAGGTGGGGCTGAGAAAGCTCTTTCGAGAACTGCCCTTGAGAGAGCAGCTCTGAAAGAACTTGTGACTGACCCAAGGTCACACCAACAGCTGCATGTGGAGGAGTAAACACATGAACTCTTTCTTTCTATCATCTAAAATAATGCATATCCACTCCCTCATCATTTAAGATCAGCATGCATTAATATTTATGAGGGAGGAGTTGTATGAATTCCAGGAGAGGTTAAGATTGTGTTTCGCATTCTAGAACAGAACAGCTATCAATAGCAGATGCAAGATGAAGTTGGCTCCCAGTTCCCAAAGGGGAAACTTGCACAATTCAGCAAAATAAGTTTTGGGGCTAATCCAAATCATGCATCCCCATGTGGCTTTAAATTTTCTACCATCAGAAAACCCTATTAGTATTGACTTGTTTTCCAAAATCCTTGTATGTCAAACACAGAAACCCCCTTATTATATCCTTCTAAGGTAAGCATCCTAGGATGCCAATAACCTATGCCGGGCATCAAGAAGCTCCTTTTCTTGCATGCAGTACATCCTGATATATACAACACTTGCCTGCACTCAGAAGCAATAGGTAAAGATCATTAGTGGTTGCAAAAATGTCTTTCCAGAAGCTTGTCCTCCATTCTGACTGAAAGGAGGAGCCCTGATCAAACTTCTGAAGGGTGGGGAGTCTGGGAGCAAGGCTGCCTGCCAGACATACAACATCAAGGTTGAGCTTTTCTTTTCCTCTTGATCTTCAGATATAAACCCTGGGTCTGCAAAGGGCCCTTTCGCCTCAGCCCACGATCCCTAAATGAACTAGATCCAGGACTTGCCTAGGATGTGCTTTTTTTATTTTTATTTGAATTGTATACTATTCATTTACATTGTTATTTAAGTTGTGCTTCTTTGTTTGTAAACAGCTTTAGGTCCCAATCAGGGAGAAAAGTGGAATAATAAATAGCCTAAATAAAATGAACAAGTGATCGCCTCAGTCAGAAATGGGCAAATGAAAATGCTAAGCCTATTAGAGCAGACCGGCAGGAAAACACATCAATTCACCAGAAGTTGGAGAAAATGACCTGAAAACTAAAGGAAAGAAAAAGGCAAGGGGGGTTTATTTTGTATGCAGTGTTCCCTCTAAACTGAGTTAGTGTGAGCTAGCTCACAGTTTTTTAGCCTCCAGCTGACCCATTTTTGTCTAGGCTCAAGGATAGCTCCAGAGCAAACTAATTTCTGCAGCAGCCAAATCGCTCGTTCACAACTTTCTTGCCAGGAGCTTACAAAGTAGGATTTTTGCTCACAGGACTCCATTGGCTGCCTGTCTTTTTATTGCTGCTATTAACTGGTTTCACAAGAACTAAAACCAAAACACTTTCTCCTTAACACCTTTCTCCCCGCCTCGCCAACGAAATAACATTCCAAAACACGCTGTCTGATTCATGCTGTTATATTGCACATCCCTTTTCAAGCTATCCAGCGAGCAAAAAGGGTCCGGGGTTGGTTGTGACGCAGTGTTCCCTCTAAGCTGAGTTAGTGTGAGCTAGCTCACAGATTTTTGTCTTAGCTCAGGAAGGAGGGCTCCAGAGCAGACTAGTTTATGCAGGGGCCAAATTGCTCGCCCACAACTTTAATGCCCGTAGCTCACAAAGTAGGATTTTTGCTCACAAGACTCCACAGCTTAGAGGGAGCACTGGAGTGGGTGGGAACCCCATCCCACGAACTAAGCCACTGCGTCCTGCTCCTTTGCCAGGAAGTCGCCGCTGCGTCCTGCTCCTTTGCCCGGCCAGGGAAGTCTCCTTAGAACGCAAAGCTCCACCCCGCCGCGTACAGAGACGGAGGCCCTTCCATGCATCTGAGCCTCCACGCTCCTCTTTCCCACGCCGCCACCGCCTCCCCTGGTACCTTGAGCCCGCGGTTCTTCCGTGCCAGTGGCAGGCCTGCAGCAGAAGGCCAAGGCCAAGAGCGCCAGGGCGGCAAAGGGCCACGCCAGCCCCATCTCTCCCTTTTCCGCCTCGCTGCCTCTCGGGAAGGGCGAGCTGTTGCTGGGAGGGACGCCCAAACAAAACCAGGGCCAGAGGGCCGCAGGGCGGAGAAAAGCTCTGGCGGCGTCGCTCGCTTCCGTCCCGTGAGCGGAGAAAGGGGCCGTTCCCTCCGAGCCCCACCTGCTTTGCCAAGAGGGCGGGCTGGACGAAAAGAGGAACTTCGGTCGGAGATTCCCGGAGCGCGTCTGAGCGGCCAGACGTCAGCTCAGCCGCGCAATGGGTTGAGCTCGTGGGTTTGGTTCTGCTGCGCTACCGTGCGTGGCCCTGGCAACCCGCCCGCGCCGCGTTGAATAAAACCGCGCCGTATAATAAACCCTTGATCCGCGGGGTGGAAAAATTAAAGGGGGCGGGGGGGGGGTGTTGGGGGAGGGCTAGCCGCGTCTCTGAGAGCAGAGTCGGAACCACGTGTGCGCCGTTTCAGGCCGCGGCAGGAGGGGGCGGGGGGACTCGCACGCCTCCCCACCCCGCCTCGAAAACACACCAGAGGAGAGGGAAAGTACCGCGGAGACGTGCCAGAGTGTGGTTTCATCTCTCTGTTTGGCGGGCTGGGGTGGGGTGGGGAGGAGGCGAGTGGTTTTTGGTTCGAGGCGGAAGCCCAGCATAAGAGCTATTAATGGGCATAAGTAATAAAACACTAATTACACCACAACATTCTCCCTGTGTCCTTTTTAGATTAAATTAAAGCAATTGAAAACTAGGTCATTTCCCCCCCCCCCTCCCCTGGCTGGTCCTAGGGTTGCCAAGTCTGGGCTGGGAAATACCTGGAGACTTTGGGGGTGGAGCCAGGAGAGGGTGGGGTTTGGGGAGGGGAGGGGCCTCAGTATAGTATAGCGCCATAGCGTCCACCCTTCAAAGCAGCCATTTTCTCCAGGGGAGCTGATCTCTGTCAGCTGGAGATCAGTTATAAAAGCGGGAGATCCCCAGGCCCCACCTGGGGGCTGGCAACCCTAGCCGGTCCACATGGCGCTGCAATGGTGCCAGCCTAAGGAGAGCTAGGTTTGAGTCTAGCAGCATGCTAAGGGCTGCCAGCTCTGGGTTGGGAAATTTAGGGGGTGGAGCCTGAGGAGGGCAGGGTTTGGGGAGGGACCCCATTCAGGCCGACTTCCAATGCAGCCATTTTCTCCAGGCGAACTGATCTCTATGGCTTGGATTAGTTGTAAACCCAGGAAATCTCCATCCAGCACCCGGAGCTTGGCAACTGTAGGCATGTTAGAGAACAACAGGATTTCCAGAGTATAAACTTTCCAGGGTCAAAGCTCTGCTCATCATCTGAGCTTTGACTCTGAAAAGCTTTAACCTGGGAAATAATATTGCTCTCTAAGGTGCTAGTGAAAAATCCAGCTGTTCTAGTTTGGTGTGGTGGTTAAGTACGCGGACTCTAATCTGAGAAGAATCAGGTTTGATTCCCCACTCCTCCGCTTGCACCTGCTGGATGACCTTGGGCAAGCCATAGTTCTGTCAGAGCTGTTCTCTCAAGGACAGTTGTCTCAGAGCTCTCTCAGCCCCACCTACCTCACAGGGTGTGGGGAGGGGAAGGGAAAGGAGTTTGTTAGCCACTTGAGTGAATGGTGTGGTATAAATCCAATCTCTTCTTCTTCTCTTCTAATGCAGACCAACACAGCTATTCTCTGAAACTATCCTAAAGTGAGCTGCACCATTCTAAATTGTAACTGAAGGGTTAGAATGGTGTAACTCTGCTTAGGATGGCACTGAAAGTAAATCATATCTGACTATCTGACCAAAATGACAACTTGCAATAATTATAAAGCAAGAAGTGGCCTTTATTATTAAAAGTAGGAGGGAGCTGGGACAGATGGGCCCTCCCTCCAAACTGCCTGTGGTCAGTCACCCTAGGCCCAGCTGCTATCCTGCAGGAACTGAGATTGGAAAAAAATGCCTGAAACAACTGCGCAGATGAAGGTAAAATGGTTTAGCATCTTTCACTGATATGCACCTTTAATTTACAAATTAGGTCTCAGTACCACTCTTTATATATGAATAGGGCTGACACATAAATATACAGATTCAGGTGAGTAGCTGTGTTGGCCTGAAGCAGCAGAACAATGTTTGAGTCCAGTGGCATCTTTAAGACCAACACAGTTTTGACCTGAGCTGGATGGCCCAGGCAAGGCTGATCTCGTCAGATCTTGGAAGCAAAGCAGAGTCAACTCTGACAAGTACTTGGATGGGAGACCTCCTTGGAATACCAGAGGTGGGAGGCAGGGGCAGGATTTATTCAGCCACCTCTCTGAATATCCTCCAGGCCCCCAGTAGGGGTCAGTCACCAGAGGTTTCCATGGCTTCCAGGTGCGTGCGCGCGCACACACACACACACACACACACACACGAAAAATACAAAACAAAAAGACCAACGAAGTTTTCTTCTGGGCATAAGCTTTCATGTGCACACTCTTCTGCAGATACATAAATATACAGAACATTTCATTGGATTTTACACATGACAGAACTGCAAATTCCTGTACTGAAGCACCCCATTATTGGAATTATCCTTTTTGGTTGGCAAGACTTTTCCTCTGGGGTGTAAAATTTAGATCTATGCAGATTATACTGGATTCTGCTGACTTTTTAGTACAAAAACAAGAAAATGGCAAGTTAAACATATCTTGCATGTGCTTGCTGTGATTGCATGATAAAAAGAAAAAGAAAATTACTGATGTAGCACTTCCTAGCCTTGCAGTGGTCAGCAACATGGAATGATTTTTGTGTACTGATGGCCAAAATTTTGTTCTCACACCTATTGGCAGAGTAATTAACACAGCAACAGTGCACAACCTGATTAAAGAATAGATAAAGGTTTATTTAGGAACTAACATACTTGATAGGAAAGGAGAGATAGAGGTAGGTTCCTTAACTACAGCTTTAACCAGCTATGACTTTTTGTGGCTCCTGGTAATATTTTATTTATTTATTTTTACACTTTTACCCCTCCCTCCCCGCAAGCGGGCTCAGGGCGGCTTACAATGTGGCGCAAGCCAAGTCATAATAAAACAGTTAAAACCAATTTAAAACAATAACAAACATTACAACAGATCTGCAATAAGAATATACAGTAAAAAGCTTGCAGATGGTAATCAGCACAGATCCCGAAGGCGTCCTGCAAATTCTCTCAGTTCGGGCCAGCCCTCATCTCCAATGTTAATGGAGATGGTGGGTGGTGGGGGTGGCTCCTAATTGAAAGCCTGGCGGAAGAGCTCCGTCTTGCAGGCCCTGCGGAACTGCATAAGATTCTGCAGGGCCCTGATCTTCTCTTGGAGCTCATTCCACCAGAGAGGAGCCGCCACCGAAAAGGCCTGGCGACATCAGTACCAGCGAGCCTGGCTTCCCTTAAACCCGGGACCAAGAGTCAGTGTTACGATCCCGACCGAAGTGCTCTCTGGGGTCTATACGGGAAAGGCGGTCCCTCAGGTATGTTGGACCCTGGCCATATAATAATATAAAACATTTCTTTATCAGCTGCTCCTTAAATTTGATTGGAACTTCCTTGCCGTTTCCCCTTTTTTCTTTGGGCAAGGTTTTCCTCTGCTTAGTAGTAGAACAATTCCTCTTAATGTGGCCATACTTCCCACAGAGGTGACTAATTTTCTCTCCTTTGTTATTTATATTTGAAGCCATTTGCCTACTCTCAGCTCACCTTAATTCCTGAGTATCATATTCCTCTTTGATTGATTGATAACACTTTAGAGAGACACATAATTCTTACACTCAATTCGAGATAACTGTATTTTCATATTATTCTGGCAGGCTAATTAAAATTAACACAATCAGATCCTCTTCAGCAATTTCCTTTCCTTGTACTTCTCAATTGCTCAGCTCATTCCAGCATTTTGTCAAGATGTTCGTGAAGATTCCCACCAGCCTGCGTTCTTATGAAGGTAGAGCTGGCTCTTTAAGGAAGATTTTACATTCAGCCTTTCCAACTCAGCCAAAACAGCCTTAGCAGTTGGCGTCTTAATAACTCTTAATACCTGTCTGTCTGTTAAACCAGTGATAATAGCACCCCTTGCCTGATCATTCTTGGTGTTCCATGCATGCTGGTGTTCTGCATCATCAGCTGGACAGTCAGTCTGGATAACAGTCCATAAGCTTTTTTCGATGAGATGGGTCTTCACTCATTCTCTCCAAATTGGATAGTTGCTGTCGGTGAGCCTATCCATCAAGGGACCATGCTGTGCACCACTGGAGATCACCATCTTTGTTCTTTTGTTCTCAGCTCTCGTGCTAAGAGCCTCTGGAGATCTTTCTACCTTTAATCAGAAATGCGCTTAATCTGGACCACCATGGGTGCATTCAGACAGGCAGCTAATCCTGCCACTGGCCCAGCTCTAATTTGATCCCAATCTTTTTATCCAGTGTTGCATGCCAGACAGCTCTCCTGTAAATTGCCTTACTGCGTGTGGACTCTGCGGTGGATTGTCTAGATGGCATCCACCTGAAGGAGCCGCGCAGTCAGGTTTTTTTTTTCTAAGAGCCAGTTTGGTGTAGTGGTTAAGTGCGCGGACTCTAATCTGGGAGAACCAGGTTTGATTCCCCACTCCTCCACTTGCACCTGGCTGGATGACCTTGGGCAAGCCATAGCTCTGTACCAGCTGTTCCCTCAAGGACAGCTTGGGAAAGAGCTCTCTCAGCCCCACCTACCTCACAGGGTGTCTGTTGTGGGGAGGGGAAGGGAAAAGGAGTTTGTAAGCCGCTCTGAGACTCCCTTGGGGAGTGGAGGGCGGGGTATAAATCCAATCTCTTCTTCTTCTTCTTAAAAAAAATTCTGTTTGCACATGCACATATGTGCCTCACCGCATACTTGTTTTGCCGCGCAAGCACAGACTTGAATTGTAAAAGCACCACCAGTGGTTCCTTTCTCTACATACCATTTCAATTAACAAGGCTCATAAATTTCATAGGCCATTCAGAAACATGAAATTATACAGAACGTTTGAGTGGAGCTCTGTGGCCGTCGCACGTTTACACATTTCTGCACATATCACTAAGAATTTTTTTAAATGGCGGTCGTTCAGGATGGGTCTGGCATCAGACCATCCCTACAGGCTGACTGCGCGCTAGAACGACCAGACGGGGGAAAGGCCGCCATTGGCCCGTCGGCAAGGATTAGACCGGACTTTCACCAGTATCTTTAAAGTACAGCTCCCTGGCAGGGCTCGACAGGCTGATCATGGAAGTCGCACCTTTCCCAGGTCGCTGTCTGGATGTTCCTTTTAAATCTGCCAGGCGCTTGTGCCTGGGTCGAACCTAAAGAGCTGTCTGATCGCGACCCATAACTCCTGTTTGGTAGAGTAATTAACACAGCAACAGTGCACATCCTGATTAAAGAGTAGATAAATGTTTATTTAGGAACTAATGTACTTGACAGGAAAGAGGAGAGACAGAGATAGGTTCCTAACTACATCTCTAGCTGAGAGAGTAAGACTGAGTGTGGCACTTCCGAGAAGAAAGGGGAAATTGCCATAAGAGTAGTAATCTGAAGACAGACAAGGAATGACACAACAAGAGAGAAAAGGCACTGTCCTCACTGTCCTATCTAATTGTCTTCTTGCTGCCACTTCAGGCTTTTCTTCTCTTCTTCTTTGTACACAAGACATTGCCTTTTCCAGCAACATCTTCCCATGCCAATGGGCCCAACATGTGGCGCTGTAATGGTACAACAGTTTATATCTAGAACAAGGCCCTTCATAGACCTCTAGGATTTTTACCTTTAGATCTCCAGACTTTGACCTCTAATCATGGCACTCAGCTGGCTTCATGGACCTGTGCGTCTGATCAAATGGACTCCGGTCAGGAGTCACCCAAACTGATGCCATAATAAATATGTTAGCCTTTAAGGTGCTACAAGACTCCTTTCATATTTTTGCTAGGAGTTTCATAAATACCAGGGATCTATCTAGCACATTGTGGTGCTGTAATGGTGTACAATACCATGACCAGATGAAGTAGAGGTCACCTTAGATTTCCAGAATTTAAGATGGAAGAGCCTGCTTATATACATAATTATTACCTGCCTCTGCTGTCAGATTCTCAAGCACGGCTCGATGGTAATAAAATGCAGACTTGACGAGTCTACCTTGTGCGGCTTTATCTCACACACATTTCGTTGGAAGTCAGTCCCACTAAACCAAACAAAGCTTACTCCTGCACACTGTCTCAAAACCACATCATATCTGGCTACTTCAGTGTTATGGAGAAAACATAGCTCATGTGTGTTTCATCATCATAGTTGTGCAAAAGCCTAATGCAAGAGAGACAAATATTGCTGAATCATGGTGGATTTCTACACTGTACTCTGCTTCTCAAGGCAAGACTCTCAGAAGCCTCAGCCTCTGTTAGGGTTGCCAAGTCTTTAGTACTCACCGACGGGGGGGAGTCCTCCTCTGGCCGGGAGCTTCCCCGGCGCGCGCGCTTTGTGCGAACGCCTGGCGACATCACTGGAAGTAACGTCAGCATGTTGGGGGCGTTGCCAGGGTGACGCTCTGGCAATCATCCCAAAACTCTATGGTATCATAGAGTTTTGGGGCGATTGCCAGAGCGTCGCCCTGGCAACGCCCCCCAACGGGCTGACGTCACTTCTGGGTGACATCATTACATGGGGGAAGTCGTCCTGGCTGGACGACTTCAGGGGTGGGGTTCCCCCTGCCGGCCGAATGCTGGCCGGCGGATCGGGAACCCCTGTAGTGGGGGATCCCCTGCCCCCCGGCCTGACTTGGCAGCCCTAGCCTCTGTAGGGCAGCCCAGGCCCTACCCCCTTCAGTCAGGAGACTGCAGAAGCCAGATTATTTTAGCCAGGGCTCATTTCGTAGCAGGAGCTCCTTTGCATATTAGGCCACACCCCCTAGTGTAGCCAATCCTCCAAGACCGTACAGAGCTCTTCTTACAGGGGCTACTGTAAGCTCTTGGAGGATTGGCTACATCAGGGGTGTGTGGCCTAATATGCAAAGGAGCTCCTGCTACAAAAAGAGCTCTGATTTTAGCTGAAATGCTTCTAAACATTGTTTTCCTGTACCAAAAACATTTCTGTGTTTAACAGGCTCCATTCAGAATCAGTGATTACTTTTGCATATTTACAGTTTTGTTTGGTAAAATAATAACAATATGAATGCACGCTTTTTCAAATGAAATTTTACAGACTGAAGAGTGATCACTAGTTCATCAGTTCAAGCAAACATCTTCATTTCTGTTTGTCCTTACCGCAGCGCAGGAAGCATTTACCTCATAGTGAAAGTATCATGTGGAAGTGTTAACCTAATTTATTTCCACTGTCTTAGTGGTTTTAGCAGTTCATATAACTGCTTAACCTAATGCCAAATCAAACCCTTTAGCAGTACATGAACTTTTCAAGGGGTTATATCAGTGGAACATGCCACAGCTCGTGGAGTGCCATGTTTGTAATTTCCATCAACCAAAAGAGTCACATTTACTTCTATCACTAGCATGAGGCCTGCAGCTTGTAGCATACCCTGGGAACACCTGCCCAACCACAAGCTCCCCTTGGCAAGGGTCTACTCACTTTCCTGAAACATGCGACCGGTGTAACACTGGGGAACAGTGCTCAGAAGAGCCACCAGTGGCATGTCAAATAATCCCTGGGTCATACAAATCTACCAAATGGCCCTACACACTGTAGCATACTTCTCTTTGTAAAAACACATCTTGATTCCTCTTACAGAAGTCTTTCAGTGGCTGATTTCCATACACGGCTTATTTTTAAATAACCAGATAATATGATTATGAACATGAATATATGATGAAGACTTTAAATGTGCTAGCTATAGAATCAGTCTCTTTGCTACTATAATGATGCCTGGATTATCTGACGCAGAAATCAAAAGTGAATTCAACTGAGTATTCTTATCCTATGGATTTGAACAAGCCAAAGTGCTAATTAAACAAAGAATTGAGGATACTGAGTGCCAATCTGACATCTCTAAGGCTTCTAAACTCAGGGTGTTGTTAAATATCAAAATCACCATTGAGCCGGCAACATACTTGACTTCAGTGGAGGGAAAGAATTTTAGAAGGGCATTTGCCCTAGCTAGATGTTCTGCCCTTCCGTCAGCGGTTATTCAAGGCAGGTACAATAACCCCCCCTACTCTGAAAGGCTATGCCCATGCCTTTTAAGCGAGGTTGAATCAGTAGAGCATATGTTCTTCAGCTGTCCATTTTACAGGGAGGCTTGTCTTAAAATTATTACCCCATTAGTCGATGGGACACCTGGGCACATCAATATAAACAAAGCAAGGCTTCACTGGCTCCTATCAGATAAGAATGCAGAGATTACACATTCAGTTGCTGAGTTCTGTGCATTAATTCTTAGATTGTGGAAATCACATTTTAAAAGTTCTTAAATCCAGATCTCTATTTTTGTATATTATGACCCCCCCCCCCCCTTCACATCTTATGCTTACTCTGTATGTTGGTCTTAAGACCGTAATGATAATAAACTAAACTAAACTAAACTAAACTAAACTAAACTAAACTGAGTATTTTTTAAGTATTGAGCGGGAGGTGATGAATTCAAACAACAAGCTTTCATTCAGTGATACTGCTCAGCTCAAAAGACAGCTCTATGAGAGCGGTGCCTTAATTTATACTGTTCCAACACATAACTTTCAACAAAGTAACTATATACAAGCAATACTATTGGACCCAAGCAGGGCTCAGCGATTGGATATCTAGATTGGCTTTAGGACCAACAGGAGTCTTTATTTATCAGCCAATAGGACAAGGAGACTTAGGATACCAGAGCCCTTTCAAGCTATTGCTGCTTCAATGATCCAAAACACAAACACAACAGTATTCAGGGAGGCTTACACCCAGGTGATGTGCGTAGGATTGCAGCCTAAGTGTGATTTGTGCATTCATGTATTGAGATGCCACAGCTATCTTTTGGTGGTGTTACCAGGTTATATTATATTAATGAAATGCAACACTTCTAGTCTGAACCATTGTAAACTTATAAAGGTAAGACCAAGTTCTGTAGTAAACTAAATATTCCAGATATCTGTTGATGTATGTATAAGGTCTTGTGCCAAACGAAATGGGACAATAAGGGTAGTGACGATGTGGACATAAAAGAGATTTATGTTGACCTTAATCGTGGTGTTGCCTTGATTATGGTGAAACCCATTTTGTTTAACAAGTATTATTTTGTTTAACAAGCCTTATTTTTTTTGTGCTGGTTCAATGGTAACTCTTTATTCCTTACTATTCTGGCTTTTAGTTTAGTGTGATAGTGATATTTAATGCTGCTAGTTTGTATGGTTTTATCTTGTTTATCTTTTTGTTTATTTTACCTTGTTTTTATTTATGCTTGCCAGGGCTATTTTTGGGCAGGAACGCACAGGAACGGAGTTCCGGCTGGCTTCTGAGTTGGCCACGCCTACAGCCTCCCCTCCCCCGGGTTCCCCAGGCACCTCGCAAGCCGCAGGGCACCTGGGGAAGCCAAGCCAATCCAGGGAGGGAAGGCAGTTTAAACTGCCTCCCCTCCTCGGGTTCCCCAGGCACCCCACAGCCATGGGGCTCCTGGGGAAGCCGATCCTGGGAGGGAGCTGTGCTGTCAGGGATGTGGCCTAATATGCTAATGAGTTTCTGCTGTTGGACATGGCCTAATATGCTAATGAGTTCCTGCTGGGCTTTTTCTACAAAAACGCCCTGATGCTTGTCATTATCGAATACTAGGGAGCTGTTGACTGCGATTCATGGAATACAGGATTTTTTGTAAGTAAGTCTCCCTCTCACCAGTCTAGAAGGCAGGAGACCTAACCAACTCAGGACAGGGTATGAGCCCCTTTCTAATCCAGGTAACTCCGTAGAATGAGAACACTGGCTGTTCTCATTGATTACCAGGTACACTGAGCGCCACTAGCAGAAACACTTGTGTGATTTGTTTGCTTATTATGTCTTGCATCTCTTTCCTAATGGAACTCAAGGTGTTGTTCATAAGGAAGTCTCTGGGAGCTGATCACCTAGCTTCTGCAGTATAGCTGTATCATGGGCGCAATCATACGCACCCATTTGCGACACAAGAAGGACGATTCCCCACCGGCTTAAAGTGGCGCGATCACACAAGCACATCTGGGAAGCATCCTGCAGCCGGTGTCAAAGTGTCGCAAACCGCTTTGAGCCGGTGGGGAATCAGCTTATTTAGCTACCAGTGAAAAGGCAGTCTCAAATGGTTTGCGACAGCCCAGAACTGACCTTTCCTGATGTGATCGTGCCAGCGCAAACAAGTGGCGTTGGGGGGCAAGCTTTTTGTTATTTTTCCCCTCCCATCCCGGTATGTGCATCATCGGGAGGCCCCGAGGGTGGAGAGGCAATTCATCAATCCCTTGTAGAAGCAGATAAGCGCACTGAAAACGGCCGGGAAAAAAAACCCCTAACTCGCCCGCGGCTGCGTGTGATCACGCAGTGGCAGTTCGCCCTCACAGGTCCATGGACCTGTGTGATCCCGCAAAAGCGGCGCAAATTGCGCTGGCACAAATTTGTGTCACTTCCTGTCCAGCTTATCTCGCTCGTGTGGACGGGGCCCATGTAACTTTTTCAGCCACGCCATCAGAACCATTCACACTCAGGAATGTGCATTCTGTTTTATTTACAAATCAAATAACCAAAAAAATGAAGAAAGCCATTTACGCTAAAGTTGCTGTTGCAGTAAAAGCAAATTAAAATTAACAGAAGCCATTAATATTTGATACTGTTCAGATATTTTCATTATTTCAGTGCTTTTCTGTTTTAGAGTTCACAGAAGTCAGAGAGAGAAGGAGAGGGGGGAGGGGATATAATGTAGCTGACATAAAGATTTTTCTCTACTCCACCACTAACTGTGTTGGGGCTGGGCTGTGGCTACATCTGCTGGTGCAGCCAGACCTGGAATCTCTCTCCCCTCCACACGCTCCTCCTCTTTGTACCTCACCTCCATGTACCCTAGGAGATGTAGTCCAATGATGTGACATGGGTGTTGTGGGAGCTAGAAGAAGAAGGGGTTGCTGTCAGTTCTTACCCACCCCATGCCTGGCCTGGTAGGATTCATAGTGAGGGCAGAAGTCCCAGCCAGGGGCAGCTTGACCAATAAGGCCACAAGGAAAAGTCCTGGCAGGCTGGGGGGCTGCCTCCACCAGAATGAACCCACCGCAGACTCATCCTGCCTGAGTCAGACAAGAACCACCACCAGTGAGGTGACTAGGAGCAGCCACTGGCTGTGTGAACTGGTGGCTTCCACCACAAGCCAGTAGAAGCGGTTTGTGTGAGAATGAAGTTGCCAGTGTGGCCCCTGCCTTGCAGGTGGATCTGAGCCAGCCACCAGCGCAACCATGCTTCCTCCTTTCCTCCCCCCTCCATTGAGAAGGCAGGGCCATGGTTCTTTCCAGAGCTTAGGGTTGCCAAGTCTGGGTGGACAAATACCTGGAGACTTTGGGGGTGGAGCCGGGAGAGGGTGGGGTTTGGGGAGGGGAGGGGCCTCAACATGGTACAGTGCCATAGAGTCCACCCTCCAAAGCAGCCATTTTCTCCAGGGGAGCTGATCTCTGTCAGCTGGGGATCAGTTGTAAAAGCGGGAGAGCCTCAGGCCCCACCTGGAGGCTGGCAACCCTACCAGAGCTGTTTGGGCCTCTCAATCTGCCCCAGTCCCAGCATGCAGGAAGATATAAAATAAAAAGAACAACAAACAGCATTAATAATGAATGTGAAAAAACATGTACATCCTTCTTTGTACCCAATTTTAATGCATCCCTGTGTTGGTGACAGCCCTGAGGAGAATAAGCAAAAGAATCAGATAGCACAGGGGCAGGTTGCACATACAAAGATATGTGAGGGATTTTGTGCAGGAGCATTTTGTCAGCTTGGAGAAACTGTCACTTTTGTGGAGGGTAGAGTAACATTAATCTATCTCAAATCTGTTATTTTATCCCTGAGCAGGTGATTGGTGTTCTAAGGGCTGACACTACTGACTGGCTATTTGGTGGTACGTGTTTGGCCATGATCCAGTAAAAGGCACCATTTGCCTATCCTTCAGTAATTAATGTTAGATCCTCCCCCCCCCCCCCCGCAAAAACCCTTTTCTTGGCATGTGTGGAGCCTGATGTGGAGATCAAGCCATGAACAGAAGCAAATTTAAGCATACCGAGTATCCTCACTGATTGGAGACAAAGATGTTCACAGGTTTGTGGAGGATTTCTGAATCTTATCTGCCCCCTTACACTTCTCCCCTAGGTAATGGTTTATTAATTACATTCCAAGATATTGTATTTACTTTGGAAATCCACTTGGAGTCACTGTAGCACAGCAACTAGTCTAGTGATAACATTTCATTGGTGGTATATTGTAGAACATGAAGATCTTTCCAAACGAGGGAGGAATTTGTGTGTGTGTGTGCGTGTGTGTACATGTGGTGTGCAGTCTTTATACTCAGAGGTAAAAATTCCAATATCTACAAATACAATTGTAAATGTTCAACCAGGAATTACACTGAAAAGAGAAGTCACCTTGTTTTACTTGTGGTAATGACATGACCAGGGGTCATTTCGTAGAAAAAGAGGTGCAGGAGCTCATTAGCATGACTCTTTAGCATAACTTATTTGCATATGCCACACCCCCTGACATCACCAGAAGTATGTCAGAAGGCAAGAAAGAAAGAAGAGAGAGCGGGGGGGGGGGAGGGAGAGAGAGAGAGAGAGAGAGAAAGAAAGAAAGAAAGAAAGAAAGAAAGAAAGAAAGAAAGAAAGAAAGAAAGAAAGAAAGCTGGCAGAGAGGGGACAGCTACTAATCCAAGCCTCAGAAATACCACTATTCCGGGAGGATAGCTTCAGTGGTGGATGAAGCCTTCAGAAGGCTGGTCGAATGAACAAGGACCTTTCCAGGGGATGGGGTCATTTTGCTGCAGCCATGACACAAGCAGGCATCCCCCCGCAGGGGGGGGGGCTGGCACCAACTCCCGGAGCTGCGCTCCGCTGAGCTCCTGCTCGAAATGACCCCTGGACATGACTATATAGTCCACATATAGTTGTTTGTGGATAAAAAATAAAAATATATAAAGCTTTTACATTCTGATATGCTTTGCAGGGACATTTGAAAGTTATGTGACAGATTCTTGGTTGATAGGTTGGTATGTTTTAAAGTAGGGAATTGTTATGGATTTTTCTTGTTGTGATTTGTTTGATTGGTTCTATTATCATTTTGGATATTTTTGTGGAAGGAGAGGTAATCCCCCCCACCCCTAACAATAAATAAAACATGATGTGGAATGAGAGAAACAAACTGATATCCTGTTTGGTATGAGCTTTTCTAGGCAATTGTCTCTTTATCAAGTGCGTGAACAGAACTGTGATGTTCTGGTATGCTGCTGACACATTATCATTTGGTTGTATCTGTTGATAACAGCTGTAAAACAGTTCAAAATATTTTCATTTTCGGAATAAAATCTTTGGCACTTTATTTAAGGTATCAGATAAAAATCCATCCTTCCTATTGTGATATGGTGTGGATTTTACTCAAACCTATTACGGGATCTCACAGTTAACATTTCAGATACTACAATTTCTTTTCTTTTTCATGTCAGGGAAAAAACATTATAGTATGTATGTGAAGTTATTGGGATCTGCTGTATTGTTGGTTAAATTAACACTAGCCTAATCCACCAGCTGTAGTGTCCTCTCTGAGATACTCATATTCCACACTGCACTTCGAACAGCAAAACCCTTCAAACAGCAAAACTTCATTCCCCCAGTGACAAACGTCTTCAGTCTGAGAAGAAACTATGACTGCTGCACAACAGAACACTGCCTTCGGATGCACCCTCCCCAATAACAATTCAGTTAACTGAGCAGCAACTGCACATTTATTGTACACGAAGACCCTTAGGAGTTAGTCTCTCGAGAGGTGTAACAGTGTGTCCCATTCTGAGAAGTTTAAAATGATAACTTTAAAATATTGATTGCAAGCACTTGTACCTTAGGTGTTGTGGTTATTTGAAGGATTTTATCTCTGTACTTAGTCACAAGGCACTATGTCAAAGTACGCAGAGGACATAGCCCGTGGAAAATGCCCCGACTTTCTAGCTGTGCAGTTCTTCTGCCTTATTTGGTACTAGTGCATTACACCACAATGCAAAGTGGATGAGAAATTGATTCAGTTTAAATGCCAAGAGAAAGGATTCACAGTAGTGTCTCAGAAATGTAACTAATGGCATATTATACTTTTAGGAATTTTTGTTAGTTTTTTCCATTGGAAAGAATGATACATAGTAAAGCAAGTATTTTCTTGATATTATTTCACACCCCCCCCCCCAAATAAATTAAGAACATTTTGAGTTTGGAGAGAAAAAATGTAGTAAAATGCAGAAAACATCTCACTTCTGAGAAATGAGGCTTGGTGATTTCAAAAGCAACGCTATGATTCTGCTTTTCTTCCCTTTTCATATATTGTTTATTGCCAAAATAGGTTTTTGATTCAAAGTGAGATTTTCCTATGCAAAAATAATAGCTTTAGTATTTTGCTCTTTCACCAAAAATATTTCTTAAGGTTTTATTTCACTTGTATGTATAAAATGTATACAGTGTTACGTTGCTGCATTGATTGCCAAGGTACTTCTTGCATTTTTACCGAACATATTTTATGTTAACGTTAACATCTTGATTTCCGTATAACATTCTTGCAAATATAATTGTCCATTTATGTTTCATTACGCTGAAAAAGAATTTTAATTCTGGAAGGTAAATCATGTTTAGGTTAATGAGACGGGATCTGTCTTTTTATTGCATGCTGCAATAATATTAAACCTATTCATAATGTCAAGCAACATGTTTGTTCTGTGATGTGGAATGCCCTAAAATCTGTTTTTATACCTGCAGGATGATAATAAATCCTTACTCATTTTTTGTAGCATTTATAAATATGTGCCCCAAACTATCATTAAATTAAAAAATTAAACTTTTTAATACTTAATTGAAGAAAAGCTATAAGGAATACTGAAGTTTTCTACTCAGCTAACAGTACTGTTCAGTGCAGATGACTGACGACTATTTTAAAGTAACAGTGAAAAGTGTTTCCAAAAATATCATTCAAATGAATATTTGATTATAGAAAAGTAAACATTGGACCTATAAATAATAACAGTCAAAATTAAAAAATGATGGTTCATCCTGAGAGCATATTTTTAGTGATACTGTGACTCTGAAACAAAGGTTGATATGCCGGGCTGTGGATTCATAAAAATAAATTACATAAAATAACAATTTTCACACTTCTTTGGTTTTATATGCACTTCAAGTTGCCAGAATAACGTTCAGTAAATTTTGCATTTGTATAAAAACCAAAGGTTCTTTCTTGCCAGATGAAAACTTTATTTTGACCAAGGAAAGGATTTCAGGTAAACCGATACAATTTGAATCTCAAGGTATTACTTTTAAAGTGTGCTGACCGAAAGACACTCCACAGAATTTTCACTTTTGTCTCTTGGATTATATTTAAATCCTTGCATTTCATGGAATATTTTGAAGATGAGAGACTTTTTTCCAATTTGACATTGTAATCGAGACGTCCATAGGGTTTTGAAGGCCTTTACACACCTAACATTTTTTTTTCTTTTTACAGTTAAACTGTATAATGTGAAAATGATAAGCAGCTCCTTGTATGGTTCGTTCACCAGGAAGCATGATCAGTGTAGAGTCCTGCTGAAGGTAAAACTGAAGTCCACCCTGAATTTGCAGCTATATAGTGTATGAAATGGCTCTGTCAGTAGAGTCATTCCACACATAATGTTGCTTTTGCTTTTAATGTTATGAGGATGGGTTATGTGATGCTTATGGTGAAAACTGCTTTTCCAACTTCATTCTAAAAAAAAACTGCTTCTAGAATGATACACATTTATGTCCCAAGTATCAGAATACTTTCCAGCCTGAAAAGTTTCATAAATCTGTATTGTACTTTAATTAAGGCAATAAAGGCCGAGGACAGACTGGCAGTCTGGGCCGCTCTGCCTCCGCTTCAAAAGCGGAGGCAGAGCGGCCGTTCAGATGGCCGCATCTGCCCCGAGGAGGCGGCCCGGATGCATCGCGTCCGGCACCGAGCTCCTCCTGCCTCTGGCGGGTGTGAACGCGTGCCGGGAGGGGGAGCCGTGCGGCGTTTGCATGCCGCCGTAGGAAGCCGCCCGCAGTCTGAACGCTGCGGGCGGCTTCCTTCCGGTGGTGTGTGAACACCATGCGGCGGGGGCAATTCCCCCCACCTTATTCTGCTGCGCCACAGAGGCGCGGCAGAATACAAATCTGTCCTCGGCCATAGTTAAAGCTTTTGTGCAAAATAAAATTTTGACATCGACTTCTCTAGCGATTTTTTTTTCCATTTAGCGATTAGATTTTTCGCTGTAATAAAAGTGAACTTGGCACAAACATGTAAAAGGAGAAACACACATATACTCCATTGAAGGATTGAGACTGTCATTTTGCACATATTCAGGCTGCTTAAATTCTATGGAAGTCCACTGTGTGTAAGATGGCAGGCCATCTGCTGTCACTGAAATCTGAAATATGCAGCTGCAGGACTGAGCCTTGTAGAGCAGTGTGTTGTGTTCATATTCTGAGACACAAGGCACAAGAATGCAATGACAACTGAAATAAGCTTTGTTAATTCCTACAGCTTTAGCAATACACCACATTTTAATTTTACACCATCAATATCAGTTATTTGGGGTGTTTCCCATTTACAAAATAAGAAATGTCATAAACATAATTTTTATGCTTTTAAGGTACAGATTGTAAAGCTGCTTTCTGCATGGGAAGCTGTGAGTATCAACAAATGCAACACAGAGATACAGATATTATGTGGAG
Source organism: Lepidodactylus listeri (assembly GCA_029233225.1). Lineage (NCBI taxonomy): Eukaryota > Metazoa > Chordata > Lepidosauria > Squamata > Gekkonidae > Lepidodactylus > Lepidodactylus listeri. The sequence goes on from JARCFY010000003.1 coordinate 44,904,010, forward strand.
GATGTGTCTTCAGTGTAATTTCCTGTCCTGTAAAGAGTCATTTCTAGAAGGCCCCCAAAGTAGTGTGAGATTCATAAGGAAGATGGAGGGGAAATAAGAGTGTAGCAGCCGCTGGTGAAAGATAGTGGTAACATGCATCACCTAGAAATTATAGTACACACCTTTAGTTATGTGGGTGATTTATATGCTGACTTTCTGCCTAAGGCACTTTACAATCTAAAAAACATGAAATACATTGTAAAAACCATTAAAATATTTTAATGTCATAAAAACCAGTCACCATTAAAATATTTTAATGTCATAGAAACCAGTCACACTTAAATTTAGAGTACAATACAGAAGCACAGCCTCAGATATCAGTGTGAACAAAAGTTTCCTTAACAACAATGCACAGGTGACTAATATAAATGTATACATCTCCTAATCTAGTCCAGAACATGCATGTGCAGAAGAGGGGTTTTGCATGTACATTCCATGTGCTGGATCAGGATTCTCATGTGCAAAAGAATGGGGAGTGCAAGATTCCTGGTACAAAATGTTTCTTGAGGGGGAGACACAATTCATCGATCCTCCCCCCCTCCCCCCCCGTTGAGGCGAATAATCGATTCTTCCCCCCCCCCCCGGTCTAAGCAAATCATCGATTCTCCCTTCCCCTGTTGAAGCGCTTCATCGGTCCCCCATTTAAGCACCTCAGAAACCCACCACACAAAAAAAAACTATTCGCCTGCGGTTGCCCCAGCAGGTCCACGGAGCTGTGTGATTGCACAATCGCGGGTCAAATTGCTCCGAAACAAAAAAGCCTCAATTCACCTCCGGATTATTTCGCTTGTGTGGCCGCGACCTGGGTCTCTCAGCCCCCAGTTCTATACCACACTATGCTGCTTTTCTACCATAAGAGCCTTCAAAATGGCTACATTTAGCCCTTCTTCCAAATCATGGAATCTCATCTCTTCAGAACAGGTATTTGGCTGACAGTACTAAAACCCTGCTGGGATTCTATCCAAGCACTGATACTATGCTGCAATGTTTGGCCCATCCACTGCTGAACACACAGTTTCTGTCTCATTATGGACAAGGTACATCATTAGCCACCCCAGTCATATCAAGTGGTAAATACTTCATTGGTTTTGATCCATAGATCAAATGTGCATAGCATGTGGGCTCCACGATCACTCATGTACATGGAGGTCCTTCTCTATCTGCGCTATCAGCTTTGACCTCTCACTAACATGGTTGGTGGTCAGAGCTGGTAATGCTCATCATCTGTCTTCAAGAAGCATTGGGATAAAGGGTATGGTTCAGTGGTAGAACATTTGCTTTGAATTCAGAGGCTATCAGGTTCTGTCACCAACATTTCCTGTTAAAGGATCATGTGAAGGACCTCCACCTGAGACCCTGGAGAGCTGCTGCCAGAATGTACAGTACTGAGCTTGATAGGTCAATAGTCTGACAGTGTACATGATGGGATGTACACGACAGTGTACATGATGGGACAGTGTACAGCTTCACATGATGGGATGGCAGTAATCACATGTGGCATGCTAGGAGTTCTGAGCATCAACTCATCTGCAGGTGCTGGATTTGCAGTCCACCCTGCAGCGTTCTTCTGACGAAATAGGACTCAGCCCAGAAAGATATGTTCGCAAATATATTTGCATGTGGAGAGATCACCCTTGCTTGAGAGAAATTAGTAAATGAGGAGGTGTTAAGGCATAATTTTAGGACAATTTAAGCAGCTGAACTATGAAAATGCAAAGTAGAATGATTGTGAGGTGGTAGATCCTTTGTTGTTGGAAGTTTTAGAGTTTTGATTGGAGGCCTACTTGCAGAGGAGATTATTATTGTAGTTCCTGCATTGGCAGGGGCTGGACTAGGTGACGGTGGTGGTCTCTTCCAACTCTGCGATTAAATAAAAATAAATAAATCTCGAGTGATTCAGTAGCCGGCATGGTAGCCTGCAGAGGCCTTCATAGAATTGATACTGGATCCCAGAGGAACAAACAAGGAAGAGGGTGCACTTAAAATTCATACGTTTTACATTATAGATGGAGTAAAACTGGAAGACTGTTTGCTTTTAAATAATAGTTTATGATTCTGATTCTGGCCAAGGAATAATCTGTTGTTTTTATTTCTTTATGTTGCAGAACACACAGTATGGCTGACCACTGTAGTCAGGAGTAGTTACAATTTGCACTGTTTTGTCTTCCTTTGAATTAGGTCTATTCTGACCTTTTAACGGGCTTTTCTTTTTCTTTTTCACCATTGCATATGAAACCTTCCAGTGGCAAGGGAGTATCCTCACTGGTGCATCCAGTGCATAGTTATGTGCATAATTCCCACTGAAATAATTAAAGCATACCTAATACCTAACTCTCTGCTGCACCTTTCTTTAGTTGTGGATTCATTGTATGACACGCTGCCCCACTACTAAGCGCTTAAATTTTTTTTTTATCCACCCTTCCCCTCCCCTTTCCAGAAGGGGTCCAGGTGGCTGCTAAGACATGCAGCTCTGCCTCAGCTTTGCCACAAACATGTTATTGAATCGCCATGATAACACATAAGTTGTTCTGACATCAGAGGCAGATAACCTGGTACAAATGTTAGGATGCTATTGCAAGGGGAAGTATTGTTTAACTAAACTTATTCATTTATTTCTTGAGATTAATATCCCGCCCTCCCCACCATACGGTACAGGTACAGGTACAAACCTGCCTTTCTGTGGTCCAGATAAAAAGATCTTGCACTGGAGCTACTGTGATTTCTTATGGGTTTTTTTGTCCCATGAAGCAATATTTCTGATTCAGTGCCTGAGATGGGAGGCGTGTGTTATCATGAAACATAACTAAGCACTCGGTCTTTGTGCTGAGCTGTGAAGTGATCCCATGGCCAGCTGATGACATTTTAAGTAAAGGATGAGGGGGAAGCTGGGGCAAGCTAATTCATTCTCAGTCTCCTCTTCCTCTGTCTACCATCCAGGCTCCTTTCAGCCTTATTCATGAGCTGATCAGTGGAAGAAGAGGGGAGGGAAGACTTATTTGCATTATATCTTTGCATTTAAAAGCTATAAATTACAGGAAACTATAAACGTTGCTCCTTAGTAAATGTTTCTGCTCATAAAATCTGAGTTTGCATCTGTGTCCTTATTGAAATTTTCTCCTCGCACAATGGATGCAAGAACATTGTTAAAACTTCTGGCTTCTTATACCATACAGTGGGATGACCACTCCTTTGTTTCCTGGCTTTTCCTTGAGGCATTGTTGGCCCTTGGCATGGGATCAGGCAGCCTTAAATTAGAAGGAAAGAATTTTGAATATCTGTGTGAGTGATTATACAGTGTGAGTTGTATGTTGTTGTTGTTGTTGTTCAGTCACACAGTCAAGTCCAACTCTTCCTGACCCCATAGATCACATCAAGCCAGGCCCTCCTGACTTCTGCAGCCCTTGGGAGCTTGCCTAACTCCATGCTCGTCATGATAACACTGTCCAACCATCTCATCCTTTGCCATCCCCTTCTTCTTTTACCTTCAGTCATTCCCAGCATCACGGTCTTCTCCAGTGAGTGCTCCCTCCTCATTTGGTGGCCAAAGTATTTGAGCTTCAGCATCTGTCCTTCCAGGGAACACGTAAGTGGTGATCCAGCTGAAATTCAGAATTGGGAAGTCCCAAGTGCAAACTTTCCCCCTTTGGAATTTCTGCCTTACTGTTGAGCTGCAAACAACTCTCTTTGACATCTATGCTGAGTGTGTAATACTTTGGCTCCACCTCACCACTAGCCCTTGTTTGTCATTCCAACCACCCTGTTATGTCTGCTCCTGGGATTTTGGTCAACATATGCTTTCATTGCATGGCAATTCGAAAAAGAAGAAGAAGAAGAGATTGGATTTATACCCCTTTTTCCTCTACCTTAAGGAGTCTCAGAGTGGTTTACAATCGCCTTCCCTTCGTCTCCCCACAACAGATACCCTGTGAGGTAGGTGGGGCTGAGAGAGCTCTGACAAAACTGCTCTTGAGAGAACAGCTCTGAGAGAAATGTGACTGGCCCAAGGTCTCCCAGCTGGCTTTATGTGGAGGAGTGGGGAATCAGCCCCAGTTCTCCAGATTAAAGTATGTCACTCTTAACCACTACACCAAGCACACATTATGCCCTGCAGCAGCATTGTGGGAGTACAGTTACCCACTCTGGGTTGGGAAATATTGGAGATTTTGGGGGGGGAGCCTGAGGTGGGCAGGGTTTGGGGAGGGGAGGGAATTCAACTTCCTAAGCAGCCGTTTTCTCCAGGTGAACTGTTATCTATCCCAGGAAATCAGTTGTGATCACAGTAGATCTCCAGCCATCAGCTGGAGGCTGGCAACCCTATGTGGGACCCAACTGTGACCCATGAGCTTGCTGTGCACAAGAAGAGGGAAGCTGCTTTAGAACAAGTTCACAAAAGGTTTGTTGTTTTAGAAAAGAAATTGGATATTCCTAATCCATATTGAAATAGGAAAGCAGAGCTAGGCATCCTAGTTATCTAAGCCTAGGATGGAGGGAGGTTGTTGCTTCTTTGGAGACGGGGGAGAGAAAGAACAAAGACAGGGACAAGGAAGCCCCCCAGATAAGCCCTTTGGATAAACGAAGAGACAGCAGCAGAACAGTCAGGGGAAAGAACACAGAAGTATCTGACCTGCCATCTAGCTCAGCTGCGCTGTGGACAGTACTGGTGCAAAGAGACATTGCACTGTCCTTCAGTTCCGACACCAAGACCCTGGAGAAAAAAGACAGGTGTGTTGTCATTAGTTTCAATGTAAATGTTCCAAATACCAAGTATACAGTGGGGAGGGATAAGGATTGGCTAGGAAGCAGAGGATTTCAAAAGCTGGAGAAATACTCGAGTTTTTCTTGTTAACAATCCCATAATTTCTGGCAGGAAAAATTATGGCTGGTAACAATGGGATTGTAGATGTTTCTGTTTCCCTGTTTAATCCAGGAGGCGGAGAAACAACATATCCCATGATGCTTGAGAGGAAGTGATAATTCTGGGCAGGGGTCATTTCGTAGAAAAAGAGGTGCAGGAGCTCATTAGCATAACTCATTTGCATAACTCATTTGCTTATGCCACACCCCCTAACATACTGGAAGTGTGTCATAAGGCAACACCCACCCCTCAGGCTCCACTCCATAGGTGAGTGAAACTGACCTGCTCTTCCTCCATTCCCTTCCCCATCCAATACTTTGTGCAATAAAAATAAGCGTAAAGAACACACCCTCATTCTCTTCCTGCTCCCTTGAAACCACCAGGTTTCAAGTAGACTTGAGATACCCAGGACATGTGCCCCACCCATCCCTTCCCCTCCCCACAACAAGACATCCTGTGAGGTAGGTGGGGCTGAGAGAGGACTTTTGAGAACTGCTCATGACAGAACAGCTCTGAGAGAACTTGTGACTGGCCCAAGGTGACACCAGCAGCTGCATGTGGAGGAGTGGGGAATCAAACCCGGTTCTCCCAGATTAGAGTCCAACTCCTGACCACTACACCAAACTGATGGGGTGGAAGTTGCTGAAGGGCTGGTGAAATTTCTCCAGTACTTATGTGCCATGTGCCCAGATAAAAAATGGTACACTTAGAAAGTTTATATGCCACCTAGAGCAAGTCTCTGGAAAAGCAGCACACAGTCATAAAAGGAACAATGATAAAATTATCAATATTAAAACAAAACATTAAAAACAATAAAGACCCTAGCAGGGCTTTCCCCGGGGTGCTGCGCCTCTGCACTGCTCGGGGAAGCTGAGGAAGGGGTGGGGCTTGGTCATGTGTCCACCCCCTGGGCTCTTCACTCCCGGAGCTGCGCTCCTGTGTGCTCCTGCTCCAACGGACCCCTGATTCTGGGCATGCTCAGAGAATTATTTCCAGGTGGCCTGGAATCCAGGGGAGATTGTTTGGGATGCCATGAAGACTTCCTTGGGAGTCCTGATTTCCCCTTCCCTGCTGACTGTATGGCCATGCTGCCTCCCTTTGTGGCCTGTCCTGATTGTTAGGGCTGTAATGGTGCTTCCCAAAGATATGAGTCCAGTTATGGCTGGGGAGAGAAGGGGACAGAAACAAATGAGAGCAGGCTAGAGATGAAGGTTTCTTTAGAGGCAAAGCCTTCATCTTTAATCTGCCCTGGACACAACCAGTGGCAGCATGGATGAGAGAGGGCACCTACTACTTCCAACCTGGTTGCCCCTACAGTGTCCAGACTGGGCTCCGGAGGCAGTGTTCCCTGCAGGTGTAGCAAGAATGCCACCCATACCACCTCTGCTGCTGCCCTGGACCTCACTAGGGCAATTTAGGGGAGCCCATTTGGAGTGGCTGAATGGCTTGAGCTGGACCTGAGAACAGGATTTAACCCCCCCCCCCCATGGGCATCTCCTCTACCTTGGATGTAAAGATAATTTTTTGTTTGGAATGGGGGGGGCACTATAAATCCACTGCAGCCAATGGAATGTGCTGCAGTATCGCTTTCTGAAACATTCAAAGTACTAATCTGAACTCTCTGCTTTCCACATCTCAAAGGTCCCCTTTTCTAAATAATTTTTTTAAACTTTAAATTTGTAGATGTATCTGCCTTGTTTCTCCTTTGAAAGGGTCTGCCTCTACCAAAAGGACAGCATTTGGTTGAATAACATCCGTATGACAACTCTGAGTTTAGGGCAACCAAACTTCGCGCATCAGAGCATGAAATGAAATTTCAAGGGTCAGGAAGGACAAGTAGTTTATTGTGCTATTGGTGTTTTTCATGCCTCTGGAAGAAAATGGTCGTATTGGCATTGGTCACCATATTTTCATACATGTTCATGTTTTGTTAAATTGTTAAATCATGTTTTGTTAAATCAGAGAACATCTCTGATTTAAGCTCAGTTCAAAAATATGGCATAGTTGTTGAAAATATTTTGCTCCAGACAATTGCCTGAAATGTAGAAGTAGAAGGAGATTGGCGTCTCAGAGCGGCTTACAAACTCCTTTCCCTTCCCCTCCCTACAACAGACACCCTGTGAGGTAGGTGGGGCTGAGAGAGCTCTGAGACAACTGTACTTGAGAGAACAGCTGGTACAGAGCTATGGCTTGCCCAAGGTCATCCAGCAGGTGCAAGTGGAGGAGTGGGGAATCAAACCCGGTTCTCCCAGATTAGAGTCCACGCACTTAGCCACTACACCAAACTGGTAGAATCGTTTATCATTATCTCATTTCATGTAGAGAACATCCCACACCATCTTTGCACCTCCTCTGTGTGTGTGTGAGAGAGCATGCCCTTTAGTACTGATGCAAGAATGCTGGCTGTGATAGGAGTGGAGCAACATGGTAAACAAATCATACAGAAGCCTTCAGGAAGAGAGCCTTCTTCAGCTTGTTCATTTCAGGGTTGTTCTGGTTTGCTTTTCTTGACAGTGTTTTCTATGGTTACTTCTGCATGGAGATTGGTATCATACATATCTTGTTGCGGAGGAAGGGGTAAGCACAAAGGCTGTAAAGATGATCATATTCTTATTAATTCAGTATGGCTCCTAGAATGAAAATGATAAACTGAACATAACGAAGGAGCAAAAACCAAAGTCTCTGGCTCAGTTCAGATTAGCCTCCAAGGCAAAATTTGGAAGACCAAAAATAGATGAAAGGTTCTTTCATTCCCTTCTTGTCCTTCCCTGGCTTTCACACATAGATTCCTTTACCAGTTTCTTGTTCAGCACTGTTGTTGTTGTGAGGTCGGTACTATTACATGTTGATTAGCAAGTCTTCCAAACAAAAATAAAAAGCCCCTTCAAACTATGGCTTTGGGTTTAGAGAACAAGCACAAACCGTTGTTTGCCTATTCAGGCTCTGAGGTAAACTATAGAAACTGAAAAAGAACCTTAAGTGAGATAAAACATTGGTGAAGGAGGGAACCTAGGAACCCATAGCTTATTTCCAGTGGGTAGGAAGAATAATGTGAACTGAACCATTATGAAATATTTTTAAAAGACTGTATTTACTAGACAGGAAGGTAACCCTCAATTTAAGACTACCCCGCCAAAAAAGTTATGCCCCCCCTCCAATTTTTTTTACTGGACATAAGCATGACTAGTATGTGAATGCAAGATGACCCCCCCCCCCCCGCCTTTGATGGCATGTGGAGGGGGACAAACCTTGTACTGGGGTAAATACTGTACCATAAGAGTATAACAAAAATGGTAATTTTTAAAATTAAGTTGTAATAATACCAGACAATTTTTTAAATCTCTGTTTAATCCAAAACTTTTCTGGTGTTTATTTCAAAACAAGATTACATTCCACAGGAGCTAAATTTGGATGGCTTATAAAGCAACAGCTAAAGTCTGGTTGGGGCTGTTCTAGGTTTAGGACCCGTATGAAACAGATTGCTGGAACAAAGAGCAAACTATGCGCCAGCTTTTTTTTTGGAGGGAATAGCAAGTTGGCTGGAATCTTGAGATGCATATCTTCTGTATTAGTGTTCTTATGTACTAGTGACCCAGATCACATTTGATTAAAATATGAAGGAGCGGCTCCTTGCCATCTCTTTCCTGACCAAGGGGGAGAGACCAACTCCTATAGACGTTCATGAGAAGCGCCACTCTCTCGGCAGGGAGAATGAAATGGGCTCAGCCTGTGGTTCACGTTTCCTTTGTTAATGGCATCCAGCCTCTGGCCTTGGGAACTGACTGACGGCAGTTTGCAAATGTATGTGCTTGGCTGGGAGCCGGCCGTTCCCTTTGTCCGGGCTGTGTAGGGGGTCTAATAGGGAAGCCGGAGCGTGTCATCCCTGACCGCCAGAGCTTCCAAGCTGTAACATGATGGGCAACCTTTCAGACAATATCCAACATGAACATTCAAGGTTTGATCTATTCTTCTTCTAGACACTTGGTATGACGGATTCGACAGACCAATTCCTAGGCCTTATTGTTGAGGGGAGTTAAGGTGACTGAATAAGGCTCTTGCACTTTAAAGAGAAAACCTGTAGGAGGCGAAAAAGAAGATTAATAAGATTACTGAGATGATAAATATGTACCGAAAACTTTAGTTACTGGAGATAAACGGTGAGTGTTTGTATTTTAATCTATGGAATGTACAGAGAATCATAGTTCACAGAAGGATGGATCACATAAACAGTGTCCCAGTGGCTATTGAACTTTTTAATTCCAGAGGGGTAGCTGTGTAAGTCTATTGTAGCAAAATAAAACAGCAGTCCAGTGACACTGTAAAGACTAAGAATGTTTATTCCAGTATCACCCTTCCTTGGATATCTCACTTCCCTGGATATAATAAAGAAAATCATTTAGCTCATTTTAAGAAAGTTGCAGAATGGGGGGGAGAGGAGGAGTTGAGCAAAAAGAGGCCTGGTATCATAAATTAGGTGTGATTCTCAGCTATACGTAAGGAATGATGAGAGAGGTCTCAAGAGTGGCTAGAATCTCTGTCTACTCATCATCTCTCTTATCATATACATATAACTAGAGAATCACCCCTGATTTATGATACCAGGCCTCTCTTTTATCCTCCCCCTTTCCCTTTCTCCTTCTGCAACTTCATTTTGTTGGGCATTTTGCCTCTTGGACTGGATATGCACAGTATCCCAAGTATACTGGTTCTCTGCTCATGTCACTCATGTTTTAAAATTACATTGTTGAAATATACTGGGTTCAGACGCATACAATGATCAGCTCATAGTTTATTAAGTGAGTTAAGCCAGAACAAGACAACATCAGCAGGGCCAAAGCCCTGCTTATATGCATGCAAAACACTCCACCTCCCCCCAGTTCCCATGACAGGCTATTTACAAAACACTACTACTTGATTGGTTTACTCCAGAGTCCTGGTTGACTATTGTTCTTGTGCTCCAAGCTCAACCAGTCTCTAGGGTGATTCAGTCAGGGATGATTCAGTCCCAATGCATAACAATTGTAGAGGAAGGGAAAAGATCACAGAAAGAAAAAGAATTTGGTGTCTTCAATGAATCAGAAATCTCATAAACAAGCTTCCTTATATTATTGGGGAAAGTAACAAATAACAGAGTGCTGCTGAAACGGGACAAAAATGCTATCAGACTGTAGAGATCAGTGTTCCCTCTAAGCTGAGTTAGTGTGAGCCAGCTCACAGCTTTTTAGCCTCCAGCGCACACATTTTTGTCTTAGCTCAGGCAGGATGGCTCCAGAGCAAACTAATGTTATGCAGCAGCCAAATTGTTTGCTCACAACTTTAATGCTGGTAGCTCACAAAGTAGAATTTTTGCTCACAAGACTCCACAGCTTACAGGGAGCACTTGTAGAGATGAACATATGCCATAATGCTGCTCCTTCAAATATACAAATAAACAACAAAACAAAACTGAAATAGCCCCATGGACACTATTTGCCTTGTTGTGGAGACCTAGGTATGCTCCATGGTAACACTATAGTTTTCTTCATTACTATGTATGGTTGTGAAAGTTGGACAATGAAGAAAGCTGACAGGAAGAAAGTTGATGCATTTGAAATGTGGTGTTGGAGGAGAGTTTTATGGGTACTGTGGACCGCCAAAAAGACAAATAAGTGAGTTGTAAATCAAATCAAGCCTTGTTGTAAATCAAATCAATCAGATCACCTAAAAGCTAAAATGACTAAACTGAGGCTATCGTGCTTTGGTCACATTATGAGAGGACAAGAGTCACTGGAAAAGACAATAATGCTAGGAAAAGTTGAAGGCAGCAGCATGAGATGGATTGACTCAATCAAGAAAGCCACGGCCCTCAGTTTATAAGACATGAGCAAGGCTCATAGATAGAACATTTGGGAGGACATTAATTTGTTGGGTCGCCATAAGTCAGAAGTGACTTGATGAAACTTAACACACACACAAATGTGCTCAGTCAGTTCTGTGGAGTTCCCTGTGAGACAAATACCCACCCCAACCTCCATGGACCATATCAGCTCTGGAAAACAGTGGTGGTGGGGGGGGAGCATCTTACTTCTGTTTGAATCAAACCCACACAGGTGGGAATACATTTCTATTGTATTTTAATAGCTGTAGTTTGTTTCATTGTTGGTGTTCATGAGTTTTTCCTTCTAGGGACACCATAGTGTGGTGGATGGACTAGACCTCTACATACTGAGTGGGAAGAGGAAAGAAAGATGGAGACAATAGAGCAGGTGCTGTAATAAGGACGGAAGAATAAAGCCTGCCTTGTATTGTCTCCTTGCCTGCACCAAGTTCCCAACACGGAATTTACAGTACATGTGAACCTGGAGAGGACCAAATTGGGCTCTTGAAAGATGATGGGGACAGGAGCAAGTAAGACTGGGGCCCTCACAGCATTTTTAAAGCAATATAATTCCTGAGGTAAAATGGCTGTGGTGTCCCTGGGATGCCATGTCATCTAGTAGTCTCCTGAGTCCAGGCCTGGCGTCAGCAAACCTTGGGGTGGGGCAGCTGCTAAGGCCCAGGTCTTCTGGTGGGACCCACTGCCACCTTCCGAACCTGCTCACCTGCCTAGCGGCCCATCTGCTTGTTATGAGCCCCTCCAAGACCCACACTCCCAGCTGCATGCATTGCCCAGCAGTCAGGGAAGGGTGTGTGAGCACTGGGAGGACTGGAAAATGAGCAAGTGGGAGGGGAAGGATGTATGGCGAGTCCACTTCTGTATCCAAACACTCACCTCTACTAACTATGTCTTCAAAGACTGAATTCAAACGATGGGGGGGGGGGGGACTCTCTGTTAATGTAGTTTTGTGCTGAACAGCACCAGCAGAGGTTGAAGACTCCAATAAACGAGACGACACTATGTACAGTGTATGTACATTTATTTACAAGTGACTTGGTTAACTCCACCAACAGAGTGCTTCGCCAGGCACTCATACAGAAAGAAAAGCCTTTTACTACATATTATACATTCGCTACATACAGTTTGACCAGTCCCACTAACCAATCAGGTTGGTGCTGAGTCATTGTGCAGTCATGGCTTAAAGAGCAGGTCTGGACTTGTTCCTGCCAGTTCTACCTTGTGAGTGAGGGAGGGGCACAGCGGCAAGTACAGGAGGGGAGGGGTCCCTGGGGAACTCTGTGAGTCACAGGCAGACATGCATACACCTTTGTCATGCCTGGCCAAATGGGGGCAAACATGCCCCATGGTCTAGGCAGAGGAGTGTGTAGGATGAGCTGCTTCTAAACAGGGTCCAAGAATAATTTCTCTGAGCCTGGTGCAAACTTGTCAGAGTCTGCTCCTCCCCCACCCCCATCCTATTTCATATCTTGTGAGTCGTGAATGAATGCGTTCCATTTTATTTCCTCAATGGCATAAATAGACTTATGATGATGGGCTTGCAGGATGAGTTGGGCCCCTAGGGCTGTTGGACCCCAGTAATGTGTCCCCATTGCCCACCCCTTTGCTTGGGGCTTGCATCCAGGCATGTTCATGTCATTAGTCAGACCTGCATTCCTGGCTACCTTCCCTGTTTTGTGTAATGCCTTCAGGTTCAACAGACTATACACTAATATATAGACAGTAGACTCTTGTTTAAAAAGCTGTCAGTGGCATTGGTTGAAATATAATGGGGAATCTGGTACTTTATCTTCATAACACCTCTAGTTTGATAGTTTAATCCTAGGGATGTTTTCCTGGGATTAAGCCTCACTGAATAACACAGGACTCACTTCAGTACAGAACTGTTAGGGTTGTGCCTGTCTGAAGTTGCCAGCCCCCAGGTGGGGCCTGGAGATCTCCTAGAATCACAACTGTTCTCCTGGAGAAAATGGCTGCTTTGGAAGGTATATTCTCTGTAATTATATGTTGTTGAGGTCCCTCCCCTCCCCAAACCGTACCCCCAAATCTCCCGTAATTTTCCAATCTGAAGTTGGCATCCCTATGTAGTTGCAGGGATGGGGTGGCTCCGGTGGTGGTAATAGTACTTGGCAGTAATGCTCTATTCACCAGATTGGTCTATACACACCCACAAATGTCGGTTACATAGGAAAAATTACCACTTTTTAAATGACCAGGTTTCAACTCTGAAATGAAATGAGTGGATATTTCTGAATTAAGAAGCTTCTGCAATATTCTTTGTCTTTAGAAGGATAAATAGTGATGTTTTATTAGGCCAATTTCCCCCTAAATTAATGACTGGGAAAATGGCAGAGTTGATCCAAACAGATATACGGCCTGTTCTGTTCACCACTTCCTTGAAAACAGATGCAGTTTTGTGTCTATGGCTGTAAATAGTGCCAGGTGACTGGAAAGACAGACGTTTTGCAGTGCCGCCGTTAGAGCATCCTTCTCCCATGCCAGTGGTGAAGCATTTGATTTGCAAATCTGGTAGGCCAGCAGCCGCTCAGCTGGAGGGAAAAAAAGGCCAACAGAAGCTATGTGCTCTGTGGAAGTAAATATACTAGCATGAGATGACAGATTGGTCTCTACCCTTAGGAAAGTAATGCTGCCCTCTCATATGTTTCCAGTGTTAGAATTCATCAGAAATGCAAAAGTTGCTAGATAAAAATGCCAGACACGATGAAAAATATCTCTTAGGGCTGCACAGAATATTCTTCCATTTTTGTTCTGAGCGCCATTTTGAAGAGTGGTTGGTGGAGGTAGAAATGCTTTCTGAAAAATGCTTTGATTGCAAGAATATTCACCATTTTATTCCTTTTGGTGCTTTATTTCAGCACTTGCTGCTACTTCAGAGCGACCCCCCCCTTTCTGGCTGTGGCTACAATTGCCGGCTCTGGGTTGGGAAATTCCTGGAGATTTGGAGGTAGAGCCTGGAAAGGGCAGGGTTTGTGGAGGGAAGGGATCTTATCCAGATACCATGTCATAAAGTCCACCCTTCAAAGCAGCCATTTTCTCCAGGGGAACCGATCTCTGTTGTCTGGAGATCAGTTGTAATTCTGGGAAACCTGTATACTCCATGCGGAGTTTGGCAACCCTAACTTCTGACGAGTTTCATGACAGATTTTAGCTGGTTTGTGGTTTGTAGGGTTGCCAAGTCCTACCTCTTTAGGAGCGGGGTGGAGTCTGTTCTTGCCTGGGAGTCTTCTGGTGAGCGTGCTTTGTGCGCGCGCCACAATGACATCACCCAGAAGTGACATCATCACGTCAGGCATGTTGGGGCAGGACTTCAGTAATTCAAGGGGAAACCATAGAGTTTTTCCTCAGATTATAGAGCGTCCCCCCAAATGTCCCCGACGCGATGATGTCACCTCCGGGTGACAACATCGTGCTGGGCACGTCGCTGCAGCCTGACAAGTTGGGGGTGGGGTTCCAATCCAGGCCGGCAGGGGATGGACCAATCCAGTGGGGTTTTCCCCACCCTCCAGAGGGACTTGGCAACCCTAGTGGTTTGTGAACTGAAATTTGTGGTGGCTCTGCTGTCATGAACTTTTGCCAAGTTTTACCACTGTTTGTGGAAATTCATGAACAGAGAGAGACTGGTACCGATCAATTAAACTGTTTAAAAAACACCAAGGCAACAAGGGGGGGTGGAATTCTCCAGCCTTGGAAACACCAGTGGGAGCCCTCCAAACCCTAATAGGCACTGCTGGCCACCAATCACAGAGTTCCCCTTCTGCTCTATGGGCTCAGAAGGCTATATATTTGTCAGCTTTACTCTTGCTTTGTTGGCTGGTGAATTGAGAGAGAGGTATGGTGCTAGCAGAGCAGAGTCCTTGCTTTGCTTTCTGCATCTGGGGTTTGAATGTAGAGTGGACTCAGGGCTCTGAGCCACACAGTCTCCATGCTCACACTGAGCACTGGGGCTTAGCTAGTGGGTACCTCCCCAGAGAACCTACATTTATATATCCCCCAACCCCCCTGCTTGTGATCTGCTCACTGCTGCTGGGGTTTGGGTGTGGAGTGAACTCTGAGCCCTGAGCCATGCAGTTCCTGTGCTCATGCAAAGCACTGTGGCTTAGCTACTGGGTGCCTCCCCATGGGCACCTGCAAAACCCACTTTGTTGCTGCTGGAGGAAGGAGTGGTGGGCAGTGGGAGGAGGTGAGTCTTGCCTGGGGTTGCCAACACAACAGTGCTATCCAGAAGGGCTAGGGGGAGGGCCCCAGAAGCAGTCACTCACTCACCTCATTGAGGAGATGATTGCTATGCATGGTCAACCCTTCTCTGGGCTTCGAGCCACCATGTCTACATATATCGTTGCACCCTTTGGGGTTTGGGTGTCAGGGGTGGACACCAGGAGGGTGTTCTACTGCCCAGTTTGGTTCATATGAAGCCTTTTTAGTTCATGATGGTCCATGGTTCAATTCATGGGTCTACCACAAACCAAAGCGACCTGCATTTTCCCAGTTCGTGCCCATTCCTACTTCTGTCTCCTTTCTGGATTATTCCTATTTACTAAGTAGTAACTCTGGTAATTGCGCGTGGGATTGCAGTCTTTCTTTATTACACAAATGGGCAGCTGTGAGACTTGGGAGGAATGCTTGAAGGCTCTCTCTCTCTGGCATCACACTAGGTCTTTTGTTTCTGCTGGGCTTGATGCATATTTTCTGCAGCAGCAGCAGCTCTCAGTTCTTGGAAGGTTTTCTTCTAGCTCTTGTAGGTAGGGGGATACATCTTTGCTTTCAATGTTCTCTCATTCCACCTGTGCTTCTTTTAGGATGTCCATCAGTCCCCTCACATGGCATCTGAACAGTAGCTCAGAGGGACTAAAACCTGAACTTTTTTGTGGCACTTCTCGATATCCAGATAGCAGATGCTGAAGTCTTTGATCCCAGTCATGAGGATGCTTCACTGCACAAGTTTTCATCATGTGATTCAAGGTGCCATTGAATCTTTCATTAAGTCCATTTGCTTATGGGTGATAAGCTGTGGTAGTGAGATGTTTAATTCCACAAGCTTGCAACAACTCCTGTATTACTTGAGACATGAAGGTGGTTCCTAAATCTGTGACCATTTCTTGTAGAAAGCCTAGCCTAGTGAACACTGCCAACAAGGCTTCTGCTACTGGTTTTGCTTCAATGTCCCTTAAAGGAATGGCTTCTGGGAATTTAGTGGCATAATCCACAATTGTCAAAATATATTTATTCCCCTGCCAGGTTGCTCTGGCGATTGGTCCTACAATATCCACGCCAGTCTTTGATACCAGTGGAACAGGTTGTCAGAGTCCTTTTGTTTTGTCTTGTGCCTTGCCCAACATCCGACATGCTTGGCAGGACTTGCAAAATGCTCTGATTGCTTTTCTCATACTGCCCCCACCCCTCCATTTTGTGATTGGTCCCACCTCTCGTGGCAACCATTTTCCAGTAGCCCCCACTCATCTTCCTTAAAATTCCCAGAGTGCCCACAGGCTCAGCATGCTAGTTGATCCCTGCTGTAGTGGATGTGTCACTTTTCCTGTGTTTAATATTCTATTTGTTTACATGTTGATGCGGCTGAGCATAGGATTGTTTAGCTAAATCCATAGGGTCAAGATGTCATTTCAGTAACATCCTTAAGTAGACAAAATTAGCTTTATTTAGTTTCTTCTTGGTGATCAGAGCACTGGCTCTGATCCAGAATTCTTTGTACCCTCATATGCACAAACAAGCCTTTTGCATGAACTGGCTCTGCTACTGGCTTTAACACTAGGGGCATCCCCTGATGCACAATAGGAACTCACGCACAGAACTGTTCCTAACACTGAAATCAACAGGGGGCCATTATATAGCTCCATGTGTACATCTGAATTCATATCTGTGTAAGGAACACACTGAGCATGTTGTATGTACATATAGCAAAGAGCTATACTACCGGTGGGGACATCATTAAAATGGCTAACCATAGATAAACATTGTCACTTAAACCAAAGTCCTGGCGAACAGTTCATTGAGCAGTTCAGTTTTGCATTTTTCATAACTTGTCACAAATGGTGCAAATTACTGTGCTCTCTTACATGCAAACATCAGAAATGAAATATGGAATAACAGAAGCACCGTGTTCAATTGTAGGAGTTTCTGTGTATAGTTTTTAACTACAAGCAACTAGTTGGTCTGATGTGACTGAAGACTGCCATTTATTTACGCATTTATTATCCGCCCTATTCGGAGAGTAAAGAATGAGTTTGAAGTATAAAAGCCGAGTCCGCAGGAAGCCCCATCAGTCTCTCCACACTTCTGCTGTCATCCCCATTGTACAGGAAACATTATTCAAACGGCAGGCTCCGAACTCCCAGGTAACTGGGGACAGCAGGATATCAAGTATATTCTTCATCAACCTTTTTGTTGCGATGGGAAGAAATGAACCAACTTCACTTTCATCTTGCTGTGTCCTCGCATCACCCAGTAGGTGAATTGGCCTTGGCCAAACTCTTTGATAGAACACTGCCCTTTGCAGCCATAAATTTTCCATCTCTTAGACAAGGGTTGTTTTTTTCTTCTTCTTTCAAAACTTTACTCATCTAGCCATTAAAAGAGCTGATGCATTTTCTAAAGTGAAAAGCAACCATTGGCTCTAACACTTTGCTCCTTTTAGGTGTCATTAAAATTACCATAATGTGACCTCAGGAATTTCACCCATTTCGAATTCGGGCTTAATTCCATTTGCGTTTCCCCTGAAGAAAAAATGTGAAAAAGTCACAAAGCACTTTCAAGCATATGTTTTCTACCAAGCAATACTACCTGCATCTATGCGGTGCTTTGAGAGCATTCAAAGTACTTTGCATACATTATAACAATCCTGTAAACAGGTCAATATTATTGTGGGAGAGATAAGGCAATAGTAGCTTGCTTAAGGTCATCTAGCAAGCGGATCCTATTTGAGATTAGAATGAGAGACTTTCTTTGTCCAGTTTCTAGCAGTAGTTACTGCTGAAGGAATTATATGAACATATATATCTAGTCAAGCAATAGGCTCGTAAAGTTTAGTATTCTGAGTAGCAGTGGGGTGGATCCAACAATCCTCCAAGAAGCCTTCCTCCAGCCTAAGGATGCTTCCTCCACCTTCAGTGGCTCTTCCTTCAAGGGAAGAGCCACTTAAGTCCAAGGAGGTCTCCTTAGACTGGAGGAAGGCTTCCAACTTTATTTAGTGGGGTGATGGGATAGGGGTATTATTCCCCCCCATAACTCTCTAGGGCATTGGACAGAGAGAGGTTTTTCCTGACGTCTGTGATCCAGATGCCAGAGACTGAACTTGGGACCTCCTGAATGGGAAGCATCTGCTTGACCCTCTAGTCAATGCCAGCTGGAGCACAGGATTAGTACAGACAATGAGGATGTGCCACTTCTCCATGTGTTGAGGAACGCCTGGTGTGGAGAGTGGTTTCTGCTGGTCAGGGGTCCTTTCGTAGAAAAAGAGGTGCAGGAGCTCATTAGCATAACTTATTAGCATAACTCATTAGCATATGCCACGTCCCCTGACATCACCAGAGGTGTGTCAGAAAGGGAATGTCAGTTTCAGCCCCATTATACCCTATGGGCCATTGAAATCAATGGCAAAAACTCATAGGGTATATGAGGGGCTGGAGGAAAGGGGGTTTGAGGGAGAGGCTCCAAACTTGCAGGATAGCTGCTGGGGCCTCTCCTCGAAATACCCACCAAGTTTCAAGAAGATTGGACCACGGGGTCCAATTCTACGGGCCCCCAAACAGGTTGTCCCATTCCCTCCATTGTTGTCTATGGTGGGAAAAAGTGTTTCGGCAGCAATTTGGCAACGGGCCGAATCAGATCAGAGAATCTGATTCGGCCCCTGGCTGCCCTAGTGGCCACTCCTGAGCTGGCAGAGCTTCGCTCCGCCTCACTCCGGCCCCAACGGACCCCTGGTTTTCAGTTAATATTCCACCACTAGCCTCTGACAAAGTGATAGCATTCTGTTACCAGTTTATGTTTTCTGATAACAAACAGGGTCTATTCCAGGCTCCTGTCAACACTGCAGCTTCACTGCTTAATCCTGTATGGCAGACATGTCAACCATGCAGCCCAGGGGCTGGAACTGGCCTCTTATCTGGCCGGTGATTACTGCTACCTAGAGGCAAACGGGACCCTGCGGAACTCACTGCCTCTTGGCCCGGCGGGGTGTGTGGCCGGCTCCCTCAGTGTGTGGAGTGGCATCCCCAGCTGGTTGCTACTGCTACTGCTCACCTCACCTCTGCTGGTGGTGCCTCCACATCATGTGCACGGAAGGTGCGGCTGGGCAGGTCTGGCCACAAGTAGATCTCCAGAAAAGGGGCTGTGTGCTCCCCTGCCCCTTGCCAGTTTACCTCGCAAGGGTGCTTGCCTCCTGGCTGCTGTGGCTTACTTCATTTGCCCACCAGCATGATGGGTGCTGCAGCTGCAGCTCTTTGCACAGTATGCTGGAAGAGCTCCCGGGCAGGGAGGCAAGAACAGCTGAGCTGACACCAGGAAGGCCTGGGTTTTGGGCAGCAGGGAGAGGCATTCAAGCGCCCCTTGAAACCTCATGGCTTTATACACTTGCCTTGCAGGGCCATAGCTAGACAGAGGCAAGGAGGTCTTCCTGCAAATTCGAGGGGCCCCTGCTTTCACTGGGGGGGGGCATCTGGCATCCTCCCTGAGGGGGCTGGGTACATGTGTGGGGGCATAGCCCCTCTGCCCCCACTTAGCTATGGGCCTATGAGGGATTGCCTGACTCGGCATTGGCGAACATAAGGGGTGGGGAGGGCTGGTTTCACCCCAAGCCTGGAGCCTGCTCTCCTTGGCCGAGGCACTGGGCCAGGGTATGCTGCCTGCCACTGCCGCCTTCTCCCGCCAGGGGGCATTGGGTTCCTGCCTGTGCTACCTGGGCTGCTGGAAGGACGGCTGGCTGTTCATGTGCAGTGGTCAAAATCTCTTTGGCCCTACCTCCCCGAAGCCAGCCAAGTGGCTTCCCACTTGCAAGAAGCCCAGGGAAGGTGTATGAGGGCACAGACATCTGTGAAAAGCCGCTGACCTGTTTGCTAAATGTGCTGTTTCTGTAAGCATGTGAACAGAGCAACTGGCTGGGCTGGGCACACTGTGCACAGCAACCCAAGCAAGAGAGAAAAGCCCAGAGTGTAGGTAAGGGGCACAATGCATGCAGAACGCCGAGGGGCAATGCTCCCTCTGAGCTGTGGAGTCTTGTGAGCAAAAATCCTACTTTGTGAGCTACTGGCATGAAAGTTGCGAGCAAAAGATTTGGCTACTGCATAAATTAGTTTGCTCTGGAGCCATCCTGCCTGAGCTAAGACAAAAATGTGTGAGCCGGAGGCTTAAAAACTGTGAGCTAGCTCACACTAACTCAGCTTAGAGGGAACACTGGTTGGGGGCAGAGGAGATCTACTGAGTTGGGTGAGCTGGAGCCTGTTAACCCGCAGACCCAAATGTGCACAACTCCTCTTCTGCCTCCCTCCCTCAGCAGCGCAGGGAGGATTACGTAAGAGGTGAAGCCAAAATGCATGCATGCTACCTGGGCTCCCCGCATGCAAGTGCTGCCTTATGTAACAGTCTGAATGGAAGTGGGTGGGAGGGGGTGTAAGGTGAAAGTCAGGGACAGGAACAGGCATTAGGGTTGCCAGCCTCCAGGTGGGGCCTGGGGATCTCCCGCTTTTACAACTGATCTCCAGCTGACAGAGATCAGCTCCCCTGGAGAAAATGGCTGCTTTGAAGGGTGGACTCTATGGCATTGTACCATGCTGAGGCCCCTCCCTCCCCTCCCCAAACCCCCCTTCTCCTGGCTCCACCCCCAAATTCCCCAGGTATTTTCCAACCCGGACTTGGCAACCCTAGCAGGCATTTAGAAAAGCATGCTGGGATTGCACACAGCAGAGGTGGGCACTGGATGTGCAACTTTGCACTGGCACATGAGGAGTAATACTTTGGGTGGCTGGATAACGCCATGGAACTGGCAGGAAATAAAACTCTGCAAAAGGCCATTAAAGTGGAGCTGGCATCTTTGGAGGGTGGCAGTGTTTGAAGATTGCTTGTGGTGCTGGGGAGCATCACAGTTCCCCTTGTGGTTCAAGCTTGTTGCTGAATTTGGGAATTTGACAGAGGGAGGTGTGGGATTGTGTGGCTGCCTCACCCCTCTCCCCTCCTCACAGCCTGTTGACCATAGTTTCTTTAATGCAGGTCTTGTTGGGTTCCCCTGGTTGATGCCATTAGGCCACCTGTCTTTGGATGCCGCACCTGCAGCAACGAAATGCAGCCCTCCATGCTCCAGCTCATCAGAAGTTTTTGAAATGTGTTACTCTTTAAAGAGCCAGGAGAGTTTCTGGCTGTGGCACCTTGATTGTCAGGCAACAGCTCTCTATGCTGTGCAAAACTTCTTGTGCGTATCCAGCAAAGGACGGTTAGTAGGGATGGGCACAAACCAAAATACGAAGCAAAATTTGTCACAAATTTTGCCCTGTTCATGGTTCACAATCCAAAGTTCATGACAGGTCCACTGTCACAAACTTCCATGAACTTTTAAAGTAGTTTAAAGTGAACAGAGCAGAAAGTGTCCTGCTTTCTGTTGCCCCCAAGAGCTGCAAAAGCAGCTGAGCAGTGAGGAGCAGCCTGCTCCCAGTCAGTCAGCTGTTTTGGGCTGTCTTGTGCAGTCCCTTTAAACTGGACTACACAAGACAGCCCGAAACAGCTGAGTGGCAAGGAATGGGCTGCTCTCAGTTGCTCAGCTGTTTTTCAGGCTTTTTGCAAACCTTGTTTAAAGGGACTGTGGTCCCTTTCAGTGGGGTTTGTGGGGCCATGGACCACGAACCAGGTCAGTTCACAAACAAACCTCTTGGTTCGGTTCAGTTTGTGGTTCGGTTTGTGGTTTAACCACAAAGCAACACAAATGGAATTTTTCCAGTTCATGCCCATCCCTAGTGGTTAGTTAGGTACTGAGGAGGGGTGTGGGTCACAGTCAGTAGTAAAATATCTCCTGGCATTACATGTTATGGCACACATCGCCCTGCCCAACAAAATGACATTTATGTCAGATCTGGCCCTCGTAACAACTGGGCTCAACACCTCTGCTATGATGTTAAGCAACATGTTTTTCATCATCAGAACTGTCTACTCATGCCCTGAAGTAGAAACCACAGGACTTGCTGAATAAGATTTCCTGTGATCAAAATCTGTGGTTTCAGTGTCACATGTAATTCCCTTCTCCTTCTCAAGACTAGCAGTAGCAAAATAAATTATGCAGAATAAGAGATTGCACAAATGTAACTTGGTTTTCAAATTCATCTCTATTTGTTCCCAAATTTGGATTATTAGGCAAAACAATTTTTAAAAACAAAATCTCAGCCTTGCCTCCATGTGAATTTTCTTCCTGCAAGTGTTCTCCTCAGAAAGAAATAACTCGTTCCAGTTGGGGAAAGGCTCTTCTGAGCCCATCACAGCCTCCCCCTTTTGCTTTAGGAAGCTCCTGACATAGTTTGAACTAAGTCCATTGTAATGAGTTCTGTGTGGAGATGTCACTTGGGTTAAGCAAAGCTGACAGAGCAGTCTCAGAGCAGTTTACAATCCTTTCCCCTTCCCTTTCCGGCAACACCCTACGAGGCAGGTGGGGCTGAAAGAGCTCTCTCTAGAACTGCCCTTTGAATAGTGACTCTTGCCTGAAGTAGGTATCTGTTGGACCTCACTGTTGTTCGGCTTGGTTGCCATGTAGAGGGAGGAAGCTTGGAATGCTTGGTTTCGGTTCTCAGCCACTCTGTTATCTACACTGGCCTGCTTGAGTAACCTTGACTGTATGTTCTGCCTAGTATCAGTATTCTCTTGTGAACCAGGGTCTGTTATTCTGGTGGGCTCCTACCCGCTCCTGATTGGCCCTGAGCCATTGGTATGATGGATGCTTTGAGTATAATTGCTTCAAGTCTAACAAAGTTTATGTTATGAACCTGAATCCTATAACTGTCTCAATAAACTGCATTCTTTTGAATGACTGGTGTTGGGAACTGATTTACTCAGGGGTCTAACAGTATCTGAGCTTTGGACCTTAGAACCCTGGTAAGGGGAAGAATGGACTTGGTGATATCTGAAACTACGCAATTGTGTGGGAATTCATATTGTTTTTTTATAGATGTATTGCTATAATTAGGTGTTATGTGGAAAACACCTAGTAACTGTTATCTGAATAGAGAAGTAACAACTAGTAATGCTGTTGGTCCACTTTCATTTTATCTAATGTTCTGTCTTCTCATAAATATTTAAACTCAAACAGAAAATATCAGAGGACAGGAGAAAAATATTGAAAATATATTGTATTTAAGATTAGGAAAGAAATGTACTTTCTGCACTTCAGATTCAGAAACTTTGGCTTCTCTACCTTGAAATGTTTTCCACATTTGACAATTGACATGTGTAGCTATTAATTTGTTTTAATTATCCCAGAAGAAAGCAAGAAAGCAAGAAAGAAACCTAGCAGTGGGTTAGCCCATCCCAAAGACAGCTATATCTGCAGGCGTCTCCCATATGGCTTTCTACCACTACTTCATTAACATGAGTTATACCTCTTACCTGCCTAAGAAAAAATGAAAACAAAATGTGAAACTGGCTCACTTAGCTGTTCATGAGGGGCTTTATCTCAGGAACTAACTATGTGTTACATTCTCCTAGCATCTTCCCTGTGTCTTGCTGATCAGAAATGAACTACATGTTCCATGCTCAAAACTCTGTTCCCAGGTGTCCAGTGTTCCCAATTAAGATTAGGACTGCAATACATGAAGTAAGGGGTCTTAAGTCTTCCCATGTGCTGCTTTCCTGACCTGAAAAGGCCTCAGCAGCGCTATTTGCCCCACTGAGCAAATGTGTACTGGCAGGATGCACCTAAATTTCCCAGTGGAACAGACTATGCCTCCCTAGCACTGTTTCAAGCCAGAAAAATGGCACACAGGGGAGGTTAAAGCCCCTTCTCTTTACATGCCACAGTTGTGATCCAAATTGGCCCTGTGCACCTGGGGACTGAATTCTTAGCATGGATCTTGTAGTGTGGCAAGTACGATTACCAGGGTCTGGGAGGGACATGAGGAAAATATAAGGTGTTGTCAGGCCCTCAGTGACAGAGCACATGGTTTGCAATCCTGAGCTGCCACTAAGTGTACAATCAAGTGGCAGTTGTAGGAACTCATGACTCTCTTACTACTTACTTACTACTTACTTACAAAACATGTATGTTTGAAGGTGTGTTGTTACACTTTGAATTTTAGGTGTATACCAAAATGTCATCGGTGTATACTTAAATAATGTAGTGCATGGAGAGCGTTAAGTAGTAGTGGCTGGTGGTGTTGATGGGAACCACTTGCAGACACTGTGATGCCTGCCCTGACTGGTAACTGTTTCAAGGCAGCAATAGAGACCAGAAGCACCAGCACATGGTTGCTCACTGGCTATTAGCCATCAGCATGGGTGTGGGTGGCTGGTGTCAACCAGGGGTGTCAAGTTTTAAAAATCCTGGGGGGGCTCTTCTGTGTGCATGCGCGAAGCATGCCCGCCCATCAGGACCATGTCCCCACCACCGCTGCCTCCCCCCTCCCAGCCTGAGCACTCCTGCTTCTGTCCTTCCAGGGCATTTGCTTAGCTGGCCCCTGGACGGATGGAGGGAGGGACGGAGTGGCCAGGCCGGGGGGGAGAGAGAGACAGTGGCGGCGGTCCTAGGAAGGGCCTGGGGAGGCGCGGCAGAGGGCACTCTGTTTTCCCGGGGGGGCTCATTCCCCCCCGGGAAATTTCGGGGGTGGCTCGAGCCCTCGAGCCCCCCTGTAGTTGACGCTTATGGTGTCAACAGGGGATGCTAGCTACCCACCAACCATGCATGTGATTTTTTTCCCTTGACTTCTCTCACTACTGCCTCCCAGTGGTTAAGAGTAGGAGTTAACTTTTCCCCTCTCCATCCTGTAATGGTGACCAGGTGGTTAGACAGCAAACCCCCAGTAGCCATCTCTGACCATAAGGTCCCAAATTGTACATAACTTGGAAAAACCTCTGCCTGAGACTTGAGTGAACTGCTCCTAATCAGGACACATAATACTGGGGTAGGCGGATTATTGGTCTGACTAGGTATAAGACCGCTCATCATATACAGGTCATACTTATGCAGTTGCTTTTGTGTCCAGGTGGAATGTCCAGTGGCAGCAGAGGGAAAGGCAAGGGTGTGTACAACAACTAGGATAGCTAATTAACTCGAGATTTCTTTCTCACCCCACACGTTTGTATTGGAAAATGAAAAATAGTATTCCCAACTTCAAGGAAGTTTATTAACCAATGAAAACACAACTTTGGTTGCAATCCACTGTCATATGAAGGCCGGTGTAATGGAGTGGGTAGTCTTTTTGATTAGGATCTGGTAGACCCAGGTTCAAATCCCCACAGGACCATGAAGTTCACAGGGTGACATCGGGCAAGTCATTCTTTTTCAGCCTAAGCTTCCTCACAGGGTTGCTGTGAGGCTAGAATGGGGTCAGGAGAGCCATGTATATTCCCCTGAGCTCCTCAGAGGAAAGGCAAGATAAACATATGATAGGTAAATAAATAATATCCACACTGATAGCCAGATGTTCTATACATAGCAAGTCAGCTACAAATGAAATAGAATTCATTTCAGCCCTGATCCATGGTAAATTTGAACTGCAATCAAGACTTAGTAAGATAGATAAACCAGGAGAATGTTAGGTACATGAAGCATATAGATCTGACCAGAGTTCACTGGATAGATTGCTGAATACTGGGCACTGAAGAAAGTCATAGCTTCAAATATCCACTGAGACATTTGCTGACTGGTCTTTGGAAATTTAGACTGCAACCCACTGGAAAATCCTCTTGTGAAAGCCACACTGAAAGGAATGGAAGCATTATTTCCATCAGTAGGTTGTACTGTGGATGCTTTATTGGGATTGTTGCAGAACCCTGCTCACAGCCATGTTTCCGTCCATGTGGGAGTTTGGAAAAATCCAGCAGCCATCCCAGGTCTCTGACTCACTTTATTCTTGTATAACCTATTTCTCTTTGAGAATATCCACTGCCTTTAACATAGCCTTCTGGAGCACTAGTAGTCCGGTATTGTGTTGCCACTGAAAGGTTCTCCCTAGGTTCTAAGTTCTGCCTTGGTTTTAAGCCTCCTGCT
The DNA here is from genome assembly GCA_029233225.1 of Lepidodactylus listeri. Taxonomy (NCBI): domain Eukaryota; kingdom Metazoa; phylum Chordata; class Lepidosauria; order Squamata; family Gekkonidae; genus Lepidodactylus; species Lepidodactylus listeri. Next base: position 44,929,987 of record JARCFY010000003.1, read on the forward strand.
CTGCTCTGCAAGCACAAGTGCAGCTGTTGCAAGGACTATTTGCACACTGTGGGGTTGGATGAATCCTCTACTGCCCCCTCCCCTTACTCCTCCTTTGTGTGCGAGACTGAAGTGGACATTGGATGGTCAGAGAGATCAGACTACCAACTGCCAAATAATAAAATAATAAGAGAGTTGAATAAAAGCATAAAAGCACACAGATGGTCTTGGTACACAGCAAGTTGAGCAAGATCAAAGAAAGTGTGATAACATGCAATCCTCTAATTATCCTTAAGAATGGTTAAAACTTGGGTGTGAATTCTAGGGTGTAGAGCATTTCTATACAGGGATGAATATGACCTTGATATGAACCTAGTGGTAAATAAGAAAGTGGAGGGAAAAATCCTTGTAACACCTTTTATTAATACCAGTGAAAATGATACAAAGCAGTGTGAGAACTTTTGCATTCTTCAGAATTCTTCATTGCATTGGAGGTTAAAAAGGGAAAAAAGTGGTGGGGGAAGATGATTCAGGCCACGATCTTAAGGCTGTTATGTCCACTTCTGTTTGGAGAACCTTAAACAAATTCTGCCCATTGCCCTGGTGCATCCTAAGTCTGCAGGACTCTCCAAACAAGAGCAGACAAAAAGTCTCAAGATCATGGCCTGAAACATCTGTTTTTCCTGCTCTCCCTTTAAAAAATATCCAGTGTGATGTTTCATTCTTGGATGAAGACCATAAGATCATGACGTGGTAATGGATTTGCAGCCTAGACTGAGCCTAGCTAGATCTCCAGAACCCCATGAAATCTACTCTCCCCCAACACTCTTGGGATCCTAATGTCGGACTGCACAGGCACATATTTGGATCACCATTTCCTGTCTTTGGCAAAATGGATAATGAAATAATGAAGAATTAATAAACCTAGCATTTCTATGGTACTACAAAGCATTCAACATGTTTTACATACATTATATTGTAGTCCTTGTAACAATCCTGTAAATATGTGAGTATTATTATCATGGGGGCAGTGGGCTGAGGTAGAGAAAGGCTTGCCTAAGGCCACTTAGTGAGTTCAGTGCAGACTGAGATTCAAACTAGGGATTTACGAAGTCACTGTGCACACAATTAGCTGCTATTTTATAGCAGGTCCTCATTATTAAGTCATGCATACATTTTTGACTATTAAGCTTTGTAGAAGCTTCTTAAGTGGTACTGCAGGGTTTTGTTCTGGTCACAATGGTGGCAATCCTGAAAAGTTCAACAAGCTTAAAACTCAATGAAATAATGAACAGGGAATGTAGGGAGCTTTTAAGCATATATCTCTTTTCTTAGACTGTGTCAACTATGTCGTCCTCAATCGGTCAGGTTACAGTTTGCTGTAATAGCAATCATCTCCAGACAATTCACTGACACTTCAATGAAGCAAAATGAACATAACGCAATGATGGGCAATGATGCCCAGTGTTTAAAAACAGGAAAGAAGAAATGCTGCTTTCCAATAGTTAGTACAGTGGTCCACCCCTTCATGCCCCCAACTCTTCATTGTTTGTGACCTGAGTAACACTTTTAAGACTTGACTGACAGGCTGACCAGGCTGTCAGTAGTACCCAGGATAGGTGCCTCCAGCCACACCTCTTAAGAATGGAGTATGCTCTTCAAAATGAGACCAACCTTCGACCTGTAGCCATCATTTTGGCCATCAGGTCAACAGTTGTTTCCCAGAACATCAGCAATTGTCTTTCTTCTTATGTCAGAAGGCTCTAGAAACATTATACAAGGATAATTAAGTGGTGAATAAGGGTCAGCCTGGACAAATAAATCAATCTGATAGTTTGAACACAGAGCGACTGAGCAAAAACAAGGAATTTCGCTATGCCTGTTATCCGGGCTCTTGATGTTAACTGACTTTGTAAACATTGCATCCAAAGGCGGCAAGTGGGAAAGCTTTGTGAGGAATCAAAAGCTGAGCAAAGAGACATGGGCTTTAATTGTTCAGCTTTATTTTTGAAATAAAGACATGCAGGGCATCAATTTAGCTGACTTTAATGAAGCACAAAACCGAAGCCATTCCTTAGAATGCTAATTCAGTTCGATCTTTTTTAATGCCTCTCGCAGAACAAGGATGCAAAATTGCCCCTTGCCATAATTGTGTAAACTTGTGGGGATTGCGGGTGGTGTACATAATGTATGAGGAAAGGTAAACTTAGTGTTGGAGGAGGGCTGGAAAAGAAAATACTGTTGTACAGATTCACCAGATGGCCTATCTTAAAGCTTTCATGATCAAACACTACAGAAATCAAGGTCATTAACTTAGGCAGAGAAGTCTGTTGCACACAAGGGGCAGCAAAGCAGTAGTGTGCAATAATAAAAAAGCACACAGAGAGAAGAGGCCACCATTTACCTAGACTTCAAAGGCTTCCTGAGAGAGAGAAAAGCTTTTGAAATATTGTACTTATGTGCATTATCAAAAAAATATATTTTATGCACATATCAGTACGAAATAAATATCATACAGGTGATAAAAGACTGCTTTGTTTAAGCTGCCTGTGGGTGGATGACCTAGAGCAGATAGAACTGTGTGCTGGCATTATGCTGAAATGTCTTTATACTATTTTAATTCATTTTGGATAAAGAAGCAATTTGTGTCTTTGCTTTGGTACACTCTAGATCAGGGGTGGCCAACCTTGCTTAACGTAAGAGCCACATAGAATAAACGTAAGAGCCACATAGAGATGTCTGAGAGCCGCAAGACAGGAACAAATATCACACACACGTTTTTATTTTTTAAAATATGCAGATTTGCTTTTTATTAACGTTAAATGGGACTGCCAAAAATAAAAAAACCCAGGAAAACCAGTTATAAGAAAGAGAGAGAGAGAAACTAGGAAAGCAAATAGATGGGAGGGAGGAGGGAAGGAAGGAAGGAAGGAAGGGAGAAAGAGAGAAAAAGCATGCCTCCCCTTTGCTTCCCCAGCCGCCCTGCCAGGAGCCGCACAATATGTGTGAAAGAGCCGCATGTGGCTCCCGAGCCACAGGTTGGCCACCCCTGCTCTAGATCACTTTAAATTTATCCTCAACTTCTATGGGACAAAACTACAATAAGTTATTCCTGTGTTCCTAGCAATGTATTAAATGTTTGAGCTTTTTTTTTTTTTTTAAGGAATCGTTTTAGTGGCTAACAGTTATTCAGGAAGTTCAGCGTAATCTTGTGCATTTCTTATTTATTTCAGTAGGGCTTGTACAACTAAACATCCCAGAGGATAATTCCGAGATTTACTGGTTCACCATAATCAGCTGTAAACACAGCCAGGGAGGCAGTGGGGCCCTTGGATGACCAAGGGGGTAAAAGGAGTACTGAAGGATGATAGGAAAATGGCTGAGAAGCTGAATGCATTTTTGCCTGTCTTCATTGTGGAAGATTTATTTATTTATTTATTTGTTTGTTCCATTTATATCCCGCCTTGCCAGTTTTTCAACCGGCTCAAGATGAGAAGTGCTTGCCCATTCCAGAACCACTGATTTCGGGTGGGGTATTGAAAGACCTGTGTCAGATTGAGGTGACGAGAGAGGAGGTCCTACGACTGACAGACAACCTAAAAACTAATAAATCACCGGGTCCAGATGGCATGCATCCAAGAGTTCTGAAAGAACTCAAATGTGAGCTTGTGGATCTCCTGACAAAATATGTAATCTTTCATTAAAATCTGCCTCCATTCCTGAGGACTGGAAGGTAATGAATGTCACCCCCATCTTTAAAAAGGGTTCCAGAGGAGATCTGGGAAATTACAGGCCAGTCAGTCTGACGTCGATACTGGGTAAGTTGGTGGAAACTGTTATTAAGGACAGAATTAGTAGGCACATAGATGAACAAAATCTATTGAGGAAGACTCAGCATGGGTTCTGTAAGGGAAGATCTTGTCTCACTAATCTGTTAGTGTTCTTTGAGGGAGTGAAGAAACATGTGGACAAGGGGGACCCAATAGATGTTGTTTACCTTGACTTCCAGAAAGCTTTTGAGAAAGTTCCTCATCATAGGCTCCTAAGTAAGCTCAATAGTCACAGGATAAAAGGACAAGTCCTTTTGTGGATCAAAAACTGGCTAATTAAAAGGAAAGAGAGAGTGAGTATAAATGGGCAATTTTCTCAGTGGAGGAAGGTAAGCAGTGGGGTACCACTGGGATCAGTACTTGGTCCAATGCTTTTTAACTTGTTTGTTAATGATTTGGAGTTGGGAGTAAGCAGTGAAGTGGCTAAATTTGGAGATGACATTAAGTTGTTCAGGGTGGTGAGAACCAGGGAGGATTGTGAGGCACTTCAAAGGGATCTGTCCAGGATGGGCGAGTGGGCATCAGCGTGGAAAATGGGGTTCAATATGGCCAAAGTGATGCACATTGGAGCCAAAATTCCTAACTATAAGTACACGTTGATGGGGTCCGAACTGGCGGAGACTGACCAAGTCTTGGAGTCATAGTAGATAGCTCAATGAAAATGTCGAGACAGTGTGCAACTGCAATAAAAAAGGCCAATGCTATGCTGGGAATTATTAGGAAGGGGACTGAAAACAAATCAGCCAGTATCATAATGGCCTTGTATAAATCGATGGTGTGACCTCATTTGGAATACTGTGTACAGTCCTGGTTACCACACCTCAAGAAAAATATTATAGCATTGGAAAAAGTGCAGAGGAGGGCCACTAGAATGATAAAAGGGTTGGAACACTTTCCCTGTGAAGAAAGGTTAAAGTGCTTGGGGCTCTTTAGCTTGGAGAAACGACGGCTATGGGGTGACATGATCAAGTATTACAAGAGTATGCATGGGATAGAGCTGGTAGAGAAAGAGGTACTTTTCTCCCTTTCTCATAATACAAGAACTCGTGGGCTCGCCATGAAATTGCTGAGCAGTCAGGTTAGAACAGATAAAAGGAAGTACTTCTTCATGCAAGAGTGATTAACACATGGAATTCACTGCCACAGGAGGTGGTGGCAACTACAAGCATGGACAGCTTCAAGAGGGAATTGATAAACATATGGAGCAGAGGTCCATCAGTGGCGGTTAGCCACAAGGTATAGCTAGGAGCTCTCAGTCTGGGGCAAGTGATGTTCTGTATTCTTGGTGCTGGGGGGGGGGGGACAGTGTCCTGGCCCCACTGTTGGACCTCCTGATGGCACCTGGTATTTTTGGCCACTGTGTGACACAGAGTGTTGGACTGGATGGGCCATTGGCCTGATCCAACATTGGCTTCTCGTATGTTCTTATGTTCTTAGATGCTCAAAACAGCATCTTGTCTTTAACATTCTCTCTTTCTTTTTTGTATTGTCTGGATTATTAATGGGCTCTATCCCTGAACCATATAAGTGAATGAAATGCCATCTTTAGTCTGTTTTAAACTTTCCTTCTCCAGTGAACAGAGACTGCTGCATTTGTGTGGGGAGGTGTTTGTACAAATAAGCCCAGGCCTCCATTAAGCCATCACAACAAACAAATTAAACAGAGGTTTGTCGGCATTTTTCATGAACACAGCTTGTTCATGCTCCTAATGGGCTCCCCAAATATCTCTGTTTAGAAGGAAACAAACCCCAGTTTACCAGGGTACCTGCATTCAGATATCTTAGCAACCTGGAACTTGAATAAACTAGGAAGTATTCAGTCAAACTCTACATATGAGGTGGAGGTGGGTCGAGCAAGGGGTATGTGTGAGCACAGTGCTGAAAATCTTGTTTAATTAGTGCAGTGTTTTTCAACCACTGTGCTGGGGCACACTGGTGTGCCGCGAGATACTGTCAGGTGTGCCGCGGGATTTTTTCAATGAAAGAAATGTGCCTTCTGGGCTGACCTTCCGGGACGCGTTAAAATACATCCACATTATATTTCTTCTGAAACTCAGGTCAATGTTATGGGAAGGAGCCATTACACTTTGGATCTGTAACTTACGATTTCGAGTTGAGTGGCTATTACGTGTATTTGTAATACTGCCATAGTTAATACTTGAGCTGAGGCAACTAATGACCCATTTATCTTGTATTTCAGTGTTTTTCAACCACTGTGCCGTGAGATATTGTCAGGTGTGCCGCAGGATTTTTTCAATGAAAGAAATGTGCCTTAGCTCGAAAAAGGTTGAAAAACACTGAATTAGTGTTTGTTGTGATTTCTCAGTGCAGCATAGAGTATCGGTGCTAGAGAGCTCCTAAACTTGCACTGAATATTCTCTGCCTTCTGTTTTCGGGTAATTCTTTGAGAAGCTAGTTCTTGGAGACTATAGGCTTGGATGCCACTAAAAATTTCCATTGGTGGAAGGATTTCTATCAGCAAAGCGTAACTTCCTTGCCTTCCCCCTTCCGCTGCAGCCCAAAATGCCTTCCAAAATGCTACTTGGGGTTACACCTAAGAACATCATGCGGGGCAGAGGTCTGCAGTGAGATGGGGAATCAATGAAAATGGTCCCTTTTATCAGTAGAAGTCTTCCACATAATCTAATGTGATGCGGTAGTTGTTGTTTTGGGGTAGTTTGTTCAGGATTTATTTTTATTTGGTTTTTGATTTATGTTTAAAAGTATTGCTTTTAATTTAAATTTTTTTTATCAACACAAAAATAACTATAATCATACAAATAACATAAATAATCACATTATATACAAGCATAAACATAAAAATAATAAATAATAATCTACAATTGCATTGTCTACAATATCTGATCATACAAACATACAAAGACAAAAACTACAAACACAAATAAAACTGCCCCAGCCTACTTCTTTGTTTGTTTAAAAAATGATCCTGCCACCCCATGCTTGGGTAGATCGGAGGATTTTCAAGTCTTCTGAATCCTATTAATGCAGAGGCTGTTGCGGGGAACTGCCAGCAAGACAATTGCTGAGTAAGTCAACTGGATATGTTATCTGTATTATTTCAACAACAACTTTCTTGCACGGTTAGTTTGAAACTTTACCCAACAACATAAAATATAAAATATGTGTTTTTCTGATATCAGTGGAGAACCAATGGGGGTGGGGGGGGGGGGGAAGAATGCCAGCTCTCTCTCTTTTCTAAAAGAGTATGCTTTTATGACTTATTGACTTATAATATCAACTAATTCACAAGATTAGAATACATTAATCTGAGCCTTTTAGAGTTTGCAACTAATTATATTCTACTATAAAGAACTATGCGTTGATTTGTAATATAAGAACATAAGAGAAGCCAATGTTGGATCAGGCCAATGGCCAATCCAGTCCAACACTCTGTCACACAGTGGCCAAAAATACCAGGTGCCATCAGGAGGTCCACCAGTGGGACCAGGACACTAGAAGCCCTCTGTCCTGGGTCAGAGCAGACTCAGCTGAGACCAAGGGGACAAGACAGAATCACTAACCAGAAGCGCAAAATTTAGTGTTCAGTCCAAGAGTCATACACAAGGGAAGCCAGCCAAGGGCCCAAGAAGCAGAGTCGGAGCAGGTCCAAGAGGTATAGTCAAGAAGGTCTGGGGTCAAAGCCAAAGGTTCAGGAGTTGCAGACAGGAACAGATCTGGGTGGTGTGGTTGTGTGTCTCCAGAAAGGTTACGAGTTGCTGCCACACCTACCCCATCTGAAGCCTAATAAGAACATAAGAGAAGCCAATGTTGTATCAGGCCAATGGCCAATCCAGTCCAACACTCTGTCACACATGGACCTTTATCAGTGGCTCATAGCTGGACCTCATTGCTTGCAAGAGAGTCATCCATTTGGCTCATTAGCCCCAGGTGTTCCTCTTGATCTGGCTGTTGCCGGTCAGTGAGACGCATGTTCCACCTCCTCTTGAGGAGCTCCAAGTGCACCCACCTCCTCCTGTATCCCCCTGGCTCCAGGGAAAGGGGAGGCAAGGCAGCCTGTGATGTCTCCTCAAGATCTTGGGCTGTTGAGGCACCACCTCTCTGGGTTGTCTCTTCTGTGTTCCCAGTGCCCATGGGGCCAGAGCACCTGCTGTCCTCAGCAACTAGGGCACTAGAATCTGCCTCTGCTGTCTCAGGGTCATTGACAGCATCAGCTGGTTGAGTCTCAGAGGTGCTAACGGGGATGTTATTAGCATCAGCTGAGTGATCCTCAGCTAAAGCAGGCTGGCCCATGACACCCTCCCTCTGTTGCTCCCCCCAAGTACCAATAATACACTTGCCCCAGGCAGAGAGTTCCTATCTATGTTGCTGTTGTTCAGTTGCACAGTTGAGTCCGACTCTTTGCGACCCTATGGACCACATCTGCCAGGCCCTCCTGTCTTCCACTGCCATCCTCCAGAGTTTGCTTAACTTCGTGTTCATTGCATCGATAACACTGTCTAACCATCTCATCCTTTGCCATCCCCTTCTTGTTTGACCTTCAATCTTTCCCAGCATCAGAATCTTCTCCACTTGCTGCAATAATCTTACCCAACTTGTTCCCAAACTCAGCCACCCTGTCTGCCTCGACCAAAGAAGGGGCGTGTGCGCAGAGCCAAGGGTAATGATGGGGAGGGGGGAAGGGTCTAGTGGCCTGCTGCTGCTGCTGGGCCGGGGCCTCTGCCACCAAAAAGGGGAAGGCCTCCACCACTGCTCCTCACTGCAAACTTAGCTGCCACCACAGAGGATCACCACCAAGTCCTGTCCACTAACACTGCCAGTGATCCGAAGGTGAGCTCTGACCAGGCCAAACATGCAGTGAAGACTGTAGATGGTGGGGGGGAGTCACACTTATCAACCAGCCACCCCCACCGAACACTTGTATGCAGCGTGCCACAACTGGAATCTCTTCTTCCTTCAAGGAGGAGGCAAAGGCAGCTCCCAGCTGCAGCAGTTGTGCAGGCTGACTGGCCAGGTAGAGCTGGATTTTCCACTTGCTGCAGTCATCTTTCTGCTTCTCTATACCAGCTCCTTCTTCTACACCTCATTCAATTTAGTTGTTGTTCTATTTACTGTTTGTTGGCTCTTCCTCCTGATTAGCTGTTCAGATATTCTCCCATCATCCTTGTACCTTGTGAGCTTTCTTGTAGTTTACCTCACCATTGACCCAACGTTTCTTCTTTAATTTATTTAAGAAACTGATATTTTTATCATTCCATATCTTTCATGATCTTCCTGGTTTTTGCTGATTTACATTTGGTGCATTGCCTCTCTTTTCTATGAATCCCTTTTCCTCATGTGTCATGTTATACTTAAATGGAGGCCTACATTAATGGAAGCCTGAGAGCCAGTGTGGGGTAATAGTTTAGAGCGGCAGACTCTAATCTGCAAAACAGGGCTTGATTCCCCACTTCTCTGCATGAAGCCTTTTAGGTGACCTTGGGTCAATCACAGTTCACTCATAACTCTCTCAGCCCCACCTACCTCACAAGGTGACTCTTGTGGGGAGAGGAAGGGAAAAGGGATTGTAAGCCACTTTGAGACTCTTAAGGTAGAGAAAAGCGGGATATAAAAACCAATTCTTCTGATGCTGCTGCTTGAAGGGCCATCTCTCTCTTAATTGGTGTATAGCAGCTAGTCTAACAGTAGGCACGGGATAAGTAATAAATGGTGGCAGTGGTAGGGTTGCCAAGTCTTCCTTACTCACCGGTGGGGGGGAGTCCTCCATCATCCGGGAGCTTCTCCGGCGCGCGTGGTTTGCGCACCGCCGGGTGACGTCACCCGGAAGTGACGTTATCACGTTGGGGAAGTCATCCTGGCTGGACGACTTAGGGGGTGGGGTTCCCCCCACCGGCCGAATGCTGGCCGGTGGATCGGGAACCCCTGTAGCAGGGGATCCTCCGCCCCCCGGGCTGACTTGGCAGCCCTAGGCAGTGGTGATGACTACTGTGATGTCACTCCTTCCTAAGATCTCCAAGGGTCTCTTTGTAGTGCTGGACACAGAAGCAGCAAGTCAACAGAGGAAGAGGAGGAAAATGTGAGAGATGGACAGTCTCCTCCCTATCTTTTCTAGTCCCTCGGGCATCTGAGAATTACCATGGGTGTCCAACTGTTAATATCTGTTTATGGTATCTACACCCTTCCCTGCCATCAAAGGCAGCAATTCTAAGAACATTTTTTTGACAGTAAACACCACTGACTAAGACTTACTTCTGAGTAGACCTACTTAGGCATGTTCTCAAAATAACAGATTTCTATAAAACTGCAGTTAAAAGCATTCTTTGCCTTTCTTCCATGCAATGAAATATAAACAAGAAGACTTGGGGGGAGGAAATCTTCATGATTTTAATTTATACATCCTATACCTTACAAACCTTCCGATCCCTTCAGCACAGCATAAAATCATTTTTGTGATTGGAAATACATTTCTGTTTTGTTTACATGGCGTACCTTTTCTCTAGGTTCTGCAATAAATAATAATGCTATTGGTTTCTTTAACATTTAGAAAGCAGTGTTTCCACAGATAGCGAGTTAATGATAAGTAAATAAATAAGAGCCTTGTGGAATTCTGAAGATCAACAAGTTTTTATTCTAGTATAAGCTTCCTGGTCTAGTTATGTAGTGTCTGTTAAAAATATTTCATGAATCTTGATCAGGAGAATTTGGTTGCAGAAACATAAAGTAGTAATCATAATACTGCACTGTGGATATAATTAGATATATTATTTTTTGTCCCGCAGAAATATTTTATAGAACTAGTACGCAACAGATTTATGATTCGGTGGCAAGCTAACTCAGCGTCTCTTATCTTAAATGAGATAGAATGCAACCTTAAGAACATTTAAGAAAACTAAAAGAAAGCATAAGAAATAAAAGGATGTGATTAAATAAACATTTAAAACAACCGCATGTAAGATATTATTTGATACATGGCTTGTTTCCCTGATGAACGTATAAAGAATCTATGGGAAACATATCCATCTATGCCCATAAATTACGAGTGTTTACTAAGAAAGGTGTAATGCATTATGTTGAAAGATGAAGGAGAGCTTATATACCATAACCAATCAGCTTTTTTCTTAAAGGTCAGGACATTCTGTCTGGGTCCACTTGAGTTTTTGATTCTGCCTTTGCACTATTCATAGGCACAATGTAGCTGTCACTCTCAGCAACGGCCCCCAGATCCACTGGCTCCAGTGCTCACAGGGTAACACACAATATTTCACATCCACAAAACAATTCAGTGTCTGCATAGGCAAACCATATGATTACCATGGGGAGCAATATTGACACACCCTACCGTGCTCTCTTAAGGAGACACTTAAAAGCACTGGACCTAAAAAAAGAATACGGCCTCGCCATTCTTCTCTATTACTAAGTTACCAAATAGTATTTTAATGTTTGGTCTTCATAGAATGACATCGAATGCAAATGTCTCCATCTCCCACGCTTCCTCCCCCCCTCCCGTTCCTCATTTTACTGGTTGGTGACAGTTTTACTGCTTTACAAAATCTCCCAGGTCAGTAAGAAGGTAGCATGATAGATATTAGGAAGAATTTAGCAGCACAAGTGATTGCTGGTTTAGATTTCCCTAGTGAGTATTTATCATGGTGTATATATTATTCATTTCTATCTCCAAGATAAGTCCAAAGTCTGTCATGAATTTATATGCATATCTGACTGCATTGCTTGCCTTAGGGAGATTTTCAGCATTGCTGATTTAAATCAGAAGGAATATCCTATGATACAGAAGGCCAGAAAGTTTTCAGTATTAAGCAGTAAAGTAAATTTGATCTCAGATCTCAGACCTGTGGTGTGAGCACTGGGGAGTAGGGAGTGGTGGAACTGAGGACTGCTTCACACATGATCTCAAGATGATCTTTCATTACATAATCACACGTGTGACAATGTGTGAATTGCCTCAACTGAAAAGTATTGTGTTTGAGTTAACATCAGATGATATAATAGTTCTGTATGAGTGATGTTATGGCTCATTCATTCACATAACCTAAGCATCACCTACTGATAAACATTCCATCTACGGTTTCAGCAGAATGAGATTGTTGAATCCTAAAGTAGGAATCTGGAGTGTCCAGGTTGCATGGGGGAAATGGCTTTTTAAATACTCTCCCATGTAAAAAATATTCACTCCCAGTAAAAACTGATCACACCAGCGATAGAAGTCTGAGCTCATCCTGCTGTTCTAGTCTTCTACTTGTACAGAGTTTTTAATGTAATATGATACTTTTAAAAAGCAATTCCCCACCTATAGTTTGAACTGGCACTGAAGCTGGAGAACCAGTGTAATGTAGTGGTTACAGGGTTGCCAGCCTCCAGGTGGGGCCTGGGGATCTCCTGCTTTTACAACTGATCCCCAGCTGACAGAGATAACCTCCCCTGGAGAAAATGGCTGCTTTGGAGGGTAGACTCTATGGCATTGTACCATGCTGAGGCCTTTTCCCTCCCCAAACCCCGCCCGCTCCTGGCTCCACCCCCAAAGTCTCCAGGTATTTCCCAACCCAGACTTGGCAACCCTAAGTGGTTAAGAGTGGCGGACTCTATTTAGGCTTTAATTTCTGAAGAGTTGCTAGCTGTATACTCAGGATTCGTATCCTCTTTTTCTACTTCTTGTTGTGTTTTGGATCTTCTGATGTCTCTGTTTGTATGTCCTCGAGGTCTCTTTTAAATACACAGCAATCATTCCCACACTTGCACTTTTCATGTCCACATACCACAAGCAAGGGAGCAAGAACTTCACTGAACAAACAAACGTACCAAATCCTAGGCTGTTGCAGATCGCAGAACAGCTGAGAATGGGATGCTGACCATCAACCATCATATCAGAGCAAATACTGGAGCAACTGCAATTGTCTTGCCATCCTTCGTAGGGGAGAGGGGTATTGAACCAGCATTCTTAGCTTCAGCTGTTTATCGGACTTCTTTATGATTTTTAAATGTGCATCTAAGATTTTTTTTTAAAGAATACAGCTGTCTGTCCAGATTTCCTGGTCCTGTTCCAACACACTAACCACCACAGAACACTGGCTTTCTGTAATGTAATGCCAGTCACATATTTGTTTGGAGGTCCGCATGTCACGCAGGTTTAGCACATTCCTGATCTAGAAATGGCTGCAGTTCCGAGTGTAAATAATACCAAATGTTACTAGAAGAGAAATTGGTATCATAATAATGAAAGGATTTGACCTGCTTTATATTCAGTAACCACAAGTAAAATATGAAAGCATCTATTTATTTTATTTTATGGTAGCTGTTCCCAGTTTTGTTTTCTTCCTCTTTGACTGCATTAATGTAGATTTAGGATAAAATCCTTGTGGTTGTGTTCCACAGTTTTGCTTTCACAAACATCGGCAGATAAATGGGGTTATAAATGCCAACCAAAAAAACAAAGTATTGCGTTAATCATCGGGAAACTTCTCAACGTTATTTTTAACAGACATATTGACTTAGCCACAGAAATACTGTGTCTTGTGAAATAGTCTGAGTTTGCCTGAGAAGATGTTCAAAAGGACACTGTCCCCAGTGCAAATGCAAATATTCTCTTCGCAGATCGTAAATAGACATGTTTCTTGTCAGAAGCAATGTTCTTAAAGTACCCCCTCCAAGATGGGAAAACTTGTGTGTTCAGTCATCCATGACAAGCACATGTCAGACCAGACAACTCTGAAGTGGAACACTATTTGTCTGATGGACAAGCCATTAGTTATTTGTGATGCTGAAAGTTGCCTTTGTCATATCTGAGGGACACTAGAGAAGGGCTGAGAAAATCATATGAACATTCCATGTTGTTAGACAGTAACATTATTACCTTTTCCTTTGTCTTTATTGCATGATCTGCACTAGATAGAGAAAAACGTATTATATAGAACAAAGTTTGAGTCAGCCGCTTCAGACCAACATGGCTACCCACCCGAACATATCATATAGTTCTGAAGATGTGGAATGTGGAAATCTGGGGGGAAATGGTTGATAATTGCTTCTGTGTCTTATGAGAAATCAAAATAAAAGGCTAATGTTGGAAATAATGGCTCTGATTTCTAAACATATGTACACTGTAGAAATTTTAAGTTCTAAAATAGCAGCTTCTCTGTACCACATCAGAAATTGCACCCAGCACTTGGGAATCATTCATACGCTCGTGAGAAATAAGCTCCTTTTCAATTGAGAAATGAAGAACTGCTTTCTGATTTCATTTTATTTGTTTTTACTTTGTGAGTCACCTAAAGGAGGTCACTGGAAAGGAAGCATATTAATTTTCTAACTAACTAAATAAACTGCTGTTTGGGTTTTCATTTTTAAATTATTTTTATAAATATATCCTCATCCACATTCAACTGTCAAGCAAAGACATCAGTGTATTCATATCCTACTATACACAACCAATCATACACATAATCAGATTTCATCTCTTTATACACTGATCTGGCCTATGTTTATTCCAAAACATAACAAACAGGTTCCAACACTATTAAACTTTGCAAATGCATTTCCTTCCTAGAGAAGTCTGTATGCTAGGGTTGCCAAGTGGTACTTGCTGTTTAGCGGGGCTCCTTGCTGGGTCTGGGAGTGTTCTGGTGCGTGCACTTTGTGTGCACACTGTGATGATGTCGTCTGGAAGTGACGTCATCGCATCGGCCACATTGGGGGCAGAACCTCTGTAATTTGAGGGAAAACTATGGTTCCCCCCCCCCCGAAATGTGCCCGACATGATGACGTCATCTCTGGGTGACATCATCGCACCAGGCACGTCTCCGCAGCCCAGCAATTTGGGGGTGGGGTTCCCCCCGGCAGCCCAATCCGGGCTGGCGGAGAGTGAGCCGATTGAGCAGGGGGACTTGGCAACCCTACTGTATGCTCTTCATTTATTTAATACATACCAAACCATGAAACCCTTGCTCAGTCTGTGAGAGTTTGTCTAATAGTTGTGCAACTAATATTCCAACTCTTCAGTGTCATTTTTGAGATGTAGTGATCAGAAGTGTAGACAGTATACCAAATATGGCTGCACTAGGAACTTGTGCTGGCAGTTGTATTCTTTTCAGACTATCTCTAGCATAGAATTTGTCTTTTTAAAAATCATTGCTGCACACTAAGTTGATGTTTTCAAGAAGGTAACCATCATAAAATCAATAGCCAGTTTGGTGTAGTGGTTAAGTGTGCAGACTCTAATCTGGGAGAACCAGGTTTGATTCCCTACTCCTCCACTTGCACCTGCTGGATGACCTTGGGCAAGCCATAGTTCTGGCACAGCTGTTCTTGAAAAAGAGCAGTTTCTGTCAGAGCTCTCTCAGCCCTGTCTACCTCACAGGGTGTCTGTTGTGGGGAGGGGGAGGGAAAGGAGTTTGTAAGCCACTCTGAGACTCCTTTGGATAGTGAAGGGCGGGGTATAAATCTAATCTCTTCTTCTGTCTTTGTCTGTCATCACCAGCTCAGGGTCCCATCAGTGTATATGCAAGGTTAGGTTTTTTTTCCCCCTTTCCCAACATTCATTACTTTGCACTTACATTGAATTCCACCTGCCATTTCACTGTCCGTTCACCCATGACATGGATTGACTCAATCAAGGAAGCCAGGGCCCTCAGTTTGCAAGACCTGAACAAGGCTGTCAGTGATAGGATGTTTTGGAGGTCATTAATTCATTGGGTTGGCATAAGTTGGAAGCGACTTAATGGCACTTAACACACACCATAGCATCTGGTGCATTTTGAAAGCTATGTATCTAGACACCTGCATTTGAGCAGCTGGGAACAAGCCAGATCCCAGCAGCCCTGGAAACACCACAGGGAGTTTGCTCAGCTGCTGGATACAGCACAGGTTCAAGAGTTTATGACTGTAAAGTAGGCCTGTCTTCTCAAGCTGGCATTCCCTACTGGGCCACCTGAAGCCCTTGCCCATTTGACTTCAGCAGTAAACTGACCCTGATGCTTATTGCAACCCATTATCATCTTGCTTACATGTTTACTATTTCCTCTATCCCTTGTAATTTATTTCACTGTTGTTTTCATACAGCATCCTTAAAAAGTTGGGGTTACTAAAAAAATTATCTAGATTTCCTCAATGAGAAACAGGAGCACAGTCAGTTAGACTGCTGGTAATCTTACTCTATGAACCTAAAATAATTTAACAAGGAGCAAACCAAAAGCCACTAGGGAACAGACCAAAGCCAATGCAGTGTGCATTTTAAGAAGAGAAGCTAATGCTTAGGGACTTGGGAGAAAGAGGGCAGCAACTTCAGGTTCTCCACAGAGTGCTAATAATGTATTTTGGTTTCAAATAAAGAATTTTTGAACCTTCAAATGCCTACAGGGATGGTGGCAGCTGATAAGTTCTAGTGTTTCTTTTAAATTTAACAAGGTGCCAACTCTGAATATGGTATTAGAAGACTGTAAGAGAAAATCTATTCTTGGCCCTCCTGTACCAAGAAGGAATCTAAGCAATGCTTGAGTGTAGTTATAATCTGGATGGAGCTAACCTAGGAGGTGTTGGGGATTTTTGAATATTTTTAGGCCTGGATCAGAGTTTTCTTAATATGACAAATTTTAATTGGTATTTTTAAAATATCAGGTCCTACTATTTTAGCCTACTGTTCAACAGGTTTTACAGCCAAGCATGGCACAGTACCTACAAATAGCAGTTAAACAGTGAATCTGTTTCTGGGCTGTTCCACTTCAGAATTCATGTGTCTCGTGTGACTGACTGCCTGGAAAAAGGGCTCTAGCCTACCCTGCTCTGAGAAATAATGCTTTTCTCCAAGCACAGGAGGTACTACAGTCAAGAAACAGGCTTACCATAAAGACCAGGAATGAATACCAATAATTCACCATCTTTGCTTGTCCCATTCTCTGTGAAGATCAATGAAATAGACTGTGCTAGTAGCAAGGTTCATGATCACTAGTTTTTTCTCTGGGAGGGGGCTTTTGCCTTTAAAAACTAATACTAAATATCCATCAGCTGAAGCTTTCTAAATAGTGCCCCAGCAAACTGGGAAATGCTTCATTTGTTAGATTCGGGTCCAGTAGCACCTTAGAGACTAACAAGATTTTCAGGATGTAAGCTTTTGAGAGTCAAAGCTCCTTTTGTCTTGAAAGCTTATATTCCCCCCCCCCCCCCCCACAGTCTTGGTCTCTAAAATGCTACTGGACTTGAGTCCAGTTGTTCTCTTGCAGCTCAACACAGCTACCCTCTGTAACTAGCTTCACCTGTTGGATTTCTGCTTGACATGCATGCACAGGAGAACATACAAATAACATTAATTTAATTTAATATATCATCTATCTTTCTCACTGGAACTCAAAGAGGATCCCCGCTAAGCGTAATGTATCAGCGCCAAGGAGCCTTAGTTGGCCTCGGATAGCCGGTCCCCCACACCACGGGCGGGCCTGGTGTGGAGACCCGCCCACCCCATGTCAGAAGCCTTGGAGCCAGAAGGGGGCCGCCTCTCACCCGGAGCTCCCTCTAAGCCATAGAGTCTTGTGAGCAAAAATGCTATGTTGAGAGCTACTGGCATTAAAGTTGTGAGTGAGCGATTTGGCTGCTGCATAAATTTGTTTGCTCTGGATCTATCCTTCCTGAGCTAAGACAAAAATGTGTGGAGACTAAGAAACTGTGAGCTAACTCACACTAACTCAGCTTAGAGGGAACACTGATTACAAGTCAAGTACAATAGAATTCTTAATCCGTAAGACAATTACAAAATATAATATTTTCATGGTAATATTTGAATCTAACAGCAAAGATTCCTAATTAAATAAAACTATTCAGTCAATCAGCAAGTGGATTACAAAATATAATTCTGTCCCTCTACAAGAATACCATCCTGAACAACTGAGTTTCAAATATTTTACAAAACAATAGAAGTACGGAGGCCTTTCTAATAGCCTCGGTCACTTCCATACTGTGGGGGGGCTCCAATACTGTTCCATACCATTCCATACTGTGGGAGCTGCCACAGAGGATGCATGTGAATGGGCAGTTGCCCATTTTACCTGCGTGCGGGGTGGCACTTTCTGAAGGGTTTTCTCAGAAGACCGGAGTTGTCACTGCAGAACACAGCAGAAGCTGGTCCTGCATATACACGGATCCAATATCAGTAAGGGCCTTGTGTGACAAGATTTCCATCGTAACGGGGGAAGAGTTGGGTGGAAATTGCTTTGGCCCACAGTCAGAGATCCCTGTTGAGTTGCTTGGAAGCTGCTTAAGCATGTGTATTCTGCTTTCACATCAAAGTAGGCTGTCAGTTCTATATATCCCAGGGGCAGCCAAAGTGTGGCTTGGGAGCCCCATGTGGCTCTTTCATACATATTGTGTGGCTCCCAGCAGGGTGGCTGGGGAAGCGAAGGGGAGGCATGTGTTCCCCTTCACCTCCCCTCCCTAGGGCTGCCAAGTCAGCCCGGGGGGCGGGGGATCCCCCGCTATAGGGGTTCCCGATCTGCCGGCTGGCATTCGGCCGGCGGGGGGAACCCCACCCCCGAAGTTGTCCAGCCTGGACGACTTCCCCAGTGTAGTGACGTCACCCGGAAGTGATGTCACCACATTGGAGACATTGCCAGGGCGACACTCTGGCAATCGCCCCATTTGGGGCGATTGCCAGAGCGTCGCCCTGGCAACGCCCCCAATGTGGTGACGTCACTTCCAGGTGATGTCACCGGGTGCGCGCAAAGCGCACGCGCCAGGGAGGCTCCCGGGCGGCGAAGGACTCCCCCCCGCCAAATCGTAAGTTCGACTTGGCAGCCCTTCCCCTCCCTGGGTAGGCTTGAGGTGTGTGTGTGTGGGGGGGGGGGAGCAGAGAAAGAGAGCAACTTAAACTTTAAATGCACCCCACCCAGTCGATTTGGAGAAGGCATTTGTCTCTTTAAATCCCTTCTTCAAGCCATCTATTTGCTTTCTTTTCTCCTTTCTTTCTCTTTTTCTCTTTCTCTCTCCCTCCTTCCCTTCCTTTCTCTTCCTTCCTTCCTTCCTTCCCCCTCCCTCCCCCATCTATTTGCTTTCTTTGTTTCTCTCTCTCTTTCCTTTCACCTCTTTTATTCTTTCTTTCCACTTTTCTCTCTCATACACAAATAAATATAATTAGCAAACAAATAAATATTATTGTACAAATAAATATTATTATCAATATCTGTTTTTACCCCTTTTTGTTTTTATTTTTGGCAGTCTCATTTAATGTTAATAAAAACAAATTCGCTTATTTTTCAATAAAAATGTGTGTGTGATATTTGTTCATGTCTTGCGGCTCTCAAACATCTGACGTTTATTCTATGTGGCTCTCACGTTATGCAGGTTTGGCCACCCTGATATATTCTTTCCTTCCTCCAAGTGTAGAGAAGAAGAAGAGAAGATTGGATTTGTACCCCACCCTTCACTACCTGAAGGAGTCTCAGAGTGGCTTACAATATCCTTCCCTTCTTCTCCCCACAACAGACACCCTGTGAGATAGGTGGGGTTGAGAGAGCTCTTTGAGAACTGCTTTTGAGAGAACAGCTCTGAGAGAACTGTGGCTTGCCCAAGGTCACCCAGCAGCTGCATGTAGAGGAGTGGGGAATCAAACGCAGTTCTCCCAAGTTAGAGTCCGTGCCCCTAACCATTACACCAAACTGTACATGGTTTCTCCCTCTTCCATGTTATCCTCACAAAAACCTGGAGAACTTAGTATGTCATGGTTAAAATGTTAGACTGAGACTATTTATTTATTTATTTTACAAAATGTACACCCCAGCTTTCTGCCCTTACGAGGGTCCCCAAGACAGCTAACAAATTAAAAACATGCATTATAAGATCACTTCTTAAATACCATTAAAACAACAAAACCCACATCATTAAAACAATTAAAACCAGAGCTAAAATACACATACAACAATATTAAAACACCAAGACACTAGGGAGTGAAAAGGGTAGGGTTGCCAACCTCCAGGGGGTGCCTGGAGTTCTGGAATTACAATTTATCTCCAGACTACAGAAATCATTTCCCCTGGAAAAAATGGCTGCTTTGGAGGGTGGACTTTATGACATCCCTGCCCAGATCCCTCCCCTTCCCAAGCTCTGCCTTCCCCAGGCACTGCCCCAAATCTCCAGGAACATCCCATCCTGGAGTTGGCAAGCTTAAAGGAGGGATCACTGAAGATGCCAAACAAAATAAAAAAATCTTCACTCACTGGCAGAAGATGGCAACAGAAGGGGACATATGAGTCTCCATGGGGAGATAGTTCCAGAGTTTGGTTTCACTGCATAGATGGTCCTTGCCACCCACCTAATCCCAGAAGGCAGGGGCACCCAAAACAGGGCCTTGGAATTTCCACTCTGCCAATTAAAATTCCCACTCTGCCAGTCACACTGTGCTATACCCACCGTTTTAGTCATCTGAACCTAACAGAGCTGTGATGATAAAATGGATGAACCACACCTGTCACCCTAAGCTCTTTGGAGGAAGGGTGGAATAAAACTCTGATGGCAAGCAACTGGAAGATGTGAGAGACTACCCTAAGGTAAGCCAGAAGGACCCCAGCGACATTTGAATCTGGGGCTTCCCAATCCTCATATGGCTCTCTAACTAATCCATTACACTGGTTGCAGGTCTGTTTATTAGGTAATCTGCTTGACTGTGCTCTGCATCACCGCAGTATATCTCATAGGCATAGACTACGGGGGGGGGGCCTCGAGGGTTCGAGCCTCTCCCAAAATTTCCCGGGGGGGACTGAGCCCCCCCCGGGAAAATGTAGCACCTGCTGCTGCGCCTCCCGGGGCCCTTCCGAGGCTGGCAGCTGCTGCTGCCGCCGGTGCCTCTACCCCCCCCCCCACCTGGCCACTCTTCCATCCTTCCCTCTCCCTCCCTCTCTCTTTTCCCAGCGAAGGGAGAGGGAAGAAGTGAGGGGGGGGGGAGAGAGAGAGGCCCCGGCAGCAGCGGCTGGCGGGCCTCAGAAAGGCCTGGGGAGGCACGGAGATTTTCCAGCGGGGGGGGACATCGCCCCAGCGAGAGCCCCCCCCCCCCCGAATTTTACAAAAGTCTACGCCCCTGGTATATCTTGCAACTAGGGATGGGCATGAACTGGGGAAATGTGGTTGGGTTCATGGTTCACGGCGTGCCTGGTTTCCAAACCACAAATTCTCATGAACTTTTAGGGGCTAAATGAACTGGTTCAGTTCATGAAGTTTGTGACTCTATAGAACAGATTGTGTGCAAGCTAGAGACGTTAAACTCACAGGAGTCCTCCAGCTGACTTTCCTCTACTTGGCCTCCAAGTTTGGTGAGGATTGGATTTACAGGGTCTGAGTTACACCTCCCCAAAGAAGGTACACCTAGGAAAGTGCTTTCTGGGGAAACAAAAGCCAGGGCATGGGCGAAAGGTGCAGGCTTCCCTTGATCTAAGGCTGGATGGCCTATCACTAAAGAATTGATGCTGAAGTACATGGCCACTGACCAGCTGGAGCTGATCTTCAAATCCTCACAGGGACAAGATCTAAACAGTGCATGTTGCCTGAAGCCCAGAAGAAGGAGCCTGCACAATCTCTTGCATACGTGGATGCTTACAAAGGAAGCTTCCAGTTCACACCAACCCCCAAGCTGACAAGAGCCTGTGGGCAGCATGCAGCTGTTGGACTACCTCCTTCCTACCCGCAAAGGTGGCAATTTGGTCAGTCAAAGTTGTGTTTTTGACCGGTGCAGGTTCAGGCAGTTCAGGAGTGTATAGAATGGATCCTATGCAAGACAGAGATATCTACATGCCCCTCCATATTCCACCCCTGCTGTTGCTTTTAAGTTGTGTAAACATTTAGACTGAGAGGAGACAGTCTGTCTGGAAATGTATCCATTCACGGACCAGCATGAATCCCACAAACAACTTGAAAGTCCATGGAAAGTTTGTGCCGGTTGGCCTGCCACGAACTTCATTTTGCAAACCACGAACTGGCTAAAATTTATCAGTAGTTTGTGAGCCAGTTTGTGCCTGTCTCTACTTGCAACCCTGTTTTCTGACTGGCTTCCATGGGGCAAGGCAATGCTGTAATTCATTGTCGTACCACGTACCAATTCTTCAAACAATTTGGAGTTCTAGGATGAATAAAGGTTCATTGTGCATTGTAATGAGAAAACATTTTAGCTCCTGATCCCAGAAAATGAGTGTGCCCAATTAATTAATTTTATACAGCAGTATCAGCATAATACTCTAGGTCCAAATGATGTTCAAGCCCACTTAACAGGGGGGAAATGTGAATTACAGGCCATTTCACATTTTAAGAATTCACCTGTAATTCTTTAATCATATTACATTTACAAATACAAAGTGTGAATGTAATGAATATACATACGTGCATATCACAAAAGCCCATTCATCAATGAGTTGCTGTCAAATGTACACTGGGTGGCATCCCTGAATTTGCCTTAGCATAATGTGTTGAGCAGCCTGTGAGCGCTAGATTTTTCAAGGTACGATGCATAAAATTCAGTGAAAAACATTTATTATTTTTGTGTGGCAGGAATATTGAAGTTTCCAGAGTCTAAAAATATTTTAAGAAATAATTCCACATTAACGTATTAGTTGTTGTCTGTTATCAGACATTCTCCGTCATATATGGAAGAAAGCAAACGAGAAGTTAAATTTCGAACACAGCATTGTACATGAAAGAATTTCTCCCTGGGGTGCTTCTACAATAGACCACAGAGTACCATTCTTGTGTTCTAACAGATGCCCAACAGAGAAGTTCCAGGCCCTAAACCTCACTGTAGTCTCTTGTGTTAATGAGGACTCTTGATGCAGTTTAAGGTACACTGGTGAGCAGCTTTAAATCAGAGCGCATCCTTCTGCAGGAAACTTTACAATGGATACAGAGGCCAGTCTGTTAGCATTCCAGATGTGGCGGCTGTACCTTGCCTATGACCAGCATTCATTTCTGCACTCCACAGCTGGTCCATGTAAATGTGCCATATTGCAGCCCATCTGCTCAGAGAGTGCACAGTGGCACATCTCTCTCTGACAGTGGACCATTTTATTGAACACTATAAATATTGAAATTCATAGGCATGAAGCAGCAGATTTTTAATGTTACTTAGAGAGACATTTGAGCCACAACCTTTGGCAGGAGCATACACTGCGACTATTTCAGTACACTGTGCACCATTTGGTTCAGACTCATGAACAACTTTTCCAGAGATTTCATGGCTCTCCAATCCCAGGTAAAATGGAGTACAGACCCTGTGGGATGATATTTAGTGTGAATGTCACCCTGCATACAATGCGCATTTGGGATATGGACTTTCCAGCCCTGTGCTGCGTTAAACCATATGTTAATGTTTTTATACTCAGAAAAGATTAGATCAGGGACCAATAAAGTTTCAAAACTACAAATAATGGGCTAACCATTATGAAATGTGAGGTATTTCTTTGCTTGCCTCCTCCCTTCCCTGCTTCCCAAAGTCTCTGCAGTTTTTCTTTATTTTTAAATGGCAACTCTGTATTTTGCTTCCCGAAGCAGCTTATCCATATTTTATAAGTTAATGTGTGCACATTTTGTAATAAAGAATAAACATACCCATTAATTTGAAATTGCTGGCAACAGATATGGAACAGGAACAGATAGGCACTGCTTAGCAAATTTTCTCTATCACAGAATCTCTACAAAGCCTGGGTTTGGTGGCAAAGTCAATACTGGTGTTTACTTCATTACTTTTCTGTGGACTTTTCTTTTTTGCAGTCTGGAACAAAGGCCATGAGGATGGGGCTGTATGTAACGTGTGCTTTTGTGGTCCTTCTGACTTTACTGAGAACTGCAAGCAGAAGTGGGCTGATTTGGGGTGGAGGGAGATATGCTATTTAAACCTTCCCCCCCCTCCTCTGTTTCCATGTTTAAAATCATGCCTCCCTCCCCACAGGTGAGGCAAAATCTGACTATTAAGGCAGTTAATCAATTATTTTAGCAGAATCCAATGTAGGTTTACTCAGAAGTAAGCTGCACTGAGTTGAGTGAGAATTACTGCCATGTCAGTGTGCACCAGAGTGCAGCTGTAGACTGCTTACTCTAATGTAACCAGAGAGTCTGGCAGAGACCGAGTCTATGGGCCGGCAAAGAAGTGTGTTTAGTATAGCAGTACAAAGACCTGTATAGGTTCAGAACACTTCTGGATCGTAAGGGGAATCTGAGTCACCAGGTTGAATGAGCACAGGATTAGTCTTTTGAAGCAGCTTTAAAGGATAATGACAAATTTAAAATGTTCGACACACTGTGCAATTTTAATATACAGGAAAATGTTTACTCTTGCAACGTATGCTGTGAGAGGTTTTGATAACTACGTTTATAGCTCAGTCCAATGCATGTTCACTCAGAAGTAAATCCCACTGAATTCAGTGAGATTTCTGACCAAATGAGTGTATGCTGGATTACAGTCTTTGCTGTTAGAGTATTTGCCTACCAAATTACATCAGATACGAGGAACAGTGGGAGAGGGCAAAATTAAGTATGAGCGTTCTCAGTGTGGAATTTGTTTTGTTACAACTATGTCTAATGGGTAATGTGGCTGCTTGCTTTAAAAAGTTTTCCTATTTATTTGTTGTGAAATATTTATTTTATTGTGAAATAAAAAAAACACACAGAGGAGGGGAAATAATCCTCTTGGAATAAGACCCTGGCTCGTCCCTTTCTCAGCACGGCTGCTATTCGAGTTAGTCTCAGAATAATTTTTCTGTTGTCTTTGTTGGATTTCCCCCCCAAAAAAGGCATCTTTAACAGCAAAGTCGTAACATTGCAACAATAAGCTGTGTCATTGTTCAAACAGTTCCCCGAGTTCCCAATCAGCAGCAGTGTTATGTAAGGTGGCAGGTTAATAAATGCGACACACTGAAATCATTTGTACCAGATTATCTCTCCTTCCAAACTCTGACAGATGCTAAGTCCAGCTGGTAAAGAAAAGTTTATAGGCGAGCTGGATCTGGGGCCTTCACACACTCCACAATGTTGGCTACCAATGCTGGTTTTAATGAGTCACGAATTGCCTGTTTATCTTCTGCTCCCTGCTGTTTCTGCATTTTCTCTTCCAGAACAATCCTAGAAACACATGCTGCTACAGACGCTGGAGCAATGTGTGTAGACATTTGAGCCAAATTATTATAAAGAACTCTTTCTTCTCTGATATTAAAAAAGGGGGGGGGGGAGTGAGAATTGCACATTGCCTAGCAAATCGTTATCTCAGATGTTCGCTCTGACATGCTCAATATGGCCTACCAGAGAAAGTTGGAGACATTTGAAACCTTAACAACTACAGAAAATGACACTGTAATTGGCGGGTTTTGTTGTTCGTGTTCTGGCTCAGCTGAAAACTGCTCTAAACACTTTGTTTAATGATGTTACATTATGACAGCACATGGCTTCTATACAGCAAGTCATCATGTTTAACATGCATCTACACAGGAACAGTAGCGAGTAGCCAGGAAATAGTAACAGACACAGGAAAACCAAACCTCACAAAATGATGAAGAATTGCAGCATTCATTCTCTTCCGATAAGGGCAGAGACAGATTACATCACCACCACCACCACCCCCCACTACTGGAAAGTAGCAATGAGAAAGGGGTCATCATTTCCTGTGGTGTGATCTCAGAATCATTTCTGGCAAGCAGGTTTCTGTAGTATTTTTAAAAAATCTGTCATAGCTGTTTAACCAAAGGTGATAGATAGGCTAAAGAAATATGTGGCAGAAATGCTCTATCGTAGCACTTTCAATGTTTTTAAAAAACTGATCTATAGTCTCAGATTACAATGGTAGCAAAGACAGCAGCTTGGGTTGTCACCCACCAATGCTGCCTTTCAGGAGAAGGGACAGCATTAGGGAAGGGCATGAACCAAGGAACAAACCACAGTTTGAGCACGAACCAGGCCAGTTCATGGTTCATTTTGAACCAGTTTGTTTAGTTGCGTCTTTCCTGAATCAAAAAATGAACCACCTTTTTTCCATGGAGGTTTGTGTGGTTCATTAGAACGGCTCATTCTCCAGACAGCCTGGCACCAATTCATTCCTAGGCAACGCTGGGAGTGGACTTGTGGAGAGCCCATAGCAGTTGCCCATAGCTTAATTGGCAGCTCTGGGAGCCAACCATGGAGCTCCCATTCTACTCTATGGGAGCAGACTGTGTGTGTGTGTATGTATATATATAATAGGTCATTTTGTAGAGAAAGAGGTGCAGGAGCTCATTAGCATAGCTTATTTGCATATGCCACACCCCCTGACATCACTAGAAGTATGTCAGAAGGCAAGAAAGAAGGAAGAGAGAGAGAGAGAGAGAAAGAAAGAACTGGCAGAGAGGGGACAGCTACGAATCCAAGCCTCAGAAATACCACTATTCTGGGAGGATAGCTTCAGTGGTGGCTGAAGCCTTCAGAAGGCTGGTTGGAGGAACAAGGACCTTTCCAGGGGACAGGGTCATTTTGCTGCAGCCATGACACAAGCAGGCATTCCCCCCGTCAGGGGGGGGGGGCTGGCTCCAACTTCCGGAGCTGCGCTCCCCTGAGCTCCTGCTCGAAATAACCCCTGTTATACATACACACACACACACACACACCACACCACACCCTGACTCAGCTGCTTTCACTTTGCAGCAAGGAGTCAGTTGTTGTGTGAGGTGAGTTAAGAAGAACTGCTCTCTGCGTGGCTGATTTAAGGGGAGGCTAGGGCTGAGCTTTCCATGGGGGCACCCATTTTGGGGGGCTTTAACTCAGACATCCCAAATCCAAGCCTCACCAAACTTGGAGGGTGGGTGGAAGAGAGCCTGCTGAAGACTCTCTGTGAGTTTGGTATCTCTAACTCATGAGGGGGCTGTTCTACCATATCCTGAACCAGGCCTGTAGCTACAGTTGGGCATTTCGGGGCCCTGCCTCACAAGTAGCCATGCAAGAAACCTAATTTTTTAGGAAAGACCCCCCCCCTGCTGCCTACTGCTGGCAGCAGCTGCGGCTTGCCCCTCGGGCTTTCCTCTTCCTCCCACTGTGGAATTTTTTTGGGGGGGGCATCATAAGACCCGGGAAAAGACAGCTCAGAGGGCATTTAATTGCCTTCAGAAAGCATTTAAATGTATTTTGAGGTCCCTTCCACAGGGCAAGAAAGTTTAGAAGGACACTCAAGATTGGCACCTTCAATAAATCTCCAGCAATCCCCCTTTCTGCTAGCCCATTCCTGCTGTATACCACCTAGGTCATGGTGAGGCTTTCAAAAGTATTCCCAAGAGCCTTTGGGAAACATGCCATGACCTAGGTAGTATACAGCATCTATATACAGCAGGACTGGTCTAGCAGAAAGGGGGATTGTTGGAGATGTACTAAAGATGCCACTCTTGAGTGCCTTTCTAAGTTTTCTCACCCTGTGGAAGGGACCTCAAAATACATTTAAATGCCTTCTGAGCTGTTTTTTCCCCTAGGAACTGACACAGTTACTGCCCTGCCCCTTGAAAGGAAAGGCCAGAAACAGGCTTGGAGTCTCTCCCTTTAAAGACAGTTAATTTAATTAACTGTAATTTAACTGCCCCCTTAACAATTTAAATGCCCCCCCAACAAACAAAAAAAATCCTGGCTACAGGCCTGTCCTGAACCCATGAACTGAAAAAATCCATGAACTGGTTCGGGAAACGGGAAAAGTTCATGAAAGTTCATGGTTTGTGTAATCAAATGAGCCATAAACCACCATGAGCCACCATTTCCCCAGTTTGTGTCCATCCCTAGACAACATTAAAAAGAGCGCTTGTGAGCATGCTTCTGTAATTTTGATATTCAGTATCACATTTACCAGGCTGATTGTGCACTGGCTTTGAACAGATATTACTGAAATATCTAAGTCAAATTCGTGTGAACAATGCTCATTGAGGCCTGGGGTATTCAAAGATCTTGTTCAGGTCATATAAGGGTCATACTACTCTAGAGGAATTTTTGGTTATTTTTCTTTAAAACAGCAAAGTCTCTCGTGCCATATCACAGGCTGCTCTTGAAACTCTCCTCAGTTTCAAAAGAAGACTGCCATACGGCATAAATGGATGCTGTTCGAGAAAACCAACATTAAGGACTCTTAGGGTTCACAGTACCAGTGGCATGGTTCTTTGCTGTTGGCCCAGATTTCTAAAGAGCCAGGGCCAATGTGTATAGGGGACAGTGTGTCAATTCATTTACTTGCTTAGCCCTGAAGCCTGCTGAATGTCCTACCCTAATGTACTTTACAAGGTTGGTGTGAGGATAACGTGAGATAGCCTGCTTGTATAACACCAATTTGTTTTGCTTACTTATGGTTTGCTTCCCCCCCCCCCCACATCTGATACTAGACTTTATTTCTGGTGGGATTGGTGATATTTAAATTGCTCTCAGGTGATGTTTTATTTACTGGGTTTTACTTGGTTTATTAGTGACGACTTTCTCTTTTGCTAGCCACCTCATTATTCATGTGACTAAAACGATGGATAAAATCTTTTAAATAAATAAATATTGATGTCACCTTTCTCCAGAGCCCTGATAGACTCATATAATGGTTACATGTGCATTATAAAATGTATAGAGGATAAAACAGAGCCCTGTGGTACATCATGGCATAATTGCAACAGTCAGAGTTAAAGTTTCATATTTCCCCCCACCCAGAACCTGTCCTCCAATTAGGCATTTAACCACTGGAAGACAGTGCCTTGCACTCCCAAATCCAGAAGACAGTTCAGAAGGAAACCAGTGAACAATGATATCAAAAATATGCTGCCAGATTCAGGACAATCATTAGGGAAACATTCCCTCAGCTCTCCTCTTGTATAGGTTATCTATTATTTAGCACAGAAACCACCAACCAAAGTGTAAACTATGTCAAAACTGGGCCTGAGCCCACTTGAAATGAAGCCAGAAAATGAGTCTCATTCAGGAGTGCTTGGATCACCATCACCTGTTCAGGCAACATGCCTCAACAGAAGAGACTGTGCCAGTGATAGTTGAAAGAACTATCTGCAGGAACCAAAGAAACCTTCTTTAGGCATGATCTCACAGCCACCTCCTCCTACAAAGTAATTGGGACCAGTCCCTACTAGTGTTGTGGGTATTGGTTCTGCTGAGGCTGACTACTCTTCAGATGAGGAAGAGGCAGGGAGCAACCCAGCCTCTTCTGGGGTCAGCCCAGAAGAAGAACTCTCAACAGTACCTGAGGAGGAAGAGTACCCAGCAGCTGCACAGGAGGTGCAGCCAGAAGGAGAGACTGATCCTGAACCTGACCCAGCACCCCCAGTTGCAGACACCCCAAGGCTAGACCCCGCCTAGTTCTCCTGAGTGCCCCAGATGGAAAGCATGCCAGAGGTTGACTTTGTAGGAGTGAAGAAGGAGTGCCAGACTGCAGCTCCTGCAAAGGCAACGGGAGGAGCTGTAAGCCTTTGCAGACTCAACTCCCAGGGAAGGGAGGACCTGCTCAAAAACATTCTGTGTACCTGCTTCAGCATGGCAGCAACTTTGCATATTCAGACTTGCTTCTCTGTGTAGCAGCCACTCCTTGTCCACGAAACCTGCAACTTTGAATTGACTTCCTGGCTATCTGACCTTTGGCTTTGTTATTTACCTTGACTCTGGACCATGTTTCCAGCTTACAGTGTGTAGTCTCTGTGGCAAACAGCCAAGATAGTACTAGACCCTCCCCACAACTATTGTAAGTGTATTAAACCCAAAAGTGCAAGTTGTAGGATGAACCTCTTTGAGTGCTTTGTTTACATTCTCAAGTTACAATTGCTTGGCGTCATCCAAGTAAACATGACAATCCAGTGATCTGATAATATTGAGTAATGTTAACTGTATCAATAATGGTATCCAGTTCAGAACAAGTGATGCTACCTGCAAATTCCCTAACACAGATCACTGTGGTCCACTTTGCTGAATAGACAGTTTATTTTTCATGAAGCCAATTTTTCATTTTCATAACAGTTCCACTGCATGGTTCTGATCGGACACAATGGTAGAAGAGAATGTTAGTGATAGAACAGGCACTAAAATGAGTGCTTGCTTGTGTTTGGGCATATTCACCTTGAGATTTTCTCTAGTTGCATTCTATCAATTGTCTTTGCTGATATATCACCCCAGCTTGTCTTATATACCAACATACTGTATTGGTTTGGATGAGCAGGAGAAGGTATCTAGGAACGTGATAAGTGTAGTAATTAGAGTATTGGACTAGGATTTGGGAGACCCAGGTCTGAATCCCCATTCTGCCATAAACACAGGGCTCACTTTGTAGCAGGAGCTCCTTTGCATATTAGGCCACACACTCCGATGTAGCCAATCCTCCAGGAGCTTACGGTAGCCCCTGTAAGAAGAGCTCTGTAAGGTCTTGGACAATTGGCTACATTAGGGGTGTGTGGCCTAATATGCAAAGGAGCTCCTGCTACAAAATGAGCCCTGCATAAACACTTGTTGAGGGGTGGTACTGGACTCTAAGCCACTGCTCCAAAAGTTTCTCTTCGGGCACATGGGAGCTGACAATGAGAATCTGACAATGAGAAGACTGCTGGTGCTGCACTCCAACACTTTCAGGGTTCCTCTGGTGAGCAGGATACATAAGCTGTGGAGGCAGCATGGGAACCCACATGGAGAAGTGGACAGGTGCCAGGAGAAGGGAGCCTCTGCGCCCAGTCCTCTGGCATCACAGAGACACGTCCACTGGC
The DNA here is from genome assembly GCA_029233225.1 of Lepidodactylus listeri. Lineage (NCBI taxonomy): Eukaryota > Metazoa > Chordata > Lepidosauria > Squamata > Gekkonidae > Lepidodactylus > Lepidodactylus listeri. The sequence goes on from JARCFY010000003.1 coordinate 44,960,468, forward strand.
TTGCAAAGAAAAGCATCCATAATAAACAGCAGCCTAATAATATCGAAGATCTGTGCATCTAGTTGGCAGAGCTTCAATCTCCAGCATCTCCAGGTAGTAGGAGATGTCAAAGACCACTGCCTGAGAGCCTGGAGAGTTTCTGCCTGTCTGAGTGTCTCTGGGCCAGTCATTCCCTCACAGTTTAACATATCTCACACGTTTGTCATGAGGATAAAATGCAAGAGGGGAGAACAGTGTTATAAACTACTTAGAGTTCCTGTTGGGGACAAAAATGAGGTATACACAAACTAACAAATAAAATGGCCTGAATCACTCCCCCAATATCAGATATCAGTCAGATAATTTAAAGAATTGTTCCCCATGTCCAGGGATAACAACGCAATTGCCAGCAGAAAATTACACATAACCATCAATCTCTGAGGGGCGGATTAACCTAACAGGACCCCCATTATCCATATTGAAGGAATCTTCATATTCAGAGGCAGCAAACCTCTTAGTGTTAGAAGGCAACATCAGGGGAAGACTCTATGCCCTGTTTGTTGGCTGTCTAAGGTAACCGGTTGGCCGTTTCATAAAATAGCTTGCTGGACTAGATGGACCACTGGTATGATCCAGCAGAACTTTTCCTATGCTTTTATCTCTCCTGAGGCATGCATTCCCAATCTGTCTATTTACCAGGTAATCTCTGACAAAGAAACCATAGCAATATCCCCAAAACACTATCCTCATGCCCAGCTTAGAACACCAGACAGAGCTTATGTGCTGCAGCATGTGTAAGGCCAAAGGTATTTAGAATAGGGCCATGGTTGTAATAGTGGCCATAGAGTTATCATGGACAGAGGGGCCTTAGCATCAGTGTTAGGCCTTCCATACCATGATGCCTCTCTAAGTTTCTTGAAGGGAAATCATTTTTGTTGTTGTTGCATTAGCTACAGGCTTGGATCCTAAGTTGCTGTTCTGTCAAAGTAAAGCAGTTCTGTTGATGGAACATTGACAGAGGAAGGAAGAAGAAGAAGAAGAAGAGATTGGATTTATATCCCGCCCTTCACTCACTTGGAGTCTCAGAACAGCTTACAAACTCCTTTCCCTTCCCCTCCCCACAACAGACACTCTGTGAGGTAGGTGGGGCTGAGAGAGCTCTGAGGCAACTGTCCTTGAGAGAACAGCTGGTACAGAGCTATGGCTTGCCCAAGGTCATCCAGCCAGGTGCAAGTGGAGGAGTGGGGAATCAAACCCGGTTCTCCCAGATTAGAGTCCGCGCACTTAACCACTACACCAAACTGAAAGAACAATTTCTGTTAATTACCCTTCCACATTGTTCTCTATGCTTTGCAGATGAGACCTACTAACCTACTGAAGCATAATTTCATGGGGCAGAAAAGGCTACAGTGGAATGGGGGAAGAGGAGAACTTCCTTTTTCTAGTGTGACTCCACTCACAATACTTATGATCCAAACCACACATTCTTCAAAATATTTTATCAACCACAACATGGCTGAAAGACATGATATTTATATTGGTGTTCCAGACTGATAAAACGGTTAGCGTTTTCCTGTTTTCAGCAAATTAGGAACACACCCCCACCCTTCATCCAAGGAATTCCAAGTGGTCTACACGGGGAGGGGGAATAATTCAATTTTATACTTATAGCAACAGTACTGTGAAGTAGATTAAGTTGCAAAAGAGTGGCTGACCACAGGTCACCTTGTCAGTTGCATGGCTGAGTGAAGGGCAGAGCCCAGTTTCCCAGTTCTGGGCCAACACTGGATCCTCCTTGCAGAAGAAAAGAGTAGCATAATCAGACTTCTAATGTTTCAGAACAAGATGAAGCCTGTTAGCAGTATCCGAATGTTCTTGCTCATTGATTGAGACTACTGATTTTGGAACAAGAGCACTAATATTTTATTCTGTAATGCTGGGAACAGGGCTTCTATTTGAGCTTGTAGTCCGAGCATAAACCAGTGCCTCCATTTAACAAGTGCATACTGGCTGTTTCAGTTCCTGTGACTGCACCTCTATGGGTCAGGCACTGTTCTGAAGTGTTAATCATGGACATTGCAGGTCCCCTATAAATAGCACCAAGCAGCACCTACATGTGAGTATGTCTCAACTGTAAATTTCTTGGTGCCCCTACCTATGGCTGAGACAAACATGATACAGCCCTGATTTCCAGATAGTTTTACGTGGCCATTAAGTGCTTGTCTGTATTTAAACCACATCTGAGACATATGTGGGCTTTGAGAAATTTCTTAGTGAAGAAGCTTTTAAGTTAAGGAACAACCTCCAAAGATATCTCTCTACCTGCCAGTCATACTTTATGCACTGGGAAGTGAGGTAAAGGTAAAGGTTTCCCTTGCTCAAAAGCCAGTTGAATCCAACTCTAGGGGGCGGTGCTTATCTCCGTTTCCAAGCTAAAGAGCCGGTGCTGTCTGAAGACTTCTCAGTGGTCATGTGGCCGGTATGACTAGACACCAAGGCGCACAGAATGCTGTATATCTACTTGCAATTTCTTGGTTTCGAACTGCTAGATTGACAGGAGCTGGGACCAGAGACGGGAGATCACTCCAGCATGCAGCACTTGGGCCTCAAACTGCTGAACTACTGAAAAATGAATCAATAGGCTATTCTTGACAGAATGCAAGCCTTGCAGTGGCACATATGATGTTGCCTCTCTCTCTCTCCTCCAGTGTAGCTAAAATCATCTCCCAAGGAGGTGGTAAACGTTGTACTGATCTTCTGCCACACTGAAAAGGAAGAGAACATTTTCTAATTTGTTTCAGTGTTACTTCACCAACAAAGTAATCTCCAGGTTACAGTCCTTGAAGCCACTTGCACTAACATTTAGGCAGCAAAACACAGGATATCAAAAACTAGTAACTTGACATTAAGGCTAAAGTTATGCTATTTATTTTTTAAAACTTAACTATAAATCATAACCCACATGGACTTTGCAGAGAAAGTGGTACATAGGCTGTATTCTTCTGTGATCAACAATTCTGAACAACAATTGCAACATTCTTAGGTTTCCCGAGGTTCTATTTTGTATCTGCTGGCTGGTTAAACACAGGTTTTGATGTCCTCATTAAAAAATGGCAAAGAGAACATTTCCCCCAGTGTCCCCAATTATTAACAGAATGTTTTGAATTTGCCTATTCTTTGCACATGGGAAACTGTATGGTCATTAGACAGATGTTGAAACTCACCAATTTTATATCCAGCAGCTGGAGAAGACAATGGATGTCATATGAAATATATGCCGGAAGAAAAAAGTCCATAAGCTGCATTAGTAAACTGAAAATCACCTCTTGCAATTATTCATTGTCATAGTATAAAAAGCAACACCGCTGTGTTGTGAAATTATCTTACTTCGGACTAGTGTAAAAAAACAGGTGTAAAAAAAACATACAGGTGTAATTATTAACAGAAATGTATGATCTATTATGTTTACTTCTGTTGAAAGCTATGATAATGATGGGAAGAAGGCATACAGATTAAATATTGTCAACATCAAGACTTGGAAGGAGACAGTACGTTGGCTCCCAACCATGAAATTTTATTCTGCAGTTGCCTTCTTAATGGCATCTCTTAAGGTCAGTGGCTTTGAATTCTCCCAATTGTATAGGGTCACTCGGGCAGCATTGGCCGAGGAGAAAAGATTCAGACAGGGGAAACAATGGGAGAAGTCACCATTTAAATGTTCTGCCTTCTATATCATCCAATTGATTCCATGGCCCCCCACTATGATGTCACTGTTTGACCAGTTTGCTTTAAAACAGCTTAATTGGCTGAAAGGAAAGCTATGTCTGACCATGTTTGTGAGTTTATAAAAAAGAAACAAACCAAAGCTCTTGCCTTTCAGAAAGTTCATTGTCTGCCTTGTCGGAAATCTTAGATCTGAAATGAAACAACATTCCTTTCATAGAGAGTTAAGACCCTGACAACAAATTTCCCTAGATTAGGGAAATAATAGGTTTTGAAAGATATTTGTTAGTGCTGATATTTTTATTGTTTGTGTGTGAATCCTCTTATGGTTGGATCATTGTTAGCAAATTAGTGCAAAAGACCTGATAATCTGTAAAAGCAGCATCTTTCCCCCCAATAGATGAGGAACATCAGGGTGTGCTTAAATCAGCATTTCCTCTAAATGCAAATGGAAGTCATACATTGTTGAAAATATGCATTCAATTTCTGCTTCTATGGTCCATCCAAGAATAACAACATTCAAACATGGCACAAATAGTGTGAAAGATTAAAAGATGTAATATGGCAGGTGGGAACAATGTTTGATCTTGTGATTGGCCAGACTAAGGACTTTATAACTCTGTGGAGCACTTGCATCTTGAAATTTCAGAGTAAACCAACTTTCTATTTGGAATATGAAAATCTATATAACCACAAAGATAATGTTCTTTGGACACATACCCAGAATAATTTGTAGCATCACATTGTAACAAAAGTTATCTGACATTTACTATTTTATTCTTGTGCAATTCAAGGGCCTGCAGAGAAGCAGTTCCTGGGGGACTGCAACCAGAGGAATTGCTCAGAATTGCTGAGTGGAAGTCAGATCCTATTATTCAGCTTTTTTTTCCTCCCTAAACTTCCACCTGTACATGGTGAAGGATTAAGATTCATACTTTGAAGGCTGACCTACCATTTCATGTTTGCATCTTATTGAATCATGGACCCTTCCTTTGTGTGTCCCATTAAAGACCACTTTGTGTAATCATTCCTGAAATAAGTTGCTGCACTCCCAAACTTCCCAGAAATGCCACAGTTTCCTCAACGTTCCAGTCTGCTAGTGCCATGCATTGGCTTCCCAAGACTCTAAAGGATTTTTAAGGAACACTTTTGCCTTTGCCATCAACAGTGCAGGGATCCTGGTTTCAATTAATAAAACCTAGTGGGGGCTGAAGGGTTAGATCCCTTCTCCATGATGCTACAATCCAAACAGGGGCTGATATACACACGAGAGAGAGAGAGAGAGATATGCTATGTGGGGAAGATAAAGAGAAGAAAGAGAATGAGGGAGCTGCCTCATGCTAAGTTGCATCTTTGGCCCTCCTATGCCCATTACCCTCAGCTCTGACTGTTCTTGCAAGGAACCAGTATATCGATGAGCATGTTTTACTTATTGTGTGAAATTCCATTTTTATTTTCCAAAGCTCACAGTTATACTATCAAATTTAATTATTAAAAAGCCACCCAACCATTTCAGTTCCATGAACCACTTAGAAGTGCCGTATTTACTTGGAAAGACGGTAACCCTGAATTAAGATGCCACCCTTAATAAGTTATGCCCTCCACATGTTTACTGGACATAACTCTAATTGGTATGCAAATATGAGACAAGCCCCCCACCCATTTTTATGGCATAACTGGAAAAAATCTAGTCTTGCGTTGGACTACATAAGCTTTCTCTTTTGATTTCCAAACGTTCCTTCAAAAGTGCTTTGTTAAATGATAATGCAGAACGTATTCCTTTTATCTTTCCTATCACCAGGCAGTATTTTTGCAGGAAGTTCTCTCCGCTAACATTTTTAGAAAGGTGAAGCAAAGGGTGATTAAATCAGAAACAAAGTCAGTAATTAGCAGTATAAATCTCCGAGTGATTTTAGTAGGTCACGAAATTAACTGGTACAGACTTTGGACACATCTGCTCTTTTGGCAACTACTTCTCTTTCTGCACCTACTGATTGGCCCATTCTAATCATGTGATAGATCTCCTGGAACTTATTTGTGTTCCCAAAGCTAAAGACAAGCAGAGTGATGAAACTCGGCATGCCTAAAACGCTAAAACACTTTGTATTATGTGAAATACAGAATTCATAGCAGCAGAAACCACAGTGTCACTTCTGAAATGCTCTGCAGTCTTTTCAGAGGACGTATGAAGGGGAAAAAAGCTCCAGAATATTCATTGCTCTGCAGTTCTCACATAGGTGAGGGAAAAATTCACCTCAGAGAGGATGAGGTATCTGCTGTACAGATAGAGAACGAGGACAGTGTCCAAAAATGGTAAAAGAAGTTCTTACTTTTATTCTTGATTAGAATGAAGCTTGATTAGAATAAAACTTAGGCCCTGTCTTCACTCCGGCATAACGCTGTTTTGTTTGATGGTGCTGTGTAGTTTGCATTTGTGATAGCACATTGTTATGCAGCCATCTGCTCCCTCCATATTATTTGTTTGCTTCCATTGTATCCTGACCTTTCTCTGAGAAGCTCAGAATAGCAGTTTAACTTCACAACAACCTTGTGAGGTAAGTTAAACTAGGAAATGGTGACTTGCCCAGGGTTGTGCAGTAAACTTTGCAGCTGTGTGGGTATTTAGGCAGCTCACATCCAAGTCCAACACTCCCTCAATGCACTGCACTGATTCTCTTGTATCATGTGTTGGCACAGCTAAGGCTGCATCCAGATGGCAGATTCCCCCAGCAACTATAAACAGGAAGTGAGACAAAGGGTACCTCTAGGAAAAAAAATAACCAGATAGCTTGGAAGATCATTGCTACAGTTGCTGATCTGGCTGTATCACCTGATCCTTCTTGATCATTTAGAATAACAGCAATTAAACCAGGGATCAATACCACATGTGATTTCAAGCACAAAGCATTGATGTGCCCGATACCCACAAATCTTCCATCCAGGAGTGCCTTGAACTGATTCTAGTACTGTGAAGATATGATTAACTCTTCCTTAAGTCTTAAAAAAAATCTGTGGTAAGAATGGCACATTTTTGCATGGTAGTCATGAAGGTTATAAGGGAGGTACTAAAAAAACACTGAACAACACTAACAGCAAGAGCTGGGAGGAAAGCACATAAGGTGAAAAAGGAAGAATTGGCAGTAGCAGCCTGATTATGGGAAAGAAGGAAAAGGGAAAACTGTATATGGTACTATGGGAGATAGCGGTGTCTCTGGTAGTAATGGAGAAAATGGTTTGTATGTACAGGTGATTATATCTTGTTCGGTATATATCACCTGAAATGTTAGCTACATATCCACAGAGAAACTGCAACAATCTTTCAGCATCCTAAACATAATTAACCAAGGGGAGTACCTGAAAAGCTGAGCACAATGACCGCTCCCTGAGAATGGGCATTTCATGTTATGTGAAAATGTAACAGAGGATGCTTCCATAAGTGAAATGGATTTGCCTCAGGGCTGTAGCTATGGGGCGATGCCCCCTCCTGATTCCTCCCCCCCCCCCCCCCGAATATTAGAGCTTGCCCCGGGGAGAGAGGCGGTGGGCTGAACAGGCAAAGCTGGGATGCAGGGTTGGGGGACGGCTTTCAGAGCTGACCTTTCCCTGATGCTGTTGGGCAGCGACAGTTGCTGGCAGGGCTCCTGGCTGCTGGAGGGAGGGAGGGAGGCCGGCCTGATGGTGGTCTCTCTGCACAATGCACTGGCCTTCCATATGCCCTGCTGGATGGCCCAGGGCGCAGAGCAGAGCAGCACTCTCTGAGGCCTGACTCCCCACACCTCCCACTGAAAGATACTGAGTATGCTGACACTTGCTGACTCCCCAGATCTCCGGGGACACTGCTGCAGACCCAGGGATGGATTGTAAAGTAGACAAGGGATGGATGCATAGGAGAGAGGGGGAGGGAAGGTGGCTGCTCCGTCCCCAAACCTACAACCCTCCCCCCTGGCCTCCCAATATCCTGGACTGGAGACAACCTCAGTAGCTGGCAATCTGCGAGTGCATGACTCCAGGTTTCACCCAGTGTCTGTGGCATCTGAAGGGGGGAGGGGGGAAACTGAAGCTGCATTGATTGAACCCAAAACCTTGAGGACTCAGTGACAAATTTCAACCATTTGTGACACTAAAAAGAGTCCAAGAGAGACTGTTGTGTCTGGGCCCTGCTGAGGCGGCCTCTCTATTTTTATTATTTATGTGACATCAGAAGTGATGTCATGCCCCCCCCCCCAGTGCCCCTCCTGGAAATTGTCTAGCTATGGGGCTGATTTTCCTCTATTCTGAGTGTCATGCAAAGGGGGAGCTGAACTCACATCAGGGATACCATCTCACTGGAAAGATGCACAAGTTTTGCAGTTCCCCAAGTATAGAAACAGATTGAGCTACTCACTCATGTTACCTATGTAGTTGCTTTTTTGAAATGTGAAAGGCATTGCCAACAGCAGTGCAGCGCTAACAAAGCAAGGGCGAAATTCCCAAAGTGCTTTCTATGATGCCTAGAAATGAAATTCTTATATTTTGAGCTAGTGGAGGTTTTTGTTCCTGCACTGCACTGTACTATGGCTATTGTAGCTCGGTGTTATTGCACTGTGCTGTGTATGGTTAAGGGTAAAATAATATGTGTGACACAAGTTGGGCCATGGGTGCCCAATCTGTTTTGTAGTCACACATATGACTGGGGAAACTCAAAGTGTTACTTTGCTCTGTTTGTCTTGGGAGTACTGCAAAGGGGGAGGGGGGGCTTCAAGCTTCTATGCCGTTTTCACCAGTGGAAGCAGCCGCATAGGAGAACTATTTGCTCCTTCCTGACACATGGAGCACAAGGAAATAGCAAATAGGTCCTCCCATGGCCATTTCCGCTGGCAAGAACAGAGTAGAAGGGAAGCCTGAAGCCCCTCCTCCTACCTCAGACCACTCCCAAGCCAAATGATGCAATAGAATGCTTTGAAGGTGAATTCCCCCAATCATATGTGCGACTACAAGTTGGGTCAGGCAACTGTGACCCGACTTGTGTCGCACGTATTGTGTATTTTGGCCCTCAAGGTAAGTGAAATGTTTCCAAAGGAGCTAACACATTGCACAAAATCACTTCAGTGAGCGATAAACCTCTTTAGTTCATTCATGAGGCATATTTCATTTCTCACGGCACAAAACCTGTATGTGAACATGGCGACCGTTCTGACACTTTGTGGGTGAACATCGTGCAGTTCAAAAGAACTTTGTTCGGCATAGAGCTATGGTTCTTTCTTGCAGCTCGATAGCCTTTGTTTAGGTGTCAAGGGAGCATCCCTCTCATCTCTCAGATTGATGGCATCGTCTAGGACTTCCCACATAGACAAGATAAACTAAAGGTTTCTGCAGACAGGTATGTAACTGTGGAGACAGCAGCACTGCAGAAGAGGCCTTCTAATCAGAGTGAGCATTTGTCCCACAGTCAACTGTTTGGCATGGCAGTCACCTTTGACATGACTTGCTGAATAGCAGTTTGTTTTTTAATTTCCATGGTTCAGCCATAGGCCATGCAAAGTAAATACATGTAGACAGACAACAGTGGGTTCAAAGAAACATAAGACAAGAATTCCCTTCTTTTTCTCAATTCCGCCCCATGCCCTGGAAAACAATTTTGGTAATGGTCGTGTGTGAATCAATCTCTTTTCTGGCCTTTGAAGTTATTTTAATGGAAAGGACTGGAATAGAACACTGAAAATTGATGGAGTCAAGAAAGATTCCCACTCTTAATTCATATTATTCACCCATATTGACTATGTCCACACAGAATACATGATAGACTCCTCCTATCTCTTGTTGTAACAGAAATAAGTTTTCTTGATGATTTATTTATTTACCATATTTATATCCTACCATTCTGCCTGATCAGGGCCACCAAGGCTGCTAGCAATTAGAGTACACATAATAAAAATACACTGTAAAAACAGGTAAAATCAGAGCTAAAATACACATATAACCCCCCCACACACCAAATTTAAATGTAAGACAAGAAGGAGGTATCATTGAGGGAATGCCAGGCAGAAAAAAAAAGTCTTCACCCACTGCTGAAAGGCAGACAAAGAAGGACACAGATGAATGTCCCTGGGGAGGGTGTTTTATAATCTTGGTTTCATGACCAGGAAGGCCTTCTCTGGGTTTCCACTTGTCTAGCCTTAGAATGTTGGGGCACCCAAAGCAAGGCCTCAGAAATCTTATTAAAGGGGAAGGGTGGAATTAGACCCCCATTAAGTGCTGTACTGCCTGCTTCAGTATTTTTTTGAAAGACACACAGTCCAAAATCTCACAGTATATTTATTTATTTGATTGATTTGATTTTTAGGCCACTCTTTCAGCGAACGAGCTCAGGGCGGTGAACAACATTTTAAATAGGTACCTCCCAATTAATTAAAACAAACAGTTAAAATCAGATTACAATAATTCAGACCAAGATTTCCAGAGGCGCATAACATACATTAATTTGTAAATCCTTACCCTGTAGGGGAAGGAAAAGAAAGGGGAGGAGCGGAGGAGCTAGCCAGGTGAAAAACCTTTGCTACCCTCAACCATAGGCCCAGCAGAACATCTCTGTTTTGTAAGCCCTGTGGAACTGAACTAGGTCTCACAGGGTGTGGACCTCACTTGGCAGAGAGTTCCACCAGACCAGCACCAGGGCTGAGAAATCCCTGGCTCTGGTTGAGGAAAGCTGGATAGTTTTCAGGCCAGGGATCTTGCTGTCTATGGAATTAGGGAATTACAAGCAGAGGGACCCGCAATACTTGCGGGGGGGACCTCATGGCTGAGGAAGAAGCAGCCACAGATAAGCTCCCCCCCAGGCTCTGGTGGCAAGGCCTGCGCAGCTCCCAGCCACTGGGCCCACCAAGCTCTCTCCCCCACCCCCCGACAGACAAGGCCCGCACAGCTCCAACCACCGGCCTGCCAGGCCCTCTGCCTCCCCCCACAATGGAGGAGAGGCATCGTTCCAACTTTCTACTTTAGGGGGAATTTAAGTGTCCCCCGAATATTTTTTTTAACTTTTCGGATTTTTCTGCACACCTGGGGAGTCCCCCAAGTGTGCAGGAAAATCTTTTTGCCCCCCCCCAGGTGCCCCCAATGTGCAGATTTAGATATCCGCATGCAGGGGGCACCTTGGATATTAGATATATAGGTGATCAATTGTATGACGTTTATTAACTTTTGTTGGAAGAGGAATGAGCTAGTTTTTCTTTCATTCCTGACAGCCAAAGTTAATGCAGGAAACACTCAATTGTTGTAACAGAAGGAGGTTCTAACATTACTAAGGATATTTATTAAAGACATGATATGTTTAATACTAAGCACTGTAAAATTCAAATGACTTTATCATCATCTGTTTATTTCTTGTATGTGTACTGTGGTAGCCACTTCAGGCTCAGGTCAATAATATATCATGCTTGGCATTGTACATATATTTTCCAGTCTACCACTGTATTATTGCTGGTCTGGGGGAATCAATATTGCTTTCCCAACAACTTTACACACATGTAGTGCCCCTCTTGCCAAAATAAATGAAATAATATTCCGAAGCAGAAATAAATAATCTGTTTGGTTTACCTCCATCTGGAAATCTGGAGTGGTGAAAAGCTCCCTGCTGAAAAGTTTGAGTCAGCAGTATAGGTATGTTTAATTTATTTTATTTTTAAAAATAAAAATATGTTGATAGTTTTTCATGTAAAACAAACATAAATATTAACACAAAAAATGGAAAAGACAGAGTTTCTCAGAGAAAAGGGTTGCTAAGTGAACCCTATGAAATACAACACTCTGCTGCGGGAGATGCGACCCGGTCTCAGTGGTCTAGAGGTGGATCCGAACTGGATTCAGACCCCCAGAGACCCCTGAAGGGGGACTCTGCCTGACGTGCTTGAGGGAGTCTCTCTGCAGGATGGCGATCCCAAGATCGAGGCACCCTCCTAGCCTCCAAAGGCTCTACTGCTGCAGCAGCCTCCGGGCAAGAACGAGCACTCTCCAGACGGCTGCAGAAGTCGAACAGCTACAAGGAAAAGCCTACTCCCTGAGACACGTGGTGAAATGTGAGTGAGGAATCATCCTTTTTTATGTTTGGGAAGATTCTCTGTTGTGAGCTTAACAGCTCAAAGCGAAGGGTTTTTTTACAGTTTAAATCCCCCCCCCCCCAACTCCTCCTAAAGAACTCAAGCTACAGAGAATCAAGGGGCTGGAGAGTGGCTGAAGATTGAATGAGATGTATTAAGCGATTAGTTGGAAAAAAGGAAGATTTTTTGACCTACCAGTGGGACTTTACTGTATATGTAAATAAAAAAAGTGATGGCTGGAAGGGGAGAAAAGATGGCAGGGAAAGTAAAAGCTTCTCCAAAAGCCACGTCTACACTTCCGGGAACAAAGTCCAAGTCTGGTACAGACCTGACTGCAGCACTGGCAATAGCTCTACGCTCCCTGATGGACCAGTTGAATACGGTTAACACTAAGTTGGATTCTTTGCAACAGCAGGTGTCAGAGGCAAACAAGAAGTCTGAGCAGACTGCACAAGGGCTGGCTGAGGTTAAAACCAAAGTTGAAAAGACTGATATAAAGCTAACCGTGATGGGAAAAGAAAGGACTTCTGACAAGAATAATTTGCAGAAACTTCAGATGGAGAGGTCTTCCTTTTACTTAAGATTCCAGGGCATACCTGAACACAAAGGTGAGAATCTCAGAAAGATCCTTAGTCTTGCTTTAGCTCCAATGACAGATTTACAAGTGGATGGATTGCAAAGTGATTTGGATATGGTTTATAGGACCTATCCTGAATTTGTAAAGAAAAAAAATCTGCCTGGAGAAGTGATGGTGAGGTTCTCTAAAAGGTCAACTAGAGATGTGGTACTCAAGGCCACTAACAGAAATGCCCTGAAGATACAAGAAGAAGATAATAAAGTGTTAAAGGACATTCCATTTGAGGTGAGGAAGAAGAGGAAACCCTATAAGAACTTGACAGCATTTTTACAAACAGAAAACATCATGTATCGTTGGCTTATTCCGGAAGGCGCGGGTTTTACCTATAAGAAGCAAAAAATTGATACAGCTGCAAAGGCTAAGAAATTTTTGGACTTTTGCAAAGAAAGGAAGGATAAAGCACCATCAGAGGACTCTTTGGATTTATAAGAGAGCATTTATGGTTTGGATGATTTGGACAATGCGGGAAGTAAAAGCTCAGAAGATGAAGAATCTGACTCAGCTTTGGGGGCAGCAGCACCGATACTCCAGAAAGGAAAGAAGAAAAAAGGGAATAACAAAGAAAAATAAGCTGTTTGGTTGAAAATCTTATAATGTTTATTAACTCATTCTGATTAATAGTCACTCATTGTTGTAAACTGTTCTACCTAGTATTATTAGCAATTTTTAAGCCTTGGTTTTTTAAAGTTTTTTTTAAAGAGTGAAGCACATTGTTTATTAACTTTTTTTTACGACTTCTGTATACCATAGGGTAGATTAGAATTTTAGTTATAGTAATGTTTTTAGTTGTTGTAGTCATAAAACCAATAAAAAATCCCCCCCCAAAAGAAATACAACACTTGGTGCCATCCTAAGCAGAGTTACCTCTTTCTAAGCTCAGTGAATTTCTTGAACCTAGAAGTGTGTAACTTTGCTTAGGACAGCACTGAAAAGAATACCTAACCACAAAACAAAAATCCCAAAAAACTTGCATGCGCTTGACAATTCCATTTAAGTAGAGGCTAAAGACTGGATCCTGCCATACAAGAGCAGAAGAGAAGTTGCATTTAATACAGTTCCATTTCTGCAAGACATTGTGCAAGTGCTGATTTTTCATTTCTGGATAGTGTTGCTGTGTATAAAAATCAAAAGGCAAAGGTGGCACTTTCTTGACAAGGTGAGCAGCTATCACTGCTTGCTGTGAGCTCCACATTTGCCAGAATGGCCTGTCTGCTGCTCAGGGGGTATGCTATGGGTGCCTGAGGGGTGGTACTAGACTCTAAGCCACTGCTCCAGAAGTTTCTCCTCAGGCACATGGGAGCTGACAATGAGAATCTGACAATGAGAAGACTGCCAGTGCTGCACTCCAAAACTTTCAGGGTTCCTCTGGTGAGCAGGATACATAAGCTGTGGAGGCAGCATGGGAACCCACATGGAGAAGTGGACAGGTGCCAGGAGAAGGGAGCCTCTGCGCCCAGTCCTCTGGCATCACAGAGACACGTCCACTGGCTTGCAAAGAAAAGCATCCATAATAAACAGCAGCCTAATAATCACAAAGATCTGTGCATCTAGTTGGCACAGCTTCAATCTCCAGCATCTCCAGGTTGTAGGAGATGTCAAAGACCACTGCCTGAGAGCCTGGAGAGTTTCTGTCTGTCTGAGTAGACTATACTGACCTTGATGGGCCAATGCATAGAGCATCTTCATGTCTTCATGCGTTCACCTAGCGATCCTATGTAGAGATCACCTAGAGATCCTATGTAGGATGGAAGGAAGGTGTATAAAGGTTTCAAACAAGTACATTAACATCCCAGACCTCATCTGGGATTATAAAAAGGACCCTACTCATCCCTCACCCCATCTACAGAAGGCAGAATAATGAGTTATGCAAATAATGCAGCAGCAGATAAATTCTTGTAGAAGGACAAGATAAGGAAGGTAATGTCCATTTCCAAGGAAATGTAGAGGGCAGAGTCATATTCCTGGAAGCACAGAATTAACCTGATCTACCTCAGAGTCCATTATCTCTAGCCCTGGCTGATAAACAGGAGCCAAAGGGGAAAGGCTGTTGCTTAGTAGTAGATCTGCTTTTTATGCAGAAGACCCCAGGTTCAATCCCTGGCATATCCAGTTTGTCCATTTAGTTATTTATATCCAATTTTTCTCTTTCCAATGGGGACCCAAAGCAGGTGACAGTCCATCTCCACCCCTCCATTTAAGAGGGATGAGTAGTAGGAAACATGAAAGGCCCCACCTGAGACCCTGGAAAGTCACTAACAGTCAAGAGAAGACAACACTGATGTCGATAGACCATTGTTTTACTCAGCATAAGGTACTGCCACATCTCAGACCTAAGACTTCAAAACTAAGGATTGACAGAGCAAGCTGCCTCGTAAGTTCTGAGCAATGCCGCCCATTAGGGAAGGGTAAGGGGCAAGTTTTTGCCTGCCTTCCTGTTATGTTCTATTATGTTATGTTGCATTGCATTGTCAGGGCTCTGGTATCCTAACTCCCTCATTCCTATTGGCTGCCGAATGAAGACTCCTTATTGGTCCTGAAGCCAATCCAAGGAACCAATCGCAGAGCCCTGCTTAGGTCCAATGAGACTGCATGTTTCCAGTTACAATGTATATGGTTATTTGTTGGAACACTATAAGCTGAGTGCCTCTCTTGCTAGAGCTGTCCCAGAGCTGAACGATGTTTTAAATAAAAGCCTGCATTTGATTTATCGTCTCCCACCTCAGTATTTAATACTTCCAATCAAAACTCCAGGCCAGTAGGTAATTTTCTTGCACAAGATCCCATTTCTTTAATACAGGCAGTGACCTCACCTCCTTCCATGGTCATTGGTAACAGGCAGCATTATGAGTATCTTTCCTTCTGGGTGACACTGGAGGATATCAGTTCCTCACAGAAAATCACTCAACCATCCTAACTTGTCACTACATTCTTGAAATCTTCTAGCTCTTTCTCTGGAGCAATGGTGGCTATAGCTGCATGATGCATGCCTAAAGGAACCAGGGAAGAACTAGAAGGGCCCATGGGCAGTGGGCTAGTGCAGTTTATTAACTAAAGAATGAGCTTCAATACAGGAAGGCCCCAGTTCAAATTTCACCTCTGGCATGAACTGACTAGCTAGCCTTAGCAAGCTAGTCCCACCAGTACCAGTAGGGCAAAACACAGTACAAGAAAATAATGCTTTCCTCCTTGAGCACATTCACAGTTTGGGAGGAAGAAAAGAGCTGTAATACAGCCACTTGTGCCCCTCCCATACTGGCATTTGCTATGGGCTGCTGACCCACCTGCCTTCCCATGGGATATTGTGGAAGTAGTTGGTTGTATTGGGGCAAAGCAAGAATTTTTTGATTTTTCCCTAACTGGCTCTTGGTGGTGGGGGACCTTTTTCACCTGCTTCACGCTATGGGTGTGTGGGTGTGTCAAAATAGGCCTAGTCTTTGACTCGTTAGGCCATAACTAGTTCAGGCAGGAATAGTGCAGGTTGTTCAGGTTAGTTAGAGAGTGGTGATTGGCCATGATCAAGGATCCTTTCCTGTAACAGCCTATCCATCATCTCTCTTACAACGCAGTATGCTGGGAAGCAGTGCCCTTGTTTTGGAGCAACATCATTCCAAACTAGGCAGAGGCCTTAAGACACTTCAGGAGAGAGGAATGAAGCTTGGCTCCTTTCAGCACTTTGCATGTGCTGACGAGGATAAACAAGGTCTGCATAATTGCTGGCCAAAGTTTGAAGCCAGGGTGGATTAGCCAAATAGCAACCACCCTTAAAATACATTACTGCATTTCAATAAATTATGATGTAACTCTGCCATTTAAATAAACCTATATTTGTTACCTCATGTCCTTACTTGAGGTGTTTCTTGTTTAGTATGAAAAAACATGTACCAACAGTGCACTCCTACACAGTATTAAACCTTTCTAAGTCCATTGGAGTCAATGGAATTAGAAGGGTTTAAATCCATTTAGGATTTGACTGCAAATCATCTGTTTCTTCAAAATGAGGTTTATTGTAGGGCTGGGGTTCGGAAAACCATAGCTGCAATAGCTAAATCAGAATTGAAGGGTGATGGGTAGATGACACGTGTGGCTGTCTTAGGTGAATTAGGACTATAAGGGTGAAGGAAAGATGCATTTGGAAATGAAGGTAATGTGATGATTTGCCTGCTGGATGCATGAGATTGACATCCAATCCAGCTTTATGTATGTTTCACTTAAGAAGCCATGCTTACACCACAATACAGATGCTGCTGTGGCTCCTCTTAAAATCTCATGATTTTCTTGACCCGAGTTGTGAGGGTACTTCCCCACAGTGAATATTCATGCCCTTTGGGAATGGCTAAAACATTATACAAGTCAGTGAAAATAAAAGTAATGTATTTCTGCTTAATAATGTTTATCGTATCCCCAAACTACAATATTTCCCCCCTTTAAAGTACACAGAGGCTTCAGGAGTGCTACGGCAAGACAAAGGGTTTCTTGCAAGGCCAGCACTCTGCCATCAGGAAAGTTTGTCATAAAAACTTTGACAAGGACAACAATGCATCACAAAAGTTTATCTCATGAGGGGGGAAGTCTTTTAACTCACCTTGAATCTCCTCAGTGCTCTTGTTCTCTGCTTGACCACCTGCCAGGGAATGTGTGCCGGACTGGCTGACCCCATTCTTAAATCACTTTTGAGAGATAGAACTTCATATAAACTGGGATGGACTAAAGGCTGGGTAAAGAAAGACAAGAGATTTACAACTATACAATATTTCTCGCTTTTGAAAATTAAATGGCACGATAGAGGCACTAAAAAGGGGGTTCACAGAAAAGGGCAATCCCAAGCGTGACCAGTTCAATATTCAGGACCTTGCTAGAGCAATAGCATCAGTATATAAATTAAAAAGAAGTTATTGTTTTGTAATGTGATGTCTATAGAGATGAAGAGAATTCTGAGCTTGCCTGCATGGGTTGTCAATAGAGCATATATATCCATAAAAAAAGAAGCTCTCCCATGCAAAGAGTGTGGTTGATATTTTAACAGGCCTTTTTAAAAGGCTGCTTCATCCACAATAAATGGGTGGAAAGGGAAAGGCTCAATACATGTCTATCAAGCTGTCATAGGAAAGTCCTCATTGGGTTCCACTCTTTTGCAGAGTAAATAACTCTCAAAAGCCATTTTGATTTTTGAAAGTAAATACCCAAAGAAGTGCAGAAAATGTGGGGGTGAGGGTTCCAGCAGAAGCAATACATAATGTCTACAGGCATTCTGTGAACATTTTTACTTTTAATATGTGAACTTATGACAGGTATTACCCATATTGTGTTATAACAGTATAATTTTGCTCTTTCAGCCTTTAGGATTTTTATCAGTTCCATTTCACTCACTAAACCAGGTTTTCTGCTGTTATTCGCCCCCCTCCCCCCCAATATTAATGAAGAGAGGTCATTTTAGCCCAGTTTATATTCTGGCCTGTTATCTGCAGAATTATGGTGTGAGGTAATCAGGTGTAAATTAGTAAAGGTCTGCTTTGAAAAGCCCAACAAGTTAATGCTTTATTATTTATCAGTGAAGTTGGCACACAATGAAAACATGGACAAGGGAAATTTGCACAGTGTTTAACTTAGGTCAAGAAAACAAGTAATTTGTTAAGTTGCAAGGGCACCAACACGTGCCAGGTCACGCTGGATTTTCTTTAAAAATAAAAAAATAACTAAGTTAAACTTTCAGTCAACCTGAAAATATCTGCTTTTTATGGGGGCAGTGCGGAACGAATGGGACAGCAAATCTTTCTTCAGTGGGCCATTTTCAGAAACTGAAAAGCTCTGTGTAGGAGAGTGGGAAAAGAGGGAATGGGGGGGGGGGGAGGTGCACAGAGAATGAGAAGCCAAAATCTGAGGTAAAAAAAAGTAATATAGGGAAAATGTCAAATGAAAGAAAGAGATGACAGAAAGAAAGAAAAGAGTGTGTCTGGCAGTTCTGGTAAGAAGATCTAAAATAACAGTGAGGAAAAGACTCAAAGTATAGAAAAGATGAACGTACAGAACTGGAAAAAAGACAAAAATCTCTCACATCTTCTTTTCAGAAAGAAAGCTGGAAGGAATTAGCTAAAACTTTGAAAAGCCAATGGCTGCAATAATATCCATACTTAATATCCAATGGGGCTGGGGAATAAATCCTATTGAAATCAATGAGACCAACCCCCAAGTAACAATGCATGGGATCTTTTTGCCATACTTTGAACAGGCCCATTCCATCAGTTACTTAGCTGATAACAAGAAAATACTGAATCATCCTATGAAAACCATAACAAAATAACTGCTTATTTAATGGGTTTGATTAAACACTCATTGCCTTTTTAACTGTCTTAACTGAAGAGTTTTCTAAAAGGGAAATATATTCATTTCTCTGAACTTTTGAACAGCTCCTACATGTGGACTGCCTCTATATTTGCTGAATAATTTCTTGTGTTCTTCAGGAACTATGCTAGGTGTCCCTTCAACCATCTCTTTTCTTCAAATATGTCTTTTTGATGCATATTCAGTTTCCTTTATTTTGACAGTTTTGTTTTCATAATTACCAGTTTTCTGTCATTCTGTTTCTATCATTCCTTGATTACTGAAAATGTATTCTCCACAATCAATCTTAAAAATTTAGTGCATGCATCCCTTTGAAACGTTATCCATTTCATATAACCTGTACATTGTACAGCGCATGGATACATGTATATTATTTATGTGGCATAGTGTGTTTGAGTTGCTATTCATCCAAGGTAGTTTCCTGAAACAGTAAACAACAGCAGTATTCTCTCCCCCCCATCCGCCTGCCCCTCTTTCTCCCCTCCCCCACTAAACTATCTGCTGAAAGAAAGAATGCTGGACAGTTTTGACCTCCAGCATCCATACAATGAGGAATGGACAATACTGAAGTATGGCTGCTTTCTATACAGACCTGCTTTTGTCTTCTTGTCCGGGGCTTGATCCTTGGAGCCCTGTGAGCTCAGTAGATGCCTGGGAGATAGATGTGATCTGTTAGCCTCATCCGGAGCCGACAGCTGAGCCACTTTCACACAGTCAGGCAGGTATGGCCGTGCCTGGGTAACAGATGAGAGCCCATGGGGAGCCCTGGACTATGGCGAATGAACAATCAAAAGAAACCATATTGGGCACAGCTACAAAAGGTCTCCCTGGCTTATTTTTGGCTGCCTTCCCTTGTTTCCTTGCTAAGCTGTAATGAATGTGGAAACTGCTTTCCTCCTAGAAGTGTATGAACATACATAGAGTCCAGATGCTGTCCTGCTCTTCCCTCTTCTGTCTGCCAGCTCTGTACACTGATTTCATTTGCGCCTGCTCTGTATATATGAGAGTAGGAAAAGGATTCCTTAAAATATATATCTACATCCAGGAACAGTTTTCTACCTTTCAATATTGGGTATTGTTGGCAAAAAAAAAAAAACACGGCTGAAAAGTCACAGTTAATACATTTCTGGCATTAAATAGAATCTTATGACATTAGAAAAAATAGTCTTATTTATTAACTATGCTTTAGCCTTTTAAAATAGTTTGTTTCTTATAAAGTCGAAGCTTATTCTGATGAAAATCATAACTTCTGATATTTATATATTTATTACATCTAACTCTTACCTTCTACATGTCAACTGGCATATATAGGGTGTCCAGTGCCATGTCATCTCCCATTGAGGTGTTCTCCCATCTAGCTGCCTCAGATCTAATGTTATGCATACACCATGGGCAGGGCTGACATCAGCATACCCAAAGGTGGGGCATCTGGGGGCCCAGGGCTTTCAGCAAGGCCCACTGGCACTGCCTCCACCTGCACCTCCCCGCCGCCTGCCCATCCATGCATCTGCAAGACTTTCCACCATCCATATTCCTGGCTGTACATGGTGTCCAGCACTGTCCAAGGAGGCACGTACATGGGGTGCATGCAGCTGGGAGTGTGGGTGGTAAGAGACCTTACAAATGAGTGAGCTGGTAAGGAATGAGGCATGGGTGGCAGTTGGGGAGAAGCATGTGGGTGAGTGGGAAGAGGAGGGTGAGCAGAGGTCTCCGTGGCAAGCAAACGAAGAGGCTCGAGCATTCTCTAACTGGACCTCCAAGGTGGTCTCTGCCCAAAAGCTGGAATTGGCTCTAACGATGGGAAGCAATTTGCAAACACTCAACTTTTTACTCTCCTAAATACTACTGTCTGTCTCCAGTGAAGCAGCTTCAGTTTTGTACAGCATCAGCCTACTTAAATCCAATCAAAGTCAGTGGGAGTTAAACATATTAATTGTGTTCAGGACTGTAAGTTTATAACCACAGTTTTCTAAGGCCACAGCCATCATTCTCACCATATTTATTTGGAAGTAGCCCAGCTGAACTCAGTGAGACTATTCCTCAGAAATAATGCTATCCTAAGAAGAGTTACATCCTTCTAAGTCCATTAAAATCAATGCACTTGAAAGGATGTAACTCCACATAGGATTGCACTGACCTCGTGTTTAGTTAGGACTGGATGGAAAGATTCTTCTGCATCAACAGCTAAATGTTATATCGTTTTACTTAAAATGATCTCAAAATGCTAATAGCTATCAGACAAAATGCTTACTACTAAAAAGTAGTAAAACTACTAAAAACATCCAAATGAATGACAGTCTTATTAGCATGCTAGTTGCAGTTAAATAAGCTGCAACTTATTTAACTGCAAGGTATACAGCCATGCAGGAAACTAGCCATATATCACCAAAAGCATACATTTAAACTTCCCTCCATCAACATGTACAAATATAAAGCCAGAGATCAGTTAAATACTTATGTCTATTTAGATATGACTATTAACTAGAAAAAGTAGTAGCAGTTGGATCTAGCAGCAGTTTGTGGGTATAAGAAGCATCATTTCCTGGAAAATCTCTCTATATAATTATTGTGTTTTGGTCGTGGACTCTCCTGAACATCCCACACACTCCTAAATCAGTTCGCTCCATGATGTGTCACTCAAGCTGTCCCTATCCACTGGCTGTGTTGCCTGAGTCCCACCTCCAACATTCTAAATGGTTTGCTATTCCTTCCCCTTCCCCCATAGCCAGAACACAGAGGTCTTTTGCCTATGTGGCCTGATTGGCCTTTGCCTCTAACATTCTAAACAGTTTGCTGTTGCTACTGGGAGTCATTGAATGTGTTCTGAGGTAAAATACATCTCCCAGTGTTCCCTTCAATGGTCACTGGAGTTGCCAATCACAATGTTCTGCAGCTACAGCACATCATTTCCCCTACAGAAAATTTCCCAGCTATTACAATTGATCTCCAGATGACCAAGATCAGTTCTCCTAGAGACAATGGCTGCTTTGGGCAGTGGACTCTTATGGCATTATACCCTGCTGAAGTCCCTCCGCATCCCAAACCACACCCTCCCCAGGCTCTACCCCTCAAATCTACAGGTATTTCCCAACCCAGAGTTGGCAACCCTGTAACTGGCTATGGAACCACTTTTCAGACCCTTGGAACCCAGAAGACATGGCATAGGAGGAGGTGCTTTTCTACCTTAGCTGCCACTGCATAGCCCCAAATCAACATAAGTCAGGAGTGGAGGGAACCATACCTGTTACCATGAGGCTGTCCTCCCATACTACCCGCTTGGGGCAGCAAAATGACTTGAGACAGCCCTGCCTTGTAGCTAAGCAGAAGGAAATAAACAGGCTCGCCTCCTTCTATTTTCCCCTTCCCTCTGCCAGCCCACCAGCCACAGCCTGCTTTAATAGGGTGGCTGCTGCTGAACAGTTGAATAGATGCCAGGCCTAGGTGTGTCGGGATGTAAACTGTGAATGCCATGCAAGATGACAGCTAGTGAGACTGATCAAACTGATCTAAGTGACAGCTAGGAGTCACATGAATGAACTAATTGCATCAGACTGTAGGAGGTGCTACATGACTCAGCATCTCTACTCTCATTGGACATGGGACTGTATATATTCTGAACTGTTCCTAGCAGTGTATGCCAGTTTGGTATCAGGTTGCATGGTGAAGCACTTTGTCAGTGAATATAACGAATGCTTTGCTGTAAAGGACTGTGTGTGTATATATTGTAAATAAACTGTAAATAGCTCTGCACCAAACTGGACATGCGCAGGACATTATTATTTGCACCACCGTCAAGGTGAATCATGCAGTTGGGTGGTATCAGGTCATCCAGTGGTTGCTGCCAGGCCTGGCCCCTGGATGTAATTCCCTCAAAGGCCAAAACAGCCCTGGAAATGGCCCTGCCCCCTCCCCCTGCATTTTACTGACAGAAATCAAGCCTAGAATGCTGTGGTTGCTTAGCAACTGCCACTGAGACCTTCTGTTTTTTAAAACTATAGGCATTCCTTTATCATTTTGGGGTCTTTTAACCCTCCAATATTTTTTGTGTTTTCTTTAGGTTTCAGATTTTTTTGTAAGCTAGGGGTGTTTGTAGAAAGATCTGTCTTGTTGGTTCACAACTCTAATAACTGGATTGAAATATTCTCTTATTTCGCCAACTTCACTATTAGAGACTGCCCACACCCATTTCTAAGAGGGCCAAACTTGATATCACTGGAATGGTCATCACTGTGGTACTTTGTTAGCCAAATTGCTCAATGTATTAATAACTATGGGGAATTATGATATTTAAGAGCAATTGGCAACTACTGGGACACAAGCCTTTGCATACAGAAGTCCCACCTTTTCCAGTAAAACCAAGAATAAACACAAAACCCAATTCTTTGGAGAAATGGGTTCTTTACTGAAGAATATTTCAAACATACAATTTAAAAAACCACACACACACTTATTCAGACCTAGGAAAATTAGAGAGAAAGAGATAGCGACATTCGCATGAGCAGGCAAAAACGTTGATTGGGTGATACTTGCCTGTCCTGACGAGATGAAGTGATCCACAGGAAAAATGGGGAGACTATGGGGAACAGGGATTGTACTCTGGACCAGCAGAACACATGGAAAGACTCTTGGGCAGCTACTCCAGAGTCAACAAGATAGGGCAAGATGTGACATCCCCTTGGGGGTGGGCTTCGCTGGCCATCTCCCTTGTCACTTCCCCTTGGTCAGTCCCAGGAAGTTGCTAAATGAAAAAAAAAACAGTTTCAGGAGGAAGGGGGCTTAATGGTTGGGCAATATCTATATATCTAATTCCGAAGTGGCCCCCTCCGTGCGGATATCTAAATCCACGCGAGGGGGGGGTATTTGGGGGACAGGGAGATTTCCCTACACATGTGGAGGAGTCCCCACATGTGCAGAAAAATCCTAAAAGTTAAAAAAAACTTTGGGGGGATATTTAAATCCCCTGAAAAGTAAAAGCGTTCCCTGCGCACATGCAGAGAACACTTTGGCCATTGGGGGGGCTTGGCAGGTGGCAGGCCTTGTCGCTGCTATCGGGGAGGGGAGAAGCTTCGGCGCATGGCAGGCCCCACCTTTGCAGTTGTCAAGGAGGGAAGGAGGAGGGAGGTGAGAAGGCTTGGTGGGCAGCGGGCCCTGCTGCTGCCACCGCTGATGTGGGGGAGGGAAGGGGGAGGGAGGGGAGGAGGCTCAGTGCGCGGTGGGCCCCGCTGCTGCCGTTGTCAGGGAGGGAAGGGGAGGGAGGGGAGAAGGCTCGCCGGGCCAGTGAGCCGATCAGCCTCATGGGGGGGGGGAGGAAGAAGGCTTACCTGGTGCCACTTTCTCCTCCTGTGGAGCTCCTCCTGCTTCTGCAGGCCAGGAGCTGTGGGGAATACTCCCCCCTCACAAGTATCACGGGTCCCCCTTCATGTTTAATTCTATTTGACTTTCAACAGTGGCACCTTTGGAGAACAATATTGTCTTTTGATAGCTCTGGCCAATGAGTTGATGGGTTTAGTGGGGCAGTGGCAGCTAGCTATTCCTGTTCAGCAAGCCATTCTTTTGTTATTCCTAAGTGTCTGCATCCAGTCTCTGGTGAAGGTGAAGGGCAGTGGGAGTTTCCTGCATGTTGAGGAGAAGGTTTGCTCATGGAGTCTCCTCAGGATTTTAAGTTCTTGTTGCAGAGCATGGCGTTTTTCCTGGTTTCAGTGTGTTTTCTGTGTTTAGGGAGCTGGTCTCTCTTGCTGCACTGCAGGTAAGAGATGGCAGGTAACCTCAGGAACCATTGGCACATCATCTCAGGAGAAGGTTTTTCCTCTGCTGGCATGTGTCTGCAGCTGACATCACTTTGGGTCACCACACAGTTTAGTCCCTTTTGCACACTAATTGC
Source organism: Lepidodactylus listeri (assembly GCA_029233225.1). Lineage (NCBI taxonomy): Eukaryota > Metazoa > Chordata > Lepidosauria > Squamata > Gekkonidae > Lepidodactylus > Lepidodactylus listeri. Next base: position 44,985,099 of record JARCFY010000003.1, read on the forward strand.
ACAGTTCAGTCTTTATCACTTATGAACTATAAGCCCATAAAAGCGCTCTACGCACCTTGCAGGGCAACAACTTGTGCAGTTTCAGATGGGTTTTGTGCATGTGCAGAGCAACTGTGGAGAGGGTTTTTTAAGCTCCAAGAAGCAGAAAGTGCTCCCTTTGCCCTTCCCCATGCCGAATTCCTGCATTTTTGTGTGTGTGAAAAAAAGGAAGAAGGGGCACCTGTCCCCAGTTCTGTCTCTGCCACCACTGACAGAGATCTTCTTCCAACAAAGTTCTTTCTCTGAGGAAAATGTTCAGCCTTGTTTTTCTCCTCCTTCTGAGTCACTAGGGCACAGTTTCTTTTTTTCTTTCCCCACTATCTTTCTGAAGGAATTACTATTTTTCTTCAAAGCTGAGAGCAAATACCCCCTAAAAATGCCCCCCAAAAGCTCTATTTTTTTTTTAAAGTACATTCTGGTGGAAGAAAATCCCTCACTCTGACAACAACATGCTGTGCCTTCTCTGTCTCAGTGAGGAGCATGGTGTTTCCAACTGCTTCATCTGCAAACAACTGACATCAAAGGTGAGACATGAGTTGGCCTCCCAGCTGCTCTTCTGCCACAGCTGCATTCAGCCAGCCAGCCAGCCTGACTCCCAACTCAACTAACTGCTGTTTTTGAACTGTCCTTCTCACTCGCATTCCATCAGCTCTCATTGGTCACTCTTAGGAAGAGGCAGAACCTAACATGTTCATCACACTACTTATTTAGAACTCCTTCCCAAGGATAAGTGGAAGTTAGCCAAATTTCTGGAACTGGAAGAATCTAAGCAGCAGATCTCATCTACCAAGCTTGTGGCTGATCAGCATGCAATATTACCACAACCATTTTTTGAGGCACTATTCTTGTGTGCATTCTACAACCTTGCCTAATGAAGCCCAGTTTAGTATTGAAGGCCTCCCTTTTGAGGGATCCAACCTCTTCAATACTAGAACTGATAGAGTCTTAGATTGTATGTGAAAGAATAAATTTACAGCACAATATTGGGGAGTCATTCCTCCTGCCCCACTATTTCAAAGATCCAGGCCCTACTTTAGGCCCTATCATCCAACTACAGAGGCAGGGGATATCAGCTTCCACACCCTTCTTCCACCTATAGACATTCTTTCCTCACTTATGATCCCCTTCCCCCTCCATCAAGGTGTATGTTTCTTTCTCAGAGAGGGAAATCCTGGTCCCAGTTACCCAAACCATCCCCACCATCAAAACAGAGATTTTGATAACTACAGCCCAGGCCTGGATCCTTGAAATGGCCTTTTCCATTTTTGGAAATTTCATGCAATTTGGAAATGTCATGCAACCCCCCCCCCCCCCCCCACACATCTATTTATCAGAAGGATGTTTGCCAGGATCAATAGGTCCTTTCCATAGTTACAAGAGAATTCACAGAAACCCCTGGTGGTCTTCCAATTTCAACCAGTCCACCCCTTCCTCCCCTCAAGTGTTGGCAGAAGTCAATGTCCTTCTGCCAAAGCGGGGTGGGGGGACAGATAATGGAGATGCCTGTGGAGGAAGAGCACCGCGGATTTTACTCAAGGTACTTACTGGTGAACAAGAAATGGAGAGTGGGGGTGGGAACCAATCCTGGATTTGAGAAAGTTGAACAAGTCACTGTAAACGAAAAAGTTCTGAAAGGTGTCCTCTTCTGATGTTCTCTCTCTTACACCTGGCCATCTTGACTTGCTTGATGCATATTTCCAGATCAAAATCAGACAAAGCTCTCAAAGATATCTCAGCTTCCAATGTGGAACACTTTACCTGCAACACATAGTCTTTACTTTTGGACTAGTGAGAGCACCCAGGGTTTTCACTAAAGTGGTAGCTGTTGCTATAGCTTATTTACACAGGCTAGGTTATGACAAGATCTGTCCATACCTCAGCGACTAGTTAGTTAGTGGCTAATACAAAAGAAGAACTTCTATCAGACATTCACTTGATTTTAGACACCCTGAACACCTTGTGCCTATGAGTAAATTTAGACAAATCCAACCAGGTCCCCACACAAAGGGTAACATTCATAGGGTCATAGGTTCCATCAGAAAGAATTCTAGCTATCTAACTTGGGGCATGGAGTCAGGAATGGGCTGGATGAGGGTAAACAAGCTGAAACTTAATCCTGACAAGACAGAGGTTCTCCGGGTTACAAGAAAGGCAGACCGGATCTCTCTTGTCTTTGATTGGGTTATACTCTCATTGAAAAGCCAGGCTCACAGCTTGGGAGTCCTACTCAAAACAGCAGTCACCTTGAAAAACCAGGTAGCTGTGGTAGTCCAGAATGCATTTGCCCAGCTTTGGTTGTGTCAGCTGTGTCCGTTCCTGGGTCAGACAGATCTAGCCACAGTGATCCATGCCTTAGTTACATTGCAATATGCTGTACTGGGAGCTACTCTTGAAGAGTGTTCAGAAGCTATAGCTAGTGCAGAACACTGTGGCTAGACTGCTGGTTGAGGCTAGCTACCAGGAGCACATGGCCCCGGTATTACAGCAAGTACACTGGCCACAAATCCTTTCCCAAGTCCAGGCAAGGTTTTGCCTTTGACCTTTAGAGCCCTACATGGCTTGGGAGTAGAGTATCTGAAGGATCATATTCTTCCATATGTTCCTGCATGTAAATTAAAATCACAAGGAGAGGGACCTCCTGACTGTCCCACCAATCAAATGAATTCCCATTTGGAGGGTACAGGAGAAAGGGTCTTCTCAGTGGCAGCCCCATGATTATGGAACAACCTCCCCAGGAAGGTGCACTCGGCTCCCTCACTTTTGCTTTTTAGAAGGCAGCTGAAGACACTTTTATTTAGGACTGTATTTGATTTAAACAGTTGTGCATCGTGGTTTTTAACTTTTAGTTTTATGTTTTTAATGCAATCTATTTTATGTGTTCTATAAGCCACCTTGAGCACTGTAAGGAAGAAGGCAGCAAATAAATATATTTAAAAATAAATAATAATTACATAGTTAAAACAAAAAGATCTGTCTACTAATACTTTGTCTCCTATGTCTCAGACTTCAGCTGACCATTGTGGTCCAAAGACTATTGGGCCTTATGACCTCAGCCACAGGGCATAGCCTCCTACACGAGACACTGGATGTGAACCCTTCAGCTTTGGTTCCTCCGGCATTTCAATCCTTCTCGCCATTCCCAATACAAAAGATTGAACTTCCCCAAACTGGTACTTCATTCCCTCCAGTGGTGGATGTGTGAGTGTTAAGTGTCCTCAAGTCACTTCCAACTTATGGCGACCCTATGAATGAATGACCTCCAAAACATCCTGACCTTAACAGTCTTGCTCGGGTCATGGAAAACTGAGGGGCATGGCTTCCTTGACTGTGGAAAGTTCCCATATTTTAAATAGTTTAGAGAGAACCTGTTCTCTGGACTGCACTGGCTTAAGGCAGTTGTCAAGTGACTATATGACTGGGCGCTATGCGAAAGCTGTAGTGCATTTGCAATGTCAGCAAGGGACCATGGAGGAAAGTAGATTTTCAAGGTATGTTCTAAGGTTCCCCAGATATGTATTAGGGTTCTTCAATGAGAACTGTTTGTGGAGCTTGCCCACCAGTACTGATCTTCCCCTGCAGTGTGCAGTGGCAGAGAAAGGCTGGATGAGTCCCAGGGCCCACTCTCCATTCATAAAGGGCAACATAAAGGCTCAGCAGGCGATCCCTCCACAGTCAGGTTCATGTGGATTGGAAGCCTTGGAGGTAAAAACACTGGAAAAACAGAGCTCTAAGAATATCCTTAGGCATGATGGTTGTCAGTATTTACTGAGCCCTGCATTTCTGTTGCTAGTTTTGTCGATTCCTAAATGCAGTGCTACATAGAGCACCAGGGGGAGGGGGGAGAAATCTAAAACAATAGACAGATTCTGGGCACTCTTTGTTATGCTGTGAAGGGGTTAATTCAGCATTGACCAGTACCTGCAACATATTTGCCATCTTTATTTAGATAATATGGAGCTGTCTCTCCCTGCTAGTCTATTAAGATTAAGGAAACTGTTTCTCATCATTAGTGGGCCTGATGACAGGAGAGATGGAGCTGAACAGACAACGCCTTCACTTGCTGCGCAGTCTGGTGAAGTTGGGTTTCCCTGTGTTCCGTGGGTGACTGGAAATTCCCAGTTCCCCTACCTTTGCTGTGTGGGCCTCATCTTGGTTCACCAAAGTTGGATTTGAGTCCTAGACTGACTAACTGATCAGGTGTGGGGGGAAATGAGCTGGTTGATGCATGTTGCCAACAAAGAGGGCTTGTGTTCCGCTAGCTGATGTCAAACGGATGGTTCCTAATCCCTCCAGTGTCATGCCCAGTTTACTTAATAACAGATTGCCCAATAAAGCAATAAATCTCCTTGCACAATGACTTCTGTGCAGCTTCCTCATATCCTAACACTGCATGATGAGCAAAGCTTGCTGCAGCTGTGGCATTGCTAGAAGCCATCAGAGACAGGCAGACGTATGAAGGAGACAGGAATGCACTGGGGCAGCCATACTTTCACCAACGGTGAACACTTTCACAATATGGAATATATTGCACAGTTTCTAACAAGTTCCATGTTGATTACTACTCTTCATTGCACTTACTAGAACCCTGAGAGGGAGAGCAATCCCATTCCCATTTTACTGGAAATAAACTGAGTCAGTTTATGTATTTTGTTCAAGTCCATGATTACTCACCCCTGCTCAAACTGAGGTTCCATTTCTAAACCCAGCACTAAATGTACCTAACTGTATCTCCAAGAGCTCTTCACTCCCAGCTTTCATGTAATATTATGTTATTGATCAAAAGAGAATATTTATTTATTTCATTTATACACCACTTTTCTACCCAATGGGGACCCACAGTGGCTCACAACATTCTCCCCTCTTCCACTGCATACTCACAGCAATCCTGTGAGGTAGGCTAGGCTGAGACTATGTAACTGTCCCAAGGTCATTCAGCAAGCTTCCATGGCAGAATGAGAGTTAAACCTGGGTCTCCCAAGTCCCGATCTGACGTTCTAGCCAATACCCCCGAGCAGAGCTTGATTGCTATTGCTGGTGAGAAAGGAAGCCATTTCCCCCACATATTAGTGGCATTTCCTCAGGTATTGTATTTATATGTATCTAATTTAATAAATAAATCCCAGTTTATCCAGAAACAGGACATTAGTACCTCACTCCTTTGGAACAGCAGAGCAGTCTTCTTAATCAGGGTCAGCAGCAGCTAGGAAAAGAAAAACAGTCTCAGGTGTTCTCAGGAGCAGCGTGAGCCAATATCCAAATTTCATTTCTCAGTTAACTGTTTTGCCAGTTTCCAAAGTGAGAAGTATTGGAGTCGGGAGTCCATGGAACAGTGAAACAGCTAGATCTTTATTGCTGGTCCGGATGAAGCATACAACCCAGGGCTCCGAGCCCTCCTTTTATGCTGGTCAGGGATAATCCCCTGACCTCGCCCAACTGGCCTGATAGGCTATTATCAGTCTATTTACATCTCATAGGTTCCCTGGGAGAAAGCTAGGTACATGATTGGTGGCTGGTTTGAATCCACCTGGCCTTTGTTCTACCTAGCTGAAGCTCAGGTAGTTCTTGGCCATGTGTTCTGGCCACATGGTGGTCGCCATTACTGGAGCACATGGTGACCGCATGGTCAATACATAACACAAAGTCTGCTTCTTCTTTGGCTGCTCATGTGCTCAGATGTCAGAATGTCCTAATGATCATGGTATAGTTAAGGATGGACTCTAGGCCTGCCAAGTCCCCCGCTTGGGCGGGGGAAACACCGATTTTTAGAGCTTACCTCCCGCTTTTCCAAAGATGGCCACCGGGGGGACTAAATGGCTGCCTTAAAAGGGAAATGTCTGCAGAGAGCCTGCCCTGCAGTAAAAAGCCTCGCCAGACATTTCCCCTTTAAGAAGTCAGCAAGATAGCTTCTTCCACAGCAAGAGAGCCCCGCCCAGAGATTAAGGAGGGACTGAAGGAGCTGCTTTCGCATGTGGCTGGCAAGGTGAGTTTCTCTTCCAGCTCTTTTCATTCTCTCTCCCTTTCTTTTTTCTGTCTGTCTGTCTGTCTGTCTCTCTCTCTGTCCCCATCCAGCAGAGGTCTATCAGTGGCTATTATAGCCACAAGGTCTAAATGGAAGTAAGTGCCTCTGCCAGTTTTTTCCCCTTCTCTCTCTCTCCCTCTTTCTTTCTTTTTTCTGTCTGTCTGTCTGTCTCTCTCTCTCTGTCCCCATGCAGCAGAGGTCTGTCAGTGGCTATTATTAGCCACAAGGTCTAAATGGAACCCTTTGTCTGGGGCAGTGAGGCTCTGCATTCTTGGTGCTTGGGGGGCAACAGTGGGAGGGCTTCTGGAGTTCTGGCCCCGCTGCTGGACCTCCTGAGGGCACCTGGTATTTTTGGCCACTGTGTGACACAGAGTGTTGTACTGGATGGGCTGTACTGGATGGGCCGATCCACTGTGGCTTCTCTCCTGTTCTTATGATATGAAAATCATATTTAGCACTTGTGTAGCACTTAGGGCTTCATATTCTGCCGAGATGAGGAAGGATTCAGTAGGGCCGTTGCTCAGTGATAGAGCATCTGCTTGACATGCAGGAGGTATCAGCCTCTTCAGCTAAAAAAGGATCAGGTAATAGGTGACATTAAAGATCTCAGCCTGAGACCCTGGAGAGCCACTACCAGTCTGAGTAGTCAATACTGACCTTGATGGACCAATGGCCTGATTCAGTATTAGGAAACTTCATGAGTTCATGTGTCAGCATGTGGAAGCAACATCACAGGATGTGACATCACAAAATGATGTCACTTCCTTTCTCCTGGCTCCACCCCCAAAGTCTCCTGGCTCCACCCCCAAAGACCCCAGATATTTCCCAAGTTGGACTTGGCAGCCCTAATGGACTCCGTTCCCGCAGACATTAGCTGCAATCCTATAGAAATTTGCCTAATAACAAGTCCCCCCAAAGCATGCCCATAAAACCCACCCACATGTGTTTAAAATTAAAGATGGCCAAAATGAAGCACTTTTAAGCAGGGGTCCGTTGGAGCGGGAGCGCACAGGAGCGCAGCTCCGGGAGTGAGGAGCCCAGGGGGTGGGCACATGACCAAGCCCCACCCCCTCCTCGGCTTTCCCGAGCAGTGCAGACGTGCAGCGCCCTGGGGAAAGCCCTGCTAGGGTCTTTATTGTTTTTAATGTTTTCTTTTAATATTGATAATTTTATCATTGTTCCTTTTATGACTGTGTGCTGCTTTTCCAGAGACTTGCTCAAAGTGGTATATAAATTTTCTAAGTATACCATTTTTTATCTGGGCACATGGCACTTAAGTACTGGAGAAATTTCACCAACCCTTCAGCAGCTTCCACCTTATCAGTTTGATGTAGTGGTCAGGAGTTGGACTCTAATCTGGGAGAACCCGGTTTGATTCCCCACTCCTCCACATGCAGCTGCTGGTGTGACCTTGGGCCAGTCACAAGTTCTCTCAGAGCTGTTCTCTCATGAGCAGTTCTCAAAAGACCTCTCTCAGCCCCAGCTACCTCACAGGGTGTCTTGTTGTGGGGAGGGGAAGGGGAAGGGATGGGTGGTGCACATGTCCTGGGTATCTCAAGTCTACTTGAAACCTGGTGGTTTCAAGGGAGCAGGAAGAGAATGAGGGTGTGTTCTTTACGCTTATTTTTATTGCACAAAGTATTGGATGGGGAAGGGAATGGAGGAAGAGCAGGTCAGTTTCACTCACCTGTAGAGTGGACCCTGAGGGGTGGGTGTTGCCTTCTGACACACTTCCGGTATGTTAGGGGGTGTGGCATATGCAAATGAGTTATGCAAATAAGTTATGCTAATGAACTCCTGCACCTTTTTTCTATGAAATGACCCCTACTTTTAAGTCTGCAAATGCTAACAATGCATTCCTAAGCAGAATTGCACCTTTCTAAGCCAATTTTCTTTAGTGAACTTTGAATGGTGAATATCTGTTTAGGATTGCACTTTAATAGGCCATAAATGTGTTTACTTTGCTGGACTCAGAAACAGAATTGAATTGCAAGAGGTTGAGAAATCAAACACGTTAAGTGTCATGTTGTCTACAATATTTTGTCTTGTCTTCTGATTCATTGTTTAACTGTTTCTATTTCTGGAGCATATCATAATTCCAAACTCTGTTGCTCTAAAACAGTCTTGCTATTGCATGTAGTCTGAATATTGTAGACAGTGTGATACATGCTGGACATTTGTGTATCTGGATTTCACATTGCTGCTTTAGGATCAATGCAGAAAGAAAAAGGGTGTGAGGAAGTGTAGCAAGGGTTTATAACTGTCTGTGCCATAAGAGTGGATTATAATGTCATTCACTAACTGACAGATCATTTAGTGTCCTGGAAGAGTCTGTTTTCACACCGCTGACATTTTCACAGGGGAATTTTGGGTAGGCTCCTTATTGTCAGAGCTATTTTTCACCCAATTTGTTTCCAAATGATGTCTAACCTGAGGTCTTCCCCCTGAGAGAGATTTAAGCAATGATTAATGAGAAGTGTTTGGCCAGACCCACCTGGGAAATGGGCCATCTGCAAACTCAGGTAAGATGGAGCTGTCTACAAGACATCAGCTTGTGAGCAGCAGACAGCTTCCCATGGCTTTAGGCATGGCTCACAGCAAATGCAAGATGTTCGCTGTTAGTATTGCTGTGATTCATAAAAAGTAACTGGAGATAAATGCCACTCAGACTGCCTTGAAGAGCTGCACACGTCATGCATATGTATTTCTCATAGTGTTGTTCAGTGCCTATCAATAGAGAAATATGTAAAACTGTGGAATAAATAGCTGATAATATTATTTTTTAAAAAATAACTTAACCTAGTCACCTCAGAGTACCTAAATCCCCATCTCCTTAAGCCTTAGTGGTCAGCAGGGGTCATTTTGTAGAAAAAGAGGTGCAGGAGCTCATTAGCATAACTCATTAGCATAACTTATTTGCATATGCTACATCACCTGACATCACAAGAAGTATGTCAGAAGGCAAGACAGAAAGAAGAGAGAGAGAAAGAAAGAGCTGGCCGAGAGGGGACAGCTACCAAACCAAGCCTCAGAAATACCACTATTCTGGGAGGATAGCTTCAGTGGTGGCTGAAGCCTTCAGAAGGCTGGTCAGAGGAACAAGGACCTTTCCAGGGGACAGGGTCATTTTGCTGCAGCCATGACACAAGCAGGCATTCCCCCGCGGGGGTGGGGCTGGCACCAACTCCCGGAGCTGCGCTCCCCCGAGCTCCTGCTCGAAATGACCCCTGGTGGTCAGCATTATTCTAATGTGGCCAACAAGGACTGTGACTAGCTTAAACAGAAACAAATTTAACTAGATCATCTCTGCTAGAACCTCCTGTACACAGGTAGGAATCTCCCTTCAGGACAGTTGACGTGGATAATTTGCTGACCACTATTCCCACGCTAGCGTGAATGAAGACAGTTGAAGATATACAGGTGTGGTTTCTGGCAGATCCTTCTCACAAGTCTGCATAGTCTTAGATACAGAGAGGAGAAGAAAAGTGTGTGATGGCTTTCTTTGACTTATTCCTTACATTGACCATGAGCTAAGATAAAGCAAAATTTTCATTACATAAATCAGACAGGCAGCAATCTGTCCAGGCTCTAGAGCCATTCAGTAATGGCTGAATCAGAGAGAAATGGTCTTCCAGGCAAAGTCAGGGTTTATGCTAGTAGAACAGGGAGTGGCCTAGATATGGTAACCAATGGTAGTAGCACTGATCTGAAAGACAAGTGAAGGAGCTATGGTTTTGAGAACATGGGTGATTGCACCAAAGTATAGCCTTAGCCTACCCTGTGGGAAAAGACAAATCTTATACAAATCTTACTGCTGGTTGAATCCAGTTACCTTGTAAAAATACAAGTATAGAATTAATTGCTAGTGTCACATTTATAAAAACTCTGAAAATGTGGCTTCTGTCCCTGTGCTTGTGATGCTGGACATATTTATTTACTGAATTATTTTTTTCCTTTTCTATGAGAAGATTGTAGGCTTAGTTACATCTGAAACTTCATCCCTGAACCCTACAGTCCTGTTTGTTGAAGCAATCCCAGGAACCCACACCAGTCTGCAAAATGTCATATATTGAACAATAACAAAACAAAACAAAACTCTCCATAAGTCTGTAGCATTTACTTATTACCGACAAGGAGAAAACGTTCCAGCTGACACTAGCAGCCCCCTGACTTGTGGCACTGACTGCGGATCAAAATGTTTCTCTCTTGCAGTATTTGGCATGACACAGGATGGACATGCTGGTAGCTTTAAAAATAAAATAAAAACCAACTGTTGTGCAAAGAATGCCTTCAGTTTGATGTGCGCAAAATGTATCCTGCAGAACAATCTCACACTTTCTTTAACCACTTCTGTTGCCAGCAACATGTTTACCATGATTTAGATGTCTATTATACGCATGAATGGCTTGTCTACTTAATTTCATCACAAAAATGAACCCTCATAAGAGGCACAGATGCTGGTATGATGGTAATCAAATTAGTTTTTGGACAGGTTTATGGCCACTTGCTGTCAGTTAAGCTCTTTTTGGCTACCTTCACTCTTAATACAGTTTTGATGGTGATTAATGGCTCCATTAATACACTGTTTTTGCTGTGACAGACACAACATTATGGTGTTGTTGACCGCAGATGATCATAACATTCTGTACAACCCAGTCCTGAAAAATATAAGTCACTGCTAATGTGGTGATGTCAGGAAACACTCTGCAAACTCAATATGTAGGGATTTTACAGGTAGTTTTAGGATATAATCCAGGACCATTTTGTTGGAAAAGGCAATGTCTGGTGTACAAAGAAGAAGAGAAGAAGACCCTGCAGGGGGCAGCAAGAAGACAATTAGATAGGATCGTGAGGTCTGTATCTTCTCTCCTGTTAAGTGTCATTCCTTGTCTATCTCCAGATTGCTACTCTAAGGGCAATTTCCCCCTTCTTCTTGGAAGTGCCACACTCAGTCTTACCCTCTCTCTCAACTAGAGATGTAGTTAGGAACCTATCTCTACCTCTCCTCTTTCCTATCAAGTATATTAAGTCCTAAATTTATATTTATTTATTTATTATATTTCTATCCTGCCTTGCTGGACAAGCTGGCTCAAGGTGGCTTCCAACATTTAAAATACTATAAAACAATAGTTTACAAAAATGTTAAAAACACAGCATGATATGCAACAAAAACAACAGATAAAGCTGGCGACAATCAGAGTTGCATGGTGAGAGGGGCAGCATCCAATTTAGCCACCTCTGGCAGGGTCTCAACCAGCAAGTTCCAGGGACCTAGTTGTTGTCAGTCCCCCAGTGGCGGCTCCTAGTTGAAGGCCTGGTGGAAGAGCTCCATTTTGCAGGCCCTGCGGAACTGTAATAAGTCCCGCAGGGCCCTGATGTTCTCCGGGAGCTCATTCCACTAGTATGGGGCCGCCACCGAGAAGGCCCCAGTTCTAGTGCTGGCCAATCGAGCTTCTTTCGGACCAGGGAGAATCAAGCAATATTGTGAGCTTGACCTCAGCGCCCTCTGGGGCATATATGGGGAAAGGCGGTCCCTCAAGTAGGCAGGCCCCAGACCATATAGGGCTTTAAAGGTCAGCACCAGCACCTTGAACCGAATCCTGTACGCTATAGGCAGCCAGTGCAGGGATCTCAGCACAGGCTGGATGTGGTCCCGTATGGAGAGACCTATCAGCAGCCTGGCTGCAGCATTCTGCACTAGCTGCAGCTTCCGGATCAGAGACACTTTATCTAGTCTTTAATCAGGTTGTGTTAATTACTCTGCTAACACATTTAAATCATGCAATTGACTTCAGAAGAAACAGGATGGAACCCTTCCACATTATCCTACCAACAAACAAGTCCACCAACTACCAGATATAGGATTGTAGCCCACTCCTAGCTATTTTTACTTGCAAGTAACCCAACTAATCTCAATGGAAGTTGCAAGAAAGTATGCTAATGGCATTTTGCTCCAGAAAGTTCGGTGCTAGAGGGCTGAAATAGGCCTCAAAGCAAATATCAAGTACACAACACTATTCACCTTTTTTTCCTCCCATAGTGCGCTTGGCGGGGAGGGCAGGATACAAATTAAACAAATAAAATAAATAAAAATAAGTGTAGATTTTGATGGCTATATCTAGCAGATCATTTGCAGTGAAACTGTAAACAGAGTCACACCCTTCTTAGTCTGTTGAAGTCAGTGGGCTTTAGGGTTGCCAAGTCCCCTCGTCACTCCAGCGGGGGAATTTGGGGGCATTCAGAGGGTGGATGGGGATGCCCCAGACCCCACCCCCAAGAGCAAGCACCCATGGCCACCCCTCTCCCTCCCCTCCTGCCAGATTTAAAGGGCTTCAGCTGATCGGCACATGGCTTGTCGATCAACTCGAGGGCCCTTTAAATCTTTCAGGAGGGAGGGATGTTGCCGGCCACAAGCTCCATTCACAAAAATACCCTTTAAAGCAGGGGTGCCAAATATAAGACCCAGGGGCAGGGCCGGTGCTACCATAAGGCGAGGTTAGGCGACTGCATAGGGGCGCAGAACCCTGATGGGTGCAGAGGCCAGCAAGCAGGGTTGGACAATGGGGAGAGCAGCCCTGACTACAAGCAGGAATCCTTGTCTCCGGCTGCCTCAGGGCTCACCTGATGGGGAGAAGAAGCAAGCAGCCTGGTGCTGCCTGATCAGCTCTGCGCTGATGCTGCGGGTGCCAGTCACCCTCACCACCCCTCCAGGCACCCCCGGGCCTGGAACACAATTTGCCTCTGTGGCCCACTGAGCAGAGTGGAGGGACCAGTGGAGTTGGAGCCTCCCTTGCCCAGTGGTGGCAGAGGAGCCCAAAGGCAAAAGGGATGGCCTGGCCAGGCTGCACCCCAGCACCCCTCTGCGTCCCCTCCTGCGGGGAGTGGAGGGAGCTGGCCCGAGCAGGACTCCAGGAGGAAGCCCCCCCGCCAAGAGGCCACCTCTCATGCCCTCGCCTCCTGAAGTCTGGCCAAGTTGGAGCTCTGAGCAGGGGACGGCCCAAGAGGGATCGCCAGGTCAGGGTGCTGGCTTCCCACAGAAGAACAACATCATCTTCTGGCAGCGCTGCATCATGAGGCTGGCTGTTCTTGAAGGCCCCGCCTGCCTGCCTTTGGCTCCCTTTGTGCGCCGCTGGGATGGGGCTCTTTACAGCATAAAGAGTAAAAAAGATGGGTGATACGTGTGCTGCCACCCCCTAAAGTGAGAGGTATATTTGTGATGGAGGGGTGCAATGCCAAACCCAATGAGATAGCTGTGACTTCTGCAAGCTCCTTTTCTCGACCCCTCTTAATTTTCCCTCCCCTCCCCATTTTTTTTCAGAAGTTTCCCAAAAGTTGGCTCCTTCTGAGACAGCCTGCTACTTAGCACAGGAGAGGTCACTGCAGCTTGTCAGAAACTGACATGGGATTGCCTGTTGTGACATATGTTTGATCTGTGCCTAATTGTTATGCCTTAATATACTAGTTCCTAATGAGTTACTCTTTCTTCATGTAAGCGTTTTCTCGTTTCTACCCCCCAGCTGCAACGACTGGTTCTTAATCCCTTTTCATTCCCAGGTCCCGCCCAGGAGTTTGCATCACTTCATCAACCCACCCCGCAGGAATGCGGAGTCTCTTCTGTTGCTTAGCTCTGCTTAGCTCTGCCTGCTTGTTGCTTTCCGCTAGCTTGCTTACAATTGCTTGCTCCGTTCTGCATAGCCTTTTACAAGCATGTGCACTGAGTGATTTATCTTGTCTCAGGTTATCTCCTTTCTTGTGTCCTTGAACAGATGGGAGGAAGAAATGCTCTGTGAACTGCATACTTGTTATGTTATCAGGTTTTGAGAAACTGAAAACTAGACACAGCAACAACTTTGTGCCATGAGAACAAGTTGTCCTTTTTCCTTTCCCCTGGGAACTAGCTTTCCCGCGTCTTCCGTGGGAATTGGTGTTACTGTCAGAAGTGCGCCAAAATTGTAGCTCACTGATTGGCAGTATACCTGTAATCATGTCGCAGTTTTAGTATATCTATGAATGTAACCCATAGCACTCCATTACTAACAGAACAAGTGTATGACTCCAGTGATCTTTCTACAAGTAAAGGACTTTTTACCCAAAGACCTGTTGTGGACTGTATTCATTGGGACATTCTCACACAGCTCTGGCACACACTCTTGGGGCAGGCTTTCGTGTTCAAGTTTGTGTCCCATCGCCCCCTCCCCATCAATTCTTGCTCCACTTCCATCTGCTGCAGGCTGGTGGATGGAAATGACTCCCCTACCCGAAATTTCTGTCTTGGGCTCCCCCTCCCTGGCATTGTTGTTGGTAAACGTTGGGGTGGGAAAGCCACAAGATTAAAAGAAGGACTCAGAAGTGATTTCCCACGCACAATAGATTTGTTTCCACCCAAATTTCCATCATATAAATACGGGACATTCATCAGTTTCCACTTAGAATCTGCACATTCCAGATCTCAGGCTCCATCATTCATGGGGGGGGAACAAATGCTCAAGGAAAGTTTTTGGGTTTTTGGCAAAGACAGCTTGGGTGTGGAAGCAGAAGTGTTCCCACCCCCCACCCCCATGCCGTTCATTCCCTACAGTTGCTGCGTGACTGGTCTGCAAGGAACAGGAGATGGGGGAACCCAGACCCAATTCTTTAAAAACAGTAATGTTTAGTTTGCCTCAGGCCCATATAATGCTCTCAAGAGCCCCTGTTTATTTATAACCCTGTTTGTTTGTTGATATCCCTTTTCATCCTGATGGGGACCCAAAGTTGCTGGCAAAACATGAAAAAGAAAGACAAATAAAGAGGGGAAAATGTGTGTATGGGGGTATTCTGAGGGTCAAGCAGTCATTTCTGCCCAGCTCTAGGCTGAAGGACAACCACCTTTGGCTCATGAATTTGGGCATGGCCAGGTCCTAAGTATCAGTGAACAAAGAGAAGGACAAACTCAGGGAAGATGTTGTTCAGCTGCTACTGGACAGCTAGCCAACAGGATCTTCCCAAATTCCTCCTCTGCCTTCTCCTGTTCCTCTGACTGGCAGTGTCATTCCATTCAGTTATACCTCTGTGATCCCAATGGCCTTAGTGGATTTAGAAGGGTATAACTTTGCTTCGGATGACACTATAGGGTGTTCATTTTATCACTGAATAATAATAATAATAATTAATAATGTGGTAGTGCTATCAAAAAGTATTGAGCAAAAAATCTTAATAGAGATAGGTAAAACTATAATTGGCAGACGAATTGGTGACAAAATTTGCTAAAGAAAAGGCACACAAAATGAGATTCTGATGTGCCTGAAATGGAAACATTAAAGAGACTTAAATATCAGCATTACAGTTAACAGGATTTTTCAAAATGCTTTGTGATTTGTGTTTTTCTGTTTGAGAGAGAAAACCAGAGATTGTATTACTTGTTCTCACAATTAAAAAAAAGGAAATTAGCAATTTCAAATTTTGTGTTTTTCATTCTTCCTAAAATGCATTTATGTTTGAAAATTGGTGAGCACACGGTTTGGGGGGGGGGGGGCAGAAGGTAGCCTTGCCTAGTGTGCAAAAAAGCCTGGCACCGGCCCTGCCTGGGGGCAACTAGTGCAACGGAGGGAATAGCAGACTGTTTGGGGGAGTGGGTGGAGCCACTCCAATTGCAGCTTCAGCATGGTGGAACAACCTCATCTGCAACAGTCAAGCAGTGTGGGACTGTCTGCTCAGTGCTGGACTGCTGGCTCTCCAATCCGCCCATATGGGTTTTCCTTTGCACCCCCCTCCCAGCCCAGGGGCATAGACTTTTGGAAATCCCGGGGAGGGGCTTCTTAGCGCACATGCACTCGCTGGAGCGATGGTTCCCCCCACCCCCAAAAACCGCCCCGCCTCCCTGGGCCCTTCTGAGGCCCGCCAGCCACTGCTGCCGGTGCCCCTCTCTCCCCCCCGCCACCCCTTCCCTCTCCCTCTCCAGCAGCAGCGGCCGGGCCTCGGAAGGACCTGGGGAGGTGCGGCGGCAGGCGCTCCGTTTTCCCAGGGGAGGCTAAGCCCCCCCCCGGGAAATTTTGGGGGTGGCTCAAGCCCTCGAGCCCCCCCATACTCTACGTCTATGTCCCAGCCCATGAAACCTTGCAGTGAGGACACACCAACTTGGAGCTTACCAGCTGCTGTCTTTTATACAGTTTATATCTCCCATACCTGGCATTATGTTTTATGGCACACATAGCCCAGCCCAACAAAGTGACATTTATGTCAGATCCAGCCCTTGTTAAGAAATGAGTTCGACACCTCTGCTTTAAAGGGTCTTTTTGCAAATGGGATGGGGACTACAGGGCTGATTTCCCAGCGACGATTTACCACTTGGGATTCAGGTGAATATGCTGCCATCCCACTCACTGCAAACAGGGTGGTGGTGTGCGGAGCTGGGTGAGTGGGGTGGCGGCACATTGATTTGCCATTGGGAAATCAGCCCCAAGCACTGTGGCCCCCACCCGACTCACAAAAAAACCTTTAAAGGGTCTTTTTGTGATTGGAGCTTGAGGCCAGCAACAGCCCCTCTCCCTCCCTCCTGAAAGATTTAAAGGGTTCTCTAGCTGATCAGCAGGCCATGTGCTCCCCACTGATCAGCTAAAGCCCTTTAAATCTGGCAGGAGGGGAGGGAAAGGGGTGGCCACGGGTGACCGCTCTTGGGGGCGTGGCTTCCCCCTACCGGCCAGCTGGCCAGTGGCAGATTGGAGCTCCCAAAAGCAGGGGAACCCCCACCTGGACCTGGGGGCTGGGAACCCTAGTGGGCTTAGAAAGATATAACTTTGTTTAGGATTCCACTTCTATGCTACTAAACATGTGTAACTGAAATTCTAGACTGGGATTTACCAGTGGGTTTGGACCATAAGGCCATGAAGCTGCCCATACTGAATGTTGTGGATACTAAAGCAGTGTTGGCAACCATGATAACCTAAAGCACAGATCCTAAATGCATTTACTTAGAAAGAAGTCTGAGTTTGTACAGCTTTGTAGTCTCTTTGATCAAAATAACAAGGTAGAAAATGCCTTCTTTCTTCAGTACTCTTATTATCGGTTATCTCATATAATTAATAGCAGTACTTAACATTTATATAGCAATTTCAGTTCAAAGAACTTTATACACACTATCTTATTGCAGTCCTTACAATAGTCTTACAATGGCCGGTATTATTATCCTCATTCCCCATATTATAAATAAGGTGCTGAGATAGGGTTGCTTTCCTAAGACTATACAGAGGTGAGATTTGAGATGAAGATTTCCCAGATGGTTATTCTAGCTCCTATACCTTTTTGTCCCCACCCACCCCAATGATTGTTTGCTTGTTTAATTTCCATGCAGTTGGATGCCATGAAGCTGGAGATGTTTTAGTATGTACTATTGAAATATATGAAGTACTGACTGTTTTCAATGCAGTGCTTTTTGTACTTTGACAATGGGTGCTACTGTAATATTATTTGTGAAAATACTGTCACCTAGTGACAGAAAACTAGCATTGCAACACAGTTGTTTAATACCATGCTGACAAAAGGTCATCCATCCCAGCCTGGGCTAAATGCCTTTCACCAGGAGGGCAGTAAACACAAATTAAAAAATATTGAGGTACACCTGCAGACACCTCAAACTGATAGGCTGCCACCAGTTCTTCATTCCCTCCCTCCAGCCAGAAGCCAAGGAATACGCGCCTGACCTTCCCGGGATTAACTAGGAAGTCCTCCCTGTGAGGTAGACTCACATCAGGAATTCCACAGAAGCTAAATAAAGTAGTAGGTGGTCTGCCAGGTGAGGCACTAGATTCAAACTGGAGGCTGTGGAGACAAATGACCAGAATTAATATTTAAAATATATTTTCATTAATGTGCAAGTAATACTTTAAACATGAACAATTACTGTGAGGAGAAAGTAATAAAACTAGAGATTTATAGGCTAACTAAACACTGTAAGATATTGGTTCATAAGTTACAAGATGTTACCCATTCTTAGTTGCAGGTTCCAAAGCATCTCTCTCCAGAGTCAGCAAAGCCAGTGCTGCTTGGCTTCAGCACGCATAGAGATGGCCAAAAGTGAGCCAGAGTATGCCAACATGTCTTGGTAGCAAGTAGACACCCTCTGAGCTAAAGAATAGGTTTGAAGATGATTCCTTTATTGCCAAGGGACCCAAGTGTTGCTAGGCCTTTGCACCAATCAGGGCCCTCAGCAATTACCTGTAACAAAAATGAATGAGGCAGTCACTGACCTAGTCATGTCTCTGACCATGTAAGAATGGGAATGGGTCTGTCTTCAGCCAGCCCAAACTGGTTTCCCACAGGTGCTTAATTGGATGGAATGTTAATTGGGA
This sequence comes from Lepidodactylus listeri, assembly GCA_029233225.1. NCBI lineage: Eukaryota > Metazoa > Chordata > Lepidosauria > Squamata > Gekkonidae > Lepidodactylus > Lepidodactylus listeri. Next base: position 45,003,480 of record JARCFY010000003.1, read on the forward strand.
GACAGCACCAGGAGATTACTTCTACCACAGTTGCCTTAGCCTCCATTTGCAAGGTCAGTGTGTTCTTTTCTCAGCAAGGCAGTTTGAATCTCTGAGAAAGTGACCCAAAGCAGGCCACAGAAGCCCGAACCAGATTTTTAAGTCAAAACTCCATTTTGAATGGACCAAAAATCCATGGCACATGCAACTAGGGAGACAAGAAATGAGGAAATGAAAAGCAGCTGCATATATCAATCCAAAGAAAGTATGCATATAAATATAAAGCAGGGGGTTGTTGTTTGTTTGTGTGTTACTTGTTTGTTTTAGGATTTTTTTTTTAAAGCTCTGGGCTTAAAAGTTCGTCTTAGGTGTTTTGTTTCATTTTATAAAATGATTTCTCCGTGTGCTTTTATTGACAGTTACTGAAATTATTAAATATAAAATAAATAATAAAGATGTCCATCACCACATCACCTACTATTTACTACTTTACTGTATAATCAGAATTATACCCTTAATGGGACTTAGAAGGATGTATCTCTGCTTGGAAGGACTGCACTGCCGCTGCTGCTTATCTATCTATCTATCTATCTATCTATCTATCTATCTATCTATCTATCTATCTATCCATCTATCTATCTATCCATCTATCCATCCATCCATCCCTAGCCCTAATGGGCTCAGGGTGGCTTACAGCATAAGAATAATAAAACAATAAAAGCGATAAAACCAATAAAACAACAGCTGGCACAATAAACAATAACAGAAAGGACCAATGCCTCATGCCAGGTGAATAAAAAGCTCCAGTGCCCAAGTAACATTATCTAAAGCAGCAGGGCACTGGAAAGGGGTTGAACAGGGGAGGCCAGAATGGTTGAACGTCTGCCACCTCAACCAAAAGTCTGGCGGAACAGTTCAGCTTCACAGCCCTGTGGAACTGTAATAGGTCCCGCAGGGCCCTGATCTTGGGTGGGAGCATTTTCCACCAGGCTGGGGCAAGGGCTGGAAAAGCCCTTGCCCTGGCTGAGGCTAAGCGGATATTCCTCGGGTCGGAGATCACCAGGAGGTACTGAAACAGAAACATTTATTATGAAATGCTTTGCCTGGATATGAGCAAATGCCCATTTCTGCCTGTGTTTTCATCAAGAAAGCTGCACAACAGTCTGGACAACGTATTTTGTGACTAGTTCAATCATATCTGTAGGTGTTAGATGCCTTCTTCTGCCAATCTGCCTGATAACAAGAGCTAAATATTGAACTATAATCTGTCAACTGGAGACCAACAGAAACTTTAAAGTACTGAACCATGTGTCCAATACAATGGAGAATGGAGGTAGGCCCACCCATTTTCTTTAAACCTATTAATTTAGTATAATTCTTTTCAAATAGTTAAGTATGATCCCATCTGTCTAGTACATGGTGGCAGCTTCACAGACAGATTTTGCCTCATTATTGTGGGACGCTTGTTATGAGAACAGTAACTGATGCATTCTGAGTCCTCACATGTGTTTCATTATCCATTTTTGTCCATGAAAAAAGATGATGTTTAATCAGCTTTAGTGCTAAGAACAAAGAAGAATGGGATAAGACATTTAAGAGAAAAATAGAAAGAACAAACACAGGCTTTATGCACTAGGGGGGGAAACTGCATTGAAAAAGTGTGTGTGTGTGTACCTCCGTCTACATCACTGTGCATATGATTTTTACAGGAGCCTTTGCCACCTGTCCATTTCTATTCGGTTTCTGCTTCCTGAGCTTTACTGCTCGCACTTTTCACTCTTTGGTATGACTAACCTTGCTGAGACCTGCCAGATTTTTTCCTTTTCCTGTCACAATATTGTTTAAATTGTAGCCAGCTTTCCTCACTAGGAGGGTCTGGAATACTGCTTTAAACTTGCCTGCTCAGTTTTCCCAAAGGCTTTGAAGTTTCAATTGTAGCTAACAAGAGGCTATAGTTTCCCCACCCACCCCCTTTACAGTTACATTCCGTTGCCAGGCTGGAAACCTGGACTCAGCTCATCAAAAAATGTAACATGTAGTTTGGCCTCCAGATCTCTTCGATTTCAGTAGGCTAGAAGAGCCAGCTTCCCTGAATATATTCATAAGGGATCCAAGATGTCCTCTTTGGATGAGCATTTGCAGCCTCATCGGCCGGAAACTGGACACAAAAGACGACTGAGCCACGAATGAAGCACTGCTTGACAGACTACATAAAAGGATATTTCTCTGTCACACTGATGTCAGTGAGTCTGATGTTCAGATACTGACCCTCAGAATGCAGGGTCCCATATATAAAGTCATTTTTCAGTTCAACTACCACATCTTTCCCTACCAGGGATCTGAAAAAGGCGTAGAAGAGCATCATGAGAGCTGCCACTCTCAGCAGCAAAGAACCCACGTGGTGAGAAAAAAAACCCAGCACTAGAAAGAAGTTCCCGAGCTGGACCAGATGAGCATTTTACTGATCAGTTTTAAGCCACCCCATTCAGAAGCACCTCTTCCAGGTTACAAATGATAATTTATATGATACCTAGTGTTGGTTTTTATTTTTAGGATTACAAACATTTCTTTTAAAATTATTGTTTTAATATTTGTACACTGCATTAATTTTTTAAAAATGATTTTATATAAATGAATGAAAGGAATTATGTGTGTATTGACATTTATGTGCACTTACGTGCTTACTATATATGCTAAGCATGTAAGAACACACATATATGCTAACATGTACAATTAAAATGTATCAATTTATCTAATTTCCAATGTGGCCAAATTTGTGGGTACTAAATCCAGAGACTGAAGCCTGGAACAGACAAGATAGATCTTTCTACAATGTGAAAAATGTCCTGGTTAGCAGAAAAATCTGAAATCTTTTTTAAAATGGCGGGGGGAGTAAAACAAATAGCACCTGTAGCTTTAAGAAATTAATGCCTTCAGTGGCCATTGCTAGGCAACCACCATAGTATTACCAGCCTTCAAGCCTTGGTTTCTGTCAGTAAGAGGCAGGGGGAGGCACAGCAGCAACAACTGGGTGACTTGCTACCACACAACTTACAAGACTGACCCAGGCCCAGCTACTTGCTACCAGGCCCATAGCCAGGATTTTTTTCATTCAGGGGGGCCTTTAAATAAATTTTAGGGCATCCCTGCACATGTCCCCAAGCCTGGGGAGCACCTCATAGAAGCCCCTGGTCTCTTGTGCAAGCTGCCAAGGGAAAGGCATAGCGAAGGGTTGAGCCTCCCCTTGCCACACAGCCTGAAACAGTGCTCTCCACCCAGCTTGGCAAAAAGTGTGTGTGTGGGGGGCATGGGTGATAAGTTGGGGGGGGGGGCGAGATGCCCCGCTGTAGCTACAGGCCTGCTTGCTATTGTTCAACAGCAGCTACCCTACAAAAGCCATTGTGATATAATGGTTAGAGTTTCAGATTAGGATCTGGAAAACCCATCTTGGAATCCTGACTGTTCCTGAAAGCTTATTGGATTGCTTTGAGCCAATCATATGTTCTCATTCTAACCTACCTCACAGGGTTATTGTGAGGATTAAATGGAGGATATGATAGTTATGTAAGCTGCTTTGGATCCCCACTTTAGAGAAAGGAGGGGTAAATGAAATAATGGAAGTAGCTGAAGATGTGGCACAGATAAAAGGTAGGTTTGTGGGTGGGTGAGGAGAGTAGGAAGTAAGGGAAGATGAGCACAGGCACAGCATTCCATATAAACAGGTCCATTTACAAACTATGTATGTGTTACATGCAAGATAAAAAAAAGAATGGTTTGTAATATTAATCAGAAACTTCCTTACTAAAAAGCAAGATCCACTGAACTCAGTGACATCTTATCTATCAGCGTTCATGCTTAGGGTCCTGCTATTGCTCCTTAGTTCGCAGCTACCTTCTCACGCAGGCTTACTTATAAAGTGAACCCCACGGAGTTGAACAGAGCTTACTCCCAAGTAAAGATGTTTAGGATCAGGCAGTAAATTCTTGTTCTTTGTAACCAATCACGCTGTCAATACACTGTGGCTGTTGCTAAAGCAGTGGGGAGGGAAAGGGATCATGTGGACACAAAAGATTTCACTTCTGGCACCTCGATGATTAGTTTGTGCTTCTTCTATTGTTGCCCCCTCATGGTTTCATCTGTAATATGTATGGCGATTGTTTGCAGCCTGGCAACAGAATGAAGGAGTAAAAGGGGGGGTGGGAAAATGATAGCCCCTTGTTAGCCACAACCCAAACTTCAAAGGCCTTGCAGAGACTGAGCAGACAGGTTTAAAGCAGGCATGAAAACAAAAGGCTTTTACGTCCATCAGACTGAACCAGGGTGAGTTCTGGCCCACTTTTTTTTTTTTTTTTTAAAAAGCATAACTCCTGGCAATGGCAAAGAGGTATTATGCCCATGGTTGTATGCCCTCTTCATTCTGCATCAGATGAAGATATGGGCATTTACAGCGCCATAAATCAAGGGATAAACCATACATGAGCAGCTGGCGCATGTGCTAATAACTATAATTATTAATCATGTCAATTTCACACCCTTCAAATTTATGCTATGCGCTTTCTGCAGGAAAGCCATCCTTGGCGCCGTGAGCTGTTTATGGTATGAAAATATGATGCCTTGATGTTCTTGGATAATTGTTCTGTCATCCTGAAATTGGGTTTCTGGGGGTGCCTGATGCCTGACAATAAGGGAGGTTCTCCTTTCCTTCTAGTATACATCATTGTCACACATCCACCATTGTTACCAAAGCAAGTGAATTACTTTTGGCATTTGTCCCAGTCTTCAACACTTGATCACCATTATTCTCCTCTTAGCCCTTCTGTCTATGGGAGGATGTACTTTGATGTGGCCTTTAGTGTCATTTGTAAAGCAACAGTGATAGAAGTGTATAAAGGTTGCTTTTTGAGGGGGAAATAAAACAATGTTTTAAGTTGGGCTGTTGCAAAGAACTTTCCAAATCCATTTCCTTCTTTCGTTTCCCTAATGGACGGTGGACTACAAAGAATCTTCTTAAGGGTACTTTTCGAGTGGAACAATAACCTATTGTATTAGAAAATACCAGTCCATAAGTCTGCACAATTGTCTGCAGAGAAATCGCCTGACCATGGTATTTCTTTCTGTGTTAGGTATTTTTTTAGCAGTATTTTTAAACAATATTGGCAAAGACTATTTGGTTATAAAGAAAACAGCTCAAACCGGGATTGATCCAATTATTAACTTTTAACCATAATTTCCCTTCGCAGCAGAAGGCTTGAGGAGGCTAATCATTATATTCACTTGACACGGCAGTGGCCACTTGTCACCCCCGCTCCCAAACAAGCACACAGGACCCTTCTATTCTAAAGCCGGCACAGTCCCCGTTGGGCAGTATCTAAATCACTCCTGCTGGCTTACAGCTGCTCCATTCCAATGACCCCCAGAAGGATCTGGGAATTGTTAGAAGAAATTTCTGTTAATCAAACATACACAGACTATTACAATTTCACACTTTTGTTCCATCATTTCACACATTTAATGAATATGAGGGTCTGCTCTTCGAGGCAAAAGCATTTACAACGGCGATGGTGGTGGTGGTGGGGGGGAGAGTTAGAAAAGTTAAGACAGAAAAACAATAGAGATAATATCGCAAGTGTTAACTCCAAAAGATTCTTGAAAATTGCCCAGTTGTGCTTATTACAAACAGAATAAAGCTGTTACTTAGCCAAACTGCTGACTTTATAGAAAGACTGCTAACCTGTAAGCACACAAAGCCTTATCTGATGTTATTAAAAGTTATTTTCCTAGGGCAACAATCCAATGCTCGCTTGTTTGGGAGTAAATCTCTTAGAGCTCAGTAAGACTTAATGGCAAATGCCCAAATATCCACGGACTTTGCCGAGCAAGATTTTTCTGCTTCCCATTCCTGTTAGATTCCACTGAGCCCCCATAAAGCTTTGCTTCTCAGGGAGAGGATATCAGGCAAATTGGGTGTCTTCAATGGGCGGGGGAATCAATAGAAATTGCTGTCCCCTTTCCGCAAATGAAAAGCCATTCTGATTGAAAAGTGGTGCGGTTGGATGTATGCCACTATCAAGTATCCCTGCATAGGATGGAGCTGAATTCCATTTTTCAAATACATGTTTTTGAATTCTGCATATACTCCTAACCCAGACATGCTCTCTACCTTTGGTTACATTCTAATTTTGAAATTAGAGTGAGTGGTGGAAGTTAAGTGTGAGGCCAAGGTTGCTGATCCTGGTCTCTCCCCCTCCCCTTCTGATTCTTCAGTTTCGAAAAATGCAGAACTGCTCTGTGCTTCCTAAAAGAACTCCAAGAATCAAAGGGAAGATACATAGGCAAGCTAAGTATGGTCTCTTCTCTCATTTGTGCCCTTCTGCTACGCTGAGCTGGAGATGACGCCACATTTTCTGAAATGACTCATGGGATTAAATGAAAGGAGCAAGAGAAATGCCTGAGCAAGAATAAGGATGCTGCCAAATCTGGGGTGGGTCGGTAATATACGGCCAATGGGCTTCTGCAATCAGTGAACAGTGGAATGGTAATGGCGGTGGTCATGAACAAAAACAGTGAATGCAAACCATTGAAGACGTAATGGCAGAAGGGGCTTTGGTGCTAACGGCAGCGTTGCGTGGTGGAAGTTCCAGCAAAGCCCAAAAGGCTCCATCTCCAGCCATGCCACTGTCTACCTTATGGCACATGAAGGCTCATACCTTCAGAGAGGACAGCAGTACTACACCAGTCCACATACGCAACTATCGTCTTGTTATCCCACCCTTCCTCCAAGGAGCTCAGAGAGGTGTGTGTGGTTCTCTCTGCCTTCATTTTACACTTGCTGCCAGCCCTATGAGTAGGTTGTGCTGACTGAGAGAGAGAGTGACTGGACCAAGGTCACTCAACATGTTTCACAGCTGAGAAGGGATTTTAATCAGGGCCTCCAAAGCTTTAGCCCAGCACTCTAACTGTCATGTCACAGGGACTGCTCTGTTATCTCATATGAAGCAAAAAATCAGTCCTTGAAAAACATGGCTATGGACTAGTTTAGAAGCAAATGTAACTTGGAGTCTTAGGAATAATCAGGGGTCATTTCAAGCAGGAGCTCAGGGGAGCTCAGCTCTGGGAGTTGGTGCCAGCCCCCCCTCCCACAGGGGAATGCCTGCTTGTGTCATGGCTGCAGCAAAATGACCCTGTCCCCTGGAAAGGTCCTTGTTCCTCCGACCAGCCTTCTGAAGGCTTCAGCCACCACTGAAGCTATCCTCCCAGAAGAGTGGTATTTCTGAGGCTTGGATTGGTAACTGTCCCCTCTCTGCCAGCTCTCTCTCTCTCTCTCTCTCTTTTTCTTTCTTGCCTTCTGACATACTTCCAGTGATGTCAGCTGGTTTAGCATATGCAAATAAGTTATGCCAATGAGTTATGCTAATGAGCTCCGGCACCTCTTTTTCTACGAAATGACCCCTGGGAATAATGAAGATGGCATACATTAAGAGCCTCTACAGTCAATTTGGGTATAGGTCCTCCCTGGTCCTCCCTCTCTTCTAATGTCCATAATTTCTAGAGGAGGCTGAACAAGCAATATGTGTGTGAATTCAGTATATGCAGACAAAGATCCTACTTTCTGCAATTAGTCCTTAATTTTTATATTTGCTGCTTGTGGGTTTTTTTTTCCTGTGGATGCTCCGCAAGTACTCTGATAGTGCTACCCTGAACAGAGTTACACCCTTCTAATTCTATTAGAAAGAAACAGTAAATCAGAATTCCATCAATCCCACTTTAATCCCCTGTAGACCTCTAAGCATAACTCCATGATTTCCCACTAACTTTCTAGGCAGAATGCCAGGGAAGTGAATAGCAAGGTCACTTTCCCCTCAGTCTCCATTGTTATTTTCCTCCATCAGGTTATCTAGAATGCTGTAATAGCAGCATCCCAGGCCTAAGGAGCCCCAAGGAAATCTAGTTATTCAGGATTTCTGAGAAAAATAGAATGATAAATTTGGGAGGAGGAAAGGGAGGCAGTTTGAAGGGGAGGGAGGGCTGGTGAACTTAAAGTTCATGCCCCAATACAGAAGGATCCATGATGGAACTTACATTGGGATGAATAATTTCAAATTGGGAAAGTTCATGTTCTAAGCACCTCCATTTGAACTTGGCCCCATCATTACATGTAACCAGGGCTATTTTTAGGCAGGAACACACAGGAATGGAGTTCCAGCTGGCTTCCAAGTTGGCCACACCTACAGCCTCCCCCCCCCCCCGGGTTCCCCAGGTGCCTCACAAGCCGCCGGGTGCCTGGGGAAGCCAAGCTGATCCAGGGAGGGAAGGCAGTTTAAACTGCCTCCCCAGGCACCCCGGAGCTGCGGGAAGCTGCCTGGGGAAGCTGATTCAGAAATTGTTTTCCTTTCCTCGGGTTCCCCAAGCACCCCATAAGCCACAGGGCATCTGGGGAATCCAATCCTGGGAAACAGGTGCGCTGTCAGGGGTGTGGCCTATTATGCTAATGAGTTCTGCTGTTGGGTGTGGCCTATTATGCTAATGAGTTCCTGCTGGGCTTTTTCTACAAAAAAAGCCCTGCATGTAACATGTCTACTGTGTGAATGCACGTTGTCAATTCCTAAGGAAACAACTCGTGCGGAAGCATCTTAAACTAGACTCCTCTTTTCTTTTACTCATATGTACTTTGTCATGTAATTTGTTCATAAACTATTGGGAAACAGGTGAGCACTGAAGCTGTCCAGGTTTGCAGATAACACCCACTTATTCATTATGATGGAAACAAAGTAGATTGTGATAAGCTCCGAAAGGATCTCTCCATAGTGAGTAAGTGGGCAACCATGTAGCAACTGGGGTTCAACCAGTGATGCAAAATGGGGTAACTTCCCCCCCCCACACACAGATGGGCTCTAAACTGGTGGTGTCTATCCAAGGATGAGAGCGTAGACTGGAGTACATAGCTAAATGAAAATACTCATACAGCATACCACTGAAGAACACACATTCTGTACTAGGGATTATTAGCAAAGGGATTGCAAATAAAATTACTATCATGACGCTGTTGTATAGATCTATGGTGCAGCCATATTTAGAATATAGATGAATACAGTTTGCATCACTCCATCTTTAAAAGAATATCTTAGGCTGAGGACAGACTGGCAATGTAAAGCGGGACAGCCCTGCGTTGGAAGTGAAAGAAGGGAGTGCATTCAGACATGCGCATCTGTCCATCAGCTCCGTTTCGCACTTACCCGTCTCCCACTCGCTTTCCATCTGCTTTAACAGGACACCAGGAGAAACTGGTGTCCAGGGGCCGTCTTGCACTTGCCTCCCGCTTCCAGGCAGTGTGAACCGGAAGAAGGCGGGAGGCAAGCGGAGGCGGCAGTGTGAACGCGGCGTTTTGCCAGTTTGTGCATGAGCGCACATGCGCAAATTGCCAAAACAGCCCTGTCACGAGCTGCGGAGGCCGGGCCACGTGGGGCCACTCCGCAGCAGTCTGAACGCTCTGTATCGGCACCGCTGCGCAATACACCAGCCGATGTGAACGGCCAGCCCCGGGGAGTTTTTCCCCCGCAGCAGTTTCCTCTGCATTCATCTCGCTCCAGATTGCCAGTCTGTCCTCAGCCATAGAGTTGGGAAAAGGACAGAAAAGGGCAACCACAGTAATCAAGAGGCTGTAGTCATTTTCCTGTGTGGCAAAGGTATAAAGTTCATCAACCAACCGACCAACCAACCAATCAGTTGCTTCTATTGAAAAGATTAAGTGGGTATGGGAAAAGGGAATAGACAGAATTTTTGTCCCTCCCTAATACTAGAACTTAGCCGCACTGAAGGAGGAAGAATAGATTCAGAACTAATAGAAGAAAGTATTTCTTCCTAGTGCCTTGTTCATTTACAGCATTTACTGCCAAAAGATATAATGATGGCCACTACCTTAGATGGCTTTCAAAGGTGATTTAAACAAATTCACAGAAAATGGATAAATGCATCAGCATAGGATACATCAGCAAAGGAAGCTTTGGCTTCTGTGCCCTGCTTGCCAGCATTTCACAAGCATGTGCTGGTCACTGTCAGAAACAGGATGCTGGACTAGATGGGTCATTGATCTGATCCAGCGTGGTTCTTATGCTTATCTAATTCATAGTCTGAGCTGATTTAGGCAGTTGGGTCGGAAGCTTCTGCACTGCCTGAAATAGCTCATGTGAGCTGAGAGAAAAATGAGAAGGGAGTGGAAAGACTCTTTTTCCCATTCTTGCTCTGTACTTCTCTTTCCTATCCTCCCATCTCCCAAACAACTTCAGGGTCAAACTGGATGTAACAAGGGGATCAAAACATACATGCCCACACTGAGATGGTATATTTAACAAAAAAACCAACATGTGGGTGAAAGGAGTTCATCTCTCTCTGTTCTCCGACCTTAGAGTGCTCCATTGTTGTGGTCCACTTTCCTTGCAGTCCAGCTCACTTCTGGCACAGAAGGTATTGTTAGCCGAATTGCTTTAATTTACCTTTAGCAATCAGCAAAATACACGGGTTCTTGCCAACTATACCAGGGTCCCACCCCTCCCGGGAGATCTCAAGGAAAGAGGCACGTGAAGCAGGTTCCAAGTTCAATGTTGTTTACTTGGATTATGTAATCAAGCATACAAAAATCGTAATCACACACACAATCTTACAGGCCTAATAAAATAAAGAGAGAAAATAGCACTGTTGCATGAGCAGGTTTCGTTGGTGGGGAAAGCACGTTACCTTAGATGCGTTGTCCGATGTCAAGATGAGTTGGATTTGGGAAGAAAGGTATAAAAGCTATGGGGCCACGAGGCTTGAACCGGCAAGACCACGTGGTTCTCCTGGATCGCGAGTCCAGAGAGAGAAAAAGGGTTTAAAGATGGAGGCAAGGGTTGGGGACAGAAAGCTGGACTGAAGGGTCAATAGGTAAGATAGAGGGCGATGGCTCAAGAGAGCGAGTGACTCTGGGTTTGGACTTTTATTGGGGGTCTTGGGGCGGGCTTTGCAGACCACAACCCACTAACACTCCTACTAGGCGGTCCGTCCCTGTTGGACCTTGCTATAGGTTAAAGGTGAACAAAGGGAGGAGGTCCAGGGGTTTGGTCAGTGTTGCAAAAGTATGACTTCACCAGGAAACAGACACTGAGTCTGGGGTCCGATGACTCACCTGGCCATACCTATTGTCGGTTGATGGTTTTAGCCAAGTATCTGATGGCTGGCACATTAGTTGCTAGGCAGTCTCGTTAGCATAACTTATTCAGATGTATAATGGGGAGTGGGGGTTAACCAGCGGATGTCTGACATAAGGAAACCTCATGACAAGAGGAATCCTTTGTCTTTGTCTTGGGCGAACTGCTTGGGGTGTCAGCCTCCTGGCTTGGGCTGGAGCTGGCTCCTATGTGAAGAAGAAAGCGCAAGTCCCTTCCACTGCTGGCGACACAGAGTTCAAACTTATGGATCAAAATCCATAAGAGCACAGAAGAGTGCCTTGCTGGCCAACATTTCCCCCCCTCGGAGACCTGAAGGCGTCAGGTGAAGGTCTCCGAATTTGATCGATACGATGATGAAAACTGAGACAGACTGCATGATGGCGATCCTGGAAGAAAGAGGTGGCAAGGGACGGACCCAGAAGATGACAAAAATCTATCACAATAAAAATGCCAAATTGTTGCTGGGGCGGACATAAAAACAAGGCTTTGTGCATTAGACCACCAAGGGAGCCTATGTAGAAATATTTAGTTCTCTAAATAGCAGAATCATTCTTAACTGAAATATTAAAAGTAATTCTAAAAATTGCGTACTTTAAATTCATTGTAAAAAGCCTTATAGAAGCATTATAAATTTCTTATAAGGGTATTATCTATACATAAAGCATTTAATACTTATAGCGGAAGTGCACACATTTGTATCAATAAAAATACTCCACAAGGAATGTACAAGGAAATAAAATGGTTACAAACAATTCTTCGTCCATCTCTCCTGAGCGGCAAGGCTTTTCTGTTGGAACAGGGCAACTGGTGCTGTTTGAACCGGAGAGAGGCGCGCTTTACATTGTATCTAATGGAACACCAGGACTCGTATGTCTTCGGCTCTTCGGAAGCCACTCGGGTCTTGATCAATAGCTCATGAAGCTCTCGGCTATGCCCGTCACTTCTCGGCACGGACACGAGTCAGTTCGGCCGGGAAGGAGGAGACCGGTTTGCATATTGAGGAGTCGCCCCCCCTTGCTATCTAAAAGCATCATGGGTACTTACTTACATTAGGAAAAAAGGATATTAAAATAAAACATAGTTTAATGATTTTGCAAGCAGAGTGTCTAAAGGCATTCAAGAAATACGGAAAAGGTCAAAACAGGTCAGACATCTGGAATCATTGTATTATGAAAGACACATCATCTTGGGGTTCTGGCTGGAATAATCACAGGCCAGGTATTCACCCTTCGGGGTTGGCGGAGTCTCCGGGCACGCCTCCCGAACCCTGGGGAGCATTTGTGAGATGTGTGCCTGAGAGAGACACAGACGCACACACGCACAGGCAGGGCATGCAAAAGCTGGGTTCGGGAGTTGCGTCCGGTCGACTCTGACCTTTTATCTGGAGCCGGGTGGCTCCGTGGGGACGCCATTAGCTGCGTACCCGTTTTAGCTTGGAGGGCTCCCTTCGGGGGGCCCTCCCCTAATACTGTACAAAAATAGAACAATCTTTCCCCCCTAAACCTGATCCCAGTGGTACCGTCCCATACCAAATGAGGAGCGGACTGGGCAGCTAGTCACTAGGCAGAACCCTCAAAGGTCGCGTGTTTTGGACTTTGCTGTATATGTTACGGCTGGAGGTTGCTGCGTATGCAAATGAGAGGATTGTTTGGGCATTCTGGGATACACAAACATTTCAAGAAAAATAAATTTATTAAAAATCAAAAACAATCGAATTGAACACCAGTGTTGGAGCGAGGATACGTTTTAGCTTGCAGGCACTTCAGGGAAAGAGCTGGCGAAAATCTCCCTTTAACTTAGAAAGATGTTAAAAAGAGGGGACAGGGGTTTTTGTCCGGGGTTCTGACCTAACCGGGGAGTCCTTCCCAGGCACTCTCCACTGCTTCGTGCAGGGAGAGCTTGCACGCCTGGTGAAAGAGAGCATGGGCCGGATTTAAATTCCGAACCCAACTTCTGCATGTCCTTCAGATCATTTCGGCTTGGAGGGGCTGCATGGCAGAGGGAGACAAAGGATTCGTTTGTCCTACTTCTTCCTCCTGAGCCGTCTCTCGGGCTTCCATGTCCTCCTTGTTCTTGTTGTCCTGCTCACTAATGATTCCTCACGGTTCGTCTGGGCCTCGGCCCTCCCAACACTGGTAAAGAATAGAAAAGCAAGCACAAAACAAAAATGTTTTGGCAAGCAACCGGTTTTGCTTTGCAAACAGAGGACTTGGTTTGCAAACAAACGGTTTATTTCTTGCCCGTAGAGTTGCATAAAAACAAAGAGGCGGAGACAAAAACAAAACCGTGCACACTGAAAAAGTTTGTGGACAAGGCTACATGCTTATAAAAATAAATAAATAAAGGAAAGTACATATGAAGACTAAATAAGTTAATGATGATTGACAGATTATGCAGATTGGGCGTCAGTAAGGGCATGCTGGGAGAAAAGATATCATGAGCAAAATATATTTTAGAAACACAAGGGTCGAAGAAGAGGCTCGCCCCAAGGTGGCCGAGTGTTTTGGGGTTGAGGATTGCTTGGGCAGATAGTTAGGGAGGAGGTCACACTAACATAGAGAGATGCAGAAATATGTGGCCGGGGAGTTTCTGGCTGGAGCGGGCTAACCTTGGGGCCTTTCCCCAGGCACCTGTCGCTGCCTCGAGTGGCGATCGGATTGCACGCCTGGTGGAGATGGGGCGAGAGAGGTGGGGAATCGGAGTAACTTCCGAACCCAACTTCTGCACGCACCACCGGGAGAAGCCGCCTACTCAGCTTGACATTCGTGCTAGCCACAAATGTAACTACGGAGCTTTTGTCGACGGCATCTTTGGATGCGCCCTCGGCTCTTCTGATCTCCCATGAAGAAATGCTTTCGGTCCTCCCACCCCCTATCTCCCTTTTCTTTCTCTCATTGCTCCCTATGGTTTGTTAGGGCTTCGGCCCGCCCAATACTGGTTAAAGAATAGACAAAAAAGGAAAATTCTTGGGAACAAGCAGAGGCTTGTGGTGATCCTAAGATGTGGTTGGTTATGAACCGTAAAAAGGGTGTAAAAACGTTGGTGGAAGACTTTTGCAAAAGTGAAACCAAAAATAAAGAATTCCGGGGCATGAATTGGAACGGTCAAAAGATATACAAAGTAATAGCACACGTTTTGAGAGGACTAATTTTTAAGATCCACGTGTCTGGGTATATGCAAAATAGAGCTGCCGCAAAGCACGCTGGTTCTCAATTTCCGAAGACTGAATTTTTGTTTAATAAGTTGTTATTTTGAAAACTGCCAATGTCACAATTAGAAATACTTTAGGAGGTTTCAAATTGGGAACCCAAAGGTAAAAAGTGATTTAACACTTTTATGTCCTATGATCGAAAAAGTTATTGCCGGGGGAGAGCTCGCACAAAGAGATCATGGCTTGCCTTAACCTTTTTGAAAGGATTGCATTTCTCCCGCTGGTTTTCCAGTAGGACCTGCACATTTGCACTTCCTTTCTTGGCCTGCTCCGTCGCGCTGGCCTCCAAGCGTGACCATATTGCCACAATGGATCTCAGTCATCCTGAGAAAGCTCCACTGGCTTCTTGGCGACCTGACAATATGGTTTTTTTGGTGCCAGCGGTGCTACAGAGGAATCAAAAGGCAGCAAGATTGAGGTCTTCTGAGTATGTGCAGGAGACTGAACCGCTTTCGGCTGCATTTGTAGTCTCGCTGATGTTCCCTTGGGTTCGATAGACTGCTGCTAAAGACCAATTTTCCTACCTCATGGGTCTCTTCTAAGAGACCCACCCAATAACGGTTAAAGAATAGAAACACAAACATAAACACACATAAGGGTCTGAAAATGGAGGAAGACAGACAAACATAGGGAAAAGGGCAACAGTTAAGGTATGTCAGAGGCCGGAAAGGAGGGGCTAGGAATTCGAAACCTTAGATGCAACGTGCATCAAGGCTTGGAAGTCCGTGGCTTTAGATTGAGCTTCCAATTTGTGGATTTGTCTTCTCACCCAACAAGTCAATGTAAGTAGCGCCACTATCAAAATAATTTGGAAGGCCAAAATGACGACTATGGGGTGGAGCATTAAATTTAAATATCCCGTCGTTGTCGGCGACCAACCAAGAAGAGATTCCCACCAGCTATGTTTGCCAGCCTCTTTTATTTCCACAGCCAGTTCCTTAATCCTGGCACCATTATGGGAAACGTTTAAGGCGGCTTTGTCTCCCGCTTTCTTTAGCTGAGCCAGGCGTTCTTGGAGGTCCGGGTGAGAGAGCAATTTCCGTAGGGCTTCCAGTCCTAACCCCAAAGGCACTGGAGCAATGGAGTCATATAATTCTGGGGATAGGGCCATTTCTTGTTGTGTCCAAATGGGGGTTTCAAAATAAAAATCACACCCTCTGATGGAGGTAACATTACAAAAGCATCTGTTTATCCCAGGCAACATTTGTTGGTAGTATAGTGTATTGAGGTGAATGTGTTCGCAGGTAGTTCTGAGACAGACACAAGCTTTGCCTATATATATAATAGTAGATCCGGTCTCACTGACTGCGTCAAATTGACAGTGAGATATGGCGTGTTTCTTGGGAACTAGGCATGGGTGATGTTTTTCTAGGGCTTCGTCATCACAGATGAAGCCTAAGTTTTCCTTATGGGTACATCCGTCTAGATTGATCATATGCCAGCTGGATGAGCTTACTTTAGCCCATCGGTCACTGTTCCTGGCATATAATACGGTGTCCGAATTAACCTGAATACCCAGCGGAACTACTGGATAGATGTGGAAAATTTCTTTAGCGGTCACTGTGGTTATAATCAATTGCAAGGTCTGGGTTACTGCGTCAAAAGAGGCGTTTGCCAATGACCACCAGTGCTCGAGCGAGATTTCACTGGCAGTTAGATTTCTTTTAATCAATTCCCTTATCTCTAAGGGTATAATTCCAGCCATAGCTTGTTTGATTATAGTCATGGCAGTGACTACATTAAGAGTTTGTGCTTGAGTGCAAGCAAGAGCCAATGAAATATTGTTTTGTAACGACTGAATGTCACCAAGGAGGTTATTAAAATCCTTCTCCATGATTTGTTCCCAAGTAACCAGCAGGGGGTTGGTGGAACGTTCCACGTGGGCAAGGGAATCCAATGATTGCGTGAGAGGGAGGCTCATTTGAGAGATGTCGAACGAAACCTTGGAGGCTTTATTCGCTATCACTTCTATGTTTGCAGCATCTATGGCTGCCATGCCCGCTCCTACGGGTGCGACCCAATCAGAAAGATCGCGTTTAGTCCTTCTAGAGAGCTCTCCTTTACGCCACATTAGGATCCAATTGTCCCAACCTTGCTGGGTCGTGTGTAAGTAAGAGTCACAGAGGGCATGGCTGAAAGAAGTGCCGAGCCCATTTAAGCTGACATTGACCCTTTTGACTGATATTTGCGGCTGCATCAAGACTGTTTCTTGATGATTGAATTTTAAAGTGTGTGCTCCCACTACCGGGTAGGTCAATGAGGCCAGTGCGTCTACATTTTGGATAAGTGGGTCCAAATTTAGTGTGTGGTTTGCATCACCAATTATTAAAGTATAATTTCCTTCCTGATGAGTGAGCTGTAGAATTGTTGTTCCGATAGCTGTAAGGTTTACAGTATCGGTGGCATTGAGGCAGACAGACGTGTTTAAAAGTAGGGTCCAGTCTGGGGGACCTTGCTGCTTTAACGCAGAGCAGTTAAAATGCCAATTGAGCTTGCCCCATGCCAGTGGCTCTAGGTCTATGTCTTCGCCGAATGGGTCCGTGAGCGTTATTGGGACCTCTGTGTCGTTATGGAAGTGTCGGGAGCCAATGGAAATGATTACTTTTAAAGGATCGCCAATGTCCCATACGGCAGCTGATATTACAGCTATGTCTGTGTATAGGGAGATGGGGGTAGGAGCAGTATATTCGATGGTGGAGGTGTTGGTTTTGGCTTGTGACTGTTTACACAGGACCACTTCCATTTCATCCATAGAATATTTCCCGGAGGTGCATAGAGTCACCTTTTCTCCGGTGCGACTGTGGATGCAATGTGTGAGCTGCTGTGGTGGACATCGATCTATAAGTGTAAGTGTGACTGCTCTGTCATGCTGTCCTGTTACACAGGTAAAAATTCTAAAAGGCATGTTTATTCCCACGCATCTCCATTTGGTCAAGACTACCGTATGGTTGGCTATTTGTGTTGCTGAGGTACAACAAAACAAGGACAATCCAAATAAGAATACAAGTTTTAATGGTCTTACCAATTTGTCTGCTGCTGGGGTGGAAGATCCTGGATGCATTCTGTAATATAATGTTTGAGGGGTGTGTGAGTGAAATTCCTGAGCTTCCATACTGTGGTCGACATACCCAAGCAGTCACAGTATGGTTCCCTTTACCTAAGGCTGGGGGTGAGTGTAGTGGTTCCCATGCGTAAGCCCGGTGCAATTTTTACTGCACGCTCCCGCGGCTTCTCTTAAGAGGGAACACTGTTTATACACCATGGTCTCCCCCCCTTGCTTCCGAAAAGGCAACTAAAGCCGTGAGGAAGCATTTAAAAGGCAAGGCAGGTCTCTCCAAGGGAGAAAAGAGGCACAAGTTCAAAAATGTCTGTGGGCAAGTGAGGTCCGAAGGTAACAGTGGCAATAGGCTGCGAAGTTCCCCCGGGATCCGGAGTGAGGTTAGGAGGTTGTGGAACTGGAGTCCCCTTCCACAGCTTGAGCTGAGAGGAATGGAAGAACTTGTACCACGTCTGACCATGTTTCCTGGGAATGGCAAGCTTGTAGACCGCAGGGCTTACGCGATCCACAATAGGGACCGGGCCAGCCCATTTGGCCATGAGAGCATGCTGATTTCTGCTAAATTTCCGGTATAGAACCTGCTGTCCGGGTTCCCAAAGCTGAGGATTGCGCACCCAGCCGAGCTTTTTATCCACTGCCAGTTGGCTCTGCCCTAACTCGTTAGCCACTTGGAGGTGAATAACCAGTAGGTCCCGGATAAGAGTCTTAACCCAGATATCGTGTGCCACTTGCGTTTTCAGATCGCCTGGCATGTCATGTTGGAGCCAGAAGGCTTCAGGCATGCGCATCTTTCTCCCGGTCATGACCATATGAGGGGAGTAGCCATGTCGGGCTGTAGTCCCTCGTATTGCCATGAGAACTATGGGCAGTTTTTCGTCCCAGGTGCGACCTGTGGAAGTGACTATCTTGGCCAGGGCTTCCTTGAGGGTGCGGTTTGTGCGTTCAATTGCCCCTGAAGACTGAGGGTGAGCGGCAACGTGGAACCGCTGCTTAATTCCGAGAGCCTTACAGAGCTCCTGGGTGACCTCACCTAAAAAGTGGGGTCCGCGGTCGGAATCGATGATCTTAGGGATACCCCAGCGGGAAAAAAGGTTATTAAAAAGCAGTTGGGCCGTAGTGGAGGCCGTGTTATTGTGGCAGGGGAATGCTTCGATCCATTTCGAGAATGGATCAATCACAGTTAAGCAATATTTGTTCCCTCTGCGAGTCTTAGGCAGAGGTCCGATAAAATCAATTTGAACCCGAGCCCAGGGTCCTTCTACCCTCTGGTGCTGAATGGGGGCCTTGGGACCTGAAGAGTCCACGTTGACCATGGCACATGATAGGCAATTATCCACCCATTGTGCCACGTCTTTGCGGATGCTTGGCCACCAGCCCGCGTCCCTGACCCGTTCCAGAGTTGGTTCTTTACCCCGGTGTCCTTGCTCATGGATAAATTGAATTAGATCGGCCCGGACTTCGACAGGGACAACCCAGTGTCGGGTCCCTGTGGTGTCAAAAGCCCAAATAACTCCCTCTTCTTCCCTGATGGTGTATCTCCCAGTGGGATCTTTGCCCTTGGAGAGGAGATCCTGAACATCGGCATCATTTGCTTGGAGTTCCCCGAGATCTATAAATACAGGGGGAATGGCAGGACGGTCGTGGAAGGTTTTTGCCTTGCTTCTAGTCACTACTGGGTTTACCGGACAAGCGGGTTGATCTGAAGAGGAGTTAAAACGTGCCGCTTCCTTGGCTAAGAGATCGGCTTGATCATTCCAATAAGCCACTTCGGTGTCTGCCTTTTGGTGACCTTTGACATGGGAAATTTGTGTCTCTGCTGAGCGTTTATGGAGGAGCCGCATGACTTCTCTCCATAATATTAAATGAGCTACTGGCTTCCCTTCCGCATTGACCCATTGCTGTCTTTCCCAGTGTGGGAGCCAGACGGTGGCGGCCTTGGCCGTCCAGTCCGAGTCCGTGAAGATGGCTACGGGGCAGTCTGAAGGTTCAAACTCAAGAACAGCCTTAAGGGCAGCGACCTCTGCGGCTTGACTAGAGTGGGGACGGACAGCCGCTTGCAGGATGTAATTGTCGTGGACCCGGACCGCGCCATATCCTGTATGTGGGGTGCCAGCTATATGGAAGGACGAGCCATCACAGAACCAGCAATTAAAACCTTTTTGCTTGGCTTCTTCCAATGGCACTCCCCATATAGCAGGCCAAGGCAGATGTTCCACGTCTGGAAGTGGGCATTCATGCTCGTCCCCAGTGATGAGCAGACCATATGGGGCAGGTTGCTCCTTTTGTTCTTTCTTATATTCAATCCCCTTATTGACCAGGGCAAGCGTCCACTGGGCAATGCGGGCATTGGATACCTGACCGTCCTGGATCTTTCCTGAGAGGATATACTTAAGGGGAGTGTGCGTTGTTTGCACAATGACTTTGGCTCCCCCGATTATAAACTCCCAATGCGTAAGGCTCCAGACTAGGGCTAGACATATCTTTTCACAAGGGGTGAACTTTATTTCAACGGAAGAAAGATTCCTGGAGGCATAGGCTACAATCCTGGGGGCCCCGGCATGATGCTGGATGAGCGTGGCCCCGATACTTTTCTCCGTGTGGGCTAACTGAATGTAAAAGGGTTTTGTTGGATCTGGATGAGCTAAGGCAGGAGCCGAGGCAAGTGCTTGCTTAAGGCTGGCAAATGCATATTGTTGGTCAGGTCCCCAGACCCATGGAGCGTCCCTCTTAAGGAGAGCGTAGAGTGGCCGGGCTTTGTCAGCGAACCCCTCCATGAAATCCCTGGAAAAATTGAAGGTTCCTAGGAGAGCACGGAGGGAAGGCACATCTGTCGGGGCGGGGAGTTTGGCGATTACGGCCATTCTCTGTGAGTCGGGCGTCCTGCCGTCGGGTCCTAGTGCCAGGCCGAGGTATTTTACGTTGGTTTGAACCAGCTGTGCTTTGTCCCTACTGGCCTTGAAGCCATCAGCTTTTAGAAGGTGGAGGACTTCTCTAGTGACTTCCATGGTTTCTTCCTCAGTGGGGGCGTGGACCAAGATGTCATCCACATACGACAACACGTGTTCCTTGGAGGAGGGGCCGAGACGATCCCACATACGGACCACATGTGCGTGGCAAATGCTGGGACTAGAATGGAAGCCTTGCGGTGTTCTTTTGAATGCATATTGCTGGCCGCGAAAAGTGAACGCGAATTTATACCAGCAAGACTCGTGCAGCTTGATCGAGTGGAACGCGTTAGCCAAATCAATCACACTATAGTAGCGAGATCCGGCAGCAATGGCTGCGAGGATCTCGTGGTATTTGGCTACTACAGGCGCTACTGGTGGGGTTACAGCATTCAGAGCTCGGAAATCCACAGTCATTCTCCAGGTTACACCGTCAGCTTTTAGGACCGGCCACAGAGGGGCATTGCAGATAGACTGCATGGGGAGGATTACGTCCCACTGTAAAAGGCCTTCTATGGTTTTGGCTATTCCATTTTCAGCTTCTGCAGGGTATTTATATTGTTTCTGAGGTGGAGGATCTTGGCCTTCTATGAGAACACAGGCATCTCTCACCGTCCCACATTCTGCCTTGTCCTTGATCCAAACCTCAGGAAAATCTCAGATCCAGGGATCACTGGGCTCAATTGGGGCCAGAGGGAGGGGAGCTTTGAGGGCAGCGCATCTATGGATTGCACTGATTTCGCGAGGGCCCTCTGGAATTTGCCAGAGGAAGCCGTTCGCTAGATCAATAGTCAAGCCATGTGCTTGGAAAAAGGGGACCCCTAGGATGCCAGCATCCTCACCTTGATTGTCGCAGGCAGACACGAGGGTAGAAAGAGTTCCTACAGTTAAAGGAACGTCTTTCCAGACCGTGGCTCTGTGTGCGCCTCCAGCAAAACCGGCGAGCATAATGGCCTCCTGAGTGGGTTGACCGTGGGCAGCTAGATATGGACTTAGTACATTAAGAGCGGCTCCGGTGTCGATGAGAAGGGTAGCAGGTTTACTGTTCCCTGGAGTCCCGACCCCTGCTTTCACGGTC
This sequence comes from Lepidodactylus listeri, assembly GCA_029233225.1. Classification (NCBI taxonomy): domain Eukaryota; kingdom Metazoa; phylum Chordata; class Lepidosauria; order Squamata; family Gekkonidae; genus Lepidodactylus; species Lepidodactylus listeri. The sequence continues at coordinate 45,024,952 of JARCFY010000003.1, forward strand.
GGTCTCCCCCATGTATCGGGCTTCAAGGGAGCCACAACGCCATTGGGGAGAGCCCGGGACTCCGGGCAGCCCTAGCTATGCTTTGCTAGTTCTGACAGTTCCTTACTAAGCACCGGGTAGATGGGCTGACCTGGTGCCTGTGCCTTCTCCTCACTCTCAGCCAAGGCACGAAGCAGAACACTATTAGGCTGCTTGTGGAATCTTTCCATTTCGTAGCCCCTTTCCCTAAGCTGCATCCATATCTGCCTCCTAAAGGTATCGGACGTCTCCGGAGGCTGATAGCTGGGGTGCGGTTCAGGTGCCGACGGCTGATACGCCTGTGGCTGGTTTGCTTGGCCTTGTGGCTGCCCGTATTGGCCTTGAGGGGGGCCCTGATAGTTTTGAGGAGGTGGTGCGGAAGGCTGGAGGTGGGCTTGGGCAGGATTGCTGCGGTAGTCTCGATACTCCCTTTTTCCTCTGAAATTTCCTCCTCCTCTCTGATAATTGTTCTGCCAAGGTTTGCCTCTCTCATATCGATCCTGTCTAGGGTACCGGTCATTTTTGGGCTCATACTTTCCAGACGGTTGGAATTGTGAATGGGGCCCATGGTTGGCGTAAGTTATCGCCTGTATGGGTTCGTCATCATCCCTATCCTTTAATTTCTTGCCTTTATGGGGTTTTAGAGCTCCAGCACCTCGGAGAAGAGAGGCTATTCTTTTGATCTTTTTCTCCAGATCTGTCCAAGTAGTTGATGCACCATCTGCTATGTTTAAAGACAGTTGGGCTTGGGTTTGGAGGCCACTTACAAGTGCTTCCTTGAAATCGTCCTCCTCATAGTCAGGCGAACCAGTGGTAGGTTTTATAGCAACTTGGTCTGCTAGGACAGCTAATAGTTGTTTCCTAGCCATATATGTCTCCGGATCTTCATTGGGGCTCTGTCTTTCCAACACATAGAGAGCAAGTAAAGTAGTGTTGGGATTTAGATATTTAAGGACGTCCTGCATCCACTTCGTCTTTGAAGCTGCAGTTAAGTTGCCACTCGCAATGGCTGCATTGAGAGTTGGAAGCTGGGGAGCTGCTACACACTGACGGGCCACCAATGTGAGGTCTTCTCCGCTAGCGGAGTTGTAAATCATGTCTACATTGGCCATCCATTGTACGGAATTCTCCCTAGTAAGAGGGCCCAATTGTTCAGCTACTGCTTTAACCTCATCGGGTTTCCAGAGCCTGGTCTCGGTCACAACCTGGGTAGATGTATCATCGCCTTCTGTGATCACCGTATGTTTCGTGCTAATGGGGTGCATAGGGGCGCTGGGTTCAATGGCCGAGATTTCGGAGAGGTTTAGCATGCCTCCGGGGTGTACAGTGGAGATCACTGCATTCTGTAATCCCACTTGCTTCTTTAGGGTGGCAATTTCCCTTTGGCAAGCCTCGTGGTTAGCTTGCTGTATTTTAATTTGGTTCTGTTCCACTAGGAATTTTGCCGCAGCCGTAGAAGTATTTATCTCCTCTCTCGATTGAGTCAATGCGCTCTCTGTCAGTTCTACTTTACGGTTTAGGCCCTCGATCTTTTTATTAGCATCTTGGACAGCAATAGTAAGACTCTGGTTTGCCAGAATTACATTTAGTTTCTCGGTCCTCAGCCTATGCTCCTCGTCCTCGTGGGCTGCTTTCAGCTGGTTAATCTCTTGTTCTAGCTCATCTTGCTTATTGGCCATAAGTTCCTCATAATTTGTACGTTGGAACGTGAGATCTTGTTCATGTTTACTTTTTATTTCTATTAATTCCTCTTTGGTGGCCTCGAATTTAGATTCTAATCTGTCGAATCTGGCCACCTCTCTATCCACTGCTGCCTTATTTTGAACGTTTAGTTCTTCCAGCCTTTGCTGATACTCTTTGACTATGGTCTCTTGCTTCTGATTGCTCTCCTTATTGGTTTCCTCTAATTTTTGGTTAGCCTCTTGGACTAGCAACTCGAATTTTTGGTTGCTTTCTTTTACAAGTTCCTCCAATTGTTGGTCCCTGTCTCTTATGAGTTCCTCCTGTCGGTCCACATCCGCTTGTAGGCGTTTAATGACGGCAGCAGCATCCTGCAATGCCGTGTATAAAGCCCAACTAGCGGCTATGTCCTTGGCAGTAGAACTAGGTTTCTGGGTTGTGCAATAGTCCTGGAAAGCACTCCGGGCTATATCTAATGGATTGGGGCCCTTGAAAGATCCTTCCTTCCAAGGAGACTTACCCTTTTTCACCAGCCATTTTTCTAGCTTAGGTTCGTCCTCCTTGGTACGAAACATCTTTGTAGGGATTCTCCTGTTTTCACGTACAACAGGGGCACAGACTGGGAAGTTGTCTCTTCCGCTTCTCTTAGATTGTAAAGCTGCTTTTTGTTAGCACAAGGAGGCTAACGTTACTTATTAATTAGCACACTTTCTATGCAGTTTTTAGGGCCGGGGGACTCTCACCCCGCGACACTCAGGGATTACTTTTTAACCCAAAAACCTGGCGTTTGAAGCTGAGGAATATCCGTTCCTTCAGACTCCGGGTGCCTCCAACCCAAAGAGACTCCTCTGTCTCCGAGGTTCCTCTACCTCTTAACTTTGGGGTTTCGAGAACGGGGTGGCCAAGCCTCGCTTCTCTGACGGGATTACCTCCTAACCCGTATTATAAGGTTTCTAGGCTTCTCCTAGCCTCTCTGGATTACCTTTAACCACAGACCTGAGCTATGGCGGACTCAGTCTATAGTGAGCTATGGCGGACTCACTGAGCTATGGCGGGCTCAACACAACTACGAGCTATGGCGGACTCGGAAAATAGTGAGCTATGGCGGACTCACTGAGCTATGGCGGGCTCAACACAACTACGAGCTATGGCGGACTCGGAAAATAGTGAGCTATGGCGGACTCACTGAGCACTGGACTTTCTCTAGCCAGTAGGGTTTCCAGACAATATGCCTCTCAGGGTAACCCCGAACCTAAATTAATTATTTCCACTTCGTTGAGCGAAGTAAGGCAAGGGAGGAGCAAGGGTGCGCTCAAAGAAAGGTTCCTTTTTTCGGACTCAGCGGGTGTATGTAGTGTATGTAGTGTTGGTACAACTGGTCTAGCGCCCTACTCTGGTCTTCTTTGGATCCCTTCCCACAAAATAGACGCGCGGACGGTCACACAGTTTGACCTGGGGTTCAAAGAGAGAGAGAGAGAAGGGGGAAGCCACCCACGATAGGTTGCTCGCTAGAGCCAGGCACGCAGACAGAAATCTTTCACACAGCCTCTCCTAGAACTCCGGAAGTGGTTTTTCCCCTACGTCTGCTGGTCAAAAGACACGCCTGTCGACTTTGGTGCGACCTTTGACCTGCAGGGCAATCCCGGATGAGCCCCCAATTCTGTTAGCCGAATTGCTTTAATTTACCTTTAGCAATCAGCAAAATACACGGGTTCTTGCCAACTATACCAGGGTCCCACCCCTCCCGGGAGATCTCAAGGAAAGAGGCACGTGAAGCAGGTTCCAAGTTCAATGTTGTTTACTTGGATTATGTAATCAAGCATACAAAAATCGTAATCACACACACAATCTTACAGGCCTAATAAAATAAAGAGAGAAAATAGCACTGTTGCATGAGCAGGTTTCGTTGGTGGGGAAAGCACGTTACCTTAGATGCGTTGTCCGATGTCAAGATGAGTTGGATTTGGGAAGAAAGGTATAAAAGCTATGGGGCCACGAGGCTTGAACCGGCAAGACCACGTGGTTCTCCTGGATCGCGAGTCCAGAGAGAGAAAAAGGGTTTAAAGATGGAGGCAAGGGTTGGGGACAGAAAGCTGGACTGAAGGGTCAATAGGTAAGATAGAGGGCGATGGCTCAAGAGAGCGAGTGACTCTGGGTTTGGACTTTTATTGGGGGTCTTGGGGCGGGCTTTGCAGACCACAACCCACTAACACTCCTACTAGGCGGTCCGTCCCTGTTGGACCTTGCTATAGGTTAAAGGTGAACAAAGGGAGGAGGTCCAGGGGTTTGGTCAGTGTTGCAAAAGTATGACTTCACCAGGAAACAGACACTGAGTCTGGGGTCCGATGACTCACCTGGCCATACCTATTGTCGGTTGATGGTTTTAGCCAAGTATCTGATGGCTGGCACATTAGTTGCTAGGCAGTCTCGTTAGCATAACTTATTCAGATGTATAATGGGGAGTGGGGGTTAACCAGCGGATGTCTGACATAAGGAAACCTCATGACAAGAGGAATCCTTTGTCTTTGTCTTGGGCGAACTGCTTGGGGTGTCAGCCTCCTGGCTTGGGCTGGAGCTGGCTCCTATGTGAAGAAGAAAGCGCAAGTCCCTTCCACTGCTGGCGACACAGAGTTCAAACTTATGGATCAAAATCCATAAGAGCACAGAAGAGTGCCTTGCTGGCCAACAGTATCATCAGGTCCCATTTATCCCATTAGTCTAGCAGCCTACCCTTCCACATCTGCAAAGCACCTGAGCAACTGTGCCACAGGCAGAAATTTGTTTCCATTGCTTTCAATGGGAAACTTCTTTGGGGGTACCTCTTTTTTGTTGCCCTCCAAACTGGGATGAAATTCTCAGGGTTTATGCCCCTTTCACCCAACAGTTCATCCTGCCGGCTATAACTCACACAGAAGAAAGCACCCCGGTTTTTATCAACACATTAAAATGTCTCACATGCCAAATGGAGGCATGATACGTACCTGGCAGAGAGCTCACTTAGCCAGCGAGAATATTCAGACCGTGTCTGCACCAAGTGGAACTGGCCAGTCAGAACTCTTGTGGAGAGCAATCGCTTCCCCAGTCATTGCACTAACTCAGGGGCTTAAGAGGACTTTCTTGATAGGACATGTTTGCCATGCATATTCTTGGTGCTCAGGGGCAGCATTGTATTGTGCAGAAGGAGGGGCATATGGTCAGAAGCCCATGTGTTGCCTCCCTAGGAATAGTCAGCCAGGAGGGATAGAGTTTAGTGCCCAGCCAGGGAAGAGTGATGATGAAGGATCAAATAATCTTTCTATGAGAGAGAACACGACTGACTCAGGACTGGAGATCTCTCAGATTTCTTAAAATTCATTTATACCCCATCTTTCTCCCCAATGGGGATCCGAAGCAGCTTACATCATTATCCTCTCCTCCCTTTTATCCTCACAACAACCCTGTGAGGTAGGTTATGCTAAGAGTTTGCGGCTGGCCCAATTTAAAATACGGAAGCCAATTTAAAAAGAAAAATAAAGGACCAGCTCACATGAAGAAGAAGGGCAAGGGAAAGTATCAAAGACAAATTAGGCGGAAAATGACTCATATAAATTGTGCTTAAAACAAGCAGAGTATGAGCCAGGATTCCATCAGTCCATGCCTTTATAGATATAAACAGAGGTCTATTAGAAGTGCTTAGCTTAAAAGAAGTAAATTTTGCTCCCTTGTTGGTTGTTTAAAGCATCTCCCCCCCCCCCCCCAACCTGGTCTGCAAGAGAGAAGCCTCCACCTGCCCTACAGGCATTCTCCTACCTGCCTGAACATTAGGACAGAGTATTCTTTGGGGAGGGCTCAGACCGTGAGAATTTAATTCTAATTCGCTGATCTTTTAAAAAATTACAGTAAAGAAATCCGTTTCCACTGAAAGCAGAGGGAATGTATCCGACTGCCATAATGATTCCAAATGCATGTCGTGTAAGGATATAAAACAACCTTTTAATGAACAAAAAAACCTGAATCTGAACACAAATGAAAACCGTGTACACATCAGTAATGGAGAGACCACCGAATGGAAGGATCTGTCTTTCCGTCCCTCTGATAGCTTCAGGGATGGCAGCTGGAAGATGGAGAGAGCTCTCAGCTGGAGCTGCAACTGGGTATGATGGAGAGGTGCCTGGCTGCTTCCCACCCTCCTTCTGATGTTCTCGTCACTCTGCATGTCAAACCCCACTCCACAAATATTTGAGAAGTACCTCCTCAATAGCAATAACAAAACAAAAATTGTAGGTTTTAAGCACATAAAACTGAATCCCTTTGAAATCAACAATGCAGTGTAGTGCAACCAACAATCCAAGCGTTAATGGAAAGATTCTAATGTAAGGCAGAGGTTGTCTTCTGTATCCTGTGGTATAGACAAGCTGATCTCATAATTATTCTTCCTTCCTGCTGGAATCCTGAATAATCTCGCTGTTTCTACTTTCCCATTGCTGGTGGATTCCTTTTCCTGTAGGCTGCAAGGGAAAATGAAAAGTTGGTTCCATTCAGCATTTAATATAGCACAGTATTCCCAATAAAATTCAGCAATGGCTACTATTATGCAGGGGTCATTTCGTAGAAAAAGAGGTGCAGGAGCTCATTAGCATAATTCATTAGCATAACTTATTTGCATATGCCAAACCACCTGACATCCCTGGAAGTATGTCAGAAGGCAAGAAAAAAAGGAGAGAGAGAGAGAGAGAGAGAAAGAGCTGGCAGAGAGGGGACAGCTACTAATCCAAGCCTCAGAAATACCACTATTCTGGGAGGATAGCTTCAGTGGTGGCTGAAGCCTTCAGAAGGCTGGTCGGAGGAACAAGGACCTTTCCAGGGGATGGGGTCATTTTGCTGCAGCCATGACACAAGCAGGCATTCCCCCGCGTGGGGGGGGGGAGGGGGGCTGGCACCAACTCCCGGAGCTGCGCTCCCCCGAGTTCCTGCTCGAAATGACCCCTGCTATTATGTTTTCTTGGAAGACAGTCCTGTTCAGCAAATATCCTTGTCTCTGCAATTGTTCCCTTAAAAGTTACCTCTTTTGTTGCTTTGCCATTTTCAATAGATTATTTCCTGTCTTGAATTAATCCTTCATGAATTTCTTTGGAGGGGGTATATGTAGAGTGGGGCTTTAATTGCTTCTTTTTCCTTTGCAGTCAAAGGTTACTAATTTTCTTTTGTTTCTAATGACCATAATTTAATAACTGAGAATTTATCATATAAGAAATGAAAGGAAATTCTTGGGCAATGTTTTTGTTGCAAACTGAGAAGCAGTAACTCAAGGCAAGCATGTGGGATGGTATAGTGTAGCCCGACCTCACCAGATCTTGTAAGCTAAGCAGTGTCTGTACTTGAATGGGAGACCACCAAGGAAGACTTTGCAGAGGCAAGCAATGGCAAACCACCTCTGCTTACTCACTTGCCTTGAAAACCATGTGGGGTTGCCATAAGTTGGCCACAACTTGCTGGCACTGCACACACACACACACACACACACACCTAAAGGCTCCTCACCACTAGAAGAACTGACTAGTTAAATTAGACACGTGGACTTTCATGTTTGTTGTTATACCAAGCATTCTATCTTTGAATTTAGCGGTATGTAGTTTCCCAGTAAGGTTCAGGATCATGACACAGGGGAAGGGGAGGTTTCACCATTCCGTCCTCCATTTTCTCAGCTTGAGATGGCTCTATGAAGCTTCCGTTTGGCCCACTGGGAAAAAAAAGATTCAGGCACACTGTTTGTCTGTTTGCCTCAATGGGGCACATAGGAAATATGCAGTTCTATTTCAGTTGGAAGGAACCTGTGCAAAGAAAAGGAGTTAATCTCTCACCTTTCATTGTGGTCCCACCCTGCCATTTGCAGCAAAGCAAAACAAAACTATGGTACTTCAAGAATCTTACTTAGTTTCACCCTAAATAGCCATTCAAGAATGCCAAGAGAGTGGACAGGAAGGCCTTCATTTGGCTGAGAAGCCAAAACTGCTTTCACAAAAGTGGAAAATTTGAAGAGATGGAAGGCCAAGTAAGTTTGAATAGCACTTTGTTCATTTATGTGTGGCTATGTTCTAAGTAAGAAAAAATTGCCAGAAACAGGTTTTCTAAAGGCAGAAAAACAAAGCAGAAATGCTGGAATACAATAGGTTAACAATGATTTTGTCTGAACTCTCTGTAAAGACTGATAAACTAATGATATCTATTAACCTTTAGTTAATTAACCTTATGTTAATTAACCTTGGCAGCTTAACCTTTAGTTTGAGGTGAGGAGTAGAAATTGCTGGGGGGGGGGGGGAATCCCAATATTTCACCTAATTACAATCCTCAGGATTCTGTTGGGTGAGAAATGGACAATTACACTCTTATAAACCATTTCATGTGTGTAGTGTAGCTATACCCTGACTCTACTTTGCCTATACTGATTTTTTTCCTGATGTCACCGTGGAGTCTGTATGTACAAGGAAGCTGACTTATACGGAGTCAGACCATCAAGGTCAATATTGTCTCCTCAGACTGGCAGCTGCTCCCCAGGGTGTCAGGCTGAGATTAGTTTAGTTTATTATTACAGTCTTAAGACCAACGTACAGAGTAAGCATAAGATGTGAAGAAGAGCGTGGGGGGGGGGGGAGAGAGAACAGTCACAATATGCAAAAATAGAGATCTGGATTTGAGAACTTTTAAAATGCGATTCCCGCAGTCTGAGAATTAATGCACAGAACTCAGCAACTGAATGTGTAGTTTTTTCATTCTTCTCTGACAGGAGCCAGCGAAGCCTTGCTTTGTTTGTATAGATGTGCCCAGGTGTCCTATCGACTAACGGGGTAATAATTTTAAGACGAGCCTCCCTGTAAAATGGTCAGCTGAAGAACATATGCTCTACTGATTCAACCTCACTTAAAAGGCATGGGCATAGCCTATCAGAGTAGGGGGGTTTATTGTACCTGCCTTGAATAACCACCGATGGAAGGGCAGAACATCTAGCTAGGGCAAATGCCCTTCTAGAATTCTTTCCCTCCATAGCTGGAGTCAAATATGTTGCTGGCTCAATGGTGCTTTTGATATTTAACAACACCCCAAGTTTGGAAGCCTTAGAGATGTCAGATTGTCGCTCAATATCCTCAACTCTTTGTTTAATTAGCCCTTTGGCTTGTTCACAGGCTGAAGTCTTTCACATAACCTACTACATGATCGTTTTTATTGGAGATGTCAGGGATTGAACCTAGAACATACCACATTCCAAGCAGATACTCTACCAGTGAGCCATGGCCCCTCCCCAATGTAGTGTCATGATGTCTCCACATGTAAAATAGATGCAGGGCCTCTAGGTCCCAATCTCATTCCATTTCATTTAAAGTGACTTCTAACTAGTCAAAGGGGCAAATATCTCTGTTTCAAGGGCTTAATACTTCTTTCTGTTGCTTCATTGATGTGATGGATAGCATTCCAAGACACATCTGGATGATCACTCAGTAGCTTTAGACAAATTCGTTCTCTCTCCCTACACTGCCCTTTAACATTGATGAGATGGTAAACAGTGATAAGGATATATAGTAATCACCCCACTTTTCAACACAGTGAGAATATTTTAATATGACATTAACACTGCAGTCCAAAGCAGAGTTACACCCTTCTACGTCCATCAAAATCAATAGCCTCAAAAGGATGCAATTCTGTTTAGGATTGCCAAACAGCGTGCTTTTTCTGTATCTTCAATTCAAATACGAATTAGAGGTGACTTATCATATTAGAGTTTTAAAGAAGAATTCCTTGCACTAGGGTTTGTATCATTAATGCATGATCTACACTGGCCATGCACATTATAAATGTTTCTTCTCCCATTTTTCTTTTGCATTACTTGTGGTTCAAGATTCATAAAAACAGCACAAGAGAAGCTCAAAGGCAGTTTAATGCTAACATATCAAACTTTGTATATGCACTGAGAATCACTACGGTTTTTTTTTAAAAGGCTTTTTAGTGACATACAGAAAGTGGGGCTCACACTGTTCATTTCATGTAAGAAAACAGGTGATTTCATTGGGCACCAGATTCTACCATCTTAAATGCCCCTGATTTACAGCAGTTGTCAAATTACTAAACTGAGTCTGACACATGACCATATGTATCATGGTCGGTTGACTATATTCAGTCAAAGTCTGCATTGGCCTTTCACAATCCTACAGAATTTCTCCATTTATTTCCCTGCTCTTCTGCAGGAAGATTCAGTGCATGAAACACTGCTTAATATATGGGTGTCTGGCATTTAAACTTCCCTCGGGTGCATAAGCAATTACTATTGTAATCAAACCTTCCCTCTGCTTTACATTTCTTGCTTGATTTAAGATCCGTTGCCTCCTTCAGACTGCTGCCCCTCTCTTCGGATCAACTAGGGCTGCAGGAAGCTGGCACACAAACAAACAAACTTTGCATGGCATTTGGAAACTAGGGTCTGAATTTCGAATTAAACTTTCAAAGAACTATTGAATTCTGGTTTAGTAGGTATTTTTGGCATGTAATTTAGCAGGTTTACATATTAAATGAAAAATTCGGCTGCAGTCCTTAATCCGGCCTTGGCCCTGGCTAGTAAATGGATGGGAGACCTCCAAGAAATACCGGGGTCGTGACATGGAGGCAGACAATGGCCAACCACCTCTGAATGTCTCTTGCCTTGAAAACCCTACAGGGTTGCCATAGGTCAGCTATGACTTGCCAAGTAGCCAGCAAAAGGGGGGGGGGAAGCCTCATTGAATAACGTGACCCTTACTTGTGAGCAGACTTGCTTAGGAGTGCTCCCATTCAAATTATTAAAGTTATTCATAAAATTGGCTTGGTCCAGTGTTATTGTTCTTCCCTTCCTTTACAGAGGTGAAATTAACAGTAAAATATGGTCTTGTTATCAATTCGCTATTCCACATGACAATTCCCGTGCTTTCCATAATATTGCTGGGGTCAAAGGTTTTGTAACGACGAAGGAGAACAGCATATACATCAACTTTATCCCACCGGAGTTTTCAATTTCCAGGGCAGGAAAGAAACCATGAGAGCAATTCTACAGTCAGATGCCTTTGCTTCAAAGAAGCGGGCTTGCGGCAATAGGTGTACATAATGCAATTCAGTAAATTCAGCTTCTGAGGAGTTGGGGAAGGGGGTGGGGTGGGGAGTGGAACAAAGCTGCTTCTTTTGAAGATGATTCTATCCGACTAAAAAAAAAATACAGGAGAAAAGCACAGCTTCTTTCAGCTGTCCCCTTTTGTGCACTTTCCCATACGAAACTACGTTAACCACCGCTGCTCTGCACTTTGTTATTATGACAGGAAAAAATGAATTTCTAATGAGGTATCTGTACTAGCTGTGAGCACCTTGTGGATCTATCTCCATGGCCCATAAGCACGGTTAAATGTATTTTCTGAATGCTAAAAGGTCTTGGGGAGGAAGGTCAATTGAACAGGCGCATTTCCTGGGAGGAAAAGCCCTTTGTGTTCCTAATAAGCTCTCAATATTCTCTCCCCAGCCCCAGCTATGGCAGAGCATATTTTTCATCTCAGAAAGAAACACTTCAAAAACATACTGGGACTTGCAAGAGTGTTTCCAGTGCACAATCATGGGGTGGAAAAGTCAACACTATACTGTGGGTTTTAAAATAGCTTGGTGTGAGTCTAACACAAATAAGAGAAAGGAAATGAAGGGTTTAGAGGGGATGACTGTTTGCAGGGTCAGAATCATCAGATGCAAACATCACATATAGCACTGAGAGCCGGAGAGGTTGGTGTCGTGGTTGAAGTGTCAGACTGGCTCTGGTTTGAAACCCCCCCCCCCAGTCATGGAAACTCACTAGGTGACCTTGGGTCAGTCACTACCTCTCATGGCCAACCATGGTCCATCCTGTGGACACTGCCACCATTTTAAATTAATGTAAAACAGTTGCAACCCCCACACCTTGGCTGCCTGAACACTTGAACAAGCATGGGAGGGAGGACAAAAGTGCCTCAGCCAGCTGCTCTGAACTTTTAAATCACTTTACAATGGCAGTGGCATCTGTGGATTGGACCTACAGGTGCCATCATGACTAGTTTGACCCTCAGCCTAACCTACCTCACAGGATTATTGTTGGAGAGAAGGGACAATGGTGCAAGTCCTTTGGGCTCCTGTTAGAGAAAAAAGTGGTTTATAAATAAATAAATAAATAACATTTCAGAGTTCTCAGAGGCAATTTCTGTCTTGTGTGTTCGCCACCCCTCCCCCCCAAGTTTCTAAGGATGCAAGGGGAGAAAAGGAATGCCAAAAGTGGTCTTCATATATATTTTATTGTACCAATGAGTTCCATTTCTGGCAGCATGGAGTGCATGACAATCTGAAGCTACCACCTCAGGCTGTTGGTCCATCTAGTTCAGTATTATCTATTTTGGCTGACTGTGAATCAATCAATCAATCTTTATTGCATTAGCAACAAAATGCCATAGAAGCTAAAAATAACAGTAAAAAAACACGCAACAAAAGACAAACCAATAAATAGCATGACATCAATAAAACTACTTATCACAATATGGTTAAAACTATGATATCAATACTGACTTATAAAAAGGTTAAAATTATCTAATGACAATCATAAAATGACAGTAACCCAAAGTGTCAAGTAAGAGAGGATCGATATAACTCAGTGCTCATCTCCCCCCCCCCCCCACCACCAAATAGCAGCAACAAATCTTGCCACTTGGAAAGTAACAAATTTATCTCTATCTGACAATAGGAATACTAATTTCTCATGATCTGACCTACCAAGAAGGGAAGATATAATTGTACACAGGAACTTATTTCGTTCAGTCCCATATTTTACACAATGAGATATGACGTGGAAGAAATTTTCAATAGAAGTTTGGTCGCAAGAACAAACTTTTTCCCCATATGGTATCCCTTTAAAATGACCTTCAATGGCCCATACTGGTGCACCATATAAAAGCTGAGGCAATAGCTGCATTTTATAGATTTCTACAGTTGGGTGAACCAAATAACCACCTCTTCTCCTGTGAAATGGCAATAAACCAACAGTGGCTTTTTCAAGGTTATGTTTAGCATGATCTATATGGGAAGTCCAAGAACCAAACTGATGAAACCTAGATATTTTAAAATGGAAACTTGGTCTAATGGTTTACCATCCATTTTCCAATTATAATAATTAGGTCTTTCAGCAAATACCATGACCTTGGATTTATCATGATTTACATACAGTAGATTATCTTTGCAATATGAACTAAAATGTCGAAGTAATCTTCTAAGGCCAATTTGAGTATGAGAGATTAACATAGTGTCATCTGCATAAAGTAGGATAGAAATATATTTCTAACCTACTTTAGCTGGGAAAAACTCAGGACCTGACAGATAGTCTACTATATCATTCAAATATAGATTAAAAAGAAGTGGGGCCAAGATGCAGCCTTCTATCATAGAGTTTTGCCCAAAAACTAGATTGGCCCCTTCCCCGACATACCTACATCACTTCTGGGTCATGTAGGCATGTCCCATTTAATTTCCATGTTCTTCCCTGTTTTGAGGGTAAGAAAGGTGGGGCCCAAAAGGGGAGAACCTCTGCTGGGGGAGGGGTCTGGCATCCCTAGGACCTAATAATGTCAGCTATAGAACCAGGAGCTCATTTACCTTCTCATTGTCCCATTGGATATATGTAATTATCTGCTAACAATGCCCTTCTTCAGTGTAGGTGGGGCAAACAAGTCTGTCATGACACATAAATGGCCACAGGTTTGACATAAAGTGGCAACAGTCAGAAACTATTTTAGCTACTATACCAGGACATTCTGCTGTTGCCCTGAAAGTGAGCATTTTTCACCAAGGAACTTCAAAGGGAGATTCCAACAAATGAATTTGCAACATTCGAATTCATCAGCAGAATTTGTAGTATTAGCCAGGAGATCAATGGGTCTGACTACGTTTTAAGTTTCTATAAGTATTAAAGTATTAAACAATTTAACATAACAAAGTAATCTATGTTTATCACCAATTACAACTGTTGTGAATGTATATTTTTGAATTTTGCATAAAATGTCAATAACTGGGCCTTCTAACCCATTGCTCAGCATTTTCCCTCTCCCTGTATATGTAAATCTTGCTGAATGTGAATTTCTGTACTTCAGATCGTGGTCTAGAGCAGGCAACTGGTCCTTGCTGCCAGTCAAGAGGTGGTGAAGTGACCAAGTTGAAGTAAAGGGGGGAAAGCAGTCTTGATAAACCAGTCTTTCTTACCCATTCGCTCCAATTCATGCATTCTAGCATTCAGATGCCCTGACCTGGATGGCCCAAACTAGCCCAGTCTCTTCAGATCTTGGAAGCCTAGCAGGGTCAGTCCTGGTTAATACTTGGATGGGAGGGCCACCAAGGAAGTCTGGAGTTTGCTATGCAAGAACAGGCAATGGCAAACCACCTCTGTACATTTCTTGCCTTGAAAACTGTTGGAAGAGAAGGTCTTGGCACTGTCCTTTTGCCTCAGTCTTCAGGAGATCACCATAGATTTAGGCAGATAGGCAGGTCAGGACACACACAGCATCCTTTCCTTCATGTTATCTGATCCTATCTCCTTTGAAATAGAATTCTATTTTTAGGGAGGGGTTTTCTTCCTTCCGGCTTGACACCTCATTCTCACACATACTTTTTCTCACACACACAAAGAAGGAGCACATTTTCTCTCCATCTTTGAATAATGGATGCAGGAGTACTCTTCCCTTCATCCATACCCATCCTAGGTAGTTAGAGTAGATTCTATCTCTCTCTCTCATCTATATTGTCTAGAATAGAGTTCCATATAATAAGGAACTCTTATTAGTTTTGAATCTGATTATTGGCTCTGTGTAACCTTGTAACTCCGCTAGCACACTCAGGGCGCAATCATACACACCCAGTAGCCGCGCGAGAGGGATGATTCACCGGTGGATCAAAGCAGTGTGATTACACCAGCACATCTGGGAGGTGTGCCGCAACCGTTGTCAAGCCGTTGCAAACCATTTTGCTCTGCCGGGGAAGTGGAGAAAAAAACTACTAGGGAAAATGCAGTATCAAACAGTTTGCTGTGGGCCACAGCCGGACTTTCCCTGTGTGATTGCGCCAGTGCAAACTTGTGGCAACGGGGATAGTCTGATCAGGCTATCCCGACGGCATGCCTTTGTTTTTCCCCCCTTTTCAGTATGCACATCATCGCATAATGCCACTGGAAGCCCTGGGTGGAGAAGCGATTCATCGATCCCCCGTTTAAGCGAATCGGAAACCAACGACCAAAAAAAACCAACCCAACTCGCCTGTGGTTGCATCTGATCACGCAGCAACGAGTCCCTCCGGCAGGTCCATAGACCTGTGTGATCGCACAACTGTGGGGCAAATTGCCCAAGGGCAAAATAGCCTCACTTCCCCTCCGGATTATATCACTCATGTGGCCGTGGTCAGTGTACCTAAACTCTGCTGCAGGGACATGCCTAGTGCACTCTGCTACATTAATGGTGATTCCTGGCTCTAATAAAATCAGGGAATCCAACAAAAACTCATACGGGATTGTCATAAATTGGCTGTGACTTGATGGCACGATACACATGGTATGCAGTATTAGGATGCAGAATTTTTATACATTCAGCCATCAAATAGATTTTGTTTTGGTATTCCTGAAAAGAATAAATAATTTTAGAAGTGGTATCTTTTGCTTTAACAGATCCAGAACTAGAAGATGGGGTTTTTTTCAATGATGGTTGCTCACAGCAATATCTTCTAATGAAGAGCCAGTTTGGTGTAGTGGTTAAGTGCGCGGACTCTAATCTGGGAGAACCGGGTTTGATCCCCCACTCCTCCACTTGCACCTGGCTGGATGACCTTGGGCAAGCCATAGCTCTGTACCAGCTGTTCTCTCAAGGACAGCTTGGGAAAAAGTTCTCTCAGCCCCACCTACCTCACAGGGTGCCTGTTGTGGGGAGGGGAAGGGAAAGGAGTTTGTAAGCCGTTCTGAGACTCCAAGTGAGTGAAGGGCGGGATATAAATCCAATCTCTCCTCCTCTTCTTCTCTTCTAATGAAGGGAGCCTCATCCAATGAGTATCTCTTGCACCAAACAAGCCCTTTGAGAAGTAGGCCTTTCTTGGAGAGAAATATATCTGCCCCAATATTTTAAAAGACAGTCAAGAAATATTGTTTTCCAAATAAAATTGCAGAACTTTTATTTGCCACCATAGGAACCAAACCAAACTGGGCTCCATGCTGCTGGAACTATCTGAGAGAACCTCTGTCCTAAAACTGTGCCTCAGGATCCCTGTTTTAGGTTTCTTTAAAACATTCTACTGCTCAGAACACAGTTGCTGTTCTTTCCTGAGTTGGGAAAGGAGACACACAATATTAGCCATTCTAGCATGAGAAGCAAAATGGTTGCCATATCAGAACAGATCGGATGTAGGATTCATGGAACACAGATTCTGTAGTGTCTCCGGATTTCTCCACATGGTGGCTGCCATGCAAATATGGCAATTAAAAGAAAAAGAGAGTGTGGCATGTGAGATAGGGTATGAAACCTGAGAATATGGATCTCTGGGCAGCCTATATTCTAAGCTAGCATTCTTTATACATACTGATTAAATAAAGCAGTCATTCCATAAGCATGAACATATGCATACACACACTTCTCCCTCTTGATTGAGGGCCAAGACTACTGACTGATTGAGTGACTAACTATCTGTCGGCAGTACCCCTGCAGGTGGTGATGACATTGATGGATAGTGATGGATGGCTGTGACACAGCCCCACCCTCCCCACTTAACCATGTGCATGACAGAAGGTCCCGCAGGCCAGGGCTGGCTATTCTAACAATGCCCCCAAACAGGCATTTAGATGTGTAAAAAACAATGCATTTGGCTCCAACAGTGACTGGAGCCTACAAATTTGGGATCCTTTAATGAGTTGCTAATGTGAAAATAATTTTCTTTGCTGACTTTACAATTGCAGGAATAAAGACAGATGGAGCAATGCCATAGAACTGATAATAGCTTAGCCAAAGGGTGAAAGACAGCTTTCCAGGAAATGCTTTAAGGGGAGGGTGAATTCTACCACTGTCGAGAGTTGATGAGCCGTCAGGAAGGTTTCTGCATGCTCTCTCAGTGAGAATCCTTTCCAGAGTTTTCATATGTCCTGATCATTTGCACTGCAAAGGGTGAACTGATTCAAGGTGAAATATGCACACAAAATGGAAGATGATATAATTGCCTGATGTGTAGCTTGGAATGCTGAGCAATTTCGAGATCTGATCCATGAGGATGTCAAAGCGTGCATCATTTACAATACTATCCTAAGCAGAGATGCCCCCTACTAAGTCCATTGAAGTTAATGGTCATAGGAGGATGTAAGAGCTGTACTACTAAAGTACTAGTTCAAAGAAAGGAAAATAATCTTTTAAACATAGTACTATATTCTCTGGGTAGAAAATTATGTTTGTTTAGTACCATGAAGACATGATGCTCAGAAGCAGGGGAGGGTGGATTGTTTTAGGAAACATTTGATTAAATTAGCCCATGTATTTTATTTTGTAATTATTATTATTATATCCATACAAACACTGATAGTCATGGCTAGAGCCCAGCACAACAAGAGAGAAGGAAATGTGCCTTTCTAGCCTTATTACTTTATCACTAAGAACAGAACAACATGTTAGCAAAACCACAGGACTGGAAACAATCACTCCATAATAACTTATTTATTTAAAAAAACCCATTTCTATGCCACCTTTTCACCCAGTTCCAATACTAAAACATTTCAAGCCTTTCCACCCAGTGGCCAACACTAAAACATTTCAAGCACTGAAACATTTAACCATTTTAAACATGAAAAGGCGTTTAAAATACATTCATATATATAAAATATGCAAAACAATTAAATAAAATATGTGAACACAAGCAAACAAACTGGGAGGAAGACTAAGAAGAATTAGTGAGGGAATGCCAAACCGAACAAAAAAGTATTCATTCACTGGTGGAAGACAATGATAAAGGGAGACAGGTAAATCTCCAAGAGGAGTACGTTCTAAAGTTTTGGTGCCACAACTCAAAAGATCCTTTCTTGGCTTGCCAACCATCAGATATGAAGGCACCTGCAGCAGGGTCTCAGAAGATGAGTGGAGTGGTCGCGTAGGTTCCTATGGGAGTAGGCTGTCATTCAGATACGCTGGCCCTAAGTGTATAGGGCTTTAAAGGTCAACAGCAGCACTGAATCAGACCATTGGTTCATCAAGATCAGTATTGCCTGCTTGGACTGGTAGCGGTTCTCTGAGATCTCAGGCAGAAGTCTTTCAAATCCCCTCCTGCTGGTCCTTTCAATTGGAGATGCTGGGGATTGAACAGGGGACCTTCTGCATACCAAGCAGATGCTCTACCACTAAGCCATGGCCCCTCTTCTGACGACCCACCAACCTACTCCAGTAAGTGTTCTCCAGACAGTCTCCAAGTAAATTATCACACAGAGTGCATTGGAGTAATCTAGTCCAAATGTTATATCACCCAGATCCAGCAGCACCCCCCAAACTATGAACTTGCTCCTTTAAGTGGAGGGCAACCCCATCCAGAACAAGAAACAGCCCAGTTCCTGGATCAGACCTATCCCCCAGCAGTAGCATATCTGTTTTGCTGGGATTAAGGTTTAGCTTGTTAGCCCTCATCTAACCCACAACTGCCTCCACGTACCTGTTTATGGTTTTTACAGCCTGTCCAGGATCTGCTGGAAGCACAGGATAAAGCTGTCATCTGGCTGGTGGCAACTCAGCGAAATCTCTGGATGGCTTCATGTAGATCAAGGATACCCAACATGGCACCTGTGATGTCATGGCACTTGCTGACACCTTTCCTGGTGCCCACCTAGTATTTTTAGAAAGGAGGCAAGGCCAGGTGGTGATCCTACCCAGCAAGGCTTCTAATTGGCCATTGGACATTTGATTGGCTGTGCAGATTTTTAGGAATACTGGTTTGGCAGCAGCTGCTACCACAGCTCACTGTGTGTGGCAGGAGGTAAGCTGCTGCAGTCATTGTGTGGCTAGCTCCATCTCCCGCGGCAACCAATTTTTGGCTGCCCCCACCATTCTGTGTCAGAACTCAAAGATCCTGCAGGCTTAGACAGGCTGAGGACCCCTGATGTAGATATTAAAAGTTCTAGGGGGAAAGATGGAACCTTGCATGACCCCACAAGCCAGAGGCCAAGTGCCTGAGCATTACCACACTCTGAAGTCTACCTTGAAGGGAGGACTGAAACTACTACAAAACATTGGCTCCCTGTCCTAGCCCTTAAAGGTGGTCCAATAAAATACCATGACTGACAGAATCAAAAGCTGCCAAGGGGTCCAGGAAAATTAATAGGGTTGTACTCCCCCTATCCATTTCCTGGTGCAGGTCATCTGCCAGGGCAACCAAGGCAATTTCAGTCCCATAGCCATCTAAACAATTCCCACTATGGCCATCCAGTGTAACACCAGCCATCGCATCAGTGTGGAGCCTGGTACAAGAAGTTGACTAGTCAGCAATATCACTTTTAGAAAAGGGGATGTGTTGTTATGGCAACTTTACGCCAGAGCACAAAATGGAACCATTGCCAGGATTACATGTTTCAGCCACAGTGGGGGGTAAAAGTCATTTCCAGAGGTCTCTGTGTGATGCATTATAGAACTCTCAGCCATGACATAATGGAGGCAAGAAGGTTCACATTCTTCTCTCCTCCAATATTCTGCCTTCAGCCATAAATAGCTCTAAACATGTGAATGTAACATTAATACCTTGCGTTCATAAAGTACATTTGAGGTGCTAAAGTGCCTCATGTGCATCTCTTTCATCTGTACAACTCGCTAATAATGGAGGCTATTATTATTACACCCAGATGAGAATAGTGGCTTTTCTGGGACCGTATCATGAGATTAGGGCTGAGGTAAAATTTGAACCAGGAACTTTTCAGTGTCCAGTTCACCTGCAGTACATGATGTATTAATGCTGTAGGGGTATGTGAATGATAGGTTGGTGAGAAGGTTGCATATGACAGCCATATGATAGCCTATGGCAGGGGTGGGCAAATGGTGGCCCGGGGGCCACATGCGGCCCGCCACAGAGTTTTTTGCGGCCCGCCAAGAAGATTTCAGGACTTCAAGAAAACTGAGCCTAAATTCAATTTGCTCTCTTATCCCATCACTGCTGATATTGATACAGCACCTGAGGAGCTGCAGCTTGAACTTATTGACAGGCAGTCAGATCACACTGAAAGAAATGTTTAATGCTGTGACATTAGTTGACTTTTACAAATCTTTGCTGAAAAAATTTCCATGTATGAAGAAATTTGCTGGGAAATCGTTCTCTATATTTGGGTCTACATATATTTGTGAGCAAAGTTTTTCTTGCATGAAGATCAACAAGAGTAAATATAGATGCTCTTTGACAGACATTAACTTGCAGGCTGTGATGAGAATCTCAACAAGCAATCTCACTCCTGATTTCAAAAAAAATTGTAGAAAAGTGTGATAGGGTACATTTGTCTCATTAAATCGATTCTAAAATTAAATGTGCTTGCAGCTATAGACGATATGAAATTAGCACAATAAATAAATTGAATAAAACTACCACTATTTAATTTAATTTATATTTATTGATTTTTATGATACAATTTATACCTTTTCTGAAAAGCAAAGTTAACTAATGAATGCAATCATTTTAAAAGGTGCGGCCCTCTGCTAACCTCCGCTCCCACAAAGTGGCCCCCGAGCCAAAACAATTGCCCACCCCTGGCCTATGGCATGGGACTTTGAAAAGTTGCCTTATCCTTGTTCAAAAAAATTAAGAGGGTAGAATATGTGCTCCATTGGTTTCAGTGCTTGGAACTCGGTTACAGCATGTTTGTTTTGCTTTTCATTTTGTATCTGTTTCAAATGAAAATGAAATGGCATTGATTCTTGCCATTAATTCTTAAAACCTCTAGATCTTTTCTGACTTTTCTGTGGCATGCTGTTTATTTCTGCAGGAGCTGGAGGTGGGAAGGTCAGGTTTACCACGGTCATCTTCTGAGAATCCTCCCCCAGAGACCAAGGTTGTGCAATAGCCCTCACTCCACACCCCTCCGTGACATTCACTTAACCATATGGGAGGGAGGAGCAGAAGTTGGTATACTGCCTAAGGTTAGTCCCTCGGATAATTTGACCAGGAAGCCAAATGCCGTTCACAAACCATGCACAGCAACCCACCAGGGGCTCTATGAACTTCATGTTTTTACTTATACTAGTGCACTCAGCCTGGTGGGTTGCAGTGAGTAAAAACCCCACGTAGAGATGAAGACAAAATCCGTTGCTGTGCTGAGTTGGGGCGGCCTAATTCCAGTGTGGAATCAGCCTCCCCCTCCCATAAAAGGAAGAAAGGTAAATTGCTAATCCTCTCACTTGCCATGTTTTAATCTAATTGTGTGCCTCTCATTGTAGATGTATTTCAGTTTCGTTTGACATATTGCTCGTTCCTTTCCAAGCTGCTTTGCTTCCATGCTTTCTTGACAGCGGAAGCAGCAGTCACATTGAAACAAATGAGAACACAGGATAAGCGCTCTCCACCAGAATGCCTGGTAACCCTATTTTATTAATATATATGACAGAATCATGCTCTAGCTTGCCTTTTGCCACTAATCCCCAGAGAGGTACTGTCTACAAAGCGATAACATCTGGTGTCCATTATTTTGCCAGATCTGTTGTGATTAGTCCATATGATCAGTCTGGCCAATTGGTAGGGGGTTGCTCCCACCCCCTCCACCAGTCCACTTGAGCTGTCACTTCTGCTTTGGGAGCCTTGCTAATTTGCCAGTGCAATTTCCAATATTTGCTAGATTTCCACAAGGAAATCGTCGAGCCTTTTGGGGCAATTGCCCGTACAGCTTCCAACAGAAGGCTACCTCTGGTAATAAAAGGGAAGCTTTATCAATTAACTCAAACAGCTCTGCTGGAACAGTAGCAGGACTTCCTCCCATTTCAATTAGGGGCAACTTATTAAATGCTTCAGTTAAAAAAGCCTACTTAGGGAAGTATCTGGAAGGGCAGGTGGGCTGAACATGTTCATGCATGTTGGGAAAGTGAAGCTGGAGATACCTATCCTCCCTGAAGAAACCTTCCTCAGAAAAGTTTTTCCTTTTTTGTTTCTATTCTGTTCTCTGTGTTACTTGGATTGCATTCAGCTGATAGAATGGCCAGTCACTTGAGACATATGAAAGGGAGTGGTCTTTTCTCCCTTTCATACTGCACAGACTCTTGATTGACTTGACAGCACAGAGCATTTGCGTGGCTCAATAACGGCCTCTATCCTACACTCAGAATATTTGTGCAGCAATGTCCAGTGAGAAAGAGCAAGCTGAGTAATTCAGTTGGCACTCTTCAAAGGAGTTTTAAGAAGTTTTAACACTTATGAAATAGAAAGGGCAGCATGAAGTAATTCATCTTGGTCTATTTAGGACACAAATGCTTAATTTTTATCTGCACTGTGGTGCGCTCTCCTTGTTTGCTTTGTATGTGTGTCACACAAGTTTGGAAGGATTTTGAATGAAAGTTCATATTTTGTATTCTAGGCTCTAGCGGTGATGTGGAGACACATTACTACAGTGAGCCATTTGAGGAATATGCTTCCATACATGAAGCCCATGCCCTTCAGGAGCCCTTTATTGTGACTAATGTAACTTCAGAATGAGAGCTAAATGATAGCATCCCAACTTCTGACAATGCCCTTTCCACATTTTGCCTGCCACTCCAGATTTTCTCAGTGTTCGAGTCCACACCAAACAGCATCCAAATAACCCGGGGCATCAGCAGGCTGAAACCAGGCTGACCACCGAAGGGAGCTAATGTAATGCAGAATGGGGTAAAACCCAGAATAAAAAGAAAATTGAATTCAATTCTAGTGCAGAATGGGGGGGAAAAACCTGGATTAAAAAGAAGGTTGATTTCAATTTTAGTGCAAAATTGCTTGGAGGATGCTGCAGTGAACATGGATTAAAAGAAAAGTGCAGAAAGGGCTTAGTCTAAATGCTCACTTGCTCTCTCTCTCTCTCTTGGATGTATATACCTCTCTCTCCTATAAAATAGGTTTAAATAGCCACTGAGAAATGATATGAGAATAATAATACTGCAGCCAGCCTTCATAATCTCAATGAATGACAATTGTACTGCCTCCACAATCTGGAGGATTTTTCACAAGTATTTAATGATGTGTTTAATGTGGATTCTGATTTAGCTGGAGGCACTCAAATGGTGTGGTGGTGAAGCCACACAGCCCCCTCCTCTTCATCCTACAAGTAGCCTTGTGTGACCTTGCATGAATTCCTGGCTTCACCAAGGCCTCGTCTGCATGATTTTACTGCCTCTATCAAGAAAATGCAACCAGTTCTTGAGTTCAGTGATACTGTATGGGTGTAAAGTGCTATCAAGTCGCAGCCCCGTAGGGTTTTCAAAGCAAGAGACGAACAGAGGCAGCTTGCCATTGCCTGCCTCTGTGTAGCAACCCTGGACTTGCTTGGTGGTCTCCCATGCGGGTACTAACCAAAGCCAACCCTGCTTAGCTTTCAGGATTTTATGAAATCGGGCAAGCCTGGGCCATCCAGATCAGAGCTCAATGATGCTATAAGATACAAAAGGAAAGAGACCGGCTGCACATGTATAAGTGGGGGTGGTGGGAAGGTATTTTAAACCTTATTAAGACACTGGCATTTCTGCTACATTAATACATGACAACGAGACAGGAAATACGCTTCCAACAGTATAGTGAGTTATGGAAGTCAGCTTGAAAAAATACGTGTATGCCTGAACACATTCTGTATAATAGGTCAAAAGTAATTCTGCAGCTAAGTTCAGGAAGAGCAATGACCTTATACAGCCTTTGAACATTTTTATGTTTCCAAATATATCTGACACAAACATGTATTAGCTGAGCTGGCATGAGGTGTTGTCATGACTCTCCTAGAGAGCTGACCCGTAACATTATGGGGGCAGAAACAGAACTGCAAGGGATCTCAAGGATCATCTAGTTCAATCTAGTTCAAATTCATAGCTACCTTCCCCTCACTCCCCCCATGTCCCCTGCTCTATGCTCAGATGAAGGCTCCAGGATCCTTGAGCCAATTTGGCCTGGAGAAAAATTCCTTCCTGACCCCAGAGTGCCAACTGGCATTATCCTGGGGGATATAAGAAAGGGCCACGAGAGCCAAGCTTACTAAGAAATTGCCTGCATTCCAGGCTTTTCATAAATATCATAATAACTAAAGATGCTTGCTTGACCAGTGCTGATGGCCAGTTGGTGCTTCTAGAATTAGAAATCTGGATCACACTGACCTGCTTTAAGTGTCCGCTGAAACCATTGTTCCACCTGAGGAAGGGGAGGAGATCAGGAGGAAAATAGTATTCTCAGTTTTGAATGTAGCCATGAATGAGGAGCTAGTCTGAGTTTTGGGGTAGGCTGGCTGGGATGCAACCTTGGGGAGGGCTGAAACGCAACATTACGCAGAAGAAGGGAAGGAAGCACAGATATGCTATGCAAGAAGATTCAAGAGCTCCATAGGTCACTGATGGCTCACAGAGCTCACTGCACGTGCAATCTGGGTGCCGAATTTCACAGAAACGAAGAATAAAGTCATGTGAGTGACTTGCATTTCCAACAAATAATAGCCAGTCTCATCCACAGCGACGTCAGTGGACTTCGAGGCTAGCTGGGAGTACTTTGCACCACAAAGAAAGAAAGAAATCCTCTTCCTAGGGAGCATCTGCCTATCTTCCTGTGTCTGTAAAAGTTTTTTTCTTTAAAAAATTAGTGAACCAAAATTTTGAATGTAATAAATTTTTCACTTGAAATATGGTGGAGACATAAGATTTCAGTTCCGCTGATGAACTTCCCCAGCAGTATGGCTTCCAGCTGTACAGAAAAACGTACTTTTATCTCTCTCTTTTTAAAAAAAACATTGATCAAAAGGTCTCCAGAACTCCAGAACCACTGTTTTCGGGAGGGGGGTTGAATGACCTGAGTCAGATTGAGGTGACAAGAGAGGAGATCCTATGTCTGATAGACAACTTAAAGACAAATAAATCACCAGGCCCAGATGGCATACATCTGAGAGTTCTGAAAGAACTCAAATGTGAACTTGTGGATCTCCGGACCAAAATATGTAATCTTTTCTTAAAATCTGCCTCCATTCCTGAGGACTGGAAGGTAGCAAATGTCACTCCTATCTTTAAAAAGAGTTCCAGAGGAGATCCGGGAAATTATAGGCCAGTCAGTCTGACGGGCCAGTCAGTCTGACGTCGATACCGGGTAAGTTGGTGGAAACTGTTATTAAGGACAGAGTTAGTAGGCACATAGATGAACAAAATCTATTGAGGAAGACTCAGCATGGGTTCTGTAAGGGAAGAACTAACCCGTTAGTGTTCTTTGAGGGAGTAAACAAACATGTGGACAAGGGGGACCCAATAGATGTTGTTTACCTTGACTTCCAGAAAGCTTTTGATAAAGTTCCTCATCAAAGGTTCCTAAGTAAGCTCAATAGTCATGGGATAAAAGGACAAGTCCTTTTGTGGATCAGAAACTGGCTAATTAAAAGGAAACAGAGAGTGAGTATAAATGGGAAATTTTCTCAGTGGAGGGAGGTAAGCAGTGGGGTACCCACAGGGATCAGTACTCGGTCCGATGCTTTTTAACTTGTTTATTAATTATTTGAATTTGGGAGTAAGCAGTGAAGTGGCTAAATTTGTGGATGACACAAAGTTTTTCAGGGTGGTGAGAACCAGGGAGGATTGTGAAGCACTTCAAAGGGCTCTGTCGAGGATGGGCGAGTGGGCATCAAGGTGGCAAATGGGGTTTAATGTGGCCAAGTGCAAAGTGATGCACACTGAAGCCAAAAGTCCTAACTATAAATACACATTGATGGGGTCCGAACTGGCGGAGACTGACCAAGAGAGAGATCTTGGAGTCATAGTAGATAACTCAATGAAAATGTCGAGACAGTGTGCGACTGCAGTGAAAAAGGCCAATGCTATGCTGGGGGTTGTTAGGAAGGGAATAGATAACAAATGAGCCAGTATCATAATGCCCCTGTATAAATTGATGATGCAACCTCATTTGGAGTACTGTGTACAGTTCTGGTTGCCACACCTCAAGAAAGATATTATAGCATTGGAAAAAGTGCAGAAAAGGGCAACTAAAATGATAAAAGGGTTGGGACACTTTTCCTATGAAGAAAGGTTGAAGCGCGTGGGGCTCTTTAGCTTGGAGAAACGATGGCTGAGGGGTGACATGATCAAGGTTTGTGAGATTATGCATGGGATAGAGCAGGTAGAGAAAAAAAGTCCTTTTCTCCCTTTCTCACAATACAAGAACGCGTGGGCACTCCATGAAATTGCTGAGCAGTCAGGTTAGAACAGATAAAAGGAAGTACTTCTTCACCCAAAGAGTGATTAACATGTGGAATTCACTGCCACAGGAGGTGGTGGCGGCTACAAGCATGGACGGCTTCAAGAGGGAATTAGATAGACATATGGAGCAGAAGTCCATCAGTGGCTATTAGTCACAAAGTATAGATAGGAACTCTCAGTCTGGGGCAAGTGGTGCTCTGTAATCTTGGTGTTTGGGGGGGGGGCAACAGTGGGAGGGCTTCCTGCCCTCACTGCTGGACCTTCTGAGGGCACCTGGTGTTTTTGGCCACTGTGTGACAGAGTGTTGGACTGGATGGGCCACTGGCCTGATCCAACATTGGCTTTTCTTATGTTCTTATGTCTATTTTGCTCTAGTTTGGTCAAACCTTACCTACTAAAAGCTCAGCTGCACTAGGCTAATTTCCATAAGCATCATGTGGTGTTACAGAAACCACATTTTGCCAAGCTGTCAACTGTACAGCCTTCTCTTTGCTAAACAGACTCCCATTAAAACTGTCTGTGCAATTTGTCAGTTAAATGAGGTACAAGAGGGACGCTCTATTTGCCCCTAATTAGCTGTGCAGACTACCTTTGTCTGTTTGATTAAGTATTCACATTATCAATTTTGTTTAATCTGATTCATTTCACATCCCTCCCCTGGGACTCAGCCCATACGGTTAACTAATCTCTGATATCATCTCTCGTATCAAGCTGCAATGAACTCCCACAGAAAACATTTTCTTACCATATCCCTCCCCCCCCCCCCAAAAAAAAATTTCTTCGAAGAAAGGAGATCTTGCATGATGAATCAAAATTAAACTGCCTGATTGGAAATGAGCATGGGCCTGTGTAACCTCAACCACAACAGAGTAGCACCATCACTTTGGAAGCCTTCCTCTGAAGGGTTAAATGAAAAGATCCAGCTTGTTTGGAAAAACCTGGAGCTGAGTGATATACAGTGCCATCCTAAGCACAGTTACAACGCTCTAAGTCCTTGGAACTCAATGGCCACTGCTATTGTCTGAATTAATGGGATATCACTCTACTTTCAGACAGGATATTAAAGACAAATTGAAACATCTATTTTTAGATGTAAAGGCCAGACTAGGGTTGTGGGTGACTAGATCAGTAGAGTGTGGTCTCTTGGTCCGAAGTTTCCCAGCTCAGTTTCTAGAACTGCAGCTGAGAAGAATAGCCAGCAGAAAGCTGGCCATTCAAAGGCAGGAGGCCAAGCCCCAAAGCAACTCTATCAGACCAATCCTGAGACTTCATAGTGCCTGCCAATCATAGGATCTAATGTTACATACTTATTCTCCTATGTACCTGAGAAAGACTTTGAAGCCTGAACACACATGATACTGGAGAGTCAATAGTGTAGGTCCCATCCTAGAATTGTGAGGTTCCCTGTGTCCAGAGTCTCTGACAGCTTCTGTGAAAATGGTTTCTGCCTTTTCCATTTCACAGATAGGAGAGTAAGGTTCAGTGGTGGAGTGCATCTCAGATGCAAACTCTCCTGGCGTCTCCAGATACAGGACTGCCAGTTAGCCGGTACTGGAATAGGCCATTCCCTGCCTGAGACCTGGGAGAGCTAGTCCCATTTAGAGCTGGAGAGCTGGTTTACCACGTAAGCAACACAAGTGGTTCCTTATTTATTTATTTAATTTATATCCCCCTCCGCCCTCCAAAGGGACCCAAAGCATCTTCCAGCAATAGGGAACAAACACTTCATATCACAGTATAAATAAATTAATAAGACAAAAAATATATTCCAACCAGTACTGGATAGAACAGCTGGCTCATTTGAAGGCACAAGCTTGTGCCTTTGGCTGCACCCAGCTTTATACCTGCAGATGGGTAGCTGGGGGAAAAAAACACAGTTGAGATGGTGTGCAGCTGGAAGATGTTCCCCAATAATTCCCATCCCCTGGGGGACCAAACAGTCAGGGGCAGTGTTGTGGAGAAGGCCTGCATCTTATCTCATGCCGGTCACCTTCAAACACTGGAGGTAAGGCTTAGCTTCTTTACCCTACATGCTTTTTTTTTTCAAATAAAATTTAAAAATAATAAGATCCATTTCTGACTTATATGTGAATGACAGACTCCATCTTCAGTTGCCTAATGGCTGTGTAAGTTTGTTTAAAAGCAGCTGTGGAGGGGACTTAATATGAAGAAGAAGAAAAAGAGGAGGAGGAGGAGATTGGATTTATATCCTGCACTTCACTCAGAGTGGTTTACAATCTTTTTTTCCTTCCCCTCCCCACAACAGACACCCTGTGAGGTAGGTGGAGCTGAGAGAGCTCTTTCGAGGACTGCTCTTGAGAGAACAGCTCGTCAAGAACTTGTGACTGACCCAAGGTCACACCAGCAGTTGCATGTGGAGGAGTGGGGAATCAAACAGACCTTCCCAGATTAGGGTCTGTGCTCTTAACCACTACACCAAACTGGCCATTTGCATATAAAACAGGGATTGGTCGTTAAAGCAGGGATTGGCCTGACTGGCCACCCAACATCAGATAGAGCTGAGGGTCATCAGTGTACTGGTAACATCCCAGCCCAAACCTCTGAGCAATCTGGGCAAGGGAGCGCATATAGATGTTAAAGAGCATCAGGGAGAGCACCACCCGCTGAGGCACTCCACACTCAAGCAGGTGCTTC
The DNA here is from genome assembly GCA_029233225.1 of Lepidodactylus listeri. Taxonomy (NCBI): domain Eukaryota; kingdom Metazoa; phylum Chordata; class Lepidosauria; order Squamata; family Gekkonidae; genus Lepidodactylus; species Lepidodactylus listeri. The sequence goes on from JARCFY010000003.1 coordinate 45,053,724, forward strand.
CGGGACTGCTGTTCCCCTAGCACCACCCTCTGTCCCTGACCATGGAGAAAGAAAGAAAGCCACTGCAAGGCAAGCCCCTGTATTCCTCCGCTGGCAAGGTGGTGGGTCAGTAGCTGGTGGTCAACCATGTCAAACGCGGCTGACAGATCTAACAACAGCAGCACTGCCGAACCACCCCGATCCAGATGCCTCCAGAGGTTGTCAGTAAGGGTGACCAGCGCTGTCTCTGTCCTGTGTCCCAGGCGAAAGCTGGACTGGAAAAGATCTAATACAGAAGCATCATCCATAAAGCTCTGCAGCTGTGTCACCACAGCCCTCTCGATTAATTTCCCCAGATAGGACAAATTGGAAACCAGCCAATAGTTGGCCAATTTGGCCAGATCCAGAGATGGCTTTTTCAGGAGAGGGTGGACCATCACTTCCTTGAGTGCCCCCGGGAACCATCCCTCCATGAGGAACTGGTTGATAATCTCCCTTAGGGCACCTCAAAACCCTCTGTGATTGGCTTTAATCAGACAGGAAGGGCTTGGATCAAGGTTGCATGTGGTTGGGTGTACAGTCATGAACAATCTGTCAATTTCCTCCAGGCCGAGCAGGCCAAAAGAGTCCAAAGCCAGAATCGAAGACATGCAAGGGGCCTCGAGTTCACTCATTGTATCAACTGTAGCAGGGAGGTCGTGGTGAAGCGCCAAGACTTCATCCGCAAAATAGCTCGCAAATGCCTCACAGCCGATATCAAATTGTCTAATTTGGTGTAGTGGTTAAGTGCGCGGACTCTAATCTGGGAGAACCGGGTTTGATTCTCCACTCCTCCACTTGCACCTGGCTGGATGACCTTGGGCAAGCCATAGCTCTGTACCAGCTGTTCCCTCAAGGACAGCTTGGGAAAAAGCTCTCTCAGCCCCACCTACCTCACAGGGTGTCTGTTGTGGGGAGGGGAAGGGAAAAGGAGTTTGTAAGCCGCTCTGAGACTCCCTTGGGGAGTGGAGGGCGGGGTATAAATCCAATCTCTTCTTCTTCTTCTTCTAATGTTTGGTCTGCCCTGTGGCAGAGCTGTTATAGCCCAAATCATTCTAAATAATTGAGCTGGGCGTGAGCTTGCGGACACAATCGTAGCTATGTAGAACTCCTTCTTGGCAACTTTGATTGCCATCTCATAGGATCTCATAAACGTCCTATAAGATATTCTTGTTGCTTTGTCTCAAGTTCAGCGCCACCATCTCTCTAACCATCTAAGCTCTCGTTTCATAAGTCGCAACTCCTGGGTAAAACAGGGAGCAGCCTAGAGTGAGGGCACAGAGAGCGCCGCGAAGTGATCTTGACAATGGCTGCAGAGAGTCAGCCATGCCAGTCCTCCACAAGCTCATCCAACAAGCCACCAGGGGGCATCTGATCCCACAGAGCTATTTCAAGCCGCACTGGGTCCATTTGACTCCGCGGGTGAGATTTCTGTATATAAAGGGTTCAGTTCTCTGATCCAAACCTTTTACTATTAAAATTCTCTTACAACACACTTGACTTTGTATATAGTTTAAAAATAACAACACAACATTTTGCAATAATCAGGAAAAAGCAAAAGATAGTATTCCATATGAAAATTAAGATTTGTACAACAAATTATATATATATATATATATATAAAATTAACATTAATTACTAACAATAACTATGATGCTACTATAATTATGTGATTTTTAACGTTTTTTTATCAATTTGAAGTCCTTGAATACTATCTCTTCTTACAGCTTTATCTAAAATAGGTATAAAAAGCTTTCCAATTGTTCCCAAATTCACTATTCAATCTTTTATTCATATGATTCATCAGTTTTGCCATAACAGTATTCTCCAGTCCTTCACTTTTCTAACACCCCCTCTCGATGTCTTGTGACTCAGTTCACAAGATTCATCTTCTCTCTTAGAGTTTTGAAATGTTCTTTAAGAAGTGGCTTGGTGAGAGTATCTGCAACAATTTTCCTGATGGAAAAGTCAGATTGATGTTTTCTTTTTGCAGGTTTCTCACCAGGTGATACTTTATGTCAATGTGCTTGGTATTCTTCTTCACATCTTCTTGTTCAGATAGATGAACACAGCCTTGGTTATCTTCATGCACTTGTACGAACAGTGGTATGTCCACACTTAGATCTCTTAGTAGCTGTCACAGCCACTTGATAACCTTGTGCAGCAGATACATAGTCTGCTTCAGCGGTAGATCCTGCAACTAACTCTTGCTTTTTACTGGACCAGTTTATAGCCCACTCTCCAAAGAAAATTATTTGACTGCTGGTGGATTTTCTGTCTTCTAGGTCTCCTCCCCAGTCAAGTTCTACATACACTATCAACTTAGCGCTTTCATTGGCTGGCAACTTAAGCTTGAAGGGAGCAGTACCTTTGAACTACTTAACAAGTATCTTAATTGAATTCCAGTTGTTGTTTGTTGGTTTTTCAGCCTTCCTACACAGTAATCTCACAGCTGTACTTATGTCTGGTTTAGTCAGCATGCTAATATAAAGAAGTTTGCCCAGGATTTCATAATACCTGTTCTTGGTAGACAGTTCTGGAGTGTTGTCTTATTTGATCTAACTTGTTTCCATTGGTGTAGGGGCAGGTTTGGCTTCTTCCAATTTCATCAAGTTGGTCATTTCCTTGATCTTTTGTTCTTGGTTGAGAAAACTTCCATCTGGTTTCCATTGAACCTGGATGCCAAGGTAATGTGTGACATTGCCCAACGGTTTAACGTCAGCTTGCTGGTTCAAGTGATCTATAATTTCCTTGCTGTCATCTGGATTTTCAGATGCTAGGAGAAGATCATCCACATAAATCAGACTATAAATCCATTTGTCATCCTTGCATTTAGTGTACAGGCAAGGATCAGGTTGACTCTTCTTGAAGTCTGCCTGCAGTAGCAGGTCATTCAGTTTTGTGTTCCATGCCCTTGCAGCTTGTTTGAGACCATAAATGCATTTCTGAAGTTTGCATACAAGGTCCTCTTTGCTTCATGGTAGCCCCATGTAGATTTCTTGTCTAGTTCTCCATGTAAGAATGCAGTCATTACATCCAGGTGGTCAACCTGCATTCCCTTGCTTGAAGCAATACTTAAAAGTGTTAGCACTGTCGTATGCTAAAGTCTTGTCACAGTTTTGCCCAAATTTCTGTGAGTATCTTTTAGCTAGTAGTCTGAGTTTGTAGTGTTGGATCTCACCTTTCATCCTCTTGAGGTAGCTCTGTGAGTGTCCATGTATTGCTTTAAAGAACATAAGAACATAAGAGAAGCTAATGTTGGATCAGGCCAGTAGCCCATCCAGTCCAACACTCTGTCACACAGTGGCCAAAAATACCAGGTGCCCTCAGGAGGTCCAGCAGTGGGGCGAGGACACTAGAAGCCCTCCCACTGTTGCCCCCCCAAGCACCAAGAATACAGTGCATTACTTGCCCCAGACTGAGAGTTCCTATCTATACCTTGTGGCTAATAGCCCCTGATGGACCTCTGCTCCATATGTTTATCTAATTCCCTCTTGAAGCCGTTCATGCTTGTAGCCGCCACCACCTCCTGTGGTAGTGAGTTCCATGTGTTAATCACTCTTTGGGTGATGAAGTACTTCCTTTTGTCTGTTCTAATCCGACTCCTCAGCAATTTCATTGAGTGCCCACGAGTTTTGTGCAGAGCTTTAAGTTCTTTTCTTGCAGCTTGCTTCTACTTCTGTTCCCAAGAGAACAAGGGATTGAGCACCAGAGAATAGTTCCCTACAGCCTTGAGCCAAATGGTGTTGCAGAAAGAACAGGACTCTTCTAGAGATGGTAAGGTCTATGCTTAGAGAGGCACATCTTCCTGACAAATTTTGGCAAGAGGCACTTGTCCCAGCTACATACATACAAAATAGGCTACTCACTAAGGCTACAGACACTACTTCATATGAACTTTGGTTTGGGTGCAAACCTTGTATGGAACACTTAAGAGTATTTGGGTGCCAAGCTTACTTTCACAGTCCAAGAAGTCTAAGCTAGACGATACGGCTTCTGAAGGCATTATGATTGTATACTCAGCAAACTGTAAAGGCTACAGAATCTTAAATCCAAGCACATATGAGATTACCATCAGCAGATCTGTGTATTTTGATGAGTCTGAAGGATCTCCAGCTTCAACACAGGCCAGTGTTGAGGTGGACAACAAAATAGTGTATCCTGATGTGACCAACATTAAAGAAAAAGAGACAACTGATCCTGATAGAATCCTGATCAATGCAGAAACCTCCAGTGATTCACCAAATGACTCTGATCAAGAAGAAACCACAGGGGTTGCAGTATGGTGATCAGCACACTCACACAGAGGTGTACCATCTGATAGACTGTCCTACCTCACAAGAACAGTGGAAACACCAGAACCTTCATCATGGAAAGAGGTATCCCAGGAACAGAAATTGTACCTGCTGTATATTCTCTTTCATCATCGGTTCTCAGGACTTTGGGTCTTCTACCAAATTTGTTGCTGACTAAAGCCACATAGTCCTTGAGCTTGTCTAGAACCTGTGAATGATCACTAAGCAGATATATTATTGTATATCTTGTATGATCACCAATGAAGGAAACAAAATTCTTGATACATACACACACACATTGCTGGAGTTTGCAGGGGTCCACATACATTAGAGTGACTGAAGTCCTGTAGTTCCTTGGATCTGGAGTCACTCTGCTTTGGAAAGAATTTTCTTGTAGCTTTGGCTAAAATGCAACAGGAACTGTTAGTTTGTTTGCAATCAACGAAATTGAATCCACTTGTTAAACCTCTCCTTTCCACTTCCTTAATGGCCTGAAAATGTTTATGGCCCAATTTACAATGCCAGAGATATACACATTTCTCAAGTGAGCAAGGTTGACTTCTTGGTCAGGTTCATCTGACACTTCAGCATCAAAATTACAAGATTCAGAGTCACAGTCTGACATAGGAGCAGCACTTTCTTTCATACTGTAACATCCTCTATGCTTGTTTGCAACGAGACATTTTTATCCACTTCTCGACACTATACAGTTTCCATTTTTAAATTCAACTTCAAAACCTTCTACATCAAGCATACTAGTGGAAATTAAAGAAGTGGAAAAATTCTCAACAAGCAAAACTACCTTCAACAGATATTCCATCTCATGGGCGCCATCTGATTATTGTTACAGGATATCACTGTTAAAATAAGACCTTACTGGTGTGCTGTTCCCAAGATGTACATTTATAGGGCTCTCAAATTTTTGCAAGTTAATGAACATAAATGTGAGCTGGCCCCGCTATCTAGGATAAAATCAGCATTTTCTTGTTCTAAAAATGCAGTAAAATTGTGATATTTGAACTCATGCTTTGTGGGTTTGAGCTTCTTTCATTGTATCTTTTCTGTTTGATGCTTGGGCAAATGTTTGCCTTGTGACCAAATCGCTGGTACTGAAAACGTCTCAGCTCAGGTTTCACTGCAGTGGCAGGAAGAGCTTGCTCCCTCCCCTTTTCTCTCCACATGATCCCCTTTGTAACAAAAGGCTCTCTTACTTGGTTCAAAGCCCTTCAGTTTCCAACTCTTGTAATTTCCCTCTTGATCTCCCATCAAGAGCCCTACAGTGATTGAGCCCTTAATTGAAGTTTTATGTCCAAACATTGCAATCAAATCATCAACATTTCTATGTAAAGTTCGGCAGTGTTGGACTTCCAATTCCAACTCAGTAACAGCATCATTAAAGCTTACATTTTGTCTCATCTCTAGATACATAACAACATGGAAGAAACTTTCTTGCAGACTCAAAAAGAGAGTAAAAGGTGAAAGATTTATGCGATCTGAAGAGAAACCAGCAGCCACCTTTCCCTCCTGGTCTAGCATCTCCCCACAGACTGGTGTAACACTGAAAATAGGTTTGTCATTTTTCTGACATTAGATCTGAAGGATTATCCTTCTTTGAATCTCATAGCATTTATTTATTTATTTCGATTTATATCCCACCTTGCCTTTTGGTGCACAGCATATCCGGGTGTCCATCCTTTCTTTTGGTGCATAGAAATTAAAGACTCATACATTTCTTTTGTTGTGTTGAACTCTTGTATTTGAGACAAATACAACCGACAGAAGATGCCAAAAGTGTCAGGGCTTTGTGATCCTTCTTCCTCCACATCTTTTTCATATTCTCATTTGCTTGATAATTGGTAGGAGTCTGCTTCAGGCAATCGTCCAAATCCCCTGAGCACAGAATAAATAGTAGATCACTTTTTCACTCTGCAAGTCTAATTTTCCCCTCAACGTAAACAGACTCAACCATCCTGTCTCTTTCTCAAAAAATGGCTATGTTTTTGTGAGCACACACCTTTCATTTATTCAGTTAAACTTCACAAGAGCTGGCCCTTTGTTTTGGTTGCTGGAGGTGAGTTTAACTTTTTTCCTGGGCCAAAATAACCTGGGCCCATAACCTGTTGGGTTCTCTGGTTTTAGTGGAGCCAGAATCACTATTAATGTAGCAGAGTACACTAGGCATTTCCACACAGCAAAGCTTTGGTACTGAGTGTGCTAACAGAATTACAAAGTTACACAGAGCCAGTAGCCAGATTTAAAATTAGTAAGGGTTATTTATTATATGGAATTCATTCTAGACAGTATATATGAGAGACAGAGGTAGAATCTATTCTAACCACCTAAGATGGGTATGGATGCAGGGAATAGTGCCCCTGCATCCACTGTTCAAAGACTGAGAGAAAATGTGCTCCTTCTTTGTGTGTGCGTGAGAGTGAAAGTGTGTGTGAGATAGAGGTGTCAAGCAGAAAGGAAGGAAACTTGTCCCTAAGAATACCATTCTACTTCAAAGGAGATAGGACTAGATAACAGGAAGGAATGGATGCTGTGTGTGTCCTGACCTGTCTAACTATATCTATGGTGACCTCCTGAATGCTGAGGCAGGGGACAGCACATAGTCCTTCACTTTTCTAACAACTCCATCATCACATCTCTCACATCTGAATCCTTAGGTCACTAATCACTCATCTCAGATTCCACATAAGTGCATGTGTGTGTCACTGTGTGGGAGCCTGTGGATGAGGAGCAAAGCCTTAGCTTCTTCCTCTATCCTCATTTTGTAAGACATGCATGCTCCTTATTATTGGTAGAGGCAAAGGCTGAATGTCTGCCTTAGCCTCATCCCTCCAGTTTTGCAGTCTTGCCTATCAACCAGTTGGTAACAGTCATACCCTCCATACAGTCTCACCCTGGCAGCAAGACAAACTGCCTACTGCTGGGCCTCTTCCTCTATCCCACCTTCTCAGCCTGGCCATGGCTGCCTGCCAGTAGTTATAAGAAAAGAATTTGCTCTTCTGCCTAACTGAATACTTTCTGATAATTGGGTGGTACATACAAACAGTACTTGTGCTTTTATAGAATTAAGCAGCCCTAACAAAGTCAGTTGGGCACCAATGTGGTTGCCAGAAATACCATACTAAAAATACCTATTGGGCCAATTCTATTTGATGCAAAGATCTGCTGTCTCACCACTGGCAGGCAGAAATTTGCTGAGTCATTTTCTCCCCTCAGTGCACTGACTACGGCTCATGAAGAGAAGAAGAAGAAGAAGAGATTGGATTTATACCCCGCCTCCACTCCCCAAGGGAGTCTCAGAGCGGCTTACAAACTCCTTTTCCCTTCCCCTCCCCACAACACACACCCTGTGAGGTAGGTGGGGCTGAGAGAGCTCTTTCCCAAGCTGTCCTTGAGGGAACAGCTGGTACAGAGCTATGGCTTGCCCAAGGTCATCCAGCCAGATGCAAGTGGAGGAGTGGGGAATCAAACCCGGTTCTCCCAGATTAGAGTCCACGCACTTAACCACTACACCAAACTGAAAGTGGAATGGTACGATGACGAACCCGAATTGGACTGTCTCCAAATATTCTTGAATGCTTTTAAATTTTTCACTTGGATTAGTTATATTAACTGTGTTGAAAATACATTTTGGGTCAAAATTTGATTGATTTCCCAGCTTCACATTTTACCATACACACATTGTTTTATTCCAATGGACACTAAACCTACCCTTTTCATAATCTTACCATCACCTCAACCTTTTTGAAGCACCCTGTGTCAATTATGCAGGGATGTATATCAGTGCCCATGCAGTGATTTTAATAAATAAACGATTCTTGTAATTCCACAAGGACTATCAGTACTATTATTGGATGGAACATACTTCAGAAAATCATGGAATCCACTCCAGGAAACTAAGGAATATCTTAAAGGAGGGTAAATTTAAGCACTGGAACCATTTTAATGGGCGGTATTAAGAAAGGATCCTCAAAATCTGAGGCTGATAGAGAATAAGAATGGTCTGAAACAGGTGCTGCTTTCTGTGGTGGAGGTGGACACCTATTTATTTTTTCCCTATGTTGTTCATTGTGAAACAAGTTTTGCAAGTAATTTATATCCCTGTTTAATCTGTGGTGGAGCCACAGAATGAAACAACTATGGACACTGCAATAGCCAAATACTTATAGACTTGTTCAGGTGGGCAGCCATGTTGGTCTGAAGCAGTAGAACAAAGTTTGAGTCCAGTGGCACCTTTAAGACCAACAAAGCTTTATTCAAGGTATGAGCTTTTGTGTGCATGGACACTTCTTCAGATACAATGAAATGGAAGTTACCATTAGATTACATCACAAAACAGTGGATCCCTTAATTCTATTAAAATCTGTGAGAGCTTAAATTTGGCTGACGTTTGCATTTCCCAAGAGAATGGACCAACTATTTGGTAGGGAAGTTAGTGGCTGAATGTAATCCTCCCAACCAAGCAGCCAAACAGTAATTGCCACTCATCTCAATAGGCCTATGGGTGCTCAGGCTCAGCTGCTGTGCTCATGAAAGGATGGATCAGCACCTGCTCAGGTGCCTCTCTTTATGCAGATAAATCAGAGAGAACTTGAAGCTTTCACACAAGCACTGGGACAATTAGGGAAACTAAGCTCTTCCTCACTCTTTCTAAGTATACAAAGACCGACCACAATCTAGCGCAGGGTTAAGGAGGCTTAAACCCATACATTTTAATGGGATTAAATATGCTTAACTGTATATTGGATTGTGGCACTACTGTGACAGAAACAGCAATGCAGAATGATACATTTGCATTCATACTACAATTACACTTGCTATCAAGTGATGCTAAAGGTTTCCTTTGGCTTAGAATTGCCACTCCTTCTATGCTTAGGCATCTGGAACACTGTTGCCTTCTCATTTCTCTCCCTTTCCACTGATCTCCACCGCGGGTAAAAGGCCACAGCCACTGATTACAGCAGGATTGGCTGGTTGCCTTCTAGCTGTGGGTCTGAAGCCAAGAGTGAAAGTGATGGCTGCAATGGGACATTTACTGGCTCCGGATTTCCCCTGCATTCTGTGGAACAATGTCACTAAAGGTTATTCTGGGCTTTATGGATGAAATAGGTCTGGAAAACAATGAGTCTTGGTAAGGAAAACACGATCAAATGCAAAATCTTGGACCAAACCTGGCACAAAATGTTGATTCCAAAACAAGGACTGATCGGTGGGGGGAGGGGGGGGAGGAACCGACCCTGTGCATCGATTTCAACCTTGCCATCCTAATGGCTGCTTTTAATGTGATCTGTGTTAAAGTCACACACCATGAGAGCGCAAAAAAACCATCCGCAAGTTTGGCAGTGTCCTCATTTCTTTCATATCCCCCTCGCCAACAGTTTGAAAGTGAGATGGCTAATTTTGTGCCTGACAAGAAAGGATGGATCATTTTCTTGGATGCTGCTATCAGCAGACTCAGTGCTGGTACACTCTCCAAGGGAGTCCCCAAACTACAGGTTACTGGCAGGCAGACAAACTCACTGACAGCCATTTGTGACCGACTATGAAACGCCATCTGCTCAAGTGTGGAGGAGGGGGGGGGGGAACATATCCAGCAAGTAACATCACTGTAAAGAATGGTTTTCCTGTGTTGACACACTGTGCTATTTAGATAGCCCTAAAGAACAAGTGTTTTTCATGGAAAGAGTGTGTGTGTGTAAATGAAAGAAAGAAAAGTAGAACACCTTGCTTTCACTGAAGAGGTGACACATTCCAACACTTTTATAGCAAGAAAAGAGAGAAATTTAGTCTGAGAATAGTGTGCATTCCTTGATTTCCACCCCCCTAAACTCATGGTAAACGGAAAACAATCCCGATCAAAGCAAACCACTTTTTTCTTTCTTTCATACAACCCTTCCCCCCACTGCCCAATAATGATTCCTGTCGGACAGTGCAATCCTAAACAGAGATACACCTTTCTAAGTCCATTCACTTCAATGGGCTCAGAAAAGTACAACTCTGCTTAGGACTGTGCGATTAGTGACCACAGTGTCAGGTTGCAGTTATATCTTAGAAGCTCAAACCTGTCCTGCCATAATAATAACAATAAAATAGGCTCTGGCCAGATGCAGTGTCAACCCATGCAGCAGACTACAGGACAGCAGCTTTCGAATAACATTTTAGAGGCTGCAATACATTAAGGTAAAGATCCTACTGCAATTTGCAATTTGAAAGGAGACTGTATTTGCAGGACTAAAGGGCTTCTGCTTTAAGTTTCGTGAATTACAGGCAATTGCCTACTAAGGTGTGAAGTGATAACTGGTGTGGAGAGCGTAGTTTAGATGTGTCTCTTGAGACAGATGTTTGAAATTCTAGGGTCAATTCAATTTGCGTGCAATTCATTAGCCTTCTCTGTGCCTCAGTTTCTCTTTCTGTCACTTTACATGTTTGTCTTGTAAGACTTATCAAGAATGATTTTCTGCTGGAAGATACCTGGTAGAGATATAATAAGCATTGTCTATCATATAGTAAGCATTTTTCATTTTAGAATATCACATATATTCTAAATCCAGTTAATTACAATGGGAGATATTTAAGCAAGCACATAGTTTAACTCTCCCCTTGAATTTAGAAGTGCTTACTTTTGGCTAGATCCTGACTTTCAAAATGAGGCAAGCCCAAACTCTTAAAGTAATTTTGGTCATTACTGTCACTTACAAGTAACTGGAAGAGTGCATGAAAATGAATGGTATGCAAATATTATAATGTGGATTATTAAGCAGAGTAAGAATACGTGCGTTCAACTGCCTTTACAGTCCTTTTGGGTGGGCTAAAATGTATTAAATAAACAGTAGCCTTGCATATGCCTTTTCATGCATGTTGTTTATCACAGTAGTTTCAGATTCCATAAGGGGTGCCGCTCATGCTTAGCGGGGAAGGGTGTCTTTTTTGCTCATTAACTTAACGAAGGCACCCAGCCAATGACATATGCCAGGTCTTTCTTTCTGTGTGTTTCTCTGGCCAGAAAACTCGCTCTCTGTTTTAAGAGTCTTCATAGTCCTGAGTCTCATGATTAAGTAATGAGAGCTGGCATCTGAAGTTCAGCTGATCCTGCATTATCTTTGTAGGCCCTGGCAGACCATAAAGGAAGATGTTGCGAGATAAAATGTGCAGGCAAAAGGCTAAATAAGATAGAACAAATACTTGCAGCCAGGCTGGTCTGCTGACAAGTCCTTCTGCACCCAATGTATTGCTTGTATTTTGCCCACCCCGTGAAAGCGTCTGGTCCTTGGCCACATGACAGCATCTCTGAGTTCTGTCCTCGCTAGAGTTCTGAGACCTCACAGGAGGTTTATCTGTGGGCTTGCCATGGGACCACAGAATGCATTTTAATGCATCATTGAAAGGTGCCTTTTGCATTTTCTCTTATCAGAAATATGAATGGTGGTCCGATATTGGCTACCTTGTATAGTCAGTTCAAAAGTTACATTCATTTTATTTAAATCCTTCATTAACACATGTGCAAAAATAGAGCCAAAGTTCCAGAGAAAAAAGCCAGCAACGGATGCACAAGTGACTCATGAATATACTTTCCTTGCTTCTGCTGTTATGTGGGAAGTGGGAAGTAACCCAACTAACTCTTGAAGGGCTACAGGGCTGGATCCCCATCTAGGGACCACATCTCACTGAGGGATGAAGCCATACTAGAAGCGTTCAAAGCAAACATAAGAGCCACACATCAACTCTCAATACTTCCTAGTGATGTGCAAAGCCTAATGTTGAGTCATGTGTACAATTGTCCTAAGTTCTGATGTTATTTTGGAGTAAGGGGTTCTCATGGGGGGAAGGGAGGGCATGCCCTAGAAAAATGTGACTTCTCGCTTAGAGAAAGGTTTTTAGAATCCCCTCAAACAACCGAGTAGGAGCTGTACATTCATTGCCTAATAACATGAAAGAAGTAGAAGTCCCTTAGGGAATTATCATTCCAACCAATGTTACTGTCATCAGATTGTTAGAGCAAGCCCAAGCAGGTCTACTCAAGAGTAAACACAGTTTCATCCAATGGAACCTACTCCCAGGAAAGTGTTCTTAGGATAGCAGCCACAGGGAATCAAAGAGGATAACTTTAAGGAAGGGGAGTATGTTCCTCCAGAAACGAAGTATTGTTTCTTGTGCCATTTCTTTCAGACTCTAACAAGGTCATCCCAGGTCGAAGAACATGCTCAAATAAAACCCCAAGCTGACTAACTCCACAGCATAAATGTGAACCTGCCCAAACAGAGAGCAGTTCTAGAGCAGAAGGCTTTCTCCAAGAGCCGGGTATCTCAGCGGCAGACAAGGGGTATCCTCTAGGATACCCCCCAGTCCGCACTCTCAAGTGACCCACTACAGAGACAAATCAAGGCGAACTCTGTCATCTGGACTCTAAGGGGGAAACAACCCGTCGCTTTGTGCCAGAGGGCTGGTGCGCCTTGCCTGTGGGAACGTGACAGGCCCACGCCTGGCCGAACTGGGGAAAGCCTTATGATTTAAATATGCTTTCACTTATGGCCACGCAGCCTGGAAGGGGGGGGGGGAGCCCAAATCTAAACATTTGTCTGCAGAATCAGGTGATGATTGGCCCTCTGCTGTCTCAAGGGGGGCAGGAAAATGGTTCCTGCACCTGCCACCTAATTCAGTTTCAAACCTGACACATTTACCAAGAGTGGGCCGGCATAATGAAGTCCATTCAGGCTGTCAGTGGAGTCAATAACTTATCCCCAACTGCTTTTGTTTCCACGGCGGCAGAGCCCTCTGATCAGGCTGAGGTACTTATTCAAGTAAAATTTATTTTCAATTGGAGGCCATCGTGCAACTGGCACAAGCCTTGCTCTGACGGAGGCTTTTGCTGGAGGCAAAACCATTGTTAAAGTTGGGGGCCATTGTCCTGGCCCTTTGATGTGTCAAAGCTGGCTTAACAAGCTGGTTAAGAACTGTTTCAGATAACAGGTGTGTCCTTTGAGGACTTGGACACATTTTTCAACTGCTTCAAGACTAGTCCAGGGGCAGATGACGAAAAATTTACACACGGATTGGTGGTGAGCTGTTTTAACCAGCTTTTGAAGCAAATAACCCCCCACAAAAAACAAAACAAAAACCACAGTGGCTTCTTTGCCTACCTTGCAGTGCGCCTGTTTTCAGGAGACAATTTTGAGTGCATTTGTCTGGAATCACAGGAGTGACTTCCAATTACAGAACAGGAGGGGAAAGACTGTAGTTTATTGCAATGCTTATTGTACATATCATGGTGCTGGGTTTTTTTAAAACTTCATTGTCTTCTGCTTCCCTAATCCACTTTCTGCGTGCTTCACAGTATCATGCCTTAGTTTTCTGTTTGCATTGTCTTCTAATTCTGTAAGCCTAACCATATTGCATTGTTAATTGGATGTCTTCTGCCGCTGGAGTGAGTTTCCCCCCACTCTGTTTTGTAAGCCACCTTGAGTCTCGGTGAGAAAGAATAAATATCTTGAGCTGCAATGAAACACAAAGATGCTTTTTCTTTAAAAATTAACCTCAAAGAACTTCATTACTGATAGGCGGAGTGATGGGCCAGTGGAGCGCAGACAATAAACTTTAAAAAGAAAGTAACATTTTAAAAAAATGTAATAAAAGTGTCTAAAGGAGTGCTGGCTATAAGAAGAACGAGTCTTGCTGGATCAGACAATCCAGTCCAGCATCTTGTTTCTTATAATGGCCATGCAGATGCTCCCGGCAGCCAGGGGTGGATTAACCGTTAAGCAGACTAAACACATGCTTAGGGCAGCAGGGCATAAGGGGGCACCACAAAGTTGGGAAAGGAGTGAAAAGAAAAAACACACGAATGAAGATTTGTTAAAAAAAATTGATAAAACTAGTGCAAATTGATCATGGTGCACCCTAGGGTTATCTTTTATTTTTTGTTGGCAAGGCGCAGTGTCATAGGCTATGTTTAAAAGTAAAATGCATGTGTTTAAAAGTAAAATGATGGAGCCAAATTCAGTTGTCATGACAGTCATTTCAATGACCCTCTCTGCCCCTTTTTAATTTCAGCCCCATGTAAACGTCAAAAATGAAGCGTGTTCAGTTGAGAGGTGTGTGAAAGAGAAAACGTGCAAAAGAGAATGAGCAAAAGAATCTGTCTGTTGTAGTCAAGACAGGAAAGCTGACAGATTTCTTCTTATAAACTGCAGAGAAAGATGATCCAGATCAAAACCAGTGTCAGTCTTCAGAGACAGAAAGTGAATCAAATATATCTCCTTCATCAGCAACAGGCAGTGTTGGTGCAAGGCCAGATTTTCATGATGGCGTTGCACATGATGAAGTGCCACAACCTGGACCTACTTCCACGACAAGATGTGTAAATGCTTTTGAACTGTCCAAGGAGTTTAGAGAACTGACCAAGGATGAAATGAACAAAGCTAAGGACCCAAGGTTGTGGGATGAATTTTATGGTGATGATGTGACTTATTGGGTTGCTTGTGGACCCAGTGAATATCAGCACCACAATGGGCCATTTGACAAATCATGTCGCAGTTTCATCAGTTTCCAAGCCGAGGATCCAGCGCTGTCCAAAGACATCTCCATGGTCATGTGCAGGCATGACTAGACACCGAGGCGCATGGAATGCTGTTACCTTCCCACCAAACTGGTACCTATTTATCTACCTGCAATTTCTTGCTTTCAAACTGCTAGGTTGGCAGGAGCTGGGACCAGAGACAGGAGCTCACTCCCTCATGCGGCACTCGGATCTCCAACTACCGAACTACCGACCTTCCAGTCTGCAGCTCAGTGTTAGTCTTAAAAGTGCTACTGGGCTTTTTACAATTTTGCAGCAACAGATTAACACATCTGACTCCTCTGGATCTATGTTCCAATTAAAAGAACTTGGGTGTGAATGAAGAATAGGACCGGTATTCTGCACTTTCATGGTTGATCCTGAAGATATAATGTGGACATTGATTTCAAAGGAACTGTATGTCAGCCATGGGAGTGGGAACTATTGCAGTTTTGCTCTTTCCTACTCTGCTGGGATAACATGAGAAGGTCTGAGCCACGTGGGTACAGCCCATGATGACGCATCTTCTCCAACAGAGGTCACCTTCCTGCAAGGACCGCCAAGAACCTGTCTTGCCCTGTTCTCTCATGTTTGTCAATCCAGCTGAAGAACTGGACGTTGTAGTTATTCCCACAAATTTAAGTCTCAGCCTAAGCAAGTTTATTACAGCTTTATGGATTTCTAAGGCCTCCTGGTTTTAGTTATGGTCTATTTTAACAGCTGTCAATACATACATGATATCAGTCCTAGACCTGAACCCTTACAGCAGACCACTGATGGTTCTCTTAAATCCTTAGGGTAGGGCCAAGTACAGTTTCAAGTTTTAATTGGTTAATTAAAGTTTTTGTTGCAGGATGGAGAGGATTTGGCGTTTTGTTCTGTTTTTTAAATCTTCCAGACCAGTGGTTCCTCTAAAAGCACAGATCAATTAATTGGGATCAAGTCCTCAAAAGGAAACAAATCTGAGGAAAAATCCAGATGGGCAGCTGTGTTTTAGTCTATAACAGCAGCAGAATAAAGGAGGAGTTCAGTGGTACCCAAAAGACACGGGCAGCCATTGGGGACTAGATTCATGGCAATCCAAGAGAGCATTTTCATGTTTAGGGTGCCAGCTCTCCATTTGCCCACTGGTCAAGTAAAACACCAATTCATCCATCTAGCATGGCCTACTTTTTGCTTACTGGAAAAGTCTTTGAAAGAAAATCTGAATAGTTTACCGATCTAACACAGGCAGCACCTCATCATCCAGAAATAATCAAGCATTGCCTATGGGAGAAGATTTTATGCTGTTCACACACACATACGGATTTGTTCGTATGCATTGGCGAAGGTCTTAAAAAATGGAATATATATTACTCTTAAAACTGGCAAAAAGCAGCTTGGCCCATTCTGTTCAAAATCCTGAAGGCTCCCTCCCAGCACCTGCCCTTAAAGGAAAAGGAAGCGGCGTGCCTTTCTTGGGCTCTCAGGCGGCTGATCTGCCCTGCTGTTCCTCCCTTCCAGCAGATGGGGGAAATTAGCTATACAGCGAGGGAAGGGAGGGCGCTGGCCTGTGGGCCCCTCCTTTATCCAGTGAGTATTTCCATTCACTTCATTTATACCCCCACCCTTTCCCACCATGAGGACCCAAAGTGGCCTACATCGTTCTCCTCTCCTCCGTTTTATCCTCACGACACCCCTGTGATGTAGAGATCGAGACTGGCCCAAGGTCATTGGAAAGCTTCCGTGGCAGACTGGAGATTCGAACCTGGATCTCTCAGATCCTACTCTCTGACCATTACTAGGGCCCTTTTCCCCTGGAGCAAAGGAAAGGCTACAAGCTACTCTAGCTTCCCTTCTCTGCCCGTGATCTGTACTAGCTGCTGTTCCACACATTAAAGTCCTTTTTTTGGGTAGTTGCAGCTATCCTGCTTATGCATGGGGAAGCTTAGCCCAAATTTCTGCTTTGGAATCATTCCCAGTAAATGGGGCCATAAACTTAAGTTTGTCCTAAACTCGTTTACTTGGGAGTCAGAGCAATTTATCTCATCTGAACTTAGGTGTGAGTAATTTCGAAGCGTTCCAGGGGCTATAGCTCCGTGGCAGAGGATCTGCTTTGCCTGCAGGGGGTCCCTCCCAGCTTCAGCCCCTGGAGTCTCCAGTTAAAAGAATACCCCCCCCCCCCCGTGGTCAGAGCAGACAATACCGACCCCCCATCTTCAGCAGTCTGGCTCCGTTTAAAGCAGCTTCATGGCTAAGCCATGCATACATCTGATTACACCTTTAACAGGCTTTTGCAAGATGTTCAACTTGAACGGCCTGCTTGGAAATCTGTAATTTCCCACACACACCCAAATTCAGCCCCACCAAGTTTCACCATCCAGACATCAATTCAGCCTCAGTGAGATGGCGGAATTGGACTCTCTCCTTCTCTCCTTCGTTTGAAGTTCTGACACATAATCTGTTCCAGATCTGAAGACTCTTTTACTTAACTTCCCACGTAAAACGTGAACGTTACCCAGTCCAGGCGGAGGAGCAAACCCCTTCCCCGCATTAATGTTAAATGTAATCCAGAGAATCGAACGTTTCTGGAGTTGTTAGGACACTGTGTTTGCCTTCATCGATGAAATTCTGTGCAGGGGACACTTTTGCCGGGGAACCGCTCCCAGTTCCTACACCGGGACTCCTTTCCTAATTTTCCGCCCTAGTAGAAGCAAACGATGCGCTCTCCCAACAAAACGCAGGGCCCGGGGAAGGGAGGGAAGGCAGCTTTCGGAGGCCGCATAGCCATTCCCTGCAAGTGTCCGTTCGTGAAAGACTTTCTCTGGCGATTCTTATACGTGTTCTCGGAGGTCACCGCGTTCATCCCCCAGGCATGGCGATCCAGGTCCTGACCCATAGCTCCTTCCGTTTTAATATAATCTAGGATGATTTCTGGAATATTTATTGGGGTGCAAAGTCACCTCCACTCACAATCCGGGTCCCGAAAGATATTAACATTTCGCCTTTACGGGTGGGAAACCGAGGTACAAGCCGAGGGGGGTTGGAAGGTTTCTCCGACGAAACAGGACTCTGCTCTCAGCTGCCCTCTCTTTTTCTCATTCGGGAGCTGGCTGCTAGAGAGGCAGGCTGGATTCTGGGCAATACTCAAGCAAGTTGGCGCTGATTTAATACCAGCTCCGTTGTCTTTGTGACTGGAAATGCGCGGGAAGGTGGGGGGGGGGGGGATTCTCTCGTCTGACTGTCCCTGATCGAACCTAGACTGAAGTTCAAACTACCGCAGTTCAGGAAAGCCCAGCAGAATAGGTACGGGTGTTTCCGATTTAATAAAACAGGTAAAAAATGTTTTTGATGTAAGTTCAAAATGTTCTGCGTTTAGAAAGGAGGAAGATTCAAAATCCGAGTGGTGGTTTAGTCTGTGTCTTGGGAAAGTATGCGATCAGATACGAGGGTAGGAACCACACTGGAATTCACTTCCGAGTAAACACGCCTAGGGCAGACTATTTATTTACGTCTGTTGTTTATTGCCCGCCTCTCTCACTGGGACTCAGGGCGGATTATACAGAGAGAGTCAATACAATCAACAACACGGGACACTTGATACACAATGAAATAGGATTTGGGTGGCAGAACCAACCAGAAGCCCAAAAAACAGAACTGAAGCAAAGCGTGTTAACATGACACATTAAATGAAGCAAAATGACATGGTGGGATCCAACTTTCAGCGAACTCCACACAGTAGTATGGACCACAATCCCTAATAATTTATCCAAGGAACTTTCTGAGTCGTTCTGTACAAGAGACGATTTCTTTGAAACGCCCTTTTAAGTCGCCCCTTTAAACAGAAACGGGAGGCGGGGCTCCTCTCAATAGGAGTCCGCCAGATCCTAACGCTGTCGCAACCGATCGCAGGGAATTGGGAATTTACTTTTCAGATTTCTTCGGTGTTTTCAGTTAATACATTCCTGGTCCTTCGGATTAATCGCTGTGGAAGGCTACAAGCTACACTGGGCAGCCGGATCCCGGAAGCTCCTCCTTTCCCTCAGGAATGGGGAGAGCCAGGGAGCAGCCTTGTCTCCCTGCTTGGGGTGCGCTCGACGTTGTGCGTCATCCTGGCTAGTTTGGGGAAAGGCGAAATGACGTCCCAGTGTGGGAGAAAAGAGAGAAGTGTGTGCGCGTGTGGAGAGAGAGAGAGAGAGAGAGAGAGAGAGAGAGATGGCATAGTCAGCAGTGTTCCCTCTAAGCTGAGAGAGTGTGAGCTAGCTCACAGTTTTTGAGCCTCCAGCTCACAGATTGTTGTCTTCGCTCAGGAAGGAGGGCTCCCGAGCAAACGAGTGTATGCAGCAGCCAAATCACTCACTCACAACTTAAATGCTTGAAACTCACAAAGTAGAATATTTGCTCACAAGACTTCACAGCTTAGAGGGAGCGTTGATGGTACCCGAAGCCCGTTCTTGCACGGCCACTTATTCGAAGTGAATAAAATCTCAGCTCTGCTCCTAATCGAGAGAATTCGATGGAAAGAAGAGGTGAGAAGAGCAACAACGGGGGGAGGTTTCTGTATTAGCTCCCCGCTTACCTAACCGCTATGAATGAATTACCCTGCCCTTTTCTTTGAATGAAGCACTGCCTAATTTACAAACCACATTTCAGCTAACACTTTATTCGGAAATAGCGCTAGCATATTGTTACAGTTTTCCGATTCACTGTCGCTGGGTTTTATCGGCTGGAGCGGAGGGTTCCCAGGACTTCATTGTGGGTGCCGGGTGGGAAGTGGGAGGCAAGGCGATTTAGAGCAGTTCGAACGGGCTCGGCCTCCCCTGCCGAC
The DNA here is from genome assembly GCA_029233225.1 of Lepidodactylus listeri. Taxonomy (NCBI): domain Eukaryota; kingdom Metazoa; phylum Chordata; class Lepidosauria; order Squamata; family Gekkonidae; genus Lepidodactylus; species Lepidodactylus listeri. The sequence continues at coordinate 45,073,408 of JARCFY010000003.1, forward strand.
TAGGCTGAAGCCACGGTGGAGGTGAGGCGTGTCGACCGGGAGGGAAGGGATGCTGGAATCTCCGAGGCCAGCCGCTGCTGGCCTGCCTCGCAGGAACGTTGTGAAAATTCCTGAGATGATCGAGAGCGGGCTTGTTGCCGCTGGAGAAAGACCTGTCGCTGCACCCAGCCTGGCTGCGCAGCCCAAGCCTGGCTAGGTTTACTGGGGAGTCAACCTGACTCATTTCAGTGAGACCCACCCATGCAAAACCGTGTCTGAGGAAAAAATGAAAATAAAAAGGAAATGTTATTGGGAGGTAGGGAATTGGCTGATTTGAAACTACATTTGAATAAAAAGTATTCTTCTGTGCTTTTGTAGGAGACAGAAAAATCGGGGGGGGGGGGGGCTCCTGTTGCAGTAGGGGAGGGGCCACGGCAGAGATTCCGCTTTATATGGAAAAGATCCCGGGTTCAATTCCAGGTGTGCTCAGAAGACTCTACGGGGCTTACCAAGAACGGGTTTCTACGATTGCGCTTCGACTGTGCGTGTTCGTGCAATCTCTCGCCTCTATGCCCCGCTGTTCCCGGGGCGATTCTGCGCCGGCTTTCCCCTCCGTTCTTTCAGCAAACCCACGCTGGAACTGAAATCCCCCTCTGCATTGCAGGCCGCTTTCACTTCCTTCAATAATCGAATGTAATATTGTACCCTCTGCATTGCAGGCCGCTTTCACTTTCTTTGATCATCGGGGGTTCTGGTACCTTCTGCACAGATCTATGGCCCTGCGTGGGTGACTTTGCAGTCGTCAGTCCGGCGTTGGCCCGGGGTATGTGGTTTCCAGCTGCACCTTTTCCTCAGCGTTGAGAAAACCCCATCTAGGGGGTGTGAGTGTTTGTGATTGAGGTCCACAAAATAAAACTCCTTTTCCCCTCCGAAAATGCGAGTCCGGGACGCCCCTCCCCCCCCCACCCCCTTCAAGTTTAGGCGAAGCTGGGGGGGGGAGGGGATTGCCCGGGACCAGGCTCGCTCCCGCGCTGACGCCGCTTTCCCCCTCTCCTCCAAGCAGCGCAACCGAGCGCCCCTTTTTTTGGTTGATTTGCATGTCCAACCCGATTGGAGGAAGACATCAAAAGAGGCGCGAGCCGTCCTCGGTCCCTCCCGGAGAAACGGCTGGGGCCCGGAGGAGAGCTGCGCCGATCTGCAGAGCTGGGCCGGGGAGCTGGAACCCGCGATTCCGCCGAGCTGCAGATGCCCAGCAAGGGACGGGCCCTCCCTCAAACACGGGAGGCTGACATACAAATGCAATCCCTCGCAGAGTTACTCCAGTCTATACCCATTAAAACTGACCAGCTTATGCTGGGGCAACTCTGCACAGGACTGCACTGTTAAATAATTACCTGCTCAGTTAAACAGCCACTAAACTGGAAACTCGGACACAAATCAGAACCAAGAAGTAACCACGAGACAGTTTGTTGCAAATGGGGACGGAATGTGGTCAGTTTCACCGGGAACCAATAAACAACAACCGGCAGCGTCTGGATGTCCGGAGCACCGATGCAATGAGTAGACCCCCCCTCCCCCGCCATAAATGGCAGTCATCGAAGGCTTTGCAAGAAGTATTCTGTGTCGCCTTTATGCCCAGCAGTGAGGCCTCGGCAAAACTTTTGCATTTTTTTGTTCGTTTGCTTGCTTGTTTGTTTTGACCAAAATCTTGGCCGAGAAGTCCGACCGACCTCAGCGATCCAACCTCTTTACTTGGGCGGGACGCACACTGAGGCTATCATTTACATGGGACTCCGGCTGCAGCCCTCAACTGTACCGGTTCACAGGAGATTTTAAAAGTGAGAGTGTAAAGAAATGTAACGTTAGCTTCCCTGCCAACTCTGCTTCCCCCCCGCTTTGGCAAAAGAATTTTGTCAACAGAAGATCTGTTCCTACGATTTGTTCCTATGCCCTTCACAGTGTTCGGTTTCTAAAAAGCCAGGATTGCAGAGCTGAGCCCTGCCCTGCCCACCCGGGACAGGGGACCGACCTCGCAGCTCTCCCGGGCCGCTGATTCCAGCCACGGTTTCGGACCTCGGCTCAGTAACTCGCTGCAGTCGGCAAAGGGCTTTCTCCTAGCTCGGTTCCTGGTTTCCTGGAGCGGGCCCTCTCTCCCCGGAACTGTCCCTCCGGCCATGTTTGCATGCCTAGGGGTGCACAACGCTAAAAGGGATAGAACTTAAGGCTGCCAGGCTATTTTAGGATCTCCTGGCTATACTAACACACAGGATAATTATTATTGTCAGAGACTTTGGATCGAGACCATCTGTTTCTCCTGGACCACCTAGGAACCGGTCACAACCGGTTGTGCAGACCAATACGAAGGCAGCGCTCCCGCGCGTGTGTGGAGGGGGAACCTTTGGTTAAGCATTTCCCTATTGCTTATGCATTAATCGCCAATGGATCCGCACTTTTCTCGCTTTCTTCGGGTGCAAAGGATGTATTCCCCTAACAAGTGTGTTCGGAATTGTAATCCGGGGCAAGATCTCAGTACAAAAAAATATGTTTTTAAAAAAAAATTCTTAGGACATAGACATCTCGGGGTGGAGGCAGAATGAAAAATTGTGCCGCGAGAGGATCTGATGGGAAGGAAGCCGAGAGGGTCAGAGGAGACCGCCGTCCAGGAGCCCTGCAGCATTCGTCCGCTTCATGGATTTCAGTGAGAGCGAATCTGAGACAGCAGTCTGAAACGGGTCTCCTCAGAATCCTACTGAAGTCTCTTCGACGGGGCTTACTCGCAGGAAAGTGTTCCTCGAGTTGCACAGTGAAACACACGCTTGAATCTCTCCTTGCGATGAACAGAACTTGCAGAACCGCTTCACTGAATCTAGATCACAACTTTGCCAGTTTAAGTAATAAGAAACCTTCCCCCCCCCCTTTTGCGCGTGTCAGAGTGCCACTGCTGAATCCTTCCTAAGTGATTTTACCCGTCACCAGTCTCTCCCTCTCTCTGTCTCTCTCACACACAAACACCCACCCGCTTCTCTTCCTCTCTCTGATTTTTAATCGTGAAAACGATGCACTGGCGGCGCCGTTTCACCTGTTGCGCACTAGGAGCCTTCATGACCGTTCAGGTGAAGGACCCCTCCTAAACAGGAAACGGATCCTGCCGCCGCCCTTCAAGTCAGCGGAGGCGCTTCTTTCCGACGGACCGAAGCCAGCTTTGTCTTCGAGGGTCTCCGCGTCCCTCCCTGGGCTCGAGGGCGCGCGCGTGCTTGCGGGCGCGGGTAGAAACTGGGTGTCGGTCTGCAAAAGAACAGCCAGCTAGGATCCCAGTCCAGTAGCACCTTCGGAACCAACAAGTCTTTCGGGGGCTGAGCTTTCGAGAGTCACTTGACCCTGGGAAGCTCACACCCGCCCCCCTCCGAAAGTGTTGTTGGTCTCGAAGGTGCTACTGGTCTCGAATCTAACCAACTAAAGCAGCTAACCCTTCAATTACTTCTTTTAAACCACCCTGGGATAAGGATTTAATAAAAAGTCACTTTTGGGGGGAGCGGTGGGTTTTTTGCAACAGCCAGGGCAACTGAACCCCTTCTAGAGCCCAACACCGGGAGAAACCCGTAGAGTTCTCCGCAGAGTGAGGCGAGGCGACCCGAAGGAGAACCGTCCGGGCAGGAAAAGGGGTTCCAGGCCCAGCACGGATGGCCATTGGCTGGAGATGGGAACCAACCCACTCCAGAATCAGTTCAGAGGCTCTTCCCAACGCCCTTGAGTCCAGCGCTGTAACCAGAGTTCCCTCTAAGCTGAGTTACTGTGAGCTAGCTCACAGTTTTTAGCCTCCGGCTCACACATTTTTGTCTTAGCTCAGGAAGGATGGCTACCGAGCAGACTTGATTTATGCAACAGCCAAATTGCTTGCTCACAACTTTCATGCCAGTAGCTCACAAAGTAGAATTTTTGCTCACAAAACTGCACAGCTTAGAGGGAACATTGGCTGTAACCCTCTCCGAGGGGGACAGATCCATCGTACAACAAACACAATCTAAAGAGAAGCGACTTCATCTTCGCTGGGGAAATGGAGGCATTCAAAGCCCCCGCTAAATCGCCGCGGCGCTCTAAGGGAACTGCACTAACCTCGGAAACCAACGTCGCTTACAAACCAGTGTTCCCTCTAAGCTGAGTTAGTGTGAGCTAGCTCACAGTTTTTTAGCCTCCGGTTCGCAGAGTTTTGTCTCCGCTCAGGAAGGAGGGCTCCAGAGCAAACTGATTTATGCAGCAGCCACATCGCTCGCTCGCAACTTTAATGTCGGGAGCTCACAGAAGCAGAATTTTTACTCACAAGACTCCACGGCTTAGCGGGAGTATTACAACTCGCTCCTGCGGTTCTTTTGTCTGGCCCTCTCGGAGACCACTTCTAAGTCCACAGCCGAGAGGCCATATCGCACTGCTTGCCTTTCAGAATAAACTAGAAACAGATTTCTAAAACCGACTTTTCCATTTTGCGGAGATGACGTGGGAGTCAGCGATGGTCCCTCCGCCTTGGAGTTTGGCTCCTGCGACTTTTGGCTCTGGTGGGAGGGCACAAAGACCGCTGATTTATTGCCCCTCCTCTGCTCGCCGGCGTTTGTTTTTTACCAAGTATGCCTACTGTGTGGGTGTTGCAGTCATTTTATGGGTATTAGGAATTCATGGAGATCTGAGTTCTCTTTCAAAAAGAAACCAGCCGAGTTTCAAGTAATTGGCATACAAAATAGAGGGGCGAGCTTGGGGGGGGGGGGGGGGGGGGTTAGTCGTTTTTACTGCTGGTTTAATAGAAAACTACCGATTTTTTTTAACCCATCCATTTAGATCCCGTTTATAAGGTTTTTAAGAAGCGCCTGTTTTCTTTTTGCTACACCCATATACTTGTTTGGAAATAGGTCCCACTGGTTTCCATGGGATTTACTTCCTGGAAAGTATAGTGTGGATCGAAGGCGAATGCTGAAGCAACCCAAACCCTCTGTGTGTTTGCGCACAAGGGCAATCCATTGAGTTGACGGGCTTGGCTCCAAAAAAGTGTGCGCAGGACTTTTCATAGGTTTTAGCATCCAGCCCTTTATAAATTGTAACTTCTTAAAGGCTGCAATCGCACACACTAAATGATGCACTTTCAACGTACTCTCAGTGCACTTTCCAGCTGGATGTTTAGAGTGACCTGGCAAAATCCAGTTGGAAAGTGGGTTGAAAGTGCATTCTTTCGTGTGTGTGTGTTTGTGTGTGTGTGATGGCAGCCTTTAAAACTAGTTTGTTTCCAAACCCTTCTCCTAACAGCGAACCCTCCCCGCCCCCCCCCCTCCCCGCAACTTCTATTTCCTTCTATCCTTTCCACAGCTCCAGATGCAGGCGGAAGCAAAAGTAAACAAATAAATCAAACTTTTATTTCATTTTTTTAATTTGAAATGTCATCCAGAAACACTGGTCAATAATAATAAATATATCGATAGTTCTTGAGAATATATAAAAAATAAAGACACGTCAATTGTCTGTGAGGCCCTGACGAAATAGTTCCAAGCAAGCGCCCAGAAGGGGGAACGAAAACGGAACGAGGAGGAAGGAACGCCTCAAGGCGCAGTCTCAGAGGAGGGACGCCGACCCGACCCGACCCGACCCGGCATGCAGAGAGCGGCGGACCGAGCCAGGGCTCGGGCGGGGATGCAGCGGAGAGGAAGGACAGGAGCTGCTGCCGCCCGAAGAGGAAGAGGCGCGGCGGAGTCCCTCTGAGCAGGAAGGCTGCATTCCGACCCACAAGGCGGAGGGTGGGGAACTGGACCCGAGTTTTCTCCGGAATGCAAGAAAAGCTGAGCTGAGACCGAGAGGGATCAACTCCTCCGGCCTTGGCACAAGAAGGGAAACGGCCCGCGGCCGGGGAGGATCCCGAGCAGAGGCAGTGGACCTCCTGAGGGCACCTGCTGTTTTTGGCCACTGTGTGTGACGGAGTGTTGGACGGGATGGGCCACTGGCCTGATCCCCAACGTTGGCTTCTCTCCCGTTCTTTTGAGCGCACGTCCCCTCCAACGGATCCCGAGTTTGTAGCAGTTAGAGCAGATTTTTTTTTTCAATCGGTTTCAGTTCGACTCATAACTCGAAGCGAAGCCGACTGCTGAAATCAGCTACTGCTCTTAACGTTCAGATTCCCAAGAATCCGGGAGGTGCTAGCATACAATACATTCAAGGGCCCCCTCCCACGATTTCACCGCAGGGTTCTGCCTCTTGCTGTTGGTTGCCTGCCTTCAGCCCCCCCAGCAATGACTTGATAGGGAGTGGCGGGCACACACCATTCAGCCCAAGCCCCGTTTCGAGGGCAGGGTTCTGGAGCCCCCCGAAATCGTCCGGACCTTGTTTACTTGGAAGTGACCCCCACTGATCGCCGTGAGAGTGACTGTCAAGTAAGGGGTAAACAGGGGCGCAGCCTCAAACGTTGGCTGGATCGTCTAAGCGACTGTCAGCGAGCTCCCTCCCCAAGCTGGGCCGGGAAGAATCCTCTTTCCACGCTTGTAAATAAAGTGGCGCTCCGACCAAACCAGCAATCGCTTCTCCCCCTGCGACCAAGGTCACGTCTCCGCCGCGACAACTTTTAGGGACATATTTACATTTCCCCCCTTCAGCCCCCCACTCCACCCTCACGGCTTTTTGGATCCCGCGGGGGTGGGGGGACCCTGGACCATCGCCCCCGATTCCCACTCAAAAACCGTTACCTTGGCAAGTTCCATGTTTGCTACCCTCGGTCCCCTCGTGACAACAAACGCAGACGGGACAAGATCGGGCTCCGGGGAGCGGAGGGGAGGGGAGGGGAGGGGAAGGAGCATGCACGCGACCCACCCCCCCGGGTCCGGGGCTCCTGGGCTGGTTTTGCGCCGGGGGCTCTTCCTGCGCCGCCCCCCCCCCCCCCAACAGGCGAGCCAGCTGGGGCCTCCTCGGCCCCTCCAAGTCCAGTCCCGGCGGCGGCTGCAGCGGCGGCGTCGGGGCAGTCTCACTTGAGCAAGTCCTTGGTCTCTGTGGCGAGGCGGGCCAGGCCGGCGCTGGTGGAGAGGGCGGAGAGGTGAGGCGGCGGGGGCACCTGGCAGATGCTGCAGGGGCAGGGCAGGCCGGCCCAGTGCTGGAAGCCGCCACCCAGCTGGAGGGCCGGAGGCGCCGCGGGGCTCTTGAGGAGGGAGTGGGGCGGCCGGATGGGGCCGAGGGCGGGCAGGGCGGCCGAGAGCGAGGCGGAGGAGGCGGCGGCGGCGGCGGCGGCCGAGGAGTTGGCGGAGGCCAGGGCGCTGCCCAGGAGGGGGTGGACGCCGGGGTGGACGGCGCCGGCGGCGGGGTGGGCCGGGTGGTGGCCGGGCGCCGAGTGGGCCGCCGCCGCCGCCACCGTCCCGCAGTGGAAGGCGGAGTGGTGGCCGCCGTAGATCTCGCCCACCAGCCGCTTCATCTCCTCGAGCGAGCTGGTGAGCATGAGGATGTAGTTGCGCGCCAGGAGGAGGGTGGCGATCTTGGAGAGCTTGCGCACCGAGGGCCCGTGGGCGTAGGGCATCACCTCGCGCAGGCCGTCCATGGCCAGGTTGAGGTCGTGCATCCGCTTGCGCTCCCGCCCGTTGATCTTCAGGCGCAGCTGCTGGAGGTCCTGCTCGGAGAGCTGCTTCTTCAGCTTGTACTTGCCGCTCTCGCCCCCTGGCGAGCCCTTGCCGCCCCCGAGGCCGCCGCCCCCGCCGCCCCGCGAGAGGCCCTCGGCCGAGCAGCCCTTGCCGCCCACCTCGCCCTGCGTGGACGAGACCGAGTTGAGGCGGCTCTCCGCGTGGTGGTGGTGGTGGTGGCGGTGGTGGTGGTGGTCGCGCAGGTACAGCGCCTCCATGTCGGGCGAGGAGGCTCTGCTGGACACCGAGCTGGAGTCCGAATTCATGGTGCTCGGCGCCGGCCGGGCTGCGACGGGAGGGCGGGGGCGGAGGCGGCTGCCCTCCTCCTCGGGAGAGCCCCCAAGCGCGGAGCCCCTCGGCCGCGCCGGAGGAGCCCAGCCAGGAGGCGGAGGCGGAGGCGGAGGAGAGACGGGGAGGCGAGTCGCCTCTTCCCCCCCACCCCGCCCTGCTTCGGCTCCTCCCGCGCCCGGCTGGCGTGCCGATCGATGCGCCGGCTCTAAGCTCGCCACGGCAGGAGAGGGGCTTTTATAGAGCTGCCGGCCGAGCGAGCCCGCGCACAAAAGCAGCAGCCCTCCGAGCGCGGGAGATGACGTGGTGCCGGGCCGCGGGGCGGCGCGCTTGGACGGCCCCACTTCCCCGGGACCCCCCTTCAGAGGCATTGTGGCCTCGCCCCGGGACGCCCCCGCCGACGACCCTCCGGAGTCGCCCCGGCCCCGCCTCTGACTGACAGCCGGCGCAGCCGGCGCCCGCCCGGCCCTCGCCTCCCCGCCCCTCCCCACCGCAACGACCCACCTAGGCTCCGGGGAGGGGGGCGCCGCCTGCAAAGCAACCCGGAGAGTTTAAGGAGGGGAGGGGGAGGGAGGGGGAGGGAGCCGAATGGCAGAATAAGAAGAGTAGTGGGAATAGTCATGATTTATACAGAATCCTAATTTCAAGGGTGCTCAGAGGGACCGACTTTCGTGCGTTTCCAGCATCGGCTAAACTCTGACTTCCGAGGGGAAGTCTCAAGGCTTCGTCGGGACTGCTCCGGAGAACTCCCGTCCGCGCCCCAGTTAGCCTCGCCGTCCCCAGTCCTGCAGTGGAGCCACTGCGCTTTCTTCCCCTGCTCCACGGGCAGCTGAATCCCAACCCGGGGATTCCAAATACTGCCCGTTTCCATCTCTTTCCCCCGCTGCCAGAGTTCGTAGGCGCTGTGACCCCGGCCACCCTGCCCCTGGATTGGCACACGGGACTCCCAGGGGCCTCCGGGGAGTCCGATCGGCCTGCAGACGCTTTCTTTGCTCGATTAACCCACTTTCCTGCCTCTTCCCCCAGCCCCCGTCCTTTTGCAGGCCTTCCTTTCCCCACATGCTGCACTCGCGCGGCACCCGCAGCGTCCGCAGGCGCTGAACGTGGAAGGGCTTGAGGAATGCTCCGGCTCACCGTCGTCTATTTCCCTTCCTGTCTGGAGGTGCATGAACCGGACAGCCATTATCCACTTTTCAGTGCTTGGGCCTATTTTTTCCCCATTTGACCGTCATTCATTTAACAACAGGTCTATCTTAACCGTATTTGAAAGGAAGCACGCTTTTAAAAAATAAGACGGAGAGAAAGAAATTTTCCGGTGGATGAGTGTGTAGCAGGGACAGGGACATCCCTGTTCCCTCTGCCAGCAACCTGCTCTTGAAACCAGTTATTAGGTGGTCTGTTGAGTTCAGCGAAGTTTACTTTCGTGCCAATGTGCTTGCGCCGATTCCTCCCGTATGAATGTGGCATTCATGACCATGCCAAGTTTGTTGGGATCAGCCGGTGAGTCTCCGAACGGAGAGAAAGGGCTCCGGATCAGTGTTCCCTCTAAGCTGGGTTAGTGTGAGCTAGCTCACAGTTTTTTAGCCTCCGGCTCACACATTTTTTGTCTTAGCTCAAGAAGGAGGGCTCCAGAGCAGACTAATTGATGCAGCAGCCAGATCGCTCGCTCACTGCTTTACTGCCAGTAGCGCACAAAGTAGAATTTTTGCTCACAGGACTCCACAGCTTAGAGGGAACAGCGCTCAGGAGTCAACTCGGCCATCGCGCCGCAAAGCTCGCGTTTCTCTCCCGGCTTTCGATCGAGGCGTGCCGTTGGAATCCCGAATGTTTTCGCGAGAAGAAGGCTACCTCTGAGCATCTGGGATTGCCCGGGAGCAAAAAAACGGGGGGGGGGGGAGCAAGGAAAAGGAAAGGAAATCGCCAATAAATCCCTCCACGTTTTGAATGCCAGCGCGCTTTCGCACTGAGTAACTGGAGGCAGAGTTAGGCATCCGAAGAGACCGGGGGGGGGGGGGGCGGGTTCGGATGATAAATAAGTTGACTCGGGAGTAGGTGCATTGAAATGTCTTCCAAGTGAGCGCAGTGCTTCCACGAAAAGGCAGACGGACGTTTGAGAGCGAGCATAAAGGGGCGCGGGATGGAGCCCCGTCTCTGAAACTCTGCAGAAAGAGCCCCCTGGCATCAAGTGGGACTTGCTCAGGCTCCTACCGCTGTGGAGGGCTGAGGCCAGCGGGGTTTGCGCCCTGGGCCTGGAGGTGGTCGGGTCACTGCTAGGCCCGGGGCACCTTCAGATCCCGGGCGAAGAAGTCGGCAGCCGCAGGGAGGCCCCGTCGGATCCGGAGAGGCCGGGGGCGGGGGTGGGGGGCTCTCAGCTGTGGACCGTCCGTGTCTCGGCTCTCTCTTGGGAAGCACGGAGGAGTGAACCGGCGCAGGACCCTGGCTGGGCAAGGAGTCTGGTGGGAAGGACCGAAAAGGCGGGCGACCGGCCCCGTGGGCCAGGCGTTGGGACTAGATTCGCAGAGAACGCCGGTGACTGCTGGGGGACCCCGAGACTCGCTTCCCGACGATGAAGCCCCCTTGACCGGAGTGGGGCTGACTTCCGAGGAGGGTGCTCAAGAGGCGAGGAGAGGCTTGCCTCCCTTCGGCGTGCTCCCGTGGGGCATCTTCGGGAAGGACCCAGCGGCTGCAGGCTGCCCCGCCGGAGGCTGAAGTTTTGCTCCGGAAAGGAGATTTAGGGGGGGGGGGGGGGGGCGACGACACACAACCCCCACCCCCACCAGTGCTCCCTCTAAGCTGAGTTCGTGTGAGCTAGCTCACAGTTTTCCAGCCTCCAGTTCACCCATTTTTGTCTTAGCTCGCGAAGGACGGCTCCAGAGCAAACGAATTTCTGCAGCAGCCAAATCCATTTCTCGCAACTTTAATGCCAGGAGCTCACAGAGTAGGATTTTTGCTCACAAGACTCCGCGGCTTAGAGGGAGCATTGTCACCCCCCTAAACCGTGTGAGCACAGGAGGCCGGCGCGAACAGTTAAGGTCGTTTATGGAGCCAGCCTTCTGAAGCATTCAGACGGGTAACACGTGGGCGCTCTCCCAGGCAAACAGACCTGTTGGTTTGGGGAGAAGGCTGGCTGGCTGGCTGGCTGAAGACGACCCTCAGCGCCCCTGAAACACCGGCTGGCTAAGAGGGATCCTGCTCCGCCAGTGGGGATCAGGATAGAGATTTTAAACACTTGGGACAGAGAGAGGGGGGAAATGGAGCTCTGGTTCTGGAGCCAGACTCAGCCATCGAGTAGGTTTTCCAGCCTGCGTTCCGCAACACACACACACACACACACCCAATCGAGAGAGTCCTGCTACCCAAATGACCGACTCCGATCCAGGCAGTCTCTCCAGCAGCGGAGGCGCTCCGGCGCTTCGGGCAACTCGAGCCCGAGGAACAGGGCGGGGGAAGCCGAAATGGGGACGGCGCGCTGGGGGTGGGGATGGGGGAGGGAACCTGCCCGCGAGGCGCTCCTCGGCTACCGAACAGAGGCCCAGGTGGCCGGAGAGCCTCCCCTCCAGCCAGGGCAGACGCCTCATGGCTCGCTGTTGGGTCGGTTCTGAGCATCCCGGCTTGAGACCCTGAGAAGGAAGGCCCGCCGTGGATCCGAGGGGAGCTGGCTTCTTAGCCGAACGGCGCAGGACCTCACGGCACGGCGACGTTAGCTCAGCTTTGTCTCAGACGCCCTCGGGGCTAGATTTGTCCCACTTGGGGGGGGGGGGGGGGGGGGAAGAGAGCGAGACGCGCAGTCCAAAGTTTTTGAGGCGAGTCCAGTCCGAGCAAGCCCGAGTCTGTCAGGCTCAGGTTGGTCGCATCTGGTGCTCAAAACCCCGAGAAGTTTCCTTCGGGAGCGAGTCCCGCTCGCCGCCAGCAGGAGGGAGGCCTGGCCAGGACGCGCCGGGCTCTTGGCTTTCCTCGGCACCCGCAGACAGAAGCCTTTCCCGAAGTGTCTGGGTTCGCACCCTTCGGGGAAGGACGCTGAGACGGCAGGGCTCTGCTTCCGAGGAAACCAGGCTCTCGGGACGAGGCGCCCCCGGGGGGGGGGGGGGGGCGTGAACTAGCTGGCGAGGTTCGTCAGAGAGACTTTACCGGGCGCCGCGGCAGTGGCCATTGTCCCGTCCGGGGTCTCATCGACGCGGCAGGCAGCCGGCTGCTGGACCCCCTTGAATCCGGGCCCTTCCGAACGCGCCCTTGGGGGGGGGGTCTTCTTTTCTTTCGGGAAGCGGAGAAGCGCGGTCCTTTCCGGGCACGGATTTCTATCAAAACATCTGCTCGAGCGGAGAACAAACGCCTCTCTAATGCCTGGCTAATGACCCACGCTGGGAACCCGGGAGGCGGCGGCTGGCCCCGCGGAGGGGAAAAGGGTCGCGGCAAGAGGAGGGCGGGGGGGGGGGAGGCCCCCTCGAGAGGTACGACCCTGTGTGTGTGGGGGGGGGGGCAGGAGATGAGGCCTCCGGGGGGGCCTCCCGGGGCCTGCTTCCTCCGCGGGGAACAGGAGCCTTCCAGGGAGCTGAGTCCGAGCGGCTGGAAGGAGGCGGTGGTGTGCGGTGGTCAGAGCGCAGCCAGAACAGGGCAGGGGAAATCTGGCTTCAAACAGAGCGATCTTCCGCACCTCTGCGAAGCCATTAGCCGAGCCTAAAGTCAAAACCCAACCCAGGTGCGAGTCAACGGGCTGTAATTAACCCGGAATGGAAATGCACCTCTGCTCACCTTCGGGCGCCCTAAACCAAGTGCATTTCTCATGGGCCTCAAATGTTTCTAAGGCCTCGCCCTAGCTTTAAAAACGGGCCCCGTGCGGAGCTCTGGAGGACCCCAGTAATTCAGGCAACTTCAAAACTTCTAAGGCATCCGAATGGCCACATTTGCTCCTCTCCTCAAGGGAAGACTCGGGCCTTGAAAAGGTTTCATCTTCCTCTTCAGCCACCGTCTCACCAAGATGGTCCTTGGGAATCCTTGGGATTCGATGAGGGACCAGTTAAGCGCTGGCCTGGAGCCTCCGCTGAACTCCCTGGCGGTGGGGCTTCACGACTGCGGGAGGGTGGCGAAGTTCGCCTCCGAGACAAAACCCAGCAAATTTCATGTGTGCGCAGTTTTTCCTCGGATCGCCGATTTCACAGTGATCTGCAAAGATTTTATTTTAGCTGGTACTTTCCAAGATAGTATGAAATCAAATGTAGGATCTTATATTATTTAGATGTCTTGCCCTTCGGGGGTCAGTTAAAAATATCTATTCTATTTTATTTTATGATACTCACACAGCAATCTTAAACAGAGTTACGCTCGGACTGCCTTGATCATATCGAGGGTTTTGTTCTTTCTGGCAGACCACCCCTCCCCCAAAAAATTGGTCAGATCCTTGGCCAGATCCCCTCGTTACTCCTTCCTTTCCAATGCCAATGCCCCCCCCCCCAATCGAAATCCAGTGGGAAATACCCCCCACACCAACAACGGGGCTTAGTCCCGAGTAAGTGTGCTTATTATTGAGTACATGACACTATTGTCTCATGTACTCAATTTGACTGGATGGCGCCTATACATTCTCCGCCTGTTCAGTGCGATCCTAAACAGAGTTACACACTTCTAAATCCAACTAGCTTCGAAGTGTGCGACTCTGCTTAGGATGGCGCAGTTTATACTGCAGCAACTTCGCAAAAAACAAAACACAAAACTAACCCAACCCCCAAAAGAAAACCCCGAAGATCTGGCCTGGCAAATTAGAGGCCACTATTTTTCAGTTTTGTTTGGTAACCTCTTGCGCTCAGTTAAAAAGAGGGTTGGTTCGCTTCTCTAAGCAGGTGAAGACCGTGGATCCAGAGCAATTCCGCGGAGCTGTTGGGGGGGTCTTTTCTTCCGCATTCTCATTGTTGTCACTCCCCCCTTTCCATAGGTGTTTTGCTCCCTCTGGGGCTACTAGAGAGAGCAAAACACAAGCGTGGCCTTTGCTCAGAACACCTGCAGAGATGGCCGCCCATCTTCAACAAAATACGGTGGAGACCCGGAGACCCCCCCCCCCCCCGGGAGAGGGACTCTGCTTGGGAAGGGAAGGGACTGGGGCGGAGAGCCAAGCCCCCAGCTAGGACAAGGGTCGACGCGAACCAACAATGACTCCGCTCGAAATCTCAGTCGCGCCGCCTGGGGCTTTAAGAGTGCCACCCTGGCCCTGTGCAGATGCGGTCGGACGCATCTCACCGCATTCACTGGGCCATAAACCCACTTTGTAGACGGGCATCCAATGCCCAGGAAGTGCCTGGGAGAGCGGCCAGAGGCGCCATCTGCGCTTGAAGGCAGCGCTAATCTCCTAAAACCTTGGGCTGCTAAACTGCAGCAGCAGCAACCCGGCGCACAGACGTTCGGCACCTTGTTCGACGGCGGTGACTTGCTGTATAATGGAGCTTTTCGGAAAGGGACGAGTATCCTCCCTGCGCCACGTTGCGCCACTGAGGCTGTGGCATGGAACCTCAGCAGAATTCACTTCCGCTCAACGTGTTCAGGAGCGCGAAACACAGTTTTAGATGATCAGTGGCGGAGTGTGTGTGTGTGTGTGATTAATTCTACATCGCTTTTGTTAGCACAGCATTCTTGTTCGTCCCCCTTCCCCTTTAGGCCCAGCAGTAGAGGCCAGCACGGCTGTTGCCATCTTCAACTTGCCTTTCCTTGACAGGGGAAGGCAGGTTGGAAAGAAAGGAGAGATCTGAAGCGGACACTTGAAGCCGCAGTACGTTTTAACCTTCAGTTGTGATGCCCGTGTAAAACCCATGGTTAGACAGAATGCTCATTCGCATCACAAAGGCCTCTCCTCCTTTCCTCAACTGCGGGACGGGGGACGGGGGACGGGGGACCGGACCCACATACTAGTCAGGGATGAAGATACCAACTGGTTTCCATCGGATATAGCAAAGAATGCCACCATGTTAAGAATACCAAATATTTATAGGGGTTATCTAACATTTAGCAATCTTTCCAAATATTATTCTTACAAAGATATACAATTCTTAAAGGGATAGTACAACGCTCCAAAAGGTTGCTGAGGTCTCTTTATTATTTTTGCTCTTTTCTTCCAGATTCCTGAAGAGATCCTCCAGCCTCCCAGAGACCAAACATGTTACCGGTGTGGGTGTGTTTTTGCAAACTTCCTCAAAGTCACATACAATGTGAAAGTGCCACATGGAACCCGAGCCGTTACCTGTTATTTCCTGACACGGATTCGCTCTCCACAGAATAAATTCTTCTGAAAGTCATGGTGTCTGTCTGCTTCACTGCAAAATGACAGAAAGGCTCTTTGGGGCATTGGGTAAAACGTTGAGAGGGCAGGAGTTAAAACAGAGAGGAGAAATTCAGTGCACACCTTAGTCAGTGGGGGTTTTACATTTGCATTACAGGCTGAACCGAGCACCAGATCTATGAAAAGAACCAGCTTTCATAAGTGGCACCGCTTCAAAAGTGACACTAAGTGCCTTCATAAGTGACACTATATTTTAGTTTGTTGCAAGGTGTGAATGTTGTGTGACTGCATTCGGAAAGCAAATGGATCTACTTTGCATGTGAAACATAGCCAGAAATATGCAAAGTACGTGAAAACAGCCTGGTGATAATGCCGTCTTGTGGTCTGTCTTGCCCATGGCAAGGAACCACAACCAATGTGTTCCTCGAAGCCCGGGTGCCTGTCTGTTGCATGTGGCCAGAAACTCCACCATACTGCCCACATACATTACAGTGAGCCACATGTAATGGGCATGATCCAGCCAAAGTTAAGCACCTTCATTCCCTGTTGTGGTCACTAAGAAAAAAATGGGACTTTCCTGCGTGTCCATAAAAACATAACTCATGAAACGGCAAGTTTTGGACTGTGCGCTTGCAAATACGGTTCATGGGGAACATCATGGGGCTGCGTGCTGTTTGGCAGTGTGGAATTTACACTGGAATTGTAGGAGTAGGCCATGCACAAGTTCATCAGTGCTTGCTGATGTTTTCGATGAAAACAGCACAAGACCGGCAACTTATCCTTTCTGAACTTTATGCCTGGGGTTTTTTTTTGGATTTTAATTATATATTTTTAAATTAAGAATATGTAAATTACAATTATCATTGGGTTTACAACAAAATAACATTAAAAATCCAAAAACAAAATTTACATGTTCTGAAGTATCAGCAACACAGCTGTCAGAAAATAAGTCTAACAACAATACAATACAAGAAATCAAACATTTAAGATGTCGTATTCTTAAATAAAGCAGGAAGCTGACATAACTCAACACTATCAGATGCAAATTCTAAAACCGGGAACCAGGCCGATTCTAAATCTGATGAATAAGGACCAGAATCACCCCGGTCTTATTTGTTCAGAGTTCCTGTGTAGCTTACAGCTTACGAAATGTGCTTAGATTTGCAGCCTTATCATATTTACTACAGCAACAATGCCATTCTAAACAGAGTTAGGGGATTCTGTGCCCCATTGACTTCAACGGATTCAGAAGAGCATAATTCTGCATAGGACTACAGTGAAAAACTTTCAGATGCAGCATAACTAATGGCACCCTGCAGCCACACCGTTTCTGGTAGTTGTGCATATTACATTAATGATGCTGATGCAGAATAAAATTCAAAACATTTGTTCAGTATTATTACGACCCATGCCTGATATGATATAGTAACATTTAAATGCAGCCTTAATATTATTTTAGTTATTTGTTATTTCAAACATTTTGATGCCACCTTTCCACCAAACCGGGCAGCAAATAATCAAAACCACTAAAACAAGTTTTAAACATAGATAATTTAAAATCAACAGCTGAACAACCACATAATGGAGTAAAGAGAAACATAACCATCTGGAGGAGGGCCTCTGGAATTCTCTAGAGGGGCATCTGGCACCCACACGGTTACTCTCAGTTGTGACTATTAGAATTCGCTGGATTCCTCCAAAGAATTGTGTTCTCTGGACTTTGTCCAGAATCCCAGTCTTCTGGGGGGAAACAACAACCCACATAATAGCCATTTGTTATTTGAGAGATCATCTTAAAGTGCCATACGAGAGATCACGGTAGGCTGTGGTCACACACACTAGATAATCCACTTTCAATCCACTTTCAGAGCACTTTCCAACTGGATTTTACTGCGTGAACTGGCAAAATCCAGTTGGAAAGTGCACCAAAAGTGGATTGAAAGTGGATTATTTAGTGTGTGTGACCGCAGCCTTAAATTTATTTACAATGTATGGATGCTATTTCTCTATCAGTCTGATTCTACATCAGTTTCATTGAAGTTAGGGGGATTAATGATCAAGAGGCAAGGTGTGGGGTTGATAGGAAAGATTTTAACTGGCTATGTACTCAGCTGCTTCTTTTGCCACTTACTCCCTTGCAAATGTGTTTAGAATAGCAACCTTAGAAGAGGAAGAAGAAGAGATTGGATTTATACCCTGCCCTTCACTTGGAGTCTCAGAGCGGCTTACAAACTCCTTTCCCTTCCCCTCCCCACAATAGACGCCCTTTGAGGTAGGTGGGGCTGAGAGAGCTCTTTCCCAAGCTGTCCTTGAGAGAATAGCTCGTACAGAGCTATGGCTTGCCCAAGGTCATCCAGCAGGTGCAAGTGGAGGAGTGGGGAATCAAACCCGGTTCTCCCAGATTAGAGTCCGCGCACTTAACCACTACATCAAACTGGCTCCTCCTTAGGGCCTGTAAGAATCCTTGGGTCCACTGTGTCTCCTTCTCATCAGTGCAGAAGAATCCCTAAAATAAAGATTCCAACTCATGGATGTTGTGTATGTATAAATGAAGGAATTAATAAATGCATGTATAAATGAAGGAATAAAGCAAGCACCAACCATGCGTGCTGGGAAAACAAGGCTTGCAAAACACCAATAAACAGTAAAAGTTTATCCAGATCAAATAATCTGAGAACTGCAACCACCAAGCAAACATCTTACGGATAATTAAAATTTAGTGGGAAGCAGAAGGTTAGATTCTGGCAGTATTTGAACTAAACCACACCATTTTATGAACAATATCAGACCCACAAGATTCTGAAAGGGAGATCACCGGTTGAGAATTGCTGGGGAGGAGAATGACGACCGGCAGCTACATCTGATTCAAACCGAAGTGGCTCCTTTAAACACCCCAGCTAGTTCTCTTCCCCTTTGGAGACACATTTGCAGAAAGGAAGAACTGTAGTCTGATGCAGGGTGGGACATCATGTCTGATGAGGAGACAAAGCAGGCTCAAAATATTTGCTTACAGCTTTGGACGCGAGGCTTCTGCAGGATGCAAGGGAGTCCCCAAATAGCAGAAGCAGCTCAAGTGCTAATTATGAGAATATATAGGAAATGTAATTTCTTGGCAGAAGAGGAAGTTTAATTTTAATGATGCATCAACAGCATGACTGGTTAGGACCAGCAAGATTCATTATACAGTTCTGCTTTGGCAAGGATTTTGAGAGTGAAACACATGAGCTTCTATAGACCGTAATTGCTTACTTGACTTTTACGAAGAGATTACGCTCCAATTGAATCCTATCCCATGTCACGCTCCTGTTTGTTTATTTCTGCTGCCTCTGAATATGGTTTCTCTTCTGCACTTACCAGGAAGACATTTTTTTAATTAGTAGGGAGTTTGGGTCTGGCAAAGAAATACAAAATCTGCTCTTTATAAATGTACAAGATGAAAGCTGCACCAGTATTTCGGTATGAAGCAGACTGGAGGTCTTCAACTTTGTCAGGATCTAACTGTTGGGTTCTCTGGTTTTAGGAGAGCCAGGAATCACTATTAATGCAGCAGAGTGCACTAGGCATTCCCACGCAGCAAAGCTTTGGTACTGAGTGTGCTAGCAGACTTACAAAGTTCCACAGAGCGAGTAGTTGGATTCAAAACTAAGGAGAGTTCTTTCTTATATGGAACTCCATTCTAGACAGTATAAATGAGGAACAGGGATAGAATCTACTCTAACTACCTAGGATGGGTATGGATGCATGGAAAGCACCCCTGCATCCATTGTTCAGAGACGGAGAGAGAGCTTGCTCTTTTTTGTGTGTGAGAGAGAAGTGTGTGTGAGAGAGGTGTCAAGCCGGAAGGAAGGAAACTCGTCCCTGAGAATAGCATTCTACTTCAAAGGGGATAGGATCAGATAACAGGATGGAAAGGGTGTTGTGTGTGTCCTGACCTGTCTATCTCACTAAATCTATGGTGATCTCCTGAAGTCTGAGGCAAAAGGACAGTGCCAAGCCCTTTCCCTTCCAACACGAACTAGGTGTCATCTGCCACTCCATGCCTCTTTGTTTCTTCTTCAGTGAACACAGCACATGGCACGACATCATCACAGTGCCATACAAGGATAGCCAATGGTATGCGGTGGCGGGGGGGGATGCATAGTGCAATGATGTTTATTTATTATCATGTAATGAGGAAGGGGAAAGAGATACTGAACAGCAGTAGCAGAATATCTCGTTGGGTTCTTAGATCCAGCACCCACCTTTGGATCCAGCCTGGCTCATGAGACCAACAGGACCATTAAAAGCCAAAAGGGCAATCCAGCTGAAGTGCAATGCTTCAGCACACTTTATTAAAACAGAAGGGATCTTCCAATGAAACCAGTGGCTGGATGGTACCAGTAGGCCCCACTATTTCTTTGGCCTTCCTTTGGATTCTGCTACAGACTTCTTCCATCATCTATAGACAAGAGACTTTTTCTAGGGCAAACCCCTGCATTTGCTTTAGCAGTGTACTAGGGCCTTCCCAAACACTGGCAGGAAGATGCCCCATTCTCCCTACACCAGGGGTGGGCAAATTGTGGCCCGGGGGCCACATGCAGCCCGCCACAGAATTTTTTGCGGCCCGCCAAGACAGTTGGCCACAGTCAGCACCTGAGGAGCTGCAGCTTGAACTTATTGACATGCAGTCAGATCACACTGTGAAAGAAATGTTTAATGCTGTGACATTAGTTGACTTTTATAAATCTTTGTCTGCTGAAAAGTTTCCATGTATGAAGAAATTTGCTGGGAAAATGTTCTCTATATTTGGGTCTACATATATTTGTGAGCAAAGTTTTTCTTGCATGAAGATCAACAAGAGTAAATATAGACATTAACAGACATTTGACAGACATTAACTTGCAGGCTGTGGTGAGAATCTCAACAAGCAATCTCACTCCTGATTTCAAAAAAATTGTAGAAAAGTGTGATAGGGTACATTAGTCTCATTAAACTGATTCTAAAATTAAATGTGCTTGCAGCTATAGATGATATGAAATTAGCACAATAAATAAATTGAATAAAACTACCACTATTTTATTTAATTTATATTTATTGATTTTTATGATACAATTTATACCTTTCCTGACATGCAAAGTTAACTAATGAATGCAATCATTTTAAAAGTTGCGGCCCTCCGCTAACCTCTGCTCCCACAAAGCGGCCCCCAAGCCAAAACAATTGCCCACCCCTGCCCTGCACTATTTATTTCTTTACTTAGAAAATGTATATGATGCCTCTCCAGAGACCTGTTCAAGGTGGCTCACAAAGTGTTGCAAAATGCAACAATAAAATCAGAAACATAAGCAAGGGGGAAGCATCATTCTTCAGCAAAGCTATGAGTGCTGGCAAAGATATTTATCAGGGCAACAGGGTTCTGCAGCAACCTTGGGAAAATACAGAATATAATCATCTATCCATCCTGGATTACTTCCTCGTCTATTCAAAAGAAATCTCACAGTTACTGACATAGGGGCTTTCTGAGGGGTATTCCGAGGCCTTTCCCTGAATCCTCAGCTTTCACCTTGCTAGTGTTTTTGTGGGTCATATTTCCACCCCAGGTATACTTCTTTTTTTGGGGGGGGGGGGAGGAAAATGCATACAGTTGTGGTTGAAGACATTTTTCCTAAACATAAGAACATAAGAAGAGCCCTGCTGGATCAGAACAATGGTCCATCTCATCAAGCATCCTGTCACACACAAGGGCCAATCAGGTCCTCTGGAGGGCCAACAATAGGGCATAGTTGCCAAGGCCTTCCCCTGATGTTGCCGCCTGGCTCTGGGATTCAGAGGCTTAGTGAGAGCCAGTTTGGTGTAGTGGTTAAGTGCACGGACTCTAATCTGGGAGAACCGGGTTTGATTCCCCACTCCTCCACTTGCACCTGGCCGGATGACCTTGGGCAAGCCATAGCTCTGTACCAGCTGTTCTCTCAAGGACAGCTTGGGAAAGAGCTCTCTCAGCCCCACCTACCTCACAGGGTGTCTGTTGTGGGGAGGGGAAGGGAAAAGGAGTTTGTAAGCCGCTCTGAGACTCCAAGTGAGTGAAGGGCGGGGTATAAATCCAATCTCTTCTCTTCTTCTTCTTCTTAGTGCCTCTGAATGTGGAGGTTCCCCTCAGCTACCATGGCTAGTAGCTAGTGATAGACGTATCCTCCATGAATCTATCCAATCCCCTTTTAAAGCTGTTTATTCCTGTGGCCATCACTATATCCTCTGGCAGTGAATTCCACATTTTAACCACTCTGTGTGTAAAGTAGTATTTCCTTTTGTCCTGAATCTACTGCCCATCAGTTTCATTGGATGCCCTTCAGTACTAGTATTTTGGGAGAGGGAGAAAAATTTCTCTTTGTCAACTCTCTCCATATGTATATACAGGGGTCATTTCGTAGAAAAAGAGGTGCAGGAGCTCATTAGCATAACTCATTAGCATAACTTATTTGCATATGCTACACCCCCTGACATTACTGGAAGTATGTCAGAAGGCAGGAAAGAAAGAAGAGCGAGAGAGAGAGAGAAAGAAAGAGCTGGCAGAGAGGGGACAGTTACTAATCCAAGCCTCAGAAATACCACTATTCTGGGAGGACAGCTTTAGTGGTGGCTGAAGCCTTCAGAAGGCTGGTCGGAGGAACAAAGACCTTTCCAGGGGGTGGGGTCATTTTGCTGCAGCCATGACACAAGCAGGCATCCCTCCATGGGAGGGGGGCTGGCACCAACTCCCGGAGCTGCGCTCTCCTGAGCTCCTGCTCGAAATGACCCCTATATATATATATAAAAGTCCTAGCCTATTGGCACTTTCCAGCTCTCCCACTGACTGTGCCATTGGCCCGTCGATTGCCACTCAAGAATACTCATGTGCTGGGTCTGCTCCTCTCCCCTGCCCACTGCCAGCTTGGCCACTCTTCTCTATAGGAATAAAACTGCCAAAAAGGCTGCCTCTCCTGACGAAGCCACTTCTACTGCTGCTTGACTCCTCCACAACTGGCTGGCTACTGAA
This sequence comes from Lepidodactylus listeri, assembly GCA_029233225.1. Taxonomy (NCBI): domain Eukaryota; kingdom Metazoa; phylum Chordata; class Lepidosauria; order Squamata; family Gekkonidae; genus Lepidodactylus; species Lepidodactylus listeri. The sequence goes on from JARCFY010000003.1 coordinate 45,095,579, forward strand.
GTGAGCCACTGACCGTCAAACCACTCTCTTCTCCTCATGCTGTGGGGCTCACTTTCCCCTCAGTGGCTGTCGCTAGGCAACCAAGCTTGGTTCTGTCAGTAAAAAAGTAGGGTCAGGAGGCCCTTTCCAGGTTTATTTTGGCCTTTGTGGGGAACTCATTGGGGCCAGTCCTGACTAGGGTTTGCCAGTTTCAAGTTGGGAAATTTCTGAAGATTTTGTGGTGGAGTCTATGGAAGCCAGAGTTTGGGGAGGGGAGAGGCCTCAGCTGAATAGAATGCCATAGAGTCCACCCTCCTAAGCAGTTATTTTCTCCAAGGGAAGAGAGAGATCTGTTGTCTGGAGTTCAGTTGTGATACCAGGTGATCTTCAGGTTTCACCTGGAAGGTGGCCTGGCAGCACCCTCTGGGTGACTTGATGACACCTGACTGGCATGACTTAACTAGGTATGGCTGCTTGCTCCTGTTCACCAGCAGCAGACCCCCAGGACAGCCAGTGCTGCATAGCACCTGCCCAGAGCCTCTTTCTATAGCCCACTGTATTTATTTCTACAACGAGACGTATTCCTAGCAATTTGATAAGCCTTTATCATGTTGCCTCTATTCTACACTGAAAAGTCTCAGACTCATCAGCCTTTTCTCATAGGGAAGATGCTCCAGCCCCCTAATCAACTTGGTTCCCCTCCACTATACTTTTTCCAGCTCTGCAATGTCCTTTTTGAGATATGACCAGAACTTTACACAGTATTCCAAACAAGGCTGCACCATAGATCCATACAGGGGCTTTACAATGCCCATTTTATTCTCAATCCCTTTCCTCTTAGGACATTGATACGTGCACATTAGTAAACAGAGTCCCCAAAGTATAGCCACTTACAGCTGTTTTCTGTAAACAAAAAATGCACATGGGTTAGAAAGTGTACTATATGAGGCCCCCCCAGAAAACTGTGAGGCACCCCCTCGAAAATACTGATGCAGAGAAGCATTTTTAAGAACTCTGAAGTGATACTGCCCTTCCCTGGAAAATATCCCTAATACAATTACCAGTTATTAATGTTAAATGTTTTCTGCTTCATATGAGAATGTGTTCTCACACTCAGGGCATTTTGTGAAACACACCACAAACAGCACTTTTTGTGGGTATGTGTGGATTTTTCTGTTCCTGGATACATTGAAATTCGGTTTGGAGAGCGGACATGTCTAATCCCCTTTTAGTACCATATATGCTAGTAGCCAACATCCACTCTCAACAAATTCCACAATTAATCAAGAAAAAAAATAATACGATTTGTGATCCCCCCACCCGAGCATAGCAGCAGGGTACAAAAGAAGAAGAAAGTAGATCTCTTACAAACTTATGGATGAAGACAGCAAGAAAAATACACTGACCGTATTCCATCACATTGCTCAGTAAGGCACATGACTGTCTCCATATTCCAGGAGAAACCCAAGGCATTTTAGGGAACTGAACTTCATTAGAAGAATATTTAAAACTTTTAAGTAACTGTAAGCATATTCTGCATTTCAGTTCAGACTGTTCTGTACCAATTCTCCCTTTTGGGTGTAGCTTTTCCACGGTGGCTCAGAGGTTAAGACGCTGCATTGCAGACTGAAAGGTCGGTAGGTTGGCAGTTCGAGACCCTAGTGCTGTGTGACGGAGTGAGCTTCTGTCTCTGGTCCCAGCTCCAGCCAACCTAGTAGTTCGTAAGCAAGCATTGCAAGTAGATAAATAGGTACCACTTTGGTGGGAAGGTAACAGCGTTCCGTGCACCCTGGTGTTCAGTCATGCTGGCTACATGACCATGGAAAAAGTCTTTGGACAGCACTGGCTCTTTGGCTTGGAAACAGAGATGAGCACTGCTCCCTAGAGTCGGATCTGACTGGCTTTCAAACAAGGGAAACCTTTACCTTTCCCCCTTACCATGACTTTTCTACTACAAGTTGCACAGAAATGCTATTGGTTTCTCCTGCAGGCACCAGTTAGATCCACAATGGCATTAATTCAGCAATTGGATGCTTCTGGGCCTTTTACAACTCTCCAGCTTTTTTCATGGCAGCAAAGTAATGCAGTTTCTCTTTAGAAATCCTGCAGTTGGGCACTGGGAAGGCCTTTTCGCTAACAGCGCCACTTTAGGTGTTGGCCCTTTTGCTATGGTCATTAACTAGCAGTGCTTTTTAGTTGTTGTTACCATACCAGCTGCCTCCAGCATTTGGAAAGGTGTGTCTGGAGGGATTTATACATGCTGGATCTTACCAATCTGCTCAGGGAAGCAGAAGAGTCTCTTCCCCTGGAGGAAAGCTCTGCACTTAGTTGAGCAGAGTGGCAGGATCCAACCTAAGTCGTGTACATGTGTATATTCCTGCCAACTGCCAACTTAAGCCCTAAACATCTATTGGTCTTGAAGTTGCCATCAGACCCTGTTTTGCGGACAGAAGGGTTTCAAAGTGTAAATAACGAGATAAACTTGATTAGTGGGGAAGAAATAACTCAAAAATAATCTGGATGTTATTGTGGTGCAATTGGCATTACACTCGTACCCAAAACATTAATCCAGAGATGCATACTCGGGGGTGTGATGGAAAGTTATGGCAAGGCACCCAGTGGTTGTATTGGCTTCAGATGAGATTTCACTCCCTGGACATTTACTAAGCCATTCTAATAAATGCCTGACAACAATGCAACCCAGCTGCCTCCTAGAGCAAGAGGATTCCTAGGCTGAATGCAAAACTTTGGGGAAGAAAGGGGACCCAACCCCTCCTCTCCCAATGCTCTACTAATCATAAAGTAGAGTCAGGCTATCAGTACTGAAAGGCAGCTTCTGAAAAGTAATTAGTATTCGTTGCTGTTCCTGAATTGCTAATCCTTAGCGACATTTGCTACTGATTGCATGAAATTAGTTTGTATAAACAAACACAATTACTTATTCAGTAGTGTGCGTTTGATTCACAGTGCTAAAGACATGGCAGTACCTGAATACTGAGTGTTAACTTTTAAGGAATGGATTGCGATAAACAAACATTTAAAACCCATTCAATGTACAGAGGTATTCATTAGCAGCAGATATTGTTGGATACCATAGAAAATAGTTGTTTATATACACTGATTACAGAGTTTGTTTCTTAAGGGCTTATAATGGTAATAAGTCACTGGTAAAGACATTCCATTGGTTATTTGCCACGTGAGTCAGAATGACTGGCAATGAGGCTGTTTTCCGTAGGTATAGGGAGAATAGGCCCTCTGAAATCTTAATTGGGAAAGCTGCATGATCTTGATATCAGGAACAAGGCATGCAACAAGTTCCTGGGAGTTCAGTGCTCCTTCGCTGGTTGCATTCGCATAGGCTGAAGGCTTCGTTGCATATATTTAATGCTATCTTACACGTTTCTGATGTAGAGCCTCACGCATACTGCAGTGTGCACATGGCACTCCTGTCCTGTACAAGCATGCTTCCTCCCTCCCTGCTGAAAGAAGAGCTCAGCATGCTTGTCGAGCTACCACCTTCGCAAACCTCAGCAAGTCAGTGAGCTCTGGGCTCACTGAAGTTCCCACAAACACAAAGAAACACTAGACTCAAGCAGTTGCATTTGCTTCTACAGTAATATATCTGCATCCTTCCTGATTCTAACAGGCTGTATGAATTGAGAACTTAGAAATCAAGGGGAAATAATGAAAGGTTCTTGTGCGCTGGTGATACTAGCCTAAGTCTATGCATGGAGGGCAGAGTACAGAAGGTGCCCGTGGCATTTGGTGGCTGAGACCCAGTGGTGCTAATGCAGTCATCTTGAAGTAGCTAATGCAGTCATCTTGAAGAAGCTGGCATGCTGCAAAAATCCTTAAGGAGCGAGTGTTTAAGCAGGTCTGCTTGGGAGTAAGTCCAAGACAATGGTTCTCACTCCCGGGAAAGTGTACTTAGGTTTGCAGGGTTTGCAGCACTGCAGTACGCCCATAAGCAGAGTTACATACTTCTCAGCCAATTGACTTCACTTCTGTTAAGGATTCCACTGTCAGTGTATTATTGTACAGCAGGCCATGATCTATAACAGCTGACCCCCCCCCCCAAAAAAGGCAGCCCAATTCCCATGCTCATATCAGCTTTAATGAACAGTTAACTATCATTCAGATTATGTGGATGAGATGTTGGAAGCCATACTGTGGCAGAGGCAAAGTGTACTAATGGTGGAAGTCATTCAAGCCACCTTGAGCAGGTCTCCAGAGAGGCAGCATATAAATTTTCAAAACATACAAATTAAAAATGAAGGGAATTTGCAGTTGTTCCACACATGCTTTACATGCAGATGGTCTCAGGCTCAACCCCTGGAACCTTCCTTTAAAAAAAAAATGGGAAGGCTGAAAAAGTTTTGGCCACCAATCAAACTGAGCCAGCAGCCCCAGGTTAGAAAGATAATGATCTGAGTCCATGAAAACATTCTGCACCTGCTTAAAGGCACTTTCATTATTAAACATATACAATTTTCCAGCATTAAGGTCATTAAAAGCACGTTGGAGCCAGAATAGTAGTAAATTCCCTACCTGGAGGGGAGCAATGTTTTCCCCCAGGTAGAATGTTGTACATTATGCACTTGGAAATGTGACGATATGTCCATAGAAAAGTGCACACTTAGAGAAAATCTGAGGATAGTGCACAATAAATGGATTGTGCGGCAGTGACCTTCATGGGCAGCAAACTGTCACTGTCACTCCGAGAAAGCTATTTCACTTCACGTCCCTCTCATCTCCCTCTTTACCTGCTTTGTCATAATTCAAATGTATAGCACTTTCAGACCACACATGCAGCACTTTAACTCTCTCTGTATTAATTTGAGCACATTTAGGTAAATGGAAGATAATGCACTTGGGAGAAATAATGTCTAGGCCACGAATAAAAATGGAATGACGATATCCATAAAGCAGTTAAACAGAAGAGGGTTCTGCGGATTGGGATTGGAGAAAGCCTTGGCACTAAGATTTCCTTTTGAACTCCCTCAGGCACCATTAATAGTCCTGGGGAAAGCTCTGCATGTCCCAGATGTGATCTCTATTTACTTCACATGCGAAGACCTTTTGCACAGCTGTTTCCCAGTAGCACCATCTCCCTCTTACCTGCTTGCCCCTGGGAGAGATGTAAAAACTCTACGGAGCTTTGCAAAAATGTTTCCTGCCCTCTGGGACTGTGCTGTACATTTTGGCTTGAAAATCTACTTCTCCTAAAAGCTAAGAGAGCAATGACAATCCACTCGAAAGAGTAACTACTCCAAATTCAAATGTGGGGGAGATGTGATAAAGGAATGAACCAGAGTAGAGCCAGAAACCTTCACAGTGGTAATAATTGTCTCCAGTGCTGCCATTCTCACTCTTGTGATGATTGTATTGAAGGCTCTAGATGGAAAAATGCAAGTGAAAGAAGCCACTGTATGTTCTCTAAGTACATCGGAGGCAGGTGCCTTTTATTATTTGCCCTATAAATTGCCAACCACTGAAATAAATAATTATGATAGCTAATTAGCAGCAGAGCAAGCACCTATCAGATTAATAAAACATCCATGCACCTTTTGCATCCCCTGCTCTGAAAATTAAAGTTCTGAACATGACACATCTTGAAGCCAGCAGTATATATATTTTTGTCCCTCTCACTTGGAGTCACCTGAAAAAGATGGGTTGTCCACGTGACAGGGTCTAGCTGCCATTCAAACAGCCTCGGCATTTAATTTTTTAAAAACATAAATATTGGACGTCTTCAACTTAAGAGGGCTAACAAAGCAGCAACTTTGCAAACAGATAAAAATAATATAATAGCCCATCAGCCACATAAAAACAACACAAAAGGCAAAAACATGCCACAAGATTAAAAACACCCCCCTGTCTGTCAAGCTGACCCTCCACCAAATGCATTATAAAATCAAACTGCTTTTCGAGCGTTCCTGACTGCATCAAGTGAATGTGCCCTCTCTGCACCCACTCTGGGCCTGCCACAGAAAGAGCCTACACCCTGACATTGCCAGGGCCAGACTAGATGTGACATCTCCAGACTTGGGCATGGATTCCCTGACTTGACAACCATTCATTTCAGGCAGGCAGGCAGCAGCTGCTGGGAACTAAGGAGCACATGTACACGGGCACATATTTGCATGCACAAAAATTTTTTTTGCCACCCCGAACAAAATGAACTACCAACGTGTAACCAAGTGCTGTTTTATGTGCACTTGAACATTCATGCATTCATGTGCAGGTCATGCACACAACGGTGAAAGCCGGGAGCGGGAGGGAGGAACTACAGCAAAAAGGATGTACAGACGACCTAATCGCGATCACTGCAAGAGATGGTGTTAGGTATAACGAGTTTAAAACACTTCAGTATTTACAGGGTTAATGTTGTTTGTATTAGTCAACAGGAAGTCACATGTTTGTTTGTAACCAATCTGTTTACACAATAGAATGCCGGGGAACTTTGTTAGAACCTTCGCTCTCTGATTGGAAAACCATGTATCAACTATTTAACATATTATGGTTTCTCCTTCCTGCCTTTTGTTTTTGCGTAGAGAAGGAGACGCCATTCCAGTTTTATCTCTCTAGCTGTAAAGATGTAGGAATCTAGTTATGTTGTTATTTTGTATCCCGTTTACCTTTTCCCATGTTAGGTTTATAGTAACCTTTCACCTTTTAGATACACATGGACTCAGTCTCTCAATCTGTACTCTGCTGATGCATAACAATTTTACTCCGCTTAAATATATTTTTACCAAGAATAACCAACAAAAAGGTTATGGGAGCCCAGATCTGTTTCTTCATGCGCATCAGTATCGAAGAGCTGACCATGTGTGTGTATGTGCTGAGTTTACTCAGAAAGTTTTAAGAATAACACAGGCACAGGTCTAAGATTCCCGTCTGGAAAACCAATTATTTTTCTGTTTTCCCTACCTGTGGTTTACTAATCTAAGAAGCCTTTGGTCTTATGAAGCAACTCTTATTCCTGCACTATGTGCTGCCATTTGAGGGGGGAAAAGAGGGGGGAGAGTTCACTCTGCCCTAAGAGTTCTACCTTTGGGTTATTTTGGTTGGGGTTACAGTTTACAGGAATCGTGTTAAATGGGCTTAGAAGCCCGAGCGCAGGGAACCACGCCTCTACAGATTCCTCTAAGCCCCCTGGCAGCGTCAAATTCTGGTTTTGGAAAGGGTCATCCTTTCTCTGGTTTCAGCAAATTAAAGATGGAAAGAGGTCCTGCCAGGGAGACTGGTATGCTTCGGTTATTACAGAGGGGAGGAAAGGGGGGGGGGAGGGAAATGTTACTCTGTTTATACAACTTTGACTTGTTACAAATGGTACAGGGATTTATTTAAATGTTTGTTGCAGCTTGCTAGGTTACAGTTGTTCCTTAAAGCTGAAATTTGTGTAAGATTAATATGCTTCTTTACCTGTTTGAAATATTGGATGTATAGGCATTTAATGTTTATCACAGCAGAGGAGGAAACTCTTGATTTACAACATGACCAGCACGCGTGTCTAGGATCTATGCTTATAGGTGAGAGAATCTACTTCAAACCCTTCACTGACTTTCTAGAATGGATAGCGGATTAAAAATAGTTACTTATAATTGTAGAGGGATTAATAACAAAATCAAAAACAAAAGAATTCTAACACAGCTTAAAAAGGCAAAAGCTAATATAGTCCTATTGCAAGAAACCTACCTCAAAAAAAACCAAAACCATAGTCTGATTTTCTCCCAGTCTTGGTTCCCACAACAGTACTCAGCCCCAGGAACAAATAAATCTAGAAGTGTAGCTATCTTATTTTCGAAAGCCACCATATTTCAAAGCAACAACCACGAATTAGATCCTGAGGGAAGATACATTATACTCCGAGGCACCTTGGAAGGAAAGCCCTACACAATAGTTAATTTGTACATCCCAAACACTAACCAACTAGCATACATCCGCTCCATACTCTCCAAAATCTGTGCCCCCAGCAATGACACATTCTTAGTGGGAGGTGACTTTAACTATGTGGCCAACTCACAGAAGGATCGTGTATGCTTCCGGCGCTCCCCAGCTGGGACACGCCACCAACATAACCACTTGGAACTTCTTTTTAAATCTTTCAAGCTATGTGACATCTGGAGGAAGCAGCATCCGACAGATAAAGATTTTGCCTATTTCTCAACCCAGTTTGACACTTACAGTAGACTTGACTACCTTTTAATTTCAGAAAGAGACCATGAAATGATACAAACCTCAACCATTGGACTACGACAATGGTCCGATCATGCCCCGGTGGAATGCTCCCTCTTGCTGAACAATAAAAACCACACACACTGCAAATAGTCACTAAATAAAGCTTTATTAAAAGACCAAGCTTTTAAATCCCAGATTGAATCAGACACCAAAGAATTCTGGAAATTCAACCTAAGTGGCGAAGTCCCTCTTGAAACGGTCTGGGACGCACACAAGGCAGTGCTTCGAGGATGCTTCATAGCACTCTCTTCAGCTTATAAAAAATGCAAAGAAAAGTCAATTCTGATCCTGCAGGAAAATATAAGGCAGTTGGAAAGTGAACACAAAGCAACCTGCAGCAAGAAAACATATCAAAATCTCCTGGTCCAACGCAAGAAACTTGAAGCATTGGAACTCACCACAATACAAAAGAACTTAGCCTACTTACAACACAACTATAATTACAGAAATAAGAAATCAATGCGCTTCTTGTCTTTTAAATTGAAGCAAAAAAGAGCAGCTAACTTGATCAACTGCATCTGGGACCAGGCAGGTACTCTCCACTCCTCCTCCTAGGACATAATAAAGGTCTTTGAGAACTACTGCAAGAGACTGTACAGCACATCTCCAATTAAAAAAGACATAGATTCGTACTTCCTCAAAACCACTCTACAAAACAAACTATCCCTTGCCCATCAGAAGTACCTAGACTCCCAAGTTACCCTGCAAGAGACAAGGGAAACCATAAAGCACATGCGGAATAATAAGATGCCTGGTCCAGATGGACTTCCAACCGAGTATTATAAGACCTTCCAGGATAAACTACTGCAACCTCTTTCAGACACCTTTAACCACATCCTGGAGGGTTCTTCAATCCCTCCTTCTTGGACGGAAGCACGGATCATAGTAATCCCCAAACCAGGCAAAGACAACACGCACACGGCTTCTTATTGCCCGATTTCCCTCCTAAACTGCGACTACAAAATCTTCACCTCTCTCCTAGCAGCCAGACTATCCAAAATTATACCCAACAACATAAATCTGAACCAGACGGGATTTATCGCTCAGAGAGACATAACAGACAATATCCAAAAGACGGTAGACATAATATATCATTGCAGATCACAAAACATCCAACCATCATGCATTTTATCACTGGACATTGAAAAAGCCTTCGACACTTTAGAGACCGAATATCTATATGCTCTCCTTCAACATATGAATTTTGGCTCTAAATTTCAGACAGCTATGCACTCTATTTATAAATCACCAACTGCTACATTGAATATAAATGGCCACCTCTCCCACCCAATAAATCTACAGAGGGGCACGAGACAAGGATGCCCTCTATCGCCTCTTATATTTGCCATTGCAATGAAACCACTGGTATCATCTATCCGGAAGAACACCCAAATCACAGGTCTTACCCTTAAGGGTCAAAACCTGAAGACCAGTGTTTTCGCGGACGACCTATCAGTATATCTTACACACCCTTTAACTTCAATTCCGGCACTCCTTCAACTCTTAACAGCCTTTGGCAAACTATCAGGTCTTTGCATCAATCAATCTAAGTCAACTCTGTACCCAGTTCTTATGGATCAAGATATATCAGATCTCATCAAATGACAGTTTCCATTTCACTGGACAAACCAATACTGGCAGTACTTGGGGGTACAAATCCCTTTGGATTTAAGAGATTTAGTGAAACACAACCATTCACGAGCTAACGAACTAATCCTAACTCAAATGAAATCCTAGGAGTCCGAAACCCTAACGTGGCTAGAGCGCCTATCTACTGTAAAATCCTTTCTACTACCTAAATTCACCTACTACTTCAGGGCACTGCCAGTAACTCTCTCACATAAACTTCTAGCCCTCTGGCAGAAAAATCTCCTCAATTTTCTCTGGAATCACAAGAAGCCGAGGATACAATTCGCATTGCTCAGAAGATGTAAATCCCAAGGAGGAATGGGAACCCCAGACATCAAATTATATTGTTATGCCTCAGTTCTGGCCAACCTAACTAGGCAGTACCACTCAAGCTACAAAGCAGACTGGAAAATGATTGAAAGCACTTACCTTCAGACGTCCTCATTGTCTGAAGTTCTATGGAATCCCCCTTCATCTTGATTGCTTCCAAGGACTTCACACCCTTTCCTAAGGGTGACTTTCCAAATATGGGACACTTGCAAAAAGAAATTAATACCCGCTGAATCTCCAGTGAAATGCTTCTTAGGCTAAACATGGTTTCAACCTGGATTATTGTCATCTTCCTACGATAGATGGAGAACTGCTCACATTACACACTTCACAGATATCACAAAACAAGGAATCTTGCTGGAAAAATCAGAGCTAGAGAAGCAAGCAAAAGTGACACTTCCTTGGTATGAATACCTCCAAGTAGCTCACCTATACACTACTTGGAAAAAAACCCTCAACTTCCACCGAAAACCTAATCTCTTTGAACAACTATTGATAAACACTTCCCTTATAAAGCGGGGCCTAATCTCCTTATTCTACAGTGCCCTAAACTCAGTCCCTACAAACAAACTTCTGCCAGTGCAAAAAGCCTGGCTTAAAGACTTAGGTAGGACTCTCACACAACTCCAATGGGACAGCATCTGGAGTTCCACTATCTATAAATCTAGAGCCCTCCCCATGCAATTCCAAGCCCCTAAAACCTTATACCGTTGGCACATAACCCCGGCTAAATTATCATATATCTACTCAGAACAATCACCACAGTGCTGGAAATGCAAAAAAGCCTTAGGGACATACTACCACGCCTGGTGGGCATGCCCTCTCATCTTCTCCTTTTGGGAATCTGTCCTCATTGAAATACAAAAATGGCTTAACATAATCATCCCAATGGATCCTGCACTTATTTTACTTTTACTTGAGAGCCAGTTTGGTGTAGTGATTAAGTGCGCTGACTCTAATCTGGGAGAACTGGGTTTGATCCCCCACTCCTCCACTTGCACCTGCTGGATGACCTTGGGCAAGCCATAGCTCTACACCAGCTGTTCTCTCAAGGACAGTTGTCTCAGATCTCTCTCAGCCCCACCTACTTCACAGGGGGTCTGTTGTGGGGAGGGGAAGGGAAAGGAGTTTGAAAGCCACTCTGAAACTACAAGTGAAGGGTGGGGTATAAATCCAATCTCTTCTCTTCTTCTTCTTCTTAACCTTTGGCCACAACAGCTTCCCACAGCAGAAATACGTGATCTAATCTCCGTCCTTATAACTGCAGTGAAATATGCAATAGCAGTTAAACGGAAGGACCCACACCCTCCCCCCCTCCACATGGTTAGCCAAAGTGTGGGACTATTTTCTTTTCGACAAGATTGCTGATGCAATACAATCAGCTGACAAACCTAACAACAGTAAAAGCCCGCTATCCAAATGGACCCCATTAGTCACCCACTTTAAAGACGAAGGTATAGACAAGCTTCCAAAAACGTGGGCAAACAACTCCTCACTTTATCTGTTTTTTTTATACAACATCCTGAAGGGTTTATCTGTTTTGAAATTTATCCTGTTATGCAGTATAGTACCGTTTGTTTTCAAAATTTCTAAATTTATCTCATTGTAAAGTCCTGTAATTCTTAATTTAAGATTCTCTTTACTCTGTACCATTTTCTTAACATTAATAAAAGCTATTATAAAAAAAACACAGGCAATTTTTTGAAACTTGCAACAATTTTTTGAAACTTTTACCTCCATTGAAACTTTTTTTAAAAAAACTTTCCCTGGACTAATGGAAGCAGAGAGAAGTTTTTTCCTTTTTCCAAACTCTTGAGTTTGCTATAACTGTGTTTGCTTGCAGAACAGAGAGGAGAGGGAATGGCTCACTGTTTTTCCCCTACCATGAGGACATCAAAGACAAAAGATCCCTGATGCTGAATTGTGCTGCCGGAGGGAGAACAAAAGGAAGCATCCTTTCAACTCCGCTCTGACCTGATCGCCTGTTGCTGCTTAATCTGTTGAAGGATTGGTAACATACACAAACAAATATGGCTTCTTCAAGGAATTTTTCTTTCTTAAATATTCCACCCTTATCTAAAATGAATTATTCAAGGTGGAAAGCATCAATTGACTGTGCTTTGGAGGCTAATTCTGCCCCACATGTCCTTACAGAGGACGCACCCACAGAAGGGGTGGCAAAACAGAAATTTAAAGAAAAAGATGGCTTGGCAAAATCCCTGATCCTGGGAAGTGTAATTGCAAGTGATAATCAAAAACTTTTAACGTGCACTACTGCAAAAGGCATGATTGCAATGCTAGATACGAAATACAATGCCAAAAGCAAAGCAAATGAGGTTTTTCTTCACCAACACTTATATAATACAAAGATGAGAGATGGAGATTCACTAACTGTGCATTTGAATAGAATAATGGATACTTTTGCTGAACTGAAAACAATAGGAAGCCCACCAGTTGACAGTACTGTTATTGCTTTGGTTTTGGGCTCATTAACAAAAGATTATGCACATGAAGTTGCTGTTTTAAAGGGAACTAAGGATTTGACTCTTGAATATGTACTTTCTTATTTGGAAGAAGAAGGAAATAGGAGCAAGATGTCTCAACTAAGTGATAACATGTCTGTACTTAATGTAAAGCCTGGATATCAAAGGGGATATGTAAAGGAAGATGTTAAATGTTTCATATGTACGAAAACTGGTCACCTCGCAAAACAATGCAGATTTAAACCTGTGCAAGATGAGAGGGACCGCACCACACAGACTCCTGCTGAAACAAGATCCTCTAGGGGGCATGGGAGAGGAAGGCCAAATGCTAGCAGCAAGCAGACTAGGAGGAGGCCTATATTCTATCTTACTGAAACAAAGCCAGATGCTGTAGAGAACCAGAGTGGAAATGTATATACAGTGAATTCTGTGGATGGCAGAGATTTTGATGCTAAAAACTTATGGCTAATTAACTCTGGAAGTTTCTCACACATAGCAAACTCAGTGGACTGTTTTATTGATCTGGATAGACAGAGAAAGCCCAGTTTACAACAAGTTAATTGTCAAGCATCATCTGTGGAAGGTACTGGAACTGTTGTGCTAAGAGTTTTGAATGCATATGGTGAAATTGAGGAAGTTATACTCAGAGATTGCATCTTTGTTTCTGAGGCCACTAATTGCCTAATATCTACAAGAGAAAAATACAAACTGGTTTTAAAGTTAATCTTGAACAGGGCCAAAGCAAAATTTGGCATGAAGATGGAATTGATCTAATGGTTGAGGAATATGATGGTTTTCATTACTTGAGAGACATTGCTGTTGCTAATGATGATAAAATAGACACTAATGGACCAGTGTGCCACACAAGATCACCTGCATGTGATCACAAGGACTGTTTTTATGCATGGCATGTAAAATTTGCTCATAGGCATGTGCAAAGTGTGCAGAAGCTGTTGAAGGACTGTGATATCAATGCTGTTGAATGTGATGTGATGAAAAATGGTTGTGAAACATGCTTGAAAACAAAAGGCACAGCTCCTAGCTACAAGGGCCAATCTCCTAAACAAAATACAAAGTTTCTAGAGGTTGTGTACTCAGATCTTGTTGGGCCAATTAAAGAATCTGCTGGAGGCAGCAAATATCTTGTCAGTTTTATGGAGGCAAAATCCAGATATGTCTATACATACCTACTTAAAAGCAAAATCAAGTGATTGACAAGTTTAAATGCTATGTTGCAGCTGTTAAAAACAAGTTTGGCAAAGCTCCAGAGGTACTATTTACAGATAATGGTATAGAGTACCATGGCGAGGAGTTCCAAAGATTCTTGCAACAAGAAGGAATTGAACATAAGACTACAATTCCTTATTCACCACAACAAAATGGAAATGCAGAACGCTTAAACAGAACCATTCAAGAAATGGCCCGTTCTATGCTAATGCAGTTAGGACTTTCAGAAACTCTATGGGCTGAAGCAGTAAATACAGCCATCTATCTTCATAATAGAATTCCATCAAAAATTACAGGCAAAAGTCCTTTTGAATTATGGTACAATAAAGTGCCTGGACTTAAACACATAAAAGCCTTTGGATCTAAAGCCTATGCCCACGTACCAAAGGAGAGAAGGGGTAAACTTGACTCAAGAGCAGAACCAGGTATCCTTGTGGGGTACATTCTTGGAGGAAAAGGTACAGAATCCTAGACCCTAAAACTTGTACAATCAAGGAATGCAATGTGGCACATGTTGATGAAAGCAACATCCTACAAACTTCTTTGCAAGCTGAGTCCACAGTGCAGCCTACTCAGGAATCTACCGAAGTCTCCTTCAACAACTTGTTCACTTGGCAATCTGCAGGGACCACCTGTGAACAGGCAGGTCCATCTCCACAAGAGAGTTCTCGCTCAGAAGGGGAACCAGGAGAGCCTACGCCAAGGGAAGGAGAGACAACCACTGTGAGACAATCAACAAGAAGTAACAAAGGAATACCACCATCAAGACTCGGAATTTGTGCAAGTGTACAACCAGTGAAGGAACCATCTGACTGGAAGGAAGTCAATCAAATCTACGCAATCTTCAGGACACTTCTAAGTATAGCTGCCTCAAGGGGCATGCATCTTGAACATTTGGACATCAAAACAGCATTTCTCAATGGAGACCTGACTGAAGAGATCTATATGAATCAACCAGAAGGATTTTCAGCAGAAGGGCAAGAAGGCCTAGTGTGCAAACTCAACAAAAGTGTTCATGGATTAAAACAAGCAGTGAAAGCATGGAATGACAAACCGACTAAGCTATTACAAAAACAGAACTTTCAACAAGGAATAGCAGAACCTTGCTTGTTCTCAAGACTTAAAAATGGACATTATCAATACATACTTGTTTATGTTGATGATTTAATTATTTGTTGTCAAGACCAAGGAGGTGTACAAGAAATAGCAGATGAACTGAACAAAGAAGTTGAAGTGGAACAATTAGGAACCATAAAGTACTACCTTGGAATACAAATTGAAAGAACTGAGGATGGAAATTTTCTTTTGAGCCAAAAACAAAAGATCATGGACTTTATTGAATCTGTGGGAATGCAACATTCCAAACCAGTAAGCATTCCACCTGAAAAAGACTACCTAAAGTATACAGATTGAGAACTACTTAAAGACAACCACGAGTACAGATCCGCAATCGGAAAGCTCTTATACTTGAGCACAATCTGCAGACCAGATATAACTTCAGCTGTTGGACTCTTATGCAGAAAGACCAGCTCACCAAGTGTCTATGACCGGAAAGCTATAAAGAGACTGGCAAGATACCTGAAAGGAACTTTGGACTACAAACTTAAAATCTCAGCCTGTGATGACCCAAGCCTGAATTTGCATGACTTCAGTGTTATAACTTGAGAAGGGGTGTTGGGTATAACAAGTTTAAAACACTTCAGTATTTACAGGGTTAATGTTGTTTGTATTAGTCAACAGGAAGTCACATGTCTGTTTGTAACCAATCTGTTTACACAATAGAATGCCCGGGAACTTTGTTAGAACCTTTGCTCTCTGATTGGAAAACCATGTATCAACTATTTAACATATTATGGTTTCTCCTTCCTGCCTTTTGTTCTTGCTTAGAGAAAGAGACGCCATTCCAGTTTTATCTCTCTAGCTGTAAAGATGTAGGAATCTAGTTCTGTTGTTATTTTGTATGCTGTTTACCTTTTCCCATGTTAGGTTTATAGTAAACTTTCACCTTTTAAATACACATGGACCCAGTCTCTCAATTTGTACTCTGCTGATGCATAACAATTTTACTTTGCTTAAATATATTTTTACCAAGAATAACCAAAAGATGGCTGTCCAGATTGGTGAAATCGTGGCTTCAAAGTGCAAATACCAGGAAAATACTTGATTTTCCAGGCATAGGGAAACTTGCTAGGGAACCGGGAGGATTGTGTGAGTGAGCCTACTTCAGTGCGGGAGATGGATGCAGGCATCTGATCAGCAATTTTAAATGTGAGAGGGAACAGTGGTGAAGCCCAATCAAAATGACCGTGTGACCACAGCCTCTTTTAGGATGGAACTTTCTTCATCACTTAGCCAAATGTAACTCCAGGGCTACCCATAAAAATCATATTGTTATTTCTGAACCTGGCCCCAGAGTGTGGATCGCAAAATTTGTGTAATTCAGAGGTTTCAAACTCATTTGTTACAAGGGCCAGATCTGACATAAATATCACTTTGTCAGGCAAGGCCATGTGTGCCATAAAATGTAACGCCAGGTAGCGGAGATATAAGCTCTATAGACCAATTCCAATCAAACCCAATCAAGAATACTATATTTTAACTAAAAATACTAACAAAAGCAATTGATTCCTAGTAGTGAAAACAATTGACTTACTGAGGAGTCCATAAAAGGCCCAATAAATGTATTTAATCATACACAAGACTAGGTTTCCCCAAGGGATACCATAAAATACCTTACATTTCCATACATACCAGTTGCTTGCGGCCGGGTAAGAGCCCTGTATGAGCCAGTTCTGCCCCCCAGGCCTTATGTTTGACACCCCTGCTGTATATGGTCCTGCTGTACGTTATTTTGTTGTAAGCCACCCTGAGCCCTACTGTAGGAAAGGGGAACCTAGTAAATCTAAATGAACGGAACGGAACGGAACGGAACGGAACAGAACAGAACAGAACAGAACAGAACAGAACAGAACAGAATAGAATAGAATAGAATAGAATAGAATAGAATATGGTCCCAGGTATAGAAAAGGGAAATGTTTGAAGAAAAATATTGAAAGTTAAAAATTTGGGGCCTTCCATCCAGTGTTCCTGCTAAGCTGAGTTAGGGTGAGCTACCTCACTGTTTTTTAGCCTCCAGCTCACACATTTTTGCCTTAGCTCAGGAAGGAGGGCTCCAGAGCAAACTAATTGATGCAGGAGCCAAATTGCTCACTCACAACTTTAATGCTGGTAGCTCACAAAGCAGAATTTTTGCTCACAAGACTCCACAGCTTAGAGGGAGCATTGCTTCCATCTACAAACAGAGAAAAGATCTGTGTACCTGCATGCAAAATGCAACTTAGGAAAAAAGATCACAAGATTAAAGTTAGTCATTTAATCAAAAATGCACAAAGCAGTCAAGGAGAGGGGGAGAAAGCAATATCAGGAGGAGACAGCAGTAGTATGAGGGGAGGAACAGAGGGAGAAGACTGAGGGGGAAGGAAGAGAAGGTGGTGGGAGACTAAGTGAAAGGAGGGGAAGCAGGGAACCCCAGGAGCTGGGTCCCTTGCTTGTTTCTTCTGTTTTCATATTTGTTTCAGAGATTTAGGCTGTGGTTCTTCTATGCACACTTACATGGGAGTAATCCCCACTGAACATTGAGCAGATATGTATAGGACTGTGCAGCAAGAGGGATAAACAATGCATTTTGTACATCTTTGTTAACACACCCTAAACCTGCAAGTATGTGGGTCATTCGGATGGGATGATGAACAGTCTTCTATTACACAAGAATGCTTTCTGTTCAATAAACGGGGACCAACAATCTATGACCTTTCATACTTTATTATTATAGGCACTCTTGTTTAGCCTTTAACCAAAATGACCCCTTATAAATATCATGGATTCAGGGATGTTGTGAACTTTTGCAAAGAACAAGAAGCGCTTGAACATTTCTTACCTTTTTTTTTTTGTAATTCTCATTTTGTTGCTGAACACCTCCTTTGATCACCCCAGTAATTTGTTTGCAACTCAAAATAAGCCGTATTTCAAGTAACTGCAACCATGCATGGCTGCTGATGTAGGCTCACCATTTGCACTCCATCACATGGGCAGATCACATGTCATTTAACATCAAAAAGCATATGCCCTTTTTGTTCCTGCAGAGTTGGTGCCAATGCCATTCATCAGTTGGCAGCATTCATCATATTGGCACGTATGCAGAATGTGCAGGGTTAAACTACAGCTCCCAGCTGGCAGTGCAAGAATGTGCAAATATTTTTTGACACACACACACACACACACTTGATCAGGCAGGAAAAACGAGCAAGGCTGGAACACTGGAGAGCCAAGGAATGCAGTCCTTGTCACGGCAGATCACTCACTCTTTTTCTGCTTACTGCCACAGTCAGCTGAAGCTGGAGGTTCTGGACCAATGTGTTGCCTGCCGTGTGAAGAGGAGGAACGAACACGCACCACATTGATAGGGAAGGCTGTACCCTTCAGATAGTTTCTTACCTCCCATGAAATCAGCTATGAGTAAGTAGATGAAGGCTGGCATTTGACCACAAGTTTTCTGCCACTGCTTCATTCTCCTGCTGTCCCTGCACACCAGAAGCATCTCAGCCAAGATGGCCCTAGGAAAATCGCATTCCCTTGAACCGCTGCTGATGCAGCAAACATGTTCCCTCCTCTCCCAAACTGGTGCCTTTGGTGGTCACTTAGAGTTAATACTTGACCAGTCTCGTTTACGACAAGCATGCAGGTGAAAACAACATTAAAGTGTTTATACTATTTTTAGATGCTTATTTCATCCTTTCATTGTGCCTTCTACACCATAACATAAATGTTAAACGAGTGTTGTATTCTTCTTCCTTCAGGTTCTGTGATCCACTCTGGACTTATACTGTAGTGAGGGAAAGCTGGAATATTTTTTTTAAAGTTTACTATTATGAGTCTAATTTTTCTTTTTGTAAAAAAACTGTCCTGTTACAAAAATTCTTATGCGTGATAGATTGGGGAGGGGGGGGGGTCAATGAAACCTGTGTGACCTACTTGTGTTACTGCACTGAATGAGTTCTTTCCAACTAAAACATAAAACATAATTATTATTCCCAGTCTACTAATTTTCTGCAGGAACAGGGGCTCCTATACAGACATAGTGGGCTACCCACCCACTCATTTCAGTGAGGGCAGAATATCCACATATGCATCTCTTTGAAGATCTGCAGGCTCTGTTGAAACAAACAGGGCAGCTCATATACCCAGTGGCTGAGTATATGAACACAGCGGCTTGCAAGCTTCTGAACCATGGTGAAATGTGCTGAGTAAATATTAGCTCAATTGTTGTGCAATCCTACGCAGAGTTACTCCTGTCAAAGCCCACGGTCTTGGACTAGATTGCATAAGATTGCACGGCCAGCATGGTTACCAAAAATAAAAACCTGGAAGGGAATCAGCCTGTGCAGTCTGTGTTAGAGAAAGGTCATGTCTAACTTTTAAAAAGATTACTCTATAAAGGCAAATGTTATTTATTCCCTATTACCAGGGCTTCATATGCTGGAAACAGGTTTATGTTCTATGCGAGCAGATTGCTCTCATTTTGTGGTGCAAAACTGTGCTCATTTTTGTCGTACAATATAATAATCTAGCACTAACCACTGTGTAAGAGTTAACCAAGACTCGGGTCCTGCTTTAGGGCTCTTTGGAAATGTCACATCTCTTCTGTCCATGCCCATAAAGGGTGCAGAAAGCTAGCAATCACCTTCAGAAGTGAAGAAAAGGCAGCTTTTGCACACATGCATGCACACATAATTCCAGAAATCTAGTTGTCAATTTCAAATATGACTGTAAATAATTTAGGAACTTCTGCCTGAATAGAAGTATTCTATCTGTGTGTGTAGGGTGGTTGTCTGTTGATTTGGCTAGAGGACAGTGGATGTCGCAAAGGGCCATCCTAAGCAGAGCTGCATCCTTTCAAGACTTTCGGTGCGTAGAAGAGTGTTACAGCACTTGGGATTGTTCTGTAAACCTTCTGGCCTCTAAAATACTTATTGCACCTGCTGTTGCATCCCTTTTTCTGTGCACCACCAACAAGGGGAAAACAGTGATCTCAGGAACAAGTTCTGTGTTTTCTGGCCAGGTCCTAAGAGCGCTGCAGCTGCTTTTAGATTAGTCAGTGGTGCCAGTTCCAGACTCTTGCGACTTTCTGTTTTCATGGCGGTGCAAGCTTGCTTGGGCAATGCTGAAGCCGCACTAAGGATTTGTGCTGCATCTCATTAAAGAGAGAAGAGAAATTTGCTTCTCCTTAGTAACTGCAGCTTTAAAGACTTAATATAAAAAGGGGGTTAAAAGAAAGAAAAAGAAAGCACTGTCCGCTTCATGGAGGTGCTGAAAAGCAAAGCAAGCTCTCAGCTCCTTTTCTCTCTCTTGGTGGCATTTGAAAGTGTAAAGCTTTGAATACCAATTGCTTGAACTGGACATATGTGAATCTCTTCTAATCCTACTAATCCTGTCCCCGAGTGCTTCTTTGTATGTGGAGGCAACACACATAGATCTAAGTTAAAGTGGTCATAATCCTGGAAATGTGGAAAAATGTCCCAGTGTGAGAGCTGGGAGAGGGGCCGGCTCCCTAACAGAGGGGACCTGTTGGAGAAACCATTGTCTTGGCAGAGGAGAGGAGGGGAGGGAGGGGAGGGAAGGATGACAAGAAGGAGCACTCTCACCTTTTCTGAGCTGCTGGGAGGAAAGCAAACCCACCCAGCGGGAAAGCTCCCTTGCAAACAGCCATCGCACACTTGAGCAAACCCACAGAACTCAGACAAAGTTCCTGGATGCTGGGAAATTCACCCACTGGCTGCTTTCAGCTGTGTGAGCCCAGCAGGCCAGACGGTAACGTGCTGCTTTCATTATTTTCCACCAACCTCTGTTTCTGAATGGCCACAGATTTGTTTATGGGATTGCAACCCAGTCCTCCTTTCCTTGAACTGCAGAGGCAAGCGAGAAGGGAAAGGATGCTGGCAGACATGGAGCCTTGGTTTTTAGTTTTTGGTGCAACCCAGAAACAGGCCTTGTCAGCTCTTTGTCTCCTTGTTTTCCAGGGAAAAAACAACAACGACAAACAAGAATTCTACATTAACAGGTAAGTGTACTCCGGTGAGATTTCTCTGCACAAGTCAAAAAGGTGTTATAGCGACAACAAATAGTATCTGAAGATATTAAATATTTACAAAACCCTTGTTTACTAAAGACGGCTTCTCCTCACAACAACTCTTCATCATATATTACATTTTTATCTCTTCCTTCCTCCAAAGGGCCCAGGGCAGCTTATATGGTTCTTTCCTCCTTCACAACAATCCTGCTGGATAGGGGTGAATGGCTCAAGGTCAACCAGTAGGCTCAAGGTCAACCAATGAGTCTTGTGTCTCACAGATCCTAGTAGGACACTCTAATCCGACACCACACCTGCTCTTGTAAGCAACTTGGGTCTTTCCATAGGATGCAAATATCTTGTAAGACTAACACATGAAACTGATCCCAGGCATTGCAGTACCCTGGAAGTTGGGTGGCCATGTAAGGGACATCTACATATATCCTTTCCAGCTCTTTGCTGATGTGATAAGGCACTGCATTTGAACCTGGGAAGCCTTAAGCCTCATTTAGCGGTATTGATTTAACTGCAAAGGCACCAGCTTCAATTTTTTTGTGTGAGGGGACAAATACTTAGCGGCATTTTCCCTATAGCTAATTTGAGTGACAAAATTACAGTCACCCCACCCAATTACATTGCTATTTAGATTCACTGGGTACCCACAGCTTCATTTCAAATAGCCTTTTGATAGTGCCAAGGTTTCCTTGTGTTAATCCAAATATAAAGCGGGCAAAGTAAACTTTAAAAAAAATGCCTTTCTGTTTAATTAGTCACATAGTGACCCCAGGAAGTCTAAAAAGCAGGGAAATTATATTGATTCTTTATTATCACTTTAATTGTCTATTTTGATGTGTTAAAACAGAAACAATCTTCCAGCTGCAATGCCTAATGAACTCCAAGATCAAACAAGATATTGCTAATTATTAAGTTAATGAGGACAAGTTCACAGGCAGAGTTAAGTTAGTAATTACCCATTTCAAAGCATCTTGAAGCTATATACAATCTTTATTTTCTTGGTATAATGGTTTATAGTTTGGATTCCTGCTTTCTGAACATATTATAGCAGAGTACCCCATGTATGATATATAATGTGGAATAATGTGGAAACATGGCCCAAGTTAGATCTGAACAGAGTCAGTGGTTTATAAAAGCCCTTCAACTATTATCTCATTTACATTTCTTCTAGCACTGATAACATTTTTGAATATATTTAATGACAAGAAGCTTGCCACTAAGACAATCTGGATTATTCATTTTGGGTATATGATGTTCTGCAAAGGCTAAACACATCTGCCTGCATCATGGCTCATAAACTTGCATCACTGGATAGATGGGGAAATATTTATTTGCAGGTCCAAGCCAGGATCTAGGACAGAAATACAATCCATCACCAGTTCAAAGGAGCAAACTCCCTTGTGAGCCAGCATCAGTAGGAAGATAAAGTCAAGAGAACAGAAGTCTAGGGCAGGACAGGCAGACAAGATTATGTCACTGGAGCATCTCTGCCTGTTTTCTCAGAAGTAAGAAAGAACGGAGTTCAAATATATGAGCACTAAATTACAGTCTATGCAAAGTTATCTGGAAGTAAGTCACAGTAGGCTCAGTGTGATAGAAGCAAGTCTCTGGTGGAACTCTCCTTTGCAAATGATTCAAAGGAAAGTGGCTGCATCTGAACGAAATGAAATTCACCAGTGGTTACTTACTGCTATAGAAGTCAGACTTTATTGGCTTTGAGTAGAAACAAACAAGAGTCCACTTTGCTTTGAGAGTTTTCTGAGGACTCTCCAGGCATCCACAACCCTCCTGGAAAATGAATATGGAGCTCTCATTGTCAGATGTCCACCCGCCTTTGCACAGGGCTTAGTTTTTGTTAGGCTTCTGAATCTGTACAGGGAGAAGGCTGGCTTGCAGTAAGGCCCGAGATTTGGTTTCTCTTTTGCTGAGATTGCACCGTGAGACTTTTGTGCTATTGATGACTGGAATTCAGTTCAGCTGCAAAGATGCAGAACAGTTTCTGCTGTATTCTGGCAATTTTCAATGTGCTCGTATGTAACAGACACAGTAGGGGGCTAATCCCCATGACAAACATTATATCCTTTTCCTGACTCGCTTATACTTTGGAATCAAGGGCGGTGGGGGGAATGCCTCTTTGAAGCTTCTCTCCCCCCTTCTCCTAAGGATATGTTGGCAAGCTGGTTTGAGCTTCCCGTCTTGAGCCAGACTTCACACGAAATGAAAGATAATTGAGTCACTGCTGCCTTTATGCAATGTAGGCAGTGCTTAATTTGTTCTCCCCCCCCCTTTTCTTTTTAAAGAGAGAGGTATTGGGGCTGAAGTTGGACTAAAAACTAACCAGAGATACTTGGAGCATGAGTGTGATCAGTCAGGACGTAAAAGCATTCTGCACATGTGCAGAGATACTATGCAGTCAGTCTTTGAGTGCATAGACAAACAACAGCTTTTTGCACCATACCGCTAAACCCTAATTGAAATGAGGTATTAAACAAATGGGGATGCTGGAGATTTTAATATGTCCCTTACCTTCCTTCACCACCTTTACAAGCTCTGCACAATATTTGCTTATGGAAGCCATTCTAAATATGAAAATAATGATGCAAATTTCACGTAAATTTTTTTAAACTAAAAAATGGACTGAAAAGTTGTTCTGTAATTCAGCCAAGAGAACTAATGGTATGTAACAATCCAGTCATGTATATTTATTTGTTTGAAAGCAAAGATCACCACAGAAATGTCATAAGAACATGGAACAAGGAACATCTCCAATGATGGAACAGCAGCGGTGCTATGCTGAGAGATCGAGGGGCTTCACTCAGACACACACCTATCTTAAGGTTTTGGACAAGGCAGAATCCATTTAAGGATTTCCACCCCTGGTGGAACAGACCATGCACTCCCATTTGGAGGGAACTTCCACGTGACATCTTTATTCCCAACATTACTTGTGGGGTTCCCAGGGCTTTCCCTTTTAAGCCAGAGCAACGAAAACTCTCCTCTGCCCTGACTTAGAGGGGAAATGGTTCTCTGGCTGCATGCAAAGGTTCTGTGTGGATCCTGTTCCCAGGACCAATCTGGCAAGGGGGGTGGGAGTGAAGCTCTCCTTTCACAATGGCAGAACTAAGGTCTGCTTCCCCCTTCAGCCCTTTAATGTGTTCACAGATGAGCACTGGTGCCTTGAACACTGTGACTGAACTAGGAAGTGGGAAAGGGGGGAGGGGGCTGTCAACTGGTGAGAGGTTTGGCAAGATGTGAAAAGGGGTGGGGTGACCCCAGTCAGTGGCAGGGGGACCCCACCAAAGATCCCTTCGATGAACTTGCTCCATTCATAGCTCCTTAGAATCCACCCAATGAAGTTTTCATGTGGAGAAGGTATAAGATTGAGCATCAACCAGACATCTGCTTCCATTATAGGGGATTTACAGTTTTCCAGAACTCAGACCATTAAATCAAAGTGCTAGGAAAATGAAGTTCTTCCCTTATGAATGCTTTGTAGGACATAGTCTTGCAGCTGTCACAAGAACCTATGGACTGGCCCCTTCATATCACTAGTGATGAGTAACAAATTCCTTCCTACCAAGTGCAATATAGTGGCCTTGGCACCTGCTTTGCATACAAATAATCTCAGATCCATACCCCAGTATCTTTAGCTAGAAGAATCAGGAAATGTGAAGTTGTGAGCATTACCCTATACCAGGGGTGGGCAAATGGCGGCCTGGGGGCCACATGCGGCCCGCCACAGAGTTTTTTGCGGCCCGCCAAGACAGTTGGCCACTGTCAGCACCTGAGGAGCTGCAGCTTGAACTTACTGACATGCAGTCAGATCACACTGTGAAAGAAATGTTTAATGCTGTGACATTAGTTGACTTTTACAAATCTTTGCCTGCAGAAAAATTTCCATGTATGAAGAAATTTGCTGGGAAAATGTTCTCTATATTTGGGTTTACATATATTTGTGAGCAAAGTTTTTCTTGCATAAAGATCAACAAGAGTAAATATAGATATTGACAGACATTTGACAGACATTAACTTGCAGGCTGTGATGAGAATCTCAACAAGCAATCTCACTCCAGATTTCCAAAAAATTGTAGAAAAGTGTGATAGGGTACATTTGTCTCATTAAACTGATTCTAAAATTAAATGTGCTTGCAGCTATAGATGATATGAAATTAGCGCAATAAATAAATTGAATAAAACTACCACTATTTTATTTAATTTATATTTATTGATTATTATGATACAATTTATACCTTTTCTGAAATGCAAAGTTAACTAATGAATGCAATCATTTTAAAAGGTGCGGCCCTCCGCTAACCTCCGCTCCCACAAAGCGGCCCCTGAGCCAAAACAATTGCCCACCCCTGCCCTATACTGAATCAGACCCTTGGTCCATCAAAGTCAGTATTGTCCCTTCAGTCTGGCAGCAGCTGTCCAGGGTCTCAGGGAGAGGTCTTTCACATGACCTGCTGCCAGATCTTTTAACTGGAGATACCAGGGGTTGGACGTGGGACCTTCTGCATGCCAAGCAGATGCTCTACCATTGAGCCACAGCTCATGTGAAAGTCCTGAACCTCAAATCTCGGAGAGCTGCTGTCAACCAGGGCAAGTAATACTGACTTTGGTACACCAAAGGTTGATAGAAAATATGTTAATGTGCTCGTTTAAGAAGGAGTTTTAATATGTTATGAATGCTCACAGCTAGCACTTTAACCAAACACCAACAATACATCAAGCACTAGTGTTTTAAATAAACAAATAAATAATTAAGATTGATTCCTCAGTCGGCATGTAAAATTGAGGGTGCCAGCAAGATGACAGCATGGCAGACAGATCACTGTGATCTAAAGTGACAGCTAGGGATCACATGACTGTACATATGACTGTACCAGTTGCATCAGCCTAGAGGAGGAGCACAATGACTCAGCATCTCTGTACTGATTGGGCAATGGACTGTATATATTCTGTATAATACCTAGCTGTTCATGCCAGTGTGTGCATCAGTTGCCTGCGAAGCATTTTGTCAGTCTGAACAGTGAAATGTTTTACCTGAAGGGACTGTGTAAATATTGTGTAAATAAACTGTAAATATCTCTGCACAAAGCTTGGGCATGTGCAGATCATAATTTCCTTCACACCGTCATCCTCTCCCCCACAGGAATATCCCCATCAGGTTGATGTTCTTTAGAAAGATATTCTGACTGCTGTGCGCTCTTCCACTCTTCCAGCTGTTTTCTATACTTACCATAAAGGTTAAAGAAGTTGTCTTTCTGAGGACTTTCTACTATAAGATTTTCAACAAGAGAGTAGCTTATAAAGAAGACCATAGATAAGACTGAAACATAGGAAATCTAAGATAACTGGAGTTAAGCAATTGTATATATGCCAATATATTTCCAAAGAAGTTAGATAGATAAAATGGGCCTATATTCTAGCACTGATTGTTAAATATCACTTTCAGTTGCTACCCCACCCCCCGAGAGTAAAATATCTTTGGGCTGTTTTAATAGTGGTATGGTGATAGCCACATATTTTAATATTTTAACGTTAATATTTTATATTTATTATTACATTGGTTTTTATACCTTATTGGTTTTAATGTTATAAGTCACCACGAGACCCTTCGGATGAGTGGCGATTAAAAAAATCTAACAAACAAACTGGTAAACTATGAAATGGTCCGTGGCCGTAACACCTGTAATCCCTAAAATATACTTCAGAACCTCATAGACCCAGCATTTGATGCTGCCAAGGCCATCGCCATCATATACACTCATGGTGATGCATGAAAGGGGCCCAGGTTTGTGACCTTTTTGTTCATGAGTTATACTGCTTACTTCAGCAGATGATTTATCACATGAACCCCCTCCCCAGGTTGTTATGGCCTAGCTAGCCCCTAATACTCAACTTAATGTGACTCTGGATGGTCTAGGGAAATTGGTAACTGATGTTGCTTGAAAGCATGCCAGCCTCCATAAGAACAACAGCAGGGATACCAGAGACTGGGGGGGGGGGGGGCGTCATTAAGATCCTGAGCATCTGTCTTCACAAGCCAGAAGCCATATTCCACCTGGGTAAAAAGCTCCATTCACTAAAGATAGTCCTGCTTGGCAGCCCACTTCTTGAACTGGTTATTTCCCAGGGTTCCCTGCCCCCCCCCCCCCAAATGAATAGTATCAGGAGCATCTAGAACACCAGAGAGCTGGGGGGGAGAGTTTCACATCACGTCTTCATCCCAGAGCATCTCTCTTTGCCACTCTTTGTGCTAACGAATGAGTCAAGCGGCATGCTCCCTGTAAAGCCATTGTTCTTCTTGTTTTGATCCACAACAATGGTAGATTCTTTGTCATTTGTGGTAAGCCATTTTGGAGATTGCTTTAAAGGCTGAGTTTGTATCTGTAAATAAAGAAATGTGGTTAATTTTTTTGCTTCACAGATCTAGCAGCTCATAGTCAGTTAGGCAATTTTTACTGAAAATCATTGAATTCACTTTCAGATTATGAAGAAAGGCTGTGAGATAGTCAGAGCCCCCCCCCCCCATAAAAACAGCAAAGCTGAAACTTGTAATTCATCGTCCACACCATGAAAATCTGCTGGCATGTTTATTTAATTAATTTACTTACAACATTTATATTCCACCTCTCTGCCCAATCAGGGCCACCAAGGCTACTAACGATTAAAATGGCAAAATAAAAAATGCATCATAAAACCAATTAAAATCAGAGCTAAAATCCATCTATAAGACAAAATGCTACGAATTAAAACATAAGGCAGGAAGGAGGGATCACTGAGGGAAAATGGGGGGGGGGAGTCTTCTACCACTGGTTGAAGACAGTGATAGAAGGGGGACAGATGAGTATCTCTTGGGAGGTAACTCCACAGTTTTGGTGCCATGACCAAGGAGGCCCTGCCTAGTTTCAGAAGGCAGAGGAACTGGAAGCAGGGCCTCAGGAGGTGACTGGAGTGCCCAGGTTGGTTCAAGCCTTGCAGTCTTTGTTGGTTCTCTTTTTCCTACTTCAACACACCTGAAAGCCAATTTAAATTATATGCTTGCCACAAATCAGCCAACCCCCTTCCCCAAAAATGCCTTTTGCCTAGGTGCTGCACAGAAAGATCCCTTAAGCCAGCATCAGCTGTTGCCAGAAATGTCAGCACTGCTGTAAAGAGCAAACAAACACACTGGGTCAAATGCAGATGTATTTTGTTGTCACTTTCAAAAGGGGGTCATATCATTGGACTGGCCCTGAGAAAAGGACGTGGAATCACACATAGAAACCCTTTCTGTCATTATGGAGCTGTTCCACTTGCATCCCATAATGGGGACCAGGATGTCCAACCCTTTAATATCCTCATTAAGACTGAAAACAGCATGCCCTCAAAACTTTCTCTGTCTTTTCAATTTGCCAGATTGCATTCCAAGTTCCCTGTTTCAAACCATGCCCCTTTCATTTGCCTCTTTCAACCCTGTCCTCTCTATTCCACACAGTAAGTTGCTATGTGTTTGGTTCACCCATTTCCAATGCGCTCCAATAACCCAAAAGAAACTGAATAGGGGTTTTAAAAAATCCCTTTTTCCCGCTCTTTGAGGAGAAAGAAAAGTGAAGGGGAAGAAAGATTAAGATGTAAGCTGGCTAGATAAGCCTAGAACTAGGATTATTACTATTGCTGAATGAGGGTACAAGGATATAAAAGCAGACCTGCTTTATTGGAGCTGAAGCGAGGTTGGTGGGAGACCTGTGGCGATTGTGTGCCACTCCACGAAGGGATGTTTCATTAATTACACATTAACTATGTGCACTGAGTAGGAGGTAGAGGATAGAAAATGCAGATGTTTCTGCTGCCCAGCTGAATGAAAAGCACCCTTGATCCTGTCAAAAGAACATTTTGAATCCAAGGGGCTTCGCGGGACTGAAAGAATGAGGTTTGTGGCGGAGTGCAATGATGCGGCCTTTTAATCATTAAGCCCTTCTATAGTGGTAAAATGAACATCCATTGTCATGGCCACTCCACTGGGGCCATCAGGCCAGGTTAAAAGAGGGGGGAGGTGGTTTATGAAGGGCCCTAAAACAGGGCACAAGCAGCCCAACGGCTGGAACTCAAAAGGTAACAAGGGCTGCAAATGACAAAGAATGAGGAGCTGCCCAGGTTCCTTTGCTCCAGTTATTTCCCTTTCTAGTCCCTTCCTGCAAGATGGATGCACACTAGCCAGAATAAGCATTAGCATTTTTGCAGGTCAAACAGACATCCTGCTTTTGTTTGCATGTCAATGTTTTAATGTCTTTTTAATTCTATTGTTTTTTTCAGTGAAGTGTCCGTAGTAAAACTGATCAAAACACTGCATTATCCTTAAACACTTTCTACAGTTGGTATAAAGCTATTCATTAGGTAAGAGGGCTTTTTCCTTCACTGAGCTACACATCCAAAAGGGAGTTGCTTGTAAGGTTTATTAACACAATACAGTGAAATAGGATTTCAAAGGCTATTTTTAAACCTGTAGTTATTCACACAGCACCGTTTCTGCTGTTAATGTCTTATTACTGGGTATGAGCTTTCGTGAGTCACTGCTCACTTCTTCACTAAAGCTCATCCCCTGCCACAAATTTTGTTACTCTTTAAGGTGCTACTGAGACTTTTGCTCTCTGGTCCTGCTATAGACAGAATAACATGGCTACCCATCTTGATCTGTCTTATTACTGTTTTTTACAGACAACATACACATTCCAGATACAATACTAAAGTGGTTGAAGGTGTTCATACTTTCAGGTCTAATTACTCAGAATAATTGGTATCATAGACATAACACTGAAATGAAAGAATACTGTATAATTTGAGTGTTATGACTTGGATCCCACAGTAACTCTGTATGGGAAGAAAGGATTTTTGTTACCTGAACAGGAGTCCTTTACCCCTTCCTTACTCTGAGGTCCCAAATAAACACCCCCCCTTCAGAACAACAGGAGTGGGGACTGGAATTGGAGGGGGAATTAGTAAAAATCCCCACCACCCCTGTTAGTAGAAATTTTCTCTTTTCCTGTATTTCTAAATAACTTACAGACTGTCCCTTTCACACATTTTAGAAATTGCATGGGAAGAGATTCAGGGCAATATGTAAAGCCCCCCTTTTCAAGACACTCGAAATTAAATTTTTAAATATGTGTTTTAATTGAGTTTTAAATACCCTAGATAATGGATATGCCTGTTGCGAAGTTATCAACACAAGTCAAACAACTCTTTTTCAGCGCGGGATTTCTGCATTTGGCACACATATGTAGCACCTAGGTAAATCTGTTCATAATAACTTCATTCACCATGTAGAATTAGTGGAGGTAGCCAGAAATATGGGTGTTAAATATAGGAGATCTGATACTTGTTG
Organism: Lepidodactylus listeri; assembly: GCA_029233225.1. Taxonomy (NCBI): domain Eukaryota; kingdom Metazoa; phylum Chordata; class Lepidosauria; order Squamata; family Gekkonidae; genus Lepidodactylus; species Lepidodactylus listeri. The sequence continues at coordinate 45,125,982 of JARCFY010000003.1, forward strand.
GGAAAGTTCTACTGAAATGGTGCCCCCTACTGGCTTGTGTAAAGTTTGAAAACATCATATCACAGGCAAAAGTTCTTTTTGGAGGCCTCCAAACCTGTATACAACTGGTTGGTTTAGCACAGGAAAAGGAGTATGACAAGGATGTATATTGTCACCTTGCTTATTTAATTTATATGCCGAGTACATCATGTGAAATGCTGGCCTGGATGAATCACAAACCGGAATTAAGATTGCTGGGGAAAACATCAACAACCTCAGATATGCAGATGATACCACTCTAATGGCAGAAAGTGAAGAGGACCTAAAGAGCCTCTTGCTAATGCTAAAAGAGGAGAGCGCAAAAGTAGGCTTGAAACTCAGCATAAAAAAACTAATATCATGGTATTCAGCCCCATCACTCCTTGGCAAATAGAAGGGGAAGTCATAGAAGCAGTGACAGACTTCACATTCCTGGGATCCAAGATCACTGCAGATGGTGACGGCAGCCATGAAATTAAAAGATGCCTGCTCCTTGGGAGGAAAGCAATGGCAAACCTAGACAGCATGATAAAAAGTAGAGACATCATCCTGCCAACAAAAGTCCGTATGGTCAAAGCAGTGGTATTCCCAGTAGTAATGTATGGCTGCAAGAGTTGGACTATAAGGAAGGCTGAGCGCTGAAGAATAGATGCTTTTGAATTATGGTGCTGGAGAAGACTCTTGAGAGTCCCTTGAAATGCAAGGAAATCAAATCAGTCAATCGTAAAAGAAATCAACCCTGACTGTTCCCTGGAAGGCCAGATACTGAAGCTGAAGCTCAAATACTTTGGCCACCAAATGAGAAGGGAGCACTCCCTGGAGAAGACCCTGAGGCTGGGAAAGATTGAAGGTAAAAAAAGTGGACGGCAAAGGATGAGATGGTTAGACAGGGCTATCAATGCAACAAACGTGAGGTTGAGCAAACTCCAGAGCACGATGGAAGACAGGAGGGCCTGTCATGATGTGGTCCATGTGGTCGCAAAGAGTCGAACTCGACTGTGCAGCTAAACAACAACAAAATCATCCCAGAGGACAGTTTAAAATGGCTAAAAATACAAGCAGTTGTGATTAAAATAGGAGGACAGAACAGGTAAATAAAACAGGAGGACAGAACAGGTAAAACACTATTCTCTAACTGTGAATTTCTGAAAAACAAAGTTAAAGTCCAGTGGCACCTTTAAGACCAACAAAGTTTTATTCAAGGTGTGAACTTTTGTGTGCATGCACACTTTCTCAGAAAGCTCACACCTTGAATAAAACTTTGTTGGTCTTAAAGGGCCACTGGACTCAAATTGTGTTCTACCGCTTCAGACTAACACAGCTGAATGTGGATTTTGAACGTAAGAACATAAGAGAAGCCAATGTTGGATCAGGCCAGTGGCCCATCCAGTCCAACACTCTGTCACACAGTGGCCAAAAACACCAGGTGCCCTCAGGAGGTCCAGCAGTGGGGCCAGGACACTCGAAGCCCTCCCTGAGTACTCTAAACTATTTTACTTACCCAACGTTGTTCTGCAATGTATTTGCTGGGGTAACACTGTAGACTATTTCTTGGGGGTTACTGAGTGGATGACTGTCTATTTGAGCAAGAGCTGGATTAGATAAGCTTTGTTCCCTTTCTTCTATTTGATTCAATGATCCTAATATAATGCAGAATTGTAGAATGTGCCTAGTTCTGCACAAGACCAGATTCAGGGGGGAAATACTTTCATTTATCCTCTGTTCCAATTTATACAGGATTTACATTTACCTTTATCTTTCTACATTTATATCATACCTTACATTCAAACACTGAACGTTCAGCATCAGCCAAGTTTCCTCTATCATGGTACATTGTTTGAGAGATCACTGGTATTACATATGGTCTTATTTAATTTCTAACTTAAGTTCCATTTGGGTTTCATCTAAATAGTAATTCAGTGTGGGTTAAAATCTATTTGGGGCTCCATAATATTCATTCAGTGTGTGACAACAGAATAGAAAGTGTTTGGAAATCTATAAGGTCTTTCAGGCTTGATTGAGAATGAGCGCGAACTCTAATCTGGGAGAACCAGGTTTGATTCCCCACGCCTCCACATGCAGCTGCTGGTGTGACTTTGGGTCAGTCATAAGTTCTCTCAAAGCTCTTCTCTCAAGAGCAGTCCTCAAAAGAGCTCTCTCAGCACCACCTACCCCACAGGGTGTCTGGTTTGGGGAGGGGAAAGGAAAGGAGATTGTAAACTGCTCTGAGACTCCTTCAGGCAGTGAACGGTGGGGTATAAATCCAATCTGTTCTTCTTCTTCTTTTTCAAATTGCCATGCAATGAAAGCATATGTTAACCAAAATCCCAGAAGCAGACACAATGATGTATACTTATATAATATGACCCAACTCCACATCAACTAAATCTTACTACTCTAATGTGCACACTTGAGGGCCTTTTTACCACCTCAAGATGGTAGACATCCGCACACATCATAGCCTTATAAGTGCTTTAACATATGAGCAAATGGTATTCTGAGCTTTCCTATATAAAGAATTATGAACATGTACTGGCCCCATTTTAAACACATAGCGACTGACTCACAAATCTAGCATGTGCTTAAATAATTTTTTACCAAGTGGCCAGTTCCAGTCTTAATTTATCTTGAAACTGTTTGGAAAACTGGAAAGTCCAAACTATCTTTAACTCCCATGGAAAATCACATTGCTCATGTAAAGTGTAAAATGAAACACACTGAAAGCTTTGCATCTGAATATTTACATGAAAGCATCAACACACTTAACAAAAATGAATGTAAACAATTCAAAGCCAATATAAAAATTAAACCCCTTGATTCAATATTTTAAAATAATCTTAATGCACTTACGTTCAGCAACTGGTACCCTGAAAATAAAATGAGTTGACCTGAGCAAGCTGGCTTTCAAAAATCAGAATGCTGATTTCCTTAAAACTCCTCCCCCTCAAACCCCTCTATATTTAACACAAGCCATCAATAGCTGCATAAATTACCGAGTTCTTATAATATAATATATATTTGCTGGAGGCCACATTTAGACACAGAATGGGAAAAGCAGAGAATTCTATAACATGCTTATCTGTGTTGGAAATTTTACTGTAGTTATTATTTGTCAGTTATTTAAATGGGAATCAGTCAAAAGTAATGTTCTTAAGGTATATTTTAACTTTGGAGGGATTTGGGATCTATTGTTGCAAACTTTGTTAAAGGATTATGCCCTATAAATTACAAAAGAAAAACAGCTATCGCAGATTCATAAACACCAGAGTATGAATTACAAATTACCCATTTCTAGATGGCAAATGGTATTTATGATAAAACAAACAAGGGGTATAGAATTTACTGAGAGACATGTGGACAGTTAAAATTTTCAAAAAGACTAAACTGGAACCCACAGTTTTGCATCTGATGGGACACACATACATACAAAACTCAGACGCAAAGTTCCTGTGCAGTGACAGCCACTGGAATCTGAGTTTGTGCCCTGTGGATTTCGTGAAATCATATGAATGCAAAGCTTGCTGAGAATATTCATTCCAGCTCTGTTGTAAACTAGTAATCTACAATTCCAGAGAGACGTTACAAGTGGGACGGTGTCCCATAAAAGTTCCTCTGGGGTCTGTAACAACAGCCCCACACAAAACAAAGTCACTTCATTCGCTGCACTTTATTCTGTTGTCATGTTAAAAGCAATGAATTTATTCCCCCCCCCCCCCTCTCCCTGTCTCCCCTCCCTCTGCTACTACAGCTCAGTAGTAAATCAAAAAAGTAAACTCTCTTTCTCATTGTGCAAGGCTTACTTCCAGGCCCCTACAGTTTCCACAGTAACTAATTAGAAATTTGCATCTCTAAGAGAGAATTATTTAATACTGATGTAAACTCTTTCATTCTTCCAAGCTTGGCCTTTTTCTACTCAACTTCTGGTAGATGTTGGGCCTTAAGGTCATACTGTACAAACTGAATGTAGGTGGCCCTCGCCATGCTGTTGTGAGCTGGGGTGATTCATATCCTGTGAAGAAAATATCTTGCCAGGGCTTTGTCGAATGGCAACACTTTGAAAAGCAGAGCCGATTCATTTAGTTGCCATTTGTTTTAATCTACAACACCTTCCGCATTCCTCATTAGCTAACTCTTCTGTAATTGAGTCATGCATTTTTAGGCACGTTAAACCAGCAGAGCTGGGGCACCACAATGGGCCATGCCGATTAGCTCCGTTTGCAGATCCCAGACACTCTTCGGCCTGATAAATGTAGACAGGACTTTTCTACTGTAATGCAGAAGAGAAAAAGCTGGGCGCCTGATGAACACCCCAACATTTCCTTTGTACATCTCCAAGCTGTTCTACATCTGGTTGTCCAGGCTTCAGTATGAAGAGAAAGAATTAAATGCAACATTGCTAGATACCCTTCCTTAAAACTCAGACAATTATCTTAAAACCAGTATTACATTAAACTACAGGCACTCTACACACCACTGGGGGCATGCTAATTTGTATATGTTCCAACCATTGCTATTTACTAGGGACAGCCCTATAACTTTTTTTCTGGTATCTGTGTCTGGTCCATCAGTATCTCTGTCTTGCCTGAATGCTGGGGGTGCTTCTTCAACACGCATAACAGCGCATGAGTTTTGTTGTCCTTCAGATGTGGGCTGGATATCTGATCTTACATGTTTACGAAATGTGCAAACAGAAATTTCACTGGGATTCAGTTTGTTTCATCCAGGAATAGTCCTATTTGTCTCTTTATTATGGTTACTATATTTCTCACCACAGCCATACTCTGTGCCAAACTTTCAGTAGATAGGAGTAAGCACCTCAGTTTTAGAGAGCCAGCTCCCCACCTGGAGAGCCAGTTGGTGTAGTGGTTAAGTGCACGGACAAACTGGGTTTAATTCCCTACTCCTCCACTTGCACCTGCTGGATGACCTTGGGCAAGCCGTAGTTCTGGCACAGCTGTTCTTGAAAAAGAGCCGTTTCTGTCAGAGCTCTCTCAGCCCCACCTACCTCACAGGATGTCTGTTGTGAGGAGGGGAAGGGAAAGGAGTTTATAAGCCACTCTGAGACTCCCTTGGGTAGTGACGGGTGGGGTATAAATCCAATCTCCTCCTCCTCCTCTTCTTCTTCTTCTTCTTCTTCTTCTTCTTTTAGAGGCAATTCAAGTTCAGTTGCATGAACTGGTGTGAGGGCTTTTCTTCTTTCCCAGGCTCTTCAAAAGGAGGGAGTGTCCTAAAAACAACAAGGAGTTAGGGTTGCCAGCCCCCCCCCCGCCACTGATGAAAGATGGGGGGTAGGCTTGCCAGCTCAGGCCTGTAGCTAGCAGGGGGGGCTATGCCCCACACAGATGCACCTAGCACCCTCCAGGAAGATGCCAGATCACCTGGTGCAGGTGGAGGTCCCTCAGTCTTGAGCACACAGCAGGCAGGCAGGCAGGCAGCAACTCCCAACAGTATTATCTTGCTACCAATCTCTCTGCAAGAGGCATAGAGAATGGCCCACCCCGCACCTCACTATGCCTGCACCAGCCCATCCACCCCAGGTCACAAGATACCTTTTGCAGCGACATCAGTAGCAAGATAATACTATTGGGAGCCACCACCGCCACCAGCCTGCCTGCTGCGCACCAGAGCAGGCCAGGCTTCTCCTTCGCTGGCTGGAGTGGCTAGGCTGCCTCCATCAGTCTCAGGGTGGCAGGGAGGCCAGGCCACTGCGTAGTAGGGGGGGAGGACCGAGTGTGGCTCAGAGGTGAGGCTGCATGCTCTGCACATGCTCAGAGGAGCCAAAGCTGCTGAGTGCTGGACCCCGCACTGACAGCAGTGCAGCTTCTCTCCTTTCTTGGCTCCCAGCTGGACTCATTGTGATGACTCCCACTGCCCCCCTGAAAATTGTCTAGCTATGGGGCTGTACCAGATCCAGGTTGGGGAACTCCTGAGGGGGACAGGGATCTCAGTGGGGTACAGTGACACAGAGCCCACCTTCCAAAAGCATCCATTTTCTCCAGGCGAAAGTCTGCAGTCTGGAGATGAGCCGAAATTCTGAGGGATTTCTCCAGGTCCCACCTGGAGGCTGGCATCTTTAACAAGGAGTGGACTAGTGTGGGGCACTGAAGCTGCACCTTCACTGCCACGGTGCCTTATGTGCTCAGATGATTTTCATAGGTTTCTTAGCTGCCTTTTAGCACGACAGCCTGGCTGGGTAAAAAAAAAATGCTTGAAGCCCTGGAGTAAAGGCTTTAGCTTTCCTTATCCCTATGATTCAGCTTTGTTCAAAAATAGGTTGTTGAATATATTTCTCCAGTAAGGGAGAAGGTCAGTGGGAAGGTGGCTGCCAGCTGATCTGAATCAAGGCTGAATAGGATTGCCAGCTCTGGGTTACGAAATACCTGGAGATTTGGGGGTGGAGGTTGGGGGTTGGGGAGGAGAGGGACCTCAATTGGGTATAATGCCATAAAGTCCACCTTCCAAATCAGCAATTTTCTCCATGGGAACTGATCTCCGTAACTTGGAGACTAGTTGTAATTCCGGGAGATCTCTAGCTGCCACCTGGAGACAGGCAACTAGGGTTGCTAGCGCTGAGTGAGGAAATACCTGGAGGACTGGGGAGAGTGGGCTTTCGGGAGTGGAAGGACCTCAGCAGGATACAGCACCATAGAGTCCACCGTGCAAAGCAGTCAGTTTCTCCAGGGGTCTGATCTTTGCCATCTAGAGATTAGTTATAAAAGCAGGAGATCTCCAGGCTCCACCTGAAGGCTGGCAGCCCTACTGGCAATGCTGAGGCTGAGCTTTTGCTTCCCTCCCGTCACAGGTTCTTAATGCCTCAGTGTGGCCAAAGGCATGATGCTTTGGGGCAAAACTGAAGGGTAGGGCCCAGAGAGATCTTGTCCCTTGGCTCTTAGTCAATGGGGCACAGTCTGTGGTCTTGATGGACTGCCCCACTGGAGCCCAACCCAGCCTGATCTAGGCTTTTTAAGTGCATCTTTTCTTTTTCATGTTATTGTGTTTATTTAGATTAAACTATTGTACTGGCACATTTTTGTAAGCTGCTTTCCTCAGGGGAGGGAGAAAAATAGGATAAGAAATGTCCTAAATATCTATATACTAGTAGCCAAGTTGCCCCCTCCGTGTGAATATCTAAACCTGCACAGAGGGGGCACTTGGGGGGCAGAGAGATTTTTCTGGACACTTGGGGAGTGCAGAAAAATCTAAAAAGTTTTAAAAACTTTCGGGGGGATATTTAAATCCCCTGAAAAGTTAAAGAGTGTTCCCTGAGCATGCACAGGGAACCCTCTGCGGCAGCCCAGCAGTTGGGGGAGGCATCCAAGCCTCGCTGCCGGAGCTGGGTGGGTGGGAGGGAAGATTGGCGGGACCAGCAGCTGAGAGCTGCTCAGGCCTTGCTGCCGGAGCCGGGGGGGGGAATCGGCTGCCCGGTGGCTGGGAGGTGACCAGGCAGAGCCATGGATCTGAGCTGCACCTGGGCATGCTGAGGCAGCACCGGCAGCAAGAGCAGCCTGAGCCCCGAGTGCCGCTGCTGCCGGAGCCGCCAGCTGTCGCAGGGGTCTAGCAGCTGGGTGGAGAGGCAGGCAGGGCAATGAGATGTGGAACTCCCAAACCTCAGCGCCCCCGGAGCAGGTGAGCCCATTGCGGCCATAAGGTGTCCTCAGGGGCAGAAGGTGTCCTCGGGGAGGCCTGGAGACCTCCCAGAATTGCAGCTGACCCCCAGGCTGCAGAGAATCCTCCCCCCTCACGAGTATCACGGGCCCTGCCTCTTGTATATATCTAATAGCCAAGTGCCCCCGTGCATGCGGCTATCTAAATCCACACACTGGGGGCACTTGGGGGGGGCAGAGAGATTTTCTTGCACACTTGGGGGACTTCCCAAGTGTGCAGAAAAATCCTAAAAGTTAAAAAAATATTTGGGGGATATTTAAATCCCCCCAAAAATAAAGAGCATTCCCAGTGCATGCGCAGGGAACACAGACGATGCCTCACCTCTGCTGCTGGGGGAGGGAGAGAGCTTGGCTGGCCCAGCGGCTGGGAGCCGCATAGGCCTCACCATTGCTGGGGCAGGGAAGAGCTTGGTGGGCCTGGTGGCTGGAAGCTGCACAGGCCTTATCGTCACTGGCAGGGGGCAGGGGGGGGAAGAGCAGCTTCCTCCTCTACGTGGAGCTCCCCCCCTGCGAGTATCTTGTGTCCCCCCTTCTTGTAAGTAAATAAATGCATGGGCTAATAGCAGCTGAGGGAAGGCAGTTTGCCAGCCAAGGTCCCTGCTTCTGTGTTACTCACTCTTCTCTAACCCTTTCCTCTTCCCAGCACTCTCAGGAAACTGAAACAGAAAGTGGGAGCAAGGCAGTGCCACAGAAAAGTAACCAAAAAGATTGAGACAAAGAAAAGGAAACTAAAATATAGCTACTCTCACAGTGCTAATGTACAAAATATCATGTATAATTTAAGTATACATTCAATTAAGTACTAAAATATCATTTATAAACCACAATCCTTTTGTCCTGCACATAAGTACCTAATCTTAATATAAAGACAAACATCCAGTCATATAAATACAGATTAAAAGGTACAAATTATATCCATATACAAGAACCAATACCAAATATGTTTAGCCGAAAGCCTTCCTTAGTGGTAAAACACATTTGGTGTTGGTTCCCCCCCAAAAAATGTCATTAATGTTTCTGTTTTGGATTCCTTATATTAATGAAAGGAGGCTTTTTGTGTCAGAATGTGATAAGTTATTATTGACATACAAGGCTATTTTTGGCAGGAACGCACAGGAACGGAGTTCCGGCTGGCTCCTGAGTTGGCCACACCCAGCAGAAACTCATTAGCATAACAGGCCACACCCAACAGCAGAAACTCATTAGGATTTGCTACAATAGGGGTATGTGGCCTGACATGCAAATTAATTCCTGCTACAAAAAAAGCCCTGGGTTTTGTCAACAAACAAGGTATACAGAATAAAAAGCAAAAGGTGGGTGTGGCTGGATAACCACTCTTCTGGTAACTTGGGGGTGTGGCCTAATATGCTAATAAGCTATGTTGTCAGTGGTGTGGCCTAATATGCTAATGAGTTTCTGCTGTTGGGTGTGGCCTATTATGCTAATGAGTTCCTGCTGGGCTTTTTCTACAAAAAAGGCCCTGTCGACATATGCACATCTTGGTGTATGTGCATGTTTGCATGTTTGTGTAGGGTTGCCATTCTCCAGGTGGGGCTTGGAAATCTCCCAGAATTACAATGGATCAGCAGAGTACAGAGAACAGTTCCACTGGAGAAAATGGCTGCTTTGGAGAATGGACTCTATGGCATTATACTACGCTGAGGGAAATTCTCTTCCCCCAGCCCCTCCCTCCTCAGGCTCCATCCACAGATGGCTAGAAATTTCCCATCCTTGAGTTCACAAACCTGTGTGCGTATGTTTTCTATTGCAAGTTCTCCAGTCTCTTGCTTAGCATTAAGTGTTTACCAAGGACAAAAGAAAATGGTTAAATTTGAATGAAACTGTGCACAAGAATGACACAGGCATAATGCTGACTGAGGGTGAAGTCACCCTGAGAAAGGTTAGAATAAAGTTGTTGTTGTTGTTGTTGTTGTTTTAGAGATAAACGCAGTCTCATCCAGCCATAGGAAGAAATATTATAAAGTTCAATGTCTGAAGAAATTTCTAGTTCATTTTCCATAAAGTATTTTTCTGTATTTTGTTCATAAAAACCACCAACGCTATAACTGTGTTAGAGCTGAAATAACGACAACGATAATACCAACGCCACCACCACCACCACTACTACTAGTTTGTTATAGTTTACAATAAATATTACTACTTAATCCTATTACTTCGCTTGATAAAAATAGTCTTTGGATACAAGCTCAGCCACAGGAACTTTGATTTTCTCCACTCTCCATGACTCTCCCGGTTACACATAAGCCAAAGCCAGTAGGAAGAGGGGGAACAGTATAGAAACGGGGCTAGTGGGGAATTGCGGATGCCACACATCTGTCATCTCCCTTCTTTATATTCCCACAATGAACTCCAGCACAACAAAGTCAACGCAGAAGTAAAGTAGACAATTTATCCAGGTAGTGGTACTGCATGCATATTACTGAGAAGTCACACAATGAGAGGAGAGTTCCTCTAAAGAAAGCAACTCCTGGTGACCGATTCAGAATTAACTGTGGCAATAGTTTTACAGCCTGCCTCACAGAATGGGCTTAGAGCTGTGAAAACAGGAGGCCTCTAGTAAAATCAGGCCCCTCCCTTCCCACTCAGAATAAAGCATCCTTTTGACACATTCTCCTTAAGAGCTTTTGTTTTTGATAGACTGCTAAAGCTTGGAAGTTAAATCACCAGCAATTTCCCTTGGTTTGTTTACTTTGCTTCCCCCCCATGGTTTTCTAGGCTCAAGGAAACATACAATTTTTTAAAAAAGAAAACTTAATAAATGCCAGAGACAACTAGAAAGACAACAAATATCAGTTAGGATAAACTAGCTGATACTAATTCTAACCATGAAACGTCAACCCATCCCTTTAAACACACCCTTCAAAGATTAAAGGTTCAAAAGAAACCCAGGACTGATTCAAATATTATTCTTATTCCATCCCCTTTCATGTGAGAAGTATTAGCACTAGTACTACACATTTCTGGTATTGTCTGACACTAATACAAAGACTTTCCATGCACACAACAACTGATTTCAAATGTTAATTTCTGTCATGTATAGTGCTGCCTTATGGAAGCTTTTTTTTTAAAAAAATAGTGGCTTTCACATGGGGGCCATAATATTTGAATGTTTGAATTGGCCCTCAAATTTAGTATCTGGCAAGTCTCCAAGGTGAGAGAATCTATAATCATAAGGCAGCTGAAGAGAATATCTCATCTTCTTTTGCTACAATCTGCAGTTGATACATATAGTGATATGGTAATGAAAGCACACCAGTTAACCACAAAAATGACAATAGGAGGCCCAGAACAATGATTCCTTGATCTTAGGGATGGTTCACCCACATGTGTGTATTATACGATCGTCCTACACTTGATTTCTTTGTCACCTGGCAGTTAAATACATAAAATCACTCCACTTAAAATCCTTGTTTCTGAGGTAATGTGAAATCATATGAAAGTTCTGTCTGTGGTCCTGGATCTGTGATGGCTTCACATGTGCAAATCACCACTTGCTGTTGCAGCAGCCATCAAATGATGAGCATGCATGTCTGAACCAGTAGCATAAAAGTCACAGAACTGGAATGGAACACAAAATCACTGTCTGAGCCTAACCCTCTGCTATTAAACAGGATTGTCCAGCCAAAAGTACCATATTTACCACTCTTTTCAGTTCAAAGTACAAGCATAAAATGTATATGCCTTCCTTCTCTGTCACTAGGGCTCACATCTCTCTCCCTTTTTTTTTAAACCTAAGCAAACAGAACTTCCCTTTCTGCAAATATCGATCACCCTTGCAGCAAGATTCCAGCTATATTTGAACCATTACAAAAGCAGAGCTAATCCTGTCAGAGTACTAATCTGGATTTGAAAAAAATTACTGACTGTACCCTCCACAGCTCCAGACTCATGGAAGTTTTCAGTATTTTTGAAAGCAGCATGTCTTCTGAAATGTCAAGGAATTCATTTTAAAAATGTATTTATTGTGGCCTAATAAATTTATTTTTTGGGGGGGGGGGATAATGAAATCAATAGAAAGGATTCATTATAAGATCAATGCAGTGATTCTTAAAGAAACAGAAAAACGGCAGCAGCTGATTTTTAGTTAGCTACATTTTTGCAAGAACATACCTGTGGGCAAAACTATATCTTCTTTGCCCTTCAGACATAACTAATAAGTTTATACCACAAGAAAAAGAAACAAGAATGCAGATGCTCAGTCCTCTTAGGAGAACCTTTGCTTTCCGTCCTTCAATTGCAGTGAACAGGGCCTTTCCCTTTACTCTGCAATTAAGAGAATCCCATCTCCACCCCACTCCACCCCACACTATTTTCCCTGGTGGCTTCCCCATTCATTCCCAGCATCAGGCCACCTCATTAACACCTACTCATTGAATATCATCAGATGGTAAGGCACACCTCCTAAGTTTTAAAAACTGAGAGGTCAGCTTTTTTATCCAATAAAGGCTGCTAATTATGGCTATTAGACTGGAGTTCCACCAGTAGTAACCTGTACAGCAGGGCAAGAAAAGTGGTATGGCAAGAACAAGGAGAGGATTCAAGCCAGAGATCGCTGTCTGAGGGCATCTAATTAGGTTATTAGGTTGCTGTGCTAAGAGGTTCAGAAGTCAGGCCAAGGAGTGGCCTCCCATTGTGAGGACTCAGTGCCTCATGCCCCATGGAAAGTCACAAAACCATGAAAACCAAGATCTCACGAAACTCTTTTAGGGAGAAAAAGGAAATTACATTGTCAGGTAGAGGCAGACTTTAAGCAAATTTAATGTTTCGATTAAAAATAGTACTGCTCACTTTCCATTGATGTTACTGTGCTAGTTGGCTTACTTATCTGAGGTCATGATCACATGCACAAGTAGCCCCGCCATAGGCACAAATGCCAGATGGATTTAAAGGGAGCGATCAGACACAAACATCTGGCATGTGCCCTGCAGCCGTCAGCAACCTGTTTGGCTCCACCAGAAAAGTGGAGTAAAGAAAAACACTAGTGAAAGTTTGGTAGCAAACGGGTTGCTACGGGCCACAGATGGACTTCCCCTGTATGATTGCACCAGTGCATACTCATGGAATAGTCTGATCAGGCTATCCCGACACCATGCTGTTGTTTTATTCCCCTTCTTAGTATGCGCATCATCGCATACTGCCATAGGAAGCCCTCAGGGTGGAGATGTGATTCATGGATCCCTCGTTTAAGCGAACTGAAAAAAAAAACAGCAACCCCTCCCCCTTGACTCACCCGTGGTTGCATCTGATCACGCAGTGGCAGGCTGTGCCCGCATCTACAAAATTCTGTGTGATTGTGCAACTGAGGGTCAATTTCCTCTGGAGGAAATAGCCTCCCCCCGCTTTATCTCGCCCGTGTGACCGCCACCTGAGTTGTTAATACCATCACGACTCATAACACATTTGATGGACAAGTACTCCATTATAGAAATATACCTGTTATGCCATACTGCTGAACCACTTCCCCCTGGCCTTGCCCCTAGATGTTTTGGCCAATGTACCTGTCTGCAATGATAAATAATAATTTTGACGTTGGTAGTTAAGCACTTTTAAGACTCATTGATGTTTGCGGGACAGCCTGAATAGTCCAAAGTAGCCAGAGAGCTCCTCAGAGTTTAGAGGCTAAGTAAGGTCAGCCATGGTTAGTACTTGGATGGGAGACCACCAGGAAGACCAGACTTGCTATGCTGAAGGAGGCAGTAGCAAACCACCTCTGAATATCTCTTGCCCTGAAAAACCCCATGAGGGGTTGCCATAAGTCAGCTGCAACCTGAGGACACATCATCATCATTAGCTTCATACTTATAAGTCTCATTGATTTCAGTGGGAGAGGTAAGCATGTATTTAAGTGTCTACTATAGAGACCAGCAGAACTTAGAAATACTTAACTGTAGCTGTGTCATGCACTAACATTCTGGTGATGTATGAGTGAGCACCTTCTAACTGAACGCAGCAATCTCTATGCCTAGAGTACCCCTCTTGGTTTAGTTCAAGCACTTTGATACAGAGCTGGAGAGAATGTTAGTACTACTAAGACTGAATACTGCCGCCTGGTAGCACATCTTCAGTATTCCGCAGCCAGTACTCTGACTGTCATGAAATGTCAAAGGTATATGATTTTAAAAAAAAAACTTCTTGAAGCCCAAGGGGTTTTGTTCAGCTCTCCTGTCCTCCTGGTCTTTTCAAACTGGCTTTCAAACTGTGGCCGAGGACAGACTGGCAATCTGCCCCGCTCTGCCTCCGCTTCTAAAGCGGAGGCAGAGAGGGCATTCAGATTGCCGCAGCTGTCCCCCGTGGGCGGCCCGCACGTACCTGCATGCGGGGCGCTCTCCATGCGCGGCAGCCGGAGACCTCTTGGAACTGGTCTCCGGCCGCCTGGGCGCGCGTCCCTGCCACTTCCTGGCAGTCTGGACGCGTCACAGAGCGGGGCCGGAAGTGTGAACCGGCTGTCCCGGCCCTGCCTCGCTGGAACAGCCGCGCGCCGCTCGCCGCTGCAGTGGAGGCTCCAGGGACCGGCGGAGGAAGAGTGGACGCGCCGGTCCACCTCCTTACAGGTGAGGTCCCGCAGCACTGGAGCCAGTGTGAACGGGCAGCCACGGGATGGGTTGGCCCCGGGTCTTTTTCGCCCGCTCGCACTGCGCTCCAGTTTGCCAGTCTGTCTTCAGCCTGTGGATGTGGGAGGCTGGGGTCATAGTAGCCAGAAGTCCCAAGTAGTTGTTGGTGCTGATAATCCTGATAATGTGTGCCCTTCTTTTCAGAACTGGCAGCTGATGAATTGTGAGCTGTAGGAAATCTGAAAAACTGAGGTTTGAATCCAATTCCTCTGATGGTTAATAGTGGTGATATGAATGGACCTAAACTTTTAAGATTCATGATGGATCTCAAAAAGGTGCTGTGGGGATCCTCAGGCAAAGTTAGCTATGTCTTTCTTTCCCAGACTATACATAGTATAATGCAGTGCATGTAATTCAAAGCCCACGGGACTCAAATCCTCTAATCAAACACAATAGGCATACAATGCACAAACTGGTGGCCAAAGCCTCTTAGTCTGTCCATTAAATCTGCCTCTCATGAGAGACCCAGAGAGATTCCCCTCAAGAGAGATGTGAAAATTGCAGCTGTCATGCCCTTCAAGCCCTTGGCATCCCTGGTACACGAATAATATTGAGACTTACCCAGGAGTGTGTTTCACAGAAGCTGGTGAACAACTATGGTATCATCATCTTTGCGGTCAGAACTGGATATTCAGGCTCCTTTTAAAACTACTGTGTTAGTCACCTCCAGGAAGGTTTGTGTGAGAAATAAATTAACTTCCTTGTGTGTGTTCATTTGGATATTTCCATCTGGGGTGAAGCTTTTAAAAAAACTGCAAGAAAGAAAATAAACCCAGTCAACTAAGTGGTGCACAGGGGCGGATCTGCTATGAAACTAATGAAGCTTGAGCTTCAGGGCTCCTAATCCCGGAGGGGCCCTGAAACAACCTTTCTTTAACAAGTGAATTTTTCAACAAAATTGATGGTGTTTTGTTTGTTATTAAAATAAGGATATTTTAGTGACAGAATCGTAAGCCAATGGGTTGAAGTACTTAATATTGATCTTAGAATATGCTCTAATACCCATTTCATATGGCCTCAAAATATCCTTGCAATTGGTCAAATTTCAAAATTTTCTCAGGGGCTTACAGCACCCAAACCCTCAGCTGTATGGGCTCGCTGAGCTCACCAGAATCTATTCATATTTTGGCAGCTGGATCCTCAAATCCTTCATTGGTGCACAGCTTAATAGTTCTACAGCTCAGCCCTTAGCCAATCAGAACCATTGTTACATTTTATTCTATAATCATTCTATGATGCATCATGCATGTATATAATGGTTTCCCTAATTTTCATCCCCCATAACTTGAAAACATGGCCTAGGAAATTTGTATTCACGCAAGTGACTTTGACATGTGAGATAATCCAGTACAGCAATTTTAATCAAAATCTGAGGTGTAGTGGTTAATTTTTTTAAAAAAAATTGTAGTGATCTGCTACGGAACAACCCCATTGAAGAAGAGAACAGCGATTACCCAGACCTCATTGCTGGTGGGAAGGGGCTCACTGTATGGCCCATTTTCAAGGGCTCCACCCTTTGGACCTTGTTGGATGTTGCCCTATCATTGCTGGTTGAGAAGGGGCCCCCATAACAGTTCAAGCTTCAGGATCCCAAAAATGTAGGTCCACCACTAGTGGTACAACCAAATGAATGTAGTAATTTCCTAAACCTTGACATAACTGGGCCTGATTTGAGGGCTGTTTTCCTAGCACCAGGTGGACTGTGAGAAGATTAAGGAGGGAGAGGCTACACGGAATGCAAAGGAAACTGACATGATAGGTTTCTTCTCACCTAACCCCTGGTAAGAGGTTAATACATGTACAGATGCTAGTGCCCAGGTATGGTAATCACTGGCTTAACTAAACTAATGCTGGCTAGAACTATATGGGGCACTCAAAATGTACCAAGTAGGCAAAAAAAGAAGTTATATTTAAAATATCAGAAACCTCATTATTTTGATCATCACATTGTCAGCCAAGGAACATGGCTTCCTGCACTTCCCAGTTCCTGCCAATTTGTTGCTTGCTGCACTCCAGTCTTTCTACTCAAGTTGGTGGGATGCTGCTGGGTTAACATAAACCACAGTGCTACCATAAGCTGCCCAGAATGTTATTTTTACAGAAAGAAGAAAAAAAGAGTTGGTTTTTATACCCTGCTTTCCTTAAGGAGTCTCAAAGCAGCTTACAGTTTTCTTCCCTTCCTCTCTCTGCAACAGTCACCTTCTGAGGTAGGTGGGGCTGTGAGAGTTCTGAGAGAACTGTGACGGGTCCAAGGTCACCCAGCAGGCTTCAGGTAGAGGACTGTGGAATCAAACCCGGTTCTCCAGATTAGAGTTCGTCACTCTAAACCACTACACCATGTAAACAGAGTCAAATATCCAGAGCATAGACTCCTGCTATAACCCACCTCCTGAAATAATAAAACCTTTACAGGTCTCCATGCACACAAGCACAAGATCTTCCTTGAGCAACTGTGAAATGTACAGGCAAAGGAGTGATAGCATACAACGTCCAGATGCTAACTGGTCTACTACTAACTGTTTTGTTTTCCTTGCGCCAGGATCTTGTGCAAGCCGAATGTGGGAGAAGAGCAGCTGTTCCACATACCACTGCCTGTTTCCACACATAGAACAACAACCTCCTCCAGCTCTCAGGCTCCAAAGTTATCCAAGCGGCCGAGACAAAGTAACAGAGAGTTTTGACCTTAAAAATGCACGGATGTATTTTCTTCTCTATTGTACAGCCACATCTAATTTTACGGTGCTGAAGTTTCCCTAGAGCACTTCTGTTACATGGCAAACTTACCAAAAATTGTTTAAAATGATCGCCCATTAAGTAATGTGTACTGGCTGTTAATTCTTGTAAATAACAGGGAAGAACAAAAATGTCATTCCCATTCAGTGTTTGTGAAGGGATTTTTTTTTCCTGTGTGCTTATTGATGCTGCATCTGTTTTGTCGGTGCGTCAGCTAATGGAGAAAGTTAATTGTGTTGGTTGTAAGGCCACCTGTCACACGCATGCCTCATTTCCATACTAATGGTCCAACCGTGGCAGGCAGCGTACTTCTCTGCGGCAGCAGTTCCTGCCAGGGCCAAATGTGCCTATGCAGCAACTGTAGGCCTCTTCTGTGAGTGCCTCTACTATTGTGTCAGTCTGGGCTTGTATTAACCCCCTACTGATACCCCAAAAGTGCAGTTTTTAAATATATATAGGAAACAAAATTTTATATTCAGACTGAGCCTTTGTTCATAGTAAGCGAGCCAGACAACTAAGCACACACATTTCTAATTCCTCAGCAAATCTGACATTGATGGCTTTTGGATCTGCAACTATTTCTTGCAAACATACTCACAGCAGGCTCGGGCGTTGGTTGTCCATGAGAAGGCAAGGAGATGCCTTCCACCTTAGGTAATGGGTTTGGGGAGCCGTGAAGGGCAGGGGGATCAGGCCAAGATCAGGCTATCTATGCCAGCATCCTCTTTCCAGGAGTAATGGCAGGCCAGATGCTTCGAACAGGTCAGGAAGGCAACCCCACTGCCCTGTTGTCTGTCCTCCAGCAACCGGCATTCTGCACTACGGCTGGACATGGATGTTCCATTTAGCCAGCATGGCTAATAGCCATTAGAAGGCCTACCTTCTGTGGATTTGTTCAGTCTCCGTTTAAAGCCATCTAAACTAGCAACTGTTAGCACATCTTGTTGTAGTGAATTACATATTATGCAATGAAGCATTCGTTTTTGTGTATAACGTGAATTATACATTATGCAAAGAAGCATAATGGGTTCTCCCCAGCTCTGTTTTAGCCTCACAAGAACCCTGCAAGATATGTTTAGGGTTGCCAGTCCCCCTGGTGGGGGCGGAGGTCTACTGCTTTCAGCCCCCAACTCTCCACCACTGGCTGGTAGGGGGGAATTACCCCCCAAAGGCCTACGTGAACCGGAAGTAACACTCTGGTTTTGGGCAAAACTCTATGGTAGAAGCTAATTCTACCATAGAAGCTAATTCTACCAAAACCAGAGTATCACTCTGACATGCCTGCAACTTCAGAGTCACGTAGGCCTGTCGTGTTAATTTCTGGCATTCCTCCTTGCTCCCAGAAAGTGTACCCTCCATCACCCGCCAGCTGGTCCAAGGGACCTGGCAACCCTAGGTATGTTCAACTGAGAGACAGTGCCCGTTCTGTCCTCCCCCAGTAAATCTCATTGGAAAGTGAGGATTTGGACCCAGGTCTGCCCAGTCTAGGGTTGCCAAGTCCAAGTTGGAAAATACCTGGAGACTTTGGGGGTGGAGCCAGGAGAGGGTGGAGTTTGTGGAGGGGAGGGGCCTCAGCATGGTACAATGCCATAGAGTCCACCCTTCAAAGCAGCCATTTTCTCCAGGGGAGCTGATCTTCGTCAGCTGGAGATCAGTTGTAAAAGCAGGAAATCCCCAGGCCCCACCTGGAGGCTGGCAGCCCTAGCCCAGTCCTAGTCCACTGTAACCACTCTGTTCTGAGTCTACTGCTTATAAATGTGACTGAGTGATCCTGAGTTCTAGTGCAAGAAATGGAGGAAGCTTTGCATCCAGTCTCTCCACCGCAACACACTTAGTTTTATAAATTTCCACTATTTTTTCTCTTAAAAGGCTCCAATTTCCTTAACATTTCCTCATAGGGAAGGGGCTATAATCCCTTGATCATATGTTCCTAAAGTTTCTTCACCTCTACAACATCCTTTTCAAGATGGAGTGTCCAGAACCATATGGCTGAGACCCTGAGGGCAGGGTTTGGGGAGGGCATCAGTGAGGTATAATGCCACTACGTCCATCCTCAAAAGTGGCCATTTTCTTCACAGGGAACTGATCTCTGTCGTCTGGAGGTCAGTTATAATTCCAGGAGATCTCCAGGCTCCAGCTGGAGGTTGGTAACTCTAAGTGGTACTCCAAATGTGACTGTGCTCGTAGATGAATAAGAAGACATTATGATGCTGGTAGTTCTAGTCAATCCCTTTCTTAAAAATTGCAAGTATGGAATTTGCTTATTAGGGACACAGCTATCTAAATACATAACTGAGGACCTTTTGGGGGTTCTGTTATTACATCCTACTCTATAATGTACATTCAAGGCTTAAACTGATTTAACAGTCATTCTCTCTTACTAGGAAACTGTACTTTTGTGTGTAGATTCGTTTGAAAGCAAAAATTCAGCCCCTTGCCAAACTATATTTCTCAGGGTTCTTGGGAGAGATCATGACAATTGAATTGGTATAAAATCAATTCATTCTCTGAGTAGATGAAAAGGAAGAAGAGTTGGCTTTTATACCCTGCTTTTCTCTACCCTAAGGAGTCTCAAAGCAGCTTACAATTGCCTTCCCTTCCCCTCCCCACAACAGTCACCTTGTGAGGCAGGTGGGACTGAGAGAGCTCTGAGAGAACCGTGACTGGCCCAAGGTCACCCAGCAGGCTTCATGTGGAGGAGTGAGGAATCAAACTCAGTTCTCCAGATTAGAATCCTCCAGTCTTAACCACTACACCACACTCATGTCTGATACGTCTTTGATGCACATCAGAGCTACAGGAAAAACAGGCAAATGGTAAGCATTTCCATTAATCCCGTCCAACACATTTAGCAGCTCAAAAAAAAAATAAAATTGTACTAGTAATGCCTCGAGGGGAAAAATAGAGGGAATTGTCTGTTGAAAGATAAGCACTTTTAAACCCTGCTGATATATATTTTTTAATTTAGAATTTATATTTCATACAGACATAAAGAACATACAAGACATACAAACATCTCTCTCTGTAATAATTCTCTGCATGGTGGTGGCACGTTCCTGAAGATTCCACACACCACCCCAGCCTTTGGTCCCCTGGCATGTCAATCAGAAGCTGTCCCTATCCACTGGCTGTGAATACTCGCATGCCATTGGCTGGGTCTGCTCATCTTTCCCGCCCACTCCTTCAGCCTTTGTGCCCTGTCCGAATTCCTGGCAAATGGTTTTTTGCTCTTGACAAAGAGACTTCTCCAGCATCCTTCCTGTGGGGGGATTAACTGTTACCTCAGTGGCTGTTGGTAGGTGAAACAAAATGGCAGTTACCTGTGTTTATAAGATGACTGCTGCCTGTGGTTTGTTTAAAATGTTCCCACATAAGGTTCAACTGTTACCTCAGTGGCTGTTAGTAGGTGAAACGAAATGGCAGTTACCTGTGTTTATAAGACAGCTATATAGATCCCAGCCCATCTAGGGAAGATTGTGTTTAACCCGTTTAATTTAGTTGTCCCTTAATCATTTAGACTGTGTGTGTGCTCCATAATTGTGTAAATACTAAAATAAATTATTCTATTTGGACCAATAATCTGTGTTGTGCTCAGACCCCATAGTCTCCCCCGCTCTGCCAATACCAAAGGGAGGTCGTAGCCCAGGGAAGCAAGGAAAGGCCAGACCCTTGGGTTGCCAACTTCCCAGGGATCCCCCAAAGACTGGGGATTCCATCTCCAAAGAGGGAGATTTGACCACAGGGGTCTCATTGACCCTCAAAAAAGGAAGTGTCAGGGTTTCAGAGCACGGTAGAAGCTGCAGGTGGGGGGGGAGAAGAAAAGTTGAAGAATGAGGGGGAAATGAAGGTAGGTTGATGCTTGGCTGGGAAGGAGATAGGGTTGCCAACTCCAGGTGGGGAATTCCTGGAGATTTGAGGTATGAAGCCTGGAGAGGGTGAGGTTTGAGGAGGGGTGGGGCTTCAGACAGGTAGAATGCCATGGACTCTGCCCTCCAAACCAGCTATTCCCTCTTGGGGAACCACTGTTTCCAATCTCCAGGTGAGGGCAGGAGATCACTCAGAATTACAGCTGCACACCAGATGGCATTGATCAGTTCCCCTGGAGAAAATGGTGGACTCTGTGTCCTTATACCCTGCTGAGATTGGCAGTCAGAGCTTCAGCAGTCAGGGCTTCACGCAGTCAGGGCTTCAGAGCACGGTAGAGGCCGCAGGTGTGGAGGGGAGATGGAAAGCTGAAGAGTGAGGGGAAAATAAAGGTAGGTTGATGCTTGGCTGGGAAGGAGATGGGGTTGCCAACTCCAGGTGGGGAATTCCTGGAGATTTGAGGGGTGGAGCTTGGAGAGGGTGAGGTTTGAGGAAAGGTTTGAGGCCTCAGACAGGTACAATGCCATAGACTCTGTCCTCCAAACCAGCAATTCCCTCTTGGGGAACCACTGTTGCCAATATCCAGGTGAGGGCAGGAGATTACTCAGAATTACAACTGCTCTTCACGTAGCACAGATCAGTTACCCTGGAGAAAATGGTGGACTCTGTGTCATTATACCCTGCTGAGATTGCCACAGCAAATTGACGCTGAGTGCCCAAGGCCTTGACACTCTCCAAGAGCCTCTTTCTAGAGCCCATTGTATTTCTTCCCATAACAGGCCTTACTCCTAGTTCATACATAAAACATTTGGAGGAAAGTATATAAAGTAAAGTATAAAAGTCTCCTACTTTGTTATAGTAACTAAATACATATTTTAGCCTAATAGAGTGAAATATTCGAAGATTCTGCCACAGTATTTAAAGTAAGAAAGTTTCTCTAAGTGTTAAAAGGAGTATAGATTTTTCAGTCATTTGATAAATTCTTCATACCAAGCGTGAAATTTGTTCCATGTGTTGTGGAATTTCTGGTCCTGTGAACCTTTTAAAAGTAAAGTCAGTTTATCCATTTCTGCTGTTTCCAGTAAAACTAACTCAATAAATAAACCCTGTTGATATTAAAGGGAAGATTAAACATATGCTTAAATTTGTCCCATTTGGAACAACAAGAAAGTGCTCAGTTTTGTCCATGTCATATGTTTACTGCTGACTAGATGAATATGTACACATATATCCCCAGCACCCTGTTTTCTTGAGAGAAGCAATTCAAAAGATAACCTAGATATCCCATACACTGTAAGCCAGGAAAAGATAGGCCTGCTGAATATTTTATTTTAACATACGGGAAACTATTATCTCCTGTTGAAATGGAAGGGCTTCCCCCCCTCCCATTTGAAGGTTATGTGAATTAGGGGATTATTTTGTAATGGCAAGGCTGTTCTCGGCCCTCATAAAGTCAGATTGCAAAATTCGGTTTGTGGCTTCATTTGTAGTTTTCCCTGATTTGCCTAATCAATGTAAAGTTTTATCTTGTAAGTGCTAAAGGGCACATGCACCGGGCAGCTTCACCTGGGAATGACCCTTTTCTGCTTCTGGTTTTTTAAATCATGAGAAACAGATGAGAAAAGAGAGGGGCGGATGAGAACATTTACCTCAGTGCCAGGTACACTTGCCTCAGCAGCAGGAAGACTTATCTCAGTGTCAGAAGTCTGTTCAACTGAAAGCCATGTCAAGAGCTGCCATTTTTGCATCAGTTCTGAAACCAGGATTTGAAGCCATGTCTCACAGGTATATATCATCCTTTAAAATCTCTGAATATCGACCGTGTTATGAAATAAACAAACGCATTGTTTCCTTGTTATTCAGTGGGCCTGATTCTTGCCTGAATGTGTGCTGAACAGAGGGAGCCCCATAGTATGTAACAAAGTTCCATACCTAAAGTTTGCACAACAACCCATTGTGAGGAATTCGAATTCTGCACATCCCATCTAGCGTCCTCCCTCAGCTCAGTAAAGCCAGCTTGATTTCTGAGTGGTTACATGGATGGATATGCAGCAGGAATACACAGACTTCCAATGTTCCATTTCCCATACATTATTCTAGCTTTTAGAACAACAACAAAAATGGCCTTGTTATGTGAAGCACATCTTTGCTGTATGAAATCTCCATAATTACATTCATCACTGAACTACACTCTGTCCATATATATGCGGGTGCCAGCAATGTTAAGCAGACCAAAATAACTAAAAAAGAGAAATTGCTTAGCCATATGTATGCAATTGTATTTAAATCACTGTCAGACCATGGCACAGCCAAATCCAATATTGATACACAACATGTGTGGAGTGATGCAGTGCAAAAGCATGGACATTCCAGACGGTGAGAGGACCAAATGACATGAACCATTAGGAAGTCACAAGTGTGAGGAGAATGGTAGAAGCTGCTCTGGGTCTCCATTGGGGAGGAAGGTGGGATATAAATAAAGTAAATACATACATACATACATAAGTATTCCATAATAAGACTTGCATTCAGAGCTTTTTCCATCTCAGTTTTCTCTTCTTACACCATTGCGCGTTCTTAATATACAACGATGCATTCAGAACCAGTTCTACCGCAACAGCACCATTCAAAGGCACCAGCAGTGCCAGAAGCAGGATGTGAGGCTGGGTTCTCCAGCTGCTTCCAGCATGACCTGTTTGTCACCTGTGGCCACCATGCAAGTTCTGTGGCTGCACTGAGCCACTGCCTTAGGCTGCTTAGCTTGGCATTTAAGAGAAGTAGTTATAAGCTCAAACATTTCCATTTCATATCTCAGCTCAGCAGTTTATAACCAAGGCAATGTTTTTCACCTTTACCACCCCCCCATGTGATTTTGGAGATAACAATATGGGGCTTATTAATAGGTTATTGTGGGGGATTACCAACATAACGTATGTAAAGGTATGGTGGCCCTTTCAGGGTTTGATAAACCATCAATGTCCTGCCTGGGATTGCCAAAATGTGAGTTACTGGGCACCTGGAAGCCACCCACCATACACGGCTGGTGGGCTGTGTTTGGCTGGGTAATCGCAAGGTGTGCAGGCCTGGTGTAAGCAAAAGCTGTATAGGAAAAAAAAGCGCCTCCTCATGATTGAAACAAATAATTCAAAACAAACGGTCACAACAACAGATATCTTGGCGAGCGATTTCAGTCAGTGCCAATTAAGAATCTGTTTTCTAAGAAGGAAACAATCAGCAACATAGTCTGCTGTTTTGCTCATCAGGGAAATGACAGCCCAATAAACTGTCCTTGCCAATGTGTCAGTCTCCTGCAAAAATAATTACAAATATGTCAGTGGAAATGGAAAGGCTTTTTAAAAAGTGACTGTTGCGTTCTATGAGAAGCGTTAAGCAGAATTGCCCTCAAGGTGTAGCGACCAGGCAGGGAGCTTTCCAGAAACATTAGCCAGAGGCTTCCACATTTGAAAGCTTTGCATCAGGCACTTTTGGTTCATTCTTCCTTAGAATTCTTTTACTTTTCATCCAATTTACTCTTGGCAGTCAGCCTAACCAAATGAAGCATCCCTGGGCCCTGATGCTTATGTTAACTGTGTTTGCTCAGCATGCAAAAAGAAGTAGAGAAGAGTGTCTCTCTTTACATCTGTGTGACACTCATTGTGCTAAAAAATTTTTAAAAAAGGCATCTGAATGTTAAAAAGTCTGGTATGTTGCTGAATGTGTCCTCAGCCACCACAATTCTTGAGTCTTCAGATCAATGTATCTTTTAAAAAACAGTGTTTAAATTGACACAACGATGCATTCTGGAATTTACCACTTCAGGAGATAATCGACTTCTTCCACAGTTTAAAGACCATCTAAAGGACTGTCTCTTCCCATATGTCCACTGCACTGGTTATGGTTCTCAGGTTGTCACCTGCTGGTTGTACCCCTGCTTAGGCTGGCCGAACTAGAGCCTGTGCTTTTCGCAACACAGCCCCCAGTCTATGGAATGGGCTCCCTGAGGATGTGAGCAGGTAGCATCTATAGAAGTGTTTAGGACAGGGGTCCCCAACATGTTGGCTATGGGCAAAATGGTGCCTGCTGACAATTTTCCTGACATTTGCCAGGAGTTTTTATTTTGGTATTTTTGGTATTTTTCATATGTGCATGAGAGAGAATGTGCGCACCTGGAAGTCATGGCAACCTCTGGTGACTGACCCCTGCTGAGGGCCTGGAGGATATTCAGAGAGGTGGCTGAATAAAGCCTGCCCCCAACCTCCCACCTCTGGTATTTCAAGGAGGTCTCCTATCCAGATACTTGCCAGAATCGACCCTGCTTAGCTCCCGAGATCTGGTGAGATTGGGATTGCCTGGGCTATCCAGGACAGGGCACCTGCCAGGAGTTTTTAGAAAGTGGGCAGAGCCAGGTGGACCTTTTGCACAGCAGGCCTTCTGACTGGCCTTTCAAGATCTGATTGGCTGTGCAGATTTTTTTTTAAAAAACTGCTTTGGCAGTAGCTGCTATTTCATCACACACCGTGTGACTGAAGGTAAGCTGTGTGTATGCAAGCAAATATTTTTCGCCAATCTGTTCATTTTCAAAGGCATTCTGTAAAACAGAGCTTTTGTTTAAAATTTTGAAGAGTTACCATCAGAGTTGCACACAACCTCATCTGGATGCCCTGAGGAGCTGGATGGCCCAGGCTAGCCTGATCTTGTCAGATCTCAGAAGCCAAGCAGAGTTGTCCCTGGTTAATATTTGGATGGGAGACCGCCAAGGAATACCAGGGGCATTGTGCCAAGACAGGCAATGGCAAACCACCTCTGAACATCCCTTGTCTTGAGAACCTTGCAGGGTTGCCATAAGTTGGCTGTAACGTGATGACACTTTACTCACACACACACATGCGTGCACACACACACACACACACACACACACACACACACACACGTGTCCTGACTCCCTGTCATTTTGTGGTTGGCTCTGCCCACTGTGGCAATCATTGAGTAGTTGCTCCCACCACCTTCTGTCCGAATCCCAAACGTCCACAGGCTCAAAAAGGTTGGAGACCTCTGTTTTAGGAAGTACTGCAAAGCTACTCTGTTCAATTCAGCTTTTAATGTAATGTTAAGTTGCAGGCATTTGCTTTTAGGGGGAGGGTGGTTATTGTATTCTGTGCCTTTTACATTTGAATTTGTATGCTGCCTTGAACTATGAGAAAGGCAGGTATAAATTAATAAAATAAAAGGGTAAATGAACTAGATTTTGATATGAAAAATGGAGTGGAGGAAATCTTTTTTTTAAAAAAATCTTGCACAGTGGTTAAGTCCAGTTTGGTGTAGTGGCCAGGAACGCGGACTCTAATCCAGGAACTCATGCAGCTGCTGGTGTGACCTTGGGTCAGTCACAGTTCTCTCAGAGCTGTTCTGGAAAGAGCAGTTCTTGAAAGGGCTCTCTTAGCCCCACTCACCTCACAGGGTGTCTGTTCTAGGGAGAGGAAGGGAAGGAGGTTGTAATCCGCTCTGAGACTCCTTCGGGTAGTGAAGGGCGGGGTATAAATCCAATCTCTTCTTGTCTTCTTCACCCCACTCTTGGCCTCAGATGATCTGGGGGCCTCAAAGTTGTTTTTTAAGTCAAAAGATTTCCCAAAGCTTGTATAGTCCAGACCTCATTAGAAGGAAGTTGAGAGAACTTTTCATTTTAAAACCATCTATAAAGGAGTAGTAGTATTTAAAAAAAAATCAGAATTTTGATCCTCTTCCTTTATGTAACGTAATTATTAAATAGTAAATATCCATTTATTTCAATAGAACTGACCACTATTCTCCAAAAACGGTTTATATTAAGAGAACCTCGCCAACCATGTATATAATCCACAAATGAAACTGTGTTTCTATCATCTAGTATTTGCTCTATAAAGCTGACAATGATCTGTCTTTAAATTTTATTTATTTATTTATTTTAATAACTTTTTAATTGAGATTTATGCAAATATACATAATCAAGCTGAAATTAGAAACTTACAATCTATAGCAAGAACTAACAATATCCAACATAAACTTTGATAGATTTCACTCTGGAACCGAACAAACACATAGTTAAAAATTTAATTCACAACATTAACAAAAAATAATCTAATTTAAAACGCTTGGACCAAAAATGAAAATGTATAGTATTTAAATCTTTTTTAACAAAGGGCAGCCATTTTTTGACGAAGTCCAACTTAGTTTGCGGCCAACAATGCACAGCTAGGTCACAAGACAGCTTTTCTAAAATAAAGTATTCCCAAACCTTACCCAACCAAATACTTATGGATGGAGGTAAATTTTCTTTCCAGCATGAGGCCCAGACACATTTAGCTGCTACTAACATAACCATAATTAAATTTCGAACTAAAAATGGTGGCTTTGGGCCGGACCACAAATGTAACAAAACCAGTTTTGGATCATAGTCAAGATGTATCCCAGTGAACTTAAAAATTTCCTCTATGATTGATTATCTGTCTTTAAATTTTATGAGAGCCAAACTATACATTGCATTTCCTTGGAAACCCCCCCCCCCCCCCCCGTCCATCCTGAGGACTTTTGATCAGACATGTATTGAAATTCCCCTACCTGGAACTCAGTTCCTAGGTGTGTGAGAGCCCAATTCTCCTGCCTGTGTTTTCTTTCCCTGTTCACAAGCCCTCTTTCCCTGTTCACAAGCCCAGCTGGCTGTGTGTGGAGGAGTGGGAAAGTAAACCTGGTTCTCCAGATTGGAGTCCACCACTCTTACACCAAACTGGAAGCCATGTGCGTGGAGAGAGCCAGTGGCTGTGAGCCTCACCAGAAACTCTGGGCTCCAGCAGCTGCCTCATCTCAGGATATGCTGTTCTGTCTATGCCCCAAAGACACTTCCTGTTTGAAAGACATGGTCATAATATTAGGCTTCTGCATATAACAGATTGGGAGTGGCAGATATGTAGTCTAACAAAATATAAAGAGGGCATACCATGTCTAAAGGATACAAGAAAGCTAAGTGAAGGGATCCAAAACAGTGGAAGAGACATGGGGTATCCAGCCCTTGGCTGGCAGCCCCTGGGAGACTGGGGGGTAGGAGTAGAGGCTCACCAGAATGGCATTCCACAACATCACAACATAGTTTCTGGCCACATAACCGCAAGTGATGCCACCATGTTTCAGGATCTTCTAGGAAACACTCAAATGAATTGTAGAGCATCCCATGTTGTGGTGACACATCATTTCCAATTACACAGCCAGAAATGATGTCAGGACATCACAGGATGCCATTCTGGGCTC
This sequence comes from Lepidodactylus listeri, assembly GCA_029233225.1. Classification (NCBI taxonomy): domain Eukaryota; kingdom Metazoa; phylum Chordata; class Lepidosauria; order Squamata; family Gekkonidae; genus Lepidodactylus; species Lepidodactylus listeri. The sequence goes on from JARCFY010000003.1 coordinate 45,154,171, forward strand.
CACTTTCTCCCTCTTGCTATTTAGTGGAACAAGGGCAGGCAGTGAGGGGCAGGGGTGGGAGTTCTCCTGCCCCCCATACGGAAGTTGCAACCCTAAGGAGACAGGAAGAGGTGGGATAAACTTGGCTGAATAATTTTCCACTTTATCCTCACAAAACCCCAGTGACATAGATTAGGCTGAAAGAGAGTGACTAGTCCAGTGAACTTATTGGCAAAGTGGAAGTCCAAAGCTGGCAATGCCCCCTCACTCTCCAGCCATCCTGGGGGTGGATGAGGGGACGACCATGGCACCAGAGCCAGCAGCCCCTCCTGCACCTGCTCTGACCATCCTGGCGATGAGCCAAGGGGCTGCAAAGCGGATGGAGGTGGCAGACTCTCCCCCATGTGATCCAGCCATCTCTGGGCAGGGGTGAGTGCCGTTGGGCTGGAGGCCTCTCCCCCACACTCACCTGACATACTGGGGATAGGGTTGCCAAGTCCCTCCTGGCAATTGGTGGGGGAGGGGGGACTTACCAGGAGCAGCAGGGAGGCCCATCCAACATATGATAATGTGTCTATGTCACTGCTGGGTTGTCAGGTCCCCCCGGGGGGGGGGAAACCCTTGCTCTATGGGTCTGATCCCTACTGGCCCGAATTGGGCTGCCACAGGGAACCCCATCCCCAAATTGCCAGGATTGCAGAACATGCCCAGCGTGATGATGTCACCTGGAGGTGACGTCATCGCGCTGGGCACATTGCGGGGGGGGGGAGCTCTATTATTCAAGGGAAAACTCTATGGTTCCCCCTCGAATGATAGTGGTCCCGCCCCCAACGTGCCCGATGTGATGACGTCACTTCCCCCCACGTGCGCCAAAGAGCTCCAGGACACAGCCAGGACTACCCCTGCTGCAACAAAGGTAGGATTTGGCAACCCTAGTCACTGCCCATGTGACTTGGCAGTGACATCATCATGTCCAGGACGCTCTGGTATCTGGGCAAAAAAAATCTGTGGTAAATTTGGTTTCTACCATAGAGTGTTTGCCAAAATACCAGAGCATTACCCCCCGACATCCAGGACGCAATGACATCCCTTCCAGGTCACGTGGGTAGTGACATAGGCATGTTGGATGGATCTCCCTATCCCAGGTCAGCAGAGCATAAGCAGAGGGTATGGTACCAACAAGGAATATGATAACTGAAAACTGAATCACACTTCCCCAGGTTAAAAATACTGTGGTGAGTGCTGAGAAAACATGATATGCTTGAAAGAAACTAAAAGTGTGTTTACAGTTCGAAATGGATATTAGAATTTGACAATTCCACAGAAGGCTTGGGAGTGGTCAGTCTAAGCCAATTGGAATTCCAAAGACTGAACTGGTTTTAGACTCATTTACTTTTGATATAATATAAACATGGTTTCCTGATAAATCAAAATGGTTGGAGCATTATGCAGATAATGAAACTTCTTTTGAAGAATAGTTAGATTTGAGACCAGTTGCACCTCAGAGACCAAAAAGAGATTTAGGGTATAAGCATTCGAGAGTCAACGTTCCCTTTGCTTTTGAGACTTACCTCAGTACCCTGAAACTCTTGTTGGTCTCTGAGGTGCTACTGGGCCCAAATCTGACTGTTGTACTGCAGTCCAACATGGCTGCCCTCTGACATTATTCTTTGGGAGAGAGTCCAAACTTCTTAATGGAATTAGTCCTTAGGGAATCTTAGCAGAGAGCCATAATGTTTAACAGACATGAAAGTGGTCTACATTTGTAGTGTGTTGCACATACAGAGCTGACACATGCATGATAAAGCTTCATCCTTGTCACCTCAAAAACTCCCCAGAGCATGTTATTTTGCAACAGTGATTACACTTGCCTAGATGTTGTTGCGACAATGCCACTGTGGTAGCTCTACTGATTCAAGCTGGCCGCTAGTGTCATACACAGGGGTCCTTTCTTAAAAAAAGAGGTGCAGGAGCTCATTAGCATAACTTATTTGCATATGCCACACCCCCTGACATCACCGGAAGTTTCAAAAGGCCACACATCCCTGACATCATGGTCAGTGTGTCAGAAGGCAAGAAGGGAGGGAGTGAGGGAGGGGGAAAGAAGGAAGGAAGGAAAGGAACAGGAAGGAAGGTAGGTAGGTGGGGGAGAGAGAGAGAAGAAAGAAAGAAAGAAAGAAAGAAAGAAAGAAAGAAAGAAAGAAAGAAAGAAAGAAAGAAAGAAAGAAAGAAAGAAAGAAAGAAAGATAGAGAGGGAGGAAGAAAGGAGGGAGGAAGAAAGGAGGGAAGGAAGGAAGAGAGGAACAGTAAGGTAGGTAGGTAGTTGGGGGAGAGAGAGAGAGAAGAAAGGAAGGAAGGAAGGGGGGAGAGAGGGAGGAAGGGAGGAAGGAAGGGAGGTAGGTGGGGGAGAGAGAGAAGGAAGGAAGGAAGGGGAAGTAAGGGGGAAAGGAAGGAACAGGAAGGTAGGTAGGTAGGTGGAGGGAGAGAGGGGGGCGCTTCTCCCCTCACTGGGGCTGGCGTTTCCCTCCCTCCCCCCCTTGCTTGGGCCTGAGTGGCATTAGGCCACTCAGGCCCGGCTTCTCCCTCCCTTGTGCCCCGGGAATAGGTGAGTGGGGGAGGGAGGAGGCTTCAGTGAGTGGGGGAGGGAAGGGGCTTCTCCCGGGCCGGGGACGCTTGGCCCGGGAAAGATCATGGAGCGGGGCTGAGGGGCTTCTCTCGGGCTGGCGGCGCTTGCCGCCAGTCCCGGGAAAGATCTGGGGGGGGCGGGCTGAGGGGCTTCACCCGGGCTGGTGGCGCTTGCCGCCAGTCCCGGGAAAGATCTAGGGGGGGCGGGGCTGAGGGGCTTCTCCCGGGCTGGCGGCCAGTGCCGCCAGTCCCGGGAAAGATCTTGGGGGGGGCTGGGGGGCTTCTCCCAGGCTGGCGGTGCTTGCCGCCAGTCCCGGGAAAGATCTAGGGGGGGCGGGGCTGAGGGGCTTCTCCCGGGCTGGCGGCGCTTGCCGCCAGTCCTGGGAAAGATCGGGGGCGGGCTGAGGGGCTTCTCCCGGGCTGGCCGCGCTGGCCGCCAGTCCCGGGAAAGATCTGGGGGGGCGGGGCTGAGGGGCTTCACCCGGGCTGGAGGCCAGCGCCGCCAGTCCCGGGAAAGATCTAGGGAGGGGCTGGGGGCTTCTCCCAGGCTGGCGGCGCTTGCCGCCAGTCCCGGGAAAGATCTAGGGGGGGCGGGCTGAGGGGCTTCTCCCGGGCTGGCGGCGCTTGCCGCCAGTCCCGGGAAAGATCTGGGGGGGGGCGGGGCTGAGGGGCTTCTCCCGGGCTGGCGGCGCTTGCCGCCAGTCCCGGGAAAGATCTAGGGGGGGCTGGGGGGCTTCTCCCGGGTTGGCGGCCAGCGCCACCAGTCCCGGGAAAGATCTAGGGGGGCTGGGGGGCTTCTCCCGGGCTGGCGGCCAGCGCCGCCAGTCCCGGGAAAGATCTAGGGGGGGGCGACGAAGGGCGCGCCCAGGAAGGGTCTGCTGGGGGGATGGGAAGGGGCTTCTCCCGGCTGGCGGCGCTTGCCACGCGGCCAGGAAGGGTCTGCTGGGGTGGGTGGGAAGGAAGGGCCTTCTCCCCAGGTCAGCGGCGCTTGCCACCGGCCCGGGAAGGATGAGCGGGGGAGGATGCTTTTTTCCGGCTCCGCACCAAAGCGCGGGCCGGGAAAGCGAGCTGGGGGGCGGGGCTTTATCATGTGCCCGCCCCCCGGCTTCCCCTCTCCCGAAGCGGTGCTCCGGCGCGCCCCGGCCCAAATGGAGCCCTGGTCATACAGGTATTTCCCCACTTTCGTCCTTTCCTGTGACACATCCCATCCAGTGTTCCCTGTAAGCTGAGTTAGTGTGAGCTAGCTCATAGTTTTTTAGCCTCTGGCTCACACATTTTTGTCTTAGCTTGGGAAGGACGGCTTCAGAACAAACTAATTGATGCAGTAGCCAAATTGCTCACTCACACCTTTCATACCAGTAGCTCACAAGGTAGAATTTTTGCTCACAAGACTCCACACCTTAGAGGAAGCATTGTCCAAACTGGAGTGGGGGGGACAGGGAAAGGAAAGAGTAGGGTTGATTTTTTTTAATTTTAATTTTTGCTGTTTATTCTTCAGGCTCCAAAAGAAGGCATTTTGGGACCACCCCCTGAAGGCAAAATGACATCTGCATTCTCTCCACCATGGAAACAAAACACAATGCTTTAAAGCCTCTCAGAAAATCTACAGGACAGTTAATATGATTTAAGTCTATATTTAAATTTTATGAGACTCATTTTCAAAGCTAATAACCCAGTTTACTGTGCACAATATCAAATGCAAATTTTATTACTGACTTGGTAAAAACCAAGACATATTCATTAGCATATCTCAGTGCATCAACCTTTTTAGCCAAAAGGTGCACCAGGAGTAACAGTGGGAGTTTTTATATGTGCTGTAAATTACGGTTACTATCTCATTAGATAAACACATTTAAAATCAGGTTATCATTCACTTATATATCAGAAAGTTGTTTGCTCAATTGCAGCCAGTCCCGTATTACAACATATGGTGCCTGAAATTCTTAGCCTAATAAAATTTCAAGGTACAGGGAGCTGGTGTCTTGGAAAAAACTGTTTCTGCTCAAGGAATGGCTTGATATAATCTGTAATTGCTGGGAAACAATTATGCAGCAGGCTGTTTTGTACTTAATAGTATTTACATCCTTGATTTTATTAGCAACAAAATCTGAGTGGAACTTGTGAAAGCGGAATTAATTTTTGCAAAAAAAGATGTAAACTTTTAAGTTAAGGGTCCAGCAGATTGTGGGAATCTAAAATAAATAAAGTATGACCTAATAAAAGAACTTTCCTTCCCTTGCTATCTGACTCCAAGTTCCCCAGTGGGAATCTGAAGTTACTCCAGTTGTATGTAGTGGTTAAGTGTGCGGACTCTAATCTGGGAGAAGCCGGGTTGATTCCCCACTCCTTTACTTGCAGCTCCTGGATGACCTTGGGCAAGCCATAGTTCTGTCAGAGCTGTTCCTGAGAAAGAGCAGTTTCTGTCAGAGCTCTGTCAGCCCCACCTACCTCACAGGGTGTCTGTTGGGGGGAGGGGAAAGGAAAGGAGATTGTAAACTGCTCTGAGACTCTGAGTGAAGGGTGGGGTATAAATCCAATCTCCTCCTCCTCCTCTTCTTCTTGATCAACAGGAAGCTGTAGCCAGTCCTCTGTAATGCTTGCTACGGTCTATATTTAAAACTTCTTAGCTGGCTTGTTATGGAGCGATTACATGTGAAGTAGCCATCTTTATTCACACCAGCATAGCTACAGACCTTTCCATCAAGCACTACCTCAACTGTAGTTGTCCAATGGAAATCAAACATTACACACATGCTATCTTCAAATACTTTCGGTGTATTCTCAAAAAAAACCCCTTTGTAATAACTGTGAGAGCAGAGTGAGAGCCAGTTTGGTGTAGTGGTTAAGAGCGGCGGACTCTAATCTAGAGAACTGGGTTTGATTCCCTGCTCCTCCACATGATTCCCCACTCCTCCACATGCAGCCAGCTGGGTGATCTTGGGTCAGTCACAATTCTCTCAGAGCTGTTTCCCCAAGAGCAGTTCTCTCAGAGCTCTCTCAGCTCTACCTGTCTCATGGGGTGTCTGTTGTGGGGAGAGGAAGGTAAGGAGATTGTAAACTGCTCTGAGACTCTGAGTGAAGGGGGGGTATAAATCCAACTCTTCTTCTTCTTCTTTACTTGGTCCATGGTTAAACAGAAGGTTTTGGGACAAACAGCAAGAGCTAGACATTTTCTGCCCATTTATTTCAGACATGTTCTTGTAAAAAAGGAGCAGTCAAAATGTATTTTTTCCTGGTTAATTTTCACCAGCAGATAATCTGAAACAACTAATTGTTTAGCACAGTATACAAGCCCATAGCTTTTTCATAAAATAAACATATTTGTAGGGGGGAAAGTATTTCTTCATGCAATAATAATAAATATTAAATCTATCTTATTTATGGCACAACATCAGGTGGATTTTAGGGGAATCAGACAGGATTCAAAATGATTTTGATAATTGGAAAAATTGTCCTGAAGTAAAAAAAAGTTCAGAGTTTCTAAATTCAAGTAAATAAATATTTAAAAAGCCAGTGACCCACAAGGACTTACAGGAGGGCATCTCATTGTCCTCTCCCCCCAGTTTCCTTTGTTTTTCCCTGAAAGCTCCCCTAGCCTTTGAAAGACTTTGCCCCCTCCCCTGGTCTGTCACTGACAGAAACCAAGGTTTATATAGAGTTAAGCATGGCCAAACATGCTCAACATGGCCAAACTTGTGGATATGTATGTCCCAAAATTGGAGCCATGAACAGACAAGACAGATCATTCTATACACCTGAAAAAAGCCCCAGGTTTGGAGAAAAAATATTTCTGCAAACCTGAGGCTTTTTTCAGGTACGCAGAAAGATCTGTCTTGCCTGTTCATGGCTCCAATTTCTGGACATACGTATCCACAAGTTTGGCCATGTTGAGCATGAAATATACTGATATTATGGCTAGAAACAAAAAAAAGGATGCATGAAGTAGTAGTAGAAGAAGAGATTGGATTTATACTCTACCCTTCACTACCCAAGGGAGTCTCAGAGCGTCTTACAAACTCCTTTCCCTTCCCCTCCCCACAACAGACACCCTGTGAGGTAGGCGGGGCTGACAGAGCTCTGAGACAACTGTCCTTGAGAGAACAGCTGGTACAGAGCTATGGCTTGCCCAAGGTCATCCAGCAGGTGCAAGTGGAGGAGTGGGGAATCAAACCTGGTTCTCCCAAATTAGAGTCCGCACACTTAACCACTACACCAAACTGGCTAGCATTTACCTTTAGCAATTTAGGAAAGGTTTTGGAATGGTGCAGTTGGCTATTTTTAAAAAGTGTTGGCAGCAGTGCACTGCTTCAAAAAGCCCCTTGAAAATAACTGCTTTCCAGTATTAGGATCTCCTAGACTGCAATCACACACACTACATAATTCACTTCCAATGCACTTTCCAACTGGATTTTGCCAGTTCATGACAGTAAAATCGAGTTGGAAAGTGCACTGAAAGTGGATTGAACATGGATTATTTAGTGTGTGTGACCACAGCCCTACTGGATCAAGTCATGTTTCTGTTTTAGTTCTCCTTGGTATCTGTCCCTTAGATAGCATGCTACATTACCCCAAACCCAGGATTTTCCTGTGTTCAAAGCATTTTATCCAATGCCTGCCCAGGACACAATTGGCTGAGAATGTGTGGCCAGTGACTGCTTAATCATTCACTAAATTGTTGATTTTTCCACATCATAATCAGTGCATGCAATAGACAAATGAAAATGTATTTATTTATCTATTTCAATACTTATATCCTGCCTCCGCCCCTTGGTCACAGGGCTCAGGGTGGCTCATAGCAGTCAATAAAACGATCTATAAATAGAGGCAAAACATACTTACAAAAACATTAAATTGCAATTCATAAAATAGTACCCTAGCTCAGGAATCAGAATAAAACATGATCATTTGGCACCCAACAATCAAAACCCCAGACTGCTGTCAAAAAATAGGCGGCACTGCTAATAGGTGGTAGAAAATTGGTTTCAACCGTCCTCAATGGAAAGCCTAGCAGAACAGTTCTATCATACAGGCCCTACGGCTTCTAAGCAGATCGCAGAGGATCCCTGTAGGATCCCATAGGATTCCTGTAGAATCTAGAAAAATCCCAATGTTCACTTTTGTTAAAGACAAGATTTTGGCCTTTATGGGAGCTAACATGGATACCTACACTGTGCCGACATATTAACATCATGCGTTCCCTGGTTTGCAATCAAACACCCCAGAGCAAACACAGTCACCACTTGGAGTTGTCATCCCCTAGGTGAGGCCTTAACTTCTCCCAAAATTACAGGTTATCTTTGGACTAGAGGTCAGTTCCTCTAGAGAAAATGGCGGTTTTTGAGAGTAGTCTATGGAATCACATCACAGCAACCCTATGCTAGGGTAAGAAAAACTACAGCGGCCAAAATTCTCTCTTCTACACATCTATTGAAGGTACAGACTCTCTTCCTGCTTGGCACAGAACAGATCTGTGAGAGCTTCCTCCTTTGCATTTTCCACCAAGTTATCATAATAATTAACAGCTGGACAGTAGTTGCAGGCATTCAAAGTATTTCACCTCTTTTAATCCGTACAGCAATCCTATACGTTCAGTCAGTATAATTATTCCCCATATTGGGGGGCTTGGTTTAAAGCTTCTTGCTGTGACTAAGGCTTCAAAATGTGATCTTGGAGATCATGCCTTTCCACAGCCCTTTCCTGACTTTGAGCTTGGCACTCAGACCACATATACTAGGAGCAAGCACTGTGTGTGAACTGGGCATTGCATGAATTTTCCATGCATGTATAGCTTAAATATATGCAAACTAGGCTTAGGCACAAACCTGGAAAATGGAGGTTCATCCTGGCTTGTGAGTCGTGAGGTCCCGCAAACCACACCACGAACTGGGATGAAGCCCCCCCTGGTTCAGGTTTGTGAAGTTCGTCGATGCTGGCTGAATGGAACGGGGGGGAGGTCTTCCAAAACCCATTTAAAGGGAATGTTCCCTTTAAATGGGTTTTGCAAGTGGGTGCTGCACACAAGGGAAGTCCAAGTGGCACATTCACCACTTCGGGCTGAATTTGCTGCTTGGTGCTCGCTGTCAAAACCCATTTAAAGGGATAATTCCCTTTAAATGAGTTTTGCAAGCGGGGCCACATGGGAAAGGTGTCCAAGCAGTGAATTCACCTGGAAGTGGTGAATTTGCCACTTGGACTCCACTCCTGCACAGCACTCACTGTCAAAATGCCACATCGGAATGCAAACATCAAAAAATCAGGGATTGTATTTGCACATACCATGCATTAAAAGAATGCCCGTTGCCCTGTTCACACAAATTAGTGACTTATCTGAAGGCTTGCACATACTTCATACTGGTTTTACATGTGTTTGGAACACCAAAAATCGCGTCTGAAAAGGGCTCTATGCTTCTATACCATGCACATTTTCTGAAGAACATGCCCTATTTATTTATTTGATTTGATTTTTTTTAGCTGCCACTCACCCATAGGGTCTTGCAGCGATTTACAACATTAAAACCAATAAGCTGGAAACAACATAAAACAAATAAATATAAAATATTAACATTAACATATTAAACTCTTAAAATATCAGCTGGGTAGCCATAGAATTGTGACTTCAAAGAAGAAAGTTCAGAAATATCTGCATATTATGGACTTATTGTTTTTTAGTTGACTTTGAGAATATATGTTTCTTATTGCTTTGAATGTAAAAATACCATAAATAGTGAAAAAACAATGAAAAATCTAGAGAAGTTGTAGTTTATACAGTTTATTCAAACATTTATTGACAGTTGTTATATTGTATTATGTGTATTTTTGAAAGCATGCAGTGCTTGATAACAATATAGCACTTTTTGATATTTACATTTAGTTTATTTCTACATGGTGCATTTCCATCAGAGTCCAGACAAATGAGGAGCCAGCTGTTGGGCTTGGTGTTGGTGAAAAAGTGCTGACTGTGCTACCATGGACACTTGTTTATCTAATGACAGTGCAGAATCCAACCACACCCTGAGGCTCTTTACAGAGTCTATAGCTGTCTGCTGGACACCACTGGGTCTCGGGAGTGACCCTCCAGCTAACATCTCAGTCTTTCCCAGCCACACAACCTCTGTCTTGGATGGATTCAGCTTCAGCCAGCTCCCATTTAACCACTGGATTCCTGCATTTAGGCACTGGGATAGTGTCGAGAGCCCTGTCGCCAGCTGCTTATCCAGCAGGTGGAAGAGCTGAGTGTGATCAGCATATTGATGGGACCCAACTCCAAACCTCCTGACAATTTCATCAAGAGGGTGCATATATATGTTAAATAACATCTGAGGAAGGATCAAACCCTGTGGGACCTCACAATTAAAGTCTCATCAGAAAGACCTCTCCTCCCCAATAGCTACCCTCTGAGAGCATCCCTGGAGGACCGAGGAGAACCAGCTAAGGCAGTGCCCCTCACCCCAGGGAGGCAAGGCGGTCGATCAGGACCAACTGGTCAACTGTATAGGCTGCTGATAGACAACAGAGAGAACAACAGCACTGGCATGCCTTAATCCAAATGTAAATGGAGATCATCAACCAAAGTGACCAGTGCTGTCTCAGTCCCAAAGCCAGGCCTGAAGCCTGATTGAAAAGGGTCCAGGGCAGACACTTGCTCGTGGGCAGGGGGAACAGGAGATTAGGAGAAGCTCTAGAATGTCAAAAGGTCAAAGATGGATGATCTGTGGCAGGTAGGGGTGGCAGGTGGACCAAGGTATTGAGGGAGAGTGAATTCTTAGTAATTGTGAAAACCCTGGGTCCCACCCAGGCTACTTCTGTGTCCCACCCATATGTACCACTGGTTGAGTACCACTGCAGTGGACCTTACTTCCACCTTGGGCTGTTCACATTCTAAAAGGCAGAGAAAAGCAGTGACAGCAGTGGCTTCTCTCCTGTCCCTCCACAGTGCCTTTGCATGTGCCCCTCCCACTTGCACCCTGCCTGTTGCAGCAAGCAGTCCATAGCAGTGAGGTGAGGACAGCAGGTGCAGCCATCGGTCAGATGGTGCATTGGCTACATCCTCACTAGCTGCTTTGTAGGGACCAGCGCTACCTCAGGGCTGATAGCTGGCAAGCCTACATGGCCAACAGCCTTTACGTGCCCACTCATTCACATCTCCCCACTGACTTGGTCCTCATTACATTGGTCACCTTCCAAGAGCCTTTAACTTAAAGCTTACCTGGATGGAGATATAAAGTTGGTTGCCTTTTCTTCAGTCCGCCCCCTTTAAAAAATATACCTTGAAACCTGCTTCTGCAGCAGTTTGATCTGGGCTTCTACAAAGGAAAGGGCAGATATGAATGTCTGGCCTGCACTGCCCCAAAGTGTAGCATCTGGGCCCATGTTTCATGACAATCAAAGTTGTTCTGAGCTAATATACACTAAGCAAGAACCCTAGAATTAGTGTTCTCTTGCACAGCTCATTTGCTTGTACAAGAGAGTTCCTAGCTGAAACATGCCTTTTGCGTAGCTGAATTGTTTTTGTTTGAAGCCCCTGTCTGAGCTAATAAATACTGGCAGTGTGCCAGCCAAAATATCACTTTACACACGCACGCGCACACACCATATAAAAGCTGAATGGGATAAAACTGAATTGGTTTGTTTTGATATTTAAGGGAATGAACAAATGGTCGAGCAAATGAAAAGCAAATTAAAGGTTTTAATATTATTGTAGTACAGTCTGTTCCCTGAGTAAGCAGACGGAAGAATTCTTTGCCGTCATGGACGGCCTGCTTCTTTGACAAATGAAATTACAGTTCCCTCCCTGGTTGCCTGCTGTGGCATTTTAAAAGGCAGCCAGACATCCTTGGGATTTAAACACCATTCTCTGTCAGGTCTCTGATGAAATTACATAAAGTGAAGTTTTAGACACTCCCTCACAAAGAGAGACAGAGACAGTGAGGAGGCAGGCTTGTTGCTAGAACGAGGAGGAGGGATTGCTTGGGGGGGGGGGGAACACAGCAGCAGCGCCTGTCTTCCGAGGTTCACGTAGTGAAGCAAAAAACTGAGGTCCCCCCCCCCGCACATTTCAACTTGTTTAGAAACCTTTTAAAAATATTGTTACATATGAAAACCTATCTGTGAAATGGAAATGAACAGTAATAGAATATTTATCCATCCAGAAAATTCAAAGGTTCAATAAAATATTTATCCAAGACAAAATTCAAGCTTAAAAAATGAGAGGAAAATATGGTATTACAACTTCCCAGTTGCTTTACCCCAACCCATGCCTTCTTTAACTACAGGTCTGACTGTTGGGCAAATAAAGACTGTGTGTGTGTAAAGATACCTCTACGCTTAACTACACACAAATATACATATGTATGCATGTGTGTTTTACATATTTAACATACCTAGACTGCCTTGGTGGCCTGGATTGGGCACAAAGGTAAAATACAAATATTGTAAATAAATAAATACAGAATACAACATAACTATCAGATTAGATTTAATTATTTGCACTGCCCTTTCTCAGGATGATTGCTTCTAGCATAATGAAGGAAGGGGTGGGAAAGGGACCTTTCCTTTCTAACGCTGGACTCTGAAATATTGTTCTTTAGACAAAAACAGCTTCTTTCAGTATTTTTTTTTTTTAAAGATCGCAAGATATAGCTTGCTACACTTGGGGAAGGGGGAACACACAGGCTGGGCGATTATCACCCACACCACACAGGCACAAATCCAAACTAAAAAATGGTTTAAGGTGTCTAATTAAGGCTGCTGCTAGGTAAACAAAACTGTTTAAAACATGTTCATCATTAAAGTGTCCCCTGACAGAAGGATGAGGCAGCAGACTTGGTGACAGAAGGGAGAAGAAGAAAGGCATATGGCCCCCAGTTCTGTCCCCTGCTGACAGGCAGCCGAGCTGCAAGCCCCCTTTTCACTGCCTTCCTTGTGCACAGCAGATTGCAGTGCCCCAACTTTCCCATCTGTATCCAAGGCTCGTGCCCCCAACAATGTGGCAGCCATGTCGTTTTCATCCACGGACTATAGCAGGAGGGGGAGAGGGAGGGGCGGGGCGGTGGGGGGGGGGAGAAGGTTACTAGGAGAAGGGGGAGGGAGATTAACAACCAATAATCACAATGCTATCCATAATGCATTGTCTCCACCAGATTACATGGTATATTTCCAGTGGGGATTGGGCCATCCATCACAGGCCTTTATTGGCCCCCTTTTCTGTGTTGTATAGAGCCCAAACACTGCCGTAAAAATCTAAACTGCTTAATTGCTGTGCTGTAAAAATTTGCATATCAGAGATATGTCATTCCATCGTTAAATGGCATTAGGCATTTGTTACAAGGCCTCAGTAATCACACTAGAGCACCTCGGGAAAAGGGTCACCTATTGGCATTATGCACAGTCCCTGGCTGAATTCTAATCAACAGCAATTACGGGTTTTAAATACTATTGCAGTTCAGTGTTGGCTGATTTCACGTGATTTACAATCCACGGGCGCTCTGATCCCCTCCGGGATTTTTGTAGAGGGACCAAATGTTGTTTTATCTCCCTCCTTATTAGATTTATTGTGGCCAGCAAACTTGTTACCATTGTTGAGTGGAGAACAGATTAGAAATGCTAAGCTGGAACCGTATTTTCATCATCTTCCTTTGCATTTGTTTACCAAAATCTTACACGTCTCATCACTGAAGAGAGGGAGATCGTATCTTTAAGGGAACCATCTTTAGTTCAACTTTTCTAGGCAACCCACAAATTTAGTATCCTCATTCTAGCTGGGGGAATCTTTCAGAACCATCTTGTTCCGTTTACAACAAGATACAGGTCGAGATTTGGATGCTATAATAACCCCTGCCATGCATTATTTGGTTACACATGAGAACCACTTTGTTTTCAAAATAGATCTAGGTACGCAACTTTTTTGGCTTGAGAGCTGAAAGAGCATAATGTGTGTATGTATATGTGTGTGTGTGTGTGTGTGTGTGTATAAAAATGGGAAAAGAGGGCTAAAATAAGGCTGCTTTAGAAATGTCAGTATGAAACATCATGCACGCATATTGCAGTGGATGAAAATACCACCTGTGTATTCTGGTCCTCAAGTGCAGTTTGTGAGCAGGGATCTAGGAGGGAACAGCCACAGTCCAAATTCTAATTTTAAACCACTGCTGCTCTAAGGATCCTGATGATTTCCAGCTGACCCTTCTACCTCCCAGGTGCAAATTCAGTCCGATCTCTTCCTTACCTCCACCTCTCCCCCAACAGCTTCCTCTCTTCAGGCACGTGAAACTCAGCTAGGAAAGAAAATAGAGAAGTGGCACTGTGCCACATGGGCCTCTTGGCATGCTCTTTTCTTGGGGAGGGGGGTACTTTTCTCCCACTGTCCAGTTTAGTTGTGCCAGGTGGCCAAAGGTGGAAGCAGCAGTGGCAATGGACCAGAAGGCCTTGAAAGTGGCAGAGTATAGCAGGTGGGGAGAAGCTTGGCTCCAGGCAGCCCCAGTCTCTGCAGGCCAAAGTGGTGGCTCCACCTGAGGGGGAAAGCAGCTGAAATGCCCAGAAGGTAGTATGCGCAGTTGGTGGCTTCTAACCCCCACTGCTCTGTGAGCAGCCTGAGCGGCAAAACCAGTATACTTCTGCTGTATAGGGGTGAGGCCAGAAGGGATACAGGTTAATGACATCACCATTCCAGGTCTTTAAAAAGCCCAGAACTATGCATGTGAGAGACTCAAGTGGAGCAAGAGAGCAGCTGTGCCAAGCAAAATGATCTGCTGACCATGACATTTGGCCTGCATGTCAGTGGTTGGTTGCCCCTGCTCTGGGATGAAGCCTCCCCTACATCCTGTCCTGCATCTGGAAAACAAACCACTCGTCCAGGATGGAGTGGAATTTGACAAATTAGAGAAGGACCATAATATAGCCAGTGCCAACTGTAGACATATATACAGTACCAGCATAAGCTTCATATGGGCACCATTTCAGGTTTCAGGGAGAGACATTTCAGCAAGGGAAGGGCAAGAGTTACAAAGTTCTACTTCTGCACATGTTCAAGACAAAGACTGCAATCTTTGGGATTGCCATTAGATATGTACTTCTATTGTGCTATGCAATATTTGTATTACTTTACACATAAAGCGATCAACATTATCATTTTGAATAAGCTGATTTGGCCACCTGGATCCATGTTATGGTAACATCGAGACTTGACTACTATAATGCACTCTACAAATATCTCCCCTCAAAGTCACCAGTTGGCTATCACACACAAAGCCCTTCATATCCGCAGGACCATCTCTCCTGTGCTCCTCCGTGACCATTCACTCATGTGAGCAGGCGTTTCTGCAGGCCCTGAACCGCAAACGGGCAAGATCAACAACTACCCATATGCATGAATTTTCTGTTGCAACCCCCACCGTATGGAGTGGCCTAGCTGATGAGGTCAGGATAAGGCTCCTACTCACCAATCATTCCACAAGATATACAAAACTGAACTATTCAGGAGGGCATTTTTACAAAGGTAATAAGGCTACATTAAAACAGAATGGTTCAGGAAGATGCCTTTATAAAGAGAAAGGGTCTGTGTGGACTACACTACTGTGAACAGTATGTACTATCTGTTGCTGTATACGTATGATCCTTGTGACTGGGACTGAGGTGGGTGTCGTTAGGTGTGACGTGGTTCTTCCTGGCCCATCACTCAGAGTAGGCTGAGGGGCAAGCATGCTTCCAAGCAGGCTGGAAAGAGGATTAATAGCCTACAGCTACAAAACACACCTTTGAGGGCTTCAGCAGGTTACTATGAGAGACAAATTCCTGGGGCAGTTAGCAGCACTCCCCAGCGCCCTCTGATTCCATCTGCTATGCTTCCTTCCATCTCTGGCCACACTCAGCCTCACTAGACCACCGCCTTAAGGACATGGCCTAATGACTGGACTCAGCCCCTCTGATTAGGGTCTGGCCCCTCTGTCTCCCTCATGCCTTAAGCCTAATGGGATGCCCTTGTCCTTAACTGACACCCTAAAACGATCCCCATCCCGCATGCCCGGCCACACCCAGCCAACTGGTTGATCTTCCCCCAGGGTTGCTTCCTTCCTTGCCCCGATGGGCCAACCTCCTGTTTGGATGGGCTCTCTTAGCACCCAGTGGAGTGGTCCACAATCCCCAAGGACATCAAAATCCTGCGATGTACTTTCTGCATTGTCTAACGTGCCATGCTAATTACTTACATAACTTAGGGGATGTCCCATCCTATTGATGGTGTCGACTAACACTCTGTTGACTGTCTTGACTCTCAGTAAGAAAGGTGGATTATAAACAATGCAAATAAATAAATAAATAAATAATCAAATACATAGAAATCTTCTCTTAGCCTCATAATTGTTCAAAGTCATATTTCCCCCCGGCAGCAGGATACTGATACAAGAGCAGAGAAAGTTTAATTTAAAAATTCAGGGTAGGAATATCTGTTAACTACAGCAGTTTTTCACAATACTAATTTTTGGCTATAAACTGCTACTTAGCACTCATCTCTCTCTCAGTGTTGTGCCTTCAGGTTCCTCCCAACTTACGGCAACCCTACGAATCAATGACCTCCAAAACATCCTATTGTGAACAGCCTTGCTCAGGTCTTGCAAACGGAGGGCACTGACTTCCTTAACTGAGTCAATCCATCTCATGTTGGGGCTTCCTCTTTTCCTGCTTCCTTAAACTTTTCCTAGCATTATTGTCTTTTCCAGTGACTCTTGCTTTCTCATAATGTGACTCAAGTTCAGGCTTGATTTGATCTAGAACCCACTTACTTGTCACATCTCTACAAATTGTTTTATTATATATCTTGGTGCTGCCAGGAGCAGGGCAAGATTAAGACATGCTGAGATCCTAATATGTCAAGGTTAACAGGGCCCATGGCATTACCAAAACAATGGTAGGTTTGCTTGTTTTTTCAATTTAGAGGCTTCTTACAATCTGCTGCCTCAAACTGTACTATATTTGACTTGTGCATAAATCTAGCTTTGCAAAAGACCCAGGCGTAGGGTTACCCACTTCAAGGTGCTGCCTGAATGATCAGTTCCCCTGGATAAAATGGCAGCTTTAGAAGGCAGATCCTAGGGTTGCCAGCCTCAAGGTAGTGCCTTGAGTTCTCCAGGCATTACAAGTGATCTCCACACTACAGAGAATAGTTTCCTGGAGGAAATGGAAGCTTCGGAGGATGGACTCTATGATAGAATCTAGGAGGAATGGAAGAACTAGGGTGACATCACATCCTCACAGAGCTCTTTCTTCTTTCCAGACTCTGCCATCTCCAGGCACAACATTACAAATCTCCAGGAGTTTCTCAAGCCAGAGTTGGCAAACCTGATGGCATAACATACCTGCTGAGCTCCCTCCCCAAACTCTTCTCTCATGCACCACTTCAGGAACTTCTCCAAGATGGAGATGGCAAACCCTAGTGTGGTTTCCTCAACAGTTCTACACCCAGTCATTCATTCCACCAGACTGGGGTTTGTTGAGGAGACTATGGGTGGCTCTTGAGAAACCAACAAAGCAGACTCTCCTTGATATTATACCTGAGGCTGTTACAGATTGATCAAGTTAAGGAATGTTAATGAATGCTCGCATTTGGTAAAACACTTGAACAGATTTTGTTAGGTGAAAGAAGAAATAGCAAATAATATTTTTAAGGACTGTCACCAGCCTCTAGGTTGGGGCTTGGGGATCTCCTGGAATTACAGTTGATCTCCAAACTGCCATTCGCCTGGAGAAAATGCCTGCTTTGGAGGGTGGACTCAATGGCATGATACCTTGACTAAGGTCCTTCCCCAAATCCTGCCCTCCTCAGGCTAACTGCTCCCAAATCTTCAGGAATTTCCCAGCCCTGAGTTGGCAACGCTAATCCAGGCTCACACCTTTAGGCCATTGGCCAGCAATGAGCTAAAAAGGCTGCATGAAAGACACACAGGCAATCCTGAACCTAAGGTTGTTTGTTTGTTTTTTAAGAAAGCCCATCTGCCCTACATTAGGTGTGATCATACGCACCCATTAGCCACGAGAGAGGGACGATTCACAGATGGATCAAAGTGGCGTGATCACACCAGCACATTTGGGAGGCACCCTGCAACCGTCAGCAAGCCGTCGCAAACTGTTTTGATCAGCTGGAGAAACGGAGAAAAAAACCACTAGGGAAACTCCAGTATCAAACAGTTTGCTGTGGCACTCAGCCGGATTTTCCCCATGTGATCGCTCCAGCACAGAAATGTTGCGTTGGGGAATAGTCTGATCACAGGCTATCCTAACGCCATGCTGTTGTTTTTTCCCCTTCTCAGTGTGCGCATCATCGAAAGGGTGGAGGAGCAATTCATCAATCCCCTGTTTAAGCGAATCGAAAACCAACCACAAAAAAAAATTACCTCGCCCGTGGTTGCATCTCATCACATAGTGGTGAGTTGCACCAGCAGGTCCGCAGACCTGTGTGATCACGCAACTGTGGGGCAAATTGCTCCGGGGCAAAATAGCCTCACTTCCCCTCTGTATTATCTCGCTCGTGTGGCCGCAGCCATTGAGTACCATGATATAATCTATTTTGTGTGATTCCAAAATATATTTCTCTTTCTTTAGAAATTCATGAATGATACTGTATACGGGCAGAGTTGCTATCTGGCCAGAATTTTGACTGGCTGGGCTGGTTTTACTGATCTAAGGTTGGTTGCAGTGAGAAACCTTTTTACCCTCCCGGAAACCAGTTTTTCCTCCCCCTAGCAACATTCCTACTTGTCTCGTTCTTATTCTCCCTACAGACATCTTTAAAAACAGTTAACATTGCCAGAACAATGAAATGGTGGCTGACCATTCCATGAGATAAAGGAATCTTGTGAGAGTTTGTGAAGACTGATTGGGCATATGTAGCTTTTTGATGCCGTTTTTAATAAGGCCTGGGAAGAGTAAAGATGAGGAGGAGTTCTCATCCCTTCTTCTGCCCCTTTCCCTTATTATTCTCCTTCCTCATTCCTTTCATACATCCCCTTTTCTTTCTCCTCTCTCTTTCTTTCCTTTCCTCCTTCCTGGAAGGTGTGTCATTGGCCAGGCAGGCAGCCTGCCTACCAAGACTGCTACCTGAGAAGCGCAGAGGCAGGCCATCCTGCAGCCCCATAATGGAAGCAGCTAGCAAAAGAAGAAGAAGAAGAGATTGGATTTATATCCCGCCCTTCAATCACTTGGAGTCTCAGAGCGGCTTACAAACTCCTTTCCCTTCCCCTCCCCACAACAGGCACCCTGTGAGGTAGGTGAGGCTGAGAGAGGTCTTTCTCAAGCTGTCCTTGAGAGAACAGCTGGTACAGAGCTATGGCTTGCCCAAGGTCATCCAGCCAGGTGCAAGTGGAGGAGTGGGGAATCAAACCCGGTTCTCCCAGATTAGAGTCTGCGCACTTAACCACTACACCAAACTGGCTCTCAAACAAGAAGAGAGAAACAGATGTTCTCTGCCTGTGTGTATGTGTACCTGCATGGGTTCTGTGTTCTCTGAGGTTTTACCTGCTCTATGGTTTGGCTGACTTTCTTAAATGGCCTGCAGCTTTGTATGGATTTTGAATACCCTGTCATGAATTGTCCTAATTTTTGAACTACAGACTCTTAGGCTGTGATCACACACACCAAATAATCCACTTTCAAACCACTTTCAATGCACTTTCAAAGTGGATTTTGCCAGTTCACACAGTAATACAAAATTAGATTACTAACTATTCAAAATAAGAGTAGATTCATAATAGCATTAGTTTTACCAAGAGATAACTTTTGGTAGTCACCTCATATCACACATCTTGCGTGTATGTAAGTTTTCAAGATCTCTTGTTCAGAACCATTCACACAAAACCATAAGGCTACCTCATGGAGGCAAAAGATAACAGCCTGGTTTTCAAATTTCAAGGTAACCCCAAAGTCCATTTTGCTGTTACATCCTTTTGTATTCCTTTGTACCCAAAAGAGGTAGTAAAATAGAAGAAATGTTTCTCATTCCCCCCCTACTCTCCCTTATTTATTCTTTAAATATTTCTAGTTCATTGCATTATTATTATTATTTTTAAAATCCTTCCAGCACCATCCAGCACTTATGACATCAAGACAGATCCAAACACATTTCGGAACTGAAGTGAAAAAACCAAAGGAAGGATGGAAAAAATAATAAAACTTTATGATAAGAACACAGATATCTTTGCTAATATGATCTTAAAGATGGTCTAGCAGAGTGAACGCCTCAGTAGGCCCACTGACTCTGGTGAGTCTGCCCCAGGGATTTGCACTGCAGCTTAGTTGTCTCTACAGTTGTAGCCCAATGTTATTATCCTAAGCATTTGGAAGTGAGTTCCAAATCAGTTAAAATTAATCTGAGGGTCTTGGACTTTAAATGGATATTTTCTATCGGTAGTGTCATGCAGAATGCCTCCCCCCAGTACCATTTAGCCCTTCACCCCTCCAACAGGTCACCCAGTTAAAAGGTCATATTCCAGGATCCTAGGTTACTTCCACCAATAATTAACTGAGGACCGAGTTCATTAGTTAAAACTGGGTTAGCATGCATGTGGAAATCACCAGAGCCTTTGATATGGGAAGAAAGGGGACAACAATCTGTAACCCATCAAAGCCCTGGCTGCAATAAACGGCCTGCCCATTCCAACATACACAAAGGTGGAAAATAATAGTAATAATAAAGTTCTCCAACTGCCCTGTTAACATACCACATTCAATCCGACTCCTTTGTATTTCATCAAACGGCTTAGAAAGCTCCCAGCATAAAACATCTTCATAATTGTAATCATATATTTGACCATTTAACGTGTGCACCATAATGTACCATTAGTTACACAAATAACTAATAATTTGCTAATGACAATATTATGTTAAGTCAGTTTAGGGGCAATTAAAGTGAATGATATTTACATATGCCTAATGAATCACCGTAGATGGCAGATTAAGAGATTCTAATGAATATTCATCCAGACATTCACAACCAGCTCCACAGTTTATATACTGAATTATGGTTGATTTGCCCTTTTAAAAATGAATATGTGAATATCTTCTGCATGGGAAGAATGAACAATTGAGGTTGATTGTAAAAAATTTTAAAGCGATGTACTGGTCAGGACACAAAACATTTTTATGCACTCTCATACCCCTGAGCTTCTCGGCTCTTTTTTACACCATATCTGCGTTGATGAACTATCTCCGTTCTCATCCGAGCCTGTGACATGAAATATAGAAATTGTTTTGTGCTGAATTAAATGCAATTGGAAAGTTTTATGCATCCTCACTGAAAGAAATAATTACAGGTAGCAGCACAACAGCAAACACAACCTGCAGACTACGCTGTCGCAGTCAAAACCAACCAAAGTGAGTAGAGGACCCCTAGGAGGTGCCTATTCAGGTCCTGATCCGGTGGCTGTTGAAACATGTAAATACATCACTTTCATCATAATTGGCAACACTGGAAAGGGGCTCAAAAGGGGACAGGAGGTAGAGTGACCAGAGGTGAATGAGGATTGGGTCCCTGTAGCTTTGTGCAGGCAAGGGAATTTCAGGAGTTTCTAAGACACTTGCGAGGTTCAAATAGCACCACACACAGTTACACCCTGACAATTCCCAGATAAGGGGCAGAGAATTGCCCCCTAGGCTACATTACAGGCAAGGTTTTCCCCAACCCCACCTATCTCTATGTAGTCAAGCAGAGGGGCTTCATATTCCCAACACCCCATTGGCTGGCTGGCTGCCCTTCAGCCTTATTCCAGGTTAATTCTGCTAGACAGAGACGTGAGAAAAGCATGCCAAGCCTGTTCACATCCAAAGCAAAGTGAATCCTCCTAGTGATTTCTCTGAGTGCCAGGAACATGGAGTCTAACAAGAACCTCTGAGGAACAGCTTCGGATGTACTCCCTCAGTCTGTTCTCTGGGCAGTGGATGCACTTCACCCAAAGCAACTTTTAATACCCAGGAATGAGGACAGAGAGATCTAAGGGTGGAACCCAATGGGATCAAATGTCTGGGCTGAGGGCTAAAAAGGGGGCAAGCCAAGAGGGCTCAGCCCCCCGCCCCCGTACAATTATCAACACTTCAGGACTACCATCCTCCTTTGCATCTATTCACCACAAGGGGGGGGCAGGACAACATCTTCACAACATTATACATATTTTTCATAAAACAGAGGTTTCAAAAGTGGACCAGGCCACTTCTGGGATCCCATCAAATTGGGGTGGCCTCTAATGAGAAACATTTGAAACCTGTGGCTCCATGATATTCTTATCTTTAAAAAGGCTGTACCAAGGAGGTGTCTGATACACTTTTTAGAATCTTTTGTGTTCACATATATGAACATTGAGAGGTCCCCTACTGTTGTTTACATTTTAAGAAAAACCTCTTTAAGCATCCCTCAAAGTTCTTCAGATGTCTTGCTTGAGTAAGAACCACCAAAATCACCTCAAACTTTGTTTAGGCAGGATTTGGTGGCAACTTAAGGAAATGTGGAATTATTTATCCAGGTATTTTTACTAATCTTATCAAAACTTTTAAGCCTTCCTCATTCTCCCAGTGTCCCCTTGCCTTTAAACAAAATTCAGTGACAACTCTGTCTTTGTGTAAATTTTCTTCCTGCTAACTTTGCCCTCTCAAATTTTCTATCATGACTGCGTTTTTGCTCATTTGACCCCGCTTTAATTGTGCAGATTATACCACCCTTTTAAGTCTGATGGTATGCAAGCTTCAATACACTGTTGTTCGCATGTTTAGGCTTTTAAAAAGTTGAGCCTCACAAAAGAAGTTGCATTCTTTCTGATGTCTAGAAACTGGTGAGGTGCTCTGGGCCTTTCTAAACCACATAAAGCTCCTGTTTTGTAGCAACAGATCTTTTCTTAGGTTTATAACTTCAGCCCATTACATTGCTTTATTGCACCATGCCTTCTCTTGGGCCATCCATATGGGAACAAGCTATAAACATACTTTGTACTGACCTCTTTCTACCAGTTCATATAAACCCCTTTCATTCATCATGACGACATGCACTGTTAAAGTAAAAGGCAAGGTACCAGCTTCAATTCAGAAATCACTATCTCTTGTTCAACATCTGAGCCAAAATAGCTTCAGTCTGAGTACTGAAGGTGCCAGCAGAAACGGGTGGTGAAACATCAAGCGAGATAAGTTTCTATCAACGAGCACAGCTTAAAAGCCCACAAATTTTAATTAAAGATTATTACTGGATTAAAAACTTGCCACTGTGGCATCAAGCAGTAAAGCGCAATGTGGTGAGAAGGCAGCAGGGATCATTTCGAGCAGGAGCTCAGGGGAGCACAGCTCTAAGAGTTGGTGCCAGCCCTCCCTTCCCCCACAGGGGAATGCCTGCTTGTCTCATGGCTGCAGCAAAATGACCCCGTCCCCTAGAAAGGTCCTTGTTCCTCCGACCAGCCTTCTGAAGGCTTCTGCCACCACTGAAGCTATCCTCCCAGAATGGTGGTATTTCTGAGGCTTGGAGTAGTAGCTGTCCCCTCTCTGCCAGCTCTTTCTTTCTTTCTTTCTTTCTTTCTTTCTTTCTTTCTTTCTTTCTTTCTTTCTTTCTTTCTTTCTTTCTTCTGACATACTTCCGGTGATGTTAGGAGGTGTAGCATATGCAAATAAATTATGCTAATGAGTTATGCTAATGAGCTCCTGCACCTTTTTTTCTACGAAATGTCCCCTGGAATGCAGCACAACTAAAATGAGCTCTTGATTTTGTCTCAGCAGAGAAAATAACAGAAGAGGACAAAAGAGCAACGACTAGTGTGGTGAAAGTGCCACTGGGGTGTAGTAGTCAGAGATTTGGACTAGGCTTTGGGAGACCCAGATTCAAATCCCCAGTTTGCCATGGAAGCGCACAAGAAGACCTTGGGCCAGTCGCACTCTCTCAGCCTAACCTACCTCACAGGGTTGTTGTGAGAATAAAATGGAGGGGAGGAGAATGATATAACCTGCTTTGGGTCCCCCTCTGGCCAGTTTGGTGTAGAGGTTAAGTGCATGGACTCTAATCTGGGAGAACCGGGTTTGATTTCCCACTCCTCCACTTGCACCTGGCTGGATGACCTTGGGTAAGCCATAGCTGTGTACCAGCTGTTCTCTCAAGGACAGCTTGGGAAAGAGCTCTCTCAGCCCCACCTACCTCACAGGGTGTCTGTTATGGGGAGGTGAGGGGAAAGGAGTTTGTAAGCCGCTCTGAGACTCCAAGTGAATGAAGGGCGGGGTATAAATCCAATCTCTTTTCTTCTTCTCTTCTTCTTCTATAAATTGATTAAATAAATAAGCCAGTCACACTCCCTCAGCCTAACCAACCTCACAGGACTGTTGTGAGGATAAAATGGAGGAGATGATAACAATACTTTAAGCTAGATTCAGGTGGGTAGCCATGTTGGTCTGAAGCAATAAGTTTGGGTCCAGTAGCACCTTTAAGACCAACAAAATTTAATCCTGAGTATAAGCTTTCATATGCACGCATGATGAAGTGTGCATGCACACGAAAGGTTATACCCAGGATTAAACTTTATTGGTCTTAAAGGTGCCACTGGCCTCAAACTGTGTTCTAATGTTTTAAGCTAGTTGGGATCCACATCGGGCAGAAAAGTGGGGTAAAACAAATAAGACAAAGGATGACATCAGCCGTTTTATTGATGGGCTGGACAATGTGGGAGGAGCCAGTTCTTCAAATATTTTTGCTGCAAATCATTTAGGGCTTTAAGGATAAGAACCAGCACTTTGAAATGTGCTCGGAAACAAACAGGCAGCCAGTACAGATCTTTCTGCACTGGGGTGATATGATCCCTGTACCCCACCTTTGACAACAGCCTGGCTGCTGCATTTTGGACAAGCTGAAGTTTCCAGACCATTTTCAAAGGCAGCCCCATGTAAAGCACATTACCGTAATTTAACCTGGATATAATCAGATCACTCTGGCCAGGTCACTCTTTCCTAAGAATGGCCATACTGGGCATATCAGCCAAAGCTGATAAAAGGCACTATGTGCCACAGAGGAGATCTGGGCCTCCACCTGTAGGCCAGGATCCAGCAGTACCCTCAAGCCATGAACCTGTTTATTCTGAGAAAGTGCTTTCCCATTGACCAATAGCACCTCATTCTTATCTAGATTGAGCTTCAGTTTATTGGCCTTCATACATTCCATTACCATCTCCAGGTAGTTGTTCAAGATTCCACTGACCCACCAGATTCAGCTGTTAAGGAGAAGTACAGCTGGGTGTCATCTGCATATTGGTGGCACCTTACTCCTTATTTGAAAGCCCCTGATGATCTCTCCTAGCTTTTTCATATAGTCATTAAAGAGAATGGGGGGAGGTGGCAAGATAGAACCCTGTGAAACCCCATATCACAAATGCAATGAAGCCAAACAACAGTCCCCTGTCTGGAATTGGCCAGTCAAGTAAGAGTGAATCTACCAAAGTATGGTACCCCCCATTCCAGACTCAACCAGCATCTCCAGAGGGATACCATAGTCAATGGTTTTGAAGGCCAAAGAGAGGTCCAGGAGAATCTACAGGAAGTCATTCTCACTGTCACTCTTCCTGTGAAGATGGATGCATCAGGAAAACCAAGGCCATCTCCATACCAAACCCAGGCCTAAATCTGGACTTGAAATGGCATCTCCTCCAAGACGGCCTGAAGCTGCATGGCCACCATCCTCTCAAGCACTCTGCCCAAAAATGGAATATTGGCTACTGGTGGTAGTAGCTCAGGTCAGTGGGGCCCAGGGATACTATCCTCAGGAGGGGTTGCATGACCACCTATTTCAAGGCAGTCAGAACTACACCCTCCCACAGAAAGGTATATATTACCTGCCAGACACATTCAACTAACCCAACCCACCTTGATACAAACAGCCACAAAGGGCAAAGGTCAAGTCTAGACATGGTGGGCTGCACACCTCTGAGCAGCTTGCCCTCACCAATGGAAAGTCATCCACACAAGTAGGACCAGACAGCACTCCAATAATATCCTGAGACAGAACTTCACTGAAACTGAACTGTGGCATCGACTTAATGGCTGGTGCAAGTGATTTTATCCGCAAAATGCCTCACAAAAGCATCAAAGTAGTCCTGTATGTTTTTCAGGTCTACATTTTCAGTACCCCGGGATAAGAGCCCATTCACAACCCATAAATGCTCTGCTGGATGGCATGGCACAGACGCAATGGTAGTGGAGAAGTGAGCTTGCTTTGCTGCCATCACTGCCATAAGGGAGACACAATGATGTACCCTCACCTGTACTTGGCCATATTCACTTTGAGGTTTTTGTCCTCCACTGGTGCTCCAACTGTCTGCCCAACCACTTCATCACTTCAAGCTTCTCAGTAAACCAAGGAGCATTCCAAGCTCTGCAAGAGGATAGAGGGCTCTCCGGACAGATCTTGTCCACAGCCTGGGCCATCCCCATACTCCAAGATCAACCAGGGCTGTGACAGGAACACAAACCTTGGTGAGCAGAAAATTCCCAAGAGATGTCAGAAACCCATCTGGACCCATCAACCTCCTGGGGCAGACCTTTGTAAACGACACCCCGCCACACACACACTTTTGCAGAGGTTCTAGTTCTGGGAGTCTAAACACCACCTGGCACTGACCCATTCATGACAAGGGCAACATGGAAAATTCTACAATTACCAAACCTTGCATTTTGTCTCCAGAGAAAACCAGATCAAGTGTGTATGTTCTGCTATATGAGTAGGGGCTAGGTTCTGGGAGAGCTGCATGGTTGCCATGATGGCCATGAAATTCTGACTCTATAGAAAACTTGGAGAAGGACATGCAGGTGCTCTTGTTCTGTATCTCAAGGACGACATAGTTAAATAATGAGGAAACAAAAGAGGAGTAAACTACCCCATAAAATCACTATGGGTGAAGATACCAGGTGCAAGGGGGTAACGTAAAACTGGGTCATACTATCACCTGACCAGAACTCTAAGACTGGTGGAGATGGAGAATGAAATTAGGAAGGTGACTAAAGCAGACAGTGTAATAATAATAGGTGACTTCACCTATCCTGAAAGTGAGTGGGTAAATACATTTTCTGGTTGAGACAACCCCCCCCCCCCCCCGAATTTTTAGATATCATAAATTATTGTTCTGTGGAACAGTAGAGTATAGAACTGAGTGGAGGAGAGGTGACCCTGGACTTAGTCCAGTATGTAAGTGTTGCTGAGCCATTTGGAAACAGAGGCCACAGTCGTATTAAGTTCACCAGTTATGTAAGTGGAAACTTGCCCAGAAAGTCCAAAAGAGGAAACTTCTCAAAAATGAGAGGGATAGTTTAAAATGAAGTTAAAAGGAGGGTAAAGAGGGTCAAATCTCTTTAAGGCGCTTGGAAACTATTTAAATAATAACAGTTATACAAAGATTGCACGGAATACGTACCACCAACTAGGAAAGGCATTATCAAAACAAAGAGGACTCCATAACTAGCTTGTGGGACTTGCTCCTACAGCTTGCAGTGATGGCCAGTATGATTTTAAAGGGGGATGAGACAAATTCATGGAGGCTTTTCCAGCTCAAAAGGCTATCAACCATGATGGCTAAATGGGATCTCCTGGTTCCAAGGCAGGGTACTTCTGAATGATAGTTGCACGTGGGCAGTAGTAGGAAGAGGCTTTGCCCTCTTTTATTTATTTTATTTATTTAAAATATTTCCACAATGCCCAAGGTGGCTTACAAAATATAAACATGTAGTTAAAAACATAGTTGCAGCACATAAAATCAAGTTAAAACTGCATCAAGTACCTCAAGTTAGAATTGCAACTTTTGCAACAATATCACCCACCAGCTGCCAACCAGAGACATTAATCACTGACTGCCGGCAGAGGAGCATCCGAATAACTCTGCTATGCACCTGTTATGGAAGAGAATGTGGGAGCTTTCTGTACCTTATCCAGCAGGCTGCTCATGGGCTCAGCCATTGAAAATGAGTATGCACAGGATGTAGATAAGTGGACCTCTTGAGGGGGGGAGAGACCGCTAACAGTGAGATACCCACTGGCCTTTGTTGGTGCATGGAATTGTACAGGGAAAGATGGTCCACAAGATACATGGGTCCCAGGCCATGAAGGGCTTTAAAGGTAACCTAGGATTATGCCTGGAAACAGATATGTTACCAGTGATGCTAAAGCAAAGGTGTAGTCCTATTGTATGAGCATAAACCAATTAATAATCTAATAGCAACATTCTGTACCAGGTGAGTTTTGGAACAGTTTTCAAGGACAGCCCCGTATTGTATAACACACTACAATAATCTAGCCCTCAAGGTTACAGCGGCAAGGATCAGCTTGTAAGCCTTCTGAGGAATCTGGTCAGCCATTGTTCTAAACAGGATAAACTTATGAACCAAGGACATGATGGACTATTGGCCTGATCCAGTGGGGATCTTCTTATGGCCTGACGTCTGATTTCCATACAGTCTTCTTTCTTTCAGAGAGCCAGTTTGATGTAGTGGTTAAGTGCGCGGACTCTGATCTGGGAGAACCGGGTTTGATTCCCCACTCCTCCACTTGCACCTGGCTGGATGACCTTGGGCAAGCCATAGCTCTGTACCAGCTGTTCCCTCAAGGACAGCTTGGGAAAGAGTTCTCTCAGCCCCACCTACCTCACAGGGTGTCTGTTGTGGGGAGGGGAAGGGAAAGGAGTTTGTAAGCCGCTCTGAGACTCCAAGTGAGTGAAGGGCGGGGTATAAATCCAATATCTTCTTCTTCTTCTTCTTCTTGGTAACTAACAAAGATGGAACTTCCTCACATATCAAAGATCTTCATTATTACTGATAAAGTACTCATCCTTGATAACTTCTAATTTTTATCAAACCCACTCAGCCAGCCCATCACTGGCAACCAGTATGATGTTTGGAGGTTTGGGGGCGGGGGATGCAAACAGGTATGGTGCTGACACTGCACTATTACTTTTGGTGTGAACCTGGAAGTGACATTATCACATTGGTGTGACACTCTTAGGGTTCTACCCAGAACTCTATAGAATTCACCTGAAATTCCTATTTCCTTCCCCATTCCCCACCCCATAACATCAAGTAGCTGCAAACAACCAGTGCTGCTGGGCAGGAGGTCTTCCATAGTGTTGCCAACTCTGGCGTAGGATGCTATTGCCTGCCTCTGTATCCCAAGCCCTGGTATTCCAAGGAGGTCTCCCATCCAAGTGCTTGCCAGGGATGGCTTTGCTTAGCTTTTGAGATCTGATGAGATCGGCCTGAGCCTTTGCTCCTGGCCACCAGCAGCCGTCTAGAGTAGCGGTCCACCAGGAAATTTCCCTGTAAGTCAAATGGCCAGCCCGTCTCTTGGATGCTTGGGAAATTCGTTTCCAGGAGCTGCCATCCGACTAAAGAGCATGATAGTCAGGGGATCCTTGACTCAACTTTGCTGTTATAAGGTGCACAGACATACCAAAGGTGTAAGTCTAAATACAAAATGTTGCCCTGACCTGGATAGCTCAGGCAAGCCCGATCTCATCAGATCTCAAAAGCTAAGCAAAGCCATCCCTGGCAAACAGTTGGATGGGAGACCTCCTTGGAAACCCAGGGCTCGGGATGCAGAGGCAGGTTATCAAGGCACCTCTCTGAAACAGCCAAACCCCACTAAGGGTCACCAGAAGTTGCCATGACTTCCAGGCATGCAAGGACGCACACACACACAAAATAAATACAAAATGTCAGAATGTACATTCCTCTCCCCCCCACTTTAAAATATATCTTTTAAGTTGGAGGCAGCAGCAGTAGAAATGGTAGGGGAAAGAAGGGTAGCAGCTACAAGAAAGCAGTATGTAACTGAGCACACAATGTCCTTTCCACACTTCGACCTCATCCCTGGTTTTATCAGTGTTCTACTCACGACACAATACCTTGCATTTATCCTTGGATTTTAACAGCATCCGTTTATTCTGGGACAAGTGTGGGGCAAAACCAGGGTGACCTCAATGTAATGCAGAAACAAAATATACCCCGAGATAATTACAGGGGTGAACTCAAGTGTAGTGTAGAATGTTAAGTTCAGGGACAGGGTTGAACCAGGATTTAAGGTCTAGTGCGGAATCACCCAGATATGTTCAAGCTGTTCAAATGTAGAGGAGCAATCCGTCAAATGTTCGGCTCCTGTGATCTCTGCCTGCCTGTAGGGTTCAAGCTAAACTGGCAGGTAAGCAAGCATCCTTGATTATAATGGCTCTGAGTGTCCATGTGCGTGCACCCAAGCACACATACCTCTGCACCTATGTGAGAACACCCGGTTGTCAGGGCTGAGGCTGAAGGTTTTGTGCTTCCTTGCAACAGCAGTAATTCCCACAGGAATGTATAGCTACAGTTCATATATATATGGAAGAAAGTAATATTTTCACTTGGGAACACTACTGAGGTGAAATCTAAACTGGTTCCCTCCCTTTGGTGGCCCCATAGCTCAAACATGGTTTTTCTGGGCACATTATAAACTTGTGTTTGTGTCTCACACCCACACATAATGTCCCATTCCATGTATACAAGCCCATGACAGGGGGAGAGTCTAATTTATTTCCTAAAAGATGTAAATAGAAATGACCTTGCAGCCTAGGTCAGCCTACCCCCAACCAATTCCCAGTAATGGGTATCCATTCACACATACCATATGTGAGACCTGGGCCTAGGGTTGCCAGGTAGTTTCCCTACTTTAGGCAGATTAGGCAGCTGGCTCCCTTCCTTGAACGCAATGACCTGGCAACAGTGATCCATGCAATGGTCACCTCAAGATTAGACTACTGCAATGCTCTCTACATGGGGCTGCCCTTGGCCCAGCTCCGGAAGCTGCAGCTAGTGCAGAATGCCGCGGCCAGGCTATTGATGGGTCTCTCTGTAAGGGACCACATCTGGCCTGCGCTGAGGACACTGCACTGGCTGCCTATAGTGTACCGAATCCAGTTCAAGGTGCTGGTTTTAACCTTTAAAGCCCTATATGGTCAGGGGCCTGCCTACCTAAGGGACCGCCTTTCCCTGCATATACCCCAGAGAGCACTGCGGTCAGGCACACAACATCGCCTGACCCTCCCTGGCCCGAGAGAAGCCAGACTGGTAACCACCAGGAATAGAGCCTTCTCAGTGGCAGCCCCCTACTGGTGGAATGAGCTCCCGGAAGACATCAGGGCCCTGCAGGACCTTTTGCAGTTCCGCAGGGCCTGTAAGACGGAGCTCTTCCGCCAGGCTTTTGGGGCCGCCACTGGGGAAAATGGTCACAGGTAAGTGGCCAATGAAGTACTGGCTCAGTACATCTTCAGGTGGTTACCTCTCTGGCTGGGGGGATGTAGTAGCAGATGCGGCTATTGTCTGGTGTTGGGTTCTGTAATTGCCACCATTTTAGTGAGTTCTGTGATTTATATGTAATTTTAATGGCTAATTGAATTTTGTATGTGGTTTTAATGTTGTGAGCCGCCTAGAGCCGCTTTGTGCTGGCTAGGTGGGATATAAATCTAAATAAATAAATAAATAAAAATACTTCTCAGGGCTTCAATCCATGGCTGGCCAGCAGGGGGAGCCCTCCCCCCTCCCCCCTTGCACCTGACACACCCACCACAATGACATCCCTTGGAGGTGATGTCATTGTGCAGGGGACTCTCTAGCATTTGGGTAAAAACTCTATGGAAACCACAGAGGGGTTTTTTTTGCCCAAATGCTAGAGTGTCCCCTATGCAATGTGCCTGGCGTGATGACATCCCCTCTGGGTGATGTTATCATGGTGGATGAATGAAGCGCACATGCCAGAAGATCCCAGGGAGCAGCCTGGAGCCCCCCTCTGGCAGCCAGTAAGCATTTGGCAACCCTACCTGGACAGGGTTGACCCTAGCCATAGGGTTGCCAGCTCTGGGTTGAGAAATTCCTGGGGATTTTGGAGGTGGATCCCAGGGATAGCAGGGTTTGGGGAAGGGAGAGACTTCAGTGGAATATAATGCCATTGAGTCCACCTTCCAAAGCAGCCTATTTCTCCAGGGGAACCAGCCTCTGTAGCTGGATATCAGCTATAACTCTGGGAGGTCTTCAATCCCCACCTGGAGGTTAGCAACCCTATGTAGCCATCAAGAATGAACTTGTTCTTACCTTCAGTGCTGGGGGGAGAGAGAGAGAGAGAGACCACCACTTTTTGTCTACAAAGCCCCAGCTTGTTTTATGTTTGTTTGCACAGGACTAGGAATTGGCAGTAGACAGGTAGAACGAGAATCTGTGCTGGGAAAAGGGGAAGAAATCCACTTTGCACAGGTAATAGTCCTTTTCTTCTGTACAGGCCTTGCTCATTTAATGATAACTGCAGTAAACTGCCTTCCAGGATGTTCACTGCCATGGTGGGCAAGCAATGTTTGTTAAGAGACAGGCTCCTTTCCAAGGGTCCAATTCCACATTCCTCCACGTTTGTTGCAGCAAATCAGAAGACAGATAGTCATTTAATGAACCTCTGTCTAACCTGTGTGGAATAATCTTGCAGCTCATCTCCAAACTTGTTTCTTATCTGTCTAAGCAGCAGCAGGACTTAAATCTCTTGTTTACACTTTACTAGCTGCAGATTGTAAATGTTTTATGAGACGCTGAGCTTGCAGCATTACTATTTTATTAGAATGTTGAATATCTTGGGTTCATTGCTGTCTTGCTAGCAAGTTCTGTGTGAAAAAAAATTACCTTCTTACTTCACATGAATGACAATTCAGTAACAAAAAAAGTGGCTTGTTCTTACAACTTAGTTGGGGACTACAATTCTGAAAATATCCCCACTGTCTATACAGGTGTAGTGGTATAACATTTCTCTTGACTTAAGGCAGTGTAGTCACAACAAGAGCATTTTGCTAATGTTGGTTTCTGAAATGGTATTCTCAGGGCCAAAGGTTCATTCTAATCACAGATATGTGACTCATTCCCTCATTCATTTTAGGGCATGGACCCCCCCCCCCCCCCCCGGTGCTATTATGCCATTTCTTATTTGCAGGGGTCCGTTGGAGCAGGAGCGCACAGGAGCGCAGCTCAGGGAGTGAGAAGCCCAGGGGGTGGGCACATGACCAAGCCCCACCCCCTCCTCAGCTTCCCCGAGCAGTGCAGAGGCGCAGCGCCCCGGGGAAAGCCCTGCTAGGGTCTTTATTGTTTTTAATGTTTTGTTTTAATATTGATAATTTTATCATTGTTCCTTTTATGACTGTGTGCTGCTTTTCCAGAGACATGCTCAAGGTGGCATATAAATTTTCTAAGTATACCATTTTTTATCTGGGCACATGGCACATAAGTACTGGAGAAATTTCAGCAGCTTCAGCAGCTTCCACCCCATCAGTTTGGCGTAGTGGTCAGGAGTTGGACTCTAATCTGGGAGAACCGGGTTTGATTCCCCACTCCTCCACATGCAGCTGCTGGTGTGATCTTGGGCCAGTCACAAGTTCTCTCAGAGCTGTTCTCTCATGAGCAGTTCTCAAAAGACCTCTCTCAGCCCCACCTACCTCACAGGGTGTCTTGTTGTGGGGAGGGGAAGGGGAAGGGATGGGTGGTGCACATGTCCTGGGTATCTCAAGTCTACTTGAAACCTGGTGGTTTCCAGGGAGCAGGAAGAGAATGGGGGTGTGTTCTTTACGTTTATTTTTATTGCACAAAGTATTGGATGGGGAAGGGAATGGAGGAAGAGCAGGTCAGTTTCACTCACCTGTGGAGTGGAGCCTGAGGGGTGGGTGTTGCCTTTTGACACACTTCCGGTATGTTAGGGGTGTGTGGCATATGCAAATGAGTTATGCTAATGAGTTATGCTAATGAGCTCCTGCACCTCTTTTTCTACGAAATGACCCCTGCTTATTTGGAGCATCCACATATGTCTGGAGTGAACACTTGCATCTCCACACCTGCTTCCTTGTGCTCAGGAGCACAGTCAGGAATTGTTCAGCAGTTGTTGATTTTGTGTTGGTTATCCATCAAGGACCCTTGTTAAATAAGGGGAGATCTGTTATGTAAGGATCGCTCTCCAGTGACAGTCATACATGACAATATGGGAAAGGTGGAGGAGACATAGCTGGTGGCAAGAAGTGGCTTAAAGAGGACAAGAGCAGAAGGATGTAAGAATCAGCCTTTCCACAATCACTTTGAGACTTTTAACTAGGGGCTCAAAAGGGTTAAGAGTCTCTGAGCATGTACAAATTCACAAAAATTATTTTAAATACAAACAAGACGAAGGTGAGCCGACTTTCGAGATTAGTTCCAGCGTTAATGACCGGTTGCCCGTTAGTAAAGTTTCAAGATTTATGACGAGTTGTTTTTGATAGGAAATACCCCAGAGGTCAGGGAGAACTTATAAATCTGTCTACGTTTCTTACCTGAAATCTCTTTTGTGGAAGTGTCTCCATCTTCAGTAGAAGTCATTTTCTGAAGAAGAATACGAAACAAATAGCAGAAGCTAGAGCCTTCGTCTTGTTTGTATTTAAAATAATTTTTGTGAATTTGTACATGCTCAGAGACTTTTTTGTTTGCATTTAGAAACTTTGTGAGTCCCTGCTGATATTAAGTGCATACTTATTATAATATGTTTAAAGTTCTAATGTGCATATAAACTTGGTGTTCAGTACAATTGTTATCTGTGTCATTTTCAGTGCTTTGTCTTGGCCTACTCTGTTGGTCCCCATAGCTAACTCTTCCCCTGTGCCATTTTCTAAACTGAAACTGGGTGTTTTTAGATGAGATGGGGGGGGGAGAGTTTGTATTCCTTTTTTCCTATTTAAATTTTTATTGGTACTGTTGTTTTCCAAACACAAGAAACAATTACAGGTGTTATGTATTGACCATGTGGTCGCCATGTGCTCCAGCAATGGCAACCGCCATGTGGCCAGAGCACATGGCCAAGAAACTACCTGAGCTTCAGCCAGGTAGAACAAAGGCCAGGTGGAGTCTAACCAGCCACCAATCATGTACCTAGCTTTCTCCCAGGGAACCTATGAGATGTAAATAGACTGATAATAGCCTATCAGGCCAGTTGGGCGAGGTCAGGGGATTATCCCTGACCAGCATAAAAGGAGGGCTCGGAGCCCTGGGTTGTATGCTTCATCCGGACCAGCAATAAAGAAATAGCAGTTTCACTGTTCCATGGACTCCCGACTCTAATACTTCTCAACAGGTTTCATAAATTGTACTCCTTCCCCCCCCCCAAGGGAATATTTTAATTGGTAAATTGCATGGGGGTAGGGTTGCCAGGTCTGGGCTGGAAAATACCTGGAGACTTTGGCGGTGAAGCCAGGAGAGGGCAGGGGTTTGGAGAGGGGAGGGGCCTCGGCATGGTACAACACCATAGAGTCCACCCTTCAAATCAGCCATTTTCTCCAGGGGAGCTGATCTGTGTCAGCTGGAGATCAGTTGTAAAAGCAGGAGATCTCCAGGCCCCACATGGAGGCTGGCAACTCTACATGGGAGGGAGATCTTCCTTCTCAGCATCACAGCCCCAATCCTGACCTCCCATGTCATGGGGGTCAAGCATGGATCCCAGCAGCATGTGCCTTTTATCATTCATTAACCTGTGGCAACTATAACTGAAGAAGCTCAGACATTTCTAGACAGTGACTACAAGCTATCCTAGAACAACTTTCACACCATCAAGGCATTTGCTCTCGTTTGATGCCTTCATCAAGGGAACGTATTCCAGATATCTCATTACTGTTCTGGATGCTGTTTCTCAGCAATGCCCTTGAAGCAATGCCCCTAAAACATGCTTTTCAGAAAATACAATTTAAAATATTTAAAATGAATGCATGATAACATAAACCATAATTAAAGGAGTAAATGATCTTATTAACATTTATTTTAAAATGGAAGTCTCCACCACCGGGGCAAGGTAACTTGTTTCCAGAGCAACCCCTTAGCCATTTCTTTTCACTCTTTCTGAGTGTCTGCAACATTTTCCGCAGTAGTGTGTAACTGTAATACCAAACAGCTAGGGGCAGACCTTCTAACTTCAGGTGAATTACCGTCAAGTAACTGCCATCAGATCTTTTCGAACTCAGAAGGGCAAGCAGGAATTAGAAACACATTGTGAAAAGTACTGGAGTTGGAGACAGGTAACAGTGAAATCAGCAAGCATGTTTATTTCAGGGTCGGATGAAGCATGTCTACCGGGGGCCGGGGGCCTGCTTATATTCACAGAGAAGTCTTGCCCCCGACCTTGCCCATACAGCATGATAGGATACATTTCCTGCCAGAGGCTATCATTGGTATATTTGAATATCCTAAGCCTCTGACCGGGGGACCTCTAGGATCCTGGTGCGCTATTGTTTTCTGGCCCCAAGCTCAGGACCATCCAGGCCACGTGCTTGGCAATGGCCATGTGGCTGTTGCTGTGTATACATTACACACTGAATGCAAAAGTGGGCATGGAAAGGGTAGTTAAAAAAATTCCACCATGCAGACCCATCATAGTGTAGTATTCACCGTAGGATCCAGGTTCTAATCCCCATTCTGCCATTCATGCCACTAGGTGACCTTGGGCCAGTCACTGCAAGGGCATAGACTTTCCAATTTCCCAGGGGGGCTGGGGCTGGGCCAGAGACATCACAGGCCATTGTCTCCAGGGGAGGCTCCGCACTTCCTGAAAAAGTTCGGGGGGGGGGGCTCCAGCTCCCCAGCCCCCCTGAAGTTGACGTCTATGAGTCACTGGATGGATTCAGCCATCCTCCAAGGAGCCTTCCTTCAACTTCAGTTTGAAGGACACCATCAAAAAAAGAGCCACTGAAGTTGAAGAAAATCGCCTTAAACTGGAAAAAGGCTTCAAACACCGATCAGTGGAGTGGGAGGACAGATCGGATATGCCTGCTTTACAGGGTTTTTTGATGATAAAATGGAGGGGGTGGGAGACATCATTTGGTTTCCTACTGGGGAGAAAACTAGGTAAATAAATCTACACAGCTAAATAAACAAACCATCCTGATGGTGAGTAGATTAGTTCTGTTCCCTGCTGCAGACACAGCCAGTGGCTAAAGCATTTAGGGAGATGGACAACTACAACTGTAAACTGAGTTCCACTGACACTGCAGTCCTAAACAGAGGTCCTCCCTTCTAAACCATTAACTTCAATGGGATTAAAAGGGTGGGGCTGTAGGAATCCCAGCCCTGGCTGCCATGCACAAGGGCTTAGTTTAGCTGGCAGGCCTCCCCTTGACCTCAGACAGAGAGGGCGGGGGGACCACCCGAATCCACCTCTTCTCCATTGGCTCAACTCCCTTCTGAGCTGGGAGCCAGCCTCAGTGGCCTCTCTCTACCCAGAAGCTTTATTGGGTGTGGCCCAGCCTGTGAGGGACCTCCTGAACCATTTCTCCCCTTTCCCTTCCCCAGGGTGGAGTTTCCCAACAGCTGAAGGGCAGGGTATAAATCCAATCTTCTTCTTGTTGTTGTTGTCCTCTTCTTCTGCTTCTTCTGCTTCATAGACAGTTGACTGTCAAAGGACCAGCTGCCAATGGGTGCCTGAGTCTTAAAGGGCCAGCTATCACTGATCAGCTGGCTGGGGTGTTGCTCTTTACGGGGTGTGTCACCCCACTTGGCCTGGTAGCTGCTGGGGGCGGGGGCATGGTGTTGTCTGCACTTCCCTAAGACAAGAACACCACTTAGGATGGTACTGTAAATCTAGCAAAGTGTCCTTCTCATGTTTTTGTGTGTGTGTGTGTTGGAGACTTACTTCCCAGTAACCAGAGCAAAACAGATGGGTGCCAAAATTTGCAAATCATGCTTTATATGATTATTCTTATGTAAGTATTATTCTTATGTAAGTATTTCCATGTCCTAGAAAGTAATAAATGAATCAGGTCTGAGAAAGAGGAGAGGTGTGGGGACCGACAACTTGGATCAGGGGTAATGCACAAGCCACCTGATTAATGCAGCAATTGCTTGTGTTTCAGCGGCTAAGCCAACAGACTGCACCAGACCAAGCAGTGCAGTGATGTTACCCTGTGACCCACCTATCAGAAACCTTTCTGTAAATATTCACACCCACTGTTGTTGTTTTTTTAAAGAAGAACTTCAGAACAGCAGTGCTGGATCAGATCAGTGGTCTACCTAGTCCAATAGCATGTTTCACACAGTGGGCAACCAGATGCCCTGAGAAGGCCTTCAAGCAGGGCACAAAGGCCAAAGTCTCATCCCTAATGTCTCTGTGAACTTCTTCTTCTCCATCCCACACATAATTTTATAAACCTCTCTGTTGTATATACCCTCTTAGACATCTTCTCTCCCTTTTTACAGAAACCATGCTGATCCTTCCTTAGTGGAGCTTGTTCCTCTACATGCTTAATAGCCCTTTTTTTAATAACAGTTCCCCACCAACTTACCCAAACCAGACATTAGGGTAATTGGCATGCAATTTCTTGCATCTTCTTGGGATCCCTTTTTAAACTATTGTCATTACAGTTGCTACCTTCCAGTCCTCCAGAAGGGAGGCCAGCATTAACATCA
The DNA here is from genome assembly GCA_029233225.1 of Lepidodactylus listeri. NCBI lineage: Eukaryota > Metazoa > Chordata > Lepidosauria > Squamata > Gekkonidae > Lepidodactylus > Lepidodactylus listeri. The sequence continues at coordinate 45,192,217 of JARCFY010000003.1, forward strand.
AGGTGCACATTTTTATTGGAAATTCAACTGTTCTTATTTATCTATTTATTTATTACATTTCCATCTTGCCCTCCCCGCAAGCATATGAGTTCCTTAAGATCCCTCTGGTTTATGCCATGATGGGTTAGTTTTTAGTTTGTCCATTAGCTCCAGAATTTCATCTCGTTACCTCTGTTTGACTCAGCAGTTCCAACCATCTTCCTGAAAATACCCTGCTCCTGCTTGGGTAACTGCCCCACATTTTCCTCAGAGAAAGCCAACACAAAGACTGTATTCAGTTTCTCTGAAGTCTCCCTGTCTTCTTTGAGCACTCTTTTTACCCCTTTGTGGTCTAAAGGCCCCAGATTTAAGTCCAGTTAAAATACACCAGTGTATAATATAAAATGTGATGGGAAATATGCCTGAGAGAACCTGTTGAGAGATGTTCTGCTATGCTACAGTGCTCTTACTGACTGCACCACTTCAGCCTGTGAGAGTATTGCATGTTTGAAAGAGCCCCTCCAACCTTTCAAAAGCTCTTTGCCTGTGGCAAGAATATACACCTGCTGGTAGGTCAGCAGCCCCTGATGTAGTATGTCCCCTAAGAGGGCTGTTGCCCATTAGAAAGCAGTTTGTTTGAATCAGTTTACGCTCACATTTGTCTTGAAAGAAAACCTTCTAGCCCAGAAGCCCTAATCAGATGAACAGGGACTGGCTACAGTCAGTCATGAAGCAAAGGCCCTCTGAGTATGTTCAGAAGCACACTTGCTGTCATTACTTCTCATGCTTCAGAATGAGCTTGGCATTATAAACAGGCTTATAAGGTGATGACACATTTGCTCCAAATGGAACCTGGATGGAAAACAAAACATGATTTTCAGATATTTTGATTTTAAAAGCATTAGAGTTTTAAAAGCTTCATATTCAGTGAAAGCTTCATATTCTATTGTGGGTACAGCCAGGAATAGGCATGTCTTGCAGGGGGCTCCACTGCAGCAAGCAACCAAGAACAATTGCAGCAGATTTAGCTGTCCTACACTGCCATCGTCTGGTCACTGCCTAAATTAACAGCACAAATTAGTGTAATAAATGGTTCCGTTTATCCAATGTGTTATCCTTGTCGCACATTAATGCAATTCAGCCATTTTAATATATTAATTACATTACACAGGCATTAATAATACTTTGGTTAGGAAACTGTGTTCTGGGAACTGATTTCATGTGATGCTGCTGCTGGAAAAATAAAAATGGGATGATCATTTAGGCTTTGGATCGTTTTAAAATATTTGTTGCCTGTATTGATCATGCAAGCCGGATATTTTGGAATGCATGCAAAGAACTTCACAACAACATCAATGCAACAATGCTGCCATTTTGCAGACAAGAAACAAAGACTGACAGACAATTCAATGCCGTTTACTTCTGCAACCCACTTAATTATACCATGCCAAAATTTAGACAGCTTTATTCCTAAGGTAGTTCTTTGCCTACACTGACTGTTTTGTTGCCTTGGACAGTTTTTGTTCGCTTGCTTGCATTGTTTTCCAGTTCTTCAGTCCTAGCCCCATTACACTGTTCTGTTGATTAGAGATCTTTGCTATTTTATTAAATTGTTGTTATCAGTTGGAAAGGTGGGCTATCTGTAAAGTTAAGAAGAAGAGGTATGGCTTACCATCAGCCAGAAATTTGTGGGAACACAAACCAGACCAGATCATGAAGAATGATGAAACAAAGATTCTTTGGGACTTCTGATTACAGACAGACAAACACCTGGAGCATAACACCCCTGATACTGCCGTTGTGGGGGGGGGGGGAATGAGAAATAGGGTTTGGATCATTGACATTGCGATCTCAGGAGACAGCAGAATAGAAAAGAAAGAACAGGAAGAAGATAACGAAATACCAAAACCATGAATACAGTTAGAGCACCTCTGGGAGAAGAAAGTGACCATCGTGCCAGTTGTCACTGGAGCCCTTGGAGCAGGGCCTAGAAGTCTCAAGAAACATCTGGACATTCCGGGCAGTGAGGAAATAACACCAGCTCAGCTCTAGGAGACAGCATTGCTTGGAACAGCAAGAATCCTGAGAAGATACCACTGCAGTTCCCAAGAACTGCAGAACACCAACTACCAGTCAAATATCTGACTGTGACAAATAATAATAATAATAATCAGGGGTCATTTGGGGGCGGAGTGAGGTGGAGCAGCGCTCCGCCAGCCCAGGAGTGGGCACTAGGGCAGCCACGGGCCGAATCAGATTCTCTGCTCTGACTTGGCCCGCCACTGAATTGCTGCCGAAATTCGATGGCAGCTTTAAAAGCAGCTGGAGGGAAGGGGGCTTGAGGGAGAAGTTCCAAACTTACAGAGTAGCTGCTGGAGCCTCTCCAGCAAATACCCACCAAGTTTCAAGAAGATTGGACCGGGCCCCCCAATTCTACAGGCCCCCAAACAGGTTGCCCCCATTCTCTCCATTGTTCTCTATGGTGGGAAAAAAGTAACTTTTCCCCCCACCATAGAGAACAATGGAGGAGATGGGGCAACCTGTTTGGGGGCCCGTAGAATTGGACCCCGTGGTCCAATCTTCTTGAAACTTGGTGGGTATTTTGGGGAGAGGCCCCAGCAGCTACCCTGCAAGTTTGGAGCCTCTCCCTCAAACCCCCTCTCCTCCAGCTCCTCATATACCCTATGAGTTTTTGCCACTGACTTCAATGGCCCATAGGGTATGATGGGGCTGAAACCGAGATTCGGCTGGCTCAATGACTCAAGAATGGGCTTGCATTGCCGAAACTGACATGTGGGGGTCATTTGGCAGCCAGAACAGATGCGGCCTGATTTGGCCCGATCTGAATTGGGCGATGAAAATTTTATTTGCACACCCTTAGTGGGCACAAATGGCAGTAGTGGCAAGCCCCTCCCCCAGCTCCCAGCGGGCTTGTGGAGGAAGCAAAGCGAAAAGGTGTTTAAAGTTTAAATCCCTTCTGTTTAGAGTCTCAAACATCATGCTTCTTGTGCAAGAGATAAGCATTTGTCTGTTCCTGGTCAGGCTTTAAATCAAGTTAAAATATATCAGGAAGACTTCTTCTGCAAGCATAAAGGCATTTTTTTCTTGCATAAGTAGGGTGGGGTCAATTTTTGCTAATTTCCATTTCCTGGGGCAGACTCCCAGATTGCACTCCACACTGTTCCTAAAGTCATCGACTTCCAGGAAATACTTCTGAAAAAGAACACAAGTGAGAGAAGCAAGAAGATGGAAGAGGGAAATATGCATTCAGTGAGTTTTACTCACAGTCCTTTGGAAGCATCTCATTTTTCTCTCAATGTGATACGTGTATTGTAGAAATGCTGCCTTTTCTTGACAATGCCAAGTATCATATTTTGTACATGGGATGTGTCTTTTTTCAAAGCAATTCATAGCTGGCGCAATTGTGGACTGTGTTAACTGCTCGTGTCTTGTGGATATCTACGAGAATGTTTTCTGTTGTAGTCAGTTGCACAACTCCTGCCACAACCGCATCAGCTCCATATTGTGAAGTTTCATCATTCATATTCAATGTATCAGATTTTATATTTCTAATCCACTCTTTTCCGTTTCTAATACATTATGAAACTGGGTAGTGCCAATGACCCTTAATTTATGTAATTAATTAATCAATTAATGTAGGGAATTTTATGCCGCCTCTCCAGAGTCCTGCTCTTGGCAGCTTACAAGTTAAACACCGTGAAATCATAATTATCAATATAAAAAAACAAATGAGCCACCAAAACATTCAATAAAATGATTTTAGTTAGTCACAATTAAAGAACTCAGTGACACAGTGGCAGTGCTTCTGAATGTAAATGGTCAAGGCAAGACCAGCATGTTTAATTAGAAATTTGATTCTGAGCAAAATAAAGGTGCAGTCCTGTGCTTTTTTCAGTTGGCCTAGCACTTCTGCTCTTCTGGTGTCTTGATTAATGTTAGTGAGCGACATGTGCCACATGCATCTGAACTGCCTGCCCTTTCCAGTAGGCTTACCTGGCAACTGGTGGGAGTCCAGGGGAGAGGACACGGGGGTGCTGTCAGCAATCGTTGATCACTTCCAGGAAAAAGCTGGAAGTGACATTAGTCCTCTCTAGGAAACACTGGAAACTCTGTGGTAAAACCATAGTGTTTTCAACTATTCCTAGAGAGGACTGACATCATTGCGGGCAGGAATTTGTTGTTGCTGAATCTGTTTTCAACTTGATGCTGCTGTTTCTATGTGGTAGAAATGCCTAAAAATATTTCATAGAGTAGCCCTTAGGAAAAGGTGAGCCTGTGTTGGATAATATGTGCTCATGTTCAGGCTGGCAGTGGGCAGGGGAGAGGAGTGGACCCAGCCCCCAGCCAATGGCACATGTGTAGTGTTCCCTCTAAGCTGAGTTAGTGTGAGCTAGCTCACAGTTTTTAGCCTCTGGCTCGCACATTTTTGTGTAATTAATTACACAGGCTTCATCCCTCAAATCTCCAGGAATTCCCCACCTGGAGTTGGCAACCTTGTCTCCTTCCCAGACAAGCATCAACCTACCTTTATTTCCCCCTCAATGTGCAGCTTTCCATGTCCCCCCCCACACTTTTTGGCTTTGGGGTGGGAATAAATACAACGGGCTCTAGAAAGAGGCTCTTGGAGAGTCTCAAGGCCTTGGGCATTCAGTGTCAATTTGCTGTGGCAGCCTCAGCAGGGTATAATGACAAAGAGTCCACCATTTTCTCCAGGTGAACTGATCTGTGCTACAACTGAATAGCAGTTGTAATTATGAGTGATCTCCTGCCCTCACCTGGAGATTGGAAACAGTGGTTCCCCAAGACGGAATAGCTGGTTTGGAGGGCAGAGTCTATGGCATTGTACCTGAGGTCCCACCTCTCCTCAAATCTTCCCCTCTCCAGGCTCCACCTCTCAAATCTCCAGGAATTCCCCACCTGGAGTTGGCAACCCCATCTCCTTCCCAGCCAAGCATCAACCTACCTTCATTTCCCCCTCATTCTTCAGCTTTTCATTCTCCCCCACACCTGCAGCCTCTACTGTGCTCTGAAGCCCTGACACTGCCTTTTTTGAGTGTCAGTGAGACCCCTGTGGTCAAATCTCCCTATTTGAAAATTGAACCCACAATCTTCGGGGGATCCCTGGAAAGTTGGCAACCCAAGGGTCTGGCCTTTCCTTGCTTCCCTGGGCTACCTCCTCCCTTTGGTATTGGCAGAGTGGGGGAGACTATGGGGTCAGAGCACAACACAGATTATTGGTCCAAATAGAATCATTTATTTTAGTATTTACACAATTATGGTGCGCACACACACACACTAAATGAATAAGGGACAACTAAATAAAATGGGTTAAACACAATCCTCCCTGGATGGGCTGGGATCTATATTGATGGTGCCCCGCCTTTTGGTAGGGTCCCTCTTTTCCTGCACTTTTTGGTTTGGGGGCAGCTGGCAACTGTAGCAGCAGATGAGAAAGCCCCATTCAATCCAATGAGTGATACTCCTGCAGGCCCCTCTCTGGAACTACAGCTCAATTAAACCTTATGGGGGAACATTTTAAACAAACCACAGACAGCAGCCGTCTTATAAACACACGTAACTGCCATTTCGTTTCACCTACTAACAGCCACTGAGGTAACAGTTAGTCCCCCCACAGGAAGGAAGCTGGAGAAGTGTCTTTGTCAAGAGAGAAAGCCATCTGTCAGGAATTCTGACAGGGCGCAGAGGCTAAAGGAGTGGGTGGGGAAGATGAGCAGACCCAGCCAATGGCATGCGAGTATTCTCAGCCAGTGGATAGGGACAGCTTCTGATTGACAGGCCAGGGGACCAAAGGCTGGGGTGGCGTGTGGAATCTTCAGGAGCATGCCACCACCATGCAGAGAATTATCATATAGAGAGATAGGATAAGCCAATAGCAAGAATGTTTACAGAGCCCATCTAAAAGTTTTTGAAGATCTGACATTTTCTAAAATGGGTCGGTCTCTGCACACCTGTGTTACTCGTGATTAATGGCCAAGCCACTTGTGATTCTGAGTCTTGCATAGTCCCCCCCCAAAAAAACATTTTGTTTTTACACAATACATTGGGTAAAAACAAAGCAAAAAAATATGGAAAAGTACGAATGATTGAATGCCATGTATTCGTTGGCCTTGAGAAGCCTTGACAGAACCTTGACAGCCATAGTATTTCATCTCCTGAAGCAATTAACATGCCAGTTGCTTGGAAGAAGGTGTAAATTACTGACAACCTGTTAAATTAACTTGGCCAGGATATGCTATGCTCCTCAAGAAAACTTACCAGCAGGCCTAAATGACTTAATGAATAGTAAAGTGCCATAATATACTTCAAGACTTCAGCCAGTTTGGGAACATGCCAAAATCCAACTTGTAAAACATATGCAAAGAAGAATCAATGCTCAAATTTAAAATGGCCACAAATAGCCGCAGCTTTAGTAGAAGCCCAGTTGAAATGTCTCAGGGTTCTTGGAATCTGTAGGGCCTAACTGGATCAACCCCATTTCTGTCCCAGTTCCCGTTGACCAGATGAGTACTGGGAGTTCTGCTTTGAAATGCAGTTCCCTGGGTTGTGGTGGCTCGATTCAGATTAGTATCATTGTGCAAAAAATGAGGGGGGGGGGGTCATCCCCAGTGCCATATTCTCAACCTGAAGCAGCAGCCCCAGGGAACCACTGTTTGCCTCACTGGGAAAACCTGCATGTACAGATGGACTACACATGTACTGAATGGGATCCCGCAGCATGAGAATCCTTTCACCATATGAGGATCCTTTTACACTACTGAAGTATTCTATCTCCACAAATAACTGGAAACAGAACTGAAATGGTGGTTTCACGTGGCACTTAATACTCCCAACAAAAAGCCAGCAATGCCCACGTTTATGGACAACACCCATGCTTAAGTTTAATCAGAGGTAGATTCAGCAGCAGTTGTACTTCTCCCTGTTCTTTTTAATTTCCTCCTTGTCCCTGCCTCTGTGTTTGAAAGCCATTTTTCCTCTTCACCTCATAGTTGTCTCTTGTTCACTCATGTGACTACAGCATTTCTGAACTGGCCCCATAGCCTGAAGAAACCTTTGTTTTGAAGGTGAAGCAATTTTTCATTCCCCCCCCCCCTTAATGGCTGTAACTGTGTAATGTGTTAATAGAAACAGGATTTTGTTTGTTTGTTTGTTTACTTTGAGGCCCGATTCTTATGTTAACTGTTGATGATGAGAAACTGCCATAAAGTGGCTTTCCCCCTTCACTTTATATGTGGTAAATGTGTCAAGTGATGTGTTCTTTTGGGGTAGCTGGGTATCTACCACATCCTGAAGATACACTGATAACTAAAGTCCCCTAGGATGTGGTAAATACCAGTTCTTGCTGCTCAGCGCCTCATTCAGAAGAAAAGGTCACTTAGTAAAGATTATGGGGAAAAGCCATTTTGTGGTGATTTTACCGCATCAAAAATAAATAAAAAACCTAGCCCAGAGCTGAAATACAGAGATAGGGCTTTGCATGTTTTTCGTGCTAGATGCAGCGTCCTGAAAATCTCTTCTTTCTTTACAAACAAGTTCCTAGCCTATCTGTCAACAACAACAGTCCTGGAGGGATATGGACGGTGCGCATCTGAGTTGGATGCTCAGAAGGATTTCCAGTCTTAAGAGGAAGACTTCACTGCTTTTTTTCATTGTTACTTCTCATTATCCTTGACTGGCAGAACTAGAAAAATATTATGCAAAACAAAACGTGTCTGCATTTGAAAGAATATTCCTTCCCCCAACTGCTTTGGGCATCCAAAATCTGCTGAAGAAATCCTGTTGAAATCCCATCATTCAGTGAATGACAAATGGGAATTTCAATATCACAGGCCTTGCAGGTGGTGGTACCTCTAAGTTCCAGCCCATGGAAGTACTTTGGGACTTTTTCCTATGAATTTCAACAGCAGAAGGTTTGGGGTTCATCTGATTCTTCCTCTTGTGCAAGGAACCTAGCTCCAGTGGATCACAACTTTTCTGGTAGAAGAAGACTCCTTACGCCAGAGCACCAGAGCCATTCACAGAACACAACAATAGGATCCAATTCTTTATGTTTTTAATGAACTTGCTTTCAGTCTTTGTAAATTTCTGTCAAGGTATTGATGGTGAATCTGTAGAATATTAACATTAAAGAATTATACATACAGCTCACTCAATGTATATATTTTACATAAACAAGTTGCAGAATTCAGCATTTCTCAGCACCTAATTGGTTTACCTTGGTATAAAGTTGTTTTGTGACTGGCTGAGCAGCCCTTCAGGGCCCGGGTGGCATCAGAGCACTCCTGAAAGCCCAGCTATAGGTGAAGACAGCCAGGCCCAGAAAGGCAGGCAAACAGGAACCTTAGGCCTCCAGGCTGAGGAAGAACCTGGAGGAATAGGGTTGCCAGCCTCCAGATGGGGCCTGGAGATCTCCCACTTTTACAACTGATCTCCAGCTGACAGAGATCAACTCCCCTGGAGAAAATGGCTACTTTGGAGGGTGGACTCTATGGCATTGTGCCCTGCTGAGGCCCCTCCCCTCTCAAACCCTGCCCTCTCCTGGCTCCACCCCCAAAGTCTCTAGGTATTTTCTCATCCAGACTTGGCAACCCTATGGAAGAACCCAGAGGAATTCATCTGTGATCAAGTAGCCAGGAACCTGATCTAAGGCCACAGGTATCTGTGACACTTTTAAAGCACAGAGAAAACAAATCACCTCAACCCTTCTAAAAACTGCATTCATACTATATCTCTCTGAGAAGGTTGCATGGTGCTTACAGTAGCATTTTCTATGCCTCTGAAAACAAAAACAGATAAATCCAAAGTGGATGTTCTAATGTAGTTGCCCATTGGAATGTTCTCAGGAGAGATAACATGAAGCACTGCCTATGGGCATCAGCTTTTTCACCATGGCCACCACGCAAGTTGCCAGGGGAATGCAACTGGAAATTGCTAAGAGCAATAACTTTGTTGTTTAAATACACTTTGAAACCATGATTAGTGAGGAAATGCTGTAAATCGATTCATATCTCCCATCTCTCTGACTTCCCTCTGGAGCAGGCCAAGCAAACCCAGCCTTGCACTATGGCTTCTTAAGATGGTTTCACAATAGAACCAGTTTAACTAGTTTTAAAAGCAACTAAATGGGAATTTCCCCAGTTTAGACATGCCTATTTCAGTGTTGTACCAAAGACAACAGGGAACCCTTCTTTGTATTTCAATGAATGTAATATATAGTTTTGAACATGGTGGGTGTTGTTTGTGGCTATTCCGGTATTGTAGTCAGGTGACAAAGTGAATGGATACTCACTATCCTAGAATTCAACTTAAAACTGGCCTGCCAGACATGAAGTTTGCCTTATACTCAAAAGGCACATTATTCCTGAGACTTATGACTGTCACAAAACAACTGAGTTAACATCTCAACTCATCTCTCATGATACAAAAAAGCAGACTTTTTGCCCTTTGATATTTTACCCTTGAGGGGATCTAAGAAAAAAAAAGTTTAAAAAATACTCATGTATAGTACATGGTCATTAGAATAATAAATATAAGGTTTTGCCCTAGAGGCTGCTATCATCTTTCAAGCAAAACTAAAAGAAGGCATACCAGATACACTCAGCCAGCACCTGCGTGCTTTAAAATTATTATTATTTATTATTATTACAGCTAAATATAAATTTAACAGACTGGCCTGAAGCTTCTAGAATGCTTTATTTGCTGGTGGAAAATAAAGTCCAAAGACGAGCCACATTCACAGTTCACATTACAACATATCTACTGCCTTTATCTTCATATTTGTTATGTTCAAAGTATGGAGTGTGGGACTTACCCTGTGGCTTCCACTGGAATGTGTATACAGTGAATTTGATGCCTGGATCTTGAGCTGAGGTAAATTTTTCTGGGGTTATGTAAAGCAAGATAATCTGGAAGATCTGGAGATAAACTGAAAGATAATCTGAAAAACCAACATTTCACCTGACTTTGATCATGTCAGCACCATTGGAAGGGGAGGTGCAGAAGCAAGCCATAGCAATGGTTTGAGTTAGGAACTGACTGTTATTATCCTGCTCCACTTTATCCAACTGTTCTAGTTTGAAGAACAGCCACAAATAACAGCCACCAAAGGAAGACCATCAACAATTCACAACTATATATGATCAAAACTGTATATTACATTCATTAAAGTACAAAGATGGGTTAGTGGGCATAACCCAATGAAATATATAAATATATATCCAACAGATTGTTCATATCAATTATACATTTTTGCAAAAAAAAGAACGTGTTCAAATCCAACAGTAGACTCTTCTGTGTCCTTAGACCTCCAAACAGAAAATGATTGCAGCACAGGACACTTACTGTGGAAAGAATAACAGCCATACCCTCAGGTATAAATCAAGACATTTCAGTCCTCTTCAACAGTGGCTGGCTAAACGGAACCCAATTTCCAAAATAACATAGGCACAGTTCAGTAATTTAATGAGAGCACCACCATGGGAAAGTAGCATTCATATAGTAGCAATTTATGCTAACATACATCAAAGAAGGCATAGAATCAAAAAAGTTAGAAAACATCAGGGGAATTAACTCCCCAAGGGAAGTGATATGGGTGGAAATACTGGGCCCTAAAGGTTACTTAAAAGTGGGCGTGTACTATCACCCACCTGATTAAACCCTTGAGGCTGATTCTTGAGATTGAGAAGGAAATAAGGGAGGTGATTAAAGCAGATAATGTTATTATTCTGGGAAACTTTAACTACCCCCACACTGACTGAGTAAACATGTGCTTGGGTCATGCTGCAGAAATTAGATTCCTAGACCTCATAAATGACTGTGCACTGGAACAGTTGGTCCCAGAGCCAACCAGAGGGGTAGGGATCCTGGACTTGGTTCTGAGAGGGTCTCAAGACCTGGTGAGAGATATAGAAGTTGTTACACCAGTTGCAAACAGTGATCACAATACTATTAATTTCAACATTCAGGTCAATGGAAAGTTACCCCTAAAGTCCAAAACTTTGGCATTTGATTTCAAAAGAGGGAAATTTACAAAATGAGGGGAATAGTAAAAAGGAAGGTGAAGGGGAAATACAAGAGAGTCAAATTCCTAGAGGATGCTTGGAAGCAATTTAAAACCACACCACAAATAGAATGCACTCCACATGTTAGAAAAGACACTGCCAAGTCTAAAAGAAGGCCTGTGTGGTTAACAGTGCAAGTCAAGGAAGCTATTAAAAGTAAAGAGGCTTCTTTTTAAAAGTGTAAGATCAGCCCAATGAATTGAACAGAAGGGCCACAGGCTCTGGCCAAAGAAATGTAAGTCAATAATTAGGCAAGCAAAAAGAGATTTTGAGGAACAGGTTGCTAAAAGCAAGACAAGAAATAAAAATTTCTTGAAATATATCTGGAGCAGGAAACCAGCCAGAGAAGCTGTGGGGCCTTTGGATGACAAAGGAATAAAAGGATTGCTAAAGGAAGATGGGGAGATGGCAGAGAAGCTCAGTGACTGTTTTGCTTCTGTATTCACTGTGGAAAGTGTCGGCCATGTACCCATGCCACAGCCCCTATTTTCAGGAAGGGAGTCTGAAGGACTGAGCCAAATGGAGGTGACAAGAGATGAAGTTCTAGACCTATTGGGGAAATTAAAAAAGGATAAGTCTCCAGGTCCTGATGGCATATACTCGAGAGTTCTTAAGGTATTCAGATGTGAGATATTTGATCTACTAACCCATATACATAACCTATCACTAAATTCAGTAACTGTAACAGAAGCCTGGAAACTAGCAAATGTTACACCAATTTTTTAAAAGGGACCCAGAGGAGAACCAGGAAATTACAGGCCAGTCAGCCTAACGTCTGTCTCAGGAAAATCAGTAAAAACTGTAATCAAAGATAGAATTATAAGGCATATAAAGGGACAAAGCCTGCTGAGGGAAAATCAGCTTGGCTTCTGCAAAGGGAAGTCTGGCTTCACCAACTTTTTGGACTTTGAGAAAGTGAACAAGCATTGTAGACAAAAGTGACTCAGTAGACATTATATACCTGGACTTTCAAAGGGCTTTTGACAAGATACCTCACCAAAGACTCCTGAGTAAACTCAGCAGTCATGGGATAAGAGGATGGGTTCTCTTATGATTACAATCTGGTTAAATAACAGGAAGCAACGAGAAGGAATAAATTGACAGTTCTCATAATGGGAGGAAGTAAGCAGTGGGGTCTCACAAGGATTGGTATTGGGGCCAGTACTGTAATGCCCCTGCACAGATCTATGGTGTGGCCTTGTTTAGAATACTGTGTACAGTTCTGGTCACCATATCTCCAAAGGGACCTTGCAGAGCAGGAAAAAGTACAGAGGAGGGCAACCAAGATAATTAGGGGGTTGGAGCACCTTCCCTATGAGGAAAGGTTGAGTCTGGGACTTTTCAGTTTAGAAAAGAGACTACTAAAGAGGGACATAATAGAGGTTTATAAGTTTATGCGTGGGATGGAGAGAGTTGACAGAGAACTTTTTCTCTCACACACAAAATACTAGAGCTCAAGGGCATCCAACAAAGTTGATGGGCAGTACGTTCAGGACAGACAAAAGGAAATATTACTTTACACACAGAGAGATTAAAATGTGGAATTCACTGCCAGAGGGGTGTAGTGATGGCCACAGGAATAAATAGCTTTAAAGGGGGATTAGACAGATTCATGGAGAATAAATCTATCAGTGGCTACTAGCCATGGTGACTGAGGGGAACCTCCACATTCAGAGGTAAAAGACAAAGTCAGGCATATCAGAGGCAATACAACATTCAATAATATATTTACTTAGAAGTAACTCCCACTGTACCCAGTGCGGTTTATTCCCAGATAAGTATGTATATAATGTGCAGGCATAGCCACTCCCAACATTCGTTTGAAGTTTTCCAGTTAACAATGGACCATTAACATGCAAATAAAACATGATAGAGATAGCAGGGGGAAAATTTTAACTTAAAATTTTAAATTATCTATAATAATTGATACTTGGATATTTGGAAATCGTTTATAGAAACTTATGTGTAGATCTGTCACCACTATAGTTATAACTTTGTTGTATCTTTATGGATTTTTTACTTCTTTTTTCAAACCTTAATTGCTGGATTTTAAGTTTTAAGTTTTTTCACTTTATCTTTTTTCCTGTGTTGTGTTTTTTTTTTTTTGAAAGAAAGAAATAAAAAATTTAAAATTTTCAAGCAAAGGTATCAGACAGTCTCAATTCTTGCAGGATACAAATATTTGCAGTTCGTAGGGAGAACTTGTTTCAGCTGCAGGCCCAAGCGAGAAAGATTGTGTAGGAAAGAAAGATAATTATTCTAACTCAGTTACTCCCAGGATTCCATTTGTAATATCCCTTAACAGTGTCTTGTATGTACTTCTGGTACACAAGTCTCATCTGTAGTTGAAATTTGGTAAAACCAGCACCCTACACTGAAGCCAGTTACCAGACTGGTGGCTCCCCCCTCCTGCTGAGATGGCAATATATAATCTAACACAATTATCAAAGAATTAATTTAGTAAAAGGAAGGGTGCTGTGGCCTGAGAGACCCAGATGTTTGAGGTTCTTAGTTTTATACCTCCAGGGAGTTTCTATGCAGTCACTGAAAAGGCTTTTCTAGTCTGGTATTTTTGTTTAGATTTTTGGATGATTTGGGCAACGTTATCAACTTTCTATTAGTTGCAAACCATCTCAGGAACTTTGATAGAAAAGGTTTTAAATAAAATAAACAATAAAGCCTTGTCCAATATAGGTGCATACGAATGCATCAGATATGCCAAGAGCCAAATCTGCATCATTCCTCATCAGGTGTATTGCAAGGTAGGGATGCCACAAATTTCTCAGTGATCTTGTTTGGCAGTCAAACATACCCTCTTTGAGCAAGGATATATTTAGCTTGCATCATGCAGTTCAAACAGCAGTTGAACAAGGGTGCTGCTGCCAAGTGGACAAATGCTGACTCACAGCTGACTGAGGGTTCAGCTGGCAGTCAGGGTCTCATCTCCTAGCACTTCCCTGTATCCTAGCCTTGTTATGCTGGGACATGTGAAATCATTACATTACATACAAACGTTTTCCATTGGATCTGGCCATTCCACAAATTCAACAATTTAGTATAGAAAATTTCAAAGGTTTTAAAGTTCTAGCCAACGGCTTCACAGTCTATGTGTTCATGCAATTGGCCTGATCCAATGGAAAACGTTTGTGTGTAATGTAACTACACAGCTTAATTTGATGGTCCTCTTCTGATGAAGAACCTTCTTTGAAATGAAAATAATAACCAGATGTTCGTCTCTTGAAATTTTCTTATGGATCCTTATACACATATATTTTTTCTATTGTTTATTAAATTGTAGTAGTATTTTTTGCATCTTATTAGTGTCTTGCAGCTATTTCCTTTTATTCACCACTTCTTGCAAATAGCTGCAGTTTCAGTTGTATTGTTTGCATAACCTCCAAGTGAAGGCTGGAGATCTGGAATTACAACTGATCTCCAGATGACAGAAATCAGTTCCCACAAAGAAAAGCCTGCTTTGAAGGGTGGGGTTTATGATATTATGGTATCCTTCCAAAGCTCCACCCTAAGAGGAACTGATCTCTGTATTTGAGCAATCCATTGTGATCAGTCAAGTTTTAAAAATTGGGGGGGGGGCTCTTCTGTGCGTGCGCACAAAGCGTGCGCACCCGCCGGGACCATGTCCCCACTGCCGCCCCCCCGCCTGACCACTCCTGCTTCCGTCCCTTCCTCCGTCCGTCCAGGGGCCAGCTGGGCATTTGTTTAGCTGGCCCCTGGACAGATGGAGGGAGGGACGGAGTGGCCCAGGGGGAGAGAGAGAGAGACGGTGGCAGCCCTAGGAAGGGCCAAGGGAGGCACGGCAGAGGGCGCTCCGTTTTCCTGGGGGGCTCAGTCCCCCCTGAGAAATTTCGGGGGTGGCTCGAGCCCTCCCCCCCCCATAGTTGACAGCTATGGTTGTGATACCTGGAGAGCGGCTGCTGCCACCACTGCTGGGGGGGGGGGGAGGAAGTAGATGAGAGACCAGGAGCGTGATAGGAGCAGAAAGAGTGACAGGGTGGTGACAGAAAGGACGTGACAGGCATAGAGGGGAGCGAGAGAAAGAAAGAAAGGGGGTGGCAGGAAGAAAAAAGAGTGTGAGAGAAGTAGGGAGAGAGGGGAAGAAGCAGAGGTAAGGGGAATGGGAGAGCCGCTCCCCAAGTTTCTTGTGGGTCCCCACTTGTTTACACTGAATTCTATCTAAACTGTATTTGTTTTTTTGTTTTTTTGGTAAATTGCTTTGGATCCCAATTGGGGAGAAAAGCAAGGGTAAGAAATTATCTAAACAAACAGCTTGTCCCTAAGCTCAGTAATATTTCTGTACAAGTAAAAACAGGGTTGCCAACCTCCAGGTAGCGCCTGGAGATCTCCCAGAATTATAACCTATCTCCCCATGACAAATGTCAGTTTCCTCAGAGAAAGGGGCTACTTTGGATGGGTGGGCTCCATGGCATTATATCCAGGTGAGGTCCCTTCCCTCCCTAAACCCCACCCTTCCCAGGCTCTACCCTCAAATCTACAGGAACTTCCCAAACTGGAGCTAGCAACCTAAAAAAGCCCACTTCAGCCTTGCTTTCTTTGGTACATACAGCCAAATCCCTAGTATGTCTAAAGGATTTCTCAAGTGTATTTCAGAAGTGACACTTTTTCCTTTCCACCCCTCCCTCTCCTCTCTTCCACAAAGGCCCAGATTGGCTGTTTCTGTCTCTCTCTCCCACACCAATGGGGTAAAAGGGGCATTGACAGAAGAGGTAAAAGGGGATGGACTTCACTCTGTCCATCACAGCCTCCTTCATCCTAAACCAACAGCATGGTCTCTGTGTCAGAAATAATACAGGATGCATCCAGCTGGCATCCTATGACACTTCCAGAACTACTAAAAATATTGCAGTGTAAGACAAATATATTTTGTTTGTTTTGTTTTTGCAGGTCCTTGCAGCTCCCTGAAACATCCCGCTGCACGGTAGTACAATTAGGTCTTCCAAGATGGCATGTGATTGATGTTGTCTGTTGTTTCTAGCACATTCCAATAGATGGCAGCACATGATCCAATTACAGTCAGTTTAAGTGAGCAGAAGGTATCACCAATAGACAAGGGTACAGAACTGGCAAAATTTTGTTCTGCTCTTTTTCTGACTTTACAAGGAGTTATACCAAAATGTTGTTTATGGACACTACACATACATATAAAGGCTGTCTATTAATGCAAAATTAAGCACCCTAGATTTTCCAAAGCATATAAAATGGAAAAAAATGAACTATAATGAAGAGTGAAAATTCCCATGTTAACCACATGAATAGAGCAGTCTATATTTTGATCTGAAGAAGAAAAAACCCAAAAGTCAAACCTCAAATGAAATCTGGAAAACCAGAGGTCTGGTGTTCAACAGCCCAGAAGTAATCCCTGGGGAATCCACATCGCTACACAATGAGATCACTATAATGGGAACTTGTCACATTCATTTTACTGTGAAGGGAAGGGGAGAGAAGGATTGGGCTCAGATTAGACTTATTTGGGATAGGGCTGCACTTGCCTAGTTATGGACCACGTATGCAAATAATGAGCTCATAATACAAACTCATAATACTTGCTTTTATCACAATTCTCTCATCCTCGTCCTCAAACTTTTATTCTGTGAGTGATGAATAACAAGACCTGAAACTCTGCACAGGACCATTTAACATAACAAGGCTGGTAGCGACATGGGCCAAATTTACTGGACTACTTTAACTCTTTTCTTGCTCTCAGACTTTTAATGAGAAACCGTCCTTCTTTCCTTCTTTCCTGATAGCTGAAATTAAGGAAGATTTTCTTAACAGCACAGTAATTTTCAGAATAGCCAGGCTCTGTCTGCAGCTTGGAAATGTACTACTTGGCTGGGAAGCTCAAGAAACTCGTGTGTAGCCCTAGGATAGCATGGATCATGCAAATGTCACTGGTACCAAATGTACCAAGGTAGAAATAAGGAATATGCTTTTGTATCACCATTTTAAAGGTCACACAATCTTTCCCCTTCAACAAGCCAACAAATCTGTTTAAACATCAGTCCAATAAGCCCTGAATTCTAAGAATTTTGCTTTCCTTCCAAGGCAACAACCAATTCTGTTTGAGAAACTCAGCATCCAATCAGGGGTAAGTGTATTCTGAGAGATGACACACATAGAATGAAAAGAGAGCATCACACAGTTGCTGAGGCAATAAATTTCCTGCCTGCCTGTCCTAGAATAATAGAGTTGGAAGGGGCCATACAGGCCATCTAGTCCAACCCCCTGCTCAATGCAGGATCAGCCTAAAGCACCCCTGTCAAATGTTCATCCAGCTGCTGCTTGAAGACTGCCAATGAGGGGGAGCTCACCACCTCCCTAGGCAGCCAATTCCACTGCTGAACTACTGTTACTGTACAAAAAAATCCTAATATCCAGCGGGTACCTTTCCTCCCATAGTTTAAACCAATTATTGCAAGTCCTGCTGCCAACAAGAATAGTTCCCTGCCCTCCTCTAAGTGACAGAGAGCAACTGTTCTCCTGAATGAACATTCACAAGTCCCTCAGCTTCTTGTAGGGCTTGGTCTCCAGACCCCCTGATCATCTTTGTTACTCTCCTCTGTACTCACTCCATTCTGTCCACATCCTTTTGGAAGTGAGGCCTCCAGAACTGTACTCCAGGTGCAGCCTGACCAATGCACTGTACAGTGGGACTATGATATCTTGTGATTTGGATGTTATGCCTCTGTTGATACACGCCATAACCACATTAGCCTTTTTTTTCTGTTGCATCATACTGACTGTTCATATTTAGCTTACAGTCCACCTAAACCCCAAGATCTCGTTCACACACACTGCTACCCAGAAGTGTATCCCCCATCCAGTATGCATGCTTGTATTCTTGTTGAATTGCATCTTATTCACATCCAGTGTGTTCAGATGTTGTTGAATTCTATTTCTATCTTCTGGTGTGTTCGCTGCTCCTGAAATTTAGTGTCATCAGCAAATCTAATGAATAGTTCCTCTACCTCCTCATCCAGGGCATTTATAAAAATATTGAACCCCTGATACAACCCTCCAATCAGATGAAATACCATTGACAAATACTCTATCAGTGCAGTTCTCCAACCAGTTCCCTATACTCCTAACTATCCTAGAATCTAGTCCACAGTCCTCTAGTTTACCCATCAGAACATCATGGGGAATCCTGTCAAAAGCATTACTGAAATCCAGGTAAACAATTTAAACAGCGTTCCCATGATCCAGTTAATTTGTCAATCAATCAAAGAACAAGTCGAGGTTGATCTGGCAGGACCTGTTGGGGACAAATCCGTGCTGACTTCCCTGTATCATTAAGTTGTCCTTCAGATGCTCGCAGATTGATCCCTTTAAAATCTGCTTCAGTATCTTCCCTGGGTCAGAGGTCAGAACTGACTGGCCTGTAGTTTCTTGAGTCATCCTTCCTCCCTTTTTTGAAGATTGATGTGTCTTGTGGCACATCTCCTGTCCTCCAAGAGATCTTGAAGATGATGAACAAAGGCTCTGCAAGCCCTCTAGAAAGGTCTTTGAGCACTCTCGGGTACATACCATCTGTCCCAAGATATTTGTACTCATTCAATGCAGCCAGGTGCCTCTCAACAACCAATCTGTCCATGTCAACCAGCAGCCCAGACGCCATGCCTTGCCTACTACCATCTCTAGATAAGCCTGTTCTCTTCTTAGAGAAAAAACTGAGGCAAAATAGACGTTGAGCCTTTCTGATTTCTCTCTGTCCTCTGTTAGAGTTTCTCCATTTTCACCCAACAGTTGGTCTATCTCCTCTTTTACCTTGTGTTTGCTCCTCACATAGCTGAAGAAGATTTTCTTGTTGCAGTGAGCCTCCCTGGCCAACCTGAACTCACTCTGAGCTTCAGCCTTTCTGATGGCTGACCTATTGTGCCTAGCAACCCTCACAGAAGCTTCTTTAGAGGTATTCTGTCCTTCCCTCCATTTCTTGAACATTTCCTTTTTCTTCCTTAGCTTGTCATGGAGCTCTGTTCATCCATTGGTTTTGTGGATCCCCTACCATGTTTCCGTCTTGTTGGAATAGTGATGGTTTGAGTTTGCAAGAGCCCTTGTTTTATGAGAGCCCACCCTTCACTTGCTCCTTTCCCTTCCAGCATTCCTGCCCATAGAGTGACTCTCGTTGTGCCTCTGAGTTCACTAAAGTCCACCTTACTAAAATCTAACATATACATTTGGCCACGAACTTCCTTGGCCCCCTACAGCAAAAGAAATTCTAGGAGGACATGGTCACTTCCCTGTAAGGTCCTCACCATCTTATCCCCATCTACCAATTCTTGCCTGTTGGTTAATATTAAATCAAGTACGGCTGAGCCCCTTGTAGCTTCTTCCACCATTTGAAAAAGGAAGTTGTTGGCCGGGCAGGTCAGGAAGCTGTGTGACTCTAGACACTCAGCAGATTTTCTCTCCCAACACACATCAGGGAAGTTGAAGTCACCCAAAGCTACAAGGTCATGTTGCTTGGATGTATTGTCAAGCTGCTCAAGGTGGGCAGGACCCACCTCCTCACCCTGGGTAGGCGGTCTGTAACAGACTCCAACCACAACACTGTTTGTCCTTCCTTCCCCTGTCCTCACCCAGATACTTTCCACTGATCTGCAACCCACCTCCTCCTGTATTTCCTGACAAGCAAACCCTCTCCTCTCATATAGCACCATTGCCTCCTCCTTGACCCCTTTGGTTTTTCCTGAACAACTCATACCCATCCACTACTACACTTCAGTCATGGGAATCATTGCACCAAATCTCTGTAATGCCTACCAAATCATATTCCTCTGTCTGCATTTGAAGCTCAAGCTCTTCCTCCTTATTGCCCAAGCTTTGGGCATTGGTACATAGGCACCTGAAGCCTCACACCTTTGGCTCCATTAGACCTGCCTGTCCCAGGTGGGCCTCTGCTGTTTGCACTTCTTCACTGAAATCCCTGTGTTGGTCATCTCCTTCTCCTTGTTGTGTCAGTTTAAAGCGCTCCTGATGAATCTCCACAGGTTCCTGCCAAACACATCCCCAACCTTGACAAGTCCATCATATGCTAGGCCATCTTCCAGAAAACCTAGCCCATGGTCCCAGAATCCAAATCACTCCTGTTGGCACCACCAATGCAGCCAGTGGTTCACCTCCATTATCTTCTGTTCCCATTGCATTCCTCTTCCTCTGATGGGAAGGATCAAAGAGAATACCACCTGTGCCCCAATTCTCTTCAGCTCCATCCCGAGAACTTCATATTCAGAATTAATGCTTGTAACGGTGTTCACAGTTATGTCATTTGTTCCCTCATGGACCATCACAAATGGATAATGACCTGTAGATTAGATCAGTTTTGGCATCCAGTCTGCAATATTTTTCATCTGTGCCCCTGGCAAACAGTACACCTCTCAGGCCAGGGGGTCAGGCTTGGACACATGACATTCCACACCCCTCAGCAGTCAGTCACCAATGACTCCTTTTCCTTCCAGTGCCATCTCTTCATATCCCCATGCCTTCCCCACTATGTTTTCCTTATCCTTGTGGTTCTTCCTCTGCCAGTGTTTCTGTCTCAGTCACCACCAGAAGGACTCAGAATTGATTTCTGACTTCCCGTAGCACTGAGTGCTGTCTTGCTCAACACCTTTGGGTTCGTGCTGTAGCGCTCAGAGGAGGTTCATTAGGGCATTCAGTCACTCTCTTGCTTCTGTTACTGAAATCTTCCCCTTTCTTGATCTCATGAAGGGTAGCAATCCTTCCCTCCAGGCTCTGAACTTCCCCCCTCCCCCTTCCTTCAGGTGACTGATGGAACCTGAAACTTACAGACCTGTCCTAATGTTTACTGAGGCCAAAAGTGGTAACACATATCGGAATGTAAAAACTTCTTAGCTCCTTACAGGGTACCCAGGCCCAATCCCCAGGCTAGGAGTCACAGGCCAAGAGCCCTTCAACTAGTGCCTCTGACTCATGCCCACACTAGAATGCCAATGCAGCACTGCAGAAATGCACATGTGGTAAAAGTTTAAACTTCACAGTTGAAGACTTGGGGAAAGCTCCAGGTGGGTAGCTGTGTTAATCTGCAGCAAAACAAAATAGAAGTTCAATGTAGTGTTGCCAGACCCCCTGGTGGAGGCAGGGGTTCCCTGCCAAAATGCCCTGCCCCCAGTCACCAATCAGCTGGCCAGTGGAGGGACTTACCTGGAGAAAGAGAAAAGCCCAGGCTGTCAGGAGTACCTCTGAGGACCTGCCTCCTGCAAACCTATGTGAGGTGGAGAATCAGCTCCCAGCTCCAGAAGAGCCTCCACCTGAGCCAAATCAGGCTCAAGCAAGCACCTCCCAGGGTTTTACCCCAGCACCACCAGCAGCTGAGACACAGTTAAGCTCAAGCCCACCTGATTCACCTCCTCGAGTGGAACTAAGGTCCTGATACAGGCAAGACTTAGCTGCAGAAGGGAAGAGGCACGCATACATGGTCGCAGATCACTAAGTCCTGAGTTCTAGAAGGAGCCGGGACCTCACTGCCAGCTGCTAACAAGCACAGAAAGTGGCTGGGTATTTAAGTACAGCACAGAGACTACCAACCTGTGCTAGCAACAAGTCTTCTTGGCTAAGCTCAGCACCCGTCTGGCTCGCGATAGCTGACTTGATTCTGGAACCTCTGGCTTGTGACTCCAGCTTTGTTTTACTTCGGCTCTGTTGACTCCCTGGACTGGTTAACTTGTGAGTTTCCCTCTTGGACCCTGGCTTGGACTGACTCTGCTTTTGGCTTAGTGTTTTG
The DNA here is from genome assembly GCA_029233225.1 of Lepidodactylus listeri. NCBI lineage: Eukaryota > Metazoa > Chordata > Lepidosauria > Squamata > Gekkonidae > Lepidodactylus > Lepidodactylus listeri. Next base: position 45,214,078 of record JARCFY010000003.1, read on the forward strand.
GACTTGGCAACTTGTTCCTGATTTGGCTTAACCTTGGACTGTACCGGACTTCTGCTTGGCTCCTGTTCTATTAGCACCCAGTCCATGATGCAGGTCTTGTTGCCAGTATCATACAGGAAGTAACCTCAACACACCAGCAATGGCCAGATGACGCTGGTATTTGGACAAAAACTCTATGGTAGAAGCTAATTTTACAATAGTGTTTTTACCCAAATACCATCACATCACCTGGGCATTGCTGGTGTGATGACATCACTTCCTGTGTGGCACTGGCTATGAGGCCTGGGCCTTTCCCTTTCCCCAGGTAAGTCCCCCCATCCCCTGGCAAGCCTATTTCAGTGACACTTTGGAGGCTAACAGAATTTATTCCAGCATAAGCTTTCATGAGTCAGATGCATCTGAGGAAGTGAGCTCTGGCTCTCGAAAGCTTATACTGGATTCCATTTTGTTACTCACTAAGGTAGATTTAGCAGCTTCCAGGTGGGGTCTCAGGTTCTCCCGGAATTCTACCAGATCTCCAGGCTGAAGAGATCCTTTCCCCCGGAGGGACCGGCAGGTTCAGAGGGCATCACATTCCTGCTGAGCTCCCTCCCCAAACTCTGCTTTTCCCAGGCACCACCCCTAAACCTCCTGAAATTTTGCAGCCCAGAGTTGGCAACCCTATTTTAGGTGCCACTGAACTACTATCTTTTTTTGTTTTGTTTGTCATTCACAGGCTAAATAAGCTTTCTGTGGTGGGAGGTTTGACACTACAAATGATCAGTGCATGGCGAGACTGCCATACCAAGAAACTCCCCCTTTATGCCTGAAGGGGGGCTGCTTAGAAAACAATTATCACTAGCCCACCTAGCCCTAGAGCTTCCAGGTTGGCAGGACTGTGGTGCTGGCATGTGTTAGGTCTCTCAGGTGTGTTGCATGAAAACGGCTCCTAAAATGACCCTGAAATCCTGGGGACCTGCCAGATATCTCCATGAAAAGTTAGGGCTTCTTACTTCTTTTTGACAATACATAGCAAGCCCCGTTTCTCCTTATATCGGAAACCATGATTTCTATTTAGCAACAGAACAGTAATAGACAGGGTCATCCTCTCAGTAATATATAGGCGTCACCCTCAGTAGAGAACAAAGTGAAATTAAATAATTGAAATTTTTTGGAACATAAATGTGTTTATCCTGCATACAAAATATCAAGCCATCAACAAGTTGTGGGACTGAGAGCCAGTTTGGTGTAGTGGTTAAGTGCGCGGACTCTAATCTGGGAGAACCGGGTTTGATTCCCCACTCCTCCACTTGCACCTGGCTGGATGACCTTGGGCAAGCCATAGCTCTGTACCAGCTGTTCTCTCAAGGACAATTGTCTCAGAGCTCTCTCAGCCCCACCTACCTCACAGGGTGTCGGTTGTGGGGAGGGGAAGGGAAAAGGAGTTTGTAAGCCGCTCTGAGACTCCCTTGGGGAGTGGAGGGCGGGGTATAAATCCAATCGCTTCTTCTTCTTCTTCTAGACAGCCTTGTTTGGATTCTTGATTTCATTCCAAAATTGTCAGTTCATTGATCTGCGTACTAAACCAGCAGTTTCCAAACTGAGTTCTGCAGAACACAAGGGTTCCTCAGAAGCTTATCAGGACTTCCTCATTAGTGAGAAGAGCAGTGAAGAGAAGAGCAAAAAACTGCACCGTGAGAAACATGCAGTCCCATGAAAGAGTTGGGTGTCTTCTGGGTTGTACTTTCAGTTAACTGTATCCACAGCCTTGTTGTTCCTTACGCAGCAATTATAACTGTTCTCCTCCCCCAAAACACAGCAGGGCCACCAGATATTCTGGAACTTGCTGGGTCTAATGCATCTAGAGTGGTGTGTCTGAATTAACCTTCAGAATTGTGCAACATAGCTGAGTTGTCGACAGGACCTATATCCTTTTCCTACATTCAAACTATCATGTGTGTAGGCCAGGGGTGGGCAAATTGTGGCCCGTGGGCCACATGCGGCCCGCCACAGAGCTTTTTGCAGCCCGCCAAGACAGTCGGCCACGTGGTTTCAGTCCCTCCATTGGGCCTGGAGCACAGAGAAGTGGCGCTCCGGGAGTGAAGTGTCCAGGGGACGGGCACATTACCAAGCCCCACCCCCTGCTCCCAGCAGCCCTGTTGGGTGATGAGGAGGCAGAAGAAGTAAGGTAAGTTACCTTCCCTCTCCCATCCTCCTCTTCCTAATGAATGCAATCATTTTAAAAGGTGCGGCCCTCTGCTAACCTCCGCTCCCACAAAGTGGCCCCCGAGCCAAAACAATTGCCCACCCCTGGTGTAGGCAAACACTTCCCCCTATAATGATGCTGCAATATTCGAAATATAAATTTGCCTTGTACACGATGTCTCTTCTTATATACTGAGCTATGCATTTTCCTTCCAGATCTATTAAAAATTAGCTTTTTAACATTGTTATTAAATTCCTTTTTTTTTAGGGAGTCAGCATCAATTCAAATTCTTTGAATATTCCTTGTAGAAGAAAGAAGTCCTGTTTCTGTACCAGACAAGATTCCATTGTATGATTTTATTTGAGATCCAGTAACTAATAATAATAATTTCCCTGATGCTGGGGAAGACTGAAGGTAAAAGAAGAAGGGGACAGCAAAGGTTAAGATGGTTAGACAGTGTTATCAATGCAATGAATATGAAGTTAAACAAACTCCGGAGCATAACAAAAGACAGGAGGGCCTGGCGTGATGTGGTCCATGGGGTCGCGAAGAGTCGGACTCAACTGTGCGACTGAACAACAACAACAACTACTAATAGTTACTTCTAAGTCGTCTGACTTAAGTGGATTTAGTAGGGTGTAACTTTTTGTTCTGTTAGTTCACATGTTTTCAGTTAGCCATGTTTCATTTGAATCAGTTTTATTTTCATTCCCAGTGTCCCTTAATCAGAATTCATTACTCCTTGTAAAGTGCCTGGTCCAGAATTTATTTCAAAGAGAATTAAAAACTGTCTGTCAAAAAACACATATCCTTTTCAATCCCTGTTGGCTTTAAATAATTAACAAAGATTTCCTGACAGACTTCCACCTTTTTCTTCTCCGAATGCTTCTTAGCTTATTCTTACTTGCTTATAGTTTTCCTTATAGTCCATAAAAAAATTTCAGCCATCTCTTCTTTGGCTATTTTTTTGGTATGAAACCAGATTGTAACATACATAGGATTCTGAAAGCTACCTAAAACAGTTTGGAATTTATCTCAGTAATCTAGTGTGGAACAGAAACTAACAGGATGTGGTCACACATGGTAAATAATCCACTTTCAATCCACTTTCCAACAGGATTTTGCCAGTTCACACAGTAAAAATCCAGTTTGAAAGTGGATTGAAAGTGGATTATTTAGGCCGTGGTCACACGGCCCTTTAAAGCGGGAGGAACTGCTGTTTCCTCCTGCATTTAAAGGGATTGACCAGACTGGCCGCGGCTACTCCCACACTGAAGCTGGCTCAATCATGGGTTCCTCCCGCGTTTTCTGACCCCGGGAAAATCAAGTATTTTCCTGGAGGTCATGCGAGGGACCCACGATTGAGCCGATTTGGACAGCCCTTTCTCGCAATGATTGTGAGAGAGGGCTGCCTGATCGTCCCTCCTGGGGTTTTTTTCCTTTCTTGCACTTGGGCACTCAAGCGCCCAAGTGCAAAAAGGGGGGAAAAACGCCCTGCACTCTGCTCCAGGTCCCGAGCCCTGCCAGCCGCTGCCGCCTGGCGCACTGCCCGCATGCTTCTCCCAAACTTACCAGGCGGTGGCCAGCGAGGCTCAGGGCCCGGAGCGGAGCATGGGGTGAGCCAGCCAGGACAGGTCCAGATTCACCATCCTGGCAGTGGCGGCAGTGGCGGGGTGTGTGTGTAGAAGGGTACCAACCCCAGCCGCTACTGCTGGGGTTGGGATGTGTGAACATCCCAACCTGAAAGAAAAAATCCCAGCGGGACTTTATCCAGGATTAGGGTGCTGTGTGACCACAGCCACAGTAAAGCCCCATTTCAACATGTTTCCTCAAGGTCCATGATTTACTTTGAAAGTAAAAAAGAACTAGGGGCTCTGATTTGAATTGGGGTATTACTGTGAGCTGAAGGGCTACATAACTGTTATGGTCCTTAAAGGTGAACAGATTTATTGAGGGTAGACTATGGCAGGCCACAGCCCACTACATCAGACAGAGAAGTAAAACCTCATTCCGCAGATGGCAGAGGAAGAAAAGAGGTAAAAATGGGAACTATCAGTGCAAAGTCCATCAGTGACCAATGTTTATGGCATTTCTGTGCAACACTGAAAAGTATACAAGTGCACCACACTTCGGCTGGTGCACCCACGTTGTACAACCCAGACTCCCTCATCTATGCAAGCAGCTGAATGATGTGAGATGGTAGCATGCTGGTTTGGTAGAATGGATTATAACACTACAGTTTTGAATACTGTACTATTAGGGTTGCCAGGTCTGACCTGGGAGCCCTCCTGGAGGTTAGCAACTCTAGATGCTTCCTTCAAGCAGAAAATAAAAACAGGCAATATGCATGGCTAGAATCTTCATGATGTAATAATTTTTTTATTTATTTGTAGTAAGGGTTTTGTGTGTGTGTGTGTGTGTGTGTGTGTGTGTGTGTTTTAAATATGGAGCACTTTTAAATGGTAGTTCAATCTATAGTTCAATCCTAATTTATAGTACAATCCTAAAAACACTTTCCTGGGAACAGGGCCGTAGCCAGCAGTGGGGCTTTGGGGGCTGAGTCCCCTATCACATACCCCAAAGCCCCACCAGGCATGCACCTCAAAGCCCCACCAGGTGCCCTAAAGCCCCCCACTCCACTGCCTTGAGGGGCTTCCTAAGCCACGCTGCCTCAGGCCCCCACCAGCCCTGTAGCAACCTTGAAGCCCTTCCTTCCTTCCTTGTGTTGGCAGGGGGTGGGGAGGGAGCCTGGGGTGTGTGACACTACCACACCGCAATGCCTCCCCTCAGTTTCTGATGGGGAAAGCACTGCAGGGGAAGGGTATCGGCTTGCAGCCCGAGCAACAGAGCCAGGCCAAGCGTGGCAGCTGCCAAGACAGCAAAATTGACAGCTCCAGGCAAATGGTGGTAGGCAGCTAAGAGCACTGCTGGCAGGCCGTTCACACGTTCACCCCAATTGGTGGGGAAAGTAATAGTCCAGGTCTGAGTCCCTTCTGTAAAAGACAACTTTTCTCCCTCTTCCCAGAATGGCCTTCCATTGGTGGGGGTGGGGAGGGAGCCTGGGGCACACGGTGCTACTGCACCATGATGCCTTCCTTCCTCCTCCCCCCAGAGAAGTACCTGGCCTTCTGTGGTAAGCTTCCTGCCTTCCTTGAGCAGGCCAGTGTGGAGCAGGGGAGGGAGCGGGAGTGGTGGAGAGCAGTAGTTACTTTTAATTTAATTTAATTTCATTACAGCCCCATCTGGTGCCCCGGAACTGCCCCCCCCCAAAGAAATCTTGGCTGTGGGGCTGCCTGGGAATAAACCCCTTGAATAACCCTCCACTTGAGTGGAGCTGCTTAGGATTGCTCTCTAACAGTCCCCCATAACCAGACAAAGCTGCCTGCATGTCACCCACTATGGTTCCAATTTCCACAGGAAGGGTGTGCAAGTCCAGTCTGTATTGACCAAAGACATATTTAATCTATAATAGATAGTTATTTTATTTGTATATTTATTTATACCCTGTCCTCCCCACCGAAGCAGGCTAATTGCACTAGTGTCACACATCCAGTGCCTGCCCCCCAATCATCTAGCTACGAGGCTCATCTGACCTACTGAGGCCATAAATTGTTATCCACAGGCTAAGAGCCAGCAGCCAAGACTCTTGCCCTTTGGCTCACACCTCCCCTCCCTGTCATGCTTAGACTATCATATATTTTCAACAGCAGAGAGAGCGAGAGAGCAAAACTTTCAAGCCTAGTTTTTTCAAGCAGGCAGCCATCTTCCCTCAACAGCCTTCCTGCTGGGTTACATACAGACTGTAGCTTACTCCCAAGTAAATGTGTGCCCACAAGGTCTGCTTTATTAATATTTGGAGACATGATATATTGGAGACATGACCTATTAATCAGAAGGGCCTTTGCACTCGACACAGCAAGAAAATTTCCCTATTGATCAGTAGTCTGTAGCTGGAGGCCAGCCAAAGAGAGATTGGAACAGCCCCTAGGGATGCCAGCCCCCAGGTGGGCTTGGGGATCCCCTGGAATTACAGCTCATCTCCAGACTACAGAGATCAGTTGTCCTGGAGAAAATGGATGTCTTGGAGGGTGCACTCTATGGCATTGTAGACCACTGAGATGACTGCCCTCCCCAGCCTCCATCCCCAAATCTCCAGGACTTTCCCAACCTAGACCTGGCAACCCTAGGCCCCAGAGTTTCAGAGCTGCTCAGAGGAATAAGACCTGTTCTAAGCTTCCTTCTCTCTCTCACTGAGACATTTCTACAGATAATTAAAAACCTGGGCCTGGACAGATGAGTGAGCCTCCAAGATAAGGCAAACGGCATGAGCCAAGAAGCGGCATTAGGGCTGCCAAGTCGAACTCACCTACTGGCGGGGGGGAGTCCTTCTTCGCCCGGGAGCCTTCCTGGCGCGTGCGCTTCGCGCGCGTGCCCGGTGACGTCACCCAGAAGTGACATCACCACATTGGGGGCGTTGCCAGAGCGTCGCCCTGGCAACGTCTCCAACGTGGTGACGTCACTTCCAGGTGACGTCATTACGCTGGGGAAGTCGTCCACGCTGGACGACTTCGGGGGCGGGGTTCCCCCCGCCGGCCGAATGCCGGCCAGCGGATCGGGAACCCCTATAGTGGGGGATCCCCCGGGCTGACTTGGCAGCCCTAAGCTGCATGTGTCTTTTCTTCTTTTTAAGCAGCTTTGAGTTCCTATTGTGGGGTTCCTGTTGCAGGATGGGTGGATGGATGGACGGACGGACAGATGGATACCAGCACCATATTCAAACCTGAACTTAGTTAAAAACTACAATTGGCTGTAATTGTCTCTATGGACACAGAGCGACCTCTCTCTATTTAAGCGGAAATCTTTTGCATCTTTTATATAGGACAAGAACTTCAAGTTTATACCAGAATTAACTAGAACAGTTCCCTCCTTGGTGGCACTCAGCCAATAAGCAGCCAGTCACATTTCCTGGTTAGTGCTCTGGGGTGATCTGGATGCGAGGTGCCTGCATGCAGCAGGTGTCCCCTTTTCCAGAGGTAGAGAGTCCCTGCCCCCACTCCTAGAAACTGAAAGGGTTCCATTTTCACTCTAGCTGGGCTGGCAGGAGAAGAGACGGTTTTCTGTCCTTACAAAGGACTCACAGCTCATCTGAAGTGCTCCTGAAGACCACAGCTTGAGAAATGCTGTGCTAGATGACTATTCCCTGATATTATCCCCCCCGGGGCTTTTTCTATTTTTATTCAAACATTTTGCAAGATAAGTTCTAAATAGGTAAAGAAAACCACAAAACTGCCAGTGTCTTTCTTTTCTGCTACAAGTTTCCTTTTATTGCAGTGCTACCCGACAGCAAAATAAAATGAGGCTGTGGTGACTGAATCTTCGGCTTTCCATGTATTACTGCCCCTGTCTTCTTTATGACACCTGCTAACACGTGCTACTTAAGATTTACTTGCTATGATTTTAAAAAATATGGAATTTCATGCCAGGTGGGCTTGGAATGTACCTCATGGCAGAGGAAGAAAACATACCCTTATATAGAATATCTTTCAGAACCATGCACACCAGGTTTGAAAATAGATCTGAAAGTAGTGGCCATTGTCCTCTGAAAATATTCTCAATGAAGAGAGAAAGAGAAAGGAAAACAGAGATAAAGAATAACAGAACTGAAAGTAACACAAAAGGAGGAATGTGGCCGTTTTTTATGACTCTGAATGATAAAGCAAAGAAAACGAAGGTTGGCATTTGTCACTGTGGGATGTTTTTATCCGTCTCTCCCCATATGTGCTCTGCAGAGCCTTGCACTCTGCAGATCAACATATTCTGCTGGTCCTCGGCAATATTCCCTCTAAGCTGAGTTAGTGTGAGCTAGCTCACAGTTTTTTAGCCTCCAGCTCACACATTTTTGTCTTAGCTCAGGAAGTATGGGCTCCAGAGCAAACTAATTTATGCAGGAGCCAAATCGCTCGCTCACAACTTTCATGCCAGCAGCTCACAAAGAAGAATTTTTGCTCACAAGACTCCACAGCTTAGAGGGAACATTGGTCCTCGGTCCAAAGAACATCTGTTTATCCTCGACCAGGGAGAGAGTTTTCTCTGCCTTGGCCCTGGCCTGGTAGAACATGCTCCCATTTGAGATCAGGGCACAGGGGGGCCTGCTACAGTTACACAGGGCCTGTAAAACAGAGCTGTTCCATCAGGCCTTTGGCTGAGGTGATGGACATCCATAACATCTGGGCCTCCCCTGCGATGTGGATATGACTTTAATGATTAAACATCTAGAGACTCTGCCAAATGAGTTTTCCACTACAGCATCGTCTACAGGGTGATCATCCAATCATCTGATGCCCTAACTAGGCTTGCCATTCCCCCACAGGGAGCAGGGGGTTGCCCACTTTTAGGGGCCCCAATCTGCCAGCCCAGATCCAGCCAGTGAGGAAACCCTGCCCCCAAAGTGCTGCATTCAAGTCAACATGCTTGGCGCGATGAGGTCACCCAGCAGTGACATCATTGTGCAGGGCACATTGCAGGAGGATGCTCTATCATTCAAGGAAAAACTCTATGGTTCTTCCTCAAATGATAGAGTTCCTGCCCACATTGTGCTCTGCATAATGATGTCACTTCTGGGTGATGTCATCATGGTGTGCGCATTCTGTGTGCGCACCAAAGACCTCCCAAAGAACAAGAAGCCCCCCGCCGACAACCCTAGCCCTAACCAAGATTGGTTTTAGATTGTTTTAATTCCATTTTATTATTTTAACCCTATTTATTGTATATTGCAGTCATTACATTTGCTGAGATGACTTGTGTAAACCTGCCCTGAGCCCACTTGCAGGGTGGGAGGGATATAAATCTAAATGCTTCCATTTGTCTGTCTGTCTGTATCTATCACATTTTTATCCCTACAAGAACCTTAGAATAGTGTACATGGTTCTGTTTTTGCCATTTTTCTTCACAGTAACCCTGTCAGTAGGGTTGCCAGCCTCCAGGTGGTGGCTGGAGATCTCCCACTATTACAACTGATCTTCAGGAGACAGAGATTAGTTCATCTGGAGAAAATGGCTGCTGTGGAAGGTGGACTCTATGGCATTATACCTCACTGAAATCCCTCCCCTTCCCAAATCCTGCCCTCCTCAGCTTCCACCCTCAAAATCCCCAGGTATTTCCACACCTGGAGCTGGCAACACCACCTACCAGACAGGTGCTGTTGGTCCCAGAAAACAAGTGGTGTTGATCCTTAATGCTATTAGCCCCAGAAAACAACAGAATTGTCTTTTATTGTAACAACATCTAATTCAGGGTTGCCAATGTCCAGGTCAGGCCTAGAGTTCACCCAGAATTACAACAGGTCTTTAGACTTTCCCCTGGAGAAAATGAGAGCTTTGGAGGGTGGACTCTGTGCTATCACATCCCTGTTGAGCAGCTCCCTCTCCTCTCTAAACTCCACTTTCTCTAGGGCACCACCCAGAAATCTCCAGGAATTTCCCAAGCAGGAGCCGGCAGCCCTCGGCTGTGGTCACACAAGCAGGTTGCCGTGACATAGTAGCATTACCTTTGTGGATTTAAAAAGCACAATCCGACAACTACATCTGCCTTCTGTGCTCCAATCACTGGCACCCCCTGTTGCCCTGCTTTGGAAGTGGGGTGATCAGGCACCAGGGAAAGTCTGGTATTAACGGATGCCACTCCACTTTCCTGGATGTCTGAACAGTCCTGCCATGAAAGGAACCCAGAAGGGAAGTTTGAACCCACTGATCCATTTCCACCACTTTTGGGGGGATTTGCTGCCTATATGCACATATGCGCATGCACCCTCCTGCATTAAATAAAAACTGATTGGGCAATTGCACCCTGTGGTTGAGGCGCTACAGTAATGTGAATGCCTGAATAATGTGAATGCCAGACCATGATGGTAATCATTGCAATTACTAACTTTTATTTATTTATTTATTTGAATTAATTAATTTATTTGAATTTATATCCCGCCATCCTCGCCGTACGGCGGGCTCAGGGCGGCTAACAACAGCCAAATTTACTAAAGTAAATTGACTGACTTATTCAGTAAATTAATAAACTACTGCTTGTTGATAAATTGTTCCAATTTAATTAGTCCTCACTATAAATAGCAAATAAAAAAATAAACACTTCAAAATTGTTCTTCTTTATAAAGTAGCATTTTTAACGATACTGCAAATTATCTCACATCATTCCCCACCCCACCCTATCCCACAGCATTTGGAGTCACCTGGAACAACACACACACTTTGAAGATAAGTGACACCAATCCTACATGTGACAATGAGGCAGTTCAGGTATACACATATCCTGACTTGAGTCCCATGTGTTGTGTATTTTGTCTCTGGGTGCCAAGGCTAGAAAGGAAGAAGCAACATCCCACCAAAAGCAGCCAGCAGAAGAAGTCAGTCAGAGGGCTGTGTGTTGGGGAGAGATTGAGAAAAAAAGACTGTATGTGAATAAATGCATGCATGAGTTTTGAATACTCTGTACTACGGATTCACTTGGTAACTTGGCTCACATTCTTAGCAAACTGCTGCTTTGTATAGGTTATGCAATCAGTTATTGCCCTGCAACATGGCTTTCTTTCTTGAGAGGTCTGCTCTGCCTGGGCTTGTTAGTTTGCAGACTGGAGGGTCGGTAACTCGGCAATTCAAGACCCGAGTGCTGTGTGACGGAATGAGCTCCCGTCTCTGGCCCCAGCTCCTGACAACCTGGCGGTTTGAAAGCAAGAAAATGCAAGTAGATAAATCAGTACCACTTTGGTGGGAAGGTAACAGTGCTCTGTGCGCCTCAGTGTCTAGTCATGCCGGCCACATGACCATGGAAAAAGTCTTTGGACAGCACTGACTCTTCAGCTTCTGAAACTGGGATGAGCACCGCCCCCTAGAGTTGAATTCAACTGGCTTTCGAGCAAAGGAAACCTTTACCTTTATGGACTCACTCATTGTCTTTTGAACTAGATACTCAGCCTCAGTATTTCCTGTAAGGGTGCATCTTTTCCTGATAGTTTTCTGAATGCTTAATGCCTTAATAATATGCTGCTTCTATTTGTGTGGTATGCATGTGACTATACGTGTGTTAACTACAGTGCTCTCAACTTGAGTTAGCTGCATTTTTAGTTCTTGCGCTGTGCTTCTCACAGAACAGGAGTCTGGACTGTGGTAAGGTTTATCTTCCTGGATCCCTCTCCCCTGAAGGGTCTGACCCACGGGCCAGAAACAGGAGGGAACCACAAAATGTCACCGCTTGATATGTGTTCTGGTGCTGGTTTTATTGTTTTAAAATTTGTACATTGCCTGGAGCCCCACAGTTGTGGCGATTGGGTGATTAAAAATGCAAATAAGTAAATAAGTAAATCTGTGTTGACGAGTTACCATGAAGGGGTATGTTGCTTGGTGGAGACTGAACTCACAGAAAGCCAGTATAGTACAGTAGTTTAAACCTAAAATCTGGGACATCCAGTTTCAAATCCCTGCACCGCCATAAAATTCACCGAATGATCTTGGGACAGGCACAGTCTCTCAGCCCAGTCTTCCTCACAGCATTGTTATAAGGTTATTATCTTTTTAAATAAATTTTATTAAAGCACATACACAAAACTTATCATCGTCCAGGAATATAAAACATTTTGTATAGAGAAGACTATTATAAGTAACACACTTTACGATAATAAGGATTAGAGGGGAATAGCTTTGTTGTAGACAAATATTCAACAATAGGAGACCACAGTGTAATAAATTTCTGTTGTCTACAGAACTCAATGGAAGTTGACGCATTAGTAATTTTCCCCGTTATAAAAAGATCCCATAATTTAATAGTCCATTGTTCAATTGTGGGTGTTGCAGAATCTTTCAGCTTTGTTGCAAGTAAAAGTTGAGCAGCTGTTAACAATATGGCCAGTCTTTTTAGAATCTATTTTATTTAATTGTAGGGCAGACCAATATTCTAAAAGAACAATTTCAGGTATATTATCTAGGCAAACATCCATAATCTGTTCTATTTGGGAAAGAATTAAATCCCCAAAAGCATACATTTTTGAGCAAGCCCACTAATATAGTTTATTAGATTCAATTCCAACACTTTCTTTAGTTTCAGCCCATTCACAAAATAGATGGATTCAAGATTGTTAATCTAGATTGAATCCAGATGACTGGCCAAATGTTTGGAGGGCTCCTAGTAACCTAATCAATATTTTAAATTGGCTCACAGATGGTACTTATCTCTGCGCCGTCTTCAGAAAATATATAAAACTGGTTCTGATAAATGCTGGAAGTTATGCAGATGTTCTTCTGACTTTCTGCATAGGGTTGTTATAAGATTATGATGGGGACAAGGGGAATAATGTATGCGGCTCCTTAGAGGAAGGGGAGAGAGCTAAAAATACACTGGGCTGGTGGATAGATAGAATAGCTATGACCCTTAGATGAACAGAATATTTTCTGTTGGCTTTGCACTTGGGGCTCAGTAGCGCTTGGGCTCCCGAGTACGCCACACCCCTTGCCAGATTCATACCTTCTGGAAGCCGGCAACCATAGATAGCAACGTTCTTATAGGCAAGCAGCTGATAAAGTCAATCAGGCTTCCTGCTTCAGAGATAGAGCTGTTCAAAGGGAACTGTTATAATTAACCCAAGGGGCTTTCCTCTGAAGCATGCTTTGGCTTATTAACTACCTTTTTTGGTTTGGTGACTTTTTTTAGACTGCTAGAAGCTCATGCTACTGAAACCCACAGGAAATAATTCAGGTGAAAAATTCCAAGCCACATCCTGCATCATACCTGTTTTACTCAGCCCCTTAACAACTCGCTGCCTTGCTGCCCCTGTCTAGCATCATCTGTTGACTTCTCCGAGATCAGTCTAGTCTATCTGAGGAGGCACAGGGGCTGGAGTGCCTTCTGAGGCATACATACTCTACAAAGAAGGCAGACGTGGTGCACCCTTCCTCACATGAATAGGGAAGGAGGGAGGGGATATATCCACTCAGTTTTTGAGACAGGCAGAGAATAAAAAAGATACAATGAAAGAAAAGAAATAGGAGCAGAAGAGCTTACAATTTCCTTTCCCTTCCCCTCCTTACAACAGACACCCTGTGCGGTGGGTGGGGCTGAGAGAGCTCTTTCAAGAACTGCTCTTTCCAAAACAACTCTGAGAGAACTTTGACTGACCCAAGGTCACACCAGCAGCTGCATGTGGAGGAGGGGGGAATCAAACCCAGTTCTTCCAGGTTAGAGTCCGCTGCTCTTAACCACTACGCCAAACTGGCTCTCAGTGTCAGTGTCTACTGACTGCCAAAAGCGCTAATAGGTACCCATGATTCTACATGAGAGTGCCAAAGCATTGGAAGCCACTGGTTCCCATATCACCCTCCAGTCTCTTTACAGACCCATTTCTAAAGCAACTGCTCCACCAGATTGTCAGCGTGGGCTCACAATGCACTACTGGTTTTCCACCTGTGGAACAGTGGAGAGGCAGTTGGTGAAGTTCCATTCACTCCCCACCGCCATACGTATCATACATATTATTACAGGGGAAACTGCTGGCGTGCCTATATACCCTTAGGAAACAATTTTTTTAAAACCCCACTCCTACTCAGAACAGCAGGGATAGGAGGGCTGCTCCAGCTGAGGAGGAAGAGTAGGACTGCTGCCCAACATTATCTCTTTCCCCCATAGCCTAGGAGCAAGAAGACCCTAATAACTATGGCTGCGAGTTCCAGGGGTCCGTTGGAGCGGGAGCGCACAGGAGCGCAGCTCCGGGAGTGAGGAGCCCAGGGGGTGGGCACATGACTAAGCCCCGCCCCCTCCTCGGCTTCCCCGAGCAGTGCAGAGGCGCAGCGCCCCGGGGAAAGCCCTGCTAGGGTCTTTATTGTTTTTAATGTTTTGTTTTAATATTGATAATTTTATCATTGTTCCTTTTATGACTGTGTGCTGCTTTTCCAGAGACATGCTCAAGGTGGCATATACATTTTCTAAGTATACCATTTTTTATCTGGGCACTTGGCACATAAGTACTGGAGAAATTTCACCAACCCTTCAGCAGCTTCCACCCCATCAGTTTGGTGTAGTGGTCAGGAGTTGGACTCTAATCTGGGAGAACCGGGTTTGATTCCCCACTCCTCCACATGCAGCTGCTGGTGTGCCAGTCACAAGTTCTCTCAGAGCTGTTCTCTCATGAGCAGTTCTCAAAAGACCTCTCTCAGCCCCACCTACCTCACAGGGTGTCTTGTTGTGGGGAGGGAAAGGGAAAGGGATGGGTGGTGCACATGTCCTGGGTATCTCAAGTCTACTTGAAACCTGGTGGTTTCAAGGGAGCAGGAAGAGAATGAGGGTGTGTTCTTTACGCTTATTTTTATTGCACAAAGTATTAGATGGGGAAGGGAAGGGAGGAAGAGCAGGTCAGTTTCACTCACCTGTGGCGTGGAGCCTGAGGGGTGGGTGTTGCCTTCTGACACACTTCCGGTATGTTAGGGGGTGTGGCATATGCAAATGAGATATGCAAATGAGATATGCTAATAAGCTCCTGCACCTCTTTTTCTACGAAATGACCCCTGGCGAGTTCCATCACCACCTAGCTTTGATTATCCTGTTGCAGATCCTTCCTTCTTCCTGCCTAACTTCTTCCTTTGCTTGTTTGCTCCCTGGCTGCATATGGAAACACAAGCATCAGAAGCCTTGCATCAGACCTTGGTAGAGGAGAGGCAAGAAGGTGCCTTGGGGTCCTTGGCATTTCTGGAAGCAGGGTGGAGGGGGAAGGTTGGGCCACTGCTGTTAATCTGTAGGGTAGTGGAAGGGCGGCAGCGGCAGCAGCGGCGGCAGCAGCACATGCCTGGGGGAGGCACCCTGAAGTCTTGCAAAAGATATGCCATCAGAGCTCTAACTGTGGCTAGCTAATTAACCCATTGTAATGTATGTAATGGTGATCACCATGTGCTCCCTGTAATGGCGACCGCCACATGGCCAAACGCACATGGGTCAGGACGAACAATAGCTGGCAAGATCGTAACTTGCCACCAGTCCTGTGCCTATGATCCTCTAGGGACCCTATGAACTGTAACCACAATCTTAAGGTCCTGTCGGGACATGTGGGTGAGGCCGGAGGTGTGGCTCCAGCCGGAATAAATGAGGGCCCCTGAGCCCAGGTTATCATGATTCACCTGAGCAGCTATAAACATGCTTGCTGATTTCACGACAACGCATCTCTGACTCCAGTACTTTGCACCCATTAAGTGGACATTTACACTGAGGAGAAAAGGAGGAAACATAAGCATATAAATGGGGAGGGCGTGCTAGTAAATTCTTGCTTGCAGTGTTATTTTGTGCAGTGGTAAATCCACTACTGAGAGATCACATAACATTTTTTAAAAATGCCTGAAATTGACCAGGACCTACTGAAGTGGCTAGAAGGAAACATATTGTACTAAATGCAACTTACTACTTAGTAATCCTGCTTAGGATCTTGCAGAGGGGAATGAGGCACTGTTGAATCGCTGAGGCTATGATGTGGCACCCCAGCCCTGATTTTGCTGCCAGCTGAAAAGAATAATCCCTTGAGGAAACAACCTATCTGTTGCAGTGGAAGACCACACCTTTCAGTCAAAAGAAGCATAGGCACAAGTCCGTTAAAGCAGACCTCCTTTAAAAGAGCAGCCCCTAATCAAAATTTGTATGAGAACACAGACATTCTCAAGATGTCGCTTCTGAAACCAATACGGTTATGCAATATAGTCAATGGTGTTTGGAAATTTTTTTAAAAAAACAGAGTCCTATCTGTCACTCTAAGGGTCACGATTCTTCTGTCTGAAATCGGTGTACTTTTCCATATAAAAGATTCAGTGATATCACACAGTTCCCAGTGTGTTGCGTAAGAAATACCAGATGTTCCTGGATTTTCTAATCTTGTGACACATATGCACTCGCTGTGCCTGTCACAGACATCTTTTTTTTAAAGGTGCCTTCGATTCACTCTGTACTTTCCAGCCGTGTCACGGCTATCGACTTCCTGTAGACGGTCAGTCAGCTGGCGCTGACTCGCTGATGCAGATTAGCTGGGTTTTCTCAAGCCCACTACAAACAGACCAACCGCAGCAGGTCAGAAATTCATCCTGAGACTTCCTTCCATCCCACCCCCATTCATAAATTCTCACTGAAAATTCTTCATTGAGAAGCGCTGCAATCCCCCACAATAAGAATGAAACAGAAACTCACTGAGCTATTCAGATAAGTCACCGTCATTTCTGAGGCAGTGTCCTATGCTGTATACTGTGCTAAACCTGAGCAAGAAAAATGTGGGCTGCATCCACACATTACTGGAAACTGCACTATCACTAAGCTATAGCAATTATTCACGGGCGGGTTTTTCTCTGTGGAGAAGACAATCCAGGAGGTGAATGATTGCTACAGTGCAAGGGTAACCTAATATCCAATAGTGCATAGATGCAACCATGATGGTTTAATCATGACGTTCACTCAGTGGACTTAAACAAACTGCTGTCTCTCAGAATAAACTTCCTTATCGGGGTTATCAAAAGGGTTTAATGGGTGGGGAATACACTCCACTCTGAGGTCCTTAGAGGGTGAGCGAGATATAAAATAAGTACAAAAAAGGGGGAAAGAGCATTTGGCACTTTCTGCTGGCAACTACAGCTTAGTGAGCTCTGCTGAGATAGTGGAGACAAACAAAAGAAAGGGAAGGGTGACGCCGAGCTAACTTTTTAATGCGTGACACCAACAATGCTGTTTAGCCTGGAATACTTTTGAAGGCTTCTTCACATGTAATAATAATTTAAAAAACAATCTTTGCTTTTTCTCTGTCTGTAATGCATAGGGTTGCCAACCTCCTGAAGATCTCCCTCTATTACTATTGATCTCCAGACAACCAAGATCAGTTCCCCTGGAGAAAAAACAGCTGCTTTGGAGCTATTCTATGGCATTATATACACAGCTGAGGTCCCTCCCTTCCCCATAACCTTCTCTAGGCTCCACCCCCAAAATCAGGTATTTCCCAACCCAGAGCTGGCAACCCTAGCTAAGGCAATGCTCCTCTGCCTTGGTCTGCAATAGCTAGGTCACTCACTACCTGAAACTAGGTGGCCACTTGAGGGTGCCCAACTAGGGCTGTGGTTACACACACTAAACAAGTGGGTTGAAAGTGGATTATTTAGTGTGTGTGACCGCAGCCCAGGTGTTCCATTTTTCCTGGGGTCCTTCACAGAGCCCTGTAATAATCAGACATGCACTTGTAAGTTCCCTGCTGAGAATTCACTTTCTAGGCATATATCAGGTCCATGCCATTTTCCAGTGACCCTGGGAGGCCCTGTTTGCCCTGTTATGGTGGAGGAAGGCAGACATAATCCCCTTCTTCCTGTGCCTGCCAGGGAAGTTAAAGTGGTTTTTCTGTCTTGCACCTCGCTCAACAGCCCACTGAGTTCCCCAAAATGCTACTCCTGGGTGTCAGGGAACAGCAAGGGGATGACGAAAGGGCCTCCAGTGGGAGGTGGAATCAGCTTCCACTGACAGAAATGCCTTGTGCAAATGGAAAACATTATCTGGATCCATGCTGATGTTTCCTCCTGCACATGATGCTGTGTGTAGAAGGCCTACATGAAGGATACAGAGGCTTCCAAGGAGGACAGTTTGAATCCTGCTGTGGAAATGATGTTTCAACATAGTTTCCATTACAAATTACGCTGCTGTTTCTGTTAGGGGAACAAACTTTCCTCAGGGGAGGGAGGGAGACCGAGCCACATGAAGTTAATGGGAAAGGTAATACAACGTGAAATGGAAGATGTGAACTTGAGTCCCACTTCTGGCAGATGCAGAAGTGACCTCCAGAAATCAAATCACTGTTTACTGGCAATAATAATTTTGAATAGAAAAGTTTTCCTCATCATAAAATAACTCCACAGAACCACATGAGGAGATAGAAAAGGTCATGTAGTCTTCAGGAACCAAGGCTGCAATCATACGCACAATTAGACCCAACATAGGCATGAATGCCAGGCAGATTTAAAGGGAGTGATCAGACAGCAACATCTGGGAAGCATCCCACAGCTGTCGGCAACCTGTTCTACTCCGCTGCAGAAGCGGAGTTAAAAGACAATGGGGAAAATCCGGTAGTAAACAGGTGGTGATGGCCACAGATGGACTTTCCCCTGTCTGGTCGCTCCAGCATGCTCTCATGCCATCAAAATGGTCTGATCAGGCCATCCCAACTCCATGCCATTGTTCCCCCCCCCCCCCGTTCTAAATATGCACACCTTTGCAAACTCCATAGGGAGCCCTCAGTGTGGAGGTATGATTCCTTGATTCCTTGATTAAGCACACGGGAAACAAACGGCCAAAAAAACCCACATGACTCACTCACAAGTGCATCTGATTACACACTGACGGACTGCACCCGCAGCTCCAAAGGGAGGTGTGATCTCGCAACTGTGGGTCAAATTTCTCTGGAGGAAATGGCCTCACTGCTCCCCACTTTATCTGGCATATGTGAACGCAAGTCAAATCTGTGACATGACCCATTCCTTCCTGTCCACAGACTCCAGCTGTGTAGACGCATCCTACAGGTTCATTTTTGGAGCTGTAGCTCAGATGAACTGCAAAGGCTTAGCATACGCAAGATCCTGAGTTTGACACCTGGCTATGATCTTCTGAAGAAAAGGACTGAAAAGAGCCATGTGCATGCCTGTGCAATTGCAGCATGATAGCAAACCACAATAAACTGATTCACAGACTCAGGAAACTATCTGATACCTTCATGCTCCAGGATGTCCAGCCTATTTCATCCCATTCTGAGAACCCTGCTCCTTATGCTTCTCAGGACAAGGATCACCTGTGTTTGTAGTAGCCTTTAGGCTTGCCCCTTGTGGTGGTTAAACCTCCCCCTTGTGGTGGTTAAGCCTCCCACTCTCAGGCTGTGGTCACATGGTCATTTGCAGCGGGTTTCGCTGCTGTTTCCTATCAGATTTAAAAGGGCTGATCAGACGGGCACATCTGCCTCCCGTCTTGCATCCCGCTCAGTACCGCAATCAACCCCGTTCGGTGGTGGTTTTCCCAACACCCGCAAAATCAAGTGTGGTCATCTCAACCCACATATAAATAATCCTGATGAAATATGCAGTGCAAACAACCTGCCGTAAGGTTCCCGTGTGACCGCACCCTCAGTCCCAGTACCCTTCCTGGAAAAACTGAGGAGCCAGAGAAAACATGGCCTTAAAATAGCCCTGTAGTAATGCTCTAAAAAAATTCCCATGTCTCCACAGAGATGAGGAAAAATTCCTAGAGCACATCACCCCACTTTTGAGGTAATATTGCATCATCCCCAAATGTCATCCTCCTCAGGCACCACTCTTAAAATGTCCATGTGGAAAACATCCAAGTTGGAGCAAATACATAGGGTTTTGCTACATGGCCACCATATCCAGTTATATTGTTTTCAGCAAATTAACATAAACAACTGATCGACTTGATTTTTTTTTTAAAAGGTGGCTCTCTAATGTGTCACAAAGAAAGTTAAAAGGTGTTGCTCTGTCTGCTTTCCTTCCCTGATAAGGTATATTTCAATACTATTAATAGTTCAACAGTGCCACCCTAAGCAGAATTACACCCTTCCAAGCACATTGACTTCAATGGACATAGAAAGGAATAACTCTGCTTAGGATGGTCCTGCTACTGTATGAGTGTTTCTATGTTTACTTATTAATATTTTGGCCATTGCTCAGTCTTTAGTTCACTAATGATATACATTTCTGATATCTATTCCTTGTGGTATCCTAGAAAGTATTTTAACTGAATTTTAGGAAAAGGAGTAACCATTGTCCTATCTGCTCTGTTTTGCACCAAGTATCCTGCTAGTCTGCAAACAGATTATCACAGACCTTGCTTGACACATCAATTCAATGTGCCCAAGACTCCAAAAACTTCAAATCAGCCTCAGGGCCACATTATGTCTTTTGTGGGCCCTATGCACTTTTTACCTTTTGGGGTCCATAATAATATCAATACAAAAGGGTACCCACAACAAAATGTTGCTGGAGCCCAAGCCCTGTCCGGCATGGTTGATGCGGGGGAGGGGGAGCTGGTGGCTGGCTTTGGTCGCTCCTCCTCCCATGTGCCGCCGCTGCTTCCTCCTCTCCCTCACCTAACAAAGTTGCGTCTTAAAAGGGGGGGGGGGTATGTGAAGCAAAAAGCTGGTGGGGCAGCCCACCAAACAGCTGCTCATTGCTCTGTTTGTGCCCAGGCACTCCTCCAGTGCTACTGCCCCTTTGAATAGAAGCCCGCTGTGGCCACTGACGGGGCGCAGGACTCCAGATGCCGGGGCGGGGAGGGGGAGACGAACAGTAGCCCAGTAGCCCCAGGAGTCCCCCTACCATCCTCCTGTTTACTGGCAGTTCTGGTGGTGGGCAGGTCTTGCTGGGACAGGCTGAGCAGCAGCTGGGATGAGTACTGCCACCGTGAGTTACCTTTTCCTGGTGGTCCTAGTGGTGGCGTAGGCAGCAACGGACAGTTGCTTTTCCCGTGGCTCAGTAAACACACATGCGCACAGAATGCAGTTTTACTTGAGGGGGATTTAAGTATCCCCCGTACACTTTTTAAGACATTTTCGATTTTTCTGCACCCCTGGGGATTGCCCCAAATGTGCAGAAAAACCTCTTTACCCTCCATGTGCCCCAGATCTGCGGAAATAAGTATCCACACGCACAGGGGACCCTTCACTATTAGATATATAGATTAAAAATTATTTTTGATATAACTTTAAATACTTCAAAATTTTATTTTTTTTCTGTTTTAGGAAAAATTAATAATTTTTGTGGGCCCTAAACATTTCATTTTTTTCTGATGTGGGGGAGGGGGGGCGGGAATTTCATTGATTCTAAAAGTTCATTTTTGATTCTGATTTTAAAAGAAATTAAGACATTTTTGTGGACTCCTAAAAGAATCTTAGCCCTAGGCACTGTGCCTACTTTGCATAATGGATAAGTTGGCCCTGATCAGCCTGATTTGTGGATTGTGAACAAACTGAAAGGAATATAATCGCATTGTGGGCTTTCTAGTAACACCCTCCCCGCCCATGAACTGGAGTCTCTTTTGAAACTTTGCTATTTAACTAGCAAAAGGCCAGTCAGATTTGATGGGGGAGGTAAATGGAAAGGCAACAGATACAGATAGAGCAAGGGATTTCCCCAGCCCCTGGTGACATCAGCCAGAACTGAACCTGCAACTATCTGAATAATCCTACCAGATTTTTGTTTGGGGCAGCCCAATCCTGAGGGCCACTTCAATGCTGGTGGCCAGCTGCTAATGTAATAGCAGCAGCACTAGGTGGATCCTTCTGGACATTCTGCAACGTGCATCTCCACAAAACACGGACCACATAGTGAGCATGCCAGAATTCACAGCAACCCCAGCAATACCCACCAGTCAAGCAGCAGCACCTGATGTTCCTCTGAGTGGCACACACAGGTGCAGCCAATCACCATCTGCTAACACAGCCACTGCCGCTTGATGCCTTTCCTCCCTCCACAGAGCACCAAAGGACAGGGAGGAAAGACACAGTGGCCGTGGTCACATGGCCCTTTAATGCAGGGGGAAGAGCTGTTTCCTCCCGCATGTAAAGGAACCGTTCAGAATGGCCGGGACAACTCCCGCGCCGAAGCCGGCTCAAATGCGGGTTCCTCCCAAGTTTTCCGACCCGAAAAAATCAAGTGTTTCCACAGGAGTTGCGCAAAAAGCCCACATTTGAGCCATCTGGACAGCCCTCTCTCGCAAACATTGCGAGAGTAGGGCTGTCCAGATGGTCCCATCCACCATTCCCCCCTCCCCTTTTACACTTGGGCACTTGGCCACTCAAGCACCCAAGTGTAAAGGGGGGGGGACCCAAACTTACCAGGCGGCTGGCGGGGCTCAGGGAAGGGTGCCTACCCTGGCCGCCACCGCCGAAAAAAGCTGCCGCTGCCAAACACCTCAGCGCCGGGCTGCCCACCACTTCTTCCGCCTCTGCCAAACGCTCGAGAATGCCGCTGCCGCTTCTTCCACTGCCGCCGCCGTCTCCGCCCGCCATCACCATCCCAACCTGAGGTAAAAAAATGTGGCCCCTTTAATCCTGGAGGGCTCCTGGATTTAAAGGGACCGTGTGACCACAGCCAGTGACAGTACAACCCAAACAGGGGCAAATAGCCTCAGTGTCCCCCCCCAGCCCACAGTGGAAGGGCACCCATGGAGTGGACAGGACACCCATCTATCCCCTGGCAAGGATCTAACTGGCGGCAGAAGTGCTGGCCACCCACAGCTATCCCTGTTCCAAGTTACACAACACCCTTCCCCTGAAAGAGGAAGAGGAAGAAGACAAAAAGACAGAGAGCAGATGCAAACCCTCAGCCCCTTCACGCAAGACCAAACTTCATCTGCTTAATAACAGACAGACAGGGACAGAGCTGTAGGTCACTGCAGACCATTTCGAACAGCAGCACGCAAATAGTGACGAGGTGTCCAGTACAGCCCCTTTGCCTTTGCAGGCTGCTCTCAGAAGCCATGGGGAGATGAGGCAAGCTCTCCCTGTCACAGCACCCCTGTGAGCAGGGCTGCCAAGAGCCACTATGGACCCCCAGACCTGCCCCCCATGACTCTCATCCAAACCATGTGTCTAATTTTGTAACTGTTTATATTTATATACACATACATATGTGTACCAAAACAGGACACACTTCTCACATCTGATGACTGTAGTTCACATAAACTTCATATCACAATAAATCAGTTTAAAAAAAAAACCTATTTAAGTTTACCCTTGTACTTTTACCTCACAAAAAAAGCAGGGGCAAATTGATTATGTACCAGTGCTGCATGAGAAGTACTGGGATTATTGGGGTTCATTTTGCTGACACCCAGGGCTTTTTCTTTAAAAAAAAAAAAAAAGAGGTGTCGGAACTCTCAAGAGGGAAATGAAGTTTTCAATCTGTATACTGAAAACACATGAACTTTTAAAGATTTTTAAAAGAATTTTGTTGAAGAGGTTCCAGTTCTGGTGCGTTCCCCCAGAAAAAAAGCCCTGCTGACATCTTTTTCTATGAAGCTTATGTAATTTGTCATATAACATTAAGTTTAATGTCTACAGTAGCAAAGTAGCATTTATATATCAGCTTACTATGATATATGTATGATTATTGATCAGCGGAAGATTCAGTAAAAAAAAAAATAATAAGCTGTCTGATTACTGACATTCTGTTTCCTTCCACTGGAAATTTTTAAGATATTTAATATATATTCACTGTTCTTGTGTAATTGCTTAGTTCTGGAACATTAATAGGGCAACTTATTAATGCAACATAATATACATCTACACAAAAACCTTCCACAGGGTCACACACCCCAATATGTGGGAGGTGGTTGATAAAACAGAAGTTACATACATGGCAGCAGGAAGGACTGTTCAACCCTGCTGCCTTTAAGGGAAAGTTCATAGTCAGCCACACTGCTGCCCCCAGATGGTCAATCAATCAAGCTGACAGTTCTTTAGTTGTCACACATGATCAAGCCTACTCAAGTGCTTAACAAGGGGGAAAACCTATACCAACCATAGGCCTCTCATATTAACCGAAAGTGTCTCCAGCGTGTTTCCCCCTCATCTCTTTCATATATAATTTCTAGTACTCCCACTCTGACGTGACCAAAATACCTTGGGAGGAGGGGAAATTCCATCATGTCTGATGACACATAGTGGTGCCTTGCGTTCTGATAGGAGGTGTATTCACCTTTCACAAGCAGAAGTCGATAATGGAGTTCAGCCATTCATCATGGAATCAGTAACACAACTATGACTTAAAATCAGGGAAGAAATAAAAGTGTTCAAATGCAGGGAAAAGGCAAAGTTTGATTCTGATAACAAAAGGGAAATGTCAAAATATTGCTCCTAAGTAGAGATGATTAAACTACTTTTAATTTTTTTTAAAAAATTGGCAGGTCTGTTATAAAATGGTGTTTTAAATGTATATACACATACAAGTGGGCGATCTGCAGAACTTGCAGGGAGTATCTCATTTTCCCCTTCCCTACGATTTCTTCTTTACTTTTCCTGGTAGCCCCCATAGACTCCCCCCTTTTCTGCCTCCTTTTCTACTTTCCACACAATAGCCAACTTTGTATCCTTCCCCGCCCTCAGTTTTCCCTACCTCCCTACCCCTGGTAGACTCTCCCTGAGAAAAGTCTGGCTGAGTTGCACAGTGCTGGCCACCAGGATGGCTCTAGTTGCATGATAGGGAACCATAAAACTTGCAGAGGCACCTCATTTCCCCCTGTATCCCCCACCTCATACCCTTTCCTCTTTCTTCTCTCCAGGCAACCCCCATATCCTCACCTTTCTCCCTTCCTTCTGTTATTCCCATCCATCCACCCACCAACCTAAATTTTATCTTCCCTCAATTTTCAGCTATATTTATTATTTCATGTATAGCTCAGGTTTCTCCAGAATGGGGACCCAAAGTCCTTTCCCCCATTTTATCCTCACAACAACCCTATGAGATAGGTTAGGCTGAGCAAGTCTCATCTAAGTTGAGCTTCCATGGCAAAGTGGTGGTTCAAATCTGGGTCTCCCAGATCCTAGTCTGATACTCTAACCATTATATCACACTGGATTTTGTGAGATGGCTGCTATTGAACAGAAGGAAGCAGCTGGGTCTGGGTGAGTCATGCAAATCATGTGGCAGCAAGTCAACGTAAGAACATAACAGAAGCCAATGTTGGATCAGGCCAGTGGCCCATCCAGTCCAACACTCTGTCACACAGTGGCCAAAAATACCAGGTGCCCTCAGGAGGTCCAGCAGTGGGGCCAGGACACTAGAAGTCCTCCCATTGTTGCCCCCTCCCAAGCACCAAGAATATAGAGCATCACTTGCCCCAGACTGAGAGTTCCTATCTATACTTTGTGGCTAATAGTCACTGATGGACCTCTGCTCCATATCTATATATCTAATTCCAAAAGGTTTTTTTTTCTGTGTGGATGCTTATATCTGCCAAAAGAGAGCTCACTCTCCCCCAACAGCTTTTCCTACATAGTCAGGACCCTTCCTCGCTCTGCAGAAAAATCCGAAAAGTTAAAAAAAAACTTCAGGGACCATTGAATTCCCCCCAATACCTTTTGAAATGGCATCAACTCCAAGCATCAACTGTGAGGAGATTAGAATGTTCGGGGGAGGGGGGAGGTTCTAACTGTTTCTGTCAGTAAAAGGCAGGATTTTTACTGGCAGCAGTCTAGGCTTGCCAAGTACCACCCCCCCACCCCCCGGCCACCAGCAGCGGATCCAGAGCCAGGCTGGGAAACTACTGGAGATTTGGGGGTGGAGCCTGGGGAGGACAGGGACCTCAGTGAGGTACAATGCCATCAACTCCACCCTTCAAAGCATCCATTTTCTCCATGGAAAGTTATCTCTGTAGTCTG
The DNA here is from genome assembly GCA_029233225.1 of Lepidodactylus listeri. Taxonomy (NCBI): domain Eukaryota; kingdom Metazoa; phylum Chordata; class Lepidosauria; order Squamata; family Gekkonidae; genus Lepidodactylus; species Lepidodactylus listeri. Next base: position 45,239,703 of record JARCFY010000003.1, read on the forward strand.
GAGATGATCAGTAACTCAGTGTTACTGAGTGGGAGAAGGAGGAAGCAAAGGTGTGAGGAATGGGATAACCATCCCTCAAGTTTCTTGCAGGTCGCCACTTGTGTTTATCTAATTCCCTCTTGAAGCCGCCTATGCTTGTAGCCACCACCACCTCCTGTGGCAGTGAATTCCATGTGTTAATCACTCTTTGGGTGAAGAAGTACTTCCTTTTATCTGTTCTAACCCCACTGCTCAGCAATTTCACGGAATGCCCACAAGTTCTTGTATTGTGAGAAAGGGAGAAAAGTACTTTTTTCTCTACCTGCTCTATCCCATGCATAATCTTATAAACCTCAATCATGTCACCCCTCAGCCGTTGTTTCTTTAAGCTAAAGAGCCCCAAGCGCTTCAGCCTTTCTTCATAGGGAAAGTGTTCCAAGTCACTTGGTGGTTGCTGCTAGGTCTGGCCTCAATTCTTCCTCCAGGTGGTAAATTGGCCATTATAGACACCAGGATGCCTTCTCAGTAGGTCAATGGCCTTCCCACCCACTTGGGTCGAGCCAGCCCTGTGGCAGAAGGGCTGTACCCAGCCCACCAAAGCTTTTCATGTTGAAAAGGAAGTGGCTCCCAAGCCCCACATGAGGCAAGGAAAGCAGCACCAAAGCCCCGTATGAGGCAAGGTAAGAGAAGCCTGGCCTCCTAATTCCAGCATGAGGTGGGAAGGCTTCACCTGGCCTACTCAAGCCTTGGGTGAGGTGAGAGAGGTGGGACTTGGCCCGCCCAAGCACCTTGCCTCCTTTGTCAAAGGCCAAAACAGCCCTGGAAAGCCCCCCCCCCCCACTGCCAATTAATGACAGAAACTATGGCTTGAAGGCAGGCAGTACTGTTGTGGATGCCTAGCAAAAGGTACTGAAGACACTTGTGTTTTAAAGATAAAGGTACTGCTTGTATTATTTAGAAGAGTTAACCCCCAATGTATTTGTTTTAATTTCAGACTTTTCTGAAAACTGGGGGCATTGTTTAGGTCTGTAGAAAGATTTGTCTTGTCTGTTCATGGCTCCAGTCTCTCGATTTAAGTATCCACATATTTGGCCACATTGAGAATTAAATATAAAAGAAATATTACGCCAAGAATTACCAGAATTAAACTAACTGGGCTCTATCCATGATTTCAACGCACATGTGGAAGTCTCTACTCCTGAGACCAACAGGATTTGTAAGTGCCTAATTTTGACTCAATAGTGCCCTTATCCTGGGTTCATATCCTGATTACTGCCATGAAAAGTACCAGAGTCGGGAGACCAGGAGAAGTGATTTCATAGCATGCTCTTTATTAGGTGGTCAGATGAGGCGTGCTAACCTGGGCTCAGGGGCCCTCTTTTATTCTGGTCTGAGCCACACCTCCAACCTCGCCCAAATGTCCTGATAGGACTTTATGATTGCGGTTAAATGACATAGGTCCCCCCGAGGAACCTAGGCACTGGATGGATGGCAAGTTACAATCCAGCCAGCTATTGTTCTACCTGACTCAAGCTCAAGTAGCTGGCCTGGCCATATGCGTTGGCCACGTGGTGGTCGCCATTACCATAGCACATGGTGACCACCATTACATACATTACATACCACCTGTGGTTTTGGTACCTAATCTGATGATCTCAGAGTAGGCTACATGAACAGTGCAGTCCTAAGCAGAGTTATATGTTTCCAGGACTCATTTCGTAGCAGGAGCTCCTTCGCATATTAGGCCGCACACCCCTAATGTAGCCAATCCTCCAAGAGCTTACAGAGCTCTTCTTACACGGGCTACTGTAAGCTCTTGGAGGATTGGCTACATCAGGGGTGTGTGGACTAATATGCAGAGGAGCTCCTGCTACAAAATGAGCCCTGTATGTTTCTCATTCCACTGAAGTAATTGGGTTTAGAAAGGCATAACTTTGCTAAGAATGGCACTGAAAATTCAGAGGGTTTACATCAGTTAGACTTACTTCCAAGTGAATATGCATAGCACTGTGCTGTAAGAATGCCTTTTAGTCTTTCGTTTGCTATTTGTTTTGTCTGTACACATGCACACACAAGCAGTGGGCATGCAAGAATCATGTGGGTGGGGGAGTTGAATCCTTCTCCACAGTGCCTACTGCTCTGCCCACCTGTCTGCTTGTTCATGCAGCAGCTTCAGGGCCAGTGCTTCCATCAGGCGAACTTAGGTGGCTGCCTAGGGCGCAGTCCTCAAAGGAGCGCAGAGCGGCATGGTTGGCAACCCAAGGTGGCGGCCAGCAGCTGGGTGCACCATCCGAAGCTGTTTGCAGCTCACAGATCCCTCCCCTGTGGCTTGCGAGCCTTTCCAAACCCCCATGTCCCCCCACTTTGAAAGCAGGGTTTTTAAAATTTATTTAAAACTTTTTAAAAAACTAGCTGGGCAGACAGCCGGGCAGCCAGCTGGGGCCTGCACACTGGCAGAAGCCCCACCCCCAGCTTCCAGGAGCCCTCAGTCAAGCCAGGACAAGCTGGGGGGCAGCTGCATGTGTGGCGTCTTCTTGCAACCACAAGAGTAAGTTGCCTCATTGGGAAGGGGCTGTGGCGTGCTCCAGTGTGGTGCATTGCAGGGACTCTTTTGGGGTGGGAGCCAAGAGTGAGATGCCACTGGACTCAAACTTTGTTTCTCTTCTTTTACTTTTAACAAACTTTTAAAAAACCAGTTTGGGGTCAGCCGGGTCTGTACACTGGCAGAAGCCCCACCTCTAGCTTCCAGGAACCCTCAGTCGGCCAAGAGCAAGCTGAGTGGGGGGCTGCATGTGCAGTGTCTTCTTGCTGCCGCTGACCAAGCTGCTCTGGGGTGGGTGGAGGGGTTTGCTTGGCTGGGGTGTGTGTGTTCAGAGCGTGCTCAGCTTGCCCACAGCTTCCCCAAGCTGGCTGGCCTGCAGCACCCAGAGGGGAGTGTCAAGCCGGGGCTGCAGGAGCCTGGCTGCCATCTGGCCTTTGCAAATAAGGGCGGGGGGGGGGGGGGAGAGAGGCAGAAAGTTTTGCTGCTGCAGCCACTGCCAAGCCTGGACTCAGAAGCAGCAGCAGCACACAGCCCCTTTAAAGAACGAGCTCCCTGAAGCACAAGGTGAGGCTTCTCTCCGCTCTCCCTTCTCCCCAGCTGGTTTGGAATGGTTGCTAAAATTTCAACCTGCTGTAGAAGAGGGGAGGGAAGGAGCGATCTAGTCCCAGCTGCCCCAGCCCAGACAGTCTCATGCACTTAGTAAGGAGCCACAAGGGCATGCTGGGCAATGTAGTCTGCGTGGCTTCCTTTGCAGTGGAAACAAAGCAGAGGGCGAGAAAATCCCAGCCAGCCAGTCCCAGGGAGAAAGTGAGCACAGGGGAAGGGGGGGGGGGGCTCTCTGCTACACCCCACAGTTTTGCAGGCAGCCTGGAGAGACAGCTGGATGAAGGGATGGGAGATACGATTCATGTATAAGAGCTGCTGCAAACAATTCATAGTTTTTCAAAAGCAACCAAAGAGTCCAGTTCTCATTTGAAGGTGGGTCAAAATGGCGGGGCGGGGCGGGGCGGGGCGGGGGAGAGGCTTAAAATACAATTCATGTATAAGGACTGCTGCAAACAATTCATGATTTTTAAAAGGCAACCAAAAAGTCCAGTTCTCATTTAAAGGTGGGTCAAAATGGGGGGGAGGCTTAAAATACAATTCATGTATAAGAGCTGCGGCAAACAATTCATGATTTTTTAGATGCAACCAAAAAGTCCAGTTCTCATTTGAAAGTGGGTCAAAATTGGGGGGGGGAGCTTAAAATACAGTTCATGTATAAGAGCTGCTGCAAACAATTCATGATCTTTAAAAAGCAACCAAAGATCCAGTTCTCATTTGAAAGTGGGTCAGAACGGGGAGGGGGGGGCAGAAGGTAGCCTCACCTAGTGTGCAAAAAAACCTGGCACCGGCCCTGAGCAGCTTCCACTTCTCCTTCCCCACCTTCCTTTTCCTTCTGCCTGCCTGTGGTTTATATGGCAGTGGTTGGCTGCAGCATCACTGTCTGTCTCTGCCTGCCTCACATGGTGGCCGCAGGAAGGCAGCAAGGAGTGCAAGCCTCTATATGGCAAGGAGCCAGTTTGGTGTAGTGGTTAAGAGTGGCAGGATTCTAATCTGGAGAACCGGGTTTGATTTCCTACTCCTCCACATGAAGCCAGCTGGGTGACCTTGGGTCAGTCACAGCTTTCTCAGAGGACTCTCAGCCCCACCTACCTCACAGGGTGTCTGTTGTGGGGAGAGGAAGGGAAGGTGATGATTGTAAGCCGCACTGAGACACCTTCGGGTAGTGAAGAGCGGGGTATAAAAACCAACTCTTCTTCTACCTCCTCATTCTTTAACTGTCTATCCAGAAAGCAAATGTTGCTGATTATGTTTTTAATTGCAGCTGTGTTGGAAGTACAAAGAGATCTGTTGTGAGGGTAAACATTTTATCAACAAACTCTTAACGGAAAAAGAAAGGAAATGCGTGTGGCCCAGTTACACAATTTGTTTCAGAAAAACGTGCAGGATGGTTCATTGAAGAGTACAACGGGGGCGGGGGGGGGATATGAAATAGAGAAGCGCTACATCCCCCTCACACTCTGCCTCATCAAGAAGTCAAAGCGGTTAATGCTCCTTGTCTCCTCCCTCACCGGCTCTTTAAAAACAGTATGGCAAGCCTATAATGCATCCTGAAATCTTGCTGAATTCCTTCTTCTTGGTTTGTTTGCCATGGTAACCCTATTAATTACCATGAATGCATAGGTAACCAAAATGACTGTGGTATTCTCTTCAATGGAAGGACTCTCAGGAGAACTCTGGAAGCCCTATAGGGCATGTGTTGCTTGCTGTACTATTTTTAAAAAGGCCTGGCCATTTAAGGCAGCAAGGAGGATTACCTGCTTCAGGATGGAGGCAGCAGGTGAGGCTACCGGCAGGCCAGCAGGCCAGCCAAGATGAGAGGCTGGTGATGGATGGGCTCAGCCCATCACTGCCCGATCAGACGGCATGTTCAGCTGAGTGGGGGGGGGGGGGGGTGTTTGCCTTTTGTTCCCCATGTGCATAAATGATAAATCACACCTCTGCACTGAGGGTTCCCCCATGGAGTACGCAGTTATGTGCATATAGCTAAGCAGTGTTCCCTATAAGCTGAGTTAGTGTGAGCTAGCTCACAGTTTTTTAGCATCTGGCTCGCACATTTTTTGTCTTCGCTCAGGAAGGATGGCTCCAGAGCAAACTAATTTATGCAGCAGCCAAATCTCTCACTCACAACTTTAAAGCCAATAGCTCACAAAGTAGAATGTTTGCTCATAAGAATCCGCAGCTTAGAGAGAGTATTGCTGCTAAGCAAGGGGGGGGGGAGAAACAGCACCGAGTCAAGATGGAATGAGCAGACCATCCTGACTGCATGAGAGCATGCTTGAGTGATCAGACAGGGGAAAGTCCATCTGTAGTCCATCGGCTGAGTTGGATATAAAGGCACGTCTGACTGTGGCCCTGGTTGTAGAACCAGCCCTTTAAAAATACAGCTCTACATTAATAATGGACACTTTTTCTGTCCTTTAATGATCCTCAAAATCTAACATGTAATGCTAGTGCTGCTTCTACCAGCTCTGTACCAAGAGATTCCCAGACTTTTAAACAAAAAATTATAGAGACTTCAGTAAAATTTTAGCATCTCTGCTGTACACAAAGGACAGATCCTTACACAAATCCCCCCCCCAAAATATTCTTTTTTTAAAAAACTAGCATAGTTTAGATGCATGTTTATTTACACAATTATCAGTTTCAACATATGCCTGTAATTGTGAGGAAATGCAAATTAGAAATAATTTCACCTGGTTATTTTCCTAGAAATTCAATTTGCTATTTTCTTGTGAAACCTCTGGTATGTTGTAAAAAATGGTCAGAAATATCACTATAACAATAATTGAGAAACTTCTTGTCAGAGTCCCAGATATCAGAAACCAACAACATTCCTTAAGCAGGATCAGTTTATTGATTACAGTATACTGTGTTGCTCTGAATACTTTTTGTGTTAAGACTACTGTTACAAGGGCAGGAAGGGGTAGATATACCAGGTTCAAACAAGGTTCTTCTGATGGATTCAAGCCAATAAGCAACAGGTTACATTCACGCTAAAACTAACAGCTTTTCGTTCCCAGCGGGAAAGCAGTGAACTCCCAAGCCTCCAAGGTCAGACCTTGTCAGAGCAAGAGAATCAAAACTTAGAATACCAGAGGCGAACTCCCCCTCCCGCATTCTCCATGGAAGTATAGCTGACACTTGTGCAATGCCACGTGAGTCAGTCAGCATTATGTAAAACACGATACCAGTTAAACTTTTTGCAGTCAATCCCATCATGATGACAAGAAATGAATGGGCTTGGAATACCATTCTACTGTGTAAAGTAGAACGAAACGTAATGTCTAATCTTCTGTATGACTAGAAGTGAATCACAGCTTTACTGAAGACAGTCAGTCCCAACTTTTTTAGTCAGTCAGGATCCAAATTTACATTGATCTAAGTCCACTGATTGCAGTGATACTATTACAATTCATTAAAAACACTCCCCCGTTTAAATATAATGATTAAGGATGGGGTCTACAGAACCACAGCACTAGCTCCCATGCTCAAAGGACTCTGGGCTTGGTTTTCTTGAGCACCAGCCCTTCATACTGCGTAGCAAACTCTTTTTGATCATAGAAAGACTTTCAAAAATGCATTGTGCTATGCTACAAGGAAGTGCTTTAAACGAGGGAAAGGTTAAAAATCCCACTGGGTGTTCCCAAGCCATTTGTCATAAATAAATTCTTTGTTCCCTGACATATAACAAAACTAGAGAAGCAAAATTTCCTCATGGAATGGGAACTATAATTTTTGAGAACAGCTGAAATATTGAGAGCTGGTGTGGTGTAGTGGTTAAAGTGACAGAGTAGGATCTGGGAAACCCAGGTTCAAATCCCCACTCATGCCATGGAAGCTTCCCGGGTGACCTTGGGCCAGTCACACGCTTTCAGACTAACCTACCTCACATGGTTGTTGCGAGGATAAAACAGAGGAGAGGAGAATGATGTAAGCTGTTTTGGGTTCCCGTTGGGGAGAAAGGCAGGATAAAAATAAAGTAAATAAAAATAAATACATGCATAGCCACTTTATTACTGAACCTAAACTTTTTGTATTGTTTTAACAACACAAAATGCCTCACTTAATGCTTAGTGAATAATATTTCATTTTACTGCTTGACATATTTGTGGAACTAAAAGGAGGAAGCATAAGCAGGTATACTCTGAAGTAAATCCCATTTTGTTCAGCTGGGTTTACTCCCAAGAAAATGTTGTTAAGATTGCAGCCTCAGTTTTCTATATGCAAAACTGAATATACCTGCTTGTTGAGAGAGAGAGAGAGAGAGAGAGAGAGAGAGAGCGCTAGTGTTGCCAGCCTCCAGGTGGGGCCTGGGGATCTCCTGCTTTTACGATTGATCTCCAGCTGACAGAGATCAGCTCCCCTGGAGAAAATGGCTGCTTTGAAGGATGGACTCTATGGCACTGTACCATGCTGAGGCCCCTCCCCTCCCCAAACTCACCTTCTTCTGGATCCACCCCCAAAGTCTCCAGGTATTTTCCAACTCAGACTTGGCAACCCAAGAGAGAGCACTGCAAACTGCTGCGCTCTGATACCTTAGCACTTGTCTTTAACTTTGTCATCTGAAAGGTAGGAAAAAAGAAATGCTGAAAAGAGAAAACAAATTTTGTAGTAAACAAAGGGAGGTGTATTATTTGAGCGTAAACAGCCTCATAGAGTCACAATAGTATGAGTAGCATATTTGGATATCAAGTTAAACTTTTTAATATTGAAAATATGTAATTATTCAGTAGTACATTGTCATAATGAATATCCACAGCATATCAATTATATATTAATGGCATTTAAAAATACATATGCCCAGGGGTCCGTTGGAGCGGGAGCGCACAGGAGCGCAGCTCCGGGAGTGAGGAGCCCAGGGGGTGGGCACATGACCAAGCCCGCCCCCTCCTCGGCTTCCCCAAGCAGTGCACAGGCGCAGCGCCCCGGGGAAAGCCCTGCTAGGGTCTTTATTGTTTTTAATGTTTTGTTTTAATATTGATAATTTTATCATTGTTCTTTTTATGACTGTGTGCTGCTTTTCCAGAGACTTGCTCAAGGTGGCATATAAATTTTCTAAGTATACCCTTTATCTGGGCACATGGCGCATAAGTACTGGAGAAATTTCACCAACCCTTCAGCAGCTTCCACCCCATCAGTTTGGTGTAGTGGTCAGGAGTTGGACTCTAATCTGGGAGAACCGGTTTTGATTTCCCTCTCCTCCACATGCAGCTGCTGGTGTGATCTTGGGCCAGTCACAAGTTCTCTCAGAGCTGTTCTCTCATGAGAAGTTCTCAAAAGACCTCTCTCAGCCCCACCTACCTCATAGGGTGTCTTGTTGTGGGGAGGGGAAGGGAAAGGGATGGGTGGTGCACATGTCCTGGGTATCTCAAGTCTACTTGAAACCTGGTGGTTTCAAGGGAGCAGGAAGAGAATGAGGGTGTGTTCTTTACGCTTATTTTTATTGCACAAACTTTGGATGGGGAAGGGAATGGAGGAAGAGCAGGTCAGTTTCACTCACCTGTGGAGTGGAGCTTGAGGGGTGGGTGTTGCCTTCTGACACACAACCGGTATGTTAGGGGGTGTGGTATATGCAAATGAGTTATGCTAATGAGCTCCTGCACCTCTTTTTCTACGAAATGACCCCTGCATATGCCTACATTTTTGTTTATGGTAGATAATGCCAACAATGTGCAGATAAAATATTGTTGATGGTATTTAATGTCAGCAGTATGCCCAAAATACCTGATCCATATGCAGATTTTAAAAAACCCAGAGAATGGGGGCCAGGTTCAGATACGTACAGATCTCCAGGCTCATAGAAAAACTCAAAGAAGAAGAAAAGATAAAAACCAAAGTTTTAGGAGAAAGAATGAGATCTTGCGATGCTACATTGCAAGATCCCGGCGGCTATTTTGACTGAGGTGAGCAATCAGGAAAGGAGGACTGGGAGCTGCTGTTGCCACATGAGCCAGGTACGTGGGTAGGAGGAGGACAAGTGGCAGGAGCTGCAGCCACCACCTCCCAGCTGCCTTTGACAAAAGATAAAATATTTCATTTTTGTAAAAAGAATTTTTTCACCAATCCCAACAATTTGAGTGTTCTTCAAAAGCCAAGTCTTTCCCTGAGTTTTTCAGGGTCTCCCCCCTCCCCCACCCTAGGCCTTCATATCTCTAATGTCACAATATAAACCTCTTGGATCAAAACTGACAAGCTCAGGGTGCCATATGTTGGGTTTGTCCCGTTTTCTCTTCTGTAAAGGAGGTTAGTCTGAAAGATAAAGGCTTGCCCAAGGCCACCAAGTGAGCTGAGTAGCAGAGGAAGGATTTAAAGCCAAATATCTACAGCCCACATTTGGCCCTCTAATTAGCGCCCCACTCTGAGACTGTTTGCATGCATTTACCACAGACACTCCAAGTGCAGAACAACAGCTGGATTGCAGTCACTCCATACCCAATTTCAGCTTGCCTCCCTTAGGTATAACATGTAGTTAGGGTTGCTAGTCCTGTGCCAGCAACCCCAGGAGCTCGGAGAAGACAGTGTCACTGATGTGGTGATGTCACATCCAGGTATTCCACCCATAAGTAATGTCACCGTGTCAGTGATGCTCTAGGAATTCCCCCAGTCTCTATGGCAGGGGTGGCCAAACTTGCTTAACATAAGATCCACATAGAATATTTGAGAGCCACAAGACATGAACAAATATATAACCCACACGCTATTATTGGAAAATATGCAAATTTGCTTTTTATTAACATTAAATCAGACTGCCAAAAATAAAAAAACAAAAGCGGTAAAAACAGATATTGATAATGATATTTTACTTTAGATAGGGAGCGAGGGGAGAAAGAGGCAGACAGAGAAAGGTGGCAGGCAGGCAGGAAGGAAGGAAGGAAGGAAGAAGATGGGGGGAGGTAGAGGTGGAAAGAAAGCAAGGAGAAGGGAAGACCAACCGGGGAGGCATGCCTCCCCTTTGCTTCCCCAGCCACCCTGCTGAGAGCCGCACAATATGTGTGAAAGAGCCGCATGCGGCTCCTGAACCACAGTTTGGCCACCCCTGACTCTATGGTAAAGACCAGACACATCTGCTGCTTAATTGCCCAAGAGCAGATGAGAGTGGGCAAGGGTGGGAGGCTGCCTGCTGTAGGCAGGCAATAGGCAGCCCTAAATATATGTCAATGTGTATAGGGCCAGTAATGCTATTATTACATGACAAAGTCAGGAAGAGGTCGGAGGGAAAGGATTGCCAATAATCAGTCCACTTCCCCATGAACCAATGTAATGTCACAAGCTGTGTTCTTAGGATGGCACCACAAATCAATGCAGGAACTTGTTCTGCCAGAACAGGAGGGATTGGTACTACCATGCTAGCAATTGCCACTTTTCCTAAAAGCATTATGGAATAAGTGAGGTGCACACTAGCAGAAAAGGTCAAACCTACTAGAATAAGTTACATTAGAAGCCAATATACATCAGGTTACTTCATAGCATTGAAAACACCATCAGTGTAAAAATATATAGTACAAAAGAAATGTGGACAAACACGACCTAAACAGAGAACAAGTATAAAGGAAACAGTCATGAGAGTCTGCCCACAAATCAAGCAGTCGACAAGACTTTCAAAGAAATAGCTTTCTGTGTATTGCAGTCTATACTACAACATAACAAATAAATTTCCACAAGTCATAAGAAAATCACAGTGCAAAAATACATCATCCATTGATGTCTCCGGATTACATAACAATGTTCCAATCTGGTGCCTAGGTTCGTCTAGGGAACCTATGATCTGTTACCACAACCTTAAGGTCCTATCGGGACATTTGAGGTCGGAGGTGTGGCTCCGACCGGAATAAAAGAGGGCCTCCGAGCCCAGGCTGGCATGCTTCATCTGACCAGCTAATAAACATGCTTGCTAATTTCACTACGACTCCAGTACTCTGCACATCCTATGAACGCTTACTTAGGAGTAAATGTTATTGCATGTAAGGGAACATTTCAGATTGCAACAAGATTTTCAGCAATCTGAGCTCTTAATTTCAAGATCAAGATTTCACTAAATTCCACAAAAGCATACTATATGAGTATTGGTTGCAGTCAGGGGTCATTTCGAGCAGGAGCTCGGGCGAGCTCAGCTCCAGAAGTTGGTGCCAGCCCCCCACCCCGTGGGGGAATGCCTGCTTGTGTCATGGCTGCAGCAAAATGACCCTGTCCCCTGGAAAGGTCTTTGTTCCTCCGACCAGCCTTCTGAAGGCTTCAGCCACCACTGAAACTATCCTCCCTGAATAGTGGTATTTCTGAGGCTTGGATTAGTAGCTGTCCCCTCTCTGCCATCTCTCTCTCTCTCTCTCCCTCTCTCCCTCTTGCCTTCTGACATACTTCCGGTGATGTCAGGTGGTTTAGCATATACAAATAAGTTATGCTAATGAGTTATGCTAATGAGCTCCTGCACCTCTTTTTCTACGAAATGACCCCTGGTTGCAGTTACCTCTTAAAAACTATGCCAGTGTTACAAGCACAAGTCAAAAGACGACTTGCATCATCCTGCATACATAGCACTACTCACAGCCATTTAATTGTTTACAATGAGGCAACTTGTGTGTTCTTAAAAAGTGTGGGGGGGGGGGAGTGGCACTGTCCATGCTCTCTCTAAATGGCAACAACCTTGATAGAATTTCTGGAATCAGAGTAAACATATATTGGATCATGCAGCAAGACACGCAGGACAAACATTAAAGGAACTGAAAAGAGTTGAAATTGTCATTTGGAACTGCCCTTCAGGAAAGAGGATGTCAAAGACCTAGGGGTCAGCCTCAAAGTGAGCTTAGAGGAACATCTGCTAAAAGAGCCTTACTAGAAAAAAGCTTCCTGGTTACAGCAACTTTGAAACGAACATAGGAATTAAAGAAGCCCTAGTTGGTTTATGTTTCTTATGAACCTTCCACTTTAAATTATTCTTTTGTGCAATTCCAATTTGCAGAAGAACATTTGAGGTTAGTTAGCGGGTTCTCTCCTCTCTTCCCTTCCCCTTTCCCCTCCCTGTTACTACGCCGGTGGCTTCCTTCTCAGGAAATAGTCAACCGTTCATATCTTAGTTACCCAAGTCTGGTATTCCCCTTTAGAAAAAAAAAACATAATGTTCTGGTGCAGAAGACAGTTTGCCTGTTGTATGGTTATTTAAATAATGCCACTATGTAATGGATGACACACCTGCAAATGGTCACAGTACAGCTCTCAGAAAACTACACTCAAAGAGATGGCAATCCCTGCTTTCAAGCATGTGTTTCTGTGCATACCGTACAAAGACTGCAATGTTTACTTGATCAAATAAAGCTTTTTTTAGATTAAAAAGATCCCCCCAACTAATTGGGCACCATATTTTTTTAAATAGTTGTTTTTAATACAGATAACTACAAAAATGCACATAGCAGGACCCATCTTAGAGCCTGTAAGGAACTCATGGGGGAGATTTCTTCCCCCCTTGCTGGTCCTCCACCTCACACTCCTCATATCCCCTCCAAGTCACCTACTTTTATCTCTCTCACCAAGTGTTCAGCTTTCTCTCCTTTCCTCCTCCTCACAGCCCCAAAAGCCTTTTTCATCCACCTACCTCCTTTTATCTGTTTTTGCCATCTTCAGCCAGTCCCTCCTTCCATCCCCTTTGGATTGTCTCCTATTCCCTTCTTTGTTCACTCCTTCCAACCTCTATTTTTCCCTTTATTCCTTTTTCTTTCCTTCTTCCCTCTACTCTAGCTTCACTCACCCCCCCCCTCACTTGTCTTTCTTGCCAACCCCGACTTCTCCCCACCCCAACTCACCTCCAGTTTCAAAATGCAACTACGGAAGCCATTTTGGATCACTCAGCCAACAACTGTTGCTGTTGGTTCCTGAGATCTCACAATATCTCTTGATCTCAGCATTGTCAACATTTTCAAGTTTCTTTTACCTCCTCTCTCTCTTTCTCTTAATATAAGCCTTCTCTGAAACCCTGGGATTTACCTCAGGTTTGCAATATATATATATATGTATATATCTCCCTGTCTTTATAGAGATGTGTTCTTCTCTCACATAACAGATGCCTCTTTAAGATTCTGTCTCCTGAACATTACCTGAAAACAATAAGGAAGTTTTTATTCTTCAGAAACACTGTATTAGTATTAAAATTTATGCAAATTAATTGATTAAAACTCACACAATCAACTAGAGATAGTTACCCCCATTAATGTTCCTAGTGACCTGAGAATTTACCATGGCAGTTACCACAAGCAGGGATCATTCAGTGCAACAGCAAATACACAAAGCTTTATCTATCCTTATGGCCCTAGTGAAGCTCATTTCTGTTGCATACATCTGTTAAGAAGAGCACAGAGTGTTCAAACTGTTTAAATCATTATCAGCCCTGAACAGCTACACTAGCAAGTAACTCCTTATATATGACAACTGTCATCTGGTTCCAAAGGAAAACTGTTCAGAAGCTGCTCCTAAGTGATATCTGATTCACAGACGAGAACAAAAAGAGTTAGACATAGATTAATTTCCCTGAGACATAACAGAAATCACTTATTATCCTCTAAGGTAAGGCAAGCAGCCGGGGGGGGGGGGGGGGGGGATAGTAAAATAAAGAGTTCAGAGTTTGCACATTCTTCTCTGTGGGAAAAATTTTAATAGCTGCTACTCTTGTGTCTCTGAAGAAAGCAAGAGAATGAATTAGCTTGGATACAATTCTTATGTCAGAATTACTTCATTATCAAACCTTTCCTCTCAATAAATATCTGTGATGCTACACAGAGAGAGAGAGAGAGAGAGAGAGCTCTTCCCCTAGTGCTCCAGCCACATCTGGAACCCTCTCCAGGCTGCTTTAAAATAAAAATGGAAGTAAAAGTAAAGTAAAAATGAAAGCAAAAATGTTGGTTCTGACAGCTAGCCCAAATAACTCACTCAGCAAATGGTGATGGGGTGGTGAGGGATACTGAGTTAAATGCATGGTACAGTCTTTGAAACATCTCTAGTTATTGGCTGTAAGAACTCTGACTTTTGTTTAAAATTAGTCCCCCCTACCCCCTGCTGCTAACCTCCAGGGGATTATAGCTGATCTCCAGGTGACAGATATCAGTTCACCTGGGGAAAAGGCTGCTTTGGAGGATGAACTCTATGGCGTCTACACCCCATTGAAGTCCCTCCCCTCTCCAAACCTCTCCTATTCAGGGTCCACCTCCAACATCTTCAGGTATTTCCCAACCTGGAGCTGACAACCCTACCAATAGATAGCAATTGGCAAAAATAATATGGGCATTTCCACATGGAGTTTTTGCTGCAGCTCACCTTAACTACATCCTTTCCCCCTCCCCAGTTTCATTTGCGAAAGATTTATACGATCTGAAGAGAAACCATAAAGCTGCTGCTTTATTATTATATTGCCATACTGCCTACAGTGGAATGGTATGCACAGATATCAAAGTTCCTTTTTATCTTTAAGGTACTGAGTGCTAATGGAAACACAAGGTTAGGGCAGATGATGGACAGCAGATGATGGGATTAGTGAATTATCAGTATCATCATCATTTATTTATTATGATCATTCACCATCATTAATTTATTATGATCATAGGTCAATATAAGAGTGCATGCTAAACACAAATAAAACTCATCAAGCCAATAAACATTCTTAAACTCATTAAACACTAATTTCAATAATACGAAATGGTTAATGGAAAGACTGAACCATCGGCTTACTGACTGAGCAAAATTTGTCCTTTTTAAATGTGGTCTCCTTAAGCAATCTGCAAGAAGAATAGACACATAAAGTTTATCAGAGCTGCCTGGAAACTTGGATGGAATCAGAGTGATATATAAGGAACAAATATCCTTATAAAATGAACAGTGAAGTAACACACCTTTAATTGTTTGAACCACATTCACTGGGCAAAAACACAGATACTGGGAATAAAGGAGTGAGTTACCAAGCAGGAGTGGCAAGGAGGACTCGGCTCCATGCCCATCTCTCTTTAACTCACACACAAACAGTTCCCAACCAGGGACAAGAAGGCAAAATTAATGTAGGGGGACTTAATTTGATATTGAAGATGTTAATTGCCACATGAGATCATAGCACAAGAAAACAAGTGCAATGTAATACCTTTTATTAAGACTAGCTAAAATAATGCAACAGAGCATGAAAAAGTCCAGGTTCTCCAGAGCTCTTAATCAGATTGGACGTTAAAAATAAATAAATAAAAGGGGTGGGGGGGAATAAAGATCTTTCCAGCCATGATATTAAGGCTGCTAACTGATACGGTTTCAGCTGGATGGTTTCCGTTTCTGTTTCTCATTCCTAGCAACCTGATACCAGCCACAATCTCTGAAGCCAGGAAAGCAACACAGAAGGCTGTCAAAGAGCAATTCTTTCCCTCTGTTGTTATACCAAACCCGTGTTGGAACGGAAACTTCCCTCTGCATTGCGTGCTGCTGTCACTTCCTTTGATCATCGGGTTTTATGGTACTCTCTACGCTGCATGCCGCTTTCACTTTCTTTGATCATCGGGTTTTATGGTACCTTCTGAACAGATTTGTGGCTGTTCAGGGGTGACTTTACAGTCAGTACGGCATTACCTGGCAACCCTAGTATGCTGGGAAAGGTACAGGAAATGTAATCCCCACATGGCAACACAATGAATTTGTTCCATAATTAGTGCAATCAAAAATTTCCCAAGAAACTGTCCCCAAAAGTGGATACATAGATGAAAATTAGTTATCTTTTGAACACTTTTTTAGGATTACCAACCTGAGTATGGTGGCTAGAGTTTCCCGGGAACTATACCTGATCTCCCAACCACAGAGATCAGTTGTCCTGGAGTAAATGGCAGCTTCAACAGGTGGACTCGATGGCATCAAATCTCCACTGAGCACCCCGCCCCTTCCCCAAACTCTACCCTCCCTGGGCATTGCGTCCAAATTTCCAGGACTTCCCCCCGACCAGAGTTGGCAACTCTAAATATGATCCAAACATCCATCTAAATATACATGCCTGCCGTTGAAAGCAATCATAATGAAAACAAAGCCAAAAATGAGTACAGTTGCATTGTTAATATCAAAGCAGAATGCTTTCATCAGTCATTTTCCTGTGATTTAATCCTGTTCCAAAATCTAATAAAAGTTCGTGTTTTTCATCAAATGTTTGCATAAGCTCCGCCTGCCACAACTGCTTAAAATTAGTCAGTTGAGTGATCGATGCCTACTTTGTAAGTGACCTACAGTTAATTACAGGTTATACTACTGATTTGTCTTCAACAGGAAATGAATATGTTAGGAAATATTTACCGTCATTTGTGACCTAACTCAATATGAATTGTACTATAATGGGGTAAGGTGTCTGTGGGGGGTTAACCAATGATCCACTGTTATTTTATATATAAAAATATGAATCTATATTGTTTGGGTCACAGAAGCTTTCCCAGTATAACATGCAATTCATGGCTGAATCTAACTGGAATAACTCCGGTTAGGGAACAGATGTCCCAAAGGCATCCACTTGTTTGCAGAGTGCCCCAAGGGGTTATACTTTCCCCGATATTATTTAACATCTATATGCACCCCCTTGCCCAGACTGCCCGGCGGTATGAACTGGGATGTACACTGATGGCACTCAGCTCTATCTGTTGTTGGGCGGACAGTCTGATTCCAGTCTGGGAGATCTGGACCTGGTGTTGCAGGTTGTGACTGGTTGGCTTAGACTGAGCCGCTTGAAATTGAATCCAATGAAGACGGAGGTCCTGTGCATGAGTCAGCGTGGCCCGGGGGTAGGGATCCCACTCCCAACTTTTGACAGTATACTGTTAGTGCCGGCGCTGGAGGTTAGGAGCTTGGGAGTGCTCTTGGATGCCTCCCTAACTATGGAGGCCCAGGTAGCCGCCACTGCTAAGTCAGCCTTTTATCACCTTCGGCTGATCAGGCAGCTGGTTCCCTTCCTCCAGTGCAATGACTTGGTAACAGTGATCCATGCAATGGTCACCTCAAGGCTAGACTACTGTAACAGTCTCTACATGGGGCTGCCCTTGTCCCAAATCTGGAGGCTTCAACTGGTGCAGAATGCAGCAGCCAGGCTGTTGTTGGGTCTCTCCATGCAGGAGCACATTCAGCCTGTGCTAAAAACACTACACTGGTTGCCTATAGCATACTGGATTCACTTCAAGGTGCTGGTGCTTACCTTTAAAGCCCTTTATGGTCAGGGGCCTACTTACCTGAGGGCCTTTCCCCACATGTTCCCCAGAGAGCACTGTGGTCAGGATCCCAAAACCATCTGGTCCTTCTGGGCCCTAAAGACATCAGGCTGGCATCAGCTAGGGCCAGGGCCTTTTCAGTGGTGGCTCCGCACTGGTGGAACAAGCTCCTGGAAAACCTCAGGGCCCTGCAGGA
This sequence comes from Lepidodactylus listeri, assembly GCA_029233225.1. Lineage (NCBI taxonomy): Eukaryota > Metazoa > Chordata > Lepidosauria > Squamata > Gekkonidae > Lepidodactylus > Lepidodactylus listeri. Next base: position 45,257,218 of record JARCFY010000003.1, read on the forward strand.
CCTTTTACTGTTCCGCAGGGCCTGCAGGATAGAACTCTTCCACCAGGCCTTTAGTTAAGGAGCTGCACCCAATACATCAAGGCCCGGTGCCCAATACCACCACTGACAGCCTGAGCTTCGCTGATTTAAAATCAATTACCAACAATTGTTTACCAGCTCCTTATGTAGTTTTTAAGCTTTTAAGCTATTATTTATATTGTTGTTCGTTATTGCATTTTATGTAAGCTGCCCTGAGCCTGCCCCCACAGGGAGGGCAGTGTACAAATTAAATAAATAAATAAGTAATAAACTCAAGAAGTAAATCATAGTACATTGTACATCCTAAGCATCAGACTACTGTTGTTTTTCTTTAGTTGTCTGAAACACAAAGTATTTTAGGACCTCTGGTTCACCCACCCTCCCCAAAGCTCCCTCCATTTTACAGAGAGGAAACTGACAGACACAAAGCTCTGGCTGGTAGCTGAGACTGTCTTTCAACCTCTATTTCCCAGGTTCACATTTAAAATTTAACTCTCTGTATGAGGCGGGCTGCACATAGTACTAATCTCTGAAAATGTTATGTCATAAACTTACGCAGTATTTTAGAGCCTTGGGAAAAATCATGAGACGTGAACGTAAGTTACTGACCTATTAAAATTCACGTGGAACTTTCTACTACAGATAGTAGATTCTTGCTCAGATTATAGTATTACAATCTCTCTGTGTGTGTACCTTATATTATTTCCCTGTCAGCTGCGAATCAGCCACCAGTTTCAGTGAGGGTTATCATTTAATCAGGAAGAAAGCAGACAAAAAACATGTAACAAGGCAGCTATTAACAGTGCAGTCGGAAACAGAGTTATAGGCTTTTAAACCCATTGACTTCAATAGACTTAAAAGGATGTAATTCTGCTTACTGCACATGTTGCAGACATATGTCTTTATAATGGGGGAAATGCAGTAGCAAAAAGGAGCATCCGAAAGAGCAGCTCAGACTGTTTTAACAGCAAGTGAAGATTCTGAGGTCTGAGTTAATTTAGGAATGATTTTGTCTAAGGCAAACAAGTTAAAGGACAAATAAAATAAGTAATATGGTACAAGACACTCTGAAATGAGACCTTGTACAGGATACTGACGATGGTGGGACAATGTGGGAAAATACATGAGTAGCCTTCCAGGAGATGGGTACAGTCAAATAAAACTGCCACATGTGACACAATATTGTTGAAGAAAGGATTTCCTGCATACATTCATTCTGAGTAAGTAAATATCAGCCTCGTGAAACATCCCGTAAAATGATATTCCCACATTTGTCAATGGATCCATCATAATTCATCACACAGTGACAGAGATATGTTCTCTTCTCTTGTAAAAGCCCCTGTTTGGACATTACGTAAATGAGTTACTCTCCTGCATGGAACAGGTTATACTACAACAATAAGCCTGTAAGGTGTACCTTCTGCTTTTGCTGTCATCGTTCTTCAGAATCGGTGCCCTCGTATTCCCCAAAATGAATCTTTGAAAGCACAGCTAAGTTTTCTCTGGTCCTTACTCCTCAAGGCAGTATCTATGTACTACATGGACTGGAGGACAGAGGAAGCAGTCACATACTTCCTTCTAGCCCCCCCCCCCCCCCCCACTTTGGGGGCAGGTTTTAGCTTTTTAGGTTCAGGAATTGAACCTAGAGCATTTTGCTTGGTAACACATGTGTTGGGGGCACTGAGTTTCATCTCGATATTTCTTTCAGCCTCTTCAGCATGTTGGCTGCCTGGTAGGGAGCTGACATAAGCTCATCGTGACCTTTGGTTTGTCTGTTCCTGTGGCTGCGTAATTAAAACGCTAACGTTCCACGGAGAAGGTGGTTTGGTTTCGCTTTCCAACAAATGTTATTGCTGCCAGGACACACAAATAGTATGCTTTATCTTGTAAAGCACACATCAACATCTAGGAATGAGAATCGACCCTCATCTTTTGATTGTCATGGAAGCCCTTTTTGCCACTGAACTAGCAGCTGGGTCACAGTGGCTTTGCTGTTGCAACCTTCATTGTTCTTTATTCAAGCAATCCCAGCCTTTCTCCCTTACAAATACGAATTACACACTCATACGGCATAGTATTATGAATGCTGCCTGTGGGGTAATCACAGTGAGATCGGAACCCTTCTCCTGAGCAGCCTGTCACCTATGGGCTATACATGCAAACCGCCTAACCACTGTGCTATGATGATCTGCTGCAGAGAAACCAAGTGTGTGCTTTCTGGCAATGTGTGTGTGTGTAGGAGAGAAGAGCCACGTAAGTTAGAGGAAGGCTGGAGGAAAGATTCAAATTTTGGAGTGGGAGGACAAGGTAGGATATACCCCCACTTTTCCAGTGTTTGATTACAGGTGTCTTCCATGTACTTTCCTGACTGCCCACCAATCAAAGAAGTTCATCTGGTGAGCACACAAGAGGGCCTTTTTTCGTGGCAGCCCCATGGTTATGGAACAACCTCCTGGTGTGTGGGGGGGAGTGCCTGGCTCCCTCACTTTTTATCTTCAGGAGGCAGTGAAAGACCATTTTATCTGGGACTGCACTGGACTAATTTAGTGTTTGTTTTTCGCAGCCCTAACTGAATATTTTAAATTATGTTCTTTTCTGTGTTTTTATAATTGCTTTATTTATATTGTAAGCCATCTAACTTCCGCAAGGCAGAAAGGCCGCTAACAAATGTTGCAGCCATTCAAATGGAATTTAGCTTTTTCTATATTTTTATAATTTGCTTAAAACTAATAAGAAAAAGTATGAGGTAGAGAAAGAGAATTAAATAACAAAGTAGCGTTAATGTGGGGCGTTAGCAAAAAAGCCACACGGTGACTGATGGGTGGCAGTGATGTCTTTAGGAATGCTGTGGAATGTTTTATCTCTTGACCATTCTTTACCTGTTCAGATGACTTCATGGATCCTGCTCATTTGTGCACAAACCAGTCCTGATTGGCTGTGTACCCAACTGCCATGTGTGCTGTCAACTGAAGGGTCAGAGCTCTCACCATGGCCCTTTCAGGAGCGATAGCATGTACATCTAATAGATGTCAGAGGGAGAGGTGAGGGCAATAAGAAGGAGGAGGAAGGAGGAAGGAGATTGGATTTATATCCCGCCCTTCACTCCCCAAGGGAGTCTCAGAGCGGCTTACAGTCTCCTTTCCCTCCCCCTCCCCACAACAGACACCCTGTGAGGTAGGTGGGGCTGAGAGAGCTCTTTCCCAAGCTATCCTTGAGGGAACAGCTGGTACAGAGCTATGGCTTGCCCAAGGTCATCCAGCCAGGTGCAAGTGGAGGAGTGGAGAATCAAACCCGGTTCTCCCAGATTAGAGTCTACGCACTTAACCTCTACACCAAACTGGCTCTCCCAACTGCACTTAGACTCCGTTCCCTTCATGGTTCTGCTGGTGATATCCATATACACCTCCCTTTTCCATACATTTAAGCCATAGCACAATTTTTACAGGATTTAAACATAAGAAGTGCTAAGTCTGCTTTCAGATAACTGCTTCCCACAGTAACAGCCATATCGAACAGGAAGTGGAAGAGGTAACAACTGCCACACGGTGTTAATGCTACCAATGCTATTTTGGTACCACATCTTGCTGTGCCACCCACACCTGTCCTATTTGTACATTGGGGCTAGCAGCAAACAACGGATGGAGTGACATAGCAACTGAGTATGTGTGAGGATCACTGATTCTGTGTTCAGCCGACTTGCGAACACCTTTGTTTGGGAGCTACGACATTCAAAATCGGTTTGAGTGATTGAGCACCTTGAAGACCAACAGGATTTCTAGGGTATAAACTTTCAAGACTCAAAGCTCCCTTCCTCAGCTACCAGGTTAACTGATAGTTGCCCAGCATGGCAGACTGGTAGCCTCAGCAAGCCACTGTTCATTCAGCCATCCCATCTTGACCCCGCCCTTCCATGAGACGATCCCCTCCTCCAGTCAAAAGTTGACTTCATCACTAGATATCAGCATTCAGAATTCACAAAATGAGGTAAAGCGCAAGATAGTTTCTTTTCTAAGGACTTGTTCTCGTCCATTGCTATTATTTATGTTCAGTCACTATTTCATGTGAACAGGGCAACATATGGATTTTCCATGCATGTACACCTTTTGGTATGCATGAGAAATCTGCACACTGCCCTCTTCACATGAAATTAGGGCTGCCAAGTCAGCCCGGGGGGCGGGGGATCCCCCGCTAAAGGGGTTTCTGATCCGCCGGCCAGCATTTGGCCGGCGGGGGGAACTCCACCCCCGACGTCGTCCAGCGAGGACGACGTAATGACATCACCGGAAGTGACATCAGCACGTTGGGGGCGTTGCCAGGGCGATGCCAGGAGGAACTCCCGGACGGAGGAGGACTCCCCCCTGCCAGTGAGTTCCAAAGACTTGGCAACCCTACATGAAATGGCGACCGCACGTGCTGGAAGCTCAGTGGATTGTACGTCTATTGGTATGCAGGGCTAGTAATATCTGAAAAGGGCTAAAATGAACCTGACAAGCTAGAGCTTTTCACAAAACTGAACCTAAGCGATATGAAACCAAAATAAAGGTTAAGCTGAAGGGTTACTAAAAATTGGCCCAACATAGTGGAAGCAAGAATGTATACCTTATCATTGATTTCCAGGATTTGGAAAGCCTTTCTAAGCATCTTAATTGATTTAATAGTCAGTGTTTCAAGGGTTGCAGGACATTCACTTCATAAAGGTTTTCGTCCTTTTGTTCGTTGGGGGCTGGCAATTCACCGGGTTATCAGTCTGCTAAAGGGCAGCTAGTAGCTGCAAAAAGAACAAAAACATCCAAAGCTAAATGCATCTACATTCCTTGATTAAGACATTTTAAAAAACAAAAACTGGGGGACGATTAAGAGCAAAATTAATTGGAAAACAGGTTTAGGTCCATAATTATAGTTTTTATATGGAGTATTTTCTACTTTATATTACATGTTTCGAACCATGTACACACTTATAGGACCCCGCTGTCACCTGCCTGCTTTTATTTATTGTAGGAAAATCTATACAGCAAGGTATCTACAAAGTCTTATTAATTATACAGTGACCCAAAGTAAAGTGCAACAATTGCTAATTCTCTCTCTGGCTGAATTATCTGATTTCATTCATATAGATCCAGGTGGGCAGCTGTGTTGGTCTGAAGAAAAAGAACAAAGTTTGAGTCCAGTGGCACCTTTAAGACCAACAAAGTTTTATTCAAGGTATGAGCTTTTGTGTGCAAGCACACTTCTTCAGATACAGATAAATGGAACTTACCAGTCCATACATATAGGCAGAGGTTGAGCAGTAAATTAGCATACAACATAATGAAGATACTCAGGGGTCATTTGGGGCCAGAGCTAGGTGGAGCAGACCTCCACCAGCTCAGGAGTGGGAACTAGGGCAGCCATGGGCCGAGTCAGATTCTCTGATCTGATTCAGTCCGCTACCGAATTGCTGCTGAAATTCAGCAGCAGCTTTAAAAGCGACTGGAGGAGAGGGGATTTGAGGGAGAGGCTCCAAACTTGCAGGGTAGCTGCTGGAGCTTCTCTCCCAAATATCCACCAAGTTTCAAGAAGGTTGGACCATGGGGTCCAATTCTACGGGCCCCCAAACAAGTTGCCCCTATTCCCTCCATTGTTCTCTATGGTGGGAAAAAGGAACGTTTTTCCCACCATAGAGAACAATAGAGGAGATGAGGCAACCTGTTTGGGGGCCCGTAGAATTGGACCCCATGGTCCAATCTTCTTGAAACATGGTGGGTATTTCAGGGAGAGGCCCCAGCAGCTACCCTGCAAGTTTGGAGCCTCTCCCTCAAGCCCCCTCTTCTCCAGCCCCTCATATACCCTATGAGTTTTTGCCATTGATTTCAATGGCCTAAAGGGTATAATGGGGCTGAAACTGAGGTCGCGGTCATACGGCCCTTTAATGCGGGAGGAAGAGCTGTTTCCTCCCGCATTTAAAGGGACCGTTCAGAACAGCCGGGACAACTCCTGTGCTGAAGCGGGCTCAAATGCGGGTTCCTCCCATGTTTTCCGACCCTGGGAAAATCATTTTTCCCGGGAGTCGCGCGGGGAGCCCGCATTTGAGCCATCTGGACAACCCTCTCTTGCAATCATGGCGACAGCAGGGCTGTCCAGATGGTCCCGTCGCCATTTCCCCCCCCCCTTTACACTTGGGCGCTTGGCCATTCAAGCACCCAAGTGTAAAAGGGGGGGAACCCCAAACTTACCAGGTGGCCGGCAGGGCTCGGGAAAGGGTGCTTCCCCCAGCCGCCGCTGCCAGCCGCCACCACCAAAGAAAAGCCGCAGCCAGCCGCCTCCTCCTCCGCTGCCACAAAACGCCCAAGAATGACAACGACACCGTCCGCCGCCACTTCTTCCACCTTCGCCGCTGCCTCTGCTGCCTCCTTCGCTGCCTCCTCAGCCTGCCGCCATCACCTGCCGCTGCCTCCTCCTCCACCCGCCGCCACAGGGGTTGGGATGTGTGTACACCCCAAACTGAGGTAAAAAAACACGACCCCTTTAATCCAGGAGGGCTCCCAGATTTAAAGGGGCTGTGTGACCACAGCCTGACATTCGACCGGCCAGCTGGGGAAGGGGAGGGGAGGCTATTGAAAATGCCCCCTCTTTGCTTCCCTTTATGCTAAGAGGTATGCTAATGAGCTCCTGCACCTCTTTTTCTGTGAAATGACCCCTGAAGATACTTATCAGAATCAGGAATAACAAGCTTGGTTTATATGGTTACCATTTAACAAAAACCAAATAACAAGTTAAATCCACATGGTCATCATTTGTTTGGATTCAATTCTTCATTGTGGAATACTAAAATGAAATAACTGAGACCCTGTTGTTGCGCTACTTCATCTCCTCTCAACCACCGAGTTAATAAATAGGAGATGGGGTGAATGCTTGTGCAGGGTTCTCTCTCCTCTGTCAGAGAAATACATTCCAATTTTCATTGCATTATGTTACAATCACACAATAAAATAAAACAATGGCTTCTTACAGACTAACTTAATTTAGTCCAGCATATTCCAGCATTTGTGAGCACAATTCAGCCTTTAAATGCTTAGGTAGGCACAGAACGTCCTGAGCCTAACCAATTCAACAGTGAAAAAAAATAGGCTTATTACCAGGAAACCAGATCCAATATGAATTTTTTCCAATAACTTTTTTCTGCATGGGACTGGGGTTATATTTGCATTTGTTATAGAGATATAAGGACATTTCCCAAATTTTATCGAGGGTTGCAAAATCTGGATTGGGAAATTCCTGGAGCTTTGGTGGGTAGAGCACAGGGAGGATGGGGTTTGCAAAGGGGAGGGACCTCAGCGGGGAATAATGCCCTAAAATCCACCCTCCATAGCAGCTGTTTTCTCCAGGGGAATTGATCTCTGGAGATCAGTTGCAATTTCAGAAGATCTCAAGTCACTGCCTGGAGGTTGGCAACCTTGTCCAGGTCCCAGAAAGCAGACAAAAGTAAATAAACCAAAATAAGAATGTACAAGATTGCAAGAAAATCTCCGAAATAATTCAAATAATTCAAGATTCAAATGAGCACATGTCAGTAGTGGCAGACTAGTGCAGTGGTTCCCACTCCTTCTGCATGTCTTGTCCTGTAGATGTCCTGTATATATGACAATTGAGACTGTAGGAAGCGGAGCTTGGGAAAAGCCAATCAAGAAAGCTTATTTTAAAATGACTTTAACTGAGAATGCAAGGTATTAAACTGTTGGAGAGTTCTGAGTTATGGTTCTCCAGAGTAGTCTGACCAGCACTTTTCAAGCATTTATGGATACCGGGGGCAGGGGGGGTGGATGAATGAAGAGGAAGGATGCTGGGTTTGGTTATCCGGGTGACAGACTGTTTTATACACCACCAAATCTGGGATATTATCAAACAGTAACAGCAGTTTCAAGTAGGCCAGGACTATGGATATTGTGCATCCTACTTTAAATTGTATGATTTTAAAGGTTCCCCTCATTAATAATCCTCAGGAAAAAGAAAATCGTATACAGTAAAAATGGCAAATACCAGTATTTTAGGGAATTTTTCCTTGTATCCTTCGTGCAAAGCCAGGGCATTTCTCTCCAGTAATCACCCTTAGCCAGGAAAAGCAGCAACGTTGCTAAATGATGCCTGGAAGATAAAACACTTGAACTGAGTGATGACCAGTACTATTGCAGTAAGAAGGGATTTCCTTTCTTTCTCTTTCCTGAGAAATGAATATTACTTTTGCCTTTTCCCAGGGCAGTTCAGGAAGTAGAAGTCTCCAAAATGATTCTGCTAATGACTGTGTACACAAATCTTTGTAAGCTAAACTTTACCTACTACGTAAATGTACCTACATTTTATGTCAATTAAATAGCAAGTACCTCTAGCTAGTAAAGTTTTTTTTTCCTAGTTGGAAGGACCCTGGGGAAGGACGAGGTCTCAATGGCATGTCATGAGCTTTGCATGTAGAATACTCCTTGACTTCTCTAGCTGAAGGATCTCAAGCATCAGGTGATGGGAAATATCTTTCTTTATCTGAGATCCTGGACAACCGCTGCCCGTTGGAGGAGATAATACTGAGCTAGATGGTTCACAGGACTGACCCACTATAAAGTAGCCTCATATTTTCATTGACCTGAAAGAAGTGCAACAGCAACTAAGTTAGAGAGTACTTAATTACAGCTTGTATTAATTATGATTCACAGCTATTCAAGCCTCAGTGAGAACACAAGCTAGAAAAATAAATGCTTAGACTTTGTGAAATAAGAAACGTGTAGAAAACAGATAGCAAATAAAAAAGTGCAAATATTATACCTAAGAGTTTAAATTAGAAGTGTCAAACTCATTTGTTACAAGGGACAGATCTGACATAAACGTCACTTTGTCGGGCTGGGCCATGTGTGCCACAAAATGTAACACATATTACCAGAGATATAAACTTTATAAAGGTGATTTCAGATGCCAAATGGCAATAGCAGGCATAATTGGATTAGGTGTGCTATGCTGGGGGTAGTAGGTGTGGACATATCAGCACTGGTAATGAGACAGGAAACCTAGGTGTCAATTTGGTACAGGAGGATTCAGTCCAGGCGGATGCAAAGAATAAATGGAAATAAGTCTGAAGAAGTGAGCAGTGACTCACAAAAGCAGATTCTCTACCACAAGTCTTGTTAGTCTTTAAAGGTGCTACTGGACTCTTTCTACTGCTTTTTGAAACCAGAGCATTAAAAAACCACTGGGGGGGCATTTTAACCTTCCAGGCCATTCATTTGCTGACCTAAGAGTAGTAGTTCCCTTACAAAGGAATTTCAAAGGGAGATTAGAAAGAGAGACTGCTGAATTGCAACTGATCACAAAGCTCAAGGCAATGCAAACTCCTGGACTGAATTGCGACCTAGGTTTCTTCTCTTATTACCAATGCCTACTATTACCATTTGGCGTCTGAAATCACTTCACTCTCTGAGATATACGGACAGATGGACTCACATCCAGCTGTGTCTGAAGAAGTGAGCAGTGACTCACGAAAGCTCCTATCCTGCCACAAATTTTGTTAGTCATTAAGGTGCTACTGGAATCTTGCTTCCTTTCACTAAATCAAATCAAATACCTTTAGTGGCATATCAATAAAATACATGACATGATAAAATATGTGCAATAAGTCATTACAGAGACAGCAAAATAAGGCAGATCATACAGAAAGCTTGTATCTATCTTTAACCGCTTCAGCCAAGAATCTAGCGACCAGAGCTGTGATGTCTGGGTTTGTGTCATTTAATAGACATTGGATTATTCTGTCATTGTTAATATATCATTTAAGGCAGGGGTGGGCAAATGGCGGCCCGCGGGCCACATGCGGCCCGCCACAGAGTTTTTTGCGGCCCGCCAAGACACGAAAATTAACAAGAGTAAATATAGATGCTCTTTGACAGACATTAACTTGCAGGCTGTGATGAGAATCTCAACAAGCAATCTCAATCCTGATTTCAAAAAAATTGTAGAAAAGTGTGATAGGGTACATTTGTCTCATCAGATTGATTATAAAATTAAATGTGCTTGCAGCTATAGATGATATGAAATTAGCACAATAAATAAATGGAATAAAACTACCACTATTTTATTTAATTTATATTTATTGATTTTTATGATACAATTTATACCTTTTCTGAAATGCAAAGTTAAGTAATGAATGCAATCATTTTAAAAGGTGCGGCCCTCTGCTAACCTCCGCTCCCACAAAGTGGCCCCCGAGCCAAAACAATTGCCCACCTCTGATTTAGGGTATAGTGGAGAGGAAAGGTGTTTCTTACATGGACCTGCATGCAACTGACAATTCAAGAGGAATGCAAGCTATACTGCTAGGTTTCTTCCCCATCTGTTAGAAATGGAAAGAGGGATCCATATATCTCTCCCTCTCTGGCATGCTCTGTCTAGCTCCCCCCCTCCCCCCGAAGAAGTGTGCAGGCAAACAAAAGCTTATAGCTGGAATAAAACATTGTTGGTCTTAAACATGGGACTCTCTCTCTCTCTCTCTGCCTCTTTCCCTCCCTTCCCACCCTCTCTCTGAAGAAGTATGCTTGCACACAAAAGCTTATACCTGGAATAAAAGGAGGAGGGGGAGGAGCCCTCAGACAATCAAAGGAAGGCTTTCTTTCTCTCCTTTGCCAAGCAGGAAATAGGAGAGACTAGGGGAAATGAGCTATGATGCGAGAAACAGGAAGGAGGAAGCAGCAGACAGCCAGTTGCTTGCAGGCCGCATAGGGGCCGGATCTAGGGCTGCCAAGTCCAACTTGGGAAATATCTGGGGACTTTGGGGGTGGAGCCAGGAGACTTTGGGGGTGGAGCCAGGAGAAAGGAAGTGACATCATTTTGTGATGTCACATTCTGTGATGTTGCTTCCACATGCTGACACATGAACTCATGAAGTTTCCTAATACTGAATCAGGCCATTGGTCCATCAAGGTCAGTATTGACTACTCAGACTGGTAGTGGCTCTCCAGGGTCTCAGGCTGAGATCTTTAATGTCACCTATTACCTGATCCTTTTTTAGCTGAAGAAGCTGATACCTCCTGCATGTCAAGCAGATGCTCTATCACTGAGCAACAGCCCTACTGAATCCTTTCTCATCTCGGCAGAATATGAAGCACTAAGTGCTACACAAGTGCTAAATATGATTTTCATATCATAAGAACAGGAGAGAAGCCACAGTGGATCGGCCCATCCAGTACAGCCCATCCAGTACAACACTCTGTGTCACAACAGTGGCCAAAAATACCAGGTGCCCTCAGGAGGTCCAGCAGCGGGGCCAGAACTCCAGAAGCCCTCCCACTGTTGCCCCCCAAGCACCAAGAATTCAGAGCATCACTGCCCCAGACAAAGTGTTCCATTTAGACCTTGTGGCTATAATAGCCACTGATAGACCTCTGCTGGATGGGGACAGAGAGAGAGAGACAGACAGACAGACAGACAGACAGACAGAAAAAAGAAAGAGGGAGAGAGAGAAGGAAAAAAAACTGGCAGAGGCACTTACTTCCATTTAGACCTTGTGGCTATAATAGCCACTGATAGACCTCTGCTGGATGGGGACAGAGAGAGACAGACAGACAGACAGACAGACAGAAAAAAGAAAGAGGGAGAGAGAAGGAAAGGAGCTGGAAGAGAAACTTACCTTGCCAGCCACATGCAAAAGCAGCTCCTTCAGTCCCTCCTTAATCTCTGGGCGGACCTCTCTTGCTGTGGAAGCTCTCTTGCTGACTTCTTAAAGGGGAAATGTCTGGTGAGGCTTTTTACTGCAGGGCAGGCTCTCTGCAGACATTTCCCTTTTAAGGTAGCCATTTTGTCCCCCCGGTGGCCAACTTGGAAAAAGCGGGGGAAAACACTAAAAATCGGTGTCTCCCCCGCCCTACCGGGGGACTTGGCAGCCCTAGCCGGATCCAGCCATATGTTTGACACCCCTGGTTTAAATTGACATAAGAATTCTTAACAAAGCTTAGAACAAAATAAGTTCCTGACGATGAATATAACAGTGTGGTCCTAGATTTTTGTCCAGGGGCACAGAATCACTAACACCACACCTGGTGAAGACATGCGGACAGTCAAAAGATTTTAAAAATGCTTACATCATGGTAAAAGAAAAATATAACATATATAGATTGAAATTCAGACCAAAATACAGAATCAAAAATTTTCTATGAAAATTTCCTACCACAACTCAAAATATCAATTATAGTTAGAAGGGGGGGAGGAGCTTTCCTCTAACAAATTGTTTCTGCCCAGCTTCATGAGAAGCTCAAACAGTATAGAGACCACAGAATCCCACAGGTTGTCATTGTGCTATAGGTTGCCAAGGTGATTAATCAATTAGCAGTCCTAATTCCATCTGCCTGTTACTCACCCCAATTAATTCTACCTGGCACCACAGAAAGCTTTATGTATTTTAAGTTTTCTTCAATACCGAGACTCTAGGTCAAAATGTATTATGGAAATTAAATGGAGATGCCTGTATTTCCTTATATTTATTCTGTTTTCATCTCTCTTTTTTGTAGAGAGAGTTAGAATTGTTTTGGCAAGAGCCACAGAAAGCAAACAAGGAAAGGATTTCGACTGGAGAGTATGGCCATGCTCACATTAACAGTTATTTTCACTTTCTACCATTTTTCATTTATGTATTTGATTTACTTTATTTATTATTTACAATGCATATCTCACAACAACAGGTAATAAAACTGGGCAGAAACTGGGCAAGACTGAGCAACAGACAAAAAAAAAGTAGAATTATGCCAGTGACATAAGAAAATGAATCAAAATTACTTAATTGCACCAGAACATATATCTGAACAAAATACTCAGAAACTAATATAAGACGGGGGAGGTAATAGTAAAATTCTAGCATACGCAGAGAAAGCATAGGATCTCCCACTCCAGATATGAAGACCATAATTAGATTCATTTTGGTTTATATTACTGATCAGATGCTTCATATTTGAAGCCATAAAACAACGATTAATCTAGGAAACTAAGAAAATGGTTATGAATATGCATTGCTAGTTTTACTACATATAAATCACTTTGTCAAAGCATTTTAAGAGAGAATCAGTCGGCTTTAAATGGGAATGCAAAAGCAGGGTTGCCACAGGTCCCTCCTGGCCATCAATGGGGGATAGGGTTGCCAAATCCAGGTTGGGAAACTCCTGGAGATTTGGGAATGGCGCCTGGGGAGGACAGGGACCTCAATGGGGTAAAATGCCATACTGTCTACCTTCCAAAGCATCTGTTTTCTCCAGGGGAACAGATCCTTGTAGTCTGGAGACGAGCTGTAATTCCAGGGAATTCCCCAGGTTCCACCTGGAGGCTGGCATCCCTATTTAGAAGGAGGATTCTCTATTAGAAGCAGGAATTTCTTCCCTCTTAATTAATGCTGGGTAAAGCATTATTAATTATTTTATAAATGTTTCCTTCTTCCTTTATGCTTTTATATGTTTAATAAAATTCAACACGTCCTGCCTGCTGCATTGTTTTTGATAGTTAAGAACTGGGAGTCAGGACTATAATGTTTGTTCTAACAAGTCATTCTATTGTAGAATAAACCCCTTCACCTGTTAACGGACAGGTTAGTTTTCAGCATACTGAAGTATCAGAATCAGGGGTCCGTTGCCACTAGTGGCCACTAGGGCAGCCACGGGCCGAATCAGATTCTCTAATCTGATTCAGCCCGCTGCCGAATTGCCGCCAAAATTCAGCAGCAACTTTAAAAGCAACTGGAGGGGAGGGGGTTTGAGGGAGAGGCTCCAAACTTGCAGGGTAGCTGCTGGGGCCTCTCCTCGAAATACCCACCAAGTTTCAAGAAGATTGGACCAGGGGGTCCAATTCTATGGGCCCCCAAACAGGTTGCCCCCATTCCCTCCATTGTTCTCTATGGGAGGGGAAAAGTTAACATTTTCCCCCACCATAGAGAACAATGGAGGGGGATGGGAAAACCTGTTTGGGGGCCCATAGAATTAGACCCCCTGGTCCAATCTTCTTGAAACTTGGTGCGTATTTCGAGGAGAGGCCCCAGCAGCTACCCTACAAGTTTGGAGCCTCTCCCTCAAACCCCCTCCCCTCCAGCCCCTCATATACCCTATGAGTTTTTGCCATTGATTTCAATGGCCCATAGGGTATAATGGGGCTGAAACTGACATTCCCTTTCTGACACACTTCTGGTGATGTCAGGGAACGTGGCATATGCTAATGAGGTATGCTAATGAGTTATGCTAATGAGCTCCTGCACCTCTTTTTCTACAAAAGGACCCCTGATCAGAATGTAGTTATACATGTTTGCATGCTACGTTTCATAATTTACTGTGTCAATAATGACGGCCCATTTCACTTTCTGAGCAGCCTCGTCATTGGCTGAAGAGCAGCTGTTTCTCCATTACTGCATAGTAAGTCATTACCTTAGTCATAGCCAACGGTTCATTCTTTTCTACCCTTTAGAACAAAACTACCTTTCATACACACTGAATAATGCCCTTTAGCGATCATTTGCAAGTCAATTTCTGTTTCACACAGTAAAATCTGGTTGCAAGGTGGATTGAAAGTGCATTATGTAGCATGTGCGAAAGCTGCCTAAGACAGATCAGGAACAACCCCTCCTGTGAGCATTTTGTAGAGCATTTCGTGGTGAGAACCTGCACTATGCAATATTCAAGAACTGGACACACCTATTTACTGACCATCCTGAACAGGTCCCATGCAGGATGCAAGGCTTGATTTCTTTGCAGTTCCAAACCACAATTTGGCACTGCATAAATTAACCTTTGAAGAGTGAAAGGGCTTGCTTGCATGATTCCTCTTCTCTTCTTCCCTCATAGTCTACACCAGGGGTGGTCAAACTTGCCCAATGTAAGAGCCACATAGAATAAACATCAGACATTTGAGAGCCACAAGACATGAACAAATACCACACACACGTTTTTATTGGAAAATATGCAAACTTGCCTTTTATTAACATTAAATGAGACTGCCAAAAATAAAAACAAAAGGGTGAAAACAGATATTGATAATGATATTTATTTGTCCAATGATATTTGTTTGTTTGCTAACGATATTTGTCTGAGAGAGAGAAATAGAGAGAGAGGTGGAATGAAAGATTGAAAGAAGTAGAGAGAAAGAAAGAGAAAAAGAGAAACAAAGAAAGCAAATAGATGAGAGGGAGGGGGAAGGAAGGAAGGGAGGGAGGGAGAAAGGGAGAAAGGGAAAAAAGTATGCCTCCCCTTCGCTTCCTGCCAGAAGCCGCACAATATGTGTGAAAGAGCTGCATGTGGCTCCTAAACCTCAGTTTGCCACCGCTGGCCTACACTCTAGTTCAGGGGTGAGCAATTGTTTAGGCTCGGGGGCTACTTTGTGGGAGCAGAGGTTAGCGGAGGGCCGCACCTTTTAAAATGATTGCATTCATTAGTTAACTCTGCATTTCAGAAAAGGTATAAATTGTATCATAAAAATCAATAAATATAAATTAAATAAAATAGTGGTAGTTTTATTCAATTTATTTATTGCACTAATTTCATATCATCTATAGCTGCAAGCACATTTAATTTTAGAATCAGTTTAATGAGACAAATGTACCCTATCACACTTTTCTACAATTTTCTGCTCCATGTGTTTATCTAATTCCCTCTTAAAGCCGTCCATGCTTGTAGCCACCACCACCTCCTGTGGCAGTAAATTCCACGTGTTAATCATTCTTTGGGTGAAGAAGTACTTCCTTTTATCTGTTCTAACCCAGAGGTCAGCTCAGCAATTTCATGGAGTGCCCACGAGTTCTTGTATTGTGAGAAAGGGAGAAAAGGACTTCTTTCTCTACCTGATCTATCCCATGCATAATCTTATAAACCTCGATCATGTCACCCCTTAGCCGTCATAGCCATCGTATATAAAAGATACACCAGAAGAAATCCCTTCTGGCCAAGTGACTGGCCCTACATACTGAGCGACATTGTGATGACCACTAGGTGTCCCTACCAAATTTGCTATTGAGTCTGAACAGGTACAATAACAGTCCATTGGATTTTGATAAGGAATTTTGCCTTTCTAGTGAAATCTCTTCCCCCACTATAGTTCCCAATAGGGTTGCCAAGTCTTACCTTCATAATAGCAGGGGAGTCCCAGTTCCTCTCTGGCAGTCCCGCGTGCGCGCTGTCCACGCATGCGCCGCAATGACGTTACCCGGAAGTGATGTCGTCACGCCGGGCACGTTGCCGGGGCGACGCTCTGGTAATCGCCCTAAAACTCTATAGTACCATAAAGTTTTGGGGGCGATTGCTAGAGCATCACCCGGCGACGTGCCCAGCGTGATGACGTCGCTTCCGGGTGATGTCATCACGCTGGAAACGCCGGCCTGATCAGGCCACTTCGGGGGTGGGGTTCCCCCCGCCAGCCGGATCCCGACCAGCGGATAGGGGACCCATTTAGCAGGGAAATCCCCGCTCCCCTGGGGGACTTGGCAGCCCAAGTTCCCAACCTCCAGCTGGGGACTGGAGCTCTTCTGGAATTACAATTCATCTCCAGGCTACAAAGATCAGTTCCCTGCTGTGGCATTGCAGCCTTCCAAAGTCTTCCCCCACGCCCCACCTCCAAAACTCTAGGAATTTCCCAACCTAGAACTGGCAACCTTAATGGCCCAATCCCACCTTCATAATGCTATTCATCTTTCTGACCATTTTACAAACGTTACAGCAGCATAGTAGCCCCCTATGATTATAAATAACACTACAGTGATATGTAATAGCACTTTTTTCTACGTAGTTGGGGTTACGTCAATGTTATTTGAGTCAGGAAAACAAAAGAAATTCTCTCCTTTTCCCGCTTTCTTTTGGGGAAAAAGCCTCGCTTGCCAATAAATTCAACGGGAGGAAAAGAAATACTTCAGTGGGAAAAGTCTGCCTTCTATTAGGGCTAAAGGTGATTCATGCGAGGAGAACCCCAGTCTAAAAAGCCAAGAAAGATTTCCTAAGGCGGTTTCTGTGCGACTCTGATGCAAAAACAGAGAAAGGGGGGGGGGGGGGGGGAGAAACAACTCCTGCGGTCACGTGCTCCCATGCGCGTCCGCGAAGCACTCTGCTCGTACAGCGCCACCTAGAGGTCCACCGACTGCTGTGCCCGGGCTTCAGCAGCTGCTCTACTGGGCGCAGCCGGTGTCACATGTCGGAAAGTCCCTAGCCCGTGTGTATGTGTGTGTATGTGTGTGTTTGTGTGTACATGGAAATCCCCAGTCTTCCCCCCCCCCCCCCCGTACTAAAACTGGTAAGGGAAACACGCGCGCGCACACCCCAGACTGGTAGAATCTAACCAGCAACCGGATCGGCGTGGGGGTGGGGGTGGGCGCACTAAGAAAGCGAAGCCCAGCCAAAGGATCCCGGCGATCGGAGCCCTACCGGCAGAAGGGGTTTGCAGCAAAAGCCGGCTTTGGTCTTCGGACCTGGGGGACATTCATGGGTCCTCGCGTTGCAGTCACTAAAGCCTGGAGCGTTCGTACTAAGAAGGATTAGTAGCAGACTCGACCTGCCTGCCTGTCTCCGAGTAAGTAATTCGCCCCGTTTCTTTGATTTTTAGCAGGTTTGGGCTGCTCGTGATGGCTGCCTCGGGCCTTGTCTGAAATGTTGATGCCGGTCACAAAAAGAGGTGCATGCCAACTTGTGCGTTCCTAGCCGGGGTCGCCGAGAATGAAATGCGGTTTAATTGTATTTATTTTTAAAAATAATCTTAATTTCTTCCGGTTAACTGCCAGCGAGGCTACGGTAATTTCATTCCTCAAATCAGTCGTTGGCGCTGCAAATGTCTGCACAAGGGGGAAGCAACCCAGGACTCAGATCTGTTTCTGAAAACGGATTCTGCGGGTGACCTCGATCATAGGTTAAGCCCTAGCAATATGCTCTAGATACACGCATGTACACAGAAGTAATGCTTGCTTGTTGCTTAAAGTTGCATTAACTGTATGACGGCTGGTTGCAAGCTGTATTATTTCTACTTTTTAAAACAAGTTTTCATAAGATATTAAGAGGAATGTGTCATGTCCTGCACCAGAGCAAATGCTAAGTAAAGCCAACAGCACTTTTAAGAATGATGAGTGATTATTCCACAACAACAAATGAACACTGGAGGAAAAAGCTTGCACAACACGTATAAGATTGATGGTAAAATGCCTTTTGAGATAGATGCTAGCTGAAATTATTGACTTGTCAGTTAAGAATTCTATATCTGGACATGATCTGCTCTTCCAGAAGCAGCAGCAACCAGTCCCTCCAGTTGATTATAATTTTAACACCTGCCAACAGGGATTACATTAATAAATCTCCAGTTGTTCATTAAAGAGAGTCGAGAGTGCAGACTGTAGAATTAAAGCCTGTTTCAGATATACCATCTCAAATATAAATGGGTTCTCTGGATGAGTTATATGACTTTGTTTTACACTGCTGTATACTACTTCTCTATGAAAGATTCTAATGAATATGCAGTAGTGGCAAAAATATGTAATACTGAATACATAGTGATGATGAAACTAGTGTTGTTTTCAAAATATATTAGTTATGAAGTTTGAAATTTAAAACTTAAATAATGAGTACAGTTGTACCCCAACAGAAATGAGAACGATTGTATTTTATAGAGAATACCTTAAAATTATAATAAAGGGAATGAAAGGAAAAATGTTGTCCATCCTATACATTAGGTACTACATTATTGTCTTGGACAAATGTAATTATGTTGTATAACCCTTCCCCTGTTTAGTTTCTGTCTCCCCACTGTTTTCCTAAAATAAATAAGTAAAAAGAGGGCAGACTGGATTACAGGCCAGATCCTGCGTCAGTGTTTCCTGGCTGGTGGGCTACAGCAGGAATTGGTCTCAGGCAGTGGGAATTGGGGACGTGCAACCCAAAGAAATCTCCGTAATTGCATTTTGACAACACTTTGTTGGAAGTAGCCTGTGTGCTTGTACAGTGGTCAAACACAAGTGTGACATTTTGAACTAGTCTCAGGCATATTTGGCCATTTCAGTATTACAGAGAATCACATTGTTGGTCAATAGCATATTTTTCACAACATGAAATGCCGTGTTGGAAGCAGCCTTCAGAACACCGGTCCAAAACAATTCCATCTAGAGCTCCCGTTCATAAAGCACTTGTAGGCCAATCTGTTGTTCTAAGGTTGCCTTGCTAGTCACACCTACATAAGTGCAAGTTCCACTTACATCAGGGAAACTTATTTCCCAGTAAACATTCACAGGATGAGGTTGTAAGATGTAGATTTTCATCTCAGTGTAAATGGTTACATCAAAACCAGAGCCTCATCCTCTTGGAGATAAATTTGAAGCAGGAATTCCTAAACTGTGGGGTCAAGGCCTTGTATGGAGGTCATCAGCATGTCAGCCATAGGCAGTGGAGACAGGTTTAGTACAGGACAAGAGGTGAAGGGTAGCAAATGAAGATTTGAATGATTTAACAAAGATCCAATTCTGGTTGAGTTGCTTAACAGAAACATTGGTTGCCACTGCAGCAAAGAGAACATTCTACTTATTTGTACTCATTGGATTCAGGTAACTTTTGCCCCTGCAGTGGAATGCCAAGGACTCAACTACTGATCTATATCTAGGATTTTCTGCATGTAACATCATAATTCAAGCAGTGTGTCAGAATAAGGGTAGGAGGTTGTACTGAAGAAAAATGGACTGGACTGGTGATAGTGATCCCAGAGATACATGAAGAAATCAGGAGGTAAAACTTTTCGGAGCGAGGAGATAAGTCACCCGCTAATGATGTGCATCAGTCTTCTGTTCAAGGCACAGCTGCAGTGGCTAGCTGAAAAGTGGGCAGTCCCGATCTTGGTTGAAATGGCTTGAAAATGGTAATTTTACCTCCTTGGCAAGGTGTGACCCTTTTAAAATAAAATAAAAAATCACTCCTACTGAAGAGGTGAATTATTACTACTACTGAAGTAGTGACCCAGCACGGCATAGTGGTTAGAGCATTAGACTAGGATCATGGGGACCTAGTGTTGAATCCATGCTCTGCCATGGAAGCTTCCTGGTGACCTTGGGGCCAGTCAGGGGACAATGCTGTAAGCTACTTTGGGTCCCCACTAGGGAGAAAGTGGGCTATATGTGAAGTAAATAATGCATTCCTGTAGATGAGATTTCTTTAGGGGATATGGTGAAATGTATGCAGTTGCTATGCAGAGGCAGGCAATGGCAAACCACTCCTGTTCACCTCTTGCCTTGAAAACCCTACAGATGGGGTCGCCGTGAGTCAGTTGGCACTCCACGGCACGTTGTTCATTCAGTCAGTCAGTCCTAAGCATTTTTCTCTGGGAGGTTGTTTCAGGTGAAATCCGTGGGATTCACTCCTGAGTAAGTCTGGTTATTCTCAGATGACTGTCGAAGTTGCATGGAAGCAAAGGGCTGCTGTTTGCAGAGCAGGAGTGTTAATTAGCGTTCTGAGCTTAACGAATTGGATACTCCGTTGTTACTTAATACTGGAAACAACCTGTTGTAGGCCTTAGCATGGTATCTCAGTGATGTAATCACCCTGTATTCATATGAATGTCCTCACTGACTGCTGACTACATGCTTGGAAGATCAGACCTCTACTTTGAAGAGAGGGAAATATGTACATATCTGTTAAAATCACATCTATGTATACATTTCTGCTGTCTTATCAGGCCTAAATGTTCATGGAATAATGAAAAGACATAGCGTTTTCTGGAGCTGTAGCAAAAATTATAGTGGTTGGTGCCTTAAAGACTTCATTTATTGTTGCCTAAACCAGAGACTCCTTAGATGCATGAAGAGAATAGAGGGAGGGGAAATGTTAGTACAGTATCAGTCAGAGGCCCAGAGATCCCAAAGATATGCTTTTCACATCATCAAGAGAAGCAGGAAAGAAAACCAGATCCCATCAAAAGTGTGAAAAGATCTGATTAGAATAGGTATGTGTGAACCCCTCCCAACTAGTGATGAATCGACAAAGCTAGAGGAATAATGTACATAAACGTCTAAAGAGACAAATGCTTTCCATAGTGTGTTAGACAGTCCCAGTCTCCGTTGAACCCAGAACGGATCACTTCAAATCTGCACATAAATTCCAGTGGTGTAGCTCAGCAACGGAGTGTCTCTTTAAAACTTTTTGGGTGAAGTATGGCAGCTTTCAAGTATGTTGCCCAATGTCCAGAGGGATTGAAATTCCCCCACTGGTTTCGAAGTTTTATTTGTATCCAGAGACAATCTGGACAGCGTAAATGGCAGCCTACCAGTGGGGCCATGGGCCAACAAGAACCAACTCCGCTGGCCCTCTTGAAATTCTATTGTGTCATATTTTTGTGTTCATCTAGTAAATATATTTTAACATTCTTACTATTAATCAGTGGTGTTTACACAGTTAAAAAAGGATATATTTTTTGAATTAATAGGTTGATAGCTGCTACATTCTTGCTTAAATGAAGCAGATCCTAAAGAGCCTCTGCCTGTCAGAGTAGCCAACACTGACCTTGACAGACTCCATATAATGGAGGCTCATGAGTTCACATGTTGGAGCAGTTTTACTTTTATGGTTGGGGGGGTCAGGAAATAAGGAAGCTTAGAGAAAAGCAAGGCGAATGCATCCAGTGTATGATCACAGATCTTCTTGTCCTCATTGGCTTTCCTCATTAGTCCACAAATCAGGAGCCTGTAAGCTGGGGTGTTCTTAAAGAGTATCTGATTCAGTTAGGAACACCAGTCAGTAGCATAGTATCCAAATTGCAGTGCGAAAACAGCCAGAACCAATAAGGTGCTTTGTGCTGCATACTGTAAACTGCTGTAGTTAATTGCAGATGGCTCAAGCAAGCAAGCTATGCCTTGTGAAAAGGCAAAAATAAAAAAAAAATCCCCAGAGTTACCACTCAGTTTGATCACAAGGGGAATATGGAATGGAAACATATTGGGGGGATTCTAAGCTCAGAGGAAATTCTTTGTCATCTGGATAGATTTACAACTGAGTAATCCTGGGTCTGCAGTTCTGCATTGCTGGGCACACCCCAGTGTAATATCTCTAGTCTAGTCTGTCATACTCTAAAGGGCACTCCTCTGATCACAGGTTTCTCTTCGAGCCGTAGGAGCCTGTTTGGTTAGCATTCATAGCAAGCCATTATCAAATGTGACTGGTGCATATAACACTTCAATTATTTTCGTTTCATAGAAACGGCCCATTTCTTCTCCAGCACTTGCGCTGGAAAAGGTGCTTAGAAAACAAGCTTCTTACTGTAAAGTAAAACTGTGAATAAAGACGTCTTGTGCTATTTGTTGCTTTGGGATGACAAGGGTCCTAAAAACCCTTCTCTTACTTGTGTTCTTTCCATTCCCGCTTGTAGGTTTGTTCTCGCAAAATGGCTGGCCCGCAAACCATTCCTCAAGCTTTATACTTGAGCAATATGTTGAAAGCTGTGAAGATAAGGGAGAGCATGCCTGAAGACCTTGTCAAGTGCACCAGTGGAATAATCATTCATTTTAAGAGTATGCACAGGTATACCGTAGAGTTGTTCAGGATGTGCCAGTTCTGCCCTCAGTTTCAGAAGATACTTCAGAAAGCCCTCATCGACCAAGTATCCCAAACCTCACTGGAGCGACAAAGGAAGCTGAACTGGTGTCGAGAAGTTAAGAAACTTGTGGCATTGAAGACCAATGGTGAGTGAGCTTATTGTGCCATTGGACAGATAACAGTTTTTATTGTTTACTTATTACACTTATCTGCCACACTTCAACCATAAGATCCTCAAACCAGCTTATACTTTAAAATAGAAACTGAATTTCTTCCCCTCTCTACCATTCCCAGTATATTATCTCCCAATGGAGATTGTGTGTAGATAAGGCTCTTTCCCCCCACCTTTAGAATTATGAAGGGGCTGTTTCTTGGGATTCTGAACAGCTGTGCAGAAAAAGAGCAAAGTGGCTTTATGAGTTCCTGTCTGGGCTGTGGATATCGCAGTGAAGCATATAGAGAGGAAGTGACTTCAGCTTCCTCGTTTTGTACTTCTGGTTCAGTGTCTGGATTGACATCTTTGGTTTATTTGGTTGCTCATGGCATTTCCCTATCCAAAGCTGCCCTGATAGTGCGACTGGAAAAGGGAAGCAGTATTTCCCTTAGTCCATGGAGTACTCTGCCCATCCTCCAAGGATATAATTACATGGGGATTGTCTCATTTTGGGGAACTTTCCACAATTAATTTGCACCTATTCTCTAAAGGTCAGCTTCTAAAAACTGGTGTAACAGTTGAGAGCCCCTCTGCACTTTTATCAGCGGCCTGCAAAGGACACTTTAAGTCACTCTCCATGGTGGCAGTTATTGTGTGATTTCACATGAGGTTGTGATAGCAGTTGTTGTGCTCATGTGAGGTGGGTCATAGCCACACCCGGCTTGTGCTAAGTGGGGTAAATCACCACAAATGTATGTTGAATCATTCCGCACAAACAGCTGACCTTGCACAATCCTATCTGAATACTTGCATACTTGGATTTGCTTAAGCAAGCTTGACAGTAAGTCCTTGAAAGGCAGAAGATAAATTGTAACATGAATAAATGGAAAATCCAGAACAGGTTTTTTTTTTTAAACAGATGAACCTTATGAATATGAATTGGAATTAGCTGCCTTCTAAAATGCACTGGGTAATTCTGTGGGGTTTTTTTTTTTTTTTGCAAAATCAGTTGTTAAATAGATCTCAAATTGACAGAGAGGAATCAGTCTCAAGTTTCGAGTAGTAGATGATGCCTTCATAGCTATCCTGACAGGATGGTTTTCTTGTGGCAGTTTTAGAACAGTGCAAAAAAAAATCCATTTAGATATATTATAATGTCAGAATGTTCTCGTTTTCAGTTGAAGCAATTTATGATAAAACTAGGTCACTTAGCCGGATACTCAGGGTTATGTAATGGGACTAAGCAATTCCCTCTTCTCTCCATCCTCTGTTAAAGTGGCCTCTGGTTAATTCAGTCCAAGGTTATTATAAGTAGAGGGAAAGTATTTCTGTTGTCACTGTTTTTGAATGTTAATTGTGCTTAGTACTGAGCAGGTTACAAAAAAGGACACGGGCCCTGCCTGGGGAATTTTCAGTCTAAGTAAGAGCCAATGGGAAAACTGGGTCATTCACAGCAGGGAGCATAGAATAAATAAGCCCTGATGGTCCAAAAAGAGCCTAGATCCATAGGATCTGGGGACAAGGGGGATTTAGGGTTTGTGTTTCTTAACCAGCAGTTCACTATGCTTTATGGCAAACCCCTGTTGAGAGAGATGGGAGTTTCCAGAGTAGTTTGTGACTTGGCACCAAGCTCTGGTATTTAAAAGCAGAAATCCCATCAGGCCTGCCCATTTGGTGGCGGTGGTGGGAAGGGCCACCAAGTTGCAGCCAACTTATGGTTGACCCCCTCATGGGGTTTTTGAAGGCAAGAGATGAACAAAGGTGGTTTGCCATTGCCTGCCTCGGCATAGCAACCCTGGGATTCCTTGGTGGCCTCCCATCTAAGTACTAACCAGGGCCGACCGTGCTTAGCTTCTGAGATCTGCCAAGATCAGAGTAGCCTGGGCCATTTAGGTGAGCATGCTGAAGCCATCAGGTATGTACATTCTGCAAAGCTGAGTCCACTGGCACCTTTAAGACCCAGCAGTGGCGCACACACACTTCACACGAAAGCTCATACCTTGAATAAAACTTGGTTGATCTTAAAGGTGCCCCTGAACTCAAACTTTGTTCTACTTCTTCAGACCAACATGGCTGCCCACCTGGATGTATGTTCTGCAGTTAGTTTTGACGTAGATTTAAATTGATTAGAAGTGACTTCTAGAACTGCCTTCGAAGGCTTTATTCTCTAAGAACCTTGCAGAGGACGTTACATTTATTTACAAATATTTGTAAGTTGTTTTTTTTTAAATGCAGATATTATTCAAGTTGACAGGTAGCTCCTATATTAAAGCTCTACTTAATATGGAGTATTTGCTAGGAATACACACACACGTCTAAACATTTTTGGAACTATTCAAAAATTGAACCTGCCCATGAATTGTACATTGATATCACTCACATTGTTTCAGCCACAGTAAATGGTATACTCATGTTTTCTTGCCTCGATCCCTGAAGCCCTACAGACCAAAGTTCATAATATCGGTTGTTGTAAGCTAATTTCAAAACTCAAACTATGCCCAATGTCTGAAACAGGAGTTCATACACTGGGCAGGCAAGTGAGATAAGTGCACATCTGGAATGCACGTGCACGCATTCCTGCTTCAGGCATTATGTCAGAAGCGTGGAAAGTTGATGTGGAAATCACTTGCATATCCTGTTTTTACATTCCTGCAGTTTTTTGTGTTTTCTTATGTTCCAAATTCTCCAGAACCCTAATAATAAAATTTGTAATATAGAATTGGTGGTGGAAAGTGCTGTCAATTAACTAAATTTTACCATGACTAAAACAAAGTTACGAGAGCACACGTGCATACAGAACAAAGGGAAGAGCATAGATATGGACCCATCATTAGTTTCCAAGTAGTGGATCAGAGCCTTCTCATTAGATTGTGGAAACAGTGAGATCAGGTCACTGGTTGTCAAGGAGAATGCAACACAAAGAGTTTTGAGGACTGCTGGGCCAGTGGTTAGAACTGGCAGATAGGTCCCAAATAAGGGCAGACTTTTTTTTTAATGGTTTGCCTTATGTAAATGGATGGAAACCATCAGTCTGTATGTGTCACTCTGTTTTCTTCCATGTCAGATCTCAATGTCAGTCAAATAGTTGTCAGTTGTAATGATTCTAAGCTCGTTTCAAAACGTTGGATCATACTTTTTCCCCTAACGTGTATTCTACTGTAAATGTGTGAACAGAATGTACGATGCAGTCCTAAGCAGTCCAAAACAGAGTGGGAATTACTGCTAGAGATAAGCCCTATTAGGATTGCATTGTTAATCTGTTAAATCATGTGCATAGTACAGGAAAGTGATCACAGATGGTCCACCTAATGCAGCCTTTATAACACTGTATTTTTGCCGAGAAGGATCTGTTAGCCTACTGGCTTCTAGGGAGAAATCCAGGAAGGCAGAGAAGTGGGTTTGTAATTTCCTAAATCCCTTATAAAACAATTCCAGTCATTGGGTGAGATCAGACATCTTCTAGGCACAAGGAATGAGCACTTCTGCTTGTGTACCAGGTATCTATTGGGGGGGGGGGGGTGATTTCATTCCATGACACCTTGTGTCATATGGAATTTCACTCTAGAGCAGAGATTCCCAGACTTATTTGGCCTACCGCCCCCTTTTCAGAAAAAAAAATTACTCAGTGCCCCCCTTGAAATCTACCTTCAAGAAGTAGACAAAAAGATGCAGGTAGAGTCCATCACGATACAGGCAGGCCAAGGCAGGCACAGAGCAGCAGCTGAAGGCCTGAAGACAGAGGCCAGCAGCAGCCACCGCACAAGAGCCCAGCAGCAACACCAGCCTTGCAAGGGTTCACATGCATTTGCAATTTGTAAATGCATGGCTGTGATTGGCTGTGGGGACCCCTCTTTACCTCCCCCTCCTTCCCTGATCCCAGGGAAGACCAGGAGAAGGCAGGAAAAAGCTGCTTTAGGTAGGTTCTGACCTCTTTTTTCTTTATGCTTCCACCACCCCCTTATTTTTTTTTCCAATGCCCCCCAATTGCACCCAAGGCTCCTACTGCCCACCTGGATTGTTCCAGCACCCCCCAGGGGGCGGTATTGCCCACTTTGGGAACCAGTGCCCTGGACGATGTCCTGACTCCTTCCTCTGTGCGCATATAATGCTCTGTGTGTGCAGTTGTGCAAGCATGGAGGAGATGTTGGTAGACATTTTATATAGACCACTTCCTTCCGTATTGACTTCTCTCTAGATGCTAGGAACAGGAGGATCTCATGTAACTGGAGATGGATGGGCATGTTGTGGTACATTTGGCACAGTGGCGGTGTGCCCATCTCAGCCGAGAGCTGGGAAGGAGGGGGAAGTATCAAGATATACGGGGATCCCCACCACACATGCAGAACGGTGTCAAGAGGGTTTCCACATATGGGAGGGGACAATTTGTTCCATAAAGAAACAATAAAATAGGAGAACTAGCAAAAGCCAATTTTAATTTAGTCAATATACTTGCCATATAGGCTGTTCTTGCAATCAGAGGCGTATTGTTAGAGGAGATGTAGTTGCCTGTCATTTTTGAGAGGCAAGACGTAAATGTTTCTGTGATTTCATTTAAAGAATTTTAACAAAGGTATACGAAAGATTACAGGCAGTTGTGGAAATCAGAGTGATTCATGTCCTGAACGTACATTTGAGGATACAAGGAGGGAACATTGTTGCTGATTTAAAAAAAAAAAAAAGATTGAAACCATGTCATTAAAAAAAATTCCAACATCCACTGACTAGAGATTTCACTTCTATAATGAATAGGCATTCCAGCTTAGCCTAGCCACACCCACTTGGAAAGTCCAGCAGTGTGTACTTCACAGTTCAAATGTCTGCATAAGAACAAGAAGTACAATAGCTGTTACTCAATTGCTAGTCAAATATCTTAACACTGGGGAATTCCAAGTGTTGCTTAGGGAATTTTGGACTGGTGGTTCTCAATAAAGAACTGAAAGCAAGCGCACACAGGAAAAAAAAACCTCTTATCTTTGCTCTAGATTCTGCAAAGGGAAAATTTTAACAGGATGTAATAATTGTCCTACTTGTATGCATTTCTTCTTCTTGCTGAGCCAGGGGACTCTGATTCAGCACTGGAGTCAGTGCCATGCGCTTTTTGAAATCCTTGCATTTATTTTATTTATGTATTTGCTTTGTTTTAAATGGTTTCCTGAAGATGATTTTGTAAGGGCAGGCACTTTTAGTGCAATAGGGCTTGCATAATGTTTATGTGCAGCAGAGATCTGCCCCTTGATACTGGGCTAGATTGATCTTTGGTGATGCTGGGGAGGGAAGGATCTATGTTCAGATATTTGGGCTTTCGAAGAAGAAAATGTAGTCTTATCAGGTGTGTGATGGGTGGTTAGCACAGTATTTAGGGAGTGTGTGTGAGTTACCTTGAGTGTGCTACTGTAGCATAACAAAATGACTTTTAAAAATCAAAAAGTCAAATGAGGGTGGTCAGTTTTCTGAGTCAAAGTCTTCCCTCCTCTTGACTGTCCCAGTCCCAGAATCCAACAAAAGCTCTTTCTGCTTTCAACCATTCGGTGGGCCCGCTTATACTTCAAGGCATCTTCTTCTGTGTAATTCTTTCTGGGGCCCTTGTTGCTTTCTGAAACACCAGTCCCCCTTGCCTGTCCCTTCACATAATTTCAGAGAAGGTTTGTAACAGGGGTGCAATATAGACTGGAACTGTTTGACAGGGGTGTTTCCTGGAATGGGCTCACTGTGCTGCTCCACTGTGCGTTCGAACACTGTGTTGCACTGATATTAAGCCTGAATGTCGACGTGCTTGTGGGCCTCCCTCCTTGCACAGAGCATAATGAAGGAATCTTGATTTGAAACTAACTCCACATGTCTGTATTCAGACGTTGTGAGTAACCCGAGTTGGTTTTTAAATCAGTGTTCCTTCATCACACTCTGTGCAAAGTGCTGAAGCTACACATTCAGGCTTGATGTCGGCTTAACATGGCATCTGAATATTGCTTAGGATACACATTGTAATATTATTATTGGCTCTCTGCAGTCATGAGGGCTAGAAACGTGTGTGTGCTATGTTGGAAAGGGAACACCGAAACTGTCAGCACTGTAAGCAGTAACTTTAATCAAGTTGTCAAAAAAGAATATTAGTGTGTGTGTGTGTGTAGGCCCAGTTTCCTCCCAGATAACTTTGGTTTTCATATTCACAGCACCTCATATACATATAAGAAAAATTTTAAATGACAATTTCTGATAAATGTCTTTGCTTTCTCTTTCGCTCTACCATATGATGAAATTTCCCTGGGAAGGAAAATGTGGTGCCTGTAAAGTTCAGTGCTAATGGTGTTGACTGACATCTACTTTGAACACTTTGGAAAGAGACCGCCCCCCCCCCCGAAACTTGGAACTAGAGTATTTGCAATCACTACCTGTTGTGTTAGATCTTAAACAAGTGTAAACAGCAACGGAATAGGGAAATCCCCCCAGATCTATCATAAATGTAATGGATTGTCTTAAGCTTTAAAGTTGTGTTCAAAGCTAAGGTGTCCCCCCACATTAAATACAAAGTGAGCAGCATATTAGCCATTGGGAAATGGCAAGAAACGGAACTGGTAGTGCCTACTCCATAGGTACAGATATGCAAATGAGCACAATGGGCATTTGTCTCTGCATTAATAGGTAGGCATTTGCTCCTTCTGACATGGTCCGTCTTAAGAAAAGCAATCTAGCTATCTTAAGCCTGAGGGCACCTGGTGGTTTTGAGATCCTATCAAGACTGTGCGTTTAAAAAGTTCCATACGTGCAGGATCGCTGCTTCACTCACATGAGAGCATTGTACTGAAAAAAATCCAGTGACTCGTCATAATTTTAAATTACTCCAGCCTGTGTTCAGTTTAGTGAAATGGAAGTGGAGGGTATGTCTCCACCCCACCCAGGATCCAGAGAAGTAAAAATAGATCACATTGCCTCCTGTTCATTTCCTCTGAGGGTTTTCCTAGTATTTTTAATTAATCTGTCTGGGGGGTTCCGAGGGCCCAGGTAGTCTGTACAGAATCTTGAAATATTCTTATTAGTTCAATTTATGTTTATTGACCGCTTTCATTTTTTCTGCAGGCGATGGAAATTGCCTCATGCATGCGGCATCGCAGTATATGTGGGGCATCCAAGATGTTGACCTAGTCCTGAGGAAAACACTGTTTAGTGCGCTCCGGGAAGTTGACACGCGCAACTTTAAACTGCGCTGGCAACGAGAGACTTTGAAATCACAGGAGTTTGTGGCAACAGGACTCTGCTATGACACCAGGGTAAGTCAGTCTGATTTATGCTGTAAAGAATGCTTAAAACTTCGGTATGGTTGGGTTGATCATGATTTCCTGTATGTAATTACAGGATGGGAAGCAATTAATGGAACAAGAAAGTAAAATTGCAGGGCTGTCACCCAATTAAAACATTTTAGTCCATTAACTGTACTGGATTGCCCAATTTATTAACAAAGAGCTTCACTACTGTGGAGTTTCCAAATTAAGTAACCTCCCCTGAGATGGGTTATTTCCACGGACCACCCACATCTCCAGAATTTGGCATATCCCTTCCTGTTAGAGAGGAGGGGGAAACTATTTAACAAACTCCAACCACAAAGTTTAAAAAAAAACCCAGTTATTCTCTCATTTAAGCACGTATGGATATGCGCAGACTTCCAATCAAGAAATCCATACAGCCTGTGGCTTCTTCCTATTTTCAGCTTCTCCATACTGGAGGATGCAGGGAAAATCAGTCTCTGCGTGTTTAGACTTCTGATCTCACTAGCTTAACTGCCTGCCTCGAAACAGTGACCAAAGCAAGCTGTAAACTTTCTCATCTGGAACACTTTTAAACAAAGACGAGATGAGGGTCGAATGATGGACTGGTTTCACAGATGACAATAGTGCTGGCTTGGAAATAACCATTTTTCTGAGAGATGTACGAGTTACCCCCAAGCTTCCAGTTCTGTAAACTGGAAAACAATGGAGTCTCTTTCCTTTCCAAGCCATTGGTATGCCACAAATGACTAACACAGATATGAGTGGGCAGGCAGACTGGGCCAGTCAGTGATAACTGTAAGTTTATATGCTAGGCTGTTATAAGGTTGGTGGTGGGAAAGTCCAAATGGTCTGCTCTGATTAGAAGTACAGCTTGGAATAATCTGCAGCCATCCCACTCATCAGTTAATCCTTCAAGCGCTGTACAGCTGGAGTGCTTATAATGTGAATTAACTTATTCAGAAGCAGTACAGGAAAAATGTTTTTATGGGAAGTTTTAGCTGCAGCCATTTTTTGGTCTTGCATAGTAACTTGATATTGCTTACATCTGTCTCTTTTCTGTTCTGTTAGAACTGGGAGGAAGAATGGGACAACCTCATCAAAATGGCATCGGCAGAAACATCAGTTGCCCAAAATGTTCTTCAGTATAAATCCTTAGAAGAAATTCACATTTTTGTCCTTGTTAACATCCTAAGAAGGCCAATCATAGTTGTTGCAGGTAGGCATTTGTAGATTCACTGGTAAACATCAGTCCTATTTTTGAAAGGACATAAACATCGTTTATGATATTACACAGCATGATATTACACAGACTTAACCTAAATGATGGATGGCCAAAAATTGTTAACGTTTTTCTACTCTAGAAATACCATGCCTTGTGGGTAGGGTGGTTCTGTGCACACCGAAGGTTGCAAGTTTGGTTCCATGGCATCTCCAGTGAAATGATCTGAGGTGGCAGGTGTTGCCAAAAACTTTTCTCTGCTTGAGATCCTGGAGAACTACTACAGGAGTAGCCAGTAAGAGCTAGGCAACCCAGTAGTTTGATTTCCTATATTCTATCTTGACATGGACATGAAGGGGAATGTCTCAGTTTAGTAAAGACTGAAGTAAGCAAATGACAACTTCACAAGGCTGGCTGTTTGCTAGGTATGTGTCTCAGATCATTTAGCCCTATTGCTATGGTTGTTTTGCTACTGGGAATTTTGTAAACACACAAAGCTGCCTTATACCAAATCTCATACCACTGGTCTGTCAAGGTCAGTATTGTCTGCTTTGACCTGCAGTGGCTCTCCAGGGTCTCAAATGGAGGTCTTTTCACATCACCTGTTGCCTCATCCTTTTGCTGGAGATGCGTGGTGTTGAACCTGGGACCTTCTATATGCCAAGTAGATTCTTTAGCATTGAGCCATGGTCCCTATAGTGAAGGAAACTGACAAAGGGAATTTTGACTCCCAAAAGCTTACACCCCCAAAATCTTGTTGCTACTGAAATCAAATCTAGCTGTTCTATTACAGACCAACACAGCTACTCTCTGAAACAATCTTAAAAGAAATTGAAGCAGTAACTATTTGTCACAGATAGAAATCTTGTCCTTGGCTAACCTTTTCCTTCTCTTTTATCTTAAACAGACAAAATGCTTAGAAGTCTGGAATCAGGCTCAAGTTTTTCCCCTCTGAACATTGGTGGCATTTACTTGCCCCTCCATTGGCCTGCGGAAGAATGTTACCGATACCCCATTGTCCTTGGCTATGACAGCATGCACTTCACACCGCTGGTTGTTTTGAAGGACAGTGGCCCTGGTACGTCTCGGAATATATCCTGTACTGTGTTGATGGTTCATTGTGCCCTCTCCATTCTAAATGATAATCATAAACGCATTCCTATCTAGTATTCTCTATGAAATTTTCGGTTTGGGACCGTTCGTCATCCGGCTTTGCACAGCCCTTAGCCCTCTCTGCTTTAATTTCGATCCACTTTCGTCAGGGGTCCATGGGATTTAGCCATGCATTTGATTGAGGGCTTTCTTGACAGCAGAGGTTAAACAGGTCTCCGCCATGTCACATTCATGGCTGTTCCCATTTGATTTCACAGTAACAAGCTGTTTTCCTTTCCACAGAGATCCGGGCAGTCCCATTGGTTAGTTGTGAAAGAGGCAGGTTTGAAGCCTTGAAGGTCCACTTTTTGACTGACTCTGAAGAAAGAGAGAAAGAAAAGCTGTTAAGAGAATACTTAATGGTGATAGAAATTCCAGTGCAAGGCTGGGACCCAGGGACGACACATCTTATATCTGCTGCAAAGTGAGTATGTCTCTTCTTGTTCTCCAACATCGTGTGACTTTATTAAATCTTATTCAGCCTCTCATTTCCAGGAGTCTGGTGCTGCATTTAATCCTGGATCGTTCAAAGCGATCCAGTTCTAAATGAGTATAAATATTATTCTGACTAACCTTGAAAGACAAAGAACTACCAAATACCCGATTTAAGAGTCCCAATTAGAAAGCCAGTATAGGTGATTTTTTTCCCCAAGATTTTTTAAATTTGTATGCTTCCTCTTTCTAAGAGACATAAGGTGGAGTGAGTTTATTCCATTTTACCATTACAACTACCCTGTGAGGTAACTCAGGCTGAGGTAACACTGCAATTTCCCCAAGCCACCTGGCAATTTTAATGACTCACCAAGGATTTGAGTGAGTTCCCCTGTGTAACTCTAAGTACAGCCATGTTTAGTTATGTATGCTGGTGGTTTTAGTAGTTAGTATTAATGTTGTTCCATTGATTTTATGTCTGTAATTTCATTGTATTCGTGCCTTTTGTTGGAAGACACCTATTGTTTCATAGAGGTGGCATCTAAATATTTTAAATAAATAATTTTTAAAAGTCATTCCATGTGCTTTTAGCTAAACACTTGTGAAGCAGTTTATTGCAATAATAATCTACAGTAAAACATTTGAAACTTTGAAATGTCAAAAAACATACAGCCAGCAGTTACAACAGTCAGTTCCAAGTCATGCTTTAGGAATAAACCAATTCAAAGCCTGGGTGAATAAAGAAGTCTTCATCTGGTGCATAAAACTAGTCAAGAGAGGCATCAGATTAGCAAATGCGGGAAGGAAGTTCTATGGATGAGGCACCAACCTTGTCTTTGGTAGGCACTCACCTTCCCCTGAAAGTGACAACACACAGAGCGGTGATAATGATTGTCTGTACAAAAGTCTGAGCTAAAAAAGTTCTGAAAAACAATTCCTGACTGAGCAGGCCAAAAGCAAACTACTTGGTTCCTGTTTAATTCTCAGAACATTTTAGAATTACATTCCCTTGAAAGGTACGTGCAAATGCACCAAAAGAGTTCTGTTTTCATGGTTTTTCCAAGATATCCAACAGGAACTGATAAACACTTCCAATGAATATTCCAATAGGAATGGCTAAAAGAGACATAAAAGACTGATGTCAATTGTTTCCTTTCCTCACATGCTTGGAAGCAGTACCTGGAGTTCAGCTGTAATTCTCCAGATCCCACCTGGAGGTTGGCAACCCTAGGCCTGGCAGTTTCGGTGTAGTGGTCAGGAGCACAGATTCTAATCTGGGAGAGCCGGATTTGATTCCCCACTCCTCCACATGCAGCTGCTGGTGTGACCTTGTGTCAGTTGCAAGTTCTCTCAGAGCTGTTCTCTCAAGAGCAGTCCTCGAAAGAGCTCTCTCAGCCCCACTTACCACACAGGGTGTCTGTTGTGGGGAAGGAAAGGGAAAGGAGATTGTAAGCCGCTCTGAGACTCCAAGTGAAGGGTTCCCCTGGTAACTCCCTTTCCCATTCCATTTCACCTCACGAAGCATTTCTCAGTACCCTGCTTGAATAACCTGTAGGCTGTGGTACACTCTTGATGAGACATTGCAGCGGCTCTTCCTGCTTGCTGGCTTCCTCCCAATAGTTGCTTGTTGCCTTCTTGCCATCGAGCGATGCCAATTCCTTGTTTCCTTGACTTGCAGGTTGGATGAAGGCAACTTGCCCAAAAACATTAATCTAGTAGAAGATTACTTTCAGCTGGTGCAGCATGAATACAAGAAGTGGCAAGAAAATGTGGAGCCCGTTGGGAGGGAAGCGTGTGCCAGGAACAGGCTGGAGATGTCCCTATCCCAGCTTTCACTTGTGGAAGTGAAGTGTGAAACTCCAAATTGCCCTTTCTACATGTCTGTGAGTACCCAGCCCTACTGCCACGAATGCTTCGAACAGAGGAAGAAGGGGAAAAAGCTAAGAAGGCAGAACTTCCGAGCGGGCTCTGAGAAATTCCAGGCAACTGGAACCAGTTCGCCTGAAGGTGAGTCCTGTGACCCTGTTGTACGGTCAGTGGTGGACCCAGGAACAGGGCCTCGCTCAGCGCCCCCTACAGCACCAAGCCTTTTCCTGTACAGTGAAACCACTGCAATGAAATGCAGGACCCCAGACTGTCCTTTCACAATGAACGTGCAATACAACGGACTTTGTGAACGCTGCCACAGCTCTGGAGAGCTCAGCCCTTGCAGTAACCCAGAAGAGCCGCAACATTCAGACTGTGTGACCTGTACGTTCTGCCTCAAGGGAACCAATAGGACCTTCAACGGCATGTGCAGCGCTTGTTTCAAAAGGGCTAGAGACTGTTTGCCACACGCCAGTTCCGGCCATCAGAGGTCATCCTCTGATCCTTCCCACCTATCACAGAGCCTCCTTCAGCATTCCTGCCAAGCAACAAGTAGCGGCAATGTGGTGGAGCTGCCACATGTGCCACCTCAGAGGACTGAAGAGCGGAAGGGGGGCAGTAAATGCCGGAAACCCGGTTGCAGCTTTTTCGGCACTCCCCAGAACGAAGGCTTTTGTACAATATGCTATTTCGACTACAGGGAAAATAAAGGTGAGTAAAGGGACTATTCTTCCTCATTTTTGCCATGGGGCTCAAGGGAACTAAAGGTAGTCCTGCTCGGTCTGGAAGTGCAAATGCAAATAGAGTGGAACAGGCTAATCCTGCAGTATTTGTGATTCTGCGTCACAAGGTAGAACGCAAGGCTGTTGGGAAATAGGCTGGTTCCCCCCCCCCCCCCCCACACACACACAGAGAGCTGCATTCGTGATTTAACCATCACTCCAGAAATTTCCAGCACCCTTTTCAGAGTTTTCTGATATACCAAAGAGAGAGCACTAAACCAATGGGGCCACACCTGTGGGGCTGAACGTGGATATTAAAGTTGATTGTAGCTTTTAAAATCTTGCTAGAGGTCAAGATATAACAAGTCCATAGGTGAGGGACCGACCATAGTAATGTCACATTTTCATAGTAATGTCATAGTTTTCCACAGCAGCAAACTAATGATTTAAACACAGAGACATAATACTGAATAGAGAGCAAGAATTTAAAGAGTTTGGGGAAGTCGGGGGGGGGGGGGGGGCGGCGGCGGCAGGGAGATCCACATTTCCCTTCTCCAATAGGGAAGCTGCACTGGGAGGAAAAAAGTACTTTCTTGTGGCTCAGATGTTACAGTGTACTTTACTAGTAAATATTTGAGCCTGGCTTGGGTAGAAAGGAATCACACGTGTATTTTAGACTGCCGTGTATGAATTCTTACTTTCTTAGGGGATAAAGTCCACTGCTCAAATGAGCAGCAGATCAGAACGCTTCATTTTCCGCCCTTAGTATACATTATGCATATGTATGTGTATTTAATGTATTCTGTTTTCAAAATTCAGGTTCAGGAAAGAGAGAATCTTTGTGGAGTACTGGAGTAGAGCATGGCAGGAGAGGGTGGGGAGATCGATTTGGATTTTGATGACTCATTTCATGTTAGGGTGCTACATAGGGGGTAAGGGAATAGGGAATACCGGTTGTGAGTGACAGATAGGTAGATAATAACCGTTAGTTCAGTAGCTTAGTTCAAAGAACTGCTCACAGTTACTTGTCAGAGTTTTGTCATCTGCTTTTACAGCAGTGTGACAGACACAAATCCAGGAGGTGAAACTTTCCCCCTCACAACATGTCCTTACACGAAAGAGCGTAATCAGCTGAACATATCTGCTTTGTCACATGTATATCAAAAGACACAGGTTTTTAAGAAGTGGCAACCCTGCCTCAAAATGGAATTATTGCCCCGCCCTGGATAGCCCAGGCAAGCCCAATCTCGTCAGATCTTGGAAGCTAAGCAGAGCTGACCCTGGCAAGTACTTCGATGGGAGACCTCCAAGGAATACCAGGGCAGGGACGTAGAGGCAGGCAATAGCAAGCCACCTCTCTGAAACATCCAAGCCCCACCGGGGTCAACCATGACTTCCAGGCACGCACACACACACACACACACACAAAATACTCA
Organism: Lepidodactylus listeri; assembly: GCA_029233225.1. Taxonomy (NCBI): domain Eukaryota; kingdom Metazoa; phylum Chordata; class Lepidosauria; order Squamata; family Gekkonidae; genus Lepidodactylus; species Lepidodactylus listeri. The sequence continues at coordinate 45,293,996 of JARCFY010000003.1, forward strand.
CAAAAAATAATTTTAAAATGGAATTATTGCTGGATATTGCAGTTCGTTGGTGATAGGTGCAGCATGGGGAGCAGAAGAGAACAGCTACCTTGGGTCTTCTGCAGTCTTTGTCATTACCTTGACCTCTCACATGACCATTTCCTTCCCATTATGTGACAACAGATGCTACGTTGCCTCATCGCAGAAGGTCCCAGCAGAACTCCCCTGCCCCTGGGCATTCCAGAACTTTGGCTGCCATGTACCAGAACACGGTTTTCTGCCTGGGTCAAGAGTGCGGCACCTCTGGGAGCACGATGCTTGAAGGATACTGCCCAAAATGCTTTATTGAAGCACAGAACAAGCGTTTTCGTGAAGTCAGAAGAACTGAAGACCAACTAGTGAGGCAACCAGAAGTCAGTATACTTATGGAAATCACTCCCCAAAATTTAACCCTATGTCTTTCTTGCCAAATAGTCTTCATTAACTCTTTAAAACAAGTCTTCACACAATGCCATCCTAGTCAATTGAACATTGCCTAGGATTCATAAGGGTGGTGTGTGTGTATACACACACACACATATTCTGCTCTTGTTACCTACCGTATTTTTTGCTCCATAAGACTCACTTTTTCTCCCCAAAAAAGTGGGGGGGGAAGTGTGTGCGTCTTAAACCCCCCTCACCTTTCCCAAGCCATGGCACCGAGCGGAGCTAGGTGCGTCTTATGGTCAGGTGCGTTTTATGGAGCGGAAAATACGGTAATTGTATAGGGACATGCTTTGTAACCCATCACAGTGGCTTAGTCCTCTTGGTGTTACATCTCAGTAAGCATTATGGGTATTGTCCTACCACAATACAGTGGGATGGGAAAATATAAACTTTATGTGGGGGGGGGGGGAGAGCTAGCCCATTGCAGAAACTGGAAAACCTGTGTTGTATGGAGCTTGATGCAGCACTCCTTTGGAAAACCCTGCCCATGTGATACATTTGTTCTTCCCCTTCATTTTGCAGCCATAAGAAATTTCAGCAATAACATCCAACTTATTTGTAAATTCATGTATTTTTTTCCTTCTGCAATGAAAAAGAATAACCTGCCATTCAGCTGTAAGCAGGTTCTGTAAGATTCCTGCTTTGTCTGTGTAGCATAGCATAGCATGACTGCATTCTAACTGAAAGGATTAGAAAAAAACTGCAGCTGCATTTTCCTCACTTGCATTAGCTTAGACATTTCCTGACCTTAATATGAACAGGTCTGTTTCCAGATTTAGAACTGACAATGCTTTTTAACGTTTTCAGCGAACAGGACAACACAGAGATTCACAGCAGCCAGCTGCCAGCTCTCAAAAACGAAAATGTGCCACGGCTTCCTGTAGGAACAACTTAGCGTCCAGGACTGGGGAATTGTGTCAGGAATGCCTGCGGGCCAGTAAGCGGGTACAGGCCGGGCAGCCTCGGGGAGAATCTTCAGCAGATGAGCTTCCAAAACAGCGCTGCCGAGCCCCTGCCTGTGATCACTATGGTAACAAGAAGTGCAATGGCTACTGCAACGAATGCTACCAGTTCAAACAGATCTATGGTTAGCAAGCGTGAAAAATGTATGAAAGCCGTTGCAAGAACAGGGAAGGAAATAATGGTGCTACATCCAAAACACTCACTGGCCCTGCCAGGGTCTTTTCACCGGTATGAAAAAGACGTGACTTTGCGAGGAAAACAATAAGCTGCCTTTGTATATACCATGTATCTATAATGTAATACGTAGATACATTTTGGCACGTAGAATTTACCTGTGTGCTCCAGAATTCTGGAAGAGAAAAGCAGTGTGCTTTCAGTGCAGTTGAGATGTGCTGGAAGTTTTTGCTGAATACTTGACTACAGTCTCCAGTCCCCACTTCCCTGGCACACACAGGCCGGCTGCTGAATGTGCCGTCTCAAGAGATGAATAGAGACAGTGCTCCCTGTGTACCCTTTTTCCTTGTTACCTCTTTCACCTCATCAAAGTGCAAGGAAACCTGATGGATTGTTCAAGATGGAGAGGGCTTCTCTGCGTGGCAGCTGTCTTGCAACAGGAAGGCTGCTGTCTCCGGAAATGCTGGATTCTCCTCCAGTGCTGCGAAAGTAAAACTGAGCGCAGAGGTGAAGCCTTTAAACTTCATTTCCTTTGTCTTTGAGGAGTTGTGTTTGCTTATAAAATATTTGGCCAAAGTTTCCAATTTTCACTGTTCTATCTTTACTTACCTGGTGTGTGTGATGGAAGTCCAATCTTCCTGTCTGTTTTCTTCCGTGCAAATGCTTTACTCCTCATAAAACTTTGCCTTTGGAGGTTGGGATGTGAATGGCCATTGTTCCTCTGGCTTCCTGATGCAAAATCGTTTCTGACTAGGGGTTTAGAGTGCCGTTTGCAAAGCTCTGACCCTGCACAGACTCCCTCTACTTCATTTATATTTGTGCTTGGTGTTCAATAGAGGTTGCCCCTGTTATCTCAAACTGTGGAATCTATCAGATCCATGCAGGGGCGTAGAGTTTAAAAACTCCCAGGGGGGCTCTTCCGTGCGCGTGCGCCTGCCGGGACCATGCCACCGCCACCTCCCCCCCGCCTGACCACTCCTGTTTCCATCCCTCCCTCCGTCTGTCCAGGGGCAAGCTGGGCATTTGCTTAGCTGGCCCCTGGACAGACGGAGGGAGGGTCGGAATGGCCAGGCTGGGGGTGGGGGGGAGAGACGGCGGTGGCGGCCCTAGGAAGGGCCGAGGGAGGCACGGTGGAGGGCACACCATTTTCCCGGGGGGGGGGGGCTCAGTCCCCCCCGGGAAATTTCGGGGGTGGCTCGAGGTCTCCCCGTAGTTGACGCCTATGGATCCATGCACCTCTTTCTGTGTTAGGCAACAAAAGAATATCACAAGCTTTTCAACTCAAGATACTAACTCCTCCCCCTGCTTGTTGTGATCCCTACCTCTTACTTCCCCTATGAGAATGACTTACAGAAAACAACGTACACACAAAAGTCCATTCTTTTGCTTTCAGTCTTAGATATTATTATTATTAATATTATTATTATTATTAGCTGTCTTCACCTTAATGTGAAACAGTCCTTAAATCCCACTATTGTTGGTCTTTCTGTAAATAATATAACATTGTGAGTTTTTGTTAAACGTGAAGAGGTTGAAATATTTATGTTGCCGTGATTTGAATTTTGCACATTTTAAAAGTTTTTAGTATAATAATCTTATTTCATTTTCCTCCAGAAATTCTGTAAGTGTACATAACTAGGGAAAACTGCCAACAGTAACAATAAATTATTTGAAGATTCGTTTTATTTTATTTTTTACAATTGTGATAAAAGAATAATGGCTACACCCACTACAACCCACCAAGTGACCGTGTGTGTGTCTGCTCAAGCATGTGACCAGCCAGGGGAAAAGGGCTCAGCTCCAAGCACACAGCATGACCACCACCCAGCACACTGTTAATTGTGCTGGGTCTGAAAGTTCTGTTCAACTGTGGCAGAAGGGAGAGGGGTAAGCAGGTAAAGGATTCTATCAAAGCACCTCCTCTGTTTCCTCTACCCTATAAAGAGCCAATAGCATTGATCGCATTAGGTGAGGTACGTATGAATTCTCAGTAGCAGTAAGGATGAAGCCTTCTGTGTCCCTGGACTGGGACCTGGCTTTAGTGATTTAAAATGTATCTGTTGAATTATGTAGTGATTTCCCCCTGTTTGGGCTATAACATCAAGATTAGCAATTGGATGCCTCAGAGCCAGATTTGATTCCGGAAGAATACCAGTTCCTTCCGCCTAATTGCCAACTTACATGTGTGTGCGTGGAAAAAGCAGTGGCCACCACTGCAACGGGACTCCAGTGCAAGAAACGAGGAAGGGGCCCGGCCCACTTTTCAGAGCAATGCTTTACTAAACCTTGTTCTGCATTTTGAAATGGCATGTACTGAAATGGCTAAGGGTTCTCTCCTTAGTCCTGTGCGATATTATGAGGCATTTCCTTTAAATCATTTCTTCAGCAACTTTTTAAAAAGACTATAAAAGATGAAAAGATAAATTGTGTTCCAGAATACATTAACCTCTGCTGCCAACTGTGGTCAGTGTAGGTTTCTTTGAATTTCAAAACATTCGGGGTCAAGCTCAAGTGCTGGCAGAGCCAAATTTAACTATGGTGGTTACAGCTTAGAAGTTTAGTCTGTGGCCCCCTTGCCATGAGAGATTCCTGGTGCGAAGGAAAGCCCTGCTCCCCCTATTGGGCTCTTTTAATATAACACACCTATTGGAATATCAGCTGCATCACAAAATAACTGGAACTAATAGAACTAATAGGATTCATGGCACTAGCAGGGGATGCAAACAGCCTCATTCTCTATAGTATATATATTTTTATTTATTCATTCAATTTGTACCCTGCCCTCCCCATGAGCATGGCTGGGGGCGGGGGAGACTCCTTGTGTGTACCTGCATAAGAGAGACCCATGGTTTTCCATATACAAAAGAGCCCCAAAATTGCCTTTCTGTTGGTATGGCATGATGTCCTGTTCACTGTGGTTTGTTCCCATGTGTGTGTACTTCGCTATACAACACATCGCTTGTTGGCTGAATATAACTGCTTCTGTTGACAAGTATTATCTTCAAAAGTTGGGTTTGTGCTGTTGGATCTCAGATGGCAGTTGCAGACCAAGTACCACAGTGCTTTACAGCCTACAGTGGGTTAATTTACCAGCGTCCTTCAGACGCTGGCTTTACCTAGCAGAAAGAGATCATTTGCTTCAAAGGCAACAGATAATTAATTGCAACCTTTGCTAACAACTGAGCAGACTGCTCAACCCCAACCTTAGGGAATTCAGGTCTGAGAACCAGAGCAGCTGCACTGGGGAGTATCTGGCTCCAAAGGCACAATCAGATGTCATAACAAACCATGATTTGTGCTCACCAGAAGTCTCTGATGCTACCACAGACGACTGAGACTTGCCTCCCATACGGCTACATCCCACAATGCTTTAGGCATTTTTAAAAACATGGTCAATAATATATGCAGAACAGCAGATTGCATCAAGTGTCCAGGTGGTCATTTTCTTAAAAAGTGGATACAGGATGGTGACAAAACTGTGGCTGGGCTGAAAGTAGGAGGATAGTGTCTGCTCCGGCAGAGGTATGCAAATAGACTGTGGTTCTGTTATTTTAGACACTTGAAACAGTCCAGTATTACTCCCTTGAAACAATCCAATAGTCAGTGGTTTCAGTAGGAAACATATTTCCAGATTTGAGTTTGGCAGCACCTTAGAGACCAACAAGGTTTACAAGGTATAAGCTTTCAAGAATCAACGCTCCCTTCATCAGAGCTTGGACTCTTGAAAGCTTACACCTCATAAACCTTATTGATCTCTAAAGTGCCGCCAGACTCAAATCAAATCTGCTCAAATCCCTCCTGAAGCCACGGCTACCCTCTGAAAATATTTCCAAATATACTTTCCCCTCCAATGCCCAACTGGGATAAAATTCTCAAGGTCACACCTCTCACCTAAGAGATCTTTTCTGTCAAACTGCAGCCAGATAAGAGAAAGCATCCCAGTCTTAGAAGACATTAAAATTCTCCCTTGCAGAGTGGGCCAAGAGAGAAATATAACATTGGTAGGTGAGTTTTTTTTCCTGTTATCTCAGACCCTCAAGCAGCAGGTAGGTTAATCTATTTTCAAACAAAAACACATGTGGGAGAGGGAAACTTGACCCTTGCTGTACCTTACCTAACTATGCTCTGGTATTTCAAGTATTTTTCATCTGTCCCACCCAACTTCCAACTTTCACCTGCCCCATCCAGAAAAAAAGCTGAAAGCACTGGATTCAGGCTTGATTTAAATGAGACACTTGTGAAGCAAAAGTACTCACTGGTGCTGGTGCATATGTGTAACTGCAATTTGCTTGTTGATGAAACTGAAGTGACATTAAAGCTGAGATCTCAGAAACTTGGATCTTCATCACTGATCTGGCAGGGAGAGAGAAAACTCAGGTTTTCCATCATCAATCTGTTATGTATTGTATTGTTTGCCCTCACCTTTCAGTGGAGGGGGGCATATGCGTCATTCTCTGCCCCACTCCCTTCTGCATGCCTATCAGAAGGAAAGTGCAATCAGTACTTTTATTTTCTCTCCCCTGCAAGCACATCTGTCCATGTTATTTGGAGGCGATGTAATATTTATACATATAAGAGTATACTTTAAATCCCACTCCCCCCCCCCCTCCGGTGTAAAAGCAGACTAGTGGTAGGTTGAAGACTGAATGTCTGGCTGTAGACCTGCCTGTCCATACACGCAACATATTTTCCCCGATGTAACAGGCAGGCACAAACCCTGGAGAATGGAATCCCTGAGGCAAATCGGACTCATCGAATCAGAAATCCCTCCTGAAGCCGCTCTGCATAGAAATACCAATCAGGATGGTCCTGTTCAGTAGGAATAGTGGCAACTTTTTCTGGTTAGATGATAATTCCTGTCTGCTGAACCACTCCCCTTGTTAACCAAGAAACTGAAGCCCGGCAACATGGTGTCACCATAACTGTTACACTAGATTTTGTTTTCCCAGTTGTTCATAGTGTCAGAAATAATTCTGTCCAGTTTGGAACATATTTGCAGTATTAAAGAATCTGTACGGTACAGTGCAGTGTTCCCTCTACGCTGAGTTAGTGTGAGCTAGCTCACAGTTTTTTTAGCCTCCAGCTCACACATTTTTTTGTCTTAGCTCAGGGAGGACAGCTCCAGAGCAGACTAATTTATGCAGGGGCCAAATGGCTCGCCCACAACTTTAATGCCTGCAGCTCACAAAGTAGAATTTTTTCTCACAAGACTCCACCTCTTAGAGGGAGCATTGGTTTGCATAAGTCTGGACTGCCCTGCCCTTCTTTGGGAACAGCCTGTGTGAGCTGCTATCGTGGTTTCATTTTCTGCTTGGCCTCAACTCCATTCTCTGTGGTCAGACAGCCCTCAAGGGCAGAGCAGTGTCACGCACCACGGTTTGATAATTTGGACAAACCACATTAAAATCACTACCAGAGGTCACACACAGTTCGACTAGGCTGTGGGTTTTTAAACTAGGCCTTGCTGTGTTAGCCCAATTGCTCTATTTGCTTTAATAAAAGGTTGGGGAATTATGATATTAATGTGCAATTTAGGGCTGCCAAGTCAGCCCAGGGGGCAGGGGATCCCCCGCTATAGGGGTTTCCGATCCGCTGGCCGGCATTCGGCCGGCGGGGGGAACCCCGCCCCAGAAGTCGTCCGGTGAGGTTGACTTCCCCCGTGTAATGACGTCACCCGGAGGTGACGTCATCACGTCGCCGTGGTGCGCACGCAAAGCGCACGCGCCAGAAGAGCTCCCGGGGGGAGAACAACTCCCCCCCGCCGGTAAGTTGCCGGCACTTGGCAGCCCTCGTGCAATTGGCATAACTACAGGATCATGGCCTTTGTATACCAGAGTCCCACTTTATCCAGGTCACAGAAATAGACGCAGAGACTAGATAACTAAAGCAGTGATCTTTTTACTGAAGGATTCTTAAACTTATAAACAATAATCAAACATTCATACACACAAGACAGACCTAAGGAAGCAGAGGTGATCGATAGCTAATGGAGAGGTTATGGGGTGATACTACCTGTCTAGATGTGCAGAGGTCCATGAAGAAAGGATTATGACCTAAACCCAGGGGGTAAAGGGGTGGCCTGCCAGTTGGCATCAGGGCAGAAAACACACGGTCTGAGGCCATGGGCCTAGACGGTTAAAGGCACTGGAAAACTATGCAGACCAATGGAAGGTCTTGGGGGCTGGTCTCAGGTGAGAACAAAAGATTACCTGGGCCAATCAGGTGTCCCAGGAGGTGTGTGACATCAGGATGGGCAAGGCCTAGATGTGGCCAATGAGCTTCCAGAGGGGGCAGAGTCAGGATTAACAACTGGAACCAGGTGTGCTGGGGCTAGCCGAACGGATTTTATGACCACTGATGGTTCTGCCAAGGCAGTTGAATAGGTTCCCAGATACAGACAAAAGAGGGAGATGGGTCCCTGATTAGCGTCAGGAAGGATCGTTAATAATTTGAATGTTTGATTGGTATCTTGGTATCCTGAGGGATGGGGCAAGGAGAGACAATGAACATAGCCATGAGATGACACAAAAAGGGCTGGGTGAGGTTCTGGTGTCAGAAGGACTATTTGCCAGATGGCCTCTGAATAGCCTTTAGAAATGTAGATACTTCACCTGGTGGAACCCATTGTTATCCCATAAGGATAATTTCTTCTGGGTGGAGGGGGAAGACTGGAGGTCTGCTTTGAGAGTGCCTTTTGAAACCTGAATAGGAAATCCCTGTTTCCAGAGCTATGGCTTGCTCTCTGTTCCAGAACCAGGAGTGTCTGCCTTAGCCTGAGTGTTGTGGGTCTCTGGTTCAAGTTAGAAGTGGGGTGCCCCTTGCTATTGGGGCTACCCAAGAGTAAAGACAGCACCTCTGGCAACAGCTGTTATGTCTGAACCATGCCCAGCAGCTAAAGTGGCACCTATTGTCTTATCAAGCCCTTAAACAGACACTCAGGCTGCGGTCACACACACCAAATAATCCACTTTCAATCCACTTTCAGTGCACTTTCAAACTGGATTTGCCAGTTCACACAGTAAAAATCCAGTTTCAAAGTGCATTGAAAGTGCACTAAAAGTGGATTGTCTAGTGTGTGTGACCGCAGCCTCAGAGGCAGCTTCCCTTTCGTTTAGATTCCAATGGGTTGTCTTGTGCGTAAAGTCTGTTATCTATAGAATTCTGCTTTTCTAGCACTTTGCTGAACATAACCATGCCAGCCATGCAATGGAAGAAAGGAAAACAACAGAGCTGAAGTCCCGCACACAAAAAGCATTTGCTGCATCATAAGCTTTCAAGTAATTATGCACCAGTTAGTACACTCTGAACACCACTTAACATGTGATGATGAATGAAGGGGAGAGCTATTTAATCCTGAAAGAATGTTCTTCACATCAAATCTCCCTTGTTCGTATCTGCCAGGCCTTGCGAAAGCTGTTAGTCATATCTGTCAGTCACAAGAGGTTCTGTGTCATGCTGAAGTGCCTCATGCAAATGACAAGACTTTTCAAGGAACCACAGATCAAGCATTTTAAACAAGCTGGTATTTCCCTTACCTTTTGGGGGGGGTGGGGGAGGGGAGTTTTCATTTCGGATGGTTAGCGGCTTATCCCTTACCATGAGCAGACAGTACTTGTTCTTAGCTTTCTGACTGTTTGACCTATTGTGGTATAGTAGAAAAAGTGTTGGGAATCTGATGGACAGAGGAGGTCGGTCCACTAGACCAATTTCTTTGGGGACTGGGCCGTGGCACACGGCACACCAAGCAGAGCCCCCAGGCTCAGCCTTGTCATCAGGAGCCTGTCACTGGCCTGCCTTCCTAGTCTCTGCCCCCATGATTTATTTATTTATTTGTTTGTTTGTTTGTTTCAATTTATATCCCGCCTAGCCAGCGGACCGGCTCTAGAAAGAGGGAGGGAGGAGATAGAAAGAGGGAGGGAGGAGGCCAGGCTCTACCACCACCACCAGGCTCCCCACTCGCACAGCTCACAGGGTGGCAGGGCCTTCTCTCCCACCCAAATCTGTGAGTGCCCAGCTTGGATGTGGCGGCTGAGGGATGGAGGCTTGGATGTGGCCATAGTGGCTCTGCATGCACCCAGGCTGTAGGGAGGGCAGCAGCTCCCAGCTAGCATCAATGGGGCACCTGGCTAGCACCTGGCCTAGGGTGCCAAAATGGGGCTGGATTAAGGCCAACTGATGCCCCAAACATAGCCTACAATGGTGCCCCTCAGCCCTTCCATTGCTTAACTGACAAGACATTAAGGCTCACAGAGTGCTGAAGGTGAAATAAGAGATTAAAAATACAGTTTTATTTCAGGCCATCCACCAGGCAAGGCCCCACAACTATACTAAATATAATTTTATATATATATATATTTATTTAATACTAAGTAAGCAATATAAGTAAAGTATTTACTTATAACTAAAGGCATGTGTGACAGTGAATGAGTTAAGGGCATGATAGCCGGAGGCGGACTGTGGCGCCCCCTTCCCTTGGTGCCTAAACATGTGTTTAATTTGCTTAATGGTCAGTGCAGGGCTGGTGCCTAAGACCCTTAGGCTGACCACAGACAGAGAAGTGAAAAAAAATCCCTGTTCACTTATGAAACTCAGAAGGCATTTTGAGTAAATTGTTCCTACACTCTCATTCACCCCTCACAAACTTTCAAAGGCCGTGCTTCCACCTACGCATCTAACATTTAGCATTTAAATAGCAGTTTAGAGTGTTGTTACATCTAGTGATGCTGATTAACTTTGAGAGGGGCAGTATGAAAAATCAGATTTTCCCTGCTTGAAAAGTTTGCGCTATTGAGTTGGACACTGATTTCTTCAGTTTTGGGCCCAAGTTGAAATGACTCTTAAAATACCTGGAACTGTGGGCCTACTTTGATCTTTTTAAACAAAGCTCCTAAATGCCTTTGGATTATAGTAACCACCCTTCTAAAATGGCTGTTGTCTATTTGAATAAGGACACTTCATGAACATTCAAAATGTCAAGACAGTAGTGATAGTTGATTCTGTATACATGCTGTTTTCCCAATCATAGGAACATTACCTCATGGCAGAGTTGGTGACCCATAAAATGTGGATTAGATACCTAGCGCTGAACCTAATCTACCAATAGCGTAAATGCCTCGCTTATGATATTTTGTTGGAGAGTGATGTTTGGCCAACATTACATCCAACCACACTTGATTTACTCACCATTCAGTCTGACCATCTTATTATTTTTAGATAACTTTTTTCTTCTCTGTCCCAGGGAAGCCTCCTTGACAGAGATACAGAAGTTTGCAAAATGGTTGTCTTAAGATCCATCTATGAGGAGAGGAGTTCTGCCTTGTTGTCAGCAGTGGGTCACATGAGGCACCTGCGTCAGTATTACATCTCATGGGAACAGCTGATGGGACAAGTTCATTGCTTGCTCAGCTTGAGAGAGGAAAGTCTTTTGTGAGCATATGGGACTGGATGCTACCAACAGAGTGTGAATATACAGAAGAACTGTGCTGATAATTAGGATGTGGCAATATACATGCCTTCAAAATGTTTTATGCCACCTGGTGGACTGAGTAAGTATTTGACTGGCTAATTTTGTCTTTCTCTAAGGTTTTCTCTCAGGAAGAGACTATGCAGCTCTGGAGTTCCATGACTCATACATCTGACACATCTTTTGACCCCAAAAGCAGCTGAAGAGAGGAGAAGAAGGGTTAACTTTTTCCTCCTTCAACATTTTCCTGATAGAAAATGCCCCTGATGCCAGTTTCCTTTCCACTAGGGAAAAATGACACACACGATGGATATCTCTATTTTTCCATACTGAGGCTTAAAGCAGGCCGTTGTCAATCGGAGAGATATTGTGAAGGGGGAAAGTTAACCTGCTCTTCTGCAGTGGCACTACAGCCAACCCCTATTAGCTAGCTCCCCCCCCCCCCCCCCGCCCCAATTAGAAGGACATTCCAGTCAAACTCCAGCATCACATGTAGTTCGTGCCCTAGGGTGCCTGTCTTTTTTCCCCTACCAGGGTTTAAGACATCTCAGGAGTGCTAGTTTCTCCATGGAAAGAAGGGTTAAACTTAAGATCGTCATCTCCCACCCCACTCCAATCCCAATGCTGTGGCCCAGACCCAAATCAGGGCCCCAGCCATTGGTTTGAGGGGAAATTAAAGATATCTGGAGACCCAATCACAAATCTCACACTTCTCATTCTAGTTAAGTCTCAGTACACACAACAACATGCACAAGTCTTCACAGTTTTCTCATCAGTCTGAAACTTCCCAGTGGGCATTCTGTGGCCCAGAACTTTTTATGCATAAACTTTTGAAAGTGGGACTGTCTTACATTCAGGATCATCTTTCTGTCAGGTAAATACGGTATATAAGGGAGACTCATTGCTTCTTTTCCTTACTAGTGAAACTGAACTGAAAAACTATTTGCATATGGCCTGTTTCTTTATTACCCAGGGTACACTAAATAAAACCTCTTACCATCCATATTCATTTCCAGTATTGTCCTTCCCTCCTGTTTACTGGTAGTCAGCAGTAAAGACACAAAATTTTATTCAAAACAAAAATTGTGTTAATGCCTGGGAAAGTTCTCTAGAACACTTGCAGATAATTATAACTTTCTGTTAATGTCATCTGCAAGGTGCACTGACTGTGTTGCCCTGATGTTCATCAAAGGCTAAAGGCTCTCACTCTGCCCTCTTTTTGAGAATCCCTAAAATTTGATTTGCCATCAGAAGCTTCTCATATCACACTGTGAATGAAGGGTCACCACCATTCAGGCAAATAAACATAAAAAGTTGAAAAGGTTTCCCAGCATTTGTCCTGAAAGAGATCAACACAAATTGTAAAGCCTGTGATGCTGGCTTCACATTTTGAGAATGTTCCAGTTGTACTTGGAGAAAACAGGGATAATGCCTTTCTAACAATGCTTGTCTGCTTTCCTTAGCATGCAAACACAATGCTGGTAAAAAAATATCTGGCTGAAGTTCTGTCTGACATGACACTGTTAAAGGCCCTACCAGGAAACAAAGGCAAAATGCATTCCCAGAAGAAGCACTTTCCGCTTGGCTGTACACCATAGAGATGGACTGAAAAGTTTAAGCTGCTATGGGAGTTAAACATGCATACATTCTTAAGTTTCATAAACCATATCATCAGACAGAATGACTGAAGAACTCTGTGTGTGTGTGTGTTATCAAGTCGCTTCTGACTTCTGGTGACCCAATGAATTAATGACCTCCAAAATGTTCTATTGTTAACTGCCTCGCTTAAGTTTTGCAAACGGAGGGCCATGGCTTCCTTGACTGAGTCAATCCACCTAATGGTGGGTCTTCCTCTTTTGCTGCTGCCTTCAACTTTTCCTAGCATTATTGTCTTTTCCAGTGACTCTTGTCTTCTCATAATGTGACCAAAGTACCATGGTCTCAGTTTAGTCATTTTAGCTTCTAGGGAGAATTCATGATTGATTTGATTTAGAACCCACTGATTTGTCCTTTTGGCAATCCATAGTATCTGTAAAACTTTCCGCCATCACCCCATTTCAAAGGAATCAGCTTTCTTCCTGTCAGTTTTCTTCATGGTCCAGTTATTGCACCCACATATAGTAATGGGGAATACTATGGTGTGAATTATCTTGACCATGGTTGCCAGTGACACATCCTTACATTTAAGGATCTTTTTCTAGCTCCTTCATGATAGCCCTTACCAGTCTCAAACTCCTTCTGATTTCTTGGTTGCGGTCATGATTGACGGTGGAGCCAAGGAATAGAAAATCATTAACAATTTTGATTTCTTTGTTGTCATCCTTGAAGTTGTGTAATTTCTCAGTAGTCATTACTTTTGTCTTCTTGATATTCAGCTGTAATCCTGCTCTTGCACTTTCTACTTTAACCTTTATCAGTAGTCATTTCAGATCTTCACTAGAGAGAAGAACTAGAGATGTAACATTTCTGGACATTCTGAAGCCATAGGAAAAAAAAATTTTATCCCCCTTTTTCCTGTAAAAAAAATGCTGGGCAAACCTAAAATAAATGAAACAGATTTCCCCCCCAAATCTAAATTTATTCTTTTGCTTTAATAACATAAATTGCATCATTTATAATTCAGCATATAAAATTGCATTATTTGGCATATCTATCTATCTATCTATCTATTTATTTATTTATTTATTTATTTATTTATTTCATTTGTATCCCGCCTTGCCAGCGAACCGGCTCAAGGCGGCTAACATACACAAATTACCATAAAGGTTTACAACATAAAACCATTAAAACATTAAAATACAATTACAAGTTTACGAATTGCGAAAGATGGCGACTTCAGAGTTTCCCGGCAGACAAGGCTGCAGGGGAGCACCAACAGGACCAGGGCGATGGTAAAAATCAGTTCTCCGTCCGATGGCGGCTCCTATTTGAAAGCCTGGCAGAAGAGCTCCATCTTACAGGCCCTGCGGAACTGCAATAAGTCCCGCAGGGCCCTGATGTTATTCGGGAGCTCGTTCCACCTGTAAGGAGCCGCCACCGAGAAAGCCCTGGCCCTAGTACAAGTCAAACAGGCGTCTTTCGGACCGGGGCAAGTCAGGCGATTTTGAGTGCCTGACCTCAGTAACCTCTGGGGCTGATATGGGGAAAGGCGGTCCCTCAAGTAGGCTGGCCCCTGACCATAAAGAGCTTTAAAGGTTAACACTAGCACCTTAAACCTGATCCGGTATGCTATAGGCAGTGTATTTAGCAAATTAAAAGAACAAAAGCCATACAGTGCAATGGACTATTTTAAGTGTTAACTGCCTGGGAGTTGGAATGTTTTGACAGCTGCAAGGATGTCTGCTCATGGAGGGCTATTTTCATGCCTCAGCCTTCCTGCAGCAGCCTCAAATACCCCTCCAGTCCTGTTCCTGGGGGAGAGGGGATCCCTGGAAACAGAATGGGGGGAGTGGCTTTTCAGAGAACCATAGGAGGAAGGAAGCACACTTGGTTGTTGGAAATCCTCGTGCCCGCAGAAACACCTAGTCTGGATGCAAGACAGCAATTGCAATATTCGTTTCCTATAGTGCTGCACCCTATGCTATGCTACTTTAGCATATATATCTAAGCTTTTGCCATTTGATATGCAGGAAGAAATAAACATTAAAATAACCATTTTGTAGTAAAGGAAGTATGTTATTTGGAAACAATTTCATATGATCATGGTAGGAAAAGCAGCACATTTGGATAGCTGAAACTGTACTACACTGAAAACACTGAACTCTCCACAGACAGTGTTATCGATGCAACGAACATGAAATTAAGCAAACTCTAGAGCACGAGGGAAGACAGGAGGGCCTGGCGTGATGTGGTCCATGGGGTCACGAAGAGTCAGACTCGACTGTGCGACTGAACAGCTCCAACAGAATATTGTCATCATACACAAATGAATTGTGTACAGATTAGCCACCTTTTAAACAGTCAACATTTCCTTGAAAATACGTTGTATATGCTTATGGCATAGGCAGGAATTATCAATATATTTAACTAGGTTTAAGGCATTGTGGGAAGAAATACAATGGGCTCTAGAAGGAAGCTCCAGGTGAGTGTCCCAGCTGTGGCTGGTGGGGTGGCAGAGGGAAGGGGGGAAATAGAGTGAGGCAAGCCATGTTTATTTCCTTCTGCTTAGCTACAAGGCAGGGCTGTCTCAAGTCATTTTGCTGCCCCAGCTGGGTAGTATGGGAGGACAGCCTCATGGTAACAGGTATGGTTCCCGCCACCCCTGACTTATGTTGATTTGGGGCTATGCAGTGGCAGCTAAGGTAGAAAAGCACCTCCTCCTCTGCCATGTCTTCTGGGTTCCAAGGGTCTGGAAAGCAGTTCCATAGCCAGTTACAGGGTTGCCAACTTTGGGTTGGGAAATACCTGTAGATTTGAGGGGCAGGGTTTGTGGTATGGAGGGTATAATGGCATAGAGTCCACTGCCCAAAGCAGCCATTGTCTCCAGGAGAACTGATCTTGGTCATCTGGAGATCAGTTGTAATAGCTGGGAAATTTTCTGTAGGAGAAATGATGTGCTGTGGCTGGGGAACACAGTGATTTCTGGGAGGTCTCCAAGCCCCACAGGGAGATTGGCAACTCCAGTGACCGTTTAAGGAAAGATTGGGATATGTATATTACCTCAGGACACATTCAATGACTCCCAACAGCAACAGCAAACTGTTTAGAATGTTAGAGGCAAAGGCCAATCAGGCCGCATATGCAAACGACTTCTGTGTTCTGACTGCCTACAGCGGGGAGAAGAACAGCAAATTGTTTAGAATGTTGGAGGCGAGACTCAGGCCATGCAGCCAGTGGATAGGGGCAACTTCTGAGTGACACATCATGGAGCCAACTGATTTAGGAGCATGTGGAATGTTCAGAAAATGATTTTGGAGGGCATTGAATGTTGCCATACAAAAATGAAATTATATAATAAGGACAGATACTCAACGTGGGCCCATGTGTGTGTAACCCAGGTGCTGGAAATAAAGGCAAAGCTTAGGGCCTCCTTTTTTAAAGCCCCCTCCCAGTCACACACCTTGGTTTAAGCAAAGCAACTGTTTATTATTACAACAAGGAAAATACATTTCTACACACAGAGTATTGTACTTCCCACCCCCAAACTCCTTTCCCTTCCCAAACCAAAGGTCCAGTAGGCAGTGTTCCAGAAGTACTGTTCTCTTGTTGGAGTTGGTCCAGTCACAATCCCTCAGCAGCAGGCCTTCAGGGAAAGGAAACACAGTCCCTCAGCAGCAGGTCTCCAGTGGGAATGAAAGTTCTCAGGGCCTCTCTCCTCACCATCTGAGAGAAGGAACCAGCATCAGTTCAAAGTCAGATATGTCTGGAGGTTCACCTCCTCCAGAAGAAGTGCTGTCCATCAAGGGAGGGCCCACACCACACAAAAGCCTCTTCAGCTGAGGCCTTTCAGCAATCCAGTCCTTGGAGAGACCAACAACTAGGCATCCCTTTGCTCCACCTAGGGTTGCCAGGTCCAGGTTGGAAAATACCTGGAGACTTAGTGGATGGAGCCAGGAGAGAGTGGAGCTTGGAGAGGGAAGGGGCCTCAGCGTAGTATAATACCACAGAGTTTACCCTTCAAAGCAGCCATTTTATCCAGGGGAGCTGATCTCTGTCAACTGGAGATCAGTTATAAAAGCGGGAGATCTCCAGGCCCCACCTGGAGGCTGGCAACTAACTCCACCCCTCCTCAGGTTGATTTTTTCTAGTCGCTCACTACACACACTCCTCCCAATATGCAAATTAAGTATTTCATTGTATTCTTAAATCCAGGGATTGTGGCAATGGACAGACAAACCTGAGAAAAACCCCAGGTTTGCAGATAAATCTGAAATATATATATTTATATATATAATATATATAAAATTTAGGGATTAAAACCCTCCAAAATGATAAACACCTGTAGCTTTAAGAAACAAATGCCCTCAGTGGCTGTCACTAGGCAATCACAACAATGTAGCCAAGACTTCAAGCCTTAGTTTATGTCAGTAAAAAGCAGGGACAGGCCAGGTCACTTTTAAGAACATAAGAACATTAAAGAAGCCAATGTTGGATCAGGCCAGTGGCCCATCCAGTCCAACACTCTGTTTCACACAGTGGCCAAAACCCAGGCGCCCTCAGGAGGTCCAGCAGTGGGGCCAGTTTAAAGGCTGTTATGGCCTTTGAGAGAGGACTCTGTGAGACCAAGCCCAACAGCAACCACCAGGTGACTTACTACCACACCACTTGCATTACTTGCTTAGGCCCAGCTGCTTGCTTCTGTTCAACAGCAGCTACCTCACAAAAGCCAGAGTGGTGTAGTGGTTAGAGTTTCAGAAAGTCAAGTTCAAGTTAACTCTGCTGTTGAAACTCATGGAATGACCTTGGGCTAGTTACACATTCTCAGCCTCACTTACCTCACAGAGTTGTTGTAAGGATAAAATGGAGGAGAGGAGAATGATGTAAGCTGCTTTTTGCCCCCATTGTGGAGAGGGAGATGGGGGGCAGATAAAAAGATGGGAGGCAGGTAAATCTAAAGGAATATGGGGGCAGATAAAAAGCAGGTGGGTGGGTGGGAAGGAAGTAAGGAAAGGTGAGGATGGGAAAGGAGATACAGGGGGAAATGAGATGCCTCTCCCATAAGTCCTTGAATATTTTCCACCACACAACTGGGCCCATGTGTGTATGCTTAAATCCAAGGATTGGGGAAATGGATAGACAAACCGAGAAAAACCCTAGGCTTGCAGAAAAAAATCTGAAATATATGTATAAATTCCTGTGGCTCATTCCTGTGGCCTGCAGCATGCAACTGGGCCCATCCTGTTGGTTGGCACCATGCCAACTAGGCCCAGCATGATGGCTGACACTGCACAACTGGGCCCAGTCTAGCAGTTGACACCATGCAACCAAGCCCATCCTGGTAGCTGGCACCAGGGCCCAGCTTGGCAGCCTGCATTATGTGGATGGATCATTGTTTTCCAGGTAGATGCAGCCAGGGTGAGGGAAGGAGGGATAACTAAAGCCAGGGAGGCAGACACAGGTAGGGGAGGAGAGAAGGAAGCAGGAAAAAGGGAGTGTCTATAAGGGTGTCACAAGAGTCACTGGAGCTAGCCTCACTATCACTCGACTCGATGGCCGCTCCTCGTGCCGCCACCTCACCAGTTCCCTGTCCTAGGCAGCCAGGGCCTCAGATGTGGCTAGGGGAGGGGGGTTACATCACCACACCCTCTCCCTGATGCCTCCTGGTGGGATACTTCCAGGTCTCTCTCTCTCAGTGTGGGACCATCCGCACACAGGTCTCTCCTCCCCAGCCCCTTCTGGCTGCCTGGCTTTTATTCCTCCCCCCTCCCATAATCCTTGCCTCCCGAGACCACCCCCCTCTGGCTCCGCCCCCCTTTTTATGCCTGGACGCCAAGCCTCTGGAGAGGTCTCCAGGCCTTTGTTGTTCCTTCTTCCTGGCCCTGCCCCTTCCCCAGTCCCTGGGCGTGGAGCCCAGGAGTGCATCCTTGCTCTTGCACCGGGCTGCAGGCTGACCCTGTGCCTGGCCCTCTCTTCCCCGCTGAACCGCTGGGACGGAGCACCGAGGCAGCCATCTACCCTGCCCGCCTGGGGCATCCTGCCGTGCCTCCGTGGGCTCCCTGGGCCCGGCGGGCACCGACTCCCCTGCCCCCTCGGCCTGGCTGAGCATGGCCCCGGAGTTGTGCAGGGACGATGACCCCCTCTCCCCGGCAGCCCAGCCCGCTTCAGCCTTGGCTGCTCCAGGGAATCCTGGCCACGTCTTCACCTCTTCCCCTCCGAGGCCGGTGCTGTTGCTGGTGGGGGCCGTGGGCCTCGGCATCTTCGCTTCGCCCCCGACGTCCGTGGTGAGTCCGGGGTTCGGTGCAGGGCACTGCGGGGGGGCTGCCGGTGTGTCACTGACACTCCCAGGGGCCGGGGAAGTCCCAACTTTGGGACAAAGGGTATTCGGGGAAGGGAATGAAAAAATAGTGAGGGGGAGGAAAATGAAATACCCCATGCAAGTCCTTGAGTGATCCAAGTTTGTTAACATATCTAATTCTCAGCATGGCAAAAACTGTGGATTCTTAAATCCAGAGACTGGAGCCATGAATAGACAAGACAAGCCTTTCTATAAACCTGAGAAAAAGACCCACCCCCCCAAAAAAAATTATAGAAGCAGCACCTGTAGCTTTATGAAACGAATGCCGTCATTGGCTATTCATTTATGACACTCTCATGGGAGTTTCTTACATACATTCTTGAGCTCCATAAACCATATTGTGAGTCAGACACAATGTTGCTGCTGCCATAATATCAAACAATGCTCTAGGAATTTTCCAAATTTCTATCGTAAAAATCATGGAGGTTTGGGAAATTCCTAGAGAACTGCACAATTCTGTGATGTCACATCCAGTTCTGAAAAGTCTCCACCACCATTTTGCCCCTGAGAATTACCAACCAGGAGATGGCAATTCTAGGGTGGAGAGGGAACTCTTTTGCCTCAAATGGATTTTCCACCAAAAAATAGCCATTCCCAAGCTATAGGACAAGGGGTTTTAAGTTTTCTCCAACGGAATCTATTGATTACATCTGCTTTTTTTAAGTCATTGAGAAAAACAATTACACACTACAGTCTGTCCTGAGAATTCCACCATCAAAGTGTACATTTTAACTATAGATTAAGACTTACTCAATGCACTGATTAAAATTCTATTCCAGAATAATGTCACAATGAGTAGATTTAGCCCTGCTTAAACTATAATGACATCTTTGGTACTAGTTTCTTCCTAGGTTTGTCAATTCCCACCCCCAGCCCTGCTCCTGGGCCTGTTAGCTGCCTGACTCTGACAAGAGAAATCCAGCCAATGAAGCGTTTCATGGCATTACAAGCAGTGATCGGGAAAGCTTCACCTGCTGAATTTTGGCCTGTCATGGAGTTGTTAGTGAGAATTGTCTGGAAAGGAACGGCAATCCCATTTTCCTTTTCCCACAGTCTCTTCCCTTATATTGCATGCTAAGGCATGTGTCTTTTCTTGTCTCCACCTGTAAGTCTCTGTTTAGATAAGGTAAACCAACTAAAAGAAAACTGAGATGAGAGATGATACCATCCTTTAATCATTCCATTTTGTTAATTGAGTTCACCATTGTCTTTTGCTACTCTTTACTGCCATCCAGTGGGCAATTTAAGTTTATAAACGGGAATCTTTAAAAATTTATCCATCCAACTGCGGAGGGATAAAGTTCTCCTTTCTGCCCACACTGCTAAAGAAGCAATTCTTGAAGAATGACTTAAAGCAGCAGTCGTCAGTCCTTTCAGACCTATAACCCACTGAGCTGCAAGCACATATGACATCAGCAGGGGTCCGATGGAGCGGGAGCACACAGGAGCGCAGCTCCGGGAGTGAAGAGCCCAGGGGGTGGGCACATGACCAAGCCCCGCCCCCTCCTCAGCTTCCCCGAACAGTGCAGAGGCGCAGTGTCCCGGGGAAAACCCTGCTAGGGTCTTTATTGTTTTTAATTTTTTGTTTTAATATTGATAATTTTATCATCGTTCCTTTTATGACTGTGTGCTGCTTTTCCAAAGACTTGCTCAAGGTGGCATATAAATGTTCTAAGTATACTATTTTTGATCTGGGCACATGGCACATAAGTACTGGAGAAATTTCACCAACCCTTCAGCAGCTTCCACCCCATCAGTTTGGTGTAGTGGTCAGGAGTTGGACTCTAATCTGGGAGAACTGGGTTTGATTCCCCACTCCTCCACATGCAGCTGCTGGTGTGACCTTGGGCCAGTCACAAGTTCTCTCAGAGCTGTTCTCTCATGAGCAGTTCTCAAAAGACCTCTCTCAGCCCCACCTACCTCACAAGGTGTCTTCTTGTGGGGAGGGGAAGGGAAAGGGATGGGTGGTGCACATGTCCTGGGTATCTCAAGTCTACTTGAAACCTGGTGGTTTCAAGGGAGCAGGAAGAGAATGAGGGTGTGTTCTTTATGCTTATTTTTATTGCACAAAGTATTGGATGGGGAAGGGAATGAAGGAAGAGCAGGTCAGTTTCACTCACCTGTGGAGTTGAGCCTGAGGGGGGGGGTGTTGCCTTCTGACACACTTCCGGTATGTTAGGGGTGTGGCATATGCAAATGAGTTATGCCAATAAGTTATGCCAATGAGTTATGCTAATGAGCTCCTGCACCTCTTTTTCTATGAAATGACCCCTGGACATCAGAGGTTCCTGACAGGGAGTTAAGCTCAAAAGGCCAGGGAAATGGGAAGCAGACCACCAAAGTAACAGAAAACTCATCACCTCTTGTTGCTGCCTGGTAGGTGTGCCACCGTCCCCTCCCCTTTAAGTAGTGCACCGTGGCTTTTCTCGGTGTCCCACCATATGAGCATTGACAGAATGGAAGGGGAGGCAGGAGAGCTATTTAGGCCTCATTTTCATGTTAACTTTGCAGTATGATTGTGATCAGATCACAGGAAATCTACATTGCACAAGTTCATCTCTGTAAAGAGCTTTCCTGTGGGACTGGAGGATTTTGACCAAATTGGTGGAACCACAATGGACATCCTTCACACGCAGAACTGTGCTAATATGGGTTAAAGTCCATCAGTCCAGTTTTTGTATATGCATCTTTACACATGGAACTGTTTGTTGCTGTTTTAAACCCAGTTGTAAAAAAATAATCTGAAATAAGCACGAGGAATCTTTAAAATGCTTCTTGGAAGATGTTTAGATTTTCACAGATCCAGATTCCATGGGGAGAATTTTCATCTTTATTTGTTCATATATTATTAAAATATTTATCACCAATCATTGCACTTAGGGTGGCTTACAAAAAAGCCTGACCCACAGACAACACAGAATTAAAACCAAAAACAGAAACAAGAGTAAATCAGCTTCCTGATGTTCACCTACAAAACATTACCTCACATTGCTTGCAAAAGGCTGGTAGTGTAGGGTCCCTTTGGGGAGGCCTTTCACCATGCTAGACATCGAGAGAGATCAGGCTGAGGCGAACACTGTGGCTGACTGAATGGCTTGACGGGGCAGTCCAAGCAGGAGAAGCCCTGAGATTATCTGAAAATAGGAGGAAGGGAGGAGGAGATTGGATTTATACCCCGCCCTTCACTACCCAAAGGAGTCTCAAAGTGGTTTACAAACACCTTTCCCTTCACCTCCCCACAACAGACTACCCTGTGAGGTAGGTGGGGCTAAGAGAGCTCTTGCCAGAGCTGTCCTTGAGGCAGAACTATGACTTGCCTAAGATCATCCAGCGGCTGCAAATGGAGGAGTGGGGAATCAAACCCGGTTCTCCCAGATTAGAGTCCGCGCACTAAACCACTACACCAAACTGGCTCTCAGGCTAGTAAT
Organism: Lepidodactylus listeri; assembly: GCA_029233225.1. NCBI lineage: Eukaryota > Metazoa > Chordata > Lepidosauria > Squamata > Gekkonidae > Lepidodactylus > Lepidodactylus listeri. Next base: position 45,316,443 of record JARCFY010000003.1, read on the forward strand.
GGGAGAGATGGTCCTTAAGAAAAGATGGATCCAGATTAAGTTATTTAAACGTCAAAAACAGTGTCTTGAATTGGATCCAGCAGCATCTTGATAACTGGTATAGCTTTTCTAGGATGGGAATAATATGCTCCCACTTTTCACCTCTAACCAAGGGGCAAGCCAATAGGTTCTAGTCCTTAAGGGCAGCCCACCCACAAGGCCTGCATTACAATAGTCTAGTGGACCCAGTTACTAACAGTCAGGGCTTTTTTTGTAGAAAAAGCCCAGCAGGAACTTGTTAGCATAATAGGCCACACCCAACAGCAGAAACTCATTAGCATATTGGGCCACACCACTGACAGCACAGTTTATTAGCATATTAGGCCACACCTCCATGTTACCAGAAGAGTGGCCATCTAGCCACACCCACCTTTTGCTTCTTATTCTGTTTACCTTGTTTGTTGTCAAAACCCAGCGCTTTTTTTGTAGCAGGAATTAATTTGCATATCAGGCCACATGCCCTTAATCTAGCCAATCCTAATGAGTTTCTGCTGTTGGGTGTGGCCTATTATGCTAATGAGTTCCTGCTGGGTGTGGCCAACTCAGGAGCCAGCTGGAACTCCGTTCCTGTGCGTTCCTGCCCAAAAATAGCTCTGCTAACATGGAGGCTGAAGTAGGAAATAGGATATATTTTCTTGAAGGGGAGAGTCCTGTGAACCTGGGGGTATATAATATGTTGTGGTCCAGACCTTATTTTGGGGTTCAGAGTTTTCCATATCTCCACAGTGTTTCTGGATGAATTTGCGAATAAGTAATGAATAAGGACTGAATAAGGAAATGCGAATAAGGAACCAACTTCAGCCTCCTCTGCTAACAGTTATCATATGGAACTGGATGCAATGAATGACATGCTCAAAAATACACTATAGGGGTTATGTTAAAGGCTATTCAGAGATACAGAATTGGGCCTATCTTTAAAAGTACTTTACACTTTAATACAGTTGGAAAGAAAACTTACAAAAGAATAAAAATGAATTAGAGGCGGTGGCTTCACACTATTTATCAGAGCCATTAAGTCCCACCAGTCTTCCTTTTTCCTCACTTTAATCTTAGATATAAAAATGGGAAACTCTGTAGCTGTTGTTGCTAGCTGGGTTCTACTTGTTTTCTTTCATGTCAGAGCTTTCCTCTTGGAGTTCAGGGTGATGTTAAGTACACAGAGATTTGGAAATTCCCTTCCATTCTTATTAAAAACAGGAAAGGAAGGAAAGAACTCATATATAGTTCTCTCATTATCCTCAAGACATCCTTCACCATTTGGCAGCCATCTTCAGAAGGCCGCCAAATGCCTCTCTTTCCCTTCACATGTGACAGCTTATTAATAATAATTTGCAGTGTTCACTTTATGAATTTTTATGAGTGCAGTTTCTGTGCAACAGAAATTTAAAGGAGGATGTGCCAGTTTGGTGCAGTAGTTAAGAGTGGCGGATTCTAACCTGGAGAACCAAGTTTGATTCCCCACTTCTAAACATGTAGCCAGCTGGGAGACCTTGGGTCTGTCACAGTTCTCTCTCAGCTGTTCTCCCAAAGAGCAGTTCTCTCAGAGTTCTCTCAGCCCCACCTACCTCACAGGGTGTCTGTTGTGGGGAGAGGAAAGGAAGGAGATTGTAAGCCGCTCTGAGACTCCGAGTGAAGGGTGGGGTATAAATCCAACTCTTCTTCCTTTAATATGTCACAAGACTTTGTTATAATGGCAAAAGCGGTGTTCTAGCAAAATGCAACCAAAAGGATCAGATCATGGTGATCAGAGAGTGAAATTCTGCCTTTTATAATACCATAAATTGAGTTTAGGAATAGGTTCAAGGAAGTTTTTAAAAAGTATACAGTGGTCCCATTCACGTGAGCGAGATAATCCAAGGGGGGAGTAAGGCTATTTGGTTTAAAATAATTTGACCCACAGTTGCATGATCCCACAGTTGCATGATCACTCAGTTCTGTGAAGCTGCGGGCACAGCCTGCCACTGTGTGATCAGATGCAATTACAGGTGAGTCGGGGGGGGGGGGGTTGCCTTTTTTTCTGATTTCTGCCCTGAGGGCTTCCTATTGCAGTATGTGATGGTGTGCATACTGAGAAGGGGAAAAAACAATGGCATAGCATTGGGATAGCCTGATCAGACTATCCCCAATGCCATGAGTACGCGCTGGAGTGATCACACAGGGGAAGTCTGTCTGTGGCCCATAGCAAACCTGTCTGATACTGGACTTTCCCTAGTATCTTTTAAGTCTGCTTCTTCGGCGGAGAGAAACATGTTGCTGATGGGAGTGGGATGCTTGCCAGATGTTCTGATGTGATCGCGCCCTTAATATCCGCATGGCATTCATGCCTATCATGTGGCTAATTATCGTGTGATTTGGGCCAGTGTATAATCAACATACAGATTTTGTTACTACAAGATACAGTGTTGGCCCTCCTCTAATTTTATAGCAATTAGACAAATTCTTGGATAAAGGATATATCCACTCCATTAGTCATGACAGCCACTTGGAATGTCCATTTTCAAAGGCAACATTACCTCTGAAAAATATCATATGAAGGTGATACACAGAAAGTAACAGTTTGTTGTGTTCATGCCCTGTTTACAAGCTTCCTCAAAGCATCTGGCTGTCCACATTGGGAAAGAGAATGGTATATTATAGTTCCAACTCCAGTTTCCTCCCATATCTTAAAATTGTCTAGAATAGATGGAGACCTAGTTCAAATTTTTATCTTACTACTGAAGATAGGGGAGATATGGGTAGAGTTGGGTTACTATTATATTTAGTCCATAGGTGCACTATACTGGTATACTCACGGTGCCTGAGGTGTAATTAGTTAAGGTTGCCAATTTACATTTTACAGCTCCCATTTTAAATTGTTCTCTGTAATGGCATTGTCACATATGTTGAGCATTGGCTCACCCCACCAATGTGGCAATTTTTACTGTTATCAATGACACACTTTTCTTTTTAGACAGTTACGGTTGTGTGCTGAACATGATCTATCCTATGCGGAGAGCCTCTGGTCATTACGTGTAACAGCTACCATTGCGTGAGGTGTGGTTTAAAAGTGTCCGTACGTAGATTTGGGCGGTTACTCAGAAGATGCTATAAATCACTGCAGTACGATGGTTCACACCATAAACTGACATGCTGTACCCAAATGGTGTTCCATGTTGCGACATACCACATGGAACCCTTTAAAACAGGCTTCACGTGGAGACCCTAGCAAATAAACCAACCCTTGGTGAGTGAGTTTTATAGCTGCTTCATCTTTCTGTGGCTACCTCAACTGTATATTCCACCTCAGATAATGGCCAATGTACAATCTTCCTGCGCCAACCACCTGTTCAGCACTGAAATCACTGATACACATGGGAATCTATTAGCTGATGCCATGACAATTAAAAACTACGAAAATAGATTCAGATGGGCAGCTGTGATGGTCTAAAACAAGTTTGATCCCAGTGGTACCTGTGAATGTGCCTGCACATGAAAGCTGATACCCAGAATTAAACTTTGTTGTTCTTATAGGTGCCACTGGACTCACACTTCATTCAATTAAAAACCACATTCTTTTCCAATAATAACCCTGTCCAAAAGACAGAGAATTCTGCAGCTAAGAAGTGGTCATTTAGGATCCTTCTTGCAGTGCTTTCACCTTGTATTTTATTTGCAGAAGATGTTACCATGGCTGACCACTGACACTGGGAAATACTGCTCTGAACTGGGTAGCCCAGGTAAGCCCAATCTTGTCAGATCTCAAAAGCTCAGCAGGGCCAACACTGATAAGTATTTGGATGGGAGACCTCCAAGGAATACCAGGATTGGGACTCAGAGGCAGGCAATAGCAAGCCACCTCTCTGAATGTCCAAGCCCCACTAGGGGTCACCAGAAGTCAACCATGAGTTCCAGGCACACGTACCAATATTCCAAAACTTTTTAACAAGGAAACTGGGAAATACCTTTCTCTGCCCAAGACCCTAGGAGCTGCTTCAGAGAAGACAATACTGAACTAGATGGACCAGTTTAAAACTTTCTACTGGCTGAAGCAAAAGGGCTAACCTGTCTCCTTCCCAACAGTCGGTCTCCGCCTTCTCTGGTAATTTCTTCTCTAGTATCTACAGAGAGAAGGTGTCCAAGTAAATGCCAAGGCTTCCTAGACCGTTGTTGTAAGCCCTCTTCTAGGGCACAGGATGATGAGCACAAGTAGACCGGCTATATGAACTGTGGCAGAAGAATATGACACAACATATATAAACAGAGCTATAAGAAAATACCATACGTTAAGACTTCATATTTGCTTGAATAATTAATGGTTGCTTGAAAAGATGTTCAACTTTTTAAAAGTTGCTCCCTTTACTTCATTAGCGCCTCATTTCAAAAGCACTACATCACATTTCCTCCAGGTGGCAGGTAAGTCCACTGGCCTAGCCCTGCAATGTTGAATTAGGACAACACAAGGAAAAGAGGTTTGCAGATGGGTCTGAACAGTGGCCTCAAGTGAACACAGATTTCTTTAAACTAGGTTGGGCTCCTCTGCTATTAATTGGATTTCATCTTGTAAGAGTGACTGTATTGATCTTAGTAGTGTTGTCATTTGTGCAAGCTGCTTTGAACCCAGCATATCTTTTGGGGAAAGGGATCTTACTGTAAATCAATCAATCAATCAATAAGCATTGCAGCCTAAATAATGTGGAGAAAACAGAAAACTGCACAATCCAATCCAGTCAGTTCTCTAAGGTGTAAGTAAATGGGAAGGAAATGGGTTTCTTGGTTTTAGTAAATGGTCAGAGCAAATCTGTCACATTCAGTGAGTAGTTCCCTATTAAGGAGTCTTGCCAGCAGCTGATTTCCTGCTGAGTTGTTTCTGACACCACAAGGACTTTCTGGAGCTTCCCTACATGTGTCCTAAAGGCACAGAGAATAGACTAGAATAATGGGACCTGCTTTTTGAATATCGCTCAATACAAACAGCAAGGAGCTCTGCTCTGAAGGTAACTGTCAGACAGGAAATTTATTTAGTAAAGCAAGACTGACAAAAAAGTTAGAATAAATGAAACGAGACAAAACAAAATGGAAATAAGCAAGACCCAGCTAATATCCCCTATGGAAAATCTTTGCTAGTATGTAAGCAGGTTTACTAACATAAAGCTTTTGTTCCATGTTATGATTTTGTATCTTTTATGCATAACTCTGTGCAAAGTTTAATTATAAAAGAAAATAAAAAGGCCCAATGCATATGTAACATTTCCAGGCTCCTTATCTTGGTTAGAGGACTGGGGTATGGTACAGTCCTCTTTCCTGTGCACAATCTCTCACCCTTTTATAGTTGGTATGAACTCTAATGGCACATTACTTTGCCTGCATCAGTGCTAACCAGACTGCATCAGAACAGGGACAGCATTATCATTACACTCATTTACTGGTTTCAAAACTTGAATTGGAAGGGCAATCATGGGCCGAGGACAGACTGGCAGTCTGGCCTGCTCTGCCTCCGCTTCAAAAGTGGAGGCAGAGCGGCCGTTCAGACTGCCGCATCTGTCCCGAGGAGGCAGCCCGGACGCATCGCGTCCGGCGCCGCGCTCCTCCCGCAGCAGCCGGGCACCACTTAAAAGTGGTGTCCCAGCTGCTGTGGCGCACGTTCCACCCGCCTCTGGCGGGTGTGAACGCGCGCCGGGAGGGGGAGCCGTGTGGCGTTCGCACACCGCTGTAGGAAGCTGCCCGCAGTCTGAACGCTGCGGGCAGTTTCCTTCCGGCGGTGTGCAAACGCCATGCGGCAGGGGCAAGAGGCGCGGCAGAATACGAGTCTGTCCTCGGCCATGGTGAGTGTTAATCATAGTTAGTCGCCTATTTGTTATAATGTTTCACCTTTATCTGTGAAAGGTCAGGTTCTTATTACCACTTCTTCTTTTTTTTGCTATCATATGATAAAGTTAAACTTTCCACATGGTGGGAGCTGCATGATAGGCTGTCATCTTCTGAACAGTCCAACAAATGCTGGGCTCCAGTTACACAACGGCTGGGATTGGAAATGTGGGTTACCCTGGTATGATTTTTCTGCCAATCTGTAAATCCTGAGAATAACCAACAGGATATGCCAAAGGTGGAAGCTTGATAAATGTCACACAACAGTACCACGTTGTGCATCAAACTGATATTTGTATACAGATTCGACATGCTATGGAATCTAAAATTATTTTCCGTTATGTTACTAGTACATGGGGCAGGGAACCATTCATTTTAACAAAAATAGATTCGGTAAATCGGAAGTCCTGTTAAATATATCCTGTGTACATACTGGCCCTCAGCAATTAGTAGAATAATTGTTTGAGAACCAGCAGCGGCAGTTTAAAGAACTTTTTTTTTTTTAATGAAGAAATACTGTTTGGTGTGGCTTGCAAAATCTGACTAGCTGCTGACGCATTTGTCAAAACCTGTTTCTGGTGAAGTCTTACATCGGCAAGATAAATATTCTGCCCCACCCATCCCAGCCAATCTTTCCACAGAACATCCTTTCAATTTCCTAAAATAAACACATTATTTATTTATGTTATACATTTTAAACTGTTCTCTGAATTGTTTGGCTTGATTTTGTAGGGTTAGAGTCTCTCCGTTTTTCTAGTTTGGTTCTCTACTGTTCCATCTCTCTTTCTTTCTCTCTCTCTCTCTCTCTCTCTCTCTCTCTCTGTGTATAAATAGAAAGAGAGTAACCACAAAAACTATTTTATTATTTTCAGTGCAGCTTCTGGACAGAGAAAAAGATGAGTATTTAAAATAATCCATGTGTCATTATAATCTTCTAACCTGAAATGCCCCACAAGAGTTCAGGGTAATGTTTTTGTTCAGTGCAAACTCAAATAGCTGGGTATCATTCTCTGCCTAGTGCAACTGTAATGAGTCACAGTTGTAGTCAGGGCATTTTTTATAGAAAAAGCCCAGCAGGAACTCATTAGCATAATAGGCCACACCCAACAGCAGAAACTCATTAGCATATTAGGCCACACCCCTGACAGCACAGCTCCCTTCCAGAATCAGCTTCCCCAGGTGCCCTGCGGCTGTGGGGTGCCTGGGGAACCCGAGGGAGGGGGTGGCAGTTTAACCTGCCTTCCCTCCCTGGATCGGCTTGCTTCCCCAGGCACCCCACGGCTTGCAAAGTGCCTGAGGAACCCGGGGGGGGGGGGAGGCTGTAGGTGTGGCCAACTCAGAAGCCATCCGGAACTCCATTCCGGTGCATTCCTGCCCCAAAATAGCCCTGATTGTAGTAATGCTATGCCTACCATGCAATGTACGGATTTGGTTAGTGTTTTTTTATTCTAAAGGAACTATGATCTACCTGTAAAAATGCTTGAATTCTGAATTAATTGCTCTCAGAATAAATAGTAAAGGCTGACATTCTTTTGAATTTATAAACTATACAAGAAGGGGAACCCGCAATACTCACGGGGGGGGGGGGGAGAGTATTCCCTACAGCTCCTGCAGAAGCAGGAGGAGCGCCACAGGAGGAGGAAGCAGCAGCGGGTGAGCCTTCTCTCTCCTCCCCCCGGCACCAGCGGCAGTGAGGCCTGAGCGGCTCACAGCCACGAGCCTGCCAAACCTTCTCCTGACTTCCTTCCTCCCCAGCGGCGGTGGCAAGGCCTGCCAAGCCTTCTCTTTCCAACCCTCCGGCACTGGCGAGGCCTGAGCAGCTCACAGCTGCCAGGCCCACCAAACCTCCCCCCCCCATGGCCAGAGCATTCTCTGTGCACACACAGGGAACGCTTTTACTTTTGGGGGGCTTTAAATAATAATAATAAATTATTAAAAAATAATTAAAAAAATAAAAGTATAGTTTTTTAAACTTTTTAGACACTTAAGGTTTCCTTTGTTCTTGCAGGGAAACTACCCTACAGCAAGCATGGAAATACAGATCAAGTTAGTATGCTTTTGCTTTTCCCACAGCACATCACCATATGTGCCTGCTCCTGGGCTTGTTACTCCCGGAACGGCGTTCCTGCACGCTCCTGCTCAAAATGACCCCTGGTTTCTCATACTAAACTAATTCACGAAGTTGTGAAAGTAACATGCTGTATACCACTCTGAGGTCCTTGGAAGGTAATGTAATGAACAGTGTAATAAATTGAATGCAAGATAGTAGGATGAACAGATAAATGATACATAAATGTAATCTTTCCCTTTAAAAGATAATCTTCAGACAATCATTACTGATTTATTTAACACATCTGTACTGCACCATTTCTATCTATTTGCACAGCCTTTCACTGATGTGCCTGAAAGGGAGGTGAGGTGAGAGGCAGGAATGGTGTTGTGCTGAGTCAGCTTTGCAAGCCCAGCTGTGTCTCCTACGTCTGGCAATGTGGTGTAGTAGTTAGAACACTTTGGGAAGGGGCTGTGTGGCTCAGTGGTAGAACATTACTTGGTATGCAGAAGATCCCAGGTTCAATCCCTGGCATCTCCAGCTGAAAGGACCAGATAGTAGGTGATGTGACGCACCTCTCCCTGAGACCTTGTAGAGCTACTCCACCAGTCTGAGTAGACAGTACTAATCTTGATGGGCCAATGGTCTGATTCAATATAAGGCAGCTTTGTGTGATTGCTGCATCTTCCTTTTGGCACTTACAATACTTTCTACATTTTGAACCAAACTGCTTACATTTCTCTCTATAACAGTAACAAACAACATCCCAGAAATCTTTTATCATCAAAGGACTGTAGAGACATTTATTCATTAGATGCCAACAGTCACTGACAGTTTGTCCTTTCACTTTGGTTGTTTATTGGTTTCCATGGGGTCTTCAGAGTTAATCTTCAGAATTAAAGCTGTTTCCACGTGGATGCTTAGATCTGCCTCTCCTCCCAAACAGCAGCTTTGGGGGTGGGACTTCCATATAATAATATTGGGTGATTGTCCGCCTTCCAGGTATTTTCCTGATTCTTCATTATTATTATTATTTTACAAACCTGCTTTGGTACAATTTGTTTGGAAATATCACTATGTGGACAGGAAGGTGTGGGTTTTCAGTCTTCCCTGTCTTTCCCGTACACAAACCGAGGGGGGGGGGGGGGTTGAAGTTTTAAAATTGAATTTGTTAATTGATAGTGGTTATAGTAGTACTAATGATTTTTTTAACAAGATGACAAAAATCCAAATGGTGGTGTGAGAGAGGGATGGCAGTCACAAGAGGATAGGGAAGGAAAACTGGAGAATCCCGCGTGCAGGGCTATTTTGGGGCAGGAACGCACAGGAACGGAGTTCTGGCTGGCTTCTGAGTTGGCCATGCCTACAGCCTTCCCCCCCCCTCGGCATCCCCAGGTGCCTGGCAAGCCGTGGGGCGCCTGGGGAAGCCAAGCCGATCCAGGGAGGGAAGGCAATTTAAACTGCCTCCCCTCCTCAGGTTCCCAAGGCGCCTGCAGCTGCGAGGCGCCTGGGGAAGCCGATCTGGAAACTGCCTTCCTTCCCTCAGGTTCCCCATGTGCCCTGCAAGCTGCGAAGCACCTGAGGAAGCCAATCCTGGGAGGGAGCTGCACTGTCAGGGATGTGGCCTAATATGCTAATGATTTTCTGCTGTTGGGTGTGGCCTATTATGCTAATGAGTTCCTGCTGGGCTTTTTCTACAACCCCCCCCCCCACCTGTGTGGATGCTCTACTGTCTCTGTGAATGCCTCTGGCAGTGGGCTAATTCAATAGATGTCTTTGCTAATGATTTTTATCATTACAGCAGCATATCCAGTCTGTGCTGGCTACCTCTGAAACATAAGATAACAATCTCCAAATGTTGCCTGATGGAGAATCTCTCAGGGAATTAGACAGATAGCAAACAAAGAGAATAAGGCAAGGGCTGGGCAGGTTTCTTAATAGCAAGTAGCTTGCAAGTTGAAACATAAATATTTCTTTGCAGCTGGCAAAAACTGTTTGATGAACAAAAACCAAGCGGAAAGCGGAGTGCTAATTATTTCTATAGGACTTTAGTACCTTAATCACAAGCAGATTTATTTGGAATTCACATACAGGCACACTGGACATGCACGTATGTAACTGACTTCCATCCCTGGTTTATAACCCTACATATTGTTAGACTGATGTCAATACAATGGGTTTTTAAGCAACTTAATTGTACTCAGAATTGCAGCAATGGCAGTTTAAACATAAAGCATCTCCAAGCCATATTATTCTAAATGATTACTGAATGTTTATAGATGAATGAGTTCAAAGCACATTACAGCTAGCAACATGGGGAAGAAATCCTCTGATTGCTCTCTTGTTCCACAACCAGATCCATTTTCAACATATGATGGGGTTCTTAATAAAAACTATAGCCCTCACTGAATATTGAAAAGTGATTTGGCTATGAGGAAAACTGTCTGCAATATGCTTTGACCTTTCTTCAGGCCCAGTATTGGAGTCATAGAAACAAGCTCCCTTTTGTTAGTTGTTGTAGATTTTCCAGGTTGTATGGCCGTAGTCTTAGCATTGTAGTACCTGAAGTTTCGCCAGCAGCTGTGACTGGCATCCTCAGAGGTGTAACACAGAAAGATGGAGTACTCTCTGTGTCAGTGTGAGAAGAAAAATGGTAGGCAGGTAATTTATATCTACTCAGGAAGGTGGGGTAAGGCTGAGTCATTATCTTGTAGGAGCTTCCCAGGCTGTGACATGCTAATGGAGGAGCTTTCCTGAAGAGGTTCTTTTGCATATGGATTGGCTGTTGAAATTCTAATCTTATCTGTAGTGCTGTTGTAAGGCGTAGAGCATTTTGTGTTTTTCAGGACTGGAAACTATGCCGTATTTATTTTTAAACTCTCTTCTTTCCTGTTGAAATTGCCTCCAAAGACAGGTTCTGAAGGGAAGAAAGGCAGACATCCCCAGAGTTTTGACAGGGGCTCCCTAAAGTTCTTTCTGGGGAAATGACAGGCGCAGGATCAAGAGGTTCAGAAGTGTATAGAATGGACCTGATGCAAGCAGGATACATCGAACTCACAGGGAACCTCCCCCTGATGTTTCTCTACATGCCCTCCGAGTTATGGATTTAGGGGATCTGAGTTATGGACCCCCAAAGAAGATGCCCCCAGGAAAGTACTTTTGGGGGAAATGTCAGATACAGGTTCAAAAGTGTACGGAATGGATCCCCTGCAAGCTACACACATCAAATGCACTGGGAACCTCACCCTACCACCTACTCCACTACAATCTCTCCACATTGGAGGCAGCTTACATTTTCAGGGTCCCAGTTATGGACCCTCCCAAAAGGTCTTCCCAGCGCTGTCTCTGGAAAAGACAGCTGCAGCTACAGGAGTCTATGGAATGACTCAGGAACAAGCCAGTGACACCAAACTCACAAGGGAAACTTCACCTGGGCAGACCCCCCCCCCAGTCAGATGTTGGAAGCAAGGCAAGCATCCTCCCTATGCTCACAGCCCCCCCCCCCCACATCTCCAAAGACAGGTTCAGGACAGAGAGGCAGACATCTCCAGAGTTTTGACAGGGGCTCCCCAAAGTAACCGCACAGGACCTTGGTAGAAACTCCTGGCAAGCACTGGAGCCCAGCGAGGCATGCCCACAACACTCCCAGGCCCCCTCAGGCCCAAACACATAGATCACTTGGTCAAAGCCCACCCCTAGGTGAAATTTGGGGTTATTCACCATTAGCAGAACACATTGTACAGATAAGAGATCACCTGTTGTGAATTGCACAAATGCAGTGGAAAGGGGTAGTCAAACAGGAGCTTGCTTGTACAGGCAGATGTTTGTTGAGGTAGATGTTTGCTGAGGTGGATGTTGTTCCATGAGGTAAGTTCTGTGTTATGAGGGAGATGTTCTTTTAGGTCAAAAGATGGCATGTGGAAGTGGAGGATGCTTCCCACCCCATAAATAACTGTTGTTAGAGTCCTCCTCTCCAAAGAGCCCCCGGAACAAATCAGGGGAAGGAGGCTCTGAGCCCCTGTTGATGCCCTGCTAGGGCTCTAGTGGGCTGGCAGGATGGGCTTGGTGCCCAGGGACAGGGGCCTGTAGAATGCAGGGGGTCTAGGATGTCTTCCCCACATAACAAGCACCCTTTGCACCCACTTTCACCCTCATGACACACAGAGGTGTTCACAATCAGGAGTGGTGGGAGGGTATAAATGTGGGTCCTCAGCCAAGGCACCCAGTAACTAAGCCCCTCTGCTGAGTGTGAGCAGAGTCTGCAGAGAGATGGCATGGCTCAAAACCCTGAGTCCACCTAACAACCAAACCCCACCAGGGGAGAAGGTGTTTACAATCAGGAATAAGTGAATGTGTTCTGCTTTCAACAAGTTCCGTGACTGACTGTCAACACCCAAGAGAGGAGAGGTTGCAGAGCTGCGCTCAGAGTATATATAGCATTCTGATTCGATAGAGCAGAATGGAAAGTCTGTTATTGGCAGCCAGCAGTGCCTGTTAAGCTTTGGAGAGCTCCTATTTGTGTTTCCAAGGCTGGTGAATTCCGCCCCTCCCCCCAGTTGTTTTGAAGTTTGGTAAACGTTTTGATTGAGCGGCTACAGTCTATCTAGAAATTTGTCCATTCATTAACCACCACAAACTGCTTGAAAGTTCATGCTGGTTGACCTGCCACGAACTTCACCTCAGCCGCAGAGTCACTAAGGGCACCACTCGAGCACCACTCCCCTGACAGCTTCTGTCTCTTCCCCTACCCCATGGGATAATAATAGCAAGTTCACTTACAAGCTTGTTGCTGATATATGTGAAGTACTTTCAGCATTCTAATACCAAACTACTCTAAAAGAAAGCATCACACTGCTTGTACATAACAGCCAGATTAAAGAATAATCTTGTAACTTCATTTTAGGATCAAGCCTCCAGCTCCCCTTGAGGTAGGGTTTTGTCCTAGTGGAAAGCCTGATCCTGTACTTCAGCCATGCATGAAGAAATGGAAGAGAGGCTTTTGTTATGCAAATCAGTATTATGCGCAGGTTAGTTTTATATCCATAGTGCCAGTCCAGGGGAAGCAAGAACCATTTCCAGCCTCACCCAAGGTTACCAATCTTCAGGTGGTGCCTGGAGCTCTGCTAGAATTGCACCAGAATACAGAGATGGCAGCAGGGGGGCTCTGTGGCATCACATCTTTGCCGAGCTCATCCTCTCTCCAGACACTGCCCTCCCCAGGCCCACCCTTCAAGGAATTTCCTAAGCCAGAGCTGGCAACCCTAGCTTCACCTGTCAAAATGTTCCTCAAAACTCTACCTTCTTGACTTCCCTAAGCAATCCTTATTCTTCAGACCTATGATCCCTTTAGTTGCTTCCTTTGCCCTTGCTCCTGTTCTTTTCAAACACTGCTTCCACCTGTGGATTTTCCCCTACACGGCAAGCGAGGAGCCTCCATGGTTAAAATGAAACAACATCATACCCACGGGCATTAATAATCTGGTTCATGGTTTTTTTTCCCTTTTGTACCACAGAGAATAAAGCTTCATTTCCTTCAGTTCAAATAGGGGACTGTGGTGTGGTTGTGAGTAGACTGTCCATGTGGGCACTCCCATAATCACTAAGGGGAATGGAGCGGTGGCACTGAGCTACACTTTCAGTTACACAACATTTAGCTCTTTCCTTACTGAATCACTACTGTGGCATTACAACATGGCTTATTAAGAAAGAGGAGGGGGAGTTAGGGTCACATCCGCTATGGTGAACAAGGGAAGAAGCACACAGGGTGGTGGCAGCGGCAGACACCATACCGAGAATGGATATCCGTTGGTCCCATTCTCACTTGTTAGCACCATTCAGCTTCCTGCTGCTGCCAAAACAATGCCAAGGGGTTACCATCAATTAACCAGGAGGGCAGCTGGGAGGGTGGGGTATATATCTGATAATAAATAAATAAATTTACAGAACAAAATTCATTATTTCAACATTTTCAAATCCAGTTAAAATACGCTTGATCATAATGTTGATGAAGAGTCCTATGGCACCTTCAAGACCCCTTAAGATAGTTATGATGTGACATGTGCTTTTGTAGGATAAGGATTGGATCATCAAATGTATAAAGTGGCCTGTAAATCCAGTAACGTTTTGCTAAGTGAATGGGGTGGATCAAACTTGCTTTCTGACAGTGGAAGCAGCCATGTCTGTTTTTCCCTTGCCCTAGCAGCACTTGCAACTCCTGAAAAGCTGATGCTCTGGGTCACAGAGCCCTCCTGGATAAAAAAGCCATGAGGATCTGAAGTGAGGAAGTGAACTGTGTAAGTCCACCCCTCCTGCCTCTTCCTTCAGTAGAATGCCCTCCAAGATTAATGTAATACTAACCATAAAAGAATGCCCGATCCAGTCATTTATTTATTTAAAACACTGGTATGTCTTGCCCACCTTTCTCTCAAGGCACTGCTGCTCAAGGCAGATAATAACATAATTCAGACATCTAAAATCCAAGTATAACAGCACAATCAAAACATCTAAAAACTAATAACTAACAGGCCAGCATAACTAAAATATTTCTCACTCTTAAAAACCAAGAGCTGACAAGCCTTTAAAACCAGCAAATGCTTGCTTTAAAAGTTCAGCCTCACCCAAACACTAAAAGAGTGGTGGGTTTCCTTTTAGGGAGGCCATTTCAAAGCATAGGAGCTGCCTCAATAAAAGCCCAAAAGTGGGCACCAATCATATAGTCTGAACTATCTGAAATTTTCGAATTGCCTATAAGACATCCCCACAGTGGGCATGTTACAGTAGTCCAGCTTCAAAATTACCATAGCATATAACAACAAAGAGAGACTGGCTGAGCCCCAAATAAATATCTTATGGGCCAGATGTAGCTGGAAAAACATATTCCTAGCCACTGTAAAAAAACCAAACCCACTCCTTTACTAAGAGAAGTGCAGGATCTAATAGAACTCCCAGACTTTTCATAGAATCTTGGCAGAGTGACCCCATCTAACATGGGGACAAGAATCCTATCAGGACCATCAGCCTTATTCACTAGTATCTTGTCCGGATTCAATTAGAGTTAGGTATTCAGTTAGCATTAGGTATGTTGCTTTTGCATTAGAGAATAAGGCCATATCTACATCAGTAAGATAAAGTGGTTTAACAGTCATTTCCTCTCCCCAGGGAACTTGAAAACTGAAGGAGCTTAACAGAGAGTACAAATTCCCAGCAGTCTCACAAAATTACAGTTTCCAGCACTGTGTGTAGAGTGGCATGGTAATTAAATTGCTGTGCAAGTGATGCACATCTGCCCTATGCTCTAGGATGAAATCTCTAAGTAAAGCTGTCACTTTTCTGCAGTATATAAACTTACTCCACACCTTCTAGCCCAGTTCTGAATCAGAATGACTCTATCCAACCTCATAAAACCCATACCATGATAAATAACTTAATTGTTAAAGTTTGTTTTTGTCTTTGATCTTTGCCTTTGTCTTTTCCCCCTGCTGTTGCTGCTAAACCCGCAGTTTCTCTGCTGTGGCTAATAGCTCTCAACCAATTTAAACGTCCTGTCCAGTGTTTGCATCACTGTCCTGACCTTGATGCAGGAACATTTCCTGGGACTCTTGTTGGCTGGCAGCTGCCGCTGTTGGCCGGTACCTTAATAAGATAGGGAAGATGGCGTCTGCAGAGCCAACTCTCCCTGATTAGCTGTCCCCTGCAGTTTAATACTGACTTCATTTGCATGATGGATGTTAGCATTCACACTTATTCTATGGCATAGTATTTGCAATCAGAACTAGTTGATGAGAACTAGTTTCTGGTTTAATGAGGTTTTCCCAAAGCTAGGCACTGAATCCTTGGAAGACTAGGCCATTGTTGATATTTGAGCTCATATGAGAATTTCACATGCCTTCTTTTGTCCTTCCTGTACTCCAAGGAAATATTCCGTTTGAATGCACTTTAGGGCATGACCCTGGATATCTCTGTACCACACTATAGGTCCATGCTAGAAAGGTGAAACAGGTAATCCAGATGTTGTTGGATTTGCACTGGGATAGCATAAGTTTGGATAGGGTTGACAACTCCAGTTTGAGAAGTGCTTGGAGATTTTGGGGATGGAACCCAAGGAGGGTGGCATTTGGGGAGGGGAGGGACTTCAGTGGGGTATGGTGCCATAGAATTCACCTTCCAAAGCAGCCATTTTCTCCAGGTGAACTGATCTCCATTGCCTGGAGACCAGGTGTAATCCCAGGAGGTCTCCAGCCACTACTTGGAGGTTGGCAATCCTAAATTGGGACCATGGGTCTTCGAGCTCCACACTACTTTTGTACCTTTTGACCCCTCCTAACTGGTGTGATTCTTGCCATGGTGAAATGGAAGCACCACGATAAGTCCCTGCCTGTGGACTGGGACATTGTATAGTATTGTACCAGAAATAGCTGAAAACCTAAACTGTCATGGCACCCTGTCTTCAGAAATGCACCTCTGCAGAAACTCAAGATGTCCTCAGCCTATCAGGGTCAGAATAGGATCACAAATGGCCATAGCCAAACCCAGAACAGCTTCCTCTTCATGCACATGGGAGTTTTTTTCCTGTGTGGAAACCAGTAGGCCCCTGCACTAAATTCACACAATATCGTGTTCAGTCTGACCATGTTTCATGGTGTTCCCTTATGGACATTCCCTCTGCCACCAGTATGGTAAGGGGGATAGAGCTGAATTCCAGTTTCAGAATGGCATGGAGTAACCTGCCGAACCACATTGCAGAATTACAGTACAGACTGGTGTTAGTAGAAAGTGGGGAGGGGCCATAGTGGGTTCCTGCACAACCACTTAACAACTGCATTTTTCCATAGGCAGAAGAGGGGGAAGGGGGAGGAGTGGGGGGCAATGGCAGCAGTGAGCAGCATGGGAACAGGAGTGTGTGGAGGATGCGATTTTGGTCCATTCCCACACTGCTTGCTGCTGCTGTAAAAGGGACATGTGTTCATGGAAGCAGCCCTGGTGTGAATCTTTTCTGATCCACTCTGCCTCTGAGGTCATTTGGTAGCAGAATCTGAAGGCTCTGAGCTTTTTAGGTAGGGCCGCCACATTTCCAGGGGTGACTTCAAAGAAATTAAGGGAAAATTTCATAACCCCATAACTAGAAATACTGATAATGCGGTCACCAAGTCTAAGAGCTTATGACTGTGTATTTACTGTTAGCATATCAGCTAAATACGAACATATATTTTCAAGTTCAGAAACTTTTACTGATTTATAATAGGCATTTTCCTTAACCCAAAATATACGTTCCTTAAGTCATCTCTTACCAGAGGGCAGACTAGACATTTAAAATGGTCCTGAAGTAAGCAAAGCCGAGCCGGCCCTGCAGCACTGTGAGTCACACCAAAGGGCTACTCAGCTCAGCCCTGGCCAGTTGAACTGCTTTGGATCACCCATGGCTTCCTCCCTCACTCTGCCAGCCAGAGGCAACTGGAGAGCTGATGCCCACCACTGTTGCCTCGGAAGGGTCTGAGCCAAGCAGCCCCCTCTGGAGCTGGCAGAGCTGTTTTCCTTGCTTCTGGCTGCCAGTGGTCCTCCAGGATAGCAGCCCACTAGAGATTTCCTTTAACAGCCAATCTGTGCCCTGCTATGCTCAGTCACTGTAGCTAAAGAGGGACTTTTTTGTCCCATAATCACATAAGCGTGATAAAGGGTATGGTGATCATGACAAATATTCCCTGAGCCAGGCCAAATCTTGGGTGGGCAGAGTGGGGAAGAATAAGCAGGTGAAGTTTGGAGCACTGCTACTTTTAGAGAAGAAGAGAGAAGAGAAGAGATTGGATTTATGCCCCACCCTTCACTATCCAAGGGAGTCTCAGAGCGGCTTACAAACTCCTTTCCCTTACCCTCCCCACAACAGACACCCTGTGAGGTAGGTGGGGCTGAGAGAGCTCTGACAGAAACTGCTCTTTTTCAAGAACAGCTGTGCCAGAACTATGGCTTGCCCAAGGTCATCCAGCAGGTGCAGGTGCAAGTGGAAGAGTAGGGAATCAAACCCGGTTCTCCCAGATTAGAGTCCGTGCACTTAACCACTACACCAAACTGGCGGTACCCATTGATATATTTTTTTAAAAACCTAGGGAGTGTCCTTGTCTAAAAACAAGATCTCATTATTTGCATGAAAGTTGTTATACCACACATTTTAAAAGTCTGTTGTTGTTAATTATTAGGTGGGGTGAGTCATTGCACTCACTGCCACTTGACCACACCTGGCGGCAGCTGTCAAACAAGGCTCGAGCTGGAGCTGCACTCAGGAAGCAGTGAGAGCCACATTATAATTTATGGGACCATCCACTAGTGCTGCCCTTTAAAAGTATCAAACAATGCCCTGATATGTGCCACGGAGTCATGGCTAGTCAAGAAGCCTCAGAGCATATGTAATCCTCACATTTTATTATGGTTATTGCAGAAAACACTGTTGTAATGTAATGATTCTGTCCTCTTTTTCTTGCCCCTTATATTTTTTTATTATGCTTTAGAGAAAATTAATGGGGTATATAACAGAGGACGGTACATTTACAGCTGATTAATCTTATCCTGTTGTGCCTTTTCACAAAACGATTGTCTGTGGCTTGCTTGAAGCATTTGTACTATATGGGCTTGTACTATCCAGATGGGAAAATGTGCCCAGTGATTGAAAGGCTGGGTAGGAAGGCAGGGCTGTAGAATACAATTATGAGACTTCTGAAACCACCGTTGCAGCTCTGCCATGGGAAAGAGTCATGTAACTTTGATTTCCATGCTGGAAAGGCTTCCCTAGCAATAGCCTTAATGCCCTCCAGCAATGTTAGGAATGCAGCTTCTTGGTATACAGAGCAAAGGCATTGCTTATTGGACGTCTCATCCATCAAGGTGTGGCTTCGTCCAGCCCTAGCTTAAGGCAGAGGTGCAAAACAAGTTCCAGCTGATGCCTGATACTGTCATATTAATAAATAAGTGTTATGCTGATTCAGGCTTTCATCTTGCAGTGTTTCTCAAAGCTAATGAGCAGAACAATCTGTTTCCTTCAAAGTTTAGACTCTTCCCTAAAGAAACAAGCAAACAAAAATGAATTCTGAAATATTTGTGCATGTAATGTGGTCCCTGGCTGAAACTTACATGGTTTCTAATATGTGAAAAAGTTGAGTGACACTATATCCCATGTACAGCAATAGTTGATAAATTATTTAGCCAAATATGACCCATGTAGAGCTGACCCTTTTGTCCACCAGCCCCTGTGTTTCTCCTTTTCACTGCATCTTCTCCTTTTCACTTCTTCTCACCTGTTCCCCTTGCTTCCTCTCTGTTCCCCTTGCTTCCTCTCTGTTGCCACTTGAAAGCCACTGTGGGCTTGCCTTTCAGCCCTAAGCCAACCAGGAAGGTTCTGACAAGAAAGGCAGCTGAAAACTAATGAGTTACTGCTAGTCAACAGTCATATGTATTTATTTACATTATTTTTATCTCACCTTTCTCCCCAGTTGGGGCCCAAAGCGGCTTACAACATTCACATCTCCTCCATTTTGTCCTCACAATAACCCAGTGAGGTAGGTTAGGCTGACGTTATACCCAGAATTAAACTTCGTTGGTCTTAAAGGCACCAGGGGACTCAAATATTGTTCTGTTGCTTCAGACCAACATGGCTCCCCACCTGAATCGTATCTCCAAGGTCACCCAATGAGCTTCCATGGCAGAGTGGGGATGTGAACCTCGGTTTCCCAGATCCTAGTCCAACACTTTAACACTATACCATGCTGACTCATATTTGTCCAATGCTGTCATCATTCTCTACCCCATTTGTCAGGAGAGGGAGAAGGGAAGATGGTAGTTGGCAAGAACAGATGACACAACAGGAGGAGAATTCCATCATACCCTCCTTACTGTAACCTTACTCCACCTGCATTGCTTGTGTGCCAGTACCTCATCCCGGTCATGTATACTTATCACAACTGTAAATGCAAGATGAATCCACAGTTGTTTGGGGAAAGGGTTGCTGCAGTTTTTATAATGAAGTTGAACACTAACTCCCCCCCCTTTCATAGGCGTCAACTATGGGGGGGCTTGAGGGCTTGAGCCACCCCTGAAATTTCCCGGGGGGGACTGAGCCCCCCCTGGGAAAATGGACGCCCGCCACCGCGAGTCCCTGGGCCCTTCCTAGGGCCGCCCCACTGCTGCCGTCTCTCTCTCTCTCTCTTCCCCCCTCACCACGGCCTGGCTGCCTCCATCCGTCCCTCCCTCCCTCCCTCAGTCTGTCCAGGGGCAAGCTAAGCAAATGCCCAGCTGGCCCCTGGATGGATGGAGGGAGGTACTGAAGCATGAATGGCCAGGCGGGGGGGGGGGAGGCAGCGGCAGCGGGGATGCGGTCCCGGCACACACGAGCCCCCGCCCCCGCCCAGAATTCAAAACTTGACGTCCCTGCCCCCTTTGACGGTATTCAAAGAGAGGAGGTACACTGTTTTCATGGTAAGGCTGCCTGACAAGTCTTGCTTTTACTAATGCTTTCAATTAGCTTCATTCTCCCTGTCTGAAGATACTGGATCTCTCACAAAACAGTTACAGATGGTGTGGATTTGTGTTTCATTTGGCTCAGGCGTCGGGTGATTCAGAGCCACACCTGAGGAGTGTCTATGGGAGAGTCGACATACAAGCTGAGGCACATGTTTGATTTTCATTGGCTTTTCTCCCATGTTTAAAAAAAACCCAACAACCCACATTTTGCAGCCTTCTCACTTCAGGTAAACACATGTGGCCGGCAAGATACCGAGCTTTGCATCGGAAGACAATAGCCCGGCCAGATCGTAATTTAGACCAATAGGACGCTCGGGATTGTCCAGGTGATCTATGGTTTATTTGGACACATGAGTGACCCTAGCAGAGTATTTGGGCAAGGCTGGGGGTGTGGTTTAGATGTGTATTTAAGCAGACCCCCGAGCCCCATCAGGCATGCGTTTTCTGTACCATCAATAAACTTATGAGCTGATTTCACCACAACGCGTCTCTGGACCCAGTACTTTATATTTGCATTTATTTGTCACAAATGCAAAAAGGTTCTTGTCTCCTCTGTTGCTTTATTTCTGTTCTTTTCATCCACACAATGGAAACCATTCCAGCTCTTCAGGATCAGTGTTCCCTCTAAGCTGAATTAGTGTGAGCTAGCTCACAGTTTTTTAACCTCTGGCTCACACATTTTTGTCTTAGCTCAGGAAGGCTGGCTCCAGAGCAAACTAATTTAAGCAGCAGCCAAATCGCTCGCTCACCACATTAATGCCAGGAGCTCACAAAGTAGAATTTTTGCTCACAGGACTCCACAGCTTAGCAGGAACATTGTTCAGGATCTGATCAGACATTTTCAGTTTTTGATACTTTCCCCACTTGCTGTATTTAGCAGCAGTTTCATAGTATTTTAACTTCTCTGAGGTCCCATGAGTAAGTATGTGTGGTTTACTGAAAGAAATAAGCAGACTATGTAATCCCAAAGCTGATAGAACCCCTTCCCTCCTTCCATCACGTGGCCAGTTAAACTTCTGGTATATCTGATATATGTGATAAAAACATACTAACATAAGAACAGCCTTGCTGGATCAAACCAGTGGTCCATCTAGTCTAGCAAGCATCCTGTCACACACAGTGGCCAACCAGTTGCCCTGGAGGGCCAACAAACAGGGCATACAGTAAAGCCTAGTATAAACTAGGAAAGAAACGGTGATCATTTCTGCTTAAGGTTGCCAATCCCCTGGTGGGGCCTGGAGATCTCCCATAATTACAACAGTTTTCCAGACTACAAAGATCAGTTCTGCTGGAGAAAATGGCTCCTTTAGAGGGTGGACTATATGGCAGTATACCCCATTCAAGTCCCTCCCTTCCCCAAATTCTGCCTTTTTCATGCTCCAGGAATCTACCAACCTGGAGGTGGCAACCCTATCCAGTGGCTTTAGGATGCTCTTGCTCAAAGGAAGAAGCCATCACAGGGATCCAGTCACCACAGGTGATGTGGCGGTCCAACTCCTGGGCTGGCTGGAATCTCTCTCACCGACCAAACTCACCCAAATCTAGCTATTATCACAGTCTGCAGAGGCCGCTTTTCTCAATATTAAGTCCTTTTATGTACAATTGTACTCATTTTCTGGCTAGGATATATGGAGGCTGCAACTGAATTGCCACAAGACACTGTGCACATGTCCGCAGTTGGGGGGCTATTTTTGCATTAGTAATGAAACGACAAATAAATATGCCAGGATTAGAACTAGGAGCACATTGTGAGGCACACATCTGTATATGAAGGAGAAGTTGCTTTCTTGCAATGCTATCTCTCTACACTGGGTGAGGGCTAATTCAAACATGACCACTGCTGCCTGAATTGGTATTACTGGGGGGGTGGGGGGATATATTTCTAGAAGTACAGCTTGGTGAGCCACACACAAACCTTAAAGTCAACCAGTGGGCCACTGGTAGTGCAAAGGAAAAGCTAATTCAGCTTTAATGAACCTAAACAGGTAGGTTCGGACTCTAATCTTGTAGAATTCTAATATATTTAAACAGAGGATCCTGCACATTCCTTTTAAAAAATGACAGAAACAAACAATTGAACTAATTTTAATGACACAAACTTTAGTCATAACTATAATACGTAGCCCGCTATTGGAAATTGCAATAGAATGGTGTGGGTGGATTGGAGTTAAGCCATGCACAGTGCAATGCCAGATGTCAATGGGTTTAGAAGGGGCACATAACTCTGCTTGGGATTGTGTGTGCGTCTCTTAAGTACCGTCAAGTTGGCCTATGGCAATTAATGACCTCCAAAATGTCTTGTATTATTATAACTATTTAACATTACACTGTGAGTTATCATCTAGTAAGGCAGGGCACTGTGGGCATGTTTCTTCAAGTGGCAAAAAAAAACGCAAGACCTTTGTCATGTCTTCTCAGTTGCTCAGAGACGATCTGAAATTGCTTGTAGTATAGCAGTGGTTCTTATGAACAGATATCGGGGGGGGGGGGAGTACTCTCCCTGATTCCATGATCCCTGATAGAGCCAGATTAATTATCTGTGCATATTTTAGCTTGACTGGTTTCTCTTTTCATTTTCCTTAAAAAGATCCCCCCCTCCGACAATTCTACTCTCATAAGGTCATAAAAGTCCATCCATGCATATGAAGCAGTTTTTATGGATGAATGATGCCAGTTACAAATGCCAGGATAGTGAGAATTTTTGTGGCCTGAAAAAAATATTGATGATCGTGCAGCCTAGCCCCATATCATCAGAGCTTTGAACCTAAGCAGGATCAGCCACTGTTAGTCCTTGGATGGGAGACTACCAGAGAAGACGGGGTTGCTATGCAGAGGAAGGCAATGGCAAATCACCTCTGTTCATCTCTTCCCTAGAACATCCTGTGATCCTGGGGTTGCCGTGAATCAGTTGCTGCTTGAAAGTACACAATTAGTTTTATCTATCATAAAATATGACTGATAATGATTTTAAAGCATGACTATATTTGAACAGATGACATGATTGCAGCAGACCCACTAGTTAGTATTAGTTCACTGTCAACCTGAGGGGTGATCCTTCTCCTCGTGGAGAGTCTATGACAGCGAGTGGCCCCTGCTGAAAAAAATGGCTTCGACAAAAGTATCGAAGTGGGAGGAGAGAAACACCGAGTTCCCGCTCTCCCGTTTACCCAAGCAGTACTTTCCTCACCTTCACTCCCCTTGCACTATTACCTTGAGTTCTATCGTTCTACCAAAACACATTATATACAGAATGTACCCAGTTTCTGTCCAGGTAATCAAAGGCTAAAATCCTATGTGCATTTAGTCGGATCCAAGAACAGAACTGAGCTGTAAAATGTTCAGAACAAAGAAAAGGTTTGGTAAACACTGGTATACTGAAACAAGTTACCAACTGGCATTTTCCCATAATCATCATTTAATTCTTTAAGGAAATTTTCTAATTCTTTGTGCTCTGTACAGACTACTTTTTTCCTTTCGGTATCAGCATTCAGTTTATGATAGAGGTATTGTGGTACTACTTAGCAATTGTGCCGTAATATCTGCTTCCATGAAAGGACCATAATAATGATTTTTAATCATGATGCCATCTTGTTACAGATTTTTATTCAAGTATTGACTTCAGAGGAAGGCTGTATAGTTTATTTAAAGGTAAATGGCAGAATTAAAAGACACAAATACAAAAAAGCAGGAACTTCAGTAAAACATTATCTTACATAATTTTGCTTACACTGTAGTAAAATAAAACCCTGATAATAACTCACAGGCGTCAAGAGTTTGTTATAGGGTTTTCAACCCTCAGGTGGGGCCTGAAAATTCCCCCGAATTACAACTGATCTCCAGACTACAGATATCAGTTCCACTGGAGAAAGTGGCTGCTTTGGAGGGTGGGTTATATGGCTTTACACCCTACAAAGTTCCCTCTCCAAGCTCCACCCCCAAAGCGCCAGGAATTTCCTAACTTAAGAGGTGGCAACTCTATTTCATTATAAATTTGGCAGGAAGAAGGATTGTTTGTATATATAGGAATATACTCCACGTCAGTTAAAATAAGGGTTACTTAGGTTACTACCCCAAATCACATGTTAAAATTGTGTGCAATGGGGTTAAGAATTTCCCCAGTCATCTTTGCAATGTGGGTACAAAGTGTGGTACAGGAAGCTTTATGAGCTGGATGCTCCAGGCTTGCACTGGACAATCTCCACGTTACAAGGAACCATGTTTGCAGCCATTGTCTGAGTCTGCAGAGGCATTTCCAAAGTGCAGACAAGTAAAATATCAGTAACAGAGTTAAATTAATTCTCTTTTAGTGTCTCTAAAATTCAGTTTCCAATGGTCAGTATAACTAAAGCTCTGAAACAGTAA
This sequence comes from Lepidodactylus listeri, assembly GCA_029233225.1. Taxonomy (NCBI): domain Eukaryota; kingdom Metazoa; phylum Chordata; class Lepidosauria; order Squamata; family Gekkonidae; genus Lepidodactylus; species Lepidodactylus listeri. Next base: position 45,341,242 of record JARCFY010000003.1, read on the forward strand.
AACTCCCACCCCCTTCACCCACTCAGCCCTGTTCACAAGTTACCATGAATGCACATACAATCCATTTACACTGTATATGTGAACTAAGTAATTCTCATGTTTCAACACCTGTACAACAGAATATGAGATACTAAGCCTACATTTATCTAGGTAGTAGTTCTCAGTTTCATCATTCATAAAGTGTGCACATATGGGCTCTTTTTTGCAAGCAGATGTATGCATGTGCAGGCAGGATGTTATGTGCATTCACTGTAATATATGAACAGGGTTAAAGATATGTCAGAAGAAAAGCATTTACCTGCAATATACAAGCATCATATTGAGAAGGACATAACACTTATAGACGTCAGGAGCTCAGATGTCAGATAATCCAATAATTCAGTCAGATAACTGATTTGATTTTAATTAATATACTATCCAAAACAATTGTTTCATACCACAATGCTGATGATATTGAGTATTTTCATAAAGATACCAGAATCCCTTGGCTAAATAATGCTGCCACTGACACATTATTTCTTCTTTGACAAATCATATTAAATTCACTGCTTGACACAAGAGATCTACATTTATAATGATGTGATATTTATAATAATGTCATAAGTACAATTCGGTTTTACTGGAGACAGAACAGGTTGGGTTAAATATATAACACATCAATTGCACCAAGTCATAAATGGATCATGGATTAATCTTCTCTACTTCAAAAAGACAGCTGTATTGTGACGTGCTCCAAAAAACACAACTATAAAAGCCTTGTAATTCCAGCCCCATCTGGGGAGCTGGAAAAGAAGTACAATGGCGCTGTTGACTTACAACGAACATAAATGGAGATTTCTTATTTTAACACATTTAAAAGTCCTTAATGTGTTTTTCAAAGTAATGAACTCTCTGTAGCACTTCTTAGTACTAATAATGTGTGGCCAGGTGGGATACAAGGGAAAGTTTTTCTCTGTATACAACCTTGGAAGCTAAACATCCAAGGAAGCAAAAAGGTGGCCTTGGTGCTCTTGGTAGCAGTTATATATCAGGATAATAATAAGGTTTGACGTTGCCCAAAATATGGTCTTCGTAGAGGGGAAGGCAGCAAAAGAAGAACCCAAGACATATTGCCATTATACACATGGTCCATCCAAAGCCATAGGACCAATCAAGCTGAGTAACCATACCAGCTGTGGGAGGCCAATATTTGGTGAACATTACTGGATAGATGACAAGGCCCATGAGTGAGAACACCGCTGGAAAAAAAGAAAAGATGGAAAACTCAGTAAGTAATAAAAAACAAATCTGGTAATATTTACATCAAAGAAATAGGATATTCTGAACAAGACCTGACATTAGAACAGCCAAGACAAAATATATCAAACTTTTAAAATTTAGCAGATCAATTCATAATGCTGTAACAGCATGCAAGCTTTTGAACTGCTCAGAAGCTTTCAATGGGAAGAACGAAAAAGTAGGACCCTCGGATTCAAAGGTCTCCATCAACAAAAACACGTCTAATAAAGTATATCATATTATTTTTAGTATCTCATCCTTATCTTGTTTCCAGGGATTCCATTTAGGAAAAGTCAGTTTTGTTTCCATAATGTCTCTGGATTCACATGTTTGTATTCTACTCACTGTTTAAATTGTCATAGTTATAAACAGTTAAATGAATTTATATGCCAGGAATGCATGTCAAAGTGCAAATTCCTTTGCTTATTAAATAGGGGTGTGCACGCACCCCCCCTCTCTGTACCTTGCTGAACTTCATGTGTCTGACCTGAAATGACATTCCTTTTAGTGCATACTTGCTTTTTAAAAGTACCAATATTTTCTTAAAGTCACAGAGGCAATTCCAGGGCTCATTTCGTAGCAGGAGCTCCTTTGCATATTAGGCCACACACCCCTGATGTAGCCAATCCTCCAAGAGCTTACAGCAGCCCCTGTAAGAGCAGCTCTGTAAGCTCTTGGAGGATTGGCTACATTAGGGGTGTGTGGCCTAATATGCAAAGGAGCTTCTGCTATGAAATGAGCCCTGCAATTAACCAATGTCTCCAAACCCAAATCAGCTGCATTTCCCTTTACATTAAACTGTGTATAGACTTACCTGCCACAAACAAAAGGCCTCCTATTCCTCTAATGAAGTTGAAACGAAGTGTATCAATGGCAAATGCGATGATGGCCAGGGCAAAACAGATTACAACAAGTACAAACCCACATAAGAATGTGCCAGCTGCAGCTCTTCCCCAGGCTGAAAAACACAAATACAATGAGGCCAGCTTCTTCATCTCTGTTATGGTATAATTTTATATGCAAGCTATATTGAGTAAAAATGTGTGCATGGATACTTGCTGCCTAAGGACACTTCATTTAGGCAGTTGCCATCCCTCTTTGTATGAACTGTAGAGTAAAATTGGGTGCATGCTTTCTCCCACCCGCCCAGACCTGAAGACAGCTTAAAAGAGGGATTACTGCTCATGATGTGCAGACTTAACTTTCACCTCCAGTACATGGACTTTGAGGGATGGGGTTTGTGTTGTATTATTTCAAAAACTTATAAAACCTGTTTAACTAGAGATTGCTGATCTTAAAAAAGAACATATACATTTTGGAAAGCAACTTTCATATGACTTTTGATTCTTTCAGAAATGATCACTGGTCTCAAGATTTACGTCTTATCTCTTATCTCAACGGTCTTATCTCAACAGGTCTCCAGGTCCCTTTGGATTGTATGTAGAAAGGAAAGAGGAATGTGTTTTATTTATTACATTCTTCTGTTGCCTTTCCACCCAAATAGAGTCCCCAAAGTGGCAAACATCAAACAGTTCAACTTTAAAAACATTTTAAATAAAGTCTATGTACAATAATTCAATAAAAACATAAAAACAGACATAACATCAAAATCCAAGAAGCAAAATGTTTTTGCAAAAGGCATAGCCCCTATAGAACTTTCTAGAAACCTTCAAGGACACTCCCCTCCACACACACACACAAACATGCACACCTCTTCAAGGAGTCCATAGTGGGAGCCACTATTAAAAAGGAAAGGGCTGTAATAGCAGGGCTGGAGAATTAACCAGAGACTGGTGATCAGCAGTGTAATTACTTAGGAACAACCTTACAGGCTGCAAGCAGTTGCACCCATGCAAGCATAGGCGTAGACTACGGGGGGGCTCGAGCCTCCCCCGAAATTTCCCAAGGGGGACTGAGCCCCCCCCCCGGGGAAATGTAGCAGCTGCCGCCGCGCCTCCCGGGGCCCTTCCAAGGCCAGCAGCTGCTGCTGCCTCTTCCCCCCCCCCGCCTGGCCACTCTTCCATCCTTCCCTCTCTCTCCCTCTTTTCCCGGCGAAGGGAGAGGGAAGGAGTGGTAGGGGAGAGAGAGGCCCCGGCAGCAGTGGCTGGCGGGCCTCATAAGGGCCCAGGGAGGCGTGGAGGTTTCCCGGCAGGGGGGGACTTCGCCCCAGTGAGCGCGCGCACTTTGCGCACTCGCTAAAGAGCCCCCCCCCCCCCCCCCCGAATTTACAAAATTCTACGCCCCTGCATGCAAGGGCATAACTCTTTGACTGTTCGTCTCATGGCAATGCTATACCAAAAAGGCCACAAACCTACACTAATAGCTGATTTTCCTGCCGTCTTTTAAGTAGACTCCCTCATTATCAAAATATTCACTTTTAACTGAAATTCAAAGCTATCTACAAAAAATCCTTGTGATGAAGAGGAACAGACATTTGCTTGTATAAAAATTTGGTGTTGTAGGACATTGTTCTCTCTACTAGGGATGGGCACAAACTGGTTCACAAGCCAAAATTCAGCATGAACTTGGCCCAGTTTGTTGCCCCCGAACTGAAGTATCCACACACAAGGACTCCTTCCCAGAACATTTTCCAGACTTTTGGCCAATTCAGGTTAAGCTGTTTGGGCCATTTAAACCTAACAGCTGATCAGTGTGGGTCTGCAGCTGACCTGTTAGGTTTAAATGGCAGCCATTTAACCCTTCCCGGATGATCCCCCCTTTCTCCCTGTGGCTGGGAGAAAGGGAGGTCCGAACCAGCCAGTTCAGGGTGTTTTTGGCTCAGTTCGTGATCTGGTTCAGGAGCCATCTCAAACCAAACCAGAATTTTTGGGTTCGTGCCCATCCCTGCTCTTTACCCATCTTTTCCTGTTGAACCATAACAAGTGATTGATTATTCTGTTCTGATATGAAGGAAATACAGAAGTGGCAAGTGCCATTTCCCTTGGTTAAAGGGCAGAAGAAACAGAAGACTTTCTGCAAAAAGCCATTTCACTGGCAGCCCATTCTCATCATAGTCCAGTGACTAAAACTAGTGCATCTACGGTAATTAACTGTGACACTGATATGTGGTGCTAAACCAGATGTTAATGGCCAGGATTAACTTTCTCTTGCTTGTAAATGTACACATTTATATGAGCATATTCTGGCATTCTAATTTCAAAGACCAAAAAGGAACAGAGGCTCATGACCATAGTGATCCATGTCTTGGGCACTATAAAATGTTTTCAAACTTTTATCATTTAGAGAAACATCACTTCTAGTACAGTTATATAGGTACCTTAATCCAAACCAAAACAACCCTCAACCCTGAAATATGGTACAACACTGTTTCAGAAGCTCTCCTTACTTCTGGACAGGATGACACTTGGGAATTCTGTACACACCACCTTGAATTCCATGGGGGAAAGCCAGGATATAAATACAACAAATAAGTCTATAAAGGCATGTAATATACCCTCCCCAGGAAAATGCCACTTCAAACGGTTACAGATCATACACCTGAATGTCCTATCACATAAAACAAACTGTTACTGATAAGACAACCAGCAGACTGGGAAGAACCATTGTCCCTGAAGGGCTATGTTCATTTTCATGTTGGGAAACATCAAATCATGCCATTGTTTACTTGTAGACTATTGTGATATTGTCCAATGAGGATTCTATGATATGAGAGTTCTGAATGTAAAGCAAAGCTCCATGCCATTAAGTTTCTGTATTCATTTCTGGTTTAGTTTTCTCTTGCTTGTTGGTATCTGCATCTTTACCCTCTAAATACTTCTTGTCATCCAGAAAAATAGCAGAATGACGTACAAGGGCTTACTCTACGTTTTGAGATATCAAATTGTTCCTTGAGAGCTTATTGAAACATTAGTCATGCATTCAATCACTTGGATCCAGATTTTTGTGAATGTAGCTGCCTTTTTCTTTTTCTAGTCTCCTGGTCCCTGAGAAGGTTGCCGCTGACAAGCAGGGAGTTCTCATGAACTGTGTGGAATATTGTGCAGATGTCCCCTTTCCCACACAGACAAAAGGAAACTAAGAGTTTTTTGTGAACTCTGCTGCACTTATCAAAGTTTGGATCCATCCCATTTTTTAAAATCAAAATTTGTCACAAGAGTTGACTTTCAAAATTGTTTAAAAACCAGTTTTCACTGGCTGTTACAGTTCCCTTCTTTTTTTAAAAAAACCCTAAATATTAGAAGAAAGACTTTGGAGCTACTGCTACAATTGGTGAAAGGGGCAGGAACAGTCACGCATGGAGTAGCAGAAAAACATCACGAAACTGCAGCAATAGATTTCTTCCATGTTCAGCCACAAAAACTCCACACCCGCTCCCTCATTTTCTAGTACCTGGTACTGGTATTGCTTTTTGAGACCGCATGTTTTGTCTCATGGGATGTGGCATAGCCAGCTGTGCCATGATCCTTACCGTAAGTCATCAGAGACCTGCATGTCCACTCTTCATCCATGAAACATATACTCCATAACGAAGCACGCCGTGCATGCGGGTAGGTTTGTGTGGTCATCCAGCCCCAGCCAGCCAGAGCAATGATGCCAAAGATCATTGCCAAGCCCACAAGAAGAGGCAAGATCCACCTGCACCGGGTATAATCCAGGCCATACTTAACCATCTTGTTCGGGTTTTCTGTGACTTTGGCAACAAGCAAAAATGCTCACTCTGTTACTCAGGAACCTGGTTGAAGCTAAGCGTCAGGGAAGGCTCGTGAAAAGATTTGTGTTTGAGTGTGTGAGCAACAGAGAAAGAGAGAGGATGAGAAAAAGGAAGGCAGAGATCAGAACAGACACTGAAGAAGAGAACTCCGCCTAGATTTCATGAGTAAGTAACTGCAGCAACAACCTGTTGAGCTGGAAAGAAACTTCAGGGCTGGAACTCATCTTGGAACCTCTTTTCTTGCCAGGTGATAATTAAGTTAAAATGAGATGACACGCCCTACTGCCTTTAGCATTTAACCTTTGCCTGGCTGTTGAATTTCACAGCAAGAGCGACACAGCATTTCAGGGGAGGGAGCTAGGGTAGGAGAGGCGCAGGGCTGCCAACAACCTGAAGAGAGAAAAACAGGGGCCCTTTAAACAGAGGTTTAATACGATACTATTTAGCAGGTGATGTTACTTCCCTCTACATCATAGAAAGCTTCAGCTGCTCTTTCCCACATATTAAACCTCTGGTAAAGGTGCAAGGCATTTTTTCAGATTGCTGGCAACCCTAGGAAAAATTGGGTAATTTTTACGTGTGTGTGTGAATAGAAAAATTAGCCCTGCTGCCCAAAGCAGCTACTAAACAACCAGTGGAGGTTTCCCAGAGTTTACTTCTAGTGCATAAGAGGTGCGAACCAAGACTGATGCTAGAGCAATAACAAGTGACTTTTAAGGAATATGTCCATTTTCTAACCCTTTGTCCATGATAGCGTTTCCTAAAGAATTATATCAGAGTGGCAGAATAAGAAATTCTGTTAGAGAGACTGTATCCTCCACAATGTTATAAATGAAAACAGGAAATGCCAGCTCCAATGCTGGGCCCTTGAGCCTTCTTAAAATGTGAGGTGTAGGATCATAAATCCTGTCCCTTGTAAGCACTCTTCTTACAACTTTGCCCTCGGCAGACACATTATCACAGGCACTGCTACGCTGTGATGTCCGGAAAGGCCTCTTTTGCCCATTTTTAGTTTAACGTAAATGTAAAATTACATTTTACTATAAATGCATTTATCATAGTTTTACTTTGTTATACTATAGGGGTTTTTATTAAAACTAAAAGGGCCTCCCTGTGTGATTTAGAAGTGACATTTTAATTTTTCTTCACTGAAAATTCCTTTTAAAAAGCAGTTCATAAGCTTCTGTCTGCAGCTATTCCTGTGACGTTAAGCCACCCAGAAGCAGACTCTGGGTAGGGAAGGATTCCAGAGGAGCTATGAAAAATAGGAGCAAATAGTTGTGCAGGCAGAATCAGTGTGGAAGAGTCAACAGGTGGGTAGTAACAGTTGTATGGATGAGTACAGTGGTGGCGGTTGCTGATACAGCCCCAGTGTCAGATACTGGCTTAAGTCGCTCTGAACAGGCAGTGGGTAGTGACAGTGCACCAGGGAGAGGGAAACTAGGATTCCAGTCAGGCTGTGTAAAATGAAATTATACCAGTTACACTGCACTATTCAAGTATACATAAGCCGAGTAAAAGGTTTGAGCTGCTCAGGAGCAGCCATGCTGCCGGATAAAAAATCAACCCCACTTGCTGTTGGTGAGCAGAAAGTGAGCCAAACCAGCAAGTGCTCAAGCATTCCTGAAAATACTTGCATTCTTTGCTCAGTGATTTGTTTTCATTGAATTTTTATCCTCCTTTTCTCCTTGCTACAGTTCCAACAGTGCAATCCTGAACACACTTCCACCCTTTTAAGCCCATGGATGTAACTTTGTTTAGGACTGTACTGTAAAAGCCCAAGGATGTTTGCCTATTGATAGAACTGCTAGCTGTGCATTTAGAGCTGTATATCAATCAACATGTATTCTGGCTTGGCTGTTATGTGGCGTTAGCAGAAGGGATTCTATTGAGCACTAATGCATGAAAATCTTTTAAAGAGGTATCCCGAAGCCTACGCCTATTATGTGCAGGCTGCTACGCTGTCCATATACAGCTCTTTCCTGTAAGGAACAGATCGGTGGAAAGAAAGGCTTGGAAACTGGAAAAGGACTTGAACACCCTTAATATATATTGTTAAGGTGAGAGATGTAACTTAATGAGAACATATGAGTCTTATGTGTGTGGTATCAGTAGCATTATTTTCAGATCAGCAGTGTGGAAATGTCATTTGCAAATACCACCTGGGGCTCTGGAACAAAATTGCAAGAGACATTTTGGAAATCCCCCCTCCCCACAATTCCACCCCTCAAATCTTCCCTTCCAGGATTCTATGAACTCAAGAACCTGAGCAAGCTAATCCCCCCTCCCCACAATTCCCTTTTACTGACTCAGCTGTTGGCAACATTCCAAGCCCCCAGAGCATATTCTTGGCCTTATTCTTGGCATTTCTTCTTCTTCTGGTTAATTTACCAAAGTAATATTTTATGCCTATCTGGAAAAATCCCTAGACCATGTTGATTCCTCTTCTTTATCTATAAGTGCTTGGGAACCTTCTGATCTGACAGAACAAAGTTTGAGTCCAGTGGCACCTGTTAGGCCAGCAAAGTTTAATTCTGGGTATAAACTTTCATTTGTGTGCACGCCTCTTCAGATACAGTTATTCTGGTGCCTTATTGTCTGATTTCATTCCCCTGGGTAGTGAAAGCAGGCAGGGCAGCACAGGGAGGCAAAAAAATGAGAATGTGTGCCTTATAGGGATGTGATTCAGGCTTCAGTAGAGCAGTCAGCCAATCTTCCCGTCTAACAAGATCATCCCAGGAAGGCTTTTCTCTGTAAGCGCTTCCACTTCCTGCCACTTTTACATCATATTAATGGCTTTAGGATGGCTTTTTGACTTCATATGAGCCCTGTGTTTGCTTCAGCCATTTCATTCTCTAAGCCTGTGCCTGCTTTCTTAGTGGGCACAAAGGCAGGCAAAGCAGGTAGGAGGGGGTACAGTGGATGCATGTAGTATTGAATTTAACATAAAATCGCAGAATTAAAGCATGTTTCTGCATGGTTTATTCGCCCCAAATTTAATGCTGTGGTTTTCTTGCTTTCTTACAGCAACAAGGTACATTTGTGCATCTCAGGGTTTTCCCTGGTTTTTCTCCAAAATCTTTCTCAAACCTGCTTTACCCTGAAGTTTTGGGAAAGAATGTAGCAAAAGCCAAGATGATGGTCTTGTGACTGGAAAAGATTGGTTTTTCCTGGTGCTGCCCACATAGCAGCCCTTTCCTTCATGCTAGCAGTTTCTTCTCTTTACTGCAGAGGTAAGGTTACCAGCCAGCAGCTGGCAACTGGCGGGAGTCATGGGGGGGGGGGCAGGGACATGGGGGATGCTGACATGGTGTTGGATCACTTCCAGGGAAACCCTTTGACATCATGCCTCTCTACGAATTCCCAGAAACTGTTGTTTTTAACAATTCCTAGAGAGGCATGATGCCATTTTGAGGTTTTTCCGTAGAAGTGATGTAACAACATCTCACTGACAATTTTTTGCCTATTTTTTTCCCCAGCTGGCTCCCAGAGCAGCAGCAGGCAACAGGAGCTGAGGGAGATTTCCTGTCCCCAGTGAGTAGCTGGCAACCTTATGCAACAATGCTATAAAATCATCATTTTTTAAAAAATGACTACCAGGAAAACGTGTGGTATGGAAGCCCTGATGCCTCTATGCTATAGGAGCAGCTGCGGCAAGGAAATACACCAGCCTGTTCCCGTGCAGAAAACACCCTTGATTAATCCATTAATTCAGTACTATCTCTCCCTGTACAATCCCAGTTCAGGAACTTCAGGTTTCTCACTCACTCCAGGCATTAACATTGTGCATGTCCCACCCCTTATAGATGTTAATTTGGCTGTACCTCAATAACTGTCTAATTGGTTCTGCTTACATGTTTTATCCTGTACCTTCCTGGTTTAGAGTTCATCTTAGTACTACTTTGCCTGTTTATTAACAGTTGGGTGTGGTCCTCCCCCATTCTGAATAATTGATAATTCTTCTGATTCGGTATTGTTTCAAACTGGTTGCTGGTACCATCCCCCCTTCTTTCTGTAGTTTGTGGCCTTTAATATAAATAACAGAGGTATCAGCCTTAATGCATCTCATGAAGTGAGCTCAGGAAAACTTGCGTTTGGATAAATTTCACTAGACTCCAAGGTGCCACACTGGACCCCTATTTTATTTTGCAACACCCTTGTTAAGTCTTTATGATCCTTTTAAGAGTATTCCCTTCTAAAATGGCTACCTTTTAAATGTCTTAATTTTAGAATTAATGTATACGGTGAAGATGCAGCATGTTAACACTTTCTTTTTTTACCCTAGTTGTAACATTTTTGTCTTTACATTTAAGAACATTTACTAAAGAGTTTTTTTTACAAATGCACAATGAGATTCCTCTTTCTAAAGCTGTTTTTTTAAAAAGGTAAGAGCAATGGATACATTTTATTTTTGAATAAAGTACTCCCAACTGAATGTATAAAACTGGTTTATTTAACTGAAGTTCATATCCTATAAAAAAAACTATCATTCAGGTAATAGCACTTTTGCTTAATTGGTTGCCAACCTCCAGATGGGACCTGGAGATCTCCTGAATTGGATCCAGGTTACAGCGATCAGTTCCCCCAGAGGAAATGGAAGATTCAGAGGGTAGCCTGTATAGAATCATATACCCACTGAGCTCCCTCCCGTACCCAGGTTCTGGCCCGAAATCTCTAGGTATTCCCCAAGTTGGCAATCCTGTAACTGTTATGACAATTCTTCCCCTTTTCTACTTTTTAAAAACTTCCATTTAACCATTCCTAATTACTTGTTTTTCCAATTTTGATTAGTACAAAAATTTACAAAATGCAGCACATATTTTCCTTCAGAAAATCATTTACACCACTACTTCCGTTCTTGCATGTAGCTGTATCTCATATACAACTAAGCCACAATCTAATAAAACAAATGAAGCACTCATGAGACCCCCTGAAGTCAGCGCAGACTGCAGCTTCAGCATTTTCACAGGAAGTGTTTAGGAATCTTGATTAACATTTGTGCCATTAAGCCATCGTTAGCACAGATTCTTCTGTCCAATTAGAATAATAATATATCAGCCAGATCTGCAAGTATAGTCGCCATATAAAACATTTCAAATGATTTTAAAAACTACAGTCAAAGGTAGAATACAGACATGTGCAATACAGACTCTTATTAGTAGCATATTTCTTTCCGTAGCTGTCAAAATAAAATGTAGTGTTTGCAGGTTTAAAATATTGTTGAGTAAATAAAGGTATACACACATTCCACTCCAGTTCCCAGTCACTACTGTAAATGTCTTTTAAAATGTCTTCAGAATGAGGCACGTTACTACTTTAAAATCTAATGGCTTTTAAAACCTACAAAACAAGGATATTTAAGAACATAAGAGAAGCCAATGTTGGATCAGGCCAGTGGCCCATCCAGTCCAACACTCTGTCACACAGTGGCCAAAAGCACCAGGTGCCCTCAGAAGGTCCAGCAGTGGGGGCAGGAAGCCCTCCCACTGTTGCCCCCCTCCCCCCAAAAAACACCAAGAATACAGAGCATCACTTGCCCCAGACTGCTCTCACTAAGAAAGTGCTAATAATGCGTTAAACTTTTAAAATCATCTTACATTTTGAACCACTGGCTCAACGAAATTTACTGCTGGTACCTTATTTCCTTTTTTTTTTGTCCTATTGATAGTTTGGGGAAGCATACAACTATGTTTTGACGGCAGCTATAACTTCTGTTATAAGGCATTTCGTAATCTCTTAGTGGCACTAAAATGTATTTTGCATCTTTGACAAAAATGTTAAAGCTTATCTAGTGATTTTTATATCCATTTAGAAAAGAAAGATACAAGATACTGAAGTGGTTAGGGATGGCGATATACCTGCGTTTTTTACCTCCCTAATTTAAAAATTCAGTTACGGCACATATTAAATACATAGCAGCGTTTGGAATATTTTGTGGATTTGCATAAATCACAAGGAACTGAAAAAATGGCAACATGCATTATATACTACACACAGTTTCTTTAGGCTGTAATCCTCATAACTCTTACTCTAAAGTGACTTTCACTGAGTGCTGTAGTTCCTATGAGCATTGCTCCTGTATAGAATTTATAGCCATCTGTTCTAAAATCCACTTTGGCAAAATGGCATGTAAGAATCCTAAATGACAAAGCTAAAAACAAAATCGATTAAATTATTCTCACAATCCACTTACTCATTATATGTTAACATAAAGGAACATCACACCATCAAATTTCATCCCCAGAAAAAAGCAATAATTACGAAAGTTATGAAAAAAGCTATCAAATACAGGATGCTGTTTCTTTTTCCTTCCTGTAATTTAACAGCTCCCAGATCTGAAAAAGAGCACTTGGCTAAAAAGAAACTGCGAAGTTGGTATATTTATTAGAAAAAACAAACTAGTAACTCAATAATTATTTCAGACAATAATATGGTGTCACATCAAGTTCTGATTTTTCGTGTAAAGCAAAAACAATGTTGTTTGTATTATTTATTCAAATAATCTTTTCAGCTTCACATCAAATTCCCTCTGTGCCATAGTAGAGGGGCTTTATGTTGCCCAGGACTTCATCTTCCCAGTTGGGAAGGCAGCAGAAGAAGAAGGCACATCCTATTTCAATAATAGTGGAAGCCCAACCAAAGCCATAGGCCCAACTGAACATGTTTGCTCCTGTCAGCGGGATCTCCTCTGTGAACTTGACGGGATAGATCACCAAACCTAGAATTTGGAAAGCCGCTGAACATAAATAAAGAGAAGAAAAAGAAAAAGAAATTAGGCACTGCAAATCATCACACTTTTGCCTGCACAATCATGTGGTACAAATTCATATTCTTGTTAATGATTAGCTAGTTATTCCTAAAGCCACACAATACAGAGACTAACAGAATCCACAACATTCAATACAGCCATGCTATAGTCATCAACAAGATATTTTGAGAGCTCCAAGTAATGCATTATAATCTGAGTACTTGGTCAGATGTTATTGCTTTTCCATACTAGAAAAATAATTGCTTTTCCACACCAGAAAAATAATTGCTTTAACAGTAATTCCCTCTTCCCAGCCAACCCTAAAATTTGTTGGTTGAAGGAACCAGGATAATTCATGGCATCTAACTAGACTATAAATTCCCAGAATTCGTTGTGTAACAATGCACTGTAAAACCCTTATATGTTTGTAATATAGGATATCTACATCAACTCCCTGGAACTTGGGAGGGCCTCCACACCAGTGCTGAATGTTTCTAGGTGGGTCATCACTGAAAATCTTCACATCAGAGAAGGTGTTACATACTATAGTAGAGGGCAACAGAAAGTAGCTAATGCAAATCAATCTGGCTGTGAGTGCACTTGCTTTCAAACACATCCGAGGCGATGCCAACAACCTGAAAGTTCTATGTGTGTTTCATACATATAAATCAACCAACGATGAAAACAGATAATGCTACATTAGGGGTTGTGGCTCAGTGGTAGAGCATCTTCTTGGCACGCACAAGGTCCAAGGTTCAATGCCAGTATTTCCAGTTAAAAAAGGATGAGGCAGTCGGTGATGTGGAAGACCTCTGTCTGAGATCCAGGAGAGTTGCTGCCAGTCTGAGTAGACAACACTGATGTTTGATGGACCAACGATCTGATTCGGGATAAGGCAGCTTAACGTGTTTGTGTGCACATTACCATCATGATTCTTTTTAAACACACACTCAGATTTCATCAGAATCAACTGGTGGTGGACAGTGCCCTCAAGTCACAGCCAACTTATGGCAACCTTGTAAGGTTTTCAAGGCAAGAGATGAACAAAGGTGATTTGCCATTGCTTGCCTCTGTGTAGCAACCCTGGACTACCTTGGTGCTCTCCCATCCGAGTACTACCCAGGGCTGAACCTCCTTAGCTTTCACTTCATGTGAGCATTAAAGAAGACCAAACGTAACATTACCTTTTCCAGCAATCTTATGTGCACAGAGCATTACATCTTTTACTTTAACCCCATAATGTACTATGTCCACATTTCAAGTAGAGACAATCTTTTCAAGGGGGGTGTGTGGGTGTGGGTGTGACACAGAACTGGACACAGACCAACCAATGTGGGCTGCTGGGGAAACAGATGTTTTTAAAATCTTATGGGCCACCTTACCAGCAACGAAGAGAAGGCCTCCTATTCCCCGAACAAAGTTAAACCTCAGAATTTCAATGGAAAATGCGATGACTGCTAGGATGAAACAGATGATCAGAATGCTAAAGCCAACAAGGTATGTAGCAGCTGCAGCTCTACCCCAACCTTTGAAAAAGAAGAAAGGGGAAGGGAGAGAAAATATTTTATATTCATTGACATAGATCAAATCTTATTTTGGTGTTGCTGTTTTTTTACAAAAATAATAGAATGCAAGTTTAGATCCTGGAATGAATAAAGTAATTTTTAGAGTGCTGTATCATCATTATCCATTTGACGCTGAAGACCAGACTATCATTTTGACTACACAGCTAATAGAGCTGAAATGCATGTGCCATCAGAACATGGATTTGCATGTGCCATCAGAGCATGGAGTAACAATGTGATAGCCAATAAAGCATCATTTAATTGAAACTTTACTACTCCTCAACTAAAGAGGACAAAATCTGGGTCACAAGTTATAAAATTTTAGTCTGAGAAAGAATACAAGGTTAATCTAGTCCAAAACGTTATCGTCTCAGTCTGCAAGCTTTAAATTTATTAAGTATGTAAGACTACAGTCCTGTGCATATACTTAACAGTAATTACCACTGAATACTGTGTGTTTATTTCTGAAAAGACATGCAAAGGAGCAGGCTGGAATATGGGGGTATTTACTCCTCTGAGAGAGAAAATGTGTATGACATTTTTGTAGCCCAGTGTGACAGTCCAGTCCAGGAATGCACAACATAAGAATGGTTAATATCAAGCTCTCTAAGGTTCCAGCATGATGCCACCACCACCACCACCACATGGCAGCTCATCCGTAGACCAGTATGAGAGCAAAGGAACCCAAGGAGAGGCAGGACATGATGGACTAGAAGTGGCCAGTATCCCTTCTCATCATCCTTCTCACTATTTTTTCTAGCGTAGACAATCACCCAGAGGCATCATTGATGCACCACAATGAGCTTCTCCTTCCACTATGCAGATCATCTAAGGATCCAATTTACATCTGAGGAGATGCTAAGACCCAGTTTGTACAAAATAATTCCTCCAAACAAGAAGGCATAAATCATAAGAACAGAGCCTCAGGGTAATCACATAGTCACACAAAGAACCGCATTCACACTACAGGCAATCTGCACTGTGAGGGAGATGGTGTCATGGGGCTCTTTCACTGTGCCTTTCCAATATCAGTCCCAACTGAATGTGTGAAATCACCATACAGGTGAAAGGGCACTTTGCAGTAGCTACATGTACAACCTGATCTGTACATCATAATGCTGCTCCAAAGGATATTTTACTCATTATCACATTAGCAACTATCACAAAGAGGGAAGGTGTTCATTTATCATACTGACTAAACAGAGTTGTTTTAGAATTATAGAAAACCTACTAAGATTAGGAATTAAGACTAGAGGACCTGCTCCAATAGGACTCCACAATGAAACATGGATGTACTTAGTTGTCATGACAGACATTACAGACATGGATACAGCTTACTGCAATACCGCTGTCTGCTTCACTGCCTCCCTTTGCTTGGGAAGCCTTGAATCAAACTCCAGTTGGCCACAAGCATTCAAGTGCAGCAGCTAAGCAAATGTGTTCCTTCAGCACAAACAAGAATTTCAAACCTTGGTGTAACCCCACTTTAGAATTCCAGTTTAGGGTGGGGAAACAAACTCCAATTTGCCACAGCAGCCGCATTTGGACATCGCAACAAATTGCAGCTTGATTAAAAAAATTCCTAGCTTAGGATGGTTAGTCTTCAAACATGCTCTTTATATAAAGAGAGGAAGGAGAGGCAAGCCAGAACAGCAACAAGCAATGTTGATGCTCATCACAGAAAAGTCAATTCGCTGAGATGCCTGAATGAAGTGTACGCTTCCTACAACTGGGGTGGCATCCACTTCCTTGAAGTTTTCCAGTGAAAAGCCAGTCAGGCGCCTTTAAATAGAAACTAGTGATCATTAGGGATTATTAAGTGGACTAACTGAGCAAAGTATCTTCTCCAAAGCCTTTGCCAAACAGTGCTGGATTTCCCCAGTTAATGCCCCTTTCTGCACTCTCCTTTTAATCCATGTTCACCATCGTGTCCTCCAAGCAATTCTGCACTAAAATCGGATTCAACCTTCTTTTTATTCAGTTTTTTTCCCCCATTCTGCATTATGTTACCTCCCTTCAGTGGTCAGCCCGGTTTCAGCCTGCTGTTGTCCTGAGTTATTAGGATGCTGTTTTGCCCTGGACTTAAATTGCCTCAACTTGAACACTGAAAAAATCCAGAGTGGCAGGCAAATGCGGAAAGGGCCAGTGTTAATGTTCCTATTACTATGATGGGGAAGTGGGATGATTTAAGTTCAGAAGGCGATAAAAGATGTCACATGGTCCCATTATGAAACGTACACTGAAACGTAATGGTAATGGTTTCCCTTGCTTAAAAGCTAGTCAAATCTGACTCTAGGGATGTGGTGCTCATCTCTGTTTCCAAACCGAAGAGCTAGCGCTGTCCAAAGATGTCTCCGTGGTCATGTGGCCAGCATGACTAAATGCCAAGTCACACAAAACACTGTTACCTTCCCACCGAAGTGGTACCTATTTATCTACTTGCAATTTCTTGCTTTCAAACTGGCTAGGTTAGCAGGAGCTTTAAAAAATCCATAAAACTGAGGCAGATCATTAAAAAGCCTGGGTTAAAAGATGTGTTTCAAACAGCTGCCTAAAAGAAAATGAAAAAGGCACCAGGCAAGCCTCAAGGAGGAGGGAGTTCCAAAGGTGAGGTGCCACCAGAGTCACCACCCACCTCACTTCTGATGGTGGGGGTGCAGACAGCAGGGCCTGAGAGGCAGGGCTTAACTAGCAATCTGGATAGTACTGGAGGAGATGTTCCCTCAATAAATGATCATCTGCTCCAAGACCTTTAACTATAACTAACGCTCACTAGATTCCCTAGTATTAACTAGGTTATAAAGCCAGTGTCTGAAGGCAGTATGAAAAACATGGTTAACATGGAATCTTGTTAGCTGTAGCCATGGTTAAGATCAGGACTGATGGGGAAATTTGTCAAGGC
Source organism: Lepidodactylus listeri (assembly GCA_029233225.1). Classification (NCBI taxonomy): domain Eukaryota; kingdom Metazoa; phylum Chordata; class Lepidosauria; order Squamata; family Gekkonidae; genus Lepidodactylus; species Lepidodactylus listeri. The sequence continues at coordinate 45,358,407 of JARCFY010000003.1, forward strand.
ATAAGATGCATAGCTGCCACAGCTCACACCCAACACTCCAGTTCTGGTCACCCGCCTATTAATTAAACCTTTGCTGTTGCGACCGAATATTAATCAACACTTTTCACGTTCCTCCTGTACTGCTCCACCTATTCTAACAGTCTATAAATGTGTCACACAAAGTAATGCCTGTAACTCTTAATTGTAAAGCTGTTACTCCATTTATTAGAAATACTTTGTACATATATAAGAGTTTGGAAAGGCTCACACACCAAAGAACTTTTAAAGAGTTGATTTCAAGCCATGTAAATTGATGGGGCGACAACAATAACTCCAGCAAGCAAGCCCTTCTAAAACATGTATGCCTAGTCATGGCTCAATAATTTACATTTATGGGATCACATACACCCTTCCTACAGCATCATCTTTAGAGATTCACTCCACCCTTCTTCCACTGCCCTGCATTATTTCAGAATTACACACAGATAAATGTTAACCACAGTCAAAGCTTTTAAAAATTCCTTCCTAATCAGAGTTTACTAACCACCTTCAAATTCTAGTTAAGCAGGGACACCGGTGAACATTAAATATGATTATTAATATGACAGATATAACACTCATCCATGGTTAAGTCCAAAGGGAAGATTGGACCACAGAAGATCACAGGAGATTACGGGTATCAAGGTGAAGTCTTGTAACCCACTCATAATAGTTTGGATTGGGGCACCCAAATCACACACTCTTTCCCTCCTCCCACAAAACTCTGAGTTTCTTGTGCATCAATTTCCAAGCCTTCCCTTTCCCATCCCTAATAAGCATTCTGTCAGCACTGACATAAATCTTATTGTTAATCATTGACTCTATTTGACCACAGTTTGAAGGGAATCCAGCTTGTCCTAACCATATGTAATATTTATGCTGATTAATGAGAGAACACATTTCAGTGGCTATATGGGTCCCATCAGCCCCACCTCACACACATTTAAACTATCAGGTAAGTTTCTTGTGCTGATTTGGCTATTATGAAATCCATTCATTCTCCCACATATTTCAGTTCTACACACTTCTTTTATTCTGTGGAACCGTTTTTACTGTGTGCTGTGTGCGTCAGCTATTCATTGCAGTTGGTCATACGCTGTGCTTCCAATACTAAGAGTCTAAGATTAGCTCTCAGTTTGTCTGATTCCTAAACATATAGTGGAATCCTAAACTGAAGTCAGATTAAATTCAAGTCAATGAGCTTCAAAGGGTGTTAACTCTACTTCCAGATAGCACTGATAATGACTATATCTCCCCCCCACCCCCCAGTTTGAAAAACAGCTGCAGGAGGCAAGTCAAAAGGGGGAGTCAGCCCAGAAGGAAAAGGCAATGCAGATTCACACCTCTCTAGGCCTTGTTCAAACTCTCTTGTTCAAGCTCCTCAGGCTGCTTCTGCTTAAAGAAAAACCCCATCAAAGCTGAAAAATGCACACAACCGCATGTTATGGCTAGTCTGCTTCAAGCGATAAGTTTGAATTAAAAGCTTGAAATTTAGGAATCATTCCAAACTGAGGATTTTTTCCCATACAGAGGGAGTGGTTCTTTCCCCCATCTTTCTATAGCAGAAATACTTAACAAGTACAAACTTGACTGTGAAGCCTCATCCAGTGAAAGTTCGTATTCATGAGTGATCTCTCTTGAAGTTAACTTCTTCATCATTTGGGAAGGGTGGAGTAAAAGCAAGGCATGAGTTTTGTACAGCCTTTAACTTGGATTTTTTAAAAATAGCTATTTTGTGCACAGACTAATCTTGGTCTGTTCCAAGGGATTTTCATGGCTACTTTTTACAAACAGATGCTGAAAACTGATGTGAAGCAATATGCATCAGGGCATCCAAGAAGGCCTGTGGCCATTTTACAGACCGCACCACCTATACAGGATTCCAAGATGGAAGTTCTTACATACAACAGTCTCAGCCCAGATATCATCCCACCTTTGAAATTTAATTATTTTTAAAGTACTTGCAGTCCACTATTCAAAAATGGGTTGGGGAGAAGCATCACAGCATGCATAGAAGCCCTCAGGCACATGTGAAGTAGCTTTTGGGATGCTGGCATAGAGATATTTCTTTTGTTTACCGCCTCTGTGTCTAATAGTAAGCTGCCTGGCCCTGTGCAGATGGACAAAAGCTGGAAACCCAGATCACCGGCAGGCACATTAGGGTTTTTATTTTTTGCCTACTCTAGGAACTCCCCAAATGAACAGAAAGAGATGGCTTTTTAAATTCAAGACCCCCTCCCCCACAAGCACAGACACAAAGACCAGGCTGACTTAAATTGTCTGGTAAATCACAGGAAGTTGTCAGCAGCTATCAGTTAAATAGGTGTTTGTTTTTTGAGGGGGCAGAATCAGGCAGATCAAGGCCTTGATATGTTACAGAATCCGAGACAGAAAGATTTTGAGCAGTGGGCTTTCGAAACTGTTTCCCCCTCCTCCATCTGGTTCATACCTAATCTTTGTAACCTATTTGGCTGGCAAATATCCTCAGTAACCTATAATGGCTGGCAAAACATAGCTTGTTTTGGATTTTACCTTTTCTGAACATTGCTAGCATGTGCAAAATATGAAATTCTGTATGATCTGGAATTATATATTATTTAGGCTATCTAAATGTGAGGGGTTCAAGTTACAAGCTGAAAGAAAATGCATTTAATTTTTTTTTAATAGGATATTCTTTTGCAGGCTGTGCCACCAGGCCTCTTGGAAGCTCTGGTCATGATCTTTTCGGGTACTTAAACCAGCCTGCCTATTGTTACCCAGCTAACGCTACTAGAGAAGTTTAACAAAAAGTTTGATAAATTAAGTGGTAGCTTGTAGTCTCATCCATTACTTTTGAAAGGGTGGAAGAGATACCTTAAAAGACCAGCCTAACTGAACCATACTGGTTTCTACAGTTTTCATGTTCCCCTGCCAAACTATCTGAAAGCAAAAGGCAGCCTGGTTTAAGTGTTCTCTTCTGTGCCTGCTTTCCTTGCCCCTCCCTAGGGTTGCCAGCTTTTCCAAGTGGCCTCTGCAGCAGCATCTTTAATTACACTTTTATCTACACAGCTTGCAGGTGTTAATATTTAGCTCCATACCATGAAAGGCCTCCAGGCTGATTTATGCATATGGAGCTGCTGTTGAAGAATAGGAGCAGGCTGAGCTAGTTTGGGGGTTTTATGACTGGTGAGAACCCTCTTTCTTTCCCACCCTCTGTTGCTTTTGACTTTATTTCACTTATACCTTGAGCATACCCTTGATCAACCCCTACCCATCAAACCACAGCTAGATGGAATTTACAACCACTTTTTTGGAAAGGGGGGGGGGGTGATAACGGATAAACATATTGTAGCCTCCGTAATAAAGAAACATTGCTACAAATCCAGGCATGGCACCCAAGAAAATGTATCTCATTTTAATTCTAACTTTATAACTTTGAATTGAATACATCACTTCCTCAGATGTGCTTAACACAAACAACACGCCTTAGTCATGCATTCTGGACACATAATTAAGATGTTAAAACGATGATAACGTTGTGATCCCCTCCCCCATTCTCTCAATGCATGCTTAGGCACGACAGGTCAGTTTAAATCCCCATTACTTTCTGTAAAGTCAGCACTGGAATAAATTATCTGAAAAAATGGCCTTGGAGCCACCGTGTGGCTTCACTGCAGCAAATACTTACTATAGTCCATGAGGGAATTGCAAATCCAGTTGTAATCATCTGGGTCTTGTTTGATGCAGTCAGACCACAGAGAGGCTTGGCGGACATAGGGGAACGTCGCCGATTCCAGCCAACCCCGGCCAGCCAAAGCAATGATGCCAAGGATGATCGCTAAACCCAAGAGCAGAGGCAGTAGCCATCTACAGCGCCAACAGGCCAGGCCGCACCTCACCATTTTGCACAGACAATCTTCAGCAGCAGCAACAAAAACGGACAAGCCTGAGGGACTGGATGGAATATTCTTCAAGAAAGTTTCCTTCAGCAGGGCTTGTGGGTGAGCAAGCGAGGAGTGAGTAAGCGCCGGTCTTTTTAATCAGCAGAAAAGCTCCTAGGGAGGAGAGGGCCGCACCTAGATTCCGCTCCCTGAGAACGCAATGGCTGCAGCAACCTGTTGTGCCAGAGAGAAACTGGCTGATAAACAAACCTTGGCTCCAGGAACACTCCCAGTCCTTTAACCCTTTCCTGGCACACACAGGAGGCTGTATTTGCATAGGTACTACTGCGGCTTTCTTCCTACTGAGAAAAATGCTTAAACCTGCCATAAAAATGTATGGGTGGGTGGGTTTGTTAAAGTAAATAACATTTCTTTATAGATACCTGTTAGCAGCCTGCGTCTGTGCTTAGTTTTTTCCTGAGTTCTGTAGCATTTATTCTTCCCAGGTTCTATGCCAATAAAAGGTTCTGTTGTTGTTGTTGTTGTTATTGTTATTCTTCCCAGATAAGTCTACAGGCCTACGAAAATTTACTTGGAAGCCAATAAGATTGAAATCATGGTTAGGATTAGAGTCTAACCATTAGACAATGTCATTCTCCCCCCCGCCCCCGAAAATCATTTCATGAATTAAAACCCACCCCATCCTCCTCCCAGCTGTTATCTAAATAGTAGGGTGTTTTTTTTTAAATCCTGCTGGGCATTTTTTTGACCCTGTCTATGGATATTTTTAACTATTTAAATAAATATTTTAAATGCTTTTTAAATATTCTTTGTGACCTGATCCTAGTTGTGTACATCAGGATAACTGGCACATCAGGTTGAAAGGAAGGAGGGAAAGTGGTATCCTATATACTTCTCTTGTCTGACCTTGGAAGCTAAGCAGGGTCAGTAGTTGGAAGGGAGATCGCCAAGGAAGACTGCAGAGGAAGGCAATGGCAAACCGCCTCTGCTTCTCACTTGCCTTCAAAGCCCTTTGCTGTGGTCACCATAGGCTGCAACTTGATGGCACTTATCTGTGTGGCTTGAAAGGAAGCAACACAAATTATGGATCCTCCAGAAAGAACTGTTGCAGCAATCCCTTCCCCCTCTATTAACCAATCCCCAGATTACATTCCTAGCCCATGAAGTCATGTGTTCTGTCTGTGCAGCCTATCCAGATTTTCAGCTTTAAAAAACGGAGGGCTCAGTGAATCTAAGGAGCAAGGCTGGACAACATTCAGATGGACCTTCATAGGCCTACTAGTTATCTCCTATGGCTCACAGCCAAAAAGCTCTTCAGAACTCTCTATAACCTGGAAGAACATCCTTCCCACTCGTGGACCATAGGAGGCCTGATCTTGCTTACAGCCTCCTTCACTCTGAAACCTGTTGCTCACTAGCCCTGCAACAAGCCCCTGTGCCAACTTTCTCCTCATATCCACACAAATGTCACCATCACAAGGCCAATAACATTAGCTGTACCATCAAGAATGCATATCCTAATGTGATATATTCTACCATGTACCAGCAGTGCTCTTCTGCTATCACACTGAGCAAACAAGACACAGAATGAAGTAGTGAAGAACTCTATGGTGAAATGGGCACAGAATGTGGACCATAATATTCCTTTTGACCAACGGGCTCAGATATGGAAAACAAATAAAAAATTACAAAAGCATTTGCATATAAGGAAAACATCTATAAAATGTTTTATAGATGGCATATAACACCAGACATGTTAGCAAAATTTTACCCCAATTTGTCAAGTGACTGTTGGAAATGCAAAAAATCTGTTGGGTCATTTTATCATATGTGGTGGACGTGTGATAGAGTTATCATATGTGGTGGACGTGTGATAAGAGTTAAGCAATACTGAGCCTAGATTGATGTTGAAATTTACCGTACCTCTTTTACCCATGAACTATTTTTATTGAATATGAGACTTCAGAACTGTAAGAATGAGGATTTTTATTTGATTATTCATGTATTAACAACTGCTATTGTATGCGAAACACTGGAGAAAAGATGAAGAACTACTACTAAAGAAGAACTTATGAGTAAAACATTGGAAACTGCTGAAATGGACAAATTAACTTTATTTTTGAAATGATTACTGGAAGAGAAATTTAACAATACATGGTCCAGATTCTATATATGGCTAGAAAATTACATGAACTGAACTGAACTTAATTTTTACACTCTATTTACAACCAGAGTCACTCTACTACTTAAATAACGATTGTAGATCATTTGCATTACTTTATTCTTTTTCAGGTCATCTATTTCACTTACTTTTACCTAGTCATGAAATTGATAACTAGATAATATGAGAGACGATTTGGTAAACCTCTTTAGATATCTTGTCCTCCACATGTTTTATGGATCTTTTTTGTGTATGTATGTTTTGTATGTCTGTTTGTTAGAAATAAAAAACTTTACTGATAAAAAAGGCTGCCACAGGGAAAGGAAAGCTTAAGACAGAGGGGCACATAAAGGTAAGCTGGCTGTTGGGTGAGAAGGAGATAGGGTTGCCAACTCCAGGTGAGGAAATACATGGAGATTTGGTAGGTGGAGCCTGGGGAGGGGGGGCTTAAGGAGGGGAGGGACCTCAGAAGGTTATAATGCCATAGACTCCACCCTGCAAAGTAGTCATTTCCTTCAAGGGAACTAGGGTTGATGACATCCAGGTGGGGGCTGGAGATCACCTGGAATTACAATTCAGGTGCAGATGACAGATCAGTTCCACTGGAGAAAATGGCTGCTTTGGATGGTGAACTCTATGGCATTATATCCTGCTGAGGTCACTTCCCTCCTCAAACCTTGCCTCCCAAGGCTCCACCCCCAAATCTCTAGGAATTTCCCAACCCAAAGCTAGCAAACCTAGGGGGAATTGATCTCTGTAATTGGGAGAGTCCAAGAGATCTTCCCTGCATAGGCAGTGATTAGATTGATGCTCGCCCATGGTAACTTATGGATCTAATTGGTTTCCAGAATGCTCTGCAGGAACTGACACTCCCTGGCGACTTGTTAGATGTGCTGAAGGAAGACTGGCATAATTACCTTTTGGAGGCCATCAACAAAGTCACTCCCTGACATTTTCTTTGCCCCCAATCGAAACTAGTCCCTTGGTATACCTTGGAGCTAAGGGAGATGAAGCAGGGGCTTAGACGACTAAAGCGTGTTTGGCATTGAATTCAGGACAAAGCTGCAAGATCATCCTATAGGACATTTACGAGATCCTATGAGATGGCGGTGAAGACCACAAAGAAAGCTTATTATGTGGCCTCCATTGCATCCGCAAGGTCTCACCTAGTGCAATTGTTTAGTGTAATTAGATCTCTCATGTAGTGCAGGATTCCCAAAATTTTAGTGATTCGACTTTCAGCTATGAGGCTTTTGCAAGCTATTTTGCAGAGAAAGTCTTGTCGCTCCGCTGTGATGTCCCCACCAATGTTGATACAGTGAGTGAACTAGAGACCCCTTGGCCTTCATTGGGTTCAGTATTAGATCAATTCAGACAACTAGCGCAGACTGATGTTGACAGGATCCTGTCAGTTGTTAGATCCACCACCTGTCCCCTTGACTCATGCCCTTCCTGGCTGGTTAAAGCCACTGCAAAGAGGGTACAAACTTCCTTGGCAAACATCATTAATCTGTCCTTGGGTTTGGGTGTCTTCCCAGGAATGCTGAAGGAGGCGGTAGTGAGGCTGCTTTTGAAAAAAAAATCACTAGGTCCTTCTGATCTGGCCAACTACAGCCCAGTTTCAAACGTTCTGTTCCTGGGTAAGGTGGCTGAGCGGGTGGTAGCCGAACAACTGCAGGCTTTCTTGGGGGACACATTGGCCATGGACCCGTTCCAATCTGGCTTCCATCCTGGCCATGGGACAAAGACAGTGTTGGTCACCTTACAGATGATCTCCATAGACAACTGGATGAAGGCAGGTTTGCGCTGTTGTTAGATCCTTCAGCAGTGTTTGACATGGTCAGCCATGACCTGCTGGACCACCACCTCACTGCCATTGGACTGTGTTACGTGGAACAGTCTTTCAATGGCTGTGCTCATTTCTCCAAGGGTGGGGACACACCCATTGGTGTGTGCTAGGGGAGAAGGTCTCATTGCGGCACCCCTTGGCATGTGGAGTCCCTTGGGGGCGATCCTCTCCCCAATGTTGTTTAATATTTATATGCGCCCTCTCACCCAGTTAGTCAGGAGGTTCAGACTAACGTGTCATCAATATGCAGATAATACCCAGCTGTATCTGTTAATGGACGGATGGATACCATCCCAGAAGATCTGGCCAGTTGTTTGTAGGCTGTAGTGGGATAGTTAAAGCAGAGCCCCCTGAAGCTGAACCCATCAAAGACAAAGTCCTGTGGCTAGGTCGGGGGGGAGGGTCTGGATGGGGGAGTTCAGCTTCCCACTCTTTACAGAGTACAGCTAGTACCAGCTTCCTCCGTCAGGAGTCTAGGTATGATTCTAGATGTCTCCCTTATGTTGGAGGCTCAGGTCACAAATATGGCCAGAGCAGCATTTCTCCATCTTTGCCAAGCCTGGCAACTGACCACTTACCTGTCCTGTGTGCACCTGGCCACAGTGATACATGCAACAGTCACCTCTAGATTAGCCTACTGTAACTTGCTCTATGCAGGGCTGCCCTTGAACTTGCTCTTGAAGCTTCAACCGTTCCAGAATGCAGTAGCGTGATTCCTCACTGGGACCCTGCTGAGAGCATATATACAACCTGTGCAATATCAACTGCACTGGTTCCAGACTGAGTGCCGAATCAGGTTCACAGTTTTGATTCTTACCTTCAAAGTCCTGAATGGTCCAGGACCATCATATCTGTGGGACTACCTCTCCCTATATACCCCTCAGAGAGCCTTACACTCTTCCAGTAACAACTTATTAGTTATCCATGGCCCCCAAATGGTCCAGGTGTCCTTTTCAGCCCTGGCCCTAACCTGATGGATCTCTCTGTCTAGTGAAACTTGGGCCCTGCGGGACTTGGTTCAATTCCACAAGGGCTGTAAGATTGAGATGTTCCACCAAGCAAATGATTGAGGGCAACAACGGTTAGAGAGATCTGCGGGCCTCCTCTTCCCTTCTTTCCCCCCTCTTTCTTTCTCTGTGCTGGCTGTCCCCAGTTGCCCCACCTTGATGGATATTATGGCGCTGTCTGATGTAGTAAAGGTGTCTTAGGTTTTAATTTATAATAATGTAGATTTTTAGTTGTAATATGCTGAATTATTGTATTTTGATTGTTGTAAGCCACCCTTACAACAAGGAGTGGGATAGAAGTCTAAAAAATTAAATAAATAAAATAGAAGGAGAGATGAAAGCAGGAAAAAAGGGGAGGCTATGATGGCTGTCAGGAAAGGCAAAGAGGAAATAGTAAGGGAGGGGGGAATGAGATGCCTCCTGCAAGTCCTTGTGAGTTCCCACTTGTCTATATACTAATAGCAGTCAACCAAATCTTTGTATACTTAATTCTGGTGACTGGAGCTGTGAACGGGCACGACAGATTTTCCCGCAAACCTGAAAAGGGGCCCAGGTTTGCAGAAAATTGTAAAACCTCAAAAAACAACATTGTGGGGTTTAAACCCCCCTAAAATGATAAAAGGGGCGCCTGTAGCCTTAAACAATGGATTCCCTCAGTGGCTGTTGCTAGGCAGCCACGGTATTGTTATCAATTTCTTTCTTTCTTTCTTTTTTGGAGGGTTGTAATTATTTTTTAAAAAATTGAAAATTAAAAACAAAAAATAGCATACTACCTATGTAAAAAGTGCGCTACTGAATAATTAAGTTTTGCATAGTTAGCAGAATGCTAGGAGGATGGGAGCCTTCCTGACCTCATCACACAGGCCCATTCCCTAAGGGAGCAGCCTCAACAGAGAATGCACATGTATGTGCAGTCATTGATTTTGCCTATCTGCATGGTGGCACCTAGTGATGCCAGCCTCCAGGTGGGACCTGGGGATCCCCTGGAATTACAGTTTATCTCCAGCCAACAGATATCAGTTCCCCTGGAGAAAATGGTTGCTCTGGAGAATGGACTCTGTGGCATGGTACCCCACAGAGGTGCCTGTCTTCCCCAAGCTCCATCCCCAAATCTCCAGGAGCTCCTCAGTCTGGATCTGGCAGCCCTACCCCCACCTCCTCAGTGGCCAGCAGGGACCTTGCGAGCCTCGTGGCACCTCTAGGAGGACCTGCTCTGAGCCCAGGGGAAGAGGAAATCCTGCACATTATCACATAATTGTTCCTTCCTACAGATTAACAAGCACCATTTAGATTTAGCCTGGTTTCGCCAGTTCATCAGCAGTTGGAGGTAATCCATCCCTACTCCGAGTGGATCATTTACTCCTTTGACTAGATTCCATTTTTGCTTGCTTGCTTGCTTGCGCTCTGTGCTGCCTTGTCATATTCCTTGTCCAGGAAACCGGGCCTTGTGGCCTCTCTATGTAATAGCTCTCTTCATTTCCCCATCTTCTCCTATTTGTAGCCCAGGGTATAAATCTCTGCCAACTGAACATGACATTCTGTAATCTGATGGGAGTCTATGCTTAAAGTGTTAGTCCTTAAGGAGCCTCAAGAATTCAAATATTTTTGGTTGCTGAAGAGTCATACAGATATCCTCAGGTACTTCTTAGGGACAGAAAACAAGTTCTCATATCTCAAGTACTGAATAAAGGGTGTCAAAAGATCTCTGCACAGAGTTTTATTTATCTTCTTCATTCATAGTCCATCTTTATCACTGACACGAAAGATGGGTTACACAGTTAAAAACAGTACAATAAAACAGCATTACAAAATTAGAGAATGGTGCACTGAAACTATATAAAATAAATAAAACTAAGCCAGGTTACAAAATCAGAGAAACATTATACTGTATACTATGAACAAAGCAATGAAAATGACCTAAAATTTCAGAGACATTATGGCCCTATTCCCCTTATGCATTTATTCCCAGATAACGCCATAAACCTATGCAAACTTACTTGGAAGCAAATGCTATTGAAATCATTATCAAGAATTAACGCTATTTTTTCCATGCAAATCATTCATGAATTAAACCTAAACCGTCCGTCCCCCTATACTTATTATCAAAATGGTGGGGGCTGTTTTATATTGTGTTGGTCATTTTGACCCAGGCCAGATATCCTTTTTGTTAAAGAAATGTACACCACAATATATTATCTGCACTTTAAGTTGAAGAGAAGTTGCACAAGTCATGCATCCCCCAGGCAGAGCCATTTTATACCTTCTCTGGAATTATAGAGGTGTTAGATATGTCCTGACCTTGTCAGGCAGGCCATTCCACCATATGGGAGTCACAACAGAGAATGCGTGGGTATGGGCAACTGTGGATCTTATTTTCAAGATGGCAAGCCTTTGCTCAAATGAGCAAAACTGCCACAGTGGAGCATAACAGGAAAGGTGGTCCCCCTGTAGGCGTCCTTTTAATACCATTTAATTCAGGACATAAGCATTTTTCTCTAGGCCTCATACTGCCTTTTAACACAACATATCCCATACATAGAATCTCACAAGTCAAGAAAGAAAAGTTTCTAATTTATTTCTGAAGTGACATTAAGCGGATCATACTGTGACAATGCACCCCTGAAACTGTTGTGCCCACCGTGCTCTCTCCTGGCAACTGGTGGGGGGATGTGAAGGACTTACAAGGAGTTGGAGCGAGGCCTAGGCGATGTCACCAGTGATGTGGAAGTGACATCATCACACTGTGATGTTGGGGTGACACTCTAGTATTTGGGTAAAAACTCAATGGTAAAAATGGCATCAACCATAGAGTCTTTGCCTAAATACCAGTGTGTTGCTATGACATCACTGACATGATGATGTCACTTCTGGTGCATGCCGGAAGTGATGTCACCACATTGCCAGTGACACAGCCTGGGACCCTCTCTCTCTTCTGATAAGTCACCCCCACTGGCCAACTGATCGATGGCAGGGGGTGAGGCCTGGCAGTGGGAGATCCCCCACTTCCACCAGGGGGGCTGGCAACCCTATTTTCTATTCTTGAGCTCTGCCTGTAGCAGTTAACAGGTGATAATAAATACATGAAGCTGCCTAATGCTAAACCAGAACAAAATTTGAGTCCAGTGGCACCTTTAAGTTTTATTCAAGGTATAAGCTTTCGAGTGAAGAAGAAGAAGAAGAGATTGGATTTATACCCCGCCCTTCACTCACTTGGAGTCTCAGAGCGGCTTACAAACTCTTTTCCCTTCCCCTCCCCACAACAGACACCCTGTGAGGTAGGTGGGGCTGAGAGAGCTCTTTCACAAGCTGTCCTTGAAAGAACAGCTGGTACAGAGCTATGGCTTCTAGCCAGGTGCAAGTGGAGGAGTGGGGAATCAAACCCGGTTCTCCCAGATTAGAGACCATGCACTTAACCACTACACCAAACTGGCTCTGCATGCACACTTCTTCAGATACATTGAAAGTACATTCAGATACTTTTTTTTTAGTCAGACCACTTGTATGTCAAGGTCAGTAATGACTACTCTGATTCACAGTGGCTCTCCAGGGTTTCAAGCAGAGGTCTTTCACATCACCCATTGCCTGATCTTTTCAAGTGGGGATGCCAGGGGCTGAATCTGGTGCATCCAACCCAGTACTTCTAGAATTAAGCCTGACAAACCACTTTCTTTAGTATTTTAAGGGACATGTTGTAAATCTGACTACTATTAAATCAAGATGGGTAGCCGTGTTAAGTCTGTCTGTAGCAGTAGATAAGAGTAAGAGTCCAGTAGCACTTTAAAGACTAAGAAAATTTGTGGCCATGTATGAGATTTTGTGAGCGGTGGCCATTGTCCAAGGAAGATTTTGTTAAGGGCAGCACAACACAGAATTAAACAAAACCACACACCTCAGTCCAGTAGCTGCCACCAGTCCTTTGAGTCTATTCCAGCTGTCAGAAGCCAAAGGGCAAGCTTCTAACCTTTTCCAGGATTTAACCAGAAAGTCAGCCCTGCAAGTTTGGCCACATGCAGAATGAGTTTCCACAAAAAGAATTAACTTGGTAGGTGAGCACTATGGTCAAGGTACCTGGATTTAGATTGAGGCTTCTGAATAAGAAAGCACCACAAAATATCATTAAAGTGAATTTATTAAAATCGTGCAAGAATATATCAAAAGAGAACTTGGCAGTGAGGAATCAAAATAGCAAACTAAATTCAAGAACTAACTACACGTAAAACATTGGTTCAAAAGTTGCAAGATGTTACCATTCCAGAAGCTGAGGCTGTTTCAGCAGACAGTCAGCAAGCAATTAGCAAGCCACCATCCAGCATAAAGCATAGCTTGGAAGCTCAAAAGCCAGCTTAGTAACAAGGCAGAAGGCTAACTTCTTTATGGCTAAGATCCAGTGTGGTCTCAGGCCCTTCAGACCAACTGGATCTCAGATTGATTATGTCAAGGGGTGGTGTGATCTAAGCAGATGACTTAAATGAGGTTAGGTGAAAATGGAGAGATAGCCGCAGTTCATCTGCCCATGTCTGTCAGGTGTAAATCAAGAACTCTTAACTGAAAGGAATGCAACCAGTTGGTTGCTAGGCGCCATGGCTCTGGGAACCAAGGGAGTCCAGGTAGGCACAGATTCACTCCCCACAGATGGGCTGTTACCGAAGAGGCACAAGGTCACAGTGCCCAACTTTCCAAGAACAAGAGCAGTAGTTTTCCATTTAGATTTTACAGCTTCATCTCAGGCCTAGCATTTGCAAGTGAGGCCTGAACCAATGTTTGCAAGAAAGAAGCAAGAAATTCTATTTCCTTGACAATACCCTGTGACAAATTATTTAGTCTTTAAGGTGGTCCTGGACTCTTTTGCCAGTTTAGTGTAGTGGTTAGGAAAACAGACTCTACTCTGCGAGAACTGGATTTGATTCCCCTCTCCTCCACATGCAGCTGCTGGTGTGACCTTGGGTCTGTTACAAGTTTTTTCAGACCTGATCTCTCCCGAGCACGTCTCAAAAGAGCTTTCTCAGCCCCACCTACCTCACGTGTCTGTTGTGGGAAGGGGAAGGAAAACAAGATGGCAAGCCACTCTGAGACTGCTTTGGGTAGTGAAGGGCGGGGTATAAATCAGTCTCCTCCTCCTCCTCCTTCAACTACCATTAGAATTGTTTATAGAATTTTATCTCAAAGTAACACTCTAATGCTCTAGATTCAATCTCCGCCATCTAATTCATGAGTTCCACTGGTAGCAGGGCTGGATTTGGGAGGCATTCCGGGAGTGGACAGGGATGCCCCAAGAGCAACCACCCACCTGACCACCCCACTCCCTCCCTTCCTGCCTAATTTAAAGGGCTTCAGTTGAGTGGCAGGGGCCATGTGGCCTGCTGACCAGCTGGAGGGCCCTTTAAATCTAGCAGGAGGGAGGGTGGGAGGGGGCAATCTGCTCAGACAGCTCTCCAGTGAAGTTTGTTGCCATAGAAGCTGGCTTTAGAGAATTTCTACTTTAGGGATAGGGTTGCCAACCTCCAGGTGGGGCCTGGAAATCTCCTGGTATTACAACTGATCTCCAGGCTATATAGTTCCCCTGGAGACAATTGCAGCCGTGGCAGGTGGACACTATGTCATAATCCCTGCTGAGGTCCTTCTCCTCATCAAACTCCGTCCTCCCTCCAAAGCTCCAGGTATTCCCCAGCCAACAGGGATGTTTGGTCAGCTCTGCAAGTGGATAGAGTGTTTAGTACCCTTTCTTCCAGCTGCATGTGGGTAGTTGCTTATTGAGGACTGCCTTGTAGAACTGTGAGGTGGTTGTGTTTTAGCAGGGAAAATATAACTAGCAGGAAACAGTGTTCTTTGTTTTTTGTTTCTGTAGCGCCACATTAGCAAGGGAGAAGGTCCCGATGGTAATGTTACCACATCGGGACCTCTCTGACACCGGATCCCTTTTCTGCCTACTTCTAAACCATGCAAGCCCTTTATGCTGTGTAGTTGCCCTGTCAGAACCAAAGTGACATCCTTTGTGTGCCTTGCATGCATACAACATTGGCTCTGTGTAGTTTTATTAGTGTGGGCTGGCAACTAACAGCACTACACTGGACACCTTAGGCCTGATTCTGTTCAGCTTGACAGACAATTGGTTTGTTGATCTAGAATGGATTTTTGATATCTGTAGAAATTATGTTTGGTAGGCACCACACTTTAAGATATGCTTTTACTGAATAACTCTGTCAGGCTTTGGAATATCTATCTATCTATCTATCTATCTATCTATCTATCTATCTATCTATCTATCTATCTATCTATCTATCATCTAACATTTCACCCATGGTAAAGTAAGATCCTCCATACTTTAGATTCAAAATCGATTTGCAGGTATTAAGGCACTGAAATGGTACACAGTACACAGACTCTGCACATGCCATCCACAGTGTGTCATTTATCTTTTCATAAAAAATGGATGAAACTAAACAAGCCTATAAACTGGGAGTGACATCACAGGGAAAAAATTAGTCTGGACAAGAACACTTTTTGCTACCTTGGCTTGTCTCATTCATAGTTTTATGTAGGCCTAATGGTGTGTCATTTTCCCTAATGACAGGCTTGGTCTTTATCCACCAGTACCTCTTCTTTCAGGTTAGTACAGGCATTCTGTGGGATGTTGTGCAAGAGTTTTCTATGCTGCAGTGCTGTTTGGGGTTATGCCAGCCAATAAGTTTGTAATGATCAGCACAGTCCCCCCCCCCCCACCAATCAGGTGTTCCAGGCCATCATACATGACACTTAAGCACCCTTAAATGTCTAGCTTTACTTGGTGTATCAGCACTTAGTGTTTCAAATATGATCTTCAAAGAGTTCTCTTTCACAAGCTCTACTCAGTCTATTGGAGATTAAAGTTGTGACAAGAGGCCATTGTGAAGGAAGGAGAGTGAGACATCTGGAAGGGTGTGAATGTTAGGGTGTGTGATCATGACAATCCTGACCAGCAAGATACTTGGGAAAGTTTTTAAAGCTTTACAGATGAATTATTTTTTTACATTGGGAAACCCATTTAATTTTTTAAAAAGTATTTCCGTTCACAAACACAAAAACAAAACAGACTACAATAAACTACAATCATCTGAATCACAAACAATCTTCGTCAAACACAATCATCTGCAATATCTAGATCATACACAAAACATAAACTACAATCATCCATATTATACAATCATCAATCAAGATATATAACTTATATATACTTTTGATTTCTCACTTCTATTTAAATATCTTCATTCTACCTTTACCAGTTAACTTCAAATCTGATAGTTTATTATTACAAATGTGTTGCCTGGCTCTTTCTTTTTATCAATTTCTATTTTCTTAAATTTATTCCTGATTTTCAGCTATATAATTAGAAAATACTTTCCATATAATGGAACAAAATGTTCTGTTACTAAAAAACCAATAAAATATTTGGGTAACAGGACAAAATGATAATTTATATAAAGATAATTACCAAAAAGTTTGGGCGAGCATTACTGAAGATTTACAAAGATGGAAAAGGAAGAATTTCTGCTGCTAAAATGAACATATTACCAAAGGTGGCTTTCCTATTTGAAATGCTGCCACATTATATAGATGAAAAGATTTGTTTAAATGGCAGAAAATGATAAATAACTTTGTATGGAGTGGGAAGAAGCCAAGAATAAGATTTAAAACACTACAGGATGGAAAAAAGAGGAAGTTTAGCTGTACCAAATATTAAATTGTAATACTCCACAATTACTTATGGTCTAAGAGATCATTAAAAACTATTTATATGGTTTCAGTGCAAAAATAGAATAAATCTGTCAACCTCACAATTGCCATCTCCAGTTGACATCTATTGCAATACCAGTACAAGAAAGAAAACTATGTAACTTATGAGTATATGATGGATAGACAAGGAAAAACAAAATCCTGGCAAGAAGTTCAAACATTTTCTGATATCCTTGTGTGAAATTCTAACCACTACAGTACACTGAGTTTCATGCAGTGGCTGCTGTTGAACAATAGCAAGGAGCCAGTCCTGGTCATGAAGTTGCATGGTAGCAAGCTGTCCGATGTTTGCTGCCGGGCTGAGCCCCAATGAATCCTCTCTCAAAAGCCAGAATAGCCATGCACACAACACTTCCCTGTTTCTTACTGACAGAAACCAAGGCTTGTGCTGTAGTGGTTAAAGCTACAAGTGCTCCTTATACACATACACACACATCATTTTTCTGCAAACCTTACCTGAGGCCACATTGAGAATTAGATACCTTGATGAGACATGCCGTAAGAAATGCAGAAAAATGGATTACAGAGATTAGAAAACAGTGCAGTAAAAAATGGAATGTTTGCAATAAAAGTGCCATAAACCACATCCCTCATGCCTTTATGCAAACCCCTTTCTGAACAATTTGAGTTCTGTTACATTGAAAATGCCCTCCTGAACAATTCTGTTTTATAAATTCTGCAGCATGATAGAAATGCGGGAACCTTCCTGACCTCAGGCAAGGCATTCCAAAAAGTGGGAGGCATAACAAAGAACACTCAGGTAGGGCAGCTGCTGGTTGTAGCCACTTGCAGGTGCAACCTTTGCAGACTTTGCTCAGATGAGTGCAGCTGTTGCTGGGGGGGGGCATACCAGGAGAGGCAATTCTTTAGATATGTACATACTAGGCCCTGAAGGGCTGAATGGGTATTCAGTACCTTGAACTGAACTATGATGAAAAGCTATAATTTGGAGGCATTCCGGTCTTTTATAAAAAAACAAAGATAAAGATTTGTAAAATATAAGGAGAAAGCATATGCAAATAAATGCTTCTCCCTCTATCATAAAAATGAAATTCCTTTTATAACATTCCTTTAAAAGAGGTTTGACAAATTTGTAGCCTCTCAAAGACTAATAGTCATCATGACAGCTGAATGGAACCTCCATGTTCAGAGATAGTGCACCACTGTATATTGGTTGCTGAGGGAGAAAGACTTGTTGGAAACAGGGTTGCCAGGTCCCTTCATTGCTCCAGCAGGGGGATTTGGGGGGCATTCTGGGATGCCCCTGATATGATATGTCCCTTCTAAGCTGAGTTAGTGTGAGCTAGCTCAGTTTTTTAGCCTCCAGCTCACACATTTTTGTCTTAGCTCAGGAAGGATGGCTCCAGAGCAAACTAATTTATGCAGCAGCCAAACTGCTCACTCACAGTTTTAATGCCAGTAGTTCACAAAGTAGAATTTTTGCTCACAAGACTTCACAGCTTAGAGGGAGCATTGGTGATGACATCACCCAGAAGGGGATGCTCTGGTTTAAGGGCAAAACTCTAAGCTAAAACCAGCTTAAAACCATAGAGTTTTGCCCTTAAACCAGAGGATCCCCATGTGACGTCCCTGGCGTGACGATGTCACTTCCAGGTGATGTCATCATGTCGGGGAAGTCAGGCGGGGACATGGCCGTTTGGTGCAGGGAGAACTCCCAAAAACCAGGGAAACCCCCGCCCTGACCCAGGGACTGGCAAGCCTTTGGAAAGCTGTTGCCTTCAGGTCCTGTTTATGGGCTTACAGGCACACCTCTGTTGAAAACAGGATGCTGAACTCAGTGGATCCTTGGATGGATGTAATAAGACTGATCTGAGCATGTTTTATTATAAAATGCATATAGTAAATCAAATCCTGCTCAAGCCACATGTGCATGGAAGTAGATTTCCATGTGTGTATATCTAGCTGAAAGAGCAGATAAATACCAATGGGGAAAATGTTTGCTTCTCCACATGTCTAAACCACATCCAGCATCTGGGAGGGCTGCTCATGAGTGCTGAAACAAACACTTTCTGCTGATAACGAAACCTGCTTTATCATTTCTTTCATCAACAACTACATCTGCCTCTGTGTGTTTATAGTTAAATTGACTCAAGAAACCTACAGTGCATATATATTTATATAGGAGACTGGCAAAAGAGTGCAGACCGTCCTTTTGTGTAATAAGTGAGCTTCGGGCTGATGTGCATCCTCCTTTTCAGTCTCCTTGCAATCTTCTACACTCCTTGGTTGTCTGCAGACCATACGGAACTATGATTTGCAGTTCTGCTCCATACCAGGCTTAGAAGCTACAGTCAAGCTCTAGTTTGCTGGTTTGAACAAGTGCCAGACTTTGGTTAACAGACAACCAGAAATTGCAGAAGAGTGTAGGTGGAAGGAGGCCCCCTCACGAGTCTGAGAATCATTTCTGTAATACAAAAACAGAGCATTATATACCTGCAGTCTATTAGAAGAACAGAGATTGATGTACAAACTGAAGTATTATGGTTTGAAATAATGAGTGATGGTGCAGAATTTTTCCTTTTTAGAAAGTATATTTTTTCATTAAAACCAGTTTGTTGACTAAAAGTAGTTAATTAAAACTTTTCTATCAATCTGTAGCCATTTGCTTCATATCAACATGCAACTAGATTTTCCAAGGTGTAGCACAACCCATAGTAAAGGTAAAGGTTTCCCTTGCTCGAAAGCCAGTCGAATCCAACTCTAGTGGGTGGTGTTCATCTCTGTTTCCAAGCCGAAGAGCCAGCGCTGTCCGAAGACTTCTTTGTGGTCATGTGACCAGCATGACTAAATGCCAAGGTGCATAGAACGCTGTTACCTTCTCATCAAAGCGGTACCTATTTATCTACTTGCAATTTCTTGCTTTCGAACTGCTAGGTTGGCAGGAGCTGGGGCTAGAGATGGGAGCTCACTGTTACGTGGCATTCGGGGCTCGAACTGCCGAGCTACCAACCTTCCGATCTGTAGCTCAGCATCTTAACCTCTGAGCCACCATGGCCTCAGCACAACCCATACATCCATATTTATAGTGCCCTCTGCTGGATAATGCTGTGACTATATGTTCTTAGTCCTACTGTCAGTGATGCACCTTTTCAAGTGAATCATAATCTTTGGGATAGACTCTTACTTTACACATTCCCATGTACCCATTATGAGTCAGTCTTGTTAAATGGGTGTGACTAGGCTTAGCATGTTTCAGATCTTAACTGCTGGTAAAGAACCCTACCAGTGTTAATGTGTGAGTCAACAGCTTGCACTTGGGTCAATCGCTATATGGATATGAATCTGCCTGCCAAGGATGTCAACAGGCTGACCCCATGAGTTACTGGAGCAAGAGCACACAAGCAATCAGACTGATGTTATTAAAATATTTATTAAGTTTACTGGAGAAATAGACAAATTAATATGCACATGGCCAACAGATTACCAAAAGTCACCCAGAACACAAAACAATAAAGCTAGCTTTTATCTACCTAACACGGCTTAAGAATCTTGTTAGGTGGTACAAAACTTACATCCAAATGAAGGCCTCTAATCTGTGTAGACTACAATTTCAGCAATTGCCAAATGAGTAAGACCTCTGACTACGAAGTCTCAGATAGGTGATTAAACCTCTGGAGGGATATTATACTTCCGACCCCTCAAGTGAGGTGGCGGTAACATCCAATCTTAACGCATCTCCAGGAGAATTCTCCAGAATCTTACATCACTTCTCATGGTCTTCCCCTTCCCAACTCTAGGAGTATGTTCTCATGACAAGCCAACAGCTCTGGTCTTGGAACTGACAAGGCTCCCTTAATAAATTGTCTCATCTTTAAGTAACATTGGCTTTCCTTGTTATTTATAATATTATGTGTAACATGTTATATGTCACAAATAACTATTTTCCAAAGTGAAGATCACAAGGGGATGTATCTGTCACCATCTATCAGTGTCTTCCACCATCGGATGAAGATTTCTGTTTTGTTTGACAGACCCCAATAACAGTTGTTGGCCCTCCTCCTTGGTTTTGGTGTTGTATGTGTTCTTATTGAATTGTTCAAATGTTTTAATGTTTTTATGTGCACCACCTTGGGGACCCTGATCAGGTGGAAAGCTAGCATAAAAATGTCTTCAATCAATCACTCAATCTCAATCTTCTAAAGGCATGCCCTCAGTGCAATCACAAAAGTGCTTCTTTGTATGTTCAAGTAAGCCCTGAGACGATGCCCTTAATTTTTTTTTTTAAAGAAGTGATTTTATAAATATTTGTTTATTAAAAAGTATCTACATGAAACACATTTTACAAAATGTGATACTGTACTCTGGTTTCTCTTCAGATCGCATAAATCTTTCGCCTTTTACCTGTAAAATATCTTAACCAATTCATCTTCTAAAAAGCAGAAGCTATTTTACTAAGAAGTCCAACACATAGCATTCCTCTGGGAAGTCTTGACAGTAATATTCAAGAACCTAAAATTTGGAAACTACTTGACAGTTTGATTTTCAGGAGATTCTCTTGTTTTTCTTAGCGTAGTACAAGTTAAATCAATGATAGCAACTGACCCTGATAACCAACCATCTTTATTACTATGGGAAGGAAGAAATACATGTTAACCACTAGAGGGTATTAGATGCAAAGTTAAGGAATTAGAGGAACAAAAATCAGATCTGTATTATTTTTGGTAGATCAAGTACATCAGTGTTCATAGCTCATGACCATAGTGAGCCCATATACTTATCAGTCAGAAGCCATTTTTAAAAAAAAAAATAGTGAAAACCAAAGTCAGAAGCTATTTACCAGTTCAAGAAGCTCATTCTTTCTTCAGACACTTGCCCACAATCTTACAGAAGTCTTCCTCATATGTTAAGCACCTGGTTTAGGATATACACCCTCCTTCAATCCTAGAGTTAGATCCTTCTAAGCCAACTGACTTCAATAGATTAGAGAAATTCTGTTTAGGATTGTAGTATATTGGAGAGTGATCTCCCTATTTATGGCCAGAGTTTTAACTGGATTGTAAACTTTGGAATAGCAGTACCTTTAAATAGGAGTTTGAACTGTGGCAATTAGCAAGTGATAAGGCTATGAAAAACATCATCTGCATGATTTCTGCATATCAATTATCTATTAGTGAGCCCAATCTGAATCAGAGAGCTGTGGACAGATTATTTTTAAAAGTTTAAATTTCATCTAGAAGCAAAATATATAGGTGCCCAAATGTGTGTGTGTGTGTGTTTAAAAAAAAATCTGCACATCCAATTGAATTTCCAGTGGTCAATTATAAACCCTGGTGGGGTAAAGCTTCACTTAAAAAAAACCACTTGGTCGACGCCAGGAAAGGTGTCAGAGGGAGCCATGGTGCTCTAGAAAATTGCCTTTGCTAGGGATTGTTTGGGTACTTAAATCCAGTGACTGGAGCTGTGAACAGGCAAGACAGATCTTTCTATAAATCTGAAAAGGCCCCAGGTATGCAGGAAAATGAAATATCTAAAAAAAATACATGAGGGGCTTTAAAAAAATCTGAAAATGATAAAAGGAGCGCCACGAGCTTTCACAAACAGATTCCTTCAGTGGCTGCTGCTAGGCAACCACAGTATTCCGGACTGGGTTCTCTCAGTAATAGGTCAGGGGAAGAGGCAGGGCCCTTTCCAGGCCTATTTTGGCCTTTCAGGAGGATGACTACAGTTGCCAGCTCCAGGTTGAGAAATTCCTGCAGATTTTGTGGTGGGGTCTGAGGAGGGCAGAGTTTGGGAAGGGGAGAGGACTCAGGCAGATATAATGTTATAGAGTCCACCTTCCAAAGCAGCCATTTTCTCCAGGGGGACAGATCTCTGTCATCTGTAGCTCAGTTGTAATTCTGGGAGATCTCCAGGTTCTACCTGGTAGTTGGCAACCCTGGGCCCAGAAGCAGCCTCTGGGTGACTTGATACCACTCAACTTGTATGACTCAAGTAGGCCTGGCTGCTTGCTACTGTTCAACAACAGCCATCCTATGAAAACCAATGTGTGTAATGGTTAGAGCTGCAGAGTAGGGTCTGGGAGACCCAGATTAAAACCCTAATCTTCCTGTGGAAGCTCCCTGGGTGCTTTTGGACCAGTCTCATACTTTCAGACTAACCTAATCCACTGGGTCGTTGTGCAAACAAAAAGGAAAAGAGAATAATTTAAACTGCTTTCGTCCCCACTGTGGAGAAAGGTGGGGTTATAAATGAAGTAAATAAATATAGCTGAAGATGGGGTAGGGTTGCCAGGTCCAATGATCCTGCCAGTGGGGGAGAGGGAGGGACTTTCTGAAAGTGGGGGCAGAGTGCTGTGACATGCTAACATCATGCAGAAGTGACATCAGCAACGATGCATGGCGACTCTGAGTTTTGGGCAAAACTGTATGGTAAAATTTCCCTCAAACCATAGAGTTTTGCCCAAAAAACAGAGTGTTGCCATTCGATGTTGCTGATGTGATGACATCACTTCCATGTGATGTTAACAAGTTGCATTTGGGGGTGGGATTTTCCCCATCCACCAGCTGGCTGGCAGTGGGCAGGAGCCCAAAAAACTGGGGGATCCCCCACCCCCAACTGGGGAATGGCATCCCCAGACGAAGGGCAAACAAAAGGCAGGTTGGTGAATGGCTGAGGAGCAAATGGGGCAGGTAAAAGGAAGAGGATATGGGGGCTGCCAGGAGGACAGAAAGAGGAAATAATTTATGGAGGGGGATACAGGGGAAGTGAGACCTCCCACAAGTCCTTGATGGTTCCCTACTATGCAAGTGGGCCTGGCCCACTGGTCAGCACCACACAACTGGGTCACAGATTTCCTAGGCAGAGGCTCCTGCGGGGGTGGGGGGTGGGGGAGGGAAAGCATAAGACAGACGAGCAGATAAAGGTACATTGGCTGTTGGGTGGGGAGGAGATATGGTTGTCAACTCAAGGTTAGGAAATTCCTAGCAATTTGGAGGGTGGAGCCTGCGGACAGTGGGGTTAGAGGAGGGGAGGGACCTCAGAGGGGTATAATGCTATAGACTCCATTCTCCAAAGCAGCCATTTCTTCCAGGGGAACTAGGGTTGCCAGCCTCCCAATAAGGGCTGGAGAGATCACCTGGAATTACAACTGCTCTCCAGATGACAGAGATCAGTTCCCCTAGAGAAAATGGCTGCTTTCGAGGGTAGACTCTATGGCATTATACCCTGCTGAGGTTGCTTCCCTTCCCTCGCCCTCTCAAGGCTCCACCCTCAAATCTCCAGGAATTTCCCATTTTGGAGCTGGCAACCTGAAGGAGCACTGATCTCTGTAGTTGGGAGATCCATTGTAGTTGGGAGATTCCACTTGTACCCTTCTAAGTCCATTGCAGTCGATGGGGTTAGAATGGCAGAAACTTGCTTAGCCCAACAAATAACTTCTTAGCCCAGAAATCAGTCCTTCGAACTATGTGCCACTCCCCTCCCCAGCTTCTTTTCATCTCAGGAAGTGGGATTTTCCCTTGTCGGTTAAAAAGGAGTTTGGGGAAACAATTCTGAGCAGAAACGTGATCAGAAGGAGAGGAATTAAGTAACCTCTCCCCTAGCTGTTCCCTGCTGCCTTAGAAGTCACTTTCAATTAAAACAAAACTTCAGACAATAGGGATGCTATGTGCATTGTCCATTTGGCCATCAGAGTCCGTGGGTATTTGAATACTATAAATGTTCACATTAAACAATGTCAAAAGAAAGCCAGATGTTTTATAAATGAAATACCCCACAGTGGTGAAGTGGGATCTACTCCATTTGTGCTTAACGTTTAGCACCTCTGTAACTGTGGGCGAAATTGGACATTCTCTGTACTTGTCAAAGCACAACCTATAAATTATAGCTTTAGCTCTCAAGAGGTTCTGACAATCTGGAAACCCTCATATAAACTCAAGTCAACCCATTTTAACAGACAGTGTTGACCACTGGCATTATTAGGCCTCAGAGTTTGCTCACCACGGAGATTAATACAAGTGGCTCATGTATCATGGTTGCATGTTCCCTCTATTTTTTTTGCAAAAACTGGTACTTCTGTTGCTTTCAGTATCTTTGGATTTATACCACTGGAATAGAACTGAATTTTTAAACTAAATTACCATTATCCTTCATTTAAAAACAAAACAAAACACCGATTTAATAGGCCCATTTGAAAAATAAATCTTAACCAAACCTTGTAGTAGAGTAAAGCAGCTATGCCCCTCTTATTCTAAATATAAACTGCCTTGGTAAGTTCTTCTGCTGGCAAAAAGTGGCACGGGGCAAAGATGATGGGGCTGCTCTAGTGCTCCTTAGTATGAGATTAGATCACTGGGATTAGGTCACAGTGCCAGAAAGAAAGGGGGATATTCCTTGTTTAAATGTTCCCTCTCTGTCATAGAAACTTGCTGAGGGACTAGGGTTGGCAGCCCCAGCTTGAATATTTTGGGGGTAGAGCCTGGGGAGGGTGGGGTTTGGGGAGGGGAGGGTTCAGTGGGGTATAAGGCCATAGAGTTCACCTTCCAAGGCAGCCATTTTCTCCAGGTGAACAGTTGTAATTCTGGGAGAGCTCCAGGCCCTACCTGAAGCTGGGCAATCCATGGCTGACCATGGGCCAGTCGCGCACCCTCAGCCTGATCTACCTCACAGGGTTGCTGTAAGGATAAAATGGGAGAAAAGAAGAATATAAGCTGCTTTGGGTCCCCACCAGTGTTCCCTCTAAACTGAGTTAGTGTGAGCTAGCTCACACTTTTTGAGGCTCCAGCTCACACATTTTTTTCTTAGCTCAGGAAGGATGGCTCTAGAGCAGACTAATTTATGCAGTAGCCAAATCGCTCACTCACAACTTTAATGCCAGTAACTCACAAAATAGAATTTCTGCTCACAAGACTGCACAGCTTAGAGGGAGCATTGGTCCCCACTGGCGAAGAAAGCAGAGTATAAATGAAGTAAGTAAATAAATAAACTAGAAGATTGAGAAGGAGTTTAAGCGTGTTTTAAGGTACTATTTCCCCATATGAAATAGTCAGATCTGTCACTAGAAAGTTATGTGTTAATTAAGGTTGGATAATGTGTAAACTGTTAGGCGTGTAAATCTCAATTCTCTGAGGAAATGTAAAAGTGAGGAGGAAGGTTATAAACAACAAAAGCAGGGTCTTGGACAGTGCTGATGACATTTCAAGTCATTTAAGCAAATGCATAAATCGGCTTCTGCAGTCACACAGGATAAATGAGTTTGTATGGAACCCTATCTATGTCCTTGCAAGCAGGCTTTTATCATCCTACTGGTGATGACATACTGCTATTCTGTTCACTGTGCTTCACCAGTTCCTGCTAGTAAGAGGAGAGTAATTACCGTGTGCTTTTATACTAGGCACAGATAGATTTTATCCGGAATAAAAATTGGAAGATTGATGGTATAGCAGTCAAGGGGATGCTGCATATGTGATAGCTAAATGGATGCTGCTAGAAACTGTTCTTCAATTGAATGTCTTCATGGACAACAGTTTGCTATGCGGAGTTAGGGAGTTTTTCCTTGCCACTTCAAATGTTTTACAGAATGCAAGCCTGGTTCCAGGGTGTTTGGGGGTTTTGGGGTGGGCTCTGGGAGACACAGTATTTACTAGGCCCCTTTCTCTTCTAACCATGCCCCTTCAATTTTCCATCTCCCTTTTGGATGTACCATTTCATCTTTAACCATACCTTTTAAAATTCAATTTGCTTTCTCTGGTAAACAGAAATCATCCCAAATGTTGCTTTCTTGGTTATCATCATGTGGACGTAGCCATAGTATAAGTGCTTGATTTTCAGTGGGAAATGGCTTAGTATATTACTACACTGTATAATGAACATGCAAAAAGAGTTCATGTAGTTTGCTAAGTCAAGTGGGTCCCAGTTCGTCATATGCAGAATATTTAAAATTTCCCAGAAACAATCCAAGACATTTTAGTTTCCTTACCATCCCATTCCAGTTCATAACTTAGATTCATAATTTACTTACAGTGGAGAACTTATTTCTTGAACTCTTTATGATAAAGCTGGCATTGTTTTTCATTGCAAACACATCTGCCATTCTGACTCATTAGTATTTATATTATTGTTTCTAGTTGTATACCTTACACCCGGAACAAAGCAGAGATTTGCATCCCTATAGATATGCGAAGAAAAATCATATAGAGAAATCTTGTTGGGGGGGAGGATTCAGGACTCAATGTGAATTGTTGCTACGGAGTTCAATTGTTTTATTACCTTTTGCTTTTATGGCCCCTGGACTGCAGCAGCCTGAAATGTGAATCTCTGCCTTTTACTGCAGCTGGAGGTTCTTGGTGAAGTCTGCAGTGGCAAATGGCAGTTGTGTTTAAGGAGGTACCAATGGACTTAGTGTTTAAGGAGGTACCAAGTAAATGATGCACTTGCCTGATCAGCAGACCATATAACCACCAAGTATGGTGCTTATTTTGAATGAATGCCTTGGGATTTGAATGATACACATACAGCTGTTCTACTTAGGCCCTTCCAAGTTCACATAACCAAATGTCTCAGTCATGTCTCTATTTGTGATCTTACATACAATGGTACACTCATTGGTTCCATCATGACTTTGGTCCTGGTCTTCAACATGTAGGTCTATTCCATTTCTGAAACACAACTGATGCTACAGTTGAGATGCAAACTTAATTATGTATATATTAGATGACATTCCTGTTTCAAAACAAACCGTGATCTGTGACTAATCTCTGTTGCACAGGTCAATCCATAGCTCTGCTGCAATTAAATTATGCTGTTCAATCCATTTTCCCTACCTATCTATCTAACTGATGCAGTCCTTAGGACAACATCCAACAGGGCAGTCATTTGACAGTGGACACAGTCTCCCAGCCCTAAAGCAAAATGTTGTGAGCACTGAAGTAAGTAAAGAGGAATACTGGTGGGGGCCCTCACCGAGGGATGCCAGCCTCCAGGTGGGCTTGGGGATCCCCCAAATTACAATTCATCTCCAGACTACAGCGATCAGCTCCCCTGGAGAAAATGGCTGCTTTGGAGGGTGGACTCTATGGCGTTGTGTACCCCACCGAGCGTCCCATCCTTCCCAGGCTCCATCCCCAAACCTGGATCTGGCAACCCTGTCCCTCCATCTCCTGTCAGTGATCAGGGGAGTCCTAGCAACCCTATCCTAACTGTACCTGGTAGAAAGAAGTTTTTTGGTGAAATTCCATTTGACCTCTGGAATGTAGCTCGTTGTAGCAACTTATTTTATTTATTTATTTATTTATTTTTTATTTATTTGATTTCTAAGCCGCTCTCCCTGCAATTGCAGGCTCAGAGCGGCGTACAAGGCCTGGTACACCAGGGTTCAACCATACTAAAACATTAAAACAGTATAAACATTATTTAAAACCATTTAAGAATACAATTTAATAATCTAAGGTGCTCACACTCAGTCCTAAAATTCAGACCTAAAAAATTCAGGCTTTAATAGCTATACTGTGGGAGAAAACAGAGAGGGGAGGGAAGGTGGAAGTAGCGGCCCCTATTCAAATGCCTGGCGGAAGAGCTCCGTCTTACAGGCCCTGCGGAACTGCGCTAAATCCCGCAGGGCCCTGGTCTCCTCTGGGAGCTCGTTCCACCAGATAGGGGCCGCCACTGAGAAAGCCCTCCCCCTTGTGGCAGTGAGCCTGGCTTCTCTGCGGCCAGGTATAGTCAGCCGGTGTTGGGCCCCAGACCGTAGTGCTCTCCGGGGTACATACAGGGAAAGGCGGTCCCTCAGGTAGGTTGGACCCAGGCCACTTACCTAGAATAGCGTAACTATGGGCAGTTCTTCTGTTTCTGATCTAGTAGTTCTTAAATATTTACTTACTTCATTTAGAGCCTACCCCCTCCCCCCACGTAGGGACCCAAAGAGGCTTACACTGTTCTCCATTTTATCCTCACAACAACTGGTGAGGTAGATTAGGCTGAGTGTGTGACTGTCCCAAGGTCAGCAAGCTTTCATGGCATGAGCGAGGGGGTTGAACTTGGGTCTCCTCAGAGCCTAGCCCAACTAACCAGTACACTGCAGTGGCTCTAGCAGGAGGACTGATCGTATCAGAGGATACAACTTCTTCTCAGGCCCGTAGCCAGGATTTCTTAAATCCAGGGGGCCTTTAAATAAGCCAGGGGGCATCCCACACATACAGCTGCACCCCCCCCCCCCAAGGAGTGACTGGGCTGGATGGGAAGTCGGGGGGGGGGGGCCTTGGCCCCGAGTCAGGGGGCCGGGCCCGGAGATGCCCCATTGTAACTACAGGCTTCTTTTTCCTTCTTTTTTTGCTATGTCAGGATGTTAGGTCAGTGAGAGGGGCAAATGTAAGCCGTCTGTTCAAACACCCCCCCCCCCCCCCCGCGTTCAATAAAACATCAGCTATCGAACCTCAAGAGCCAGCCCTGGCCAGTTGGCCACCCTATCAAGCCATCCCTCCTGGAGAAGGGAGTTATGACTGAAGGTCGTTACTCAAGAGTGGGACTTTTGCCACAGGAGCCCAGAGGAGTCTGCTTCTTCCAGGCAAGATGGTCACTGAGCAGGTCCAGGGTTTCCTCCTCTCGGCCACGGTTCGGCGCCACAGGAAGCGAGTTTCCAGAGCAAAGGTCAGCCCTTGCAGGCGGGACTGCTCGAAACGAAACCCTGCCCTGGTGTTCGCGCGCCCGGAGCTTCTCCCGGGTCCCGAGGCCAGCAAGTGGTTCCGAGCCGCCCAGCTGGGGCTCCGCTCCCCGCCCGCGGCGTCTTTCCCGTCCCTCCCTCCGGCTGGGGGAGCTGTGCGTCGTCGGCAAGGTCTGAGGCTGCCCAGCCGCCGCGCCGCCGCAGGAACCGGAGCCAAGGACTGGCGGAGGCGGAGGCACGAGCAGCCCCGAGTGACGTGGCCTCGTCGCGGAGCTTAGCATGATTCATCATCAGTAGCGGGCTGCCGGAGGCACGATGCTGCGCATCACAGCCCCGGCGTAGAGGCTGGCCGAGGGGCCAGGGACACACACGCATCCCCCTCCCCCCCTCTCGCCCGGCATCGTCGCTGTTCCCGGGCATCTCCGCTCCCAGGATAAGAAGAACATTTTTTTTTATTAAAAAAAGGAGGCAAGATGGAAGAACTCCTCCGAAAGCTGCAGAAGGAAGCGTCGGGAAACAAGTACAAGGCGATCAAGGAGAGCTGCACCTGGGCCACCGGTAAGGAGGCGGGCAGGCGAGGGTGGGGGGGGGGACACCTTCTCCCCCTCTCCCTGGGGCGCAAAGCTCGGGGGCCAGGCGGCAGCCCCCTTCCCTCCTCCTGCCCTGTTGTGACCACGATGAGCACGGCGGGTGCCTGCCCTCCCGTCACTATCCTCCCCCCCCCCCCCCCCCCGCCCCGGGATACCTGATCAGAGGAAACAGGCGTTCCCTTTAAAAGGTAACCCGGGCAAGGAAACTGTGGACCGCGCCGGCGGCTCCCTTTCCAGGCACCTTTGCGGGTCTCGTCCGTGTCTGCTTTGCGTTCTGCTCTCATTGGTGTCTTCGCTGGCGTGCAGTCAGCGCTGCTGGCCTTCCGCCGAAGGTCAGCCAGGGGAGCAGTCCCGTTTGCCAAGCTGCTTCGAGGGATGTCCTCCTGATAATCTTTGGAAGCTGTCCCCTTCCTCCCACCCCGAAAATCGTTTCTGTTCTGCAGAGAGAAAAGCTTGCCTGTCGTGTGAAGCTGGCTCTTCCAATCCAGCCCTGATAAGATTTTATTCTAAAGGTTTCCCTCGCACTCTGCCGGTGCTTGAATAGGCTTGCCGCTTTGGCTCTTCCATGGGTACAGTGAAGTTGTGGAGTCGATTTTTTAAAATTATTTGGTGTTTTTTGTTTGTTTGTTTCGTATCAGTAAACACAGCCAAGGTGAGGATGTGGATTTGGCATCCCGGTGTGTTGTGTTGCTTGACTGAGCTGAGGGAGAAGCACTGACCACAGAGCAGAGCAAGACAGGCTGGAGATACAAAAGAGGGCATCGGTAGGCGATGGGTTTTTAAAAGGCAGCCTAATTCCATAATGAGGGCAGCTGACTTATTTTTCCAGTGCTCCTGGGGAGAAGGGCTCCCTTGCTTCTCTCTGGTGACAACCAATTCCCATTTTGCCAGGAAAAAATAATAAAAACAGGGTTTGTTCCAGATGCATTATCCAGGCATGCGAAAGGGGCATCTAATTGCAGAGACTCAGATGGGGGGGATGATAACAGAGATGGAAGGAAAATATACCCTGAGCCACCTTTCTGCTAGCAGGTGTTCTCTTCAAGCACAGCTAAAATGCCTGATGCCAATTAAATTGTAGACTGCCATGTGCTGTTTCCCTGTGCTTTGTGACTTAGAGTTGATTAACATTTTCGCTACTTAATCCTCTGATACATATGCTTGTTCACTTGTTTGTAATTATAGAATCAACATTCTCTGTTTCTCTTCCGTTCTGTCTGGATTAGGGATGGGTGTGTCCCTGTGGTTTTGTTTCTTAATTTTCAGGGGCTTGCGAACCTTCGTAGCCTGTAGCCCTGCAGATAACGGGTCTAGTGTAAGGCTTTGTTGTTGTTGTTGTCCTCACGTCACAGCTGATTTGTGGTGACCAAGGCAAGAGAGGTTCAGAGGTGGTTTGCCACTGCCTGCCTCCACCTCACAGGAGGTCTCCCATCCAAATACTAGCTAGAGCCAACCTTGCATAGCTTCCGAGATCTGACAAGACTGGAGTGCAAGGATATTTAAATCCAGTTGATTTGCGAAGGCAAATGTAACTTAATGCTTAGGTTTCTTCACTGAAATTAATGGGAATTAAAAGTACTTAGCTTTGGTAGGGATCATACCCTAAGTGTTAGTGATCTTTATTGTTTCAAGACTTGGGTATGGCAGTCATCACAAATTCTTTAAAACACAAATCTTCCTCAAGAAGAGAAACTGATGCTTGTCAAGGAGCTAGGAAAAGGTGCTTTTGAGCCAGGCGTTTATTTAGGTATGGATACCTCACTTTTCTCTGCAATGGGGAACCGAAGCAGCTTACAGCATTCACCTCTTCTCTATTTTATCCTCACAACAACCCCATGAGGTAGGCTAGGCTGAGAGAGTGACTGGCCCAGGGTCACCCAGCAAACTTCCAGGACAGCAGGGGTTCTCCCAGATCCTAGTCTCACACTTTAGCCATGATGCTAGACTGACTAGAGAGTTCCTCTTACCATCAACAAAAGTGAAAATCAGCCTATCCCCAAACGACAACTCCTTGCAGTGTCAATCAGGGCTCACTTCATAACAGGAGCTCCTCTGCGTATTAGGCCACACACCCCTGATGTAGCCAATCCTCCAAGAGCTTTCAGTAGCCCCTGTAAGAAGAGCTCTGTAAGCTCTTGGAGGATTGGCTACATTAGGGGTGTGTGGCCTAATATGCAAAGGAGCTCCTGCTACGAAATGAGCTCTGGTGTCAATAAAACAGTTCCTTTAGCCCTGACCTGGACAGCCCCGGCAAGCCCAATCTCAGAAGCTAAGCAGGGCTGACCCTGGCAAGTACTTGGGTGGGAGACCTCCAAGGAATACCAGGGCTGTGACACAGAGGCAGGCAATAGCAAGCCATCTCTCTGAACGTCCCTTGCCTCCAAGCCCCAGTAGGGGTTGCTGGAAGTTAGCCATGACTTCTAGGCACATGCACACACGCACACACAGACAAAATATCCCCCCTTCAAAAAAAGAAATGCTGTGGTGGCATTTTGCAACACCATCTGAAGCCTCTGGGCAGTCACCAAGAGCAGCCCCATGCTGAGTACAATTCAGCAGTCTAGCGAATTCTGTGCTTATAGTACTTTAATGGGCATATTTTTATTATAGTAATTTCCCTTGAATAGCGACTGGCTTTTGCTCTAATTTATATTTTAAACCACTTCTGTAAGGAAAAAAATACTGTCATGGATAAAAATTGCAGATTGCAGTGAAGTTTCTTATCATACCCTATTTCAATGGAAAATAGTTTCCATATTTGAGCCATGAAAAGTAGACAGATTGGAAGGGGGAGGAACGTAATGCAAAAGGTTAGCTTGGCTTGTGCATAGCAACAACAGACATGTTGAGATAAGATTGTTATCCTATGCATCATTGTAGGATTTGGTGGAGACAGTTGACTTTAAGCATATACAAACATATGGACAGGTGTTCCCTACACTGATTTCCAAATGCAGGTTAGCTGCAGGCTAAGACAAATACTACTTAGCACAAACTCTTAGTAAATATGTACACAGGCCATTATCTATTCTGGCTCTGACAAGATCAGCAAATACAGATGTGCTAGTGTGTTTTCAGATTAGTTGAAGAAGATGCAACTTTATAATAGTTTTTGATTTTGTTTTTAATTTCCTTACTATGATTTACACCCTGTCATGGTTCACAAGATCATACTCTTGACCTCTATTTTTAATTAGTCTACACGAACTAACTTTGCCCATGTTTGTAAACACACAAATGTAGTGCAGATTAAAATTTTTACCTTTCCTACAAAGATTAATTGAAAACCCTCCTAATTAGCTGAGCCACTGTAATTGTGAGTATGGCCGGATGCTCTAGTCAGGGTAGTAGCTAGATATTTCTAGATATTTCTGTAGGCATTAAATGTTGTACTTGCACTGGTTTTGGAAGAAAAATAACATTTACAGTTTGTCATTGGTTGGCAGTCTGTTTATAGGGCTTGCTTCAAAGAGCTACTTTTAACCTACATGGGCCTGGGCTCAGGATTCTTAAGGAACTGCTCACTCTCATATAAACTAACTGTATGCAGAAAATATCATTTACCAAGGTCCCTCTCCTTGTATTTATAACGTCTGAGATTTAGTGGGAGACAGTCAGAAGAAGGGCCTCTTCAGTGGGGGTACTGAGACTGTGGAAGACTTTCTCCCAAGCCCTGTTGTACTGTATCTGGGCAGCGTTCCCATCCTGATCGCCCTCTAAACTGAATCTTTTCCATTTTCTGTACAGATGCTATAGAATCTTCAGACACCGCTACCAAGATCCCGCCATATCAGCTCAGGTAGGAAACTTACATTGTCTTGTTGTAGATGTAAGCAAAGTTAGAAATGTATCAAACGTAGCTTCTGCAAGTGAGATTTGCCTACATAATGTGGGAAGCCTGGAAACAACTGGAGAATGGGGGAATTGGAATAGTCTCCCCCACCCCCCCATGGAAGAACTATAAACATGGGGGGGGGAGAGAGCAGTCCAGTGAAATATTTTCTCTTCTGGAATGAAAAAAAAAAGATTTTAAAGACAAAGGGTTACTACAAAGGGATAGTATGGTGAGTTTACAACATAAGACAATGACAAGTTGGGACTTGCAACAAAATGTTGCAAGTTTGTTTTTGTTTTTTTGCTTCCCCTCATGTGCCCCTCTCAGGGTTTTTTCCCTTTCCCCACAATATCTGTGTACTCACATCCAGCTGATCCACCCATACCATACTTCTCCCTACCCTGTTAAACAGCTGTCTCCTTCATCTTCCCTGACTCTCCATCCCCAATCTTCTTGTTCCCCTCAAACTATATCCCCCATTCCAGCCAATGGGTGGAGTCATTTTTCTGTGTGTCTCTTGTGCAGGGAACAGCCCCAGCAGCCCCTCTTTATTACAAGCATGCCTCCCAGTTTTCCAGGCATCTAAGGCTGCGATCACATGGTCATTTTGATCAGTTTCACCGCTGTTCCCTCTCACATTTAAAACTGCTGATCAGATGGCCACATCCACCTCCCACATGGAAGTGGGCTCACTCGCGCAATCCTCCTGGTTCCCTAGCGAGTTTTCCGACTGGGAAAATCAAGTACTTTCCAGGTATTTGCGCTTTGAATCTGTGATTTCACCGATCTGGACAGCCATCTCTCACAGTGATTGCGATTGGGTCGTCTGACCATCCTTTGCGCGATGAGGTTCCCTCCCTCAGCTTCCGCCTTTGTGCACATGAGCAATCCTGTGCTGAATAAATTCAATGTTTAAATGTTCAAGTGCACATACAGACTCCAGTGCTTGGTTGTACGTTGCTGGTTCATTTTGTTCGCTGTTGGGGGGGGGGTACCTGTAAAAACAAGGGAGTATGGTGAGTCCAGGTGGGGGTGGTGATTCAGCCATGTGCATATGCGCATGTGCAAAGCAAATTTTTTAAAAAATCACGCTGCCCAAGCAGCGGCGCAGCTATCTAGACGGTATCCAGAGCCTTGTCGCACAATGCTTAGGATTTGGGGGTGCATGGGAATGTGTGGTCATCCCAACCTGAAAAAAAATATTCCCGCTCAAACTACAGTGGGAACAAATCGGGATAAACTTGCTGTGTGACCACAGCCTAAGAAGCTGCTTGGACAGTCCTTGCTGCTCTCTAGCTGGCTGTCCTGGTTACTCTACTGACAGTCCTCTCCACTCTAAGGATTCCTGTAAAGGTGGAAAGAGTCCCAGCTTTGAGGGCACCATTGTGGTTCTATGTAGTTGGCGAGAGAGGAAACTCATTCTTCCTCTCCCTGCTTTACTCACCCTTCTGGCTTTGTTGCCTCCTATCCTATAGATTTGTACCCTGTTCTTTCCATAGCTGTTTGTTTCTGATTCCTCCTTCTCCATTCCTCCCCGTTCTCCACTACCTCCATTCTTCCCCCCCACCTCTTCTTCATTCCCCTGGTGCTTGTGGCGAGCATGGCAATGTGAAAGCCAGTGTAGTAGAGCTTTAGACCAGGATCTGGGAGACCCAGGTTTGCATCTTCACACTTCTGGGTGATGTCATTGTGTTGGGGATGTTGCTGTGCAATGTTGCTGTTTGGGGGTGGTGTTTCCCCCGCCGGCCAGGTGGCCGGCAGCAGACAGAAGCCCCCAAAACCATGGGAACCCCTGCCGGAACCTGGGGACTGACAGCCCTACCCCCCCAACACATTTCTCAGAAATTATACATCTCTAGGCTTGCTGTTGAGACTAATGCCAGTAGAATATGTACTTGTTGTAAGCAAGCCCTACTGTGGGTCTCATTTGTCATTTTCCAGTAATTGCATAGATTTGTAGTATTCAAAGGATGTTAGATCCCAAGAAAGCCCTATTGTAGCCTTAGTGGAAAACATGATGAGAATTGTGTTGGTGACTCCCTCCCATTTTTGCCACCCCCATCAACTGCAAAAGCTTTCTCACAGACTTCAGTAGGTAGGAAATTGTGACTTTGTGGGGCCTGAAGGCAATATGCTGAGCAAGACCCTACTAGCCTTATGTTGTTGGCTGGGAGGAGAACTGGGGCTGAAATGGGACAGCTCCAGGTGAGGGCTGTCAGCTCAGAACACATAAATGCCCGTGATATTGATCTGCTGCTCATTGTCATCCCAATTGTTGGGAGGAAAGAAAAACAATTATTGAAAAATGGGGTGTGAGAACTACTAGTGTTTAGAGCTTTTCATTGTTGACGATGCTTTCCCTCCTCCTCTGATGAGCCACCTGTGTTCATTCACTTTATAAAGCCAATCTCTTCTTCTCTTCTTCTTTATTGATTGCTGTTGGAAAGCTTATCGTTAGAAAGGCAGAGAAAAATGCACAAACTTCATATGAAGGTTTACAATCTAGAGGCTACAGCATATGTAAGGGAAAGGGAATGGCTGGAATGTGGAGTGTCTGTAGCTGTAGTATCCTAATTTGCCTATGTACGTGTCATGGGGAGAGGTATTTGGGGCTTCATTTTTCATTCCCCCTGAGTCCATCTTTGCAAGCATAATTTATTTTATATTTATATATTTCAAACACTTTTATGCTGCCTTTACACACAATCTGGGTCCCTAAGGCGGTGAACATAAAAATACTAAACAATTACAAATGTTATTTAAAATTATAAAACAATTCAATAAAAACACCTAACATTATGCCAATGCCAGGGGATCCGCTGAGATAACCTAGCAGGCTGAATAGACCACATTCTTTCCCTGGTTTGTCCTCCATCAGGATGGATGCTCCAGTGCCAAGTTTAAACTATTGTGGCATTGTGGCATTGGTAGGGCTACAGTAATGTACCTCTGCATTACACTGGTATGGGGCTTAACTAGGGTTGCCAGCCTCCAGGTGGGACCTGGGGATCTCCCGCTTTTTACAACTGATCTCCAGCTGACAGAGATCAGCTCCCCTGGAGAAAATGGCTGATTTGAAGGGTAGAGTCTATGGCATTGTACCATGCTGAGGCCCCTCCCCAAACCCTCCCCTCTCCTGGATCCACCCCCAAAGTCTCCAGGTATTTTCCAACCCAGACTTGGCAACCCTGGTTTAACGGCTGTCCAGAGCAGTTTACAGACTACATTGTTAAAAGCTCTGCAAGGAAAGAAGAGGTCAGCAGTGAAAGAAAATCCAAGTTAGCCACATATCATTGTTTCCATGTTATTGTTTGGAAAAATTATTCTGCTTTGTATTCTATCAAGATACCCACTGAACTGGATCAGGGAGCAACTTGTGTCTGTGCACAGGGAGGGCTGCATTGTACTTTGAGACTTGAAGCACTATTACGAGACAGTAACAAAGGCAGGATGAAGGCTCAGGGAGCTGCATTGGCCGGCATGGGACACAAGCAACAAAGATGGTATAGAATCTTTCTTCTGTCTTTCCTTTCAGGACTCATCATACATACTTCACCCTTGGCCCTTAAAATAAAGAGAGCGCACAACCAGCACCTGCAGCAACCATAATGTGTAGGTGTGTGTGTGTTGTGATTGCTGCAGGTGCTGGAGCTCTCCTTCGGTTATATAATAAATATCATGCAATCAATCACATTGACAATATTGGTACTATAGGGGTTTCTGAGACAGTATATGTGAAGCACATTAAGAAGTCTAAAGAAGTGCATTAATGCTAGGTATTTATTTATTCAGTGAAATTATGTACTAGAGTTCTTCTTGGGCACAGGCAGCCACCTCCCTGTTTTAATCATTCCCCATGATTTTTTTTTAAAAAACCCTCTCTGCATGTAGAAAATGAGTACATCTGTTCTCCTTGATGTGGGCATCTTCTGTGTACATGGATTTTTTTCTTATGGGGCAGAACGTTTATTGAACATTTTTATTGATTGTTCAATTGAACATATTCTTCAACTGTCTGTCTTTGTGGTGGGGGCAATAGGAACAGTAGGGTGGACTCCTGCAGCAACCATATTTTTCCAGTATGCTCTTACAGTTGGCAAGGCATCATGCTATTCCTGGGGAAACATATCAGACTGTTCTGCTGCACTTATGCTCAGAATTAATACTTGAGTGTGGAGGTGCTAGTCTTTGTACTTGCCATGCAGAAAGGCTGCCTTGGACCAGAAATATGTCTAGATATAGATATATGGATATGTATATCTCTCCTGTGACTGATACTTTTGTTCATCTTCCATGGACAAAATTCTATGCACACATGCTGAGAATAAGATTTCCATGATTTACTTCTGAGTAAACAGATTTAGGATTGCACTATAAACCCTTTAAGGAGCAAAAAAAAAAAATGCTCTGGGAGCGAGGAAGAACATTGAACTAATCTCTCATATTAGATTTACTACACAAATGGTGCTTGTGTGGTTTCTTCCCTTTTTGAAATCTGACAATTAGCATATGCAGGTAAATAATTTAAAAAGTCTCTGCAAACTGAAAAAATAATATTTGTAGAGGTACTTTATTGTATTAATATTGGTGCTGAAATGTTAAATACGCTCTGAATCCTCTTTCATCTTAAAAGCTTGTAAGCATTAGATATTGATGAAGATTCAGCTGATGAATGTACAAATGCATGCAGATGCACATCTTCACAGGCATGGGTTAAAGATGATTGCAAAAGGCCATATGTATGCAATGCCAATAATCTCATTTAAATCTTTGTGTGCTTTGTAATGCTATATTGCCCAGTCTTGCTGTTACAGACATCCATAATTTCTCTTTTCACCCTTGCTGTGTTACATCTTTCATTTGTTTCTTCTCATTGTTTTGTCCTTGCTTGGTTAGGATTTTGTTTTGTTTTATGTTTCTACTAAATTCGTTCCCCCTGCCATGCAGCTGAAATTTCCTGAGGGCATTAGTATCTGCATTTTTGTTTGATTGACTTCAGATTTTATAGACCTATGCTAGACACTCACTAAAATGCTGGGTAGTTGAAACACAGCTTTCCGTGTAGCAAACTTCATAATGCTGAAAAGCAATAACTGTTTATAAATTCTCCAGATTCTTCTCTTAGAATTCCGTGTGAATAGAACGGATTTTCTAGATAAAGACCACAATATAGCTTGTCAAGTATCTTTGTTTTTGTCCTGATTTTGTGCTTTTTTTTTTTTTGCTGTAATTTAATCAGTTCAGCTGTCCACTGAAAAGTTGATGACAGAATTTAAGAATAGGTATCATAGCCCAAAAACATCCAGTTTTTTTGAACGCTTGTAATATAAATTTTATGTTTGTAGCGACTATGAAACGATTTAATGGTTTCTCAACTCTTCCCCCTTCTGTTAAATGGAGTTTTCATTTTTTGCTGTTGTTTCAGCTCATTTCCTTCAAACTTTAACAGAGATTTTTCATTTGAAAGAACAACTAAAAAAAAAAAATCAGCTGTTTTCCCAACATTACTTTTATAAATGAAATCTTTCCGGAGAATGTGTTGTGCAGGCCTGAGGCCACTGTGCCTTTACTTGGGGTTGTTTGAATCTCTTCCTCTCTTGTGGTTCAGTTTAGATGTTGGTTTTGTTTTGAGGCAATAAACTTAGTTACGATGAAGGCCTGTCAGACCTCATTTGCTACTGCTACCAATTCTAGCAGAATGGCAAATTAGCACCCCCCCCAGTAAAAGGTGTGGTCTCAAACAATTAAACCAATAGGGAGCAAAAAACAGGTGTACTAACAAAAAAAACCTGCTGGACGTCTTGTAGATATCTTTGCATTTAAAGTAGAACTATTCACTACCTGAATCCACTATGAGAAGGTAGTTTCCAGGTAATGAAACAAAATCACTTTCTGAGCACATTTTTTCCAGTTTGTCTGGTAGTCTAAAGGAAGGAGCTATGCATTTTCCTTAATGGTACAACACCCATTGCAAACTTAGGAGCTTAATAAATAATAGTAAAAATAATAAAAAAAACAGTTTATCAAATCAGATAGGGAGGCCACAGGTTGATTGTGTTTTGACTAGCTCTGTTCAGCTTGGCTTCATGTCCTCCTTAACCCATCTTGAACTCCTCGCCCGAATAAGTGTTGCACCTTAAGTGTAGCTTAGTAGCCTTGTGCGTCAAGTGTTGATGTCATCATTTCTGTTCTTACCTCTTCCCTCTGATTTGTTTCCTATTATCCTTCAGAGGGCTGACTGCCCCCCCTTGTTCACGGCAGCTTTAATAATTGCTACAGACGACAGCAAGTTTGCTAGCCATCTGGCATCAATTGCATTGTGCGTGCCAAGCAGATAACATTATGTAGTCTTGTGTCACTGCTTTTAGCTTTAGGCCAAGATTTGGTCGGTGATGGGTGGGTGTTACTTTGTGGGTAAAGATTGCTGCAACTGTAGCAAAAACTGATGTGGAGCTAAAAGTCCAGTATAAACTATGTGAGAATTGAACACTACTTAGCCCCCCCCCCCCAATTAAAAACCAGCAGTAAGGCTGTGCCTTCTAAAGTCACCCTAATGTGCCATATTTCCCTTCTCAACAGCCCCATCTGGGAGTTGCTGAGTGTGCTAAGTCATTACACTGAGTGGTGCTAAATCAAAATGTGATTGATGATATGGGCAAAGAGCTAGGCAAAGAGCAGAGAATACTACATAAAACTGATTAGTGTGCCTACACAAAGCAACTATATCCAACCCCCATTTTGTAGCCAGATTTATCTTGTTTCTTTGGGTTATTTATGTAGGTGACCTGGCAGATGCATAAAAAGTCCTTGTGTTTGCATTCAGGTTGTACTGAATGGATCTGTGTCCAGATAGACATACTGTTAAACTTGATGCTGCAAGTGAAATTCTTTTTTATATTAGATGTAGACATTAAATAAACTCACGATGCCTGCTTTGTGCTTTCTCTCTGCCTCCTAGCAGGGAGAATATCTTCCCTATGCATATGTCACAGTGGTCAAATGGCCACAAGACCATCATCAATAAAATGTGGTTTGTGAATTCAGGTGTCCGAGTGAGTGCTGTAACAAACCAGCTGCAAACCCTCTTTTAAAAGCTTTGTTTGACGTCATCCAACAAACTCCATGGCCTGAAACTTTTTTGGTTTCTTTGGAAGGTGCACACCAAGGAGGGGAATAGGGCACCCCTCACTCCAAGGTGGATTGCTACCAAGTGCCATTGTCATAATCAGTGCTTTCCCAGCAGAGCCTCTTGCCAATGTACTGGAAGATGAGTGTCAGCTGATATTTTCAGCTCCTCCACTTGCCAGTCCTCCACTTGCCTGTCTGCCTCAAGGTCATCTCTTTGTCATAGAAGAAGAAGAAGAAGAGATTGGATTTATATCCTGCCCTCCACTCCCCAAGGGAGTCTCAGAGCGGCTTACAAACTCCTTTCCCCTCCCCTCCCCACAACAGACACCCTGTGAGGTAGGTGGGGCTGAGAGAGCTCTTTCCCAAGCTGTCCTTGAGGGACCAGCTGGTACAGAGCTATGGCTTGCCCAAGGCCATCCAGCCAGGTGCAAGTGGAGGAGTGGGGAATCAAACCCGGTTCTCCCAGATTAGAGTCCGTGCACTTAACCACTACACCAAACTGGCTCTCCCTCCCTCATATTTAACCCTTCAGACTTGCAGGTACTATCACCACTATTTTTATATGTCCCCCCCCCCCTTTTACTTATCTGATCCTTAGCAAGTACATTGCATTTTTAATAGTCTTTCCTTTTGACTATGTTATGCTGCTGTCTGGGTACATTGTGTCCTTGTTGTTGAAGGATAACACAAATCTGGGTCTAATTATATTTTAACTGGAGGTGGATAATAGACTTCCACAGCTATAGACTAAGCCAGTATGAATGGTTTTATTTGCTTTGGCCTATATTGTTGATACAGGTAGTTATTTATTCATGGCCACTTTCAGTGCAAAAGCAGTAATACCTGTTAGAGCAGCTAGAATTCTCGTATAAGAGGCCAGAAAAGTGGCATAACACTTTCTCTACCGTTGTCCTTGAGTTTTTATCTAGAGTAGGTTGTTTGAGGCAAAATCTGAGCCACATCTCTTTAAATATATTTTATCACCTTTTAATTGGAATAGACAAACAGTAATCACAAAAATCTGTTGGCAGGTCAAGCTCCATGTGATCAGTACGATACAAAAAAATGCCTGGGGCTTGATATAAAAACATTTTTACAGTTGGACCCATTTACCTGAGGAAATAGGAAAGTATCTGTATTACTACCTTGCTGCTTGCATAGCTGGGAAATATGCTTCCCCCCCCCCCCCCCCCCCCCCCGCTTAATGGCTCATTCAGGTGTTGCGTTCAGTATCTAAATCTTTATTTGAACCAGGGTATTTTCCTGACCATTCTAATTTTAAAATCCATGTCCTTTCCTAAAACAGATGATTACATTCAAATATATGTTACATAGCCTAGTTAATGCTTTGCTTACATCATATAGTGAGGCAGAGCGTATTATGAGAGCCCACATCAGACTGAATGATCTCCCTAAAGAATGATCTTCAACCTTTCCAGACTTAGGATTCACTTTCAGCCTGATGGCAGTAGAATGAAACTCACTGAACTTTAGGACAGGAAGTCACATGACATCAAAACCATGTGACAGTAAGATCAGCCAGTTTCTCTGATCCTGCCCTACGTTTGTTTAATTTTCAATGTATATCCCATTTTTCTCCCCAATGGGGACCCACAGTCACTTATCACTTTGCTTCCCCTCATCTGCCTTATCCTCACATGACAACCCTGTGAGTTAGGTTAGATTGAGAGATTGTGATGGGCCCAAGGTCACCCAGCAGCATCTATGGTAGAATAGCAATCTGAACCCAGTTGTCCCCAGTTGTCCCCAGTTGCAGTCTGGCACTAACCACTATGTCCGTTCTAAGAAGGTATCCTGTCTGTTGATGAATGACCTCATCTGGCTATCCCTCTGCTCCTCTAATCATGGATGTAGGAGGAGGAGGAGGAGTAAGCATATGTGTGGACTAGCAGCCAATCTGTCCAAAAAGGAGCAAAAAATAACAGCCCCAACATGTGGGACCCAATCGCAGACAACCAGAGTAACTGCATAGAATTTTACAAGGTGAAAGTTCTTACTAGCCTAAGATAGACTTTTTTTTCATTGTGTGTACTTGAATCACCATCTCAGTGCCAGAATGTTTAAAATTTACGGCCCGTGGACCAAAAGCACCCGCCCAGGGCTTTCATCCGGCCAGGGGGTGGGGCTCTCTTCTCTCTCCTCTGCCCATCCTCCCTGTTCTGAGCTTGAGCTGCCTTGGAGTATAAAGAGCAGAAGGCAGGGCTGCTTCTGAGAGCTGGAAGCAGAGGGTAGGGCTGCCAAAATTCCCAGCCACTGCTCCCGGGCTCCGTAGTCCTCCTCACAGGTAGGAACTGGGGGGTGGGGTTCCTTCTGCTGTGATCCTTGTGCTTCTTTTTTATTTTAAAATTTGTTTTGCAAAATCCCACTATCCCCCCACATTTCCAGTTTAGGTGGGGGGGGGGAGGTTTGGGACCAGCCAGGGTTAAAATATAGAGTTCTGCAAATTCAAGGGACTCCAGTTTTGCAGAGAAATATTAGCTTTAATACACACGCTCTCCTAATGTGGAGCTCCAATGGAATAATAGCAGAACAAGTGCTGAAGAGGATGCCCAAACTTATTATCTCAAACCACCCTGTAAAAAAGACCCTGAGACCCTGGAGAGCCACTGCCACTCTGAGTAGACTGGTAAGGGGGGGGGGGAGGAGCTTGCAATGCTCAGCCATTTCATGTTCTTTCCCTGGGTCCTAGGCTGAGGCCATTTATATTTGTAGTTTATATTTGGGAGGGGGGAAGGTTTGGAACTAACCACAGTTAAAATATAGAGTTCAACAATCTCAAGGAACTTCAGTTTTGCAGAGAAATACTAGTTTTAACACACACACACACACACCCGCTTCTAATGTGGGGCTCCAATGGAATAGCTGCTATAATATCTTTAACCGGGCTTGTCTGTGTTTTTTATAAAGTTTATATCTCTGCTACTTGGCGTTACGTTTTATGACACACATGACCCGGACCAGCAAAGTCAAATCTGGCCTCATAACAGTTTATGTCAAATCTGGCCTCATAACAAATGAGTTCGACACCCCTGGCTTGAAATGTTACTTGTGTCCTTTTCTGCATAAGTTACGACAGTGAAAAATATTAACAGATATAAATTAAACCTTGGTGTGCATCTGATCTTTCCTTAGTGAGTAGTAATGCATTTTCCCTTCACATAAAACAAAATATTTCTGTATCCTACATGGTACATTTAATCAATGTTGTGGTCACCACAAGGGAATCAGTTGCATCAGTGTCACATACTATTAACGGTATATTGCTGGGACGTAGTTACAGACAACACAGTGTCCCAGTAGCATGGCTATGGACCCTTTAAAATTTTATAATTGTTAATTTTTTGTTAATTTTTTGAAGACAAATTCTTCCTCTTGCTGTTCAGCTCTGCAACAGAACAACCCTAAAAATAGCCTAAAAAGCTATCCCCCAGTCTCTTACCTTTTAGAAGTATTTTGTAAAAATTGTAGACAATTTCATGTAACTATTTGTTGACTGTTCTGGAGGAGAAATCTAGCCAAGTTTGAAGCCAAGCAAGGTTGTTTTACTGCCCTCTCTTACTTGCATATACTTGCACTTATTGTTGTTGTATAAAAGGGGCTTACAGAATACCTGTACAAAAACTAGAATGGGACACACGTTGACTCTGCATTTGAGCTGCTGGGTATAAAACTTGTGCAGACCAAGTGTTCTGTGCTGTATGCTTGACCTGTCTGCTGCAGCGGGTCTGAGGTCAGTCAGAAGTGTTTAATGCTCTGCAGATGTTGTCAGAAAATGGGATTTAATTTGTGCCAGTTATCATTTCCATACCAGTTTTCATTCAGAGCTTGAGTTAATGAGCCATTTCTATTCTCGTCATGTGTAAATTCTTTTACACTAGAATGAGGTAACTGAACTTCAATTTTATTATCTAATTCTCTTAGTCCTTGGCTGTCTTTCTGTGACCTTGCAAGCTTTCTAGATTTTACTTGGCCTGTCATAAAGTCTCATTCCTA
Source organism: Lepidodactylus listeri (assembly GCA_029233225.1). Lineage (NCBI taxonomy): Eukaryota > Metazoa > Chordata > Lepidosauria > Squamata > Gekkonidae > Lepidodactylus > Lepidodactylus listeri. The sequence continues at coordinate 45,403,276 of JARCFY010000003.1, forward strand.
CTGACAGCTTCTCAGAGCTGGAAGCTAGAGGTAGGCAGTGGAGCCAATTTCAGACACAGAATGTGGGAAATGTCAGCGCTAAGCCCTGGTGGCATTTACATGTTAATAACTTCTCTGGCAGTTTTGTCCAGGAATTGATTCTTCAGATCACATGGTCTGTGGAAAAGCAATTTGAGGAAGATGCTTCAGGAAGACAACACAAGCAGTTCCTTTCCTAGTCATAAAGCTCCAATAATCAGAATCAGCATTATTTCCTCTTACTTTAAAAACTGAAAATTGGCATATCTCTTGCCAGCACAATGAAGTGTGGAACTGTCTTTATTTTACATTAGAATATCCAGTTGTTTAGAGGTACTCTGGTCTGTTTCTTACAGCCCTTTTCAGGGAAAGGTGAGAGGATTCCAATTATGCCCAGTTTACTAATATCAGGCATTACATCTGGAAGCCTATATTTCATAATATTGTAGAAGTAGCATTATGTAATGCTGTGCTTAAAACAAGCGATTACTATCTCCCCAGGATAGTATATATCTTGACTGGTTGCTTAGTGACCTAGGATGCTTGATGTCTCATCCCAGCTTCTAAACATATATGTGACCACTTCTAGTAGTCAACAATACTAGTATGAATGTGCCAATTCAAAATTAATAATCACAGCAGTTATTAGCAGCTCGTATACAAATAACATGGGACATTAGTTTCTTTAGCAGCAGTGATCACTGAGATAACATTTTAAGGCACCAGTTCCTTTGTCTTCCAGGCAGAGTAAATTTTTAGGGAGGGGGAATGTGGTATAGGTAAAAAAGGTCAATTGCAAAGTCAGGGCTTTCTGTATGCTGCAACAGAACCTACCCGACCACTGTGGTCATCTTCAGAGGCCCTGTTTTGGTTGTCCCCTGCCATCTGAGAAGAAGAAGAAGAAGAAGAAGAGATTAGATTTATACCCCACCATTCACTTGAAGTCTCAGAGCGGCTTACAAACTCCTTTCCCTTCCCCTCCCTACAACAGACACCCTGTGAGGTAGGTGGGGCTGAGAGAACTTTGAGACAACTGTCCTTGAGAGAACAGCTGGTACAGAGCTATGGCTTGCCCAAGGACATCCATCAGGTGCAAGTGGAGGAGTGGGGAATCAAACCCGGGTCTCTCAGATTAGAGTCCGTGCACTTAACCACTACACCAAACTGGCTCTCTGAGATTAGGCAAGTGGCAACCTGGGAGAGGGCCTTCTCGGTTGTGGCACCTGGAACCCTCTCCCTAGGGAGATTCAACTGTCCCTTTCTGTTGCCGTCTTCCACCAGGTGGTGAAGACCGTTGTTTTGTTTGCCCTCATGGATCCCTCCTTCCTGCCCAATAACTGGGGTTTTTTTTAAATGTCTTTGTAGGTATTTTAGTTCTAGTTCTAATTGTTTAAATGATGTGTTGTAGATTTTTGGTTGATTTTCATGGTTTTCAAATGTTTTTATTATATATCTTTTAATTGTTAGCTGCCTTGGCGGGTCTTGGGAAGGATGCAAATTTTGTAAGATAAAAAGAAGTTGATGCAGCAGTTGTTCCAGTTTTAAATAAGAACACCGGAATTCAGAGTCAGCAAAGTAATCTGATCGGCCGTGTAACTGTAGATCAGTGGCCCTCCCTCCATGGTTCTTAGAGAGCCACATTTACAAGTATCATTAGCTAGAAGAGCCACATGACTAGTGTATGCCCTGTGCACTACTCCACCAAACACAGACATATAATAAGATATAGCTATTAATGTTCAATATTTAACTGTAACCTAATTGCCAGATTACTTCTGAGCATGTAAGGCTGTCTGTCTCCGGCACTGGTGAACCTTCGCCATCCCTTGTGTACCTGGAGTGAAGGGGAAGGGCTTCCCTCTCTGCCTTCCTGCTCTGTCCTCAGCATGAGGCACGGCAGCTTAAGTAAGAGAGTTAGATTGCCAAGGCTTCTGGAGGAGAGCTATCTGGTTGGGGAGGCAGGGAAGTAAAACTGCCACCACCCCACTGTGGCCAGCTTTTCCTGGGATGAGAGTGCTGAGGAGCTGTGGGACAGGTTGGGCCTTTTACTTCCAGCCCTGGCAGGAGGCCTGCAGATCAGGGAGGCTCACAGCTTACCTGTCCTCCAGTCCTTGTGGTGATAGCTGTTTCAAGTTGGGAACCCCCTGCTAAAACACAAGCCCTACAAGGCCAATATTCCTGGTACATGGGGCAGGCTGGGGATGGTGCTTAGAAGCGCTAGACAAAGTGTCAAAGAGCCTCATGTGGCTCCTGAACCACTGAGTATTGCTGCTGTTTCACTGCTGCAGGTGCACTCATGTGAAAACTATCTTATACCAAATTAAGTCATTGGCCCATCTAGTTCAGTACTGTCTATTGTGATTTGCAGAGAAAGGTCTTTTCCAAAACCTACTTCCTGAGGTAACTGGAGATGCCAGAGACTGCACTGGGGACTTCCTTTGTCCAAAACTTTAAGCTGTGGTTTTTGCCCTCTTGCTAAATTGGGGTTTGATAATTTTGAAAAATCCCTAATAAGGACTGGAAATGCTGCTGCAGATCATGTTATTAGATGCTTCAATGGGAACAGAAAGCTACAGTAGCATTAATGAGATCTTCAGCTCACTGCTTTTTTCAAGAATAGGAAGTTTAATTGAATCAGTCCTTGTTTTTAATCCATTTGGTTGCAGTGCTGTGCTCAGCTTCGAAGATTGACTGAGAAATTTGATTCTTATCAGTTAAAGGATGTGACTGCAGATGACAAACGTTTGGCTGAGATGCGCAGTAGGTTTGCAGTGAGCCATAAAGGCTTTAGGTAATTTTCAGTGGTAATGAACCACTAGCTGGCTTGGTTTTATTGGAGTCTGTCTGCTTCCTGTACTACTGAAAAGATAGGAAATTCTGAATGCTTGCCAAATGACTTAAAATGACAGGAGTGCTTGGAATTTGTAAAGAGTTACTGCATTTATCTTCAAATACTGTAGATAAGACAAGTTGAAGCCTTACTCTTTCATACATATGCTGAGAAAAATGTGCAGGATGCTTGCAGTTTTTGCTTTTATACTTATTAAAGTCCCTTGAAAACTCTGGTGTGGGCCAAATAGGAATCCAGTCTTCCTGAAGCTTGGGTTCTGGCCATGTCACCCCAAGACTAGGTTGATTCACAAAGTACAAACTCCTCATGGCTGCTGTGAGATCTTTTGATCAGAAGTGTACCCGGAATTCTGTGCTTGGAATTTAATTTCCAGGCATGTGTGGACATGATGTAAATTGGGACCATAGCATGTGAGGAGAGGGGACTGTATTTGAAGTACAGAATTCTCAGAACATGTATGGTGGCCACAAGGTGAACATGTATGGTGGCCACCCATGCTGTTTTTGACCTGAGATATACTTGGGGATAAAATTGCCAACTTTGGGTTGGGAAATTTCTGGATATAAGGGTGGAGCCTGGAGAAGGTGGGGTTTGGGGAGGGGAGGGACCTCAGCAGGTACAATACCATAGAGTCCGCCCTCCAAAGCAGCCATTTTCTCCAGGGGAACTGATCCCTGTTGTCTAGAAATCTGTTGTAATTTTGGGAGATCTCCAGGCTCTGGAGGTTAACAACACTGCCTGAGGAGTAGGTTTGCCAACCTCCAGTTGAGGCAGCTGTGATATCACATCCTTGCTGAGCTTCCACCCCTCCCCAAACTTCACCCTTTCCAGACTCCATCGCAAATCTCCAGGAATTCCCCAACCCAGAGCTGGCAGCCCTACTAGGGAGTCATTTGCCCTGATGGGGAAACTTGCATGAAGTCATAATTCTGTATTCACCTTCCCAAGTGGGACAAAGACTGGCACCCCAAACCATTTCAGCTCAGGAAAAGCTGCAGGGGAAAGACTTCAGCCCCCTCTGTGTGCCACAGCACCTATCAAAATCTGCCCTATCTGTACCTGGCAACCGTGTTTAAAGTACAGAATTCTCAGAACATGTATGGTGGCCAGAAGGGTCTTGTAATGTGTAAATAGGCCCTGCTGTGTTGCACTTGAATCTCATTCCTACAATGAAGGCTGGCTTGACCAATATTTACGTAATTGGTTATATTTACTTACTTGGTTAATTAATATTTACTTAATTGGTTACATTTTATCCTACCCTCCTTTCAAGGATTTCTTGGTGGCTTGTAATTTCCCTCTTCTCCATTTTATCTGCTTGTACCCTGTGAGATTAGGTGAGGCTGAAAGTGTGTGACCGGCCCAGGATCACAGAGTGAGCTTCATGGCTGAGTGGAGATTTGAACCTTGGTCTCCTTAGTCGTAGTCCAGCACTTTCATACACAAGATAGGGTGAAACAACCTGTCTCAAGTGTCAGCTTTGGTAGAGGGGTACCATTAAAGACCAGCTTGTTTTCAATGCTAACCTCCTTATGCGTCGGGTCTTGTCAAATTTTCTTTGGCTCTAGAAACTGACCCAAAAGCTTAGGAGCCAGTCATGCTTTTCAGTCTTCAGAGTTTCTTATATCAATTCCCAGATTTTCTAATTACTGCTACCACAAAACCTAATCCTAACCTCTTCAGTTTCTCATAATTTTATTAAAGTTGTAACAAGTGTTGAACATAAATAAATTTAGGGATAGGCCTGGTTGTCATTGCTGCAATGAAATGTTAACCCCTAACCCTAACATGTTCCCTATTTCTGATAATTCAGCTATCATTTTGAAAGCTCCATTTAACTGAATATTGGAGCCAGTATAGAAAGAAACTGGTTAAGATATAAATTCATCTACCACCACTGAACAGTGTAAAAATTAACATACAAATAAGCAATGACAGCTTCATGCATCTGTATATTTATGCTATGCAACAAAACATTTGATGTAAAATGATAAAAAAGCTCGATGAGAGAAACATCAATGAAATCATTGTGAAAAATATCAGGTATCACAGTGAAATTTCTAGGTGCTATGACGACCTGGTGCCCAGGATTTATCAAGCCCTATTAATAGATGCTTTTTGGATCTCTACCTCAAGCACCAAAATGCTCCGTGCTGCTATGGTTGCCAAGCCTGAGTTGGAAAATACCTGGGGACTTTGGGGATGGAGCCAGGAGAAGGTGGGGTTTGGGGAGGGGAGGGGCCTCAGCACTGTACAATGCCATAGAGTCCACCCTTCAAAGCAGCCATTTTCTCCAGGGGAGCTAATCTCTGTCAGCTGGAGATCAGTTGTAAAAGCGGGAGATCCCCAGGCCCCACCTGGAGGCTGGCAGCCCTACGTGCTGCTTCTCATAGCAGTTGATGGGTGGTTACCTGATTATGCCATCCCAGTTGCTAAATAGAATGGCTGTGCCTTTAACCAGTCTTCAGTTTGCCCTGTGTGTGTGTGTGCTCTAGTCATACAAAATAAGCAAGGGAAGCGGTTGTTTTAGAGGGGGTTTCTTTTTTACCACTGGAATGGCATGGCCTTTTCTTTGGAAAAAAAAATCTGGGTTTTTTCCACTTTTGTCATCTCTCTTATACATAATTCTCTGCTGGTGGTGGCACTCTCGTGAAGATTCTACACGCCACCCCAGCCTTTGGTCCCCTGGCATGTCAATCAGAAGCTGTCCCTGTCCATTGGCTGTGAATACTTGCATGCCATTGGCTGGGTGCTGGGTCTGCTCCTCTTCCCTGCCCACTCCTTCAGCCTCTGTGCCCTGTCAGAATTTCTGGCAGACAGCTTTCTCTCTTGACAAAGACACTTCTTCTGCTTCCCTCCTGGGGAGGATTAACTGTTACCTTAGTGGCTGTTAGTAGGTGAAACGAAATGGCAGTTACCTGTGTTTATAAGACAGCTGCTGTCTGCGGGTTTGTTTAAAATGTTCCCCCGTAAGGTTCAACTGTTACCTCAGTGGCTGTTGGTAGATGGAACGAAATGACAGTTACCTGTGTTTATAAGACAGCTGCTGTCTGCGGGTTTGTTTAAAATGTTCCCCCATAAGGTTCAATTGAGCTGTAGTTCCAGAGTGGGGCCTCCAGGAGTATCACTCCCTGGGTTGAATGGGGCTTTCTCATCTGCTGGCCTACAGTTCCCAGCTGCCCCAAGGCCAAAAAGTGCGGGGGGGGGGGGAGGGGGAAGAGGGACCCTCCCAAGGGGTGAGGCACCATCAATATAGACTCCAGCCCATCCAGGGAGGATTGTGTTTAACCCCTGTTTTATTTAGTTGTCCCTTATTTATTTAGTGTGTGTGTGTGCTCCATAATTGTGTAAATTCTAAAATAAATTATTCTATTTGGACCAACAATCTGTGTTGTGCTCTGACCCCATAGTCTCCCCTGCCCTGCCAATACCAAAGGGAGGGGTTAGCCCAGGGAAGCAAGGAAAGGCCAGACCCTTGGGTTGCCAACTTTCCAGGGATCCCCCAAAGATTGGGGATTCCATCTCCAAATAGGGAGATTTGGCCACAGAGGTCTCACTGTCCCTCTAAAAAGGCAGTGACAATTCAGTGACTGGTGGCAGGGAACTTAAGGAGTGAGATACACCCACTGAGGGTGGGAGGCGAACACCTGAGTTGTAAACTGAAGTCCATTTTGCCACAGTAGGCAACCAAGCTTGGTTCAGACAAAGGAAGGAAACCCTTCACAGGCCTTTGTGAAGAATTGGGACCAGTCCTGATTTGGGTTGCCAGCTCCAGGTAGGGAGATTCCTGGAGATTTTCTGGTAGAATCTATGGAAGCCAGGGTTTGGAGAGGGAAGAGGCCTCAGCTGAACAGAATGCCATAGTCTACCTTCCAAAGCAGTTATTTTCTCTTTCTAGAGCCCATTGTATTTATTTCCACAACGGGCCTTATTCCTAGTCATACATAATTCAAAATCATGTCTGTAACGGCAGGGGTGTTGTTTGGCTTTCAAACCCTTCATGAGAGTGGGTCCCTCTTATTTGAAGGACTGCTTCTCCCTGCATGTTTCCATGTAGCATCTTTATTCTGCCCAGCAAGGTCTGGGGTTGGTACCTGCTTTGTCTAAGGCATGTTTTGTAGTAGTCTGGGCTCCCGCTTTTTCAGTAGCTGCCCCATGCCTAACAGCTTCTGGAAGAGGTTGGGTGGGGGAGCTTCTACTGTCCTTGGTTTCTGGCAAGACTGTGAGACAGATCTGTTCTGGAGTGCTTTGGGGGCAGTCTGATCCCTGGTAAAGGCAGAATATCTTATTAGTGGAGGATCATGCATATTGGTTTGTCATGTGGTTTTAATGTATTTCTTACTTGCAGTTTAATGTTTATTGTCTTAATTTGTTATCTGCCTTGGGTTCTAAGAAAGACTGGTATATAAATATTTTTTTCATAAATATATAATTTTAAATAAATAAATATAGGAACCCCCCAAATGCACAGACACGATTTTTCTGTGTTTTGCTCTTTGTTTGATGGGCCATCAAACTGTCTTTGCTCAGAAAGGCTAGCGAGAAGGTTTTGTAACCTACCATTTGAATTCAGAGGTAATCCACCTGTTTGTCTTTATCCCAGTTTTGAAGAACACCAAGGTATTTGCTTCCATCATACCCAATAACCCAGTCAAGACTTCATAAGCCATCTTTGGTCCATATGGGAGGAGGTGGGATGGAAATAATGTAAATTTGTGGCAATGGAGATGTAGTATTGGAATCTATGCTAACCAGGATTCCCTCTAACCATATTCAAACCCTGAATTCAAACACTGGTTAACAGGAAACATTGGTCAGCCCGCGTCATGGTTAAGGAGGGGTTTGATTGAAACGCCTAATCTTGCACAGCCTTCTCCTGATCCCTTACTTTCATGACTTCTTCAGAAAATGGGAAAAATAACACGTGTTGTGAATTCCTGTCAAGAGCAAAATTTGAAGGTGTAATGATCAAATATCAGATTTCGCAATGCTGAGTCCTAAACGATGTTTCTCTTTCTTTGAACACCAGGGAGAAGTGTCTCCTTCCACTCCAACTTGCTTTGGAAAGCAAGAACATGAAGCTGGCCCAGCATGCTCTAGCAGGGATGCAGGTATATTGGGATGATGTCCAGCTCCATTTGGATCCATCTATGAATAATCAAAGTGGTTGACTCCAGTATCTAAAGAAATGTGTTGAGTAGTTTATGTGTACTTTGGGACAATACTTTTAAAAGCCTATGTATTTCACACAGGGGTGGCCAAACTTGCTTAATGTAAGAACTGCATAGAATAAACATCAGATGTTTGAGAGCCGTCAGACATGAACAAATATTACACACATTTTTAATAAAAAATATGCAAATTTCTTTTTTATTAACATTAAATGAGTCTGCCAAAAATAAAAACAAAGTGGTAAAACCGGATATTAATAATGATATCTGTTTGCTAATTATATTTATTTGTCTAAGAGAGAGAAAGATGGAAAGAAAAAATAAAAGAGGTGGAAAGAAAGAAAGAGAAACAAAGAAAGCAAATATATGGGGGAAGAGGGGGAAGGAAGGAAAAGAGAGGGAAAGGAAGGAAGGGAGAAAGTAAAAGAAAGAAAGGTGGAAAGAAAGCAAATAGTTGAGGGAGGGACAAGTAGAAAGAAAGCAACTTTAACTTAAAATGCATCCTCCAAGCCTCCCCCCTGCCCCTCAGCTTGGCTTGGAGAAGGGATTTAAAGAGACAAATACGTTCTTCAAGCCGGGGGGGGGGGGCTTTGAGAATGCATTTAAAGTTACTTTCTTTCTCTGTTTCCCCACCACCACCTCAAGCCTACCCAGGGAGGGGGACACTGGCTGGGGAAGGGAAGACCAGTCAGGGAGGCATGTTTTCCCCTCACATCCCCCGCCACCCTGTAAGGAGCAGCACAGTACGTGTGAAAGAGCTGCATGCGGCTCCCGAGCCACAGTTTGGCCGCCCCTGGTTTAACACCATGTTATATCAGCCCAGTCTCATGTTACTTTTTGTTCCTGCTGACTGCAGACCACAATCACAGCCTGTTGCTGTATGAAGCACATTTGCCAAAGATGACAAAAACAGAGATGGGGGATTATCAGACACTTCCTGGACTGCCACATAGAAAGCCTTGAAAGGACAGCATATTCCTGATAATTCGCTTCTCTTTCATGCTGAAACACTTACTGATATTTAGCATAATTATCTTTTAAGCCATCTAGTTTCCTCCTGGTTTATTGTAATACAAGGACTTTAAATTCATGCCAGTGTTTTTCATTCTTTATTGTCTTTTATACAGCATTTCTCATTTATTTTTCGTCTTGTCATTTTTGATCTTCTGCTATTTTATGCAAAGTAATTCCTATAGATTATTTTTAAGGGTAAATAGAGGGATAGCACATGGACACTATGTGATATTCCCTGTTTATGGGACAGGTGTGACGGTAAGAGTCTTAGCAGCATATTTTGTGTGGGTATATGTTGACCTTTAATGCATGGTGGAAGTACAGAGAAGTATACAGTACAGGTTTGTATTGGGTAGATGCTGTAATTGTTCCACATGCTGCTCTTTAAAAAGGTATTAAGCTACACATATGCACACACACAATTCTGAGAAAGAGTTGTGTATTTTCTTTAAGGATGTTGTGATGCTGAGGACTGACTAAGCATTTAAGCCAGCATTCCATTTTTCATTGGTTATAGGAATTGTTTTTTTCCGTTCAGTAGTATCCCAGAGAACAGCTGCACAGTTTAGAGGTGAGACCAGTTTTGCAGTTCTAGTTTGCAAGAATATCTGACATTAGGAGGACAGAATCTTGTTACTGCCATTTTTGCAGTCTACCTTTGAAAAGAAAGGTATCTAGAGCGTGTCCACCTAGGTGAATGAAAGAGACTGTAGTGGATGCCCATGTGGTAGTGTAGAAGATTCCACATCATGGACTCACAGTGCACTCCAGAAGAGTGTGGGAGAAAACTACACAGTAGATTTGTGTGCTGCCTTAGTGGTTAAGCGTGGCAGACTCTAATCTGGAGAACCGGGTTTGATTCCCCACTCCTCCCCATGCAGGCAGCTGGGTGACCTTGGGTGAGTCACAGTTCTCTCAGAGTCGCTCTGTCAAGAGCAATTCTCTCAGAGCTCTTTCAGCCCCACCTACCTCACAGGGTGTCTGTTGTGGGGAGAGCAAGGGGAAGGAGATTGTAAGCCACTTTGTGACTCCGAGTGAAGGGCGGGGTATAAACCCAACTCTTCTTCTTTTCCTTTTCCTTCTCCATCATCTTCCTCCTTCTTCATGCCTGCAAGCTGATACAGTTATTGAATAGAAGCCCCTAGTTTCAGAAATGCCACAGGAGTCCTGAGAATCTGAGTACTTTAATGCATCCCAAGTGGTAAAGATGAAGTTTAGATGCCTGGAGAAAAGAGGGAAATTTTGACTTGCTGTGAACTCCAGCCTGTTAGATGTCCAGAGGGCAGCTTACTTGATCATGAATATTTTAGCTGGTTGGCAAGCACAGGACAGAGCTGCTCAGAGAAGTTCCACACTTGCCTTCACAGCTTGTATTTTCTGTTTTAACTTAGATCACGGGTTTGCCATTAGCTATATATTACAGCTGTTAAGGTGAAACACGTAGAATGAGAGCTTACCTGTTTTCCCAGTTCTGGTCTGGTGGATAGTGCTTCTCCTTGGCAAAGGCTGAAGCCTGGCCCTGGATTATTTGCCCTGTGTTCAGTGCTGTTGGGAAGCAGGGAGAGTGTTCCTGCTTCTCCACAGCATTGCGGTGCACTCCTGCACCTCCTCATTTTCCCCAGCTTTTCTCTCATCCTCTGACCTGCTTTGTTCTGAAGTTTTTAGAAAAATCTCAGCAAAACCTGTATAGCAGCCATGTGAGAGTGAAAATTCAGGTTTTTTCAGTCTCACCTGCACAGAAGGCATTTCCCCTGGACTTATCACTACAGCAGCTGTTTTCCCACTTTACCCCTGGGGCGCTTTTCGTTTTTTAATTGACAATCAGGTATTGTAATAATGATATGACAATCTGTGTACCAGGTTCTCTGAATTCTTAGCTTTCATTTTTTTTAAAAGTAAGTCTCCAGCCCCTTTCATTACGGACAAAACAGCCACTGTTGCGGGAGTGGGACAGGGAAACCTGCCATGTGAAAGCTGCTGCCACTTCCAATACAAAGCAGTGGCAAGTTGGCAACGGAGAAGCTGTTCCCATGTGGAAAACGCTCATGTCTTCTGTCCAGGAGGTGGTGCTATCCCAAATGTAAAAGTTGCCTTCTAAACACCTGGAAGAACAGCAGCTTATAGCAATTTCTACCCCTCCCCCCTTTTTTTGAGGAGTAACCAGGGCTCTCTCTCTCTTTTTTTTGGAAAAAGAGGTGCCGGAACTCTCAAGAGGGAAATAAAGTTTTCAGTCTGTATACTGAAAACTCATGAACTTTTAAACATTTTAAAAAGAATTTTGTTTAAGAGGTCCCAGAACTCCATTCCAGCGCATTCCCCTAGAGCCAGTTTGGTGTAGTGGTTAAGTGCACAGACTCTAATCTGGGAGAGCCGGGTTTGATTCCCCACTCCTCCACTTGCACCTGGCTGGATGACCTTGGGCAAGCCATAGCTCTGTACCAGCTGTTCCCTCAAGGACAGCTTGGGAAAGAGCTCTCTCAGCCCCACCTACCTTACAGGGTGTCTGTTGTGGGGAGGGGGAGGGAAAGGCGTTTGTAAACCGCTCTGAGACTCCAAGTGAGTGAAGAGCGGGGTATAAATCCAATCTCTTCTCTCTTCTCTTCTCTAAAAAAAAAAAAGCCCTGGGAGTAACTATTTTTTGTACAGGGGCAGCCAAATGAACTTGATATAGTACAGTACTTAGAGTGTTGTACTCTAAGCAAGATATGAAGCTTCAAATCCCCACTTTGCTATAAAGCACACTGGTTTGCAGTGGGCCAGTCATGTTCTTTCATCCTAACCTTTCTGAGTTGTTGTGATGGTAACATTGGAATGGGAGTACTGTGAAAGACACTCTGAGCTCCTTGGAAGAACAGTGGAATAAAAATGTAGCAGACTTACCTAGGGAGATGTGAAACCTGTCATAGGTGTTTTCCACATGGGGACGGGCTTGCGTCGTTTCCCTGTTGCAGCTGTGGCTGCTAAGACGGTACAGTGGCAATAGGGTTTCCACAGAGAAGGCTTCCCTGATAGTCATTGTTTTTTCAGCCCAGTGCGGGAAATGGCTGCCATGTGGGTGGGGCCAGGAAAATCTGAACTTTTCTACCTCTGCACAGCCACCTGGGATTTGCAGTGATCTTTCCTAAAACTCCACAGCGAAGCAGGTTTGAGGAAGATTGGAGCAAAGCTTGGGAAACCCTGGGAGGTCCATGAATGGCATCACCAATTTGTAGGAAAGCAGGGGGAAAAAAACCCTCTCCCCAACAGTGCTGAATCTGGGGCAAATGACCCATGTATGACCCATGTGACAATGCCCATAATCAGGGCAGATTAACACATGCATGTTAATCGCTTGGATAATCAAGCAATGGGAAATTAAATGATGTACATATATGCATCAGCTGAGCTTCTGTGATCCATCAGCATCTTGTTTCTCGTGGTACAGGATTTGGAAAAGGTATTTTGTATGTAACATGATTCTTTATAACGGTATTATGTAGCAAGCAAATCAATAGTCTCTGAGTTTAAACAGCTCCATTTCTCTTGCAGAAGCTACTGTCTGATGAGAGATTTGTAACCATGGCGACAGACTCTGATGACAAGCAGTTGCTTAATCAGATGCTGAATGCAGTCAGAGTAACGCCTTCCCTCAACGAAGACCTGCAGGTAGAAGTGATGAAGGTTAGTGTTTTACCCAACGTCAGTACTTGAGCAGTTGGAGGGAAGACTTCCTGGTTGACTCAGGCCCTGCAGTTTGCTTGAATTGTCTGCATCCTTACTAAAACAGTAGGAAACTGGCTGTCATTATTATTATTATTATTTTTGGTGGAAGTGGAATTTTGCTCTGGCAATGCAGGTCTGGATCTCTAGGATACCACCTCAGTATTTTATTGTTAGCCCAGATTTACAAACAAAGTGATAAATGAAAACGGCTCACATCCTACCGTCGACTGAAAATCCATAGTAGCTACTATGTAGCAAATAGTCCTGCATTTGATGCCTAATGTTTTGAGCAAGGCTCTTTAGCACACATAAGTATTTTGCTGTATAACAGGCTTTCACAACTTGTGCCCGCAGCCTATGAGACAAGTATGGTATTCCCTCCACTTAGGGATGGCCTTATTGACCCTGGGGCCCCAGGCAAAACTTGAGGAAACACTCAGATATTGTGGGTCAGGGCCCTCTTTCAGCTGATCTCCTCCCAGACTCAGGCAGTGGGGGGATCAGCAATAATGCTGTGTTGGCAGGAGCTTTGTGGCAGCAGCTGGGGCTCCCAGTGCCGGGTCCTCTGTGGCTAAGACCCACCCCTGCATATAGGGCTCAATAAACCTGATGGGTGGGTGAGGTTGCCTTGGTGAGAGAGAGTGGCTTGGTGGGTGAGGTTGCCTTGATGAGAGAGAGTGGCTGTCAACTGCAGCTAACAGGTAGCCAGAACATGTAAAATATTGTGTCTGTTCTGAGAATCTTCTGGACCCTGAAAGCTCCCCCTTTGTACCAAAATGTTCACATTTGGCACAGCTCAAGTACACGACTTGTCTGTACTTCATATATTTAATGTGGGCTTCTGTTCCTAGAAGTGCACATACATCCTCAGTGACGTAGGTTTAATTAACGGGATTGCTTCCTTGGCAGGAGCTGTGTGTGTGAGAGAGAGGCAAGATTCCTGATAATTCTTACTTTCATCGTGCCTTGTCTTTGCTGGAAGCAGCTGCGTGGTTGGTGAAAAGTACTGCTAGGATGGATGGCTTCTAGATGACAGAATGCGAATTTTATATCTGATGCTCCTCCCCTCTGCTTTTGAAATCCTCTTTCTAGATTACTGCTATGATTACCGTGTTTTTCAAAGCCTTACAGTGACCTGTGCTTTGAATAGTGCTAGGGAAGGTTCTGAAGAACTGCTGATATTTATATTTTTGGGTGTTTTTATGTCTTTATCCCATGAGCATCTTAGGGAACCTTGCAGTCTGATTTTTACCCAGCACCTTACAACCTAAGTAGTATGCAGCATCCCTGGCCTCCATATCAAGAAAGTTACAACCTTCAGATTTTGGGGACTGGTCAACATGTCCCAAAGCATCCCCCTCTTCTCATCCAGTTCCCCCCCTCCCACTTTTCCTAATGTGTAACATCCAATCTGATTATGAGTCCTGGGGAAATTGAAAGCTTCTGTCTGCTGTTTTGTGGCAACTGCTGATTTAGGATGCTTTCGGAAAAGGAAGGCAACTCTGGCAAAATATTCATTAATGCATAGCCTCTTCCTTCTTCTGCATGTTGGAACCAAGTGCTACAAAATTACAGTATGGTGTTCTGAGACAAAACCAGTGTGCACAAACGTTTAATTTGTCCTGTTTTGTGTATTTGCTTGAAGGTCTTTCTTTCTCTCCCCATGACCTTCAGGCCTATACCCTGCTCTCAGTTTAGTAATGCAATCTTAGCTAATGCTATTGTTTTTTTTTCCTCTCTGGGTTTGGAGATTTGTCATTATTGAGGCACACCAGACTCTTATTTTTCTCTTGAGAATAATTATATTGGATGACGCTAATGACGAATATCTCTACTGTATCTTTCTTGCATTGCCTTTACCATCTCAGGACTATTCTTGGGAGGTTCTGTTCATAAAGCCAACGGCAAAAACTCATTCTGATTGCCAGTGTTCTTCAACTGCGAATAGCCCAGGACTTCTTGAGTGGCTCACTGTGTAATGTTATGCAGGGTTAAGCCCACTGAAACCAGTGGTGTGGAGTAGTCCTGCTTGACACTGCACTTCTCCAACATTATCCATATCCAGCGCTCCACATGAGTATTCAGTGAGGGATAATAACTCCAGCATCACTTATCCAGTGTTAGCTGGACAGTTGTCTAGTGATACACTGTTGCACAGTTTTGCCTTTAATTTTTCAGGCTGTGTGTGTAAGGGGGGGGGATGCTAAATTTCATTGAGACACCACGATCCAAAAAATTATCCTTCTTAGCATGAAAGCAGTTTGCGCTGGTGTGTTAGTTTATTCCTATATTTGATGAGATACCACACAGGTGAGTTCTGCACTTTTATTTCATTAATAGCCAGTCCTCCCTCTTAAGTGCTCAAAGAGATGTTTCTTTCCTTCCTCCTCCCATTCATCCTTACAGCAACCCTGTGAGGTAGGTCAGGGTGAGATTTCTTCCTTTACTTCATTTATACCCCACTTTTCTCCCCAGTGGGGACCCAAAGTGATTTATATCATTCTCCTATCCTCTACTGTATCCAAACAGTAACCTCATGAGGTAAATTAGGCTGAGATTATGTGGCTGGCCCAGAGTCACCCGGTAACTTCTATGGCAGAGCTGGGATTCAAACCTAGAGATAGCAACTGACCCAGTGTAACCCCGCAAGCTTTGTGGCTAAATGAGGGTTTGAATTTAGGTCACTGTGGTCCAAAGCCACTGCATCAAAAATTGCAGGAGATCCGGTAGTTTTCAATCAACTGAGCTTCTGAAATTCTAACCCTAATCAATGCCATTCTTTATTACAGCTGAGAATATCATCAATGGTATTTAATTGGATTATGCAGAGGATTTCTGAATGATGTATGGCACTATCAGTTATACACAGAGAGCATATCTGATTACCTCCAAAAATGTTGTGCTGCTTTGAAGAGACTATTTTAAGAGGCACTACCATTTTGAGTGGATGACAGCAATGATATTTGACTTTTTCACTTCCCTGAGTGAAATCTAATCCAGACTGGTAAACATGAATAAAGAAGGAGGAAAAGGAACTGGGTTGCTCTTTTTCAAATTGCTTACAACTAATGCTATGAATCTCACTAATTTCATGCTAGAAAACTGATCTGTGTATATGAAAGTCAATACCCTTAATTTATCTATACACTGATTATCCTGGTTTTTAAAACTGGCTTCAGGATTCATTCTTCCTAAAGTTTGTTCATATATAGAACAAGGAACAGCTTTAATGTTCAGGTGTTTGTCCAAGGCTCCTGAGTGTTGTTTTAGGGTCATTTTACACCTCCCCTCTAAAGTAGTTTGACTGCTGTCTTGTGCTGATTTCACAGTGGTGTGAAATTTCACTCCAGGGGGTCTAAGTGCACTAATCAACAGCAATTGTTTAAAGCAGAATAAAGCCGGTTGAATACTAGCTTGACCACAGGAGGGCAATTAGTAGATGTGGACATTTCAGTAGCAGCACGGTTTCACACCGCACAGAGGTGTGGGCAGGTTTTTTTGGAACTAGAATGATTCCAGCGGGAAAGTCAGATGTAAAAACAGCCTTAGTTTTTCTGTGGTGACTAGGGTTGCCAAGTCTGGGTTGGAAAATACCTGGAGACTTTGGGGGTGGAGCCAGTTCATAAAAACAACATAAAGCAGTGAGCAGCTTCTGTTCAGTGCGTAAAATCATCTTTACTTCATGTAAAGATTTTAATTTCAGTTTGGAACCATGGTAGTCTGTAGCAGCAAAATAAAGCAGTTGCCCATTGGCACCGTAGAGTCCTAGAATCACAAGAAGCGGGGACCTGCGATACTTGTGGGAGGAGTATTCCCCATGGCTCCCAGGTGCCCGGCCTGCTGAAGCAGCGGGAGCTTCGCATGGAAGAGGAGGAGGCGGCTGCAGGTGAGCTCAGCAGGTGGGGCTGCGCGGCCTGCCAAGATTTCCCCCCCCACACAGCGGCAATGGTGGTGAGCCCGGCACGACTCCCAGCCGCCCAGCCTGCCAAGGCTTCTCTCCCCCCTGACAGTGGCAATGGCAGTGAGTCCTGTGTGGCTCCCAGCCCCTGGGCCCACTGATGTTTCTTCCCCCAACAGCTGCAGTGAGCCCTGTGCGGCTCCCAGCCTCCAACCACCCTTGCAGCTGCCATTTTCTACCTCGGCCATAGTTCCCAGTGATAAGTGCATTCTCTGCACATGCTTAGGGAATGCTTTTTTTAACTTTTGGGGGATTTAAGTATCCCCTGTTTAGTTTTTTTCAACATTTCAGGTTTTTCTGCACACCTGGGGAGTGCCCCAAGTGTGCGGGGAAGTCTGTTTCCCCTCCATGTGCTCCCGGTGTGCAGATTTAGATATCCGCTCAGAGGGGGCATGTTGGCTATATATAGCTAGAATCATAGAGTTGCTGATAACAGAATTTATTCCTGCGCAGCTTTCATGATTCAGAGTTCACTGGGCTTCTCTTTGATTTAGATAAAGGTTTGTATTGCCCATGCACAGTTACTCCCAGTGGATTTATGGTGCTTCCAGAGACCCGGGCCTTCCTAGAACACACTGGGACTCAGTGGAAGAGCTCATGGTTTGCCTGTAGAATGTCCTGGGTTCAGTCCCTCACATCCCAGGTTAAAGGATCCAGTCTGGCAGGTGTTGGGAAATACTTTTCTCTCTCTGTTATCCTGGAGAGCCACTGCCAGTCCGAATAGATAATACAAGTACTAATCAGGATGAACCAGTTCTCGTACTCAATATAAGGCAACATCATCTATTCAAACCTCCCTCATCTTTGGTTTGAAACCTTGAACAGTTACAGCTTCAAAGTGTGGTAAGACCTCTTCCTATAGTCTGCGGAGCTGGTCAAGCTACCAGAATGCTGTGTAAAACTGCACATGGTTATGGCATTGAAAGAGTCAACCAAGGAACTTTCTTGAGTGCAGAAATATCAGGAAGGCATTTGCTGAAATTTAGACTCTAGAGACAAAACATTTTTTCCCTACTGACAGTTCTAAATGCTTTTAAAGCGTGTGTTTTTGTTTACTTTTTTTGTGTGCAATTAGATAGTTCTGCTCTGTCTGCAAAACAAATAACTACCATGACAAAAACAATGCCAGGTTTAGTCCCATCAGCTATATGGGTGGCAACTGATATCCTGCTAAAGCTAAGCATCTTTACCTTTTTTGTGATAAAATTGCCATTGATGTTTCCTGTATCATCTGTCACTTAGTAGCTGACTAAACTTTGGAGATACCTTGCAAAAGCAGAATTGGAAGGTCATCAAAACATTTATAAGGGGGGGAAAACAAAACATCATCCCTGCCATAGGCTTCTGTTACCTGCAGGGATTCCTAATGAAAGATTCCGGCTGTTAACATTGCCAGAATCTTTAATAATTGCATTTACTGCTAGCCTTCCCAAGCAATAAAAAGAGCCATAATCTCAGCCCTGAACTGGAACTTCACTAAGGCCTGGTGAAAACACAGTATGCCCATCTCTAATCACTGTTAAGAGATCTTGAGCAGGACCGCACATTGCAGCCCCAAGACTTTCCATTTCATGTGTGTCTTCCCCTTGCCCTTGGTACTTTAGACCTCTGGCACACACACCCTTACACATGACAGTGAACAGTGGCAGTCACCTAGACAAGACTATGAACATTTTCTGGTGTCTGTCCAGCAGTTTCCATAAATTTCATCTGCGTTTTGAGCTTTCATGTGTGAATGTCAACATTCAACCAGTTTCAGTACAGTGTGTGCATTAATTTTGTTGCATCTATTGCTAATGTTTAAAGTTGTACCCCATAAAATATTAAAGGATGTGGGAAATGGAGTGGAGTTTACAGGGAGCACCCGCCAATGGGTTTGGAGTTTTCTGAGTTCTCACCAAGAGTTTCCATAAGAGAGGTCAATTTATCAGTCTGGGATCTCAGAAACAGAGTTTCCCACATGCAGCTACTGAGGCCGAGGACAGACTGGCAATCTAAAGTGGGGCAGGCACGGTTCGCAAATGGAAGAAAGGAGCACGTTCAGACATGCGCATCTGTCCGTCGGCTCCGTTGCGTACTTACCCGTCTCCCAGTCGCTTTCCTTTCGCTTTACCCGGACACCGGTTTTACCCGGTGTTCAGGGGCCTTCCTCCGCATGCCTCCCGCTTCCAAACAGTGTGAACTGGAAGAAGCGGGAGGCATCCGGAGGAAGTGTGAAACAAACAAAAAAAAGCAGCGGCACGCGCAAGCCGCGCGTGCTGGCTACGCGGCAGTCTGAACGCTCCGTGGCAGTCTGAACGCTCCGTATTGCCGCTGATCCGCATTGCTCTGGCCAGTGTGAACGGCCAGCTCCGTGGGGTTTTTCCCCCGCTCCAGTTCCCTCCGTTTTGCCTCCGCTTTAGATTGGCAGTCTGTCCTCGGCCTGAATGAGATCATCTGTGACTCTGAAGATAAGTGCGACCAGTATACCAGTAACACCCAGCTATGATAATTTACCATACCTTCAGAACCCACTGTCTGAATCTTGAGTCCTACTGCTGCTACATGAGACCATCATGGCTCGGCGTTGGCCCACTTATTTTCCCAGCTGTAGAAACTGGAATTAAATGCATTGCACTGCCCACTTCAAATATTTTAAATACTTTAAATATTTTTAAACTGTTCTTATTGTATTATTTTATTGTATTAATTTAGATGGTTTGTATTAGTTGTTTTAAGCCACCCCGAGCCTGTTTGCGGGAAGGGCGGGGAATAAATTGAAATAATAATTTTTAAAAAAACGAATCAGTGCCTGAATGCTGTGATCAAGTGGATGAGCACAAATAAGCTGAAACTGAACCCAGACAAAACAGAGGGTATGCAGGTCGAGAAAGTTAATTTTATGGATGGGTCTGACCGGCCATTGTTAGATGGGGCTCAGCTGTTTTTAGTGTGAAGAGCCTCAGGGGCATTTGTAGACCCAGCCTTGCTAATGGAAAAATAGGTTAGAGCTACTGCTAGGAGCACTTTCATTAGTCTTCATCTTATCTGGAAACGGTCCTCTACCAGACTGATCTAAACTTGTTACCACACTCCCACAAGCATGTGAACAGCCATTCAGATTAACATGGTGAAGTAGCTTGTGTGTTTGTGTGGGATGCAGAAAACTGGGGTCTTTTTCCTAAAGAGGTGGCTGTAAGTAGCAAGTTTTCAGTAGGAAAAGGATGGCAGAAACCTGATTTTAAAGGGATATAGAATTTATTGAGGGATTTGATACAGTAGGGGGTGGGGGGACTCAGACAAAGTACAGCAACAACAACCAAACATTCAGCAGAGCTACTCCAAATGAAAACAAGAGTTACTCTTTGAGCTAAAGATGTACATGTCAGAAGATGGGGAATAGGAGAGAGGAGAAGGGAAAACAGTTGGAACAGAGGTGTCCAGTCTTCCAGATGTGGGGAGCAAAGTGCCAGCTCTCTGTGTGGTTTGGAAAAGGGGCGGGGAACAGATCAAGAGGGAGAGAGCAATGGTTACCTGTCCTATTCTGCGAAGAAATCAGATGAAAGGAGGGATCCAGGGTGTGTTGGGAGTCTCTGTTCAGTTGGTATCCAAACTCCTCTATTACTGGTTATAAGGCCAGGCTAGTGATACTGTTTTTGTCCCATAGCATAAAATGGGTTCTTTTGGGGAAACAAAAGATTACAGCAGAGGATAAAATAATAGTTGGAAGGCCATTCTCTGTTATAGAATAGCATTCTTCAGTATCCTAGAAAATATGAAACTGCTGAGATGGCTGCTGTGGAGAAAGAAAAGGGAGAGATGGAAATAACTAATTAATCCCAGCTCAACTCTTCCCCTGATCTACTGGCAGTAGTGACCTTTTCTAGTATTTATGAGACTGTTTTTCTTTATGGTTAATTAACGTGATAAAGAACCTCTGGATGGCTGCTATGAATATTTCTCATAATATTAATAGGTAGCAATCCCCATTTTCACCCTGAGCCTGGCAGAACTAATTTTCATAAATTTAGCAAGTACTGTGTGTGCAGTATATCATATGGGCATAGAAACAAACAGACGTCTGTGCTGTATTATAAAAGCAATAAGCAATTACAGTAAAAAAGCACAGTCTAAGTAACAACTGTTCACAGCATTTTTTACTAGAAGGACATAGTGGCCACCTGTTTTCTTTCTAATTGACCAATGACATGAATGTGTCATTTCCCCATTTACCATTGATTTTCCTGTTGTGACTTACGTGGGCATTGATTGCTGCAAAAATGTAATTAAACTGCTGTGGAAACTGATGTGTTTTTTTCTCCTGAGTCATTTAAACATGTGTTCTTTGACCTGGTTTGGATGTTCTGGGGAGCCAGGAGTTGTTCCCTCTTACCCACAGCATTAAGGTGTTTCCATATACCAACTCTGTTTCCCTCAGTATTCCCTCAGTTTTTTCTCAAACTTGTTTTCCTGCAATATTTATGGGAAAGATTTTCCCTGCTCCACCACATTGCAGCCATTTGCCACCACCACCACCCATGCCACCAGTGTAATGAAGTGGTTTTTTAAAAAGTTCTGTAATTGACTTATTGATTTAATGGTATGCCAATATATCAACCATCAGGTTTTTTTTTTTAAAAAACGAGCCTCTCAGAAAAAGCCCCTTCAATGGTGTCAGGGGGGAATGGCTACTGCAGGGCGGTGGTGGCGGCGGGGGGGTGCTGGGGCAGGGAAACCTGGGGATCCTGTTGTTACTGGCTACCTCAGTGGCTGCCTCGGTTGTTATTGGCTACCTCAGTGACACCAGGCCTGGGAAGAAAGTCTTGGACAAGTTCATATGTTTCTGTGTTATTAGCCTCTGAGTTGCATCCAAGCTACATTTTCCATGAGTGGAACAGAACTTTCCAGCCTCCCTCCTGCCCTAGTGCTCAGTGATATCCATGAAATGCTGCTTCTGTCAAATAGGCAAACTTTTAGGGGGTCTGCGATGGGAAAGGGGAATTAGTGGAAACTGCCGATTTAGTCTGGCTCCAGCCCATACTTCCCCAGCATTTCCATTCCAGTCTCCCTAGGTCATCAGGGTATCTCCTTTGGCTTCTGCCTCCTAGTTTCAGAGTTGTGGTGTTAATGGAGATTTTTGGGACGTGGTATGAAAAATGCATATAAGTTAATTAGAAAGAACTGAAGTCACTTTACCATCTTCAATTTTTTATATGGAATATAAATTATTTATTCCAAGAACCTATATATCTAATTCCCAAGGCACCCCCTGCGTGTGGATATCTAAATCCTCATGGGGGGCACCTGGGGGGCAGGGAGATTGTTCTGCACACTTGGGGGGCTCCCCACATGTGCAAAAAAGTCCTAAAAGTTAGAAAAAATTTGGGGGGGGATATTTAAATCCTCCAAAAGTAAAAGCGTTCCCTGTGCACATGTAGAGAAAGCATTGGCCGTGGGGGGGGGGGGACTCGGTGGGCAGCAGGCCTTGCTGCTGCCACTGCTGTCGGGGTGGGGAGGGCAGGGGGAGGGAGGGGAAGAGGGTCGGTGCGCAGCGGGACTCACTGCTGCCGCTGTTGTCGGGGAGGGCAGGGGAGGGAGGGGAAGAGGCTTGGTGTGCGGCGGGTCTCACCGTCGCTGTTATTGGGGAGGGAGGGGAAGAGGCTCGGCGCACAGCAGGACTCGGCGCTGCCACTGTTGTTGGGGAGGGCAGGGGGAGGGGAAGAGGCTCAGCGTGCAGCAGGACTCACCGCCGCCACCACTTGTTGTCAGGGAGGGAGGAGAAGAGGCTTGGCGCGTGGCAAGGGAGGGAAGGGAGAGAGGCTCACCTGCGGGTGCTTCCTCCTCGACATGGAGCTCCTTCTCTTCCGCCCCTCATGAGTATCGCAGGTCCTCCTGCTTGTAGACATCTATTCAGTAAAAGGATGCCTTAGCTTTGAGTCAAGCCAAACCGTACATTACAACCAAAATTAGAGTATTTTAAAAAACCATTTGTTGTTGAAAGCTATTAGTATTAAAGACTAATAAAGAAGGGAGGTGGTTTTTTCCCACTGTTATCTTCTAAAAGGTTTTGAAATTTAGCAACCAAACCAATCTTTCTTATGAGACCCGCAAAAGCTTATAGCAGATTATGTCTGTACAGCAATTGGAGAGTCTTACCTTTAGGGTTAGAGAGGTAATACCCAGATAGCTTTAATAATTGTAGGAATATAATGAATTCTGCACCTGCTCATTAAATGAAACATAAAAAAAGAGAAGTGTTAAGGAACCTAAGAACTGGGAAAGGTTAGTTGTTAATCTGCGTATGGATAGGCATTGAACTCTGAATGGTGTCTCAAACCGTACCATGTACACAATGTGATCTCTGAATTGGGTCATACCACATCTATCTCATGTGCAATTTTTCTCAGACCATACCTGAAAGCAGTTTGAATCACAAGCTAAGGAGAATTTTGCTGTCTTTTGATTCAGGCAATATGTTATGTCCTGTGAAGAAGGCAAGGGAGAAGGCTTGCAAGTCCATGACCTGCTTCTGGTCATTTTGAGCAGGAGCTCAGGGGAGCTCAGCTCCAGGAGTTGGTGCTAGCCCCGCCCCCCCCGGCGGGGGAATGCCTGCTTGTGTCATGGCTGCAGCAAAATGACCCCGTCCCCTGGAAAGGTCCTTGTTCCTCCGACCAGCCTTCGGAAGGCTTCAGCCACCACTGAAGCTATCCTGCCAGAATAGTGGTATTTCTGAGGCTTGGATTAGTGGCTGTCCCCTCTCTGCCAGCTCTTTCTTTCTTTCTTTCTTTCTTTCTTTCTTTCTTTCTTTCTTTCTTTCTTTCTTTCTTTCTTTCTTTCTTTCTTTCTTTCTTTCTTCCCGCCCTCCCTCCCTCCCTCCCTCCCTCCCTCCTTTCTTGTCTTCTGACATACTTCCGGTGATATCAGGTAGTGTAGCATATGCTAATGAGTTATGCTAATAAACTCCTGCACCTCTTTTTCTACAAAATGACCCCTTCTTATGGGTTCCATGGTGGGTGTGGTGGGACTGGACAAGCTATGCCTCTTCACAGGAAATGCATGTGAGTACCCCTTGCTGTAATTCTATTTTTAAACTGCATAACGAAGTTGAGAAGGAGGTTGGGTTGAAACTGGGCTGCTTAATGTCTGTGTAAACAGCAGTGGTCTTGCTGCTGCGTCTTTCTAACCCACAGCACTCATAATGACTGGTTTTATTGTAGGAATAAAAGACTCGTTTTGCTGTCCATAAAAACAGGAATTCATTGTAGCAGCAATAAAGAGGGTAAACTGAGACACTAATGGGGGAGAGAATATCCTTGAAGATAAAACAAGGAGTCAGTTGATGATCTTAAACAGTTAATTTGTGCAGGGATTTCAATTTGTTTCAGTTCTGAAGGATATCTAGGAAATAGGGAGGGCTGGGTATAAATATAAATATGAAATATAAATATAAAATAAATAAATAAATATTTTGCATCTGTCACCTAAACCTCTCTCTTGCTGTTGGTGCATACATGTAAAAGACAGAAATGCACTTTGGAATGCAGTTGTATCAGGTAGTAGCTGCAAGGGGTGCGTGGGCATTTCAGATAGAGAAAGCATAGCGTGTTAACCGTAATGTGTACTTGCTGAAGAGGACAGGGTTCTCCAATGATAAAGTGCTTCCAAATGAGTGTGCGGCCCATTTATTCTGAAAAAAATTAAGGGAATGTATTTATTTATATAAACCACTGATCTCTCATCAGTAAACAGTGGTCAGTGCAGCTAACATAAAATATAAAAACCAAGAAAATAACAAAAAACTGATTTTCCCTGGAGGGAGAAAGGAGTTTGCCTTTCTATTCCTCCTTCCCCTCCCCAGTTTCACTTCCCATGTTGGGAGTGATGGGTCTGTCAGAGCTCTCTCAGCCCCACCTACCTCACAGGGTGTCTGTTGTAGGGAAGGGAAGGGAAAGGACTTTGTAAGCCGCTCTGAGACTCCCTCGGGTAGTGAAGTGCAGGGTATAAATCCAATTTCTTCTTCTTCTTTTGATTAGTGGAAGCATTAGGAGAACCATGTGGGGGTGGAAAGAGCAAAACCTTACCCCCATGATTTGACAGAGTCTGGATTGTGTCCCATACGCTACTTGACAACACTTTACACACAATTCTGACTAGGATTGCATTGTAAAACTCATATCCCTCCTCTGCTCTTGAAAGGTGTTAAGGGCAGAGAGGGGTTTAATTGAGCTTCTCTGTAAAGGGCTGAAGTATCATTTTGAACTGTGTCTGGAAATTATTAGGAAGCCAGTGGAGTGGCTATATATGATCCAGCTGTAGTTTCTGGGCACTTTTTAAAGATAGCCCAACATAGAGTGAGCACTCCGGAACATCCCAGAGCAGAGTTTTATCAAGGAGCAGCTTCAGTCTGCCAACATGATTTTTAGGGAGTCCTGAACCCTTGTTCAGAAAGCTATCCTAAAGTGGCCTGTTAAGAAGTAAATCCCGTTTTATTCAATGGAACTTCCACCCACAAATGTGTTTTTAGGTTTGCAACTCAAGAGCAGGATAGACAGGATGTGTTTGTCTGTTTGTCTTACAGATATCCATCTTGCTTTGTCCAGATTAGGGCAATAAGGCTCTCAGTGCTGCTCAGTTGAACCTCAGGAGAAAAAATAAAGAGAAAAGCGGCAGCTTGGTGACATTCTATGGACTTCCCAAATGAGATCTGTCAGATTCCTAGAGTATCACTGTGATGTCATTTCTGGGTATGTACCCAGAAGTGACATTGTAGGGTCAACATTACCCCTGCCCAAGCTCCAGAAGCTCCCAGGGATTAGTCCAGATTTAGTTTCACTCTTTTCATCTTCAGTCTGTTCAGTCTGGAACTGGAATGTGTTTACAGCAGTCTGAATTTTAAAATTCATGTTAATGGGTTTATTATTTTTAAATGCTGGATTTCAAGTCAGTTTTCAGTTGAAGTAAACTGTAATTGTGTGGGTGCAGATATGCTAAAAGCTCAAACAGCAGACTGTTAATTTATGTGAAATTGTCATGCCAATCACAGATGTTTAGGCTTGGATCCTGTACCTTCGCACCATGCATGCTTTCTTTCCCGGCCCTGCAGTGGAGGTCCTTTGCTGCAGAGCTCACATAATGTGGCACTAGGCACTTCTGCTCACACTAGACCAGTAGTTATCAAGGAAGTTCCTATCATCAGAGGACTATGACCCACCATGGAGAATTGTTGACATGGATAATTATGGCCATATCACTCCAGACTTGTTGGCTATGCTGATGGCTACACTGGCTCCCAGTTTGCTTTTGGCCCAATTTGAGGTGTGGGGGATTGACATTTAAATGCCTAAATGGCTTGGGGGCAGCCTACCTTAAGGACTGCCTTCTCCCGTTTAAACCTACCCATCCACTCTGATCATCTTTGGAGGCCCTGCTTTGGTTTCCCCTGCCATCTAAGGACAGACAGGTGGCAACTGGAGAAAGAGCCTTCTCAGTCATGGTACCAAAACTGGAACTCCCTTGCCTGTCCATTTCCTTCCCACGGAGAGTGCACAGACTTCCCTGTCAATGGCTGCAGTCAGACAATAGGCTTGGCACGGTATGGCTGCAGCTCTAATTTCCCTGGAACTATTTGTTCTGGAGAGTTTTGACCAGACATGCCACCCTAATCCCGCCTCACCCCGTGGTTGACCAATCAGGCTACTGCTGTGCGGTCACCATGGAGTGGGCAGGCAGCTTTTTTAAAAAGTCTACTTTGCACATGCGCAGAACCGCTTTTTCACCAGGTGGTGGTGATCAGGGAGTAGAAGCTGCAGACCTCCCAAACAGCTTGAGCGTGTAACAAAGAGATCAGACAGCTGGAAATGTGCAATGAGAAAACTGCTTGTCTGACTGGCGCACCAGGCAACTATTGTTCTTTCTTCCAGATGTAATTGGAGGGAGGTGTGGACTTGGATTTAAAATTTATGATACATTAAACTGAAATTATTTTGGCCTGCTTTTTTACTTATTTTAAAGGTTTTGGACCCCTTGCCCCTTCTTGTTTCCATGCATTCACCAGCAACCTTGCAGGCTAAAAATGGAATGTGTAGCTCATAGGCCATACAAAAATGGCCCAGTATGCTGCCCAACTCCACAGACCAATCTCTTTCAGAGAATCTTGCTCATTAGCTTGGAAAGCTCAATAAATTATTAACATTCACATTCTGGATAACCTGGGAGCCAAGCAATATTTCTCGTTTTAATACAGGAAGCACTCAGCAGTAATTAGTATGCACGGCCTTCATTATGAGTCACTCGTTTATGGAAACAACTTTCATAAGAGCATTTGCAAGATAAGAAGCAATTTAATAGTGTGCCAGTGCAAGTAGTCATCATAAGTAACAGGATTCTCTTTCATGCTTAGCAGTGTGCTTCCAGTGGTGTCCTTTATAATGTCCACTCCCTCCCCCCCGCAATGATGAAGACAAAATATTGAGAACCTCTTTTAAGATCTCTGGGAGTTGAGAGATCATTAATTTTTTGAACAATTTGTCTTTTGTTACCTTTTTCTTATTGTTGCTTTATTAATGTTTATGAGTTGTGTTGTGTGTTTCTTTGAAATTCTCACAGTGGCCACATAAAACAGTGGGATGTCTCCCCAGCTCAGCTAGGCCCCAGCCTATAACCTTACAATTTCATCTAGCTTTTTGTGGTATAATCCCTCTGCATTTGAAGGCAACAACTGCAAGATAGTTCCAAAGAATAAATGATATTTAACAATTCCTTTTTCGGAACATGACATTAATTGTATAGGTATTAACAAAGGGCTCTGTATTTGTTCACATTATAGAATGATCATCCACATATTTTTACAAACAGTAATAGCCAGAAATCTGAGATAGTGATCAAATTTAAAGAACAGCTGTGTATAATAGCAAATTGCCCTCACCCAGTCTCTTTCTCTGGGGTTTCTCCCTCTTCCTTGAATTATTTAACTTGCGCTGAGAGAGAACTGCTAAAATCATATCAAAAGGGAACATTAAAATTAATTACTAACTTGTTGCCTAGGAGGATTCTATTTCCATCTTATTTTAGCAACATTGAGTTCGGGTAGAATAGCTGAATTCCCTCTTGCCATTTTTAGATGCTTTATGAAAAGATACACACACACACAGAGTACAGTTATTTTGTAACCCTTTAGAATAAAACATTTCTAATATTTTGTGTCCCTTGACATGTTCAAGAATATGTCTCAATTTATACATTAAAACCTGAGAACAAAACATTGCTACCCTTCAGGCTAGTTTGTAAACTTGAGAGCATAATTTGGTAGATATATCTAATGACTACCCCTAGTCAATAGAGTTTGCATTCCAAAAGTGTTTTTGGCCTATTATGCATATCTCCTTTCTTCCCCAATCTGAGGAATCTTAAAGTGTATAAAAAGGCAGGTTCTGTGCATGTGCAGTCTAACCTACTTTAAGACTTCGGGTTGGTCTACCCAAACAGCAGAATAAAGTAGGACAATATTGAGGTGATAAAATGTGTCAATTCAGACTGCAGCCGGGGATAGCATTTTTGAAAGCTCCATCATGTACATGATGTCATGCATGTAAAAAAATTGCTCAGGACGGAGGGAGACATGTTCTATCTAGCCTACTCTCTGCTGTATTTTTCCCCTAGCGTGATTTTTTTTTTAAATATAGGGGAGAACTTAAAAATGCCTCATGTAACCCTCACCTGTATGCTAGTATTTCCCATTCTACTGCCTTATTCTGCTGCATATGTAGACCAGGTTGTTTACATTCCTGGCTTCCTCTGTAAATCCTCTCTCCCCAGATTTTTTTGGGGGGTTAAACAGGCACTGCAATCAGGTATAGTATAATACCTTTAGGTACCTGAGCTGATATTTTCTTACGTTAAATTTCTGTTAGATTCTCCTGTATACCTTCCAGAATGAAAGAAAATCTGTTCTGTATCCTGTCTCATATGTGCACATGAGTATAAGCATGTACACAACACAGTTGCCTACTGGCAAATCAGATTCTTCTGCCCTTAATGCTATGGAAAGGGTGGGAGAAGAGCAAGTAAGAGAATGAGGAAGGTCTTCCCATTGTAAATGTGTGACTATGTTTCTGTCTCTTATCATCCTGAGACAGGCAATGACATGGGAAAGATTTGGCGGGCGGGGGGGGGGGTTGAAATTCCCATTAGCCAACATTTTGTCCCATGGTACCTGTGATTTGGCTTATTCCCTGCTTGGGTTCCTAGTCACTGTTATGTGGTAGAATTCATATATTACAAAAATAATTTTTATCAAGAGTGAGGGAGTCAGAATTAAAAGGTGTGATTTTCTGACATTATTAGTAACTGGGGCATGGGCCAAATTTCAACACTGTCAGCTGTAGAACTTTGTTTTTGTATACTGGCATGACTTAATGAGATCCAGTCTTTGGAGAGAGTTTGAAACTTACTGAAAAGCATTTTGGCATGGTGGCCAGAAGCACCTTCTACTGGCAGAATCTGATTTGTCAACTTTTTTGTTACCTAGACTCAGCTGAGCTGGCCATGCTGATCCATGCTTCAGTTACCTCATGGCTGGATTACTTTAACAGGCTCCATGTGGAGTTGCCTTTGAAGACAGCCCAGTTACTACAACTGGTCCAGAAGGTGGCAGCCCAGCTGTTGTCAGGGGCTAGCTGCTGGGAACATATGTTGCCCATTTGAAACAGCTATATTGGCTGCCAGTCTGTTCCAAGTTCAATTCAAGGTGCTGGCTAAGATCTTTAAAGCCCTTCATGACCTGGGACCCACATTTAAAGGACCTTCCCCTTCGATACATCCCTGGGCCATCAGGCAGGCATTTGTTGACTATCCCATCACTTAGAGTAGCCTATCTGGCTCCTGCTCTGTGGAATGGGCTCCTTGAGGGGCTGAGGGGAGCCCCCTCCTTAGAAATCTTCAGAAGGTGCTGCAAGTCTTGCTTGTTTGCCTTTTGAGGGTGTCTGAATGGTGGGCATATTTCAAAGGGGGAGTGATACAACTGATTTTTTAAACTATTATTGTAAGCCACCATGAACCATGAGGAGAGGCAGGGTATAAATGTTTTACTTCAAAAAAGTAACTTTCTAGCCTGTTCAAGCCCTGCAGTTCTGTGATCAGCTAAAACAGGGGACATGTGATGATCTTGCTTCTGGTCCAGAGAATGCAGCCTGATCAGCAAAGCCCATTTCAGGGAGTCATCAGACTAGAGGTCATATCTTTTGTTGTTGCTCTCATTATAGGTTCTGCTCTGTATAACATACACCCCTACATTTGAGCTGAATGGGAGTTCAGTCCTGAAGATTGCTGAGGTAAGTCTTCTTTCACCATTGCTAACTAAGCTTGGGAATTTGATGAAATGACCTTTCCTGTCACCATCTAGGCAGGTTAGCTTTAGATTGCTCCACCAGCGCTAATTGTGATAAGGAGCTGGGATGGAGAGTCTGCATTGCTGACTTGATTTCAACTAAAGAAATGTTTTTCTCTTCCAGATTCCAAGAGACATTTTGGAAGTGTAAACTGCAAATTCAGATGTGTAGAATTGTCAAAAATTTCATCTTTTTCAAAAACAAATGACTAAATATATTCAGACCATATTATTTTAGCTGCTGTTAATTGTAATCTAGTTTTGAGTTTTGCTTAACCACTTCAGAAAGCATGTGGGGAGGGGTCACATAACTAAAAAACTCCCCCTATGTATGCATACACATGCATGTATGCCGGCGCACAAACCACATGCACACACACAATTAGAACTTCCGTATGGAGGGATTGTTTTGTATGTAGGAGCAGACACTCATATGAGCTCAGTCTGTGACAGCTACATGTTTGTCACTTCAGTAAGAACTAGTGCTGTGAGCCAAATAATACGAAAAAGAAAAGAAGTCCAGTCTCAGGACTGTTCCCCACTGCCGTTGTAAACCGGTAGTTAACTGTTGTTGGCCCAATTTCAGTTAAAGCGAAATTGGGACAGAAGATGCAAACAGCATATTCAGAT
Source organism: Lepidodactylus listeri (assembly GCA_029233225.1). Lineage (NCBI taxonomy): Eukaryota > Metazoa > Chordata > Lepidosauria > Squamata > Gekkonidae > Lepidodactylus > Lepidodactylus listeri. The sequence goes on from JARCFY010000003.1 coordinate 45,433,983, forward strand.
CCACTAAGCAGCCATGTCTGAAGTATTCCGGCCATTTCAAACCGTGCTGCTTCTTTCCCCCACCATTTTCAGTGTGTTCTTTTCTGCCTTTTTCTGCCAGCAGCATAGCATTGAATTGCTGTATTGATCTAGCTTTAAAGTGCAAAATTTTAAACAGTCCCCTCCCCCCCCAAAAGCCAAAATAGAATGTACTGCAAAAAAGTGCAGAGGAGAAGCAGCGCTTTCGGAAGTATCACAGTCATTTTGAACAACCCACTACAGCAATTCAGAAGCACAAAGAAGACCAAAAAATGGAAGATCGGAGATTTTTTTTTTTTTTTAAACCCACAACAGCTTAGCCTGCTTTGCGAACGGAACACAAGCGGCTTTGTATGAAAGGTTAAAAAGAAATTAGCAGCCAAGAGTCAAAACATTTGTGTCTGAAATGTCACCAAAAAAATCCATTAACAACTGGCCGCTAAAATGGATTATGAAGGCTGTTTGAAAGGTGCCTCAGTGTCTGCTTGTATGTTACTTCTCCCCCCCGCTTTAACAGCAAATGTCTACGTGTTTCCTGCAGGGATTAAGCCAATGTATGTGTGATGTTGAAGATCTATGTTCAAATCATAATATCATTCTGCTACCATTGTTTTTAACCTCGTCAGGTTTGCATTGAGACCTATGTTTCCAGCTATCATCAGCGGAGTATTAATACAGCTGTCCGGGCAACCCTTAGCCAGATGCTTAGTGACTTGACTTTACAGTTACGACAAAAACAAGATGAAACAGTAAGTCCTCTAGCAACAATAAATGCAGGGGTCATTTCAAGCAGGAATGCGCAGGAACGCCATTCAGGAATAACAAGCCCAGGAGCGGGCACATAGGGTGATGCGCTGTGGAAAAAAGCATAAAGCGTACTAACTTGATCTGTTTTCATGCTTGTTTTAGGGTAGCTTCCCTGCAAGAGGAAACCTAAAGTTTCTTTAGTCAAAGCGTAAAGCTGGCTCACCAGCTCTGAGTTGGGAAATACCTAGAGATTTTTGGGGTGGAGCCTTCTGACACACTTCCGATGATGTCAGGGGGTGAGGCATATGCAAATAAGCTATGCTAATGAGCTCCTGCACCTCTTTTTCTATGAAATGACCCCTGAATAAATGAATCTGTGTTTCTGACTGAGTCTTCACTCTATTTTTGTGTACTTTATGAATTTATTTACAAAAAACTCTTTGGTTTCTTTGTCACTGCTTCAGACAAAAGCAAGAGAAAATCTGGCCTGTCCAGTATTTCCCACTGGATGTTGTCAAGATGCATCAGGTTGCTTTTTTTAATGACGAGGCCTTATGTAGCTGCCACATCCTTTCTTCTGTTCTAAGAATCCACTGATTATTAGTCCATACCTGGATGCACTGATGAGTGGGTGCAACTTGAACACCTTTCAAGGATGTAATCTTACCAGCATTTCCAGTTCAGATTTCTTAATTTCCTTTCTCATTGCAGCCCTGATCCCATGTAGCATTTGTCTGTGTGATGTCCTTGATCCCCAGCATGGACTTTTTGGTGGTTAAAATCATCTCCCTCTTTTACCATGGAAAAGCTGTAGAATCCTGTCCAGTGTTACTTTAGAGCAATATAACATTATACTGGGATTCATGATACTGAATCAAACCAGTAGACTACGCTTGTCTGACTGTAGTTCTCTAGGGTTCCAGACTGCAATCTTTGCCAGACCTTTTGCTTGAAATCCTTTTAACTGAAAATAAGAAATTAAGAATCAAGCTGCATGGATCATATAGTTTCATTATATTTTTCCTTATAGGTTCTTTTGTTAAAAACACAGGTTGAATGGAGGATCAGCTGAGGAAAGAGGCTGTTTAATCCTTTCTTTGCAAGTCATTTCTGTGTTCAAAATGCCCACTCCCTGAGGTGCTGTTTTTCCCCAAAAGGAAGAAAAATGGGATTATATCTTTTTCCTGCACAAATGAGAAAACATTGAGTGAGCAAACAGCAGAATTAAGGTGAAGGATTAAGCAGCCCTTTCATCCTTTCAGTTCTTTAGGATTTTAATACAGTAAACAGTGTGTTTCCAGCAATTGGTGGGTACATTTCTGATTTAACATTTGGGGTAGCTTTGCTCATGGCTTATGATGAGTATCAGGCCAGAGGACATCTGAGCTTTAGTACTGCTGGCAAAAGCAACATCATGTTATTTAACTTTGTCATATTATTATAATCCAGTGCTACAACCTTGCACTTCTATAGATTGCTAAGAATAAGATGTCAGTGCTTTTAGACAGATTCAGTGACAACATTGGCTGTTTGCCCTGAATGGTGCTTCTGCAAATACAAACGAAAAATTGATGATGAGCTTGGTTAGGTATATTAGTATTTAGGATGGTCAAGGATGCAGAACCGAAGTGGACAGCACAGTGAAATTTATGCTCAAGAACAGAACAGTTTTATAAAGACTTTAAAAATACCACTTGCACTTGTGAATTATAAACAAACATTGGCTATTATTAAGTGATTGTGTGACCTGGAATTAGAAAAATCTCTGCCCTGTGTTGTTAGCAAGCATCCATCGCAGAATATTGTTTCATCATTAAGTCTTCGTGAAAAGGTAGGCTATAGACCAATAAATCATAGACCACGAGGTAGACCCAGCCTTCATGGCAAACTCCAAGCTAATAAACTCTGCAGAATGCAAGTTTGAAAATGGATGGGGTGAATGATCTGAGTGAAAAGAAGAGGCATATACTTTATGATTTTCAAGATGTTTGTCTGGCTTTTTAAGTTTACTGAGAAGTGAACACTTCTGTGAGTAACTCTGGTGACTGAAATAGGTTCAGCTAGAATATTTTTGCTAAGATGTATGCAAGAAACTTGGAAATCTCTTGAATTATATAGCATCTCTAGCACATTGTGGTTCTCCTTTCTCCAATATAATTGCATGTATTCAAGCCATTTTACTTCCAGACATGGAGCTAGCTTCCTGGCTTCCTCCAATATCTTATCAAGTAAAATGTAACCTTAGATAAAGGGTGCTAATGTCAGTGCATTTATCTTTTCTTGATAGGTAACTGAAAGCCAAGGAGTTCTTCAAGGATTCAAGAGCCCAGGTATCTGTTCTTACGTATTCACAATAATCTTTCTCTTGTCAACTTTTTTTTGTTCTCCATGAGGCTTTTTCATTGTGATCATGTTTACAATTTCTGATCTTCACTTCTCACTGCTCACAGTTTATTGTTTATGTGTCCTATTGTTCAACCGTAATGGATTTTCCACATGGAACAAGGTCTCTTCAGATACTAGAAAACTGCCATCTTTTACATTATGCTTCATTCCTAATCCACATATAAAACATATTTGAATATTTCACTAGGATGATTTTTAAATATAAGTATTACAGGTGCAAAGAATATTTCTGACAGAAGTTTGGAAGAGTATTTTATGGCATTTCTTCAGTGATTTGATACAGTACATGGACAATTATCCCCTCTATCCTCACTCATGAGAAAAGAGCAAGCGTCCAGTAGCACCTTAAAGACTAACAAAATGTGTGATAGGGTATGAGCTTTTGTGAATCACTGCTCACTTCTTCATATACATATGGCTGCACACTAGCCTCTGGAATAACCAGTTTAATCAGTTTAATTGGAGAATCCAGACAATGTTATTGATAGCCCATTGCACTTGAGGGTCTTCTGTGTTTTTTCTGCCTTTTTCATGCCTTCTTGCAATGACTAATGAGAAACAGGAAGTGGTTTATTAATCTGGAGGGAGAAGCAGAGGAGGAAAATGTGAAGGTACAGTATCCCAGAGAAAACATGAACGGCATTTTGACTGCCCACAGTGGACAGCCTGATACTGTGATTGTGTGTATCTTTTTAAAGCTACTATCCCTTTATGTTTTCCTCTTTTGCTTAACATTCCAGATTAATTACTTTTCTTTTGAGGCTGACAATTTTACATTAATTAGGGTGAGGGGGGAGAGAAGCCTTAAATACTACTTTTTCCTTTACATCAGCCAAAGCCACCATGCATTTTTATTGCGTTGTTTATGATCATATTAGCACAATTATAAAATCATAACAGATAGAAATTTTAAATACGAAAAGAGCACTGAAAGTCCCCACTCCCATCCAGGGAATAAGAGCTGATCATTGCTCATTGATTCATGATAGAATAAGAAATAATTAGGTTGAACACCAATAAATAAAATTCTGTTGATAGAATCCGATTTGCTGAATGGCATTTACTTCTAAATAAACGTATGGTAAGATCTTGCCCATGGAGGTGGATTGGCGGGGGGATAAAATAAATAATACGGCAGTTTCAATGCTGCTTGCAATTGCAGAAGAGAAATCCTCACCGCACAATGTAGTCTAACATGGACTGTCTTCATATGTAATAAGTGCAGGAGTAGATTTTGTGTGCCCTGATCTGGATGGTCCAGGCTAGCCTGATCTTGTCAGATCCTGGAAGCTAAACAGGGTCAGCCCTGGTTAGTTTTTTTATGGGAGAACACCAAGGAAGTCCAGGGTCATGACACAGACCATGCAACACCAAGCCACTTCTGAACATCACTTGCCTTGAAAACTCTAGAGGGTCACCATAAGTTGGCTGCAACTTGACATGACTTTCCACCACCACAGAGTTTGTGCATATTCACAGAACATGAGGGTTTCCTACTCACATCACAAAATAGCAACAATCCATACAATCTACTCTACACAGTGAGATGTGGAATGGTATGGTATAGCCTGATCTGGTCAGATCTTGGAAGCCAAGCAGAGCCAGAACTTGGATGGGAGTCCACCAAGGAAGACTCCTCAGAGGAAGGCAATGGCAAACCACCTCTCCTTCTCACTTGCATGTAAAGCCCCTTGCTGGGGTTGCTGTAGATCAATTGTGATTTGTGGCACTTACATATGTACTCTACACAGCAGTTCTAATTGCAGGAACATACATGATTTTCCGCAATGGTATTGCAAAAATATATTGTGTTCCCAAACTTTCTGCAAATGTCTGTAATGGGGATGTAGTTGGGTGTATACCTGCCTGCTGGTTCTAATATGTACCCTTTGTCCCTTTTGGAGATTCTACAGTGGAGTCCCTTTGTGATGATGTTGTCTCTGTCTTCACGGTTCTCTGTGAAAAACTTCAGACAGTTATCAGGTGAGTGAGTTATTCTGATTGTAAATGGGGGAGTAAAGGGGGGGGGTAACATAAAAGATACAGTAAAATTCACTTTGCACTGCAAACTAACAGTGCTAATGTCTGAGCCTGTCTGGAAAGCCTTCCAAAAGGCAGAAAGGGATGGGACCTTCCAGATTACCTAAAAGAAGCCCATCCCAGAGCAGGCTGGCAGTAGTGTAAAAGTTTCTTTCTATTTAGCTACCTATGGTTCACATTTTATCATGCCCTTTCTTTGAGAGGCTCAGGGCAGGCTACATGGTTCTTTAATCTTCATTCCTCCATTTAATCCTCACAACAGCTCTGTGAGGAAATCGAGGCTGAAAGAAAGAGTGAGTAGCCCAAGGTCACCCAGCAAATTTCATGGCACAGTGGCATCTGGGACCATTATCTCCCCAGTCCAAACCCAACCACTAAGCCAGTTGGTGGGCAAATGAGTGGCATCAGTACATACTGGATACCTTGAGAACATGACAAGAAAGAACTTCTGGGCAGAATGGAACTAGCATATGGATTCATGGAGGGGGCCCGGTCCTCCTTATTAGCTTTATTAGTTTAAAATTTGCTGGAGATATGGTAGAGTTCCATTTCTGTCCTCTATTTACTTGTTTTAATCTGGCGGTGTAATTTTAAAGACAGTATAGCATAACACTCTTTGTGGTGTTACTTAAAAAAAAAACTACACGCAGTTGCTCCACATGAGTGACTGATAATGTGCAAGGTGTCTTTGGTGATGAGAAAATGGTGAATCAGACACAGTGTGTGTGGGAGGGGGTGCCTTAAATATTCCCTAGCCAGACCTGAGTTTAAGGGAATCAAGTCTCTATTGTCCTGTGCTGCAGTGCATGAAAGCACCATGGAAAAATTAATTCAGGAGTGAATTCAGTAAATATAGAGTAACGCATGTCTACTGGAAAGCCAACATTTACCATTAGTTTACTAGCAGACCAGTAATTATTATTACAAGTGTATGCTGTTTTAAGTTTAGCAGCTATAATTACTTGTGCACCTAAATAGCTGTAATTACTTGCAAGTGGTATCTGTCTACTTTTTAATGGCAAGCAGTTTATTCACAGTAGCAGCATTTATACTGCATCTCTGTGTTAGTCTGTGTAGTTGTTATTTATCATTAAGTAATATTAAAATTAGTAAGTAGTCGTAAGGAAATATTGGTGACTATTATTATGCTAGCAAAATCCCATCATTGTGTGGAGCTATGCTGTCCAGGTCACCCTCATGAATAACTCACGTGGCAAAGGCCTCCCTGTTCTTCTGTAGTTGCTTTCAGCTTTTGAAAGCTTTGCAGCTGTGGAAGTGGTGAAAAGCGCCACCACTACTGACGGGGATCCTGCAGAACAGAAAGGCAATGCCAGAACTATGGCTTGCCCAAGGTCATCCAGCAGGTGCAAGTGGAGGAGTGGTGAATCAAATTCACTGCCACAGGAGGTGGTGGCGGCTACAAGCATGGGTGACTTCAAGAGGGAATTGGATAAACATATGGAGCAGAAGTCCATCAGAGGCTATTAGCCACAAAGTATAGATAGGAACCCTCAGTCTGGGGCAAGTGCTGTTCTGTATTCTTGGTGTTTGGGGGGGGGCAACAGTGGGAGGGCTTCCTGCCCTCACTGCTGGACCTTCTGAGGGCACCTGGTGTTTTTGGCCACTGTGGGACAGAGTATTGGACTGGATGGGCCTCTGGCCTGATCCAACATTGGCTTCTCCTATGTTCTTATATAATAGCTGTCCTGCAGTGCCAGCTGCAGTAGGAGTCCTCCAGGATACCCAGCACCTTAAAGGTGGCTCTACTATGTGGTAGTAGGGTCCTTTGAAGAAGGACTGTAAATGCTTGTTCCACACTGAAGGTTGCTGTAATGACCGCAGGCAATGGTACTGGAGGTTTCTGAGGGGCAAAAAAAGGGAGGTAGAGTTTACTTTTCATTCAGCCGTCATCCTTTTGTTGGCCAAGAAATTCATTTCCTTTCACTTGTTCAACATGGACTTCTGATGTGTGGGCTTGTCTCAGATGAGAGGAGGATACATTGGAATGAACTATTTTGCAACAGTTTGAAGCCAAAACTGATCAAGAACTGGCCTGCTATGATCCACTCACCAGCTTACACCAGGCCGATTCCACATGAGAGTTTTTCCCCATTATGATCATATTGCTGGTACAATTGTTGCTTAAGTTGTACTTGGAAAGTTCCAAGCAGCATAGGATGATCCAGTTTTAAAAGAAGAAGAAATTGGATTTATACCCCGCCCTTCATTACCCAAGGGAGTCTCAGAGCAGCTTACAAACTCCTTTCCCTTCCCTTCCCCACAACAGACACCCTGTGAGCTAGGTGGGGCTGAGAGAGCTCTGACAGAAACTGCTCTTTTTCAAGAACAGCTGTGCCAGAACTATGGCTTGCCCAAGGTCATCCTGCTGGTGCAAGTGGAGAAGTGGTGAATCAAACCTGGTTCTCCCAGATTAGAGTGCAGGTGCCCAAGAGGTCTTATATGGCAGAGCCATGGAAAAATGCCTTCACTTCAATAATATACCTACAGGAGAACTGCAGGAAAGCTGTAGTGAAACTATTTAAAAGAATGGAAAGGGCTTCCAACACTTGTAACTAAACAGTTCTGTTCCTTCTGCTTCGAAGGCAGAGCCAAGAGGTGGGCAGAAACAGCTGTCTGGGAGGGAATATCTAAATTGGCTGGTCCTGCCTTTGGAACAGAACGAGACAGTATCCTGAACAATGCTCCCTCTAAACTGTGGAGTCTTGTGAGCAAAAATTCTACTTTGTGAGCTACTGGCATTAAAGTTGTGAGTGAGTGATTTGGCTGCTGCATAAATTACTTTGCTCTGGAGCCATTCTTCCCAAGCTAAGACAAAAATGTGTGAGCTGGAGGCTAAAAAAACTGTGAGCTAGCTCACACTAACTCAGCTTAGAGGGAACACTGATTCTGAGGTGGGGGGGGAGAGACCTTGTTCATTCTTTCAACTACATGCCTTCCAATGTATTTAGAATATGAGGCTTTATAGTCTACTGTTTCTTAAGTTACGAGATCTACAGTTGAGATAGCAAGAAAAGGACTTGTTTTACTCAGGGCTGGGGCGAGAGCAGCAGGGCTATTTTGGGGCAGGACACACAGGAACAGAGTTCTGGCTGGCTTCTGAGTTGGTCACACCTACAGCCCTCCCCCTCGGGTTCCCCAGGTGCCTGGCAAGCCATGAGGTGCCTGGGGAAGCCAAGCCGATCCAGGGAGGGAAAGCAGTTTAAACTGCCTCTCGTCCTCGAGTTCCCCAGGCATCCCGCAGCTGCGGGGTGCCTGGGAAGCCAATCCAGAAACTGTGTTCCTTTCCTCGGGTTCCTCATGTAAGCCACAGGGCACCTGGGGAAGCCGATCCTGGGAGGGAGCTGTGCTGTCAGGGTGTGGCCTAATATGCTAATGTGTTTCTGCTGTTGGGTGTGGCCTATTATGCTAATGAGTTCCTGCTGGGCTTTTTCTACAAAAAAAGCCCTGGAAAGCGGTAAATGAAAACTGTAATTTAAGCAGGTGGCGCTTCTCATTGCAACGCTGGGAAATTTCACCATATTGATATAAATTCTCTTGATCGGGTCAATAGAAATTACGCACCAGTCTATACAGAGGAGGCTCAGTGGATTCCTTTTCCTTCCTTCTGCTTAGAACATGTACAGTTGGACACATGGCCATAATCATCAGTGGGAGCCATCTCAGGATTGTTAATTGAGCCATCCTTATTCCACTTCAGGGCCATACAGCTAGGAGGAGGTATCATCCCCAAAAATGGTAGTGATTTGTTAGCTTTTTACCACCTCTTAGGAAAAACCTCTTTCAGTGTAATAGTTTTAAATTCCTGAACATGGAATATGAGGCTAGGACCGCTTAGCGATGTGTCACTCTGGCTTAATGAAAGAAGAAAATAGTTTAAATTTAAACAATGTCTTTGTTTCCCAAGAGACTTCTCTGGACTGGAGTAAATTTAGATGTATTTAACTATATCCCAGAGGTTTACTGCTCCTGTGTGTCAAAAGGACAGGGAGGCACAAGTGTGTAATTTTAGCACTGGGTTCCTTTTAATTAACAATAAAGAGGAAGGTATTCTTGCTGGAGAAAAGTGACTCGCTTTGCTGTGTGAGCAGATCTAATTAAGGAAGTGCTCAAGTGAGATCATTAGATGGAAAAGCCTTATTCCTCATCCCTCCCAAGAACAACATTAAAACTTTCTTCAAATACATTAGAAGTAGGAAACCAGCCAGGGAAGCAGTGGGGCCCTTGGATGACCAAGGGGTAAAAGGTGTAGTGAAGGATGATAGGGAAATGGCTGAGAAGCTAAATGCATTTTTTGCCTCTGTCTTCACTGTGGAAGATGAGAAGTGCCTGCCCACTCCAGAACCACTGATTTCGGAATGGGGGTTGAAAGACCTGAGTCAGATTGAGGTGACAAGAGAGGCGGTCCTACGTCTGATAGACAACTTAAAAAACAAATAAATCACCGGGCCTGAATGGCATACATCCGAGAGTTCTGAAAGAACTCAAACGTGAACTTGTGGATCTCCTGACAAAAATATGTAATCTTTCCTTAAAATCTGCCTCCACCCCTGAGGACTGGAAGGTAGCGAATGTCACTCCTGTCTTTAAAAAGGGTTCCAGAGGAGATCTGGGAAATTACAGGCCAGTCAGTCTGACATCGATACCGGGTAAGTTGGTGGAAACTGTTATTAAGGAAAAAATTAGTAGGCATATTGATGAACAAAATCTATTGAGGAGGACTCAGCATGGGTTCTGTAAGGGAAGATCTTGTCTCACTAACCTGTTAGTGTTCTTTGAGGGAGTAAATAAACATGTGGACAAGGGGGACCCAATAGATGTTGTTTACCTTGACTTCCAGAAAGCTTTTGATACAGTTCCTCATTAAAGGCTCCTACGTAAGCTCAATAGTCATGTGATAAAAGGACAAGACCTTTTGTGGATCAAAAACTGGCTAATTAAAAGGAAAGAGAAAGTGAGTATAAATGGGCAATTTTCTCAGTGGAGGGAGGCAAGCAGTGGGGTACCGCAGGGATCAGTACTCGGTCCGATGCTTTTTAACTTGTTTATTAATGATTTGGAGTTGGGAGTAAGCAGTGAAGTGGCTAAATTTGCAGATGACACAAAGTTGTTCAGGGTGGTGAGAACCAGGGAGGATTGTGAGGCACTCCAAAGGGATCGGTCGAGAATGGGCGAGTGGGCATCAACATGGCAAATGGGGTTTAATGTGGCCAAGTGCAAAGTGATGCACATTGGAGCCAAAAATCCTAACTGTAAATACATGTTGATGGGGTCCGAACTGGCGGAGACTGACCAAGAGAGAGATCTTGGAGTCGTAGTAGATAACTCAATGAAAATGTTGAGACAGTGTGTGACTGCAGTGAAAAAGACCAATGCTATGCTGAGGGTTATTAGGAAGGGAATAGATAACAAATCAGCCAGTATCATAATGCCCCTGTATAAATTGATGGTGCAATCTCATTTGGAGTACTGTGTACAGTTATGGTCGCCACACCTCAAGAAAGATATTATAGCAGTGGAAAAAGTGCAGAAAAGGGCAACTAAAATGATAAAAGGGTTGGAACACTTTTCCTATGAAGAAAGGTTGAAGCGCTTAGGGGTCTTTAGCTTGGAGAAATGACAGCAGAGGGGTGACATGATAGAGGTTTATAAGATTATGCATGGGATAGAGCAGATAGAGAAAGAAGTCCTTTTCTCCCTTTCTCACAATACAAGAACTCGTGGGCACTCCATGAAATTGCTGAGCAGTCGGGTTAGAACAGATAAAAGGAAGTACTTCTTCACCCAAAGGGTAATTAACACGTGGAATTCACTGCCACAGGAGGTGGTGGCAGCTACAAGCATGGATGGCTTCAAGAGGGAATTGGATAAACATATGGAGCAGAAGTCCATCAGTGGCTATTAGCCACAAAGTATAGATAGGAACTCTCAGTCTGGGTCAAGTGATGCTCTGTAATCTTGGTGTTTGGGAGGGGGCAACAGTGGGAGGGCTTCCTGCCCCCACTGGTGGACCTCCTGAGGGCACCTGGTGTTTTTGGCCACTGTGTGACAGTGCTGAACTGGATGGGCCATTGGCCTGATCCAACATTGGCTTCTCTTATGTTCTTATGTTCCCACTGTAGCATCTCCTTTTAAAAAGCAGGTCAGGGAGAAGTTCACTTGGAGGAGTTCTTGGTGTGGTGAGGCAAGGGCTCTCTTCTCACTCACCACTGGATCCTAGCCATCAGTATTTTTTAAAGCCTGTTATTAATGCTAAGCATTTTTGTGAGTGAGGGGAAGCTCACAACGTGCATGACGAGTAAAGGGGAATGAATCCATTGAAATGGTTCACTTGTCCCCGACACAATTTTCCCAATCCAGTGGGAGTTTTAAGACGTTTTAATCGAATATTTTGTTGTTATCAAATCACATCACTCTTTAACTGAACTCTGTCACTATTAAAACCCGGGGGGGGGGGGGCGGTTCCTGTTTTGCACTTCGAAGGTATTCCTTGGTGGTCTCCCTTCTAAATATTGAATAGGGCCAGCCCTGCTTTGCTTCCGAGATCTGACGAGATCGGGCTAGCCTGGGCTATCAAGGTCATGTTCCTTCTTAATTAGATTAGGTGATCTAAGCTACAATTTGTTATAGGAATGGGAGTTTCCCTACGCATGTTAAATTGAGAAGTTCCTGCAGTGAAAAGTGCATGATCCAGTGGTCCAGTACAGATGTCATATTGCCAGTTAACGTTAGCCACGCTCAGGCCATCAGAAGTGCCCTCCAAGCTTGTGCATTCTTCCCTCCTCCCCTGTTGCATGGGCACTGCTTCCTACCTTTCACTGTTGGGACTAACTCTGGGTAGTGTGGCCCATTAATGGTGACCGGAGTCCAAACTGCAGTTTGCCTGCTTCTACACATGGGTGCTAAGTGTGGTTTGGCATGACCCACACTTTGGTTAGCGAAAATGAGATGGACCCTACCCTACAAACCCAGTAAACTAAGTTTGAAGTCTTCTTCCAGCCTAAGGAGGCGTTTTCCCACTTAAGCTTTGGAGCTAACTATGATGTGCCTTACTTGTACTGTCCTCCAAGGAGCTTTCCTCCACTCAAGTTGGGGGAAGGTTCCATAGGCTGGAGAAGACCTTCTTGGATCCTCCCCATCAACCATGCTCAAGTAATGTAAATCACAGTTCCCAAACTGAAAGGGTATGCTTGTACAAGAGAGGAGGCAGGAGGACTCTGTGATCCTGCATGAGCATAGTTACTCAGGTAATGTTGTGTTGTTCTACTATGATGAGGCTCGACTGGAAAGTAATGAAAGAATAGCTACACCTATTGAAGATATATAACATGATCAAATTTCAAGGCATGAGGAAGGTGAAATAAAGCACTTGAAATCCCTATTAAGCATTTGTTTAGCTTTTCACTGAAACCGGCGACTAGCTTATGAATTAAGTGTTCATCGCATCTGACATGATTCAGTCTGCCTGAGTATGCTATAAAATATCTCGGATGAAGCTGTCCATTTTAAATAAAAATTCATCTTTCTCTTTGGGTGAAATTGATTCTAGATAATTGCATTCAACTGCTGTCCTTTTTCATTGTCTCGGTAGAAAGCCTTCCTTTTATATCTCTGTGTGCAGCAGGGAGAATAAAGCATCTGATTTTTTTTATTGCCTCTGTATAGAATGAACAAGAAAACATATATTCTGTTTCCATTTTTAGTGAGAATCAGCAATTGCAGCTTCTGTACCTAGAATGCATCCTCTCAATGCTCAGTAGTTCCTCTCCGACTATGCACCACCACAAAGGATTCACTGACCTCATCTGGTAAATGTTCCTGCTTTTTACTTTTCTTGGGAAAGAACCAGCATTCAGTCTCGTATGAATGAGTTAACTCTTTCTACTCTGTTTGAGCTACTATTAAATGTTATTTGTATTTACCACAGTGTTTTACAGAAGGGGGGAAGTTTTATTGCCACTGGAGCATACAGTGGGGCATTTGGGTCACCATGCTTGAGGACTTTTTCATGTTTGGGCATGCTGTTAGGATTAAGACTCAGAAGCTACATCTCAGCTGCTGAATCAATGGGGAGGATTTCTAGCAGCTGAGCTACAACAGCCACATCTGGATGTTTGGACAGGGTCCAGCCTTTGAGAAGGCCCTAGCACTTCTCGTAGCTGTGTGGGGTAGCAAAGATCCCTCTCTGTGATTTACCAAGATGACAACAATGTTCAGAGATCTGAGATCTGGCAGCCAGCCCCTGGGGATGGTCTGTGCCAAAACAGACCTCACAGGCCCATGTTTCTATCACTGCAAATGAGGGTTTTGCTTAGCTGCTGGCCCAAAGCTCCAGCTGTTAGCCCTGAGTGTCACCACTTCAGCTTCCTCCAAACATACCCCTTGCACCGATATGATTTAATCTCTGCTGCCACCAGCAGGTTGATGTTAATTGATACACTTGCCCTGTAACCTGTGACCAGACCTTCTGCTCAAATTCAAAAAACCCCTCTTTGAGAGCTGTAGAAGTAGAGAAATTCTTTGGGAATCTCCTTGCTCGAGATCGTTCCAACTAGGCATGCCCTCCTTACCCTTCCTTCGAACGTTTGTAAGTGGATGCCTAGTGTAGTGTTTGCATCTGGTTGCAAAAGCTAAATGATTCCTGTTTCAGGGGAAATTATCTTTAGTTGTGTTGTTTACGAAACATAGAAGCATACAGTTGTACGGCAATATATTGCCACATCTGAGCAAAAGAAAATTAAAAGGCTCATTATTTATTGGAACATTTGAATGCCACCTTTCTACGCAACTTGAGGTCCTCAGGTTGGTGACCAATCAAAATTATTAAGACAGCTTTTAAAATACATATTATGAAAGCAGTTAAAAATAACTATCAAACAAGACACATGAACAGAAAGAAGGATCAGTGAGGGAACACCAAACAAAACAGTTTAGTCTTTACTTGATGGTGGAAGACAGTGATTGAGGGAACAGAAAATCTCCCTGGAGTGGGAATTCCATAAGTTTGGTGCCATAATTGGGAGGACTTTTCTCTGGTTACCACCCATTTAGCCTCAGAAGGCAAGGCTACCCAAGAAGGGGCCATGAAGATGGCTGCCATGATCAGGTAATTCCATGTATTTAAGGTCACCTATAAGGTGTCTTCCATTCTGGATGGAGTTTCACTCCCCTTGAAGGGACAGGCCGGTAGTATGGAGTTGCTCTTGGACACAGGCCTAGTGCTGGATAATCAGGTCACAGCTGTAGCTCAGAGTACCTTAGCCAACTGTGGCTTATCCTGGGCAGAAAAATCTGGCCACTGTGGTGCATTATTTAGGTCCATCAAGATTAGATGACTGCAATGCACTCTGCATGGGGTTCCACTGAAAAGTGTTCAGAAACATCAATTAGTACAGAATGTTGCAGTCAGGATGTTGACTGGAATGGGTCATGAGGACCATATCATTCCAGTCTTGGCTCCTCTACACTGGCTCCCAATCCATTTCTGGGCACAATTCAGGGTGCTGGTGTTCACCTTTAAAGTCCTATGTGGTTGGGGACCAGTGTGTCTAAAAGGTCACCTACTTACTCATGAACCTTACCCAATCACTATGGTCATCTTCCGAGGACCTGCATTAGGGACACCCACCTTCTGAGATTAGGTGGGTGGCAACCCTGGAGAGGGCATTCTGAGTTGTGGTACCAAAACTCTGAAATGCTCTCCTGAGGGAGGCTTTTCTGTCCCCTTCTGTTGCCATCTTCTGCCAGTTGGTGAAGACTTTTTTGTTTCATTTGGCAATCCCACAGTGATCCCTGCTTCCTGCTGAATGTTTTAAGTTCTTATGGTTTTGTATGTGTAATTTAGCTCTATTGCAGTTGGGAGGGTATTTTTCCATTTTGTGTGTTTGTGTCTGTGTTGTGTGAGTGTGTTGTGTGTGTGTGTGTATGTTTGTGCATGTGCCTGTGCCTGGAAGTCATGGCAACCTCTGGCAACTCCTACTGGGGCTGGAGGATGTTCAGAGAAGTGGCTTGATAGCCTGCCTCTGCCTCCCAGCCCTGGTATTCTTTGGATGTCTCCCTGCCTCTGCCTCCCAGCCCTGGTATTCTTTGGAGGTCTCCCATCCAAACACTTGCCAGGGCTGGTCCTGCTTAGCTTCCGAGATCTGATGAGATTGGGCTTGCCTGGGGTATCCAGGTCAGGGCATTTAGTTCTGGTTTTAACTGTTTTAGTTATGTGTTTTTGTCCATTTAAATGGTATTTGAGATAAGATAAATTTTGATTATATATAGATGTCACTTGTATTCCCATGAGTCTCATGAACTCATTATAAGAACTTCATAAATAAACAATTGTGTGAAAATCCAAGAAAGTAAATTCATAAATAGCATTAGAGTTGTATGTGTACACACACTGTATTTGAGAAGAGATTAGACATTCAGGGCTGATTTCTACAATATAGCCTGTGCAGTGAAGAAATCCATACATATAAATAATTCTTTCTTTCTTAGGAAGCAGCTGTGTCCGGCCCTCGTAGTAATTCTGGGAAATCCTGTCCATGATAAAACAATCACTTCTGCTCACAGCAGCACCTGTCTTGAGACTGATTCTCCTTCCTCAGGGGTCTCTGATCACGGCCGAGGGTCAGGTTGCTCTTCAATTGCGCCTGCCCTTAGTAGTCCTGTTGCCCGGACAATCTATTACATTGCAGCAGAATTAGTCCGGTTGGTGGGATCGGTGGAATCCATGAAGCCGGTCCTGCAGTCTCTCTACCATCGTATGCTTCTGTATCCCCCACCTCAGCACCGAGTTGAAGCTATCAAGATCATGAAAGAGGTAAGGTAACCTGAGAGAGTTTGATGTTTATTTGTATTTTAATTGCAAGTTATTCATGGTTATTAATATTTATTCAAAGCAACATTTCTAAAATTAGACCATATACAAAGTAACAAGCAAGAAATCAACAGCAACGTGCATTTCAGTACTTCATATCCAAGTACTTGAGAAGTGAAAAGGTTGTTTGAGTTCTAACAATGAGGTTCTCTGATGGGCTTCTCTGGGCAGCTTGTTTCAAAGTTCTGATTTTGCCACTATGGTTTCCCTTCCCTACGGAGTGCCTCACAATATTTTACAACAGACAGTAATATGGAGCAGGTCCTCTTTAGCCAAATTCAAGAAATGAAGAGCCTGGGCCTTGTATGGCATTTGGTGCTTTATAACCTGCATCTTGAATTGAACTCAGCAATATAAAGTCAGACAATTCAGGCAAGCTAACATAGGTTTTGTATGCTCTGTTTGGTTAATAAACAGGCGGCTGCCTAGCTGAAGCCTGAAAACCATCTGTAAGGATGGACCAAATTAGACCAGATTAGATGATGGAATAAATTAGACCAGCCTAGGAGCATGTGTGATGGCGCCTAATTTAACCTCCTAAACTGATAAACTAAGTATTAAACCAAACGTATGGAGTTGCTCACTACAGTCAGGTTATCGCACAAAGCATACCTAAGGTTCTTTCAGTAATACATTTGCTAGTAACTGCAAGTACATGATATTTTAAAGAAACTATTAGTGTAATGCCAGTGGCTGACTTTGTGGTACGTGTATTCATTTAATTTTTACATTTTTAAAATATTTAAAGACAGGTCTGAAAATGCTTGCACGTCTTTCCCGTGTTTCCCTGCACACCATGATTACTGCTATGGACACTTGTATCTTCATGGGGTCCATTGCATTTTATGTACAGACTCTTTAAATAACCATGGAGAAAGACCTTCAAAAGTAGGGAGCCACAGCTCAGCAATTAAACATGATCTGGGAATAGCACTCAGTGCATTCTGAGAATAAATGTAAGGTTAGAGTTCAGGGGCACCTTTAAGACCAACAAAGTTTTATTCAAGGTGTGAGCTTTAGTGTGCTTCATCAGATGATGAAATGGAATTACATATCATAGTTGTATATACAGGGGTGTCTTGTTAAATTAGCATACAAAATAAGTGAAGATATTTTTTTAACAGATCAAAAGAATGACAAGCTGGGTTTCTGGTTAACATCTGTTTGGGTTCAACTTGGGGGGGAAACAACATAGGTAATAAATATGTCGGAACTGGAAATGGATGTTCCCTAAATTGTGAGAATCCCATCAGACCCCATCCATCTCCTTTCTAGCATGGAGGCTAACTTTACAGCATCTTGGCTGTGTAGAGTATTTTATTTGTTCCGAAACCGAGAACTACATTTAAATCTACCATTCCAGATTACATTACGTATTCAATTATATTCTTGATTGTTAAGAGTAGTAATAACATTTTGCTTCACTAAAACATGGAGTTAACTGACAGAATCCTTTTCCTGGGGTACAGTGTTATGCCAGAGATCAACAAGATATTGCATTGCATTACAATCACTATTATAATATACTGTTTCAAGAAAAAGAAAAGAAAAAAAAAGAAAAAGATCAAAATATAGGGGATGTATAGCCCTTCTTGGTGAGACTACATGTGTGAGGATTGAATGAGTTGGCATATGTAATGGGATAAGAAACCAATATCCCTGTCAAGTCCTGGTGGGGTGTTTGTTCCGAGTGTTGTAATAACTTGTAATTAAATGCATTTGAGCAAGCATCTTTGAAGGCATAGGTATCTTCTAAAATAGGGATAAAAACTGCCTAGTGATTTTACTATGTTATGGTATACTTTATTTAGTTTAATCTGTCTTTGTGTTATGCATATCTTAAGATAATTTTCTTCCACAAGGTTTTTAATTTCTTTTCTCCATAGAAGTATTAACAGCCATGATCAGAACTGAAATTTAATAGTGTTGATAGGTGGTTTGTGCTGCTATTTTGCCAAACTGTCGTCTATCACGAGTGTAAATGTGAAAATGGAGGAGTAATAACTCTCCTTGCAGCTACTTTATAACACGGTATTAACATATGAAAATACCAGCAGAAAAATATATAATTCTTTCTCATATTTCTTTCTGTCTGGTTATAGTTTTCGGAAGCACATTCATCCAATTGATTGTTTATCCCGCTTGCAATATTCAGGTCTGTCCAGGTCATTGTAGATATGTGGTCAGACCTGACAAAAGTTGTACTACTTCCAGTAGCTCCTCTGTGGTCGTGGAGCACATTTCATTTTGTGGTATTACCACTCATTGGAGAATAGTTTTAAAACCTACCATGAATACATACTAGAGCCATCATGCAGTGCTTTTCCTAGAGCTGTGTCATAGAGTAAAGCTGATGTCTTCTGAAAAGTGTAAATAGCACTCTTTATAAACCCAACCCAACACAGTATGTGAACCCGTAAGATGCTTATAACCGTGGTGTTTACTGTAATATTAGCCATGTTTGATTGAACACATGAATTGATTACAAATGATTGGGTTTAATTCAAGGCCAGCGGAAAATTTGAAAAAATTTACCTGAGACCTACTTTATTTTGTAATCAAGGCTCAGATCCTAAGTTCCCTTTTTTTTCTTGCGGTTGCCACTTCTGTTTCAGAAATGGAGGGGACCAG
This sequence comes from Lepidodactylus listeri, assembly GCA_029233225.1. Taxonomy (NCBI): domain Eukaryota; kingdom Metazoa; phylum Chordata; class Lepidosauria; order Squamata; family Gekkonidae; genus Lepidodactylus; species Lepidodactylus listeri. The sequence continues at coordinate 45,452,713 of JARCFY010000003.1, forward strand.
TTTTCACTGATTTCTCCCCCTCCACTACAGCCCCCACTTGATCCTATGGCCTACTTACTGCAGTGGGAGGCAGAAAAGCAGCTCTGCTAATACTGCATAAGAACCGAGTCAAAATCTAAAGTTTCTCAAGATCTCCTTTGCCTCAGAAGGCACAGTGTTAGTTTATCTCTGTTATGTCCTCAGACAAATTAGCCCACTTAAAAGTTCAAGATGATCCCAATTATGCATTTATTGGAGTTGCATGCAGTTTCTCTTATCTCATTCAGATTTGCATTCTGCTTAGATGCTTGGGAGTCCTCAACGGCTGTGTGATTTGGCAGGCCCCTGCTTCTCTGAACTGGAATCCAGAAAAAGATCAATTTCGAAAAGAAAGTCCCACCTTGATCTTCTCAAACTGTAAGTTCCATTTCTGAATTTTAATTGCATGACTTAAGTAGACTTTGCTTATTTATATATGGATGCAGTGGAATTTACATAGCTGCAATTTGCATACATTTAACTTTCCTCTTCATTTAAGGGATAAATATCTTAATACAATGAAAGATCTTAGCAAAATATTGTGAAATATACAATATGCTTAACTTGAATAATGCAAGCTTATTCCAAAGTGTAAAACTGCACAGGTATTTATTATTTTATGTTATTTGAAATGTTTTTAGCTATCTTTATTCCTTACAGAGCTCAAAGCAGTTTACAACATAGATAAAATTCATACAATACATAGAAACCAAAATTTAAAAGCACAATTCAGGACTGCAGTAAACTTAAACAAATGTGGTCCTAAATAAAACTGTCTTCAGTGGCCTCCTAAAGAGTGAAAATGAGGGAAGGGCCCTGGAGAGGTTGATCTATAATTGTGGGGCTGCCACTGAAAAGGCCCTCTCTCCTGTACCTACCAAACCAGCTTCTTTGGTGGATGGAACAGTCAGGAGGGCCTCTCCCTGTGATCTTGATTCCCATGCAGGAACATATGGGAGAAGATGGTCCTTCAGATGAAGGACTTTAAAGGTCAAAAATAAAATCTTGAATTTGGCTTGGGTGTGGATCAGTAACCAGTGTAATTGTTGTAATGTTGGGGTCACATTCTCCCATGAACCAGCCCCTACCAGCTGTCTATCTGTAGTGTTCTGCACTAACTGCAGCCTCCAAAAAAATCTTCAAGAGTAGCCCCAAGAAGAAGAAGAGAAGAGATTGAATTTATACCCCGCCCTTCACTTGTAGTCTCAGAGTGGCTTACAAACTCCTTTCCCCTCCCCTTCCCACAACAGACACCCTGTGAGGTAGGAAGGGCTGAGAGAGCTCTGACAGAAGCTGCTCTTTCAAGAACAGCTGTGCCAGAACTACCTCTTGCCCAAGGTCATCCAGCAGGTGCAAGTGGGGGAGTGGGGAATCAAACCCGGTTCTCCCAGATTACAGTCTGCACACTTAACCACTACACCAAACTGGCTCTCAGTAGAGCACATTGCAGTAGAGCACATTGCAGTAGTCCATTCTAGATGTAAGTAAGGCATGGATCACTGTAGCTAGATCTGCCTGACCCAAGAACAGATCCAACCGATACACAAGCCAAAGCTGGGCACAAGCACTCCAAACCACAATAGCCAACTGGTTTTCTAAGGTGACTGCTTTGTTGGGTAGCACTTTCAAGCTGCAAACCTGGGTTTTCAAGAGGACTAGGACCCCAGCCAAGACTCGAAAGATTTGAAGTCCCTAGTCTACTAACTCAGAGCACCTCTGAAAATTATGTTTCAGCTTGTTAACCCTCATCCAGCCCATTACTGACTCCAAGCCCTGGTTCAGAATATCAGCAACATTCTCAGAATTAGGTGGGAAAGATCAAACCCACCGGCCAACGGCCATAGGGCACAGCAGGAATCCCCCGGCACCATCCCAGAGCAACCCCCTCTGATACATCTTGAGCCACCATAACACAGTGCTGAGAGACTGCAGGTACTGTGGTTGATGATATCAAAGGCCATTGAGAGAAGCAGCAGAACTAGCAGGGCTATATTCCCCCTGTCTATCTCTCAGTAGTGTCATCAAATTCTGGCCTGAAGCCAGATTGAAATGGGTCCAGAAAATCAGTCTTTTCCAAGAGTCCCTAGAACTGAGAAGCGACCACCCACTCAAGCACCTTGCCCAAGAACAAAGGTTGGAGACTGACTGGAAGTTCTCCAACATAATAGGTCTTAGGGAGGGTTTTTTTCCCAAAACAGGTCTAATCACTGTCTCCTTGAACATGGGTGGCATAACCTCCACCCTCAAGGAAGCATTTAATACTCCCCATATCCTCTCGGCCAGTTCCCTCTGGCAGTTTTGTCAGCCAGGAAGGGCAAGGATCAAGAGCACTGGTGGTAGGTCTCACCTATCCAAGGATCTTGTCCACATCCTTGGGCTTCAAAAGCTCAAAAATATCCATATCGATTGGACAAGCAGGTGCCAAAGATGCATTGTCTGAACATACACTGAAGAAGTAAGGAAAATCTGGATTCCAAATTAAGTAAGATTTTGTTTCTGAAACTGTGTCAGAGGTCTACAGCTTTCCAAAGGGCAGGGATCAACACAGGAGTACAATCTTGCTAGCTTACTCTCATGTTGTCAGGGTCAGGGAGGGGCTGTGGTTCTCCAACAGGCAGTCTCTGAGATCAGTTGGTAGAGCAAGGGACTTGATCTTAAGCTGGGGCACAATGGGGATGTGAGCTGAAATCTGAAGTACAAGAGGCAGAAGGTACTGCTCTGTTCAATAGATAAAGGCCAAGCTTCTCTCAACACTGAATACCAATGTTGTCAAATTCCAGCTCATTATCAAAGCACATACTTGTATTTTACTTCTCTTTGAAAAAGGAATTGTTTGTGCTTTAATGTAGTAGTGATGCTTGTGGGTTCAAGGATTCCTGTTACAATAAAAATAATAAAGGGGGGCTGTGTGTTTTTATATCCTAGTATCCTGGACGGGATGACTGAAGCTTGCATCAAAGGTGGCATTGAAGCATGCTATGCCTCGGTGTCTTGCGTCTGTGCCCTCCTTGGAACTTTAGATGAGTTAAGTCAAGGAAAAGGCCTGGATCAGGAACAGATCCATCTGCTTCTCCGACGCTTGGAAGAATTAAAGGACGGGGCTGAAACAAGCAGAGATTCTATGGAGATCAATGATGCGGATTTTAGGTGGCAGAGACGTATCCTGTCATCAGAACATACCCCATGGGATGCAGGCAATGAAAAAAGTCCTGACATTAGCATTAGTGTTACCACAGATACTGGTCAAACTACTTTGGAGGGTGACTTGGGCCAGACGACTCCAGAAGATAATTCTGAAATTCGTAAAAATTCACTGCAATCACCAGGTGGACAAGTGGGTAAAGAGATTCATTATAAAGAGCCGGAATCGGAAACTATCGACCAGCCAGATGTTGTTCAAAGGAGCCATGTGGTTGTTTATCCAGACATAACTAATTTTCTTTCAGTTGACTGCAGGGCACGTTCCTGTGGCTCCAGGTACAGTGAGAGTAATTTCAGCGTTGATGACCAGGATCTTTCTAGGACTGAATTTGATTCATGTGACCAATATTCCATGGCAGCAGAGAAAGATTCTGGGAGGTCAGATGTCTCAGACATTGGCTCAGACAACTGTTCATTGGCTGATGAAGATCAGACGCCAAGAGACTGTCCAGGTCACAGATCTTTACGAACTGCTGCCCTTTCTTTGAAGCTGCTGAAGAACCAGGAAGCAGATCAGCATAGTGCCAGGCTGTTTATCCAGTCCCTTGAAACTCTTCTTCCCCGACTTATAGCTCTTTCTAGTGTCGAAGAGGTGGACTTGGCCCTTCAGAACTTTTCTTCAACTTTTTGTTCAGGTTGGTGAGATTGCGGTTTGTTTCACAGTTAGTGTTACATGAATTCTCTGAGTATCTTTTTTGGGGTGGGGGGAGATATCCATTACAGAGCATCTCCTTAAGTATAAGCAGGGCTCATTTCGTAGCAGGAGCTCCTTTGCATATTAGGCCACACCCCTTTAATGTAGCCAATCCTCCAAGAGTTTACAGAGCTCTTCTTACAGGGGCTACTGTAAGCTCTTGGAGGATTGGCTACATCAGGGGTGTGTGGCCTAATATGCAAAGGAGCTCCTGCTACAAAATGAGCCCTGGGTGTAAGCATGGTTTTTGTGCTGTGGTTGAAAAAGTTAGCGTTCTAACTGATGTGCAGCCTTATGGATTAATTTTGTAAAACAAGGAGCTGATTCCAGTGTAAAAAAAAAAATTCTGTCCAAGAGAAGAACACACATGAAAAAAATGTTATGTCAGAAACAAGAATCTGTTTGCAGGAGAGCTCCACAAGCGGGATATTACCTAATGTGAGATACGTTGTGCTGTGACAGTCAATGATTCGCGGTTACCCAGAGGCCTTCATGTCTAACAAGGGATCTGAACACAAATTTACACCAATCCAAGGATCAGACTACATCTAACAGCTTGTATCATGTAGTATGTCCGTTCCTGCAAACTGACTTTGACTGAGACTGTCAGATGTCAGGTACAAGGGTAATCATTTCCCAAGCATGTGGGGCCCCAGTTTTAATCAGAACCATGGTGTGCAGGGAGATGGGGCTTCAGCCTTCCTCCCCTCACCATTTTCCCATCGTGAAACAGCCCTTGAGGAGTGCTATTGATTCTGTTGGAAGGCTGCACATGCAGCCCATCAGTATCCGTGCCGGCCCCATCCCCCGGGTCAATAACACTCCCCAAGTGCCATTTTATATCAGGGAAATGGTGCAAGGGAAGGCTTGAAGCCCCTTCTCCCCCTATGTATTGGTTCCCAATCTAAGCTAAGGCTACCCACGCTTGGGGAAAAAGTTTTCTTGCACCTGATGTCCCTCATTCAAAGTCAGGTCGAGGGAACCCAGACACTGAGCGTAACAAAATTGTAATGTGTAGTTTCACTGCTGACTACACCACACCGATTAACTTATTGCCAGTGGCAGCTCTCTTTTCTGTCTAAAACTGAGCAGTCTGTAGTGGACTGTGAAAGACAATTTCATGTTACAGCGAAGTAGGTTACAGTTCATCAGTTGTAATGAGCCATTATGAAAAAGTGCACTTGATTGACTTACAGCACACTCCTGAGTCCAGGAGCTATTAGCATTTAGGGGGAAGCCAGCTAAGCATTATGCTGGGGTAACCTGGAGTTATACCAGTGTATCCCATGGTGCTGTGGCCAGCCTCAGGAGGAGGCTGCCCAGCCAGATATCTAGTGCACAGTGGTTGTTACATCTCTGTTTGTTAGGTATGATGCACTCTCCAGGATTTGAAGGGAATACTGGCTTCAGCTTCCAGACACTGATGAATGCAGACAGTCTCTACATGGTTTCTCACTACACTCTTCTGCTTAATCTGAAGCTGTCCAATGCAGATTACTATCGAAAGAAGCCTGCCCAGTGCCCTGTGTTAATAGTAAGTGGGTATAGAAAATTTTGCTACCAAATGTGCCTGAAGTCATGATTTGTTATGATGAACATATCACATGGACGTATCTTACTTTTTTTCTACTGCTGTGTCGATCTGCAGTTCACTGACTTGTGCTGTAGAACCACAGGTTTAAATCATTGTAACTGAGTTAAGGATTGGCTTTCAGATATGCTTGACATGTTCAAACAGCAGGAATTTTTGGAGGGAATAGCAGGCCTTAAAAAGCTGCAGGAGTGATGGGGAGACAGATCTAAAAATGAAAATTAATGCAGGTGTTTCCTCCTTTCTCAACAAGAGAGAGCTGAAAGATTCTGAATGGCTCAGGTCACATGTGATGACCAAATCTCATTTTGTCCACAGTGAACACAAGCTTGGTTAGTTGGCATGCTTGAGCACTCCTTCCTCTTCCCCCTTCTTCCTTCCCTCATGCATTGTGCTGAGATTGACTAACTCCAGTGACTCATAAATTCTGAGTATCGGTGAGCGGTTTTCGCTTCCCGATAACTAGGATTCTTAACCACAGTTTAATCCTGGTTAGGAATCGCAGTTACCTGGAGGAAAAGTAACCTTAGTTTATGCAGGCATCTACATTTGGACATCATGGCTACTGGAGTTAGTGGAAGACTTCTGTCTTCAACCCTGCTGCTCATGTGAGGGGAGTGGGAAAAATCAAGACAGCGTGCAGGCCCAGTAACAAACTGGGTTTGTGCCCATCACAAACTAAGATTTGGTTCATGATGTCTGAACTGAGCCTATGAATTTGAAATTCAAAGTGATTGTTATAATTGTGCTAATGTTTCCAGAGTGTTAATTACATAGCCCACAGTTTTATGATTGGGAGAGATGTGAAGACAGAATATTCACAACAGGACATAACTGTTTTGGTAACAGGAAGAAATGTCATGCAATATTTCTCATCAGAAATATTTTTCCCTGTTAACCAAATAGGTTACCATCTGTGTCAGGCTTGTTTTAATTGCAACATGGATGAATATTAATTAAAGCTTTTGGAATCTATTTGGCTAACTAGTTATAATGCCTGCACGGGTTTGAGATTTTTCATTTATAAATGTTTTGAGAACTTGTATGTAGGAATTCTTTCATTAATTGTGCTAGCAGTGAGATGCTTACCTCTGTACACTCAATAGATGTGAGGGAACAAAGAGAGTTATTTATTTATTGCCTCCTGATCTTACCTGTATGTTTTGGGCTCTCTGAGAACAAACAGCACTTCCTAACTAGTGTGGTCTTCCATTTTATAGAAGGAGTTTATGAAGCAGGTCCAGTCCAGTGGAGTGTTGATGATATTTTCTCAGGCTTGGGTTGAAGAACTTTACCATCAGGTGCTTGAGAGAAATCTTCTTGGAGAGGCCGGATACTGGGGAAGTCCTGAAGAACACAGCCTTCCTCTCATTACCATGCTAACTGGTCAGTATTATAATTGTATAGTCATCTAACTATAGAGATAGCGCAGAAATAAATGTACAACATCAGCTAAATTTATTATGATAGCACTCAAAACATTAGAAATGAATATCATGGGTGTTTTCCTTTTAGAAAAAATATTGAAATTACATCTTCCCTATATCAGGGAGCTTAGAGTGTGACTCTCCAGTCAATAATAGCCATATGACAAGGTTGTAGTGTGCTTTGTTTGGTCATCATACCAAAAGGCCCTACTTTCTGACCCCATCTTACTCATCTAATTCAGTAGCTGGATTGTGTTGCATCATGACTGAGAGCCCAATCTCATCAGATCTCAGAAACTAAGCAGGGTTGGTCCTGATTAATATTTGAATGGAAGACACTCCCCCACCAAGGAATACCAGGGTCATTACACAGAGGCAGGCAACACCAACCACCTCTAAATGCCTCGTGTCTTGAAAACCCCATAGGGTTGCCATAAACCAGTTGCAACTTGATGGCAAAATAAGAAGTAAATTGTAATTTTTGAGAGATTTTCCCCATTTGGGCTCGGGTGGTTACTTTTCTTCTGTAGCCTGGAGTATTATCTCTTCTAGACAGGACAACTGTTTTACAGATGAAGATGCTGTCTGGAATTTTGGAACTAAAATGGTCATTGGCATACATCTTCAACTAACCTTTGAGAGCATTGTAAAATCCCTAACCCTCACACTAGAATTTATTACTATGGCAAGAATATAATTTGCTCCTTTTAAAAGCTTTCCCAGTTAAACACAACAGTCAGAGATATACAGTTGTTTTCAGTATGAGTTGAAAAGTTGTTGTGCAAATTTACTGCAGTGCTAGCAAACCGTAGTTGCTTCAGAAAACAGACCTTATGTAAATAAGAACATAAGAGCCCTGCTGGATCAGTCCAGTGGTCCATCTAGTCCAGCATCTTGTCTCACACAGCAGCCAACGAGTTCCCCTGGAGGGCCAACAACAGGGCATAGAGGCTGAGACCCTCCACCAATGTTGCCTCCTGGCTCTGGGATTCAGAAGTTTAGTGCCTCTGAATGTGGAAGTTCCCCTCAGTCATGACTAGTATCTACTGATAGACCTATCCTCCATGAATCTAATCCCTTTTAAAGGAGTTTATTCCTGTGACCATGACTACATCTTCTGACAATGAATTCCACATTCTAATCTCTCTTTGTGTAAAGAAGTATTTCCTTTTGTCCATCCTGAATCAACTGCCCATCAGCTTTAGTGGATGCCCTTGAGTCCTAGTATTTTGGGAGAGGAAGAAAAAGTTCTCTTTGTCAACTCTCTCCAGCTCATGCATAATTTTATAAACTTCTATCATGCTCCCCCCAGTCGTCTCTTTTCTAAACAGAAAAGTCCCAGATTCTTCAGCCTTTCCTCATAGGGAAGGTGCTCCAACCCCCTCATAATCTTGGTTGCCCTTTGACTTTCTTCCTAAGTGAGGGCTGATTGACATGTTGCAAAGTCCACTATGGCCACAAGAAGGACCAAGACATATACTATAAGTTCCTCCACTTGAAACTTAATTCCCAGGTGCACATGTTCCTGATTCAGATCAAGGCGGCAGCATGTGAGTAGAAGTGGATTAAGCTGTTCTCCTCCACCATTTTCCTGACCTGATGTGGTCCCAGTGTGCTGTTATTTCCCCATTGTGGAAACTTACATGGAATGATAGCTAACCATGTTTCCCCTGTGGGCAAGTAGTACTTCCCCAGGACAGCGTCAGGTTGGTGGAACATCACTGAGGGGGAAGATTTAAGCCCCCTGTCCTTATGAGCTGCAATCACAGTCTGAATCTAGACCCCATGCATCTGAGAATTAAATTCCCCGTGGGGAACTCCCAAAACATGTCTGTCCAAAGCCTGCCTGGGTGACATGTGGACATTGTGAGTATGAATTGGCCTGAGCACCTGTGTTTACATTCTCTCTTTCTCTCCTTGAGTCCTTTTCAGGACCATCGATCGACTTTAGTTGATAAAATGAAGATCCTATGTTTCCACACAGTAAAAACAACTTCTAGGGCTGCTCTGGTTTGGTGCCTCTGGTTTGGTGGCTCACAGAACTCAGTCATGTTCTTCACATAGTGATTTACAGCATGAAGTAATTCCTTTCATGTGTGAAACAGCAGTCTTAGAGATCAAATACTACAAACAGAACTTTTGTATCGTATACTACTTCGCACACAATATTTTAAAGTGAAGGCATTTCACACATTAAACTCCAAGTAACCAAGTAATGAGGTACTGTGAAACACACATGGGACTCAAGTTATAGATAGTTTCTTATCCCCACAGTTACCTCATGCTGCTGTTGCTTTTCCTTTCAGACATTGATGGTTTGGGAAGTAGTGCAATAGGTGGGCAGTTGATGGCTTCTGCATCTACCCAGTCTCCTCTCACCCAGAACTGGAAGCCGGATGAGGCAGTTGTGGCAGGTAGGTGGCCTGTTTAGTGTGGATCATCCGCATGAGTCAGGCATTGTGTGAATTAGGGAGGCTGCTGAAAACCCTTTCGTCCACTTTGAACTTCATCTTCCAGTCCTTCTCTTCCTCATGGTTAGGGATCTAAGATCTTATTTTTCTACTGTAGCATTTCAAAAATCACATTGGGTGGGTCATCTTTAAGGCTGATAAAGATGTATACTTTGGGGGAAAGGTTGCTTAGTACAGAAATAAATCACAAGTAAACATTCTAGTCTCTTGACTGACTAAAATCAAATGCGCTACTTAAGAGAACCAAAAGCATGTTCTTCCCCACCCCCATCATCATTTTTTCATTGCAAGCTACTTTTGTTGTTGTTCATGCTCATTGGGAACTGAATACGTTGTTCTTGTAATTTTGGACTAGACGGATCATTTTAAACAGCTGCCTTGCAACTCTTGTGAAGATTCACATGTTGCAAAGCTACCCAAGTATTATTAGATTTGTGTTGATAACTGGCAGTTTTATAATATTATTGTTATTAGGTTGATTACATCCCATTCCATCTTCTTCTGTATAAAACTTTTATGAATGCTGTTATACTCATCTTTTTGGTAAATTATTCTCATCCAGTAGTTGTACAGTTGTTTTTTCAGGTAACATTTAGTCTTGTGTTTTGTTCTGGGTTGGTGTTTCAACACTATGATAAATATAGGTGGCTGAATCCAGTAGAAAGATTGCACAAGGGCCACAGATCTTCCCAGCTGTCCCCTCACCCCAGCAGTCCTTTCCAATCCCTGGGAGAGTGTATTCCCATGGCCATGAGACTCACATGGAATAACAGCCACATGGGTTGGGGTACTGCAGTAGGGAGGGGAATAAAATGATCACTTCCTCCTCCTGTTTCCATCAGTGGCACTTCATTTATGGAAGAGGCAGAAGGAAGTGGTTTTGCCTCCTTCTCCACAACATCCTCATGGAGATGAGGAAGACTTCTGGGGAAGGAGAAGGATCCATGACTGTCATTACCCTCTGCTGATGCATCACAGGATCCAACCCAGTATGTTGGCATTGGGTGGGGAGGAGACATTTCCTGGATGCCTGAGAGCTTCTGTCCACTTCAGATAATTGTTGTACGGCATCATTTTTTTTTGAAACACCTATTTTAAACTGGAGCCAAACCAATACTGATTCCCAACAGCAAGCAATGTTTGAATTTCTGGGTTAACTAAGGAGCTATCTGGGCAATCTTTTTCCCCCCTTTAGGTGTGGCTTTCGCCCGATACCTGCTAATTGGTTGCTGGAAAAATTTGATTGATACCTTATCGACACCTCTGACCGGTCGTATGGCAGGGAGCTCTAAAGGACTCGCATTCATTCTCGGAGCTGAAGGAGTCAAGGAGCAGAATCAGAAGGAGAAAGACGCCATTTGCATGAGCCTGGATGGACTAAGGAAAGCAGCCCGGCTCAGCTGTGCTTTAGGTATACTATAGTCAACAGCATGGGCCGTGTTTTTAGAGGAATTTTGTACAGTGGGGTGTAATTTTTGTTGTGCCCGAGTGACCTTACAGATATAGAAGAGCACTAATTGTGGTGCAGACTTGCACCTTTCTTTTAATTTAACCAATGGGTAACAGGTACGTGACGACTGGAACAGAGGGTGAATGCAAATTCTGTGCTAAGAAATAGCTGGATTCTTTCTTTCAATAGGGGTTGCTGCTAATTGTGCATCTGCCCTTGCTCAGATGGCTGCTGCTTCATGTGTTCAGGAGGAGAAAGAAGAAAGGGAGACCCAAGAACCAAGTGATGCCATTACTCAAGGTACAGCTAATCAAGACACTCATTAGTTTGCTGCTTAACTATAATGTGGGAGCCACTGCAATCATATTGCCTTATTATGTCAGTATTCTAACTAAGCACTTAGAATCTTTGTAAATGTTTCGGTGGGGAGGGCTGAGATGTTCCCTTTGAGTCTTCTACGAAGGTCAAAATGTCTGTCTTGGAGCAGAAACAAGGCCAACATATTGCTGACAGTGAAAATAATTCCAACTGGACAAAGTCTCCCATGTTACATGTCTTGGGAATGAATAACGTAGATTGTAGTGGGGTGTCCCAGGAGTCTGTCCAAGAACATTTGAGTCCGAGAATGTGCTGCACCTAATCATGTCATCATGAAAAAATTGCATGTGTATAGGTTAAACTTTTATTTATTTATTTAGAATATTTCAATGCCGCCTGTTCAGAGTCCTACTCATGGCAGCTTACAATTTTAAAAAACACAGTATGTTTTTAAAAAGCCATTAAAAACAAGCCATCAGACATAAAACAGAAGCAAACCATTAAAAAAAAAGCTGTTAAGATACAATCCTTAATTAAAAGTCTAGGTCAAAGGATGTGTTTTAGCCTGGCACCTAAAAGAAAGTGCAGGTAGGCACCAGGCAAGCCTCAAGGGGGAGGGCATTCCAAACATGAGGTGCCACCACAGAAAATTTCCTTTCTCTAGTCACTACCTGCCTCCCCTCTGAAGGCAAAAACACAGAGAAGAGGGCTTGAGGGGCAGATCTTAAGTGGTGGTCTGGATAGTAGGGGAGGAAATGATCCTTCAGGTACTTTGGTCCCAAGCCATTTAGGGCCTTAAAAGTAAGAGCCAGCACCTTGAATTGTGCCCAGAAACAGAAATGTGCCCAGATCTTTCTGCACAGGGTGATACAATCCCTGTAACCACCCACTAACAGTACCGTGGCCACCACATTTTGACCAATTGAAGTTTCCAAACTATTTTCAAAAGCAGTCCAAAATAGAATGGTCATCTAGCTGGAATGTCACTATGGTCATCTAGCTGGAATGTGATCAGAGCATGGATCGCTGTGGCCTGATCACTGTTTTGAGGAACGGCTATAGCTGGCAAACTAGCTGGATCTGATAAGAGGCACTTTGTGCCACAAAGGAGACCTGAGCCTCCAACTGTAGGCAGTATCATGATCAGGGCCAAGCCTGGTACTGTTGCTTTACCCAGGGTTTCCAGGATACACAAATACAATGACAACAAGTACAGAAATTCACAGGAGCAAGTTCTACAAACTGGTCTGGAGCTGGATATCTGAAGGTCCAGTCCAAGGGCTGGGGTAAGAGGGTTGAGAGTCCAGGGATCCAGTTCCAAGGCTTGGGAACAGGTGCAAGATACAGGGGTCTGGGTCCCAGGCTTCAGGAGCAAGCACAGATTACCAGAGACAAAGTACAAGGCAGGAGGGTCAGGGTAGAGCTCTGTTTGTTAAACAGGTCAGCACACAGAGGTGGCAAGCAAGGCTGTTTCTGCACCAAGGCTTGCTTACCATGTTCCTTTTATCTGCACCTTTTGCTTACTCATCCCTGAGGGCCAGGTGTCGCTCCTTACAGTCACATTCAACTTCCTACAGGTGCAAGTCTTTTACGGTTTCCCCATCAGCCTGTCAGTCCTGGTCCTACAAGGACTCCAGGAACTAATGCTGATAGTTGCTGAGCAGCCAAGCAGGCATTCCTTCATCTCTCTAGAGCTGCCAAGTGCTTTCTTCATCTATGCAGTGCTGGCTCATGAGAGGCTAGCAGGGAAGCCAGAAGCACTTTCTTCTCCTGGAAGATCAAGCAGCTGGGACATAATTCGGAAGTGTTCTCGCTTCCTGATGCTTCCCCCCAGTGGATCTGATGCTCAGGTGGGAATTCCACTGATGTGAATCTGAGGAGGTGGCAGCTGGCCGGCCCATGACATGCAGGATCTAGTAGTATCCCCAAGCTACAAACCTGGTCATTTGGGCGGGGTGGAGCCCTCCTCCAGGACAGGCTGGCTTCAGTTTATTGGCCTTTATCTACCCCGTTGCCTTCTCCACGCACCTGTTCAGGACTTCCCTAGACCCACCTGGCTTACCTGTTAAACAGAAGTAGAGCTGAGTGACATATACATATTTGTGGCACCTCACTCTAGATCCCCAGGTGACCTCTTCCAGTGGTTTCATATAGATGTTAAATACCATGGGGGATAAGATGTACCTCTGAAGGACGCTATAGGATAAATGCCATGGGGCCAAGCAGCATTCTCCCAGCACCACCTTCTGGAATTGGCCAGTCAAGTAAGAGCAGAACCAATGAAGCATGGTGCCCCTTACGCCCAACCCAGCCAGCTTCTCCAGAAGGATTCCATGGCTGATGGTATCGAAAGCTGCTGAGAAGTCCAGGAGTTCAGAAGTCCAGCAATTAATGCAGTGTACTTTTTAAAAACCCATTTGGCTAAAAGCACTTCATAGAAAAACTTAGATTTATTGTTTTGTAAATAACTGCAAATCTTTTCTTAAAAAACATATGATGAAACAGTGAAACAGAAAGTGGAACAAAAACTGGAGCAGATGGGCAAAGTGCAAGGAGTCTGCCTGCATACAGCTCATGTTTTGTGTATGGATGCCATACTTAGTGTGGGACTGGAGATGGGAAGCCACAATCAAGACTGCTGGCCGCATGTGTTTAGGTACGGAATTGGCCACTGTGCCTTCATCTTCATTCACAGCCAATTTCAGTCCCATGAACACGGCATCCTTTGTGCTCGATATTGTCCTTTGCACTGGTAATCTCTTTCATGACAGATTGTCTAATTTGTTAACCAACATCTTTGTTGGAATCTCTGTTGTAGTCCCAATGAAAGCAACGAGACAGAAGCATTCTTCACGGTACTGAATAGCATGAAAGATTGGATCTCTTTGATTAGCTCATAGTTCTTGTCTTTCGAGATGGTTTGTGTTCATTGGGACAGGGACTTGGTACATGCTGCATTTCATTGCATGATGGTTCCTGCAATCCTGTCCCTTCACATTTAGATGATGTAACAGAAAGAGAGATGCATACACCATGACAAGCATAGGAAGCAGCTACTAGAAACAATGGTTTTGAACCCCAGTAGTATATTACTTAAGGTTGGTATTTTTGTGCATCCCTTCCAGTACAATTTTAAAAGAAAATCAGTTTATAAATAAGTATATAATAGCTGTCTTACAAAAGAATTATAAATGTATCATTTTCTCTCCTCTTGATGTATAGAAGAAACAGCCATATTTTTTTCCTTATCCCACACAGGCAGCAATAGATGAATTCTGAGCTAAAGAGCTGCACAGTCTCCAGTCTCTCTTGTAACTAGACCACTCTCTAAGATGTTTGCCTGTTACTTTCCTGATTGCACTGCACAGATTTTCAGCTTCCCATCACTCACATTTCCCCAGCAACACTAAAAACATTCATGAGCATTCCATAAAATCATAGCAGCTCTACCAGTTGGGGGTGGGGGGGTGGGATCCAGTGTTTCCTGTAAGCTGAGTTAGTGTGAGCTAGCTCACAGTTTGTTAGCCTCCGGCTCACACATTTTTGTCTTAGCTCAGGAAGGATGGCTCCAGAGCAAACTAATTTATGCAGTAGCCAAACTGCTTGCTCACAGCTTTAATGCCAGTAGCTCACAAAGTAGAATTTTTGCTCACAAGACTCCACAGCTTAGTGTGAGAATGTCCCACGAGATATAATCCACAATACGTCTCATGAAGCAGTAAGTCCTTTATTTGCAGAGAAGATCGTTGGAGTCAAACACTTTCACTGTTAGTAATACTGGGTTTAGGGATTACAGGTATTGATATACTGGATACGAAATATGGCTTAAGGATATTCTACCAATCATCAGACGGGACTTTAGGCGCTCAAATATACTGGCTGACAGTTCTCATAGAAAACGCGGGAAAAAGAGGTTCCCAGAAAATAATGATGTTGAACATCTCTAAAGTTCAGTTCTCAAGGCATGGACAAGAGGAATACAAAACACCTGTGATTTGGCTTTCATATAACTGCAAGCAGTTCATTTCAAGGAGAGGGCACAGAGATAGCAGGGAAGAGCAAAGCACTGAGTCACGCATGCGCAAACCGAGCGAAGCAAGTAAGCGAGCGAAGCAAAGCACACATTCCTGAGGAGGGAGTCTTGGCCCCGTTGAGAACTCCCGGGCGGGACCTGTCACTAAGTAGGAGGAAAACACAAATGAAAGCCAATAACCTTTTCAGTAGCAGTAACACAGTTATTGAACAAAATTTCATGGCAGTTAACTGACACTTAGAGGGAACGTTGGTGGGATCTATAGTGTATGTTGATACAAAGGGAGACCCACATAAAATGTTTTGTGGGGTCAGAAGGGTCAAGATAAAGTAGAGAACAGTTTTCTTCCTTTTACCTTTCATCTCCAATCATACATCCTGCCTCCCTTGATTATTTTAAAAAATTAAGTTCTGTGCAAGACATTGTAATATTAAAATTCAAATGAATATAATATCATTATATTCTTTGGTTGTGGATTAATTCTTTCTTACCCTTTGTATATATTCAATACATTTTTTTTCTATTCAGACCTGTTTTTCCAATGTATATTGAGTTGGATTCTACCAGTCCATCCCTCTGGGGCATTTTTACCAACCTAAGGAAGCCAAGGGGCATTTCTGTCCTGGAGAAACAGACTAATACCAGCAGAATGGAATGCTAGGATCCAATCTTGTAACTTTTAAAATAAAATAAAAGTTTTCCTAAAATATGGCTAATATTTTAGAAAGATAATTTTCCAGCGCTCATTCTTTGAAAAAAAACCAGCATATTTTTAGAATTGTTTTTGTGTAATTATTTTTAGTACCTTTGTTTTGTGAAATCTATTAGCTTCAAACATAATTAAACTTTTCTCAGAATATTACTATTTTAATCATTTTTTTTTCTTTCCAGCCACTTTTCTCTGTTTTGCACCTGTGGTCTTCCTGACAAGGCTTTACTCCCACAAGCAGTGCAACATAAGATTTCACCCCCACTTCATGTTCTGACTGTAGAATGGCAGAACTCCTCCGTTTGAGTGAAAGCAGAATCCTCTCTAAAACGATTATGACTAGCAATGGGTCATTAATGCAAGTCTTCTTTCACAGCAGTGAAAGAAATATTCATTTAACAAATATTAGGCTTCTTTTGATTTGCGTGTAGCATATCTAATTCCTGTGTCAGTGTTTGCAATGGGATTAGCTGCCAGATGACACCCCGTGTTTACAATGCTGCTTTGCAGTTCAACTAACTTAGAACCAGGGCTCATTTTGTAGCAGGAGCTCCTCTGCATATTAGGCCACACACCCCTGATGTAGCCAATCCTCCAAGAGCTTACAGTAGCCCCTGTAAGAAGAGCTCTGTAAGCTCTTGGAGGATTGGCTACATTAGGGGTATGTGGCCTAATATGCAAAGGAGCTCCTGCTAGGAAATGAACCCTGCTTAGAACTATTGTATGGCATCTGTTAATCAATGAATGTTGTTCAGGGCCAATACGATCTGCAGCAAGGAAGCCTGTAGGTTCCTGTGTTTCTCGGTTCACTTTGACTGTTTCTTTTCAGAGTGTGTGAATACATCAGTACTCTGGAACACACTCATTTCAGCGATGGCACATCTCAGCCACCAGTACCTATCACACAAACACCACAGGCCATAGGAGGGCTTCACGGAGAAGCTCAGTTGACAGACTCTCCCCAGGAACTCCTGCAGGAGCAAGAAGCTGCTCTGAGCAACAACCCCATCATCCAGCCGGTTTCCATTCAGGAGCTCATCAAAGAGGGCAGCAAGGGAAGAGCATTTGATTTCCGTGGAGGCAGCCTGATGAGCGGAAGCAGTGCAGCCAAGGCTATTCTCACCCTCTCTACACAAGCTGACAGGTATTGACAGTCATGCACTGAGAGCTGCCAAGGGGTTGGGTGTCTTCAAAAAGACCGTCTAATATGTTTTACCATGAACATCCAAAGCATGCTGACTGCTAACAACTCCAAATACTTTTAATGAATTTCTGAAAATAGATGTATACAAGAAGGGGGACCCGCGATACGTGGGGGAGTATCCCAATCCTCCTCCTCTCCCCCTCCCCAGTGCAAGTGGCGGCGTCACTAGGGGGGATTTAAAAATAGATGGGCTGTCCTGGGGTGGGGGGTAGTTGACTCTAAAGTGGCCTTCTTCCCTTCTGAGGTTCCCCCTGTCCCCAAACTGGGCCTTCCCCAGAATCCCCATTCCCAATCTGCAGGGATTTGCCATCTGGGAGTTGGGAACCCTCTGCAAACTCGGGCCTGAGAATGTCGATTCCAGCCTCCCCCCCTCCAAGATCTAGTCAAATCTCCCCCAATGCCTTACTTCCAAGGAGACCTTCCCAGGGGGGGATACGGCTGCAGGGCTCTCCCCTCCTGTTATTGCATGGCTGCAGCCCTCCCAGTCCTCCCGCATCCTGCACAAAAGCAAACCCTAAACCCCCCTCCAAAGGAGCCTCTCCTCCTCTAGCCCCCCCTTGCTCGGCCTCTCCAGGAACTGGCTCCATGGGCTGGACCCTTTCAGTGCTGCAGACAAATGCAAAACATGACCTCCTGTTCTCGCCATGGGGAGCTTCAGCCAGGCTGCCCACAGTGACGCCTCAGGCTGCTCAATGGGGCTGCTCGGGAGCATTCTCAGAAGCAGACCAAGGCGTGTCTTTTGCCTTCCAATGCACAAACATAAAAACCCTGGCTGCTCCTTGTCCCGCTGCTGCTCTCGGACTTGCAAGAGTGTGCCGTCCTTGGGGTTCCCTCAGCCGCTTCTGTTTCCCGCCCAACAGGCGCCTGACTCTCACCCTGGGCTGGACTCAACCGATGGCTTCAGCGCGCCTTTCCCTCTCTCCCTCCCTCCCGCCAATCTCCCCTCCCCTCTCCCCCGGTTGCCATGGCGAGGTGGCTCAGAGCTGCCAGGCTGCTGCAGTTGTGAGAGCGTTCCCTGTGCGTGCACAGGCGACGCTCTTTAACTTTTCAGGGGATTTAAATATCCCCTGAATATTTTTTTCAACTTTTTAGATTTTTCTGCAAATGGGGGGAGTGTGTAGAAAAACCTCCCTGCCCCCCAGGTGCCCCCCCCCGTGTAGATTTAGATATCCGCATGCAGGGGGCACCTTCGGAATTAGATATATAGATTTTCCCTACGTTTGAGAATTACATTAGTGGATGCTTACAGTCATATGCCCGTTAATTAGTTGGTTCTGGTAATATGTTTGTCAGTGTGCCTTTAAGGTTTTGGACTTCCACAACATTTTTCTGGGATAGTTGACATCAGTACTCTGGAACATACTTCTGCCTGAAGATTCTGAATGTAAATGCTGTTCCTTTGAAACAGAATAATGTCACTTTGTCTACATGTCTTGCCTGTAGGATTTCTTCAAAAAATTTAACATAGATTTTTATGGCGAGAACCAGAGTGAACATAAGAAGAGCCCAGCTGGATCAGACCAGTGATCTGTCGAGTCCGAATCCTACTTCATGCAGTGGCCCACTGGTTGCTCTGGAAGACCATCAAACACAATATAGACACCAAGGCCTTGCTCAGAGATATTAGAAAGCAAACATCATTAGTATTCTATGAAAAACAATGTTCTATGCTTTCTAATTTACATTAATATATGTGGTATGTCACTTTAAGAGAAAACAAGTGATAAGTGATTCTCCTGTATAGTCATGAGATGGTTTCACAGCAGATCCACTGTGACCAGGCCATTTACATATATTACCTCAGTAATTACGTTTAAGAATCCTTCAAGGTAGGAAAGTATTATTGTTCCTATCTTACCATTTATTTATTTATTTATTTATTTAGCATGCTGCACCCTCTCCTCAGAAGGTACTCGGGGCAGCTTACGACGTTTAAAAATACTCCATTTAAAATACAATAAATACAAATAAAGTATAAATAAAAACAATAAATAGAATAAAAAAACCAATTAAAATAATCAAATAATCTACATACATGGAGCTGAAACTGAGAGATAGTGGCTGGCCTAAGGACCCTCGCTATGAGGACACAAGAAGGACCCAGCTGGGTAACATCAGTGGTGCATCTAGTCTTGCATTCTGTCTCCTACAGTGGCCACCTGGAGGGCCAACAAACAGGCCTTCGAGGTCAAGGCCTTCCCCTGATGCTGCCTCCTAGCACCGGTATTCAGAGGTTTGATGCCTCTGAAGGTGGAGATTACCTTTAGCCACTGACTGAGCGCTCCTCCATGAATTTGTCTAAACCCCCTTTAAACCATCTATGCTAGTGGCCATCACTGCATCCACTTGCCATGAAATCCACAATTTAACTACTCATTGAGTATTGAAGTATTTCCTTTTATCTGTTCTCCTGAATCTATTGCTCATCAACTTCATTGGGTGCCCATGAATGGTAGTATTATGGGAGAGGGAGGGGGAAAAAAACCTCTTATCAACTTTTCGAATCCCATGATGGTTATATTACAAGCAAATGTTGAAGATTATTTAGAAGTTTCAATTGTGTAAAATGTAGCAGACTGTCTGCTGACTGGGACTAGTAGTTATATCCTTTTTTGCCTACATTGGAACAGCTGCGCTAGCTTCAGTTTGCTTTAGATCCCAATGCAAGATGCTGATACTTTCCTTTCAAGCCCTTCATAGCAGGGACTTGCATATCTGAAGGACATCTTGATTGCATTTTTTTCAGGTGGATTCTTTTGCCCTGTTTACTTATAGCTGGTGGATTACTTGTTTGTTGTGTAAATATGATTTTATTGTTTTCTATAACAATGCATTGTATTGTTTTTCTCCAGGATTAAATTCAATAAGAATTTTTTAATACCTTCCCTAGTGTGTTTGGCTGTTCTTACAATATATAATCTTCCCTGTGGTTTTATTTTCCTCTGCTTTTGCTGGGCATACACCTCATTAGGAATGGGAAAATTGAAGCCCATGGACCGAATCAGTGTTTTCTATTTCCACATGGCTTCCCTATTAATTAGGTTCTACCCTAGTTCATGTCAAATTTTTATACATGATGTCACGCAGAGCTGCATTTAGTGGGTGGAAAGATATATAACTTCTTCCTGGTACATGCTAGGTCTGCTTCTATTTCTGGTTTTGCTCTCCTGTAGCACAATGATTACCAATAGATTTTTCCCTCCCTTAGACTATATGATTTAGCCATATTAACGTCTGTACTCTGTCTCCTTCCTTGCAGGCTATTTGAAGATGCTGTTGACAAGCTGAATCTGATGTCCTTGGGAGGTTTCCTGTATCAGCTGAAGAAAGCTTCCCAGTCCCAGCTTTTCCATTCAGTCACAGACACCGTTGATTACTCTTTGGCAATGCCAGGTAAATGTATCACACTGGAGGCATGAAAGCAGAAGGCAGCTTTTGTATACGTCTTGCATAATATTATTATTTAATTCATAATAAGAGTTGCATTTTCTTTATTCTTGCAGGAGTAGTAAAATCTACTCAAGAGAAGAGAGGTGCACTCCATTTGTTCCGTCTAGGAGGTGCCATGCTAAGAATTGTAAGGAGTAAATCCCGCCCTCTACTGCATCTCATGCGCTGCTGGAATCTGGTGGCACCTCACCTAGTAGAGGTGAGGAAAATGGAGACGAGGAACCCTGTTACTATGTGGATTTTATTGCCTTAAAATTGCTAAGACCAACCCCAGCGTGTGGAAGAGTAGTTAAGATGCTTAAGAGGATGGCGTACAGGTGAACTGTAGCACCATAAGAAAGACTGCACTCTGCTGATTGTCAGAGTCTTACTTTGAAGCAAATTGGCAACATATCACAAAAAGCTAGAGTTCCCCACTATCCCTTTTTCCAGCTTTTTAAGGCTAAGAATTAAGCTAACTCCTTTCCCTGTACTGAACAGAATGTTTTTACTGGCCCTATGTGATATGGGGTAGGGGAAAGTGAAGAGAGAGCTTTTTCTTTCTCTTCCATAATACTGGCACTCACGGGCATCCAGTGTAGTTGATGGGCAAGAGAGACAAAAGGAATTACTTCTTTACTCAATGAGTAGTTAAATTGTGGAATGCCAGTGGCTTTAGTGATGATCACAAGCATGTAAAGGACAATTAGGTAGATTCATGGAGTACAGCTACTCCCCTGGTCATCGTTTGAAAGCTAGCCACCAATTTGTGTTTTCTCCTGAATTTTTCCCGGCGGTTCTTATTGAAAAAAAATTATTGATATAGCTGAAATTCTGCTTGTTGTCTTTGCAGGCCGCCTGCCATAAAGAAAGGCATGTATCTCGGAAGGCTGTCTCTTTCATACATGATATTCTGACTGAGGTTCTGACAGACTGGAATGAGCCTCCTCATTTCCACTTTAGCGAGGCTCTGTTCCGTCCCTTTGAGCGAATCATGCAGCTGGAACTCTGTGATGAGGATGTGCAGGACCAGGCAAGTTCTGTCCTGGTTGCAATGGTCATGATGATCCTGGAGTCAAGTTTTAAATGAAAAATGACTTATTTTATGCCCCACGGTCACAATATATAACTGACTGGAAAAAGTCAGGTGTTGCAACTTCAGTCCCTACGTGACTAAAGACCTTGAATAGCCAAGGCTGAATAAGTAGGCTAATTAAAAATGTTACTGTCAACTTTAAAAGTCTTTTAACGTTTGTCTGTTTTGTATGTAAAACAATTTTCAGGTGGGTAGCAATGCTGGTCTACAGCAGAAGAACAAGATTCGAACCCAGTTAACGCCTTAGATGAAGGGAGCTTTGACTCGCAAAAGCTCATACCCCGAAGATCTTGCTGGTCTTTAAGATGCTGCTGGACTTGAATCTTGACTCCATATAAAACAGTGTATTTCTTCCACGGGGACTTCTGTTTGTTGACTGATCCCTGTCACGCTTTCTGTGTTTTGTGCCAGGTGATCACCTCAATAGGAGAGCTAGTGGAGGTCTGCTCGACTCGGATCCAGTCAGGCTGGAGGCCCCTGTTCAGTGCGCTAGAAACCGTGCATAGCAGCAGCAAGTCAGAAGTGAAGGAATATCTTGTGGGAGAATATTCCATGGGTAAGGCTTTTCTGGATACTTTCCACCCCCATCTCAGACTGTGGCATGTATTATTGTGAAGAGTGTATTGTTGAAAAGCTACAGCAATCTATTAATTATGCTTTTATTCTACCTTTCCCCCAAGGATCTAAAATGGCATATGTGATTATTTGTTCCTAATTTTAGCTTCACAGTAGCCCTGTGAAGTAGCTTAAGCTGTGATAGAGTGGCCAAATGTCACCCAGCTCTCGTGGCTGAATGGGGATTTGCACCCAGGTCTTCCCAATTCTAATGCAGCATTGTAATCACTACAGTGCACTGACACAGTGTTCAAAATACCACTCCCAGGCAATGCTCCCTCTAAGCTGTGGAGTCCTGTGAGCAAAAATTCTACTTTGTGAGTTACTGGCATTAAAATTGTGAGTGAGCGATTCAGCTACTGCATAAATTAGTTTGCTCTGGAGCCCTCCTTCCTGAGCTAAGACAAAAATGTGTGAGCCGGAGGCTAAAAAATAGTGAGCTAGCTCACACTAACTCAGCTTAAAGGGAACACTGCTCCCAGGCCAGTGTGAGGGTTTGAACCACAGCAGAGTTCTGGCAGATCTTGGCTGGGGGGGAAAAAAAATAATAAGGTTTCCACCGCAAGATTAAAAAATCCAATGCCAATAACATTTCGTTTCTGTTTTTGTTTTGTAAAACTGGCATGACTTTTTTTTAATTGGCTCCAGTTTTCCACATGTCAGTGTGAACTGTAAAATACCTAAGATGATCTAGCATAAAATAGAGCAGATTCTAAATCACAGTTCACTCCATTTAAGAATTCTGCTGGACTGCAGCAGCCCAGTTATGAGTGTAGTGAAAAAGTAAAGCGTGAGCAGGAAACTTCCACATACTCCTCAGGTTTGTATGTATCAGCCCACAATCTCTTCACCCCAATTTATCAGTTGTGAAGTGGAGGTATTACTTACCTTGATATAAAGCACTTTGTAAATAAACAGTAGCATGCAAGCCACCTCAAAAACCATTTGGTTGTTGTAAGCATGGTATAATTTAAAACAAACAAACAAACAAGGACCGATATTAAATTGGGAGAGAGCAGAACTCTGAATTAGCTTTTTTTGTAGTCAGTGACATCACCCTGCAGCCAAATCTACAGGAGTAAGAAGGACAGTTTCTAAACAAATAACAGCATAAATTGTATTGCTGCAAAGAGCAGCAAATTCTCTTTCTCCTCCAATGCCACCTCTTCCTCTCAACTTTTCTCCAGCCATAGTGGTGGTTGTCCCCTTATCCTCATTCCACTACGTCCTCCTCCTCAGCTGCTGCTGCTGCTGCTGCTGGCATACACTGCAGCATTATTCACTGAGCTGCAAGGCCAAATGATATTTTTTAAAAATTTATGTTTATTAAATATTTTGTGCCACCTTTCCACCCAAACAGGGTCCACAAGGCAGCGAACATAAAAACATTTAAACAATTACAATACAGTTAAAAATATAAAATTCAGTTAAAAGCGCATAAACACAGAAAAATATTTAAAAGGTAAGATCTTATGAGGTAGTGTCATAAGATATAGTTTTTCTTTCATTTGGGGGGTTAAAATCTCCATCACTATTTTTTTTTTAACTCTGCAAACCTGAGGGATCTCCCACTCTTATCTGTATACAGCTCCCATTATACAGCTGTTTTGATCCACCTTCTGGAACAATGTTCAGAATTAGATATAAAGAAATATTTCCAGAAGTGTAATGCATAACTGAAAGTTTTAATGTGCATTTATATCAGTGACTTATACTTGTTGTGTATCTTCAGGAAAGTGCCAAGCTCCTGTGTTTGATGTCTTCGAAGCATTTCTAAATACAGACAATATACAGGTCTTTGCCAATGCAGCCACCAGCTATATCATGTGCCTTATGAAATTTGTCAAAGGATTGGGTAAGGCTTCCCTCTACCTCTCTTGACAAAATAAATCCAACTTTCCATATTCCTTTTTTTGGGGGGGTGGGGGGTGTAAAGTAGGGTTACCAGGTCACTTTCACTCACCGGCAGGAGGATGGGGAAAACATTCCAGGAGTGGGAAGTGATGTCACACACACACCATTCCTTTCCGAAACAGTGATATGGCATGCAACATTCCTATGTCACCCAAAAGTGAAATTAGGGGCGATGCTTTGGATTTTGGGCAAAACTCTATGGCAAAATCAGCATCAAACAGTAAATATATAACCGATAAACAGCAGTAATAAACACTATTGGAAAACAAGCACTGCACTCAAACGCAAACAAAACACTTATGTGAATATAACTACTGATATATTATAACATATCATATCATTATCACTCTTATTTTACAAGAAACAATGAAACTTGTTAACAGAAGCTAATAAAGCCAAAAGTATAAATAACACAGCTGAATCCAGCTCAGTTCCAATCCAACGAAGACTCCGGATTGTATCTTCGTTTCGATTAATCTTTGTCAGAAGACTTGTATTAGATTCATAGAGTACTACATGTAAACTTCACCAGTTTCACTAAGGTGAGGAAACTCCATGAGCAGTAGTTCCATGGTAGGAACAGTAGCCCGTCTTTACTCATTTTGTCTTGTCAATGGATGAAGCAATTTCTGCTCAGTGAACATGTAATAGTTATGCTCATGGAGTTTCCTCACCTTAGTGAAACTGGTGAAGTTTACATGTAGTACTCTATGAATCTAATATTTGTCTTCTGACAAAGATTAATCGAAACGAAGATACAATCCGGAGTCTTCATTGGATTGGAATTGAGCTGGATTAAGCTGTGTTATTTATACTTTTGGCTTTATTAGCTTCTGTTAACAAGTTTCATTGTTTCTTGTAAAATAAGAGTGATAATGATATGATATGTTATAATATATCAGTAGTTATATTCACATAAGTGTTTTGTTTGCGTTTGAGTGCAGTGCTTGTTTTCCAAAATCAGCATCAAACCATAGAGTTTTGCCCCAAATCCAGAACATCACCCCCCGACGTCACCAATGTGCCAATGTCACTTCCAGGTAACACAGGCATTGCTGTTTGGGGAGGAATTCCGTCCTGCCCGCCAGCTGGCCAGTGGTGAGCAGGAGCCTGCAACAGGGGATCCCCGGGCCCCACTGGTCAAATGGCAACTGTAGGGTAAAGGGTAAAAATATCTTTATTGTAAGGTTTGACAATTGCAGAGGCAGATGGAAAGTGTGCATACCAAGCAATAACAGCCAAAATCAAGGAATACTTGAGAAAGGAACCCTGCAAATTTTATATAAGCATTGCATGTTCAGTGCTAAGATAATGAAAGTGTACCCATATGGGACAATTTCAATATTCTGCTACTCCCCCAAACATTTGCACATTTCAGGACAGTTGGTGCACTTCTTGCTTTGTTCTGTTTTTCAGCTAGAGTCTTTCTGCAGGCACCTTTAGAACTCTCACAAGTGTGTGAGTCTCTGTCTGCAAGATTAATCATTCCTTGCTGGTAATGAGGGTGGAGTTGTGAGGAGGAAAGACATGTTGCTTGTGCTGTGCCAAAGTGACTTCATATCATACTGTCCAAAGCTTAGAAAGTACAGGATGGAGTTCCCTTAATGGTTTCTTGCACATCTCACCTAAAAGAACTTCCCTTAAGGGACCTGCTTTGTCTTTGGTAGAGAAACGTAGTCTTTTAAAAACAAGGTGCCTTGCATTACCACTAAAGAATCTGTGTGCAAGGAGGGCCTTCTTTGCTTTTCTGTGGGCAACTGCATGTGGCTGAACAGAGTCTTTACACCAGCACATTGCCACATGTTCCACCATTGGGCACAGAAGGGCAACTCTTGAAGTGGATCCTCTGGTGTATAGAGAGCAGCAGGAATAAGGCCCTGATGCTGCAGAACAGGCAAGAGGTTTACTGGACTCCAGGATATCAGGTGGAACGGCTTTGTGTGTGGTGTAGGGAAAATAATCTGATTCTCAATACCACCAAGACCAAGGAATTGGTGGTGGACTACAGGAGGAACAAAACGGACATTAAGCCACTGTTTATTGGCGGAGAATGTGTGGAAAGGGTGGCTACTTTCAAGTTTTTGGGAGTGACTATTGAACAAAATCTGACCTGGAGTGCAAACACCACTGCTCTGGTGAAGAAGGCCCAGCAGAGGCTTTATTTTCTCAGACTTTTAAAGAAAAATAACTTGAATGAGAAAATACTGATGTCTTTCTATCGTTGCTCAATAGGGAGCATTTTAATATACTGTATTTGCGCCTGGTTTGCTAGTTGTACGGTCGCAGATAGGAAAGCACTCCAGAGAGTCATCACCACAGCCCAGAAGATAATTGGCTATCCTCTCCCACTTCTGGAGGAACTGTACAGTTCTCGATGTCTGAAAAAAGTGAAGAACATCCTACAGGATTTGTCACATCCTGCCTATTCCTTGTTTGAACTGCTGCCTTCGGGCAGAAGATATAGGACAATCAAAACAAGGACAAATAGACTAAAAAACAGTTTTTACTCGAGAGCTATTATTGCCCTGAATGCTGCATGAGACTGAAATCTGGAGGAAACAGTGGTTTGGTTGCTATGTAAAAGGGAGAAGCGGTTGTGAATGTCTGTGTGAGTGCGCATGTGTATATGTTGCGAGTCACTGAATGATGGCGCTTTTTAATTTCATTGTACTATGTACAGTGACAATAAAGTATATTCTATTCTATACTTCTCCATGCGCTGTGCAAGCAGGGTTTGCACCTATTGGGTAGTATCCTACCATCCGTGTGCGTAGGGCACTCAGAGTTTTCCCACAACCCTCTCCATCACTGCAGCCTTCACTGACCTCAAGAGAGATCGCTCCTTGGGGTCCCGGTCTCACTCAGAGGAATAGCTGTCTGGGTTGGTGAACAGGAGCAAGGAGGAGGGACAAGGGGACAAAGTTGTCCCCTCGCCTCAGCAGAGTTATGTGTGCAGAACAGAGCTGTGTGTGTGTGCAGAACAGGAAGAAGTGGTTTCAGCTGCTCCTTTCTCCTCACTCCGGCCCTTCAAGCCATGCAGCTGTTCTTCCTTTTCCAGGGATCCTCCAGGGATCAGAAGGAGCCACAGTAACAGAGAGAGACGTGGGGGAATCACACCTTCTTCACATTTCTAGCATTACTTCCCTGCCCTTCCCCAATGAACTCCATAAGCCATATTTGAATTTTTAGATGAGGAAATCCCTCAGGAATCCGTAATAATTGTACTGATACATAATTGTTCTTATGCATACATAATGCAATACATCATTTTCAGCCTGACGCACCTTTATTATTTTTTCTCCCTTAATCTTCCCGTCTCCCCTACTCCTGCCCTCCTAGGGGAAGCAGACTGCAAAGAGACTGGTGACTGTGTGCCAGGATCAGGATCCACATCGACAGACTTGTGCCTTCCTGCTCTTGATTACCTCAGGCGTTGTTCTCAGGTGTGCTGAACAATGTGATTATGCAGTTTAAAGTCACTTCACACAGAATGGCCATCATGTGGTAACTGCTTGAAACTGCATCCGTGGAGGGAGGGTCTGCTGTATTCAGTGAACCTTATATCTGAAGGTATCTAATGCGTAGGTTGGTCATAGCCAGTGTTCCCTCTAAACTGAGTTAGTGTGAGCTAGCTCAAGAGTTTTTTAGCCTCCGGCTCACACATTTTTGTCTTAGCTCAGGAAGGATGGCTCCAGGGCAAACTAATTTATGCCGCAGCCAAATGGCTCACTCACAACTTTAATGCCAGTAGCTCACAAAGTTGAATTTTTGCTCACAAGGCTCCACAGCTTAGAGGGAGCATTGGTAGCCTGGAGGAATCTACAGAGTGAGCCACTATATGTGAATGGCCCACTGCTCAGGATAACCAGTACACAGATGCTATTTCAGATTATATACTCCAGACTAACAGGGTTCCAATCTTTTCATATGAAAACTCCCTTACACAGGCTTTTGTTCTGACACCATACAGATCATCCTTTTTCATTTGTTTGTTTGGATATCTGCATCCAGGGCTCCGTTGGGGCCAGGGTGTGCCGGGCGCCGCTCTGGGAGAGAGGAGGCCGGGGGGGCGGGCATATAGCGAAGCCCCACCCCCCGCTCACCCTTCCCGGCCGCGGCAGGCTGCCGCCAGCCCCAGCAAGAAGCCCCCTCCCTCCCCCCCACTCGCTGCTCCGGGGCCGCGGCAAGCGCCGCCGGCCCTGGCAAGAAGCCCCCTCCTTCCCTCCCTCCCCCACTTGCTGCTCCGGGGCTGCAAGAAGCCCCCCTCCCTCCCTTGCTGCTCCGGGGCCGCGGCAAGCGTCGACGGCCCCAGCAAGAAGCCCCTCCCTCCCTCGCTGCTCCGGGGCCGCGGCAAGCATCGATGTCCCCGGCAAGAAGCCCCCCCTCGCTGCTCCGAGGCCGCGGCAAGCGCCACCGGCCCCAGCAAGAAGCCCCCTTCCTCCCTCCCCCACTCGCTGCTCCGGGGCCGCAGCAAGCGTCGACGGCCCCAGCAAGAAGCCCCCCTCCCTCGCTGCTCCGGGGCCGCGGCAAGCGTCGACAGCCCCGGCAAGAAGCCCCCCCCCGCTGCTCCGAGGCCGCGGCAAGCGCCGCCGGCCCCAGCAAGAAGCCCCCTTCCTCCCTCCCCCACTCGCTGCTCCCGGGCCGCGGGAGGGGGGCGCAAGGGAAGGAGAAGCCAGCCCGAGTGGCGTGAAGCCACTCGGGCCCAAGCAAGGGGGGAGGGAGGGAAACGCCGGCCCCAGTGGGGGGAGAAGTGCCCCTCCCTTCCTTCCTTCTCTCTCTCTCCCCCCACCTACCTACCTACCTTCCTGTTCCTTTCTTTCCCCCTTCCTTCCCTCCTCCTTCCTTCCTTCTCTCTCTCCCCCACCTACCTACCTTCCTTCCTTCCTTCTCTCTCTCCCCCCCACCTACCTTCCTGTTCCTTCCTTTCCCCCTTCCTTCCCCTCCCTTCCTTCCTTCCTTCTCTCTCTCTCCTCCCACCTACCTACCTACTTTCCTGTTCCTTCCTTTCCCCCTTCCTTCCCCTCTCGCTTCCTTCCTTCCCTTCTTTCCTTCCTTCCTTCCTTCCTTCCTTCCTTCCTTCCTCCCTCTCTCCCCCCTTCCTTCCTTTCTTCTCTCTCTCCCCCCACCTACCTACCTACTTTACTGTTCCTTTCTTTCTTTTTTCCTTCCCCCTTCCTCCTTTCTTTCTTTCTTTCTTTCTTTCTTTCTTTCTTTCTTTCTTTCTTTCTTTCTTTCTTTCTTTCTTTCTTTCTTTCTCTCTCTCCCCCACCTACCTACCTACCTTCCTTCCTGTTCCTTTCCTTCCTTCCTTCCTTCCTTCCTGTTCCTTTCCTTCCTTCCTTCCTTCTTTCCTTCCCCCTCCCTCCCTCCCTGCCTTCTGACACACTGCCCATGTCAGGGATGTGTGGCCTTTTGACACTTCTGGTGACGTCAGGGCGTGTGGCATATGCAAATAAGTTATGCTAATGAGCTCCTGCACCTCTTTTTTTACGAAAGGACCCCTGTCTGCATCCACCCCACCACCCAAAAAAAGTCCCAGAATTACATTCTTCCTTAGAACATGTAACTCTGAAGTTTAGTTTCACATATCTTGTTGGCAGTTAAAAAAAAAAAAGATTAATGATGCAAAGCATTCAGTGAAGCAAGTAGATTGTAGATTTTGCTCCCAATCTTGAGCTCAACAATAAATATAAATGTAATCCCCCTCCCCCACAAAATGCCGTAATGCTTTGCCAGTGCAGTTGTCTCAGTTCGTCTGGTCACTCCCCCTTTCTTCTTACGATTTTTTTTTCTCTTTTCCACTCTGAGAGCCAGGGTAGTGTAGTGGTTAGAGAGTCAGACTAGGATCTGGGAGACCCAGGTTTTAACCCTCATTCTGCCATGGAAGCTTGCTGGGTGACCTTGAGCCAGTCAAACATCGTCAGCCTAACTAGAGATGTACCACAGCAGTGCAGGCGCTAATGGCTGGTGGAACTGTCTTGGCCCTGACGGGAGAGACAGCAGGGAAAACCTGGCTGCCTGAAAGTAATTATTACTCCAGATGGACTGGTAAGCTTCTTACCTCCAATGTGTGCCAAAATGAGCTCTTCAGGCACCTCATTTTCCCACAAGAAATATGCAGTTTACTCTGCAGGCACTGGTCTGAAGCAGCTAGGCCCTAATCATGAGTTCATCTGCCCAGCTTTATTCTAAGAAGTGGAAAACTTTAAGCTTAACTTTTGAGTTACAGACATCCCTGTATAAGAAATGCACCAAACTTGAAACAATTCAGTCAAAATTTTTGAGATCTTTATTTGGAGCATCAAAACATGTTCCCAATGCTCTGCTTAGGCTTGAGGCTGGCCTGGTTACATTAGAAACCTCGGCTTGATTTTATGCCATATGTTTTTGGCTTTAATTAAAACTTCTTTCATCGGGGCTGACCCCCTTAATCCTTTCAGATAGTTTTTGCTCAAGCTGGGTTTCCGCAATAGAATACAAACTGGCACTTCTTGGCTTCTCTAGTGCTGCCCTTTTACACCTTGGATTTCAAGGAGCCACAGCTGTTGTCAGACAAAGATTATGGGACACTTCTCTCCAAATGGACAGAGCACGAGCTTCTGATACTCAGAGACAAGTTTTGGGGCAAACCATCAACTGCTTGGGGAAGGGGAAGCTGGGGAAATACGTACTCCTCTAGCTCCTTCCACAAACTCTTTCACTGGATCCAGGACATTGTGCTTTCCTATTCTGGTGACAGTTGCACTAAGGCCTGAGGCAAATTCTCAGTGCACCTGTAACCTTAGAAGAGAGGATATCAAAAGATTTTAGCAGAATAGTTTCTTGACTATGTAGCTTTTCCACATGATGCCTTGAACCAGGGGTCATTTCATAGAAAAAGAGGAGCAGGAGCTCATTAGCATACCTATTAGCATAACTCATTAGCATATGCCACTCCCCCTGACATCACCAGAAGTGTGTCAGAAAGGGAATATCAGTTTCAGCCCCATTATACCCTATGGCTATTGAAGTCATAGGGTATATGAGGGGCTGGAGGAGAGGGGGCTAGAGGGAGAGGCTCCAAACTTGCAGGGTAGCTGCTAGGGCCTCTCCCCGAAATACCCACCAAATTTCAAGAAGATTGGACCATGGGGTCCAATTCTACAGGCCCCCAAACAGGTTGCCCCATCCCTTCCATTGTTTTCTATGGTGGGAAAAAATGTTACTTTTTCCCGTCATAGAAAACAATGGAGGGAATGTGGGCAACCTGTTTGGGGGCCCGTAGAATTAGACCCCCTTGTCCAATCTTCTTGAAACTTGGTGGGTATTTGGGGGAAGGCTCCAGCAGCTACCCTGTAAGTTTGGAGCCTCTCCCTCAAACTCCCTCCCCTCCAGCCGCTTTTAAAGCCACCACCGAATTTCGGCAGCGGGCCGAATCAGATCAGAGAATCTGATTTGGCCCGTGGCTGCCCTAGTGCCCACTCCTGGGCTGGCAGAGCTCCACTCCGCCTCGCTCCGGCCCCAAATGATCCCTGCCTTGAACTTTTGCAAAGTAATGTGAGGCCATGCTGGTCAGTCATCTTATTATTTGTGTGTCCCTTTTTAGTTGCTTGCCAAAATCTACAAAATGCCCATGAAGCCTATTTTCCTCAGTGGGAGACTTGCTAACTTACCTCAGAGAGCACAGGAGAGATCTGCTAGCAGTGAGGATGGCATTGAGTGTGTCCTGTCTGACTTCGATGACGACACAGGTAAGCAATGTTACTGTGCGGCTCTAAAGAGGAATTTGTCTAAACAGTCATTACCTAGTTAGGTATGTGCTTTTGGCTATTAACTGGTCAAAAACCCAACAAAAAGTGCTGTTTTAACTAATACGTTTATTATAACGTATCTTAATTGGGAAAAAAAATCAAAGGCACAAGGAGCAAGTGTAGGAATTTGATAGATGTGTGTTGTTTGGTCTGAGTAATCAGAAAAGTGAATTATTTTGACAATAGAGATTGGGTTAGGGGTTAGAGGGAGACCAGGAAGACCAGTTCAGACAGTATAAGCTCAAATAACTTTGTTTTCCTCCACACCCTGCATCTGGCTGATGTCTAACAGAGCAGTCCTGAGTGGAGTTACAACTTTCCAAGAAATCTGCAACTCTCCTTAGGGTTGTACTCTACATCAGGTGTTAGTGGGAGTCAGGAAGACAGACTGAGATGACCAGCACTTCACTAATAAAAACAAAACGAAGTAGGGAAATTACTAGGAATCCATTACCTAGCAAAACCTCTTAGAGTTCCCTGTTATAAATAGCTTTTACAGTATCACTTGTGCAGAGTTCATTATACATGCCTTTCTTTTTCCTAGGCCTTATTAATGTTTGGATCATTTTGCTAGAAGAGTTGACAACTGCCATATCCAACTGCCCCCGTCAGCATCAACCTCCCACTTTGGATTTGCTCTTTGAGTTATTAAGGGATGTTACCAAAATACCAGGTAATTGACTGCATTTACTGGTATGATAGACCCCTGCCAAAACACTAAATAGCTATTCCCCAATCTGTCTAAACAGCCTCTTGGTAGCATGTGATAATAAGCATTTTATGACTTTCTGGGTGTCCTACCCTGTGGTAGAGAAGATATTTGGCTTTTGCCCAGGCCAGAGATTTATTATAGACAAGCAGGAGCCCACTTGTTATTTCCTTTGTAAATGACGCTTGACACAAAGTAAAGTTCAAACAGAAATGATGACTTTATTAAACAGGTGTGGTTGGGTTAGGAATAGGCAGGGGATGAGAAAACTGAGGTAAATTTTGTTGTATTTACAAATTATGATTTGAACAGGCTACAAAGTATTGTTGAAGCTTAGTTTCTTAGAGACTCAGTTCTTAACAATGAGAAGTTTGTTTATCTTGGAGATTTCTTAACCATAACAATGTGTCTTAATAAAGATTCATATAACTATCAGTTTCCTGGAGATTAGTACTTTCTTCCTGTATGTATTCTCCATCCCTGTGGGATTACAGCTTTCCCTTTGACTCCTCTAGAGTCTAAGACTGTTTCCTTTTTCACCCAATCCAGGGGTCCCTTCAGAATTGAACCCACTGAATAGCTGAGAAGGAAATACTCTCCTTTTCCTAGAAGCAATATTCCCTTTTCTGTTTGGCTAGACTGGCAGCTTCAACAACTGACCAATCTCTTCTTCCAAACCTGATTCTCAGTTCTTGACCCAGTGAAATAAACCTGCCACTTAAACTAAAGTTCTTGTTTGGAACTTTTCCTCAGATTTGATGGAACACAGTAAGGGCAAGGCATTGTGTCCCTTCACTACACAAGTGAACTTGTTTGTTTCCCTCTGACAGACACAGGAACTCCATTTTTCTGGTTTCTGACACGCCCTTAAATCTCTCCTCAGCTGGCACTGACCAATCAGAGAGAAGGGGGGTGCATGCAGGCAGCAGCCCGTTAATCAAACTGTGCTTCACAGGCATTAACCCTTTAATCTTCCTGCTCTCTGAATTTGATGCACTAAGCATCCTGCTTTTGGATGTCAGTATATCACAACTGGCTTATACAAATAGTATATCATCTTGTTTCCGCTAAGAACTGGCTGCAGAATTTGCTGTTGTAGATTTTCCCCTCCCATTTCTTTTTTTAGTGTGTTTCAAGTCAAGACATCTTTCATCCAGTTTGTGTTTTTTATCCTCCAGGCCCTGGATTTGGTATTTATGCAGTGGTACATCTTCTGCTCCCTACAATGTCCCTGTGGCTCCATCGTAGTCATGGTGATCATTCTTACTGGGATGCGGCATCTGCTAATTTCAAGCATGCTATTGGCCTTTCATGTGAACTAGTAGTGGAACACATTCAAAGTTTTATACATTCAGGTAAGAAACATATTCTCAACAACATGACTTATTGCTCTAAACAAACATGGCTATTTGCTCTGTATTGCTTCAATCAATACAGCAATCAAAAGGCTTCCATTTTGATTAAAATCATTTTGTGGATACCCCCTTCCCCAAGTTCTCCCCTCATGCTTAGTAAACCATGTATGCTCTGTAGAACCTTTATATCCTTTTATACCCCCAAAATAATAAGTGAGACCCTTACAAGCTACACTTCAAAATCAAGTTTAATTTTAAAAATGCTTTTGTTGTCTACCAGGCTAGGTTTAGAAAAAAGTTGATTCTAGAAAGCCACCTACCCATGTTCTAATCTAATCAGTCTCACTCCTAGATTGGATTGGATGGGACTTTCCATTACCAAGCACAAAAAAAACCTTTCTTATTTGTTGGGAAATAGAGTGAGAATCTTTTCAATTTTATCTCAGAAGTAACTTTTATCACTGCCTTAGAACTGTGCCTCCT
Source organism: Lepidodactylus listeri (assembly GCA_029233225.1). Classification (NCBI taxonomy): domain Eukaryota; kingdom Metazoa; phylum Chordata; class Lepidosauria; order Squamata; family Gekkonidae; genus Lepidodactylus; species Lepidodactylus listeri. Next base: position 45,487,220 of record JARCFY010000003.1, read on the forward strand.
TTTTGGCAACCAGACAATCAGAGTTCATAGGGTTGAGCAATTGGTGCTCAGGAACCAATCCATTCATTTTCTGGCTAGTACGCTGAGGTGATCCAGAAGCTCCCATTCTTCAAAAGAGAAGAAGTCAATTTTATCCCATCCCAAGGTGAAGGATACCTACCCCATGGATGTGGCATGAAAAGGACTTGCACCCCAGTTTGAGATGTGCTTCTCTACACCATAATCTGTACCTTCTAACCAGGGGTCTGTTGGGGCCGGAGCGAGGCAGAGCAAAGCTCCGCCAGCTCAGGAGCGGGCACTAGGGCAGCCAGGGGCCGAATCAGATTCTCTGATCTGATTTGGCCCGCTGCCGAATTTCCACCGAAATTCAGCAGCAACTTTAAAAGTGACTGGAGGGGAGGGGGTTTGAGGGAGAGGCTCCAAACTTGCAGGGTAGCTGCTGGGGCCTCTCCTCGAAATACCCACCAAGTTTCAAGAAGATTGGACCTGGGGGTCCAATTCTATGGGCCCCCAAACAGGTTGCCCACATTCCCTCCATTGTTCTCTATGGCAGGAAAAAGTGTTACTTTTTCCTGCCATAGAGAACAATGGAGGGGATGGGACAACCTGTTTGGGGGCCCATAAAATTGGACCCCGTGGTCCAATCTTCTTGAAACTTGGTGGGTATTTCGAGGAGAGGCCCCAGCAGCTACCCTGCAAGTTTGGAGCCTCTCCCTCAAACCCCCTCCCCTCCAGTCCCTCATATACCCTATGAGTGTTTGCCATTGATTTCAATGGCCCATAGGGTATAATGGGGCTGAAACTGACATTCCCTTTCTGACACACTTCTGGTGATATGCTAATACGTTATGCTAATAAGTTATGCTAATGAGCTCCTGCACCTCTTTTTCTACGAAAGGACCCCTGCTTCTAACATAGCTTATTAAGGCAGAGTGGGAACAGATTAATTTCCCAACTGTATTTTCAGTGCAAGGTAATTGTGAGGCGGTGATAGATACCTGAGATTTGTTGCATTGTTGTGCATCATAACGGGGTGTCTTAAGAATGGCTGCTCACACGTTCTCCTTGTTGACCAACATGGATTCTCTCAAGGTGGGGGAATAAGTGTCAGTAGTGCTAGTAGTTTTTAAAATTACATGTACACAAAGCTCCGGTCAGTTTCAGCAGTCAGGACAGTTTTATTGACTGTGTGCGAACTGTGGCTACTAGCCTTGGCTGCATAGTCTGATGACACTCATGCAAAAGCAGCATTTAAGGTTGAATGCATAGTATTTTTGATTATAAATGGCTAGTAACAATAATTTACCTGCAAGGAAAATTGCCATGCTGAATTAATCAGTATTGTGAGCAGGGGGAATTCACAGCGTGAGTTCATTGTTTTTGAATTTCAGAGCATCAGAATGTTTGTTTGTTTTTCCAGATAGGGAGAAAAGTCTGCTATCTCATTGATTTGTATTAAGATTTCAAAAATGTATATAATATTGGGATCAGATTCAGGGAATTGTAAGGCAGAAGGAGTGCCAGCTGTATTCTCCAAACACAAGTTTCTGGAGCCAAGCCAGGTGTGAGCATATAGCCCCTGCACATCATGGCATACATTCACTGAAGCACAGCTGGTCAACTCAAGCCACTCAGCAAAAGATGACTCTTCAGGGGAAACCAATGCAAAAACACAAAGGCTATCCTTCTGCCTGAACTTCCCATGGCAGCTGTCACAGAAGTGTAAAGCTGGAATGGGCCTGAACGTAAACTGAAGCTATCAGTTTCCTCAATACAAGATCCCAGGCAATTCAGTATGCAAAATATTCTGTCCCCAAAGTACCCTCAGCAAAACAAGCAGGTTCAGTAAAAAGAAAATTACAATTGTTGTGAGGGATTAAAAAGTCATTTCAAACCACCTCCCCTTCTTTCACAACATACACATTCATGTTCTTTCTCTCTCATATATATATATGCATATGAAAACAGCTCTGTTTGCTAAGACCAGTGATCCATTTAGTCCAGAATCCTGTTCCACTGTTCCAGAGGCCACTGGAAGACCTGCAAGCCAAATTTTCTCTCTGTTGTTGCCTCCCCCTTTAGCCACTGGTATTCAGAGGTAAAGATGGAGGTTCTAATTAGTCATCATGGCTAATAGCCATTGATGGACATATCTTCCATGAATTTGTTTAATTCACTTCTCCAGCCATCTGTATCAATGGCCATCACTAATCATGTGGCTGTAAGTTCTTCAAATAAATTATAATTCGCTCAAAAAATTATTAATCTCTCTTCAATCTACTGTCTATCAGCTTCACAACCCACCTAGCAAAACAGGGCTGCTAGGCATTCTAAAATGTTTAAGGTTTTGTGCATTTCAGCTGTGCAAGGCTTGAGGTAGGTAAAATTGTTTTGTGTGAGTCTGTGTGTATAATTTTTATAAGACCTTAAAACTACAAATTCTTCTACAATGTAAATCTAGTATGCCAGGTTTGATACCAAAGCTAACACTTTTATGTCCTCTGTAGATATTGGGTATGAGAATATGATCAATGCAATGCTGAAGGACCTCTTCAAATTACTGGTAGCTTGTGTGGCAGAACCCACAGAATCTATCTCAAGAGTTGGGTGTTCATGTATCAGGTAATGTAGATTTTTCTTTCCATATTCATTAACACATTAAGAGAACAAAGTAAGGGGAAACTTTTTAATTTAACAGCCTAATATGGGCTACCCATGAAGAGAACACCTGTGTTTCCATTATCACACAACACACATGACTGGACTGATATGTGCTGTTGAACACAGCAACATACAGACATTCCTTCTCGCTGCCATTCTGCTATATCTAAGCAGGGTATATTATTTTTATTTATTTTTTTACCTAAATTGGTGGGACTTTCTGAAAGAAAAGATATAGTCCTGTAGGAGATGATATTTAAAAAGGAAGGAAGGGTATGAAAGAAGATAAAATGGAGCTCAGTTTGAAAGGTGGAGTGTTATTTTACCCAAGCCAAGGCCTCCCTTGGGTGGCTCTGCTCAAACTTTAGTTTTCATCTCTGGCCAACTATCTAAGAGGAGACTTGGTGCCTAACATAGATTGTTTTGTTTTTAGGTATACAGGTTGCATGGTGCAGCAGCTAGGTTTTTTTGCATATGCAGTTCAGGACGGACAAAAGGACATACTACCTTACACAGAGAGTGATTACATGTGGAATTCGCTGTCAGAGGATGCAGTGATGGCCACAGGAATAAACAACTTTAAAAGGAGATTAGATAGACTCATGGAGGATAAGCCTATCAATGGCTACTAGCTATGGTGTCTGAGGTGAACCTCCACATCCAGAAGCATTAATCCTCTGAATCTCAGAGTCAGGAGGCAACATTGGGGGAAGGCCTCAGCCTCTATGCCCTGCTGTTGGCCCTCCAGAGGAAACGGTTGGCCACTATGTGAGACAGGATGCTGGACTAAGTGGACCATCAGTCTGATCCAGCAGGGCTCTTCTTATGTTCTTAGTATAGGTGAAACATTGTTAATAGAATCTGAAGCCTGTAGGGAAAAAAGAGCTGTGACATTTTGTTCATATTACATATAGTTCACTATATGTACTAGAACATTGTAAACAAAACCAGAACATTGTAAACAAAATTTTAAAAGAAAAAAATTAGTAAGCAATATGCAATTATTCTATCTTGGGAGGAAAGCTTTCTCTTATAGTGGCCAGAAGGGAAAAATTTGGACTTCGACACCCTTGCACAAAGTTACCAAGTGACCAATAAAATCATCAGACTATAACTGCTTAACACAATCTACTCTCCCCCTCTCCTTTTCAAACTGAGTTCTGTTTCTTGCCAACATAGTAAGAAGAAGAGAAGAAGAGACTAGATTTATACCCTGCCCTTCACTACCCAAAGGAGTCTCAGAGCGGCTTACAAACTCAGTTCCCTTCCCCTCCCCACAAGAGACACCCTGTGACTTAGGTGGGGCTGAGAGAGCTCTGACAGAAACTGCTCTTTTTCAAGAACAGCTGTGCCAGAACTACAGCTTGCCATGGTCATCCAGCAGGTGCAAGTGGAGGAGTGGGGAATCAAACCCGGTTCTCCCAGATTAGAGCCCACACACTTAACCACTATGCCAAACTGGCTCTCACCCAAACTGGCACACTGTGGGATATTATTCTTCATGAAATGCGTCTAAACTGGGTTAAAACTTGTTTAAAGTTCTTAAACCAATTACTGAACCATTCTCTAAGGCTAGCATCTGAACCAAATGGAACCAAGTTTTTAATGCTCTGAGTCCTTGAATTTTCAGAACCATGTTGCTTCATTGGCTTTCTTCTTGCTTGCAGGTATGTACTAGTGACAGCAGGCCCAGTTTTTACAGAAGAGATGTGGAGGCTGGCGTGCTGTGCGTTACAGGATGCATTCTCAGCTACTCTCGAACCGGTGAAGGTATAACCTGCAATCTGTTGGATGCTGCAGCGTGTGTTGCTGTCCCCCTCCTATTATTTCCTTAGATAGGCTGCTCAGTTTATGTATGCCTGTAATACCCACGTGAACCATTGCATCCACATGGATAGCGTATAAACGGACACTGGACTTTCTTCAATGGTAGCATCTTGAAAAGTTGTCACTGCCATCGTAGAAATCCTGGTAGTCAGTATAAACTATCCATATGGGAATGTTGGCTTACGTGAGCAGCACATCACTGTCAGCCTGGTCTGGAGCCCACTGATGGCATGGCATCCTAGTTATCTTCTGTCAGCCTCAGTGAATCTGTCCAGAGTCACATAAAGAAGTCTGTTCCCTTTTGTGGCATCAAGCCCATTGTGCAGAATGCCTGCTGTGGGCAAAATCTCACCGTCTGGCATTAACTTCCAGGAAATCATGCATCAGCTCCACCTCAAAGGGTATGTCTTGCAGGGTTTGGAAGGCTGTTGAGCATGTGTGTGTGTGAGAGAGAGAGACTGTCTGATTTTGGCTTAATAGCACAGTCTTACTCTTTATTTTGTGAAGGCAGGATAGACTGTTTGGCAGACAGGATACACAGTGAATATTTTCCCGATGTTGTGTTTCTTGTAGAATCTTTTGGGCTACTTCCACAGCGGTTCTGAAAACTTCAGTGGTGATGCCTGTGAAGTGAAAGTGGCAGCCCCTTCCCTCTCTCCTAGTGCCGAAGCAGAGTATTGGAGAATACGGGCCATGGCCCAACAGGTAAAAGGCGCCTTCCCTAAAGCAGCATCCACATTGTGAGCAAATGGAAACAAATAGGGATGGAAACACATGAAGGAGCCCTTGTCACGGATGCTTTAGGCTGATCCTGCATTGAGCAGGGGGTTGGACTAGGTGGCCTGCATGGTCCCTTCCAACTCTGTGATTCTATGGAATGCACTTTAAATTTAAGCATCTTGAGCATGGGTGTTGTTTTGGCACTCCAAGTGGGACTTCCAAGTGCTTACCTCAGGCTGCATTGTGCACTGTGGGTTTTCCAGTGAGATCAGTTTACCTTTCAAGCTTCTCTTCCAATATCTTGAGTGTGTTCTTCTACTTAGATAACTTGGTAATGGTAACAAGTTATGTATTCAGATATGGAAGATTGCACTTAGTGCCCTACCTTGAGTTGAGTTCTGGGCCCTGATTTTCTTGATTAAGATGGTTCAGAGGCTTTAAACCCTGTTCTATATAAGCAACCATACTTAGGTTTGGTGGGGGCAGTATTTGTTACACTGTATGCCCTTTACCATATTTTAGAATACTGAGTTAAAGATGTACAAGTAACTGCCTTGTACTGACTAACAGCATTTGTCCATCTAATCCATTACTGCCTGCTCCATATTCTGTATGAATACAATTCCTATTCATTTATATTGCTACACTACAATAGCTACAGACTGCATTGATCCAGGTTCATGCAGCAGTCCAGATTAGCACCACTGCACCTGGGGAGAGGTAGCTTAAATCTTCTCCCTGTCCCCTCCTCCTGTTCTGACCCTAGTGAGATTTTGTTTGCCCCACTGAGGAAACATGCTTGTAGGCCTTTGCTACATGCATAGCTAGGGTTGCCAACCTAGAGTTGCCAGGCCCCCCGAGTGGGCAGGGGTTTGCCCGCCCAATGGGCCGTTTACCCACCAGCCTGGAACTGGCCGCTGGGGGGAACCCCACCACAAAGTGCCGGCATTGCGGCAATGTGCCCCAGCATGATGACATCACCCGGAGGTGACGTCATCATGCCAGGGCACGTTGTGGGGGATGCTCTAGCATTTGAGGGAAAACTCTATGGTTTTCGTCTCAAATGACAGTGCCCCACCCCCAATGTGCTCGATGCAAAGAGGTCCCAGAGAGAAACTGGGACACACACACACACACACCCCGCCGCAAGCCAGGTAAGACCTGACAACCCTATGCCAACCTCTGGGTGATGGCTGGAGATCTCCTGGGATTACACCTGGTATCCAGGCAACAGAGATGTTCACCCAGAGGAAATGGATTCTTTGGAAGATGAACTCTGTGGCACTGTAAGCCATTGAAGTCCCTCCCCTTCCCAAAACCTGCCCTCCTCAGGCTTCACCCCCAAAATCTCCAGATATATCCCAACTTGGAGCTGGCAACCCAATTGGGCAAATAGTGGCTGCCCATGACTTTGTGGCTGGAGAAATGGCCCAAGGGGAGAATTATGCCCTCCTCACCCAGGCACCCTGGTTCTGATGAGAATCAGGTCTTTGTATGCCTCGGATTCAAGTTTCACCTGAAAGACCCCAGCACACAGGTCCTTGACAGTCCCTGGGGCTGACCAGGGATAAACCCAGGAACAGTGTAAAATCAGGCCTTTAGTTTTATTACCTTAGATTGCTTAAATGGAAACACCAGACACTTTAACCAAGGGCATTACACATGGCAATTGTGTGTTCTATGCTGACCTATATCCCCTCCTGGAATAAACAGAGAGTTTCAGCAAGTTGGTGTCATTTGTTCTGTAGGTGTTCATGTTAGACACCCAGTGCTCTCCAAAAACCCCAAACAACAAGGAGGGATTTGAACATGCGCAGTCCTGCGTGCTTATCATTGAATTGCCTCCTGACAAGAAGCCCAATGGCCACACACAGAAAAGGTAAGGCAAGTTTTCTTAAGGTTAAAGGAGTTTGTAAGAGGAGTCATGAGTCAGAAAACCAGAAATGGTGGGGAAAGCTATACAACTGTTAAAAATTGTTTAAGTTTCATTCTCATTGTGAAGCATGTGTATTCCTAAGTATTCCACTCCAGTTCCAGTGGGAAGAAACTGCAAGATACTTTCCCATCTCAACAATCTGCTCTTGCCTCAAGCGAAACACTTGCGAGCAGTGGCAGACAAAGTGACTTTGATCCCCATAGCATGCATAGAATGTGGAACCATCACAAATCCTAGATCGGGGGGGGGGGGGTTCACAGCTGGTTGTGAATTCACCACAGCATTAAAGATGGAAACTATGTAGGTTTATACTTTCTCACAAGCAGTTATTGCAGAGTCACTGGCTCTTAAATCCAAATTTCCATATGGAACAATAGGCATTTTATAAGATTTATGAGACAGATTTTAGGAATATAAAAATTGCTTTGCTGGATCAGTCCAAAGTTTATATAGTCCAGCCCCCTGTTCCTAAAAGCTGCCAGACATATACCTTTGAAAACTAACACATTTCCAAACCAGTTCTGTGGTTTGTTCCTGTCCTCCCTAGCAATTAGTGATACCACCTCTGAACATGGAGGTTCCATTTATTATGGCCAAGAGAAGACATTAAAAAATCCTTCATGGATGGTATGAAGAGAAGAAGAGGAGGAGACTGGATTTATACCCCGCCCTTCACTACCCAAAGGAGTCTCAGAGCGGCTTACAGACTCATTTCCCTTCCCCTCCCCACAACAGACATTCGGTGAGGTAGGTGGGGCTGAGAGAGCTCTGACAGAAACTGCTCTTTTTCAAGAACAGCTGTGCCAGAGCTATGGCTTGCCCAAGGTCATCCAGCAGCTGCAAGTGGAGGAGTGGGGAATCAAACCCGGTTCACCCAGATTAGAGTCCGTGCCACTTAACCATACACCAAACTGGCTCTTGGTCAGTGGGTGGGCAAGAAGAGAGACTGTTCTTTCCACAGGTGTACATATTTCCTTTTCCACTTGCCTCCTGGACAGCCTTTGTATCCATGGCCATGCCTCAAGGAAATTAGGGTTAGCCGTGATCATAGTGTGTCTTGGTCGTGCTTCAATATATCCTCTTCCAATGGCCTATGCTTATTAGAAAGGAATTTCCCAGTTGAAAAACATATATATGTGCCACGATGTATACAGTGCTTTGTGTAGAGGGGTGGGCGGCTTCTCTGCTATTGTGATTACATTTGTCAAGCAGCTACTGTTTAAACTATGCACTGAATAACATTCATGCCTTCACCCACTGTTTTCCACACAGAGGTTATCTTTGTCTTAGAAACAAACAGTGTATTAAGGGTATTCTTGCTTGGTTTACTCACTTGATGCATAGTAAGGTATGTCTGCTCCCTGCTGCTGAGATTTTATTTTGACTTAGTGGAGTTTCTCTTTTTCCTTCTGACTGCTGCATCAATGCACAGGAAACTTGGGTAAGGGAGCATTTATTATTCTACCACGCAGTGTCACGCCAAAACCAAAATAAAATACATTTGTCCACTGGCATTTAGTCTATATTTGTCCTACAGAAAATATTCTCTTGGCCATTCAGTGCTGTGAATAAACAGAGTTGCTTTTTACCAGCCACCCAGATTAAAGGGTTATATAGTTGGGGCCTCCATCCAAAATGGCTTTGAAATGGAAAGATGGCTCCTACAATATCATTCCTGTGTATCAGCCCCCTTTATCACCACAGTATTGTGTGAGAGCACTAAATATGCCACGGTGAGACATTTACTGGTTCGCTAGCAGCGACCTTGGGTACCAAGAAAAATGGCTCACACGCACAGTGCCAGTTTTGTTAATATCTCCCTGTGTGAGGTGCATGCACTCTGAACAGGCAGCACATCCTTGGATTGCCTTCTGTCACTACAGTGAGGGCTGTATGCAGCAGGGCACATCATTTTTGGCCTATGATCGCCTCCTGCGTAGACTTTCTTTACAGACTGAAAAGCTCTGCTGAGGCAAATAAAGCAACTGCCAGAACACAGCCACTAGAGAGTGTCAAAGCACAATGAAAGGGCTATATTAAAATGGAAGCGGGATAGAAGTGGAAAGAAGTAGAAAATAATTAGCAGTTTATTCCAAGACATTTTGATTTCCATAAGGGTTAGTAGAAATAATAGCAAGTTTGGCAACAGAGGAGGGCAAAGTAGCAAAATGTTCTTACTTGTTTTCACACCCATTTTGATCTGAAGCAATACCTTGTCTGAATTAAAACACCAATTTAATATTCTTAATGAAGTATTTATACGATATTATCTTTCGCCTGAAAGAGCACAGCACAGTGACAGGAAAAAATCTTGCTCAGATCCATAATCTAATTCATAGGAATTGTGACTTTACAGGTCACTTCTTTATTAGAGATCAGCACATGTGGCCTTTGTTGATATTCTTTGGGTACGAATCAAAAGGGTTAACTACAGGTAGACCTTTTCTCAAAATTGGAAACCCCAGAGGACCCTCGCATTGCTGCTGTTTAAATTTCCCATTGCTAAGTCAAAACAGATGTTGGTGCAATATAATTCTGCTTGAATAACAATGGACACATAGTTCAAAGTTGTTTGTGCATATAATGGTTTAATATTGTAATATATGATGGTTTAATGTTAAGATTAATTATATTAATGTAGGATAGTACTGTAAAACAAGAGGCTTTTTACAAAATTGTTTGATTTAGAATGAAAACTATTTGAAGGATAGGGAAATCAGAGGCATTCCAGTGACACTTCCTTTTAAGAAGCTCATGTGCCAAAGTCATAAGAACATAAGAGAAGCCAATGTTGGATCAGGCTAGTGGCCCATCCAGTCCAACATTCTGTCACACAGTGGCCAAAAACACCAGGTGCCCTCAGGAGGTCCAGCAGCGATGCCAGGACACTAGAAGTCCTCCCACTGTTGCCCCCCCCCAGCACCATTTTCCATTAGCCGCCCTTATGTACCCATGCGGAGTCCCAGTGCACGCACCATAGCAAAACCTTTTCCCAATTTGTTTTTCATTGGCAGGAATGTATATGGTTGTTTGGGTGGGAGCAGTTAAGGTAATTCAGAGATGTAAACGCAAAAAAATTGGGTTGCATGTTTTGCCCCCTGGATTTGACTACAGCATACACATGTTGTGAGGGAAAGTTCATTATTATCCTAAGTAACCAACATAAGGATATAGGGTTGGATCCAGACTAAATTAGCAATTTTGGCTGGTTCCCCCTTCCCGCTGCAGAGCCCTCTCATGACATTCCTATTCTCCCAAGGAGTAGAATTTGTAGAGCTCAGTTGGCTGCAGTGGTGAGCTGGGAGGCAGGAAATTTCCATTCTACCACTGGAAAATTTACTCTGAATCCAGCCCATAGTTTTAAGTACCCCACTCTGAGTGGCTTGAAGTTAGGGCGGGATAGAAATGTTATTGACTGATTACAAGACATGTTAGTGATCTGTTTTTCCCCTTGTCTTTTGGCTGCATGAAGTATTCCTTTCAGAACAATAGTTGTGAGTCTGCTGTCCCACCAAGTCCTGCTGCAGAACTTATACGACATTCTGTTGGAAGAGTTTGTGAAGGGGCCTTCTCACTCAGAAGAGAAGACTGGGCAACAACTGCCAGAAACAAAACTGGCTGGCTTCCTCAGATACATTTCCATGCAGAATTTGGCTGTCATCTTTGACTTACTGCTGGACTCCTATCGGACAGCCAGAGAGTTTGATACAAGGACTGGATTGAAGTGCTTGCTCAAAAAGGTCTCTGGCATCGGTGGAGCTGCCAACTTGTACCGCCAGTCAGCAATGAGCTTCAACATCTACTTCCATGCCTTGATCTGTGCCATTGTGACTAACCAGGAAAACATTACTGCAGAACAGGTGAAGAAGATCCTCTTTGAGGATGACGAAAGAAGCACTGACTCGTCTCAGCAGTGCTCTTCAGAAGATGAAGATATTTTTGAAGAGACCGCTCAAGTGAGCCCACCCAGAGGAAAGGAAAAGAGACAGTGGAGGGCCAGGCTGCCATCTCTGAGTGTTCAGCCTGTCAGCAATGCAGACTGGGCTTGGTTAATAAAACGGCTTCATAAACTGTGCATGGAGTTATGTAATAACTATATTCAAATGCATCTAGATTTGGAAAGTAGCACAGAAGAACTGCCAGTCTTCAGAGGAGACCCTTTCTTCATCCTTCCATCCTTTCAGTCTGAAACCTCCACTCCATCTACTGGAGGGCTCTCCGGGAAGGACACCCCTTCCGAAGACGACAAAAGTCAAATTAGGGACTCTTTGACAGAGACGATCACTCCCAAAGGAGGGAGCGGAGATATGCTGCTGCTTCCACCCTTGAGTCCCAAAACAGAGAAGAAGGACCAAGGCAGGAAAAAGGAATGGTGGGAGAGTGCTGGCAACAAAATCTACACCATAGCCACAGACAAAACCATCTCGAAACTCATGACAGAGTATAAGAAAAGGAAACAACAGCATAACCTGGCCACTTTCGCCAAAGAGATGAAAGCTGACAAGAAAGGAGATCCACTAAGTACACGGGGGGCAGATTCGCCCCTCCCACAAAGGCCGCAAAATTTGGTCGACCAAGGCCAAATGAGGCACTCCTTCAGTGCAGGGCCAGAGATTCTGAGGCAAGAGAAGAGGCCACGGTCTGGGTCCACAGTCAGCTCGCTCAATATATCTGTCCGGGACGGCGAGGCACAAATACAGGTAAGGCAAACAGGGCAGAAGTGTGTGTAAAGAAGAAGAAGAAGAAGAGATTGGATTTATACCCCGCCCTCCACTCCCCAAGGGAGTCTCAGAGCGGCTTACAAACTCCTTTCCCCTTCCCCTCCCCACAACAGACACCCTGTGAGGTAGGTGGGGCTGAGAGAACTCTTTCCCAAGCTGTCCTTGAGGGAACAGCTGGCACAGAGCTATGGCTTGCCCAAGGTCCTCCAGCCAGGTGCAAGTGGAGGAGTGGGGAATCAAACCCGGTTCTCCCAGATTAGAGTCCACGCACTTAACCAGTACACCAAACGAAAGAGAGTGTGCCTTTTATATACTCTGACTGAAATCATTCCCATGTTTGGGTCCCAGCCGAAAGTATGCCTGCTAGAAGCTTTCGTTAGTTATTTTTAAGCACAGGGCTCTCTTATTTTGGGACTGCGAGGCCTCTCTTAAGCAACTGTTACATTAGGCAACATATTAATGTGTCACATACATATGCATTAAACAGTGCAGTTTCCTGGCCAGGATGGTTCACAGAATATGAACATACACCAATAAAAATATAATTAGATCACTTGATTTAAACTATATCTAGTTAAAACCCACTCTATCCTGCTCTTTAGCTTCCATCAGAGCTCAGAAAAGACCCTTCACAAGGGCCAGCTCCAGATTTTGGAGGGCTCTCAATAAAATGTTGCTAAATGTTCACCGTCACTCAGTTCTCACTCCCCAGGACAGAGGGAAAGTGGCGGCAATTCTTGCTGCCAGTTGCCCAAGTGGGCATCCATGGATGGCTGCTAAGAGCTGCCAGCACCACTTGCTCTCCTGACCCTCTCTCACTGTGCAGCAGCCATGATAAGAGAAAGGCCTCTAAAAAGGATGCCAGGGGCTGTCCTAAGAGGGAGGAGTAAGCTGTGGTAATCGTTGGTTCACCTTCTGCTCAGTCATGTGGCAAGCCATGTGGGCAAGCCAGCAAGTGGCGACGGTTCCGAGGAGCAGCCCTTTCGGCTGATTCCCTTCAGGGCGATGGCAGCAAGATGGCTTAGGGCACGGAAAGCCTTCTGTTAGTTCCCACTACAAGAATGCTGTCCTTCCTGTGTGCTTTTTAATATATATATATATACATTATAAAGAAATAAGGGTACAGAAAATAGAAAGGGAAGGGGGGAGCTGAAAGGGTAAATAGAATTTTTTTCTACATTTACAGTTATCAAGAACTTTCAAAGGTATAGATAATGGATAATACATAAAACTTATGTGTCAATTATAAGCTTGTTTAAGAATATTTCCATTCTCAACCTTATTACAATGTTCATGTTTGAGGCTACATCAGAAATGGGGAGAGAAAGAAACAGAATGAAGTAAAAAATAGTTAGTTCTATTTCCATATACTATACCCCTGTTTATTTAAAAGACTGTTTTTAGATTAAAACTAGCAGTTCTATGATCTTCAAATATTAAATATTTAACCTTAAAATTCATATTGCTTTCTTCTAACTCTTAATAATAACTTCAAAGTAATATCTCAAGGTATAATGAGAAAAGTAAATAAAATATATCAATGAAGTGTTTTAATTAATTACATATATAAAATGTTAAGTATAATATAGATTTCTCTGACAATTCATACTGGGTTTTTTTAGATTCAGCAATATTAATCCTTTGATTTTAAAGTACTACCTTGAACTATGATTGCAAAGCCAGACAAAATATATCATTGAAGCATTTTGACAAAATAAGCAATACATAAAATATATAAGAAAAGCGACTATACGGAATATATACTTGTGTGCTTTTAATGTTACAGCTATCACTCTTTGTATTCTTGGTTGGAAAATCAAGCATGTTTTAATTTTCATTTAATTCTGCTTTGTTCCCAACAATATTCCTATTTTACACATGCATACATTTACAGATATCTATTGTTATGAGTTTGGAATCTGGTTACTATATAGGGGTCTTTCCTATTGGCCTCGCCTAAAGTGGCATGTCCAGGGCAAGCTTGAGCTCAGTCGTAATGTTTCTTAAGGACAGTAGGTGTTTCCCAGTGGGCTGGGAAATGAGTTTGTCAAAGCAGTCATCAGAGTCTGAAGGAGGTGACCCAGCCCCAGCCAAAGGGAGGAGGCAGATAAATGTCTGTGTATGAAGAAAGATGTTGCTTTCAGTCAGCAACAATTCTCCATGGAGCTCCTGGTGCCACTGCAAATCCAAAGGCATTCACAATAGCAGTGCAGGCTCCACATGGCAGTGTTCCTCAATGTGGTGTACTGGTTAGAGCATCTAAGTACGACAAGTTCAAATCCCCACACCTGCCATGGAAATTCACTTGGTGACTCTGGGGCCAGTCACACACACTCCGAACCTACCTCACGGGATTGTTGTGAAGATACAATGGAAGAGGGGAGAATGATGTAAACCACTTTGGGTCCCCATTGTGGAGAAAGGTGGGGTATCAATGAAGTAAAAAAATAATTCCCAGCCTCGGCCCTCGTGGCCACTGTTCCCCCCACATAGACCCCTGAGAGGTGCCGGGCGGGAGCTCTTATAAAACTGCTAAAACAATTCCATTGTTTTAAAGCCTTGGATGGTACACCTGAAGAAATGGCAGCCATTTGTGGAAAGACTGAAACAAGGGAAATGATGCAAAAAAAAAAAACTACTGCAAAAAAATTCACCATTTGGAGTAGTGGGGAGCATATGATATTATAATTATATAATTATATAATATATAATATATATTATATATATAATTATATATATATATAATTATATATATATAATTATATATTATAATTATATATTATATATTATAATATTATAATATATTATAATTATAATTATAATTATATATAATTAATATATATATAATAATATATTATATATATAATTATATAATATATATAATTATAATATCACAAGTGGAGACCTGCAAGAAACTTGCAGGATAGTTATCCCATTCCCCACACCTTTGCTTCCTCCCTTCTCCCCCTACCTCTCTCACACTCTTTCTCCCTTCTGCCCCCCTTTCTTACTCTCTCGCTCTCCTCCATGTATGTTACTTCCTCTCTCTTTCTGACCTGTCATCATTCCCTTTGTTTTTCTGCCTCCCCACCTCATCACTCTTTCTCTCTCTTTCTGCTTCCCACCTCAAATCCCACCCTCCCCAGGCTCCACCTCTCAAATGTCTGGGAATTTCCCAACCTGGAGTTGGCAACCCTATTTCCTTCCCACCCAACAGCCAACCTACCTTTATCTGTCTTCAGCTTTCTATCTCTACTCCCCTCCCCTGCAGCCTCTACCTAGGAAAATTACAGTCTTTGTTATCTGCACAACAACTCTGTGAGGTTGGTTAGGCTGAAAATATGTGACTGGTCCAAAATCTCCCAGTCAGCTTCCACTGCAAGATAGGGATCTGAACCTGGGTCTCGCAGATCCCAGTCTGAAGCTCGAACTGTTGCTCCACAATGGCTTTCATATGGTGGCTGCTGATGAACTGTAGCAAAACAGCTGGGCCTAATTAAGTCATGCAAATCAGGTGGTATCAAGTCACACAGAGGGTGCTGCCTAGGGATGCCAGCCTCCAGATGGGACCTGGGTATCCCCTGGAGTTACTGCTCATCTCCAGACTGCAGAGATAACTTTCCATGGAGAAAATGGATGCTTTGGAGGGGGGAGTTTATGGCATTGTACCTCACTGAGGTCCCTGTCCTCCCCAAGCTCCACCCCCAAATATCCAGGAGTTTCCCAGCCTGGATCTGGATCTGCGGCTGGTGGCCAGGGGGGGTACTTGGCAACCCTAGACTGCTGCTAGTAAAAACCCTGCTTTTTACTGACAAAAACAGTTAGAGCCTCCCCCCCTCCCCCGAACATTCTAATCTCCTCACAGTTGATGTCTGGAGTTGGTGCCATTTCAAAAGGTATTTGGGGGGATTCTACGGTCACTGAAGGTTTTTTTTAAACTTTTTGGATTTTTCTGCACACGGGGAGAGTGCCCCCCATGTGTAGGAAAACCTCCCTGCCTCCCAGGTGCCCCCCTGCGCGGATTTAGGTATCCTCACACAGGGGGCGCCTTCGGAATTAGATATATAGATATGTAAATATCATATATAATTATATAATGATATAATGATATACATTATAAAATATAATGTTAACTTGTTGTTCTCTTTGCTATATATATGATGTTATTTTTATACAGCACAGCTCATTTTCTCAGTCTTTTTAAAATTCTCTTGCTACTTCAGGCATGGACCAATATGGTGCTGACCGTTCTGAACCAGATTCAGGCCCTGCCAGACCAGATCTTCACAGCCCTCCAGCCAGCAGTGTTCCCCTGCATCAGCCAGCTGACGTGTCATGTGACTGACATCCGGGTCCGTCAAGCTGTGAGAGAATGGCTAGGAAGAGTGGGGAGAGTTTATGACATAATTGTATAGAAGTTGTATTGTTTGCCATTACCGAGGTAGAGATCTGCATCTGAGGCGCTTCAAGGCATACAAACTACAGCTATTCAAAAATGTATCTTTTAGCACTGGTAGACAGCTGTACATGCAGCTGCCTATTTGATGTTAATAACTGACCAGGTTTATCACACACTGTTAACAGCTTAAGAGTGTAACTCAGTCTTGCTTATACCTAGAACAGCATGTGATAAAATACAGTTTACTCAGTACAATGAGTATCACAAAATAATTAAAATCTTAAAATGCTATTAAATCAGGCTGACACATGGATACTTGGCACCCGTGATGCTGCATATTTTCCATGAATGAAAAAGACAGGAATATTTTTTCTTTAAGAGGAAAAGAGAGATGGCAGTGAAATGCAGTTAGCATGAAATCGTCATCTTCACAAAACATGTTTGTGAGGAAACAGATTAGGGACCTGCATTTTCAAACCTTCAGTGTCACTGACACCTCTTTACTCAAGTGCAATTTTGTCTTCATAAATGAAAAAAATATTTATGTTCATTTTTTTTAACTAGTACCATGGCTACTTAGACGGTTTTAGCACAGCATCTCACTGTGACCTAAAATCAGGCAGGCTGATATCTGAAACAATCTGTGTTCATACCAATAAATTCAAGAATCAGTGGAAGTAATAAACTAAGGTAGGATCCAAACATTTTTGGGTACTGTGTTAATTGCAATCTTTCCCCCCCGGATTTTCTTGTGTGGACAGAAAAATCAAAGAGGTGAAAGATTACAGTAACACAATACCTCACGGTCTTTATATCCAGTTCATTTATTTTAACTTGATATTTCTTCTTGCAAAGCATGCAGTGAAAAATTTGCCTTCCAATTAAAAAAAATGCATTGATTTTAGAAATTACCAGCACAAATGTTATGGCCTGCCTTCAGTGAGTAGAGCCCCTCCCCCCATTAAGTTGCCAATGGGCTTCTGAGACACAGTTTATACAATTTCTTGCTCTCTTGAATGCCTGAAACAATCCTAGCCCTGCAGGTAGCAAATTCAGAGATGGAAAGGGTAATCCTGGGTGGGAAAGTACATGTCTGTCACCGCAGACTTCAAGTGGCTTTTTTCCACCTTTGGCATCTCACACAGGTCTCCAGAAGAGGAAAACCTTATATACCACTCTTCTTTATTCCCTGCAAAATATAATCCCCTCAACCAATTCAGCTGTTTTTGTGCTAACTACCTTCTCCAACCCCTGCATTGTGTGTGAATATACATCACACATGGAGTAGGTTTTGAAGTTCAGTGGCAAGCCCACTTTTTATTACCTGTCTTCATCAAGAGGAAATAACCTAGTCTTCAGATTTTAGGACAGCAAGAATTAGAGTTACCTCATTTTATTCTCACAACTAACCTATGAAGTAGGCTATGCTGAGAGAAGATGGTTGGCTAACCATCGTCCACTAACTGCACTGGTTTTCCTAGAGCCTTTTCCCAAAGCCAGCTTCTCCAACCTATTTTGATGCATAGAAGGTTAACTCGTTAGGGTCTACAAATGTGGGTGTGGACACTAAACTGTTACTAAAACCATCATCCTTAGATATGCCTGCTGTCCACATAGGCACATGTCCTTTACCACATGTAGGACGTACTATGTTGTTCAGACTGATTCATGCCATTCTGGTTTTGAGGCCAGCTCCACAGCCAAGGCTAGCAAAAAGAGGTGTGTGTTTTCGGGGCACCATCAGAGTAGCCTGTGATCCAAGTGAAGTGGAATCCTTTGGAAGTTCACAGAAAATGCTGGAGCACAACCTTGGACCGTGCAGCACATCCTCTTGGGCTGGCCCTTATGTTTCTCCAGATCCATTAGGAAGGCACACAAGAGCTTTCCTTCAACAGCCTGGTTTCTGATGCATTGCTCCTTGCCTTGAAGGGTAGTATCAACATCTTCTTTGCGCCTCTTCTTTTTCCTGTTTAGTTAAATCAATATAAAGATAGTGAGTGAATGTGCAAGTTCTGTCAGCTGCTCGACCCTTGTGTCCATTGACTAGAGATTATGATGTTCTTTGCAAGAGAAACTGCTACTATGCCCGGGTGACTTGATTACATGTACCGGTTTTGTTTCTTATTTGGTTTTCAACTTAAATACGCAGTGTTTCTATGGCTCTCTTTGTGAAGTTGGATTTTTTAGGGGAACATTTTCAAGTGGTGCACGCCTACGTTGTTTGTTAGTGGGATTTTATATGCAATTCTAGCTTGTCACTATAGGTATCTATTTAGCAGAGTCATTAAGTAGAGAGACAAACATAAATCATACTCAGGATTTCTGCATCCATTCCCCCTGAACACCAAAAAAAAAAAAAAAGATTCCTGGATTGTAAAAGTAGCTCTTTTTATGCAGTATGTTCTATTTGGACCAATATTATGAATTCCAAATGTCCAGAAGGTACCTGCTGGTTTTGATTATGAGGAAAAACAAAAAGTAGTTGTTTGTCTTCAGGGGCAATAATAAATAATTATTGTATGGCAGTGGGTGTAGTATAGCCAGGAGATCCAAAGATTGTCTGGCAGCCTGAAACTCTAGCTCTTTTTGTGATGAACTAGGTTTATATTTTGGGCTGAGAGAACTGTGACTGACCCAAGGTCATCCAGCTGGCTTCAAGTGGAGGAGTGGGGAATCGAACCTGGCTTTCCAGATTAGAGTCCACCACTCTTAACCACTACACCAAACCAGCTTTCCTTGTTTTAAGGGATAGTTGACTTTTTAGCCAGCAGCTGGAGACTACCTGAGACCTTTTCCCCCTGCAGTTGTCACCCAATTGGTGAATGGTTTGTATTCAGGAACTCAGCAGGATAGTTGCTCCACCACTATAGCTAATCTTCTTTTTAGGTATTAACCATATATCATAACATGAAAGCTGGCCTCAAGTACGACATGTTCTGAGTATGTTCTGTAGAGCATGCCCATGGTCCAGGCAGGAGAAGTTCAGGGGTAAAATGGGGACTCTTGAAATAGTTAACAGAGTGATACTGGGAGTTTGAGGGAGGGTTCTGTTGTTTTGGTCAACCATGAAGAATTGTCACAAAGTGCTACTAAAATGAATGTATAGCCTTAAGACTACAGATCTCAGAGCACCCATGCCCCATAAAGAATAATCTTCTCTGTGTGTGTAATGATTCACATATAGAGTTACACTGCAGCAAGAGCTTTCCTGCTCCCTTCAGTGGAGGAAGCATCTCTGTCACAGCACTTTATGCATGCAGAGTTGCCCCTTTCACTAGAGCAAATTAGGAAACTGGTGCGAAGGGGGAGCTATGTTCTTGCCCAGCATTCCTGATCCAAGCAGTCATTTCTCCAGTGAGCATCAGGAAGCTCAAGTCCACAGGAACCAGTCATACATCCTTGGTTCTTAACGTTGTTGGCACCTTTCCCTGTTCATAAAGGGGAGAAAGACCCAACACCAGGGCAATCATGTGCTCCTGAACGAAAATGACATCAGGGGTTTGGGAGAAGGTAAATGTTTATTCCACTTCCCCAACAGGCAGAGGTCAGGTGAGTGTATGAATGAGGGCTTAGAGTGAAATCATATGGTAAAAACCTATATAGAAAATGCCTGAGTCTTGCAATCCCCTCCAATTATACAACACTAAATTCAGCTGATCTTGTATCCTGTCATCATTGCTCTGAACATTTTCTTGACCAACCCCACCCCCCCCCCCCAAAACCCCAAACAGTTCATTGAATCTGGGATGGGATATTGCTCGGCATAATGATATCAGAATACTTGAATTACATATTATAGATGATATCAGTATACTTGAATTACATATTACAGAACAAGAGGAGAAAATTCAACACAAGATCGCCACTTTGTATGACAGACCCTTTTTTGCTGACATAGGTCTGCTCACAGGAAGCATTCTGTTTTATATAGAGGGGGGAATACTTGCATTAAAGATTTGCAGCAGCTGTTTAGAGCATCAGGGCTGTTTATTGTATGACAAGGTTACCAACAGAATGCCAGATCCTGCCAGCAACTACTGATTGCCATGTGAAGTACTAAGCCAGTCACTTTTCTGTCCACAAAGCGAAAGCTTGAAAAGAATAGATTGTCAGTTTGTTCTTTTATGCCAAAGATTTGATTTGTTCAAAAGTTAGAATAATTTAAAAAAACCTGTAACTGTAATGACTGCCATGATATTTTCCATACAGCAATGAAATTACAGGAGTTCAAAAGATTTTTGAAGGAGGCAAATAAAACAGGGGCCAATGCAGCCACAGCTATTGTCATCATAGTGGGTGTGATACTGGAGGTTTGCAGCCCCTCCACGTCTGGGTCTCTGGGTTTAGGGAGTCTTGCTGACTGGTGGTGGAGAATCATTGGTAGGACATCCAAGGAGGGTGTGGCAAGGGACTGGACCCCCTCCCCATTTGTCATCCTTTCACTCCATATAGGGTGGCTTTACAGAATCAGCTTTTATGCCTACACAAGTGTAAATTCCTGTTTTTAAATGGTTCTTGGCCCCTACCCTGTGACCCTATCGAAACAAAATGATATCCCTGTCCATTCTCCCTTATTTTTGTGAAGTATATTTAATTGATTTTTCCCATGTCTATGATCAACAGTTCACTGTAAGACAGTTTGCGAAATGTATTTTGTGTATATTTTGTTCAAATGGAATTCTTAAAGGAAGATATTTTAAAAGAAATTATAACTATTTATGTTGCTCGTGTTGTAGAATAAAGTAACTGCAAAACTAAATGTGCGTGAGTTGGGGTTTTTTGTTTTTTTTTGCAAAATGTTAGAAATAGTGAGCAAATGTTCCAAAAAAACCACTGAGTTACTTTCAGAGCTCCCTTGGGTGAAATGGGCTTTGTGAGATCTAACCACACATTTAATCAGTAATTTTGAAATAATCCCATTGACTTGCCCTACCAAAATGATTGAATTTTCCACCCTTAGGCTTCTGAGACGGCAACTGTGAAAACAGTAAGGAGCTTTGGAATCTCAATTGTCCCCAAAATGCTGGAGTTAGGGCGCATTACTTTATTAATCCAATAAATAATGTTCTGGGAGGTAAGAATAATTGGCGTAAGAAAAGTCAGCTAGCCCAGTTGTTTGTTTGTCTATTTGTTGCTATTGATTACATGATCTGCCTGACTCCACAGGAGGCTCTCTCAGTTCTGCCAGATTGTTCTGGCCACGGCCAATCAGTTCTGTCTGCTCTGAGAGAACTTGTGACTGGCCCAAGATCACACCAGCAGCTGCATGTGGAGGAGTGGGGAATCAAACCCGGTTCTCCCAGATTAGAGTCCAACTCCTGACCACTACACCAAACTGATAGGGTGGAAGCTGCTGAAGGGCTGGTGAAATTTCTCCAGTACTTATATACCATGTGCCCAGATAAAAAATGGTATACTTAGAAAATTTATATGCCACCTTGAGCAAGTCTCTGGAAAAGCAGCACAGAGTCATAAAAGGAACAATGATAAAATTATCAATATTAAAACAAAACATTAAAAACAATAAAGACCCTAGCAGGGCTTTCCCCGGGGCGCTGCACCTCTGCACTGCTCGGGGAAGCTGAGGAAGGGGCGGGGCTTGGTCATATGCCTGCCCCCTGGGCTTCTCACTCCCGGAGCTGCTATTATCCACTGTTCCCTCTAGGATGTTCGTGCGTGAAGCCATCTGCAAGATGCTACAATCGCACAGAAATATGCTGAGGGGTCTCCTTAAGTAGAAATATGCTGAGGGGTCTCCTTCCTCGGGGAAGCTGAGGAGGGGGCGGGGCTTGGTCATATGCCCGCCCCCTGGGCTCCTCACTCCCGGAGCTGCACTCCTATGTGCTCCTGCTCCAACGGACCCCTGGTACTAGGCACTTTTATTCAGGAGGACAGAATACTTTGCAATGACACTGTTCATGTACTCTGTTTAGAAGAACATTATCCACTGTTCCCTCTAGGATGATTGTGCGTGAAGCCATCTGCAAGATGCCACAATCGCACAGAAATATGCTGAGGGGTCTCCTTAAGTAAACAAAGTATAACTTTATTCAGAATAAACAAAAGACTGCAAGGCCTTCCTGAGTCCTTCATAACAGCTTGCTTGGCCAGGTTACTCAGAGCCATAAATAACACCTTGTCTGGAACAGCTCCAGATTTTCATACCCTATTAAAAAAAAAAAACATGAAGTGGATCTTCTAAATTAGTATACCATCTGGCTCTCTGTGGTGGGAAAAGGCACCCTAACAAGAGCTTGAGGAAGTTTCAAAGGGAAAATAAAGCCCCTACCTGTAGGAGCTACACAATGTGATTGTTGTAGGCTCTACGGAGCCTGGAAACAGCCATGCAACCAGAATACATAGGTAAAGTAGCATGACAGCTTGCCAGGTTGCCCACTATGGCAGGCAACTCCCTGGCCCCTAGGAAGCGGCAGAAGCAGAGAGATTCTGGGAATTCCTACAGCATTGTGTGACACCATGACATTGCTTTAGGCTACAAACCCAGAAGTGACACTGCAATATCACCCCAGTCCATTCACAGCCACACCCCTTGATGGACGAGGGAGGGAAAAGAAGGTACCCATGGAGCACTGTGGGCCAGGGGCTACCTTCCTCAGAAGACCTCCAACTCCACAGGGCAGCAACAAGGCTGGTTGGCACCCCTCCACCTCTAGTGCCTAATGAACAGGCCAGCCCTGGAGAGGGTGGATGGAGAGAATAAGAATGGTGTAATGGTGAGGGATGACAGTCACCACAATTATAATTGAGGGTGGGAACATCTCTGTCATCTCAGCAATTCCTGGAAGAAGCAAAGGGAAAGGTCTGATCCCCAACTGCTTGTCAGAGGGAATAACGTTTCCAGCCAGTGGCTTTAAAATGGCAGGCGTCAAGGAAAAACCTAGAAGTGATGTCATGCCACTCTAGGAATCACCAGAAACTCTGGTAAAACTAGCTGCAGTAGCCCTGGCAGAAAGATGGGAGGCCGAGAGCCATGTGCTTGGCCTCCTGTGTGGCCACCTCTTCTGGCTCCTCCATTGTCCCAGTTCAGGGTGGTGGTGGTGGCTCCTTCCTATTCACGGAAGCACCCTCCCTCCAGCACTGTAGCCAGAGATTTTGGGTTGGTGGGGCATGGGGAAATTTTGTGGGGCAGGAGGTGAGGGAGAGGCAGCTGCTGGCTGCATGCCTTGTCTGTGTCTCCCTCACCTCCTGCAAGGGAGAGAGGTGGCCACACACCTTCCCTGAACTCCGTGGTGGTTGCACCACTTGAAGTTCAGGGAAGGCATGCAGCTGGCAACTGCCCCTCTCTCACACCTCCTGCAAGATTTAAAGGACTCCCACTGATCAGCTGGAGGGCCCTTTTAATGTCACAAGAGGAGGGAAGAGGGGCAGCAGCTGTTGTGGGGTATACCTCACATTTGAGGGGTTGGAGCCCTGAAGTGCCCCACTGCAGCTATGGGCATGCCTCCCTCCAAACAGCAACTACTGACCAGCCACCACCCTGGCCAGGCAGCATCGCAGGACATGT
The DNA here is from genome assembly GCA_029233225.1 of Lepidodactylus listeri. Classification (NCBI taxonomy): domain Eukaryota; kingdom Metazoa; phylum Chordata; class Lepidosauria; order Squamata; family Gekkonidae; genus Lepidodactylus; species Lepidodactylus listeri. The sequence goes on from JARCFY010000003.1 coordinate 45,511,009, forward strand.
CAGCTGCAGAACCAGGCAGCACCCATGTGATGAGGCAGGCTGATAAGGCCACACCCAACTGGGGGAAGCTCACCAGCATCAATAATAGTACTACTACAACTAATAAGTCAAAAGTTGTATGAATAAGAGCCAATAATATTATCAGTAATAATTCTGTGCAGCAGGGGAGCAGCCCCTCCCCCTCCAGCTGGACCAGTTCCCCATAGCTAAGATTGCCAATGCCTTCTCCTGTTCCTGGATTTCTTGGTGTAGGTTAGGAATGAGGTCAAACAAGATGAAAAATGTATTTTTTGTCATGCACATTTTGTTGGGTGCAAGGGGACACACAACCGTGTGCTTTATTTGGTTCCAACCAAATCAGAGAACAGAAGAAGACAGAATTTTTATTTATTCAAAAGATATGAGGATTTTGGTACTGAGAATTACTGGCTCTTGACCTAACAAGAAAAAGGGCAGAAGCCAAGGGGCCTGGGGGCAACTTTGTGTCAGTGACAAAGATGATGGTTTGTTAACAAAGGTGATGGAATACCTGGATGATTTCTTAATAGTGAAAAGGAAACTGGGCAATTATTCATGAGCACAAAAAGCAGGCTACTCATGAGCAGGGCTGTTTTTGGGCAGGAACGCACAGGAATGGAGTTCCAGCTGGCTTCTGAGTTGACCACGCCTACTGCCTCCCCCCCCCCCCCGGGTTCCCCAGGTGCCTCGCAAGTTGCGGGGCACCTGGGCAAGCCAAGCCAATCCAATGAGGGAAGGCAGTTTAAGCTGCCTCCCCTCCTCGGGTTCCCCATGAGCCCCGCAAGCCACAGGGCACCACGAGAAGCCGATGCTGGGAGGGAGCTGCACTGTCAAGGGTGTGGCCTAATATGTTAATGTGCTTCTGCTGTTGGGTGTGGCCTATTATGCTAATGAGTTCCTGCTGGGCTTTTTCTACAAAAAAAAAGCCCTGCTCATGAGTATGGAAAGGGAAGCCCAAAAGTCAGCATGATTTGAAGAGAAACTGATGAAAAGCAAAAGAAAGGAAAGGCTGAGGAATAAATTCCTTTACTTCTGCTCTGAACTGCTTTGAGGGGACTGTTGGGGGGATGCAAAAAGGCAGAGTTTTTGCCATCTTCCTTCCCTGCACTTGTGGCAATAGGAACCTGTTATGGGAACTACAGAGCGACAAAAGTCTGACAAAAACTCCACCCTCTCACATTTCCCAACCTACTCATAATGCTGATAGCACAAGCTCAGACAGCCTCATCAGAAGTGGAGACTCCAAAGCAAAATGTCATTTAGGAATCTCAGGAGGCTGAATATAATCCTGTAGACAGTCCCAAGACAAGCACTAAGTGCCATCTCACTTGCAGATAATGAGCACAGCCGGCAATACGGACCCTACGTCTGCCACAAAGATTCTATGCTTCCAATACTGTAACTATTTATTTTATAAAATTGGTGGGGCTTAGCGGTATTTTATGTATTTATTTGAAATATTTATCCCCCACCATTTATCTCCTCAGACTAAAAGTGGCTAAAAAAGCAACAAAAACTGCAAGTAAAAATAATAATAATAATAATAATAATAATAATAATAATAATAACAACTTTCTAGCAAACAAGTTAAAAACAATACTCCATTTTTTCTGTGTAAAGTGCCACCATGTCTGTGTAAAGTGCTTGAGGTGGAACAGTCCTGCAGGCCCTATTTCACCATGTCCTCCAAGGTTTACCAACACCTGGAGGTGTAAGGTCCCTGTCCCCTCTTCAGCTGAGACACCCCAGTTTGAGTCCATGAAGCAGAAATCCAACAGGAAGGGAGAGGAGCCTGCAAAGCAGTTTTGCAGGGGAATCAAGTTAGTTGATGCGACCAGGCACGTATCACTGACCTGTGCCCATCCATACCAGAGATCCCCTATTGCACTTAAGCTTTCAAGAGGTGCCCTTCAAAACAGCATGGCAATAGCTACCTCCCCCAGACCTCAGTTAAGAGTTCTGTCTGCCTCAATGGAATAAGCATGAAAAAGAGCCTCCTCCTCATTCCCAGGAGTTTTATTGTTGTTCTTTCTCCTCCCACTGACCAGGTCAGGCCAGGTCAAAGAAGCTTTTCCTGAAGTCTCCAAGAGTTTCTTCCTGAAGTCTTTCTAGTGCTTAATTCCTCCAAATCTCTGTTCCCTGCTTGGGGTCAGGGGCAGGGGATAGTTTGACCATTCCATTATCTCGTACTAGACTGTGGCTGAGGTGAGGCTGGAGAGCAACTGAATTGACTTCCCCTTCTCCTGCCTGTTCTCTGGACAGAGAGAAAAACTTTTTAAAACTCATGGTGAAGGTTTTGCTCAGTTCAGCCCTCCAAAGAAAATATACATTTCTTCACATTGCCAGTTGATGGTGAAGGAGCTTTCAGGGCAAGTGAGAAGCAGAGGTGGTTTGCCATTGCCTTCATCTTCCATCTTCCTGGATGGTTTCCCTTCCCAGTACTGACCGTGATTAGCTTCCAAGAACTGACAAAAACTATACCATGCCTTTATCCCTTAGGGTTGCCAGGTCTGGGTTGCAAAATACCTGGAGACTTTGGGGGTGGATCCAGGAGAGGGTGGGGTTTGGGGAGGGGAGGGGCCTCAACATGGTACAATCCCATAGAGTCCACCCCTCAAAGCAGCCATTTTCTCCAGGGGAGCTGATCTCTGTTAGCTGGAGATCAGTTGTAAAAGTGGGAGATCCCCAGGCCCCACCTGGAGGCTGGCAACCCTATCATCCCTCCCAATACACAATTAAACCGACACAATGAAAAACCAATACACACAATTAAAAACACAGCCCAATCTACCAAAATGGTTTATCCTCTTCTTATACTCAAACCCTTGCTGGCAAATGAACTTTCTCCTGTCTTCGCAAACAGGAACAACTTGGAGAAATTATCTATCTGACAGAAAAGCTGGAGTAGGTTTCAAGGCAGCGGACACCTTTGATTTACTTCTGCCTCATTTGACCATTGACCTTCGTAGCATTTAACAGCTTCTTCATCTATTTTTCAAGGCCCAAAGTAATTATGATAATCTACTCTGCTGTCTTGTGTTACAAAATCAATACAGCTTTACCCAGCTGTCCCCTCTAAAAGTCCATTGCTTCTTGCTGCGGTTCTGCTCAGATCTTGAGGATGTGTCAGTGGCTGCAGCAGAGTGTTCAAGCCATAGTCCGTGAAGTGCATCACCCCCGCAAAATGGAAGAAGGCATTCTATCAGCTTTCCTTTTTAGTTACACAAAGAACATTTGCGCTTCCTGCATTTGTTGGCTTGAGGTCAGAAAGTTTGTCATGGAAATAGCTCTGATTAAATATTTAGCAGCTCAAGTTCCTTTAAAAAAAAATCTCAAGGTTTATGTCTCCTTCAGCAGGATCAGTCAGCTCATTAAACAGGAAAAGGAATTTTAAAACCCCCCAGGAAACTCAGTGCCTTGCTGCAGCTTCCATTAATTGATAAAAGGGGGGAACTTCCCATTAGCTAAAATTAATGAGATCACTTTGCCAAACCCCTTTAATAAATCTATACATTTTAAAATGTATAGCTTTCTAGTTATTAAGTCATTGCTCCTTATCGCCTATATGTAAAACCTAAGTACCTGCCCAGCATCAACAAAAATCAAAACAAAAATACTCTAATCTCCAAAACGTATTATTTCAACAGTAAGATCAGAACAGAAGTTTAGGACAACCCATGAGGTCCTCAAAACATATGGAGGAAGTTCTGCTTTGAGTTGCTTTCCAAGATCTACAGCTTTAATCAGTGCAGGGGTTTCTATGCTCAGACATTTGTAACCTTAACTGTTAAAGGGTGCCGTTCCAAACAAACTGGGGAGCAAGGCTTTGTTTGTGATACTACTCACTGTTACTGAGTACATCCTCCTTTATTTGGGGGTTCTCCCAAGCCTGGTTCTCATGTTCTGGTCCACCCCACTCAGCCAGAGAAAAAGAGAGTGGACCCTCAAGAACAATCTAGTTGGAATCTGCAAAAGAGGGCAATTGGTAAATATTGTCACAAACTTATATATGAGTGGTTGCACCTTTTTAACAAAACAAAAAAAACCCTACTAGGGAGTAAGTCCTACTGAATTCAGTGGGACTTATTTCTGGGTGTACATGTTTAGGACTGTACTATAAGCGATGAAGAAAAAAAAATTGTCCCCCAGCGCATGCACTTCTTCAAGTGATGGCTACCCTAGTATGAAAAGGAGGTCTTGTTAATAAGAGAAGGGGATCTATTTCTAGACATTGTTTCATAAAACTAATTACTATGAATGGATGCCTTTACCAGTATAACTTCAGGGAAGACTGGCAGTTCCAAAATTGCAATGACTGTTTTCAGCTTACTATCCCTAAAAACTATATGAAAGTGCATGTTTCATTGATTTGCAAACAAGGAAGGGAAATAAAATCACAAATATGTATAAGAATCTGAATTTTAAAAAGTGTGGGGGACTGAGATCTGAACCATGAACAAAGGTTTCTACAAACCTGAAAAAGCTCCAGGTTTGCAGAAAAATCTGAAATCTTTAAAAAAAACAATCACAACAGGAGCAGCACCTATACCTTTATGAAATGAATGCCATCTGCAGTGGTCATTGTGGGGGTTGCTAGACAATTGCAACAATTTTGTCAGCCTTCAAATCTTGGTTTCTGCCTTTATAGGAAGGGGAAGGGGGCAAGACTCTTTCCAAGCCTGTTCTGGCCACTGAGGGGGAGGGGACCTATCTGAGCCAGGCATGGCAGCAACCACTGGTATAACAAAATTCCTGAGCTGAAGATATACACAGAAATCACTGGTTTTGGCTGTTACAGTGATTTCTCAGAACAGGAATACAAATCCAGGATTCTCAAAAATTATGAATTCCTTTCCCTATGATGTATGTATATATTTATTACAGTCAGTAGACCATCCATATACATGAAAATTATAATAAAAACATTCTTATATATATATATAAAAAGCCCAAAAACAAAATATAAGCAGAATTCAAATTTGAGCCTACTTATAACACAATTTCCATATGATGATCAACACACAAAATCTAGCAACTTGGTAAGCAATTTTAGGATTCATGCCAGATAGAAGATATCCATGCCTGGATCTTGTCCAGTGGTGTGCTTTTTTTTTTTTTTTTTTGAGGAGGGGGGTAAGTTTGGGTGCTTACCAGGAATGCAGCGTGAACTTGTGCTTTTCTTTGATTATACTGATTTCATGGGCAATGGCATTTCTCACTCCCAATCAGATCCTTACAAAGGAGTGGCACAGGGTGCTCCCAAGCCAATCACCTTTGGAGACAAGCTGCAAAGAGTTGTCATTCTCCTTTGCTCCTTCCTTTGTGGATGGAGCCCTCTGGAGATTTGGGGGTGGAGCCTGGGGAGGAGAGGGACCACAGCGGGGTACAATGCCATACAGCCCACCTTCCAAAGCATTCATTTTCTCCAGGGGAACTGATCTCTATAGTCTGGTTAACACCCACCCCCTATTTCAGCCAAGGTCCATGCCTAGAAAGCCCTGCACACACTTTTGGGGCAGGTACTCAGAAGCAAGGCCGCCTGGATTTTTAAATTTTCCCAGCTTTACAGTCTCCCTGAAATAGGGATGCCAGTCTCCCCAGGCACCTCCATGTAAGACTCTGGAGAGCTACCACTCACCAAAGTGTGAGGTGTCTGCTCCAAGTAGGCAAGGATCAGATCTTTGTTGAGGAAACACAGTTCTTTATTTCCAGGTTCTACATTGGTACAGGTTCTCGGATTATTGTCAGAGATAACATATACAATGGAAGCAGGTCTAATATACCCTCCCGAACAATTCGAATTGCCCATAGGTAACCAATCAACAGGGGGGGAAAACCGCGGGCAAAAGGTTCCCTGGCCGTTTGCTTCCCACAGGAAAGAAGGTGAGGTGTGAAGCAGTAAATTTCCCTTCCCAAACCAGACCCCTCAGATGTAACCATCTTCACATAACAAATGCCTTCCTCAAGGCTTTCGCACGTTGATAAGAACTGGTCCTTGTCCTCCCATCAGGGATGAAAGGAATGCGGAGGCAGGAGGGTGAGAGGCCCATTGTTCCCAGGCTTTGAAGTCGCCACTCTCCCGGGCAAACAGTTACATAGACCAGGCCTGGTCAGAGCCATAAACTCAGGGTCACATAGCATACGTTCACATGGGTCAAACTAATAAGCACTAGATATGAGTAACTAGTTCATAAAGGGACAGGCTTGCATAGCATAGCAAAGTCATGTTACAATACATAGCATTAATTCCCAGAACCCTTGTTAGAATCTGCAGATTCTGACACAAAGTAGGCAACACTGGCCTTGGTACACCAACCATGTAACTCTGTATAAGTCAGTGTTACATACAATCTCAATGTCTGCTTTCATACGATCTGCTCCCCTCTGCCACTCCTACTTGCTCGCTAGGAAAAGGAATTGATTGAATTGCCTGTTAGGGACACTTAGTCCTCTTGTGCTTCTGCTAGCAATAAAGAGGACAGGGTCACTGCAAAGAAAGAGGGCCACTCGTCCTTCCCTGTGTTTGGGGCCGCATACCAAATGGACTGATCAGCAGGTAAGGAAGCTGAAGATGGCATCTAAACAGTACTGTCTAAGTACACTGTGTGATCTAAAGATTCTCTTTCACAGTACGGAGAAAATCTGCTAACACAATGCTGCCTAATAGTTCCACAATGTTCCTCAGATTCCCCGACAGCACCAGCTGCTCAAAGCATTATGCTAGAATATCTACATGCTGAGTTACAATAGCTGTGATGTCTATGATAGTAAGATCAAAGAGATAATCTAGTAGAATTAGAGGCTCACTTAATCATGTGGAGGCAACATAATACATAAAACCGCCCTTCCTGAATTAAAACACCACTTAGTAAGCACAATTAATTATATTCTTAAGAAAACACTGCCTTGAACATATAACCAGAATGTACATATTGTTACTAGAGATACGCACCACTTACTTTCTTATCAGGCCTGAGTTTCTTTTACTGATTGAACAACATAAAATGCATCATGCTGGAGGTGTCCTGCAGAATTCCACAATGCACAGTTTTATCCCCCATGTTATTCAGCCTCTATGTTAAAAAAAGCCTTTAGGAGAAATCACTCATAGTTTTGGAATTGGGTGTCATCAATATGCTGATGACACCCAGCTCTATATCTCTCTGTCCTAATCCCCTGGTGATGCAGTAGAGGTCTTGAGCCACTGCCTGACTGCTGTGGTTAAACAATTGAAAGCAAACACATTGAAACATAGGCCGCGGTCACACGGCCCCTTAATGCGGGAGGAAGGGCTGCTTCCTCCCGCATTTAAAGGGGCCGTCTACATAGCCCCGTAGTGAGTCCCGCAGCGAAGCGGGCTCCAATGCGGGTTGCTCCCGCTTTTACTGACCCCGGGAAAAACTAGTGTTTTCCCGGGAGTCGCGGGAGGAACCCGCATTGGAGGTTATCTGGACAGCCCTCTCTCGCAAGCATTGCGAGAGCAGGGCTGTCCAGATGGCCTCCCCCCTCCATTTCCCCCCCCCTTTTTACACTTGGGCGCATGGCTATTCATGCGCCCAAGTGTAAAAGGGGGAAACCCCCCCCCCCAAACTTACCCAGGCGGCTGGCGGTCCTTGGCCGCCACAGCCGCCTCTCCTGCTGCTGGGGCCGCCTCCGCTGCGGCCGCCGTTTGCGCCGCGGCCGCTTCCGCCGCCTTTTCAGCGGCTGCCGCCGCTTCCGCCGCGGCCACAGCCGCTGCGGCAGTCGTTCCCGCTGCGGCCGCCTCTTCAGCGGCCACAGCTGCTGCTTTTTCCACTGGTGCTGCCTCAGGGGTTGGGATGTATGGACATCCCAACCCGCGGTTGAATAATACAGCCCCTTTAAATCCGGGAGCCCTCCCGGATTTAAAGGGGACGTGTGACCGTGGCCTGAACTTAGACAAGACAGAAATGATGCTGGTTGGGAGGTCTGAGGCCTTAAATGACATTGTGCTTCCCACTTTCAATGGAGTTGAGCTGCCCCTTGCTGGCTCCCTTAAGAGCACTGGGTTTATATAAAACTGTCCATTCACTGGGTCATTTCCAGAGGCTGGGGGGGGGGGGGGAGCGACCTGGGAAAGGGTTTTATTGGTCATGGCACCAAAATTTTGGAGCTCCCTCCCCAGGAAGATTAATCTGTCTCCGTCTATCAGTGCCACCCACCAGCAGGTGAAGACTTTACTGTTTCATTTGGCATAACCCTGATAACGGCTGTTGGCCTTCCTCTTTGGTTCCAATGTTGTTTATGTGTTTTTACTGATTTTTTTTTAAATAGTTGTTTTTAATTGTTTAAATATTTTAATGTGTGCTACCTTGGAGATCATGATAGGGTGAAAAGGCGGCATACATGTGTTTAAATTAAATGATACTGGACCCTGCACTAGAGCCGGAGAACCCAAAAAATGCCCCTTTCCAACTTAGTTTAGCTCAGGATAGCCTTTTATTTTGACTCAACCAGTCTGACCACCACACATGCAAAAGTGCCGACAAGGCTAGGAAATGAAACTCCAACAAAACAGGGAAACAAAATGCCACCATCACAGCTACTGCTTATCTGCAAAATCATTTAATGCCTGTTTGATCTGAACAGCAGTGAACCAAACATATCCAGAGCAGGGCTCACAGAGGATCACAGCTGTCAAACATGTTTGCCTAACAAACTCATTTGTGGCAAACTGCAGCATCCCTGCCGAGAAGCTATGGACACAAAAGATCTCTCCACCAAGGCTCCCTCTAAGCTGTGGAGTCTTGTGAGCAAAAATTCTACTTGGTGAGCTATTGGCATTAAAGTTGTGAATGAGAGATTTGGCTACTGCATAAATTAGTTTGCTCTGTAGCCATCCTTCCTGAGCAAAGACAAAAATGAGTGAGCCAGAGGCTAAAAAACTGCGCTAGCTCACACTAACTCAGCTTAGAGGGAACACTGCTCTTCCCGCAATTTGCAGACTGAATTGTTTTCAGGCTGCAGAGTAAGCAAAGACAGCACATCTGTGTACAGCTTGCTTACATATACACACTGGGCAGAGAACATGTATAGGTTAAGGAGCGGGGTAGTGGGTGCAATCGTGGCCTCATTTCCACATGTTCATTCTCTCTCATGTGTCATCCACACGGGCTCATGAATTTGGGGAATAGAGTTCCAAGCAGGGAGAGTGCTATGGCAGGCTTACTGCCAAAGGGTTAGGCTGTGAAGACTCTCCTGAAGCAGTAATGCACACCACTCTGCTCTTGGATCATGCTGATTTTTCCACCTCTGATTTTGCTAAATTAAATCAGCAGCGAGAATCCCCAGGAGTCCTCCAGAGAAAGTTCTCTTTAATAATGCACACTTCAATTCAAAAACTTTCACTTGGATGCAGATACCGTGTGCCTAGTGTCACTCGTTGATCTTAGAAAGGAAAATGATGTTCCAGTAGTCTGAGCATAAGGCTGGGAGCCATTTGGAGCCCAACATGCTTGAGTTCAAAGGCAGAACTGGTACTGGGGTCCAATGCTCCCTCTAAGCTGTGGAGTCTTGTGAGCAAAAATTCTGCTTGGTGAGCTCCTGGCATTCAAGTTGTGAGTGAGTGATTTAACTACTGCATAACTTAGTTTGCTCTGGAGCCATCCTTCCTGAGCCAAAACAAAAATGTATGTCCCGGAGGCTAAAAAACTGTGAGCTAGCTCACACCAGCTCAGCTTAGAGGGAACATTGCTGAGGTCTCTTGAGCACTGCACTTATAAGGTCTTCCTGTCCCCCAGATTCATACTTTCTTCCAATTACCCTTTATTGGAAATGCATATTTATTTTCTTATAAATGGTCAAAAAAGCTTACAAAATTGTAAAAAAATGACAACAGCAAATCATAAAACAACACAAACCAATGTGCAACCACAATGAAAACAATTAGCATCTTTTCCTTATTATATAAAGCTGTTTTCAAGTGGCAAGATTCCATGGGGCGCCAAAATCAGTTGGCTTGAAGGACTGCCACTCAAAAGGGGGTCATTGGCCACTGGCTGCATTCCCTCGCTATGTTGCTTCAGTCCTGCCCACACAGCCACTGGCCAGCGTCTCAGCCTCAGTCTGGAGGGAGCTGGCGAAGGGGAAGGACTGGGTGCTAGGTCCACTCTTCTCCTCTGCCCACTGCCAGGTGGGTCTAACTGTCCCCTCAGTGGTCTGCTTCTGTCAGGGAAAAGACAATGGACTTTCAGCATAACCCCCTCCCCCACCTGACTTTCTGACTTTCCTGCCAGAATAAACTGAATATTCCTGTCAGAATAAAGGCGCTCTCTCCTGCTTAGCTCCACCATGGCTGGCTGGCTAATGAGGTGGGCCAGCAACAATCAAACCATTCCCTTCAACCCCCTGCTGATTTTCCCCCTAGGGTTGCCAATCTCCAGGTGGGACCTGGAGATTCCCTGCTGTTACAATTGATTTCTAGATGACAGAGATCAGTTCCCCTGGAGAAAATGGCTGCTTTGGAGGGTGGACACTATGGCATTATACCCTGCTGAGTCAACTTTCTCCTCAGTGCCTGTTGCTAGGCAACCAAGCTTGCTTCTCTGAAAGCCCCTTTCCACACCTATTTTGGCCTCTGGGAGAAAACTCATTGGGGCAGCTGAACAGAATGCCATAGAGGCCACCCTCCAAAGCAGTCATTTTCTCCAGGGGTGGGGGAGATCTGTTGTCTGGAGTTCAATTGTGATACCTGGTGATCTTCAGGCTCCACCTGGAGGTTGCGTACCCTAGGCGTAGCAGGCAGCACTTCAGCGCAGGATCTACTAGACCCAGGTTCTTGCTGTGTGGGTGATTTTGGGCCAGACAGGCCCAACCTACCACACAGGGTTGCTGTGCAAGTCAAAAGGGGGAGAGGAGAATGAGGTTAGCTGCTTTGGTCCCCATTGCAGAGACAGACTAGTCCCCATTGCAGAGACAGACTAGTTTTCCACCAGAGGAACTATGGTTGCCAATCTCCAGGCGAGGGCTGGAGATCACTCAGAATTATAAGTGGTGGACTCTATGTCCTTATACCCTGCTGAGATGGACCCCTTATGACAGCCAATGTGACATAGCAGTCAGGGCTTCAGAGCACAGTGGAGGCTGTGGGCGGGGGGGAGATGGAAAGTTGAAGAGTGAGGTTGATGATTAGCTGGGAAGGAGATAGGGTTGCCAACTCCAGGTGGAAAATTCCTGGAGATTTGAGGGCTGGCGCCTGGAGACGGTAAGGTTGGAGGCGGGGGTGGGACCTCAGACAGGTACAATGCCATAGACTTCACCTTCCAAGCCAACCAGTCCCTCATGGAGAACCATTGTTGCCAATCTCCAGGTGGGGGCTGGAGATTACTAAGAATTACAACTGCTCTCTAGGAGGGAGGGGAAAGGAGATGGGATGCGGAAGCCAGGGGGCAGATAATGATACGTTGACAGTTGGCTGGGAGGGAGATAGGGTTGCCAACTCCAGGTTGGGAAATTCCTGGAGATTTGAGGGTGGACCCAGGAGATGGTGAGGTTTCAGCAGGTGTGGGACCTCAGACAGGTACAATGCCATAGAGTCCACCCTCCAAACCACCTGTTCCCTCATGGGGAACAGTTTTTGCCAATCTCCAGGGGAGGGATGGAGATCATGCTGAATTACAACTGCTCTTCAGATGGCAGAGATCTTCCCCTGGAGAAAATGGTGGACTCTGTGTCATTATATCCTGCTGAGGTCGCCACAGCAAAATGACGCTGAGTGCCCAAGGCTGGGGCACCCTCCCAGAGCCTCTTTCTAGAGCCCGTTGTATTTATTTCCACAACGGGCCTTATTCCTAGTCTTCAATAAACCAACCCACTAACCTCAGTTTAACCCTTTTAAATTAAAAAAAAATCACACATTGCACTACTTCAAGAGGGAGATCCAGTGCTACATAAACCATTACTAACAGACGAGGGAAAGAGTTTATGTGGTGGGAGTTACCCTTCGTCTGCAGGAAACATGGCATGTTTGGGAACAGCCTATGACCCTATCCCCCATCCCCAATCCAAAAGTGGAACCTTACAACTGAAGAGGCAAAGCAGGGGCATCAGACATCTAATTCTAAACTTGGGCTCAAAGTATAGAGTAGATCAAAAAAATCTGCCTAATGGAGCCAGGTACAGAACTGGGGAACCGCCGGGTTTGCAGAATTTTTTTTAAAAAATGGGGGTGTTCAATGGGCAATGGACAACATAAACAAATGTCAACCAAGATCTCACAACATTATGGTTGGTGTTATGAGATTGCCTAACACCCAGGCATTTCAAAAAAAGTTCTAAGGAAGACTGAAGGTGAGGGATGAAAGCAATGGCAATAGGAAGGTTGGGGGAAAGGAGAAAGCAGGGGGAGAGAGAAGAAGAAGAAGAAGAAGAAGAAGAAGAAGAAGAAGAAGAAGAAGAGACTGGATTTATATCCCACCCTTCACTCACTTGGAGTCTCAGAGTGGCTTACAAATGCCTTTCCCTTCCCCTCACCACAACAGACACCCTGTGAGGTAGGTGGGGCTGAGAGAGCTCTGAAACAACTGTCGTTGAGAAAACAGCTGGTACAGAGCTATGGCTTGCCCAAGGTCATCCAGCAGGTGCAAGTGGAGGAGTGGGGAATCAAACCCGGTTCTCCCAGATTAGAGTCCGCGCACTTAACTACACCAAACTGGAGAAAGTCATAGCAGCAGCAGGAGGCTTTGCAGGAAGGAGAAAGCAGGGACAAAAGTGTTGGGGTGAAGGAGAAAGTGGTGGTAATGAGAGAATGGGGGTAAGAAGGAGGCAAGGAAGTGGAAGCCCAGAGGGTGGTAAGATTAGCTCTCCCCCACAGGTCCTCAAAGGTCTCCCTCTTGTTTGCTACTATTCCCACCTATTCCCATTTCTGCAGACTTACCTGCCAACTAGTCCAAGCAAAGTGTTTCTCTCTGACCTCTGTAACACGTGGGATGATTAGTACTGCCTCCTTATCACAGTGAGGGAGATGAAGGCTGGCCATTGAGTCTGTATTTCTATCTCTCCCCTGTCCCCTGCTGTATCTGATTAGCAGAAAGTAAAAATGCTGCATTCGCACAGAAAGACCAACTGAGATGATTTTACTGGCAAGAAAATGGACTCAGTTATTATTGGATGATATCTTTCTCAAGGACATACTTGCTGAGCCACTTTCTTTCCTTGCTGACTTTTTTCTTCAAGTTCCTCAGAAGGATTAAACCAGATAACGTGGATCTAGAATAAAGGTCAGATTGGAAAATGTCTGACTGCTTCCAAATGTCAGAAATAATTTTATTCAGGTTAGGAACACTTTTCTAATAGGCCCTGGTTCGAATCAAACTGGGTAATCTTCCAGATGAATGTCTCTAGTACTGTAAACTTTATCAGGAGGCACACACTCATAAAGTCAAGCTTTAAAGGTTACAGAGGTTGTCATGTCATATGAAAATATGAGCACAAGACCTCCCTATAACATTATAAGGGAAACCTTTTTTCATACATTTTTTTCTAACAGAAAATTAAAAAGTCTTTTCAGGAACTTACTAAGAACTTATCAGGTCCCTTCCTACTGACTTGGGTTGCATCCAAAAAACTATGACCAGAAGGAAGCTCACAAAAGAGAGCCAGTTTGGTGTAGTGGTTAAGTGCGCGGACTCTAATCTGGGAGAACCGGGTTTGATTCCCCACTCCTCCTCTTGCACCTGGCTGGATGACCTTGGGCAAGCCATAGCTCTGTACCAGCTGTTCCCTCAAGGATGGCTTGGGAAAGAGCTCTCTCAGCCCCACCTACCTCACAGGGTGTCTGTTGTGGGGAGGGGAAAGGGAAAGGAGTTTGTAAGCCGCTCTGAGACTCTTAAGTGAGTGAAGGGCGGGATATAAATCCAATCTCTTCTTCTTCTTCTTTTCCCCTCCCAATACAGCCCATTGAGCCTTCTACAGTTCTACTCCTTGAAATCAAGGAGCCTTCATGAACGGATGGGAGTCTGCTCTGAGGGGGGACTGGGAAGGCCCACCCCCTCTGCTACCAATGGAAGTGCTGTTCCAGTAGTGTATACCAGTACTGCTACACCACTAGAAGATCATCTCTGGATCTAACCCATTTTTTAGCATGCTTGTATGGAAGAAATGAGTGGCTTTTAAAAGTGCCATTTTACCTTGGTTTTATACGTCGTTATTATGTATTTTAGGCATTTCAGCACACAGAGTTATTTTTATGTTGCTAAATCATCCCAAGTGCTCTATATAACCACATTGGTGGGTCAGAGATCCTCAAAGAAAGGTACAAAAAAAATCAAATTTGGACTTCACTAAGTGCTTAATAGAGTACCTCACAAAATTCTTTTTGGGGGAAACTACAGATAACATTAGGCAATGATGTCACTAAGTGGACTAAGTATTCTGACTGTAAACAGAAATAATAATCTGTATTTTCATGGCATGGTCACGTAATGGTCAAATTGCATCCTGTTTCATGAATTGTTGCCATGAGTGGTGTTTAAGGAAATATTAACTAAATCTCATATTACAATACAAACCAGAGATATATACATGGAGAGTACAGAAAAAAAAACAGAAAACAAAATTAAAGGGATTAAACAAATAACATCAATTTACACCAGATACACAATGGAAAAATCTGTGCAGTTAATAAGGTTAACAAACCAGGACCCAGCTAGGCAACTGGAGAATGAGTCATAGAAAGCAGCATTTCTGCTGACAAAATAGCTGAATCTAATGCAGTTACGATCTGTATCTCTTGATAATGTAAATGTTCAAAATATTTTTGTTGGTGTTTCCCCCCGGCCATATTTTGGTTCTAGTTGCTTCCGCCCATGCCACCCACGTGACTGCATGGGGTATCACAGGGAAGAGGGAACCAAGGTAATGCGGAGCCGTGGCTCTCTCCTGGCCATTTGTGGCCATCGCTTCCTGAATATGGGCTGCCGCGACCCGGGTCCAAGCAAACCCTGAAGCCCTTCCACAGGGCCTTGACTCAGACTTGGCTGGTAGTGGTGTGAAAGGAGCCAACAGTTGCACCACATTTGGGGCAACAAATTGTCCTGAACCAGCCCTAGTAGCTTGTGTCAACATTTATATATATTTTAGATATATACAAGTATACATTGATTTTCCCCCCTTCCCAGTCAGCTGAACGTCTCATTCAAGCTTTTATCATTCTGTTCATGTCAAATTCCTGTAATTTCTGCTCTTTCGTTTCCGTAAAAAGCCATTACACCTCATATACATTTACTGATAATATATTTGCATCCAGTGCAACTGACAGCACTAAAGCGAAAAAGAAGATAGTTGCTTTGTGTTGCATAACATCTAGTTTAAATATAAGCTACATGCAAAGCATATTTTTTTAATTATATGAGTAATAATAAACATATGCACACACATACCAAACAACCTGTTCATAGAATTCAGAATGTGATTCAGTTGTCACCCACCCCTTTATCCTTGCCTGTGGGACACAGATTTACCAAATGCTACCTAAGGGAGCAGTAAACTACCCGTATGAAGGATGAGTTACAACCTTCTACACCTTGCAAACTGTACACTAGCTGACATATGATTCATAATAGTAACTTGAAATACTATGAAAAGCTTAGAACAAAGTTTGAGTCCAGTGGCACCTTTAAGACCAACAAAGTTTTAGAAGAAGAGATTGGATTTATACCCCTCCCTTCACTACCTGAAGGAGTCTCAGAGCGGTTTACAATCTCCTTTCCCTTCCCTCCCCACAACAGACACAACTGAGAGCCAGTTTGGAGTAGTAGTTAAGTGTGTGGACTCTAATCTGGAAGAACCGGGTTTGATTCCCCACTCCTCCACTTGCACCTGCTGGATGACCTTGGACAAGCCATAGCTCTGTACCAGCTGTTCTCTCAAGGACAGTTGTCTCAGAGCTCTCTCAGCCCCACCTACCTCACAGGGTGTCTGTTCTGGGGAGGGGAAGGGAAAGGAGATTGTAAGATGCTCTGAGACTACAAGTGAAGGGCGGGGTATAAATCCAATCTCTTCTTCTTCTGTGAGGTAGGTGGGGCTGAGAGAGCTCTGAAAGCCCAGCTCTGAAAGAACCTATGACTGACTGAAAGTCACACCAGCAGCTGCATGTGGAGGAATGGGGAATCAAACCCAGTTCTCCCAGATTAGAATCGGCGCTCTTAATCTCTACACCAAACTGGCTCTTTTACATACATTTATTCAATGTATAACCTTTCATGGGCACACACACTTCCTCTGACACAAAGTGTGTGTGTGCACAAAAGCTCATACATTGAATAAAACTTTGCTGGTTACTATCAGCTGCGCTAATTTTTTTTCCAGCAGCTTGCAGAATTTGTCGTGAAATTTTATGTACAGCTTTTAAATTTTAGAGATTTCTACTGTTGGCAATAGGATGGACCAGTTTTATATTTTTAATGATTTTTCTGTATTGCTTTTGCTATTGACTTGTACTGGTCTTTTTTAATAATTCTATTTTTTATTAATTTTTCAAAAAAATTATATAACTGCATTAGTACTCCATTTTCTCTTTTATTTAGAGGGTTATTCACTTCAAAGGAAACTTAACCATTAATACTACTGAAATGTCTTAAAAAATTCCAGTGAGTTGTTACTATTTTCCTTACAAAGCTAAATATTAGAAAATTTTTACTTAAGGTGTTATTAACTTATTTTCAATATCACTGTTGTCCATACAGTAAAACTTTAAACATTCATTTCAAGCCTCCTTCGAAGCTAAGATTAATATTATAAAATTAGTAATCTACTGTTTATAAAGCCTTAAATGTTAAAACAATATCAACACACACAACTTTATAACAACTTAGCTATTATTAAAGTCCTAGACAATTTTATTCTAATGTGGGCTATTATCATAGACATTTAGCAACTACTTAAGAAGCTATTGTATTTTAGTCAATGTTTAGTCAACTCTATGTGTACGTATTGTGGTTTTCTAACTCCCCCCTTAGTTTTAACAGTTTAACTGTTTTAAAAGTCTAAAATAACTTTTCAAGAAGTTATTGCAGCCACAAATATAGTTACAAAAGTCAATAAAAATATATTCCTAGAAGTATTTAAAATCTCACTGTATAACCACAATGTAAAGATCAAGTAACTGGATATTTTAGCTTAGAGTTCAGGGAGTACAAGTTGTTGTCTTCTTCTGTGGTGAGGCTGAGATTCAGTGCCAGCAAGAGTTTCTTCCCTGTTTCAATATCCGATGCTCGTAGGAGGGAGCCATCTCGAAAAATCAGGATGTCTGAAGACTGGCTCCAACAAAATTTGAGATTAGCATTGTAGATTTTTTGTTGCAAAGATGTTTATCTAGCGCCTCTGGGGGTAAGTCTAAAAGAACTCTTACTTTCTCTCCATTGTGGGTTAGCATGCCGAATTTCTGTGATTCCTGTAGAATTTTATTTCTTGTTCTCGGGTAGACGAATTGAGCTATGATGTCTTGGGGTTGCCCTCTTTGTGCCATTGTCGTAGGTCCTAACCGATAGGCTTGAGCAATTGCAGGAGCCAGACCATCTTCTAGGTGAAGCATTTTCGCAAGCCATGTGGATAAAAAAATAGCTAGGTCTGTGTTCTCCACGTTCTCTGCCAGACCTCTAAATTTAAGGTTCGGTTGTCCATTCTTGTTCAAGGTTTATAATTTTTGTTGTTAAAAAGCTACTCTCTGACTTGCAGAGCTTTGACTTCAGTTTGGAGCGTTTTTCCGGCTGACATTGCCATTTCAGCCGTTTTCTATGTTTCTTTTAAGTCTTTGGCGAGCTCTGCTAGTTTATTGTTTATAGGGTTTAGCATTTCTTTCATAGTTTCTCGAATGGTTTTTGTAAGATCAAATTTAAGTTGAAACAAGTCTTCTCTAGTTAAGTACCTTGCTGAAGTTCCCTCTGGCTCAGCGGGTTCAGTGTCGGTCGCCATTTTGGATCCGGTAGCCTCATTGCTCTCTGCAGACTTCTTTGAGTTGTCCTGGGGAAAGTAAGCTTTTTAAAGAATTTTCTTTCTGCTGTTGTTTTGCCTTTTGTGTGCCGGTTCGTCCCATATTTCAGGTAGCGATTAGTCGGCTTTACATCGTTGTTTTCGTTAATTTGGAGGATGGGTATAGGGAGCTCTACAGTTTTGCGTCTGCCATTACTCTGCAATGCTCTGCCCCCCTTGACTTGTACTGGTCTTAAAGGTAACGCCGGACTCAAACTTTGATCTACTGCTTCAGGCCAACACAGCTACTCACCCGAATCCATGAAAAGCTTAGTTCTTGAACTAAGTTATCAGTGCCTTAACTGTGTAAGAGATGAACCACTACATCAGAGTAGAGTATTACAAGAGCCTAGATCTGCTGTGAGTTAGTTAAGTTGAGATGTGGCACACAGTTAATAATAAATTAAAACGAGCAAGCCTCACAATAAAGAGATGCCTGGCTGCCCACTCCCTTCTGAGCTTTCACGGAGCACATCTCCTGCAAGTGCGTATCCATGCCAACTAGTCAGCATCCAATCACCCTGGGGTCTGTCATGGTCTAAAGGGCTTTTGCCATTATAGTCCTCCATGTAGTGAGTTTCTTACTTTTTTGTTTTGTCTGTCCTCAGCCTTCTGTGGTCTGGATGTAATGGGTGTCTGTGGACTGGTGCAGTGGTAGCAGTAGATTGTATTGTTAGCATACTGATGATGGCTTTACAAGGACTCTTGCTTATCCAACATAAGCAAAATCCTTGGCAAGTGGGATTGCCCAAAGGGAGCCAGCAACAGGACTGGTTT
The DNA here is from genome assembly GCA_029233225.1 of Lepidodactylus listeri. NCBI lineage: Eukaryota > Metazoa > Chordata > Lepidosauria > Squamata > Gekkonidae > Lepidodactylus > Lepidodactylus listeri. The sequence goes on from JARCFY010000003.1 coordinate 45,529,789, forward strand.
GGTCCTGTTGCACACCGCTTCAGAATGGCCCTTCTGCAGGACCATTTGGCGGGATGCATCAGATCTCAAACTAGGAGGCAATGGGGCTTGATACCTCAACTGGACCATCCTTGGACAGAGAAGACACATCAGTGAGAGAATAATAACATCAATGGAGACAGCGACACTACCCTTCACTTGTGGTAGTGATTATTCTGTTATGCACACAACCAGCATGTTAAGCATACACCAGTAATTCAGTATGACTAAACAACAGATTGCTGATTTTAGCACTTGATTCTTGAAGCCTCACATTTTTATTACATGCAGTGGAGGTAGAAACTCTAGATGGGCCATCAGTAAGTGTGTTTTCAATCTTCTTGATGGAGTCCTCCCTCCCCAACATGGCTTTCATACAATGCTGATACTAACAAAGGGCAGACAAGGGATGATACCATGGCAGAAAGCCAACCCAGCTAGCTGTCTGACAGCAAGCAAAGCAAATAGAGGAGTCCCAGCAATGGAAAGGGGGGGAAAACACATTACCTTTGCATTTTGATATAATGCTGGGAAGTACAGAGTGCACATCTCAGTGGCAAATTAATTATTTATTATGATATATTTACTTATGGCTTTATATTAAATTGCAAATTACGTACTGAAGGTCGTTGGGAAAAGGCAGAGGTCTCACCTTTGTGGCTGATGGGTTGAGAAAAATGATCCCCTGGCAGAAAGACTTAAAGCTGACCAGAGAAATGTTTGTGTTTCTCAGGGCTCTGAACACACAATGGTCAAACAGTCTGCCATTTATATTCTGGTTTCATTACATAAAACTATAAAACACTGATAGCATTTCCAGCATGAAAAATAGAATTAGAATATCCCCTAGTATACAAAGAAATGTTTGAATGGAGTATTCAGTAGATGTTGAGGGGGCCAGCCAATGGGAACCTGTTCGGGTGAGAGCAAAGGAAACACTCAGACAGAGGTTGGGATCATGTAGCGCACAGCACAGCAGAGCCTGTTCTTGAACCAGTGTTAAAATAGTAGGATGGTATGTGAGGGTGAGACAGGCCTCATTGGTGCCGGTTTCTGCACCATGGGGAAATGAGGAAATCACTCATCCTCTTCAGTTGTCCAGTTGCTGGTCCCCCACCAGGCCTCCACTCAGGTTATGCCACCATCAGCAGACCAATTCCCAGAAGCTTTGTCCAACCTGAAGATCTGCACCCAGCTTCCTCTTGCATATAGTATCTTAAAAGACATTAGCACCACTTCTGCATATCTCATGTAAGCTCTACAGGAGAGTAAGGCCCCCTCTTTTTTTATGCTCCTGGTACATGTGGACTGAACTGGGCTTAATGTAGTTTACAGAGACCAAACTGAACATATTTAAAATGAAAAAAAGTTTAATAAGTAAACTGAAAGCACACACTGTAGGCCATCACAAATGACTGATCAAAGAAAAGTCAAAATAGTTTCAATGCATTCCTCTGTCCCTCTGCCTCAAGTCTAAAATTGATCTCTGTGATGTTAAAGGTATAGACAGAAATAATGGTTCTGGACTTTCTGGTTCAGATAAAGATGATCCCGGTTACTGTTTCCATTGGGCTGGTCACCTCTCTTCAGATGCTGTACCAATGCATATCTGCCATGAACTGTTACATCTCCCAAAAGAAGGCTAAAGCATGTTCCCAATAGGGTTCCCAGGCCTTTGCATGGCACCCCTGGGGAGCTTTCGGTGGTGGGTCACGAGGAAGGATGACATGGCACTTGGGGCTCTTTAGCTTGGAGAAACGATGGCTGAGGGGTGACATGATTGAGGTTTATACTATTATGCATGGGATAGAGCAGGTAGAGAAAGAACTACTTTTTCCCCTTTCTCACAATACAAGAACTCATGGGTACTCAATGAAATTGCTGAGCAGACGGGTTAGAATGGATAAAAGGAAGTACTTCTTCACCCAAAGATTGATTAACACATGGAATTCACTGCCACAAGAGGTGGTGGCGGCTACAAGCATGGACAGCTTCAAGAGGGAACTGAATAAATGTATAGAGCAGAGGTCCATCAGTGGCTATTAGCCACAAGGTATAGATAGGAACTCTCGGTCTGGGGCAAGTGATAAACTGTCTTCTTGGTGCTTGGGGGGGGAGGCAACAGTGGGAGGGCTTCTAGTGTCCTGGCCCCACTGGTGGACCTCCTGAGGGCACTTGGTGTTTTTGGCCACTGTGTGACAAGAGTGTTGGACTGGATGGGCCATTGGCCTGATCCAACATTGGCGTCTCTTATGTTCTTATGATACACCAACATCACTTCCGGGTGGAAATCCAGATGTAACATCATTGTGTCAAGTGATGCTATGGGAATTGCCCCAAATTCTGTAGTTAATACCATCAAGCTAGGGGCAGTTCCTAGAAAGTCACTTGATGCTATGACATAATTCCCCCCATTTCTTCCCATTGAGTTAAAGCAGGGGACAGAGAATTGTCAGGAGGTTGCCCACCCATACTGGGTAAGTGGCAACCCTATTTATCAAGCATGGCTTCCCCCAAAACTCCAGGGATGCCTTTCTTCCTCCCCTTAGCCCCCTCCTCTCATAAGTGTTGAGGGCTCAAAACCTCTTGGTCACTTGAGACTGAGGTTTCCATTGCATGCATGCTCTCTGGCTGCATCTAGTTCTCCTCTGTCTTCTAGATAATAGTCATTACCGTATAAATGACTACTCTGCCAACTTCTTCAGCTTGAAATTTAGACTGAATCAAGAGAGGGGTAAGGACTAGCTCTTTCTCTTAACCAGACTACTTGATGGGGCAGTTTAAGCTTAACCTCTGAGCATTCACAGAATGCGAACTCAGCATTCCCAAAGAAAAGTAGAAAAATCTGCACAGCTACTCAGGTGAAGGGTGATTTCACCACAGCATGTAATTTGACAATGTGAACAAGCAGACTGGGCCTCAGAAGCCTTCCATTCATTGTTTAGTTTTCAATCTGCCTTTAAAAATTATGGTGACATTAAAGGCGATCCAAATATATTTATATATGAGTCAATGTGTAAAGCAAGAAGTTGATCTTTTTTAACTGTAAAGAAGAGCATGTGAATGAGGAGCACTAAACATTGCCAGTCTGGTGTAGCGATTAAGTGCGCAGACTCTAATCTGGGAGAACCGGGTTTGATTCCCCACTCCTCCACTTGCACCTGGCTGGATGACCTTGGGCAAGCCATAGCTCTGTACCAGCTGTTCCCTCAAGGACAGCTTGGGAAAGAGCTCTCTCAGCCCCACCTACCTCACAGGGTGTCTGTTGTGGGGAGGGGAGGGGAAGGGAAAGGAGTTTGTAAGCCGCTCTGAGACTCTTAAGTGAGTGAAGGGCGGGATATAAATCCAATCTCTTCTTCTTCTTCTTCTACTGTCTTGATTCACTATGTTTTGCTTCTTTAAACAATTTTCCCCTAGCTTGACTCTCTTCTGGTATTAGAACCAAACTGGAGGAAAAGTGCCTTCACACAATAGACCACAGGGGTGAATTGACATTATGGACATCGGGACTTCTGTTTGGCCAATGGCCTTCCCTCATACCTGGGCTTGGCCAGCCAAGGGGTAAGAAGGGCCTGCACAGGGAAGGCATCACCCACCAGAGACTTGCACAGCCAGAAGGAAGTCATGCCCAGCCCACCCAAGACCTGCGTGGCTGGGGGAGGTGGCACCCAGCCTGTCTGAATCCCACTGCCCTCCCAAGCTGCATGGAGGGGGGCTTGGAAAGAGATGGCTAATTCAGCAGGCAGGCCCCTCTCCCCCCCTTCCTCTTTTGGGGGGGAGCTGGCAGGCAGGCTGACTCTGGGCTATGGCAGTCTGGGAAGGTGGGGCCTTTTCCCCAGGACATCTTCCCATCCCAGTCTGCATGACAGAGCACAACAAGATCAGGAAGGGGCAGGACATTCTGTTTTTTAAAAAGATCACTCAGTCTACTTTGTCCTCAGTTCAACCACCTTCAAATACCGTAAAGCAAACTAAAGGGTACAATTTTGCTTTGACAAAACAATCCACAGTAAGTCGCATGGGTTTAGAATGGTGTATAACTCTACTTTGGATAGCACTGTAAATAGACTAAATTTATAAAGCAGTGTTTCATTTTAAAAATCTTTGTTTCCAGTTTGTCATCTGCAATTATTTCTTGTTTTGTGTTTCACAGACAAGAACTCTGTAGATCAGTTACTTAGGCTGAAAAAGTGAAGGGCCATCTCCCCTCACGGAACATTAATTAATTAATTGATTGATTGATTTGATTTATAGGCTGCTCTCCCCGCTGTGCAGGCTTAGAGCGACATACACGACTTGGCAAGCCAAGATATAGAAATACAGTTAAAATCATTCAAACATAATAAAACATTCAAAACATTCAATAACAATAAGAATAAAGTGCTCAGTAATTTTCAGATGGTGACATATATAAACCCCATATTCACTGGCTCCGGGTGTCAGCTGTCCCTAATCTTTGAAATATAGCTTCCTGGTTTTTAAAACTGCCAGTATCTTGCTCAAAGATAATTTCCTCTATCATATTTTTGAGTAGTCTAGATTCTACCAAGATGGATGAGTTTGATTTTATTTCCATTTTCCTCTACCACAACAACACATCATTTCACTATAATTTAATTACACAAAAGTAATCCAAGCCATATGCCGCATGTAATGAGCATTAGCAGGCCATTGCAAGGAAAGACAAATGGCCAGGAAATGTACATCATACATTTGCAGTGCCAACGTAAGCAGAGTTATACCCTTCTAAATCCATAGAAGTCATTGGACTTAGAAGGGGGAAATTTTGCTTCATATTCTACTGGTCATGTTCTAATGCGAATGGAGCCAATGTTATGAACCTGAAACCTGGAATATATACATAAAGAAGAAGCAGATGGTAAAGTTCTGTGACTGTATGTTTCAGGTTGGTAGCCTGAAGTACTAGAACTTGTTCTGTAGTACTAGAACAAAATTTGAATCCAGTAGTACCTTAAAGACCAACATTTTCCAGGGTATAAACTTTTGTGAGTCAAAAAGCCCATCTTGCAAAACAAGCTTTGACACATCAAAATTTATACCCTAGAAGTTTTTGTAAGTCTTCAAGATGATTCTGAGAAAGTGTAAGGAACAGATGATACTATTTCAGACTGAAACTGTGTTTCTGTAGTCACATTTACAAGTAGTCTATGTAAAATGAACAAAAAACCACTTTCTGTAAACAAGGACATATTGCACTCTGGGAGAAAGCTTTCTGGAAGCTCTGTTTTGACGTGCATGCTATTTGCAGGGATTTTACTTATATAAAAGACCTCTAACCTGTGCATGGCAATTTGTTTTGGTTTTGTTATTAATTCCAAAAGAGTGTTGTATAATGGAGTTCTTCTGTATGATTTTTTAAAATTGTTACATTTTCATAATTCTGTCTTGTTTTATTATTTCCCATTAGTTTCAATGGAAGATCCCTCCTTTTTCTCAGGTCTGTACCTGGTTTTCCATCCAAACTGGGCAAAACTCTGGGAGATTGTAGTACTCCTCTAAGACCCCCCATATTGCCAGATTTCAGACAGACAGAATAAAGGGACCTCCTCTTTGAGGCAATGAAAGGCACGCATGTATAGCATTAACGCTTATGGGAGAATTGATAGGAAAACATCCAGACAGGAACACAAACAACACTGCAGCCTCTTAGCTTGAAGAACAGTGAATCTGAATCCAGTAGTACCTTAAAGACCAACAACATTTTCCAGGGTGTAAACTTTTGTGAATCAAAAAGCCCATCTTGAAAAATGAGCTTTGACACATCAAAATGTATACCATAGGTAGAGGCAGAATGAAAAGGCAAGGGCATTTGGTTGCATAAGAAGGATAAACATCTGGGCAGGCAGGTAGCCGGAGGAGGACACTGATGCAGATTTGCTTGGGTGGTAGATAAGGCAGCAGGCAAGCAGGGTCCTGCAGACCACAAGGAAAAATCTGGCAGAGCAGGGTGGGCACTGGGACGAGGGAAGAATGAACAGCCCCATCCCATATTCTTCAGGAATGAAACACTTCACGGATGTAGTCCTGAGTGGCTCGAACTTGCAGTCAATCAAGGCAGGCCCAGAGCCTCTCTCCCCTCTGCCTTAAGGAGCACTGTGTTCTCTCTATGCCCTTAAGAGAAAAAGACTTGCTGCCTTTTTAAGGTGAAACCAATAGAGGGCAAAGACTACGATAATGAAAGAAACCAAAACAAGACAAAAGAAAAACATGGTGTGTGTTTTTAAACTATAGAGAATTGGTTTAGTTTTCATCTCCATTAATCTATAATGTTAATTAATCCATAATTTATTGTGATAATTACAAAATGCAGACGCCTCAGAACAAGGAATTAAAAAAGAAATTCTTGTCACTGGTTGCAAGCGGTCATATTTGAACCATGACACTAGTTCATGGAAAGCATTCTAGTAAGGAGAGTCATTCCTGACCTTAAAAAAAGCTATTGGCGTAATAGTGGAGTAAGTACAAACTGACAGCACTCCCTTCCCTCCCGCTCTCTCCAGTAAACCCTTTCTGATCTTCTATAAACAGAGACTGAAGACTTCTTAAAATTTTATGTATATAAGAGCGTTATGAGACTTAAATCTGTTGTGTAAATATTTATTTATTTACACTTTTAAAGTCTAATAATTATCTTCCTTGAAAAGCAATAACCAAGGGCAGAATTAAACACATCAGATGCATTGTTGCCGTTATTGAAAGCAATCGTATATTCTCAGTGGCCAAATCCTTTTCTGGCAGCAACCTCTCTACGGATTTATCATTAACATCTACATTCTAATACTCCTAAATAATTCAGCACAGCTTTCAGCCTTATGCCCTTGCCTGCCTACCCAGAAACCGCTTCCACTGTTTACATTACATTCAAGTGGAAATGCTAAACATGGATGATTTCCCCTCCCCTTCTTTGTAAAGGTACAAGCACCTCTCTCCCTTTAAGCATGGATGCTCCCTTCCTCTCCACCCCAAATCTCCCAAAGTATTTATTAGATCTCTAAATTTAGAAAATTATTTTTCCATGCTGAGTTAGAACCATGTGGTCTCAGAGTCTCATGCAAATTCCCCCTCAATAATCCTAATGCAGGCTTCCCTCCAATCAGAGCGCTATCCCATCCTTGATACCTGATGCCAGCTTTCTGGTAATGTAGGCCACTGAAGCAAATCCAGAGAGATTGAGTTGGAAGACACAGTAGCCTCTGAGATTCATCTGGGCAGTGTGCTACTTTCTCCTTTATTATTGCTCTTCAATAGGAAAGAATTTTGACATGATTTTTAGCTGAGAAATTCTCAGCTGGGCAGAGCATAAGAAGGTGGTATTGTACACCGTTCAAAAGAAAACAAAAACACCAAAGACCCGAACTGAAGGGGAAGAACGAAGAACAGAAGCTCATTCATGTTGAAAGCATGAGGTGGCTGTTAGGCAGCAGTTGGAAGAAATTTGGACATGCCGACCGGGGAAGCTATGACTGGCTAACAAGTGAACCAGATGTGCCATTGCTGGAAACACAGCTACAGGTCTGTACCTTAACTTTCTGTGCTTCATTTAGTGTATTCTAGCCTTAAGAAACATATTTTTTTAGGAGGCAGATTTAACAGATTTGATGAGACTTTGACTGGGATTGTGATTGTGGAACACCACACCAGAAAAGACTGACTTTCAGAAAATTCAGTGCATTTTCTTTGTTCGCTTGCTACCTGCTCCTTCTATTTCACAACTCAAAGGGAAGATACATTTGTAGAGAGACAAAATAAATATTGTCCATAATTTTAACTTATAACAAAAATGTATTGTCTTGTACAAGCATTGTTCAAAACATTGTCACTCTTATTCTCTTCTCTAGTCTCTACAAAACTTTTCAATAGATGTAAAAGCAAGTGATATCCAACATCGCACTCTTCTTCTCTCAGTTGTACAAATTACTTCATAGAATGTGGGGAAGCAGCAGAAGTGGGAGGAAAACTTTTCTCAGAAATTAACAGACTGTCCTGCTTTTACTGGCATTACAGAGTGTATAATGAAAGAGAGAGAATTCATAGATAAAGAGGCTTCAAGGTTCAAATTTGCTCCTGGTGTAAATTAATATCTCTTGATAACATTTGCTCCAGAATACAGACCACAACGTCTTAAACAAAGCATTAAGCAATTGGGCCAAGCATAGGAAGGTGGTGTTGTACAGCATTGTACACCACAATGAAATAGTCAAAATGAAATGATATGTCTTAGAGTAGCATGTATATAGTTAGTTAATTTATAGTGCAACCGTAAAAAAGAATTACATCTTTCTAAGTTTGATGAAAGTCAGTGGACTTAGAAGGGTGTAATTTGGCTTAGGATGGTATTGTAAATTTAGTATAGCCAGCCCATCGGCACTTAAAAGAATAGCGTTTAGCAGTTAATATATTATTTTTTATTTTTATTTGCAGAAATGTCCTCAAATAGGGTAAATATGCACATGTATAGGATTTGCTAAACTTGTTCACATGTGTCACTTGACATGTCAAGTTTGGTTGTTTGATTATTCAAGTTGCCTGGAGAGGTGGCATAAAACAAATAAATATTCCTAACACTGGATAACACTTGTTACTACCAAAAAGTATCGTGCTTGAGATGATACTGACTGATACAGAAATTCTGTCCATGCTAAATTAATTTATAATGGCTTAAGCACATGTGCACATTGCCGGTTGATAATAGAACCAGCAAGTTATTTGTGAACCTGAGCTGACCCCCATTAAATGTTTTAAAACCTTCTGAGATCAACCCCTTACTGTGCACAGAGATTACGGTTGATAGAAACAGTAGTTTCCCATGGTCAACTTAATGCTGCAAGTGATTTTCTTAAGAGTAAAACAAAGAAACCAACAAAAGATGGAGAAAAACACACCAGGCAATACTGAATCAGCCTTACCATTACAACTATAGTGCACCTTACCCATGTGTTCGCTTAGCTGCTCTAATCAGAGATAAATTATGTAGTATTGTACGTAACTCAACAGGTAACTTCCTACAAAATGACATTTGTCTCACCCAGGGCTTTTTTTGTAGAAAAAGCCCAGTAGGAACTCATTAGCATAACAGGCCACACCCAACAGCAGAAACTCATTAGCATATTAGGCCACTCCCCTGACAGCGCAGCTCTCTCCCAGGATCGGCTTCCCCGGGTGCCCCATGGCTTGGGGGGTGCATGGGGAACCTGAGGGAGGGAAGGCAGTTTCTGGATCAGCTTCCCCAGGGGCCCCGCAGCTGCGGGGTGCCTGGGGAATCCAAGAAGAGGGAGGCTGTAGGCAGGGCCAACTCAGAAGCCAGCCGGAACTCCGTTCCTGTGCATTCCTGCCCAAAAATAGCCCTGGTCTCACCTGATGTGTCTTCACTATTCTTGCGACAATCAAAATGCCTGACTAGAGAATTAGGTCAACCAAACAGAAATGAAAAGAACTACATAACGTTAATATTTGAAAAGGCACCAGGAAATAATTTTGCAGAAAAGTTGCAAGTAGTTCAAGAAAGTTGTTACTTGTTATACTGAACGAAAATATTTTTGTCATACTGCCCTCACAAGCCAAACAGGTTTTGTGATTATTTAAGAGAGCATGAAAGCCCGCTCATTTTGAAAAACTTGTTCATGGGAGGGCTAAATGTGGGATGAATGGACATACCACAACCAGTGATCTATTGCCCAAAACTGCCTTCAGCTAGGGTTGCCAGTTCCCCCCTGGCAGGGGATAGGGGGCCAGGGTTGCCAGATCCAGGTTGGGTAACTCTTGGGGATTTGGGGATGGAGCCTGGGGAGGACAGGGACTTCAGTGGGATACAAAGCCACAGACGCATCTTCCAAAGCATCTATTTTCTCCAGGGGGACTGATCTCTATAATCTGGAAATAAGATGTAATTCTGGGTAGTCTTGAGTTCTCACCTGGAGGCTGACATTCCTACCTTCAGCATTTGGTGTGGGGGTGAACCAATAATCTGCTTCCAGACTCACTTTTCCCAGCTCACCAAATGCAAGTTTCTTTATACACAAACCATATGATATTCAAAGCATCTGACGACTCATATTGAAAATCTATGCTGCTAATGCTTCTACTGCTCCTGCATTTGGAACTATTGATTCATTTCTCCTTTCCCTGATGAGATATAAAAAAACAAAAGATAGAGGGCACACTTAAGACTCATTTGGAATGCATCCTATTTATGATTAAACCATTAGGCTGCAAATGGCACCAAAAGAGAAAAGTCACAACTTTCCATTTCCCCCTGTTATCACAAACCATTTATTTTAATGCAAATAGTTTCTGTTTTATTTCTTAAGTCACAGAGGGATTTTCTTTTTTACTATTCACAAAAACCAATCCTGCTGGCCATTATTTTGAATATTAACATCAAGTACAGAACTGGCCGGCAGGGGAAACCCCACCCCCAAACAGGGACATCATCATGCTACATCCCAGATGTGATGACATCACTTCTAGGTGACATAATTGCACCTGGGATGTCACATGGTGAGTGACGCTCTGGTTTGGGGGCAAACTCTATGGTTTTGAAACCAAAAAAGCCATGAAGTTTTACCCAAAAACCAGAGCATCATGTGCAGTGTCACTGACACAATGACAACACTTCTGGGTGATGTGACCACATGAGGGTGTTGTGATCACATCAGGGTGTTGTGTGCGATGTCCTGCCCACCCCCAGAACACCTCCCTGTCACGATGGCAAGGGAACTTGGCAATTCTATTCAAGCTCCTTTAATCTAAAGATCTTGAGTGACAAAAAGGAGCCTTTATTTTTTTAAGGAAAAAATGGTGTAGAGATTCTTGGCCACATTCAGTATAACCTTTGGATCTCTATCCACCATAGAGGTAAGGGGCTATGTTGTCTTTTGATAAGGTTGCAGGTAATTTTGTTAAAATAGAGGCAATTCATAACTCACCATAACCCTCTTCTTCATACATTGTCCAATTTTAACCAATGGTTAAGCCATCCTTTGTCATAACTGTGCTATGAATATTATCTTCTTTTTCCATGGTAGATTTTATGAACAGACCAAAATATACTGATACTAGGAATAAAGCCTGTTGTGAAAATAAATACAATGGGTGCTAGAAAGAGGCTCTGGGAGAGTGCCCCGGCCTTGGGCACTCAGTGTCAATTTGCTGTGGCGACCTCAGCAGGGTATAATGACACAAGAATCCACCATTTTCTCCAGGGGAAAGATCTCTGCCATCTGAACAGCAGTTATAATTCAGCATGACCCCCATCCCTCCCCTGGAGATTGGCAACAATGGTTCCCCATGAGGGAATGGGTGGTTTGAAGGGTGGAGTCTATGGCACTGAACCTGTCTGAGGTCCCACCCCTGCTGAAACCTCACCCTCTCCAGTGTCCACCCCTCAAATCTCCAGGAATTTCCCAACCTGGAGATGGCAATCCTACCTCCAAGCCAACTGTCAGTGTATCGTTATCTGCCCCCTGGCTTCAGCTTTCTATCTCCTCCCCCCTAAAAAACAGTTGTAATTCTGAGAGATCTCCAGTCCCCACCTGGAGATTGGCAACAATGGTTCCCCATGAGGGACTCGCTAGCTTGGAGGGTGGAGTCTATGGCATTGTACCTGTCTGAGGTCCCACCCCACCTCAAACTTCACTGTCTCCAGGCTCCATCCCTCAAATCTCCAGGAATTTTCCACCTGGAGTTGGCAACCCTATCTCCTTCCCAGCCAACATCAACCTCACTCTTCAACTTTCCATCCCCCCCCCACAGCCTCCACTGTGCTCTGAAGCCCTGACTGCTATGTCACATTGGCTGGCATAAGGGGTCCATCTCAGCAGGGTATAAGGACATAGAGTCCACCATTTTCTCCAGGGGAACTGATCTCTGCCATCTGGAGTGCACTTATAATTCTGAGTGATCTCCAGCCCTCACCTGGAGATTGACAACCATAGTTCCCCTGGTGGAAAAGTAGTCTTTCTCTGCAATAGGGACCAAAGGAGCTGACATCATTCTCCTCTTCCCCTTTTGACTTGCACAACAACCCTGTGAGGTAGGTTAGGCTTAAAATCTGTGACTGGCCCCAAATTACCCACTCAGCAGGAACCTGGGTCTAGCAGATCCTGCCCTGAAGCGCTTACTGCTACGCCTAGGGTACCCAACCTCCAGGTGGAGCCTGAAGATCACCAGGTATCACAATTGAACTCCAGACAACAGATTCCACCCCCCCCCCAGAGATAATGACTGCTTTGGAGGGTGGCCTCTATGGCATTCTGTTCAGCTGGCCCCAATGGGTTTTCTCCCAGAGGCCAACATAGGTGTGGAAAGGGGCTTTCAGAGAAGCAAGCTCTGTTGCCTAGCAACGGGCACTGAGGGGACCGTATTAGTGCCGGTTCCCTAATAGAACATATTGGCCCTTTCACACAGAAATGTGCTTCTCTCGTTGGGGAAGCATCCCTGAGCCGGTTTACCTTGAAACCCCCTCCCAAGTGTTCTTCTGTTCTTTGTACCGGTCCTGAAGCGCTACGGGGTGCTGTGTGAAATGCCCCGTTTCTGACAGTTTATTCTGGGCACGTTGGCAGTGTGTGGGGGAGAAGGGTTATGGTGAAAGTCCATTGTCTTTTCACTGACAGAAGCAGGCCACTGAGGGGACAGTTAGACCCACCTGGCAGTGGGAGGAGGAGAAGAGTGGATCCTTCCCCTTCGCTGGCTCCCTCCAGACTGAGGCCAGGACGCTGGCCGGTGGCTTCGTGAGTGGGACTGAGGCAAAGCAGAGAGAGAATGCAGCCAGTGGCCAGAGTCCCCCTCTTGAGTGGCAGTCCGTCCAGCCTACTGATTTTGGCGCCCCATGGAATCTTGCCCCTTGGAATTTTAAAACAGCTTCATATGATAGGAAAGATAATTATTATATTCCTCCTTAGCTATTATTTGCCAGCAAAGATGATTTAAGATTGATACTATTCTTCATGCAAAGCAGCGCACTAGTGATTGTTCTATCCATTACTAGCACTATATGAGGATGCTGATATGATTTGGTTTATGACATAATCCTTTAGGAAGGAATGCACTTATCAAGCATAAGACTTTCCTTAATGGTGCTCTTTGTACATTTGATACAATATTGTGCATAAAATGAAAAGAAATTGCATACAGTATTTATCACAGAGGAGTCTAAGGCCACTTTGATGAAGAGACAAATGTCTATACCTTGACTATATTATCATATCTAATGAAAACTCAAGTGTAGACAAGTGTATTATGTAAGCTAGCATTCTTTGGGTGCAGACCGAAAGTCTGTGTGAGTTCCATGATTGTTGGGGAACATTGTGTATGAATTCCCATGCCATACATTAATGAACACATAGGATTGGTGTGGAATTGCATGAAATCCATTTGCTTCCATGAACTAGCCCTTACTAATCTCACACTATTTACTGTGTAGCTGATGGTACACCGAAAAGCTTGATGGCTGTATTTATACTGTCAGTTAGGGTAGAACTAGACATTACTGGCCATACAGTTCTGCTAAAAATGGTAGCTCTGTGTTACTTTTTCCCTGTAATGTAAGTGCAATCCACCATGTCATATGCCATAATTATGCTTTGAGTTTCCCATGTCACACCACAGCATTAGCTGCAGCTGGCTTGAAATGTGCAGTAAACACACTACAAGGTGGTGATAGCACCTTGGCTACCATAAAATCTAGTGTCACCCATGAGAAACAAAATCTTAGCAAATACAAAACATATTGGTGAGAAATTGAAATGATTATCACCTTGACTAGGAGGTATCTCTCCACATACTGCTTCTAAGAATCACATGAGTTTCACAAGCGTTTCACCTACCCCTCAAGCAACTTTAAGTAAAATCATTCATATTTCCTGAATGGCAGTTTCAATTTTCTGATGGTTTCTTATTTTCCACAATAACATCCATCAGCAATCCATTTTTTTAATTTAAAACATTTTTATCCTGTTCTCCCTAAAAGCTTGGGAGCAGCTAATAACAACATTAAAAACAATGCATATAATCTGCTAAAAAACTTACCCCAACTATATAGCAATATCAAGCTATTACCAATAACCAACTGGTTCAAAAACAAACTACTTTCAGCAGGGAGAGAGGGTATTGCACGATATTGAAAGTATTAACCCCTATGAGGATCTCCTCCTCTATTTTATGTGCTGTATGTTATAAGCTGTGTGTGGGAAGAGATACATCATGCCTCGTATTATTTACCATTTTTCATTCTGTATAGGAATAATATCACGCTAGCATACCAGTCATATGTAGAATCCTACCGGGAAAGTTTCACCTACATGCACAGAATAATAAACTATTTCCCATTATTTTTAAACTTTCTGTAGCTGTAACTCTCACAAAAGACCCTTCTGTTAAAAATAATAGTAAAACCTATAGCAGAACTACCCTTTCTTTTCTGACACCGGCTGCCTATATTTGTTATTGTTTTGAACAAAGATTTATTAACGGATAGTTTCTTATGTAGAATGCAACAACTATGCAAATTATAGAACTATATAACAGAGCTGTAACGAAACATTCACTATATATTAGCATTATTGTAATTAACTGGTAAAGGTACCGTTTCTGAATTTACCTGTTAGTATATTTGCTTAAAATAAAATAAGTTATAGACAACAACAACAATAATAATATATCAATTATCACCTGCCTCAAAAACAAAAAGAATTTAGGATGCAAAATCATGCAGATACCATGGAACAACTCCACACACACACATAGCTGTAGACTGGTAACAGCAGATAGAGGAATAGATGGGTACAGCTATTATGATATGACAAAGTGGGAGGGTAGGGACTGATAAAGCCTCCTCAAGTATTTGACATTTTTTCCTCTTGGCTGCAATTACAGAGTCAGCATAAAGTCAGCTCAACCAAAGAAGACATAGAGCCATTCTTATGCATCATACTGCCTGCTACCATGATGCTTTTCTTGGCATTCCTATTGCTCTTCCTCTACAGACGTTGTCAGCGTCGCAGCCCTCAGGCTCAGATCTTCAGCATTGACCTCCCAGAGCCCCTTCCTGAGCACGAAGTGACTGATTTCCTGTCAGTGCTGCCCTGGAGCAGTGAGCAGAACTTTCACTATTCCACTCTCCTGCCTGATACTACCTTTCTCACGCTATGCTTGCCTCCATCCTATGAGGAGGCCACCATGAAAGCCTCCATGGAAGGGGATCACATTCAGCTCTTTCAGGATCCAGTGCCTCCTTACGAAGAGACCAAACCACAGTAAATCCAAGGAAAACCTTTGGGTAGAGGTTCTCACCCTGTGGTGGATTTTAAACAAGACAGATTCCAAATAAGTGAACAGCCACAAGCGCAAATGAGCTTCAACTGAACAGTATGTTTAATTATAACATTTTAAAGTGGCATTGAAAATAAAACAGCTCCACCAGATTGTGTGTAGGATTGGGAGCAATATTTTTTAAAAAAGCACTGTACCTCAGAGTTTTCTTCAGTACAATTTTAGGAAATGGCTGGATCAGAGTTATTTGGATCATAATGAGCTGTGATGAAAAGCGACCACACTGGAAATATTTCACACACACACATCAATCATTGAAAGGGCTTTTACCATTTTTAAAAAATGCACTAACTTCTTGGACATTAACACGTTTTAATTATAAATGAAGACTTGTTACAAAGCCAAAACACAGACTGTGCAATGATAACAAGCACAAACCTGAAAAGTGAGACCTCAAAATGCCTCTCTTTATTAATCTACATTATTATGAGCAGCACTGGGGCACAGGCAAAGATGGTCTGAAAGTTTCAAAAGTTGGTACAAAAGTTGGTACAAAAGTTTCCAAAAGATTTAACAGTGTTATGGAAGATAAATAATCGCACTTGTGGGAAATAGCTCAAGACACTCATAAACAGATATGATAAAGTCTGCAGTGTACAGAATTATCTGTTGTTTTCTATTTTTCAATAAAGAACACAGAAGTCCTCCAGCCTTTTGGTTCTGTGCATATGACGAAGTAATTAAAAAAATAAAGTGTAAGAAGTTACCTTTTGGTTTGCTTTTTTCAGACATGATACTGTATTACTCAGATGTTATTCTGGATGTCACTGAGATAACCCAGATAATTCTCCTTTCATTCCACATAGCTACTAAGAATTATTTATTGTATGGTACACCCAAGGCAATCCTGATTGGAAAGATTCTGTCAGAAGCAAAAAAACAAGGCCCTACTCTTGCTGGGTAGGGTGGGGTATAAAAATGAAATATAAATATACATAAATAAATAAAAAACCCAATATATATGTGTGAGTTCAGAATGAGATATACTGCAACAGCAGCTTGTCATGACAGAAGGGTGGATAGGTAAGGTTCGTATGAGATACTTGGACATATTTGCATGCTTGGGGGTATCTGACAAATTTGTAGAATCAACCCATCTAACCATTCTGTAGCAACAATATACGAATTTTCCCTGCTTTCCCTAAAGATTATGTATTATTAAGGCACTAGAACTGCAATTTAATGGGGGGCAGAGACAAAGGGAGGAGGGAGGAATTTTAAAGCATTTATTTCTATACCATTCAAACCTCTTTTATTCCCCTGATGAAAACATGCTTACCGTGTCCTTGAAGGCATTACTATTAGGGTTGCCAAGTCTGGGTTGGAAAATACCTGGAGACTTTGGGGGTGGAGCCAGGAGAGGGCAGAGTTTGGGGAGGGGAAGGGCCTCAGCAGGGTACAATGCCATAGAGTCCACCCTTCAGAGCAGCCATTTTCTCCAGGGGAGCTGATCTCTGTCAGCTGGAGATCAGTTGTAAAAGCGGGAGATCCCCAGGCCCCACCTGGGGCTGGCAGCCCTAATTACTATGTGTGTGCGCATTTGTGCAATGGATTGCAGTTATTTGAGAAAGGGCACGGGGGGGGGGGTTAATTACCAACTATCAATTTTCAATTTGGATTAAGCATATTAAAAAACAAAACTTTAGATGGGGGATAAACTTGTAAACATCTAAATGTACATTGCTAAGGCATGAGGAACCAATAGGGCAAGATTCTTTTGATCTTTTCTCAACATTTGGTGATGGTTGCCAGGAGAAGACACACAACCACTGTTAAAATTAATGTCTGATGTTTAACATTAGCATATACTTCACATTAGATACAAATTCAGCTGCCCAGTTTTGAGGAGATTTATGGCAACCCTTCTACCACCTGCCTGATAACTTGAAAAAAAAGCCTCAGATTTTTTCCATTCCATATAATGAATTATACTGCTTAGGGCCATCAGTAACACTGTACCAGCAGCAGATTGTTGTATTAACATGGTATCCACAGACTTTGGTGCAGCTCAAAACCACGTTCAAATACCCCGGAGCAACACCATAGGGACTGCAAAGTCACCCCTGAAAGGCCATAAATCTATGCAGAAGGTGCCATAAAACCGGATGATGAAAGAAAGTGAAAGCGGCATGCAGTGGGAAATTTCTGTTCCAACATGGGTTTAGTAAAACAATGGAGGGAAAAACCAATGCAGAATCGCCCTTTGTCTCTTACTTGCTCTTAATGGTGATAGTTGTAGAGCAACTAAGAGGTCAATAGGACAATCTTATTTAAATGCAGGTCAACAGACACAAGCTTATCTATCTAGCTGGATTATTTAGCAGTATGATGATGTAATAAATATTGAGTCAAACCAGTATTTTTAGTCAGCTTCTTAATCTGCTTCCCTTCTTGAATGTGTTATCGTACTAACATTTTTTGGACATATTCTACAAATGTGAAGCAGGGAAATGGCTGTGAAATGGAAGAAGACTACTGCACACATCAAACTCCCCCATTTTCTCTGGCTACCCCCTTCACTTCTGTAAATGCAGCAGATTCACATGAGAAATTGGATATACACATCCATCCATATTAAAAGCAGAATTACACAGCCTGTGTAGTAGTGTTATTTTTTTTCCTTTTTACAAAACATGTGCGGGGACTGCAATTTAAACGGAAAGCAAGACTCAGAGAGGTTATTTAAGTCTTTCTTCACCTGGCATTTCACATTGAACACTGCCAATGACCAAGCTGCTTTCCAGCCCTGGGGAAATAGGGGTACCCATACTATACCCAAAAAAGCAATTCAGGGAATGGTGGTTTTAGCAGGAAAAACAGGGGAGAGAGGAAAGATTTAAATGACTCCACTTCTCCTAAATTGGTCTCTCTCTTCAAACTGTAGCCACTCAGAATTGTTTTTTGTTAAAAATAAAATCCAAAGGAACAATCACAGTTGACAGTTTTACCACGTCAACTAAAATTAATGGGGCAGTCCCAAAACTCATATCATTTCTGGAATAATGTTTTTGAAATTTAATAGCTTGATAGACTGCAGGGCTAGCTCTTAGTCCTGCCAATATGTAGACTTTGAGCAGGAATGCACACATACACCATCAGATTTATTTTAAAAACTTTTTGCCCCATTATGTCAAACTAAGTTCAGTGCAGCTTACAAAAAATGAAAAACAACAACACTGTAAGACAAAAAAATAAAAGCAATTTTAAATGCAAGTTAAAAAGAACTCTAAATACATAAAATTGACATCTGTGTACAATTAAAACCTGGCAAAGACTTTTGGTGACCGCAGCACCAAATATTCAGGAAGGCTTTCTACAGGCAGTGTGCCACTTCGGAAAAGACTCTGTCCTCAAACAATGATTTCAGCATACAGGCAGGCTCTGTGTGTGTGTGTGTGTGTGTGGTGTGTGGTGTGTGTGTGTGTGTGTGTGTGTCCCGCCCTCCCTGCAAGCAGGCTCAGGGCAGCTTACATTGCTTGGCAGCATGCGCCAAGTACATATAAAACATTTAAAACCATTTAAATCACTCAGAACAATTTACAATTAAGATGCTCAAGATATTAAAACAAGATGGCATACTCATGCCATTTGCAATGGCTTCCTGTTTTACTGATCTCAACTTTAACCCATTAAACTGAAGATACAGCTGTAGTAGTTCTTCTCATTCAGGGAAATTATTGATGCCTTTTCAGAACTGGTCTATATTTCTTTTGAAATGCAAATGGAGGGATATAAAATATAAGGAATGGACTTCTATATTGGTCCATTCTCAGAGAAAGCCACAGCTGTGTGATCTGGTGCAGCTGTTATAGACAACTTTAATACTGAACTTTTCTATGGGGATGGAAGAGAAAGATGTGAGATGCCCCATACTGTAAAGCTCTCATTATCTAGTACACCAGAGCTTCCTAACTTAAAGGGAGCTAAACAGAAGGATAAAATCAGAGATGAAAAGTAATAATAGAGAACAAGTCCAGGCCAGAAATAAGCCTCTTATCAACTTGCTTCCCTGCCCCTTAGTATCCCAATCTCTAGTTATCTCTGTTAATTTAATTCACTTTTATGTCAGATACACAAAAAGCAATACAAAAGCTAAAGTATTAATACTGTATAGTGAGTTCATCAGAATAAAACAAAAATATGTCACCTCCTAGTAATAGTCTCAAGTAAATTCCAATTATTTCATTACCAACTACTTTAGAAGAAGAAGAGATTAGATTTATACCCCACCCTTCAGTCACTTGGAGTCTCAGAGCGGTTTACAAACGCCTTGCCCTTCCCCTCCCCACAACAGACACCCTGTGAGGTAGGTGGGGCTGAGAGAGCTCTTTCCCAAGCTGCCCTTGAGAGAACAGCTGCTACAGAGCTATGGCTTGCCCAAGGTCATCCAGCCAGGTGCAAGTGGAGGAGCGGGGGAATCAAACCCGGTTCTCCCAGATTAGAGTCCGCGCACTTAACCACTACACCAAACTGGCTCCAAATGTGTCAAAAACCACTACACCAAACTGGATACCAAATGTGTCAAAAACTCTGGCCTAGTTATCACAAGTAGCAGGTCAACATATTTTTGGACTTTGACTCCAGTGGCACCTTTAAGACCAACACAGTTTAATTCTGGGTTTAATTTTGTGTGCATGCACACTTCTGGGTTTAATCATGGGTATACTTATGAAAGATTTTACTCAGAAGTAAACTTTGTTGGTCTTAAAGGTGCCACTGGACAAAAGCTTTGTTCTGTTGCTTCAGACCAACATGGCTGCCCACCTGAATATATTTTTTTAAAACTGTATAACTTAAGATGTAGGCTTATGTTATTAAAAGCTCGAGGACTGCACAGACTCGGAGGAGAACAGACACCGGGCTTTTGCTCCAAGACGTTAAGTGCTTTTATCTCTCTACTTTACTTTTTTTAGAACAAATACTTTTTAAATATGCTCATTTTATCACTCTTTTTATCACTCTTTTTAACCTTGGAGCTCCTTAAGTCTTGGTAGCTTAATTGGATAATCAGACTGTGTGCCTGTACTACCAAAGCACTTGGAAGCAGCAGTAGCCAAGGCCCAGAGTGAGGAAATAGCTAGAATGATATCTCACAAACAGAAACTGGAGAGTGAGAAATTTACACCACCTGATTCTAAACAAACAAGGATAAGAAGACTTTTTTCTATCAATCACCTCAGAACCGGGAGAGGCTTTTCAAATACCTACCTCCAATCACTTTTCTCCATTGAGTGATGATTCTGATGGCCTCCTTGAGGGTGTCTGCTCTGCTGCACCGTCCGAAGCATATGATAGTGGCTTAATTAATCCTGACACAGCTGAAGCCCTTGTCTCTGTAAACTCTCCCAAGACAGCTAATTTGACTATGGAGACTTTTGCAGACCTTCTTATTTTGGTGGCTGAATCAATGAGTTTTGTTTGCAAAAGGTTCAGCTCTTTGCATCTTAATATACTGAACATTGCTGAGTCACTATCCAGGTTAGTGGGTGACAAGGATAATAGATGTAAAGCATCTCCCCCGTCAAGCCTTCCTTCCTGCAGTCCCTGGACCTGAATCATCTTAATTCCAACCCACATTTCTATGCAGCCACCACGGATCCAAGGTCAGCTGAATCCTGTAATCAACAACCTGTGCAGAAATCACAATGTTCTTGGCAGCTGTCTTGGCAACCTCATCTCATATGTTTGACTGTGAGCAGGTCAAGCATTTTAAATACTTAGGTCTCTAATTCAGTTACAATATGTCCTGGTTACACCATTGCAAATCTATGATTAACCTAGCTAGCATTAATGCAGCAGCCATCTCACGTTTCTTCTTTAATAGGGGCAACCAGTTTGTGCCAGCTGCCTTAAAAGTGTTTAAAGCTAAAGTGATTCCACAGATACTATATGGTATTCCAACATGGATAAGCGCCTTTGAGACCGGAATTGAAAGAGTGCAATCCAAATTTGTAAGAAAAATCATGGGTCTGCCATGCTGTGTTCCATACGCAGCTCTTTGTTTAGAGGCAGGCCTTAACATGTTAGAAACAAGGGCTTGGTTAATATCAATTAAATACTGGCTACGTTTGCACTATACTGCTGATTGTGAGAGCTATATATATCAATTGTTGTCTGAATCTATCAAGTCCAAATGGACTGCCTGCATAGAGAAGAAAATAATTACAATGGGAATATCCATGGATTCTCTGTATATGCTACCTCTTACAAATGCATATCAGCTAATTAGATGCAGAATCCTGGACAATGAAATGCAGAAACTAGTTAGTGATGCAAATAAATCCTGCTCCCCCCTGAACTTTGGAATTCTCCCACATACTGGCCATCTGCCTTCTTACTTATCGGCCCTCCATGCCCCTCACCTGCACCAAGCATTTGCACTTGCTAGATGTAACGCCATTCCGTCTGCTGTCACTCATGGTAGATATAAAGGGGTTCCGTAGTCAGCAAGACTCTGTGCATGTAGTCTAAATCAGGTCGATTCAGTTCTCCATGTTCTCGTATACTGTCCCTGGTATGATGGTATACATTTTACTCTTTTAGACCCAAGTCTATCTAATATGATAGGTTGCCCAGATGTTTTGAAGGTGTGCTGTCTCCTGAACGACCTGTCACCCGAATTAACTGAAACTATTTTTAAGTTTGGTAATTAAGGATCGTCTGCACAACGCATAGCTACATATGATTCACTTATTTTTTCCCTGTTACCTTTCTTTCCGATTATGTCTCTTTCTGTAACCTGTCTTATGCCAATAAAGGTATATGTATGTATTAAAAGCTCCTTCAGATAAAAAGGTTCCTTGCACATACAGAACTAGCACATCATGAAGAAGGCTATCTGACTTCTGAACATATTTATCAAAGCGGCAGCAAAGGCTTCGCTTATTTAATACTTAAAATGTGTCCCAGGCAGCAACTACATTTTGAAAAGCATTGAACCACTTTATATTTAAAAATCCACACTCTAGATATTATCTCAGTGTTGACTAATTCCCCTCAAATCTGATTTTCATTTAAGTCCGGGTCTTCATTTTGAAAAGATGATAAATAATTGTTTAATACGTCCTGGTCTTCTTATCCACTTGTTCTAACTCCTTTTCATGTTTGTCTGCTAAGCATGTCTGCAAACATTGCATAAAATTAATTTTTTTCTTGTTGACCTCACTGTATATGGAAGTGATCCAATTTTTTTTTTAATTTTCCCTTTGTCAATATTGGTTTGGCTCTATAGATGTCCACTAACAGAAGGAGGATTTTTGCTAAAGCCCTTCTTCTACTATAGAATCTTGTTTCCCAGGAACTGCATTTAGGAGAAGCCTTTGGAAAACAGCAACAAAGGTGGGCTGTATATGATAAAATCCCATTCTGTTGATTGAAAACACTTCCACTGGATCCAGCATATAGTCTATTTCATTTCTGAGCCCATTTACAGGGTTTTTAAAAAACTGTTTACATTTTCTCCCACTTTACTCCTATGGGTCCTGAGCAGAAAAAGTTCAGGTAAAGGTTTCCCTTTCCTTGAAAACCAGTCGAATACGACTCTAGGGATGCGGTGCTCATTTCCGTTTCCAAGCTGAAGAGCCAGCACTATCCAAACATGTTTTCGTGATCATGTAGCTGGCATGACTAGACGCCAAGGCGCACGGAACACTGTTTACCTTCCCACCGAAGCAGTACCTATTTATCTACTTGCAATTTCTTGCTTTTGAACAGCTAGGTTGGCAGGAGCAGGGGCCAGAGACGGGAGCTCACTCCGTCACACGGCACTCAGGTCCCAAACTGCTGAACTACCAACCTTCCGGTCTGCAGTTCAGTGTCTTAACCACTTGAGCCACTGCAGCCCCAGAAAGTTTACCAGTAGGTAATTCCTTAATACCACAAATGCAATTGAACTGGTATGTTCCCACCCCCACAGTAAGCATTTTCTACTGGCATGGAGCTCCAAGACCCGAGTCAAGATGACTACTTTAAGCAGAATAGTCCTCAGCGTTTGCAAACTCAGTACCACTGCCACCACACCATTTGGTTTCGCCACAATGCGCATTGTAAAGTGTGGTTTAACAGTCCTAAATGCCAGTGGTCAACCACAGAGAAACTGTGTGCCCAAGGCTTGCAGTTCCAGGTGAGCTGAATGTTGGGAGATGCTTTACATGGCTCCCCTTCAGGCCTTCTTAGAGGTCCAGATAGGCATGGGCAAATTCCAGTTTCTAACGCTCCTAGCCAAAAGAGAAAAAAATGACATATGATGCACATATAAACAAGTTGCGGTTTGTCAAGTGTCCACGAGTATACATGCATAAATAGGAGCCTCCACCTCTTGAACTTCAGGCAGGCCGAGGTTAAACCGCCCTCCTTGCATCCCTAATTTGTTGACTGGGATGAAAAGTAATGGAACACAACTTGAGTTGCCACATGTGTGAAGCCGCACGGAGGATGCTAGTTTAGGAGGAATGGGGGGGGGGGGCTTACAATCCACGCCATACCTACAATACACATCAGTTTTGATCTCAGCGTGGCCAAACTACAGCGAAGGCATACCACAGTCTACACATCTCAGCAATAGCTGCTTCAGTGGCAAAGTCTTCTCTGCATTCTCACTGGCTTTTGAGAGCTACTTGAGCGCGCTGCCTTCTGCTGACAGAGCTTGCCTTAAAATGCAGCAACATTACAGCCTGAGGTAAATCGCAACGCCCCCATACATTCTATAGTACTACAGATTGTAGCTGCTCCACTTAAGGGCACTCTGTTTCCTCACAAAGCAGCGCAATGGTATGTAGGAGTGCAGAGGCGAGAGACACGCTAATTCTTTCTCTTTCAAAGGGCCCTTTTCATCTCTCTCCCCCGCCCCCTCCTGGGCTACGACAATGTGCTATGAGCTCACTCCTCCATCCCCCAGAGACGCTGTGCCAGCACAACAAGCGGCATCTGACACCAAGCACCAGGGCAGGGCAAATGCGCGCCCGCGCAGCCACGCCAGAGCCCTCCGCCGAGCAAAACAGGCGCTCCCTGGCTGCCCCGCCAGTCACCCCACGCGCGCAGCCGCTCGCAGCTTTTATAACTTCCTTGCAGCCAATGGCAAGGCCGCCTGTCCTGTAGGCTGACTCTTCTGAGGCAGGCCAACTAGCCCCAAATGCCGTCGGGGCCCCCAACATTTCGGCGGTGGGAGGAGGCTTGTGTTCCCCGGCTCTGGGGCGGGCGTTGCGTCAAATGCTGTGAAGCAGGCCAGTGTTCTTAGCACAAGTTCTGGGGCTAGGCTGGAAAGGAGAGCCTTGCGTCGGACGGCGAAACCAGGCAGAGGCAAGCGGAAGGTGATTGTCCGTGCGTCGTGGATGGGCTTCAGGCGAGGCAAGGGGTGGGAAGGAACGGGCCGGGGCTTCACAGTTCCGATAAGGAGAAAGGGGTGCCTTTAACTGCCACCTACCACGCGAAAAACAAAGCTTTCGCCAACGTTGCTTCTCCATATTGGAAAGAGGAGCTTAGCCTGTCTTGAATTTTAAAAAAGTACCAAACTTCAGGGAGCAGATAAAGTCACTTGCAGCTGCATTCCAGTGTGTGGAGGAGCAGCAGATATAATTTTGTTCCCTTTTTTTTTTATCCAGGATGATAAAGGCCATCAAACAAGTCTTCTTTTCCACGGGGCTGGAGATGCCCAAATGGACAGCGTTGCCAAATCAGGTGAGATAGGATGATGTTTCTCAAAGGCACACTTGCTCTCAAGCTATACCTCTAGGAACTGATTTCTTCAGTGGTAGGGCAGAGCAGTGTTCAGGATTCAAAGAACTCCTCTCATTATAAATGGCAAAGTTTCTTCTGGAATCAGGTTATGGGGACACTGGTTAGAACCCTGGAGCACCTGAGCTGTTCCTTGATGCAAGTGCCACCTAGAAACAGTGTGGTCCCTCCCATCCATAGAGGTTGCTCCACAAGTGCTAGAGCGGGCATAGATTAGACAGGTATGAACATTTACAAAATAGTTGCAAGTACCTCAGGCAAGATGGCGTTAAAGGAACAGTGCACATTATTCCCAACAGATTCAATAAAGCATAGTTTTCAGAGTGATAAACTGTTTTCCCTCTTATGTGTGTATTGACAAATGCAGAAGGCTGACTGCATAATCTCATTATTTAGGAGTAAATTCCATTACATTCAGTGGAACTATGGATAAATATGTGGAGGATTGAGGTGTAAATTTAACAACTTGAAAGTATGGATTTCAAAGGTGAGATTAAAGCACACCTATGTTAGGTGATATCTGCCTTCCTGCCTCCCTATCTCCTAATGTAGATGTGTCTTGATATTATTTTGGAAAAATTATCTTCAGATGCCTGTTTAAATTGCATTTGAGGACACTTCATCTAAAATAGTACAATATGTAAGAACCTGCAGTTTAAGTACTTCATTATTTAGCACTATACTGTTGAGTATTTTGGGAAAATATAACAGAATGTTGAAAAATCCCTTTCCTTAAAACATCTGAAATGCATCTTCCTATACATCCATGTGCTATCTTATTAACAATGTTTTAAAAATATTTTAACGTTTTAGATAATAAACATAGTGAAAATGGTTTCTGACTTTTCTGTTCCTAAAAGGGATTACAATAATCACCAGTCAGTTGCGGGAAATAAGATGGATTCATCACAGCTAAACAAAACAAACTTTGATTTTGAGCTCATTTAGAGAGATATTTTTAAAGGATACTTGTCAGTAGTTCTTCAGCTTTAGAGGATGGTGGACTTGGGAACTGAGAAAAAAAGTATACAAATAGGAACGCTAGAGCTTGGATATGGGGTGACATAACCAGCCAAATTTTTAAGTTCTGTCCAGAAGCAGAGAATCTCCTAGTAGAGTATCACTACATTTGAGCTTCAATCTTATGAACACTTAATTGGAAATAAATTAGAGTTCCAGCTAGCCAGGAATGATGTCCTGTCTTTTTAATAGAGGTTTAATATGCAGAAATTGGCAGCTGAAGATTTTCATGGTACTTCCTGAAGATCAAATTATATTAAAGGGACAGCTAAAGGGACCAGTTTAAAAGTTGGCAACACTAGGAATAAAGGTTCTACCAAATATTATACAAGTTTACTTTAATTAAAAATAGCCATGGGCTGCTGAAATTAGGAGCAGGTGTTGTAGGTGAGGGTATGTTTAACCCTTTCCCCTCTGTATTTCCTGTGGAAAAATCATCCCCAAACTGTTTTGCATCCGTGTAGAAGGGGGACTTCCTCTTTTGTGCAGCCACAGGTGGAAAAGAAGCTTGAGGGAGTATTTCGAACAGGGAAATTATTTATTTATTTATTTATTTATTTAATTTATATCCCGCCTTGCCAGCGGACCGGCTCAAGGTGGCTAACAATACAGGATACCATAAAGGTTCACAATAAAACCATAAAACCTAGGTTAAAATTACAACATTACAAAAATTTCAAAAATTACAAAAGTTACAAAAGTTATAAAAGATGGCGACTTCGGAGTTTTTCCGGCAGACAGAGGCGACAGGGGTACAACCAACAGGACCAGGGCGATGTTATTAATCAGTCCTCCACCCGATGGCGGCTCCTATTTGAAAGCCTGGCGGAAGAGCTCCGTCTTACAGGCCCTGCGGAACTGCATTAAGTCCCGCAGGGCCCTGATGTCATCCGGGAGCTCGTTCCACCAGTAAGGAGCCGCCACCGAGAAAGCCCTGGCCCTGGTACAAGTCAGCCGGGCGTCTTTTGGACTGGGGCAAGTCAGGCGGTTTTGCCATTCCTCCCCACAAACTAACTGTAGCAGACAAAATAAACAATCAAATCAAAAATCAGGGAACTGTTGTTGTGTACCTGTTATATCCTGTTCAGCTCTAAGCCTTTATTTCTGAGTGTGTGTAGGATCAAGTGCAGAACAGGAAAAGATTTTGGTGAGTTAATGTTGAGAAAAGTTACTGAGTTGGGATTGGTGGGGGTATAAAAACAGAACCAGTTTTTATTAACATAGTGTGAACAGAGCTTTCCTTTGTCTGGGATGGTACACACTTATTATACTTGCTAACACCTCTAAAAGGGTTTCTTAATAAGTGTACGGAGTTACTATATAAAAATTATCAAAAAAATATTCTTGATTTGTTTTCTATGTGTGCGAAGGCTTCTGATTATGAAATTCGACAGTACGAAGCAGCCAAATGGGTTTGCACAGCTGTCAAAACAATGGACTGGAATGCAGCTATCAATACCGGTTTCACAAAGCTCTTTAACTATATTAAGGGCAGGAATGAAAAAGGTACATGTTTTGCTGTGCTTTTTAAATTCATAATATTTCATTCTCCCCTGGTTGGATAGACGTTGTCTTCCTGTGAGAACCCGAATGTGGCAGTATAGTGCTTCGTGGCAAAAGGGACTGGCTGCTGTTTTGAGTTCCCAGCATCGGTGGTGTGACAGCTGGGAATCCGTCACTGTTTTCCCTGCTGTGTACAGAGGGAAGATGGTTGAGCACAGGAGTCCACTGCTTTTGGAGACCCAGAAGCCACCCAACTCCAGAGATCAGCTATGGTCCCTGTAGACTAATAGGCCATTCTGATGTCCTCCCTTCAATCACTGCTAAGCTGTTATAGCCAGTGGAATAACTTTAACAAGGACTGTTTCATTATTCATTTATTAAGTTCATAGCCTGCATTACCGTTAGTATGCTCAAGGGAGCTGACAAAAAAAAAAGAGATGCATCACTACCAGATAGAAATCTAAGGGCTAGCCTTTCCTCTGTTGCTGACAGTCAGCGATGCCAAGTGATTTCAGTGGGGATGACAATGGGAATATTGTCCGTGGATCCTCTCATCTACTGAGACCGGCCTCTCCCTGGACATTTATAGATTCCTGGTGGCATTTGTGGGGGAGGGGAATGGCAGAGGGGAGCAATGCTCCCTCTAAGCTGTGGAGTCTTGTGAGGGAAAATTCTACTTTGTGCGCTACTGGCATTAAAGTTGTGAGTGAGCCATTTGGCTACTGCATCAATTAGTTTGCTCTGGAGCCCTCCTTCCTGAGCTAAGACAAAAATGTGTGAGCCGGAGGCTAAAAAAAGTGTGAGCTAGCTCACACCAACTCAGCTTAGAGGGAACACTGGAGGGGAGTATGTTACAGTTTCAACTGGTGTATCTACGTATCCGTCTTACCATTCCTTACTGATTTAAAATGCTTGCTCTGCCTTTTGAATGTCTCCAAGACAGCTTGAAAATCTTACTTTAAATCTACCAGTGTTTATTATAAAACCCCAATCAGGGCAGAATCAGACATCAGCATAAAGTCATGGCAGAAGAAGGACCAGCATAACAAAGAAGGGCAGAATTCAATTACTCAAATGGCCAGCATAAAAAAAGTTTAAAAAAAAAATTGGCAAAGAAGAAACACAGGGAGGAACTTTTGTAAAGGAAGCACTGCCTCAGAGAGACCTCCGAAGGGAGCGGACACCCTAGGCAGGGCCTCTGCTGGAGATTTTAAGAATCTACCTTTTAGTCCTCCCTTCCTTGTTTGGGAATTCATGTCATTCTACAGTTCAGCATGTGATGCATTCTATTAGGTATGAGAAAAATTCTTGCTTAAATTTCCATCTCTTGTAATAAGTCACAGTGCAGAAAACTGCAATACTAACCTTCTGTGCCTAGAAGAGCTTTCAAATTCTTACATGTATGGCAAGTGACTTTGGGAACGGGGAACTTTTAGAAGTGCTCTGTCATGTGACCTAGGATGACGCCGATTTTTAAAAAGGCAAATGGGCTGTTGTGCAAGGAAGTTCTACGAATTGTAAAGTGTGAATTAGACTTGTGTTACACATACAGATTTGAGTGAACCAGTTGTAATACAAATGATCAAAGTTCAGATTTGGCCTTTAGTTTCTAGGAAATCATAGAATCATAGAGTTGGAAGGGACCTCCAGGGTTATCTAGTCCAACCCTCTTACTTAAAGGGTAAAGGTTTCCCTTGCTCGAAAGCCAGTCGAATACGACTCTAGGGATGCGGTGCTCATCTCCGTTTCCAAGCCGAAGAGCCAGTGCGGTCCATAGACTTCTCCGTGGTCATGTGGCCGGCATGACTAGACACCGAAGCACACGGAATACTGTTACCTTCCCACCAAAGTGGTGCCTATTTATTTACTTGCAATGCCTTGCTTTCAAACTGCTAGGTTGGCAGGAGACAACCCTCTTAACAGCCCTTAATACTGGCTGGCACATATTTCATCCCTGATTGCCCTGGCAGAATTCTGTCACAGATTCTATGAATAAGTAGATCGTTTTATTAACCAGATTAAGCACTAGCTGATCATTTTTAATTGTAAATTATTAACTGTTGTCTGTCTGTATTGATAAACATGGCAGTTTTGCAAGTAAGACTTAGTCCAGGTTGAGGGTTTCTTTCAAGAAGTGAAACCTTTACATTGCTTTGAAGCATACAGAACAGGTAACTAGACTGGTACAGTGCAGACCTCTCTCCTTGCCGGCAGCAGACTGAGCAAACACCAAAGGGAAGGAACAAGCAAAACAGAAAGTAGAAGAAACTTCTAGGTCCCCGTGAGTGACTAGGTAATAGGGTTGCCAACCTCCAGGTGATGGCTGAAACTCTCCCGCTATGACAGTTGATCTCCAGGTTACACAGATCAGTTCACCGGGAGGAAATGGCTGCTGTGGAAGGTGGAGTCTGTGGCATTCTACCCCAGTGAAGTCCCTCCCCAAACCCAACCTTCCTCAGGCTCCACCCTCCAAATCTCCAGGTATTTCCCAACCCAGAGCTGGCAACTCTATGTATTGAATAATTTTGCAACAGAATTAACCCTATAATTACCTGTCCACTTCTGTAGTGAGTGCTCCATCGTTATTGCTGTTCCAAAATGCATTAACTTGTATAAGAAGAAAACACGGGCTGTATCAACAGAAGTACAGGGTCCAGAACACTAGAAGTGACGGTATTGTTCTGCTCTGCTCTGGTTAGACCTCACCTAGAGTATTGTGTTCAGTTTGGGGCACCACAATTTAAGAAGGATATAGACAAGCTGGAACGTGTCCAGAGGAGGGCAATGAGGGATCCGGAGACCAAGTCCTATGAGGAAAGGCTGAAGGAGCTGGGTATGTTTAGCTTGGAGAGGAGACGGCTGAGAGGTGATATGGTAGCCATCTTCAAGTACTTGAAGGGCTGTCATGTAGAGGATGGTGCAGAGTTGTTTTCTGTTGCCCCAGAACGTCAGACCAGAACCAGTGGGTTGAAATTAAATCAGAAGAGTTTTCGGCTAAACTTTAGGAAGAACTTTCTGACAGTTATTGCTGTTCCTTGGTGGAAAAGGCTTCCTTGGGAAGTGATGGGCTCTCCTTCTTTGGAGGTTTTTAAGCAGAGGCTAGATGGCCATCTGACAGCAATGCTCATTCTGTGAAGTTAGGCAGATCATGAGAGGGAGGGTGGGAAGGGATGAGCCAGTGCTCAGCTCTCATGGCCATTCCTCACATGCCCAGGGAAATGCCTATCACCACATTAGGGTCAAGAAGCAGTTTTCTCCAGGCCAGATTGGCCAGGGATCCCGAAGGATTTTTTGCCATCTTCTGGGCATGGAGCAGGAGTCACTGGGTGTGTGTGTGTGGGGGGGGGGGGGGATGTAGTTATGAATTTCCTACATTGTGCAGGGGGTTGGACTAGATGACCCTGGAGGTCCTTTCCAATTCTATGATTCTGTGATATAATTTAAAAAATACCAAGATATGTCTAGTTTTTTGAGGGGGGGATGTCTCCTACATTGGCAGAAATCTTTTTCATATAATGTTAAATTACAAGCTGTCAATGTGAAGAAAGAGAATCCCTGAGGCCAATGGGGTTCAGATGGTGGGCGGGAATGTGTAGGATATACAACAGATCCCTGATTTGTTTGAAAGAAACTGTAGCCCCTTTCCTAGTCTCCAGCCTTGAAAGCTTGAACTGATTCATTCCTCAAGAAGGGGAAACTGAGTCAAAATCCTCTAGGTAGGGTTGCCAGCCTCCACGTGATACTTGGAGATCTCCTGGATTGGCAACTGATCTCAATAGAGATCAGTTCCCCTGGGGGAAAAATGGTCACTTAAGAGGTGAACACTATGGTATTACACCCTGCTGAAGACCCTCCCCTCCCCAAACCCCATGCACCCTAGATCCACCTCTGAAATCTCCAGGAATTTTCCAGCCCAGAGTTGGCAACCCTATCTCTAAGGTCAGTCAGGTCAGTCATTAGGCTTGCTGGTAGGAAGCAGGTCATTTCAGAAGCCTGACTCTGAAGGGGAATGGACATATCAGAGAGAGAATTTGTACATGAATGACTACTTTACATAATACTTGTAATAATAAAAGAAATGCTTTTAAACACTTGCAGTCCACGTTGTTATATAAATAGAAAGGGACTGCTTGTCATGGCAGTTCTTGCCGTGGTAGGTCCATGGTCATATCCAGTCAGCTAAAGATTCTCCACTGGCCCATGCACTCTCCTGTGGTGTCATATGGCAACTTACTAAAAATAGGCCCTGTCCACACTGTCACTTTTGTCGCTCATTTCTCCCTATTGCTTCAGGTTCCCCCACTCCCCATATGGTTTGTTCTCTCTAGTAGTCCCAGAGGGAGCAAAACACATGTGGAAAAGGGGGAGGAACCCAAAGCAATAGGGAGAAATGAGCAGCAAAAGTGACAGTGTGGACGGGGCCATAGTTTTCTCTGGGGGAAAAACCAGAGGCTGAAAACGACTGTAATCCGAATATTGAGCTCACTGGATTTTCTAGCTGTGATAAAAACTTGACTGCACAACTGACAGTTGTACACACTAGCACACTCTGATTCAGTTGTGACAGTCTTGCCCCAGTGTCCTTTCTTTTTAAAAAATGCAAAGCTGTGTCTGGGGCCCATAGGAAAGGTTGGCAACATAAGAAGCTAGTAGAGCTCCTGGTTGGGAACTACCTGGAGATTTTTGGGGGTGGAGCCTCAGGAGGGCAGGATTGGGGGCATAATGCCATAGAGCCCAACTTCCAAAGTGGCCATTTTCTCCGGGTGAATTGATCCCTGTTGTCTGTGGATCAGTTCTAATAACAGGAGATCTCCAGCCACCATCTGGAGGTTGGCAACCCTAGTCATTCAGCACCAGGAACCAGGAGCATTTTCACTCTCCCAACTTCTCCCAAAAATGGTGTGTATCTTTAGTCTGGGTGGGGCAGATCTCCCTTGGCAGCCATTTGTCGTCCACTCCTGCTTTTCAGCTTTGAAATTTGTTTTGCACCGCTGTGGTGCGTGCCGCCCCAGTATGGCTGATAACAACACCTTGTCTTGTTTAGGGATGAAGATAGATATGACTGCTCCGGTCACATGCTATGTTGAGCCTGGTGCTGGCCCATTCTGTGAATCCATCACAACTGTTTCTTTTTACTTGCCATCGAAACACCAGGCAAATCCACCTAAGCCTTCAGAGGCCGATGTCTTCATTGAAAACAGGCCAGCAATTACTGTGTTTGTCAGGTATGTGCTATTCCATGTGTTTCTGGAAAATGCAGATTATAAATCTATGTTGCATCTTTAATTCGATAACTGTACAGAAGGGTCATAATAGATATCTTGCTACAATTGTTCATTACTTTCCTCTGTTTTTAGTTTGTTTTTAATGCATAGCAGCCCCACTGTGTTTTGAATATTCGTGGTAGCTGCTTTGTGTTAAAACAAATGAAACTCCATGGAAAAATAACACACAACGGCTAGGAAATTGTTGAGTCTGTCTCTAAAGATATTTTAAGTTTGGCTGCCACCTTGTGGCTATTATAGCATATTGCACAGTATATTTTCAATTGGAATATCAGGAGGTCCTCCACAAATAGCTAAAATGATAATAAATGCCATAGGAGTTTAGGTAGTAGGAAAAAAGGGCAGACATTTTCTTCACCCCGTGCCCCACATTTTTCACGGATCTGAGCCATTTGCTCCAGATCCTACTGTGCATTCCGTTGTGTAACTTCGACTGCCCTGCACCTGTTATATTGAGAAAAACCTTTCCTAAGACCAGAACTGCAAATGCACAACTTTCTGCTGCTTCTCATCTTCCCTAAAACCAGTCTCGTTATGAGTCATGAAACAGCTTTAGGTCGAGGCTGCAGCATGGCAGACGGGCTTATGTTAGGCACCAAACCCTAAGTGTCCGTAGGGGTGCAAGGCTGTGCTTTGGGGGAGGCAGCACTCACTGGGAGAACTATGATGTTTCGCTTTATGTTTTAAAGTCTGTATCTCCACAGAGGGGGTTCTCTGTTGACCCAATTTACACAACCGTGGCAGTGCTTTTTTGAACCATGGTTGTGCAAATTATAGTAGCTGTGTATATAGCTTCAGGTGGGTAGCTGTGTTGGTGTGAAGCAGCAGAGCAAAGTTTGAGTCCAGGGGCACCTTAAAGATCAACAAAGTTTAATTCTGAGTAGGAGCTTTTGTGTGGTATCTGAAGAAGTGTGCATGTACATGAAAGCTTATACTTGGAATCAGGGGTCCTTTCATAGAAAAAGAGGTGCAGGAGCTCATTAGCATACCTCATTAGCATATGCCACGTCCCCTGACATCACCAGAAGTGTGTCAGAAAGGGAATGTCAGTTTCAGCCCCATTATATCCTATGGGCCATTGAAATCAATGGCAAAAACTCATAGGGTATATGAGGGGCTGGAGGAAAGGGGGTTTGAGGGAGAGGCTCCAAACTTGCAGGGTAGCTGCTGGGGCCCCTCCTCGAAATACCCACGAAGTTTCAAGAAGATTGAACCAGGGGGTCCAATTCTATGGGCCCCCAAACAGGTTGTCTCATCCCCTCCATTGTTCTCTATGGTGGGAAAAAATGTTAACTTTTTCCCTCCCAGAGAACAATGGAGGGAATGGGGGCAACCTGTTTGGGGGCCCGTAGAATTGGACCCCCTGGTCCAATCTTCTTGAAACTTGGTGGGTATTTCGAGAAGAGGCCCCAGCAGCTACCCTGCAAGTTTGGATCCTCTCCCTCAAACCCCCTCCCCTCCAGTTGCTTTTAAAGTTGCTGCCGAATTTCGGCGGCAATTCGGCAGCGGGCTGAATCAGATTAGAGAATCTGATTCGGCCGGTGGCTGCCCTAGTGGCCACTCCTGAGCTGGCGGAGCTTTGCTCCGCCTCGCTCCGGCCCCAACAGACCCCTGCCTGGAATTAAACTTTGTTATTCGTAAAGGTGCCCCTGGATTCAAACTGTGTATACAGCTGATTCACATACAAATGGTGACATATCTATAAAACATGTCTATTGTATAAATGGTGCCACTAGTAATGCAGAGTTACTCTAGTCTGGGTTTAGACTGGAATCACTCTGTGCACAGGATTGCATTGCAAGTCCAAATGCAGCCTTGGTCCCATGTGCTTACCAAGTTTTCTCACAGGTATACCGACAAGAACTAGACTAGATTGGCTTATCATATGTACATCATTTGGAACATCTGCATTTCCCTTGCCACTGCTGATGTTCCTGCCTTTGGGTGAAGGCAGAGTCGGTGTCACACAGAAGTAGCTTTCGTAGACCCATAATGTGTACACTAGATCTTTACAAAGCAATATCCATGCATGCCAGCCACTGTATTCCACTCTGAATGCCTGTGCATGGTGAAATAATTCTTGTGTAGAATGGAATATCCCGTTGAATAACACAGATTAATTAAAATATGAATAAATCTAAGCTTCAGAGGCCTATAGGCAATTGATTAGAAATGCTTTTTAAGAACCTTAAAGTTAATATTTAAGGGACTTTTCAGCTAACGATAGTTTTGAGTACCATTTTTTGCATGACCTGTCTAGATTTTGCTTTTTACAGAAGTAGCCTCAAGCTAGTTAGGCTTTGCTAAGCATCAGCAGAACTTTAATTTGTTGCTATTTTCAACAGATCCTTTGGAGGATTTACCAATGCCAAAAAGAACCAAGATGAAATACTGGCACTTGTTGAAAGTTTGAAGCGGGATGGCAAAACTTTTCAAGAAAGGGTTTACTATACCGCTGGCTATGACAGTCCATTTAAATTGCTGAACCGACATAATGAAGTTTGGCTTATCAGGAGATAAAACCCCAGTACTTGAGTCATAATGTTTTAGCATTTAGTTTTTAACAAAGTGTAACTTTTAAAATAACAGATAAAGGCCACATTTTTGTTTTTTGTTATCTTTTGCTAATCAATTTTTCTGCTTCTCCAATGATATATATTCTGTTTCCTGAAATCTCTAAGAGGTGATATGTCGAATAACGAGACTGTACAACTTTCCATCAAAGTGGCATTTGGAATGGATGTGCAAGTTATGCTTTGTGTAGCTGAATTTTCTCTTTTTAGAGGAAAACTTGTGTTCATATAATCTTTCAGTTTGATTGAAGTAAGTGCACGGAGAATGAAAGTCATGAATTGCCACCTGTGTTCCCCAAACACCTTAAAGACCGGGGTATCTAAGCCCCTAATGTCAGATATTAGGTATGGTGTTCCCAAATATGGCCCAAGGCGCCCCACCACATTTCACAAAATTACTGAATAATCTAAAAAGAAACAAAGCATCTGCCCATTATGGGCAACTGGGGCTTAGCCATTTATAGCTGTTAATACCCATCACTGTGCTGTGTATGTATCTTTTAAGCCTATACGTTGTAATTACAGATAACTTTAAAAGGTGCAGCATCTAATTAAGGAAAAATTAGGGTTGAATTGATTTGTGGGCAGGACCTGTCCTGGGCATGGAATCGGGCTCTCTAACCCATTGCAATCGGCGCTCTGGTCCTAAGGAGTGCTTTTTACATTCTGTATGGCGTTCTTTAATGAAAACCTTAAAAGCATGACTGATCAATAAGTCATAACAACGGGGCTCGGGGCAATTCAACCATTCAAAGAGCTGTGCTGTAAAGGAGCAGTTCAACAGGGTTTTTTTTAATGAGAAAAGGCACATTTGACACCATGATCACTGATGCTTCACCTACATTACATGCAAAGCTCCACAGCGCCACAGTTTTTAAAGACTTTTACCATCCAGCTATTATATTCCTTTGGAAAGTGGCGTGGTTTTTCCTCCTTTGAAACACTGAAAGATCAAGCACACTGGTAATGCTGTGTATATAATGTGACACGGTGATCAGCCCTCGCACTTCAGCTGGAAAATTTGACATTTGTCACTTGGTTAATTAAAAGATGGGTTACAGAAGAATTTGTGGTTGACACTGAAAACTATTGGTGCTGATGCTAATTGCATTGTTATGTCTAGCAAATCTTCTCTTCGTCACCTCTCCTTGTGCTTCTGTGGCAGAGAACAAAAGAGGAATGTATGCGGTATCTGAACTATGTCAGGGCTGAGAGCCAGTTTGGTGTAGTGGTTAAGTGCGCGGACTCTAATCTGGGAGAACCTGGTTTGATTCCCCACTCCTCCACTTGCACCTGCTGGATGATCTTGGGCAAGCCGTAGTTCTGGCACAGCTGTCCTGGAAAAAAAAAACAGTTCTCTCAGAGCTCTCTCAGCCCCACCTACCTCAAAGGATGTCTGTTGTGGGGAGGGGAAGGGAAAAGGAGTTTGTAAGCCGCTCTGAGACTCCTTTGGGTAGTGAAGGGCGGGGTATAAATCCAATCTCTTCTTCTATATTACAAGATTAAGCTCCAAAAGTGTGGCAAGCCAGACAGGCCTCATCTTAACCTGTCCCATTTACTCTTGCTCACAGTAAATAAGTGTGCCTTTTGTACTAAACACCACACTTGAATTTGAAAGCAGACCTACAACCACTCACTGGCAGGCTGCCTGTGTTTATAAAGATAAATAGTGTTTATGGGTTGACAAGAAGGGGTACTAAATGCTTTTATTCCTTTTATGTACACACCTTGCTGCAAAAAAGTATTGACCATCATGTCTCTAACTTACAAAGCTAATGGCTTTCAAAATTTGTTTGCATTAGCATCTGAAAAATGTACTGCAGACTTTTGGATTGATAGGAAACATACTGAATCTTCTCCTGCTGAACAGAAATTATCAAGCTTGTTTAGCTGCAAACAGTGTTGCTACCAATAGTAATTATCACTGTGCCATGTTTTTTTTGGAGAAGATTAGGTTATCTATTCCGGTTAAAGATCACAAAGGGTACATTTCACTAAACATCAGGCTGCAGGGAGCAAAAACCCTGTTCTTTGCTCTGGTTTTGGATAGGGAAAGGGACGGATAGAATAGAAGGAGACATGTAGTTAACGGAAAACAAAATGACTCCATACAAGTTTAAAGAAAATCTCTAGAGATAACCTGGGATAGAGAGAAAAAGGTATAGGATATAGGAGTGTCTGAGACATTTGATGCACTATGGCGTGATAAAATTTTGTGTAGGATACAAAAAAAAGCCCCTTCATACAAACTGATGAGCTCGTGGCTTTTTTTATATGCAGGACTAGAATAGCAATACTAGAATAGCAGCATTCATTTGACAAGGTTTAAGGGAGTCTTTTAAAAAATCAAAGATTGGTCAAAAAATGCACATCAGATCAGAAGGACAGGTCAATTTCCTGTTGACATAATCCACTGGAAATGTGGAAGTGGACACTCAATTAAAATATATTTATATTTTCATTTATAAATGCTTTTTACAGTTAAAGATTTGTAACCAGTTTTCTAAGCCAGTATTAAATGCTTATGTTTTGTTTGATATTCTGTCTCTGACAGACAGTGAAGACATCGCAGCAGAGCAATGTGATATTACAGAGTTCCTTACATACAAAATTAACTGGTTTAGGCCTTTCCCAGCTATTAATAAATCAAGGTAGGAGGAGAATGGCACTTCTACAATGTCTTCCGAACTGTGTGAACAAGCCTGGCATTGTCTCCCACACACTTCTGCAGTGCTTGTCTGGTGATCACTGCAAATGTTAACTGGGCTACTTTCTTTGAATTATAGAGAAATATGGAGAACGTGTTCATTTTTAATTTTTTGGCCTTTAATATTCTTGAAAAGTTTTTAATGCCTTTATAGTATACCAGCAAAAAAGTCAAATTCCTGGATAGGTGTTTTAAGACAGGAAAATTTGTAAAAATTTGTTCTGATACGGAGCGTCTTTTTCCCAGAAACCCATTATTTTCCTTCTGTTTCCTTCTACCAGCACTTTTCTTGTAAGCCAAAGTACACATTCACTTAGTTCAAAGAGGAACATTGTTTCCCAAAGTTCTTATAGTTGAGGCATTCACTTTTTTGTGAATTAAAACTCTTAAAACACAGGGTTTAAGAGTAAAAATTACCTGATGTCAGAAATGCAATCCCAGTTTCTGCCCGAGTCAATGCAGATTGCTTCCTTCCAAGCAGGAGGCCTGTCTGCAGGAATTGATTCACGCAGGGATCCAGCAGACAGACTTCTCTGAGGGCTGCTGCTGTGGAATTGCTCCAGTCACACTTAAGGAGGGTAGACTCCCCCCCCCCACCCCCCGAGGCAGTATGGAAGGCTAGAAGACTCAGTCATGCAGGGCAGCCTCCCATGGATTGTCACTTCAGGCTCACACAGGTTTTTCCTTTCCCACACAAGACACAGTGATAGGGAATTGCCGCCCTGGAAAAGGCATGACTTTGTTTTAGGGATTTGCTGAGTGAGGAGAAAAAAAATGAATACCAAATTGTGGAATGTAGGAATGTTGAAGGTCAGTATTACAAACCTGTAACGTGCCCTGCTAGACATAATAGTTGTAGTCCAGAGGCTCTGCTGTACATGCTGATCTACACACACGCAGGGACATTCTTTTCGATGAGAGGCAAAAACATTTGGCATATGCAATAGGAAATGCTTGCATTTGCATAAAGAGGGTTTCACTTGGAGAGCTGCGTGGAGGGTTCTGGATCGTAGCC
Organism: Lepidodactylus listeri; assembly: GCA_029233225.1. Lineage (NCBI taxonomy): Eukaryota > Metazoa > Chordata > Lepidosauria > Squamata > Gekkonidae > Lepidodactylus > Lepidodactylus listeri. Next base: position 45,568,990 of record JARCFY010000003.1, read on the forward strand.
AGTAGCTTTAGTCCATCGATGCCTCCTTGTGTGTTTTTAATCATTTTGATTTTAGTTAGGACTTAAGCATGTGTACTTGAGCACAAGCAGCAAAATATTCTAGTATTCTAAAATCCAGTTCAGAGAAAGATTATTAGTCTGTATGATTTGATTTCATCTGACGTTTGGATTAACCTGAGGTAGTGATAGGGGGAACCCAGTGGGAATCTTTGTCCGAGAGAGTGTGGTTGTTTTCAATAGCCTTTTCTCAATGTGAAATGATTAAATCTGCAGCCAGTTTCCATTTTAGGAATTTAACTCTCTAACCCTACCTTTCGTCTCTCAAGCACGCTTTTACTCAAGTATAGAACTATCTCCTGACCAGAATTTTTCCTTTGTTAAAGGTCCTTATCTAGCAATCAAAACACTGCGGCTAACTGCAGAATGCATGGTTTCCTGTCTGTCCAATACTGATGGCACCTTGGTCTGTTTTTTGTATATATCCCGAGAAACTAGTTTTCCCTAACCTGCAGCTAAGTATAAGCCTGGATTTATTTTCATTTCTAAATACAGAAAGTGGTATGTATCCAGATTGTGTACAGTTGCTCAAAACATTGGTAGGCAACCAAATGAATCAGAGTAGTATATTTAGTGTCGTAACCTGATAGCCCAGGCTAGCCCAGTCTCATCAGATCTCAGAAGCTAGGCAGTCAGCCCTGGTTAGTACTTGGATGGAAGACCACCAGAGAAGTCCCAGGTTCTGATCCAGAGGTAGTCAACGGCAAGCCACCTCTGAATATCTTCTGCCTTGAAAACCCTACAGGGTCACCATAAGTTGACCGCGATTTGATGGCACTTTGCACTCACATAGAATATACTTAGCACATCCTTCTGAAATAATTCATCCTTCTGACTAACAGAAGTAGGTGAGATCTACTAGGTAACGGAAAAAGCAGTAGCTGAATAAATCTGTCCACCAGCCAATGTGCAATGGGGGTCAAGCCTTCTCTATTCCAACCTCAAAGATAACTTGTTCTCATGACAAACCGGTCACAGAGCTGTGTGCATTGTTAGAGCCTCTGTCCCTTTTCATATGAGTCAGGTAACAAAGTAATCCTTTTAACTATAAATCTTTTAACTACAAATCTTAAGTTCCCTTTTAAGACCTGGGGGATCTCAGTTCCCTAAATATTCTTGAAAACCTTACTGGTATCTTTTGAGCAGTTATTTTTAGTAATTGAATCTGTGTCAAGACTTTTAAGATATTTCAAGTATTCTGTCTATAGCAATCTTGTTTTCCTTTTTTGTTAGTGGAGTGAGTGTTGTTATTATGTAACTTAAGCCTAGCATTTCTGCCATTGGATATTTTACTGCCATGTTTTTAAATAACAATATTAAAGTGCCTGCATTTGAAACCTGATGATGCTTCTGCCACTTTGTAAGTAATATCCGTTTGATAACCTAAATGTTTATCGATTACTCAGGATCTGATGAGTGTGTACCTGTGATTTTATCAAGAGCAGCGAACCTGTGGAGAGCCCCATTTCTAGGTAGGAATGGGACAGTGCATCCCGAGTCTTCTCAAATCTAGATGATTGATTTCAAACTACAAAATCAGTTTAGCACCCCAAACAAACATAATTTACCATCTACTTCATGCCTACATCCTTTGTTATTATAAAGAACCATTAGACTTCAGTATTTGCCCCCCACTTCTACCTGTTTGTGTCCACAAGGTTCAACAACTGAAGCCAGTTGAACAATTTATGTGAAGTTAATTGTGCAGAACATGGTTTACCCCTGGCTACAGTTATTAAGTGCATTTCAGGGAACCAAGTTATGAAAATGCCACTGACCTTCAACCTTAGGGAAATGGTGAACTATAAATCGAAGTGAAGAAATGTGATCCAGCTAGGTGCAAAGTAGTTCTGTCTGAGCCTTGCCACCAAAGCCTAATGTGAGCAACAACTCACCACTGCTCTTTCCCCTCCATCAAGTCCTCTTCATATTAGAGAACTGTGCTGGGGGGGGGGGGGTTGGGGGGTCCCCCTCTCATAACTGTGCTGGGCTTTGGAACAGGCTGGAATGGTGTGAATCTGACATGGTGATTCTGCCTAATTTAAAACTCAGTGCAGCTTGATAAATCTCTCCACCTGCAGGCTGAGGCTTCTTTAACTTTTTTTTCCTCTTCCCTCTTGTGCTAAGCAAGAGTTCTGCCCAGGGGAACAGGTCCACTTGCTCCTTCTAAATGGAGGACTGGATCTTAGGCATTTCTGCGATCGTCTTTGGTTTCTTGAATCTACCAGCTAACACCAATTTTCAAGTACATGGTGGCATTCCCGCAGCCACTCTTTCCATCTACGTTGGGTATAACGATACATAATTTCTTTTGACTCATTTGCTGTTTCACAAATTTTAGGGTACAGTGAGGCTGTAGTTTTTCATATCTGCCACAGTCATACTGTGGTGGAGCTCAATAACCCATCTGCAAGTTGGAACAGTTTGCATTTAGGCAGAAAAAAGTGAAGGCCTCAGTTTACAAAGTTTGGAAAGGAGAAGGGAGCATGTATGAATGGCTAGACTAGCCCTGGGGCAGAGGATGGAAAACTGAAATTAAAATGCAACTGGAAAAGTCAGGATGCATCCGAAGTTCCTCAGCAGGAAGGAAAGGAAAAATGGTGAGATTCATGATTTCAGTACTGGTTGCGTAGGAACACAGCTGAGCCGTGAGTTTTCCTACTGTGCTTGGATACAAGTATGCTTTTAACTCAGACATTTTTTTAGAAATGAATGCTGAAAGTAATATTTGGATGGTTTCCTTACTATTACTTAGATGAATAGTTTTATGACAACAGTGGTAAGTATATTTGCAAGTCAGGTCCAAAGCATGTGTTTGAGCCACTCTTGTGCTCACTAGAGTACATAAGCATGCACCCATAGACACAGGTGCCTTGGGGTGGTTAAACTCTGCTTTACTGCAAATGAGAGCAGAAAAATAGGAGAAGCAAACCGGTATACCGGCCTAACTGTCTCTTGATTGTGTGCCACAGCCCAGCCCGTAGTCACCCACTGTGTGCCAGGTACCCTTGCTGCCCACAGTGATACTTTGATCACCCATGCCTTATGGTTTCCAGAGGAGTGGCTTCTAGTGGTTTCCAAGTGTTGCATTATTGACTGCAGAGACAAGATGGCAAATGGCGACCTTGTTTATTGATGCAAAGTCACACAGCCTTGTCAGCATCCTCTTCTTGAGTTGAATGAAGGCTCCTGAATTTACACTACTAACAAATACAGAGATGGCGCAAAAGAGAAACAAGTGTTTTTCATTAAAATAAATTATCTACATAGAACATTTTTTTTCCCTCTTGATGTCTAAAAACGTAAAAATGCCAACGTTAGGAGTGGGAGGGACAAAAATTACCTTAAGAACTTCCATTATGTACAAACATTATAAAAACTGCACAAACCGTCAAATTGTGTAAAGTTCCTTATCAAAAACTAAAGGCTTTTTAAAAAATGGTGATCAAAATGGCCAGCTGATATTTTAGTTATAAGTTTTCTCTTACAAGTAAGAAAAAAAATATTTTAAAAAGGGTCATTAGTGAAAATACACAACAATATTAAGCAGGCCCTGCTAAATTGTTGGGATTTCCCCACCAAGTCAAAAAAAATGCCAAATGTACACCCCAAAAGGAAAAAAAATAATAATTGTAATGTACTCTTTGGTAACCAAAAGTTAGCAAGCATTCAATATTTCAAGTGATAGATTATTGAAAAAAATCTCTCCATTTTGACAAATGTGAAAAACGGGCAACAGTGCAAATCCCACACAGTTTATTTGAGACTCTGCAGTTCTATAGTGTCAGTTTTCCAGCAATAGCTTGCTTTTCAGATCTAGAAATGTATGGCTGTATTTGCTTATCCCCATCCACCCCTGAATGCAACTATACATTTCTTATAAACGGCAGGAAAAAAGTTTGAGTCCAGTGCAATGTTCCCTCTAAGCTGTGGAGTCTTGTGAGCAAAAATTCTACTTTGTGAGCTGCTGGCATTAAAGTTGTGAGCAACCGATTTGGCTACTGCATAAATTAGTTTACTCTGGAGCCCTCCTTCCTGAGCTCAGACAAAAACCTGTGAGCTGGATGCTAAAAAACTCTGAGCTAGCTTGCACTAACTCAGCTTAGAGGGAACACTGGTCCAGTGGCACCTTTAAGATCAACAAAGTTTTATTCAAGGCGTGAGCTTTTGTGTGCACACACACTTCCTCAGGTATATGCATGCACACAAAAGCTCATACCTTGAAAAAAAAAAACCTTTGGTCTTAAAGGTGCCACTGGACTCAGAACTTTGTTCTACTGCTTCAGACCAACACAGCTCCCCACCTGGATTTATAAATCAGCAATTGTTATTTTAATTCTCCTGAAGAACATCTCAATTTCCGTTCAAAGAAACTTATCCAGGAACATGGACTTCTGTAGACCCAAGACTGTAAATGTGGCTGCACAGCAGTCAGTTTTGGATTACAACAGTGCATTCCTGTTGGGTTGTTACAATATTGAATCTGTTCAGAATGTGGATGGTCAGTCAGCGATGCGGTTGGCGACATGGTCAAGCCTAGAGAAGCCCACACCAGAAGCAGCTGTGAAGATGCCAGCCCAGGTAATCTAACAGGCTGCATCTTTCATTCTATCTGCCCCTGTTCAAGAGAGATTACTAAATTTCATAAATAGAACACTTAAAACAGCTACTGTCACCCTGTACCACAGAAGCTTCCAATTTCATTTGCAGACTTTAATTTTTTACACCCTTCTAGAAAAAAAAAAAAATCACATACAGCCCAGGCTCTGACAACATTTTTGACTCGCAAGAGGCTTTAAAAAAAGGCTTTAATGTAGAAATCTGCTGGTTAAGTTTAATTTTTAATCCAACCAAGCCACAGAGAGATTGGTGCTGCAGCTGCCATAGATGAGCACATGTTAAATGCTCCCCAAAGTTAAGTGGTAACGATTTAGGCTCTCTCCTCGGCCTGGCTTATTTCATATTCCTTTTGGAAGTCTAACGCCATAGTGTCTGTCTTCTTAATCCTCACTGAATTATTTTTTTCCAGCTGGTGGGCATAAAAGACATCCTTCAAGGATCCAGTGTTCTCAGCTAAGTTATTAACGCTGGGTAGGTTGTGGTTTTTTCACTGGAGTGGGGCCTCTTCATCCGTGTCGATTTCATCTATGTTAAACACATCGAGTGACCCCTCTGAAGTCCTGTGAATCCTGTTCTCAAAAGACTCAACTGCTTCCACATCTCCCTCACTGATAACAGTCATGGGGCTACTCTGGATCCGGTTTCGAACATTGTACTTGCTGCTGGCGGCAGATGGTGGAGTTCGAGATCGGCTATACCTGGTGCTAGAAAAAGACAGACTTCTTGGCATGAGGCCTTCGCTCTTGGCCCACTCTTCCTGGGCCCGCCTGCTCTTGGTAGGAGAACAGTTCGTACTGTTTTCAGAAAGGTCCCAAGGAGAATCTACCTTGGCTCTTTGAGATCGCGGGTCTGTATTCTTTAGCATCTCTGCAGCAGACATGCGAGAACTGGTATCCGATCGACTCCCCTTTTTAAGCAGCAGTGCTTTGAAATTGTCATTGCTGGTGCTACTTTTGCGGATACTTCTCTGAATTGATCCCGCCTGCTTGAGGGAAGCCAGATTTGGGGAAGTACCAGTGGGTGTAACCGGGGGTGATGGAGAATGATTTCGAGCACGGTCATCATCAGAGTCTTTGCGGCCAAGGACTTTCCTTTTGGATCTGCGATTTTCACGCACAAGAAGAAGATAAAAGAGAGAACCAGAAGAACAGTTATTAGTGTTTCACATAAAAAGGTGTGCCATTTCACAAAAAAAGGTCCATATAACAGCATAAGAAGCCAAAGAACAAATAAGAGCAATTACATAAAACTTAATAGAAGATATTCCTCGAAAAAAGTCGAGGGAAGTCTAAAGCATTTATTTTTATTTCACCTGTAGAGAACTAAACGAGTCACAATATCCAAGTTGACTGAAAGCATTTTGTCATGAAGCAGGGACGTAGGGTTTTAAAATTCCCAGGGGGGGCACGCACTCACGCCGGAACCATGTCACCCCCCCCCACCTGGCCACTCCTGCCTCCCTCCCTCCGTCTGGGGGCCAGCTGAGCAAATGCCCAGTGTGATGGCATCACCTGGAAGTGACGCTATCACACTGGGCATGTTGCTGGGGCAACACTTTAGCAATCACCCCGCACACTGGGCATTTGCCCAGCTGGCCCCAGATGGAGGGAGGGATGGATGGAGGGAGAGGGAAGGAGGTAGGAGTGGCCAGGTGGGGGGGAGAGAGGCGGCGGCGGCGGGTGGGACTAGGAAGGGCCCAGGGAGGTGCGGTGGGGAGGCACGGCGGTGGCCGCTCCGTTTTGCCAGGGGGCTCAGTCCTCCCCAGGGAAATTCTGGGGGTGGTTTGCGCCCCCCCGTAGTTGACACCTATGTCATGAAGAAAATGTTTGAATCTCGCTAAACCATATTTTCTTAATGAAACATGTTTGCAATACAGTAGCCTTCTGTAAAGGAACACAACCTATATTTGTCATGGTGTCCAAAAGGCCAAATTGAAAAGAATGAAATCTAAATTAAATTTGTATGCTCTTTGGGAAGCTAACAGCATAACAAGTGTTTTGCCATATCACATAGTAATTTGCATATAGTTTTATCTAAAAACAGCTAATTGACTTGCAAAGAGGGAAAGATGTATCAGTTAAAACAGCTAATCAATCCACATTGAAGGGAAACCACACAGCTTACAGGTTAAACACAGGAAAAAGATGAGTGATTAGCTAAATAGGATAAACTGCATCCGCTGTTTCTTTCTGGCTAGCACCGGTCAAGTACTACCTCCAACTAAGCAAAGAAAGTGTGGTATATATACTTTGCTTTTCTGTCTGTGACAAACAGAATGGTCTATTAAAGGCATCACTTTTTCGAGGAGAAAACTAAACCCAATGTAGTCTTGGGTTCTAGCCTACCTCTTGTCTGCCCCTCCCTCTCTAAGGGAGGAAGTAACAAGGGAACAAGACTATACTTAATTTATTTGAACACTGACTGGCTGCATGTCAAAGCCAACTCCGTAGTTTGCTTGGTCAACAATAAGATTCAGAAATCCAGGAGACTGACTTTTTCTGACCTCCCCTTGCACTGAAGACTTTCTGATTTGTAACCAATATAAACTATTTACGTTATCAAACTGTGACTTCTTCTTGCTGACTAGGCAGAATTAAACTGTAGAATCCAACTTTGTAAACAAGAAACTAAGCTGCAATTCATTGTTTCATCTGGCACGGGCACCACAACAGATTACAGTTTGTCCCAGACAAGGAAGTCTTCAGTCTGAGATGCACGTGATGAGAAGAGCAAGTGTGAGAACCTGATGATTTCTGAACCTCTGTTCTCGGTACTCAACGAACAGCAGATTATTGACCTGCCTCTGAAATAACAGGGTTTTTAAATTCTGTGTTGATAGAGAGAGTTGTGATGAAATAAATACTACACTTCCCAGTTACTTTTTCCTACTCCATATAGTAAAGACAAGGCTGATCCTGCAATGAGCAGGGAGGTGGACTAGATGGCCTGTATGGCCCCTTCTAACTCTGTGATTCTATGACTTCCCAGAGTCATTTCTTAGAATGCAGCAGGATGGAATTTTACTGCATTTACTAAGTGTATGTGGGCATGTTTGCCCATAGAAATAACTTTTCAAAACGACTGCTTCTGCATTATGGCTCCAGACTATATCAGTTTCCACTAATATACACTTTCAACAAATACACACAGTCAAGAGCTAGATGAATTTTTTTTAAATGTACTTTTCTATTTCAGCTCAGAGAGCGAGAGAGAGGGAGAAGAGAATATCTGTCTATTGACATATGAGATAGTATTTAAATGTTAGAACAAGATAGAAATGGGGGGGGGGGGAGAGGTGGACAGAGCCATATAAACATGTGCAGAAGAGGCTAACTGATACCAGTCTTTGTAAGTCAATACTGCATTTACTAACAATGTGGACATTGCAACAAAAGTAAAATGGCATTCTCAGTAACCATTATATATCTAACACAAAATACACACATTACTTTTTTAAAATGTGCAATACAGACCATTCCCCTTGTGGAAAACATAAACGGCATCAATTGCAGTCAACAGACTAAAAAAAAAAAAAAGGCTACTGATACAATGGTGCTTAACTGTACTTAAGAACACTGGTTTGTATGACGGCCATAGCAGCCTGCTCCACCCAGCCGTAATAGGAATTCTCCCATGATAAGCGCAGAGACAGTTTGCAGTGTGTCATCCCCAGGAAAAGCAAAATATCAAAGTGTAAAAATCAGCTAATGACCACAGTCTGAGTAGATGACAAGGACCTCTTGATGGATCAAGGGTCTGATTCAGCATTAGGCAGCCTCATGTGTAAGTTTTTGTAACAACTGGCTCTGCCTGTTCATACTAGCACTTGCCCTTTTAACAAAGAAGGCTGGGAAGGTATCAAGAGGGATGGTGTTGTGAATACTATTAATCCTAATTAGTGACTCCCGCATAGCCAAGGCCCAGAGGGAGGGAGACTGACTTTTCTCCCTTTAAATGGCATACTCTCCTTTGAAAGAGCTTCTCAGTTTCAAAAGAAACTAATTGTGGGTAACTCTCTCATGCACAGGGCCAGCTAAGCAGTTCTTTGGATCCTGGCATATATATGTTGAATCTATATATGGTCCACATGAATTTGCAGAACTTGCAAGGAAGCACAGAATACATTATTCTGAAATGCATAAACTGCTTGCCACAGAGGGGATACTTCCTCAGCAGCAGCAAGACTAAGACTTCCTTTTTTGGTAACATTTAACAGCACAAAACATAAACAGGGCATGATTTAAAACGTCGCCCTCTCTTTGTGAAAAGTGAACAGATCACAGAAGAGAGTGCAAAAGTCTTTAAATAACCAGGATGCAGTTGCTACCTGCACAAATTAACTCAGATGAGATACGGCCTGTCCATGTGATACGTGCAGTCAGCTTCCATTACTCTTCCGAAATCTAGGAGGGCAGCTGTGTCTGAAGCAACAGAACAAAGTTTGAGTCCCGTGGCACCTTTTAAGACCAACAAAGTTTCATTCAAGGTGTGAGCTTTCGTGTGCACACACACACACACACACACACACACACTTCCTCAGATACAATTTACCAGTCCATACATACAAGGCAGAGGTTAAACAACAAATTAGCATACAGTATAACAAAGACATTTTAACAGAGGCAAATAGGAATATCAAGCTAAGTTTATAAGGTCACCAACCACTGTTTGGATTTAATTATTTATTTGCTTCACTGTTTGGAATTAAATAAACATAAATAAAAACAGTGAGGCAAATAGAGACATCAAAGTTGGAGATAGATGTTTGAATGTGTCATTCTCAGTTGTGGAGGGCTAAGAGTAATTAACTGAGACCTTGTTGTTTATACTCCATCTGTCTCCTCTCAAGCATGGAGGTAACTAATAGCATCTTTTTCTTCGAGGTGGGGTAATCTGCAGTGCAGTGTTATGTCTCCTCTGTTACCAGACCACAGAAATGCATTCCAATATACTATTCTAATATTTATTGCATTACATTGCAATCCCTATTTTGTTCTACTATTCCAAATAAGAAACACACTAAAATAAAAAGGATGCATAGCCTTCCTGGTGAGAATACAGATGTAAGAACTGAATGAATTTAACGTATGTACTTAGCAATTAAGAATGACACGTTTTACATCTCGGTCTCCAAATCTGACATATTTATTTGCTTCACTGTTCCCCCCCGGAATTAAACCCAAACAACGGTGGCCTTATAAACTTAGCTTGTTATTCCTGTTTGCATCTGTTAAAACATCATTACTCTGTATGCTAATTTGCTGTTCAACCTCTGCCTTTTATATATGGACTGGAAACTTCCATTTCATTGTACCTGAGGAAGTGGGCATGCCCATGGAAACTCACGCCTTGAATAAAAGCTTTGTTTTCCTGTTAAGGGTCTTAAAGGGATCACTGGGCTCAAACGTTGTTCTTCGGAAACCTGTTCAGTACATGCCAAGCAGTGACCACAAGATGGAGCCAGCGCTACACGTTAGCTCTTCTAAGGCAAAAACCACCCCCAAGTTCTTATATTAAGTTTTCTTCTTTTCAGCAAAAGCTCCCTTACAGGCGAGGTTGGGACACCAACTTTCTGGGTCATGATGTGACCTCCGTACAGCTGCCTTTTTCTTTTTGCTTTTTGTAAGGACCTGCTGTTGATGTGAGAGCAGCAGCAGGAAGAGGCAGAAGTGGGGCCACTCTGCAGTGGAGAGAATTCCTTCACAGCTTTGGCTGTTGTCTCGTTCCTCGCTATGCTACATCATCTCCGACCTTTCCTTTTGCTGGCTCTCTTGGTCTGCTGCTCAAGGTCCTAGCCTTGGCAGTGGTCGATGGTGCGGTCATAACCGTGTTTTCCTGTCGTAGGATTGCGATATCATGTTCTTGCAGCCCATTTCCTCTTGGGGTTGTGACTTGGGGGCTGAGGATGTGTCCCAGCCCAAGTTTAGAGGCTTTGTTTTAAAAAAATCAAGGGACATATCGATGCATGTGTCTGTATTGCACCTTTCAATCAACAAACTAGCGTGCCACAAAATAGCCCACCCTCTGGATTATGACAGATTATAATCCAGCTACTGTCATATGTTTTGCCATATGACTGACAGATCACGTTTACTTGCCAGTTTAAGCCACGCTTGCCATGAAGCATTAGCGTTGAGCCTCTGTCCCAAACTGCACCATATAATCAGCGAAGAAGAGTAAAAAAGGCACGGAGGGCAGAGGGGAATGAAAACAAACAAAAGAAGAGATACACAGAGAAAAGCAACAGTGTATATTAAATCAAGAAGACCGAGAGCAGCAGCACAATATACACAAGGGGTCCGCCTGGCACTTTCAACGGGACGAAGGCTGGCAGTCTCACTGAACTTGATCTCACTGCCAGCAAAATTAGTAAAAGGGGCTCTATCTATGGCATACTTTGACTACAAGGACGTTACCACCTGCATCTAAATTTTAAAAGCAGAATAGTTACGATCACTGTATATCTTGGGAGGACTTTATTAATTACGCCATGGGACAGGACATACGAAGCAACACAAACATGACTGCTTAAGAAATACCTGTGAATGGCTGCAAACAGATCCTCGGTCGTTCTTGGTCTAGCTGGCACTGCCACAGCATCACTGCCTTCCCCATAACGGAGGCTTTGCAGGAAAAAGCTGTTGGCTGCATCAGAGTCAAACACCTCGGCTGAAAAGGAAGTGGGGAAATCATGCAGAAGGATAAAGGCTGTCCAGCGTCAGAAAACCAGAGTAATCCCAGTTCAGTGGCTGACCGAGGAAAAGAAATATAGGGAGATTCCTTTTTTTAAAAAAAGTCATCTTTTCACTGACAAAAATGCCTACGCAGTGCAATACTAAGCATGTTTTATTCAGAAGTCTGTTCCACTGGGCTGAACGGGGCTTGCTCATAAGTAAACGCAGAGGTGACTGCTGCCACAATTGTTTCTGGTACTTGCACAGTCTCTCAATGGCTTGAGTTTGTTTATAGGAACATGAAACTCCCATTGAGGTGTTTAAAAAAAACATCCACGATTTAAAAGCTACAAATACATCGATATTCTCTAGAACAGGCATATAGTCGACCAAATCATTTTGACAGGTAATCTCCATTTTAAGTTAAATAAAGATGGCAATAGAGAGTCTCCATGCATAATCAACCCTAGTTCTGTCCTTTCCCTTAGGAAAGAGTATTTGCATTGAGAGTTTTGAAATGAAGTCAATACTACAACCACCCCCTTCACCTCAAAACCCCCCCCCCCCCCAGTCACTAATACACTCGGAGAAGTAGGGGAACAAAAGGACAAGCAGACTTACCACTTTCGTCCCCTGGAGACAGCTGTCCATCTGCTCTGGTGATGCTGTCTCCATTCCTGTCAGAACTGCTTCCTTCGCACAAGCCAGACAGCTCCTCCTGCTTTGGCTGTAGTGACGAGACATTGGCTTCCTCTGCTTCGCACAAGGTGGAACCTGCAGCTCCTCCTCCTGGACCCAGGTTGCCAGAGTCCATTTCGTAGGAACAGAGTCCATCTGTGGGATAATCCTTAGCCTGGCTGAACTGTGCAACTGCAGCATCCCTTGCAGGCAGACTTGGAGTGCTTCTGACTGTTTCCCCCCCTTCAGCTATTTTTTCTGCTGCAACATCGGGCTGTGGGGGTGGCACAATCAGGAACAGTTTGGGCTTCTTTGAAACAGGTGGTGGCTTCTTGTTTGGCAATATACCCTGAGGCTTGCTGGGTGATTCCAACTGCCCCTGAAGAGGCAAACTTTCGAGATCAGAGTGAGAACCTTCCTTCTGCAATCGTGCTTCTTCAACACTGGCTGGTAATAAATCACTGGCAAAGGACTGAGCTACATTGGCTTCCCTTCCAGACATTTTGCTACTGGCAAGTTCAGGGGTGTTGCTACATGGTCCCTGGCCAGGACTGTAAACAAGGCTCTTGTCAGAAGCACCATGGATTTTCATCTCACCTTTATCCTGACTGTTGTTGTGTTCTACTGACACACCTGGTTTTAAAGGTGACAGTGCCGGGAAAACTTCAGTAATTTTTTCCTGAGGATTCGTCTCACAGGTAGTTTCTGCTGGCTGGCCAACCTCGGGCACCGCAGGTTTCTTCACGGACCTCAGTTGTACCATTTGCAGTGCTTCGGTGGTGACTAGAGGCATTGTAGGCTTAGTGGAATCTTCTTTACTGAATGGCTGTGTCCTTGTGCTACAAGAAGTACCTTCCGGGTTATATTTCTTGAAAAGTGTGTTTTTATATGCACCTTTCCCAAGCTTTGGGTCTAGAGGTGGTGCTGCTGGAGGAACTGAGGAAGGGAGGGGAGGAGGAGATGGAATGGGGGGTGACGAGGGAGAGGAATCACTGACCAATTCATCTTGAGGTGGAAAATGAAACCATGGATCGCTCTGAGGAAAAGAGGCACGCATAATTGTTTCCGGTGGAGGTGGCGGGAAACTGGGAGATACTGATCGGTGAGACTGATCCATGGCATCTGTTAAGGGGGGAGGAGGGGGAGGAAGAAGATGGTCTGCAGAATCTGGAGACATTAATGGAGAAGGAGTAATGAGAGGGAAGGAAAACACGGGGTCCGATTTCTTTACACTCATATTCCCTTCAGTAGAAGTGTTGGAAGAAAGGGATGTGGAAGAGGAAGACACTGAAATGGAAGACAGCAGGGATGACTTTCTTTCAGGCACTTTAGGCTTCACTTTGGGCTTCCCATTTCCTGTTGACAGAGATTTTAAAACAACAGGCACAGGTGTAAGTGCAGTGGGTGTATTGGATTGGCTGGAATAACCACTAGATGGGGATGTAACTCTATGAGACTTTTCAGGAGAGGTGCTCTTCGGTTTGGCCATCCCACCGGGCACTTGTGGTAGAGAAACACGTGATCCGTCATTGAGGCGGTTGATGCTATAATCATTCAGCTTGGGCGCGGAATGAACTGCTGGAGATCTTAACCGATCATCCTGTATCCCAGGGCAGTCGCTATAGTAACCCCACTGGTCAGCGTACTCGGACTTGAGGCTGCTCGTCTCGCTCTGGGAAGGTGTGACAGCACAGATGGAGTACATGTTCATGCCCGTGGCAGACATCACACTGCTGCTGGCACTCACAGAGCTCTGGCTACGTGAGCGCAGCACCCATGGGTCATCATAATCGCTGCAGGGGCTTTGAGATGGGGAGCCCCCATTTTTACACTTAAGGTTCAATTGCAGGGAGTGCTGGAGACTCGCAATTAGCTTGTCATCCAGAACTTGCCCACTGGACTGAGCTTTCTTCTTGGGGATCCTTCTGAGAGAGTCCGTTCTGGAGGGTGGCAGAGGTGGTTTCTTTGCTTTTTTCAAGGATATGCTCCGCGAGAGGGATTTGTCACTGCAGTTTGACAAGTCCCCCAGTGATCTCTTTTCAATTCCATCAAACACATTAACAACACTATGCCTGGGGTTTCCAAAACCATTATTATTACTGCAGATTTTACCAGACTTCAGGCCTGAGTCCATATGCATGGAAGTGTAATAGCCATCGTGGTCCACTGAATACAAAGAGCTTGAGTCTTCTTTGGCTGAGACTTGGTCAAGGCTGTTTGTACTCACATTGCTCACAGGTGTCGTGCATCCAGGAGTGGCACAATTTGGCTTGTGTAAGTCTACCTCTTCATTTCCTGTCGGTTTGAACCCGCAGTGCTTCATGCTGCCCTGACCTATACCCTGTGTTTTATCCACTGAGTAACTGGATTCACTCCTAATATCACTGTTTTGAGAATGACTTGGGCTGCGATTATTCCTAAAGCTGTGGGTAATATTTTGGGACCCATTCTCCATACCTACTGCACCACTAAGTGACACTCCTGAATCTCCTAGAGCAAGTACCACCATAGGATTTGATGAGATGGTGTCCAGGGACTGTGAGTTCTGGGTAGAACTGGTCTTGTTCCAGCTGCTAGCAGAATGGTGTTGATCCTTTGTGCTTACCATGCAGTTGCCAGTAAGATTGTCTCTTGGTTTTGTACATGAAGATGAGTTGGTGATTCTATTATCTGGTGTTCGAGCACTTGGTGTAGTATGAATAGCAATCATCTCTGAAGAGGCTGTTAGGGCAGCATTTGGTACAACATGGGTTGAGTATGTAGCATGTGAGGAGACCACGTATGTTGGGTTTTCTTCTGGTTCACTCTCAAAACTCTTTACCTCTTGAGATTTTGGCCTTTGAAGCATTCCTGTCCTACTGCTGTTCCTCACAGGAATCGCACTATCGTCCACTTGCAATTTGCTTATCTGGTAGGACATAGTTCCGTCTTCTGTTGACTTGGAGATGCTATGCCTCCGTTCCAGTACATGCAAGGAAACCCTTGCTCCCGAACGAGGTAGACTGTGAAAACCCAGGTCACTGTTTAGCCGAGAGGCAAATACAACTCCTGCAGAATCACTCATCACAGACATGTTTCCAGAGGAGCTGGACAACTGAGACATCTGGGCGGCAATTCCTTGTCCCTTCTGCGCACGTATTCGCCTCACCGAAGGTGGCACCACTTTGACTTCCTCTGTCTGACAACTAGAGTCTTTGGTCTCAGATCTCAGCATGGCAGAACGACAGCTATCAAGCCTTCCTAGGGTGGAATAGTGATCTGGGACACACAAGGAATGGCTACGAAAGTCATTCTGAACACTGCCAACTGTTGGAAGTTAAAACAAAACAATCGTTACATATATTTGTTGCCCTACAAAAATCTGTCCAAATGTAAATAATAAACTAACAATGAAGTTCTATGCAGTTTACTTCACTGAAAACAAGCGGCTTAGATTGGAGTTACTCTGTCACTGTACTATACGGTACACATTATGTGTGTATTGTCTCTCTCATTCCTAGTTGACAAAGGAAGAAAATCCAAAATAAAAAGAATTTCCAAAGCTGTATATAAATCAATCTTCTTTTCAAACCCTGATCATGATTTCATTCCTAAGTAAATACTTTCCATTCACAAGCGCCATGGGATTCCTTGAGAGCTCTTTTTATAATTACTTCTACTTGAATCATATAATATTGATTTGGGGGTCTGTGCTATGCCAAAGAAGGAAAAATGTGGCCCATGTAATTGCTATTAAAACTGTTTAACCTAAAATCAGCGGGGAAAATGTAAACTATTGTTGCAGGAAGGGAGGAGGGACAGGAGGAGCAAGGCAGCAAACTGAATTCATGCCTATATCATAGTTTGTTCAGGGAGTCTGAATATAGCCTTAGGCTCAGAATAGGAACCCTAAAGCAATTGTTAGTATCTACCACAATCACATTTTTCTCTTGAGTACATTTAGTTGCATGGAATGGCTTTTCTCTGAAGTACCGGTGGAAACAGACTGGCGTGGAGTCAAGGGTGGACAGCACGGTCAAGTCTGTTGCGGAGCAGATCCGTTTAGGGCCTTCTGTTTCAACTGCTTCAGTCACCCGCTCTTTCTTTCAAACTGACTAGCATAGCCAAGGCCATACAAACTCAAATTGGAAAAGAAAGAATTGTATTAATGATCTAAACTGTGTCATTAGGTTAATGGAATGGTGATGGTGGAAAGTGTTGTCAAGTCACGGCCAACTTGTGCTGATGTTCAGAGGTGGTTTTGCCATTGCCTACCTCTGCATCATGACTCTGGTATTCCTTGGTGGTCTCCCATCCAAATACTAACCAGGGCTGACCTTCCTTCACTTCCGAGATGGGGCTAGCCTGGGCCTTCCATGTCAAGGAAGGTTAACAAAACAGCTTTGATTTAAAACTTCCTACTTTCAGGCAGCTTCTTCTGCATTGAATCGACTACGGCTGAACACCTGTGTTTCTGCTGTGGTAATTGCTATGTACTACAAAAGATTGTGAGGCACATTATTGGGCGCATGAAGTGCTGTATTTATCTGTCGGGCCTCACTGTCAGCATCGTCAGAGCCAGTTTGGTGTAGTGGTTAGGAGCGCGGACTCTAATAAGGGAGAACCGGGTTTGATTCCCCACTCCTCCGCATGCAGCTGCTGGGGTGACCTTGGGCCAGTCATAAGTTCTTTCAGAGCTGTCCTCTCAAGGACAGTTCCCGGGAGAGCTCTCTCAGCCCCACCTACCTCCCAGGGTGTCTGTTGTGAGGAGAGGAAGGGAAAGGGATTGTAAGCCACTCTGAGACTCCTTTGGGTAGTGAAGGGCGGGGTATAAATCCAATCTCTTCTCTTCTCATATGTAAGCTTAAACGTGCAGTGGAATTCACACAACATTTTTCCGCTACAGCATGCGGCTGCGGAAGAGCAATAGTGACAGGCCAACTTCTCTTTTTAAGAAAGCTTGTTCACCACTACTGACTTTGCTGAGGATCCCCTGAGAAGTCTACAAGGTATCCCAGGGCTCTGTGGAACATGCTCTGAGAAATACTTAGTCTATGGTCCGTTGTGCATTGGCATACTTATGGGTTGTTGCACTAAAATAACACTACAAAGAGCCTTTTCTTTCTGTCTCCAAATTCTATTGTGATGGCAGAGAAAGGGAGTGGGGAAGAGTTTGCTATCTAAAGTGCTGCAAGTCACTGCCAAGGAAAGTGCAGCCCTTTTGAAATGCCTGCTTGGAAGCTGCACTTGAACTGTTTTTATGGCATGGCAGATAAGGAGCCCTCGCCCAGGGGCTTTCAGTCCTCTTAATTGTTCAGTGCAACTGGACTGTGAAACTAAGGGCATTCTTCCCATAAATTTTAACCGCAGCTAAGGCCACAGCCCATTTGTCGTTTTCCTTGGCATACAGTTCGGTACCATGGAAGAAAATGGGAGGATTAGAGAAAGGTTAACAACAAAGTTAACTTGTTTTCACTCTGCCAAATAATAAAAAAGCAAAAAACACCACTCTGGTGTATTTTTCCTCCTTCTATGGCTATCATTTTGTTTTTTGCAGAGCATAAACTTAAGTCCTGATCACACTGAGGTCAATGAGGCTTCATCAAGAATACCAATGCAGCCAGAAATCCTTTAGGATTTTTCTACTGCAACAGACCCAAGCAAGAAATTATATTACGTTTCTTTCCTGCTCAAAGTAGCCTGATCAGTCAAAAGAGTACAGCTCCAGTAATGGTGATAGACACAAGACTCCAATGGAATAATACACTAATATGGAAAATCTTGAAAATATATCTTTTGGAGTGAGAATTTGGCCAGCTGGCACAAAATCTTTTTGGTTTTAATTCAAGCACGGGGACAACATAGATCTGCTTGATAATCTGTTACAAGCCTATCTTTGTCCTTCAAAGATGAATCTACACAACTGCAGTATTCACACGTCAAGTCCAAATATCACAGGACCCTACGGATCACATGTGTCAAATATCAAAGCCCTTTAATTAAACAAAAGCAATACTTAGGAGAGAAGCTTGCATAACAAATAACAATCTGTACGTGAAATGTTAAGTGACTCAGCGCTGCTTGTAGCTGGTACCTAGGAGTGACATTCTAATATAGTCTCCTAAATAGACCCTGTAGGAATTCAGATGATTTTTCAACAGGCCAAATTTGTCAGTTCATAATTTACAATTCCCAGCTTTCTAATTTATCACAGACTAGGAGTAAGGCCCGTTGTGGGAAGAAATACAACGGGCTCTAGAAGGAAGCTCCAGATGAGTGTCCCGGCTGTGGCTGGTGGAGCGGCAGAGGGAAGGGGAAAATAAAGGGAGGCAAGCCATGTTTATTTCCTTCTGTTTAGCTACAAGGCAGGGTTGTCTCAAGTCCTTTTGCTGCCCCAAGTGGGTAGTATGGGAGGACAGCCTCATGGTAACAGGTATGGTTCCATCCACCCCCAACTTTTGATTTGGGGTTATGCAGTAGAAGGTAGAAAAGCACTTCCCCCTATGCCATGTCTTCTGGGTTCCAAGGGTCTGGAAAGTGGTTCCATAGCCAGTTACAGGGTTGCCAACTCTGGGTTGGGAAATACCTGTAGATTTGAGGGGTAGAGCCTGGGGAGGGCCGGGTTTGGGGTGCAGAAGAACTTCAACAGGGTATAGTGCCATAAATCCACTTCCCAAAGCAGCCATTGTCTCCAGGAGAACTGATCTTGGTCATCTGGAGATCAGTTGTAATAGCTGGGAAATTTTCTGTAGGGGAAATGATGTGCTGTGGCTGGGGAACACAGTGATTTCTGGGAGATCTCCAGGCCCCACAGGGAGATTGGTAACTCCAGTCAGGCCCGTAGCTAACATGGGGCCCACAGGGCCCAGCCCCCTAGCATTTCTTCTGGGCCCCTCCCTCCCAGGCTAGCACCAAAGTACCTCAACTTGCTGCCTGTGCCGTGCTGCCTCCGACCTGGCTGCCAGACAACTGAGCACCTTGGCTGCTTCCCCACCGGTCTCGCTCCACTCCCAGCCAGCGACATCCAGAACAGCGGAGGTGGCGGCAATTCCAGCAGCAGGAGATGCCTGGCTTGCTCGGTGGTGTGGTGGGTGGGCAGGTGGACTTGCTGGGCTAGCACGAGTGAGTGGGCTGGGGAGAGTGTCCTGCTGCCTCTTCCCACTCCCACCACCAGACCTCTTTCTCCCCCCTCCACTCCCAATCCCCCTCCTAGATGCTGCTGCTGCCCACTGCCTGCTTCTCCGTGCCTAGCTTCACAACTTGAGCAGGTATGCAGTGCCCCGGGGGAGAGAGGAAGCTGTGGCTGCTGGGCATTACCCCCCTCACTTGCCCTGGTCTGGCAAGTCTGGCAGGGCTGCCTTAGAAGAGGGCCGGCTTCTAAGGAGTTTCACTAATTAACTTTGATTTAATTAACTGGTGGCCCCTCCCAAAAATATCCCTAGCTGCAGGGCTGACTCCAGTGACTGTTTAAGGGAAGATTGGGAGATGTATTTTACCTCAGGACTCATTCAATGACTCCCAACAGCAACAGCAAACTGTTTAGAATGTTAGAGGCAAAGGCCAATCAGGCCGCATATGCAAATGACCCCTGTGTTCCGACTGGCTATGGGGGGGAGAGGAACAGCAAACTGTTTAGAATGCGGAAGGCGAGACTCGGGCAATGCAGCCAGTGGATAAGGACCACTTGAGTGACACATCATGGAGCCAACTGATTTGGGAGTGCATGGAGTGTTCAGCAAAGTGCCACCCCAAAACACAATTATATATAAGGGAGATACTTGATTGTTTAGAAATGTATTTAAATCTGTCTGTTGATGTAAAAGATTTTCCCCCTGCTTTCCTCAGAGAGACTTGACACAGTGGACATTAAAATAATGTAGCATATTGCCCTGACCTGAATAGCCCAGGCAAGCCAGATCTCAGGAGCTAAGCAGGGTCAACTCTGGCAAGTACTTGGATGGGAGACCTCCTTGAAATACCAAAGGCAGGGGGCGGGTTAGCTTTATTCAGCTAACTCTCTGAATACCCTCCAGGCCCCCAACCAGGGGTCAGTCACCAGAGGTTGCCATGACTTTCAGACACACACACACAAAATGTAGCATAATGCAAAACAAAAATGTGTATCTGAGTGTTTGTAAACTTTTAATCTTTAGGCTATTAACTGATCTAAAATTATGACCCTTTTGTCAAGAATGTTATATTTTTGACACTGATAGATTATGTTTTAACCTTGGATTGCCCAACTGAAAGATTAGATGCCAAATTGTATTAGGAAGGTTTAAGTACATGATTTCCTTGGCTGCTTGTCTGTAGAGCTACACAGCTCCTCAGAGAATGCTTAGAAGGCAAAAGTACCTTGCCTTGCTATTGCTGCAACATCAGACCTTACCCTAATGTTACCCTACACTACTCAGAAGAGGACAGCACTGTGGTAGCTACACTTATGGCTTATGCCGTCCCTCTCTATCTCTGTAGCCTTTTAAAATCAAAAGACTCTGGAAACTGTCATGCTGCTCACTGGAGATGACTGCATAATGCAGTCAGGTCAGATTTCATTACTAAACGCTGTTTAGATCAGCTTTTGCAACTGGAATGACTTCCCCACCATCAGGCTGCTCAATGGATTGAATCCCGTTCCAAATGATGTTTGATGGACAGTCTAAACAAGTTCAAGTATGAAACCTTATCCAGACACTCGGAAATGGTTCTCTAAGGACCAAACTAGATGAGATGGGTGTTCCTGGGCTCACCCTGAAGACGCACTGCAATTTTAAAGAGTGAATTCCCATTTAGGAACTCTTTAAACCGTACCACTGGGGGTAGGATCCTGCCTTCCCCCCATGTGGTTTTTCTGACATCAGTGCCACTGCAAAAATCACAATTGTGGGCTGGATCCAGACTATGTTTTCCAATGGCAGAATTTCTACCTCTTCCATCCCAGTGCAGCTCACTGATCTCCACGAATTGCCACTCCTGGGGGTGGGGGTCTCTGAGGGGTGTCACGAGAGGGGGCAATCAGCAGACATTGCCCATATAGTCTGGATCCAACCCAGTGATTTTAATAACCTTAAGTCCTGAAGATCATTTCACTCTGAAAAGCTAAATAACCTGAATTATTCCCTGAATATTTTCATATGTTCCAAAAACTGGTCCAGATTAAGCAGCATAGCAAGCAAATATCCACAGAATATGATATATCAAAGAAATCACCCCTCAATAAACACAGGATTGTAATACCACTAACTGCCAGCAGATAGTATGTCACTCCATGAGTCGAAGAGGCAGTGATTCCGCCTCATTCCCTGTCTACCCTGCAATTCACAAACACATGTGCCTTTTTGTCAGCATGGGGCTTATGGTTCCAGGAATTACCTCTTCCAAGGACCAAAAGGGGGAAGGGGAATGTGGCAGGAATCAACATGCACCACCCACTGGCAGTTGGTGAGCTACAATCCATAGTAATGAAGAACTGTAGCAATTGTGAAAAATTAACCCAGGAAATGAGAAAGGATAGGCCACATCCATGCACCACCATGCAACTGTATACTCCTATGATGTTTAATCTGGCAGCAGTTGCTTTCATGAACCATAGATGCCACTCCCGAGAACACCTAGGTTGGGCTTATTTAAAGTTAGACCTTCATTTTCTAAAACTGGGATTTGGTTTCACTAATTTGAAACATAACTCACTGTATTGACCAAAAAGGGACTACAAAAAAACAATCTCCCATAACTTCCAATATCATGATGGCATTAAATTGCTTTAACAGTTATTATAATTTGGTGTAGTGGTTAAGTGCACGGACTCTAATCTGGGAGAACCAGGTTTGATTCCCCACTCCTCCACTTGTACCTGCTGGATGACCTTGGGCAAGCCATAGTTCTGGCACAGCTGTTCTTGAAAAAGAGCAGTTTCTGTCAGAGCTCTCTCAGCTCCACCTACCTCACACGGTGTCTGTTGTGGGGAAGGGAAGGGAAAGGAGTTTGTAAGCTGCTCTGAGACTCCTTTGGGTAGTGAAGGGTGGGGTATAAATCCAGTCTTTTCTTCTTCTAATTTTTTTCGTATGGAAATACACTTAAAAGGCTCTAATTGGGAAAAGTTCTGTTTTCATACCAAAAACAAAATTGCATGTGATGCTCAACACAGAACTGCTGTCAAAAATGGCAGCTCTGTGTAACGGCACCATAATACTTAACCTTGTTTAGTCATGTCATTTACCAATGTTTCCCTGCCACCAGCAACCAGATATACAGAACAATGCAGGGAATGTGACAGTAACTAAATATTAAGAAGAAAATAGAATGGAAATCTATACCACCATGCCCTTTTTGATAACATCTCTATGACAAGCATTACACTTTGTTGTCTAAAGGGCACTTGAATAAAAAGTTGTGTTTTGTTTACTGTTCAATACTGGTATGCTTGTTTACATAAATCTACTTTAAAAAGTACAACCGATCTACAAACCCCACCAACAATTCTACCAAATAATCCAGGCAACACCACAGCCGACAGCTTCAGGATTTCACTGACTAGAAAATTATTTGGAACCAATCCTGAACAACTTCCAGGCATATATTTTATACTGACAACAATAATGTAGTTTTGGGTGATCTAAGCATTATAGCATTATTGGGGAGAACAAAAGCCTACATTAGCTTGTGGGATGTTGGTGGGTAGTAGTGAAACTTGCAACAGATTTAGAAGTGATGCAGTTATTTACTTTACATTGATGTATATCATCAGTTCTAGGAAGCCAGTTTGCACATCCTCTTACACTGATATCACATCATATAAGAAACAGAATATACACCATCCCATGTGACAAACACCATGTGTACCTACAAGAGAAATACCGTATTTTTCGCTCCATAAGACGCACTTTTCCTCCCCAAAAAAGGGGGGGGGGGGGAAGTGTGTGCGTCTTATGGAGCGAATATGGAGCTTTTCTTACCTGTAACAGGGCTCTTTCTTCAGCAGGAATGCAGGTGAACGCCATTCAGGCTGGCATCCCTGCCTTCCCTGCCCCTACCTGCTGGGCCTGAGCTGTTAAAAGGGAAACGGCAGGAAAAACCCCACCAGGCTAAGTACTCTTTCCCTTTAAGTGCTTTTCCCCTTTAAGACAGCCAGCAGCAGAAAGCCCCGCCCACAGATTAAGCTCCGTGGTTACTTTGCACAGAAAGACCTGGCTTTGCATGGCATGCCAACGTCTCTCTTCTTTCCTTTCTCTATCTTCCTTCCTTCCTTCCTTCCTTTCCTTTTTTCTGTCTGTCTCTCTGTCCCCACCTTTCTTCCTTTCTCTTTCTCCTCCTCCTTCCTTCCTTTATCTCTCTCTCTCTTTCTTTCTTTCTGTTTCATTTTTTCCTGTTTTCCTCCTCTAAAAACAAGGTGCGTCTTATGATCAGGTGCGTCTTATGGAGCAAAAAATACGGTAGCTACGTAAGAAAATCAAATTATGTGAAGTGGCTGAACAATGAACAGAACTGAGGTGTGCTTCAAACATCACCTTTTAATAAGTCTAAACTCTATAGAAACAGGACTATCAAATGATGTAAATTAAATAACCATTTTACTCTTGAAGGACAGATTCAGAAATCCCTGGCAGCCGAATGTACTTACAGGCATATCCTTGATTACAAGAATGAATTGCAAGAATGAGCCTGGTACATTGAAAAATAAATCCTGGTACATTGAAAAATAAATAGGCTTTGAGATAGTCCATATAAAGAAAATATAACATCTGAAAAACCTTTCACGGGTATCTCTTGTCCCGGGGCACAGTTTCTAAAATAACAGGTTTTCATGGATCCAGTGAAATCCGTAAATCAAAATCTTTAATTTACAAGTGGGTAAAGTGATCAGGTTACTCTTTAATCAGATCTCTCTTTCTTTGTGATTAGACATACATTTATTTGAAACTTTTAACAGGCTATCAGACTGTACTGGCTTCATGAGCACAGGGAAATGTTTCCAGTCATGGTAGGCAGTAATTATTATTAATCGTAATGGAATACAGTTCTGATGAGCCATACCTAGCTCTCTTTGGATGTTGTCAGGGACTCCTGTAATAGTCTTTCTCCTTTTCACTTTCTTCGGCCGCCTTACCACAGTGTCTGTGTAAATTAGAGACCTCCGTATGCTGGCTTGGCGGTCAAAATTCTCCCCTGATGTACAGTAGAACAAGCAAAGCACCATTACTTTCAAGCACGCTGACATCATGCACTTTCTTCCACTTGCTTATTGTGGAAATGAAGAAAAGGCATTAATATATGATGTTAGCTAAGTCATACAGAGTGGATACAGCACATTGCCCCCTTTAAGGCTCAGGAATGGAAAGTACCAACTGTCCCATGAAGACTTCTGTTTCAGCACGTCAGATTTTCACTGACTTAAGCACATTAGCAAGCTTTGAGCTTTGGTGTCGGATTCATGTTGTATGACGGATCAAGGGAAGGACAGTGTGTGTTGTTACTGCAAATAGCACACAAAAGCTTTTATTTGTAGACTAGAAATAAGGCCCGTTGTGGAAATAAATACAGCAAGCTCTAGAAAGAGGCTCTGGGAGAGTGTCCCAGCCTTGGTCACTCAGCATCAATTTGCTGTGGCAACCTCAGCAGGGTATAATGACACAGAGTCCACCATTTTCTCCAGGGGAAGATCTCTGCCATCTAACGAGCAGTTGTAATTCAGTGTGATCTCCATCCCTCCCCCGGAGATTGGCAACAATGGTTCCCCATGAGGGAACAGGTGGTTTGAAGGGTGGAGTCTATGGCATTGAACATGTCTGAGGTCCTACCCCTGCTGAAACCTCACCCTCTGCAGGGTCCACCCCTCAAATCTCCAGGAATTTCCCAACCTGGAGTTGGCAACCCTATCTCCCTCCCAGCCAACTGTCAAAGTATCATTATCTGCCTGCTGGCTTCAACTTCCCATCTCCTCCCCCTCTCTCCTAGAGAGCAGTTGTAATTCTGAGTGATCTCCAGTCCCCACCTGGAGAATGGCAACCTTAGTTCCCCTGGAAGAAAAGTAGTCTTTCTCTGCAATGTGGTCCAAAGCAGCTTACATCATTCTCCTCTCCCCCTTTCGACTTGCACAACAACCCTGTGAGGTAGGTTAGGCTGAAAGTCTGTGGTTGGCCCAAAATCACCCACTCAGCAAGAACCTGGGTCTAGCAGACCCTGCTCTGAAGCACTGACTGCTATGCCTAGGGTAGCCAACCTCCAGGTGGAGCCTGAAGATCACAAGGTATCACAAGTGAACTCCAGACAACAGATCTCTCCCCCCCCCCGGAGAAAATTACTACTTTGGAGGGTGGCCTCTATGGCATTCTGTTCAGCTGAGGCCTCTTCCCTAGTCAGGACTTGCCTCAATGAGTTTTCTCCCAAAGGCCAACATAGGTGTGGAAAGGGCCTTTTACTGAGAGAAGCAAGCTTGGTTGCCTAGCAACAGACACTGAGGAGAAAGTACAGTTGTCAGCTCTGATTAGGGAAATACCTGGAGATTTGGGGGGTGGATCCTGTGGGGGACAGCATTTGGGGGGGGAGATGGAAGGACTCAGCAGGGTATAATGCCATAGGGTCTACCCTCCAAAGCAGCCATTTTCTCCAGGGAAACTGATCTCTGTCACCTGGAGATCAATTGTAACAGCAGATCTCCAGGTCCCACCTGGAGATTGGCAACCCTAGGGGGATTGAAGAGACTGGTTTGATGGTTGCTGGCCCACCTCATTAGCCAGCCAGCCATGGCAGAGCTAAGTAGGAGAGAAAGCCGTTTTTACAGTTTATTCTGACAGGAAAATGGGCAAGCTGGCAGTGGGCGGGGGAGGAGTTATGCTGAAAGTCCATTGTCTTTTTATTGAGGCAGGCCACTGAGGGGACAGTTAGACCCACCTGGCAGTGGGAGGAGGAGAAGAGTGGACCCAGCACCCAATCTCTGTCCCCTTCGCCGGCTCCCTCCAGACTGAGGCTGAGACATTGGCCAGTGGCTCTGTGGGCAGGACTGAGGCAACAAAACAAGGGAATGCAGCCAGTGGCCAGGGACCCCTTTTGAGTGGCAGTTCTTGCAGCCAACTGATTTTGGCGCCCCATGGAATCTTGCCACCCAAACTCGTCTTTATAGATAAGGATATATCAACCCAGGTAATACATAGTGAATGGGAAGTCAAATATTTGTTAATATGCTCATTACATGCTTTCATGTTCTTCAGCTACAACATAAAGCATGCTGAACCAGAAGATTAAATGTCATTTTCTTCCTTGTAAAGGGCCATGGTCTTAATGACTAAAGCTATGATAAAATGTCTTCAGCCAGCCATTCTAGGGAGATTTTTGTGGTGGAAGAATGGTAGGTTGCAGCAAATTCAGGCCCAAGGTGCGCCATTTGGGAGGAGATAGGGGCCAATTCAGAGCTTATGTCAGTACACGTAACAAGAGTGGAGTGTAAAGAATTTCAGGGTTGCACAAAATTTGAGTTAAAAAATGTTCTTTCTGTAACTCTGAAATCTATTATATCTAAAACAAGATTTTTTGTTTTAAGCAGCTTTATCCCTGCAGTTAAACTCTGACCAAAAAGGCTCACTCTAGATTGCTTGTTATACTTATTCCCAAATAGTATTGTCATTAAGATGGTAAATAATTTCCTGTGCATACCATGACGAGACCAAATTACTCTGACACATGTAACTTCAGCTTTGCTTAATACGATGGCAAATTGTTACTGGTAGATGTTGCATTGTCTAAATTAATTGAAATCAAATGTATTTCAACAAACGTAAAGTGCACATGCTACAATGAAGAAAGCCTTATAGATGACTATGTGCTGTATCATAACTGAACCCAGCAGCATGAGCATAAGTTGAATAGCTTTTAATAAGTTCACTTTTTCAGTTGATTAATAACTTGGCCATTTTTATTTATTTAAAATAAAATTTGGAGATAGCTTACACATTACTGAATGCTTCAAAGGCCTCCCTTAACACCCCCCCCCAATTTACATTCCTCAGATGCTCTTCAGATCCACAAGACAGTTAATATAGACATTTCCTTAGATAGAATTCTAGCTATATTAAGGCAGGGTAAAATAATTGTAAGAAAGGTAGAATTTCAGGTTTTTGAAACAGAGAATTTTATTTGCCAGAGCATCATCCTTTTCATTTATTTTTAATTTTGTTAAAAAAAATTTTTTTTAAATCTTCATAGCCAAGTTATTTCTCACTGAAAAGTGACTTTGGCATATGCAAGAAACTGCTGTTCATGTCATACACCTTCCTTGATCAGGAAACTTCATCAGGGCACATGACATAAGGAAGATGAGAGAAACACCCCTAAATTCAAAAAGAGCTGCACAGTACATACTACACAATATGTGTAGCATGTTGGCTCCCTCCAGAACAAAAGAACAAAGACTAAATACCGTAGTTCTAGGCTCAGTTGCCATGCGCAAAGGAACTGTTTTTCCATTCATAATATTAAAGCCCAAAATTTATTTTTCTCTGTGAGTTCTGCAACTCGATAGCAGCTGAGATCGGAGTGAAGTGCTGAGAGTTCTTACGCATTGTAAGGACTCGGACCGTATGGTACATGCTATTAGGGATTTTCTGGGGGGACTGACTTTTCTGTTATTTAAACAGTAGTCCTCCCACCTAACACCACAAAAGTTTCTGAAATGTCTCTGATTTTCCAAAGTAACTATCCATGTGGTACAGGCATTTTTTTCCCGGGGGGGGACAGCAATACTGTGCACACAGAATTAGTTACATGATTCATTATATTGCACCAAAATGTGTGTCAGTTAAGGAAATGATGACAACTTATGGCAAAAGATTTTGTAAGTTAGAAAGAGAATACAGGTGTTCATTTTTATTTTTTTTACTGATCAGCGACTTGTCTGAAATAATTTACCGTAGTGAGTACTGCCCTATCCCTCTGTTTTACCAGATTTCTGACTCAGTTCATATGTGACAAAGGTTATCTTCTTCACTTAGAAAGATGTTATAAATGAGTGTTTATTGAGTGGTGATACGACACTTCAGTAAGCTAAAACTTTGTAAACAATTGTTTCTAATAACATGGTTGTCTGAAATCACATAAGGCTGTTAAGGACACATGATTTTGTACAATCAGCAAGTTTTGACTGTGTGATAAAAACATTTACACTTTAAATTAAACCATTTAAACACACACACACACCTTTTCATCTACCATCTTTCATCCCACTTTGGTAGACCATTTATACACCTCCTTAAATTCATCTTGTTTGAGGAGCCGCCAAATGAAGTCAGCAGTGCTTATAAGCACATGCTTCAATAATATGCAAAAGGAATTCCTTTCTCTTTTGTGTTTCAGTTCAGCCCAACTCTCACCCCCTGCTGTTATTTTCCTTTGTATTTTGGGTAAGTCCCCATTCAAGGCTTCCACCTGTCCGGGAACTAACAAGGAGGTCATGGTATTTAAAAAGCATATGCTGTCAAGTCTCTTGAACTCTAAAAGTTTTGAGAATCTCCAGTCAGCTCTGCTCTGCTTCAGTTGACCAAAGGTTTCTGTAAAAAATGCCTCACATACCCTGCCCCCCAAATAGTTCACATTTCTCAAATGCACTTTAAGTCCACAGGGTTTGACCCTTCTGAGAAGTGAACAGCCAGTCAGTAGCTGGCTCCATTGTTTAATGTAGTGACTCCATTGTTTTAAAATTTCTCCTCCAAACAATATATCCTGAAGAGCACTTACAGATGAAACTGAAGGGCTCTTATCAAGTGCACAGACATGTACTATTTTCATAATTTTTTTCAAAAGACCCCCAATTTCATTGAAAAGCATTTTAAATTTCAGAAATATTTTGTTTTGATGAACAGCCCAGACCCACTAAGATGGGTCTTATAGATAATCCTGTTTTTCTGTGTAAAATGAGGCAAGGAAACAAATACAAGCTTTCTGATATTTAAATCTACTCAAGAGTGACCTGGAAGTAAAATGTGGTAATCACCCCTCCACCACCACTCTCCACATCTCCTGTCTAACATTAAGTGAATGTAAAAGGGAAGGTTTATTTAAAAATCTGATTCTGATTGACATATTAGCAGAAATCTACTATGTTTTTCAACAGGACTTCATTAAAACAAGAAAGTACCTGCAACAAAACATTGTGATTTGCTCTGAAGTACGACAACTGTGGGAGAGATTCTTGCTATCTGTGCTTTATAGGAAAGTTACAGGCTACTGAAAATAGGATGCGCACGAACCGGCTGACAAACTAAAGTCTGTCACAAATTTTAGCCAGTTCATGGTTAGCAAAGTGATGTTCATAAATGAAGAACCACCAAGAACTTCCATTAATTTTGATGAAGTTTGCGATGCTTTGTGAAGAGCAGATAGCAGGGGCTTATTCCTGTTTTCTGCTCTTCAGGAAAAACAGCTGAGCTTCCCAGTGCTCAGCTGTTTGGTTTAACTGACTCAGAGCCATTTAAACAGCTGATTTCTGCTCCTTGCAAAAAGTCACAGGGAGCAGAAAGCAGGGGCTTAAACTTTAAATGGCTCATGAACCAATACAAACCAGTTTGGTTTGTGACCCAACGTATTGGTTCATGGTTCAACCACGTACTGAACGAAACTGCAAAAATGCAGTCGGTGCCCATCCCTAGCTGAACACTTCTGTACTGTTATCTGGAGAAAGGTATGGGAAACAAAAAGGGCAGCCATTTCCCATTGCCCCCATTAAAAAATATCTGCTCAATAATTCAGTCTAGGACGAAATGCCACAAACCTTCCTTTAGTAGTGCAGATGGAGAGGAGAGAGTAACTCTCCCTACTAACTTGTGATGTTATCAGTTATCATACTGCAGTGGAGGAAAAGAATGTCTACCACACTATGGTACTAAACCTAAACTGTAAAAGCACCGAGAAGCAGGTATTTTTATCTAGCTCCTCTTCGCACTGTATTGAAAAGTTTTGGGGAAAAGAATCATATTCTAGGATATCATAACTCATTAGGGGCTCTGGAGTCTGGACCCTTTGCTCTTTAAGGGGACAGGGGAATCACCTCTGACTCCAATCACAAATGACCACTCCAGAAGATCCATGAAACTATGGGTCATAAAATTAAACTGCAAACCTCTTTTCTAAACACATGGATCATGGAACTGAAACTACAGACATTTCCTCTAAACCTCCACTCTCTTACTGCTAGCATAATATTATTTCCATAACACCATCTTCAACATCTATGCAACCTATTTTTCTAACAAGGTAGAAACTGGTAGCAAATAACTTGATAAGTTAGCTTGTGTAACTGATTAAGGTATTTTATTTTTCCCATAAGTTGTGACATTTCAGTAGTGTTTTATTACACTAAAAATCAGTCAAACTAATTTGAAAGTATTATACTGAATTTTTTTTGCTAATAAGAAGAGACCGCAGTTCGGGTTAAATAGTAATTAGTAATTACAGAGGAGAAATCAATGCCCAGGTTAATTATTCATGAAATAAAATGAACCGCCTTAAACTTTTTATGTATGGTATCTAATTGAAAAAAAACTAGTGCACAATAAAAACTCTATGGCACTTAAATGGAGTCAGCCTCCTGAGCAACCCAATGATGGAAGAAAAGTTTAGGCTTCCTTTCTGAAGCTTCATTTCAATGAAGAATAGCTGACAGGCTGTCTCAGAGTGAAATTTTTTTCTCACAAACTGAATGGGAACACAGTTCTGCAATCTACTTCTTCCTCCAGTGCACTGAGAATGAAGCAGATTCTACCTTTGCACGCTATCAGTGATCCTTATCCAGGATTTTGCAGGATCAAACTATTATTACTGTGTAATTTTCTATTATTAAAATCTGATCTTAAAATACAGCGTTTTGTAAACAGCCCAGTCTCTAATAATTGAGATCTACAGAATAGCAATATTAAGAGAGACAAAATATTTCTCTACTGCTTTATATCCCAAATATATTTCTGCTGTGATTGTATAGAATACAAAAGGGCTAGTTCAGTTGACGTTTTAAATATTCTTTGCAGTTTCATATATATATAAAATATAAAGCTAGAAGCTATCCTACATTTCTTAGAATGAAAAATACTTCAGAATATAGTTGAGCATTCAACATGAATTCTTGATTGGCTACCCATTATTTTTTAGATTCAAGGCCCTGACACTGAAAATGTTCCCTTGCCAATATTCATTTTCAGCCCTTTTAAAAAATGGAACATTTCCTATGAAGAATTGTTAATAATTTCATACTTTCTTCCAACTGAGAATAGGCCTTAATTTTCTCACATGGTAAAAATATCAGTTTGAGAACCTTCTTTACCACATGGCAGCGAAATTAAAAGTCTACCTGTAACATTAATAGGTATAACATCGGTTTGGACCGCTTGTGCCTGCTGTCGCATCTTCTCTTCTGGTGTTGGTAATGGAAGGGATTTGGTCCAATTTGTTTGAGTGTTGATATCAGATAACTCATTTGAAACTGGTGTTTTGGGTCTCTTGATGCTAATAAGTTTTTCCTCTTCAGGAGTTGGTGTTGAACACTAGAAAAAGAAATACATATGATAAATTCCTTGCAGAAAACAAATGATAAAACTGCTAATCTTGCTCCAAAAAAGAAAGTACCTAATACCACAAATAGTCTTGATGGTTTTCATCTTGGCTACTACTAGCAAAAGAAAATAATCAGATCCTGTTCACACTTTCAATGGGAAAGGTTACCAACTGGATAAATGCCCATAATTTTAAAAAGTGGTAATTTATTTATTTGTTGAGATTTATATCCCACCTAGCCAGCATGAGCCGGCTCTAGGCAGCTTACAAGATTAATCGGTATACATATAAAATCACAGCTAAAACCTAAAACAGGAATCACAGACATCTTCCAGATATGGTGGGCAATATTACTTCCAAAACAAGCCAGCAATTTCCAAAACAAGCCAGCAATTGAAACTTGAAAGAAGCTGCATTTTAACCAAAGCAAGCTATGCTTCAGTTCATTACTAGAAATAACTTGGTATATACCAGCTACCTAACCAGACACCTCTACTGTTCACAGTCTATGTTCTAAGTTTCCCATAGCAACACACAATTAGCGGAAGAGGACCATACTTCCACCTTTTCTATTAATGGGAAGGACATAATACAAATACACTTCCAAATGAGGGGGTACCTACCAACCCTCTGAGCTGATTGTTGATGAAGAGGGAGGGGTTCATGAAGGCAACTGTCCTGCATTAGTCCAAACTGGATGCACAGTTGGCACAAAACTGAAGGAAGCAGGTGCTACGACAGGTGGTGGAAGAAAGGTTTTCTTCCTGACACTGATACTACCCCAGTATGATCTTGGGCTGAATTCACAGATATGTATCTAGGGTACACTGACACTACACAATAACAAGGTATGTCTTAATCAATATTCTGTCCACATCTTTCCTAAGTGGAAGCACTTTCCAGAAAAATATCCAGAGCTTTATTTTTCCCACAGAAAATTTCCTTTTTAAAGGATAACAATAGTGAATGGATGCCAGTACCAATGCAGTGTCAGACAAGCTTGGCCGTTTCAAATTTATAATTCATGTTATTCCTAAAAACCGTGTGGGATAATACATGTATATTCTATTAATTTGTAAATGCTGTGAGAGATAAAACCACAAATACCTGTAACAACCCAAATTAAAAATGAAGTTATTAATTCACTGGCTGTGCCTGTCAACCCAAACTCAAAGCTAGAATACTAATCATGGGACAGTGGCTTCATTCTGAGTCAGGATATAGGACTGTCAAAGAAGGGAAGATGTGTGCATATATTTTCACCACAGTCAGAAGTCTGTAGTGTTTGAGAAAAAGTCTATTAAACATTTCTATTAAATGCTAATTTGAAACCATGAACCAACATCCACCAACTGCCAGGACAACGTGTTATTAAAATCGAATCAAAACAAAGTACCTTTGGAGAGTTGAATATTAAAAGATACACATAAATCTCTTCCACTCATTGAAAGCGATGGCTTTAAGGGGTTTCACCACAGCCCTGACCTGGATAGCCCAGGCAAGCCCGATCTCATCAGAGCTCAGAACCTAAGCAGGGTTGACTGTGGTTAGTACTTGGACACTTCCTTAGAATACCAAGTTGGGAGG
This sequence comes from Lepidodactylus listeri, assembly GCA_029233225.1. Classification (NCBI taxonomy): domain Eukaryota; kingdom Metazoa; phylum Chordata; class Lepidosauria; order Squamata; family Gekkonidae; genus Lepidodactylus; species Lepidodactylus listeri. The sequence continues at coordinate 45,602,118 of JARCFY010000003.1, forward strand.
ACAGAGGCAGGCTTTATTCAGCCACCTCTCTGAATATCTTCCAGACCCCCAATAGGGGTCAGCCACCAGACGTCAATGTGACTTCCAGGTACAGGCAGACAGGCACACACACACACACACACAAATACCAAAACAACAACAACAAAGAGTTTAAACATGGATGCTTTTCGTTTTGTGAAACACAGGAATTAGTTGTAGTTCCCACACCCTATTTATAACACATGAAGACGTCCCATATTTTAAGTACTGATCTTAAGAATGGAGCCATTAAAAATCAGTAGTTCTAGTTATACAAGCTTGAAGAATCCCATTAAGATCTTGAAACTTAAAAAAAAAGACACTGAAACAATTATAGCAGAAATACCAGGAAAGCCAAGATAATAGGACTACCAAGGAATGAAAAATTGGGGGGAGATTTTGCTTTGGAACCCATGATTTTGTTAAGAAAACTCTGTTTGTATGCATGTGCGTATTCAAGTGTATATAGTCCTAAAGAACAGTTACATCAAGGAAAATGTGCATAATAGGCTTCTATCAAATCAGCTTCTTTTAAAAAAACAACAACAGTTGAGCCATTTACAGTACAATCCTAAAGAGAGTTACTCCAGTCTAAGCCCATTCATTTCAACTGGCTTAGGCTAGAGAAACTCTGAACAGAACTGCACTTTTAAAAGCAGAAATGTGCAATAAAATATGTCATTATAAATTGTTTATCTTACTCTACCCCCAAAGAGACTTCTTTTTCTCCTAGACTCATGTGTGAAGGATGGTGCTGCTGTGCAATAAGCCCCAGTAACCTACTTTTCATCTGGTTGGTTGACACTGTCAAAATGAATAACTGTCATGTTATGTTGACCCCGTATTGTATTCAAGAACCCAGCTGCCATAAGGCAGTCACCAGGGGCTGCTTGAACATGACAACAGACAAAGATGTAAATGTGTACTATGAGACCATCCCCATAAAATCATATGACTACAAAAAAGAATACTGTAAATACAATTCTGAAGTGTAATACTTCAGAGAAAACTGATCAGATGAACAGCAAATTCATATATGGCAAAAGAAACCTACAACAGAACCCCATTTTGTAAAAATACATTGCACATTTTTATATAATGGAGGAAATTAATGAGGCAACCATTTGGCCAATAAATTGACCATTGAAGTAGGAACATTCTGTCTAAAAATTGTCCAAAACAATTAAAATTAGGTATTGTGTTTAAATGGTTTGATTCAACCCAGCTGTCACTATTCCCTTTACCAACAGTGCATTAGATAGCTCAACATTATCCAAGGTTATAGGATTCTTTGGAAAGATAACTTCTGTACTTGACTCTCACCTTTCCATTCCCAGCAGATACAAGAAACAGAATTCCAGTGCTATCTCATCTGTGTACACAGCAAGAACGTTTGTGGGTAGCATAGCTGCATTTCAATCAATGTGTCAACTCTGAGTTGGATGCAACCAGCTTTTCTGTTCAATCTTTTCCAATTTCCCTCCTCATAGCAGCCCATATTTCCTAGAGCTTTAGTTCACAAGAATACCAATGTTATCCAATACGATATTTTCACTCATCAAAGGGAGTTTTCCCATTTTCACCAATGGAACAGCTGGAGGTATCCAGCCATGAAACTTCAGAGCTTGTAACACTGGTGGGTTCCATTCCTCTCAATCTGACATCATTGGGGCTGAGTGGCTTTAAGAGTCAGTCATTCCTACAATCCTTTGTAAAGTTAACTCCCCTCTTCAGCCATTTCTTCCTTCCCCTATTATTAAGGACTTAGGCAAATCTTCTGTCCCATAACAACCATTAGAACATGATAGTCAAGCCAAGAGATTAAATAGGAAGCTTTCTTATCACTGCCCAGCCATCAGGGAAACCAATATTGTAGACAATGTGTGCTAATGTAATGTTCCTCATTTCATCAGGGGAAATCTCATAACCCAAAGGGAATGAAACAAGACTGCTAGTGGAACTCTGTGTAATTTTTTCCCTTCAATTAGCTACCAAAGCAAAATTAAGACACTGAAGACATATTTTATTTTGTTTGGACGATGTATACAACTTGCAGAAAACATTTTCTTAGCACTGGGCTTGCTTTGCCTTGATGCTAAATTGCATAATTCTGAAATTAGCCTGATTAATTTGCTTGCTTTAGTAACTGAAATAGTAATAATATCTTTTCTTAATTTTATTTTCTAAGTATGGCCCTTCCTATATACTTCCCTCTAACATAAAAAGCTTTAGTATGTTCTAGAGGGAGGTCTCCTAGAAATCAAGACATCTCATGTGACAAACTCATTCTCTATCTCCCCTTACAGCAAAGGAATAGCTATTACACCATGCAACCATCTCAGTGAATGAGATGGGGATGAATTTCCCCCTGGGAAATCATCGTTACTGCAAATGTAAGCATGGAAACTAAGCTTTAAATAGATCTTTGTAACATGTCAGAATAAAATTAATTTCACTTTTTATTTATCATTATCTTTTAATACTATCTCTTCAGATTTAGCACCAGTTCACAATAAAAAAGCGTATCCCAGTCAGTCAAAATGTTACATGGTTTTTGTGTAAACACAGGCAAAGTGTTAATGTCAACAGTGAACCCCATTGGGTTACTCTAATTAGATTTGAGGTCAGTGTAGAACCATCTTTGATACAGCTTTTAAAAGCATGTCCAAATACTGTCTAGGATTCCATCCAAATTTACTGTTTTTCCACCAACAGAGTACAACTTTCTTGCCTCCTCCACTCCTGATGCAACCCCAAATGCCTCCTGAAATGCTGTTCCTGGACTATGGTGGATCCCCAAGAACAGCACAAGGGGAAAGGCTGCTACAAGAGGGGGAAGATTTCCCTAACCTGTATACATAGATCTGTTTGACAGGATCCAACCTTGGGGTTCCTTCACTTTCATTTACATGGTGGAGAATGCAGGATAGGTTCCGGGGAAAAGTAAACTTTTTCCCATAGGAGAGATCCATACTTACTCCGGAAGGCTGACCATGTGCACTGTTCCTTTGAGACACATGAAACTAGGGTCATAGCCACATGAGTGAAATAATCTGGAGGGGAATCGAGGCTTTTTTGCTCTGGAGCAATTTGCCCTGCAGTTGCTTGATCACACAGGTCTGTGGACCTGCCAGGGCAACTTGCCACTGCGTGATCAGATGCAACCCCGGGCGAGTTGGGGGTTTTTGTGTGTGGGTGGTTTCCAAGGCGCTTAAATGGGGGATTGATAAATCGTCTCCCCACCCTAAGGGCTTTCGATGATGCGCACATGGAGAAGGGAGAAAAAACCCAACAATGTGGCATCAGGATAGCGTGTAATCACGCTATCCGCAATGCTACACTTCGGCACTGGAGTGATCACACAGGGAAACTCCGACTGTGAACCGCAGCAAACCATTTGATACTGAAGTTTCACTAGTAGCTTTTTACCACGCTTCCCCACGGGATCAAAATGGCTTGCGATGGTTTGATGACGGTTGTGGGACACTTCCCAGACGTGCTGGTGTAATCGCGCCACTTTGATCCAGTGATGAATCGTCCCTCTTCCATGGCAAATGAGTGCGTATGATCGCACCCTAGATGACCCTAATGGTGTATTTCAACCATTCTAAGGAATTACAAAGCAATACATACTCAAAGAAGCACAGTAGCATTACAAGACTTAGCCTTTTCTTAACCAAGCAGTGGGATCAATATCTATTCACAAATTTAACATTAAAAATCGGATTTTCAAATTCCAGTAGTTTTGGTATCCAATTCCTTTGGGCCTATTTGAAGACCAGACTCAAATCCCAATGAAAATGACAGAACATAATTAATATCTTTTTGATGAACTAAAGCTGGAAATAGATATTAACTGAACTGAATTATGATTAAAGTCTCTCTCTCCCCCATCCAAGATTCAAAATTATTTCCCAGACTTGTGAAATATAATATAATTTGTAATTTTTGTTAATTATTGTGTTAAATACAGTTATTCAAAGTTTATAATAAATTTAGTAATTATTCCTAAAGTCAGTTCGGGAAAACAGCTAGTGTTAACATATATGGAGGATTACAAAAACAAGTTAGTCCATCATGTATACAAACTGAGGAGTTGGGGTTGTGGAAAACAAGGTTAAAATGAAAAGAATAGGAAAAGTAAATACTATTGCAAGACTTTTTTTTTTATAAAGGGAAGATGACAAACTAAGAGTAAGAGCACAAGACTTGAGGAAATTCTAACAGGACAAGAACATCAAGCTGCAGGCATTACAGCTGGATGCTCCTACTTTCTGCTAGGTACCTTGATCTTCCATGGAATCAAACAACAGCAGATGCTAAGGCAAGACTGAGGAAGGCAGTCTAACAGACTAGACTGTTGAGTGAGAGAGAAAAAGAAAGAGAATAAGTGACAAAGAAAAGAGAATGAAAAACACCCATATACAATAACACAACAGCAACATCAAACATTTACATAATACAAAAAGTTTCAGAAAGCAGGGAAGCATTTCTATGTAGTGAAGAAGTATTATATGAAAGAGGGGAGTACATCTGGAATGTCATATTTCAGTTAAAAGGGTAGACTTTGGAGTTTGGGTGGGTTGTTTTAGAAGAATGCCAGTCAAAAACTAAACAGACTCACAATGGGGAGACATACTTACAGAAGTGAGTAAACGCAATTACACTATTTAAATAGTATTGTCTTGTGTTAAGAGTAATTTCACACACTGCAAAAGGGTTACACACAATGTTCCTTCTCTTATATCCAAGGCTTTGATTTTCTTTGAGTTTGTGGGGGAAACAATGTGTGAACCACAGTCCTTGACAAACAGAGTGATTGCTTTATTATGAAGCACTTTTTATACGATATGGCTCTTTTCATTAGTTATTTCATTGCCAGAAACAAGTGACAATGGGAATGTCACAGCTGAAGACCTAGACATCAGAAGAAGAGTCTTGGGACATCAAGGATGCTTGCTAATACAGACCCTCTTCTTGAACCATCTCAACAGTCATCAAGGTATCCTTGAATGAAGAGGAAGAATCCCAAGGGAAGATTGCTCTCTCATATGTGCTGTACATGAAAGTGTTTCCTGTTGCCACCACACACAAAATTCTCCCTAGAAACTCCTTCAGCTATACAAATCACACACACCTCTACTTGTTGCCATATGGATGTCACAGAGGCAACAGGAGACAAATTACCTTGGCTGGAGGGCACAGTTCATAACCTAAGATCTAGTCCTTTAACAGAGGTTGATTCTTCCAGGGAAAGGGGCTTAGAACACACACTTCCCTGCATAAGAATTTCAGCCCTGAGTCGGTTTCTGGCAAGCCCTAGCCAAGCATACAAGTTGTCCTGCTCACTAACCTAGGTCCGACCAGCTTGCCTTAGTTTTGCCTACAGCATCTACAGTGCACTGTCCCAGGTCCTGATGTAGAGTGCTATTGGTGACCACAACTGCCTGCCAGCCAAAATCTGCAATCCATCTATGGCTGGAATTACACTTACTCCATACTTTTATATCTGACCCCTGGGTAATGACTTCCTCTAGAAGCTTTGGACATAAAGATTATTAACTTAATCATCCTACTGTTATTGGTCACTGCCATGGTACATCTTATTCACCTTTGAAGAACTATGACTTTTTGAGGTTTAGTTTGTTCTTTGGGCTGGATCTTTTAAGGATGATGATTTGCAGCTGATTTTTGGATATTGTATTTTTTATAGTTATAATTTTGATTTCTGTAATCTGATTTGAACATGGGAAAACGCAGCAAGTGATTTTAAATAATTACTTAAAAAGTGAGAGCATAAAAATGTCCGAAAGGAGAGGGGGTTGGCTGGTTGGAGCTACCATACCCTGTATATTGTCTCATTGCTGTTTTCTATTTTCCCCCCCTCTTATTTCAACATTATATATTTCTATAACGTTAAATATGCCCATAATATTTCTCTTTGTTGGATCCTAAACTGCTATTAAATGAGCAATAAAGTAAAGCTTCAAGCAGTGTCTGGCCTTTTGAGATGCTTTATTTTCTCTGAAATACTGCAGCACACAGAGAAAAATTCATGGCTGTGGCTAGATCACGGAGTGCCAAACTCAGTGATTAATGTGCCACAAGAGTAGCTGAGGCATACCTTGAAACTGTAAGCCATTGCCTTATATTCCCTAGAAATAACAGGAATGTACAACATTTATTTCCCCTCTCTCTGCCAATATACAGGCAGCAACATCATCCCAAGGATGCAGGCCACAGGATTCCCTGGTACATGCAATAGCCTGCACATCAGGCTAGAGGGAATCCCAAAAGCATCTCCACTGTCCAGGTAACAGTCTCATCCTTGAGCCGACTGAACAAAGAGTAGGTGGGATGCCAGGATGTGATATAAATAATCTGTCCTGCAGTTGCAAAGAGGATGCCTTCCATGTGAGCAAAATGAGAAAACACTAATGAATATAATAGAACAGAATGCCAACACTTTTTACCGACCCCCCCACAACCTCCTTATGCACTAAGGTATTGAAAATTTGAAAATACTAGAGTTGGAAAAACAACCAAATAAGGTATTTTACATTTAATGGACAGAAATGACATTATTCTTAATTCTTAATCTAGCAAGTAACCGGAGACTGCTCTACTTTGAGATTATGTGCTTTGGACTTTAACCAAAACTATCATTAAAGATCGCTCATTTGGGCAGAAAGAATAATTACAGCCATACATTTACAAGACCACTAAAACCTTTCAGTTGGAATCCTAAAAGCACAGGGTTTTAAGTCTGCAGTACCTTGAAATGATGAATGGCTCTAAGGTACTGTTTAAAAGTTTGCAGGCTACACATACCACGTGCCCATTCGTCTTTTTCTTTTTCAGTAAACTAATTTTGGAGCAATGATGATTATATAGTACTACAGGATACATTTCACAGGAAGCTGATAACCAACACAATGATTATTGTGCTTAGTTATTAAACTATATTAGACTTGAAATTGCCCTTAGTCTGTAATCTCCCCCAAGGTGTCATTTATCATAAATTGTGCCTATTATTGTGGTAAGCAAACCAATCCATAAACCAGCTAAGACAAAAATGCCTGGATTTCAAGCTCACTCAATTCTAAATATCTTTACTTGAAAGTAAATTATACCATTGAAAGTAAATTATACTATTCTAAGAATACAGACACAGACACTTGAAGAAGAATGGAGCTGGAAGTGTATTGCAATATGTTTGAACCCTGTGTTATGCCCACTGTTTTCCACATACTGCTACTCGGCCTTCAACCTATGATAAAATGAGCTAGAAGAAATAATAGCCTTTAATATAGTGCTTTTCTCAAGTACTCAGAGTCCGCCACATATATGACTTTGATCTTCATTACAGTACTCAACACCACCTGGGAGGGGGGTTTATAAGGCTTATTAGGGGCTTGCATAGACCAGTAACCAGTTCACAGCTGAGGTGACATCTGTACCATGGGTTTCTAAGCCCATGATGTGACGTTGTAAAAAAGTTACATTCTAAGAATACAAAACAGAACATAATAGTTCCATAAGGAGCCAGTATTACTAAGAGCAAGCTTCATTTACAAGAGATCACAACAATATGAAACAAACCAACTAACAATAAGCGACAGACAAAATAATTACACTTATGCTGAAATTCTAAACAATGGACTTAAAACAGGATTTTGTTGTAATGCTCTCTTGTATGTATGGGAACAGACTGTGAAAGACTAAGTTGCCCATTTGTCCATGACATCAGCTTGAAAGAAATGCATACCTGAAACACAATACAAGGTGAATTCTGAACACTCATTGTATTTTCTACAGAACTGCAGTATTTACAAAGAGATAATGGCAGTGTTTTCTACTTGTTCACCAAAGCAAAAACTAACCTAACCTGTTTCAAAATCAGCTTTCATCTATCATAAAGCCAGGATATTTGCACTCTAATTTGCCTGTGTAAACTGAACCACTGTAGAAGGAGCAACTTAAATTGCCATTTTCAAAACAAAACGGCTCTAAGAGTAAAGGCATAGGCTGAGGACAGACTGGCAATCTGAAGCGGAGGCAAAGCGGAGGGAACTGGAGCGGGGGAAAAAACCCACGGAGCTGGCCGTTCACACTGGCCAGAGCAATGCAGATCAGCGGCGATACGGAGTGTTCAGACTGCCACGGAGCGTTCAGACTGCCGCATAGCCAGCGCGCGCGGCTCGTGCGTGCCACTGCACTTTTTTGTTTTCCTTTGATGTTTTTCGCATGTGCACACATGCGCATATGCGCAAAACTTTTTGCCGGTGCGTTCACACTTCCTCCGGATGCCTCCCGCTTCTTTCAGTTCACACTGTTTGGAAGCGGGAGGCATGCGGAGGAAGGCCCCTGAACACCGGGAAAAACCGGTGTCCGGGTAAAGCGGAAGGAAAGCGACTGGGAGACGGGTAAGTACGCAACGGAGCCGACGGACAGATGCGCATGTCTGAACGTGCTCCTTTCCTCCGTTTGCGAAGCGTGCCTGCCCCGCTTTAGATTGCCAGTCTGTCCTCAGCCATAATCTCTAAATAAAGCATATTGTGTACACACTTGGTGTGGTGAGTTCCGGAACCTCTGCTTTTAAAAAAAAATGCTTAAAAGTTCATGAGTTTTCAGTATACAGACTGAAAACTTCATCTCCCTCTTGAGAGTTCCGGCACCTCCCCCCCCCCCCCCCCCAAAGAGCCCTGGTAAGACGATTTGATTTTGGACTATCTATCTAATATATATAACACTGTTTCTCACAGCGTCTCTACCTTACCTTTCGTTCAACTTCTTCATAGTCATCTTGGTAATTTCCACAGATTGCACTGGAAGAGGAGGAAAAGGTGGGACCCTGAGAATAGTACTGAGAACTTCGGTAGCCATCTCTCCGGAGCTTGTCACATTCTGTGGGTGGTGGGAGGAAAGAGGTCAAAAAGTTATCGCCAACTCTTGTTACTGCACCTGCACCAGCAATCCCCAAAGTGGCACACAGGTGTGCTATGGTACCCACAGATACGGTTCCTGATGCCCTCTTGCTTCTTAAGGATAAAATCTAAAACATTTTGAATGAAACAAACAAAAAAAAAAGGCAAAATTCTGAGATTATCCCAGGCAGGCACAGTGTAACCATTCACCCTTGGCCTGGCCATAGACACAGATTTTCTTATGTCTCTGGTCTTGACAGCCTCTCCCCACTGCCATACAGGAAGAAGATTTTTTTCCCCTTTCTTTGGAAATTGAAACCAGTGTCTCAACATCAAAGCAATAAGATGGTCCTGTCTTTCTTCTACCTCCTCAGTGAAGAAAGACCGTGAAGACATTTGAGTCTACAGAGAAAAAAACAATTCTGGACTTGCCAGTCATTAGGATTAGGCTGAAAGACAGAATATAAATTTTGTAAGAAAAACAAACCAATATGCTCAGCCCTACTCGTGGCTTTTGAAATTCCACCAGGAATACACTTAAAACCCATACTGGCAAACTTATGAACTAGAAACTTGCTTCAAAAAAAGAATGTTGGCATTAAAGCTGCCATTCCCTTGATGGGGTTGGGGGTTTGTCTGCTTTTGGGCCCCCAGATTCACTGGCCCCGATCTGGCCAGTGGGGGAACCCTGCCCCCAAAGCACCCTGTTCACGCCAATGCACCTGGCACAATGACGGCTGTGGCGTCATCGCACAGGGCACGTTGCAGGGAGGAGGGAGGATGCTCTATCACACAAGAGAAAACTCTTATGTTTACCATAGAGTTTTTGCTTGAATGATAGAGCACCCCGCCCCACAAGGTGCCCTGTGCGATATCACTTCCAGGTGATGTCATCATGCTGCAAGCACTTTGCACGTGTGCCGAAGAAGTCTCAGAGAAGGACCGGGACCCCCACCCCCACCGGCAGCCAGGTAAGACCTGGCAACCCTAGCTGGCATTCTCAGAATACTGAACTGTACTTTCAATATCAAATTCCAAGATATTACCTTTGAATTCCATAACACATATCCTTCCATACCAGAGGTATATAATAAAGAGGACAAGAAATTGATCTTACATGGCTCCACAGCCGCAAGAATTTTATATGCGAAATACTGGAAAACTGATAAAACTCCAGATAGACGTGAATTTTTACAAAACTTATCTGAAGTGGCAGAGATGGACAAACTAACATATGTGTTAAAAGGTAAAGATGATGATATTTTTAATTCATCTTGGTCCAAGTTGTATTCTTGATTAAATATAAAGGCATGAATGTATGGTAGTTGGGATTTATAACTTACAGCCGTTTTCTATTATTCATTTAAGTTTTCTTTTCTTTTTGAGGATGTTTTTCATATTATATCAGCATTTGTCTTATATGTTGGAAAACTTATAAATAAAGTAATTTTAAAAAACATATTCTTCCAGTTAAAGGTAATTCTAGACTCCTACAACTTAAAGCCATATATACTGCAGTATAGCATATGTCTGTTTTATTTTCACATTCTACACTTGTTAGGACTGGTGGCTTCCATCAAAAGAGCATGAAAGCATCACTTTAGGGTAATAAGCCAAAAAAAGAAAGAACTGAACAGTGCTGTTGCCACTTCCCGCCTTCAGCCTACTTTTACTGAGTTTTGCATACTTCAGTTATTTGTTACAGCTTCTCATACAACAAAATAAAACACACCTAGGGTTGGTTCAGATACAATGCCAAACCGTGGTTTGGAGCTACACAAACAATTCCAATGTTCATGCCTGTCTCCTCCAAACCAGGATCACAAACCAGTTTGAAATAATCATTTCTAACTATGGCTTGGAGGTGAAGCAGATGAGGTTTCTGGTTGAACATTACATCCGATTCACTCCAGTCTTGCCCGCAGATTTTAACCCTTGCCCGCAGATTTTAATCAATTTGAAGTTATTATAAATTCACATGCTTTGATGAAAAAAACAGACTTGGAAACCACTATACTAATGCAAACTATGTTTTTATATTACACAACTTGAAAGGTAAAAGCATTTATTATGTATATGCCAACAGAAAACACAGATAATATAAATATACAAACAAACTAAATTTTTGTTTTCAAGAGACAAACACTGTCAAAATAAATGGACAAAGACCTTCTTGAAAAGTGTAGACTGGATTGACAGATGGCTGTCTGCTGTACCCTTTAGATGGGGAGGATTGATGAGGGAGGGCTGCAGTTTTATTCTCCAGTCTGGTAGACCTCCATATTATGCTTTAAGCCAGGGTATGGATGTTGCTCACTGCTCAAGCACCATCTGCTAAGCAGCTTTGGCACAGACTACTCAACTAACCCCTCTGCATGGAGAGGACAAAAGTCGTCATAACGTTTTCCTGATAATACTTAATGATATTAATTTTTTTTTAAATAAATTTTCAAATGACATGTGAGGTGTAGTGATGAAGAAACCAGGTAAAGCTGAAATGATCTTTCTGTGTACCTTCCAACCAACTCTCCCTGCCTTAAAACTGGCCAGAGTCCTATCATTTCTGTAGAAACTTCCTGAATCTGTCTGCTTCCCTAATTGATACTCAGTGAAATATGGCTAAACCATAAACAGACGCTGGAGCATAAGGGAATAATGAAATCTTCATGTGGGTGAACACATTAATCCATCTAGCCCAACTGCTACTTTTACCTTTCCAGAAAATCAGCCATGATGGGGGGGGGGGGATTATATTTCCAATAAATTTAATTCTGTTGTTACACTTTAGATTACCATGACACAAACAGGTTTCACAAAAAACCAGTGTGCCAATCCAGACCACTTTAAGTAGCCTTTCTTTGTGCTTCTACAAGTGTTGATTTTTCTTCCGATGACATAGTATCCTGGAAACCAGTAATTAAAACAAAAAACCCAACAATGACTGAATAATAGTTGCAAGAACCATGGCTATTTTAATTTAAACAACTGCTTCAACAATGTCTTAAGTATGCTCACTACCACTTGCCATTTTGCAGGAAAGAAACTGTTTTGCAGGAAACCATTTTGCAGGAAAGAAAACACAGTAGTATCCCACCTGTCATTCTGAGGCTTATTTCTCCAGCACAAGAAAATGGTGCATATGGTTATTTCTAAACTGTGTGAAAACTCTGAGAATTTGGGTAGAGAGGAAACCGTTCCAGAGGCACAGGAAAGCAAACGTTGCATCTTATGAAAATATAGTACTTCCTGCATTATGTTTTTAGGTAGGCTAAACATTTGGAAATAAAATGGGAGTCCAGTGGCACCTGAGAGACTAACACAGGCGTAGCCAAACTTGCTTAACGTAAGAGCCACATAGAATAAACATCAGATGTCTGAGAGCCGCAAGACATGAACAAATACTACACACATGGTTTTTATTGGGAAATAGGCAAGTTTGCTTTTTATTAACATTAAATGAGACCGCCAAAAATAAAAACCAAAAGGGTAAAAACAGATCTTGATAATGGTATTTATTTGTCCAGTGATATTTATTTGTTTGCTAATTATATTTATTTGTCAGAGACAGAGAGAGAGAGAGGTGGAAAGAAAGAATGAAAGAGATGGAAAGAGAGAAAGAGAGAGAGAAACAAAGAAAATAGATGGGAGAGGGGGATGAAGGGAGAAAGAAAAGTGGAAAGAAAGCAAATAGATGGGGAGAGAGAAAGGAAAGGGGAAAGAGAGAGAGAAACAAAAAAGCAAATAGATGGGGGAGGAAGGAAGGAAGAGAGGGGGAGAGAGAAGATGGGGAAGGAGGGGAAGGAAGGAAGAGAGAAAGAGAAAGGGGGAAAGAATGAAAGAGGTGGAAAGAAAGAAAGTGAGAAAGAGAGAGAAAAAGAAACAAAGAAAGCAAATAGATGGGGGAGGGAGAGGTGGAAAGAAAGCAACTTTAACTTTAAGTTAAAGCCAGTTTGGTGCAGTGGTTAAGTGCGCGGACTCTAATCTGGGAGAACCGGGTTTGATTCTCCACTCCTCCACTTGCACCTGGCTGGATGACCTTGGGCAAGCCATAGCTCTGTACCAGTTCTCTCAAGGACAGCTTGGGAAAAAGCTCTCTCAGCCCCACCTACCTCACAGGGTGTCTGTTGTGGGGAGGGGAAGGGAAAGGAGTTTGTAAGCCGCTCTGAGACTCCAAGTGAGTGAAGGGCGGGGTATAAATCCAATCTCTTCTCTTCTTCTTCTTCTTTAAATACATCTTCCAAGCCCCCCACACATACACCCATGCCGGCTGGCTTGATGAAAGGATTTAAAGAGACAAATGTCTTCTCCAAGCCAGCCAGTATGTGTGTGGGGGGGGGGGGGAGCTCTGAGAACTCATTTAAAGTTAAAATTGCTTTCTTTCTGTTTCCCCCCACACACCTCAAGCCTACCCAGGGAGGGGAACACTAGCTGGAGAAGGGAAGACCGACTGGGGAGGCATGCCTCCCCTTCATTTCCCCAGCCTCCCCACTAGGAGCAGCACAATATATGTGAAAGAGCCGCATGTGGATCCCGAGCAGCAGTTTAGCCACCCTTGGCTAACAGCTTGCTCTGACTCGTGAAAGTTATGCTGTAATAAATTCTTTAAGGTGCCACTGGATTCCTGTCATGTTTCTGCTATGGACTAACATGGCTATCCATTTGGAAGGAAGAGGAGGAGATTGGATTTATACCCCATCCTTCACTACCTGAAGGAGTCTCGGAGAGGCTTACAATCTCTTTTCCCTTCCCCTCCCCACAACAGACACCCTGTGAAGTAGGTGGGGCTGAGAGAGTTCTTGTGAGAAAACAGCTCTGAATGAACCTGTAACTGACCCAAGGTCACACCAGCAGCTGCATGTGGAGGAGTGGGGAATCAAACCCGGTTTTCCAAGATTAGAGTCTGTGCTCCTAACCACTACACCAAACTGGCTCCAAATGCATCATGAAGACAGATACAAAGAAAGTTAGGAATGAAGTTAGGAAGAAAGTTAGGATGAAGACAGATACAAAGAAAGTTTGCTACATGTCTGTTGAAATACGTGTTTGCTCCCATGTTACGCGTGAAATTTGTTTAGAAGAAGAAAAATAGAATAAGGTTCACAATACCATCTGTAGGATTGCCTTCCCTTACACATATACACACTACAGACTTGCACTAGGAAGCAAGTCTTCATTTCTTCTCTGCATATTTGATCAAATCCTTTAACAAACGGAACAAATTCTTATTTCTGTACAAGAGGGAAGGATGTGCCCTTTAAAGATAAACAGCCTAATTTAAACATGATAGATGCCATTCCCTGCTTTGTCAAAGAGAAGTATCTACCTGATTTATACCATAATGCATTAGTGTAACACACACATTCAATTTTTTTCTTCTGTAGAAAAAAAGCTTCCAGCTTCAATATTTTCAGGAGCCTTCTGTACAGAATGACTGACCAGAGGTACAACCTGGAAACAGATGTTTCCTTTTGCTTTCCAAAGGTGTCAAATCTATGCAAAGTCAGAACCAAGCTTTCTGTGACCTACATTTATTCATCAACCAGTTTTAAGACTTCTACAAACCAGGCAAGCAATGGCAAGGGAAAACAAACTGAAACGTGCTCTCTGGCTACTTCTAAAACAGAAAGTCCTTTTTGTTGAGACTGGGAATTGAATTCCCCAGACAACAGCAGATTTTAATTGCAGCATTCTGAATAGAGTACAATGACAAACTTAATCACTTAATCATTAAATTCAGAGGTGCAGGATTATGGCAGATAACAATTTTCATTGTTTTCTCATCAGCTTCTCTCATCTCCTGAGCTCATCATGTTACATGGTTACTTATCTTTTAAAAAACATTATACGAAACTGAGAAGTTCTTGCAAAGTCTCAGCAGATTTCTATGCTTCAAAGCCAGCCTTTGTTAAATTAAGGTAGTACAGTGTATGCTGTATACCAGAATATGTTGGCAGAAAGAATCCTTCAGAAGATTACAGTTTTTATACAGAAGGCTAAGGATACAAAAGGCTGAAATGTATGGCTACCTATGAGAGGGAAGAGTCAACTTTAAAAGTCACGGTGACTTTTTTGTTTATCATTTCTGGTTAAGAACATAAGAAAAGCCACGTTGAATCAGGCCAGTGGCCCATCCAGTCCAGCACTCTGTGTTACACAGTGGCCAAAAACCAGGTGCCATCAGGAGGCCAAGAACTCCAGCGGGGCCAGAACTCCAGAAGCCCTCCCAATGTTGCCCTCCAAGCACCAAGAATACAGAGCATCCCCAGACTGAGTGTTCCATCTATGCCTTGTGGCTAATAGCCACTGATGGACCCCTGCTCCATATGTTCATTCAACCCCCTCTTGAAGCTGTCTGTGCTTATAGCCACCACCACTTCCTGTGGCAGTGAATTCCACGTTAGTTACTCTTTGGGTGAAGAAGTACTTCCTTTTATCTGTTTTAAACTTACTGCTCATTAATTTCATTGAGTGCCCACGAGTTCTTGCATTGTGAGAAAGGGAGAAAAGTACTTTTCTACCTTCTCTATTGCATGCATAATTTTGTAAACCTCTATCATGTTACCCCTCAGTCATCATTTCTCCAAGCTAAAGAGCCCTAACATCTTTAACTTTTCTTCATGGGGAAAGTGTTCCATCCCCTTAATCATTTTAGTTGCCCTTTTCTGCACTTTTCCCAATGTTATATCTTTTTTGAGGTGCAGAGACCAGAACTGTACACAGTATTCCAAATGAGCCTGCACCATAGATTTATAGAGGGGCATTATGATACTGCCTGATTTGTTTTCAGTTCCCTTCCTAATAATCCCCAGTATAGCATTTGCCTTTTTTATTGCTGAGTCAAAATTTTCAGTGAGTAATCTACTACGACGCCAAGATCTCTCTCCTGGTCAGTCTCCACCAGTTCGGACCCCATCAATGTGTATTTGTAGTTGGGGTTTTTTGCTCCAATGTGCATCACTTTGCACTTGGCCATGCTGAACCTCATTTGCCATGTTGACATCCACTTGCCAAGCCTCAAAGGATCCCTCTCAAGTGCCTCACAATCCTCCCTGATTCTTACCACCCTGAACTACTTAGTGTCATCCACAAACTTAGCCATTTCACTTCTTATTCTCAACTCCAAATAATTAATGAACAAGTTTAAAAGCACCAAACCTAGTACTGAGCCCTGCAGTACCCCACTGCTTATTACCTTCCACTGTGAAAACCGCCCATTTATACTCACTCTCTGTTTCCTGTTACACATGTTTGTTCGCCCCATCAAAGAATTGGAACAAATTAGTGAGACAAGATCTCCCCTTCCATGCTGATTCTTCTTCAATAGCTTTTATTCATCAATGTGCCTACTAATTCTATCTTTAATAATGGATTCCACCAATTTACCCAGATTGAAATTAGACTGGCCAGCCTGTAATTTCCCGGATCTCCTCTGGAACCTTTTTTAAAGATGGGGCTACATGCTACCTTCCAGTCCTCAGGAATGGAGGCAGATTTTAATGATTGCATATTTTTGTGAGGAAATCCACAAGTTCCCATTTGAGTTCTTTCAGAACTCTCAGTTTCTTCTTCACAGGCCCCACATTTGAGAGAAGTTACCTCTTCTAAAGTTAAATGTGGTTGTGTTGGTCTTTTGGGGCAGCTCCCTGTTTACATAAATGTTGAACTTAATAGCATTATGGTCCCTGTTCCCCACCAAAGCTATCACATTTACATCTCTCACCATCTCTCATGTTCTACTACGTGATATTTTTGAGAAAGCTCAAAGGACATACATTGTATATTTTTGAGAAAGCTCAAAGGCTTTACATATACACTACTTTTCTTTATATGCGTATGACAGAGAATGTCACTGCAAAATCCCAAATATTCTGAGATCCCCTTCACGTACACCTGTAGTGCATGTGGTGGTTGCACAAATCATTCAAATACTTCAGCAATGTGAAACTGCACCATTTGGCTGTGAGTACATTAGAACTGTAGACTATACTCACTCTCTGTTTCCTGTTACACATGTTTGTTCACCCCCTCAAAGAATTGGAACAGGTTAGTGAGACAAGATCTCCCCTTCCAGTCTGGAGTAGTGGTTAAGTGCACGGACTTTAATCTGGGAGAACCGGGTTTGATTCCCCACTCCTCCACTTGCACCTGGCTGGATGACCTTGGGCAAGCCATAGCTCTGTACCAGGTGTTCCCTCAAGGACAGCTTGGGAAAAAGCTCTCTCAGCCCCACCTACCTCACAGGGTGTCTGTTGTGGGGAGGGGAAGGGAAAGGAGTTTGTAAGCCGCTCTGAGACTTTTAAGTGAGTGAAGGGTGGGGTATAAATCCAATCTCTTCTTCTTCTTCTCTTCTTCTTCCATGTATAACACTAGCCCCTCCCCCCCCCACAGTAAATCACTGCACTCACCATATGTTTTATAGGGGCTTTCCCCCTGCTTGCTCCACAAGGAAATCACCCAAGTGATGTTCGGCCATATTTTTCTCCTATAATGATAAGTATTTTCAATACAGCTGTTTCCTCTACATCTTCCTGTGTTGGTTCCGCCATGATATTACTCCAATAAGCATTGTCCTCACGAAGACCTCTTAATTTGCCAGTTGTCTGGAGGATCTTTTTGTAAAGGGGGGGGGGTATATATTCTATCCTTTCTGTCTGTGCTGCCTCCGCTCCACTGGCTTCTAGAGATTAAACCATCACTTCTATTGCAAGTGGCAGAAGGATGTTCTGGAGATATTCAGAGCCAGAATGTTCTGATTCCCTTCATTTTTGGCATATGATCATCCTGAAATTGATGGCCAATTTTCTAATGACTAGCTTCATGTTCTGAGGATGAGTTATGCCTCCCAAACAGACAGACAGACACAAATATCCTTTTACAAACATAGACTTACATTTATACCCCAATTCTTCCTGCAATGAGGATAACAAAGCAGCTTACAACATCCTGCCCTTGTCCATTTTATCATCTCAACAGTCCTCTGAGATAGGTTAAGGTGGGAAAGAATGACTGGGCCAAGGCCACCCAACCACCTTTTGTGGCAGAGTAGGGAATTGTCCAGTGGTGAATGTCCAAGCCCCACCCCCTCACTCACAAGCCTTGAAGGAAGCTAGATGGTTGTCAAATGAAAAAACAGGAAACAGCGTCTTGCAGCTTGGGGAGGCATCGCCAGCATCTCCCATGCTTGCAGCTGGATTACAGGAGGCACTTTCCCTGGGGGGAGGAGAGGCAGGCCACAGCAAGAGGGAAACGGTGGATGGGAGCTCAGGCGGCGAAGGGATATTAGAAACAGGTGTGTCAGCCTCACCCCATGCTGAGGGTAAGGCTAGGGGGTGGGTACAAGGAGTGAGTCAGAGCAACCCATTGGGAGCAAGAGTTGGCTTTCAGACAGATCTTTATGGGGGAGGAAAGGGACTGGACGGGGCCTTACCTTGAAGGGGAAGACTTAAGCAGGGAGCTCAAGGCTGGCCAGGGTGGAAGAGCATGGGAGAGACCCAGAGGGCTAGAGAGAGCAATGGAGAACCCATGAGCAGGAGAGAGGGACTTGGTTGTCTGCCACCCCCCCCTGCTCCTGCATCATCTGAGGCCGCTGCCAAGCTCCCTAGCATAAAAGTTACACCCTGGAGGACTCTGCTGCATCCAGCTGGCACCCTGTGGACCCAGGACCCCACAGGAATTGATCCTGGATCCCATAATCGTCCTGAAGCTGGTGGGCAATTCTGAGACTTTATTTTCTGATGAGTTGTGCCTGCCATAAACAGACTACCATCACTGCTATTGCAAACAGCACCATGTATGTGTTTGTGTGTGTATGTTTTTTTGAGCTAATTTGGTCAAGGATCTTCCGATTCCCCTCATTTTTGGAACTGCAGCTCCCAAAATCATCCTGAAGTGGGTGACCAACGTTCAAACGCTTATCTTTATTTTCCGAGGAGTTTCACCTGCCATAAACTGAGAATCCTACTTTCCATTGCAAATACCATAGGTGTGTGTGTGTGGGGGGGGGGGGGGTTCTGGAGATAACCTGGGCCTTCCTGGATTGGGTAGCCAATTTTCAAATTCCTACCATTATTTTATAATTAGCTATGCCTGCCATAAATGGCTGGATGGATACAAGCATCTTGTTAGCATTGCAGACTTGCTGCGCCAGTGCCACACTGGATACTGATACTGCATTGGCTCACTAGCCCTTGCACCTCATCTTCTAATAGTTTTCTGTCCTGCACAAAAAGTCATGGGACTACCTGTAGCAGAACTTTATAAGCAATTTGCATTCAAAAACCTAACTGACGTAGAGGAACAGAATTTGCTGGATCCCTGTAAATGGAACATAACCATTATTTAGGTTAAAATAATAGTTATTGCTCATTGTGAAAGTCTATTTATTTACTTCATTTATACCCCACCTTTCTCCCCAATAGGATCCAAATCAGCTTACATCATTCTCTCCTCCACTTTATCCTCACCACAACCATGTGAGGTAGGTTAGGCTGAGAATGTAGGACTGGTTCAAGGTCACCCAGCAAGATTCCATGGCAGAGTGGGGATTTGAACCTGGGTCTTTCAGATCCTAATATGATACTAACCACTTTACTTTATTCAAGTTTAACAGCTCATAAGCCATACACCAAAAAATACATTTAAAAAGAACAGCAAAGAAAAATGCAGCCACATCAATCATGCAGGCTTTACACAAGCCACTCAGAAGCAATCTTGATTGATGAGTATCAGAAGTGGCTGAATATGTTATTTCACAAGAAACTTCTCCCTAACAACAGTATGTTTGGAACAATGAAAGAAAACATGCAGTTAATAACCACTGACAAGGAGCAATCACAAAAACCGTGTGCTGAAGGAATCCCACCAAAATGCCCTTCATCTGTGCTGTGGGTAGTGCGTTACAGCGTGCAAGCATATGCAACCATCTTAATTTAGGTACGGTCAGCGTAAACAAATAGGCTGGGAATTCAAATTCTACTAAATATCAAGCTTCTTGATAATTAACACTTTCCTTCTCTACCAAAGAGGTAAAAGACCTCAAAGGAACCTGTTGTGCAATTTTGAAATCTACAGTTTTATTCCACCAAGTCCAGCAGCACTTTCAAGCTGCCAATCAAGTAAGTGCGGGAAGGTTCTCAGCATTAAGTAGCCTAAATTTAAAACTGACTATGGCTTCCAGATCAGAGTACAATTTTTTGGAAAACACAGTTCCAAACACACAACTGAAGATGCTATCCATGGAGGTAAGGCAAGGATTATTCACTAACTGCTATAGCCCACTGGCTCTCCATTTATCTAAGAGTGCCTAACGTTTGTCTTGTCGAAAGATACATGATTAAAAACAGCCTGGGGTTTTATAAACGGAGTGTGGCCGCCAGGGAAAACAGAATGAATGACAGTTTCTCTTTCCCCCTTCCCAGATTATTGCCAGCTTTGTGTCATTTTGATATTTGAAGCCATTTCCCTTCTATGTTGTGATGATGTTATATTAGGAAACTGGGGGAGAGAAATGGGAATGCACGACAGCAAAGCATTCTTTTCAAAAAAACACACACCTCAATTACACATCTCCTTTGCCCTTGTGGTAACAGATCTACATGTCAGTGAAAGTCATATGTTGTATTAACTGAACACTATGGTTATTTTTTTGGGGGGGGAAAGTTCTAACTGGCAAACATGTACAGGTTCTGACAACAGATTGTTGCTATTAAACATGTGAAGCCATAAACTGTCTAGAGAGAAGATGTTACATTATTTCCCAACAGACATTTAGCCCAGGAAAATTTGCTAATTTGTTTCTCCTGCCTTCTGTAATTATTTAAAAATATTTTAAAGACTCCATCACTTTTAAGCACTCAGCTCCATTTGTAGGCAACCCCTGTCATGGTATGGTTTAATAATCAGGACACAAGCATATACATTCATAAACACAGTCGGGAAAGAAATGAATTTTTAAAGTTAATTTTGTTGTTGTAGTTTCCCTCAAGCAAATACTGCTTTTTCCAGCAGAAGTGTGAGGATTTCCCCAACAAGTCTCTACCTAAAACCAGCAATTGTACGGGAATCTTAACGCCTGTTGACCTCATCTTCCTACTTTCTAGATTACTGCCAGCTTTGTGCCATTTTGATATCTGAAGCCTTCCATGGTGTGAAGTGCTTCTTCATAAGCTGGGGAAAAGAATTGGTAATGTGTGGCTGTGCAACATTCTTTTTCAAAATCTCTTATATAAATCACCACAGTAAAAAATGTGTAAAATAAAACCAGAAAGCTTATTTTTGTTTCTGTGTACTGCAACTGTGTACACCTCTGAATCTAAGAATTTCGCTCAGAATTTCAAAACATACACTGACAAAATTGGGAAATCCTATTTCCAAACGAGGAAGCATTTTTATTAACCGGATTGGAAATATGTATACATAGTGAGAAATATCCTTCACCTATAAAATAGCCTATTTGAATATTTAGAGAGCAATCCCTAACCAAGTCTACTCAGAGGCTTACTCCCAGAAAAGTGTTCTTAGAATTGCATCTTTAATCTGACCATTGAGCATGGATGCTTCAGCCATTCCTTTGATCAACCGGGCAAAACGACAAGGAATCAAAGGGTTTATTGCAGTTGCAGTATAATCATAGGCATCTGGCCACATCGTTTTAAATACTTTTAATTACAGAATTGCCAAATTCTGCTGGGAATTGAGAGAGCAATCCTAAACAGGTTTACCCAGAATCCTATTGAGCTCTACTCAGCTGGGTTTATTCCTAGGAAAGTGTTCTCAGGATTGCACTGCTACAGTTTCTGAGTCAATGCAGTAGAACACAATATTTCTACAAGAACAGGCTTCATTTTTCCTACAGTATTTATGTTGTTCTTGTAACTTACTCCTTACTCTGCGCATCCTCTTCTATGCCCCTTCCATCTTTTTTTCCCACTCAAACAAACTGGTTGAAGCAGTCAGACACATACATCATGAGAATGACAGATCGGTATCCTTATCCTATCCAGGAGAGCCAGTGTGGTGTAGTGGTTAAGTGTGCTGACTGTAATCTTGGAGAACCGGGTTTGATTCCCCACTCCTCCACTTGCACCTGCTGGATGACCTTGGGCAAACCATAGTTTTGATAAAAGCTGTCCTTGAGAAACAGCAATTTCTGTCAGAGCTCTCTCAGCCCCACCTACCTCACAGGGTCTCTGCTGTGGGGAGGGGGAGGAGAAGGAGTTTGTAAGCCACTCTGAGACCCCCTTGGGTGGTGAAGGGCGGGGTATAAATCCAATTTCTTCTTCTTTTAGTTTCTAATGAATTAAAAACTTAAAGTTAAGAAAAGTAAGGTATATTCCACCCATGCTGGCTTTTCTACTTAATACAGGTATTTTACAGAGTGTCAAAAATGTTAACGATCCATCCAGATTCTAGATAAAGACAATCTGATTTTGGGGGGGATGGTTGGGGGATTATGAGGAAGAGACAGGAGTTTAAAATACTTCACATCTTTAAAATGATGTACAGATGAAAAGGAACAATGGCTAAACAAGGTAGCCATAATAAGTCAATGTGCTACAGAAGTGGAGGCCTCCCCATGCCTCAAAGACTACAAGTCCCATCCTCTCCTTGCACAGTCCTCTTAATCCCCTTCCCTCCCACTGGGTCTACATTCTCAACAGAGATGGCTAGAATGGCCAGTCCATTT
This sequence comes from Lepidodactylus listeri, assembly GCA_029233225.1. NCBI lineage: Eukaryota > Metazoa > Chordata > Lepidosauria > Squamata > Gekkonidae > Lepidodactylus > Lepidodactylus listeri. Next base: position 45,624,747 of record JARCFY010000003.1, read on the forward strand.
CACCCATCCCCATCTGCCTCCCCAGTCAATACACTCACACTCTCCCTCCGAGTCAGGGTTGGTGTCTGCCTTCTCTGCCTTGTCTGATCCGTGTGAGGGGAAGGTGGGCTGTCGTTTTATTAATTTTATTATTTATTTATTAAAACATTTAATAATTTCCTCTTGGTTCAAGGTGGCTTCATATGCTGCTGCTTCACAGAACTCAGAAAAGTTTCAGCTAAAGTTCCTGCTGCTAGAGTTAGGAATTGCCCTGGGCTGCATCTGCTGTGATGAACGCCTGTGCTGCCCACCAACCAGGCTGGCAACACATTCTCTCTGCCAAGGGGCTAAATTCTGCCATCTGGGCGACGGGTTTCCCCCCCCATTATACTGACACTTGAAGAACCAACTCAGCAAGCTCTTGTGTGCCCCCAGGAGCAGAACTCTAGATCTAGCAGGGCACCTTTTACGTTCTCATGAAGACACGGGCACTGATTGGGCCATGGCCCACCTTACTAAAGTCATTTTTATGGGATCACTGGAAATTCTGTAAGAGCAGTTATCAGCTGAAACATTCCTATTGACTCAGCATCCTAACTCTGACATTTGGCTAGATTCAGGAATTTACAGGAATGCATATTATTTGGATTTCTATGATAGAAATACTTGAACCATGAACTACCATCTCCACATTGCACTCAGAACACAGAAAAAAGGAAATGGGTTAAGCGACTTCATTTTTTTAAAAGTGGGGGAGTGAGGTTTCTTGTACATCTATAAAACAATGCTTCCAGAATTTTAGATCCACGTGATATCCAGGACTAAACAGTCAGCTGACTTGACTATAAAGAAGTACAGGATCCAATGGGGGGCTGCATGAATTTAAAGAGGGTTTGTTTACAACCTCCAGCACCTTTGGACTCTCGTCTCTTTGACACAACTGCCACTTTTGGGAGAACTGACTTTTTGTGCCTCTGAAATGACTGAACGAGAACAGCTGTTTAATCTCAACAGCCAGACTCTCTCTGTGTGTGTGTGTGTGTGTGTGTGTGTGTGAGAGAGAGAGAGAGAGAGAGAGAGAAACACAGAAGAAACACAGAAGTTAAAAACAAAATAAAAGCACGGTTTCTAACTAATTCATAACTCACAAGGAATCTGTTTTCACACCTCCTCTGTGTGGTGCATCATACATTTCAAGTTTTGCTGTTGAAAGCTGACAAAACCCCGCATCTTACTAGTCTCTATTTCAAGGGTTTCAAGGGAAGCAGGCAGTTCATCTTTGTCAATCAAAAAGTCACGGGCTTAATCAAATGTTACCTCCAAAATTATCCAGACCAACAAACTATTTCCCCAGGATAATTTTGGCTTTGCACTCAGCTGTTTTGGGGGTCGGGCAGAATTAGAATACAGAAATACTGGATGAACTTCAAAGAACTGCTGAACAGTTGTGCATCAGAGGTGTCAAATGGGGAGGAAATTATGCCAAAATGGGCCATCCAGTATAGGTAGGATTTTTTGGTTGTTCCCCCCCTGGAGAGGTACTTGTCAGGTTACTCTGCAAATCCTTAAGGTTTACATTACTTGTCTTGACTCATGAAATGTAGTTTTGGTCAAGTAAAACTCTCACTCTTGGATTGAAGATTTCCAAGTTAGGGATTTCAGTATTCAAGTGAATAAGCAACATCACACCAAATAATGTTCAATGTAAACCAGAATATGGTTTAGGACCCTAGAAATTCCCAGTTATCAGGATGGATACAAACACCAATTCATTAAGGTGCCTGTATTTTGGACACTGTAACAAATTGGACTTAAGTCTGAAAATTGACTAAATGAGGAAGCCTTCAGTCACTACTGTTCACTCAAGGGGGAAAGGGAGGAAGAGGAGCACATCCTTGAAAATCAACCGGGTTTGTGCTTGGCCTGAACAAGCTGTTATTAGCTTGTGATGGGTGATTGCAGCTGAACTGTAATGGTTACTTTTCATACGATGGTCATTTAAGCTCAGCCGTGATGCTTAAAATCCAGTCTTGCTCATCACAGGACACAGGGCAGACAAATGGCCTTGGAAAAACTCAGAAGACTAAGCAAAGCAGGTATGTTAATGCTTCTGACCTGGTAGTGATCTGCTGCTTCCCCAGGGGAGCAGTGAAGGCCAACTCACCCCAATGGCCTCTTCTGGATTTAGGTCAGGTGAAGCAGCATGGTGGCAGCAGGGAAAAAACGACATGTAAGCAAGTAGTAGCAGCCTGGACAGGCATAGTACAGCTATTGTCTGGGCTAGCCACTGGGAAAAATACTTCCACAGGTGGGACTTCCTTCTGAGCAGACATGTTCAGGATTGCTCCTATGTTGTGAGATTCTTTCTTAGTTCATAGTCCACCTCTTGCATGCATTCTTGTTATTGTTGCATTCAACTAGAGCAATGTGGCAAGGCAAGATATTGGGAGGGCTTTGGGGCTCTTTCACTAGGAAGGCTGATGCTCAGAAGCTGCCTGGCCTACAGCATGTGACTCAAACACATTCGTCCTTCTAATGTTTAAAAGGGCACAAAAATTAATGGTTATCATAATGTTATTGCAAAATCTATCAGTAAGGCATGCAATAGAAGCACAAACCAACTGGAAACATACCTGGTTTCGACTGGTATCTCGAGTGTCAAAAGTTATTCTTTAAGGATGACAGCTTAAGACAAGAACAAAACACCAAAATGCTGGGGAATGAGTCTTCAGGTCCCAGGTTAACTAGCCACCACAAGTCCCTTTTACTAACCCTCCAATCAGAGACCAAGGGACTGAGTCTCCAGCCCTCCCGGGACTAAATCAAGAAGTCAGCCCGGAAAAGTGGAACACTTGCAAGCTGAGTTCCACAAAACAATTACTCTGGTAGTTGAAGCCAATATAGGTCTCACGTGCTGGATTCAGATTGAAGCCCCCAAACCCAAAGAACACCACAAAATATAATTAATAAGGTTTATTAAAAGGAAATTGGAGGGATACACAATGTAAGAGCAGTGGATAACAAGAATAAAACAATTAAAGCTAAATATCTAATTTAAGGCATTTTTAGAAGTGTTGGTTTTCTAACCTGACCAAACACAGTTTAAGGTCCAAAGTCCCAGGCAGATGTTCCATCCAGCAAGGCTCCCAACCTGGTCCAGAAACCAAAAGGAAGATACAATCCAGACAAAGTACACAGACTAGAATGAAAGGTCTTTATGCCAAACTTTCTGCACTGGTTCGACTCTAGTTGACCAATCATATGGCGGTGCTAGCCAGGTGACCCTAAGCAATCAGGCATTCTGCTAGCAGGGCTCCTAACTAAGGGTGCACAAGGGGGAAAAAATGGTTGATTTCGGTTGACTGGAAAATATTCAGTATTCCAGAATATTCCCGAATACCAGTATAATGGAGAAGGGATTTAAAGTTGCACGATTCTGCAGCTCAACCCAGCAAACATTAAAAGTTTAATGCTTGGAGAGCTTCTTCTGTGGGGTGGTTTAAACAGCCCCACAGAAGAAGCCGGCCGCAGGAACTGTGCAAGCGGGGAGAGCCCCCCCCCCCACCTCACAGATCTGGCTGCCTGGCAGGGCTTCTTCTGCGGGGTGGTTTAAACTGCCCCGCAGAAGAAGATGGTGATGGGATCTGTGCAGATGGGGAGGGAGAGCCCTCCCCGCCACACAGACCGAGCTGCCTGGCAGGGCTCCTTCTGCAAGGTAGTTTAAACCGCCCTGCAGAAGAAGCTGGCCCCAGGATCTGCGTGCACAGGGAGGACTCTCTCTTTATGCACACAGACCTGGCTGGGAGAGGATCAGCTGGGGTGGTGGGAGCTCTGAGTTGCCCACCCTGGCCAATCCTGGGCTTGCTCCTACATCTCAATTTAAACTGAGCTGCAAGAGGAGCCAACCAGCCCTTCCCTTCTCTTTGGAGTCGGGCTGCAGCTGCCACCCAACTTCACTCGCCACACCCGAATAAAAGCCGAATAACATTGGCTTTTACTCAAGCAGGGCTCCTTTGGTAGCTGAATAAATATTTGAAAAATACTGATTTTTTTGTATTTATTTGGTTTGGTATATACCGAGCGCACACCCCTAGTCCTAACCAGTCCGTGTGTTGCTAGCATGAGACCACATACTCTGTACACCAATGCTCCCTCTAAGCTTTGAAGTCTTGTGAGCAAAAATTCTACTTTGTAAGCTACTTGCATTAAAGTTGTGACTGAACAATTTGGCTGCTGCAGAGATTAGTTTGCTCTGGAGCCATCCTTCCTGAGCTAAGCCAAAACTGTGTGAGCTGGAGGCTAAAAAACCCTGTGAGCTAGCTCATACTAGCTCAGCTTCGAGGGAACATTGCTGTACACATAGGCCCAATTAAGCAAGCCACCTTCCTCCACCCAGGGATCCTTGTACAAATGAGATGGAATGCGTAGGTGAAACGCCCTTGGTTCCTGACCTTGAAACCTTCAGACCTCATGACCACACAGGCACCTGTAGCAGACTCCCATCTCTTCCCTATCTTCCTCTCTGAAACTGCAGTCACCATCAGAAATTCCGGGAGGGGGGGGGCACTTCCACATTGTCATTTTTGTCACTTGTTTGTCCCTATTGCTTCAGGGTCCCCCCCTATGTTTTGCTCTCTCTAGTAGTTCTGGGGGGAACAAAACACATGTGGAAGGGAGGGGGGGACCCAAAGCAATGGGGACAAACGCGTGACAAAAATGACAGTGTGAATGTGGCCAGAGAGAGATGCTTCTATGATTTTGTACATGTGAAGACTGAACCAACGTTTCTGAAAAACCTGAGTCTGCTAGGCAAGTCAGTCTCTTGACATGGAATACAAAATAATTTTTAAAGAGTATTCTAATCCAGATTCTGATACAGGTCCCAGTTCCGTTTCATTGTCTAAATAAGGCAAGCATGAGTCAACAAAATGCGCAAGAAGGCATTCAACTAGAAACAGGATCCATTTCTGCAGATGAACATTTCTGTGTTATAATCAGAAACAGATTACCATAAAGATTGCTCCATGGCAAGCTTTGTTAGTTCCCAAAGATGCTGCACAGAAACACCACTGCAGCTCCTGGGCCATTGCTGGGGGGGGGGGGGGGACGACGACGACGGGACAGTCTATAGAGAATACAGAGCAAGTTCATGAACTTTACCCACAATACAGTTTAGTTCAGTTTTGAAAAGAGAACTCCCCCTTACTTTTTGTTTGTTTGTTTACTGAGTCAGGAATTTTAACATATGCATTGCCAAAGCAGATTAACTTAAATATGTTTGGTTTAACAGAGTATAGCTGATTTGGCTAATACTGGTCTAACAGGAACTACTCCCCTTCTATCACTAAATCCCCTAAACAACAGAAGGCTGATTATCCACACAACTCTATTTTATGGTCACATTTAATAGGGATAACATAACCATATGGACTAGTTCAGCAAACCAGCTGTGATTCGAAGGAGCAATGCACACGTTTAGGAACCAGCCATGAAGTCTGGGTGTTTTTCTTCTGTGCAGGGATCAGAATTGAAATGTTAAGCTATTACTCATCTTCTAAAGTAGTCTGCATTTGTTGACAGTCTGAAAATTCAGAGAAAGTTCAGAGGATGCGATTCAATAGTTCCCTGCATCACCGTTACAGTTCTTGAGATGCGACAACTCTAGATTTACAATCAAAGGGAGAGATTCCTAACTGTCCAAGTAGAAAGAAAAGGGTAAAGGTATGTTTTACAGATGCTAGACAAAGTAGATGCTTTTTTTTTTCCTGGCCAAACTTTTCTGGGATTCATGTGAAGAGATTGTTGTTCACCTCCTGTTGGTCAATTATTCCCTTTTCAAACTGTGTCGTGTGGAAAGAGACAGAATTTTTCTGTCTAGCTTTGTGGTAGTAATAGTAGAATCAAGCAAGTATACTGTGGAGTGTTGCTTTAGAAAATGACCGACAGCACAAGGTCTCCTTACAAAGTGCCTTATAGTTTAAAAAAGAAATTACATTGCCGTCAGAGCTAAATAATCTCCAAATTTCTCCCCAGCTCCAAGACAATATTACAGCAGAGCATAGCTCAATCATACTACATAGATTTTTGTGGATTATATCACCATAGGTAGGGAAGTGGATTTATTGTTTTTAAATCTTGTTTTTCACCCTAATGGTAGTTTACAACAATATTAAAATACAATTGATATAATAAAATAATTAAAATGTAAAACAGTAAAAGAAAGTCAAACAGCATAGGGCTGAGAGATAAAGAGATCTCAATTCATTGTCCAGAAACATCTACATTTCTCAAAACTAGGGGAAATAATTTATAATAGGCTTTAGCATGTTTCTTAGAAGAGTCATATTGAGTATCATAGTGTGTTGTCTCCATTTCCATGTCATAAAATGGGCTGGGGTCACTAGCACAAAGCAACGTATATAAAAGAGTTAGTTACCCTATATATGGAACAGAAGGGGCTGTGGCTCAGTGGCAGAGCCTCTGCTTTGCATACAGAAGGTCCCAGGTTCAATCCCCCACATCTCCAGTTGAGAAGACTAAGTAATAGGTGATGTAAGAGACCCTGAGTCCCCGGAGAGTTGCTGCCAGTCTGAGTAGCCAGTACTGACCTTAATGGACCAAAGGTCTGATTCAGCATAAGGCAGCTTCATGCATTCATAAGGAATAGCAAGGAAATAAATTTGCTCCTGTAATGTTTAGTTAAGCTCTAAGTTCGGTATCAGAGAACTCTTGTCCTGTGTACTGCTGTGACTGTCAGTGTTGCTGAGATCTGTGTTTCAGTACACAAATCAGGAAACTTTGTAGAGTGAACAATCACAGACTGGTGTCCTGTGACATCGTGGCATTATTTCTAGCCACGTAACTGGAGGCAATGTTACAGTGTCTCCAGCTGCTCCAGGTTTCACTCAAAACTTTATGGTAAAGTCTTTAAGAGTTTCAGATGAATGCTAGAACATCCAGCAATGGGATGACGTCACTTCTGGTGTGGCCAGAAATGACACCTGATATTATGGGGTGTCGTTCTGGTCCCTGTATTCTTCCCCTGCCCCTCACTACAGCGAGGGCAGCCAACAGGGGACAGAAACTGGTAGTTCCCCCACTTTGAAAATGGCAACCCTACTTTAGAGAGATTTTTTTAAAAAACACTTATACAACGTTATGCTTGTTGCCAAACTTATTTTAACTGAAACTGAAATGTATACATTTTTATAAGGCATGTGCAAATGCAAACAAATTTTGACCTTTTGGGGTCTGTTTCAAAAACAGCCATTCAGAGCCAGACATAGGATAGAAAGCCTTTTCTTTTCTTTCAGCTTGCAAAATGCTGAGATAAGTAGGCATGACTGAAGCAATCATGCTTTATCACCCTTAAGTGTACTAAGATTACATCCCCGTAGAAATCCAAATTAGCCCCAGACAAATGGAGATAATCATGCTGAGCACTCCCGAGTGACATGCTGTTAACAAATATCATTTGCAATGGCTGTTTCCAATTCATGCTCCTGGAAAGCCTGCTCTGTTCTTGAATCATGCCAATAGTGGCTTTTCAGCTATTTTGTTGAAATTCTCTAGTTGCAGGAATGAAGATAGAGAAAGAGATAAAGGAAGCATTCAAATATGGTAATATATTGTACTTTCAGCTGGGATTCCTAAACTAAGGTGTTTGCTATCCTCTGTAATCTCAGGACAATTTATTTTAAGAGCTGAGACAGACTGTCTCTAATGCTATAAAAGAAATAAAGTGTCACATAACAACTGATTTTTGAAACAAAGATACACTTATTTATATCGATGGATCTTAGCTATAGTGTGGAAACGGAAGAGTACCAAGAGCTGAAAGATTCACTGAAAGTAATATACATACAAAGCTGGTACTATTTCTCTTAATAGAGATAAATATGCTTATATTAACCGGGCTTTCCAAATGCTGACATATGTAAAAACTGGATATATATTCAGGCCACAATTCTATACACCCTTATTAGGCAGTAAAATAGATCAGGTTGTGGTCCTTTAAAGGGGGCTGATTCCATGAACACCTCTGATTAATGATTGTAAAATCTCCATCTGTACCTGTATATGAAAACAGTGCACATAGATACACAATGCCATGCATTATTCGAAGTATGAACAGAAAAACACAAAGGTTGTGAAAAATGCTACTGTAATAACAATAAATAAATCAAAGTGATGTAATAAAAATCATTAGTCCATTTCTTCCCAAAGGGTTTTCATAAGATGTTTACAAGATTGACGAATTATTCAGAATGTTTCATTGTAGCCTTCATTGAGAAATGGTTTGACCATGACTGAGTATAGTACTATTCGACTGTGACTGCGATAAACTTGCCCTTATGTATGCTTCATGCAACACACCAAATTCTTGTTCGGATGAAGTCCACGATGGATGAAATGAGAGAATTATTCTAGAAAACCTCGTCAAAACATCTTGTGAAAACCCTTTGGAAAGAAATGGATTAATGATTTTTCTTACATAATTTTGATTTACCGTATTTTTTGCTCCATAAGACTAACTTTTTCTCCCAAAAAAAGTGGGGGGGGGGAAGTGTGTGCGTCTTAAACCCCCCTCACCTTTATTTATTTATTTTATTTATTTGTTTAACTTATATCCCGCCTTGTCAGTTTTGCAACCGACTCAAGGCGGCTTACAACATGTAAAAACATAAAACAATTTTCCAGATTAAAACCTTTCCCAAGCCACGGCACCGAGCAGAGCTAGGTGCGTCTTATGGTCAGGTGCGTCTTATGGAGCAAAAAATACGGGTATTTATTATTATTACAGTAGCATTTTTCACAACCTTTGTGTTTCTTTGTTCATACTCTCTAAGGGTTATTGTTTTCTTGATTGTTAACTCTCTGTATAAACATGCATTATTCTAAGCCTATCAGTACGATCCCAAAGGGCCTTGATGTTGCCTTTTCAGGATGATGCACGTATTACATATTAAAATCATGTTATAATATTAGCCCGTATTTCAAAAGCGTATTGATAAAATATTCTGTCATGTTTTGGATATGGTTCATGCAATCCTTTTCTGCTTGCTCAAACTCCTCTAGTCACCCTCCTCAAGCATGTACTTGTGCGTGCAACCACTATAATGAAAGTGGGAAGTAATAGAACATGAACATTCTACTCAGAAACTAATTTTTTTTAATTCACACTTAATTGAGAGCAACTCTAAATGTTTCTTTACTATATGATCTATATTGCCTATGTTTATAATGAACTGCCCTCTTAAACACCTTACAATCAGCATCAAACCATTCCTCTCACATCAGAAACATATTTTTCACATGCTGATTATGCAGGTTGCCCCAGGCAAGACCCATAACCGCTCAATCCACATTATATGATTGCTCATATACTGGATGCCTGAGAGAGCTCAACTAAATGAAGAAAAAATCCTCTGAACTAAACCTACAAGACTTTGAAAGACAGCAAATGCATTAGAGAACAACAGGGGTGGGAACAGACTGTGCCACCCACTAAAAGTGAAAACAGCAAAAAAAAAAAAAAAAGTGAGGAAAAATGGGTACTCTAAAAAAAAATTGTGCAATGTGTGTGCCCCAAGCTAGGCCTATCGTCAGATCTCAGAAGATAAGCAGGGTCGGCCCTGGTTAGTACTTAGATGGGAGACCACCAAGGAAGTCCTGGGTCGCCATGCAGAGGAAGACAACGGCAAACGACCTCTGTTCCTCTCTTGCGTTGAAAACCCTACAGAGTCACTGTAAGTCAGCTGCAACTTAATGGTCACTTTCTTTCACTCTTAAAAAACAATGATATATTTTTTCTTTAAAAAAAACAGCAATATCATAAAGTCAATAAAAATGCATAAAACGTCCCTTGTGTCAGAATATAACGGTCCTTTATCTCCAAATAACAATTCAAAGTATTTCCATGTCAAAGAGTGTGCAAATATGGATATTAACTGCTTTGGAGCTCGAAGGAGACTTCGTCCTCCCTTTTTCACCAGATGAAAGCCTGATTGGATCCAACCCACTGAACTGTAAACTTCAACGGAATCTACTATTACTTCTGGAATTGTATTACTACCTCTGCCCCTTCTGTTCCAGAAGGCCGCTTGTATCAGAGAAGAATAGAGATATATGTGAGGGGGCATTGCACAAAAGCAGAATCCTGTGCACGTTTTCACGTTTTGTACAATATGCCACTTTCCATGCCTCAGTCTGTATTTCAGTAGGGCAAAACTAGTGACCCTCCATAGGGAGGGGGAGAGGGAGTGGCAATTACTTTGCATAGAATGTTCAGTCTAATTTTGAAGTTTATTAAGAAGAGAAAAGGAACAAGGAAAAGGAGTATGGGGGGAAAACACAATTTTGGGCTGATCTGTGATTATGACTCCTGCCCAATGATGTGAGCAAAAGAAAAACAAGCTAGTATTCACTGACAAATTTCCATTATCTTGCTGATACTTCTGAGGGGTTTTAGAAGGGGATGGGGAGAGGAGTCTCAATTGTGTCAAAGCCAAAACATTTCCTCTAAGACCAGGTGGGGCTTGTGCTGGGCATTTGAGGAAACTGACAAAGTACATACCTCATTTGGGAAAAGATGTGCAAAGGGGCTTCGCTTGGACCAGGTGGAACTAGTATGGACAATCAAATATGGACCCCCTTGGCACTAGAGCGCGCATGGATTCCAGTTGCCTGCAATGCTTTGCTTGTCAGTTATGAATGCTTATTTTGGCTTCTGCTTGGGTATTGTCCAGCAGCAGCATCCGCTTCTGGCCTCTTTGCACCAGGGCACCACACCAGCTGCTACTGCTCTTAGCGCAGCATTTGAAACCCACCTTGTTTCAAACACAGAGTTATAAGTACACTGGTTCATTATTCCTTATGAAAAGATTAAAAGATTGTGTAATGAACACAAATGGTAATCTTTTCTATAGTTTCACGTGCGCTAGTGTGGAGTTAGACTAAATCCTGAAGCTTGCATTTTCTATATGCTTCAGCAGATCCCATCTATCAGAATGGAATGTACAATTGTTTTGCATAAATGAGATTCTCCCTGGTTCTCCACACAGTCCTTCAGAGAAGCAGTTGAAAGATGGAGAGTTGCCAAACCCAACAACAGATGGACTGTGAATGGATTCAAGGAGTTAAAAACAGAATAAAGGGATGTAGCTGCCAGCTTGTCTGCTAAAACAAACAAAAAAAAGAAGTATCTTGATTTTATTTCCTGACGTGGAAACAAGGTAGCCTAGCTGAAGGATAAAGCAGACAACTCGTTTTTGACTTTTTGGTGAATTCCAATATTTTAAATCAGCAGAAAAATTGTATCTCAGCACTCTAAACGTGAAGCTAAAATGGTTGTTCATATTACATGGTACCACATTGCTTAGCAGACCTATGATTACAATTAATAATCTTCTGAGCTGAATTAACTGAGCTGAATGAGTGGGGATGACCCGCTTTGTTTATCTACACATGGATCAAATGGAAACACATTTTTTTAAAAAAACCTGGAAAAAAATATATAGGGGAGGTCCAAATCATTTTGGTTGTCTCTTTTATTTTATCAGATGCCTTTGGCATTTAATGCAAGCATTTAAATCTTTGTTGATTTAAGCTGCTTCTGAACGAGGTGGATATAGGAAAATCTTAGCTGTGAGTCTCCAGTAATAATCCCAGATACTAGTCCCCTGCAGCAACAAACTCAATGAATATGTACACACTGACAAAGCAGAATTGATATTACTGAAACATATAATTACAAAAACTCCACCCTTGTTTCTGCTGCCAATCCATACACAAGCAAGACAGATAATGGGCATCTTTTTTCAAGGTTTCTTTATCATATTTAAAAATGCCTGCGTAGCGGGGAGAGCGGCCTGTAAGTCAAATAAATAAATAAATTAAATAAAACTGTATACAAGTTTGTTAGCTCAGAAATTAACAACCCAGCAAATGGGTGATATATTTCCTTGAAAATATATTTTGTAATCTTTATTTTATTTATTTAAAACATTTTTATGCTGCCTTTCCACCCAATCAGGGTCCTAATTTTGATATGCAAAGTTCAGTGATTTGCAATTTGTCATAAGGTTTTTATAGCTTACTTTTCTGTATCTAACCAGCTTCCAGTGAAGCTGGCAACAGACTGAAGGAGTCAGAGAGGAAATAAAACAAGGCAGGGAAAGGCCCAAAAGGTGAAAGACCGAACTAGACGTGGCAAACTACGTCTGAACTAAATATGAGTCTGACCTGTGGATGTCACCACTATTTTAAAGTGACTGTAAAATTCCACAAGCAGCATGGAGGGCTGAGGGGCTCTTGCCCCTCCCCCCAGCACCTTTTCAGATACTGAAATGGCTGTGTGTGAACACACACACACACACAAACATACAAACTTGACTATGTGTGGCCTAGAATCTTACATCACCTATCCTTTTTGGATTATTTTTAAGAGGCTCACTTTACCAGAACTCAAAAATGGTACACAGAACACAGTCATTCCCAGGGTCCAGGTAGAATTCCGGACACTCTTTCATAGAATCACGGAGTCACAGAGTTGGAAGGGGCCATACAGGCCGTCTAGTTGAATCCCCTGCTCAATGCAGGATCAGCCTACAGTATCCCTGACAAGTGTTTGTCCAGATGCTGCTTAAAGACTGCCAGTGAAGGGGAGCTCACCACCTCCCTAGGCAGCTGATTCCAACTGTTGTACAACTCTTACTGTAAAAAAGTTTTTCCTAATATACTGCTGGTACCCTCCCGCTCTTAATTTAAACCCATTATTGCGAGTCCTATCCTCTGCTGCCAACAGGAACAGCTCCCTGCCCTCCTCTAAGTGACAGCCCTTCAAATACTTAAAGAGAACGATCATGCCCCCCCCCTCCAATCTCCTCTTCTCCAGACTAAACATTTCTAAGTCCCTCAGCCTTTCCTCACAGGGCTTGGTCTCCAGGCCCCCAATCATCCTCGTCGCTCTTCTCTGCACGCGCTCCATTCTGTCCACATCCTTTTTGAAGTAAGGCCTTCTTATTGTAATCTCTAGTAAAGTCACAACTTGCTTTGGTGTTGTTTAAGATTATGCCACAATTTTGACCAGACCAGCGCGGAAAAGGGAGGAGTAAGAATTATGTACTCAGAAGTCATCAGACAAGGGACCTGGCTTCAGTTCTATCAATCATAGCTATCTAACCATGTAGCTAAATCAAATTAAGCAAAACTATTCCAACTAAAGTTATACTCCATAAACTGGTAAAAGCAACCTTCATTCTGAGAACCTGTGACTCAATGGCAAAGAAGAAGAAGAAGAAGAGATTAGATTTATACCCCGCCCTTCACTCCCCAAGGGAGTCTCAGAGCGGCTTACAAACTCCTTTTCCCTTCCCCTCCCCACAACAGACATCCTGTGAGGTAGGTGGGGCTAAGAGAGCTCTTTCCCAAGCTGTCCTTGAGGGAACAGCTGGTACAGAGCTATGGCTTGCCCAAGGTCATCCAGCCAGGTGCAAGTGGAGGAGTGGGGAATCAAACCCGGTTCTCCCAGATTAGAGTCCACGCACTTAACCACTACACCAAACTGGCTCTCAAAGTATCTACTTCACACAGAGAATGTCCGAGGTTCAGTCCCTGGCATTTCCAGATAAAGGTTCAGTCTCTGGCATCTCCAGATAAAGTTGGTGATGTGAAAGACCTCTAGGTGACACCCTGCACGGCCACTTACAGTAGGAGTAAACAAAACTGACCTTGATAAAAGGCAGCTTCATAGGTTCAATGCTTCGCTCTAATTTTCATCTTTGATAGTATGTTACAGTTGTCATCCAAAACAGAACAAAGTTTGAGTCCAGTGGCACCTTTGAGACAAACAAAGTTTAACTCTGGGTATAAGCTTTAGTGTGCATGCACTAAATATCTGAAGTGTGCATGTACACAAAAGCTTATACCTGAATAAAACTCTGTTGGTCTTAAAGGCGCCACTGGACTCAAACTTTGTTCTGTTGCTTCAGACCAACATGGTTACCCACCTGAATCTATCCTAAACAGAGTTACACATTTCTAAACCCACTGAAGTTAATTGGACCTGAAGGGCGAAATTCTGCTTAGGATGGCACTGCTAGATTCCTATTTCTGAGATAGTCTTGCGTTATTATACACTTAGGACAGTGAGATTTATATTACACACAACAGAAATAAATGCCAACAAATAGATTAACCTCAGTTTTTAAAGCAAATTTCTTGAATATTTCCTGAACAGCTTACACCTGTTCATCTTCCTACTATTCAGTGTTAGATATTTTAAGATTACACACATAGAAAGGAAAAGAATTAAGCAATGAGAACCAAAGAAGCAAGGACAATAGAACACTTAAAATGATAGCAAAAGAGAAAAAAATAAATACGTATTACTGAAAAGCTTGTGTGAGTCTATACTTACAGTAAGACTTCTACATTTCAGACCTGAACGCATTTATAGATACATTTATTTTCCAGTATTTACATACCTCCCCTGGGTTTGATACAACTTTCTTGCATCATTGCAGAAGCTCATATATAGAAGCTTACCCCAAAGAGCTATGATTTTCTTATATCATACATTTCCACAGTATAAACTTGAACAAAGCTGAAATTCCCTACTGTACTACTACACAGGACAATTATCTAGGAAGCAGTATCCTTCCAGTTTCGGAGAACTTTACTAAGTGAAGTAGATGAAACTAATTTTTAACACATAATAGTTTAACAAGCAGGGGACCGTCAAGGACTTGTGGAGAGCATCTCATTTTCTCCTCTCCCACAGTTTCCTCTTACCTTTACCTGGCAGCCCCCATAGTTTCTCTCCTTTTCCAGCTCCCTTATTTCCTTCCCACCCATCAGACAACCTACCTTTATCTGCTCTCTTCAGCTTTCTCTCATTCTGTCCCTCACCGAGCCTTTACCTGGACCAAGTTGCAGTGGAAGACCCACAAGGATTTGGAGAGGGGCACCTCACTTTCCCCTAAGAGGGCTAGTATGGTGTACTGGGTAAGCATGGTGAACTCTAATCTGGAGAACTGGATTTGATTCTCCACTCCTCCACTTGAAGCCAGCTGGGTGACTTTGGGTCACTCACAGTTCTCTCAGCTCCCCAAAATAAACCCAGCTCCCCACAAAAAGAGCTCAAGTCTCAGGCTGCCAGACAATCTTCGGATCTCCTGGCTATACTACACCCACTGTCACATGATAATTAATTAATTAATCTTATTTCCCCCTGTATCCTCCTCTCCCTCCCCATTTCCTCTTTCCCTCCTCCTGGGAGCTCCCATATCCTATACCTTTTCTTGCTGCTGCTTCTTCCCACCCCCAACTAACCTACCTTTTATCTGCCCCACCAACTAAACTACTATTTATTTGCACCCCCGGTCTTTGGTGACATTGATACTTATTTACTTAATTTATAACCCATGGCGAGCAGAAGCACCCTAATTTTCCCTCATGGGGGAGTATTAGAAGGCCCAGTCCAGCTTATAGGTGTTCATGACCTTTGCATCCCTGCAGTTACCATGCTTATCTCTTTTAAGGCCAGACTCAAAAATATGGTAATTGGTTAATCATCAGAACCTGTGCTCAGTTGTATAACCAGAAGGGAGGGGGGAATTAGGAGCAGACATCCTCTGGAAAGCTCCTCAGAAGATCCCTGATTACATCGGAGTGACCACCTGATGCCATAAGGTAGCAAGCTATAATAAGGGTGTAGGCCAGAGAGTCACCATGCTAGCATGCTTTGATATGTTACGCTTCATCATGATGGACAGCAACTAGGGTTGCCAGTCCCCAGGTGGGAGCGGGGTATCCCCCAATTTCACAGGCTCCAGACTGCCAGCAGCCAGCTGGCCAACAGGGGCAAGTCCCGCCCTCAACAACCACGACCCCTGTGCAAATTCCGACATGATGATGTCACATGGAAGTGACGTCATCACACTGGGGACATCGTAAGGTGATGCTCTGGTATTTGGTTTCCAAATGGAGGGGAGAGAAAGGTAGGTCTGAAATGGCTTTTGGCCATTTAAACCGAACAGCTATGGGGCTGACACAGCTGTGCTGTTCGGTCTGAATGGCTCCAAGCCATTTCAGACCTCCCTTTCCCTCCCCTCCATTTGGAAATGGAAGGGGAGAAAGGGAGGTCTGAAATGGCTTGTGGTTTGGAAACGGGGGGGCCTCACTTCCCTGTGCCATTCAGAGTGATGATGTCACTTCCCTGTGCCATCACACAAGTGATGATGTCACTTCCCTGTGCCATTCAGACCAGATAGCCCTGCAGGTCAGCCCATCAGCTGTTCGGTTTAAATGGCCAAAAGCCATTTCAGACCTACCTTCCCCTCCTTCATTTCTAAATGGAGAGGGGGTGAAAGGGAGGTCTGAAATGGCTCGCGGCCTTTTAAACCTAACAGCTGATTGTTGGGTCTGCCAGTCAGCTGTTAGGTTTAACTGGCAGGAAGCCATTTAAGCACTCCCTTTCACTTCTCCCCCTTCAAAGCACGGGGGAGTGAAACAGAGCGGTGAAATGGCTGCCACTGCCAGCCATTTTAAGCCAAATAATTTGGCTTTTCCAAATACTTCCCAAATCCAAATACCATACCAATATTTGTATTCGGGAATATTGGCAAATACTTATATTTTTCAAGTTCAATAAATCCAAAAAATACCAAATTATTTTTTGCCCACCAGTACTGCAGATTGCTCCCAATGTGTTTATGAGTGTTCCATGATCTCCACGAATAGATTCTATGGGCAGCAGTAGGAGGCATTTCTGCTAACTTTACTCTACTCACAATACTAGGTATCCAACTTACAGAGTTTTGAAAAGGGCTCAGCAGATAGGGAAAACTCTGTTACATGTTTTGTTGGCTTTATTTATGTATATGTATATAGGTATACATACTTTGTTGTGTGTGTGTGTATACATACTTTGTCCCCATGCTATGCATTCTTATTGCTAGACAGTTAGTTGGAGGGGGAGAAAGAAATGGGCAGAGCTCTTAAGTTTCACTGGTCCAAAATGTGGCAGTCAGGCAATTGATAGGGATGGATTCAGGGACTGTACCACCCCTGTGCTGAAAGATCTACCCTGGCTAGTCATGTTTCAAGGCACAATTCCATGTACCCTTTAAGCTCTAAATGACTTGAGACCAGGGTATGGGAAAGACCATATCCTCTTGTACTTTTCAGTCTGTAGTTAAGATCCCCTCTCCAAGGCCTACTTGCTGTGCCCCCGCCAGCAGATATGAGGTGGGTAGCTACAACAGACAAGGCTTTTTCAGTGGTGGCGGCTTGTCTTAGGATGCCCTCCCACTTGAGGCTTGCCGGTGCCAGACTTCCTTTTTTTAGGTGCAAGACCAAAAACATTTCTTTTTTCTCAGGCTTTAACTGTGCTGTTCACCTTTACAGTGCTTCTAGTCTGAGGAGTGCTTTATGAATACTCAGTTTTGCATGCAGAATAGAATCGTGTTATGATACTTTAATGTCATGGTTTCATGGACTGTTTTATGCTGTTGGTTTTATGATTTTATTTTATGGTTTACTTTGTGAGCTGCCTCTGCAGAGGTGGCATATAAAACTAAAAATATAAATGATAGCAACTTATAAATGACACCCCACCCCCAAAAAAAATCCCTTAGTATTTTGCTGCTCACATGGCATTCTCAGTGTTTTAGCCATAATGTTGCTGGTGACACCTTACCTCTTAGTACTGTTTTCAGATTCAGCTTGGCTTGACGGTGCAGATCTTCCACGCATGGTGGTCTTGTGGAGGGTAGAAACACATTCTCGTGCTGATGCCAGGGGGCAGTGTAATGGACCGTCCATCTACTCTCTTCATCTAGATTGGAGACAGCTGTAAAACAGAAAGGCAGAGACTGTAATGTCATGATTCAACTCAGTTGCGACAGCACTTCAAAAACTGTCAAAGTGACTGACCGGCTTGCGGCAATGTAAGAAAACATAGACGCTGTATCCCGTATCTGTATGTCAGCACATTTTGAAAGTGTAGGCACCAGTCCTAGATACCACTCACTAGCCACCATCACTAAACAAGTTGTAGCTCTCTGCCTTCAACTGCCAAAACTTGGTCACAGATTTACTGCAAGAGCTAGGCACCACTCCCACTTGGGCTGCTATCATCCCTGCGTGGATACTGGCAGCCCGGAAGAAGCATACCCAAGCCCTGGGAGCTTTGCAAGCACTGCTGGGGCTGCTTAGCTTGGACCTTTTAGCACGACTGCTGGTTGGCAACGATGTGCAGGTGCAGTGCAGGTGGAGACGATGGGTGACTTTCCGCCCATTGTTGGTACTGTTGAGTTTGAACTGAGTGGCTCCTGAATTGCTGGTTCACAGAGCCACAGATATTACTGAGCTTGAGCTTGCTTCTGAGCCATGAGTCCCCAGTCTACCTCTGGTTCTATAGAAGTTGTGGCATGAATGACTGGGAAGTTAGGAAAAGCTCCAGACTCACTCCTATGCCTCATCACATGAGCAGACTGAGATCCCTTGGAACTGGCTTAATTAGTGTACTTGCACCAATGAACTTGTTTTCCCCATCACAGCAGCAACTTACACTGTAGGTTTTCCAAAATCCCAAGAGTAACTCTCTACTTTTGTGCAGTAACCTAACACTCAGCATTTCATTTTCAAATCTCATATGCAACTTCCAATCAAGGGACCTAAACCAAAACAAAAACCAGCTAGTATCTTACATTTTCAGTAAATGTTAGTTGCAGTAGCACTTTGAATCAACCTGCGCTAGCAGGAAAATGGTGACCAGTGAAAGGGGGAGGTAGGAAGTCAAGGACATTGTATTGTTCCCCAGGCAACATTTGGTCCACATGTTGTTTGTCACTCTCTTACCTTCTATGCTTTTCCCCTCCCCTAAAATACCGGTTACGTACATGTGAACTTATCCAAGGCTGCACTCATCACTTCCCTGCGACTGAATCTGCATCATCTCTTTTGTTGCTTAAGACCATGCCTCTTCAGTGCCCCACACAGAGAAATTCTCCCCCTCCCTAAAGAAATATACCATCTTTGCAAAACCCTAACATCTACAACCAGCCACTTCATCAGCCTTGGAGATTAGGCATGGAGGAACTTCAGAAAATGCTGAATCTGTCTCTCAACTTGAGATATGCTTGGGATAACAAGTAACCCTTGTACTGCTGGTTACTGTACATACAGTAATAACACACACCCTTGCAGCACTATTTCACTTTAGAAACAATGTATGCCAAAAGGTATAAAGGTGGTGGGAAATCAATCAGCAGCATGTAGAAGTGATTTGCTTCTTGATACAGAAAATTAACAAACTGCACTGCATTCTGTTCTTTTTGCTAAGACATTCTCAGTTACTCTTCATTCTTGATAACAAATTGGGCAGGTGAGCATGGTAGCCATTTCCCTATTTAACCATAATCCCAGCACTTTCCTAAGTACATGTACATGATCTGGTTGCCCTTAGATTCCCGCATGCACTATGCCACTGACCTCTTTTACATCTAAATTCATTATATTGGATACGGCCAGAAACACATCATGCAGCAAGGCGGATAATGCTGACACGGTACATGACCAACTTCTCTGTCCTTCCAAATCAAAGGTCAAAGCCAAAAGATAATGAACAGAGATGACACCCAACTACCTGATCGCATCAGTCATGCTTGTCTTACAGAAAATGAAAGAGGTGCTTATATAATGGCAAGGAGAGAAAATCCCCCTTTTTATAAGGAAGCTGACAAATGCAGCTTGGCAGTATTTTATTATCACACACACACGCCCCCATGCCTTGAGCTTGAACCATATCACACCAGATTCAGTTTGGAGCTAAATACAGAATACTTTAAAGAAAAAAACATGCCCCTGTTACTAACATGATTAACTCAGGGTTTGTTTGGGGTTTTTTTTTGCTATAAATGAAAACCATTTTGAGAATCATGTTGGAACCACTAAAGCATCAACTACAAGTTTGTGCTATCACAGCAGAAGATATTTAAGTACTCAGAAATCAGCCTAGACTATGCTTTCTGCATGTAGTTGTTTCTGCACACAGCTGATGCAGCTGTACTATATACTGCACTGCAAGAAACAATACAAAAACTCATTCTGCTTTTCCAACGGTGCCCTTGGCAAACGAGGAAAACCAGCAAGCTATGATCCAAAAGTTCTGAACAACAAAAAGAGAGCAGGTGCCCAAGGACACTGCCTTTAATAAGCCACCTGCACACATTATGAAGTGACAAACTAAACAAGTTATTCCATAGGAAAAAGAAAGCAAGTTACTTAACATTTCGGTAAGGCTGATTCAGTTTTTCTACCAAAAATATCTAAATGCATTCCAAGTGCAAATTAAAAACTGAAAAGAGAGGAGCCATATTTACTTACTCTTTTTCTTGAAAAATTTGATTAGGGACTTGAGCTTTGTATTGATGAATACCACCATTTCAGAGAAGCTTGTCTATGCTCCTGCAGTTTGTATCCCATAGAAGGCAAGAATTTCACGTGGGAAAACTAACTTCCAGAGCTTTCCAAAGCTTGCACCCTACTAACTTTGTGCCTCCTCTTGCACCCCCCCTTTCTTTCTTCTTTCTGAGTAACTTTGAGTTTGTCCTTAAACGTCCTATCAATTAGAAGCCATTAACAGTCCTTGAACCTGAAAAGCTTCCTTCTGATACATAATGCCGCTGACTGCAAACAGCCAGTTACAACATGCAAGGAAAGGGTGGAGAGAGGAGAGCCAATCTTTGTCCATGTTTGCATGGAAGCAAGATGGAGATTTCTGCTTCAGTGCTCCTTCATACATGTCTCCCCCGCCTCTCCTCCCGCAAATCAACAGTTCCCCCCTGTATTTCTTCTGCCATTCCAGGTTGTACTCCACAACCAAGATGAATAATTGTAAGAAATTCCTCCTGGCACTGCTTTAATAGAATCTCCACAATCTTTTACAGGACAGAAGATCCAGTGGATGCTTTCATACCCATGCTTCCTATTTTTCCAAGCTAATTGTGAGGATATGGAATTTGAACTGCCTGGGACAGTGAGACTCTCAACTATTGTTTCCCAAACCCTAACCCCGCCTCTCAGCCCCTCCTTCCCATTCCAAGTGCTGCAGCTATGCTCTGCAACAGACTAGGCAGGGCTGTGAAGAGGTGTAGCTTTTTTGTGCAAATTTCACCCTCTTATTTGTCCCTTAATCACTGTATCTTACTTGTTTCTAACATGCTTTGCTTCTTGATGTCACATTGCCTAAAGAAAACTCCACACATCTGATTTGTCAGCTACAAATTGATGACAAACAAGGTGTACTGCATGTTCTCTCTTTCAATTCAGCCACTCGTGCGCTTTGTTCAAAGCAAGTTTAGAAATGATATGGCAAAAGAAAAAATGCTGGATAATTAATTAAGCATGACCATTTGGCTTCACAGAAAATACATCCTCCTAGAAACTTAAAAAAATACCCCCTCCCTCGGGTAAACGGGAGAGCTTTTGAAATAAAACATTTATGCTATTTCTAGAAATGAGCATCTCTTTATCCCATTAGAAGCGATTCACAATTTTGCAGAGAAAAATGTTAAGCAGAGCTTCAATGTGCTCAGTGGGGCATGCCTGTAGCACAATGGTGAGGCTCAAGAAGTCAGCATGCCCTTTCAGAGAAAGCTGGGCGATGCTTTGGCTTTATGTTGAAAAGAATTCTCTTTCCCCAAAGAAACACCAACAGCAGGGGCCAGCCAGCCACTCTGCTCCAAATGAGGCCAACATGGGTTTGAATCTTTGGGGGGAAGTACATCTATACCGAAGCAGATGCTCTTGAGAAACAGCATCAAGCCGCAGCAAATGAGCCCGGAACAGATTACGAGTACATAAACTTTTCATACGGGAGAAATATAAAACAGTCCCATTTGTAATTTACATTATCTTTCATTATTCTGAAGGATTCGACCATTTGTAAGCCTTGGCATTTAATGCCACAGTCACTTTTATTTAGCCTAACAGAATCTCCAAAAGAGAACTGTTTGTTCTCTTACTAGTTGCCTTCTGAAAAGAACACTCCTCTGACTCTGTTCAATATGTGCAAATGGGGAAAAAAAACCCATGCAATTCTGATCAATGACTAGAGAGGATGGCATCATTGCAAAAAGTTACATAACTTCACTGGCTGCCTTCACTGGTATTTTCAACACAAAACAAATTCTGTACATGCCTTTCTTAACAGCCTATCTTTTTGAAGACGCATCAAAACAGCACAAATAAGTAAGATTACATGACCACTAAAGAGTAAATAAAGGATTTCAATCAGACACTGAGGTTCTACCACCTTTTATGAAACAATTTAGGTTGAGTTTTGCATCAATTCAGTCCGACCGGAGCCAACCCAAAACAGCTCATTTGGAGTATATAGTTTCAGTTTTGGTGTATCTGAATGTACATCCCGGCTCTATGTGTGTATGTGCATAAAGGGCTGTTGAGTCATAAGCAGAGGTGATTTGCCATCATCTTCCTCTGCAGAGTCTTCCTTGGTGGTCTCCCTTTTAAGTATTAACCCTGCTTACCCCCCAAGATCTGACAAGATCAGGATACATCATGCCACCTCCCCCCCCAGGTGTGTCTAAACTGAGTTCCCATAGGGGGCTCACTGATGGAGTCCCGCTGCCAGTCCCTGTGGTGATCACATAGTAGATTTTACATGTAGTTGGACCTTAGTTATATTCCAATGTATAATCAAGAGACGGTTGGGTTTATGAATAGAGATATGCAGGGCTCATTCCGTAGCAGGAGCTCCTTTGCCTATTAGGCTACACACCCCTGATGTAGCCAATCCTCCAAGAGTTTACAGAGCTGTTCTTACAGGGGCTACTGTAAGCTCTTGGAGGACTGGCTACATCAGGGGTGTGTGGCCTAACATGCAAAGGAGCTCCTGCTACGAAATGAGACCTGGAGATATGTAACTGTTATGGGGCAGGAAAGCTTACCTGCCCAATTTGTTATCAAGAACAGCACCTCAAGCAAGTGGTGTCACACAACACACACAGCCTTTCATATGGAGGTTACATTCCAGCCTTTGACCACCCTCTCCTTCATTACGCTTTCTATCCCCCCTGATTTTCACTCTAGTAACTATCAGAACACATTTTACTTGATGAACATGTATATGCAGTGAAAAACATACCAACTAAT
The DNA here is from genome assembly GCA_029233225.1 of Lepidodactylus listeri. NCBI lineage: Eukaryota > Metazoa > Chordata > Lepidosauria > Squamata > Gekkonidae > Lepidodactylus > Lepidodactylus listeri. The sequence continues at coordinate 45,647,907 of JARCFY010000003.1, forward strand.
ATATAACATGGACGATACAGTTTCTAGGGCCGGATCTTTGTTTCCAAAGTACAAAAGAGATAAATGGAAAGGGCAGGGTGGTCATTAGGGAGGACTGGTCCGTGACCTACTTTCAAAGACTTCACAACCCACTTTTGAGTCCTGACCCACAGGCTGGGAAACACTGATCAAAAGGATAGTTAATAAATGGCAGCGGCTTCTATAAAGTGTTTCAGGGCTGTAGGGGAGGAGACTGAAGACGAAAAAGAGGAAGATAAAGGAAAGACGAAAAAGAGGAAGATAAAGGAAACAATCAAATTATTGCAACAAAAAGAATTATGCCAGATGAAGCGTATTCAGGGGTCCTTTCACAGAAAAAGAGGTGCAGGAGCTCATTAGCATAACTCATTAGCATTACTTATTTGCATATGCTACACCACCTGACATCACCAGAAGTATGTCAGAAGGCAAGAAAGAAAGGAGAGAGAGAGAGAGAGAGAGAGAGAGAGAGAGAGAGAGAGAGAGAGAAAGAAAGAAAGAAAGAAAGAAAGAAAGAAAGAAAGAAAGAAAGAAAGAAAGAAAGAAAGAACTGGCAGAGAGGGGATAGCTACTAATCCAAGCCTCAGAAATAGCACTATTCTGGGAGGATAGCTTCAGTGGTGGCTGAAGCCTTCAGAAGGCTGGTTGGAGGAACAAGGACCTTTCCAGGGGGCGGGGTCATTTTGCTGCAGCCATGACACAAGCAGGCATTCCCCGCCGGCGGGGGGGGCGGGGGACTGGCACCAACTCCCGGAGCTGCGCTCCCCCGAGCTCCTGCTCGAAAGGACCCCTGATCAATACCATTTATTTATATTCAGTTGCCACTACAAAATCCTATTTGATTTAAGACACTATCACAGAATCATCTTCTTACAGCTTACATAGTTCTCTTCCTACATCACACCCTCACAAGTAACTCTCTGAGGTAGGTTAGGCTGAGTGAGCCAAGGTTGCCAGCTTCCATGGCAGAGTGGACATTCTAACCTGAGTCTCCTGTATTCTGGTCTGACACTCTTAACAGCTACTCTGGCTATGATAAATGAATCCTTGTCATTTAAAAGTTTAATGTTTGATCTCTAGCTGCTAATGAGCAGCAGACTACACTTGCTGTTTCTGTTCTGAAAAACTGGACAACAAAAAGGAAACTCTCTATTAGGGCCTGATTCAAGAAAACAGTAAGGTCTTTCCCGGATGTAGGGGTTGCATACTTCTATTGATTTTTTTAAAAAGATAAACAAGATCTGATGAAGGGATGTTAACTACACTTATTTCCTCTCATTGATCTTGAAATAAGCAACTATGAAATAAAAAAAGTATGAAACAGCCACCAAGTCCCACCTACTAGTGTTCCAGCATGAATCTGATCAACCTTTCTTACAGAGAGGTTTCAAAAGTGTTTTTCTACAAGAAGCAAAGATAAATAATTTATAAATTATGAGGCATTCTATTCCGCTTTCAAACTACCCGAGGTATTTTTCTCGAGAACAAAAGCAAATTCCCACCACAAAGGCAGCCCCAAGAGGCAATGAATTCTGCTGTCCCTCCCATCTCAAACTCAAGTCGTTCACAATGATCTCTTTCTACTAAGCAATCTCACCTTTCATGCATCTTGATACTTCTCCAGCTACTATGGAGTGATAATTATTTAAAGCAGGGAGTGGGGGGGATCAGTGAAATTTTCTCTTAACAGTTGTAAAAGAAAAGACCTTAACCCACAGGGGAAACTATGCATACAGTGGGAGTTTTGCAAGGATTACTGAGTAGGAAACTACTTTATAGAAAATCATGGCAGCTCGCTCATTGTCCACACAGGAGATTAGAAATCTCTGGGAAGGAGGCTAGGGGAATGATGAGTAGACAGAATGGAGACACAATGCAGCATGAAGAATATGGGAGGGGAAGGGGGCAGAATTTATTGCAGTAATCCTGTTTAGGCAAAACATAATAAAACAGAACTATTTTTCCCCCTACTTTCTATCCGATCTCTCTTTCCATCATTTGAAAGAACTGTCATTACCACCATGAAGGGTATGGTATGCAAGAGTCACGGATATCTGTAAGGATTTCCTATTTTGGATATATTTTACATCTTTAGGATAAGGCAGGACAAAACTGAACCACAGATGCCCGAAGCAAGCAAAATAACTAAAAGAGAATGAAAATCATTTAGCTGCCATGAATGTTTAATTTGCCCCTACAATCAACACCTGTTAGATACATCCATTCAGTTCTCCCTCCCTCTTTTACACAAAAACTCACTTTAAAATTCCAAACCTTTATTGTTCACTGATGGCACTGGACCAGTCCACTACTGATGAATGAACTCTCCCCGGTCTGATTCTGAATCAGTCCAATTACATCAAATTGATCTGGAGAACACTCATTGGACATTCAAAATTAATCCAATTTTAAAACTGGGCCAGTAAAGAAAAACCCTTCCCTCTATAACTAAGATGAAACGGTTTGTCAGGGCACTCAATACTCAGGCTGCTGCCATGGGCAGGAAGGCTCCACTGGGGACTGATAACATGTCCTGGAAAAAGTCTGACACAATTGCCCAAAGCCTGACAAATTGCCCAAAGCATGTCTATACCCATAGCTTTCTCACCTTCATACCAAGGGCAGGAACCTCCTTAGGTCAAGACAGGCCCAGAACTCTCCTTTGCTAACCAACATGACAGCTCTCTTTGCTGTGCCTGATGGTCAATAGTTCTCCTTGTTTATCCACATTTATTAGAATGAGAAGGATGGTTCTGTCGTTATAAACAGGCCATTAGGCCCTTTACACCATGCATGACCACATCTAGGACCATGAGGAACCATGGAAACTTCACTGCTCATGATTTCTAGTAACCATGAATGCTATTACACGTATCACAGGGCAGCCTGAAGTATAAGGCTTACTATGACAATGGAGCTCTCATTATCCCCCTCACTTGGAATATATACTAGTGGGAAAGGACTGTGGGAACATCAGGAAAAATAGATCCATTTCAGATTGGCATAGAACCCTAAGAGGCTCTGGGTAAGGTCTGGAAGAGATATGCACAGAGTGGATCATGAAATCTGGTCTTCAAACTCCCCAAATTCAGACACTGCCCCATCACTTGCTCACATTTACAAGTTTTGCTTATTTTCTCTACACAGCCATATGTGTGAATACCCACTTTACAGGGAAACATATTAGCGTGAGCTAGTCATTGAGAGCTTGACACTATTCCTCACAGGTTTTTGAAGCTTTGTTGCTCCTCAGAGGTGTAAAGTGATTTTGATGTTTAATGATAAGCTCCAGTATAGAATTATCAAAGGAAGACTGCATGAGCTATACTCTCTGATGAAGGAATGAGACTACCTGGGATCTGTGTTAGTAGTAGTTCAATTTAAAGAGTTTAAGGACTGCCACACACATATGGACATATTGTGGAGTTCTAAGCCTTGCCAAGCTCATTTAGCACATAGTGGATGTTCCACGGCTTTTGAAAACATTGGTCCAGTTCAAGGCATATATCTTTATTGATACCATTGTTTTTTCACTTCGGTGACTTTGTAAATACACACCCCAGTCTCGTAATCCGTGAGCTTTCTAACTTGTGATTGGTTTATGTTATTGTATTTTTTTTCATTGTGTGTGTATGAAACAACAGAAAATCGGATATTAGAATACTTATGGATATTTCATAATACAAAAACAAAAAAACACTTGCATACAGCATTTATCTTAGGCTATTAGATTAGATTCTCATATGTCTGTATTCCTTTCCAATTAATTTGCTGACTTTAAGCTGGCCCTGGCTGAGGCTAGGCAGGCATCTTTTGGGCCAGGGACAACCAGCAGGTTGCTATCCGCAGAGTGCAAGGCTCTTCAGGGCACATAAGAGGACAGGCAATCTCACAGATATGTTGGTCTCAGGCCACATAAGGGTCTAAAGGTCATCACCAGCACCTTGCAACGTATCCGGTACTTTGCTTTGAATTAATGCTGGTTAATACAAATGCTACCCAGATGGAGTTCTTTTTGATTTGCCTCTGACATTTTAGAATGTCATTATATGGAGAAATCAAGATGGTACAGCATCTACCTCACAGCTTCTTAATAAATATTAAGTGCGCTAACTATTTAAAGCCTCAAAACACGCCACACAAATATTTTGTATTATTACTATTATTTAAAGAAAATTTGGCTGCAGTTGCCTCAATTTAAGGGTGGAAATAGGGAGTGGTATTAGAATGATTTATGTTGTCCAAGAGTTTTGGGTCATTGGATTATTTTAAATAGAGATTTTAAGAAAATGAAAATCAAGTATGTGTTTTCTCACAAGGGAACCAAGTCTACATAGCCATCTGTACAACAGAGTTTAAATAAAAGTTCTTCCAGCAACACCAGAAAACTTCGCACAAACTCACTGTCAAACTCTTTTTAAAAATCCTATTCCAAATGCTTTGTTCCACCTAATTATATTCTTATTACCTATCATGACCCACCAAACACTGTGGCTGGGTAAATTAATTTTTTTTCTCCCTGTGTTTTCATCTTTTATTTATTTATTTATTTTCTCATCTATATCCTGCTCCTCCCATAAATGGACTCAGGGTGGGTCACAACATTTCAATAAACAACATTTCAATAAATACAATAAAATTTAAAACATGTTAAAACATATAAAATCAACAGTCATGCTTGCCATAGGGAGAATCCGGCCCACTGATGTAACTGATATGGCTGGTTATCAGTGGGTGAGAGACTGCAACCTCAGGGGGCCATAGGTGGACGCCCACTGCCTCAGCTAGAGGTCTGGCGGAACAGCTCCACCTTGCAGGCCCTGCAGAAATTGAATAAGATCCCACAGGGCCCTGATCTCAATAGGGAGCATGTTCCACCAGGTGGGGGCCAGGTCGAGGCTAGGTGGGCATCTTTCGGCTGGGTATCACCAGGAGATGTTGATTATCAGGTCGAGGCTAGGCGGGCATCTTTCGGCTGGGTATCACCAGGAGATGTTGATTATCAGGTCGAGGCTAGGTGGGCATCTTTCCGCTGGGTATCACCAGGAGATGTTGATTATCAGGTCGAGGCTAGGCGGGCATCTTTCGGCTGGGTATCACCAGGAGATGTTGATTATCAGGTTGAGGCTAGGCGGGCATCCTTTCGGCTGGGTATCACCAGGAGATGTTGATTATCAGAATGTAACGCTCTCTGAGGCGTATATGGGAAGAGGTGGTCCCTTAGGTATGTTGGTCCCAGGCCATATAAGGCTTTGAATGTCAGTACCAACACCTTGAAGCAGATCCAGTACTCAATTGGCAACCAACGCAGCTGACAGAGCACATGCCGAGTGTGAGCCTGCACAGGCGTCTATCTCAGCATGTGCACCACCGCATTTTGTACCAGCTGTAATTTCCCGATCAGCTTCAAGGGTAAACCTGCATAGAGCGAGTTACAGTAATCAAGCCTGGAAGGGACAATTGCATGGCTCACTGTAGCCAAGTCCTGGGGGGAGAGATAGGGCTTCAGTAGCCTGATCTGCCTAAGACAAAAAAATGCAGATCTGGATTTTGAAGAATATGGAAATAGAATAAACAAGGCATCCATATAAATGGTGGATAACATTTGAATTAAAAAACATAAATACTTAAAAAAAAACAGAATAAAATTGGGTTGAGATGGATTTCTGTAGCTAAAGGGTTTCCAAAGTGATAAGCTTTACAAAGCTCCCAATATCCTAATCGATTTTATTTCCTACTCTGAAGAAATCCTAACAAAGCCTTGCCTCACAACATGTTTTCAAGGGCAGACGGGCTTATATGAGGAGAATGTGTCAGGTCCCAGACTGTTAATGGCTTTTGAGGTGAGGTGGTAATCAAATTGCACCTAGGAACCATTTCAGTGCAGTCGCTTGAATACAATACCATACGATCTCACTTTCATATCTCAAGCCCAAGGGTGGATTTCTGCTTTCTACTCCAGCTGAAACTTTATGATATTTCTAAAAAGCTGCTCCACAAAGAATATGATTCAGAAGTTCATTCTTGAACTTGACATGAAGGTTAGGGCCTACTTCCAAAAGAACTCTGAACTCCCCAAATTAAGACTCTGGTCTGTCACTTGCTCACATTTATTTTTGCTTATTTTCTCTACACAGCCATGTATGTGAATACCCAGTTTCTAGGAAAACATATTAGCATGAACCAGTCATTACACTGAGAATGTTGTGATGAAGACTAATACAGTCTGATTAATGAAAGTATGGGGCAGATTTCTGTTGGGAATAGAATATACCCTACATGGCTAAACTTTGAAAATTTCCAGAAATCCCAAATTGAATGGCTTCAGGTTACATTGTTTCCTTTTTGTCTATATGTAGTTATCCCTCAAAGAATATAATGAAAACTGGAGTTGAATATTATTAGTGTACTGATGGTAACTGAATCCTGGCCTCGCAGCACGGCCTTTTCTGATGTCTCTACAGTAGATGTAAAACAAAACCAAAAATAAGAAGACGACCAATCCTGTGGTTCCACACAGGAGTTTTGAAATAATCCCATGTAGCATTCTGTAAACCAGTCAAAAATTGTTTCAATCAGAATCATCCACCAACTTCCAATTTCATTTTATAATAGTTGTATAAATGTTTACTAGCCCACTATCAAAACGGTCAAGAGCTAATAAGACCAACAAAGGACATATAACCCTGTTGATCTTATCCAGCAGGGCAACTAAAGCTGTCTCTGACCACAAAACTAGTCTGCAACCACATTAGACATTTAAGCAGCCTAAGAAATTAATGTTACATACCTAATCTAAACCTGGTGTTATGCAGCAATTGAGGGATTATACAACATTTTATTAAAATAGCTTCTTTTGGAGGAATTATCACTGCCTCCTTACGAGCCACTTGAAATCACCTCTTTCTTAACAATGTTAATAATTGTACCTCTCAGAATTAGGTCACTCTTCCCCCACTGATCTAATTAGTCATGAAGGACAGGAGACCAAGAACATGTGGTTGCACACACTCCCACTAGCAGCTTGTCAACATCCACTGAGAAAATCAATTAAAAGTTGAAATGTATCCAAACAGCTGATCCAAATGCCAATAGTATTTCTATTTTGGATTATGCTTTAACTGCAGCTACAATTGACAAGATTTAGTAAGGGTTTTCTGTTACTTGAACTTCAAGACATCTCCATGGGCATCTCAAAGACCTTCAACTGGGTGTTTTTTACTCTCTCTCTCAAATGCTGAAACAGGATGTCAAGGAACCACCAACCTCCACCCATTAGGCAAATGGCAAATGGTAGCGTGACCATAAGCAGATAGTCCATCATATGCAAACCATAACCAGACAATAGCCCATCAATGACAAGGGTGGTACACTCCTACTATCAGATCACCTGTTTCTATACCAGTCAAAATACCAAACCCACCAAGTGTTCCGCTTCTTGACTCAGCCCATAACATACAATAATAACCAGTTTGATGTAGGAGCGCAGACTCTAATCTGGGAGAACCGGGTTTGATTCCCCACTCTTCCACATGCAGCTGCTGGTGTGATCTTGGGTCAGTCACAAGTTCTCTCAGAGCTGTTCTTTCAAGGGCAGTCCTCGAGAGAGCTTTCTCAGCCCCACCTACTTCGTGGGGTGTCTGTTGCAAGGAGGGGAAGGGAAAGGAGATTGAAAGCCGCTCTGAGACTCCTTTGGGTAGTGAAGGGCGGGGTATAAATCCAATCTCTTCCCTTCTTCTTCTATCATTGCTTTGGTGACCATGAACCAGCTATGCACTGGTGAGTTTGCTTCAGTATAGATGTTGAAGTGTCCTTACACATTTAAATTGAAATTCCAATCATCAGTGCCAGCTGCCATCATAAAAGTGCACTACTCTCCATTATGACAGGAATAAACTATGTACCAAACCAATTACATATGTTATGGCATATGTAGATATTTCATAGCATGGAATTTTACTAGGCATTCTTCATGTGACTGGTGGTTCTTCTATCTAGAATTCTTATTGAAGAAAGAAATATATAGGAATTGCAGAGTTATGAAAGTAGAACATTTGTTAACTAAGACCTCAAATAGCATGATATTGACTGGAGCACTAGTGTGATTAAAAAAAAAGAGACAAGAATTTAAAATAAAGTTGCTGGAAAGCTTGAAATGGTTCTCAGCTCCTTTTGGTCTGTCTGCATGCTGTTCAAGACAAGAATCTCTGACTGTTTATACTCAGACCCACTACTTCCCTTTATTCTTTCAATATCATATAATTTCAGTATTACTTCTTTATGGCTGCTCTTTCATACAATGTTTAATTAAATTTTAAACAAAGTACCCAGTTAATTAAGATGACCAGTTTGGATGTAAACATTTGAGTCAGCAACAAAGAGAAGAATCAGATATATTACTGAAATTCAACTACAGGTCAAAAGGAGGACTGGTTGTAAAAGATAAAAATTTGATTAAAGTGTAGAAAAGTCAATGGTATAATCAATACAAATGAATTACCAATTCCCCAGGGAAAGCCCAGTGAATAAAAGCTCAGAACGGCATGTTTACCATGCCTGTGTTGTGAAAAGGCTTAGTATTTCTTTGCCTTATTATATGCAAAGCACCAGTGGAGACCCAGGGGGCAGAATTCTGAAGCACAGTGAACTAATTTCCCCAATTTCCAGTGGAAACTCTGGATCTACTCCTTAAGTAAGTGAGCAGTTTTATTCAGGTGTCACTATCAACTGTGGTTTATAAACCATATTTCTTTGTTTATTCTATTTCTAAAAATCCTGGTTAGTTGTGGCATCTGAATGCACACGGTCCAAAAAGACAGAACTGGCTGGTTAAGCCCTAAACCAGGAATCCAAACCAGGGTTGTAGCTGGTTTATTAACCATAATATTGTATTAGTTGTGGTTTATTTTGATATCTGAATTTGCAAATCATGGATTGTTGAGCATCTCTGTTCCTTGTGCCTGCTTAGCCACAGAGACAGCAGTACAGGGAAGATGACCTCCCTGAGGGGAAGTGGAGAGCAGGTAAGAAGCAGTTGAACTAGGGATGCCAGCCTCCAGGTGGGACCTGGGAAACCCCTGGAATTACAGTTCATCTCCAGACTACAGAGATCACATCCCCTGGAGAAAATGGAAGCCTTGGAGGGTGGACTCTGTGGCATTGTACCCCACTGAGGTCCCTGTCCTCTCCAGGCTCCACCCCCAAATCTCCAGGAACTTCTCAAGCTGCATCTGGCAACCCTACCCCCCTTCCCTCGCCGGTGACCAGAGGGGACCTGGGAACCCTAAGATGAAGTAGGGTGTCTGTACATAGACAGACTAACTAGAGTTTGTTGCATAAACCATAGTGTAAACAGACCACAGTGTATTGTGATGTTTGAATGCAGCCTCTGTTTCTGGATCTTAAGTCTATTTATTCATTCATTCATTCATTCATTCATTCATTCATTCATTCAATTTATACCCCGCCTTCCCCGCGAACGGGCTCAGGTCTACACCTGTAAACATGGGAATATCAGTGTTGCTCACAGAGGATTGGGTCCTATGAATAAGTTTTGTGCACCCTGGATAGTCTCTGCCACAGAGCATGCTTCCTCTTCTACTAAAACTCTCATTTGCGCAAGTGCCCATTGAAACCACTGGCCTTGCACAAACTGAACTTTTAGCAGAAGGGTAAGCATGGCTCAGTGGCTCTGCCTAGTGTGCATGGGACTCATTCCAATGATCCAAGCCAGAGTTTCTGCAAATACAGAACTATCAGTTCCCATACTAACTATTCAGGGTAAAAAATAAACAGCCTAATTCATTTTTTAAAACATCCATGGTTTTCACTGAATGCTACTGTCTGAGAAAATAGAAATTTACCAAAACTAGAAGTCATGTTGTCATCTACTTCAGCTAATACTAATTGTGCATTCTGACAGCACAGTACAATAATCATCACTGTACAGGAACAGCAACAAGTTAAATCTGCATTTAATTGTACACTGAAAGCATGCTTCCGTCTCTGATTCTACTGAATTATTTAAACTCACACTATGGTTACCATCTGCTCAGCATTCTGTTTGCTCACTTTCAAACCATGAGCTCAGTCTTATTGACCTACCCCTGCTATCGTGGCTTTAGGCTTAAGTACTGAACATCAAAAGACAATGCAGTTACCCAAAATAAAGGAAAAAAGCGAGGGAAACTAGCTGAACAGAGAGACCGCCAAATCCTGTGACAGAAGTAATCAAGGTCATTAGGTCAGAGCCCCCAAATTAGGGCTCTTCTGGAAAAAGGAGTTAAATTACATGCAGAATATATGTAAATAACCTGTGGTGGAAAGACTATAAACACCAAACTGATATAGAACTAAATGAGTAACCCTAGTGCTCCAAAGTGACCTCTGTGGAAGAGAGTTAAAGTTTGTTGAAACAGATGAATGGACAAGTATACCTACACTTCCTTGAGTGCGCTATAATTACAGTGAACACTTTGGTGCCTTTGATCCCCACCCCGTTACATTAAACAATGTAAGAAGCATACATTGAAATAAACATGCTAAATTAGATCATACCACATTTAGGATATTGCATAATTATCTGGATTATTTTCCAATTCCAGTTTTTATAGAAAACTCACAACAGTGCTCTCAGGGCGACACGAAAACAAAATACCTTCAGAAGACACACGTAAGAGTGGAGCTAAAAGGCCCCTAAAATCATACTGAGGTATCCAAACTGGCGGATTGTAGATCTTTGAGAGTTCTGTTTTCACATTTGTATGTGTGAGAAGCAGGTTAGGCTAATAAAGTTGGCATGCTGAGTAGGCAGCCTGCAATCTCAGGAATCCACTTCAGGAATTCTATCGTAATTTCATATAAACTTTTTGGGCCCAGGATAATCTGAATGTCTGCATCATCCTGGGTTACAAAAGTTTCAGCTGCTGCCAGCCACTGAGTTCTGATTCCAAACTATATGAAAGAACGGATACTACCTAGCCACCTGTGGTTCTCCTTCACAGTACTAACTCCCACAATTTCCTTTAGAAAGCAAGTAATGATTTATGACATAAAAAAACCTCAGGAGCTCCAAGAGGGGAAAGGTGTGGATACACCACCATGGGAGAGTGTTTAAAAGTAATTTACATAGAGCAATACATATCATTGTTTGCCATGATCAACACCCTCCAGCAACATCATGTCACCAGTCTGGAACGTGGTTAACTGCACCATGCCGACAAGGCCTTAATTATCAAGAATATTCTGAATAAAGACAGTAAACCGGTGCTCCATTGTTTTACAGCAGGGATTTGCAAAGGATTCTCTCAATAAGACTTTTTATGCACAAGGGAAAAAAAAAACAGCTCCAGAGGACTTGGCCATGTCAATCTGCTGCTGCAAAATAGTAAAAAGCCCAGCAACACCTTTAAGGCTAACAAACTTCACTGTAGCATAAGCTTTAGAGAAACACAGCACCTGGCAAAGAGAGCTGTGTTTCTTGAAAGCTTATGGGACAATAAAGTTTGCTAGTCTTAAAGGTGCTACTGGGCTTTTTACTAAGAGAAAAATGGAATTTTAGATTAGCATTTCCTGCTATAAAGCCCACTGTGTGAGTTCAATAATTTCAGACAATTTCATCCTATAATATTGCTTCGTCTATCTGGTATGTTTTAATTCCACTCTTCCTCCAATGCGCTCAGAGCAGCATACATAATTTTGCATGTGTCATTTCATCCTTACGGCATCCCGAGAAAAGGGTTAGACTGGGAGAGTAACCATCCCAAGGTCACCTAGCAAGCTTCATAAGCAGAATGGGATTCGAACCTGTGTCAGACACTTAACTACTCCAATACAGTAGCTCTCTCATCTAACAAAATCGGCAGCCCTTATCTGATTGACAGATATTTTAAGTTTTGTATATTTGTCCATCACAAACACTGCGCGAAATAGCTGGAGAAAACGTAATAAAATATTGTAGAAATATCATTCTTTGTCATACTAGGATGGCAAACTACATGTATTTAATGTCGAAACAACCAGAACAGACACAGCAGCTTGCAGTGTACTCAGAGAGAGGTGCTTGAGCAAAAAGAACTTCAAGTACATTCACAAGGAGGCAGTATATGAGCTACCTGTTATATTAGTCTCAGAAATATAAAAAAGAACAGATGGTTGGGGTGGGAAGAGAAAACTAATTAGCTGCCTCCCCAAACTGTAAAAAAAAAAATCTTCAGAATCAGCAAGAAAGCAAAATGCTGCCCTCTGCAGGCAGCCACCCAACTTCTCAACACTCAACACACCAACAAGAGCAGAACAGAATCTGTAACAACTAAAATCATGATCACGCATCTAAAGACAGCAGCCAACAGAGAAGTCTGTATTTTCTGTATAAACTGAATGTACAAAGCATTCTGGTCGCAGAACTACTTTCAGTGTTTAAAACTGCATAAATACTGAACTCAAGAGTAACAAACGAGGAAGATAATCCCAGCAATGGATATAGCAATATAGGTGACATGTCAATGCGGACCCTGGTGGGAGGGGGGAAAGAAAAAAGCGAGAAAGTGAAAACCTGGGTAGGGATGTACATCTAAAAAAATGGTCTTTTCCAGATCTGGTTATCAGGGAGCCGGAAAATATCAGTATTCCCAGTTATCCAGGTTCCAATCGGTTTAGCATTTGACTCTCTCCCCCCGCCCCCCCTCGCATTTTTCAGAAATATATTTGGACCAGATATATTTAAATACACATCCCTAAAAGCTGTGGTAGATTTAAGATAGATTTCCCAGTCATGGAAACACAGCTATTATGCCCCCACAACTACAATTGTTTAGCTTTATTATTAAATCTAATTCAGTTTTGTAACATAGAGAGCAAATGAAAACAGATGGGCCGTATTAGGATGATTTACACATCTTCCACCACTGTTTTCTGCTCCCTAAAGATACAATTGATCTTTCATTTACCCTTTTCTCGTAATGAATTTGCCTCAGTGCTTTCAGAGATGTCTCCCATATGGTTAAAATGCATGCATGAATTAATATGCAATTAATAAAACTCTGATCATCAGCTTTTGTTCAAAGAGGCAGCTGGTCTACATATCAAATGCTAATTAGGCAAATAGATATGGACCACTTTTGTTCAGCAATGAAGGGATAGGCTACTGTAACCAGTCCTCTTAAGATTTTCTGAAAGGGTGTCAAATAAACCGAGCAAAAAAATGAGAGCACAGAAGATTCAATTCTCACAAAAAGGAATGATTACATCAACAAATTAATAGATCGTTGAAGTAGTGGAAAGATCCTGGATGTTAACTTTTTTTCTAACAGGCAATACATGAACTACTCCAGAACAATCTTTGGATTTAAGGATGGATTAAAAGAAAATTGAGGGTTTTTTCCAGCAAATAAGGAAAGACGCTGCTGAAAGTGCATAGTGTTGAAGCTGCTACTGCTTTTTATTTCAACACTCCCCCCCACACACTAGAAATGCTGTTGAGAGACAAAGCTTCAGAACTGCTTTCTAAACGTTTTTAAAGACATTGGTGCTTTCTAATCAGATTATCAAAACAGAGGCACAAACCTTCACTGTCATCAGAAGGAACCAAACTAACAGGGCAACCCTAAACAGAATTATACACCCTTTTAAATCCTTTGAAGTTACTGGGCTTAGAAGAAAAGAACTCTATTTTGGATTACACTGTACATAGGGTTACTAGGCAGAGAGAGACCAGGGGATGATGGGGACATGGGCAGGATGGCTGCAGGCAACAATGCAGTGTCACTTCTGGAAAAAATGCAGACATGATTGTCATGCCTTTCCAGGAATTGCTGAAAACTCTATGGTAAAACCACAGAGTCTTCACAGATTCCTAGCAAGGACCAACATTATTTACAGGTCCCCTCCCCCCCAAGAAGTGATGTCACACTGTTGGGCTGATGGCCACTTTGTTGTTGTTGTTGTTGCTGTTTTTCTCCTGCTGTAGCTCCAAGCAGCAGTAGAAAACCAGAGGGGAACAGAAACCCCCCCCACCTCCATCAGGGGACTAGCAGCTGTAACTGTATATCCCGTAGATAGTGTTAAGATTGTCAATAGCTCTTTTACTAGCAGCTAGTGGCTCAAAGGTTAAGATGCTGAGTTGCAGACTAGAAGATCAGTAGCTCAGCAGTTCGAGACCCGAGTGCCGCATGACAGAGTGAGCTCCCGTCTCTGGCCCCAGCTCCTGCCAACCTAGCAATTTTAAAGCAAGAAATTGCAAGTAGAAAAACTCAGGGCCGGCTTTATCACTAGGCAAACCTTGGCAGCTGCCTAGGGGCACAGATATCAGGGGGCGCAGAGAAGCTCCCTCAGAAAACACGCCTCACCTACCCACTGCCCCCTTGCAGCCCTGGCTCGCGTCACAGCTCTCCCCTCCCCTCCAAGCAGAAGATGGCAGTGGTGGGGCGGTGGCCAAGGTGGGAGCAAAGCGCTGCGGTGAGGCAGGGGGTGGGTGGAGGCCTGAGGGTGGGGGCAAGTGGGGCCACTGATGGAGCCACACACCTGCAAGAGCTGGCAGCATGCCCTCTGGTGCCGGGGGGGGGGGGAGCAAGAGAGCAGGCTGCCCTCCCTCCCTCCGGGTGTCCAGCAGGGCCACAGCCTCCCTCCACCCTTTTCTGTGCTCTCTGGCTCCCGAGTGTGTGCCAGGCCAGGGGGGCCTTGGTCGGGGCTCTGCTTGCACTCTCAGGGCCAAAAGTGCCCCCAGGAAGCTGCTGTGGAGCGGCAGGCAGGATGGGAGGAGGGCGGCCTGGCGGGAGCACCTCTCAGGGCACTCCTTGTTGCAGCTCCCCCCCCCGGGGGGTCACCCAGCCCAGCAGTCGGAGGGGCCGAGGGGATGCCCAGTGGTGGTGGTAATTTTTTAAAGCTTCCAGAAAGCTTAGAGCAAATAGTCACATCTGCTAAGACAGTCACATGGGTAGGGAACTCATGGAGGAAGGATCTGAATCCAGGTCTACATAGGCACTGCATGCTGGAAGAAAGGGCTCTGGACTTGCAATCAGCAGCAGGACTGTGCCAAACTGATGCAGCAAGAGGCTCCAAGGAGTTTCAGACAAACCCCCAGTGCTACCCCCCCTTCCTGAGGACTCAGTTCTGTCGTAGGCCCTGGGTCTTTTCTTAGAGCTGTGTGCAATTCTGGTTGCAGAAACTCATAAAGGATAATGCAGACCTAGAAAAAATGCAGAAGAAAAGAGAAGATATACAGGTTGCTTACCTGTAATTGGAGATCTTCGAGTGGTCATCTGTGCATTCACACCTCTGGGATAAAGTGCGCCTGCGCCGATCCCGATCGGTAATCTTCAAAGCCTAACGGATTTTCGCGCCAGCTCCCTGGTCACGTGCACGCCCACTGCGCATGACCCGGGGAGAGGCACGAGGATCCCGCCAGTTCCTTCTGACCGCTGCTAACAGCCCCCAAGGAAAAAAGGTGAGGGAGACCGAAAGCAGAGGGGAAGGAGGGCGGGTGGTGTGAATGCACAGATGACCACTCGAAGATCTCCAATTACAGGTAAGCAACCTGTATATCTTCTTCGTGGTCTCTGTGCATCACACCTCTGGGAGAATAGCGAGCAATAAACACCACATACCTGGAGGTGAGTGCTGGAGGTCTCACATCTGAGCTGCTTGCAGGACTGCACGGCCCACCACAGTACGCTGATGGACGCGGACATCTAGGGCGTAGTGCTTCACAAACGTGTGAGGGGACGCCCACGTTGCAGCATTGCAGATGTCTCCCAGGGGAATGCCCTTGAGGAATGCTGTGGAAGTAGCCACGGCTCGAGTGGAGTGTGCCCGGAGGGACGCCGGCAGTGGCCTTTTGGCCAGAAGATAGGCGAGTTTTATCGTCTCAACTATCCACTTCGAGAGTCTTTGAGACGACAGTTTCTGTCCCTGCCTGGGCAAGGCATAAGAAATGAAGAGAGCTGGAGACTTGCGAAAGGATTTTGTCCGGTGCAAGTAGAAAGACAAGGCTCTCTTGACATCTAAAGTATGCAGACTACGCTGCGTTGGGTCCTGGGGATCAGGAAAAAATACCGGCAAGGTGATATCTGCCCCTATATGAAAGTCCGACACTATTTTAGGCAGGAAAGCGACATCTGGAGCCAAAGTGACGGCATTATGATGAAACGTGAGGTATGGTGGGTCGCAACGGAACGCCGAGAGCTCACTCACGCGTCGAGTAGACGTGATGGCCACTAAAAATGCAACCTTCCATGACAAAAGCTGAAGATTGCATGAGGCCATGGGTTCGAAGGGTTTTCCCATCAGCTTAGTGAGAACCAGGGGCAAGTCCCATGCCGGGACTGGTGCCCGCACTGGGGGATAGAGGCGATTCATTCCCTTGAGGAATTGTTTCGTTGTTGGGTGGGAAAACACTGAATAGCCATCAATCTTAGGATGATTGACTGAGATGGCCGACAAGTAGACTCGGATAGATGAGTGACACAGTCCCCTGTCCTGACATGACAGGAGGAAACCAAAAACATCTTTAAGTCCAGCGGGGACTGAGGGTCGTCCCACAGACGCCAGGAAAGTTAAAAATTTAGTCCATTTGGACTCATATGAACGTCGAGTGGAGAGTTTGCGTGAGTTCAGTAGCACTTGAGCAATGCGTGATTCCAACCCTAAGTTAGGATCAGCCACGCTGTCAATTTTAGCCTGGGCACATCGTGGTGCAGTATTCGGCCCCCGCACATCCCGAGGAGATCCGGGTCCGTCGGGAGATGGAGATACGTCTCTCGTGAGAGGCTGAGGAGCGTGGGGAACCAGGGTTGTCTCGGCCACCATGGGGTGACAAGAATTGCCCACGGTCGCTCTGTCAATAGTTTGTGGACTACTCTCGGAATGAGAGGGATTGGGGGAAATAGGTACACCCGTTTCCCTGTCCACGGGAAGAGGAGACCGTCTCCGAGAGAGGTCGGGTCCGTTCCCGCTCTGGAACAGAATAGATGGCACTTCTTGTTCTCCCGAGAGGCGAATACATCCACGGATGGATGTCCCCAATGGTCGAAGATCGGAGTCAGGTAGAGGGGGTTCAGTTCCCACTCGTGTAGGGATGCTCCTCCTCTGCTTAGGAAGTCCGCTTGGACGTTGAGTAGTCCTGGGAGATGAGTCGCCACCAGGTGAATATTTAGCGCCTGGCACTCGTTCCACAGCTCTATTGCTAACCGGCAAAGTCCACGGGAGACCGTCCCGCCCTGGCGGTTGATGTAAAACATAGTGGTGGTGTTGTCTGTAAGGACAGTCACCGTTTTCCCCGTTAGGGATTGGCGGAAAGACCTCACTGCGTAGAGAACTGCCAGCAGCTCTAAGAAATTGATATGGTTGTGTGCCACAGAGGGGTGCCACCTGTCTCCCACACCTACACCTTCCAGGTGAGCTCCCCAGCCCCATAGGGATGCATCCGTGGTGACGGTCGCTGAGGGGGGTGGAAGCCGGAAAGGTGCACCTGAGTGTAAATTCTGGGGCACAAGCCACCAACTCAGGGTCTCCAGGACCTGGGTAGATATCTGGAAACGTTTGGAGAGGGAGTGGAGTTTGGGGCGGAAACGCCTCAAGAACCAAAGCTGCAGTGGTCTCATTCGCAATTTGGCGAAGGGAATCACTGCCGTTGTTGCGGCCATCAAGCCTAGCAGGCGAAGGATTTGTTTGGCTGTAGCCTCCTTGGTCTCTTGGATAGCCTGGAGAAGGGAGACTATATCCGCTGCTCTGTTGGGGGGTAGGAACGCCCTGCATTGCAAGGAGTCCAGGATAGCTCCGATAAACTGAACCCGTCTGGAAGGGATAAGCATGGACTTTTTGAGGTTTATAGTCAACCCTAGTAATTCTAGGGTGTGAAGGGTAGTAGAGATGTGGTTCTGTAATTCCGTCATAGAAGGGGCGACTAGAAGCCAGTCGTCCAGGTAGGGGTAGAGGTGGACACCTTGGAGTCTCAGATGTGCCGCTACTACTGCCATAAGCTTCGTGAAGACACGAGGAGCTGTAGAGAGGCCGAAGGGTAGGGCCTTGTACTGGAAGTGACGCGGACCGATCGCAAAACGTAAGTACTGTCTGTGTGACGGGTGGATCGTCACATGAAAGTATGCGTCCTTTAAGTCCAGCGTCACCATCCACACGTTGGCTTCTAGTAGCGGTAGGATGGTCTGTAGAGTGGTCATACGGAATTTCTTGTAGGTGATGAACGCATTGAGGTTCCGCAGATCTAATATGGGACGAAGTCCGCCATCCTTTTTTGGGACCGTGAAGTAGCGGGAGTAGAACCCCCGCTGAAGGTGTTTTGTTGGTACCTGTTCTATGGCGTCTTTTAACAGGAGGGCTTCGACTTCCGACGATAAGGTGTCGGAGGGAGGGGTGGTTACGAAGTACGATTTTTGTGGAATCTGGAAAAATTCTATTCTGTAGCCCTCTGCTACAACCGACAGTGCCCATTTGTCTGTCGTGATACGTTGCCATGCTAGTAGGAAGGGGGATAGACGGGTGGGAATATCGGAGCGAATGGGAGAGTCAAAGACTCTGCTTGTTCGGCTTGGGTGGTTTAGCCTTAGAAGCGGAAGCAGGCGGGAATCGTGGCTTATGGCCATAAGGTTTCTGCTGATAGACAGTAGACGGTGGTCTCTGCCATTGGGGTTCAGTGGGAGATCTTCGCGGTTGCTGTTTGGACCAAGATCTCTGCCATGTTTTCTGCTTCTGTTGTCTCGGTTGTGAGACACCCAAGTTACGAGATGTTTTGATACTCTTATCTAAATCATGAAGAACTGTGTCCGTCGTGGAGCTGAACAGTCCTTCACCCTCGAAAGGGAGGTCTTCCACTAAGGACTTAGTGTCTTGTGGAAGCGAAGTCGACCTCAGCCAGGCGTGGCGACGAAGGGCGACTGCTGAAGTGAGTGTCTTGGACGTGACGTCCGCAGCATGCTTGGATGCGTTAAGCTGATGCTTTGCTAGCACCATGCCTTCCCTCTGGATCTTCCTAGCGAGGCGTTGCTTATCCTCAGGAAGCTGAGCCAGAAGAGGTGTCATCTGTTCCCATAGGGAATACTGGTACCTGCTCATGCAGGCTGTGTAATTTGCCGTTTTTATGCCCAATGCACCGGCTGAATAAAATCGTCTTCCGAAAGAATCTAGTTTCCGTCCCTCCTTGTCCAAGGGGGAGGAATGTCCGCTACGTCCCCTAGCCGAGGGGGTCACGACTACTGAGTTGGGTTTGGGGTGGATGAATAGGAATTCTGCCCCTGGCTCTTGGAGCCTATACATGTGGTCCAACCTTTTGTTGGAAATTGGGGTTGAGGAGGGGTGGCCCCAGGATTCTTTGGCAGTGCTCAAGAGCACCGAAATTAGTGGCAACGCTACCGCGGTGGATGTGTCCATCTGTACGATATCGAAGATGGCATCGGTAGCGGTAGGAGTTGGTTGGACCGTGGCAAGCGCCAAGGAATGTGCCATTCGTTTGATAAGTTCTCCATAGGATTTCACGTCTTCGGAGGGGGAGATTGGTAAATTTTCAGCCACATCAGGGGATGGTGACGGCTGGATGGGAGATTCGTCATCGGATGATTCGGGAGATTCGGGCATCGAATGGTCGGAATGTTCGGAAGGAGACATAGGGGTCGACGGGTCTGGCTGATAAGGAGGGAGGTCGATATCGGGTGATGTGGGCATCGGTATCGTTAGTTTCGGTATTTTCGGTTTCGGTATCGGTATCGGAGTCGGAGGCGGGGCCGGGGGATCTCGGCATCGGGAGACTCTTGACGACATCGATTGGCGATCCCACTCCGCTGGGTACCATTGTGGAGGTGGCGGGTAGGAGGAACCATACAGGTATCGCCATTGACGGACGTCCCACGGCACCGAAGATGAGGGAAGGCGCCAGTCTCGCTCGCCTCTCGGTGCCGGCATCGGGTCAGGCCCTGTCTCGGGACTGCTGTGAGGGATCTGCGTCAGCTCGATGTCGGGTTCCGAATCCGTGAGCTGAATGGGTCGCGGCATCGGGGAGACGGGGCTGCCCCGGGGTCGCTCGCGCCCAGGAGGGTCAAGCTGTGGAGACCCATGCTGGGTCATGTCGGACGCGGGATGCGTCGACGAAGCACTCGAGGTCTTGTGCTTCAGCTTGCCCTTACCCTCTTTGCCCTCCTTACGCTTCTTAGCGGGAGTTCGTGGCAGTGAGAGGGGTCTTTTCGATGCCGACTTCTCGGTGCCGGAAGGGCTTCGCGTCGGTGGCGACGTCGGGCCCGTCGGTATCGATGGGGACGTTGCCGAGGCGTCGGCTGCGGACATCTTCGGTGACAACGCTGCCTCCAAGAGAGCCACTCGGAGTCGGGCCGCTCGGTTCTTACGAGTTTGTTTGGAGAACGCGGCGCAGCTCGAACAGGAGTCGACGCGATGCGACTCGCCTAGGCACAGCAAGCAGAGGGAGTGCTTGTCTGGGGGGGGGATTTTACTCCCACACTTAAGGCAGCGTTTAAAGAAACCCCACCGCTGGGCCATAGGCCGGGCGGGGAGTAGAAGGAGGAGAATCCAAAAGAGAGTCCAGGAAAACAGTCCGTAGGTCAGTAAGAGGTCTAAGAATCAGTCCGAAAGGCCTTTCCAAGTTGGAAAAGAAGAAACGAAAGTTAACTACCGACCGGAGCGGAGAGGGGGTCCTCACGACGCGGCGGTCAGAAGAGAACTGGCGGGATCCTCGTGCCTCTCCCCGGGTCATGCGCAGTGGGCGTGCACGTGACCAGGGAGCTGGCGCGAAAATCCGTTAGGCTTTGAAGATTACCGATCGGGATCGGCGCAGGCGCACTTTATCCCAGAGGTGTGATGCACAGAGACCACGAAGAAGATCCTGGGATTTTTCAGTTAAAAAAAAAAGACAATGGGGAACATAATAGGGATCTACAAAATGGGGTGGAGAAAGAGATCGAGAACTTTCTCCCCCCAAATATTAGCACTTGGGGGGGCACCAGAAGGTAGCCTCGCCTAGTGTGCAAAAAAACCTGGGGCCGGCCCTGGATAAATTGATACCACTTTGGTGGGAAGGTAACAGTGTTCCGTGCACCTTGGCATTTAGTCATGCTGGCCACATGACCACGGAAAAGTCTTCGGACAATGCTGGCTCTTCGGCTTGGAAACCGAGATGAGCACCGCTCCCTAGAATCAGATTCGAGTGGCTTTCGAGCAACAGAAACCTTTACCTTTACTTACCATATTATTTAACACCCTCAAAACAGCAGTATGAGGAAAACAAGACATCTACAGGTTTTCTTCTGGGTGACAAGTTGTTTGTCAGGGAATGTAGCAAGGCCCTGTATTTTGCTGTACCCCAAGCACTTTCAGATGCTGAAATCCCACTTCCAGCTCTTCAGCAGGTTATTAAAATTTCTTCAGTGTTTTTACTGAAGATATGACAAAGTCTACATGAGGCACTATTAAGCTTAGAGCTCAACTACATCTTATGCCATTTTTATTCTATTTTATTTTTACTTGCGAGCGTAGTCTCCCGGATACCTTTATTCATTCATTCATTTATTTATTTCTTCGATTTGTATCCTACTCTCCCCCACTTATAAAGGAGGAAAATGGCACAGGAAGAGAGGAAGACTTCAACCCTTTCCTCCCGTTTCCTCACTAGGAAATGGTTTCTCCAACCTTCTTTTACTCCCTGTGGAAACTGGAAAGTTCCCAAACAACTAAGTTCCTAAACAACTACAGAAAAGTACTCTTGGTCACTGCCTCAAAACAGTAAAACTGGGCTTCACTGGAAAGTCATCAATACTTTTGGTGTCTTTGGGAATTCCCTACTGGAATTCCCTACTGGGTTTGGCTTTTAAAAGTCAGGATATTTTGCATCTTCAGTGTCAGTTTGACTGTGATATATGCAAATGAAGTACATCCATGCCTTTCTTCCTCTTCACAGCATCAACACTATCTGACCTGAGAATACTCTTCATGCATAGGAATAGGTAGGCATTCCACAGCAGTTTGAGAGCATCTCTTAAGGCCAGTGACTTCCTCTAGGCCAGAAGAAACATGGACGCACAGATGAGCATACAGCTTCTTGAGATAAAAATCCACTAGCATCAGGGAGATTAAACAGATTACAATGAGTACATTTTCTAAAACCCATCATTCCCAACATATTTTATAGTATGAATGTTCTGTGTTTAAGCGCACGTAATTTCCAGCAGTCAGTTCTTTTAAATTCCACAGGTTTCAGCTGTAAAGCATGGCAATCAACTGCAGAGTGATTTCATATACACAGAGCAGGATGTGTGAGGATACCACACTTAAGCAATCTGTCCGATGCAGATATGAAAAAGGAATTTGCAACTCCACACACAACTCTAAGTTTCATTTCTGGAAAACAAAACCAAACAAATCCTAACTGGATTTCAGTGGCAAATAAGTAATTACAAGTACACACTAGAGACCACACAGCTCCCTAGAGGAAGATGAAAATTCCCTTTTTCAACACAAGATGTTTCAGAGAGCAGCAGCATAAGCGCACCTCCACTCTGGTTCTCTGAAGCTTTCTCCACGAATTCTTGGAATTTTCTTAATCTTATGATGATCTAGCAAAATACCCAGAACTGTGATAACTATTAACTGCAGACACAGCCATGAGAGAACAGCATCACCAACAACCAGGATAGAAAAAAATGTTCTGCCCCTTTAACAGAGACTTAATGGGATGTTATTTACCAAGAGATGTTATTTGCCTACATGCCATGAAAAGCTTCACCTGCCCATTTGCACACATTAAGCCTCTACAGGGCGGGGTGGGACATTTTTTCTCCAGGCTGTTATTAACCTTACGAGTGAAAGTCACCACACGAGTGAGAATGCATGCATGTGCTCATATTCGGCAGGTTCTCACAAGTGTTAGTTGGGACAACATATCCCTGCCCAAGTCACAACCACAAGAGAGGAAGGAATTGTTCTCCCCCTACCCACCACCACAGATCTCTTATCACAACCAACAAGGACATTCTTCAACTCTCACAAGCTCTACTGATGTGTGTCTGCACCTCCTGGGTCAGAGGCATGCAAAGCTCGAAAGCCAAGATATCCACTGTGTTAACTAGTGCATCTGTTTAATTTGACTTCTATTCCATGGAATGCATTTTAAATACACAGTATTTGTTTGCCCAGTATTGATGTAGCATAAACAGATAATAATACTTGTTTGTATTTCCAACTTAACTATCCATCACATGCATTTTAAAGCATCAGAGCCTTGGCATTTGTTTCTACTTTCTTTGCTTTTCTGCCTTAAGAAGCAATAAAACAATGCTTGTTAAAAACAGATATTGAGGTGTCATGCCGGAGATATTAAAGAGATACTCATGAAGGCAGATTTTGCTAGGCAACAAAAAACAAGAAATTATGAATTGCCCTGGATCTATTTACCATTGAAACAATAAAAGAAAATGTTTCTTTGCAAGTGAGAAAAGTTATCTTTATTAACTCACCGGCATGAAAACATACTGAAGCAATTGTTCTAATTTAGCAGCAGACATGAGTGATCATTTCTAGAATAATCTACTTTAAAAATAAGGGTATCTTATTATGAAGCACTTATCCTAAAGAATTCATACCTTCTGGGAGGAAAAAAACATTTTAAAAGCATATAGTCAGTTATGGTGTAAATTGATGCTGAACAAGCATTTCCGACACAGTATATGTTCAGCAGTTTAAATCCTGTACCTAGTCACTGGCTGTCTGCCAGAAGTCAGTCTAGGTTGCTGGGTTTGTATGTCACTGTAGACGTGCAAGCTATTGACAGAAGGGATATCACAGGATCATTCAGCTTGCCTACTGCTTCGCTTTTGTCCTGCCTTCTGAACTAGACAATGGATAATTTTCAAATCTCAAAGACAGATTTATATACGTGTGTACTTTGCAACTAACTACCTTATGTATTCAGAGTACTATCACTGAACTGAAGCATTTTAAACAGATTTGTCTGTCAATATAAAGGTTTATATTTGCAGTAAAGGTGACTCAAACTGACAGAAAAGATGTAGTCATCAGTCACACAGCTGAAAATGGAAGATTTGTCTTCACTTACCGTGAAGTTTCCTTCTCGGTGGTCCAGGAGTGGGGCAGTCCTTACTCTTGGGATATGAACAGTCTTACTGGTCATATCCCAAGAGTAAGGACTGCCCCACTCCTAGGACCACCAGAGAATGGGCTGTTGTTTGAGTGACCATATACCAAATGGCTGAGTTGTTGTGAGATTCTGGAATCTTCACAAACATTCTCACTGTGTAAGAAAAATCATATAAATATTGATGAGTAATGCAAAGAACTCAACAAAATTAAAGATTTGATTAAGGAGGGGTTGTGCCCTTTGAACAGGAAAAGAACACACATTTTTTTTTGGGGGGGGGGGATATATCAAAAAGGACCAGGAAACTCAGTGAGATAGATTTCCTAGCTCTCTTTGCGTTCAGGTAATGAGAATCTAGGATTGCTGAAGAAAGATAATAGATCTGGTGTTGGGTAGGAAACAAGGTCTAACTTGGAAGAGGCAGAACCTAAATGATGGGCAAAGGCTGGGCCCAGGAACCAGGAAAGTAGTGCAGTTGGTAGAGAATGGAGAAGCTAATCACCATCAACAACAATTTCTGTACTCCAAGAAAAACCAAAATTTACTTGAAATAACTAATTTTTTTTTTTTGGAAGTCAGTTTGACAAGTCTTAACTATCAGGCAGAGAATAACTGTTACATAAGTCCCTTTCTTTTTCTAAGGCATGTGGTGTTTTAACTAGGAGAGGAGAAAGAGATTTGGTCCGAATCTTGTTCCATGCACATTTTTTAAAAGTTGATGATGCTATATCCCTTAGCCTGTCTGCATGGACCAATGTTATTGGAAGCCAATGCAATTACTGTTTTCAAAGATTTTTGTTTTACATACAAACTTCCTCATAGGAATATTCAGGGCTCATTCCGTAGCAGGAGCTCCTTTGCATATTAGGCCACACACCCCTAATGTAGCCAATCCTCCAAGAGCTTACAGAGCTCTTCTTACAGGGGCTACTGTAAGCTCTTGGAGGACTGGCTACATCAGGAGTGTGTGGCCTAATATGCAAAGGAGCTCCTGCTATGAAATGAGCCCTGGGAATATTAAAGTCCTGTTTTCCATTAAGCAATTTTAAGACTACAGCAAGCTCTCCAGCCCTCTCTGACAAGGTGGCTTATTCCATCCTTGGCTTTTGTACTCCATTGCAACAAGGGTTGCCAACTCTGGGTTGGGAAATTCATGAAGACTTTGGAGGTGAAGCCTGGGGAGGGTGGGGTTTGATGAGGGGAGGGAACTCAGCAAGGTATGATGTCATACAGTCCACCCTCCAAAGCAGCCATTTTCTCCAGGGTAACTGATTCTCTGTCGTCTGGAGATCAGCTGTATTCCCAGGAGATCTCCAGGCCCCACTTGGAGGCAGTCAATCCTAATTGAAACTGAACACTTTTTACATTTCCCGCGCTCAATAAAGACACATCTACCAGTTTCGTTTCCTTTCTAATCCTTAGAAGTATACTATGCATATACAATGTGAAAATCATCATCATCATCTCCTCAGTCTCTGTACAAGTTGCTGACCTTTCAAATGCCTTTTTTCAACCTTATCCTCACATGAACAGAGAAAATGTGGTAATAGGGAATGCAAAGCAGGCAGCCAGGCAAAGCAGCAGATGCACAGGGACTGGTAGAAGCCCTGAGGTCAAGAGGTACAGTTTTCTCAGCAGTTAATTGAGTTGCACTGCCTTAAGTCTATTTTGACCTATTCTGTCCCTTTTTGCTTTGATTTGCACCTGCTACTGAGCTCAATTAGCCAAGCAGCTCATCTCTGTTTTAGTTCAGGTTCACTGGTGGAAGCATGATTTCTTTTACCACAATTAGGAAAAGAATCTCCCTAACAGTTCAGAATTTCTTTCTGCAGGGCATGGGGTGGTAAGGTGGGGCTTGCAGAAAGAGAGTGAAAAATGTTTGCTGTTGTTGTGATCCTTAGAAGTAAAGCCAAAAGGCAACTTATATTCATAAAGAAAGATTATCCTTCCAATAAGCACATAGTGGACACCAAAATCAATCACTTTATCTGTTCCTAGATCTTGGCTTCACTCCTTGCATAATTCTTCATTAAGATAACATTAACGAATTGTTATGGGAAAGGAGAATATCTTTTCTAAAAAGGGATATATTTTACTGGCTTCTACAGTAACAACTCATTGTAGCTCTTCTTTAGATGTGGGTTTTCAGAAAGTATGAAAATATGCCAAAAACGACTTTCCCCAACATTTTGAACTAATGGTTTGCTTATTAAAACAAAAGTATTCAGTAAAAAGGAACTTAGGACATGAACATATTTATTCTTAATAAAAATAATGATGATGAATTCTTTAATTCACTTTAATAGTAAGAATAAATTATACGTAAGAGGAAGGGCATGCATATTAAGGCATTTGGATGTATCAGGGGACTAAAAATAGAGCTGTAACTCTAATATAACAGAACTAAACCACTGTATTTAGTTATTACTATCAAGTTCCTTGTAAATTACCTTAATTTTAATGGAGGACCTTTTGAAGGACTGAAAGGAATCTGTAATATTTAGACACAGAACCAACTTTGTTGTGAAGTACTCTGCTGGTCACTTGATTTGCAAATTACAGATGAAGAGGTATGACCTATTCACCCTTTGGTTGGAAGATCTTGAGATTGCTAAATGGGAAAAAATGGCCAATTAAAAAAAAAGAGGTGCAAGGGATGTAGTTTGGGCATTTTCATGAGTTGTGGATAGTAAACAGATAGAAAAGTAGCATGACTGGAAAGATAAGGAATCAGTAGTGCAGGAGGTTAGTTTGTTCTTTAACTCCTCAAACAATCCCTGTGCCAAAACATCATGCTTTTTCCTCTCTCACATACTTAAGAACATAAGAGAAGCCAAGGCTGGATCAGGCCAATGGCCCATCCAGTCCAACACTCTGTTACACAGTGGCCAAAAACACCAGGTGCCATCAGGAAGACACTAGGACCCACTGTTGCCCCCCCAGCTCCAAGAATACAATACATCACTTGCCCCAGACTGAGAGTTCCTATCAATACCGTGTGGCTAATAGCCACTGATGGACCTCAACTCCATATGTTTCTCTAATTCCCTCTTGAAGCCGTCCATGCTTGTAGCTGCCACCATTTCCTGTGGCAGTGAATTCCATGTCCTCTACAGAATTCCACTTTCTTGAGCCATCCCAAGAACTGCTGGGTGCCCTACTTGAACACACAGATTGAGAGAGAAGCAGAATTATAACTATAGGCGCAACTCTTTGGCTTGATCCCACCCAACACAGCTACTGACAGAAGGATTTCTGTTAGCAGAAAGATTTTCTCACCTCCCATCTCTTTCTGGAGACTGAAAGCCCCCCCCTCCCCTTGTTCCTGGGAGTCAGATAATGCCACAAAACAGTGTAAAAGGGGCAATGAGGGACCTGCTACAGGTGGTGTTAAATGGCAAAAATCCTCCACAGGATCCAACTCTCTGAGTAAATCGCAAGATTTGGAATTTTCAATACAGGAGACCAAAGGCTAGCTTCACGGAACAACAACAAAAATTCTCCTAAATTTATAAAACACTAGTTAACAGCATCAAATTTCATTTTAATTTAAATCAAACACTTTTGGTGCTAAATAAATATTACATAGTAGCAGTATGTGTCATCTAGTTCTTCCAAACATTCATACAATGATAAATCACATTTACCTAAAATAAGTCACAAAAGAAAAACATATGCACTTCTCTATACGAAAGAAGTTATACACGAAGCATCCAAAAACAGACATTATTAATAACACACAAGAACTATTCTTACTTGGCCACAAGGTACTGTCACCTCTGCTCAGCAATGTGTTTCCAAGGTGCCCATGGACTTTAGTGTGACTGCTGGAATAGAGTGGAATAAGTTCTTCTTCTTCATCATCATTGCCACTGAGTGGCCACTTATTTCTGTGCAGGCAGCAAACTACTGGATCTGAAGGCAGGCACTGCATATAAGCAATCATTTTAAGAAGGAGATCCAAACAATCAATAACCTTGGTATTTGTGATGCCCGGCACAAAAACCCTACAGGTGAAGAGGGACAGCAAACTAGAGACCTTACTGTTCTGACTCAGCTGGAACAGATATTTGGCAACTGATTTTACAATCCCTATGCGCAGATTTGACTTCGTTATTTCAAGTGCTAAATGGAGTCTCGGTGCTGGAGTAACTAACCCAGAAGAATCCAGCAGCAGCCCTAGGACACCTAAGACAGATCTGAAACCTCTTTATGCTTCAGCTGAACTCTGATGCTTCTCTTAAGCTTTATCCCAGATTATTTGTAACTGTCTGAACAGGTACTACAGTCACCCACACAGATGGCCATATCTTAAAAGCTTATTTAAAGCTGCATACACTGCAGCCGACAGAGCATCAAAAGTAGGGGGGAAAGCATGCCAGCACTTCCTGATTTCCCACTAAAAAAAAAATAAAAATAACCTCACACAAATTTTAAGAAAGAAAATAAAAATAAAGCACTGTCACATGTGGATTGGAATGAAGTTATCAAAACAAGCGAGGAGAAACTTTTTAAAATCCCTTACTTGCCGAACAGAAATTCCTCCAAACTTTGACCTTTTTACTAAATTTGCAGTAAGCAATAATTAAATGTACAGCATGTTACAACTGATGACTAAAAACAGGCAAATCCTTAGAAACCTCCTTGAGGGAAGCATTATCCCTATTAAAAGATGAGAACAGAGATTCAGGGAGGTTTAGTATGCTGTCTGTGCTTTAAGTGTAAAAGCCAGGATTAGAAGAAACATCTAGGGTCCCACAGCTCTACTCACAGTTAAGTGTTACCTCTCCCGAATGAAATGGGATGGAGGAAAAAGAGGATCATGGGTAGACAAAAAATATTGTTGTATTAACTGTAATTCCAGTGTAAGTAAAACAACACTTTCCAGTTTCATTTATATTTGCCTATACAGCCAAAGGTCCTGATTGCCCCTTCATACATTTTAATCACCTTTCCATATTCACTACACAGTTGTTTAAAAGCTTCATTCCCCCCACCCCAGTATTTTATCCATATCCTGAAAAGTAGAGATTCAAATCTGATTTCAAGTGGAAATTGAAGTCCTTTTGCACATCTTCCACTAGAAGTCCTACAGTGCATTTCTAAGAATGTTTACTTAGAAATACAGAGGAAGTCCAATGGGATTTACTCCCAACACTCCTAAGCGCACTTTAACTATTTAAAACAGAGCCACTTTTAAAAAAATGACCTGAAGCTTGTGCATATATGTACAGAGCAAGTCCTGCCTCCTCCTTCCCTTTCCATCCACTCTGAGATGAACAGAGGGATAGCAAGTTGAAAATACTCAGTGGCTGCAGAAGATTCTTCTACGGAGCTGACCTTTGGCTTTTTCCTCACTGTCATATAGTTCTAGTACTTATGATTCCTGGCCTTGACTCTCTTGGTCAGCGGAACACAGTCCTGGCCTTGATAGCAGTGTGTGATAGCACTCTGGGTCTTCCTGTCATTTGACTCCGATTTCACATGATTTCCTGGCATTTGCTTGTACATCAAAAACTGAAAACCACTACTTTAGAGTGTAAGAAGTTCTGAAATTAGAACTACATTGACTTCAAGGGAATTACTGGAAAAGATTTAACAGACTGTTAACATGAAACAGTGCCACAGATACACAAGGCATTCATAGCACTATCCCCAGTGCAACTTCCACAATCACTGAGTAAGTAGGCGGATGCATGGAAAAGAAGGCACAGTCATCGGTCTGAAGTTTAGGAAGGTTTTCCTAGAAGTTGGTGGGTCGGAAGACAGTTTCTCGGCTAGTTCCAGGAGCTCTGGACTGGGGAAAGAACTAGTGGGGTGTGAGAACCAGCATCCAACCCCCACAGTTATGGGGTCAGGTTTGGTGGGAGACTTTTTCTACCTTTAATTCAAGGGCAGCCTCCAGGTGTAGAAACTGTTCCATTAAAGAAGACCATCTTCTGAGGATGACATGTGATGGTCAGAAAGGTCAATCCCTGAGGAAGAAGTTGAGGCTTCAATCAAGTACTCCTCCAAATGTGATAGTCTATGCCTTGATCCTCTGGGGAGGATCGCAGCTGATCAGAACAGCACTGGTTCTCTAATAGAATAGCAACACGTAGACCTGCATGCCCAGGCAGCATTTTGGAGCCATCCAGATTTGTTGGTATCAATGGAGTGTCAACTGCTTAGGCTTCCTTGATCCCGAGGGGAGCTGGTGCAGGTGGACTTTGTCCAAAGTACAGTAGTCAGGGGCAATGCTGCCTGAGAACGAGAGTGTTTAGCCCACGCAGGTGGCACTCAAACAGTCTTAGTGGATGTGAAGCCTGTTGTCTTAACAGGGTTAAGATTCCCCATCAGAGGTTTTATGGCCATCATTGCTGTAGGAACTAAGTTAGAAGCAGAGGCCCTTGATACTGTTGCTTCAGGTTAATTCAGCTGCCCATAGAAATGCTCTTTACACTGCTTCTAAGATTTTTAATTTCAAGCTTCAGTGTCACTTTATCTGAATATCCATATACGACTGAGAACCATTTAAACAAGAATAAACTATGAAAATAAAAGATACTTAGTGGGATCCAGTGGCAGACACTTTTGTGGGTGGTACAGAAATTTCCTGCATCCCAACTCCTCCTGTATCCCATTGAACTCCATGAAATGTTGCTCTTGGGAGATACAGGACTGTAAAAGATGCATTTGGGGGTCTATAGTGGGAAGTGGAATCAGTTAAAAACTGTCACCTCCTCCACTGGTGGAAAACCACTGCTTGATCGAACCTACTGTTTTATAAACATAGTTTTATTACAGAAACACTTTGCAACATATCACAATCCACAAAGATATTCTAATAAGGTTTATTATGAATCTTACATGGAAGCTGATAAGTAAAAACCTAAGCTAAAGCACATTTGTTCTCAAATTTATTTATTTATTTTGAAATCGTTTAAAAGGAAGTTTGAATAAAACACAGAACAAACCCAGGACAATTCTACAGGTGGCAACAAGCCTGGGATTAGCTACGAATCTACTCTTCACGGGGAGCTGTAGCCAAGCCCAGGACTTTTATATAATTTTGCAGTGTTACCAAAATAATGGACGTCACAAGCATCAATGGCCCAAACAACAAGGAAGATGACATTTGGTGGAATGGGGTAGGATTTCCAACGCCCTCCCTCTCCTGCAATCCCTTGTGTCAGATAGAGCTGTTAACAGCCATCAGACTACGCTGAGAGCTGGGGAGTCCTGACTTCAAATCTTATGTTTCACCCTCAGCCATATGATGACCTTAACAGAAGCCTCTTTTTTTTTTATCCATCTCCACAACCATCAACAACAGGGGAATAATTAGACTGGTCTACAGTACAAGGTTGTTGAAAGCACCACTTAAGTAACTGATTTGCCAGAGCACTTCAACCTGCTGGACTTGATCCCCCATCTCAATACAAGGTGCACAATAATTTCCACCTTCTATCCTATGGCATGAGGTGTCATGGAATCTAGAGCTGAAAGGTATGTGTTCTTCAGTGGGGACAACTGAGATGCCTGTCCAATGAGACAGAAAGGGGCATAGTGGGCTAGAGACACAGCAATAGGAAGAAGAAAGGAAGAATAAAAAGGATGATAGAACAACACCCTGGAAGAAAAGGGGTTTATAACACCACTGTGGGGGTGGCTGACCTTGGAGAACAAAACATCAAATAGCACCCTAACACAACTGATGGCACGCTGGTATGAGTACTTCACCATTTAATACCAAATAATTCCTAGGTTGAAGGCAGTCTTGAGTTTAAAGATCGGTAAGTAATAAGCAGAGGGAGGAAATCCAAGGGCCAAAGATGAAATTTGGTGAGGAGGCTCTTGCTCTCTTCATTTCCATGAAGTTTAAGCTATGATCCCTTTGGGGGTTAGAGGCTACTTGAATTATGAAAAACAGAGATTACATATTCTAAACCCAAGAGACAGAACGGGCTATAGCTAAAAACAATTAAGTAAAAGCATTCATCCAAGGTGCCTGCTGATGCTGAGACAAAAACTATTATTGCTTCACAATATTAGAAGTTTAAACCGATTGCAGCCGTTGAAGCATCTGAAAAACGTGGGACCAAAGATGCGCTGCCAAAAATAAATAAAAAGAAATGTCTCTAATCTATAGCAACAATGGAATGACAAAACTGCTAAGGCTGGTACATCCTAGCACTATGGCAGCAAAACATTCTTTACATCTGTGAAATGCAGCTAAATTTACAGCTGGCTTTGAATAGCAATTCAGATACAGTTGGGGCAAGAAACCAACAACAACAACAACAACTCATTTCCATGGTCCCTTCACAATTTAAAACTCCAAAAGTAAGTATCCTCTTCTGGCCATTATTAGGCACAATCTTATTATTTTTCTAATGTTTAACTCTTGTTTTTCGAGTCGTAGGGTTCTTGAAATACACACATTAAAGACCAATCCTGGATGACACTGCATGGGATGGTAGAACAGGTTGCAATGGGCAGTAGAAGCAATACATTCATGGACTTTCCTGAATTTAGGTTTGGTCTTTTGCAAGTTTGACCCTAGCATACCTTCGAGGAAGAACAGGTTAAAAGATGATAGAATCTTAAAGTGATATATTACTATATTTAATGCCAGTACTGGTGGAAGATGTCTAACACACGTCAAAGGTAAGAGTGTATCATAAAACAGTCAGTCTTTCTGCTTCTTAGAATGCAAAGAAGTCTATGCAGACTTTTGCTTCAAAATAATCTAAACATCATTCACAAAAGGAACCAGGAACACAGGCTTCAGCTGTGCGTAATTATTAGAGCACGCTATGCTATAAGCGCTGGAAGTGTTATATTTTGCCACTCAATCTACCACAGGACCCCAACACAAAGACAAAAGGACACGGTCTTTCACCACAGACAGCAAGGCTTCCTACATTTTAAACACAATGTTCAGCATGCACAACAGTCATAAAGGTTCACTCCCTACTGCATAGGTAAGACAGCTAGTGTCAAATGTACTCAAAGAGATCTAGAATTAACAAATAATTCTACAGTTCTTTGGGGCACCCCTTGATGTACTCTGAATTTAAACAAAATGAACTAATTTTCATCCCAAAATGGCAAAT
The DNA here is from genome assembly GCA_029233225.1 of Lepidodactylus listeri. NCBI lineage: Eukaryota > Metazoa > Chordata > Lepidosauria > Squamata > Gekkonidae > Lepidodactylus > Lepidodactylus listeri. The sequence continues at coordinate 45,681,129 of JARCFY010000003.1, forward strand.
GCTACAGAATAGCCTTTGAATAAGATGGTCCAAAATATTAAGTTTTTACGGCTTATGAAATCTGTGTTCTAGATACATCTAGTAATCACATCAGAGCACAGAGTTAAAATCAGCAATTTTATGGGCTAAACCAGACAAGATGCTGTCCCTGAATCCAGGCCTTCATTTAGTTGAGTCCGGGCATGATGCCAGCAGGGGCAAGTTGGCAAATAATACTCCCCCCCCCACCCCGAGTGCAATTTCAAGTTGGAAAAATCATTCCTGCAGTTCTCAAGGCCCTTATTGTTAAGGATATCCCACGGGTTTTATTTTGGCCAAGCGTTTGGATTAATGGAGTCTCTATGATTGTTGACCATCCACTTCTCCAGTTTTATGCTGGATAGCAGGAGTACCAAGCTCTGTGGCAGGGACTGTCCTCTGACTGGAGTTTCCGCAGCACTCATTGGAGTCCAGGGCCGGGATAGGTGCCTTCAACTTAAGACTGAAGTCCCTCTTTTCAAAGCCCAGTACCTGGGGGTTGGTCTTTTACATTTACTGAAGGAAGGTGTAAGAGGAAAAGAAGGAAGTGTGTGGGGGAAATGTGTGGATAATCTATTAAGAGTTTCTTGCTTTCTCTCCTGTTGTGGTTAGGGATATGAGCTATTCTAAAGTTGTAAGGCTGGTAAGGAAAAGGATATTGAACTTGATCACGCCAGCACACAGGCCCATGCAGGAAGTGTATGCTCTAAGTTTGCAGTTGGGATTCCCCTTTGACCCTTCCCTCCAGAACTAAGCCTGCTTACAACTCCTAAACATAGGCACGCTTTTACGTTAGGCAGACCGAATGTCCTGCTAGCTGCAGAGCTCAGGGGGTGCTTAACCAAAACTCCATATTCTGGCAGCTCCTGCTCCTATGCATCTGGAGTAACAGAGCTCATAGATCACCTCATCTTATTCTGTGATCAATGGATGCCATTCAGAGACCTCTGGATTACATCTATCCTTTTTTTTTTTTTGTAAATTTTTTATTGCATTTTAATCTCTACACCTACACTAAAATCTACAAACTAACCTACCCTAAGGTATACAGAAAATGCGTTCATAATACTGTTTACTAATATCATTAGTTACTGAAAAGCTAAATTATTTCTTGGCATACATTACTAATTCATTCTTGCTGCTTACAAATAGAAATTTAACATTGGATCCCTGGACTACATACATCAGAGTAAACAATCTATACTAGATTTTAAAGTTACAAGGCTTGGTGTGTTATTACAGCAAAAGAAAAAAAAACACTTAAAAAAACTATTTCTCCTTTGGTTCTCTTCCTTTCTTCTTGTCTTTCTTCTTTCTAGGGGCAGCCGCCCCCTTCTTCGAGTCCGAATCATCTCCATCTTCAGTCTCTGAGCTTTCAAATCTATCCTGAGTAAATATGAGCTGCCTGCTGAATCCCACATAATCTCTTTTTTGCTGACAGACACCAATCTACAAATAATGCATTTGGTTGCCAATTTTCTAACACTTGTGGTTTCTCTATGCTGTTACAGAGATGGGTTTTAATTTGCCATGTCCTATTTTAATGTTTACTAGTTTATATTTTATCTTGCATTTGTTTTTGACTTTGCTTAAGACCTCTGATCAGAAGAACGTAGTAATAAAAGGAAAGGTTGGAGGAATGGCACATGGGGGAAAGGCAGGAACCCCTCCTCCCCCTGTAACTCGCTGGTACCAACCACAATCGGGCTTCCACAGCACTCTAAAATGGCATTCCCTAAACCTAAAAAATTCAGGTGTATCCCTGAGGCAAACTCAGGGCCAGCATCTTCTCTAGTTTGGCCCTGTGTTTATTGCTAGTGCTACCAGTTTCTTATGCTGGACAATTTAACATGAATTAACAGAAATCTGATTACACTTGGAAGCAAGTGACTGGTGTTCTGGATAACTTCTGGCATAAGACGTTTTAATCAGAAAATAAAGAGTTAACAAAAACTAGTATCATCCGTGTGCAAAAAAATCAAGGCACTCACATACAGCACAGCGGTGTGGCATATCATGCTTTGCCCAGAATTACAGCATTTATCTTCCAGCAATTTTTCTCTTAAATTGATGCATACTGTGAAGCTTTACTACAATTGCTGCTCTGAACAGCATCTCCTAGCATTTAGAAGCAATGATATAGTGCAGAAACCATGTAATTGAGAACAAAGAATGTCAGCAAGTGATAGTTAAGGTGTCTTTGGTTGTGTTGTATGTATTCGTCAAAATTTGGTAACAGAGAATAAAAAATAAAATAGGAAATAGGAAAAGCTAAATGTGAAAAGGTAGCAACCTATCAACATTCGAATTTGCTACTGTTTTATTTAGCAACATCTATTGTAACATACTACGTGTCTGATGGCAAGAATACAGGGATTACAAGACTTTGTTCACCTTTCATATTGCCTACATCTATTATTTCAGCTGCAGAGAAATGGGAGCAAAATAGGGTAAAGCCAAGGATTTAAACACAAACTCTTCTATTGATGCTGTGCAAAATAACGTTATTAGATTATTTAAACCCACAAAACCTCTGAAGTCAAAAGTATGTCAAGGTTACATCTGAAAGGAAGAGAAGTGGCAATAGCTATTTAAAAGATATAAGCTTTGCCATCTAGGTTACGTTGAATAATCATCAGAAAAGGTCTCAAGTAATTTTTGGCACCTTCCTATCATCAGTACTAGCATTTGGTTGAAATAATGTGAAAAGTCTAGTAATTGAAGCCCTCTATTTGTGGAGTGCTAAAAAGGCAACACTTAAACAACCTGAAATAATGCCAGAGATTTTTTTCCATCTGTACATAGGTTTAGTTAAACTATGTGGAAGTTATTTCACATACCACATCAGTGCTATATTCTTTCCATACCTACAGTTGTGAACAGTTGCACATACTTCTCTGACATGCTTGAATACTTGCTCTGCTATGAATGCATTTAAATTTTTAAATAAGACACGTTAACTAACAATCTCAGGTTGTGGAATTCAGTTCTCAGTGCTAAAAGAAGCAAATACTCAGTGGGGCCTGAAGATTAGCCCGTGTTTTGTTTAATACCCTCTCACCCCTCAAACGCTGCTAAAACCACACACTAGAATATCGTAAGAATAAAACATGCTGATGATACCAGTGGATACCTTCTTTGTTTACAGTTTGTGAGAATTAGGCCTTATTTCCCAAAGGACTAAATGATTAATCTTTTCAAACTCAGCATACTAATGGCTATAAATCTGTCTGGCTGACAACTGTTCATCAAATGTTGGAGGAAGCTATGAGGGGTACGGCCATACTCAAATTAATATTGACCAACAGGCATGAGATGGTAGATTGGGTAAAGATGATGGGGACCTTAGGGAGAATTGACCATGCCCTGATAGAATTCCTTTTCCTGTGGGACCAAGGAAGTTCATAGCCACACATGTATGTTAGATTTCTGTAGGGCAGATTTTAATAAACTCAGGGGCATGATGAGAATCGTTCCATGGGCAAGACTGCTGGAAGGGAAGAGAGCAAGTGAAGGGTGGGCTCTCCTAAAACAAGAGCTCTTACAAGCTCAAGTCATCGGTATTCCAACAAGAAAGAAACACAGTAGGGGATCCAAGAAGCCAATGTGGATGAACAGAGATCTCCATGATGTACTAAGGAAGTTGTGCTAAGGGAGAAAAAGGAATCGTTCAAGAAATGGAGGCAAGAATAAACCTCTAAAGAAGAGTATCTGCAGGTTGCTAGTGTAAGCTCATAGTGAGCTAAAACTGACCAGGGAGCCTCGCTACAAGAAGAAAATCTTCTTCAGATATGTGAGGAGCAAACGCAAGATAAAAAGAGATGATGGGCCCACTGTTGGGTGAAAATGGAGAAATTTTGAAAGAGGACAGAGAGAAAGCAGAAAGGCTTAATACCTATTTTGCCTCAGTTTTTCCCCTGAAAAAGAGAACAAGCTCATCTAGGTAGTAGGCAAGGCACGGCGTCTGAGCTGCTGGTTGACATGGATAGAGAGGTAGTTGAGAAGCACCTGGCTGCACTTATTGAGCAAAAGTCCTCTGGGCCAGATGGTACGTCCCCAAGAGTGCTCAAAGAACTTTCTAGAGCTTGCAGAGCCTTTGTCCATCATCTTCCAGACTTCCTGAAGGACGGGAGACATGCTATAAGACTGAAGGAGGGCACATGTTATCCCAATTTCAAAAAAGGGAGGGGGGATGGCCCAGGAAACTACAAGCCAGTCAGTCTAACCTCTGTCCCAGGAAAGATACTGGAGCAGATTTTAAAGGGATCAATCTGCGAGCATCTAAAGGATAACTTGGTGGTCCAAGGAAATCAGCACGGATTTGTCCTCAACAGGTCCTGCCAGACCAACCTCATTTCCTTCTTTGATCAAGTGACGAGCTTACTGGATTGATTGTTGATGTTGTTTACCTGGATTTCAGTAATGCTTTTGACAGGGTTCCCCATGATGTTCTGATTGGTAAACTAGAGGACTATGGACTGGACTCTAGGATAGTAAGGTGGGTAGGGAACTGGCTGGAGAAGTGCAGTCGAAGAGTAGTTGTCAATGGCATTTCATCTGAATGGAGGGAGGTGTCCAGTGGGGTGCCACAGGGCTCGGTTCGGGCCTGGTACTTTTTAAGAAAAGTCTTTCCAAGTTTTTCCAGAACAAAGTTTGAGTCTAGTGGCACCTTTGAGGCCAACAAAGTTTTATTCTGGGTATAAGCTTTCATGTGCACGTACATTTCTTCAGTGACACAGCAAATAAAGGTACTCTGTTAATTTGATCACCCAGGAATTGAATTTTGTTCAAGATTTTACCAAGGATATTATAATCTGTAAATCAGGGCAAAATAAATAGATATACAAAATGTAATGATAATTTTTCTTCTTTTTGTAACATCTTTATACACAGATGCTGATTAACTGACAGCTTGGATTAACATCTGTCCAAGGATATGGATCAGATAGTTTAAACCAGCATGAAAGAAGAGCTAAAGGTTGAGGACAGCAGAGTTCAGTCATGCAGAAACCTTCCATAACGTGGGCTCTCCCCCCCCCCCCCCTTTAACAAAGACAATTTCCCAAGCCTGATGAGATGGTAATACCCTTCCCACCCCAGCATTCTACAGTGCAAGGCTTGGTTTCTTAGAATGCAGAGAAGCACAGTTTCATAAACTTTTGTCCTTTTGATTAACTTTAACTATCAACAGCTAAGTAGCAACCTCCAGGTGATGCCTGCAGTTCTCCCCAAATTACAACTGACCCCCAGACTACAGATAACAATTTCCCAAAGGAAGTGGCAGCTTTTAACTGAGGGCTCTGTGATATACTACAGCGTCTAGAAGAAACAGAAGTCTTAGAGTGACAGGCTTGCTGAGATCTCTCCCCAAAGTCTGCCCTCCCCCAGCACTACTCTCAAATCTCCAGGAATTTCCCGAGCAGGATTTGGCAGCCCCCTGAACCGGTCATAACACTGTGCCTCAGAGTGCAGGGGCCTCCCCACAAACAATGAGAGAAGCTGCACAGGAAGCTACAGTTCAAATAGGAAATCCACAGAAATCACAGTGACACCCCCAAAGGCACCTTGAGCCGAAATGAATCAAAATACGGTCTCCAAATTAAATTCTGTCTGCTACCCTGTAGAGCTCATAGTTTAAAAACAAGAACACTTTCAGTTTAAAAACAAGAACGCTTTCCTCTTACCAGAAGAAACAAAAAGGTGCACCTTTAAGAATTGCTACTGCTTGCCTGGCTCAACTAAAAAAAAACGCTTGTGCTCCAAGACACCAGAAACAATCTGTTTCTGATATTTGCTAAGAACGTTGCCAAGAAAAGAATCCAAGGAATGCTCTTACATGCATACTACACATAAGACAACTGGTGAACAGACCATTGATGTATTTTCAAAAAAGGGAAAATAAATCTGCATTTCTAGAACAGATCTTTCCTCTTGGGAGCAACAAACACATGCCCAGGATTTTTCTGGAATGGTATCCAACATAACTTATTGCTATTTTTAGCAGAAAATATTCTCTCTGCTTTCCTTTCTCAGATCTACAGCTGTAAAACAAGCAGTAGTATGGAAAATGGTCCTTAAATGCAGCCAAACTAAGTACACCAGGCCATATGTCATCCAGTATCTTGACAAGTCTTACACCTTCTAATCCAACAATAATACTTCATAAAATGGTCAGACTTATTCATTGTACAGACTCAATCAATGAAACGTGAATTACTAGTTCTGCTTGTGAGCTTGATTAAAATAAAATAGGTTCCACGTTCACGACTTGAAGACCCAAGGAATTTTAACTTTCAGAAAATGCATCCCATAGTTCTCAACCACGTGGCTCCTGAGGTCTCTGACAAAGAGATGAATCAGGGATTACTAAAGCCCTTGAAGTACCACATCAGTAAAACACGAGTCAGCAACACTTAAAATAATACAGTATACAGAAAAAATGGTTATGGAGGGAGGGAACATCAAGAAAACAAAAAACCACTCAGAGCTAACAAAGAATAAAACTGAAATGAATTTTTTAAAAAGTCTGATTAACAAGAAATTAATTAAATTGTGTGCTAGGTAGATGGTGGGTGGTGTGCGTGTCAACAACTGAAGCCACCAAAGAAGAGGTTCTATTTCTAACAGCCACCTACCACACAACTAAAGGTGAGGACATACCAAGTAGGCAATACGCATCCCACTTTTCCAAGGACTCAGGATGAAATCTAACATTTCTCAACCTCTCACCCATAATTAAAATGATCAGAAGCAAGTTGTGTCCTGTACTTCTTCCTGCTACATCCAGCACAAAACCCTCGATCCTTTCCTTTTTCATCATTAACTCTGGTAAAGCTTTATATTTGGTCAGTGCTAACATGGTTAGTTTCATCTGCATTTTAAGAAGATCCGAGATCACTGGTTCAAAAATAACCTTGGTGCACATCTGTCACTACACTAATGATAATCTGAATAAGGAAAAGCAGGACAGAACTTGTGCAAGACGTGAAGGAAGTTCTTTAGCCCAAAAGGTAGACTCTGAACTCTTCGGTTAAGAGAGTAGCCGACATGGCTGGCTAGCCAAAATTTGTGTTTGCCAGCTTTCTACTTCACAGTACTTCCAAAGGAACAGCAGCATGCTTCTGCTGAGCCCCAGAGAATACCATCCTTACCAAACATGCATAAACACACCTTGTTATCTCTCAAATAAAATGACATTGGGTAAAAAAAATTGTATCAGACATAGCAATGCTGTGTACCACAGCTGAATGGGATACAGTGGGAGCACAGTGGGTTGGATCCAGACTAAATTGGGAACTTCCACCGAGCGCCCCTTCCCACTGCAGATGCCCCTCATGTTATTCTTCAAGATCTCCTGTCCCCAAGGAGCAGCATTTTGTGTAGGTCAAAGGACTGCAATGGGAGGGGGAGGCAGGAAAGTTCTATTCAGCCATCGGAAAATTTAGCCTGGCTCCAGCCCAGTATCTGTCTGGATCCCTTAGGCCTAGATCGCCCACCAAGAATTCTTTTGCTATATTGTTCTCTCCCTTCCTTCCTATGAGAGTACATGGCAAGCCAAGAGTCTTGGGAGAGGTTACCACAGGATAACCAACCCGTAAATGAGCCAGAATAAAGGTGGCGTATGAGTGAACTGGGTGCTGTGTTGTCTGTAGTTGCAATGGAGGCCCTGGAGACCCGTGCACCTGAACCCCTGAATTCTGTAAATTAGGGGTGCAACTGCCCTCATAACTGGACAGTTTTTAATCCTACCCCTTGAGTAGCAAGCACATTATTTGCTGAAGCAGCTTGCTTCAGTGGCCCCTAGTTCTTCTGCCACAATGTGCAATGATTCCTGAGCTAGAATCATAAGCACAGCTACTCAAGAAACACATTTCTGCACACTACTGCTGCTGAGGCACGTATGTACATTGAACCAAATTGCTCAGTGCTCATCAAACTTTCTGTAGATGGACTGATAATTATGCCCAAAGGACAGTAAGAAAACTGCAGGTAATCTCTCATTCTGCCTTTCACTGCTTTCCTCTGAACTTGTTCCTTAGCTGTATGTAAATAGGATGACTAGACTAAAACAAACAGCTGGAAGCCACTGAAAAAGAGCCAACTAGGGTTTTTTCAAAGTACAGCAGATAGAAGGGAAAAAAGAAACTGCATCTCAAAACCACTGTTTAGAGAATGTCAGATATATTTTAGGAAGCACCAAACAATTCCATTCTACAAAGTGGCAGGTCCTCGGAATACACCTCCTGCATAGTGACATCAGCACTCGCTGCTGCCTGTAAAAATTTTCTCAGCCAATTTTTCTCATTCTACAGTAAATTTCGTTATAGTGGACTGTGTTTTGAAGACCAATAATCTAGTATCGTTCTAGCCTGCCTTTTCTCCAAACAGTTAAGGGCAGCACAGTGTAGAGCCACTGTAGCGTAATGTATAGAGTGGTGGACCCTGAGTTCGAATCTCCACTTCCACCGTGGAAACTTCCAAATGACCTTGGGCTCATCACAAACTCTCAGCCTGGCCTACACCTCACAGGGTTGTTGTAAGAAAATGGAGGAGGATAAAACAGCAAATGGAGGCTGAGTGCCCAAGGCCTTGGCACTCCACCAGAGCCTCTTTAAAGAGCCCATTGTATTTATTTCCACAACGGGCCTTATTCCTAGTAAATAAATAAATGCAAAATGATACATGATTATCCCTTCCCCAATTTATCCTTTCAAGAAACTGTGAGATTGTCTAGGCCAGGGGTGGCCAACCTTGCTTAACGTAAGAGCCACATAGAATAAACGTAAGAGCCACATAGAGATGTCTGAGAGCCGCAAGACAGGAACAAATATCACACACACGTTTTTATTTTTAAAAATATGCAAATTTGCTTTTTATTAATGTTAAATGGGACTGCCAAAAATAAAAACAAATGAGGAAAACCAGTTATAAGAAAGAGAGAGAGAGAAACTAGGAAAGCAAATAGATGGGAGGGAGGAGGGAAGGAAGGAAGGGAGAAAGAGAGAAAAAGCATGCCTCCCCTTTGCTTCCCCAGCCGCCCTGCCAGGAGCCGCACAATATGTGTGAAAGAGCCGCATGTGGCTCCCGAGCCACAGGTTGGCCACCCCTGGTCTAGGCTGACAAAGAACAACTGGCCATATTAGTGCAATCCTAAACACAGCCCACTGACTTCCATTGACTTGGAAGGGTATAACTGGCTGAGTTTCATGGCAAAGAGGGAATCTGAGCTCTGATCTCTTGGACTCTAGTCCAAAACTGTATTGCCACACCAGCTCTCACTGGCTGTATCAGTAATTAATAAAATGAATAATGATTCCGAAGAGATTTTCAAAATACAGTACATGTAACAAAAGGAAGGGTGAGAGTATTTCTGCCATCTAAAAAGATATGCAAGAAAAAATCCCATCATCCACTTCATCTCAAACCAGGCTACATTTAGTTAGGAGCTGCAGGAGTAGGGAGTTGTTGAAAGCACCCTGGTTGGAGCCGGGATCCCCTGCGCCCCCCTCCTTTCCCTTTCCTGCCTCTGCTCTGAGCAATGGCCATTGGTCTGACAGCAAGACATCCCTTCCAGGAATATCTGGAACTGACAGCATTGCTCTCTAAGATTTGCGAAAAATTCTATGGTTTCTCCAGTGATTCCTAGAGAAGACTGACATCACTTCTAGATATTCACAGAAGTGATGATGTCACTGTCACTGATGCCCCCACATCTCCCCCACTCTTCCACTGGTTGCCAGCCCTGGGTTTAACTTCCCCCACCTCCATATTTGTTCCCCAAACTTCACCAACTGTCTCAGAGTCACTCTTCACTTCACAGTTGAAAAACACAAACATCATAAATGTACAAACGGCCAACCTTTCCTTTTTCCACTACAGGGGCAACAATAGGAAACAGAACCTGCTGGGGAGATAGCAAGAGATTAATTTCAAACCTTATCCTAATTAAAGGAACAAGAAGCACACTCCTTTTGCCTTGATTTCTGAGTCAGCCTGACATACGCAATCCTCCCAAAGTACTCTGCTTGCTTTAGCTGCCCTTTCCTGACACAATCACAAAAAGGCAGATGCAGATGGGACTGTGAGAAGTGACTCCTGTGGCTCAGTCAGGTCATTTAAAAGAAGTATTTGTTTCTGTGTTCAAAGTTCTTGAGAAGTACTCGGTATATGCAATATTTTGCCACCAAAATATATATATTCTCTGTATCTCATCACAATACATAGCGTGAAGAAACTCTCTGAGAGGAACAGAGATTGAAAGCAATGCACTTTTGAATTTGAATAGTAAAAGTAATTAATACTAACTTAATATGCCAGTAAAAGGGCTCCTCGAAGCATACCCTAAATTTTGTTTCTATTCTTTGGTACCTCCCCACCCCAATCACAAGATGAGCAGAGTCCAGTAGCCCTGCCTTTAAACAATTACACATCGTTGAATTGAGAACAATAAATAAATGCAATTATTTGAGACGCAGAAACAGTTCTAAAGGCAAACACAAACCTTTTTGCTAATTAAAACAGAAAAGGAATAAAACTTAACATCAAGTTTCAGCAAAACAAAGAACCTCGAATTTTTGCTTCTCATCACACATAGTTTTTTTTATCAGCACAACTCTTTCTGTAGGACTCTACTTCAAAAGAAACTGCAGGCGTAGCTAGCATTTGCATTTATTATAAAGTGAAAATACATTTATATCCTCTCCTCCAGGCATTCATTAGCCCTCATACCATTGTGCAAATAATTAAACAGTGGTACTGTTTGACAAAGAGCTATTAAGCAACACTGCCGGAGCTCATGCTTCCCCGCAACTACTCCCAAAGTTCCCAAAACACAGACAATGCATTTCAAATACTTAGCATGTTCAGCAATTTACAACCAATAAGGCAACCTTTTGAATGGAAAGGGGGTGTGTGTGTGTGTTTCAAGCTTAGCATGGGAAGAATTCCAGGGGGGGAGGGGAGGGAAGAGTAGATTTCCTGCTGCTTATAAAGGACAAAGGGTTAAATTAATTTTGCTGTGCTCCTGTTTCAGATCCAGGCAATAAATCAAACTTCTCATATGCTTCCAAGAGTTGTTAGCACAGCTGACAGTTTACAGCTAGAACCACACTGCAAAAAAAAAAAAAAAAAAGCAGCACTACAGCTCTGTCAGGTATACCAGGAAAACTGCATTATGACTAAAGTGTCGCTTACCTTTCAAACAGAACATCCTGAGACAGTTCCATGGAGGGAAGCAAAAGGGCCCTGCTTGCAGAGAGTGCAGTGCACCAGTGCTAGGTACAGCTGTTCCCCAGCCCTCCCCATTCAAGCGCACAGCCGGAGAAGCCTGGCGGCTAGCCAGCTCTGGCTGTTATAGGAAGCAGCTGCCCAGTCCACTGATCTCTAAACAACGCCACTGACACCTCTTATCTCCCTTGTCCTTGGATTCTTAAAAGGCAATTTAAAGGGGGGGGGGCAAAACTGCGACTCTTCAGCCACACCCAGCACTGTACAAAGCTGCATACATTTGTTTTACCTCCTCTGACCAGGGTTTTCCACTGAAAACAGTCCATGCCTGGCAACTGATCCGGGCTAGGGAAAACAAACCACCCTTGAGCTACCTCAGCCTATGAAAAGTAAACTCTTGCCTCTCTGCACTTTCTTCCAAATCGTCCTTAGAATGCATTACTTCTCAAGGGTTTGTCTGGATAGCCTTCCATAACCCATGTGCATTTTGTACGCAGAATGTACAAAAATCCCCCAAAAAGACAACAAAAAGAAGACACATGGTCATCATTGTCCTTCAACATCAATCACAAACTCTTATAAACTAAACTGTTCTCTAAAAATGCTCGAACTACTTCTTTTCATGTTACATGAGATCAAGAGTACCTCACCAAAGACTCCTGAGTAAACTTAGTAGTCATGGGAAAAGAGCATGGGTTCTCTTACGCTTTAAAAAACTGGTTAAATGAATGCTATAAGTATTTCTACTTGTTATAATCTAAAAGAAAATTGTTTTAAAATGTTGTATAGATGGTATATGACTCCGAAAAAAATAGCAAATATTGATCAACGACTGTCTAATAAGTGTTGGAAATGTAAACAAAAAGAAGGTTCTTTCTACCATATGTGGTGGACTTGTGATAAAGCTAAAGTCTTTTGGTGTATAATTCATGCTGAAATGGAAAATTTTTTGAAATGTACTTTTAAAAAACTGCCTGAAATGTTATTGCTTGGTCTTAAGCTAGAGGAAGTTAATGTAACTAAAAGAACTTTAATATGGTATATGGTGACTACAGCGAGAATGGTCTATGCTCAGAACTGGAAATGTGAAAAAACCCCAGACATATGGGAACGGTTGAGAAAACTGCTGTTTATGGCAGAAATGGACAAATGGACAAGAAAACTGAATAGTCAAGACTCAGAAAGATTTCTAGAAGAATGGAAAGACCTGAAAGAATATCTAGAACAACATTGGGATATGAAAAATAATATTTTTACATTGTCTAATTATTGATTTTTGATGTTTAAAAGAAGAAACAATTATTCTTAAGAGAAATATACTGAACAATTGAAATGACAAGAACAGAAACTAGAGTACATATTACAGATATCTAGATATTACGTTTACATTTTTAAAAATTACCTTTCTTTTTTTTATTGTTATAACCAAATTTGTTACCTGTAAGAGCTAATAATTTTAAATCTTTATAATTGCTATTATATATATAATGGTGTAGGTGAGGCCGGAAGACCCAAAGTTTTTGAATTGTAAGCGGAATACATAGCTATATAGAAAAACGGATAGTGATGACAATATTTCAAAAGTAACTATGTAAAGTTTTGCAACCGGAAAAATAATAAAAATTTGTTTAAAAAAAAACTGGTTAAATGGCAGGGAGCAAAGAGTAGGAATCAATGGATAGTTCTCACAATGGAGGGAAGAAAGCAATGGGATCCCACAAAGATCAGTACTGGGGCCGGTACGATTTAATTTGTTCATAAATTATCTGGAACTAGGAGCGAGTAGTGTCGTGGGCAAGTTTGCAGGTGACACCAAATTATTCAGGATGGTGAAAACCAAGGCTGAGTGTGAAGAGCTTCTAGAGGACCTCCACAAATTGTGTCAGTGGGCCACAGTGTGGCAAATGAAGGTCAGTGTTAGTAAGTGTAAGGTGATGCACATTAGGACAAAAAAAAAATCCCAACTTCAAGTATAGGCTCTGAACTTGCTGAGACGGAGAGGGGCCGTCGTGGATAGCTTGATGAAAGTCTCAACCCAGTGTCCTGTGGTGGTAAAAAAAAAGGGCAAACTCTGTGTCAGGGATTATTAGGAAAGGGAATGAAAATAAAATGGCTGATACTGTAATGCGTCTATACAGATATATGGTCAGTTTAGACAAGAGGCAACTGAGGAGGAACATGATACAGGTTTATAAAATGATGCATGGGATAGAGAGAGTTGACAAAGGAATTTTTTTTCTCCCTCTACCAAAATATTAGAACCCGAGGGCATCCAATGAAGCTGATGGGCAATAGGTTCAGGATGGACACATAAAGGGTGATTAAAATGTGGAATTCACTGCCAGAGGATGCACTGACAGCCACAGGAATAAACAGCTTTAAAAGGGGATTAGATAGATTCATGGGGGACAAGTCTATCAATGGCCACTAGCCATGGTGGCTGAGGGGAGCCTCCACGTTCAGAGGCACTAGTCCTCTGATTCTCAGAGTCAGGAGGCAACATCCGGGGAAGGAGTCGCCCTCTATGCCCTGTTGTTGGCTGTCCAGAGGACCTGTGTGGCCACTGTGTGAGACAGGATGCTGGACTAGATGGACCATTAGCCTAATCCAGCAGGGATTATTAAGAGGAGGAATATTTTGCAAACAGGGTAGATTCAGATGCAATGGCAGCAGAACCATGTCTTAAAATGTGGGTTGTCCAACAAGAGTGAAGCGGAGGGAGTGATTTCAAGCAGAAAAGGGACTGGTGGTATGGGATGTCAAAACCCCTTGATCTACCCCACACCCACACAAAAACCTAAGGTCATTTTTCTCCTGGCTAAAAATATTTTGGTCTTGTGATGAATTAACATTAAAGATCACTCAGACACAACTCCAGACCTTCAGGAACTGGCAGTCCTGCAAAACCTCCCACAAAACAGGCTTCTTTGTAGCTTCAACAGACATATGCATGCGAAAGTACAAATTGTTTTATTCTGGAGAGCCTCTCATTAATCCAGATTATACATTTACTGGACATCAATTGATTTTATCTTTTTAATGGAGGGGTGGAGTTTGGTAAATGGCTCTGATCAGTCTGCAGACAGAGAACGAAGGGATATATCAAAGGCACTCCTTAGTTGACCAAGTCAGAGGTCTGAAGCAGAAGGAGTGCAGACCAACTGAGAGTATCAATGATTCATTTGTAGGCCCAAGCCTAAAGAAAGGCTCACAACAACCCTGTGAGTTAGGTTAGGCTGAGAGTGTATGACTGGGCCCAAGGTCACCCAGCAGGCTTCCACGGCAGAGCGGAGATTCGAACCTGGGTCTCCCAGCTCCTAGTCCAACATTCTAACCGCTACACCTCACCTGTCTTCCAGAGTACAGAATCCCTGTGAGGTACTGCTTGAGAAAAGTAGAACACGGACAGAGCAAAGCAGACAGTGATAAAGGAGGGAGCGTTGAAGGAAGTATCATCATGTAGACCTTTAAGCAGCAGCAAAGGCAGAAAAAGGAAACATTTGGATCATACTCATGCAGTAGAAAAGGGACTGGCTCCTGGGGTGGAACTCATGCCAGAGTAAGGAATCTGTGGCAAAAAAGTGTCCAGAAGTCGCTTCTCTGCAGAATTAGACATCATGTTAGACAGTCTTTGATCCTCTAGTGCCCTTGTTTGCTATTTGATTCCTTTCTTTATTCTCCCTACACAATGTTCAACTCCACCTGGTTCTGTAAAAGGATGCAGCACACATGTTATGACTGAGCAAGCTTCATCCTAGAAACAGCATATAAAATGAACACTCCTTGTGGTTTTAACACTGCTATTTAAATGTGAATCATTTGCCATTTTGCTTCTTGAGAAAAATATCCAAAAGATGACATTTTACACATGTGTACACACACACACACACAAAAACACATGCTTGAACAAGCACTTGAATAACAGGCACAGAGCCTGTTAAGTCCAGTCTTTTAAAAATGCATTCATTAATTACTTGGGAGGGGGAAATGAACAACACATTAATGAAGTTCCCAAGGGGCAATAAATTGTGAGCAGCTGTGAAAAACAGTACAGACTAAGGAATACAATAAGAGGTCATTAAGAAGTAAAACACATGAATGGAAACATACGTGCCCATATAGCATGGTATAATAAAATCAGTGCACAACTGAAACCTAAAATGTAACAAAAGGTGACAGCAGTGCTGAAAAATCAAACAAAAAATTGTCCTCCTATATAACCAGCTAACTATGAATCAGTATTTTTCAAAACGCCTACTGCCTGTGAAGCAGCTGTAGACACCATTATCAAAAGTTCTAGCACAGCTCCAGCACAAATGTTTTAAAGCATCTTCAGACGCCACTTCCACTATGCTGGTGCAGTCGAAAGGCTGCCAGTTTATAAAACTACAAATAAAACCTGTGTAGAATATCATTAATTGAGACTAACCAAAATGAAACAAAGTAGTCTGTGTGGCTTTGAGTTCTCCAGAAATCTTCATCAGCTATATGTTAAAAGAATGGTCTGGCCTGAAGATCATGGCCTGAAACATTTTTTTCTCTCCCCCCTCCCCTCCTTTTTGTTTATTTTATCATCCAGCCTGAAGTCAGCTAGCACGCCATTCTGTGTCATTTGGGTCGGTCTTAATAAATGGTATTTACATGGATTTGTTTCGGATTTTTCTGAAAACCAATACAGCTACTTGGAACTTGTATCAACTTTTAAAACTGGCTCCTATAGCCATATTCCTCAGCAACTTGGTTTGAAGCCATTAGCAGGTGATAATGCTTATCTCCATGCTAGGAATAAAATCTGCTGTCTGCTAATTCTGAATATCAAACTGCTATTGGGGGCTAGCATTCCCACAAGACAGGTGTTGCTTGAAACACTCCAGTTACATGGTCTGTTATCTGCATCAGAGAACTGCTGCTACATTAGTGTAAAAAGATGGGGGACTCTCAGCTCAAGTCTCATTGCCAAGGAAGTATTACAATACTGTGTTGACTATATTATTGGAAAGGCATGAAAAATATATATATAATAGAGAAGATGCGGAGAAAGTTAGGCAAAGTTAAAAGAACTTCTGAAACAGACAGGCAGGAAAAGCAGCAATGACTCTGTTTATTCAGTCCACCAGTATTTAGGAACAAACAAAGCCACTCACAAGGAGAATACCCTATGTAAGATCACAGAATCCATGAGCATAAGCTCCCAGCAATGATGAGAAATGGGAGGAGCAGCAACACTGCTCAGTCTATGGTGCTGGAAAGTGCCATCAAGTCACAAACGCCTTATGGTGACTCCTCAGATGAACAGAAATTGCTTGCCATTGCCTGCCTCTGTATAACAACCCTGGGCTTCCTTAGAGGTCTCCCATCCAAGTGCTGCTAACCAGGGCCCATCTGGCTTAGCTTCTGAGATCTGAAAAGATCACCCTAGCCAGGTCATCCAGGTCAGGGTCCTCAGTATATAGCTCTTCATATTTTCAGTGTATATTCAATCTTTGTATTACTGGGTAAGAGCAGACCATACGCCAAAGTTTCCAAAGAAACTGAGGCCAGAGAAAATGCGCTGAAACATACTGTTCACATCATTATCTAAAATGGTCAGCCTTGGAAAAAATCCAAATCAACATACAAACCTGCCTTACACTAAATCAAAGCATTTGTCCCTCTAGCTCTAACTGGCAGTGGAACCCGCATATCCCAGATAGAGAGAGGCCTTTCTCAGCCCCAGCTACCTGAGATCCTTTAACTGGTGATAATGCAACTTTCCCCCCCACATGATAACAAAATTATGCAGTCTGCCAATCTAAAGCCAAGTTATAAGGAAACGGGCCCCGAATCATCCCCACATATAAATGTCCTACCCTGTAGAATCTATACACATGGACTATGGCTTTTCCCTTACCACCACCCACCTACCCTCCAACTCCAGTTACTTTACCTTGAGCCTCGCCCCCAATCATCCACACATATAAATGTCCTACCCTGTAGAATCTATACACATGGACTATGGCTTTACCCTTACCACCCCCCACCTACCCTCCAGCTCCAGTTACCTTACCTTGAGCCTGGACATTGCCATTGCAGTCCCACAGACATCTGTTACCAACAGCCCTGTTCCAGGATTAAAAATACGGTCTGGCCTTCCTTGAACACTCAGGATGTCGGGAAACTCCACAGCATAAAAATGGCAAAAACACAAAAAGTACCATTGCCCATAGCTGCTCTGCCAACTACAGAATGTCCTATACCCAGAGGTCTCTTTATCTCTTCAACCCTAAGCACCTTCTGGAACACTGTTGGGTTTAACCTTCGGGCTAGAATCTGGTGGTGTGCGTTTTTAAAAATGTAAACGTATTTTATAGTTTTGTGGAGTTTTAAACATGTTACTTGTCCTGCTGTTTCACAAATGAAAGACATAGATGTACTGGCAGTCACTCCAAAAGACTGCACAACTCTTCCTTTTTGTACTACCAGTCAGTTGCGGTCTGTTTTTATTCAGCTTTCACTGAGTTCTCCGCAAGTAGCCTCTGGGTCTGGCACTGCTCAGCCTCTTTTTAAACAAAAAAGAATCCGTTAAGCCAGTAAGACTCTTTGTGAAGCCAAATCTCAGCCTTGAATAAAGTTAGCCTCACATTAACAGCAAGTCAAACAGAAGCCATGGAACGTACAAAGGGCAACACCTCCTGGGCCAAGGGGGAAACCTCTGTGATCTTAGTTCTCCAAATGTATTTTTTAAGTTCCCCAGCAAAAGACATATGTAAAAGGAGCACTCCCCCAAAGTATTAGAGTTCAACATGAAGTCAAAGGGGCAACTATTTAATAAGACACTAGTCAGTGAAGACATTTGCTTTGTTTCGCCCTCACACGAGGCATATAGATTTTCTGATATTTGCTTAACACACTCAGATGGGACAAAGTGGATCTTCTACCAGTCCCCAATACTTTATAGCTGCCCTCAAAGGGGAACCGGGAATGTGTGCAGCTCAGCAGCTCAATTTTCGCTAAAATCTGTATCCCAGCTTCACGCACAACGCTTCTGGGCCTCAGTACATGAAAACTGGGGCAAACCAGAATAGTCCATCTCTATAAAGGCCTAGTTTAGAGACAGCTTCTTCAGTCTGGATTCATCAGACATGAAAAGATTTAATCCCAGTCTAAGCTTGTTCGGCCCTCCCTAGTCTATCTAGCAGCTCCCTAAGCTGCTTGACCTTGTCTCTACCCTCTGGTCCTTGGCCCCTCCACCATCTCCTTGGATAACCAGACCACAGCCTGCATTTGAGTTCACATCCTGCTGTGGCCCTTGGATCGGTTTGGTGTGGTGGTTAAGAGCGGCGGACTCAAATCTGGAGAACCATGTTTGATTCCCCACTCCTCCACATGAAGCCAGCTGAATGACTGTGGGTCAGTCACAGTTCTCTCAGCCCCAAAACAAACCTAGGTCACCACAAAAAGAGCTAGAGTTTCAGGCTGCCAGACAATCTTCAGATCTCCTGGCTCTAGTACACCCACTGCCATACGATAAGTATTATTTATTATCTCCTCCAAGAGGTAGAAGCTGGAAGGAAGAACTGTATGGTCTATCTTGATCTTGAAAGGTCTGGGTGGCTAGGGAGTTTACCTACTGTTAGGGAGGGAGTTTATTTTGAGTTTACCTACTGTTATTTTATTGCTCTTATCTTTTATTTGAAAAGGTCAGGTTTTATCTCTCGCCTGGAACACCCTGTGGATGGAGTCACCATGAGTCAGTTGTGACTCAACTGCATGTACTCATTTGGATATTGACCTATGATGCATTTCTCTGATTATTTCACCCACACAAAGTTCCCTTGATGGAAACCAGGTGGTAGTGAGACTTCAGTGGAAGCAGTCAAACCTGAAAGGCTTATACTTGGTGGCAGCAAATAGTGGTTTTATACTAGGGAGAGAGATGGATAGATATTGGGTGCAGGAAAAACTGCTAACATCTCCTAGTCATGGTTCGGGCTAGAAGCTGTTCAGTCGTGGCAGTTATGACTCACGGAAAATGATAATTGACACATAGGAGAAAAGGAAGGGCCACATAGCGCATCCACATACAAGTAAACAACAGTAATTACTACAGTTGGCTGTGTTCCTAGCAAACTCAAGGAGACAGATCACCATAGCCAAATATCAAGATATTGTTTTGAGCTGGGGCAATAATTGTTTTAAATTATCAGTTTATCAAGTTATGAAAACACTTGCAGAGATCATGGCAAAGAGCTATAGTCAAAATATGCAGCAATGGCACTAGAATCCCACAAAGTACTTTGAAATAAAAGGCAATACTGTTAGGAGCATCATATGTAGTATGATGCTCACATGGACCTGTCATGTGTGGGGTCTTCCTTCTTGCTTTCAGCTGAGGGGGATCTCTATGTTGTCCCCTCATTCAACTAAATGAAAAGTCTGCTAACTCAATGAAAAGCCTGCAAGAAAATGTCACATTGAGTCAAAAATGTTTCCACTTCAACTTTTCAGCCAACTACTGAGTTGCCAATTCTTGAAAGCAAAAATTCTGGTACGTAGGTTGGACCTGGGGAGGCGTAGCCATCTTGGTCAGGATGTGGAATCTACAAAAGTTTATATAGTGATTGTAAAGTCAAAATCTTTATTCATACTGTCATAGACCAGCACAAATAACGATTGCATTTGTTGGGTCCAATGGGACAGTCTACAATTTAAAAAACCCAGTTGAGCAAGGGGGGAAATGACGTTGGTCCTTGTTTTTCCAGCAACTGGTCACGTTTTTTGTTTCATTGTCAGGTTACTGGCATTCTTGAGATACTAAACCTTCAAGAGTATCAGCATATACATCACTAATTACCAGCTCACTGTGTTATAATCTGTGGCTGTGCTCAATTTACAGACATTAAGCAGGCTACAAAAATGCAGATAACTTGCCAAATGGTATATAGTTCTTCTATTCAGTTAATTATTCCCATTCAGTTTATTCCTTATGAGACAAACCAGAAAAAAAACTGTGAAGTTTTCCATTAACTCCTTTTATGTGAAAGACACCTGTTACAAAGCAGTTCAAGCCATTTAGGAGCAAACAAGTCGCTTCCTGCACAGGGACTCACGGACATTTCAGAGCAACAGATAAACTGCAAAGCAAACTCCACAGGACATAAACAAGGGGTATTTACTAAGTCAATGACAAAGCTGGGAAATAAATGATAATAAAAATAAAATCCTGCCTTTCCGATGGCGGGGTGTGTGTGGGGGGGGGGGGATGTAGTGAGTTGTTCAGTCTGAGCAACGGATGCTTTTGATCATGGTTTTATTCCTAACTTTAAAAAGAGCATAACATTGATTAGATCGTCTTTTAAAATGCAATTTCTACTGCCTCCTAAATTCCTCATGGACTAGTGAGAAGATGATAAATGCATCAATAGAAAAAAAATTAAACATTTAGTGATTTATCAGCAGCTATCCCCAGTATGTTAAGAGTGCTGGACTAGTATCTGGGAGCTTCAAATCCCCACTTGTGCCATGGAAGCATGGCTGAGTCACTTTGGGCCAGTCACACTCTCAGCCTAACCTACCTCACAGGGTCACTGTGAGTATAAAATGGAGAAGAGAATTATGTAAGCTGCTTTGGGTCCCCACTGGGAGAAAGGCAGGGTTGAGCCAGTTAAATAAATAAATAAAATTAAAATGTACCTCTGTAGTCGAAAGTAAAGGCGTTACTGTGTAGGTTTTTGTTTTTATTTTCAGAACAAATGCTTCTTGTTTTGCATTCTAAATACCTTTGGATATATTCTAATGCTGCATATCTTAAAACGTCAACATAATTTATCGGCAATTAATTTCTGACATAAATCTATTTGTAACAATAAAGATCAAGGCCTTTGGCCATAATGTGGGTTGCTTTCTCGTGTTTTAACCTATCTAAGCAATAGACATAGAAATTCTTTGGGGGGTTATTACCTTGGCTAACCGCAAAATGTCACTGTTGTAATACAGTGGTATACAAATTTAACTGTACAAAACAGAACTATTGGTTGGTATCGAGACTGCCTTCTCAAATGTAAGGCACATATTCTCTCCATTACCATTGGCGCATACATTTAGACAACAAAAAAGCTATTATGGATCCACCAAGTCTGCATGATACTGACCAGAATCATTAGACTATGCAAGCTATACTATATAGGCACATTAAAGAAAGTTTGATAGTAAAGAAAAATCTGAAAAGGAAAAGACTAACTTCAGCATGAAAGGCTGAGGAAATGCAAGAGAATGAATAAAAGAAGACAACAGCCATCGTTTGAGATTTACACCAGTGGCAATAAAACCCTTTGCTTTGCTCTAGGGATGGTCAGCAGGTGCAGCTAATCAGGCAAAGTGTATTACTATGCTTGACTGTGCTATCTTCCAGCAGGGGAACATGATTTAAGTTGGAAGTCATTAAATCAGTCTTGCAGATCAGAAAACATGATTCCTTGCCCTATGGCTAATGGCTATGCTATATTTGCAAGTCTTATGATGAATCATAACAATGTATCAAAAAGCCAACAAAAATGACATTTTTATAAAGGCAGAGATCATATGATATGGTACTTGATATGAAAATAAAAATATATTATATCTTAGGTTCTCTGTTCCAAATAGTAGTAATTTAATTGTTCAATAGAAGAGTATTCCCAGTTTTGAAACCTCTAGTAATGAGGTAAATATATCATGAAAACCCATACCTGAACTATCAAGCTTTCTTCAGAAGTTAGGCAATAACAAGCAAAGCCATTGTTGTTATATATTCAGGCATAACTA
This sequence comes from Lepidodactylus listeri, assembly GCA_029233225.1. NCBI lineage: Eukaryota > Metazoa > Chordata > Lepidosauria > Squamata > Gekkonidae > Lepidodactylus > Lepidodactylus listeri. The sequence goes on from JARCFY010000003.1 coordinate 45,703,155, forward strand.
TGAGTTTATTTTCATCTTGTGGTATTTTTCAATATGAAAATTAACATTCTTATTCTACAACAGGACAGTAAGACATGGGATTGGGGCCACAGGTATTGGATGCTGATAAGGCATGACAGCTCAGACTTCATCTAAAATTGGCACAGAACTTTCCATTTATAAAGCACAGCCAAACATTTGTTGTGTTCACCCTTAAAACAGCCCCAAGGATAAATAAGTGTTTACTGATCAGAAAATTAAGCCATTCTATTGGTGAGAAGATAAAGGCTGCAATCCTAAACACAGATGCTGGTACATTGCACTGAAACTAAATTTCAAACAAACAATTTAAAAAGTTAAGAATTTCAGAGTGCTTCATTCTTTTAGAGGTGCCGCTCAAATAAATAGTGATGCATACATGAGAAACATACATGTCTACTTGTGTACAGGCATTTGAAATCTAACCTGAGTTTTGAATGCTACCAGGCAAGGGCATAGACTTTCCAATTTCCAGGAGGGGGGGGGGGGGGCTGGGGCTGGGCCAGAGACATTACAGGCCATTGTCTCCGGGGGAGGCTCAGCATGTCTTGGAAAAGTTCAAGGGGGGCTCCAGCTCCCCAGCCCCCCTGAAGTTGACGCCTATCCTACCAGGTAATAAGGATAACCTCTATCTGAGGTGCTGGAGATCCAGTTCCAATCAGTGTAGACAGTACTGACGGTCTACTCCATTTGCATAAGGCAGCATCACATGTTCTAATGGAATTCTCTCTGAATTCCACATGTGAGCTTCACACGGGTTTAACACAGCTGGAGCAGACCAGGGACAGGCAAGAATATAGACTGCAAACATGTACCACTGGCTAGTTTCTGATGGGCTGCCTAGTGCTAGGATTCTTGCAAAGAATGCTGGAATAAGTGGAGCTTCATCTGATCCAGCAAGGCACTTCATAGATCCTCAAATGATTATTATTTAGGATTACTTAAGACGATTAATTTTGAATTAACGAGTCAAGAATGCTATGTACATTTAAAAACACATACTGCTGAACCACAGTGATTCTAGTAAAAAAATAGACCATACGAGACTGAATTCAGACTTCCTTGGAGAAGACTATAGGGAGTTTTACTAAAGTTTTGATTGCAAGTCCTCTGGAAACCTAAAGCTTAATTTCTGGGCTCTGTACAGCACTAAGCATAGCACAAACACATGCTGGCATTGTTTATGTGTTTTTATTGAATTATGTTATAATTTTAAATGTTATTTTTAATTGTTGAATTGTTTTAATGTCCTTACATTCATTGCTTTGGGAACCCTGAGTGGGTGGAAAGGCAGCAAAAAACATACAAGATAAGCCTTACATTCCACTGTAAAGGATACTTCCTGCAAACTTCAAAATGTTGTTAAATGAGTAAGAGTGCACATCACAACAGCCAAAGTAGATCACTGCAATTTCACATGGCAAATGCCACCCCATGGGGTGGTTCACATATAGTGGTTTACCACTTGGACAGTGCGGTTTTCTGCACACCACTGGAAGTGTGTGGTTCTATCCCCCTACCTATCCCACACACAGAGGGAGAGTGGCATTCAGTCTATGTGGTATGTGCGCACACAAGCATGGTCACCATGTGGTGAGAACTGCCTCACAACATAATCTAAAGCAGCCTTCATGCAAAGGCCATAATGTAAACCACTACATCTCTATTAAAACCAGGTGAAAAGGTGCATATGCTACACCAGGGTTTACTATTTATCTTCAAATATGGAGACCAAGTAAAAAACAGAAGGTACTGCCACACAGTTTACCTATATGTATGTAGGCGAGAGAGTTGTGAAAAAAGCCTTGTGTTAGTATAAAGATGAACACAGGAACTTTATTTGAGTTTGGTTTCAAATCATTTTGTTCGTTAGTATCTTGCTTGGATTCTCTAACATTGTAATAGTACATGCCCAGATGAGTTAATCAGCTGTTAGGGACAGTCACTCCATGGTTCAAAGGGAAAGGCTTCTTCCTTACCAGTCTCTCAATTTACCCAAGTCAGGATGAAATTCTAAGCCTGTACTCTTCCCCACAAAGAAACATCCTTTCCTACTTCCAGCCAAGCAAAAGAGAGTGTGTTTTCTGAAGACAATGGAAAGTTCCAACCTTTACAAGTGAAACTGCCCCCCCCCCCCAGCAACACACATATGTAACTGGGATGGAATTCTCAGGGACTGTTATCTCTCATTCAAGGATAATCCAGGGGCAATTGGAAAAAGAGTCCCATTTTCCCCAGCCATTAATCAATATATCTAATTCTCAGTGTAGCCAGACCTGAGGATACTTAAATCCAGAGACTGGATCCATGAACAGACAAGACAGATCTTTCTACATCCCCACCCGGGGGTGGGGGGGACAATTTGCAAAAAAGAAAGAAAGAATCTGAAATTAAAAAGATGGGGGAGGGGTTAAAAATGATAGAAGTAGTACACTTCTATCCAATTTGGTGTAGTGGTTAAGTGCGCGGACTCTAATCTGGGAGAACCGAGTTTGATTCCCCACGCCTCCACTTGCAGCTGCTGGATGACCTTGGGCAAGCCATAGTTCTGTACCAGCTGTTCTTTCAAGGACAGTTGTCTCAGAGCTCTCTCAGCCCCACCTACCTCACAGGGTGTCTGTTGTGGGGAGGGGAAGGGAAAGGAGTTTGTAAGCCGCTCTGAGACTACAAGTGAAGGGTGGGGTATAAATCCAATCTCTTCTCTTCTTCTCTTCTACACGTAGCTTTAAGAAATGGATACCATTGTAGGGGTTGGTAAGCAACATCAAAAGTATCACCAGCCTTTAACCTTAGTTTCTATAAGTAAAAGACGGGGGGAAGGGACACAGCACTTTGCGGGAAGACTCATCAGGACTGGGACCAGAACCACCAGGCAATTTGTTGCCCTGAGACTTTGATGATTCACCCAGGCCAAGCAACAGTAGCCACCCTACAAAAGAGACTAGTGTTCAGTTGTTAGAGTTTCAGAACAGGATCTGGATTCAAATCCCCACTCTGCCATGTTTGCTCACTGGGTGACTGTGGGCTCATCACATGTCCACATGAAGACCAAATGGTGGGAAATTATGTAACCTGGTTTGGGACCCCATTGTGGAGAAAGGGGAGGTATAAAGGAAGCAAATAAATAATAAATATAACTGAAGGAGAGCACATAACAGGTATGTTGGTGGCTGGGAAGGAGAAAAGAAAGCTGTGAATGGTGAGAATATCGGGGTGCCAGGAGGAGGGAAATAGGAAACAGTATGAAGAGGGGGATACAGGGGAAACTGAAGTGCCCCCCAAGCCCTTGCAAATTCCCCATCACACACTTGAATCCAGAGGCCAGTACCATGCAACTGGGTGACTGTCTCAGGGAGTGGCTACCAGGTGTAAGGTAGGATGGACAGCTAAAAATGGGGGTGGGGCTAAAGGTAGGTTGGCTGGTAGGTGGGAAGGAGAGAAAGAGGCAGGAACATGTGAGAGGCTACGGGAACTTTCAGGGAAGGGAAACAGGAAATAGTGTAGGAGGGGGAAATAAGATGCCCCTCGCAAGTCTTTGTGAGTAACCCACCCCCACCCCCCGTTTTTTCTACTGCTGAGCAACTGCAGAAGCACAGCAATCAGGATCCATCACCAGGATCCTCATACTGGTGTGGTGCATGAGTCTCTTTAATCAGAAACAGCAGTGAGCTCTAAACCTGGCACACAATACACGAAGTTCATTCCTTTTGCATTTTTCTTCTATCTCGTGTCTGGGTTAACCAACCATCAAGACCGACCAGGATTGGCTGGACAAAATAAAGTACTTCCAAAGCAGAAAACACCAAGATAAAGTATGGATGGTGTGAACTTTACTTCCTTCCTCCTTTGGCCTCCAATTTTTGGAGGGTAGGGTTGGGAAGGGAAATCACATATCTGCTTTACATCTGAATGAACAGAATCGTGAATAAATTGCTTCTCAACAGGGATGCTTTTAGATAAGAAGAAATTTCAATTCTTCAACCAAGGTTCTCTCCCATACAAAGACTGGGTTTCCATTGCTTACGTGGCCCCCCAAATATTTCATTTTTCTTTGGGGAGAATAGAAGCCTTAGATTCCACTCAGTTCCACTCAGTTTACATGAGGACTGGCCTTCATCCCTTTGGCTGCTGCTTCCAGTGGTATTGCAGCTCTTTTCTCCTTGAAGAGGTTACAGGAAAAAGCCTGTCTCTTTACCTAAAGACTCCACACATGAAGTGTTCTTCCAAGAAGAGGGGGAGAAGCAGGCCATGACTCAGTGGAAGAGCATCTGCTTGGCATGCAGAAGGTCCCAGGTTCAATCCCTGACATCTCCAGTTAAAATCACCAAGCAGTAGGTGATGTGAAAGACCTCTGCGTGAGACCCTGGAGAGCCACTGCCAGTCTGAGTAGACAACCCTGACCCTGATGGACCAAGGGTCGGATTCAATATAAGGCAGCTTCCTGTGACATGTGACAAGATTTATACCGAAGTGAAAGCCTGCTCCCCCCATCCTCCTTCTCTCACATTGCCACCGACTACAAGCAAGGCCCAACACCAGGAAAAGTTCTGTCGAGGTGTTACTGGTGAGCTACTGGTGTCAAGGGGTTACTGGTGAGCAGGGGAGAGAGGGACACTGCACGGAAATGCCAAACATGGGTGATGCAGTATGACAAAAGCATCTACCACACTTTTATCCCACTCTTCCTGCAAAGCACCCAGGCTGGTGCATGAAGCTCTTCCTTTTATCCTCACAACAATCCTATGAGCCAGATTGGGTGGTGAAAGTTCAACTTTCCATTTATCCCCCAACCCCCACCCCAGTCCTCATGCAACACTTGACTGACTTGCATGCTTGTTGGGCTCTCTTACTTTCTCCCCTTGCTGCTGCTCTCCTACCTTTTGCCAGCTCAAGGAAATTGGAATTTCTAAGATGGCATGGAGTGCAGCAGGAGATATTGCAGCAGCACCAGACTGGTCTAATCAATTCAGATCTGAAAACTAGAGGTAACTGAATTCAGATTGGATCCAGAGGAGTTAGCTGTGTTAGTCTGTTGCTGCAAAACAGTAAAAAGCCCAGTAGCACCTTTAAGACTAACACATTTTAATGTACCACCAAGCTTCTGAGAAACACAGCTCTCTTCATCAGATGCATGGAGGGTATGAAGAAACTGGCCAGAGATATATAGGTGGTAAGGGGAGGAGGGAAAGGGTGCAGAAAGTGCCATGTAAATGCATATTTGCATATTTGGATTTTAAAATTATGTATTGCATTCTGAATGCACAGCCTTATAAAGTACTAAAATTGCAATTTCTGCCAATTCTGGAATAAGCACTTACCAAACCTCATATAAATCAGCAGTTAAGTATTTATACATTCCAGATCTATCTGTAATTTTCTAGACACACTGTAACCGGCCACACATCCTTGCTCTAACAAAACACAATAACTCACTCATGTCTTGGTGTTAAATACATGAATCAATTTCTCCCTGGAAAAAATCAGCATGCCCGCACCTACCGTGTATGGTGGTAGTGGAAAGTGCCATCGAGTCCCAGGCAAGTTATCACAACCCCACAGGGCTTTCAAGGCAAGAGAGGTTCAGAGGTGCTTTGCCATTGCTGCCTCTGCATCGCAGCCCTGGACTTCTCTGGCAATCTCTCATCCAAATGCTAACCAGGGCCAATCCTGCTCAGTTTCCAAGATCTGCTGAAACTGGGTTAGCCTGGGCCATCCTGGTCAGAGCATACAGTACACAGAACTGCATTATTAAAGCTATTACCAAAACAAATGTAAAGAGAGCTACTAACCAACTACTAAAATGCATATGCATAACATCTTATGAAATATAAATTATGAACAAACTGAAGCAGACAGCTACGATACCTAAAAAGTGGTTTATTTTATATAAGGACTCTGATTTTTTAAAAAATCAGAATTTTCGTGCCAATTTTATCAAACATTCCGAACTGAAAGACAAGAGTTATCGTTAACATGCCAAGTTTCTAAAAATATGGGAAAGGAAGTTCTAATATTGCTGCTTTAGTTTACAGGTCTTCTCCTTGCAAGCATATTCTAAATTTAACACACTGACAACAGCCCAAAGGAAGACTGAAATGCAGACTTCCAAACCACCGTAAGTCTAACCCATAGTTTTAGCATATCCAAGTTAACATTTGTTGTCAGTAAAATATAATTACCCAAACTATCCATGTGATTATACAAATATATATATTACCAAAACCACATGTAGATATTCCTGTGTAATTCAAAACAATTGCTAGCGCTTAAATGACTGAGTTTAGACATTTGTTATCAGGCGGGATGCTGAGGTGAAAAGGGGAGAAATGCAAAGAATTCTCTACAGCAGAACATCATCGACCTGCCTCTTTTTATTTTATTTAAAACATTTCTGTGCCGCCTTTCCACTCAAGTAAGGTCCCCGTGATGGCGAACATCGTAACATTTCAACATTAAAACAATATTTAAAATAAAGTACATACAAAGTAATTCAATAAAGACATAAACACACAACACTACAACCAGGGAAGAGGGCCAATAACAGTTACTAACAGTTATTAGGGATACACCAAAAAAAGAAGCAGCAGCAAAAAAAAGTCTTCACCTGCAGGAAAAATACAACAAAAGATGGAGGCTCCCTCCCTAAGAAGGGAGGTCCAAAGTTTTGGCGCAATAGTCAAGAAGGCCCTTTCTTGGAATGCTACACATCTAGCCTCAGATATCAGGGGCACCTGAAGCAGGGCTCTGAAGATGACTGGAGTGGACAGGTAGGTTCATATGGGAGAAGAGTGGGGTGGGCACATCACTTTCCCCTGTATCTCCATCCCCACATTGTTTCCCCTTTCCCTCCTCCTGGCAACCCCCATATCATCTCTGCCTTTCCCTGCCTCATTCTCTTCTCAGCTATTCACCAGCCTTTTATCTGCTGCCCATCTTCAGCTATTTACTTCATTTATAGCCCAGCTTTCTCCACAATGCGGAGCGAAGCAGCTTACATCATTCTCCTCTCCTCCTTTTTATCCTCACAACAATCCTGGGAGGTAGGTTAGGTTAAAAGTATGTGACTTGCCCAACATCTTCTAGTGCGCTTCCCAGGCAGATCGATGATTTGAACCTGGGTCTCCCAGACTCTACTCTGAAGCCCTAACTGGTACACCACACTGGCTTTCATAGGGCGGCGGCTGCTGAACAGTAACAAGCAGCCAGGCCTAGGTGAGTCATGCAAGTCAGGAGGTATTAAGTCACCTAGTGGTTGTTGCCAGGGCTGGCTGCAATGAGTCCTCTTCTCAAACAGACCTGGAAAGGGCTCTGCCCCCTCCCCCTGCCTTTTACTCACAGAAACTGAAGCCTGAAATACTACAGGTGCCTAGCAACAGCCAGTGAGGGAAATCTATTTGTTAAACCTACAGACACTCCTTTTATCATTTAAGGGTTTTGTTATATTTCAGACCTGGGGCATTTTCCAGGTTTGTAGAAAGACCTGTCTTGCCTGTTCTCAGATTTGGCCAACTTCACTGTTAGTATATATGATGATGATAGAGTATGATGTAGCCCCAAAGCTTTCCTATGTCATTCAGAACATAATTCTCTTTAACAAAAATATTATAAAATGGATCTGAACTGTGCCCCTCAAGCCATCTATATATTATATGGTTCTTATATATTATGCAGACTTTTCTTAACAAACCCTTCATAATCTACAGTACCCCTGTACACTTAATAGCACAATAAAACCAAGCTTAGTCACAGACTCAGCAACCTTTGGGAATGATAATTATTCAGAGCTTTACAGCTCCAGCGGGTGAACTTTCAGTTTAACCATACTGTTTGTGGGCACTCACATTTACAACTACATGCAGCAAACATATCACAATGGTGCATGAGGCTCTCCAACACGTTCTGTAATAATTCAAATATAATCTGTTGGCTCTCGTATTGTAAAAAAATTGCATTCGAATTATAGATTGTTTTGTCTCTCCCCTTGCCCAAGATATAAAAAATGCATTTCCACTCTATTTCATTTTCCATATTTCCTTCACAACTGTGAAAGTGACTTTAAATTGCACAGTTCCTACAAGAAAGCATTTCTTTGCAGGAAACTTTCTGCAACATTAATGTAAACCACACATGTAATAATCACTTGTGTATTTCTCTGCATTAACACATGAGAGAAGCCACTTAGCTGTGGCTTCCTAGCATACTTACACTGTCTGCATATAAAACAAAATATACAGGTCTGATTGTTATATATGGCAATGTAGAAGCCAGTAGCTCCCTGTGTAGGAATTTTGTACACTGAAACTGCTTCAAACATTACATTTCAGAATTCCAGTGTATAACCACTATCTATTGATTGTGCAAGTTACACAAAACGTAATCCTTCTGCTCTCCACCAGTACCGGGTAGAATATTTTGAACACTGTCTACACTATTCTTCCCCCTGTCTTCACAAAAAAAAAAAAAAGTGTTCTCCAATCTCTATAATACAAGTGATTCAAGCTTTTATAGTGGCTGTCCAATTACAGGGGGGAAATGGTCTGTCTTACCAACCCTTACTGTGCGCTGTACAATAGACTCCTTTATTTTCCATAAGTCAAGTGTACAATAATGCTGCAATCAAAATCAATGTGCTGCATTTCCCTTCCCCCCATTTTAATTCCCACCCCCATCACTGTCTGTGTGAACTCTCATGAAAGAAAATCTCCCCCTTGCAAGAAAGTCTAGGGGAATGTAACGAGCAAGCGAGAACATAAATCTTAATGGATACAACAGCATGTGCTGTACAGAAGCATAATGTATTATTTATTTAATTTTCAAGTCAAGTTATAACTAACAATAAATTTTATTTAATTTGATTTTATTCATTTGGATTTGCTAGGCTGCCCTTCACTGCAAGCAGGGCTCAGGGTGGCTTACAACAGAGCAAAATACAATAAATAATTTGATTTAAAAGCAACGTCAAAAATTACCTAAAAATATGTCAATAAACAAAACAACGATACATTCTAAGATGGAAGAGGAAAAAATCAGCTACCTAAGCCCCCTAGGGGGGAGGGGTTACAAGGGATGAGGGGAGTATGTGAGAGTGCCAGGGGTCATACTGTCCCGTCGCTGTCCTCAACTGAATGCTTGGCGGAACATCTCTGCCTTGCATGCCCTGTGGAAAGGTAGTAGCTCTCACAGGGCACAGATGTTTTCCGGCAGAGAGTTCCACCAGCTGGAGGACAGCTGGATCTCTCTTGAGCCAGGGATCACCAGGAAGTTCTTATTCCCGGAGTGTAACACTCTTCCGTCCAAGGGATTCCTGGTAAGGACATGTGCGTCTGCATTCTGGATCAGTTGGAGCTTCCGGGCCAGGCGCAAGGGTAGGCCTGCACAGAGCAAATTACAGTAATCTCTCCTGGAGATGACTGTTGCAAGGATTACTGTGGCTAGGTCGGGGCGAGACAGGTAGGGAGCCAGTTGCCTAACCTGGCACAGTTGGAAAAATTTCAGCCTGGCAACCTTCACAACCTGGAAGGGTCCAGAGTCATGCCCATACTCTTGACGGTGGGTGCCGGTGATAGAGGCACACCCTCAAGAGTCAGGAGTTGGCAACCCAACCAAGGCTCCCCCCCCCACCCCAGCCACAGAACCGCCATCTCACCTAGATTCAGTTTCAGCCAACTCTGCTTTAGCCACCTCACCACAGCTTCCAAACCCTCGGCTAAATTCTCAGGAACAATATCTGGCCAGCTGGCCATCAACATACTGATGACACCCAAGCCTGAAACTCTGCACTACTGAAGCAGCAATATTCAAGACACTAATACCTTACTTGCTTGAATAGTGTTACTTTGGTATCTCCCCATCCTCCCCTGGTTTTCTTCTCTTGGCCACCATGAATGTTGAGCCTCTGTATACCAACATCTCCCACAAAGGTGGACTACAGACCATCAGGCATACTATGTCTGACAACACTTCAGCTGACCTCACCACAAACCACCCGCAAGTAGTTCAGATTTGGTAATGACACACTTCTTCAAATCAATGGCACAGCTATGGGCACCAACACAGCACCATAATATACCAACATTTTCATGGCTGACCTGGAGCAGCCCTTCCTCAGCTCCCTTCTGCTAACACCAAACTATTTATTGTCTACAGTCAGGCTCCACACAACAGCTGCATTTGTTACAACCCCTCTGACAGAGATTCTCACCTGCAGCATCTAGAACAGACAGTCTTATTTATTTAATTAATTTTATTCGATTTATACCCCACCCTCTCTACCAAGGCAGGCCCAGGGCGGCTTACATAAAATGCAGATATAAATACAATTAAAATCCATCATAAAAGAATCAAACCATAAACAAGTCAATTATCCTAAAATCCATTATCCTAAAGAGCCGGAACAGTAGTGCTTGATGTAGTAAGGAAACCAATCAACAAAACCAGTCATTGTAGAGAGTAGCTGTGTTGGTCTCTAAGGTGCTACTGGACTCAAATCTAGCTCTTCAATGGCAGACCAACACAACTACCCTCTACAATGTCCCTTGAACCTATATTCAGTTTTTGTCGAAGATGCTGTAAAGGCAATAGTCTAAGTGAACACTCAATACAATTGCTGTAAAAATTAGAGACTTGGCAGTAGGCTTGCCATTTACCTGCTTCAGAGTCGGAGATCTCCCACCCCCAGCTCCCTTTGCCCTCCAGAGGCCAGCAGGAGGGAAAAAAATTAAAATCACCATTAGCAAGACAGCATTCTGTCACTTCAAGGGGGCAGACCCAGAAGTGATGTCATTCCATCCTGTGGATCAATGGAAACTTTATGGTTTTGCCACAGAGTTTCCAGTGATTCCAAGGTTTCCCCCAGAAGTGACATAATGCTATTGTCCAACAGGGCCACTCCCCCCCCCCCCAATAATGTCCCTGCCCTTCAGAGCCCCACCAGTTGCTAGTCACTGGCTGGCAACTCTGCTAGGAAATGTCCTTTCATTATTTATTCTACATGCCCTTATAAGTAATAGCTTAAACAATAGGGCCGTCACGCTAGTTTGTTCACAATCAAATCAACTATTTAAGAGCATCATTTTTTAAAGTTATGGTTCACTTGGTTTTTCAGGTAATCTTAGCAATATGCATGGGATACTAAAACTAGCATGGACCCATATTTTCTGCATCACCAGCATTAAAGTTCAACAATGCTTTAAAAAAGGAGTAAAAAGGATACTTTAAAAGAGGGGCCAGTGTTGACTCATCTTTATTTACTCCATCACTAGAAAAAGCCTAACTTGAAATTCAGCAGGTCTGTAAAATGATGTGGCTCATTTGTATGTTATTGAGGTTGAGGATGTTGCTCATGTATGCTGTGGATGTGGCAAATATGGGGAAGAACTAATTTATGTTATAGATTTTCCGGGCTGTATGGCTGTGGTCCAAGACCACGGCCATACAGCCCGGAAAATCTACAACAGCTAATGAACTCTGGCCGTGAAAGCCTTCGACAATAACTAATTTATGAATTGCATTTTTTCCTCTGTCCTTTTGTCAAAGAACTCTGGGGTGATTATATACTGGAGGGTATACTCATAGCAACTTATATACCCACAGCAACTTTACGAAGTGGATTCTGTTGATAGATAGATGAAAACTGGCACAAGGTCACTAACTGTGTTTTATGGCTGAAAAAAGAATTCAAATCTGAATTCAGGTGCAGCTTTTAACCAACATTAAGCCAGGATGTGTACAAACCCATCTTGTTGCCACGCACTCAGGTCCCTGCTCTTAGGGTCACACAGCAGAAGCAGGTATATTCAAAACTACATCCACTTATTAACAAGGAGATAATGGGATAGGAATAACTGAATACAGGACAAGGAAGTTCACATAATCTGTAACTTTAACTGATTCTCCCCCAACTGCAGGCAAACTGAAATCCTAAACCTAGATTAAATGGCTTGGAATTCCAGTTTGTGGAAGGAAAACTAACTCCATTTAAGTCGCATGATTGTACCTGTAGGCACAGGTAACCACCATTAGTTTCTAACTGGGAACGTGCATGCAAGAAAGGAGGGGAAAGGAGGAAGGAATGAGGTATACATATTGCTCTGGCAAAAAGCCAGGTTCATGCATACGCTAGCTTAATGCATCTCGTTCTCCATGGTCTAATCCAATATATTGTCTACTACATTGGCTGTATTCCAGGAAAAACAAATTCACTACCTCTTCACTACCTGGACTTGCTATTAGGTACTCTGCCCAAAGTCATAAAGTGTCTATGCTTGACTGAGAAATTCCCACAGCTGTAACGTTAGCAAACTCATACCCAATAGTTTTGATCTAGTTATGGATTAAAAAGTGGTTATATGACAGGAAGCAAAGAGTAGGAATCAATGGACAGTTCTCAGAATGGAGGGAAGGTAGCAGTGGGGTCCCACAAGGATCGATATTGGGGCCAGTACTATTTATTCATAAATGATCTGGAACTAGGAGTGAGTAGTGTCGTGGCCAAGTTTGCAGGTGACACCAAATTATTCAGGATGATGAAAACCAAAGCTGATTGTGAAGTGCTCCAAGAGGACCTCCACTAACTGGGCGAGTAGGCAACAATGTGGCAAATGAAGTTTAGAGTGCACAGACTCATGGAGGACAAGTCTATCAATGGCTACTAGCCTTGGTGACTGAGGGAACCTCCACATTCAGAGGCACTAAGCCTTTGAACCCCAGAGCCAGGAGGCAAGATCAGCTTCTATGCCCTGTTGTTGGCCATCCAGAGGAACTGGTTGGCCACTGTGCGACATAGGATGCTGGACTAGATGGACCATTAGTCTGATCCAGCAGGGCTATTCCTATGTTCTTACATTAAAAGGAGGAGGGAGGGCATGGGGAAGTTCTTCTGTTATACTGGCAAGTCATCCTATCAGTGGAGATTTTGCACCGGATCCAACCCAATCGTTTGAACTCTTTGGCAGACCTCTTCAAGTTATCTCCATCCATGACAATTTTCTGGAGAATGAATCTGAGCACACAATCTGACAAAAACCTGGTATAATTACATCCTGAAATGTTGTGTTCTGTGCAATGTTTCCATGTACAAGCATTTTCTTCATTAGTTTCTATGAACTCCAAACATAAATCATGGAAATGGCCCCATACCTAAATAAGAACTTAACCCCAATCTTTATGTCACTTTTTTTTTACTCTATACTAGCCAGCTGTTTATATTTGCCTTAACTGGACTAAAGAATCCGAAGTACTAAACAAGCAGCAGGAATAAGTTTACAATTGTGTTTGGTACAATGCAAACCACTTCTGACTGTCTAACTGACCAAGATTTATGTGACCAATATAAATCTTGTCCATCAGAAAATTGCCTTTGTGAATTACTTAATCTCTTTCACTCTTATCATTAACTAACTTGGCTTCTTCTGTATGTCCCCCTTAGGTATTCCAGAGTTCTAAAAACTTTAACTAAAACACCTCTCCATACTCCATACTGTAAAGAGTTTATCAACTCCCAATGTAAACACAGCTCAGGAGTTAATCACACCTAATTGAGTGTGTTAGGTACACAGAAACTGGCCATTATGAAAGCAGGTTAACTGGCTTTTAAATTAAGTTCCACAAAAATGCTTTTGGGATTTGACTTCTGAACTTTGGATGACAGACGCATACATGGATTTAAGCAGAGGGGGCACTAGATATTACCAAAGACTCCTTTGCCACTAAATTCTTTACACAGAATTCATCACTTATAAAAAGAATATCAAAGACTTTGGTGCCAGTAGTATTCTCAACTTGACATTTCTGGTTCGGAAAATATGCCAGCAAACTGCACTATCGTTTGAAACAGGATTATCACCTGCTAAGCATATAGGTCCCTGCCAAGAAAATTGTGCCATATTATAAGAAACTATGTTTCCATAATTAGTAATTTTCTCGGTTAGGATGATGAGATATTTTCAAGAACTGCCAAAATGGATAACGATTTCTTCGATGTGCAATAAAGCCTCCTTATCTGTACTGCCAAGTCCTGATTAAATATTGGACATGCTTTCGGTGGGTGGTAAATAAAGCTGGTCTTAAGCAGAAAGATTCATTTGGCCAGTGGGAAGGAAGTAGCAGCCAGTGATGAGACACACAAGAGTAGAAGGAGGGATGGGTGGGAGATCCCAGTAACCCAGCTGAATCACACAATGTGAATGGGTGGCTGTGATAAAAAGAAGGCAAGGCCATGCTAAGTATGCATAACCAGCTGTGAAAGGGCATCAGGTTAAGCTAGGTGCTCCCCACAAGATAGACTGAAATGCACCTGTGTATCACAACACAAGTAGAGTAACAGTTATTCCTGCTTTGTTGTCACTGCCACTGAAACACGCACACACAGAGCAACACACCCCACCCCACCCAAAATACATGGTTCCTTGGCTACACTTCCTATCACCACTTCATGCTCCTTCAACAAGTGGAACAAACTTATTTATTGTCTCCATTATGACTATCCCATTCTGTATACAGAAGCTTTCTGAATCTCTGTTCATCTATCACCCCCACCCCCACAGGCAGGAAAATTTCTCCCAAGATAATAGATGTGCTTTTGTTAAATCCCTCTCCCAGTCCTGCTTTTTCATCCCTTTAGATTTCTATACATTTTTCTGTGCAGTTTCAGTGAAACCCTTGCTATGTGTGGTGCTGCCATCACAATACAGCTGCCATGTTAATGAAGCACTGAGAGGAGAACACGTTTTCCTATTGGTGGGATTCCTAGGATGGATGGTTTGCAGCCGCATACTACAAAGCAGTTGGATACACTATGAGGAAACACTTGTCACAGAGTCCAAAAGGTCAGAGGAAAGGCTGGCTGTTTGTGGAAAAAATGGAAAGAAGGGGGGAAGGGAAACGTTATAAGCAACAATACAAATCATTCAATGCGCATTAAAAACAACCATGATCACCATTTCTGTGCTGGGGTCTGTAGGTCCAATTCTCATCCTCTTCCACCTGCTGCCCACATATAGATGTGAGTTCACCATCACTGCGAAATAATCTTTTTGTCTGCTTGGACAAAGTGGAGAAGTTTATCCAGCTCACAGCACGGGAGAGAGATCCTGAGTTAGGTTTGAACCGGAATGTCCTCGAGGCAGACTCCTTTTTCATTTTCTCCAAAACAAAACGGTTAACACCTCTGTTAAGCCTTGTCTTCTGTCCCCCTCCTCAGTATCAATACTGCAATATTTCTTTGAACTTAGATGAAAACACTTGCTCTGTTTAAACCTGCATGGATCCTGGGACCAAGTGGTTGCCCATTCAACTCTCCAAGGCTTTAGCCTACAGTACTTTGCCAGCTGCCGAACAAAACACAGTGAAAACAAAAATTAAAAAAAACCCAGAGACCTGCACCCAAAAAACAAAGCTTCAGAAAAACATATCAGTACTACCACACAATACTGACATACACACCATCTGAAGCCCCTCTCTTCTCCCAATATAATTTCCCAGCAGTTTGCTCGTAATCCAGGCTTCTCTTTGATCGCACACAATTAAAAAAAAAAATACAGCTCCTCCGGTCAGGAAGACAGAAATGCTGCTAACAAGTTGCCAGACCAAGATAGAAATTAGAGTAGCTCTCCTTTTTCTGCACCGAAAGTACTCTGCCGCTCTGGTTCTTAAACCCATCCATTCTGCTCGCTCGTTAATGAAAAGCCTAGGGAAGGCGCTCCACAAGGATTCTCCTAACAATAAAAGAGACTGCCTGCCTGGCTATAGCTATCGGTTAGGATTAGGGTGAAATATGATAGGCTCCCTGTCTCCCGCACACACACAGAGACACACACACACACCCTCTCTCTCTCCTAAAGGCAGGGCAGTAAACTCCTCCTTTCCATTTCAGAGAGCTTAACAGCAGTGCAAACTTTTGAGCTGGGAACACAGAACTCAAGGGCACCTAAGTCAACTCATACGAGACGCAACAAAAATCTCAATATTTAAACAGTACTTTGTTCTCCGCTTCATGCTGTTACACACATGGGAGGCTTATTTGCAAGCATTGCTGGTTTAATTGGTACTGCGAACAAGAGCTGTAAACAAACAGGAAGTTTTCAGTACACAGCTGCAAAGATTTCACTCTCTGTTTTGATCACCACTATAGTATGGTAACATTCTGCCTAAATTAAGCTATGTTTTTTGATCACATTTACTTTTAGTTAGAAAAAGGGAGAAACATGACATCAGGATTACCGTGTGTTTTAGATTAGATTTAAAAACTATTAATAAAAAACTTATTGAAAACTGCACTTACATGACTGCTCAAGATGTCTGATCAAAAGAGCGGAAAGGAAAGGAAAGGAAAGGAAAGGAAAGGAAAGGAAAGGAAAGGAAAGGAAAGGAAAGGAAAGGAAAGGAAAGGAAAATTACACTTCAGTATTTGGTATGCTATTTTCCAGAAATTGCTGCCAATTCCTATTGACTGAAAATGAATAAAGATGCAATACAGGAGGTAAGAATAAACATTGCAGGGTACAAAATACTGTCGAGGATTGAAAAATTCAGTATTCTTCTATGATCCTTTAGTTTAGAAGCTGACTAGCTGCTTCTGAGAATACCGTGCCAGGGTGCTAATATTTGTAATGTTAAATGACTGCCATTGATACTTCTTAACAGAAGAACTGTAGATTAAAAGAGCAGCCTTTGAAGGCATATCAAAACTCACTGCACATTTCTAGGTCAACACACACTGTCAATGCCACAGGCCACTTACCCTAGTTTAGTCCCATCAATGCAAGTAGTCTGTGAATAATCCACTTGTGCACAACTGCTTCCTGAATCCCAGCCATTACCTTTTTAGATTCAAAACAATAGTGAAAACTACGTGAAGTAAGAAAAAGACAGCTAAAGTAAGTTGCATTCCTAGCAGCAAAATGACACCACATGTCAGAACTGCTGTCACAGGCCATCGGTTGGCATTCTTAGGCATACTTTCTCCGAAAACTGGCTAAACAGCGGCTTCAGAAACCATGCAAATAACTCCTTTCCCCTGAAAATTATGGTTCTGTGACTCATAATGAAAGGATAAGGTTTAACCTTCTGCCTGGGAAGCAAATAGCTAAGTACTGTATCAGATTACCTATGAATCAGCTAGGCACACCAAAATGACCTTTGGCTCCTTGAACAATGGCTGGGCCAACTGTCTTCAGTAAATAATTTAATAGGCTGTATTTATGTAGAACCTCCTTTGAGAAAATATCCCACCCATGCACACCCTCACAGACTTTCTACACCACTAAAAGCTAATACATAGAAAATATATCTAACTGCAACCAATACTCCAACAGTATGATTCAGAAAACTATGTTTGCTGCAATTAATGAATATGTATAAAGTTTTAAAGAAGTTAAGAATAATAATTTGCAATTCATGGCAAGAGAAAAAGATAAGAAATTGGCAATCAAATACATTCCTAAACTTCACAATTAAATTCCAAAGGCTCTCCAGCACTGCAATTATGCTATCAATTCAGTCTTCCTCTCACAGCTAGATAATGTATTGACCTTAAAATAATCAACTGAAAATTCTTCCATTTCTACAATCCAATGGAAGTAATGATGTGACATTTAACTTAAAATATGGTGTCATTGTGTCATAATATTTTATTGCAGGAGAAGGAAAATAGCCCAATTTATTGTGACAAGGTCAATGTTGCTATAAGGTCCCTGTTCATATTGAGGATGCAACCAGTCTAGTTAGAGCTGGTAAACCTGACATCACATATTTTCTCACACTAAAACCAGGGGTCATTTGGGGCCGGAGCAAGGCGGAGCAGTGCTCCGCCAGCCCAGGAGTGAGCATTAGGGCAGCCATGGGCCGAATCAGATTCTCTGATCTGATTCGGCCTGCTGCTGAATTGCCGCTGAAATTTGGCGGCAACTTAAAAAGCAGCTAGAGGGGAGGGTGTTTGAGGGAGAGGCTCCAAACTTACAGGGTAGCTGCTGGAGCCTCTCCCGCAAATACCCACCAAGTTGCCCCGATTCCCTCCATTGTTCTCTATGGTAGGAAAAAAGTAATGTTTTTTCCCACCATAGAGAACAATGGAGGAGATGGGGCAACCTGTTTGGGAGCCCATAGAATTGGACCCCAAGGTCCAATCTTCTTGAAACGTGGTGGGTACTTTGGGGAGAGGCCCCAGCAGCTACCCTACAAGTTTGGAGCCTCTCCCTTAAACCCCCTCTCCTCCAGCCCCTCATATACCCTATGAGTTTTTACCATTGGCTTCAGTGCCCACAGGGTATAATGGGGCTGAAACTGAAGAAGAAGAAGAGAAGAGATTGGATTTATATCCCGCCCTTCACTCACTTAAGAGTCTCAGAGCGGCTTACAAACTCCTTTCCCTTCCCCTCCCCACAACAGGCACCCTGTGAAGTAGGTGGGGCTGAGAGAACTCTTTCCCAAGCTGTCCTTGAGGGAACAGCTGGTACAGAGGTATGGCTTGCCCAAGGTCATCCAGCCAAGTGCAAGTGGGGAATCAAACCCGGTTCTCCCAGATTAGAGTTCGCGCACTTAACCACTACACCAGACTGGCTCTCTGACATTCGGCCTGCTGAATGGGCTTGCATTGCCAAAACTGACATCTGAATCAGGCCAAAAAAAAATTATTTGCACACCCCTAGTGGGCACAAATGGCAGTGGTGGCAAGCCCCTCCCCCAGCTTCCAGCGGGCCTGTGGAGGAAGCAAAGCGAGAAAGGGGTTTAAAGTTTAAACCCCTTCTGTTTCGAGTCATGCAGCAGCACAATCTTTCCATTGTATTCTATGGGACCCTTCTCACGTCGCTCCCCCACCCGCCTTGGCAGGCCAGCTGGGGAAGGGAAGGGAAGGCTTTTGAAGATGCCCCCCCTTTTGCTTCCCTTTCTGACACACTTCCGCTGATGTCAGGGGGCCTGACATATGCTAAATGCTAAAAGGTATGCTAATGACCTCCTGCACCTCTTTTTCTACTAAATGACCCCTGACTAAAACCCTTTGCCTTGCACTACAACAGAAGGAGAAGTTGAATTTGCTGGAGAGATGGTGAGTCTATCATATTATCTGTCAAGCAAATAGCCTGAAATAGAAAAATCCTGCTTTTCTTTACTAAAATCAAAGTCGTAAGAGAAGACACTACATTCTAAAGCAGTGGCCTTCAACCTGTGGGTCTAGACTGTCAAGTGGATCATGGAGTATCACTTGCTGGGTCATAAAACCTTGTGTTGTTTATTTTCAGAAGGACACGTAGTTAGTGCACTGCAAAATGCAACAGTAGGTTTCATAGTTAAACTATAAAATAGCTATTGACACTACACACCATTCACAGACCCACTTCAGGTAAAATACTTTTCATCTGGATAAGGTATTCATTCTAAATTGAGCACAGTGATACGTGCACACTCAAATATACTATCCTACACAATAAGGCACAAATACATATTTTTTTTCTCTCATTCATACTTTTACTCAGGCAGCTTCCACTACTTTTATCAGCTTGGGAGGACGGGGGCTCAAAAGCATGGAGCTAGATCCCATGATCTGTGAGCACAAGGATCAGGGATGCTTCCTAAATTTCCTCACCCCAGCAGTCATTTCTGACACTGAGAAAACTGATCCTCATTGTCATGGGACCTGCATGGATTAAGAGCAGTGTGTGTGTGTGTGTGTGTGTGTGTGTGTTGGGGGGCAGGGCTGCACTGAGGAAGGGGAAGCATCGGAAACCCTCCTCCTCTATGCAAGCTTTAGCTCTGCTGATTCAAGAGGCAGAATGGCAATTTCCATCCCTTCCCACAATGTAGCCCTCTAACTCACAAGGCTATTAGTCCACGAATCAACTTTCCAGGGATCAGAAGAGTACAGGGGAATACTGGAGACCTGCAACTATTAGCCACCCTGAGCCTGCCTTGGTAGGGAGGGTGGGGCATAAATCAGATAGATTAGATAGCTCAGACAGACAGACAGACAGACAGTACTTTCTGCTGATGGACTGCAGGATCCAAACCACACTGAATAAAAATGATGACAGCAAAACCTTTCCAAATGTTAATTATAGCATCACCTTTTATAAATAACCTGGATTACTATGAAGTCTAAATGTCATACAAACAAACATCGAAGCATATAGTAAACTACTATATTTATATAGATAAACCTTTATCAAAAAAACAATTAAAAACACCAAGCAGGAAATATATAACTGTTCAAATCAAAGACCCAGGAAAGCAGCACTCTAGTCAGAGTATAAAGGTGCCCTCAGCAGAAAGGCAGGGCTCAGCATCAGGCAACTTTGTCTGTTCATATTATATTATTATGGGCAAGTCACAGAATCCAAAAGACAACATCTGATACCTCACCCGTTCACCCACTAACCACACCTGGGTGATTTGTAGTATTTTATTTTGCTGTATCTTCAGTTCTCAAGCTAACATGTTATGTTCTGGCCGAGGAACCGCAGACGCGGTCGGCCAAACACGTGGCTAGAAGAAGCTGTCGGGCTTCGCTTCCAGAGACAATAGATCCTCCTGATCCTAAAAGTGACAAATAAGCGAGTCTGCACCCTGGAATAGACACATAGGGCACAGGGACACTGTAAATAGTGAATCACAGGTGTTGGGTGTGGGCATGGATGCAATCGAGAACGGGGATGAAAAGTGGACCTGTGAGTCCAGTAGACTAGTCTCGTTCAGACCTATCAATAAACTATGAGCTGTTTTCACTCAACGTGTCTCTGACCTCAGTACTTTTCACTGGCGATGATGGGATCCCGACGAGTGACTCTCCAGCCAACTCTGAGCACGCACCGCACCGCGCACCAGCATCGCCTCCAGGGTCTCTGCTCCATGCTCCAGCACCACCTCAAGGGCATCGCTCTCCACACTGCATCACTCAACCACCACGAGTCATGGCTGCCGCTCCGGGACAGATCACAGCATACAACCCAGCCCGCCCCAAGCTCTGAGAAGCATGGTATGTCAGCAAAACATTCCAACATCCCTTGCATTACATTCAGTATTCTAATATACTATTCTGAAAAAGAAATACACTAAAATACAGAGGATGTATGGTCCTCCTTGTTGAGAATACATATGTGAGGACTGAATGTGTTGGCATACGTAAGGAGATAAGAAACCAATATCCCTGTTGAGTCTGGGGGGGGGGGGGGGGAGTTCTTCCAAGTGTTGTGATAACTTGTGATTCAGCAATTTTCCTTTCCATTCTGTTCCTGAAGTTCCTTTGCAATAGAACAGCTACTTTGAAGTCATTCACTGAATGTCCTGGAAGGCTGAAATATAATTCTACAGGTTTCTCATTCTTGTGATTCCTGATGTCAGATTTGTATCCATTTATCCTCTGGCGTAGGGTTTCTCCTGTTTGTTTTATGTAAAGAACTGAAGGGCATTGTTGGCATTTAATGGCATATACAATGTTAGAAAATGAGCAAGTGAACAAGCCTCTAATGGTATAGTTGATGTTGTTAGTTCCAGTGACTGTGTTGACTGGGCATATGTGGCAGTAAAGCTGGCATCTAGGTTTATTGCGAGCTCTCTTCCTAGTGTCCATGTTCAAATGAGATGTTGCATTATTGTGGGTGAGGAGTTGTTTGAGACGGGGGGCTGTCTGTGAACACGAAAAGGTTTGCCCCCTAGTACTTGTGAAAGAGAACTGTCATTATCCAGTAGAGGTTGTAAGTCATTGATGGTGCGTTGAGCTGTTTTGAGCTGAGAACAGTATGTGACCACTAGTGGTTTTCTATTATTGTCTCTTATGGGCCTGTCTTGTAACAGGGTCTCTCTGGGTATCATTCTGGGTTTGTTAATCTGTTTCCTGATTTTTCTGCAAACCTGGGGCATTTGCAGATTTGTACAAAGATCTGTCTGGTCTGTTCACGGCTCTAGCCTCTAGATTTAAGAAGCCACAGATTTTGCCATGTTAGATATATTGATGTGCCACATATTTCAATTCAGTCTATTTCCTACAGTG
The DNA here is from genome assembly GCA_029233225.1 of Lepidodactylus listeri. Lineage (NCBI taxonomy): Eukaryota > Metazoa > Chordata > Lepidosauria > Squamata > Gekkonidae > Lepidodactylus > Lepidodactylus listeri. Next base: position 45,725,152 of record JARCFY010000003.1, read on the forward strand.
TCTCTTAAGCAGAGTTACACCCTTCTAAGTTCATGGAAGTGAAAAGACTTAGAAAGGTATAATTCTGCTTTGGACGATACCGTTAGTTTCCCAACATCTGATTAGTGTATGTTTCTGGCATTGCTCTGACTCTAATTCAAATCTTGCAATTCCTATAATTTCATCTTTGATGACTCAGCGCAGCATCTGTTGAATCACCGTAAGACTCCATAAACTAATTTTAAAGAACACAAATTTTCTTAGGGGTGGGGGGAAAAAAACTTTCCAGGTATCAGAATTCCTTACTCAGCCAGACAAGGGACATATTCAAGGTTAACTAAAATCAAAAGGAGTCCCCCTGTTTGTAGATACACCTCTTCCCACACCATCTGTAGACACAAGATCTGCCCACAATAAGCATTGCTCATGCTTGCTCAGACACTGCTTCATCACAGAATCATTCAGTCTGCATTCCAAAGTCTTAAAAGTACAGCCTACCTCACGTAGTGCAACTGATGAGCAACAGCTAAACAAAAATCATCTGAAAGCAAGTAGGAAGAAAAACACTCACATGACGTGCACACAAATAAACTTTTTTTCAGATTTACGAAGTATTACAGGCCCATACAAATAAGTTGATTCCATGGAGGTTTTATCACTTTTACATTTACATTTTCATTCTACTCCTCTAAATGCTCAGTGTGACATACTTGGATCACCTAGCAAGCAGGCTAAGCAGCTAAGCATGGACTTGAACCCGGATCATACTGATTAAAACCAAACACGCTAAACACTGTCTTTTCTGAGCTTCTGAAAAATTAAACGAAGCAATATTAGGTAATCACTAATTACTGAGATTGAACCACAGCAATCTGTCTCCATACTTCTGCAAGGCACTTTTAGCCTTCATATACCATCTGTAAAATGGGAGTAAGTATTTGCAGCCTAAATTGTTGCGAGGATGATTACTAATCCAGAACAATGAGCAAGTATCCTCCACTGGTGGTACACTGAATTCAATTGCATTGTAGTTTATGAGGAGGCAGCAATAGAAAAGGGTGGTGGACCAATTAGAATAGTCCAAACTCTGAGATTAATGCCTTGAGGGATTTTGCCAGTCCAAACAAGAGTTTTGTTAATTTTTTTAATATGTGCATGTGTGTGCGTGCATCTGGAAGTCATGGTGACCTCTGGTGACTGACCTCTACTGGAGGCCTGCAGGATATTCAGAGAGGTGGCTGAATAAAGCCTGCCCCCACCTCCCACCTCTGGTATTTCAAGGAGGTCTCCCATCCAACTACTTGCCAGAGTCGATCCTGCTTAGCTTCCAAGATCTGATGAGATTGGGCTTGCCTGGGCTATCCAGATAAGGACCAAACAACAGTTTTGTTGACGCTCCTGTAAAAGCCTAGAGTTGGATGAGGCAACAGACAGCATTTCTCCTCAATGTCACATCTCCCTCTCTTGTGTAAGAACACTATGGAGATGGGTGACCTGACAGACAGATCATTGTTGGTGGAAGACATGCCAAATCAGAGCATGCTATAGAGGTCATTTGAAAGCCTGAGGTGGTGGTGATAGTAGCAAAGAGATTTTCCTTTTCCACATCATTACATCAACAGAATCATATCTGGCTCAATTACATGAGAATTCAAAAATGAGATGGAACTGGAAACTCGCTGTGACACTTCTGTTCAGTTTTTGCTGATAAAAATCACTGAAATCCTCTTCAACTAGACTTCTAGTTTGGGAATGGTACATGCTACCGAGGAGTGCTGACTGGTGCTTTTGTGGATGGTTTCTGCCAGCTCTCTCTACTGGATGTTGACAGGGTACTGAAGACTGTGAAAACCACCACTTGTAAATTGGCTAACAAAAGCTTTCCATAGTGGTGCTAGGGACCCTCAAATGAAAATCCTTACCACCCTCAGATAAGTGGTATTTTTCCAAGGGCATTAAAGGAGGCCACTAAAAACCACTGAAAATTATCTGTCTAAATAAATAAATAAATCTCTTCTGGGTTAGCATATTTCCATTCACGGGCTAATGGCCCAGTGCAGTAGTAGTAGTGCTGATCTCTGAGACATAGTTAAGAGAAAAAAACTGGAAGTGCTCTGCAGTTGAGCACATGGAACTGCCTTACTGAATTGGACCAGTGGTCCATCAAAGTCAGTATTGTCTACATGACTGACAGCTGCCCTGTAGGGTCTTTCACATCACCTAGCCCTTGATCCTTAACTGGAGATGCCAGGGACTGAACCCGAGACCTTCTGTAAGCCAAGCAGATGCTCTACCACTGATCCATGGCGCCTCTGAGTCCTGAGTCCCCTGTCCCTCCTCCCCTCTTGTAATTCCCATTTCCACAGCTTAACCATGTCTGCCTAACCATGTTTAGCTTCAAAACAAAACTGGCAAGCAGATTAAATGCTGGATTCCAAAACCTGGTTAACCTATGGCTAGCCTTAATTTGAATGAATATTACACCATGGTCAAGCTCCTGAAAAGGAAAGGAGGAGACTGTGCCTACAAGAGGAAAAGGAAAGAGCAAACCAAATGGACATTTCCAATCAAGAAATGTTATACTAACACTGAGCCAACATGTGCAAAACAGAAAAACACATACATACAAATATTCTTATACAAAATAATATGTAATTTTGGTAGTTGAATACATGGGAATATAAAAGCCCATATAAATATTTTGGGAAGAATATTCATATAAGCTACACAAAAGCACTGTGTAGGATATAACGAGGGTCTCTAGTTGGGCACGCTTTAAATAAAGTGTTCTACATATATGCCATTCACAGAGAATATATATGCTGCACATGTTTTGCATTCTGGCAGACCCAACTACCAAAAAAAGGGAAGAAGTTGGCTTAAGATAATGTGAATTGCCCCATGTTTTTCAGAACAAAAGTATAGATGAGAGAGAAGGGGGGGGGGGAATGCTCCAATAGGAAAAAAGGTTCCCAACCCATGGTGTATAGTAGTTATAATAGGAAGCTGAGGAAGATTCAGGAAACATTTTCCATTCCTAACCAACATAATATATTGGAGTAGCTTGTACAGTACAGTTATCATTGCACAAGCTACAATTGCTGGTACAATTAAGTCACCGCACCTTGAGAAGGAAAGAGTGCTTTTTCTTCTCCTTGTGCTAGAAACCTAGCACATGGTTCTCCATAGCTCAGAGTATGTTCCTTATGGTTAGTTAGGTTCCCATTTGGGGGGAAATTTAGAATAAGGGTTATTTGCATACCAGTGGGAAGTTTATCATAGCTACGATGTAATCTATACCATGGGATTAGTCAGACAAGAAAAGGGTACCTAAGGGGTGGCTGCCAAAGTGTAGCAGGTGGCTCAGAAAGAAGGTATACCCTAAATACGGTACAATGTAAAACATCCCTTGTCATTTCTTCACCAATACAGTCTGTGTTTTTAATTATGCCTTGTGCTCTATTAATTGAATTGCTCCCCATTATACACCAGCTAGAAGCTCATATTAGCAAGCTACTGTAACTAGAAAAATGCCCTTCTGCAGTTTATCCAGGACAGTCTAGTCTCCATACAAACGCATGAAATGGGCATGAATTTGGCATAAACAATGGCAACATTGTGAAATCTGCGGGAGAACATTTCAGTCTTCCAATGGGCAACTTCTGAAACCTTCACCTTTAAGGTCCCGTAAGAGTGTTGCAGTATGCATACAAGAATGTATTCTTCAAGCGTGTTAGTATTACAAATGTCAGGTAGGACCACAAGATGGCAGCACGAAACAATTCATGCTTCCCTGCCACACACGTTTGCACCTTTGCAAACTCAGGAAGACAGGAAGACTGGATGTTCCGCATGGCGACATTCCAAAGGGTTGGGCGGGGGGAGAAAGAAAGCTCGGCAGCAAAAGAAAATTAAAGGCAAAACAGAAAGAGATGCAAATAACTGTCTTTCAAACTAGAGAGAGACCTACATCCTAATCAAATCAAGCTTGCTTTAGTAAAATGGTAGGTGTTAAAGTTAATTTATACCGAACATTACAGAAAAGCCGGCAGGTGCCAAGTCTGAAGTCAGAAAATATATCCTGAAAAATAATATGCAAAAGAACTGTGATGACACAACTAGCAACCAGGGTACCCTGCCAATCTTAGAAGGAGAAGTGAAGACCTGGTTTTATACCCCACTTTTCTTTACTCTAAGAAGTCTCAGAGCAGTTTACAATCACCTTCCCCTCCCCACAACAATTCTTGAATCTGTTAAACATCTTCATTATGCTGTATGATTATGTACTTCTCACCCTCTACCTATATGCATGGACTGGTAATTTCCATTTTTGTTTCTGTCTGTCTTGATTCTTATTGGCCCTCCTGGTAACTAACCTACTCTACACAGCCAATATGCCGTAAAGTTCACCTTCATGCTAGAAAGGACATGGATGGGGGTCTAAGGACTGGATTCTCACAATTTAAGGCACAGCAATCTCCAGTTCTGACGTATTTATTACCTCGGTTGTTTTCTTCCCAGTTGAACCCAAACAAATGATAACCAGAAATCGAGTTTGTCATTCATTTGATCTGTTAATAAACATCTCTATTATTTTGCATGCTAATTTAACAAGCCACCCCTATATATACAACTATGTTCCTAATTCCATTTCATTGTCTGATGAAGTGTGGGTGCACACTAAAGCTCACACCGTGAATAAAACTTTGTTGGTTTTAAAGGTGCCACTGGACTCTAACTTTGTTCTATTGCTTCAGACCATCATGGCTGCCCACCTTGATCTCTCTTCCTATATGTAATGGCTGAGGAAAATCTGTTTCACTGTATCTGAAGAAGTGTGCTTGCACATGGAAGCTTATACTTTGAACAAAACTTTGTTGGTCTTAAAAGTGCCACTGGACACAAACTTGGTTCTCCTCCTCACAACAGTCACCTTGTGAGGTAGCTGGAACTGAGAGTGTTCTGAGAAAGCTGTGACTGGCTCAAGGCCACCCAGCAGGCTTCACGTGGAGGAGTGAGGAATCAAACCCAGTTCTCCAGATTAGAGTCCTCTGGTCTTAACGACTACACCATGTTTGCTCTCCTAACAGAGCAGAGGCACAAATGCATAGTCGACTCTTATAGTTTTCATTCTGAAAGAGCCTTAAAAGTGTTTCATATAATAAGCATGAAAGTTGTTTGCTTTATTATCCCCAATCCTATTTAACTAACTAAACTTTCCTATTATTTACGAATACCCACACTCTTCAGGAAAATAGGACATCTGTCGCAGGGAACTCAACTGGCAATGAATGGCTAGCTTCCCCTGAACTGTGAGTCAAACAAACACTGTTCAAACTTTGTTAGGTGGGAAGCCTCTCCAAAATTCCCTGTGACATCCCATCCTGAAACCAGAAGCCTGGCTGGTAGAAAAGAGCAGGGGGGACAGAACAGAAAGGCAAGGTAATATACACCTGGAAATCTCAGCAAACAAGGGCTAGAAACATGAATTTATGGAAAGATTATGTTGTTCTGCTCTAGTGACCTTGTCTTCAGCAGGATACTGAATCCAAAATGGAAGCTAAGCTAATTCCAGGGGGTTTGCACTCAAACATGGGTTTTAGCCAGACTGTCCCAGGAGAAAGTACCACAATTAAGGGCCTGCCAAGTCTGCATATCATGTTTCACATCTGTATTTCAAGACTGGGTGTGGATGTGGTTGTGGCTTTATAATATAGAAATCTTCTGCTGTGGCAAAATACCCTAGAGACTTGAACCACAAATAACTACTCCCTTTCTTTATAAGGAGGACTCTACAAAGGGGGAAAGATATGGGGGAGAGGGGGAGCAACTAGCTTTCACATCCATCATCAACAAAATGAAACTACACTGGAATGCACATAATTTAGATAGTTTAGGTTAGTTTCATGTTCTATAAAAAATGCAAAGTAGAGAAAATGTCTAGGACACTTGTTTAAAAAACTCTTGAAGGAAAGTCCATTATTTTTAACGTTTTAATACTCTCATTCTCCTGGCCAGTGGGGGAAGCCCCTCCCCAAGCCCTGCCCCCAACAGTGTTCACCCACAACCACCCCCTCCCTCTCCTCCTGCCAGATTTGAAGGGCCCTCCAGCTGAATAGTGGGAGCATGTGGCCCGCTGATCAGCTGGAGAGCCCTTTAAATCTGGCAAGAGAGGAGTGAAAGGGGCAGCCGCTGGCCGCATGCCTGCACTCCAAGCAGTTAAATCGCTGCTTGGGATTCAGGTGCGCAGGCCCCTGCTCTCCAAAAGCATTTAAAGAGTCCCTTTAAATGCTTCTGGAAAGCAGGGGCCGCACGCACCTGAATCGCCGCTTGGGATTCAGGCACCCATAGCCACCCACTCTCCAAAAGCATTTAAAAGGATACTTTAAATCCAGGAGGGGGACACCAGAATTCCAAGCAGCGAATTTGCTGCTTGGTATTCAGGCGAGTCCCCAATGTGATGATGTCACTTCTGAATAACATCATCACATTAAGTACGTCCCCACCCCCTCCAGGAACACTTCCCATAGTCCCCCGCTGGGGAGGAGGCAGGACCTAACATCCCTACATAAATTATATGAAAAAAACTCAAGAGCCTTCTTCTGAAGCTTCAACACGTAAGTTAACAATGCAAACTCTTGATGAAATCTGGCCATTCACCAGGAAAACAGAAACTGAGAAACGGCATATTTTAAAATATAAGTGCAAAAAATAGTAGTTAAAACAGAATGCAGTACAGTTCTGTGATTTGGGGGCCCTGCACATTATGTTAGGGCTTCCACAGCGTTATACTAAACCATACAAAAGATAACTTTAGGGAGAGTGATGGAGGAACAAGCAAGGCTCTGCCAATCCCTGGCATCTCCAGATAAAAGGATCAGGTGACAGGTGATATGAAAGACCTCTGCCTGCAATGCTGGAGAGCTGCTGCCAGTCTGAGTAGACAATACAGACCCTGATGGACCAATCCTACAGAGTTTCACATGAACACTCTCTAGTCAACCCTAATACATAGCTGAAAGATTCAGATCCCTCTGTGGGGCCCAGTAATGATGCCAGCACTGCAACTATATATTGAAATAATTAAAATGCACGACAGCTAAATGAAAGGCAGCTTCCACAAGAAACTATCTATAGTTCTTGGATGTAAATTAAACAGAATACAAGTCTCAGAATAAAAAAGTAACTTCAGAAGATAGGCACTTGTCTGTCTCCACTTTAACACTTTATATAATAGTAATAAAATAGTGATTGAAGTTGTTTACGTCCTTTGATTCACAGACACGTCTTTGTTCTCCTTTTAGGAGTTGTCCAAAATCCAGCAAGCTGTTAAGTCTCAACAATTCAAGCCAAACTTCCTTTTCTTCATTTTCATTGAAATTAGAATACAAACAAGCAGGAACTTGCAGGAGACATCTCATCTTTCCATCTCCCATTATTTCCTATTTTCGTTCACTGAAAACTACCATAACCTCTCCATTTTCCAGCCTCCTTCTCTCCTTCCCACCCACCAGCCAACTACCCCTATATTCAGTTTTCCTTCCTCCCCTACCTGTATCAGCCTCTTTCTTGGAAAAGTCTGACAGAGATATACAGTGCCAGCTACCTGGCTAGGCCTAGTTGTGCGGAGGTAAACCTACAAGGACATGTGAGGGGCATCTCATTTTCACTCCCCTCCTCCAGCATATCCTCACCTTTCCCTGCTTCTTGCTTTCGTCTCTACCCAACAACCAGCCTACACATTCTCTGTCTCCCATCTTCAGCTATATTTATTATTTATTTACTCTACTTATACCCTGTCTTTCTCCACAACGAAAATTCAAGGCAGTTTATGTCATTCTCCCACAAAGGCCAAAACAGCTCTGCCCCATCCCATTTTTTAATGACAGAAACCAAAGTTTCAGCTGTCCATACTGTTGTGGTTGCCTAGCAATGGCCATAGACTTTTGTTTCTTAAGTTACAGATACTGTAACTTTTGTATTTTGGGAGGCTAACCCCCAATGTAGAAGAAGACGAAGAAGAGTTGGATTTATACCCCGCCCTTCACTCCGAGTCTCAGAGCAGCTTACAATCTCCTTCCCTTCCTCTCCCCACAACAGACAACCTGTGAGGTAAGAGGGGCTGAGAGACCTCTGAAAGAACTGTTACTGACCCAAGATCACCCAGCTGGCTGCATATGAAGAAGTAGGGAATCAAACCCAGTTCTCCAGATTAAAGTCCGTCACTCTTAACCGCTACACTAAACCACTACACCAAATGCATAAGCAAAAACAATAGGTATACTCTGCTGCAAAACTAGCCCCTTCATGTGGCCCTGAAAGCATTCATAACTTTTTTCCATTATTATCACTGGGTCAGTCAGAGGCTGAGGACAGACTGGCAATCTAAAGCGGGGCAAGCATGCTTCGCAAACGGAGGAAAGGAGCACGTTCAGACATGTGCATCTGTCCGTCGGCTCCGTTGCGTACTTACCATCTCCCAGTCGCTTTCCTTCCGCTTTACCCGGACACCAGTTTTTCCCGGTGTTCAGGGGCCTTCCTCCGCATGCCTCCCGCTTCCAAACAGTGTGAACTGGAAGAAGCGGGAGGCATCCGGAGGAAGTGTGAACGCACCGGCAAAAAGTTTTGCGCATATGCGCATGTGCGCACATGCGAAAAACATCAAAGGAAAACCAAAAAAAAAGTGCAGCGGCGCGCGCGAGCCACGCGCGCTGGCTATGCGGCAGTCTGAATGCTCCGTGGCAGTCTGAACGCTCCGTATCGCCGCTGATCCACATTGCTCTGGCCAGTGTGAACGGCCAGCTCCGTGGGTTTTTTCCCCCGCTCCAGTTCCCTCCGCTTTGCCTCCGCTTCAGATTGCCAGTCTGTCCTCAGCCAGAGTACACAAATCTTCTTTGAAACTATTTTCTGACTAAGCAGCCCAGGCTAGCCCGATCTCATCAGATCTTGGAAGCTAAGCAGGGTCAACCTTGTATAGTAAGTGGATGGGAGACCTTCAAGGAATACCAGGGCAGGGACGTGGAGGCAGGCAAACCACCTCTGAACATCTCTTACCTTGAAAACCTTACAGGGTTGCATAAGTCAGCATCACCATAAATACTTTCTTGGAAAGGATCCTTTGTAGATAGTTTCTCCAGTTTCATTAATGAACTTCAAATTTCAGTATTTTATGTGCAAAGTATTTTCTAAAGATTTCAACACTGATTTCAACATTGTTTAACAAAGCCATACAAAGTACATTTGAAACATAGCAACAGATATGCAAAGAACAGACTCAGCCTCTTAAAAGTCCTACTATTTTTTTTAAAAAATGAGGTTAAAGAATGTCTACTAATATCCAAACCCATGTTTATTTCCTTTAAACTGCACTTCCATAAAATATACACAATAACAAATCTTGAATTTAGGGAAATTCTGAAAAGATTTGGCAATATATAGTGCTAGAGAACATCCTTCCTACTGCAGAAATCAGACTTACTTTGTATCCAAATACCAGGCAGGAAGTGAAAGCTAAGAGAGAAACACACAGCTAGGCTTATTCCTAGTACGGAGCATGAGAGAGCCAAGACAAATATTGCAGAAGAGTACTGTAACTAAGATAAATTTCTTTTTTGGTTTTTACATTGGCAGCAGTTAGATATTGCAATTTGCTAGGACAGCCTCTTGAAATTTAGTGGAAATGTATTTCCTTTCCAGTTTCCAGAAACCATTTCCTTTTTACAAATCTTTAACTTTCCCAATCATACGGCCATTGTTATTCGTTGGCCATTGTGGAAACCTTTGAGCAGACTCTGAACCTTCATACTGTACCATATGAATTTACAGGAGAACACTGGCTACAATCTATATACTTAACAAACAAAAAAAGTAAACTGGCTTTTGTATCCATAACAGAGGCTGTCTTTGTTCTCAATATCTCCTTCCCACGAGGTCAAGGGTGCCTGATACCAACTCTACACTGCACCCCTGTGCCTTCTGACTCTGTTTGTCCCTACAACAGGTGCAGAATGAGGGACTCGGGACCACAGACAGAATACACCTTTTTTCTCTCCTTTGCTGTGTTTTAACATCAGCCTGATTAAGAGATCTGAATAATTCAAAAGACTGAACAGTTGTAGAAAAAAGCCCAGCAGGAACTCATTTGCATAACATGCCACACCCAACAGCAGGAACTCATTAGCATATTAGGCCACACCCCTGACAGCACAGCACCCTCCCAGGATCGGCTTCCCCAGGTGCCCCACGGCTTGCAGGGTGCATGGGGAACCCGAGGGAAGGAAGGCAGTTTCTAGAGCGGCTTCCCCAGGTGCCCTGCAGTTTAAACTGCCTTCCCTCCCTGGATCAACTTGGCTTCCCCGAGGTTCCTGGGGATGCCGAGGGGGGAGAGGCTGTAGGCGTGGCCAACTCAGAAGCCAGCCGGAATTCCGTTTCTGTGCGTTCCTGCCCAAAAATAGCCCTGGTTTTACATCATTTTGATTAATCCTGATAAAAGGTATTGCATTGGTTTCGTTTAGGACTAGTGTGAATAAACATATAGTGGAAGGAATCAGGTGAATCTTTCTTGGGGGTATGTAGCCCTTAAAAGGCGACAGCAGATCCCAGTACATTTTTGATTCAGCTTCCTGTTCCAAGCAAATAGACAGGTTTCTCTTCATTAGTTTTCTTACACATCTGGAAGCAATTGCCAAGAAGACTGCTGAAACACCACTTTTTCCAGTTTAAGTTCAACAGTCCAAATTAACACAGAATATGAACACTGACAACAAAACTTCCTCCTACATAAAGGAGGTCTGAAGTGTGATTTCCCTGCTACAATTTGTTCCAAGACAATCCTGAACCAATATTCTTCTTTTGAAAGTACTTGCTGGTTTTCAGCACTGTACCAGCCCTTTCCAAAAGCTACTAGCCTCCCTTCAATGGGGAACTTTTGCTATGATTTGCCCAGGAGAGGTTCCCCCAGGCCCTCTGGGGGTTTTCCTGGTGGCCATGATGACCATTCTACCCCAGAGAGAAAAATTGACAGCACACACTGTGCTTAGGGTTGCCAACCTCCACATGGTTGCTGAGGATCTCCTAGGATTACAACTGATCTCCAGGCAACATAGATCAACTGACCTGGATAAAATAGCTGCTTTGGAAGATGGACGGTATGGCATTATACTTTACTGAAGTCCCTCCCCTGCCCAAACGCTAGTCTCCCCAGGTTCCACCCCCAAAATCTCCAGGTATTGCCCAATCCAGAGTTAGCAACACTAACTGTGCTGGGTCAGGCCAAAAGCATCTCTTTGTCCAGTTTCCGGGTTCCAACAGCATTGCTTGCTTCACCCCACCCCACCCCCACCCCAAAACTGGTTTTCCACCTCTGAACCTGGAAGTTCCATATAGTTGTTATGGTTTATAGCCAAAGAAAGTCCTATCCTGCAGGAAGTTATCTAATCCACTTTGACAAACATCAAAGCTACTAGTCAACACCCTCTTGTGGTGTACAATTCATTATTATGAATATGAGAACTGAGCCAGCTGGGCTGAGAGAAAGAACTCAGGAGAGAGCTGCTGGGAAGGTGGGCAGTTCTGTTTCTTTCTGTCTCTTTTTTGGCCTTTCCTAAATGGCTAAACTACTGTGGAGCAGTAACTGAGGTTGCTTTGTGAGAGGACCAAGTTTGAGGGTGAGTAGATGCTTATAAATGACTGTGCACTAGAACAGTCGGTCACAGAACTAACAGAGGGTAGTGATCTTGGACTTGGTTCTGAGCGGGTCTCAGCACCTGGTGAGATGTAGAGGTTGTTACATCAGTTGGGAACAGCAATCATAATGCATTTAAGTTCAGCATTCAGGTCAATGGAAAGTTATCCCTAAAATCCAAAACTCTAACAATTGATTTCAAAAGAGGGAACTTTACAAAAATGAGGGGAACAGTAAAAAGGAAGCTGAAGGGGAACCACAAGAGTCAAATCCCTAGAGGATGCTTGGAAGCAATTTAAAACCACACTAATTGAAGCCAAAATAGAATGCATTCCACAGGTTAGGAAAGACACTCACAAATCTAAAAAGAAGGCCTGTTAGTAACACAAGTCAAGAAAGCTATAAAAGTAAAGAGGCTTATTTTAAAAAATGAAAGGTCTGCCCCAATGATTTGAACACGAGGCACCACAGGCTCTGGCAAAATAAATGTAAGTCAATAATTAGGCATGCCAAAAGAGATTTTGAGGAGCGGGTTGCTAAAAGCATCAAGACAAACAATAAACATTTCTTGAAATATATCCAGAGCAGGCAACCAGCCAGAGAAGCAGTGGGGTCTTTGGATGATAAAGGAATTCAGGGATTGCTAAGGGAAGGTAGAGATGGCAGAGAAACTCAAAGACTTTTTTACTTCTGTGTTCACTGTGGAAAGTGTGGGGCACATACCCATGCCACAGCCCCTATTTTCAGGAAGTAAGTCTGAAGAACTGAGCCAAATTGACGTGACCAGAGATGAACTTCTAGACCTACTGCAGAAATTAAAAAAAACAATAAGTCTCTAGGTTCTAATGGCATACACCCAAGAGTTCTTAAGGAATTCAGATGTGAGATTAGTATATATAACCTATCACTAAATTCAGCCGCTGTACCAGAAAACTGGAGAGTAGCAAATGTTACACCAATTTTTAAACAGGGATCCATAGGAAATTACAGGCCACTCAGCCTATTGTCTGTCTCAGGCCAATTAGAAGAGACTGTAATTGAAGATAGAATTGTTAGGCACATAGCGGGAAAATCAGCATGGCTTCTGCAAAGTGAAGTCTGGCTCACCAACCTTTTAGAGTTCCTTATCAAAGTAAACAGGCATGCAGACAACAGTGACCCTGTAGACATTATATACCTGGACTTTCAAAAGGCTTTTCACAAGGTACTTCACCAAAGACACCCAAGTTTAGCAGTCATGGGATATGAGGACAGGTTCTCTTATGGATTTAAAACTGGTTAAATGACAGGAAGCAAAGCGATGGAATCAATGGACAGTTCTCACAACGGAGGAAAGTAAGCAGTGGAGGTCCCACAAGGAACAGTACTGGGGCCGGAACTATTTAATTTATTTATAAATGGTCTGGAACTAGGGGTGAGTAATGTAGTGGCCAAGTCTGAAAATGACACAAACTTATTCTGGAGGGTGAAAACCAAGGCTGACTGCCACAAGCTCCAAGAGGACCTCCACAAACTGCATGAGTGAGTGACAATGTGGCAAATGAAGTTCAATATTGGTTAATGTAAAGGGATGTGCATTAGGATAAAAAAAAATCCCAACTTCAACTACAGGCTAATGGGGTCTGAACTTGCTGAAATATACATGTTTGTTTGTTTCAATATTCATTATTTTATACTTCTACTGAACCTAGTTTGCCATTTTGTTGCTGAATGAGTCAATTTGGAGAGACCTTTTCGAAGCTCCCTAGAGTTCATTTAGGTTTCAACAGTCCTGAATAAGTTAGTGCCTTCAACAAATGTGGCAACCTCACCCCTAGCAGGAAAAAAAAACTTTGTCAAAAAATTCAGCTGTGCACACAGTGTTCCTGTGAGCATCACATACTAACAAATATTCATCATCAATCAACCCCATCCTACAGCAGAAACTGTCCACGAAAACCATCAACCCACACCGACAAACACAATTTACACAGACCCCTTTTCCTATTATCCTCTAGCTATTAGCATTTAGTCTCTCTTTCCTATCTGATTTATGACATTTCTCAGTTATCAACACATAAATTAAGATTTGTGGTCTAAAACACAGCTGGAGGGTTTCAGGAAATTTAGGAATATTACAGTATATAAAGTATAATGTCTCAGACAAAAAGAGAAGGTGGTTTTAAAGAAAACAGATCTGCTTGTTGGGATTATGCAGTCATGCTGAAAAAATCATTTTAAAAGCTCAGAACAGTATTAAGTTTGCTAAAACATACTGAAGTCAGGAAAGCATTTGTAATGGATACAATGAAAACAGAAACTATGGAGTGTGCTGTGTTAATTTAGCAAAGCTGTTCTGTTCCTAATCATGGGAATCACATGAGAGATATATGAATTCTGCACTTAGATTCCAGAAATGTCTGTCCCCGAGTATAAAAGCCTTGCTCTAGGACGCCATTAGAAAAGCGTGGATACTTCTGTACACACCTGCTGTCAGACAGCTTCAGTTACCTTTTAAATGGTATCAATATGTTTAAAGCTGAGAAGCCAACACAAAACATGTAATGTGCTTGTGGCCATATCCAAACTTAAAATCCTCTTTTTACCTCTTTTCATCTGGGAATAGTTAACAAATAGATCAACAATATGAAAGGAAATATCTAAAAATCATGCAAAACTAATTCTACAATGATTGCATGGTTGCAGAATACACCGTGAAACTAACGCAGAGGCTGAACACAAATAGTATTTTATGCAAGTAAAAATCTTGCAAGTTCTCCTAATGATCAGCAACAGATAAAAGACCACCAATTTAAGCAGTAAGTTACCAAAATATTGTGCACACTTCAAGCAATGCAATTCATGGGTGTATAACACTTGTGATATGCATCAGTGTTGACCGTGCTGCTTTTCTTAGACTCAAAGCAATAAGGCACACCCACTTCTTTGTAACCCAAACCTAAAATACAAGATATATTATTTAATCAAAAAGCATTAGGAAGCAGCACAGATAACCAGCTGCAAACCTTGCATTCTCATCTCCTCCACTGCTATCCCCCAGCATCTCTATGTTTTATATTCCTCTTAAGAAAAAATAATAATAAAGGGGGACAGCATACGGCCCCAGAGGATCTTGTTTAAATCTAAAGAATACCAGTGTTATTTATTTTTACTTTTTGGCCCTCATGAATGGAGAAATAAGCAGCATGTGCATGGTTGGAAGGATAATGGAAAACTGGAAATAAGGCAGCAAAAGTTATGGAACATAGGGTTGCAGGTCTCCTTACCACGCCGACAGGGGGGATTTGGGGGGTGTTCCGGGACATTTATTTATTTCTATTTATATCCCGCCCTTCCCGTAAGCGGGCTCAGGGCAGGTTACAGCAACCCAGTAGTTAGTTATGTCATCGCAGTAGCTGGGAGGCATGCTGGTTTCCTGTATTATGTTACACTGAAATTGTATTTAAAAGCTAATTTTAGTGGTATAATTATTTTTACTTATACAAATGTTGTACAGTACTTAAATTTTAATTTTGTACACATTAATGAAAAGAAACACACGCAGGGCTCCTGTGTAACCCAGGTTCGAATCCTATCTCTGCTATGGAAATTTGCTGAGTGGTCTTGAGCCAGTTAAATACACTCAATTAATTTTATCAAAAACAGAGGAATGGAGAATGCAAACTGCTTTGGGTCCCCGTTGGGGAAAAGGCAGGGTATAAATAAATAAGTAAATAAAATGACCAGGAGTTGTTATGCTATTAGGACAGATAGCCCAACTCCTGGATTACGGTACTTTAAGGCGTAAGTTATACAGTTTCAAATTTAAAACAAGATGTGAGGAGTGAGCTGGGATTACATTAATTCAAACCCAGAAATTCGTTAACTTTCTGTGAGTTTATCTCACAAAATAAACTCATTCTCAGTCTGTGTGTGTGTGTGCGCGCGCGCAAGTGTGTAAACTGCTGTCAACTCCTAGCTGACCTTGTAGGGATTTCAAGGCAAGAGACGAACAGAGGTGGTTTGCCATTGCCTGCCTCTGCATAGCAACCCTGGGTTTCCTTGGTGGTCTCCCATCCAAAAACTAACCAGGGCTAACCCTATTTAGCTTCTGAGATCTGACGAGATCAGGCTAGGCTGGTCGATCCAGGTCAGGGCTAGGCTCAGTTTAGATACATAAAACCCATGGTTTAACTATGGTTAGTGTGACTGTCTAAGTACAGGCCATTGTACAGGGTGAACAAAAGCTCTTGAACAAAAATCCTGAGTTCCTTGGAGGAAGGACATCATAAAAATGTAAAAAAAACATATTTCTTTAAAAGACTTCAGAAGAGTGTTAATTTAAATTTGTACTTTGTAGAGACTATTATTAGATACGTTATTCCTACATAACTCTGCTTCTAACAAATTATTGAATAAATCCCAGGTGCACAAAAATCCTTAATTCTATTCATTAAACAAACAGCTGAAGTATACTGAACAAAAAGGTAAATAGTTTTGCATCTTTCGCAGCATTTTTTTCCCTGAACATCTGCCATGCTAACAAGCTGCATTAATCCTGTACAAACATGTACAAGAACTTGTTAAGGAATCTGGAATTTGAACCTACCTCCCAAATAAATGACTTCTGCACAAAATCACATGAAAGATTCATTTCCCCTTCAGTGTCACTCATTTCTAATAGAAGAAAAGGCAGGTGAAGTGTTTCATCTTAAAATGCCATGCAAATTGATTCAGAAAGAGCCAAAACCCAATCAAAAGGGCATGTGCTTCTAAGTAGTCAAATTTAAAACCATTTTTGGGCAGCTCTTACTCATGCCTCGTTATAATCTTCTACATCTGGAGTGAATTAATACAAGGACCCTGAAACTAATTCAGCTCTGCTGTAAATCTGAACTCATTACTCTGAGACTCTCCACTCAATTCTTAAACTAAAACCTCTCCGAACAAAAGCCTTGCTGAAGTATGTGGGGGTTATGGAGGCTACGAAATCCTAGCAGTATTTCTAACCAATGATGTGTCTTTGCTGGTTGCTCCTTATTCTATCATTAATACAGCAATTATTTCTATTTATTTATTTTGCTATATACTCATATAAATGGTTCTGCCAACCTAGCAGTTCGAAAGCAAGAAATTGCAAGTAGATAAATAGGTACCACTTTTGGTGGGAAGGTAACAGCATCCTGTGTGCCTCGGCGTTTAGTCATGCCGGCCACATGACCACGGAAAAGTCTTAGGACAATGCTGGCTCTTCAGCTTGGAAACAGAGATGAGCACTGCCCCCTAGAATTGGATTCAACTGGCTTTTGAGCAAGGGAAACCTTTACTTTTACATATAAATTGACAGAATAATGGTAAAAACCAGGGGTCCGTTGGGGCCGAAGCGAGGCGGAGCAAAGCTCCGCCAGCTCAGGAGTGGCCACTAGGGCAGCCACGGGCCGAATCAGATTCTCTAAACTTTAAAAGTGACTGGGGGGGGGGGGTTTGAGGGAGAGGCTCCAAACTTGCAGGGTAGCTGCTGGGGCCTCTCCCTCAAACCCCCTTTCCTCCAGCCCCTCATATACCCTATGAGTTTTTGCCATTGATTTCAATGGCCCATAGGGTATAATGGGGATGAAACTGACATTCCCTTTCTGACACACGTCTGGTGATGTCAGGGGACATGGCATATGCTAATGAGTTATGCTAATGAGCTCCTGCACCTCTTTTTCTACGAAAGGACCCCTGGTAAAAACTAATGTAGTCATGGCATTCTAAGTGAACAACAGTTGTAGTTATCTGCAGCATTGCCAACCTCCCAGGAGAAAAAAAAGCATCTCTTCACACATGGATAACTCAGATTTAAAGATGTTCACTTTCCAATCATTTATCACTTCCTTTCTTGAAGAAGTGACCCAGCGTGTCTCAGGATAATTATAAATATGTTACGCAATAATGTGCCCTGGCAACCCATAACATAAAGGAAAGGGAATTCCCCCCCCCCCCACACACACACACACCTTCTCTATAAATTATGTATGTTAAGTGCTGTCACCAGCAAGGGGCTTTCAAGGAGAGTGAGTTGCAGAGGTGGTTTTAGGGTTGCCAGATCCCACCTCCCCACCACTGATCAGCTGGCTGGCATGGGGGGGCTTACCCCCAAAAGAGGGAAAATCCTCCTACATGCAGCGAGGAGTCTACATAACTGCCCATGTGATCCCGAAGTGATCCTATCACTTCTGGGAGGTTGGGGGTGACACTCTGGTATTTGGGCAAAAATTCTATGGTAGAAGCCAAATTTACCACAGAGTTTTTGCCCAAATACCAGAGTATTGCCCTGGTGTCACAGAAGTGGTAGCATCACTTCTGGAAACACATTGCTCTAGTTGGATGGGCCTCCCCGCTGCCCTTGGTAAATCCCCTCCCCATCCCCTGCTGGTTGCCAAGAGGGACCTGGCAACCTTAGGTGGTTTTCCATTGCTTTCCTCTGCCGAGTCTTCCTGGGTGGTCCCCTATCCAAGCGCCAACCCTGCTTAGCTTTTGAGATCTAACGAAACCAGCTGATACCATGCTGTCATCCCTCTCTCTCTAGAACAAAATTCCTGTTTACGGTCTGCATTATGTAAAAAGGTTTGTTCCCTTTCTCAACTTAAAATGTGTAATAGTAATGTGATACAATGATGGAAAACTTGCATTATCTTTCTGTACTTGAAATCAGGTATACTAATAGAGGAGGACTTCTGCCAGCCTTGTCCTTCTGTACCAGAATTGTTAGTGTTCAGAAACACCATTTGAGGAGTCAGAACTTATCTAAAGTAAAATATTTAATTGTTTTAAAAAATGAACTTGACTGAAGAAGAATGCTAACAGCTATTAGATTTCTAAGAATCCCGGGGGGGGGGGTATCTTAAAACATGCTGCATTGCCATTGGAAGCAACACAGTTTGAGAAAACGTGATTGTAGCATGTGCCTAGGGCTCTGAAATCAAAAGAAACATTAAAAACAAACCCAAATAAGAACATAAGAGAAGCCAATATTGGATCAGGCCAGTGGCCCATCCAGTCCAACACTATCACACAGCAGCCAAAAACACCAGGTGCCCTCAGAAGGTCCAGTAGTGGGGGCATGAAGCCTTCCCACTGTTGCCCCCCCCCCCAAGCACCAAGAATACAGAGCATCACTTGCCCCAGACTGAGAGTTCCTATC
The DNA here is from genome assembly GCA_029233225.1 of Lepidodactylus listeri. Lineage (NCBI taxonomy): Eukaryota > Metazoa > Chordata > Lepidosauria > Squamata > Gekkonidae > Lepidodactylus > Lepidodactylus listeri. Next base: position 45,743,979 of record JARCFY010000003.1, read on the forward strand.
TATACTTTGTGGCTAATAGCCACTGATGGACTTCTGCTCCATATGTTTATCTAATTCCCTCTTGAAACCGTCCATGCTTGTAGCCGCCACCACCTCCTGTGACAGTGAATTTCACGTGTTAATCACTCTTTGGGTGAAGAAGTCCTTCCCTTTATCTGTTCTAACCAAATGATGCTTGTGGTATGATGCTTGTGGTAGAGCAATCCTGAACAGCATTACACCTTTCTAAGCCCATTGATATCAATGGATTTAGAAGAGTGTAACTCTTCTGAGAACTGTATGCATTGTAAATCTTAAGATTTTGAAATAACTCTTACTTTGTAAGAGGCTTTCTCCCCAAATCACTACTTCCAGGACTCTTAGCTATTCGGCAGGCTGGGTAACTTCAGAGAGGGAAGCAATAACATATTCTTCTTCAAACATGGCAGAAATTGTTTTCCAAACTAAAAAATGCCATGTAAAGAGCCAGGATGGCAAGACTGCTGCAAAATCACAGAGAGGCAATGACTGGTTGGCACCATTTATATTCACACAGGTACAAATGAGCATTTTAAAATGGAAAGCTGGTATTCAACTATCCCAAGTAAATAACAATATAATTGCACAGTAGCCTTGCTATTAAAACCACAAAAGATATCCTAGCTCCCTTTTTTTTTTTACTAACCTTCACACGATGTTAACATGGCATGGATCAAGGTGTCTATGTCCTATAGGCCATATCCATATCGCTTTGTATTTGATCTGCTTTTAAATCTGTCATTGGAGCCAAAGCCTCACTCAGCATCTTTTTGAGGCTCTCTCCTTTTTGCTCAGCAATCCCCTGAAATCTCAAAAAAAAAGAACGTTCCATCTGAAGTCTCAAAAGATTGTCTCTGTCTGAAATCCTTTCCTTTTCCATCACATCCATTCTTAAATCTGTCTTTTCTGCCTTGGTCTTGACCTCTGCCAGCACTTTAGCCGTCTGCTCAGATCTCGTGATTGCATCTGTGACTTGTTTTTGCAAAGAGTCCAGTTTTTGGTTCACAGAGGTCAGCTGGTCCATCAGGGGGCGTAAAGCTAATGCCAAGACTGCATTTAGGTCTGTGCTAATCTCGAACTTTGTGCCAGGAAGTGTTGACGTGGCTTTGGGAGAGGGTCTGGGTTTCCCTGCCATTTTTTCTCCCCTTCCAGCCATTCTTTTTTGTTTATATTTAAGAAAAAGTTCTCTGCAGTCTGTTAAAAGTCCCTTTTTTAATCTCCACCTCTCAGCTTGATCCCTTTCGGTTTTCAGCCATGCAGCACAACCATTCAGCACAATTCTCTAATGTGCCGTTACTCCATGCCGAGGGAAGGAGGGGATTTAAACTTTAACCCCCCCGCATCTAGATAAAATCAGAGAATCTTCTGAAGAAATGGTCGCTCACAGTCTTGCCAAGTGAATCGGGTAAGTTTTCCACATTCTTACTGCCCTCCTGGCTCTGCAGCTGTCTGGGAGCGCTTCTGGATACCCACAGACTCCTTGGTGGTGGAACCTTCCGAGGCAAAGGGAAGCCTCAATCCCAGGGTCGCCACCCCGGGAGAGGCTATCCCACGCACCTCAGGCAGGAGCCCCTACAAGGGCTCCTGGGGGCCGGAAACCTGTTTGGGACCCCTTCTCACCGCCAGGACCAGGCCGCGTCTCCCGGAACTTCGGGGACGCACGCACGCCATAAAAGCCGCCATAAACCGGAAGTCCAGAAAAAGCATTTTTTATGTGTGGCTGCATTAACTTGCTTCTCCAGCAGTAACTCTGGGTCTAATATAACCCCCAAAGCACTTAAACTAGTCAGCGAGGGTCTGCTGAACCCCATCAAAAGCAGGAAGCACAATAAGTCCTCAGGTTTCCCAGTCAGCATAACTTCTGTCTTGTCTGGGTTCAATTTCAATTTGTTCACTTTCAGCCATTTAATCACAGAGTTCAGACAGTGGCTCAGGACCTCTACTGCATCACCAGGGGGATTTGGACAGAGAGATACAGAGATGAGTGTCATCAGCATATTGATGACATCCAGTGCCAAAGCTAGGAGTGATTTCTCTTAAAGGCTTTACACAGAGGTTGAATTACATGAGAGATAAAGTTGCACTTGTGGAGCCCCACAGGACAATTCCCACACTGAAGATAGCTGGTTTCCACAATCATTTGAGTCTGATCCATGAGGAATTATTCAAACCAGTCTAAGGCATATCCCCTGATACTTACTTTTGTCTCCAAGTGCCTCAACAGGATCTGCTGTATCAGAAACTGCAGATAGATCTGGTAGGAGCAACAAAGAAGCATGGCCTTGTATTTGTACTTTTTTGAATACCTCGGGTTTCCCCGGGTTTGCAAAATTTGATCTGCATCGTGTGGGCCCCTGTGACTGCTAGATATAATGTTATCCCTATGAAAATGTCAACAACTATATTGGTTTTTTACATAACACAAGGCATTGTACGTGTTGGAGATCAGAAGGTTTACGGAAATGTTAAAAGTGGCTATACATGTTGATCTCCCTTATTTGACTTCAGGCAAGACAGCTCAAAGTCTCTTGTTAGGTATTACCAGACAGCAAGTTTTACAGTTGCTATAGACAGTGTAAGCATATAGCTTGTCACTTGTATTTGATAACAAACACTGTGCTGATGAACATGACAGTATGTCCCCTAAGGAAACTTTTATCCGATTAGATCAAGGGAACATGAAACCTTTGTGTGGAATAGACTGAGCAGCTGTGTCAAGAGCTGCCAGTGTTACAAGCAGGAACCTCTGGATCTGTGTTCTGCTGTCCATTGTGAGAAGCCACTCAAAGCTTCAGCTCAAACGTTTCCTATGGCTATGATATCCAGGGCTAGGGAGACCGCACTCAACCAGGCAGTCCATTGCAAGGATTATAAAAGCTTCTGGGTGATATTTGGGCCAACAGTCTACATTACCCTTGCCTGGCTAGCTGTTATCCTTCACTCTTTTTACCCTACTTACTGGATTCCCTTTAAGTCTAAACTGCGGGACGCAAGCCCACCTCCATTCAGCGTGGTGTAGTGGTTAAGAGCAGTAGATTCTAATCTGGAAAACCGGGTTTGATTCCCCACTCCTCAGCTGGCTGGGTGACCTTGGGCCAGTCACAGTTCCCTCAGAACTCTCTCACCCTCACAAGGTACCTGTTATGGGGAGAGGAAGGGAATTTGATTGTAATCTGCTTTGGGACTCTTTAAGGTAGAGAAAAGCAGGGTATAAAAACTTACTTTTCTTCATTCATGAATGTGTTGTCTCTTCATTCATGAATGTGATGCCTTTGGCATCACAACAATCTACATATTCTCGTTTACAGTTAAAATTTCAAAAAGTTTTTTTTTGCCAGACTGTTTTATATATGCTCTGTAGAAGAGGAAATTACGATAGAATGAAATTACCAAATATGAGGAGAAAGAATAAATTTTCTGATAATCCAGTACTTGCTACCATGCATAGGATTACCAGTATGCACATTGAACTCTCAATTTTGCAAGGGATATTCTCTACCCTTTTCAGAGTTTTGTACAGTAGAAATTTGGATCCAGCTGTTTCCAGTTTTTTTTCTTGGAGCTGCATTTTTAAAAACCCACTGGATATTTACCATGACAAAGGGTTAACTTGGAACACACTTACAAAACATTCATTCATATTTCTCGTACAAGTTTTTGTGTTTGTATTCCAAGAATATTATCTAAATATTGGTGATTCAAACTTTTTTTAGATTCAGGAAGAATTAACTGATGTGTCAATCATAGTCATTCATAAAAATACACAGTTGTCATGAATATACATGAGCCGATATAATTGAGTGTGGATGTTTATTTCCAGAAGTTTGAATTCTCTTGAGGTGGCAATAAAATTGTTTTTCTTTTAAAAAGCAGCATAGTTTTGAGCAGGCAGTTTAGATATCAGAGAATCATTTTGTGGTCTCATCCCCCCCCCCCCCCCCCCCCCGTTGCTGTTGTCATGTGCAACGCAGCTGAGTTTCCTACTGGCCTCAGCATTTTTGAAAGCTTTGGGTATAAGTAAGGAGAAAATTAAGGCTGCAGTCCTGAGAAGCATCTTACTAGGGAATAAACCCTACCAAACATAGAAAGAATGATGTCTAAGTAAACATAGGACTGAGGTGTAAATCTTGGCAGTGGTGGCAAGATACTCAGCTTTCTCTAGCCCTGTTGTCAGAGAAGAATGTCCTAACTAATGGTGTGTGAAATTAAATGTACCACAGATACTTATTTCCCTGGTGGTACTGAAATGCAGTAAGGCAATTGCCTTACCTGTTTCTGGCTGTAGTAGCCAGTAATCTGGCTGGTTAAGTAAGAGATGTTTCTGGGTAAACAAGCTAGAACATCTTTGTAATTTGAAGAGACTTAGTTCCTGTTTTTCCCCAGGTCATCAGTATTCCCTCCAGCTGTTTTATTTAAGTGTGTGTGAGACTACACTACTGCACTGTACTCTACAGCTTTTTTTTGACAACAGCTCCGTTGCAAATGTCTGCAATTCCTAATACTATTTCATTCCTTAGTAGACACATCACCCTCCTGATTGCATTGACTCACATTATGTAAACTTACCGTCTCAGTGAGAAAGGCAGACTATAAATAACATAAATATCAAACCTGAGATACAAGATCTCTTTCCTAGAGAATCAGATTCAGGTTCTGTAATTCAGATCCTGAATATATGCACGCACACATACACATTATACCACAATATACTTTAACCTCTGTTTATTTACATACAATCTCATTTGCCATGCTGTTGCCTATTGACCTTTTTGAGAGATCCTTGCAACTCGTACAATCTGCTTGGGTTTGAACCATTCTTAATAATTTCATGCAATCTGCATATTTTGCAACCTTGCTGATCATTATTGGTTCTACAGCATTTATGAACGTTAAATAGCACCAGTCACAATACAGATGCTTGTGGGATCCTACTGCTTCCTTCTCTTTGTTGCAAACACTGTACATTTACTCCTACCCTTTGCTTCTTAATCCTTAACCAGTCTCCCACCTATCCTCTTACACCATAACTAAAAGACTCTTTGGTGACGGATTTTGTCAAAAGCTTTTTAGAAGTCCAAGTATATAATGTTTTCTAGATTCCTTTCTGTACATGTTTCCTAACACTTTCAAAGAACTCCCACAGGTTGGTGCTGTACAATGTCTCGTTACAAAGGCCATACTAATTCATCCTTAGTAATATTTGCTTGATTATTTTAACAACGTTTCAACCAACCTACACAAAGCATTTGGATAGGGCTGGATATAGCACAGGCAACCTCATCTTTTAAAAAGTCTATAAAAATGGACAACTAAAGACATGTAGATGTAGTATCTTCTTTATGAAGAAAACTGTTGCGGATTTTTTTTAAATGTAAAAGAAGGTAATGAACAACTGACTTGTTGTCGAAGGCTTTCATGGCCAGAGTTCAATAGTTGTTGTAGATTCTCCAGGCTGTATGGCCATGGTCTTGGCATTGTAGTACCTGACGTTTCACCAGCAGCTGTGACTGGCATCCTCAGAGGTCTAACACAGAAAGATGGAGTACTCACATTAACACAGAGAGTACTCCATCTTTCTGTGTTAGACCTCTGAGGCAAAATGTCAAGTTCTACAATGCCAAGACCACAGCCATAGATCCCGGAAAACCTACAACAACCTTTACAAAATCCTGGAAATAATTAAAATTAAACAATATGGAATCCACATGGGCTTGTCACTTTACATTTTGGCTCATTACCAAATTAAACAGCATAAAGTTAGGAAATAAAGTCAGCAGTCAACTCCAATTGCCACATCAAGTTATTAGATCTAACAGCACTCTTCATACAGGCTCTTCCTTCCTATGCTCATTTTATTCTGTATTTTAAATTAAAAGGGGAAAGTTCAGGAATTACATATAGAAGTCACACATTTTATTGTTATCGATATTTGCTCAAGAACTTCCTCACAACTGTTTGTGAGTGTTGTGGAAAGCATTTTATTCAATTTGTTTACTGCTCTCAGTTCTGAAAAAGACTGTAGAAAGTATGAATGACAAACTCAGGGGAAATTCTACATTTTTAGAAATAAATTCAAATTAACACTGCATTTGCCTTTTTTCTAAACCACATAAGCAGTATCCTATTTTCACCCATTTAATGTCGCTGGGACCATCCAATTAGCACCCATAAGGTATTCAAAAAGCCTCATGGACAAACAATCTTGTGCCATTCAGTTAGATGTTTTTCATGAGCTATCTAATTCTAGATATCCCCCAAGGCCCTTTAGAACCCAGCCTCCAGGGGTCCATCCTCCTGTGAATGGAAAACCAGAAGGACCATATAACTTGAGAAAAATATTTCTTTCTTTCAAATTTGACAGGCATTCTCCCCGTCTAATGGAATTTTATTGCTTTGATGGAAACCAGAGCTTCTAGTCTTCATAAAGTCTTTCTTAGAAATCCCACAGGCTTTATACAATTTTCTACATTCCTGGCATACATCCAGTATATCCGATCTATTTCTAAAATGATCAAAGGAGACATTGCTAAATGTGAAGGTCAATTTCTTGTTTTGTAACGATGGAAAATCTATGCCTTTGCCTTAAATATGAAAAAATAAGCTCAGCAGATTTGAAGTTGAAGACAAAAGTAGAAGCAACATGTATGACAAATGCAGAAAGAAACTGCACAGATCTGCTGTCTTTACCAATAAACGATGAAAAACAGTTGTACTACACTTAGAAGAAATCATGAGTGTAAAATAAGACAAGTTAGAATCTTTTTTTTTAAAGGAATGAAGTATGGAATGTATATTTATTTTTATATTCCCCCAGTGAGCCCATGACTGCACGCATGCCTTTCTCCCCACATTTCATCATAACAACCCTGTGTATTAGGTTAAAGGAGGTAGACAGAGACTACCCCAATGTTACCCTGGTAAACTTAGTTGCTGAGTAGAAACTTAAAGATGGGTCCCCGTCCCCCCAATTCTGAATTAATTAATTAATTAATTAATTTATAAATTAAATGTATGGATCACCCAATTCCTGAGTTCATCGGGCTCTGGGCAATATACAACAGGAAATAAAATACAATATAAACCTCAATTAAATCACAGTAGTAAATCATTCAATACAATCTTAACAACAGTTCCCAGACGGCGTCCCTGAATCAAATTTTATGCCAGTTCCAGACTGTGCTGTTGCCTCGCAGGCAGGGCAGGGAGGAGGTCAAAAGAAAAAAAAAAGGATGGAATACAGGAGGGGGTGACAGCCATGATACAGCCCATCGCTGCCCTCAACCAAAAGCCTGGCAGAAAATCTCTGAAGGCCTTGCAGAGTTGCATCAAATCCTGCCGGCCCCTGATGTTATTTGGCAGAGAGTTCTACCAGGCTGGAGCCAGGGTTGAAAAAAGCCCTGGCTCTGGTTGAGGACAGCCGGATATCTTTGGGGCCAGAGATCACCAGCAGATTATTCTCAGCAGAGTGTTTACACTTTTCGGGGGACATTAAGCCCGTTATTCCATAGTGTGACTGTGAAGGTCAGGGTTTTAGATGATGTTAGGGTAGAACAAGTGTAATTTGAAGTTTGACCAGTGTGGTCTCTCACCAACCCAGCACCTGACAGACTGGCCCCAAGTGGTTTCTAAATGTAGTTATTCCAGTGCACAGGAGGGAATTAACCACAGCTTGGTTAGTGGCATAGCTGCAAATTACAGTTATGACCCTGTTTGAGTTCTTCTTCCTTCCTGTTTGACCTGGGCTATATTTTAGAAATGTCTTGCCTTCCTTTCACAGGAGTAATGAGGGAAATTGGCCGGGGGGGGGGGGGGGGGGACAGTTACTTTTATGGACTCCCTTGGATAAAAGAATTAGAACATTAAGCAAAGAGGCTTAAGACTATTCGCAAGTGAAACACACTGCTTTGTTGGGCTCATCAGTAATAACACTAGAGTTGTCAATTCCTTAGTGTAGAGAACAATTATCAGCCAGTCTTTTAAACTATTGAGGTGAGAATTTGGCCTTTCCACAACCTTAGAATTCTCAAACTAGAAGTGCGAGCGCCTCTTGAAACTCCAGTTTTTAGCCAGCTTTCCCTAGAAGCTGAGCTCTGAGACAAGAACAATCTCCTTTTAAAGTGTTTACTACAGGGATGTCAAACATGTAGTCCACGGGCCGGATCAGGTCCTCTGAGGGTCCCAATCCAGCCCCCAAGGCCCTGGCTGTTTCCCACCTCCTTTTCCAGTTCTCTTGCCGCTGCCACATCACAGCTTGCTCTGCCAGTCTCTCTCAATCGCACAGGAGAGATAGACAGGCAAACCTCTCCTGTGCGATTGAGAGTGTCAGGTAAAGAACTGGTTGTGTCCTTTGTAAAGTTTGTATCTCCGCTACCGGGCATTATATTTTATGATACACGTGACCCAGCCCAACAAGGTCACATTTATGTCATATCCGGCCCTCATAAAAAATGAGTAAACCCCTGGTTTACTACATTAGCTTGCTTTGCCTGAAAGCCAGGCTCTGAATTGTATAAAGTCTCCTGAGAAAAGATTCCTCCTGTCTCTCTGTTGGCACAAACCCTATTTCCTAAAACATTCAATATATTAGCTTGCTTTTCCTAAGAGCCTAGAAAGTCTCCTGATAAAGGAGGTACGAACCCTATCTGACTCAAAACTGACAAGTTCTATGGATTCTCTCTTCCACTCCCCTCTCCCATCTGGCACCTTCAGTGTTCCAAGGGTCCTGATCGACTGCTAAGCTGCTCTGTGCGCACACACCAAAGAGGTTTGCATGGGACTAGTGATTGACAGAAATGGGCAGGACCTTTGCCCATCCTTCACAGTGATATCCTGTGATATGGTTTTTAAGATTCTGCAATGTATTCACTGTGTAGGCATAAAAACATATATGCACTGCTTGTTATTTTTTCTAAGTTTTAACTTTAAGTCTCATCAGTCTACGTTTAGCTGAAACTGATCTCTTTGCTGATACCTAGCAAATTATCCTCCATGTTTTCTCTGATAGAAAAGTAAAGAATTATCTCATATGAACACCTTTATTTCCACATGAATTAAGACCTGTTGTAAGATTACAAAATGCAACATAACAAAAAAGAGCGCAGGAGGCATGAATTATTATATTTTTCTGTGACACTGAGAGAACCTTTTGATATCCCAAAGACAAAGGAGTCTTGTGGCACCTTAAACATCTAGGCATTTTACAGTGTAATCCTATGCAGAGTTACTTCTTGATTTCAGAGGGCTTAGACAGGAATATCTCCAGACACGCCTGCACTGTAAAACAGAATAATCTCATTTGGTAATCTGAAGTGAACACCAGAAAAAGATGCTTATAAGAACAAGAAAATCTTGTTTTAGTTCAGGTACAAGTAATTAGAACTATTGATGTGTTGTGACTTCACTATTTTATGCAGTGAGATCAACGCAATTCCATCAATTAAAAAGACCCTATTACATTTCCATTATATATGTTGTTAGTACATAAGGGAGATGGTTATGTTTTTATGTTCTTATGATCACACCTGGGTCTTTAAACTGGCATGATCTGCTGATTCACTGGAGCTCTTGGCTCTTCCACAGGTAGCAGCAGGCTGAGAGGGAGGGAGGACAGAGGGTTCCAGGGTGATACCTGCTTTTTACTGCGTGGGCCTTTAAGGTGACACAAACTGGAGCTCTTGGCTCTTCCATAAGTAGCAGGTCTGTTTAGACAGGTGCTCGTACTGAGATGTGAGCCAAAGGGCTCATGCCCTGTGGCTCACGGCCTGGGAACTGGATGAACTCCAAGCCCTGGGTGTAACAAGCTGCAGTGGACTGGAGAATCCTGCTTCCTGCACATGGAGAGAAGCTGAGGCTGGGCCACCATTTTATAAAGGAGGGACAGGGGAGTATGCCTTTCTGTTGTCTGTCTTATACCACATGAGAGCTGGTCTCTGGACTTGTCCAGCTTTAATGACTAACAGGATTCCTTTCAATACATGTATGTGTCAGAATTCATAATGTAGATGCTTTAAGAACACCCTGACCCATCATTCCACCACATTAAAGCGTGACCACAGCAACATTCAGGAGGAAACTCTGCAAACAGTAACAGGCTTAATTTGTAGATGAGAAAGAACATAGGGCTGCATCAATAGGAGCAAAGCAACAAGGAAAAAAATAGTGCAGTGGCAGAAAAAAAATCTTTATTCCAGATATCAACACCTCTATGCTTTTCAAGTCAAGCTTCCTCGGGGGGGGGGGGGGGTGTCTGTAGAATGTTAACGCGGCAGCATTCCCACTAAACCAGCTTCAAAGCTGTTTCAGATCTGTTTTACCCCCACCCCACCCCCAAGGAAGCTTGACATGAAACGCATAGTCATAGTGATATTTGGAATAAAGAACTTCTTCCCACTGGCCTTTTTTCCCCTCGTCTCCTTGATTCCTAGACGCTGGGGTTTGCTGGGACAGAGAATTGTTTCACTTCCCCTCCAATGGTCTCCCCCATGCCCAGCCTTTATTTTCCCTTAGATATATATGTGAATGGCTGCCATTTATTCATGTAAAAAAGGTAAAGTGCAGCATCTGGGGGCAATAATGCAGTCAGGCACATGATGATATATTTAGCCCTTTAAAACAGCTTCTAGTAAACCAAAAAATGTAATTCCTTGACTACTCTTGCTTAGGGCTGCCAAGTCCCCCGCGAGGGTGGGGGAAACACCGATTTTTAATGCTTACCCCCGCTTATTCAAAATTGGCCACCGGGGGAGGCAATGGCTGCCAGCAGGAACGCAGGGGAACGTCGGAACCTGCCCTGCCCTCTCCCTGCCAGGCCTGAACTCTTAAAAGGGAAATGTCTGCAGAGAGCCTGCCCTGCAGTAAAAAGCCTCACCAGACATTTCCCCTTTAAGAGCAGAGCCAGCAAGAGAAACCCCCGCCCAGAGATTAAGGAGGGACTAGGCTCTTTGTACTGAAAGGCGTGCTTTTGCATGTGGCTTTCAAGGTTGCTGGGGTAAGTACCTCTGCCAGCTCTTTTCCTTCTCTCTCTCTCCCCCTCCCCCTTTCTTTCTTTCTTTTTTCTGTCTGTCTGTCTGTCTCTCTGTCCCCATCCAGCAGAGGTCTATCAGTGGCTATTATTAGCCATAAGGTCTAAATGGAACACTTTGTCTGGGGCAGTGATGCTCTGCATTCTTGGTGCTTGGGGGGCAACAGTGGGAGGGCTTCTGGAGTTCTGGCCCCGCTGCTGGACCTCCTGAGGGCACCTGGTATTTTTGGCCACTGTGTGACACAGAGTGTTGTACTGGATGGGCTGTTGGCCCGATCCACTGTGGCTTCTCTCCTGTTCTTATGATATGAAAATCATATTTAGCACTTGTGTAGCACTTAGTGCTTCATGTTCTGCCGAGATGAGGAAGGATTCAGTAGGGCCGTTGCTCAGTGATAGAGCATTTGCTTGACATGCAGGAGGTATCAGCCTCTTCAGCTAAAAAAGGATCAGGTAATAGGTGACATTAAAGATCTCAGCCTGAGACCCTGGAGAGCCACTACCAGTCTGAGTAGTCAATACTGACCTTGATGGACCAATGGCCTGATTCAGTATTAGGAAACTTCATGAGTTCATGTGGAAGCATGTGGAAGCAACATCACAGGATGTGACATCACAAAATGATGTCACTTCCTTTCTCCTGTCTCCACCCCCAAAGTCTCCTGGCTCCACCCCCAAAGTCCTCAGATATTTCCCAAGTTGGACTTGGCAGCCCTTCTCTTGCTTGATTTTAAAATCAAATACCTGTGAATCACCTATTGAAAAGATATCCCGTAAGATCACGAACTTAATTCTTAGCAAAGGCCCAAAAGGAGAGCATTATCTAAGTCACTTAGCATCGTTTAGAGCAGGGAAAACCAAGAGCTATTTCTTAATACGTCCGAATTACAATCCATTCCTATATTCAGAATGGACACAGAAATGGCATGTCTGCTACATTCCTTGAGTAGAAAGGAAACTGAAGTGTACGGGCTTTTCTTTTCCTTCCTTCATATTTTCTACAAGTTTATCTATCAAAGCGGGTATAGCAGCACTGGGCAAGCCTGTTCACTAAAAGTGCTTTCAAAGATGGGGATCTCAAAAAAATTGAAGCCGTTGGTCCAAAGCTTATACGACACAATAAAAAAGTGTTTTGTGCTTTTCAACGCCTAGAAACAAAAGGACTGGCATCTTTTCTACCTAATTCACCTTTTTTTGTTCCCCCAGTTTTAAACTTTCAAGCAGTTTGCCTCTTCAGCAGTGTTAAGTTGCTATAGCAGAAATTTCAAAAACCACTAACCACACATGGTTGCATACAATCCTCTTGGATCAAAGTGACAGAGAACAAAGTAGTAGCTCAGTTCAGAAGCTTTAGTTCAGAAGTGTTTCAAGCAACCATTAATATGCTAGTCATAAGGTAATAAATGTGCTGGTCTGCAAAAGCAAGCAAAGCTTTAATGCTGCAAAACTGAAGTAGCTAAGTGGTTGAACAAATTTTTTTTTAAACCCTCAAAAACACTTTTTTCTCCATCTGTTATCCAAGTTTAACCTCTCCTTTTTCTGTTTTGTATCTATTCTTCCAACCAGTTATGTGAGTTTGAAGGTATCTCCTGTGCCTGACAGAAAACCTGAATGCATTCTAGTTGTTGTACAGTTTCCTGTCTTTGGTTAAGATTCTGTGAAACAAATATTTAGTACTAGGCCACAAGCCAGGCAGCAACAGAAAGTTTTTATACTTTTGCCAAGATTTCTTGCTTTCTTTTTAAAATGAAAATCGTGACAATTATGTTGATGCTCCTTCTGAATTAGATGTGCCTCTAAAACACAAGGGTCTATTTTGAGCTTCCAATACGCTATTTCACAAGCTCATTCAGTTATTTTTAAAAGGCAGCTTATGTACCGATTTAAAGGCTAATGTTCTTGTCTGAAAACATTCGGAACCAGTCAACCTGCAGAGATTTTCAGGCAGCAATCTTCAAATGCCAATTGAATGAGAGATAGAAGAATTCAATAGAAGAAGAAATCTATTGGCGCTTTCAAAAATAAAGTTATTGTTTCTTTGTCAGCTTTCTTGCTTTTGCAGTTATACACTCAACCAGCTTGCTCTTGCAATCCTTGGTAGTGTCAGCTTTTTTTTAAAAAAAAAACCCTCATAAACAAATAAAAGCTTCAGTTGAGAAGAATAAAACCCAGCCATCCTACTTCCCATGCTGATCTAAACCCATATCCTGTCAATTCTTCTCCTTCTCTGTGTGTGTGGCTATTAGTGGAACTGTAAAAGGGCAGCAAAACTGCCAAAGTTGAAGTGATATAAATGCTCCATAACACTTTTATACATTTTCCCTATCTTCTTTCCAACTGTATTTCCATATTAGTAAAGGCAATGTTCCTAACTATAACCAAGTAATTATAAAGTTATACTTCCATGTATATTATATAACATGATTATTACAACATATAAAATATTTTAACTTTGGAATCCACGTGAATTCACGTTATAATTTTCATGCATTATAAAGCTATTTCAGAGTTCGTCAGAATGGAGACTTAGATTAGACTATTTTATGACAGACAGTAACAAAAGTTACTATTGAGGATATTTATGTTAATTGCATTAAAACTCACATATAAATGTATTTCAATGCCCCTTGGCATTTTAAACATAACTGCCTGAAAATCTAGAACTCAGCTAAGAATTACTGAAATTCATGGTAGTGGTCACCAGTCTGGCAGGCAAAAGTCAATGGAACAACAATGGAGTATAGAATGAAAACCCAGATTAACAGTAACCTGCTTATGCCCTCTTTGGTTCTTTACTTACTGTAGCAATGCCAGTTGACAATAACAAAGAGGTCTCACTCATTCATTCTTCCAGGATTTACAACCTGAACTATTCATTTCATCCTGGAAATGGGTGAAGATATATTCTGTAACGCTACGGGTCACTGAGGATCATGATGCAGAAGGCGTTAAAAGATGTGTATTAACTACATTTACAGGAACTAACAGGAAAGTGTTTGACTCAGAACAAATTATGATTCTATGACTACAGAATTATTACATGAATACTGACCAATACTTTTTGTTGGTTTCGACATTTTATCACTCACATTAGTATTACAAATGCTCCAATTATGTAAGCTAGCTGTACATTTCAGAAGCACTTTTTGGTATAAAGTGAAGAAAACTCCTCAGGTCTGGAACCTAACTTTATAGAGACGATGCTATATAAATTCACCATCTCTCTTATTTCTATAGGTTATGCCCCCATGCAGATAAAAAAATCCATACAGTCTGGCCACCCAATAGACAGATGTTTCTTCAGATCTGGTTAAACCCTTAAGTTTGCACACACAAAAAACCCTGAAAACATTAATATAATAGAATTCTGGTCCAGATCTGTCCACAGTCTGTCTACCCTATTTTCCTGATCTTAACTGCAATATACTGCATAAATTTTTGGCACCATGATATACACAGAGTCACTCCTTGACACTAATATGCATTTGTGACTACCACCAATCCTGTCAGCTGCACAGGTTTTCCCCTTGTATGCTAGGAACAGAGAACACAAGATAGCTACAGGAGAAATCCTTTTCATCTTCTGCATATTCCAGATTAAATAAAACAAATTCCATCAAGTTATCTAGTGAGTGCAGTATTTAGGAGAGAAGAAGGTCTTACCTTGAAGTTCGCAGAAGAAACAACAGAAGGCATTCCAGAAAAGACACGGAGCAAAGAACAAAGGAGCGACTGGATAATACGACTTGTAGTGGATTAGATCAGTAGTGATATCATGTACTGGGGCCCAGGCATGAGAAACATCTGAAAATGGTAAGAACGTCCAGCCATGAATGGTGGGGAAGATTCAGTGCAAAGGTGGGGCGTATTCACTGGGAGCCATCAGATATCATTATATGTAAGAGATATTTGTAAGCAATATTTTTATATTCTTGCTTATGATTAAAAAGAGCAAGAATGGACTAACACTGTTTATATAATTTCAGTGAACACATGAGTATAAATAACTTTGTGTGGTGTTTGAAGTTACAAGATAATTAGTCAAGGCTGTGCAACCTCAGAAGCAGGACAGTTAGCTATTGTCAGAGGAGGAGGAAAAAGAAGACGACCAACAGGTACCTGGTAAGGTAGGTGGGGCTGAGAGAGTTCTGTGGCCCAAGCAGCCTTCATGAGGAGGAGTGGGGAATCAAACCTGGTTCTCTGCATCAGAGTTTGCTGCTCTTAACCACTACACCATGCTGACTCCTTGCCTGTAACCCTGCTTGTAGAATTTATGGATAGCGTTATATTATTTCATACTAGTCAATGTTAAGAAGTTAATAGTTATGTTTTAATAAAGCATAAATGGAAGAATATATTATCTAATAATATTTACTTGTATGTAATACCCATAAGAAAACCAGAAACACAGCTGAGGTGTAGCTCTTGCTAGTAGATTATCTGGCATACAAAAAGGAACTAGATGCCCAAGGCTTCTTAAGAGCATGCCTGTACCAGAATCAGGCTTGTCAAGAGTCATCTGGAACATAAGCCAGTTGAGATTTGTGATGTCTACCTCACAAATCTACACTGCACCACAGCACCTCCCTTAAGGATCAAGTTAGCAGTTCAGTGGAGTTTTTTCTTCCAGGGCTACAGATGACAGGGTAGATCTCTGTGACACATGAACACCCTTAGTCAACTTGGATCTGTGCATCTTTAGAAGCAGAATCTGGCCACAGTTAACCATATTCTGACTGCACACAGGTTTGTCAAGTGTAATGCCTTCTACCTGGGGCTGTCTTTGAAGACTGTTTTGAAGCTCCATGTCATGGGTCAGCCAGGGCTCAACAAGAGTGTCACCAACTCTGAGTCAGCAGAAGCTGACAAGCAGGACGGTGAGGTGCAGGCTTGTCAGGATTCATAGCCAACAGCTGGTACAGAACCCTCCAGCTCTGATTCAACAGGTGAAACTCAGTTGATCGTTTCCAGCCCTCCAGTATCACCACCCTTAGAGAGTCACAGACGGAGGCTATGCACAGAACTACAAGAGAAACAACAGAGTGCTTGCCTCCCGGTCCGATGCCAGCTGCTTCAGTAGTTGCAGCATTACTCCAAAGCAGCTGGCTGCAAGGTTGACCCTTAAGCATATGGCTATAAAAACCAGCCAAGGAAGGCTGTTAGGCATGGAATCAACAGGTTGAAATTACTCTGACTCTGTGACCACTGCATTGGATCCTGCCTCTACCCTGTGATTCTTTGGACTGTTTCCTGACTCTGCCTTTGTCTTGCTCCTGAGCCTACTCATAAGTAACCCTTGGATTCTCAGACCTTGCTCTATGGACTGACTCCTGACTCTGTGCTTAAACTTGGACTGGACCTTGACTACACTTCTTGAGTTGGTGCTTTTGTCTTACTCACTCCGTGCTCTGACAGCACACCCAATGCTGTTCCCAGCCGGGCTCGCAACACTCCATCTGGTTCAAACTGCAGCGCTGGGTTCCTTGTTTGCTTACGAGCAAAACTCAAAAGTGCTGGTGCGGAACTACAAAGCCCACAGTATCTGAAAAATCATCTTCTCCCAAATATTTCTGCCCACCAACTAGGGTCATCAACAGAAGCCGTACTGCCTGCACATTCCCATGCTGTGAAGCTAGGCTTTTTTTATAGTGACACCTGTACTTCGGAATTCCCTCCACATAGGTGCTTGGCTGGTACCAAGTCTACATTTTTTTAGGCACCAAATGAAGATGTTGTTATTCTTCAAGGCATTTCAGATCCTTTACAGTCTATGTTCCTCCCCACTGAGATTTTTTGTGATGAGGTTTTCAGGTCCACTTTGATTATAGTGTCCAATATTATTCACCTCACCCTCTTTTTATTTTTATTACTGATGTTTTTAGTTTTAATTCTGATGCATTTTTATAGCTAGAGTATGGTGTGATTGTGCTTTTAGGAACTTTATTTTTTTTTTAAAAAAACTGTTTATTGTGTTATAAACCAAATTGGTTTAGAGATATATATTACATAAATAAAAATATTCCAGTGATATTTTTATTCTAAATGAATGGAGACTTCCGTTCTCAGCTACTGAAAAAATTCCAGGGGAAGACTGGCCACTGTCTTTCAGGGCCAGCAGCAGAGGAATCCACCCACACTGCCACCCCAAGCAGATTGAGACCTAGTTGACACAGCAAGGTTCACTCAGCTCCTGTGTGTGCTAAAAAGCCCTGCCTGGTCAAAGAGCTATCAAGCCTTAAAAGCCCTAAGAGGCAGTTTCAGCCCAGACTCTTAGGCAGCACTTTCAGCACTGGGGAGCTAGCTGATTTGGCAACTGCAGCAGGGCTTTTGAGGCTTGAGAGCTAGCTAATCCAGAAGGATTCAGTTAGCTCCTGAGTTAACCAAAAGTCCTGCCTAAGAAGCTGAGTTGGAGCTACCTGATCAGACAGAATCATGCCTTGAAAACCCTGTTTAAGAGGGAGCTCCAGCCCAGACACTCAGGCAGACCTTTTGGCATTAGAGAGAGCTGATCCAGTAGCTAAAGCAAGACTTGAGAGCCACCTGGTCCACCAGGATTCAGCTGTCTTCTGTATATACCCAATGCCCTGCTTAGGAGACCATGCTGAAGCCCTGCTTAAAGGGCCAAAGTAGATATGTGCAAGGACAGCAAACTCAGAGACGCTGTATGCATGTTTGGTGCTTTGGGGGGGGGGGGGGGCAACAGTGGGAAGGCTTCTAGTGTCCTGAGGGCACCTGGTGTTTTTGGCCACTGTGTGACAGAATGTTGGACTGGATGAGCCACTGGCCTGATCCAACATTGGCTTCTCTTATGTTCTTATGTGTGATAGATTGCACTGAAAAACAGGCTTTTTAAAAATGCTGCTTTTGTCAGAGAGTTAGAGAGTCCATGAGTTAATCCTGGAGATAAGAGCTTATGTGATTGGCTGCTCTAGTAGCTCTCTAATTGGCTAACATCAGCTGAGAGAGGAAATAAAACAGCTGATCCAGAGGGAAAAAGAGGTATTTTGCCTTTTGGTCTTCGTTTGAAATCTAACTCTGAATCAGTAGCCAAAGGGTTTGGCTTCTGAAGGAATAGACATTTGGGAGTCAGTGTTCTCTGACAGGCAAGTCAGAAAAGTACTTCTGCAGAGAGAAGAAGAAAAACTCTATTGTCTTAAATATATTAAAACTACTCTGAGAGAGAATTCAGATTCTCAGTCAAGAAAGCTACAGAACAGCCCTATACAGACAAAGGATACTGGAGAAGGATTTGGCAGAAGGTCTGGGTAGTTAGAGTGAACTCCCATGCAAGCCAAATAGTAAAAGGAGTTATTACTTCTTATGGACAAGGAGAATAACTTCCTGCTAGTGAAAGGGGTTGGGAAGAGAACCCTGGTCTGTGATAAAGCTTACACACCTCAGGAGTAAATGAAAAACTGTAATATCTCCAGGAAAACCTAGAACTTTGAAGGAAGAAATCTAGAAATTTTAAGCAAACACTGTCCTCCAGAAGAAACGTTAATAAGAACTGTGTTAGTGTTGAAATATACTAAACAAAGTATCCATCAAAGAACTAGAAAACCTTGAAACAAAACTACAAATATACTCTCTTGAATGCTCTAAGACTTCAGCTCTGTATTTATTAGAAAGCTTTTACCTCAGCAATCTCAAAACCTTGACTATTCTTATTATACATATATTTCCTTCCTGTTAAATAAAATCTTTATTCTGTTTTTGAAAGCTAATTTGCCTCGAGTGCCATTTCACAGGACAGCTCCTGTCTTTCCCTCAAGTTCCTGTACTGGGTCTAAAGCCTAAACCGGTATCCAAACAAAGGGTGGGAGAGTTTCCAGTTTATGTCAATAGAGAAGATATACACACTACTGTAGGGCAAATCAGTCACTGAGGGGAACTGAAGATTTGGTGGGGAAAATCTGCCAGACAGCTGGGGAGATCCAGGGGTCCATCATAGTATGCAATGGAGAAGAACACAGAGAAAGCAAGGCCTGAGGGGAGGGGGAAGTAACAATTGCCTACTTGTCAATGTGTGACTTCAGCTGCTCCTGGGTCATAACCTCCAGGTGGCTGGTTATTTGTTACAGCCCACACTCCCCACTAATACCTTGTGAATCCTGTGGTTGCTAAAAAGGATCAGGAAGATCACATGTAGTTCAATCCTTTGCATATTTACTTGGAAATTAAGTGGAATTTACTTTCAAGTAAGGGTGCAATGGATAGCAGACATAAAACAAGACTAAATATGTCCCACTATACATCAGTGGGGCTTGTTTGTTCAGAATTAAATCACACTGACTTTTATGAGGTTAACTCTAATAAATATGATAAAACTGCAGCCTTAAATCTCTCGCATTCAGAGAATTCAAACTTTGCACCTGCTTTGGTTTGTAGTATGTGGTAGGGCTTGATCTTAGATCCTAAATCTACACTAAAACTCCAGGAATGTAACTATATGGCTGTTTTTAAAGAGGACCAGATCAAATACATAGATAGACAGAGCTTTTGGAAATCTTAGATGCCCCGATGAATACAGTGGGCCTTACTTCTAAGTAGACATGCATAGGATTGTACTGCAGTCTGCTTCAGGAACCCCATGTTGGGCTAAGAAGTACAAAGACTGAGTGCCATTACAATGTCCCCGCTCCCCCGAGCCATTTTAGCTTCCCAGTCCATCCCTGACTGATGTTCAGCCAGGGTGAGAAACAGAGATGAATATTACTCAAGAGTGTGGTCCTGAGGCCATGATTAAGCATTACCAGCTGCTTTAAAGGTACTTCAAAAATTTCAGACTGACCATGAAGCCTTAGCAACAGAGTGCTGATTTATAAATTTAGCCAGGATTTTACCTGGAGGAATTATGCTTGGCTACACCTATGTTTGAAGTTTGAAATTGGGGCAGAGTCTGTATTTAGCTTATTATTTTAGTCACATGAATTTTTAGAGATAACGCCCATAGTCAAATGCATACCACGCCTAGCGGGAGGGAATGACCAAGGAAAAAATAAAACAAAAATCTGCATTTGATTTGCCTCACTCACGATCAAAAGAAAACCTTCTCATGTTTTCTAAGTCGCTAGCAGGACAGGTCAGGCCAGCTCTGCCGCCCTTTTTAGTTGATGTCTTAAGATGTGATGTACAGTAACAGATGTTCTTGTCTAGACTAGATTTAAAGGTATAATGTCAAATTATGCTGGTTAATTTAACCAAGACAAGGAAAGCAAGGTATCCAGATGTAGTAAATTCATCATATGTCCTTCAGCACTGGAAGATTTAACAGAATAACGTAAGAATATATTCTCATTTCTCAGGTTCTGAACCAGGAACTGTATTATATAAACTCAAATCTTCAAGGAGAAGGCAATAATAATACTTGTTTGGATGAAGAAATCAAATGTAACACAACTAGATTTCTACAAAGGAAAAGGAGCAGCTAATCCGTGCCAATTAGCGTGTGAAATTCAGCCTGAATCCCTTAATTATTGGTCCTTGTTCAGAATATAAGCGCCCAGCTGAATCAGACCAGTGGTTCATCTAGCTCAGTATCCAATTTCACACAGTGGTGAACCTGTCACCCGAGGGCCAGTAAAAAGAGAGAAAAGGCCAAGGCCTCATATTCAGAGGTTTGCTGCCTTTGTTTACGGAGGTTTCCAATACTCACCATGGCTAGTGGCAATTGATTGACATCTCCTCCATTAATCGGGCTACTCTCTTTTTAAAGCCATCTATGGTCACAGCTGTTAGTCATGTCCACGATGTAATTATTCATCAACTAAAGAAGTGTTTCCTATTTTCTGAATCTATTGCTCAAAAACTTCATGGAGTGCCACCGAGTTCCAGAATTATGGAGCAGGAAGAAAAAATTATCTCTATCCACTCTTCCCCACACCTTGAATGATTTTATAAACCTCTGTGAGACGCCATTAGTCTTTTTTCCCTAAACTGAAAAGTTATTTAGTATTATTATTCATATATTATATTTATATTGTTTATGTATTATTATTCAGAAAAGTTGCTCCAACCCATTAATCATCTTGGTTGCCCTTTTTGGAACTTGTTCCAGCACTTCAATTTTCTTTTTGAGATATGGTGCCACAGATCTATACAGGGATGTTATATATTCACCATGTTATTTCCTACCCCTTTCCTAACAATCCCCAGTGAGAAAGTGTGCCTTTTTCACTGCTGCCACACACTGATTCGACATTGAAATCAAGCTCCCCCAAGTTCTTTCTCACATGCTCTTGTTAGCAGACTGACAGTATCACATTTGAGTTCTTAAAGGATTCTTGATATATGCCATCTAAACCCACTGACCTTACTTTTTAATTTGCTTAGTAATCTTATAACTTTATCCCTTATCACCTCTATTTAACTCATTTCTTCAAACACACTTCCCCAAAACAGCAGCACCAGCATGAATAAACATCCCAAATTTTCTGTGGCGTAAAAAAAAGTTCATTTAGTTTCTCTGCCATCTATCCATTTTCCTTTTCTTTCCTTTGCCCATGGTTTTGTACTTATCATCTGACTTAAAGTTTTTCAGTCGTTTGCTCCTCAAAGTCCCTTTTTACTCAGCTTGCATTTGATTTACCAGAACCTATACTATTTTTTTTACACCTCATTTGGGTAAAGCTGTTTAAACAAAGCCTCCCCCCCCAACCCACCTTTCATGGCTTCCTTGACTTGGGTTGTTAATCACATAGAACTGGCTTTCCAAAGTACAATGCTATAGCAACAACAGAAATCACAACGGGCAGAATCCCTCTTCTGCAACCTTCTTAAAAGGACAGCAACCTGACCAGCCTACAGACTAGGAATAGCAGCTTTTGTAGATCTAAGGACCACTCTATTCACCAGACAGTGGTTCAGGATCAGGAATAGCCAGCATCATAATCAATTCTAAACCATCTACAAATAATGATTTTTGATCCAGCAAAGTACTAAAATACTTTCTGATTACAAAACATTTTCTGATTACTAAAAAACACACCAAAAAAAGTGATGTGCTATCACACTGTGAAATCTCTGTTTTATACCCAGAGAACTTCTTGCTTGGTTCACCATGGACACAAATTTCCCTATCCATCTAAATTTTCCTTGTCTATAGACCCCTACAGCGATACAGAGCCGTTCCTGTTCCTAGGCTCCTTGCCATTACCTATTTTCTCCATTGCCCCTACGCTCTTCAACTGTGTCTCCATCACTCATTGCTTCCTTTTTTAAGTCTACTCCTACTGCATTCTACTTTCTTTGGTGTAGCCAGTTTGGTGTAGTGGTTAAGTGCACGGACTCTAATCTGGGAGAACCGGGTTTGATTCCCCACTCCTCCACTTGCACCTGGCTGGATGACCTTGGGCAAGCCATAGCTCTGTGCCAGCTGTTCTCTCAAGGACAGTTGTCTCAGAGCTCTCTCAGCCCCACCTACCTCACAGGGTGTCTGTTGTGGGGAGGGGAAGGGAAAGGAGTTTGTAAGCCGCTCTGAGACTCCAAGTGAGTGAAGGGCGGGATATAAATCTAATCTCTTCTTCTTCTTCTTAATATCACCTGTCAAATTTCCAGGCGGCAATTTCAAATATTATTATTATTATTACTGTTAGCCGTCAAGCTACGTGTTCAGATACCAGTCCTCCACAGGGCTTTTAAAAAAACAAGTTGATTTTCAAAGTTCCCAAATCAAAAGTATTACTGTCTCTACTCTCACATTTCCAGGATTACCCCAGCACTGTTTATTATCCTGTAGGGCTTTACAATTTTATGCCAATACTATGCAATTCCAGAGGACAAAATTCTGAACCACACACAATGATCATGGAGAGAAACTTCCATGAGATACATTTACAATTATGGTTACCTTGAGATTTTTGCCCAGTGTATGAACCTTACACTGTAGAGCATCTGCCTTCAGAATAACTGCATTTCATGCAAGAAAGACTCCAAAGTTAATTTGTTTTGAAGTAAGAAGGCAACGGAGGCTTACTGCATGATTAACATAGGTGATTTAATCAAGGGAGCAAACAAGATTTAACATTACATAACTAATCCATGTTTACATGCTTTGTTAGAAAAAGCCAGAAAGCTATGCTGCTCTTTCAATATGCCTGGTGTTGCAGTAACATTTGTCAGTGGGCAATTATTAGCCTGATTAGGAGACAGAAGACACCTGACACACCTGCAAATTAAGGGGCAAAAGCAGGCCCATCCTAACTATTCTCTCTTGAGTACTGCTCTGACAGATCCGGCCTGACAGGTTTTTTTGTGCGCACGCTAATGAGTCTGGTGCTAATACCTGGAGAAAGGGGTGGAACGTGGGTGGAGTACCGGTCCTGTTATATGAAGATCTGCTGCTCTAGCCTGTTTTGACTATCTTGCCTTTCATCAGGTTCCCATGTATCTATCTGGTCTTCATTTGTATATTCCCCCCACCCAGTCCTCTCTATTGCTTGAGCTGACGGCAGTAACAGAAAGCCAAAACATAGCTGAGAAAATGCAGGGGGTGAGAGATCAGCAGGAATTATTTTTAAAATGGTATTTACCATCCACCCTACGTAATCTTGTCTTTCCCTTTAGGTTTAAAATTTAAGTGTCTACTGTGATCAAACAAAATGTCCTCAATCCACCTGAGCGCAGGTGGCTGCCCAAATGCAGAGGAGATCCACAGAGCTAACCATCCTGTCCTACCCCAATATGAACGACAGTGCACGCACACAAGCAGCAGGAAGGGGCATTTTGAAAAGGGGAGGTACACCTCCTTACGTGAGATGGACTGACTCAATCAAGAAAGCCATGACCCTCAGTCTGAAAGACTGAGCAAGGCTCTTAATGATAGGATGTTTTGGAGGTCATTAATTCATAGTGTTGCTGTAAGTCAGAAGTGACTTGATGGTACTTACCAGACGCATACATCTCCCTTACCTACCATCGCCCGCCCACCCACCCTTCATTACAAAGTATTCACTCACTAGAGCACAAGTAACTTGGATGGTACAGAAACTGAGGGCTGGGTGGAAATATGGGAAGATGAACGGGGATACGAACCTCCATTTCCTGCAACACCCCTTCACTCTGCCTGTGCACTCATTTTGGTGGGTGGGAAGAAAAAGAGAGTTTTATCTCAGTAAGTCCCATGATTCCCTCTGCACAAAGAACACTGAACACACACACAGCTGAAGTTTGTGGAGTACTTCTTACAGAACTGTTACTAAAGATTACTGTTGAATTACTCTATATTTTCTGAGTTTAAAGCATGTCTGTTATAATTTTCAAAACCTGAAAACAGTACTCAGCAAAAAAAAAATTAACATAATCCAACAAAAATGCAGCTGAAGAGGAAAATGTGTTTTATTACACCAACTGAGAAAAGCAGAAACTTCGAATCAGATGACCCAAGGAAAAACCACACATTATACATTATAATGAAAATACAGGTGAAGGGAACCTGTGAAAAACAAGTCTTGGGGGCTTATATATTTAGTTCATCTGCTAGAAATAAGGCCTGTTGTGGAAATAAATACAATGGGCTCTAGAAAGAGCCTCTGGGCCGGTGCCCCAGCCTTGGAAACTCAATGTCAATTTTCTGCGGCGACCTCAGCAGGATATAATGACACAGAGTCCACCATTTTCTCCAAGGGAACTGCCATGTGAAGAGCACTTGTAATTCTGAGTGATCTCCAGCCCACACCTGGAGATTGGCAACACTGGTTCCCCAGGAGGAACAGTACAGTCTTTCTCTGCAGTGGGGACGAAAGCAGCTTACATCATTCTCCTCTCCCCCTTTTGGTCTGCACAACAACCCTGTGAGGTAGATTAGGCTGAAAGTCTGTGACTGGTCTGAAATCACCCAATCAGCTTCCACAGCAAGAACCTGGGTCTGGCAGACCCTGCTCTGAAGTGCTAACTGCTATGCCACACTGGCTGTCATTGGACAAATTAATATCATTATCAATATCTGCTTTTACCCCTTTTGTTATTATTTTTGGCAGTCTCATTTAATGTTAATAAAAAGCAAATTTGCATATTTTCCAATAAAAGCAGGTAATATTTGTTCATGTCTTGTGGCTCTAAAAAACCTGATGTTTATTCTATGTGGCTCTTACGTTAAGCAAGTTTGGCTACCCCTGTTCTAGGGGGCTCTTACGCTGAGCAAGTTTGCCCACCCCTGCACTATACTAACCCAAAATGTTTCATCACCCCTTACGTGTAAAGCATTACAATCACAGTTTATTTTACCAGTCTACCAATTGTTGCGCAACTGCAATTCATGCAAGTGTGCATGAATCCTCTTCATCTAATATGAACACTTTTCTCCTCCATGCATCTGAAACAATAGATGCAAACTATTCCAAGTCCTGTTGAGCTGCCTTTGAAGACTCCATCTGTTACCAAAGCCATTGCTAATCCAAACAGGAAACACGGGGCAGGTGCCAAATTGATACAAGCACCATAGAAGTGTACATTTTCATCCAAGCCAGCCAATCAAGAAGTAAATCAATACAACATAAACTAGACTTAGTATGATAATGAGGAAATACTCAAATGAAGACAACACCCATGCTTTATCTTAAATAGCTGCTGCTGAAAATGATAAAGGCATAACATCGTTGCATTTGTAATATGGGATAAATTTAATAAATACACAAACCAGAAAAAATGTAGATATTAGCTGGTGCTGGCAACACTTGGTCCATCTGTTAGCCGAATTGCTTTAATTTAAGATGAGCAATTGGCAAATTACTGGTTCACAGCCAACTATACCAGGGCACCACCCCTCCCGGGAGTTCTCCAGGAAAGAGGCACTGAGGCAGGAATCCTTTTAAATGACGTTTATTATAAAATGTTGTTCAAGCATACACAAAACAGAATCTCACACACACACACACACAGGTCTAAAGAAATTTAGATAGAAAATAGCACTGTTGCATTAGCAGGTGTTTCATTGATGGGTGATACTTTACCTATCCTGGAGATGGATCCTTGTTCCAACAGAAGATTAGAGGGATTGGAAAGGAAAAAAGGGGGGGGGTGCTCGGAACCTGCAGAAACACACCTTTTCTCTGTCTGCGCTGACCAGAGATTAAAGATGGAGGGAGGGCACTGAGATAGCAAGTGGGACCTGAGAGGTATAAAAAAAACAGATAGGGGTTGTGGAAGCTCAAGAGGCCGATTGCCTGCTGTGCAAGGTCTTTTATTAGGTGGTCTTGGGGGCGGGCAATGCCAACCACATTTCACTAACACACCCACTAGGTGGTCCGTCCCTTCAATCCCTATAATTGGTCAAGGTAAAAAGAGGAGGGAATGCAGAGGGGTGGCCAATATTGCAAAACTATGAGCTAAACAGGAACTGACACCTGGGCAAAGTCCGATGACTCACCAGGGCCATTCTATTGTCTCTTAATGGCCCTAGTCGGCCACTTGATGGGCGGAAGATTAGTTGCCAGGTAACCTCACTTAGCATAATCCATGCAGGTATGTTGGAGGGGGCAGGGGTTGACCAGCGCGATGTAACAGAAAGAACCCTTATTGCAAGGGGGCTCTTGCTTCTGTCTTAGTGAACCATAGAGATTGCCAGCCTCCTGGAGTGGACTGGAGCTTCTCCCAGCAATGGACAATGCCTGTAGTCCTTGCAGCATAGCAACCCAAGTTCAAACTTATGAATATTAAAATCCATAAGAGCACTTTGCAGTGCCTTGCTGGCCAACACATCACCAGTTCAGACAGCTGAGTTTTCAAATATAGTGGTCACTCATAGTCAGTTTAGCAAAAGTCTTGGTAGGGACTTGAAACTGCAGAACAAGTAAATAAAAGCAAGCTTCTGAAGAAATATGAGAGGGGAAAAAAATCTCTGCTATTCCCTTCTCCTCCTTTTAATAGGATGGGAGAATAAGATGTGACCAGGTCACAAAGAAGGGGATCCCCCACTTTTATTTGTTCTGGGAAAGCAAAACACTTCTAACTGTGCATTTGGTTTACTGACTTCCAACTGACAAAACTAAAAACTGTTTATTGAAAAAACAACCAATGGCACAACACTATAGCATCTGTGTAGGAAACTTCTTCAGACAGCCAGTCCAAACTGCTTGACAAATCACAAATTCAGGAAAATCAACTGACCCCTTTTAAAGGGAGTATTCTCCAATACTCCAAGTAGTAAGTACCTGGCAATCAGTGGAAATACTTGTTCCCTACCTACACCCATTGATTAATATATCTAATAATTAATGTAATTAGCAGTTGGTATGATTCACCAACAGTTACCAACAACACAGATTGATCAGATATTGCTAGTAACTGGTACCGGAAAGTGCCAGCAAGTCACACCCATCTTATGGCGACTCCAAGGCCAGCCCTGCTGAGCTTCCAATTTCCAATGTGATCGGACTAGCCTGGGCTGTCCAGGTCAGGGCTGGCTGCCAATAACTACCTAGCAATAAAACAAGAGGTAGGGACTTTGAATATTACTAGTTATAAGAATTTCAAACTTGCATTTTGGGATCTTTCTTCCAGTTCTGTATTTTATATAAAGAAAGAGAGAGTGGCAAGGTCAACAGAGGGACAATGAAAATATTTTCAGTGTATGGCTCAAACGGCAGCAAGCTACCAAATGAACCTCTAGAGGGAAAAATACACTTTCTCTGACCACAATGCAGCAGTGGCCAAAAGTTAGATATGCCAAACACCATTCGTTTAAAAAGGCTATTACACTTACATATCCAAATTAGTCAAAGTGTCCAAAGCGTACAGTTGACAGAGTGCTGAACATAGATCAGGAATGAGACCCAGTTTCAAATACCCACTTTAACCATAAAGCTTGCTGGGTGCCTTTGAACTACTATCTTCTTCACAACCTATTTCACAAAACTGTTGGATAGGCATAATAGAAAATAAAGAGAAAAAAAACTTTCCTTTGTAAATTCTGTCATGTTTCATTTTGTTTGTCACAACAGATCCATTTCTTCTTTCTATACTTTTCCATGAAGGATGTAGAAAAATACATGCAGACAACTCATTTCAGTGGAACACCATGCCACCTTACAGATGGTGTCTTGTTTTAACTGAAATTGCTCATTCAGAAAAAGACTGGGGCAACAGATAATTAAATGAAATCTAAGGAAACTATTTGAGTACTGAAAAAGTAAGAATTGTTGCCTTGGAGGGAAGGAGGTATTTCTATAAATAAACATACTTGCCCATTCACTGTAGTAACTACCTCTTCAAGTAAAATTAGACTTTTGAAGAAAACTAGATCGATAGTAGAAAAATATCTCTATATCTCAGGCAAAAAACAAAATTCGGACTGAAATGTAAAAAGATATTCATGCATTCAAATGATGGCTTGCTTTGGTACCACACAGATTTACCACAGCTTTCTGGTAGTAAAGGGTTTGTAGGACTTTTTAAAAATCTGCATTCAAACAAAATCACATTCATAGTTTTAACAGTTTTTGGAATGGCAAAGGCAAAATTTTGACAGTCTTGGACTGTTGGTAACTCTTGACAGACTGCTCCTAGGCATTCTGCTGTATAATTACAGAACAGAGGTATGCAAAGATTGGTGGGCCTGATTAACTCAGTTTCTAAGGAGACCTTGTAATAAAGGATTTAATGTAATTTGAACTGTGAGCAACATTCCCCAGCTAGGTTTGTGGTGTGTTAGAGGAGTCAGAGAAACAAACTTGGCATCTTCAGAGAGGTGAGGGTAAAGACATAAGGGTAAGGAGTTGTTGTTTTTAAGGGAGTGACAAAGCTCAGTCCTACAGGTTGCATCAGTATTCATACCAAACTTCTTTCAAAATCTCAATGGCCCCTTATTAATTTGACTCCATTCTAGCAAATGCCCACCAACCACACCAACAGGTGGTGAGGTCTCCAAAAGAAAATGGCAAAGTGTGAAGGGGAAAACATAGACATAGAAGAAAATAAATGAACGGTCAGGAAAATTGCATCATGGCTCACAATCTACAGAACCACACTTTGGCGACAGGCAAGTGTTTTCACAAGCAAATCACCAAAAGAACGGAGGTACTGTAGAGGATGGGCAGGAAAGAGAAAACTCCTCTTCGATTCCTGTTCTTATTTTTATAATGCATCTAGTACACAGGATAACCACCATCACAGTAATTGTTTTCGTTACTGCAGGAAGAGTAAAGGGCTGAATGTGATCTTCCATGCGGAAACAGCTGATCCAAAACAAAACAAAAAACAGTCACAGATTGCACTGCACAGCACTTCCTTCCTAAGAAGGACTATGGAGGAGACATGAGCTCCAGTTGTCTAACTGTATGAATCACTAGAGTAAATGGGAAAGGAAGTTTTCATTCCAACAAAGAAGCTCCTCCACACCGAATAGTGTACACAGTCATAATCTCTGATGGAAAGAAAAGAAAACCAATAGCCTTCTCTTTGTTTTCCATGCAAAAACAAGATACCATCAAAGAATAGTGTGGAAAGATAACTATGCTGTTGACATAAGAACAGCAAGCAAGCAAACAAGCAAGCACATCGCCAGCATCCTGCAGAATAATTAAAGCAGCTAGAATTCTCTCTTAGAAGCATTACAAAAGCACAGGGTGGGACTAGTAGAAGCTTTTAAAATTGGGGGGGGGGGGTCCCTTTCTATCTGAAATATAAGCACCAGTCATTCTCATAAGCTGTACAAGAAGTAGACCCTGAAAAATAGACAGTGAACATTCCAACAACCAACTTGTACAAAATGTGTCAATTTGAAAATGAAATTAATTATCCCCTATCCAGTTTATATACTCTGTAACTAGATCCCACACTACTTTAATCACAACCATAGATTTTTTTTAAAAAATGACAATTAGCTTTCATCATACGCAATGACATCTTTACTTTATATCCTACACAAACAATAACAATACCAAGATAAAATTATTATTTCTACTAATAGACATATTTACTCTTGCAGTCCTTCCTAAGATCTTCTGTCCTGTTTCTGTATAAACTGTCCATTATATGCTATGTGATTTCTTGCATAGCCACTGCATGTGCCAACAGAGGTATGCCAATAAAGGTACCACAAAACATTAGTTATCCCTATGCCTCCAGAACTTTTTAATGATGTCCACAAAAGTGCCAAGTATGCAAAACAGTCCCAGAAATCTGATTATAAATGTATAATGTCAACATACCACCCCATCAAATTTTATTTTTGTTTGAAAGAACATTATGAACAATAAACAGACATCAATACTCTTGAAATATTTTGGGAACCTGCCAGCAATCATAGGAGGGAAAAACAATTTCAAAATTCTCCACAAATTTTTGTAAATTTTGAAAGGCTGGAGCACATGGACTTCCTCCTCCCCTTGCCTATGAGTGGCCATGCTGTACTGCTTTCATGGGGGCCAGCCACTTTAACATAAGCTACCAAGTATTATTCAAGATAGCTTTGTGAATCAAAATAATTCTAAACCTGCAAACTGAATACCTGTTGTAGCACATTAACAGAGAAACTGAAAATTGATCAGTGTCCTAAAATAGAAAAGAACCATGTAAACCTACATGCATTTTTCTAAACAGACATCAGAAGTAAGACACTCCTCAAAACATTATCACCACACCACAAACACACAAAAATTTCAAGGACTAAACATCTGACAAAACCCACCTCCGGTGCTGTTTTGAGTCAGAAAAACGCCGTGGAAGGTGGGGAGGAGCATTTCCTCCTCCCCCGCCTGTTGCCATAATGGTCACAACCAGAATCAGGATCTCGGGCTCTCTCAAAGGGCTTTCCCTGGCACTAGAAAATGGAACGTATCCCCAGGCTGAGCCCAGGGACAGTGTTATGCCTAGTCATACCTACAGAGAATTATGAAAACTTTGAGACAAACGTATATATTTGGTCAAATGGTAAGTGCTAGACAAATCAGACTGTAAAAGAGGGCATATCAGGAGTATAACTATGAAAGAGAGCCATATGGGAGTTTTCTGCACTTGCGTTCTAGATCAAACCATGACCACCTATATACCTCACCTGACAAAATGAAAGGTACAATGCACGAAACGAGGATGCATTAAGTTTTGTACCTAAGTTACCCCGGTACAAGTTGGTATACAGTTACAATGGATTGGATACACTCAATGCATTCTGCACAGCATGCCTTTTCAGCCTGAGTGAGCCTCCCTTCACTAAAGGAAGGCTCCACTGTTATTGGAGCCGAGTGATACAATGGTACTCTCAGGGCTGGACTTTGGGGTGGGAGACCAATGCCCTAGCTTCATGGGCTCAGTAAGGGCAATGACATAAGCAGGTTATAGCTTTGTATTTGAAGTATACAGTACCAACTAAGAGAGTGACATAAGACCATGGACTCCAGAGTCTAAAATTCACTAACTGCACACATGAATTCATAGGATCCAACCCACCATCTCTGCAGGGCAACTTCCACACAGACACAGAGCTCTCATTGTTGCTATGAATCTACACAGCAGTTTTCCCTGCATTTCCCTTGTATCAGTTCCCTACAGCCATCATTTCCACCCTGTCCACCAGAGGGTTAAAAAGAAATCAGGAATTGCTAGCCAACCATGATGCTCTGTTGCAACAATGCATTAGCTCCCAGTCTTCTTCTTTTTTAAAAAACAAAAACAGTAAGTCTCTAACCCTTCTCATTAAAGAGCTCAAGAGGCTATGTTTAACCTGCACACTTCCCCTTGGAACTCCACATTTAAATAATTATAGGAATAACTACAGTTTATGGATAAGAATTATGAAATAATGTAAAGCCCCCTTTGAACAGCCAAAATGCAGTATTTAAATGCTAAGAATTGTTATTGTTTATATAACATGTCCATGTGAAACTTTTGAAACATAAACAGAACACCATGCAGTAGCAACCATCTCCTTACAATTTGAATGTAAGCAATTTCATCTAAATACAGTTAGGCAACTGACTGGACCTCTCTCATGATCCGTAGCCAGGAAAAGGCATTGATCCAAGGCGCCGGCTTGAAACACTGCAATAACTGCAAGAATTGCTCAAGGCATAGATGAGTACAAGACTTTCACATAGTTGAGACTCAAGCTTCAGAAAGCCAATGTGGAGAGAAGAACGAAGATAGTTACTGATGTTAATTTTCAATTTTGGTTGGAAGATATATAACACCACAAACCAGAAATGTGACGCAGCAAATTCTCTAGTGTTTATTTCTCTGTGGAAAATGTTCAGTTTCTAAACATTAATTGATTTATAAAATTCACAGCAATTCATGGATCCCATTGCCAAAACAATATTATACAAATGCCTACATTCTGAAAGGGATATTGTAATCATCAATTTAATATGGAACTAACCAGTGATGCTATGAAGAATGACAGCAAAACTGAGGTGCCTCCCAGTGCAATCCAAGACACCCTTCTAAGTTCATTGCCTTCAGTGAACTTAGAAGGGTGTAACTCTACTTAAAACAGCACTGTCAGTAAGCTACATGAAGACAGCTAAATTCTGTTGAAAGATGCTTGCCAACCACATCTGTGGAATATCATGCACCATTCTTTGGGTGTGCTAAAGTAAGTGCCTTTGGGTTTTATCTTAAATTTATACAAGGGAGAAGTACATGCTATATTTCTTTAATTTTTTACAGGAATCCAATAAAAATAACTGAACACATGAAGCTGCCTCATACTGAATGAGACAATCATTCCACCAAGGTCCATATTGTCCACTCAAGACTGGCAGAAGCTCTCCAGCATCTCAAGCTGAGGTCATTCACATCATCTACTTCCTGACCCTTTAAACTGGAGATGCCAGGGACTGAACCTTGGACTTTCCACATGCAAAGCGGATGCTCTATCACTGAGCCACATCCCCTCCCCTAATTCCCATATAAAGCTTCAAATGTGTTTGAACATTTAAAATATGTTTGATTTACTTTGCTCCTAATCAGATGTTTCAGTTAGTTGCCTGTGGGGCATAAAATTAACATGAGGCAATTCTTAAATTTTGTTTGTTAAATAAATTGAAGTAAACTTAGCTAAATCATGGTCTGCTTAAGGTACTGAAAAATGTTCCAGAATTTTTTTTAGTTGTATTTTTCAAGGAAATTCATATCAATGCTGTAAACTAATATCTAGACTGAAACAAACTGACATTAGCTGCAGAAAGTGCTAGAAGATTATAAAGCACAGTACAAATAAGTTTAAAATACAGCAACAGGTTGCATTCATTTTTGTTGCATTAATATTCCTGTTTCATAAACAACTAATTATGTACAAATTAATAGAAATACAGTTATATTAAAAAGAAATGGACATACAAAAAAACCCAGCGTAAGCAAGAAAGCCAGAAATCTTCCTTGGGCTAATTACCAAATTAAAGTTAAAAAAAATATATCCATCAGAAATGCTGACAAACAAGCTTCTCTGCTCTCCCAGACTCACTATGTTTCACACATTGGTAGCCTTGTTTTTCATTCTGTGGGACAAATGGCAGAAGGGGGGAGGGGTAGAAAGGACACACACATACATACACACAGATTGAAAGTTTCAATACACTGAGCCAGCAGGAAATTCCAAACCCTACTCTGCACACAGGAGCTCACAACAAAGTTTCTGGAAAGAGGTTGGAGCTTACAGGGAGAAAACCATGTCATGTTCCATCTCTGAACTTCAGCTGAGAGGGCATTTGATAATACAAAGGAGGCATGGCTTGATTGGCTTGGTTTGCATGCCTCCTGGACAGTCAAAGCTGGGGCTCCCTTGAACACAAAAAACATATATAAGCTAAGTATTGTTATTATTATTGACTGCATAATATTTCTATACAAATCTGCTCTCTAAACACAAAGCGTTTGAAGCAATTAATAACTACTGCTTTGGAATTCAGCAACACCCCAAAACATAATATACATATAGAGCACAAGGCACGCTATTAGGAATCTTGTGAACACCAGGTGAAATATAACATAAAAGGCTGAGGGGGGTTAAAGGGCATGATTGAATCCTTTCTGAATATTGTTAATGCAATACAAGGATGACATATTTTATTTAAGACTGGCATCTTACTAGAGTTACCATCTTTTCAAAGTATTCTCAATGGAGAGGTTACAGTCACTGAACTCCCTGTGGAGGGAGGCCTGCCAGAGCCCAGCTTTGCACATTTTTCACAACCAGGAGTCAAATGCACATCCTAATCAGTCCTACTCAGACACGGAAAGTTAAAATGCTGACTTCAGACACCTTTGTGAAGGCTCATGATTTAGTAAATATCAGACACGATATAGGGAAAACACTAGATTTTTCAATTCCCAGTTGTTCTAGTGAAGCTTAACAGCCAGCACAGGGTAAGGGTTAGAGTGCCAGACCAGGCTCTAGGGACCCAGGTACGAATCCCCTCTCTGCCATGGAAGCTTGCTGGGCCAGTATCACACACTCAGCCTATACTGCTTCAGAATTTCCAGAGGGTATCCATGTTGGTCTGCAGAAGAAAACTAGATCTGAATCCAGTAGAGATCAAAAAGATTTTTGTGGCATAAGCTTCAAGAGTCCAAGCCCTCAAAGGGTCCCTAATGCACTCCTCGACTCAAATCTATTCTGCTTCAGAAAGCTGTTGTGAGGATAAAACGGAGGCAGGAATATTGTTATAAGACACTTTGGGTCACCACCTGGGAGCAAAGTAGGGTAGAAATGAAGTAAATAAATTAATAGCTTTCTCTGAGGTATATTCAGTAATGCTCTAAAAGGTCTTATCACAGCATTCCTAGGGAAACATTCCAGCTGTTGTAACTTATAGGTTTTTCCAAAACAATGCAAAGTTTGCCCCCAGCCTAGATCCCAGAGGAGAGACCAAAATAATCTTCTTCTGATCAGGTGAAACATCCATTAACCACATGCCCATTAACACCTGAAAAGCTTCTGAAGAGTCTGATAAGAAATAAGAGTGCATTAACTTCACCATCACTGATGAAAAGAGGCTCCTGGAGATGACTTAACCAATGGGAAACAGGGGCAGCTTCCGTGACTGCCCACAACCCCACCCCCTTAAAGGAGTAGGGAGAAGAACAAGAAAAACAAGCTCCTGGAACCACTTGCACCTGCCCCATCTGGCTTCCAGCCGCAGCTCCCACCCACCTTGCATCTAGTGAAGGCCACTCCTTGTCTGGCCATGGGGGCAGTGACTCTTGAGTGCCATTCCTGGACTTTTGCTCCCTGGCCCCAGAATCACGAAGACTGCCCCCGCAGGCTGTCCAGCAAGAGCATCACAAATTGGTCTTGAACCTGGACCGCCGGTTTCATTCAGGTTTTGTCTCTAGAGTCACTATGACTTTTTTTTTGGAGATATAGAGCCAGGGTGGTCCAACATCTTTTTTAGTAGAGACAGTTAATGTTTCATTGATACCATCTCAGTGTTGCTTTTCCGGTCACACTTTTCCAAAAAGAAGAAACTTCCATACTGGGGTAGGGGGAGGAAGCACGTAATCCACAAGAAGGCCATCCCCACTGCAAGAACCCACACCTCCCTGGGTTACAAAGAAAGCCAAGAACACGTGCTTGGGCGTAACCTGTGAAGATACTCCAGTCCCACCCATCCCGCCCTGATCTGTGAACACCTTGGCCCACTACAGAAGAAACACACACACACCCCCCTGCCCTATTTTTGTTTTGTACCGTTTGGCTGCTCGGTCTCTTATCTGGGAGAGGCAGCTCAACAATGTGACCGAACCCGTGGAGCCGGCACAGCTTGCCCCGACAACCCACTTGGAGATCAAGCTCAGTGGGATGACTGACCTCCCTGACCGCCCTCGCGGTCCGGACAGGATGAGGTGGCCACATTTGGGGGGTGGAGGGGGGCGCTAAGGCCCTCCTCGCCCCCTCTCTCGACGAGCTTTGCCCGCGGCTGGGGGGAAAGGGCCAGGCGCGGGCCCTCCGCCAGCGCGCCAATCAGCGCCGAGAGAGCCCGGCGGTTTAGGCGGGAGAGGGGCGCACTCACGGATTCTGACTTTGCGGTGATCCAGGCGGGAGGCGAGCGGCCGGAGGCAGTCCAGGCGGCGCTGGAGGTGGGCGCTGCGGCGCCCCAGGCTGTCGGCTTGCTCCTGGATCCCGCCGAAGACTTCGCTGGCGCAGCGGGACAGGTCGGAGAGCTGCCACAGCAGGGAGACCAGCGAGTGCGAGGAGACCGCCTCCAGGGAGCCGAAGAGGAGCCCCGCGCCGCCGCCGCCAGCGCCTCGCCCGGCGTGCCCTTCTTTGTCCCTCGGAGCGGCCGCATCCTCTTCCAAGCGGCACAGCTGGAGGGGTCCCACCGTCCTCATCGGGAAGGGCATCTCGCGCGCTTCTGCCAGGAGCCTGCCCGGGCCAAAGCCAGCCGCATCCAAGGGGGGGAAAAGAAAGCGCCGAAAAGCTCAGCCTCCTTTTTGGAAAAGAGAAGGGGGGGGGAGCGTTAAGCCCACAAAGAGAAGCCGCCGCTCGCTCGCTCGCTCGCGCTACAGTTGGTCGGGGGGGGGGGCGGCCAAAGAGGAGGAGGAGGAGGAGGCGCCACAGGTACGAACTACATCGCGCCTCAGCCGCCCCGGAGAGACTTCGCTTGGCGGGCGGCTGGCTCGGGGGCTCGACTGTAAGCGGCGTGCAGGGGAAAGCCACGACCCTCGTTGTTGCCGCCGCAGCTGCCGCTCAGCTCGCTGGAACAGGAAAGAGCGCCGAATTGCTCCCAGTTTGCCGAGCAGAGGAGGAAGCGCGTGGGGGGGGGGGGGTGGTTGGAAGAGCCCTGCCGAAAGGCGCGGAGGAGGAGGAGGAGGTCGAAGAAAGGCGGCTCCCTGCGCGGACACCTGGGATCCCCCGCGCTCGCGCGTCTGAGTACCGGCGGCGCTCCGAACCCGGAAAGTGAAAGCGCCGGAGTGGGAGGAGGGAAAGGAGGGGGGGGAACCCTCGAGTCAACAGAAACCTGGGGAAAGAGTCGGGGAAAAGGCCGCCGCCTACCTGCGGCTCTCCAAACTGGAGCGACTCCTTGCCCGCCGGCAAGCCCGACGTGGAATGCCTTTGCTTTCACTTTCTGCCGCTTGGCGTCGTCGGGGAAGACTTCATCCCCCCGGGTCCGAGTGTTACCTTTCCCAGGAAGTCTCTCCTCAGTCATGCTCCCTCTAAGCTGTGGAGTCTTGTGAGCAAAAGTTCTACTTTGTGAGCTACTGGCATTAAAGTGGTGAGTGAGCGATGTGGCTGCTGCATAAATCAGTTTGCTATGGAGCCCTCCTTCCTGAGCTAAGAGAAAAATGTGTGAGCCGGAGGCTAAAAAACTGTGAGCCAGCTCACACGAACTCAGTTTAGAGGGAACACTGGTTATCACCTATCTGAATCTCACTTTCTGGTTTGTATGGGCTTGCTGCACCCACTCCCGCTTGGAGTTGCCACCGATTCAGAATAGATAGTTGTATTAGTCTGGTAGCAGCAAAATAAACAGGAATCCAGTGGGACCTTAAAGAATAACAACTTTTCCTGCAGCATGAGGCTTCTTGTCAGAGCTGGCTTCATCAGGTGCATTGGAGTAAACATCAATTTATTATTTTATTTAGAAGACTTCTATCCTGCTTTTTGAGCAAAAGTAGTCTGCCAGAGTGGCTCATACCAGCTAGAATGACCTACATAAATGGCAGTTTCTCTGAGTTCACAGCTCCTCAAACACACACACGCACAAATCATCTGTGATGGTATACATAATAGGTAACGAAGTTATCATTGCCTATCTTTATACTGGACTGGTTTATGTGGGGAATGGTGGGTAAAATGGCTGTGGACCTAGAAAGGCTTTGCTATGCATATTCAAAGTTGTCTTTCCTAGCCACAACCACCCCAACAGTATTTAATAGCTGGACTATTGTATTGTACTAGACTCCAGGGTCAGAATTGATGGTGCTACTGTGCTAAGCCTAAGCAGCTAAGCATGCTGCTTTCTGGCTTTCCACTTACCATCTTGAAGTCGTGCTTAATTTTTCTGTACTGAAAAGGAAACAATAAATTCTGTACTGCAGATCTAATAACTGAACATTACATAATCTTTGATGCCAAGTTACTCTTCTGTCCAGGTTTAACCTGGGGCAAATATCTCTTTTACCCACTCTAGTTACAGTACTGTACATGAAGCCAATTTCCATCCAAGCCCCAAACATCAACCTCCCTGCTTTCTGCAAGCCCAGACACTCCTCTGAGCCCCAAAAATCACTACTCTCTTTGGCTGAGTCCAAATGTTTGTTCAAGTCCAAAAAGTCTCCATTGTAGTTTTGTCCTATGGTGAATAGAAGAGTAGACCAGTGTTCCGTGATAGGTATTAACTGAATTTGTTATTCATTTCTACACTTCAAATCCATAGGTTTCACAGTTCTGCAGGGCCTGCAAGACGGAGCTCTTCCACCAGGCCTTCAGTTAAGGCAGCAAGTATCCAACTCAACCTGGCCTCCCTCCTCCTCTCCCCAATGAGTCACTCTTATGTATCTGTTAAGGTATAATTTACTTTAAAGTGTCTGGTGCTGTAGTTATCTTACTATATTTATTGTATGTATTTTGTATGCTGTAAATCTGCACTCAGCAGAATATCATAGGTTGGAACCCGCCCTGAGCCTGCTTTGCAAGGATGTTGGGATATAAATGGAAGGAAATAAATAAATCGGCATTATTAAACTTTAACTCCACTTTACTGTCTTAGCGAAGCATGCGTTTGCAAAGAGCTCATCAAAAAAATGGTGATGAGGACATTGGGAAGAAACCAGACACCCCTACATCACGCTTGGATCCAGTTCCATTTCGGATTCTCTGCCCTTTCATTTCGAGCTGTCATGATAGGACCATGAGAAGAACAGCAGAAAGCAGCTGATAGCAAATTTCACAATGTCGGGAATTCCATGTATGGCACTCCCAGAATTTTGTTTTAATCTCACTAGATGCAAGGGGGTCTGACTCAGATCAGGACCTCAGTGTGAGAGGAAGGGTGCTTCTGAGCTTTCTCCCCCCTTGCTCTTTTCATGATCAAAAACAAAGTGATACATGTCCTATTGTGAAAAATGTGTATAGCTGCAGCAAAGAGGAGGAATTGGGTAAAATCACCCCTACTTTGGTCTTTTTTATTTGGTATATTCCAAAGACCTCAGCCTGACACAAACCACTACACTATACTGGCTCTCTTTATGATGAAGTAAAATATCTATTAGCAAAGGCAGTAGCACTTCCCTCTTTGTACTCCAGACCCCACCCCACCCCACCCCACCCCACTACTCAGCAATACTTTTATGGGGACTGTAGAGGGCAGTTGTGGGAAGTAGAAAGAAGGAAAAGATCTGCAAGTAAGAGCAGCTCTCAATCATACAAGCCAATGTAATTTGACTTGTCAAAGCCCCTTGTGAGCCAATTTTTAGCAGAAAAGTAGGATAAAAGTATAATAATATATTTTCAATGTAGAATCTTTGTCATTACTATATGGCTCTTCTGCCCAGTATATTCAGGTAGCTTTGGGTACCAGTCTTTTGTCGTTTCTGCTTCTTCATTCTGTACTCTATCCTGACCAGGATAGCCCGATCCCATCTCAGAAAAGTAGGGTTGGCCTTGGCTACTATTTGGGTGACCTCCAAGGAATTCCAGGGTCATGATGCAGAGGCAGGCAATGGTGAACAGCCTGTGAAATGTCTCTTGTCTTAAAAACAAGTCTAGCTTACCACCTAGTTGTGCATAATGCTAAAAGAAGAGCTAGAACTTCTGGCTGCCAGACAATCTTAGGATCTCCTGGCTATTCTACACACAATGCCACATGATGATGATGATGATGATGATTCAGTACTATTTTTATTTATTTATTTAGAACTTTTTAATGCCACTTTCTGCCGAATCAGGATCCACAAACTGGCAAATATAAAAAACATTAAAGCATTTTGAACAATTAAAATACAGCTAAAAATATAAAGTCCAATTAACAACACATAAATAACACTAGAATGAGGGCCAATAGCT
This sequence comes from Lepidodactylus listeri, assembly GCA_029233225.1. Classification (NCBI taxonomy): domain Eukaryota; kingdom Metazoa; phylum Chordata; class Lepidosauria; order Squamata; family Gekkonidae; genus Lepidodactylus; species Lepidodactylus listeri. Next base: position 45,783,956 of record JARCFY010000003.1, read on the forward strand.
GTTATTGGGGGTATGCCAGATGAAAGAAAACAGTCTTCACCTGCTGGCAAAGGACACCGAAAGAGGAAGACAGACTAATCTCCCTGGGAAGAGACTTCTAAAGTTTTAGTGCTGTGACAGAGAAGGCCCTTTCTTGGGTGGCTACCTGTCTAGCTTCAGGTGGCAGGGGCAACCAAAGTTAGGCCTCCAAGGATGACCTGAGTGAGTGGGTAGGCTTGTATGGGAGAAGGCAGTCCTTAAGTTCTGTTGGTCCTGTGTCCAACAGAAGGCCTGGGTCCAGGAGCACCCACAAGCTATGAACCTGCTTCTTAAGAGGGAGTGCAACCCCATCCAGAACAGGGGATAATCCATTTCCTGGGTCAGACCTACCCCCCACCAGCAGCACCTCCATTTTGCCAGGTTTAATTTTCAGCTTGTTAGCCCTCATCCATTCCAAAACTGCCTCTAGACAACTGTTCATGGTTTCCATAGTCTCTCTGGGATCTGCTGGTAGTGTGAAATAGAGCTAAGTGTTATCTGCATATTGGCAGCACAGCCCAGGTCTCCAGATGACCTCTGCCAGGAGCTTAGGTGTTGAAAAGCACGGGGGACAAGATGGACTCTTGGGGAACTCCAAAGGCCAAGGGGCAGAGCAGCAGTCCCCCATCACCACACTCTGAAACCTACCCTTTTAACCACTAGATACTTTTCAAAGTGACAACTCTGCCATTTCTTCCATTTGCAGTAAGAATTCCAACTCTTTCCAAACTACCACTCTCCCAACAAGTGGAGGGAATTCTGTTCCCTCACACAGGCCAGGAAATTAACGTTATACAAGATGGAATAACAACAAATTTTAGCTGTAAAATGTATAATTTCCACAATTTAAATCCTTAACTTTAAGGACATGGATGCATCATCAATTATCAACAGCAGCTTTTACTAGCAAATGAAATGTAGTCTTTCACGTTATGGCTTATGTGTTATTGCTGCATTTATATATTATCTCTTTATGTGTACTTATGAAATGAATCGTGGATACACCTTAAAATGAAGTGCAGGGTTCCCCAGCCTTTCTGAGCTGGTGGGCAACTTTGGAATTCTGACGCAGGGTAGTGGGCGCAACCACAAAATGCCGCGGAGTGAGGTCATGCGTAACTCTAATCGTAACTCTTCAGTATTTCAGGCAGAAGCTGTTTAAAAGGATGCACATTGTCTAAAAATATTTCCTTGAGAACTCATAGCTTACCTTCCGTCATGCAGAAGCCCTGCTGGGCACAGCCCCACCTGGCCCTGCCCACCTTCTAAAAATCCGTGGTGAGCGCCAGGAAAGTTGTTGGCAAGCAGCACAGTGGCCACAAGCGCCACACTGGGGACTCCTGATGTATGGTATGAAACAAACTTTAGAGTTACTAGTTATTACTCTGAGCATTAAAGGTTTTCCTGGTAAAATAATTTTAGATTTAGAGTGATTAGGTATTATTCAGTGCCACATTTTGACTACAGCACTGAGAATTAGGGTGGCCCAGATCTAGCCTCAGGTGCTCCATCTTATTATAAACTCTGAATGCTGTGTCCTCAGTGTGTCTCTGTGTCCACTTTCAGCTATGTTGTGTTTCCCTTCCTCTGCTTATCTGTGTTTGATATTATTCTATGATTGGCTGGTAGGTTACTTGTACTCATGTCTTCCAACCTGCCTTATATATTCATATACTGTTTCTTTTCTCTGTTTTTTTCCCTGTTGGTTTTGCAGATTTATTTGTATTGTGCACAGAAGGTGCATGGTTTATAGACATTATATGGTATTTACACATATTTGTAAAAATGTATGTTTGTGTACGTGTCATATGACCTTGACTTACTAATAAACAAATGTCATTGAAAAAATATATTTTTATGGGGAAAATGGTGTCAGGAAAGAGTAAATGACATTAAAAGAAATGATTTGAAGGATCAATTCACACAAAACAGAAGCAAAACCAAAATGGGGATTTTCAGGACATAACAACAGGAGTGAGAAGTTGGAAATCATCTTCCTTGTGATCTAAGGTGTGTCACCAAATAAGCATCCAGATAGGAATGAGTGATGTTGGGCTGTGGATAGCTGCAGTTTCCAGCTAGCCGCCACTTTGCAATGTCAAGATCTGCTGCACTGACTAAGGCAAAAGGGTTCAAATGTGACCTTATCAGGTCACTCAGAGGCTGTTTAGAACAGGATAAGATTGCACTGTATGTAAACGTTTTGTGTTATGCAAGCTTAAAGCTCTGTTTTACTTTTTAAAGGGCTCTTATTCCATAAGTGCTTTTGACGATAAATAATTAAAGCTATAAAGAAAAGACTCGGTGTATCAACAAAAGATGAGTGGAAAGTCTTTTCTCTGTTCATTGGATATTGTGCTTTATTGTTTTAGACAGGCATTTTATTCCAGATAACAATGAGAAACCTGTACTCAGTTAAAAGATCAAAACATATTACATTCAGGGCACATCCACATGATCCGCACATTATATGGCTGACTACTTATTTTCCATAGAGATGTAATACTGTATAAACCTAGGACTGACTGTTCATATTGACTTTCCAAGCAATAGCACAATGCAAAAGCCAGTCTTAAATCGGTAATGCAGAAGAGTTAATATAGAAATAATTTTATGTGTCTTAATTTGTTTAACTTTATTTGTAGGAGCTGATACAACGACTGACAGCGCAATTCTTTGCAGAGTTACGCACTATTAAGCCTACTAAAATTAATGGGTTTGGACTGTGGTAACTAAACAGGATTGCAGTATTAGCTATAAATTAGGAAAACGCTGGTTTGAAACTGGCTTCTACCATGGATTCCTTAGCAGTGAAATCTTAACCATAATTATACCCTTCTTAATCAATTGATAGCAGTGGGCTTGAAATGGTATACCTGTATTTAGGATTGCTCTAATAGTGTCCTTATGCATGTTACTCTATTTCAGTTTCAGCCATAATCCCAATCTGCAACACACAAATAATAAAAATGTGATGGTTTTAGAGGCCTAGTTAATGTAAAAAGCTGACCATGATAACCATAGTCACAAAATCAACCAGACAAGAAGGATCATGGAAATGACTGGATGATGAGTTCTGCTTGGTATGTATCAAAGGCTGTGGTCACACGCAGTAAAATCCAGTTGGAAAGTGCACTGAAAGTGGATTATTTAGTGTATGTGACCACAGCCAAAGTCAAGGGTCATTTCGTAGAAAAAGAGGTGCAGGAGCTCATTAGCATAACTCATTAGCATATGCCATGCCCCCTGACATCACCGAAAGTGTGTCCGAAAGGGAAGCAAAAGGGGGGGCATCATCAAAAGTCTCCCCTTCTCTTCCCCAGCTGGCCTGCCAAGGCGGGGGGGGGGGGGAGCGAAGTGAGAAGGGCCCCATAGAATACAATGGAAAGATCGTGCCGCCACTGCCATGCAACTCTAAACAGCAGGGGTTTAAACTTTAAACCCCTTCTCGCTTTGCTTCCTCCACAGGCCCGCTGGGAGCTGGGGGAGGAGCTTGCCACCACTGCCATTTGTGCCCACTAAGGGTGTGCAAATAACATTTTTTGGGCCCGATTCAGATTGGGCCAAATCAGGCTGCATCTGTTCTGGCAGCCAAATGACTACCGCATGTCAGTTTCGGCAATGCAAGTGGATTCCAGAGTCATTTGGCTGGCCGAATGTCAGTTTCAGCCCCATTACACCTTATGGGCCATTGAAGTCAATGGCAAAAACTCATAGGCTATATGAGGGGCTGGAGGGGAAGGGGTTTGAGAGAGAGGTTCCAAACTTGCAGGGTAGCTAGTGGAGCCTCTCCTCAAAATATCCACCAAGTTTCAAGAAGATTGGACCACGGGGTCCAATTCTACGGGCCCCAAAACAGGTTGCCCCATCCCCTCCATTGTTCTCTATGGTGGGGAAAAAGTTACTTTCGTTAATTTCGACGGCAATACAGTGGCGGGCCAAATCAGATCAGAGAATCTGATTTGGCCCCTGGCTGCCCCAGTGCCCACTCCTGGGCTGGCAGAGCGCCACGCCACCTTGCTCCAGCCCCAAATGACCCCTGGCCAAAGTGATTGTGGCATCTGATTACACCCTAACCATGCTATTGTCCTCTGTTCATTGGTTTTATACAGGACAAACTTTTCTCCTAATATTCTATAATTGGGGCTATCCTGCTGAGCCAGTGTCATGATCTCTGAAAGACTCCATAAAAATAAGTAAATGTTACTTCAGCTTTCTAACTGAATATTTATTTTATAGAACATCCACATGCTTTTGCCCTTTCATCTGTTTTAACTAGATAAATGCAATATCACAGTGGCCTCACACAAGCTTGCCAGGTATTCACCCACATGGGGATTTTGTATTTTTAAGCATTCCACATTGTTCACTGAGTATAATTAAATCCTAGCACTGATCCAACTAGAATCCTGGGCACTGGCGTCTCAGGCCAAGAACTGCTTACTAAGAACAAATATAATTGTTTTCCTCTGAGAAGTTTCCAGGTTGAAAGTTTCACATGCAGAGCCTTTTACTTTGAACATACTATAATGATACTGAAGTATTTTTACAAGCACAGTGGTTTCTGCTGATAGTGTGTTAATCTGTTTTATTATACCATTATTGCTTGATTGACTAATACATTGCTTGACACCTATTAAAAACCATAAATGTGCTATGGATATGGAACAATAGGAGTTAAAGTGCTTTGGTGATTTAATGTAGATTATATGCAGAAGTCTTGTGGCACCTTAAAGACTAACACCATTTTATTCCACCATCAACTTTCATGGACAAAAGCTCAGTTCTTCAGATGCTAAAATATGTTGCAAAAGACTAACATGGCTGGAAATGAAAAGTGCTGTCAAGCTGTAGACAACTTATGGCAGCCACACAGGGTTGTCAAGGCAAAAGATAAAGGGAGGTTGCCATTGCCTGCTTCGGTGTTCCCAGCCCTGGCCTTCCTTGGTGAGCTCCCATCTAAGCACTAACCAGGGCCAACCCTGCTTAGCAGCCAGAGTTTCATGAGACTGAGCTAGGCCTGTAGCCAGGATTTTTTTCATTGGGGGGCACTTAAATTTCTTAGGGGGCAGTTAATTAAAGTTAATTAAAATAAGTTTAATCAAATCACCTTGTCTCCTGGGCTCATTCCACAGGTGGTGGAGACGCTGGATGGTCTTTGGGCTCTTGGAACAAAGGAGGGTGTGAAATCTGGCACATTTTACTCAGGATTCTGCTCCTCTACAGGCATTAAAAAAGGAGGGGGGGGGGCGGACACAAGGCTGATTTGAGGGCTGACCAAAGCTTGACTTCCCTGGTCATGTTCCAGTTCTCCTGTAGATAAGACTCCAAGACTCGGGGCTGGGTCCCAAAGCAGCTGCCACCTAGCTTGGCTTTCTTTGAACAGAGGGAAACACCCCTTTATCAGAGAGAAGGGAAGGCAGCCGCTTTGGGAGCTGCTGGGTTTTGAATGGGGCTGGGCAGAAGGCGAAGTGGGAGGTGGCAGCAGGCAAGGCCTGCATGCCGGATGCAGCCAGGCAGGCAAGGCCTGCATGCTGGAAGTGAGCGCAGTGGTCAGAGCTGTCTGAAAAGATGGAGGCAAAGCCCGGGAGCGGGGCGATGTTTTGCAGTGTTGGCAGCTGCAGCAGCGAGTCGGGAAGAGCAGCCAGGTCACATCGCTGGACTGGTGACTGGTGCAAGCACAGTGAGGTCACCGCTGTCCAGTCAAGTCAGTTCTGGGATAGAAACTTGTGGGGTGTGGCTGTAAATTCAGGGGGCATAGCCCCAAGATGCCCCACCAGGGCAATCCAGGAATTAATGAAAGCAGATCCTGTAATTTCTGGATGTCTAAATTTATTTTCCAGTATCTCAGGTTCACTGTTCTGAAGATTTCCATCTCTCATTTAAGCTATTAGTAATGAAGGACATTCAGTACCAGGCACAATTAATCCTGACAGCTTTGTTTAAAACAGAACATATTCTCATACTGCTAAGTGAAGCAAAAGGACTGCAAAAACATCAGTAAGGCCAGCATAAACACCAACACAAAACAAAATGCTGATGCAGAAAAACAGTCATTGTCCAAAAAAAGAATGGAATGAATCCAGCACATCTTGAGATAAATCTGTTTCTCAGGTCATACAGAAATTCTGTGAAGATGTTCCAAATCCCAATCAGGCAGTGTCAACTGCAACATCTTCTGTTTGTCTGTATCAGCATTTTAAAGGTTTTTTCCCCCCTAACATTCAACTAGCAAGGAGGACACAAGTCCACAAAGGTAAATGCAAGTGTCTGCTGCACTGCTCTCCCAGGAGCATTCTAAGGTGTTCCAGATTCACAGTTTTCTTAAGGTCTCTTTGCAAAACCAAACAGGCACTTGAAAAGCCTGTGTATAGTAGCCAGTGACGGAAGGAGGCAACTGTGGATTTGACTTTCAGTTTATGTTGGACCGAAATCCTGGGTGTGGTTGTGGAATACAATGACCTTGTCACAAGATGGAAACCACTCATGGAGTCCTTTTGAAGTAGGGCTGCCAAGTCCCCCGGTAGGGCGGGGGAAACACCGATTTTTCATGCTTCCCCCCCGCTTTTTCAAAACTGGCCACCAGGGGGAGGCAATGGCTGCCAACAGGAGGGGAACGTCGGAGCCTGCCGGGCCCTCTCCCTTCCAGGCCTCTTAAAGGGAAATGTCTGAAGAGCCTGCAGTGAAAAGCCTCACCAGACATTTCCCCTTTAAGAGTTAGCAAGAGAGCCCCGCCCAGAGATTAACGAGAGACTAAGCTCTTACTGAAGGGCCTGCTTTTGCATGCGGCTGGTGTAAGATTGAAAGGTTGCTGCTGCTGGGCCTGGGGTAAGTCCATCTGCCAGCTCTTTTCCTTCTCTCTCTCCCCCCCTCCCCCTTTCTTTCTTTTTTCTGTCTCTCTCTCTCTCTCTGTCCCCATCCAGCAGAGGTCTATCAGTGGCTATTATTAGCCACAAAGTCTAAATGGAAGTAAGTGCCTGTGCCAGCTCTTTTCCTTCTCTCTCTCTCCTTCTTTCTTTTTTCTGTCTGTCTGTCTCTCTCTCTCTGTCCCCATCCAGCAGAGGTCTGTCAGTGGCTATTATTAGCCACAAGGTCTAAATGGAACACTTTGTCTGGGGCAGTGATGCTCTGCATTCTTGGTGCTTGGGGGGGCAACAGTGGGAGGGCTTCTGGAGTTCTGGCCCTGCTGCTGGACCTCCTGAGGGCACCTGGTATTTTTGGCCACTGTTGTGACACAGAGTGTTGTACTGGATGGGCTGTTGGCCCAATCCACTGTGGCTTCTCTCCTGTTCTTATGATATGAAAATCATATTTAGCACTTGCGTAGCACTTAGTGCTTCATATTCTGCCGAGATGAGGAAGGATTCAGTAGGGCCGTTGCTCAGTGATAGAGCATCTGCTTGACATGCAGGAGGTATCAGCCTCTTCAGCTAAAAAAGGATCAGGTAATAGGTGATATTAAAGATCTCAGCCTGAGACCCTGGAGAGCCACTACCAGTCTGAGTAGTCAGTACTGACCTTGATGGACCAATGGCCTGATTCAGTATTAGGAAACTTCATGAGTTCATGTGGAAGCATGTGGAAGCAACATCACAGGATGTGACTTCACAAAATGATGTCACTTCCTTTCTCCTGGCTCCACCCCCAAAGTCCCCAGATATTTCCCAAGTTGGACTTGGCAGCCCTATTTTGAAGTGCAACCACAGACAAAGCTGGTTGAAAACAGAGAAAACACCAGCTATTCTTTTAATGCAACCATGCAGAGGAAACATTCTTTGGCTTGATGCTTTTTTTCAGGGGCAATATACTGCAGCAAAACAGCTAAAAAAAAATCTCATGCAAATTACCACCAGTGAGCAGCAACTATATCTGGAGATGAGCTGATCAGACGCTGTTTTCTCCAGATGGTTAATTCCTCAGAGAGAATTACTGAAAATGGCTTTCTTCAGAAACTAGTGGGATAACATTTCAATCTTTTAGGCCATTCGGTTGTTGATCTAAATTTTCTGTTCCCCTGCAGACAACTACAAATGGAGAATCCAGTGTGAAAGTGCTGGGTTTCACTTGGATTCCAAACAATTACATTTTACTCTGTACTTCTCTTTTTATGGTCCCTTGACCCTGCTGTTTAATTTTTTCATAGATTGTACAAAAAAGTATGCCTAGTGATTACCACTCATTGCACCTGAAGAACTTGGTTCCAGTCCATGAAAGTTTAAACTGGAATAAAATTTTGTTAGTCTTTAAAGTGCTACAAGCCTCCTGTTTGTTTATCCTCAGGCAGGGTTGGGCTGTTCTAGTTGTAGCAATCTGAATCAGCCCTCTGCCTTTACAGGTATGTTATCTGTCAAACAGAATTCAGTGTACTTAAACTTGTAGCTTTTCTTGCTTGTTTTATGTTGCATTCACACTTCCTCTCTACCAAATATTTAATACATAGTTTAGATGTCTCCCTGCAACAGTAGGCTCCACTTCAAAATCTAATTTCAGCAAGTTTTGTTTCTTTCCCAACTTTACTCCTTGTAAAATATTTTAGCAAAATGGCTTTGCGAATTCTTGCATAAACAAAGAGAAAAGAGAAAAACTCTACAGTTTAGGACAGGTTGAATGCAGGGTAAAGTACCGGGCAAAGATTTGTAATTGCAGTAAAGAGGGTATTTGTGCACTGGTCTGCCACAAGTCCAATTTCTAGAACTGTGCTGAAAATTCTAAGTAAGCTTTTTCATACAGGGCCACAATTACGCACAAAATTACATATTAGATAGCAGAAATCTCTAAGAGAGTAAACATGAAACAGGAAATGTTGCTTTCAAAAAACAACATGGCCAACAGATAAGTTGGCAGCAGTATTTTCTTTCTTTCCAGTAATGAAACTGCAAATCAATGGTCAAACTAGGTGGGACAGACAGCCATGTCTACTGTTCATGTGCCCGCCACATATTATAAAGGAGGAACAACAGAGTGTGCCAAGATAAGATGGTACTCTGTTGCTTATTTCTGGAAGTCCTTCTACGTAGTGTGCTGTCTGTCTCCATTTTCAGATTCCTGAAAAGCACCCTCCTGTAATCATTAGACAGCTGTCTACAGGAGCTCTGCACCTGGATGTTGCCATCTGCTCTGTCACTGCCCTGGCCCAGACAGGTAGGAGTGCCACTGACATAGGTGAAGGAGGAGAGCAGTTCCATCAAGATTTTCCTGTACAGGTTTTAACTGCCATCAAACCAAGTAGAACTGTGTGACAGGAATAGTCTTGCCCTACCCAAACCAACCTTCATGTTTTCATCTGCTCTCTTCCCAGTTTGGTTCAAGGAGGGGATTCTTCTGAGAACAGCTTGCATCTTAATCTCACCTATCTACTAGTGATACATGCCCTACGGTTAGGGTTGCCAACTGCAGCTTGGGAAATTCCTGGAGATTTGGGGCAGTGCTTGTGAGAGAAGGGAGTGTCTACTCTCCAAATCTGCCTTTTCTTCCAGGGGAACTGATCTGTGAAGTCTGGCGATCAGTTATAACTCAGTGAATGGCTGGCCCCAGCTGGAGGTTGGCAACCCTACCCTATAGTTCAGATATAAGGTGCACAGCAAGAAAGTCTTTTCCAGATTGGGAAATCTACACATAAAAGCCTGTTTTACTCAAAGGCAACTGTGTCAGATCTGATTTGTAAATTGTCTAGAAGACCTAAATAATGGGAAGGTGAGGTAGGAATCTTTTACACAATTAAATAAATCTTGCCCATAAAGCCTGTTTTAACCCCATAGCTACACCCCAATTGTAACTGCCTTTTCCCATCCATCCCTTGCCATCCTTGTTCTTCCCTCTAACTTACTTTCCTTTGTCATCCTACTATCAATGTTTTGATTGTAAGAAGAAGAAGAAGAAGAAGAAGAGATTGGATTTATACCCCGCCCTTCTCTCACTAGGAGTCTCAGAGCGGCTTACAAACTCCTTTCCCTTTGCCTCCCCACAACAGACACCCTGTGAGGTAGGTGAGGCTGAGAGAGCTCTTTCCCAAGCTGTCCTTGAGAAAACAGTTGGTACAGAGCTATGGTTTGCCCAAGGTCATCCAGCCAGGTGCAAGTGGAGGAGTGCGGGAATCAAACCCGGTTCTCCCAGATTAAGAGTCCGCACACTTAACCATTACACCAAACTGGCTCTCTCTCTTGTAAACACCATAGAGACAGCAAGCTGCCTTATTGGTTGTGGAACTCTGTGAAGCATGATCTGTATCATAACATTTATTAATAAAATTATAAACCCAATATATCAATATAAGAAATGAGAAGAATTCCTACTTAGGCAGAAGATAATATTGGAATACTCACTGTTTTCTCTCCCTCAGGTGGTATCCACTAGTTGCTCAACTTGTGTAACAGAAGTGTCACGCCTTGACCTAGATATCCCAGGCAAGCCCAGTCTCTTCAGATCTCGGAAGCTAAGCAGGGCCGACCCTGGCAAGTATCTGGATGGGAGACCTCCAATGAATACCAGGGCTGGGAGGCAGAGGCAGGCCATCAAGCCATTACTCTGAACATCCTCCATGCCCCAGTAGGAGTCACCAGAGGTTGCCATGACTTCCAGGCATGGCACGCGCACACACACACACAAAACAACCCCCCCAAATAAAAAATAAAAATATAAGTGTCGCCATTTAACAATAGTTATGAGAGGCTGCCTTTTGCATTTTCCCTATTCTGGCAGAATTTGGTAAAATAAATAGAATTTCTCATATTCTATTGGAATGTCCCTTATATTCCAACCTACTCTCAGATCAAACTCTTAGTATAACTTTGCAAAAAAATTGTACTCCTTTTGTCTTTTGGGAAATAAATAGAGATTACAAATGAAATTTCAGATTGTTATTCAGCTTTTATTGGACAAAGGAACGGGAAAGAAGTGTCTCCAATGCATTCTCACACAGCCTAGCTTTAAGGTACAGGTGAGCACACGTGTTGAATAGTGACATGCTAGTCCATTTTCTGCGGCACACCCAGTTCTCCGCGAGTTTCTTAGGCACTGGCCATGGCTTATGTATGGCTTATACCTGATATCACCTCCCAGACTCACACAACCTTTATGGGGTTCAAGGCTATTTATTCCTTTATTTATTTATTCAATTTCTATCCTACCCTCCCCGCAAGCAGGCTTAGGCCAGGTTACAAAGTCACATAAAGATCGTGAATAAAGTAACAATAAATAGAAATGTAACAATAAAATTCACATGAAAATGAACCAGACTAGCGCAGCTGGGTAGTTTGCTCGATTAAGAAAATCAGCACTTTCAGCAGGGGAGACCAAGATAGATTTGCACATCCGATGTCTCAACCGAAAGCCCAGCAGAACAGTTCCGGTTGACAGGCCCTGCTGAATTGTAGCAGATCCCCCAGGGCCCTGATCTCAAGGGGGAGCATGTTCCACCAGGCAGGGGCCAGGACAGTCCAGCTGAAAAAGCCCTGGCCCTGGTTGAGGCTAATCAGACGTCCTTTGGGCCCGGGCAGCTAAAATATGTTGATCACTGGAGTGTAAGGCTCTGTGGGGCACATATGGGGGGGAGGCGGTCCAGAAGATATGCAGGTCTCTGGCCACACAGGGCTTTGAAGGTTAGCACCAAAATCTTGAATTGGACCCAGTACTCTACGGGCAGCCAGTGCAGTTGATGTGGCACGGGCTGAATGCGCACCCACACAGTTGTCACCAACACCTGTGCTGCTACATTCTGCACTAGCTGCTGTTTTCGGGTCAGCTAGAAGGGTAGCCTCGCATAGAACAAGTTATAACAATCCAATCTGGTAGTGACCATTGCATGGGTTACTGTAGCCAAATCTTGAGAAGTGATAGGGAACCAGTTGCTTGACCAGCCGGAGGAGATAAAAGGCTGATCTAGCAACGATGGGCCACCCCTAAACTCTCCACCCTCTGTGACAGCACCAATGGTGTCCCGTCGAGGGTTGGGAGTTGGATTCCTGATCCCAGATTCCCATGGCTCCATCTTCACTGGATTCAGTTCCAGTGGACTCTGTTGAAACCATCCAGTCTTGGCCTGTAATGCCCTATTCAGTACCTTCAGAGAAGAGTCTGCCTGTCTGTCCATCAACAGACAGAACTGGGTCTCATCAGCATATCGATGACAACCCAGCCTATACCTCCGGGGCAACTGGGCGAGGGGGCTGTCACAACCCTCCAGAGGTCTACCCCTTAAAACCTGGGTTGTTCAAATCAGTTTGGTGGTGTGGAAAGTTTAGGTAGTGTCAGTCTGGTGTAGTGGTTAAGTGCGCGGACTCTAATCTGGGAGAACCGGGTTTGATTCCCCACTCCTCCACTTACACCTGGCTGGATGACCTTGGGCAAGCCATAGCTCTGTACCAGCTGTTCCCTCAAGGACAGCTTGGGAAAGAGTTCTCTCAGCCCCACCTACCTCACAGGGTGTCTGTTGTGGGGAGGGGAGGGGAAAGGAGTTTGTAAGCCGCTCTGAGACTCTTAAGTGAGTGAAGGGCGGGATATAAATCCAATCTCTTCTTCTTCTTCTTCTTCTTAAATTATTTCTGGTAGCGTGAGTTTGGGTACTGGGTCAGTAACTTAATCCAATTACTCTAAAAAAAATAGAAACAAATTTATTTACAAAAATACAAATACTGTAAAACATACATATGAGGGAAAGGGTGTGTACATAGAAAAAACCCACAAAACAAACCTAGTTCTCTATCTGATAGACTGACCCTGAGCAGCTTGTTTCCAGCAGTAGAGGCAAAGCAGAGTTCACCGAGGAAAACAACCTCTTTCTCCAGGCTCACCGGGTCTCCAGTCCAAGCCTCTGTTCCGTCATTGCTCAGACACCTTGCCTACGAGGGTGTATGTGTTTCTCTCAGCATTCCTGGCAGATCCTGACCTTTGCTGTCCCTGACCCCTGGCTAAATGCTAGTCCAGCTGTCATGAGTTAATTGACAGACCAATCGCTGACCTGGACCAATTAATCTAGATCGAGAACTGTCAAAGATCTTGAACTGTCAAGTTGTTACTTTGACATCTTCCAGCTGGCTGCTGTTAAGCCAACCAGCAATTTGCTGCTGGTGCTCATTAACCATTACACTGTAGCTCTGAAACTATCCAGTTAGTACTTAGGCTTTGTAAGTTTACTGGAAATGCAACAACTTAGATCTTAAAGGCCCAGTTTCGTGACAGGGGCACATATAGATGATAAACAGCATCAGGGAGAGGATAGCCTTCTGTGGCACACCACATATTAGTGGATGTCACTGGGAAACTCCTCCCCAAGCAGCACCCCCTGTCCCCAACCATAAAGGAAGGAGGAGGGCCATTGTAAGGCAATCCCCTGTATTCCAACATCAGCGAGGCAGTCAGCCATGAGATCATGGCTGACCATGTCAAATGCTGCTGTTAAGTCAAGAAGCAACAGCAGTGCCAACCCAACTCAATCCAGGTGTCTCCGAAGGTCATCCATGAGGGTGACCAGTGCAGTCTCTGTCCCATGCCCAAGGTGAATGCTGGACTAGAAGGGACCCAAGATAGCAGCAGCATCCAAGAAAACCTGTAGTTTATTTATTTATTTATTTATTTTGCTATTTATATCCCGCCCTCCCCACAAGCGGGCTCTGCCACCACCCTCTCCACTAGCCCCTGATGCTATGGCAGTACTGCTGAGGCTCAGCTTGATCCCACCTTGTGTGAGCAACCACAGCTCGTGTCTTCTTCCTGGTTTACCAGCACACCAATATCTGCACAGGTAGATTTTTTTTTGGCACTTAAGCCTGTTCTTTGTGACCTATCCCACACAACAGTCACCAAACTGGTCAGGCAAGTTTCCAGTGCTGCATGTCCCAAGAAATGTCAGCAAGACATGCCCAGTTTAAACCCCAGAGCTATCATAAAGCAGGGGGAAAGGATATTGTCAAAAACATCATGGGGCAAAAAAGCTTTTTGTTTCTTAAAGCAGGGAGTCAACCAAAGCAGCATGTTGTGGTCATGCAAAATAATCCGAAGGAACAGTCAACCACCAGCCCTCAAACAACTATACACTGCACTATCGAATGAGATGGCAGCACATGCAGTTGAAAGAGGCTGAAGAGTGTACTTCAGGTTGTGGGTGGTGGATGTTGGTTTTGAATACTCCACCACAATAATGACTATTACTGATAATAACTGTGTGACTACTGAGACCTGGATGTTATTGGGAGAACTGTATGATGATTCACTGATTATGGGGCAAATAGGGCACAAATGTCTTGCAATGATCTTAACTCGTTCCAGATTGCATCTACTTAAAACGTAAGAAAGGAAGGTACCAGCTTTGACACTACTTACTGTGCAAGTTTTATATGCAGAGAACCATTTTCTTTAAAGCGATTCCCTGCCCTTGCAGTCGGAGTGGAAACAATCCAATCTACCATCTCATTCTGTCACATGTGTAGGCCAGATTTATATTAGGACTGGGGGTAGGGGGGCAGGGATGATGGTCAGAGAATATTTTTTCCTTGCAGGCCCTAGTCTCCACCAAATGACACCAGGTTGAGGCTGGGACACTGGAACGGGAAGAATGTCCTCTAAGGAAAGTGGTAAGGAAAGTGCCAGCAGAGCAGCAAACAGCCTTTGTCTCTTCTCAACCGTGCTTCACTTCTGCGGGAATTTCTTCCAGGCAAGATTTAAGCACAGAATGTCGGAGGGGATCGCCCTGCCTACTGAATTCCCTGTCGGTCACTATTGCCTTGGCTGGCTCACGAAGTGAGCGTATACTGTTATTAGAAACTAAACGCTTTGTAGTGTTCTATTAATATACACTACTAACTAAACAAGAGAAAAAGTTTAAATAGTGATAATAGCAACAATGAATTGTTGTTGCCTAGCGTTCAGCCACCAGTCATTATATTAGAATATATATTATGCATATTCACTCAACAGTTGCTTTTGTTTAGCTATTGAAAAATATTGTTTAAAAGCGTAGCAGCATCGGCTGATAATCACTTCGAAGGCGCGCTTTTTCCATTCATTAAACCGGAATCCATATCTAGACCCGCCCATCCTCTAGTCTTCATACCCGGCACCGATTCAAATTCCGCCCCAATAAATTGCTATAAAGACAGATAAAGTACCCTATCAACGCAGCTTTCAGAGGAATCGCTCCTGCCCATTCCCTTTTCTCCCCCGAAGACCCGGCTGCGTCTCCTAATACGGCCTAGGCTTGCTATGGAGAATCCTGGGGCTTGCACTAGGCCTGTAGGGCTTGCGGTATTATTTAAACGAGCGGCTGCTGCAACCCGTATTTTTCGGTTCGTCCTTCCTAGTCCTTTCTCAGTTCGTTCACAAAAAAACGGCCGCTTGTTCCGTTCCCTTACCGTGGTGAATTGTGGAAGTTGTAGTTTTGTCCTGCTGAAAACATCTCAGTTCGGCCGGAGTTACACTACAAGTCCCACAAAAGCTCTCCTTCCGTCATGTGATATGAAATTTACTAAATAGTCATGTGACGAATGTGTATTGCTTCCGTAAATATGAAGGCGCAGTAGCTGTGGTTTTGGGCAAATGTGAAGCTGCAGATAAAGGTGGGTCGTATTTCTGGCGGTTTTTATTTTTCTGTTCATCGTTAAGATTTTTTCCTCCCTTGGGAAGAACAGTAGGATGCCAGAGGAGCGGCGCGTGGACCAGTATTTCTTCCACATCTGTCGGTTGCATTACCCAGCAGCGTAAGAGAGGTCCTTTTGGATCAGACCTCAGATCCATCTACTGCAACATCCTCTTTCCTGTAGTCGCCATCCGTGAGGGTCACAGCAGAGCCAAAGCCTACCCCTGTGTTTACCCGTCCCTGCTATCTAGCATTCAGAAATCAACTCTGCCACTGAACGCAGAAGTTCCATTTGACCATTATAGCTAATGGCTATTAATATATAGTTGTGGATTTAATTACAGCTTATACTTAGCTTGTTGATAAGTATGCTCTGATTCTTTTTTGTTGATTCTTTTAAGGAAATGGTTGGCCTATCAGAGGGTTCTCAGATTCTCTTTTGCTGCCTCCACAGTCTTTGATTGCCAAGCATAATGGAAATATCTGTTTGAATTAGCTCCATGAACATGTCTAATTCCCTTTTAAATCTACCAGCGCTGCTAACCATTATTATATTTTTGTGACAGTGAATTCCATGGGTTTATTTATTCAGTTATACTGTTCTTTCCAGGGGGATCCAAAGCAGCTTACATTATTCTCCTTTCCTCAGTCTTGCCCTCACAACAACTCTATGAACTAGGTTTGATGAACAGTGTATGACTGGCCTAAAGTTACTGTGACAGGACTTTTCTGCCAACTAAGGGAACCCACACAGCCTCCTATGATTTTGAGGAACTAGGCTTGTTTTAAACTATAAACTGCCCCCTCAGTTACTAGGTGTTCTAAAGGCAGCAAGTTCTAAAGGCTTTGAGTTCACTGATGTGAGATAAGTTTTACGGTGAGCAACTAGACTATGGAGGTCACTGAAGCAGGAATTGTATATAAACACAAAAGATTTATTTATATGCAGGTTGGTTTGGAAGAACAGCTCAGCAGCCTAGGTCCCCAGATAGTCAGAGGAGAAACCTGGCTTAAGTACATACTTAACTGTATTCCCAGGTTAGTTATGGCTTCAGCATGTGATTTAAATTTTACTCAGTGCTTCAGCCACACACAGGCTTTTACTGACTAGCCACCAGGTTGGATCCTCTCACCCGTATAGGATTCCACCCACACCAGCCTGCCCTTTCCCAGAAGTCAGACTAAATGGCACAAAGTCTGCTCATTGCCAGACACAGACCTAACAATCTGATACTCGGTTTTCTCACAGAGATAGATCTAAACCACTCTGCCACACTACCAAGCAGAGCTACCCTTCAAACTGTCAGCTGTTTTACTGGAACAGACCCAGACAGCCACTGCCCTCTCCCTGAGGCAGATCTGAACTGATCTAAACTCCTGCTGTGCTTCCCTCCAACATCCCTTCTCTGTTCTGTGAGGTGATTGGATGCTGGAGCAGCATTCCCATAGGCTCAGCTGAGTTGCTGCTTTTCTCTTTGGGGGCAAGACAATTTCCTGTCTATCAAAGTCACCGAGCATGCTTCTATGGCAGAATAGGGATTTGAATCTGGATCTCTCAGATCCTAGTCCAACATGCTAACCACTTACACCATGCAGTTGTGGGTACCAATGCTTTATTTTGTCTGGCCAAATCTACTACCTATGAACCTAAAGGTGTAGCAACAAACCTTTAGCATTAGTAAATTATAGATTCAGGTGGGTAGCTGTATTAGTCTGAAGCAGAAGAAAAAAATTGAGTCCAGTGCAACCTTTAAGACCAAGTTTTATTCTGGTTTAGTCAAAATTTTATTCTGGGTATGCTTGGGGGGGGGGGTCGCATGTTCTGTAAATTATGTTCAGCAATTAAATACTTTGAAGGCAACAAAATAAATCTCAGCATTTCTTCTTGAAAGGATGTAATTCTGTTTACTATGAATATAAACTGTAAATCAGATTAGGTACTGATTACAGATATTTTGGGGAAATCTGTGTCAATTTTGTAATTTTTTTCCTCTGCCCCCTTCTGTTCTTACCCGGAAATCAGCAATTTGACTATACACAATTATTAGGCATTGATAGCTCTTGAATTTTTATTTGCAACTAATTGCGTCTACAAATTAACTTTGATAAGATCTGAAAAATGCAGTGTTAACACTGTTAATCAGATGTAAAATTCTGCTAGCCGCATGGGGAGTGCCGTTAAGTTGCTTTTTGACATTTTGTCTTTCTGCAGTGCTTTGATAATTTGTATTTAGAAATGCACAATTTGGCCTATATGTGTTTACTGAGAAGTAATACTGATTTTGTTAAATGGCACATATTCCCAGGTAAGTGTGCATAGCATTGCAGCCTTGATTCACTGTGATGCAGTAGGAACCTGTTAATTCCAGTCAAATTAATTACCAGGATTTCCATCTTTCATGATATTTTGCTCCAGAGTCTTCTATTATTAAGTATTTTAAAACACTGTCATATTTTTGACATGTAAGTCCAGTGCCTCATTTTTCCTCTTGCAACTGAAAATACTAGTTGATGGCTATTTTTTGGAAGATGCCTTTCAAAGGAGCTCCCCATAGCAATCTTAACTACCCAAAGAGTTTGCAGTGCTAAACCTATGCTTATCTATGCTTGCTGGTGAGTAAGGCTCCTTGAACTTTTAAATACTATTTCTGAGTAAACACACACAATCTCAGGCTGTTAAAGTGCTGATGAGTTGGGCTTTCAAAGTATCCATGGAGTTCTTGGAACCCTTTTGGTTTTTGATATTTATATCTTTTTTGTTGTTGTTTAACTTTCCTTTTCATGGACACAGATATTCTTTAATCCCCCCCATGCAGAAACACATTTGCTGTAGCATCAATAGTTATTCTGTGGAATGGAAGAAAGAAAAACCAAAAGGAGGAGTCCCAAAACATCCAGCACTCATGTCACTCAGGTGGTCAGCAGTAAGAAAAGTTCATTGCCTCCTAGTAAAAGTACTGCCTTTTCAAATCCCGCACCACAGCCGCCTTTGCAGAAACCAAAGCTGAAAAGGTAAGGGACTCAAGTGTTGCCTGCAGTCAAAGCCTACCGAATTGATCCAGGGCTGTCACTCAGAAAGCTCCAGTATAAGAAACACAGTACTTTATTAATCTATTTTATATGTGTGCGTGTGCGTGTGTGTGTGTATTCTCAGGTATTTTAGATTAACAGTCCACTGGTTTTGGTTTGTTTTACTATTCCAGGTTGGGAGTGGGACTGCTTCTGTTACTGTTATTTCAGAGGCTTTTAGGTTGTATGCTTCATATGTTGTTGGAAGCCTTGCTGCAGAAAGCTAATCGATTAGTTACAGTAATGTAGTTATAATGAAGTCTATTATTTACAACCTTTATTGATTTGAATCACCCATTATTCCATCCTCCTTGGAAACTGCAGCCCTCAAATTTGTAGGTTTGCCATCTGTTCCTTAGTTCAACAAACTATTCCTAGTTTTTTAATATTTTAATATTTTATTATATATTTTAATCCCATGCCTAAATTCTGTTACTAAAGTTAATGATAAGTGAACTCAATATTTTCCCCAAGCAAAACTTGTGTATCTTACATGAAGAATATAATTTTGATTAGATTCATATGCCGGGAGGGGGGGGGGGGGCTACACATTTTCAGAATTCCGAGGTCTGCTGTACCAATCATTTTGATTCTTCTCTGAAACAATATTGGCCGCTTCCACAAGGGGGCAGGAAGATTCATCCCCTCTGAGGAAGCAGCTGCAAGCGAGGTGGAGGGAGGCAGAGACAGTATCAGCATTCCTCACACTGCTTGCTGCTCTCCCCACTCCCACCCCTCTGTGTGTTCACACAAAGGCACTGGTGCTCTGATGATCACACCAGCCCGCCAGCCCCCCCCCCCAAGGCAGGCTCCCTTTTGTTTCTCACAGCTAAGCTGTGGTTCAAAAATTGACCATGGCACAGTTGAGAAGCCCATGGTTGGGGCATTATCCAGGCTCTGCCATTGTGAAAGCAGAGTTTAGCCTTGACCCTCCCCAGACTGAGTGTGGGAAGTGCATCCTCGCCATATGATGTCTCTCATTGTAAAGCCTTTTCTGATATAGTTACTCCATTTCACAATAAGCTTGAGAACAAAAAGTCGTTTTCATCATAATTTTAAATATCTGTTTTCTCCCCAGAGGCATAAAAGAGAGAGCTAAACCACTCGGAGCAGAAAGCAAAGGAGCACAGTCGGCTCCGATCCAGCACTCATTTCTTACAGATGTATCAGATGTTCAAGAGATGGAGAAAGGGCTTCTGAATCTTCTGAATGACTTCCACTCTGGCAAACTTCAAGCATTTGGTAATTTTGTGGCCCCTTCCTGTTCTCCCAAGCTACTTGTTCATCCAAACACAAATATGTATTTCACCCAGTTCTCTGAAATCTCACATATGAGGTGGCAATCTCTTAAGACAGAATGGGTTTGTGGGCCATGGGGACAGTAGTATTAAAAGATGTTAGCACAACATAGAGGAACAGGAGGTAACAAACCTTGAGAAGAGCAAAGCAGGAGAGACAGTCTTTCAAGATATGTGGGTCCCAGGTTGTAGCACAGACATAACCCAACTTGACTGCTCAGTGTTCATATTGTGTTACAGAGGATTGTTGTTAGTTGTGTTATTAAATTTACTGGTGACATGAATGAGCTTTTCATATTTGCAAAGGTATTGCTTTATTTCAGGCTCTCCAGAGAGGCAGCATGTAGATTTTTTAATCGAATTAATTAACTATCCAGTAACGTAAGAGCAAATGTGCTATATATTGGGTCTCTAGAGTGGTAATTTGTGCTGGCTATGATATCTATCATAACTTTGTGTAAATACTGAGACCTGGATGTTACAAGGAGAATTGTAAAAAGACTGTTGATTATGTGGTAGAGCAGGGCAGAACTGTTTTGTGATTAACGTAACTCTATCTGGGCTTTCTGAATACTGTGATGTTTTGCTGTGCTTGGGTCTTCGCAAAGCCTTATAATCAGAGTCAAGACTGCCTGTCCCTTAATGCACAGATATTCCACTTGTTTCCCACCTCTGTGGCTACATTTAGGGTGGTTTAAAAAACAAAACAAAAAACACAAAACTCTTCCTCTCAGAGAAAATGATATCATATATGTCGTTTGGTCTTTACACACACCCCCAGACTTAAATAGCTTTCCTTCTGATTTGTCCTTGTGTCATAATTTTTAATCCATCAGACAAAGGTGGATGGTTTACATAAATCACTTTGAGGCCCAAAAGTGAGTGCAAAAGTGTAAGAATACCTAGGGATTGTTGGAGAGTGGACAGATCACTTAGCAATACCTGAGGAAATACAAGTTTAAGTAGAAAAGGCTAGGATGATCATGGAAAGCTTTAGAAGACAGTCTTAATGCGAATCCACTGGTCAGTATTTGGATGGGAGACTACCAAGGAAAACCATGGTCGTGATGCAGAGGCAGGCAATGATAAACCACCTCTGAACATCTCTCGCCTTCAGTACCCTACTGGGTCACCATAAGTCAGCTGCGACTTGACAGCACTTTATACATACACACACACTGAGGGATGGGATAAACTTGGAAAATGCACCAATTTCAAATCCCTTCCTGTCTGAACTTAATCACTAATCCTGTAACAGACATTAGCAGTTTGAAGTAATAACAGGAATGAATAGAAAGGCAGAAGGCCTGTCTTGCATTAAAATGCTGCTTCATCTATATTCATTTGTATGGTTAAAGAGGAACCTTAGTGGATACACTGATGTGATTTTTTCTGGGCAAAGACTCTTCCATTTTGCTGCAAGCGGCAGAGTTGGTTTCTTTTATCACTATCAGATTTCTGAGTAATTCTGCACTTTGATTGCTTCAGGAAATGAATGTTCCATTGAGCAAATGGAGCACGTGCGAGGGATGCAGGAGAAGCTGGCACGTCTGAATCTGGAGCTTTATGGAGAGTTGGAAGAACTCCCTGAAGACAAGAGAAAAGTCGCCAGCGACTCCAACCTGGACAGATTGCTCTCAGATGTAAGTATCAATGTAGAGGGAAGGCAGACTTCTTAAACACCTGGATCAGCATGCAATCTCCTGCATCCTTTATCTCCTGCTCTGATAAGGCTTGACCTTGGAGAATTGGAAGAGGCTCACTGCTTTCCCACTGGGAACTAAAAGCTGTTAGTTTTAGGGCGAATGTAACCTGCTGCTTATTGGCTTGTATCCACCAGACGACCCTTGTTTGAACCTGGTATATCTACCCCTTCCCTCCTTTGTAACGGCAGTCTTAACACGAGAAGCGTTTAGATCAATACAGAATACTGAAGGAATGCTTTAGTGGTCAAGCTGTTGGTATGGTGTTCCTAAGCCATACAGGGCTTTGAAGGTCAACCCCAACACCTTGCATTTGGACTAGAAACACATGGGAGCCAGTGTAGATGAGCTAAGACTTTTCTACCACTGGCTGACTGGACAAAGCTATGAAACAGTGTTGTCCAGGTCTAATTTGGGAAGTATTGCAGTCTGGCTTTGTGATTTAACCAGTTTGTGAGTTTAATTCTGCTATGATCACTAAATACCTGCCATGGAAACTGAATGGTCTTCACAACTCACCAGCGGCAGTCTAAGAGTATTTTCTCTCTTTCTTTGTATTCCAGCTGGAAGAACTGAATTCTTCAATGTATCCTTTTTCTGAAATGGACAAGGTAGGTATTATAATGCCATCCTAAGTAGAGTTACAGCCTTCTAAGCCCATTGACTTCAATTAACTTAGAAGTGTGTAACTCTCCTCAGGGTGGCCATCCTAACCACACTTCTTTGAAAGTAAGTACCAACAAATAGGTTTCAGTAGGATTCTGAGTAGACCTGCTTAGGATTGCAGTTAGTTGCTCAACTTGTACATCTTTATGGGACCTGCAGTTTTAATACAGAATAAAACAGCTGGACATGAGTTGAGCAGCTCAAAGCACTTGAAAAAATATTTTCGGGCTTCAGATGTGAAAGGGATTTTTTCTTTTAGAAGTAACTATGCATTGGCAATTGTGAAAATTAATCACTCCTCCGAGGACTGAATTTGTAGTTTCTCAAGGTGGTGGCAGCTGATGGTCAGAAAAAAATGTCATGTGAGACGAGCCAGTGCCCCTTGAAGAAAACAAAAGATGTCTTCATTTTTCCTTAGTACAGAGATCTCCCATCTGTGACAGTGTTTCATTAACAATAAAACCATTTAAATGCTACTGTAAGAAGAGAAAATACTTAGTAGCTGTAAAAGATGAATAGTGGAAATAGGTGAGAAACTACCAAAAATTTCACTGATTCACTTTTTTTTATCAGTGAACTTATTTACGAATACTTGATGAAAATCCATCCAGAAATCCAGTTCATAGACCTTTGATGAGATACTTAGGCTGGACTACTAATACTGAATAGTCCTAAAGGAAGTCTTAATGTATTTTCTTTAATTTTTGTCCTTTTTCTTGTAGTTTTTTCTCTCCTAGATTTCCCTGCCCCCCAGATTTTCCCACTCTTATATTTTCCCACTCTTAATATATGCAAAGCCTTTTCATAGCATATTGTTTTCTCCACAAACGGTGCAGTTATTCTGATGTCACATGTATTCTCATTTTCTGTCCACTTTTTCAATATTTTTCCTTCTCTACAAACAACTTGCCTTCCCCCCTAATTTGGCTTCAGTTTACATACACATAAATATCAAGTGGGTTCTCCTCGGTCCCTCTTTGTCCAAATGGTGGTATTACCTACTCGGCTCAAGAGCATGGGTAGCATTGCTTTATGTCTTACAACTAACGTGCTCCCAATAGTTCTGAAAGAGGATTTTAGTATTTCTTCTTATTAATATCAAGAGAATGCATGTGTAATGGATTTCCTGGGGACTAGCTACCACCCCATAGGAATCTTCCTTTCCATGACACTAAGATTACCCATGCTACCTCACTACACTGGGGGCTCCCAGCAGAAATTAAAAAGAGATTTGAGGGTATAGGTCCACTCAAGCCTGGATTTACAGTTGAGGTAAAATTGACCAGCATGAGACGGTTTGCTTTTTAAAGTGAACAAGAGCAAACAAACAAACAAATGAGGGGGAAAAGACTACATACATGAATAGAGGTAAATATTCACACTTAAAAAGGAATTGCAGGGGTATTAGGTTTTAAAGTGGATATACGTCAGGAAAACTCTCTTTCAGGTATAACTTATCAACAAAGTACTCTGTTGCAACTGAGTTACACACCAGGCCCAGCAAAGCCCTACTGGGCCTACTGTAACACTTCAGTACACTCAGTTCCCTCAGTGAAGAAATGTAACCCAAAGGTCTGATATCGCCTCACAGATCTTTAATTTGTGCTTCTGTAATCTTCAAAGTATTCTCAGTCTTCAAAACATTACCTCTTTTCACTAATAACTTCCTCCTATCAGTTTTTTATCCACTGAGCCACAGCCTCTGCCCATCTTTTTCTGTAGCGCTTTTCCATGCCTCCCTAAAATTCCAACAAGTATCTTGAAACTAGTTGTTCCCAGTGTATGGATAATGCTAGAAACTTAAAACTTGCATAGTTCAAACCCTTTGAAACCCATTTCCTTAACTGTTCATTGCAGACAAAAACTTCATTTAGCAGATGCTCAAGGTGTTCCAAATACCAGCACAAGCTAAAACTGCAGTTCCCAGATGTCATCTTAATTTGCAGTGCACTCTTTCTGTATCTCCTGCAGCAAATGCGAGTGAATCTGTTCGCACATTCCTTTTGGCAGATGTGAATGCTGCAACTGTGCCAGGCTTGGAGTACAGGGTACTAAATTGCCATGTCTTGCTGCTATGCTTTGTATTATTGCCTTATCCGACACAGAATGTTGGGAAAAACTTGAAAGTGCATTTGTATGCTCAGTGTTCAAATCAGTTGGGATTTCATATAAAATTTTAAGTTCTAATAAAAACAGAGATCTTGGTTAAGTTAGTAATAGATGTGCTGTCTCTTTCACACAGCGCAGAAAATCAACATGCAGCTTGGTGTGGGTTTTTTTAGACAGTGATATTGTCCATTTAATGAGTGTTTAAGTTATTTTAGCAATAAAAATGTTTTAAAAGATGATGGTTATGACTTGTTTGTATAGATCTTTCTTAGAAAATGTATACCCATCCTTTCTGCCCTCGTAAAGGCCAACAAAGTGGCTAACAAATTATAAGGTGGTATAAGATCACATCTTAGAAACAAAACCAACACACTTCATTAAACCAACCAAAACCAGAGCTAGAATACAAATATAATAACAATTAAAACATTTCACAGGAAGGAGGGAACACTGAGGGGATGTGGAAATAACCAAAAAGTCTTCAACTGCTGGCAGAAGGCAGCACCAGAAGGGGACAGACAAGGTTCCCCGGGGAGAGAGTTCCAGAGTTTTGGTGCTGTGACCGAGAATGCCCTCTCCTGGGCTGCCATGCACCTAATCTCAGAAACTGGGGGGGGGACACACACCAAAAGCCAGGTCTTGGAAGGTGACTGCGGTGTTCAGGAAGATTCATAAGGGAGTAGGCAGACTGTCTTGGGGTAAAATTGCATTATAAATTTGGAGTAGGACATTACTGGTTCGGGATTCATATCCATGTGTTTTTGTTTTGGATGGTTTGTTTTGTTTGGGTTCCAGAATTTTGAGACCATTATTTTCAATAGGGAACCAATTCAAGAGCCTGGGGAAGCTGTTCTCAAAGATAATGAGCCCAAATTTGCATAGAACCCAGTCCTCCCTCTAATCTAAAGACCCTTTAAGCTGAAACAGGTACTCTTCAGCTCAAGTGCATTTCTCTCCACTGATTTCTGTGGTGGGGGAATGGCACTGGCCACCAGCTGTTTTTTTGCTTCTTTTTTTTTTAATCCTTTAATATAATCCTACAACTGACCATTTTCTTACCTTTCTGCGTTTGCCAACCTTCCTTGTTGAGGTCTGTTGCTAACTTTCACAAAGTAAGGAAAGCTTCCTTTGGAGACACACACACACACCCCGGTCCCTGCTAGCTTTGAAAATAGTTCAGAATTTTTAAAAAAAGGAGCATGTGATTGTGCGATTGCATGTGGTGAGTCAATCATCCAATTGTTATGAGACAACCCGGCTTCACTCAGAGTGGCCACTGTTGGGGTACCTTAATCAGTATTACTACCACTACTGTTTAAGGAATTCCTGGAGAAGGAGGATGCGGTGATGAAGGGCTAGTTCACCCAGCACATTTCCTTTGTAGGAAGTTGTAGTTATTTCTTTGGGGAAGAGTATAGTTTTGTTGACAAACACATGGCCCTCAGTCTGTGTTAGGATGCCTCCTCATGTTCTTGACCAGCACATGAAGCAGCTTATGTACAAAAGGTTGCAATGCCCAGCCATTTCATGTTTTCCCCTGGGCCCTAGGCTGGGAACCCTGAGCATGCAATTTCTGTAATGAATGTCAATAAATCAAAAATAGGTTTGCAGCTTACAGATACACACCTGAACAGCATACCCAAGATTGCACCAGCGCAGACATTTTGATGCAGTAATTCAGAGCAAGAGGTGTCAGTTAAATAGACAAAATATTGCAAGAGTGCTAGTGTTTTAAGCGCGTGTTATTTAAAGTTTAAAAAAATCTTTAATTGTGTTTGTCTGTGTCCTTTATAAAGATTATTTCTCTGCCATCTGGCATTACATTTTATGACACACGTGGCTGGGCCCAACAAGGTCTCATTTATATCAGATCCGGCCCTCATAACGAATGAGTTTGACACCCGTGATATAGGGCTGTCAAGGTCAATACCAGCATCTATGAATTGTGCCTAGAAACAGATTGGGAGCCAGTGTATGTAGGCCAAGACTGGTGTTGTGTGTTCTCTACAACTCATTCCAGGTAACATCCTGACTGGGGCATTGTGCACCAAATGATGTTACCGAACACTTCTAAAGGAGAACCCCAGACAGAGCCCATTGCAATAACCTAGGTGTCATCAGAGCATGTACCACAGTAGCCAAATCCTTTCTGCTGAAGGCCACAGCTGGCTGACCAGTCAAAGCTTGTAAAACACAATTCAGGCAACAGCTGCCACCTGCTTATCCAGCAGTAGACCTGGGTCCAAGAGCACTGCCAAAGTAAGGACCTGTTCCTTCAAGGAGAGTGCAAGCCCATCCAGAAGAGGAGACACCTTAAAATCTCAGGTCAGACCACTCACCAGTAACAATTCTGACTTGTTGGGATACAGCCTTCAAGTTCAGCAACTTCAATGGACTCAGAAGGATGTACCTCTGCTTAGGATGCCACTGTGAATTATCCTCCTGTTCTTCTTTAACTTCTTTTTGTTGCTGTTTCTGGTTTTATTTGAGGTGGTTGCTGTTTTATTTATTTGAGATGGTTGCTATATCCTGCTATTTTATTGATAGGTTGATTTTTTTTATGTGTACATTGGTTTGAAACCTATGAAAATCAATTTGATAAAAATTTCTCAAATAAATAAGCTAGCTTCTCAACTCAGAGTGACAAAAGATTCTTTCCCCTGCATTGGCTGTAAGCCCGGAGAGCATTTGTTGTGCAGTTTGGTTCCTATGGAGATGCTGCAATGTATTGACCTTCAGCCAATCCAATGGCAACTCTGGTTCTCAGAAGTCGTCCTTAGTGGCTGCAGTTCTCCCTTGAGGTAAAGTAACCCACATTCTTATCACTTCCTTTTTTGTTCTAATTGGAGGCGGGGGGAGATAAACGTGTTTTTTTTCTTTGTAACGCTGTGTTTAATAAGGTATATGGCCTCTAATCCTCTCTTAGACCCAATGGACTAAAACACAGCAGGTTCTGGTAAGAAAAGGAATCAGAATCAAGTACATATTTCATGCAGTTCCACTGTAGCAACCCTAGGTTAGAGGAATAGCTTCTTAGCACACAGGATGTGATTGAAATTATATGCACAGAAACAGCAGAGAATCAAATGCCCAGGGTAGTAAGTGAAAACGGAGAGAAGCAAAGGCTCATTCACTAGAAGATGATGTTTGGAATACCATACTCCTAGTGGTGAAATTCACTTGCCATAATATGATGTAACCCGCCCTGAGCCCACTCGCGGGATGGGTGGGCTTGAATTACAAATAATAAATAAATAGCGATGACCCGCACTTTTAAAGACTTTATTAAAAAAAAAAAACAGTCCTTTTTACATCTGCCCCCTCCATTTTAATGAGTGCCAAGTTCCTTTCTTGTTGCATCTTTGCTATTCACTTTGGCATGCTGGGAGGAGACCGAACAGGTTATGGGTAATCCTATAAGCAAAAAAAACAACCCCTCTAAACAAAAAAGGTGACGGATAGGAAAGCGGCAGGAACAATCCAAGTGTTTGTGAGTTGCAGACAGACGGACTGCAGAGTCCAGGGACTCCTTGTTGTTCAGAGTGGTTGGGTCTGGATGCTGAGCCAAATCAAATCCCCAAACCCAATTTTTTTTCTCTGTGAGAAAGCATCATGCTTCATTTCTGTTTCTAGGAGGTCAGTGTGAAGCACGACTGTTCTTTGCCTCTACTGCCTCTACTTCTATCATGACTGCCGCAAATACAACACCTGCGCCACACAGTGTCCAACAGTGGCATTTGGAGAGCTTGGGGACCACTGGCCCCAGCCCAAATCAGACAACAGAAATGCTGCATACGCGATTCAGCTCTTGGACACCTCTTGAAAACCCGTCTCTTAACGAGCAGGTAAAATCAAATGTCTGAAGTCAAGCACTGCTTTCAAACTGCTGTGCTTTTGCGGCAAATTGTAGTACTGTAGCTGCTCCCCACTGTCCATGGCTTTCCCCTTGCAAATGTGTATACATTAATTCTTTCATAACTTTATCAGGAAGTACTTAAATGCTTCCCAGATTAAATTAATCCTGTTTGTCAGCATCATGGCGACACAGGTGAGTGGGGTAATTTGGGTGTCTGAACCAGATGGTATCTTAAAAATCTGGTGTGACAGGAATTCTGTCTTCCAGCTCCATTCATGACTGACTTTTGTTTGTATTGCTCAAGAAGATGCTAGACTCTGTCCCAAACACTAGCTGTAAGACCTGTATCACATTAGTGATTTTTTAAGGGGGATACCAGCAATATTTGGCAACTACAGGTTCAGGCCTGACCAGAGGGCAACTTGTTTACATTGTGTAACAAACATCTACCTGATATCTTATGTAGAACACCTGGGAATCAAGGTAGCCTAGTGATATGACATGGCAAGCCTTATCATGTTGCAGAGCGCAACATATTACAAAATATATTTGAATGGTAATCCTGATCATTTTAAGCATGAAATACTGGTGAGTCTTTGTGGGGTGGGTTTGGTATTAGAACCACACAAATTCTTGAACTCTTTAGTGAGCCAGGCAACTGGAAACCATTGTCAGGCATCCTGTGAGCCATCATTGTTACCTCAGCTGGAATCACATGTGGTGTTAATGCCAGATGTCATTTCAGTTTTAGGAGAGACCTATAATTTTGAACTGTTCCATTACATTCAGCCAACAGATACTGCAATGAAATTTACTGCAATGAACCAACACTACAGCAAATAAAACTGTATTCATTTCCAGTGCACACAAGATATTTAGATAACTGTTGCTTTGACTACATTGCTTTTCCATTTGTTCCAGCTATGCAGCCTTCTCCAGCCTTCACAAAAGCAGGAACTGCAGTTGCAGAAGTACTTTATTACCTTGTTTTCCTTTTGATCCATAATGTTAATATATTACTATTTACATAAATTCATATTTTTAGTCTGTGGTAAGGGTGAAGGGAATAGGAAATACATTCATATCAGAAGTGGCATTTAAATACTTAAATTTTATTTCCATAGCTGGGAAACTTGTCTACTCTGTGTGTGTGTGTGTGTGTGTGTGTGTGTGTGTACACACACACACACACGCACACACACACCATCAGAGGTGGTTTGCCATTGACTGCCTCTGTGTAGCAATTCTGGACTTCCTTGGGGGTCTCCCATCCAAGAACAAAGCAGTGGCGACCCTGTTTAGCTCCCAAGATCTGAGAAGCTGTGCTTTGAGACCAATGTGTGGTTTGATTTAGCTCTTTCAGGAAAGAGTCAGGCTTATAAGCCACTGGTTTGACATGTGGACTGACAAGCAGCGTAAGCAGCTTTTGCACTGGATACTCCTGAAATGCAGCGCATCACAGCTGAAGTAAGTGAGTAAGCCACAAGTTCTTTTCCCACATGTATGATTTTTGTGAAAAGGTAAAAATAGGTTACATGAAGACTCCCTTCCAGCACCGTAATCTTTTGTCCATGCCAGTGCTTGCATCTGCAGGGTTCAGCACTGTAATCAGCTGCTGCTTATAGCAAACTGAATACCAGCTCATGCAGAGCCAAGTGCAGGGGTAATAACTTTTTTGTACTCTTTGCCTCTGAAATTAGTGTTTTATTAGGCCCATTTAGCAAAGCCATACAGAGAAGTTAAGTTTGATAAAAAGAATTTGTTTCCATGGTAACAAGAGTTAATCCCCTCCCCCACCACCTTAAGGTATGTACAGACATGCCAGCCTCCAGTAACTACTGTGAGATTTTCTGCAAGGTGAATTCTGCTTCTCTTATATTAACTCCTCTTCCGTCATGTGTCTGACAGGATTCCCCACGTGCTTCGCACAGCCTACTTCTCTAAGACCGATTCCGCAAAAGCAGTTGTTCTGCCCTTGGTCTCCTGTTTTCCCCGGTTGTACTAGTCAATTTCCCAAGAAGATGTGGGGGAAATCGGGGAGTGATGTGGGTCAAAATGCTGCTGTGCAGCAAATAGTGGGAAATTGAGTAGTACAGCCGGGGGAAACAGGAGACCGAGGGCAGAACAACTGCTTTTGCGGAACTGGTCAATGTAAAGAGAGACAATTGGATGCCTTGCATGTTTATCTGGTTGTATGCTTATTTTACACCTTTTTTTTTAAAGCCTTTTCCCAACTCAGCTGATGTTGTGATAGGGCAGTGGGGAATAGCTCCACAACTGCAAAACAAGCAGTCATTTAGGACTCTGTACTGTATGGTTGGTTTGTGTAGGCAAAGGAAGGTCTCCTGGCCTTGGTTCTCTGAGGAAGGTGGTACATCTCTCTGAAAAGGAGTCAGTGCATATCCACAGTGAATTCACCACTCAAGGTATGACTGCATGAAGATAAAACAACATTTACATCAATGCAGATCTCTCTCCCATAGTCCAATGAAATCTGAAAATGAAGGTGAAATGGCTAGTGCAGAGAGGATGGCTGCAATTTATTTTTACCCTGATAGATTCCCTTTCGCCTTTGCTAAACTGAGAGGTGAGAGTTCAACAGATAAAGCTTTTCCCATCATTGCACTGCCAACATGCAAGGGGGGGGAAATGGCTCCTGTTCCTTCTCTGCTTGTCACAAGCTACTAAAGACATAAGGCTTTTGCCAGGAGAAATGCGAGACCTGGAAGACACCCAACTGGAGGTGTAACCGAATACGCACTCAAGAAGAAACAGGTGTGCAGTAGTTCAAATCTGGGTGCTGGCACGAAGCCTCACATTGCTAACTTTCTGAGAATACACTTTGCCAATTCAACTATTAATTCTGTGGCCCAACAAGTATTTGCACAATGCTGTAAATTGTGTAGTTGTCTCTGGCTTAAAGACAAATCTTTCAGAAGCTACACATTAATGTTTCCCAGCAAGTCCCATGCTGTAGTACCTCTTAGGGTTTTCATCCTGTGAGTGCCTAGGACTGCAGCCTTAAAGATAGAGCAACATGGGCCTGTTGGGAGACAGAAACCCTAACACATAGGATTATGCTGATGTGGCCTTCCAAGATGAGGGGGACTAATCCATTCCCTTCTGCAAGGCTGGTCAGAAAATCTGCTTCTCTTGAGGGGGGGGGCATGCACACTAACCCCTACGGAGGTTCAGGAGGGGAAAGAACTAGTTCCTTCCATTCTTGGAAGTAAGTATATCCCATTTATTTCAATGCAAGCTGCTTTCAAGTAACCATGCTTATTTGCTTTTATGTATTTTATTTACATCTTCACTGTTCTGCCCGGAATAGACATACAAGGTGGTTCATGAAAAATAAAATCACATATTATGAAATTTAATGGGGGAAAAAACAAACCAACAAGTGCCTTCAGGCATAGCAACATGAAGCTGATCAGGAAGTTGAGCTCGCAATATTATCTGCATTATTATGGATTCCTCTGTCTTCTTTTCCCGGGGGTTCCCACTCCCCTAGGAGGAGCATTTGGGGAGGCATTAATCCAATGATAGGAATTAACTTCCATCCACAGACAGGATGCGTGGCATCCAAACCGTTGTCTGCCTGGAACTTCACTCATGCTTTAAATATCTTTTCAGATATAATTTCCAGAACTGGTCCTATGTCAATAGTATGGAGCTGATCAGGCTAGTGAACCAGCCTTGAATTTATATAGCTGTCAGTACCAAGCTTGAAGAAAGAGAATCTGTGGGTTATAAATAAGTGTTTCCAGCTGACTGCTGTAACCCACATTGTCACACTCATAGGAACCCTTGGGGGCCTCCTCATGACAATCCTTTGGAAGCCCATCACCATTTCTGAAGGGAGACAAGTAACCAGCCAACAAATGGAATTCCACAATGGCTCTGAGTCCACTTGGGACAACTTCAGTCTCCTGTCTGTTTCACAGGTTTGTTGGGAAATGGTTTGTTGAAAATATCCCAGTGATCAAAGTGGACTTCACGAGCTTGCTGCCACGTTTCATATCTTTGTACATATTCTCCTTTCTGAGCCCCAAGGATCTATGTGCGGGAGCCCAAGTAAGCTGGCACTGGAAGTTTTTAACGGAACAGGTAAGCTCGGAGCGAACATGATCTTCACTAGATATAAGAATGGTTCAATTATTACAAGAACAGAAAATTGCTGTACTTCCAAGCCATACCGCTAATGAAACCAGTAGCCTATAAACAGTCTTAAGAAACCTGCTGAAGAATAGACAAAATTGCCGTGATTGCAAACAGATGCACTGCGATTCATGGCACTGTGGCACTGGAGGCACTCCCTCCCGCATGCCTGTAACTCCTCCCATATGATAAATGTAACCACTTACAAATTTTAATTTTCTGCTTTTTAAATATTGTACCAAATCTTTCACCTGCTTCCTCATTCTGATTAGTGTTCGGGCTGGCCTTGAAAATCAAATCTCATATGGTGGTCATGATCCAGCACAAAGCTGTCTTAAGGCCATTGATCTCCATGGGCTAAACCCCCACCTACTGTGCACTGCACCCTGGCTAGTACATGTAATCTAATTTAAACACTGTAACTTCAGAGGTGTATCTTCCTTATACATTGTGAATATTTACAGTATCAAAATGTTCAATTCTGTATGATAAATTGTGAAGCAATTTGTTAAATGGAGCATTATTTAGTTCTTCAAAACAGTGATAAGTGAGTAATTGTAACCCGTCTCCATCTAACTCTGTCAAATACCAATATGGCAATCAAAAATGTATTTCTGATTTAAATAAAAATGGATTCTATGATAATACATTTTCAGTATTTTAATTCCACTAATGCTATGTTCCCTGATATAAGAACAGTCTTTGAGAAATTAAATAGAGTACTCTTATATGTCTAGATAGTTTAAATAGATAGTTTAGGGATGGGAAGCTGGTCGGCTGAGAATCCAAAGGCAGCATTTAGGATGGAGTGAGTGAAAATGGGCAGTGCTATAAACAGACTTTCTCTAATCTGCTCTACATTTTGAGCATGCTTTGGTTTAGATCTCTTGCCACATAATCATGCAATACATAACATGAGATCATTGGAATGCCCTGAACCTTATAAATAATTAAGTTGTGGAACTACATTTTGCAAAATAGGAAAGAGAAGCTAGTGGCATGGAGAAGAGGCTCTGTGTATGTCTGTGTGAATGCACGCATCTAGACTTAACTTCCCCATGACTTTTCCAGTACAGACCACCCTAATATGCTCTCCCTCCCAAGTAGAGTTCCAAATTAATGTTTATAGAGAATAGATGCATTTGGAATCGGGTGGCAGTGGAGGGGGGATAGGCAGGAAAAAGAAGGGGACTTAATTCCGCTGCTGACTTCTCTGTTCTAATTGCATCACTTCTGATTTTGGGCTTTTGTTCAGTATATTTTATGTAGCTTGTACTTAGGCCTATGTTTGTGAAAGAACATACTGATAAATGTCCTCAAATGTTAATATCTCCAGTGCTACAATAAGATTACTGTGTTCTGTGGGCAGAGATGGTGGGTAGGAGCGCAGGCTCTAATCTGAGAGAACCAGGTTTGATTCCCCACTCCTTCACATGCTGCTGCTGGTGTGACCTTGGGTCAGTTACAAGTTCTTTCAGAACTGTTCTCTCACAAGCAGTTCTCGAAAGAGCTCTCTCAGCCCCACCTACCTCACAGGGTGTCTGTTGTGGGAAAGGAAAGGAGATGTAAACCACTCTGAGACTCCTTCGGGTAGTGAAGGGCAGGGTATAAATCCAATCTCTTCTTCTCTTCTTCATGCATGATGTTTCATCACAGAGGTTTTCAGAAGGTAAAACAAGGGGGGAACCACGCGTAATACCTTTTATTAGGACCAACCAAATTGACACAAAACATCAGTGTTGATTTGGTTGGTCCTATTAAATAGTATTATACAGATTTTGTTCTTGTTTTTACATTTTGCATGGACAAATATAGCCGTACGGCTTTTTCTGCTTCAGAATGGTGACCATTGTTGAATAACACAGTCCACACACTGCATGCATATGTAACTAGGCATTACATCTGACGATTAGTATTGTGGGTTTAAAGGAAACTGGCTACCCTCCTAGACTTGATCAGAGAACCCTGATTTTACCAGCGTCCTCTACATTAAGAGGTTATCCAGTTTCATTTTTTATCTGAGTTGGTCATCTGCAACTCTGAAACCTGGTCCAGGAGAGTAATGGCAATTTGTGTATAAGCTCATGTATAAGCCCGTGATCCTTCAACCAAAACTGACTCCTCATTTTAATAGGTCTAAACCAAGTCGATTTATGAGGCTTCATAAAAAGTGAAATCTCTTTATCCTTCATTGTTAAAAAGAAAGTATGATTTTAAAATGTTGTATCTACTTTCTTCACTAAAGGATTGTCTGTGGATGCCGAAATGTGTTCGGTTTGGATGGTTTCTTCCCTACAGTCCAGCACAAAATGAATACAGTGCTTGGAAACAACATTATATTGCCTGTGCGACCCATCTGGATGGCTTAGCCCCTAAGGAAGCCACTGAAACGTATGAGGCTGTCAATGGACCTCAGACAGAAAATGAGGAGCAAAAAGAGAGAATGTATGAAAAATGGCTCCAAAAAGTTATTCGAGAGAGACTGGTGTTACACAAGAGTAAGTTGGATGAAACTGTGACTTGATTCGGTTACTGGTAAAAGGGAACACCATGCTTAAGAAGCCCCAAACATCTAAAATCTCTTTCCCTGTAAAAAAACAACACAAAACCCACAAAGATTTTTGTTTAATTATTTGGAGAGAAAAATATGAGAGCTGTGAATATTTATTGAGAATGGGATCGTGTTTCCTCACTTACTGAGTAACAAAGTGGGCAGAATGGTAGAGCACCATCCTAGAAAATGTCGTCTGTAATAAGCCTTAGTATAATAATTGGGAGCTGAACAGATGACTGTATTCTTGAGGTGTTCCTATTCATCCCCATGGGTGTTGTGCAGGAGACAGTCCAGTGTATTGTTCCTTCATTTTAAAAAGTGTTTCAAGAATATTTTTCATATTTCTTTCTTTCAGATGTATGACAATTGCAATGATTCCCTAATGTTCAGCTAGTCTTGCTACTGAGATGTTGGAGCTTTATGTGACACCACCCAGTCTGCTCATTATATGTGTTAGGAATAGTTCAGAACATGGGGGGGGGGCACCTCTGGGTGGTTCCAGACAGAAGGGAGGCTGGATCTACATGGTGATGTGATACCCATCCTCGTGGTGCAATTGCAGCTCCAAGAAGTGGGGGAATGAGTGAGAACGGGGTCTTCATAAACTCAATTGCTCCCTTCCATCTTGCTCCCTTCACTAGGGTTGCCCCTAACCCTGATCCTCCCTCTTTTCTCTTTCATGCACAAGACAGGGGTCATTTTGAGCAGGAACGTGCAGGAACACTGTTCCGGGAGTAACAAGCCCAGGAGCAGGCACATATGGTGATGCGCTGTGGAAAAAAGCAAAAGCATACTAACTTGATCTGTATTTCCATGCTTGTTGTTAGAGTAGATTCCCTGCAAGAGCAAAGGAAACCTAAAGTACCTTTAGTCAAAGTGTAAAGCTGGCTTGCCAGTTCTGAGTTGGGGAATACCTGGAAATTTTGGGAGTGAAGCCTGAGCGATGGATGTTGCCTTCTGACACACTTCTGGTGATGTCAGGGGGTGTGGCATATGCAAATGAGTTGTGCTAATGAGTTATGCTAATAAACTCCTGCATCTCTTTTTCTGTGAAATGATCCTTGCTGTATACATGAAACCATAACACTTCAGAGATTGTGTTGTGCTCTCATGTGGCCCAGAAAACATCCCTTCCCCCTCACTTTCTTTTTCCCAGGGTACAGCATGACCAGGCTAGGAAAGGAAAAATATAGGGCCGCCAAGTCAGCCCGGGGGGCGGGGGATCCCCTGCTATAGGGGGTTCCCGATCCGCCGGCCGGCATTCGGCCGGCGGGGGGAACCCCGCCCCAGAAGTCGTCCGGTGAGGATGACTTCCCCCGTGTAATGACGTCACCCGGAGGTGACGTCATTAGGTTGGGGGCATTGCCAGGGCGACGCTCTGGCAATCGCCCCAAAACTCTGATACCATAGAGTTTTTGGGGCGATTGCCAGAGTGTTGCCCTGGCAACGCCCCCAACGTGATGACGTCACCATGTCGCCGTGGCGCGCGCGCAAAGTGTACGCGCCAGAAGAGCTCCCGAGGGGAGAACAGCTCCCCCCCGCCGGTAAGTCGACCCTACTTGGCAACCCTAGAAAAATACCATTTATAGAGCTAAGGTGTAGGGGCAGCATGTGGCAGTGAGCTGCTTCCATTTTGAAAACAGAGCTAAATTCAAGTCCCCTCCCCAATATTTGAACCAGATTTAAGAAGATTTTTCTTTGGTCCACTGAAAGCCTCTGGAAGCCCACAAGTTATTCTCAGAATGAGGACAGTATCTTGTAGATGTTCTGTTTAAATGCAGCAGCTTGCTGATATCCATGTGGGGAAAACTCCCTTTGTGGAAGCAGATGGAGATGTTGTGGAAAGTAAGCTCTTCACGTGAAGGAAATAGTCTGCTTTGTGGGATTACTTTAAATTTATGTTGGCAAATACAGTCGCATAGGATCACAAATCTAGAGGACGTGGATAAGTGAAGAAGACTGACCATGTGCCTCTTAAAGTGCTTTTAAATCCTTCTCTGCAGTTGGTTTACATGTGTGTAAAAACATCCAACAGATCACTTGTCTATGAAAACATTTTTGTATGTAACATCAAAACTCTCTTTGCAAAATCCTAGTGCAAAAATCCACAAATTACAAATCTGATTGTGGAACTTAAAAGAAATGCTGTAAATGCATTAAATCCGGAGCATTCCCTCAGGATACACCTAAGAGAAGAACAAGTCCAATCTGATTGAAGGTTTCAATAGCTTTCTCACATGATGGCTAGCTGCAAAATATCACGTTCCACACCAGCTTCTTCAAAAGCAGAACCAAAACAATCAATCTCTTCAGACAAAAAAACCTCAAGGCATTTTTAAACCGGCATACAGCTTATCGAGGGAGAAAAGAGGGAGTGGGAAATGCTATGGATTTAATGTATGGATATGGATGGATCCATATAATGTATGGATATACATTTACAGTGTTTCTATTAAGTTCCACAATCAGTTTTGTAATTTGTGGGTTTTTGTACTAGGATTCTGTAAAGGGACTTATGATGTTATCTATACCTGTTACTGTGTACCTCCAGTTCTGTGTGTAAAAACAGGCAGGTTTATTTATTTTATTGGACTTGTATCCTGCCCTCCCCGCAAGCAAGCTCAGGGTGGGTTCTATCAATATTAATACAGTTTACAATAACAATTAAAACCAATTAAAACCCAAAATTTAAAACAGTTCAAAAGTCATAAAATACCATGCAAGATCTAATCAGATATTTCTCAGCAATTAAGATGGAATGTTCCTGTCAGATTTCTGTCTCTGAAGTGATAGATGGTCTTGCAGAAAGGCTGATTTGCAAATAACTTTCCACCTTCTTCTCAGAAATGTGTTTGAAGACATTGTAGAGGTATTCTGCAAAAAAAGAAAGAGAGGAACCGGTAGTACAATATCTGGGGGATGGAGTTCCAGAACTGCTTTGACAAAATTCTTTTAAAAATGTTTAAAAGTTCATGAGTTTTTAGGGTACAGACTGAGAACTTCATTTCCCTCTTGAGAGTTCTGCACCACAAAAAGTATTGGGTTGGATCCAAATTGCTATGTGGAGCTCTGCTGGCGGAATGATATTCTCTGCTTCCTGTTTTCTGCATTTTTCTGGCGCTTCCTGAAGAGCTGGCTAGGGGATTCTGAGGAACAGCATGGAAACCATGGACTTCCCTCCCCTGCCCATGCAGAAATGCCTTCCGCTTGTGCTTTGGATGCAACCTACTGAAGATGTAATTAAAAGATACAAAATGCAATGTGAACATGTGGGATGTATTTTGATTGGACACGGTTTCTCAGCTTGTATGTGAAGTGAAGAATGCATGGATGAAATGTACTCATGGATTCCTACCTAAATAAGTACCTTCTCTGTGGGAGTTCTGTAGTATGTACAAGTGACCTTCAGCTTAACCTATAGACTGCAGTTTAGAAGAATGTTTTTAAACAGAATATGGACTGTTTTTATCGAGAATAAACTGGGTGACCAGGGAGATAACAGATTCATATTATTTGAAACCTATTGAATTAAATGTTATTTTTTAAAACGGTGCATATTTTTCAGAGATGTTGTTGAAAACGCGTCCACCTTGGCTAAGTGGAACACAGAGTTCCAGATTTTTCAAACCGGGATTTCGACCATACTTGTCTCAAATTATCCATGTTGGATCACCAGAAACATGGTTACTGATGAAGGTATTGTTTTTCCACATTGTAACTGACTCATTGTAGAAGTTCAACTTTGGGTATGGTCTTAGCTCAAGAACCAATTTTCAGTAAACAAGTAGAACATGTGAAACATACATGAGTGCTTGTGCTGAGTGTCTTTCCATCAGAACAGAGTAAGAACAGAAAATGGAGCCGTCAGTGTTTTGGCAGTCACATGGCTTTACAGTGGGCTCACGCAAAAGTTCCAATAAATTCTCATTTGATTTCAGTAGTCTGATCAAAGTTAGATAGACAGTAATTTTCTTAAATCTACCTGCTTCATGGCTGATCAGTGATTTGAACCTGGATCTTTGCAGCAGGATGGAAAAAGTTCCAAAAGTTTTTCCTTCAGCTTTAGAGAACAGGTAGCAAAATGACTTAATATAAATCCATAGTGCAGCTGGCTGGCTGTTGTGTGGAACAGAATGCTGGACTGGATGCTTTTGCCTTTATTGCAGTAAAGTGTAGGACAAGGCTGTATCCATTGCTCTCCCTCCCACTGTTCTTTCCCTCAAACACAACACATCCATTGGTTTGAGAAAGGACTGATGGAGGGATGATACTGGAGGAGCTGTGTCTGCTATATCTGTTGGCCATCCCGCCACTTAGTTTAGTTTATTAGATTTATATACCGCCCTCCCCAAATGGGCTCAGAGCGGTGGACTGTCTAGCACTGACTAGTGCCTGGGCCTGCCTTTTCCACCATACCTCTGGCTACTATGGGCTCTCTGAAGAGGTGAGGGGGCTGGGCCCCTACCTGGAACATAAGTACATAAGAGAAGCCAATGTTGGATCAGGCCAATGGCCCATCCAGTCCAACACTCTGTCACACACTGGCCAAAAACACCAGGTGCCATCGGGAGGTCCAGCAGTGGGCCCAGGACACTAGAAGCCCTCCCACTGTTGCCCCCCCCTCAAGCACCAAGAATACAGAGCATCACTTGCCCCAGACCGAGAGTTCCTATCTATACTTTGTGGCTAATGGCCCCTGATGGCCCTCTGCTCCATATGTTTATCTAATTCCCTCTTGAAGCCGTCCATGCTTGTAGCTGCCACCACCTCCTGTGGCAGTGAATTCCATGGGTTAATCACTCTTTGGGTGAAGAAGTACTTCCTTTTATCTGTTCTAACCCGACTGCTCAGCAATTTCATGCAGTGTCCCTGAGTTCTTGTACTGTGAGAAAGGGAGAAAAGGACTTCTTTCTCTACCTGCTCTGTCCCATGCATGTAAACCTCGATCATGTCACCCCTCAGCCATCGTTTCTCCAAGCTAAAGAGCCCCAAGCGCTTCAACCTTTCTTCATAGGGAAAGTGTTCCAACCCTTTTACCATTCTAGTTGCCCTTTTCTGTACTTTTTCCAGTGCTATAATATCCTTTTAGAGGTGTCTTCAGGAGGTGCTGCAAGGCCTGCTTGTTTGCCAGTGCTTTTGAGGGGAATTGAATGGCAGGCATCTTTTAAGAAGAGAGGTGGAGGTATGGAGGCTGTTATTTTATCTTTGGTTTTAGCTGGAGATGTTTCAGTTACTATTATAAGCTGCCTTGATCCAAGAGGAAAGGCAGTATATAAATGTTTTAATTAATTAATATATGATCAGTGCCTTAATGCTTAAGGATGTTACTGAATGTTGTGAATATTCTGGTCAGATGGAAATATTAGAGTTACTTCTGTGGTTTCCCAGTGCTTGGGACAAATTCTCTTTTCCCCACCTAAAATATTCAATGTTAAAACAAATGCCTGTTGTTGTTGTTGTTGGTTTTTAATGGACATTTGAAGCAAGCCTCTCAAGCCCTGTGTTGTCTGCACTCACCAGTTGTGGCTTTCCAAGGCCTTGGGAGCATGGCTGCTTCTTGTGACCCTTCTGGGTAGAGATGCCAGGGGCCAGATCCGAGATCTTCTGCACACTCTTATTTCACATTAGTGTGCAAGAGTGGCAGGCAACTGTGAAAGCTCATGTCCTTTTGGGGGAGATGTACTGTCTGGATCCAGGACATATCTGAGTGGTAATGGCCAGTGTTCCCTCTAAACTGAGTTAGTGTGAGCTTGCTCACAGTTTTTTAGCCTCCGGCTTATACATTTTTGTCTTAGCTCAGGAAGGATGGTTCCAGAGCAACCTAAGCCAAATAACTCGCTCACAACTTTAATGCCAGTAGCTCACAAAGTAGAATTTTTGCTCACAAGACTCCACAGCTTAGAGGGAGCATTGGTGATAGCAGTTTGTGTCCCTCTGAAGAGAGAATTGCCAGCATTCTTGGTTAGTTTGGGCTATTTCTTGGTACACCAGGGATAATTTTGTATGCGTGCTGAGATCTTACTTATCAGCCTGTGAACAGGGGACCCAGTCTCTGTGCATGGAGATGTGAAGCTGCTTCCGCCCACACCTCTCCAAGGATAGAGGCTGTGGCTCAGTGGTGGAACACAGGAAGTTCCTGGCTCAGTCCTTGGTATCGCCAATTAGAAAGGATCCCAGGTAGTTGATGTGGGGAAGATCTTTCTCTGCCTGATGTCCCTAAAATGCCGCTAGAGCAGACAATAGATACTGAGCCAGAGGACTAGCTTAGTACAAGGCAGCTTCATATGCTCAGATGCTGCTAGCTGACACTCCCCAGCCTCCTTTCTGTCTTCTGTGTCTACATAGGTCATGAGCCTTCTAAGTAGTGTCACTTCTAAGCCCTAACCTAGATAGCCCAGGCTAGCCCAGTCTTGTCAGATCTCAGAAGCTAAGTAGGGTCAGCCCTGGCTATTTTTTTGGAAGGGTGACCTCCAAAGAATACCAGGGCTATGACGCAGAGGCAGGCAATCACAAACCACCTTTAAAACATCTCTTGCCTTCAAAACAAAGTCTACCTTACTACTTAGTGGTGCATAATGCTAAAAGAGCTGGAACTGCTGGCTGCCAGACAATCTTGGCTCCTGGCTATTCTACACGCAATGCCATATGATGATGATGATTATCATTATCTGTAGCGCCGAGCATGTTGTTGGTTTCTGTAAATCAAAAGAGGGAGGGGAAGACATTTGGTTTCTTGTGCTCAAGAAAGAATGGCTACATCTCTGTCATTTCTTGTTTTGGACATGCCTGTCTTCTCAAAAATGAATTTGGAACAGTTTTAACATCTGGAGGTTTCTCCTGCACTCTCAGCTTTGCATATCCCCCTAAACCAAGTTTCAAATGTTGCAGTTAACATGACATGCAAATTATGTCTCTTAGAATAGAGCAGATGATGAAATATTCTGCTGTCAAGGCCTGAGTATTCCAGTAATGTGGAGTCTAGGGGCAGACAGTGGAGTGGCAGTTAAGCGTGAAGCAGGGTTAGATGGGAAAGGGAATGAGGACTCAAGGCTTCTCATGACTGTGGACTGTGCTTTTGTGTATGGTATGTACCTTCTGTTGCTGTATGTATTATCCTACTATGTAATCCCTGCATTGTTTAACCTGTCATGTTAATAGTTATGCTTTTGGCTTTGTGAGATTTTGGCTTGGTTTTGCATTTCCACCATTCCTAACCACATTATATTGCTTATTGGATGTCCTGTCAGGTGGATTGCATTGATTTATGCTGTGTAATCCGCCTTGAGTCTCAGTGAGGAAGGTGGATTATAAAATAAATAGATAGTCCACACGTGGCATAAAATTGTAATAATATGAATGAAAAAACAATGAAACAACTAGTAAAAAAATAGTTCTCACTGAATATGTACAAAAACAACAGTTTTAATTAGATAGATCCCTAAAAGGAATAACATAGTTTCTGGATGAGACACATAATCCTGCATAGAATAGGTTATCCCAGGTGGCCCCCTCAGGCCCTTTCTGTTTCTCATCTGTCTCACCTTTGTCTGTGGAGAGGCAGAGAAGCCCAACCAAAAAGTAGGCCCAGTCTCTTAATTAGAGTCAAAAGGGCAAGGTGGCCAGTGACTAACAGAAGGGATGCCAGCCCGCTTTGGATGGTGGAAAGGCTGCACAGCACCTCTTTCCTACTTTGGTTTAATGAAAAGCTATGGGGGTGATGTAGGGTTGCCAACTCCAGCTTGGGAAATTCCTGGATATTTGGAACAGTGCCTAGGGAGAGAGAAGAGAGCTCTTCAGGTATATGTTTTCACTCTAGGACTTCCATTTCTCCTAGATGTCATGGTATACCA
Organism: Lepidodactylus listeri; assembly: GCA_029233225.1. Classification (NCBI taxonomy): domain Eukaryota; kingdom Metazoa; phylum Chordata; class Lepidosauria; order Squamata; family Gekkonidae; genus Lepidodactylus; species Lepidodactylus listeri. The sequence continues at coordinate 45,826,808 of JARCFY010000003.1, forward strand.
TAGAGTTTCCTCCAGGGGAATTGAGCTCTGTAATTCCAGGAGAACTCCACAGCCTGCCTTGAGGTTGGTAACTCCAGTGATGAGGTTGCACTGCTCACCCTTCATTCCAGTCATCTGTTCCTATGGTTCCTGGCTGGTGGAAAAATCAGTAGGAGGCAAGGCTGGAGAGGCAGGATGTTATATCACACTTTTATTTCTGAGGATGGTGTCCCCTTCAGCTCTCCCCCACCCCCAGCCAGCAGGCCTGGCACTTTGGCCCCATTCTTTCCCTATGCATGAGGCTTCTGGACAGTGTTTCTTAATATCTTTATTAAATGTTTTCAGAAGAGGATGTCCTCAAATGACATACTTTCAGAACAAGTTTCCAAAGAAGTCGAATCTGTACCAAACTTCAGTCTGGCAACTGAGCAGCATTTTGTATTAGCCTCCTTAAAATCTTTGCCTAAAAGGTAAGCAAGTTGAGAGATTTCAAAACCCCTAGAGAATAGTTGATCTATTTGAAACCTACTTTTCATATATGAAGATGTGGAAGATCAGGAATTGGGGGGAGGCATAGTTGATGAGGTTCTCTGCCTGAGGCTAAGGCTTCAGGTTTGGGTGACTAAAGGGAAGAAGCCCAGCAGAAGTTGTGATGGGCTCTAGTCCAAAGGAAGGGGCATTAAAATGCTGCATGTTCAGGGAATGAATGAGACTTGCATTTACACTATGCTTTCTGGGTGGCAGCTGAGAAGCAAGGCCGTCCTTTGGCTCCAAATTCATTTTGCAACCTAGTGTGAGGTTTCTGAGTTGACACTATCAGACCAGACCTTTGTTGAAAGCAAAGTTCTTTATTTCCAATAGTGGTTCAGGTTCTCGATGTTTGTTAGAGATACATGACAGTAAGCAACAGGGATTAATATACCTTCAGTCACAGTTGAATACAGGCACTGGGCCAATCAGAATGAATACAAAGAAATGGGAAAAAGTGGCAACTGTTTGGTTCTCACAGGAGAGGTGGGAAAGTAATAAAAATTCCCTTCCTGCCCTGAGTGACCCAAATGTGCTAACGATAGGCTAAACATTTGGTTAGAAACAATCCCAGAGTCTCCAAGGTTAAAACAGCTTCGGCCAGGTCACTTGATGGTCGGCGATTAGTTGCTGGGCAACCTAATCTCTTACTGGAACTTTGGGGGCAGGTGTGAAGGGGCCAGCGTAAAGGAGAAAAGGACTCTTTGAAATGGAGTCTTGGTCGTCCTGTTGTTGAGAACATGTGAAGTAGATGTGAGAGCTCTTTGATATGGATTCTGGTCTTCATGCAAGTGTAATAATATACTTCAAGGCAAGCAGTGAATAACATATGGCTACAATACAGATCACAGAACCAAAAAGACAAGCACACTATTGTCAGATCCTGACACCTAGTCAAGGAGACTCCAAGGAAATCCAGTGCTGAAAGGAGGAGGCCTGGTGTCACATTTAGGGTGGATTTGACATCCCAAGATCCCCTCAACCAGAAACCATATCTGTTGCACACAAAAGATCCTGGCATCTGCAGTTAACAGTTCTGCATTAACAAGTCTGGAAAACACCTCATCCAGAAACCTAGAAGAACCTGCTTCAAGCTACATCCACACAACACTGGCTAGTGTACTATCAACATACTATTGCAATCTGCTTGGTTGTCTTTTCATCATAGGAAAGCCCAACTGGAAATGATTGCTGTAGCACAACTGATGCTGGGCTAAGAAACTGGGGGAGAGAAAAAAGAGGGGAAGATGGAACCCCATCACTTCACTCCATCTTATGATTTACAGACCTCCTTTACTATCACCATCTTTACTCCTAACAAATATGGAGGCAGCCTAGATCAGAGTAGAGAGTACAGGACTAGACTGACCAATGGTCTGACCCACTGTAAGACAGTCTCAAAGCCAGTTGCTGGGTGAGGAATTTGGAGGAAAGCAGAAGGGACACACACACACACACACACACACACACACACACAAAAACCTCTCTGTCCTGGTGCTGCCAGACCTTTAGCCCCTTCCCCCTGAGCTCTTACAGATGCTAATTTAAACAATCCCTTGTTTAAGAAAAGTGGCTACTTTTGACCATGGCACATCTGGAGACCTTTGTCTTCACTTGATGTGGCCACTGGCACAATATTATTTTCTGAATACTTCCTCCTCGGTGCAGCAAGTTTAAGGATTGGCATTGTACTCGGCTGGGATGTATCTTGGGGAAAGCACTCATAGTTTGTAACCAAAATGGGCACAACCAAGGAAGCGCCCTTTAGCCTAAAGACTGGTTCAACAGCCTAGTTTATACCAAGGCCAATTTGTCTTCAGGAAATCCACAAGCAGGACTTGGCCAACAGGAGCCTGAAGGCACCATTTTCAGAAATATAGGTGCCTAAACTGGTGGTTAAGCCAGTGGTTTACAGTCTGGAGAAGGCCTCACTAGAGGACACAAGATGTCTGGAAAGGAAGCATGGAGTTCCAGAGAGGAAGAGAATCTGTAAGAACAGAGCCAGGGGCCCTTGTCTCCCAGCACCAGAGGTTCAGCACCAAAATGGAAGTTGCAGAGAAGCAGGAATATTTGGGAACTTTGGTCCGCAACTCCTTTCTTCTTTATGAAGCTCCTTTCTTCTTTATGAAGTCCTGTATGCATGCCAGTGTTGGGAGTCGTGTTCCAATCCCCAGATCCAGACACACACAGCAATTATGCTTAAATGTAACTGTATATAAAGACTCCATTTGATTGCTTGGCACATAAATGTCTGCTGACGGCTTCTGGTAGAGAGATCTCACAAGATACACTAAGTTTAGAATGAAGACATATGCAATACATTTGAAGTTGACTCAAGCTGCAAATAAGCCGACATCACATTAAATATGTAGTACGAAATCGTTTGGCAATAGGCTGTTAGTGCAATCATAAATGGGATTTTTACGTGGAACTTTGTGAATAGCCTGGATAAGGAAATATTACTGAACACTGTTTCAATTTAAGGGACAATAACATGAAGAAATGCCCCCAAATCATGTGTAAAAGCTTTTTAATAATAAGTATTCTGCATTTCTTGTAGAAAGAATGTTGCTGGGAGTGACTGTTACCCAGTTTTACCTCACAAACATCGTCTGACTGTTTCCCAAAGCTATGCCAATATGGCACATCTTCTTCAGCCACACCTGGTCTTGATATCATCCCAAGTTCCAGCTTATGAGGTATAACCATTGTATGGAGTCTTGTCTTTTTCTCTTTGTGGGGAAGAGAGGAATGAATGAATTAGGAAACTGAACAACAGAACAGCTTACCAGACCAGAAATAAATGGGGCAATATGAAAGTGTTGAAACTCTTGAATGTACTGACAGGTGTGTGATGTACTTTTGAATGTACTGACAGATGTGTGATGTGGCACATATGCACATCGTTAGCTGTCAGCATCTTCTCCCCAAAATAATGGGCTGCTGGAGACTCTTTAGCAGTTCCTTGAGTGAATTTTATAATTATCTGTTAAAAATTCCAACTTTCTAATGTAAATTATACTCATTTTAAAATTATATATTACAGTAAAATTATGATTTTGTAATCTAGTATAGTTCCAAATTATTCATATTATCATTGCAGTTAAAACTGCTTTCATTTTTGGTAATAAAACAAAAGCTTGATGAACAAATAAATGACAGCAGCTTGCAAAATGTTTCAGACGTGCTGCATTGCAAGAATTTGGTCTCTTGTTTTGCAAATAGTACGGCTACTTTTCCATCCACTGTTGCTTCTCTTTACTGTGTTTTATTTCAGATGATTGTGGACAGTGTTAAGCCTGGAGTAATCCCTGTAGTATATGAACCTTGTGGCACAACACTGGAAAACCTCTTTTATTATGTAGAAAAAGAGTTGGATAGCCGAACAGCGAAGAGTATCGGGATTGTTTGTGATGGAGATTCCAGAGGGATTAATTTACTTCGAGGTAGGGTTCAACTTGAAATAGCAAGACGCTTTTAAGTCATTATTTCCATCAGGAGTCATTTTGTAGAAAAAGAGGTGCAGGAGCTCATTAACATAACTCATTAGCATAATGTATTTGCATATGCCACAGCCCCTGACATCACTGGAAATATGTCAGAAGGCAAGAAAGAAAGAAAGAAAGAAAGAAAGAAAGAAAGAAAGAAAGAAAGAAAGAAAGAAAGAAAGAAAGCTGGCAGAGAGGGGACAGCTACTAATCCAAGCCTCAGAAATACCACTATTCTGGGAGGATAGCTTCAGTGGAGGCTGAAGCCTTCAGAAGGCTGGTTGGAGGAACAAGGACCTTCCCAGGGGACAGGGTCATTTTGCGGCAGCCATGACACAAGCAGGCATTCCCCCGCAGGGGGGGGGCTGGCACCAACTCCTGGAGCTGCGCTCCGCCAAGCTCCTGCTCGAAATGACCCCTGATTACCATTCAATAGCAAACATTTCACAGAGATGAATGTGAATTGCAACTTTGATTCCTGTATCAAGCTTCTGCCTTCAGGACTCTGCTCTTGCCTGCACAATGGAGCAAGAGACTCTGTGTAGCATAGTGGTCAGCTAAGGATCAGGGACATGCAGATTCAAACCCTCTCTTGGCTGTGAAGCCCACAGAATTACTAATGCAGGGGCTAGTTGCTTTCCCTTGACATTATGTACCTTGCAATCAGGGGTCATTTGGGGCCAGAGTGAGGTGGAGCAGTGCTCCGCCAGCCCAGGAGTGGGCACTAGGGCAGCCACGGGCCGAATCAGATTCTCTGATCTGATTCGGCCCGCTGCCGAATTGCTGCCGAAATTCAGAGGGGGCTTAAAAAGTGGCTGGAGGGGAGGGGGTTTGAGGAAGAGGCTCCAAACTTACAGGGTAGCTGCAGAAGCCTCTCCCCAAAATACCCACCAAGTTTCAAGAAGATTGGACCAAGGGATCCAATTCTATGGGCCCCAAACCAGGTCTATAGAGAACAATGGAGGGGATGGGGCAACCTGTTTGGGGGCCCATAGAATTGGGCCCCATGGTCCAATCTTCTTGAAACTTGGTGGGTATTTTGGGGAGAGGCCCCAGCAGCTACCCTGCAAGTTTGGAGCCTCTCCCTCAAACCCCCTCTCCTTTAGCTCCTCATATATCCTATGAGTTTTTGCCATTGATTTCAATGGCTCATAGGGTAACGGGGCTGAAACTGACATTTGGCTGGCCGAATGGGCTTGCATTGCCAAAACTGACATGCGGGGGGTCATTAGGCAGCTGGTACAGATGCGGTCTGATTTGGCCCAATCTGAATCGGACCAATTTTTTCCCCTACTGTGTGGTTTTGCATCATTCAACACTTATGCCTTGCTTCAATTCTGTTTCTTAGGCTTCTGTTTGGTTCTGCAACCCAAATCTTATTTCATTGTTTACTGAATGTCCCATCTTGTTGATTGTACCAACTCACTCTGTGTAATCCACCTTGAGTCCCAGTGAGAAAGGCGGACTATAAATAATGTAAATATAAATTAAGGAGCTGGGTGATTTGAAGCTGGAAACAAATAGAGGGGGGGAAAGTTCAAGCTGCCCCTCACCTGCTATTGTTCCACATAAATTCAAGCCTCTTGTGGCTTCTTTTAATTTGAAACAACAACACCTACTTTATTCCCAAGGCTCCTTGCCTGGACATCACTGACCCTTACTTCTCCTCAGAGTTTCTTTCAGTCAGAAGAAGACATGTCCCCATCATGGATCTACTAGAGTGGCGCTCCTAGCTGACACATTTTATTTTATTTAGGCTGTCGAATCAGCAGGAAGGACCTTCTTAATCCTGAGGTGAGAGAATTCTGGAAGAAGTTAGGAAGCTGTGTCACCACTCAGCAAGAAGGTGGCTGTGTGGACATTTTTCTTCCTCTGGCAGCATCAGGTCAGTTCTGTTTTAACGTCTGCTGCGGTGACTAGTCGTTGTTGCTTTGCCTACAATAGGCCCAATCCACTAACCTGGCTGGTCCTTGAAACAAGTTTATTGAAAAGATATCTGCTTTACTAAGAGAAGTTAATACAAACTTTGTATTATACTATTACTTACTTTCTTGTCTATATCTGAGAAACAAGATCTTGGTATCTTTTCCAGCAAAGCCAAGACCAGCCTAGAGCTCTTTGAGACTCTAGTAACTTCAGGCCTTCTGGGATAAGATCATCAGCTGGCAATGAAAAATAGAAGCTTTTCCTTCAGATGATTTTTCCTATTAACCATTGGTGTCAAAAGATAAATATCTTGTTCATGCATGATGTTTCCCCCGTACCAGCACATGCTTTTGTTATTCCACCACTATAGCTACTCATTCCATTGTAAAGCCTTAGGGTATGGTACAACTAGTTTGCAATCAGATGCTGCACTTAAGTACAGCTAAGAAACAATGTGCACACCCCAGACTTGTTTCCAGGCGGATGTGCGCTTCTCAGTCCTTCCTCCATCTCTTCTTATGCAGAGAATAGTGGTTCAAAGGTGACTTGGGTTACCAGCAACATAGGCACGTAGGCACATGGCTTCACATAACCTGACGGGACCCTGCTCGGTGGTGAAGACTGCCATCAAGTCACAGCCAACTTATGTTAACCCTGTGGGGTGTTCAAGAAAAGACGTGTTCGCAGGTGGTTTGCCATTGCCTGCCTCTATAAAGCAACCCTGGACTTCCGCGGTGGTTTCTCATCCAAATACTAACCAGGGTTGACCCCGCTCAGCGTCCGAGATCTGACAAGATCAGGCTTGCCTGGGCCAACCAGATCAGGTCCAATCCACTGCTTAGTGGGAGAGGAAGCTAATTCTGATTAACCTGTTCCTACATTCTTCTGTCACAGATAACCAGAGCTCCTTTTTAACCACAGTTCTCTGCATGAGAAGGGAAAGGAGGAAAGTGAGGCATGCAAGTCAGGTAACAAGGCTGGGTTGTGCAGTTTTTACTTAACCATGTGAAGTCTGAATGCAGCCCTATGGTCAGAACAGGCTCTTAAGTCCCCAAAATCAGGAGCACAGTTGATATTTCTTCCTTTATCCTTTTCTAAAAATCATCATTGGCATAGAAAATTCTCAGATCAGCTTCCCTGATTCTCCCTTTCCTCCCTGTTGGCAGAGTAATTAACACAGCAACAGTGCACAACCTGATTAAGAGTAGATAAAGATTTATTTAGGAACTAATATACTTGATAGGAAAGAGGAGAGACAGAGATAGGTTCCTAACTACATATCTAGCTGAGAGAGAGGGTAGGACTGAATGTGGCACTTCCAAGAAGAAGGGGGAAATTGCCCTTAGAGTAGCAACCTGGAGACAGACAAGGAACAACACTTAACAGGAGAGAAGGTGCTGACGACCTCACTATCTTCTTCTCTTCTTCTTTGTAGACCAGACGTTGTCTTTTCATGATAAGATGTCCTCACTTAGAACTTTTATTGTCCCATGCCTTTATTGTCTACACAGTGATGGACTTTCTGCCAGCAGTTTTGATGTTTTTTATTACTGTTGGGTCATAATGCCTTCACCATTTCATGAATGTCGATCGCATTGCTGTAAGAGGATGAGAGGAGACGACTGTGAACAATTAGCAAATCGTACCCCTGGGCCTTCTTCCTTCAAATATACAGTGCAAGATCAAATTTCCTAGGGATTACTGATTTCGGAAATGTGGAAAAAAGTTTCCCCAGATTTTTAACAAAATGTAGGTTAATGTGGCCATTGCCTTAGTGAAAATCCTTACTGCTTGCTGTTTTTAGTGATGTCTCATTATTACACTGTAAAGTACATTCTTTAATTTGTCCAGAGGCAGGAATGGAGCTTCTTTCCCAGCTGTCTTGTCTAACTGGAGCATTCTTCAGAACTCCCACAGGCATAGCAACCGGATCATATCAGCACAGTAAGTGGAAGAACAGCGCAAGGGTTTCCCGAAAGGCAGTTTAGAATTGTTTTAATAACATCCACTGGGAGAGTTCATGTGAAACAGCTAATTTCAAGGCATATTAAAAATCAGCTATATTTGGATCCTCTCGCTTACTATAACTTACTATAGCTGCCGCAGCAGTCTGTAAGCACTGTTACAATACTTTTTCCCTCCGGCACGATGTTGGCCTTGGGAAACAGAGACCACTCTGATAGTTGCAAGACAGGGAAACTCCTTTGTTTTAAAATTATGGAGAGCTGCTGCCAATCAAAATAGAAAGTACTGAACTAAATGCATGAGTGATCTAAGATGTCCCATGCATTCTTTGGATATTGCTGCAATCATTTTTTTAATGGGATTCTTCTAAGGGGGGAGAGAGAGACTGCATTTTAAAAGAAGGCAATTCAGGTGACTTCCTTGTTGGTGAGGGGAGCAGTGGTCAGTTGGGGAGGTGTGTGTTACACCCATTCCAGATTAAATCTTTGGACCGAACACATCTAAATGAGTCCTATTATACCATCTTGTTATGGCTCCTTGTGCAAAGAGCAACACTGCTTGATTTGTAGGAATTGTCCTTTTCAGAGACAACTAAGTACATTCTGAAGCACTTCCCCTCCCTGTAACGTCACGTGTGTAGAACAAAGCCTGGGAGTCCAAATAAAGATGTAAACAGAAAGGGCAGAAGTAAACACTCATCCAACACTTTTCTATGCAGATATTCTAGTGCTTTTTTGATTCATGCAATGACACAGCTAGCTGTTATTTAAACAGTCGGATAAATTCATTAGGCATTTATTGTGCTATTGTAGTTTGACACTCCCCTAATGTAGCCAATCCTCCGAGAGCTTACAGAGCTCTCCTTACAGGGGCTACTGTAAGCTCCTGGAGGATTGGCTGCATTAGGGATGTGTCACTTAATATACAAAGGAGTTCCTGCTAGAAAAAGAGCCCTGAGTTTATACATTTATTTTTGGACTGAGTTTTGCACTTCACGATATTGGACACAAACACACACCTCTTTTGATATTATTGATGGTTTAGTTGACCTAATGCTAGTGACAAGAAATATCGGAGACTGATTATCAGAATACTCCAAGAGAAACTTCCTTTGCTATGTCATTTATAGTCCTTGGTGAATGGCTGGGAAATGAAAGCGACAACCCTCCACCTTCTCTGTACTTCACTGAAGCAAAGCTGCAGATGTGGCTGAGACTGACAGAGCTCTTAGAAGATACACTGAAGACTGTCAGGAAACAGCTGAGACCATACTTGCATGACTTGCAGAAGACAATGGCCGGCAAAATTATTGGTAACTTCTCACTTTTTACCTTCAGAATAACTCTGAACACAGAACACTTGTACAATATTCTGAAATGTAGATCTTTATGAGGTAGCTGAAGGTTAGTTCCAGCCCCTGGAAATGTACTATTGAGTACATTTTATCGCTCCCTTTCACCAAGAAGGTTAGAGTCATGTGTCTGGGTTTTCCCTTCCCCATTTTATCCTCACAACAGCTGAGGGTTGCCAGCTCTGGGTTGGGAAATACCTGGAGATTTTGGTGGTGGAGCCTGGAGAGGGGCCTCGGCATGGTGCAGTGCCATCGAGTCCCCCCTCCAAAGCAACCATTTTCTCCAGGGGACCTGATCTCTGTAGTCTGGAGATCAGATATAAAAGCAGGAGATCTCCAGCCCCCACCTGGAGGCTGGCAACCCTGTAAAATAGGTCAGTGAGACTGACTGGCCAAAGAGCTTTGTGGCTGGATGGAGGTTTGAACCCGTGTGACCTAGGTCCTAATCCAGCACTCTAAACACCGTACTGCATGGGTTTGTAATGTCTGTATTCTTGCCTTATTTTTATTTTCAAATATACATACCGAGTATATATGAATGTGCTGTCAAATATAAAATTACATACTTACAATAGTAGTAAATGTTTATTGTGTGTGAGCAATTGCCATTACAAAGTTGGTCTAAATAAAACAGATGAAACATAGGAAAAATAAAAACATCAAGGTAAGATGTCACACAGTTAAAACAGATTGCAAAGCTACAAGATTTAAGTTTTGAACACCACTGTTGCATGGATTTTCCTGGCAGCCAGAACATATAATCCAGAAGCAAGTGTTGGAATATCAGTTAAGGTACTCTCAGCAATATAGGCCTGCCATGTATGTAATATATGGGTCTACATCCACAAAAAGGAATATTATTTTCTCCTCATACTTACATTAAAAATGGCATGAGTGATGCGTGAATTCTCTTTGCATATTGCATTTTTCACATGAATGTGTGTCCACAAGGATGCATTGGATAAAAAAAGATTTTGGGATTGAGTAAACCAGCCCTCAATGAAATGTATAAATCTAAAATTATTTTTGTATCATATACTAATGGCTAACTCTTGGCAAGGCCCCCCCCCCCGGGTATTAGTCTGTGTGCCAGCGTAGCATAGTGGTTAACAGCAATGGACTCTAATCTGGAGAGCTGGGTTTGATTCCTCACTCCTCTTCCACATGCAGCCAGCTGGGTGATCTTGGGTCAGTCACAGTTTCCTCAGAACTCCCTCAGTCCCTCCTACTTCACAAGGTGCCTGTTGTGGGGAGAAGAAGGGAAGGGAAGGAAAGTGTAAGCCACTTTGAGACTCCTTAGGGTAGAGAAAAGTGGGGTATAAAAACCAACTCTTCTTCTTTTTCCTGCTGTCTGTTTTGTCCACTGAAATACAGTATAATACAGAAAATATTGACATCTGGTGGCCAGGTCATTAGGTTACTTGTTGCATAACTATGTTCCTCAGAGCATTTAGGCCCATCAAGAAGATTCATGGACCTCTTAGGAGAGACAAGATGGGGCTCCTATCCTGACTTCAGCTCTTCAGCAGTGACTTAGGACCTAATCAGATAGCTTCACAAAAAGAGATAATCAGATTTGCCCTCATTCAGTTAGATTTTACTCGTTAGGTCCAGTGCTCACGCGCAGGCCCATTACCATAATACTTTTGAGGAGGTAGCTGATAGCTTTGGAAGTGATGAATAGCTGGAAAGAAAAGTATGATGGCCTTACACGTAGCAGGAGACAGTTTCAGAGGCAGGTGAAGTACTGATCATCCATTGAATCCCTCATTTGTTGTATGACTAATGTAATATTCACCATATGCGCAGGTCAGATTGTATTTGATGCCATGAGCTGGTCTGACGTTCAAGACAACCAGGCAATAGCTAAGGCTTTGACTGATGGATTAGCTGAACTCTCAAGAGGAAATTATGTAAGATAAGTTTGTTGTGTTTTTAAATGGAATTTCTACACTCTGTGACCTGTAGTGGGGTTATTTTAAAAAAATCAGTTTACATTCCACTGAGGACTGTTGTGCTGTATTCATTCTATTTCATATATATTGTACGTTTTCATTCCAACATGCAAAGCAACTAGAAAACAATATGAACAATCATGAATAGATGCAACAGACCCAATTTAAAGGATCTTAAGATGAGTGGGAAGGGCAAGTTTTGTCACTGAAACATCTCTGACCCGTGATTAGCCAGCATATCCGCACTTCTCTGAAGCCAGCATATCCGCACTTCTCCGCCATATAAGATATGGCAAGTGGGGGAATGTCTCTAAGTACAAATTGAATTTTTGAGAAGCAAACAAGTGTGACATTTTCTTGTGCTGTTGCTTAGAAATGGAATGTGCAAAGGTGTCAAAGTGCAGCCTTTTGTTTGTATAATGCTGCAAAAATAATACCAGTAACAGAGTTTCCTGTTATAAAAATAATGAGTACCAGCAAGCCCCCGTGGAGCAAGGGTATCGTTCTTGTGGGACAGCCATTAAAAATGCTTCTGTATATATCCTTCTTGTATGAACTTCTTTATGTGAAACGGTGGGAGGCCAGCTGAAACACTTCAGATTACTGGTGTCTTTTTTAAGGGGCATAACATTCAAAAGCCCTCCTGACATGGATTTCCCTGAACTCTTTCATGCTAATGGTCCTTGTTTCTACAGCTACCACCACAAGCATGTGAAGTTACGAGAAGGAGCAATCCACACGAGGACTCAATTTTAAACTTCGATATCAGTACAGAGACATTTGAACAGAATAATTCTTCATACCGAATAATATCTAGCAGCCTCACATGTATGGGTCATTGCAGTCTTTATAGACTGTAAACTAAACCAGACGATCAAAGAAATACTGTTCTTGTGCAGTCTCTATTCCCATGGGACTGGGTCTTATCCAGCTGCAACTGGAATTAGGCTGATTTTACATCTGACTTTCCCGCTGGAATCATTCTAGTTCCAAAAAAACCTGCCCACGCTTCTGTGCGGTGTGAAACCGTGCTGCTACTGAAATGTCCATATCTACTAATTGCCCTCCTGTGGTCAAGCTAGTATTATACCGCTTTATTCTGCTTTAAACGATTGTGGTTTCTTAGTGCACTTAGACCCCCTGGAGTGAAATTTCACACCGCTGTGAAATCAGCACAGGAAAAGACTGCAGTCAAACTACTTTAGAGGGGAGGTGTAAAATCAGCCTTAGAGAACTAGTCTGACTGCAGTCTACTGCAAATCTCTTGTTGGACATGATAGTAATTGTCTGCACTTGGAAAAGGAATGATACATGTTTTATTTTGAATAATTATCTTTATGGTTTCTTAGGAGAACCCTTTGGAATTTTTATCACATTTCCTGTTAAAGAAACATAGTAAAAACAAGGAGCTCAGAAGCCAAGTTTTTTTGACTGAATATAATCCAGAAGCAAGTGTTGGAGTCTCAGTTAAGGTACCCTCAGCAATTTACTGGCCCAAGCATCCGCTGTAGTTATCTGACATCTCCTCATTTCATTATGTTGTATAATTCTCAGGCAAGGTTGGGCAGTTTAATCAGAGAGAAGTGATACAATAACACTTCACTACTCTAAGTCTGTTTCATTCTGCTTCTCTGTTCCATAAGTGGGGAAGGGCTGTGGCTAGTGGTATGACATCTGCTGTGCGTGCAGAAGGTTGCAGGTTCAACTCTCAACATCTCCAGTTAAAAGGATCAAGTAGAAGCTGATTTCAAAGACCTCTGTCTGAGACCCTGGGCAGTAGACAATACTGACCTTGATAGACCAGCGGTTTGACTCAGTGTAAGGCAGATTCAAAGGTGTATTCCTTATCTAAATCTAATGAGATTATAGATTCAGGTGGGGTAGCCGTGTTGGTCTGAAGCAGCATAATAGAATTGTAACCCCACCTGTATACCCTACATCAGAGGGCAGCCTGTCACAGGCACTAGCCCAGGGTCCCTCACAGGCACTAGCCTAAACTAGCCCAGGGTCCCTCAAAAGGCATTGCTCCTGAGTCTGTGGTCACACACACACACACACACACACACACACACACACACACACACACACACGAACACAGGAGCTTGCCTAAACATGGGCCCTGGAAGAAGTGGAAACAGAACATGTGTCTTGTCTACATGAAATCTGCCTCCCCTCCCAGGTAAGTATCAACATTCTCTGCATTCCAGCATGTCCCCAATATGGAGATCTCCTCTCTCTGAAAAAAAGCTCTCTCTCTCTCTCTCTCTCTCTCTCTCTCTCTCATGTAAATACATTTCTCACAAAAACTCCTACATCTGTCCTTATGGCTCCCATCTTGGGCCATACTGCCTTTAAAATGTAAACATTTCTCTGGGGAACAGATTTATGGTCCTCTACCTGAGCAATTCTCCTGGGTTACCAAAAGCTATTAACTTTGACATATCAGATAGTGTCAGCCATCAACACTCCAAGCATCCTCCAGGATGTACCCAATAGGGTACCATCAGTGTTCCCTCTAAGCTGAGCTAGTGTGAGTTAGCTCACAATTTTTTAGCCTCCGGCTCACACATTTTTGTCTTAGCTCAGGAAGGATGGCTCCAGAGCAAATTAATTTGTGCAGTAGCCAAATCACTCGCTCACAACTTTAATGCTGGTAGCTCACAAAGTAGAATTTTTGCTCACAAGATTTCACAGCTTAGAGGGAACCCAGGGTACCATCACGCCTTTTGTTTAAAGTATAGAAAACCCGTAATCAAAGACTGAAAACCTTTTGGTTCCTTTGTTCAAATCCATAACCCTGCCCCTCAGGATACCTTCTATAATCTATAAAAACAGCTGCCCAGCCACAGCTCGGTGTGTCACTTTGGGGCGCGAAGTAGAATGGCACCCCCAGACACACAGTCTGGGCTTCAGTCTTTCAGCATTGGACTTCTGCTCATCTGGATCTGGTAAATATTGCCTCACAACTCCCTCTGTGTCTCTAAGCGCCTCCGTTTCTCTGTAGCATTGTATGTGTGTCATTTGATTGTATTTTTTCAACAACCTTCTTTCAAACTTAGTCCCAGTGGCACCTTAAAGACCAACAAAAAATACCCAGAATAAAACTTTGTTGATCTTAAAGGTGCCACTGGACACACACTTTGTTCTAATGAGATGAGTAATCTATACATCGGCACAATGGAAACTAGATGGAATAAGGCCAAACGTATTGAACCTCTTGCTATATTAAATGTGTTACATTTCTGTATCTCCATAGTAAAATTGTTTTCAATAACAGCTTCAGATTAGATGTGTTGTCAGATTAACTGTGTTGCTGTTGTCAGTTGTCAGATTAACTGTGTATATGTGGTTGGATCCTATGACTCTGTTCCACTAACAGCAACATTTTGCTCCAATACATAAGCAGAAGACACCTTATGGAAGAGTAAAGGGCTGCTAATAGTGGAATAGAGCCATAGGTTACAATCCAGTAAGAGACAGCCCTTTGTGTACAGAGTGGAATCTTAACTGCAACCTACATGGTATGTTAAAAGGGACCTTTCCCCTATTTTGAGGCAATACTTCATCTATGGTCTTCCCATTCTTTGGCACTTCATTCTTTATCTTAGTTTGCTTATTTAGATGATAAACCTGGCCTAGCTATGAAGATTCAGAACAGTTAGAAATGATGAATGAAAATAATGTAGTATCTTTTTCAAATAACATCCCAAGTCCCATTCCATAACCATTAATATCTCAGGCGGCTGACACAAAAACCATCAAAACAGAAATGTTGACTGGTTTCTCCAATGGTTTGACTTTTAGAAACTTCAGGAGAACACACCAGAGAAACGAGAGAGATTGGCCAGAGAACTCCTGATCAGTGAGAAGAATTACGTCTGTGTACTGGAAATTATAAGAGATGTTTACACTAAGCCACTGAAAGCAGCATTAGCATCCAATCGACCCATCCTAAGCCATGCCAATGTTCAGATAATCTTCTCTGATATTTTGGACATCTTGCGACTCAATAGGTACTTTCTAGGGATGGGTTCTGAACAGTTACTCTAAGCAACAATATGACATGAGTGTGTTGGGAATAAATTGTGGGTTCATCCACAAGTACCATCTGTAAACTGGGGGCTAAGTGGTGTCAAAGGCCAAGAACTCTTTAGCTCCCACCTCAGCTTTATAGTAGAATATGTGCAGTAAGAGGAAGACAAACTTAGCTCAGATGGAATTTGGCTGCTGCTGACTTGCTGGCTGTCATAGGGAGGCAAATCACAAAGGGCTGAGAGTTTGCAATTGTCATCCTGTGATCATGTCTCCTGAGGTCTTTTGCAGTACACCCTGCTGCAGTGCTGTGGAGGAAAGGCAGTGTTGGCCCTTTGCTTTGGGGAAGAAGCAAGCGGAGGCTAGAAAACACACAGGCAAGCAGCATGTCCTCCATAGGTACCATGTTCATGATCACTACCTTCATGCATGTGTCTCTGGGATGGGAAGACACTGCGTTCTTAAATATGCAGAATTGTTATCATCAGCTATTGAAACTTGCCTGGAGCCAGGTACTGAGAAACACCCTTGTTTTCAAATGCAGGTGGTTTTTGGCAGAGCTAACACAAAGACTTAAGGAATGGAGCCCAGCTCAAAACTTAGGAGACATATTCATCAAATTTGGCCAGCAGTTTCAAGTATACACAAACTTCTACAACAATTATGCAGTAATACTGAAAACAATTGACCAGGTATGTTAACTATGGGACTGGCTGGAAGCCTATATTTATTTTTTATTTATTTTTTATTTATATTTATATCCCACCTTGCTGGGCGAGCTGGCTCAAGGAGGCTAACATGGTTAAAATATCATAAAACAATTAGAGTTCAGTTAAAACAGCATAAATTACACATAAAATTACAGATAAAACAAACTGATGATGGCAGCATTCAAATCACGCCCCATGATGGGTGCGGCAACCCATAAGTCCCAGGCCAGAAGAATTTCCACCAGTCCATTTCCTCAGTGGTGGCTCCTAATCAAAGGCCTGGCAGAAGAGCTCCGTTTTACAGGCCCTGAAGAACTGCAGGAAGTCCCACAGGGCCCTAATGTCTTCCGGGAGCTCATTCCACCAGTGTGGAGCTGCCACTGAGAAGGCCCTGGCTCTGGTGGTCGCCAACCTAGCCTCTCTTGGACCAGGGAGGGTCCTGAGCCTGTTGTGAGCCTGACCTCAGTGCTCTCTGGGGCACATATAGGGAAAGGCGGTCCCTCAGGTAGGCAGGCCCCTGACCATATAGGGCCTTAAAGGTTAGCCTTTCCCTCACAGGCCTCAGGAGAGTTGCGAAGGAGAGGGGGCGTCTTTATCCCTGTGGGTCCTGTATTTTGAAATTAAAGCAACTCCCTCCAAATCAATGTGGTTTATATTCCCACTTACCAAATGGTTTATAATATGAATGGTCAGTGGCACAAGATTTTTGTTGGTTGGCATATACACATTTTTGCTTCCTTGGAATTCTCCTAAACACTTAAAGAAATGGCCAGGATTATGAGGAAACAGGAGGATGATTCTGCTTGAGCATGGCTTTTCTAGCTTCCCCCTTCCTCTCACAAAGTACTTCTGAAAGTCCAGGGCTCTAGAGCAGGCTCTCTATGGGGTTTGAGAGTGTGCATGGATTACAAAATTAGCTCTTCTCAATTCACTTTCCTATAACATTTTTGTTTACAGGAAAGAAATATGAATGATGTTCTCATAATGGCTCACTATGTCTTTCGAAGACCACTGTGTTAAAAATCTTAAAGCCTACTCCCAGTTGAGTTTCCTTTTGTAGAACTACACTTGCTTGTTGTAGGAATTTTTCTTTTCTCTGAAAACATTCCAGTATTTCTGGAAACCTGTGGCAGACACAGACTGGAAACATAGTGCTGGTGAGAGAACAGAATATTGGTGTCAACATAATGCCTTTAAATGCATTTTAAAAATGCATCACCTATGTCTCTTAGCATTTGTAAATTATCTTCCACAGGAGATGGGACATTTTGTGCTGTGTAGGAGGAGACACTAAATTGTTCAGGGTTTGGAGACTGAGACAAGCTACTCTTATTAGAGAAACTGAAAAGCACTAACATCTCGGCTCCTTGGGAGAAAAACAGCTTAAAGTGATGAAAAGACTATCATCTCCAGAAGGGCAATGGTGCAATTTTGACTTCCTAATGTCTTTCTTTTGCAGTGCAGGGAGACAATTCCACTATTCCGCGCTTTCTTGAAGAGGCACGATAAGACTGTTATAACTGGCATGAGGAGGTAGCATACCGGGGGGGGGGGGGGGGGAGTATACTGCCAAAACATGGAAACAAAACCCAGGAAATCAGACCAGGCTGCCTATAGACTCCTTAATACACAGGCTGGGCTGGCTCCCTGGAGATCTACAGCTTGAGACTTGAAATGTGTGCTACATAAAGGGTAGTGGGAGGGGGAAACGGAACCCTTCTTTATGGCAGACACTTTTAGTCTGCTTGCTTGCCCTCTCAAACAGTCACTTACATAACCCAAATATAAACGAACAGCTAGCAATATATCTGCAGAATTTTTTTCTGGTGACCTAGAGACCACACCACTTTATCCAGAATATATATGTTTGTTTTGAAGGTGTGCAGATAGCATTGGAACACAGCTATGGCTTGCTTTTGCAGCAACAAGACCTGCCCAAAGTTTTGTTCTTTTGTGCCCTCACATTTATTTATTTAGAACAAGTTTACGCTGCCGTTCCAGGAACCTGGTCCAGGTGGCTTAAGAATAATAAAAACAAATTAATTAAAATCCAGCATCAATAAAAGCTCCAGATAAGCATAAATACACGGATATAACAACAGACCATAGCCAGGACCTCAGCATAGAACTTGAGAGCTGTCTACACAAGTCTACCAAGGTAAGTGTTGAGCTAACCATGCATCATTCACTTAGTTCATGACTTGTAGACTTGGGTAGACAGCTCTCAGGTTCTATGCTGAGGTCCTTTAACGTTGCACATTGTTCAGAATATGGTAGTGGTTGACTGTAGAGCAATGCTGTGCTTCTTCCTTGTGAAGAAACTTGGAATATTCTGCCCAGTTTCAAGAACACTGCCCTACATGATTTCAGGAGTGGGATCCTCTATTGGACAAACGGCCCTGATCATAAATAAGTAGAGTCACAAGATATTGCTTGCCCTATTTTAAATTAGGGCTTTCAGTTGCACTACTTTGCTGGTCAAAGCACCTCAAAACGGTGCTTGCAAGTTAATCTAAACAAGGACTCATCTGCCTATCCCACCTAAAAAGTATGGGCTTGGATCCTATACCTTGTTTCCGCTTGTGTTCATCCACTGGTATTCCTCTGGTATTAGGTACTTCTGAAAGACCCAATGTTGCTCAAGGATCCAAGAAGTGCCTAGCACCAGAGAAAGAACTTTGCAGCAGAGGACCACCTCCACGCTGGACAAAAAGGAATGCAAGTGGAATGTCCAAGTCCATACCTGAGAAAAAAATGCTAGGGTACATAGAATATGAATCTGCCACATTTGTACTTAAAGCATGGTTTATGTGTATGTAGCCTACAGGAACTTCTGCTGTGCCCATCTAAGAGGTTTGAAGAATACATTGTGCTCCTGTATGCTTTGAGACTTCACACTCCAACAGAGCACACTGACCGTGAAGACTTGACTTCTGCAATTAAACAAATGCATCGATACAAAGACTACATAGATCAGGTCTGTCATCTGTTCCTTTCAATATGGTGGTGTTGCATGGGTCACTAAGGTTCCCATAGAGGAAACAGTGGGCTGGATCCTATGACTGCTTTCTGCTGAGCCTTCCTTTAAAGGAAAATGGCATTTTCTGGCATGGAAAGTCTTCCATTGATAAAGGAAAGTCTTTCTTTGTTACAGGAATTTTTTTTTTAGAGGAAGACTTCGTGGAAGGTAGTTGCGGGATCCAGACTAGGTGAATTAGAAAACAGCTGTCATTCCATGTTGTCACTGTCTGTTTTACAGAATATCAAAGTGTACATGTTATTATTCAAAGCTATGTGGGTTTCAGTATTGAAAGTTCAGGGACTCACTTTTGTCAACTAGGCATGATTTTAAAGAAAATGTATATGTTCAACTGCTGAGATGGTAGCTATGCAATTCTAGCACCTCAGTTTTCACATGGGAAGTCATTCAGCTATATCTGTTCACCACATAACACTCTTGCTCATTCTCAAAACTTATCACTACAGAGAGAAGCAACCTTCCTTCTCTCATGGAATAAGTTTTTACATGGAGTCTGCATTTTACATAGAAGTGACGGTGCAGAACAGCGCGGTATATAAAGAACGTCCTATGCACTTTCAGTGTGGTGCAAATGTATATACAGGTTTATTTAGAAATATTTACACAGTCCATTATTGCAAAGCAATCATTAGCCGAGCTGTCCGACAAAATGCTTCACCAGGCGATGGTTACCAAGACTGGCACACTCAGGTAATCACTGAGTCCAATATGTACAGTTATTCAGCCAATCAGAGAGAAGTGTTGACTCATCAAACACCTCCTCTGGCCGATGCAGTTCAGGCAATCATGTGACCCTTCCATCTGTCAACTAGATCACCATGATCTAACTGACACAGCTGTCATCTTGTCAGCATATTTTCCTTCATATGCCGTCAAGAAGGAGGGCTATTTTGGGGCAGGAATGCACAGGAACAGAGTTCCAGCTGGCTCCTGAGTTGACCACTCCTACAACCAAAACCTCTGGCATGCGTGGCTACAGAGCACGCTGCCCTCCCCACGTTACACACAAGAGGGAAAGGCTGCATGTTAAAATGCCCTCTTTCCCTCTGGGGAGTCCCTAGGATTTCTCTGTCAATTTCACTCCCTGCCAGTCAGCTGAGAGTGAAATTGACGAGGAAAAGCCTCTCTCTGCCTCCCCTTATCTAGCTGACCTGTCACAACTGGAAAAGGGCAGGCAGGGAACTCAGGCACGCTGAAAATGCCTTTCTTTTCCTCCCCAATCTGATCCCAGGCACTTCAGCAGCGCCTTTCCCCAGCTGTCTGGTTCGTAGGGTGGGGTAGACTAGAAAGGCGATGCTGAAGTGGGGTGGAGAAGCTGGTGGGGGGAAGAGGCGAGCTTCCATGCCTGCCCTGTGCTTTCCCAGCCCCCACCTAATATGCTAATGAGCTGTGCTGTCAGGGGTGTGGCCTAGTATGCTAATGAGTTTTTGATGTTGGGTGTGGCCAATTATGCTAATGAGTTCCTGCTGGGCTTTTTCTACAAAAAAAGCCCTGCATAGAAGTATTTTCAAACAAAACATGCAGCTCCCCACATGAACCCTGGGGTGGTTGTAGGAGGTAGCACAGCCTGAACACCTTCCGATTTAGTTCAAAGATGTGTCACCGGCACAGATTATGTTAAAACCCTGAATACAAATTTACCTGTGTTTCAATTTGAACATAATCTCTTTAAAAAGTACCTACAAACAATTACATTAATCCTTTAAAACTGATAAATGAAGAGCAGTCTTAAGCAGGTCTACTCTGAATCCTGCTTACTCCGAAGAACGTGTTCTTGCAGGATTGCATGGTTATTTTCTTGAATGGTCTGTGGATAAAGATATGCTTTTGGGGAAGTATTTTTGCAGTGTGTGTGTGTGTGTGTGTGCGCGCGCCTGGAAGTCATGGCAACCTCTGGCAACACCTACCGGGGCATGGAGGAGGTTCAGAGAGGTGGCTTGATAGCCTGCCTCTGCCTTCCAGCTCTGGTATTCTTTGGAGGTCTTCCATACAAATACTTGCCCAGGGTCGGCCCTGCTTAGCTTTCGAGATCTGATGAGGTCAGGCTTGCCTGGGCTATTCAGGTCAGGGCTACGATATGCTTTTCTGATTAGGGGAAGTTTGCACTCTTATGTTCACTGTTTTAAATCTGTAGCTAAAGAAGAATGTGGGCAGGGATGATCAGCTGTTGACTACACAAAGACTCATCCAAGGATGTCCTGTAAGCACTCACCTTTTGTAAATAAGAATGCACTGCAGCGAAAATGCATACAGGTATATGATAAAAGTGGGATTAATATGGCACAAGGTGGTATCACAAGGAGAAGTACACAAACAGATGCATCTGTTGTATTGTTGATCCTAAGATGATAAATGCATCATGGTGGCCGTTTTGTGTGTAAACACACATAATTGGAAAGCACAGTCTCTTGAAACCTTTCTTTGTGGGAAAAAAAGCCAGGCAGCCTTGGGGATTACAGTGACGAGTAGGACCAGGCAAGCATTTACCCTGTCTTTCTCTTCCACCAATGGAGCTTCTGTGAGGTGGGAGCAATTTGCCCTGTCTCTTCCTCTTCACCATAGGTCATCAGGTTGCATGCCTTTTGTCCATATGGGTCCCATGGCCTCCAGCATCCTCTTGTCAGAGATCTTAGAGATTGTGGGGGGAGACTAGTGTCAGCAGGTGCACTCCACGAGCACTTTGTTGCAATCCCAACTCACAGTGACAGAGTACTCGCTAACAGAAAGAATATAATGGTGATAAAAGGTAGGACTGTAGTATATCCTGTTGGTGTAAAGCGATATTGAGAGGGTAATAAAAAGCAGTACATGGAAATATCCATATGTTAACATGAGGCAGCATAGTACAAAGGGGGTAGTCATGGATACTAACAGTTTAATTTTACAAAGGGAAGGTGTAGATATGTATGCTCACAAATTAGAAATGGGTCACAGTTCTGGAAAGATTAAAAACTATTGGGTTGGATCCTACCAGCATTTCCATTCGTTCTCTCCCAAGTTCTTGCTTTAGTGTAGCTGCTGTCCCATGTGGTTTTGTTCACATAGACCCTACGATCCACAGCACAGCCTTTTTGGTGGTCCAGAGGATGTCCTTCCCCTTTAGCTAGTAGAAAAGCTAGGATACTATCCACCGATCACCTGTTGTATTGTTTTAGAATACACAACACACTACTGTTATTCAGAATGACAGCCCTTCCAGGAACAGCTTGTTTAAAGGCAGTTGCGGTTCTTGGGATGTGTGCTGTTGTCCCTAAGGGTATACCCACAAATATTTGAGCAAAAAATGATGGTTGTGTATCTGAGAGGGAAATATGAATATTCATGCCAACATACGTGCTTCTTGTTGATGTTCAAGTATGGCGCTTTAGAACTGTATGATGAACAGTGTGATCTCAACCACCAAGTGTCAGGTTTGGTTTTCATAATTTATATTTTATTGTTTAACTTACAGCACTTATTGAAAGCCAACAGGTATGTAATAAGGACACAAGATGTAGCCCAGCTACGCTGCTGTTCTGAGAAAGTCAGTGCACCATTCAGGTAAATGGATCTATGTTAAGTATTAGTTGGGGTATTAAGGAAGAAAATTTAAATGCAGGTGCTGATCTGTAGGCTTTAACCTTTTTTGCAGAAAGTTGGTGTTCTTGATGAGTTGTTCAGATAAATTGTATTTTTTCCATGGATGTAGAAGAATAAAAATGAAAATATGATGTTCAGCTGAGGTGTACAATTCACAAACTTCTGATTTTGTAATAGATGGGCTCTGATGTTCTCCATTCTCTTTAAATTTCATTGCTTGATGAGGATAAATGGGTGGAGACCACATTCTCTATTAATGGTTCAAAGATCATTGCAGTGCCTGATAATTTATTGGCCACTTATGCTGTTTTCTGGTATCTTGTGTTTAAGACTGCCGTATTTTCTTTCAGTAAACATAAAAAGGAACAACCAGATTTGGGGTCTAAACTTTATAGTCAATATATCCTCTGTTTCTGGGTTGAATTTGTAGAGCTATGTCAGTAGCCAAGGATAATTCTCTCAAGGGAAGAACAGAAATAACCACTTGGCTTACTGATAACTGTTTATTTATCACAAGCCATTTAGCTGCCCTTAGCCTCAAACTCATTTCTTTTACACTACTTTTTAAAAATTGCCATGTATCCTATGTACTAAAGGAAGGCATGTATATTCCCATCCCTGGAGTCCCTTTAGTCCCTTGGACAGGTTATTCCTGGGGCTGCACAACCATGGCTTAGTAACACAGCATCTGTGTTGCAAGCAAAAGGCCCCAAGTTCAGTGCATGGCATTTCCACTTAAAATGACCTAGTAGTCGGTGATGTGAAAGACCCCCCCAAGAACCGCAGCCAGTCAGAATAGACTGTACTGTCCTTGATAGACCAATGGTCTGACTTGCTCTAAGGCAGCTTCATGTATATTGGCCACATACCTCAGGGGCTGCAGTCAGGAGAAAGGGTATAGCTGCTCTGTCAGCACAGCTGCACTGACTGTGGAGAAATATCTTAAGTAGCAGCATCCTTGATGAAACCTATTATTCCAGCACTTGTTTTTTTTCCCTTACAGTATGTTTGTCTTTATTATTTTCCACAGTTAGTACTCATAAGACCTCAGCTGCAGAATATCTAGGCTAGTTATTCAGAAGTCTTGTATTAATACCCTTGTATTTAAAGTTTGGGAGATGGATTATTTGCTTTCATATTTACAGGCTCTATGAACACATCTACGATCTTAGCCTTTTCCTTTTCAACGATATACTTGTTATCTCTCAACGTAGCATCTCTCACAAGCCTTTTGAATGGGGCTCAAAGGTGACTCACCAATTCTTGGCGATGGTGGCACTTCATCAACTCTTTGTTGAAGATATTCCAGAGTCCAAATGTATGTTTTCCAGTGCCCTAAACTGCTATAAGCATGTAAAACCAGTATGTTAGGATTTTAATTTTCTAGCTTAAATTTGATATTAAATGAAATATTACAACAGGCATGACACAGCCTCTGCTCTTGGCTAAGTAAGATGTAATTAACTAATGTTGAATTTCAAAATCCAAAGAAATTAACAGGAACACTAGCTAGCCTAAAAATGGTTCTCAGAGGCATAATCTAAATAGGGCCTAGTATGTAAAACAGATCACATTAGTGTGGGATTTAATACAAATGTGAAGGGTCAAAAACCCATGGGGATGGTCTTCTGTTCCACTTTACGCTGGTGGCTTTCAGAATAAATACATATGCTTGAAAAATGTTACTGCATTTTCCAAATAGTTAGTATAGAAATTCTTTGAGTAGTAGATTTAATGCAATATCCAACTATATTAGAAAGTCCTTGGTATAAAGAAATGGTTTGCTACGTAGTGTGCTGTACTGCTGTTTAGGATTTAGGAAGCATATCTAAAACTTCCTTAAGCACACAGAATGAGTCATGCAGTTCCCTGGATCCCATTAGACAGTGCCTCAGATTAATTTATTTTAGCTTCCCATCATGATTACCTGTCCATATAAAGTGTAGCCTAGGCTTGCAGCATATCCTACAAAGTGGCTGCTTTCAAGACTTCTCTCCTTGGTTTGTTCTGTCAACTTATTCTCCTGGGTGCTACAGTGTGGTTTCTAGGCATTCAGCACTATCCCTATAACTATGTATTACAAGTATTATAGCATTTAAAACAATGGCAAACTGTAGTTAAGATCCACCAAAGATCTACATTCTGCACTTTAGATCCAGACAGCGATGTGTAGCTATCCCTTTTGCAAACTGTGCAGATGATCACATGGCATGCATTTTTTGTGTCAAGGGTTAATGCAGATATAATACCCTTACACAAAGGTTCAGTTGGGTTCTTTGAGAATGTTTAATAACTAGAAGTGCAAGAAATGGCTGCATAGTAGTTCTATGGAAAAGGGTTTTTGAACTGCAAGAACTGTAGACCCCAGAAAGAAGCTGCCTACCTAACCCAGTTGTTCTGAATCTCCAAAAGGCGAGAGTAAAATTTTTTCCAGCCATAGATATCCAAACTGACAGGTGTACATAATTCTGAGAATAAATTTAGGTAGGATTCATTCCTTCGCAGACGAACTACTGCTGTTTAATAACTTGCATTGCACAGGAGAATAGTAATGCAAAATCACCGAGATAAGACTAGAACAGGGGTGGGCAAACTTGCTCAGCATAAGAGCCGCATAGAATAAACATCAGATGTTTGAGAGCCACAAGACATGAACAAATATCACCTGCTTTTATTGGAAAATAAGCAAATTTGCTTTTTATTAACATTGAGACTGCCAAAAATAATAACAAAAGGGGTAAAAGCAGATATTGATAATGATATTGCCCAATGATATTTGTTTGCTAATAATATTTACCTTCCTCAGCCGCCCTGCCGGGAGCCACATAATATATGTGAAAAGAGCCGCATGTGGCTCCCGAGCCACAGTTTGCCCACCCCTGGACTAGGGTGAAGAAAATGAAGGACAATTAGTACTAGTATGGAAGAGCTGAGCTATTGTAAAAGCTAAAGTGTTTATAATTGTCTTAGGTATTTCTCAGTAGGAAGGGTCCATAATCTTAATCAGAGTTCGCACAGCTTCAGAATTGAGCGCAGAGAGCTGGTGCCACAATATGGCTGCCATGGTCCTGGGTCTAATCCCATCACATTAGGAGACTCCAAGCCAAGCAATTCTCCTGTGATGGAAACTGCCATTGCAAATCAGTGCACACAAATATTATACCTCCTGTACTTTTTCTGAATCACCTCCTACTCCAAGCCGGTGCTGGCTCTTTAGGGTGAAGCAAGTGGATGTCAGGGAACACACCGGCACACATTCAGGCTTGTTAGGGAATATCTGCGATACAGGAAAACCTAGAAGCTTCTTGTAACCTCACATTTGACTTCTGCCTTGGCTAGAGGGAAATCTTGAGGAGTCACCTTATCACTGTCCTTGAGCACCTACATGCATAACTGCAGTTAAGTTGTCCTGAAAAAAAAATCAATCATTTCTATTTAACAGATATAAAGAATGCTTTTCTTCTACAAGGCCCAAGGCATCAATTGATTTGTTCTACAGAGGAAGCTGAGAAGTTCCCATGGCTTTCTGCACTGCAAAGAGCAATTATCTGTAGCATTGAAGAGAGCGGAAGCATCTTTTAAGATTTACAATAACCAGCAATGTAATTCCATGCTGACTAAATTTGACACAGAAAATGAGTCTATTTCCAATTAACCTTTGTTCAAATCCATTTCTGATTTACTAATTAGCTATAAGTAAATGGCATGACAAAGTTAAATTGTATACACATAGGAACTCTATTCTCAGTATTAAAAGTGGAAAAACTGGAACTTCCTTTCGAAAAGGTTATTCCTTGCCCTGACCTGGATAACCCAGGCAAGCCCGATCTCATCAGATCTCGGTAGCTATGCAGGGTCAACTCTGGCAAGTACTTGGAGGGGAGACTTCCTTCGAATACCAGAGGTGGGAGGCAGGGGCAGGCTTTATTCAGCCACCTCTCTGAATATCCTCCAGGCCCCCAGTAGGGGTCAGTCACCAGAGGTCACCATGACTTCCAGGTACACACACACAAAAAGGTTGTTCCTTTTTCTTCTGCATACAGAAAACAAGGTTGCACTTACCTGTAACTGGAGAGAACATGGAAAGAACTGAGGGAGTAGCGCCCCTCCTCCTGGTCATGTGAGCATTTTGGCGGGAAAGTGCCAGAGGGAAGAGGGGCGCTCCTAGTCTATTAGAAAGCTTGGAAATCTTTTCCGTAGCTGGCCTGCGACTGCGCAGTCCCCGTGTGTGCCTGCACAGAAGCCACGATGATGAACAGGGGAGTAGTCTTTTAAAATACTAGGCTGACACCAACCCTTGGGTCAGTGCTGGGAAGATGGCCTCACCCCTGACACTGATGGTGCTAGAGCGAATCTTCAGTGTGCCAGCAGTACTGAGCCAAGGGGCAGTATAATCAGTGGTGCCTTCCACAATCCTCCAAGAGCAGTCATAGCAGTTACACATTTCTGCCCTACCCCAACAAATGGTGTGTGTGTGTTCTGAATTATAGCAGTCCAAAGCAAACAAGTTCTGCATGACTTACTCTGCATCACATTTCTCGTACATAACATGAACAGAATGGAATTTCAGTATCAATAGTACTCTATTTACTAATATTCCTTTTCCTTGCACTCAATATGTATTAATCCATACACTTACCAGACTCAGTGGTTCGTAATTATACCATTTACTGTTTTTACCTTTCCTGTTCAGTGTGTCAAGTATGTGTATTATCTCACTTAGTTCTCTCTTTGTGAAACACTGCATGTTTATTGTCTAATAAAGAGCACAGTCTGCATCCAGATATTGCTGCTGGTCTGTTTCCTAGGATAGACTAAGATCATCATTCAATACTGAAAGTCAGAACACAGACGGTGACCAAGCTATTTCTGAAGTGGTTGTTCTCCTACCACCAAAGACTTCACAGAATAACTATCGACAGAACAACAAGAGACAGTTTAGTCCTGTTACTTTAAGGCCAAAGTTAGAAAGGATTCACCAAGTTAAAATATTGTGCTGTTTTATTGGTGTAAAAATCACACAATTGCTAGTTCTGATTCTGCTGAGATACATTCATGCAGTTTAACATCTATGATCCCACAGCCAGAATAAGCCATTAAATAGTATATCTGCTGTTAGTCAGCATTAATGCAAATTTACATATGAGATCAAAAGGTGTGTATTATACAATATACAACAAATCCTAATACAGTACATCAACCCGAAGAGCAGGGAACTTTCTGTTAATAATGCAACGTGTCTATAAGCCTGAAGAGTAAGGCTTGGAGACATGAGGAGAAAGTGTAGCCCAAACCTCTTAAACCACGTATCTTGAGGGGAAGGAAAAGAAAAGTTGAAGTGCTGACACATTTCTTGACCACAGATTCTTTAACAAAGAGTGTCTGGTGAATGTGTCGGTTAATAAAAAAGGCAATGTGCAAATCATGCAACTACAGGTGTTCTGAAAATATGCCTGACTGAGAGGAACACCTATTCCTTTCACAAAAGGGTTGTATATGTGCATGCTGCAAAATCAGGGTCATGAATTACAACCACTGTAAAGCTGTGGTCATGTTGTACAAGATACCTAAACATAAAAGAATAACCAAATCTATTTGGCATGGCAAAATAGTATCTAAGTGTGTGGCACTTGAAGGAGTTGGTTTATCCAAAATGGCTGGCTGTTTGAAATTATAGTTAACTAGCAATGTTGCAATAAATGGTGACGAGAAACTGACCAATGACCACAGCAGATAAATCTCACTTTCACAGTCAAAAGGAAGATATAGAGCACATATTCATGATAAAATGTGCTTTTGGTGCTTATTTAAGGTAACTGGTAACAAAGGCATCCATTTTGGATACCTGGAATATTTTTTTTTTCATGATGTGAAATACCAAAAAAAAAAAACCCATTAGGTAATGAATTCCAGTTTGGGATTTAGGCCACTGAAATTGTAAAAACCTGGCTCCAACTTAGACTGTAAGTGTGTTCCCAAGAAATGGGAGGGATGGCAGTGCCAATATATAGAACATTCAAGGAAACATTGATTCCAATTCTTTGTATTAAAATTATAAAAGTTACTTAAATACAACTGTGGACAGAGGACAAAACAATCACAGAATGTTAAGAGTGCACTGAGCTGAACATATGGGTCTTTAATTAGGCCTTTTACCCAATTTCCCCTTTCAAAGTTAATTAGTTCACAGTTAATGGCAACCGGCTTATAAGTGAGAGAAAGGTCGAAGCTGTTCCAGTTGAACCTCCAGTGAAATTCTCTCTTCAAGAACATCCTGGAAAGAACAGATTTGTATTTAAATACTCTAGAGTGAAAGAACATCAGAACATTTTAGAAGATACAATTATAGGCATTAACATTTGCTGGGGCATGCTTGGCATTAACAAGTCTAGATCTTTTACATACAACCTATTTTAAAATTGCTACTTATTTAAACACATGTGCAAAGGAAAAAAACCTCTACGCTATGTATGGGAAAAGAGAAATCTAAAACAGCTGGTGGCAGGCCCTTGTGCATCACCATCCAATGCAAGAGGCTTGGCTACACTGCTTGAAACAGCAGAATGAACTGACAGACTAAAAATACGATCCATGTTGAAATCTGGGTTTTCCCATTCAGAAACCATTCATATTTTCAGCCTTCAATGATAATTAATCTTATCCCCACCCCTACTAGTTCAGCATCAAGAAAAACTGCTTGTTTGTAAGGTTTCCAAGTAATCCCTCGTTCCCTTGAAATCTTTCCAAGATATTACTTACCTTTAATTGTTGCTGCAATTCACTATTCAGTCTGGCTAAAACAGTATTTGTCTCCTTATTGCGTCTGATTGATGCCTGAATTGCCTTCTTGTCCTTTCCTACTGACCTGAGGGGACATATTAGAAAACAGTTATCAGGAATGTCTGAATTTATTTCCAAACAACTCAACTAAGCAGGTATTCTGAAATTACAGCAGTTTACTATTATGTTACTTAGCCTTCTAATATTTTTCTAGTTGAATGGATTTTGTATGTATGGCCTGTCGGTGACCACCGGCTGCAGATTACTAGGGCCAGCCTGCAGGCAAACTTTCCAAATGATATCTCAGACTGCCTTTGCAAATGTATTAGGTTTCAAGGCAGTTTTGAAAAGTTAAAGCCCTACTATATACACTGAATTGTACAGTGTGACACTTGTGTCACGTAGCAGGTTTCTAGTACAAGTGCATTGTACTGAACTATGCTATCGTAAAAAAAGACTTTCGGTACTGACAACAACAGATTTACACCCAAAGTGTTTGCCAAAGGAACCCAGGTCCAATGCAGAGAAAAGTGAAGGGCTGGAACTCAATTATGTGAAATATATACCTATTTACAACTGCCTTTGCAATTTTTTCAGAATTCATAGTTCTCTAACAATAAATTGTATTTTTCATATGCTTCTCTGTGGAGCCAAAGGAAGAAGGCATGTGACTAACTTGGAAGTGACAGCAACTAGAATGTAAACTTGTGAAAGAGAAAGAGAGATCAGAGTCCCTGATTAACCCCTCTTTAGGCTTCTGCTGATAATTTCAAAATGCCTGATTCTCTGTAAACAATGTTTACTTCCTGAACCCAGGGATGCAACGAAGGCATGCGGCCATTCTTGGAAACAAGCAAGGAAAGTGTGACGGAATAAGCTGTACACTTAGTATTCAAATTTTGATGTAGTACAATTTTTTAGTGTTACGCTTTACAGAGCGTAACACTAAACAAGTTACATTTGACTGGTGTTCAGTAAAAAGCCATTGTACTTGTGCTTCGAAACCCATCTTATCTGTTCTCCTTATGTAGCAGTACAGTTATTCAAGTATTATTGACATCTAATTCTTTCTATAACACCAAGACATTTTCTTTAATACATCCATTAGAGGTACTTATACACATCTCGGGTTACCTAGGAATAGATGGCTGTGAAGCAAGAACAGCAGCTATGACACCTGTTTTCTGCGTATGCTCCTCAGCTTCAGGTCTCAGCTCATCCTCTGATTTTGGCCTTCTGCGGATCGGTTTTGGCGGTGGAGCTAGAGGTGTGGTGCCTTTGCCCTAGAAAAATACATGTAACATTGACACATACTGCTTGTTATATTGCTATAAATTATTTTCTCTAAAGCCCACTGTAAGAGTCAACAGGGACTGAGAGACAACGTGGAACAACAGCCTCTGTGTTATATTGTTCCAAAAACAGGGCAGGTTTCTGTAAACCTTCCCCATAACCAGGTATAACTGATCTCAAAAATCTCTGTAGTATGTATCAGCACTGTCAATGTTTATTGTGTGTGTCTGTATATATATACGTCTATATATGTGTGTGTACATATATACTCACACACACTTCTAACCACTAAGTAGAACACTTCATGCATCTTATGATGAACTCTGGCTCATGATACGATAAACATATTTGTTAAAGTCGCCACAATACTCTTAGTTGGCATACCGCATTTGCAGGGGTACTAGAAGCTGTCTTGTCCTCTAATCTTCCATCAGTCTTGGCAACTCTAATAGTTCCTGCAGAATCAGAGGGTTTTTCTGCCTGCAAAGAGAAATAATGCAGAAATGCAGGGACAAGCATTTTGTTAGCAACAATCTTCTGTTCTACTGTGTGGTTATTTAAAGGTTGCATTACGAAGGAAGGCTGCTTTAACTGGCTGCTGCGGCAATCTTCCCATCACTAGTTTGGGTACTTCTACCTTGACAGTAGGAGAGGAATGGTCAACTGGATGATGACTCTAAAGTCACTTTCTGACTCTCGGTAACCCTGCCAAAAACATTTTCAAGTTGCAAAGAAACTACCCCCTTCCTTTGGGATTTTGTATGCAGAATAACTCCTGAGTAAACTTAGCAGTCATGGAATAAGAGGATGGGTTCTCTTATGGATTACAAAGTGGTTAAATGAGAGGAAGAGTAGGAATAAATGGACAGTTCTCACAATGGAGGGAAGTAAGCAGTGGGGTCCCACAAGGATCGGTACTGGAGCCTGTACTATTTATTCATAAATGATCTGGAACCAGGGGTGAGTAGCGCTGTGGGCAAGTTTGTAGTTGGCACCAAATTATTCAGGATGGTGAAAACCAAGGCTGATTGTGAAGAGCTCCAAGAGGATCCCCACAAACTGGGTGAGTGGGTGATAATGTGGCAAATGAAGTTCAGTGTTGGCAAGTGTAATGTGATGCATAATGGGACAAAAAACCTCCCAACTTTAAGTACAGGCTAATGGGGGTCTGAACTTGCTGATACTGAGAGGGAAAAAGATCTTGGGGTCATAGTGGATACCTCAATGAATGTGTCAACCCAGTGTGCTGCAGCAGTGAAAAAGGCAAACTCTATGTGAGGAATCATTAGGAAAGATTAAAAATGAAAGAGCCGATATTATAATGCTACTGTATAGATTTATGGTGAGGCCTCATTTGGAATACGGTGTCCAGTTATGGTCACTGTATCTCAAAGAGGACACTGCAGTACAGAAGAGGGTGACTGAATTAATTAGGGGGTCGAAGTATCTTCCCTATGAGGAAAGCCTGAAGTGTCTGGGACTTTTCAGGTTAGACAAGAGATGACTGGGGGAGGGGGCATGATAGAGATGTATACAATTATGCATGAAATGGAGAGTGTTGACAAAGAAAAACCCTCTCCCCAAATCCTAGGACTCAGGGGCATCAAATGAAGCTGATGGGCAGTAGATTCGGGACATGTAGAATTCGCTGCCAGAAGATGTACTGGTGGCTACAGGAATAAATAGCTTTAAAAGGGGATTAGATAGAGATTCATGGAGGATAGGTCTATCAATGGCTACTAGCCATGGTGACTGAGGGGAACCTCCACATTCAGAGGCACCAATCCTCCGAATCCCAGAGCCAGAAGGCAATATCAGGAGAAAGCCTCGGCTTCTATGCCCTGTTGCTGGCTGTCCAGAGGAACTGGTTGGCCACTGTGTGAGACAGGATGCTGGACTAGATGGACGACTGGTCTAATCCAGCAGGGCTCTGCTACATTTTGTCCATCTTTCCAATTCCTGCCTTCAAGGCAGCTTACATATAAAATTAAAGCAATGCAAGAATAAAACACAAAACAAACCAGACTAAATCAACAGGTAAAAATTCCAAACCTTCCATAGTTCTACAACACTGAGAACAGGGTTTTCACTTGGAACCTTAAGGACAAGGCCATATGGTATGTTCCATAATTAAAGCTCCACTACTTTCCCACTGGGAACATCCCATCTACCTTACAAAGGTTAGGACACCCAGAATTGGGCTGCAGCTGACAATCCTCAGGCATATACATACAGAAATAGACTCATTTTCAGATACTTTGGCCCAGTCCACTTAGAACTTAGGTTAAAACCAACACTTCAAATTGTGCCTGGAAAGAAACCAAAGTCTGCAAATGTGGTTCAGCACTAGTTAACGGGCACTTGTGGTCAGATATACATAATTGTCATCTGTTACTAGAGGATGCCACTTTCACGGAACCAACCATTCATGATCCCCAGAACAATATCTAGAAAACCAAATGGCCGTAAGACCACAAAATTATTCACTGTCACTGTAGAGATCCATGTGCCCTTAACCAGGTAACATGAACAAAATGTATACAGGTGAAAGTTGCACTTCCAAATGGATAACTTGACCACAGAATATCTTGTTGCCACCTGGTGAAGGGTGAAAATGCTTGTTAGAAGCTGTGCTTGAAACATTCAATATTTACTGGACTGGAATCCAAAGTACCATCCAACTAATTCCACACATCTGAAGAAGTCTGGGCTTCTGCTTCTAAAATAGCCTCCATGTCACACCGCAGGTTGCTTTTGAAATGTAGAGGATTTCCAGGTGCAGTCTATATAGCACAGGGACTGGCTTCTTAAAGAAACCCACTACCCCAATGTGCATATCTTTGGCTGACCTGAAGTGACTCTCTGGATCCTGGCCTGTGTCTATTACAATATCACTAACACCGTCAGGGTTCTTTCAATGGCTATATAGGAAAGAGTGGAGTACTTTGACAGGCCAGTGAAACAGAAGACCTACATAGGGCTGTCAATAGCAACTACAGGGATCAACAATACAAGACAGTACATAGGAGGTAAGGACATTACGATCTCAAGAACTTTGTATCAGTGCTTATACTGACTTGCAACGCTTCTGCATTTCTCTCAATTTCTTCATCCTCTTCTTCATTCACACCTGATGCAGCAAAAACCTCAAACTGGCTAAAATCTGCAAAGTTTGGCTGTTCTGGTATTTGTTGAGGTGAGGTACTGGTATGAGCTATTAGACCGTCAGAATCTGACGGGCGATGAACATGACCGCCGGCCTACAGTAAAAAAAACAAGAGTAATTTAGTTCTTCTGAATATCTTGTTTGGATGCTAAACAAGAAAAAAACAAAACACAGGTCTTTAGCTGTAATTGATGTTTTATAAGTGGTAATACCTGCAGGCATACCAACAGGCTCTGTGCCTGAGCATAGCCTGAACTCTGAATCTTCTATGGCTATCCTTGCTGGTGCCAAATCTTTCTCCCTTTCTGAGTCTGTGGTCACTGTACATACCTAAAGGGCAGCAGTCTTCACTTTCTCTTCATTTCTTTCAAAGAGAGCACCACAAGAAGTTAAAAAGGGGCCTGCTGCAGGAATGGAGGGACAGCTGTGTGACTGCACAGATGACCACTTGAAGAACATCAGCTACAGGTAAGCGCAAAGTGAGAGAGCTGACTCCCCACCCCAGGGCATACACAGAGGATTTCATGTTAAAGGCTTATCTAAAGCTATAGAAGTCCAGGATGGGTAAGTGCTGAATTCATTTGTCTGATGGACAGAGATTATGAAGAATATTTTTTTTCTAATTCCACAGCTTTTTTTTCGTTTACTTTGCTCTAGTGAGTGTTTGAAAGCAATTGATCTGTCACTGAAAGTATTCCCCAAATCAAGAATTTAAGGAACACCCAAAGTAAAAGCATGAAGAAAAGGGAAATTTCCTGTTGTCATTCATCCAAGTCCTCCCCTTCTCTACAGACAGAGGAGCCTGAAGGAAGACTACGCAAGCAGCATCATGAGGTGGCAGAATTCTGAAGCAGTAGAATAGACTGAAAGTACTACTTACAACAGCAGTAACCACTTTGTTAACACTCACTCCTTACAAATTAAAAAACAGCATATCAAAGAGAAATGTTTTACACATGCTGCTTTCCCACTTATTGGGCATTATAAATGCAAGTGACTGGTGAAAGGAATGATTCCTTCCTTTTAATCCCAAATGGTACCGCCTAGTCTACTACTTCAGCCATTTGCCACCTCATTCTGCTGCATCTGCAGACCAGGACTAAGACTTGCTTCTAGGAGAACGGACCACCATCCAACAAGGGTATATCACAGAGTGGTGTGGATCCAACTATGCTCCATCCTAGGAGACATCTTCCAATGGAAGAGCCACTTAAGCCGGAGGAAGGCTTCAGCCTTTGCTCACTGGAGTGGTAGGATCCACTCCAATAGTCTACACAGCCTCGTGAGACATGTGGCTGATTGCTTCAGCGCACACCTTATCAAAAACTGTCCACATTGGGAAAAGCAACATTCACAAGGGACAGTGGTGATCCTCATGCTTTCCACATGCAAGGACACTTTGGTATAGGCCACACAATCATGGTCCCCATGTCTTTTCTGTGGTGCTATGTGCAGGGCTGTTTTTGGGCAGGAACACACAGGAACGGAGTTCCGGCTGGCTTCTCAATTGGCCACGCCCACAGCCCAAACCTCTGTGCACGCGTGGCTAGGCTACAGAGCACGCTGCCCTCCCCACGTTAAACACAAGAGGGAAAAGTGGCATATTAAAATGCCATCTTTCCCTCTGGGGAGCCCTTCCAGATTTCCTTGTCAATTTCACTCCCGCTGGTCAGCGGAGAGTGAAATTGACATGGAAAAGCCTCTCTCTGCCTTCCCTTCTCTAGCTGACATGTCGCAGCTGGAAAAGGGCAGGCAGGGAACCCGGGCACATTGAAAATGCCTTTCCCTGGGTGTCTGGTTCGGGGGGGGGGGGTGTAGACTAGAAAGGTGATGCTGAAATGGGGCGGAGCAGCTTGGGGGGGGGGAAGAGGCAAGCTTCCATGCCTGCCCTGTGCTTCTCCAGCCCCCCGCCTAATGTGCTAATGAGATGTGCTGTCAGGGCTGTGGCCTAATATGCTAATGTTTCTGCTGTTGGGTGTGGCCTATTATGCTAATGAGTTCCTGCTGGGCTTTTTCTACAAAAAAAGCCCTGGGTATGTCCATGAGGAATTCGTTTCCTACCACTGCTGAATGTTTCAGCTGGCTCACAATTAAAAGACAAAGTACAGAACTATAATATTCTGTTTGGTGCAATAAAAGTTCTCAAGGGTATCCACTTAAATATACTTTTGACTATACTTGTTATAGGTTTTTAAAGAATCTAGGAAAGAATCCTGTACCTATACCCATTCCCTATCGCAGAAGGGCCAAACATGTGCTTTGATTCAATTGTTTCCCCACAAATAATTCCACCTGAAGACAACACAGGCCAAATTCAGGCAAATGATTGGTGCAGTTTCATGGATAATCTGTTGTAGTTCAGTTGGGGGTACACTATAACTCTTTAGCCATGAAGTTCACTGGATAGTACCTTGGACTGCTCATCTCTCAGTTTAACCCACTTCACTATCTTGTCAAGGATAAAAGTATGCCTCACTCTGAAGGTAGGGTGAGAGGACAGCCAGTAAGCTTCAATGGATCTGTACTTGTGCCTTCCTAATCATCGTCCAGCAGTCTAACCACTATGCCACACTGGCTCATTTCAAAGTACAGTGAAAATTCTCATGTGAGAGACACAGCAAGTATGCAACTAAGCTAATGAACTGCTAGCAACTTAGAAGAAATCACTATATTACCTGTGAGGGTTGAGGTCTTGGAGGCACTGCAGGGGGATAGGCAATCACTCCGGCTTGCTGTTGACCTGTAGGGTAATAAGATTTAGATGAGAAAAGCTCATCTTTTACAAGAGGTTGGGCTTCCAAGGGCACCAGCCATATTACCTTTTAGCTAAGAGCTTCTCAAACTGGGGTCTCTGAGGGCATTAGGAAACTCATGAGTTCTGTGCCTTTTGTAAAGGACAAACCGTATGCTGATCTGGTTAGAGTGAAAATGTATGGCTTTCTGCTTTTTAAGTGTGCAGGCAAGGACTCACCACTTCAAGGGAAGAGACAGAATGTGCTTGCACCCTCTTTCAAAGGGCAAAAGCTCATAGAGCTTCCACTGCCTATAATTGTATTTATTTACTTTATTGAATTTATATCCCACCCTCCCTGCAAGCAGGCTCAGGATGGGTTGCGTCAATCTCAATACAATTCAATTAAAAATAACTTTAAAATAACAATTTAAAACAATATATATATAGCTTCCACATTATCTTAGACCACTAGCCAGAAAAGCACTGTTTGGCTGCTGGGAATCAATAGTTCAGCCCTAATCAGTAGAAAGTCAAGGAGCTACAGTTTTAATGAAGATATGTCTGGTAAACCTGGATTGGTTGTCACGTTATGTTCCAACAGAAAAGATTTCAGCAAAGAGATGGACAGATGTCACAGACATCAATCGTGGTTGTCAGACAAACAATATCTCACACTGATCATATTCTTTGAGCAGATCTGTAAGTTTTTCTAGGGCCCTTTCCCATTGTTCAGCTACTAAGAAAGAAGCCTTTTGCGAAGGTCCTGTGTCTGGGGCGGGGCGGTCTGGGGCGGGGGGTCCCGCTCCCAAGCTTCGACGGGGTGCCATTGGTGCCTGCGTCGGGGGTAAGGAGTCTGGGAGTGCTCCTGGATCCCTCCTTGACAATGGAGGCCCAGGTAGCAGCCACTGCCAAGTCGGCTTTTTACCACCTGTGGCTGGCTCGGCAGCTGGTTCCCTTCCTCGACCGTGATGATTTAGCCACAGTGATCCATGCGACAGTCACCTCGAGGTTGGACCACTGTAACGCTCTCTATATGGGGCTGCCCTTGGCGCAAATCCGGAAGCTGCGCTGGTGCAGAATGCCGCGCCCAGGCTGCTGATGGGCCTCACTAAGAGGGACCATGTCCAGCCTGTGCTAGTGGCGCTGCATTGGCTGCCCATAGCATACTGGGTTCGCTTCAAGGTGATGGTTCTTACCTTCAAAGCCCTATATGGCCAGGGTCCAACATACCTGAAGGACCACCTCTCCCCATACGTACCCCAGTGGGCACTTCGGTCAGGGTCCCAAAATCTACTCTGTGTTCCGGGCCCCAGGGAGGCCAGGCTCACTGGAACCAGGGCCAGGGCTTTTCCGGTGGCGGCTCCTGTCTGGTGGAATGAGCTCCCGGAGGAGATCAGGGCCCTGCGGGACCTTAAGTAGTTCCGCAGGGCCTGCAAGATGGAGCTCTTCTGCCAGGCTTTCAAATAGGAGCCGCCACCGCTGGTACCCATCATGATTGACATCTGATGATATGTCGCCACCCTGGATGCAGCCCAGGCCTGACGGCCATGGTAGGCCATACCCCAACCCTGATGCCATTTGAACTATGACTGGAAGCACTTTACTGTATTTTTATTGTTGTTATATATTTAAATTGTGGGATTTTAAATTGTATTTTAAATGTTTATTTGTACTGGATATGGCACATTATGCCCTTGTTAGCCACCCTGAGCCCGTTCGCGATAAATAAATAAATAATCTATGGTGCAAAGTCTATCCTAGTCAAGAGTGGGAGTGATAGTAAATTGAGTCAAGGACCTTCAGAATCAGCTACCCTCCAAGATTTTCGTAAGGTTGGTTTTCTAGCATAGCCAACAAGGGTCTTGCTGTACTGTTTTGTGGATGTGAGAGAACTGAAGCATGGGGCATAAGCAGCTTACTGTACATGCTTTGAGAAAGCGCTGTCCCTGTATGTATTGTGCGACAGCAAGGGGAAGGCTTGGGTGGGTGGGAGCTGAAATTTTTAATTCAAATGGCAGCTTGCAGTTTGCTGAAAGTTGACAGATACTCTTGTAGATATTCCCACTAAATGCTTGGGAAGTATTTCTCCATTACATTTTCATACAGTCACAGGTTTAGAGAGACACAAGGAGCCATGTTAAGTTCACATTTATCGTGGCACAAGTTTTCAAAAGATTAAGACTACTTTACTAGTCCCAAAGTGCTCTGGAGTTCGCAATTACAATTCAGAAAAAGAATTACACCAAAAATGGCAAACCAATTCAACTGTTTCTCAACACACATCAGAAAAAACATACTGAACTGCCATTGTACATCACAACGTGAGCTTCTGAAAACAGGTACCTGGAGTGATCGTAAAGGTCCTGTTCATATCTAAAGACGATGACCGTGAGTGTGAGGGATGAGGCCTTGGTGGTGGAGGAGGTGGAGCAGCGTTATCTGGAGACGTCCCTGAATGCGACCTGAAAAGCAACGGGGCAATATAAAAACTCAGTGGCCAAACTCATCACTCCTACACGATCCTGTTAGACTGCAACAACAGATTCCTTACTGCCAAAGCTCATTCAGAACCGTAACAACTGAAGGTAACTTAAATGCACTGTGTTGAATCATGTCACCTGCCAGCCATGATGCAATGAAGGTGGCTGCTCTACAGCACTGAGGTCTGCAAGGCTGGAAACAGCCACCTTGTCCGGACTACAGGGTCTTATTGTGACATGTTTTCATTAACAAGCTGTCAAACTGTCACAAAGAGCAACACTGTATTTTACTTTCAGAGAGGAGTTTCCCAGTATAACGTGGCAAGGACTCTTTCGCCAGTTTGCTGCCTGCGACCTTTAAAGCACTTTTAAGGTCTAGGATTTGCATATCTAAAGGACCACCTCTTCCAATACATCCCAGTGCATCGATTACAATCCTCAGGCTGCCACTCGTGTAAGGTGCCCCACCTGGCCACAACCGGGGGCCACGCCTTTTCTATTGTAGCCCCCCTTCTGCAGAATGGGATCCCTGAAGAGGTATGTATGTGGAGGGGTGTCGCCCCCAGCAGTTTTCAGAAGGTGCTGCAAGGCTATTTTATTTGCTGAGGCTTTTAATGGGGAATAAAATGCATATATGGGGTGGGTGGGGTGGGGTGGAAGGGTCTGGGTTTTATTTCTTCTGTACAATTGAAATGGTGATTAAATCCACCTTGAGCCACAAAGAAAGACAAGATATAAACATTTTAATGAAATAAATTTAGTCATAATTGAACATAAGAAAAGCCGATGTCGGATCAGACCAATGGCCCATCCAGTCCAACACTCTGTCACACAGTGGCCAAAAACACTAGGTGCCCTCAGAAGGTCCAGCAGTGGGGGCAGAAAGCCCTCCCACTGTTGCTCCCCCCCAACACCAAGATTACAGAGCATCACTTGCCCCAGACTGAGAGTTCCTATCTATACTTTGTGGCTAATAGCCACTGATGGACTTCTGCTCCATATGTTTCTCTAATTCCCTCTTGAAGCTGTCCATGCTTGTAGCTGCCACCACCTCCTGTGGCAGTGAATTCCACGTGTTAATCACTCTTTGGGTGAAGAAGTATTTCCTTTTATCTGTTCTAACCCAACTGCTCAGCAATTTCATGGAGTGCCCACGAGTTCTTGTATTGGGAGAAAGGGAGAAAAGGACTTCTTTCTCTACCTGCTCTATCCCATGCACAATCTTACAAACCTCGATCATGTCACCCCTCAGCCGTCGTTTCTCCAAGCTAAAGAGCCCCAAGCGCTTCAACCTTTCTTCATAGGAAAAGTGTTCAAACCCTTTTATCATTTTAGTTGCCCTTTTCTGCACCTTTTCCAATGCTATAATATCTTTCTTGAGGTGTGGTGACCAGAACTGTACACAGTACTCCAAATGAGGTCGCACCATCGATTTATACAGGGGCATTATGATACTGGCTGATTTGTTATCTATTCCCTTCCTAATAACCCCCAGCATAGCACTGGCCTTCTTCATTGCAGTCGCATACTGTCTCGACATTTTCATTGAGTTATCTACTACGACTCCAAGATCTCTCTCTTGGTCAGTCTCTGCCAGTTCGGACCCCATCAACGTGTATTTATAGTTAGGATTTTTGGCTCCAATGTGCATCCCTTTGCACTTGGCCACATTAAACCCCATTTGAGATTTCACTCATCACCGGATCTGCTCTTTCTAACTTGCTTCACTTGTATTCCAGTGACCAAATTACTTAAATGCTCCATATAAAATCATTTTGGCATCTGAACCTTGCCAGGCTCCAATCCTATGAAATGCTACACTGGCCAATAGGTGTAGCATTTCCTGTGTCAACCCCACAGGAAATGTAAAGTATATTTAAAATTGAAAAATGTGGACCTAAAAAATATCTCGGACACAATAACTACTGAAGGTAACAGAACTTGGTCTTCCTTTGCATGTGATCACCACTTTCCCTCTCTCTGCTTGTACATCTTTTAAAAAAGAAATCTGAAGCAACAAAACTGTGGCTCAACTGATGCAACCCACTTCATATCACAGCACAACTTGCTTGCATTTAACCACCAGACTGCTAGTAACAGTCTCTTCCCAGAACTATATATTCCCTTGAATTATAATCTCAAGAGTATATGTGAAGATATGTGCTGCTTCAAGCTGTTCTCTGTAGAGCCAGCATATGCATTTTATAAACAGATAAATACTATCAGACTTGTTTTAATTCAAGAGTCAAGTTTGAGGGAAAGGCATATCATGTTTGGAGACAGTGTATATAAGAAGACCAACGCATGTTCTGTGTTAAATGATGTTGAGGAAAGGGCATACGTGACGGACAGATCCAGTCCTGCCTCTCGCTGAGAGTGACCAATGGGAGCTAATGGAAAGTTGGGAGAAGAGCTGGCAGTTAGAGCTGTGGAGGTAGTTGAAGGGAGAGTTACAGTTACAGCTGGATAGAAGACAGAGCAGCTTGATCTCGGAGGGGGAGAACAGTAGCCTGACACTGGCTGATGGAAAGATAACTTGTGACAATGATGCTAGGAAGAAGGCTTAGCTAGAGAGTTCAAATGATAAGAAATGCTGAATGAGAGAGGGGGACCTGGTGTGTAGAAGGGTCAGGGCTCCCTGTATACTAAAAAAGAGACAAGACAGGTGATGAACTGGGACTGCCTGACCTACCTGGTATCCCTAAACCTGTGTGACAGAGGTGGTGGTGGGTGGTACTGTCTGTGGAGTGGGGTCACAGCATACCATTTCAACATCTTTAATACTTATCAATGAATTACCGTTGCCTAGTTACAGTGCTTCCAATATGTTCTGGATCTGAAGTAAAGGAATCTGAGCTGCTGTAACCATCTGCGGGCAGAAGAAGAAAAAAAAAGTCACAACACTTCACAGTTCAACAGACTTGGATTATTCCACCAAGATAAAACTGACAAGTTCAACAGATAAAAAATATACTGGACACAACTGACACAGTTGATCAACCTTATTAGCAGAACAATTTCTACCCAGTCACTTCGCTACTATGAACCTGACCACTATTGGATAAGTGTAAAAATGCACTTCAGCTACTTCCACCAGACTGGTCGTAGTGCTCACTTTACATATCCCAGGGGGCCTGACTGTTGCCTCCTCCATTCCTGTTCCCATAGCGGTTGAGTTCTATAAAAGGACTACCATGCACATGGCTTCTCTATAAGTGTTTTTAGCATACCGTGTATGAGACACACTCCCAGTGGGATGGGCATCTCTTGTGTGGAATGCTAAATACATTATTTAGTGGGAGTAACCCTCAGGGAGGGCCATGGCTTAGTGATAAAGCATCTGATTTAGACGCAGAAGGTCCCAAGTTCAATCCCTGGCATCTCTAGTTAACAGTATCATGTAGCAGGCAATGTGATAGACCTCTGCACGGGACCCTGGAGAACCAATGCCAGCCACCATACATAATACAGACCTTGACAAACCATGATTTGACTTGGTATAAGCCAGCTTCATATGTGTTCAACTACATGGACAGAAGGCACTGGGGTGATGACACCCTGGGGTTATGTTTAAGTCCAAGAATGTACAAGGAAGGGAGATTGTGGTGATGGGCAATTCATCTTGAGTGTGCTTGGAGGGCCACTTCACACATTTATTTTTCCCCGTAATAAACATTCATCTGTGAGAACTGATGTGTAACGTTTGAAATAGTAGAAAGTGTTTTTTTTTCTATTGCATATTCATGATTGAGAAGCTGCTGCAAATAACTATCTCCTCAAATCTTGCACATATTATGGATAAAGCTGCACGCATGGCATCCAACATTATAAAACAATTGTTTTGGAAAATTTCATGCCATAATAAGTTGAAAGGTAAAGCAACCATTGCTTTCAATTATCACTGAACTAGCAGGAAAATCAAGATGAATGCTTACCAACTGTATTTCCCCCTACAAATTTTACAGATGAACTCATTTTATTTTCTTCTGCAAGATCAGGTGATTTCACCAGTAAAGGACTTGTAGGATTTGTGTGATCTTAAAAAAAGAAGAAAAAAAATATTCTGAGCATGGCAATACATCTCGCTACCTCTTTTCTGGGTCTTAGCTAAAAACGGAAATTTGATATTTGAGTTCAGTCAAACACAATGGAAAACTTTGGTTTATTTTTAACCAACCAGAATTTGACTCACATGGCACTCAGTCCTATCTTGCACTGAGAAATCTTGATTTCAGAGGTTTCTTGTTTTCAGGGTTGCTATCTCAACCTGCGCTGCTGTGGCCCACTGTGGGAAAGTTTTGCCGTGTCAACAGATTACTTTCTGAACTTGCACTGCAGAAGTCACACCTCTACAGCCCATCTCGAAGCCCAGCCAGGTATTATCAACACAGGTGTAGGAGAAGCATGCTTCTCAGACATGAGTTATCATAAGCTGGGAGAGACTCAGTGGCAATGAGACAGTTCCAAAAGGGTGACCCACCTCTCAGACCTCTCTTGCCATATCCCTGCTTTGGGCAGTAAACCAAGAAATTCTTTTTTCCGATTGCTTTTATGTTAATATGACAGAGGCTGCAACTGTTCCTGTATCTTTAAGAGCGGTAAGAGACAAGCACAGACGCTACTTCTCTCCTTGAGTTGAACAGGGATTTGTAAGAACTTAAGCAAAATCCGCAACTCCCCCCAGCCATTACGGATGCTAACTAGCTTAGCCTTTGTATTTTTCATTGGCAGATATGAATTTTACATAATTAAATTTCATCCTGTACTTCATGCACTTAATGGCCCCTCGACTCTACCATTTGCTTTTTTGTATACTACTTAAAGCAGGGGTCCCGACTGTGGGCGTTGTGGTGCTCACCAACACCTTTCCTGGCATCTACCAAGTGTTTTTAAAAATGGGCAGGGCTTTTGCCTAGCAAGACTTCTGACTGACCACTGGAGATCTGACTGTGAAATGTTGCTTTGGCAGCAGCTGTC
This sequence comes from Lepidodactylus listeri, assembly GCA_029233225.1. Classification (NCBI taxonomy): domain Eukaryota; kingdom Metazoa; phylum Chordata; class Lepidosauria; order Squamata; family Gekkonidae; genus Lepidodactylus; species Lepidodactylus listeri. The sequence continues at coordinate 45,870,791 of JARCFY010000003.1, forward strand.
ACCACAGCACAAGGATCTTCATAGCGTGACTGAAGGTAAGCTGTGGCAGCCATTTTGTAGATGGCTCTACCTCCTGCAGCGACCACTCCGTGGCTGCACCCACCACACTGTGTCAGAATTCCAAAACTGCCCGCAGGCTCAAAAAGGTTGGGGACCCCTGACTTAAAAGTGAGATCACAGTGAGTATCCACTGATTACATCCACAAAAGCTTAAGCTGGAATAAAATTTTGTTTCATTTAAGTGCCACAAGACCCCTGTTTATAATAGCATAGTAATAACTTCTAGAAACTGAACTCACCATTTCCAGTCCTTTTAAGCTCCATTTCCTGCATGTGAATTTTGCTTGGAGTCATTCGAATCGGAACCGGGTGAACAATAGCAGTATCCTAAGACAGAGAAGGACAACATTTTGATATGTAGTTTAAACCATTACTCTAAGCTGAGGTCCTTCATTTTTTTTTGGTCTGGGTGGTGCTTCCGCCATGCAAGGAGACAGGTTCTACACCTTTCTTTAACTCCATGCTACCATATATAGTGCTGCCAAAAGGAGATTCGGGTTGTACTGACTAAATGAGCACAGTGAAGTTACTTTATCATACTTCATAGTCACCTTTCTACATAGTGGAAGAATCTTCAACCCCACAGTGAATGTGGCATTGTCAGTGAGCTAACAGATATTAATTTACAAGAACACTTGTAAACTAAGTATTAAACTTCATAAATTATTTTAACAGTGCCTTTCATAATCTCATGCCATGGGTCAGCTTCAGTCACCCGTAACTTCCTTTTGGCCACAACCAATGTTCCCTCTAAGCTGTGGAGTCTTGTGAGCAAAAATTCTACTTTGTGAGCTACTGGCATTAAAGCTGTGAGTGAGCGATTTGGCTACTGCATAAATTAGTTTGCTCTGGAGCCATCCTTCCTAAGACAAAAATGTGTGAGCCAGATGTTAAAAACCTGTGAGTTAGCTCACACGAACTCAGCTTAGAGGGAACACTGGCCACAACACCTCCTTTCCCAGCTACCTGGTTTACAAAGGAGAAACTCTGTTCTAGTTCTTGTCTTACGCTTGCATTAGGAGTTCCTATCCTATCACATCCAGCAGTGACCTACATACATGAGAAAGGAGAGTAGGGTTTTATACCCTGCTCTCTTCTACTAGAAGGGGTCTCAAAGCAGCTTATAATCTCCTTCCCTTCCTCTCCCCCCAAGAGCCACCTTGTGAGGTAGGTGGGGCTGAGAGAGCTCTGAGAGAACTGTGACTGGCCTAAGGTACCCAGCAGCCTTCATGTGCAGGAGTGGGGAATCAAACCTGGTTCTCCAGATCACAGTTCACTGATCTTAACCACTGCACCATGCTAGCTTTCCATACATAAAGCTATGTGCAATGATTTTGTGTGGTAACATGTCAAAAAGAGGACTGCTAGTGAGTTAGAGAAAAAAAATCAGTTTGTAAACATGCCTGAATTAAAGAAGTTTTAGAAATTCTTCTCTAGAAGGAAATGGAAGATGTATAAATATGATAAACTATTGGCTCTTAGGACCAGTTACCACATGAAAGCCATCCATTCATTTTGCTTATATGATTCCTCTTAATTCCACCACATACACAGAAGGGCTGCAGGCTACTGCACGAGCGCACAGGCACTTATTTCCATGTGATGTTACACGTGGGGGGGGGGGGGAAAGGGGCAATGGTAATAAATAGTTAGGTCAGGGCTCATTTTGCAGCAGGAGCTCCTTTGCATATTAGGCCACACACCCCTGATATAGCCAATCCTCCAAGAGCTTACAGTAGCCCCTGTAAGAAGAGTTCTGTAAGCTCTTGGAGGATTGGCTACATCAGGGGTGTGTGGCCTAATATGCAAAGGAGCTCCTGCTACGAAATGAGCCCTGAGTTAGGTCATATGATCATAAGCATGCATACAAAAGGCTTGTGTGTGTATGTGTCAGTAGGACGCAATGGATAGAGGGCTGGAGATTGAAAACCCGGTACCTCTGGCACTCACAAAGAGGCTTTATTTATATTTTCATTTCTGTCTCGTTTTTGGCCCCAGGCAGTTAACAACCATAAAAAAAATATTTATTCTTAAAATAACCTGAGCAATACATGAGCATCACAATGTACTGTTATACACAGAGTACTACTGAAATGGATGTCATATCAATACTGAATTCTTAAAATATTCTATGCTCCTTTTATTTTTTTTACCCACATACAAAATTTCTGTCAACTTAAAAAGCACGTAAAAAATTATCAAGCTTATTGCCACTCCCCACCAAGCATAGTAGGATCATGCATTAACAGGCAAAACACAATTAACAAAAAAAAAATCAGAGTTAATAAAATTAATTTCAAACAAGCAAGCTAAGTGATTGACTTACAGGATCAGCTGGTGCAATGTTAGAATCAAATTGGGTCAGAGTTTGTGAGCTTGAGGAGCGTTCACTAAATGTCTCCCACTGCTGAACAGACAGAGGAGAGACAAGTCAGCACAAGAGGATGGAATAAAAGGTTTTGTTGTTTTTTTCCTGGAGAAGATTTAGCAGAGTTCAGAGGTTGCACTGGCAGATGTTTGGTGAAAACTTGACAATATATATATTTTTAACGCATACTGAAAGCTTAAGGTAGATTTAAGTCGAGTAGCACCTTAAAGACCAACAAGAAATTAGCTTTCGGGAGTCAAATCTCCTTTCATAATGAAAGTGTGAAGCAGCTTTTCAGTGCAACCGGGTATATTAAATTGCCTCAAGAACTGAATGGTCTAAGAAACCAACATAAGCAAATTTAAAGAGTTTCTATAAGTGAAAGATGGTCCAAGTTTACCAACAGAATAGTGCTAAAAGAAACACAACTTCAAAAAATGCTGCTGCTGCTCAATGTAAATAAACAAGGTTCCATGTTTTGCATGGCATTTGGAACATTTTTTGCACCTCAATATATTATTAAAAAAAACAAACAGAGAAGTTTTCGTTATGAAGTATCGTTAACATATTTTGGATTACCAAAACTGCAAATGGGATAAAATTAACTGCCAGTGCAACATCTGAAAGTTACTAGTTAGATCCCATTTTTCACAGGTGTAGAATATTTAATTTATAATTGAACCAAGGTAATGGATCAGAAGTACAAACTCTGTAAATCAACAGGGAAGTCTGCCTTCGCAATCATCTCAACAAGATACAGGACATGCTCTGTTGTAACTGCAAAATGAGTTTCTCATGCTCAGAAAACAAAACAAAGTTCAGACACAACAGGAATAATCAAGCAGAAAAGTAAGAAAGAATCTGGTATAGTATTTGAAAGTTAGATTACTTCTCAGACGAGGAATGTTAATATTTCTCAGTTAGTGGAATAGTAAGTAACTATTAGTCAAATATCAAAACACCACAGTCAGTTTTGAGATGCCTTTCATAGGGACACACATGAAACTGCCTTAGACTGACCATCGGCCTATTAAAGTCAGTATTGTCTACTCAGACCGGTAGTGGGTCTCCAGGGTCTCCTGTGGAGGTTTTCCACATCACCTACTACTTGACCCCTTTAAAACTGGCAAAGCTGGGGACTAAACCTGGGAACTTCTGTATGCAAAGCTGAAGCTGTGCCACTGAACCACGGCCTCTCCTCTCTATGCTTCCCCCATCCATTTGGAAACTGCTTCTTTGTGAGCAGCTTGGAAATTGTCTAAGTCAGTGGTTCTCAACCTTCTCAATGCCGTGACCCTTTAATATAGTTCCTTATGTTGTGGTGACCCCCAACCATAAAATTATTTGTTGTGTTGTCTAAACGGCTCTGACAAAACCAATAAAAACATTATTTTCTGTCCCATCTATACAAAATCTTGCCTGAACCAATATCTTATGTCCAACCATTATTCCTACACTGGATTGGAATCAGTTCCTAAAAGTTAGGTTCCAATGGCAATCAGCTTGCGTGGGGCCCTTTCCTACCGGTGGGGCGGCCTTGGACGCCAGCCAGCGACCCCTATGAAAGGGTCGTTCGACCCCAAAAGGGGTCCCGACCCACAGGTTGAGAACCACTGGTCTAAGTGACCACTACCATGTAGGTCTTCCCTACAGAAACAGCTACTCCCTCATGGCTGAGAGCACAACATAAAAAAATACCTTGGATTCTTAAAAGATAATCAGTAATAATTTACAATAAATTTTTGCTAGTAACAACTACACAATCAGGTACTTGTATCCTGACAGTAAGTATCTATGGATACAGAGAAGGAAGTAGAAAGACAAATACAAAAGAGATTTTAGATTAACGTTCCATTTAGAAAAAGTGTTGTCCACATAAAGCTAAAACACTGAGTTGGAGCCAAAGACTCATTTGATTAATGGCCAGGATCCAAAGAACTGTGGAACTAGTATTATAGACTTGCATTCCCTCAATAGCAGCTCACATGTTAAACTCCTTGTGAAACGGTGAAGAAGACCAGGAGCAGTATGGCATATGGGGAGCAGGGTGCTATTTAAAGAACAAAATTCTACTGGGCTAATGTGAAAATGCAAAGGCTTCAGTGCAGCCACACAGGAGGATGGAGCAGGATCATAGCTTGGATGCTGGGGGCATTAATCCTTGGCCAATGTCATTTCCCCCCCAAAAATGGGCCCCTCACCCCACCTGCTATTTAACTGTTGCAAGAAAAAAAAGACAGGCCCAATAGAGATACCTGCCTTTTCCCCTCCTAGTGCAGCTAAAAAAGCTTTGGAAGTGTTTTCAAGCAAGAAAACAGCTGGGGGGAGGGTTAAATCCCCTTCCTGCAGTGTGGCATGCCCAATCCAATGCCGCACAAAGTTATTATTGCTATCAGCCACTGAATTTGTCTAAAATCTAAATGCCATCCAAGCTGTCCATTACCGTTTCTTGCATCAAGGAATCTCATGACTGTACATATCTAGTGAAGTGAACAATAGATGTGGGGCTATTTTGGGATCAGAGTTTTCCTACAGCTAAACGTATTTGTCCAGCTATAGATGTGGCTGGCAAAGCTGCGTCTAAATGGCACCTGCTATTTCTGTCATGTTGTAATATGCATTTCTTATTACTCTACGACACCCATGCTCACAACGTAAGTTGATGATGAGATGTGTGTTCAGAAGTATCATCATGTGCATTGTATCTGACTACATGGGATCTTGGCACTCTTGAACTTCCATATGCTTTCTGAGGCAAGCCACCCAAAAGGGATAGTCTACTGTTAAGTAATATATATGAGATGGATTGACTCAATCAAGAAAGCCATGGCCCTCCATTTGCAAGACTGAGCAAGGCTGTTAACCACAGGATGTTCTGGAGGTAATTAATTCATAGAGTCACCATAAGTCACAAGCGACCTGACGGCACTAAACACACACTGTTAAGCCCCAGTAATCTTCTAGAATGACTTGTATAGGCACAGGCAATGTCTTCTTGACTTTCGTACTACATCTGTGAAGTCACATCTAGAAACGATGCTACCGAACATCTAGCAATGGGCCAGCTGCTCAGTTCGATGTAGAACCTACTGATTGTCCCTTGATTGATAAAAGCAAGCCATTCTGTCAAAGCAAAGAAATCTAGATAATCCTTATTTAGGTAAGAGACATGACTGAACATTTATTGACTATCTCAAAACGTTGTCTTAAATGTTATGGCCCAGGACTGATGCTATAAGCAGTACCGCCCAGGTATCTCAAAAGGACACCAAGTCCACGGACCTAGGCCACGTTGCACGGCACATTAGATCTTAAAACGAGGAAGTGAGAAGTTTTTGCTAACCTCGCTGCTTTGATTCAGTTCTGGCCAGGTCTGATTTAGCGACGGCATAGATGGTGATTTGCTTGGAGGGGCTTCTGCTGGTGAACTTGCATAACCTACCTCACCAGACTGATCTCCCACTTCTGAAACAGGAACCACTGCAACGGCAAAACACAATGTTGTTAAGAACTGCCTTACAACTTTTAATTACAGACTTATTTTTACTCTCCATTAGTTCTGTGTAAGATGAAGGTTTGCTTTTGGTTTTTTTAAAAAAGACAAGATATTATGTGTAGTTGCTACAAAGGCACTGTAGAAGTTTTGTAAGGACATGATACGAGGAAGGTGACATCATTGTACTGTTCCCCCCCCCCTAAAAAAATTTTTCTAGCAATTTGCATTATTGCTATTTTATGTTTCGTAGATGTTGAAACAATCAGTATCTCTAAACAAAGTCCTGGGGACCATGAAATATCCAGATGCTTCCTGTTTTAATTTCACTTGACAGCTACCCAGCCACAGGTCATGATCGCGGTGACAGGGCTGGCAAGGATCCAAAGGAGCTGCGGAGCACTTCTGGGGTGGGAATGAAACCAGAGTTCTCTCTTCTGGCAGCGGCTCCCTGCAGAGTGTCCCCTATCTTCCGAGGCGGTCTTTTGGCGCCTGCTTATTATACAAATCCAACAATATACTTTTATTTTGCGCTTTTTTTTGTGAGGCACGACAAGTTTTCACATAATGCTATCTGAATCCAGAATGGTAGGGGTGTTCTTGGATACAAAAGAAAGCTGCTAGCTTAAAGGCATTGTATCTGCATATCTACATACACTCCCCCCCAGCCTGAGTCTTCTCACTATATCTATATATCTAATTCCCAAGTGCCCCCCCCCCCGCGTGCGGATTCTTAAATCTGCACGAGGGGGGCACTTGGGGGGTGGGGTTTCTACACACGGGGGGTACTCCCCCCAGGTGCAGAAAAATCCTAAATGTTTAAAACACTTTTCGGGGGATCTTTAAATCCCCCGAAAAGTTAAAGCGTTCTCCATGCGTGCGCAGAGAACGCTGTGGCCGCTGTAGGGGAGGGGGTGGGAAGCGGTGTGACGAGGACTCGCCGCCGCCGTTTGCGGGGGGGGGGGGAGGGAGGGAAGAGCCTCGGTAGGTGGCAGGTCTCTATGCCCCCGCCGCCGTTTTGAAAGCAGGGGGGGGGGGAAGCCTCAGTGGACAGCGGGTGTCCCTGCCGCCGCTGCCGTTTTGAAGGCGGGGGGAAGCCTCGGCAGGCAGCGATCTACCTGCCGCCACCGCCTTATAGGGGGGGAGCCTCGGCGGGCGGCTGTCTCCCTGCCGCCGCCGTCGTTTTGAAGGCAGGGGGGAAGCTGCCTGGAGGGGGGACAGGGTAGAGGCTCGGCACGCGGGGCCAGAGGAGGGGGAAGAGGCTCCCCCCCCCCAGTGAGTATCGCGGGTCCTCCGGCTTGTTGTCTTCATATTTTCAACCAGCTGAAAAATTAACAGCACACAAAACCACCAAGATACCCATCCTTTACTAAACTCATGAACACATTAAGTATTTAAATGCTTTGTAAAGTCTCCAGGGCTCATTTCGTAGCAGGAGCTTCTCTGCATATTAGGTCACCCCCCCCTGATGTAGCCAATCCTCCAAGAGCTTACAGTAGCACTTGTAAGAAGAGCTCTGCAAGCTCTTGGAGGATTGGCTACATTAGGAGGGTGTGGCCTAATATGCAAAGGAGCCCTGCAAGTCTCCACATGACAGACAGCACATTTCCAGTGATCCATCTAGTCCAAGCATAGGCATTGTGCTGTAGACTATACATAGCATTCTGTGTTCCCTGCCCTCTTTTCATGCCTCAGCCCATACAAATAGCCATCGGAGAACAAGTGGTCTGCACACACGTCAACGCTTACTGTGCATGCCATTCACTCCAGAGCAAATGAAGGACTGGATGAGGATATTAAATACAAATGGACAGCAAAGGCCCTTATGCTGCATAGGCTTGATGGAGGGAGTGGGCAAGGAGGATAGGAAAAAGGGCTCAGCTGAACCCTGTGGGAATTCTCTTCATGTGGGCCCTAAACACCCATACTTGTGAGCAGATCAGGCCCACAGGTGTTTATATATTTGTACATAAAACGGGAGGGATTCCTGTTTTAAAGAACAGTACAGACGCAGAAGGGACTCTTCTAATAAATGGGCAAGTAGTACCAATACTACATATATAAGTATATGTAAGTATCTTGCCACTAGCAATATTTGCAAAGGGAAACAAACATTTCTGGAAGAAAAATACCTGCTGAGTCCTCCAAATCAATCAGTTTAGGCATTAAACTTTCAGGCAGTTTTTCGGGCAAATCGTAGCCATTCTTTCTTGCGACGACTAGATGAAAAGCAGCACAGAACTCATCCAGTGTTAATGCCCCATCTTTGTCAAAATCTGATAGTTCCCTAAGGGGGGAAAAACATTATTTCTGAACTTTGGAAAAATAATGTTTATTTTATTATATCCTTTGAACACGTTGAATACTTTGAAAAGTTCTAGTCAAGACCAGGGCTTTTTTTTACAACACATCCTGTTTTACTATGAAAACATTAAGGCACTGTTGTTACATCGTCTGGCACCCTGATTCTAAACGTATGTTCACACTTGTAAAAGCTGCGAGGCAAAATAAGCAAGCAGTTCCCACATGATGAATTTTCTGATGGAATGTGTCACTTCAGACTGAAGGTGGAAAGCCAAATATTTAAATTCTCTCTGCACAACACAAACTAGCATGATACAGAGAAGGGTAAACTCTCTGACATATTAGTGCTTTAGGTATCTGACGTATTAGTGCTTTGGTTCCAGGAGTATTTTAAAATTAGTCTCTCAAGCCTGCCTCACTGTGCCCTACCTTCAGAAGTGAGGTGGGAGATGACTAGAGATGGGGTATTTTCTGTGGTGGCACCTTATCTTTGGAATTAATTAATTGATTAATTAATTGTATTAGATTTGTAGACCGCCCTCCCTACAGTTTTGTACACCTCTCTCCCTCTCAAGCCTCACCTGCCACCGATGGTACTTTCTTTTAGGTGCCAAGCCAAAACACATCTTTTTACCCTTACATTTATTTAGAGGTTTTTTACCTTAGCAACTTTTTCATAGTTTGCTTCTGTTTTATGGATCGGTTTTATGCTACTTGTGTCCAATGGCTTGTTTTTAATGACTTTGTAACACTTGTTATGTTTCAAATGTAAGCCACCTGCACTCCCCAAAATGTTGGCGGGACTGTGGACAGGAAGGCTCCTACATCCACTGTTGGGGGCCTTGTGAGACTGTTCAAGCTTTTGGGGAAGATGTAATCTCCTAAATTGCTTTATTAACAAGCTATACGGTTCCTTTAAATCCGGAAACACTACTGCTGAACCTGTGGCATGATGCTATCCCTCAGTCTCAGAGGGATCTAATCATTAGCTTACTGACAGCAGCGAAGACGACAATTGCACAAACTTGGAAATCCTCTCAAACACTCTCAAGGTCTCTTTGGATGACAAAAGTGTGGGATCAGTTTCTAATTGTCTATACCAATCAGAAATTTTTCCGAAAACTACAAATTTTGTTGAAAAAATGGTACTCTTTCTATGAATGTGCAGCTACACACGATATTCTGCCACAAAATAGATTTTGTAGAGATTTAATACTGACGTAGTCTCACCCACTGGTCTTTGCCTTTGTTTCTATGCTTACTCTATATCTATATTTCTTCTCTGATGCACTTGTACACTATTTAATACTTAATACTCAATAATTTTTAATATTGCTACTTGCTTTTCTTGCCTAGTTTAACTCTTGTTTATGATAACAGGTTGAGATTTCCGTGTTTACCAGAAGTTCCTTAATGTTATATTTGTATGAATGCTCTTGGAGCTGTGTTGCACTTTGATTATCTTCACTGTATGTTTTGAATTTGTCAATAAAATTTTTTTTTAAAAAAAATGTAAGCCACCTCATGCAGGACAGGCAGCACAGAAATACCCCAAATAAATAACATTTAATACAACAGACGCATTAAAAGTTTCCCATTTGCAGCTGCGAAGCGCTGTTCATTCTGTCTTCAAGTCATGACCTAGTTCCTTTTAACTTAACAGAACCTAGATGCACATTGACACTTTCAGATGCTATTTAGTTTCAGTAGATACAACTAGCTTCTCCATTCACTTCAACAGAGTTGGCAGGTCCAACTGTACATTCTTTTGCAAGTAAAAAGCTACCTCTTGGCAAGAGTGAATAATCAACATTTCCACCCCAGGGCTGTGGCTCAATGGTGGAGCATATGCTTTCTGTGCAGAAGACTCCAGTGTCAATCTCTGGCGTAGCCGGATTAAAAAAAAATACCTTAAGTGGCAAAGACCTTTCGCTACCCAAGACCTTGGAGCATCACTACCAAACAGAGGAGACAAATCTGAGCCAGGCAGTCTGATCATCTGATGCTGTACAGTAGCTTCATCTGAAGCCTTTGTAAGTGTCACAGTAAGCGTACCCATATATGCATAGAGGCCTGCTTATCAAGCAAAAGTGGTCTAGATTCTATAAGTAAGACAAATTTATTTTAGACACCCTTGATTTGAGAATTCTGAGACAGATAACATCTCTTGTGGAAAAAGGATCCAACATAGCACTGGAATACTAAGCAAAAATCAAGCTCTGTGTTTTAAGTAGTTATCAGGATGTAAGACTATCAAGCAGTTGATTATAGAGATTGATATCAATAATACAATCTGTCGGGCTAGGCACATTTGCTCTACTCTCCATAAAGATGTCCCATCACTCTTTATAACCCCAAAACACTTTTTTAACCTTACTATTCCAAGATACAGGCCAGCAATTATGCTCACAAGACTGAATACACCACTGCCCACGCTCTCCGAATGCCGCATATTAGGTATACCGTTCTCAGATAGATACCGAGGTTGTGGTTTAAGGATCACAAATGTGTGTTCTGTTTGAATATCCATGGTATAAGGGCTAGAGAGAAATGGATTGAACAAGTTTTGTGCCAGCAAAATGAGCTTCCCTTAGATACTTGAGTCAATAAACTTTTAATGGATTCTAGGCCAGCAAATAATTTCTTAAGCTAAATTCCTTGTTCAGGCCACGAGAGCTTGAGCAGCCTATGACAAGACATCTTCTCTAATATGGTACAGCCTGCCTTCTCTCGCTTGATTATTCCTTTTTGCCTCTTATTCCTATTTGGCACTGATTGATACTACTCAAGACCTGTAGGTCAGAGAAGTAAATAAAGTTTTATCTTAAGTATCTCTAAAGCATGGGTGACTAAAATGAAACCTTGCATAACCCACACCATCCTCCTTCATGAAATTTTAACCATGATAGTGCTAGATACTACTTCTGGATCTAGCTTGTTTTTGCTCAAAATAAGGTCCAATGGAAGTTTATAGCTTGCCCTAAATGGAAACAAGGGTTGGATCCAGCCAGCTTTTTCATGCAATCTTACCCAATTCCCCTCATTACCATAACCCCCATTTCACATGACTGTTGTAAATCCAGGTCCCAGCCTTTTTGGGTGCTCAAGGGGGACCCCATCTTCCTTTTTTGCAGACTGAAAAGCTGGTTGGATCCAAGATTAAGCCTCTAAGTACCTGAAAATTCAGATGCAAGGTACTGTAATACAGTGTTTTGTAATCTGCATCTACCTGCCAAACACTTTAACTTCTGTTAAAGAACTGTGATTCTTAACAAGGGATTATTTAGACATACTTCACACTTACCAAATGTGCGACAGCTCGAGGATAGGGAGTTTTGATTTTGTAAAAAATTCTTTAGCGGCAGACCCTGAAATATTGAAAGTGGTGTTTAAAAGGGCTTGCTGAAATATATTCGTCTGCATCTTAAAATACACTCTAGACATGCGTAAACAGTACTGCGTTTCTACAGAGGTGACAGCAAATGGGAGCACACCTAAGTTAAAAAATTACTGTGGAGTCCAAAGGTAAAGCTGCAGCACCCATTACAAAGTGCTAAAAGTATATAAAGACCACCATAATAATGTCTTCACAAGCAGAAAATTGAAATGAGTACCTGTTGCAATTTTGTTAACTTGTGTGTTGAAACAGCTCACCTGGAATATATCCATTTAGATCAGGTTGAATGGTTTTAAATTGATTCACATAATACTGTCTTTGTTCATCTGTTATTTTCCAGGGGTCATCATAACTACTTGATTGCCTACGAATTTCATTAGCTGTTGTAGCTGATGCTACAGTTCGTACAGTTGTCTGGTCCTGTAATGAAATATTATTCTTCAGCATTATCTAAATTTACCAGATGCCCTACACTTTCTATATTTGCCTATAAAAAGGAAAAGACAGGTGTTTATTGAAGTAGTTTTTAAAAACTTCTGAATGATGTAGTAAGGTAGGACTGTAAAGAAATAAAAAATATAATCTGAATGTTTAAGTGACAGACATGGCAACATATATGTATGCAACACAAAGTTATGCAGACAATAGTTTAATTTAAGCAAAAAGAAAAACTGAAAGTTTGATTTTGGACATGCTAGCATGCTTTAATGTAAGTGTCCTTGGTCTTCAGTGACTTCGGCTCAGTAAAAGAAATCATATCTTTAAATTAAAGAATGGATCAGAGTCTGAAGTTAACACATTCACAGCATGAGTGTTTGGTGATAACAAAAATGACTGGCAACTGCAATGAAGCAAATCAAAACAATACCAATAAAATGTCACACCTGGACAGAAGCAGGATGCATGGGTAAAATAGTACTGGTTGGTGTGTTATCTGCAAAACTGACCCAGTTTTCTTGATGGGGTGGTGGAGAATGGCCAGACCACATTGGATCACCAGTATTACAGGAGCCTGAAATCAGAAAACGGTCCAGTTTCAAGACTGCCACACAATCTCTTCAAGGAAAGTATGACTTGAAAAGACAGGATGCTTACCTGCAACTATTCTTCAAGTGACCATCTATGCATTCACACTAATGGGTTTTATGCCTGGGCAGAACATATTCTTGGAAAGTTCTACAGCAAGGCATGAAACATGCCCCCCCCCCGGGGGATGGATTGGACTGCATATGCTTGAGGAGGTTTTGCACCTTTGCCACTCATTTCCTTTCAAACATTTGAGGACACTGCTGTTAACCAAAATACCTGAAGTGGGGAAGGAGGGCAGAATGTGTAAAGGCACAGATGGCCACTCAAAGAACAACTGGTAAGCAGCCTGTGTTTACTTCTTTGTGGTCTCTGTGCATCACACTGGTGGGTGTACAATAGCAAGCTGGCCTACACGGAGATGGGTACAAGTACTGTTCATGGGGAAATGGATGGAAGAACAGCCTGACCAAAGGAAGCATCTCCACCCAGCCTTGTGTTGAGTGCATAATGCTTCACAAACACAGTGGGTTGCACTCACGTAGCCACTCGACATAATTCAGAGAGCAGAATTATCTTGACAAATGCCCGGGATACTACCACAGATTTGACTGAGTATGCTCCTACTGAAGTTTTAATCCTAGTTCGTAACACAGTTCAGTTGCATCTGGCGTGTGAGATCCAACAACTGATGCATTGAGATGACACAGGCTTGTCCCTTATGCTGAACTGCATAAGACAAGAAAAGCACGGGACATGGAAGAAGTGTGATCAGTGTACAATGCTAGTGCTCTTCCTGACAGCAGGTGAATGGAGCGGGTCTCTGTCCGTGATCGGCAGGATTAAAAAAGTCAACAGGATTATGTCCTTGTTTACATGGAAATCTGAAACCACTTTAGGCAGAAATTTTTACCTGAACACAAGAGCGACCTTGCCTCAATGAAGCTGGAAAAAGGGTGAGTTGGCCCTGAGGGCTGCCAGTTTGGAGGCCCTTCTGGAAGAACAAACAGCTATCAGCATAGAAGCTTTAAATCAGAGCAGACTGAGATTGCAGGTCACCACAGGTTGAAGCAGTTTTTAGATGAGTTGAATAAGAATGAGATAGAGATCCCACTGAGGTATAGGTGGCTAGATGGGGGGGGGGGGGGGGGGTTAACATGTGTGTCAATTCCCTAAGAACTGATTTACTGAGAGAACAGTGAAAACTGTGCTAGGCCAGAGAACTGTAGGTGAAACAGGTATCCCTAGTAGAGTACAGGAAGGATTCATTTTGTGCTGAATTACAAATACATAGAATCTCTTCCATTTGCAGTCACTTGAGCTCCTGGTAGAAGGTTTTCCAGAGTCCAGGAGGACCTCCACTACAGTGTATGGTAAGGGTTCCATGGCTGGATCCTTCAAGCTACCAGGTCTAACAGATCTGGGTGTAGACCCCTATCTCACTGCTGTGACAGAATGTCAAATGCAGTCGGAAGGCAAATGTTAATACCCCTGGCCGTCTTGAGAACCTTTGAGAGCCAAGGCTGATGCAACCAAAAGGGGGTGAATGGGATACTGTCTGACCTGTCCTCCTCCATCTTCACAAGCACCCTGAAGATTAGCAGAAGAGGAGGCAAAGCATACAGGAATATTCTTTAATCACATAAGGAAAAAGGCATCATCCTTGGATCTGGGCCATACCCTCCTTGAGCACCGTAATAACGGTACTTCTTGTTGGTCTAAGTGGCAGAGAGTCTGAGCAGAGGATGACTCCAATGACTGAAGACAGTCTGAAGATATTTGTTGCTGAGTGACTATTTATGCACTATAGTGCCCTGGTGACTCAGGGCATCTGCCTTTGTGTTGGAAACTTTAGCTATGTGGACAGTGATTAGGAAGATACGGCAGCAAATACATCACTCCCACAACTGACAGGTAAGGCTGTTCAGGTTGGCTGATACCATGCCAGCTTCTTGATATAATACATAGTGTTTGGTTGTCAGTGTCCATTTGAATCACCCTTCCCGTTAGGTTGGGGAGGAATGCCCACATGGATTTGTTAACAGCCAGGAGTGCCGGAGAACCGATGTGTAATGTTCCTTCCCTGTGAGACTGGGGAGGCTGATGTGATGCTTCCCAGCCCCACAGAGTAGCATCTATAGTCAGCATGAGAGACATGAAGGGAACTGCATGCTCCAAATGATATGGCAATGCTAAGATTATCACAAAAGGGAGTATAACATCTTGAGTGGGATTCTGAACAACATGCTCTGAAGAGCCTTCACTGGACTGAAGTGGCAAAAAACCCACTGCTGAAAGGGTTTCATCCTCAGGTGTGAAGACTGATTAGTTGGAATTGCAGCAGCCATCAGCCCTAGGATCCTCTGAACAGAGAAGACTAACCGGGTGAGATATAGTTGAAAGGGCTGTACCACTCAGATTAAAGTGTCCTGCCTATCTAATGGGAAAGGAGCTCTCGTTGTAGTTGAGACAGTTTCAGCTATGACTTCTCTCAGTTGACACATAGGCCCAGAGAGGCTGGTAAGCATACAGCAGTTTTTAAGCACTGAAGGAAGACAGTAATTCTTGGTGCCTCAAGTGAGATGCACCTGGTGCCATCCTCTAAGTGAGGACCCTTCTTACCCACCGCAAATCAAAGAACCGGAGAAACAAGGGCCTGGCTGTGATACAGAAGTAGGCATCCGTGAGGAGTGAACAATTTGTTCATTGCACACACACATTTCAGGCAAAGAGACAATTGTATACGTGGACATCACCAGACAGCCAACGGAGAAATCAAATAGATTACATAACTGGAAACATAAGATGGAGAAGCTCCAAAACAAGACCAGGAGCTGACTGTGGTACAGACCATGACTTGTTAATAGCAAAAATCAGAATACAGCTGAAGAAAAACACCAAAACATTCATAGTGCCATAATACAATCTAAGCAACATTCCTGAAGAGTTTAAAGATCACTTAAAGAACAGACGTAATTCTCTGTTCAATTGAACACGAATCTGAAGAACTATGGGTGGGAACCAAATATTATCAAGGAACCTTGTGCAAAGACTATTTCTGTAACACCTCTGTGGATGACTGATGAAACTCTTAAAATTGCTAAAGACAGATGAAGAGCGAAAGGTGACAGAAACAGAATCAAAAGTCAGAAGTTCCAGTGACTTACATGTAGAGACAAAGAGAACTAGTACAATACAATAACTAGTGTAAAGAAACAGGAGAGAACAACAGAAAAAGGAAGAACGAGAGATATGTTCCACAAAATCTAAGAAATCAAAGGGAAACTTAAAGCACAGTTAGGCATGCTAAAAGATTAACATGGAAATACATTAACTGAACAGGACAAAATAAAGAAAAGGTGGGAACACCACACTGGGAAGAGATGAAAGGATGACAGTTTCCTGCCAAGAAGAATCACGAAGTTGGAAGGGGCCATACCGGCCATCGAGTCCAACCCCTTGCTCAATGCAGGATTCGCCTAGAGAATCCCCAACACGTGTTTGTTCAGCTGCTGCTTAAAGACTGCCAGTGAGGGGGAGCTCACCACCTCCCTAGGTAGCTAAATCTTTTGAAGAAGGAAAAGGCTTCAGAAATAAATATTGCAAATTTACGTTGGTTACTGGAGCATATGAGAGAATTTCAGAAGAAAATTATCTGGTGTTTCAAAGATTACAGCAAAACTTTTGACTGTGTGGATCATGAAAGGTAATGTTGAATTTTAAAAGAAATGGATGAAGGTGGAGTGAGAACTGTGGAAAGAACATTAACAATTCAAGATATGCGGATGACAGTGGCAGAAAATAATGAAGACTTGAAACAACTAGTGCTGAAAGTTATAGCAGAAAATGCCAAATCAGGTTTACAGCTGAACATCAAGACGACAAAAGTAATGACTACTGGCAAATTACTCAACTTTTAAGGTTGACAATGAAGAAATTGAAAGATTTCAAGAAAGAATTGTTCAAGATTTTCTGGTCCTTGGCTCCATCATCAATCAAAACGGAGACTGCAACCAAGAAATCAGACAGAGACAGACTTGGAAGAGCAACTATGATGGAGGCAGAAAAGATTAAGTGTAGGGATGTGTCATTGGTGGCCATGATCAAGTTAATTCATGCAATAGTATTCCCCATTACTATGAATGGCCGTGACAGTTGGGACAATGAAAAAAGACAGCAAGAAAATAGATTTATTTGACGTGTGGTATTAGAGAAGAGTTTTATGGATACCATAGACCACTAAAAAGACAAATCAGTGGATTCTAGATCAAACAAAGCCTGAACTCTCTCTGGAAGCTAAAATGACTCACTGGGAAAGATAACAAATGCTATGAAAAGTTGAAGGCAGCAGGAAAAGAGGAAGACCCAACACAAAATGTATAGACTCGATAAAGGAAGCCATAGCCATCAGTCTACAAGACCTGAGCAAGACAGTTACCAGTAGGATGTTCTGAAGGATATTAATTGACAGGGTCACCATAAATTGGAAGTGATGTGACAGCACTTAAACACACACATTTTTGAGGTGTATGGATGCATACTATGTTCCTCAAGAGAGCAGAGGCAGAATGGTAGTTAGTGAAATTTCCGTGGTGTAATGAAATCACTGACACTACTACGGTCTATGATAGTGCAAGTCCTCCGTCTCTTTTGGGTACAGTCAAATACTGGAAACAAAAGCCTTGGCCTCTCTGTGAGCTGGTAACAGGTTCTACATCTTGCTTCTGCAGAAGGGAGTCTATCCTCTGAAAAGATTGGGGGGGGGAGAGGGTCAGATGATGCTTGAGTTTGGAACAAAATTTAACTCTACTGCATGTCCTGACCTATTGTGAGTACCCCCCGGTCCAACATGATGTCTTCCCAAGCTTGTAGGTGTGCTGCCAGGCTAGTGGGAGAAGGTGGAGACAAGCCACGATGAATCTCAAACCCTCCAGGGGGAGGGGTTAGAGAACTGTTTCTTGTGGACAGATTACTGCAATTTGCAGATGGAAAGGAGTACCGGTGTCCCAAATGGAACCCAGATGGTTTCATTTAGGACTGCATCTGGTTAAGTTTCTCAGTAGTCCTGAATTGTGATTTTAAATCTTGGTTTTTATGTTTTTAATGTATTTTATGTTTTAGCTATGTTGTCAGCTGCCTGAGCATCTTAAGGATGGCAGCTAACAAACGTTTTAAATAAAATTATAAATATTTCCTACTTATTGAGCTACCAGAGAATGGCTTGAATTACTGGACATTCTTTGAGGGAGGGTGCCAGTGTCCTGAAGATTGCTGTCTGAATGATGGAGTCACAAGGCCCATGGATCTGGCAGCAATGTGGAGGTCTTGGATATAGTTTAGGGTATCATAAGAACATAACAAGAGCCCTGATGCCAGATCAGACCATTATTCCATCTAGTCCCGCATGCTGTCTCACAGAGTGATTAATCAATTATTGTGAAGAGACAACATGTGAATTCCACATTTTAATTACTTGCTGAGTAACAAAGCACTTCCTTTTGTCCATCCTGAATCTATCTGCCCATTAATTTCACTGGATAACCTTGAGTTTCTGGGAAAAGGAAAAGAGTTCTCTCTAACTATGCTATTATCCAACTTAGTACTAAAAACAGACAGATCGCCAAAGAGAAGATCTAATTCTTGCCCTAGCAACAGGTGCTAAGTTTGAAGAGTGCAACCAGGCATGGTGACGAAGTGCAATAGCTGTAGCCATTTGTTTTGCACTTGTTCTCTGCAACACGTTGAGTTACGAACATTTGTGGCTTAGTCATCTTTAGGGCTTCAACTTCAAAAGTGAGGGCCACGGTGTAAAGTGGTTCAGGAACTTGTTTTATGGAAGGTGAAAAACTGGTGTCATGAGACACCTGCCTGATCGTTGTCTATCTTGAAAGCCCTGGCACCAGATATATACTTAAGAGCCGAAATCGCCCAGTCGGCTGCCCTCATCTGTGAGAGTGGAGTGAGTCTTTCCCTGTTCAGCTTCCACAATCACTAAGTGGGCAGCTGCATGGAAAAGAAGCAGTTTGAAGATTTTCCATCTTCCTAGCATTAGGTGGGTTGGAAGACAGTTTCTCCCAGGAATTCTCGGCTAGTTCCAGGAGCTCTGGTCGGGGGGAAGAACTACTGGGGTGTGAGAATCAGAGTCCAACCCCCCCCAGTAACAGGTCAGGTTTGGTGGGAGCCCATTTTTCTAACCTTTAGTTCAAGAGCAGCCACCAGGCAGCATTTTGGAGCCATCCAGATTTGTTGGTATCAATGGAGTGTCAACTGCTTAGGCTTCCTTGATCCCGAGGGGAGCTGGTGCAGGTGGACTTTGTCCAAAGTACAGTAGTCAGGGGCAATGCTGCCTGAGAATGAGAGTATTTAGCCCACGCAGGCGGCACTCAAACAGTGTTAGTACATGAGAAGCCTGTTGCCTTAACAGGGTCAGAATTCACCACTGGAGGTTTTATGGCCATCAAATGTAAAGGGGGAGGCATTACAGTAGGAACTGAGTCAGAAAGCAGAGGCCCTTGATACTGTTGCTTCAAGTAAATTCCTGGATGAGCGCTCACACACATAGGAAGGCCTCAAAGAGTGGATCATGACTGAGATTGATAGCGCCCATAGCAGCACTGGTATGGGTCTATGGGCACTATCAATTTTGATCATGACTCAGGGACCCTATCGGTATGGAGGGTGGTAACTAGATGAGTAGTAGGGGGAAGGACAGCAGTACTGTACTGAGTAACTGTCCTCCAAGCAGGGTTTCTCTTCCCATCTAGCAGAGTGCAAAAGGCTGTGACCGCTGTAGTGCTGTCTTGGAATGTCAGACCAATAGTGATGACTCAAACGATGCTCAATTAAGTGTCTTGGTACTGGGAATTCTAATACTGTGCCCTGGATGGACAGTCCCAACAACAGGGTAGTGTTCTCCTGTACCCAAGTAGTGGACTGAGTGATAGCATCTACCCGGGGATCCCTGGCTGCCTTTGTATCTTCGGATGACTCCTCCAGCTGACTCTCCAAGAAAAAATGGTGGTAGAGTAAGCCTTCTGGTGGGAGAGAAACCTTGGCCTGGATGGACTCTGTAATATATTCATGCTCTAGTAGGATGTCCAGAGGTAGGTCTGTGAGGTTCAATGTAGGTAACATAAGAGGGGACAGCAGCAGCCAAAGGAATAGAAGGAGCACACTTCGGCTCCTTTTTCTTCTTCACCAGTTGCAGAGATTTGCCTTTTCTCTTACACGACCTCAGCACGAAAGTGTCTTGTGCTGGAGAAGGTGCTGTTGCAAGGGCTCATGGAATTGGCATAGAGATGTCAGTTGATACCAGGGGGCCCTTCAATATGGAAGATATGTGTAACATCAAGGTGGGATTGGGCACTGACTTGGCAGGCAACAATGCTTGCTCCCAAAACAGAAAATAGAGGCAAAGTTGCCTGTTGTGCCTCACCTCTTTGGTGATCTTGAGACAAGGTCTAGAAGTCGAAGTACTACGAGCCTCTCCAAGGCACAGCAAGCTCATGGGCATCCACTGATGGAAGCTTCTCCCTAAATCATTGCACTTTTTAATGGAGGTAGTTTTTTTACCATGAAATGGAGAAGGGCCCCAACAACTTAAAGTAGTTCCGCAAGCAAGAAAGACACAACTCATCCTCAAGCGTGTATGGTCCATCACCCCCTCACCCTGGAGTGCTTAATTTGTACCACTAAACATTTCTGAGATTGTGTTCTGTGCATGCACAAAACTCATCAGTGTGATACACAGAGACCACGAAGAAGTAACCCATCTAGGGACATACAATTGCTACATAAAGACTTTTCTTAACTGATTTGACCAAGATCATAAATACCAGCAATAAAAACCCCCGAAACTGGTTATAAGAACTCACAGCATCTTTAGACTTGTATGTCCCCAAATAGTACCTCCACTCCGAACATTTGAAGTAGAATGAAGCATGTTCCAAGAAAAAAAATGAAAAGTTCTACTAGGTTACAGCAAGCTTCTACAATCTCATCATGTTTATTCTATGAAAGTCCAACTGCTGAACTTGCTGCAGTTTTGGATAGAAGGGCCCATGGACCTGACAAGGCCTTCAGTCTGGTTTGTCTCTTTGCTCACTGTCTTCTACTAGGTTGAGCAAACTGTAACAAAGCAATGGAGTGACAAGAAAGGAGCAGCTACATTCACACATTACAGTAGCACTATCTCGTACTTTGAACTTGTGGCACATCTGCCAGAATGCCCAGTGATTCAGGTTTTTAGTGTTTATGTTACAGGTGAAACAGTGTAGAACTCTCACACTGACCCTCAGTAGGCCTTTGTACACTGGCATTTGCACTTCGACACGTGATGATGGAATAACATTAATCCTCCTATAGGAAGGATTTTGGTAAGAGTATGTACTTGAAAGGGGGGGGGGAGGTACAAAGCTCTCTTCTCCTTAGATCTAGAAAATAAAGAACTTAGCAGAAGTCAGCTTATCACAAAACTCCCCTGCATAACCTGTGGAAGGGGGACCAGTGTTAAGAGTTTTAGGCACCTTGGATCTATATGCCTAATATCCACATCTAATACCCACCTTGGAACAATTTTATTTTCAGCCTGAAGTGATGTGGTGATTCTTGCTGCCAATGTACAATGTTAGTTCTTTTTCTAATTAAATACCCCCTTATATCCAAACAGATCTTTAAGGCCACTTGTATCATTTAAGACAATCCACTACAATAATAATAATAAAAAAACCTAAAAAGCAAACAGATCCAGCATTGCCTAATATTTGGAAGTTTTCCACTAAGGCTTTAAACAGACTAATCACAATTAAACTAGTAATCACAAACTCATTCGGAAAATCAAGAGGCATCTAAACTTAAAAAAAAATTCTGAGATTCGCATTGCGAATGCAGTTTATGTATATTTACTATCAGTTTACTAGATTGAAATTACAATAGCTGGAAACAATGGACCACAATTTGAAACTGCTCATATACCTTTCTCATTTGCTCATACTTCCCCCTACTTATAATCACTATATCTAATAGTAAACTGAGCAACTTATATCAGCTGCGCAGCCATGCCGCTCTCAGACAAGATTAAGGGAATTCTACAGACTTCAGGGACTGAAAAATGTGACTTGGAAACCAAAGGGGGGAAAAGACCTCTTTCAACAAAGAACAGACAAACTGGGACTGAGTTTGTTCCTGGATCACAGAATGCTAAGAAAAACTGAGTGTCTACGAAAGGGGTGGGGGAAATCAGCCTGCTTAAGTCCCTGCAAACTTAAAAAAAATCCTTGAGGGATTTCCATATTGTTCTCTTTCTGTACTTCCTTATGGATCTCTAGGTTTTTATAGCACAAAACAACCTCTATTTGAACTATATTTAAGAGGCAGGGAGGTACAGTAGGCCAATGTGACCTGTTACCAGCCTTCTCAAATCTCTCTTCCTTCCTGTTGCTTCCCTATTCTTTCCTCCCATTCATTTTGCCCCCTCAACCATGACTGTTGTTTGAAACTCAGCAGACCTTAAGAGCCTACAGAGAGAAGACGGAGCAGTAGGTACACAAATCTCAACAGCATACTCACATCATGCATATGAGTGTACGCACATACACATATGGCAGAAATAAATCTGCTTGTGAGAGAATGAGAGTAACTATGGAACAAATAGAGAATAAAGAGGAGCTATGACTTTTTTCCAGCTACTGAGACAAGCAATATCCTTGGAAACCAGATTATTAACTATTTCTCACAATTCCACAAGCTCCACAAACAGTGAACACTTCCCCTCTTAGATGGTTGAAAAATGTTTGGCTCAGTTCTACGTAACTGTTCCATAGAGCTTTTGTGCAAAGTATTTGGAGGGTTTTGTTTGTTTTTAGTGACCTCATAGAGTTTTCAAGGCAAGAGACATGGCCTGTCTCTGCATAGCAACTAGACTCCCTTAGTGGTTTCCCACTGAAGTACTACTGTCCCCACTTAGCTTCCAAGATCTGGCTAGCCTGGGCTATCCAGGTCACAGTATTTTGTAGTTGATCGTATCAAACTGTTTAACACTACTGACTAAAATAAAACTAAAATACAAAATAAAATAGGAGCACAAGCAAGCTATGGATTTTCTTTGCTACCTCTTTGTGCCTCCCAGTGAAGCCTAGTTGCTGACCACTGAAAATAGAAGCTATGAGAACATTTTCTATGAGTTAAGCAGAGATTTAGGCAACAGTTTTACATCCTACAGCATGAAAAACAAAGGCTAATACATCTGTACTTCAAGCACTCTGTCAAGATCAAGTGTGAACTCTACTTGGCCACTCTAAGGTTCACTCTGGTGGCAAGGAGGGCGATAGGAAGTACTGGAACCACGCAGAGACAGAAACACAACAAAGGATGAAGGGGGAGTAATGGAGAAGGAAGAAGACAGAAATTAAGCAGGGAAGTTACGAGTCTCAAGTAGGAACCAGGGAAGGATGAAGATCAGATTTCTAGTACTAGGCTATCCAGAAGCCTAATTCCAGTGCTGAGGAAACCACATGAATCCACAAGATTACACAGAAACCTTTTAATGTCATAATAGATGCAGAAGACTCAGCTTTCAAACAGTAAGTTCTTCTTTTCAAATGATGTAGGCTTCTAGCCTTTTCAACTGCAAAGACAGGCTTTAATAACATGAACAATGGCTGCTGAAATCTCAGATGCTTTAGTGACTAACACGTTTGGCCTCCCCCTCTTCTTCCTGTGCCCCCCCCCCCGATTCCCCTTCGTTGAACATTGCCCCTCCATATTCTATCTGGAATTTTATAGAAAAGTTGTATTTTACTGCATTTATTGTATTTACTATAACTGTATGCTGTTTTAGAAGGTTTTTAGAATTGTATTTTATGGTTTAATGTTACCCGCTCTGAGCTGGCTTTAGGGAGAGCAGGCTATAAATTAAATTAAAAAATAAAATAATAATCTGATCATTAATGGTTGCAGAAGTGGATCACCCTGGTCCCAAATGACCAAGTCAAAATATATCAGGCAAGAGTGAAAATAGCAGAATTATGGACAATAAGACAAACCACACAAATCGGTATATAATTACTAAAAATTGCATAAGCTTTTCTTCAAATAGATTTTTATTTACTTTAGAATTTTAATCTTTTAAAATGTAGAGTACAATTGTCGTGCTTAATACTTGCTTAATTAGAAGCTCCTATTTCCTGCTATGCCTTAAGAGGACTCTAAATGCATGTCATTAGGCTTGCTGCCAATGAAGAAGAGAGCCTTGACTTGGAACCCTGTATTACCAGATAATGTCCTGCACAGAGGTTAGAGTGCCCTGACCTGGATGGTAATGGGTAGCCTGATTCCATCAGGTTTTGGAAGCTAAGCCTTTGTTAACATTTGGATGGAAGACTACTAAGGAAGTCCAGAATTACTACACAGAGGCAGGCAATAGCAAACCACCACTGTTCCATCTCTTGCCTTGAAAACTCTACACCAGGGGTGTTAAACATAGGGCCCGTGGGCCGGATCCGACCCCAGCAAGGCCTCAATCCGGCCCAAGAGCAACTGACTGCTTCCTGATTCTTACATTGCAGCTCATTTTGGCCAGTCTCTTCTATTTCCTGCTTCAGAGGAGAGAAAGAAAGCCTTCTCTCAATTGGCTGAGGGCTCGTCCCTCCACTCATCTGGGGAGGGAAATGGCATCTCGTGGGACTTTTAAGAAGACCAGCAACGTCATATTCCAGGTATAAGCTTTTGTGTGTAAGCACACTTTTTCTTCTTCAGAGATAGAGAGGGAAGGAAAGGTATGAGAGAGAGTGCGAGTCCAGTGTTTAAGACCAAAAGTATTTTATTCCAGGTATAAGCTTTTGCGGACAACCACATTTCAGAGAGGGAGAGAGGGGGAAGGAAAGAGCCAGAGAGAGCACGCACAAGAGGGGGGAATCCCATGGCACTTGGAAAGATTCCTCTTTCCATTTCTAACAGATGGGGGGAGAAATCTAACAGCACAGCTTGCATGCCTTATTAGTGAAAGGGAGCGAGAGTACAGCAGCACCTTAATGACTAACAAAATTTGCGGCAGGGCATGAGCTTTCATGAATCACTGCTTACTTCTTCAGAGACAGCTGGAACGTAAGTCCATCTGTCCTTGTCTTTTGGCTTCTGAAATCACTTCACTCTCCAAGATACAACAGCAGGCATTGGTAATGAGAGAAGAAACCTAGGCCTCATTTCATTCCAGGAGTTTGAACTGTCTTGATCTTCATGATCAGTTGCGATTCAGCAGTCTCTTTCTAATATCCCTTTGAAATTCCTTTGTAAGAGAACGGCTACTCTTAGGTCAGCAACTGAATGCCCTGGAAAATTAAAATGTTTCCCCACTAGTTTTTTTAATGTTGTGGTTTTTTTAATGTAGCGGTCGAAAGTGTCCAGTAGCACCTTTAAAGACTAACAAAATTGTGATCGGGTATGTGCTTTTGTGAGTGACTGCTCGCTTCTTCAGACTTATTTTCATTTATTCTTTGCATCCTCCTGGACTGAGTCCTCCTGCACCACACTGAGACCTAGGTTTCCTGTCTCATTACCAGTGCTCATATCTCCACCACTCTGCATATCACACCTAATCCAATCACACCTGCTATTGCCATTCGGCATCTGAAATCATCTTTATAGAGTTTTTATCTCGGGTACCTTGTGTTACATTTTATGACACATGGTCCAGCCCGATAAAGTGACATCTATGTCAGATCTGGCCCTCGTAACAAATGAGTTCAACACCTCTGCTCAACGGGGTTGCCATACACTGGCTGCAACTTGATGGCAATCTCCATCACCATCAGTGGCTAGAGTGTCAGAAACCTACTCAAAACACTATTTGTGAGAATAAAATGGATGGAAGGAGAAACTTTGTATGCCACCCTGAGTACTTAAAAGAAAGGGGAGGATAAACTTAGAGAAAATAAATATTACCACAGTATTTCTCAGACTACAGCAATCCAGGGACTACTGTTCTGTTTTTCATTTTCTGCAGATCTCTCAAGCCCACTTCTACCAATGCTCACTATATGCCAGACAGCCTCCTTTTAAACATCTATGGACACACCAAAGTCTTGTTCTTCTACAGCATTCAGAATAATACAGTGACAACAATCACATTAGCTACGATTAAACTTGCTTTTAAAGTAAAAAAATTATATTGTTTGTACATGGCCTGACAGTTGGGTCTCATCTCAAACTGGCTCCAGAGGACCACAACTCAGGAATCACTGGTTCAGTTTTAATCAGCGTCACCACTTGAATGGAGGGAACTTTACACTACAGACAGAAACTCGTTGATAACTTATAGACAGAGACCAGATGAACAGTGGTGGGAAAGGGCCTTGAAAGATTTTTAGAGCTGCTCACAGGAGTAGAAAAAGACCAGCATCACCCAAAACTGAACATTCGGTGACCAGCACTATCTATGCATGCAGAGTGGTGTCTGAGCCTTTACACCAGAAAACAGAAAGAAAACCAGTTCCACTTTACACCCGCAATAGTTATGAAACTACATTAGGACTATACTTTTTTTGATGCCACTCAGCCAGTTAAGAGTTCCTAAGAAGGAGCTATAAGATCCCAGGAACTAATCAGCAGTTTTTCTGGAGTGTTCCAAGGTAACCTGGAAGTTAGCTAACTGTGGAAAGTAGCAGCTCGGTACGTTCCTGATCTTCAAAATATGGAGAAGCCAACCTCAGCCCCAGACCCCTCCTTTAGACTGAGAATCCCCATTATTAGAAAACTGAGAGGATTCAATTTTCACATCGGGTTAAAGAGAGGCTCAAGCTTTGCCCTTAGAAAAAACTTGTACATCCTGTTGAGTACTATCACCAATAGATCCTAGTTTGAGAGGTGCTGCCACAGCAGAATTCAAGGGTTTTTTTAATAAGTATCTTCTGAAATATACTTTAGTTTATAGTCTTGCTTTTTAAAATCACTAGGTAAGGTTCTCACGTATTTTATCTCTCTGAACTTTAGTGAAGGTTACAGCCATGTTATATCATGTTTTTCCTCCCACTGTCTAGCCTCTGACTCAACAAACCAAATTTTGCTCACGTCAAATGCAACAGCAGTTACTGAACATTATGCAATTCAGAACCAACTTAAAAGTGCTAGCATGCAATAAGCTATATAAAGCTCAAGGTTCTCCTTTCTTTCAATGAGCCTTCAAGAGAATTAATTTCAAGGTTAATAGCCCTCATCACCCTATGTCATTATGGAGCCTCCCTAAATAATGAAAACAGTGTCTGGATTTTGTCAAAAAGGTAGATGATCAAAAAGGTAGATGATTCAGCTTTACAATAGGTTAAGGTACTGGACACATAGAATTATGAGGGGAAAGAGTGGGATAAAAGTTATATAAACAAAAAAAAGTGTGAAGCCAGAACAATATAGTGCCATAAGGAAAAATTCTGTGGAAGTGAATCCCCATCAGTAAAATTAAGAAGAGAAGAAGAACAGATTGGATTTATATCCCACCCTTCACTCACTTGGAGACTCAGAGCGGCTTACAAACTCCTTTCCCTTCCCCTCCCCACAACAGGCACCCTGTGAGGTAGGTGGGGCTGAGAGAGCTGTCCTTGAGAGAACAGCTGGTACAGAGCTATGGCTTGCCCAAGGTCATCCAGCAGGTGCAAGTGGAGGAGTGGGGAATCAAACCTGGTTCTCCCAGATTAGAGTCCGCGCACTTAACCCCTACACCAAACTGGCTCTCCCATTAACTGGCTCTCTCTTTGGGAAATTAATGGCTTTCCCAAAGATCCCAAGAACAAAGGTCAATGCAAAAAAATGGGGCACTTTTGTGGGGCAAGAAGACAGTGAGGAAAGAATAGGAATACTTGAAATTGACTTTGCACTGACTAGGATGAAGGCGGAGTTGTCATGGATCATGGTTGTACTTCCTTTGGTATAAGTATGTAAATCCCTAGAGAGGCCTACAGAAGAAATCTCTGGCCTAATATTTTCTCTCTCCTTGTTAAAAAAGCCCATACTTTAAGGTAACATTTGAAGTATAAACAAGACATTTATTTATACCTGATTGTGCTTCACTAAAGGGAGCCCAAAAAGGCCCTGGTCCAGCAACAGGTCGCTCATTATTCCCTCCACTAGGATGGCGGCTGTGCTTCCTCCATGAATGTGGAGATGTTGGTGGGGATTGCTGTGGCGAAACAACTGGAGATGTGGACTCCTAACAAGACAAATAAACTTTTTTTTTTAAAAAAAGCCATACACTGTTTACTGAAACAAATGTTCTATGAAGCTGTTGTGCTTAGAATAACATAAAACAGTTTGTTTGAACACATATAATTCTGCTAACAGCCATGAAGGAATTGCAATAACAAGCAAAGATCAGAATTTTTCATCCATTTGGATTAAATCAAGAAATACAGCATGAATATGAACTTCCTGCCGGAGGAGCTATTCTACCCATTTTCATTCGTGGAACATACAAATTTATCAGAACCCATCTCTCAAAAGGTGGACATTCTTCTGAATAAATCAAAATTCCACGTATCCTTGTTTTATCACATCCAAAACATTTGAAGACATAAGTTAATGACCCATAATACTGCAAAATTTAAGACAGTTCCTGGCCTACAAAATAAACCATATCTTTATATTGTCTATGTTAATGGGAAAAAGATCCATATTAATGGTAAATTAACAGTGTAATCCTATGCAGATTTATTCAAGTTTAAACTCATTATTTCAATGAGCTTATAGTGCAGTAACTACATAGGATTGCACTACAAATTACTTAAATGCTCATAAAGAATCTGTCATCATCTATGCTGATCTATTTTATTCAGGACATTTTTATGCCACCTCTCCAGGAACCTGCCCAAGGAAGCTTACAAAATAAAAACCTAAAAACATTAAAAGATATTTAACATCTTTCAAGCCTGAATTCTCCCTAGAAGCTAAAAATGATCACTATTATAAGATGGCTCACAGAATATTTACTATCTGCACTGCAGGTATTCTGTGTGTTATGTATTGAGACAGTTTTATTTTTGTTGCTCCGGGGCCTAAGAGAAAATGTACTGGAATTAATAGTTTTGCTTTCTTTAACTTTTAGAAATTAAACATTCTTATTTTATTTCTTGCCTGGTTGCTGTGTGAGCACCTTAGACCTCATAGTAAAGTGGTTCGGCAGCTTTGCCAGGTTTTGGAGACACTGCTCGGGGTTCCAGGGTTGGGAATGGGAACAACATTTCTGTAGGATGGGTTCAGTACTGACATGGTGGCAGATTGAGGTCACTTGCTCACGCACACACACACACTCTCAGCTGACTCTGACTGAATATGGCCATATTTTTCTATTTTCAATATTCCATCCATCCTTCTCTTCCACCTGCTAGGTAGAAAATTTCACCATCTAAAATCGACTTGCTCACAAGCAAGCCTACTGGTGGTACATTCTTTTGAGGTCTGGTAGCATGGCTTGTTGTTTTGTGTAGTCAGCGATGGATAGACAGGGCAAGAGAGCCGAAGCAGAGCTTTCTAGTACCTCAACAGCAACTGCCCATGAGACTGAAGTGGAGGTAGGCCAAGATTCAGATGTACAGTCCAGTGAGCGAAAAGGGACTGGTGTTTTAATGATGAAAGTCACATTGCAGAGTCAAAGTCAAATTTATGCTGAGGTCTTCGAATTGTTGGAAACAATGCGGAATCTAAGGTGATTTCTTCACTCCTGGTGGTCTTGTCCCAAAGTTAATGAATTCTGGATTAATATTGTTGACAAAATAAAAGATCACGGATGAAGTACTTTCCCTACTCCCTGAAACTGTACTCTTAGGCTGGTGGACTGGGATGCTTACAAACAAAATTCAACTGGAATTACTTTGCTTTTGACAGTGCCAAGACTTGCTTTAGCATCTCATTGGAAGAACAAATCACTGCCTTCTATTGCTAATTGGAGAACCAGATTGTGCGATTAGTTTATACTAGGTAAAATTTTGTCTGATAGCTCTCAATCTTCTAAAACTCAAGAAAATGTTGTGGCACTCTGATTCCCTATTATACAGTATCTCACAGAACTCGATATTCTGCCTAAAAACAAATATCATGATTTGATTTTTTAAAAAATCTATGTAAGAGAAATTAATTTGGGTTCATACTGGCTCCTATTGTTGTGCGTCCCTCTGATATGTACAATGCTGTATGATGTGGGAAATTGCAATTTGTAGACAAGAGTTTCTCATGAAAATTAGTTAATTATTCACATAACTGTCTTTGTAGATCTTCACAAATGTCTTGGTAATGGCTTGTGACACCATATCATTTTAAAGCTGTTTTGGTTCTAAGATTAAATTGATCTTTGTATATAGCAGGGGTTCTGTTTTGTTCTCGGGGGTGGTTGTTTTATCTACTCTACTACGGAAACTCAAACTGGCTATGTAAGATTTTTCTGTACATTTTGAAAACTGAAATAAAAACAATTTTTTAAAAAAACGTTTACGCTGAGGGATGACTTCACTGGGGGTTTCAATCAGCAGTAGCTGGCAAGCCCAGGTTTTCAGATATATCCAGTGGGCCCAAGGCTGAGGATGACAGCACAGAGGGACTAGCAGGATTTGACCTGTGTGACTCCAGAGCAGCTTCTCCAGTGTTACAAACTTCTGAGAGCCAGCAGATGACCTGTTGAGTGCCAAGGTTGGGGGCCAGGTCAGGTCAGGGTGAAGCAGTTGTGCAGTGACAGGGAAGAGGAGAAGAGAAGGCAGAGAAGGTAGCCAAGCCAAGGCAAGAGAAGCCGGGAGTGCCAGCTAGAGGGCAACTGTCCAGAGAATGGCAGGCTATGCTTGCAACTTTCATGGATTGTCCGGCAAAATGGCTTTATTGTGAACAGATGCTGAAAGAGCGGGCTGAGAGCTTGGAACATTGAAAGTTTCCTTCCTTTCAAGCTGGCCAGGATGTCATGTCTTATTTCAACCTCTTCAAGAAAACCGGCAAAGACAATGGAGTACCAGAGCAAGACTGCATAAGAATCCTCAGAACCCATGTGCATATTGAGTTACCCGAGATTGGGAGACTTACCCACTGGGGCTAGTGACTACGTGCCTTTAAGAGTCTTGCCAGGCAGAGATTTGAGCTGTTGGAAGATCAGCTTAGAATGAAATTTAGATGGGCCCAAGCCTAGATTGCTTTTTTTTTTTTTGCTTTGAATTGTGCCCAGAAAGAAATGGGCAACCACTGCAGACCTTTCCGCACAGGTGTGATACAGTCCCTGTATCCTGTCCCTGACAGTAGTCTGGCTACTGTATTTTGGACAAGCTGAAGTCTCCAGACCATTTTCAAAGGTCTGTTAAGTATTCTAACCTTGATATTACAGGAGCATGGATCACTGTGGCCAGTTCATTATTTCTGAGGAACTATCATAGCTAGCATATCAGCCAATGCTGGTAAAAGGCACTAGGGGCCACAGAGAAGAACTAGGCATCCAACCCTAGGCCTGGATCCAGCAGTATCTTCCCCCCTCCCCACTGCCAAAAAGCCTGTTCCTTAAGTGCAAGTGCAACCCCTCCAGAACAGAATGACTCCTCAGTCCTCAAGCAGCTTTGTCATTGACCAGCAGTTCATCAGTCTGATCCGGGCTTCAGTTTATCCAAACCCATTACCATCTCCAGGCACCTGTTTATGACTTCTAGCTTTGTTCTCTGTCTGGAGAAATAATTACCGTATTTTTCGCTCCATAACACGCACCTGATCATAAGACGCACCTTGTTTTTAGAGGAGGAAAACAGGAAAAAATGAAACAGAAAGAGAGAGAGAGAGAGAGAGATAAAGGAAGGGAGGAGGAGGGAGAGAGAGAGAGAAAGAAAGGAAGAAAGAAAGGTGGGGACAGAGAGAGAGACAGAAAGACAGACAGAAAAAAGGAAAGAAAGGAAGGAAGGAAGGAAGATAGAGAAAGGAAAGAAGAGAGATGTCGGCATGCCATGCAAAGCCAGGCCTTTCTGTGCAAAGTAGCCATGGAGCTTAATCTGTGGGCGGGGCTTTCTGCTGCTGGCTGTCTTAAAGGGGAAAAGCACTTAAAGGGAAAGAGTACTTAGCCTGGTGGGGTTTTTCCTGCCGTTTCCCTTTTAAGTCTTAACAGCTTAGGCCCAGCAGGAAGGGGCGGGGAAGGCTGGGATGCCAGCCTGAATGGCGTTCCCCTGCGTTCCTGCTGAAGAAAAAGCCCTGTTACAGGTAAGAAAAGCTCCATATTCGCTCCATAAGACGCACACACTTCCCCCCCCCCCCACTTTTTTGGGGAGGAAAAGTGCGTCTTATGGAGCGAAAAATACGGTAACACTCTTTACATAGAACTACCCAGTAAGCATCTGAAAAACTGACTGAGGCAAGCTTGGAGAAAGACTGCAAGGATAAATAGACCAAGTTGCATTAACAGAGTGGAACTTAAAGGGCAGCAAGTCACAGAACGAAGGACTAGAGGAGTGGCAGTTCTTCCCTGATCCAAGTTTATTCAGTCCAGTTTCAATACATTCAGCTCCCGTATGTTAAACGCTTAGAATGGAATGGGCTTGTCCTCAGAGGAAAGAAAAACTCCAGATCGGCTCTCAGTTCCATTCCAAAACAAAGGGCAGTGGAAGGGCTGAAGAAGTACCTTGGCCCTGAGGTTTGGTAAGGTTCTTGAAAGTAGCGTACCTGAAGCTGTCACATTAATGGCAGCTAAGGAGACC
Organism: Lepidodactylus listeri; assembly: GCA_029233225.1. NCBI lineage: Eukaryota > Metazoa > Chordata > Lepidosauria > Squamata > Gekkonidae > Lepidodactylus > Lepidodactylus listeri. The sequence goes on from JARCFY010000003.1 coordinate 45,903,127, forward strand.
AATGTCTAAGGTTCTGTGAATTTGTCGAAAACCTATGCCTTCCCCTAAGTTCAGCAAACACCAGTCACACCTCTCAGAGCTGGGGGCTTGACAACTGCCTCCCAACAACATCACTGATCAAAAGCTACTTGCGGTGTCACAGACATGCAACCTATAAGAAGCGGGGTGGGGGGTGGGGTGCTTCCCTGCTTCCCCACAACATCATGGTGCATCCATGCACTTCTGAAATTTACCCAGCTTTGCTCTGATCTTTCACAAACCTACTTTGCTCTGAAATTTTGGGAAAGACTGCAGCAAAGCCTGGATAACTGCCACATGGGTAGGCAAGTACGGCTTTTCCCAGTCCCACCCAAAACAACAGCCATCTGTATGGCAGGCTCTCTGAATTCTCAAGCTTTCATTTAAAAGTCTCTGTTGCAGAAATATTTCTGCAAGAAAAGGCGCTAGGGATTTTTAAAAAAAAGAAAAGCTGAGAATTAAGAGAACCTGATAACGGGTATATCGATAAGCCAATCAATCTCCGTTTTTTAAAAAAAGAACTACCAGAGAAACCTGCTGTGTAAAAATGCCCTATTACTGCTGTGCTACCCTAGCAGCCACGGCAGCAACAGGAAAACTATGCAAGCTTGTCCCCATGTGGAAAACACCCTACTCAAGGCTAAAAGCATCTGCAGCTACTCCACTTCTCTCTGCTTTCCAGACAAACTTCTCAGAAAAAAAATCATACAACTGTGATATTTTAATGCAAAAAGCTAAACACATATGCAAAGAGCACACTTGTCTATTTATAAGTTTGACATAAGAAATGCCCTGAATTCTTTGTATACAAGACATATCACATTAAGAAAAACAGACCAAGATCCTAAATTACTAAGGAAGATGCCGCAAGGAAGTTTGCTGGTGACCTAGCTGCAGTGGTCTGAAACAATTTTAGTACATTTCCTGCTAAAAAAACAAAAAACACAGCATTTCCAACTCATGCAATTGTGCAATCATCTAGGCCAACTTAAAAAAAAAAGAACAGGAAGATCAGTTTCACCAGAAATATTAAAAGCTGTTACAACTTAAAACTTAGAATAATACTGAACTAGAAATAAACTAAATTATTTCAAAGGCCAAGGTAATATCCAATATCTCTGTTCTGCTTGGCATAAATTTCTGGAATACTATAAAACAAAGAGACGCTGCCCATGCTTGCATATAGAACAGTATAATACAAAAACACCTAGAGCAGGTCTTACCTGTTGATCTGTTGATGGACGTTGTTGGACTACGTCATGGCTCACAGAGCCTTTTTTCACTTGTATTCTGCCTGGAGGAGGAGGAGGAATTGCACCTGAATAGGAGGAGGAATTATCAGCATCTGAAGAATACAAGGACGAATGCCTCAGTTCCTGTTCATTCTTTGACATGACAAATCTGGGCAGGGGAAGGTCCTTGACTGTTAAAATAATGATAAAAATTATTATATGTTTAAATTACAAAACGCTTAGATAACTCATAAAAATATGATTTTATTCAGAGTTGCTGTTAAGGCACTTTAATTTCACACCTCCATAAACTTTTATATTATCATGGTAGTAAAAATCATATTTAAAGAGTGTTGTGATATAATTAAAAGTAGTAATATTTATTTTTTTTTAGAACCAGAAAAAGACAACAGCACCTTGAATTTTCTATATCAGATTCATGTAGTGAACGGAGTATCAAACTAGGACCTAGGAGACCCAGGTTTGAACCCACACTCTGCCACAGAAGCTTGCTGGGTGACCCGGGGCTTGTCACATGCTCTCGGCCTAATCTATAACATGGGGCTGTCGTGAGGAAACTGTGGAGGAGAGTGATGGAAGTTTCTTTGATGGAAGTTTCTTTCCCCACTGGGGAATACGGCAGGGTTATAAATGACATAAATAAGTAACAAATAAAACAGAAGCAGGCATAGGACAGCATAGGATGACTTCTATTGTTTTAGAATCAGTCACATTACAAGTAGCTTTTCTCTCACAAGTTCTCCTAAGAGAACTATTCAGGAAAAGCTGTTACATCTGAGGTATGAGCTGAAACAGATGGAGATCACAAACACAGATGGAACGCACTGCACAAAATCACAAAACAGCCACATTTTAATAACCCAGAAATTATGTTTCAACACCATTTCAAGGCTTACCTGAATTTAGGCTTTCCATTCGCAGTGGAAGCCCAGACTGAGCTACCGCAACAAGTTTCAGAGCAATGTAGAACTGACTTCTTCCAAAGTATCCAAGTCTTGTTGCACCACAAAGTTCCATGATCTGATGAAAACCAAAAATATATACAATGAGATTACATTTTTGCATGGAGATCGGTATTAACTCAAGCTGTTTCACTAAAACCAACAGCATCACAACACCACTGATAATGTTTGCAATAAAATCAGTTGCAAACTTCTAGGTTTGCATTTGCTTCCATTACTGTGGACACTTTCTCTGCAGCTCTGTACAAACAGTATATTAATGCCTGTGTGCAATGTAGGATTTAAGATCCCACTATTAATAATGTCCACTTATCAAGCCATGTATTTATAGAGTATTTACCTTTTATTAAGACAAAACAAAGTAACACTACATACTGTGTAAGCCCCGAGCATGCCATTCATTGCATTCTATATCTACTTGCACTTCTGTGCAGCAGTGTACCTGACCAATTTTCTCTCAGCCAACAGCACCCACCATGTGCGAGAATTGTGCGCACTTTTATTTTTAATCATTCCACATTTGTACTTCTTTTCTCCCAACTGCACTGTATGGTGGAAAAGAATCCCATACTGTTTTGTAATTTCGCCTTAATTTCACTGTTTTTCATTCTTAATACTATCAATCTACATGTTTTTCTTACAATTTGTTTGCTCTTTCATTTCTGGTTCGTTTGTACTTAAGTTCCCTTCCCTCCCTCCTTATAACTGTGATGGCTTATGACCTTTAACAAGCAAAACAAAAGGAATGTTTAGGTTCAGGGTAATCAATAAATGGTCCACAGAACAAATCTACCTGCTCCCAGTGATGCTGCCAAAGTTGGTTCAAAATTTCACTCAGAAGGAGAACATTGTGTTAAATTTTCCCACCATAAAATACAGATTATGTATGGTTACTGTCATTGTTGATGTATTTAGTAGTATTTATCACAGCTGTTCCATGTCTTGCAATAAATTATCAGTACAGACGCCCACAGCAAAGATAGAGTTATTAGGATCTTATACCCATTCAGATACAGGAAATATTTGTGGAAAGCCTGCTAGCTTGCCCACAGCAGCTGAGCACTACCTGTGCTGACTCTGCTTCTCCTTACAGGAATATAAAAAGCCTCGGGATGGCCTGTATGCAAGCCCAAAGGCTCATAGCCCTTGGTTACAATAGGCAACCTGGTAAATGAGAAGTGACCAAGGATGTGTTTGTTTTCTTTGTCTTATTTAAATTATACTGTTTGGGCAATTTCTATCAATTACTCGGGATCCCTTGGAGGCGGGAGTGGCAACCCCCCCAAAATATAAACCTCTAAAATGTAACATCTCTTCTCAAGAAAGAAATCCTTAATTGTCTCAGCAATGTCTTTGACACACTTTGTGGCATATTTACTAATTTACATTAACTATTACAATCCATTTTGCTTAAACGACTTAAAAATCAAAGCTTGAAATATGTAATCTGTACTGTACGGTACTGATTTACTTCATTTACAGTCCACTTTTCTGAGACTGAATTACACATTTTAAAAAATGCAATAACAACAGTATAGTGGCAAAAAAATAGCTTCTTTAAAAGTGTATTAGAAATCACCATTTTTATGGTTTTTTTATTTTCTGTTGTTTGTTGGTATATAAAGTATGTATGCATGTTAACAGTATAACATTCCTGAGGGTTCCTAAACTTTTCATTTTGAGTGGCTTGACAAAAATTGGAAACTATACCTGGTGAGCCTTCTGTGCCACTTTAAGTGTTCTGATGTACAGGTAACAAAGTTCCAGTTCGATGAGGAGCAAATAAACATGACCCAACTTTTTTTTCAAAAACTACTTGCTTTACTAGATATGCTCACATTCCTTCTCTCTACTGAGTTGAAGCTCTATAAAAATACAGTCAGATAAATTCTTTGAATGTACATCAGGAATGAAATGTTAAGTGCCTGACTATTTTACTGTCTCATATTATGTGTCTGTCCTGACCAGGATGGCCCAGGCTAGCCCAATCTCGTCAGATACCAGAAGCTAAGCAGGATCAGACCTGGTTCGTATTCGGATGAAAGATCACCAAGGAAGTCTGGGCTCACTACGCAGGAACAGGCAATGGCAAACTACCTCTGAATGTCTCTTGCCTTGAAAACCCCAACCGGGGTCGTGATAATTTGGCTGCGACTTGACAGCACGTTCCACCACCATTACGTGTTATAACACTGGCTGTAGTTTGACTGTGCCTTGATAACTGATTTTACTTTCTCCTGGATATAGGGTCTAAATAAGTCAACTTGACTTAAGCAGGCTAAAAAGCAGCTTAACCATGCAACAAAACAGCAGTCTAGTAGAATGCATCTTAGACATCAAGACAGATGTTCAAGAGAAAGAACTGCTCAACTTTTGTCTGCTATCAGACAGGGTTCTGAGGATGTAGCTTTGCAGCCTTATTGCAGTAAAAATTGATCAGCATTAGCTGAATGTTGTTCAGATGGTTTGTGGACAGTGGACAAATCACAGACATTGAGACAGAATATCTAGACTACTGAAGAGAACAGCTGTTTGCGTCCTGGGACTTCCCATATATGATTCGCCGTGACTTTACTCATACATCTTGTGACGTCTAAAGGGTACTTCACACCAGCCTTTTTTAATGTAGCAGAAATGCACACAGCATGTGAAAAATCATGCCCATTATGTTATATATACAAAGCACTGGCTACAGTAAATAGTTCAGTGGCTTTTATACGGTAAATAGATACTTTCATGTTTACACATTAAAATGTGGTTAGAGGCTTTGTGAACCAGTCCAGAATCACAGGCATGATGAGCAGGAGGTATAGAAAGATCAAATCCTTAGGTGGAAAAGTCTAAAGTGAACTAAATGTACTACCACTTCTTTTAGCTTAGTTAGGCACTTTTTCTAAAGCAAGGTTGATCACTCTGCGGGCTCAAAGCCAGAGATTTCTTATGCACCCCAACAAGTTACTGTTTTGAACTGAGTATCCTAGGTCCTACTTTGCAAAACTGGTTACAGTTGGAGAAAGGATAGAAGACTAGATAACATACCATACTAGATTCTGGGTTTCATCCAACATAATAAAAAGTTAGCTCTAAGACACACAGCACAGGGTTATATCAGCTTACATACAGAGAGAGCTATGGATATGTATGTAGAAAAGGGAAGATAGTTCTTAAGAGCACAAGCTACAGACAAGCATCAGAGCTAGGAAGATAGCTATGTAGGAAATCTTATCTTGGAACTCTTTCTGCCACACTTCCTTTCCACTGAGCTAAACAGCCACCAAACAGCTGCTAATGAAAAATACACCAAAGGTTATGTGAAATGTGTCAATGTTTCTGTTTCATAGTACTTAAAGAGAATGATAAAACAGATTGAAACTCTTTTGACGAACAGGTTTCCAGTTATCCAACACCACATTCAAGTGAAGTTAAATGGATCTTAACTGCTGGTGAAAACTGCTCAGGGAAAAAAAACTGACTGAAATTTTATTAACACTGAAAACAGTTATTACCCCAAACGCTAAGAAATCAAAATTTTAAAAAACAAACAGTGATGGCAAGAAGAAACTAATAGTTTTCATAACATAAGTTAATTAGTGCTATTTCTGCTTTCAGTTTATTACTTCTATTGAACACAATACACAATCACTTGAAACCTAATAAAACAGATCAAACCAACTATGGACCAATTTTATGCTTAAAAACAGCTATTTTAAGCCTTATACCATTGTAATTGAACCCCTTTGTACATGGCTGTTTTCACAGGCAAACAGTCTAGGGTGCCAGAGAGTTTATCTTTTAGATGAAACCGGGTTACGTCAAGCTTCAAGGCCATTCCATATTACACTAGGTACAGTGTATCAGTACAGTTCCTCTGTACACATATTTTACCAACAGCCTACCATACACTGAAACAATGTAATACATTCAAGTGGGTAGCCATGCTGGTCGGAAGCAGCAGAACAAAGTTTGATTCCAGTGACATCTTTAAGACCAACATGTAATAGTTTTTGACTTTCCAGCCATACTCATCAACTAGAAGTAGCTAGTTTCTGTTCATGTGAACTCTACCACTGCATGCTAGATCCCTTAATTTTACCATAATGTTTACGAAACATGTGAAAATGAATATTACAAATTTATATTAAACTACTTGAAATCATATTTATGGGAGACACTGCTTCTATCTGAAACCCAATATCGGCACCGTGAACAAGTTCCATATTCATGTCTGCACACTTGTAGAAATCAAGGAACTGCAGTATCTCAGGGTTCTTGTGCAACAGGACACAAAACTGCAAGCCACTAAAGTGAACTCTTGACACCGAAGGAGAAACATTCATCTTCAATATTCACATTTTGTTAGCCCCCTTGGCAGCCCTCGTAAGGGCAGAAAGGCAGAATATACATTTTGTAAATGATAAAATAAACAAGTACCTATTAATTCAGCAACAGTCACATAGAAGCATGACAATGACACATTCATGATTACATTATCTAGATCGGGGTGGCCAAACTGGCTCGGAAGCCACATGCGGCTCTTTCACACATAATGTGCGGCTCCTGGCAGGGCAGCTGAGGAAGTAAAAGAGAGGAATGCCTCCTTGGTCGGTCTTTGGTTCTCCTTGCTTTCTTTCCACCTCTCCCTCCTTCCTTCCTCTCCCCATCTAAAGTTAAATACCACTATCAATATCTGTTTTTACCTTTTTTATTTTTGGCAGTCTCACTAAACGTTGATAAAAAGCAAATTTGCATATTTTTCAATAAAAACGTGGGTAATATTTGTTCATGTCTTGTGGCTCCCAAATATCTGACATGTATTCTATGTGGCTCTGATGTTAAGCAAGTTTGGCCACCCCTGATCTAGATGTATGATGAAGATTTAAAGACCACAAAATCACACTAGGAGTAACTTCTACAAACCAACAGCTCCACTTTAGGTAACTTCCCACAACAGCACAGTGTTTCCAGGAGTTAGTGCCCCTTATCCTTTACACAAAGCTGTTGTAACAGCAGTCAAACTGAATAGGTAGCGATATATTTGCGATTGGAACATACTGACAAAAGTTTGGGGGAGGGGGGATATCCACACTTCATTCAAGCAAAGGGTCTATGCACTGTTTCCTTCCCAAGGTTTAAAAAAGGTTTCCCCTTGGGTGCCCAAACTATCTCTAAACTTCTGGGGCAAGAGTCAGCCAAGCAAATATCACATCTCAGCAGTCACCACCTACTCAGTCATGTTGATCTTTCAGCAAAATACTACTAAAAAGAAGGCGAAAAGCAACAACAAAAAAACCCAGGGTTTAATGTTGTCTATGAATAGTCAGCAGGAAACCCGGTGCGTGTCCAAGCGCCAGAGCAACAGGGCACTTGCATTCGGCCACAGCGGCTTCTAACCCAAAGCCCACCTCCGGAGCGTCCTCAGAGGACAGGAAAGCCAGCCCCACCCTGACCCTCTGACTGTAACTGCTAGGCCACCGCGCCCTTGCTTCCAGAGGCGCCTCCTCCTCCTCCTCCTCCTCGCCCACGAGCTGGTGGGTCCGGGGGTGGGCAGAGGCTGGCCTGTCAGGGGAGGGGGAGCTGCTCAGAAGGAGGGCAAAGGGCGCGGGTGACCGGGGGGGGGGGGGGGAGGGAGGAAGGAGGCACAAAGGGGCGGGCTACCTGCATGACCACCTCGCTGGGAAGCTGCGCGGCGCGGAAGAGCTCGAGGACCCGCCCGTTGGACGCCACTTTCTTCGTGCTCTCGGTGTCGCAGTAGGAGAAGAGGTCGCAGTAGTAACGCTGCTCCGCCTCGCTCAGCGTCAGGCCCTCCATTTTACACCGACCCGGGAATCGATCCCCAGGCCGGGCGGGGCGGGGTAGGGCGAGGGGAGAAGGGCGAGGGAGGAAGGGAGGGAGCGCGCGCGGAGCCGCCGCCGCCGCCACCACCACAGCCTCGCGCCGGTAGCGGCTCGAGTAGGGCCCCCCCCCTCTTGAGCGCGCACACACACGCGCGCGCGCCCTCCCTCGAGCGCGCCGCCTTAGCTGCCGCTTGTTGATCTCTCGCAGGAGCCTGTCTGCCTCCTCCGGAGTTCTCAAGTGGGAAAGCAAGAGGAAGCGCGACAGGCCGGGAGGGAGGGGGGCGTGGCTGAGCGCGCGAGAGTATGGTGGCGTGCGAGTGGATAGGAAACGTAGATATGCGCGTGCGGGTTTCCTCATGAAGTTTCCGTACGTCTCCCTGCTCGGCTCTGGCCACGCCCCCTCCACTAGAGACAGGCAGTCTTCGGAGGACTCTGTTCCCGGAAAAGAGGGAAGTCGACGCTGGGGAAGGCGAGCGCGCGCGCGTGGGGGACCCGGATGCGAAGTTGAGCATGACGTACTCTTTCGTGCTCCTCTAAAGCAGGGTGCCCTCTGCATCGACCCCTAGAGGTGTGGAGGACTGCTGTAGGGAGTTCTCTGCTTAACAGGTAGTCGAAAGAACTTTTTTTTTGGCACTGCGAACCTGGCAAAGCTGCGGCCTTCCAACATGCGGTAAACTAAATGGCACTATGGTCGGTCGATCCAATTCGGAGCCTGAGGGCAGAGGAAACAGATCTCGGACGGAAGTTGTAAAATCGCGCATTTACAAGGCTGGAGTTAGAAAAGCGTCCGTTAGAAGAAGAAGAATGTAATAAACTGCTATAAGGTTGAAAATATTATCTGCTGAACAAAGTGCTAACCAATGTATGGATATACTTTACTCAAGTCCTAGCTCAACAGTTACTCACCTTATTCATGACATTATTTGTATCTGTATTTGCTTAAATTTCTCAATTCAAAAAAACTTCAAGAAAAAAAGAAGAGATTGGATTTATACTCTTCCCTTCACTGCCCAAAGGAGTCTCAGAGTGGCTTACAAACTCCTTTTCCCTTCCCCTCCCCACAACAGACACCCTGTGAGGTAGGTGGAGCTGAAAGAGCTCTGACAGAAACTGCTCTTTTTCAAGAACAGCTGTGCCAGAGCTATGGCTTGCCCAAGGTCATTCAGCCAGGTGCAGGTGGAGGAGTGGGGAATCAAACCCGATTCTCCCAGATGGACTTAACCACCACACCAAACTGGCCCACCATTAAGTGTATAACTTCTCTCCTGTAGGGTTGCCAATCTCCAGGTGCGGTCGAGAGATCTCCAGGAATTATAACTGACTACACAGATCGCTTATTTATTATTTATTGCAATAATTTATTCTACTGGAGAACATGGCTGCTTTGGAAGGTGGACTGTATGACATTATACAAATACCACCCGCCTTAGGCTCCATCCCAAAATCTCCAGGTATTTCCCAACCCAGAGCTAGCAACCCTAGACACAAGCCAAAGCTCTTTTATCCTCATTCCTCCAGTGAGAACGCTAAAAGACTATAAGCTGGGAGTGAGAGGGGAAAACTCTGCCAAAGCTTTTTGTTGCTATTCCTAGGGGTGGAGACTAAAAGATTTCTTTCAGTGTGTTGTTGAGAGAATATGCAGATTCCTCATTACAGATCAGGAGCGAACTGCAAGAGATGTGTAAAATGAGATTTTTTTTAAAAAAGTACCTGGGCGCAGGGGATAAAAATGGCACTTTGGGTAGAAATGTGTAATTAGAAATATGTGTCAGTGTGACTCACTTTCCAGTTCTGGTCCAACTCCACACTAAAATAGCTGAAGTATAAGGAAGAAAACTTTCCTTCCATACCCTATCCCTCTTCAGTTAAAAGAGCTTCTGGCTTATATTCTGCACAAAATTAAAGATGCTCTGCAGTCCAGTGTCGGGGCAGGCATGACATCCAGACTGTGGCCCACACTGCCAGTTAGAGACCTTTGACAGTACTGGAGTGCCACTGTAAGCTTGGAAGGCATGCTGAGATCTGGATAGAATGCAAACAGAACTTAAGTTTATTGAGAAGAACAGTACAAACATCTGGAATGTGAAACAAACAAACTCCAGCTGTCAAATTAGTTTCAAGCATTCAACAGCACCCAATATTAGAAACCCATGTAAAGAGGCAGTTGCTCCCAGCATCCAAACAGGTTGCAAATTACTGCACTCAAAGAGGAGAAGCATGGTAACAGAAAGATGGGAAGACAGGGAAAATAGAGATCCCTTTAGCGACTAATAGAAACTCCCAGTGGAGGGTTCCAAGAATTTAGGCACTGAATAATCCTATAAGGCAGGGGTGGGCAAACTGTGGCTCGGGAGCCGCATGCGGCTCTTTCACATATATTATGTGGCTCCTGGCAGGGCGGCTGGGGAAGCTAAATATCATTAGCAAACAAATATCATTGGACAATTTAATATCATTATCAATATCTGCTTTTACCCCTTTTGTTATTATTTTTGGCAGTCTCACTTAATGTTAATAAAAAGCAATTTTGCTTATTTTCCAATAAAAGCAGGTAATATTTGCTCATGTCTTGTGGCTCTCAAACATCTGATGTTTATTCTATGCGGCTCTTAGGTTAATCAAGTTTGCCCACCTCTGCTATAAGGGAAGAAGCAAGTTTGCCCACCCTTGCTATAAGGGAAGAATGTATGCTAACAAGAAACTGTTTTATTCATACACTAATTCAATGTGCAGCCCCTAGGAGTACCTACTTTGGGAGAACATCACCTGGTAAATAACATCCTACTAAGTCTAATAAGATGGGAGACTTTTTCTCCAGGCACTGGCTGAATATTTTAATTGCCTCAGTCATTCTGCCTATTGAAGTAGTGTGTCTCCCCTATGAAGATCCATGCTCCGGTTAGCTGGATAAATGTTAATTCCCAGACCATCACATTTTTACGTAAATCTCTGAGATGGATGAAGAGGTTGCTTTCACACGCACTGGATAACTTGCAAGTGGATTTTTGTGTTTCACTAAAATGCACCGAAAGTGTATCATCTAAACGGTGTGAAAGCAGCCTTAGTCCCAAGTATGTGCAGGACTTCAACCTCAGAAATCATCTGTGAAGCTGGAGTTAGGAATAGAAGAAAGGGAGTGATAAATGAGTATGCATTATCAGCGCACCACTGTACCAATGTGTACGTGGTGATGGCCATTTTAAAGGAAGCCTACAGGACCTCGGAAACATTAAAAGACTCTAGCCCATCACCATTCTATAGAACCAGCCTCCTTGCGAGGAGAGTAGGGTTATCAACTCTGGGTCTGGAAATACCTGGAAGTTTATGGGTGGAGCCTGGGAGGATGGGGTTTATGGAGGGGAAGGGCCTTGGTAGGGCTGCCAGCTCTGGGTTGGGAAATACCTGGAAATTTTGGGGGTGGAGCCTGAGGAGGGCAGGGTTTGGGGGAGGGAGGGATTTCAATGGGTTATAATGCCATAGAGTCCACCTTCCAAAGTGGCCATTTCCTCCAGGTGAACCGATCTCTGTTGCCTGGAGATCAGGTGTAATCCCAGGAGATCTCCAGCCACCACCTAGAGGGTGGCAACCCTACTTGTGCCACAGGTACAAGGCAGGGAAATGTGTCAAAATATCTGTCCCTGTATTTCGATGCATTAATATACTACCTTTCCCCCAAGTGGGAACCCAAAGAGGCTCACAACAACAACAAAATCACTAACACAATGCTAACACAAGCAGGAGAAAAGAGGTGGGGAGGCTTCTAAATGCAGAGCTGATCTCACTGTCACCAGCAGCCATGCCCTGGCCTTAAGTACCTGGACAGGGAAGAGATAAAACACTCAGCCTGGATCTTATAGGCTGGCAGCCACCTTTCCATTCCTCCAGCTAGAAGGACCATGGGGTTTCTGTAACTTTAACAATCCTATAGAGTTTTCTTAGGGAGACAAAATGACTTGCAAAGACTGGAAAAGCTTAGAGCAAACACTGAAATTTCCTCTTTGCAGTTCTGTTTAGAAGTAGTTTCTGCTTTGATATCTGGAAGCCCTATATGTTACTGTTCATCCTGGAGAACCCGTTTGGCTCAGGAAATAACACACAGATGATATGCATAATGGAGTAATTTTGGGGTTTATTAGAGGACACTGAGAGCAGAGGGAGGGAGCAGCTGAGACTCCTAGGCTGTGTATTCTAATCCTTTGCATGTTTACTCAAAAGTAAGTTGAGTAGTCCTTGTTTCCAGATAACAGTTTAATAGGCCTTATAGCTCTTTATAAAATGTTCACGGCAAGCCCTTCATCCAGCTCCATATATCAGAAATACTGCCTTAAGAAGAAGCACTACTACTGGCTCTAAATGCTTGCAGTCTTTTCTTCTTTCGTTGCTGAGGCTGGCTGCTCCTTCCTCCTGTTTTGTATCCGAAGAAGTGGACTCTTGCTTATGTGCAATAAAAAATTTGTGGCTTTTAAATATTCCTATTTACTGTAAAAGAAAACCAGACCCCTGACTTCTAATAACAATCCCCTGCACTGCAGATTCTTCAACAAGTATTAAGGAGAGGCCCCCAAGAACCCCATTCTTTTGGTGGGGGTTTTCTCTCCCCCACCTGGCATTTTTTTTAAATTTTATCAGGGCATTTCTATGATGCTTTTTGATCTAAAATGGCTTATAGAAATTTCCAAAACAGCTAAGTTAAACACAATTGGGTGGCTCTTCATTCTGGGTTTGCTATTGTAGGCTGGAAGCCAAGGGCCATAAGTTCTTTGGCTCCTGCCCTTTGACTATGCTCAGATTTAAGTACCTGCAAGGTGAGGAGAAAACTAAGTCAGCCTAGATGCTAGCAAGCTCTTTTTTACCTATAAGAAATGCTTTGGGCCACACTGAGGCTTACAAAATTACACCACCCATTAATCTTAAAATGATCTCACCACCACTTCCTCTGCTTCACAACTGAGGCTTCTTTTGATTTAAATTCACCATGGAAGAGGACAAGAAAGGCTATACAGCTGTGGATAAGGAATCATGAATGTTGAAACAACAGTGTACTTTGCAATACAGCTACAACTGGTTTTGAAAGGAGATTTTTGGATATCCAGAATTTCATGGCACATGTGCACAAGAGGCACAAAGAAAGCCAAGATATGCTTGAAGCTTGGCTTTAAGAGTTCAGAACAATCATGTCCTTCTTGGGTTTAATCCCTCCTCGTGTGAACGATCATATAATTAAATGTACCCCCACATTTCAACCCCCCCCCCAAAAAAACCTTGCATGTATACAGTTGGTATTTCAGGGAAACAACTAGGCAAAAGCTCCTCTGGTATTACTTTTCCAAATACAGGGGATTTTTGTTTATTTGTTTTTGATGTGGGGAGCATTCAGACTTGCAACCTCCCCCTGTAGCTTGGAATGGGTACAGGTGCCATCACATTCCCGCCCCCGCCTTTCATTTTAGTTATCATTAATCAGAAGCACAAACTGTTTGTCTCATTGTACTGACCTGATAATACATCTTTCATAGTTAATCACATTCTGTAGTTATGCAGAGCACTTGGCAGCCAAGTGTGGAGCATCGTTATAAACAGTTTCTAATCACTGAGCCCGCTGTACAGCGATACAGCATTACATGATTTTAATGCACAGTTTTGCTTAGTAGTGTGTATCAACTGAGAAAATGTACTAACCTAGTTTTCCTCTTCTGGATTGCTGAGACACAGCACCCTGTATTAGGCCACTGGAGGCATTCAGTGCAGTGGAGCCTGTGCCCAAAGAATTATGTTTAGGATTGCAGACATAATCCCTTTTCTAACCTTTCCCGTCATGCAACCTTCCTGGGTGGAAAAGATCTTGCCGCTGTAGTGCATGACCTGGTCACATCTAGATGAGATTACTCCAATGCCCTCTGCATGGGCCTGCCCTTGAAGACTGTCCGGAAGCTGCATTTAGTACAGAGTATTGACTGGAGTGGGTCACAGGGACCATATCACTCCAGTCTTGTTCCAGTTTGCTTCTGGGTTCCATTCAAGGTGCTGGTATTGACCTTTAAAGCCCTGTATGACCTAAGACCAATGTACCTCAAGGACCACTGTCTCCCATATGTACATACCCATTTACTCTGATCATCTTTGGAGGCCGTGTTTCGTTTCCCCACACCATCAGAGGCTAGATGGAGGGAGGGGGTTGCCTAAGAAAGGGTTTTCTTGGTCATGAGTCATGACACCAAAACTTTGGAACTCCCTCCCCAGTGGGTAAAGACTCTTTTGCTTCATTTGGCATACCCCTAATAGTGGTTACTGGCCCTCCTGCCTGGTTCTGATATAATCTGTTTATGTGTTTTCACTGTATTAGTTTATAATTTTAAATATTTTAATTGTTCTAATGCTTTTATGTGCACCACCTTGTGGACCCTGATAGGGTGAAAAGGGGGCATAAAAATGTTTGAAATAAACAAACCACTGAGATGTACCTGAAAAGGCCCCTTGTGTTAGGAAAGAACATCTTTTTATGGAATGGGGAGAGAGGAAGGGAAAGTGATTGTAAGCAGCTTTGAGACTCCTTAGGGCAGGGCTGGATTAAGGCCCACTGATGCCCCAAACACAGTGGTGCCCCTTGGCCCTTCCATTCAGGCTCGTAGCCACAAGGGGGCCCACAAGGGCGATGCCCCCTCATGAATGTGCCCTGCCTCCCCAGCCATGCCTTTTTTGTTTTCCTCCCTCCCTTCCCAGCAAGGCACAAGCCAAGCTGGAGCCTCGTGAGCATAAGGGAGAAGCAGGGGAGGTGGGCTGGAGGTGCAGCCACCACGGAGGGACAAAGCCTAGCCAGGGTCACATGTAGGGCTGCCAAGTTCCCCCAGGGGGCGGGGAATCCCCCGCTAAAGGGGTCCCCAATCCGCCGGTCTGGATTTGGCTGGCGGGGGGAACCCCACCCCCAAAGCAGCCCGATCCAGCATGGGGGGGGGTGCAGGGAGGCATTGAAATGCCTCCCTCTGGCTTCCTCTGCTGGCTCGCGAAGCAGCCTGACAGAGGCTCCCTGCTGCCGCCTTTCCTTGCTTGTTTGCCAGGCGATCAAGCTAGGAAAGGCAGGGGGGGGGGTGCAGGGAGGCATTGAAATGATGTCATCATGCTGCGTGTGTGGCTCCCGGAACAGGAGCGGGACTCCCCCGCCCGTGGGGGTAAGTGACTTGGCAACCCTAGTCACATGTGCTGCGGCCAGAGCAAGGATGTCAGTGCCCCTGGAGAGACTGCCGCTGTGATGAAGCCCTTCTTCACTGAGGTCAGTGGGGAAGTGTGGCCCGAGCTGGCTTCCTTAGGAGTCAGGCCAGTGGAGGGCAAGGCACTTGCCATGGAGCACACACCACACAGGAGATGCCTCTGCGCATGCGGGGATGGGACCCCCCCTTCTCTTCCTCTGTCTCTCTACTACCAAATGAGGTAGGTGGCCACTGGGAGATGGGGATAATATAGTTTTAAACAAATTAGATTATCAACAAAATTTGAGTCCAGTGGCACCTTTAAGACCAACAAAAGTTTTATTCAAGGTATAAGCTTTCATGTGTAAGCACACTTCTTCAGATACAGTGAAACAGAATTTCTTCAACGATTATATATAGGAAGGGGGGGTTTAATTGCCAGGAAGGACCAATTAGAGACAGAAACAAAAATGGAAATTACCAGTCTGTAATATAGGTATTATATAGGTATTTGTTCTGTTGCTTCAGACCAACATGGCTACCCACCTGAATCTGTCAAAATGAATTATTATTTCGCCTTCTTTGTAGAATGATCTTTTGAAGAGGCTTTGCATTACATCATAGCTCATTCATAACAAATAATATGTTCACCATGACTGTATTCATCTCTCCCTTCCCTAATTTTTTTTCTGGCTACGGGTTTGCTTCCATTGCTTAGCTAACAGGACATTAAGGCTCAAAAAGGGCTGAAGGTGAAATTAGAGGTTTAAATTTCGGTTTTCTTCCAGGCCACCCACCTCAACTATATTAAATATAAACTTTTTAAAAATTAACACTAAAATTAACACTAAAATTAACACTAAAAATTAACACTAAATAACAGCGCCCTCCTTTCTTTGGTGCCCTAAGCACCTGCTTATTTTGCTTAATGGTTTTCCAGGGTTGCCTTAGGTTAGGGCAGGGGTGGGCAAACTTGCTCAGCGTAAGACCCACCTAGAACAGGGGTGGCCAAATTTGCTTAATGTAAGAGCCACATAGAATAAACATCAGATGTTTGAGAGCCACAAGACATGAGCAAATATTACCTGCTTTTATTGGAAAATAAGCAAATTTGCTTTTTATTAACATTAAGTGAGACTGCCAAAAATAATAACAAAAGGGGTAAAAGCAGATATTGATAATGATATTAATTTGTCCAATGATATTTGTTTGCTAATGATATTTAGCTTCCCCAGCCAGCCTGCCAGGAGCCACATAATATATGTGAAAGAGCCGCATGCGGCTCCCGAGCCACAGTTTGCCCACCCCTGGGTTTTGGGAAAAGTAGGGTATAAAAACCAACTCCTCTTCCTCTGCAGTGTACAAGCAAGAGTCCTGTGACATCTTAAAGATTTATTGGGCATAACGACGCCTATACATCAAAAGATAACTTAGCTCAAGGTGCAAGCTACCTGGAGGGGGGGGGGGAGAGAGAAGGGTTGCTGTTGAGGCGACATCACAGTTCCTGTCGTGCGTTTTGATCTGATGCTGTACGTGCCGGTCACCCTTTTGAGACTGCAATCCTCAAGCAGTGAATACACACCCCTTCGACGACGTAGGTCAGAAAAAGACGTTCACACCGTTGTCTCAAGTGACGTGCAGACCTGCGGAAACGGTGTGAGTGCCTTTTTCAGAAAACACCGCAAAGGCGAATCCGACTCCCCCCTGGCCAACAGGTCTCTCCTTCCTCCGCCCGTAGAGCCTTCACTTTCAGTCGACTTCCCCCGCCCGCCCCGGTTGCAGCGGCTCCCCGCCTTCTGACACTCCCTCCCTGCCGCACTCCTTCCTGGACTTTGCGCCTGAGAGCGGCTACCTCGTCCGCCGCCCATCCTGCCCAAGCAAAGAGAGGTGAGTCGACGGCGCTGCCGACGAGCCACGAGGATGGAGAGGGGGCGGCTCGGGCAAGCGGGACGATCTGACGAGGGGTTGTCCAATGGCCACCCGAACCGGTGGCGGGGAAGGGGCAAGGAGACGCCGGCTGAAGTCGGAGGAGGGCGGTGTGACGTGCTTCGATGCCAGCCGGTGCCTCCTTTGGAGGGGGTGGGGGGGGGGACTCTCCCGCGGCGGCTCTCATGCAAACGGAGGGAGTTAAAATCCGGGACTTCCACACCAGGCTCCATGTGACTTTGCACGCGGTCGGGAATAGGGAAGCCCCAGTAGGTGTGCTGTGAATTAATCCGTGTGAAGCTTGTGCCTTTTCTTTTCTTTTTAAAAAGATTTTTTTTTTAGCCTCTTTCTACGGCAAATCTTTTCTATTAGTGGACTGGGGAAGCGTTTGCCCTAGGTTATTTCGCATTGCATTATGGCTTCGCATATGATCTCCCTATCATTAAAAAAGGCTTCTGGGGACTCAACAGAGCCGAGTAAATCTCCCAGCGCCTGCATTGCAAGGCATGGCTGCTTAGAGGTACGCCTGGCTGCAATGAATGAGACTTTCATCCAAACAATCAAGATTCCAAATGGGCTGCGGCGCTTGCTGGCAGCAGGTCGCCCTGCCGCTTCTCTCGGCGCCCCCCTCTTAATTGTTTCCATGCCAGTGAGTTCACACGTCTCCGCCCCGTTCTCCTCCTCAAGTACCCAAGACAGGCTTTCTTATTGTGCTGCTGACACCCGGCTTGTGTGCGATGAAAAATGCGCGGCATGTGGGGAGTTCCAGAGACCAAAAGCTATTTGTGAAACCTGTGGAGCTCCGGGAAGCAGGAGGAAAAGACTCCCCATCAAGTCAAGTGGGGCTTGTTTGGCCTATCAAACCCCTCTGTGCCATGAAGCACCATGACCAAATTAGGCTTGGTGAAGTTCAGGAAGGAAGTTACTCATGCGCCCTTCCTACTCATTTGCACGGCAAGCACTAAAGGCAGTTACACACCTGTAATGGAAAGAACAGATTTCCCTTCTCACCTGTGATAGGAACCTGAACAGGCATGCAGTTTCTGTCTGTCTCTGACAAACTTATAGTTCTTTCGGGGGGAAGGGGGGAAGGGGGGGGGGGGGTTGGCAGCCATCATCCCATGTCAGAGTCTGCACATGCATTTGCCAACTTGTATTCAAAAGCCTCTTTCACACTGGATTGATTTTACAGTTGAAGTATACTGGGGTATTTTTTTTTTTTGTAATTGTTCCTTCCTGTGACAAGGGATATATTTATGTTTACAGCACGACTATTGTAACAGCAGAGACAGGACTTTTTTTCTAGAATAGAATTTGGCACTCTGAAAATCTCTGGTTATTTGAAGAAATGGTTCTCTCTGCAATTTTCAGTCTACCGAAACGGCTTCCCATGTAAAATTCTGAATTTCAAGGTGATCATGTGGATGTCCCTATATAATATTTTGTGGCTTGATCCTTAAAGGAGGTCTTAGGTGCCCGTTAAGTCCTGTTCTTGGGTTCAGTTATGAAAATACGATTGATTTCTTGTGCAGTAGTAATAATTTTTATTAGCATGCTAATTAGAAACAAGCTATCAACTGGCAGAGAGGTAATTGGATTCCACAAGTTGCCTTTTGGCTTCGGCACATTTTGAAGAGGTGGTAGTGCTGAAACCCTGCTGTCAGTGCTGTGTTACTATTCTGTAACCTATTGTCTGTTTATGGTACAATCGTGTTCTGTCCTTTTTAATGTACTGTTCCAAGTGGGTAACCCAGCACATGATTTCTTAAAGGGTACCCCTAAATGTGCAGCATATAAATGAGACAAATATGCCTTTGAAAACATGAGTAACACATCGCACACTAATCAGAGAGCCACAATTAGTGACAGCTCCTTACTGAGTATACATTCAATGTCCAGCTCAGAATTACTGCCACATAATGTATGTAGTGTTACTAATGGTCAGGGGTCATTTTGAGCAGGAGCTCGGGGGGGAGCTCAGCTCCGGGAGTTGGTGCCAGCCCCCCCCCCCGCGGGGAAATGCCTGCTTGTGTTATGGCAGCAGCAAAATGACCCCATCCCCTGGAAAAGTCCTTGTTCCTCTGACCAGCCTTCTGAAGGCTTCAGCCACCACTGAAGCTATCCTCCCAGAAGAGTGGTATTTCTGAGGCTTGGATTAGTAGCTGTCCCCTCTCTGCCAGCTTGCTTTCTCTCTCTCTCTCTCTCTCTCTCACCTTCTGACATACTTCCGGTGATGTCCGGTGGTTTAGCATATGCAAATAAGTTATGCTAATGAGTTATGCTAATGAGCTCCTGCACCTCTTTTTTTACGAAATGACCCCTGCTAATGGTAGGGTACCAATTCACATAATTCCTCACTGTCTATAACTTTGCTGTACTTGAGAAAAGAACATATCCTTTCCCTGCCCCTACATCCTGTGTGGTCTTATTGGCCCAGTAATAGCCCAACTAAGTGTCCAGCAAGGAAAGATACCCTTCTCCGACACTGGTGTTGTGCAATACCAGGTCTATTAATAATAAGATCACAGTTCTTTGAGACTATCTCGCAGAGCGAAATGGAGACCTGGCTCGTGTGACTGAGATTTGGGTGAGGGAGGGAGAAACTGTTGCCCTGACCCAGCTTACCCCACCTGGGTTCTCAGTCCTCCACTAGTCCTGGACTAATGGGCGGGGGGGAGTGGCATTGCTTATCCAAGAATCTTTTTCCTTCAAGGTGCTCCCCACACCAAAAGTAGCCGGCATCGAATGTGTTGGCCTGGCATGGGAAGCCGAGGAGAGTTTGGCTGTTTGGCTTGTGTACTGACCGCCTAACACCCCACCAAACAACGTGCCTGGCCTCTTGGACACTGTAGCGGGCCGGGCTTTGGAATACCCCAGGCTGTTAGTCCTGTGGGACTTCAATGTTCATGCTAGAGACCTGGTGTCATCCATGGAGGCACTGGGAGTCTCCCAATTTATATTGACTCCCATGCATCAAGCAGGCCACACGCTGGATCTGATTTTTGGGATGGGGATAAATGTTGATCTGGAGGCTGCAGAGATGGTACCATGGTGAGATCATTATGCCTTGAAGGTCCCGCTGGGCATACCTAACCCTCCCTGTTTAGGTGGTGAGCAGATTTATGCCCACCCATGGAGCCTAATGGACCCTAAATGGCAAGGCCTCCTGGCGGCTCATTAGATGATCTGGTGGAGGACTGGCATTGCCAGTTCTCCCAAGCCATTGATGAGATCGCCCCCGGCGCCCTCTCCACCCTCGAGCCAAACTAGCTCCATAGTATACCCCGGAGGATGAAGCGAGTTGGTTAGAGTGAAGGTGGCGGCATGCCCATGACAAGATCAAGGCAGCAAGAACATCTTGTAGGACATTTATGAAAGCCTATGAGATGGCAGTGAAGACTGAGAAGAAAGATTTCTACGCGGACTCCATTGCATCTGCAAGCTCTCGCCCGGCCCAGTTATTTAGAACCATTAAAGCATTGACGATATTGCTGCAAGGCAAGCAAAATAATAGCGAATAGGCTATTGGCTGTGAGGCATTTGTGAGCTGTTTTGCAGATGAAGTCATGTTGCTCCGCCATGACCTCCCAACCACAACTGAAACACTAAGGGAACAGGAAGCTTCTTGCCCATCTTCTGGTCCTTCATTGGACCATTTCAACCGACTCTCCTTGGAAGATGTTGACAGGATCCTAGCAGCTGTTAGGCCTACCACTTGCCCCATTGACTTGTGCCCATCCTGGCTGATTAAGACCTGTGGGAATGGCGTCTGGGACCCCCTGGAGGAGATCATCAACATGTCCCTTTCAACAGGGATTTTCCCAGTGAGGTTGAAGGAGGCAGTGGTACGTCCACTCCTGAAGAAACCGTCTTTATACCCTGCAGTTTTGTCCAACTATCATCCAGTGTCTAATTTTCCCTTTTTGGGTAAGGTGATTGAGAGAGCAGTGGCCAAGCAACTTCAGGCTTTCCTGGATGAAGCATCTGTCCTGGATCCATTCCAGTCCAGCTTCCACTCTGGTCTTGGGATGGAGATGGCATTGGTTGCCCTCATGGATGACCTCCAGAGACAGCTCGATTGGGGCGGGACAGCACTGCTGATGCTCTTAAATCTGACAGTAGCGTTCAACACAGTCAATTACAATCTGTTGACCCACCGCCTCACTGATGTAGGTGTTAGGGGGAATGCCTTACAATGGTTTTCCTCCTTTCTTCATGTTTGGGGACAGAGGGTGGTGTTTGGTGAGAGGGTCTCCAAGGGGTACCCACTTGAATGTGGTGTGCTGCAGGGGGTGATCCAATGCTGTTCAACATCTAAAAGCGCCCCCTCGCCCAGGTAGCACAGAGGTATGGGCTGGGTTCTCATCAGTATGCTGATGACATCCAGCTCTGTCCGCCCCAGAAAATCTGGGCAGGGCGTTAGATGCCATGGCTGGGTGATTACAAAAAGTCAAAACTGAATCCATCGAAGATGGAGGTCCTGTGCCTGAGTCGGAGTGGTGTAGGTTAGGGCATTGGGCTCCTGGCCCTTGCCGGGGCGCAGTTGGTGTCTGCGCCAAGGGTTAGAAGCCTTGGTGTGATCCTGGATGCCTCACTTTCTGTGGAGGCCCAGGTCACTGCCGTTGCCAGGCCTGCCTTCTACCATCTTCGGCGGGGCAGGCAATTGGCCCCTTATCTCTTTGCCCAGGATCTGGCTACAATGACCCATGCAGTGGGTCACTTCTAGGCTAAATTACTGTAATTCACTCTATGCAGGCTTACCCTTGAACCTGACCCAGAAACTCCAGCTGATGCAACATGAGGCAGCTCGCCTGCTGACTGTGACACTTACGTGGGCGCATATTCAGCCAATGCTCCGCCAATTGCACTGGCTACCAACTGAGTACTGGATCAGTTTCAGGGTGCTGGTATTAACCTTTACAGACCTGAGTGGCCTGGGACCTGCATATCTATGGGACCGCCTCTTCTCATATACCCCCTGGAGAGCCTTGCACTCCACTGATCAAAATCTTATGGTTGTCCCTGGCCCAAATGATGTCCAGTTAGCCTCAACTAGGGCCAGAGCTTTCTCTGTCCTGGCCGCTACCTGATAGAACATGCTCCCACTTGAGATCAGGGCCTTGCAGGACATATTGCAGTTCTGTGGGGCCTGTAAAATGGAGCTCTTCCACCAGGCTTTTAGCTGAGGCGGTAGACACCCAACTAGTTGGTCTCCCTGCATAGAAGTTGCCCTGACTATTTGCCCTATGTGGAGTTTGGTACTCTGTGAACCTGGTGCAGCTCCTGTTCCATCAGTCTGACTTATTGGTGGTGGTGGGGGTCTGTTTACACCTAATGCGCCATCTTTTAATTATGTAAGGCTTTTAACTTTTTAAAGAATTAATTATATTATTGGTTTTAATTGTCTATTCACTTCATTGTTAATTGTTTATGCACTTTGTTGTTACCAGCCCCTCAGCCCATTTGGGAAGGGCGGGATATAAATTTAATAAATAACAAATAATTTTAAATAATTTATTCTGAGATTTTTACAAGGTTATGGAAGTCATATTCTAAAAAACTAATTTATGCGATAGTCAAGTATAGATTCGCCCACAATTTTAACGCTACTAGCTTTTTTTGCTCACAAGGTAGAATTTCTGCTCACGACACTGTGGAGCTTAGGGGAACATTGGCACACACTACTCATGAAGACAAATAAATACTGTTCTCATTATGACTCCTTCCCATAATGTAGACTAAGCCTGAAGAGAGCAACCATCTATGCCCTCAGATCTGTAGTTGGTATTTACAGTATATTATATATCTGGGTGCCAATACCTGTACAGGGATACTTAACTATACATGCCCTGCATACCTTTCAATCGTGTACATGTGATTAAATGGCTACTCTTCTTGGATGAACCAAATAGAAATCGTTACTGAGAATAGTATGAGCTACTGGCAGTTCTAGGAGATCCTTACAAATTTGTGTTCCTGCATAGTAAATATTTTACAGGGCAAAGTTGCTTTCAATAGAGGTGATAGTCTAGAAAACAAATTCAGATGTGATGTGTAGAAAACATTTTTATGTTGCATTCTCAGACCATTTCATTTTTAAAATATTAAAAGCCATATTTTCGGTAAATATTTTGCAGAGTTCATGAGTTATGTGAAGGAAGTTAACCATTATGTTGATAAGATATGCAAGACTACTGTATTTTATGGCATGGTTTTAAAAATGATGGGTTGTAGTATGAAGAATCAATTTCTGTGTGAATAAGGGAACCACATGCTTAATTTGAGTTTCCTTTGCAGTTTTCTTAGCAACTCCCCAAAGAGGCAAGCTGCTTGGGGAAACTGAATGGTGGCTTGCCTCTTTGGGAGATGGAGCAGCTGCAGAAAAAACTTCGAAGGAAATTCTGCATGCTCTGTCTTGAATTATTTCTTTGGGTTTCAGTCTCAGCTAGTATAGAACAGAGGTGAAAGAAAATTAAGCAGAGCAAGTAATAACCTATTAAATAATAATTCATTTGTAGGCAACAATGAACATTGAACATGAAATCAGTCTTTTAGTTGAAGAGATTCAACGACTGGGGACCAAAAGTAAGTAGTAAGATCTTTGTGGTTACAGACAGCAGCAAAAATTTAGGCAAATACCTGCCTCATTCTCAAACCACATTCTTTTCTTTACATATTAGTAAAGATTTGTCTGTCCTGAACTGGGTGGCCCAGGCAAGCATCAGATCTCAGAAGCTAAGCAGGGTTAGCCTTGGTTAGTATTTGGATGGGAGATCTCCATGGAAGACCAGGGTTGCTGTGCAGAGGCAGGCAATGGCAAACCTCTTCTGAACATCTCTTGGCTGGAAAACCCCAGGGCTCATTTCATAGCAGGAGCTCCTTTGCATATTAGGCCATACACCCCTGATGTAGCCAATCCTCCAAGAGCTCTGTAAACTCTTGGAGGATTGGCTACATTAGGGGTATGTGGCCTAATGTGCAAAGTTGCTCCTGCTACGGAATGAGCTCTGGAAAACCCTACGGGGTAGCCATATGTTGGCTATGACTTGACAGCAAAAAAAAAAAGTCCATATGTTTAATTTTCAAACATCGTAAGGAAGGGTTATTGGTAATTTCAGCAGTGCCAGATTTTTGCCACTGAAAGCATCTGTATCATGTGATCTAAGAGGTAATCCATAATCCTCTGCAGTATTGCAAGGGATCCTGGACACGCACCATTAACACTGGATGCTGGTTTGTTGTCTCACCTGAAAATATATGGTGTTCACCAACAAAGGGATTCCAAGCTTTGTGGTCTTCCTTTGGGAAAACCTGAACATAATTATCTGTTATGGTAACTGCATCTTTATGGTTGAAGGATGCTGTAACTGACACGTTGTCACCTGTCATGTGCTACAGTAAGACATAGGAGCAACACATGTCTTAAGTGGCCAGTAATCTTCCGGTAAACGGTCTTCACTACCAATAGCCCAACAGTGGTACAAATTCTCTGCAGTTGTGTATTTCTGAGTTCTACCAGTTCGACAGACATACTGTCCCATCCAGCAGACATAATTCCAGGATAGGATCACACTGTCAGCTAATCATGAATAACTTTTCCTGAATATTGAAGCCTAAATGATTTCTGATCTTGATATTATTTTTAAAAATTGGTTTTTTGCACGGGAAGGATTATTTCTGTATTGTAATACTCTTTCTTCTGTTTAGATGCTGATGGGGTGCTGAGTGTGAAGTTTGGGGTACTCTTTGCTGATGAAAAATGTGCCAACCTTTTTGAAGCATTAGTGGGTACCCTTAAAGCTGCAAAACGAAGGAAGATCGTTAGTTATCCTGGAGAGCTGCTTCTACAAGGAGTTCATGACGATGTTGAAATTTTGTTACTGCAGGATTAGCTCAGATTTCTCATTGTTATTGCATTGTTTTTCAGGTAAATGAATATCTAGACCAAGGCAAATATGCATGAAAATGTATTTTCCTTTCAATCTTTCTAGCCAACATGAGACTTCCCTGTTTGGGAAGTGAAACTTTTGTGAATAAATTGTTTGCAAAATGACTGTTGGGGACCAAGATGTGCCAATCTCCTGTTTTTGTCTCAGGTAACCATTTTAAAATGTCTGGAGTATTGTCTGATTTTTCCAATAAATTATGAGAACTTGCAAGCTGGTGTCTGCTACAAAGGTATACAAACACATAATTATATTTATGTTTTTGTCTTGCTTTCTTTTATCGCCCTGCTGGTAACAGGGCTGTTCTAAATTTGCAGGCAAAATGAATGTAGTAAAGGAGAACTGGAGAGACAGAAATACATAATGCTCCATTGCAGTAGTTGCATTTTAAACAGATATATTGTCTTCTCCCCACAGTGAGCTGTCTGCTCTGTTTTCACATTAAGATGGGTAGCCATATTAGTCTGTCTGTAGCCGTAGAAAAGAACAAGAGTCCAATAGTACCTTAAAGACTAACAAAATTTGTGGCAGCATATGAATTTTCATGAGTCACTTCTCACTCCTTCAGATACAGCTAGAATGTGAGTCCATCTGTCCAATATCTTGGAGAATGGAGTGATTTCAGATGACAAATGATAATAGCAGGCATGATTGGATTAGTTGTGATAAGCAAAGGGGTAGCAGGAGTGAAGAAATCAGCATTGGTAATGAGACAGGAAACCTAGGTCTCGATTCAGTCCAGGAGGATGCATTGTCTTGAGCTTCATTATCAGTTGCAATTCAGCAACTGAATTTCTTTCTAATCTCCCTTTGAAATTCCTTTGCTGAATTGTAACTGATAATGAAGCTCACGACAAGGCATCCTTCTGGACCGAATTGAGACCTAGGTTTCCTACCTCATTACCAGTGCTGATTTCTCCACTCCAACTACCTTTCTGCATATTATACCTAATCCAGTCACACCTGCTATTGTTTTTCACCTACTATTGTCATTTGACATCTGAAATCATTCCACTCTTATTTATGTATGTATTTATTTAGATTTTTAGGCCACCTTTCCTTGCAAGCAAGACTTGGGGCAGCTTACAACAGAAGAGAATGTACAATAAATTAAAAGTAAAATCAAGAATAAATATGTGAAAAATACAGCTTCAGTAGTGTATCAGCATAATTTAGTTGATCCAAGATGATAGAAAAAAAAATTCCGAATTTCACAGGTCTCCTGAAGGGGGGCTCCAGAGAATGGAGGGTGTGAGAGTGCCAGACTTCATGCTTTACTGTTGCTGTCCTCAACCAAATGCCTGGTGGAACCTCTCCACCTTACATGCCCTGCGGAAAGGTAACAAATCCTGCAGGGCACAGATGTTCTCAAGATATAGGACAAAT
Source organism: Lepidodactylus listeri (assembly GCA_029233225.1). Lineage (NCBI taxonomy): Eukaryota > Metazoa > Chordata > Lepidosauria > Squamata > Gekkonidae > Lepidodactylus > Lepidodactylus listeri. The sequence continues at coordinate 45,929,636 of JARCFY010000003.1, forward strand.
GGACTCACATTCTAGCTGTATCTGAAGAAGTGAGCAGTGTCTCATGAAAGCTCATATTCTACCACCAACGTTGTTATTCTTTAAGGTACTATTGGACTCTTGATCTTCTCTACTGCTCTGCTTTTGTTTTCAAAGTGCCTCAAATATTTTACCTGCTTAAATGTGCATTTGGCCTTCTTTCAAAATAAGATTAAAAAAAAAACACTTTACAAAGAGTACTGAGCAGGGAGGGGTGGTACTTTTGCCAGCCAAGCAGCTGTTCTCATAGGGGTGCAATGCTCAGCTTTAATGCTTCACGACTGAGGAAAGGGCCAGCCTATCAGTGTTGTGCAAATCTGACTCCTGCTGAAAACAAGAAGCTTGATTTGGCACTGAAGATTAGTCCATGTGTTTAAAATGTACCCTTTCTAAAATTGTACATCTTTGTGCAGCCATGGAGTATATACTATCAGCCGTCTCATGTGACATATTTGGACCACAGTACAACAGACTACAGTGTGGCTTCTTTGTTTTGTAATGATGTCATTCTCAACTGGAGGCACCAATACTTTGAAAACTGGGAAAACATATAACCTCACTAGCAAGAAGGCTGCCCTGCCGCAACTGCTTATTAGTCATGAGGGAACGTGGAAAGATATTTTCAGACTCAGGGATGCAACTGGTGAAATAAGCACCCTATTTTAAACAACTATGGTGGCCTATGATTGACCGTGCTTTCCAGTTTAATATTCAGAACTTGGCTGTACTGCAAATTTAGGAAGGGGGACTTTGTTCTTTCCAAGGGAGTCATGAAGCTACCATTTACTAGACATGGGGCAGACAACCCCTGGCATATGTGCCTTTGCTTCTTCCCTAAAACGGGTCTAGCACAGCTGGGTTGGGTTAGGTCATGGCTGGGAGGTGGAAGGGCAGACTGGAAGCCAGCAGGGTATTGATGAAAGGTCCCCTCCCATAAGCAGCAATTGTATAAAATTAGAATTTGGTATGGGGTAGTTCTGACAGTGGAGGTTTGAATATAACCTCTCTCACTGATCCCCTTGTACTCCACTGCCCCTGCTCACCAAACACAAATTACACATCTATTGCAGTCGCATTCCGAAATGTGCATTGAAAGCAAAAACCTCTGATGTTTCCTGTGGGCTTTTCTGAAGCATTCTTATTTTAGTACTTCTAACAAAATCCATAACCAGCACATGCAGTGTTTCTGACCAAGTGTCATGCTCACTCCTGCTCCCCATTTTGTTTGTTGGTACAACAACATCTTCACAGGTCAGTGTCATGTTTTTTCCACATCTGGGCCAAGAAGGTTGCCTGTAGGCAATCTCAGCCCTCCTTGGTGGTTGCCCATTTATGAAACTTAAATAGTGAGAGTGGAGCAAGATCTGTCCTTTCTCATAGGCACAGGGAAAGCTAGGATCAGTGAGGCCATGGGAGAGGACATAAATATGGGGAAAGGTGAAAGAAGTATCTCCTTCAAGAAGGAAGTTGAAACGGTAAGGCTCTATTGGTTGAGCCAATGCTGCCTGCAAGTACATGCCCTGAGCTGCTGGTTCTCTGCTCAGATTAACTAGTGATTCTCATATTCATGTCAATTATTCAGTAAAATAGTGTAACACTCCTACCCTAACCCTTCAGAAACTGGGAACATCAGCTACATTAATGAAGTGACAATACAATAAAAGGTTCATGTTTCAGAACTTTAATGTAAAGTTCAAAGGTGCAGTTGAAATTGACCTTCGATTTGGTTTGCATTTCCATTTTGCCTCTAATTGAATCAATGTCAGACTTATTTTATGGGAGAACTTGAAATCTTCAGTTCATGAACTCCCTATGAACTCTCGCAAATCTGAGAATTATTTTTACCTATTTTATTCCGCGGTGGAGGTGGGGGGAGCTTTGTACATTCTCAGCAGCAGAAGTGGTCTAATTAAAAACATCTGTTTGTTTCAAGATATAATCTGCAATAAAGTTAAAGTCTCAGCCATTCTAGAGTATTTCTTAGATTCTGGGAGTGCTGCACTGGGAGTTGTTGTTTTGCTTTGTATGTATTTTCCTATCCATTCAACACATGATCATGTTTGCTTCCTTAGGATGGAGTCATAAAAGCTGATGAAAGTGTGGACAGCTTTCTTTTAAAAGCATAGCTTCAAAGGTCTTGCTAGGTGATATAAACATCCATGATGTTTGATCTGTTGCTTCTCCCATGCATATTATTTTACGTTGCAGCCTCCAGATGATGAATACACTTGTATAAACTTTCCTTTAATGACAGTGAAATGTTAATCAGATATGTTAACTAATTTGAAGCACTTTTTGCTGCCCAGGATCTGCTGGGCCATCCACATTTTATGTTGGGTTGTCCCAACTGGTTGTCCAGTGTTGGGTTGCCCCACTGGTTGGGTTGGGTTGTCCCACTGGTTGTCCAGTGTTGGGTTGACCCACTGGTTGGGGTTGGGTTGTCCCAACTGGTTGTCCAGTGTTGGGTTGTACCACTGGTTGGGTTGTTTCAACTGGTTGTCCAGTGGAACTTTGTTGGGCCTGAGCTCATGAGGTTGATTTCAATGTGTGTATGTGTATTAAGTGCTGAAAAGTCACTTCTGACTTATGGTGACCCTAAGAGTTAATGTCCTCCAGAACGTCCTCTTGTTAACAGCCTTCCTCAGGTCTGACAGACTGAGAGTCATGGCTTCCTTGATTGTGTCAGTCCATCTCATGTTGGGTTTTCCTCTTTTCCTGCTGCCTTCAACTTTTCCTAGCATTATTGTCTTTCCAAGTGACTCCTTCTCATAATGTGACCAAAGTACAATAGCCTCAGTTTAGTCATTTTAGCTTTTTGGAAGAGTTCAGTCTTGATTTGCTCTGAAACCCACGTATTTGTCTTTTTGGCAATCCATAGTATTCATAAAACTCTCCTTCAACACCATATTTCAAATTAATCAACTTTCTTCCTGCCAGATTTTTTCATTGTCTGACTTTCACACCCATACATAGTAATGGGAAATACTATGACATGAACTAACTTGATCTTGGTCACCAGCAACACATCTTTTTGAGCTCCTTCATAGCTGCTCTTCCTAATCTCAGTCTCCTGATTTATTGGTTGCAGTCTGCCTTTGGGTTGATGATGGAGCTAAGGAATAGAAAATCTTGAACAATTTCATTTTCTTTATTATCAACCTAAATAAGTTGTGTACAGAGAACAGGTTGTGCATCAAAACAATCAGATGCTATGGCGTGCCCATTTCTTTTAAAACCAGCATTAGCTTTCATGATCCATACAGTCAAAAGCTTTGCTGTAATCTATGAAACAGCAGCTGATTTTCTTCTGAAATTCTCTAGTATGGTCCAATAACCAATACAAATTTGCAATATGATTTCTAGTGCCTCTTCCTTTTCTGAATCCTGCTTGAACAGCTGGCATTTCATGTTCCGTATATGATAACAATCTTTATAGTAAGATTTTGAGCATAACTTTACTCACATGAGAAATTAATGTGATGGTTCAATAGTTGCTGCTGCAGTCTTTGACATTTCCTGTTTTGGAACTGGAATGTAAATTGAGCATTTCCAGACTGTCATTCATTGTTTGGTTTTCCATATTTGTTGGAACAATCTTGTTAAGGTCTTGATGAACTCTATTTCTGTGGCTTGGAATAGCTCCTTCGATATCCCATCTATTGGTGATTTGTTTGGCCCATTACTTTCAGTGCAGCTTTCAGTTCACTTCCTAAAACTTTCATCTCTTTTGTATAGTTCTTCAAGTGTATTGTACCCATCTTTGTTTTATACTGTTCAATTAATGTATTTCTGTGCTGATCTTTCAGCATGCCTAAATATGCTTTAAATTTCCTTTTGATTTCTTGGATCTTGTGGAACAGATCTCTCATCCTTCCTTTATTTCTACACGCGAGTAGCTGGAACATTGCATTTAGGCTTTTGATTCTGTTTCTTTCAACTTTTGCTTCTCACAAATCTTTAGCAATTTTAAGAGTTTCATCAGTCATCCATCAAAAATTTTCATTTCTTTTGGTTGTAGGAATAGTTTTTGAGCATTCTTCCTTGATAATATCTCTGGTTTCAACCCATAGTTCTTTGGGGTTCATTTGAATTTAGTAATGCAAACCTGTTCTTTACACGCTCTTTAAACTCTTCAGAAATATTGCTTAGATTGTATTTTGGCCCTATCAACATTTTGGTGTTTTTGTTCAGCTTTATTCTAATTTTAAAATATTAACAATTCATGATCTGTACCACAGTTGGTTCCTGGTCTTGTTTTAGCAGAGAGAATAGAGCTTTTCCCTATTCTGCTTCCAATTATGTAATCTATTTGACTCTGAGATTGGTAGTCTGGTAATATCTAAGTGTACAATTGTCTGTTTGTTTGCCTGAAACGTGTTTGCAATTAACAAACTGTTGTCTTCACAGAATTCTGTGAATCACTCTTCTACTTCATTTTGTGCTTCTAGCCCAAATCTTCCAACAATATTGGATTCTGCTTTGTTTCCTACTTTTGCATTCTGTGATTTCGAACCTGTGATTATCAGCACATCTTGTTGATGTGTGTGGTCAGTTTCTTCCTGGACACTTGCATATCAGCTTTCAATTTCTTCCTCATCAGCATCTGTAGTTTGGGCATAAACTTGAATGATAGTTATATTGATTGGCTTTCCATGAAGTCTGATTGATATCATTCAGTCATACGTTGCATTGTAGCCCCCTACTGCCTGTGTTACATCTTGCCTCAGTATTTGTGCAACTCCATTTCTTTTGTGATTGTCATTCTCTGAGTAAAACACTGTGTAATTTTTGGACTGAAAATGTTCTAATCCAGTCTGTTTTAGTTCACTCACTCTAAGGATTACAATGTTTAAATGTGCCATTTCTTGTTTTATGATTTCTATCTTAGCTTAATTAATATTTCTCACATTCCAATTATATGCATCAAACAGCTCTGGATTTTCCTTTTGCATCCAGCTCTGGAACAAGCCCTTCAAGGCAGGATGGGTGCAGGGAGGCAGGCTGACAAACACAGATCACCCCAAAGCAAAAAACAGCCCAAGGTGTGTGTGTGTGGGGGGGGTTTGTGGGTAGGTGGGATAAAATGGCAGAGAACTAAGTTGAACCCACTCAAAGCAGCCCCCCCCCCAAATACCCAAAGAGTAATCCCTCATTTTACTGCAACCCAGCCTCATAGTCAGGAATTCTTTTGGGGGGTGGGGGGATGGGAATAAATTAAATTAAATTTCAATGAAATTAAATTACAGGCATTGCAGACCGGCAGGGCAGAATGGCATGGGAGGATCTCATAGCATCATCATAGGGTCACATGACAGGACACATGTTCCCAGTAGTGATTGCCTCCCCTGCCTGATTCCTCCATTCCCGCATTCCATCTGAGGCAAGCAAGGCAGTGGGTGTTGAGCTCGTCCATCCCCACCCCACGGCCAGGTACTTTTCTGGGGGAGGAGGGAGAGAGGCAGCGAGGCAGTGCTGTGTGCCACAGGCATCCCCCCCCCCCAAAAAAAAAAAAAAAAGAAGGAAGGAAATCGCCCTTTGGGCCAGTTCAGCAGCGGCCCAAGGTGGAGTGGCTTAAGCAAGTTACTTAAATTAAGAATTAAACAAAAAGGGGAAGATTGCAGTAGGGGGCATCGCAGATGTGATGGGGGCAGTGCCTGCTGTGGCCTCCGCTGGCTACAGTCCTGCAGCAACCCCAAGTGTGTGTGGGCGTAGAATAAAATGAAAAGAAAAAGGAAGAGAAACCACCAAGGAAGCAGACAGCAAGCAGGAAAAGCCTGCTTTTAAAAATGCTATAATGTCAAAGATGAATTCAGCCCCAATTTTTCCACCCTTTGCAGCAAACAAACAAAAACCAAACCACAACACAGAGGAGCCCAAGGCAAAACAAAGCCCCCTGGCCCCTGACTGACTAACCTAGCTAAGCAATCCCCCAACCATGCCTAGCAGCAAAGCTCTTTCGTGAATACACCCTCTCCATCCAAAACCACAATACGCACACTCGTCCTAAACTTATATAGATCTGAGTCCCATTGTGACAAATGGAAACTCTGTTATTGGCAGGCAGCAGTGCCTGTCAAGCTTTGGAGGATCCCTATTTGTGTTTCCGAGGCTGGAAAACCCCACCCCCACCATTGTCTACCATTTTCACACCAGAGTTTCTGGGTGGGTTTCTTTTTCTAAGCCACACCCAAAAGCTCAGAGATTTCTTTGGAGACCACATGTGTGCTGAACGTTGCCTCCCGAGCCTCAAGCTGGCCAGAATTCAGCCCGAGTTTGGGCTCATCACTCAGTTTGTGCCCATCTCTACAGGGGAGTATCCATGGTCAGATGAAGGATTAAGCACTCTCAGAGGCTGATTCTGCCTGAAAATGTCCTCATCCAGCTCTTGCACTAGGGTTGATGGGGGAAAAGGGCCCATCACACTGAGTTCTTCCTTCAGTGAGTTCTGAAGGAGGGTACTCCCAAGTAAGCCTGCCGAATGTATATGCCAAGTGTCAGAAACCTCCATGTTGTTTCCAATGACGGACACATAAACTAAACTAAATACAGGGCTATTTTGGGGCAGGAATGCACAAGAATGAAGTTCTGGCTGGCTTCCAAGTTGGCCATGCCTACAGCCTCCCCCCCCCCCGGTTCCCCAGGTGCCTCAGAAGCCGTGGGGCACCTGGGGAAGCCAAGCTGATCCAGGGAGGGAAGGCAGTTTAAACTGCCTCCCCCCACCCCCCCGGGGAAGCTGATCCAGAAACTGCCTTCCTTCCCTTGAGTTCCCAATGCGCCCTGCAAGCCATGGGCACCTGGGGAAGCCAATCCTGGGAGGGAGCTGCACTGTCAGGGGTGTGGCCCAATATGCTAATGAGTTCTTGCTGTTGGGTGTGGCCTCTTATGCTAATGAGTTCCTGCTGGGCTTTTTCTACAAAAAAAACCCTGACTAAACAGAAAGTTTACTGAGCTTTATACAAAGGGAATCGCACACTGTGCAGGACTGAACGATCTTGCATCTTGACCCCTCCCCACATCCCTTTCTTACTTGAAACAATTGCCTGCCAAAATGTTGCTGTTTTAACAAAAGGAATAAAGAAGAACATATTACTACAGACAGAAGGAAAAATAAACTGGGGAATGTTAAACAACAATGTGTTCCTAATGAGCTGAATATTTAACACATTTTTCAATTTATCTTACAAGATATAACTAAGAGAAGATGTTAAAAATAATTCTTTATATACTTTATACTTCTTTTCCATAAACTGAGGAAGGGCTTGGATAGATGCTGAATACCTTTCTGATTCATATATGAAATAAAATCACGCCATGTTTCATAAAAATCTGACATTTTAGCTTTACTTTTGACTGCTCTGTTGATATGTCAGTTTTTCTGCCATAGCTATTTGTCATAACTTGGAATATCAATAATCTAATGTTAAAAATTCTGCAGATTTCCAACACTTTGCTATTACCTCTAGGGCTGCTGTCAGCATCAACAGTATTAATCCCTTGGATGTCACTTTTCCATTTTGTTCCCCCCAAATTGTTAACAAAGCCAGCACTGGTGTGGCATAAATAATGCGATACATAATATTTTCCATTTCTGTACATATTTTCCCAAAAAACTGTGACACTACAGGGCATGACCACAGCATGTGAATTGCTGGCTGCAATTTCTCCCAACATTTTTTGTTGTTTGTATTACTTATTCTTGCAAGACGTACTGGAGTAATATACCATCGATGGTTGCAATTTCAAATATTTCTCCCTTAAAGCTATTGATTCAGTTTTCCTTGTTTGACAGTACAATCCTGTGCAAAGTTACTCTAGTCTGAGCCCATAGAAATCAATGGGACTAGACTGGAGTAACCCTGCCTAGGACTGCACTGTAAATCACCCATACTTTATTCCATATATTTTGTTCTATTTTAATCCCAGTATCATTTTCTCATATCGTTTTTAGACCGTTTAACATATTTGTATCTATTTCAACTAAATAAGAGTATATTTTAGAAGTTATTCTTTTTTTTACTATTCATATGATGCATTAGTATCTGTTTAAATTTCATCATCTTTCTGGTCATAGTTTGCCTTACTGTAGTATTCACAACTAAATAATGTAACTGATGGCGAAGAATCCAGTTTATTGAAACTCCTTGCAACTTTTCTTTTAATTGTACTACAGTAAGGAGGGTTCCATTTTTGTAAAAGTTTCTCATTCCGTAAATCCCTTTTTCTTTCTATTTAACATTTTCTTCTGGTATATTCATGTAATTAAAATTGGGATGTAATGTAAATGGGAGCAGTGGGGATATTTCTGGAAATAATTTGTTTTCCCATTTATTCCAAATTTTTAATGTTGTGTATAGAAAAGGATTCTGAACCCATTTTATGTCTCTTACGTTTTTCACTCCGAAAACAGTTTTCTTTCCAATTAATTCCAGATGTCTCCCATTTGCTTCCATACCCAACTGTGGTTTATCAAAAGTACCCTCCAAGTATGATATGAATGCTCTCAACTGGTTTGCCTCATAATATTTACTTATACTGGGTTCTCCCCATCCCCCTTGGTCCAATCTCTTTTGTCTAAAGGTCTTTATCCTGATAAATAAAATGGGTAAATATCTTTTGCCACTTTGCCAAGTCTTTTAGTTCAATTATTATGGGAAGTAAGGATCAGTCAATTATGATCCCAGTAAGGATCGGTCACCAGAGTTCACAATGCCCTCCAGGTGCACATACGCACGCACACACTCGCACGCACACACACAAATATGAAAAATTCAAAAAACATATTTAAAAAGAAATAGATATTTAAATGATTTATAAAATACTGGGATACCTAAAATCATTTTGATTTTCACATTGTGTTTTTGGTTTAATATTTATATATAGCACTCCAGATTTTTTGTAATTAATATGTAGTCCTGCTATTGTTTCATATTCATGGATTTCTCTCATTAATTCTGATAAAGCTTCTTTAGGATTTTCAGTTAATATTGCCACATCATCAGCAAACACATTGATCGTATGTATTTGGCCATTTATTTTTAGACCTCTAATGTGGTTGTTAGTGTTGTCAGTAATTTGATTCAACATTGTTGTCTTTTTGTATTTTTGTGTGTTTTTGCCCCAGTAGTCTTTTTTCTATGTTTTGTAATTTAGAAGGCCTTTTGTGCAATAAATAAATAAATAAATAAATAAAATAATGTGTGTTCCTAGTTATCTAGTGACTTAAGATAAATGATATAAGGGAGACGTTCGTGTGTTCCTATTCCCCTCACAGCGGGAGAGAAGTAGGCAGGATTTTTAAAGAGCAACGCAAAAAATATGGGAATTAGACACAACACCATAGGGGGGAAATGAGGTTACATACCCTTTTTCATTATTATCATTAATTAAGTTTAATGACAGCACAATAAAATGTGCTTTAAATATTCTGAGTGTGTGTAATACGAAAATGGTAGGAAAGGCTTTCCTGTTCTGAAACTGGTTTATGACGCAAACATGCTTGCACTCATTTTTACCTTACAGTTAACTTTTAGAAAGCTATTATACATGCTTCAAATGGTTCTTTCATACCATCTCTCCCTTTCTTGTAGGGAAAAATGTTTGTGCTTTCTAACTTGCACTTTAAAACATAAATTTGATACTCAAGAAATCAAAGCACTTTGGCTACGTAGTGATAAGTACTGCATGAGCTTTTTGTATGTTATCTTTCTCTAAGTTCTAACATCTGCCCATTAGAGAAATTTTCTGGGTTATATTTTTTCCCCATCTGCAGGCAACAGACACCGATGGATACTTCCCACAAAGAAATGCTCAGTACTTGTGTGCAGTGTGTATCTACTATGTGTATCTACTATGGCTGTTGAGAATACTGAGCCTCTTCCTTCCCTCTTCCATGACCACAGCTGCTTCATGCTTCAAACTTGGCCCTCCCACATGGCCAGAGCCAGGAGAAAAATTGCAGTGGGCAATTGTGTACTAATGACCTTCTGTAATCCTCAAGGGGTTCAAAGAATTATAAGAGTGTTAAGGCCAACCATATCTCTGGCCTCGAAAACAGCATTACGTGGGCATGTGTTTTGCACCACCTTTTCTTTCCCTCCACTGGAACAGGTCCCAAGAAAAGATGATGCTCTTCGCACCAGATCCTGGGTAGTCGCAGATCTGTTTTCTGCATGCATGTTGGTTGTAGGAATGTGAGTTCCTCTTTAAAAAGGAACAGGGCGTTTTTTGTAGAAAAAGCCCAGCAGGAACTCATTAGCATAATAGGTCACACCCAACAGCAGAAACTCATTAGCATATTAGGCCATGCCACTGACTGTTCCTTATTAGCATATTAGGCCACACCCCCATGTTACCAGAAGAGTGGTCATCCAGCCACCCACCTTTTGCTTCTTATTCTGTTTACCTTGTTTGTTGTCAAAACTCAGGGCTTTTTTGTAACAGGAATTAATTTGCATGTTAGGCCACATACCCCTAATGTAGCCAATCCTAATGCGTTTCTGCTGTTGGGTGTGGCCTATTATGCTAATGAGTTCCTGCTGGGTGTGGCCAACTCAGGAGCCAGCTGGAACTCTGTTCCTGCCCAAAAATAGCCCTGAAAAGGAACATCATCGCTGAGATATACATATACATACAGGACCTCTGGACTTTCCTGGCTAAAGGATTTCTGTCAGTTTATTGAAGATGACAGATCTGCTGCAGCTCCTACTGACAGGAGAGGATTCTGTTTTCTAGATGTAAGCAGAGATGGGTTTATACATAGAAGGCTGTTATAAATATGCACAATTATTTTATCATTCTTCCTGCATGTATTTTGTTGGAGAGCTGAACTCTTGTACAAACACAATACTGGACTGAGTTGCCAGCAATATGCAGCTGCCACTATCTTGGGCTTCCAGCTGATGCCAGGGTGGTTTTGAAAACAGTGAACAGGTGCCTGGAGGGAGTTTTGCTCTAGATAACAGCTAACAAGTTGAAACTTAATCCTGACAAAATGGAGATCCTAATGGTGAGGGAATGGTCTGACCCTGGAACTGGGATGCCTCCTGTTCTGTACGATGTTGCACTCCCCCCTAAATTAGTAGGTTTTTATCTTGGGGGTGCTGCTGGACCCAGGCCTCCAGTTGGATAAACAGATGGAAGTGGTGGCCAGGGGCACCTTTCACAAGCTTCAGCTGGTGAGCCAGCTGCAACCCTTCCTGAGCATGAATGATCTTGTGCATGCCCTGGTAACATTTAGGTTAGAACTACTGTAATGTGCGGTGGATGGGGCTGCCCTTGAAGCTACAGTTGGTACAGAATCCTGTAGCCAGAATGTTGGTTGTAGGGACTATGTCACTTTGGCCTTGTTCCATCTATGGATCCCAATTTGCTTCCTGGCTTAATTCAAGGTGCCGGTATTGACCTTAAAGGCCCTATATGGCTGAGGGTCAGCATACCTGAAGGATCATCCTCTCCAGTATAAACCTACTGCTCCACTCTGGTCATCTTCAGAGGCCTTTCCTCAGGTGCCTACACCACCTGAGGATAGGTGGGTGGCAACCCAAGAAAAGGCCTTCTTGGCTGTGGTGCCAGAACTTTAGAATTCCCTCCCCAAGGAGATCCATCTGTCTCCGTCAACTGTTGTATTCTGGCAGTGGGTGAAGACTTTTTTGTTTTGTTCAACATAGCCCAGTGACTGTTATTGGGTTATCTCCTCCCTGGTTCTGTTCGTATTTGTGATGCCCCTTTTAGGGTTGCCAACCCCCAGGTGGGGCCTGGGGATCTCCCGCTTTTACAACTGATCTCCAGCTGACAGAGATCAGCTCCCCTGGAGAAAATGGCTGCTTTGAAGGGCGGACTCTATGGCATTGAACCATGCTGAGGCCCCTCCCCTCCCTAAACCCCACCCTCTCCTGGATCCACCCCCAAAACCTCCAGGTATTTTTCATCCGAGACCTGGCAACCTTAGCTCCTTTCCACTAACACTACTACCCTCTAAACCAGAGGTGTCAAAAACATTTGTTATGAGGGCTGGATCTGACATAAATGTCACTTTGTCGGGTTGGGCCATGTGTGCTGTAATAATGCCAGGTACTGAAGATATAAACTATATAAAGGACACAGGCAAACCCAATTAATGATATTATTTTTTACTCAAAATACAAACAAAAGCAATTGATTCCTAGCAGCGAAAGCAATTGATTTACTGGGGAACCCACAAAAGCTCCAATAAATGCATCTATGCATATACAATACTAGGTTATTCCCTATGGGATATCATAAAAGGGGGAGTACCTTATATTTCCATACATACCAGTTACTTGTGGGCTAGGTAAGAGCCCGGGATGGGCCGGTTCTGGGCCCCAGGCCTTGTCTCTTTTAAAATCTCCAGAGAGCCATGACCACTTTTTTTTCTCTCTCTCCCCCTCTCCTTCTCTCTCTCTCTCAATAGGCAAAGATATTAACTTGAGTGTGTATTTCTTTCTTTGAGACACAAGGCCCACAGGGTTAAACAAACAAGGTGGTAACTTTTATTTGTGGTTTGAACATAACACTGAAGAAAGCAAGTTAGAGATAACAATATTTTTTTCCCTTGAACTTTTGAACTGTTCCCCTATTCCTGCAATTGGGATTATTTGTTACAAATTGATTCTTTTCAGCCAGCTCTAAGCAGCTTTCTCCACAGTTTCTCTCAGCCAGACACACTCCTTTCCCTCTCATCTCCCTCACTGCAAGCTCCCAACTGCTTTTTTAACTGGTGTTTTCCAACTATCAACTCACCAATAATTCCTTTATCAAGACTAGACTTATCATGAAGCCACACCTACAGACTAAATTTCCAGTGCTGAAGCTCCTGATTCTGGCAAAGCCGAAATGCCTCATTAGAGAGATTGACACTGTGCCAGAATCAGGAGCTTCAGCGCCAATTTTTAAAGAATGGCTTGGCAGAGAAACAGCGTTTGATCTCTGGTGTTAAGTGAATGACTGTTATTGTTTTTCACTGGAAGTCCCTGCGTATCTCCTTGTTTTGATAACGTCAGCTGTGGCAGTTGACAGCTGGATGTAGGTGACCTAGAAGCACCATCACAAGCTCCAACAAAATATATAGTACAAGCACTTTATGGCTGCTGTCACACGTCCTAAATAATCCACTTTCAGTGCACTTTCCAAGTGGATTTTACTGTGTGAACTGGCAAAATCCAGTTGGAAAGTGGATTGAAAGTGGATTTTAGTGTATGTGTGACTGCAGCCTATGACTCGGTGTTGTGTACTAGATGTAGAAAAGAATAAGAGTCTAGTAGCACCTTAAAGCTGAACAAAATTTGTGGCGGGGAATTAGCTTTCACAAGTCACTGCTCACTTCTTCAGGTATCTCTGAAGAAGTCAGCAGTAACTCATGAAAGTGAATGCCCTGCCACAAATTTTGTTAGTCTTTAAGGTGCTACTGGATTCTTACTCTTTTCTACTGCTACAGACAGACTAACATGGCTACCCATCTTGTGCACCAGAAGTTATTTATGATTTATTTATGTATTATTAAAACATTTATATCCTGCTTTTCCTCATAGTTCTCTGTCCAAAGGGGTCCAGGTGGCATGTAGGGGTGATCCCGGTGTAGCATAAGGCTGTCACGAGTGGTGAGCTCCCCGGCTGGCCCTTCTCGGAATTCCTGGATGCGCTGTTGAGCCCAGGGGTCGTGAGCCTAGCTGGTGCAGATGTCTTCTGTCAGAGTGGAGTGGGTCCCAGTGGCAGTAAAGACTGAGGGTGGCAGAACGGGTGTGGTGAGGGCCTCTGTGGCTAAGGCAGGGGCATATTCAGGTTTACAGGAGAGTGCGTTGGCTTTTCAGTTTTGGGTGTGCGGCATATAAGTGATACAAAAGTCAAACCGTGAGAGGAACAAAGACCAACGGATCTGCCGTTGGTTGAGACAGTGGGTTGTCTGGAGGTGCTCTAAGTTGCGGTGGTCCATGAGCACTTGTTGTGGGTGGCAGGTCCCCTCAAGATGGTGGCACCAGATCTCGAAAGCAGCTTTGATGGCAAGCAGCTCCCTCTCTCAGATGGTATAATTTCTTTCCACCACGGTCAGCTGGTGGGAGTAGTACGCACAAGGTTGTAGTGGCTGAGAAGGATTGTTGGGAGAGGACCGCACCCAGCGCTACACTGAAGGTGTCAGCCTATACGGTGAACAGGAGTTTGGGATCAGCGTAGCACAGGAGTGGTCCAGTGACAAAACAGGACTTCAGCAAGGAGAACACTTGGTCAGCCTTGGGAGTCCAGCAGAAGGGTTCTTTGGGTTTTTTTATTTTATTTTTATTTTATTTTAGTTTTTATATCCCGCCCTCCCCGCAAGCGGGCTCAGGGCGGCTAACAAAGGCTCAAGGCCATGCATATAATAACAATTTAAAATCATTTAAAACACAACAATAATAAAACTCCATTACACAGGAGTGTAACTGCTACAATAAAACTAAAATATCCACTAAAATGCTTCCAGTCTCTTTAAAATGGCGTCCTCTCTAGTGAGGGACCCTCCAGTTATAGCCATCAGTCTGGGCTGCATTGGACCAATTTCCACTGTAGATGTTCTTACAGTGCTGTTACGAGGTCGGTAGCGGCTCCTAGCCAAAGGCCTGGCGGAAGAGCTCCGTCTTGCAGGCCCTGCGGAACTGCATCAGGTCCCGCAGGGCCCTGGTCTCTTCCGGGAGCTCATTCCACCAGGTTGGAGCCGCCACCGAAAACGCTCTGGCCCTGGTGCCAGTGAGCCTGGCCTCTCTAGGGCCCGGGACACGACCCTGACCGAAGTGCTCGCTGAGGTATATGCGGAGAAAGGCGGTCCCTCAGGTATGTTGGACCCTGGCCATATAGGGCTTTAAAGGTAAGAACCAGCACCTTGAAGCGAACTCGGTATGCTATAGGCAGCCAGTGCAGCTCCGCTAGCACAGGTCGGATATGGTCTCGTCTTGAGAGACCCATCATTAACCTGGTCGCGGCGTTCTGCACCAGCTGCAGCTTCCCGGTTTGCACCAAGGGCAGCCCCATGTAGAGGGCGTTACAGTAGTCCAATCTCGAGGTGACCGTAGCATGGATCACTGTGGCTAGGTCAGGACGGTCAAGGTAGGGGACCAACTGCCGTGCCAGCCGAAGATGATAGAAGGCCGACTTGGCAGTGGTTGCTACCTGGGCCTCCATTGACAAGAAGGGTTCCAGGAGCACTCCCAAACTCCTTACCCGTGACGCAGGCACCAACGGTGCCCCGTCGAAGCTCGGGAGTGGGAGCCCCCGCCCTGGTCCACCCCGCCCCAGACACAGGACCTCCGTCTTCGCCGGGTTCAATTTCAGCCTGCTCAGTCTGAGCCACCCAGCCACAGCGTGCAATGCCCGGTTGAGATCTTCTAGGTCCGAATCCGGCTGGCCACCCAACATCAGATAGAGCTGGGTGTCATCAGCGTACTGATGACAACCCAGCCCATACCTCCGGGCAATCTGGGCAAGGGGGCGCATATAGATGTTAAATAGCATCGGGGAGAGCACTGCCCCCTGAGGCACACCACATTCCAGTGGGTGTCTCCTGGACCGCTGCTCCCCTACAACCACCCTTTGTCCCCGACCTTGGAGGAAGGAAACGAGCCACTGCAAGGCCCGCCCCTGTATCCCCACGTCGGTGAGACGGCGAGTCAGCAGCTGATGATCGACCATGTCGAACGCCGCCGACAGGTCAAGCAACAGCAACACTGCCCCGCCGTTCGATCCAGATGCCGCCGAAGGTCGTCAGTAAGGGCAACCAATGCCGTCTCCGTCCCGTATCCCAGGCGAAAGCCTGACTGGGCGGGATCTAAGATCGAAGCGTCATCCAGATAACCCTGTAACTGTAACGCCACCACCCTCTCAATCAATTTGCCCAAATAAGGCAAATTGGACACCGGCCGATAGTTCGCCAATTCTGCCGGGTCCAGATGTGGTTTTTTTCAAGAGAGGACGGACTATCGCCTCCTTGAGTGCCCCTGGGAATCGCCCTTCAGAGAGGGAGGTGTTGATAATTTCCCAAGCAGCACCTTGTAGCCCATCATGACCAGCTTTAATCAGCCAGGACGGGCACGGATCAAGGATGCATGTGGTTGGGCGCACAGTCACAAGAAGTCTGTCAACTTCCTCAAGATCAAGCAGGCCAAACCCATCGAAACCCGGAAACGAAGATGTGCTCGGGGCCTCGAGCTCACTCACTGTTTCTAATGTGGCGGGGAGGTCGCAGCGGAGTGGGTTGGAGGAGCCTGGTCAATGGAGTGGTCACGGGGGCATAAGTGGGGACGAATTGCCTGTAATAACTGGCAAAGCCGAAAAATCGTTGTAGGTCTTTGCGGTTCTGAGTGTCTGCCAAGTCAGAGCCACCTCCACTTTCTTTGGGTCCATGAGGATCCCCTGTACCGACACGATGTGGCCAAGGAACTCGATGTGTAAGTTGAAGTTGCATTTTTCCAGCTTTGCATAGAGACCATGGGTTCGTAAACGCTGGAGGACTTGACGGATATGCTCTATGTGTTGGGCGGAGTCACTGGAATAGATCAAGATGTCATCTAAATAAATTATGATGAATTGACCAAGGAGGTCCCAAAAGACGTCTTTCATCAGACGCTGGAAGACTGTGGGAGTGTTGGTCAATCCAAATGGCATCACCAGATACTCATATTGGCCATAACGAGTCCCAAAAGCCATTTTCCATTCATCACCTGGCTGGATGCCTACCAAATTGTATGCCCCATGAAGATCCAGCTTGGTGAACATTCGGGCTCCCTTGAGGCGATTCAGGAGGTCGGGGATCAGGGGCAGAGGGTACCGGTCGTGGACAGTGATTTTATTCAGGGCCCGGTAATCATTACAGCGATGGAGGTCCCCGCTTTTCTTTTTTACAAATAGAACTGGGGCTGACAATGGATAGGTGGAGGGTTGGATGAATCCTCGTTTCTGTTTTTTTGTCCAGGAAGTCTCATGGGGCAGCTAACTCCGGTTTGGACATGAGGTATAAGCGCCCCACCAGTAGGGGTGCCCCTGGCACCAGATCAATGGCGCAATCGTACAGTTGATGTGGGGGGAGCTGATCTGCTCCCTTTTCCTCGAACACATAATCAAAATTGGTGTACTTGCGGGGAAGCTGAGGCATGCTGGCTGGAATGGCTGCAGCCAGGGCAGAAGACAGGCTGAGATGTGGGCAAGGATCCTGGAACCAGAGTTCCTGTTGTGTCCAGCCCATGATGGGGTTATGTGTAGTCAGCCGTGATAGCCCTGGGATGAGCAGAAATTGAAGCATGCAGGCCACATCTAACTGCAGTTGTTCTTGATGCTGCTGTATGTTCAGGGTGATCAGGCTGGTTTCCTGGGTAATGGGACCAGAGCAGAGAAGGCATCCATCGATGGCCTCAACCAGGGTAGGAGTGGCTTTGGGTTGTACTGGAATCTGATGCTGCTTGACACAGATGGCATCCACAAAACAGCGGGCTGCCCCAGAGTCCAGCATGGCGTACAAAGCAGCAGTCGTGCATCAGGTAATCATAGCTTAACAGGCACCAGGAAGGAATCCTGGTCATTCATTGGAGGATGCAGCTAGTTTCCCCAGGTCAGAGGGTCCGCTCAGATCTGGCGTTGGTCTTTTGCTGGCGGTGATGTTGCCTCCAACTGGGGCCGTTTGGCAGGGCACCTGGCGGAGAAATGCCCCCCCCCAATACAGGCAAAAGTTTTGTGTCCTGCGCCTCGTTTTCTCTTCAGGGGCCACCCCGTCCCCAATTGCATGGGCTCGCTGACGTCACCACCGGTGCTGGGTGTTGTGGAAGGCGACCTGAATGCTGCTGTGGTTCTGTGCTACTCCGGGCTTGCCAACGTCCCTCTAGGCGGCCATCAATGTGAAGACAGAAGGTAGTGAGGTCTTGCAGCGTGGTGGGTCACTCTACCCAAGCTAATTCATCCAATACCTCGTCAGCCAGTCCTTCCACGTACTGGTCCATTAAGGCTGCCTCATTCCAAGAGAGCTCCTGAGCTAGCAGTTTAAATTCCATGGAGTAATGGGCTGCTGTTCTTTCCAATTAGCGATCGGTGCATGCACCCTTGCTTCCGCTAAAACTCAGGGCTGAATGACCGCCTGCTCCTCAAGCGTGCCTCACACCGCCGGGATGCCAGATCCTGGTGAAGGTGGTCCCTTAATTGTGCAACCTTTGGAGGTGAGTCAGGAGGGCTGTCTGCTGACAGCTGTTCCTCCTCAGCCACTACTGAAGCGGGCGGCGACAGCAAACTGTCTGTTTCAGATGCTTCAGTAGGGCCAGGGGTGGGTTCTGCCGCTGCCGTCAGCTCCCCATCGCCAACGCCCATAACAACATGCTATTTAAAAGGCCAAACAATATTAATCATTTACCACATCTTTGATTGTTTCTGTTTTCAGCTTTTATTTTTTTCTTCTCATATGCTTGTGAAAAAATACAAAATTTACTGTACAACTACATTTTAAAAATGCTAACTTACATACGTGTTCTTAATTTAGGTATGGTGAGTCAGAGCTGCATGCAATTCAAAGGGGTTTTTTTTACAGCTTCTAGGGGTTTTCCATTCATCTCTGTAGATTTAAAATGATGTTCAGTTGTATATTTCTACCTTCTGGATGATAAAAACATGTTGTGCTTGGGAATGATAAGAGCAGTGTTTGTCATGGTTAAACTTGCAACATTATTCAGTTTCCTTTTCTGTACTACTGCATCCCAAGATATTTTAGCAGAAACAGAAACTTTTCAGAAGCTTACCGGAACAAGAGAGCCTTCTCTTCTCTTTGTAGATCTGAAAATATTTTGCAGAACCCTTCCTGTGCTGACACTTCCCACCACAAGATTCACCACAGAGACAGACAACAGAAAAGTTTTCTCCTGGTCTGCTCCCGTGGCTGTTTCAGCATGCAAAGTTTCCAGATTTGGTTTTCAGCCAGCATCTGCTGACTCCTAGCTGCCCTGTGGCGGCCACATGAATTCCAACTGTGCATGCTGAACTCTCCCTGGATCAGCTTTTCAACACCATGGAAAATTTCTGAAAACTTGTGTTTGGGGTTGCATGCTAAAAGCCAATCTGGGCTGATTACAGTGTGTGAATTTAGCACAGGCTGGGCTGATTACAGTGTATGAACTAACATGCAGCTGCAAGTCAGCAAGGGCTCTCGTAGCACTAGCTGCTGTACAATGAAACTTTGTGATTTGATCTGCTGGTAGCCCATGCCAGAGAGTTGATATTCTACGAAAAAAAATGTTTCTAGTATATTTATTATCAACAATATTTAGAATATGGTGGGATTAGAAACAATTTGGAGAATCTTGCACCATGCTGAACTGGAACTGGGAAGGCAAAATAAGACTTATACAAAAGTAAGTCTTGTATTTCCTGATAGCTGTTTGCAAGGGTTGGTAAATGTTATGCAACTTGGCTAGGATAGGACCAAAACGAGGTTGCTGGTTTAATTACTTACTATTTGATTTCCTATCTTTACAAGAGTGGTAAGACTTGAAAACTGAAATATTTGAGTGAACAATTCTGTTCAGAGCACAATTCTGTCACAGGTTCAAATGACAGATGAACCTCTACATTCACTGTCATATCATGTCATATCATGTCATATCATGAGTTATCTCCCTTGGAGACTGCAGGCTCAGAATGCATGCTGGTGTGCACATTCTGGACAACATATTGCATTCCAGTGACAAACCAAGCTCAAGCCCCTACACCCATTTACAAGGGGACTGGAGTAAGGAAGGCCACTGGAACATGGTGCTTTATTAACCGTTTCATTTTGCAGATTGATATTTTTATATACCAAAGTCCCCTTAGCAGTCAGGCTTTCTATGTTGGGGTATTTCTAACTCTGCAAAACTGAGGGCCAAATGCTTCCAGTATAATATATAGATCTAGCAGTAGGTCAAGCATTGTTGTAGACATGTGTTCCAGGAAAGGCTGCAATTAGAGGAGTATTTTAAAGTGCTTTAATTGTCATTGGGAGACCTTTTCCCATTTTCGTTAAGGTGCATTACCTGTGTTCCCTGAGTATCCCTTTTCCACTTCAGATTTAACCATATCCCCTTAGACAGTGCGGAAGGCTGTCCCCCAAAGGTGTACCTGAGATGCTGGCCCATGCTGCCTTACAGTCTAGTCCAGTCTGCTGCCATTTCCTTCACAGTACATCCTTCTATCTTCTAGTAGTGAAAGTCGTGTCAATTTCACTGATAACTTTGTCAGGTTATTTTAAACCCAAAGCCTGGCTGTACACAATCCAGTTGGTTTTGTTTTGCTGTCTACTCCCCACAGGCTTCAGAAAGCCTTTTGAGCCACCCAGACAAGATCATACCTTTGAATTTCACAATGGAGTAACTACTAAGGGTGTGCAATTTCTCAGTATTTTTCGGTTTGGGTCTATTGGACCCGAAGAAAATTCAGGATTCCTGAAGGGGGAAAAAAAAGGATCCCAATACCAGTAAAATATTTGAATCTGGGATTTTTGGGAAATCCCAAATCCTTTTGGGTCCAATAGACCCAAACCAAAAAAAAACCAAGAAAAAAAAGCAGTGGCAAAGCCACTAAAACCAGACTGTCCAACAGAGCCCACCCAGGAGCCAATCCTGCATGGAGAACTCTCCCTGCAGGTTCTACTGGGCAGCTCGATTTAGACCAGACTGCCCAACACAGGCCTGCCAAGCAGCCAATCCTGGCTCTGCTCAGCAGCCCAGTTTTGCTGGTAATTCCTGAATATATCTGGTTTTTTTCAGGGATTTTTTTTCAGTTGTCCCCCAAAAATGCTGGATACTTTTGGGAAGCCGAAATATACTTGAAAAATACCAATAAGGTGTTTTTTGGGTATGCTCTTCGTTTGGGTAGCCCTGAATGCACACCTCTAGTAACTACTGTGCCTCTTTAGTCCTCCTAACCCCTCCTTTAGGCTGCGGCCACACGGGACTTAAATGCAGGAGGAAAGGCAATTTCCTCCCGCATTTAAAGGGGCCGACCAGACGGCCAGCCCCTCATCCCGAGCCGAAGCGGGCTCCAATGCGGGTTCCTCCCGCATTTTCAAGACCCCGAGAAAATCAAGTATTTTCCCGGGTGTTGCGGGAGGAAACCGCATTGGGAGCTATCTGGACAGCCCTCTCGCATGCATTGCGAGAGCAGGGCTGTCCACATAGCCCCGCCGGCCATTTTTTCCCCCCTTTTACACTTGGGCGCATGGCTATCCATGCGCCCAAGTGTAAAAGGGGGGAAAAAAAAAACAAACCCCAACTTACCCGGGCGGATGGCGGGTCGGAGGCCGCCACCGCCGCTTTAAGTGCTCCTGGGGCCGCCTCCGCCGCCTCCACCAACCTCTGAAGCCGGCTCTTCAGCGGCGGCGGCCGCCACCGTTTCCTCCGCTGCCACCGCTGCTTCCGCCTCGGCTGCCCCCGCTTTTGCCGCTGATGCGGCGGCTGCCGCCGCTCTTCCCACCGTGGCCGCCTCTTCAGCGGCCGCGGCTGACGATCCCGAGGCCACAGGGGTTGGGATGTATAGACATCTCAACCCGCTGTTTAAAAATGCGGCCCCTTTAAATCCGGGAGCCCTCCCGGATTTAAAGGGGCCGTGTGACCGCGGCCTTAGTCCTAATATATATGCTGTGTGGGTAAGGGGAGGAATGAATGCATCCTTGAGAGTGGGAGTTGTGCTGCCTGTGCTCAAAGATGCACTGATTAGACCTGTCTTGAAAAATCCATCCCTGAGTCCTACTATGTTAAAAAATTTCTGGCCAATCTTGAATCTTCCATTCTTGCACAAGGTGCTAAAGCAGGTTTTTGCCTCTCAGTTCCAGGGGGTCTTGGAAGAGACTGATTTTTCTGGACCCATTTCAATCTGGCTTCAGGCCAGGATTTGGAATAGAGACTGCCTTGGTCACCTTAGTCAATTACCTCTACTGCTGGTTCTCTCAGCGACCTCTGATAGTATCAGCCATTGTATCTTACTGAGCAGCCTCTCAGCACTGAGACTAAGAGACACCATGGTACAGTGGTTTGAGTCCTTCGGGGGGAGGGGTCGGTCTCAGAAGATACTAGTGCTGGGGGATCCCTGCTCTACCCCATGGTGTGCTGCAGGGTCCCATCCTATCCCCCAGGCTATTTAATCCCTAGATGAAGTCACTGTCTACCG
The DNA here is from genome assembly GCA_029233225.1 of Lepidodactylus listeri. Lineage (NCBI taxonomy): Eukaryota > Metazoa > Chordata > Lepidosauria > Squamata > Gekkonidae > Lepidodactylus > Lepidodactylus listeri. The sequence goes on from JARCFY010000003.1 coordinate 45,951,812, forward strand.
ATCTGCTTCCAAGCCCAATTCAAGGTGTTGTTTTTGTCTTTTACACTCTGGGACCAGGGTATCTGAAGGCTGATCTTCTTCCACAGGTTCCTACCTGAGAATTAAGATCATAGGGAAATACCCTTGTTACTGTTCCACCAATTAAAGAAAGGGCCTTTTCTGTGGCAGCCCCACATTTATGGAACAACCTTTCTGGGAAGGTGTGGCTGGCCCCCCTCATCGTCAATCTTCAGGAGGCAGCTGAAGACAGTAGGACTGCATTTTGATTTAGCTTTTATTATTGGCAGTCCCAACTGGAGTTTTTAAACTGACCTTTATGGGTTATTATTGTGTTTTTAAACAACATTTTATCTATATTGTAAGTGTCCTTGAATCCCAGGGGGAGAAAGGTGGCTAATAAATCTTTTAAAGAAACGAATTTTATAAATCCAGCCACAGGTATGAATTGAAAATTGAGGCGCCACCATTTAATCATGCTTTGTGAATATGAATTCCTGGTGGGTGGCCCTGTAAGGCACAGCAGAATTAAATACGGGTCCCTTGGTAGGGTGTAAAGACTAACCGAATTCGTTCCAGGATAACCTTCTAAGTCAGAACTTCCTCCATCAGCTACACGAAACGAATCACGATTCACAAATCCTTATGCTGGAATACATTCCGGTCGTCTTTAAGGTACCACTGGAGGCCTCCTGTTTAATTGCACTGTGAGTCAAGAGCAGGGTTACACTAAAGGATCCCGCACAGTTCCCACGTTTGTGGAACACCCCCACGCTTCACCCCTCGGGGGAGATTGCATCGCTTCGTCGTCGCAGGTTTCGGAAGCCGTCACTTTCCCGCTCGAGGCGAAGGCCTCACAAAGCGCCACCCGGATGCTGCGGGCCCAGCCTCTGAGCCGCGCCTTCCTCCTCCGTTCCTTTCACTTGCGCTTTGCTTCCCGCTGTCATCACGGCCTGGGCAGCCAGGCAGCCGGAGGAGGAGGAGGAAGCGGGCGGGGAGCCCAGCCGAGCGCCAGTGGGGCGAGAAGCAGAATCAAAACAAGCGAGACACGCCTTTTCCCGTGCTTGCGCTCCTTCCCGTGGCCTGGCGGGCTGTGCTGTGTGCATGCGACTAGGCGGGAGGAGGGGGAGAGAAGAAGAGCCAGAGAGCTGAGCTTGCTCGCTCCTCCGCTGCCTCCTGACAATGGGGCTGCACTGAGCCACGCTTGGTGCTTGCTGCTGGTGGTGGTCGTGGGAGCCGCCGCCGCCGCGGGGAAAGCAGGAGCAGCCGCCACCGCCGTCAGCTTCCTGCTGCGACCCACTCCTCCTTCCTCCTCCTCCCTCGGCGATGCCGAACCAGAAGAGCAACAAGGGCAAGAAGAACAAGCGCGCTAACAGCAGCGGGGACGAGCAGGAAAATGGAGCCCTGGCAGCGGCGGGGGCAGCGGGCGCCGGAGGAGCTCTGGCCGCGGTGGCCGCTGCGGGTGGGAGCGGGCCGGCGGCAGCCGCAGGAGGCACGGGAAGCTCCGGGGGAGCGGCGGCTGCGACAGGCTCGGCTTCGGCCGACACCAAGAACGGTAAGGCGGAGGGGGAGAAGAAGAGGAAAGGGGAGGGCCTGGCCGGGCAGGAGGTGCAGCATGCGGGCCGCCCAACTTTGCCCTCGCTCCCTCTTCCTGCCCGCTTGCGAAGCTGCCCGGGCCCTCGATGGCGCAGCAGGTCGGAAGATGCCAGGGGAGCTGGGCAGGAAGGGCAGCGGCGGGCTTCCTCCTGCCCTGGAGTTCGGCTGCAAGTGTGTGCGCAGCGCTCGGCCTGCCGGGGGCTCCTTGGCTGGGACGCTGTTGCTTACCGCGGCAGGAGAGGGAGATTGCAAACGCAGATTTTCCCCCACGCAGAGCTTGGCAAGCGGACGGGGCCTCTGGTTGTGGAGGAGGAGGAAAGGCCAGGCCATGCGTTTCCTACACCTTTCTGAAGGGTCACTCTGGGGCCCCGGGTTTTGCAGGTGGCTCTAGGCAAGGAGCGGAAAGTGTTTAGGCTGCAACACTTCAGGGAACCACCATGGCCCGGCCTGGGGGTAGCGTACTCAAGTCCTGCTTCAGGCATAGAACTGAGTGGCCTGTATATAAAGAGAGAGAGGAAGTGAGCACATCAAAAAATTCCATAGAGTGGGTTTAAAAAAAACAAAAACACATCACCAAACTGTAGCCTGTAGTAGCTGGCTTTTGTCTCATTTTAGCAAATAATTTGCTCTGGTGATGGTGACAGTACAGCCCTTGCTGGTTCACTGGTCTGGTCCCTCAGTGTGAACCAGCTTGATACGATGTGTTCAGTCTTGTTTCTTCCTGCTATAATAAAGCACATTGAGGATTTCTTCCTCTCTGTTTCCTCACCTGGTTTCAGCCCCTCCTCCCCATGTATGTGCCGGAGGGAACGAGAAAATGTTATGTCTACTGACATCAGCAACAACCATGTGTGTGTCCTTTCCCCTGGCTTTTTGAGTCCCTGAGGCACCTTTGCTTCTTAGTGCTGTTCTTGGATGTGATGCACCTTTTGGAGGGGAACACAAATGTCCTGCTTTTACAAAGGATACCTTGGATGGAAAACTCACTTTGCAGAAATCTGTATTTATTTTCACAAGGCAGTAGTGGCCAAAGGAATGCTATGGATCCTTTCAAACATGGGCAAGTGGATGCGCTAAACTTTCTTTTTGTGAGACCTGCAAATGTAAACTTAGGAACCATTGCTGTAATAATTTTCTAGAAGAGTATTTTTTTTTATTTCGGGCCCTTGTTTGAGAATTGTACTTCTAATACTGGGGTAAACTGAAAGAGTTCAAAATAAAGGGGAAGAATACACACTCCGTGTCTTACCTGTTAAAGAAGAAAAATCCCAAAATGCTCCAATTTATGAATACACTTCTTCAGCAAATCATAATTTAAGTTCTCCTTTCAGCTAGGAGTAGCTTTCGGCAATATGCCCTGCCTTCACTGATGAAACACGGCAACCAGATAGTTTGTACTAAATTTAGGACATTGGATGCTGATGTTCAGCGCATTTGGTTGTGGCCTGATACTGTAAGTGTAGATGAATAGCTATTTTTGCATCTCTGTACGTTACCAGACCCAAGCACCACCAAACAGAATGACTCAAAAAAGAGCATAAAGAGGGTTTGAAAATGAGAGGGGCAGCACAGGGATAGGTTGCCTTCACAATGTATGTACTCTTAGTAGTAAATCTCCATAAAAGAAATCAGGTGGATGGTGTGGCCCTTTGCCCACTTCGGACCTCCAGTCTCAGTCACTTGTGCCAAACCACTGTGTTTTCAAAAGAAGCTGGTTTCTTTTTGATAATCTTTGTTGTGATAGAATACCAGCTGTTGTGGTGCTAGAACTGTGTCTGTTTCTAGAAATATTGGATTGAACTCCCATTTGGCCTTCAGGTTGCTTGGTGGGCATCAAACCATCAGAGGGAGGCTGTTGCAGGCTCTTTTTTTTTTTTTTTAATAAATTTTTATTGATTTTTCCCTATAACTACAACTATAACGCTACAATCTAAGCTACATATACCTTATACAGAGAGTACTTTATCATTTGCTTAATACTACCTTATTACATAATATAATTATGAAGCATTTAGAACCTTGGATAAATTTCAATTACTTGTTACTGCTACTATAAAAAATATCAAAACTATTTGGCAGGCATGCCCACCTAGAGAAATACGGTTAATTAAACAATTTATAATACATAAGTGCAATGCTTAATAAAACAGTTTAATCACTATTTCTTCTTTCGTCCTCTTCTTGTCTTAACAGTCTCAACTACTTTTGGAGCTGCAGCTCCTTTTTCCGAGTCAGACACTTCTTCTTCACTCTTTGAGCTATCAAATCCATACATGCTTTCTTGCGAGGCCAGTGAACCATCTGAGTCTCTCCCAGTTTTCTGCTCTTTGCTTTTTTCCAGAAATTTTTTCGCTTGTTGAACAGAGTCAATCTTATACTTCTTATCTTTGATGCTGAAGCATAGTCCTTCTGGAGTATTCCAACGATAGATGATAGACTCAGACTGGAGCCAAGATGTCAATTTTCCATAGGCTTTCCTTCTTTTCCTTATTTCAAATGGGATATCCTTCATCACTTTTACTTCTTCTCCCAGGATCTTCAGAGCTGCTTTGTTTGTGGTCCTTAGCACCACGTCTCTTGTAGATTTTTTGGAGAACCTTATCATAATTTCACCAGGCAGGCTTTTCTTTTTAGTATAATCTGGATAGGTTCTGTAAACCATATCCATATTGCTTTTTATATCTGCTGCTTTCATGCCTGTCACTGGTTCAAGTGCTTCACTTAGCAAATTTTTAAGGTCTTCTCCTGTGTTTTCTGGCACATTCTGAAGTCTTAGGAAAAAATTCGATCTTTCCATTTGTAATTTCAAAAGCTGATCGTGGTGGAAGGCCTTTTCCTTCTCTGCCTTTTGTAGTCTTGCGTCTTGGTTTTTTACTGAAGTTTTTACTTCCAGAAGTTCTCGCTGCAGCTTCTCTGTGGATTTATTCGACTCTTTTAGTTCTAGCTGCATTTTGTCCATCTTAACGTTGAGAGCTGTCATTTGGTCCACTAGAGGTCGCAATAACGAGGAGAACACCGCACTCATCTCCGTGGTATCAACCTTTGAACTCGGAGCTGTACTTCCTAGTTTGGGGGAAGGTTTCGGTTTCCCCGTCATTGTTGAGGCTACGCTCTTTGTTTATAGATAGATAAGATGAACGAAAGGAGCAAATTTTCAAACAGCACTTATGTCCTTCTAAAGTTTATATCTCCAAGTGAGCGATGCTGCCATCTAGCAAGGCGGATGGGGTTTTATTCCTGCAGTAACGCCACGTAAAGAGTCTCGTAAGTACGCTAGTCCCGGAGAGGGGGGGAGGGTGGGTTTCACTCCTCCCACCGTCTTCCCGCTGCATTCTGCTTTTCTTACTTCAGACTCACGTTTTCTCCATGCGTAACTGTCAGTTCCAGCCTCATTGCTTCGCACTCTCTGCTGCTTCACGGATTTGCGCTTTCAGCCATACGGCTCCCACGGCGGGGGAACCTATGGGGGTGATGAAAAGGGATCTCTATCCCTCGGTCGCCACCGTAGGGAGAGATCCCTTTCGGGCCACCCCAGGCAGAGCCCCCTCACTGGGGTCTCTGGGGGCTCGGCACCAGTCTGGAGCCCCTTCTTCCCGCTGAGTACGGATCGCGCTCCCCGCAGATGCGGAGGAGCACGTCCGCCATGATCGCAAGTCTTGCCGGAAGTCTCAACTGTTGCAGGCTCTTGAGGTAGTTTTAAGAATTCCAGTTTGCGTGTATGAGGCATCTCGTCCTCAGAGTAGCAAGCTTAAGCAGGTGTACTCAAAAATAAGTCATACATTATCTAGTAAGGCTTATTTCCATGGAAGTGTCTTTAGGATTGGAGTCTCATAGTGGCAGAAGTATTCTGTCAAAAAGTTTGGAAGGAGTGGTTACAAATGAAAAGAGGCCCAAATTTATTTTGCTTTTTGACTTTTAACATTATGAATTAGAACATGTCTGTGTTTACTCTTGGAACCCACCTGGACAAACTGTGTGTTAAGCTCCGTATGTTTAACATGTGGTTTGTGGTTTTACAGGCACTGTTAAAATGAAAAGATAAACAAAAGGCACCACAGAGCATTTGAGTATCTGTCTTATGGTTTCAATTGATACCTGGATTTTATATCAAGATTTTGTGGGGCTGCCCTGACCTGGATAGCCCAGGCAAGCCTGATCTCATCCGATCTTGGAAGCTAAGCAGGGTTGACTCTGGCAAGTACTTGGATGGGACACCTCCTTGAAATATGAAATATCTGAGGTGGGAGGCAGGGGCAGACTTTACTCAGCCACCTCTCTGAATATCCTCCAGATCACCAGAGGTCGCCATGACATCCAGGTGCGTGCGTGTACACGTGCACACACAAGATTTTGTGGGGCTAACTTTGATTAAGAATTACAGCGTAAAAGTTTGATACCCACTATTTTTATGAAATCTGCACATTATGTATATTTACAAGCAGATCAATGTGCAGATTGGCTGTAATCCTTTCAGCTGAGGTTTTATTTTCAAGGTATGAAGAAACTGTTAATCGCTGATATACACAGTATTTGTAGGTCTGTTACAGTTAGGGTATAGAGCATTTCACATCTATTGCATTACTAAATATTTGGTTATTTGCCTGAATGTGTGAACAGAGTCCAGAGTGAAAAGTGTGAAGGTACTGATGGTATTTCTGTGTTGTGGGCTCTTGGATGGCTCATTCATATGTGTACCTTGCAGTCATCAAGTGATGCATTTGTGAATGGGCCCTATGTGTCAGCAACAAAATAATTGATATTGTGTCAAATTTATTGCACACAAAATGTCTAAGTGTCATGTAGTACCAGAGTAGGCACAGTTAATTTGTGCACCAGGTATGGAATAAGATCTTCAGTTCCTGTTTTATGGGCCGCGATCTCATCTATGTTATATAGCCTTTTCAGTCTGCCTATGTATTCCATTTCAGTAACTAGTTACTAATTTTTTTCCCCTGTCATTTCAGACAGACCCATTTTAGTAACTGGCTGCTTGTGGCTTTTATTTGCCTTTTCATACAATCCTGGTTGTCCCCTGTTGGTGAGGCATGCCTGGTTGTCCCCTGTTGGTGAGGCATTGTTGAAGAAAACTGCTTCCCTTTTTCAACACCTTTTTGCATTTCTGAATTGCTATGGTGTGCTGTATGAAATGCCCACAAGCGCTTCCTTCTTTGCCACTCCCCCCCCCCCCCCCGGCCATTCTCTGCCATGCATGCCATCTTCTTCGGAGGGTTTTTAAAAATTGTTCTGTTGGTGCTATGGTGCTGAAACAGGATCTCAAATCAGTGCCTGGACTTCATTGAGACACACTGTCACCTGGAAACATCTGTTACACCAATCACTGAAGCTCAAAGCTCCCCCTTAAACCCGCTGTCCAATGAGCTACTTCTGTCTTCCTTGTTTCAAGGTGACAGCGGTCACAATTACATGTATCACAGTCTGTCTCAAAGGAGTCTAGTCATCTCAGTGAGGTTGCTATAGTGCTGATTTGTGGTCCTGTTTCAGCACCTTAGCACTCCCAATAGAACATTTTTTAAAAGAAAAACCCTCTGAGGAAAATTGCATGTGGGGTGAAAAAGGCGGGAAAATAACGGCACAGTTTGAAATGGCCATAACGCTTCAGGGACAGCTCACTAACGGGAAGAAAATCTCTGTGTGCAAACCCCCATCTCTGTATTGCTTTACAAGATGAGGGACCAGTGATGAATGCCATTTGGTTTAGATAGATGATGTGAAATGCCTCGTAAACAAAACTTCTCCATTCTTGGGAAGGCAGTACTGTGGTCAGGGGTGGGGGGGAAGTTGTGACTACTGTACCTAAAAACTATGTCCTTTGGAAGAGCTGGGTCTTTCTCTCTGTTTTTTAAAAATAGGTTTAAAATCCTTAAAGTGCTACTACCAAAATAAATGTATAAAGAAATTTACAATAGAATAATTTTATGCTTTATTTAATTGATGCTGGATTGTTCTGAAATGTCTTGGTGTTTGGTGTAGTGGTTAAGTGCGTGGATTCTAATCTGGGAGAACCAGGGTTGATTCCCCACTCCTCCACTTGCACCTTCTGGATGACCTTGGGCAAGCCATAGTTCTGGCACAGCTGTTCTTGAAAAAGAGCAGCTTCTGTCAGAGCTCTCTCAGCCCCACCTACCTCACAGGGTGTCTGTTATGGGGAGGGGAAGGGAAAGGAGTTTGTAAACTGCTCTGAGACTCCAAGTAAAGGGTGGGGTATAAATCCAATCTCTTCTTTTTCTTCTTTCATAAACTTTTAAAATATCAATTCATATTATAGAATTGATATGAAAATAATTACCAAAAAAAAGTACACGTCGCTTTACATTAGAAATGGTTGTTCTGGTGTATGAAGAACATGGACTATTTTCCAGCAACATTTATTTGAATTATTCCATAATCAGTTCTTTCTGACATGTCTGCTTCTTCATCATGGCTGTTGTCCAGGTTTGTTTTAAAGCAGTCTGGAATTGGCAATGGGACAGCTCACTTCTTGCAAGCTTTGTTTTTATTTTCTAAATGGTGATTCAGATAGACAGGTAGGTACATGACACCATTCTCTCAATCACTTTTTTGAAAGCCTCCTCCACCCCCCATTAGTTTGGTGCATGTGGAAAGATTCATTTTACATGAAGGGAACATTTGATTCTGAAGTGATTTAGGCCCATCATGAGAGGGCTGTACCATTGTCTTGCTTTGGCAGGGTGCCTTGGAGCACTGTATACTTGCGGAGACTTGTTTAATTACTTTGTGCCACGTATGGTTGATAGAAATCAGCATTCCAAAATGTTACATATCCCAGACAAAGTCCCATTGGATATTGTGCTATTGCTGTGCTATAAGCAGTTACTTGCAACTGGATTTTCTTGTGTTAAAAAGACAATCCAGTTGTGTTTGGTAGCTGTAGTGCAGCATCCAGTAATGTGTGGTTGCAGACTAGGTTTAGTTTATTTGTTGCATCAGTAAAAGAACCCCAGGTCTGCAAGGTTAATTTTATACTGGATGCATACAGTTCTGAAATTTTGAGTATTGTGTTTTTTATTGTACATGTTGCAGAAAATATTCTATTACACCTGTCAATCAATACACACATGTTCAAGTTTCTTGCTTTACAGCTTCTGTCCTAGGAAATCTTTTGCTTCTCTTCGTTACAATTTAATGCTAGTTTCATGACATGCTAATTCAGCCCTTGAAATTGCTGCCTTGCATGCTTTCCAAATAGGATGAGTCTCCAGTTTGGGCATAATCTAGTCTGGTTCTATCTGTAAATCTTTAAAAAGGGAGAGATGATACAGTAAGCAGATCAAGTGACTAAAAATTGTTGCGTACATAATAAATATTTATTTATTTATTTATTTATTTCACACTTTTACCCCGCCCTCCCCGGAACGGGCTCAGGGCTGCTTACAATACGGCACACAGTGCCAAATCAGAATAAAACAGTTTAAAACATTTAAAATACACTCAGAATGTAATGACAAACAGTGACGTTTTATTTCCAAGGGTCTTGGATTGAGACTTTGTCCTCACTGCTTTTCAGTTTGTGTCTTTAAAAGATACACAAGACTTTTGTGCCAGTATTTGTTTTAAAAAATTAACCTCAGTCACATTTTTTGCCTGTGTTTTAGAGGGTTTTTTGCATTTGAAAATAATTTGTTTATTGCAATACAGAATTTGGCAATAATATTTCAAGTGGCCTCTTAAAGCTGTTGGCTTTATCTGAACAGTTGCTCTGAAGAGACCATTTGTAAGAAGAGAAAGTTTAGCTTGTTCACTAAAGTAGGTTTTTATTATTACAATTACTTTTTGAGATTTCAATTACAGTAGTAGTTCCCAGAAAGTTGTTTGGGGGCCACTGTTGTGCAGTGAGACAGGCTGCACTGTGCCTTGAAAATGAAGGCTCAGTTCAGATTTCACACCAAGTCATGATTAAGGAATCATAGAATCATAGACTCATAGAATCATACAGTTGGAAGGGACCTCCAGGGTCATCTAGTCCAGCCCCCTGCACACCTCCAGTGACCACTGTTTCATTCCTGGTAAAGGTTTCCTTTGCTCGAAAGCCAGTCGAATACAACTCTAGGGATGCGGAACTCATCCCTGTTTCCAAGCTGAAGAGCCAGTGCTGTCCAAAGACATTTCCATGGTCATGTGGCTGGCATGACTAAACGTCAAGGCACATGGAACACTGTTACCTTTCCACTGACAGGGGTCCGTTGGGGCCGGAGCGAGGCGGAGCAAAGCTCCGCCAGCTCAGGAGTGGCCACTAGTTCAGCCACGGGCTGAATCAGATTCTCTAATCTGATTCAGCCTGCTGCCGAATTGCCGCCGAAATTCGGCGGCAGCTTTAAAAGCAACTGGAGGGGAGGGGGTTTGAGGGAGAGGCTCCAAACTTGCAGGGTAGCTGCTGCGGCCTCTCCTTGAAATGCCCACCAAGTTTCAAGAAGATTGGACCAGGGGGTCCAATTCTATGGGCCCCCAAACAGGTTGCCCCCATTCCCTCCATTGTTCTCTATGGGAGGGAAAAAAACATTTTTCCCCACCATAGAGAACAATGGAGGGGATGAGACAACCTGTTTGGGGGCCCATATAATTGGACCCCCTGGTCCAATCTTCTTGAAACTTGGTGGGTATTTCGAGAAGAGGCCCCAGCAGCTACCCTGCAAGTTTGGAGCCTCTCCCTCAAACCCCCTTTCCTCCAGCCCCTCATATACCCTATGAGTTTTTGCCATTGATTTCAATGGCCCATAGGGTATAGTGGGGCTGAAACTGACATTCCCTTTCTGACACACTTCTGGTGATGTCAGGGGACGTGGCATATGCTAATGAGGTATGCTAATGAGTTATGCTAATGAGATCCTGCGCCTCTTTTTCTACAAAAGGACCCCTGCCCACTGAAGTGATACCAATTTATCTACTTGCAATTTCTTGCTTTCAAACTGCTAGGTTGGCAGGAGCTGGGACCAGAGATGGGGGCTCACTCCATCATGCAACACTCGGTTCTCAAACTACCGACCTTCCAGTCTGCAGTTTAGCATCTTAACCACTTGAGCCACTGCAGCCCCATTTCATTAATAGAAGATGACAAAAAACCTACAGGATCTCCAGCCAAACTGGTCTGGAGAAAAATTGCTTCCTGACCCCAAAGTGGCAATCAGCATTTCCCTGGACATGTAAGAAAGTGCCACAAGAACTAAGCACTGATGCAACCCTTCCTACTCTCTCATGATCTGCCTAAGTTCACATAATTAGCATTGCTGTCAGATGGCCGTCTAGCCTCCGTTTGAAAACCTCCAAAGAAGGAGAGCCCACCACCTCCTGAGGAAGTCGGTTCCACTGGGGAACCACTCTGTCAGGATGTTCTTCCTAATGTTTAGCCAAAAACTCTTCTGATTTAATTTCAACCTGTTGGTTCTGGTCCGACCTTCTGGGGCAACAGAAAACAACTCCGTACCATCCTCTCTATATGACAACCCTTGAAGATGGTTATCATATCACCTCTCAGTCGTCTCCTCTCCAGGCTAAACATACCAGCTTCTTCAACCTTTTCTCACATGACTTGTTCTCCAGAGCCTTCACCATCTTCGTTGCCCTCCTTTCTCTTGACACATTCCAGCTTGTCTATATTTTTCTTAAATTGTGGTGCCCCAAACTGAACACAATACTCTAGTTGAGGTCTAACCAGAGCAGATAAAGCAATACCATCACTTCACATGATCTGGACACTATATTTCTGTTGATACAGCCCCAAATTGCATTTGCCTTTTTAGCTACTGCATCATACTGCTGACACATATTCAGCGTACGGTCTATGAAGACCCTTAGATCCTTTTTGCACATACTACTGATAAGACATCCCATCCTATAGCAATGGTTTGGCCTGGTGTCTGAAACTGACCAAATTAGAGCATGATATGAAAGGAGTTTTCAAGTCATGATTGGGGCCACTGCCAACTGTAGTTTGGCTTGAAGTGACAAAGCTTTGTTGTGGCCATTGCTTCCTTTCCTGAGACTGATTTATACCATGGAAACAAAATGAACTATAGCCATTTATTTCTCTCTCACACCTTTTGCTAACACTTCAAAGGTCAGCTAATTAAAGATACAAAAATAATTGGGAGAATCGTCATCAATGAATCATCATCAGTGATCACAGATCTTGCCTGCATTCTCCCCCCCCCCCCCAATCCTTTATGACCTTGGAAAAGTACATTCATAGGTTTGCGGGATGTTCGTGGATGGGGTTCAGGAGACTGCAATGTTGAGAGGAAGGAGGATCAAATCTTTCCGTTCTTCCTCTTCCCTCAGCTGAGTTGAATTTACAGAAGAGGCATGGTGATTTTGTCTCCTCCTCCTTTAGTCCATAGGGATCATGTGACCACAGGAAGGTTTATTGGAAAGGACTGCTGGGGTTAGGGGAAGGGGATGTAGGAAAAATCCACAACTGTCAGTGCTTTCTGCTGTGGGTTGCAGGATCCAATGCTTGATTTCTAAACTATGGTTAGTACAAATAATAGTTTGACACGATGATCTTGTGCCTTTATTTATAAGATGTATTTATTTCAAATATTTATATCCTGTACTCTTTCTGTAAAAATATTCCTGGTGCTTTATATGGATACATCTCCTATTCTGTGGTTCTTGGAGTGGGAAACACTGTATGGAATTCATTTCTTCCTCTTGGTGATAGACTGCCATGGCATCATCCTGAGGCAGTGAGTAAATAAAGGTTCTCCAGAATTCCTTGATGGAGCCCACATTAAAGTGTGGAGCCCTGATAACCTTACTATTAGCCCAGAAGGTATTGGGAAATGGAAAGATGTTTTGTTAATAGTTTCTGGATGTTCCTAATGCTTATAGCCAATCAGGCCATCTACTGACTCTTAACGGGGGAAATTTTCCTCCCTTACAAAAAAGGCCGCTGAGAGAAGCTTTGCGATCTCAATGGTTAACTTTTGTAATGGGCCATTTAAAAGAAAGCATATCCTTTGGATCTCAGTAGTTTTATCTAAATTCCTCATCTAAGAGATGATATATTTCTCTCTCAGCTTATTGTAGAGAGGGCCATATAGCATTACGTGAAATAATGACTCTACTCATCTTGGATCACATTTACATAAGCAATTAATAACTGGTATTTTAAAGTATTGTCCTGCCATTTCCGCTGTTGGGAGGGCATTACAGCTTGCCATTGTAAAGATTATTCTATATTTATTCATTAGGAAATAAAAATGTTCAGAAAGATTAAAAGAGCATGGAAAAGACAAACTAATGTATAATGGGGAGCATTTTCTATTTGCATCTCAGTAACTTTCAATCAAAACTAGAAAGCTTCTTGTTTACCACCCTATAAACCTATAATCTTGTCTACCCTGTAAAATTGACTGAGCAATTCAGATGAATCGCCTTGTTTTCAGCACCTAAAAACCAACTTTTCCAACTCTGTTCTTTGGCTGCTATTTTTGTAACAGTTGGAATCCTCTACAGTTTAAAAAGGCTTGCATAAAATTTAAAGGTAGATTTCCATATTAAGGTTGAGATATTTAACAGTTCAAGTTCCAGGCGCAAAACATTTGAGGCCACACAAGGGGGCATAGACATAATATTATGAATGAATGTTAGCTGGATTGGAGCACTGTAAATCAGACTGGAAACTAATAAAACCTTATAAACTTTCAAGAGGGCAGGAATATATTGAGGACCCTTGAGGTAAATTTTTTCCCTCAGTGTCATCAATAAACATCTAGCCTTATTAACACTTGCCTGGATATGAAAAGACCAGTCCAAATTAAAACTATACCAAATACCTAAATATTTAAAATGTTGCACTTGTTCAGCTTGTTTCCCACATATAATCTAAGTCTGCTTGGCAGTTGAAAAAAACATGATTTTAGTTTTTTCATAATTTATATTCAACAGTTCATGTGAACAGTCTTGAATAAATATTTTTATAGTTCTGCATAGACCAACAAGAGTCCTTACATGCTGAACTAAATTGTCCACATACAATAATAATGTGACTGGAATGCCAGCTACTGTTGGAACATGCGTGTTTGTAACTGAAAGTAAAGGTACAAAATCATTAATATAAGGAGTAAAAAGATGTGGCGCATACACATCTTTGTCTCACACCCTTATTGATAGGAATTGGAACTGACATACCTACTATATGACTGCCTCTATCCTGGAGAGAATGTCCGGTATATAAATTCATAATCAAATGTAATAATCTCTTCAGAATGGTAGTAGCATTTATCTTATTCCAGAGGCAAGCATGAGAAACTTACGTTTCTGTATGTGTGTTGTAATTGCCTGCTTGCTCATCTGCATAAAGTTATCAGGGTGTATAAGATTATGAAACAGCACAGATACAGGAAATGTGTTACTCTGGGTGTGGAGAGTGAAGAAAAAGCTGAACTGGATCTGAGTTGCAAATTTACTGACATAGTAACTGAGCTTATGTGGCTGTGAGGAGAACCAGCAAGAACCTACACATGGAACTACTTGATCTTCCTCAAAATATACAAGTTGGGACCTGTGACACTTTGACAGGAGAATGTTATTTGGGCATTGTTGATAAACAGAGCAGGAATCAAGTGCAGGATAATGAAACACTGCTTTAGATACTTGTGTTATTAGTAGATACCTACGCCTCGGCGCAATTTACCTTGGCGAGACTATTTCAAGGCCGATTCTGTACATGAATGTCCTGAACATGGAGAAACACTTTTTCCATGGTGAAATGGAAGAGGCAAATTGATTAAATCATATTGTATCAATTTGGCTACAGCAGTTGGCTTAAAGTGAATACAGTCCCAGTTAGAAAGTATTCTCTTCCTTTCATGAGGTCTTTTGAGAAGCATCTCCTAAACTTGCAAGAAACTGATCAAAAGTGATGCTGATTTGGCTAAAATAGCTTACTTTAGTGGCATTGTATGGCTTTAATTTAAAACATGCCCTCTGTGTTTATGTAGTATTGGAAGGCTTGGTTTAAGTATAAAGCCAGCCCACATGGAATGCTACACAGGTAAGCGTGCCTGCTTGGTATAAAGTTTAAATCAGGGTTTAGTGTTTGAACATACTGGAAAATTGGGTCCCCCCCTTCAGTACTAAGATTTTAGGTTGTTCAGTTGGTAGTACAACTGCTGTTCAAATACAGCTTTTCAAATCAAGTCACAAATACCAAATTTTGTAAGAGAATTCATTCTTGGCTTACAAAACTGCAACTTCAAATTTGGCAGTTTATGCAGAGTGAAAAGATGTGATACCTTGGTTTCAGTAGCCATCTGCTCACTGAAATAAGACTTTCTTCAGTTAAATAGGGATAGTGCAGAAATATGTCTGAGTAACAGTTCAGTTCTGTGTTCTAGGAAAAGTTGCTGTGTTTGCGGTTGGTGTCATTGGAAGTGTGGCTCTTGGAAGGATCTGGCTTTCTCAGACTGGGCTAATTGTAAAGTGTGCCTATTTAAGTCAGGCTTCCTATGTGTTTCTCAGATATTTCCTAAACAAATTAACATACCAATTGCTTGATCTGATAAATATAAAACATGGAGGAAACATGTGAACTCTCAATTAGAAAGGTAATTAGAAATTACACACGGAGCGCATTTCAAAACATAGATTATTGTTTCTGTTGTACGTATGAATGAGAAACACATTTGTATACATGAGTAGGGACACTGAAGGAGCACATTTACTTGTATCCCATGTGCCTGCAGCTTTGCTGGGTCTGGCAGTTACCAAACGAAACAAATTTTCCCCATAAGTTTCAAAGTAAACAGTCATGCTGCTTTGATCATTTGGAAGGTAGTCATTGATGTTGATAAAGAGCTGAGAAAATGGATGTGGATGGATGTGGAGCAAAATTTCTTAAACTGAGGCCCTGGGAGCCCTGAAGGGTCTGGGACAATATCCTTGGGTCTATGAATATACAGAGGATGAGCTCTTCTTACACGATCTCATTTTTCTGGGAATGGGAATGCTGCATGATGTGGGACAGTGATAGATGAGAAAGGGACTGGGGGCCTATGAGAATTTTAAATTGTGGGTCCTTGGATTGCCGGGGGGCTGTAGCTCAGTGTGCCCTCTAAGCTATGTGTGTGTGAGCAGCCACTCATTAACCAAGGAAGCCCTGCTCATCATCAGTCTGAAGCCGTGTAAGGTCTTGTGCTGCCCAGTCCCCATTTTAAGTTGACAGTAGTTATATTCTGCTCAGGACGTGAATTGCTCCGCTCAGTAGGGGGGAAATTAGAACATTGGCTCAAAGGTAGAGCATCTGCTGGGCATGCAGAAGGTCCCAGGTCCAATCCTCGGCATCTCCAGGATCCAATGGTAGTTGATGTGAAAAATCTCATCCCGAGAACCCAGAGACCTCCTGCCAGTCTGAGTAGGCAATATTGACCTTGATGGGCCAGTGATTGATTCAGTATAAGGCAGCTTCATGCGTTCAAGTTTTGAGAACTGTTAGGAATGCAAAATTTCTGGACATTTTAAAGTAAAGAGAGAAAACTCTACGTGTGTGTGTTTTTGAGGGGGAAATAGATACTTTGGGAAAAATGTGAATATGTTCAAAATTTGCTTCCTTATCGAGTTGAAACTTATTTTACTTAAGCAGTATAAAAAGTACAATTTATAACTTAACATATAAAATTATAGTGATAGGCAAATTTATAAAATTTGAAAGTTATAAAAGCCTTAGTTTTCTGCAAGCAAACTTCTTACACTGCTGTCTCTCTGACCAAGCAGTTTCAAGGCACCCAATAAACTGGTTTGTGATTTCAGATATCACCGTAAAACACAGTTAGCACAAACCGTGGTAAAGAAGCAGTTATGAACCCTAACTGGAAATCCATGTTTGTTGTCAGCCATCATCTACATTCAGTCAGTTGATCAAACCACAATTTATTGTTACATCTGACTGCTATGCAGTGCTGCCCTATAGTACCTCATTACTGTTGTCGTAGACGCTTAGTTTGGGGACCACTGTAGACACACCTAAGTTCTTTCTGAGCTTTTCTTAGGTGGTGACAGGCTTCCATTTTTGTCAGCTGAAATGAAGGGAATTGCTTGGCTCTGAGCTATGTCATGTTTAGAATAAAAAACTATTTCCTGATCCTATAGGTCTCCCTGAAGGTACCACTTCCTTCACATCAAGAGGTGTAATTTCTGAAAGCTAATTTGCTAAGACTCTAATATTAGAAATCTGTGTTAATCAGATGTGTGTTTCTGAGCTGCAGAAGTCAGCTACTCAAAAGGTTTTTAAGTGTATTAAAAGTCATGGGAAGTTTTCAAATTGGAATATATAACTTTGTTTTAATATCAGGAAGTTTGAAAAGTATAGATACATTGGCTTGGCTGGGCTTGGCTGTATCTGAAGACTGGAGTAAATTAAGGTGGACTTAAATCAAATGGCCAAGTTAGTACATTCTTTGTGTGATGTTCTGTTTGTAGGAAATGGAGATTAATGGTTCTTTTTCATAATGAAAAAAAACGTAGGGGTGAGGATCTTTTGTAGTAATGAGATACAACCTTTCTTAAGGTTGCAGAGTAGTTCAGACTTCTGGCAGTGATTTACATAAAACCCATTACAGTATTTGAGATACCAGCTAGGTGAAAGCACATTTTAATAATGTTAAACACAGAATTGGTGTCTTAACGTTTTTTCAGTGACCGATCATTATGACTTCCTGGTGTCACTTGGACATTACAATACAAAATCCTGTGAGGACAATGGCTTGTTTCCTTTGAAGGGATTCTCTATTGCATTAGTGTAACTTTCTTCAGATTATAGAACAGTAAATTCATCTGTACATGAAGGTCATGTGTATACCAGAACTTCTGGTTTGTATTCATGGCTGATTTCTCAGAATTCTTTCCCTAAACAGTAGTAGAGAAATAAAACAAAATTTGTAAATGTTGGGTTGCCCATAATACAGCTGATTGACTTATCTGTTCTTTGTCCCACAGAGGCGCCTTGTGCTACTCCACTGATATGTAGCTTTGGACGGCCTGTTGACCTAGAAAAAGACGACTATCAGAAAGTGGTATGCAACAATGAACACTGTCCCTACAGCTCTTGGATGCACCTTCAGTGTTTTTATGAGTGGGAAAGCAGCATTTTGGCCCAGTTCAACTGCATTGGGAGAGCAAGAAGCTGGAATGAGAAACAATGTAGACAAAACATGTGGACCAAGAAGGGATATGATCTTGCCTTCCGTTTTTGCTCCTGCCGCTGTGGGCAGGGCCATTTAAAAAAAGACACTGATTGGTATCAAGTAAAACGAATGCAAGATGAGAAGAAGAAAAAGTCTGTGTCTGAGAAGAGTATGGGAAGGTCAGCATCAGAGTCCACAGAAGAAGTTAAAAAGTGCAGGCCTGCGAACAAGTCACAAAAAGGATTAAATCATGATATCCAGCGACGGCATTCGATGGATAGACAGAACTCTCAAGAGAAAAGTGCCTCTGGTGGTAGTTACGCAGTCCGTTCTCCGTGTGGTTCTCCTGGTCAGTCTCCTCCGGCTGGTTACTCTGTCCTTGCCCCCACACATTTCAGTGGGCCCCGTTCTTCTCGATATTTAGGGGAGTTTTTGAAGAATGCTATTCACCTAGAACCCCACAGGAAGAACATAGCCAACAGTGGCATGTTTAGGAATGCTCACTTTGATTATGGGACATCTGGTCTACAAGCACATAGGTCAGGACATTTTGATGCCCCTGTACAGTTTTTGAGGAGGCTTGATCTCTCTGAACTCCTTGCTCATATACCACGGCATAAACTGAACACTTTCCATGTTCGGATGGAAGATGATGCCCAAGTGGGTCAAGGAGAAGATCTGCGGAAATTCATTCTTGCAGCACTCAGTGCCAGTCACCGAAACGTTGTCAACTGTGCATTGTGCCACAGGGCGCTGCCGGTATTTGAACAGTTTCCATTGGTGGATGGAACCCTGTTTCTTAGCCCATCACGGCATGATGAAATTGAATATGATGTTCCCTGTCACCTTCAAGGTACAGGTTGCTTATGGATCCTGTTGGTTTTTAAACAACTGCCCTGCATTTTGCCTCCCACGCTTTTGAAGGTGGAACTATACATTACTTGCACATTTGAGTAGCTATATCTTCATGCTGTTTAATTTAGGAAAAACTAAGTTAGGCAAGTGTGGAGAAGCCATGTATGTGTGGAGGTTGGGATATCGGGTGCCTGAGCGTTTGTCTTCCACTTTCCTCCTTTGATTCATCCTTCCCTCCATGAGATTCTAGATGTGTTTACTCCTTGCAAACATATATTTCAGATGTCTTGGAGGGGGAGAAACAATGGGGGATGGAGTTGCAGGGAAAAGAAGCAGATGAAGAAAAGGTCAAATGCCTTCTCTTGCCATTCCATAGCCACTTGCAGTACACAATTGCAAGAAGACGTGGCTGTTAGAAGGATTTTTTTGAATGTAGTTCAACCCGTAATATACATAGACCAGGTTACCACTGGTCAAAAAACCCAAACGTGTTGAAACAAGTTTTGAATTACTTAAGTAGCTTAGAAAGTCTAAAAACTGATTTTCTCCTTTATTTTGTCTATACATGAGGCTTTCCACATGGATAGTGGAACACACAAGGGTGAAGGATTGTAGTCTGCAATGTAGTATGCTTGCAGAAACTTGTTTGCTGTGAGACTTACATCTGTCTGTTCAAGGAAGCACCTTAATATTTTATAGCTCAAAAGAGCCGGTCTTGCAACTTTTTTTTGACAGTTTCTTTGAAGAGGCCAGTTTGCTGACATAGTAACTGGTAAGCCCACAAGAGGTGTGGAGAGGCATCTTTGTGGGTTAATCATAATATACTTGCTTCAGGGAAGCTCTTTGCACACAGTTGTGGCATTTGGGGAAGGAAGACACCAAGTAAGATGAGAAGTGCCTACGGAGAGTAAAAGTTGTACAAATTGTGCCCTCTGTCTGAGAGTTTTTGCTATTGTCAGTGAGGTATGAATTCTTTACCAGTTTGCAATCGTCACTAGTGCAAAACTTTAAAGTGTTCCCATTTTACCGCTTATAGCTGTGTCAGAACATAGCTTTAAAGTTTCCCAGTGAACATTGTGATACGTTCACAACCCACTGCCTTGATGACCCTATTTGGATGGGAAGGTGGTATAAAAAAGTTTTAAATAAGAAAATCTATATATCTAATTCCGAAGGCGCCCCCTGCGTGAGGATACCTAAATCCGCGCAGGGGGGGCACCTGGGAGGCAGGGAGGTTTTCCTACACATGGGGGGCACTCCCCCCGTGTGCAGAAAAATCTGAAAAGTTTAAAAAAAAACCTTCAGTGACCGTAGAATCCCCCAAAATACCTTTTGAAATGGCACCAACTCCAGACATCAACTGTGAGGAGATTAGAATGTTCGGGGGAGAGGGGGAGGCTCTAACTGTTTTTGTCAGTAAAAAGCAGGGTTTTTACTGGCAGCAGTCTAGGGTTGTCAAGTACCCCCCCCCCTGGCCACCAGCAGCAGATCCAGATCCAGGCTGGGAAACTCCTGGAGATTTGGGGGTGGAGCCTGGGGAGGACAGGGACCTCAGTGAGGTACAATGCCATAAACTCCCCCCTCCAAAGCATCCATTTTCTCCATGGAAAGTTATCTCTGTAGTCTGAAGATGAGCAGTAACTGCAGGGGACCCCAGGTCCCATCTGGAGGCTGGCATCCCTAGGCAGCACCCTCTGTGTGACTTGATACCACCTGATTTGCATGACTTAATTAGGCCCAGCTGTTTTGCTACAGTTCATCAGCAGCCACCGTATGAAAGCCATTGTGGTGCAACAGTTCGAGCTTCAGACTGGGATCTGCGAGACCCAGGTTCAGATCCCCATCTTGCAGTGGAAGCTGACTGGGAGATTTTGGACCAGTCACATACTTTCAGCCTAACCAACTTCACAGAGTTGTTGTGCAGATAACAAAGAGGAAATAATAATGTAAGCTGCTTTAGTCCCCATTGTGGAGAAAGACTGTAATTTTCCTAGGTGGAGGCTGCAGGGGAAGGGGGTGGAGATAGAAAGCTGAAGACAGATAAAGGTAGGTTGGCTGTTGGGTGGGAAGGAAATAGGGTTGCCAACTCCAGGTTGGGAAATTCCCGGACATTTGAGAGGTGGAGCCTAGGGAGGGTGGGATTTGAGGTGGGAGGCAGAAAGAGAGAGAAAGAGTGATGAGGTGGGGAGGCAGAAAAACAAAGGGAATGATGACAGGTCAGAAAGAGAGAGGAAGTAACATACATAGAGGAGAGCGAGAGAGTAAGAAAGGGGGGCAGAAGGGAGAAAGAGTGTGAGAGAGGTAGGGGGAGAAGGGAGGAAGTAAAGGTGTGAGGAATGGGATGACTATCCTGCAAGTTTCTTGCAGGTCTCCACTTGTACAGTATAATTCTTACCTCATCAATCAGCTGCCCAGTGATAGTTAAAAGGTATAAAACAGAGTCATTTGGCACTTGATCTGGATGTCTGTAGTTTCTGCCTTTGAACATTTACTGCTAATCTCTTCTTTTTAGCTGTGCTCATATGACATTACTTAATGCCTAATAACATTCCAGGAAGGCAGAACTGTTTTCAAAGGCAATTAAGCTAAGATAATATTAATCATTAGAAGGTAAATGGGACAAGATGTTATTAAAATATATTTTAAACACTGTCTTATGCATTAGATATAGCAAACCAATGAATGGATTTAATCCTCTGAACAGAAGCAGTTTGCAGAAATATATCTTCCCTGCCTTCCCATTCTTCCAGCAGGCCCCACGCCTTCCATAAAGTCACTGCTCAGGATTGGAAGGGGTGTTCTTCCTGGCCAATATGCTGCACAGCATGGGAAGACTTTAGTAATGGGTGGGAAAGTTGGGCAAAATGACACCCTCCCCATTTGAGTGGCGCAAAACTCTTCTCTGCTGGACAGGCAGCTGAGTGTATTGGTTGGATTAGGGTCTAAGGGACTCAAATTCAAACCCCCACTCTGCCATAAAGCTTGCTGGGTGACCTTGGACTGGTATAACCTACCTTCAAGGGCTGTTGTGGGGGTAAAATGGTGGAGGAGAGACATATGTACGCCACCCTGAGCTCCTTGATGGGATAAAAATTATATAAACAAATAGTGTAAGAATGTGTGTGTTTGGGAAATTTTACCCTCCCCCCCCCCCCTCCTTGCAGCATCCCATACTGCATAGCATAATCTCCCTGCATGTAGAAAGTTCCATGTTGCATCTGAACTAGCTTTCTCCCTGGTGTCAAAACTTACTTGCAGAAGCAGTTTTTGGTGCTGGAAGCTTTTAAACAAGAGATTATGTGGAAGGATGGAATTTGGAACTCGCATGTGTTTTCAGTGAGTGAGTGTGTGTAGAAATCTGCAACCACACCCCTGCTTTTACATTTCAGGGCTGTTCTGCACATTCAGCGTACTCCTGATCAACAAACACTGGAATCAGTTTGGGCCATGGGTCTTTGGCATATCTGCTGTCCCTCTCCATTTTCACAGTCGTGGTGTCAGTTTATTTTCTTCTGCATGTGTCTTAAATAATGACGATTTTCAAGGGAGTGTACTGTTGTTGTAGGTGGTATCACAGCCAGGCCTGTAGCCAGGATTTATTATCTTGGGGGGTGCTGGGGTTCGGGGGGGGGGGGCTGCTGGTGGGTGGCAAAAGCTCGCGGCTGGGGGGGAGGGCTTAGCAGCTCCTGCAGTGAGAAGGCTTTACAGCAGCCACCCACTCCTCTCGCTGAGTCTTCTCCATGCTTGCTAGCAGGAAGAATACTCGGTGCCCGGCAACAGAGTTCACCTCTCTTCCCCCACCAGGACAGAGATTACTTTTTTTAAAATGAAAGCTGCAAATTCAGAAAACCTGCTAGACCTATCATTACAGAGGTATAGGATACATTAATGTTTCAGTGCCATTTAAAAACAAAAAGGTAACCAGTTGTCTTCAGGGCGGAGGGACAGAGGGAGTGGTTTGACAGTGACATTCCAATCATTGAGTAGTGGATGGGTAAAGAAAGCCAGCAGGCAACATTGTGGGCGAGAGGACTCAAAATTGGCTTCCAGGGAAAGATTGGGGTAAAAGTGGTCTCAAAAGAAATGAGAAAAACCCTGTGGAGGGGTCATCCGCCCAAGTGAAAATTAGAAGCACAAAATGCATGTGGGAATTGGAATAAACCAAAGCAGTATGGGGCTGGAACAGGCAGAAAAAAAGACATGTGGAAAAGTCCTCAGTCTGCTCTGTGGTTAAATTCCCAGCATCTGCTTCAACAGTGTGTGTGTGTTCATCACTTGCAATGAGAAATCTCCCTCCCTCCCTCTCTCCCTGATGTGGAATTAAGGCAAGTGTCTTTGTGAAGGGGGGCCGTGTGTCCTGTTTGTACTTTCTGAATGTGCTTTTGCCCTAATGTCTTGCATGGTTTTTACTTTGGTTCAGCCCAAACTTCTGTGACTTTATGGATCAAACTTTATTTGATTCTTTTAAATTTACTTTGTATTTTAGCACTACAAAAGTGAATGGAATATCTTTAGTAGTAATTGCTTAGCAGAAATTACATGTTCTGTCATTAAGATGTTAGCTCACCCTTTAGGTCTGGCATTTCAGGAAAGTTGTTACAAGAGTTACAGTACCTTAAACAGAGTTTAAAGTTTGCCCCCACAGTGTTCATTGTAGCTAACTGTAATTGTAATTCATAAAGTGTTTTAAATAATCACAGCTGATTTTCCAAAGATTGACATCGGGTATTTTCAATTTAAATCCTGATAGCACTGTTCTTATAACTGAACCTTTGCTTATAGTTCAGTTTGCAGAGAACAAGGTATGGTTGCCAACTCTGGCTTGGGAAATTCGTGGAGATTTTGGAGGTGAAGTCCCGAAAGGGCGGGGTTTGGGGAGGAGAAGTTTAGTTGATTATAATGCCATAGAGTTCACCCTGCAAAGCAGCCATTTCCTCCAGGGGATTGATCTTTGTCATCTGTAACTCATTTGTAATTCTAGGAGATCTCCAGGCCCTACCTGGAGATTGGCAACTTCAGAACAAGAATGAGGTTGTTATTATAAAGTAAGGAACTGCCAGTGAGAATTGGCGCAAAGATGGGCAAGGGAACTGGGAGTAGTTTAGCAGGCAAACTGAGAACCCAAACTTTTGGTCTGAAGAAATACTTCAAAGTATTTCTTGTTTGTTACAACCCACTGTTTTAAAAGTAAGTCCTGTGCAGAGTTACTCCAGTCTAAACCCATTGAAATTCCTGTGTGAGCTTCTCATTGATGAATGTATTCCATAGTCTGAAAGATTTATGCATAACTTTAGACTCGGATATACCCCTTGCATATAACGCTTAATGCTTGCTTCTTTGGAGAGGTGGTGGTTATCACACAATGCACAAACTTTAAAAGGCTAGATTTTATCTGTCAGAATATAATTTGGATCATGATAGCAAAATAAACTAGGTGAGATTCTTTCACTGTGGTCTTGGGTTCTTAAAGAATGACTAAAGACTTTACTCTCTAGAATAATGTTTACTAACTGCCCGCCCCCCAAATCTTGCCCCCATGTACACTTCAGAGTGGCATCAATTGAATATCTTAATAACTTGCCTTTTGGAATCTAGTACATTTTTATTCCATCTTTCCTCCATATATGCATATATGGTTCTCCCTTCCCTGGTTTAGCCTCACAATAGCCCTGTGAAGTAGGTTTGGCTAAGGAAGAATGAGCTTTGAACCCATATCCAAATTTCTGTCTGGCTGATTCTGCACGAGTGGTTGCCCCGGCGGCATCCTCCAATAAAAAACTGAGCAGATCAACAGTTCCCCACTTGTTGCCCTGGGTCAGCAGTTGGCCCGAATCTAATCCTCGTTCCACCCGGATCTTCCGTTTCAGGGATTTTCAGGTTTCTTTTTTTGCCACAGGATTGAAGTCGGGGCATTCTAGAGGGGAACTTGCAAATCGGGGTTTCTTTCTCCACCCCTTTAACACCCCTCTGCTTCTTTCCATCCCCTTTCCTGCCTCTTCTCTCCCTTTCCCCTCCCTTTCCTGCTCTGGCATGAGCGGGTTTTTTTGTCCCCCCCCCAGTGTTGCGTTACAACACCATGACACAACACTGATCCATCGTTGACCAGCATTTAAATGTCTTTTTAAATAGTTGTTCAGGAAATGACTTAACTGTGTCTTAATTGAGGGACCCCCAAAAGGTGACACGTTAGGGGAGAAGGAGAGGCTGAAGCATCCAATTTCGAGCTAAACACACACACGTACACACTGTTTAAAGGGGGGGAGTCTAATTTTGTATTTCTCTCCCCCCCCCGCCCTTCCAGGGATGGAAAGGAGCCACGAAGATGGGAAGCTGTCTCTGTGCTAACACGGAGATGGGGGGGAGAGAATTGGTGGTGGGTGTTGGTGGCAGACACCCAGGAGGGAGGGGGGAGGGCATGATTTGGCATTGCTTTGATGCCTTTCCTTGCCTGCCTGCCTGCCTGCCTTCCTGGAGAGGATTTTTTTTTTTCAAGCCAAGGATCTCTGAACTCAGAAAACAAACAAAATCCATCGGGCGATGCGTCTTTTCTCCCAGTCTCTCAGCCGTTGGTTGCGGGCTGAATACCTCCAGCGGCAATGGTCTCCGCTCTGCCTCCTCCCCAAACCATTGTGTTACAATGCAAAGCACGCCTTTTCCCTGAAATGGGTGGTTTCGTTGTAATGCAACCACTCCCCCGATCAAAAAAAAAAAAGGGTGGGAAGAGAGGGAAGGGGACGCTAGATTCGGGGTAAGGTGACAAATGCGGAACTCCCTCAACAGAATCGGGCCAATTAGACCCGAGGGAAATGGAGAGCAAACCATTGGTGCGGAATTAGCCTCTGTCATTCTGATCTCTATACCATACCAGCCACTACCCTAGGTGATGTTTAAACCAGTTGCAGCCAATGTTCCCTCTATGCTGAGTTAGTGTGAGCTAGCTCACGGATTTTTAGCCTCCAGCTCACACATTTTTGTCTTAGCTCAGGAAGGATGACTCCGGAGCAAACTAATTTATGCAGTAGCCATAAAGTCACAACTTTAATACCAGTGGCTCACAAAGTAGAAGTTTTGCTCACAAGACTCCACAGCTTAGAGGGAGCATTGGATGCAGCCTGTGAATATTTTATAGTTGGCTTACAGCTTGATGACTCAAGCACCCTACTCTCTAACAAATAATATCTGGGTTTTTTTAATTTAATTTTTAAAATTATTTTATTATTCCCCCCCCCAAAAAAAAGATGGGATACAGAAGGGAAGAAGGATTCATCAGTAAATTCATCAGGTTTGTCAAATATTATGAGTTATGTACAACAAGTAAAATCAGATGTATTGCCAAATGTATTACATATTTCAAACCTAGAAGCAGATAATAAAACATCAATATTACAGAATTTTGGGATAGAGTCTCTCTTTAAAGAATGAACAAGAACTTTCCTAAAGTTAGTGATAATCTATTAACGATAAAGGAGATTACATGTTTTAACAGTTGAACGGACTTCTATGCTAAAATTAAATTGTAAAAACCTTAATATTGTCTTGTTTAAATCTAAATTTTATTCTTACTATTTAAATGCTAGTGGAATATAGAATTAAAATATCGAAACTATAATTAATATCTTCATCACCTTTAATATGATATTCAGATAATTCCAGAACTAAAAAACAAAGTTAATTATTCCCATAGTATGAGAAATAAGCTTGCCATTTCTGCTGAAATTCAGTGTCCTTTTGTTTATATAATTAGTTAGTTTTGCCAGTGTTGCCTTCTCGGCTAATTTTTCTTTCCAGATCTCTACTGTAGGACAGTCTTCTGTCTTCCATTTCATTGCAAATATTACCCTGGCAGCTGCCAAAAATATATCTAAGTACATCTTGTGAGGTTCTGTCTATATTATCTGGTAGGATTCCCCGTAACATAGTCTCTGGTTTTATCGGAAATTTGGTTTTTAAAATATTTGAATTTCTTTATGTATATTTTTTCAGTATCTTTTTGTCTTGATGCAAATCCACCACATATGATAAAAGGTGCCATCTTTTTTCCAAAAGGACTGTCTGGATTAGAGCATTCTCTCTACGGTACAGCCAGTGAGATGGCCTGGCAAGCACAATGAAATAACCCTGGAAAGTTAACAAGCAGGACTTTTTTGAGGTGGTGATCCATCCCCTGTTGTTTGTCTGCAGTTTCTGTCACTCAAGAGGTGTGCTGGGTCTGAATACAGAAGTTTCATTTTTAGTTGTGTTAACCTAGTTATCTGTCTAATGCATTTCATCCTGCTGTTCTTCCATGCAGTTCAGAGATGGCATACATAGTTTTCCCTTCTCTGTGGTATCCTCACACCAATCCAGTGCAGTAGATTAGGCTGAGACTGTGACTTGCCCAAGCTTATCCAGCAAGATCCATGGCAGTCTGGGGATCTGAATGATGTCCTGGATCCTAGTCGGACCTTCTAACCACTGTACCATGCTGGCCATTGATAGACTTACTTTCAGAAATCTTTTTTAAAACATCTGTGCTGATGACTATCATACAAATGCAAAGTGTTATTTTTGGGGGGTTTTTTTGCATAGTGGCAGCACATCACTGAGAATGCATCTGTGTTTTCCAGAATGGATGCTGTTATTTCTTTAGTGTTCTAACTAAAAGATGTCAGTTACAGCATTTCTAGTGGTGCTATAATGTTCTGCCACTTACTGCATAATATAATTGTGGGTAATTTCCACTTCTTTTAATAATGTTTGTTTTCCTCTCTACAGGAAGGCTTATGCATCTCTACGCAGTTTGTGTAGACTGTTTAGAAGGGGTCCACAAAATTATCTGCATAAAATGCAAGTCTCGGTGGGATGGAAGTTGGCATCAACTAGGCACCATGTACACTTACGATATATTAGCCGCTTCTCCCTGTTGTCAGGTTAGTATAATCAATAAGATCTTGTTCAAATGAATTGATTTTAACTGATACTTCTTATGGAATTCATTGAGAAGTGCCCTGAAAAAAGAAAATAGCAAGAGAAATTATGGTTAGTTCTGGGGCCATTCGGTTGAGCAATATGGTAATGTATGCAATCCGGGGAAAACAGGGATCAAGATTAACTTAGTATTGCAGTCTGATTTATCACCAGTCACTTTACTCAAAAGGAGGAACTTGAAACTTCTGTTAGCTTCATGCGTTAGATACAGGGCAAATAGGTGCTTTCCATTTTCTTAGATACATATGTCAGATTTTATAACAGCAAAGATACGGAGGAAGGAAGGAAACTCCAGTATGTAACTGTCAAGTAGAGAGAAAAATAGCTTCAGACAGAACTCGTGTCTTGTGTGCTGATGGCCTCTGTTTCAGTCTTTGGCATCTCCAGTGGAAAGTTGCAGGGCTGGGAATAACCCTTTCCTAGACACCCTGGAAAACTTCTAATCAGAATAGAAAGTGCTGGGCTAGATGGGCCAATGCATTTGTGAGTATTATCAAATGCTCTGAGAACTGTGATCCAGGATACAAATCAAATATAAAAAGAAGACACAGTATTAAGCTTTGTGTTATATACCACTGTGTGCCTAATGAGTATTGTCACTACACCAATTTGCAGAAAAGTAGAAATTAATCCTTATTGCTAGTAGAATTTAGGGTTGCTTTATGCTTAAAACAAGACAAAGATAAATGTATTACCAATTCAATAAAAATAACATGATATCAGTTATATGTCCTGTTGATGTCCCCAATAATCAGAGATGCAGAATTGAGCTCAACAGTATATGGGGAAAACATGGAATTGTCAGGTATAAGGGCCGTAGTTGTTACTAACAGATTTCATGGAGGAATTATACAGTTTGTATAACTGGATTGCTCTGTTGCCCAATATATTCAAATAGGAAGTGAAAATCTATAGCAAAGAGGGAAGAAATCTCAGAACTTCAGCATCTTTTACTTACTTTACAATTGGTATGAAAGTTATACGATAAAATGGGAGTCATTTGAACTTTCCACTGGGGAAGATTTTCTTCAGTGATTTTCAAGTTTCACCATGTTTAATTTCAGGGGTCCGTTGGGGCTGGAGCGAGGCGGAGCAAAGCTCCGCCAGCTCAGGACTGGCCAGTAGGGCAGCCACGGGCTGAATCAGATTCTCTAATCTGATTCAGCTTGCTGCCGAATTGCCGCCGAAATTCGGCAGCAACTTTAAAAGCCACTGGAGGGGAGGGGGTTTGAGGGAGAGGCTCCAAACTTGCAGGGTAGCTGCTGGGGCCTCTCCTTGAAATGCCTACCAAGTTTCAAGAAGATTGGACCAGGGGGTCCAATTCTACATGCCCCCAAACAGGTCGCCCCCATTCCCTCCATTGTTCACTATGGTAGGAAAAAAGTTAACATTTTTTCCCTTCATAGAGAACAATGGAGGGGATGGGACAATCTGTTTGGGGGCCCATATAATTGGACCCCGTCGTCCAATCTTCTTGAAACTTAGTGGGTATTTCGAGGAGAGGCCCCAGCAGCTACCCTGCAAGTTTGGAGCCTCTCCCTCAAACCCCCTTTCCTCCAGCCCCTCATATACCCTATGAGTTTTTGCCATTGATTTCAATGGCCCATTGGGTATAATGGGGCTGAAACTGACATTCCCTTTCTGACACACTTCTGGTGATGTTAGGGGCATGGCATATGCTAATGAGTTATGCTAATGAGATCCTGCACCTCTTTTTCTACGAAAGGACCCCTGTTTAATTTTAGAGAGAACTGTTTCAAGATGCTAACATAATAACATTTGTCCTACTGGAAAATTCGAGTTCATATAAAATGCTAATTTTGTAACGACAGCGGAGTTTATTAAGATGCAGATGTTCTGGAACATGATTTCTGTAACAAATTAATGAAATATCACAAAAGTAATTACTTTTCAGTTAATTAATTTTGGGTTGATTAATGTCTAATACAGTGTCAACTGAACATGATCTTGTCATTACAAAGTTAAATGTTGCATAATTTCTGCAGATAGAAGAATTTTAATAAAACTTGGAAAGCATCAAATTTAGTAAAATAAATATTAATAAGATCCCGGGTCAAGTTACCAGCCATAAATGAATTTTGGAGACTGGTGGTTTAATATATAGCAATCAGAATGTCAAATGGATGACATTTTTTTCACTCTGTAGTAGACCTGACCTGTAGTAGACTAGCCCGATCTCATTTCTCGAACGCTCAGGGTCGGCCCTGGTCAGTACTTGGTTGGGAGACCACTAAGGAATACCAAGGGGTCACTACGCAGAGGCAGGCAGTGGCAAACCACCTTTGAATGTCTCTTGTCTTGAAAACTGTACAGGGTTGCCATAAACTGGCTGTGACTTGATAGTATTTTCTACCACTAGTAGACTATATTTTAATGTATACTTTACTAGAAGTCATGTAAATGCTAGGGGTTTGTTTTCCTTGTATATGTTGCTTTTAATTCAGTGAGATATGTGCTATTTTTCTTGCAATGTTATGAATAATTTCATAGACTTGTAGTTCTCAAATTGTGGGTAATGGAGGTAGGACACAAACTAGGAGGAAACAACTGGGTAAACTGGGAGGCAGGAAAAGAAAAGAGTGAAGAGTTTCCATGTTCTCCCCTTTCCCCCTTCTTTCACCTTGTAGTTCTGCTCATTCTGTTAGAGAAGAAAGAGAGACTCAGCCTTCCAGCTTCCAAGTGCAAGGCGAGTGTTCCATGTACAGGTTCTTTGACTGAGCTGAGCCTGTCAGCATGGAAGGTTGCATATGCCAGTTGGTTTGTGGATGTGCATCATTGACAGCAGGCCAAGCTTCTGCCTGCGGCACTGGGCTTGGCTTACTGTCAACTCCCACTGGTGCAGGAGGCAACAAACCAGTCTGTAGCTGGGCCTACACTGCTGGAGACTGGAGCCAAGCAAAGCCCAGCTTTCTATGCTCCCAGTA
This sequence comes from Lepidodactylus listeri, assembly GCA_029233225.1. NCBI lineage: Eukaryota > Metazoa > Chordata > Lepidosauria > Squamata > Gekkonidae > Lepidodactylus > Lepidodactylus listeri. The sequence continues at coordinate 45,982,332 of JARCFY010000003.1, forward strand.
TTTCCATGGACTCAGCTTACCCTCACTTGATGGCAGTGCAGGAAGCAAAGGGGGTAGGTAGTCTTCATCCATAATCTTCCAAAGCTGTGCTGCCAGTGGCTGAGTCTGGTATGAGTCCTGGCAGAAGGGCTGGTTACTCTTTCCTTCCTAACAGGGTTGATGTGGAATAAAATGAAGAAGCGTGTATACTGCCCTGAAGTCTTTTGGAGAAACGGTGTAATAAATGCATGATAAATTCCCGAGCCTTGCCCAGGTGTTGCTCAAGACAACTGGCCCACCTGTCCTTCATTCTCCCTGGTAGTGGCCATCAGGTGTAATCAGACATAATTCCTTGTCTTGGCTTACCACTGGGAGATGTCCTGTAGCCCTGGTTGTTTCTTTACTGCAGAATCCTGGCTTTTCAACCAAAACAGTGGGAACCACTTCACACTTTGCATTTTTAGCTGTACAATGAGTGTGTTATCTAAAAAACTTAAAATGGTGTTTGCGTTCACATGATGTAAATGTCGGCCTGCTTACCCCGTGATGCTTACCAAAAAGGCAAAATTATGCACAGACCAATCCAAATATGCCAGTGTGTCAGGTGTCCGTGGGATCTTTGTACAGCCTGTTGCTTAGTACTTGTTTAGGTTAATAGATATTAAAGCTACAAATGAATGTTGTAAAAACTTTAGTTATAACTGACATGGGATTCTTGTGTTTTATTTTTGAGGAAAGAGAAAATAGTCCAGATTTACTCTGCAGCGCAGTCCTAAGAAGTAAATAAATAAAAAGTACATAAATACCTAAGAAGTACAGAAGGAAAGCCCTGCTGGATCAGACCAGTGGGCCATCTTGTCCGATATCCTGTTTCACACAGCCGCCAACCAGTTCTGAGAGGGTCAACAAACTGGGCCTCTCAGCTGTGGTATTCAGAGGTTTGCTGCCTCTGTAGAGGGAAGCTCCCTTCAGTCACCATGACTAGTAGTCATTAATGGACCTATCCTCCACGAATCTGTCTAATCCCCTTTTAGAGTTGTCTGTGTTTGTGGCTGTCACTGCTTCCACTGGCAGTGGATTCCACAATTTGATTACTTGTTGAGTAAAGAAATGTCCTGTACCTATTGCCCATCAACTTTGTTGGATGCCCCTGAGTTCTAGATTTGTGCCTCTGAGTGCTCTATCTACTTCTCCATCCAAAAGTAGGTGGGTCTTACTTCACAAAATAGGAGAGCCTCTCTCGTAGAATGATTTGTCTGTTGCCTTCCCTTTCTTCAAGTATGTTTACAGTTAGGAGAAGATAGTTTAGGTGTACACTAAGAGAACACAACTGAAGGAAATTGTACTGTTGATTTATCCTGGTTGGATAGGATTTGGTTGCCTGCAGAGTTCCCACAACTGTTGATTTTACCTTCTTCAAAATTTAGAAGCAAAATTATGGTTTAATTTGTCTTCCATTAGTTACTGTTCCTCAGTTTAAGGGTACCTCTGTCATACAGCAGTAACCTTTCACCCTAGCCATCTGTTGTGTTGATTCTGGTAAAATTACAAAAGTGATGGTGGTTTTTATTGATGAAGATGTAACCCTCTGAAGATGTGTAGGAAAATGTTATAAATATTACAAATGTGCCTTTATTGCAAAGGTTATAAAGCTGATAGTGTTTATGGTATTATGTCGTATTTTACTGAGAAACTGTGTTAGTAAAAATTGAATCATACTAGCCAGAATTTTCATGGCTTACAGTGTGAAGGAAAAATATTTAAATGCAAAATCTTTTAGCAACAAAACATTGTACCTCATAGATACTTAATACTTCATTTCTTACATTCTTTATAGTCCAGAGTTACACACCTTTAAGCCCATTAACTTCAGTGGATATAGAAAGGGTGTAACGCTGTTTAGGATTGCATGGTTAGTGACCTAAGGGGGAAAAAATGTCTCACAAGGTCAGTTATTACACCATTAAGCTATTATCTGTAGTTGGTATTTGGCCTGTTAGCTATTTTGGATTTTTGCTATGCTTCCATCAAACCTCCTGGCTAATCATGAAATCTGTGTTTTCCTTAGTAGGGCAAATGGCAGTTTGGTGGTGGCATTTACAAAGGGAAAGTAGCGTAGGGAAGTGAAAGGGACTACCTGCTGTCTCCATGTGCCAAACCAATTTTGGGCATCCCACAACTGCTATTTCTAGACATTTAGAGAGATGAAAAATCTGATCGTGAATTTCAGAAATGTCATTTAGTTGTGTCCTAAATCTGTTTAATTCTAAAGGTACTTCCAGGTAAGTAGTTTAGGATTACAGCTGCAGTTAGCAGCTCTTGCTCCATTAAATTTGATAGAACACATTCTGAATTGTAGCCTACTAAATTTCAGTGATACCTTGGTTTCCTGATTCAATAAGTATTAAATCCTGTTGCAGTCTGCTTGTTCGGAATGGGAATTGGGTTTGGAATGGAAATTGCTCCAATTCCTGTCTTTTTCAGTATCTTTTTTAGGAATCTGGGGGTTTGGAATATTGTGCAACCTTCAGTGCATTCCTAAACAGAATTGCACTGTTCTTATTTGGCTTACGGGGGTATAACTCAGTTGAGGATTGCACTCTTTGTACTCTAAATGAACTATTAGCACTTGTAGGTAATAGAATTTACCATTTCGCTTAGCCAGTAGTTCCCATCATTGATGCTGCTTTCAGAGCCAAATGGGTGAAGGGCGAAATGTATTCATTTACATTAGTGCTAAATTAAGAGAAGTTGCTGTGTACCAGCATTTATTTAGCAGCCAATTTATCCCAGAGTGTGTGGGTCATCTTCTGTGTGAGGATATGGGATCTGAAATCACTTTACTCTCCAAGATTTAAGGACAGATGGACTCACATTCTAGCTGTATCTGAAGAAGTGAGCAGTGACTAATGAAAGCTCATGCTCAGCCACAAAGTTTGGTTGCTGCTGCTACTGGACTCTTGCTCCCTTCCACTAATAAAGATTGCAAGCTGTGCTGTTAGGTTCTCCCCCCCCCCCCCCCAAAATCTTAGAACTGGAAAGGGATATCTCTCTCTCTCCTGCTCTCTCTGGCTCTTTTACTTTCCCTCCCTCCCTCTCTGAAGAAGTGTGTGCACACACAAAAACTTATACCTGGAAGAAAACTTCATTGGTCCATGGGAGACCATCTCTCTCTCTCTCTCTCTCTCTCTCTCTCTCTCACTGTCTTGCTCTTTCCCTCTCTTTCCTCCCAAAGTTGGAAGGGGAGAAGCCCTCAGCCAGTTGAGAGAAGGGAGTCTTGGCTTTCTTCTCTTCTCTGTGAAAGGAGAGCAGAGAGCTGGGCAAAAGCAAGCTGCAGTGCACGAACAAGGAAGCGAAATCAGGAAGTAGAGAAGAGCCAGTTGCTTGTGGGCCAGATAGGAGCCCTGCAGGGACCGGTTCCAGACTACGGGCTGCGTGTTTGACACCCCTGCTTTAGAGACTTGTTTGTTTAAATTTTAAAAAGGGATACATGCCTAATGCCATCCTTGGATGTCCATCACACTTGATGCAAGTATGTATGCATTCGCAAGTGCAAAATGTACAGTGTGAATCCGACTTCCGTTCCCTGGATTGATTGCAAGCTGCAAGTGAGAGTGACTAAAATGTCTTTGTGATACAGTTTGATGAGCAACGGAAGCAAATAACAATGAAGTCTCTGTTTTCTCTCTCCCCTTTTCAGGCACGACTGAACTGTAAGCACTGTGGGAAACCTGTTATAGATGTACGTATTGGGATGCAGTATTTCTCAGAGTACAGCAATGTTCAACAGTGTCCGCACTGTGGAAACTTGGACTACCATTTTGTGAAGCCATTCTCTTCGTTTAAAGTTTTGGAAGCTTATTGACAAAAGCTTTGCCATAGTAATAGCTATTTTATGAGTATTGTTTCTTTATTTTACATATCTTTTATAAGATCTGTTCTGTGATGGGAGGGAGGGGGGGAACCCTAATTTCTAACTGAAAGGAAGTGCAGCAGCTTTGTGTGTTTGTGTACATGTGTTCCTATGTAGATGCGTGTCATTAAGACCATGGTCCTCTTGCCACAGTTTCAGTGAAGGCGGGGGTTGAGGCAGCCAACATTTGCCCAAGCAACAACAACAAAATCCATTCTGTCTTTGTTTAAAAAATTTATTTAGGATCTAGAAGCTGCAAGGTATGGGGAACCTACGGCCAAACTAATACCTGGTTTTGGAATAGAAAATATCACGGAGAAGAGGAGAACCCTTCATAAATGTCTCAACGCAGCTGGATGGGATCTCTTGCAGCTGTCTGTCCAGATAGATGGCATCTCAGTGGAATGCACTGATTGGCTCCCCATTTAAGAGCATTCATCCTTATGTTTGCCCTTGATCCACAGAAGTTGCTTCCACAGTTTAGTATAACGTAGAAGGTAGTGAGGGGGTGAGATGTTCTAAAGGATGGAAGCTGGGGTGGTCTGTCCATTGCCTGATCCACAAGCTGGTCTTACAGTTCATGATGAGAACCTTTCCACGCATTTGGGTTTGCACTGTGCTCGGAGGAGGCAAGTGATCAGACTGAGTGGTTGTGGTGCCATCGGTTCTATGGCATTGCTACTTTTCAGCAAGCCTCTGTGTTTGGCCTCCCTTGTATGATAAACCCCAAGTTGTTGTTCCACAATGAATTTGCCATTGTCATCACTTGGGAGCAAAGTCAGGTCTTGGTAGTATAAGTAGTCGTAGCAGATATACTTTGAGAGTCTGTCTGTTGAGGTAAATCTAACCATTATGACAAATGAATGTAATGCTATGTCAGAAAATGCACTGGTTTTTTTTTTCCTTTTCCTTTCTAAAAAAAAAAAAACCCTTATTTTTGCATAGCGTCTTCCTGGAATATATATTTGATAATTAGAACTACCGTCACTGACAGATCATACTGTTTCCGCTAATATTTTAATCCTAGCAGGGAAGTTGCTTTTACCAAAACACGCTTGAGAACTTAACAACTGTGTTATTTCAGATGCTTTGTGGATTTTGCTGATGCTCAGAAGGACCATGTAGCTAACTGCAGACCAGCTGTTAAAGGGTGTCTGAACCGGAGCATCTTTTGCAGCCTTTTGTGTCTGGGTGACCCTCATCTCATTGCAGTTGCAGTGAGCAAATGGATTGCGTTTCAAGTGGCTACCTGGAGTGAATAGATTTACCTGTTGTTAGGAATGCCACTGCGTCACTTGCAAAATGGGAGAGGTGATCCCTTTATCATGTGTGAGTACTAGTCTAGAACAGAAACTTGTTGAAGAATAAGACTTGTAGCTGGAGCTTTCATCATGGGAGTCAACCGGGGATGTGTCAGTTGTTCAAAAGTAGTGGGAACATCCTCCCCCCCCCCCCCCCAGAAGCTTGCAGATTCAAACAAACCCTGCACACGTGTGTGTGGACTTCATTCATAAACTGATCTAATGGATTCAATGCTAATGCCTTAGAGTGGGAGACTAAAGGGATGGACTGGGATCGAAGGGACTTTCTACATTTATGGAAGAGTTGTCTTAATCCAGTGGATTTGCAAAACTCCTTTCCTTTTAATGCCGCGTTGCATCCCGCTTTTGAAATTCCCCTGGCTTTCAAAGCAGTTTGCTGTGCAGATTTGGGGAGGGCTGCTGTGCAGAGTGAGGGTCAGAATTCCTCTTGGTATCACAAAACTAGTTACATATAAGGTGGTGCTCTTTTTTTTGGATCCAGTTAGTCTTCAAGAAAGTTGTGGGTTGTTTTAAAGTGATTGGCTCCTCCTGTCCTACACCTGTTTTGGAATGGCACTTTTTACTGAAGTTGTAAACCATAAATTTAACTTGGGGTTGGTAGACTAAAAATGATGGAACAAATTGATTTCTGAGCCCCCAAGAAATTTTAAGATCTTTTTGGTTGTTACTGGTCTGATACAGTTTCTATATGAATATTTACACGCATGAAATTAAAATAAAACTGAGGGACATACCATACTACCTTGGTGGAGCTAAGTATATTCCAACATAGATCCTTCGACATTAGCAGATGAGAGATCTATCTGGACAGTGATTTCAGTTTTGGGAGGGCGACAGCCATTAAAATGAATCTTTGAGGGGAATGATTAAAATGATTTTCTATAGACTAAATTAGGGCACTGTCCACAATCCAGTGTATAAGCACTTAAGCCACATTGGAATGGTTAGGTTTAATTGCCCCTAGCTCTGTGCCCGATCATGCCCATTGTGCAGCTTGGCAAAACATCATTTGCTAAAAGGAGAATACTCCATTGTACTCATTGCAAGTAGGGCTCTAAAATGAGTTCTACATTCTCAACAGAATGCAACCCCCCCCCCAAAAAAAACCCCTCATAATGCACTTAATGTTTAATGTTACAAAGTCCCATCCCTGCAAGATCTTCAACTGCTTGCTGAGCTTATAAAGAACCATGTGTTTGCAATAAAAATGCAGCTGTATCTTCCAAACTTCTGAAATACTTTTTTTAAAAGTTCAAAGCAGGTCACCTGTACACTCAGCAACTATATATTTAGTTGTGTTCAGCTGAACTTGATATTTATGCAAAAACATTTTTTAGGTTCCCTTGATCTTTTAATTTGCATACTTCGCACAATGAGGCATTGTGCATGAATCTCAAATCATGTTGCACTCACATTTTTACATAGGAGGAGTTGAGCTCTGGGAAGTTCTAGATTTGTACTTTTCACTGCTTGTGGTCTGCAGTTCCTTCTGGGTTGGCATCTCTTTTAAGAGGGTGCTCCTCTGAAGCATTTGTGTGTTTAACAATAGTATAAGTTCACAGATAATTATAGTGCATGCTTAATGCACTGCAGATGCTCCCCCCCTGCTGTTAGTGCAGTCAAGGCTCTGGTAAGCAGCCATCTTCCTCAGAATGCCACTTGAGAACTGGTGGCACTCTCGTATTCCAAAGTAGACCTCAAGCCCTGTTGCCATAGCCATCTGCACACTTGTGGTGTTTCGGGGCCTCTAGAAGCTAAGCCTTACTTTAAAGTAATTTAAACCCTAAACAGAATTACATTCTTCTAAGTCCATTGGTTTTAGAAGGGTATAAGACTGCTTAGAATGGCGCTATAAATAAGGGAAGCAGAAGTGTGCTCTGCTTCTCAAGCTACCAGTGTCAGTTGTGAGAGAGCTTCAGGCCAGCGTTGAGGTATTAACGCTTGAGTTCATTTTGCCTTTATTAAAAAGCATATAAGGAAATGGCCTAGAATTTAAAGATTGACAGGTTTGAAGAAAGTGGAGAAATCCTACTCATGTGGAGCTCTGTATATGCCCTGGAGCTGTCACATTATAGCCTGTGGGTTGGGGTGCTTATGTAAAAGCCAAGATACCTCTGCATAATAATGTTGGTATATCTGCATATAAAGAGTATTGGCAGAACGACTTCCAGTGATTCTTAAAGGATGCATTATAAAAAGATGGAGACCTTACCCAGGAGTATTATACAACAAAGGATATTAATTTTTTGTCTGCAGAAAAAGTATATAGGGGCTTTGTGTACAACACATATGGAAATAACATCGCACCTAAAGTATTCCATTATTGTTTAAAGAATATATATATGCAGTTGCTTAAATTCATTTTTCATTGTATTGATTTTTAAAAAAAACATATGTAGCCTTCTATTGTGTTAGCACCGAGAGGGGGAAAAATTGCTTTGAAATTAGCTGGGCTTTAAAACGTAAATGAGTCTCCAAAGAAAATTACCCCTGATCTGTACCTGTTTGAATTCAACCGGCTTTCAAATTATATCGCTTCATTTAATTACTTAGGCAGGGGTGCCCAGCTAGTAATAGCCTGTGAACTGCATCCAAACTGAGCATCTGGCATGATGTAGCTTCTTAGCTCTGTCTTCATTCAACATCTCTTTTCCTGAAGAAAAATGGCTTTCAAATTATATCACTTCATGTAACACTTGGGCAGGGATGCCCAGCTAGTTAGTCTGCGAACTGCATCTAGACTGAGCATCTGGCATGACGTAGCTGATCTCTGTCTTCATTCAGCATCTCATTTCCTGATGAAAAAAAGAGACCTGCCAGGCAAGGAGCTTGTTGTTTGCATGCTACCCTTGGCCCCAGCAGTGCTGCCTCCTGAGCATTTTTTTGCGCAGGAAACAGTGCCACTAAGGTGAAAAAGAGCACATGGTAGAGTTGCATACTGCATTTGGGCCTAGCAAGACTTCTTCTGCGGAAGTAGTCATTCTGTTCCTCCTAGAATTAAGAGCCCTCTGGGCTGATCTCTAATTTTCCAGGTGAGGGTGTGATGGTGTGGGTGTGCAGGTTCTTTAGCCTGGAGGCCCGGTTTTATTCTAGCCAAGCCACTTTGGAATGGACGTAGTACATAGGGAAGATCCAAAGCATCCTAAGATGGCTAGTGCCGGTGCCCAAGCCAGCTCTCTATCCCAAAAGTGTTTCTGTTCTCCGATTCATTCGTTTTAATCTGTAATAGAAAACAACAACAGAAGTTTCAGTTTCTCTCTTGTACCCTTTTTTCCTCCAGACACTGTGATGCTTTTATTTATTGAGGCATTTGTGTAGAAACATTTAAAGATAATAGGATGACAGAAAATTGAACTTCTTGCACACACACCTCCCAACAAAATGGAATAGAATTTTATCCTGTCTTCTAAAAGATATATTTAAAATACAGGTACATTCACAATGCAGTCCCTTTTGAGCAAAAAGGCAGAGTGAAACGAACAAGCAGTTCAAACTGTGAGCCCCGGGGAACCTGAAGTAGTGGAGCCCAGGCATCTTGGTGTCCTCTAGGACTGCATTTTGCAGCCACATTCCCACATGGAGTTTAAACCATTTAAGAACCTGTTTGCAGGATTGGGGCGTTGGTCTGTTGATAACATCTAAATGTGTGGGGGTTTGAGAGAGCAAGGTTTGAGGCAACGTGTGATTCTGTCAGTGTGTCCTGTTGATAGGAAGACATGTACTAAGTTTATTTTCATTTATCTCTGATTTTATTGTACGAGGTATTCAAGGGCAAAGTGTTGTGAGGTTACGTTTGAAGCCTGCCCCACTACGTTTGTCAGAAAAGGCCTTTTATTAAAAAAGAAAGAAAGGAAAAAAAAGTTTGGATTGCACTTTTGCAGAGGAGAGAATATGTACATAGCAAATGAATGTTGATGAAATTTAAAATAATTGGTTATGATGCCATTTTTGTGTGGTGTTTTTTGGTTGTGATTTATCTGTATTAAAATAATTGAGATCATTGTGTCTGTGCTTATTTCAGATCTAAGAATAAAGTCTCTTATGGTGGTTGTGCAGTATCTTTTAGGAAAATCATAAGCCCAGTATTTTTGTCTCTTCCTTAGGGTTGCCAGGTCTTATTTGTGGGAAAGTGGGAGAGTCCTGTCCATCGTCACACGGTGTGATGACATCACCTGGAATGATGTCATCACGCTGGGCACGTTGCCAGGGTGATGCTCTGGCAATCACCCCAAAACTATGGTACCATAGAGTTTTTGGGGCGATTGTTAGAGCGTTGCCCCGGGAACTCGCCTTGCTTGATGACGTCATCATGCTGGGGCAGTCGTCCTGATCGGGTGACTTCGGGGGTGGGGTTCCCCCTGCCGGCCGAATCCGGGCCAGTGGATTGGGGACCCCTTTAGCAGGGGATTCCCCGCCCCCTGGGCGGACTTGGCAGCCCTATTCTTCCTGCTTATTTTTATTGTTAATAATTTAATTATTTATATCATACAAGAGTTCAGGTTAGTACTGTCCCATTTTATCATCATAAAGACTGTGAAATAGATTAGGCTGAGAGAGAAGCACTGGCCAAAGGTCTGTATCACCGAGTGAGGATTTGATCATAAAATACCGCTTTGTACATTTTTGTGCCAACTGATGGTTCATACATGGATGTGGGGACATCACACTCTGTATGGTCCCTTCTGCTTAAAAACAGGTCTTTTTTAGAGTGTGGTTCAGCATTATGAAGCTGAGGAACATAAAGCAACTCTGGTTCAGGGGCTGTTCTCTTGAATTACCCTGACTACTTCCCACATGTCTAATAACAAGTAGTCACTGTGATTTAAGGCTACTGTATTCTATAGTTAATGAAAATACAAATGGTTCTTACATGTTACATGGATAACGGAAAAATATCACAACTAATGATGTGGTGCTGTATCACAAAATATAGAAGAGTCCCATCCTTGTGATATTGTAGTACAGCTTTTGCAGTAAGTCACCACAAATTGATGAGCATCTAGATGTAAGCCCATTTTGTAGGTGATCTTCCTCAGAAGTTATTCACAGTCGATCTTCCTCAGAACTTATCTCCCTAAAATTACTTCCCACATGTCTGAAATGTTCCGATTGGGGTGTTTTATCTGCAGATTACTTTAAAGCTACTATTTTTAAAAAAACGCTGATGTAATTCTGGGCTGTAGATGAAATCTGAGTGAGTTACTGAAGAAGTTAAACGTTAAAGTAAGTTTTCAAGTAAGGCAGTTTCCTGGTAGTATTTGAGGCCAGTGATATGTTTCTGAAAGTGGAAACTCTGGGGTACGGGAAAAAAGATAACTCTATGCCTGTCCATGTGTCAAAATGCATAGATAGTGAGGGGGACAGGAAAGTGGTCAAAATGAGCCATTGTCATTTTTAGAGGAATAATCAAGGTGCCTGTGTGTTATCGATATGTGTGTTGGACAAGTGCTTAACAAGTTTGTATCCCAGTTGTACTTATTAGTGTTAAGATTTTATTTTCATCCTGACAGCGTTTGGAGAAACGTGTGTTCATTCTGATACTTGTAAACTTGCCTAAATTAAATTTAAAAATCAGATTTTCTTAATGTTTTACTTCTACATCAGCTTCCGTCTTTATTGGCTCCCATGGAAGCTCAACACAGGATCCCCCAACCTTTTTTTGAGCCTGCAGGCACCTTTGGAAAGCTGACACAGGAGGTCGAGCCAGCCACTGAATGGCTATTGCAGCTTGCTTTCAGAGTGAAGTATTCACACAGTGAAGATTCTTGTGCTGTGGTGGCACAACAAAGCAACATTTTTCAGAATCTGCAGAGCCAATCAAATCTCAAATGGCCAGTCAAAAAAGCCCCACTGGTCCCTGCTCACTTCCTAAAAACCACTTGGGCATCATTTTGGGGACCCCCTGGCACAAGGGTTGAGGGTCAGCCTGTGCTTTGTAACCATGCACATATATAATGCAGGGAGACTCTGCTATCTCTGTTCATACAATACCGGGGCATCCAGTTTGCTAACACCTAAAGTGGAGATTGTGGCGATTGCACAAGGTGACTGTGTGCTGACACTAGCTTGATGTGCAACTGACCTGTGCCTTTATATTAAGCTTTGCTCCAGAAAAGCATTTGAATGGCTTGCAAGGAAGGATACCAATGTGTGTGCACCTGGAGGAAATTCTACAGCTAAAGAACCAAGCCTCATTTATAACTAATTAGCATCTTGCTGGCCTATTGTGTGTGAAAGCTGTGGCTGTAGAGAGCACCAATTGCGTGCATAGCTTTGTTGTATTTCAGCTACTTTGCCCCAGTGACTTAGTATTAAAATAACACTCTCCCTACCCTCTCCAAAAGTGAATTGTTGTTCGTCCAAATGACAATGTGAGCCTGCATGATTATAATAAGCTACTGCCAAGTGCAAGAAACCATTGTATGTGAACAGTAGCTGCAGATGAATGTGCTTTATCCACATCAGTTGCAGCAGTCCAGATCAATGAGTACTTGGGAGAGCATTGCACTGCATCCTCTCTGGGCTGGGGTAATGGCACTGAGGTTCCTTCCTGCTGAGTTGGTGAGATGGAACTTCTGTGTAATGGCTGAAAACTAGAACAACCGCCTGCAGAGGCATCTCATGATTGATGTTCGGCACATTTGTAGTGGGGTGAATCTAGTCTTCCTCCAAGCAGCCTTCAATGTAAATGGCTCTTCCTTCAACGGAAGAGCTACTTAAGTCGGAGTAAAGGCCCTTTAGATTGAAGGAAGGCTTCAGACTGGAACCAGTAGGAAATTCGGGGTGTAAATATTTAAATCAATAATAAAACTTTGTTTAGTGGAGTGGTAGGGTAGGGCTAGGATCCGTCTCGGTGATTTCCCGTTACAGCCACTGTCTACTCCCCTGTTTGCAAAAGCTTGTTGGGGTACAAAGGGATGTTCCATGCTCACGTTATAGCATTTGAATTAAATCCAATGTGTTCATATCAGGATGCCAGAATGTTTGGAATAGCATTCAGGTGAGTTTCTAATCTATCGTATCTCCAGTAGAAGAACAGGTATGGTCAGACAGGAGAGCAATTAACATGTGGAATTCACTGCCGCAGGAAGTGGTGGCAGCTACAAGCACAGACAGCTAAGAGGAGCTTGGATAAACATACGAAGCAGAGGTCCATCAGTGGCTATTAGCCACAAGGTATAGATGGAATACTCTGGGGCAGTGGTGCTCTGTATTCTTGGTGCTTGGAGGGGGGGCAACAGTGGGAGGGCTTCTGGAGTCCTGAGCCTGCTGGAGTTCTGGCCTCCTGATGGCACCTGGTTTTTGGCCACTGTGTAACACACACTGTTGAACTGGATGGGCCATTGGCCTGATCTAATATGGCTCCTCTTATGTTCTTAAGAGCAGTTGCATGAATCTGTCAGAAACCTAATTTTAGTAATTCAATAAGGTGCCGAGGGAGGAAGAATTTTGCAAGTACAAAATACATTTCACAGACTCCAGGTTGCTCTATTAATGCGGGGTACGGCAAAGGAAATTCCTGCATGTTGATGCATGACATAAATGTGAGGCACAGGGAGCTGAAGATACTTTTGATCTATTCAGCAGCAGGGTGTTGTCCTCAGCAAAGGTTTAAAAAGAGTATTACAGGTGGGTACAGGCAGCTAAGCTCTGTAATGAGAATAGAGGCTTCAGAGGTGCCAAATGGCAGAGATAGGCAATCCTCCGGCATGTGTTGCCCACGGCAGCATGTAGACCATTTTACTCAGGTCTGGGACTGAAAAGAGCGGAGGCTGTGGGGTGCCACCAGGGCTCTGTTTGCTCCCAGCGTATCTGTCTCGAGTACGCCCCCTGTAATTCCCCCTCCCTTTTTTTTACCTGCATGTCAACATCTTTGCAGGTAGACTTGCTGGGCACTCTGGCAAAAAAAAAATTGCCCCTCTGAAAGTTACAGCATACAAAGAGATGGCCTCTCCAGTGTTTGTGATTTTTGGTTGTTCAATTACAGGTTCACTAAGGAAACAAATGCTAACTCTCACTTAAATCCCGATGCGTGTTTGAGAAACAGTACAGCCCTTGAAAGTGCACGGTTCTCCAACCAAGACAATGAATACGAAGCCTTGTTCCTTTCTTTTTTTTAAGCCATTCACCTCTTTAAGTGAAGGGCTTATTTTTGAACCTAAGCAGCTAGCACATGCTGCTCCTTTGCAGACTGTTTGTCTGCAAATTCTGGATGGTTTAAAAGCTGTCCACACGCACAAGTGGGTATTCATTATGCTTCCCCGCCCAACTTCCAACAATAGTGTCTGCGAACGCTAGTAAGGATATACCCTTTTGCTGAAACCAAGAAAATAGAAAAACCAAGATATACCCTTTTGCTGAAACCAAGAAAAGCAGCTTTCTGATATCCAGCGTGTGACTCATTTGACTGCTAGGCTCAAAATATAAAACTGCCTCTTTTGTTAAAGAGGGAACGCTAGTTCAGTGGGTGGGTCAGGATCCCTGTGTGTGGGTCACTAGCTCCAGGTGGCAAGTGTTTGGTACACCAAAGGGCAACTGTATTTGTTTCCATGGCAGGGATTAGAACTGACATTCAGATGAGGCATGAACGAAGAGATGTTACAATGTTAATAACTGCTGTCTTTCCACAGTTCAAGAATGGTTGCAGTCGGCTTTTTTTTGTAGAAAAAGCCCAGCAGGAACTCATTAGCATATTAGGCATACAGGCTGGGCAGACCGAGGGCAGCCAAGCAAACATGCCCCATTGCTTCCCTGAGCCTCTGCTTTTGTGGAGAGACTCGGGGAAGTGTGGGGGAGGACAGGCAAGGCTGAACACTTCTTCAGCCTTGCCCTTCTGCCAGGTCTTCCTCCCCCCCGGACCCCAGTCGAGAGCCACTCAGTGCGTGGGTACCCCGGGCTGAGATACCGCCACGGCTGGTCCCGAGCAGAAGGTGGCCAGTGGCTTCCTCTCCCCCTCCCCAAAAAACCTTTCCCGCTGGCTCCGTGCATTTAAAGGCAGCCCATTTAAGTGCAGGGAGCGAGAAGGCTTCACGTGCCCAATCTCAGTTTGGAGATCGGGTGTGCGGGGCCCTTTCCAGACGGCTCCCTGCACTTAAAGAGAGGCCCTTTAAGTGCAGGGAGCCGGAGGTCCCTGCCCACCCTATCTCCACTCAGAGTTTGAGCATGCAGGGCTCTTTCCCACCGGCTCCCTGCAACAGGGAAAGGCAGGTGGCTCATCGCGGGTGTGGGGTGGGCCAAGGCTGCTGGAACCCCACCTACACCGGGGCTTTTGGCAAGGGCAGGGAGGGGCAGCTTGGAAGCCAACTGGAACGCTGTTCTGGTGTGTTCCGGCCCCAAAATAGGCCTGGTTGCAGTACATGGGAAATAGCATCCCCCCCCCCCCCGCACTAGAATTTATGATTACAAACTGGGCATCCACAAAAATGCAGTGATTAATGCTCAAAAGAAACAAGAGGGGTGGTGGAATTCTGAGGGTTAACCCGTCTCATAGACAAAGTAGTTTAATAGGCATTCCTCTGTCTAGGCAGCCCTGTGTTTTATAAAAGGGGGGGTATCATTAGTGGGGCATTGTTAACACTCACACCAAGCTGCAGAATTCTTGGATGATGCCACAATAATTAAGCAGGTAAAATATTATGTCTGTAGCGAAGACACTGTTTAGAAGGTTGGATCATATAGAAGGTAATACCCCTGGTTGTGTATGTAGTACTGCAGAGTTAAAAACAGGTTCCTCTTAAGAGCCAGTTTGGTGTAGTGGTTAAGTGCGTGGACTCTAATCTGGGAGGGTTTGATTCTCCAGTCCTCCACTTGCACCTGGCTGGATAACCTTGGGCAAGCCATAGCTCTGTATCAGCTGTTCTCTCAAGGACAATTGTCTCAGAGCTCTCTCAGCCCCACCTACCTCACAGGGTGCCTGTTGTGGGGAGGGGAAGGGAAAGGAGTTTGTAGGCCGCTCTGAGACTCCAAGTGAGTGAAGGGCAGGATATAAATCCAGTCTCTTCTCTTCTTCTTCTCAGGCAACTTGGGAGTCCAGTTATAGCTTTTTTTCTTTGCTACTACAGGATCAATTTCTGCCCCTTTAATTGATGTTCCAGGACAGGCAGCAAGGGAGGAAATATGGCCAATCAGTTCATGGGGTTATTTTTGGACCTTGTTTGACACAGGTGAACTCGAGCAGAGTGTCGGGATAGATAAGCAGAGCCTTGCCCCACGTATCCGCAAGTCAGAAAATACCCAGACTTTCCCATCCATTGGTATCCGTTCCTTATGCAAGGAACAGTGGTTAGGTTTCTTCTATATAGTTGTTTTTAGTTCTCAAAGGCCTTCACTACTCCTGCTTTTCCCTCAGATCTAATGAAGTGAGTAGCTGGGCATAAAGCTAAAGCAGAGTCCCTACTACACAGCAGTGCTCCAGCTTTGTTTCCAATCATACTGGAGCAGCCCTCAACAAAACATGGGGAAGAAGGTTTCGTAAGGAAGCTCTTGATGTCCCCCAGTGTACATCCATATGCCAGTTTCGTTCCTCAGGCAACCTTCTCCTGGTAATATGCTCACCTAGAATGGTCTGTGTGGCAACAATCTAGCCAACAATCTAGCCAACAATCTGTGGTAGGTTAATTCCTATGGAATCGGAGTGGGGTGGGCATCTTCAATTGCCACATTCACAAAACTGTGCAAGACTGTTCTGTTCCAGAGGACAGTTGGTGGAGGAGCTGTGTTAGTTCCGTACAGTGGCTTTTAACTCCGTGTTTTAATTCTACACTGGTTTTAACTGACTGGATACTTACAGTGTCTGTGTCCTACAGATTTTGCTGTTAGTTGCCTTGAGTTTGCAGACATAAGGTGGATGGTTAAATGTGTTAAATAAAGTACATTAAATAAATTAGAGTCTGTTTTCTATGCTTTTCCATCTTGTTGTTGTTTTGTCATTCCTGTTTCCTGGCTTAATCTGCCCTCATAGCCCAGTATCTAGGTTGTTTGAGGCCTTAAGGATCTGCTGTTACCTTCCCCATCAGCAGAACATATACATCCCTGAGGCAGCTGGATTCCTTGCCAACGGATGCTGCCAACAACTGCTATTGCCAGTTTTCCTGTTGTTGAGCTTTCTTTGCTTCCTGGTAGCTTCAGGTCCTGGAATTTTTTAAAATCCCCCTCTGTTAGTGAACTGGATCAAGCTAAAGTTCCTTCTGTGTGTTCTGTCTTAGCTAGTTTACTAATATGGTGGTCCTGTGTTGTTTACAAAAATTCTCATTATGATTTGCCATTAATGTTGCCATAGTTAAGTGGACCACTTTTATAGCAACATCAGAAAATATTTCACAGTGGGCTAGGTCACTGGCTCATATAACCCCCAGTACTGTCTGCTTGGGGAGGGATGGTGGCATGATAAAGCCTGAAGCTAAGCAGGGTCGGTACTTGGATAAGAAACCACCAAGGAAGACTCTGCAGAGGAAGGCAATGGCAAACCACCTCTGCTTCTCACTTGTCTTGAAAGCCCCCTGCTGGGGTTGCCAGAAGTTGGCTGCTTCTTGATGGCACATGTATGTACTGTCTGCTCTTAGCAGAAGTCTGATGTACCATGCACATCTCTTTCCTACCCCTTGGACTTAACCATGGTGAGATCTGGGACGAGCTGCATGCAAATTCATTTACTAAGGTATTTCTATCTTGCCTTTCTCTTGTGACTGAAAGCCATGGCTACCTGTGCATGCGGTCCTGAAAACAAAATGCACCCTTCCTACCATGGGAAGGTGACCTGGACTGAAATGGCATGAGAATTCTTAATTCTGGCATTTTGTAGTTTTGATGGATCCATCCGTGTGCATTTTTACATGGCGTGTTTCTGAAAATGAGGATTTATGATAAAGCAGTGCAATCTCGTGCAAGCTTGCTCCAGTCTAAGCCCAATGAAATGAATGGGTGTAGACTGGAGTAACTCCACAAAGGAATGCACTGTAAGAAACTTCCTCCAAAAATGTAGCTAGAGCACTTTTCCTGTGCAGAGGCATCCTGCAACTTCTAGCTGTTGTTCTGGCCCTGTGCCCAGTTTTCAAGACTTCTCAGTGTTTTATGTTTGTGCACCATTGTGCTTACCAATGCAGATTTTCATTAATTTTACATCACAGGTGTGTCAGTTGAATTGCAGACCACAGGTAGAAACTTGCAGTAATTAATCACCCGCTTGGCTTGTCATGTGGACTCTTCCTGGGTGTTGTGGTGGGTGGAGATACTAAAAACAGTAGATGATCAAAAGCCTGACATAGCCTAAATAGGGCACAATTGTAGCATAGCCTGTTTTGTAGAATTACCAATTCCCATACACCCAGAAATGACCTCTAAAAATTAGCCATGAGTTTAGATGTCTGGATTTGTCCCAAGCGAACTCTGGGGGACACAAGTCACTGCAGCATATACAATTAAGTACTGTTTAGAGAACAAGGTTAAATGTTGATAGTGAAAGTGCCGTTAAATCACAAATGACAGTGACCCCTTAGGCTTTCAAGGCAAGAGACAAACAGAGATCGTTTGTCATTGCCTGTCTATGATAGTGACCCTGGAGTTTCTTGGTGGTCTCTAATCCCAGTATTAACCAGGACAGACCCTGCTTAGCTTCTGAGATCTGACAAGATCAGGCTAGCCTGGACCATCCAGGTCAGGTCAAAGGTGTAAGCTAGGATGGTTCACATTTCACCTGTACCATAATCTTGTTAGATCGCCTTATCCTCCATTGACCTCTATTTACTGTATGGGCAAACACAACTGACCCATTCACTCAGAGTTATTGTTCTAATTCCTGACCAACGTATGTCGTGTGGTGTAGCATATAAATTCTGAGTTCTTCAGATATTCATGCCCTGCTTTACTCTGCATTGGAGACCCAAAACAGCTTTCAATATCATTCTCCCTTCCTCCATTTTATCTTTACAACAACAGCCCCATAAGACCTGTTTTCTGGGACAGAGGTACTAGTCCAAGGTCACCCAGCAAGCTTCTGTGGCAGACTGGGGATGTTAATGTGACTCCCCAGACCCTATTCTGACACTAAATGCTATGCAATCCTCGCTGCCTCTTATTAAGAGGCTTAAAGCAACTTTCTCTGGGGTCTCAATAAGAATCCAAGAGTGACACAATTTGTTGTGCAAATGGTAGAAAACGAACAACTGATAAAAGAGAGAAAACCAGGAGAGTAAATAAGACATGAAACCTGTATTTTAGTAGATATGGAACCTGTATTGATACAATTTTTGAAAAATTAGTATTAAGGTAACGATGAAATATTAACACTATCAGATTCAGGCTGAAATTCTACAGGTATGTTCAGTCAATCTTACAACAATAAGTTCAGTTATATAGGTAAAGTTATACAGCCCATCATCCAATGCACACTTGCAGTTTTAATGCTTCTTTTATACAGTGGGATTTAATGAGTAATAACTGTGAGCTGGGTTATAGCAATAAATGTTTAAATAAGGGCAGTGTAGTTTGGGGGTTAATAGTACAGTTATAATCGGTGAAACAATGTATATAAGTTATCAGTTTGGTTTTTAGGGGAGCTACTTATTGTATGCAGAATATGAAGGTAGGCTTCAAAAGAATATCCACTAAAAGATAAAAGATTACTACAATTCTGAGGATTGCCAGTTTTCAACACATTTATTTGGATCAGTGTTGAATCTGTGGCTGAGGACAGACTGGCAGTCTCCGCCACTCTGCCTCCGCTTCAAAAGCGGAGGCAGAGCGGCCATTCAGACGGCTGCATCTGCCCGGAGGAGGCAGCCCGGACGCATCGTGTCTGGTGCCGTGCTCCTCCCGCAGCGGCGCGTGCTCCACCCGCCAGAGCGGGTGTGAATGTGTGCGGGGAGGGGGAGCCATGCGGCGTCTGCCCGCCACCGTAGGAAGCCGCCCGCAGTCTGAACGCTGCGGGCGGCTTCCTTCCGGTGGCGTGCGAACGCCGCGCCGCGGGGGAAATTCCCCCCGCCCTAGTCTGCCGTGCCGCGGAGGCGCGGCAGACTTTAAGTCTGTCCACGGCCTGTGATCACACACACCAAATAATCCACTTTCAATGCCTGTTCACACAGACCGATTTCCCACAAGGTGTTGACCTGGCGTCGTTTTTCCAGTTTCCCCGATTGCCTGCTTCAATTTTACACTATTTGTCGTGGGGCGCATTTTGACCCGTGGCTTCGTGCGATTTCCCCAGCGGCTTCAGTGATCCTGTTTTTTGAGGATCACTGATGCCGCGGAGGAAATAGGAAAAAATTGGGCAGAGCCGCGGGTCAAAATGCGCTCCATGGCAAATAGTGGGAAATTCAAGCAGGCAATCGGGGCAAAGGGAAGAGCGACACCGGGGCAGTGCCTTGTGGGAAATCGGTCACAGAAAAATACAGTTGGAAAGTGGATTGAAAGTGGATTGAAACTGGATTATTTAGTGTGTGTGAATGCAGTCTTTGTATTCATTGATTACTATATTTTAGTAATTTAATGTTATTTTTTTCTGTGTTTGCCTAATAACTTGATCCCAAGAGCAGAGTCACTGGTTCTGAAGAAATCTATGAACAAGTTCTTGCCATTAGTAGACTTCAGAAAGCACAGGAAGGACCATTTCTTTGAAGGCGATTCCACCTCAAGAGCTCCTTGCATATGGAAAGCTGACATGACAGGGAGCAATGATTCTAGCAGTCAAAAATATTTTCAAACACACAACTGGGGAGGGGGACAGAATTACAGGATGCACCTCTGGTCAAATCAACATGTCCTACATCTCAGAAGTTAGAAAGAGGATCCAGACTTAGGATCTAACATCCCAGTGCTGAGCACATTTATTTGGAAAGAAGTTTCCTTGAATTTGATTGGATTAACTTGCATGCATGTGCACTTCCAGCCTCAGTAGGAACTGCACAGTAATCAGTCTTTTCTCTGAAATGCAGCTAACTTCCCATCTTGTCTGGTAACATAATTTATGGCATGGGGCCATGCTAAGCAGCATTATGCCTGTCTGAGGTCCATGGAACTCAATGAGACTAGAAGAGTGTAAGTCTGCATACTCATCTATCAGTACAAGTTTTTATTGGGACAATATTGTTTTATTTATTTTTATATAATACTGTTGGAAACCAACAAACAAAGGATCACCTACACTGAACAGTCTTCCCCGTGAACAAGGGATTTCTGAATTTAGTGTAGTCAAGCTATATCCCAGGGATATACATGGTACTGGTTGTAGTCTTGGGAACTGCTTAGGACAAAGTGGCTTGAAAATTGAAGCTCAGCTGGAAGTGATAATCTTGGCAGTACACAGGTGGGCAGGGGTTTGAACAGCTTTGTGTTTGCTGCACCACTCCTTTTATTTTACGATTGATTCAGGCCATTATTGTTTATCTCCTTTTATTTCCTCCATCCCCTTTCCCAAACACATGCTACTTCTTATATTTCAAATGCCGTTGTCTTACATAAAACCAAACTAATATTCAAAACCTGGTGGTGGAGTTGTTTGAGAGTATGCTGAATGACAATGGCTTATAGGGCTTCCCGCTTTATCATTGCTGGAGGCAGATGGTAGCGTGGGGAAGATCCTGCCTTTTGCTCTACTTCAGGAAAGCACTTTGTCTAGATTAGATGAGGCAAACTTCAAGCCCATTGCTACTAATTCAACTTGATGGCGTATTAGCAAGATGACTCTCACAGTCTTGAAGGGCAAAGCACTGAATGGTTTCCAGCCCCATAATTTCTTCTGTAAAAATAACTGGAGGAGAAAAATAAAAGGATGGAATTGTAGAAAGAAAGTTTCTTCTACATATTACACTAATCAACTCCTTCCATGTCGGCATCAAGCAACTGAAGCTCTGGGTAGTTTTGAGCAGGTTGCTCTTCAGTTTTTCCTTCTGGTTGCTCAGCTTTTGGGACAGGTGCCATTGGCTCCACAGAAGGGTTTCCCATGTCTTGGTGCATGGGAGATGGTAATGCTGGCCCAGGGAAACAGAGTGGGCTGCATGTTTGTAGGTCATGTGACTCTTCGCTGGCTTCCTGATTGGTGTCTGTGAGGGGCATTTCCATGTGATGGGTCACTACAAAAGCTGAAGCCAGATCTTTCAAGGCATTCCCATTAGCAACAGCCAAATCCTTCAGGACACGCTCGTTAGCAACAGACAACTCATCAGCCTGGTCTGTAACAGAAGAGCTTGGACCAGCCTCATTTCCTAGGCTGTCCTCCTCTATGGCCTGCTCTTCTTCCTCATCCTCTTCTTCCCTTTTCTCCTCAGGGAATTGTGCTTCTTTTATTTTTTTGTACAATACATTCCTTTCCTCCTGCAGTGCTCTGCAGAGGTTCTCTAGCCTCTGAATTTTTGCCACAAAACACTCATATTCCTTGGCCCTCATGGATTTCTGTGATAGAAAAAAAAATGAACACATTTAATACTACCAATATAAAAAATAGAACTGGATAGGCTAAGGGGGGGCACATTATCTCTCTCTCTCTCTCTCTTACACACACACACACACACACACACACACACCCCAATTTTAAACTGCTTTACAAGTGATATCATACCACTGGTTTGACCTCTACCGTCTGATGTATACCTCTTAAAGAAGAGCCCTGCTGGATCAGACCAGTGGCCCATCTAATTCAGCATCCTGTCTCACAGTGGCCAACCAATTCCTCTGGAGAGCCAACAACAGAGCATATAGGCTGAGACCATCCCCATATGTTGCCTCCTGGCCCTGGGATTCAGAAGTTTTTGCCCCTGAATGTGGACATTCCCCTCAGTCACCATGGCTAGTAGCCACTGATACGATCAATGCCCCCTCTAAGCTGTGGAGTCCTGTGAGCAAAAATTCTGCTTTGTGAGCTACTGGCATTAAAGTTGTGAGTGAGCGATCTGGCTGCTGCATAAATTAGTTTGCTCTGGAGCCATCCTTCCTGAGTGTTGTGTACTAGTCACGAAATGGCGACCGCCATGCGGTCAGAGCACATGGCCCGATTCTACCTGAGCTTCAGCCAGGTAGAACAATAGACAGTCGGATCCAAAACGACCACCAATAGCCAGCCTAGGTCTTCCGTGGGGGACCTATGAACTACAATTTAAGACTTAAGGCCCTATCAGAACTATGCGCATATGCTAAGCCCCTATGAGGTATTTTGGGTGCGGCCAGAGGTGTGGCTTCGGCCAGCATATAAGCAGGGCCCTGGAGCCCTGGCAGCATGCTTGATCTGACCATCTCCTGAACATGCTGATTCACTTAATAAAGTCTTTGCTATGATCATCCTACAACTCGCCTCCCGACTCCAGTACTTTCCACTGAGCTAAGACAAAAATGTGTGAGCCAGAGGCTAAAAAACTGTGAGCTAGCTCACATTAACTCAGCTTAGAGGGAACACTGGATAGGACTATCCTCCATGAATCTGTCTAATCCCCTTTTAAAGCTGTTTTTTTCCTGTGGCCATCACTGCATCCTCTGGCAGCAAATTCCACATTTTAATCACTCTCTGTGTCATAGTTCTCTAGAGATGTCATAGTTCTCTGGACTTCTGAAACCTTGCAATCTTCATTGTGACCTATGTAACCAGTGAAGTTTTATAGAAAGTAATATTTAATGTCACAGCTAGGGAAAGCGGGGGGATGAAGTTATTGCTATAGCAGGTAGCATATATATTATGACTATCACTTCCACATTGTCATGCTAACTCCATTGGTTCTCAAGACTTGTTTTTGTCAGAAGCAAAAATCTTCCCCAAGACATTTTGGAGCTGTCCTTCCTGAGAGCCATTTTGGTGTAGTGGTTAAGTGCGCAGACTCTAATCTGGGAGACCCGGGTTTGATTCCCCACTCCTCCACTTGAACCTGCTGGATGACCTTGGGCAAGCCATAGCTCTGTACCAGCTGTTCTCTCAAGGACAGTTGTCTCAGAGCTCTCTCAGCCCCACCTACCTCACAGGGTGTCTGTTGTGGGGAAGGGAAGGGAAAGGAGTTTGTAAGCCGCTCTGAGACTCCAAGTGAGTGAAGGGCGGGATATAAATCCAATCTCTTCTCCTCTTCTTCTTCTCTTCTTTGTCAGAGGGGAATAATATCTCTTTACCACTCTTCAGTCACCAGTTGTGTAGACAAAAAGATGGCTAAAGCATGGTAGAGGGCAGCATGCATAATTGGGAGGGTTCCATAATCCCCTCAGTAGTTGCTGTTTCAGAGACCTGCTGTTCATAACAGGGGTCATTTCGTAGAAAAAGAGGTGAAGGAGCTCATTAGTATAACTCATTAACATAACTTATTTGCATATGCTACACCACCTGACATCACCGGAAGTATGTCAGAAGGCAAGAAAGAAAGAAGAGAGAGGGAGGGAGAGAGAGTGGAAGGAAGGAAGGAAGGAAGGAAGGAAGGAAGGAAGGAAGGAAGGAAGGAAGGAAGGAAGGAAGGAAGGAAGGAAAGAAAGAAAGAAAGAAAGAAAGAAAGAAAGAAAGAAAGAAAGAAAGAGCTGGCAGAGAGGGGTCAGCTACTAATCCAAGCCTCAGAAATACCACTATTCTGGGAGGATAGCTTCAGTGGTGGCTGAAGTCTTCAAAAGGCTGGTCAGAGGAACAAGGACCTTTCCAGGGGACGGGGTCATTTTGCTGCAGCCATGACTCAAGCAGGCATTTCCCGTGGGGGGTAAGGGGTGGGCTGTCATCAACTCCTGGAGCTGCGCTCCCCCGAGCTCCTGCTCAAAATGACCCCTGGTTAATAACATAGAAAGCTCTCGGGTTGCATCTTTTGGATTAATTAATTTCAGATGATGCTCTTAAACAACACAGTGTTCAAGAACTTGTTTCTCACCTCTTCAATCATGTCCAATAAAGCTTTATTGCAGTTCTCAAACCTCGATTTCCATGTCGCTGTATCCTTTTCCAACTTTTTCATCTTCTTTGTCATCTAGAGAAAGAAAATGTGCAGATCACAGCAGGAATGTCAAACATTATCTGGAGTTATACAAGAACTTCAGCTTGCTTTCCTTAAGGCTGCAGGTATTAAGCCTGCCCACGTGATATTTTAATGGGTTTTGTATGGAAACACCACATAATTGCCTGTACCCAGTAGCTGCAGTGAAAAGATATGAATAATCAAGCATGTGATAGCTGAATATAGCAGTAGTATGGAAGGATGAGTGCACTGCATGAATTATGAGCTGTGTCCAGATGGTACCATAAACACTGAACACTTGGTACTATAAGCACTGATCATGTTGCCATAAGGGTCCCTTCTTCTAATTAATTGGCTCCAGTCTACATTTGTAATCTGTATGTAATGACTGAATGCCAATTGGTCTGTCAGCCCAGCTGTAGTGGAGCAAGTGAGTTTTAATGTAGGATTTGTGGCTGCCGTAGGACTGAGCCACTCTCTGCAAGTTGTAAAATGCACAACTCAGGCTGTGGAGTAGTGAACAATCCTTACTGCCATGCCTACACAGGTCCTCTGCTCAAAATGCAGTGCAGGGGTCCTGTACATCGTGTAGTACCTGTTGACTAGGGAGACAACAAGACCACCCTGGCCATGTTGCTACATTAGCAGAGGACCATTTGTGAGTTGTGCTATGTGGCAGCATTTTCAGTGTATTGATCCTCCTTGTCAAACTGGCCTTGTTCCAGGGAGCTCACGTCTTACCCTTGTGACATGATCCTTCCTTCCAGTGTATTTGAAAAAGTGTGCTTGCACACGAAAGCTCATACCTTGAATAAAACTTTGTTGGTCTTAAAAGTGCCACTGGACTCTAAATGTGTTCATAGTCTGTTCCTCCAACCCCTTTGCATCCTGTCCTCCAAATGAAATCAATTCTAGGAGGAAGAATGCTTCAAAGTACCATTAGGAGATCCTCCACATGGTTGCTGTGGCCATTCTGCATTCATAGAAGTAATAGTGTGACAACAAGGGAAACATGAATCACATCCAAACTCACATGAATTCTGTCTGTACAACTAATGGTACCTTCCTAAGCAGACTAATGGTACCTTCCTAAGCTTTCCATGCCATTGACTTCAGGGGACTTAGAACAGAGCAACTCTACTTTGGATGGGTCTGTCATTCGCTGTCAGTTTGGCAGCATATTTCCTACTGTCCTTAATGGTTGTGAGTAATGCGTGTTGTTGGGCACAAGCCTTGAATGCAGTGGCAATTTGTGTCCATTTTACACTACACTAAAGATTTTTAGGCTCATTCGAAAGCTGGCATAGAAATGGGAAGGTTATGAATGGTATCATGTTCATAAAAAAAAAATTCAAACATACAATCTTTCTCACTTCACGTACAAGGTGAAGTGGTGTAGCCCAAAAGTGGCTCAAACCATGTGGTATTTCTGCCCATTTGGAAAGCCAGCTCTTCATTGCCTCAGCTCCATCTCAGCCCCCTTGAGTGTGCAAGAAACGCGTTCACCGTAGGTTCTTGCCTCAGTTTTGTTGTAAAAAATTAAGGATAAAAAAATGTAAAAAACACCAACATATTCTTTTCTGGGTTTTGGTCTTGATAATGCCCTTGAACATTATGGAGAAACAGTAACCGATTTTTATCTGGTCCTGCAAAGCATGCAAAAGAGTCTTGATAAAAGGAGGGCAAAGGATGCTGAAGAAGCACAGCTTCCCCCTCTACTCAGATATTAGCATCCAAAAATGGGTTTTAAGGAAGTGTTGTGCAACTCACTTTATCCATCTCCTGCTTGAAGCTGGCAAACACTTCATTGCTTTTTGTCAGGGTTTTCTGAAATTCCTCAAACCGTTCCGAATAGAGAGTAAGCTAAATTCGCAGGAGGGAAAAATGATCAGATCAGTTTCATAGATCCCAGGATGGCTTCATGATAAAGATAATCACAAAACCCTTCAAATAATTACTTTTATTGTGCAAGATGAAAATACAATAACTACAAAGTTTTAGCCCTACAGAATCATTTTTGTCAGAGTCAAACCCAACAATGAACATCCAGAAATAACTTATGAGTCAGATAATGGTTATAAAGTCTTTCTATGGAGTGAAGTAAGATCAGTCACAGAGAAGTGACTAGTGAGAACTGAAGCTGTTTGGCACGTGTGTTTTATAGGTCCAAGGATGTTTGGCTTTACTGTAGGTGATTATATAGCCAAGGGAGCAGATGCTGTTTTTTCCGGTATTTTCCTATTACTGTGCAGAGAATAATTTTTGATTGGTTGCATCCAACTTAGAATAACAAAGAATAACTATCTTGGAATTGTGTATTCTGATCAAACTGCAGAAAAAATAGAATGTAAATCACGAAGTTAGAGACTTTGTCTTGATTTTGAAGATGCTGAACGATTCCCCCACCCCACCTTCAGATTCTCCTTTAGCCAGTTTATTTTCTGTGAAAAATTTCAAGGCCCCTAGACCCTCACTGCTTTGGGGATTTTTTTCTACAAAACTATGAGGTCTCAAAGTTCCCATGTAATTTATCGTTTGAAGCCAGCGCAACTTAAGCATCCATGCATGTTTGGTAAAGTAAATGTTTTCTGTGGAATGCCTTCCTAATCTAAAAATGGCCACTGCTTCCTCATGCTGAATCCAGATGAAGCGGTGTGAACCGCAGTACAGTAGGAGACAAGGGATTTTTGACTGCTGCTTTTGTTTGTAATTATGTGCGGGGGCCCCAAACTCACCTTGGGCCTCGTTTGTGGCCCTGTGAAGCAAGAGAAGAGGCAACATGGCTTATCTGGGGCCTGATATGGGTGGGAGACAGGACCCAGGCTGGTAGATCTCACAGAGGGGTTTTCCCTCAGGTCCACCTGGTTGGGATAAAAAGGACTGCTGTGTCGTCTGGGCTTCGGTCAGCCTCATGGCTTTTCCCACCCACCACTCCCCTTTTGCTTTGGTGTAGTGGTTTGGTGCACGGACTCTAATCTGGGAGAACCGGGTTTGATTCCCCACTCCTCCACTTGAACCTGCTGGATGACCTTGAGCAAGCCATAGCTCTGTACCAGCTCTTTTCTCAAGGACAGTTGTCTCAGAGCTCTCTCAGCCCCACCTACCTCACAGGGTGTCTGTTGTGGGGAGGGGAAGGGAAAGGAGTTTGTAAGCTGCTCTGAGACTCCAAGTGAGTGAAGGGCGGGGTATAAATCCAATCTCCTCCTCCTCCTCCTCTTCTTCTTCTTCCTCTTTCAGAGAGTGTCTCATTAGGTGTTCTGTTTAATGTTTGAATTAATATTTTATTCCCTCTGTTCTGTCACAAATGCATCAGGTGGTATCACCATGAGGCTGGCTGGATCCAATTCTGGGGAAAAGGCAGCCAGTGCGTCCATCTTCCCCATATTTGTGGATCCCCTTAAGAGATTTCGGGGTCAGGGCTTACAGGGGACATGGCCAGCTCTGGGGCTGTCAAGGCACCCTCACTGTCAATCTCTCCGAATTCCAAGTTGTAAGGAAGCAAAGAATGTTAGCCAGCCTTTACCATGGCACAGAAATTAAGATGGCAATCTTTACTTGCAATTCCTATGTATGAAGAACAAGTGATTTTGCAAGAACCTTGAATCTTTTCTTAAATGGAAGGATTAAAAAAACCCTTTTTTATTATCGACTGTGTGTATATGTATAGCAGTACTTTCTACTGTCGTGTTCTATTCTGCCTCTATGTTCCAGGAAGATTCTTCATCATCTAAACTCCCAGTTCATATACCTGGTTTATTCAGATGATAGCCAAGGTTCTTAGAGTGGTATTCTATAAGAATCATGCTAATTCATGTACACTCATATTTCTTTTGTCCCACTGTTACCTCTGCTCAATTAGGTTTGGGTGGTTTTTTTTTTTTTGAGCTATTCAAAACCCTATTTGTGTGTGAGCTAAGTGCTGTCAAGTCACTTCCGACTTATGGCAACCCTATGAATTAATGACCTCTGAAACATCCTATCATTAAGAGCCTTGCTCAGGTCTTGTTAACTGAGAGCCCTGGCTTCCTTGATGGAAGTCAGTCCATCTTATTTTGGATCTTCCTCTTTTCCTGATGCCTTCAACTTTTCTTAGCATTATTATCTTTTGAGCAACTCTTGTTTCTTATAGTGTGACAAAAGTACAATGGCTTTGATATGGTCATTTTAGCTCGTAGGGAGAGTTCAGGCTTGATATTTGCCTATTTACAAAAGGTAAAAGTAGGAGGTCAACACATCTTGACCTTTCAAACTGCCTCAGCTCTCTGAAAAAGGGATTGTCTCCTGAGTGCATTTCTCATTCCATCTGAGAGTAAACACGGCCTCCTGTGTGTACAAACAATTCAGAAGAGTCACATAGCCTTTTCTTGGGTTGGTTATTTGTTGCCTCACTTTGTTGCTTTACATTTTGATACTCACACTGGTTTCTTCTATCTTCATTTGTCTCACATTTCATACTTTCCAATAATACTTAGCTCCATGTTCTGTTTTTGCTTTCCCTATTTATTCCCCATTTCCCCTCACAGGCACTCCTTTTTTTTTTTTTTGCTTCCTTGCCCTTTCTTTCTTTGGCTTCTCTGTCTGCGAGTGCTTTCTCCAGTCACTCCACCTATTACTGCTTATCTGGGATTAAGGTCCACAGTGTTGTGTTTTGATCTAATCTTATAAACCCTTTGTATATGAAACTTGCATAGCACTATACAGGAATTCCGTGTTCAGCTTGCTCTGTGTAAAATGGATGGATTGGGGGGAGGGAGGGGTCGAGGGTGGGGTAGCTGAAGAAGCAGCAGCAGCCAGAGAATGAGGGAGGAATGCGAATTTACTGCATAGCTGCAGCCATGCAGATCACAGAGTTCACCTTACAGCAAGGTATTTCACGCGACCATCAGTTTCCTTCCTGAAAAGCCCAACTTTTATTCTTAAAATGAGCCAAGTCTCCGGTCTTAAAATGAGCCAAGTCTCAAGCTGGCATAGCTTAAACAAGAGAGGGCCACGTCTGCCGGGGGATAGACGGACAGTAGTCCGGAACAGAAACTTTTCTGTTTTTATCGTGACCCCCTTTTTCTCCTGATGAACGGACCACGTTGTCAATTCCCCTTGCCTCTTTTTACGGTCTGATGATAAATCGTAGACCCAGTTCATTTTTCACTTTGCTGTTTTGCCATAAGGACAGTACCTTACCTAGAATAGGTGGCATTTTCTTAAAGCAACTGCGATTACTGTGGGTGATGAGCTGTGGATCAATGGTAGAGGACATTCTAGGCTTTCAGGTGGTCCCAGGCCTGATCGGGACCAAAGCAGAGATGACAAAGATCATGTCTTTTCCCCCTTAAAATGGTAATAGCAGTATGGGGAGTCTGGTCTCAGTAAGAGAAACTCAGCTTTTCTGCTCTGAGTTTTTGCTGGAGTTATGCTTCTTAACTGCATCACCCCCCCCCCCTCCATCATTTGTCATTCATTGCATCATTTGTCATTCATTGCATTCCTGCTTTTTTGCTTTTGAGTTTCCCCTGTGTGTGTTTTCAGATCACCTTTGCTGTGGTCTGGGGAAAACTTGAGGGGGACCCCCGCAATACAATGTGTAGGGAAAGGAAAAAACCGATGCAGTTAACAAGCCAAGTTGAAGCAAAAACTTGATGTGGAAAAGCCCTGAATGGGTTCTTCCTCTCCCCTCCTTGAATCATGCAATACACAGTTTACTGAGAGCCAGTTTGGTGCAGTGGTTAGGAACATGGACTTTAATCTGGGAGAACTGGGTTTGATTCCCCACTCTTCCACATGCAGCTGTTGGTGTGACCTTGGATCAGTTCTTTCAGAGCTGTTATCTCAAGGACTTCTTGGGAGACCTCTCTCAGCCCCACCTACCTCACAGGGTGTCTGTTGTGGGGAAGGGAAAGGGATTGTAAGCTGCTCTGAGGCTCCTTGAGGTAGTGAAGGGCAAGGTATAAATCTGATCTCTTCTTTTTATAGATGAGATCTATGATCTTTGTCATGCCTGTTTTGACTCTCATGGCCAGGCACTCGGAAAGGCTTTTCTCTCCTTGACAGCATAAGAACATAAGAAAAGCCAATGTCAGATCAGGCCAATGGCCCATCTAGTCCAACACTCTGTCACACAGTGGCCAAAAACACCAGATGCCCTCAGAAGGTCCAGCAGTGGGGCAGGAAGCCCTCCCATTGTTGCCCCCCCCCCCAGCACCAAGAATACAGAGCATCACTTGCCCCAGACTGAGAGTTCCTATCTATACTTTGTGGCTAATAGCCACTGATGGAATTCTGCTCCATATGTTTATCTAATTCCCTCTTGAAGCCGTCCATGCTTGAAGCCACCACCACCTCCTGTGGCAGTGAATTCCACGTGTTAATCACTCTTTGGGTGAAGAAGTACTTCTTTTTATCTGTTCTAACCCGACTGCTCAGCAATTTCATGGAGTGCCCACGAGTTCTTGTATTGTGAGAAAGGGAAAAAAGGACTTCTTTCTCTACCTGCTCTATCCCATGCATAATCTTATAAACCTTGATTATGTCACCCCTCAGCCGTCGTTTCTCCAAGCTAAAGAGCCCCAAGCACTTCAGCCTTTCTTCATAAGGAAAGTATTCAAACCCTTTTATCATTCTAGTTGCCCTTTTCTGCACTTTTTCCAATGCTATAATATCTTTCTTGAGGTGTGGCGACCAGAACTGTACACAGTACACCATCGATTTATACAGGGGCATTATGATACTGGCTGATTTGTTTTCAATTCCCTTCCTAATAACCCCCAGCATAGCATTGGCCTTTTTCACTGCAATCGCACACTGTCTCGACCTTTTCATTGAGTTATCTACTACGACTCCAAGATCTCTCTCTTGGTCAGTCTCCGCCACTTCGGACCCCATCAACGTGTATTTATAGTTAGCATTTTTGGCTCCAATGTGCATCACTTTGCACTTGGCCACATTAACCCCATTTGCCGCGTTGATGCCCACTCGCCCATCCTCAACAGATCCCTTTGGAGTGCCTCACAATCCTCCCTGGTTCTCACCACCCTGAACAACTTCATGTCATCTGCAAATTTAGCCACTTCACTGCTTACTCCCAACTCCAAATCATTAATAAACAAGTTAAAAAGCATCGGACCAAGTACTGATTCCTGCGGTACCCCACTGCTTACCTCCGTCCACTGAGAAAATTGCCCATTTATACTCACTCTCTGTTTCCTTTTAATTAGCCAGTTTTTGATCCACAAAAGGACTTGTCCTTTTATCCTGTGACTATTGAGCTTACTTAGGAGCCTTTGATGAGGAACTTTATCAAAAGCTTTCTGGAAGTCAAGGTAAACAACATCTATTGGGTCCCCCTTGTCCACATGTTTGTTTACTCCCTCAAAGAACACTAACAGGTTAGTAAGACAAGATCTTCCCTTACAGAACCTATGCTGAGTCTTCCTCAATAGATTTTGTTCATCAATGTGTCTACTAATTTTTACCTTAATAACAGTTTCCACCAACTTACCCGGTATCAACATCAGACTGACTGGCCTGTAATTTCCTCTATCTCCTCTGGAACCCTTTTAAAGACAGGAGTGACACTCGCTACCTTCCAGTCCTCAGGAATGGAGGCAGATTTTAAGGAAAGATTACATATTTTTGTCAGGAGATCCACAAGTTCACATTTGAGTTCTTTCAGAACTCTCAGACATATGCCATCCGGGCCCGGTGATTTATTTGTTTTTAAGTTGTCTATCAGACGTAGGACCTCCTCTCTTGTCACCTCAATCTGACTCAGGTCTTTCAACCCCCCTCCTGAAATCAGTGGTTCTGGAGTGGGCAGGCACTTCTCATCTTCCACAGTGAAGACAGAGGCAAAAAATGCATTTAGCTTCTTAGCCATTTCCCTATCATCCTTCACTACACCTTTTACCCCATGGTCATCCAAGGGCCCCATTGCTTCCCTGGCTGGTTTCCTACTTCTGATGTACTTGAAGAAAGTTTTATTGTTGGTCTTTATGTTTTTTGTGATATGCTCCTCATAATTCCTTTTTTGCCTGCCTGATCACAGACTTGCATTTTATTTGCCACAGCCTGTGTTCCCTTTTATCAGCCTCACTGAGACTAGCTTTCCACTGCTTAAAGGAATCCTTCTTACCTTTTACAGCTTCCATTACTTTGTTTGTTAACCATGCAGGCTTTTTTCTATACCTATTTGTGCCTTTCCTAACCCATGGTATATATTTTCTCTGAGCCTCTAGGATTGTAATTGTAAATAGTCTCCAAGCTTCCCCAATGGTTTTGACCCTTTCTACATTTCCTTTCAGTTTTCTCCTCACATATCCCCTCATATCAGAGAAGTTACCCCTTTTAAAGTTAAAAGTGGTTGTGTCAGTCTTTACGGGCAACTCCCTATTTATACAAATGTTGAACTCAATAAGATTATGGTCACTATTCCCAAGTGGTGCAATCACTTTAACATCTCTCACCAGGTCTTGGGCGTTACTTAGGACCAAATCCAGGATCGCCTCTCCCCTGGTCGGTTCTGTAACCATCTGCTCCATAGCACAGTCACTGAGAGTGTCTAGAAATTCAATCTCTTTTTCCTGATTTGAATACATATTGGCCCAATCAATGTGTGGGTAGTTAAAGTCACCTATTACGACACAGTTATTTTGTCTAGCTGCTATCTTGAATTCATTCATCATTTTATAATCCTCCTCTATCTTTTGATTTGGTGGGCGATAACAAACTCTCAATGTTAAGCTTCCTTTTGGGCCCACTAATTCAACACACAGCATTTCCAGAAGCGAATCCAGTTCTCCTACCCTCTCAGTCTTACTGGACTGTATACCCTCTCTGACATAAAGAGCCACCCACCTCCAACCTTCTTCCCCCTGTCCCTCCAATATAATTTATAACCAGGAATCACCGTATCCCACTGATTTTCCTCATCCCACCAAGTTTCTGAAATACCCACAATGTCTATGTTTTCCCCCAACACCAAGCATTCCAACTCCCTAATTTTACTTCAGACACTTCTAGCATTAGTATATAAACATCTATAGTTTCCCATACATGTTAAGCCCACAACCTTCCTCTTGCTGCCTCAAGACCTTGCCAGGCAGTCCCTATCATTTGCCACATTCTCAGAGAACAATTCTAATCCCTTTCCTTGTAGGAAAGTAACAGTTACCCCTTCATCTCTTTGAGATGAACCATCCCAAACCAGAGATTTTTCATCTCCTGTCGGCTTTCCCCCAATATTCAGTTTAAAAACTGCTCTGCCACCTTTTTGATTTTAAGCACCAGCAGCCTGGTTCTTTCCCGGGACAAGTGGAGACATCTCTCTTGTTCCAAAAAGCATCCCAGTGCCTAACAAACTTGAACCCTTCCCCCCTACACCATCGCCTCATCCATGCATTGAGACTCCTGATCTGTGCCTGTCTCTACGGCCCTGCGCATGGAACAGGTAGCACTTCCGAGAATACAGAGCAATACAGCAATACAGAGGTAGAAAAACCAATGATCTTACTAGGCAGAAACCATCTTTGCATGTTTACTTTGATGCTAAACACAGGGAATGTTCCTAGGCAATCAATATGGGAACGGTTTATTAAAGGGGAGTGTCTATATTTGCATAATTCATTCGATTAACTATAAGGAGTTTTTTAGATTATAGAATTATGTTATGACTTGCTGCAAATTAAGGTCACTGCAAATCTCACGCAACTGAGGTAGTCTGCAGCAAATGAAGGTAGAACAAGAATCGGTGGATGGTGGGATTAGGAACAATGTAAGAAGCGGATTGGCTGAAGGTGAAAATCAATGAACATGTGGTTGTGATGTTGCTAACCATCAATACTCCCTCCCTCCCTTATCATAAATGGTCACAAATGCATTCCCTCTGACAGGCATTACTGGCATATGACAGACATTATAGACTGCTCCATGCAAATACTGCTGGTGTTAAACCTGGTGCATGCTGCTGTTGTAAGTGTTGCATTGATCTATATTAGTGGGGTGAGAGAAAGAAGCATGCGTGGCTACATGAACCCATGTTTATGTGTCTGTTGTATTAAATATGGGAAAATAAAGGCACACCATGCTATTTCCTCTCCAAATTCACCTGGGCTTGGAGAACTGTTTCCTGTTCCTTCAGCATTTTTGCCTGGAGCTTCCATTCAGCAGCTTGGGTGAGTAGCTGGGTTTGGAATAAACAAAAATTGCACTTCATTTCCATTAAAAGTCCTTGGAATTCATTGAGTCTTTATATTGTCTAGTACCTTTCAAAATCACAACAGTAAATCCTAAAGCAATGCAGGTAAGCGATATACATAAAAGGGCTTTTCATGTGGTTTTGAAAATGTTACATTTTTTTTCTTCCTTCTTTCCTTCATCAGAGGAAAAACAACAGAGATTAAAATGAAATCCTGTGGGGGAATTACAAGTCAGCTGTGTTTAATGGTATGAAACAAAACTCTTGAATAGTCTCAGGGCCAAGTCAGTTTTCAAGCTAGTCATTAATCCAGCAAACTGCCTGGGCTTTAGTATCGCTTAAAATTTCACCCAGGCTGTGTTGTCACATATTCCAGCTGGGACCCTGTGCAGGTCTCATGTCAGATACAAAAGGCCTCTGCCATAACCAAACAGAACCGATGAGGCAGAAATCATTTACGCATGTAATCCATTGTGGCTTATTAATGAGTTTCTTTCTCTTTTCGTCTTGATGTCCTACAACAAAAGTATTTACTCCTAAAGAACAATAAAAACCCAGAAGTTAGCCTGTAAGAGAAGAAAACTGCAAGTGACTCTCTGGACTAACAGTTGTGTGTGTGTTTTAAAAACACAGCCTAAGGTAATCTTTGGGAACCAGCCTGGCCAGCCAGATGCTGAAACTGGTATTTTTGTTAATAATATATGAAGCAGAAACCAAGGGGGGACTTAAAGCAGATACCAGTACATAAAGAATACATAACTACTGAATGCAGTTTTTATACATACAGGCTGGAGTTTGTGCTTAGATTTACAGAATGTCCAAAGAGTCTTGTTAAGATTTGACTGCTTGAGGCTAGGCTTAGTACAGCCTCAGGACAATTGTTCTCTCTGTTCCCTCCAACTTCCCCATCCAAACTAATTCTCTAATTAAAGACACAATGTAGAAAGTAGTTTTAATCCTAACTTCTAATGCTTGGAAACAATTTTCATTGCTTTAGACTGGCCCTATGGGACTACAATCAAGACATGTGGATTTATTACTCATGGCCAAAGGGAAGATGCCAGTTGGTGGAGCCCAATGCTCATTTGAATTTCTAATGGTAGCAGATGCTTCTGCAGCTGCACGGAGTAAGGGGACAGGTAGAGCCTTTAAGTCATGAGACTCCCAGATGGATAGTAGTAATACAGGGCTAGTAGTAATAGTAGTAATACAGTATGTGTTGTGTTCTCACCTTCTCACTGTTGTTGTGGTACAGTGCATTAGAGCTGATGCAGATGTAGTGTTGGACTAGAGCTCAACTTTTCTCTTTGTCATGAAGCCTACTAGGAGACCTTGGGCCCATCTCTCTCTCAGCCTAACCCACCTCATAGGTTGTTTGGATAAACAGAAAGAGCTATGCTGCCCTGAGTTCATTGTGGGAAGGATGTCAAGTCTTGTATATTTCTAAGCATTTTTCCATCCCCACCCCTATAACTAGAGAAATCACATAGCATGATGACATCAGGGTACCACAAAGTTCTACTCTGTTATACAACTGGAAAGAAAGAACTGAACACAGGGCTGCTGGTTTATCTGCTGGGTTTTTAAAATTGCAACAATTTATCTTTTGTATGGATCCAGCCTTATTCCATTGTTGGGTTCAGAAAGTCATTGGACAAACCATTCATGAATTCACAAACTCAACATGTGGCAGATTTCTCCCCATTCCATCGTTGCCACCTGCACCTGCCATATATATATATGATAAGAACTGGAAGCTGATGAGCAAGGCAGACCAGAGACCACACTAATATACTGTTGCCGCCATCTTTGAGTATTAACTACAACTAACTTGCTAGCACTTTATGACACCAGATTGTTTATAGGGTTTTATATGGTTTTACCTATGTTGTAATTTTTTTTGTTTTATCTTTTGTAAGCCTGCTTTGGCAGGGAGGGTGGGGTAAAAATCAAATACATAAATAAATTCCTTGAGAAATATGAGATTTTCCAGGATTTGCTAAACAGGATATCATGAAACTGTTGCAGTTATCAGGGGAATAATATGACAAAGTGGAGCAAAGTGCAAATTATACAGGAATGGCCTAGACCCACAACCAAAAAGCAAATTAAAGCCTTTATAAAAGTTGTGGGATATTATTGGAGGTTCATTCCAGAGTTCCATTCCACTGCAGCTCCATTGTGTGAACTTACCAAGAAGGCATCACCTGACAGGTAAAATGCAGTTTCCTATTACAGGATTTCAACTTGGACATTGTGCATGTAAGAGGGGAAAAAATGTAGTTGCCAATGCACTCTCCAGAAACACCTAAAAGTGCAGGTTGTAAAACTGCTGTGAATTACATATGGTTAGATAGGAAGTTTGACCCATTGGGATTTTAAAAATGTAAAATGCAAACACATGATATACCCCATTGCATAGGAGAGACTAGAAAGAACCTCCCCTGAAGCAATAAGAAAAAAGATAGGACATGTGATGAACAGTAAATAGTTAATGCTGTAATCTGGTTTGAGAACCTTGAGTGATGGGATTCATATGGAATTCTTCTGTTGAGAGAGTCAGTTAGGAGTGGCAGTTGAGAGCTGACAATTATTATTTTTTTAGATTTTTTAAAAAAAGAACTAATAGTTGACTGGGAAGAAAGGCTAAGAGGGTGAGAGGATAAAGAAGGATCCCCATTCAAGCCTGAGGGAAATAGCTCCTAGAAAAGGGGGGTGATCCCTATCCAGTCTGAAGGAGAGGGTCAAGAAGGAGTTAGGGAAGTTGAAAATTTAGCCCATCCCTACATGTCTGAGGGAAATAGCTCCTAAAAGAAGGGGGTGATCTCTAGCCTGTGGATAAGGAAGGAAATTGAAACTTGTTTGAATTTTCCTACCTTCACCAACTTTAGTGTCTGTTAAGCCAAGAAGTTTATGCTAATTTATGTAAGAAAAACTGCCAAAAAATTTCTCTCCTCAAGTTTTAAAGAACTCTCTGAACAACAGAAACAGTTACTTGTTTGTGACAAATTATCTGGTGTTATTTGTATACAAAGTTACATCACTCCTGCTGCCTGTTTACCCCATAAGTCCTATACTTGATTCATATCTGACCATTTCCCCTCAAAGCTAAATAAGACTGTTATTTTTGAACTTCCATCAGCCTCTCATGTACCATTATCATACCAGGACAAAAAGAAGGTTTTTAGTCTCTCCCCTCAGTTCCCTAGGCTGGGTCAGCATCTAACAATATACATTCAAATGACTGGGTGGGATAGCCAGAAAAAAACAGAGAAGAAATAGGAAAAAGGGGATGCTCAGTGAAGAACAAGATAAAGGGAAATCATGTGAGGGAGGGTAAAATTGTCATAGATGCTTTGGTGGATTCTGAATGGGATGTGTGTATGTGTTGGGTAGATGTGTGTGTTGGGGGGTGGGGTCCCAGTGGAAATCTTTGACTGAGGTCCTATGATGACTCTTGGCAGCCTTGGGTGAGGCTTGAACTTTTCTCATGACTAAGTATTCTTAGATCAGCTGCCTCTCTCCCTCTCCATCTGTGTGTGCACGTGTGTGCACTCTCACATGTAAAACCTGGAGCTGGTCCTAGAAATTTGCTTCCTAAATTGATTGGTTCATGTTACTTCATATTCTCTCAATGCTGATGCTAAACTGAATAGAGTTTTGTAAATCTTGGCCTGCCAGGGATATTTGAGGGCTGGGTACATAATAGGATGAAGACAGCTCAGTTTCACCAGCTAGCAGCAGCTTAGTGTTGTGTAGTTAGAAATTAAAATGTCTCATACACTAGAAATCCTAGAAAAATATCTAAAAGCAAGATACGTGAATCACTGGAAATGTGTGCCAAATGATGTTTTGGTTATAAGGATACATTAGTTTTAGTAACGTGATTCCCATAGCTCTCTTTATGCTATGCACACAAATTTTTAAGTGGAATGTGTGGCATCTCTAGAGGAAGTAGAAAGGCCACTGGGAGGCAGCAGAGCTATTCCGTAACTGATGGCTCTTGCTTTAGCTCTTTTAAAGAAAGAAAGAGGTGCGTGAGATTTGCAAACAAAGTGCTAGGGAGGATTCAGAGAAATCTGATCAGTGTAGAGGTGAGTTCCTGAAAATTACAGCACACTGAAACATTTTCACTGCAAACACATAACAGAAGAGTAAGTAGCCTGGCATGCTTATGATGGATCCAGTCCTTGGTCCTAGATTCTAGAAATCATGATTGTAAGTTATACTACTGGTTTAGACAGCAGCTGCTCTGGGAAGAAGAATCTACTTCAGAGGCTACTTTACTGTCTGTATAGAATCAGAAACATTACAACACTCTCCAGTGTTTTTGTCCTTTGGGTAGCTATTATTTTTGAATGTCCCAGAGTCCAGTAGCACAACAGGGTCAGAGGTCTATTGACTGCGACTGGGGGGTTCAGATTCTTTCTTAGTCATGAAACTCACTGAGTGACCTTGGGCCAATCACTTTTCCTCAGCCAACTTGACATCATGGGTTGCTGTGAAGATAAAATTGGATGACCTCAGGTATACCCTGAGCACCTGGGAGGAAGAATAGGAGATAAACATATGCAATTCTTCAAGGGAGCATCTGATCCTTTAATGCAGGAGGGGAACCCCTAGTCAGTGGTAGACCATATGCCTTGTTCCCAGTTCAGTCCCTTGAGGGATCTCAGAAAGCATGGCTGGGAGACACCTTGAAGAGAAGACCACCACCAATCAGGTGCTGCTGCTGCAGCAAATCAATATGGGCCTGAAGATGGCTGGACCGGAGACCACTAAAAGTTCCAACTCACCAGAGGTGACTAATTAAAATGTCAAGTGGCTGTTCGAGTGGACCTATGCATAAAAAAATTAAACAAGTAAGTACATATTCCTTCTCTCGCTGATGCCGCTCCTCTGCTTCTTTCATCAATTCCTGCGACTGTTCCAGTTTGGCATCCACTAGTTTCTGCTGAAGCTCTCTGTGCTTAAATATCTTATCAAGGTGCTAGAAGAAAACAGATCATCATGTACTTTATTTTTAGGTTCAGCAATCCTGGCACCTACAGAGTCAATTAACGGAAGAAAATATATCTTTTACCACAGGACATAATGACATATATTACTGAAAGTGTTTCTGAACGATTTCTGAATATTAATCTTGTGTACAAGCAGTTAACGTAGGAAACACTTGACACAGGGTTTTTAAAAAAAATTACAAACACATTTCTAACTATGCTGCATTCTGCAGTCCACACGATAAACAATCAAGGTAACAAGCCAACATTTGT
Source organism: Lepidodactylus listeri (assembly GCA_029233225.1). Classification (NCBI taxonomy): domain Eukaryota; kingdom Metazoa; phylum Chordata; class Lepidosauria; order Squamata; family Gekkonidae; genus Lepidodactylus; species Lepidodactylus listeri. The sequence continues at coordinate 46,021,901 of JARCFY010000003.1, forward strand.
GACACATGCAAATTGGTTTTGCTCGGTATATTTTAATTTTTTTGCAGCTGCTATTCAAATATGTAGTGAACGGAGAAATATTATGTGAATAGATACACAGCCTGTCCTCTCTCTGCTGCTTTAGGGCGGCCTCTGGGTGCCTAGGGAAATGAGTACCCTGAAAGTGCCCGGGAAGTCATGGCAAGAGACCCAAATTAAGTTAGCCCTTGGGCACCATGTGTGTTGGCGGTCACAGTGCGCTCACCTCCTCTCTGACTTCATACTGGTCTATGATGCTTTTCAGTTTCTCTGCCAGCTCTGTGTTCTCCTGGCACAGCTTCATGTTGCGTTCACTTTGCTGCTCGATCTGTGCCTGGATATCGTTCAGCGTGCCCTGGAAGTGGTTGGTGATCTCTTTCCTTTTCTCCTCTTCCTCCCTCGCCCGCTGAAGAGTCTCCTCCTGTATCGAGAGAAAACAGAATAACATGAATGTAAGTGATTTCCAGAAATTTTAGTATCCACATTGCTTTATTGTACTGGATTAATGTTAGAGCTAGGGTTGCCAAGTCCGGGTTGGAAAATATCTGGGGACTTTGGGGGTGGAGCCAGGAGAAGGTGGGGTTTGGGGAGGGGAGGGGCCTCAGCATGGTACAATACCATAGAGTCCACCCTTCAAAGCAGCCATTTCTCCAGGGGAGCTGATCTCTGTCAGCTGGGGATCAGCTGTAAAAGCGGGAGATCCCCAGGCCCCACCTGGAGGCTGGCAGCCCTAGTTAGAGCAGATGCAGTGAGGAAGAGCTGCGCCAGTAGGCCACTCTAAGATTAAAAAGGTGAGGTAAATTAAGGAAGAATTTAATAATGTTTAGATCATGAACTAGAGGAAGTTGTACGGGTCAAGCGGGTAAAGAAAGGGAATGTGATAACGAGGATGGAGATTATCTATATGCTTTTAATGTTTACTATGATTTCTTGTAAGAATAGAACTTAAGGAAAAAGAAGAGGAGGAGGAGAAGATTGCATTTATACCCCGCCCTCCACTCCTCAAGGGAGTCTCAGAGCGGCTTACAAACTCCTTTCCCTTCCCCTCCCCACAACAGACACCCTGTGAGGTAGGTGGGGCTGAGAGAGCTCTTTCCCAAGCTGTCCTTGAGAGAGAACAGAGCTATGGCTTGCCCAAGGTCATCCAGCCAGGTGCAAGTGGAGGAGTGGGGAATCAAACCCGGTTCTCCGCGCACTTAACCACTACACCAAACTGGTAAGATATGTATAAAATATCTGGATATATGAACGCTTAATAAAAATATTAATTAAAAAAAGATTTAAAAGGTGCTTGTGTTTGAATCTGATGCATATGATGGTTGTGTGATATCATTACATAGGCACAGGAAAATAATGTAAACCCCCCCCCCCCAAATCCTGTATTTTCTTCCCAGCACTAGACTTTATTGACTATGCCAGTTACTTCCTGACTAAGAACATGAGAAGAGCCCCACTGAATCAGACCAGTAGTCCATCTAGTCCAGCACCCAGCCTCACACAGTGGCCAACAACAGGGCATAGAGGCCGAGACCTTCCCCTGATGTTGCCTCCTGGCACTGGTATTCAGAGGCTGACTGCCACTGAACGTGGAGGTTCCTTTCAGTCATCATGCCGAGAAGCCACTGATAGACCTGTCCAGGTGATCTTGTGATGCTGAGCCAGTGCGATTTGATTGTATGACAGGTTTTACATTTTGTGACTGCCCTCAGAACAGTGATCGTTTTTGTATATTTGCATTTGAATGAAAGCTCTCAGAGCTAAAATGCTTCCAGCATGAGGAATGAGTGGCACTTGGTCCTGAGACACCATCAGACCAAAAGACAGAGAGATCAGAATGGTTGTTGAAGGACCATCTCTACTCCCATCTGTTAGTTATCCCACCACTTAGGGTGGCCTGGCTGGCATCATCCAGAGCCTGGGCCTTTTCTGTCATAGCTCCAGCTGTGTGGAATGGGCTCCCTGAAGAGTGGGACCTCTTCCCTGGAGATTGTCAGGAAGTGCTGCAAGGCCTGCTTGTTTGCTGGGGCTTTTAAAGGGGACTGAATGGCAGGAATCTTTTAAAGGGGGAGGGAGAGGGGAGAAATTTGGAGTTTGCTATTTTATTTAGGTTGTTTTATCTTATTGCAACACCCTAACTACTGCTTTGCAAGATCTGGTTGAGGAGGGTGTAAGGAAAGCAGGAGAGAAAGGCTAGACAACAGGAGAAAATAAACTGCAGGGTGGCAATTACTGTAGCAGAAGAAGAAGAAGAAGAAAAAGAAGAAGAAGAAGAAGAGATTGGACTTATATCCTGTCCTTCACTCACTTAGAGTCTCAGAGCAGTTTACAAACTCCTTTCCCTTTCCCTCCCCACAACAGGCACCCTGTGAGGTAGGTGGGGCTGAGAGAGCTCTGAGACAACTGTCCTTGAGCGAACAGCTGGTACAGGGCTGTAGCTTGCCCAAGGTCATCCAGCAGGTGCAAGTGGAGGAGTGGGGAATCAAAGCCAGTTCTCCCAGATTAGAGTCTTAACCACTACACCAAACTGGCTCTGTAGCCATTTCCTGTTGCTTCGGTGCTGGTTTGGCTGATAGGTTTAGCATGATCTGTTAAGCAAGTTTGTTTCAGTCTTAGAGAAAGGCAAGTCTGCGGCGCGGCTGTTGTTGGGTCTCCCTATACGGGAACATATACAGCCCGCCTTAAAGGCACTGCACTGGCTGCCTATAGCATACCGGATAGGGTTCAAGGTGCTGGTGCTTACCTATAAAGCCCTATATGGCCTGAGACCTGCTTACCTGAAGGACCGTCTCTCTCCATATGTTCCCCAGCGAGCACTACGGTCTGGATCCCAAAACCGACTGGTCCTCCCTGGACTGAAGGAGGTGCGACTGGCAACAACACAGGCCAGGGCTTTTTCAGTGGCGGCCCCGCACTGGTGGAATGAGCTCCCGGAGAACATCAGGGCCCTGCAGGACTTGATGCCGTTCCGCAGGGCCTGTAAAACGGAGCTCTTCCACCAGGCCTTTAGGTAGGGGCTACCCAGGGTAAACATCTCAGCCCTGGCCCAGCTCCATCTGCCAGTTCCATCTGCTGGCAATTCTATCTGTCAGCCTGTGTGTGGTCACACAGGGATTATACATAAATGCTGCTCGGACCCACCTGTGGGTAAAATTGTAATGCTGCCAATCTTGTGTAGAATGTTCTGGGATGTAGTTTTAATGTTTAATACGGAGTGTTTATTTTAATTGATTGTAATTTAACCTGTGTTGTAAGCCGCCCTGAGCCTGCCATTGGTGGGGAGGGCGGGATATAAATTCCAAGAAATAAATAAAATAAATAAGTCTAGCCAATAGTAGTGTGCCTTTTGCTATGCTCAGACTTCTCTGCACCCCTAATGGCTGCAGCCAGAATGGCATTAAAAATGAATGGAAGGATGTTTGGCAGGATGCAGCATGAACACTGGCTTCAAGGGCCCTCCAGCTGACTTGGCCCCCCTGAATTTTGTTCCCCCAGTCCCCACCTGTTGGCATGGACCTAAGGCTGAATTGATCTGAGCACAGGACAGTTATTATCTATTTGCAGATTCTTTCCCACCTACTCTTGGAAATGTTTTTGTACAGAAAATGGAAGGGAAGAACATGGCGTTCATTCAATCATGTGCTACAGAAAGCACTATAACAGGAGTCCCCAACATGGTGTCTGTGGGTGCTGTGGCGCCCGCCAGCATCTTTCCTAATGCTCACTAAGTGCTTTAAGAAAGTCCCAGGGGGAGCTTTTGCCAGCAAGTCTTCTGATTGGCCATTGGAGACTTAATTGGCTGTGCAGATTTTTTTTTTTAAAAAATGTTGCTTTGGCAGCAGCTGCCACCACAGCACAAGAATCTTCACTGAGTGACTGAAAGTAAGCTATGATAGCCATTTCAGGGCTGGCTGCACCTCCAGCAGGAGCTATTTTGTGGCAGCCATTATTTGGCAGCTGCGCTCACCACCCTATGTGAGAATTCCAAAGGTGCCCACAGGCTCAAAAAGGTTGGGAGACACCTGTACTATGACATATGACTTGTTTTCCTAATTTTTTCCATTGGAGGCAGTGCAGGCACAGCATATGGAGAGGTTGGTAAAGCCACCACTTTTCTAGACTTAAGGATATCCCAGTTAGAAATGTAGGAAATGAGGCTTTAAGAAGGAAAGTCTAATGTAACTAGTGTTTTGTGCCCTGGTATGATTGCTTTTTCTATGGGATACCTGCAGCCCATGTATCATTCAGTACATCTTTTGTCTGTTCACAATCTCACAAAAGTGTATCCAAAGTCTCCAGACAGTCCTACATGCACATATCTTTGCAGTGCATCTAGATGGCAGTTCTCACTGTGGCTGATAATCTTGGAAAAAGATGCTACCTAGACTGATTCCCCACAAGCAGCTGTGCTGCCCTCGCTCTTCTGTTTCTCCAGGTTGCATTGGTCAGTTTCACACGCTTCACTGCGCAGCCGCACTTTGACCCACATATTCCTCCAATTTCCCCTGCGTCTTCTCAATCTCAAAAAACAAGGACTGAGAAGACGCAGAGGAAATCGGGGGGAGATGTGGGTCAAAATGCGGCAGTGCAGCGAAGAGTGTGCAATTGACCAATGCAACCAGGGGAAACAGAAGAGTGAGGGCAGCACAGCTGCTTGTGGGGAATTGGTCCCAGTTTGTGGAGGCTTTTCTGCTACAGTGGGACCATGCCTTTTGGAGCCCAACTTCCCCTTGGGATCTACAGCACACATTCATCAGCAGGGAGTCAGCTCCATCTTCATGTGGCCTGTGGGTGCCATGCATGCTCAGTCAACAAGTCCATCATTCACAAACACCTCCGACAGGAGGTTCTGAGACTCATAGAATCCTAGAGTTGGAAGGTACCTCCAGGGTCATCTAGTCCAATCCCCTGCACAATGCAGGAAATTCGCAAATACCTCCCCCCACACCCCCAGTGGCTGCTGTTCCACTCCCAGAAGATGACAAAAAACCTCCAGATTTCCAGCCAAACTGGCCTGAAGAAAAATTGCTTCCTGACCCCAAAGTGGCAATCAGCATTTCCCTGGGCGTGTAGGAAAGGGCCACGAGAACTTAGCACTGATGCAACCCTTCTTGCCCTCCCTCTCATGATCTGCCTAAGTTCATAGAATCAGCATTGCTGTCAGATGGCCATCTAGCCTCTGTTTGAAAACCTCCAAAGAAGGAGAGCCTACCCCCTCCCGAGGAAGCCTGTTCCACTGAAGAACCACTCTGTGAGGAAGTTCTTCCTAACGTTTAGCCGAAAATTCTCCTGATTTAATTTCAACCTATTGGTTCTGGTCCGACCTTCTGGGGCAACAGAAAACAATTCCATACCATCCTCTATATGACAGCCCTTCAGGTACTTGAAGATGGTTATCATATCACCTCTCAGACATCGTCCTTTCCAGGGAATACATACCCAGCCTATACATGGCCCATCTACACTAAAACTTATTCACAATAAGCTTCATAGGCAGGGGTCATACTGGGGACCACTCTTTTTTGTGGGAGTTTTTTTAAACAATGCTTGGAACTCTTAATCATGTCAGAGGACCACAATTCAGTTGGGAGCAAGGGCAGTTTAAACAAGTTACTATTATAGACGTGTTCTTATTTGACTCACCTTCAGGGTTTTATTGTGTCTCTGGAGCTCCCTGCAGAGACTCTCAAGTTTGCTCCGGGCGAGGATGGCTTTGCTATGCTCACTCTGCAACTGGTCTTTTTCTTTTATGAGCTGTGCATGCTTCTTCTGCAGACACTTCAGCTTTTTCTGTTCAGTACGATGTTCTTCCAACTATGTAGTGAAAGAAAGAAAGGAAGGAAGGAAGGAAGGAAGGAAGGAAGGAAGGAAGGAAGGAAGGAAGGAAGAGCTCTGATATGCAAGAGAGAATGTTTTATTTTTGTGTTGATAGAAGAAACACGTACAGATGGTAAAAGGCTCCTTGAATCAAAGGAAGGATCCACTGTTAATAGACATGAATCATAGGATCCAGTCTAATGCTTTTATAATACAGACACACATCTTTATTCATGCCTAAATATTGGCATTTAAGATATAACAGGGGGAGGGGCAATCTAATTTCCCCTTCCCCTACTATTTCTTCTTTTCCTTTCCTGAAAGCCCCCATAGCCTCTCCCCTGCTTCCTTTTATCCATCTAGGGCTGCCAGGTGGGGCCTGGGTAACTCCTGGAATCACAACAGATCTTCCTACTACAGAGATCAGTTCCCCCTTGGGTTGCCAGCTGCAGATTGGGAAATTCCTGGAGATTTGGGGGGAAAGCCTTGGGAGGGACAGGTTTGAGAAGGGAAGCACCTCATCAGGGTATAATGCCATAGAGTCCACCCTCCAAAGCAGTCATTTTCTCCAGTGGGATAGATCTCTCTCATCTGGAGAGCAGCTGTAATTTTGGGTGAGCTCCAGCCCCCACCAGGAGGGTGTGTAAACCAACAATAAGACACACCGTGCTAACTCACATCACAATTTCTCTCTTGTTAAATAATAGACATGAAATATAGCTTAACTAAACATGTAGATAATTTTACATCCAATACGTATAAACAGTCACCCAACTTTCATGGCCACAGCCTGCAGACCGTGGGATCTGACTTCTGGCATGTATTTCAGATGACTCTTTAGAGAAACACAGGCTGTTTGTCATACTGGCTTTGAAAAAGAAAAATTTCAAAACGCGTCAGCCGGCTGAGATTTGTTCTTGAAGAACTTGCAGCCATACCTGAAGTCAAGCCTTGAGGCGTCTTCAGATAAAAAAAATTCCACAAGTTCTGCTCGATTGTATTTATGTATTTGAAATAGTCTGTTATATACCCAGGAGAGTTATGTATCAGATGTAAAAGTATCTATATGTTTAGTTAAGCTATATTTCATGTCTATTATTTAACAACAGAGAAATTGTGATGTAAGTTAGCACGATGTGTCTTATTTTTGGTTTACACAATCTTTCCCGTGTGCTCCTTTGGTTTACCAAACCCACCAGGAGGCTGGCAACCCTAGTTTTCCCGGAGGAAATGGCTGCTTTGGAGGGTGGAGCCTATGACATTATACACCTCTGGGGTCCCTCTATTCCTCAAACCCCACCCTTTCAAGGCTCCACCCCCAAATCTCTAGGAATTTCCCAACCTGCAGTTGGCAACCCTATCTCTTTCCCACCCAACAACCAACCTACCTTTATCTGCCCCTCTGTCTTAGACTCCCCACCCCATCCTCTGCCTAAGAAAACTGTGGCCTAGTTGTACTGTGCCAGCCACTGGGCCAGACCCACTTGTATGGTAGGGAACCCTCAAGGACTTGTGGGATGGTACCTCACATCCCCCTGTAGCCCCTTCCCCACACTCTTTTCTTTTTCCTTACTGCAGGCAGCCCCTATATCTTCTCTCCTTTCCCTGCCTCCTTCTCTCCTTCTCAGCCATTCACCAGCCTACCTTTTATCCGCCTCCCACCTTCAGCTATATTTATTATTCATTTATACCCCATTTTTTTCCACAGTGGGAAATAAAGCAGCTTACATTATTCTCCTCCCCTCCTTTTTATCCACACATTTCCTGTGGATATATGCAAGCAGGGCTATTTTTGGGCAGGAACACACAGGAATGGAGTTCCAGCTGGCTTCCAAATTGGCCATGCCTACAGCCTTCCCCCCCACCCTGGTTCCCCAGGCACTTCACAAGCTGTGGGGTGCCTGGGGAAGCCAAGTTGATCTAGGGAGGGAAGGCAGTTTAAACAGATGTGGGGCACTTGGAGAAGCTGATCCAGAAACTGCCTTCCTTCCCTCGGGTTCCCCATGTGCTCTGCAAGCTGTGGGGCACCTGGGAAAGCCAATCCTGGGAGGGAGCTGTGCTGTCAGGGGTGTGGCCTAATATTCTAATGAGTTTCTGCTGTTGGCTGTGGCCTATTATGCTAATGAGTTCCTGCTGGGCTTTTTCTACAAAAAAAGCCCTATATGCAAGTGTTACAGCTAAAGCTGTTAGGTGGCAACCCAAAGTTCAGTGCTTTCCAAAAAAACATGCCTTATGAAGGATGAGCTGCAGTTTCTACTGTCCATCCAGGCAAAGACCTTCAGGTATCTCCAGGGGTCATTTCGTAGAAAAAGAGGTGCAGGAGCTTATTAGCCTAACTCATTAGCATAACTCATTTGCATATGCCACACCCCCTAACATACCAGAAGTGTGTCAGAAGGCAACACCCATCCCTCAGGCTCCACTCCACAGGTGAGTGAAACTGACCTGCTCTTCTTCCATTCCCTTCCCCATCCAATACTTTGTGCAATAAAAATAAGTGTAAAGAACACACCCTCATTCTCTTTCTGCTACCTTGAAACCACCAGGTTTCAAGTAGACTTGAGATACCCAGGACATGTGCACCACCCATCCCTTCCCCTTCCTCTCCCCACAACAAGACACCCTGTGAGGTAGGTGGGGCTGAGAGAGGTCTTTTGGGAACTGCTCATGAGAGAACAGCTCTGAGAGAACTTGTGACTGGCCCAAGGTTACACCAGCAGCTGCATGTGGAGGAGTGGGGAATCAAACCCAGTTCTCCCAGATTAGAGTCCAACTCCTGACCACTACACCAAACTGATAAGGTGGAAGCTGCTGAAGGGTTGGTGAAATTTCTCCAGTACTTATGTGCCATCTGCCCAGATAGTATACTTAGAAAATTTATATGCCATCTTGAGCAAGTCTCTGGAAAAGCAGCACACAGTCATAAAAGGAACAATGATAAAATTATCAATATTAAAACAAAACATTAAAAACAATAAAGACCCTAGCAGGGCTTTCCCCGGGGTGCTGCGCCTCTGCACTGCTCGGGGAAGCTGAGGAGGGGGCGGGGCTAGGTCATGTGCCTGCCCCCTGGGCTCCCCACTCCCGGAGCTGCGCTCCTGTGCGCTCCCGCTCCAACGGACCCCTGGGTATCTCCATATGAGGCAAGACAGGAGGGTGAATGACAGAACCGGGATGAAGAAACTGCAGTTTCTTCTTCTGTCACTTCAGTAATATCTGATAGTACAGCATTATTTTTTCAAGCCAAGGTATCACCACTCCGCCCCCAGATTTCCATAAGTGCTGTACTAACCAGCTCAGCATACTTCTTAAATAAAAGGTCCAGCTTCTCTTCTGGTGTGTTCAGCTTATTCAGATGTTGCATCAGCAGGGTAGCTTCTTTCCCTGAAGCAAGTAACAAAGGGAAGAGGGAAAAGGTCACCTCTCAGACTGCCCTTTGGAGTATAACTGCTTTGGGTCATACAAGCAGGAGAATGGTAGTAATGAGGGGGCAGAACCTTGAGGTGGTAGAAAAGGATGCAAATGGAGGATTTCAGCTCTGACTGTGTTCCTTTGCAGAAAACAATTCGGCGCAAAGTGAAAACTAGTACAGCAGAGAGAAAACTTCTACCCTCTTTGTTTGCTAAGCTGATTTTGTGTGTGTAGGGAGTACTTTTTAAATGTATGACAGTATTTGAAATGTGAACACATATGAATACATGGAGCTGTCTTATAACTGAATCAGACTCTTTGGCTGCGGCCACACGTCCGAGATAAAGCGCGCACGGGGGGGGGGGGAAGCGAGGCTATTTGCGCCGGAGTAATTTGACCCACAGTTGTGCGATCACACAGTTCTGTGAAGGTGCAGGCGCAACTCAACACTGTGTGATCAGATGCAACGCGGGCGAGTTGGGTTTTTTTTTTGGTCATTCGTTACTGATTCGCTTAAATGGGGGATTGATGAATCGCATTTCCACCCTGAGGGCTTCCAGTGGCAGTATGCGATGATATGCATACTGAGAAGGGGAAAAAACCAACGGCATGGCGTCAGGATAGTCTGATCAGACTATCCCCAACGCCACAAGTCCGCGCTGGAGCGATCACACAGGGAAAGTCTGTATGTGGCCCGCAGCAACCTGTTTGATACTGGAGTTTCCCTAGTGTTTTTTTTTACTCTGCTTCTCTGGTGGAGCAAAATGGCTTTCTGATGGGTGTGGGATGCCTGACAGATGTGCTTGTTTGATCGCGCCAGTTTGATCTGCCCCTCAGTCATCCCTCTCATGCAGCTAATGGTGTGTATGATTGGGGCCTTTGTCCATTAAGGTCAGTACTGTCTACTCAGACTGGCAGCGGCTCTCCAGAGTCTCAGATCGAGGTCTTTCACATCACCTATTACCTGCTCTTTTTAACTGGAGATGCCTGGGATTGAACCTGGTGCTTTCTGCATGCCAAGCAAATGCTCTGCCACTGAGCCACAGCCATCCTGTATGGGCCTTCCATTGGCAATCTAGAGTGGTACAGTCCATTCTTCCACCCAAGGGTTCTGCCACCTCATTCTCCTGAATTGTGAACACAGACTTTAAGAATAACCTCAAGTTGCTCATTGTTTGTTTATGTTTTGTATGCAAAAAATTCTTGTTAAAATCTACCCCAGGGGGATTATGTGGTACCTTCTCTAATGGGTTGCTGTTCTATATTGTTGCAGAGGTTCTATTCATGCCAAGTTTTTCTTATTGATTTGATGTTTTGTGTAAGGACAAGCTGGAAGAATAATGAAATAACTATTTATTCCAGCTGCAGTTTCGCTATGGGAGAATACATGCATATCCCAGACCAGCCAGCTGCATTTGCAACACATATAAAAATCTGACTCTGAGATGTATAGACTGGTGCATTGCCATGCATACCCTGATTCAGTCTTGAGTGGCTTCTATTTTTTAGGCATTTAGCTAATCAAAGAAGGCCCTGTTTTTAACAGTCATGATTTTTAACCACTGACCAGTGAAGAATTTGTGCTTTCTGTGTCTAGCACTGAATTGCTACCGAGACCACAGCAGTGCCTTTCCAGATATAGCCAATGAGTCATGTTCAGTTCTGCATTCCAGATACACAAGCGGCTACTTGCCTAGTCCCTTCAGCATTTTCTTTTCTAGTTTCTGATCCTTATGAATACTGGATTCTTTTGATCCAGAGGCATCCCCAGAAGCTGCCTGTTCCTTCTCGGCCTCATCATGGGCATCTTCGTATTCTCCGTCATCATTATTAAATGATTCTCCCTTCTCAGGTTTGTCTGCTCCTTTAGTATTTCTTTCCTCAATCAGACTGGCAGCTGACCCGTAGGTTTTAATAATGTCCTCCAGCTGTCGGCTCAGCTCCTCAGATATATCACAGAGCTTTATTTCGGGCAGAGAATGTGCTGCATTCTCAGGGGATGGAGGCACAGGAGTTGGTTCTTCACTTAGTTTCTCCAAGCCGTTCTGAGTTGGTAACATTTCAGAGCTGTTTGCAGGAAGTTGGGGTTGTTGTTCAGGTTGGTGATCGGTAGGTTGGTTATTCTCCATTTTTTTTTTAGATTTACCTGTCAACAATGAAAGTTGAGTTTTAGACAAGCACACTGGTAATCAAGAATAATGACCAGCATTGCATCAGTACAAGCAGACCGGCAATTGATTCTTGGACAGCCTGTGGAGAAATGTCCTCTACTCTGGGCTACAAACCCCCCACATTCCTTCCAAGAAGTTTCCTTGTTGGTAAAAGGAGAAGAAACAGGAGATAAGTTATTTGTTCTCAATCATCCCACATCCCAGCAATGGTTCTCCCAGGCATCCAGTACATAAGGTTTGGTTATGCAAATGCTTCTAGCCAGCAGAGAAAAATCAAAGGGCCATCTCACACCCTGGAAGGAATGTGACACCTGGAGAGGACAGAGATGTGGGGACACCACTGCTAGATTGCATCTCTCCCTGGGACTAACAGGAAGAGAAGCACTGGCCAAAGGAGGGGAATAGGCAAATGGAGGACATAAGTTCTCTTGACACCGGGCTGATTCCAGTTGGTGATAACTTACAGGAAGGTACTCCATTCTTTTTGTGTGTGTGTATAATAAATTTAATTGAAAATATAATTCAAATATAACATCAATAAGAGTTGGTCGACAAAGTGAACTGAGTACATCAACACTTAATATAACTAGTTGTGAGCTATGGGGAGTAAAGAAGAAGAGAAGAGAAGAGATTGGATTTATACCCCGCCCTCCACTCCCCAAGGGAGTCTCAGAGCGGCTTACAAACTCCTTTTCCCCTCCCCACAACAGACACCCTGTGAGGTAGGTGGGGCTAAGAGAGTTCTTTCCCAAGCTGTCCTTGAGGGAACAGCTGGTACAGAGCATCTTCTGCCCAAGGTCATCCAGCCAGGTGCAAGTGGAGGAGTGGGGAATCAAACCCGGTTCTCCCAGATTAGAGTCCGCGCACTTAACCACTACACCAAACATGTGAAAAAAGTGTTACATACTGTAGAGTTATCAAAAACGTAAACAATATAGTTGTAAGTGCAGATTATAACATCGAAGTGATCATAACAAACTTGAACTGTCTCAGACTTTTAAAATAGAGAACTGAATTTACCAGAGCCATAAATCATCCATAATGTTGGGAATACCTTGTTGGGTGGATAGATATTCCAAAATCGGTAGCCAGGTAGCAGTGAAAGTAGTTTGAGTAGGACATTTGTCAATTCGCGTAAGATTGTCCCAGGAAGGTACTCCATTCTGATGGCTTCCATTACCATATGAAGCTAACAGCCTAGACTAAGACCCAAGGTAATGTATGACTGATAGAATGCTGGAAGTTTAAGAGTAAATCTCCTATCCTGGAATAACAACAAGCATGGTATGTCTAGATTCATTTCTTTTTTTATAACTTTATATTTTATTAATTTTTATAATTTTATAACATATAACACAATATAACCACATACAACACAACTTAAAAATACAATCCAACCAAATAATTAACAATAACTTTAACATTAACTTTAACACGACAACCATTCAACTTATGTCCTAGTTTAACATTAATTTCTAAACTTGCTTGATTGGTTGCTGTTCAGAGACATTTTATATTTAATAAATTCCTTTTATTTTGAACAGTGGAAGTTTGTTCTCCATAACCACCTTAAGCCAAATAATTTTTCAGTTTTGGTGTGAAAACAGAGAAAAGGAAAATTCTGTGCATTACCCTCAGTTCTGGACAGGAGGGATACACTTCTGTTAAGAATATTGAGACATCTATGTTCTGTATCACTACCCTATATTAGGAGTTCACTGTTTTTGATAGACAGATTGTGAAAGCTGTAGGGTACAAAAGGTAGCTAACGCCTCTCAGAGCAATCGTCCTTTGGGAACACTGACCTTAATGCCGTGGTTAATACTCTCGGCTGCACTGTATGTGTGAGTTAACCACTGTGAGCAATCACTGGCACTGGCTGGATAACTGAAGCAGCCCTCCCTTTTCTGCAGCATTTTGGAGAAGCTCCATGTGGCTCCTTTGTGCCTGCTTAATGGTAACTAATCAGAAACTATCTGACCAAAATCTTCCTTTTAGTAGCTGTACATTTACTCAACTGAGTTTTGTTGGTCTTATTGACACAGTTTATCAGAGTAATTGAGTTAATTGATTAAGCCAGGGACTTTCCATGTGATTGCACTATTGTACAAAAAGTGTTAAATTGCTGAGAGGGAATCTAGATCTTTTGCTCCCGATGGAATTAAAAACAACAACACACCAGTTCACAAGAAACTCAGAACAAGTCAAATAAGAAACAAGTTGCGCAACTCCAGAGCCACATCCAAATGCAAACTAGTGGTGGGAGTAGGATTGCCAGGCTGAGCTTGGCAACTAGTGGGAGGCTTGGGGGCAGGGTATGGGGGGGGGGGGCGTGTCGTCAACAACATCACTTTCCAGTACAACCTGGAAGTGACGAAGAGTAGCTGTAGGAATTGCTGAAAACCATGGAAACCATAGAGTTTCCAGTGATTTCTAGAGCTACCCTTTGTCATTTCCGTGTTGTACTTGGAAGTGATGTGGGGAAATCACTGTTTCTCTCCCCTCCTGCCACTGCTTGGAGTGGTGGTGGAAGTGTGGCTCAGTGACAGAGCATCTCTATGCGGAAGGCCCCAGGTTCAAGTCTAGTATCTCCATTTAAAAAGATCAGGTAGCACTCATTAAAAACTGTAGGAATTCAACAATGGGTCAAGAACAATTAAGCTACCTATAGCTATCTTTTTTTTTGACAGCGTGCAAGAGAAATTGACTGTGTGTGGGGGGGGTGATAATTCATGATTTTGCAATGAAGAAGGCCAAAAGAATAAAGCTTTAAAGTTTATTGGCTTAATGTCTGCAGCCACGTTGGTCCATTAGAATTTTTTTTTAAATGAAGCCATTGACAAGATAATCCATTTTTAGAGACAAAAAAGTTACAAAAATAGTTAACAGACTTCTAGGGCACTCAACCTGGTTATTATTAACCAAATGTAAGACATCCAGACCATGACTTGGATGGCCCAGGCTAGCCTGATCGGCTCAGATCTCAGAAGCTAAGCAGGGTCAGCCCTGGTTAATACTTGGATGAGAGACCACAACTGAAGGCCAAGGTCTCTATATGCAGAGGCAGGCAGTGGCAAACGACCGATGTTCCTCCCTTGCCTTGAAAAGCACAGGAAGGGTTGCCATAATTTGTCTGTGACTCGATGGCACTTTACATACACATAGCAAAGGCTGGCATTTTCCAGAAATGTAGAATATGTAACAGTAGAGTCAGAATTTAAACAAACAGTTTTCATGGCTCATGATACTGCATGCATGGGGTGAGGGACTGTGATGTGGGTTGGGGTGAGTGCGTGTGTGTGGGCATAAGTTTGTACTGCCCCCCCAATAATGCTTGGCCCTATGACTGCACAAAGCAGCTTCGTGTGTACAAACCACTACGCTCATAATTCAATCAAGCTGAAATAGCAAGATTTAAAGCAGTTTAGTAACTGAGTTCAGTGGGATTCACTAGCAGCAGGTACTTGGTCACTGGTTGGTGGGTAAAAGAGTACCTCCCTACACTGAAGGTTTCAAAAGCAAGGCAAGACAAACATCAAAGTAGCAACCTATGATTAAGCACCAGCTAGTTTGCCTGCCAGCCACGATCGCCCTCACCTGCTTTCTGTTGTTGTTTTATCCTGTGGCCTCTTCTAAGAGAGAAGGGGAGCTAGAGGGAAGAAAGAGATTTCCTTCCTTAGCATTTGTGGGTAAATACCAAGACATCCATCTGACACAATGTCTGTGTCATCACTGGTGGCAGGAAACTCTGCTTTCCCTGTGTGTATGCCATGTGACAGAACCGTTTAAAAGCTTTATTTGACCTCTTCGTTCCTTTTCGATTTGAGCCATGTGCCACTGATGTGTGGAGGCACTGATGCAACCCTTAAAAAAATAAAAACTGGGCCATCACCTCCTAGGGTGTGTTCAAACGGCTCTTTTGAGCTGTGGATTTAAAGTGCACCTCAATATCTGGGAATCGTGCCGCTTTTGTTAGTAGCCTGTCGATCCCCGTTGGGGATCCGTACTTAAAAGATGGCCGATGGGCCAATGCTGGACTTTCCACTGTCAGGTCATTCCACCAGTGCGCAATCAGTCTGTAGGGATGGTCTCCAGACCATCCTGAATGGCCGCCATTTTAAAAAAGACTTAGTAATGCATGCATAACCGCTTAAACATGTGACATCCACAGACGGTGAGGCACATATGCACATATGCGCATGCGCAGACAGGATTTTTTTTTTAAAAAAAAGCCAACTGCACAGCTCCTCTCGGTGGATGCCGTCTAGACAATCCACCGTGGAATCACACACAGTAAAGCAATTCACAGGGGAGCTGTCTGGTCGTGCAATGCTGGATTAAAAAGATCTAGATCAAATTATAGCCAGGCCAATGGTGGGATTAGCTGCCCGTCTGAACACCCCCTCTCTTCTCCTCTACAGAACTGCCTTTATTTCCTCCCCCCCCAGTTGAAAAACAGTGCTGTGAAGTCTATCCTCTTCTCCCCTATTGCACTGGATCTCCATGTAATACTAACAAAAGAGCTGCCTTATGCTACACTATTGGTGCAACTGGTCCAGTGCTTTCTGGTGTAGCTCCAGAGACAGGCTTCTTTCTAGTTAGGCCAGGGATTGAACATGAGATCTTCTGTATGCAAGCTGTGTACTCTGCTACTAAGCTGCCAGGAGGTCTTTTGTTTTTGTAATTAACAACATGATGAGCAGACTAACACCGAAGGCAATGCCTCTGGCTCTAAGCACATCACCTTTCATTTCATTGTGACTGGCTATTCTGCCACTGGCACTGTGTAGTCACTAATAAAAGTGTACATTTCACAGAACAAAAAAACCCGCTTTCTCTTTGTCACCAGAGAAAGGCCATCAGTCCCTGTCCCTACTATTCTCTGTGCTGACTGTGCTGGGACAGGAACTCAAAGCTGGACGGCAAAACTGTAACTTGAGCCCAGAGGCATTCCACAAAGTAAACAGAAGTTAATGAGTTCTGTGGTTGATAGGAGGGCTGAGGTGACCAGTCACGGGAAGATCCTGATACGTGAGCTGAGGCACAGGGATATCCACTGTGCTACCATAGATGGAGAAACTATCAATGCATCCTGTTTCCTAGGATCACAGAGATGTCCGTTCATGTCGTACGCAAAAACACATTTGGTGTTCTCAAAAGAGACTGCAAAGTATGCTTTTTAGACACGAGGCAACCACAGCATTGCCAGCACCTAAAACGAGTGGTTCCCACCCTGGAGGGCCATGGAGTCCACAAATCCGTCCAGCTCCGGCAGGTTTCCACCTTCCCTTCCCCGTACATGCCTTTCTCCCAGGCTCACCTCCATGACAGCCATGCCCCCCAACTCTGCATCAGGCCAGCGGGGCTTCATCTGTCAAGCAAGCCATGCCTCCCCAGTTGAGACTGCCTGCTCTGAGCCCCTAAAGCAAGTAACATGGGACCAGCTGTGTGCTGGCCCTGTCAGTGCTGCTTGCCAGCTTGTGAGGAGCACCACTCTGTTATGTCCGCTGATGGCCACATGGCACCAGTGACTTATAGCTTGAGCTTGACTCCTGGAAACAATGGGAGCCAAGGATCCTAGACCCCCACTAGCCCTCCAATGAGAACTCTGGCGGGAAATTCAAACCCACTTTGGGGTGTGTTCTAGGGACTATATAAAGTTGGCCCTCATGGCTGATATTGCATGCTAACTGTGTACCAATAAAGAATGTTGTTTGCTACGTTGTCATCCAACTGATCTGTGCAAGGCACCCAGTACACAATACACTCCTTGTGGGAGGCTTGGTTGGCTCCTATCTTCTACCCCTTCCACCTCTGGTGTCAGCTGGAAATGCCCATGCCGTCAATGGAGGCATGATCGTGGCTATTTGAGGAGCTGCTGTTCATCTGGTGGCATCTTTGCATGCCTGTCGGCTGGTCCCCCCCCCCCCCCCATCTTTGCCAGCATGGGAAGGCCCAGAGCTGCATCAGACAGCCACTAGGAGTAGGAACTTCACTGGGAGGCAGGATCTCTCTGGACCACCCCAAAATATCCTGGCAAGTGCATGGGAGGAGAGGATGCTCCTGATGGGGGGAGCCATCCTACCTTTACAAAGAGCAGCCTCCCCACCCGTTATTATCCATGACTAAAATAGAAGAACAAGAAGAGGAGAAGAGATTGGATTTATATCCCGCCCTTCACTCACTTGGAGTCTCAGAGCGGCTTACAAACTCCTTTCCCTTCCCCTCCCCACAACAGACACCCTGTGAGGTAGGTGGGGCTGAGAGAGCTCTGAGACAACTGTCCTTGAGAGAACAACTTTAGACAGAACTACGGCTTGCCTAAGGTCATCCAGCAGGCGCAAGTGGAGGAGTGGGGAATCAAACCCGGTTCTCCCAAACAAATACCAGTTTGATGCAGAAAACCTCATATCTCTTGTTTCTCATTTGCTCTTTAGCAGTGTTTTTCTGTGAACAGCAAACTGAGAGGCAAGTTGGAATTTCAGGAATCAGCATTAATCTCTTTTTGAAGTACTAGACTAGTACCTAGAGCTATGACTTGCTATAGATGAAGCATTTTCCTTCTGATTGCAACACAGCCTCATGTTTTAAAATGCTATTAGCAACTTCTGATTAGAAATAAACCACTTATTCTGCCTAATTCATGCATCGGAAGTGAGCTCTGTCTCAAGAGAGCTTATGCTGGAATAAATTTTAGAACAAAGTTTGAGTCCAGTGACACCTTTACTTTTTTTTTTTTTTTTTTTAGAGATTGTATTTATACCCCGCCCTCCACCCACTTGGAGTCTCAGAGCGGCTTACAATCTCCTTTCCTTTCCCTTCCCTTCCCCACAACAGACACCCTGTGAGGTGGGTGGGGCTGAGAGAGCTCTGAGACAACTGTCCTTGAGGGAAAAGCTGGTACAAAGCTATGGCTTGCCCAAGGTCATCCAGCCAGGTGCAAGTGGAGGAGTGGGGAATCAAACCCGGTTCTCCCAGATTAGAGACCACGCACTTAACCACTACACCAAACTGGCTCTCAGTGACACCTTTACGACGAGAAAAGTTTAATTGTGGATATAAGCTTTTGTGTGCAAGCGCACTTCTTCAGATATAGTGAAACAGAGTTCCCCAAGCCTTACATATAGGTGTGGGGGCAGTTAGTTGCCAGGAAGGGCTAGATAGAGTCAAGAAGAAGAAGAGCTGGGTTTATATCCTGCCCTTCACTTGGAGTTTCAGAGCCACTTACAATCTCCTTCCCTTCCTCTCCTCACAACAGAGACCGTGTTGTGTATTGAGCTTGAGTCATCCCTGAACTAGTACCTGAGGCTGGCTGAGCTTGTTGTTTAAGTGTGGTGTTTGCAGGGGTCCTTTTGTAGAAAAAGAGGTGCAGGAGCTCATTAGCATACCTATTAGCATAACTCATTAGCGTAACTGGCTGAATGTCAGTTTCAGCCCTATTATACCCTATGGGCCATTGAAGTCAATGGCAAAAACTCATAGGGTATACGAGGGGCTGGAGGAGAGGGGGTTTGAGAGAGAGCCTCCAAACTTGCAGGGTACCTTCTGGGACCTCTCCCCAAAATACCCATCAAGTTTCAAGAAGATTGGACCATGGAGTACAATTCTACGGGGCCTCAAACAGGTTGCCCCATCCCCGTCATTGTTCTCTATGGTGGGAAAAACGTTACTTTTTTCCCACCATAGAGAACAATGGAGGGAATGGGGGCAACCTGTTTGGAGGCCTGTAGAATTGGACCCCCTGGTCCAATCTTCTTGAAACTTGGTGGGTATTTGGGGGAGAGGTCCCAGAAGTTACCCTGCAAGTTTGGAGCCTCTCCCTCAACCCCCCTCCCCTCCAGCCACTTTTAAAGTCATCGCCGAATTTCAGCAGCAATTCGGCGGCGTGCCGAATCAGATCAGAGAATCTGATTTGGCCCGTGGCTGCCCTACTGCCTACTCCTGGGCTGGCGGTGCAGCACTCCTTCTCGCTCCGGCCCCAAAGGACCCCTGGGTGTTTGCATGCTATATAAACAGGGCTGCAGCCCTGGAGTTTGTTCTAGTTTTGTTCCTGAAATCACTAAATAAAGTAGAGCTGTTCACTGCAATGCATCTTGAACCTAGTATTTAACACACCCTCTGAGGTAGGTGGAGCTGAGAGAACTGCTCTTGACAGCTCTGAGAGAACTGTGACTGACCCAAGGTCACCCAGCTGGCTGCATCTGGAGGAGCGGAGAATCAAACCCAGTTCTTCCAGATTAGCGTCTGCTGCTCTTGACCGCTCTACCAAACTGGCTCCAATCTTAGCTATATTTATCGCTCAGTTACTTAGGCATCTTGATTCTAACTAGCCTTTCCTGGAAACTGAACCCCCTCTGCCTATATGTAAGGCTTTAGAAAGTCCGTTTCAATATATCTGAAGAAGAATGCATGCACACAAAAGCTTATACCCAGAATTAAACTTTGTTGGTCTTAAAGGTGCCAATGGAGCCAAACTTTGTTCTATTGCTCCAGACCAACACAGTTACCCACTTGGAATAAATTTTGTTACTCCTTTAGGTGCTACTGGGCTCCTCATGTATTTTGCCAGATAGATTAGTAATCACTACATTATCAGCTGTGGAAGAGACCTGTGCCCAGAGATCTGACGGCATGTTCTGGAAAGGGGCTCCCTTCTTCCAACCCAAGTGCTATCACTTAGGCCACGGGGGGGTACGATGACAGCCAAGCATCCCTTGATCATGCCTATATCCAGCACAACTGAAAGTTCTCTCCTCAAGGAATATTTTGCATTGCACTTTAATCACAATCTGTGATAGATTCTGGTATCTGTGAGCTCTTTTGGGACCCAGCTTACCACTTAAAAGGAGGGTTTATAAAGCCCCTAGCTGTCTACTGGCTGGCTACATGTTCGTTTTGAATATCCAGAACTGTCTGATGAAGCTGCGATGTACCTGATCCCTTTCGCCACAACGTATGTTTGTGAAAATGGATTTTCCGCATTTGTGGCATTGAAAAATAAATGCCAAAAACAAGCTGGATATGGAACCAGATCTAAGGTTGAAACTTTCCTCGCTGCAACCAGAGGTCTGATCTATGAATGTGGCAAAACAGCACCAGCCCTCCCGTTAAATAACGCAGTACAATAAGTAAGCAAATATACCCTCTGCAGACCAAAAAAAAAAAATAACATGTCTCCTACATACATTATTACTATTATTACTCCCACATCCAATTATTTCTATTTTTCAAATATATGTAGATGTTGCGATTAATAAAACACAAATTCATTTAAAATCATTACTGAATTCATAGGCCTCTGTTGTGAGGAACTCCAAGTTTTATGAGACTGGTCTTTTCCTAATGCCATGAGCAGCTCTGAAAGTTCTTCCAGCTGTTTTTGCAGTAGGCTGGCCAACCTCCAGGTGGGGCCTGGAGATCTGGAATTACAACTGATCTCCAAACAGGGAACCTCTAGGAACAGCATGAAGTTTGCAGTTGGAAAGGGAAATGAGGGGGAAAAATCACCCCTCTGTTTCGTTACTGGAACTTTACCACAGTACTGAAGCCCTTACTTTTAAACCGTGGCTAATAGGGTTGCCAAGGTATTGTTCTGAAGAGGCCAGATAATGAAGGTCTCCATGAGATATACATGGTTTGCTGCATACTTTGAAAAGAAGCTGTCTGGTGCATGGCTGATAGGGTTGCCAAGTCTGGGTTGGAAAATACCTGGGGACTTTGGGGGTGGATCCAGGAGAGGGCGGGGTTTGGGGAGGGGAGGAGCCTCAGCATGATACAATGCCATAGAGTCCACCCTCCAAAGCAGCCATTTTCTCCAGGGGAGCTGATCTTTGTCAGCTGGAGATCAGTTGTAAAAGCAAGAGATCCCCAGGCCCCACCTGGAGGCTGGCAACCCTAATGGCTGACAGTGGTGAAGGAGGAGGAGTATGATTAGGATGGTGTCTTTGGGTGAAGTTTGAACATTGCTGCTTTAGGAAAACAGGATGAATGGACTCCATGAGCACTGTCGATGGTTATCGCAAGGTGGGTCTTGCAAGTTGTGTTGGAGTGGCACTTCCCCATGGCTCAAAATGGTTCCATAATACATCACTGGACAGGGTGCCTAAGCCTCCCTTCTGGGCCCAAGCACCTGATCCAGATTGGTTCTACACATGCCTGGGAATTAAGTTTCCAGCATGAAACTCCCAGTGCGGATATGATTGTGTGGGCCCAGGTAGGATAGGAAGAAAACATAAGAAGTTGGGCCCTTAGATTCACTACACTTCTGGCATTCAGCTATAAAGGAAGTCTACTCAGGGCCGCCCTCAAGGACTGCTTGGAAATGACAATTGTTGTCGAATAGAGTGGTGTGCATCTTGCTCTTTCATAACTTGGACCCTCTTTTCTATAGAGAATCTTTTCTGCCTTGTTTCTCAGTCTACTAGGCTATTGAGATGTTGCCTTCAACGATAAACTCTACAGCATAAAGAAAATATTTCAGTGATTTCCAGCAAATTATTGCTGATCTTTCCGGGAAAAGAAAGAGATCTTACTGTGTGTAGATGCTTGGGGAAACTTTCATGCAAATCCCCTAAAGAGGGAAATAGTAACTCCTCAGGACTGTTTCAGGCAAGGGCAGCATAAGAATAACCAGGTCTAGGGCTTATGGTGGGGCTCACTGCCACTGTTCTCTTGCCCACATGCCTGCCCCACCACTACCATCGAGGTTTTGCCCACAAACCAAAGCATTGCTCCTGATGTGCCTACGGCACTTCAGAGTTATGTAGGTAGGTTGCATCTATTTCTGTCTGGCTTCTTCCCTTCCCACTCCCAGTAAGTTCACCCCCCCATCCCCCACCAGCTGGTCTGATGGACCTGGCAACCTTACAACAACAACAACAACAACAGGAGGTGGAGGAGGAGATTGGATTTATACCCTGTCCTTCACTTGGAGTCTCAGAGAGGCTTATAAACTCCTTCCCCTTCCCCTCCCCACAACAGACACCCCATGAGGTAGGTGGGGCTGAGAGAGCTCTGAGACAACTGTCCTTGAGAGAACAGCTCTAACAGAACTATGGCTTGCCCAAGGTCATCCAGCAGCTGCAAGTAGAGGAGTGGGGAATCAAACCTGGTTCTCCCAGATCAGAGTTCACGCACTTAACCACCACATCAAACCACACCAGGCAGTTTCTTGTTCAATTCAAACAGCTCTGGTTTGGGATCAGAAAGCTGGTGGGAGTGGGTGGGTGGGGTTTCTGCCTAGGGTTGCCAACTGTGAGCTGAGAAATTCCTAGAGATTTTGGAAGTGGAGCCTGGGGGCGGGAGGCATCAGGGGAAAGGAGAGACCTCAGAGGGGTATAATGCCACAGAACAGGGGCGTCAAGTTTTAAATTCCCCGGGGGGGCGGGGGCTTGTGCGTGCACGCAAAGCGCGCGTGCACACTGGGACCATGTTCCTGCTGCTGCTGCCTCCCCCCCCCCCCGGCCTGGCCACTCTTGCTTCCGTCCCTCCATCCGTCCAGGGGCCAGCTGGGCATTTGCTTAGCTGGCCCCTGGACGGACTGAGGGAGGGAGGCAGTCAGGCCGGCGGGGGGGGGGGGGGGGAGAGAGAGAGAGATGGCGGCCCGGTGGCCCTAGGAAGGGCCCAGGGACTTGCGGCGGCAGGCACTCCATTTTCCCAGGGGGGGCTCAGTCCCTCCCGGGAAATTTCGGGGATGGCTTGAGCCCTCAAGCCCCCCCCCGTAGTTGATGCCTATGCCACAGAATTCACCTTCCAGCTATTTTCTCCAGGGGAACTGATCTTTGTTAACAGGATATCTCCAGCCACCACCTGGAGTTTGACAACTCTACCTCTGCCCCTTTCCTCTGCATGCCATGATCCCCATCTGAATCAGCCTGAATGTGCCTGGGAACTGTTTCTAACATGGAACTTGCAGCACATGCCTCATCACATCAACTCAGGGAGGACCCAAGGAAAACATTATGTGTAGATGGGCCCTGAGAGAAAAGTTTGCAGCCTCCTTAAAGGATACCAGATTTCTTGTGTAGCACTACCCCAGAAGCGAAAGCTGTACCACTATAAAGCCCCCAGGTGCATAGCCTGCTTGCCATTTATACATTACCTTGGGCACTTTTTTTTAGGCTGAAAAGGCATACTTAACTATCAGATAAATACATAACTTATGTTCATTTTCATTCTGTGTACCCACTTCGACTCTCCAACCTTAGTTTGGTAGCATCACACCCCATGTGAAACCGTGGGAATTTGACCCCCCAACTTATTTAGCTAGAGCAGGGGTGGCCAACCTTGCTTAACGTAAGAGCCACATAGAATAAACGTAAGAGCCACATAGAGATGTCTGAGAGCCGCAAGACAGGAACAAATATCACACACACGTTTTTATTTTTAAAAATATGCAGATTTGCTTTTTATTAACGTTAAATGGGACTGCCAAAAATAAAAACAAACGAGGAAAACCGGTTATTGATAATGATATTACTTGTCTGCTAATGATATTGAAAGAGAGAGAGAAAAAGAGAGAGATGGAAAGAAAGAATTAAAGAAGTGGAAAGAAAGAGAGAGAGAAAAACTAGGAAAGCAAATAGATGGGAGGGAGGAGGGAAGGAAGGAAGGAAGGGAGAAAGAGAGAAAAAGCATGCCTCCCCTTTGCTTCCCCAGCCGCCCTGCCAGGAGCCGCACAATATGTGTGAAAGAGCCGCATGTGGCTCCCGAGCCACAGGTTGGCCACCCGTGAGCTAGAGTGAAGGAATCTTCTCTGGTCTTGGGGAATACTTGACTGCACTTAAGAAGATTGTAGCTGAGCTGGGTTTATTTACAATTGGTAATGCGGCATCTGTGTAAAACATTCCTGAAAGGTTAAAAGTGCCCTGATTTAACAGTGGTGATAATCCCCTCTCTTCCTCTCTCTCCCTCTCTCCAGCAGCTACAGAATACACATGGACAGTTTACTTCTGTTGCCAATTCATTATACTCCGTGCTTACAGCCAAATCAATTATATTATAGTCGAATTGCAGTCAAATCAATTGTACTATACTATATTATATTATATTATATCATATCAATTATTTTATATTAATTATTAATATAATATTAATTATAATAGTAATAGGTTTTGACCAGCTGACTAACCACACCATTGTTCTTGAGAGCCAGTTTGGTGTAGTGGTTAAGTGCACAGACTCTAATCTGGGAGAACCGGGTTTGATTCCCCACTCCTCCACTTGCACCTGGCTGGATGACCTTGGGCAAGCCATAGCTCTGGCACAGCTGTTCCCTCAAGGACAGCTTGGGAAAGAGCTCTCTCAGCCCCACCTACCTCACAGGGTGTCTGTGGGGAGGGGAAGGGAAAAGGAGTTTGTAAGCCGCTCTGAGACTCCCTTGGGGAGTGGAGGGCGGGGTATAAATCCAATCTCTTCTTCTTCTTAAAAGTGAGTTATGGTTATCTCTGTTTGTGGTAGGGACGGACTACAGAAAGCATCACTTTTCTTGTGAGAAGAACAGATTTCCCCCCTCCCTTTCATCAGGAGAGTTTAAGAATTTGCAGTGCTGATCTATTTTTGGAGTTCGGCTGTGCGCTCTGAAGGCAACAGAGAGACACATGGCACCTGCTCTGAAGTCACAAGTTATTTCAATCGCAACTGGGAAGGGTGGTACTGCTTGCCCTTGGTAGTGACTTTATTCTTGATATTTGGCAACAAAGAAGAAAAGGGCACTATGTTTAGGCCACTGCAAGAATATGGCAGGCACCGGGTGCTGATTAAATGTGCTCTAGTGATAAATAAAAATCAGGCCTGAATTACAGTCTCAAAGAAAGAAAGAAAGAATTCCCTGTGTTGTATACTGATTAGTCTAGTTACAAATGTGTTATATTTATAATTCCTAGCCAGAGAATCTTATTGCAAAATGGACCATGGGCAGGACACATCAGTTGCAAGTTCAAAATAGATGTGAAATCCATAGTACAAACATGAAAAATTATTCCAAAGCAGAAAGAAGCCATCTAGAGAAAAATACATGCAAAGCTCCCACCTCATGTCTTGTGTTTTATCTGAAAGCCCTTGTTAACTATTTTTGCCATACAAAGCATTATATCACACAAAGATTGCTTTAATCTAATTCTGCTTTTGACTTTCCCCCCTCTTAAAATGTCAGCTCCATTTGTCATTTTTTTAATGGAAGTACCAGTGATATTGTTAATGCTCCAGTTTTTCTCCAGGCTCCCATGCAAAGTATTCAAAACTCGTGAAATGAAACAAGCAGCACCCACAGTTTTTACTTTTAAAAACCACCATTGTCTTTGCCAAGCCATGCTACTGAACGGCCATAGCAAGGCCACTTCCACACTTACCTGAGGAAGAAGAGGAAGAAGAAATGGGCAAGAGGAGGGCTTAATGACAGCGAGAGAGACAGAAAGAGCAGCTACAGGACACTTGTCCTCTGTTCCTGCCACAGGGAAAGGGAGGAACTCCTCGACCAGGGAGGGGGGAGGAGCAGATGACACATCATGCAGGATTACTCCAGAATGTGGATGCCAGCGTCCCAGCACCAGATGCAAAATGGAAAGAGAACAGGACTCTTGAGCTTTTAATAGCGGTGTACAATGGAGGGAGACTTTCAGCAGGTCTCACTTATTGTGCATACAGGAAAAAGCTGCACTCTGAAATTCCCTCTTTAAGCTACTGAGGAGCCCATGTGTTCTTTAGCATCTGGCTGGCATCTGGTTGGCCTACAGAAAAGCGAGGCAATGCAAAGCAGCTTGCAAATGAGGGGGCAGTTTTTCAGCAGCCTCCTATCTCGGGGCAAGCAACAAAGCATTGCAGGCACAGTTTATGAAGAAGTGAAGTGGAAGGGGAGGAAAAGAGCGGGTGTTTTATTGTTCTCCCGCTGCCCATTTTCCTGTTCTCGGTGGTCTCCCCTTCATGGGGTTCCAGATGTGTGTATCCTTGCAAATGCACATCTGGAACTCCTTGGAACGAGCAGCAGCTGAAGTGGTGATTGGGAGTGGCCACCAGGGACAAGGTGAAGCACCTCTCCTGACATTTACTTGAGAAGGAAGAAGGTGCTGTTTGACAAACTTCTTGTGAGGAGAGATTTGTGGAACTCACTACTGTGAGTTGTGGTAATGGCCACGGAGGCATTTAAAAAGGCATTGGGCAGATTAATAGAGGTCATGAGTATCGTTGGCTGTCTGCTCTGAGAGTCAAATGGAGAATGCCATGGCCCGGCTATTGATGGATCTTCCCAGATGGGAACACATCCAGCCTGTGCTGAAGGCATTGCACTGGCTGCCAAGAGCATACTGAATTCATTCCAAGGTGCTGGTACTTACTTTTAAAGCCCTATATGGCCAGGGTCTGACATACCAGAGGGACCGCCTTTCCCCATATATACCCGAGAGAGCACTGAGGTCAGGGTTCCAAAACCGACTGTCCCTTCCGGGTCCCAAGGACGCCAGGCTTGCCACTACTAGGGCCAGGACTTTTTCAGTGGTGGCTCCATACTGGTGGAATGAGCTCCCAGAGGGTATCAGGGCCCTGCAGGATCTTTTGCAGTTCCGCAGGGCCTGCAAGACAGAGCTCTTCCACCAGGCTTTCAACTAGGAGCCGCCCCCACCACTACCAATGAGCCCGGCCCGTAGCCTTAACATCTGGCCCCTACCACTGTGCCCAGGAAGATCACTGAGTGGCAAACCGTTTGGCAGCAGGATGATCTCCAGTACGCCATCTTGTGTAATGATTGTATGAGCACTAGCACTTTGATTTGTTGATTTGACGTTTTTTATTGTGATCGTAATTTTAAATGGATTTTGTGTGTATTTAATGGTCTTGCACAGACCAATTATGTAAGACGCCCTGAGCCTGCTTGTGGGGAGGGCAGGGTATAAATAAATAAATACATGAATAAAGGCATTCCACTTCTGGTGGTCAGGTGCTAGGGAGCCGTCAGCAGGTGAGGGCTTCCCTGTGGCATCCTTCTGGCCTCTGTTAGAGACAGGATGCTGGACTGGATGAACCACTGGTCTGATCCAGCAGGGCTCTCCTTATGACAGCAAATAAGAATATGGGCCAGAGGGAGGGGCAGCAGAAATACCCTTTTTGCTCCTACGTTCTACATGGTCTGGCTGTACATTTTCACTTGCCCTCCTGCACGCTTTGTGGTACGTGATTGGCTTGTTTGGCTTGACTAATCTGGACTGCCTTTCTTCAGTGAATAATGAATGAATGAATTCAGTGAATAATGAATGAATGAATTCAGTGAATAATGAATTCACTGACATAAATTGCAATGTAGTTATGAGTCCAGTGTATAATTTAACTGATCCCTATGGCTGAAGCCAGGAATGCTTTTCCAGTCATAATGGTTAGATGTTTTATATATATTTCCCTGAAATACATTTGGACTGTGTCACTTACTTGAGCCATCTGGCTTTTTAACATTTTTAAAATTAGGAAAACAGAAAAAAACCATACACAACAAATAATTATATACTACATATACTGCTATATCCTGGGCCACCTGTACCCATTTCCCACATCCAATCTAATACTTACTTTTCTACCAGTTCTTGCGGAAAGGTCATGCTCCGAAAAACAACGAAGGGCAACCGTCATTGTGCAAAAGTATTCTGAATTTGTGGGGTTTTTTGGATGGGTCTTCTTTAAGCATAGAGATTTAATTTATCATGAACCGTAGTTTTCAACACAATGCTTCCAACTGTGATAATGTGCATTGCTTCCAATTTTGGGCCAGTATCATTCTGACCCACATCAACAGATGCATTACCAAATTCCACTGAGGTTTATGAAATTGTTCAGCACAGTGATGCTCTTGGTACAGCTGTACCCATGATCTTATTTATTCCTCTCTGTACTTCTTTCTAGAATTTCTAAATGATGTAACACCAACATCACCTATGGAAATAGGAACCCTGTCATTTTCTACACTGCCAACACGTCTTTGAGCTATTTAAAGGAATTTTTGATATTTTAACTGGTGTACAATACCATTTAAAAATTACTTTTAGCAGTTCTGATATCCACATTTTTAATATTTGTGAATTATATGCACATACACTCTTCTATACCTTCTTAGACAATTTTTGTTTTATTTACAAATCCCAGCTTGTTGAGTAGCTATGTTTAATTTTTTTTTATCTTGCTGCATTAGATTATACAGTTTAGATAAAAAATCCTTTTGTGCTGGGTGATAGTATAGCCATTTTTCCATGGCCATAAACAGCCTATACACATCTTGTACTCTACCTACTGTGCTAATATAATTCATGTTCTAGAGATACTGAAATTGTCATAGTGCTGTTGAGCCAACACTCTGTTGAACCCAGATCCATGATTTGATTCTGCCAACTCTCCTTATAGAGGGGAAGGCAAGACTGATGGCTAAACCAGTGTCATTGGCATACATAGTAGCAGACACATAGGATTGGGTTCCCATAAAATCTCTTTACCTGAAAAGGTTTCTTGTTTGTTGCTTGCTGCTATGAGCATAGGGAGTGTTTTATTAGGATCCCTTTAGACTCTTTGTTTTAGGTGCTTTTATGCCTTGGCTTTTTAACTTGCTCAGCTTTTTTTTATTGCTCTGTTATTTATTTATTCTAATCGTTTGGCTGTTTTATTGACTGTTAAAGTGCATGTGATTTGTTTTATCAATTTGTTTTATTGTCTTGTTGGGTCATGTTTCATTGTAAACCTCCTGGAGTAGGCAGCACACAAGACTCCTGAATAAATAATAAGTGAATAAAGAAATAATAAATTTGGATTGGGTTCCACCTCAAGTTATGGGCCTGGTGTAACAATGGAGTCCCTGATGCTGAGGGGTTGTCAGTTTCCTGTGATATGGCAATTCATGGGGGGGGGGAATAGCGTGTTGGTGTCCTTACTTATGCAAACAAGCTGTTTATTTGCATTAGCTGTTAGCACTATGTCAGAGTGGTCTTGGACTCTTTTCACTTGTCACTGACCTTCATTTATCTACCTTGAAAACAGCTGGGAACTAGTGTAGGTATGTATTGGTTTGGAGACAGCCAGTGTTTTAACTTATTGTGCTATAAAACTGTAGATGGAAATTCTGTAAATTGTATACCACTAACCTGTGGAGAGATGATTCTATCCAATTGCTTGTCCTAAATAGGTCCACTGACTTGTGTGTGTGTGTGTGTGTGTGTGTGTGGAGGGAACCTGAACATGCTCCTGCAATTGTTGACAGTCTAAAAGCAGATCCTTCTGAATACATCAGATAAATCTGGTTAGGACAAGGAGAAACAAAGGGATACTATCAGTTCTGTCCACAGGCAAGAGTCTATTTGGCATATTTATAGACCAAGATCCACATCTTCTAGATTCATTAGGCATCCAGTGTTTCTGTCTAGTTTTGTAAAGGAAAGGATGTCCAGTTCTACCCTTTGCCCAGTCATCCATTCAGCAGGGTGGAGAAAAATCCACCAGATGGTTAGCTACCATTGATCTCTGGAGAAGAGGGATTGTTCTTGTTTGCATTTTCGGACCATTGTATTTGTTCATTTGTAATGAAGGCGCGTATTGCAAAACAAAGTTTTAAAATAATAATCAAAAACATAAATTCTGTCTATGTATAGCCAGTAGGGTTGCCATCCTCCAGGTGGTGTCTGGAGATCTCCTGGGATTACAACTGATCTTCAGGTGACAAAGATTGGTTCACCTGGAGAAAACGGCTGCTGTGGAAGGTGGACTATATAGTGTTATACCCAACTGAAGTCCCTCCCATAACCCCACCCTCCCCAGGCTCCACCCTCAGGTATTTTCCAACCTGGAGCTGTCAACCTTAGTGTCCAGAGATAGCACAAAGAATCCAGTCCATCCATATGCATATTTCCCTGTATTTAGGAAAGACACATTCAATAGAAGAAATGGGAGTGGGGAAGAAGCAGAGGATCAGATAACATATAGGCCCAATTCACATATTCCATGGTAACCTCAGTTTGTAGCCTGGCAGTGTTTTGTGAAAGAGCTGCCTTCATCATGCAAATCACTTGGTTAGATCACATGAAGGGGTTGACAACTGGCCTGGGGGGAAACATTCTGCTCTTTTCATAGAGTTTTAATATGTGGAATGGCCAGGTGAAGCTTTCCATGGCCTGAAGGTAAATAGCATCATCTGGTAAGTAACATCTCATTGAGTCTCTATGATAGGAACAGGACCTTCTTCTAGGTAGTTGACAACCCACTGGTCTTCTTTGTCTTGGGTCTTCCATTTTGTAGCATTTTCTTTGAAAACCAAGATTACTGGCATGACAGAACTGACCAAACTAATCAAAGAATGTAAATACACCAGCACAAACATTCTGGAGGTCCTAGGGAATTAGTAGATGTATACTTCAAAGGCTTTACACCTAGGCTATAAGCAAGAGATATGGAGATTACCCCAGAGGTGGGAATGTTCATGCCTGGAAGCCTCTGAGGAACAGTGGGTGGTGTCTTCTCAACTGAATTCTTCCCTATCAGCAGGGGCTTTGAAATTTAGATTGAGAAATTCACAGGAGAACCTAGTTTACACATGAAGTTTCAGTGAGGCTTTTAGCAGCCCCCCCCCCCCAAATCTGAATGCCTAGAAGCCTATGGTTCCTTTATTTTATACAACGGCACCACCTGTTCTTCTTGTTGTAAACTCCCTCTCTGCTCTGCCTCCCTTTTCCTTCTACCACTGAGTCAGTCTGCCTCCTTTTCTGTCTTTTCTGCCAGCCATCCTCTTTGCTTCCTGCATGAGGTGTGTGTGTGTGTGTGTGTGAGTGAGTGTGTGTGTGTGTGCCTAATTTCTGGGACCTATTGTCTCTGAGATTTCAACAGAGTTTATAGACAGTAACAACATGTAACATGTTAACTATGCTGGGTAGATTGACTGTAGAAACACCATTCTCATGTAGAATGTGCAATGTGTCCATCATAAAAGTTAAAGTAGTGTATGGATGGTTCCTCTTCAGGCACTTACCAGTACCAGAGATACTCATCTTCAGCAAGGCTGGTGTAGCATATGCTCTGTAGTCACAATCTGGCCTCCTGTAATTGCTGCGCAATCCATCCCCTTGTAGCTGAATGTTGTGGATGCCAACCAGATAATTCAGACAGTGCATGGTACTTCTGGCTCAGACTTCATGTGACTGCATTTTGAAAATCTTTTACTTTCACTTCAGAATTTTTTTATTAATGCATTTAGTATCACCATTCAAACGCTATGCTCTTCTTTATACAAGTGTCACTGTGCCTTTCCAGCTGGAGTGGGAGAAGGCATTTCCTTACTTGACTTCCTCACATTCTGATGCATACTGCCTTGTAACTTATCTTGGATGCAGTCCTATTTCTGTCTTACTTGCCTGCCTACTCCTGCGCTCCTGAGGGGGGGGGGGAAAGCTTTGTGAGGGGGGAACTCTCTTGCCAGTTTCAGCCTGCACACAAGACCAGCATTCTTGTAAAGTTCAACTCTACAGGGCCTTGACAGTTTATAAAAATTTACATTATTACTATCCTGTCATGGGCTGGTGTAGGCGCATGGCCTTTTAAACAATAATAAGAAAATCTTGCAGATTTGAGGCAAGGCAGAAGACAGGAAAGAAAAGGAGAAAGAATAATGAGTCCAGCTACATGACAACAGCCATGGGAGAAAATTGGGTATTTGTTTGCCTTCTTAGAATATACCAAGGGCATTTCCAATTTCCAGGGGGGGGGGGCTGGGGGGGCTGGGCCAGAGACATCACAGGCCATTGTCTCCGGGGGAGGCTTAGCACTTCCTGGAAAAGTTTCTTTGGGGGGGCTCCAGCTCCCCAGGCCCCCTGAAGTTGACACCTATGGAATATACCTCATGACAGAGAACGTGTGGAGGGGGAGGAAAGCTGGTACGAGTGAAGCATGTCAGGTTTCTTCTGTACCTGTTTTCCCTTTGCCTCAAAACTTGCAGTGTTCTTTCCCACTGTATAAGCGGAAACCAGAATGGATGCCGTGGTGTCCAATGACAGAGAGGCATAAAACATAGCAGTGCAATTTTCTAATTTTTTTAAAGTGGCATGTTAATATTAACCAAAGAAAACTTCCACACAAGGAAAAGAGGTTGATTTTTTAAAATACGCTCCGAAGTCAGAAGAAAAATGAGGGGCAGAAGCTTAACAATGTACTTCAGATAAAATGTACTGCAATGTACTGCAAGATTTCTGCTTGCAGGTGACAAAAAAATTACAGAACTTTGAAATCTAAAAACCACTTTCCTTTATGGCTGTCAATCACGGCAGAAACCTAACACAAGCTCCTCTAAAACTGCAGCTCTGTCTTCTCCACATACATAACAATTAAGAAGCACATGAAAAACCCAATATAGAAGGATATTTTTAGAACTCAATCTGTAACCAAATATCCAAACTGGACAGAGTGCTAGCTACACCTAGTGGCTGCAGGTCATATTAGACTATTTCTATTTTGTTTGAAACACGCACACTCAGAACTGTGTCCAGTCACACTCAGTGCAATCATAAACAGAGTTCACACTCGTCTAACTCTATTGGTTAATGGGCTTAGAAGAGTGTAACTGCTCCAGATTGCACTGCCAGTGGGCCAATAGTTCAAATGTTTTCATAACAAAGCTGTATGATTATTTAGATTATATTTTTAGAGCTGTAGTGCTCAACTGCCAAAAAAAGTTGAAAACAGGCTTTGTACTAGAAAAGCAACTAATATGGTTCTAATAAGGTTCTGCATTGGTGAAAAGTGATACACAATGAGGCAAAAATTCTAACCAAGAATGAGAGTTTGGGGAGAAATCAACCTATTCCAGCATTTGTTAATTCTAGAAGGGGATTTTGAGGGGCTGGGAGGGATTTCTGAGTTCTTTTCTCCTCCCTTGATTCCTCGTATGACCCCAGCTTCTGATAAATATTTCCCAGATATACCACATATAAAAGAATATACAGCATCTTATAAAAGAATAACAAGTATAAAAGAATAACAAGTTGGCTGTATTGAGCTTCAGACATGAGGAAAATACAAAGGTGCTGCAGTTACATGTAGGAAAAGGGTTAACTTCTAACAATTAACAATTCCATATATATAATTCCCTTGCATAATGGCCATTTCCAGCTCTCCCACTGGCTGTGCAGTGTGCTCCATCAGCCATTGGCCCATCAACCGCCACTCAAGAGTACTTGCGTACCATTGGCTAGGTGCTGGGTCCACTCCTCTCCCCCGCCCACTGCCATCCTGGAGACTCTTCCCTCATAGAATAAGCTATCAAAATTAAAAAGAAAAGAAAAGAATAAGCTATCAAAACGGCTGTCTCTCCTGACGAAGACACTTCTTCTTCTTGGCTCCTGTGGGACTAACTTTTCCTTCAGTGGCTGTTGCTAGGCAACCAAGAAAGTGGGGTCTGAGAAAGGGTTGGATCTCAGACAGATACAATGCCAGAGACTTCACTCTCCAAACTAGCCATTGCCTACTGGGGAACCATTGTTGCCAATCTCCAGGTGAGGGCTGGAGATGACTCAGAATAACAACTGCTCTCCAGATGGCAGAGATCAGTTTCACTGGAGAAAATGGTGGGCTCTGTGCCATTATACTCTGCTGAGGTGGCCCTCCCCAAGACAGCCAGTGTAACGTAGCAGTTAGCAGTTAGTCTTCCAGACTCAGGTTCTTCCTGTGGAAGCTGATTGGGTGATTTCAGACCACTCACAGACTTTCAGCATAACCTATCTCACAGGATTGTTGTGCAAATCAAAAGGGGGTGAGGAGAATGATGTGAGCTGCTTTGGTCACCACTGTGGAGAAAGACTGTACTTTTCCTAGGTAGAGGCTACGGGGGGGGGAGATGGAAAGCTGAAGTCAGAGGCATAAATAATAGTATGTTGATGGTTGACTGGGAAGGAGATAGGGTTGCTACCTCCAAGACAGGTACAATGCCATAGACTCCAGCCTCCAAACCAACCATTTCCTCCTGGAGAACCATTGTTACCAATCTCCAGGGGAGGGCTGGAGATCACTCAGAATTACAACTGCTCTTCAGATGGTAGACATCAGTTCCCCTGGAGAAAACAGTAAGCTCTGTGTCATTGTACCCTGCTGAGGTCGCCACAACAAATTGTCACTGAGTGCCCAAGGCTAGGGCACCCGCCTTATTCCTAGTGAATAAATAAATCCAGAATGTTCCCCTAAATCCAGCATGAGTTTTGGTTGGAGGGTGGTATCACGGGTCTAGTGGAGGAAGACAAAAAAGATCAGCATCCAAATCTGGTTGTTTCAGAAAGACCTGGAACAGAGGATGGCATGAATTGCCTGATCTCTCTTCCCTTCACCTCTCTTGGCTTCATCCTAATGCCATTCCTCCAGCTCCTCTGACAAATAACTTAAATTGGAACACTCTCTTTCCAGATAACTATCCCAAGTCTTCTATTGTAATATGAAAAAAGACAGAAAAAGCCTTCTTTGAAGTTGAAAATTGACCATTTACAAGTAAATCCTGACTTTGACCCAAACAGCTCTGCACAAGCAGAGCTGATCTTGTCAGCTCTTGGAAGATAAGCAGGGTTGACTCTGGCAAGAATTGGGAGGGGAGACCTCTTTGAAATACCAAAGGCGAGAGGTGGGGGGAGGCTTTATTCAGCCACCTGTCTGAATATCCTCCATGCCTCCAGTAGGGGTCAGTCACCAGAGGTCATCCCCAGAGGTTGCCATGACTTCCAGGTACTCTCTCTCTCTCACACACACACAAAACCCACACAAAAAGCACACAGGTCTCTGTCTTGTACATTGCTTTTAAAAATCATTTATACCTCGATTTTCTCCTTAATGGGAAATTAAGGGGCTTATCCACTTTCCTATCCTCCATTTTATCGTCAAAACAAGTCAGTGAATTAGGTTAGGCTGAAAGAGAATGATGGCCACAAGGTCACTTAGCAAGCATCCATGGCAGAGTGGGGACTTAAAACTGTTGTCTCCCAGATCCTGGTCTGATACTCCAACCCCCACTCCATGCTGGTCTATAAATGCCATATAACAATACAACAGAAATATAATACTGTTAAGTACTCTTTTCTCATGTAGACACCTCAACCATTCATCCCTGTTCTCAGCATTAGCAAGAGAAGAGCATTAGGGGTAGTAGACATTTAATGTAGGAATCGTATAGAACTCAGCCAACTTCCAATAAATCTGAATAAAATTTCCAGAGGACAGTAAATATATACAGGAAAGGTCCCCCAAAGAGGACCCTCCAGCCTTTACAGAACTTCTGCTCTTGGCCTAGTCTTTCCGATTGCATGAAGTCTGAATCTTGCGCTGTTGACCATGTGCAATGTGTCCATGCCCTGAGTAAAAAGATAACTCCCAAAAGTTCTCCACTGTGTAGCTGAGGCTGACTTAATTGGGAGGATGAAAGTGTAAAAGCCCTTTATGTGCTGGGAGGAATAAGAGATGGTGCAATCAGAGTTAATGCCATGGCAGAGAGGCAGCCTAGATTAAGCTTTCCTTCTGGGGTGCCTCATTTATGTATTGAGAAGTAAGCAGGCTTTTTCAAGTAATAACAAATATACGAGATGCAGTTTCACAAAATTTGAATTTAATCACATGAAAATACTTTCTCTCAATTGCTTAAAATACCGTTTCAAGTGCCTCTTTCAGCTTAATAATACTGAAGACCTTCAGCGCTACTTATAGGTTTACTGAAAGACAGGAAAAAGAATTATATCCTAAAGCAAAAGCAATCCCAGTTTAGAATCCTGATTTGTGTAGAGGACCAAATTCAAGTTTGGCCAGGGACTTACATTTGGACATCACTGGCTAATGAAGCTTGACTCAAAGCTCAGTTGGCCCCCATGTCGGGATGGAAAGGGCGGTGGTGGTGGTGGAAATTGCCATCAAGTCCCAGCCAACATGGCGGCCCCTGGTGGGGTTTTCAAGGGAAGAGATGAGCAGAGGTGGTTTGCCATTGCCTGACTCTGCATGGCAGCCCTGGATTTCCTTGGTGGTCTCCCATCCAAGTACTAACCACGTTTGACCCTGTTTAGCTTCCAAGATCTGACAAGGCTGGGCTAGCCTTGGCCATCCAGGCCAGGGCACGAAAAGGGAACAGGAGCATATATCAGAGAAACTGCTGTGCCAGTCACTGACAACTCTTGATTGTTGTGAAACCTATGTAAAATGCAAACAAAATCAAGAAAAGCAGGGAGGGCATTCACAAGAACAGTAATGGGTGAAAACTAGGATTGCCAGGTCCCCTTGTCAATCCAGTGAGGGGATTTGGGGGATGTTCTGGAGGTGGACAGGGATGTTACACAACATGATGATGTCACCAGGAAGTGTTGTCATCACATCGGCAACGGCAGGGACAATGCTCTGGTTTTTGGGCAAAACTCTATGGTAAGTTCTCCCTCAAAGGATAGAGTTTTGTCCAAAAACCAGAGGGTCCCCACATGTTGTTGCCAATGCAATAACAGTAGTTCTGGGTGATGTCATTACATGGGGGTGGGGTTTTCCCCACCAGCCAGCTGGTCCATGGTGGGGAGAAGCCTCCCCAAAGCAGGGGATCCCCTGCTCGGACCTAGGGGCTGGCAATCCTAGTGACAACTCAGTTTTCTAGTTTTGCTGAGAAAACCCTGGTCATTGTTCAAGCCGTCACAGTTCCTGATGAGTACTTTCATTCTGGAACCTCCCCTCCTTTTGGGGGGGGGGGGGGGGAAGAACGATGACTTTAATGTGAGCACCAGTTTCCCTGAAGGCTGAAATGTTGTTAGAAGCCTGCAGGAAAACAGTTAAGTCTTCCAGGACTCTGTGTTGGTGGTCTACAAGTCCCCATTCTTCAAGGAAAGAACTTCAAAGATAGGCTCTAGTGCTGAATTAGAAGTTAGAAAGAAAGACTTTGATTGCATTTCCTGAGACCTAAGTAAAGACATGCTGTCAATCTGTTAAGAAAAACAAGAGACTGCTTCATCACCAATCGCTGGTATCATGAATGGCTGCTGTATTTTTCTTGGATTGCATTTGCATGATAATGTCAAACTTGGATTTCTTTCATTTCATGAGCTTCTGCGCCACAGAAATTATTTCAGAGAGAATGTGCTTATGATGACACTGTAGATGTAACCTTACGCGTTTCTTTAAAAAAATTGATGGATACTGTAAATAATGAAGTCAATTAAATATAATATTGGCCCCACAGTATAAACCTCCTTTCTCAGAGCGCTGTTCCTTCTTTATAGAATTCCTGTAGCCCAGTTAGCTATTTGCCTAATGGCTGCATGGCTCATTTCACAAAGAAAGGCCATTGCGTATGTGTTAAAGGTGGGGGGAAGGGAGCCTTCTAAGCCATTCTTTTTGGATCTGCAATTCCACAAGGTGGCACCAACACCTAATACATTCAAGAAGGAAGCGTGTTTACATTTCAAAGCTGGCCACCCGTAACAGATTAGTGGATTAATATTTTGCTCTAAAGGATCTGGCCTTTACTGTTGACATCAATTTATGTGCAGCACAGGCTTTTGCAGTTGTAAAAGTCATCCAGACTATAAACTGTACAATAGATGTCAACTGATTGCTTAGTGTGTCTCCCTGGAGCACCTCATAAACAGCTGTGTGGAGCTCACTGTTCTTGCAAGAGCCATCACAGCAGTCTGATGTCTTTCTCAGCGCCAGCACAAAGTAGGTCCGTCACTGGTATTTTTCCGCCAACCGCAAAGAGAGTGACGTGGTTTTATTAATCAGCATCTATTTTCCGTAACAAGTGTCTTTTGTGCTGCTTCTGCGCACGGAGGCTTATCACTGATCTCCACTGCAAATAAAACACTGTGTCTATTTATGGACATGGCTTAAAGAACAGTAGAGC
This sequence comes from Lepidodactylus listeri, assembly GCA_029233225.1. Lineage (NCBI taxonomy): Eukaryota > Metazoa > Chordata > Lepidosauria > Squamata > Gekkonidae > Lepidodactylus > Lepidodactylus listeri. The sequence continues at coordinate 46,060,160 of JARCFY010000003.1, forward strand.
TCATGTACCATATTAGAACTTTTTGAAAAAGTGCCAAAGTACAGAGGTCAAGTTTCCTGTGCTATAAGCAACTTAAACAGGAATGCAACACACACACACACACCCTCCCTTCCAACAGCTTCGTTTGCAAAAAATATCTGGCATTGGCTAAGTAAACTAGGTCACTGCACATATTATGGTTAAACACTTTGGTCTAATGCAAATAAGCAATTTAACAGTTTTAGGAAAACTTAAGGCAGATGGTGTCAACTGGAAAACCTGCAGTTGAGAATTCAAGCATTGACTATGTTTCTCTGGCGTCAACTTTGAATCAATGATGGGACCGCATTAATGGTTTGGAAATGTTGCCTTGCAGTTGCATATAATCACCCTCATTATCATATTGCAGAAAATTAATATAAAATGTGATTCCTGGAGTATTCTGTTTTGCAGTGCTTTTCAAGCTTCCCTGCATTCTAAGACTTGTTTTTGATACATTCACGTCATTTAAGTGTACACCTGGAAATGTAGCATGCAAATGAGACAAACATGTTATAAAGCTACTCAGAGGGCCAGTACTGTACATTTGAAAAGAACTACAGTCGGATACTAGCCTGAGTTTGCTGCCACATTGGCCCTGACTAAACTGTTTCCCTACCTTACTGTGAACTGCACTGTTGATGGTTCAATCTCACCTGGTATTAACCAGAAGAGTTATGCAACTAGTTGCACGGTCAAGAAAAGTTATTTATAGAAGGGCTATTATGGGAGAGGTTATTTGTGAAGGAATTATGGATGTTGGGAGTATAATGAATCTAAGCTTTAAACAACTTTACAGAATAAAAGTCAATCCCCACCGAAGCAGAGGGTTATTTTAGCCATTTTTACAGAATATTTGAATTCAAACAGTGCACAGGCTACTCAGAATATACTTCTAAATTTAAGGTGAATAAAACTGATGATTATATAACTGTAGTCCTGTCCCCATGCTTTGGGCATAGATTTTCCTGGCTCCAAAACCTCACTTCCGTCAAGTCCAAGTTAAAGTTGCAGATTACTTAAAACAGCTGTAAGTGGCTGCATACTTACAATAACTGGTTTTCACACAAATACAGAGGATATTGTAATAAATTATAATGGTATGATTTTAGAAGCCTACGCAATTATTGTTTGAAATCACTAGTGTGGGTGACTCAAAATATCACTTGTACCAGTGTCTTTTGTTCTCTATTATTTTTCCATCCATATTCTTTTAAGGAAAATTGGAACTTCTGCATTTGGAACGATAGTGTTCAGAAGGCTGAAACCAAAATACTGTCAAGTTCACCTCCCTGCCTCCAAGCAGAACTCCCCACCCATCCATCTTTTATGGATTTTCTCATACTCTACCTATGAGAAAATACCAGTGACAAAGAGCAGGTACCTCACACAGAAGCACACATGAAGCTGCTTTATACAGAATCAGGCCATCAGTCTATCAAAGGCTGCAGTCACACACACTAAATAATCCACTTTCAATGCACTTTCCAACTGGATTTTGCCAGTTCATACAGCAAAATCCAGTTGGAAAGTGCACTGAAAGTGGATTATTTAGTGTGTGTGACCATAGCCAAAGTCAATATTGTCTACACAGAGCATTAGCTCTGCAGGGTCTCAAAAGGAGGTCTTTCTCCTCACCTACTGCCAGATCGTTAAATGCCAGGGTTTGAACCTGGGACCTTCTGTGTGCCAAGCAGATGCACTACCACTGAGCCATGGCCCAAAAGTTAGCACTTTGAGAGCAAATGAGTCCAGGTCACTCAGGGAAGCCCAGCTACATGTTAAAAACACACACATGGTCTGTTCTACAAGGTTAGGGGATACCATATGTGAGGCTATTTTAATAAGAAAACTAATCCAATAACTTCTCCATTTTGCCTCAAATATGATCATGTAGAATATAATGAAGTTATATTCCCATCGTGTTGCTCACACTGAGGTTTTGGAGCATTATTAAAAAAGACATCTTTGCTGTATAAAAGAGCAAGAGTCCAGTAGCACCTTAAAAGCCTAGCAAAATATGTGGCAGGGTATGAGCTTTCGTGAGTCACTGCTCACTTCTTCAGATCTGATTTTTGTTAGTCTTTAAGTGAACAGTGACCTCCAAAAGCTCATACCCTGCCACATATTTTGATAGACTTAACACATCTTTGCTGTTACTAACACAAAAGAAGGGCAATGTAAACTTTTACAATAAATAAAACAAAGCAGGCTAAGAGCAAGGTTTAGCATTAAACTGCTGCAACCTTGTTAAAAAGGGAACATACAGGTTGTTAAACATCTAATACTTTACTCAGGTTTAAGTGACAATTTAGGAAACCTAACAATAGTAATAATGATGAAGCATACTTCTGCTATAAGGTAAATATTTAGAAGCTGGTACTTTTCATTCACTTTCCAGCTGTAAGACAACTGGGCTCATCTTTTCCTAATAAAACCCTTCCCATCATTACCAGCATTCTCTTTCCCTTCTTTCTCTCCTAATGTTATCTCAGGTTTCTGTGCAATGCAAATTTTATCACCTGCTGGAACACTTTTATGCCTGATACAAGAAACCAAAATTTGCAAAGTCCTTGTGTGTCTTTCTTTCCTGGAACCCTTCAGCACAACCATGACTTTATGTAAAGAACAAAGTTTCATAGATATATCAAATGACAGTATTTATAAAAATTAAAGTTTAATAGATAAATAGAATAAATACTTTATGCATCATAATTCTGGACAACTACATTTAAAGCAAGTAAGTTGGCAAATCACAAAATCGTTGCCTCTTGGCAATTTTACTTTTGATAAAATTACACAGGCATGTTACAACGTTATTTATGAAACTGTGATGTCATATTTATGCTTAAATCCTTTTCACCTTCTGCACCAATCATGACATACAAAATACAATGGTGTCATGTAAGTTTTCCTTCAAAACATTTCTTGCAGAACCCAACAGTTCAACAATTCAGACGGACTATGTGTATCAAACATTGGTGGGGGGAGAGAAGGATAAATTAAAGAGAAAAACTTATTGGTAAATGATGTCTAGGAAAAATTAAAGCATTTCTCAACTTTTTTATTGACACAGGCAAATTAAAATAGAATAAATTAACAAGTATGTCCTCAAAAAAAAGTTTTGTACAAAAATAGTCAAAATTTCCTAAAAAGCTTTCAACACAGTAGTATTTTCCCATTGAACTGAATAAACTATGTAGGCATGATGCCAAAATAAAAGAAGGCTGCAGAAAGAGCTAGAACAAATTTCTTTAAAAGAATTGTGAAATGTTCCTTTACCCCCCAACTAGAGACCATTCCATTCATACTATTGTTATTGTCTGTACAGATGTGAAGGGGAACAGAGAGCAGAGGTTTAAGGAACTGGTTTCTTTTTCCTGATCAGGGAAGGTTTGGCCCACATTTCTTAAGCTTCCAGTTTAAGCAGACTAAAAGTTAGTAGCACTGCAATGCATAGTTAAAAACAAAGCAAGAGGGCAGTATTTGTGCAGGAATCTACCCTGAACTTCATGCAACCAACTAATGCATTTTTTTGTCCTTTAACTCAAGAATCTGAATGCTGTCCTAGTTATTTGAAATGATAGCCTACAGAAAATCCACAAGTTTAAGCAATCTGCCAATATTTGTAACAGTTGAAATAATTGGCATATTACCAGTGGGGGGGGGGGGGGAAATAAGCAGAGAGACTGAGGAATTCTAAAGACTCAATCATTATTACAGGAAGGGAGGACAGAAATGAGTATCCCAGGTTAAACATAAAGAATTATGACAGCAATTAAAAACAAAGAAGGGAGAAATCATATTTATACAAGCTTAGAGTTTACTCTGTTTCCCAGATACTCAAGATCCTAAAAGCCTTTGCCATACTGTTGTCTTGAGGGAATGTTTGCATTCGCACAGATAAGAAGTCCTTTTGTTTCACAAGAAGTCAGCAGCTCACTCGGCTGGACTGCTGTTTGCAAACGAAGTCCGTCATGAAATCAAACTCGTTCTGTCCCAACCACAGCTCGGGAAGCTCCTTGATGCGGTCCAAGCCCATTTCTATGACTAAGGACATGAGCACCTCCTCATCTATGAAGTCAGTGTCTATGACATTGGGCGGCAGCATTGCTGCAGGGACGTGGGGCACAGAGGCAGGCACGCTGCCGCCGCCGCCGCCGCTGCTGTGCTTCGGGTTGCAGTCTCTAAAATGCTGGGCTGCTCCATTGAGCTGATGGTTGGCAGGGTGCAAGTCCGGCATGTAGTGGTTGTGAGGATACGGATGGTACTGGTAGTTGAGCTTCTGCAGCTGCATGCTGGCTGTTAAGGGCCCCCCCTGGGTGGCCACTGCAGGGGCCATGAACTGGGAACTGGTAAACCTGGCCGTCGGCGGCATGCTGCTCGGAGGGTGACCCCCGTTCACATTCCCCGGCCCCATGGCGTGTCTGATCCCACTGCTTGCATTCATATTTCCACCTCCGTAATGTATATGGTCGCTCATCAAAGCGGTGAAGGCGTGTTGCTGTTGCTGATGATGGTGGGGGGTGGGAAACTGACCCATTCCCATTCGATGTGCGGGATGGTGATGAAGCCCATTGGTTCCATCGGGGAAGCGCCCGTGGTTCATGGCCATCATGTGGTCTGCCATTTCCAGCCTTTAAAAGTTAATGTTTACAGAGAAAGAGATAAACATTGTTGTTCCAGCCACTGATGCTCCCTTTCTCGGAAAACTCACTATCCCAAGGAAACAGTTGCGGGCTGTAGCCGACTCCCCCCGGGCCCTAGGATCTTCCCCCCCCCCCCCTTCTTTCTTAAAAAACAAAACAGAGAAATTCGCCCACAGCAAGACCCATTTCCAATCATTTGCTTTAAAAACGGCAAGCGGTAAGGAAGCACCTTGTGCAACGCGGAGTCGCAACTCGCGCACGCCCAGAAGCCAAAGAAGCCTGCACAACAGCAACAAGCCACCCTCTTCTCCAAAACACACTTAATTTAAAATAAAAGCCTCCGGATCTGAAAAAGCATGCACGTTTTTTAATGTAACGCGCCGTAGCATAAAAGCTTTACGTAAGGACTACAGAGGGCACAGATCTACCCGACCTTTTCGTCTCCTTGTCAAGAACTTCGGAAATTAAAGTCTGCAAAGGCTTGTTTGTAATACGAACGTTGTAAGTGGATTTCAGGGCTCCGGCTCAGAAGTCCTGCTTCCCCTCCCACCCCACCAAACATGCTCATTCATATTGTTGCCGAAAAGAAAAAAAAAAGGGGGGAAACCAAGCTCTTTCGCCACTCACCTCACGCCCTCCCTTTTCTTCTTTTGCTTCAAACGTGCTGATAAAAAAAAAAAGTCAGTAAAGCTCTCCCAGCATAAAAGCAGGCGGTTCTCTCCTTGCTCCTCTGCGACTACGCGAGTTGGTAATAATAATTATTGCTGCTGCTGCTCTTGGGGCGGAAAGATTCAAAGCCGTTCCTCCCTCCCTCCTCTGCGAGTTCCTCATCAACACTTGCCAACAATGAGCTGTGTTTCTTAGCCTGCTTTGGCCACAGCTAATATAGGATTTCAAAAGGGAGGAGCGAAAGCCCTCACAGGCAACCAGAAGTAAAACCTGGAGCAAGCGAGGAAAAAAAGCCAGGCGGAACTGGAAGGCATCCAAAGGATCCTGTTCCTTCTGGCTGAGTGACACGTGTGTTTGCTGATGGCCTCAGATCGCTGCGATTGCTAAGGAGCCAGATCCCCGCCGGAGCCTTTTATTGCCCATACAAAGGGGGGGGGGGGGGGGAGAGCGAGAGGAGAAGGAGGAATCTCAGATCTCTGACACGGATCGGAGCTGGGTGGGAAGAGCGATGAGAGGGAAAAGAAACCCCGACTGCTCTGAGAGCCATTGCTCACCGGAATGGATCAAGCTTCAGTTTGGCGTCTAGTTCAGCCCTAATCTGTTTACATCCCTCCCACCTCCTTACATCTATCAGGCTATTAGGTGCTGTCATTGATTCCCAGAGCGCCGCGGACGTTTCTTTCGGGGCTATTCAGCGTTGGGGGGATTTGTTAGACCTCGTCACGTCCTAGCCTCGGAAGAAAGCTTGTGGAAGCGCAAGAATTTCATCGAAAGCAATCGCAGGGAGGACTGTCCTTTCCTCGCCTACAATGGCTGCGCTTCTCCCAGGCACAGGCGAGAGTATAAATACCGCTACTTTGGCGCAAGAGGGAACTTCGTGGAAGCTTCTCGGTCTCTCCTGCACAGACACCGGCGGGTTGCCTCGCAGAAGCCTGCACTAGCGTGCTCGCACACACACAACCTAGACAAACGTAGCAGCTTCTGAGGCGAGATATCTAGAGGCGCTTGTCCTCCAGGGCACGCAGGGATCCAAGCCACGCTTTCGAGGTGACACCCAGCTGCTCTGTGGACATTTTGCGTTTACCTCTCCTGGTAGCTTTGGCATTCAAACGGAGGCGTCTCCGCTCTGTAAACACTCAGTGATCCTTGTTCTAGAGATACCACCCCCCCCCCCCTAAAATAAACACAGCCACAGCCTATACTTGCCCTTGATCCAAGAGATGGGGGGCAAAACCTGCAGCTTTTGCCCCCCCCCCCCCGCCAATATGTAAAAAGGCAATAGGTTGGCAGTAAGCAAACACCAGGGCAGGTTTACGTTGGTGTAAAAGAAGGTAACGCGACGATCGCTGTGTAAATACAAGCACGTCCCATCCCGCATGTTTTCTCTCTCTCTCTCATATCTAGCGCTGGCGTTCTCTTGCGACGTTGCTGACAACACAGCTGATAAGACCAGGATAAATAAGTCATCCCTGGCAGACTCGCACGTCTCTAACTCTCCACCCAGGCAAGACACCTGAACGAGGAAGCCGAGGGTGTAGCAATGGAGCGCTTTTTAAATATTAACTTCAAATGGAGAATCAGTGAACAGCAAGCCTCAGTTCTCAAGCCTGGATCTAAAGCCCAAGGACGGTGGCTCTGAGCTCCAAACTCAGGAGAGGCTAATTGTCGTCTTTGATGACACTGAGGTGGGGCTCCCCATACAATGTAGAACAAAACCGAGTTGACCCCTTGACACTTACCAGACAACTGAGTTTGCAGTGGGGTTTAATTTTAATATCCCAGCATTGCTGGAGTATACACACAAAAAAAGCCAGACCGGCACCAACATTTTATTAATTTATTTTTCCTCAGCTGATCTCCCCAATAGAGACCCAAAACAGCTTACACCAGTCTTCCCACTTCCATTTTATCGTCACAACAAACCTGTGAGTAGGGTTGCCAACTCCTACTTGGGAAATAGCTGGAGATTTGGGGGATGGAGCCTAAGAAAAGTGGGCTTGGAGGAGGGCACTGTGGGGCGTGACGCCATAAAGTCCCCTTTCCAAAGCAGCCATTTCCTTCAGCGGGACTGATCTCTGTCATCTGGAGATCAGTTGTAATCCTGGGATATCTCCAGCCCCACCTGGAGGTTGGTAACCCTACCTGTAAAGTAGGTTAGGTTGAGCATGAGTGACTGGCTCAAGGTCACCCAGTGAACTTCTGTTGCAGGGTAGGAAGTCAAACCTGGGTCTCTTCCTGGATAGCCCAGGTAAGCCTGATCTCATCAGATCTCGGAAGCTAAGCTGGGCCAACCCTAGCAAGTATTTGGATGGGAGACCTCCAAAGAGTACCAGGGCCGGGAGGCAGGGACAGGCTAACAAGCCACTTCTCTGAACCTCCTCCAACCCCAGTTGGAGTTTCCAGAGGTCGCCATGACTTCCAAGCACCAGCACGTGCGCACACACACACAAAATATCACCCCCCCCAAAAAAACACCTGTGTCTCTCCAAGATCCTAGTCCAATACCCAGGCATTAGAGCTCTCTGGCTCAACACTATTGGCATACCCCTACTTGTACAAATCCCATCATTGGCAGAAGGTATGTTTCAGAGCACCATAGACAGGGTCCCTGCTTTGCCTGCCTCAGATGAGTCTCCCCCTTTTCATATTTTTACAGCTACTGTCCAGTCTAACCAGCAGCAATTCTCCAACATCTTATCCAGGCACAGGTCTTTCCCAGCCCCACTAGTTTTAACTAGTGGTTCCCTGCAAAGCATGAGCACCATCAGCCCTTGGGGTGACTTTTCCATTTCTAGCCAGGCAGCTTTGCTAGGAAGACTGTGCCAGCAATGTGATGGGACTGCAGGGTGACAATACATCATTTTAAGGACACTGTTTCAAACAGACAAAGAGAAAAGATAATCATTTACTTGGCAGAATACAGCATGAGGAAATTCTGGTGAGGAGCATGCTAAAAACGAGGCCTGTCTGCAAAATATCACTGGATAGAATTTGAAAAGCAGGGAAAGAGCTGATATTAAAGAATGGAAGTTGACAAGGTTTCAGGGCTTACAAAGTAATAAAACAAAAATGACATCATCACAGGGTTAGGCATGTAGAAGGTCCCAGGTTCAATCCCTGTCATCTCCAATTGAAAGGATCAGGTGGTAGGTGATGTGAAACCCTGGAGAACTGACGGTCTGACTTAGAACAAGGCAGGTTTACATCTTTCCTATTATATAAAGCCATTTTCAAGATTCCAAGGGGCAAGATTCCATGGGGCACCAAAATCAGTAGGCTGGATGGACTGTGACTCAAAAGGGGGTCCCTGGCCACTGGCTGCATTCTCTCCCTGCTTTGCCTCAGTCCCGCCCACAGAGCCACCAGCCAGTGTCTCGGCCTCAGTCTGGAGGGAACCAGCGAAGGGGAAGGACTGACTGGGAGCTGAGTCCACTCTTCTTCTCTACCCACTGCCAGGTGAGTCTAACTGTCCCCTCGGTGGCCTGCTTCTGTCAGTGAAAAGACAACGGAATATCAGCATAACCCCCTCCCCCGCACGCTGCCAGCGTGCCCAGAATAAACTGTCAGAAACAGGGGGCCATTTCACACAGCACCCCATAGCGCTTCAGGAACTGAAGAATACTTGGGAGGAGGTTTCAAGGTAAACCGGTTCAGGAACAACAGGAGAGGCATGTTTCTGTGTGAAAGGGCCAATATGTTCCGTTAGGGAACTGGTACTAATACGGTTCTGTTTAAAATGCCTGACAGAAACTGTTACTGAAGAGTTCCTGAAACGGAACATATTGGCTGTGTGAAATTCCTCAGGCTCTTTCTCCTGCTTAGCTCCACCATGGCTGGCTGGCTAATGAGGTGGGCCAGCAACCATCAAACCATTCCCTTCAACCCCCTGCGGTGTGGCTGACTTTCCCCCTAGAGTTGCCAATCTCCAGGTGGGACCTGGAGATCTCCCGCTGTTACAATTGATCTCCAGATGACAGAGATCAGTTCCCCTGGAGAAAATGGATGCTTTGGAGGGTAGACCTTATGGCATTATACCCTGCTGAGTTTTTCCATTCCCGCCCTCCAAAAAAGCTGCCCTCCACAGGATCCACCCCCCAAATCTTCAGGTACTTCCATCACAGGGTTGCCAGGTCTGGGTTGGAAAATCCCTGGAGACTTTGGGGGTGGATCCAGAGGGTGGGGTTTGGGGAGGGGAGGGGCCTCAGCATGGTACAATGCCATAGAGTCCACCCTCCAAAGCAGCCACTTTCTCCAGGGGAGCTGATCTCTGTCAGCTGGAGATCCATTGTAAAAGTGGGAGATCACCAGGCCCCACCTGGAGGTTGGGAACCCTATTCCATCATCAGAGCTGGCAACTTCCCCCTCAGTGCCCGTTGCTAGGCAACCAAGCTTGCTTCTCTGAAAGCCCCTTTCCACACCTATGTTGGCCTTTGGGAGAAAACTCATTGGGGCCAGCTGAACAGAATGCTATAGAGGCCACCCCCCAAAGTAGTCATTTTCTCCAAGGGAGGGGGAGGATCTGTTGTCTGGAGTTCAATTGTGATACCTGGCAATTTCAGGCTCCACCTGGAGGTTGGCTACCCTAGGCGTAGCAGTCAGTGCTTCAGAGCAGGATCTGCTAGACCCAGGTTCTTGCTGAGTGGGTGATTTCGGGCCAGTCACAGACTTTAAGCCTAACCTACCTCACAGGGTTGTTGTGCAAGTCAAAAAGGGGGAGAGGAGAATGATGTCAGCTGCTTCAGTCCCCATTGCAGAGAAAGACTACTTTTGCACCAGGGGAAGTATGGTTGCCAATCTCCAGGCAAGGGCTGGAAACCACTCAGAATAACAAGTGCTCTCCAGATGGCAGAGATCAGTTACCCTGGAGAAAATGGTGGACTCTACTTCTTTATACCCTGCTGAGATGGACCCTTTATGACAGCCAATGTGACATAGCAGTCAGAGCTTCAGAGCACGGTGGAGGCTGCGGGGGGGGGGGAATGGAAACTTGAAGAGTGAGGTTGATGATTGGCTGGGAAGGAGATAGGGTTGCCAACTCCAGGTGGAAAATTCTTGGAGACTTGAAGGGTGGAGCCTGGAGACAGTGAGGTTTGAGGAGGAATGGGACCTCAGTGCTTCCTCCGATGATGAGTGTTTGTGTGTGTGTGTGTGTGTTTATGTGTGTGTGTGGTGAAGAGGCTTGAAAAGAAAGCGGCAGTCTGAAACGGCAAACCACTTCGAAGACGGCTCCAAAATGGTAGGGGAAGGGCTGTCTGAAACAGCTGTCACTGTACCAGTTTATTCCAAGCCGGTTCAGTGATGTTTTTAAAGGTGTAGTGTGAAGTTCCCCAGTAACTCAGCTTAGAGGGAACACTGCCAAGCCACCTCCTTATGATTTGTCCCATCAAGGCACTCAAAAAAATTGGACAGACCTCCGCCCTTCTCACTTCATCTCTGAGTTTCGGCCACAGTACACAGCATCTTTAGAACACGAAAACCACTGTCTCATACATGCAGCATCCATCCTTGGAAGCTGGCAGCACTTACTGCTTTACTTTCCACAGACAACACTGCAGATTCTGAGACCCACAAACATCACAGGAAACTGAGACCACTGTGAACAGACACACTGCGCATTACAGGACCAGGTAAGTGGATTAGACTTGGGGACAATGTGCCAGTGCCAGAATGCCCTCCTACACTTTTCTGTGCTTCGTTTGGACTCTGTGTCATTATACCCTGCTGAGGTTTCCACAGCAAATTGACGCTGAGTGCCCAAGGCTGGGACACTCCACTCCAGCAGTAATGTTTTAGTGATCCTGCTGGCCCCGTCTCCACAGTGGCTTCTAATATTCCTCCCCCTCCCCCTCCTACACTGGACAGGCAGCTGCCTGTCAGGTGTAGGAAAGGAGGTGGGATGCTTACAGCCGCCGGGGAGATATGCTTAGCAGGATTGCCTTAGCTTTGCTGCTGGCCCAGAACTTCCTGATGCCTTTAAATACAATCTCCCCAACACTAGACAGGCTGGTGTCTGTCAGGTGTAGGAGCAGGGCCAGGGTACTTTAATCCATCAGGCATGCTGCCCCAGCAGGATCACCTTGGTGATGCTGCTGGCCCAGCCTCTCTGATGGCTTCCAACACACTCCCCCCACCTCCTACACCTAACAGGCGGCTGTCTGTCAGGTGCAGCAGCGAATGCAGGGTGCTTAAAGCCATGAGAGAGCCTGCCTCAGCAGTTACACCTTAGTGATCCTGCCAGCCCCACCTCCACAGTGGCTTCTAATACTCCTCCCCCTCCCACACTGGACAGGCAGCTGCCTGTCAGGTGTAGGAGAGGAGGTGGGATGCTTACAGCCGCTGAGGAGGTTTGCTCAGCCAGACTGCTTTAGCCCTGCTGCTGGCCCAGCCTCCCTGGTGCCTTTAAACATAATCCCCCCAACACCAGACAGGTGGGTACTGGCAGGCTGCTGCTTCCTTGCCCCCCCCCCCCTTGAATGGTCAACTGTGTAGCTCAGAGTTCTGAGGTGAAACCTACTTGCTTGCACCCACCTCCCTCTGATTGTTCAGCTGTGGATCTCAATGTTCTGAGGTAAAAACACAGTTAAAAGAGGCTGCAGACAGTTGAAGATATTTACAGAAATCAGCGATTCAAGACTCCTGAATAGACATTTCTCATAACAGCCAGCATGGCAATCACAGAGAGGTTTTTCAGCAGAGGGGGAAAAAACAGTATATTTGTCTCCTGTTGTTTTTTTTACACTACAACCTTCTCCATTAGAATTCCTACAACAAATGTTACATTTCAAACTTCACATCATCAGTATTATAACTGGATTTACGGAACTTAAATACCATAGCGAAGCACAGGTATGAGGCTAGTATGTTCATATACCTGGCTGAAATCATTGCTGGAGTTGAACACCTTTTATTTTCTGTAGTCACCTGACTGAAGGTATAAACATGTTTATTGACATACCTAATGTGATGAAGGGCTTCAAAAGAGAAAGCAAAACAGACACAAGCCATTTCTGTACTTGATGGTAAACACAGGTGTACACTTTTTTTCCTTGCAATTTCAATCAGGGTGAAGAACTAAGAAAAGAGGGGGTCTACCATTCCATCAACACCATAGTTTTTTCAGATAGAAGTTTCCCCTTGATTGACTATTATTAGCTCTAGAACTGGAAAAACCACCACCACCACCACCACCACCACCAAACCACTGGTCAAAAAAAGAGAGGGATTCATATCTTTTTTCTCTTCCAGAGATAATAATGCGCCGGGGGTGGTGGGGGTGGTGGTCCCCAGCAAAACTGCAGAGTTCAGCCCAATCTGAATAATGATCTACGTGGTTGCTATTTACATTTTAAAAATATTGGGAAGACTCAGTCATGGATCTTCCAACATTTTGTTTGGTTTGATCCTGAATCTATGAATCCTAGCCAGTAGGGACCAAAAGAAATATTATGGCAAAGAATCTGTGTGTACATAGAAAGCGAGGGGTGAGGGGAGTCTACGGAACAAAAAGGGCATGTGGTTGTACTTGCAAGTGAACAGTGCATGGATGAAAAGTGTGGTTAAGGAGATGCCTGTAACTGTGATCTCCGTTGCCTCTCTTCCCCGGCACTTTTCTCCACTATTGAGAGAAGCCTGAGATTGCTTGGGAAGGTGAACTGAAGAAGTTAAGCCACAGGAAGGGAGAAGATTCAGCTGCCCTGATCTGCACAGACATTTCCCCCCTTCATTTGGATTCAGCCCCCCAATTTCTATGTGATTGTGGCAGATCTATCATCCTTAGCTCTAGCCAGTGTTATATGTGAAGATTAATAGATTTTACAAAGCTACACACGGAAAAGGATTAAGCAGATTGTGAATGACCTTTTAAAGTTTCATTTCCACAGTCAGGAAACTAGTACCAACTCTGGAGATGCCAAAGTTAATTGCAAATGGTTGACAATAGAATACAAGGAGCAAAGTCAAGCATGCAGATGCTTCCAGCATCTACTGAAATGGCATGAATCAAAATCTCTCCAATTAAAATGGTGAATATTTATTTAGTACTGACACATCATATTTGTATAAATAGAAATCGATTGATGGTATATTGTGTGCAAAAAAATCCCAAGTTTTCCTCTGTTGGTTTCTATCTGTTTTAGCAAAGGTGATTTAAATAGACAGAGAAGGATGATTCATACACACATGTCTATCATTCGATATCTTATTCCTTGATGGTTTTCAGCTCAACATGTGATATGCCTGCAATAAAAAATACTAAGAGGTAATGTTATGGAAGTTTTGCCTGTGTTGTTGACCAGTGATAGCTGTTTTAGACATGTAAATACCTATTTGGATGTGTGATTACTGAGATATAAATGTACATATATGAATGCCCTCTTAACCTAAATTGATTAAGGCAGACATTTTGAGTTTAAACACAGATCTAAGTAACCAGCAATCAGGCCCACGAGTGCTTGGCACCCTCCCCAAACAACCAGGCCAAAGAGGTCCTCCAAAGAGGTCAGCACCTTCCCAAACAGCCATGCCTCTCCCTAGCCCCAGTGGCGGTGCCACCAAGCGGGGCCTGTGTGCGTGAGAGAGAGAGAGAGCAAGAGAGAGAGAGAGAGAGAGAGAGAGAGAGTGAGTGCCAGTCAACGAGAGCAATACAGGGCTGCCAACAATCAGTTAGAAATGAGATAAATTGGAATTATAATATTTAGAGATGGGGATCCAAATTGCAATATTTAGAAGCGGGATATCTCATTTCTCAAACCCTACAATTTCCTCTTTCCCTTCCCTTAAAACCTCCAAAGCCTCTCCTGTTTATCTCCTTCCCATCTACCTATCTTTATCTGCCCCCACGGGCCCCGCCCCATCTTCAACTTTCCCTCTTTCTCTCCCCTAGCAGCCTCTGCCCAGGAAACCTCCGTTCAAGTTGTGCAGTGCACACTGACCTGGCCCAGTTGTGAAGTGGGGAACCCACAAGGACTGGGGAAGCACCTCACTTTCCCTGTATCCCTACCCCACACTATTTCTTCTTTACTTCTTCCTGGCAGCCCCCATATCCTCACTTTCCCCTGCTTCCTCCTCTCCTTCCCACCCACCCACCAACCTACCTTTTATCTGCCCCCCCCCCATCTTCAGTGTTATGTTCTATTATGTTATGTTGCATTGCATTGTCAGGGCTCTGGTATCCTAACTCCCTCATTCATATTGGCTGCCGAATAAAGACTCCTTATTGGTCCTGAAGCCAGTCCAAGGAACCAATCACAGAGCCCTGCTTAGGTCCAATGAGACTGTGTGTTTCCAGTTACAATGTATATAGTTATTTCTTGGAACACTATAAGTTGAGTGCCGCTCTTGCTAGAGCTGTCCTTGAGTTGAACGATGTTTTGAATAAAAGCCTGCATTTGATTTATCGTCTCCTGACTCAATACTTAATACTGGCGATGAGGATGGGAACCCAGTCCTAACCAAATGGCTGAAATCACTCTTGCCTGCCCAGCTGAAATCACTAGGGCACCTAGAGCTAAATTACTACGGGCATGGCATCCAAGGGCCATATCGAGCCGTTCAACTTGAAGGTTGGGAACTGGGAGTCATACCTCGATCGTTTTGAATGCTACCGCGTAGCAAATAGTATTGACGGAGACTAAGTCTGCCACATCACTTTTCTAAGTACATGCGGCCAGGCTGTATTCGACATCGCTCGTGATTTAGTAGGCCCCGCCAAGTTACTCAAGACCTCTCTCGGCATCATCAAGGCTCAGCTGACCGAGTATTTCACACCGAAGACGTCAGCTGCTGCCCACCGATGCGCTTTTCACCAGTGAAACCAGAAAGAGGGCGAGTCTGTCACAGATTACCTCACCGCACTCAGATGGGCTGCTCGAGACTGTCAATTCCCCGATCTGAAGTCAGTCCTTTTAGATCGGCTACTCTGTGGCCTCAGAGATGAAAGCATTAAGAGAGCCTTACTCTTATTAAAGACTCTCACATACGAATCAGCCCTTGAAGAGGCCCTGCAAGTAGAGGCCACCAACTTGCCCCTCCGTGAGCTGCGATTGGGTCCCCAAGGCCACATGTCATGCTGTGCTGACGCTGTACACCATGGCAGTACCACCGATTCCGATGACGTCTGGGACGACCCATCCGATGCATCCGATGATGGAGTCTACAGCACGTGGACCAATCAGAAACCATGTTGCTCTCAAAAAAGCCTGCAGCACTCTCAAAAAAGCCCACAAAGGAAATGTTGTGCTGGTTGTGGTGGTGCGCATGCGCGGAAAGACTGTCAATTTCACAATGTCACCTGTCATGTGTGTGGTAAGGCGGGCCAGCTTGCCAAAGTTTGCTGTTCGTCACAAGGTCGTGATGTTCCAGAAGAGTCTCAGCGTATGAGAGGGTCTGCTGATGCCTCCAGCCAATCGTATCATTCCAGCTTGTCAAGGTCGTTCGAGCAAAGACCAAAGTACAGCAATGAAGCAAGGGTGTCTGAAGACTACACCAACCACCTATATATTCACCAAGGGTTGCATCTGTGTCCTAAAATCAAGGCCACCATCTTCATCGAAGGTCAGGCATGCCAGATGGAAGTAGACTCTGGGTCCGCGTTGTCCATTGTCTCGTGGAGCACCTTCCAACAAGTCTGCCCGCATTTCTCTGCACGCCGCCTTCAGAAATGCACTCTACAGCTGTTCGACTTTCAAAACCACCGAGTTCCAGTCATCAGCATCACCACAGCCCAGGTCAGATACAAGAAGTTCACCGGCCATCTGAATCTGCTTGTGGTGGAAGGTCGCCGCACAAGTCTTATCAGTTTGGACTGGTTTGCCGCCCTGGGCATCAGTGTTGTTGGCATGAATCATGTCGGTCAGCAGCACCTTATAGACTTTGAGGAAGAGTTTGCTGATGTGTTCAGAGCAGAGCTAGGCTGCTACAAAGGTCCGCCTCTCTCTTTTAACCTGAATCCTGCCATACAGCCCATATGCCTCAAGCCCAGATGCTGCCCCATCGCTTTCAAGCCTAAGATCAACAAACAGATTGACAAACTATTGGCCCAAGGCATCTTAGAGCCGGTTTCAAATGCCAAGTGGGAGACACCCATCGTCACTCCTCTCAAATCTGATTGTTCCGTCCGCCTGTGCGTTGACTACAAGTGCACCCTTAACAAGGCCCTGCAGCCGCATGCATACCCGGTTCCTGTAGTAAGCCATCTTCTAGCCTCAGTCTCTGGGGGCCGAGTGTTCGCCAAGATCGACCTAGCCCAGGCATATCAACAACTGCCGGTAGATGCAGCCACGGCCGAGGCACAGACTATTGTAATGCACCGAGGTGCCTTTAAGGTGAACCAGCTACAGTTTGGGGTAAGTGTCACCCCCAGCATCTTCCAAGAACTGATGGAGTGTCTTCTATGAGGTTTGCCCAGAGTTGTGCCCTTTTTTGATGACATCTTAATTGCCGGGGCCTCTGAACTTGAACTAGCTACCCGGGTGTAAGAAACCCTTCATCAGCTACAAAAGGTCGGCCTATGGCTCAAGAAGGAGAAGTGTGAGTTTTTCGTCCCTGCCGTTCAATTCCTGGGCTACCTTCTAGATGCAGACGGCATCCACCCTGCTCCGGACAAGGTTGCTGCAATCCGCAATGCGCCCCCTCTGAAGTTGAAGGAAGAGCTGCAGTCCTTTTTAGGACTTCTGAACTTTTATCATGTCTTTTTGCCCAACAAGGCAGCTCTCGCTGAACCGCTCCATCGTCTGCTAGACAAATCAGCTCTGTGAGCATGGGGTCACCGAGAAAACACTGCTTTTCAAGCTGTCAAGGCTCTCTTCACCTTCGATGTTATGCTTGTTCATTATGACGAAAAGAAGCCCCTTGTCTTAGCCTGTGACACGTCACCTTATGGAATCAGGGCCGTACTTAGCCACCGATTGTCCTACGGCCGGAAGGTCCCTATTGCTTTCTATTCCAGGACTTTATCTGTGGCAGAAAGAAACTATGCCCAGATAGACTGGGAGGCACTAGCGATCATTGCAGCTGTGAAGAAATTCCACGATTTCATCTATGGGCGTGAGTTTGAGATCGTCACTGACCACAAGCCGCTGCTCGGCATTTTCACAGCCGACCGTCAACCCCCTCAAATCTTGTCACTGCAGATGATGCGTTGGGCAGTCCTGCTCTCCGCCTACTCTTTCCGCCTCCTTCACAGGCCTGGCAAGACCATCGGGCACGCTGATGCCCTCAGCCGCCTGCTGCTGCCATCGCCGGGGCTACCCAAGGCTCCGATCCAAGACACCCTACTAATTGAAGAGCTGCCACAGTCTCTGCTCTCTGCCGCCAACATAGTGTTCCACACCAACTGGGACCGAATGCTCAGCCAAGTCTACCACTATGTGTGGCGGGGATGGCCGTCAGAGACACTTGAGGCAATTTGTACCTTTCTTTACATTTTTATTATTAGTATCAGGATGTTCAGGATTATTATTTAAAAATGTGATACAAGTTTCCACCTGCAATTGTGTCCTAGTCGTATTATTAGGCATAATATAAGATACCATCTTTTGAGGTTTTGTTCTAAAGTATGTTAATCAGGAAATGTTCACATTTTGTTCACAGTATGTTCACATTTTCTGTCATCAGACTATACATATTGGGAAGAATTTTTTTTAAAAATCTGCCCATGTTATCCCTTATAACTAGTTGTTACAAAGAGCAGTTGAGGGTGTTGTTGGGTTGTTGTTTTTTTTACTATACTACTCTTACAAAGCAGGGCTAGAATCAAGTTTTCCCCCTCATCTGTTGTTTGTGCAAGTGAGACCTTTTGTGCACATTCTCCAGGCTTCCGTTTCAATGTTCATATTTGATAGTTCTTCTGTATCTAATTGTCATACTTCGGGAGACTTAAGTTATTCGCTTTATTCCAGTATCTGTATAACTGATAAAACTACACTGTTAGTATTTCTGCTGTGGTGGCCTAATACCCTGGCCAAATAGAGGAAGGTGTAAAGGAGTGTTTATCCTGGAATCAGAAGAGCTGAGTAGGAAAGATGGTTTCATTTCTGGATGTAAGTGGCTTATTACAAGGATGGAAACTGTCTCCAGGAACAGCCAGATTCAGATCCAGTAGCACTGACAGACAGACAAGATTTTCAGGGTATAAGATTCCGAGAGACAGTGCTCCCTTTGTTAGTGCTTTATCCTCCTGAGCATTGATTCTTGAAAGCTTATCCCCCTTCCCCAATATTCTTGGTCTCTTAAGGTGCTACTGGACTCAAGTCTAGCTCTTCTATTGCAGATCAACATGGCTGCCCTCTGAAATGATCTCTAGAAAGAGGTGCAAAGAAAGCAGCAAGTTGTGCCAAGCTTCTTCTGAGCTGAAACACTTGTTATCATTGCTGTTGGCTGAAATCACTATTGATCAGATAGTGCTTGTTTTGATGGGGGCCTCCCTTCCCTGACCCCTCTGTTGAAATCTCTTACTGGGGAAGAGAAAATGTCTCCAGAGCACTGCTGAGGAGAATCGACAAAAGCTATGCCATGCCAGCCAGCTTCCTTTTCTACTGACCACCAGGAACAATGCACCGGGAACAATGCACTGTGCCGAGGGCATAGGCCATCAGTAGGATCCTTATGGGAACTGTACAACTATGATGTGTAAAGTCATATCATAGGACTTTGGGGTGGAATCCCAATACTGTGAACATGGGAAACTTCTTGGCAACAGTTTCTGTAGTATCCTTTCTGTTTTAATTAAATATATTTATTTTGCACTATCTCAAGTGGAAAAATAACTAGCAGTAACCCCAAAAGCATCCCTGAGACAGCAATCATGTTTCTGGGTCACCTTCATGACTTTTGATTAGGGTTGCCATTTGCCTGGTGGGGGATCCCCTGATTTTGCAGGTTTCTGCCCACTGCCAGAGATTAGGCTGCCCACAACAGAAAAGGTGACTCACAGGGATATAGCCAGGTTGCCTTGGGGGCACAGTCACTCCCTTGACAATCGTTCTATACTTTGGCTTCTTGAGGGATTATCAACATTCAGGCCATGTGAGACTTCTGGTTTTGGTGGGCTTCATGGCAGGCATGATCTCCCGAAGCTCTGGGAGATGCGACCTGGGCCAGGCAGAGAGAAGGGGTGCCGACTGGTTTTCGGACCCCCAGGATCCCTTGGAGGGGGTGTCCTGCCTGAGGTATGAGGGGATGTCTCTTGTGAGGTGGCGACCAAGGGATCGAGGCTTCCCTTTACCACTATAGGTTCTCGCGCCGTGGTGCCTTCAAGCACAAAGAAGCGCACACCGGAAAGCTGCAGGGATCGAAAACAGCTGTAAGAAAAATTACCTTTTCAGAATGCATGGCAAAACTCTAAGTGATCAATTCTTCTGGCGATTCTCTGGTTTGGTGTGAAAGCAAAGAAGCAGCGGAAGCAAGAACCGAGAATCTGACTCTCTTTAAAACTGGCTGAAGTTCTTACAGGAGCTTTTTAACTAAATGGGACTGTAAAGCAGTGGCTTTTACTTTTGTTTCTCTTCTTGAAAGCTGGAAACATAAACAATGACGGGACGAGGTGAAAAGATGGCGGGGAAACCTAAACCTTCTCCCAAGCCTGTATCATCACTTCCAGCATCTAAGCCTGATACAAGTACAGACCTGATTCCTGTACTGGTGATGGCATTGTGACCCCTGATGGAACAACTAAATACTGTTAACTCTAAGCTGGATACTCTTCATAAACAAGTGTCTGATGCCAACATGAGGTCTGATCAAGTAGCAATAGAATTAGTGAAAGTTAAAACCAAAACAGAAAAGTTTGATGTAAGACTGAACGTGATGGAGAAGGAAAGGGCCTCAGACAAGGACCAGTTATTGAAATTACAAATGGAAAGGTTATCTTATTTTTTAAGATTTCAAGGAGCTCCTGAACAAAAAGGTGAAAATCTCAAACAAATATTGAGTGAAGCTTTGGCTCCAATGACAGGTTTGCAGGCGGATGCATTAAAAAATGATATGGACATGGTCTATAGGACCTATCCTGAATTTGTGAAGAAGAAAAATCTGTCTGGAGAAATTATGGTGAGATTTTCAAAAAAATCAACTACAGATGTGGTGCTCAAGGCCTCAAAGAGGGCTACCTTGAAGATCCAAGAAGAAGAAATCAAAGCATTGAAGGACATTCCATTTGAGATCGGGAAGAAGAGGAAACCCTATAAGAGTTTAACCATATTTTTGCAAACAAAAGGCATCATGTACAGGTGGCTCATTCCTGAAGGATTGGTATTTAACTACAAGGATAAGAAGCAAAAGATAGATGCTGTTGCCAAGGCAAAGAAATTTCTGGATTTTTGTACGGGAAAAGAGAAAACATCCACAGAGGATTCATTGGAGCATCAAGAGACCATTTATGGACTGGAAAGTTCAGATACATCAAGAAGCCACAAGTCATCGGACGAAGAATCTGATACAGATTTGGGAGCAGCAGCACCAAAATCCCCGGGAGAAGAAAAGAAAAAAAGACGATGGAAGAAGAAAAAATGAACGCTGTTATGTTAAAAGCTACAACTGATTACTATGTCTCTTGTTTTGTACTTCAGCCATTTATGTATTTGTTAAAGCTTTTAAGAAGTGTGTATTAGATAGAGATTAGAGTGCCTGAATATTTTACTATTTTTCATAAAGTAACTAAATTATGTTTATATAGTATAGTATTTTGATTCCTGTATACCTTAGGGTAGTGTAGGGGCTTTTAATTAGTGTGCAGTGTGTGTAGAAAATAAAATAAAATAAAATTCTAACCCCCCCCCTCAAAAAAAACAAACATTCAGGACATGTTTAAAGATCAAGGTTTGCTGGGCAATAATTGACCTTGTAAGACCACCCAGAAATCTGCGTTACAATGCAGAATTCTCTGGAAAACTAATCACAAGTGAAACCATCCCTCTTTGTTAATCAGGTATCCTATCAAAATTCCTATCAGGTAATTCAATCACAGACCCAGGAAGGGGCATCAAGCCCTGCCGAGTCCTTTGTTAAACCAATGGAAGGTGGTATTCTGGGCAGATAACCTAATCACCCCAGGCTGACTTTCCCCAGACTTCTCCTCATGCCTTTCTCATACCTTTTAATCATGCCTGTGTTTCTACATTCCACTCCCATAAAATTCAGTAAGATCCAAAGTTGCTAACCAGAACCCAAATCTGTCACAGCAGAGACACCCCTTCTCAGTACAACTAAAGGCTCATAAAAGCTATTTCTCAGCCCGCAAACCTTTGTAGCTGGCTTCTGGATCCTACCTGTTATCCCAGTCTGATGGTTGGCCTGCTTCCTTACTCTTGCTGAAATCATTGATCTTTCTCCTCCTTTGGACTCTGGACCTTCACCCCCAGACCTAACTTTCATCACCTGCTCCTGGATTGAACTCTCACCCACCTTTTCTCTTCAGGATCAGGCTTGTATATTTTCTTTTTCCCCTTTTATGCCCAAAACATCATTGGCTTGCCTAACATAACGTCTGAATTTCTATTTAAACCTTTAACCTGCTCTCTGTCACTCTTTATCTACTGAACCACTGCTCTTTGGGGTTGGATCTGGGAGAAGGCGGGGTTTGGGGAGGGGAGGGGCCTCAACATGGTACAGTGCTATAGAGTCTACCCTTCAAAGCAGCCATTTTCCTCAGGGGAGCTGATCTCCAGGCCCCACCTGGAGGCTGGCAACCCTAGGGTGTGGTAACACAAAAATGGGCGGGGGGGTGAAAATGGCCCTGGAGCAAGCCAAGCTGAGCAGCCCTTATGGTGCTGCAAGCCAGCCCTGCAGGGCCACTCAGCTCAGTGGGGCAAATTGCGTGCATCAGTTCATCCACTGCATCCTCCCCCTAAACTGGTTGCAGTGCAGGAGGAGACAGTTGATGAGCTGACATACTGGGCACTGCTGATGAAGGGTCTGAGCAAAATGGCCCCTGAGGCACTGGCAGAGATGTGGGGGCTTGGCTCTGCTTTCTCCTGGCCACCAGCAGCCCTCTAGGGCAGTCACCCACCAGGAAACTTCTCTGCAGGTGAAATGGCCAGTCTGCCCATGATAAAAAAAACGTAGGGTTGGATTCTGTGTCGTCCTTCTCCTTGTGTGTCTGTCTGCTGCAGAGGCTTCCCTCCTCTGCCGTGTTTGCTTCCTCTGCTTCTATCACTTCTCGTGCAACAGGGCTCCTTGGCAAACACTAGTCTGGAGCACACAGAAGTGCGAGCAGCTGAGGAAGGGAAGGTGATGCCTCCTTTCTCTTTTGAAACATCCCCTGCTGTTCCACTGAAGTGGAGGAAAACCAGCACCAACTCTTTGGGGGAAGAAGCAAGTGGGCACCTGGGAACATGCCTACAGGAACAATGGCACCCATGGGCACCGTGTTGGGGATCACTGCCATAGACACTTAAGAACATAACATAAGAGAAGCCAAATGCTGGATCAGGTCAGTGGCCCATCCAGTCCAACACTCTGTCACACAGTGGCCAAAATACCAGGTGCCATCAGGAGGTCCACCAGTGGGGTCAGGACACTAGAAGCCCTCCCACTGTTGCCCTCCCAGCACCGAGAACACTTGAACCTGACTTTTGTCATGAACACAAGAAGTAACAATGTATATACAAATATAGTCCAGAGAAAACTGAATGCAGTTGTACTTGTTTATTTAGAGATTTTTATGTTGCCTTTCCATAATCCTATTTGTGCATCATTCCTTTAGTTAATTTATTCTATTTTAGTCATCCGGTCACTATGCTTTATTTTATAAAATCAATATGAAGTATCATTGAAATCCATAGGATTTAAGCAAGCCTATTTTACCTGGATTGCACCCAACAGGTACTCCCTGTTTTGTAGAGCTGTGATGATCTGGATAGAAGTTACAACATTCATTTCAAATATGCTTTCTTCATCATTTGACCTACAAAGAGTGTACATCCCAAGTTAATAAAATGTGGTGGATGCTAATAACAATTAGCAGCAGGAGGTGCAAAAAGTATTTAAGACTATATTGGTTTTTGGTTTTATTGAAGATTAGCTGGTTAAATCCTTTATACGATTAATTTAGCACTTCCAAACCCTTGCCAGTAATTCCTTCCCACACTAACTCCCTCTTATTCTTCTCTGTTTTCAGATACTTGACATCCAGATTCTTCTCAAATTATCTGTGATGTTAGCCCTTGAGGCCCCCTGCTTCCCTGTAAGTTTTCAGAATCAATTACCTCTGCCAGTACTGTACTATCCTCAGTTTTTACCTAGAAAGCTCTCATTGCAAATTTCCTTTCAAATGGCTTGTTTCCTACAGTTTACCTGAAACACCATAAAAAAAAAGACAGCCACTGAAAGCAACCCACAGAATTTCCAGAATATACTACATCTACCACAGTAAACTAACACTGCCCACTAGGAGGAGGCTATTGTACGAACTACGCTTCTTCTCAAAGCCTAAATCTCATGAAATTCCTACCAGCGATCACTCTACTCACCAAATGAAGATGATTGGATATGTGATGTTGTTCAGCTCCGGGCACTTTTGGAAGAAATGGATTATCTAGCTCCATTTCAGTTGGATTTCTGCCGGGGATTTGAGATAGAAACTGGCTTTGTTATGCTAGTTGAAAGAAGAACAAAGGGAAGAAGAAGAGTTGGATTTATACCCTGCCCTTCACTCAGATTCTTAGAGCAGTTTAGATTCTCCATCCCTTCCTCTCTCTACAATAGACACCCTGTGAGGTAGATGGGGCTGAGAGAACTGCTCTTGAGAGAACAGCTCCAAAAGAACTGTGACTGACCCAAGGTTACACCAGCAGCTGCATATGGAGGACTGGGGAATCAAACTTAGTTCTCCAGATTAGAGTCCGCTCCTCTTAACCACTGCAAATGACATTATGGGTTCTCAAAGATCTCTCTTTGTTTTTGTGTTGATGACACTGGCATTCTTTTAAACTGATTGTATGCATTTGGAGTAGGGAGCACTGATTTGCTCCTGGAACTAGGTCTGACATGGCCGATCACTTGCTACTGTTAGGGAATTTGAAATCAGGTATGGGGTGGGAGATACTGGGATGGATCCAACCATTCTCCAAGCCCCTTTCTCCAACTTAAGTGGCTGTTCTTCTAACGGAAGGGCCACAAGTTGCAGAAATGCTCCCAGGATTGAAGGAAGGACTTTATCCCATAGGATTTGATAAGTATTGGAGTCGGGAGTCCATGGAATAGTGACACAGCTAGATCTTTATTGCTGGTCCGGATGAAGCATACAACCCAGGGCTCGAAGCCCTCCTTTTATGCTGGTCAGGGGCAATCCCCTGACCTCACCCAACTGGCCTGATAGGCTATTAGAAGTCTATTTATATTTCATAGGTTCCCTGGGAGGAACTTAGGTACATGATTGGTGGCCGGTTTGAATCCACCTAGCCTTTGTTCTACCTGGCTGAAGCTCAGGTAGTTTCTTGGCCATGTGCTCTGGCCACATGGCGGTCGCCATTACGGGAGCACATGGCGACCGCATGGTCAATACATAACAGGACTGAAGGACTTTATTCCATAGTGTGTGTGTGTGGGGGCTCTTGTCAATCATGACAGCAGAAAAACCAGACTACCCACAGTTGAGACCAGTTGAGAATCAGTTAAAGGAAGAATAAAATGAGAAGAAGGGAAATCTGCCTGATCAAGCCAATGGGAATGCATAGAATCCTAGAAGGGAGGGAAATTTCTCAATTGTTGATCTCCACCCCAATTTATCATTTTTTCTTCTTGGTGGCAACACATCCTCCCGCCCCAGTTTTAACCTCAGAACAATCCACTGTGGTAGCTTAGTCTGAGAGTGAGTATATGTCCCAAGGTCACCCTATACACTTCAGGTGCAGGCCAAGTGGGCATTTAAACATGGGTTTCCCTATCCAGTTTGATGTAGAAGCAGTTTGGTGTAGTGGTTAAGAGTGCAAACACAGCTGCTGGTGTGACCTTGGGTCAGTCACAGGCTGAGGACAGATTGGCCGTCTCGGCCGCTCTGCCTCCGCTTCAGAAGCGGAGGCAGAGCGGCCGTTCAGAGGGCTGCATCTGCCCCCAGGAGGCGGCCTGGACGCATCGCATCCGGCGCCGCGCTCCTTCTGCGCCAGCCGAGCACCACTTCAAAGTGGTGCTTGGCTGGTGCGGAGCACCCTGTGCGCGCGTTCCACCCGCCAGAGCGGGTGTGAACGCGCGGGGGCAGGGGCAGCCGCGCGGCGTCTGCACGCCGCTCCAGGAAGCCGCCTGCAGTCTGAACGCTGCGGGCGGCTTCCTCTCGGCGGCGTGCGAACACTGCGCCGCGGGGGAAATTCCCCCCTCCCCATTCTGCCACGCCACGGAGGCGCGGCAGAATGCAAATCTGTCTTCGGCCACAATTTCTCTCAGAGCTGTTCTCTCAAGAGCAGTTTCTGTCAGAGCTCTCTAAGCCCCACCTACCTCACAGGGTGCCTGTTGTGGGGAGGAGAAGGGAAAGGAGATTGTAAGCCACTCTGAGACTCTTTCAGGTAGTGAACAGCAGGGTATAAATCCAATCTATTCTTCATAATCCTTATTAGACAACCACAGCACACCTCTAGCTCTCAGATGGAATGTCTATCAATAAAGTAGTAAAACAGGAACCTCTACAAATAAGCCATGGCTTCTGTGTGCTCAGGGGCCTTGCCAATTATAAGTGTAAATTTTAAAATAGGAAAACCCTTCCAATAGCTCATGAGGACTAAGCATACAGGTGCCAGCAGGTCTGGAGAAAAATGCCCTGTCCCTTTAATATATTATTTTCAAAATTTGTATCCACCTTTTCCACCTGTACAAGGACCTCCAAGGCAGCTAACGATGGTAAAATTATCAGCTAATGTGATAAAATTACATTTTAAAACCATTAAAATTAATTCACCTCCCAAACATTAAAACAATGTAAAAACAGTTAAAATATGCACAAAACAGAGCTTAAAACCATAAAAACATTGGTTTGGAAAGAGGAATTATTGAGGGAATGCCAAACAAAACAAAAAAGACAGAAGACAACAACAGAAGGGGTTAGAATGATAGAACTGTAGAGTTGGAAGGGGCCGTGCAGTCCATCTAGTCCAACTCCGTTCTCAGTACAGGATCAGCCTAGAGCATCTTAGCCTCTGACAAGTATTCATCCAGCCCATGCTTGGAGACTGCCAGTCAGGCGCTCACCACTTCCTTAGGCAGCCGATGCCACTGCTGAACTGATCTTACCGCAATTTCTCTCCCCTAATATCTAGCCGGTATCTTTCTGCCCTTAATTTAAATTGTGAGTCCTGTCCTCTGCTGTTCCCTGTCCTCCTCTAAGTGACAGCCTTTCACATACTTAAAGAGAACAAACATGTTCCCCCTCAGCCTGCTCCTCTCCAGCCTGAACATTTCCAAGTCCTTAGCCTTTCCTCCTATGGCTTGATCGCCAGCAGTGTTCCCTCTAAGCTAAGTTAGTGTGAGCTAGCTCACAGTTTTTTTAGCCCCCAGCTCACACATTTTTGTCTTAGATCGGGAAGGATGGCTTCAGAGCAAACTAATTTATGCAGAAGCCGAATTGCTAGCTCACAAAGTAGAATTTTTGCTCACAAGACTCCACAGCTTAGAGGCAGCATTGGTCTCCAGGCCTCTGATCATCGTTGTTGCTCTCCTCTGCACCTGCTCCACGCTGTCCACATCCTTTCTGAAGTGAGGCCTCCAGAATGGCACACAGTACTCCAGGTGTGGCCTGACCAATGCAGTGTGCAGCGGGACTATGACACATTGTGATTTGGCTGCTATGCCTCTGTTTATAACACCCCAAGACTGCATTAGCCTTTTTTGCTGCTCCACCACACTGACAGCTCATATTTAGCTTACAGTCCACCTGTAACCCAAGATCTTGTTCACACACACACACCTACTCAGAAGTGTCCCCCATTCAGTATGCGTGCTTCTCATTTTTGTTACCCAGATGTAGAACTCTGCATCTATCGTTGTTGCATTGCATCTTATTCACACCTGCCCACTTTTCCAGTTTGTTCAGATCTCATTGAATTCTATCTCTGTCTTCCAGCTATGGCATGGAAAATAACATCACCTGGTAAATATAATTATATTAAACTTCTATTAAAGGGACAGGACATTTTTCCCCCCAGGCATTTGGCAACTCTAACTAAAGCGCAGTTGTTCCTCTCAGTAATGGAAAGTTGAGGGCAGTTGAGTACTTTAGAAGAAAGGGGGAGGGGGAGTAACCAGAAGAGGATGGATAATTGGTCTGCTCAAGCTCCTAAGAAATGATTCTTGAAGGCGAAATTTGAGTCAGGGAGACAGTATCCTCCCACAATTCCTTGCAGGTGCTCATGTTATTTTATAGTGAAGTCTCTAACACTGTACTACAATCTATATATCTAATTCCGAAGTGGCCCCCTCCGTGCAGATATCTAAATCTGCACGGGGGGGGCACTTGGGGGGCAGGGAGATTTGTGCAGAAAAATGCTAGAAGTTAAAAAAAACTTTTGGGGGGATATTTAAATCCCCCGAAAAGTAAAAACATTCCCTGCGCACATGCAGTTCTTTATAGACTGCATGGGGGACTACGTTGAACACTCGGAGGGGTCGTGGCTCAGTGCTTTGTGTGCAAAAGGTCCCAGCTTCAATCCCAACCAGCTCCAGTTAAAGAGTCCCAGATAGAGCAGGCAGAGAAAGAAGTACTTTTCTCCCTTTCTCACAATACAAGAACTCGTGGGCACTCAATGAAATTGCTGAGCAGTCAGGTAAGAACAGATAAAAGGAAGGACTTCTTGACCCAAAGACTGATTAACACGTGGAATTTGCTGCCACAGGAGGTGGTGGCGGCTACAAGCATGGACAGCTTCAAGAGGGAATTGGATAAACATATGGAGCAGAGGTCCATCAGTGGCTATGAGCCACAAGGTACAGATAGGCTCTCTTGGTCTGGGGCAAGTGATGCTCTGAATCATTGGTCCTGGGGGGGCAACAGTGGGAGGGCTTCAAGTGTTCTGGCCCCACTGGTGGACCTCCTGAGGGCACCTGGTATTTTTGGCCACTGTGTGACACAGTGTAGGACTGGATGGGCCATTGGACTGATCCAACATTGGCTTCTCTTATATTCTTATGCTTTGGCTGTTGGGGGGGCTCGGCAGGCGGCGGGCCTTGCTGCTGCTATTGGGGAGGGGAGAAGGCCACCCCCGTTGTCCAGGAGGGAAGGGGGAGGGAGGAGAGCAGGCTCACCCCATGGTGGCCCCTCTGCCACTGTTTGGGAGGGAGGGGAGCAGGCTTGGTGCACGGCGGCCCCCCTGCCACCACCATTTGGGAGGGAGGGAGGGAGGGGAGCAGGCTTGGCACATGGCAGCCCCCCCCACTGCCACTGTTTGGAAGGAAGGGGGGAGGGAGGGGAGCAGGCTCAGCACGTGGCAGCCCCCCCACTGCCACCGCCATTTGGGAAAGAGGAGGGAGGGAGGGGAGCAGGCTTGGTGCACGGCAGGGCCCCTCAGCCACCATTTGGGAGGGAGGGGGGAGGGAGGGGAGCAGGCTCGGCACATGGCAGGCCCCCCCACTGCTGTTTGGGAGGGAAGGGGGTGGGAAGGGAGCAGGCTTGGTGCGCGGAGGTCCCCCCCACTGCTGCCGTTTGGGAGGGAGAGGGAGGGAGGGGAGCAGGCTCAGTGCGCGGCGAGCTCCACCACTGTTGTCCAGGAGGGAAGGGTGAGGGAGGGGAGAAGGCTCGGCGGGCCAGTGAGCTGCACAGCCTTGGGGAGGGGGGGGAGAAGGAAGAAGGTTTACTTGGTGCCGCTTCTTCCTCCTCCTGTGGAGCTCCTCCTGCTTCTGCAGGCTGGGCACTGTGGGGAATATCCCCCCCCCCCCCCGCAAGTATTGCGGGTCCCCCTTCTTGTACCAAATAATAGTCATCCATAAACAAAACGGAGGTATTTGCATAGCTGTGGAAACCCCACCAATGTCGTGGGTCAGCTAGGGCTCAGCGATAGTGAGGACTCCTCAGGAGAAGAGGAGCCCCATGTAGCCAGAAGCTTGAGTTAATAGAAGCTAACCAACAAGAGAATGAGCTGCAGGCTTGTCAGGATTTACAGCCAACAGCTGGTGCAGGGCCACCAACACCCTCCAGTCCTGATTCAGCAGGTGAACCTCAGTTGGCCACTTCCAGCCCACCAGTATCATCTACACACTTAGAGCTGAGAACAGAGCTACAGACAAGATGGCAAAGTGCAGGCTTTTTGGCCTAATGCCAGCTGCTTGTTGACAATGAAGATAAGTAGTTTCAGGATTGCTTCTGAGCAGCTGGCTGCAAGCATGACCCTTAGGTGTGGGGCTATAAAAACCAGCCAAGAGAGGCTGTTAGGCATGGATGCAATATGTATAATAGATGCTAAGCCACCAACTCTGTATTGCCTGACTTCTGGATTGAATGACCCCCACCTTGCCTGACTTCTGGCACCTGATACTTGGAACCAGTTTGCCAGTACACTGAAATGCAAAAAAACATGGCCATCTCCCAACACCCCTCCCAAAAGAGAACCAGTTTGGTGTAGTGGTTAAGAGCATGGACTCTAATCTGGGAGAACCGGATTTGATTCCCCTCTCTTCCACTTGCAGCTGCTGGCATGACCTTGGGTCAGTCACAAGTTCTCTCAGAGCTGTTCTCTCAGAGCTCTCTCGGCACCACCTACCTCACAGGGTGTCTGTTGTGGGGAGGGGAAGAGAAAGGAGATTGTAAGCCGCTCTGAGACTCCGAGTGAAGGGTGGGGTATAAATCCTTCTTCATCTTCCTCCTCCTCCTCCATCACAAGTAGACAGAGACACCTACAGATGAGGTAGGAATTTTTGTTCACCCTGGAAACTTCCAATGTACACAGAAAACAGTATCTAACGAGACAAACGAAAAACCCCCAAGTACCATCTTCCAAAACAACCTGTTAAGCACTGAGCATACTTATTGCCTTATGATCCAAAAAACGTTGAGCGTAGTTTAGCATCTGATAAAAATAATGAAAAAAGAGGTACAAGGGAGTAAATTGGCCTTCTCAACCTTGTAATAGTTTATGCTGTCCTGGAGGTGAAGATCAGAGTCAGGGGATGCATGCAGCGAGGCACAGAATACTGAAGCATAGTCTCCAAAGGTATAACTCCGGCTTTTTCTAAAACTAAATTCTGAAATCCTGAATATAGTCCTAGGAGCTAGATTACTCTTACACAGTGAAAAAAAATTACAGATTTATAGTATCTCTGTGTAAGAGCACATATTGGAAATGTACTGTTTGAAGCTAAAGTTTCCAAAAATGTGTAATGCCTGCCAGCAACCAGACTCCATCAAAGCAGCACTGTCACTCCTGATCTTGTCTGCCTATTATGATGAGATAATCCCTCACACTTAAGGGTAAGCACATAAATCACGTTTTATGAGAGCTGCCAACTAGCTCTGTATCTTTAATAACAGGAAGAAAATCAACAGGTGCAGTTGTGCTTATTAAGGCATTTCCATCATAGCATCGTAATTTTTTTTTGCTTGTAATATAGGTTGCTAACTACTTGGAAATCCTAATGTTCTTTTGTCAAATTTACTATTGAGCCAGGATTTTGTCTTCTACTGGGGTAAAGAAAAAAGGGCTTCATGGTGCTTTTAAAATAGGTTTGTAAACAACCAGCTAATTTATTCAACCAGAACAAGTAAGAATTATCTCCAGATTGACCAAACAGTTTTTTTTTTTAAAAAAATAATTTTTGAAGAGTTTGTGCTTTTCCACCTGTTAGGTCATATCAGTGTATCTCATTTGGTGAATATAAGTATGTGTCAGGAGATGGGTTAGTTAAATAAAGAATGCTTTTTGAACATATATGTTAGTTTGTTTCAATATATTACTCAGTAATACAATGCGGGTTAAAACCAAATATGATGTAGAAGACTTATTTGTCTAAACTGCATCTGGCCCAAATTGGGGGGACTGTGAGGGTAAAAATTTAAGAGCCAAAGGGATATATGGGTAAGAGGGACTTCCTCTCCTTATTTCTCAGCGATGTGACACTTAAATTTCTTTTCCCCTACACAAGCACTGATACTGGAAGATGCTCCTTCTGAGGAAAACTTTCCTGTGGTTATGGACCTGCAGAGGGAAAAGCCACAGGAGAGATCAGGATACGGTTTCCAACCCCCATGTACTTTAAGCACAGACTCCTCACAAACTGTCCAGCCTGCCAGTAAAAATGGTCTTCCCAAGCCTTGTTTTCCCACCTGCAGGGGTAAGGTGAATGGCAACTAGAGACAGGACTAATTCAGTGGTGGCTCCTCTCTTCTGGACTGCCCCCCCCTTGAGGCTTGCCTAGCACTGGGGTTGCCAGTCCCCCATGGCCAATGGCAGAGAATGGGGGGGGGGGGGGTAGGGTTGCCAGATCCAGATTAGGAAACTCCTGGAGATTAGGGGATGGAGGCTGGGAAGAACAGTACCACAGGAGTCCACCCTCCAAAGCATCCATTTTCTCCAGGGGAATTGATCTCTGTATTTTGGAGATGAGCTGCAATTCTGGGGGATCCCCAGGTGGAGGCTGGCATTCCTACCTGGCACCTACTTCATTGTCTTCTAGATACCAGTTCAAAACATTTTTCTTTACCCATTCAGACTTTTAACTGAAGCATTACATCTTTCTTAGCTTTTTTTTTTTTTTTATGGTCTGCTTCTAGTCTGAGTGACAATGTACAGATAATCGTTTTAGGTTGCTTTATGCTGTTTCCACCCTGATCTGGGTGGCCCAGCCTAGCTCAGTCTTGTCAGGTAATAGCGAGTATGCAGTACTGAGTATGCAGCAATGCTGAAACTAATAATTTATTTGAGAAACAGATTAGCTACAGATGTGGAAATGTAAAATGTTGACGATAAATGTATTTCAACACAAGTAATTTTTATTATACCTTAGTGCTCCCAAAACCTCTAATGTAATGAAAGGAGCATTGGGGAGAAATATTTTTTATTTCTTATTTTTTGTTTATGATATACTAGGAATAAGGCCCATTGTGGAAGTAAATACAACGGGCTCTAGAAAGAGGCTCTGGGAGAGTGCCCCAGCCTTGGGCACTCAGTGTCATTTTGCTGTGGCGACCTCAGCAGGGTATAATGACACAGAGTCCACCATTTTCTCCAGGGGAAGATCTCTGCCATCTGAAGAGCAGTTGTAATTCGGTGTGATTTCCATCCCTCCCCTGGAGATTGGCAGCAATTGTTCCCCATGAGGGAACAGGTGGTTTGGAGGGTGGACTCTATGGCATTGTACCTGTCTGAGGTCCCACCCCTGCTGAAACCTCACCCTCTCCTGCGTCCACCCTCAAATCTCCAGGAATTTCCCAACCCTATCTCCCTCCCAGCCAACCGTCAATGTATTGTTCTGCAACCCTATCTCCCTCCCAGCCAACTGTCAACGTATTGTTCTGTCCCCTGGCTTCAGCTTCCCATCTCTTCCCCCCTCCCTCCTAGAGAGCAGTTGTAATTCTGAGTGGTATCCAGCCCCCACCTGGAGATTGGCAACAATGGTTCTCCATGAGGGACTGGTTGGCTTGGAAGGTGAAGTCTATGGCATTGTACCTGTCTGAGGTCCCACCCCCTCCTCCAACCTCACTGTCTCTAGGCTCCATCCCTCAAATCTCCAAGAATTTTCCACCTGGAGTTGGCAACCCTATCTCCTTCCCAGCCAATCATCAACCTCACTCTTCAACTTTCCATCTTCCCCCACACAGCCTACACCGTGTTCTGAAGCCCTGACTGCTATGTCACATTGGCTGTCATAGGGAGTCCATCTCAGCCCAGTATAAGGACACAGAGTCCACCATTTTCTCCAGGGGAACTGATCTCTGCCATCTGGGGAGCTCTTGTAATTCTGAGTGATCTCTAGTCCTCGCCTGGAGTTTGGCAACCATACTTCTCCTGGTGGAAAAGTAGTCTTTCTCTGCAATGGGGACCAAAGCAGCTGACATCATTCGGCTCTCCCCCTTTTTCACTTGCACAACAACCCTGTGAGGTAGGTTAGGTTTAAAGTCTGTGACTGGCCCGAAATCACCCATTCAGCAAGAACCTGGGTCTAGCAGATCCTGCGCTGAAGCGCTGACTGCTGTGCCTCCAAGTGGAGCCTGAAGATCGCCAGGTATCACAATTGAACTCCAGACGACAGATCTCCCCTTCCCTTGGAGAAAGTGACTGCTTTGGAGCGTGGCCTCTATGGCATTCTGTTCAGCTGGCCCCAGTGAGTTTTCTCCCAGAGGCCAACATAGGTGTGGAAAGGGACTTTCAGAGAAGTAAGCCTGGTTGCCTAGCAACAGGCACTGAGGGGAAAGTTGCCAGCCCCTAAAAACCTGGTGATTTAGGGGGTGGATCCTGTGGAGGGCAGCATTTTTTTGAGGGGGGAATGGAAGGATCTCAGCAGGGTATAATGCCGTAGTGTCTACCCTCCAAAGCAGCCATTTTCTCCAGGGGAACTGATCTCTGCCATCTGGACAGCACCTGTAATTCTGAGTGATCTCCAGCTCTTGCTTGGAGATTGGCAACTCTTCTCCTCTGTCCACTGCCAGGTGGGTCTAACTGTCCCCTCAGTGGCCTGCTTCTGTCAGTAAAAAGACGATGGACTTTCAGCATAACCCCCTCTCCCGCCCACTGCCAGCTTGGCAACCTAGCTTGCTCTGATTAGGGAAATACCTGGAGATTTGGGGGGGGGTGTGGATCCTATGGAAGGCAGCATTTGGGGGGGATGGAAGGACTCAGCAGGGTATAATGCCATAGTGTCTACCCTCCAAAGCAGACATTTTCTCCAGGGGAACTGATCTCTGTCATCTGGAGATCAATTGTAACAGTGGGAGATCTCCAGGTCCCACCTGGAGATTGGCAACCCTAGGGGGAAAGGTCAGCCACACAGCAGGGGGTTGAAGGGAATGGTTTGATGGTTGCTGGTCCACCTCATTAGCCAGCCAGCCATGGTGGAGCTAAGCAGGAGAGAGAGCCTTTATTCTGACAGGAATATTCAGTTTTTTTCTGACAGGAAAGTCAGAAAGTCAGGCGGGGGAGGGGGGTTATGCTGAAAGTCCATTGTCTTTTCACTGACAGAAGCAGGCCACTGAGGGGACAGTTAGACCCACCTGGCAGTGGGCAGAGGAGAAGAGTGGACCCAGTACCCAGTCCTTCCCCTTCGCTGGCTTCCTCCAGACTGAGGCCAAGACGCTGGCTGGTGGCTCTGTGGGTGGGACTGAGGCAAAGCAGGGAGAGAATGCAGCCAGTGGCCAGGGACCCCCTTTTGAGTGGCAGTCCTTCCAGACAACTGATTTTGGCACCCCGTGGAATCTTGCCACTTGAAAATGGCTTTATATAATAAAGAAAGATAATTAAGTTTCCTTTTCTGTATTTTCTTTATACTCTGTTTGTTTTCTTATCTATATTTGTGTGTGTGTGTGTGTATGGGTGTGTATGTATGTGTGCGCGCGTGCGCGCGTGTGTGTGTGTATATATATATATATATATATATATATATATATAAACTTGTCAGGTCTCAGAAGCTGAGCTAAGCCCTGGTTAGAACTTGGATAGGGAAAGAAGGCCGGTGTTGCTACACAAAGGCAGGGCCATGGCAAACCACCTCTTTTTGTCTCTTGATTTGAAAACCCTACAGAGTCACCATAACTGGGTACGATGCGGTGGCACTTTCACCACCAGTAGTGTTTTCATGACTTGTTATAATATTGATAATTTTAGTATCAAATCATTTTATGTTTGTTTTTTATTATTTCAATTTTATTTGCCTTTACTTTTTGTGGTATCTCAAGCATTTCTCTGGGGAGGTGGCATAGAAGTTTTATTTAAAAATAAATAAATGTTCCTCTCTTGTTCTTTACATCAAACACCCATTTCCACAAGCAAGCCTTCCACCATCACATGTCATCTGAACATCTGTCTTTTGAAAATTTTCTGGCCTGGACATTACACAAACTTAACTTCCCAAGTAGAGATGATTCATCTCCAAATGCTTGCAATCCTTTGCACACAAAAACAAAGGCCAAGGACTGTGAGGTGAACTTCTGAGAATGTTTTCCTTTAAAATTTATTTATTTATTTATTAGATTTTAAAAGTCATTACTCACCCAAAGGTTCTCACAGCGACTTACCACATTAAAACCATAAAAATAAGTTAAAAACAACAT
Organism: Lepidodactylus listeri; assembly: GCA_029233225.1. Classification (NCBI taxonomy): domain Eukaryota; kingdom Metazoa; phylum Chordata; class Lepidosauria; order Squamata; family Gekkonidae; genus Lepidodactylus; species Lepidodactylus listeri. The sequence continues at coordinate 46,095,665 of JARCFY010000003.1, forward strand.
GAAAACAAATAGCAAATATAAAATAGTAACATTAAAATGTTAAACTATTAAAACTAGTGGTTAGCACCATACCACTAACAAAAGCTACTCAAATCTGAATTACTCTCCAAAGATCAACCTAAACAAATTGGCTTTGCATGCCCTGAGGAAACTAAAGAAATCCAGCAGGGCACAGGTGTCATCCAAGAGGGCATTTTACAGGGTAGGGGCCTTAACTAAGAAGGCCCTTCCCCTGGTGACAGCTAACTGGAGCCATACTGGGGCCAGACATCTGCAACAGGGTCCTAGAGGATGACCCAAGGGAGCATGGGGGGTTGTAACGGGAGAGGTGGTCCCATAGGTATGAGGCTCCCAGACCACTGAGGGCTTTAAAGCATCCAATTTGCATTTAGATTTCACCCTGAACTGTTGTTAGTCTTCCTTAGTTTATTTTTGTTTAGCACAATTATTTTAGGGAGACAGACAATGTAGATTTCCAGTTGAATAATGTATCTTTACGTTACTGAAACGCAGGAACACTGAAACAGTTGACTATGTTAGTGATGATTCACATGTTACAAAGTCCATACATAGTGATGGCTACATATAGGTTTCTCCCGTAAAGCAAAAAGTGACCGCTGGGACCATTTTGGGTCAGGAAAAAGGCACTGGAGAGATGGTTGAAGCCCCCTCTCAAGAATACAAAAGCACTGTAATGATGCAGAGAAAATTAATGCCAACACAATTTATATCAATATCACTTAATCACAGAGAAACACAGCATAAGAACTTGATTACATACATTCTTTCTTTGCTTTTCAGGCACAAGGCCCACAGACTAATTACAGGACAAGCAAATATCAATATTCAAGGAAAAATATCTATTACAGTAAATGTTTCTTCTTTATTTAGGGCACAAGGCTTACAGAATCTTCCAGAACAAAGTATCCAGTAAAGGGAAATATAATAAATGTTTCTTTTTCACTTAAGGCACAAGGCTCACAAAATCTTCAAGAACACAGTATCCGATGAAGGGAGACGGAGATGCCAGCTTTTTCTCTTCGTTTCATTAATGCTTCCTCAGTGAACTCAGTTCTCAATTTGTAAAGCACATAAGTGCTAGAATCAACTTGCAACTGGATCAAGTTCCCAAAGTGTTCAGCGTCCAGAATTCATTTCCATAACCTTTCAGTTCCCGAAGACAAATGGGCTACCGCTCATTCCTCACTTCAAAAGTCGGTGGGGATTTTTGTTCCGAGCATGGAAATCCAGGTACATGTCCGCTGATAGTTGAGTTTGCCATGTGGGTTTTGCAACATGTCTTTATTATTAGTTAGACAAGTATGTAGTGGAGCCTATATCCCATACAGTACTAAAGGTCAGATTTATTCATTCTGCCATGAAAGAATAAGTAACCTCTTACTGAATTCAGAATTCAAGGAAAGATAAAAATACTAGCATTATGTACTAAGCTACTTAGTACACAGACAGTAGTAGAGATGTATATTTGGGGGATTTTGACTTAACTCTGCTGGCAGTTGGTTTGCGTGTTGGTAAAGGAAGACAGACGACTCAGTGTGATTTTTTACTGTTCTGGAACATCAACATACTGGGCCAGATACTGAGTTGGTGTTTCTCAGTATGGTTTTACTGCAGTTTATTTATTATGCATTAAATCTTATTTAGAAGTAAGCTACAATATTCTGCTCCCTTTAAGCATATGACTGGAAGTTTTTCAGATTAATTATGTGTTGTTTGACTGTAGATCACTTATACGTGAATATATTTTATATGATTGCTTTTGTGGTTTATATGCTTTGCTGTAAACTGCCTTGACCTCTCTAGGGAAAGGTGGCATATAAATAAATAAAATCAATGTTTTGTAAAGACATAACCAATTATAACTAAGACCGTTACACCTCATTCTCTATACTTCCTTCTTCCTCTTATGACTGAGTTTTATGTTCTTGTATTTATAGTGCAATCCTGTGCAGATTTACTCCAGCCGACTCCACAGTTACTCCAGTCTAAGCCCATTGATTTAATTACTTTAAGCTACAACCCTATAATTGCCAAGACTAATATGCCTCAATTTTGTTGGCCTTGTTTCCTACCATTTGACTAGCATTTGGCTCAACGGCTTTTGCCAGATCTGGAATGGTCTGCTGGGTTTTTCAGAGATTGCTAGGCAAAAATTGGGGTGGACTGGTAAAAGGAATGGTAGGCCAAGATTAGCCACTCAGCATGACTGAGTTACCCTGTCAGATAATGGCTGGCTCATCAAGGAGGGAGCTAAGATATGCAGTATATTTATAAAGTCCTGGAAAACAGACCCACCCCAGCAAACCAAGATACCATGGCTATTCTATTGTACAAGTGGGGACCCATGGGACTTGCAGGGGGAGGGAAATCCCATCCCTACCCTCTACGTGCTTGCCAGCCTGCCCACCAGCAGCACTACCTCTGCTTCTGCTCCCCCCTGGCTTATATGGTGTAATGATGAGAGTTTCAGACTAGGATCTGGAAGACCCAGGTTCAACTCACCACTTTGCCATGGAAGCTCATTGGGTGACCTTGGCTCAGTCACGCACTTTCAGTCAAGCCTACCCCATAGAGTTGGTGTGATGATAAAACGGAGGAGAAAAGAATGATGTAAGCTACTATAGGTCCCCATAGTGGAAAAACATGAGGTAAAAATAAATTTAATAAATATAGTGGAAGATGGGTGGGAAGAAGAAAGGTATGCTGGTGGGTGGGAAACAGGGAAAGGTGAGGATATGGGGGGTGCCAGGAGGAGGTAAAGAAGAAATAGTTTGGGGAAGTGGATACAGGGGAAAATGAGGTGTCCCCCATACGTCCTTGTGGGTCCCTCACAACACAACTGGGCCTGACATGGCTGTTGGCATTGTGCAGCTGGGCCATAGTTTTCCCTGGTAGAGCCTGCCATGGGGAGGGAAGGAAGGAATGCTGAAGACAAGGGGGTAAAGATTCTCACACCAGCTCTCATTCAGTGATAGGGCTGCCAGATTCCCCCCCCCCCTGGGGATCTGGCCACTTTTGGGCCCCCAGATCTGCCAGCCTGGATTTCGCAGTGGGAGGGAACCCTGCCCCCGAAGTGCCCAGTGTGCAGCAATGCGCCCGGTGCAATGTGTAGGGCACGTTGCAGGGGGGATGGTCAATCATTTAAGGAAAAACCGTAGAGTTTTAAACTAAGGAGAAGGACCGGGACTCCCCTGCTGGCATGACAGTAAGACCTGGCAACCCTGTTCAGTGAGGTCATTCATTCTTGGCAGCAGCTCTTACTGAAGCAGCACAAAAAAGATTCTTTCCAGCCCTCAACCCCTCCTCTCATTTTCTGATTAGAGAAGCAGCAAGGTCAAGGCTCTCCGTAGTCAGGCGACAAGTGGCCAAAACCGAATGGGACATATTCATGTCTATTCATCATGCTTGCAAAGCTGAGCACCACCTTGATCTATCAATGTAATTTCATCAGCAAATGCATTTACCTTTTGTTACCTTTCTGGGAAGCCCTCCCCCCAAATCAGAGTCAGGAAATCCAGATTGTCATCCTGGACTCTCCCTGAATTCCCGGACTTTACAATTATTTGACAAGTGGAAACCCGCAAGGACTTGTGGGAGGCATATCATTTCCCCCTCTCCCACAATTTCATATTTCGTTTTCTGAAAGCCTCCACAGCCTCTCCCACTTTCCTGCTTCTGTCTCTCTTTCTAGGGTTGCCAACCTCCAGGTAGAGAACCCTCAAGGACTTGTGGAGTGGCAACCCACTTTCCTCTGCATCCCCTCCCCACATTATTTCCTCTTTCCCTCTCCTCGGCAACCCCCATATCCTCTCACCTTTCCCTGCCTCATTTCTCCTCGGCCATTCACCAACCTACGTTTTCTCCCATCTGCGGCTATATTTCTTATTTATTGACTTCATTATACCCACCATTCTCCACAGTGGGGTCCAAAGCAGCTGACATTATTCTCCTTTCATCCTTTTTATCTGCACAACAACCCTGTGAGGTAGGTTAGGCTGAAAGTATGTGATTGGTCCATAGTCACCCAGTGAGCTTCTACAGCAAGATGAGGATTCAAGCCTGGGTCTGCCAAACCCTACTCTGAAGCTCTAACTGCTACTCAACACTGGCTTTCATAGGGTGGCTGCTGTTGAGCAGTAGCAAGCAGCTGGGCCTAGCAGTGCAGGCCTGTAGTCATGGGGGCCCCCTCACAAGGGCAGTGCCCCCTCCTGAATTTGCCACGTCCCTCACCAATCAGCTGGAGCTGCACTGTACTCATTCCCCCCCCCAGTAAAATTTTTCTGGCTATGGGGCTGCATCATGCAAGTCAAGTGGTATCAAGTCACACAGAGAGTGCTTCCAGGCTTAAGGTTGCCAATCTCCCAGAATTACAACTGAACTCCAGATGACAGAGATCTGTCCTCCTGGAGAAAATAACTGCTTTAGAAGGTGGACTCTATGGCATTATATTCAGCTGAGGCCTCTCCCTTCCCCAAACCCTGCCCTCAGACTTTGCCACAAAATCTCCAGGAATTTCCCAATCTGCAGCTGGCAACCCTAGTCAAGCCTGGCCCTCACAAGTCCTCCCTCCAAGTCTAAAGCAGCTTTAGAAAAGGCCCTGCCCCTCTCCATGCCTTTTACTGACAAAAGTCAAGCCTAGAATCCTGTGGTTGCCTAGCAACTGCCACTGAGGGCTTCCATTTTTTTAAAGCTACAGGTATTCCTTTTATTACTTTGGGTTTTTTAAGCCACCCAGTGTATTCTGATACTGAAAGGAAAACAATAATATTCACAAAACAAAATGACTGTCACTGAACTTATAGCAAGGGGAGCAAGACCAGCCCGTTCCCAGCTTCCATAAGCTTTGTTTACAAGTTGAACAGAACACATGCAGGTTGAAAGGTATGGTTCTCCTTTCCATGTATACAGGTAGAATGGCTTCGTTCTGTGAACAGGGCTTTAAATACTGGATAGCTAAAATTCCCAATGATCATCAATCTATAATAATATGAGGCTGTTCATTGCTTCACAGTGTTGAATCTCTCTATATAATAATTCTCTGATGGTGGTGGCACTCTCTAGAACATTCCACATGCCACCCCAGCCTTAGGTGCCTTGGCCTGTCAATCAGAAGCTGTCCCTATCCACTGGCTGTGAATACTCGCATGCCATTGGCTGGGTATGCTCCTCTTCCCCACCCACTCCTTCAGCCTCTGTGCCCTGTCAGAATTTCTGGCAGACGGTTTTTTGCTCTTGATGAAGACACTTCTCCAGCTTCCTTCCTGTGGGGGGATTAACTGTTACCTCAGCGGCTGTTGGTAGGTGAAATGAAATGACAGTTACCTGTGTTTATAAGATGGCTGCTGCCTGTGGTTTGTTTAAAATGCTTGCCCATAAGGTTCAACTGTTACCTCAGTGGCGGTTAGTAGGTGAAACTAAATGGCAGTTACTTGTGTTTATAAGAGGAACTTCAGAGCAAGGTAGGTTGATGCTTGGCTGGGAAGGAGATGGGGTTGCCAACTCCAGGTGGGGAATTCCTGGAGATTTGAGGGGTAGAGCCTGGAGAGGGTGAGGTTTGAGGAGGGATGGGGCCTCAGACAGGTACAATGCCATAGACTCTGCCCTCCAAACCACCTATTCCCTCTTGGGGAACCACTGCTGCCAATCTCCAGGTGAGGGCAGAAATTAATCAGAATTACAACTGCTCTTCAGGTAGCAGAGATCAGTTCCCCTGGAGAAAATGGTGGACTCTGTGTCATTATACCCTGCTGAGGCGGCCATAGCAAATTAACGCTGAGTGCCCAAGGTCTTGACACTCTCCAAGTTCCTCTTTCTAGAGCCCGTTGTATTTATTCCCACAATAGGCTTTATTCCTAGTCTTAAGTAATTCCTCTCTTACATTTTCCCAAACACTTTCCAAATCCTTTATTTCACGTTTAAAATGATGTGGTATTCTTCACGGTAAAATGCTAGCTTTTGAATTAGTGTATAACAATACTTTGATTTAAAAAAACAAAAAACAAAACTCAGGCTCTGTTTGCTTTCCATGACTCTTGACTCTATCATGTTGAAGAACATGCATCTTCATCTAACTGCCCACAATGATACAACAGCTACAACATTTAGGTATACTAGTGGAACTGCAAATGGATTTTAGATGGGCATTTTCTTAAATGTTTATTATAGATTCAGAAATTATATTGCTATACAAATGTTTTAAATATTTCCTTCTCAATATGCAGGATTCTCAGCAGCCTCCACTGCTATAAATGTCTGCTTTCCATCTGATCTATCACTCTGTTTGGTATTTTTTCTCTTGCCTTATCATCTCTCCCAGTCTTGTCTTATCTATATCATCCTGCTGCAGTCATAAGATTTCATTGCCTCATTATTCACCTTCTCTTGAAGGGCTTTAATAAATACATTAAGCAAACGGTTCTCATTGATCTCCAGGGTATCTCCTATTAAATTCTATCCCATTATGCTATCCAAACATACTCTATTTGCTCCCCTCCTTGTGTACCTCACTTCTAAACTAAACTTTTATCCATGGTAACTAAAAGACATTCACCTCACTGGTTGAGAGCCAGTTTGGTGTAGTGGTTAGGAGCATGGACTTTAATCTGAGAGAATCGGGTTTGATTCCCCACTCCTTCACATGCAGCTGCTGGTGTGACCTTGGGTCAGTTACAGGTACTTTCAGAGCTGTTCCCTCACAAGTGGTTCTGAAAGAGCTCTCTCAGCTCCACCTACCTCACAGGGTGTCTGTTGTGGAGAAGGGAAGGGAAAGGAGATTGTAAGACACTCTGAGACTCTTTCAGGTAGTAAAGTGCAGGGTATAAATCCAATCTCCTCCTCCTCCTCTTTTTCTTCTTCTGTACTTTCCATCTTTTTAAATAGTGTGTTATGAAGGACTTGGATAGACATTTCAATCTTTAGAAAGCTATGGTGTCTTATGGAGAAAATATGCCAAACAAAAACACAGAACTGCTGCCAAATTAGTATCCTTGAGTTATCTCTTTCCCCTTCTGCTATGTACAAAACTTACCCTGTCTTCTGACATCATCATGGGCATTTCCCCAGTTTCCACTCAGCTTTATTAAATGCCATTGGTACACATAAGAAAAACACAGCAAGATGACATCAAGACATGGGTTAACTTTTACGGTGTATTATGGAGAGAACTTGAAATGCAGATGCCATTTTCAGTGGCATCCTGGTATTTCTCAAAAGGTACAATTCCTCTTAAAGACCAATTTATTTGGTGGCATGAACTTTCATAGGCAGAGCTATTCCATCAGATTCCTACAAAGCTCACAGTTTACTAAATTAATGGGTTTTTTTGCTGTTGCAGACTCAAAGATTACAATTCTGCTCCTTTCTTACCCTGTTATAGGCACTGCCATCAAAATGCTTTCTAGAAGTAAGCACAGAACAGTTTTTAGAATAAAATATATTTGTATGATGATTTTATAGTCCACTAGGAATAAGGCCCATTGTGGAAATAAATACAACGGGCACTGGAAAGAGGCTATGGGGGAGTGCCCCAGCCTTTGGGGGGGGGGAAGGGGCTGCAGCGCATGCCGGGGTGACAGTCTGCATATGTCGTTTTGGTATTGATGGTTGTGCAGTTGGTGGGGTCAAGATGTTGCGCTGCTTATGGTTATGTGTGGCAGTGTTTGGTTTTTAGTGGGCTTTTGCATGGATGAAGTATATACAGTTAGTGTGAAATCAGTCATCATAGTTTTTAATTATCTGTCTATACCTTGGTGTGGTACAGAAAGAATGTGAAGTATGACGTCCTCATTATTTTGGTCTCTGGACAACCCAACATATAGCTGGCCAGAAGGTATTGAGGATTCAGTCATCAGCGTTGCAGAATTTCTCTGTAAACAATGTTTTTGGTGATGATCTTATCAGAATTGGCAATTAATTTGACTTGCATACATTACAGAACCAGAAAAGTCAATTCCAGAATTGCAGGGTATTTTATAGAAATTTGGGAAAGTAGCAGGGCTACAGGTAAATCATAAAAAAACACAGTTATATCCTACTAACCTGTCAGAGTTAATGACTTCATATATTAAAAATAACTTTTCTTTTTAATGGATCAAAAAAGAATGGAAATACTTAGGAATATATATTCCATTAGACATAACTAAAGTTATTCAAGTAAACCATCATAAAATACATAAAGAAGTGAGCAGGCAACTTAAAAACTGGGATATGAAAGCCCTTTCTTGGCTGGACAGGATACATATCATAAGAAACTTTGTATTAGCAAAATATCTATATTGTTTTAGAGCATTACCAATTTTTATTCCTGCCTCAAAAATTAAGAAATGGCAAAACAACCTGAATGCCTTTATATGGCATTACAAAAAGCCGAGGATTAAATTTGCAACTCTCTGCTCACATCCTTTAAAAGGAGGTCTATCTATTCCTGACCTGAGCCTGTACTACAAAGCTACCATACTTTTATCAATAATTAGACAATATACATAACATATCAAAACAGATTGGATGAACATTGAAGAAAGGTATACAACATGCTCAGCATATGAAGAGCTACTATGGCACAACAGCACCCCCACTTCAAATAACCCCTGTTTAAACACATCATTGAAAATATGGTATTCCCTAAAAAACAAATTAGTGTCAAGAATATTCCCTCTCTGCTCCTTAATGGGGCAGGTCTGGTTTCCACCTGCAAAAAACATGCAGTCATACACCAAATGGAAACAAGAAGGAATTACAAGGCTCAAATACATAGTCAAAAATGGAAAAAGGATCTCCAAACTAGACTTAGAAAAGAAATACAAAACTACACTACCCTGGTATGAATATATGCAGGTTCAGCACCTTTTAGACAGAATAAAAACTCAATGCACACTGGTATTTCATTACACGGACTTGGAAAAAATTATGGTGCAACAGAACCAGGCAAAAAAAGGATTAATATCTAATATTTATCATATTCTAGTAGAGGAAGAGTCAGTGAAGGAGCAGCCATACCAGAAAGCATGGCTTAAAGATTTAGGGATAGAACTGACAGAAGACCACTGGACTGAAATATGGAAACGTTGTAGCAAAGTTTCAAAATCACAAAATGTTCAAGCAATAGTATACAAGGTATTATTTAGGTGGTACTTAACACCTGAAAAAATAGCCCATACGACATCGGCATCACCAGCCTTATGTTGGAAATCCTGTGGGATTAAAGGGACGTTTATACACACCTGGTGGGAATGTCAATTTATACAGAACTTCTGGAAACTAATTGTATCAGAAATCAAAGAGATAACTGGTCACTTATTGGAAATGAATCCTCTAACAATTTTGCGAAATTATTGGCAAAACAAACCTATACCCAATTTAAGTAAGGAATTGATTATACTAATGCTTACTGCAGCAAAAGCTGTCATTGCTCAGCATTGGAAGGACAAATCCTCTCCAAATCTATTGCAATGGTACAGTAAATTGTGGGACTACTTTATGTATGAAAAATATTCTTTATATAATGAAGGAGGAGAATTTGAATGTGAACTGTTTAATCCTATAGATAAATGGTTTCCTTTCTTAGATAAAATGGCTAAAAATAGAGATAAGTGTGAAAGCTGGTGTTGGCTGGCAAGGCACTGCTAGTGCTCTTATAAATTGCGATATTCATAAGTCTGAACTTTGGGCTGCCTTAAATGGAAGGGCCATGTGCTTTCTTCATAATAGGAGCCAGCTCCAGCCCACGCCAGGAGGCTGACACCCTAGTATAGTTCACCAGAGACAAAGGACTCCTCTTGCCATGAGGTTTCTTTCTGTTTTCACACGCTGGCCTTCCCCTGCCCCCCCTCCAACGTACCTGCATAGTTATGCTAAAGCCGTCGCTTAGCAACTAATGTTCGGGCCACCACCCAGTCAGCCAAGTCATTGACTTACAATAGATGTGGCCAGGTGAGTCATCGGACCCCAAGCCCAGAACCTGTTTCCTGATGAAATCATACTCTGCAACATTGACCATCCCCTGGACCTCCTACCTTTGTCCACCTTTCACCTATCCCAAGGTCCAGAAGGCCTAGTAGGTGTGTTAGTGGGATGTGGCCTGATCAGCCTAGTAGGTGTGTTAGTGGGATGTGGCCTGATCAGCCCGCCCCAAGACCCCCCAATAAAAGTCCAAACCCGGAGTCACTCGCTCTCTTGAGCCGTCGCCCTCTATCCATTCTATTGACCCTTCAGTCCAGCTTGCTGTCCCCAACCCTTGCCTCCATCTTTTACCCCATTCTCTCTCTCTGGAGTAGCTACCCAGGAGAACCACGTGGTCTTGCTGGTTCAAGCCTCGTGTCCCCATAGTCTTTCTATTTCTCTCCCCATCCAATCCAGCCTGACATCGGACAACGCATTTAAGGTACTGTGCTTTCCCCACCAACGATTACCTGCTCATGCAAATGTGCTATTTTCTGTCTTTATTTCTTAGGCCTGTGTGATTCTGTGTGTGATTACGTTTTTTGTATGCTTGAATAACATTATCCAGTAAACTACATTTAACTGGAACATTGCCTCACGTGCCTCTTTCCTTGAGAACTCCCGGGAGGGGTGGGACCCTGGTATAGTTGGCAAGAACCCGTGTATTTTGCTGATTGCTAAATGTAAATTAAAGCAATTCAGCTAACACTGGTCACACTATAAGTATTGGTCTATTGTTTCTGGTTAATGCTTTAAAGCTGTATGGTTAGTAAGACAGAGACAGGTTACTACAGGTTTGAAATATTATTACTCTGATTACAACACTAGTATGGATGACTTATAAAAATGTTTTGTCCAAGCAACCAATGTACTTAAGCATGGTAAAACCTAGATTATAACACTGTATAAGATTTGTTTGTCTTTAACACTGAAAAACCTAATAAAATATGTTATTACATTTTTTTTTACTTGCTGTGGTTTATGGACAATGTGACTCTTTACACCCTCAAAGCATCACACTCTGGACAATGCAACATAAAGTTGGCCATGGCTAAACATTACCATAGAGTATGTGCATCAAGGCACCCATTTTTTGTAGGGGAAATGGTGTGCTGTAGCTGGGGTTTCTGGGAGATCTCCAGGCCCCACAGGAAGACTAGTAACCCCAGTGAATATTTAAGGGAAGACTGGAAAATGTATTTTAGAAGAAGAAGAGATCGGATTTATATCCTGCCCTTCACTACCCGAAGGAACGGGTAGTGCAGTGAACAAGTCTCACTGCTGCCGCCGCCATTGCTGCTAATTTTGGGGAGGGAGGGGGAAGGGGGAAGAGGCTCAGCATGCGGCGGGGGAGGGCAGGGGGAGGGAGGAGAATGCTGCCGTGCAGTGAACGCTGTGCCATGCTGCCATGCAGTGAACAGGGGAGGGGGTCGGGGGGGTGGGAGGCGGCGCAGTGAGGCCCGAGGCCTGCTGTGCCGCCGTGCAGTGAATGGGGAGGGGGTCGGGGGGAAGCAGCACGGCGGGCCTTGGGCCTCACTGCCATGCAGTGAACGGGTCTTTCCGCCACCACCACTGTTGCTGCCAATTTTGGGGAGGGAGGGGGAAGGGGGAAGAGGTTCAACATGCGGTGGTGGATGGCAGGGGGAGGGAGGAGAATGTTTTGGCCACTGTTGGGGAAAGAGTGGGAGGCAGCTTGGCAGGCCTTGGGCCTCGCCGCACCGCCATCTGGAGAACAAGGGTCGGGGGTCGGGAGGAGGCGGTGTGGCGGGCCTTGGGCCTCATCATGCTGCCATGCAGTGAACGGTGGAGGGGGTGGAGGGTGGGAATACTCCCCCCGTGAGTATTGCGGGTTTGCCTCTTGTATGTGTGTGTGTGTGTGTCTGTGTGTCTGTGTGTGTGTGTATGGATGGATATTTCCAGAACATTTGTATGACTACCATGACATGATAGCCAAGACCACGACCATACAGCCCAGAAAATCTACAACAGCTAATGAACTCTGGCCATGAAAGCCTTCGACAACATAGTTTCATGAACAGTACACAATACATTATTTGGTATGGATTTAGGTGGGGTAGCCGTGTTGGTCTGAAGCAACAGAACAAAGTTTGAGTCCAGTGGCACCTTTAAGACCAACAAAGTTTAATTCTGGGTATAAGCTTTTGTGTGCATTCACACTTCATTATTTCAGTCTAACTTACCTCACAGAATTGCTTTGAGGTTAAAAGGGCACAACCATGCATGCTGCCCAAGCTCCTTGGGGAAAGGGTGGGTTGCAGAGTCCTGCCCTAAAGTAATCTGTTTTCACCCCAAAACGCTCAGATCTCATCACAGGGAATGTGACTTTTCCCGCACACTTGATTTACTCCTGATTTTCTTGGCAGTTGATCCACCAGCACTGTAATAGGTTTGGGCATAGTTTTCCTGCACATCTGCCCTCCCTGTGGATTTCCACAGTTGTGGGGTCAGTTTATTTTCTTCTGCACGTGCCTTCAATAATGAGGATTTTCCAGGGAGGTTGCAGTCACCACTGGTATTGTCATCGGTGGCATCACAGCACCCCCCTACTTTTTAAAAACAGCCCTAAAATCTCAATATATCAATATAGTGTTGTAATGATAGTTTAAGCAGGTTCTCTTTATTCCCAGCTTTCATTTTAAAAAGTCTCTAGTCCTTTTTGTTGCGCAGATATAAGAGAAAAGGTGTATCTCTACAAGGGAGGTGGAAGAGCCTTTCTTTTAAAAAAAAATGAAAGCTGGGAAATCAGAAAATCTGATTAAAACTATCATTACAACACTATATTGATATTTTAGGGTCTTAAAATATAAACTGAAACCACTCATCTTCAGGGCAGGGGAGGGAGGAGAGGCAATGGTTTGACAATGACTGCAGTCTGATCACTGAAAGGTGGGCAGGAGGTGGGTGGGACAAAGAAAACCAACAGGAGGAGGAGGAGATTGGATTTATACCCCACCCTTCACTCGGAGTCTCAGAGCGGCTAACAAACTCCTTTCCCTTCCCGTCCCCATAACAGACACCCTGTGAGGTAGGTGGGGCTGTGAGAGCTCTGAGAGAAACTGCCCTTTCAAGGACAGCTCTGACAGAACTATGGCTTGCCCAAGGTCATCCAGCAGTTGCAAGTGGAGGAGTGGGGAATCAAACCCGGTTCTCCCAGATTAGAATCCATGCACATAACCACTATGCCAAGCTGGCTCTCACACCAAATGGAAAGATTGTGCATAAGGAAAAAGTTAAATCAAAATCAGCATCCAGAAAAGTGGTTTCAAAAGAACCCTCTTTTGACAGTATGGGGTCGGACCCGAGCCTTCTTCAGGCAGAGTGAATCTGAAAACATTTTGCCTTCCCTGCCTCACTGTAGTGCCCTACCACTGCTGAAAGGGGGGGGGGGTGTCAGAGGAGAAAACACACATTTGCTCCATTTGCAGAGCTTGCTCTGTCACACAAAGAATTGAAAACTAAGGGTACAAAAGTACATGTGGAAACTGGGGGCTAAACCACAGTTTGGTGCCAGAACTAATGGCAAATGTCCATGCAAAAAAGCCCTGCGAGTCCCTGCATAACGTAGTTCCATAAGCTTTCAGGGTGGTTTTGCAACATCCTGTTTTCACACTTTGGGAAAGCATTTATATCCCTTGTGAGGAGATGAATGAGCTATGCTTGCATGGCTGCATGATCTTTATCTTTGCTCAGCACTTCAAAACATGGAAAGGAAGTGCATGAGTCATATGCAGCAGCCTCTACTGATACCTCCACATTATATACATGGAGGTTCTCTGTTGGCATGAATTAAATGTGGATCTGTCCCAGAGCTAACTTCAGGAGCATCATTCAATTAAGAACTGGAAGATAGTCTTCACTATTTAAAATGTAACTACAAGTACTCATGTGATCAATTTTTGCTCATGCCTGGAAGCTAACATTAAGAAATGAACCAGTATTTTAATTTCTTCATTTCTCAGTGAGAGGTACAAGATTAGCTCAGCTTGTTCTTGTGAGAAGCAAATTGCATTTGAGATACTCTTAGTATATAGCACACTACCCTAATTTTTTTACCCCCTCCTTTTGTATCCTTTTTTATTTAACACAAACTGTCCAGTGGTTAATGAAGCTTACCCATTGCTTGCAGAACTGCTATTCATCTCTCTAATGCTACCATGTGTACTGAAGACATTTAATCACATAATTAAGGTAGCTGAAGAGTAATAAACAGGTGCTTTTTTTTTGGTACTCTTTAAATCGGTGTTTTTGCAAGTAATGCAGAAGATGCCATTTTCATAATCACACCTCTTTTTAAACTTGTGAACATGGCTGTCTTAAAACATCTAATATGGGAAACAATCGTACTTGATACAAATAATTCATTAGGGTGGAAGTAGCCCATGAATAGCTTTCTTCTTACAAAATCATATTCATGCCGGTGCTGAAAAATGAAACATCTAGGTATCTGTGCACTAAAATGTAGTGACAAGTTGGGAGAACTAAAACTGTATGTTGCGAACACACACAGTTCAAGCATATGTGACATCACCATCGAAATGCAGAAGTTTACAAGACGCTACTGAGATAGGAGGCATTTGGTTCTGTTCAGTATAAAGCAGAGTCCTACAAGATGATGAGTAAAATACATGATCTTTAATTGCTTGTACTCACTGGCCTGTCTAGCTATTTCTTTGCCCTTTGCCACAATATTGCACTCATAAAGCTATAAACCTACTGATTTCAACAGGACATGGTTTTAAGATAGACACGGGGCTTTTTTCTAACGGTATTCACTAGTATTGAGTGTGGCAGAAAGTTCAACCAAGTTACAAGCAACTGATGGCAACCCTGCAGTGTTTTCATAGCAAGAGACAGAGGTGGTTTGCTTTTCCCTGCCTCTGCATAGGAACCCTGGATTTCCTTGGTAGTCTTCCATCCAAGTACCAACCAGGGCCGACTCTGCTTAGTTTCTGAGACCTGAGTACTGGCACTTTTTTCGGGGCTCCCCCAAGAAATTGGCATAACCTTATATATCTGTACTGACACTTTAAAATAACAGCAAAAGCACAGGACAGACATTACACATAATCACCCCAGTCCAGCCCTCTATATACTAATAGCCAAGTCATCCAAATATAAGGATACTTAAATCTGATAACTGGAGCTGTGAACGGACAAGACAGATATTTCCAGAAACCTGAAAAACACCCCAGGTTTGTGAAATCTAATGTGAAATCTAATATATATATGTTGTTTTTTTTAAAAAACATATATATATGTTGTTTTTTTTAAAAAAAATCCAAAATGATAAAAGGATCACCTGTAGATTTAAGGAAGGGATTCTCTCAATTGCTGTTGCTAGGACACCACAGCATCCTAGGATTGGAGTTTCTGTGAGTAAAAGGCAGGGGGATGGGGCAGGGCCATTTCCAGGGAGGACTCATCTGGGGCAGGGTCGCCAGTCTAGGTTGGGAAGTTTCTGGAGATTTTGGCATGGAGTCTAGGGAGGGTGGGGTTGGAGGAGGAGAGGCCTCGGCCAGATATAATGCCATAGAGTCCACCTTCCAAAGCAGCCATGTTTTTGAAGGGGACAACTCTGTTGTCTGGAGATCAGTCATAATTCTGGGAGATTTCCAGGTCCCACCTAGAGGTTGGCAATCCTAGGCCTGGAAACAACCACTGGATAATTTGATACCACCCAATTTACATTACTTAACTAAGCCAAGCTACGTAAGAAATAAGAACATAAGACTAGCCTTGCCAGATCAGACCAGTGGTCCATCTAAGCCAGGATACTGTCTCACACAATCAGTTCCCCTGGAGGGCCAATAACAGGGCATAGAGGCTGAGACCTTCCCCTGAGGTTGCCTCATGGCTCCGGGATTCAGAGGTTTAGTGCCTATGAATGTGGAGGTTCCCCTCGCTTGCTACTCTTCAGCAACAGGCACCCTACAAAAGCCAGTGTGGTGTTGCAGCAGTTAGAACTTCAGAGTAATGTCGGGGGGGGGGGGGGCTCAGGTTCAAATTCCTATCTTGCTGTAAAAGCTCACTGGTGATTTTGGACCACTCAGTTTCATTCTAGCCTACCTTGCAGGGTTGCTATGAGGATAAAAAGGAAAGGAGCACAATGTAAGCCACTTTGGTCCCCACTGTGGAGAAAGGTGGGTATAATGAAGTAAACAAATAATAAATATAGCTGAAGATGGGAGGCAGATAAAAAGGTAGGTTGGTGAGTGGCTGAGGCGAGAATGAGGAAGGGAAAGGGGAGAGGATATGGGGGTTGCCAGGGGGAGGGAAAGGGGAAATAATGTGGAGAGGGGGATGCATAGGAAAGTGTGGTGCCACCCCAAAAGTCCTTGAGGGTTCTCTACCATGCAAGTGGGCCTGGCCAAGTGCCTGGCATCACACAACTGGGCCACAGTTTTCCGAGATAAAGGTTGCTTTGTAGGATGGACTCAGCTCACTTTCCTCCCAAGGCTCAAACCTCCCCCCCCCCCAAGTCTCCAGGGATCTCCCAACCTGAAACTGGCAACCCTAAGGGGGAACTGATCTCTATATCTGGGAGGCTTGTTGTGATTCCAGGAGCTCTCCAGGCCCCACCTGGAGGTTGGCAACTGTAGAAGGAGAGGTGGAAGCAGGAAAAGGAGAGAGGCTAAGGGGGCTTTCAGGAAAGGGAAGGAGGAAATAGTGTGTGGGGGGGATGAGATGCCTCCCACAAGTCCTTGCGGGTTCCCACTTGTAACCATCAATAGAAGGAAGGTTTCTGCACCTGTACTGTGAATACAGTGGGTTTCGGGGGGGGGGGGCAGCCTGCCATATGAATCCACATGTAAAAGCCTGAGTAGCTTCAAAATCAGCAATATCAGTGTAGCATTTTGCTCTGCATCTGGCACCCTGGATTAGGATGAGCATTTAGAATTCAAGTGTTGGCTAATCTCTCTTGCTCAGGCACCCATCTCTCTACAGATAAGCCTTTTCCTGCTGTTAAAAGGAAGCAAGACAGAGCTTAAGTCCTATGTAGATGTAATGCTGAATCATGGCTTGTTTGCCAGAGTCATGGTTAAACATGACGTCTGGATCTATAAAACCCGGTTAAGGATATGAAATCATGGTTTGAAATGGGTCTCAAACTTTGGCTCATGTTAGAATCATAGAAGCACAGAGTTGGAGGGGACCTCCAGGGTCATCTAGTCCAATCCCCTGCACAATGCAGGATATTAGCTTGATTTGGGCAATCCATTGATCTTTGCCTGAAATGCCTGCTGGGTAGGGCTTGGTCTGCTCCCTACAAGACAAATGTTTAAAGTTTTGATATGGTGATGAGTGGGGCCGGTGACAAATTTGGTTGTACATGCCCATGCACAATTGACACTACACCTATGATCTGGAATTGGAAAGCATTGGGTTGAAGCCCTGTCCTCTGGAACACCTCCCACTGATCCCAATCACACCTACTTGAAACAGATAATCTCAGGGTAATATTACATGCATCCAGGGCTATTTTTGGGCAGGAACGCACAGGAACGGAGTTGCGGCTGGCTTCCGAGTTGGCCACACCTACAGCTCCCCCCCATGTTCCCCAGGCACCTCACAAGCTGCGAGGCACCTGGGGAAGCCAAGCCGATCCAGGGAGGGAAGGCAGTTTAAAGTGCCTCCCCTCCTGGAGAAGCCAATCCAGAAACTGCCTTCCTTCCCCAGGGTTCCCTATGTGCCCTGCAAGCAACGGGGCACCTGGGGAAGCCGATCCTGGGAGGGAGCTGCACTGCCAGGGGTGTGGCCTAATATGCTAATGAGTTTCTGGTATTGGGTGTGGCCTATTGTGCTAATGAGTTCCTGCTGGGCTTTTTCTACAAAAAAAGCCCTGCATGCATCTAAGTGTAGTATCTGGTTGAACCTTAAAATCAGGCTGTTTTTGAATAGGACAAAAATAAACTTTCCCCTTTCCCACCATATAATTTTCCTCCATGGTTTAGAATGGCCCTCTCAGTCCTATATTAACTCCCATAAATACATAAAAAGACATTTCAGAATCAAGGGTCATTTGTAAAATAATTCTGAAGTCATTTTCATAGGTCTAAATTGAAGTAAAACACCAGTGTAAAACCTGCATAGTTGTTTTCTTCCTTTCCTCATTCTCACCCAAATTAACAACATTTATGTGTGGCACGAAGAAGCT
Source organism: Lepidodactylus listeri (assembly GCA_029233225.1). Classification (NCBI taxonomy): domain Eukaryota; kingdom Metazoa; phylum Chordata; class Lepidosauria; order Squamata; family Gekkonidae; genus Lepidodactylus; species Lepidodactylus listeri. Next base: position 46,113,798 of record JARCFY010000003.1, read on the forward strand.
GCAAAGGTGCTTTTTAAACTTATGTGTGAACCCCCCCCCCCCCCCGCAATAATCTCAGAAACTCTTGCTCTTGTGACACAAACAGTTGCCTTCTACCTCGGCCAACGCATTTCAGTTTGCATTCATTCTGCCTTTTCTATTCCCTCATTTTTTGTCCTATGTATCCCCTTCACTGTAAGAGCCCTTCCCCGCTGCCAAAATTTCACTTCCCCTCCCCCCAAACCCGGCCGGCTGGGACTGCCTACCTCAGTCATAGCTCTTCCCATAATCCTTCGGGCCCTCCCCTCTTCATGGTCTTTATCATGCCTGCACCAGACGGCCTTTGCAGCTGCCTAAATAGGCCAAGTCTGTAGTATGCCAGAGTTTCCTGCCTTATTTTGTGCGCCTTCTCTCTCTTTCCCCGCCCGTTTCCTTTCTCTGTCTTTTTGACCGAAAAATAAAGGCAAGAATGAGAAGGGAGAGGTGCTGCTTCTGTGCTTGCAATGCAGTTGCCAGTGCTGCCTGCCCTTTCCCTTCTCTCCCTTCTCTCCCCTGTTGTGTTAACTGCAGCAGATGTTCACGGCTGCTGGAGTAGCAGCAGCAGCAGTCAGCTTCCTTCCTAATGGCAGGAGTGATCGGTGTTGGGCAGGGGACACGTAATAAGACTCATAGAGGCTGCATGGAAGTTGCGCAAAAGGGACAGACCAGCCCCATGTACAGCTGCTCACCTCTTCAGAACCTGTAACGCAACTGGGGGGGGGGGGGTTCCAGGAAAATGGCTAAAAAGTTTATGATGCATTCCAGGAATCTGGGGTGGGGAGGGACAGATCACACTGAACTGGTGTTAGGAAGGTTACATGCAACAAAGCAAATATTTTGACCCCCCCTCCAAACGTGGTGCTATTCTCACAAGTTTGTAAGGCTGTTTCAGTTAGGATAAAGTTCACCTCACACCCGTCGGCATATACCAAAGGGGAAGAGCCCTCTAAACCGCGGGAATATAAAATTGGTTAAGTAATCTAACTTCCTTGCAGTGTGATTTAAACGTGTTTCCCCCAATAGTGTGCCTGTGCCTTTCACTCCTACATAGTAGGCAACAATTTAGCTGGCAGGGAAACGGCTGCATCTTTGAATTACTGTTTGTTAGGCAGCCTTTGAAAATGCAGGAGAGCCCTGCCCAGGAAAAAAAAAAGGAGAAGCCCTAATCTTGAGTACACAGCCAGCAGTTGGCAACTGTTGACCAGCAAGTCCTTTTTATATTGGATAATCCAAGATGGGATAACTATAAGATGTGTCTGGGAAGGGAAGGCAACATGGTAGTCTGATCTTGTCAGGTCTCAGAAGTTTACACAGAGTCAGTACTTGGAAAAGGGGGACCACCAAGGAAGACTCTGCAGAGGAATGCAATGGCAAACTGCTGCTTAATCACTTGCCTCGAAAGCCCCATGCTGGGTTTGCCATTAGGCAGCTGTGACTTCATGATGCCTCTCTCTCTCTCTCTCTCTCTCTCTCACACACACACACACACTGCATAAATGCAGTAGTACAATGGGAAAAAACTCTGTGTCATCTTTCTCCTAATGCTAACATTTTACCCAAAATGTTCTTCCTCACTTCTTTGACACATCTTCTTAACTTCCTCTTTTGCTCCTAGAGGGTGTTTATGTGTGTGTGTTTTAAAAAACCTATTAGGAACATATGATTTATGAAGGACAAAAGGGAAAAAAATGACACCTTTTCTGAGTGACTAGAGAGTTTCTAACTTTGAAATGTTTGATTTATTTTGCTGCAGTCCAAAAAGTGATTGTGTTGCTCATTGTGGATCAGTGAGAGGGAAAAGAATGGGGTTTACCCACTGGAAAGGTAGGGTTTAACTATGAACAGGTCATTTTGTAGACAAAGAGGTGCAGGAGCTCATTAGCATAACTCATTAGCATAACTTATTTGCATATGCTACACCTCCTGACATCACTGGAAGTATGTCAGAAGGCAAGAAAGAAAGAAAGAAGAAGAGATTGGATTTATATCCCGCCCTTCACTACTCAAGGGAGCCTCAGAGCGGTTTACAAACTCCTTTCCCTTCCCCTCCCCACAACAGACACCCTGTGGGGTAGGTGGGGCTGAGAGAGCTCTGAGTCAACTGTCCTTGAGAGAACAGCTGGTACAGGGCTATGGCTTGCCCAAGGTCATCCAGCAGGTGCAAGTGGAGGAGTGGGGAATCAAACCCAGTTCTCCCAGATTAGAGTCTGCGCACTTAACCACTACACCAAACTGGCTCCTCTCAAGAAAGGGGGGGGGGGTACAGTTACTAATCCAAGCCTCAGAAATGCCACCCTTCTGGGAGGATAGCTTCAGTGGTGGCTGAAGCCTTCAGAAGGCTGGTTGGAGGAACAAGGATCTTTCCAGGGGGCAGGGTCATTTTGCTGCAGCCATGACACAAGCAGGCATTCCCCTGTGTGTGTGTGTGGGGGGGCTGGCACCAAGTCCTGGAGCTGAGCTCCCCCGAGCTCCTGCTTGAAATGACCCCTGACTTTGAAACTAAGTCCATGTATTAGGTCCCATCATTCAGTTAATTTATTCCCACTGAAGTAGGGGTTTATACTGAGTAAATCATTTGAGGATTGCAGTTTAATATACCACTCCTCAAAATGTTATTGGAACTACAATAAGAAACTGAAAAATTCTGGAGGGGGCAGACAACAGTGGTTAAGACCATATACCAGTGACCATAACATAAAGAAAAAGAAGAAATGTTGTTTTTATACCCTGCTTTTCACTACCCGAAGGAGTCTCAGAGTGACTTACAATTGTCATCTCTTTCTCTACTCACAACAGACACCCTGTGAGGGAGGTAGGGCTGAGAAAGCTCTGAGAGAACTGTGATGGGCCCAAGGTCACCCAGCTGGCTTTACGTGGAGGAGTGGGGTATCAGACCCAGTTCTCCAGATTAGAGTCTGCTGCTCTTAACCACTACACCAAACTGGAACCTTCTTAAACAGCAGTGAATGAACAACCACTAAACAAAGCAGATAAACATCATTTTCTATTAAAATAGCAGCAGCAGAAAACAACAGCACTAATCAGTAAAGGAAGGGTCAGAACTGTGAAATCTGATGTCCCTTCACTGACCAACAGCAACAAAATTATATCCTTTTTTTACAGACCAAGAGCGGAAGTTCAGAATACTAGCTGATCTTTGCAAATGCTGTTAGAAGAAGGCTGTCTGTATTTATTTGCACAAACATCGATTATCTAATTTATCTATTCAGGACAAAAATATCTTATTAGTAGCATAGTCCTCTTTTGCAATTGAAGATTAAGTCAGTAAGTGCAAATTGCTGGAGATCAATTTGCTCCACTGCAAATAATTCCACATTTGAATGAGAGTTATTCTTTCACTTAGAACCAATTATGAAATTAAACTACAGCTTCTCCAGTTACACAGTCTCTTGGAACAGCAGGGATGTAATGAGATGCTAATGAGGCACTTTACCTTGCTGCCCATTGCTAATGTTGATGTGAACAAGTTCTTGAGTGTCCTGTTGGCCTCAGTGGGGACAGTATTTGATGGCCGTGAGCTACAAAAATACTTAAATGGTTGATAAAGGAGATTTCTGAGGAATCAGGATCTAGAAGGCAAGTTATAGCAGGGAAGATTGAAGGAAGTTACCTGGCAGACAATACCACATTGATCAGAGTTATTTCATGGGAGCTTGCACACCACTGTTTCATTTTTCTGGACACCCAACACTGGCACAACACTGGGCTACAGCAGCTACCCAGAAACAGTTTTTAGAAGAAACGTTTTTCTACATACAGTGAAATGACCCCATTTAGATGACATCCGGCTTTATCATTAATGAGTTGTTAAAGCTGATTCTCTGTTTTGTAGTGTTAAAATGAGAGGACAACTCAGATGTCAGTATCGAGGGTAATTTATGTTAGTGGGATAACTCCTGCCACTGCAGAATGTTAGCTTTCACCCAGCCCTGGTAACAGTGTGATTTGACTGAACCTTCCCAGGCAGAAGTTTTTATCCATTGCTGGAACAGCTGGGACACCAAATATGTTGAAATGCTGCAATGGCAGCAACTGTGCTGCTAATGTAATGAATAAATTGTCCTTTAGCGTCCTCACTGGCTTCCATAAGGTCAGGATCAGGCCTGTCAGTGAAACTACACATTTCCTCCGTTTTAACAAGGCATTGAAAATGATGCATATTCAGAAGGTAGTGAATATATACCGAGGTAGTGAACCTCTGAAAATCAGTGCAGGGAGGCACCGGCAAGGAAAGGCCTTTTCTCCCTCTAGGGTAACTAGTTGGCTAATGTGTGAAACAAGATGCTGGACTAGGTGGACCGATGGTCTAATCCAGGAGGCTTTTCTTATTACAAGCTAAGCTTAAAGTGTAACTTGTAAAAAATGTGTCATTTCTATGAACCCAAAGGGAAGTATATCATTTATTTTCAAGGAAAGCAAGTTAGGTGAGAAGTGATGGCTTTTCAATACAAGTAGAAATTAATCGACGTTAATTATCTATATCAAGAAATGACTTCTCTCTTTTTCTTTAGATCTTTTCTCTATAGTGTTCTTGCAATTTTTTTGAAACCAGTGAGTTAAATTCAGTGATACCGTTCTGATAAAAATACGATCTAATACAAAGTGCGTCTTTTTCTCCTTCCCACCTACCCACAATCTTTTATCTTCCTCCCATATTCTGCTATTTTTAATATTTGTTTAATTTATACTGCAAATTTCCCCACAAAGCAGCTTACATCATTCTTATTTTTTTATCCTCACAACAACCCTGTGAGTTAGGTTAGGCTAAGAGCATATGACTGCCCCAAGGTCACCCAGTGAGCATCATGATAGAGTGGAGATTCGAACACATGTGTCTCCACAGTGGCATAGCGTGGGTTGCCAGTGCCCGGGGCAAGGCAAGTATTGCTCCCCCTAACCTGTGGACCATTAGCACTCCCTGAGTCCCTTTCACCAGTCCAGTATTGAACCCCTTTCACCAGTCCAGTATTGAACCCCTTACGCCCTTTAAGAAAATACTGATGTGATTAAAGTAAAATGAATTTAATGCTAGTATACTCAAATTTATTTAAAATTGCCTGGTTTTAATTTAAGCAAATTCTTCAATAACAGTATTGAAATCTACATTGAAATCTCTCTCAATTGATAGTATTGCTAGGTTACTCAATATTTCTTGGCTCCTTGTCGATCTCTGATATGTTTTGATTAATTTAAGTTTTGAGAAACTTCTTTCACAACTCTCTTGCAGCTTCCACTTGTACACCCACTTGTTACGTGGCAATGTTTATTTGTCCTGTCATATTGAAAAACTGTGTAGAGTGTTTGAACATTGGGAGATTTTCTGTATGAGGGGCAGGGCACACTATTTTTAAAATTTTTATTGCTACTTTCTTTCTTTTTCTTTTGAAATTTTGTGCCCCCTAGGAATTTTGCGCCTGGGGTGACTGTCCTGTGGCCACCCTGCTACACCACTGTGTCACCAAGATCCTAGTCTGAAACACTACTATACTGCAATTCTTTGCTGCAGTGGATGCTGTCAAATAGTAGCAAGCAGGTGAGCCTGCCAGTGGTTGATGCTGAGCCTAGCCCTGATGAGTCTTTCCTCAAATGGCAAAACAGCCCTGGAAAGGGCCCTCCTCCCTCCCCCTGCCTTTTACTGTTAGAAACCAAAACTTGAAGGCTGGCAATACTGTTGTAGTTAGCAACTCCCACAATTACCCCTTCAGAGGGCATCTGTTTGTTAAAGCTACAGGCATTACTTCTATTATTTTGGGTTTTTAACCCCCCCTTTTAAATTTCAGATTTTTCTGCAAACCAGGGGCCTTTTCAGGTTTGTAGAAAGATCTGTCTTGTCTGTTCAAGGCTCCAGGCTCTGGACTGAAGTATTCCTAGATAGGGCCACGTGGAGAACAAGACATCATAATGATAATTTTCTGAGATGAGTGTGACTCAAAAGATATACATGTGCATACAAGGCATCACCTTTATTATGCTGAAATGCTCGTTTGTTTCTGCTTGGGAACCCAAGAGGAGTTCAACTAAAATTGATACACATGAGGTGTTTTTTTTTTCTTTTTTGGGTCTTCATCTTCTACTATATCTTATAATTCATTATACACATCAAAATACAGATACCAGAGTGGCTAGCCCTGGGTATACCCAGTTCTATACTACTAGCATGCTAAACACCCTGTACCTAAATTATATTATGATGCCATTCACGTAATGTAATAAGCACTGTCCATTGTTGTGTGTAAATGTTTTTGTTATAATTGTAATTAACATTGGGAAACCTGAAAAATAAAATTCCAAAAACCCCCACTATTCTGTGCTTGGCTTGCAGAAGACATATTCTCTTTTCTCTTCTTATACTAATGTGACACATGGGTGGTGGTGCTATGTAAGTGTTGCCTTCTCAAAACCTAGATAGGTGGCAAGAAATGACAGCTGTACCTGTAAAAACTGAACAAAGGACATTTGTCTTGGATTTCACCTCACCGTGGCAATAGACTAATGGAACCATTTGGTTTTACAGGCCTAAGTGAGAAAAGTAAGGCCAATACAGACAAGTGTTTTGGCTTTAAATTCATAGGATCATAGAGTTGGAAGGGACCTCTGGGGTCATCTAGTCCAATCCTCGGCACAATGCAGGAAATTCACAAATACCTCTCCCTCACATCCCCAGTGACAGCTGTTTCATGTCCAGAAGATGACCAAAAAAAAAACAAAAAACCCTCCAGGATCTCCAACCAAATTGGTCTGGAGAAAAATGGCTTCCTGACTCCAAAGTGATGATCAGCATTTCTCTGGGCATGTAGGAAAGGGCCACGAGAACTAAGCCCTGATGCAACCCCTCCTGCCCTCCCTCCCATGATCTGCCTTAAGTTCACAGAATCAGAACTGCTGTCAGATGGCTATCGAGCCTCTGTTTGAAAACCTCCAAAGAAGTTTCAACGCAATTTTTAATGTTCTTAAACATTGCCATATCAGTTCTCTTATCTGCAATATTAATTGGAAATATGCCTCATTTCACAAGTATAATAATTTTTCAAGTTTTTGGAACAAAAATTCTATCTTTGCATGTATTACATACAATCCAGTGACCACAGCCCAAACTGTAGGCATATACATAGAAGCATACTAATAAACCATTTTGACTTTGAAAAAAATGTGTTTGTGCTGATGTGGAATGGGATGAAAACTGTTTTTGACATTTTACTTATGTTGGTTTTTCCCACATACAAGACACTGCTTGACATTCAAGTGATCAACACAAATGTGTGAAATCACCTTTTGCACAGTTTCTAAACGTGTAACCAGCTTGCAGAGATGCTGTTAAATGCAATTGTTAAGGACTTTGTTAACTCAGAAAAAAATAAATAAAAGAGCATTTCCCATTGAGTTAGAAAAAGCACATGTTACGAATAAGCGAAGGAACAAGAAGATGCTGTTTCTTGCTGCTGAAGTATGCTCAGTGCCTAAGGCAATTTGTTCAAGAACATTTCATGCTTACCTCTTGACTGATTGGTCTAGAATGCTGCCAAGGTCAGTGAAACCTTGGGTTGTCTGTCATATGAATGCCAATTTCGTGAATTACTGACCAAATATATATAGTAACTTAACTCAATAGTAACTTAAATTAAGCGTGCAAGATATTTAAAAAAAAATGTTTGGAAGGTTTTTATTTTTCTTGAATTAGAGCTAGGCAAAAGCAAAATGTGCCCATCCCAATCTCCAAGCACTTGTTAAAACTATAATTTTATATTCCCAGATCTGTCTTAAAATTCAGCTTGAATAAAAAACAGAACCATTATCTAATAATAAAAGCCTCACTTAAAAAAAAAAAACCTGTTGAAAAGAGTCTCCTCATGCCGTCTCTCTCTTGTCTAGAAGAAGTGAGCAGTGACTCACAAAAGCTCATACCCTGCCACAAATTTTGTTAGTCTTTAAGGTGCTACTGGACTCTTGGCTCTTTGTCTAGAACAGGCAATCTGGTCTGAAAAGTCAACAGTTCGCAGGACCTCACAAATGGGGAACTGAGGGCCCAAAATAAAAGGTAACCTTATTTAAAACTGCTCTTTCAGGTTAATCAGTGGGCTGTTGCATCAAGATGTCCAAGGTTATTTTCAGTCTGCCAGAGTGCCAAGACAGCCCTAGATGCTCACATTACATTTTCTTTATACACAGTTCTACAGTCTCATGGTAAGATATGGACATTATGTAACATGGGAATAGTTGCGTCCTGTTACACATCAAAATGCTGATCAGCCTGGTCTGGTTTTAATTTATTTATATCATTTCCTTTCTCCCTGACCTTAAGTACAAAAATGAAGAATGGCAATTTTAGTAACAGCAATGCCACACAGTTCTTTGCTCACTACCTTACAACAACTCTATAAGGCAGACTTTGAAGAACAAACAGGGATCCTCAGCTAAGAAGTGATTCTGTGACTGTGAGTCCAGCACTTTCCCACCCAACCAACCCCAACACTGTATCCTTTGGACCACAGGTGTCTTACATGATGCTAATTAAATTAATTTTAGCTTCCATGACTCGTTCTCTCTAACCCCATTTGCTTCTGTTTCTGAAACCATACTGATTCTTACCTGCCAGTATTGGTGCTTGATTAGCCTGGCACAGCTACCTGTCATTTCCATCACATCTGGTTAGGAGAAGTTCCACTAAGAGATTACTGAGCAGGGTCCATGGTGGCCATCAAGGGTGTGGTGAGATTCCTGAGAGGATGCTTGGTCTCCAAGGAGTACTACTTGATCCATCTGTGCCCACCCACATGAAGTTGTCATATCCAGTATCAGATTATCAAGATCCATATTTTTTGACAGCTGGTCTCAAGGGCCGCAGGTAAAGGTGTTTTATATCACCTAAAAATGGAGATGTCAAGGTTTGAACCTGGGTCCTTCTGCATATGAAGCTGATATTTTACTACTGAGCCACAGTCTTTGGTGATGTAATCATTGGTTTAGTTCAGGGGTGGGCAATTGTTTTGGCTCAGGGGCCGCTTTGTGGGAGCGGAGGTTAGCGGAGGGCCACACCTTTCAAAATGATTGCATTCATTAGTTAACTTTGCATTTCAGAAAAGGTATAAATTGTATCATAAAAATCAATAAATATAAATTAAATAAAATAGTGGTAGTTTTATTCAATTTATTTATTGAGCTAATTTCATAGCATCTATAGCTGCAAGCACATTTAATTTTAGAATCAGTATAATGAGACAAATGTACCCTATCACACTTTTCTACAATTTTTTTGAAATCAGGAGTGAGATTGCTTGTTGAGATTCTCATCGCAGCCTGCAAGTTAATGTCTGTTAAAGAGCATCTATATTTACTCTTGTTGATCTTCATGCAAGAAAAACTTTGCTCACAAATATATGTAGACCCAAATATAGAGAACATTTTCCCAGCAAATTTCTTCATACATGGAAATTTTTTCAGCAGTCAAAGATTTGTAAAAGTCAACTAATGTCACAGCATTAAACATTTCTTTCCCAGTGTGATCTGACTGCATGTCAATAAGTTCAAGCTGCAGCTCCTCAGGTGCTGCATCAATATCAGCAGTGATGGGATAAGAGAGCAAATTGAATTTAGGCTCAATTTTCTTGAAGCCCTGAAATCTTCTTGGCGGGCCGCAAAAAATTCTGTGGCGGGCCGCATGTGGCCCCTGGGCCGCAATTTGCCCACCCCTGGTTTAGGTCATTCAAGCCAAACTGCTTCTGTTTCAGATGTTAGAGGGTACTGAAATAGTATTGCCATTTCCCGGGGCCCGTATATGCTAGTTACTTCATGGTTAAACATGGTTGGTTATCATGTCCAAGATCTCACCCGTGGCCTCTTTTTGCATTCCTGCCTGAATGCTACAGGATTAGACCAGAAATACTGAAACTCATACTGTCTGAGTGAACCTTCATGTTCAATGGACTCCATGTAATTGAATAAGAAAACTGTGGGGATTGACCAGCTGGGTTCTATTGCTGATATGGCCATGACAGTGTTGAAAAGGTTAGGGAGACTTCAAAGGAATTAGGGTAAATGGCCAACATTGAATCATGAGCAACCTTGACGGCATCAAATTGCAAAATGCAGTCAGTTCCAAACTGGTCAGGTACAGAACTTTTTAAAAAATCTGCTAACTACAGTAGATTGGGAACATTAAGAATACTTGCTTCCAGTAACAAGGACCATGTAGTAAGAGCGATTCATATATAAGGCACACAGGCCACATAGAAGGCTAAGAAAGCTGGGGTCAGGGTACAGGAAGGGATGAGAGAAGGTAAGGTGTGAGAGAGACTTATGTAAGGGGAGAAGGTAAGGTGTGAGAAGGGAGAAGGGAGAAGGTAAGGTGTGAGAGAGACTTATGTAAGGGGAGAAGAGAAGGAACTTTGATGCCAAGCAGGGGTCACTGTTGTCCTACATCCCCAAGTACAGTAGTGCTCAAAGTTCCATCCTAATGGTGCCCTTTCCCTTGCCCTACCCCAGACTTTTCGTGCCTCTTCTCTCTCCTGCTATCTAAATCCCTGCCTGTAAGTTTCTGATTTTAACAGAAGATGAGAGAAAGTGAATTGTTCAGGGTCTGAAAGCATGCCTGTCAGAAAATTAAACACAACTTAACAGATAATTTAGGTGTTAATTTCAGTTATAAAATTGGGAACTACTGTTGTGAGAAGAAGAGAAGGCTAGACAATGAGCCTCTGGTCGTCCAATAATAATAAAAAAGGGATCCTTTGCCATAAGCAGTGTTATGGAAGAGAGTGGTTTGGCAGAAGTTTTACTAATTATATTATTTCGGAACTCTCTTCTGGAATTCAGAATATCGCAAATAGTATATGTAAGATGTGTTTCGGTCATCAAAAGATGCCCCCCTCCCCCTACAGTGCTTAGAAATACAGTGCTGAGAAATAAAGGAGGATTCTGGAATACAGGTAGAGATCAGTGGTGGAAAGGCAGGGATTAATCTAATGAGAAGGAAGATGCATTTAGAAAAACAAAGAGCTCCACTGGATCTGACTAGAGAACCTTTTAGTCCAGCATCCTATGTTGCCCAGTGGCTTGAGTGCAAACAAATAGGGCATAGAGGCCAGGGCCTTTCCCTCATGTTGCCTCCTAGCACTGGTATGCAGATGTTTACTGCCTTTGAACGAAGAGATTCCCTTTGGTCACTATGACTAGTTGCCACTGATAGCTCTGTCTTCTGTGTCTATTCCATTTTGAAGCTATCTGTGCTCATGCTACCAGTGGAGGGAAGGTGTGACCCAGGAACTGGGATATCTCTTTTTCTGGATGAGGTTGCAGTCTGCCAAAGGAGCAGGTTCTTAGTTTGTGCATTCTTCTGGACCCAGGCCTTTGTTGGATAAACAGGTAAAGCAGTATTGGCAGGGGCTCCTTTCACCAGCTTCCACTGGTGATCTAGTTGTGGCCCTTCCTGAGCAGGAAGGATCTTGCCACTGTGGTGCATGCCCTGGTAATGTCAAGATTATCCTACTGCAGTGTGCTGTACACGGGGCTGCCTTTGAGGAGTGTCTGGAAGCTGCAGTTGGTACAGAAGAATGCTAACTGGAGTGGGTCCCAGGGACCACATCATTCCAGACTTGTTTCATCTACACTGGGTCCCAGTTTGCTTCTGAGTTCAATTCAAGGTGCGAATATTGATCTTTAAAGGCCTATATGACTTGGGGTTAGCATACCTGAAGGACCGGCTACTTCCATATGAAGGTAGCTGACCACTTCAGTCATATTCAGAGGCCCTGCTGTGGGGGCCCCTGCCATCTGAGGTTAGATGGGTGGAAATCTGAGAAAGGGACTTGTTGGTCTTGGTGCTGAAGCTTTGGGAACTGTCTCCCTCGATCATTGTCTTCCACCTGTGCATGAAGATTTTGTTCTGGACCTTTGGAGTAGATTCAATAGTAGTTAGTTTTTTTGACACACCTGCAGCTGGATACATGGAGGTGAGGCAAAACCAATTCACTGCTTCAACTAAGATTACTACTGTTGTCCTATAGATTGTACTCAGCAAATTAATGTAGGCAATAGCCTCTCCTCATCCATCAGCACCATTTAGGGCTACCATTCTCCCAACAGGGGTGGGGGTTTGCATGCTTTTGGGCTCCCAGATCTGCCGGCCCAAGTCAGGCCGGCAGGGGAACCCCACCCCCAAAGCGCCCTGTTCACACCAATGTGCCTCGCAATGACATCTCCCGGAGGTGACGTCATTGTGCAGGGCACGTTGCGGGGGGATGCTCTATCAATCAAGAAAAAACTCTATGTTTAATGTAGAGTTTTCCTTTGAATGATAGAGCGTCCCCTGCAATATGCCCTGCACAATGGTGTCACTTCTGGATTATGTCATTGCAGTGTGCTCACAAAGCACGCACACCAAAGAACTCCTGGAGAAGGACTGGGGATCCCCACCCCTGCTGGCAGCCAGGTAAGACCTTGCAACCCTAACACCATTCAAGGAACTCAAAATCAGAGATGGTGGTGATGTATTCAAGAATTCATTGTGGCATTACATGTCTACCACCAATGAAGTGTTGATGGTGAAAATAAGAGCTCAAGCATGGGCTTCCCATCCCACATTCTTTGCCACTACAGTACCTGTTTGGTGTAGTGGTTAGGAGTGCAGACTCTAGTCTGGGAGAACCGGGTTTGATCCCCCACTCCTCCACATGCAGCTGCTGGTGTGACCTTGGGTCAGTCATAAGTTCTTTCGGAGCTGTTCTCTCAAGGGCAGTTCCCAAGAGAGCTCTCTCAGCCCCACCTACCTCACAGGGTGTCTGTTGTGGGGGGGAAGGGAAAGGGATTGTAAGCTGCTCTAAGACTCCTTTGAGTAGTGAAGAGCAGGGTAGAAATTCAATCTCCTCTTCTCTTCTTTTGCACTGAGAACAATCCAAAAAGGTCCTGTTCTGATGAAGTTCTGAAACAAAACTATTCAGAAGTAGGGAAACTGACTTCTGTTTAAAGAGGTCCTATTTTCCAGTTAAAGAACAGATGATAAAATGGGCAATTAATGTTAATAGAGATATTCCGATGTCATCATGGGAATTTTTATGGAAAAGAGGTATGAGTATATCAACATGTTATAGTCTTAAAGAAAATTGCTATAAAATGATGTATAGATGGTATATGACACCTAAAAAATTGCAATTATTAGTCAACATGTATCTAATAAGTGTTGGAAATGTAAACAAAAAGAAGGTTCCTTTTATCATATGTGGTGGACTTGTGAAAGAGCGAGGAACTATTGGTCAATGATATATGAGGAAATGCAAAAAATTGTGAAATGTACTTTTTAAAAAAACACCAAATTGTTTTTGCTAGGTCTTAAGTTGGAAGATATAGATGTCAGTAAACGGACAATGATATGGTATATAGTGACAGCCGCAAGAATGGTTTATGCGCAAAAGTGGTAGAATGAAAGAACTCCAGAGCTTTGGGAATGGCTCAGAAAACTAGTATTCTTGGCTGAAATGGACAAATGGACTAAGAAACTGAACAATCAAGATTCTATGATATTTTTAGAAGAATGGAAAGATCTGCAAGAATATACAGAAAAGTGTATTGAATTAAAGGGAAACATATTTACACTTTCTAACTATTGAAAAATCTGTAGTAACTGTATATGTATCTAACATTTTTAGGAATGGAATAATATATAAAAACATTAGAGGTACATATGTTATAGAAAAAGAGCTAAATACTCAATCTTTTTTAATTAGTAATTTACCTGTTAATCTAAGTTTAAGTACAGGTGTGGGGTCTGCTGGAAGCCTAGAAGGGGGGAGGAGGAGGAAAAATAAAAAGAGGTCGATAAAAAATAAGATGAATGTACTGTCTAATGTAAATAACGACTTCAATAAAAAAAAATTTTGAAAAAAAAAAAGAGGTCCTATTTTCCTACTTCTTCTTGGCTTTGACCCCTTTTCCAGTAACAGTACTGCCTTTGGTCTTCTTGTGTACTTTGCACATCAACATTACTACAGACATTATTGATAAATCATAAAATACAGGCTACAGTAACTTCCAGTATTTCCTTTTAATACAATTCAAGTACTGTCTGGTTACTCATGGAAAAAACATCTTCATTCTTTTAATGAGTTGTTCAAATAGACTTTTCATTTGAATCCATTCATTTAACATCTATCTTTTAAATGCCTATTAATATGACACGTGCGCACACAAAAAGGGATTTACCGAAACTCACTGAGATCTTATTGAAGTCGACTTTTGTATTAATATTTTTATAACAGCTTCTTTCACGTCATTTCTTTTAACGTCTAGCAGGCAGTCATTCACAGAATAATTTGAAAATACACAATAGGATAGACCTAGTTTAAAGGTGATGGGAGACCAATCAATAATCAAAATGAACTTTACCCATGCACGCATCTGGTAACGGGGTCAGTGCGGGTTGTTCGCACCTATACATATGTCAAGGCTTGGTGCTTTCTGCCCAGACTTCCCAGCAAGATTTGCTCACCTGCATGCAACCCTGTAAAGAGGCCGGCGCAAAAAGGTGCCTCTCACCCTCTCCATTAGGCGGACCATTGGAACTCACCTCTGGTAGCTTGCCACCATCTTTGGCTTCTTTAATTTGCCCCATTCACCGGGTGCTGTCCAGAGGCACAACACCGAAGGGGATCTTGCAGTAGTACTGGCAACTTGTCATGGCTGTGAGCTCCCCCTAAGATGTGGAGTCTTGTGAGCAAAAATTGTACTTTGTGAGCTACTGGCATTAAAGTTGTGAGCGAGCCCTTTGGCTACTGCGTAAAGTTAGTTTGCAGGGGTGGGCAATTGTTTTGGCTCGGGGGCCACTTTGTGGGAGCGGAGGTAAGCGGAGGGCCACACCTTTTAAAATGATTGCATTCATTAGTTAACTTTGCATTTCAGAAAAGGTATAAATTGTATCATAAAAATCAATAAATATAAATTAAATAAAATAGTGGTAGTTTTATTCAATTTATTTATTGTGCTAATTTCATAGCATCTATAGCTGCAAGCACATTTAATTTTAGAATCAGTTTAATGAGAGAAATGTACCCTATCACACTTTTCTACAATTTTTTTGAAATCAGGAGATTGCTTGTTGAGAAACCACGTGGCCGACTGTCTTGGCGGGCTGCAAAAAACTCTGTGGTGGGCCGCATGTGGCCCCCGGGCCGCAATTTGCCCACCCCTGCTCTAGAACCTTCCTTCCTGAGCTAAAACAAAAATGTCTGTGCTGGAGGCTAAAAAACTGTGAGGTAGCTCACACTAACTCAGCTTAGAGGGAACACTGGCTGTAAGTAAGGAATTGTGCAAGGCTCCAAGTTAAAAAGATTTATTACTAGAAGGCACAAGACTGTGCCAGTTTTTCTTTTTTTGCTATCAAGTCACAGCTGATTTATGGTTACCTTGTAGGGTTTTCAAGGCAAGAAAAGCTCAGAGGTGGTTTGCCATTGCCTGCCTCTGCGTAGTGGCCCTGGTATTCCTTGGTGGAATCTGATGAGATTGAACTAGCCGGAGATATTCAGGGCATGAAAGAAGGATTACTGGCTAAGTGAACTCACAGTACTTGAACATCTGGTCCGGCCTTGGTGGGAGGCTGGCTGCTGATGCAGAGTGCATCTGCCCAGCTGCACCTGCAAGCAGCAAGCAGTGCAGCCCCTGCAGTGCAGCTGACTTTCCCCCAGGGTTGCCAATCTCCAGGTGGGACCTGGAGATATCCCACTATTACAATTGATCTCCAGGTGACAGTGATCAGTTGCCCAGGAGAAACTGGCTGCTTTGGAGGGTAGACCTTATGGCATTACAGCTTGCTGAGTCCTTCTATCCCCCCACCCCCAAAAATGCTGCCCTCCACAGAATCCACCCCCCAAATCTTCAGGTACTTCCATCACAGGGTTGCCAGGTCTGGGTTGGAAAATCCCTGGAGACTTTGGGGATGGATCCAGGAGAGGGTGGGGTTTGGGGAGGGGAGGGGCCTCAGCATGGTACAATGCCATAGAGCCCACCCTCCAAAGCAGCCACTTTCTCCAGGGGAGCTGATCTCTGTCAGCTAGAGATCCATTGTAAAAGTGGGAGATCACCAGGCCCCACCTGGAGATTGGGAACCCAATTCCATCATCAGAGCCGACAACTTTCTCCTCAGTGCCCGTTGCTAGGCAACCAAGCTTGCTTCTCTGAAAGCCCCTTTCCACACCTATGATGGCCTTTGGGAGAAAACTCATTGGGGCCAGCTGAACAGAATGCCATAGAGGCCACCCTCCAAAGCAGACATTTTCTCCAAGGGAGGGGGGAAGATCTGTTGTCTGGAGTTCAATTGTAATACCTGGTGATCTTCAGGCTCCACCTGGAGGTAGGCTACCCTAGGCGTAGCAGTCAGTGCTTCAGAGCAGGATCTGCTAGACCCAGGTTCTTGCTGAGTGGGTGATTTCGGGCCAGTCACAGACTTTAAGCCTAACCTACCTCACAGGGCTGTTGTGCAAGTCAAAAAGGGGGAGAGGAGAATGATGTCAGCTGCTTCAGTCCCCATTGCAGAGAAAGACTGCTTTTCCACCAGGGGAAGTACGGTTGCCAATCTCCAGGCGAGGGCTGGAAACCACTCAGCATAACAAGTGCTCTCCAGATGGCAGAGATCAGTTCCCCTGGAGAAAATGGTGGACTCTACTTCTTTATACCCTGCTGAGATGGACCCTTTATGACAGCTAATGTGACATAGCAGTCAGGGCTTCAGAGCACGGTGGAGGCTGCGGCGGAGGGAAAATGGAAACTTGAACAGTGAGGTTGATGATTGGCTGGGAAGGAGATAGGGTTGCCAACTCCAGGTGGAAAATTCCTGGAGACTTGAGGGGTGGAGCCTGAAGACAGTGAGGTTTGAGGAGGAGTGGGACCTCAGGCAGGTACAATGCCATAGACTCCACCTTCCAAGCCAGCGAGTCCCTCATGGGGAACCATTGCTGCCGATCTCCAGGTGGGGCTGGAGATCACTCAGAATTACAACTGCTCTCTAGGGGGGAGGGGGGAAGAGATAGAAAGCTAAAACCAGGGGGCAGATAACGATACATTGACAGTTGGCTGGGAGGTAGGGTTGCCAACTCCAGGTGGGGACATTTCTGGAGATTTGAGGGTGGACGCAGGAAAGGGTGAGGTTTCAGCAGGGGTGAGACCTCAGACAGGTTCAGTGCCATTGACTCCACCCTTCAAACCACCTGTTCCCTCATGGGGAACCATTGCTGCCAATCTCCAGGGGAGGAATGGAGATCACGCTGAATTACAACAGTTCTTCAGATGGCAGAGATCAGTTCCCCTGGAGAAAATGGTGGACTCTGTGTCATTATACCCAGCTGAGGTCGCCACAGCAAATTGACACTGAGTGCCCAAGGCTGGGGCACTCTCCCAGAGCCTCTTTCTAGAGCCCATTGTATTTATTTCCACAACGGGCCTTATTCCTAGTATAACATATTACAATAAGATAACCAAATGTGATACAGGACCAAGAAAAGGAAAACTTCCAATTTTGGTCCAAAAAGCACCTGTGTGGCTATCTTAGTCCAAGCTAGAGTGTCTTCTTGAGTTTTAACTAGGTTTTTAATATTGGTCCTATATTAGATTTCTTTCTTACCCTTGTGGTTCTTGATTCCGGTTTTTGGGTCAAGTTTGTTCCCCCCTCCCTGTGTCTCACTGCATATGGTCCATGTCTTGATGGGAGACCTTTTGGGAACACTATGAAAGATGCCTTGAGTTCTATTATCTAAGAAAAGCTAATAAACAAACAAACAAATAATTATAATTTCTGGTTTCACTTGCAATGGCCTGGAGGCTGCCTCTAGTTCCTAGTAATAATAATCCATCCCATACACTTACATTAATTTGAACCAGCCTTCAGAGATCTGCAGTGCAATCCCAAACAGGGTTACACACTTACAAAGTCAGTAGATTAAGAAGTTAGGATTTCACTGTCATTTATTTGCATTGTTCTGTAAAGCTGAGAGGGATTCACTGTCTTTGATCATGCAAGAAAGTCTCTTAGTCTATGAAATCCCGAGGCCTGGGATATTATTTGTTTGTCTGTTTCACAGAAAAACAATGCTATTACCTATTTTTAGAACATGTGTTACTGTCTTTCTTTTAAGCAGCAATAGTCTTTCACAAGCTATCACCTATTTTGTTGCTTTTAAAAAAGTATCTTAAAGGTTTTTCCAAGCTCTATAACTGTCTTGATGCTCTAGTGAATTTTCATGGTCAGCTATTCTTGGTAAATGTTTCCACTCTATAAACCTTTCCTTGAAATGTGCATTGGTACCTTTCTTCCTACTTTTTTTTTCCAGAGGAAAAAAAATCATCAGTGTTTGTTGTATCACTACATATAATCTTGACAGGTTATATGTACTTTATTTTCTTTAGGAGTAAGTGTTTATGCCATTTTGTCCCTTTCAGAAGATTTTAGTTGCTAGGTTTTGAATCTTGAGGTAATTTGCCCACAGAGACAAGAAATGCTGAAGGAGGAACTGAAGTACTCCTTTCCTTAAATGTAGGATGGAAACAATTTTCTTCCATAGTGCCCCCAAAGGTCTGTATATTTATAGGAGTGGGGAAGAAAGGGAATGACCAGGAGAGCCAGGTCAGGATGACACCTTTCCTGAAGCAAGCTATGAAAAATGGCTTCAGGGCTTGTGCATAGGGTACATGTATAGATTCAGAGGGCAGAAAATAGAAGGCAAAGATAGACTGAGGAGATAGACTGAGGAAATTAAGGATTGTTGGGAGAAGGATAGAGCCTATGGCAGGGGTGGCCAAACTGTGGCTCGGGAGCCACATGTGGCTCTTTCACACATATTATGTGGCTCCCAGCAGGGTGGCTGGGGAAGCTAAATATCATTAGCAAACAAGTATCCTTGGACAAATAAATATCATTATCAATATCTGCTTTTACCCCTTTTGCTATTATTTTTGGCAGTCTCATTTAATGTTAATAAAAAGCAAATTTGCATATTTTCCAATAAAAACATGTAATTTTTGTTCATGTCCTGCGGCTCTCAAACATCTGATGTTTATTCTATGTGGCCAGTTTGGTGTAGTGGTTAAATGCACGGACTCTAATCTGGGAGAACCGGGTTTGATTCCCCACTCCTCCACTTGCACCTGGCTGGATGACCTTGGGCAAGCCATAGCTCTGTACCAGCTGTTCCCTCAAGGACAGCTTGGGAAAGAGTTCTCTCAGCCCCACCTACCTCACAGGGTATCTGTTGTGGGGAGGGGAAGGGAAAGGAGTTTGTAAGCCGCTCTGAGACTCCAAGTGAGTGAAAGGCGGGGTATAAATCCAATAAATCCAAAAATAAATCATCCTCCTCCTCCATTAAGTAAGTTTGGCCACCCCTGACATATGGTGACAGACACAGAGAAGGAGCATCTGGTATATGCAACTCTGAATGTGAAGTAAATTTTGGCATCTGGAAAGACAAACTCTGGGATATTGTGCATGAATTCCTTAACTGGGATGTATGACAAAAGGAGAATGAGCACTCATTAAAAAAACAACAAACCTGCTCATAAGCTCCAGAACTTAAGTGAACAAGATCTCTAAACTGATATGTGACTGAAGAAATAATATTTGCAAATTGACTGGGTTAAAAAAAAAAAGACAACAGTTTTATATTTTTACAAAATACAGAAGAAAAGAAACACTAGGCTGGGGAGGGGTGAATCCAATAATTCATGAATTTAATTTATTTCCCCCCCCCAGGTTCTAAGAATGAGCGATATCTGGTTCCTCCAAAGTGCAATCTATCACAAGCTCAGTCCACCAGTCCCGTCAGCCAATCACATCCTTCCAGAGCTCCCTCAAATTACCTTCTTCCAAAGAACCTACTACTTTGTTTACACTAACAGAACTCACCTGTGCATTCCTTACACATTTACTTCACCACACATATACTCGTGTTCCCAGTGTGTGTTCATAGATGTCTGCACACATTATTCTTATCCTTCATGCACATGTATGCAAAGTGAAGGCTTCTTAGCTCTTATCAGTGGAGCCATATAGACAATACTGAAGCTGAAGAATTCAGATGGCTTCCTGTTATTTGAAATCCTTGTGAATACTTCAGTTTTAACATTATGTGTGCATGGCTTCACTGATAAGAATGAAGAAAGTCCTACTTTGCATACCTGAATGTATAGTGTGAGGATAGTGTGTGCACATGGGTGATAAATTTATTGGTAGGGGCTAAGTAGTTAATGTTTTGGTGGCTTCTTTTTATCTGGATAATGTTGGTAAGCTACATATTTTTAGTGAAACAGCTACATCTGGCAATGAAACTAACAATGCTTAGATAAACAGCACAATCCTAAACAGAGTTACAGTCTTCTAAACCCATTAGCTCTAATGGATTTAAAACAGTGAGATTCTGTTTAGGATCAGGGGCGTAGACTTTTTAAATCCCCGGGGGGGGCGGGGGCTCTTTAAATCCCCGGGGGGGGGCGGGGGCTCCCTTGTGTGCGCGCGCAAAGCGTGCGCGCGCTCGGGACCATGTCCCCGCCGCTCCCCCCCAGGGAGCCGCCGCCGCCGCTTCCCTCCCCCGGGCCGTGACCACCCGCCCGCCTGCCCGCCGCGCTCCCCGCCCCCCTCCCTCCATCTCCCCACTCACCTCGGGCGCCGGCGGCCGGCGCGTCGCCCTTGTGGGCCCCCGGCTCCCGCTCTGCCTTGCGCTCGGGGCGTGCGGGGGTGGCGCAGATGCCTCCCCCCCGCCCTAGGGAGGCAGGAGGGCAGGCCGGGAGTGGGGGGGAAGGAGAGGCGGCGACGGCCGGCTGACTGGCCACCGGGCGCTCCATTTTCCCGGGGGTGGCTGAGCCCCCCCTGGGAAATTTCGGGGGGGGCTCGAGCCCTCGAGCCCCCCCGTAGTTGACGCCCATGTTTAGGATGGCAGTGTTATTCTAATGTTCAGCAGCGTTCATTCCCTCATGTACTGCTACTTTGCATTTCAGAAAGCCTATCTAATCTGTTTCTCATTGTGTTGCCCACCAGACAAAGATTCCCAGACATATTTAATTTTTGTCAGATTTCTGGCAAAGCTGAATAGTTGGTTGATGGTCCCACTTCAGTTTCTAAGGTGGAGAAACAGGAAGAGCTGAATAGAAATAAGTATCTTTCACCATACCTTTTACTGGTTTCTTGTGAGATACATGGTGGTTCCAATTAAACAGTTTTGAATGTAATGAAATGATGCACTTCAGGTTTCATATTGCATTTTTCTCTCTCTAGCAATCAGAAAGCCACCATCAGTGTTGGCGAATTAGTGCTCCCAAGTGATTCTCTGAGCCAAATAATTTCTACAGAAGTGGTGATGAATGGGCCTATTAGCATCTCCTGCCTCACTGGAAATGACAGTACCTGCAAGAGGAAAAAAAGTTAATTTCTAATCACTCAGTGAAATGTAGGCATCACATGTAATCTTTCTTTAATAACCTACATTCTGATAAATATAAACTTTATCATCACTGGGCTTATTCATGCACTATTATTATTCATCAACATTGTTTAGATGCATTAATAATGATCAAGGGCACACCTTTAAATCTGACTAGGTTTTTCAAGGGAAGAGTGAAATAACAGAGCACTGACTGCTTTTACATTGCAGCAAAAACAAGTAAAATCCTCCAGCTCTCCCATCACTGGCTAGAATTCCAGTTCAGGTATGGGCAACAGCTTGTGCGTACCCCTCTGGAATTTGCTTTTTCCTGTGAATAACCAGTCCCCCAAATCAGAAGTTGGTTTTGAAAATCCTCTCAGTTTTCAAAAAAGGGTTTGCTCTGTGGCACAGAGAAAGATCCCAAGTTCCCCTCGAAAATGGAAAACTATTTCCTCTGCTTCGGAAGCGGTTGAAGCATTGGGAGTTGGTTTTGGGCTAAGTGAGAGGTAATACACTGAAACTTAGTTAGAAGTGCTACCAGATTCAGGGGCAGACTGGCTGGCTTTAACTTACAGGGGAAGTTCACCTTGGAAAGTATCCCATTGCCTTGGAGGGCAACTAGTGGTCAGGAGCAAGCAGAATCAACACCTACCAGGGGCTAACTGGTTCAAACCCTTGAAGGGTAACAATGATTAGTGTCAGCTTGCAAACAGTGCAGGAGCTACTCATCTTAGTTTGCTCCTGGGCCATTGTAACTTCCCAAACCATCCTGACTGGATCTGCTTACGCAGGTGAACAGAGCACAGTGTCTTTAACCGGTTTGCCAGCTGCAGTCCTTTCTTGAAAACCACCATTGTCCATCCTGTGTTTGGTTCCAGGTTATTTTACTGCAGTGTGCTCTGTGTAGCGCTTCCCTTGAAAACAGTTTGCATCCTTTCCTGGTGTAGAAGACAGCAACAGGTACTGACTGTATAGATACCATATTCTATCAGTAGTTAGGACACTTCATGGTAGGGTTGCCAGCCTCCAGGTGGGGCCTGGGGATCTCCTGCTTTTACAACTGATCCAGCTGACAGAGATCAGCTCCCCTGGAAAATATAGCTGCTTTGAAGGGTGGACTCTATGCATTGTACCCTGCTGAGGCCCCTCCCCTCCCCAAACCCTGCCTTCTCCTGGCTCCACCCCCAAAGTCCCCAGGTATTTTCCAGCTTGGACTTGGCAACCCTACTTCATGGGCTGCCTGTTCACTTCTGGGCTCTATTCAGTGTGATAGTTCTATCTTTAAAGCTATAAGTGTTCAGCTTCAGGGACCAGAATGCCCAAACAACTGCCTGATCCAATATAGAGCTGACTGTCATCTGAGGCCCTGTTCTGTTTGCCCTGCTGTCAAAGGAGAGGCAGGGGGCCACTTAGGACAGGGCCCCTTCTATTGCAGCATTTACCTTGTGAAATGCATTCTCCTAAAGCTCCATGCTGCCAAATCTGTTAAGTTTTTTCAATATCAGGCAAAACCTCTTCATTTACCAATGTCTTCGTGATCCTGGGGTAGGTCTATGTACTGCTTAAATATATGTTTTAGTTCCAAGTATTAGACTTTTTAGATTTACATCTTAATCAAACTTTCAGCTGTGAGTAGTTAAGTTTCATTTTAGTGCTGCATATATGCTCTCTATGCCTTTGTTAAGCTGGCATAGGTTGTCTTTCTGTTTTATATTGTTACACATGGGAACCCTCAAAGACTTGTAGGGGATCACCTCATTTCCCCCGATATCTGTGTCCTCTTTGGTATTTTCTTTTTCTCTCCTCCTGGCAGCCCTCTCCCATTTCCCTGCTTCTTTCTCTCCTCCCTACTCACCAACCAAACTTTCTTTTATCTGCCTTGGACTTCAGCTTATTTAATTATGTTTCCCAGATCCTAGTCTGATATGCTAACCACTAAGCCACACTGGCTGGCAGCTTTCCTTTATTCCTGGCCCCTGGCAGCCTCTCCCTAGAAGTCTGGCCAAGTTGCCAAAGCTGTGTGGTAGCAAGTTGCTTAGTTAAGCTGTGTGCCAAGCCTGGCTGAGCCACGCAAATTATGTGAAGGCTATCACTGGGCTCAGGCAACTTGTGTGACTGTGTCATCAAGTAGATGCTGTTGCACCTCGATGAATCACACAAATTACATGGTAGCAAGTTGCCTGGTACTTGCTGCTAGCCCTGGCCTCAAATGTCCACTCTGTAGGGCAGGAGGGAGGGAAGCAGATGTGGACTGAGAGGCCAAAATAGCCCTGGAAAGGGCTTTGCTGCCCATTCTGACAGAAACCAAGGTTTGAAGGTTGCCAATATTGTGCTTGCCTAGCAACCCCCACAGTGGCCACTAGGACCATCCATTTCTTAAAGGCACAGGCAACTTCTGTTATTTTTGGGGGTGGTTAACCCTCCAATGTGTGTGTGTGTGTTTTGATTTCAGATTTTTCAGCAAACCTGGGGCTTTGCTCAGGTTTGCAGAAAGGTCTGTCTGGTCTATTCTTGTCTCCATTATCTGGATTTCAGTATCCATAGATGGGGCCACAGTGAGAATTAGATATATTGATAGTTATGTTTTTTATATTTCATTGTTTTATGCAATATAGTTTGCCATGAACAAACACAAAGATGCAGCATTTTTTAAAAACAAAATGAATAATTGGCCAAAAGGCAAATGATTAATCATTTAAAACATTCTTTAATCAATTGATACACATCAATACATATATCATAGGTTTTCATAGCAAAGGAAGCAAAAACATAAGAACATAAGAAAAGCCCTGATGGATCAGACCAGTGGTCCATCTAGTCCAGCATCCTGTCTCACACAGTGGCCAAACAGTTCCTCTGGAGGGCTAACAACAGGGCATAGAGGCTGAGACCTTCTCCTGATTTTACCTTGTGGCTCTGGCAGGGCTTTTTTTGTAGAAAAAGCCCAGCAGGAACACATTAGCATAATAGGCCACTCCCAACAGCAGAAACTCATTAGCATATTAGGCCACACCCCTGCCAGCACAGCTCCCTCCCAGGATTGGCTTCCCCAGGTGCCCTGCGGCTTGCGGGGTGCATGGGGAACCCCAGGGAAGAAAGGTAGTTTCTGGACCGGCTTCCCCATGTGCCCCGCAGCTGCAGGACACCTGGGGAACCTGAGGAGGGGCCTTCCCTCCCTGGATCGGCTTGGCTTCCTCAGATGCCCTGCAGCTTGTGAGGTGCCTGGGGAACCCAAGGAGGGGGAGGCTGTAGGTGTGGCCAACTTGGAAGCCAGTTGGAACTCCGTTCCTGTGCCCAAAATCTGCTCAAAATTAGCCCTGGGCTCTGGGATTCAGAGGTTTAATGCTTCTGAATGTGAAGGTTCCTCTCAGTCACCATGGCTAGTAAGACCTATCTTCCATATATTAGCGAATTTTTGGTGATTAAAAATGTGATCAACAATTTAAAATAGGATCTAGACATATTTTCTTCTCATTCCATTTCACCCCCAAATCATAAGTGGGAGCTTTCAATTTTGGCATTCCCCCTACTAAAGCTTTCAGTTTTGGCACCCCCCCAATTTAAATTTAAATCAGTAAAATATGAGAGCCAGTTTGATGTAGTGGTTAGGAACATGGACTCTAACCTGGGAGAACCAGGTTTGATACCCCACTCTTTCACATGCAGCTGCTGGCCTGACCTTGGGTCAGTCACAGTTCTCTCAGAGCTGTTCTTTCAAGAGCAGTTCTTGAAGAGCTTTCTCAGCCTTACCTACCTCATAGGATGTCTGTTACATTGAGAGGAAGGGAAAGGAGATTGTAAACCGCTCTGAGATTCCCAAGTGAAGGGTGGGGTATAACTGCTCCTCCTCCTCCTTCTAAAAATGGCTTTACAATAGGTTCCAATGGTCTTCAGTCACTGACATTTTATTCTGAAAAAGCACTTGACTGGATGGCTTGGGTAACATTGAGTCAACATTCCTGGAAAATTCACATGGTGTACTTCTCTAGGGATGCAGCTACTGCCTACAAAATAGCAAGCCCAAGCAAATCAAGGAGAAGGCTAAGCTATTGTGAGATTGTCCCAATAGATGCAGTCCACAACAGGTCTCCTTAAACAGAAAGTCCTTTATTTGCAGAAAAGCTCTTGTTGGTCAAATACGCTTCTTCTGTTAGTAATGCCCAAGCATAGTGATACAACTATAATTATACCTAATATGAAATGACTTCATGTCTCACCAGTCATATAACTGAATTATTGGTGCCCAAATATACTGGCCGAAAGTTCCCAAAGAAAGTGTGGCAAAAATATTCCCAAGGAAAAACACCAGTAAGGGTTATGGGGCAGAAGTTCCCAGGAACAGATTCTAGCAACTCAGCACATGTGAAGAAATAACATGTAGCAGGCAGCTTCCAACTCAAGGCCATGAGCTGGTGAGAAGCGGGCTAGAGATAATGCTGGAAGCTAATGAGCAGCAAGCGAGCGCGAAAGGTGGGAGTCACATCCCCGATGCTATCTCCCGTCCGGGATCAAAAGGAATGCATGTGAGGTTCAAAGCAGTAGCTATATCACCTATAACCAAACATCAGTAGAACTCACTGGTAATGATAATTGACAGGTGTGTAACAACTGACAGGTGAGTGAAGCAACTTATTGGCAGTGCTAACTGACAGCTATATACTTTTTGTCATATTGGCTTTCCACAGGAAAGTCATTTCTGACCTGGCGTACATTTAATCATGATACTGAAGAGATACAGTTTCAGGAGGACTGTATTGTGGACTGTAGACCCTCATGTTTTGGCAGTGCTCTGGAAGATGCTGCAGAGCAACAATACAGCAAAGCCTGAACTCTTCATGTGTTTGAAGAAAAGGCTCACAAAACCTTAGGCCACAATACAGTCTTTAAGATGCCATAAAACTCTTTGGTTGGGTCCAGCCAGGTTTTTCTTGTGATCTTGCCCATTCCCCTCCTTACAACAGTTCTCATTCCATGTAGTTTACGTACATCCAGGCCTTATGACTCCCAGTATAGCCTTTTTGGGTGATCAAACAGGACCCCACCTTCCCTTTTTTTTTTTTTAAC
Source organism: Lepidodactylus listeri (assembly GCA_029233225.1). Classification (NCBI taxonomy): domain Eukaryota; kingdom Metazoa; phylum Chordata; class Lepidosauria; order Squamata; family Gekkonidae; genus Lepidodactylus; species Lepidodactylus listeri. The sequence continues at coordinate 46,140,287 of JARCFY010000003.1, forward strand.
CAACTGAAAGGTTGGATGGATCCAAGCGTCTATTATTTTGGCTGCAGTAGACTAACAGTGCTATCTAAGCACACCTTTGTAGTCAGTGGTCTTAGGAGGGTGTGACTCTGCTTAGGATGACACTGCAGTGGAGCTACCCTGCTGGGATTTGTCTTTTGTAATTGCTTATGCATGCTCTCCCCTTCTGCATTATTTCTCTAGAGCAAAATGCCCACAGGGGCTTATGGCAGAAGGAATACTTTCACACATATGCGAGGCCAAATCCTATTGGACTTCACAAGACAAAAACAACACTTTGTGTTTTGCTTGTTAAGATTCATGAAACTAGTACAGGAGGAGGCAGACATGGAACTGCCATGGGGGGGGGGGGGGTCTGCTGAACATCACAGGGCTGGAAAGCACTCAGGTAAAGAAAGTAGGTCTTTTCAGCTGCCTGTTCCTAACCTAACTTGCCATTCCACCTGGTTATTGCTTCATAGGAAGAGGTGGGACCCTGGGGCCCCTTCATTTCCCTACTTGCTGTTTGAGCCTTCAGCACCTATTCCATCTGGACATTATGGAAATTTTGTATAAGTTATCTAGAGGATGTATCTTCGTTTGCTTTTTCCCCTCTTCCCTTTCTGTCACTTTTTCTCTGGCGTTTTGCATAGCATTTTGTATGTGCAAACTGATTTGTAAACTGCCTTGAATCCAATGTAAGAAAAGTAGTATATAAATATCAAACACCATTACTGATAATAACAATGGTTTTTATAATTTAGAAATTTTAATCGGAGTCTATCTCACTGTAGTTTTAAAGCACTGTACTGGACGAACTGCTTTCCCTTTTCCTTCTGGGATGCTTTCTGTGATGTATGTAGGACTAGCTAAGCCTAGCATGGGTGGCATCCTGAAGGGAAAAGAAAATCTCCTAGACATTACACACTCTCATTCTTGAATTGAGAAAAAGCCCAGAAGGCACTGGAGAAGGCAAAACATGTGTGGAGGCAGTGGGAGCATTGCAGTTAGGGGAAGGGCAAAGGGCAAGGGGACATCACAGGGCTGAGGAGTACAAAAGTATCCATGTGTTAGGGGAGGAGATGGGCCAAGGATGAACCCTTTCCCTTTGTTAATTATGAGAAATACCCCATTAGTCAGAGAAGTGAAATCTTGCTCATGTTTATGGACCAAGTTTAATTATTTAAATTTAGGTGAATAAACAAATTACCATGTCTGTTAGGGCAGATTTACACATTGCTATACTTTGCTTGACTTTTTATTCTCATTTACTTGATGCCTTCCAGTTGGCTTGTGAATGGATTCCACTGAAAAGCACTGCACATGAGGTCATATGAAATTTATATCTATGGTGATGATATTTTTGGCATGTTCACACACACAAACCATCACGTGATGCAGAAGTCCCCATTTGTGAGTGAAGCAGCTCATATGCTACTCGCTGGTTAGTTGCAGCTATTTGTTTTTACTGATTCGGGTGTGAATATAAGGAAAATGCCATTTTCCAGAAACAGAATCTGGATCCGCACAATAAAAGTGACAACATTTGGAAAGGAACTATGAGAATGACAGAAGAATATAGATGTGAATTCAGCGAATGTGATACTTTGTCTTGACACAGACTTAGTTGCTTCCTAGGGTTGGTAAATGCGCAAATTGTTCTAAAAAAATAGACCTCTTCCCTCTGCAAGAATTTTACTCTAATTGTGGCTAATACAACATTTGGAACAAAAAGAAACAGAGTGACATCAAAGGGGGGTAGAATAAAAACACAGGATTTGCCAGATCAGATCAGATCATTGGTCCATGAAGTCTTAAAGTCTTGTGTGCAGTGGTGGTTGGCCCGCTGGGTTAAGGAAAGCTGTATTGGGGGGGGGGGCACCCACTATATATCACAGTGTTCCGAGATATACTCCTTTAGAAATGGCACAAGTAGAATTGTTCGTTGCAGATTTATTACGTAAATAAGAATGTGGAACCAGAAGACATTTCTGATGAAGAAGGAAAGCATATCTGTGACCAATATGTTGGCAAAATCCATTGCTGGGAAAACAGTGTTCCTCTAAGTTTGCCAAGTTCAGTGACTGTGCGGGTTATGTCTCCACAGTGTACTAAAATGTTACTTTGAATGCTAGAGCTGCTTGGAATAGCTTCAGCTGGACATTGTGCTTTCTCTGAAACCTTTGTTACGAACATTAATTAATGTTCCACTCCATTCACTGCTCCTTCATAGTGTTTCCTATTTTCCAATAATCCCCCACTCCACATATTTATTCTTCTGTCTTTCACCTTATGGAATATACTAGTACTTGACAAGGAAGACTACTGATTGTTTTATTAGGTTCATGGAGAAAACATTAAGAGTGATCATTGTTCCAACCCTTCCTGTACAGTTTCCACAACCATTCATGAAAAACAATAAAGTCATTCTACAGTCCATATGAAATGCAAAAAAGAGATAAGTTGCACAGCCCTGACTTGGATAGCCCAGGCAAGCCCAATCTCATCAGACCTTGAAAGCTAAGCAGGGCTGACCCTGGTAAATACTTGGAAAGGTGACCTCCCAGGAATACCGGGATCAGGATACACAGGCAGGTAATATCAAAGCCACCTCTCTGAAATGTCCTAGCTCCACTAGGGGTCGCCAGAAGTCACCATGACTTCCAGGCTTGCAAGCGTGTGCACACACACACACACACAAAAAAGAAAAAAGAGATAAGTTGGGGGATGTTCAGTGCACTGTGGTCAGTATATACCCATGCATCCCTTGCAGAGTCACACCAGTCTAACCCTACTGCAACCCTGTGCAGTTAATCTATGATACTTAAGTTGGAAGTCAGCATGAATCAAAAATCATATCTGCATTGCTTTCTGCTAGGGAAGGACATTACATTTCTGTCCACCAAAGTAATACCATCTTAGAACCAATAACATTAGCCAACCACCAAGGACTTATTCATCTGCTCATCTTATGCCATCAAGTACCAGAAATGCCCTTCTGTCATTACATTGGGCAACCTGGATATCTGGACACAAATGGACACAAATCCGACATTGAAAATTGAAACAAAACCATAGGGGAGCATTTCAGCCTCCCTGGGCATTCTATAATAGACTTGAAAATGGCAGCATTTCACCAGAAAAGTTGCAAAGGGAGAGTCCAGTGAGAAGCTGCTGAGTTGGAATCCATATACAGATCTGATACAATCAGACTTAGACTCAGTAAGGACTTGAGAAGGTTTGCTTGTTGTTGCAAAAAGTAGTTGTTCCTTTTTACAGGTCTAGCTGCTACACTATTAGATCCGTTCTACTTGCCAATTCATCAACAGCTGAGAGTGGCGTCCACACCCACTCTGAGTGGATCATTTAGTATTATGACTCGATTTTGTTTTCTCCAGCACTCAGCAGGGTAATTTAAACACACCCTGTCCTGGGAAGCAGGGCCCTCTCATTTTTTTTTTGGAATACCGCCCCCTCCCCCTCTGCTTTCACTGTTTTAGCTCTGCTAGCCTAATGTAACACTGCATCTGATAAAGTGGACCCTGGCTCACAAAATCTTATGACACAATAACTGCTAATCTTTAAGACAGAAACATCGGAAGTTTCTTCCTAGAAAATTAGGGTTACCCATCTCCACAGAGGACCTGAAGATCTCCCAGACTTACAACTGATCTCCAGACTAGAGAGATCAGTTCCCTTGGTGAAAATGGAAGCTTTGAAGGGCAAAGTAATGCATTTACCCCATTGAGATCCTTCCCACCTCCAAATCCCACCTCCCCAGGTTACACCCCCAAATCTCCAGGAATTTCCTAACCCAGAATTGGCAACCCTAAGAAAATTCAATCCTTGCTCATTTTTAATGTGTATTGTTACCTCTGAGTTTATTACTGAATTAATTCTGAGCCTTGGTTTGGCTATCAGAGCTCCACCACCAGCGGCCAGTTTGGCATTTTGCAATTCCTGGCAACCAAATTGGCTGCAACTGGCCAAGCTGGTGCAGTATGCTACAGCTTGGCTATTATTGGGAGCTAGATGGAACATTCATATTACTTCCATTCTGCAGGCACTCCACTGGCTGCCCACCAGTTACTGGGCTCAATTTAAAATATTGGCTATCACATACAAAGCCCTTTACGGCCTTGGACCCCCATATCTGCAAGGTCACATTATGCTCTCCCACTACAGCTTCGCTCATCTGAACAGGGCCTTCTGCAGGTGCTAACGTGCAAATGGGCAAAACCAACAATGGCCTCTACATGTGCCTTCTTCGTTGTGGCCCCTACCTTGTGGAATGGCCTGCCTGAGGAGGTCTGGAAGGCTCCTACTTTCCTGGCTTTTTACAAACTATGCAGAACTGAACTATTCACGAGGGCTTTTCGATGCAGGCAATAGGGTAGCACTGTACAAAATGGTTCACAAAGTTTCTGGAACAAATTATTAGGGACTATGGTCTATACTACTGTGTATAGATTGCTGATACTAGGAGTCTGCTATGTAAGTTTTGCATCATCTAATGTGTCGTGTAAACACCTATACTTTACTTCAGTTCTGGTTTTTTTAAGATTTCTGGTTGGTTCTACAACCCAAATACTATTTCATTGTTTATCGGATTTCCCATCCCGTTGATTGTAATGACTCACTCTGTGCAATCTGCCTTGAGTCCCAGTGTGAAAAGCAGACTATGAATACAGTTAATAAACAAGCAAAAGGTCTACTTTGTTTTTATGTATTTATTAGATTGTTTTTAGTTGCTACTCACTCAAAGGGTCTCAAGGTCATTGACAACACTAAACCAATAAGGTAATAACAACATAAAAACAAATATGTAATATTAAAATATGTGGCTATCACCATACCACTGTTAAAACATCCCAAACACATGGTTACCCTCCAAAGGCCAACCTAGGTAATTCAGCTTTGCATGCCCTGTAGAAACTAAACAAGTCCAGCAGGGCATAGGTGTCATCCAAGAGTGCATTCCACAAGGTGGGGACCACAACTGAGAAGGCCTTCCCCCTGGTGACAGCTAACTGAGCCATCCTGGGCCCAGGAACCTGCAAAAGGTCCCTAGAGGATGACCAAAGGGAGCATGGGGGAGCTGTAACAAGAGAAGCAGTCTTGTAGGTATGAGGATCCCAGACTATTGAGGGCTTTGAAGGTTAACACCAACATCTTGAATTGGATCCGGAGACTAATTAGTAGCCAGTGCAGGTCAGGGGCATAGAGTTTTGGAAATCCGGGGGGGGGGGCTCCTTAGTGCACGTGCTTTGCGCGCGCGCTCACTGGGACGATGTTCTCCCCCCCAGGAAACCGCCCCACCTCCCTGGGCCCTTCCGAGACCCGCCAGCTGCTGCTGCCGGTGCCTCTCTCTCCCCCCCCCTTCCTTCTTCAGCAGCGGCCACCAGGCCTCGGAAGGACCTGGGGGGGCGGCGGCAGGTGCTCCATTTCCCCGGGAATGGCTGAGCCCCCCCCAGGAAATTTTGGGGGTGGCTCGAGCCCTCAAGCCCCCCCGTACTCTACGCCTATGGTGCAGCTGCTGCAGCATTGGAATAATATGAGTTGACCATGATGCTCCGGTCAGTAACCTGGCAGCTGTATTCTGGACAACCTGCAGTTTCTGAAGTGTTTTCAAGGGTAGCTCTATGTAGAGCAAATTGCACCTGAGGAGGGGAAATAGCTATTGAAGGGATTCCAGAAAAGGATAACACAAAATCTTGCCGTCTGGATCTCAGTAATGATACCCCAAAATAAAATTACTAGGAAAGAGAGAGAAAGTGATTGTAAACACACACACACACAAATAACTTGATTGTATATGAAATAAAAATTAAAAATATAAAGAAACTAAACTAAGCACCTGTTTGGACTAAAATAAATAAATAAGGCATTCAGTCCTTTATCAGTGCTAACAACTCTAGAGCCAGTTTGGTGTAGTGGTTAAGTGCGCGGACTCTAATCTGGGAGAACCGGGGTTGATTCCCCACTCCTCCACTTGCACTTGGCTGGATGACCTTGGGCAAGCCATAGCTCTGTACCAGCTGTTCTCTCAAGGACAGCTTGGGAAAAAGCTCTCTCAGCCCCACCTACCTCACAGGGTGTCTGTTGTGGGGAGGGGAAGGGAAAGGAGTTTGTAAGCCGCTCTGAGACTCCAAGTGAGTGAAGGGGGGGTATAAATCTAATCTCTTCTTCTTCTTCTTCTAGATGTAGAGGGGTCATGAAATCAAGTTCCAGAGCCCCAGAGCTGGGAGTAGTCCAAACAAATAGTGGCACACAGATGTATGCGTCCTTCTCCTGATTGACAACAATGACGACAACAACAACAACAAAAATCTCAAATCAGTTTTAGGACATTCTAAGTCTGAATGGAAGAATAGTGGGCGATCAGGGCAAAGAAAGAACAAACCTTTCCCTCATGGCTCAAAATTGCCTCCCTGAAGTAGCAAACTTCATGAGATATGTTTTTGAGTAAGGAAATGTCTTCCAGTGAAAGGGTTTCCTCAGTCCCTTCTCCTGTCAAATATCTGTAAAGCGAAGGATTCAATAGTCCATCCACTGTTCAAACTTGCATCTAGCCCCAAAGTGGCATTTAGTTTTTAAAATGCATACACACATCAGGAGGAAAGATACAGTTGATGTATGTTTCTTTTTGTTTTGCCCATTACTGCAAAAGATATGAAGGTTCTTCCCCTATGTTTGTTTTTGAAAGGAGTAATAACTAACCTAACCCTCAGCATCAAAGGAGAAAAAATAAATAAATGAGGGTAAAATGGCATAGAAATCCTCATGCTATAAGAGAGGAGTGACAAATACCAAGGGAAGCATAACATTCCCAACATAGCAGTGGAGAGACTCGAAATTTCTGGCTTGCGTTAGACTCTGAGGAGTGTAATTAATCTAGAACTGAAGGAATACCACAGATGTTTAAAATTATTTTTTTCCCCTTCTGACTCAGTATCCTGCACATTTTTACAAATTGTAGACTGTGGGTTAATAGCCCCCAAGGTTCATTGCCCAACGGGCCTTGCTCCAAACTTTGTGTTTTGCACTTGGCATCATGCATTTGGGAGTCGGGCTGTCATAAAATTAATGATCTAAAGTAAAAAAAAATAAAAAAATAAAATGCCTGTCTGGTCTGACATTATTTTGCATTCTTGCCGTGATTGGTTCCCTCACATGGAAACCAAACACAAGGAATTAGAAATGCCTTTCTGAAAAGGGTATGGAAAGCAGCCACATTGCTGCATATGGGAGTTTGTGGGATATAGGCTTAAAGTGGGAGGGGGTGCTGCAGTGCAAGTGACTTATAATTTCCTTGAGACTCTTCAGAGGCAGAGTTGTAAAACTGCCAAAGCATAGGTTATTGAAGTTCTTAAAATTAGAGGAAGTGCATAATACCAAGTGCTTACATTCTTAAGCACGCCAGAAATCACAGCATGGAAGGCCTTATCCCTGATTCCAGGGGTGGTTGTGGTTGCTCAGTGGTGTCACAAGGTATGCTGAACTTATACCCTCATTTAAAAAATAATTTTATATGTTCCCAGTGGGGCTCTGAACCAAAAACAGTGCTGGGGTGATTCAACTCATCTGTGATTCAAGTTAAGTTTTTTAAAAATATCAGTAGTTATTTCTACTTATTTTACTTCATTTATACCCAAACAAAGGTTCATGTAGACCATGATCTTCTTTCCAATCAAAGCTTGCTAGATGCCTCTGGGAAGAACACAAACAGAACATGAAGGCAACAATCCCACAAAACTAGTATACAGAGGCCTATTATTTCTGAATCAGGATGTTCAGTTAGAATACATATGTGGCATGGAGGTAGGGCTGCCAAGTCCAACTTGGGAAATATCTGGGGACTTTGGGGGTGGAGCCAGGAGACTTTGGGGGTGGAGCCAGGAGAAAGGAAGTGACATCATTTTGTGATGTCACATCCTGTGATGTTGCTTCCACATGCTTCCACATGAACTCATGAAGTTTCCTCATACTGAATCAGGCCATTGGTCCATCAAGGTCAGTATTGACTATTCAGACTGGTAGTGGCTCTCCAGGGTCTCAGGCTGAGATCTTTAATGTCACCTATTACCTGATCCTTTTTTAGCTGAAGAGGCTGATACCTCCTGCATGTCAAGCAGATGCTCTATCACTGAGCAACGGCCCTACTGAATCCTTCCTCATCTCGGCAGAATATGAAGCACTAAGTGCTACACAAGTGCTAAATATGATTTTCATATCATAAGAACAGGAGAGAAGCCACAGTGGATTGGCCCATCCAGTACAGCCCATCCAGTACAACACTCTGTGTCACACAGTGGCCAAAAATACCAGGTGCCCTCAGGAGGTCCAGCAGCGGGGCCAGAACTCCAGAAGCCCTCCCACTGTTGCCCCCCAAGCACCAAGAATTCAGAGCCTCACTGCCCCAGACAAAGGGTTCCATTTAGACCTTGTGGCTAATAATAGCCACTGATAGACCTCTGCTGGATGGGGACAGAGAGAGACAGACAGACAGACAGACAGAAAAAAGAAAGAGGGAGAGAGAGAAGGGAAAAAAACTGGCAGAGGCACTTACTTCCATTTAGACCTTGTGGCTATAATAGCCACTGATAGACCTCTGCTGGATGGGGACAGAGAGAGAGAGAGAGACAGACAGACAGACAGACAGAAAAAAGAAAGAGGGAGAGAGAATGAAAAGAGCTGGAAGAGAAACTCACCTTGCCAGCCACATGCAAAAGCAGCTCCTTCAGTCCCTCCTTAATCTCTGGGCGGAACCTCTCTTGCTGTGGAAGCTCTCTTGCTGACTTCTTAAAGGGGAAATGTCTGGCAAGGCTTTTTACTGCAGGACAGGCTCTCTGCAGACATTTCCCTTTTAAGGCAGCCATTTTGTCCCCCCGGTGGGCAACTTTGGAAAAGCGGGAGGGAAGGACTAAAAATCAGTGTTTCCCCTGCCCTATCGGGGGACTTGGCAGCCCTACATGGAGGGGCTGAAAGAGGTTAGGGGCCCTTTAAGAGCGGCCGGTGGAGAGCAACGGGAGACCTCTCGCCGGACTTTTCGGGTCTGGTTGGAAGGATTTTGACTGGGAAGAGGCTGGCTGCTGGGGGCTGAAGCTGTGCTGTCTGGAGAAGGTGGCTTTAGGCTGGAGGAATCAGCGGGCATGTGGGAGGCAGGGACTCTGGTCTGGCTCCACAGCTGTGGATCCTAAACAGAGGGGAAGATTTAAGGGCGGATGCAAAGAAGGGTTGGGCAGCACAAGGTAGGAGCAGGACACACGAGAGGTGTGAAGACAGAATTGTTGGTGCAAGCTGAGGAGGGATCAGCAGGCAGCCGGGAAACGGAGTGGCCAGACCAGGCCCGTAGCTACAGTGGGGCCTCCCCAGGGCCCACCCACCCTGACTTCCTCCCAAGGCCCCCCACTTTTGGGAAGAAGCTGGGGGAAGACTGCATGCTCCTGCACTCTAAGCCATGAATGTGCAGCTTGGAATGCAGGTGCACAGCCCCCGCTTCCCCCCCAAAGCCCTGTGAAGCCCATGGCCAGTGAGGCGGGGCTGCCATCCGCCAGGAAAAGTGCCCTCCAGTGGAGCAAGCCGCCCACTTCCAGGCCAGAAAAGAGGTAGCCGCTCATCGTCCCAGCCCTGGAAGCCCAGCATGCGGCTTGCCTCCCCAATGGCAGAGGTCCTGAAGAGGACACAGTCCTAGAAGAAAGCCCTCCGATGCACCTCCAGGTCCAGGCTGGCTGTGGGCGTGCTGCCCTCCCTTCCACCCATGCAGACGAAGCAGCAGGAGCACCCTCCACACATCAACCATGCCAAGGCCAGCCTGTAGCCTTTGCCTGGGCCACTCCCCACTACCTGGGGCTATGTTGGAAAGCCTGTCTGTCACAAAGCAGCCCTGTGCTGCCAGCTGGGGGGAGGGGCAGGAGAGATACACAGTGGGAGAGATCTACATCCAAGGCAGGGTTGTCAGTGCTATGAGAATAAACATGGGTGAAGAGCAGGATGGGGGCCAAAGTTCTCTCTAAGCTGTGGAATCCTGTGAGCAAAAATCCTACTTTGTGAGCTACCGGCATTAAAGTTGTGAGCGAGTGATTTGGCTACTGCATAAATTAGTTTGCTCTGGGGCCATCCTTTCTGAGCTGAGAAAAAATGTGTGAACCAGAGGCTAGAAAACTGAGCTAGCTCACACTAACTCAGCTTAGAGGGAACACTGATGGGGCTAATGTGAGTCCCCACAGGGGAGAAAGACAGGCGGGGTGCAAAGTAGGAGAAAATGGGGGGGGGTGCATGGAGTGCAGGTGTGCTTGGAGTGTGGGCACATGGCCTGCTTCTCCCCTTTTAAATGCTTTGAGGGAGAAGGAGGGAGGCCATAAATTTCAGTGCCCCCCGACTTTTTAAAAGGCCCCTCTCTTTAAAAAAATCCTGGCTATAGGCTGGGGTGCGATCTACCCTAAAGACTCTCATTGTGGAGCAGCCCTGATGAGGAAGCATAGTGTGACTTATTGCAGTGTGAGATCATGGACAGTCAACCAGGATCCAGCCGGTTGAGGTCTCATGTGGCATTGCGTCAGGTGCCTCGGGAAGGCATGGAATGCAACCCTGAGGCTACACTATGCCCTCCATGGATTTGTCTAATTCTCCATGTCAGCCATATAAATCAGTGACCATTAATTCCAATCACATATTTCTTGTGTCCAACCATATACCCAGGTTTGTGTGTCCTACCACTGCCCCATAAATATCTATCACCTCTGTGAAGAGATCAGAGCCAGTTTGGTGTAGTGGTTAGGAGTGTGGACTCTAATCTAGGAGAACTGGGTTTGATTCCCCACGCCTCCACATCCAGCTGCTGGTGTGACCTTGGGTCAGTTACAAGTTCTTTCAGAGCTGTTCTCTCACAAGCAGTTCTCAAAAGAGCTCTCTCAGCCCCACCTAACTCACAGGGTGTGTTGTGGGGAGAGGAAGGAAAAGACTCCTTAGGGCAGTGAAGAGCAGAATATAAATCCAATCTCTTCTTTTTGATGTCTAGTTGTGTAAACAAGTAGGAGGAAAAATCTTCCTTTAATGCTAGAGGGCCACCAATCTAATATTCTCTTGGGAAGTGTTGAAGACTTACTTTTTACCTTCTTTAAAGTCTTGGAAACAGCAATCTCATCTTGATCCAACAGGCAGTTCATGTTGTATTTTATACCATCTAGCTTTGTCATGTATACCTATGAAAAACCATCACAACCCCTGACAAACATTTTAACAGAACTCTATATTGGTTTTGTGAATTTAATCTCTGAGCAGATTGCTTCATTCATTCATGTCTGAAGTGAAAGTTCTGGCTTCCCTCAGCGATGGTTTAGCACAGGGGTGGCCAAACTGCGGCTCTTTCACACATATTGTGTGGCTCCCGGCAGGGCGGCTGGGGAAGTAAAGGGGAGGCATGCCTCCCCAATCAGTCTTTCATTCCCCAGCCAGTTCCCCTCCCTGGGTAGGCTTGAGGCAGGGGGAAGCAGAGAAAGAAAGCAACTTTAATTTTAAATGCGTTCTCAAAGCCCCCCCCCCCCAGCCTATAAATATAATTGGACAAATAAATGGACAATATCTATGTTTACCCCTTTTGTTTTTATTTCTGGGAGTCTCATTTAGCGTTCATAAAAAGCAAATTTGCATATTTTTCAATAAAAATGTATGTGTAATATTTGTTCATGTCATGTGGCTCTCAAACATCTGACATCTATTCTGTGCGGCTCTTACATTAAGGAAGTTTGGCCACTCCTGGTTTTGCATTATATTGGTGGCAACAGCTGCTGCGATTAAAGCTAACCAAGATTCCTGCTGAACCAGGTTTTGAAAATGACTTGTAACGCTGTTTCAGCTTCTAGGTAAGTGCTTTAACTGCATTTAATATTGTTGCTAATATAATCTTGTATTATGTGAATTTCCTGGGTGAGAATTCATGACCAGATAGGAGGGATGGGAGAGAAGGGAGAATGTGATCCTACAGCTCATAGTTATTTAGCTCTGGTTAGCAATTTTGATGTGAAAGTTGAACCCCACACAAATATAGTGCCGCTCCAAATAACAGAGGGCTATATGTCATCTACAGTTTTAAAAGTAACCCTTTTGCAGTCATTCCAAGATGAAGAGGCATCCCCAAAATTGTAGTCCTTATATTACACTGGGAAGTTGTTTCATGTTAATTGATTCGGTCTTCCTCTGTCTCTGCTCAGAATTAAAAACACTCCTTGTCCTAAAGAGCTTAAAGACTGAACATCACATTGCGTCTCCTTTCAGCGGCTATCTGCATAATTTGAATGCCAGTTAAAACAGAGGTTTCCAAAAATAATTTTGAAATAAAAATACTTTAACCTTTTGTGTTAGAGATAATTGGGAACCGATATCTGTTTGATCATTTGCTCAGCAGTTTCTGCTTGTTAATCCTGAATGTGAATTTAGTCACTTTAATGTGATCATGGGTACATGGTTTGTGCAATTAGTGTAGGTTCTTCCCTCCTTCATTTTGCCTTTAAAGCTTATTTTAAGCCCTTCCAGTTCTGCTTCCCAGAGTTCATATTGTTACTCTGAGATCTTCTTCCTGAGAACATCTCCTACTGAAGAAGGGTCGCGCCCTCCTCTTAACTCCCACTTGCCTGTACTCTATAAACTGCTTGATTACTACTGCCCATTAGTTACTTTGACATCTTGTTCTGATTTTTAATAGGATTTTGAATGCTTTTATGTCTCTAAATATAACTAGAGCTGTGAATGTAAATAAATAATGGTATTTTATATACCTTGACCTGTGTACAACTCTACATTTTTAAGTCCCTTTGACTTTGTGGGACATAAACATTGCTGTATGGCAGGATTGCTGTACTTTTGCATTAAATCATCAAGTTCAGGCATATAAGAGTCCTTTTCCACATGTTTCGGATGCCATTCTTGATTTAGAAAAGAGCAAGAGTCCAGTAGCACCTTAAAGACTAACAAAATATGTGGCAGGGTATGAGCTTTCCTGAGTCACTGCTCACTTCTTCAGATACTCTGCCACGTATTTTGTTAGTCTTTAAGGTGCTATGGGACTCTAGCTCTTTTCTCCTGCTATAAACAGACTAACACTGTTACCCTTCTTGATCTGTCTTCTTGATTTGGTTCTCTTTCCTAAATACATGGTGGTAGAAACAGCCGTTTAGTTGCATACAAAGGTACAGGCACATTCATTCATATTTCATATACAAGTGATTAATAAACATGCTAAGTATTTTTATAGTCGTTCAGCATGTTCAAACCACTAAGTGTGTGTTTCCTCAGTAATCCTTATGATCTCCTGGTAAAGGTAGGTCAGAGATATTATCCCACAGTGGGGAAAAAGAAGCTCCTTTGTCAGATGTGTCTCAAAAGCAGCAGAATGGGGATCTAAGAAGGGAGCAAATTGTGTCAGTGATGAATTTCTTTAAAACAAGAACAGAGGCAGTGCCATCTTAAGCAAAGTTGCAGTCTTCAAAGGCCATTGAAATGTTGCTTTGGGTGGCACTGTAAGCCACTAGGGAAACAGGATGTGGTTTTATATGTCTGGTGTGAGTGTCTCTCTCTCCCTCTCTGTCCATCCATAACAAATGCATACACTAGACAGATGCCGCATCTGTTAGAAGTTTCAGGATGCTGAGTGTATTCACTGACTTATCACTTCCACTAGCTGCAAATTCTGAAGGTCAAATGATTTGATCTTCCTCCCCATTTTTAAGAAGGAGGTTGCAGCTGCATGCAGTCTTAGTTTAGACTGGGGCAGGGTGTAGAGGAGAAAGGGGTTTAACCCTTCCACCTCCACATGATTTCACCTATCAAAACTGCTGTTATTAGCCTTGGCAGAAAACAAAAAGCAAATGATGAATGCCCCCCCTATTAATAGCAGCTCAGGGTTTGTTTGTTTTTTGAATAGCAGCTCATGGGTTTTGATAGACAATATCATGTAGAGGTGAAAGGGTTAATTAAATCCACTGTTTATTCCCTGAATCACTCAGCATCTCATTATAAGCAGTCAAATTGTTGTGAGCAGAGCTGGTCATGGCCATTTCAATAGCTGAGGTAAAATGATACTCTTCCACCCTGCAGAAAGCCCTCCAGTCCTTCTTTGCATATACCTTGTCTTCTATGCATTGTCTATACACAACAGCAACAAAATAGCTGAGGCAATGGTCGTAGCCAATGCTAACCTACTCTGCACACCATTATTACAGTTTATGAAAACAGACAGAGGATTATTTTAGCATTTCATTTGCCATATTTTATGAAAACAGAAGAAATGGAAGTCTGCAATAGAAGAGTGCATGCTCCACATTTTTGTGCTTTATTATTTATACTTGCTAGAAGTGGCATGCTTTGGGGCATACTGGGGTGTGGAGACAGAGTCCTCATGTTTGATGGGCGACCCACGGACTCTGAATCAGACATTTGTGGGAGCCTTGTGCCTGCCCGACTCATGTGTGCCCTTTTCTCCTCATGACTGGGCCATGCCGGCAGAAGCAGCTGGAGTCTCATCCTGCAGGCTGGTTTCTCCTCCTTAAACTGCCTTGTGGTGCCACTATTGGCTCTCTTGCAAAACTAGCATGCAGCTGCACAGGTACTCTGATGTTCTGAATGGCACTAATATCATCTGCATGGGGTAGTTTCAGGAGGAGAAAACACCATGGAGGGGACAGCTGGAGTTGCTTCTACCCACCTGTCCTGGTCATGAGAAGGAAAGAGCACCTGAGAGTCTGGCTGGCACAAAATCACACTTGTATGTCTGATTTGAAATACCTGTTGAGAGCCAGTTTTGGAGTAGTGGTTACGTGCGCGGACTCTAATCTGGGAGAACTGGGTTTGATTCCCCACCCCTCCACTTGCAGCTGCTGGATGACCTTGGGCAAGCCATAGTTCTGTCAGAGCTATTCTCTCAAGGACAGATCTGAAAAGAGCTCTCTCAGCCCCACCTACCTCACAGGGTGTCTGTTGTGGGCAGGGGAAGGGAAAGGAGTTTGTAAGCCGCTCTGAGACTCCAAGTGAATCCAATCTCCTCCTCCTCTTCCTCCTCCTCTTCTTCCATTGTTCAAGAAACACAATGACTTTGGAACATGTAATCTGGTCCACTGACAGACAGGAGAAACCATCCCTATTCCACAGATACCTAAAAATGCAGTCCTGCAGTGCAGGCATAAATAGGTCTATGAATGAACTTTCCCTACTTTTTCCAGCATCCTCAGGCGGAAGTTTAAAACAACAACATCAGAGCGCAACGCAGAACTGAACCACTAACTACACACAACTTACTTCACAGCGCTTTCAATATTTCAGCAGACTTCAAGTATTGGAAACTGTCTCTGGGAGAGAAAACTTTTCATTAGTAGATTACAATGAATAAAGATTTGCCCATGAATGGGTGGATCCATGCCTATTGGTTTTCCCAGTGGCTGCTTTTAAATGCAATAAAGATATCATTGACATATCTATTGCCAGCATGGGGCAACGCCAGGGCCATATTTCTGTCCCCTCACCCTCTGCATTCTGTATACCTGTCCATCTGTTACCTGCAGGGCAGACAGGTTGACATCCTGTCATGGGGGGAGGGCTTATCCTCTGTCTCTATTTCTTTCCAAACAGCAGCTGAACTGTCTGTTGTTGGAGGGTAATCCAAAGCTCTAACTCTATACCCACCATCTGCCTTGCATGCTTGTTGATGTGTGCAGGCATTGCCTTCTGTGTTACTTAGCAAGTGCAGGTATAAAGAATGAAAAATGAAATTGCTGTGCCTATACAGAATCAGATAACCTTCTTAAAGTCAGTGAGGTGGTATAGACATTGGCAAAAAGTTGCTTAGATAGAAATGAAAAGTGGAAACACTGTGCACAGAAGGCCAGCTGGGATGAACCTGTATAGGTTGACTGATGGACTATAGCTGGAAGATGGGTTGGTTATTCTGGCTGGATGGTGTTCCTGTCAGGTACATATTTAAGTTTCTATTTCACCTTGCTGTGCCTCCCTGTAAAAATGAAACCAGACAGTAGGACACCAGAGTAACTGTCAGATTGGATCTGTTTTAGTTTGAAACATTTACTTTATTTATGAATTGCCATGGTTTGGGATGGATCTTAGTAATGTTCTGGCTATACATCCCTAGTTCAGATCTCACATCTCCACAAACTCACCATGGTCCTAGACATGCCGTTATTTTCTAGCCCCACCACTGCATTATGAGGATACTAATACTAGCCTATTAGATGGCCAAATAACACAATAATGTGAACAGTTTGATCTAACAGTAAAAATCATAAAAGAAAGACCAATTTCCCACAAGCAGCTGTGCCACCATTACTCTTCTGTTTGCCCCGGTTGCATTGGTCAATTTCACATTACTCACCCTGCAGCTGCATTTTGACCTGCATTTTGACCCGGTTTCCCCAGTGTCTTCTCGAGCCCATTTTTTAAAGATCAAGAAGATGCGGGGGAAATTGGGGGGAGCTGCAGGTCAAAATGCGGCTGTGCAGCGAATAGTGTGAAATTGACCAATGCAACCGGGGCAAATGGGAGAGTGACCACGGCACAGCTGCTTGTGGGAAATCAGTCAAAAAGGTTTTAGGACAAAAGCTAGCTGAATGTAAACTCAATGGATTATTGAGAGAGAGTTAAGGTAGAGCTTAGCTCTTTCCCACTGAATTCAGTGGAACTAGATAGTGCCTTTGTTCTACTTATTTATTCAGGTAGTTAAACTATTGTTGGCAATCATTTTGAATACAGTGATTGAAAGGTAAAGATGAAGAAGGTATGGTACATCCCTCAGCCATGGTGTGAGCCTGGCTGGGCAACTGAAATGACATGCATGTGCATCAGCGAATCAGTCATGGGCCTCATTCTTGCCTGTCCCTATATCGTTCAGATGGGTTGTCTATTTTCTTTTAATTTTTTTGAGCACTGCATGAACTTTTGTTTGTTTGTTCATTTATCACTTTAGCAATAAAAAAAAGAAAAGGGCTTTTGCGAAAAGTGAAATATATCAGCAGAAATCAGTAAAAATGTTGCTTTCTTAACCTCAGAGCAAGCCAACAAATTCCATGGCTGAAACTTGAAATATATTTGAGCTGTTTAATTTTCAGTGTATTATCTGGTGCAGGGAGAGAATGTGTCTCTTCATCCAAAAGTCCCTGCCTTTGTTCAAATTCCATTGTTGTTGCTAGAAGTCTCTTTAGGTGATTAAACTACTGCGCTGTAAAAGAATGAAATGGTCCTGCAGTGATCTTCTTGGCCGAATGAGCTAGTCAGGGTATGGAATAATACTGGGGATTTACTAAATTAAAAACCGATTTTTACATTTTATTTTCTCTTATGAACCACAAGCTTAAATACCTTCTGTAATTAGTATGAAAATATGACTGTATTCCTGTTTGAGTTATAATCAAGCAATACAAAATCTGTGCCCAGAAGAGCTGGATTCTGCAGCCAGTAGAAATGATCCAAATGAGGCAGATTTGAGTTTCTCCATTCATAATAATAATTTTCTTTTAATATTGTAATTACAAATGGTGAAAATGCAATTTGTAATATTTTGTGCAGTTGTTTCTTCCTCTGCTCAACAAGGACAGTGAGATATGCACCCGTGCTGCTTCTGATAAGCTGTCTCCACTTTGTGTGAACAGTGCATACCAATGTATTTTTCAGCTTCAGTGTGTGAGAACGGAGCACTGGGGTTTTTTAAGCTGTTTGTGTGTACTTATACTGTCCGTGCATGGGAAAATGTGTGTGTTGCCCTACTCACATGAAATGCCAACCACAAGTGCTGAGAGGACATAGGGTTGCCAGTTCTGGGCTGGAAAATTCCTTGAGATTGGGGAGGGGGTAGGATTTGGGGAGTGGAGGACCCTCTTTAGGGTATAATGCCAGCATTGGATCTGCCCTCGAACACAGCTCTTTTCTCCAGGTGAACTGCTCTTGGTCACCTGGAGATCAGTTGCAATAGTGGGAGATCTCCAGGTGCTACCTGGAGGTTGGCAACCCTATGTGGTTAGTGACCAAAACGGAACATTTGAAAAGGGTTAGATGGATGGATATTAATTAAATCATAAGGCAAAGAGCGTATCTCCCCTGACTTCCAATAATGAGCAGTAGAACTAAGTTTGAGTCCAGTGGCATCTTTAAGATGAAGGAAGTTTAATTCTGGGTATCAGCTTTCAGCTTCTTTCATTTTAGAGAGTGCTGGTTCAGACGTCCCCCTACCCTGAGGCGCTTTGAAGGGAGTGTGAAGGAGACAACCTAAAAGCCCACGCACAAACAGAGCACTGTACACAGCACGTTGGATCCTGCCCTTTGCATTGTGTTTGCTGTTAATGTTTATTTTTAATAATCATAGTGATTAGTTTTTCAGATTCCGAAGTGCTGTATGTAGGTTACCCAGAATCAGGCCTTGCAAGCTAGGCTCACAGTCAAAAAGTCCCAGGCCGAGGACAGACTGGCAATCTGCCCCGGGAGAGCTCCAATTGGGAAGCGGGGAAAGGGAGCCCATTCAGACATCCGCAGCTGTCCCTTGGCTCCCTTCCGCACTTACGCGTTTTGCAGCCGGTTTCCTTTCGCTTTAGGAGGACACCGGGAGAAACTGGTGTCCAGGGGCCGTCTTCCACATGCCTCCTGCTTTCAGGCAGTGTGAACTGGAAGAAGGCGGGATTCAAGTGGAGGCGGCTGTGTGAACGTGCCGTTTCGGCAGTTTGCCCACGAGCGCTCATACGCACAAGCTGTGGAGGCCGGCCCACCCAGGGCCGCTCCGCAGCAGTCTGAATGCTCTGTAACAGCAGCCTTGCACAATACACTGGCCAGTGTGAACAGCCAGCCCCAGGGAATTTTTCCCCCACAGCTTTTGCCTCCGGATTCCTCCCGCTCCAGATTGCCAGTCTGTCCTCGGCCCCAGAAATGGGGCTCGAATGCAATCTATGATTCAGGATGGACAAAAGGAAGTACCTCTTCATTCAATGAATATTAAATCATGGAATTTACTGCCAGTGGAAGTAATGTTGGCCGTGAGCACAGATGGCTTTAAAAAAGGGATAAGACAGACTTATAGAGAATAGTTCCATCAATGACTATTAGCCAAGTTGACTGATGGGCAACTTTGCACCCAGAAGCATAACACCTCTGAATATCAGCACTAGGAAGCAAGACCAAGGAAAGCTTTGGCCTATCTGCCCTATTTATTGGCCCTGCAGTGCAACTGGACTTGATGGAATACTGGTTTTAAACTAAAATTTCTTACTTTGAGAGGCTCAGAATTGTTTTTTTTTTTCTGTGAAAAGGTTACAAATAAATAGTTCCTATTGCCAGGGGAAAAAAGGTTGAAAATTGCTTTTGTAAACACCGGATGGGCCACAGCTGCTTTTAAAGATGTGTGCGGTTTCATCGAGGCCTTTGGATATAATCATCCACAACTTTGCAGCTCCTCTTGTTTCATTGGTTGGACCCCTTAGAAAGTGGAATGATAAAACAGAACGCCCTCGTAGTTTGCATTCTGAATTCCTTTTTGCCACAGATTTTTTTATGGGGGAGGGTTCTGTTTTGTGCTTACAACTTGATCTCAGGCTTTCTCTTATATTGATTATTTGTTGTGCAGATGTTGAGGGAGGAAAATGGCATTCTCTTTTAAACTCGGTTTGATCCCTTGTCCTTGCCATATGAAAAACCTCACCCTGGTACACTTTGGAGAACAGGAGGGGACTAACCCTCAACATTAGGCTTTCTGAAACAATGACCCACAGCCAGTGATTTCATCTCATGTCATGTTCCTATAGATCCCCATGTAGGATTTTCATAAATATTTTAGCCTCCAAACCTGTCTTTTCTCTGAGCTTTAGCTACCTATGCTTTTGCCCTTTCTTGCCCCTTCCCCACCCCCAGAGCAATTTTCCAAATCATTAATTTTCAGTGGCCAGACTCCAATTAGCTTAATCAGACATTGATTAGATTTCTCAGGATCCTGATGTTTATTTTCCACCTTGTCTATATGCTGCTTCTTAAAAACTCCATTACCCAGTTGTTCACTGATGGGATCTCGGGTTTATTGCTCTCCATTAACACCATGCGATGCGACGTCCCTTTTCCCCATTCAGCCAGCCATTAATGACAGTGACAGTTCTGTTACTAAGGACCGCATTGTCTAATGTTACTCATACTCTTTTCTCTGAATGGTATTTCTGAATTCGGGAGCCGTTTACTGAGAGCCGCTACTGACCTAATTTCAGTGCTCACGGATAGGCTTTTAAAAATTATTATGTGGAAGTATTTCATGGGGAGTGTACCATGCCGTAGCTGGAGCTGTGAACAGGATTCGGTATTTCTTCCAGGATGTAACTCCCGCAATGTTCAGTGTAACAAGTGCAAGCAAACATTTTTAATTTTTTTTTAATAGCAAATTTTATTAGTTTTTTCCAAATATACATTTTTGTTATTGGCATAAAAAGAAAAAGAAACAAATCAAACCATTACAAAACATAATACATACATTTAAGGTTTTTTATGTCAATATTTTCCCCTCAGGTGAGTCTAACTTAACATATTCTCATTCATCCAACTATAAACCCTACTCCATCTTTGATAATATACATCTTCCTTTTGATCTGAAAGTCTCATATTTAATCTATCAATTTCTGCAACTTCTAAAATTTTTACAGCAATTTCTTCTCTCGATGGGAGTCTATCCCCTTTCCAATTTTTTAAGTGCAGGCAAACATTTGATTGCTTTGTGCTTTGTTAATTTTTTTAATCCCACACCCCTCCCCACAGAGCTATAGCACTATACGTGGTTCTCTCCCCCATTTCATGCTTGACCCTCTGAGGTGGGTTAGGGTGAAAGATAATGACTGGCTCAAGGACATATTCATGCCAGCTGTCTAACCTCGACACTACATTGTCTATAAGCCAGTCCAGGATCAGCTTTTGGGAAGACACCAAAAATGCCTTCTGTGGGTCCCCTCTGTCATGTAGATCCCTTTCCACTTGCTGTATTTGGTTGGTACACCCCCCTACTAACTGTGTAACAGGAGCAGCCATCAGCTGTTATTTCCTGCAGTCTTTTGTGTACCTTTTAGATTAGTGAGTAGTCAGGTGCTAAGGTGCTAGGGAGTGCTGCCCAGCAAGGAAATCAGAGCAAGAGGGAATCGCAACAGCTGGCTGTGGCCCATGCAGGATGTTGGGTGTTGGGGTATTGTGAAACACAACTAATTGGTCACCATGCAACAACAATAAAATAAAATTGTGAGACATTTCTACCCTCAAATACATTGAAATTTGATTTGTGGGTAAAATATACACTGCAATACAAATTGTGGAAGGTTTTTTTAATGAGTACAGTGCTGTACTAAGCCTTATAGACAATAATCACAGTATTCGTTCTATATCAGGTTTGGGTCATGTAGAGATTCGAGAGATGTTCAGTCTGCTTGGCATTGGGTGTAGATGGATGACTGTGAACTTCTTAAGTTGCGAGCCCAGGGACAAGGGCGGGGGAGTGAAGGGTAAGGGAGGAGAGACCACGACACATTAGGGTTGCCAGATCTTACCTTGACGCCGGTCCTTCTCTGGGATTTCTTCAGCGTGTGTGCAAAGCACACGTACCACAATGACATCACCCAGAAGTGATGTCATCGTGCATGGCACGTTGCAGGGGACACTCTACCATTTAAGGAAAAACTCTATGGTCCCCCTCTATGGTGAGATCCTATGTGCCCCATTGGACAGAATTATGATCCGGCCGGACTATTGTCTGCTGGACCGAAGCTCCAGTAGCAAGCCCTGCCATGTGCTTAGTGGCGACCGCATAGCAGTTGCCATTACAAACTTTACATCCCTCCCCCCATAGTTTGGACCCATCCTAACAAACATAGTCTCGTAAGTAGGAGGGCTGCTGTCGTTCATGATCTGATTGACATGGTTCTGTTGCTGGAGGGAGCTTTTCAGGGCCGGCTGTGGTAGGTTCCAGGGATTGCTCCGATGGCTCTGGTGCCAGAGGGATGTCCCAGGGTGTGTCGGATGGGGGCGGAAGCTGGGGAGATTCTGCTGGTGTTCCTGGGTTCCTTTCACCTTCTGGGTTGGGATTGGGAGTCTCATTCTCAGCCTCTTCGGGGATGTTGTAGTCAGGGGACAGGAGTCTGCAGCACAGCTGGTCAATGTGGTGTTTCCATACTTGACCCTCCTCTTTGTAAGACAGGGGTCCAGTTGCTCATACAATTCAGCCTGGAAGCCATGTGGGACCTTTAGCATAGTTCTTAATGTACATGGGGCTTTGGGGAAGAACCCCTGTGGAACCTTTGGTTGTTCCAGGGCCACCATATGTTCTGGGGCATGGTCAGGGTACAGGTGGTCTAACCTGGTTGTGAGTCGCCATCCCATAAGCAGCTCAGCTGGGCTGTGTCTGTTAGTGGTGTGTGGAGTCATTCTCTGGCCAAAGAGGAATGCTGCTAACTTGTGGTGCCAGTTGCCTTTGTGCATGTGGTGCAGGGCATCCTTCATAGTGTGGACCATGCGCTCCACCTGGCCATTGGTAGCTGAGTGGAATGGGTCGGATCGCACATGTTGGATCCCATGAATTCCTGGAAATCCCTGGAGGTGAAAGCCATGCCATTGTCTGTCACCAGCATGTTGGGGATGCTGTGCATGCTGAAGATGCGCCACATGGCCCGGATGGCAGCTTGAGAAGACTTTGCGGCTACGGGGGCCACTTCTAACCATTTGGTGTAACTGTCCATGAGTATGAAGAACAGCTGCCCCTGGAAGACCCCTGCAAAGTCCAGGTGTAGCCAGGCCCATGGCTTGTGGGATGATTTCCAGGGCCGTATGGGTGCCCGGGGTGGGGCGGGCTGTAATTCCTGGCATGTGCTGCATTTCCAGACTTGTTCTTCTATTGCTGCATCCAGCCCTGGCCACCATATGTAGCTTTGGGCCAGGGCTTTCATCTGGATGATGCTGGGATGGGTTTTGTGGAGTGCGGTGAGTACTTGTTTGCGCAGTGGCCCGGGAATGACCACCCAGTCCAACACCTGGGACAGGGTGCAATCCTGGGTGGTGCATTTAGCAACGTCCTTCACCTGAATGGGTCGGTCTGGCAAGTCCTCTAGCAGGGTGATGTGATGTGCAGAAGCTGGGTTGGGGTCACAGGATGGGAGTAGCAGACAGCTGAGCACATCCGCATAGCCCATGGATTTCCCTGGGCGGTAGATCAGCTCATACTGGTAGCCAGCCAAGAATATCGACCAGCGTAAGCCCCAAGGAGAGAGCATTTGTGGCATCTGGCGGTCAGGTGCTAGGAGGCCCATAAGGGGCTTGTGGTCTGTGGTGACCATAAAAGCTCTGCTGTAAAGGTACTCATGGAATTTCTTCACCCCCGCCACGATGGCCAGCGCCTACTTGTCAATTTGCACATAGTTGTGCTTGGCCACTGACAAGGTGCGGGAGTAATAAGCAATGGGGACCTCCCACCCATCCATCAGGCGGTGTCCCAGGACAGCCCCCACTCCATAGGGTGATGCATCACAAGCCAGCACCACCGGAAGGGACTCATCGAAATGGGCCAGGACTACCTTGGACACAAGCAGATCCTTGACGGCCTGGAAAGCTGTGGCATGTCAGGGCCCCCACGTCCACTTGGTGTGCTTATCCAAAAACTGATAGAGTGGCTCCGCCACTGCTGCCTTATTGGGGAGGAAGGCGTGGTAAAAGTTAAGGAGCCCCCAAAATGCCTGGAGCTCTGCTTTTGATGTTGTTGCTGGGGCCTCCGTAATTGTGCAGACCTTCTCTATGGTTGAATGGATGCCCTGTGCATCCACAGCGAACCCAAGAAGCTCCACTGACAGGACTTTCAGCAGGCACTTCTCCCTCTCGACCTTCAGGCTGCATTGTCAAAGAGCTGCAGGACTGAGTGGAGCTGAGTTGTGAAGGTCTTGACGTCTGGTGCAGTGATCAGAATGTTGTCAAAAAAGGGCTGGACCCCGGGAATACCTTTAAGCAAATGTTCCATTAATTCCTGAAAGATCCCTGGGGCAATGCTGACCCCGAATTGCAAACACCAGACTTTGAACACCCCCCGATGCATCACAATTGTCTGGGCCTCAGCTGTGGCATTGTCTACCAGGAGTTGCTGGTAGGCCTGTGCCAGGTCCAGCTTCCCAAACATTTTTGTTCCTGCTAGTGAAGCAAGGACATGACTGATAACCGGCACTGGGTATACATGGTCCTGGAGCACCTTATTCAATGTGCACATATTCTAATATCCCTATTCTGTTTCATCTGTCACTATGGGGGTTTCCCACTGGGTGTGGGGAACTGGTTCTAAGACCCCCTGGGCGACCAGCCAGTCCAGCTCATTGTCAGTCTTGGGGCAGACCACCAGCAGGGGTTGCCGAGCCGTCAGGTGGATTGGCCTGATTGCCGGGTCGAGGTCCAATGATATTGGAGGCGGGGCCTGTGTAAGTGCCCAGCGCACTGTCAAAAATGGCCAGGAATTTGTCACAGACTGCCTGGAGGTCTGTGCTGTGTAGCTGGTGTACCCCTATGACTCCCAGTCCTAGGAGTCCGAACCATGATAGTCCCAGTAAGCTCGAAAGCTTGCCCTCCACCACCAGGAGGTCTAGTAGGCCATCAAAGTCCTTGAACTGGACCCTGAACTTGCCCAACCCCTTGATTGCCACCAGGTTTTTCTGGAAGTCCCGTAACCTAAGTCCTGAGGGCTTCCGCAACCGGGGGCCCCCCCTGTGGGCAGAGTTTGCGGAGAGTGTCTGCTGAGATAATGGAGTAGGTGGACCCCATGTCTAGTTCCATGTGGCAGGGGGACCCCTCTATGGTGACAGGGACGAAAATTTTGTCGGGAGTGTCCCTGGGCAAGTTCATTACCTGGTGGCAGGATGTCGTCGTGGAGTGTAGGTCTGTGGACTCTGAATGAGCCGTTTGTGTGTGTCGGGCGGTCCAGGAGTGACAAACCCAGGTGATGTGCCCCGTCATGCCACAGGATTGGCATGCTGCGTCCCGAAAATGGCAGGTCCGGCGGTTGTGTGAGTCTATGCAGCTGGCACACATGGTTGCCGAGCTGTGTCGTGGTGCTGCTGTGGGCATGGCAGTGGACCTGGAACTGGCTGTGGTGTTTCTCTTGGCGATGGCTCTGTCAGAACCCATCGGCGGGTGGCAGCAGAGCTGAAGAACATGGTCCTCATCTGAGGCCTTGGAACCAGAGGAAGCGGTGGTGCGGTGTGTGGAGGTGGAGGAGCAGTGTCGGTCTTTGTGCACCTTCTCGAATGTGCAGGCAGTCTGGAAGGCTTTCTCTAAGTTTACGTCAGAGAGAGTGACTAGCTTCCAGCAGAGCTTCGGCTCGCGGACTCCCCATACAAAATTTGTCAGGAGGTTGTCCTTGATGGATACAGGTCGCCATTACGGACATTACAGAGCTGGTGGATTGGGGGCCCCTACAGTGGGCAACCCCCTGCTCCCCCTGGGGAATGACAAGCCTAGCCAGGGCCCTCCTGAAGCAGTTGCAGCATGAGACTGCAAGCAGCTTGCTGCTGTGGAAGGCCCCCCCAAAAGGCCAGATTAAAAGCTTCCCGAAAAAAACGTCGCCTCAAAAGCCAACCAGCAAATAAATAAAGAGAAGCTGCTGAAACAAACCAGTGAGGACTTGCATAGTGATGGGCTTCCAGGTGTCCAGAACAAGGGGGGGGGGGGACACCCATCCCTCAATGGCCTACTTTGCAAAAAAGGAATTGCACAGGTTGGGGAACCCCAGCACCTTGCTGTAAAATAAGTTTTGCATGCAAAGCCCCAGTCCCTGAGGGCTTTCAAATAAGACAGAACCAGGGCCTGACAGGCCGTTCAGCTGCCTGCCTTCCCATTGGCTGCTGAGAAGGGCAGAAATGCTGTTACGGTGCAGGCATAGGGCCACATGTGAAGGGTGTGACGGACTGAAACTCTTCCTGGACAACGACTCACTGCCAAGCGTCCACACCTCCTCTGGGAAGTGGTCCAGGTAGGGGTGCAATTTGGGGGCCAGTGCGGGAAACCTCTCCTCCTGAAACTGAGACAAGGAGTGCATGATGTCATTATTAGTGCCTGCAATATACCAGGCTGAGAAAACGTTAGCCATGAGGCAGGTCAGGACAAACCTGCGAACCAATCATATGACCCAGTCAGAGTGTGAGGACTGGTGGCTGATGACTCTGACTACAGACTGGTGGTTGCCCCAGAACAGCACACACCTGTTCCAGGAAAGGCCCTGCCAAGTAATCACCGCCACTAAGATCAAGAAGAACTTAAGAAAGGTAAGGTCCCTGACTATGCTGGTCCTGGCCCAGTGAGGGGGCCAATGCTGGTTGCAGCAATGACCTGCAAGGTAAATCCCGAAACCCAAACTGCCAGCTACATCAGTATGGACCTGCAAGGAATTTCCTGGGTTGAATGGTGACTGTCGAATGGAAACCCGCTGAAGTTAAACAAGAAGGAAAGCCAGACCTGTAGGTCATCGCTGATATAATACGTGACTCTAATATGGTGGTGAGGGGATGTAACTCCTGCAGCGGGCCAGGCAAGCTGTTCATAGGAAGCATGCCTGCCGACGCAACTCTGCAGGAAAAGTTAAGATGGACTAGTAGGGCCTGGATCTCCATTAGTGTGCATTCTTTGCTATCAATTATTTGCCCCAGTAGGGCCTGCAGGGACATCAGCTTGTTGTTGGGGAGATGGGAGATGCCTTGCACTGAACGTAAAAGGATCTCCAAGTACATGAGTGGAGTGGAGGCCAGTGGCACCCTAGCTCAACTGCCATGGCCTGAAAAGTGGCCAGACGCGTGGGTGCAGGCAGGGGTCCGCGAATCAAAAGTTGTCTAGGTAATGCACAACATGCAGCAACTTGGCACAGTCCTTGAACAGCCATTCGAGAAAAGTACTCCATTTCCCAAAGGCAGCACAGGTCACTGAGTAGCCCATGGGCATAGCCTAGTAGATGTACCAGCAGACCTCAAATTTGAAACCAAATAGGCAGAAATCCCCTGGGTGGACAGGGAAAAGGCCAGAATGTCATATTTTGCCACAAGGGATCTGGGGACATGGTATCAGGATCACAAGATCCTAACAAGATTTTCATTGTGCTTTCATTATGCTTTTTGTTACTTCCTATCCTGTAGTGAGAAATGTAATCATAGCTGTCTCTCCCTCCAGCTCTGTATGTATCTTTCCCTGCCTGTTACTGTTTGGTGATATATTGCTTTTGAAGGTCTGGTCAATGTAACCATTTTATCCGGGAGAATGGCGACCCCACATATTTGCACGTCACCAGAGAACAAATGGCCTTTACTCCCTTGCATTCCCTCCCACCGTTTCCTGGGACATAGAACCATCTTATCTTGTTGTGAAGACCTTGAAAGGATATTATGGCCACCAGAGCCCTTTGTTATGTATGGGTTTCACACATCTGGGTCGCCCAGTTCAAGAAGGGAATTTTTATAACTTTCGCGCCTCACCTTTCCTGTGGGAAGTAAAACGGCTAAGATTCCTTTGCCCGCGCTTTTCTCTTTCATGTGATTGGTTGAATGTTGGGGTTCAAACTGTACTGGAGGGTATATTAACTCTGACTGTATGTTATGTGGCATCTCTAACAAACATCCGAGTACCTGTCATGCAGTATTAAGAAATAAAGAACTCTGTTTTTTAAACAAAGGTCTGATCTTTTGCTGTCAGCACAGAAGCCTCACACATAGGACCTGACTATGCACACACGTGGTCAAAAGCGGGTAACCCACAGAACAAAGTTCAGGGATGATCACCGCATTAATTGAAGACTCTCTTGGGTGTGACAGGTAGTGTATCAGTCTAAACTCCCCAGGGGCCTTCTTGAGCACGACTCCTAAGGGGGAGACCCTAAGGTTAGGAATGGGTGGAGTGCTAAAAGGGCCAGCCACCGTTCCCCCTGCACCCTCTTTGGTGATCTTTTAGGCTACTACAGTGGGCAACTCTCCAGCAGATTTAAGATTGCTGCAGTCAGTGGGGACATGGGGGCCTGTTAAAGGGATCTGGAAGCCCTTGCTGAAACCCTTGTGAAAGATATCTGGCAGCAGCCCTGCTTGGATAATTGGCAAGGGCATGGAGATGAACAGGGGTACAGGCCAAGCCCAGGCATGTTTTTTTTTTACCTGGCTGTGCCAGAGGTTGAGGCCCCACCCTCCCTCTTTCCTGCTTGCTTGAGCTGGTGGAGGATCAGGCACTTTGAAAGGGCTGTGATGCATTGCCATCTAGGGTTGCCAAGTACCGGCGACTTACCGATGGGGGGGAGTTGTTCTCCCCCTGGGAGCTCTTCTGGTGTGTGCGCTTTGTGCGTGCACCACGGCAACGTAATGACGTCACCCGAAGGTGACGTCATCACGTTGGGGGCATTGCCAGGGCAACGCTCTGGCAATCGCCCCTTTTTGGTGACATCATTACACGGGGGTGACGTCATTACACGGGGGTGACGTCATTACACCTCCGGGTGACATCATTACACGGGGGAAGTCGTCCTCACCGGACGACTTCTGGGGCGGGGTTCCCCCCGCTGGCCGAATGCCGGCCGATGGATCGGGAACCCCTATAGCGGGGGATCCCCCACCCCCCAGGCTGACTTGGCAGCCCTATTGCCATCCCCTGTGCAAAACAGTCTGGGGTGAGGACCTAGGCAAGTGATGCAGCTGTAGAAGAAGAAGAAGAAGAAGAGATTGGATTTATACCCCGCCCTTCACTCACTTAGAGTCTCAGAGCGGCTTACAAACTCCTTTTCCCTTCCCCTCCCCACAACAGACACCCTGTGAGGTAGGTGGGGCTGAGAGAGCTCTTTGCCAAGCTGTCCTTGAGAGAACAGCTGGTACAGAGCTATGGCTTGCCCAAGGTCATCCGGCCAGGTGCAAGTGGAGGAGTGGGGAATCAAACCCGGTTCTCCCAGATTAGAGTCCGCGCACTTAACCACCACACCAAACTGGCTGTAGTCACACTTACACTTAGCATGGTGTCACTTGTTCTGATTTTACTCCCAGCAGACACTCTAGGGGTATCATACCCACACGTGGCCTTGATGTGGGGCTCCACAATTGGCAGCCAGAGCATTTCATTGTTGAGGTTCCATCTGGTCATTTCACTGTGTGATGCACACTTTCTAAAAGCCTCATCATATTCAATGGCAACATTGTCACCAGCCAAGGACTGGAACGGAAGGATATTACACATATGATTTGACAAATGCCAGCCACAATCTGTGCAGACAGATTGCACAACACCCATAAGGACCATGTAACCTATGAATCAGTTTCGAAAGGTGCGTTCATGCTGTGCCTCTAGAGGTGCCATTCTTTTTTGGGTGTTTTCCTCCCCTTCAGGTTTAAGAAAGGCAAAAACATCAACATAGTACCCATCAAGGATACATTCCCTAACCTTGCGGGGAGGGTGGATGCCTGGGGTTTTTTCCCCCCTCGAAATCATTATATGTGGAGGACCCAGGACCTGAATGGGGATGCTCAGTGCCCCAGCCCTCACCCGATGAGACCAGTAGCAAATCCCACACTGTCAAGAGTATACCGGACCCACACGAGCAGGTGGCAGAAACCACGACCCGAAGCCAGCTCCCCCCCTTGCTGGAAATTATTGCTGCTGCTGTTGTAGTTGTTCCTTGTGAGGTGGTTGCTGCCCAGGATCTGGTAGCAATGAGAGGGTTTCACAGTGACCTGCCACTGTCTACTGTCACTGCCTAGCTATAGTCCTGCGACCTCACCTGGAGCACTGTGGATGCTCCCGCCGCATTGCTTGCAACCAAAGTGGTAAGCTGGGACTGTTGCTTCCCTTAACATAACATATCAGAAGCAGGAATGAAACTGTTGCACTGGACATTGTCTAAAAATTGTGAACAATTAGATGGCATTGTTTTATGGTTCAAAGGGCTTTCCAAAGAAAATGAAGGCCATTTCAATTTTTTATTGTGGTGCTTCTCTTGGGGTGGTACTACCCATTACAAAAACCAGACAGGGCGTCACAGAAAATGGCAGGCCCATGTTGAAGGCTTTCTCCTCGCCCATTGTAGCATGTGGCGAAATTTACTCCATTTTCTGATGTAATTACAGTATGTTTTTCTCAGCCGCCACTACACAGCACTGGCAGTATCTCGGTGAGAGGGAGAAACGCAGAGCATCGTGATGTTAGAAAGTTGGGTCAGTGGAGCCCCAGGTTGTGATGAGGAAGAAGAGAAACTTGCCACTGCATTTCTTTTCAATAGTACTTCATCGTTCTTGCAAAATATAGTTCTGCCCTTCTGGAAAACTGGGATCGGGATGAAGTTTTTTCCTTCACTAAGAAGTTCCCCTTCTCTTTCTTTTCCTGAGGTGTGAGAGACTGGCACAACTAGTGACAGGCTTTTAGGTGTGATGGGGAACAAGCCCAGTCATTTTATTCAGGAAGGCTTATTCCCAGGAAAGAGTTTTTAGGGTTCCAACTATAGGGGCATTTTAAAAAGTTCCTTTGGGAAAATCAGTCTTGTGTTCTTGACTCAAAACAACAGATCTGTAAGTTGCATTATGCAGGGGTGGCCAAACTTGTTTAACATGAGAGCCACGTAGAATAAATGTCAGATATTTGAGATATCACACGTTTTTATTGAAAAATATGCAAATTTGCTTTTTATTAACATTAAATTGATAACTTTAGATGTAGAGGGAGGGGAGAAAGAGAGAGAGAGAGAGAGAGGGAGAGAGAGAGGAAGGTGGAAAGAAAGTGGAAAGAAAGCAAGTAGATGGGAGAGAGAGGTGGAAAGAAAGCAACTTTAACTTTAAATGTGTCCTCCAAGCCCGCTCTGCCCCCACACTGGATGGCTGGCTTGGCTTGGCAAGGGGATTTAAAGAGACAAATGCCTTCTCCAAGCCAGCCTGTGTGTGAGGGCTTTGAGAACACATTTAAAGTTAGTTGCTCTCTTTCTCTGCTCCCCCCCTCAAGCCTATCCAGGGAGGGGAACACTGGCTGGGGAAGAGAAGACCGATTGGGGAGGGATGCCTCCCCCTCACTTCCCCAGATACCCTGCTGGGAGCCACACAATATGTGTGAAAGAGCCACATGTGACTCCCGAGTTGCAGTTTGGCCACCCCTGCATTATGCCAATGAAGATGGATATTTTCAATTTTATGCAAAGTTGGCAGTAAAATAAAAGATAAGTATTAAGAATCCACATGTTATGGATGGAGCAGGACTTTCTGAACCCCACTAGCTCCTGAAGCTCACACAACATCACCTCCAAAAACCTTGGCATGGCTCAGAAACATTCCAAAGAGGCACATCCAAAGGGGAAGTCCAAGTGCCTGTTTACCTCCGACATTAGCACAGCTTAGGATGCCAACAAAGACCTCAAAACTTATTCTCCCCACCTGTACACCCATACAATACCCCCCCCCCCCCAATTTTATCCTACACATAGATTTCAGATTGAAATCAGTGGGGTGGCTGTCATGAAATCAATGGCATCATGTGCAGTGATTCAGATTCGAATGATAGTTAGGCATCAAAATTTCACTCATAATGTGAGAAATCAGTTATTGTGACTCCAGCTGAGGTGTTATTATTCTGCCATTCATTTATGATGGCCCACAGTATGAGGGTGTCTCAAAAATGGAGCCAGTACTAATAGCTGTGACTACTACCATATGGAGGAAGTTACTCATGAAGACATCAATGCAGAGCCGAATATTAACGGCCTTGAACATTTGTTTGATAATGCCACTTCTGTACTGCAGATGGTGGCTTTCTCAATCTGATTTTGCTAGCTAATCATTTACAGTTCTATTAATACATTACAGAGAGAGCTATTAAGAGGTGGAATCAAAGGGGCTGGCTGATAGTAGGGGCACAGGCAACAGGTTAAGACAAAGGTGGATCACAGCCCAGGCCACAAAAGTCCTTCCCACTGTTTTTCCGTGGCAGTACTCACTGGGAATGGTCACCTTTTTGAGAGGCTCTCCTAAGTTCTTTTTTATTTTTGATTACAATTTTTAAATGTATATACATCAACAACATACATTACAAAAGTATCCAAAACACTTAAACCATCGAAGGTTGGTAATGGGATCCCTATCCCCGATCCACTCCGACTCAGGCACAGGACCTCTGTCTTTGTTGGATTCAGTTTCAATCGGCTCAGTATAACCCAGCCTGCCACGTCCTGAAGCGCCCGATCCAGGTCATCTGGGGTAGAGTTGGGCTGCCCGCCCAACCACTGATATAGTTGGGTGTCATCTGCATATTGGTGACACCCTAGCCTGTGCCTTTGGGCAATCTGGGCAAGGGGGTGCATATAGATGTTGAATAACATTGGGGATAGCACTGCCCCTTGGGGAACCCTGCAAGTCAGCGGGTACCTCTGGGACGTCTGATCCCCTAGCGCCACCCTCTGTCCCCGACCTTGGAGAAAGGCAGGGCTATTTTTGGGCAGGAATGCACAGGAATGGAGTTCCAGCTGGCTTCTGAGTTGGCCACGCCTACAGCATCCCCCCCGGGTTCCCCAGGCACCTCACAAGCTGCAGGGCACCTGGGGAAGCCAATCCAATCCATGGAGTTTAAACTGCCTCCCCCCCCAGGTTCCCCAGGTGCCCCGCATGCTGCGGGACACCTGGGGAAGCCAATCCTGGGAGGGAGCTGTGCTGTCAGTGGTGTGGCCTAATATGCTAATGAGGTTTTGCTGTTGAGTGTGGCCTATTATGCAAATGAGTTCCTGCTGGGCTTTTTCTAAAAAAAAAGCCCTGGAGAAAGGAGACAAGACATTGCAATGCAAGCCCCTGAATTCCCATGTTGATGAGGCAGTGGAACAGTAACTGATGGTCTACTGTGTCGAACACCGCCAACAGGTCCAACAACAACTGTACCGCTATGCCACCCCAATCCAGATGCCTCCAAAGGTCATCTGTGAGGGTGCCCAGTGCCATCTCCATCCCATGACCCAGATGGAAGCCAGACTGGAAAAGGTCTAGTGTGGAAGTGTCATCCATAAAGCTCTGCAACTGAATCGCCACTGCTCTCTTGAGTACGTTGCCCAAATAGGGCAAATTTGAAACTGGCCAATAGTTAGCCAATTCGGATCCAAGGATGGTTTTTTCAAGAGAGGGCAGATCATCGCTTCCTTGAGCCCCCCCCCCCCCCCCGGACAGTCCCTCTGTGAGGGACTTGTTGATAATATCCCTGAGAGCACCTCAAAACCCCTCATGGACAGCTTTTATGAGCCATGAAAGACACAGATCAAGGCTGCACGTGGTTGGGCATACCGTTGAGAGCAATCCATCGACTTCCTCTAGGCTGAGTGGACAGAAATAATCCAGAATGGGACCAGAAGACGTGCATGGAGCCTCAAGTTCGCTCACTGTCTCAACTATGGTGGGGAGGTCGTGGCAGAGCGACAAGACTTTATCTGCAAAATAGCTCACAAAAGCCTCACAGCCGATATCCAATTCCCTAGCATTTGGTCTGCCATGTGGCAGGTCTGTTAACGACCGAATGGTTCTAAACAATTGTACTGGGCGTGAGCTAGCAGATGCAACCATGGAACTTTCTGCAACTTCCAGTTTATAGCAATCAGCATCTTAGATGCTAGAATCAAATACAAAACCATGTTCAAATGGACTTCTTGACAGGAAGCAGATAGCATAGCTAACCACACATTTTTAGGATGAAATGGCATTTGAAGATTTAAAGTCTGGTTAATTTAGAAGATAATTTTCTTCCAGAAAGCTTTAATATCCAGACACTCCCACCACATATGTCAATAAGTGGCCAAACTAAACCAGGTTTGCCAACATGTATGAGTATTTAATCCATAGCACCTATTTAATCTTTGAGGAGGTGCAGGATGTGTATCAGGTTGCTTCCATGCCATACCGGGGGAGCAAAAACTGGAAACCACCCAACTGAAAATACAAAAACCAGTGGTTATTCAATTGTCTTTCTGAGTTTGTCTCCCTGAATATTTTCTGGGCACCTTTCTCAATAGTGGTGATCAAATTCCTCGGTATTGGTGAAGGACTCATTTAGAATAGTCCTATACGATTTTTTAAATATCCAGGTTATGAGTACATGCAATTTATTTATTTCTTTATTTAAATCACATGTACTCATGTCATGAATATTTTAAATGATACGAGTACATGTGATTTATTTATTTTGTGACCAGAGATTTCATGACTCTAGATATGTAATTTTATGCACATTGGTGGTGCTGTTATAATTGAACCAAAGATAGTGTGCATTTATTATCTTGACAGGCTCCAAAAACACCTTCACCCAAGCCAAAATAGCTGGCTCACTCCTATCATTATGTCCCTATATAGTTTATGTTTCTATATCATACTGGATCATTGTATTTGAAATGTTTATCTGTTTTGCCTGGGTTTGTCTGACTTCCTGATAGGCACACATGACGAAGGTGTTCCGTGATAGTTAAGACTGGAATGGCCTCTGAGCCCCAAATGCCACGCAGAGGCCCTTCTGTCCACATTTCCTACTTTACTGCCTCTCCACCGAGGGGCTCCTTTGTCCATAACATCAACATTCTAGCTGGTGACAACTGTTTACTAATATTTAACTATGTTTTCATCTTTCCTGCTTGTAGATTTATACCTTCTACTATATTTATTTTAAATAACCTTAAAAAAAACCTTTCTGTCTGAATTTCCTGGAGTCCATACTCCTGCTGGCAGAACCAGGGTATCAAGACTCATAATATGACAGGCCATCTGTGCAGTAAGCCATTCCATATGTAACTTGAGTGGGGACATGGAGACTCATGATAAGATGGAAGCCATCCGTGCAGTAAGCCATTCCATATGTTACACTGTGTATGTGGGAAAAGGGGAATCCATGGTGGAAGACGCATCACCGAGATGCTCTTTAGCAGCAGCTCTGTGTCCTGAACAGTGTGCGCTCCAGCCTTTAGCATCTGAAAAAAAAAACAGGTGGGATAACAAGTTACTTGGTATTCGGGGTGACCTTGGAAATATATTGTAAACTGGATCAGAGGCTCGTAAGCACACTTTATCCACTAATAACAAGTAGATTTTGCATGTCATTTTAGCAGTCCTGACTATATCATGGCTACTAATTGTTGCTATTATTTAGTCTTCAGAACTGTAGGTTTCTTTTTTGGCTTCCTCATGGACTGCATGACTGTGTACAGCACCTATTTTCTGTTGCTGTAGGTATGCTTCTACTACGTAATGTCTGCATAGTTTAAGATGTCATGTTAATGTTTATGCTTTACTTCAGCTTTGTTTCAGATCTATTTCAGATTTCTGCTTGTTTTATTGCATTCTTTATTGGATGTCCCAGCCTGTTGATTGTATTGACTTGCACTGTGTAATCCGGTTTTGAGTCTCAGTGAGAAAGGCAGACTATAAGTAGTGTAAATAAATAAATAAATATTTTGCTGTTAGCAAGCAAATATTCTTAGGCACTAAAACGTAGCTTTGAAAATGAATCAAATATTCTTAGGGTTCTAGTAAACTACTTTAGGCTCTTGTCAATGATCCTTACTTTGTAAGATTGAGCTCATGTGTCCTGTTTGCTATTAATTATTTTCTTGTAAACTGCTTTGGGTCCACATTGAGGAGAAAAGAAGGATAGAAATAAGCAAATGCCATCAAACTGGAACTGTAGATGCACTACATGCAACACAGTTCTTTCCTCTGTCGTTGTCTGCTTGCAATAAGTTTGCCTATTCCTTTTCCAGGTGCCTTGCATTTTCCTTTCTTAAAGTAGCAGCCATAATATGACCCTGGGGGGAAAACTAACTCATTTAGCATAGTGTGAGCACCAGTGTGCAAGGCATGAATACAATTACAAGGCAGGCATTTCCTTGTTGATAATGGTTCTGAAGAAGTGAGCAGTGACTCATGAAAGCTCATACCCTACCCCAAATCCCCAGGCTCCACCCCCAAAATCTCCAGGAATCTCACAATCTAGAGTTGGCAGCCCTGTGCTTTAGTTAAAAGACTGAACAGCTTCTTCTCACTTTAGGCACCTGGCTACAGGGCACTTTGTTAAATTTCTCAAGCCATAGGAAGAAAGGGGGATGGTATTAGTAAGCAAGAAACACTGGTAGGCAGACGTGGGCAGACTGATGGCTTAAACCAGCACTTGATTCATTAGTATGCTCACCTGCTAAGGACCATTGTGAAGTTGGAAGAACACAGTGCGAGTTCCCCTTTTTATTTTACATGTGTCTCCACCCCTGTCTTTGCTTGATTGAATTTCTGTAAGGTTACTGATGGCTAGGGTGAAGGAAGAAAAAGTTTTCTAGCATTATCAGAGTTGTTGCACATATTTGGGAGATAGGTAAATGTAATCGAGTTTTGTGTGTTTTTCTTTTCTGAGACTGTATATTTTAATAGAATATTTTGAATGTTTAATAACTAACTCCAAACAACTGTAGGCTCAAAATAAAGTTAACCCAATCTTATAGGTTACTGCTCCAACCCAAGATAGATGGATCAGCTGCAACAGGCCTTCGAAAGGTCGCTGCCTGATAGAACTTGAGAGATATGTTCTCCTAGATAAGTTATTATGTTTGCTGCAAGGGTTCCAATGGGACCCTAGAAAATATGCTGCTATTTTAAGAGTTTTATACCCAAGAAGAGAATTTATTGTGCTTTATGTCTTGTATGTATATCACTGTCCTTGAAAAAGATTGTATTCAATATGGGTAAACTACTAGAGTCCCCTGGGACTAGTGACTGTGAAACTGACGAAGTGCTGTTTGAATGTTTGAACATAGTATAAACCTGCACTGTGATGGATTGTTTTGGTGAACCTATGTTTGGTAATACTTGACACCAATATTTATATACCGTATTTTTCGCTCCATAAGACGCACCTGATCATAAGACGCACCTTGTTTTTAGAGGAGAAAAACAGGAAAAAATGAAACAGAAAGAAAGAGAGAGAGAGAGAGATAAAGGAAGGAAGGAGGAGTAGAGAGAGAGAAAAAGAGAAAGGAAGGAAGAAAGGTGGGGACAGAGAGAGAGACAGAAAGACAGACAGACAGAAAAAAGGAAAGGAAGGAAGGAAGGAAGAAAGATAGAGAAAGGAAAGAAGAGAGATGTCGGCATTCCATGCAAAGCCAGGCCTTTCTGTGCAAAGTAGCCACGGAGCTTAATCTGTGGGCGGGGCTTTCTGCTGCTGGCTGTCTTAAAGGGGAAAAGCACTTAAAGGGAAAGAGTACTTAGCCTGGTGGGGTTTTTCCTGCCGTTTCCCTTTTAAGTCTTAACAGCTCAGGCCCAGCAGGGAGGGGCGGGGAAGGCTGGGATGCCAGCCTGAATGGTGTTCCCCTGCGTTCCTGCTTCCTGCTTCCTGCGAAGAAAGAGCCCTG
This sequence comes from Lepidodactylus listeri, assembly GCA_029233225.1. Classification (NCBI taxonomy): domain Eukaryota; kingdom Metazoa; phylum Chordata; class Lepidosauria; order Squamata; family Gekkonidae; genus Lepidodactylus; species Lepidodactylus listeri. The sequence goes on from JARCFY010000003.1 coordinate 46,177,665, forward strand.
TTACAGGTAAGAAAAGCTCCATATTCGCTCCATAAGATGCACACACTTCCCCACCCCCACTTTTTTGGGGAGGAAAAGTGCGTCTTATGGAGCGAACAATACGGTAATAGTACAAAAAATAAAAATAAAAAGCACAAAATAGATCTACCTTAAGCATACATCTATTATACACAGTGTCATATATTTTTCCATATCTTCCTAACACTGTGACCCTCAGTTTTTGTATTAGCTACAAAAGGCGATGGCAGAAGAGAAGGACCTGTAACCAGCAATCTGGTAATTTATCCTTAACTGCATGGTTATCCCACTGATGAAACCTGTGCACTAACTTACTTGTCCTTTGTGTCTCTGTGAACAGCTCATACTTTGTGTCATTCGCACAGTTCTCTGGACATGAGTATGAACCTCCAAGTTTTTGGGAGGTGCTGGAAAAGAATTTTAACAGGCTGCTATTGGGCAACAACTGAATCGACAAGTGTCACTTTCTCTTTCTTGTTAATGAATGCTTTAATAAATAGATGATAGTCTTGTGACAGCTTAAAACACTAACCAATTTTTATTATACCATAAACTTTTCACATATTAGAGTCATATGCAGGTGTCACAAGCAACTGTTTGGTTTTTTGTTACAACAGGCTCCACAGTTACGTCTACTTTGTAGAACTGGAACTTATTGGGGATAATTTTGCCTCTCTCCCACACTTTACCCACACTTTTAACCCTTGGGAAGTTAATTTTCTTTTGAAAGACTGAAAAAATCGATTGGTACTTTCCTCCTGTTTTAAATGAAGAGAGAGAGAGAGAGCAAGAGAGAGGGAGAGAAAGAGGGAGAGAGTGAGCTTGATATTCATGGTTGGCAATGAAACAAAAGGCTTAGCGCCATTACATTCCATTGCACTTCAGTGTTCTGCTGAGGCTGGTAGGCTGACTGCAACATATCTGAGATGATGGGAGCTTGTCCCAGTCATATGTGCACTGATAACTTGGATGCTTGTTTACTATAACTATGTTGGCTGTCTTTGAAAGATGCCTAGCAATTGCAGGTGGTCCAGAATATGGCCACTTGTTATTGACTGTGGAACAAATAATAACATATTGAAAGAAGTCTATCGCTCGCCAGTTAGCTTGGTCCACATATGCAGGAAAATGAAGTGGGAATGAAGTGGTAAAATGGACTGCACTGTTACCCCTACCAGCTTTGAATTAAGAAGCTGAATAGCTGACTTTAGTTTTTTTTGGGGGGGGGGATTAGTCAAATGGTAGACCCCAGCAAGAGGTGGGGTAATAGTAAGGATCTTCCTACCTATTTTTTATGGGGATCTTTCTCTTTATGAGGGCTCTTAATAACCAGTCCAGGGGTAGAATAGAGAATGTTTTATTACAGGATATTTAGGGAATGTAATACACAGGAAGCACACATGGAACATACACACATACAAGATCTATAGAAATACAGAGAGAAGTGGGATAGTAGTGGAGGGTAGTGGAAATATACTTTACCTGTCCAGGAAATCAGGAGTCCATGGAGCAGAGACTGAAAAGATGTAAAATGGCCCAAAGGAACTTGGGGGTGACCTGCCAATAGAGCGCCTGGGTGCTATTTTTATACCCCAAAACATGTCCAGAGGGCTTGCTAATGTGCAGAGTCCCTCAGAACAATTGATGAGATTATTTAGGGGTGTGATGGGATTAATCAGATCTAGAACAATGTAGTTTGGAAACTCTGTATAACTCTGGACAAAAGAGGCCCCAGGTTTCTTCAACATGGAAAGTAGATTTTAGGCTGTGTTCCTGATTAGTTTCCCTGGGGGGCTGGAAAACTAATGGATTGCTAATTTAAAGTAATCAAAATGGAAACAACACTGCTTGATGAGCCACCTGGTCTTGGGGTGTGGGAAATGGGCAAAAGACAGGACTTATTGTCAAGGAAGTGTGTGAGGGAAGATGAGATCCAGATTGGTGGAATTAGCCTTTGAGACCGAAAGAAATTACTCTGGGGGAAGGCAAGTCCATTGTCTTGACTATGCAGATGTCAGCAAGGTGAGGGGGTAGTTGCAGCTGTCTAGGCAAGATCTCATGTGCTTTCCAGGGTCATGGCCTGCCAGTCAAGTTGCCTGGTATATGAACTTCTGGGGTACCCCTATGGGGTCCACTAGTGGTTAAAACGACCCCTCCTGGTTGTTGGTTGGTGTACTTACAGCACCACTGCAGATAGCAGGGAGTGGATTCCATCTTGAATGTCCAAAGTAGGGAGAATGGATTTACCCCTCCCTTCTTCTTACTGTGCTCCCCCCCCACACAGTGGTTTTAAACACAGGGGAAGATTCCAAAATGTGATCTTCTATGATCTTCTGCCTGGCATTTGAAGTAGTGATGTCCATTCTACCACAGCAGCATTCTACCACTTTTCTTCTGCCTCATTCTACTGCTATGTGAACCAGACCGGTCATGGGCTATCTAAAGGAGTTCTTGTTCTAAATGTATATTTTCATAGGGTTGCCAGCTAGTGGCTGATGCCCAGAGGAAGACTGGGAGGCAGGAATATGGGATGTGTGTGGGCTCCGTTGCATCCATAGCATGATATAATTTCTGTGGCAAACCCAGAAGTGATGTCGTTCCACTCTGGAATTCAGCAGAAACCGTACCATATCATTTCTGCTGAAGCCGACAGCAATGTGACATCAGCTCTGGGTTCACTCTGGAAATGGCATCACTCTATCAAAGCAGTGTTGATTTTTGCATCCTCCCCACTGTGGCGTCAGGGATCAGGGGCTGTTGATGGGAGTCCTCCCACTCTTTGCCATACTCTTTGATCCATAAGTGAGATCTGCTCAGGTTCCCTCAACATAGGGTTATCAGCCTCCCACTGGTGTGGGGGATTACCCGTCCCAGAACCTGCTAATCAGCTGGTTGAAGGGGACTTACTGGCAGGGGAGGTAGACCTAGTCCATTTTCACCGGTGATGTAATTTCCAGTGTGTATCAGAAGTGACATCATTGTGGCGGCTCTCTGGTATTTGGGAGAAACTCTATGGTAGAACACATTTTTTACCATAGACTTTTGGCCCAAATACCAGAGCATTGCCACAAAGCTGGCAACATGATGATGCCACTGCCAGTGCACGCTGGTCATGAGTCCTAAGCCTCCCACCTGCTCCTTGTGAGTGCCCCCTGTAAGACACCAGGAGGGACCTGGTAACCTGACTTCAACAACTGAGCTGTACTGACTGCTGTTTCATGTTTCATCAGAATGTTTAGGGATATGCTGAAAATTCATTCTGCTTTTGAGGTTAGGATCCATTCTCTGGGTGTGTTGGTTGATCATATTGTAAAATGTTTTAACTTTCAGTGTCACTGTTACTATGCTTAACTATTTATGATTGGTTTTGTTTTATTGTAAGCAACCTTGCAGCTGAATCAGTCTGCAGGGAAAAACAAATAAAAGTCAGAGTTAGCGGTGTGTGTTTGGTTAAAGTCAAGGGGGAAAAAATTCCAAAAAATACCTTATTGGTAGCTCAGATATTTTTTCAACTGGATATAGATTTGACCATTTTTTAGCTATCTGAGATGGTTGGTCCCTGAAAATATTTTTGATTTTTCAGGACCACCGGATAGTCAAAGTTAAAAGGTGTTTAAAGGGATCACAGTCCCTTTAAACTCCTTCCAGTTGAAGTCGCCACTTGGAGAAGGCATTTAATGGGACTACACTCTCTTTATAACCTTTCCCCCTCCATTGAAAACAATGGAGGATGGGGGCACCTTCTTTGGGGGCCCATAGAATTAGACCTCCTGGTCCAATCTTTTTGAAACTGGGTGTTGTTGTTTTTTGAGGAGAAGCACCAGCAGCTATGCTGCAAATTTGGTGCCTCTACTTCAAAAGACAGCCAGAGCCCCAGATACCCTCAGATCAATTCTCCATTATATCTTATGGGGGCCATTGACTGTAATGGTCCCCATAGGATATAATGGAGCAGAAAAAAATCGGGAATCCTGAATTTTTATGGAATCCGAATACCATACCGGTATTGGGATTCATAAATATCAGGAAATACCAATATTTTTTGGGTTCAATATACCTGACCCCCCCCCCCCCCACATATCATTTTTTGCACATCCTTAATCAGGATCTAAGGATCCCTGAAAATAGTTCTGTGATCCCAAGAGGACTTGCTTCTTCAGTGACAGCCTACCCACCTCCATGCTGTATGGCAGATGACTGCTGAAATTGGAGAGGCCTATTTTTAAAAGCAGTTTTTGATATGGAATTCAATGTGTTTGTCAGCTGTTCAAAGAAAATGATTCCTACTGGGCTAGCGCAAGCACCTTTGTGAGGATAAGGAGCTCTTCAATTAATTATGGACTCGTGCGGTAAATAGGACCTGCCCTTTTTGTAAGAATCCATTGTGTAGTCAGTTACATGAAAACGTATTAAAAGGAATTAAACACCGCAAGGTGTCTGTGGATTTGGAAGGTGGAGGGAGAAAGAGAGAATGTCCTGACATTCTTGTTTCATGAGTGCAAGTGAATGCCTAACACATGGGGGCTAAGTCACATTCCAAAATGTAGCAAAACAGTGCCTGCATATTTGGCAAGAATTATAACCTGTTCAGGTCAGTGTCTGCCACAGTACCAGGAGGGGAAAAAAAAAAGAAATACAAGGAAAGGAAAGAAAGAGCCCTGCATGAAACATGGGAGGGGGGGAATAATTCAGAGGAAAACATGAGGAACAGCATGTGACATTTTGTAAGCGCAGCGTTACTATTACTCAAGGATCAACATTTTTACAGCCCCTCTTAGAACACTTCCTCCTATGCACTGAGCTGGAATGTTTTTTTTTATTAACTTGGGGGGAGTTTGCAAGGGGAGAAGAGGAAGAGGTGAGGAAGAGGTCAGAGCTTTCAAGCTGTTACCATATGAATGGGTGAGACTTTTTTTTTTATAAAGTGAGTGGTTGGGTTTTTAAAAAAGCATTTCGCTGAAGGATATACTTTAAACTCATCAATTCCCACAGACATACATATGTTTGGGACTTTGTTCAAAATCACAAGTCTCATGTATACATCAGGGTGGGGTGAGAAAAGTCAGCTTGCCAGAGTTCTAACTGGAATAAAAGTAGAAGAGACTACAGAAGAAGGCTCCCCATTTCTGAGTTAGATACCGGAGATTGAAGGCCAAATAAAGCAAAATTCCTTTGTTAGATAGGAAGGAGGTCTTTGGTGCATTTCTGTAAGAAAAACCCACCTTGTGTTTTTTAAAGTGGTCAGTTGGACACCCAACTGGTGCATTTTCACCGGTAACTTCTTCTGTGCCTGCCATGTTCACATGTAACAATCATGTAACTGGCAAAGTCAGTTGGGTGGCATGGAAAGACTTATATTATCAGCACCAGAAACTTTGAACAGTTGTAAACACAATTGCTGACACGCTCCTCCATGCTTCTCCCTTCAGGCTTGGTGAGTAACCTGGGTTGATCAAGCTCCAGTTCATCATGACATCTGAATGGATCTGGGGATTCTAAAGGTCAGTGTAATTCACATATAATTCTGTTTTTTTATGTGGAATAAACACACTCCAAATCAGTGGGGGTTCCTCCATTCAAACTACATGGTGAATCGGAGCTTGATAAAGGCAGGAAGTTTTCTGAGTGCATATTCTGCATGGGAATCATTTTTTCCCTTAAAAATAATCCTTGATAAATGTCATGGGGAGCAGGAAGAGCAGGCGTATGTGACTCCTTTATCAGTGTTATCATAGGAACCACCAAATAAGTAACAAGGACAGCTGTAAACCCAACTATGACTTGAGTCCAGTAGCACCTTACAGAGCAACAAGAATCTGAGGGTGTAAATTTCAAGGGTCAAAGTAGAAGTTTGATCTAGAAAACTAGAAATCTACTCTGCTGTGTCTGACAAAGGGAATTTTGACTCTGGAAAGCTCATCCCCCCCCCCCCCAATCTTGTTGGTCTCTGAGGTGCTACTGGCCTCAAACTTAGCAGTTCTACTGTAGACCAACAGAGCTGCCCTCGGAAACGGTATATCCAATTATGACAGTAAAAGGGGCTGCATGGCTAGGGTCTAATTTCTGCTTTTTCCAGGCACTGCTTGAAGTAGCCTAGAAAACTGGGAGAACCAGTTGAACCATTAGTGGGTCAGAAAAGAACCTGTGTGTATAGCAGACGATGGTGGCTCTAGGAGTCTAGGATATTGCTCCCATCCCTAAAAAAGTTAATTTCTGTACACAGCTTCATCTCTGAAAATGCTGGCTGCTGGTAGGATGTCTTCTCTCATAGAGCACATTTGCTGGGGTACATGCTGTCAGGTTCACTCCAAATGTAGTACATAAGAGAAGCCAATGTTGGATCAGGCCAATGGCCCATCTAGTCTAACACTCTGTCACACAGTGGCCAAAAATACCAGGTGCCCTCAGGAGGTCCAGCAGTGGGGCCAGGACACTAGAAGCCCTCCCACTGTTGCCCCCCCAAGCACCAAGAATACAGAGCATCACTCGCCCCAGACTGAGAGTTCCTAACTATACCTTGTGGCTAATAGCCACTGATGGACCTCTGCTCCATATGTTTATGTAACTCCCTCTTGAAGCTGTCCATGCTTGTAGCCACCACCACCTCCTGTGGCAGTGAATTCCACGTGTTAATCACCCTTTGGGTGAAGAACTACTTCCTTTTATCTGTTCTAACCCAACTGCTCAGCAGTTTCATTGTCTATGAGTTCTTGTATTGTGAGAAAGAGAGAAAAGTACTTCTTTCTCTACCTGCTCTATCCCATGCATAATCTTATAAACCTCGATCATGTCACCCCTCAGCCGTTGTTTCTCCAAGCTAAAGAGCCCCAAGCGCTTTAACCTTTTTTCATAGGGAAAGTGTTCCAACCCTTTTATCATTCTAGTCACCCTTTTCTGCACTTTTTCCAATGCTATAATATCTTTTTTGAGGTGTGGCAACCAGAACTGTACACAGTACTCCAAATGAGGTCGCACCATCGATTTATACAGGGGCATTATGATACTGGCTGATTTGCTTTCAATTCCCTTCCTAATAACCCCCAGCATAGTGTTGGCCTTTTTCATTGCAGTCGCACACCGTCTCGACGTTTTCATTGAGTTATCTACTACAACTCCAAGATCTCTCTCTTGGACAGTCTTCGCCAGTTCAGACCCCATTAACATGTATTTATAGTTAGGATTTTTGGCTCCAATGTGCATCACTTTGCACTTGGCCACAGTGAACCCCATTTGCCACGTTGACGCCCACTCGCCCATCCTTGACAGATCCCTTTGGAGTGCCTCACAATCCTCCCTGGTTCTCACCACTCTGAACAACTTCATGTCATCTGCAAATTTAGCCACTTCACTGCTTATGTCCCTCTGGCCAGGTGCTGTTGTAAATAGAAGCCTCCCCCAGCAGAGCGTGTGGCTAGCAGCTATTCAAATTTCACCCAGGCTCTCAATTACAGTCAAACAATGACCCTTTCTCACCCTATCTCAAGCAGCCAGGACTCTGCAACAACTCAAAACTCACCCACACACTCCCAAACACAGTCCCCCACACAGTACCCTCAGCTAAATCACCTCAGCTGAAAGCAAATAAAAAAACAAACCACTCCCCCCTTGAGCAGCTTTATCTCCTGCTGCCTCTCAGAGCTCAGCTTGGTTAGCTCTGCCTCTGGCCAGGTGCTGCCTTAAATAGAATTATCATCAGTGTAGTAAAGGAACCAGTTGTATTTCTGATGCTTAAGCGAACCCTGCATTTCTTTTTACATTTCTTTTATCCAGTAGGTTATAATTGCTTTCCAGGTCTATGTTTATGTATGGTATGTGCGGAGACAGAGTGGGCCACTCAGACCCAGAGAGCAGTAGAGATAACAACTCTGGATGTGGACCCCACTCATTGCCTCCTCCTGCATGCCATGACTGAACTATGCTCCTACCCCACCTTATGGCACTACCAGTGCCACGGGCCTTAAGTCTTGGTTTGCTCTTTGCTGCTAGTGGCCCTCCAGGACAGTGGCCCACTGGGAACATTCAAATCCGCCCTTGGTATGTACCATATATTTCCCACCACATGCTTATGTGGCCCTGATTTGACCCATTTGTTTTTTTAAAAAAAGGAATCACCGTGTACATTTTTTTTTGGTCTTTACTGAAACTCTTGCGTTGTCTGTAAAAAAAACCAACCCTCCCCTATGTTAAAAACAGTTTTTGTTTTGGAAGATGATTGATCTTGCTTCCAAGGTAGGATCATATCACTTGTTATTGTAACACTTATTGGTGATAAAAGTTCAGCCTAAAAATTAAGCAGCTGCAGTGCTGCAGCACAAATTAGTTTAATGTAGGCAGTCAGGAGCAGCTGTTTGGCTTGGGACTTGAATTTCGCATTGGGGGAAGGGTTTGTGACGCTGACAGTGCGCTCTCTCTCTCTCTCTCTCTCTCTCTCTCTCTCTCTCTCTCTCTCTCGTTCTCTACATAAACATTTTTGGCTGTTGCAGCCTTTGTGCTGATCATGTGACAGAGTCCCTAGGCAGATAATTTATTTCTGTAGCTTTCATGAGCAATCATTAACCTTCAGACACTGAGTTTGCTTTCTGCTTTGTGGCATTTGGAGAGGGTGCATTTCTTCCTTTCTTTCCTTTTTTTTTGGGGGGGGGGGGTTATCCTAACTAGTTTAATTCACAGAGTGTCAAGGGAAAATTACAACCAATTTATAATAGACTCCAATGCATAATACTTATGATTCTATTACAAAAGGCCTTGATTACAAGGCTGTTCTTACGACTTAGCTTGTGCTTATGGATCAGAATATTCCCCCCCCAGTGATGTAAGAGCGTCTGTCATCATGATACTCCCTTAGTGTCTCATTCTGAATGCAAAACCATTAGCTAGCCCTGTTAAGTCTTGATTTGGAGCCCCCTCACACCCCTTCCCTCCAGAAGAGACAAAAGCATTTTCTAAAGATGCAACAGGATTGGTTTTGTGGGAAGGGGCATCAGATTTCCCATTCTGAAAGCTTCCCTTGCTCTATAGCTTCCCTTGCTCTTAGCTGGCACAGATCACAACTTTGACAGAAAAGCACGTTATTAAAAAAAACCTAGAGGAAGATGTGGACAAGGTTAGTTAACTGTTGTCAGGACATTATGAATCTCAAACCTGGTATATAAAAACAACCTTCATATTGGATCTGGCAGTGATATGTTTAGAAGCAACAACAAACAGTACCGCACACAGTTAGGAAAGCCAAAAACCACAGAAAACAACTGTGAGCTGAATATCCTGCAAAGATATACAAAAGGAGACTTCAATACAGTGAAATAACTCTATACATACTCCATCATGGGAGTATACAGAAGTCAACAAAATCCATAAAGAGAAAATACAGACTCCAAAAGTACAAATATATAAAATAAATATCCAACACTTTCCCCAGGTAGTATTCAGTGTTTCAGACTTCTAGTCCTTCCTCAGGGAAAAAACCCCACAAAACTATAGGAAGTCTCATTCCATTTCCTGATAGGCTAATATTATTGAGTTTCTTACATATTGGGCAAGGTCTCATGAACTTAAGTCAGTGCCTCTAAAGGCTGCTTCTGTGTGCCAGGACCAACAGATGCCTCCATGATGATATGTTTAGCCCTACCGAATACTTACCATCTTATCTTGATCAGATTGTAACTCTGTTTTATATGTCATTTTATTCTAATTTGTTCAAAATTATTGCTTGTTGTACCAACTGATATGTTGTGGCCCACCCTGAGCCACCTTGCTGGGGAAGGCAGGATATAAATCAAATAAATAAATAACACAGATGCTTGAGAAAGGATTAATAAGACCGGGTCCTCACAGAGTACTCCATTTTTGTTTGTTCTGCCTTGGGCTTCATCTGTGTTAAAACCTAGGGTACTGATATGGACTTCACCTGGAATCCTGAAATTGATTTATTTAAGAAATGTATATCCTGCTTTTTCAAATACGATAAAATAACAAAAACAGCATAAAAGCATTAACATTAACAAGCCATTAAAAACCCACCCAGTAAATAAATTAGAGTTTTGTGAGGCAACTAAAACTTTTCCATCGCAGAGGTCTAACTCTTTTGTAAGGCTATAATTCTCAGGTTTGTTGGTTTGTTTTCCATACTTCATTCCTTTTTTAAAAAAAAACCTTTTATTTATATAAAATAAACACTAAGAACCATATATTACCATAAGCGAAAAATAAGGACCATACATTACATACATACTTCATTCCTAAGTCAGGAAAGATGTTCCACAATATGGAAGCTAATGACAGGAAATGCACAGCAATGAACAGACACTGTCCTAGGGGTATGTGTATGTGTGAGAGTTAAAATGAATGAGTCCATCCTAATAGCTGTTAATACCCGTAGCACTCTTAGCTTCCATAAACTTATCTAGTCTTGTTTGATCACAGTTACCCTGTCGGCCTTTGCTACTTCTGGAGACAGTGTTTAGATCGGCTCTGCAGATCAGTGCTGCGTGAAATTATCTTTTGTTTGTTTTAAATATGCTTTATGGTGATTTCATTGGGTGCTGCTGTCTGGTTTCAGTATCATGTGAGGCAGCACACAGCCCTTCACTTGTCACTGTTTCCATTCCACTCACATTTGTTCATGCTCTCTCTTAGCTGTTTGTCATAGGGAAGTACATCCACACTGCTAGCTGATTGTTGTTCCTTTCTTGTGTCATTTCTGGCTGTTTTATCTCTGTTTTAAGACACCAGGAGAGCGTCTCAGTTATGTGTCAGTTTTATAGCAGCAAAAGACAGCATACAGTCTCTGAATACATTGTGGGACTATTGAACTCCTTTTAGACTAGAATCTCCCCTCCCTCCCTCCCTTTCTCCCTCTCTTCCTTCCTTCCTTCCTCCCTCCCTCCCTCCCTCATTGTTGTGCAGAAGGCACAAGGGACAAATGTACTAAGTTAGGAACAAGTTGCCCACTTGCATTTGCATAGGCATATACCATGGTGATAAAGAGGAATGTGGTGCAGGAGGGACTAGGAGGCGTCCCATAAGTGAGTATACTTCAGTCCTCTATCTCTTAGATCATTTTGTCTTTGAAGGATTCAATGACTGTCTTGCTGATTATTGATCTTTTCATTGGCAGTCATATAATTTGTAGTAGGCTGAGTATGCCAAATCCCAAAGAAGATGTAGTTACTTTCCAATATGACAGTGATGGATATAATATAACTTCATTATATAAAAAGATGGATAGAGAGACATCGCCAGGAACTGAAGCAAATCTCTCTTTTTCAGTTGAGTTATTTAAAAATCATCAACAATTGCTGTTTTATTGATCCATCTCACATTCTGTTTGGAATGCCAAGAGTATGACTGCCTCATATAATTGTCTGAAACCATCTCTCAAAACCACTTTATAAAGAACTGGCAGAAAAAGGGATTTTTAAAAAAAGAATGCATGAAAAGAATAGGAAAATATGAATACCGTAAGGGCCATGCAATTATTTCCCTATTTTTGTGGTGCATTTGAGATGGTCAGGACCAAATGACACATGGCTGTCAGTTGTGTGCAGTTTTTCCGTCATGTTTTTGTTGTTTTACAAATTGCACTGCAGAAGCTAAAAGTTAAAGAGGAATACCCATGAAAGCAGGTTGTTAAGTTTTGCATGTCATATTATGGCCTGCCCCAGTTTCTCTCTTTCTTAGGGATGGGCATGTACCAGAAAATGCGGTTCATGTCAGTGGTCCCTTCCACACGCACCTATTTGCCATGCTAGAGGGACACTTCATCGACAGATCAAATTGGCGCGATCACACCAGCACATCTGGGAAGCGTCCCACAACCGTCGGCAAGCCGGGGCAAACCAATTTGATCCGGCAGAGAAGCGGGGTAAAAAGCTACTGGTGAAAGTCTGGTATCAAACGGTTTGCCGCGGCCCGCAGCTGGACTTTCCCCATGTGATCGCGCCAGCGCGGAAGTGTGGTGTTGCGGATAGCGTGATCACACACTATCCTGATGACCCGTGGGTTTTTTTTGTCCCCTTTCTCCATGTGCACATCATTGAACACCCTTGTGGAGGGAGGAGCAATCCATCGATGCCCCCCGTCTAAGCAAATCATCGATTCCCCCTTCCCCCCTTGCAGTGATTCATCGATCCCCTGTTTAAGCGCCTTGGAAACCCACCACAAAAAAACCCTCACTCACTCGTGGTTGCATCTGATCACGCAGCGGTGGTTTGCCCCGGCAGATCCATGGAGCTGTGTGGTCACGCAACTGCAGGGCAAATTGCTCCAGATTATCTCACTTGTGTGGAAGGGAGCAGTTTGTGGTTTGTGGCCAGACCTCGAACTGAGAAGTTCATTCATGAACTGAACTGATTTGTGGCCCATTGAAAGGAACTGCAGTCCCTTTCAATGGGGTATGCAGATAGCCCAAAAATAGTTCAGTGGCGAAGAGCAGCCTGCTCCCCCCTACAAGAAAGCACAAAACCAGCTGTTTTTGCAGCTTTCATGGGGAACAGAAAGCAGGGGTTTAAAGGGACCCAGAGTCCCTTTTAACCCCTGCTTTCTGCTCTTTCCAAGAATGGCTTTAAATTTTGTGGAAGTTCATTATGGTAGACCTGTCATGAACTAACTTCCTTCCTTCCTTCCTTCCTTCCTTCCTTCCTTCCTTCCTTCCTTCCTTCCTTCCTTCCTTCCTTCCTATTACAATGAGTATTAATAGGAGAATGGTTGCTATCTCCTATCTTCTTTGGTTCTGTCTTGGATTTCCTTTCATATGTTCAGTTCAAATACCACATTTTTTAGTATGCCTTGCTGTGGTCTGTAGTTGAACTCATTTTGCAGATCATTTTGGTATGTCGGACTGTGCTCCAGAAAAATATAAATGAATTCTTCAGAAGGCAGGGAACATAGCTCAGTGGTAGAACCCATGCTTTGCTTGCTGAAGGCCCTGGGATCAATTCTTCCAGTCAAAAGATCCTATCGCAGGCAGTGTTCTCGCTAAGCTGAGTTAGGGTGAGCTAGCTCACATTTTTTTAGCCTCCAGCTCACACATTTTTGCCTTAGCTCAGGAAGGAGGGCTCCAGAGGAAACCAATTGATGCAGAAGCCAAATCGCTCGCTCAAAACTTTAATGCCGGTAGCTCACAAAGCTGAATTTTTGCTCACAAGACTCCACAGCTTAGTGGGAACATTGCCTCTGGCAAAGACCCTGGAAAGCTGCTGCCACACTGAACCAGGTAGACCAATGGTTTTACTTGGTTGGTATGAGGTTGCTTCACATATTTAGAACTGTGGCCTGCTCTGCTGCAATAGAGATGAGTACATTTTCATCTGACTGTCAAAGGAGCATGGGGAGTAATACCCATCAATAGATGCATTACTCTAGCCCTTAAAAAGGAACCCGATAGGAATAACATTCCTGTTTAAGAACTTGTGTAGTTACTCTTGAATCCTTTGGAACTAGGAAGGACAAATGCAATCTGGAAAACAGAATGAACTGGTTTCAACTCACTTTCCTCCATTACTGTTCTACAGATGAGACTACCAAGACTGGATCAGTGCTAGTGGCACAGTGGTGATAAGGAGGGACTGTCTCCCACTGCTCTTGAGAAATAACCACCTAAATGAATTGTGGCACTCTGTTGGCACAACAGTAAAAAGATAAAATCTGAAAGTTGTGGGTGAATAACATTCTTCTTTGAAAAATGTACCATACTCAAGAATGTGCACACAACTTATCTTGTTCTTCTAGTTCAGTGTCATGTTAATATTGCTTCATTTTATGTTAGAGAAGATAAAAGCAGTATTTATCAAATGTATTTTCTCAGAATTATGTAACTAGGTACACTGCTGACCAATTAGTAGCAAAGAACTCTAGCAAGGGTTTCACCCCAGCAAAGTCTGGTGTTTTTGTTTTTCCATTGAGTGGAGATGTTCACTAGAGAAAATGTTTTTCCATGGCTGAGTGAGTGGAGATGTTCACTAGAGAAAATGACTCTTCAAAAGAACTAAGCCCATATTTCGTACATAGCAAAGGGTTTGATGAATGAAGCCCTTTGGCCTTGATATGCCTCAAATGAAGGGGGCATGACCTTTTGGGGGTCGACAGGAAATTGGAAGAAAATATATTTTAAAACTATTTTTTCTCCTAAAAAATAATATGCAGAGTTATACAGCCAATGGAATGAGATGCTGAGGTTCAAGTTGGACTTTTATTTATTTATTTAATCTGTGAATCTAGATACTTACCTTTAACACTTGAAGAATCATTGCTCTTGTAAGGCAAGTCTTTTTTTCTAATAGACTGCTAACATGATTGTTTCTGAAAACAGAAAGGTGAGTGGGTGAACGAATCAATTTGATGTTGAATAGAAGAGCCATTCTGAGCCAAGTGTTCTTTTCTCATGTGCTCCAAATCAGAGATTGGATCATTCAAACAAACAGCTTTGACATTTTATAACCAATAGCAGCTCAGGGGACCAGGCTAAGCTCAGTTCTAACTATATAGAACCTAGTTGGACTTTCCCTGGAACATTTGACTCCCAGATCTCCAATTTATACTTCACTCTTACAGTTCCTTGTTGATTACTCACAAAAATGCATTAGGAGCTGACAAAATTATTTTTACAGCAATTTTTTCGTCCCTGATGCTACATCTGTAATCCTAGAAATACTCATGAGCAGGGCCAGGGCGGGTGGGTGGGGGATGAGGTCCATTTGGCCTAGGCCTCAAGTTCAAATAGTGCCTCACATACAGACACAGATATTTTGGCATTTAATAAGTTTTGTATGTCATCTCACTATTTTGAAGTCTTCTTTTGTTTCCTTGTGTCATCATGTTTCATTTGAGAAAGATTGTCTCAGGACCTTTTGTTAATTCAGGCTTGCTTATATGGAAGTAGGCCCTAATGAATACAGTGTGGCTTACTTCCAAGTAAACATGCACAGGATTATGTTATGCATCTGTGAATTGGATCTCTTCCTGTGTATAACACAGTACAGAGTCTTGAACAGTAAAGCTGTTTTAAATTATGGGAAGCTGAGAAGGATAGATGAGGCAATAGAAACACTAAGCACATTACAGGACTTATTTTTTCTGGCTTGTGATTCCGTGGACCTAATATGATGTTATTGATTAAGGTGTACCCATAGGCATACTACTAAAGTAGGCCAGTGGTATTCTATTTGGCATGCATGTCTACTTTACACATTATTGTTGTACCTGAGCATCTTCCAAAAGTGCATTAAACAAAGAGACTAACATCTGTCACATCTGGCTCATTTCCTCTTGCATCCTTTCCCCAGAGGAAGATTGTGGATACTGTGCTGTAATGATCTCTTTGGTAGACTGATCTTCACAGTGCTAAGTATCATTCGGTCCAAATGTTGCTAGGTATGTGGTCCATTATATTTTTTTCCAAAGAGATGTCACAGTTTCTTTCATCAAAAAAAGTTCTGGAAAACTGGCATTTACCGCAAGAAGCCCAAATAACTTTACAATATGTCTAGTTATATCTTGTTTATTAATTGGTCAAGATGTGGTTTGTGTTTTTGCTCATTGGTTTATGTATACAGTAGGTTTTGTTGTTATAAGTTGCTTTGGGACCCTACAGGGGAAAAAAGCAGGGGTCAAATAAATAAATTAACCTATTTTAAATTTGCCCATCTCTCCAAAAAGGACTCTAAGCAGCTAACAACATTAATTAAAAAAACAATAAAACTACAAGCCGTACACCTTACTAGTCATCAATAAACAAAGATCAGCTCCAAGGATTTTTTAAAAAATGGTACTGCGATTGTTGTGTGATGTCTCTTCCCTGGAAGGAAGGTGGTATCACGTTGCCACTATGATGATGAGGTGATGCTCTAGAATTTAGGGAAACCTCTACTGATTTACCATAGACTTTTCACAAACCCTAGAACATTGTCATGATGTCACACTGGTGACATATCACATTGGTGATATGACATCACTTCTGGTATTTGCTGGAAGCGATGTTGTGTGATTTCTATAGCACCATTTCCCCCTGTTCCTGAAGCCCTAGTTTCCATATCTCATCCCCCAAAATATATCAAGAAAGTCACAGCCTCAGAATGAACCAAAAAACAACCCGTAGGGAAACCGTAGGGAATGAACCAAAAAACAACCTGTAGGGAAAATTCTCTAGGCTCTAGCATTTCTATCATGCCCGTCTGCACTCACCTTGTGTGATTAATGGAGAATTTTTCCCATGTGAAAACGTGGTCATTTTCATTTATTTATTATTGTTTACATTATTGTTTATACCCCGCCCTCCCCGCGAAGGGGCTCATTTCATACATTCAGTGACAAATAAGAAGCAGAACATCACCATTGTTTGGATGAAGGTCTTCACCAAATGAATAAATATTCAGGAGAACTTTGTCAACCATCACGCTTATATGTTGACCTCTTCTGCACTTTGCATGTTTTTGTATTTTGATGTAGGAATATATGAAATATTTAAAGTATTTCGCGCTTCATTGCAGTTTCCCTATGGGTTGTTTTTTGGTTCATTCCTCATTCCCCAAGCAGCAACCATTTCCTTTTCCCTGAGTCACCAGGGCTTTTCTGTTTTTATTTTTTTAAACTCAGCAATGGAATATTGGTGTATCACCTGGCTTACATGTTATAAATTAGTAAACTTCTAGCAACTTTTGTTTCAAAGATATACCTTTCCTCTTATGCCTCTACAATGAAAGGGTCTAGAGACATTTTTAAAAATGAAAGCTGGGAATTCAGAGAAACGAATACACAGATGATAATTATACAATGATATACCAATATTCTATTACTGATGAGATAAACAAGAAACAAAATAAAGCAAAACAGAACCAGTGGTGGTGGTGGGCAGGAAATAGCATCTCTGGGGACAGGTATGGGGAATGTCACTGCCATGCAGGTGGGACCCGGAAAATCCAGATGTTCCCACTTGTATAGTTAGTGCTGTGATCTTCCTTCAAACTTTACAGCATGGTCCATTTTGCACTTAAATCAACACATAATGCTCAAAATTCCTTCATTTCATATTTTGCTGTTGCACCAATCCATTCAACAGTTCACTGAAACACTGATGCCTATGCCCAACATGGGCGTTGTACTTTCTGTTGTTTTTTTGTCATTGCTTTCACTTTTGTGCAAATACACCAACCCACCATTCCAGCAGCCTACTGAAGTGCTGATGCATCATTAATGCGTGCAGTAGTACTCTCACAAGACTTATAAAGGAGAACGAAATGTTTTGTGCTAAGGATATATGTGAATGGAGAAATCAATTAAGAAGGAGGAAGAATGGCATGAAACATGTACCAATTTGAAGAGACAGGACACTTGTTTTGAAACAAATGTTGATTGTATAATGACAGAGAAGAAAGAGGTAGTGGCAATACTCATACCTATTGATCATATGAATGTGCTAAAACAACAGCATGCATATTGTTTTGATTTAGCTCTGTTGAGTGTTGCGCTTGGAAAAGATAATCAGGAAATACTCTAAAGCCTTGGTGTTAGCATCATGAACAATATGTAGATTTAAGTGATGGAGAAGAATTTGAAATTCCTGATGTCTGCCCCAGATTCAGTTAAGCTCAAGCTCAGACCCAGACCCCTCTGGAATCCAGACCCATTCACTGTGTCCCTCACCATAGTACTCAGTATGGCTGAGGACAGACTGGCAATCTGAAGCGGAGGCAAAGCGGAGGGAACTGGAGCGGGGGAAAAAACCCACGGAGCTGGCCGTTCACACTGGCCAGAGCAATGCGGATCAGCGGCGATACAGAGCATTCAGACGGCCACGGAGAGTTCAGACTGCCGCATAGCCAGCGCGCGCGGCTTGCGCGTGCCGCTGCACTTTTTTTGTTTTCCTTTGATGTTTTTTGCATATGCGCACATGCGCATATGCGCAAAACTTTTTGCCGGTGCATTCACACTTCCTCCGGATGCCTCCCGCTTCTTCCAGTTCACACTGTTTGGAAGCGGGAGGCATGTGGAGGAAGGCCCCTGAACACCGGGAAAAACCGGTGTCCGGGTAAAGCGGAAGGAAAGCGACTGGGAGACGGGTAAGTATGCAACAGAGCCGACGGACAGATGCGCATGTCTGAACATGCTCCTTTCCTCCGTTTGCGAAGCGTGCCTGCCCCGCTTTAGATTGCCAGTCTGTCCTCAGCCTATGATTCTTTCCCCCTTTCCCTTAACTTGCTGGAAAAATGGGAAGGGCTTGCCTTGTTTGGTCACTACAATAGGCCTTTGGGCAACTGTACATACTAACATGAACTTCTGCAACAGAGTCCATTGAAATTTAGAACCATGGCAATCACCTTTCACGTGGTTCCAAACAGTTCTGGATGCTGCTGTGCACACTGGCAGCAGTGTCTAGGGCCCTAACTGTGGTACCCGCAAAGACCATTCCTGGCTGTCAAATCAAAGCCAGAGGAACAGAGAAGGAGCAGAAGATGGTGGGGCACAATTTGGGGTGCAGGTGATTCATGGCACTGAGGACATTTGGCCATGCCACATGATAGCCTCCTGTTAAAACTTGGTGAGGAAGGGTGTCTGCCATCATTGTTAAGTTTGTTTACAGTGGTTTTAAGTACTGAGCAGGAGGTGATGAATTCAGACAAACAGGCTTTTATTCAGTGACATTGGTCAGCTCAAAAGACAGCTCTGTGAGAGCAGCACTTTCATTTATACTGTTCAACACATAACTTTCAACAATGTAACTGTATACAAGCAGTACTATTGGACCCAAGCAGGGCTCAGTGATTGGGTATCTAGATTGGCTTCAGGACCAATGGGAGTCTTTATTAATCAGCCAATAGGAATTGGAGCTTTAAGATACCAGAGCCCTTTTCAAGCTATTACTGCTTCATATTCTAAACAAACACAACAGTGGTTTAACTGCTTTCCATATCATGGGTTAGTTCCAGTTCAGTGTTTCTGCAGGTGGAAGGTCTTCTGCCCATAAAGCATGACTTTCCTTCAGCTACCCAATATGCCCCTCAAAACTCCAGTTCTGCTCTGACCTGGATACCCTAGGCAAGCCAAATTTTGTCAACTCTCAGAAGCTAAGCAGGGCCAACCCTGGCAAGTATGTGGATGGGAGACCTCCAAGGAATACCAGGGCCAGGAGGCCAGAGGCAGGCTATCAAGCCACTTCTCTGAATGTCCTCTGTGCCCCAGTAGGAGTTGCCAGAGGTCGCCATGACTTACACACACACACACACACACACACACACACACACATGGGCACACACAGAGAAATGCAAAAATACAACCCCCCCACCTGTTCCATTGAACAAGATTGGGATGATGTTTTGGGCTGCTGCAAGAAGTAGGGTTGCCAGCCTCCAGATGGGACCTGGAGACCTTCCACTTTTACAACTGATCCCCAGCTGACAGAGATCAGCTCCCTGGAGAAAATGGCTGCTTTGAAGGGTGGACTCTATGGCATTGTACCATGCTGAGGCCCCTCTCCTCCCAAACCCTGCCCTTTCCCAGATCTACCCCCAAATTCTCCAGGTATTTTCCAACCCAGACGTGGCAACTGTAGCAGGAAGAGGAGCTGTTAAAGTTGTGCTCTGTAGGCAAAAGTCCTTGTGCCTGTAGAAACATTGCACTGGGTCCAACCTAATGAATCTAGGGAAGCTGAATAGAGAAGCTACCGAATTCTTCCTCTTGTGGGCTTATAGAAAGGAAACAGGGCCCACTGCATTGCTGCAGTGACTGGTCTCATTCCTAAAATAATTGAAAACCATTGATGTGGGGAGTTGGAGGTATTTTCACCTCAGGGCATGTAAGAATGAGTGCTAGCAAGGCTGAGGATCATCCAAGCGCTTCCACCCACCCCTGTTAACGTAACTGTATGCACAATATGCAATGTACAATGTATCCTAACCCCTGAGGACTCTAAAAAATACTATGTGAACCAAAGTATCCAATTTGGATATGAAATGAGTAAAACAAGTGAAAACATCATTTTTAACAGAAGTCTTTTGGGCTGATGCTTGTATCATACATAAAGGTAAAGGTAAAGGTTTCCTGGTCTGCAGCTCTTAACCTCTGAGCCACCACAGTCCCTGTATCATGCATAGCCCTTGTTTAAAAAAGTACTGTCTCATCACAGTACTTGACTAGTTTCTGCAATATTTTCAGTATTTCTTGCATGGGCCCAGGTTTGTTAGAGTGAAACTGTAAATTCTTCATTTACCACATTGCAGAAGTAGGTAATTTACCTCAAGTGACAAGAGCATTCCATTCATGACACACTGATGTCCTAGCCAGCTAAGAGAAAAGTCCCACCCAAAAGGAATTAGTTCTATACAAGACTTCTAAGTTTTGAGACAATTAATAATTCAATGTATCAAATTATTATGGGCTCCATCATGTTGTGTCAGGGAATTTCCAAGCCAAAGGAAGAAAGTGTAAACTCATTCTGCTTCAGGAAACAGCCTATTTTAACACTCTTAACTCTCCCTCATGGGTGTCAAGTACGGGGGGGCTCGAGGGCTCGAGCCCCCCCGAAATTTCCCGGGGGGGGGGCTCAGCCACCCCCGGCAAAATGGAGTGCCCTGCTGGCCTGCCCTCCTGCCTCCCTGGGGTGGCCGGGGGGGGAGAGAGGTGGCGACGGCCGGCTGACTGGCCACCCTCAGGTGCTCCATTTTGCCGGGGGAGGCTGAGCCCCCCGGGAAACTTAGGCACGACACGAGGCGGAGCAGGAGCCCGGGGCCCGCAAGGGCGACGCGCCGGCCCTGTCTGCAGGCAGCAGCAGCCAGCAGCAATCCCCGAGGTGAGCGGGGAGAGGGAGGGAGGGAGGGGGGCGGGGAGCGCGGCGGGCGGGCGGGCACGGCCCGGGGGAGGGAAGCGGCGGCGGCTCCCTGGGGGGGGAAGAGCGGCGGGGACATGGTCCCGAGCGCGCGCACGTGCTTTGCGCGCGTGCACGAGAGAGCCCCCGCCCCCCCGGGAATTTAAAAAGTCTACGCCTTTGCTCTCCCTCATACCCATGAATAAAGGCATAGACTGTAACTTAAAAAAAAACTTTATTGAAACAGCTAAAAGTTTTACAATATGATCACAAAAACAACGTACACCAAAAATTAAAAGTCAATACGTTAAGAAATGACACATATAAATATAGACCAGTACACCAAATATAATAAATTTGACAATTACAATATTTCCAGTTTAAATACACACTAACTAAATAACTAAATTAAAAAGAAACTAGAACAAAACTACTAAACTTATTTATGATTGTATTTAGAGGTATAAATACCTACCTATCTGCATTACAAAACTAAGAACTGTTTGGGGTGGGTGAAACGGAAGACAGAATAATTATTTGCTATACATCCAATTATAGTGGACAACAGTTCAACAAAATTAGAGATATATTGATTTGATTTGATGTGCATCTGTTTAAACTATAACTTTTAACACTTACTGTAAGATGGGTGTCATTTAAAAAGGATTTTTTAGTCAAACTTGTTGCCACACAAGGAAATTATTGAGCATAGAAACTGGAAATTATATGATTAACTGTCTGATTGCGGCTTCAGCTACATTTGAATAATCAGGTATACTTTTTGTCGTTAATGGAAAAATCTAAACTTTGACTATTACTACTTGTCTCATGTTTTTACTACATTGTCTTCTCTGAATCTTCACTTGGGAACTGTAGATTCAAACTATTATCATGTAGATTCAAACTATTATCACTTAACATGTAACTGTTAGGATATAATTTCTGTAATTTTAATTGGTGTTTATAAGCCTAACATTGGCTTGGATCCAGCACAGTGTTTCTATAGGCAGAAGGATTTCCTGCTGCAAAGTGTGACTTTCTCTGGGGCGAGAAACAGCATTTCAGGCTGCAGCTGAAGGAGGCAAAAAAATTATTCTCTATGGAAAGAAATCCTTCCTCCCAGGGAAAAGCTGCACTCGATTCAAGCCATAATGCTCAGTCCTCGATCACATTGTTCTTGCTTGCTTGCCGAGCAACTTAATATCTTTTGTACCTAGTGTTCATCTTTGAATGGTATGTTTTTATCTCAGTAAATGACTTTAAATTATCCACTATGGTGTCTGTCTGATTATTTACCTAACCAACTGAGAAATTTGGTCGCTGAGGTGAGAAAGAAAATTAGATCCAGATTACAATGCCTCTGGGTCTGTGGCTCAGAATGCTGGTCAACAAATGGCAAGTTCTCAATCAATAATTTGATAGCCACAGCCATTTTCCTTGGTATTATGTAAACTTCCCCTTCATAATAATTACTCATTAGACATTTTGTTGCAACTGCAAAATGGTAAAACTGGATGTGTACATTTAAAAACAAAACCCAGTTTAGGAAGCTACGATGGGGTGTATAATATCTAACAGTAGCAGAATTATACTAGATTAAGGTAAACTTTCCCTCCTCCCATTGTTGTCTGTTGTGCCCCAAACTGTGTCCCCATATGACATGCCATGGGAAGGCAAAATGGAGGTCTGTAGTGGGATGAGGGAATTGCCGGAAACTGACCCCTTTCTTCCATGGATGGGAGTATCTATAGCAAACAGAAATAGATATAAAGCCATTTCACTTCAGCACTTCTCAGGTATCTCAGCCTCCCCTTCTGTTTAGTATATATTAATTACAGTGCTATTTTGGCTATTTATGTAGTTAAATATTTTATACCATTTCATAGTCAACTGTTGACAAGGCACTTTACATTATAGTTTAAAATTATCATAAACAACATAAATAAACAACATCAATCACAACAGTGAAAGGGCAGTAATAAAAGCATCTAGTAGCACACTTTGAGAATAAAAATATAATAACACAAGAGGTGGGACCCGTGGTACTCTCAGGGGGGGAGAGAGAAGGAGCTCCACGTGGAGAAGCAGCCACAGGTAAGCCTTCCTCCCCTTCCCCGGGCAAGGACGGTGAACCCCGGGCCTGCTGATCTTCCCCCCTCCCCCGGTTGCAAGGGCGAGGCCCACACGGCTCAGAGCCACTGGGCCTGCTGCAGTTCCCAGAGGGTTCCCTGCACATGTCTGCGCAGATGCTCTTTAACTTTTGAGGGGATTTAAATATCCCCCAAAAGGGTTTTTTTTTACTTTTAAGATTTTTCTGCACCTGTGGGGAGTCCCCCAAGTGTGCAAAAAAATCTCCCTGCCCCCCAAGTGCCCCCTTCATGTGGATTTAGATATCTGCATGGAGGGGGCAACTTGGCTATTAGTGTATAGATTTCACATTCATATGAAAGAAGGACTGATGCTGCATGCAGGCCTTCAGGGAGGGGAGGCAGAGATTCACCAGAGTGGTGTCCTACAACTTTACAACATCATTTCTGGCCATGTAACAAAACGTTTTATGATTTCTCAAAAACTCTATGATAAAAACAATGGTGTTATAGAGCAGTGGTTCCTAAATTTTTTGGTGCCAGTGCCCCCTCCCCCCTGATCCCATAAACTCATCCCCACTGCTCCCTACTCTACCCTATAAAAAGCACTATTCAGAACAGTGGATGCTTGACCCACTAAGGAAGATTACTGTTTTGAATTTTATTGTAACAGTTAATTGCACAGAACAAAGTTTGAGTTGAATGGCAACTTTAAGACCAACAAAGTTTAATTCTGGGTATAAGCTTCTGTGTGCATGCACACTTCTTAAACTGTGTTGGTCTTAAAGATGCCACTGGATTCAGATTTTGTTCTGTTGCTTCAGACCAACATGGCTACCCTCCTAAATTAATAGCACATTTATTCAAAATCCAATTAAAACTTTTTAGTTTAATGTATTCAACCAAAAGTGAGGATCTTGATCCAGTGATACCAGCTTTTCACAGTCTGATAGCCATTTAGCAAGAATGTTAGATACCACATTTAGTAACTATTTCACTGTTCAGTACATTCTTAATGCAATAAATGGGCTTGATGAAGTGGTACCAGTTTGCCAGTGTCTGGTTTAAAGTCACTTAGCAGAAGTCATAAATTGCCACGTTTAGTAACCTGGAGTTGATATTTTTGCTTGTAAAGAAGTAGATGACCACACTAAAACCACATTCTACCATATATGATGTTGGAAATCCAACAAGGACCTTCTTAACTACTGTTCTAAGTGCCGGATAGCAACCAGAAATTTCCTTCTGTAACCAAAACTTTTGGTACAATTTCTTAAACTTTGGCTTCAGCTCAATATCATTTTGTAGCTCAGTTAGGGGTTCCTCCACTATACCAACTTCCTTATGAACTGAAAATGATAAATCATCACCCAATCTGGAATTTCCATAGAAAGAAGACCCTCAAATCACTCAGACATATCTTCGTGCAGTATATTCAAATAGTAAACAAACAAACAAACAAAAAAACCCTTGCAGATCATCATCCTGTGTCCCACCTTTCTCAGACAGGCTCACAACATTTCTCAGAAATATAGCTCACAACATCTTATATTGTGTTTGTACAGAGTTAACTTTGAAATAAATGTACAGTGCTTTCACACACCCTAAATAATGCCCTTTCAATCCACTTTGCAACTGGATTTTACTATGTAAACTGGCAAAACTCTCCTGCAAAGTGGATTGAAACTGCAGCAAGTTTGAAAGTTTCCTATAGAGATAACCTTAATAAGATCAGCCTTAATAAGATTGACCTCCCTTCCTTGCAACTGCAAATTCATTTCATGGAACTTTGCAAATAGTTCTGACAAACAAGCAATGTGTCATGCCTGATCTCTTTGAGGTCATCACTGAGCAAAGCATTTGTGTCTTCAAAAGACTCCACAACAGTGCCAAAAAGGTCATAAAAATGTCTCACACAGTTGCCTTTTGATAGCTAATGAACTTTAGAATGAAGCCGCAAATGTTCAAAATCTTCATCACTTTCAATACAGAGCTCCCGGAATAGTTGATCACTGAGAGCATGGGCTTTCATTTTATTCACTGCAGTAATGATGGTGCAGGCAATCACTGAATTTTTGTGACCAGACACTGGGGATGAATGACACAGTCAAAACAATGCCCACTTTGGGAACCACTGTTCCAGAGCATCCTTTGTCAGATGCTCAACTGAGATTAGGTCAGCAGACAAGAGGAACTGAGGGTATGGTTTTGGGGCAGTTTCAAAGACATGCCCAGAGGAACAACGAGATTCAGTGGCACTCTAGCAAACCAGAAACAGGTCAGAATTCAGGACTGCAAATAGAATATGTACTAAGCAAAAAGGTAGACATAGTAGGAGCTCCTAGAAGGCTTAGAGAAGACCCTGAGTCCACCTCCCATAGAAATTCCATTTTTATAACAAAATGCACAGGGAGATTAGGCATTTATAGGTAGGTAAAATAAGACGGGGGGCTGCAATGGCTCAAGTGGTTAAGGTGCTGATCTGCAGACCGGAAGGTCGGTAGTTCAGCAGTTCGAGACCTGAGTGCTGCATAACAGAGTGAGTTCCTGTCTCTGGTCCCAGCTCCTGCCAACCTAGCAGTTTGAAAGCAAGAAATTGCAAGTAGATAAATAGGTACCACTTTGGTGGGAAGGTAACAGCGTTCTGTGCGCCTTGGCGTCTAGTTGTGCCGGCCACATGACCATGGAAATGTCTTGGACAGTGCTGGCTCTTCGGCTTGGAAACGGAGATCAGCACCGCATCCCAGAGTCATATTCGGCGGACTTTCAAGCAAGGGAAATCTTTACCTTGACCTAAAATAAGATGGAACAATGGCCTATTATGCACAGGTGTTTTCTCTTGCCTTTCCTGTGCATGTCCATTGAGTTTTCTTTGCCATTCTGCATTGATTCCCCCACTTCAGCACTCAGTTTGCTTACTGGTTGCTGTTTCCCTGGGTCGTTTGAAAGTGCTTTTGCACCATTTTTTTTTACCTGACTTAGCTTTCTGAGCAAAATTAATTCAAAAGCATACACATTTCCTTGGATTTTCACCCACCTCCACCCTTTTCTTGGCTCTCACCATCTGGCTGCAGGCACTTACAAGACCAGGGAGGTCACCCTCAAGAGAGTGCAGCCTGGCTCTGGCTTTTGGAAGGTGGAGGGAAAAGGAATCAAATATATATATATATATATATATTAAAAAAGCAGCATCAGTCTAACATTATATGAGACTAATTTTAGTCTCATGCTGCTTGCCAAAAGAAAAAAAAAAGGTAAAAGACAGGGGTAAATCTTAGAAAGTGCTGTTATAGCAAATGGTCCTGATTTGGGGGTCGAATTTCCTTTCACTTCTGCCTAATCATAACCCTGGCCTAAAAGTCAAATTTAATAAAACAAACAAATTTCTAAAAAGCCAGAGCTGTGCTACTCTCTTTCAGGTGACCTCCCTGGTCTAGGTGATGCCTGCCTTCTTCCCCCTTTCGCCAAGCTCCAGGCGCCCCTGTCCTGGAACCACCAAGGCTCCTGGAACCGTCCTGGCTTCAGCTGAGTGCGCTCCTGGCCAGGTGGAGCCACAGTGGGACCCTGCTTTTAAGGGGGGCTGCAGGAGCTGGCTTGACTGGGACTGCTGGGCTCACTGTGCATGCGGGGAGCCGATGGCTCCCTGTAGTTGCTACTCCTCTCTTCCTTCTCCTGCTGCCTGGTTTAAAGGAGAGGCCAGCCCAGCCCAGCCCAGCTGGGAGTCATTTCTGTATTTTTTAATGAATGGCTTGAGTCTAGCATTAGACTCATGACACTGGTAAAAAAAAGAAGTGACTCCCGGATGGGCTGTTGTCTCCTGCCACCCTGTTTAAACTGTGTGGCAGGAGAAGGCAGCGCAGACCTGCACCTGCAGGGAGCCATTGGCTACCAACCCCCTACAAATTGTATGGACAAGTCTGGTCAGTTTCATGTATAGATTTTCCCCCTTTGCCTGTGTTCCCTTTCATTCAACAAACTAACACTAAAAGGCATGCACAAAACCTGAGGATTTAAATGGAAGATGCTTGCTGGATGCTACTGCACAGTTGTGATAGGACAATCACATAAATTAAAAAATTTATTGGATGCCACCCCCCAGTGTCACGTGGCATTCCCAACCCAATTAAGAAAAACTCTGTTTTTTTTATGTAGTTACAGAATAAAAGCACAGAATATACTGGAGGAAAAACATGGTGTGTAGAACACTGAATCTGAAGTCAAGCTTAAAGGCTTAAAGATACTCTGCAGATACTCTGCAGTAATTCTCCCTCTAAAAATTCCACTTTGTGGGCGACTGGCATTAAAGTTGTGGGCAAGCAAGTTAGCTACTGCATAAATTAGTTTGCTCTGGAGCCATCCTTCCTGAGCTAAGACAAAAATCTGTGAGCCAGAAGCTGAAAAGCTGTGAACTAGCTCACACTAACTCAGCTTAGGGGGAACACTGTGAGTCTGCAGTAAGCTATGTATGCAGAATAGGCCAATGTGGACTCAAGACAGAACGCTTGTAGCAAAGATCAGAACCTTAGCAATTTGTCAGAAAACAGCAAGGGCCTTAATAGGCAGAACAAAGACCAGCTCTGGGTCTTGATCTGACTTGGCTGCTCATTACAAACAAAACACGTCAGCCATCATGGGTGTGCTGTGTGTCAGTGCCAACTGGACATTCATTGCCAGAGCATTGATCTATAAAGGAACATTTACAGTTTGATGGCTAACGTACAAAAAAAATTGCTAAACAACCTGCCTGTTTTTGATCACAAATAACTGAAGTTTTATAAGGGCCCGAGAGAGTGTACAACACATTTCGTATCTCACACAGAAGGAGAAATTCTGAATACATTAGCCGCAGTAGCTTCACCTATACTGAATGGGAAAGGATCCAGAGTTGGTAGTAGCTCTCTAATCTGCCACAAGAGTGAGGATTTTCATTATCCTTTACATCCCTCATAAGACTTTGCTTTGGTACTCTTATGCAAGCGCCAATGCAGTGGAATGATTGTATTCTTAATGATTTCAAAGATGTGGATGTTTTCCAGTGTTTGACCTATTTCGCCACTCATGCATTATACATATTGGGTAAAGCTGTACTCATAAGGCATAGTCATTAGAGCTTAAAGTGAACTACTCGACTTGTTCTCTTCCCTCCTTTTTCATGTAGAAAATTTAACATTTCAGAACTGCCCAAGTCGGTTATTATTTTTCCCGCTTCCTTTTTGTGTGTCTTCATTCAGTCTTATCAGAAGCTTGGAATTTTTTAGCTGTACTAGAAGTTATTCTTTACAGGGAATACCTTATAATTAAAGACAGGCAGTGTTGGTTTAAGGGTTAGATTCGGACCAGGGACACCTGGGTCTCCATCCACTTATGAAGCGATCAGGATGAGCCTGGCCTACTCATCCTCTGTTACTCGCTGCACTGGAGCTGTTCCCAACCCCCACGGCGATAGTGTATGTGTCAAAAATGCTTCCAGAAAGGTGTGGCCGATTACCTGGGTAATTCAGTGGGAGCAGATAGTGTGGTGAAACCCTGTGCAATGTGCTCCACTTTGTGTCTCTGGAATAGGTACCTGTAGCTCAACCATATGGGACAGGACTCCCAAGTAGCTGGCCGCCTGTATATGAAAGGGACTGTTTGGTTTGGCACGATGAGGGGTGAACCGGGAGGGGAAATGACACTGGAAAAGGGACGCTGTAAAGAACAGCCATTTTCTTTTCAGAACTTTGGTTCAGACCTGTTTTTAAGGCCTGTTTCAAAAAAGCCAGTTTGGTTCTAAAATCTTCCCTAGAGACAGAGAGAGAACAGAGATAAGGGTGGGACAAAATGACCTTGCTTTTCATCTGCCACCTTGCGAGTTCTTGCCCCTTATCTCAAGAACTCTTTAAAGCACATTCTGATTCAACTACCACCAAAGAGCACCTGTTTGTGAGATCAAGCTTGTTAGCTGCAGAAATAAGAGAATTAGATCATTGTAATGCCCTCTGATTGGCCATGACTCTGACTGGCCATGACTCTCTCAGAGGCCATTATTCTATAAAAGTTCCTTGCTTAACGGAACAAATGGGCTAGCTTGTGTCTACTTGGACCTGGAATGGTCAAGTGGGCCTGTTAGTCACGATTTTATTCTGTGACTAGGCCTGGAGAGGCCCTTCTGACTTTGTGGATTACAACTGTGTGGAACTCTGTCTTGTCAAGAACCGGTGAAGGTAACTCGTTGTCAATTGTTTAGCAAGGCTGGATAAGCATAGTTTTATTTGTTTTCCCCTCCTTCAAGTCTTGTCTTTTAAGCAATATTTGCACACAATAAATAATATATATTTTTACTTTGAGACTCTCCTTGAATTCTTGCAACCGTAAAAGACTAAATCTATTTGCCTTGGACCTGACCGCATTGCTACTGAGTAATTTGTTTTTATGACACCCTGAGAGGCTGGGAAGTGTGGTTCTCTATTCCCTAGCTGGTGGGATTATACTGAAAGGAACCTGGTGGCAGTCTACCGCACACTTTTAAAGGCATTAGGCTTTCTCAAGTGCTTTGTACATTTCTGTACTGTGCTGTGACCTCTGTGAACCCCCACAGTTTACCGTGGACAGGGTGGGCTGCGGTGACAGGCCCACTCCACTACTGCTTGACCTCAAAGAAAGGAGGGATAAGGAAAAGTCTGTCCAGCCAGTCTGATGCCACGCTGGTTGGCCAGGTGCCTCTTTTGCTGTGTTGGGCAAGGTCAGGCATGTCCTTCCCTGCTGGGGTGAAGATGGGCTGAGCACATCCTCACCCATGCTATGTGGGGATAACCTATATGAGGCTAGGGTTGCCAACTCCAGGGAAAATTCCTTAATATTTGGGGCTAGAGCCTGAGAGGGCAGAGTTTTGAGGACAAGCTTCAGCAGGGTATAAGGCCATGCAGGCCATCCTCAAAAGAAGCCATTTTCTCCAGGGGCAATAATCTCAGTTGTTTGCAGATCAGTTCTAATTCTGGAAAATCTCCAGGCCCAATCTGGAGGCTGGTGATCATTTATTTTATTTTACTATCTTATTTTATTGGATTTGTATCTCGTCCTCCCCACATAGCAGGCTCAGGGCAGGGTCCAGACATACAGATCTACAATAATGCAGATTTACCACTAAAACAAATTCATTAATACAACATTAAACTCACTAAAATCATTAAACTACTAAAAACATATAATAGACAGTAGTAATTCTGTTATAGTTTCAGTCAGCTTCTAGGATCTGCGGTCACTGAGGGGGGGGCAGATCGAAATGGATGTCCACTGCCTCCACTGCCTCAACTGGCAGAAGAGCTCCATCTTACAGGCTCTGCAGAACTGTAACAGGCCCCACAAAGCCTTGATTTCATAAAGTAGCTCATTCCACCAGGTAGGGGCCAGGGCTGAAAAAGCCCTGGCCCTAGTTGAGGTGTGGCTAGGCATGTGCTTTGCCATGCCACTCAGGGTAAGACCAGGCCATATGCCTCTTTCACTGGATGGGTCATGGCTAGTCCAAGTGCCTCTTTCTCCATGCCTTGTATGCTAAGGGCTGCAAGCTTGCTCTGGAGACTGCCCCTTGCTTGGGGCCATGGTGGCACTAGAGGGGGGCGTCCTCCAAAACCATTGGCCCACTAGGACCTTCCTGGCTGGCCTTTGTGACCAATCTACCACTTGGGGCCATGGAGGAAGCAGTTTCCACTTGGCTGTAGCATCAGTGAAGTAAGCCAACACTTATCACTAATTAAGAAACAGTTTTAATAGAAATTTAATTATCATATGGCATTGTGTGTGGTATCGTCAGGAGATCTTAAGATTGTCTGGCAGCCTTAAGTTCTAACTCTTTTTGTGTTATGCACCACTGAGTGGTAAGCTAGACTTATTTGGGGGGAAGGCTGAGAGAGCTGTGAATGATGTGACAAAAAAATCAAATCAGAGTAGAGTTACCCACTCTGGGTTGGGGAATTCCTAGACAGGTGTTGTAGATCCTGGGGAAGATGGAATTGGGGGATGGGAGGGATATCATAGGGTTAAAATGCCATCGTGTCCATCCTCCAAAGCAGCCATTTTCTTTAGAGAAACTGATCTGTTGTCTGGAGATCATTTGTAATTCCAGGAGATCTCCAGACCTCATCTGGAGGCTGGCAGCCCTGGAGAACATCTCAACACCACCTACTATAAAGATGCAGGAGGGGTGTGTGCATGTACCATGCAGTCTTTGTGGAATAATACATTTTTCTTTGGACATTTGAAATGAGCAAATTCTTAACCATGAGTTTTAAAAAGTGTGTCTCTCTTGGCAGAGTACAGGCAGGAGAGGGAAAACCAATTCCATTGTTTTGCAGCCTTACCTCAGCCACCCTTTTAGAAGTGCTAATTGGTCTAGCTAGAGACAATGGGCTGGTCCCTCTCCCTGATCTCCAGCTACACAGGTGTTGTCTAGCAGGGGACAGAGATTTGGAGGAATTAAATGCTAGAAGGATTTCAGGAAAAATCTTCTGGAAACGTCAAGAAAAGCTTCTTTGACCTGGCCTCGTAAGTGGGAGGAGAAAGAGAGATGATAAAACTCCTGGGACCTAGGAGAAGGCTCTCTTTTGTAGTAATTCCATCAAGGCAGACAGAACTCTTAACTGAAGTCCGGGGGAGGTGGCCATTGCCATGAGATGGCCTGCACTGAGCAGAAGCTTCAAGGTAATGGAAACCAGGGGTCATTTCATAGAAAAAGAGGTGCAGGAGCTCATTAGCATAACTCATTTGCATAACTCATTTGCATATGCCACACCCCCTAACATACCGGAAGTGTGTCAGAAGGCAACACCCACCCCTCAGGCTCCACTCCACAGGTGAGTGAAACTGACCTGCTCTTCCTCCATTCCCTTCCCCATCCAATACTTTGTGCCATAAAAATAAGCGTAAAGAACACACCCTCATTCTCTTCCTGCTCCCTTGAAATCACCAGGTTTCAAGTAGACTTGAGATACCCAGGACATGTGCACCACCCATCCCTTTCCCTTCCCCTCCCCTCCCCTCCCCACAACAAGACACCCTGTGAGGTAGGTGGGGCTGAGAGAGGTCTTTTGAGAACTGCTCATGAGAGAACAGCTCTGAGAGAACTTGTGAATGGCCCAAGGTCACACCAGCAGCTGCATGTGAAGGAGTGGG
Source organism: Lepidodactylus listeri (assembly GCA_029233225.1). NCBI lineage: Eukaryota > Metazoa > Chordata > Lepidosauria > Squamata > Gekkonidae > Lepidodactylus > Lepidodactylus listeri. Next base: position 46,209,711 of record JARCFY010000003.1, read on the forward strand.
GAATCAAACCCGGTTCTCCCAGATTAGAGTCCAACTCCTGACCACTACACCAAACTGATAAGGTGGAAGCTGCTGAAGGGTTGGTGAAATTTCTCCAGTACTTATGTGCCATGTGCCCCGATAAAAAATGGTATACTTAGAAAATTTATATGCCACCTTGAGCAAGTCTCTGGAAAAGCAGCACACAGCCATAAAAGGAACAATGATAAAATTATCAGTATTAAAACAAAACATTTAAAACAATAAAGACCCTAGCAGGGCTTTCCCTGGGGCGCTGCGCCTCTGCACTGCTCGAGGAAGCCAAGAAGGGGGTGGGGCTTGGTCATGTGCCCGCCCCCTGGGCTTCTCACTCCCGGAGCTGCGCTCCTGTGCGCTCCTGCTCCAACGGACCTCTGATGGAAACTCTTTAGAACAGCTGTAACTTTCGAAGCTAACAAGCCTGCCTTATATTTAATATATAGGTGTCAAACTCATCTATTATGAGGATCAGATCTGATACAAATGCCACTTTGTTGAGCCAGGTCATGTGTGCCATAAAATGAAATGCCAAGCACCAGAGCTATTCACTTTATAAAGGACAAAGGCAAACCCAATTAATGATTTTTTAAAACTCAAAATACAAATATGCTTAAAACATTAGCATTCTTACAGTATTTCCTTTATGTAACAGTCTTTGATAACTGACACCACTTGCTCTGAATTATTGCATCAAAATCTGGAGTCAACGTCTGTGCTGTAGCAATCTTGAATAGGCTGTTCAGGTGTGCATCTGTAAGCTGCGAACATACTTTTGATTTATTGACATTCATTACGGGAAAGAGCTTTTCACAGATATATGTTGTCCAAACATAGACAGAATGTTAGAAGCAAAAGCCTTAAGTTGCACAGAGCATTGCTGCTATAGGTAGGGCGGCTGCAATGCTCCTCTCCCACATCCTCACAAGGTCTCTCTCTCCCCTTCCTCTTTCTTGATGCTGTGACTTCGGCTTGCTTGCTTGCTTGCTCCCCCCATCATGTGACTTGTTCTGCAAAAGGAAATTCATTGTACAATCCAGGTTAGACATACTTTGAAATAGCAATGTCCGCAGAGGGTTTGCAGGGCTTTCCCCATCATGCTCTTGCAGTGGCCACAGAGATATTTTGGTTCCGGGGCATCCTTGCAGATGCTGAGCAGGTACCGAGGGCACCTTGCTTTCATCAGAAAATGAGATGTTGGTGCTGTTGTGGCTGCTTTTTCTTCGCTTGGCCGTCTGCAGCCAAGTGCAGCAGAACAGCCCACACCGGATGCCTTAAAAACACAGGCATGATGCAAAAAGAGAACACCCCCCCCCTTGCCTGGCTCCAAAAAGCCTGGCAGGCGGCACCTCTCCCTGGCCCTGGGTGCCTTTGCTGCCAGTGGTTTGCTCACATTTAATCTGCCCTTCACATGTGTGACTGAGACAGCATGCCAGAAGATTCCTGTTTGCAACAGGAGACTGCTCAGCAGCCTACAAATTCCCCTTGAAAATACAAAATACAAGGGAATACATAATTCAAAGGGAAAGTTGCTCACATCTTGCTTTGGGAAAGATTCCCCCTCCATCCTGTTTGTTTTCTCTGTGTATAAAATGAGCTCCATTGTGTACCGTTTGCCACCCTGGCTGCACCCAGACATGTACCATATCCACCTGTTCCACTGGCTCCCAGGACCCTCCTACCTCCTCAAGGAGGGGCTGGGATTCCAGCAGTGGTGGCTTAGCGGGCCCAAGCAGTGATGGTGATGGCAACAAATGTGGAAGAACAAGAGAATCCTCTCAGGTTCTGGGCAGCAGCAGTGATGCTCTCTCCACTCAAGCCCCCTATGCTTGCCTGCTATCACACATGCCCCAGCATCAATATCCCCCCCCCCCTTCTACGGCATAAGGGCACAAGCTCTCAAGGCTGCTCTTTTCCACAAAAAATAAAGGAAATAACAATAAAAGGAATGACCAGTTGTTTGCAGGCTGGATAAGAGCCCTGGATGGGCTGGTTCCAGCCCTGCAGACCATACGACACCTGTGATTTAACATCTGCTGGGGTATGTATAAAGGAAGGGGCAGAGGAATTGCATTTTCTTTTGAATCCCTTGCTCAATATGGTGCTGTGCTGAGGGTACGCTTGTGGACATTTAATTTTTAATAAATGCTTTATGACTTTTAATGCTAGTAGTGGTTCTCTGTACCACATAGACCTCCACCATCTTGGACATGTTATTTTTAAAGGAGCACCAGTAGGAAGGAAAGAAGCCATCTGTTGGCAAGTGGCTCCTTCTCCAGTGGCAGTAAGCTATCCCCATGATAACCAGATGCTTGATAGCAGGAGACACAGAGGAAAACCTCTGAACTGAGAAGGGAAGCTGGGGGATCCTGGCCCTCTCAGTGGGCAATTCCTTCAAAGGTCAGGTGGTGGCAGTGGTTGAACAAACAGAGAATGAGAGAGTGAGAGAGCCAAGCTCCTCAGGTGTTGGGGAAACCTTGGAGGGCATGGTGCCATAGCACTTGCAGGTCAGAAGAGGGCTGTTCTGCCACAGCCTTAAACAAGAAACAAATGTTTCAACAACTTTACAAAGAATCAGAGAGTATATTTATATTGTTCTGTCCCTAAAAACAAACCATCAGTGTGATGTAATGCAAAAATTTCAGTTGAAAAGTGAACTGCCTGCAGAGAATGGTCCCTGAAGGCCAAACTAGACATGATGGTGTCCTCATGGCCACCATGAGAATGTTACTACCATGTTGTGAGGCCTGCACCATGTCAGGCTGAGATGCTATTGTTACTCCCCCCACACACTGAAGTCTAATCAGTATTGATTAGAGGCCTTCATTTGGATGTACGTTTTGTACCACCTAGCAAGATTCTTAAACAGTGTTAGGTAGATAAAAGCTAGCTTTATTGTTTGTGTCCTATATGACTGTTGGTAATCTGTTGGCTATATTTGTGTGAACTTCCAATAAATGTTATATATATATAAAACAATGTCAGCCTGGTTACTTGTGTGTAACTCACAGGGTCAGCCTGTTGATCTCCTTGGCAGACGCTCACAGCATTTTAAAATGACTTTAAAATGGCAGCGGTATCCCCATGGTAGCCATGAAGATGTCATCATATCAAGTCTGGCCCTAATTCTGCAGGCAATCTACACTACAGCACAAGGCTATTTCTGTCTCAAAGAATTCATACAAGGACCAGCCAAAATGAACTTAAAAAAAAACCACACCTTTCCGTATATTGTCATTTTAATGAGCTTGTGTTTAGATAGCATAAAACATCTTTTCCTATAAACAATTTGAATTAAAATAATCTGTACACCAGAAAGGATTGTTCGGCAAGTACAAAGGTAACAATTTTCTACTGAATAGTATATAAAGTAAAACAGATTCATTTTTTTATCTTTGCTTACATTCCCTGGCTGAGGAGCAAAATTCTTAATGTTTCCGTGTATGCAGTATGTGTAATTTTTTTTGTGGGGGGGGGGGGGGGAATCATTCTACATTTTTTATTTACACAATGCAAATAACTCAAAATTGCAACCCAGTTTAGTAAAAATTAAAAATCTGGCAAGAATGTCAGAATTCAAATTGGTAACATTTGAAAATGTTCGGCTTTTGTTTTTGAAATGTGACTTAGAAGATTCCTTTAAAAACTAATAATTGGGTTTTAAGAATGGTGAGTTGGCTCAAGGAATGACTCTTCCTACCTCCACATGTTTGATGCAGCCTTCTTTGAAACTCAAAAATGGATCCTGAAGCCTGGGAGACCTTATGGAATTATGTGACATGAAGCATGAAAGATGGGGTAGGACTGGGGGAGCAGCAGGTACTGAATCCTGAGTGGGAAATCTACAGAAATCATGGACTTTCCCCCTTTTATGAGTGGAGGGGCTTTTTTTTTTTTTTTTGGATTTCATTCATAATTTTTACCCATGTAGATGAATGTGAAGGCATGAATACTGAAGAGCTATTTGCCAGATTAATTATTTTTAAACACCAAAAAGAAAAATATCAATGGAAAAAATGGTTTCAAATCATAAGAAGATTTCCGACATGTGGCATTCCACACTGTTTTGCACCCTGGAAGGATTCCTTTCCCTCATACATCTACAAGAAATTAAATGGGGATTCCAATCTGTTCTTAATATACTGTCCATAAAGATCCATAATGATCTAGTCATGTTCATTTTATTTATTTAGTCATTTAAGAATTCCAAATCTAAACCTTTATTCCAACACGAGTGAGTCTACTTGGAAGTAGGTCCAGGTCGATCGTCCTCCATGCAGCTAAAATTCATTTAGCCATTTCTGCTACTCCATGCTTAAGTCATTACTTCCTGCTCACTCGTATTGCCACTTCCTTGGCATTCATGAATGGATCAGTCTGTTCTTTTCTCTACAGAGGGAAGACTTTTATTACTGTTTTGCCTTTGTTGCAACAGTGGTTCTTCATTATTTACTTTTTATTATCATATTTATGCAATTACAACATGACAAGTATGAAAAATATAAAATCATAGTAAAGAGCAAGCTTGGCAGCCAAAGAGAAATTAAAGCCCTGTCACTCTTTGGTGGAGACAGCTTAAGAATGCATTCACACGTGTGATCATGTGGACCTGTGGAAGATGCAAACAAATCATAAGCTGTAGTTGGGCCCTGAAATAGGTGCCTTAACATTATTATCACATTCAATGACTAGATAACAGTTAAATATTTACCATTTGGAAGAAAATGGAGGAGGGGGAATCAGTTATGTATGAGCACCATCTTTTCCTTTCATCCTGCACTGCCGTTTGTTTGTCTACGTTTGCCAAACCTTAGTGGCAGAAAATGTGATGGGAAAATGAATAAAGGGAGAATGTCTTGTTCAGCACTGCTGGTTATTTTCCAAATGGAAGTTCAGAAAGTCCATAAACTGAAGTATGTGGCAGTGCTTTGATTTCTTCCCTGACTCTGGCATTAACAAGTTTAACAACTGCCTCAGAATTGATAGAGAAATGTGCTCTCAATAAATTAAATACAGCAAGCCCTGGTTCTGTAGAGAGGCTTCAGAGGACAAACCATAAAGCATGAATTCTTTCTCACTCCCTTTAGGCAGACCACAGGCAGGTTTATTTTACTTTACTTGTACAACTCAGAGTCACATTCTCGTTTTTTTAACTCTCGTGAGAGAAGTGAGAAGATTCAAGTCTTGTACTCAAAGATGCCACTTAGTCTGCCCTGCCCTGTATAGCCCAGGCAAGCCCAATCTCATCAGATCTCGGAAGCTAAGGAGAGTTGACTGTGGTTAGCAGGGGCGTCGACTTTCTAAATCCCCGGGGGGGGCAGGGGCTCTCTCGTGCGCGCGCGCTTTGCGCGCGCGCACGGGACCATGTCCCTGCCGCTCTTCCCCCCCCCCCCCGCCCAGGGAGGCAGCACCCTGAAAGCCCTGCAGAGTGGGCATGAGGGCAGAGGGACTCCCACCCTGGCTGTGTGCCTGCAGGGGCTCCCCAGAGGTCATCTATCTCCGAAGGGGCTGGTGGACTCCTCCTCGGGCTCTTGGCTGCTGCTCCGGACCAACTGACCTGGCGGCCCGTCTGAACCGGCCTCCCCGGGAGGGCCCCCGCTTGGGCGCAGGGAAGGGGGACCCCACCGGCCTGGAGGCGGCTGGCGGGAGGGAGGGAGGGGGGGGCAGAGGGACGCCCAGCAGTCCCGGCCTGGAGGAGAGCCGCCCGCTCGCCCGCCCGCCCCCATCCCCATCCCCGCACCTGGCACGTCCTCCTGCTGGGGCTGCTGGCTCGGGCGGCTCCTGGGCGAGGAGGGTCCCGGGCCGCCCCCGCCCGCCCTGCCCCCCCTCCCAGCGCCGCCCCTTCTCGCGGGCAGAGCGGCCGGCACGGCCGGCCCCGAAGACCCCCCCCGCCGCCGCCGCCGCCGCCGCGCCCGTCCATGGCCCCCGCCGACCTCCCACCCCTCCACCCACCCTCCGAAGGCCCCAGTTTGTACGGCGGGGGGAGACTTGGCCCGGGAGTTGCCGCCTCCGCCTCCGGAGGGGCCCCCCTCCCGACCCCGCAGCCGAGACCCCCCCCCCGCCCTCGCCCCCCCGGGACCATGTCCCAGCCGCTCTTCCCCCCCCCCCGCCCAGGGAGGCAGACCCGCGGTGGCGGCAGCCAGCTGGCCGGCTGACTGCCGCCCGAGCGAAGCGCGCACATGCGCGCCTATGTCCCTGCTGCTCCGCCCCCCCCCGGCCCGGGGAGGCAGACTGGCGGCAGCGGCAGCAGCCAGCTGGCCAGCTGACTGCCGCCTGAGCGAAGCGCGCGTGCTTCGCGCGCCTATATCCCTGCCGCTCCGTTTCCCCCCCCCAGCCCGGGGAGGCAGACCCGCGGCAGCAGCCAGCTGGCTGCTGGGCGAGCATTTTGCCGGGGGTGGCTGAGCCCCCCCCGGGAAATTTCGGGGGAGGCTCGAGCCCTCGAGCCCCCCCGTAGTTGACGCCCATGGTGGTTAGTACTTGGATGAGAGACTTCCTTGAAATACCAAGTCAGGAGGACAGGGGCAGGCTTTCAGCCACCTCTCTGAGTATCCTCTAGGCCCTCAGTAGGGGTCAATCAACAGAGGACTAGCTGGGCAAAACTCTGGAAAGAAAAAATGATATCATCCCCAGAAATGATTGTAGAAAAACTTATGGAGCTAGCAGAATTGGACAGACTGAGTTGTCAACTACATGGAAAGAATGAAGATCAATTCTTAAAAACATGGTCAAAATTTTATGAATGGATTGAAATTAATGTATGACTCCGAAAATTTATATGTTGTAAATTATGTTATATCTTATGTTGTGGAAAATTATTAAAATATTATTTAAAAAAACAAAAAACAGAGGTCAACGTGACTTCCAGGTGCACCTCCCCCCCCAAAAAGATGCCACTTAGCTGGCAGTTTTGGAGCATGAGGTTGAGAGCACATAAGTTGCCAAAGACATTTCTGGTGCCTGGAGCAGAAAAATATTACTATCATAGTAAAAATAAAATGAAAAACATATCAATTGACATTTTTTTTGCCTTTTCAGGGTACCTCAACAATTTGCTACCGTAAATGAATCCCTGCATCCTGCCTAATGCTAGGACCAGCCCTATGAAACTGGCCTTGAATGCTGAAGGAAGTTCTGCCAGCATGTTGTACAAGTGACCAGAGCATCTTATTGGTAGTGCTGCTTAGGCCTCCTTGCAAGGCTAGAAAGATGTATTTAAAAGAATTTCAGTGGCATTTTCAAGTGCTGGCACATATTTATTTTGACTATCAGTTTTAACTACTTCTTTTAATTGATATGTTTTAATGATTTTCACAGATGAGTATTTTTGTATTGTGTTTATTGTTGTTCTCCTCCTTGGTTGCTGACTGTGTAGGTAGAAATACTCAAAGTGAATAATATCCAAGGGAAAAACTCAGATGGGAATATGCACAAACCTTTGATGAAGAGATGCTATGTACTCCTAGTAACTCATTAGGCTGCAGTGCACTGGTGAAGAATCAAGATTTCAGTATTCCTGAAGTAGAAGCCCTCTTGAGTGGAAGGAGAACTACTACTTTGGAGTAGTCTAGCTGTTAAACCTCCTAGGCACACAGACTGAGCCTTACTATGATCAATGCATTGGGTTTGAGCAGAAATTCACTCCTGCTGAGAAAGACTTGCTGTGTATTTTGTGGGGGCAGGGATTTTGTATTAAAAGTAATGCCAGAATCACTGCATGTATTTGGATAAGTAAATTCCAGTCATTCCAAAGACACCCTTGTAAGTGTGTTTAGGATTGCAGTGTTAAGAGTAGAGGCTGAGGACCCATGGGTCCAACCCAGGCCTGTAGCCACAAGGGGAGGGGGCTGGCAAGGGCAATGCCTCACCCAAAACGTGCCCTGCCCCCCCCAATCAGCTTTACTCCTGCTGTAGGAGGAACCTAGATGCAGTACTAAGACAGAGGAGGTCTTCAATATGTGGACCTCACATGTAAACAGATCCCTCACGGGACAGGCAGTTAGAGCGTACGCATGCTGGCCTCACTTCTACCAGGTGGGCTTTTTCTTTTCTCAGCAGGGGACCTCCCTCCTGCCCCAGAGCCAAGATGTAATCTCAGCCAAACTGGCTTTTGGAGCGCAAGGGTTTGGGGTGGGGTGGGAATGCTTTCCCAGCCTTGGTAATCAGTTTGTTTTTGATGGGGATTTCTTTTAATGCTGGGACAAGTCTTTCTTGGGTAGGGAAGGGAGAGATGTCATGGGCCATGTGTGGCTTGAGTGCAACCGGCAAAGCTTGACAGCTGCCCAGGACATCTGTCCCTTCCTTCCCCAAGAAAGATTCGTCTCAGGGTGAAAAGAAATCTCCCATCAAAAACAGGAAGTTTTGGGGAATCGAGTTGTGCACTGGTGAAGATCCCCCCCCCCCCCGTCAACAGGAAGTCAGGGAAACAAGGATGAGGTGAGGCAGGGAGAGAAACTGTAATCCTTACACAGGAGGGGGTCGAAGGGGCTGCAAGATGTGGGCAGATTTTTTGTTTTCTTTTCTTTTGTCTGATCCCAACTTCCCAAGGCAGCCTAACTGTAACCCATAGGTTGGGGAGCTCGTTTGTTTCATTGGATCCCTCCCCCTTTCCTTAATAGATGGGCAAGTTAGGGATGCGTGTTTTTTTTAACCAACTGCAAGTGGCGAGTGCTTCTTCAGTGGAGATGAGTTGGGTTTTTTTTGGGGGGGGGGATGAACTATGTTTGCTTGAGAGGGGATTGGTTACTGGCTGCTGTAGGCTGGGAGACAAACGTTGGAGCAGAAACAAATCCCACTTACTGTGACCCACAAGGTAAACATGTATTTTCTGTGTTTAAACCTTTTTTTGGGTGTGGGCAAATTTTAACAAACTGTGCCTGCATTCAGACTGGCAGTTTGGCCTGATATAGGCACCTTTCACAAACGGGTTAAATGGGCCTGTTCACACAGCCGCAGCTGTCAGGCATTCCCCGGGCATACTCACCCTGTCAGAGGATGACTTGGTGCCAGGTTAAAAAGCCACCACCTCCAAATTGGAGTTTTTGTTTCCTCGCACATTCATCACGCATGACCAGCTGTCTGAACATGAGGGAGCACACGCAGAACGGATTTGGCAGTCTGAACCTGCAGATCCATTCTGCTGCTAGAGAAGCAGCTTTTAAGAAAAATTGTAGGGATAGTTTTTTATAGTTTGAAGAAAATTAATTAAAAAGTTATTAAAAAAAGAAGAAAAATTGCCCATGCGCGCACATGCGCACACATGAATTTTGGCCATTTTTGCAGTGCACTCTGTGGTTGATGTACTACAATAATGTGGATACTTTCCCACGGGATGTGTTTGTGGGTAACCTGCAGTAGGGTGTGCTATGTTTCCTGATATGTCCCACAACATTTTAAACTGGGTCAATTAGAGGCGGCACTATATCACGGCAAGCTGCCGGTCTATCTGCATCCTGTTTCTCTTCATTTGCTGTTCCTGAGTGGTGGGATGTCACTGCATTCAGTATCAAGGGGTTTCTCTCAAGGCAGTTCCTAAACTTTCCAATAAATCACTTCTCCCCTAAACTCTGCATTTGATATACTCCCCTCTCTTATCGAATGGAACAACATAACAGAAGGCAGAATAGAAATTCTGTCATTTTCCCAATGTGAAGCTAGTTCACAAGGAACCAGATTCAGTCCATGCTTATTTGGAAGTGCACGTTTACTTGCATCCGGTGGCATTTATTACCAGAGCACTACAGCTTCAATATTACTCCTAGCCACCCTTTTGCTCACACAGTCAAGATAGTTTAAAGTCCTCTGTTCTTATTTAAAAATGTTAAAAATATTCCTAGGCTTAAAAAGAAAGCATCTTTGCACAAACGTCGCTCTTTCTCCCTTATGAAACATCACTGATGCTTTGGCATTAACTGTATTTATTTATGCAGTGATGTTAAATCAAGTATGCTCAGATTTAAGCAATTTTATTGACATATGTATTGGTTTAATCAATATGTTTTTCAGCTTTTGTTTCCCCATCAACTGCCTCCTCTCCCCTATATCCGATTGCAGAGAATCGGTAGATCCAGCTTATGGACGTCTCACTGAACTGTGTATAGGAAATGTAGTTTAATTTATGTATATTTTGCTTGACTCACTTGAGATTTGTAAAATCAAACAGGTGGAATGAGGGTGTGATGCAGACTTGATTAAACTGTACGATGCCAAACAGATTTCAAGCTGCACAAAAGGGCTACTGGGTTACAGCAGCCATCCTGTGAAGTCGATGTGGCTAAGAATGCCAGGGACTTGAACCTGGTTCTCTTAGGTCCAGCACTATAGTTACACACTTGCTGACCGGAAGAACAGCCATCACCAGGTTTTCTGTCCCAATCGCTCTTGGTGCAGTATCTCTTTTATGGGGGCTAACCCAATTTAGCCTGTGTGAGTGTGTCTTAAATGCCGTCAAGTCGTTTCTGACTGATGGCAACCATATGAATCTATGTCCTCTAAAATGTTCTGTTCTTAACAGGCTTGCTCCAGGCTTGCAGACTGAGGTCCATGGCTTCCTTTATTGAGTCAGTCCACCTCATGTTGGGGCTTCCTCTTTTCCTGCTGCCTTCAACTTTTTCTAGCATTATTGTATTATTATAGCCTGCATAGTATCTCTTATACCATGTCTTGTTAAACTTCAGAGTCTGACAGGTTAAAAATGGTTATCTTTTACGTGCTGGAGTAATCAATATCTTCACCCAAAAAAGAGAGGGGGAAAAAATCTAAACCAACAAACCTCCAAAGGAAGTTTAGAAAACTTATTAAGGGCCAAAAGTTAAAAACATAAGTAAGTATACAAAAGAGGATTTATTTAAAAGAGATAAAAACCTTGCAGGGGCCCAAAGGAAGCCTCACAAAATGTTAAAAGTGACAAATGCACAAAAGGTCAGTGTATGACCTGACTCATTTCAGCTCCCAAGAGCCTTCTTCAGAGGTCAAATAATATAACATACACCAAGCGACAGAGTCTCTGTTATGCATGTAAGACAATAAACAATAAATAAAATAGGACCCAAATTGACATGTTCCAATATGGAATTGAATGAGACACCAAAAGGTTTCTGTTTTGGGCCACAAATATATCTTGGCCTTGTGTCAGAAGTAGTTGTATACACTGGAAATAATATGTACCTTCCAGTTTGGGTCCTAAGAGTGCAAATAAAGTTGCCTTGTCAGGGACAATGTGCCATCAGTATGTAACAGTTTGAGGTCCATGGCTTCCTTTATTGAGTCAGTCCACCTCAAGCTGGGCCTTCCTCTTTTCCTGCTGCCTTCAATTTTTCCTAGCATTATTGTAATATTATAGCCTGCATAGTATCTCTTATACCATGTCTTGTTAAACTTCAGAGTCAACAGGGGTCCTTTTGTAAAAAAAAGAGGTGCAGGAGCTCATTAGCATAACTTATTTGCATATGCCACACCCCCTGACATCACTGGAGGTGTCAAAAGGCCACACACCCCTGATGTCACCGGAATTGTGTCAGAAGGCAATACCCACCGCTCAGGCTCCACCCCAAAAATCTCCAAGGTATTTCCCAACTCAGAGCTGGCAAGCCTATCTGATGGCAAAGAAAGGAAGAAAGAAAGGAAGGAAGGAAGGAAGGAAGGAAGGAAGGAAGGAAGGAAGGAAGGAAGGAACAGGAAGGAAGGTAGGTAGGAGGGGGGAGAGAGAGAGAAGAAAGAGAGAGAGAGAGAGAGAGAGAAAGAAAGAAAGAAAGAAAGAAAGAAAGAAAGAAAGAAAGAAAGAAAGAAAGAAAGAAAGGGAGGGAGGAAGGGGGGAAGGAAGGGGGGAAGAAAGAGAGAAAGGAACAGGGAAGTAGGTATGTAGGTGGGGGAGAGAGAGAGAAGGAAGGAAGGAAGGAAGGAAGGAAGGAAGGAAGGAAGGAAGGAAGGAAGAAAGAAAGAAAGAGGGAGGGAGAGAGGGGGAAGGAAGGAAGGAAGGAAAGGAACAGGAAGGAAAGGAACAGGAAGGTAGGTAGGTAGGTGGGGGGGAGAGAGAGAGAAGAAAGAAAGGAAGGAAGGAAGGAAGACAGACAGACAGACAGACAGACAGACTAGGCGCTTCTCCCCCCCTCACTCAGGCCGAGTGGCTGTCAGCCACACGGGCCGGTGTTTCCCTCCCTCCCTCCCTCGCTCCCTCCCTCCCTCGCTCTTGCTTGGGCCCAAGTGGCTTAATGCCACTCAGGCCCAGCTTTTCCCTCCCTCCCACCCCCCCACGGCCCAGGAAGGGTGAGTGGGGGGAGGGATGGGGCTTCTCCCCGGGCTGGCGGTGACCTGCCACGTCCCGGGAAGGGTGAGCGGGGGAGGGATGGGGGCTTCTCCCCAGGCTGGCGGCGGCCTGCCGCAGCCTGGGAAGGGTGAGCAGGGGGAGGGATGGGGCTTCTTCTTGGGCCGGCGGTGGCCTGCCGCGGCCCGGGAAGGGAGAGTGGGGGGAGGGATGGGGCTTTTCCCCGTGAGGGGATCGGGCCTGGGAGACATGGCAGGGAGGGGAAGGCAGCCTCCAAAGTTGTCTCCCAGGCCCGGCATCCGGCGCCGGGCCTGGAGATCGTGAGGCGGCCCTGCTGGGGGCGGGGCTTCATCATGTGCCTGCCCCCGGCGTCTTCGCTCCCAGAGCGCACCAGCTCCAATGGACCCCTGAGAGTCAAACAGGCTAAAAATGGGTGTTGTCTGTTACGTGCTGGAGTAATCAATGTATTCCACATGTAAATATCTTTGTAATAAACATGAAACATTTTTGCATTATATACCACTTGATTTATTATTTAGAAGTATAAGTGTGACAGTTCTGTACAGACACACAATGGGCTGCCCCCTTAACAAAAATGGCCCCCTCTAACAAAAATTTTCTGGCTATGGGCCTGGTCCAACCCATGGACGCTACCACTATTTTAGAGAAGGATTCAGCCATCTAAAAATGCTGCAAGGGGCAGACAACCTTTCCTTGGGAGACCTTGATTGCTGCAGGGATAAAGGAGGCTCCTTTTGTGAAATAGAATATTAAAATGGGGGAGGATTCTCTGTGGGCAGACTCTGTGGCATGCAATGCCTGAGCTTTCCATTGTCCAGATGACTGGAAGATGATACCAAGGTATTTAAAGAGTTTTGTTTGTTTGATCTTATGGCCCTCTATTTGCATTTACATTTCTCGTTTACATTTTGGTTATCCATAAAAATGCTGCAAGGACCTTAAGGAAACCTGGTGTAATGGGATCAAATGATCTTGTCCTCCACCTGCACCATTTCAAGTGCCAAAACAGCTGTCAGGGGCTGTTTCAGCACTTGAAAAGGTATAGGGGAAACAAGATCACCCTAGTCCTGTCACACTGTAGGTGGAATTTTTAAATGTCTGAATCCTTCTCTAAAATGACATCAGTATCCATGGTTAGAGCCACAGGTGCCATAATGGCTAGTTTGGCCCTGAACATGATCAGTGTGAGTTCTAAAACTCTCTGAATATTGCAGAGAGCTTTGGCGTTTGCAGAATTATTGCTTATTGTCAGTGATGTGGCATTTATTTTTTCTAACTTTAGGAACAGTCATGTTAGATTTAAATGTCTAAAAGTCTTTCTTTCAAGTCCGGTTCCTTTTTTTTTTTTTTAAAAAGCCCCCAAATCTGATTTCAGTCAAAGTTGTAACAGAATATAAACAAGAAAAACAAGTCCTTGCACTGGTTTATTTACTGCGCCTAACAAACCGCATCTGATGAGCTGTATAATTTGCTCCAGCGATTGATGCCAAAAATAAAAAGCTCAGTCCTGCAATGCAGCACGTTTGGTAGGAAAACAAAACTCTGCCTCTTCCCATGGTAAAGCATTGTCTGTTTCTTTGACTTTCTGGGAGACTGAATGGTCCTGTGGAACATTTTTATCTCTGGCTGTTGTTTGGTGCTGTAAGACTCAAGGGCAATGTATAAGGGTACATCATTAGATGTTTCCCAAAGGCCCCTTCTGTTACCAAATTAAACTTTAAATCAAATACACTGTCATCTAGGTATTTTTTCCAGAAAGCTACCAACAGAATGATTAGAAGAGTAGAGCTGATATTTGGCAGGGTGGCTCCAGAGAGACGGATCAAGGGTGAACACTTTCAAAATCCCTTCTCTTAATGAGCTATCTGACTATTCCAGTCAACTCTGTCTTTTTTTTTTTTGTTACTATTTGTTTGGCAGAATTACTTGATACTTCTAAGAAACAGATCCCTTTTTAGTTCAGTGACCAGAACAGGAACTATTCCTTTGTGTGTGTTTACATATTAGTCCCCTCTAATGGGGAAAGACATTCCTGTTTGAATTTCTCCCCCTCCCCCTCCTCCCCAGCTGCTGGTTACAAAGAAAAAACAAAGATCAAGTAAGCCCAAAGATTGGTGGTGGTGGTGGTGGTGGGAGGTGTGTAAGCAGGCTGCAATGAAGTTTCTGTGTGATGTGGAGGTTGAACCCAAAAGTGTCTCTATTTTTGTTTTTGCCGATATTACATGGCTCACAAACCCTGGATGCTTTTGCTGTACTGACAGCATGGCATGTAGACAGGGTTTTTGGTTATTAGAAGCAAAAGTCTGTAAAGGGGAGTGGATTAGGGAAGAAAGAAAGGTCAATGACTTTAATTCTCCTTCACCGAATTCAAATGTTTGAATGGATATACTTGCTGGAAAGGTCATGTCAAGGAAGGTAAGCAGCTTGAATTCAGCTTGTCCTGAGGTCTGCAGTGGGATAAACAAAACGGTAGCTTGCTTTAGAAGTTTGTGTGTCAAAGGTAACAAAGAACCTGCTCTTTCTCATAAAGCCTTTCAACCCTCTGCATACTTCTTGGGATCATCAGTGGAGTTTAATGGCAACAGAATGGTGTTTGCTTTTGGTTCCTCCAAGATCCAGAAGCATTAGCTCTGACAGTCACTGCAGGCTCTTGCCATTATTACATTTCTGAGTCAAAAAGCTTTAGCCACCAGCTGTACAACTTAAAAAAAAATCCTTCACACTGTCAGGTCTCTTCACCCTGACAACACACACACACACACACACACACACACGTTTCTTACAATGTGTGGTCCAAGGAACATCCAGACTGAGGAAGACATATTCACTCAGCACAAAAAAGGAAGCCATTTTGGCCTATCAAAAATATTCTACAGAGACCATCAGCTTCTGTTTTTCCTGCATATTGTTAAGATACCTCACAAATGCCCTTCTGTATGATGCATTTCCTGAATTTATATACATTCTTTTACTAACTTTGAAAATGGGGGTGTTGAGAACTAATAATAACTAGGTCCTGAAAGTCAAAGTGGGAAGATAAAACTGAGAGAAAAGAATTGCAGGAATGTCTCTTTTAGCAGAAGTTACTTTAATGGTAGGGCTGCGAACCTGACTTTGGCTGAGGACAGACTGGCAATTCGCCCCGGGACAGCTGTGGGGGTGGAAGCTGCACGGGGAAATGGGTGTGGGGCGTCCTGTTCGCACTGGTTACAGTGCTGTGGGACCCTACCGGAGAGGAGGAGGAGCAGCACGTCCACACCGCCATCCGTCCTCTGGAGCCTCCTCTGCTGCGGTGCGCGGCTTCTGGCTGGTCCGGTGAGGCGCGGCTGTTTGCACAGCTGCAGCTGCCGGAACAGCGCGTCCACACTTCCACCACCGCTTCCTGTGCGCCGTAGACCCGTCCACACCGGCAGGAAGTGGCAGCGACACACGCCCAGACAGCCAGAGACCTGTTTCAAAGGGTCTCCAGCTGAAACGGCACGACGGCACCTCGCGGACGGGTGAGTCCGCGCTGCGAACGGGGGACAGCTGCAGCAATGTGCACGGCCCCTCTTCCTCTGCTTTTAAAGCGGAGGCATAGCAGCCCACATTGGCAGTCTGTCCTTAGCCTTTGTTTCTCTTGCAAAGCAATGAGGGGAGAGCAAAGAAAACACAAGGCATATGATTTTCATGCCACAATGACTCTCATGTGTATGAGACCTGTGGTTTAGTGTCCATTGCTTTGTAACTTTGAGGCTAGGTTACATGGGTCTGCCCTTGATACAAAAAGAACATAATGGGCATGTGTTCTGGTGAAGTAAGTAGGTTGACAAGAATATAAAATATGTCCTAGCATCTCCAAATCTTTCCATTATTTTATATACCCAATGGTTTCACCCTCTAAGGCCTAGTCTACATATGTGGCAGAATGAGATGGCAAAAATATGGGGCAGCAGAATGGAACCATATAATTTAGGGTTTCCAGGCCCAGCATGGGGGGTGGTGACCATCAGACAATGGAGTGGTCACCTTTGAGAAAACCGAGCAATTATGTCATGACTCTCTATTAATTGGCTGAAACTCTGTGGTTCCTAGCAAGGATGCCAGTTTCCAGGGACCTGGAAGTGAAGCCACTCTTCTCTGGAAATTGCTGAAAACTTTATGGTTTTTCCACAGAGTTCTGGCTGGTTCCTAGAGAGGTGTGACATTACTTCTAATTATCCCTGAATTCATTTCACACTTTTGCCTATTTTTCAATATTATTTTTCTTCTGATGCTCAAATTGGTGGTGGAAAATGCCAACTGGGGCTGAAGTATCCCCACCCCCACCAGGGACTGCCAAATCGAATAGCACTTCAGAATATAGGAGACATATTCCATTTTTCAAAGTTCCAGTACATGAATAACTCCCTGGAACTGTGAAACTAGCACAAGATATGACAAGCAAGTTAGAACCTTTCTTCCTAATGTGCTTTTTTACTTGCAGGGGTGTTTTAGATGATGGAGCACCAAAATTATGACCCTCCGCCTGCAGTCCGAGGCATACCAGCCACTCTGACACCTTCAGTTTTTATTGCTTTATTCATTTTACCACACAGATAAACCAGGCTGAGTATTTCACATAAGCCACTGTATCTAGGAGAATGTCTTATTTGATGTCATTTGAGGCAATGAGAAACATGTACCGTTCTATGTAGTGGTTGCCATTGGAGCGACTTGCCACATGGACTCCCTGTGTTATTTGCCTCCACATCACTGCCTCAGTGACTCAGAAATTTCCAACAAGGTGTTGGCGACTTTCATAGCAAGCAGTTTCCATGCACACGTCCCCCCCCCCCCAAGATATTTAAATCACTTTTTATGTTTTAACTGTATTAAGCAGTTATTTTAACAACTGCCTTTTATTCTTACAGATGAATTCCACCCACCCATTTTTCAGGGACTTAAGCTGGCAGACATCACTCATTTCATCTCACAGGTGCCCTGTAAAGTAGGTTACTATGAAAGGTAGTAAGTCACCCAAACCCTAAATTAGCTTCATAGCTGAATGGGGATTTGGATCTGAGTTTTGAGCATTCAAATCTGGTACCTAGCCCCAGTCTCTGGTAATATGTACACCAAACCACCTAAGGAAGTTTAGAAAACTTGCTGAGGGCTAAAAATTAAAACATTTTGAGGCTTTATTTATGCCCCTACAAGGTTTTTATATGTCTTTGAAATAAACACTCTTTTGTATACCTTCTTATGTTTTTAACTTTTGGCCCTCAACTATTATTATTATTATTATTATTATTATTATTATTATTATTATTTTGTTTGTTTTATATCCCACCCTCCCCGCCGAGGTGGGCTCAGTTTTCTAACAAGTTTTCTAAACTTCCTTAGGTGGTTTGTGCTTGGTTGGTTTAGATTCCCCCCCCCCCCCCTTTTCTTGGGTGAATATGTACGCCAAGCCTGACAAATAGGTAAACTACATTTATAGAGGTGCATTCAAAAATAAACAGTAATCACAGTACAACCCTGTGCAGAGTTATTCCAGTCTTGGTCCACTGAAATAAATGGGTTTATAACTGAATAAGTTTGCACAGCAATTGCACTGTTAATTTTGTCAAGATCTGGCTATCTGAAGAACCCTATGGGGTGGGGTATAATTTCTTTAAATAAAAAAGGCAAGAACTCATGTAAGGCAATATGATAATTTTTATAGAGGAGCGCCATTCTAGAAACCAATTTGTCCAGGGGTCCTCATCTCACATAATGAAAATCAGTCTGATATAATGCAGAATCACTCTCCACAATATGTTCAACGGGAAGAATCAGTCAGTGACCATGTTTTGGAAATACTGCTGTATGACCTTTCTCTAGCATGCAAAGAAAAAAAAATCTGGAAAAGGAAAGGTTTTAAAAACTGCCAACTAGGAAACATTATTCTGTTTGTTCAAAAAGGAAAAGCAGCAAATGTAGCCAAGAATTTTTGAGTAATTGACAGGATGGTTCATTCTCTGTTATAATAATTGTTTTTCTCTCAATTCAGTAAGGAAAGATAAAAATGAATTCATCCATGTTTTCATTGTCCGTCTGTTTGGCTTTGGTCCCCCGGAGGGTCATTTGACTCCATAAACTTTCAGCTCCTAAATGTAATGTGTGTTCACCCAGGAAAGGCAAAAAGGGGGGAAATATCCCAGCAAACAATACAATAAAACTCCAAATTCCACTTCTGTCATGACTCAAGTGATGAAAATGTTAGTGATAGGCTATTTGGGTAATAAAATGTCATCAATCACACACCATTATTTCCCATCTGGGAACCCCAGAGCATAGACAAAGTCCTGGAAATCTCTCAGCCAACATACAGATTGCAGAAATGTAAGTATTTCATCAGAGCCTCTTATGTTTAATGTTTCTGGTAACTGCCTGGTGCAGTAATATGAGTAGAGACCCCGCTGTACAAAAGGAGCACATGATTGTGTCTCCCTCCACTCTCTTCCTTTCCCCCACCATGCCTGTTTTGCAGTGTCAGCTTCTCCATGCACAATCCGTTATCTACAATCTAAGGAAAAGCTACTTGTGGCTGCTGCAACCTTGTGTTAAAGACTTCTTGCTTCGGCAACCCCTCTGTGTGAATTTCTCCTTGGATTCTATCTCTGATCTCTAGTGTTTCCATACTGAGGACCTTTCTCACAGTACTGATGAAAGGGGGCAGGGAGGGGGAGGAATGAAAACAAGCTCTCAAATAGCCAAGGGGTGTTTTAGAATACCATTTCTCAGTTACCGTTTCTCTGGCTTTGTTAATATGATCCCAAAACATGCTTGCTAATAATGCTAATGCTTGGGGATTGAACACAGGAACCGTGCAACGTGCAATCAGGTTCTGTGTGGTATTATGTCAAACTGCAACTGTATATTATAAATGTCCGCTGAAAGAAATTCTTATCCTAGTGGAATAACTTCATTTTCACTAAATGGACCTCAGTGTGCTAAAGCCATGTTTCATATACTCTTTACTCATATTTCTTTAGTCAGATGGTTTAATCTCAACTACAAAATTCAGCTAATTAGTTAGATTAATCCATTAGTTTAGACACTTCATTTGACCTTCCTAAGGTTTGCTTGCATACCATAACAAATTTTTCTTTATCATAAATGTCTCCATTTCAAAAAATGATCATTCTGCAATACAATTTGAAATATCCCTGTAATATCACATCTTCAGTTTCTGTTCTGACTGTTAAAAGTTTGGGGAATCTGACTTATTTAAAGGGGTCTCGTTACTATAGAATGGTTATTTGTTAAGTGTGCATATACCCACTTGGGCTGCAATACTAGGTTGCCTCCATATGGGAGAGAGTCTCCATTTTGCTCTCATTGCAAAGGCATTCACAGTGGCAACAGAGCATCTGCGTGGAGATTTACTCTGTCCTTTCCCCCTACTTCCTGTGGGCTTTCTGCCCTTTATTAAGCATTAGCAGGGCTCCGTTGGGGCCGGGGCGTGCCGGAGCGCCGCTCCGGGAGAGATGAGGCAGGGGGCGGGCACTTAACAAAGCCCCGCCCCCCCGCCCTCCCCCCCAGCCAATGCTCTCGGGGCCGGCGGCGCTCCGCCGGCCCCGGGAAAGAGAAGCCTTTCCCTCCCCCTGCTCAAGGGGCCACGGCAGAGCGCCGCCGGCCTTGGGAAGTTCCTTCCCTCCTACCCCCCTTAAGACTCCTGGGGCCGGCGGCACTCTGCCGGCCCCGGGAAGGCCCTTCCCTCCTCCCCCCTCCTCCTTTCCCCCTTCCTTCCTTCCCCTCTCCCTTCCTTCCTTCCTTTTCCTTCTCTCTCTCTCCCCCACCTATCTTCCTGTTCCTTCCTTTCCCCGTCCTTCCCCTCTCCCTTCCTTCCTTCCTCCCTCTCTCCCCCCTTCCTTCCTTCCTTCCTTCTCTCTCTCTCCCCCCACCTACCTACCTACCTTCCTGTTCCTTCCTTTCCCCTTCCTTCCCCTCTCCCTTCCTTTCTTTCTTCTCTCTCCCCCCCACCTACCTACCTTCCTGTTCCTTCCTTTCCCCCTTCCTTCCTTCTCTCTCTCCCCCCCACCTACCTACCTACCTTCCTGTTCCTTCCTTCCTTCTCTCTCTCTCCCCCCCACCTACCTACCTTACTGTTCCTTTCTTCCTTTCTTCTTCCTTCCCCCCTTCCTCCCTCCTTCCTTCCTTCCTTTCTTCTCTCTCTCTCTTCCACCTACCTACCTACCTTCCTTCCTGTTCCTTTCCTTCCTTCCTTCCCCCTCCCTCCCTTCTTGCCTTCTGACACACTGCCGATGATGTCATCACTTCCGGTGACATCAGGGGGTGTGGCATATGCAAATGTTATGCTAATTAGCTCCTGCACCTCTTTTTTTACGAAAGGACCCCTGAGCATTAGTATTTATGTTGCTGTAGTAATACTATAGTGCTTCTACCAACAAAGAAAAACTAGCAAAAAGCCCACCAGTGAAGGGGTGGCTGGCTGGTGTGAGGGCAGTGGAGCTGGATGTGGCATCAGATGTAAGCAGAGGGGCAGAAATCCATACCTTCTCATTCATACGCTTCCCATACTGTCTTTGACTATGATCCTTAAGGAATGATTATACCAAAACACCTTTGGGAAATGGCCAGGGGTGGGGGTGGGGAGCCAGGAAAAACCTGGAAGGTTGGTGACTGTACAAAGATGTTCTGCAGAACCCCTTCCCTCAACCCAGTACATTTTGAGAGTGACTATTATTTATATTATTATTTTATTTATTTAATTTATACTCTGCCCTCCCTGCAAAAGCAGGCTCAGGGCGGCTTACACAGTTTGATACATAAATAGCAATTAAAATCCACATAAAATCATCTAAAAACAATTTGATTATAAACAATTCAATCACATAAAGTGCTGGTGATATTTAATTAATTGCCTAATGATGGCATACTGTATGAGTGCATACAAAGGTCTAACAATTATTCTGTTCCATGATCTTCCTGATACGAATGGCGGCATAGGCTGTAGATGTCAAAGCCAAGGACCAGGGCTTTATAATTAAGATTGTTAGTGGTAACAGTGGCGATGGCTCACTAATTGAAAGCCTGGTGTATGTTTTTTCTTGGTTCTTATTTTTTTTCTTTATTTTTGCTTTTGCTTTCTTTTTTTTCTGGAAACTTAATAATAATAATCAGGGGTCATTTCATAGAAAAAGAGGTGCAGGAGCTCATTAGCATAACTCATTAGCATAACTTATTTGCATATGCCACACCCCCTGACATCACCAGAAGTATGTCAGAAGGCAAGAAAGAAAGAAGAGAGAGAGAGAAAGACAAAGAAAGAAAGAAAGAAAGAAAGAAAGAAAGCTGGCAGAGAGGGGACAGCTACTAATCCAAGCCTCAGAAATACCACTATTCTGGGAGGATAGCTTCAGTGGTGGCTGAAGCCTTCAGAAGGCTGGTCGGAGGAACAAGGACCTTTCCAGGGGATGGGGTCATTTTGCTGCAGCCATGACACAAGCAGGCATTCCCCTGCGGGGGAAGGGTGGGGCTGGCACCAACTCCCGGAGCTGAGCTCCCCCGAGGTCCGGCTCGAAAGGACCCCTGATAATAATAACATAAAAAAAGAAAGCCTGGTGGAAGAGCTCTGTCTTGTAGGCCCTGCAGAACTGTAAAAGGTCCCGTGGGGCCCTGATCTCTTCTGGGAGCTCGTTCCACCAGTATGGAACCGCCACTAAGAAGGCCCTGGCTCTGGTAGTAGCAATTTGAAAATGACAGGAGTGCTCCGTCCATGAATCTTAGCTGCACATTGTGTCTTTTGTAGGACTGGCAATAAGCATCAACTGAATACAATGAAAAAACTCCCCCCCCCCCCCCCCCCGGAAGACTTTGTGCAAGTAGAAGTTGGCTTGCTATTCTGGAAATTCCCATTGGGGCTTGACTTTTTAAAATTGACGTGAAATTGACTGGTAGTTATTATATTGAATGAAGTGAATATATGTATTTGATAAGGATGTAATAATAGCACATTATGTACTTCAAGGAATATTAATTACAACTAGAACACATTAATATATATATTTTCTTGCCGTGTATATCTGTTGTTACCTGGTAGTAGCTACCGTGGCATCCTTGGGAGGGGGCTCTGTGTGGAAGCAACTTTAGGCATCTTTTCTTTGGACTAAGCACCACTGAATACAGTGAACTGCATTCCAAGTAAACATGAGTAAGGATGGATCACAGATAATCCAGTCATCTATATCATCCAACTACTACTCACTGTTATTTTTTTCAAGGTGCACTCTTGTAATTAATAATCAAACAGAAAAAGTCAAAAGCTTCGAGAAAGTGTTGATTCAACAGCTCATTAGTATAAACAATGACGAGTCAATCAATCAAAATATTGTAATACTCGGAGAACTTGACAGCATACTTTTGAGCAAGCACATTGTGATCGTGAACAGTATGTGACTGCAGTGTACATGCCAGGCTCTGTCTGTCTGCCACACAATCCTTAAAAGCATTTGTAGAAATATCGTTGGAAAGCATTCTGTGGGCTAATAAACACACTGATAAGTAGGGCAGCCTCTTTCCCCTCCCAATACTTAGTTATGTTTGTGGATTGTTGGAGGGAACTGGCAAAGCACACAGGCATTTGGCTATTAAAGGATGACCTTCCTTGCAAAGAATTTCAGTCTTCTGTCTTTGGTGTGGAATGAGGAAGGAATGCTGTTGTATTAGAATGATAACAGGGGGGAGGGGAGCAGCTCTTTCTCACCAGTCACTCTTGTGGCTTCCAAAGGATTTGGATTCCTGAAGACCCTTTTTCCCCTTAGAAGGGGAAAATAATTGCTAACAGCTTCTACAAATAAGCAAGTGTACAACAACACTGGTCTGTCTCCACATGCCTGAATACACTAATGGCTCTTTGCAAAACTTAAGACCCCCCTCCCCCCCCCCCCCCCCCGCAAGTAGCAAGTGTATACAAAAAGGAACAACAACAGAATCCAGCCTTTTGATGTATGGGAGCAGCCAGTGGGGAGATTAGCTCTGACAGCTTCTGGAACCCTCTTCCAGAATTCAGCCCCATCAAAGCCCCATGGCATAACTGTGCAGTGATTTCAGGACTCCTATCCAGGATTATGTTTGCTGGATCCTGGTCCCATGGGAAAGAGAGTCTAGGATGCAATTGCCACTGCACATACAAATACAGTCCTACATGATGTTACCAAGTGCTACTGCTGGAAAGCTCAGTTTGAATAGAAATTGCAGTATTAGCTGAAACAAACAAACGAACCAAACTCCTGAAGGAGTCAGCCAGGACTTAGTGAACTGAAGGTAGTGGTTACAGTTGGAAAGGTCTCCTCAGTCTTCCCGTCTGTGGGCTTCCACTCATCCCATCTCCATTTTTTTAAAAGTAGTAATCCGGTTTAAAATAAAATGTTTCCAGTATGAAAGTACAGAGGAAATTTGAAATCAATTCTACCAGTTAAGGGGATTTAAACTAAGTGATAGATAAAAAATTTGCTTGTACATAAGTGCAGTTTCTTTGACATTGCAATCCCCCTCCCCTTTCAAGAAATTCATAACGTTAATAAGGATGTAGTCATTCAGTTTTTGGTATTTCCTTTTCATATTGATACCACAATTGAACAAAGTTTGAGTCCAGTGGCACCTTTAAGACCAACAAAATTATTTTCAAGGTATAATACCTTGAATATACCTTGAATGAAATTTTGTTGGTCTTAAAGTTGCCACTGGAACCAAACATTGTTCGGCTGCTTCAGACCAACACAGCTACCAACCTGACACAACAGTTGTATAGATATAATTTCTAATGGGCAGGTTTTTAAAAAACCCCAAGAAGCCAGTTGTGTGATAAAGTTACAACTGGAATAGAGGTGTGGTAGCTCACAGCTGTTAAAATCTATTCACTAACAAGCAGGGTAGGATACGT
Source organism: Lepidodactylus listeri (assembly GCA_029233225.1). Taxonomy (NCBI): domain Eukaryota; kingdom Metazoa; phylum Chordata; class Lepidosauria; order Squamata; family Gekkonidae; genus Lepidodactylus; species Lepidodactylus listeri. The sequence goes on from JARCFY010000003.1 coordinate 46,233,917, forward strand.
GGATGGTGAAGAAGATACAGCTGAAGCATACCAGCTGCCTGGTGAATCATAATCACCCAAAGACAGCCTGAAAACGAGCAGCCTTGCATGCCCTGCAGAACCTAGGGAAGTCCCACAAGGTACACACGTCTTCAGGCAGCTGGTTGCACGGGACAGGAGCCACTACTGAGAAGGCCCTTGTTCTCATCACAAGGCGGACAGTTCATGGACCAGAGACCTTCAGTAAATGCCAAGGGCCAAGAAAGAGAACATGCTTTGTACTTGTCGCATATTTTAAGAACCACTCTGCACAGAATGATTATAGGTTGCCCACTGCAGAACACAATCACCACACCATACTGTTTGAACTGGGAATAAGCAATGTGAGCAAGGGAAGGGGATCCTACTTCAAGCTGTAAATGCCTCCTACATGCCTCCTAAATAGGGTTGCCAAGTCTCTTCACCTTACCGGCAGGGGAGAGTCCTCTGCTAGCTGGGAGCTTCCCTGGTGCGCGCGCTTTGCGCGTGCGCCAGGCAACGTCACCGGAAGTGACGTCAGCATGTTGGGGGCGTTGCCAGGGCGACGCTCTGGCAACGTCCCCGATGTGATGGCGTCACTTCTGGTGATGTCGCCCGGTGCGGGGGAAGTTGTCCAGGTTGGACGACTTCGGGGGTGGGGTTTCCCCTGCCGGCCGAATGCTGGCTGGCGGATCGGGAACCCCTGTAGTGGGGGATCCCCCGCCCCCCGGGCTGACTTGGCAGCCCTACTCCTAAATATCTACTCTGTTTGTTGACACACACACACACACACACACACATATATATACACACACAATGTATGTATCTAATCTATTTATTGCCTCAATACCCCTCTTTCCTCAAACTTGCTGGCAATAAGAAAGCGCACTGAGATGTACTTGTGGTATACCACCATGCAATCAGTGTGATGTTATGCTAGTATAACTCTCCCCTGCAAGTAGGGGACACAGGGAGCCCAACCACAGTCCTGGGTGACTACCAGCCACTCCATTCTAACCCTTGTGAATGGTGGCCAAACACTTGTGGTGCCAATTACTTTGCAGGATTACATCTCCATGAAACAGTCTCAGCAGACCAAGCAGGCAAGTCCTGCACAAGGGATGAGTAAGTAGGTGATGTGGTTGTTAGCTATGGGTGGAGTAGCCCTGTATGTCTTGCCAGCAAAATGAAGCATGGCTATAGAAGAGGACTCAAATCCATGTCTGTGGAGCTCTCTGGAGTGTATTTGTTCAAGGGCTCCTGCTGTTGTCACAGTGGTCCACCTTACAATGTGTGTGTGAGTGTACATCGGTGTAAACTAGGGGGCCTGGGCCTCTCCTGAATTTTTCCAGGGGGGACTGGGCTTCCCCCAGGCAACCGGTGCCATGCAATATTGAGTTGAAAACTTTCCTGTATGCATTTCTTCTCTGCGCTAGAAAGAAGGAAGCTAGGCTCACTTTTTTACAAATGCTAACTGAGCTAGCAGGATAGAAAATGGGATGGTTAAACATCCCCTCCCCCCTCCCTTCTCCAAGCATATATGCTAGTGTGTGTTTAGGAAGACAGATCTCTGGAGACAGGAAAAGCTGAGTGGGGAAAGAGGTTTGATAACATTCTTTGCAACAGAAAGAGAAGGTTTCTTGCAGCTGGATCCGTCAGGTTTTTGGTTGTATCTTTGCATAGTCTAGGTTAATTACTAAGGTTTTTGATATCCAGAACATATCAATCCTTGAATATGTTTGGTGTCTGTCAGAAAATAAAGTATAGTTCTTAATCCTGGCTGTCTCCACCCACTTTCAATGTAGTAATAGTCAGACTGTGAAGCCTCTGTTGGGCCCGACATTCTTGCTGGGCTCCATTTTACATTTGGGGGAAAAGTGTATCTCTGTTTTATTTTACTTGTATCTATATATATTTGATTGAGAACAGTTTGTTTTTTTTCATGGTAGTATGCATGGAGGGGTGCTTCTACCACTCCTAAACTCTTATTTCAATTTCCATTTCATTTTCAAATGGTAAGCCCATCTGCATGAACAAATTTGGGGAGCAGCATGCAGATCAGAGGCCTTTAAAATTTTCTTTTGCCCTGTGTGAAGCCCAGAGAGAAAATTGGCAAGAAATGTGCACTCTGTGCATGTTCATGCTCTTCATTTTGCTGTTACTTAAAATGGTGTGATAACAGTTTCAAAGGGACAACTAACTGGGATGTGTAAAAGGAACGACAGGATTGCCTATTGGCAATCTTGCCTTAGAAGGCCATGACCTTTATATGGGCTGGCATGCCTACCTCTGGTATGGTAAGCAAAAAATACACCAAAACTTTACCTCACACCCACTTAGAGCGGCCTTGATGAAAAACTGGCTGAACATCAAAGAAAAATTTTACGTAAAGATACCCAAATGGGTTTCACCTCTTGAAGCCTTTATCAGACCATCCTTAATGACCACTAACAAAAATTTAAATTATGAAGCACTATTAGATACTGAAGAGAATTTGAAATCAGATATTCAAATACAGGAAGAAATGAACATTAATTTAACCTGGTTGGAAATTAACCAACTCAAATCTAGATTTAGAGAGGACAAAAAGCAGGGTTTCAGTAACAAACTGAATAAGTTAGATGAGATTTGGCTAAATAATGACTCCAAATTAATTAAAAAAATATATGAAATAATTTTACAATATGAAATGCAAGACGAAGAGGTTAAAGCAGTGATGGTTAAATGGATGGAAGACTTCGGTCATAATGTAGAAATTAATAGATGGTCAAAGATCTGGAAATCAACCAAATTTTTAAAAACAGTAAGCTATAAAGAAAACATATATAAACTATTCTACAGGTGGCATTGGTCTCCAGACAAATTGAATAAATGTTTTGGAAAGACGTCAAATTTATGTTGGACTTGTGGGAAGACCCGGGGTACATTGTATCACATGTGGTGGACATGTATAGTAATGAAGAAGTTTTGGGTCATGGTTAAAGAACTGATTTTTGATATTGTGGGTATTGATATGGAGTTGGAGCCAGAACCTTTTTTACTAAATATGTTGGAAGATAACCTGTCAAATGTAGATATGAAATTAACAACCTATATCCTTACGGCGGCTTGTATAACTCGGGCAAAAGCTTGGAAATCGACTACGCTACCGGGAAGAGAAGAAATTCTCGGCAAACTTTCGGAATGGGCGGAACTAGATAGATTGAGTTATCTGTTAAACTCGGATTGTAAGGCAGATCCTATGTATATATGGTCCAAGTTTATTGATTGGCTATGTTAGAACAAAAGATATGATGGCTCACTTAATTGTAATAAGAACATTACTTTTGGTTGTTTAATTTTTTTTTATACTGTTAAAAACCTAATAAAAAAAACTTAAAAAAAAAAAAAGGATTGCCCATTGGAAACAATGGGTAGGGCTGCCAGGTCCCCTGGGAGGGTGGAGGTTCCCCTGCTAAAAGGGCCTCTAATCTGCCAGTCTGGATCCAGCCGATGAGGGGAACCCCACCCCCAAAGTGGCCAGATTGGGCTGACATGCCTGGCGTGATGACATTGCTTGAAAGTGACGTCATCACACTGGGCATGTCACCGGGCAACGCTTTAGCAATCACCTTGAAAACTCTAGGGTGATTGCTAGAGTGTCGCCAAGTAACATGCCCAGCATGATGATATCACTTCTGGGCAACGTCATCACAGCGCATGTGCGCTGTGCACGCATGCAGATGTGCTGGAATGGGACCCCCCCTCCCCCGCTGCAGCCAGAGAGTCACTTGGCAATCCTAACAATGGGAGAAGCTTGAAGGCCCATTGGAGATAATGGGAGCCAGGGATACCAATTGACTTGCATGGGCTCCACTAAAATACATTGCAGCACAAAAAAAGTTGCAAAGAAAGTGCAGAATGGTTTTTCCATTGAGGTCTTTGGGCCCAGATAGGCTGCTCTGGGATAGGAATGACAGCCTTCCAGACAGTCCCTAGGAATAGAATCTTTGGTCTGGGACTAGAGTGACAGCCCATCTGTGCTCTGATATTGGAATGACAGCCCCCAGAGTGGCATGACAATCCCTAGCAATAGAATCTGTGCTCTGGGTCAAGTTGAACCTGAAGAGCAGAAATCAACCATGCATAGGAATGTGGTCATTTCCCAGTAACTTAATTATGTGATTTATTTTATTATTAATAATTTATTCTGAATGTATTGTGTTTTTGAGCTGGAGTTTCTAAGAAGTGTGCTAAGAAAGCAAAGTATGCAAAATCCTAGGTGGCATAACTATGAATTCTCTTTGGGGTCATGGCTATGGGCACTGTTCTGAATTGGCACAAAATGTACTTGTGTTCACTTATAGCGTATGAGTTCGAAGTGAGAAGAAGATTGCTGCTAGTCTGAACTCTGTACATTGTTCAGAAACTGAGTGCACAGCAACTGTTTGGTATTCTGCCCTGGCTCAGAGACTTCAGCCATGCATTTACCAAATGCAGGCATCTGTGATGCCCTAATTTAGTAAATTTCAGTACAAAGTCACCCTTATGAGTAAGGCAGAGACAAGACTCCTGTAAATGAATGTCCAGGAAAACTTTTAAAACGTACCCCTACTGGCTTTTCTGTGTTGCCTTCCTGTCAAATTTGTGACCATCTGTTTGTCTTAAGCACATGATATGTATATTTGCAGACATAACAGGAGACCACTGAGATACCACTATAACCACTAGCCAACTCCCACCTTTTCCTGGGTTGAGCCCAGCCCAGGGGCATGGCTAGGGGAGTTCCCATTGGTTCCCAGCCCCCCCCTAAATCCCACATGGTTCTGCCTCCATAGATAGTGACAACGGCCTGTGATGTCACTGGCTTCTCCCTAAGATGTCACTGGCTCTCGGTTCTTTTAAGGACTTAGCATAGCAATGCCTCTGGCCTTGGAAATTGGAAAGTCTACACCCCTGTGAGTGTGTGTCCTTTGTTACCTCTTTTGTTGTGTTCTGCAAGTTGGTAGAGATGGGTTAACATCTAGGCTATGTGTATTTGCATTGGAGTACACTGGTTGGCTGCTTCCACTTTTTTCATGGGGGTGTTGTTGGCAGGCTACTTACCCTTACTGGTTTCATTCTGTTAGAAATTAAACCTCTGTGGCTGCTATACAGAAAATATACAGTGGTAACTGAAACTCTAAAGAACTGTTAGTACAGTTTGGTTGTCATTGAACTTTGTGTCCATTCAGTGCATCTGATTGTTGCAAACCAATATTGTATCCTTCCGCACCCATGGACAAATGTAAGGGAAATACAACAGGCTGCAAAGGCCACACTGGGAGTGCATAGATACATACCATCTTTACATTACTTCTTATGCCTCTGGCAGCATTCTAAATCCAGTGGATCCAGTGAAAATCCAGTTGGATCCAGTAACCACAGTAGTCATTTGCACTGAGTCAGACATTGTATCCCCACTTGTATTTCTGCTTGTTCAAGATCTTGTGAATCCATTTTCTGCGCCCTATCCTATATAGGGCTAAAAGTACTAAATATTAGGCAGATCTTGGTTTATTTCTGCTTGTGTGTCACTGGATCCAAGCCATGAAATATGAGAAGCAGCCTTGCCTAGGGATGGGCAGAAAAAAGCAGTTCGTGCCGGTTCAAACTGAAACACAAACTGAATCGGACAGGGGGGTTCATTCACGAACCCAACCAGTTTGTGGCTTGTGGCCTTGCAAACTCCGTTGAATGGGACCACATTCCCTTTAAATGGGCTGTCTTTTGCAGTCCCTTTAAACCTTAAAAGACCTGCACAAGAAAGCCTGAAACAGCTGAGCAGTGGTGAGCAGGCTGCTCCCTGCCTCTCAGCTGTTCTTGCAGCTTTTGTGTGGAACAGAAAGTAGTAGGGCTGCCAAGTCCAACTTGGGAAATATCTGGGGACTTTGGGGGTGGAGCCAGGAGACTTTGGGGGTGGAGCCAGGAGAAAGGAAGTGACATCATTTTGTGAAGTCACATCCTGTGATGTTGCTTCCACATGCTGACACATGAACTCATGAAGTTTCCTAATACTGAATCAGGCCATTGGTCCATCAAGGTCAGTACTGACTACTCAGACTGGTAGTGGCTCTCCAGGGTCTCAGGCTGAGATCTTTAATATCACCTATTACCTGATCCTTTTTTAGCTGAAGAGGCTGATACCTCCTGCATGTCAAGCAGATGCTCTATCACTGAGCAACGGCCCTACCGAATCCTTCCTCATCTCGGCAGAATATGATTTTCATATCATAAGAACAGGAGAGAAGCCACAGTGGATCGGCCCATCCAGTACAGCCCATCCAGTACAACACTCTGTGTCACAACAGTGGCCAAAAATACCAGGTGCCCTCAGGAGGCCCAGCAGCGGGGCCAGAACTCCAGAAGCCCTCCCACTGTTGCCCCCCAAGCACCAAGAATGCAGAGCATCACTGCCCCAGACAAAGGGTTCCATTTAGACCTTGTGGCTAATAATAGCCACTGACAGACTTCTGCTGGATGGGGACAGAGAGAGAGAGAGAGACAGACAGACAGACAGAAAAAAGAAAGAAGGAGAGAGAGAGAAGGAAAAGAGCTGGCACAGCCACTTACTTCCATTTAGACCTTGTGGCTAATAATAGCCACTGACAGACCTCTGCTGGATGGGGACAGAGAGAGAGAGAGAGACAGAAAAAAGAAAGAAAGGGGGAGGGGGAGAGAGAGAGAAGGAAAAGAGCTGGCAGATGGACTTACCCCAGGCCCAGCAGCAGCAACCTTTCAATCTTACACCAGCCGCATGCAAAAGCAGGCCCTTCAGTAAGAGCTTAGTCCCTCGTTAATCTCTGGGCGGGGCTCTCTTGCTAACTCTTAAAGGGGAAATGTCTGGTGAGGCTTTTCACTGCAGGCTCTTCAGACATTTCCCTTTAAGAGGCCTGGAAGGGAGAGGGCCCGGCAGGCTCCGACGTTCCCCTCCTGTTGGCAGCCATTGCCTCCCCCCGGTGGCCAGTTTTGAAAAAGCGGGGGGGAAGCATGAAAAATCGGTGTTTCCCCCGCCCTACCGGGGGACTTGGCAGCCCTAGAAAGTAGGGATCTGTCTGTGACCGACTACAAACTACTTTAAAAGTTTGTGGAAGTTTGTGACGGTACCCCATGTCATGAACTTCAGTTAGTGAACCACAAACTGGGCAAAACTCATGGTTCAGTTCATGCCCATCCCTAGCCATGTCTTTAGGAATTAATTCAACCTGAAGTCAGCCTAAATTTTGAGTGGTCCTTCTCCTACTAGGTCAGTGGCTCCCATTTTCTCCCAGCCCAACTGCTCCTAATGGTTACTATTTTTGTTGCCATAAACTTATTTCTTTGTTTTCCTACTCTTGCTTGCCAGGCAGCAAAAACTGTATGCAACATGCATTTTCTTTTTTGACCCTTCTTGTCCTTTTCTTAAGTACTAGATAAAAGGTAGCACTGTTCCCAAATCCAGGCTCTGTGGTTTGACTATGTAAAGGACATTCATTCGAATGGGAAGTAAGAAAATAATGATCTCATTAGCAGAGAGTTTAGCTGTGTGGGGCTTCTTCTCTGTAGTGAAGATTAAATAGTAGCTAGCAACAAACAATAGTCATTTACACAAAGGACTCACATCAAAGTTATTATCTCTTTTCCTGCCCTTTAAGAACATCTTCAGAAATTGATCCTCTACACAACTGCAGATGGCAAACAAAGAAATATCAGGGATGTTAACATTTGGGGAGAGTTTTAAGCTTGAAAGATTAATTTTATCTTCATCCCCCAATACATTCCTGAGGCTGATGTTTTTGAACTAATTATTCATGACATCATTTGTATAACATTTACAGTATCTAAAGTGCTTTAGCATCATCTCGTTTGTCCTTGATGCCTGTAAGGTAGATCTCTAATAATCCTGTTTTTTATCTGTTAGAGAATACACAAGGCAGTATTGAAGTCTCTCAACATGTTTTTTTTTTTGTGTGCAGCACTAAATCTGTACCACATATTAGAGATTTATTTTTTGAGTCCATGTTTCCTGTTTACATAGGGAGATGCAATCCACATTCGAGGAAAACTTTAATACAGCTAGTGATACAGTGCCTAGCTGCTGTACCTTGACTTTCAATTACATTAAATCCCATTATAATCACTTTCTTTATAACAAATCCTCTTTTACACCTGAAATGCTCAGCTCTCGTGGGAGCACTGCTATAGTCTCCCCAATCAAAAACAGTGCAATTCTAATGGAAATACATTAGCTGCACACAATGCTTTGAAACTGTAGCAGGCATCAAAAGGACTTCAACATGTTCTCTGCATTGAAATTCAACAAAGTAGGGAAGAAAAGACTCTAGACATTTATGTTCGATGTCTTAACACAGAGAATCTGCCTCTCCTTGTTATCTTACAAGATCATCTTGCTTGGATAATCATCACTGTCCAAAGACAGGTCAAGTACAGGTTATCTAAAGTACTGTTATTTCAGAGCTTAGTGTTTTCTGTGAAAACTGAAGCAAGAATGTGACGATATTTGTAAAGACCAGTCATAGTGTGACTAAACTTTCCATATTAGCTAGAATTTTATTGCATCACTAGCCTGATACTCGTGCTTCGCTACGGTATTTAAGTTCCGTAAATCCAGTTATAATACTGATGATGTGAAGTTTGAAATGTCACATTTCCTGTAGGAATTCTAATGGAGAAGGCTGTAGTGTAAAAAATGAAGTGAGACGTACATACTGTTTTTTCCCTCTTTACTGAAGGACCTCTCTGTAGACCACATTGGTGGTTCTTCCCTCAGGTACTAGGATCACCAGGCTGCTTGATGAGCTCACTCTGGAGCAGGCAACATAGAACTGTCCATTTAAGAAGCAGTCGTCTGTTAAGTCAACTCCTGCCACCTTCCACGAAAGTGATGGCCTTTCTGCTGGTGTTCCTGGATTGTTTTGCTCATATGGAGACTGTGTTGTTCTGAGCGCCACAGGATGATATTGCTGGTACGTGGCCTGCGCAGCTCAGTGCCCCGCAGGAATACTATGTGCAAATGTCTTTGCTGCATTCCTAAGTTACCTCCTCCTTGTAGCGTTAAAGTATCCTGGCCCTGCTCCGGCACTTGACAGACACCCACCTGTCTGGTGTGTGTGTGGGATTATGTTTAAAGGCATCTGGGAGGCTGGGCCAGCAGCAGGGCTAAGGCAATCCTGCTGAGCAAAAATCCCCAGCGGCTGTAAGCATCCCACCTCCTCTCTTACACCTGACAGGCAGCTGCCTGTCCAGTGTAGGAGGGGGAGGGGGAGGAGTATTAGAAGCCACTGTGGAGGTGAGGCCAGCAGGATCACTAAGGCATTACTGCTGCGGTGGGCTCCCTTGTGGCTTTAAGCACCCTGCAACCGCTGCTGCACCTGACAGACAACCACCTGTTAGGTGTAGGAGGTGAGGGGGAGTGTGTTGGAAGCCATCGGAGAGGCTGGCCCAGCAGCATCACTGCACCTCACAGGTTGTTGTTGGCCATTCCTGATTTCCTCAACTGCCGTTAGCTCTCTGCAGTCTCCTGTAACTGTTTTTTTTTTTTACCTCAGAATGCTGAGCTCTGCCGCTGACCAATCAGAGAGTGGGGGGTGCAAGGAGGCAGCCAAATAGGAATCAACAGGGGAGTACATTTCTCCCCTTTTGACCCACTTAGGGGTCGAATTTCTAAAAATCCCTTCTTAGTGAGCACCTACACCATTAGTGAGCACCTACACCAAACCCTTCTTAGTGAACACCTACACCTCTCCCCAAATTTGGTGCTTCTAGTTCCAGTGGTTTGGCCTGGGCATTGATTTTACATTGAGGAGACTTTCTTTTATATATATAGATGGGTCTGGAAAGTGGTGTGGGAGAATACAAGTATAATTGAGCATGTTCTGTGAAATGTTTTCTGGATGCTATAAGAAACAGATGACAGGGATTCTAGGAAAACTTAATTTGCATTGCATATAACACACACCAGATATTCAAAGTGTTTGCCACACATAGGCTGCGGTTACGCACACTAAATAATCCACTTTCAATCCACTTTCACTGCACTTTTCCACTGGATTTTACTGTGTGAACTGGCAAAATTCAGTTGGAAAGTGCACTGAAAGTGGACTGAAAGTGGATTATTTAGTGTGTGTGACCGCAGCCATAATCTCAGACTGGTTCACACATGCAGGTTTATCATTCAGTTGCAGTTACAAGAGGTGATTTGCATGTGTGAATGAGCCAAATTAAACTTCACAGTCATTGGTATCAATGAATGCCAAAGCAAATGCAATGCAATGCTTTTCAATTGAATCAGTTCATCCATTCAGTTATAACTCATTCAGTACGAAATTAATCATGCTTTAGTAATCCTTACAACAGCCCTGTATGCAGACTGAGAAGAGTTACACTTGAAAACCTTCCAAAAAGTATAGAGTGGCTGAGGTATAATTACAAATAGAGGCCCCTCAGATGGCCACTTGGGCTATCAGCTCTCCAAACCTGCATGGCTGCAGTTATGGTACGATGACCAAGTAGTGTAAGACCAAAAAAAGGAGTAAATTTTAAATTTAGCCATTCTCATGTCTTCCTTCCGTGAGATTTCAAGATTAAATAGCTGGTGGCATATCACATAGACATTCAGCTTTAATCATCTTTTTGGAAAAATACACCTATGATATGTTTGTGTGTGTGTGGGATAAGCATGATGCTCCTGTGTTTGATCCTCTGCTAGCACAAATGTAGGAAAAAAACTGAATCCACTTTCACAGTGGGAAACAGCTATGGGTATTGTACAGGCTATGAAGGCCAGGGGAGAACTATTGTTACTACAAATGGTCTGTTTTGATGTTGGAGAAAATTAGCTATGACACAGAAGGGGCCAGAAGGGTAGAAGGGATTGCATGCCTTTGTATACCAAGGTCCAGTTCAGTAGGAAGACTCCAGATTTAAAGAGTTTTCAATAGATGTATTAGAAAAACATCCCTACATACAGTCGCTCGAAGCAATCAAAATATACACGCAGTCCAGAACTAAGAAATAAAGAGGTGATGATAGAGATGTTTAGGAGCAGTTACAGGGGTTATACTATCTGTCCAGATGTGCAGATGTCCGTGAAGAAGAGAGCACAAATGGCCAGCATTCCATGCTAAGAAAAGAGACCCAGAGCAGAGGCTCTGGGGGTGTACTCAATAATAGGTGCCATTAATTAATGACCATTGATGGTCTTACCGGGGCAGGTTGAATGGGTTTGATGACCGCTAATAGTCCTGCCAGGATAGGTTGAATGGGTTCCCAGGCTTAGACAAAAGGGGGAAATGGGTCTCTGATAGTTGTCTGGAAGGACTATTAATGATCTGATCATTTTTGGTTTCAGTATCCTGCAGGAGGGGACAGGAAGGCCAGGTGTTGAGACAAAGATTTCTGCATAGGTATAGATATCTCAAAAGGGGGATACATGAGGGTATGGAGACAGAGAAGGTTCACCAGATGTCCAATGAATGGCTTTGGAAATGTAGATACCAGTCTGAAAGAACTCGCAATCATTACATATGCATACTTTTTCTGAGTAGAGGGAGGGCTGGAGATTGCCCTGGATTGTGCAACCTTAGATTGAAACCCTTTGCAGAGCTTGGCTGGCTCTGTGGCACAAGTGAAGTGTCCTCTTAGGCCTGGTTTTGTGGGTCTCTTGTTCAGGTCAGAAGTGGGGTGCCCCACTGTTATGGCTACCCTGAGTGTAAGGCAGCACCTCTGGGCTACACTATACAGTACTAAAAAAAAAGATGTTAATCTGTATGCATCTTTATGGCACTTTAGAACTGGGATAAGGCAATATCAGTACTATAAATTAGGAGTATCATAAATGTGTCTTATTTGGGGAGACAAAATAAGTACATACCTTTTGACTGAGAAAAAACTGGATACAATGCAATGAAACAGGTCACAAGAACAGTAAGAGAAGAAGTGTTTGTGGGTCTGGTTTATGGTTGTAACACAGCTCAAATAGTGAGGGAATATCTAGGACTGAAATTCCAGCAGTTTTTCTGAGTGTAGTATTTTCAAGCCCTTGGCATGTTTGTTTTAAGCTTGCTCTACTAATGTGAAATGTGGTGCAAGACGGATAGACTGATTTCGCCTCTTTTTTTCTAGCAGTGCTCCTTTCCACTGCTGACAGGCGGAGATTCAACAGATGGAGCCCCCCTTCCATCTACATTTAAGGGAAACCTGCACTTGTTCAATTTCTGCTTGCCATGTGAGTGCTAAAAATCACAGAAGTCCTGCCAAGAAAAGATGACACCCTTAAAAAGACTGCGATGCTCTTGAAATAGATCTAATGATGGGGTGTCAGTGCTGAGGCATTATGGGAACTACTCTTCACTGTGAGCCTAATGGCACCTGGATTTGGAATGGGGTCTTTTTTTAAACAGTTCAGTTTTGGGCATTCAACAGAATACCTTCTAAATTAATCTATTTTTAAAGATTCCACTTCATACTGGAGCACAGAGACCAGGTCCAGCCCACTGCCTTCTCTCCCCACTTTGTTTTTCTTCTCATGCCAAAAGTATTAATCATTTCTCCACTTGCTAGAACATACAAGGTGAGATGATTCCTTGACAGATCCATTCTTCCACTTTTTCTCCTTTTTGCATGATAATAATAGTTATAGGAAACATCAAAGTTTCTTTAAAAATAAGTATTCTATAGAATGGCCTGGTTCTGCTGAACTTCTTTGTGAAGAAGTGCTTTTTCCTCAAAATGTAAAAATTTTATGTCACCACCCAGTTTAAAATTCTGTATTTATGCATCTGAACAACTATTTGTGAAAAGAAGAAATAAATGAAGGTCAGCAGTGTCTGCCAGTATGACCTCATATTCCTTCTTTGAGCAAAACATAGCGCTACACATTTCAGTTTCATTTCTGACATTCCCCTCTAATTCCCACAGATAATAATCTTGGAGTAAAAATAAAAAGAGCAAAGGAAGAGGGGATGTCCTGTAAAGAACTAAGTGTTCTCTTCAGATAAAGTAAATAATTTGGAGAGTACAAATAGTAGTTCATTTAAAAGGGTCAATTGAATAAGTTCAACCTGCTCAGAAGAAAACTGTTATAGAATGGCCCTACTAACCCACAAGCTCCATTCCAGTTTGGCCCTCTGGGGCATCTAGACACTCAGCAGTCATCCCAAGTCTCCACCCAGTGCTATGTCCCTCTGCCAAGTCTGTCTGATTCTTGGAGAGTTTTTTCTGCTTCTCTCTGGTATTTTTGCTGCCACTACCCAGTCACTTGGAGTATTGCCCACCAAGTGGGCCAGCACTCCTAGCATTCTGTCCATGCTGCTGTTCAAAGGTTCCACCTAGTGCCAGAGTCTCCCACTACCTGACTACTTGTTACCACAGAGAAGGCTCATTGCACTGGCATACTCTTGGGGAAATAGCAATCTAGCAACCAACTGCCTCCCTTGAATGGAGGAGGTGTATGTGATAAGAGAACAACTAACAGTATTTAAAATATTGAAAAACAATATCCCACACACATACTCTGCACAGCAACAGATTGAGCAACGAATACAGAGGAATGGTGCAAACATGCAACCCTCTATCACTTAGCCTGTACATGCCCTAGCTGATCTTATTCTAAAGGAGGCACTTTAAGCTTAGGAGTTACAGCATTCAGGAAAGCACCCTGCAAAATGGGCCATGCTGAATGCTCCCCCAATAATAGATCTTGTTCTTTTTCTAGCCAGGAAATTTATTACCTCTGCCTGCTCACTCGCTCATGGGTCATTGATTCTTGTCCTGTCTTTCCCAGGAAGAGATACAATGTGGCATTTGGCATCCCCAAGTCTCTATCGCCTCCAAAGTGTCACATTCCTGCCAGGCCCTTTAATTGTTCTCTGTTAGTTAGAAATATTTGTATATTAAGTGCTGTGTGTGTGTGTGGGGGGGAGGGGTTGTAGTCCTAAAATGAAATTCATTTCTCCATGAAAGCCACTTAATAAATGTTTAAATATTGTAAAGTCACAAAACTGCAATCCCAGAAATATCTAACATTTGGGATGATTAGATATTTAGGTTTCAGTTCTGCATCCAACACAGATCTCTTATATAACCTTCCTTCTTCATGTCAAGCTTAGCCCAGTTTGAGATATGCTGCTTTTGTGTCAGGCATACTTTGACGTGGTCAGGTCATGCACATAATGTAGAAGCCTCCTGCACTTCACCTTTGAAGACCTGGCAGCTCAGATTATCTCAGGACCCCCATTTATTCATGTTTTACCTGTATTATTTTTATAACCTTTTATTACAAAACTGCCCCAAGGGTCACTTGCTAATAAAATAGCATAAATACAAAATCATGAGATCAAGAAAAATGAATATAAGCATTTAAAATAACTGAAAATACATCAATCCAATTTAAATCAATTAAAAACCTTAAAATAAAGCAAGAAACAGCAGCAATGAGGATTTAAAATAGTAGCTGTCTGAATCTTGGTGGGTAAAAATCAATTCTTGAAGGCCCTCAGGAACAAGAAATCATTAGCTGGAATGCCAAGAGGAATGATGTCAACACATGAAGAAGCTTTCAATCTGTTTGCAATTTATTTATTTAGTCGCCTTGGTGGCCCTGATGTGGCAGAAAGGTGGGGTAGAAATAAATAAATATTTTTATACACTGTGCAGTGAAACATTCCACACTAAATGGAGGAGAATCAAATTGAGCATGGATAAATGTTTCTACTGATATACTAAAGCAAAAAGCTCCCTTGTGTCCCCTGCCCCCAACTAAAGTGTTCAAAAACTGAAGTCCTGTTCACAATAGTGCTTTCTTTCAACTCATCCTCTTTCTCATGATCGTTTATTCATAATTCAAAATAAGCACTGTTTTGTCTCCTTTTCCCTATGCTCTGTGGTGACCTTCAGTATGGTTGCTGGCAAGGTAATCACTTTTGGTGCATGCTCATAGCTTAGACTGTGGTCACACAGCAAGGTTTTTGCGATTTGTTATTGCGATAAATTTGATTGGGAATATTTTTTTCCAGGTTGGGATGATCACACATCCCTCCCTGAACAGCAAGCATTGTGCGAAAAGGCTCTGGGCACCATCTAAATAGCCGTGTCGCCGCTTGGGTGGTGCAGTGCAATTTTTTAAAAAATTGCCTTGCACATGCGCACATGCACACATCTGGATCACCACCCACACCTTGACTCGCTGTACTCCCTTGTATTTACAGGTTCCCCTCCCCCCGAACAGCGAACAAATGAACCAGCGATGTACTACCAAGTGCTGGAGTCTAAATGTGCACTTGAACATTTTAACATTGAATTTATTCAGTGAAGGATTGCTCATGAGCACAAAGGTGGAAGCTGGAAAAAAAACCCTAATTGCGTGAAGGATGATCAGACGACCCTAACTGCAATCATTGCGAGAGATGGCTGTCCAGATCGGCAAAATCGCAGATTTAAAGCACAAATACCAGCAAAGTACTTGATTTCCCCAGTGCTGGAAAACTTGCTAGGGAACCAGGAGGATCATTTGAGTGAGCCCGCTTTGGCGTGGGAGGCAGATGCAGCCGCCTGATCAGCAATTTTAAATGCAAGAGGGAACAACGGAGAAACCCAATCAAAATGATCATGTGACCACAGCCTTAGTTGCTGCATGCTCACAATTTCTTGGCTTTCCTGGATTACATGTTGGACTGCCCTGGAGTCATCACAGACAGGTACTGCCTCATTGAAAAATGGCTATTGTCCAGAGACAGGACCATCCCTGGGCTCAGTCATGCCACTAACTGCAGGACAGCCCTACTTACCCAGCCAGGGCCTCTGCTCAAGCTAGATCCAGCCACGAGGAAAGAGGTGACTGTGCACTCAGCCTTGCTGCCACTGATGAACAAAGAAGAAGAAGAAGAAGAAGAGATTGGATTTATACCCCGCCCTTCACTCACTTGGAGTCTCAGAGCGGTTTACAAACTCCTTTCCCTCCCCCTCCCCACAACAGACACCCTGTGAGGTAGGTGGGGCCGAGAGAGCTTTTTCCCAAGCTGTCCTTGAGGGAACAGCTGGTACAGAGCTATGGGCCACCTCAAGTCCAGAGCCTATGCCAACCTCCTGGAACAGGCCAGTGGACTGGGAAGCAGCACCACAGCCACTTGAGGCCCCAGAACAACAGTGAAAACTGAGGATGGAGGTGAGAGAAAGCCAAGCCTCAACACCAGGTCCCATGATGGTCTGCAGAAGTGAGAGCTGGGGTCTGCAACAAGCCTTGACACTGGTTGATGATGTCATCAGCCATTGCCTAGGCCAGGGGATAGAATCTCCCCTCGCTGGCCAGGTCTACCCTGAGGCTGCCAATCCTGCCTCCTTGAAGGACAGCCAGGGGAATAGAACCCAGCCTGGCATAGTCAGGATACAGTTCAGGGGGAAATAGGAAAGATGGGAGGAGAGAGAGAGTGGGAGAAAGCTGATAAAGAAATTAGAGAAGCTCTGCCCCAGGAATCAGAAGATTGGTTCAGGCTTGACTAAAGGAGGCAGAGCCAAGGCTCGGGAGGGGTAGAAGAGAAAGGCTCCAAGGGAGGAGGCACAAGGCTGGGCTGAGAGTCTTCGCACTCCTGGAGACGAGAGGGAAGGACTCAGGGTGCTGTCAACCTTGTCCTCCTGTCCCCATTTCTGAGGCCAGTAGAGACTTTCAGGGCTGGATGTGATGGAAGAGGGTGAGAGGACAATGCTAGCTGAAGAGGGTGCTTACAGCTACATTTTGAATATATGTACTGCTTTTTGGGCTGGACTGTCAATAGCAGTCACCAGCATCGATCACATTGGTGCATGTCCCTGCAGATTGCATGAGAATATGCAAAGTATTTTTTGACCAATTTAGAACTAACATATAGATGCACAGTTTGTGGAGTTTGGAAGGCAATCTGTCAGATGGAGGATGTGGAGAGGGGACAGGGACAGCTACTGGAAAACAGTATGCAAACATTCACAATATAATACTGAATACAGTATGCAAACATTCACAATATAATACTGAATACTTTCCCATAGTAAAAAAGTGAAAACTTTTGAGTGTTCAAGGTGTGCTTCACAATTTGTAATCATATGGCTCTGCTATCACTCCAGACTTTGCTACCCATAAATTTGCTTTGCTACCCACATATTTAATGAGGGATTGGAGTTATTCAAACACATATTATATTTAAATATTTTTAGATAAGGATTGTAATGCATATGGGATACAGATTTCTTGTATGTTTGATATCAGCATCTGACCAGCTTTAATTCCATTCTTTGGCTCAAGGTAGCTGATGTGACACAGTGATCCCCAGTGCTGAAGAGAAATATTTTAATTTGAATCCAGATGTAAACTGCTTGGAGAGCAAGCATCATTTGTTATGACACCAACTGTTGTTAGACCTAGGGTCGTAGCAGAGGTAGCCCTCTGTTCGTCTCTTCCACCATTTCCAAACTACAGTTAGCCTTTGCACTCTTATGGCTTTGGTGAATACTTCATTTCAAATAGCATCTGTTCTACAATTCTAACATTTTGTATTTTTAGATGGTGGGGTCAGGATGAGTACAAAAATAACAAAGAGTCTGCCCTTGCAAATAACTGCTTGGCTCCATGGCTTGCGGAAATCAAATCTAAGACCGAGTTAAAGATAAATTCTTCTTGCTGAACTTAACCTTTTATGATTCAGAATTGAAAACTCTGAGACAATGAAGGCTAACCTCATGAGTTTTGTGGACAGACTGCTCATTGATGAAATTCCTTTGACAAGGGGCTCTAAAACTGTAAATATTTGTACTTGGAAGCAATCCTTACTGGAATAAACCTGGTGAGGAATGAACTTTTTAGGGTGATTTGTTATCTGTTATTTTGGGGGTATGCTTTCCTCAGAAAATATTGTATTCTTCTTCAAGAGGATATGTGAACAAACCATCAGCACAAGCCAAAAATCTGAATACATCTCTCTCTATAATAATTCTGTTTTTGGGTGGCTTCATTTGATGCACTCCCTAATCAGTTGGCTGCAAGAACTGCCACTCAGAACAGAGTCCCTGGCCACTGGCTGTGTTCTCTGACTCCTGCCCACAGAAGCGGTGCAGGCCCAAACTTGCCTCAGAAGACAGTTGCTTCGCTCTGGTGAACACACCTACTGTCTTCGCTCTTGCGACAGCTCTGTCAGTTCTCGGGGGAGGGTTTGCCACACAACATGTTGGCAGCCTTTGGCAGGCCTCGGTGGCCCTGCTGTTCTGCCTGCTCCCTCAGCAACACTCGCCATGACCTCGGTGGGCCAGCCTGCTCCCGATGCCTGTGGCCCATTCAGCCCAAAGCAGTGCTGCGCCTCCCCAGCACCTCTCCCTTCTCTGCAGGAGTTGTGTGGCTGCTCCCCCCAGATCAATAGCCAGTGCAGAGGAGGAGGGCCCAGCAGGCAGCCTTGGCCCCTAAGCCGTGCACAAGGCCTGGCATCACACCCGGAGGCTCCAGCGGAGAAGCCCTGCTGCTGTCACAGGAGGAGAGAGGCCCTGCCTGGGATGGGCCAGCCTGGCCATGCCTAGGCCGGGTGGCTTGGCCTGCCCGGGCCTTGAACAGGCAGTGAAGGGACAAGGCTGGGTGGCTTGGCCAACCATGGCCTCAAATGGGAAGGGGGGGCGGGACAAGATTGGGCAGCCTAGCCCACCGGGGCCTTGAACAGGGGGAAGAGGACAAGACCAGGTGGTTTGCCCCACCAAAGTCTTGAATGGGTAGGGGGCAAGATACAAGGGGGGCCACGATCAGGTGGCTAAGCTAGAGCCTGTTGTATTTATTGCCTATTGTATATATTCCTAGTGTTAAATATTACACAAAATAAAAATGCAATTTAGGGAAAATTACATCATGCACATCCCACTATGATTGACTGAGCTCTTGTGACATCATCAACTGTTAACACAGGTTCAAACTTAACAGAGTAGGCCACGCTTTAAACAGTGGTTGTGTTTGCTGTGATTATATATACCAAGCTTCCGAAGTTATGCATACAAGAGTGAGGGCATGCAAAGAGTGAGTTATGCAAACAAGAGTTATTCACAGTTTCATGTTTGATAGGAAAACACTGTTGTAACACCAGGTAAAAATAATACCATATAAAATGTGGAGTCATCCTGTAGGGGAAGGGTTAATCTCTAGAATATTGAAAGTGCAGTTTCTGTACAGGATTTGAATGTTCCAACTCAGTATAAAGAAGCCAATTCATGCTCCCTTTTCTCTTCATGAATGTACATGAGAATAATTTTTCACTAGAAAATTGTGGTTGAATTTGAAAAGAAATCCACAAGGAAGCTTGAGCACATATTGTCCGCTCCTTTTGCAAGATGAAATGAAAAGAAATATATATAGCACAAAAGTAACCCAGTGACCAGAAATAGAATTTACTTCATCATAAATAATGCTAAGGACCAATAATAATAATAACTACATATGAGAGAGCCAGTTTCGTGTTGTGGTTAGGAGCATGGACTCTAATCTGGGAGAACCTCCACATGCAGCTGCTGGTGTAACCTTGGGTCAGTCATAAGTTCTTTCAGAGCTGTTCTCTAGGGCAGTTCTAGAGAGAGCTCTCTCAGCCCCACCTACCTCACAGGGTGTCTGTTGTGGGAAGGGGAAGGGAAAGGGATTGTTAGCTGCTCTGAGACTCCTTTGGGTAGTGAAGGGTGGGGTATAAATCTCCTCCTTTTCCTCTTCTTCAGTACAAAAATTAATTCGAATGTTCTTTTTAACTGGAAAAAACTGGTGGCAGAGATGGCTAGCTGGCAGCCATAAGACTAAGAGTAAGTGCTGAACTGCAACTGATAATGAAGCTCAAGACAATGCATCCACCTGGATTGAACTGAGACCTAAGTTTCCTGTCTCATTACCAATGCTGATTTCTCCACGCCTATTACCCCTCTGCATATCTCACCTAAATCCAATCACGCCTGCTATGGTTATTCACCTGCTATTGTCATTTGCCTACTAACGTCATTAGGCATCTGAAATCACCCCATTTCCCAATAAATAGGACAGATGGACACCTATTCTAGCTGTATCTGAAGAATTGAGCAGTGACTCACCAAAGCTCATACCCCACTACGTTTTTTGTTAGTCTTTAAGGTGCTACTGGACTCTTGCTCTTTTCTACTGCCACAGACAGTCTAACATGACTACCCATCTTGATCCATGTCAGATTAAGTTGAAGGTTTACCTATTTCCCACAGTTACCAACTATATGCCCCAGGAAGCCCACAGCAGAAAGAGACACAGCCTTCCCTTGTTGTCCATCCAGCAACTGATATTCAGAGGTATACTATCTTTGAACATGGAAGTTCCATTTAGCCATTGGGACTAGTAGCTACTGATGGGACTAGCCCTCATGGTCTTTTAAAAGGTTTTCATTACAATCTGTAGAAGCTCCATTAAATGTACGGAAGATGAGCAAGGGCAGATCATTTTATTCCTTTCAGTTGACATAGCCCAAATGAAGTTCCTGTAGGTCTTGGCCCATAACAAAACCTATTAAGATTTATCTAACTAACATTCAGAGAATGGAAACATCACTATATTAGATATGCAAATATTAGACTAACATTTTTCTGATAAGTTTTTTTAAACACATCTTTTGGTGGTGGTGGTAGGAATTATAGCCACAGGCTTTTTAAAGTAAATTCCCTGTAATGGAAGGTATCAAATATAATCCTGGATTTAAATTTTTTACAAAGGTTTCAGAAACCCCCTCCCCTGGCTGCCAGAGTCTATGGCTGCGCTCACACGGCCCCTTTAAATCCGGGAGGGCTCCCGGATTTAAAGGGGCCACATTTTTCTACCGTGGGTTGGGATGTCTACACATCCCAACCCCTGCAGCAGCAGTGGTGGCGGCGGGAACGGCGGCAGCGACCGCTGAAGAGGCGGCCGCTGAAGAGGTGGCCGTGGCGGAAGCGGCGGTGGCCGCAGTGTAAACAGCGGCGGCGTGAACAGCGGCGGCGGCCGCTGAAGAGGCGGCCACTGAAGAGGCGGCGGTGGGAACGGCGGCAGCGGCCGCTGAAGAGGCGGCCGCAGCAGCGGCAGAAGTGGCAGTGACGGCCAAGGACCCGCCAGCCACCTGGTGAGTGTGGGGTTCCCTCCCCTTTTACACTTGGGCGCTTGAGTGGCCAAGCACCTGAGTGTAAAAGGGGGGAAAAATGGCCGGCGGGACTATCTGGACAGCCCTGCTCTCGCAATGCTTGCGTGAGAGGGCTGTCCAGATACCTCAAATGCGGGTTCCTCCCGCAGCACCCGGGAAAACACTTGATTTTCCCGGGGTCGGAAAATGCGGGAGGAACCCGCATTTGAGCCTGCTTCAGCGTGGGACTTGGGGCGGGCCGTGTGGTTGGCCCCTTTAAATGCAGGAGGAAATAGCCCTTCCTCCCGCATTTAAGGGCCGTGTGGCCGCAGCCTATTATATAGTTTAATTGATTCCAGTTTGTGTGTAGTACAGTCTCCTTGGGGAGCACACAACATAGCTGCCCTCTGTATGCATCCTACAGGAGAGGTGTGTGTATGTGTTGGGTGCAGCAATGCCATTGCTTTGAGTGGCCTTTCAAAATAAGTTGAGATAAGGCAATGGAAGGAATGAAGAAGGGGGAGAACATCCCTGAAGATGTTTCCTTACTGTTAAAATTGACCAGCCAAGCCAGGATAAGGGCCACTCATTGTTAATACTTGAGGCCTGTCTGAATATAAGGCAAATACGTGTTCCTGAATGGATGTTTTCCAGAGGGGAGTGGTGACAAGAGAGGAAGTCATAGCATTTATAGAGAAATTGCAAACTAACAAGTGACCAGGACCAGATGGTATCCATCCATCCATCCATCCATTAAAGAACTCAGATGTGAAATTGCTGATCTTCTAAGTAAGATATGCAATATGTCCCTAAGATCAGCCTCTGTACCAGAGGACTGGAGAGTGGCCAATGTGAATTCCATTTTAAAAAAAGGATACGGGGCAGGGGGATCCAGAAAATTACAGGCTGGTTAGATTAATATCTATTCCAGGTAAATTGATGGAAAGCATTATTAAACATTTTGTCAGTGTTGGAGTGAGCAACTCAGCATGCCTGGATATTGGGGGCCCTACATTACTCTATCTAAGACCGATTTCGCACACGCCACTTGCCTCTCATTCTCTCCGGAGCTTCCCCGTCAAGATTGTCGTGGAGCATTTTTGTCAATTTCACACTCGAAGCCGCAGTTCCTCATCTGCCCCGCATGTTTCTTTTCGTATTACCGGCTGCTGCGAGGCTGCTGTGAGGCTTCCTTCTGCTGCTCCCTCTCATTCCCCTCCCATTCCCCTCCTAGCCCCTCCCTCGTTCCCTCCTAGGTTTTTTTTAACCCTTTTTTAAAACGCATGCACGATTGCGTTATTTTGTTATAATGCAAAATGTCGGGTGCATTGCCAGTGGGATCTCAGGCACAAAATGTTGGCCCTTTTTTATTTGTATGCCTAACATGATTACCTTAGGAAGCCTACGGATCAAAAATAAATAAATTGCCAGGCCGCTGGAAGCAACCTGTTCGTACTATTCCCTCCACCGAGGATATTTCCCCAGAAACTGATGGGGCAATGTATTTTAAACAGGATGCTCACTTCCCAAGTATGTTTGCTGCAACGTTTGTGGGCGGCATCTCTTGTAAAAAACATGCATTCATATTTTCCACTGGTGACATGTAAGGATGTGCATCTCGTTAAAACTTTGCTTCCTTCAGATTTCCTTAGCTGTTTTTGTCCCTTCCATTGAAACCTCCACACTGAATTCAAAATCCTGCTTTCATTGGGGGGGCACTGTTGCAAATAAGCTGCACATCAAGGGGCGACGGTAATGTGAGCCCACTGATCCGGCTGCTGTGCCCATGCACCTTTGTGCCCATGTGCCTACGTGCAGGATGGCAAAATGGTCCAAAGCCACATGCCACCGTGGCGGCACTGCCAGGGGCCACTTCGCAGTGTGAACACTCCATTCTGCCTCCTCCCCGGTATGGTCCCGTATCAGTCCACGCAGTGCGACCAGAAAGCCCCGCGACAACTTGGCCTGGGTCTTTTTGCCCTGCTTCCCTTGTGCTTCACTCTGCCAGTCTGTCCTCTGCCTAGGAATAAGTGGTCAGTTCTTGCAGTGGAGGAATGTGAGCAGCTCGGTCCCTCAAGGATCTATATTGGGACTGGTGCTTTTCAACTAGTTCATAAATGAATGAGTTAGGGGTAAGCAGTGAGGCGGCCAAGTTTGTAGATGACACCAAATTATTTCAGGTAGTTAAGCTCCAAAAGGATCTCTTCAAATTGGGGGAAATGAGATTCAGTGTGAGCAAGTGTAAAGTGATGCATACTGGGGCAAATTATCCTGACTTCAGATAAACACTGATGGGATCTGAGCTGGCAGCAACAAACCAAGAAAGGGGACCTTGGAGTGGTAGGGGATAGCTCAATAAAAATGTCGACCCAGAGTGAGGCTGCTGTGAAAAAGGCAAGTTCCATGCTGGCCATAATTGGAGCAGGAATAGAGAATAAAACTGCTGTCATACCAACCTTATACAAATCTATGGTGAGACCACACTTGGAATATTATGTACAGTTCTGGTCACCATACATGAAAAATGATATTGTAGAGCTTGAAAAGGTGCAGAAAAGAGCAACCAAGATGATCAGGAGGCTAGAGCAGCTGCCCTATGAGGGGAGCTGTTTAGCCTAGAAGAGAGGCGAGTAAGGAGAGACATGATAGAGGTTCATATAATTATGCATGGCATGGAGAGACTGGATAGGGAGAAACTTTTCTCCCTCTCCCATGATCCTAGAACCCAGGGTCATCCACTGAAGCTGAAGGGTGTGAGATTCAGGACAGACAAAATTGTGTATTTCTTCAGACAGGTTATAGTTAATTTGTGGAACTCACTGCCACAGAATATGGTCATGGCTGCCCATTTGGAAGGCTTTAAAAGGGGAGTGGACAAATTCATGGAGTGGCTAGTAATCATGATGGATATGTACTCCCTCCAATACCAGAGGTAGTATATCTCCTTAAATCAGTTGTTGGGGAGCACAGGCAGAATGATGCTGTTGCAGTCTTCCTGTTTGTGGGCTTCCTACAGGTTGCTGATTGGCCACTGTGTGAACAGAATGCTGGACTAGATGGGCCTTTGGTCTGATCCAGCATGGCTCTTCTTATGTTCTTTTGAATGCGCCCACAGAATACTATCTGGAAGATACGAAATCCTTCTTCAGCCCATAAAGATACAGTAGTGAGGGAGAACAATGATCAGGAAGGACTCTCCTCAAGAACAATCTGCAAAGGTACAGATCATTCCTTCAGAGGTTATTACATTACTAGTTATTACTGATCACAGTGTTTTATTGTTGATATTTTGCAATGGGTCAGAAAGTTATATGAAGAAGAGTCCAAGAACCTTCCTGAAATGTGGTCACTTAAAAATGTTAAGAAAACATTTGGAAATGAAGCAGAAAATACACAACAATCCATATTTTATGTAATCTGGTTTTTAAAAACCTTACGTTTGCATTTTCATAATTGTGTGTGTGTAACTGACTGGAATTTTATGGCAGGGACAATATCCTCAAGGGAAGAGAACTAGATTACTGAGCCAACATTTTACGATTACTGCTTTTTTTGGGTTAATTCTATTAGAAAATACATAGCTTCAACCACTGTGGGTACTTCGAGGGTCAACAAACAGAATAAATAAATATGTAATAGGGACAGTCTGAAACCACTTGATTTTTCCATGGTCAACATCCAGGAACTACAATTTTAAGATCTATATCATGCAGTTTTTATTCACATGAGAATTCCAGTTGCTGCCAGTGAAACTTAAAGTATGTGAATTACTAGGACAAATTTGTAGCATTGCTTTGATGTGATAAGGGCTGGATGTTTTCCTTAAAGAGGATGCAGCTCCCATTTAATGGAGGTTTGGTTTTCCTTGTCTTAGTTTATATCATCAGGCATATTTAATCACTTTTACTAATTACTGGTATTGCTCCTTATAGCTGAACTATTCATCTAGGGCTGTTTTGGAGGCTTCTTGTCTGGTGTCCATCTTTAAATGGAATGCATTAGGGTATACTCATGGTAAAATAGATTCTGTTCCTTCTGCAGTTTCTGCAGTTATAAAATTATGGTGCGTGATGTCTTGACGATGTAATCTGACCCATTTTCACAAACTAAATTAACATTATGGTCCAATCTAGATCTAAAATGGGGGGGGGGGAATCTTTTTTACATGAAGCTTGGACAGATAGTGGGATTTTTTTTTTTTACTTTGGGCCAATTAATAGATTATGATGATGAATTTTTGTCATTTTCTCAGCAGAGGTCCAGATATGACTTGTCAACCTCTGTTGAATAGCAGTGTTTACAACTGCAACATCTGTTGGTATCTAAATATGGCCCTGCAGCACTGAGTGTTTCAGAGGCTCTCTTACTCCTGGAAACGCTCATTAAATCAATGCAGAAAACAAAAACAATGTGTTTATAAATCTTTGATGTCAGTTAATAAATATGACACACAAAGTCTGAGGAATTAATGGAATAAGGAGCTATATAGTCCTGTTTTGCCAAAGCACAAGCCCTAAACTTTATACCTGCTGTTTCTGTGGTTCTCAAGCTGTGACTTTCGGCAAAAAAAATTTTATGGTTAGGATATACTGGACACCACAGTGCCTTTTTAGTGTTGCTAGTGGTACAATTTAAAGTGTTACTATACTTATACTATACTTATACTTATACTATACTATACTTAAAGTGTACAATTTAATCTCTTAAACATATGCTTTGAGTGTGTCCAGATATTTGATCCTTGGAGGAGGAAGTAATTATTCATGTCAATTTTGTGTTAGAATATTTGTTGATTTTTGAGGATGCTTATGTACTTTTAAACTATTTGCCTTTCTCCTGGAGGCTAAATGGTAGTCAACAAAAATGGACCCTGTGTTCCCTTACTGTTGCTAAAAGACTTCTATTATAACACTGGAAAGATAAATGCACACCTCCTGTAATGCAATGGACTGAGGACCTTACAACCTAATTAACATTTTAGTGTTTGGCGTATATACGGCAATTGGTATAAACATATTTTTAGGTATTTGGAAACCCTTTGTAAATGCTTATGTGTAGATTTGCAACCACACTTTATATATTTGCTTCTCGAAGACCTACTGGAGTGTCCCCTTCAGGTGTCAGATGTGTCCCACTGCACTGCCAAGGAACACGTACTCTCCTGCATCTTAGACTGGGTGGGGAGGGGTTGGCCCATGAGCCGAATGGGCCCAGAATTCATGCCTTTCTCTTCCCGCTGAGAGGAATGGTTGTCGCACAAGGGATGTCTACAGTAGGGAAGTGAGCCCGAGGACTCTGAGGAGGAGCAGCCACCTTCAACAGAACTGGTACCTGATGGGGGTTCCACAGAGGACAGCGACCTACCCATAGGCAGAGAATGGCAAGAGGAACCTGAGGACACCAAGAGCCCAGAGGCTGTGCCGATGTCTCTGGAAGCCCCCGGTACACTGGACTCCGTACCAGAGACTCTGACACCCAAAGTAGAGCTATGCCATTCAAACTGAGAATGACACTGTCCAGTATACTTAAGAGACTTTGTCTGCTGAGTAGTTTGAACTTAGGGGGGAGGGGTGTAATGTACTGAGTGAGTTGCATTCCATTGAGAGGGCTGAAAACAGCCTGAGCTTGAGATGCATAACAAAAGCTGGCTAGGATCCAAAAAAAGACCAGTAGGGAAGCAGGGATCCTGGAAATAACCAATTGAGAAACAATGTACTGTAAATAGCCTATCACTGGGAGTGGAGTGTGTGTGTGTGGGTGTGACCTTTAGGACATAAATACCCGGCTTTGGCCGGGCAGTCTTGGTCTTTGTCCTCATGGCTGAAATCATTAAAAAACTATGAGCTGATCACTAAACGTGTTTGAACCACTATACTTCAATGTCCTAGATTGTTGAAGTCCAGTAGTTTAAAACCAGCAGCTAAAAACTGTGCCTAGAAGATGCATAGAAGAAGCATTAGAATAATTGGACTTCTGGTTTTGGCAAGCTCTATGGCGTCTTCCCGTAGCAGTGGGAGACGCGACCAGGATTCAGTGGACTGAAGGGGCTCCAAACAGGTTTCAGACCCTCAAGGACCTTTGTAGGGGGATCCTGCCTGAGGTGCTTGGGGGTAGCCTCTCTCTGGAATGGCAATCCCGAGATTGAGGCACCCCCCTCCCTCCATAGGTTCAGCTGCTGTTGCAGCCTCCGGGCACAGTTGAGCGCACACTGGATGGCTGCAGGAGTCAGCATGCAACAAGGAAAAAATTCCCTGTTAGAAACATGTAGCGAAATGTGAGTGGAGTTGTTTTTTCTTTTTACTTGAAGATTCTCTGTTGTGAGCTTGCAGCTCAAAGCAAAGGTTTTTTTTAAAGTTTAACCCCCTCACCTCCCCTTAAAGAATCTGAACCACAGAGAATCTGAATGCTGTGGAGTGGGTGAAGGTGGGAGGAGATCTTTTTTAAGCGATTAAAAGAAAAAGAAAGTCTTTTGACTATTTTATGGGAATTTCCCTGTAAATGTAAACAAGAAGTGATGACTGGATGGGGAGAAAAGATGGCGGGGAAAGCAAAACCTTCTCCTAAAGCTCCATCTACATTTCTGGGTGCAAAGTCTGAGTCCAGTACAGATCTGACTGCAGCTTTGGCAATAGCCTTACACCCTCTGATGGACCAGCTGAATACTGTCAACTCTAAGCTGGATTCTTTGCAACAACAGGTGACAGAGGGAAACAAGAGGTCTAATCAGACAGCTAAAGGATTGGAAGAAGTTAAAACCAAAGTAGAAAAGACTGATTTAAAGCTGATCATGATGGAAAAAGAAAGGATTTCTGATAAAGATAATCTGCTGAAACTTCAGATGGAGAGGTCTTCTTTTTTTGAGATTCCAGGACATACCTGAACAAAAGGATGAGAAGCTCAAAAAGATTCTCAGTGAAGCTATAGCTCCAATGACAGATTTGCAAGCAGATCAAATACAAAGCGATTTGGATATGGTCTATAGGACCTACCTTGAATTTGTAAAGAAGAAAAATCTGTCTGGAGAAGTTATGGTGAGGTTCTCTAAAAAGTCAACCAGAGATGTGGTGCTCAAGGCCACTAACAGAAATGCCCTGAAGATTCAAGAAGAGGATATTAAAGTGCTAAAGGGCATCCCATCTGAGGTCAGGAAGAAGAGAAAGCCTTATAAAAATCTGACTGTATTTCTTCAATCAGAAAGCATCATGTATTGCTGGCTTACTCCAGAAGGCGTGGTTTTCAGCTACAAAGGCAAGAAGGAAAGAATTGATTCAGCTGCAAAAGCCAAACATTTTTTGGACTATTGCAAAGAAGGAAAAGATAAAGCACCATCAGAGGACTCTTTGGATTTACAAGAGAGCATTTACGATCTGAATGGTTCGGACATGCCGGGAAGTAAAAGCTCAGAAGATGAAGAGTCAGATTCAGCTTTGGGGGCAGCAGCATCGAAGCCCCAGAGAGGAAAGAAGAAAAAGGGAACTCGCAAAGAAAAATAAGCTGTATTTGTTGAAAGTCTTATTTGTCTATATAATCCATTCCGAATATCAGTCATTCATATATCTGTAAGCTTTTAAGTTAGAAATGTTAGCATTTTAAAACCTTATTTTAAGTTTTCCTTGAACAGACTGAAGCAAGAATATCTTAATAGCATTTTTTTTTAACTTCTGTATACCTTAGGGTAATGTAGTATTTTAGTTATGGTAGTGGTTTTAGGTGTTGTAGTCATAAAAATCAATAAAATCATTTTTTAAAAAAAGAAAGATTAGAATAATTTATCATTAGCAGTCTATCTTGGAATGGAGCTGAATTTCAGAATAATCTACAAGGGCAGCCCCTTGTTTTGTATTTCTTGGGTCATGCAACCTGCATCTTCATATGGTATTCATGTGTCTCACCACAAGGAGATGTGCAGGATCACTCTTTGAAGAAGTACAACACATTCACACTTCGTTTTGCCATTTCCTGCTAATTCCTAAAGAGTAGAATAATCTAGCTTCCAGTAAACTGTGCGGGGAGAGCAGCCTAGAAATTGAATCAAACAAACAAACAAACAAACAAACAAACAAACTGGTGTGTGACATATGTACATAGGCGCTTCACTTACTCATTGTCTGGTACTACAGGTCTCAAAACATTTCCCCTGTATGGGTCACCAACTGGATCTGTATGAGGCAAAGGACGTAAAGGCAATTCATGCTGGAATCCCATCACAGCAGTCCAGAATATTTCTAGTTTTTGGAATCAGCTGAAACCAGAGGGTCACTGCCTTCCATATACTTATTTTGTTTATTGAATGTATTGTACTGTTTTAATTTTATCTAATTCTGAATTGGGCCCAGAAGGGTGGATAAGAAAATTCACACAACAGGGCAAGGGACAGATGAGGAAGCCTATGAGAAGCTAGAGGTTTGTAGAGATTAATGCCTACAGAGATAATGTCCATCAGTGGCCATTTTGGAGTCCATAGTTAACCACAGCGATATTATTTATTTACTTAAAATATCTATATGCCCTTCTTTATATGCTTGTTTGGTGTAGTGGTTAGGAGCATGGACCCTAATCTGGAAGAACCGTTTTTGTGTCCCCACTCCTCCACATGCAGCTGCTGGTGTGACCTTGGGGCAGTTACAAATTTTTTCAGAGCAGTTATCTCATGAGCAGTTCTCAAAAGAGCTCTCTCAGCCCCACCTACCTTACAGGATGTGTGTTATGGGGTGGGGAAGGGAAAGGAGATTGTAAACTGCTCTGAGATTCCTTTGGTTGTGAAGGGTGGGGTATAAACCCAATCTCCTCTCCTTTTCCTGAGCATTTTAGGACCCAGGTGGGTATCAACAGTATAAAAACAATTTCATAAAACAAACACTAAAACAACAGATACAAAAAAAATTAAAAACCAATTTAAAAATGCCTTATCTTCTTTTTGCATTAGGGTAATCCCCTTTAGCCCACGCTCAGGCTGCCCCCAATGCTGTCTGGAATAACTCTGCTTTTTCAGCATTGCCAGAAGGGTAGGAGCCCCCCCCCCCCAATCTCTTCTGGGTGGCTGTTCAAGAGGCACAGGGCACCCACTGAAAAGTCTCAAGCTTTGACTCTTGCTGAACATGCCATAGAAAAGGAAGGTACTGACAGGAGATCTTGCTTATAAGAACAAAACTGTTAGCTACCTTACTAGATGTAGCTGGGGGGAAAAGCTGCTGCTGCCTCTTCTGCTTCTTCTTTTGCTGCCATGGACAGCAGTTTCTCCAACAGGAGATCAGAATCCATCATACCTCCCAAGCTCTTAACAGAGGCCCCTTTCAAACACACTTGGTAATCCATTTTAGTAGCCAGTTGCTAACCCTTTTTTTGTGTCATTTCAGAGACAACTGTTTTAGCAACTGGCTGCTAACAGATTTTATTTACCTTTTCATACCAAGCCACTTGCATCTGGTTGGCAAACTGTTGTTGAGCCATTTTTTAGATAAATGGCTTTCTTCTGTTTTCACCTCTTCGTGCTTCTGAATCGTTGTACTCTGCTGTTCAAAATGTCTGAAGCGCTTCCAGTACTGCCGCTCCCCCCCCCCCCCTTTTTCGTGGTGTGGTCTTTCTTGCAATTTTTAAAAAATTGTTCTAAGTTGAGCACTATAGTACTAGACCAAAATAGCACTTCAAGAAAGACCATGCAGCAAAAAAGGGCAGGGGGAAAATGTGGTACTATGATTCTATAAAATGTCCAGAGCGCTTCAGAGACAGAATGAAATTTGCTGTATGAAACTCCCATCCCTGTATCACTTTAGTCAGAATCTGGCCAACAACGGATAACATTTGGTTTAGAATGGTAATGTGAAAGGGGCCAGGGTCTTCCAGGAAAAGCTCCATGCACTGATGGCAAAAAGAACAGCCCCACTTAAAGCAGTGCTCTTTCCAGCCAGCAGCAATTCTGTATTATCTGGATTCAGTTTCACTTGGTTCTCTTCAGCAACTTGAGCATGCTATTCAGACACTGGGCCGGGACCAAGACAGCAGTAGCTGGTGACTTTTTTCAGAGCAATATATGGCTGGGTGTCATCAGCAAGCATATTGATGGCAACCAGCTCCAAATCAGCACTGTCATTTTTGAAAACAGCTCAGCCCCCTTTATACATTTTCTAGAAGGTATGCTTCTAAATACAGAGCAGATGCATCATTTTCTCTAGCATCAGTTCATATACATGAATACAAAAGGCCCAGACAGATGTGATGAAGATCAGATTGTGAAATGTAAGTTGTGTGTACAGATCAAGGCTGTGCTGAAAGGGCAATTTAAACCTCCAGCTTTCACCCTGTTTTGCTAATTGAATGGAAGAAAGGTAGGGTTTTTTTTTTTTTAAAAGAATGTGTCTTTTCCTCTTTAGTACGCTAGTGTTGGGTACCCCCCTGGTTTTTCTTAACAAAATGGAGTGGGAATTGAATGGATAAACCCTTCCTCTTCCCCCTGATCCAATTTTGCATGATTTTAACAGATTTTAACAGATGGATGGAGATACATCCTCCTTGAGTCCCAGTAAGAAAGGCAGACTATAAATGAAAATAAATAAATAAATCAACCCATGGTTTCTATCACATTTGTTTTTGGCATGAAGGTACAATGAATTGCCCAGTTTGTCCTTTCACTTACTGCATCTAATAAAAGTATTTTTTTGAACTGTTGGCCACCCACTGTAAAATAGTTATGACTTTCTAGTATATCTGGAATCAAACAAACACCGCCCCAGCTTTTAATTAATGAATGGCATTTATTATCCCTTCTTCATCTTCATTGGAGACTCAAACCAGCTTTCAATAATAGCAGTTTAAATGCAATGCAAAGTAAACAAGACAGCCAAAAAGTACAGTATACTGGTGTAGCATCTACTGGTGCAGTCTGATCAGGTTTATGAGCCCTTTGGCTGATGTCACACTAAGGCTGTGGTCACACGGCAAGCTTACCGTGACTTGTTCCTGCTGTATACTTAATCAGGGGTATTTTTTTTGCAGGTTGGGATGATCTCACATTTCTCCTTGAATCGCTTGCATTACACAGTGAGGCTCCATGTACCGTCCGGATAACTACACCACCCAAGCGGTGGCACGGCATGAGTTTTTTCAGTTTTTCTTTGTGCATGTGTATATGCACATGGCCAAATCACTGCTTCCACTTGGATGCTCTGTACTCCCTTCACCATCCTCATCACAGCCAAGAATCACTCCTCTGTTGGCTATATCCAGAAGCCATTAGTGCGTCCATTGTGATCTGTTGAATATGGATCTTCATGCCATTCTTTGGACCATCCTTTTAATAGGCATCAGGACACTGGTCCTGATCCTGCAAGAAGAAGAGGACACAATTGCCTATATCAGGAGGAAGAGGTCTCTTCTGTGGTACTGCTACTGGGCTCGAAGTCAAGCACGAATGCAGAGGTACCAGTGGAGAAGATTACAAGTGAGGTCCCTGTTCATTAACCTTGCAGAGACAGCGGGCTGTCACCAATGGTGGGTGTACCCTCAGTCCACCCAATGGTGGCAAACCTTCATTCTGAGAATCTGGGACAATGAGCAGTGGCTGCTGAATTTCAGAATGACTCGGGCCACCTTCCACTGGTTGGTGGATTCTCTGTGGAAAGGTTGAGCACTAAGGGACAAACATGAGATCACCTATCCCCATTGAGGAGCGGATAGCTATTACCATCTGGTGGCTTGCCAACACCGACAGTTACAGGGAAGTCAGCAACAAATTTGGAGTGGTGCGTTCCACAATAGTGGGAATTGTTATAGAGGTTTGTCTGGCCATGGAACTGGAGCTACTGAGTACCACAATCTGTCCTGGATCACCTGGAAGGGTAAGCAACATTTCTAGGGACCCCAGTCCACCTTATTATATGCTCTCTTGTTATCCAGTTGGAGGAAGGCATCAAGTTCTCATTCAAGGTGGGAGGCCAGATTTTTGCCGGGAAAGGGGACTAGAACTTGAGAGCCTGCAGAAGCTCCTGGGGGAGGTTTTCCCTTGTAGTGGTAACCCCTGGCTCAAAAAGGGGCTTCTGTCCCTGTTGGCTGGCTTTTAATATGGCATCACCAGCAGTAAGAGAAAACAAACAACAGGAAAACCAACCCCTTATAAACTTGCAGGTTTGATGTCCTGGTGCAGGAATCCCACTGAATGAATGGCTTCTATGGATTCTAGAATCTGCTTGCCTAATTGGGGGGTTGTGCTCAGTGTAAATGTTGGAGGACACCCTCTTCATCTTGTCTGCCCTGACCACCTTTGGCAATCACCAAGTGTGTCCATGACTGCTGTGTTGAGGGGAATGCTGACATGCAGAATCCAATTACTGTCACCTGTACATTATCCAATGATCATTCCCCTGACCACACTTTTCTCTTTCTTCTGAATTTGCAGGTAATGATTGGCTTTGCAGCATTGGGCTGCCCCCACTGCATTGGAGCATTGGACAGCTGCCATATTCAGATTCATGCCCCCATACGCCAATCCAGGGAGTACATCAGCATTTTCTCAGTGCTTCAACAGGGAACAGTGGATCACCAAGGAAGGTTCATAAATGTTTGTGTGGGCAACAGTGGGAAGAGTCATGATGCCTACATGTTCCATAGTTTAAACTTGTGCAGAGGCATGGACGAGGGGATCTTTGTGTCAGGCAACCCTACCATCACTCTGGAGGATGTTGAGATTCCTCCACTAATAGTGGACAATACAGCCTATCTGCTTAGAAAATGGCTGATCACTCCTTACACAGGAGCCCTGACTCCTGAACAGGTGGCCTTCAAGAAGATCCATAGTCGGGCACGTAATGTTGTTGAATGTGCCTTTGGAAGATTGAAGGCCAGGTGACGTTGCCTATCATTGAAGCTGCCAATTCAGGAAGAAAATGTGGTCACTGTTATATCTGCATGTGCAATTTTCATAACATTTGTGAGGAGCGTGGCCATGGAATGATTCCACAGGATGAGGATATGGCTCCTGTGGCTCTTCATGGCTCAAATGAACCCCCATGGTTGGCTGATGACAGGCAGCTCCGAGAGGGAAAAGCTGTGCGATTGGCACTAATGTGGTGGCTGCTCAGGAGGTGTGCTCGCCGATGAATGACCTTATCCATGGTTGGGCATGTGGACTTACCAATTTTGGGAGTATTATCACTGCAATGCAGCAGATATTCACTTTTTGATTATGAACAGTTATGCACATGTTCCATTGTTCCAATACATTTTCTTGTTAGTTAAAACCAGAGTGTGATTTTCTCCTATCCCCACCTCCTCCCGGCCCAACTCTCCGTGGGTCATACATCATGCAATGATGGTTCCCCCTCCACAGACGCTGGATAAAGCAGTCACATTGTGGTTACCTGTGGTTTTGGACAGATCTTTTGTGCACAGTAATGACATTATTTTAGTAGCCCCTTTACAGTGTGATGACCGTACTCTGTAGATGGGGTGCTAATTTTTCCTTAAAGGTGCATTCAGTGCTCAACATGCCCTGTATTGTTGATATGCCAAATTCTGAATCCGCATATCCAGCAATACCACAACCAGCTGCATATGGTGTTATGCAGCCCATGCCAACATGGCATTAAAAAATGGAAGAAGACAACTATGAGAGGTGGCCAACCTTCTAGCTGTCAAACACCTCACTTTGGGATTAACAGCAATCACAGAGTTTTTCCATTCACACATCTGCAGTTCTTCCCCAGCCTGGAGATGGCATTGGCCCAAAGGTTGGGTGTGCCTGGGATTTGATTACATGAATGCTCCAGACCCGTGTTTGTTTGTTTTTTTGGGGGGGTGATTAACTTTAAGGTAAACATGCATTACTCTTCTGTTCTCTGACTCATCAGCTTGAGCAAACACAGGGAATTTGATGTAGTCTGGTTACACAGCAGTGGCTTCTCAAAAGAAGTCAATGGAAAGCCACTGTCAGTCAACTGTAATGGAGGGAGCAGGGGTCTGATTGGCCACAGGGGAGCTCAATGTGTTCACTAATCAATAATGGCAGACATCATTTCTTTGCTGAAATTACTCAAAATGGTCTGCCAATGTCTGGTGGTGTGTGGTTCCCTTGCTTGTAATGGGTGAAGGAACAGGTATCATTCCCTTACTTGGTCTCTACCTAAAATTGTTTCCACATAAGCAGACTCAGTTAGTGAAGTGGTTTTGTGAAAGCCTTCATCTTCTGCCATGGGTAAACAATGAAATGTACTTCTGATTAAGTCCCTAGAATGCCTCAACCCCATATTCCAGAAATTAATGTGCGTCTTTCCAAAAGCTATAGTCCTCTAAACAGGAAACAGGTTTGTCACTGACAGCACATTTGGGAATGTGTGAGCTGGGTGATCACATTCCTTTACATGGGGTCCTCGGTCAGGACAGATATCTGTCATTGAAAAGCCTCAGCTCACTATTCCATCTATTCCCAAAACACTCCTAAGGCTTCCAGACTTGTGAAACAATAAAGAATACTGATGTTTCCCTAAGCTGGCTAAGAAAAAAAATGGGAAACCAAGGAGAGGGATAAACCTACACAGAGCTTGTGGAGACAAAGTTGTTGTTGTATGTGTGGGGGAGAACTTTTGTGGAGATTGGGGGGGAAGTGTTTAGAGGCGATGAAGCAAGTAAAAGAACTGAAAGGGGCTGACCTCTCCACAGTTTTCTGGAATGTCCAAAACCTTTTCAGGGCTGGCGTTTCACTGAAAATAATACTGGCATCTTATCCAAACATGCTCCACCCTTGATTCAATTGGTACAGTCCCCTCTGTGTTGATTAATGAAGCCCCCTAGGGCGTGCACTTTATATTACATGCACACAACTGCTCAGCATCAAACTAGTTGAAATGGTGTGGAGTTTAGGAGTCTTCTGTTAGGACGAGGAGGTGGAGCGGATGCTGGAGATCCTGCATGACCTTGAGGCTGGTCCAAGGGTCATTCCAAGCACTGGTCTGGAGACCATGTCGGTCTTCCAGGAGGTGGCCAGGATGCTGACCAGGGAGGGCTTCCCAAGAAATGGCTATCAATGCAGGGCCAAGTTCAAAAGGGAAAAGGCAGCCTTCTTTGAATCCCTGGAGGACTGGGAAGGCTCCCCCCCTAGACACAATCCCCCCCTAGACACAATCCAATTATTGGCACGCTTGTGGGAACAGGTAGGAAGACCCAGTTGGACCCACAGACATCCCTTGTGTTAGTATCTCAACAGCTTGAAATGTGGGTACTGAAGTTCAAGGCTGAAGTTGCAGTCATAATTCTCCCTCTTCCATTGAATATTATACCTGTGAATTAATGATAATAGTGACAGGCAACTTCATCTCCCACATGACCCTTTCATATCTTTAGACACACCTCAAGTGCAGTGACAGGGATGATCCAGGAGAACCAGGAGAATAAGAACATAAGAGAAGCCAATGTTGGATCAGGCCAGTGGCCCATCCAGTCCAACATTCTGTCACACAGTGGCCAAAACACCAGGTACCCTCAGAAGGTCCAGCAGTGGGGGCAAGACACTAGAAGCCCTGCCACTGTTGCCCCCCCTCAAGCACCAAGAATACAGAGCATCACTTGCCCCAGAATGAGAGTTCCTATCTATACTTTGTGGCTCATAGCCACTGATGGACCTCTGCTCCATATGTTTATCTAATTCCCTCTTGAAGCCATCTATGCTTGTAGCTGCCACCACCTCCTGTGGCAGTGAATTCCACGTGTTAATCCCTGTTTGGGTGAAGAAGTACTTCCTTTTATCTGTTCTAACCCGACTGCTCAGCAATTTCATGGAGTGTCCACGAGTTCTTCTATTGTGCGATAGGGAGAAAAGTACTTCTTTCTCTACCTGCTCTATCCCATGCATAATCTTATAAACCTCGATCATGTCACCCCTCAGCCATCATTTCTCCAAGCTAAAGAGCCCCAAGTGCTTCAACCTTTCTTCATAGGGAAAGTGTTCCAACCCTTCTATCATTCTAGTTGCCCTTTTCTGCACCTTTTCCAATGCTATAATATCTTTTTTGAGGTGTGGTCACCAGAACTGTTCACAGTACTCCAAATGAGGTCACACCATCGATTTATACGGGGGCATTATGATACTGGCTCATTTGTTTTCAGTTCCCTTCCTAATAACCCCCAGCATAGTGTTGGCCTTTTTCATTGCAGTCACACACTGTCTTGACATTTTCATTGAGTTATCTACTACAACAAGATCTCTCTTGTGGTCAGTCTCCGCCAGTTCAGACCCCCTTGGCTCCAATGTGCATCCCTTTGCACTTGGCCACATTAAACCCCATTTGCCACCTTGATGCCCACTCGCCCATCCTTGACAGATCCCTTTGGAGTGCCTCACAATTCTCCCTGGTTTTCATCACCCTGAACAACTTTGTGTCATCTGCAAATTTAGCCACTTCACTGCTTACTCCCAACTCCAAATAATTAATAAAAAAGTTAAAAAGCATCGGACCGAGTACTGATCCCTGCGGTACCCCACTGCTTACCTCCCTCCACTGAGAAAATTGCCCATTTATACTCACTCTGTTTCCTTTTAATTAGCCAGTTTTTGATCCACAAAAGAACTTGTCCTTTTATCCCATGACTATTGAGCTTACTTAGGAGCCTTTGATGAGGAACTTTATCAAAAGCTTTCTGGAAGTCAAGGTAAACAACATCTATTGGGTCCCCCTTGTCCACATGTTTGTTTACTCCCTCAAAGAACACTAACAGGTTAGTGAGACAAGATCTTCCCTTACAGAACCCATGCTGAGTCTTCCTCAATAGATTTTGTTCATCAATGTGCCTACTAATTTTTTCTTTAATAAGAGCTTCCACCAACTTACCCAGTATTGATGTCAGACTGACTGGCCTGTAATTTCCCGGATCTCCTCTGGAACCCCTTTTAAAGATAGGAGTGACATTCGCTACCTTCCAGTCCTCAGGAATGGAGGCAGATTTTAAGGAAAGATTACATATTTTTGTCAGGAGATCCACAAGTTCACATTTGAGTGCTTCAGAACTCTTGGATGTATGCCATCCGGGCCTGGTGATTTATTTGTTTTTAAGTTGTCTATCAGTCGTAGGACCTCCTCTCTCATCACCTCAATCTGACTCAGGTCTTTTAACACCCCTTCCGAAATCAGTGGTTTTGGAGTGGGCAAGCACTTCTCATCTTCCACAGTGAAGACAGAGGCAAAAAATGCATTCAGCTTCTCAGCCATTTCCCTATCATCCTTCACTACACCTTTTACCACTTGGTCATCCAAGGGCCCCACTGCTTCCCTGGCTGGTTTCCTACTTCTAATGGATTTGAAGAAAGTTTTATTATTGGTCTTTATGTTTTTTGTGATATGCTCCTCATATTCCCTTTTTGCCTGCCTGATCACAGACTTGCATTTTATTTGCCACAGCCTGTGTTCCCTTTTATCAGCCTCACTGAGACTAGCTTTCCACTGCGTAAAGGAATCCTTCTTACCCTTTACAGCTTCCATTACTTTGTTAACTATGCAGGCTTTTTTCTGCTATTTGTGCCTTTCCTAACCCACGGTATATATTTTCTCTGAGCCTCTAGGATTGTAATTTTAAATAGCCTCCAAGCTTCCCCAATAGTTTTGACCCTTTCTACTTTTCCTTTCAGTTTTCTCCTCACATATCCCCTCATATCACAGAAGTTAACCCTTTTAAAGTTAAAAGTGGTTGTGTCAGTCTTTATGAGCAACTCCCTATTTATACAAATGTTGAACTCAATAACATTATGGTCACTGTTCCCAAGTGGTGCAATCACTTTAACATCTCTCACCAGGTCTTGGGCATTACTTAGGACCAAATCCAGGATTGCCTCTCCCCTGGTTGGTTCCGTAACCATATGCTCCGTAGCACAGTCATTGAGAGTGTCTAGAAACTCAATCTCTTTTTCCCGACTTGAACACATATTGACCCAATCAATGTGTGGGTAGTTAAAGTCACCTATTACAACACAGTTATTTCGTCTAGCCGCTATCTTTAATTTAGTCATCATTTTATAATCCTCCTCTGTCTTTTGATTTGGTGGGTGATAACAAACTCCCAATGTTAAGCTTCCTTTTGGGCCCACTAATTCAACCCACAGCATTTCCAGAAGCGAATCCAATTTTCCTACCCTCTCAATCTTACTGGACTGTATACCCTCTCTAACATAAAGAGCTACCCCACCTCCAACTTTCTCCCCCCTATCCTTCCGATATAATTTATAATCAGGAATCACCGTATCCCACTGATTTTCCTCATCCCACCAAGTTTCTGAAATACCCACAATGTCTATGTTTTCCCCCAACACTAAGCATTCCAACTCCTCGATTTTACCTCGGACACTTCTAGCATAAGTATATAAACATCTATAGTTTCCCATACATGTAAGCCCACAACCTTCCTGTTGCTGCCTCGAGACCTTACCAGGCAGTCCCTATCATTTGCCACAGTCTCAGAGAACAATTCTAATCCATTTCCTTGTAGGAAAGTAACAGCTACCCCTTCATCACTTTGAGATGAACCATCCAGAACCAGAGATTTTTCATCTCCTGTTGGCTTTTCCCCAATAGTAATCTCCTAGTTATCCTCCTCTGGTGAGTCTGCTCACCATGCATGCACGCCGCTCATTGATTGTGGGTGCCGTGAGACCCATATTCATGCATCTGAGTTATGGTGTGACAGCACATTTCTTACCTTTACCTTCTGTTCAATTTTTAACCCTAACCTGAGCATTTCTGCTTCTCCTTTCAATGCAGCCTCACCCACCCACCCAGCTCTAGAGGCTGATGGTCTTATAATACATTCGGGAAACACTGCCAAAGGTGAGGTAGAATGACACTCCAGCTGTTCAAGTACTGTTTGGGCCAGTCACATTACTCTCAGCCTAGCCCTGACCTGGATAACCCCAGGATAGTCTGATCTCATCAGATCTCAGAAGCTAAGCAGGGCCAACATGGTGGCAGACAATGGTAAAGTGGAAGCAGACAATGGTAAATCATCTCCAAATGTCTCTTACCTTGAAAATGCTACAGGGTTGCCATAAGTCAGCTGTGACTTTACAGCAAAAAAAAAAAAAGGAAAAGAAATTTCATCACACCACTAGTGTTCTGAGCAGGCACCTGGGAGGGCTTCTGTTCTCCATTTTGAAGCCCAAGAAATGGCATCTCAAATATCTACAAGGCATTTTTGAGTGCTAGGAGTCTGCTTTTGTACTAACTTCTACTAAATAACACTAGCCAAAGCATCAAAAAATAGTGATCACAAGCTTCACCAGACTGGATGTTAAGCAACATACTACCCACCAAAGAAGGTGCCCCCGTTCTTCATTGTTTTCAAAGGACTAAAGTCAAACCAGATAATCTCTGTAGTAGGAACTGAAGGGGGGCATTTTGCACCCCAACAGAACTATTGAAATGTACAGAGTACCCAGCATAATAGTAAAAAGGTTTGCTACTATACTACTATTACATTCATTCTGTCACCAAGCAGGATAGGAATGAAAAGGTCTTGAGATCAAGAAGTGAAAATAGGTTAAGGGAGACAGAAATGAATGAGAAATGTGTGGGATAGAGGGAGAGAAATTAAGAGAGGGAA
The DNA here is from genome assembly GCA_029233225.1 of Lepidodactylus listeri. Taxonomy (NCBI): domain Eukaryota; kingdom Metazoa; phylum Chordata; class Lepidosauria; order Squamata; family Gekkonidae; genus Lepidodactylus; species Lepidodactylus listeri. Next base: position 46,274,596 of record JARCFY010000003.1, read on the forward strand.
AGGTTGTTTTACCTTGCTGCAACATTAACTACTGCTTTGCAAGATCTGGCTGAGCTGGGTGCAAGGAAAGGGAGAGAGAAAGGCTAGGCTATTGGAGAAAATTACCTGCAGGCTGGCAATTGCTGTAGCATCTGTTAGGGAAGTTTGCATGAGTCTTGATAAGGGAAACTTAGCCAACCATAAACTTTTTGCTATGCTCGGACTTCCCTGAGCCCCTAGTGGCTGCAACCAGAACTGCATCTTAAAAATAAAAGGGGAGATAAGGAGACAGTAAAAGAGAATAAAATGGGGCAGCAGGACAATACTGACTTCGAAGGCATCTTTCAGAAGCCTTCCTTAAACTGTGCCTGGGGTGGATTGGCCCTCCTTGGTATGACACTGGAGTAGGAGCTTCAGCTAAGGGGAATCATGGTGAAGGGAGGAACTTGACAGTGATCCTTGTAATCAGATTGGAGCTTTAGAAGTGTGTTCCTGTTTTCATCTGTGAAATGTTACATGAATATATTCAAATATGGCTGAAACTGGTGTTCAGGATACTATTCAGGGGATGGTGTGTGTTGATGGGTGTGTTGGTGAATTTTTGACCCTTTTTGTTTCCATAATAATCTGTACAAACGATCTAAGGAATATACTGACACAAGGATGGTAATGCCCTCTATGAAGAAAGAACACATTTGAAGAGTTAGAAGATATCAATGAATTAAATATCACACGTCTACATTCAAGCTCTCTCAAGGGATATCATCTTTAACATCAAAACACTTTGGGTTTTAGTCACGAACGAACATATTTCCAGGAGGGAGAGACTGGAAAAAAAATAATGTAGAGACAGAGATATATTCCTGGTTGCTTTAGCAGGCTGCTACTGACCCCTTCAAAGCTGCTGCCTACATATTATTTTGGAATGACTCTGGGAATTGCATTGAGAGCTGAATTTCTGGGAGTAAGACTACTCTGTCACAGATTGTAAAACCATACGAACAAGAAAAAAAAATCCATGAACCTTGCAAGATGAGTAGTGGTGGAAAATTCTAGGAAACTGCTTCCCTTACCTCTGTGTAACACAGTGATTTGATATCTTGCTCATAAGGTAAAATTGAAATTGTGGCTTATTTTGCTGGTTTGATAGCAAATAAAAGCAGAGGTCAGATAAGATAGTTTAGAGGAGTTTCCGGGTGCTATTTCTTTGTGCCCTCTGAAAGTTTTGGACCCTGAGCAAGTAATCTGCTTCAAGAAGGTATCATTTAAAGGTCCCTTAGGAAAGCTACCAAAAGGCAACCCGATGGCATATCATGAAAGTGTGTGGAAAAGATTCATATTGGCGAATTTACACGTTATTGGATATCATGCTATTGTTGTTCTATAGCAATCATTTGCAACTGAATTTTCCCAGCATGGATGAGACAAGGCAGTTGTGAAAGACTGCTGTAGTACAGTGATAATAATGAGGATGAGGATGATTATGATGATAATTACAATGATAACGTGGATGCAGCCATTGTGTATAAATCCATCCAAGGATAACAGTAACATAGTGATGTTCCAGTGAGATTATGTAATGGATTAGTCATCTATACTCCATGAGGTTCTCAGACCGAACCTTATTGGTTGATTCATGCAAAGTATACACATTTTCTACTCTTTTCTAGTGTATTACCATTACGTTAACCTCAAGTTCAGTTTTTCTATCCCCACTGTACTCTTTTGCCCATTTGTTTGTTTCTAATGTTCATTTCTGTGTGCACTAGTTTTCAGCATGCATACAAATACTTGTGCAGTGTCCCACATCACCAAAAGGTAATTATTAACTACTCTAAAAGTGTTATCAGAAATATATATTTTGTACATGGCCTTGTATGTGTAGAGGGGTGTAGTGAACAAAACCCTACAGACTTGGTGTGTGCTTGTGCAAATCATCTCTTAATGATGACTGATATAATAGATTCTGCTTTGGTGAATGATGCTGTATAAAGGTAGAGGTTTCCCTTGCTTGAAAGCCAGTTGAATCCAACTCCATGAAGTGGTGCCTCCATGAAGTGGTGCTCTGTTTCCAAGCCGAAGAGCAACCACTGTCCGAAGACTTTTCTGTGGTTATGTGGCTGGCATGACTAAATGCGAAGGTGCATGGAACGCTGTTGCCTTCCCATTAAAGTGGTACCTATTTATCTACTTGCAATTTCTTGCTTTCAAACTGCTAGGTTGGCAGGAGCTGGGGCCAGAGACGGGAGCTCACTCTGTCATGCTGCACTCAGGTCTCGAACTGCCGATAGGATGGTTGAATAATACATTTTAGTCCCACAAGTCTATGGTTCTGGAAATAGTTCTCAAAACAGTTTTGTTCATTATATGTTTCTAACGATTGGTTGCAGAGCAGCATGCAGCAGGGACAGGTTTGTGTGGGGTGTGTGATGAACTGACCTCCAAAACCAAGATGCTTAGTGCATCAAAAGCAGAGAGCTGGGAGATTAGGGGTTAATGTCTCACTGTAAAGCACAGTTTGACTGACAGACTGCTGCCTGCATGCACCCCCTTCTCTCTGATTGGTCAGCACCAGCTAAGGAGAGCTTTAAAAAGTCTAGTCAGTCTTGTCAGAGAGAGTCAGTCATTGTTTGGACTTTGGCTTGGCAATTGCTAGTCAGGTAGAGAGGGAAACAGATAAGCCACTTGAGGTGTGAAGGGACACAATTCCTTGCCATTATTAAGTACGAACACATTTGAGGAAAAGTTCAGAAAATAAAACTGAAAAGTGTAAGTGTCAGCCCTAGCTGAATTCTGTTTATTCACAGTCTCCAGAACTGGGGTTTAAGTTTGGCAGAAGAGGCTGGATAGTTTGTTGAAAACTGCCAGTCTAGCCAAATAGAAAAGAATGATCACTCCTAGAAAGAGGAGGGTATTTCTTACACAGTTGTTCAGAGGATTCAACTCAGAAGGGACCCCTGGTTTGTGTGAAAAGGGAAACGGTCTTAGACTTTTCAGGAGTCAAAAAAGGAACGTTATAAACCCACAAGGGAAGTATTTTAATCCTGGAAGAAAGTACTAACTTCCAGGAAATTAAGACAGTTTTATGAAACTTTATTAAGACACATGGTTGCTGAAAGAATCTCCAAGGCAAACAAACCTCTCACAGTTAAGAACTGAATCTATAAAAATATAAGCTTCAGTTATACTCTGTTGCTTGTTCAAAATAACAACAGAATAATTATAATGAAAAATATAGACATTTATTAGGGTGTACACATAAATAAAACAAAATAAAATTAAAAGAGACAGTCCAAGTATCAGACATATAAAACTAAGTTCATAAAGAACTAATAGCAGTACATATCAAGCTGATGGATAAAACCTTTGATCTAAGGACCATATGCATTTCGGCCCCTACGGGCCTTCCTCAGTGGTCAATATTCCTTATAAAGTGACACATATCCAAAAATGCATACAGAATTTTGTATACACATATATGAGTATATATAAGACCAGGTGTTGCAGTCTGAAATTGTAGGGGGGAAAGGGGGGGGAAGGAAAAAAAAGCCAGATTACTTTTGTGTAAACAATAAATATATGTAATAATGGGCTAGTAATAAATTTACTCTGGGATTACCTTGAATGCTATCTATTTGCTTACCACAAGTCAAGTACGCCTGTGGTAGTAGCATGAATTCTCCAAATTAGTCTAAATAAAATAATCATAATTACTAGAGTTAAAAGTTAATATGTTACAGAATTAATTTAGCCTGGAAGTAATTACCAAAAAATAGTTACAAAGGCAACAGACCTGGTATGGCTGAAAACCATCTGAAGTTCTGGATTATTGAAACAGTTCAGACTACAAGTTCAAACAGGCTCAAGCTTTTCCAAAGATGTGAGTTATTTTGGATTCATCATTTACAGACATCAGCTCCTCGAGGACTGAATGAAGAACTGGATTGGACCTGCTGCCTTTGAAAAAAATGTCCACCTGTTCATCTGCCCCTCCCAACCTGTAATCCCTTCCTTGGCTTAGAGCATGGTGCAATACATGGAGGCAACTGCATCGTCCCTGGGTCCACTATATAGGATTGTAATCTCAGCAGTTTGTGACTTGACTATTTCACTTGATGGAAGTGAAACACATCACTGACAAATGGGACATTTGTTACCAGGTCGGTTGCCTATAGTGTATAGCCTATAGAGGGGAATAGTGTTTTGGTGGGAAAATCTGCCTCACAGAGAAGAAGAAGCAGGGGTCCATCATATGGGGAAACTCAGACTCCCACCAGGCTGTGTAAAAATGTATGTGCATGAAAAATTGCAAACTGTACAGGAGTATACTGCTTGGACACATGGACATAAATGCTTAAATAACAATTAAATACGTTCCAATTCACCATGCTCATTTACATTTGAGTTGGTCCCCTCATCAAGTTGCCTGGATGTTTTTATCAAAAGTTCAAACTGAATGCTATGTCAAACATTTTTGTACCCACGAAACAGTTATCCTTTCCTGAATAAGTGGCTTCATATGCTACAGAGTTATGAGCAAATGATGGTAGCCAATCAGAAAGTAGTTCCTTGTTATGTTACAGGATGTCAGTCAGGTGGTTGCATAGGGAATGATAACTGCAGCCTCCGTGGCACAGTGTGATACTGTGTAAGCCCCAAATATTCCCACTCTGAATAGTCTGCCTGCCTTTCCTGCTAAAAACACTGGGCACAAGCATAATGTATAAGAACACAAGCCACTCAGTTCAAAGACACCTTCTTTGTTAGTAGATTAAACTTTAAACATGGGAATTCAGGAGACTACAGTTCTGGTGAGGCAGTATGAGAATGCTCATATGAGAATTCACCAACATCTGGATGGTTTGCTTGCCATTGGCATCGGAGAGCACAGAATCAGGCGGCCATAAGGGACACAGAGACATCTCACATCTGTAAGTCACTGTGAAAATGCTATGCTTTTTTAAAATGTGGCAGTGTAAACCTTTCTTGTTTGGGCTGATTTAGGGAGCTTCAGGCTAATTTGGGGGAAAGTATATATATTTTTTTGTAAATTCTTTATTTTTGAATTTTTCAAAAAATATACAAGCTGAGCACAATAAAGCAAATATAAAAACAAAGTAAAAGGCATGGTTTTGAACAATACAGAACTACCGGGTAAGCGAAAACACAGAATAAAAGGGTGATGGTGGGAGTTACATTCAGGTGGGTAGCTGTGCTGGTCTGAAGCAGCAGAACGGTGGCCCTTTCTGCACTCTCCTTTTAATCCATGTTCACCGTAGTGTCCTCCAAGCAGGTCTGCATTGAAATCAAATTCAACCTTCTTTTTAATCCAGGTCCCCCCCCCCCCCCCATTCTGCACTAAAATCTAGTTCAACCTCCTTTTTATTCTGGGGTTTCCCCCCATTCTGAATTACATTACCTTCCTTCAGTGGTCAGCCTGGTTTCAGTTTACTGTCGCTCTGGATTATTCGGACTAAAGTTTGAGCCCAATGACACCTTGAAGACCAACAAAGTTTTATTTAAGGTGTAAGCTTTCGTGTACAGGCACACTTCCTCATTTAAGCATTTGGCTTTTGGTGCTTTCCCCCTTGTCTCTATTCTCAAACTTATCTGCTATTTTATCTGAGATAAAAAAGGTCCCATATTTTGGCATGCCATGTGCACAATGAAGGCTTAGAGGTTTCTTTCCAATTTACTGCAATTGTATACTTTGCTGCTGTAATGAGTATCTCAATTAGTTCTCTTTGGTCTTTATTAATTTTTCATTAGGGTCTTAGGCCAGAGATTGAGCAAAATTAAAGTGGGGTCATAGGGTACAGAGATTTTTAACATAGAGTTGATTTCTGTTATGATTTGCTTCCAGAATAAGGTGATGACTGGACAGGCCCACCATAAGTGAATGTAAGTCCCAACTTCTGACTGACATTTCCAGCATTTGGGTGATTGAGTGGAATATATGTGGGAAAGTTTAGCCAGTGTGAGGTGCCATCTGTAAAGTGTCTTTAGTGCCTGTAATCTAACGGGAGTGGATCTAGATCTGTAGACTTTAGATGACCATATTTTTTCCCACTGGTCCTCTGGAATTATAGTATTTAAGTCCTTGTGCCATGCTGTTTGGAAGGATAGGGGCCGGTGGTAGGAAGTTTGAAGGAGAAAAGAGTAGAACATTGAGATGAGTCCTCTCTTAATGAGGCTTGATGATGTTAGTAGGCGTTCAAAGAAATTGTATTTTCTTGTACAGTTGAGATTGGGCTTCTGAGCTGCAAAAAGATGGGAGATTTGAAGATATTCAAACCATGGTAGCCATTGTTTCGCTTTAGTTTCTAGCTCTGCTTTTGGGAGGATAGATAGTAACCCTAATCCAAGCAATAGACATCTTCCAAAAAATTGGATAAAAGATTCCACATTATACTTATGGTTGTAAATGGTGTTATGAACACAATAGTTACTGTTTAAATAAGATAAATAAGGTTGAGTTATATGCTATTTTTCAAATGTAAAACGACTGAATTTCATGATGATATATATGTTGACACTCAAGTTAGCAATGTTTAACATGTTATGCGGTTTTTCTCTGCATTAATTTTATTCTGTACCCTTTTAACCCTTCAATAAAAAAAAACAAAAAGAAAAAAAAAACAAGCACACTTCCTCAGACAAACTGAAACAACATTTCTTCAAGCCTTACATACTACTTGGTGGTGGTGGGGAAAGCATCAGGATGGACCAGTCAGAGTTAAGATGTGTAAGTGAAGTTGAGATTGGATCAAGGCAGCGAGATCAATGAATGGCAGCAAATTAGCACACGAATGCGAGAGCTAACAAACAGATGTGAGAACAGAGCCTGAGTCCAGTGGCACCCTCAAGACCAACCAAGCTCAACCCTGGGTACATGCGAGAACACAGAGACTCTGCACGTGTAGAAGGCACACTTCTTCAAATATACAAAAACAGATTTCCTTAAATATTGCATACAGGTGTGTGTGTGTGTGTGTGGGGGGGGGGGGGGTTAGTTGCCTGGAAGTTATATAGTTATATATCGGAGTTATATAGGAGACTTACAGCAGAAGCAATAAATGGCAATTAACAGTGATCACCTTCTAACTAAGCTTATTAACGTGTAAAAATACAAAGCGCAGAACCTGTAAGGCAGAAGAAAACAAGAGTAGTAAAGATCTACAATTACATTATAGCTATGAAGCTATTAACAATTGGATCAATGTTATTCTTTTTTGTTTGCTTTTTTTATTCATCTTTAGCTTTCAGGTTAAGTAAATAAATGGCAAAGTTGATTGGGTTGCACACTGTGAACAGCTGATATATTTTTTAAAAAAAATCAAAACCGAGAAGAATTGTGATACAGCTGGTAAGAAAAAATATCGAGGAATTATGAAATTATCTGAATTTATTACTATTTAAACTGCTTACTAAATTGTCCCCCCCCCCTTTTGGGTTCCAAGCAATCACACTTTACTGGCATGGCAACAAACAAACAAACAAAACCCACAACGACATATTTTTTAAAAGCAAAACACCTTTTTATTGTGTACAAGACTAGCCTGTTACTCACAAAAATGTCAACTTAGTGGTGATGCTAAAAGGTTTATCATCACCAGCAGCATATACCAACAAGAAACACTTGTGAGGAGAAATGAATAGTTCAAGCTGCATTTTCAGGCTATATGTTTCTCTTTGGAAAAATAGTGTGTTTTCAAATGACAGCTTCCTGCTTATAAATTGGGGTCAAGTTATCAACCTTCATAAACTAATAACAGTATGGTTCAAAAAAACACTCAGTGCATAGGGAGGAGGGAATATCATGCATATTTTAAGCCTGAATTGCCTCATATCAGATAATATTAGCCCCACGTCATCTAATGCAGGACATGCAGTACCCATAAATCACTCAACATGACACGAGGAACATTAACTCTTCTCTGTGAGTGGGATTCAGTCATGCCACGGATAGTGCCTTAAAACCGGTGAGAAGTCAGATCCAATAACTGTCCCAATTATCTCTCGGCACAATGTTTTCCACCTGCAAGGAATGATTATGTGTCAGTTGAGATGATAAAGTCCTTAAAGTGATGTTGATGTCTCTTGGGGGGAAAAAACTGAGAGGCATGTTTAGTGAGCTGTGCCTGCTTCACATGGTTAATGTATTTCGGATCCTTATTTTGGTATTAAATAGAACATACAGTGAAAACGGGGAAGGCTCTGAGGGAGAAAAGGTTAATGTAAAGATGCAGCACAAGGGGACTGGTACTCAAGAGATACGGGTCCAGTTCTTGCTCTCTATTAGTCGATAGAGTGTTAAGGGATTAGCACTTGTAGCAGTTATATCTACCTTGGCATTACAGAAGTTGCTAACGCTAACGGGTTGAAGTTTCAAGTCCATTTCAAGGGGCTTTAATAGCAGCACAATATAGAATCCTGTGAGACTGCTGGTGTATTCCTGGTGGCAATTAAATATACCCATTTGTAGCAATCCGTATGCCTTGTGGCTACTTTCTTCCATGAGTATTTTTTTTAAACTACCACTGCAGCTATTATGGCAACAAAGTATGTCAGACTCTCCTGGCAGGCACTAAGAATTTCATGGCCAAAACTGTCACTTAGCTGGCCAACTATTTTCTGTTTGACAGTAAACAAAGATTTAATTGGCATGCATTTAAATAAATATGAAACAAACACAATCCTCTCACCTTTTATGGCAAGTAGCCACCCATCTAGGGCCAAATTACTTGTGCCGTGATTACCACTGTTGCTTGAAGAAGGTTCTATTTAAGCATTTATCATTGGCCAAGTGACCATTTTACAATGAGGATGGCTCATCTGAAGATAGCTGAAGCCAAACTAATATGCCATAACCCTGTATCCAAACTAGTTGCTTAGGAGAGCCAAGTCTCCTGCTATACCGCCCAGGCTGGGCCCACATTCCCTCCCACCATTTGATGGCAAGGGGAAAATGGGGAGCGGGAGATTTAGCATTGTACCAACATGCAACATCACTTCCAGCATAAAAATGGAGATGACATGATTGTGCTGGACCAAAGGTCTGGGAATCCTAGAGCGTCACTTCAGTGTGATGACGTCACTTCTGGTTTCATTCCAGAAGTGAAGTCACATGTTGGTGTGAAACCAAATAGCTTATCTCCCCCCGCCCCCAATTCTCCTACCAAGGTGTCAGCTAGGGCTGGCAATGCCATAGTTGCACCATGACACCACACCCTGATTGCTCTGCCAAAGACCCACTGTGAGCAATAATAGGCTAAACATAGCCTTTTTCTAAGCTATGGGATCTGCTAAAATCATCTGGATTTCTGGTGTCTCAGTGTCCCCATTCTATGTTTACATGACTACTGAAGAGAGAACATTTAAACTTACAACTCAAAGAGGCATGAGTCAATATTTTTTTTGCAAACGTTATGGGCTGGCTAAGGATCACTTGCCATGGGAAAGCTGTTTTGGCAGCATTGCCACACAGACTACAACGTGTCCTAGCCTAAATTTAACCTTGCCAACTTTGTTTTCAGGCCAGTTGTGAGAAAAGCAAGGAGAAGAACAATTCTCTCTTTTCCAGACTTAATTTTTTAGCTTCCGGTGGGTAGCCATGTTGGTCTGAAGCAGTAGAAGAAAGTTTGAGTCCAGTGGCACCTTTAAGACACCTTAAATAAAACTTTGTTGGTCTTAAAGGTGCCATTGGACTCAGTCTTTAATTTTTTAGCGACACTCCTCAGATGGAGAGGCAGCTTTTGTGCTGACCTCTGCCCACAAAATAGCTTGAAACTACCAGTCTCTTGCCCTGGCTCCACTTCTGAAGCTGTACTGCGTTCTGCCTCAGGGCCACACAGATTCCTGATACTTCTGTTAGTCTGAAACCAAGAATGCCCAGGATGACGGGAATGAAATAATTAGCGGAAAATAGAGGGAGAATTGCTGCCAAGCAGCTGGTTGTTGCCAGGCTTTTCAGCTAAAGGAGTAGAAAAGCACAGTGCAGAGGAATAAAGCTTCTTTCTGATGGTAAGAATAAAGAATCGCTTCTGAAAACCTTATCCTCCTATGCAACAATGAAGGTTTGCAAACTACAAGTGGGGATAACACCACTTCGTACATAGACTGTCAAGGATTTACTAACAGTCACCGCTAAGATGAGAATAGGATAAATATGGTATAAGATTACTACTTCGTAAAAGCATGCTGAAAAAGTCTAGCAGAATGCACCCCATATGGAATCCACAGACGTCAGCATCATCTTCATTTCCAGGGAGGATCATGCTACCAAGCCCACAATTCCCCACAATAGCATCCCCAAATGAAATTACTGGTTACTATAATAAAGCACTCTGTAGTTGGCTAGATAAAGGCTCCATCTGAGGTTGGCCATGGCTGCCATTCAGGTGCAAATGTATCCATCACTGAAATGACTACTCACTATCTCATACCAGCCTTAAAGCAGGTCCTTTAGCATCAACATAGGCTTCCGCATTGTATATATGAAACCTGGGGCACCTGAACTTGTAACACCTCTACTCTGACACCAAATGTCACTGCCTGAGGATTTCCAGTCTCGCTGTAATACTTCTCAAGGTCCTTGTCTTCCTGCTGCATGCTAAATATATTTATTCTGAACTAACTAGTGTTACTGTTCTCAATAGTTCAAGATTAATCTCACCAGCTGCAGCACATGGAAGGGCAAGCTGAGCGCCACAGGTCACCTTGGTGTTCATGTGTGTATTCATGTGTAAATGTGCTAGATTCAAAATGGCTCTTCCCCCACTCAGAGTTTTAATTTCTAGAGAGCCAGAGGGTATGAAATCTGAAGGAGGACAATTCTAGAGCGCAAATGAGCACGCTGACAATTTTTAGATTAAAAAAAAAAAAAAAGGACAATGTAGTACCAGGGAGACCTACTTAAAATAAGAACTGTTCTCAATAAATAAGGACAGTTGGAACATGTGCAACAATCAAATCAGCTATCAAGCACAGACTGTTAATGTATTGCTATAAGACTCTCCCCCCACCCCCCGGAAATGTGGCAAGTGTGAGAATGTTGATAAAAGCAGCTAATCCCATAATTCATGAAGGAAAATGTCTTATAGTGAGTCTGACATTGGCAGCCCTGTAGCTAACAACTTTTCACTTGGGGGGGGGATGTTTTTGTCAGGGGCCGGCTTCTGGCATGATCCCGGGGGGGGGAGGGAGGGGGTGGCAGGTGGACCTCTCTGGGCAGTAGCTGCAGGAGGGGGTGAGCAAAGGGCTGCAAAGGGGCTGGCTGAGCTGCTTGCAAACTGGCTGCCTCCCTTCCCCACAGCCCTGCATGCTGGACTCCTTCCTGGGGACCATGCTGGCTTTCTTGGTGTCCCAGTATAAAGTCCTGAGTCCAGAGACGCGTTGCAGTGAAATCAGCTCATAAGTTTATTGATGGTACAATTCCAGGCAACTGAATGGGGCTCGGGAGTCTGCTTAAATACATGTCTAAACTGCACCCCCGGCCTTGCCCAAACTCCCTGATAGGATTACTCCCTGATGGGATTACTCTGATTACACCCACTTCCTGATAGTATTACTCCCTGACAGGGTTAGTCATGAGTTACCTTAAACCATAGGTCCCCTGGTGGAACCTGGGTGGCTGCTTGGTCACTGGAGCTCTGGTAGCCAGCCCAGCCACGTGTGTTTCTCTGACCGCATGTGTGGTTGCCATTAGGACATAACACCCCTCCACCCATAGTTCAGACATTCCCCAGCACACAAAGTCTTTTAAGTATGTGGACCTTTGCTGTTCCATGGTCAAACGGCGTACTCCCGTTTCTGCGGCAGGTTGCTTGGTGATGGCCTCAGCCGGTCTTGGGGGCGGTTCCAGTTCGTCCATTGAGGCTGGTGGTGGAGGGATGTCTATGAGTGTGTCTGCTGATATGTTCGGTCGGGGAGACTCTGGTGCAGATGTCTTGCGGTCCTCGTCTCGCTTGGGAGTGGGCATTTCGTCCTCGCTCTCTTCAGGTGCGTCGGTTGCTGAGGGCAGGAGCCATCAGTGCAGTTGGTCGATGTGTCTTCTCCACAGTTGACCTTCTTCCCCTGTGACCTCGTAGGATAGAGGCCCTGTTACCCACACTATCCGGCCCAGCAACCAGGCGTGTCCCTTAGCAAAGTTCTTTACATAGATGGGGTCCTCCGGGAAGAACCCCCGTGGAGCCTTTTGCTGCTCCAGGGCTGTGCTATGTTCTGGGGCGTGGTCTGGGTGTAGGCAGTCCAACCTGGTTGTGAGCCGCCTACCTATGAGGAGTTCTGTGGGGCTGCACCCAGTCGTGGTGTGTGGGGTTGTCCACTGGCTGAACAGGAATGCTGCCAGTTTGTAGTTCCAGTCGCTGGTGTCAATTCTGCACAGGGCTTCATTGGCTGTGCGCACCATGAGTTCAGCCTGGCCATTTGTGGCTGGGTGGAACGGGGTGGATTGGATGTGCCAGATCCTATAGTAGCCCATGAACTCCTGGAACTCTCCTGACATGAAGGCCGAGCTGTTGTTGGTTACAAGTGTGTCGGGGATGCCATGGGAGCTGAAGATGCACCACATGGCACGGATGGCAGCCTGTGATGAGGTGGAGGACACTGGCACCACTTCCAACCACTTTGTGTAGCTGTCAACTAATATAAAAAATAGTTGACTCTGGAACAGTTCCGCAAAGTCCTGGTGGAGTCAGGCCCACGGCTTGTGGGACGACTCCCAGGGTCTTACCAGTGCCTGGGGCAGGTCTGGCTTTGATTCCTGGCACTTCTGGCACTGCTGGACTTGCTCCTCAATCTCCTGATCTAGTCCTGGCCACCAAACATAGCTCTGGGCCAGGGCTTTCATCCTTACAATGCCCGGATGTGTTTCATAGAGCGCTGCGAGCACCCATTTGTGAAGTGGCTCGGGGACAACCACATGAGTGCCCCAGAGCACACACCCCTTGTGTGCTGAAAGTTCATTTCGCTGGGCCAAAAAGGTGGCAAATTCAGACCCCGGGCTGCTGAGCCACCCCCTTCCCACCCAGTCCAAGACATGGGACAAGGTGCAATCACGGGCAGTGAAGTGAGAAATGTCTTTTACCTGGACAGGCCAGTCCGGCAGGTCCTCCAGCAGGGCAATGTGATCTGGGTCACAGGATGGGAGCGGCAGGCGGCTGAGGGCGTCCGTGTGGCCCATGGACTTCCTTGGGCGGTGGACCAGCTTGTACTGGTAGCCAGCCATGAAAAAGGACCAGCACAGCACTCTGGGCAAGAGCATCTGGGGGGTTTGGTGGTCTGGCACCAGAAGACCCAGGACAGGCTTGTGGTCCATTGCAATCATGAAGGCCCAGCCGTACAGGTAATTGTGGAACTTAATTCCTGCCATGATTGCCAGAGCCTCTTTGTCGATTTGCACATAGTTGCGCTCAGCCGATGACAGGGTGTGGGAGTAGTAGGTGACGGGGACCTCTCTTCCATCTGCCAGGCGATGTCCCAGGGTGCCCCCCACCCCTATAATGATGCATTGCATGCAAGGACTACAGGGAGTGACTTGTCAAAATGGGCTAGCACTGTATTAGACATCAACAGTCCCTTGACAGCCTGGAACGCCGCTGCATGGTGGGGATCCCAGGTCCATGGAGTGTTCTTGTTGAGGAGCTGATTGAGGGGTTCTGCCACTGCTGCCTTGTGGGGGAGGAATGAGTGGTAGAAGTTGAGGAGCCCCAAAAATGCCTGGAGCTCCACCTTTGAAGTTGGAGGAGGGAGCTGTTGGTAGGCCTGTGCATTGCTCGGTTGCTGAGTGTTGCTCGGTTGGGCAAGGAACCAGCCTTTTAAGGGCTTGGCTCATGACCCAGTTCTGGGTGTTATGTCCTAATGGCAACTGCACATGCAAAGAAGGGAGCTCGTGCTGCCCTCTCTCCTCAATTCTAAAGGGGCCTTTTTTAAAATGGTGATTCAGTTGAGATCTCGATTGCTCCCCTGCGGGTGTTTGCGAAGGACACCCTGCCTGGGCTGTCTGCACTCTGAACCGAGAGGGTCAAGCTAACAAAAGAATTATTATGAAAAATATAGACATTTATTAGGGTATACACATACATAAAACAAAAAAAATTAAAAGAGACAGTCCAAGTATCAGACATTTAAAACTTGGTTCATTAGGAACTAATTGCAGTACATATCAAACTGATGGATAAAACATTTGACCTAAGGACCATACGTGTTTCGGCCCCTATGGGCTTTCCTCAGTGGTCAATATTCCTTATTATACAATGACACACATCCAAAAATACATGCATTCAGAATTTTGTATATACATATATAAATGAGACCAGGTGTTGCTTTCTGAAATTGTAGGGGAAAAAGGTGGGAGGGGGAAGCCAGATTACTTTTGTGTAAACAGTAAATATGTGTAATAATAGATTTTATAAGAAATAGAAATACATTTATGCTGGGATTACCTTGAATGCTATGTATTTGCTACAACTAGTTGTTTCGGCCCATATGGGCCGAAACGCATATGGTCCTTAGGCCCTACTGGTTTCACAGGGAGTGAGTCTGCCAATGCCTAGCCATTCTCTGCTCTTCTCCGCACAATTGATTGGGGGTGAGGAATCTGCATATTCTCGCAACAACACTCTGAAAGAAATATTTTAGTCTCCACCCCTACAAATAGCAACAAAAGGCTTTGGCAGAGTTTTCCCCTCTCAGTCCCAGTTTATAATCTTTTAGCATTCTCACTGGAGGAATGAGGATAAAAGAGCTTTGGCTTGTGCCTAGGGTTGCTAGCTCTGGGTTGGGAAATACCTGGAGATTTTGGGATGGAGCCTAAGGCGGGTGGGATTTGTATAATGTCATACAGTTCACCTTCCAAAGCAGCCATGTTCTCCAGAAGTAGAATAAATTATTTTAATAAATAATAAATAAGCGATCTATGTAGTCAGTTGTAATTCCTGGAGATCTCTAAATCGCACCTGGAGATTGGCAACCCTACAGGAGAGAAGTTATACACTTAATGGTGGGCCAGTTTGGTGTGGTGGTGAAGTGCGCGGACTCTAATCTGGGAGAACGGGGTTTGATTCCCCATTCTTCCACATGCACTGGCTGGATGACCTGTTGGCCAGCAAGGCACTTTTAGTGCTCTTATGGATTTTGAGATTCATAAGCTTGAACTTGGGTTGCTAGCATTGGAAGGGCCATGTGCATTCTCCATTGCAGGGGAAAGCTCCAGCCCATGCCAGAAGACTGGCACCCAACATAGTTCACAAAGACAGAGACAAAGACTCCTTCCATGAGGTTTCTTTCTGTCACACCACGCTGGTCAACCCCTGCCCCCTCCAACATACCTGAATGGATTATGCTAACATGGTTGCCTGGTAACTGATGGTCGGGCCATCACCCATTTGGCCAGGGCCATTAACAGAAAATGCAGTGGCCCCGGTGAGTCATCAGACCTTGCCCAAGGTGTGTTCCTGGTGAGATCATAGTTTCTGCAATATTGTCCACTACCCGGCCCTCCTCCTTTTGTTTACCTTTAACCTATGGTAGGGCCAGAAAGGGACGGACCTCCTAGTAGGTGTGTTAGTGGGATGTGGTTAGCACTGCCCACCCCCAAGACCACCTAATAAAAGACCTTGCACAGAGGCAATCGCTCTCTTGAGCCATCGCCCTCTATCTGCTTTACCCCCCCCCCCTTATGTCCAGCTTGCTATACCCATACCCTTGCCTCCATCTTTACATCTCTGTATCCTGGAACAGAGAGAACCCCGTGGTCTCGCAGGTTCGAGCCTCGTGTCCCATATTTTTCTATATTTTCCTTCCCCATCCAATTCTTCCTTCGGTCGGACAACTCCTCTCTAGGAAAGTAGCGTATTGCTTCCCCCTCATTGAAATCCTGCTCATGCAAACGTGCTATTTTCTAGCTTTATTCCTTAGGCCTGTGTGATTGTGTGTGTGATTACGTTTTTGGTGTGCTTGAACAACATTACCCAGTAAACAGCATTGAACTTGCTATCTGCCTCACATGCCTCTTTCCTTGAGAACTCCTGGGAGGGGTGGGACCCTGGTATAGTTGGCAGGAACCCGTGTATTTCGCCAATTGCTAAACGTAAATCAAAGCAATTCGGCTAACAGACCTTGGGCAAGCCATAGTTCTGGCACAGCTGTTCTTGAAAAAGAGCAGTTTCTGTCAGAGCTCTCTCAGCCCCACCTACCTCACAGGCTGTCTCCTTGTTGTGGGGAGGGGGAGGGAAAGGAGTTTGTAAGCTGCTCTGAGACTCTTTCTTGAAGTTTTTTTTTTTAATTGAGAAATTTAAGCAAATACACCACAATCGATTGGGGGTGAGGGGGCCAGGGGGAGGGAGGGGAAGCTGAGGATTGGGGGAGGGACCCATAAAAACAGCAGGGGGGGCAGGCCTCGTGGGCCTCGCAGTAGCTACAGGCCTGGACACTGGATAGGAGACTTCAGTATGGAGAAGGGAACAGCTGTTTTTCCTGAATAAAAGAGAATTGTTCTAAGAGAAAAAATGTGTAATTGCAGCCAAGCTAGTCCTTCTGCTAGTGCAGGGCATTGCACAAATGGCATATAAGCTATTGCCATTATTTTCACAAATGCTTGTACAAAGTTTTTACCAATTTGGGAATATCTGATGCTGCAGGATTGCTGAAGGTGAAGTTTTGGAGGACAGACCCAATGGGAACCCAGGTAAGAGGATATCATTCTATTAATTATATATATTTCAAAGAACTGGTTTTACCTTTAAGATCCTAAATGGTTTGGCGTAGGGATCACCTCCTCTCATACTGTCCAGGCTACCTGTTAAGACATTTCTCCCAACCCTTGCTACCTGTGTTACTTACCTGCAGGCCCCTAGCTCCAGTGGGGTATCTCAGGGCTAGTCCCCCCCCCCCCACTTACTGGCAAGACCCCATGACTTCCCATCCAGCCCAGGGCCCCCAAACGGTGGAGGGTGCAGGGAAGGAGCCAGGTATTCCTGTGCAGCTGTCTGGCGTGAAGGACTGGCTACAGTGGCCACTCTTATCCCCCCAGAAAGTCTATTTCCCTCATAAAGTACTTGTTGCTGGTGGGCTGTGCTGCGCTGTCTGGTGTGAGGAGCCAGCTATGGTGGTGTGAGGGGCCGCTGTGAGTAGGCAGCAGCTCAGTAGAGGCCCAGGTGGCAGAAACTGCAGAGCAGCTCGGGACAGGAGTACGAGTGCCTCCTAAAAAATTTAAATCCCCCCCCCGACTAAAAAAAAAATCCTGGCTACAGGCCTACTTACCTGCAGAGTTGGGGGGGGGGGGGTGGCAACCAGCCACAGGGTGTCTTTCACTAGTGGCATCTCCCCTTCTCACTGAAGGTTCACCAGGTACTTATGTTCCTATTTTATCTTTATTAAGGCTTTCAGCAGAATGGTTCCACTATTTTTTAAGTTAACTTCTTTTGACTTGTTTCTGCCTGAGGGCTGTTTGCTTCCTTGGACTGTTGTGGCTGGCTTCAATGATCATTTTTGATTTTTAAAGATGATTTTACTGTTGTATTGTTTTTAGTTTAGGAGCTGCCTCAGTTAGATCTGTAGAGAGGTGACATTTCTAAATAAATTCTGTCTGTCCGTCCATCCATCTATCTGGAATGAATGACTATTAACAGCTACACATTGACAGAAGACTGCTGTGATAGCCCTGGATAATTAGATTTTTCTCATGTTTCTGCATGTTAATGCTTCGTTATGGATTAAAATAAACTTCCCTTGAGACACTGAAATGTGGCCTCTACGCTTGTTGTGTGATACTATTTTTGAACACACCAGCTTTGTGTATGCTGTTTTTCTGTGATGTTGCCAGTTGGTCAAATAATAGTACTATGTGCTCATGAAAACACATGCAATCATTAAAATGAATTATTGCAAACACTCAAATCTCTTCCCCATCTACTTGCATGGAGATAAAATGCAGTGGACATCTAAGGAACAATGAATTATTGAAAGTCAGGGAAAGGGGGTGGATAATATTTTCCCCTAGAAAGTTTAGATGATTGGAGATATGGCTGATGGTTGCACAGAACGTGATAGCAGCAGGATTGTTGTGATGTATTCTATGTTGCAGATAGGCTTGAGTATGATTTCTGTAAGTCTCATATGGAGTGTCAACCTCCAGGTGGTGGCTGAAGATCTCCTTGGATTACAACTGGTTTCCAGGTCACAAGATCAGTTCACCTGGAGAAAACAACCACTCTGGAAGATGGACTCTAAGGCATTATACTCCATTGAAGGTCCTCCCCTCCCTCCCCAACCCCACCCTCCTTGGGCTCCTCACCCAAAATTTTCAGGTTTTTCCCAACCAAGAGATGGTACTTATTTTGAACTCTTGTTGGTCCTGTATTAGTCAAAAATGTGGAAGTTACAGTCTTTTTCAATAGTTTTATTTTTGTGTCTTTAAATTCATTTTGACAATAAACTCTAAGAAATGTTGTGGACACTATTTAGCTCAAGGTCAGTAGCTATTGGCTACTGAAATCTACTGAGAAAAAGTAGTTCCCAGATGGTGGAATAGAAATCACTTTCTGAGCACATTTTCCCTGTTCTTCCAATCGCCTATAACCTTGATGTCTAAAAAGAAGAACAAGATTCTGGAAAATGCCCAGGAAAGAATAGTGTTGCTCTATATTCCCATGAGAAAGTTACCTCAGAGAACTACAAGGACATGATCAGAACTCCACATGTGTTTAAGGTTCCCAACTTGAGATTGGGAAATTCCTGGAGATTTGGGGCAGAGTCTGGGGAGGGCAGAGTTTGGAGAGGGGAGGAAGTTCAGCAGGGATATGATACTACAGAGTCTACCCTCTATGACTGCCACTTCCTTCAGGAGAACTGATTTCTTTAGTCTGGAGATCACTGTAATTCTGAGAGAACTCTAGGCCTTACCTGAAGGTTGGCAACCCTAGTAGTGATCTTTTCTCTTTTTTTCCTCAGGAAAAAAAATGATTACTGTGGCACTCTTTGTGTCCTAAACTATTTGGAACAGATTAAATAATTACTAGAAAAACAAAACTTTTCCATACATGTAAAAGGGAAAGTACTTGGTTTTTATTGTCTCACTCTGCGTGCATGCGTTCTTCCATGAGTTTCATGACTTTCTGGTACTCTGATTTCTTAGTGGGTTCTGAAGCTTGGACTTTTCAGCTTTTCATAACGTTTTCCATCTAAAAATGAAGAATTTATTACCACCAGGAAACCAAGGAACAGGAATATCAGCATTACTGCAATGCTCTAATAGTGGAAATTTTTGACACAGATCAGTACTTAACTTACCTCATTATGAAGGGTGATGTCTAAAATTTTAGGACACAAATTTACATTTTATTATTTTATATTTATACTACAGTTAATGCATTTATTTATTCTATAACATGTAGGGCCCATGAACTAGGGTTGCCAAGTGGTCGATGAAGATGGGGGGAACTCCCAGTGGGGGAAAATGGAAAGTCTGGAACAGGGTCTCATGATGCCATAACATAATTTACAGCTGCATAACTGGAAGCAATGTCACCATAATGTGGGGGCATTTCTGGATTTCCTGAAATTCTATGGATTTTACCACAGAGTTTCAAGGAAATCAGAACATCTTGCAATATGGTGATATCCCTTCCAGTTACACAGCCTGAAATGATGTTATACTGTCATGGGATGCTGTTTTGGTGAGTCTCGCCCCCCCCCCCCCCCCCCCAGTCTCCCATGACCTGAGCTTGAAAAAATCCACCTTAAGTAGTTTATATAAGAAAGGTTAGTGTCTGTGGCATATGATGTCTTTTCTTATGATCTTGCAAAAATACAAATGTATTATAGCAGCTAAACACAAGCCATAAACAGAGCAGTCAGTCAGTCAGTCAACCAAGCAGATACACCTTTGGTGCTTTCTTTTGATAAGTGAGAAAAATTGCTATCTCATGGGAAGTCTGAGCACTGATGTATACATATTTAAAATATTAATGTTTTTGATCACTGAATGCAAGCAGTCTGCTAGTAAAGAAGTTTTACTTAGCGACTGGTACTTCATCCTCATTTGAAGCCATAATCCTGTTTTCATGATAAATCGGCACAGGTTTCTGTGAATAAGGTCACAAAGAGAGGATTATGTTTGAATACAAGTGGGGAATATATAGCACACACATAAAGACTTCATAAACAATCATGTTTCAAGGAAAGAAGTCATTATCTTGATTGAGCAGTCCATTGCGTGCAGAAGAAAATGTTCTACAAAATCCTGTGGATTTTCTCTTAAATATGCTGTTACCCATTCACATTCAGAGGTTCACCTTGGAAGTCATGCCTTTTATTGCTTTTGTTTAGAAAATGAATATGAAAAAAACACATGAATAAGAGAATACTTGCAGTATAAAGACGTCATCCTTCAGTCAGTCCAATGCAGAATAACATAGAATAAGGACAAGCCATTACTGTTAGCAGGTCTCTATCGGTCTTGTTCACTCTCTGTCTCTCTTAGCTAATCCAGGTTAGCAACCCTAGCCTCAAGGAACTAAGCTGTTCCCTGAGAGCCAAGAGCTACACACATCAAACACACACACACACACACACACACAATTTCTTCCCAGTGGCAGACATGTGACACTCTTTGCAAAACAGTGAATAGCCCCCACCTCCCTTCTGTTTTCATAGATGGTTGTTCTTTAAAGCATTAAGGAGTAAGAAGATTGCTTATCTGAACTACACACCACGCTGTCCCAAAAAGGATACAGGGCTGGTTCAAGCTTTCGAGAGGCCCTGGGCGGAGAGTCACCTGCACTCACAGCCACCTGCATGCCCTTTTCTCATCAGCACTAGGTGGTGTTTGAGGCTGGGAGTGCCTTCAGGAATATTGCTTGCACCACCTGCACACTCGTCCCTGGTGGTGCTGGGCAGGCAGGACCACAGGACAGAGATCTGGCTGGCGGGGGAAACCCTGCTCCCAAACAGATGTCCCCACATGACAGCGACAATGTGCTGACGTCACTTCCGGAAATGGGGGCATTCCAGGGGTAGGCGGGGACCTCGGTGATGTGCTTGACATCAATTCTGGAAGTGATGTCATCGCGTTGGTGACATCAGTGGCGACACTCTGCTTTTTGGGCAGAAGTCTACGGATTGTAGCCATTTTTATCATAGAGCTTTGCCCCCAAAGTAGAACATTGCCCCCTGCATTGCCAATGCCATGATGTCACTTCTGGAAGTGATGTCAGCACATTGCCAATGTCCCCGCCTACCCCCGTAATGCCCCCCAAATCCCCCCAGCAGCAGGATGAAGGCACCTGGCAACCCTAGTGGGCCCTGCAAGAAGTTCTGGGCCCTGTCAGATGCTCCACCTAAGGGTATGCTGGTGCTGGCCCTGGAAGGCTATATACTAACTTCATCACCCTGAAACTGCATTCACATAAGAGCTTTACTTGTGTGCCCTTCAACTATATTTTGCTTCCCCTCAAACTTCCTTGCAAAACTCCCATGTTCACACACCATGGTTGCATGCTCCAGAAACTAAGAGCCTTGAAATAGGATTAGCTCTGCTTACAGCTGGAACCTGTGGTTTCTCTCCCAATGCTCACACAATAGCAAGCTGTATCATATTAGATGAGTCACCTCAGTCAGAAGACCCCCTCACTAGAACCATGCATTTGAGCTAAGAACTTGAACCAAACTTCAGACACACAATTTAAACCTAATACCTTTTTGCCTCTTGTTCTACTTCTATGAGAAACTCCCCTTGTCACACACTCTAGAAATTGCTGTTTGGCTTCTTAGAGCATAGATTTATGGTCTTTGGGCCTGGAGACTCACCTCCCTCTGACTGATGGTTTCTTCAGATGAGGAAGAAGACACTACCTTTTGGGTGGTCTTTGTGGTAGGGAAGATGTGATAGAATGCTTCCCACCCTCTGAGTGTTAAAAGCATCATTTCCCGCCTCTTCTCTTTGGCAGGGCAGGAAGCTAGGTCAATTACCTGGCAGAGCATAGCTCTAGAAATGTTAATAACCCTGCTAGCAAAACCAACTGAGGGATTTAGTGTTCGGAATCTCCAGGTGACTCCTGGAGATTTCCCAGAATAACTTCCAGGAAAATGCCTGAAGTAAGCCACCCCCCACTTCACAGAGAGTGATGGTAACAAATGATCAGTTCTGTAGTCAATACAAATGGGGGGTTAGAACCTTTCACTGGTCATGGACATTTTGCAGAGTGCTTTATAAGAGGACTGGGTGGGTGACCAGTGATGTACAAACTACCTGCTTCCAGCTGCAGAGGATGGCTAGCAGGCTGAAGGAGGAAGACACAGGTAAGCCAACTCCTGTCTTTCTGGTTGAAGCAAAAGGAGCAGTAAATGGGCTGCAGAGGTCCAGATACCAGGAGATTACAGCAAGACTTTGGATATTCTGGGATGGGTTTTGTTTCACTTGCTTCCCAGTACTGGGAAACAAAGACCATTTCAAGTGGAATGTTAGCATGAATTGTTGGCCATATTGTTAAGTGGCTTTTGTGGCTTTAAATCAGACTTGAAACAATTTTTGTCATTTTTTTCATGCTCATGCAAAAACTCCCAGATTCATGCATTTTCTTTGCTATAGACATATATATTAAAACAATTCATGCAGGTGTCAATGAAATGTGTCTCTAAAGAATGTATTGCCCCCCCAGTCGCAAAGAAGAGACGGACAACAGGTTGGTATTAAACAAGGGCCACTTTATTAACTATTTACAGGAAATTGCAGCAACGGGGAAACTACGCAAGCACAGGAACAGGCAAGGCAGGCGTCTTTCCTAGACACGGCCTCCTTGCCCTTTTCATGGGCGGGACACCTAACTCCGGTCTGAAGCCATCAAATTCTGGCTCGTAACCGGCAGTCCAGCATACTGGCATCCCCCCCCAGGAGCGCCTACCCCTGAGACCGCACGGAACTTCAGGGAGGAGCCTAGCCTGAGAGGTTCCCAGAGGAGGCACCATTCCCCGCCCCGGACCGCACTGCCCTAGAGCGGTTCCTGATGACCTCCTGCTCCCAATCGGGATATGCCATGAGGCGCTCACCAGTTCCATTTCTGCTTGCACAAACCTGCCATGTGACCAACTATTTAACTCTAGCCACCCTCTATGCCCTTAGACCATATCACAGTGTAAGGTAGGCAAAAAACACCCTCACCAAAACGGCCAATCAGGTGAAGGCATAAAAATTCCTACCTGGTCCCAATAAGCAACCAGCTGAAGCCTACACTGCTCACAGGGTGGGCGGGTGGGAGAGCACGCGGAGCGACTGAGGAAGCAGGGAGGCGAGGCGCCCGCCTAATCTGGCAAGCCCCGCCCCCCTGCACGCTCCAAATGCGCGCGAACGCGCAGCCTCTGTTGCCGCCTCCCTGCGACGCGGAGGCAAAGGAGCCCCGATCGGGCGCCACGGTGTCACCGGGCGCCCGGGAACTCGATTGCCCCCCCAGTCGCAAAGAAGAGACGGACAACAGGTTGGTATTAAACAAGGGCCACTTTATTAACTATTTACAGGAAATTGCAGCAACGGGGAAACTACGCAAGCACAGGAACAGGCAAGGCAGGCGTCTTTCCTAGACACGGCCTCCTTGCCCTTTTCATGGGCGGGACACCTAACTCCGGTCTGAAGCCATCAAATTCTGGCTCGTAACCGGCAGTCCAGCATACTGGCATCCCCCCCCAGGAGCGCCTACCCCTGAGACCGCACGGAACTTCAGGGAGGAGCCTAGCCTGAGAGGTTCCCAGAGGAGGCACCATTCCCCGCCCCGGACCGCACTGCCCTAGAGCGGTTCCTGATGACCTCCTGCTCCCAATCGGGATATGCCATGAGGCGCTCACCAGTTCCATTTCTGCTTGCACAAACCTGCCACAGCCAAGGCCAAGCCTCTGCTTTGGCCTTTGCTACCCCACTCAGCAACCGAGTGCCAACCTGATCCCGTGCTGCAAATCCGCTAAAAATATCCCGTTGCCCTTGTCAGATAGATGCACCCCATCCGCCCTATACAGGTCGGGAAACTCGACCCGTATATTGGGGTGCGGCAAGAAGATGCCCAACCCGGCCTCCACAGCCTTCCTCAACTGATTATTGGCCTTACGCCTGGCGCGGTCAATGACTCTTGGGTCTTCCAAATCACGCCAAACAAGGCGGGGAAGGATAGCTGACCATACAATCCGAACCCCTGGCCACCTTGCTCTTATCCTTGCAAGATCGGCCCTGGCCTGTATCACAAGGGCCACACCCTTGATTAGCCCCAAGTCATTACCACCCAGATGTATGACCAATACATGAGGGGGAGGACCCCCCCTCTCCTCAAACAGTAAGGGAAGGAGAGCAGGCCACCTCATGCCTCTCCTACCCAACCATTCGACCGTGGCCACCTTGCTGAGGCCAAGCTGAGAGCCGAAGGACGTTTTCTTTGCCCGGTGAGCCGCCCAGAAGACCATGCTGTGGCCGCAGACAGTAACCCTTCGCCTCGTCGTGCGGCCTGCAGCACCTGTAAAAAGGGATCCATTAACAACCGAAATCACCAACCACTTAACAGGCCTATAAATTACTTGGCCTAACATAACCTTTGTAACTACCCGATTTCCAGCGCCCAATGCCCTGCACTTCACTGGGGCAATATCCCAAGGCCATGGCCGTTGACGCGGCCCCTATTCTAAAAGAATGCGAACAAAAACGGACCATGCCAAGACCCATACGGACCAAAGCTCTACGCGTCACAGCCCAGAATTGAAACTTCGTAAGGGGTGTGTGGTCCTGATGGCGAAACAGGTACCCGGGTTCATCGCCCCGAACAACGAGGTAGTGACTGATGGCTGTAACTGGGCATAAGCCATGCTCGGAACACGGCCCCAATTTAATGATCGAACCTTTACCCCGCTGGTCAGTCTTAGATAACCGCAGGTTAATCCTCAATGAGAAATTGACGATAGATACATCCCTACGCTCAAGGGCCCTACCAGATGCATCATTACGGGAACTAGCCACTAACTCACTTATCCGAAATGCCCCAAAAAATGCCAGCAGCGAAGCCGCATGAAATAGCGACGCCTCATAGCTGTCGCTACACAACAGAGGCCACAAACAGTCAAGACCCCGCAACACAGCAGGGGTCAAAGGCTCCCTACTATCAACCCTCCTGCCACTTTCCCGTGACCACCCTTCGAGCATCTTCCGGAGACGGAAATCGCCCGTGGAGTCTGCGTGACCGGAAGCCTTGCTAGCAAAGGCCAAGGCTGACAACTTGCATCTGATGGTATGGGCTGACAAACCTTCCTTCCGCAGTGACACACAAAATCGCATAAGGTGTGTCACGGGGATGGGCCAAGTTTGTTTCAAACCAGTTTCAACCCTGAAGGCCAGAAACTGCTTACCAGCCTTCAAGTAAGCTCTTCGGGTGGAAGGGGCAAGGGCCAAACTCATAGCCCTGTCGGCTTCAGCCCTCCAATCTCCCACACCGCGTTGGGCATCCGCGTCGGAAGCAGGTCGGCTTCTGGGGCCAGCTGACGAAATCTCGTCATCTGTTTGCGAGAGAGTGCATCAGCGACCCCATTGCTCACGCCCGGAACATGCCTGGCCTTAAAAGTAACATTGAGCCGTAAACACTGCAAGGTGAATGCCCGGACCAAAGCCATAACCCTGGGGGATTTTGATGTCAGGGAATTGATTACATGTACCGTAGACTGGTTGTCACACCAGAAATGGACTGACCGGTTGGTCAATTCACCAGGCCAAATCCAAACTGCTGCAACGATCGGAAAAAATTCCAGGAAGGTGAGGTCCTTGACCCAACCAGCCCGGAACCACTCCTTGGGCCAGTCACCGGCACACCAATGCCCCCTAAAGAACACTCCGTAGCCCGATGAGCCTGCAGCATCCGAAGCAATCTGTAATTCTGCCTCAAGCAGGAGCTCATCTCGCCAGAGAGAAACCCCATTGTATGAGTCCAAGAACTGTTCCCAAACAAAGAGGTCCTCTTTCATCCCCCTGGTGACCCTGGTCCTGTGGTGTGGAAGATGGAGACCCTTCATGGACTCACAGAGCCTCCGCACGAAGGCCCGGCCCGGTGCCACCACCTTGCATGCAAAGTTGAGGTGGCCTACTAACTGCTGTAATTCCAAAAGGGTAATCTTCGCCAAGGATCTAGCCGAAGCCACTCTTGCTCTCAAAACATCTAATTTGTCCCTGGGTAACCTGCAACATTGACCAACAGTGTCAATCTCTATCCCTAAAAATGTCAATGTTGAAGCGGGACCCTCCGTCTTTTCCTGCGCCAGAGGAACCCCAAGCTCGTCGGCTAGGACCTGAAAGCTGGACAGCAGAAATTGGCACTGACCCGATGCAGGCTGTCCCACAAATAGAAAATCATCCAGGTAATGAGCTGTAGTACCAAGCCCCGTCCTGAATCTCAAGGCCCATTCCAGAAAGGAACTAAACCTTTCGAAAGCAGCACAGGACACGGAACAGCCCATAGGAAGAGCCCGGTCCATATAAAACTTGCCTTCAAAGGCAAAGCCGAGGAGCTCAAAATCCTCAGGGTGGACAGGAAGAAGCCGAAATGCTGACTTGATGTCGCATTTAGCCAACTCCGCCCCGACTCCACAAAGACGTACCACGCGCACGGCCTGATCAAATGAAGTGTATTTTACTGAACATAACTCGTGAGGTATCGCATCATTCACCGACCTCCCCCGAGGGTAAGAAAGGTGGTGAATGAGGCGAAATTCCCCGGGAGCCTTTTTGGGCACTACCCCCAATGGGGAAACTCTCAAATTACTAACAGGAGGCACGCTAAAGGGGCCCAGAACCCTGCCTTCCTTACACTCCTTAGCGATTTTTTCCCGAACCACATGTTCAAGCCCACACACTGATTTCAAATTAGGAGCGAAGTAAGGCGCTCTTAGCCCCTGAAAAGGTATCCTAAAACCAAAAGAAAATCCCTCCAACAGGTAACTGCGATCAGGAATGGGAGGGTAAACCTGTAACAACTTTAACAAACTTCCCAGCTTGATTGGGCTAGGCCCCTTTTTCAGAAGAGGGGGCAGAAGGTCCCCCTCCCCCCCGCCTACCTCTTTTTCCACCGCCCCTACCTTTGGGTCTTGGGCAATCTGCAAAGGCGTGAGGACCGAAGCACAAAGGGCACTCGTGACGAAAGGAGCAATTCCTTCTGCTGCAGGCTCCCTTGGAGGAAAACTCCCAGCAGAGGGGACGGCGCTGCAATGTCTGCCCTAACTGGTCACGGGAACTAATGTGCACCGGGGCCTTCCGTACGGAATGGCCACTATGCGACCTCTCACCACCCGGCACCCTACTTGGAGACATAATCAAAAGCCACAGATTTGGACAAATTCTGTCCCAGCGCATGGCCGGGTTCATAGCCGCCCTCATCCTAAACTCCTCATCATAAAGGAGCCATGCGGGACTAGGGAAATCTGTATACGCTTTGTACACAATGTCCAAATATTGGACCAGCGACAAAGCCCTCCAGGGTTGGTGCCTAATTATAATTGCTGTGTAAATTAGGAACCCAGGGAACCAATTAGCCCATGACCGGTCGACTACCCTACGTTTTAGCCGCTCTTTCTCGCGGTCATCTAAATTGTCCCTATCCTTCTTTTCCATCTCCCTATAGAGGAGACTGAAAACATCAACAAATTCGCCCTTAATAATTTTTTCCTTAGTAGCCATGGATAAGTGATCGCCTAAAGGCAAATCGCTGTCACCACTAGGCAAAGACCCAGGAGGAACCGTATCATAGGGGGAACCCGGTGTGCCTGCAAATGTCATGTTACTAATAACAGGACTCCCAGATTGCCAAGAGGCAGTGGGTGCTGGAGCTATGGGTGCAGGAGGAACAAAGGAAGTCCCATATGATTGCCAACCAGGCGTTAAATTGCTCGGGGAGACTGTGCTCTGGTTAGTAGGACCCCAGGGCCATCCAGCTGAAACTCCCATAGCACCCGGCTCCTTACCTCCTTGCCCTTGCTGGGGTGAGTAAAGAGTCATCTGTTGGTTTCCTGTGCTCGGCCCGGGCAGTCCCCCCGATGTTCCCGCAGCTTGATCAGAAGCATCAGCGTTCTTCTTGTCTTCCAGAAATGCCAACCGGGCAAGCACCTGTGACTGGAAAGAAAAAAGAGACTCCCCACTTGCCTTGGTCGTCATAGGTGGCAAGCCCAGACCCTTCTCCAATGCTGCCAGCCGTAAAAGGATGGCAGCATTCACAGGATCTTCATCCTCCTCATCAGATGGGTTGGCCGGAGGAGGTCGAACAGGAGGCCTCTTAGGAACAGGTTGCTTGCCCTTGCCCTTCCCTTTCCCTTTGCCTGAAGCCATGGCAAAGGAAGCTAAAAAGATCGAGCCAACAACAAACTTGTTAAATTCCAAAGCAATATAGCAACAGTATCAGTATTAAGTTGGTGACAAAATGGCCGACAGAGCCAAGCCTCAGGCCTTGATTTTAAAATGGCCACCGAGCATGCAGTTATATGAGCCTGACTCAGCTACTCAAACCAGGCCTCAACGAGCCTACAAGCCCTGAACTGTGAGGAGGGGGGATTAAAATCAAGCCCTCCAACCAGGGGGGGGGGGAATAACCAAGCGCTAAAAATGCTCCCAGCCGAGTTGATAAACAGTGGGGGGGGGAGAATTGGAGTGGGGTGTAGCCAACTGGAGCCCCAGCACCCACAGCTGCACCTACCTCACCCAGAAGTCAATGAGGCCGTAAGAGCCCAACAACTCCCGCCTAGTTGTCTCGCAATGAGAGACCAAGCGAAAATTGGGGGGGGGGGGCAACAGTGCCAGAAAAGGAAACTGTGGGGGCGCCGAAAGCACCAGCTTGTGGGGGGGGGATAAAGACCCAATGAAGCCGCCCAAAGGTCCCCGCTGAAAAAACCCAGCAGCCCCCGGACCCCAAGGAGCAGCCGCCCAGGGAGCCTCAACAAAAAAGGGGGAAGAAGGGACGGCCCCGCCCCCGCCCTACGCCGCCTCTAGCAGCTGCTGGGACCACCGCCACCCGCGAGGACCCTCAAGCCCAAAAAGAGGGGGGGGTAAACCGCCGCCGCGCCAAAGTCGACCCGGGGCCTAACCACTCCGCCGACGCCGAAAGCGGCTCCCCTCCGCGCTGCCACAGCTGTGGCCGCCTCACACGGGACCGCGCGATCCAGTAGCCGCCGGGCCGCCGACGTCAGGCCCGAAGCACTCCGCTCCAACGCGTGCTCGCCTATAGAGCACGCGGAGCGACTGAGGAAGCAGGGAGGCGAGGCGCCCGCCTAATCTGGCAAGCCCCGCCCCCCTGCACGCTCCAAATGCGCGCGAACGCGCAGCCTCTGTTGCCGCCTCCCTGCGACGCGGAGGCAAAGGAGCCCCGATCGGGCGCCACGGTGTCACCGGGCGCCCGGGAACTCGATTTTATGCTTGGAAGGCTGAAATGACTGCTCTGGAGTTATGCAATGTACCTTTTTATCATGGCAGTCCATACTGCAAGAGTCATTACAACCCATTCTAATATCGTTCTGACAATAATATACTGAGCCAAGGAGAAGGAAAAGAAATCATTTCATTATTCATAATAGTTCACAAGCTTGATAAATCAATCACAACTTGCACAATGTTATAAGTGGGATTATTTGAAAAAATTCTCATGTTTTCATACATACAGTACCAGCATACCAGATCGATCGGCTAAGATTATGTTTCCTTTTGACTGTACCAGTATGAGTCAGGGTGGCCATGGCCACTGGCCAGAGCTTGGTGAATGGGATCTATCATAGTTTCTGAAGCATTTGTACGATACTATCTAAAACGCCTTTTCAGACAATTAAAAAAAAGGTCGTTTGTTAATTCAGTTTTTCTCTTGCCCTACCCTGAGGAGCTCAGAGCAATGGATGCTGTTCTCCCTCCCTCCATTTTATTCCCACAACATCCCTGTGAGGTGTATTGGCACAGGTTTTGTGGGTCTCCACAGGAGCTCAGAGCAATGGATGCTGTTCTCCCTCCCTCCATTTTATTCCCACAACATCCCTGTGAAGTGTATTGGCACAGGTTTTGTGGGTCTCCACAGGTTTTGTGGGTCTCCACAGGTTTTGTGGGTTTCCACGGGCTAGTCCAGTGGTCCATTCACTGCACTAGATATCAGATGTCTCAAATGTTGTGTTAGAGCAACCACTGCACTGGCTCCTTGCTCCTTTCTCTTTCATAACACCTTCTATGCTGAAGGCAAGATAGTCTTGCAGGGGATTGTTGTGTGCTCATATTAGCCATTTACAGGCCTGTATGCACAAGGGTGCCCATGAGTGCCCAGCACCCTCCCTAAACAACCTTGCACACTCCAAAGAAGTCAGCACCTCCCCAAACAGCTGTCCCTCCCCCTAGCCCCAGTGGCGGCAGCAGCAAGCGGGGCCTGCATGTGAGAGAGAGTGAGAGGGGGAGCCAGCCAGCCAGCACAAGCAAGCAAGAGCCTCCTTCTTTCTTTCCCTCCCTTCCTCCTAGCCAAGTAGGCAGAAGCTCCCACAGCTGGCTGTTTCCTTGCTCGCTGCCCTCCTACCTTCTCTCACACCATGACCAGTAAGTATGGGCTGTGGCCAGTGCTCCCAGAGTTCAGTGGCAAAGACAAGCTTGTCTACCTGTCTGTGTGGCTCGAATGGCACTGGCTGAAGCATTATATCCAGCTGAGGTCCCCTCCTCTCCAGGGGGCATCTTGGTGCACCCTCAACAAACATGTTCTGGGTACGGGGTTGGCCATTTATTTATTTATTTTGCCAAGAGAGTTGGATGATGCATTGCTGGAGAAAGTGAGCACGCAGCATCCAAAGCAAATAGTTACTGGTGATAATCTAGACAGAGGAGGGATCATTTGCAACTTTAGGTCCTATTATAAACATCTCAACAGGCAAATGGTAAACAACAATAGAATATAACGTACTGTTTCATAAAAGTGATGTACCACCAGAACATTCTGAGCCCGCTTGTGGGGAGGACAGAGTAAAAGTGTGAAAAATAAATAAATAAATAAATAAATAAATAAATAAATAAATAAATTCTTCTGTATATTTTTGTAGTGCTGAGCTACATCACAGTCATCGGATTGGATCTCATGAATTCTGAATGGAAGGAGATCACAGAATGGATCTCTCCCCCATCCTTTAGTAGTTCCCTGAAAGTTCTCTCCAT
This sequence comes from Lepidodactylus listeri, assembly GCA_029233225.1. NCBI lineage: Eukaryota > Metazoa > Chordata > Lepidosauria > Squamata > Gekkonidae > Lepidodactylus > Lepidodactylus listeri. The sequence goes on from JARCFY010000003.1 coordinate 46,305,743, forward strand.
CCAGCTGTTCCAGAAAACCACTGGTTTCTTAGGAACAGTGTGTGGTATGGTGCAGCAGGCAGGGGGGAACAGGAGAAATTACCTGTCCCAGAGCTTACATTTTTTCCCCCAATAATTCCCCCCCCAAAAAATACAACTAACAACAAAAAACAAAATAAGCTTAAGAATTGTAACCAGAGCATTATACAAGACCAAGGTACATGTTACAATCATCTCAAACTGCAACTTGATTTAAAATCTTGTCAAAACAATTAACATCTTAAAAATACAGTAAGTTTCCATAAAAAGGATTTTTAGGAACTATCTTGCACTTTGTTAAATAACCTATAATGGGGAACCAAGTGGCTTGAAACTCTTTCTGCCTTTTTGTTTCATTTATTTCTGCTGCCCCCGCAATACGACTATGTACAAAATATTCCCACAATTTGTTTTGCCAACAGTATAAAGATGGGGCTTTTTCATTTTTCCAGAATTGTGCAATTGATATTCTTGCAACTGCTATTAGTATAGATCGCAGAGCTTACATGAACTCTTGCTCTATTTGTGGAACAGCTTGTGCAAAAATGGAGGAATACTTTGTCAGTTTCTCCTCAAATTATAGCCTCTCCCACTATGTCCTACTCTGTTCCTAAAGGTTGCCCTGTCAGCAAGGAACAGGTTTTTAGGAAGCTCAGGAACTCCAAAGGAAGACGGGGAGAGATCCTTCCCTTGTACTCCTCGCATTTATGATTCATAGGATCCAACCCATTGTCTATTTTCCTAATAACTAAACTGTAAAAGAAAACAAAAATGTTCTACAAAATGAAGCAACGGTCATGTACGATAAACTTTGCTGGTGTCAACTGCTTAAACAAGAGTATGGAAACAACTAATCAGGTCTAACTACATGACACACTTTTCTGGAAACATCCCAAGGTCTGGTTAGCACATGCGGTTACAGGAGTTCTGTTCTTGAAACTTGATTTTCAGGCACACAGGGGCTTGATTTGGATCAGGTCCACAGCATCCAGGAAGAATGGGCTTAAACCTCCCTGTCATGCCATTTTCCAACCTGAAATAGCCCTGGGAAGCTGCTATTTGCCTCACTGAAGAAACATAGGCCGTGGACAGACTGGAGTTCTGCCGCGCCTCTGCGGCGCAGCAGAACAAGGTGGGGGGAGTTGCCCCTGCTGCACGGTGTTCACACGCCGCCGCAAGGAAGCTGCATGCAGCATCCAGACTGCAGGCGGCTTCCCGTGGCAGTGTCCGAACGCCGTGCGGCTCCACCGCACGGCGCGCGTTCACACCCGCCAGAAGCGGGTGGAACGCGCACCGCAGCAGCCGGGACACCACTTTGAAGTGGTGCCCGGCTGCTGTGGGAGGAGCATGGCACCGGACGCGTTGCGTCCGGGCCACCTCCTCCGGGCAGATGTGGCAGTCTGAACGGCCGCTCTGCCTCCGCTTTTAAAGCGGAGGCAGAGCGGGCCAGACTGCCAGTCTGTCCTCGGCCATATCATGTACTAAGGGGCTACACAACATTATATCAAATTCTGAACCGGTCCATAGAGTATGGATTTTTTTTTAAAAAACCACACAATGGGGCCAGGAACAGACAAGGATTTTTTCCCCTCCTACAAGCCTGAGGAAAGTCCCAGGTTTGCATAGACATATGAAGTGTTAAAAATAAAAGCTTCAGGTATTTAAAAAACTTACAAATAATAGAACCAGTGAGTTGAAGTCAGCCCACTTAGTATCACATATTTTCCCTCTTTACTCTGGTCCCCATCCTGCATGACTTTTGCACATGAACCCCCAGCATAGCCTTTTGTGGCAGTCAATGGGAATTCCTCCTCCATTTGTCTCAGAAGAAAAACCAATTAAATCCCACCCAATGTCTGTTTCTTTAAGGAAAGTATGCCATTGAGAACTTGTGAGTCCTATTCACATTACATCTTGTAAACCATGCAGTATTCCCCCTCCCCAGTTTCTGTGTGAGAAAAAAAATGCCCCTCCAATTTGGAACTAATTGCTTTGATGCAAATGAAATTTGTGTGTATGTTCTTAATTTTCATCTTTTCATTTAGGTTTAAAAAATTCCTCCTTCTAGTGCGTGTGTGTGTATAAATCCTGTGCTAACAGCTCTGTGGTCGGAAATAAATACTATATGGAAGAGGAGGCTCTAGGAGAAAGAATAATACAGAGTGCAGAAAAATCCTTCCTCCCACCAGACTTCTTGAATCACTTGCTTTTGTTTGCTGAACTTCTGGCAGAAACTGCCTCTCTATTTTAAGTTTCCTCCTTTGCTTTGATGGCCAAATGCTTACCCTCTTTTCCAGGAGAAGCTGGGAGTTTTAATTGTATTTAGGGGGATTCTCTAAGGCAGCTCCTCTCACACTGCTGGGCTGCATGATTTAGTGCTGAGCTTAGGTACCATGGAAGTTGTAACGAGCACAAAATTGCAGCACTGGGTGGGGAAGGGAGGGGAAAAAGAAGAGTTGCATATTACAATTCCTGAGCAGACCCTCATTTATCCCCAGCTAAATTATTTTCTGCGGGTGGATCAGCATGAGAATCTACAGTGCAGGCAGTGGAGCAGCAAACTTATTCCTCCTCTTGACGCCCTTCACAAATGTATAGAACACTGCACTGTATACCCTACCTTGTTTCCTCAGATTCAAGGCGGCTGGTAGTGCAATACTATGTTGCAAGGATGCAAAATATAACAATCCAGTTAACAATTTTTTTTTAAATGCACAGACTAAAACACACAGAATCGAAAAGCACAGGTTACCAGTTAAGGACTGCAGATTTTTTTTTTAAATGCACAAAATTAAAACCAAACAGAATTAAAGCACACAGAATCTGTAAAAAGTGCATTTCTAATATATTCTTATGGAACATACTGGCAGGCCCTGTGACCCCAGTCTCCCATCTGGAAGCAGCATTAGGGCCACTGCAGTCTGGAGTTGGCAGCAACAGCCTGCATTTTGGACTGCCACTGAGGTCACACAAAATTTCAGATCTGTAGCCCATTTCTACGGCATCGCAGCAGACTATTGCAAATTTCCGTTCTCTCCCCGTCCATAAATCTTGGCAGTTTGTGAGATTAGTGTTCAGGAATTCAGCAAGAGTAGCAATTAATTTTTGGCATGGGAACCCCCCCTCCCCAACTTTGAAGTGGTTCAGCCAAGGGAATGCTGAGGATTAAATGATGAATGCTGACAAGGGGCCTCCAGAAGACTTGGGCTGGAGGGGAAGCCGAGCCAAGGGTTCAGCTGCTGAAAAGAACGGCAAAAGAGCACTTCTGCCTGTGACATCGTGGAGGAGAGGGGAGTCAACAGAATGATCTGAAAAACATATGAAATACTTCTCAAATGCTTGAAACCCTCCTGACATGTCGTTTGTAAGGTGAAAATTAGATAGGATTGCCAAGTACAGGTTGGGATATTCCTGGAGATTTGAGCGGAGGGGGCTGTGGAGGACAGGGCTTGGAGACAAGAGAGAGCTCAGCAGGGATGTGACACCGTACAGTCCACCCTCCAAAGCCGCCATTTTCTCCAGGGGAACGATCTCTGTCATTTGGAGATCAGCTGCAATTGTAGGAGATTTCCAAGCATGACCTGGAGGTTGGCAACCACAGGCTAGTATGCTTACCCAAGGACAGAAAAAAATGGTATAGCGCGATAAGCATCATTTATTGAACCTGTGTCAGCACATTTAATGTTCTTGTTAATTTTTGTTATCATACCTGTATGATTACTGCATAGGCATTCCAGAGCTCCACATCCCTTATGACGTTCTTTTCCTGTGTTTACCTAAGAAAAATGTCAGATTTGCATAATATGTATTCTTAAATGTGCTTAGACTCAGGAGAACTTACTTCTGAGTAAACATGTTTAAGTATGCATTGTAGTTGGAGCCCTTTTCAGATGCTTGTTTTTGGTACTTCTGCTGCACGTAACAGGAGCATGCACCATCCCCAATTCTCCCGATACGTACAGTTGCCATTTCATGGGAACAGGATAGCACATCTTTTTCCTTGCATGTACATCTTCAGTACACATGACCGCATGCTCTCAAAAATCCATTTGTCTGTTCACGTGTACCAAAGCTGCAAAATACACACATTGCCTTGCTGAAGGCCACTGATGGTGTATGCTTCTGTTACAGATGAAGCACCAAAAGCGAATGGATGAAAAGGGGTTGTTGTCTGTGGATATAACAGCTATGATCTGTTTGTTTTATATGAGCGTAGGGCATTTCTTGACTAAACAATTCCCTCAGTATTTCATCTGCTTCTGCTGTACTTTGTGCTGAATCAAATTCAGATGTTGATTCCACACTACAAGTTTTCCTCATGGTTTGTCTGTGTTTTTGAGCCATGCTTTCCTTTGCACATGGAAGCTAGTGAAAGGCCACATTCACGCAGGCAGTTTGATCCATTGCCCTTGCCATTCCCTTTTGAATTTAAAGTGCTTGATCAGACAGCAACATCTGTCTGTCGATCTCCAGTCATCTGAGTCCCCTCCCCTTGCTGCATGTTTCTTTGATACCTGAGAAAGTCTGGTCTTGTTGGTCTGAGCTGGTTCCCAAATGGATTTCCTGCTGTCTGATTACACTCTTGTGCACCCAAGCCATCAGGCAGGTCTGACTGATCTTGTTTTCCATCCGCCATTTTAAAAAAAGTAGTTAGCGATGTTCACACAACTGCTTATTTGTACCTCCCCCCTTGCAGGGGCTGCTCAAAACCCTGTTTTCTTTTTTAAAACCCTAAAAGAAAGACACCTCTGTGCTTCAGCTTTTTTCTGTCCTTTGGGGAAGGGGTAAATTGAAAAGATTAGAGGGAGGATGGCAGTGAACTCCATATCCCAGCATGCTCAGCAAGCACTTGTGCGATTGCTCAGAGGGTAAACTTGTAAAAAAATGGCTGACAGCCCCACAAACTTCATATCTCAGCAGGCTCATCCATGCTTATGGGCATGCTCTGAGGACCAACTTTTTGAAAAAAAATGGCTGACGGGCTGAAAAAAATAGCTTTGGTTATCCCTGGACGAGAGAGAGGAGCAGGTGCATTCCAAAGTTTTGGTGCCATGATTGAGAAGGCCCTTTCTTGGGTCGCCACCCTTCTAGGCTCAGATGAGGGGTGCTTCCGAAACCAAAGATGAATGTAGTATAGACTGTATAGATAGGGAGGTTCATATGGGAGAAGGCGGTCCTTAAGGTATGTTTGCTCCAAGGCAGATAGGGCTTTGAAGTTCAGTACCAGCACCTTGAATTGATCCTGGAAGCAACTTGGGAGCTAGTATAGATTGCACAAGGGGGAGGGATGGTGTCACAGGCTGGGTGCCAGTAGGTCAGAAGCCAACCCGAAGTCTGAGCCAGTCCAAGGTCAAGCCAAAACAGGAACGAATTACCAAGCCCAAAACACAAGCCAAATGCAGAGTCAGTCCAAGCCAAGGTCAGAGAGGGAAACTCACGAGCAAACCAGTCCAAGGAGTCAACCAAAAGCCGAAGTCGGACAGTGCTGAAGTCATGAGCCAGAGTGTCCAGAATCAAGCCAAAGTCAGACAGAGCCGGAGTCAAGAGCCAGAGGGTCCAGGATCAGGTTTAGCTGATGCGAGCTGAGCAGGTGCAGAGCTTAGCCAAAATGACTTGTTGCTAGCAGGAGTTGGTAGTCTCTGTGCTGTGCCTAAATACCCAGCCACTTCCTGTGCTCGTTAGCAGCTGGCAGCGAGGTCCCAGCTCCTCCTAAAACTCAGGGCTGAGTGATCTGCGACCACGCATGCGTGCCTCTTTTCTTCTAGCAGCTAAGTCTTGCCTGGATCGTGACCTTAGCCGTTCCACCTGAGGAGGTGAATCAGGTGGGCTTGAGCTTGGCTGTGGCTCAGCTGCTGGTGGTGCTGGGGTAATGCCCTGAAAGGTGCTTGCTTGAGTCTCGTCAGCTTCAGGTGGAGGCTCCTCTGGAGCTGGGGACTGATCCTCCACTGCACGTAGGTCCGCAGGAGGTAGGTCCTCAGAGGCACTCCTGACAGAAGGCATGGTATAGCCCAATTTCATGAGACCTCAGAAGCTAAGCAGGGCTGGTACTTTGAAGGGAGACCACAAAGGAGACTCTGCGGAGGAAGGCAATGGCAAACCACCTCTGCTTCTCACTTGCCTTGAAAGCATCTTGCTGGGGTTGCCATAAGTCTGATGTGACTTGATGGTACTTTACGTACATCCATAGACTGAGCAAGAGTGGAGTGATATGGTCCCTATGACCAACTCTGGTCAACAATCTGGCTGCAGGATTTGTGAGATACCCTTCTGTATCCGGTTAATAAAGGTCTGTGGTGTTTCTCCCTATATGAAGAATTTAGGGGTCTGGAAGCTGCCAGGCTAGGGGTTTAATCAAAGCTATTGATTATGAAACCAAATAGGACACAGATAGCCAACCTTTTCTTTAAGGAGATCTACTTCTCATGAATAACAAATATCCCAAATGATTCCCCCCCCCCCCGGCACGTTATCAATTTCATTCTGTCCTAAAAACAGAACATGGACTAGAAAGACTGCCAGAAATGGAACTGTCAGCTAAGCAGCACAGATGAAATAAACGTTTTTTTTTTATTATTAAAGCTACAGCAGATCTTGTGACCTTTTCCTGGGTCTTTTAGTATATACGCAAAGCGCTCTGCAGCAGCTGGCAAGCTACTAGCAGTTCATGAGCTACCTGTTGGAGCCCCCTGAAATAAGAAGCGGTGGAAAAAGAGAAAGGAAATCTGCTTTTATAGGAATATCTGGAAAGGAAATGTGGAAAAAAGTTTTCACTGTGACTGTGATAGCTGAAACAGAGATGGATCTGATATATGGGAATAGGCTTTTATGATGAAAAGCCTCACCTGGCTACATGTTAGTGCTGAATGACCTGTTTCAGTGGTGAAGAAGACCAGAACCTCCCAATTTCCATCCAGTGTGGAAGGTTTTGTGTCTTACTGGCTTCCCCAAAACTGCATTTAATGACAGATTTACTGCAATTTTATAGCACTGTGAGAAAGCAAGATATGATGGAAAGAAATCAGGCTGGTATGTGTGTGTGTGTGTTTGGTGATTTATTTGTACAGGCTAAGTTTTCCCCTAGACCTTCCAGATTGTTTTGTAAATATCTGTTTGAAAGTGTATACCTTGCCTCTCACTCAAAAGTCCGCAAACAGCTTTAAATGAAAGCAAACAAATCATCTAAACTCAACAAAATAATAACAAAATAAAATGATAGGTAACCATAACAGCGTGGGAAGAATGAAAATATGAAGATATAAAAATGAAAAATCCATGGAGCTGGAGTCCACAGAGATTTTTAAAAATTCAACAAAATCAAAAGAATAAACCAAATCCAGACATCAACTAAAATCCAAAGCCTGATTGAATAAAACCTGCTGACTTGGCACCTTCCTATGCCACATGAATGATATGTGGAGGACATCCCATAGATGAAGTGCCACTACAGAGACGGTTCTGTCTCTAATCCACACCAACTGTGCCCCAGGGTAGTATAGGGTTGCCAGCCTCCAGGTGGGGCCTGGGGATCTCCCGCTTTTACAACTGATCCCCAGCTGACCAGAGATCAGCTCCCCTGGAGAAAATGGCTGCTTTGAAGGGTAGACTCTATGGCATTATACTATGCTGAGGCCCCTCCCCCCCCAATCCTGCCCTCTCCTGGCTCCACCCCCAAAGTCTCCAGGTATTTTCCAACCTAGACTTGGCAACCCTAGGGTAGTAGCATATTGATTAGCAAGTTCATATGGGAAGCACTGGTCCTGTAAGCACCAAAGGGTCTTGTTTTGTGGTGCATAACAGAAGTATCCAAACAGAAAAATCCAAAAATCAGTTTTGAATGATAATGTCTAAATTTCTGTTAGGTTGTAGCAGGCAGTGGCTAGGAAGGTTCACTACTGGCTGTCACCACTCTGGCATGGGTCTCCTTGGGAGGGCCCAGAGCACCCACCCTACCCCTTTTTATGGGAATTTTATTTTATTTTATTATTTAATTTATTTAATTTCTACCCCGCCCTCCCCACCATAGCAGGCTCAGGGTGGCTTACATGGGATATTACACAGCTAAAACAAATTTAGATAAAACCATAACATTATAAATATAAAAACATTACAAAGTGCTAGTGCTAAGGTGGTTTACAACAGGTTTCCCCTTATATGTGACCAAATGAGGCAGGAGGACCCAGGCAGAGTAACTTAAGAGATGTAACAACAACTTTAGATCAATAACAAGTAGGAAAAATGAGCAAAGTAAAGGCAGGTAAATAAGTAAAATAATAAATCCTAATGTGTCTATCTACACAGTCCTAGCCTTCCCTAGGTGCCTGTTCACAGTCTAATTCACCCCTTTTGGGATGAGGGATCCCTCTGTCTGCAGCAGCTGCCACCAGCCCTGCTCCCTGAGAGAGAACTAGGGTTGCCAGCCCCCAGGTGGGGCCTGGGGATCTCCCGCTTTTACAACTGATCTCCAGCTGATGGAGATCAGCTCCCCTGGAGAAAATGCCTGCTCTGAAGGGTGAACTCTATAGCACTGTACCATACTGAGGCCCCTCCCCTCCCCAAACCCCACCTTTTCCTGGCTCCACCCCCAAAGTCCCCAGGTATTTTCCAACCCAGACTTGGCAACCCTAGAGAGAACACCCTCCCACTCTGGGCAAGGCCTTTTATCCCCTCTTCCCAGGCACTGCCCCATTCCCCTACTGGTGTAGTTTCCCCTCCAAAATCTCCTGTTACCCAGTCACAGGGTCCAGAGGGAACCTGGGAAATGTAGGCCTTGATGACTTCTCCCATGCAGGCTTCCCTGGAGTCACTAGGCCTCCCAAGAGCCTGTAGGCCACACCACTCTAGGCTCACGATCATTTGGCACTTAAGTGCAGGGATAGATCGAATCGATATTGAAAACTTTTTTCTTACTTTGAGTGATTATGTCATTGATCTTCATGGAAAAAGGATTCTGGTCTAACTATAATCTTTAAGAAACAAATTAATGATGGACTGCCTTCATTTAGATACAAACTGGTTCAGATTTTATAAGAACTGTTTGATTGTTTTATCATTTTGTTGTGACCCGCCCTGAGCCTGCTTCGGGGGGAGGGCAGGATATAAATCACATGAAATAATTTTTTTTAAAATTCCAGTTTCAAATATTTTATTGCTGTTGTTCAGTTGCACAGTCGAGTCCGACTTTTTGTGACCCTATGGACCACATCACGCCAGGCCCTCCTGTCTTCCGCTGTCCTGTTTGGTCAATTTCTCTCTCTCTCTCTCTTTTTCAAAAGTTAGTTTATTTCTGCTAAAGTGTTTGAATGCACATGCGTTATGGAATTATTCCATGTGTTATGCACGTGCGTTATGGCAGACACAAGTCTGCCTATGCTACATTTCTTGTACAGTTGTGCTTTACTTTACATCTCCTTCACCAGCACATCCCTTTGTTGTTTGCAACAGCCCAAATGAAATTATATTTTAAATTCTGTTTCAGTGAGAGCTCACATTTCTTCATCAACCTTTGGGGTGTCTGATTGAAGCGGGCTGAAATAGTCTGAAGTGTTGACTTTTCACAGAATATACTGCAGATGACTTTACATCCTATGTCCTTGTTTCATTTCGAAAGAATAATTGCTAATCAATAGTGAAGGGCTATGTGACACAGTAGGTTAATTCACTAGCCTTTTGCCTCTGGAGAGCTGTATTCTAGCTTTGGTCATGTGTAAAGTGTTTCTTTCGTGGTCACATTCTTGTCCCTGGTGGGTATTTGGCCATTTCAGACACACACACAAAACCCAGAGATGCAATTTGATACATACCACATGTCTGGCAGTTTATTCCCATTGCTGGAACTGGAAAGATACTGCATGCAAGGCAAGAATGGGATGTATTAACTTGAAAGTGGGGGAAAAAACCCTGACCAACATTAGTTACTGACCAACATTCGTTAGCTAATACAGAAGATACATAAATCAAGTTTGCAAAATGTCCCATATCAAAGTGACATGCATTAGGCCTTTTTAAAAAAATTAAATACGTTTTTTATTTCACAATTTGTATTTATTACAACCAACAAATATACATGCATGAAACAGATTACAAAGAAATAACGTAACAAACAACAAAGACAATTAGAATAGAAAGTAAATAAGTAATACCAAACACCAGATCTTGCAACTTAGAAACATCCTTAATATGGCATTTTAGTTAAGTACTTCAGTTTTTTTGGGACTACTCCCTTCTGCATCAAGTAGTTCAATATCATTGGCTACACTTCTACAAAATTTGAGGAAAGAGGATTATTTTCAAACTGATTCATCTTATACATAATTTTTTTCATTATGTACGTCTCCCATACAATGCTCCCTCTAAGCTGTGGAGTCTTGTGAAATTCAGCTTTGTGAGCTACTGGCATTAAAGTTGTGAACAAGTGATTTGGCTACTGCATAAATCAGTTTGCTTTGGAGACATCCTTCCTGAGCTAAGACAAAAATGTGTGAGCCAGAGGCTAAAAAACTGTGAGCTAGCTCACACTAACTCAGCTTAGAGGAAACACTGCTTTCATACCTTACGTTGCCAAATATGAAGCATAGAGGCATTTGGGCATTTCCAATTGTAGATGTTTTGGCAGCTATTAGAAGGTATGAGATCCACTATTTCCTAATATTTGGGACTGTGCAACCCTTCCAATAATTAAGAAAAATATCTCCAGTGTGAATGGAGGAATATTTGGTCTGAGATTGTCTTCCAGAATTGTTTAATTCTCTCACACTGCCACCAACAATGTGCATATGACCCCACCTTTCCACTTCCCTTTCAGCAGAGACGTGAGTACGCTGTGGTGTTTAATACTAATGGGAAAAAATCTTAAAGGATTGTACTCTTAAAAAGTATTTGGATTCCAGATTTGCAGCCAAACATTATCCGACAGCATCATCTCACAATCTGACTCTCATCATTTCTGGTGTGACATAGGGCTTTTATTGTCCATTTTTATTAAAACCTGATACATTTTAGAAATCAGGCCACAGTTACTAGTGATATAATTCTGGAGTATATATTCAAACTCTGTTAAGGGGATAGACAAATTTTTGGCCACATCCTGTCTATCCCAGAGGTTTTGCAATTGTAAAGAGAAGAACCATGGTACTGGTTCTCCAATTTTGTCCTCCAGTTTCACTATCAAGAATATCCTTTCTTGAAGCAAGATCTATCAGTCTTCCCTGTGCCTTCTGATTGGACCCCCAGGAGGTCAGAAGAATCCTGTGGCCACCCCAGATCTCTGCTTGGTGACACACCCCTTCCCTTTACTCCCCAAGGGTGCCAGTTACAAACAGAGTCCTTACCAGCTGCCACCAATGACTCTTAGGAGTATCTCCTGCCAGAAGGAGTCTTACATCTAGCACTCCATACGTGCATTGCTGTTTATAGGCTCTGCCTAGTTGCTGTGTCTTCCACTACCCTTCTACAAGCAAGCCTGGGGGTTGGGTGTGTGATTTATTGCACCTTCACACTTTATAGCTATTGTGCTCCAGGGATGGCAAGTTTCTCTGCTGCTCCTCCCCATTACCACACTTCTGATAGCAAGACCAAAGAGGCATGTTGAGTTTCCAGAGATCAGTTCAAAACATAAGAAAGTTTAATAAAAGAACACACATGCTCTGTTCAAATTTTCAGGCTTAGCTGGGGAACAAAGGCCGAGGACAGAGTGGCAATCTGCCCCAGGAGAGCTCCGCTTGGGAAGCAGCGGAAGCAGACATCCGCAGCTGTCCCTCGGCTCCCTTACGCGCTTTGAAGCCGGTTTCCTCTCGCTGTAGAAGGTCATCGGGAGAAACCGGTGTCCAGGGGCCATCTTCTGCATGCCTCCTGCTTTCAGACACTGTGACCTGGAAGAAGGCGGGATTCAAGCGGAGGCAGCTGTGTGAACGTGCTGCTCTGCAGCAGTGTGAACGCTCCGTAACAGCATCCTTGTGCAATACACTGGCCACTGTGAATGGCCAGCCCTGGGGAATTTCCCCCCCGCAGCTTTTGCCTCCGGATTCCTCCCGCTCCAGATTGCCAGTCTGTCCTTGGCCAAAGAAAGGTGAAAACATGCAGACATCCTTCCCTTCTCTAGGTACTTCCTAGATGATCTTTGCCTTGTGGACAAGAAGGACAAGATGGAGTCCCTAGGAGAAAGCTTAGTCCATCATGGCTTGGGCTCCTCCAAAGAGCTGCCCAAAATGGAAAAGGCCCCCCTCTGGATGTAACTTACTAGCAGAGGATGAGGTAGTAATCCATTAGCATAGAGAGCGAGAGCTTGAGCGCTCTGTGCTAGGAGGTTGACTGTTGCAGTCTCCATCCCCTTCACTTCTCTCAGCTATCATTCTTCAGTGCAGGGCTCTAGGCCATGGACAGAGAACAGTGACAAAAATTGAAACATTGTGATAAATTCTTGGATGGAGGGCGTTCCTTTACACAGTCCATTGAACAGATAAAAATATTTATAGCTTATTGATTTATAGATGAGGCTTTTAGATCACCCTCCCCTGTATACACAAGGCTCAAGGAGGTGAACAAGTAAACACATTCATAAATAATAAAAGCAGTTCAAAACAGTGAAATGATACACAGATAAAACATTACCAGATGGTGCTAAAAACTTCAGATTGTGCCACTGCCTCATGGGGGAGGCGGAAAAACGGGGGGGGGGGGAGTGCCAGATGAGGTGGAACCCATCGCTGTCCTCAACCAAAAGCCTGGCAGAACATCTCTGCCTTGCAAGCTCTGTGGAACTGCATGAGGTCCTGCAGGGCATAGATGTTATTCGGCAGAGAGTTCCACCAGATGTGTGTGTGGGGGTCAAAATGCTACTTTGAGGAGGTAGGGTGGGTGGGTCAAAGGGCCCTCAGAAAAAATGTGGAGCAAAATTGCATTTGCACTGGAAGAGAGAAGGGGCAAATAAAGCATCATCTCCTCTGCCAACAGAAGTGCCATTATGCTGGTGGAACACCACCTTTAGAGCCAGCCCTAAATAAGACTTTATAAGCTGCTTTATACCACTACTTGTGACCAAGGCATGAAGTAATGGACTGGATTCAAATCATGGAGTTGGATGCAAAAGTGGCCTTCAATTTATGGAAGGAACACTTATATAACCAGAAGACTTCTGTGAATGAGAGAGTACCTTTGGATCAAAATCAGTGTGCACCTCATTATAGACAATCAACAGAGAAAAGACCTTTGTTTTTATTTCTTGGAAAAACAATTTGTGTCATGTTGAGTTGTTTTTAATTGTTGCAGCTCCACTCCCAAAATAAATACGTAAGACAAGGGATCTGACAATTCATCTAATGAATGAGTGGTATAAATATTGTAAGACATTATGCGCACATCTTGAAAACATCTTTGTATCAAATTACCTTGCATGATAGCTAGTTTGTGATTAGGTAGATGCAAAACTGATACAACATTACACACAGAAGATATTTTCTTCCTTTGAACACTTTCTAATCTGCAGTGTGCTGCACAGGGCTGCCTAATTTTTTTTTTAAAGAAAGCTTTTAATTTTAATTTACACTTCTGCATCTGTTTACATCTGCATATGTTATATTTTGGTGCCAGACATTAGTCATATAGTAAGACTTAATTATTTCTGTACGGTTACCAGCTCTGCTTGGCTGACTCTGTATATATTTGGGGGAGAATGCCTGGGCTAGCTTGAGTAGTGACATCAGAATTTTCATACCATCTGGTAGCCTTTATTCAGGGCTTGGCTTTTTTGTGTGCGCTTAGCAACAAGAAAATAATAGGACAAACACAAGCACTACTGCTTGTCCTGCCTCAATAGGGCAGCAGGACCATTGTCTACCACTTGTGATGTCACCCCTAAAAAACACAGGCCAAGCTGGCTTGCCTCTGTAGCAGGGCTGAAAGCTTTAATTGGTTATCTAGTGCCGTTTAACGTTCCATTTATTGATGACAGATGAAAATTTAAAATGTGGATTTTTTAACTAGAGCCATTTTAACTGGAACTGTTTTCTGAAAAGGGTGTGGTTCATTACCAGTGTTCCCTCTAAGCTGAGTTAGTGTGAGCTAGCTCAGAGTTTTTTTAGCCTCTAGCTCACACATTTTTGGCTCAGCTCAGGAAGGAGGGCTCCAGAGCAGACTAATTTATGCAGGAGCCAAATCACTCACTCACAACTTTAATGCCAGTCGCTCACAAAACTGAATTTTTGCTCATAAGACGCCGCAGCTTAAAGGGAGCGTTGTCATTACCCAGTTTCCAGAAGACACATCCGGATTGTAGGGTTCTTTTGTAGCAAGGCGGACAATCATATCCCTTGCCCCCAACATAAAATATATCTACTCCTCCCGCTGAAAAGTTTGTAAGTTGTTTGAGATGTTTTTAAGTAGCTAGAAAGTTTGACTAAATGAAGATAAAAGTTAGGAATAATAGCACATTGACCAAAAATCTAACTGAAATTAGATAAGCAAATACATTTTACGTCTCTTGTTTTTTTGCAAAATCTACTTTGCCCTTTTGTTTTTTGTATGGTGCTTCAACTGATGATCTTAATATATTGTGGATCTCTCTAGTTATGTTGACGCTTTGGCTTCCAGTTGAGGCAAAACCAGTAAAAGTTCTTGTATGTGAATCATGTTCTCTTCATACCTTCTGCTAAAGGAGTGGATAGGTGGGGGTCAGCAGGTGAAAAATGCCGCATTTCTATGCATATTAATTGTACAAACAGACATGCTAAAGTGTATTTGACAACTATCTTAGTTACCTTCACAGTTCAGTGATGTGTGGAGGGGATAGCAGGACTATATTCATTATCCTTGACTTTGATACCCCTGGGAACCTCACCCCTGGGGACCTCCATTTCTGGCATGGCTTGTTGTCCCTTTTCTGGTACATGTGTACACCACTGTGTGGGCCTGGGATTGACAGAAGTAACCTGAATTAAATTTATTTCAAAAAACAGCAAGTCACTCTAAGGTGGAATGCAAGGCAGCTCCTCTGTCAATCACGCAAATACCCACCCTAAGAGGGATTCAATTGAAGACTATTTCCCCCAATTATCTCAGAGCCTCTTCCCAGATCATTTGGCCCCAACTAACAACCCACATCTCTGACACAAGTCACAGGCTGATTCCAGCAGTTTCCCAGTTATCTCAACAACCAAACATGTTGAGATAACTACCTGGCCATAGATACTTACTAACTTCCAGATCTCCCCAAGGGAACCTTTTTGATCCTCTCAAGACACTAAGGAGAAATCTCCCCTCTACCATCAAAATATCTCATTTTTTAAATTCCCACATTTCAGGGCCAACACCCTGTACCCTCCTTATACTCAGCAAAAATGTATAAAGAGTTATCCCTCCCTCCCACTTTTGTGGCCAATTTGGGACTCATCCTGTTACCCCAGGCACTTGGTCATCCTCTTGCTTCTCTGTTCCATGGACCTGTCTCCACGTCTCCTTCCCCCCTTATCATTTTCACCCCCCGATGGTGCTTCATTGATGCTGAGGTCAACCCCCCTTCTCTCCAAGTGCAGACTCTTGTTTCCCCCTTTTAGTTTTATTCCTTAAGTAAATAGTTAGGTTTTCTAGAGGAAGGTTTTTGTGTGTCGTCTACCACACTGCTTTTTCCTTTCTGTAATTTTTGCTGCTTTTTCTACATCGCATAGATTCATGTGGTCTCTTTTATCTGTTTATAAAATAAAATCCCTATTAGTTTAAGAATCTTTCCCCCATTGTTTCTCCAAGTGTTGATCTAAATCTGGACCTTAGTATGTGCAGGCTTAAAATCCCAAGCATATTAAAGTGCCCCAAATACATCTGTTTGCTCAATGCTAGCAAGGTGGCACTTTTGCACGTTATAGCCCTGGTATGTGTAGACTCATTTGGATAACACCACTGACCTGCACACATTCAGCTGACCATACTTTAGGTGCCAGGCTGAGCTTCCCTTTTCACCTAGACAACCTGGTACAGACATTGTGTTTTATGTGAAACAAAACCAACATAAATCAATACAAATCGGATTTGAAAAAGGATGGGAGAACAACAGGAAAAACAACAAAATGCAACTGACTGCCAGTGACATTATCTGGGTTCTCCAATAAAACTGAATGAACAAATCGTGGCAATTCCAGTGTTGAAGCAACCCAGTTCAATATTCTAGTATCCCTAACCATTCTGAAATAGAACATTACAAAACATAGCATATCGAGTCCTCCACCAACCAAATCTGACAGAGCATAACTCCCATCTTATTCAAACGATGAAGTGACCCCTGCCTTGTGTACAATGGAGCTGTTGGAGCCGCTTCACTCTGCCAGTCATAAAAAGTGTCTATGATGGTTTTCCTAGAAATGACATGAATTTATTTAATGCAGTGAACGACTCCTTTCATTAATTATCCTCCTCAATATTGTGAGACTGTTAATGCCTGTGTTTTTTCATTAATCTAATTAAAAATGTAAATAAACAAGAATAAAGGCCTTCCTTCTTCCCGCTTCTCTGTCTTAGATGAGTTGCTGGTGGCTTCTTTTTCTTTTACTATTTCTTAGGATTGATTCCAAGAGTTTGTAACTTCTTTAATATTTTAGAATACTGGAAAAAGTCATTACTATGTCAAAGGATCTATTGTCTGGAATCAGGTTTTTAATTTTTCGTATCATTCTCATTATGGAAACTGTGAGCTGATAGTTTTGAGATTGTACAGTATCCCTCATATCTTTTAAATTAAGAATATCAATAAATCTGTAATTAAAAAGAATTTTAGTCGTTAAGTTTGCAGTTAGAAACAAGGCAGCATATTGGCAATGGTTCAGTTTAAAGAGCAATTTCTTGTCGCTTCTTTCACAGATAATTTATGGAGATTTTTCTAGTTTACCAGCACCAGTCCACAACCAGTGTTCCCTCTAAGGTGAGTTAGTGTGAGCTAGCTCAAAGTTTTTTAGCCTCCAGCTCACACATTTTTGTCTCAGCTCAGGGAGGATGGCTCCAGGGCAAACTAGTTTATGCAATAGCCAAATTGCTCACTCACAACTTTAATGCCAATAGCTTACAAAGCAGAATTTTTGCTCAGAAGTCTCCATGGCTTAGAGGGAGTGTTGTCCGCAACAACTACAGTCCAGCAAGGATATTCTGAAGGTTCCATAATTTGTGGTAGAGTACATAAGCCTAAAGTGGTTGATTCAATCTCCAGATCTCAGATAATCTTGGAAAGTGGCTGCCTTATGGTATTATATGCCTTATGGTATTATAGCCTTATGGTATTATAGTAAATTAAGTAAAATAGTAAAATTATAGTAAAATAAGGCTATAATGCCTTATGGTATTATAGTAAATTCAAGTGGGTCTCCACTTGTGGTAAGAGTGAGTATCCAGCAAATCACTTCAGTTAATATTAAGGAGGATACTTCTGTGATGAATCCTTTGTCAGGTATAAGAGATGTTCAGGTAAACTCATGTTATGTGTCTATCTATTTCTGCCATCTGCCTACCTGAAGATCACTCTGATATACTTTTTAATAGCCATTTCTATCTGACTAGTTTAACAATAGTTTGTAAACTCAACATGTAGGTCATAAGTTCGCAGCTAACGAATCCCTGGATATTTACCAAACACCAGAATTAAATTACATTCGTAATTGTTTTGCAAATACTTTGGCCTAACTAATTAAATAGGAATGACTTTATACGTTTCTATAGTACAAGCAATATTAAAGCCTTTAGGGTACATTGCAAATTAGCAACTTTATTTGTTTCATTTTGCACTGTGTGGTCAACTGACACTTGCAAAGGAAAAGGATAATAACAGTAATTTCACACCATAATATAACTGAAGAAGCAAGGAGAAAACACAGAGGACAAACAATGAGTAGAAAAACCCGGTCTAGATTTGTGCAGAGCACCTTCTGGTACATGGCTCTGAAAAATTAAGAATTTCTCATGGTGAAAAATGTATTAACAAAAAACAGACTCATTGGCCTTCTTGCCTTAAGAATAGGAAGATTTCTGTGTCAGATGAGTAGATGTTGCAATTTTTACTGCTATTGTGGAGGATTACAGAGTCATAAAATAGCAAGATTGGAAGGAAGCAACTAGACGTTTATGAACCCCTGATGTGATATAAAGAAGAAAAAATGAAGGGTCCCACAGGTAGAGATATGTGATTATCTTCTTTTCACAAATTGAATTTCATTTTACTTGTGTTTCCATCACTTCACTGTTATTTATACTTGTTTACTTGTTTGTGTTACTTCATTTTTGCTTGTTTGCTTCATGTTTGGAGTGATGCCTTCCTGTCTCCTCTCCCACACTCTTGTGATATGAACGAGAGTGCAGCTTGCGGTCCTGCTGGGACTGACCAAATGTCTAGTCAGCCAAAATGCTTCTGCTAGCATTCCGGCCACTGTTTCCAGTGAAGCCAAGAAGAGAGATCTTCCCACCTGATCATCTGCAGGTAGCCAACCACCAGCCAGCCCTCTGCTTGATTGCTTGACAGCAGCAGCATGGAAAGCAGACATTTCCGCAGACCAGACCACGCTGCAATCCTAAACAGAGTTACGCCCTTCTAAGGTTATTGAAATGGTCTTATAAGGGTGTAGATGTATTTAGGATTGCAATGCCTTGGTGGGAAGATGGAGAAGGAGAAATAAGAAAGGATAGTGTTCCCAGTGGGAAAAGACTATAAATGGAAATGAAGTAATGCAAACATGACGACAAGAAAATTAATTATTTTTAAAAAAGCAAAATGAAACATCTCTACCTACTGGGCATTGCATTTCCCTTCTTTGCACTGTGTTAGTGCTTCCTATGCCTCTGGTTATTTCCTTCCAGCCTTACCATTTATGGTTCATTGCAAATGTTTCAAAGCACGTATATCTTTATTTGTCTTAACATACTATGAAAGTGACTGAGAGAGAATCTCTCAGCCACTTCCCCCTGACTGGCTGCTGGGCACTGTGACACTGCCAACAGCACTAGCACAGCCTGCAGTACAGACAGTAAGCGTGGGCAGGTGAGGGGGGTGGAGGAGGAGGAGGAGGAAAAGGATAGGAAAGAGGTGGAGGGAGTCTCCAGGCAACACAAGTACAATATAGTGCCATACAGGTCCAACGCAGGTACAATACAGGCAATACAGGTCCAAGCGACACAGGTACAATACAGTGCCATAAAAATACAGCATTCCAAAATGGTCACAACCAGGTATAGATACTGAATATTCAAAATATCCTTGGAACACTGATGCACATTGTCTGCCTTTCCCTCCTGACTTGCTTTTGTGGCCTGGGCAGTGGGGAGGCCCAATGGGAAAGCCCAAAGAATGGGGGAGATCACCCCAACATCTGTGCCCCCCTAGCAGAAGAGAAAGGCACAGGAAAATTGGCTGGTTATTCTGGCTTCATGGAGGGAAGATGGAATGATTTAGCCCGATCTTATCAGATCTCGGAAGCTAAGCAGGGTCGGTACTTGGAAGGGAGACCGCCAAGGAAGGCTCTGCAGTGGCCAGCTGGTTGTTTCTCACTTCCTTTGAAATCCCTATGGGGTTAGCATAAGTCAGCCGCAACTCAATGGCACTTTATACACACACACACATTCTGATTTCAGTCGTTTGTGTCACAACATCAATCTTATTTCTCGTGTTTACGAGTTCAAATCCACCTGCAGGATACTAAGCAACTGAACACCTCATGGTTTAAGCAGCTCACCTGTGCTGGGGCCAGAGCCAATTCTGTTGCCCTAAGGGAAGCAATGACTTTATGAGAACTACTGATGCCGGGAAAGCTATTTAGAAGCAACATTGCAAAATTCCTTGGAGCAGAAGTCGATTCTGCCCAGAAAGTAAATGAAAAAGGAGGTATAGTGAAGAGACTGGAAGTTTGTCCTAGACTAGCTAGTGGGGCTGCAGAATGCGGTTCGAAGCAAAGAGCAATGGGAATGGGATCGAGCTGGTAGGGACCCAGGGAAGGGATGAGAAGTAAAGAAAGCTAAGGGAAGGAGGAAGAGATGAAGCAAGAGGCCAAACAGAAGAGTATTAGGAAACAGGGCAGCAGGATTTCTGACAAGGCCAGCTGGGGAACAGTGAAAGGAATAAGCAATGATGTAGACTTGTCCACCCATATAGTTGATGCTCACCACTACTTCCACATTCCCAAAAAACACTCCCACCATGTGGAGCATCTTAAATAATTTAACAGGTAATAATAAATAATAATTAAATAATAATTGAAGTGATGAAGTGATGCTGGTTGGGAAGGTGAATGTGCTTCCCTGTGCTTCCCACTTTTGGTGCAGTTCAGCTGATAGTTGCTCACTCAGTTAAGGGTCTTAGGGTTGTACTGGATTCCATCTTGCTGCTGGAGAAGAATACTTTCTTCCAACTCAGTCTAGCCCCACATGATGGCCCCCGACATTGACTTGGCTGATCGGGCAGCCTGGATCCATGGCATAGTAACACTAGAGACTAGACTACTGCAATGCACTCTACATAGGTCTCCCCTCAAAGTCAATTTGGAGACTCTAATTAGTCCAGAACTCCATGGCTAGGTGGCACATGCATATCACTCCCATTCTGCAGTCACTCCATTGGCTGCTCATCAATTACCCGACTCAGGTTATGGCATTAACTGTCACATACAAAGCCCTGTGTGGCCTTGGGCCCTTGTATCTGCAGGACTCCCTATGCTCTGCCATGACTGCTTCACTCATCTCAGCAAGGCCTTCTGCAGGTGACATCCTGCCAATGGGCAAAATCAGTAACTGCCTGCATTTGTGCATTCTCTGTTGTGGATGGAATGGCCTGCCTGACAAGGTTATGAAGGCCCCTTGGTTTTCTGCAGACTAGGTAACACAGAGGTCTTTTTGCACAAGTAAATTGGACTGTACTCTACTGAAGTGGTTCAGAAAGTTGTTTTTGTAAAGGGATAGGGACTGTGCTTGTCAATGTAAGGGCATGATCATATGCACCCATTAGCCGTGCGAGAGGGACGATTCACCAGCGGATCAAAGCAATGCGATCACACCAGCATATCTGGGAAGCGTCCTGCAACCATCGGCAGGCCATCGCAAGCTGTTTTGATCCACTGGAGAAGGGGAGTAAAAAACTACTAGGGAAACTCCAGTATCAAACGGTTTGCTGTGGGCCACAGCCAGACTTTCCCCGTGTAATCGCGCCAGCACAAACTTGTGGCGTTGGGAATAGTCTGATCAGGCTATCTCGATGCCATGTCTGTTGTTTTTTTCCCCTTCTCAGTATGCGTATCATCGCATACTGCCAGCAGAAGACCCCAGGTTGGAGAAGCAATTCATCAATCCCCTGTTTAAGCGAATAAGCGAATTGGAAACGAACAACAAAAAAAACCCCAACTCGTCTGTGGTTGCGTCTGATCACGCAGTGGCGAGTTGTTCCTGCAGCTTCACTGACCTGTGTGATTGCGCAACTGCGGGGCAAATTGCTCCAGGGCAAAATAGCCTTGCTTCCCTCCTGGATTATCTCGCTCGTGTGGCCACGGCCAAAGTCGTTTCTGCACCATGTAACATGGCATGCTTATATGTTTATGCTTTGTTTCAGATGTATTTCAGCTCCGTCTTCGATTTCTGTTTTCAGATTTCTGCAGACGAAACCCTATTTTACTGTTCATTGGATGTCCCATCCTGTTGATTGTACTTGACTTACACTATGTGATCCACTGTGAGTGTCAGTGAGAAATATCCAGTGTTTTGGTCACCTATATTGAGGAAGAATGAATTTCGTCTGGAGCCCAGCAACAGACAATGTTGTGAGAAGAGCCAGCTCGGTTTGTTTGTTTCCCTTCCACTGTAACATATGGTTGTGGGTTGGCTCATATCCTTGAACTCTGTGGATAGATTCACTAAATTATGGTTTGTATTGCGTAGACTTTTTTTGTCTGCCCAGACTGAATGAGCTCTATGTAGATTTTTGCCATCAGCTTTTTGCCAGGGGCACCTGATCCTATGAAGCATGGCCAAAGAACACTTCCAGTCCTTCTTTGATAACCAAGTGCACTACTGAACACATATCAACATGGATGTCAAGCCCACAGCTGGTTTGTATATCATGGCTGGAGTTATAATTTCATAAAACAGGATGTTCCAAAGCATTCAAAAGAGCTTCACAGGTGAATAATTGCTCTATATTGCACACAATTTGTAAGACTGGCAGGTAAATCCTATGGTTGGAAGTGAAGAGGGACAGAGATTATATGAGTGAAACAGTAGTGCCTGATATTAGGGTTGTGCAGTTTGGATTAAAAACAAATATTTGGGATTCACCAAGCAGTGCAGTATTCAGAATATTCTGAAAATGAATGATCTAATTCCAGACATTCAGAATAATTCAAAATATGCCAGATATTCAGAATCCCATTGATACACAAAGAAACCAGGTTGGGCTGCCTAGGAAATGAAATATGATCCCCAGTGGTGGAAGAAGAGAGCCGAGTGTTCCCTGATTGGTGTAGATCTAAAATTGCCAATGGAAGGGTGAGTGAGGTGAGAGCAAAGTCTATGACTTATGTCTGTTTTGCACTTGTGGAGCCTCACAACAGGGAGCTCTTTCCTGTTGTCCTTTCCAACTGAAAAGAGGACTTACCTGCTTTATCATTCCACTGCTGTCACCTGACCATCTGCTGTTGATTAATGGTCTGCTTTCTGAAACAGGCCCCTCCATGTCCATGGCCCTTGTAATAAGATGTGGGGCTAATGTAGACTGTAGATTAATAAGGAAATATTCTGTTTAGTTTAGATCCCCATGGGGATGCATCAGGCATAAGGAATAAGGTTTGTGAAGAGTTCTGAATTCGGTGTTCTGGAAGTCTCAAAGGAGGTCATTATCTGATGTTGCCTGGCAATGGTATTGGTTACTGTGGCTGAGGACAGAGTGGCAATCTGGAGTGGGATGAATCCGGAGGCAAAAGCTGCGGGGGGGAAATCCCCCGGGGCTGGCTGTCCACATTGGCCAGGGTATTGCACAAGGATGCCGTTACGGAGTGTTCAGACAGCTGCGGAGTGGCCCCAGGTGGGCCGGCCTCCGCAGCTCATGATAGGGCTGTTTCGGCAATTTGTGCATGTGTGCATGCGCTCATGTGCGCATGAGCGCTCATGCACAAACTGGCAAAAAGCTGCATTCGCACTGCCGCCTTCGCTTGCCTCCCGCCTTCTTCCGGTTCACACTGCCTGGAAGCAGAAGGCAAGCGCAAGACGGCCTCCGGACACCGGTTTCTCCCGGTGTCCTTCTAAAGCGCAAGAAAACCGGCTTCAAAGCGGGTAAGTGCGGAAGGGAGCCGAGGGACAGCTGTGCATGTCTGAACAGGCTCCCTTCCCCCGCTTCCCATGTGGACCTATCCCGGGGCAGATTGCCAGTCTGTCCTCAGCCTGTGTCAGGGAAACTTTTGAAAAGGTGATTTGCATTGTTTTTAATGAGAAATGGCTGTTTCCTACTGATTTTGATGTAGTTTTGAATAATCAAGAATTAGGGAATTTTTTAAAAATTGGAATTTAGAGTTTTAAAAAAATTAAAAATTCCAAATCTAGAAGGTCACAATGTTCATAGAATCATAGAGTTGGAAGGGACCTCCAGGGCCATCAAGTCCAATACCCTGCACAATGTAGGAAATTTACAATTACCTACCCCCACACCCCCAGTGACTCCTGCTCCATGCCCGGAAGGTGGCAAAAAACTTTCCAGGATCCCTGCCCAAACTGGCCTGGAGAAAAATTGCTTCCTGACCCCAAAGTGGTGATTGGCATTCCCTGGGCTTATAAGAAAGAGCCATGAGAACTAAGCACTGATGCAACCCTTCCTACCCTCCCTCTCATGTTCTGCCTAAGTTCACAGCATTACTGTCAGATGGCCATCTAGCCTCTGCTTAAGAACCTCCAAAGAAGCAGAGCTCTCCATCTCCCTAGGGAACCTGTTCCACTGTGGAACCGCTCTAACTGTCAGGAAGTTCATCCTAATGTTTAGCTGAAAACTCTTCTGATTTCATTTCATCCTGTTGGTTCTGGTCCAACCTTTTGAGGCAACAGAAAACAACTCCGCACCATCCTCTAGATGAAAGTCCTTCAAGTACTTGATTATCATATCACCGAGCTTTTTTTTGTATAAAAAGCCCTGCAGGAACTCATTAGCATAATAGGCCACACCCAACAGCAGAAACTCATTAGCATATTAGGCCATACCCCTGACAGTGCAGCTCACTCCCAGGATCGGCTTCCCCAGGTGCCCTGCGGCTTGCAGGGTGCATAGGGAACCCAAGGGAAGAAAGGCAGTTTAAATTGCCTTCCCTCCCTGGATCAGCTTGGCTTTCTCAGGCGCCCTGCAGCTTGCGTGGCCAACTTGAAAGCCAGACAGAACTGCGTTCCTGCCCAAAAATAGCCCTGCATATCACCTCTCAGTAATCTCCTCTCCAGGCTATACTGAGCTCCTTCAGCCTTTCCTCATAAGACTTGGTCTCCAGACTTCTCATCTTCTTCACCGCCCTCCTCTGGACATGTTCCAGCTTGTCTATATCCTTCTTCAGTTGTGGTGCCCAAAACTGAACACAATACTCTAGGTGAGGTCTAATCAGAGTGCATTTCCCTCTTCACTCTCCAGACAGCCTTTTGCATATGGTGCCCTCTCTCAGGACTGTGTGTTTGGCAACAGTCAGGTCGCAAGCTTTTCCTGTGGCAGGCCCAGTCCTTTGGAAATGGTTACCATAGTGGATGCAGAGGGGGCCTTCACTTTCTGCACTCAGGAAAGTGTGTAAAATTTTCAGAAGTCTTTTGGTGGAGAATAAATTGTTTTGTCTGTCCTGTTTTTATGCTGGCTGTCCTGTTTTTATGCTGTGTGTTATTTTTATCTCACTGTTCTATTTTGTGTGTGTTTGCTTGTGTTTAATTTGCCACCTTGATTTTAATAAAAGAGCAATATTTTATTTTAAATAAACAAATATAATAAACATTTCAAATTTGAGTGCCAAATCCAAATTTTGCTTCTGCTGAACATCTCTACCTGCTATAGTTCTCAGCCAATAAAACAAAGGTGTTAAAGGCATGTATTATACAGGTATGTGTTGTATGTTTCTAGTTAGTCTTTTCAGTGATAGAAGTGGACATGCAAGAAAGTGTCACTTTAGGAGCACAAATGAGTGATGCAGGAGAATCACCACATTAATGCTGCTCATGCCCTATAGTAAAACATGTTCCTAAGACTGAGGAGTGGTCTGTACTGGAAGCTGGCACAGAGGACCATTATTGCCTGTGTGGTGGACACAGCTGACTTGGGAAATGGTCCATGCTTGTCCTTCAAAGCAGCTAGTGAGTGTACAACTATCTATCTATGAAGTTTTTATCTGACATTTCCTCCAAGGAACAAAGTCTGGGTCCAGTGGCACCTTTAAGACCAACAAAGTTTAATTCTGGGTACCCAGAATTATTGCTTCAGACCAACATGGCAACCCCATCTGAATCTTCTTCCAAGGAGTTCAGGGCAGCTTTCCAAAATTCACCAAGTCCAGCATTCCATTTTCAGTAGCCCTCCAGCCAGATGGCTTGCCTCCTTCCCTGTGAGAATGATCCCCACAAATGAGAAAAAATGTGAATAATGATAAGCTTGTCATTTTTGATCAACGAAATAACATTTGCAGTAGATATTGTTCATAGTTGTATTTGAGAAGGGGAAGAAGAAGAAGAAGAAGAAGTAGAAGAAGAATTATTTAAGGATGAATATTTTGAAGGTGTACTGAAAGTGGTCTCTGAAAGATTGTGAATTGTTCTATTATATACTGCAGTCTTCCACTAAGTGAGAACATGCTTTCTGTTACTTTTCTTTTCAAAAAAAAAGGGAAGAGTACTGTCAAATTACTATTTGTGTTTAGTACATAGGTAGCCACAAGGAACTGGCTTGATGTTTCTTCCCCCACCCCCCTTTAGAATCTATTTTATATACACTTCAGTTTATAGCTTATTGGTGTGAGTTAGGGAACTGATTTAAATATAGCTCTTAATTTTATTGCCCAACTGTGAGCAATAAAAGTCAATTACACGATGGTGTATCAAGGGGCTATATTTTATATTTTTAAAACATAATGTTCTGATTTCTGTGTCGTATATTTAATCTGTGCTCTGGCCTTGACTTGTTCTGCATTTACCAGATAGAGTAGAGCATGACCTTCTTTGAAATACAGAGATTCGTGCCAAGAAAGTTTTTTTTTAAAAAAAAAAAACCGCACAGAAGTATGAGTACAATCCTTATTTCCAAGACAGAGCATTTGTGATTTATATTGTTTTAAGACCACAATGGCCAGATGAATGACACTAGTCTACACCAAGGATTCTCAGGTTCACAAAACCCTTTTCAATCCACCTGTTTATCAGCTGTGGAACCCCCGTCCAATAGCAACGGAGACCTGCATGTTATAGAGAAACATTTTTTTCTGCACACTCACTTTGTACAGATGTGAAGAACGTCACAGATCTCCGTATGTCTGTAAAAGGTAAGTGACGTGTGCATGCAGCTGAGATTCAGAAAAGGGTCACAAGTAGGGTGTGTTTCTTTAACTCTTTAGCCTCTGTCAATCAGAACTAGATTCCCTGTGTTATTTGTAAAAGCCTTGCTGAGAATTGTTTTGATGCATATATGTGAACACACACATGAAACTACCTAGGACCTTCAGCATGCAAAGTAGATGTTCAACTGCAACCCCTTCCATGGCCCCACCCTTACCAATACTGAGCTGAAGAGTTAAATCCTCTTCCCCCTTAACCCTAATCTGAATTGTAGCTGTACATGAACACAACTTCAGACTAAAGGAGACCCAAGGTTTCCACTGGATTTGGGATTAGCTCTGAGACTGTGACTGATTTCCCACTAGTACTGCCCCGGCGTTCTTCCTCCGTTTGCCCCAGTGCTGTGCTTGAATTTCACACTATTTGCCGCGGGGTGATTTTGACTCGCAGCTCTGCCTGATCTTCCCCGCGGTTTCAGTGATCCTGTTTTTTGAGGATCACTGAAGCTGCGGGGAAGATCGGGCAGAGCCACAGGTTAAAATGCGCCCCACAGGAAATAGTGTGAAATTCAAACACAGCACCGGGGCAAATGGAGGAAGAACGCCGGGGTAGCGCCTGTGCAAAATCGGTCTCTGGGCATGGATGAGGATGAGGTGACTGAGCCTGCAGAAACCACAGCTGGCCCCTCTGAAGTAGCAGAGGAGGATAGCTGGCAAGTGCCTGTAACAGCAGTATTCGCTCCTGGCTCAGATAAGAAGGAAGAACTGCAGGCTGAAAGTCCTCCTGACTCACCCCCACATGTGACCTATTTAAGGGAGTGACTCCAGCAAAACTTCGCAACCAAGAGAAGAGAGGCGAGGTGCTCGCCTAGTCCAGAGTTTTAACAGGAGCCTGGGCAATCATGCAGCTGGCTAATTGGCAACAGCATTTAACTCCACACTCTGGGCAGTATTCTTTGTGGGAGCAATAAGTCAGCTTTATGCTGCTTACATCCACCTTGGCTCTTGCACCTAGACTGTCAGACCCCCTAACTTGGCTCTGAGTTCCTGGCTCCTGACCCCGGCTTGGCTTTGGCCTTGGACTATGCTTCTGGTTATTGGTTTCAGACTTGGCTCTGTGTTTCTGGGTCCTGACCTCGGCTTAGCTTTGGATGCTGCACTGTCTTCTCCGCTCCTGACCTTGGCTTTTCTGGACTCCCTTTGACTGGTACCCAGGCCCATGACACTTTGCTCAGGAGTATGCTCAGCAGTCTCCTGTAGATGTGCATTGCAGGAAAAAATTAAGAAGATGGCACTATAGAAAGCTTGCCTGCCATGACTGGTCTTGTCACTAAAGAACCCCCAATGAGTCTGTAAAGAGTCTTGGGTTTCCTGAGACACAGTTTTAAAACTACTGGTGGATATCAACCACACTTGCAATATTTGAAACTTATCACTGAGAATATTAAGAGTAGAAACATGTCTCACTTATCAAATTGCTAATTAGCAAATGCATTGTTGTTGGGGAGGGAGTCTGCTGGTAAGTTTGCAGACATATAACAAAAGGCTTATTTTTTAAAAAGATTTGATTTGTACCACTGAAATAAATGAATGTGTCACCTATAAACTTTATGGATCAATCCCATACTTACCTTAAAGGAAATGGGCAAGGGCAAGCTATTTTATTATGTTAGGGAAAGGAATAATCTGGATAATGTTTGCCATGCCCTAGTATGTAACTAATTTAAATCAGCATTTTGAGTGATTTTAAAAATTAAACATGTAAAGTGTTCCTTAAAACTTACTTATTTCATAATAATTCTGTCCTTTATTTCCCTTTCCTGGGACATAATACTAACAAACAATACAGATTCTAATCTTTAAGGTGCCATAAAACTGTTTCTTCATTTTGTTGCAATAGATTACCTGAGCAGAATATTATGGAATCCACTTCATTCAAATAAAATATGAACCCATGACTGTCAAGAAATTGACTGTATCCTAAGAACTGCTGATACAGAGTTTGTTGAGCCAGATTTTCTCCTTTCCCTGTAGCCCCTGTGTTATGTATTGGGGCTGGAACATTCCAGGACTGTTTGAGTCTGGCTGAGCTTGGAGCTCTAGAACAATAGCTCACCAGGACTCTGGAGGTAGCTAATGAGGAATTAATGGTCTGACAATAGCCTATCATTGGTAGTTGTTTAGGAAGTGTGTGGCGTTTGCATGCTATTTAAACAGGGCCATTGCCCTGGGTGTTTCTCTTGTTCTTGCTGAATGACTAACAAAGCAGAGCTGATCACTAGGCTTGGGGTCTGACTATCCATGGAACCCAGTATTTAACACCCTGTGAACTTTGAAAGCTGAAAGTCAAGCACGGAGGGGGAGTGTTAACAACGTCTGTGATGTATTTTATTTCACCAGAACCCTGTGAGCTCAGGATTGGGCGATTCATAAATTTAAATTATAAATAAATAAATTAAATTAAATAAGTCTCCTTCTCTTACACTGGTGGAGAGCTTGCTTGCTTGAGCTTCCACTGCTAGCACAAGAAAGATAGGGGTTGATTTTGCCATGTTTTTCCATGTAGAAGAATGGACTCAGGGGAAATAAATAGACTTTTGGTTTCAAGCATGATAAATACGACCCGCATACATGTTCATTGCAGTTCAAAGTATGTATCTTTAGCTTGTTCCCTCTCTGTTTGCTGCCAGGCAAACATATGACTTCCCTGCCATAGAGACTGCTAAGATTTCCCTGACCTCTGATCTCTTGCTGCTCTTTCAGGCTCAACTCACCACCTCATCCTCCTTGCCTCACTCCCTGGCTGGTCTCTACTGCCTGCTCCTTCTCCTCGTCTTGGTCTCGGCTACTGTGTAAGCCAGCAAGGCATACTATATGCTCTTATGAACTGTTATTATCATAAGTTTGAACTTTGGGTTGTTATTCTGCAAAAGGCGAAATGCACTCTCTATTGCAGTGAGAAGCTCCAGCCCACAGCAGGAAACACCCTCCATAGTTCACACTGACACGGAGACAAGGACTCCATTTCAAAGGGTCCTCCTGTCTCCTCACGCTGGTCAATTCACACCTTCCCCCAAAGTTCCTGCAGAGATTATGTTAAGTGAAGTTACCTGGCAACTAATCTTCCGGCCATCGAGTGACCTGGCCAGAGCCATCACGAGACAATGGAATGGCGCCATGAATCCTAGCAGCTTGCCCAGGTGTCAGTTCCTGCTTAGCACCTAGATTTGCAATATTGACCACTCCTTCCCATCTCCTCCTCCTTATTACACTGACCAATGGTAGGGTTAGTGGGGATGGACCAACTAGTAGGTGTGTCAATGGGATGTGGCCAGTGCAGCCCGCCCCAATGCCACCTGATAAAAGATCTTGCACAACTGACAACCTTTGCTAGCCGCCTCGACCCCTATCTTCTTTACCATCCCCCCACGTCCAGCTTTCTATCCCATTACCTTGCCTCCATCTTTAATCCCTGGTTTGCGCAGCCAGGAAGAAGCGTGTATCTGCAGGTTTAGATCGCACTTCCCATTTTTCCTTTCTACCTCCCCTCAATCTTCTTTTGGAATTGGACCACCTAATTCCAGGACAAGTAAAGTATTACCCCTCAACGAAACTCCTGCTCATGCAACAGTGCTATTTTCTATCTAAGTTTCCTAGATCTTGTGTGTATGCATGTATGATTCTGTTTTTGTATGCTTGAACAACATTTTTATAGTAAACATCATTCAAACGAACCACTCAGCCTCATTGCCTATTTTCTGGAACTCCTGGAAGGGGCGGGACCTTGGTATAGCTGGCAAGAACCCGGTATTTTGCCAATTGCTAATCTTAAATTAAAGCAATTCGGCTGAACAACTGTCCCCTGACCAGCAAGCAGCATTTGTGTTCCATTTTTCAAAAAATTTTATTACAGAAGAACGAATGCACCAAGTACAAAAGAAAATGTTATATTCTGTGATTAAATCTGTGATTATCCAGTTACCTTGAAACTTATTCAACTACTTTGAAACTTATCCAATTACCTTGGAACTTATTCAATCACCTTATCCAACTGCCTTGTTTGGGTGAGGTCAGGGGTGCGGCTTACCTGTGTATATAAGCAGGCCCCCTGACCTCTGTTTTCTTATGTTTCATCTGGACCTGAAATAAACGTGCTATACTAAATCACTATCACCGGCCTCCCGACTCCAGTACTTTTCAGAAAAGGTGAAGACTATCATCCTTTGCAATCCTAAACCTAACACAGGCACAACAATAAAAAATCACAATAAAATAAACCAGAAAAACTGCCACGACCTTATTCAAAAGAGTGAACAGATACTGTACTTTAACGAGTGAAATTTAACCATAGGTTAAGAACTTATATTTGAGATTTTATGTTTTCCCAATCAAATTTGTCTAAATTCATTTTCTCAGGTATTGGATACCATTTGTCAAGGGGACTCAACAGGTGACTTTCAATGTCCTCCAAGTTTTCCCAGAGGGAGATTTTTTTCTTGCAAGAAAAACCCCCATACTTTATGCAACCAGTGTTGCATTGGAGGAAGAGTGTTTGCCTTCCATTTGCTTGCTATCGAAGTCTTGGCTGCTACTATCAGGATATTGCTCAGCTCTTTGCTTCTTTCAGGTGGACCATCTGCCAGCCAAAGGTGAAGAAGAATCAGCGATGGATCAAAAGGTACCATTTGGGGCTTGACATTCCAAAATGCTGCCCCAACTCTGTCAGTGTCCTCTATAGCAATCTGTTCATGCGACAATTGCCACAGGTAAGGCTTGGGATATTTTTCATCCCCATATCATTATTTTAAAGCTGTGAGAAACTTCTCCATCTTGTTCTGCCTTTCAGCAGTATGGCAATTGCCATGAGTCATATTGGGAAGCAGATGCTGTCTGAAAAGATGGATAGCAAATAAATAATACTTAGTATTTTTATACTACTTTTAATGTCCAAAGTATGTTACATATGTCATTGCAGTAGTCTTTACAGCCAACCTGTGAAGTAGGCTAATCTTATTCTTGTATTGTAAATGGGTGATAGAGGCTGAGAGTAAGTGGCTAATATGAGATTTAAATGAGCAATCCTAGATCAAATAATGTATTTGTAATGTGGTTTGGGTTCCCTTGGCTTGACTTTGACACTCTCAGATGTTGAGGGTGAGGGAGTTTATTTCCAAAAATGCACAGGATTCCAATTTGAATCATGGCCAGGCCCATAGCTACCATGGGGACCATAGGGCCCAGCCCCCTGGCAGTTTTTATGGGCCCCTTCCCGAGCTATGGTGCCCCCCTGGGCCACCTCACCCTGACTGTTCGTCAGCAGGGAGGACGAGGGCAGCACAAGCAGCAGCAGCAGCAGTGGTGGCTGTGAGTCTGGGCTTAGAGAGTGGCCCGGGCAGGAAGCAAGCATGAATGGTGCAAGGAGAAGCCTCCATCTCGGACTTCTGCTAGACGCTCACTGCACCACCTGCCAGCAGCAAGTAAGACAAGCTGGACAAAGAGGCAGGCAGCTGCTTCTCCTGGCCCCTGGCAGGTGTGTTTGGCTGTGCTCTGTTGTGCCAACAAGCCTTGCATGGCTACCCGAGGGTGGAGGTCAGGCTGCCTTGGTGGAGGAGAGGAACTGGGGCTCCTCAGGGAGGGACGGAGCCAGACACTCTGCAGGGAAGGCCTGCCCTTGCCCGGGGTGTGTGTGTGGAGGGAAGCTGCAGCTGCTGGGCATTACCCCTCCTTGCCCTGGAGCCTGGGGGGTGGCAGGGCTGCCTATGGAATTCCACCAATTAAATCAAAGTTAGTTTAATTGTTTTAATTGGCTGGTGGCCCCCCTCGAGGCCCCCTCTTCAAAAAATTCCTAGCTACGGGGCTGATCATGGCCACAGTGTGGGACCAGAAGGGGCTTTGACCTCTTCCCAGGCCATTCTCCCAGCCCCCTTAGTAGGGTTGCCAGCTCCGGGTTAGGGAATACCTGGAAATGTTGGGGGTGAAGCCTGAGAAGGGTGGGGTTTCGGGAGGGGAGGGAACTCAGCAAGGTATAATGCCGTACAGTCCCCCTTCCAAAGCAGCCATTTTCTTCAGGTGAACTGATCTCTGTCACCTGGAGATCAGTCAGAATCCCGGGAGATCTTCATCCACCACCTGGAGATTGGCAACCCTACCCCTTAGGCTGTATGTTGTACTGGCTCCCAGTAAATATTTTTGCAGCAAATGTTGAAGTACTCTTCTTTTTCACTGCAATCTGTCGTGTTGTATCAACGTGTATTTTATTGGGGTGGATGTGTGGAGATTAGATGCTCTTGAAGATTTGGTCCCTGTACTTTTAATCGTTTCTTGCCCTGCAGCGCTAGTACAGGAAAAGCTACCCAAATCCCCTATTCAGCACAGCCATTAAAGGCAGAAGGTCTCTGTCCTCTGTTGCAGTGGCTCCCCTGAGGGGACTGTCCTTTTTAATTGCAGTTTTTGTTCACTAAGAGTAATGTCCACCACAATTTAGAAATCACAATTTCATATAAATCTAATTCTTTTTTAAAAAAAAAAATCCAAATAAAGTAAATATAGCACTCCATTTGGAAAAGATACCCTGATGTTAGAATCTGAGAAATGACTAATCATTGTAAAGAGTAGGTTGTAATTGCACTAACCTCGTTCTTTGTAGCAGGCTTTGCTAAGAGATAATTGACCTCTTTGTCTGTTTAGCACTTTACATTTGGCTTAGGATCCATATCTTACATTGCAGCCAATTACCTTGTGATATAGCCCGGGAATAAGCTTGATGGTTGACATATTGTTAAACGGTGGGATTTTGCAAAAAAAGGGGGAAAACACACTGAATTTAAATATCTTCATTTTCTTATTATAATATCCTGGCTGGTTAAAAAGCGCATTTTGTTTGACAACCTAGATCTGGTTTCTCTTCTTTCCTTCCCTTCCTCCACAAGAAGAAAAAAACCCCAGAGGAATAAAAATCTCTTTTCAGTTTATGAAGGCAAATTGCAATTTACAGAGCAGCAGACAATGGGACTCTGTTAAATATTGCTGTTAGTCGATCTTGTGTATAATTCCTTTGAAACTGGACGGGCTCTTCTGCATAATAGGGTGTTTCATAAAGAAGATTCCATGTTGTACAGTATAAATAGCTATTATTATTTCAAGAAGGCTATTTTTTTTTACTGAGATGGATCTTTAACAATGACTGATTCTTTCCTGTTTTAATTAATTAATTTCAAGGTTGCTGGCATTTAGAGCAGGAAAGAGGATTAATTAATTTATTTTCTTTGTTGCAGTGTCTACAACCTTGAGAATGGCATCAATTAAATGCCAAGTTTTTTTCTAAGAAAATGAACCCCAAAGCTCACCAGACTTTGGCTCTTGACAAAGTGCCAAAGAAAGCAGGTTGTATGGGCAGAGAGTCCTTGGTGAGCAATGGCCAGCTGTTAGTTCAGCATAATCGTACAACAAGACAGAGTTGACTATAAGAATTGCCCACTGAGTCACAATCACAACAAAGGACATTATATGTCAGGTGAGAGTGGATTTAATGGGAACTCAGAAGATTTTATTCAGATTGTCTCCTTTCTACTAGGCTGTCCTATAGGGCTTTCCTACACGTGAGCTCTTTATTTGCTACCATACCCTCTTATGTGTGCTTTTGCTCCTCCCCCTCTCAGTATCCCAAATAGTAAAGTATGGGCATCTGTGTGCTTATCCACTTGTGTTAGTGAATGGTACTTAGGACAGTGGAACCATTTTTCTTTATTGGGGAGGCCTTCTTTTCCCCCCGTTTGTTTGCTACATAGACAAAAATTCACCAGATAGACTAAGGCTTGCTGATAATCCTTGCTTTGTTTTAAACTATGCTTGGGGGGTAACTCATGTGGCAATGTTTGAGAACCACTAGCTGGCCAAAACTCTTTGATCCATAGGTTGTTTGGTCCATTCAGAGTGATGCATTGGTCAATGTGATTAATATATAAGAAAAACAAATGTGGGAGGTCTGCATCACTGCAGTATATGAGCTGAATTCTGTTTATTTACTTACTTATGGTCAAACTACATGTGACATTAGGGCTCCATGTCTGGATTCCATGACACATAGTTTAGCCTAAAAAAAAAAATTATTTTGGAATATGGATTTGGGCCATAGCTCTGAGAGGTTAACTTTTCCCTTTGGCTGTTTCTGTGATAGACCCTCTACTAACCCCTGATGGCTGCTTTTAGACATGGTAGGGGAAAAAATACAGGTCTCATACTGTGCCTGATTTTTACTCCACAGGGGCGAAAACCAGTCTGTGGGAGCCATTTTTGAATGGGAAGAATTAACCCCATCTTCACTAGTGCAGAGCTCCTGATCCATATCATTGCCCTAGCTGTTTTTTTTAATGTATGTGGCTAAATTATATACTAGGAGACCAGGACCATGCATAGTTTGGCTCCTATTCAGAACCGTCAGATGGTGCCTTATATTGTAAGCCAAGGATTCATGTTCCTTCTACGGCTCAAATAGTGTCTCTACATAGTTGGCTCTGGATGAAATGAGTTGAGCGACTCTACTTTCGTGCCACAGGTTTTGTTCATGTAAATTAGTTCAGTGAAAAATATCTCATGAACAGGATGTATAAGTGTGTCCACTGATACTACATCATACCCTCCTCCAATCTGTAGTACAAATGGTGACATGTGCCGTCTATCTATGTTATGAAAGTGGCTAAAATAAGTGCAGGTGCAGAATTATCCTTAGTGTCATAGGGCCTAGTCATTGGGCACATCACAGGATATCCTGGAGATCACAGAATCATAGAGTTGGAAGGGACCTCCATGGTCATCTATTCCAACCCCCTGCACAATTCAAGAAATTCACAAATATTTCCCACTCCAAACCTGCAGATGACAAAAAAACCTACAGGATTGCTTCCTGACCCAAAAGTGGCAATCAGCATTTCCCTTGGTGTGTAAAAAAGGGCCACAAAAACTAAGCAGTGAGGCAACCCTTCCTGCCCTCCCTTTCATGATCTGCCTAAGTTCACAGAATGAGCATTGCTGTCAGATAGCCATCTAGCCTCTGTTTGAAAACCTCCAAAGAAGGAGAGCCCACCACTTCCCAAGGAAGCCTGTTCCACTGAGGAAACGCTCTAACTGTCAGGAAGTTCATTCTAATGTTTAGCTGGAAACTCTTTTGATTTAGTTTCAACCTGTTGGTTTTGGTCCAGCCTTCTGGGGCAACAGAAAACAACTTCACACCACCCTCTAGATGACAGCCCTTCAAGTCCTTGAAGGTGGTTATCATATTACCTCTCAGGCTAAACATACCCAGCTCCTTCAAACTTTCTTCATAGGACTTAGTCTCCAGACCCCTCACCAGCTTCATTGCTGTCCTCTGGACATGTTCCAGCCTGTCTATATCTTTCTTAAATTGTGATGCCCAAAACTGAACGTAACACAGTAGGTGAGGTCTAACCAGAGCAGAGTAAAGTTTGCAATGTGAGATTGTGGTTACTGTCAATGGAAATACAGTCGGTAGCAACCATGGAACTGCCTGGGGAAGGTAAGACTGAAGTGCAGGGTAATTCCAGGCTTGTTTACTCAGAGGTAAACATTACAGAGTCCACTGGGACTTATTCCCAAGTCAATGTGCATAGGATTACAGACTTGGTTGTTTCTGAAATTTTACTTGAGTGGGTGGAAGACATTTTGGCTCTGCTCTTGCTTTTGCTAAGAATACTGACACCAAGGCATAGCTAGATTCAATAATAAAGAGCAAGAAATACTTTTAACAGTAATGATATTAGAAGAAGAGAGCACAGTACTGCAGCAGCTTTATCAACACATCTGCTTTAGTGTACAATCATAACTGGATTTGGATGTCACCAGGGGTCATTTGGGGTTGAAGCGAGGTGGAGCAGTGCTCTGCCAGCCCAGGAGTGGGCACTAGGGCAGCCACAGGCAGAATCAGATTCTCTGATTCATCCTGCCACCAAATTGCTGCCGAAATTCGGCGGCGGCTTAAAAAGTGACTGGAGGGGACGGGGGTTGAGGGAGAGGCTCCAAACTTACAGGGTAGCTGATGGAGCCTCTCCCCCAAATACCCACCAAGTTTCAAGAAGATTGGACCAGGGGGTCCAATTTTACAGGCCCCCAAACAGGTTGCCCCCATTCCCTCCATTGTTCTCTATGGTGGGAAAAAGTAATGTTTCTTCCCATTATAGAGAACAATGGAGGAGATGGGGCAACCTGTTTGGGGGCCTGTAGAATTGGACCCCATGGTCCAATATTCTTGAAATGTGGTGAGTATTTCGGGGAGAGGCCCCAGCAGCTACCCTGCAAGTTTGGAGCCTCTGCCTCAAACCCCCTCTCATCCAGCCCCTCATATACCCTATGAGTTTTTGCAATTGACTTGCATTGCTGAAACTGACATGTGGGGGTCATTCAGCAGCCGCAACAGATACGACCTGATTTGGCCCAATCTGAATTGGGTCAAAACTTTTTTATTTGCACACCCCTAGTGGGCACAAATGGCAGTGGTGGCAAGCCCTTCCCCCAGCTCCCAGGGGGCCTGTGGAGGAAGTGAAGCGAGAAGGGGTTTAAAGTTTAAACACCTTCTGTTTAGAGTCATGCGGCAGCACGATCTTTCCATTATATTCTATGGTGCCCTTCTCACTTTGCTCCCCCTCTCTGCCCACCTTGGCCAGCCAGCTGGGGAAGGGAAGGGGATGCTTTTGAAGATGCCCCTCCTTTTGCTTCCCTTTCTGACATACATCCAATGATGTCAGGGGGCATGGCATATGCTAATGAGTTATGCTAATAGGTATGCTAATGAGCTCCTGCACCTCTTTTTCTACGAAATGACCTCTGGATGTCACTTGTGCTTGTTTGTTGTGTTGGAGGTCTAACTGAAGGCTAAACCATTCAAGGCAAAGGAGAAGAATTCTGACTGGCTAGTTTCTGCTGTTTTACGAGAATAAGGAAAATAGTTTCTTATTTAAACGTAAATCAATAGCCACCCACCTATTCCCAGTCAGGTTTGGTCTTCTAAATCTGGGACAGGAATATGCAAACTTTGCAGAGCTAGGAGATTTACATATGACCACACTGATATGGCAAACACTGCCTATACTGAAGATAAAGGTATACTTGTTGCGGGCATCTCTTCTAATGCTCTGTTTAAGAAATAAAAGTATTACTGTGAATCTGCTGTCTGATTATTGTAAATGAGCCTATCACTAGTTTTCTAAAACTGGCACCTGATGGGAATCAAGGCTTTGACATAAGGATATTATCCGGGGTCCTTTCGTAGAAAAAGAAGTGCAGGAGCTCATTAGCATAACTCATTAGCATAACTCATTAGCATATACCATGTCCCCTGACATCACCAGAAGTGTGTCAGAAAGGGAATGTCAGTTTCAGCCCCATTATATCCTATGGGCCATTGAAATCAATGGCAAAAACTCAGGATATATGAGGGACTGGAGGAAAGGGGGTTTGAGGGAGAGGCTCCAAACTTGCCGGGTAGCTGCTGGAGCCTCTCCTCGAAATACCCACTATGTTTCAAGAAAACTGGACCACGGGGTCAAATTCTATGGGCCCCCAAACAGGTTGTCCCATCCCCTCCATTGTTCTCTATGGTGGGAAAAAATGTTAACTTTTTTCCTACCATAGAGAACAATGGAGGGAATGGGGGCAACCTGTTTGGGGGGCCTGTAGAATTGGACCCCCTGGTCCAATCTTTTTGAAACTTGGTGGGTATTTCGAGGAGAGGCCCCAGCAGCTACCCTGCAAGTTTGGAGCCTCTCCCTCAAACCCCCTCCCCTCCAGTGGTTTTTAAAGTTGCTGCCGAATTTCAGCTGCAATTCGGCGGCGAGCTGAATCAGATTAGAGAATCTGATTCAGCCCATTGCTGCCCTACTGGCCAGTCCTGAGTTGGCGGAGCTTTGCTCCGCCTTGTTCCAGCCCCAACGGACCCCTGGATATTATTGTTACTGTACTTTAATAGATATGGATATTTCCTTAATGGACCATTTCCTTTGTACAGTTGAACAATCCATATCTGAATGTTTTATATATCAGAGCCAGTGTAGTCAGGGGTCATTTTCAAGCAGGAGCTTGGGGGAGCTCAGCTCTGGGAGTTGGTGCCAGCCCCCCCCCCCCTGCAGGGGAATGCTTGCTTGTGTCATGGCTGCAACAAAAGGACCCCGCCCCCTAGAAAGGTCCTTGTTCCTCTGACCAGCCTTCTGAAGGCTTCAGCCACCACTGAAGGTATCCTCCCAGAATAGTGGTATTTCTGAGGCTTGGATTAGTAGCTGTCCCCTCTCTGCCAGCTCTTCCTTCCTTCCTCCCCCCCTCCTTCTTTCTTGCCTTCTGACATACTTCCGGTGATGTCAGGTGGTGTAGCATATGCAAATAAGTTATGCTAATGAGTTATGCTAATGAGCTCCTATTTCTACGAAATGACCCCTGAGTGTAGTGTTAGTTAGTTAGGCTGCTCTTCTTTAAAGGAAGGCTTTGTCCCAAAGAGACCTACAGAGAAGGAAGAAAAGAGGGGATGCCAGATGGATGGCTGTGTCTTTAAACTGGAGCCGTGAGGTTAAATCCAGTGTTGTTTGCTTGCTTCTGCACAGGTGCTGCTCTGCTTAAAGGAAGGCCTGTTCCTGAGGTGCATGCTTCTGGTATGAGCTAAAGGGCTAGCCTGGGGCTGAGGAGTTCACATTGGAAGAAGCTCCACCAGCAAGGGGACAGACAGAATCTAGTTGTATACCTGGAATCCATCAATAACACTGGCCTAAGAATGGACTGTGGCATTAATTTTGTTTCATCACTAAGTAGTTTGTGGACTGCTTTAATGGCGTCTTTGAGATTAACAGGATGTTGAATGCTGAAGGCTTCCTAGTTGTACTGGTGGTGGTTGCTCACTGGAGTAGGATGTTTGGTAAGGGTGCAATCTCTGCAACTGGGATCTGGGAGTTATAGGGATGGCTGTCCGAAAGATGGACATAACTGAGCTAAGTGATCTGGTGCAAGTAATCTTGGGTCTGATGATGGGCACATACACCATAATTTCAACATTCTCATTACCAGCAACTTGTCTGGGTCTGCCCAAGATTTGGTAGTCTCTTTGGCCACTATGTCTCTCTCTCAGGTTGTGACGGAAGATGGCTCCCTACCTTAACTCAGCCAGTTTAGTACTGGGGATCAATCTCATTGTAACTTCAAGGCTAGACTTTTTATAATGCATGTGATCTGGGTCTTTCCTTGAAGTCAACTCAGAAACTTCATTTTGTACAGAAGCTAGGCAGAGCATGCACATCATACCCATTCTTCAATCACTATCATTTATCAGATTCAGTTCAAGGTACTGGTCATCACCTACAAGCCTACAAACCTCTTCATAGCCTTTGGCTTACATGCTTTACAGGACCACCTCTCTGTGCTCTGCCATGACAGCTTTGCTCATCTGAGCACCCTGCAAATGAGTAAGACCAACAATGTGCACCCACACCATTGCTTTTACCTCATCATCTTCTGCCTTTGTAATCCACTTTCCGCATTATGGTATGCCTGAGGCAGTTTTTGTTTGCACTGTTTTCTAATACTGAAATCCATGTTTTATAGCATTGTTTATTGGATGTCTTTTGCTGCTTGATAAAATTGCTTTCTAGATTTTGTAATCTGCCTTACATCTCAGTGAGAAAGGCAGGCTATATTTGAAAAAGTAAATAAATAAATCAGGATGGTGGACTAGAATATGAGTAACCTGGCATTAAACTCCTACTACCCTGCCATGAAGCTTGTTAGGTGAACTTGGTCCAGTTACATTCTCTCAGCTTCACCTACCTCAGAAGTTGTTGTGGGGACAAAATGGAGGAAGGGAAGACCACGTATGTTACTCTGAGCTCCTTAGGTAAGGGGTGGCTTAAAAATGTCGTGGGTAAATAGCGCTTGGAGAAGGTGGCCCAAACACAGCTGAAAGGAGGTGAGTAGGGTTGTATGTAAAAGAGAGAGGAAAATCCATTTGGAAGAGAAAGGGTCAGCTATGTATTCACATTTTTTGAAATGAATAGGTGGCTAACAATAAAAAGCACCACACCTTCCCCTCAATAATCAATACAAACAATACATGATCAAGTTTCTTTGTGTTGCAGTCTCTGTCTCTTTGGTTCTGATGTGTGAGAGTGGACAGGTTGCTTTGAAGGAGAGACTCTAAATGTTATAAAGGCATCTTATACTTCCTGGGCTCTCTCATCCAAAGGAAAACCACACCTGGGTAATGCAGTCTCGGAACTTCTCACAGCATAGGGAAGTAGGGAACAGGGAGCTGTATTTTGAAAACTTCTGTTCTTTTAACCGTAAACTGGTACTTTTAACTGTACAGTAAACCTGTACTTTTAACTGTAAATCCTGGCAGTTTGCTGTGAACCCCCATTAGACTGAAAGTTACACTGAAACATGCACAAGTATTTCTTGGCAGATACTAACTGTGAAGCATCCAAATTCCCAGAGTTTCTTTAGCAAAGCAACTTTCCAGAGAACTCTCTCTTCCTACATAGCCTGACAACTGCAGATTCCCCGCTTTTTTATGAGCTGCTATTTCAGAAGCAATGAGAAGGATTAGCAATGGATATATCTGAAAGGGTAGGAGAAAAGGTTTTATGGCTTGCATCCTCTCTTTCAAAATACATCTGCTTTAAATTTACAACAAATATGCCTTTGCAGTATTGCAAGAATAATGAAACAAGTTTTACATTTAAACATGAAGCAATAATCAAGGTCTCTCCCTTCAGGATTGGCCTTCTAAATCTGGGGAACCAAATGCACATCCCAGGAATGTTTTGTTTCGATAAAGTTGAAAATGATGCAAAGTAAGATGCTAAACAGATCTCAACAAAAAAAAATCACTGTCCTGTCTAGACTTGCCTGGATCCAAGAACGTTTTAGACAGATATTAGCAAGGTGGGCTGCTGCTGCTGTGGATTTATTCAGTGATTTTTAGATGGGTGTTTTGTTGATGACCTTTTATTATTATTCTTGGGTCTTTAATTGCCTGTAACCCATCTTGAGACTATAAGGTAAAACAGATTTAAAAAAAAATCATTATCACTATATCTAACAGTATAGTGGGCAGCTTGTGCCAATCAGAAAATCAGCAAAATCAACCAGGCCATGGAGGGGACTTTTCAGATATGCAAAATAACAAGGCTTTTTGCATTAATAAAAAAGAGAAACCCTCTCTCTATGCACCTGCCCTAAGTGGCCTTCTTAACATGTTCCAGGAGTAGCATTGGGGGCAGGGGATCCCCTGGTTTGGAGGCCTCCCCTCGCTTCCCCTATGGAGACTGGTCCCCATAGGGTACAATGGAGAATTGATCTGTGAGTATCTGGGGCTCTGTGGGTACTGTTTTTTGAGATAGAGGTGCCAAATTTTGTAGCATAGGATCTGGTGCCTCGCCGCAAAAAAACTTCCAAGTTTCCAAAATATTGGACCAGGGGGTCCAATTCTATGAGCCCCAAAAGAAGGTGCCCCCATCCTCCATTATTTCCAATGAAGGGAAGGCATTTAAGAAGAGAAGAAGAAGAAGAGATTGGATTTATACCCCGCCCTTCACTCACTTGGAGTCTCAGAGCGGCTTACAAACTCCTTTCCCTTCCCCTCCCCACAACAGACACCCTGTGAGGTAGGTGGGGCTGAGAGAACTCTTTCCCAAACTGTCCTTGAGGGAACAGCTGGTACAGAGTTATGGCTTGCCCAAGGTCATCCAGCCAGGTGCAAGTGGAGGAGTGGGGAATCAAACCCGGTTCTCCCAGATTAGAGTCTGTGCACTTAACCACTACACCAAACTGGCATTTAAAAGGAATGCAGCGCCTTTACATGTGATGCCCAGAACTCCCTTTGGAGTTCAATCGTGCTTCTTCCCTCCCTTCTCCCAGAGGCTCCAGGAAAGTCCCCTGCCGGCTTGTCAGCCTCACCTGGCAACCCTATTCAGGAGGCAAGGAATGTTGAGAACAGTTGAGAGATTTAAAGGGAAAGAAACAGAAGGTGGCAGGAAAACTGGCCTGCTCAATCCACTAAGAACTTGTAATTTCTCTGTGGAATTTCCCATTATGCACTTCTTCTCTCCTAGGATTTCTTGAAGGTGCCCAGCTTCTTCCCTCTGTTACTGAAGTTCCCAGCTGAGTGTAAAATATCTTTTACCTGTTGTTGTATCCCAGAAAGGATCCAAGGCAGGGTCTGTTCTCGGAGTCTGTCTGTACTCCAGCCTTGAAGCTGTATGGAAGGAGGTGTGTACTCCCTTTTCCAGTCGTGCCACTGCCATCTGACTCCCAACAAGCTGCAGAGACTCTCTTCAGCCCTTCGGAGCAGGGAAGCAGTTGTAGGGACTTGGGGTGGTGGTGTACCTCTTCCAGTACAGCTGCTGGCTAGATCCAATGGGGTGAGTTGGTGGTGAGGCATATAGTATAAGATCCCCTGACTCCTGCTGCCCAGCAAATGATTGGCAGAATCTTCCAGATTGGATCTTCTATTAGACAAGGAGATTAGTATCAGTTGGCCTTCTTTCCCTCTCAAATAAGAAGTGACTGGCATTATGAGATATGTCACCTCTTTACCCTGATCTCTCTACAGCATTTACTCCAATGCACAATTAATTTTTTCCCACTCATGTGAACAAGAAGAAGTCATCTTACATTTGCTTACAGCTTATAGTTATGTCCAGCTAAATATTTTTAGGGGTACAACTTCTTTTAGGGGGTCATCTTACATTCAGGGTTATCTTCTTTCGAATAATGAAGTTTGTTCCAGTTTAAGCAGTTTATGATTTTAGATACTTCCATACCTGCTGAAAATAAGCATAAGCACTTGTAAATAAATGGATATTCTGCCCTTATTTAGCCACTCCTCTGCTCCTCTCCTGTCTCTTTGTTGTCTTGAAATCAGATTTTAGACTGTAAGTTTCTTTGGACAGGAACCTGAATAATGGTGGTGCTGTGCTGTATGTTCAATAAATCAATATGTAAAATTAAAGAGACAATCAATTCTTAAAAGAAATTTACACCTAAATTTAAGTCTGCCATGAATCTCAGTGACAAAAAGCAAACTATAAATGAAGGAAACAAAAAAATATTAGTTATGAAATGGATACACAAAATGACCTCACTTCAGCATCCACCTTGGCTATAAGCCGCAGATTTCTAAGGGCACGTTTGTGCTTGGCTCTTAACAGGGGAGACTGGTTGCAATGGTTCAGTGTATCTGAACTTGTAGAACACATACATGGGATGTTTCATTACCACCATCCACTATCCCCCTCCCCCAGGCTGATGGGAATAATTATGGAACCAGTGTGGGATGTATTGTTTGCATGATATGTGACTGCCTTGGATGTGGGTTGTTCCAGGAGGTGGAAGAAGGAGAGACAGGTACTTGTCCTTCATGGGACATCACTCATGCTCTTGACAATGAATTACATCGGCTGTAATGTAGAAAATAAACATAGTAGGAGAGAAATAAGAAATATTACCACACGTTCAGAATAATGGAGATGCAGTGTGCAATTTAAGGCTTGCTCAGTTGGCAAATGGCTCAGAGCAGAAGCTTTAAACAGCATGATGTGATTACTTTAAGTTTTATTCTGAAATCTGAGATTTGGATGATTAGGCAACTTGAAGATACAGTTCCATTTCCAATTCAGTTTTTTCTCTGGCCCTGATCCACTGATTTCTTTGGAAAATCTACATGCATATTATATTTCAACCATTTCTGATTACTCTACCATTCCTTCATTATTTCTTAGAAACACAGAGCTGGAAGGGACCTTAAGGGTTATTTAGTCCAACTATTACTCCCTCCATGATGAAGGAAATTCACAACTACCCCCCCCCCCCACTCCCCCAGTGACATCTGCTATATACCCAGAGGAAGCAAAAAAACCTCCATGGCCAATCTGGCCTTAAGGAAAATTCCTTTCTGACCCCAAAGTTGCAGTTGGCCTTAACCTGGGCATGTAAGAAAGGGCCACAAGAGGTGAGC
Organism: Lepidodactylus listeri; assembly: GCA_029233225.1. NCBI lineage: Eukaryota > Metazoa > Chordata > Lepidosauria > Squamata > Gekkonidae > Lepidodactylus > Lepidodactylus listeri. The sequence continues at coordinate 46,350,257 of JARCFY010000003.1, forward strand.
ACTGGCTCATCCCTTCCCACCCTCCCTCTCATGATCCGTCTAAATTCACAGAATCTGCATTGCTGTTAGATGGCCATCTAGCCTCTGCTTAAAAACCTCCAAAGAAGATCCCACCACCTCTCAATATATCCTATTCCACTGAAGAACCGTCTTGTTCTGAGGCAACAGAAAATAACTCCATCTTCTATATGACAGCCCTTTAAATACTTGAAGATAGCTATCATATAACTTCTCAGTCAACTCCTCTCCAGGCTAAACATACTTAACTCTTTGAACCTTTCCTCATAGGATAAGGACTGCGATCACATGCACAGTTTGTGGTGCTATAATAGTGTTACCTGAGCGGATTAAATGGGCCGCTCCAGAAGAGAACATCTGCCTCCCGTGGTGCAGTTGTCGGCAGCCTGTGTTGTTCCGCAATGGAAGTGGAATAAACACATACCAGGGAAAGTCCAGTATTAACCGTTTGTTTGTGGTTCCCTCCGGGTTTTCTGGTGTCTGAACTCTCCTGTAGCGAAAGGAACCCAGAAGGGACATTTGAACCTGCAGATCCATTTCTTCCACCTGGGTTTTTTTAAAAAAGTTTTGCCTATATGCGCATAAGCTCATGAGTGCATAGGCACACACATCCACTTGCATTTTTTAAAAAATGGACTGAGCAGCACACTCTGTGGTTGAGGCACTGCAGTAACGTGAACATTTGACCATGGGATGGCTGCAAGGGTAACCCGCAGCTGGGTGTGCTATCAGATATGCCGCACAACATTTACACCGGCACAATTAGAGGCACCACCATACTGTGCCAAGCCACCAGTGTGATCGCAGCCTTGATCTCTAGATCACTCACCATCTTCATTGCCCTCCTCTGGACACATTCCAGCTTGTCAACATATTCTTTAAACAGCAGTGCCCAAAACTGAACACAATATTCCAAGTGAGGTATAACCAGAACAGGGTAAAGTAATACCATAACTTTGTGTGATCTGGACACTATACTTCTATTGATGCAGGCCAAAATTGCATTTGCTTTTTACATACCACATCACATTGCTGACTCATGTTCAGTGTATAGGCTACTAAGATCCCTAGCTCCTTTTTGCATGTACTCCTGGCCAAGGCAAATCTCCCCATCCTATAATTATGCTTTTGATTTTTCCTACCCAAATGCAGAAGTCTACATTTATATATGTTGAGATTCATTTTGTTAGTTTTAGCTCAGTTTTCCAGCCTGTCAAGATCATCCTGTATACTGAGTCTGTCTTCTACTGTATTTGCTACCCCCACCCCGATTTAGTATCATCTGCAGATTTAATGAGCATCCCTTCTTTTCCTTATTCCAAGTCATTTATAAAGATGTTGAACAAAACAGTTCCCAGGACAGATCCTTGAGGTCCTCCACTTGTCACTCCTCTTCAAGAGGATGAGGAACCATTAACAAGCACTCTTTGAGTGTGATCTGTCAACCAGTTACAAATCCACCTAACAGCAATAGGATCCGAACCAAATTTTACCAACTTGCCAACATGGATATCATGTGGAACCTTATCTTACTGAAATCAAGATAAACTATGTCCCAGCATTCCCCTGATACAACAAGATAGTAACTCTCTCAAAAAAGGAGATAAAGTTAGTTTGACATTATTTGCTCTTGAGGAACCCATGCTGGCTCTTAGTAATCACAGCCATCCTTTCTAAATGCTCAAGGACTGACTATTTGGTGATTTATTCTAAGACCTTTCCAGGTATAGACGTCAAGTTGGCAGGTTGGTAGTTACCTGGATGCTCCTGGAAGATGAGGATGACATTTGACCACCTGCATTCTTCTGACACCTCACTTGTTCTCCAAGAATTCTCAAAAATTCTTCAAAAATTCTCAGAATTCTTCAATTAAAGGTTGTTTTTTCACATGCGTGTTTAACTCACAATTACAAACAAAGATCACTTGGTCTTAAGGCTATATATACCATTATTCTTTCCCACGAATGTCTCACTCATACGAATAAGGAAAATTTGGCAAAAAAAGCTTTAAAAATATCCTTAGAGATCAGGTTATTTTGGCACAAAATTATGACAGTATTGCAAGAATTCACAGTTCTGATTAAGACGTGTCATGCAAACCGCAGGAGATGGCCTCTAGAATTGGATTTGGGAGGACAGAACCATAATGTTTGTATTCCCTGTTTTTCTAATTGCAAATATGAATCTAATTAGGGTCCATGACATAACAGAATCACAATGTACGATATGCCTTTTTTCTATTTACCTGGGTTCTTTAGTTCTGTTTTCACAATGTACCACTCTCATTTTGAATTATATTCTAAAATGTTGGAGTCACAACCAGATAAAATTCCAGGAAAATTCAATGGTTGTCTAAAAAGAAGTAGAAGCAGAAGAAGAGGAGGAGGAGGAGGAGGAGATTGGATTTATATCCCGCCCTTCACTCGGAGTCTCAGAGCGGCTTACAATCTCCTTTCCCTTCCCCTCCCCACAACGGACACCGTGTGAAGTAGGTGGGGCTGAGAGTGCTCTTTTGAGGACTGCTCTTGGGAGAACAGCTCGGAGAGAATGACCCAAGTTCACACCAGCAGCTGCATGTGGAGGAGTGGGGAATCAAACCCAGTTCTCCCAGATTAGAGTCAACACTCTTAACCACTACATCAGACTGTAGTTATCATTTCTAGTATGTCACTGAACATAAACTATCAACTTTTTAGATAATTAGAAATGCCCTCTCTAAGCACATTTTAGATAAAGACAGGTGAAGTCCAGTAGATGGTACGCTTGTTCAGTTTTGCCTAATGCTTCTTCATGAAATTGCCAGTGTTGCCCCACAATTATATTGAAAGAGCTGATTGGAAATTTATCCTTTGAAGTCTTTGTATCTCTATGAGTAAACTCTTCTACAGTTTGTGCATTTTTGGATGACAACTGGCCATGAACCCTTGTTCTACTACAGTTCTTTCTCTGTCTACCATGTGGTTATCTGCACATCAGTGAATGCTCTTTCATGATAACTCTCAAGGTTAATATGTATAATGATTCAAGATCTGCAAATGCTGTGACAGTTTTAGCTCAGACACCCTAGACTTGCTCACTAAGGGATAGATTTTCAAAAGGGATCAACGCTAAATCTTTATGATGGCAGTACTCTACTGCAGTCAGGCTTCCTTCTGAGGTTCCGCTCCCTTTAGGGACTGATGTGGCATGCTTGTTGAGCAGCTTTTGTCTGATCATACTTTCAAATGGCTGCATATGTTGGGTAAATGCTCAGCATTGATCTTGCTGCTGTATGATTTGAAAGGGTGTGCAATTCCACTGTGGAATTGTAGCTAGATATTTCTGAGTCCAGTACAGAGATAAAATGGCACCTCTGATGCAAGTCGTGAGTGGAAAAACCAGGATTGCTTGGGTTCTGATTGAACGAATTTTAAGAAGCCCTGTTTTCCAAGTCTTCTCTCTCCACTGGTGGCAATAACTTCTGCAGATAAGATTACCCGTGTATGTATTCAGTTAGATATGCTGCACAAGATCTGATTAATTTACACTGAGAACATTGCCAATTAATTTTTCTATGAGCTGAACACTACATGGCATTGGGAGAAAACTTTGAATATATATATTTTTATTATGTTGACTACATATAACACCACTAACACACAACACTCAACAAGACAAACATTGAAAAGGGAGTACATTCCATCAGTTATGCTTAAACTTTCTTACTAAACAGAGGATACTTTTATCTGTATCTAACAGCTTATTCTATATTTTTGCATGTTTTGTTCCAGCAGTTCTTCTTTCCCATTTATGTTTTAAGTGTTTATAAAAAAATCATTTCAAATATTTCTCCAGCCATTTATAGTCTTGTTCATGAGTTTTCAAAAACCTCTTCTCTTTTGCCTCATAATAGCAACATTAATTTGTCCATCTCAGCTGTTTCCATTAATTTATAAATTATTTCTTCTTTTGATGGTTTTTTTCTTTTCTTCAGTATTTAGCATGATTCTAGCAGTAGTAACAACATGTGTAATCATTTACGAGTCTGGGTTTTTGTACTTTTCTGGTATTATGTTCAATAAAAACAATTCGGGTACAAAAGGTATGTTAATTTCTAGCATTTTTTGCACTATCTCATATATCCAAGTCCAATACTTTTTACTTTTTTCGCAAGTCCACCACATATGAAAAAAGGAACCAACTGGGGCTGCCAAGTCCCCCTGTAGAGCGGGGGAAACACCGATTTTTAAAGCTTTCCCCCGCTTTTCCAAAATTGGCCACCGGGGGGACAAAATGGCTGCCAGCAGGGGAACCTCGGAGCCTGCCCTGCTGGCCTCTTGAACTTCTTAAAAGGGAAATTTCCCCTTTAAGAGCTGATCGAGCAAGACAGCCCCGCCCAGAGATTAAGGAGGGACTGTGCAAGGTTGCTGCTGGAGTAAGTTGCTTCCGTGCAAGGTTGCTGCTGGAGTAAGCTGCTTAAGGTGCTGGGGTCTGCGAGCTCTTTTCCTTCTCTGTCTCTCCCCCTCTTTCTTTTTGCTGTCTGTCTGTCCACTGTGGTTTTGTCAAAGGAATAAACTGTCACTTCCAAAGAGGTAAACATCACAAGGAGAGGTTGCCTGTAGAAGGTCTGGGAGTGGGATTGTTTAAAATGTCTTGTTGTGGCTGTTTGGGTCCCCCCAATCCTCATTTCCCTTCTGCAAATAAAAGTTGGGATTCCTCATTTTTATGCCAATTTTCTGTTTCTTTCAACCATGTCCCCCCCCCCTCCGGCAGTAAAAATCTGCATTTTTAAAAGCATTTGTACATCAAGTAACCGGTATTTTAAGTTAGGGATGGATCCAACTAGCTTTTCTGCTGGAGAAAAGGGGAGGACAAAGGTCCTCTTTAGCCACCAAAAAGCCTATGCTGGGGGGGGGGGGGAGAAGTTATGGGACTTACATGGACAACAGCTGGGTGAAACAAGGGCCAGAAATAAAGCCTGGGAATTGGGCAAGAGTAAGTGAAAAAGCTGTCTGTCTGTCTGTCTGTCTGTCTCTCTCTCTCTCTCTCTCTCTCCCCATCCAGCAGAGGTCTATCAGTGGCTATTATAGCCACAAGGTCTAAATGGAGCCCTTTGTCTGGGGCAGTGATGCTCTGCATTCTTGGTGCTTGGGGGGCAACAGTGGGAGGGCTTCTGGAGTTCTGGCCCTGCTGCTGGACCTCCTGAGGGCACCTGGTATTTTTGGCCACTGTTGTGACACAGAGTGTTGTACTGGATGGGCCGATCCACTGTGGCTTCTCTCCTGTTCTTATGATATGAAAATCATATTTAGCACTTGTGTAGCACTTAGGGCTTCATATTCTGCCGAGATGAGGAAGGATTCAGTAGGGCCGTTGCTCAGTGATAGAGCATCTGCTTGACATGCAGGAGGTATCAGCCTCTTCAGCTAAAAAAGGATCAGGTAATAGGTGACATTAAAGATCTCAGCTTGAGACCCTGGAGAGCCACTACCAGTCTGAGTAGTCAATACTGACCTTGATGGACCAATGGCCTGATTCAGTATTAGGAAACTTCATGAGTTCATGTGTCAGCATGTGGAAGCAACATCACAGGATGTGACATCACAAAATGATGTCACTTCCTTTCTCCTGGCTCCACCCCCAAAGTCTCCTGGCTCCACCCCCAAAGTCCCTAGATATTTCCCAAGTTGGACTTGGCAGCCCTAGAACCAACATTTTGTTTACATTTCCAACATTCATTTGACATACTGGGATAACATATTGCTAATCTATCTGGTGTAACATACCATCTAGAAAACATCTTGTATATATTTTCTTTATAAAAATAGCTTTAATAAACTTTATATTAGTTTTCTATACTTTGGCTGAGGACAGACTGGCAGTCTCCGCCGCTCTGCCTCCGCTTCAAAAGCGGAGGCAGAGCGGCAGTTCAGATGGCCGCATCTGCCCGGAGGAGGCAGCCCGGACGCATCGCATCCAGCGCCGCGCTCCTCCCGCAGCAGCCGAGCACCACTTCAAAGTGGTGCTTGGCTGCTGCGGCACGCGTTCCACCCGCCGGAGCGCATGTGAACGCGCGCGGGGAGGAGTAGCCGTGCAGCGTCTGCCCGCCACCGTAGGAAGTCGCCCGCAGTCTGAACGCTGTGGGTGGCTTCCTTCTGGTGGCGTGCGAATGCCGTGCCGCGGGGGAAATCCCCCCGCCCTAGTCTGCCATGCCGCGAAAGCATGGCAGACTTTAAGTCTGTCCACGGCCTTTGTACAATTGCTCTAGTTCAATATTATGGTCTAAATTTTGTGCCCATCTAATCACTGAGCATTTAACCACCTCATCTTGTGTTTTCATTTCTAATAGCATTGCATATAGCTTTTTAATAATTTTTTCATCAGTGTATAACAACAATTTATCCAACTCAGTATGCTTTTCACAAAAGCCAATTTGTTTATCCTTAACATATCTAGATTCTAATTGTACCTGTTCCCACCAACTCAAATTCGTATCTTCTTGTTGGAGGGTATCTTCTGTTTTCAAACATTTTTGTTATCCAACAAATCTTCATATCTCCACCTTGTATGTTTTACAAATAAGGTGGGATTCGTAAAAGTTTCAAGTGGTGAAACCCATTTGGGTGTTTTTGTATCATAACATTTTTTTTGTTTCTTCCCATATTACGCTGTTTAAAATACTTGTGTGTATTGCCTCTAGCATCCCATACAAAAGCATGCCAATTAAGTAGAAAGTCATGACCCTCTAACTTTAAAAGTCTTGGATTATCCAGCAGAATCCATTCTCTCACCCGAGTCAAAGAAGCAGCTTTATAGTATAGAGACCAGTCTGGTAGGGCAAATCCCATTCTCTCTTGATGTAGAGTTTGGTGTAGTGGTTAAGTGCGCAGACTCTAATCTGGGAGAACCAGGTTTGATTCCCCACTTGCAGCTGCTGGATGACCTTGGACAAGCTGTAGTTCTGGCACAACTATTCTTGAAAAAGAGCAGTTTCTTTCAGAGCTCTCTCAGCCCCACCTACCTCACAGGGTGTCTGTTGTAGGGAGGGGAAGGGAAAGGAGTTTGTAAGTCGCTCTGAAACTCCCTTGGGTAGTGTATGGCGGGGTATAAATCCAATCTCTTCCTCTTCCTCTTTTGCATCCTGGAGTGCTTTCATCTTTATTCTGGGTCTCTTTCCTTGCCAGATAAATTGTTTTATAAGTTTATCCAAGTCTTTAAAGTATTGTTGATTTAAAAAAATTGGGATGGTTTGAAATAGAATAAGTCTTGGCAAAATATTCATTTTTTATGGTAGTTATTCTTCCCATTAGTAATATTTGTAAGTGAAGGAAGAAAATTCAAAAGCCATAATAATGAGCCATAGTTAGCAAGCAAGCCGAAACCACAAGGACAGAAAACACACGTACACGATTCTCTGTTGTTACATTACACACATGCGCTTGAGTGAAGAAACAAACAAATGCTTATTGTTCTGCCCGCTACTGTTTGCTACTATGGGAAATAGCTTTAGCCATGAGAAGCCGTGGGAACTTTCACTATTTTGCAACATTGCTTGGAGTAGACATTCCTTTTGTTCTAACTGTAACTGACATGCGCAAGAATGTAATTGAATACTTTGCTTACAAGAATGACGATTAATGTACAAAAATGACACTAACCCCCCATCTCTTCTGTAACTCCCCACCCCCCAGGTTTAAAAGACCGGCCCCAAATGAAAAAGGGGCTCGACATTTTGATTCTGAAAAACTTTTATTCAGGCCGAGACTGGTACCATTAAAAATCAGTTTTTCCTTATCCTGGTGTCCGAGTACCTTCATCTTGGGATGGTTCTGGTTTTGGGTTAACATGCTTCATAAGTCCTTCCATTCTTCCAATGCATTGGGAGAAAACTTTGTTTTTTGCTAAACAATACTAGCTAAGTATTAAATATGTCTGAAATAGGAAAAAATGCAGTTCACTGAAACACATCAGCGCATGTATTGTAACATTTGGACTAGGTTTGAGGAGACCCAGGCCAAGGACAGACTGCCAATGTAAAGCAGAGGCAAAGCGGAGGGAACTGGAGCGGGGGAAAAACCCCACGGAGCTGGCCATTCACACTGGCCAGAGCAATGCGAATCAGCGTCAATACGGAGCGTTCAGACTGCCACGGAGTGTTCAGACTGCCACATAGCCAGCGTGCGCAGCTTGCGTGTGCCGCTGCTTTTTTTTCTTTTTTCGTTGATGTGTTTCGCATGTGCGCACATGCACACATGCGCACATGCGCATATGTGCAAAACTTTTTGCCGGTGCGTTCACACTTCCTCCGGATGCCTCCCGCTTCTTCCAGTTCACACTGTTTGGAAGCGGGAGGCATGCGGAGGAAGGCCCCTGAACACCGGGGAAAACCGGTGTCCTGTTAAAGCGAAAGGAAAGCGACTGGGAGACGGGTAAGTACGCAACGGAGCCGACGGACAGATGCGCAAGTCTGAACGTGCTCCTTTCTTCCGTTGCCGAGGCGTGCCTGCCCCGCTTTACATTGCCAGTCTGAACTCAGCCTCAGTTTCTAATCCTCTGTTTACCATGAAGTTTACTAGGTCACTCGCTTTCAGTCTCACCTATTTCACAGGGTTGATGTAAAGATAAATTGGAGAAGTCCCCCAGTGGTCCTATTAGGAAGGATGGAATAATAAATCTAATAGACATTAGAGATGTGAAAACAACACTTTCCAATTAAAAAAAATAGACAGAAATGAACAAAAGTGCAGAAATATTAATGGAAAAGGGAGGTGATTTTCAGTGTAAGTGAAACTTTTAAAATACACGAGTAACTTTGGCTCTAGTGAAAGCTTCTGTTCCAGAAAAAAGAATCTAGGCAACATGAATATTTGGCCATCACACAATATCAGGTAAATCTATAATATGCCTATGGTTATGACAGAATGCAGATGGAAACCTGACATACACCATTAAACATCCATCTGTTATCCATATATTTGTTCCTCTAACAAATCTTTGCCCTATGAAAAAACTGAGCATTCACTTCCTAAACACCAACTCTTTTGACATCTAAACTGATTCTTAAATGTTCCCAAATGAGAGCATGCTTGAGTGATCAGACTAGGGAAAATCTGTCTGTGGTGATGGAGGGGGCAGAGCGTCACCTAGATGGTGGACGTGAGTTAGATAGGCTCTGCTCTGAGAAACCCCCCCCCGGGCTGAAAAATCAAACTTCCAAAGCTCCTTTATTCCTTGAAATGATGGGAAGATCGGGTCCTAAAGTTAAGTCAAACGCTAGGACCCCTTCGACTGTGGAAACTTACTTTGCGAAGGACAAACTCCAAAAAGATCCTTCTCCCCCGAGCCCCAAGATGGCCGCCGCAAGAAATCCAGGCGAAGAAGAAGCAGCCCCACTTACAAGAAAAGACTTGCAAGACTTTCGGGACGAGATTCAACAAGATATGCAGACTTTTATGAAAGACTTAATGCATCCCTTACAGGCTAAATTGGATGAACTGTCTGAGGGGTTAGGAACAGCTTTTAAAGTGGCAGAAACGGCCTTGGAAACAGCAGAAGCCCTCCAGGCCGACATAAAAGATCTGCGCAATGCTGATAAAACCCTGCAGTCCAGAATTCTTTTTTAGAAAATAAATGGAGGCAAAATAATTTAAAATTTCGGGGGATTGAAGAAGGAGAAGAGGGGAGAGCAGACTTAGCAGAATTTATTTCATCGTGGCTGATTGAGGCTTTGCAACTCGATGAACACTCTCACCCAGCAATAGCCAAGGCCTACCGTCTCGACCCGCCTGCTGCAGCGAGACGTAATAGACCTAGAGACATATTAGTACAATTTTTGTATGCTAGCACAAAAGCGAGGATTTTAAAGGAAGCACGCCAGTCTCAATCCTTGAAATATAAAGGGAAAAAAATAATAGTGCTACTGGACTTGCCAGCAGAAATCCTTGAAAAGAGAAAGCACCTGAAACTTATCTCCAGAAAATTATTCTCAACTAATGTGAGATTCCGTTGGAGCCCTACTTCCAGTATAACTGTGCACAGAGATGGGACATTGTACCAGGCTTCGGACATTAATACAGGGCTGATGCTTTTGGACTTTTTGAATATTAAGCTGACTCCGGAGGAAAAAGCTGAGGCAGAAGCGCACCCTGCTTATATGAGATCCAACCACGAGGATGGCTGAAGACTCTTAGAACTGAGTTTGGAAATGCTGATGTGAAGTTGCAAGCTGCCTGTATAATTTTGAAACAGTCTAGGAGAGCATTCTTTTGGAAGTGGTTTATTATTATTAGTTAGAAGGTTATAAGTGTGGAAGTTATACCTTTGGTTAATTTCTATAGAAAGAGTGAAGGAAGAAAAATAGGTGGTTTTACTAGTTAAAGTAAGAAAGTAGGTTTAAGAAATAAGTGTTTAAGGTGTTTTGACATAGGGTAGAGATAAGGAAATAGATATAAGCTTAGTAAGTAGGATAAAAATTTTAAGCATGATAGTAATAACAGATAGGTTAATGAAAATGACAAAAATAGTTTGGTTAAGTATTTGAGTAGTATTAAGAGTAAAGTTATAAAATAAGGAGATGGAGTAAGAGAAACATATAGGTTAGGTGTAAACGGTAAAGAAAAACATATTTTGTTGGATTTTATGGGATTAGAGCTTGGCTGAGGAATAAAGCTAGAATTCTATGGCCAATGATAATTTAATGGTATAAAATAACTCTTTTTGAAACAAACAAAGAAGGAAGTAAAAGCTTTATTGAAAATATTTGTTCGGGGGGGGGGAAGCAGAGGAGGGTACTGTGTTTATATTGTTTATATATCGTCCTGAGTTTTTCTCAGGATCCTGTACTTCACTGATAGGGAGTGATTAGTAAAACTCCCTTGTTTTTGTCTGGAAGGCAAGAACTTTGGTGAGGGAACCTTGCTACAAGGTTGATTTTTTTTTTTTTGAATGTATGGTTATAATTAATGTTATAGAGTGTTAAATAATTAAGATAGTTGTTTGATTTATTTGTTATAGGAGTTGAATAAGAATATTTAGACATATTAGGACTGGTAAGGTAAAAAAAACTAAACCAAATGGATAAGTATAAGATTATAACTTGGAACTGCAAAGGACTGAATGACCCCATTAAACTAAGCAGGGTCTCAAATTTATTAGCTAAAGAAAAACCACAGATTGTATGTCTTCAAGAGACTCATTATAAAACAGAAAGACAGAGAGTTTTAAAATCTACATGGTTTTAGAATTCATACCAATCTCCAGGTTCTTCCAAATCATGAGGAGTGGCCATTGTGCTTGCTAAAACAATTCCCTTTAGGTGGGAGGAAACTTTGAGGGATGCCAGGGGAAGGTATATATTTGTAAGGGGCAAACTGGAAGACAAAGAGATCACTATAGCCTCAATATATGTACCCAATACGAATCAGGAAGAGTTTATTAGAGAAACTTTGGACACACTGGCAACTTTTCAGAGGGGGGAGACTATTATTGGAGGTGATTTTAACCTAATAATTGATGGCTCAATAGATAAAACCCATAAAAATTCATCCAATAAAAATGATAGAGGTAGGAGCACAGGATTAAAGCAGATTTTGGAAGCTCACAACTTAATTGATGTGTGGAGAGTGCTAAATGGAAGGGCAAAAGAGTATACCTTTTATTCTGGGGTACATAAGGTTTATTCTAGAATTGACTATCTATTGGTATCAAAAACAATTTTTAATTCAATCCGAACAGCTGACATAGGGAATATCAGACTTTCTGATCATGCTTGGGTCTCATGCACTATGAAAGAACTAACTCAGGATAACAGAGGAACAAATTGGACACTAAACAAGCTTTTATTAAATAAAGACTATTTGTCAGAAATAATTTCAAATTATATTGAAGAATATTTTAAATTTAATTCAACAGGTGAAGTCCAACAGGAAATAGTCTGGGATGCATTCAAGGTGGTGATAAGGGGAAAGTTGATATCCCTGGCGTCTGCAGAGAAAAAGGAGAGACTTACATTAATCACAGAGTTGAAAAATAATATTACTAAACTAGAAAAAAGACATATGAAATTTGGAGGGAAAAAAACATGGAGAAAACTGAACTTAGAAAGGAAAAAATTGGATGCTTTGGAAATTTCAGCTGTTCAGAAAAATTTAATGTACTTAAAACAAAGGTATATAACTAAAAGCCCTAAATCAATACAAAGACTTAAAAATAAGGTAAAAACACGTTACTCTTCAGCTTATGTCCATGCTATAAAATCCCCTCAGGGAGATCTAGCTGTTATGTCCAAAGATATAATTCAAGTTTTTTCAGATTTTTATCAAAAATTATATAAGTCAGAGAACCCAAATTCTAATCAGATAAAATCCTTTCTGCAACAGGTGAATTATACAGTGAAAATGACCAAGGAACATACCACCTTGCTAGATCAACTTGTAACAGAAAAAGAGGTGTCAGATGCTTTGGGGAAGATTAAGAATAATAAGGCCCCAGGAAGGGATGGAATACCAATAGAGTTTTACAAAAAGTTTAATTCTGTACTCCTTGGTCATATTGTAACAACTTGTAATCACCTTATGTTGACGGGGAAGATGCCTTCATCTTGGAGGGAAGCTAGGGTTATAGTTATCCCAAAGGAAGGGAAAGACAAGTCTCTGCCCGAGTCGTATCGCCCAATCTCAATCTTGAACCACGACTTCAAGATTTTTTCTACTATTTTAGCCCAGCGTCTTAATAGAATTATGCCCAACTATATTCACAAGGACCAAGCAGGTTTTATCCTGGGACGTACTCTCATGGACAACATTAGAAGAACTTTGAATATTATTCATTTTTGTAAGTTAAATAAAATACACTCAGCAATATTAGCGGTTGATTCCGAAAAAGCCTTTGATAAATTGGAGATTAATTATTTAAAAATAGTTATAGAACAGATGGGATTTGGAGAAAATTTTTTAAGGGCTATTTCTACTTTATATCGAGACCCCATTGCCCAGTTAAGCATTAATGATATAGATCCGATGATTTAAAATTATCTAGGGGTACAAGATGGGTGTCCTTTGTCCCCCATTTTATTTGCTATTTCTTTGGAACCTCTGGCTCACACGATTAGATCTTCTTTGAAAATACGGGGTATAACTACAGGAAATGAATATCATACCATTAGTTTATTTGCAGATGATACCGTGATTTATTTGAGTGATCCTGTTGTATCTTTGGAGTCATTGGAACCTCTTATGAGAGAATTTTCTTCAATATCAGGTTATATGATAAACCATACTAAAACTGAAATCTATCCTATCTATTTATCTCAATTGGAATCAGAAATAATAGGAAAAAGGTTCCCCTACAAAAGGGTAGTAAAAGCCTGGAGACACTTGGGAATACAAATTCCCTTGAATTTGGAGGATTTGTTTGAAATAAATTTCACCCCAATAATAAATGCTACCAAAAATATGATTCAAGCTTGGTTGAAACTCAACTTATCTTTTTTGGAGAGGTTGGAGCTTATTAAGACTATTCTTTTCCCCAAATTTTTATTTTTATTTCAAAACCTGCCATTGGAGATTGGGGATAAACACTTTTTGAAGTGGCAATCTATTTTACAAAAAAAATTATGGAATAATAAGAAATCTCGTATTGGTTTGTCATTGTTGGCTAGACCTTTGAAATTTGGGGGCCAAGGTTTACCCAATTTACAATATTATTATGAAGCAACACAACTTAAACATGCACTACATTATGCCGTCAAAGGCTCTACGAAAGCTTGGGTGCAAATTGAAAAGACTTATGCTACTCCAGGATTAATGCATGAAGAATTTTGGGAAAAACCTAGACTTAGATCGGGGAACATTATAAAAAATCCCTTTGTTAAAGCAACACTAAGGGTTTGGGATAAATATAGAGAACTTTTGGCTCCGGGTTTTTCCCCCATTGCCCCTTTCTTAGGGCAGTCCTGGTTTGGTCTGGGCAAAACAACCCAGGCTTTTGGCGAGTGGAGAGCTCAAAATAAATATAGAGTGAAGGATTTATTCCAAAAGGGTATAAAATGGACAGCAGACCAACTACAGAACCTACATAATATACCTTCAAACTGGTTCCAGAGGCAGCAATTGACAAATATGATTGTGAATAATGACTTAATGAATGTTTATGAGCACCCGTTATTGATATATGAAACATTAATAGAAAAAGAAATGTTAGAACAGAAAGGAATAATTTCTAAACTTTATAAGGCTTTGATGGAGAAAAACTGGTCTCAACTTTCCACACAGCAAAAAGCTTGGAATAAGGATTGTGCATTAGACATAACTCAAAAACAATGGGAACAGATTTGGTCTTTAAAAATATATGTTTCACCATCATTAAATATTAGATACCAGAATGATAAATTATTCTCTAGGTGGTATATAACGCCACTAACTTTATACCATGCTAAAATAAAAAAAGACCCCTTGTTTGGAAAGGTTGTGGACAAGTCGGTTCATTGGGACATTGTTGGTGGTTTTGTCCTAAAGTATATGCATTTTGGATTCAGGTTATTAAAATTTTAGAGAAAATGTTATTAATAATACTTCCCAAAACTCCGCAAAGTATATTGCTTAATTATTGGGAAGGGGTTCAGTGGTCGGAAACGACTAAGGAAATATTGTCATTGTTATTGGTAGCAGCAAAAACTGTAATAGCACAGAAATGGAAAGTGGAGCAGGTGCCTACGATTAGGCAATGGTTTGTTAAGGTCTGGGATGTGGTAGCTAATGACAGATTGGCCACTCAGATTTTACTTATGGAGAATCCCACTAGAAAAGAGTGTTTTGTGAGTAAATGGTTAAATTTTTTTGAGTATATATCTAAATCTAAGGATTGTAATACCAACTTGCCAGAAAAATATGTTAATTTTGTTTTTTATTGATGTATTAAGTGGTAGTTATTGTTAAAATTGCTGTTGTATATTGTTAAAAATTTTCATAAAAAATAAAGTTATAAAAAAAAAAATCTGTCTGTGGCACATTGGCAACTGTTAGGACCAGACGTTCCCCAAGGTCTTTTAACTCCAATTCACGGGTGGGCCAGCATAGGGTGCTGACAACTGTGGAACCTTTCACAGATGTGGATGTTTGAACATGCACTTTAGATTTATCAGGAATCAGCATCTATATCGGATCTAAACGCATGTCTGATCTCAGCCATGGTTTGCTACTCTGCTTGGTATATAAAGTTGTAGGGTGGGTGCTCTGAGCCTTCCTGAGGAGACCCATACCAGAGTGGCGGCAGCCATTAGAGAACCTTTCTAGTCACTTCCCGCAACACCAGCTATCAGGGGGGAAAAAGAGTTTCTTGTGATCAGACTGGGAGTCTGTTGGTTTAATTTATGTACCTGTTATATTATTTTCTTGGTAAATGGGGTAGGATTCAAAACTGTTGGGAAAGCTGGGGGTAGGGAAGTCAGCAATCAATCATTGCTTTAAATACTAAGATTGGATGTTTATGAGTTATAATTGCCTGCAAATCACTCCTCCAACCTAGAGATTCATCCTCTAGTATCAGATAGGTAGCTGCATGTGCACAGTGAGGGGAAAGCATTTTGCATGTATGCAGAGTTTTGCAGTCTTAGCATTCAGGGAAGGAAGGGTCATTGGCTCAAATTTATATAGAGGTGATGATGAGAATATTATTAACAATGCCTGGGTACTATACCCTTTCATACTCTTTTTCCTGTGGTAAAGTACTTCTTCTGGAGTTTTAATCCACTTGAGCATTATGACTCTTCAGTACTTTAGCCCTAATCCCAAATTGTGGGGACAGGCAGACAAAAACTTGACAGTGGTTGTTCATGGGTGAGTAAAAGGCATTTAGCACATGTTCAGAGGCATACACTGGTGCACTACAGCAATGCCTGATTAAAACCAGATACCAGGGTGAGTAGAGGGAAGATGGCATGTTATTGCCCGATCTTGTCAGATCTTAGAAGCGAAGAAAGGTCAGATCTAGTTAGTACTTGGTTGGGAGACCTCTAAGAAAGACTGCAAAGGAAGGCAATGGCAAACCGCCTCTGCTTCTCAGTTGGTTTGAAAGGCCCTTGTTGGGGTTGCCATAAGTCAGCTGTCACTTGATGGACTTTAGACATATATACACACACCCATACCAGAAATTGGGCATTCATTTTTATGCTCCTATGTACAGCCACACCTAGTCCTGTGCAAATCTCTCACTACAGACAGGGTAGACAAATCCTTAATAGTGGTTAAGTTTACAGACTCTAATCCAGGAGAACCAGGTTTGATTCTCCACTCCTCCACTTGCACCTGCTGGATGATGGTGGGCAAACCATAGTTCTGGCACAGCTGTTCTTGAAAAAGAGCAGTTTCTGTCAGAGCTCTCTCAGCCCCACCTACCTCACAGGGTATCTTTTGTGGGGAGGGGAAGGAAAAGGAGTTTGTAAGCCGCTCTGAGACTCCCTTGGGTAGGGAAGGGCGGGGTATATATCCAATCTCGTCTTCTTCTTAATAATATAAATATCACTCCAGTTTTGATTCAGTGTTTTAACTTGTCATTGTATACATTAAAGAGGAGAAACACAAAGAATAAACAAGAAGCATAGGGTCAGGGAGAGAAGGTGGTGGCCCAGAGCAGACAGACCTCTTTAGACATGAAGGGATTAATTGATTCAGCTCCAGCTGACTTCAAGGATCCCTTCTTCTATTCTTTCCCTGGCAATCTGGAAGAAATTGCTTGCACATTTCCCTTGTATCTCTACAATGAAAAGGGATAGAGGCTATTTTTTAAAATGAAATCTGGGAACTTGGAGGTGGGGCATGGCATATTTATATGGGGATATGGTCCAATATGATAACCCCCTTGCTATGGGCCTGGAATCTACAAAGATCTAGGTCTGGTCAATGCTTGTATGAGAATTATTGTTTAAACACTACATATGCCACCTAGAGTCCCATGATGGAGGAAAAACATGATATAAATGTAATAATAAACATAGATCCAAGCAGGCCAAGATAATATATATGCTCAATTGTTTAGGCCCTTTTAGATTTGTTTGTGTGTCTTCATGTGAACTGTAACATGACCCAGCAGTGGTCCCATTCTCACTTAAAAGTCACTGACTGTGCACGACAAGTACAGGCCAGAGAAATTGGAGATAAGAAAGTGCTCTTGAAAGTAGAATGAAAAAAGTATTAGACACTTAAGGTGCGTTCAGACAGCGTGCTGGATCTGGTTTAAATTGTCCCGCTTCGATGCGGGGTTGTTTTTTTTGCTCTGGACAATTGTGATCACACGGGAGCGTATGTCGGGTTCTTTCTTTTTTTCTAAGTTTGCGCATGTGCATAGCCATTCATCTGGAGATTTGAAAAACTATACCCTTGCCCATGCACAAAAGCAGTAGAGCAAATCCTGTCACAATTCCACAAGCACCATGATTTCACCGCCACGACAGAACACGTCCCTTCAAACTTTTCACCCAAAACTGGCCTCCTTGGGATCCCGAACTCAAATCTACTGGCCATTTAAACTTTTTAAAAATAGACACGGGAGCAGAGCAGCGCTTATGCACATATCACCGACGCAAAAATAAAAAGGGCAAAAAGCGGAAGCCTCTGGTGGGGAGGTGTTAAAGAATCGGAAGTGGCTCAACGATGGTGGAGCGATCACACAGGGGAAACTGCGCTTTCAACCAGGAGAGCTGAGAAAACACCACTTGGGACCTGGTAACAAAATACTATGGTTTGCTCTGGAATTTGCTCCGGAAAGCAACAGCTGGGGACAGCTGATGCTGTCTGAACATGCACATTTGATCCGTTTTTGAGAGTGCTGAAGCCGGATCAAACGGCACATCTGAGAGCACCCTTGGTGATGGAGAGGTTTGAAAAGCACCCAGTTTTTCTCAGGTCGCAATATTTTCCTTTTTTTTAAAAAAAAAATAGTTACATGACAAGATGGCAACTGAAAATGTAATAGAGTGAAGCAAGCTATACATAGGCATAGCAAGCACCCCCCCCCAAACATCTGAGATGTTAAGGAAACAATAAATGAGTTGTCAGTTTTGAGGCAGTTCATTTTTATAGTTCATATCCTTGAAAACGTAAAAATCTATAAAAAGCCTCCACAAGGCAGTTCTATGTGAGTGGGGGGAGTTCATTACTGTAGATGAGTTACCCTGTGGCCATCTCTTGCTGTTAATCACAATGCGAAAGCATTTGCTAAAAATACAAAAGGGTGATTATTACCCACAGATTATTTATCTCCTCTCTAACACAAAACAAGGGACTTTAAAAAAAACCCCAACAACAACAAGCTACTCAGGCTGTTCATTGTACGTAGGCTTTAATTTGTATCTACACTCTGTTCTTCTCACTTCATTAGCCATAGAATTTGTATCTGAACAGCAGTGTTTTGGGCAGCCTGCTGCATAGTTGGAGATGTCAGAAGCAATTACTTTCACAGATTTAAGATTTTATCATACAGGTTTTCTTTTTAGCTATCGGTCTGGACAGCACAAACAAGGCCATTAAACGTTTCATCATATCTTATCAGCTCTCCCGAGCTTTCATCTCCCGGCAGATTATATCTCACTTTGCATGTGAACAAGAAGGGATGGTAGAACCTTGGCTCAACCATGCCAGTTAAGTGCTTGAAATATTTTGTTCCTTTCCTCCCCCTGACGCAATGGAATGTTTTTCTTGGGCAGCGGCAGCAGACAGGCCAATTGATGACGAACATTCTGCCAGACGTCATGGCAGAGAGTGCCCAGGGATTACAGTAGAATCAGGGTTTTCCAAGGCACAGCACCAGAATGTGTTCAGTCTCCAGCTATCAGAGACCTAGCTGGAATCTAACAGGCATCAGGGTTGTATGCTGAGCCTTTACAACTGGCCTCACTTCTATCATCAGAGACCTGGAAGGTAAAATTGCTTGCGGCGGGGGGGGGGGGAACTGACTTAACTGACAAATGGAAGTGCTTGTCCCCCCTACGATCAGGGCTATTTTTGAGCAGGAACACACAGGAATGAAGTTCTGGATGGCTTCTGAGTTGGCCACACCTACAGCCTCCCCCCCTTGGGTTCCCCAGGTGCCTCGCAAGCCGTGGGGTGCCTGAGGAAGCCAAGCCAATCCAGGGAAGGAAGGCAATTTAAATTGCCTTCTTTCCCTGGATTAGCTTGCCTCCCCTCCCTTGGGGTCCCCAGGTGCCTCACAAGCCGCGGGGTGCCTGGGGAAGCCAAGCTGATCCAGGGAGGGAAGGCAATTTAAACTGCCTCCCCCCTCGGGTTCCCCAGGCGCCTCACAAGCTGTGGGGCCACTGGGGATGCCAAGCTGATCCAGGGAGGGAAGGCAGTTGAAACTGCTTCACCCCCCTCAGGTTCCCCATGCATCTCGCAGCTGTGGGGTGCCTGGGAAGCAGATCCAGAAACTGCCTTCCTTCCCTCAGGTTCCCCATGCCCCCCACAAGCTGCGGGGCACCTGGGGAAGCTGATCCTGGGAGGGAGCTGCGCTGTCAGAGGTGTGGCCTAATATGCTAATGAGTTTCTGCAGTTGGGCATGGCCTATTATGCTACTGAGTTCCTGCTGGGCTTTTTCTACAAAAAAAGCCCTGCCTACAATCTTCTGGGAGGGGCTACAGGCATTGAAGTGGATACTACCCTGTTGGAGGAAGAGCCACTTAAGTTAGGATAGAAGCCTTCTTAGGCTGGATGAAGGCTCTTTGGAGGATGGTTGGATCCTCTCATCCCAACATGTGCAGTTTGTCCCAAAGATCTCTGAGCCTCTTTCACATTAAGAACAATGGAAAGAATCCCATGTCCATTCCTTGGGTTGGGTGGGTGAGATACTTGATACAAAATGTTTTTTAGTATAATTTTACATTTATCATCACTTGAATTAGATTTTATCCAAGAATTCCATTCCACTGACATTGGAGTCTTCCTTTGGTGGAAGGAGCTTTTCTCTCATGCAACCAAATCTCTGCTGCTGTAAGAACTATTACAAGGAGTATTTTTGATCATGTAAAGCTCCTTCACATGAAGACATGAAACTGCTTTGTACAGAATCACAGCATCAATCCATCAAGGTCAACACTGTCTTCTCAGGCTGCCAGCAGCTCTCCAGAGTTCTGGGCAGAGGTCTTTCACATCATAGGCGTAAACTACGGGGGGGGGGGGGGGGCTCGAGGGCTCGGGCCACCCCTGAAATTTCCTGGGGGAGGACTGAGCCCCCTTGGCGAAACAGAATGCCTGCTGCCGCCTCTCCCCCTGCCTCCCCGGGCCCTTTCTAGATCCGCTGGCCAGCTGGCCACCACTGCCAGAGCCTCTTTCTTAACCCCCCGGCTCCCATGTACCCACTCCTCCCTCCCTCCCTCCTTCCCTCTCCCTCCCGGGGCTCCAGGCAAATGCCCAACATGATAGTGTCACCCGGCTATCATGTTGGGCATTCACCTGGAGCCCCGGGAGGGAAAGGAAAAGAGGGAAGAGTGGCGGGGGCGAGAGAGGCAGCGGCAGCATGGTTTCAGAGCATGCACATGCAAAGCACGTGCACGAGGCCCCCCCCCCCCCCTGGGATTTCAAAACCTGATGCCCCTGTTTCACATTACCTACCACCTGATCCTTTTAAGTGCTAGGAATTGAACCTGAGATTGTCTATATTCCAGGATAATGTTCTGTCACTGAGCCACAACCTCTTTGTCTCCAACCCATAGCCTTCCACTAAAAAAAGGTTCTACTGTCTAGGAATGGGCACAAACTGGAAAAATGCAGTTTATGCTGGTTTGTGTTGTGGTTTGTGGCTGAACTATGAATTGAACCACAAACTGAACTGGGAAGTTTCTTCACGAACCAAACTGGATTGTGGTTCATGGCCCTATGAACTCTGTTGAAAGGGACCACAGCCCCTTTAAATGGGGTTTGCAGAAAGCCTGAAAAACAGCTGAGTGGCGGGGAGCAGACTGCTCCCCACTGCTCAGCTGTTTTTGCAGCTTTTGCAGGGAACAGAAAGCGGGGGTCCCTTTAAACACCTGCTTTCTGCTCCAGCCATGAATCATCACAAACTGCCAGGAACCACTTTAAATAAATTCATGGAAGTTCATGATGGTAACCGTCATGAATTTGGGTACATGACTAAGAACAGCAAAATTTGTGATGAATTTTTCTTCCTGGTTCAGTTTATGCCCATCCTTACAACTGTCAGAGAATCTGGGTAGTTGGAGACAACCCATTGACTTTATAATTGAATTTTTAAGAGTTGTGTGTTTTATTGATGTAAGCTGCTTCACATTTTGTTCACATTGAGAATGTGTCATAGGAATGTACTAAATAAATAAAAAAATAGAAGAAGAGCATCACTCACTGTTCATTCTGTGGCAGTGAGAGTCAGGATTTTGTGACTGTTTTTAAATTGGCCCGCATGCAGCAGTGCCATCACAACATCCATGTAGAGAAAGTAAGAAATGAGCAAGGAATCTCCATGCCAATACATGGACCTATGGAAGAATGGCTAATGTGATCTCTCCCTCAAATGTGTGTCGGGGGTGGGGGAGAAGAAATTCTAAGACCCGGGCTTCCTAGCTATTGGGTGTCAGTTTGGAAGCTCAGACTTATTTGTTCCTTCTTCTATGTTGATATGGTGACCTAAGCCAAAAATATGAGGCTGTGTCATGACAAACATGGCACAAGGGTAAATGGCTGTGGTGCATAATGAAGATTGATCTTGAGAATGGAGGCTGTGCTCATGGCCAGACAAAAACCTTAGGCTGCTAGCTGCACACATGCACCTGTTCTTAACCAAGCAAGAGAACTGATCTATGTGGTTCAGTATCATTCAGGTAGAGGTATTGTTCTTTCCCAATACCTTTTACTCAAGATCATTTTAAATGGAGAGACCATGGGCTGGATATTTCCTGCATGCAAAGCATGTGCTCTACCACTGAATCATCTTAGCTTCTATTCTAGAGAAAATCATCATCATCATCATCATCATCATCATCAACAACAACAACAACATCTTATATTCTAATAGTTAAATGTGGGCCTGTCTACAGATACTCATGGACAGGGCCCTTGGAGACAGAACACAGATTTCCTGCAAAACTGAGGATGCCCCAGGTTTGCATCAAACCCTCAAAACATAAAAAATGGGTGTGTGTTAAAATCCCCCCAATCAAGAGTGTGGTCTGTACATATGCCGACAAAGCTCCCATACTCCTCCTCCCCCACCCATGCTGCCATGGCAGGCTGCCAAGGCAGGCAAGTGAGTTGGGGTTTGGGTTGGGTAAGCTGCTGCCACTGGTGGGAAAGTGGCCTGGAGCATGAGTGGTAGAACGGTCCTCCATTGGCCTACTGCTTGACAGGGGGGAGGAGCAAGAGTAACAGCCACTATCCAGGGAGAGCACCAGTCTTGGAGCTATTCCCCGCCATTGCTACTGTCAGTGCAGCTCTGGGTGGTAAGGCTGCCATGGACAGCCTCCCTCATCATCACTGAGGCCAGTGTGGATCCCAGAGGGTTTGCTGTTGGTGGTGTGGACACTGTGGCCCTCTGCCTCTCTGCTTGGCCCTACTTCAGCTGGGATAGGCTTGGCCATGATCAGAGATGAGCAAAGGGGTTGGTCCACAAGGCCCTTACCTGAAGTCTTGATTCTTGCTGCCGGGGGCTGTCACTGGAGGATCTGTCTGGGTCCTGGCCTCAGAGCAGCTCCAAGAAGAAACTGGCTTTTTGGTGAGGTGATGGTAGAAGGGGGGCATTGACAGAGAAGGACTGGGGAGAAAGAAAGAGGAGGAGATTGGCAGAAAAGGGTGGGGAGAAAGAGAGAAGAGTCAGAGAAGATTTACAGAGAATGGGTGGGGGACAAAGAAGATTGACAGAGAAAAGGGTAGAGTGGGGGAAGCAAAGGTGGGGGTGGCAGAAAAGGGTGAGGAGAGACACTGAGATGGGGTTATTGGCAGAGAAGAGTGGGGGGAGAAAGAGAGGGGGAGATTGAGAAGGGTGAGGGGAGAAAGACAGGGGGAGATTGGCAGAAACGGGTGGGGGGAGAAAGACGGGGGAGATTGGCAGAAACGGGTGGGGAGAAAGAGAGAAGGGTCAGGGAAGATTGGCAGAGAATGGGTGGGGGACAAAGAGGGGGAAGATTGACAGAGGAGGGAGGAGAGTGGGGGGAGCTTTAACTTTAAATGGCTCATGAACCTATATGAACTGGTTTGGTTTATGAACTGGCATATCGGTTCGTATAGGTTCGTGGTTCGTTTCATGGTTCAGCCACAAACCACAAACTGAACCGCAAAAATGCAGTTCATGCCCCTCCCTAGACAGTGGTGCCTGGCCCAGCCAACTCCTGTGCATGATAAATGCTTGGCCTGTCTGAGCCCCATGCTAAGCAAGGCAGATGGCTGCTGAGCCCTGTGCAAGGTGAGGTAGAGAGGAGTGCCTGGCCCAGCTGAGCCCTGTGTGAGGTGAGGCAGAGGGTGGCACCCAGCTGACCAAGCCCCATGTGAAGTGAGGCAAACCAGAAGCTGGCATGTGACCTGGCTGAGTCCCATGTGAGGAAAGGCAGTGGGGGGCACACAGCCAAGCCACACACAAGGCAAGGCAGAGGGTGATGCCCAGCCTGGCTGAGCCCTGCACAAGGTGAGGCAGATGATGACACCCACTCTGGCAAAGCCCTACGTGAAGTGAGGCAGATCGTGGCCCCTGGCCAAGCCCTGTGGCAGGCAAGGTAGATCGCAACTGAGTCCCATGTGAGGGAAGGCAAAGAGAATGCAGCTTCTGGACTGGTTAAGTTTTGCACAAAGCAAGGCAAAGTAGAGGGTGGTGCCTGGCCCAGCCAAGCCCAGTTTGAGGTGAGACAAGGTAGAGAGCAACATCTGGCCAAGCCCTGTGTGAGGCTGGCAAGGGTACCCAGCTGGCCTGGCCCAGCTGAGCCCTGCCCAAGGGGAGGCAGAGGGCTTGCCCAGCTTGGTTCAGTCAAACCCTGTGCAAGGGAAGGGAGGCACCCAGCTGGCCTGGCCAAGATGAAGGAAGCAGATCCTAGTCCTAACCTGAGGCCTAGCTAAGATGGAACACAATACTTGGCTAATTGGCTAGACAGGCTGCCTCTCCTCCCTCCCTCCATTCCCCTTTGGTTGGGAGTGTCAGGGTTAGTCCATCTCTCCTACCTTTGGGGAGTAGGGTCCTTTCGCAGAGTATTTTTTTTAATTCCCAGTCTGCTTCTGCTTATAGGGTTGTTCTAAGGATAAAATGGAAAAGGGGTGAATGAAATAAGGTGCTTTGAGTCCCCATTGTAGGGGAAAGTGGGCTAAAAATAAATAAATACTAAATACAGCTGCCAGAGATAGGGGAAAACTGAAGATGGGAAGGGAGCAAATAAAGGTAGGTTGGCTGGTGGGTGGGAAGGAGAGAAAGAGGGAGGAAAAAGGGAGAGGCTAAAGGGCTTTCCAAGAAGGGGAAGAGGAAATAGTGAGGGGGTGAAAGAGTTCACCCCGTTGCAAGTCGGGGCGAGTTTTCTCTTGTAATAACAATGGTGCCCCAAATGTGTGCAGAGTACCTTTTGGAGACCGCAGAGTAACCCACGGAACTAGCTGAAATTGATCTCTGATTAGCAGGAAATACTTTGGTCACAGGCTGTTGCATCCAGCCAGACTTGAGCTAAGCACCTCTCTTTAAAATAATGAGCTGCTGGAAACATACTTACTACCTTTCCAAGCTTCGACTTGTGCGCTGAATTGCCTCTGTCTTTTTTAAAACTTGTCTCACAAGAAGATGTTGAAGCAGGTAACATTTTTTTTTAAAAAATGCTGTGAAACCAGTAGAATAAAATGTTCATCTGTATAATAACGGTACAATCCCATAAGGCTAAAAGACTCTCTTTCACCACTAACTTCCTCTGCTGGTGGAAGAGGTGGGGTGACTTTACCCTCCTTACTGCAGCACCCCACCCCAATGCATCCCTAAATATCACCTGACCCCCGGCATTACCTTTTAAGAAGTCACAGGTGAATGAAGGGCAAGGTGGATCGTGTCATAGACTGCAACCCAGAATTGTTGTTGCTCTATAACAAAGCCTAAGCAAAATGAAGGACTCAAAACAAAACATTTTTAAAATACTTTTTCTAGAATTTATTGTTGCTCATTTGTGAAACAGCGTTCCTTATTTATAGTAGGTCAAATTTCTTTTTATTTGCACAGCTTCAATACTCTGGTTATATATGTACAATGCATTCTGCACAGGGATGCGCTGTTAGTGTTATCCTCTCTTAAGGAGAATTTAGTCCCTAACATCTGTCTCTGAATTTCTCCCTGTCTACCTAGGACTTGCTGTTACTGAGCCCATCTCAATTGCCTATCTTTTCTGCTTCATCAGTCGAGTATTCTGCAGACTCCAGAGTACAGGAAGTGGTATTGGCTCAGTGGGAAAGTATTTGCTTGGCATTCAAAAGTCCCTGGCATTTTCAGTGATAAAGACCAGGCAGTAGGTGATGGGAAAGAATTCTGCTTCAGGCCCTGCAGAGCTACTGCCAGAAAGGTCCCACACTGATGACAACTGGTTTCCAATAGCAGTTCTTTGGGTCCGGTTGGTGAGGAATGATTTGAACCAGTCCAGCGCACAACCCATGATGCCTACTTCTGCCTCCAGGCACCTCAACAAGATAGTATAGTTCAGTGTGTCAAAGGTAGCAGATAAATCCAGCAGGAGCAAGAGGGAAGCCTGACCTTTGTCTATATTTAAGCAGAGGTCATCAACTAAAGCCTGCAGAGCCATCTCCATCCCACAGCCCAGTCTGAAACCAGACAGAAAAGGGTCTAAGAGCAGATGAGTTATCCAAGGCTGCAGACAGACTTGTTTTCTGCCGTGCCTCCCCGGCGCGGCAGAATGGGGCGGGGGAATTTCCCCCGCCCCGCGGCGTTCCCATGCTGCCGGAAGGAAGCCGCCCGCAGTGTTCAGACTGCGGGCGGCTTCCTGGAGCAGCGGGCGAACACCACGCGGGCGCCCCTGCCCGCGCGCATTCACACCCGCTTCGGTGGGTGGAACGCGCATGCGGGGCGCGCCGCACAAGCTGAGCACCACTTTAAAGTGGTGCTCGGCTGGTGCGCAAGGAGCGTGGCGCCGGACGCGATGCGTCCGGGCCGCCTCCTGGGGGCAGATGCGGCTGTCTGAATGGCCGCTCTGCCTCTGCTTCTGAAGCGAAGGCATAGCGGCCGAGACGGCCAATCTGTCCTCAGCCCAAGAAGATCTGGAATTGGTCTGCTATTGCTATCTCAATTACTTTGCCTAGGTAGGGCAGATTAAAGACAAAGCAACGACTGGCTACATCATTTTTCTGCAGGGATTTTTTTTTAAATTGCAGATGGATAACTGCCTTGTTGAGGGCAGATGCCCTGAGTTAGTGATTGGTTTG
This sequence comes from Lepidodactylus listeri, assembly GCA_029233225.1. Lineage (NCBI taxonomy): Eukaryota > Metazoa > Chordata > Lepidosauria > Squamata > Gekkonidae > Lepidodactylus > Lepidodactylus listeri. The sequence goes on from JARCFY010000003.1 coordinate 46,376,638, forward strand.
TAATAGATACTAAGAATTCATTGATGTGGTCTTTACATGCTTTTAAAAGCTAGGGTGGGCAAGGATCCAGGGCACAAGCAGTGGCCTTCACTGATCCCAGGAGCTTGTCAACATCCATCATGGAAACTGGGTCGAAGTGGTCCATAAATAGAACAGGCGGTGTATGAGGCAGTTCTTCTGGAAGACCTATGTTACAGTTAGCATCTGATTCAGAGCGTATTCTTGATATTTTATCAGCAAAAATCCTTGCGAAAGTATCGCAACTAATTATTTGGTCCTGATACAATGAAGGCTCAGTTCTAGGAGTCAGTAGATGCCATATTACCTTGAACAACTGGGATGGTTATGAACTAGCTAATGCAACAGTAGCAGAGAAGTAACATTTCTTATTTATTTATTTATTTATTATATTTATATCCCACCTTGCCAGCGGACCGGCTCAAGGTGGCTAACAACATAAAAACACCATAAGGTTTACAATATAAACTACTACATCCTACACATACAACAGCAGCAGATGGCGACTTCAGTACGGCGATCTCATGGTGAACGATGGCAGCAGAGGGGTGCGGCCAACAGGGCCAGGGTGATGTCCAATTCACCCCCCGGCGGCAGCTCCTAATTAAAAGCCTGGCAGAAGAGCTCTGTCTTGCAGGCCCTGCAGAATTGCAATAAGTCCCGCAGGGCCCTGATGTCATCCGGGAGCTCGTTCCACCAGTAAGGAGCCGCCACCGAGAAAGCCCTGGCCCTGGTGCAGGCCAACCAAGCATCTTTTGGACCAGGGAGAGTCAGGCGATGTTGAGTGCCTGACCTCAGTGTCCTCTGGGGCCTATATGGGGAAAGGCGGTCCCTCAAGTAGGCAGGCCCCTGACCATATAGAGCTTTAAAGGTTAACACCAGCACCTTGAACCGGATCCGATATGCTATAGGCAGCCAGTGCAGTGACTGCAGCACAGGCCGGATGTGGTCCCTCAAAGAGAGACCCATCAGCAGCCTGGCCGCAGCATTCTGCACCAGCTGCAGCTTTCGGATCCAAGACAAGGGCAGCCCCATGTAGAGAGCGTTACAGTGATCAAGTCGAGAGGTGACCATAGCATGGATCACTGTGGCTAGGTCTTCGCGTTCAAGGAAGGGGGCCAACTGCCTGATCAGCCGAAGATGATAAAAGGCTGCCTTGGCAGTGGCTGCTACCTGGGCCTCCATTGTCAGGGAGGGATCCAGGAGCACACCCAAACTCCTGACCCTCAGCACTGGCACCAAAGGCACCCCACCGAAGGACGGAAGTGGGAGCCCCACCCCTGACCCGGTCCGACCCAGGCACAGGACCTCTGTCTTCAGGGGATTCAATTTCAGGCAACTCAGTCTAAGCCAGTCCGCAACCTCCTGAAGCGCCCGACCCAGGTCATCTGGGCTAGAGTCGGACTGGCCACCTAACAACAGATAAAGCTGGGTGTCATCTGCATATTGATGACACCCTAAGCCATGCTTCCGGACAATCTGGGCAAGGGGGCGCATATAGATGTTAAATAGCATCGGGGACAGAACCGCCCCTTGAGGAACACCACACACCAGTGGGTGCCTCTGGGAGGTCTGTTCCCGAGTGCCACTCTTTGTCCCCGATCCTGGAGAAAGGAGGCAAGCCATTGTAAAGCCAGCCCCCATAACCCCACATCGGTGAGGCGGCGGATCAGCAACTGGTGGTCGACCATATCAAATGCAGCCGACAGATCTAACAATACCAGTGCCGCCGTACCGCCTCGATCCAGATGTCTCCGGAGGTCATCCATGAGGGCGACCAAAACCGACTCCGTCCCATGACCCAGCCGGAAGCCAGACTGAAATGGATCTAGCATGGAGGTGTCATCCATGAAGCTCTGTAACTGAATCGCCACCGCCCTCTCTAATACCTTGCCCAAATAGGGTAGGTTGGACACCGGCCGGTAGTTGGCCAATACGGCCGGGTCCAAAGATGTTTTTTTAAGAAGGGGGTGGACCATCGCAACCTTGAGTGCCCCCGGGAACAGTCCTTCCAAGAAGGACTTGTTAATAATCTCCTGAAGCACACCTCGCAACCCCTCGTGGCACGCTTTTATAAGCCACGAGGGGCACGGATCAAGGCTACACGAGGTTGGGCGTACAGTTAAAAGCAGCCTGTCGACCTCCTCTAGGCTGAGGGGACTGAAATGATCCAAGATAGAACCTGAAGACGTGCATGGAGCCTCAAGTTCACACACTGTCTCAACTGTGGCCGGGAGGTCACGGCGGAGTAGCAAGACTTTATCTGCAAAATAGCTCGCGAATGCCTCACAGCCAATTTCCAATTCCCTAACCTTTGGTGTGCTCTGTGGCAACTCAGTTAAAGACCTAATAGTTCTAAATAATTGTGCCGGGCGAGAGCTTGCAGATGCAACGTCGGCCACATAGAACTGCCTCTTAGCGGCCTTGATTGCCATCTCATAAAATCTCATAAACGTCCTATAGGATGCTCTTGATGCTTCGTCACGGGATCGCCGCCACCGTCTCTCTAGCCGTCTGAGTCCTCGCTTCATCTGCCTCAGCTCCTCTGTGAACCAGGAAGCTAGCTTAGAGCGAGGGCGCAGAGGGTGTCGGGGAGTGATCTCATCGATGGCCGCCGAAAGCCGGACATGCCAGTCATCGACCAGCTCATCTAATGAGTCGCCGGGAGGCACGGGATCCCGCAGTGCCATCAGAAACCGCTGGGGGTCCATCAGGCTCCGCGGGCGAGCTAAAATCCGCTTCTTAGCCACCATCATCACTGCTTCACAGGTCTTACAGTGAGCTCGATAACGTGATCTGTCAGAATCAGTGTGAATTCTCCACCAGTGCCATTCTAGACATCTCCCAGCCCTTTTCAGATCACCCAGCTCTGTGGTAAACCAGGGGGCTGGGTTTCATCCCAAGTGTGGGATAGGTTCCTAGTGGACAGGATGCAAAAGAGCAGTGCATAATGCTTCAAATTTTCTGACCCAGCAGGGCTCGTATGTTTTAAAGAACATTTAAAAAATAACATATAGTAAATTTTTTAGAAAGATTCCTATTCCTCCTCACCCCCAAAAGAATAGGCTTTTGTTGAATAATATGTATTTTGGATACTGGCTTGGCAAGGGTTGTTTTTTTAAAGACTGCATGAGACAACTATAATAGGATGTATTATATGACCAGTGAGCCTTCTTGGAAATCAGATGCCCAAGGAAAGTCCTGGACAATAAAGATTTTTAAAAATAAAAATAGGGAGTTTATTTGATTCTCCTGTTGTGTAAATGGATTTTATGTACTTTAAAATGAGCTAATTTTGATAGATGCTTGAGTGGTAATCGAGATTATGGTTACTGGAGCCAGACAGTATGAGTTTTCTCCTTCCGGTCCTTCTGTTGAGAATAGCTCTGCTACTTAAGTAAGTCAGCAACAAGAAAATACACAGAAAACACAGAAAACTAATTCAGTTAAAGATAAATCAAGAGATAATTTTGATGAAACAAAGCTCCAGAAGTCTAGGAAAGCTGCAAGCAGCATGATAGAGTATCCCAATATAAAGGAAAATTACCGTGCTCTTTATAAAAGCTAAGCATTCATCTTTCCATATCATCTTTAGCATCTTGAGATGGCATTAGCCTGTAATATTTAATTTGACTCTCCTTGTGAAATCATCATAAGGCTGTTTTAAAACAAAGAAAGGAAGAAAATATCTGAGCTTATCAAAGCAGCTGATAGATCATGCTCTCAACATACAATGGTCCAGTTTGAATTGCCTTGATGCACTTCATCACTTGATTAGGCTGATACTTCCATTCATCACAAGTCTATCACTACCACTCACAGAGCTGTTTATACAAATAATAGAGACTTTAATGCAGTCTTTGGGCTTGAGGCAACCAAAAAAGCAGGTTAAATAACTAGGGAGAAAGTGAATCTCACAGCAATGGACTATACTTTGGGAATCTCAATTACTCCTTTCCTGAATTTGTGGCAGGGATAGTGAAATGATGAAGTGATTTTTGAACCACAAAGTATAGCCAGTTGCTAGATCTGAACTGCTTAACCTCTGTTCATTAGTTCTATCTTCCCTAGGTCCTCCTCTTTTCTTTAATTAATCCACCAGCCATTGCTTCATCAAATCTGTGACTTTCTTTCTATTCCCTATTCAGACCTACTTCTTTCTGTTATCATAGCTCTTAGACAATATTTTATTTATTTGTATAGAACATTTTTATGCTGCCTTTCCACCCAGTCAGGACCTACAATGTGGCAAACATAAAACAGCAACATTAAAATATTTAAACAATTAAAACACAGTTAAAATATAAAATTCATCTAAAAACATAAACAACATTAGAAGGAGGACCAATTACCATTATTGGGGATATGCCTGGCAAAACAGAAGTCTATACATGTTGGCAAAAGACACCAATAGAAGGAAACAGACAATCTCCCTGGGGAGGGAGTTCCAGAGTTTCGGCACCATGGTGGAAAAGGCCCTTTCTTGGGTTGCCACCCATCTAGCCTCAGACAGTGGGGGAAACTGAAGCAGGGCCTCCAAGAGTGACTGGAGTGAACAGGTGGGTTTGTATTGGAGAAGGTATGGTTCTAGGCCGTAGGTCAATATCAGCATCTTGAATTGAGTCTGGAAGCAAACTTGAAGTCAGTGTAGGTGAAATCAGACTGGAGCGATGTGGTCCCTACAATCCACTGCAGTCAACACTCTGGCTGTAGCATTCTGTACAAACTGTAGTTTTCAGAGAGTCTTCAAGGGCAGCACCACATGGAATGCATTGCAGTAATTTAATCTAGATGTTACCAGAGCATGCACCACACTGGCAAGACCTTTTCTGGCCTGTAAGAATTACAGCTGGCTCACCAGCTGAAGTTGGTGAAAGGCACTTCTGGCCACAGCTGCCACCTGTCTATCCATCAGGAGGCCCAGGTCCAAGAGCACCCCCAAGCTACAAACTTGCTCCTTGGGAAAGTGCTGCCCCATCCAGAACAAGGGATAATCATTTATCCAGGTCAGACCTTTCTCTCACCATTAGCACCTCCATTTTATTGAGATTAAATTTTAGCTTGTTAGCCCTCATCCATTCCAAAACTGCTTCATGGTTTCCACAGCCTCCCTGGGACCTGCTGGTAGTGCAAGATAGAGCTAAGTGTCATCTGCATAATGGTGGCAGCTTAGCCCAGATCTCTAGATGACCTCTCCCAGCCACTTTACATAGATGTTGAAAAGCATGGGGGACAAGATGGAAACTTGGGGAACTCCAAGGGGCAGGGCAACAGTCCCTCAGAGCCACACTCTTTGGAGTGAAACAGGCCTGCTCTGGCCTGCAGGCCCTATTCTGCCCTGTCCTTCAAAGTTTCCCCAACACTTGGAGAGGCTTTTCTTTATCTCCAGTAGCCCACCACCATCATTGGACCTTTAGCTGGAATTCCCCATTGAGAGGGTCAGAACTCCCAGCTTCCCTTCCAAGTTTGGAGGCCTGGCCTCAGTGTCTCCCACTGCCCACTGTCTGGTCACCATGGGGACAGTTTACTGCCTTGTGTACTTTTGGAGGAATAGCCACATGCCAACTGGCTGCCTTCCCCCTGGAGCTCCTTTTAAAATATCATGTCTGAGATGGTGGAGATCTATGTGGTACAGAGAACCATTACCAGCATCCAAATTTATAAAGTACTTATCAAAAAGAAAATGTTTACAAGCATACTTTTAGCACAGCACCAGGTTGAGCAAGGGAAACAAAAGAAATAGGTAAAAATGCAGTCCTCTGTCCCTCTCTTTATACATGCCCCATCAGATGTTAAAATAGGACAGGCTCCTAAAGCTTAGGGAGTTACAAGTCTTTACAGAGTTCCATTACCTTGCTGTACCTCTCTAGGTGAGCACATGATCAATGGCTGACTTCCCAGCTAGGGTTGCCAGGTTCCTTCAGAATCCTCAGCAGGTGACTTTGGGGGTATTACAGGAGGGGTTGGGGCATCCCTAATGTGATCACATCACACAGAGGTGATATTATTACATTGGGGAGTGGTGTCCCTGCCTCTCCCCAGCAGCATTTAAAGCCTTGCTTTAAATGCTGCTGGGGGGGGGGGGAGCTGTGCATGCCGGCATTCCAAGCCCCGAATTCAGGGCTTAAAGTGTAGGTGCGCAGTCCCCACCATTTCCTAGCAGCATTTAAAGCCTTGCTTTAAATACTGCTGGGGAGAGGTGGGGGAAGGAGGCTGTGTGTGCCTGCATTCCAAGCCTTGAACTGGGGCTTAGGCTGATTTTACATCTGACTTTCCTGCTGGAATCATTCTAGTTCCAAAAAACCCTGCCCATACCTCTGTGCGGTGTGAACCCGTGCTGCCACTGAAATGTCCATATCTACTAATTGCCCTCCTGTGGTCAAACTGGTATTATACCGCTTTATTCTGCTTTAAACAATTGCACTTAACAAGTGCACTTAAACCCCCTGGAGTGAAATTTCACACCACTGTGAAATCAGCACAGGAAAAGACAGCAGTCAAACTACTTTAGAGGGGAGGTGTAAAATCAGCCTTAGAGTGAAGGTTTCCCAGCAGCATTTAAGGCCTTGCTTTAAATACTGCTGGGGAGAGGTGGGGGGGGGGGGGGCGTGTGCGCCTGCATTCAGGGAGGCTGGGTGGTTGCTCTTGGGGGCAGCACTATATCAGGCAGCCCCCACCAAACCAGGGGGGTCTGGCAACCCTATTCCCAGCAGAGAGGTCTGTGTGTCCTCTCGTGGACTCAGCACCCAAGGAAAAGAGCCCCTTCCTGTTGCAAGGAGTTTTTATCATATCTGTTTCTCCACCCACTGACCAGGTCACACTAGGTCAAAGAAGCATTTCCTAGGCTTCTTCCTGGAGATTATTCCTGGGTCTGTTCTAGCCTAAAGTCATCTGTTCCCTAGTCTAGTTTAGCTAGACCTATTAGCATATATTAAGAGGAGGTGAGCCTGGAAAGCCATTGACTGACTTCTTCCTTCTCAGCCTGGTCTTTGCCCAGAGGGGAAAAAATTGTGAAAATGCAAAGTGGAGGCTTCTCTCCTTGCAAACCTCCCAGGAAAAAATGCATTTCTTCGTGCCCTGAAAGCTACCTTCGAAGTAGGACCGGAACTACTGCAGACCAGTGCCTCTCAGTCCCAGTCCCAAAAGGTGCTCCCAAAGGATACGATGATCAATAATACAAAGAGCTGCCCAGAGGTCCAGGAGAATTAACAGGCTTGCATTCCCCTGGTCATCTCCTGGTGCATGTCATCCAGCAGGGTGACCAAGGCCATTTCTGTCCCATAGCCAGGTCTGAAACCAGATTGAAATGGATCTAAACAACCTGCTTCATTCAGGAATCTCTGAAGTTGTCCAGCTACCACTCATTCAATCACCTTGCTCAAGAAGGTTATATTTGAGACTGGACTCTCCTGGGTCCAAAGTAGGTTTCTTTAGGAAAAGTTGAACCACTGCCTGCTTCAAGGCAGGAGCGACCACCCTGTCTCTCAGGGAGGTGTTTACTGGCTCCTGGGCCCAGTCTGCCAGCTCCCCTGGCAGACTTAAGCAGACAAGAGGGGCAAGGGTTGTACTAACAGGTGGTAGGTCTTAAACTTCCCAGAGCCCTGTCTGCACCCTCAGACTGCACAAGCTGAAAGGTATCCCACACAAATGGACAAATCAGCACCCTTGGACCATCTGATCCTGTTGTTGCTAATGTAGAGTTCAGGTCAGAAGGGATGCCAGAGATTTTATCAGCAAAGTGCTTAGCAAAATGATCGCTGCAGAGCAGTCCATCTCCTCCTGTCTGCCTTAACCCAGTAGCCCCCTGACCAACCAGAAGAGTTCTATAGAACTACGTTGCAGGGATGTGATGATGGCAGGAAAAATATTGCTTCTTTGCTACCATCGGTGCCATAGAGTAGGCTTTCAAATGAGCTCTAGCCCATGCCTTGTCAGATTCGTTCTGAGTCATCTTGGCTGTTGCTCTGTCTGAGGTGATGGGTGTCGTCTGCATCTGTCATCAGTTTTTGGTATCATGCCACACACGTGGGACCAACTTGAGGCCCTGTGGCATTACTAGCAGCACAGGGCTGGGTTTGGACCTGAGATAGGCAGCATATAGTATGAGATAGTGCTTGGGGTAGCAAAATATCTTGAGATATGCTACTGCAGGACAACTTTTTTCCTGTATATTATGGATATTTTCCGGATGAAAATAAGAACTGCACCAGAATGCAATAATAAAGGTATGCAGAACAAAATATTACTGTGTATTATTACAAATCTCCACAATACAATACAATACAAGACAGCTAATTGAGAATAGTTCCGTCTGTAGAATTGGCAACCTGTCTTGGTATTTCCTCTTTAGGATGAAGTCATTTCCTTTTTGTGAATTTTGTGAACTGAACATGTACTAGTTTATGAACCTGATATAAGATGAATCTCCTCAAGTGAATTCTGCAATACTAGTCTATGAATCGTGTATTAGTCTTCTGATAAAAATCCAATCAAAACGGAGTTTGTAATCCAGAGCCTTCATTGGACTGTCGTTTTGATCACTGATGAGGACTGTCATCTTGATCACTGATGGCTACTGATTATATAATTAGAAACTGTTGTAATGAATGTTTCATTAATGATCTTTAGCATGTCTGCTTTGTTACTGTTGTTATGAGTATATTTCACCCTTATTGTATTGTGGAGATTTGTAATAATATACAGTAATATTTTGTTCTGCATACCTTTATTATTGCGTTCTGGTGCAGTTCTTATTTTCTATATTGTTTACTGCTATATAGAGATATTTGTTATACTATTTTTCGGATGACCCATTAGGCCTTTGTTTGTTTATGAATGACAAGTCCTGTAAATTCATAAGTAATGAAGAAGGGAACTCCTGCCATTGGCTTGGATCTCATGAAGGTTTTCTGTGGACTGAAGGGGGAATGATTTTTACCCATCTCCCACTGCAGACTTCTAACTGCCCCATCATGCTGTCCCATCATGCTGGGGGCAGGGCCGGTGCTACCATTAGGCCAAGTTAGGCGACCGCCTAGGGAGCAGACCTCAGAGGAGTGCAGAAACGGACAATCAGTGCCCCTCCAACCAGCCACAGGCTCTCACACTCACTCACTCACTCACCAGCCCCGGCTCTCCCATGCGTTTCCTCCCTCCAGAAAGTCACGGCAACTGTAGTAGCAGCAGCTCCCTTCAGCTTTACCTCGCACCCTGCCTGCCCAAGCCCGCACATTTTTAAAAAAAAATTAGCAGGGTCAAGTTTTGTGTTTTCAATTTTTCCTAGAATTCATCTGTTTTTGATAATTGGTTAGCAGTGTGTGTGTGGGGGGGCACAAGTAGTTACCCTTGCCTAGGGCGCAAAAAAATCCTGGCACCAGCCCTGCCTGGGGGTTCATTTCCCCTCAAGAGCAACATTTGGGGGGGGGGAGCGTTCCAGGATACATGAGGATGAGAATACAAGAAATCCATGCTCCGCAGACAGAAATTTCATCAACATAAATTCCCGGTGATTCCAATAAAACATCCTTGGATATTTTTTTACTTATTCACTGCTTTCTGACTTTTAAAAAAGGTAATTTGTCTCAGAGACCAAAAGGTCTCTCAGCAGGGAGTAGGGAAGGAAGATCATTGTTAATGCAAAAGAGCCTATGGATTTGCTCAGCCCTCCTCTTCTTTTGAGCAACATTCCGTGGCTAGAAAGACTGATGCTAAGCTGTTAAACATTGATATAAAACCACCATCTCAATCCAGCAAAGGAAAGCATGTCACAGGAACGAGTAATTAGCAAATGGTATGAACAAAGAGAGAAATAACTCCTAGTTAAGTACACTATTGTAAATAATGGATTTTTATTCAAACAAGCATGCGTGTGAATTGCTATAAAGTAAATATCAATTATTCATGCCATTTAATATTTTATTATACCCCCTCATAAACATTTACATTAGAACAGCAGTGAGCTGTACCCTGGAGATTCAGCCTGAGCAAACAAGCCCTCCTCTCTTTTCCTAAGCTCCCAAGCTCGCTGTCCATCACCACTTAAGCCCGGGATGAAGTGAGCTGAAAATTGCACCACCTATCAAGGCTCCAAATCATGTCTTGCTGTTCCATAATGCAGGCCGTCTTAGGAGTATCGGAAACAATAATGTGAGGCTTTGAATGAGGCCACTCTAGAATAATGACATTCTAACAATTGCCTGGATCTGGCAGTTCTTATGCATACTAGAATTGCTAACTTCTGGGGGGGGGGGGGGCTGAAGCTCCCCCCGAATTACAGTGGATCTTCAGAGTACAGAGATCAGGTCCCCTGGAGAAAAGGGCAGCTTTGGAGGTAGACTCTATGACATTATACCCTGCTGAGGTCCCTCCCCTCCCCAAGCCCTATCCTCCAGAGGTTCTACCACCAGGGCTCATTTTGTAGCAGGCGCTCCTCTGCATATTAGGTCACACACCCCTGATGTAGCCAGTCCTCCAAGAGCTTACAGTAGCCCCTGTAAGAAAAGCTCTGTAAGCTCTTGGAGGATTGGCTACATTAGGGGTGTGTGGCCTAATATGCACAGGAGCTCCTGCTACGAAATGAGCCCTGTCTACCACCAAATCTCCAGAAATTTCCCAAACCAGAGTTGGCAACCCTAGTTCATACCCAGGTGTGCTAATGCTTGCACATACATTTTTATTCAACCATCCCTGCAAGGAGCTCATGTTGGCATACATGGTTCTCAAATCAAGGTAGGTGAAGTTGAGAGAAAGAGAGAGTGACTTGTCTAGGGTCTCTATCCTAGCAAGTGTCATAGCTGAATAGGGGTTTAAACCCAGGTCTCTCAGATCCTGGTCTAACCACGATTCCACCATAACATTAGCTTTGATTGATACACATAACTTCCATCATGATCTACACCAAATCTATTCTGACCAGGACCCGGATCCTTCTTTTTTGGACAGATATGCTGCATTTACTGCCATGTACCTTGGAAATGTTCCCACTTGGCTGTCACAAGTGGGACATTTATTTGGATTGCTTTGTAACTTCAGTGCACAGTACAAAATATACTCTTTAGTTTGTACTCTGTTAGTCACCTAATTCCTGGATATTTGGGGAGAGTTTTATCTTCAGGAAGTCAGATAAAAGAAAAAAAACATGGCCAGTCATCTTTAAAGAATTCATTTCCTGTCCCCAAAAACATCTTCTACCGCATATACATCTTCCTGACACCTTCCTTTTTTGAACTACTGCACACTTCCTTGATCATTATTTCATGTATCTTACTGTCAGGCTGCCTGACATTTTGTTTCCCTTTTACCAGACTTGCCTCTTGCCCAGCTCTTAGAAAACAAACTTGGTATAACACCTAACGTAATAATGCTGCCATTTTCAAACTAGCAAGGTTGGAATATATTCCACAAAGGCTAATCATCTTCTCATGAACATCTTGGCTTTTATTGAACTAAAGTAGGTGCTCAGATAATTCCTGTACTTTCAGTTCATTGTTGTGTCATATCATGGGGAGTCCAAGAAATGTCCTTGGGGCACACTTCCATGCTTTGCAAAATGTACAGTCTACAGCTGTCCCACAATTGTTCTTGGCATCCACATGGGTGGTGGTGGGGAAATCATCACTAGTGCTGCTGGAATCTGAGGTACTGAAGCTGTAAAGATTCTACTTTCATGAAAGCCATGGTGGTACAGGGGTTAGATACAGATCTTGGGAACCCAGGTTTAAATCCCCACACTGACTTGAAGGTTGCTGGGCAACCTTGGACCCATCATTCTTGTTCTCCCTAAATTACCTCACAGGGTTGATGTGAAGTTAAAATGAGGAAGGGGAAGTATTGTCCTGTTGACCAGACAAAGACACAGTGTCATGCCTGGCCTAGGCATACATGAGAGGCCTCAGTGGAATAGGCCAATATTGCACAGTCCCGTAGCTACCGTGGGGTCCATGGGGCCCACCCCCCATGGTTTTTATAGACCTCTCCCCTGATCCTAAGCTCCCCCTCCCTCCCCCTGGCCCCCTCACCCCCAATTGATCGCGGCATCGCACAGTCAGGGGAAGAGCAGAGGATGGCTAGGTGTTGGCAGAATCCCTTTCTGCGAAACCAGTGGGGCCTCACCTGGGCTGGCCCATGCTTAGGGTTGGTCCCCCGCATTGGAGCAGGCAGGAGGGGAGCCTTTGGGAATAGTTGTCCCTGATTGTTAAGGCAACTCGGTGCATCTTTGGGTGGAGCAAATTGTTCACATCCTAAGGTCCTCCGGGACAACTTTACTTTGCAGAGAGTGCCAGAAAGACCCCAGCAGCTTGTTTGGCATCCCTCAGGCCACGTCAAAGTGGGTTTGATTTGGGCCATGTCAAAGTGGGTTTGATTCTAGCACCTTCAGGTCTGCATTTGTCAGACTGTGGGTGGCTTCCTTGGTGTTAGGGAGCCGGCCTCATAGAACTCCACGGAGGATCGACTGACTTCTGTGTAAACAGTGCCGGCTCAGAGTGCAGACCACCAAGGCAGGGTGTTCTTCGCAAACACCTGCAGGGGAGCAATCGAGATCTAAACTGAATCACCATTAAAAAAAGAGAGGCTTCTTCAGATTCAAGGAGAGAGGGCGGCACAAGCTCCCTTCTTTGCCAGGAACCAGCCCTTTAAAAGCTTGGGCTTGTGACCCGGTTCTGATGAAATCTGGGACACTGAGAAAGCTAGCATGGTGCCCGGGAAGGAGTCCAGCCTGCAGGGCTGCAGGGAAGGGAGGTGGCTGGTTTGTGAGCAGCTCAGCCAGCCCCTCTGAGGCCCTTCGCTCACCCCCTCCTGCAGCCACCACTGCCCAGAGAAGTATGCCCGCTGCCCAATCCCTCCCCTTTCCCAGCTCCCCAACCCCCCCAGGGATTGTGCCAGAAGCAGACTCCCCAAGAAAAACATTGCCCCCTGAGCAAAAAGTTGTTAGCTATGGGGCTGTTGCACATCCCAGTTCTTGTATGTGTGTGTGTGTGTGTGTGCGCGTGTGTTTGTTTGAAGAATGCTATGGGACCTGAACACACACAGTTCTGGTAACTTATAGTTCTGGATACAGACTACGGAATTTTCTGCTCTGGCCATTGCTTCCCCCAACACCAGCTACACAACAGTCCAGTCCTCTGAGCCAGGCAAAGCTTTACTACAGGGACGGGAATAAATAGGGATGGAAAATAGCTAAACCCTCTGCTGTTTTTGGGATAAAGCACTGAAGAGCCATACTACAGCAAAGAGTGATGCAGCAGTATTGGTACTTTCCCCACTTCCATGTCTGGCTGCTGCTGACCCTAGCATAGAAATGACTTTGCACAAGGCACAGGATATGCTTCTGCAAGACTTCTTGCATAACTCCCCATTAAAGCTTAGGGCTACTGTCTTGCACAGTGGAAGCTTATGCAACTCCCGTTGCACCTGGCTCTAGTCTGATGAGTAATACCAAGCAAGCCACTCATTCCTTCTGCGTTCTGATTGAACCGCATGTTTTTTAAAGGGCTGTTGCCCATTTAACAAAGCTTGGAAGGATCAATTTAATTACTTCTATAGAACATTTAGATTTTATCATTCTTAATCATGACAGAGGTATGGGAAAGCATCTATATATCTGAATAACAGGTTATTCTCCTGGTACCACCTTCCTCTTGTCCAAGTCATTTCACACAGCTTGGCAATACCCTTTTGAAATTGCTACTTGGTATATTTAAACAATGTGTTCTAAATTATTTCATGAGTTAAGGGCAAAAATTGTTTTCAAGTCACTTTTCTACAAGCATGATTGCAAAACCACTGCATAATTTGAAGACGTTTTTACAGCTTATCTGTTCTTAATGATATTTTTCTCTTGTGGAAAATGTATCTCGGCAAACCTTGCAGTATCTTTTAGTAAGGAAACAAAACTTCAATAAGGGAAATTTTTTAATAGCTTGGTAGCTGTCCAGGCCATTCTTTTCAGAAGTCATATAACACTATTATGCCTATAAAACAGATTCTTACGAGGGCTGAGATAAATTTCTCCAGAAAACTGTAAAAAGCGTACTCTTTTTGTGTCTGTTCACTGGTATTTTCAGCTGCTGGTAGGTTTGCTTCAGAGCCGCTTGCCTGTTTTTCAAACAGCGCTGTTTACCCTAATAAGTTATGTTATTATGTAGCAAATCAAATTTGGCTATGAGAAGACAATGTTGAGGACAAATGAAGCTAATTCAGAGTGAGGGCAGTGCTTAGTTTGAAAGCCCTCAGTGGTGTTAGCATTGTACACACTCAGATGGGCATGCTCAGGGGTCTGTTGGAGTGGGAGCGCACAGGAGCGCAGCTCTGGGAGTGAGGAGCCCAGGGGGCGGGCACATGACCAAGCCCCGCCCCCTCCTCGGCTTCCCCGAGCAGTGCAGAGGCGCAGCGCCCCGGGGAAAGCCCTGCTAGGGTCTTTATTGATTTTAATGTTTTGTTTTAATATTGATAATTTTATCACTGTTCCTTTTATGACTGTGCGCTGCTTTTCCAGAGACTTGCTCGAGGGGGCATATAAATTTTCTAAGTATACCATTTTTTATCTGGGCACATGGCACATAAGTACTGGAGAAATTTCACCAACCCTTCAGCAGCTTCCACCCCATCAGTTTGGTGTAGCGGTCAGGAGTTGGACTCTAATCTGGGAGAACCGGGTTTGATTCCCCACTCCTCCACATGCAGCTACTGGTGTGACCTTGGGCCAGTCACAAGTTCTCTCAGAGCTGTTATCTCGTGAGCAGTTCTCAAAAGACCTCTCTCAGCCCCACCTACCTCACAGGGTGCCTTGTTGTGGGGAAGAGAAGGGAAAGGGATGGGTGATGCACATGTCCTGGGTATCTCAAGTCTACTTGAAACCTGGTGGTTTCAAGGGAGCAGGAAGAGAATGAGGGTGTGTTCTTTACGCTTATTTTTATTGCACAAAGTATTGGATGGGGAAGGGAATGGAGGAAGAGCAGGTCAGTTTCACTCACCTGTGGAGGGGAGCCTGAGAGGTGGGTGTTGCCTTCTGACACACTTCCGGTATGTTAGGGGGTGTGGCATATGCAAATGAGTTATGCAAATGAGTTATGCTAATGAGCTCCTGCACTTCTTTTTCTACGAGATGACCCCTTGGCATGCTAGGAATGTTTATAGGCTAAGGCTCCCAAGTGGAGACGAAAAAAATGTCCTGTCCTTTTAAGAGAGGGTTAATTAGTAGAAACTGGCAATTGAAGCTTTTTGTAGTTGCATGAAGTTAGATAAGATCACCTGTAGATCAAATGGACATTAAAAAGACAGCTAGAGGGACCAGCTTAAAACTTAGCAATACTATTATAGAGGATAGAGCAGGAGAGCACCATAGGCCAGGCCTGCCCCACCGACATACATTTGCCATAACATTGGACTAAAGGCTATGCAAACACAACGAGATCAGAATCTCAAAGAAAACAGTGTCTGTGATCATGGGGACACACTATTTGTTGCCAGTCATGGGCCTCTGGTAATGAGCTATGCATTGAATATGTAAGCCGAAGTTCTGGTAATATGGTTGGGATCCATTGGCAAACTTGGCTTTCATGTATTTATTTGATTTTAAAGCAATTTATTCTCATGACATTTATACTACCTATAATAATGGATTCTGGGGACAAACAACAGAAAAGGACTGTAGGCTTCATGTCCAGCTTCTGTGTTTCCCAGAAGAATCTGGGAAGGGTCCTAAGCAGTGTTCCCTCTAAGCTGCACTATTGTGTGTGGGCACATGCTTTTTTAGCCCTTAGTGCACTGATTTTTTGGTCAGCGCAGGGCAATCAACGAAATCCCCAAGATGGCAGCTGTGGCAAGAACAGTGGCAGAGCTGCTGGGCTGGGTGCTGGAGGCAGCATGGCTGTATGAGATGGGCTTCCTCCGTGGCTGGCTGCCCTCTCTCCCTCCCACCTACCCAACCCTTCCATGCAAAGGTTGGGGTGCAGCAGGCCTGCCTGGCTTGACTTCATCCTACCCCACCTTTGAGCAAGCTGGCTTTCTCCTCCCTCTGCTTTCTCACCTTCTCCCACCACACTTTACAGATGCTCCCTGCTTGGCTCTTCCCCACACTGGCTGGGGCACTTGGCTGTGGATGTGGCCACAGGACCCAGGTAAGAGAGGGATGGTCAGGTGGGAGTGGGGTGCTCTGCCTTCCTTCTTGGCCCCCTCAGCCCTTGCCTGCCACTGCCTCCTTTACAAGGAGACCTGAAGCTCCCCCTGAGAGCAGCCCTGAAACCTCCTGCTATCCCAGCCCAGGGGTGCACTGTCTGCGGCACACAGAAGGTCTTTTGGTGACTCCAAAGTCTCAGGTCATGTGTCACCAACCCGGGGGGGGGGGGCAGGGACAAGTTGCTGTTCACAGGGCAGCAGCTGGGGCCATTTTGGAGTGGGGATGGCATCATCAATGTGGAGTAGGGAGGCAGTGTGGGAGAAAATTGGTTGTAGTAGGAGAGCCGAGAGGTGGGTGGTGTGGAGAAGGGAGAGGGCAGGAGGGCTTTGATGTAGCGCTTCTGAATTGGGGGGGAGCTGAGAAGGGCTGTAGGTGATGGAGGGAGTAGGGTGGAGATGGCTGTGCAAAAAAGTAAAGCAGGTGGTATGTTGATGTACCAGTGGGCCTTGGCAAGACAGGAAAGCCATGTGTGTGGTAGTCTGCTGGCGCAACCCATTACTTTGATGTCCTCAGGAACTGCAACATCACAAGGGATTCTGGTACTAGCTCTGCTTCACCAGGCCTTTAAAAATATTAGTCCCTCACCTCTGGGCTTCTTGTACAATTAGGCCAGCCCTGACTCCCCCCTTTTTGCCCAGTTTTGGTTGGCACAGGCTGAGGGAGTTGGTTAAGATGCTATCCATTTTTGAGTTCTAGTTGGAGAGGCTGGAACTAGTGGGGGTGGGGTAGCTATGAAATGGGAGCGTTTGGGGACGTATGCCAATAGGCATGACAATAGTCAAATGGAGGCTCTCTCACACAACAGATTAGATCTGAAGAAGACTAGCGAGATGGAAACTTAACAACTATGGAATGCACCCACGTGGTAACACCATTGTTACGATATTAAACAACAGAGCTAGCACTTTAACATTGTGTTGTTCAAACTGAATTGTTTTAAAATGTTTTATGAAACTTGACTGTAATGCGTATTTTATCCTATGTAAGCCACCCTGAGCCTGCTTCAATGGGATAGGGCGGAGTATAAATTGCAAAATAAATGTAAAAATAAAAAATAAAAAAACTTTAATGCTAGTACCTCTTTGGCTTACAAAGCAGAATTTTTGCTCACAAGAATCCACAGCTTAGCAAGAACATTGATTCTATGTTGATTAGAACTTCTGTTTGGTTGATTTCAGTTTTCAGGTACAGCAGAGAGTGACTAATATTTTAATTTCTGTGATACCGATTAGCCAACTGCAGATTCAGCTTCCATGTTTACCTCATGTTTCCAGATGTGCTTCTCCTCACCACATGTTTTTGATATTCATCATCATAGGCATGCAGGCACCACAGGTACTGCAGATCTTTTAGTAGGTGTGCTATACCCCTTCTTCAGCCACAGCAACTCTTGGGAAGTTCCTTGGGCCCAGTGTTGTCAGTAAAAAGTCACCTTTGAAACAGGAAGTTGGTGTCTCAGTTTGTTGCAGGCTCTGGTACCAGAGTCTGTGTCTGTGTTAGGAAGTTTGTGGGTATGAAGTTTGTGGGTTTGACATTTTATAAGGTTAGAAGGCTCTCTGTAGGCAAGCAAAGGTTTGCCTCCCAATGCCTGTGAGAGAGGGGTATCATTGTCCAGTATAGGTTTTGGGTCTTAATGAGGCATTGAACCAGTTTGAGCTGAGAGCTGTATGTGACCACCAGTGGTATTCTGCTTTTTTGTTTGCTTGTTTATTTGGGCCTATCTTGTAGCATCTGGCTTTGTTAACCTGTTTCCTTACTACATCAGGTGGTTTCTATAATCCCAAAAATATCTGTTTTAGATCCCTCAGGTGAGAATCTCTGTCAGAGGCATCAGAACACATGTGGCTGTAGCATGGAGCTTGGCTGTAGACAATGAATTATTTGTTGTGTTTAGTAACAGTGTTCCATGCACCTTGGCATCTAGTCATGCCAGCCACATGACCATGGAAACGTCTTTGGACAGTGCTGGCTCTTTGGCTTGGAAACGGAGATGAGCATCACCCCCTGGAGTCAGATTCAACTGGCTTTTGAGCAAGGGAAACCTTTACCTTTACCTTTAGATATGTTTGGTGATCAGTAGGTTTCCACTGATGAAGTCAGGAAACTGATTTTTATTACTGAGGTCAATTTCTCACAAGGAGCTGCGGCACCATCATTCTTCCCTTTCCCCCAGTTCCATTGGTCCATTTCCCACTAATCGCCGCATGGCTGCATTTTGATCCGTGGCTTCGCGTGATTTTCCCTGTGGCTTATCGATCCTTTTTTTGGGGATCTAGAAGCCATGGATCAAAATGTGTCCGTGTGGTGATTAGTGGGAAATTGACCAATGGAACTGGGGGAAAGGGAGGAGCGACGGCGCCACAGCTCTTTGTGAGAAATTGGTCTGGGTGTCGAAGAATGTGCAGCAACACAGTCTGTGGGAAGGGAAAACTAGAACTTTTATTGCACTGTGTGAAACAATGCTACTTGAGCATTGAGCACACAAAAAGTGATCTGATGAACAGGCTTAAACTGCTTGGGAGCAGCCAAATTGACTGATGAAAAACTGGCTCCCTGGCTGTGACAAATAAACTGCAAGTGAGCTGAACTGGCATTCCTAGCCCCAAGTATAAAGAAAAGGTTTCAGAGTGTTCAAGGTCTTACCATACATTAACACAGTAATCTTTAAATAACCTGCTAGCTCAGTATGTTAGAATTGCAGACAGGGTCCAAAGCTGAAAGACAGTGGCTTGCCTGATGAATTCATGGCAGAACTGCTGACTGTTTTTCTTGCCTGACTCAGCCACGCAGTGACTGGTTTCTGCTCTTTCCCGCCTCCTCTCTTTTCTTTCCTGTCAGACTGCTACATAGTCTAAAATATAAGAACCCTATTCAGTTGGTCAGGCACTTACACACATCATTAGGCACAAGTAGCTGTGCAATGAGTGTATCTTTGCCTTTACCAGAAGACTGGTGATAGGGAGAAGGAGTTGGTGGTAGGAGCTACTGTGCAGGGAGCAGTGCATACGTGAGGAAGTGTGGAGGATGCAGTGGGAAGCTGGATGTCTTCTCTGATACATACTTTATATTGAATATTACAAACCATTATTAACTGGAAATAGTTGGGGAAATATGATAACCCTGGTTGCACTTTCTTTTGGCAGAAAGCATAGAGAAGTGGCTCTGCACTGTTCTCCTGTTAGGACATGGTTACCTGCACATTAGTAAACAATGTTCCCAAAGTGCAGACACTTACCGCTTACAGTTTTCCTTCTGTAAATAGAAGAAAACCTGGGGCGGATGAGAACCTTGTAACATCAGTTTAACATTTCCCCCTGAGTTTCCGAAGGATTAATCCAGAGGTAAAAGAAAAGTGCTGAGTGTTTTCTAAAATTCTCCTGGCAGAGCACTGTCTCTTATGCACACATCCATGATTCTAGGCATACGCAAGGTCCTCTCTCCATTTCAATATCAATTCCTTTTTCTTCACATATGACTGACAGATAAGCATAGCAACAACAGTGCTGGTGGCAGTCAGGGAACAGCCATTGCTGTCACTTTCAATCAGACAGACAGCAGGTTTAACAGACTGTAATGGAGATGCACCAGGAGCATCTGACTGCCCATTTGTTGTGCTGTAGATTCTTCTGACTTCATTGAGCTCCAGAACTTTGGAATTCACACACCAAACCATAATTTCAGCTGGATACTTTCATGATGTGTGTTAGCAATGATCTTTACCATACACGTGCTCTAATCCTGTGTATGTTGACAAGAATAAGTACCACTGAGTTGAGTGGGGCATATTCCTATGTAAGTGAGCACAGGATTGTAATTTTAGTTTTGGGGTTCAATTAGGGTTAATGAGGTTTTTTTTCCCTGAAAAGTTTTGGATTTACTTTTTCTTCCCAGATTTTCTGAATTACTTGGCCTTGTTTCCAAAATAGAATGGATACGTTATAAAGTATCAGCGTTCCATATTTTTGTTTCTGCATTTTTTTTACAGGATAATGTGTCTGCAAAGGTTGTTTCAGTATTCAGTTACTCAGTTCAGTGATGTTCCCCCTACAATGCTGATATGTGTTTATGTATTAACAAGAGGCGGGGACCCGCAATACTTGTGGGGGGGGGATTCCTAAAGGCTGCAGCCCCAGGTAAGTCCTCTCCACCCCCGGCGATCCCCCCCACTCCAAGGCCCGAGCGGCTGATGGCTGCTTGGGCCAGCGATCCCCTCCACTCCAATATAGTGGACTGGGGCAGGTAGACCTGTTCTCCGGAGGCCAGGTCTATCAACAGAGTAGCAAGGGGCGGGTAGACCTGGCCTCCAGAGAACAGGTCTACCCAGCCCTTTCCACTATATTGGTAGATCTGGCCTCCAAAGGCCTCCGGAGGCCAGGTCTGCCAATAGAATGGCAAGGGGCGGGTAGACCTGGCCTCCTACCAATATAGTGGAAAGGGCTGGGTAGACCTGGCCTCCTACCAATATAGTGGAAAGGGCTGGGTAGACCTGGCCTCTGGAGGAGCTCCATGTGGAGGAGGAGGAGGAGGAGGAAGAGGAGGAGGAGGAGGAAGCAGACTTAGGTAAGCCTCCCTCCCCCCCAGGCTCCCCCCACAGCTTCTCCGGCAGGCCCAAGCTTGGGCCGCCGGTTCCTCCCCGCAGCTTCTCCGGTGAGCCTGAGCTCAGGCTGCCGGTTCCCCCCTGCAGCTTCTCCAGCAAGCCTGAGCTCAAGCCGCCGGTTCCCCCCCCCCAGCGGCTTCTCCGGCATGCCCGAGCTTGGGCCACCAGTTTCCCTCCCCTCCCCACCCCACCCCTGGCTCCTGTGGCGGCGCCACAGAGTTCCCAGAGTGTTCCCTGCACATGTGTAGGGAACACTCTTTAACTTTTGGGGGAATTTAAATCTCCCTGAAAGTTTTTTAAAGTTTTCAGATTTTTCTGCACATCTGGGAAGCCTCCCAAGTGTGCAGAACAATCTCCCTGCCCCCCAGGTGCCCCCCCCACGCAGATTTAGATATCCGCACGCAGGGGGTGCCTTCACTATTAGTATATAGACAAGCAGGAGGACCCGTGATACTCATGGGGGGGGGGGGAAAGAAGGAGCTCCATGTCCAGGACGAATCACCCACAGGTGAGCCTCTCTCCCCTCCCTCCCCCTGCACTCCCCTGCCACACGCTGAGCCTCTTCCCCTCCGTCCCCCTGCCCTCCCCGAAAATGGTGGTGGCAGCAAGACCCACTGCACGCCGAGCCTCTTCCCCTCCCTCCCCCTGCCCTCCCCCAAAACAGTGGCGGTGGCAAGGCCCACCACCTGCCAAGCCCCCTCTCTGCGTTTGCGCAGAGAATGCTTTTACTTTTGAGGGGATTTAAATATCCCCCCAAAAGTGTTTTTAACTTTTAGCATTTTTCTGCACACATCGAGACTCCTCCACGTGTGTAGGAAAATCTCCCTACCCCCCAAGTGCCCCCCTGTGCAGATTTAGATATCCACATGGAGGGGGCCACTTCAGAATTAGATATATAGATAAAATCACCCCTCTCAGAAAAAAGTGGTCTTGAAGTGATTGTACAAACAGTTGTATTGAGATTTGTTTGGTTGTGCTTTACTAACACACAGGACCATATATGCTCATCAATGAAACACCCCCCCCAAAAAAGGGGGCTTGATGGAAACGTATATAGGGTCACATCACGGCTGTTGTCCCTCTAGTATTTTATCACTGCATGCATACACATTGCTAATGCCAAGGAAGAAAAATGTATACATGAACAGATGTAGCTGAAATATGTAGCAATCCATGTCTACTCCAACTCTAGAATCAAATTTTAAAATTCTCCTAATTAAACTGGAATTAACAGTGGAAATACAGTGACTGCACATTCTAATTCCTTCCGATTTATTTTAAACCCATATTCTTTTCTTTCGAAAATTTAACTGCCCTGCCATTTTCT
This sequence comes from Lepidodactylus listeri, assembly GCA_029233225.1. NCBI lineage: Eukaryota > Metazoa > Chordata > Lepidosauria > Squamata > Gekkonidae > Lepidodactylus > Lepidodactylus listeri. The sequence goes on from JARCFY010000003.1 coordinate 46,398,757, forward strand.
TGCTGCTTTTATTCCTGCTGGGGAAAACCTTACAGGTAGTTGTTTGTTTGGGGTTTTTTTTTGCCCACTGGGAGTAAAAACATTTCAGAGGCAGCTTTTTCGGACAAGTAAATTACAGAAGAGGGAAGGGTTAAAGTTTCTCCCTCTGTCTCTCCCCCTGCCATACCCCCAGGCAACAAAATGTGAAAAACAAAATAATGACATTTAAAATAAACATAGAAGACATTGTAACATATAGTTGAGCTCACTGAGTAAACTTCTGGAACAGTCAAAGAATACAGCTGAGGGAATCCCTATGCTGAATGTTTCCCCATTACTAGCAGTCGTAAGATCCAGTAAAATTTGTTCTCTGGAGTGTTTCCCCATTATGAGCAATAATAAGATCTGGTACAAAATTGTTCTTTGAATCTGTCTATTTAGAAAAAAGCATAAACCTTTCTTGTCATCACTGGTGAATGTCAACAATTACCACTGGAGAAATTGCCAGCATTTCCTGTTGAATGCTGACAATCGTCAGTTTCTTCCCCCTCCCCCCATGAATGTACTCAGAAATTAGATGGTCCATGTAACAACTACAGCAATTACCTAAGACAAGTTAAAATAAAATAATATTGCAGAAATGTATTATAATCACAAAGTTCTGTTTGGAAGGGTATTTACCGTATTTTTCGCTCCATAAGACGCACTTTTCCTCCCCCAAAAAGTGGGGGGGGAAAGTGTGTGCGTCTTATGGAGTGAATATGGAGTTTTTCTTACCCGTAACAAGGCTCTTTCTTCAGCAGAAATGCAGGGGAATGCCATTCAGGCTGGCATCCCAGCCTTCCCCGCCCCTCCCTGCTGGGCCTGAGCTGTTAAGACTTAAAAGGGAAAAGGCAGGAAAAACCCCACTAGGCTAAGTACTCTTTCCCTTTAAGTGCTTTTCCCCTTTAAGACAGTCAGCAGCAGAAAGCCCCGCCCACAGATTAAGCTCCGTGGCTACTTTGCACAGAAAGGCCTGGCTTTGCATGGCATGCCGACGTCTCTCTTCTTTCCTTTATCTATCTTCCTTCCTTCCTTCCTTTCCTTTTTTCTGTCTGTCTGTCTATCTGTCTGTCTGTCTTTCTGTCTCTCTCTCTGTCCCCACCTTTCTTTCTTCCTTTCTCTTTCTCTCTCTCCTCCTCCTTCCTTCCTTTATCTCTCTCTCTCTCTTTCTTTCTGTTTCATTTTTTCCTGTTTTCCTCCTCTAAAAACAAGGTGCATCTTATGATCAGGTGCGTCTTATGGAGCGAAAAATACGGTAATACATGAAGTATCGCTTTACTGTTGTCATACTCAAGCAGGTGCTGCCACTATCAAAATGCTCAACAGTGTGTGCTCCTCCCCACCCCAGAATAGGTAAATTAAAAAAAAAAAAAGAATGGTTGCAAGAAAGAGCAATCTTCACTTCCTGACAGTTCACAGTAACAGATGATTGAACTAAATGCTCTTGTGTTGATATTTGAACATCCTCATCGTATTTCCTGAATGGGGAACTTATGTTGCTGCTTCTTCTAATACGCTTTTGGTTATGGAAATTCGGAAGGTTCATGTGATAATCAGTTTGCTATTCTCAGACGAATATAGTTTGATTATAGTTACAACAGTAATGACAGTTACATTGAAGTATCAGGGTTGCTTCACGTGTAGTTTCAATGAAAGGGGCTTATAGCTGAAAAAGCACTATACTAATGGAACATATAAAGAAAACGTGAAATAATGCAAAATTGTCAATTTAATACAATAGATAGTAAATAAAGGTCCAAGAATAAATCAACAACGAAGCATCCGGTAAGTATATTCGTTTCTGGCAATCTTCATCAGGCAAAGACCATTAAATGACTTCATATGCAACTAATGGAACCACATCCAGAAGAACAATCCTTTAGGGTTGGGCTAGTCCAAAAATATCAATTTTTCATACTGGCATCATACAAGGAGTATTCATAAGTGGTTATACATAGCTGGGAAAGCTTTACAGAGCTTTCCCAGCTATGCAGAACCATGAACTATATATAACCATCTGTAACATAAATAAATAAATAAAATAAATGATTGTTCTTTTGGATGTTGTTCCATTAGTTGCATATGAAGTCATATGATGGTCCTTGCCTGATGATGATTGCCAGAAAAGAATATACTTACCGGATGCTTCGTTGTTGATTTATTTTAGACCTTTATTTACTATCTATTGTATTAAATTGATAATTTTGCATTATTTCATGTTTTCTGTATATGTTCCATTAGTGTAGTGCTTTTTCAGCTATAAGCCTCTTCCGTTTTGACTCTTCACGTGTAGTTTGGGCAAACTGGTTGTGTACACAACGCAGCAGGGGATCAAGTCTTTTCTCCGTGACCATTCTTTCCATATATCCCATGGATAACTAGAGTGATAATTGGCTGTTTCACAGATATACCTATGTGATTATGTATCACTTGTGCAATCCATCTGTCATGAAAAAGATAAAACAGATTACACAGATAGACAGGTAAACACGTAGGCCCTGGTTCTCATTAAGGACTATGTACATGGTGCAGTTGGTTATTAATATGCTCTGTTTTGCTGTATGGAAAACATGGCCATGTGATGACATAGCTCTCAAACTCTAAAGTCATGTTAGAGCCTTCCCCCAAACCAGCTTGAACGTCAGAATTTAAAACATTTCCTAATTTCTTTTTATGTTGTCAACTGATACAACTTATGATGTAATCTTCCATTATGAATAATATTTACAGTATAAAGCAGAGAATGGTTTCATTAAGTCTGTAGGAATTCAAAGGACAGTCTTACTATAATTCTGAAAATGCATAGAAATATAAAGGATAACTGGAATTGTTTTGACGCGAGCTAAATTGGTGTATAAGAAATGAATCAAAGAAAGGCCACTGATAAAGGAAAGTTGTGGGAGAACATTATTAGGCCAGTCAATAATCAAGATAAAAGAAGATTTGCGTATATATTGTTATTAAGTTCTAAGCACCATATTCCTGGCGCTTATGTGAATTTCTTTTTTTAGAAAGAAATTTAATTCCTATGTCAGTTATACGAGATAAAATAGAGAACTTCAATGCCATAGTGGGAGAGCTGAAGAATGTAGCTTTATTAGAAATTGATTTGGAATCTTTCTTAGCATCAGAAAAATGCAAGTCAGGTCATATATTGTATTTTAAAGGAATAGCAAAGCTGTTGGCTGTTCCTTGAAACAATTTACTTCTGCGGCTGATTGGTGTAGTCCCAGTTTTAGCAAAGCTTTTAAATATTATTTGGCTATAAAATTGTTGGAAATACTATAGTGCCAATTAATATGTTTTAAAAGTATTTCAAGTCAATTGCATGGTATGCATTATCTAATTTATTTAAAATATGAATACTGGATGAAAATATTTAAAACTCTGAATAATACTGTTTGCAAGAAGGGTATTATTTCACACACATAAATAGGGGCTAATAAATTGAAGCTTTAGCCCAACAAGTTGAAAATGCTTCTGCTGAGCAGAAGGGATTTAAGGTGTCATCCGTTCTGAATGGGGCTGTACGCCCCTTGAAGGAACAGGTCTGTAGTCTGGGGGTGTTCTTGGACACAGGCCTGCTTGCTGGATAAGCAGATGGCAGCTGTGCCCAAGGGTGCCTTTTACCAGCGTCAACTGGTTAGCCAGCTGCAGCCTTCCCTAGGCAAAAAAGATATGGCTCACTGTGGTGCTCGCCTTGGTTACATCTAGATTAGATTACCAAAGTGTGCTGTATTTATGGCTGCCCTTGAAAAGTGTTTGGAAACATCCATTGTTACAGGTGCAGAATGCTGCTGCCAGGATATTGACAACAGTTTTGGCGCATCTACACTGGCTGCCAATTGGTCTCTGGGTATAAATCAAGGTGCTGGTCTTGACCTTTAGTGCCCTATATGGCTTGGGACCAACATAAAGGATATACTCTGAGAAAAAAACAGTCATAATTTTGGAACCAGGATTTGGGAGGGAATGACTGTGGTTACTGATTTTTAGGTAAGATATAACCACTTTGGGATTCAAGTCTGTGGTGCATGACTATGTAGGGGCAGGTATGCATAGGGTGGAGACGGCGAAGGCTCTCTCATTATTCCTCAAATAAACACTGAAGCCCATCTCTTACCAGTTCTACAGTCCATTTATTACTGCATTAAAAACAATAGCACACATTTTTGCCCAGGAAATTCTAGAGTTATTTCACCCCATACACCAGTTCCAACTACTCATGCGTGCAAGTTCACTTTATTCTGGGTCAACTCAGCAGCCCCTTGAGTTTCTTCACTCCTGGGCTGCTTCCCAACTCCTCTGCACCACAAGCTTAAGTGCTTTCCCTAGCAACTGGCCCCACTCACCTCTCCAGGTTCTTCTGCTATGGCTCTGGCTCTTCTTAGTCCCAGCTGTATCCCTTCTCTTCCAACCACTGCTGCATGGATCGGCCATCCTCTTCCAGCTGTTGGCATCTCTAGCCACACTTTCCTGACAGGGCGATGACCAACCTCTCCACCAGTGAGCTTTCTACCCATCTTGTGTCCCCTTCTCCCTTGGTTTTGTGATGCCCCCCTGGACCTCCAATCTGCCACAAAGTCCATGTGGTGGTTTGGGTTCTGGAATTTTGGGACCATAACTTTCAACGGAGAACCAATCAACTATTTTTAAAGATAATGGCACCAGATTTGCACAGAACATAATCCTCCCTCTAATCTAAAGACCCCCTACATTTCAAGCAAAAGGAATAGGGTTTGATTTTACAGACCCCTGAAGTAGGTGCCTTGTGGCATAGGGTGGCACACTTCTCTCTGCTGATACCTATGGGGGGTAATGGTGGCAGCCTGGCAGGAGAAAGCCATAGAACTTGGTTTTGCTGACAAGGAATGGCACAGATGGAGGATGGGAGTCTTGCTTCCTAGCATTTTGCCTGATGCAAAATAACCCCCAGTAGGGAGTTATTCACATGAATGTGGACATGTATGTGGAGTACTCCAATCTCACAGCTTGACACAGACTCCTCCCAGGAAATTTCTTCTCTGGGGCTTGTCTCCAAAGGCTGAGAACACTCACTTCCTGAACCCTTGCAGCAATCTGACTGGAAGGGGGAAATATCATTTCCTGAGAAATCAGGAGAATCAAAGAAAAACAAGATGCTTGATGCTGCTGACAGTAAGCATATGAACATGAAAAACAACATAGATTTTTCGGGGTGTGTGTATGTTTTGTCATGCCTATGAATCCCAGATTTGTGTTACTGTTCCAGAATATCAAGGTAATGACCCCCAAAGAGTATACATTCTTGACTCTGAACTTTCAGAATTTGGTCCCCTAATCAACATACTTGAAAGATGTACTTCCTTATGAACTCACCTGACTACTACAGTAATCTTTGGTGGCTATGCTTCAGGTCAGGGGCCATTTCGAGCAGGAGCTCGGGGGAGCTCAGCTCTGGGAGTTGGTGCCAGCCCCCCCCCCCATGGGGGAATGCCTGCTTGTGTCATGGCTGCAGCAAAATGACCCCTCCCCCTGGAAAGGTCCTTGTTCTTCCGACCAGCCTTCTGAAGGCTTCAGCCACCACTGGAGCTATCCTCCCAGAATAGCAGTATTTCTGAGGCTTGGATTAGTAGCTGTCCCCTCTCTGCCAGCTCTTTCCTTCTTTCCTTCCTCCCACCCCCTTTCTTTTTGACATACTTCTGGTGATGTCAGGTGGTGTAGCATATGCAAATAAGTTATGCTAATGAGCTCCTGCACCTCTTTTTCTATGAAATGACCCCTGCTTCAGGTGATTCCACCTTCTCAGATTAGGTTGGTGGAGAGGGCCTTCTAGACCATGGCACCCAAACTCTGGAACTGTTGTCCCATGGAGACCAGTCTGTCTCTTTATTCAGCAGCTTCCGTCAGCAGGTGAAGCCTTTTTTTGTTTCCTTTAGTGATCCCTCAATGACCCCTACTTTTCTGTCCAACATTGTGTTGTTTTTAAGTTTTTGTATGTGTTTTAACTGTGGTTTTAATTGTTTTAATGATGTGTTATTATTGGTTTCAGTGTTTAAAGATGTGAGTTTACTAGGTGATATCATCATCATCGTCGTTATTATCATTGACTTTTAGGCCACCCACCCCTGAAAGATAGGTCTCAGGGCAGCATACAACAGTAGTAAAATTCCAAATCCTACAAAGAAGTTTCAAAACTAAAATAATACATAAAATACAATTTAAAGCAGTTTAAGCCAATTTG